>JAQPPZ010017027.1:5000000-10000000 GCA_028583015.1 Wollemia nobilis | reverse complement strand
ATGCCATCATGAAATTGAACACCGTGAATGGCTAAAATATTTGCTTCCCAACTTTTATATCTATAAATATCTTGTCTATAACAACCTCACAATTTCTTAATACTTTTTGTTTGGGTTCTTATTCATTCCCCAAATATTTCAAAATATTATTTTCATTGTTATTTTTTTGTTTTTATTTGTTAGGGTTCAGCCCTACTTCTTGCTAGCGCTTGTGATATTTGCTTTTGTTTTCCCATATCAATATCCCTCTTGGTTTCATTTTTTCTTTGTTTTTACTTTTTGGATCTTCCTCTATTTTTTTGCATTCCCAACAATACTTTCATCTTCATCAATCTCTTCAATCTTCTCACATTGCTCATAGTAAGACTTATCATCTTTAGGTTTGCCTTGCTTTGAAAGATTTGAATTACAAGGAATAATGTCAAAAGCACAATATTTTTTATGTTACCCTAGAAACCCTAAAGTGCAAGGATACTCTTCTATAGCAATTACCTTCTTATTTTGCTCTAAAAATTCTAAATTGTTATGGGCTTCCTCCATCTTCATTTCTTTATAATGCTACTCTTGAAACCTTAAAGTGCAAGGGATAACATCTTCACCACTTCCACTTTTATTACCTAGAGTGTTTTAGGATTTCTCTCCACATCTTCTTTTGCACCTTTAATTTCTTTTGCACTTGCCAAATGATACTGTAGATAGGTTTTCTTTGCCTCTTCTTTCAGAGTTTGCTAAATGATACTATAGATAGATTTTCTTTGCCTCATTCTTTCAGAGTGGAACATCCTTGATATGATCTAGCTTCTATTATTGTATGATTTCCTTGCTTTGTCTTGAAGTTTATGTCATCGCTAGAATTTTTTCTCTTTCTTCATAGTTTTCACTTTGCAAACTCCTTCCATGTGTCCAATCTCATAACAATTGTGGTAACAAAATGCGATATTTTCATAGTCTACTTGTTGATCCCTTGATTCAGATTTAATCTTAATGGATTGTGGCAAAGGTTTTGAAATCAACACATATTTGAGTTTGTATAGCATGCTTTGGCTCCTTAGTTGTTAGTCCTTGATAAATTCCCCTAGGGTATTTCCAATATTCTTCAAAACATCCTTATTTATAAGCTAATATGGAAGTCCAAAATGCCTAACCCATATTGAAAGCTTCTTAATAGTTCTCAACAGAAAAATTTTCATTCCATGGTCTCAAATAAAGTGCATCTCTTCCCCTAATATGGAAGTCCAAAATGCCTAACCCATATTGAAAGCTTCTTAATAGTTCTCAATAGAAAAATTTTCATTCCATGGTCTCAAATAAAGTGCATCTCTTCCCCTAAACCATGGGCCACCAACAATTATTTTATCCTTAATTTTTGAATTGAAAAAAATGATGAGGAAAAAAATGATCTATGGAACTTACATATTAATCCTCTACTTTTAAGAACCATTATATCATGCTCAATAATATCATCCTTATACTTACTTCTAGTGTAACATCTGCTACTTGGATCAAACTTGTCATGTATACACTCTTCTGCTTAACTCCAACCTGGGGCCTCCATACTTTCAACTAGGGCATCCTGACTTCCCATCAAGGCTTTCAAATATGACTTTCCTTCCATACTAGCTAATGGTGCTCGTTCTTGACTTGCACTCCCTCTTTTCTCACACTCCCTCTCAGCTTGCACTCACTCTTGCCTCACACTCGCTCCTGGCTTTCACTTCCTCTTAGCTTGCAATAGCCCTTACCTCTTCTTTTTCTCAATGTTCCTTCACTTCAACAATTTTCTAGAAACAATGTTCCATGCATCCATGGTAAGGGTTTGAAGCATTGATGCACTCTGGATGAACCCGTCACTCTTCTGCCATGATTGAATCTTAGACACACACTTCTTTCCGGCTTGCACTCCCTCTTAGCTCACACTTCCTCCTAGCTCGCACTTCCTCTTGGCTCACAATCATAAAAAAATTGAGTTTACACGGGTTTTTATGAGGGGTCTTGGTCCCCTCTTACCGGGGTTTGAACTTGGGTCTCTTGGATGAAAACCCAAGGACTTACCACTATGGTATCCCTCATGGGTCCAATTATTATACAAAGTTAAATAGATCTTTGATTGGATTATATCATGATAACATAAGGTTGAGTAAGACCATTACAATGCAAATTTCTTAACTTTCACAATGTTAAGGTTTGAATTTGAGTTATGTTTTTATGATTATATTGTTCTACAATGTTGCTTGAGCCTAATAAATTTGAGTTATATTTTATGATTATATTGTTCTACAATGCTACTTGAGCCTAATAGATTCTACAAAACAATGGGAAAAATGTTTTATTTTTTTCAATGGATTATATGGGATTGAAATGGGTCTTGAAATGGGTCTTACCTGTATTACATCATCACCACATAGTGGTATTACAACAAAGCTTCGATATTATCCTTGTATTGTTTGGCAAGATTCGAACCTGAGTCTCCTCCTTGAAATTTCGAGGAATTTAACCGGTTGAGCTAATGCCACTTGATAAAATTTAACCGGTTGAGCTAATGCCACTTGATAAAATGTTTTATTGTATTATTGACTTCATTTATTTACTTGGGTTGATGGTGTCTTATATAAAAATAATTTTTGAAATGACACTTCTAAAAAATCAAGAGGGTATCTTCTAAAAATAAAATTTGAAATGGTAATTATCATCTACGTTAGAAGCAATTTTTTTGTATGATAATATTATTATGGGCTATGTAAGACCATTACAATACACATTTTTAAATTTCATAAAACAAAGGTTTAAATTTGAGTTATGTTTCTATGATTATATTGTTCTACAAGTGGACCAATTCTACTTGAGTCCAATAAATTCTATAAAACAAAAGGGGAATATGTTTTATTGTATTTTTTTCTTCATTTATGTGCTTGGGTTGATAGTATCTTTTAAAAATAAAAATTGAAATGACACTTCAAAAAAATGAAAGTAGGTAACTTCTAAAAATAAATTTTGAAATGACAATTATAAAAATGTAATTAAGTGCCATATTATCTATCCTAAGTTTGACAAGACTAGAAAATTTATAGAATGTTTGGTAACATGTTAGATCTTGATAGTGGCTATGACCTAATGGTCATCTTAAATGGTAGAGATAGTATAGTTGTTTATTAATACATAAAGGATGAAGTGGCAATTCACCTAAAAATAATTCTATTGCTTGTGTTGTGAGTTGTGGTAATTGTGGGCTAGCCCTCTTGTTTTTTATAAATGAATCTTTGTGAGGCATGTCCTTATAGGCTATTGCTATTCTGGCATATTCAATATGGTGGAATTTTATTCCACTCTTAATTCTTAGTTCTATGTGTCTAATAATCCTACATTGACATAGTTGAGGAACTCTAGTACTAAATGGGTAAGGGATATTAGTCTTGCTTTTTAATGGGACTTTATGATGTATGTTGATTTTACTTATCATTTTATGTATATGGGGTAGCCTTTTTGCTTTCTAATGGAATTTGTATGATGCATAATGATCCTCTTTTTTAAAATGGTTCCTCCCATGTGTGTTTTTACATGTTTCTATATTAACATATTGTGATGTTGGAATTTCATTCCACTCTAATACCTAATTCTCTCAATAAGTTTTTTGTTAATATATATATGGGATTGAAATGAGTCCGAATCCTATTACATCATGATCATGTTATCATGATATTTGAACAAACCATAAGCACTATTACAACATTTTGGTAACTATGCATACATTATCTATGTCCTTAATTTTTGATGAGGTTTTATATTTATTTACAAATCTTTGGGATCCATCATTAAAAAATTCCTATTGCGCGATGGATCCCAAAGACTCACATGTAAATATGAACTTGAAAGGTTCAACCATGGGATTGAATGTGAAACACATCATTGCTAACCAATTGCCCCAAACCACTACTACTTCTAATCACACATCTTTTTTCAAATTTTGTCATTGGACAATTATTTTCTTACATGAAAGAAAACAATCATATTGAACAATTATCTAACATTAGTCAATTCATTATAAAATCAATATTGGCATGACAAGTTTGAAAAACCCATTTAGTTCTCAAAACTAAGGAGTTTGACTCTTTTTGAGGTGGACTTGGTACTATTGCTTTTACTATGCCCAATGTTTGCTTTAGTCATTTTATGTGGGGCATTTTTCATTTTCATAGAATATGACACATGACATTTTGAAATGTTATACACACACCTTGCTTCTATACATACCATGTAACACAAATTTTATTGTCACATCCATGGATATCACCACTTCATCTTTGTTTATTGCACGGAGCGGGTTGATCGATAGATCATGCCTTGTACCAATTCTTCACATTCAATATTCTAGGAAAAGGAGGTTGTTAATCCCCTTGAACTTTGGCTTTGGACCAACTCCCCACTATCCTATGTTACTCTAATTTAATCTAAGCTAATACAAGAAAGTAAATGCATAACCATTAGAAGGTAAGGGTGTGAGAGACTAAAGGCGATTCCTGAAATATCTGAAAAAGTGAGCAATTTAGAGCAACTTGCGTCTTGACGAGCAACTGACATCCTTGGGGACTTAGATAAATTTTAAGGGTGTGAGAGACTAAAATTAAAATATGCCCAGTGACTAGAAAGTATACGGTTTTAATTAATCAACTAAGCCATGAAGGCTAAAAAGTCATCCCAGATGCAAACTCAAATAGAAAAAATCTAATAAGTGATTATAGAGAGTATAGGGTGTTGATCAATCAACTAAACCATGAAGGCTAAAAAGTCATCTCAGATGCAAACCCAAAGTAAAAAGAAATATTAATAAGCTAATGTAGGGTATCATCATGCATACAAAGAGGTCCCATAATCAAGACACAATCCTGTATGAAGGCTATGTATAATGTTTTGTTAATAAAAAATGAGATATTACATTAAGAGAGTGTGGCTCTAGCTTTTCCTAAAATATCTAAAATATGTTCACAATAATATTTGGACCCTTATTTATGCAATAAATTGACCCTTTTTACTTTGGGTTTAAATATTTTACATGTAAGAATTATAGCAAGAGGACAAAAATGTCATCCTTGAACCAAATTTACTTGGGTAGGCCATTTGCATCATTTATTTATTGACATTATGGATGAATTAGAGTTTGTGGAGCTTTAGTTTGGTTAGTTACTGCTTTGAAATTATGTTTTACCTTTCTTCTTGTAATCTCACCTTAAAATTGTCAAAACGGTTAACTCCTTTTTGTTCATCTAGACATATTTTTCTTGTCTAATGGCCATTGTTAAGCTGCATGTGGTTTGTTAAAGGTAGTACTACATACTATATTTTTGATGACTTGTAGGGATGTCAAGCTTTATTGGCAAAGAACCCTAGATAACCTTGATCCTTGGGTTGTAGAGTCAATAAAGAGCATCCAAAAATGGTGTCTATATATCGAAATCCTACTTGGTTGACAAATTTTACAATATTGACCATTCTGCATCTAAACAAAATTTTATGTTCTCTAGCTGAGACAATGTCATTGCCAAATCATTATACTCCTCTTAAGGTAATTATTCAAATGAATAATTGGATTTTGATGGATTGTTGATTTCCAATAGATTAGAGGATTGTTGGATGATGCCATGTTGATGTTGGAAGGAAAGTCGATGAATCATCAATTTTGTGGAGAATCACTAACTAGTTGATAATTAGGAGTTCCCATACTTAGCCATATTTCTAAAAAAATATTTAAAAACTTCTAGGTCATACCACTACTTATTGGACTACAAAATTTATCTCCTTTGTCATCCAATGGTTAAATCTCTTGTAGGAATTTGAAGGTAGTAGCCAAGTTACCACAATTCTATTGACTTGCAATAACATCGAGTCTAGTTGGTAAGAGATCCCAAATGATCAACTCAGAATAAAATGATTAAATTATGGGTCACATGTATTCAACTTTAGGGCTATAGGTTTTGAAAGCATCTATCAATATGCACCAAAAGCTAGGTCCAAATTATCTAACACATCACCATCTAATGCCTACTATTCATGTTGGTCCTCTTAGAGGCCCTTCTAAAAATATATTATTCTCCTTATCATATCCGACATGTTTTAAAACTTGGTAATCACATTTGAAAACATTAGGAAAAACACCATCTTTGATCAAGTTGAAGTTCAAGTCCTTTTTCTCCTTTGCTTAAACCTATCTTCCTCTTATGCCATCCACCCTTTTACCTTAGATAATTATTTTCTCATTCCTTCCTTTGCTACTACCTTCCCTCTCAAATTCCCCCTTTTTCAATGCCTCAATTTCTTGTTGTAGTTGTATCATCTACCTTTGCATGTCTTCTATCGATTTCTTCATTACTTGCATTATCTAGGGTTGCTTTTTATATTCTTTAGCTTCAACAACTACCTGAGTGTATTTGATAGCCATTTCTTATTGTGACTTTAGATGTACAATATGGAATAGGTTAGCCCTTTAATATATACAATTTGGTGATGTAGTTGCCTAGGGAAATTGTTGGCCTTCTTGGATCAATTGGAAGTGCCTTTGCAATCAATACTTTCTTGCTCCTTTTTGCTAATGGGGATTGGAATATCACAAGTGTGATAAATGCTAGAGCCCTTGGAAATATCTTGATCAATCGCCTTCCTTATCTCTTGTATGATACCTAATACTTCCCTCTATGTCCTTCTTAGGGGTTTCTATTACCTGATGAGGTAACAATTGGATGACATAAAGGATGAGATGTTTCTTTGGAGTAATGTGTATTTCCTTGTACAATCCTAATGCTATTATATGGAAGTAGTGTCATTGTACTTTTTGTTATCATCATATTCCTAGGTTATCATCACATATTATAAAACTTAAGAATTAAAATGTTAATCCAAGAGAGATCTTCAGCCAATCTTGGAACAAAGGGATGGAAAAAGTGGGAACCTAAGTGTCTCTTATGAGATTTACACTTAGGTAAAATGAATATTATCTTGGAAAAATAAACTTAAGAAGGAAAAATAAGAAGAAAAAATTTAATATAAACAAATTACTATTCCATTAAGTGAAAGACAACCATTATAGAATTTAGAAAATAACTTCCCATACTTCTGATGTCAATGTTCCATCTCAAGATATTTTAACAGCTATGTAAATATAGTAATTCAAATAACATTAATGGTGCACACTGAGGGCCTTTTCTAGGAGGAATTACCCAATTCAAATTCTTAAAAATACATCTTGGGAGGTAGTGTGTTTATTTATTAAGAAAGTTGGGATCATGGATTGATGCTAAGGTTTGGGCAATTAGAACAACTTTCTCTCCCACCACATCCTTTTGGTCTTTCTCTTGATACCAACTATCTTAAAAATAGTATCCATTTTAAACCATAGAGTGGTTTGGAACATGCACATGCATTAAAAAATTGCAATAGTGGTAGCATATTCACTTTTTATCTCATTCCATAACAAGAGTTGATGGAATTTATTAGTTTGAGCACTCGTCTTTATGCAACTAGGCAACCTAGCATTAATTAGCAATGAAAATTCATTTTGCTACTTTTCCTCAATCACATAAATGTCATAATTCAAAGCATAAAATAATTGGAATACAAATGTTACCCTAGCTATACTTCCCAAGATTATAGAAAAATGCTCAATTTCTAGAATCATCATCTTTCTGTTACTTAATGTAGCCCATTTATCTAGAATCAATTGAGAAATCTCAAGAGTCATAAGTGAATCATTATTTATCTATTGAGTAGATTTTACATCTAGGATTTCAAATCTAAGGATGATTACTTCTTCATAAAAGGGATTCTATAGGATTTCTCCAAACCTAACAAACTTTGCTCTCTTTAAAGTGAAGTTGTCTGGCTCATTTTCTTCCTCAATTTTAGCTATGGATTCTAGTATCGATGCCAACTTTGACAAAAATACCTTAAGCTCTAGTGGTAGACTTGCCTCTAATTGTTCCATATGAACCTCTTTCTCTAATGAGAAATCAGATACCTCATATTCTAGAGAGAAAACATTGTATCTTCATTTGATGATTTGTGAGGATCACACATGATGATATCTTGGATAAGAAGATGAAATTTGGAAACTATAGGCTCCCTAGGTGTCATAACAAATGGAATCTCAAGGACTTGATAATGTTTTTCAAAAATTTATTCTTCAAATAAGTAAATGCTCTTTGTGAAAGGGGATTCACATGTCAAATTTTTAGATTTTGTAGTATTTAGTATTTACTTCTTCTTCAGATCTAGGCCCAATTCCTCTTTCCATTACTCTTGGAATCATCGATTTCTGATGATTTGATTGTATGTTTACCTTTCTTATCTCTTTAGACAAGACATCCTCTAAGGGGATCCAAATCCTTGTATCTTGGATCAATTATTGCTTCCACCATAGACCCTTATCCTCCTATGAGAAAACTAAAAACCTCATATTCTTCTATAGGATCTAACTCATCATCTGAGAAAGGATTAAATGATTTATAATATTCTTCATCCTTTGATTCCTTATTTTTAAAACCCTTGTTTTCAATCTTAATATTTTCCTCAAACCATAGGAGATATACCCCTTGATGGAAGGATGAGGGCTCAACCATAGAAATTATTGGTCCATTGTTATCTAAATATTCCCTTATCATTTTAGGCCCCTCATTTATTTAAAGAGGGTATAATCCATGGTAAATAGGCTAAGGACACTCTCAAGGATTGTTCACTATTGCGCTTTGGTTAGGGAGGCAATAACAACTCACTTTGAGTGTTGTAGGTATTACATAGGCTTGTGCCAAATTGACTTGGGATCCAATAATATGATTTTTCATTGGTTGGATTATCATGGGTTGACTAACCATTATTGGATTAATGGAAATAAGCTGAATTGCTATTATAGGATGCCTTAACACTTGATTTATCACTTGCGATCCAATCATCTGATTCACCATTAGTTGGCTTATCATGGGTTGAATAACCATTTTTGGATTAATAGATATAGGTTGAATTGCTATAATATGCCCTAACGCTTGTTGATTTATCTCCTAGACATGGTGGATTGCCATAGTACAAATTTCTAGATCATGACCCATTTTACAAGGCACTAAAATTTTGAATTCTTACCATTATGAACCTAACTAATCATTGACATGTTCTCTTCCTAGAGCCCTCTAACTTGAAGGGACTCATTATAAGCTAAAACTTCCTCATGAGCAGGGGTCAACGGGCCTTGTTGTTGTCACTACCATTAATGATTTTGCATGTTTTGTTGTTGAATCCTCCAATTACCCTCTTCAAAATCATCATATTATTACTCCATCTATTTAAGGACTAAAATCATACCATTGAGCTAGTACAAATCCTTTTGAAACTCTTGTAAGTCATGATGAAGCTAGAAAACTTGTTGATTTTATGGGGCTATCTATTGATGATGGGTTTGGGCTAAATAAGATGAATATATTTATTGTGTAGATGCCATTAGATTTTGTTGTTCAATCAATTGAGGTTGTTGAGACACTTATCTATATTGCATTTTCCCATACAACATTTTTTTAGGTATGAGAGTTTAAGAGTAAAATAAGACCAATGACCACAATGAGAATAGCGTGTTGATTAATCAACTAAATTAAGAAGGATGAAAAAAATAGTCTAAAGTCATCTTAGATGCAAACCCAAAGTGGGAAAAAGACTAACAAGAAAATGTATGGCATCACCATTAAAAAATGCATACAAAGAGAGGTTTGAAAATTAGGACATAGTCCTATATGAAAGTTATGCAAAATTTTCCATTAATTGAAAGATAAGATATTACATTCAAAGAGCATAGCTCTAGCATTTTATCATATAGACGAGATGATTTATAATGAGTTATAAGACCTCATTTATAGTAGTAAATTCACTTTGTTTACTCTGGGTGAAAATATTTTACATGTATGAATTATAGTAAGAGGAAAACATGTTATTGTTGAACCAAATTTGCTTGGGTAGGCTGTTTGTATCACTGATTTATTGAAACTATCAATGAATAAGAGGTCATGGAGTTATAGTTCAACAAATATTCTTTGAATCAAGACTTAACCATTCTTGATGTAATCTGATCTCAAATTTTCAAAACTATTGACTACTCTTTATTCATCTGGGAGCATCATGCTTTCCTTGTCTAATGATCATTATTAAATTGCTTGTGGTTTGTTAAAGGTAGTAACTCATGCTACAATATTATAAATTATAATCCTACTTTAAATTAGGAGTATATACTACAAGTAACATACCACATGTAGGTCTTTGTAAGACACTATGAGAAAATCACTTCATATTCTTCATAAGTATGCAATGATTTGTTATCTCTTAAACGACAAATGTATTTTTTCCAATTTTATTTATTTCTTTTTATAATATATTTAAGGAAATTGATCTAAAGCAAACAGGAATATTTATATTTATAAATTTATATTAACATTTAATTAGAAATTTGCATTAGTTTGATTTTTACTACATATTGCCTGTTGAATAATCTTGAAGCCCTAAGTTGTTATAGGTTTTAACCCTCCATCTTATTTGATCATGGTATGTATCTTTAAATCTTAATTCCTTATAAAATTCCTCATTTTCTATTCACCAATTCCATTTGGTTAAATTTACTTTTTTCATTTTGAACTCCCTTATAATTTTCTATCTAGATTTTCCATTGCAATAAAACTATTTTTATTTTTAACTCTCATGTTCCTAATAAATCAATTATTAGCCAAATTGAGATCTCTAAATATGTTAAAATGAGAAGATATAGGGCTACTAGTGTAACTTCTAATTCTCATTCAAATCATCAAAAACATAAAATTTTCAACAATCCTTTGTTTAACAATAACTAACTATTTGAATTTGCCCATATTATTGAAATCCTACTTCAAAAAATGGGGACTAAAAGGATCCCAATATAAATTTGAGCAACAAATCCAACATTAGTTATTTTACTAAAAGAAACAACAATAGGTATGAATGTTAGGTAAATTATGTAACTATGTTGAGCCAAAAAAAGATATTATATTTGATCGTATCCCACCTAAAAATATTTTGAAATTAGTTATAATGAAGCTATGTGGACCTAACAGTAAGAATTTGAAACTCTAAATAGGATATTCAAGGTTCAATTCCAAGGGGGATAAAATTGTACATCATATTTAGGTAACCAAAGTTTGGTTGGATAAACATATATTGGATAAATAATATACTTTACAAGGTCTTTGATATGGCCATGGCATTGTGGATGTTAAGAATTACTTTACCTTTTTGCCTTTTACCCTTTACATTAAATATAACCTAAAATCCTTTATAAATATGGTTAGATATTAAAAGAACTATATCAAATAACTAGAGGTAGATGGAATGTATGTGATATGTCATATAGGATTTGATCAAATAAAAAGTCTTCTTTTTTCCATAATCTAACATATGCAAGTGCAAAATGAAATTGAATTAAAATATATAAAATAAATTTAATGTCATGGAACCTTAATGAATAATAGAATTATGGTTGTACATTCCATAAATATTTGAGGTCTAGTGCAATATTTCCTTGGGTTTTTAAATAAATTATGAAAGTTACAATATGGAATTACAAGGCATGCTTGCCTTGAACAAAAAATTGAATATAAACTTTTTAATCCTTTATATGAGTAGTCCACAATGGACAAGACTACCAAATTTTACAACGGTTTCTAGAAATGAATGGAATCAAACATTATCCAATATTGCTTAACAAAATAAGTATGCATAACAAAAAGGAATAAATAATATGTTGGGGTGTCCATGGATACCAAATTATCTTCACTAAAGGAAATGAAATTACACTCCAACTGGTAACAAAAATATTGGTATGAAGGGGTATTTATATTCAAATACATGATGCCTTTAGGTCAAGGTTATGAGATTGATCCTTAGGAATAAAATATTATAAAATAATTACAAAAGTACCCTTTTCAAGGCTTACATGGGATCAATGGGTAAAATAACAAATACAAGTACAAATAGGCGATCATGGCCTCAAGTAAGCTTAACCATGATATATTTCAAGGTTTATATGGACCCAATAGAAAAATATAATAAATACAAGTACAAGTAAGTGGTCATAGCCTCAAGATAAGCTTAACCACCACATATTTCAATATCCCCCTTAAACTAAATGAGGGACATGGAGAAAGAATATTACTTTGCATCTTCCGTTAAGTGAAACTTTCTAACTCTAATAAGTGTTAGAAAAAGAACTATATCAAATATCAATATATCAGATAAAAATAATAAAATGCTGTCATAAGGTTACACACAATATTTCATACAAGAATGCAACTCATATATTCATGTCATGATCCAAATAAATAAACACACAATATTCAAGTGGATGATAGAAATCTATAATGCATTATAATACAAAATGATGCACTGCAATTTGATACAATACAATCTCTCTTGCCATCCCTACAAATAGCCTTTACATAGAGTCTCTTGATATTTCATCTTCTACTATCTCTTCATCTCCTCTCAAACTCATGGGAGATATGACTCTTCATATTTCTCATAGAAGAAATATTTTATTAACCTTCTAATAATGACAAAACCTAATGATTACATGAAATCAAATATTGACAAGATATTTATAAAGTATTTACAAGGTACCAAATAATGTAATATTCTCTAACATCCCCTTATATTACATTATTTGGTATAATTATCGATCTCTAACTTTGGCTGTAGCTCTTGATCTAACTTTAGTTGGATTTTGCTAGCTCTAGTTTACCTATCTCTGGCTATTGCTTTTTTTATTCTAACTTTCTATCTTGGACTTTACCTTTGGATCAATCACTGAACTATAATATTTCTTATTTCCTGCATGTTCAAATTCCATTTCCTCTGCAAGCACAACCACTATAGATCCTTTTTGATACAAAATATTATTTATGGATGAATCATTTATTATGCTTAATAAACTATTTTTCCTTTTATATAAACACTTCAACATTTCTACTATCCTATTCCATTCTGTCACATTTATCCATCCATAATTCACATCTATTGTGTTGTTTTTATTTTTATCATATTGGATTTTTTTTGGAAGTGATTACTTTCTTTAAAAAATACACAATAGTGAAGGTCCCACCATTTTCTAATATGTGCCCATTTTTTCCACAATGACTACAACTGGTACTTGCTATAAATTTGATTTTTTTTTTCTTATCACAATATTAGTCAGTGTCACAAGATTGGTATTAGTATTCCATATCACAAACTCACTGTCATTTCTTTGTTCCATAAACCCAAGGTATTTATATTTTGACCTTATTTTTATACCAAATTTTCTTTCATGCCTTGCTCATATTTTCCCAAACACGTACCTTTTTATTCCATTTTTATTAACTATTTTTAAAAATCCCTTTTGTGTGTTTTTAAAAAATGCCAAACTTATCATCACATTATTTTATAATACTATGTAAATAACATAAATCATCAAAATAATATTCATAACTATTGTCATCTCTAATTGTCCTCACTTGGGACAATCGTGCCTCGTGTGGAGTGACACAATGGGCCATAACCAAAAGCACGGGGTTTGGCTCAATCGGGGGTCTTTGAGAGTTTAACAAGGATGTCTCCTTATTAGGATGTGATATTTAAGGTAATAGTTGATAAACAAAGGGTAAAGGGTGTGAGAAAGCAAAGGAAATAAAGGTAAACTCAAAAGAAAAAGAAAAAGGGGGCATTGCTCCAAGAGATCCACTAAGATATTCCTACAAAAATAGGTTTGAATGCTATGTACTAGTGGTGAACACTTTATCTTCTCAACATAGTGAAGTGCAATCAAGATATACTAGTTATAAGCATGCATGAGTAGGAATGTCCCATAGGAGAGCTAAGCCAGTAAGTGAATCTATCCAAAAATACATGTAGACCCCTCATACATACATACATTAAAAAAAATTTGATATTCAGGCAAAATATCACAAACACATATGCATACATAGCAATAGGTCTACAAGCAAATTACAAAAATAGACACAGGTTCCCATGCATATATAAATGCAATAAAGCTCTTACATATATTATGCTAGAAGCGGGGATTTGAGATTACCCACAAGCCGCTCAGGAACCACAATTGTTTTGATAGAGAGAAATGAAAGGAAAGCCTAAAAATGTATAAAATTGTAAACTTGCCAATCCTTTTTACATTTTAAACTACTTCTATTTATAGATTACATTAGGAGAATTTCCCTCCAAAATCATCTGCAACTAGATTTGAAAATCCAATCTACTTTTCCTAGGGATTCTAATCATTGAATGGTGTACTTCTCTGATCATAATGACTGATCAACATAGGATGATCAACATCATACTTTGTCTTAAATGATTGTTTAAGAAAATTATTAAAATTATCTTCTAGTAGGTAGTCTTCATCTCCTCAATCGAGGAAGCATTAATTCTGCTCATCTACCTCCATTGCTTTTGATTTGACTTAGGCATCCATGTCTACTTGGCCTTTTGGTGTATCTCATAGAATGGTTAATATTTTCTTTTTTGTTTTATTATAGAATGCAAAACCTCCAATATTAGGACTTATCCCAAGGGGCAGGCTCTTTTGGCTATTTGTCAGGACTTTTGTTGAATGATATTTTGTATAAGTCCCAATTATTGGGAGTTATTTTAGCCTAATTTCTATGATCTAAATAAAACTTGGACCATCAATTATTGGAGTCATGAATGGGTAGTGAGGAACCACTATAGTTTTGGTAACTCATAGAGGTCTTATAGCCTTCTTGAAGGAGAACTCAAACTCACATTTTTCCTTGGGATTAGAGTTGAAGCCTTGTCTATTTGCAAAAAAAATAGATGAAATAAAAATAAATATTAAGTTTAGTAGGTTAACAATGCACTTTTCAGATTGCTCAAGCTTTGACCATGTCTTTAATTTGATGGTCCGGTGTCCAGGTTTTAACATATTTGAGGATATATTTTATGTGAATTCCATTTATTGGTATAGGAATACCATATTCTATGATTTTCATCTCAAATGTGTTACCCTCTTTACAGTTGGAGACGATTTATATCCCTTCCCAGAACATGTCAAACTTGGTGTGGTTTCCATTATTGCTTTTATGTTCATCCCACTTGAGGACCATGTCACCTAATTCAAAAATTTGTCGGGTAGAATTTTTGTCAAACCATATTTTGATTATTTCTTGGTATTTTTGCACTACTTTCCAACATTTTTTTATTTTCTCCTCAAGTTTTAGCAATTGTCCCATCGTTATCATAATTAGATAATTTTCTTGTATTTTCTTCTAGTGTAGTAATTGGAGCACAAATAACTCCGTGGAAATGGGTAGTCTACATTCTTTGAGGTGAACAACCTAGTACCCTTTTTGGAGTGATACGGTTAGCCCAAAGAGCTTTTTTTAAATGTGAAGATGCCATTGTTGCTGATTTTTTGATCCTATTATTTTTAGGATTCTTTATAGGATTTTGTTTGTTGATTCGGCCAAACCATTACCATGGGGATAGTAATTAGAAGCGTTTAGATAAATAACATGTTGGAATGTAAATTAAATGATTTTTGAACCATTGAATGCCTTGGCATTGTCTATTATTATTGTATTTGGAATGCTAAATATAGTTATGATGTCTTTTAAGAATTCTATGATTACTTTCTTGTGGCTTCCTTCAAAGGGATTGCTTCAATCCACCTAGTAAAATAGTCTGTAGCTATTAAAATCCATTTGTGTCCTTCACTAGATGGTGGATTAATCATTCCAATAAAATCTAGTCCCCATTGTGTGAAAGGTTCTTTTATAATTATGGGTTTTAAGGGTATAGAGACATTTCTTTTTCTCCCCATGGAGAATTTACATCTTTCATAGATCCTAAACCACTTATCAGAATCTAAAAATATGCTAGGCCAATAATATTTTATTCTCGTGATTCTTTTTGTGATTTTTTGGGTTAAAAAATGCCCACCAAGTAGTCCCTGGTGAAATTACTACAATAAGCTTTGGGCTTGTTCCTTTTTTACACATATGAGTAATATCCCTTCAAAGTTTCTTCTAAAAAATACTTCTTCTATTATCACCTAATGAATATTCTGTAGGCAAAAATCTCTTTTTTGAGCTCTATCTAGGTTTGAGGGGTATTTTCCTATTTGTATGTATTCAATTCTTTGCTCTACCCAATCTAGTTCCTCCTCTTCTTGGTTCATTAGGAACTATTGTGATGGAGAGCCAAAATTGCTCTTCCATATCTCATTCAACAACTTGGGAAAAATTTACAATAATGGCAGCAATATGCCAAACAAACTCCTTTATTCTGAAAGATAGTTTATTTTTATTTTTTTCTTACAACATTTCCCGCTCTAGAAGAAAAACAGCCCAAATAGGTCCAGAATGGCCCTCTTGCCTTCAAATATGCTACACTGTCTCAGCAGTTTCCAACCCTTGTGCATACCTTTGCTTCCCCTTTTAAAATCTCTGGCATGACTCTCCGTTTCCCTTTTCTGGCCCTTCGTTTCATTTCTCGTGCCTCTTCGTTGTCTTGGCTTTCGAAACGTTTTTCTTTCCGACTCTTGGTCTTCGTCTGCTTTCATTGCACCTTGGTGCCACGTGCTTGTCCAGTGCTTCCACTGTAGACTCTGTTCGCATGTCAACCAATAATGACGTTCAGTATCTCCATCGCTCGATAATTTCCTCTGTAACGGCCCTTGTAACCGCCTGCCCTTTTTTTTTCTTTTGGTCGCGAAAATGCGACATGTCGTGATATCGCGACACTTTTTCTTCTTGAGCCTTCTCTCGTCTTTTGGTCGTGATAATGCGACATGTCACGATATCGCGACACTTTTTCTCTCTTGAGCCTTCTCTCGGCTTTTGGTCGTGATAATGCGACATGTCGCGATATCACAACACTTTTTCTCTCTTGAGCCTTCTCTCGGCTTTTGGTCGCGATAATGCGACATGTCACGATATCGTGACACTTTTCTCTCTTGAGCCTTCTCTCGGCTTTTGTTCATGATAATGCGACATGTCATGATATCGTGACACTTTTTCTTCTTTGCCGACATGTCGTGATATCGTGACACTTTTTCCTCTTTGCGGTATTTTGCTTTTCGTTGGATGCTCCTGCATCAGAAAATCGGGGTGGATTGAGAAGTGACCTTCACTTCTGTACTGTTATGTCACCTTCTTTTTCAACATCTCAAAACTTGCAAAATATTCAGCCTCAGCACTGCTCTTTTCTCCTTTATCCATCGTTCTCAACTCAGAAGCATTCCTTGGACTACTCCCACATACAATATGGAATGGTGATTTACCAATACTCCTGTTGATAGTCCTATCCAGAGTAACTGGGGCTGTACAAGCTCTCCAAGCTTCAACAAAATCTGGGTCTTTAGGGTACAAACCCTTAAGTTATTCAAACCCCACAACTTCCACTCTCATTTTTGTCAGCAACCTCTTTTCATCCATCCCCTTCAATGGCTTTAGTTTATGGTGCACTCCTTCGTTTGTTAGGGAGTAAGTGTTGGTATGTCCATCATGGACTACACGACGATCAAACTGCCATGGTCTTCCTAACGACATATGGCAAGCATCCATAGGCAGGATATCACACAGGACCTCATCCTGGTATCTCTCAATATTAAACTTGACTAAGGACTCTTCACTGACCAATGACCTATGGTCCTTTCGCAACCACGCAATCCGATATGGGTGCGGGTGTCTCCTCCTATCTAGATATAACTTAGTAACCATTTCTTTAGAGACCAAAATATCAGTACTACCATTATCTATAATAACATTACAGACCTTACCTGAACATTTGCACCTTGTGCGAAACAGGCTCCTCCTCTGGTCTGGTTCTTCCTTCTCATTCAACAAGATTCTCCTTGTGACCATAACTTCTCCTCTATCTGCTTCCTCAGAATGTTTTTATTCAGCACCTTCATCTGCTATCACAGCTCTGGCATGAACCTCAGGTCTCTTATTCGTCCTCTCTTGGTGTTGGGGACACTCATATGCCCGATGTCCCTCTTCCCCACAATGGAAACAGGTTCCACGAAATCCTCCTCTTCCATACCCATGTCCAGATCTACCTCTTCCTCTTTGGTAACCATTGTTCTGACCACGAGATCTATAATAATTATCCCTATTCTGATCTTGACTGTAGCTAGCTTCTTCTTTCTTCTCATCTCGTCCTCCATCTATTCTTCCACCAGTTCTTTCTCCATGACCTCTTCATTTTTGCTTACCCTCAAACCTTATGTTCAGCTTCTCTTCAACTTTTAGAGCAAACTGGTAAGCATCCTCAATGGTGCTCATCCTAACCAGACTCAACTCTTCTTGAATACTGGTTCTCAATCCATTGATGTAACGGGCTACCTTCTCCTTGTTAACCTCAGAATGACCAGTTATGATTGAGATCTGGTAAAACTCCTCTATATATTATTTGACAGATTTGCTTGACTGTCTCAAACTCTGCATTTTCCTCAATAGATCCAATTCGTAATCTGTAGGAATAAACTGTCTCTTCAACTTCTCTACCATTCGATCCCATCTGGTTATCTTTTCCTTTCTGCTTTTATTTTTTTCTAGATGCACTCCTTTCCACCATATGCTAGCATGGCCTTTCAACTTCATTTTTGCAAACTTGATCCGATCTGGATCTACAACCTCCTCAAAATCAAAATATTCCTCCATATCATTGATCCAATCAATCAAATCCTCTGGATTGAGATTCCCAGAATACGTGGAGACATCAAACTTTGGCTTCTTCCTGATTCGAGATATGGCCCTACATAATCTAGCTTCTACAGGATCCATTGCTTCTTCTTCATCTGATGGATCATCAACCTCCCAAGCTTCATCTTCACTACGGTCTTCTCTCCTTGGCTCAACCCCTCTTCACAACTCCTCTTGCAGGGCTTGTAATTGCCTCTACAAAGCTCTGAAATATTCTTCAGGTACCACATTTCTCCCACCACCACGGTTTCTTCGTGGAGGCATTCTTCCTCACTCTCTTCTCACAACCCTTAACCACAGATCCTGGTGTAAACTGCCTCACTTTCGATGATCTGCTCACACACTCAGGAAATTCCACTCAGATACCACTTGATGGAGAGCCAAAATTGCTCTTCCATATCTCATTCAACAACTTGGGAAAAATTTACAATAATGGCAGCAATCTACCAAACAAACTCCTTTATTTTGAAAGATAGTTTATTTTTATTTTTTCTTACAACATTTCTCGCTCTGGAAGAAAAACAGCCCAAACGGGTCCAGAATGGCCCTCCTGCCTTCAAATCTGCTACTCTGTCTCAGCATTTTCCAACCCTTGTGCATACCTTTGCTTCCCCTTTTAAAATATTTGGTGTGACTCTCCATTTCCATCTTCTGGCCCTTCGTTTCATTTCCTGTGCCTCTTCGTTGTCTTGGCTTTTGAAACGTTTTTCTTTTCAACTCTTGGTCTTCGTCTACTTTCATTGCACCTTGGTGCCACGTGCTTGTCTAGTGCTACCACTGTAGACTCTGTCTGCCTGTCAACCAATAATGACGTTCGATATCTCCATCGCTCGATAATTTCCTCTATAATGGCCCTTGTAACCGCCTGCCATTTTTTTTTCTTTTGGTCGCGAAAATGTGACATGTCGCGAGATCGCGACACTTTTTCTCCCTTGCACATTCTCTCGTCTTATGGTCACAAAAATGTGACATGTCGTGATATCACGACACTTTCTCTTCTTGAGCCTTCTCTCGTATTTTGATCGTGATAATGTGACATGTCACGATATCGCCACACTTTTTCTCTCTTGAGCCTTCTTTCGGCTTTTGGTCACGATAATGCAACATGTTGCGATATCGCGATACTTTTTATTTCTTGAGCCTTCTCTTAGATTTTGGTCACAATAATGCGACATGTCGCGATATTGTGACACTTTTCTCTCTTGAGCCTTCTCTCGGCTTTTGGTCACGATAATGCGACATGTCGTGATATCGCAACACTTTTCTTCTTTGCCGACATGTCGTGATATCGCGACACTTTTCCTCTTTGCAGTATTTTGCTTTTCGTTGGATGCTCCTGCATCATATTAGGGTTTTGTTTTGTTGTTTTATTCTTCTACCTCATTCTCTTTTATTATTACATCTTTAGCCATCTGCTAGCAAAGTACTCTTCCTTTGACTAGTTTGGTTTCCTTGATCTCTATGTCATATTCTAAACTTTTGGTAATCCATCAGGTCCTTTTTTCACTCATTTGTACACCCATTATATAATCTCTAATGCTGGAATGTATAACAAAATTAGTGATTCTATTTTTAGGTATTATGTGTCTAAAATTCTATAGCCACCTCCTTAAGGCATATGCCTATTTATCTACAAAATTATATTTTTCTTTGTAATATTTGAGGGTTTGGTTGATAAATACCATTGGGTGCTCTTGCTGGTCCTTATCCTTTTGTGTCATCAATGCTGCTATACTAAGCTCTTCTTTGTATGCATAAATAATAAAATCTTTATCAAAATATAGCTTTTTAAGAACTAGAGATAAGCACTAGCTTCTTCTAATCTTTGAGAAGTCTCTTTTCCTTCTTCCATCCATATAAATGGATGATCATTTTTTAGCATGAGTGTCACGGGATTAACTATTGTTGTAAAATCAGACACAAAATTTATAATGAAATTAATCTATCCAAAAAAATATTGCAACCCTTTCTTGTGCCTTGGTAATGAAAGGTTCATGACTGCCTCAACTCTATCAAAATATATAGCAATACAATATTTGATTTATATCCATCATTTGATCCATCATTTCCTTTACTTGAATCCATCATTTGGGGTAAAAAAGGATTCTAAAGTAATTAGTCCTTTTGGAATTTTATTTGAACTTTAATCAAATTATTTGATCTTCATACATTTCATCTATTTTGGGAGAAGTTTATTTGGAAAATTCATCTACCTATCATAGAAATCGAACAATATGTTCTTCACTCTCAAATACTTGCCAAATATCTTGGTTGTCAGGTACTTCTGGTCTCACTATCATTTCTATAAGTTGATGTTTTTCCATAGTTCATTAATTGGATCAAATTACAAACTGATAATTACCATTCTATCTTACATTTTGTTCTCTTGGAATGAATTCTATTTTGATTGCATCAAAATACTCCATCAAATTCCAAATTGTGTTTGTGTAAGACTTCATAAACCTATTTTTTTCTAACCATTGGGCTATAACTTGTTTAATGATTAATCAACATCACCAAAAATTTGAAGCATCTTGATTCCTTTTTTTCAACAATTTGGAGCCCTAGAGCCAGTTTTTCTTATTTTCTTTGTTTTTGGAACAAGTGAACTGTGGCCTATATGCTCAAAATTATTTTGTCTCTGCTAGGGAGACAAGACATATTCCTACCTTTGCTCCTATTCTAATTTTAGCAACATAAAAATAAAACATCCATATTCTTGTTGGGTTTTCCTTTTTTTGAGATATTTTTGGAATAAAAATTTCTTCCTCTTGGATTATATATGTGTTGGTCCGACTTTCATACGCACCCCGCGAAGGATGAGCAGGAAGCTCCGGAGACACCCACGGGATGAATCCCACTCACTTTAGGATCTAGCTGGTTATCCAAGGTGCGAGTTACAGAGTCGGGTCGAATGTCTATTCACTCTTTTCCGCTTCTAGAATAGATTTCAATATGGACTGTCTGTTACCTTACAGGGGGTTCTTGAACTTGTTCAGTAGTTGCAAAAGTTGTTACTTGTTAACAATCAGATTTAACTTGATTCTTGATCTAGCTCTCATGGGTCAACAGATTCAAATAAAAGACAAATAAAGAAAGTAAAAATGGATCATTTCACCGTAAGCAAAGAGAGGGTAGGGTAAGGCAGAAAGGGAAGTTTATCAAACTTTAAACTGTAAAACTTAAAACTACCAATTTCATCTATACTATCAGCTTCACAACAGAACAAATCAAAGAAGAAAGCGTCCAGATTTCTAAGATCACTTTCAACTAGGAGCACAAGGCAAAGTGGAACAGATCTAGCAGAAAATTATAAATCCAAGGGAAGTTGGTTAAAACTGGTATCTTTCACCGGCAGCCTAGCTCACACAGTGAAGACAGAGCAATTAGAACAAACTTAACCTCAAATCTGTAATTTCCCCTAGCAGACAATAGAACAACTGAAGCCTAACAGCATATTTAAACTTGATAATGGCAGATTTACAGCATATATCTAACAAACTTTAATGGAACGGATAACAGAAGAAGATACACTTATCACAGATCTGTAAAATATTAGGCTCCTGGCCATGCTACCACAGAAAACAACAAAAGCACATCAACTCCCAGTCCAGAAAACAAAGGATTTCACAAAATTTGCAAGAAATTGCTTATAAGCCTTTTATTTCTAAGTCTCCGCCTCCTGCGATTACATTTAGAACTTGTATTTATAGACTCAGGACAGACCCTGATCTTTTCAAAATATCTTGCTCAAACCCTAAATCTTATCACACTTAAACCCTAGGACCGGGTTTTACAATATAAAGCCACTTTAAAATCAAAGTCCGGATAGAACTTAACCCCTCTGCAAATCAGTGCAGTTAGCTGCCATAAATGGAGAAGATGAAATTCGAATGCCACTTGCATTCACCCGCAACTGCAAATAAATGCTTTCATTAATTCTTGCGGGTGAGCCGGATGAGTCATCACTTCTCCGCTATTCCATCTCTGCATATCCATCCTTGAGTTGAAATGGTCTTCAAGCTATTAAGTCTGCAATAAATCTCCATTGAATGCTTTTACCGGCCTCCTCTCCTCTAGCATGGCGGTCCTTGATTAAATCTGCACTTTAACTTTGTCTTTACGGCCTTTTTCCAGTTGTCCCGTAGGTGACAGATGGCTTCCTATATGAAAGACAAAAAGATGCATTAGTATTTTAAAATCATTAAATTAAAGCTTTAACAATTAAAATCAGATTAAAACCGCAAAGTAAACTTGCATGTCGGCCTCTGTTTTATCTGATACGCTCTTTGACACGTGTCACTATCCCAGGACGCCTTCTGTTTACAGCTGTTTTGCATTTTCAGGCCTTTCATGTAACTTTCTCTCTCCTACCGTGATTCTACGACATGTCACGATTTCGCGACATGTCACGAAATCGCGACGTCCCTGGCGCTAGCAGCTCTTCTTCCCAACTTGGTCGCGAAAATGCGACATGTCACGATTTCGCGACATGTCACGAAATCGCGACACCTTCCTGGCCGCCGCACAACCTTTCCTTTGCAAGCCGCGATACTGCGACATGTCACGATTTCGTGACATGTCACAAAATCGTGCCTGCCCTTGCACTTGGCTTCCCCTAGATTGTTCATGCAACTTGATTTTGCTTCCTGAGTACGATTTTCCTCTCTCTCCAGAAAGTGTCGCGATTTCGTGACATGTCGCGAAATCGCGACCATTTTCATACTTAGCCAATTTTTTATTCTTGCAACCCTTCTTCTCTCTCCTGACGTGAAATTGCGACATGTCACGATTTCGCGACATGTCGCAAAATCGCGCCCTTCCGCACAACTTTCCTTCTCTCTCCTCCTACCGGTAGCGATTTCGCGACGGTTTCCAAAAATGGAAACGTCGCGATATCGCGACACTTCCAAAAATGGAAAGTGTCACGATTTCGCTACACTTTTCCGACTTAGCTGCTTTTGCCAAAATTCGTCGCGATATCGCGACATTTTCGAAAATGGAAGTGTCGCGATATCGCGACACTACCAAAAATGGAAAGTTTTGGTTTTCAATGAATTTATGCAACTATTTTCTAGATTTTTCTGGTACCGGTGCGAGATTTTCTTTGTGCATGAATGATTCTAGCATGTAGAAAGTTAAGCTTGAAATAACAATGCTAGAAAGACTTGGAAAAAGGCACAACTTTAACAAAGAGGCAAGCAAAATTGGATTTAAACCTGAAAATTATCAAGAGGGTCCCTGCTGCAAAAATGGAAGTTCAGGGCTTTCTAAGGATGGAATCTCATTTTTCAATGGGGGTGTGTTGCTTCTCAACAAATGGCGATATCTGCGGGTAAAATAGTAGCACTATTTTAGAACCCAGGACTCTAGTTTCAAAACAAAAAGACCATGCATCATGCCTTGCCACAGACATTCTTCACAATAAATTGACTGCCAACTGCTAGCTGTTAAAATTTCCCAAGGACATACTAGGCTGAAATACTTCAAGGAAGATTTCTGATGTGCAATTACAAAGGGTATAAAACTTTCTTCAGGATGACTGGATTGAATGATGAACTTTGGACTGATCAGCTTTTCTAAATTGTAAAAAGGGGAAACCGAGTAGAGCTCTGTTTACTAGTTTAGCCTTTTACAGCCTAGACAGAGTTACCCTTTAGATTTACACGACCCAAATTTACAACTGTAAGGAAGGATCTTCAACTTGGTAAAAGAAAAATAGCTTTTGGAATCTGGCTGCCTCTCTCTCATATAACTCTTTTTTTTTTTTTTTTATATATCAACACCTGAAAGGCATTAGAGAAATTACAATTTTCTTTTATCATTTGATCAATCTGGAACTGTTTCAGTCTAGGCACTGATAGCCTCTGGTGACACCCAAATAATTGCATGAACCATAGTCCCCTCTTATAACCAGCTTTTCTTGGATTCCCCGGGAGTTCCTCCAACCAAACAACATAGCAGTTTTTCTATCATTAAAACAACTGTGGCAAGCAAGACACAAAATCCAATCATCTCTCTACCTTTGTTCCTGACTAACAAAATAGTTCCACTGTTCAATTTAAGCAGACTATCTCAATTTTAATAATGAACACTGGGTGGAGACTGGGTTGATCAGCTCAGAATAAAACAATTTTTTTTAGCAGGCTGACTTTTCATTGATTGCTCAGGCAAAGGTTAAAGGACAGATTTCAAAAGTTGAAGAACTTTGGACAGACCTCCAAGGAAGAACACAGGCCTCTAAAACAAAACAAAAATAAAACTGCACAGACTTTTAAAATTAAAACTGAAGCAAATAAATTAAAACTGCACAGGCAGCAAAATAAAACTAAAACAAAAGACTGTACAGACAACAAAGAAAAGGAATTGCAGGGAAGAAAATAAAAACTGTACAGGCAATAAAATAAAACTAAAACAAAAGACTGTACAGACTTTTAAAAATTAAAACTGAACTGACAAAGAAATAAAACTGAAAAACTTCAAAGCTTACTTACAATGTATACATATGTTACAACTTCTTTGATCATTCAAAATATGTAGCAGATGGAAGAGCAGAGAAATGGTGCCTTAAAAAATTTTTGACCATGTGCAAGTAATTTAGAAAAATTACCTTTCAGGTCCTGTTGACGAAATGCACTCCAGACTATGCTTCAAAAATTTGCTATCTGGGAAAGACTTGTGTTTACTGTCTTCCCTGTCCCATTTGAAAAACAAATCTGCAACTCCTTCAAATTAAACAAATCATATAATAACAAATCATATGATAACATGTTTATGCTTCTACTTGAAGGGTTTGCAGAGTTCTTTCAAAAGGACTGAATGCAAAAACCCCCAGGATCAAATACCTTAAAATATTGACAGACCTAGACCACCACATCTTCAAAATTATGTGACAACCGAAAGAAATCATGTTTTATCTGTATGCCCTGGTTCTTAACAACTTGAACATTTTGTGGTTGTTGTACTGCTTCAATATCCAGGACTTCAATTTTTATCTCTCTAGCAGAATGTTTACAATTTTCCTTTTCACCTGAGCCTTGCTTAGATTTAACCTCATCAATGTGTAATATCCAACTGTCACTGTTGTGATGGATTAGAGCTGTAACCGTTCCCACCTTTTCAGTTGCCAACTTATAAACTCCAATATTTACATCAACATGATTTACAACCTTCTCTTTGACATTATGTTCAGAAGTTGCAGGCTTATGTTGAGACAGTTCATCAATTCCAAGTTGGCTGACCACATTCATATTTACTATCTTTTCCTCCTTTTCTTGAAATTCAACAGGTGGTCCAGAGTAAGCCTCAATCAAGCTATCCTTCTGTTCAACAATCTGGGGCAGTTCATAGAGGGTGATGTCAGCTTTAAGTTCCCTCATATCCTCAATGATGTTATCCTCTTTCTCAGTTACTTCTGCATAGTGACATTGAATCTCACTTTCATCATCCTCTGATGAGGAAGGATCATTGTTAGGTTCTGGACTCTAAAATATCAAATTATAACCGTCCATTTCGAACTCGTTGAAAATCTTGCATTTCATCCACAGGAGTCCGTACAAGACTTTCTGTCTCTTCAGGAAAAGTGAAAGAATCTGAAACCCTGGTTGTACTATTTTTGGGTGAACTAGAAATATCAATATTTCTTTGATCTCTAGGAAAATTTAACTCACCAGGAAAAACTTCAGATTTGGGTAATGCTAGATCACAAGTGTTTACTTCAAGCACTTCCACTTTGAACTTGTCAGAACCTTTCTCTATATTTTGCACATGCTGAGTGGATGTCACAGTTAACGGAGTCTCCTTGGGTAGAGCATGACATGTTGGCACTAACTCATGATGTGGAATGGGATTCAAAATAGGCATGTTCTGTGTAACATAGGATATCAAAGGACTGCTCAGAATTTGAGGCCCTAACTGTCTTTCAAGAATTAAGGCTTCTTTATAAGCCCTTGCCAGGGTTGTGATATTAATGTCTCTCTTGAGGAAAATAGAGGTCACCGAATCCAATGCATTCTTGTAGATTTCTAAGGCCAGATTTGCATTTGGGATGTAATGGCCAGTCATTCTACCGTAAGCTCTTTGGAACCTCATATTGAAAGACCTGACAGTTTCTCCCGACTCTCTCTTGATGCTGGAAAATTGTTGGTATAACACACTGGGGTCTATCACTTCCCCAAATTGTGATATAAAAGCTTTCTCTAGGTCATCCCAGCTAGTAATGGAATTGCTGGTGAGATTTAGAAACCAGTCATAAGCTCCCTCCTGGAGAGTGAACGGGAACAATCTGCAGGCAACATCTTCATGCTGTATATTCAACAATTTTAGAGCATTTTTGAAAGCTAGCAGATGTTCTTCTACAGTTCTTGTCCCATCATGTTTATATCTGGGGAGATACCTTTTCGGGCTTCTGGGCAGGTCATGGGCTATACCCGGGATATTCAAAGCAGTGGGGCCCAACCAATTTGCCATTAATTACCACCTGGCTGACAGTGATATTCTGAGTTGTAATTGGATAACTGCAAGTGGTGATAAAACTGCTCTTAACTTGAGGTCTTCTCTGGCAATTTTAAATACTGTACTGACAACTAAATGTTGGTGATAAGTGCTGTTGTTCAGGCAAAAACTCTAACCACAAAATTTTAAATCAGCACTCACAAACTTACAATACTTGAACTGAGTTCAACAGGCCCTCCTTCTAGCGCCAATTAGATGTTGGTCCGGCTTTCATACGCACCCTACGAAGGATGAGCAGGAAGCTCCGGAGACACCCACGGGATGAATCCCACTCACTTTAGGATCTAGCTGGTTATCCAAGGTGCGAGTTACAGAGTCGGGTCGAATGTCTATTCACTCTTTTCCGCTTCTGGAATAGATTTCAATATGGACTGTTTGTTACCTTACAGGGGGTTCTTGAACTTGTTCAAGTAGTTGCGAAGTTGTTACTTGTTAACAATCAGATTTAACTTGATTCTTGATCTAGCTCTCATGGGTCAGCAGATTCAAATAAAAGACAAATAAAGAAAGTAAAAATGGATCATTTCACGGAAAACAAAGAGAGGGTAGGGTAAGGCAGAAAGGGAAGTTTATCAAACTTTAAACTGTAAAACTTAAAACTATCAATTTCATCTATACTATTAGCTTCACAACATAACAAATCAAAGAAGAAAGCGTCCAGATTTCTAAGATCACTTTCAACTAAGAGCACAAGGCAAAGTGGAACAGATCTAGCAGAAAATTATAAATCCAAGGGAAGTTGGTTAAAACTGGTATCTTTCACCGGCAGCCTAGCTCACACAGTGAAGACAGAGCAATTAGAACAAACTTGAACCTCAAATCTGTAATTTCCCCTAGCAGACAATAGAACAACTGAAGCCTAACAACATATTTAAACTTGATAATGGCAGATTTACAGCATATATCTAATAAACTTTAATGGAACGGATAATAGAAGAAGATACACTTATCACAGATCTGTAAAATATTAGGCTCCTGGCCATGCTACCATAGAAAATAGCAAAAGCACATCAACTCCCAAGTCCAAAAACAAAGGATTTCACAAAATTTGCAAGAAATTGCTTATAAGCCTTTTATTTCTAAGTCTCCGCCTCCTGCGATTACATTTAGAACTTGTATTTATAGACTCAGGATAGACCCTGATCTTTTCAAAATATCTTGCTCAAACCCTAAATCTTATCACACTTAAACCCTAGGACCGGGTTTTACAATATAAAGCCACTTTAAAATCAAAGTCCGGATAGAACTTAACCCCTCTGCAAATCAATGCAGTTAGCTGCCATAAATGGAGAAGATGAAATTCGAATGCCACTTGCATTCACCCACAACTGCAAATAAATGCTTTCATTAATTCCTGCGGGTGAGCCGGATGAGTCATCACTTCTCCGCTATTCCATCTCTCGCATATCCATCCTTGAGTTGAAATGGTCTTCAAGCTATTAAGTCTGCAATAAATCTCCATTGAATGCTTTTACCGGCCTCCTCTCCTCTAGCATGGCGGTCCTTGATTAAATCTGCACTTTAACTTTGTCTTTACGGCCTTTTTCCAGTTGTCCCGTAGGTGACAGATGGCTTCCTATATGAAAGACAAAAAGATGCATTAGTATTTTAAAATCATTAAATTAAAGCTTTAACAATTAAAATCAGATTAAAACCGCAAAGTAAACTTGCATGTCGGCCTCTGTTTTATCTGATACGCTCTTTGACACGTGTCACTATCCCAGGACGCCTTCTGTTTACAACTGTTTTGCATTTTCAGGCCTTTCATGTAACTTTCTCTCTCCTACCGTGATTCTACGACATGTCACGATTTCGCGACATGTCACGAAATCGCGACGTCCCTGGCGCTAGCAGCTCTTCTTCCCAACTTGGTCACGAAAATGCGACATGTCACGATTTCGCGACATGTCACGAAATCGCGACACCTTCCTGGCCGCCGCACAACCTTTCCTTTGCAAGCCGCGATACTGCGACATGTCACGATTTCACGACATGTCACAAAATCGCGCCTGCCCTTGCACTTGGCTTCCCCTAGATTGTTCATGCAACTTGATTTTGCTTCCTGAGTACGATTTTCCTCTCTCCAGAAAGTGTCGCGATTTCGCGACATGTCGCGAAATCGCGACCATTTTCATACTTAGCCAATTTTTTATTCTTGCAACCCTTCTTCTCTCTCCTGACGCGAAATTGCGACATGTCACGATTTCGCGACATGTCGCAAAATCGCGCCCTTCCGCACAACTTTCCTTCTCTCTCCTCCTCCGGTAGCGATTTCGCGACGGTTTCCAAAAATGGAAACGTCGCGATATCGCGACACTTCCAAAAATGGAAAGTGTCGCGATTTCGCTACACTTTTCCGACTTAGCTGCTTTTGCCAAAATTCGTCGCGATATCGCGACATTTCCGAAAATGGAAGTGTCGCGATATCGCGACACTACCAAAAATGGAAAGTTTTGGTTTTCAGTGAATTTATGCAACTGTTTTCTGGATTTTTCTCGGTACCGGTGCGAGATTTTCTTTGTGCATGAATGATTCTAGCATGTAGAAAGTTAAGCTTGAAATAACAATGCTAGAAAGACTTGGAAAAAGGCACAACTTTAACAAAGAGGCAAGCAAAATTGGATTTAAACCTGAAAATTATCAAGAGGGTCCCTGCTGCAAAAATGGAAGTTCAGGGCTTTCTAAGGATGAAATCTCATTTTTCAGTGGGGGTGTGTTGCTTCTCAACAATATGTTCCCATACCTTTTTGTCTATGATCAAATTTATATTTTTGGAAATCAAATCATTATTCTATTTCTATTCCTTCTATATTTTGATGTAGATCTTTACTAGTCTCTCCCTTCTTTATTTATTTTATCTCATGATATGGCCTTTGTTCCTCTAAAGTCAAAATATCCCAAAGTGGCATGGCCACAATGACCTTCTTGCAATATTATGTTATATTAAAAGGTTCAGGTCATTTTTTTTGGAATCTTTCTAAATTTTAATATTTTTCTTTTCTGCTATTGATGGCTGACAATATTTTGTTTTGGCCTCATTCATGATTTTAGGTATTGTTGGCATTTTTGCCACATTGTTTTTGTTGTTACTGTTCATGCAAAAGAATGCACAAGTTGTAGAGATACTAATTCTTCTGTTTGTCCCTCCAAGCACTTTGAAAGGGAAAATACAAAAATCTCTACAAGTTTTGTGTTAGAGCAAAGTAACTGTAACATGTCGCGATATCGCGACATGTTGCAGTTTCACGACGTCCAAATGCAGAAATCAGCTAAGTACAAAAAATGTCACGATATCGCGACATGTCGCATTTTCGTGACCTGTCACGTTTTCACGGTTAAAAACAGCCAATGGAAGCAAGGGAGTAAAACTGTCACGATATCGCGACATGTTGGAGTTTCGCGACTTGTTGCGGTGAGGGAGCACTAAAGTGAAAATTGTCGCGATATCGCGACATGTCACGTTTTCATGACTTGCAGTGGCAACAGAGCAAAGTGATAGGAAAATGTCACGATATCGCGACATACAACAGCAAAGGGGAGCGCCAATGAAAAATGTCACGATATCACGACAGAAAAATAGAAAAGGAGCAAATGGTACGGAATGGCGCGATATCGCGACATGTCACGTTATCGCGGAAGGGCTAGAAAGATAAACACAAGGTGGGAGAAAGATGTCGCGATATCGTGACATTTTTGAAAATGAAGCCAAGCAAGAGGAACTTGTCGCGATATCACGACAGGAAGCGGCAACGACAGAGAAGGCAAGAAATTGTCGCGATTTCATGACATGTTGGACAGGAAGGGCAAAGCGCAGAGAAATGTCACGATTTCGTGACATGTCACGTTTTCGCGAGGAGGAAGTAAGGAAGCAGCTAGATAGTACGGAATGTCACGATTTCGCGACATGACAAATTTTCATGGCCGAAAAGCAGCAAAGTAGAAGAAGATAGAAACATGTCACGATTTCGTGACTTGTTGAAGATGAAAGGACAAAATGGAGAAAACGTCACGATATCGCGACATGTCGCATTTTCGTGACCTATCGTGTTTTCATGGAATGAAAGTTGAGAAGTACAAGGTAGAAGAAATTGTCACGATTTCGTGACATGTCATGTTTTCGGTGATAAAGCAAACAAGACAGCGTCGAGTGAAAGATGTCACGATTTCGTGACATGTTTCATTTTCGTGATAAGGAGTAGCGAAGAAGCCAAGAAAGAGGAGAATGTCACGATTTCATGACATGTCATGGAGACAAAGCTGAACGAAGAGAAGATGTCATGATTTCGTGACATGTCGCATTTTCATGACTGGTGGCAAAAAAGAGAGCGAGTAAGGTAAAAGTGTCATGATTTCGCGACATGTCGCATTTTCGTGACCTGTCACATTTTCGCGACCGAAGCAATAACAAAGGCCCGATACAGTTCTGTTTGCATTTTCCTTCAGAATTGCATAGGAGAACGTGAGGAGAAGATAAGGATCAAGTAAAAGCTCTCCAACTGATTTTGAGATCGTGGTCAAAGAGGCTCAAAGATTAAATGTTGCTGATTACCGATGTGCGCAAGATGGAAGAACATGAGGCAGTTTTCGATGCCACCAAAATTAAAGATGCCTCCAGTATTAAAAGCTCTTGTTCGTGATCTCCTAACAACTTCCGGCTTGCCTCGATAATGGTCATTTAATGAAGAAATATGGTCCCTTGTTTCTGTTTAATTTTTAGTTTTGATCCATTAAAATAGGGACTGTCATTTCTCCGAGGCAGATTAAGGGGGATTGTTTCTTCAAAATATGTTTCATGTATTAAATGTTGTAATACGAAAGGAAGAGGGAAGGCCTCTATAAATACCAATGTAAAATATCAAGCAAAAGGAGGAGGACCTTTTTGCAAAAATTGAAACAGAAATCCTAGATGCATTTTGCTCTATTCTTAGTGTCTTTTGGAGTTGGTGATCCAAATTGTTGTTCATGTTTTGCTTTCTGTCTGAGTCACTTCTGTTAGTCCAGTGTTAATATAAGTTAAATTCTGCTGTTCTGGATTTGGCTGTATTTGCATTTGAATGTTTGGAGTACAATTGGAAGCGAACTTACGGCTAATGCTTGATCCAATTTCTGTATATGCATTCTAAGAGTCGGTTGCTGCTTAGCTTTAGGATCTTGTTGAGGTTATTTGCTATTTGAGGTTGTTCTCCCCATCAACTATCGGCTTCGGCCATATTTCCATCTCTTTCTGTTATTTCCCTTTCTTTCCGCATTTTCCCATTTCTTTCCTACATCCTTATCTTGAAACCAGTTTAGATTAGTTTGGGAGCCAACCCTCTCTGGAGATTGGCCCGAGAGACTTCTCTTTCTCTCGGCCTTTCAATGTTGGCCGAGTCTAGGGCGCACAAGTGATGAAATCTTGTACTTAGGCAGATTTGTGTCCAACATTTTTTGGCATGCCCGGTGGGACAGACTATTTCTGTCTTAGAAAGATCCATAATCGATGGGACTCACAAGTCCCATTTTTTGACACCCGAAGGAATCAAGATTTTGATGAACTGTCTTGACCTCAAAGCGGAGATTGTAAGTTCATCTGGTGACTCTGCTGAAGGTGACTGTATAGTACCTAGAAATCTCTAATCCTGAAGTTGGTGAAAATATTTGCATCTTTGCTTCATGATCACGAGATCAAGTGCCAAAGAATCGAAAGATCCAGTCGAATTCTTCGAGATTGATGTTCAAAACTGGAGGGAGCGCTCAAGATTGGTAAGTCCTATGAACCCATCATTTGTTATTTCTTCGTAGGCAGTGGGTCAGTTTGTGCCATCTCCGACTCCTCCCAATACTGCTACGAGCTTGCTACATCCAGATCCAGTAGTCCAAATGGCCCAACATCCTCCACCAAGGAAGTTCTCTGCTTGGAACGATTCGGGAGCATTGGACCTGCCTTTTCAAAATCTAGTTCTTGCTGCAGCAATAAAAGCCTTGCCTACATACGATGGGACTGGAAAGACAATGTACGAGCATGTGTCAGATGTGGCAACCTTGGCTTCAATTCATAATATCACAGACGAAGATGTCATGATCAAATTGCTCGTCCTATCACTCCGAGGTAAGTTGTTGTGCTGGTATAGATCCTTGTCTCCCAACTCCATAACTTCATGGGATCAATTAGCAGAGATGCTAATCCAAGGGTTCAATGAGCAAGCAGACCCATTTTCTTTAGTGCATCAATTTAATAATATCAAGAGGCATCCTCAAGAGGAGATAGTGGATTTCAATGTTAGGTTTGCCCGAACTTGGCAGAGAGTTCTTGAAGGTCTTCGCCCTACTCATGAACAAGCAACATTGTACTTTCTTAGGGCTTTCCATTCAGATATTGGTATGAATATTAGGATGTCTGGTGTTCAAACCTTTCCTGCACTATATGCCTAGGCACAGAAGGCTGAGGCCGATCTGATTGCCATTGGGAAATTGCCTTCGAAAATGACTATGCCTATTTTTCCCGAGCTCCCACAATACCAGCATACAGGTGCAGCCCCTACATCTTACACTGCTCCATCCATGTACCCTTCATCTTCATGGAATCCTCCCATACCTTCGGTACCTATGATTCCCATTCCATAGATAACCTCTCCACTTCCAACTCCTGCATTACCTTCTCCACCAGTTCCATTACCTCTACCTGCACCACCTGTGTCCTCAAGCCCAGATCCTCAATTGGCTATTTTGCAAGAAATTCAGTCGGCCATGAGAGCTCTCACTAACAAGGTGACATCTATGGAGTGGAGAGAGGCAAAAAGGAACTCTCAGCCATGAAGATTTTTTCGCTAGTAACTAGAGAGCAAGTTGCTCCTAGCAAGGCTATGGAGAAAGTACCTGAGAGGAACTCAGCGATCTTGGTAAGTGAAGAGGTTGGCCCTTCTGAAGTTTCACATGAGCCTTCTTACTGGTGTTCTTCATGCAATGATCCACATGATGAGTCCACTTGCATGGTCCACCAAAATTATTTGCAAGTTCTTGCAGGGAGCCGTGTAAACATGATTCGAGAGGTGGATCTTAATTCCGTGAAGTCTCTTGAGGAACACATAGCAGTCTTGACACGCAGCGACAAGAAACCAATGTTGGTAGATCCAGCTAAGATGGAGCCATTGAAAGTGCCTCCTGCACAAGCAACAAAGCAACAAATACCTACAAAGACTCATGATTCTCCAGCTCCACAACAACCACCTATTTTGTCGAAGGATCCACTTTCACCACAAGCAAAAGAGAAGGAACAAGCTTCTGTCTCTCAGCCGCAAGCGAAAACAAAGGAACAAGCTAGAGAGACGTTGCGGTATCCATCATTGACTAAATGGCAATGAGTGGAGGCCACCCAACAATATAGAAGCAAATTTGAATCTGCCAGTGGAGGGAAAGAGCAGATCTCGATGGAGTACAACATCGTTGAAGAACTCAAATGGATACCAGCTAAGGTAAGTCTGTATGACACCTTGCAGCTGCTTGGACAGGTAAATCTCTTACAAGAATCCCTGAAGACCATACAAAGTAAGGGGAAGGCTCCAGCCCAGATAGTTATGTCTCAAACTCTGACCACTTCAGCCACTGGAAAGAATAGACCACCCCCATTTTATTTGTCACTCAGGATGGAGGGTTGGATAGTGCACAACTGCATGATTGATTCTGGTGCTGCGACAACTGTCATGCCAAAGGCGGTTTGTGAAGTCATGGGTATGGAGTATACAAGAAGTAGCCCTGGTGTCTTGCAGTTGGATGGGACTCCCATGAAAATAGTGGGTGTAATCAAGGATGTTCCTATTGCTCTACATAGTATGCCTCAAATTACAGTAATTCAGGAGGTAGTTGTGGTTGATTTGGAACCATATTTCAGTATGTGTTTGTCGAGAGAATTCACTGCTAAGCTGGGAGGCTACCTTTCTCTGGATTATTCTCACTTGGAGATTCCTTTCAAAGGAAGAAGAGTCCGTATTGACAATCAGAAGCCTTCTACTTTTCATATAGAGAAGATGGAAGAAGAAGAAAAGTCCAAACATTCTGTCAACATGATAACTGAAGAATTGGAAGATCCTGATTTGATGGATGAAGTCCTGGATGAGCTTTGCTTAGAGGATGAGTTTTCAATGCTCAATTTTAATGCCATGATGGAAACTGAAATTGGTTGTTACTCCATTACAAAGCCTGAAGAGGTTGAAGTAGAGTTGCCTCCTGATCAAGTTGGTCAAGACTCTGTGCCAGATCAGCTCTATTTCGATGGAGCACGATACAGAAATGGCGCTGGAACTGGGACTGTTCTAGTATTACCTTCTGGAATTCAATGATCCTATTCATATCGTTTGACCTGGAGCTGCACAAATAATACAGCAGAATATGAGGCTTTATGCCTAGGTCTCAAGACGGCTGAGAAACTTGGAGCACGACAGTTGCAAATCTTTGGTGACTCCGAGCTGATTATCAATCAGGAGACCAATGAGTGTCTGTTCAAGGTCTGGGATCCAGGAGATCATAGAGCCATGTTTGGGTATGTGTCTCTCCCGAGAGTTCACAGCTAAATTCGGGGGTTACCTTGTACATAGAAAAAAAAAGAAAAAAAAAAGAAAAAAAATTTTTCGTTAACTTCGGCTCCTTTTGCACGCGAGCCCGCAGGTATGTTTATTTCTCTTTCTTTTTCTTTTCCTTCCCAACAGTTAGTGGCTTCCCCTCTACTTCTTTCTTCCACTTCCTTACTTCATTCCCTTCCTCTCCTACTCCTTCTTCTTCTGCAAATAATCAAGCCACTACTGTTGTTTCTACTCCCCTCTCTGATGTTCCCTTTTCTTCACTTCCCCTTTCTTCTAATTCTTTGTCTTTTGAGCACTTCTCCACAGTTCCTACCACCTCCTCCATTCCATCCACTTCCATTTCATTCTCTATTTTCATAGAATCCCAGCTGGTAGCACAGTAGCACCCTGTTGTTGTATCTACCACTTCTACTCCTCCATTTTCCACCATTTCATCATTCCCCATTCTCGTTCCACGGCCTGCACATCTGCTGGCCATCATTCCATTCATTTCCATTTTTGCAATTCAGGTGCTTTTCACTACTGCCATGGAGATCCTTGCACAGCACTCGGTGATTACCCAGCTCAACCGAGCTAGGCAAAGTGCAGTAGTTCTAAAGAAATAAAGGAAGTTCTGCTCTTCCATAAATTTCTGTTGAAGGTCCTATTTTTGAGTGCCGAGTGCCAGCAAGAGCTTGTTGCAGCAGCCCGCAGAGACATCCAACATCAACCAGCACTCACTTTTTCTGCTCCTCCAGCTTCTTGACTCTGTTGCCCAATGGATAAAGGCCTGAGGTTCGTGCATACAACAGAACTGTATACCCCGCGAGCCGCCAAGAATGTTGGCATTTTTGCCACATTGTTTTTGTTGTTACTGTTCATGCAAAAGAATGCACAAGTTGTAGAGATACTAACTCCTCTGTTTGTCCCTCCAAGCACTTTGAAAGGGAAAATACAAAAATCTCTACAAGTTTTTGTGTTAGAGCAAAGTAAGTGTAACATGTCGCGATATCGCGACATGTTGCAGTTTCGCGACGTCCAAATGCAGAAATCAGCTAAGTACAAAAAATGTCACGATATCGCGACATGTCGCATTTTCACGACCTATCACGTTTTCACGGTTAAAAACAACCAACGGAAGCAAGGGAGTCAAACTATCGCGATATCGCGACATGTTGGAGTTTCACGACTTGTTGCGGTGAGGGAGCACTAAAATGAAAAGTTGTCACGATATCGCGACATGTCACATTTTCACGACTTGCAGTGGCCACAGAGCAAAGTGATAGGAAAATGTCACGATATCATGACATACAACAACCAAGGGGAGCGCCAATGAAACTTGTCATGATATCACGATAGAAAAATAGAAAAGGAGCAAATGGTACGGAATGGCACGATATCGCGACATGTCGCGTTATCGCGGAAGGGCTGAAAGATAAACACAAGGCGGAGAAAGATGTCGCGATATCACGACATTTTTGGAAATGAAGCCAAGCAAGAGGAACTTGTCACGATATCGCGACAGGAAGCGACAACGACAGAGAAGGCAAGAAATTGTCACGATTTCATGACATGTTGGACAGGAAGGGCAAAGCGCAGAGAAATGTCATGATTTCGTGACATGTCACGTTTTCACGAGGAGGAAGTACGGAAGCAACCAGATAGTACGAAATGTCACGATTTCATGACATGACAAATTTTCATGGCCGAACAGTAGCAAAGTAGAAGAAGATAGAAACATGTCACGATTTCACGACTTGTTGAAGATGAAAGGACAAAACGAAGAAAACATCGCGATATCGCGACATGTCGCATTTTCGTGACCTATCACATTTTCATGGAATGAAAGTTGAGAAGTACAAGGCAGAGAGAAATTGTCACGATTTCGTGACATGTCACGTTTTCACGGTGATAAAGCAGACAAGACAGCGCCGAGTGAAAGATGTCGCGATTTCGCGACATGTTTCATTTTCGCGATAAGGAGTAGCGAAGAAGCCAAGAAAGAGGAGAATGTCACGATTTCGCGACATGTCATGGAGACAAAGCTGAACGAAGAGAAGATGTCACGATTTCGTGACATGTCGCATTTTCGTGACTGGTGGCGAAACAGAAAGCAATAAGGTAAAAGTGTCACGATTTCGCGACATGTCGCATTTTCGTGACCTGTCACATTTTCGTGACCGAAGCAATAACAAAGGCCCGATACAGTTCTATTTGCATTTTCCTTCAGAATTGCATAGGAGAACGTGAGGAGAAGATAAGGATCAAAAGTAATGTTTTAAAAGCTCTCCAACTGATTTTGAGATCGTGGTCAAAGAGGCTCAAAGATTAAATGTTGCTGATTACCGATGTGCGCAAGATGGAAGAACATGAGGCAGTTTTTGATGCCACCAAAATTAAAGATGCCTCCAGTATTAAAAGCTCTTGTTCGTGATCTCCTAACAACTTCCGGCTTGCCCCGATAATGGTCATTTAATGAAGAAATATGGTCCCTTGTTTCTGTTTAATTTTTAGTTTTGATCCATTAAAACAGGGACTGTCATTTCTCCGAGGCAGATTAAGGGGGATTGTTTCTTCAAAATCTGTTTCATGTATTAAATGTTGTAATACGAAAGGAAGAGGAAAGACCTCTATAAATACCAATGTAAAATCTCAAGCAAAAGGAGGAGGACCTTTTTGCAAAAATTGAAACAGAAATCCTAGATGCATTTTGCTCTATTCTTAGTGTCTTCTGGAGTTGGTGATCCAAATTGTTGTTCATGTTTTGCTTTCTGTCTGAGTCACTTCTGTTAGTCCAGTGTTAATATAAGTTAAATTCTGCTGTTCTAGATTTGGCTGTATTTGCATTTGAACGTTTGGAGTACAATTGGAAGCGAACTTACGGCTAATGCTTGATCCAATTTCTGTATATGCATTCTAAGAGTTGGTTGTTGCTTAGCTTCAGGATCTTGTTGAGGTTATTTGCTATTCGAGGTTGTTCTCCCCATCAACTATCGGCTTCGGCCATATTTCCATCTCTTTCTGTTATTTCCCATTTCTTTCTGCATTTTCCCATTTCTTTCCTGCATCCTTATCTTGAAACCAGTTTAGATTAGTTTGGGAGCCAGCCCTCTCTGGAGATTGGCCCGAGAGACTTCTCTTTCTCTCGGCCTTTCAATGTTGGCCGAGTCTAGGGTGCACAAGTGATGAAATCTTGTACTTAGGCAGATTTGTGTCCGACAGGTATATGTGTAGAAATTCTATTGTGCAATTTTTCTTTTTCCATATATTCCTCTTGGGCCAAGACCTCTTCTAATATTCTACTAAATTTTTTTACTATTTTCTCTTGTGATACTAGGATCTACTCAAGGATTCCCCATTGATGAGGCTCTTTGTGCTAATTCTAGGTTATTACCATAATATATGTTGAGGTAATTTGAATATTTTTGGTGATCCTCTTGGTATTGGGATGAGGATCTTATAACTTTGTTGAAAACTCCAAATCTTGTGTTAGAGGTAACAATAGGGATTATTGGTGGCTATGAAAATGTAGTTTGTTGATCTTGGGAACAAGGCAAGAGGGGTTGTAGTGGTCTTGGAGGTAATATGCTTATATATATTAAATAATTTTTTGCTATAACAACCATTTTGTATATTTTTTGTATGGATTCTCCTCCTTTGGATTTTATCAACATAAATATTTTAGAATTCAAAGCTTTGAGATATAATTTTTTTACCAAACCTAGTGGGGGATGAATATCTTTTGGTATTCTATACTAGGACTTATGAAATTTGAGGTTGAAATCTTCTACTACCTCTAGGGGAGCTCTCTTAATTATTTATATTAGTTTTAGTAGTGATACCCCATCCACCTTTTCTCTAAAGAATTGGGCTATAGTGTGATGTACTATTCTTGAGATTTTTCTTTGAAATATATTTCCAACAACCTTAGAGCCATATTTTGCTATGATATGTTGTGGATAATAAATAGGCTTACCTTATGGTTAAGGTGCTCAATAGGGGTGGTGATATAGTCACTCATGAAATAGGTGAGAGACTTCAAAGTTGATTAGGATATCTCTTCCCATGTTTCATTTGGTACTAGCGGTGCTAGTGGATATTTGTCATTCTAAGTGAGTAATGTTCTAGGGGGTGGGAGTGGTAGAGTAGCCATATTATAGAATATGAATCGTCTTCTTCACAAAATGGTTGTATATGGTTGTGAAAAATCTTATGATGTTTGACAAATGCAAAAATCCTAGACAAAGTCTTCTCTTCTAGGTATGTTTTAGTTATTTATTTAGGATGAAGTCATTAGGTGAATGTGGCTTCTTTCTTCTTGAAAGTAGGTAAATAGAGGCCTTCACCACTGATAAATTTAGTAGTGGTTTCCTTTGGTGTTCATTCTAAAGTGGAGTCACTAGGTGAGATATAGGAACTTCAACAAGTGGAAATAGACTGACCCTCACCAAGTCTCAACCTTACTCCTTGTTGTAATTTTGAGACTAATGATTTGTCACTAGGGTCCCATAAGACATTCCATTAAACTATTATCATATATAATTATCCCTATTTGGGATAATCATGCCTCCCATGGAGTGAGACAATGGACTGCAATCGAGAGCATAGGGTTTGGCTCAATTGGGGATCTTTGGGAGTTTTTACAAGTTTGAATCCTTATTAGGATGTGACCTTCAAAGTGCTAGTTTCTCAACAAAGGGAAAAGAGTGTGATAAAGCAAAGGAAATAAAGGAAAACTCAATAACAAAATGAAAATGGGTGATGCACCAAGATATTTGCTAAGATCTTCCTACAAAAAGAAGCTTGAGTGCTAGGTGCTAGTGGTGAACACTTCCTCTTCTTGATATAGTGAAATGCAATTGAGATCTACTAGTTATAAGCATACATGAATAGGTAGGTCCTATAGGAGAGCCAAGCTAGTAAGTTACTTAGTCAAAAAATATACGTAGATCCCTCATACATACATACACTTAATAAAATATAATATTTAAGCAAAATATCACAAACACATGCACATACATAGTAATAGGTCTACATGAAAATGCCAAAAATAGACATAGGCTCCCATGTATATATAAATGCAAGTAATATATTACATATATTGTGCCAGAAGTAGGGGCTTGAGATTACCCATAAGCTACTTAGGAACCACAACTATTTTATAGAGAGAAATGAAAGAAAATCCTACAAATGTATACAATTGTAAACTTGTCGATCCTTTTTACAGTTTAAACTATTGCTATTTATAGATTACATCAAGAGAATTTCCCTCCAAAATTATTTGCAACTAGATTTGACAATCCCATCTACTTTTCCTAGGAATTCTAATCATTGAATGGTGTACTTATTTGATCATAATTATTGATTAACATGGGATAATTAGGGCCATACTTTGTCTTGAATGATTATCTGAGATAATTACTGAGATTATCTTCTACTAGGTGGTCTTTGTCTCCTCAATCAAGGAAGAATTAATTTAGCTTATCTAACTCTATCACTTTTGATTTGACTTAGACATACATGTCCACTTAGCCTTATGGTGTATCTCACAGACTGGTTAACAGTTTCTTATATCATGATTTATTGTAGATCACAAAACCTTTGATATCGAGACTTATCCCAAGAGGTAGGCTCCTTTAGCGCTCTTTTGGATATTTTTCAAGATTTTTATTGAATGATATTTTGTATAAATATCAATTATTAGTTATTTTAGCTTACCTTTTATGAGCTAGAAAAAACTTTGATCATCGATTATCAGGGTTTTGGGTTAGTCATGAGCGGGTAGTGGGGAACCACTACAATAACTATCATAACTATCAATATCTAAATATTCATCAACACAAATTAAATTATTGATATCCCTCAAACTATCAACACATCTAGAACTATCCTTGTTTTGAACAACAATTCTTATAGTATCACCAAGATTTGAATTGTCATAAATACTAGCAAGTTGGACTTCATTTTTATAAACACTTTCTGCATCAAGACAAACATTTTAAAAACAAATATTCTCATGAATAATGCTTAAATCACTAGTGTTACATGTTTTATCTATTTTTGTACTATATCTCTAGTGTCACACTATACATGTACTATCTTGGGTTTTAAATCACACCCTATATCTATCCTTTGAAATATTTCATATGTGTCATAATTTGCATCTTTCATCAGGAGATTTCATTTTCTTTATTGTTTCTTCTTGTTTTTGACACTGTTTTTGTAGATCATCAAGAGTTGAAAGAACCATATGTAATGTACTTATAGATACTTTCACTTATTTGGAATATTCCTTACCATATTATTTTGGACTATTTTTTGATACCATACAATATTGATTCATTTCTTTTACCATGAGAGTCATGTGTACAATAATGTCTCTTTGATGATTTAAACTTCTTCTTTGGTATTGCACTTGGGATTGATATTGCTCTCATGGTAGTAGTTGATTTAATTATTTATGAGAAAGTGCTATCATATCTAAGAGCAAATATACCATTTTTTAAAGAACCATAGGCTTCAAGCTCTCTTTGTCTTCTAATAAAATATTTTTACTTCCATTAACAACCTTGAATTCAACTAATCTTACCTTATCCAATAATTGTGATATCGATATCAAGTTATTGGCTAATCTAGGTACATAAAGTATATTTTCTAGTGTGCATTCAAGAAATGGAGCATACAAACATTACCTTTAATTCCCTTTAATTTTTCCTTACAAACAATATTCTGAACAAAACTCCCTATGAAACAAATCAAATTCTTAATTTATGCTTCTTTGACCATATACCATATTTTATTTAATTTTTTTAGAAAATATAATTTGCCATTCCTTTGAATAATTTCTCTTATTAAATTTGTTCTTCTTGCTTTTCCTTAAAATAAAAAACTTAATTTTTTTTGAATTTCCAATTATAAGCGGAGCCAAATGTTATGGTTTATACCTTAAAAAAATTTAGGTGAATTTGAAGTGATTTGACCCATGTCTTCTCCAATGTCAAGTGCCTTGAAACGATTATGCTAGCCACTACATTGCTTCCTGGAAGCTGAATCAAAAATTTCCCATAAAGTATTTTATCTTTTCTCTAGAAAATAACCTCTTTTTTATATAAAAAATATGCATGTGGCTTCTATAATTTTTTTTTTGGTTATGGTAAATGAAGGGGTTTTGAAAGGGCCCCAAACCTTTTACATTTATAGAATAGAAAAATCACTTCCAATACCTACATATTACAAAAATGGACTAAAAAGGAGCATATTACATACTTAGATACAATAATTTTGATTTAAATCTATCCCATGGGGATTCAATATTTCTTAAATTCAATCCATTTGGTTTATTTAAAATATTTAGGAGATTTAATCAATTATATATTAGCTTAAAATTAGATTTCCAATTCTGCCTTTCTTGAGAACTTTGGAAGCTTTCGCCTAGTCTTCATTCAAACTATAGTCTTTTCTAATCAGCTCCTGAATCTTAGTTTAGTTTAGTTTACTTGAAAATTGGCCACAAGATAATAAATATTTTATAGAAATTAATTCCCCTAAGGATTTGAAACTTCTAACTCAATAAAATCAAAAGCATTTTTTTCTTTTAGAGTTACAATCATCAAAGCCCATGGGAAAATATAATTCTATACCTTGGATCCATCCATATGAACTCCCATGTTTACCATAATATTAGTTGTATCATTACCTTACCTATAGATGTGTTGGATAACAAATGACTCCATACTTGATAGTATATGTATTGCATCCTAAATAATACTTTCAGTGCTCTAGCTAGCAATTTGCTTGGCATTCAAACTGTTACTGATATTCATAGAATCCCCTTCCACTATAAGCTTATTAACATTCATATTTTTTGTAAGCCTTACTCCTATAATCATGGCTCTCACCTTTGGTACATGGTTTGATGCATGGACAAATTTCATTGTATAACGTGATATCAGTACCCTTGAGCTAGATCTCAGAACCCCTCTCCCTCCAACCTTCCCTAGATTACCTTTAGAGGCTCCATCAAAATTAAGTTTCACCTAATTTGGGGGGGGGGCAGATTCCATCTCACCTTTATCTTTGGATAGCTAATATGATTCCCTATAACTCTCAACAATCCCTAGTCCACTGCTATTTCTTCCTCCAACTCATTTTTATAGATTTGGTTATCCATATTAAAAATCAAAATTTTAGTAACATCAACTTTGATATTCTTGATAATGACCTCTACACTATTAGTCGTATTCTAGAACACTCGTTTATTCCTCTCCATCCATATCTACAAAATGAAATGGGTTAAGACAAAGATACAAATTTTGTTCAATCAGGGGCTATGATAAAGGTTAATCCAACTTTCCCATAAGGCCTCCAAATATTTTGCTATCAGCCATTGAGTTTTAAGTGATTGAAGAAGTGCATGACAAACCTCCAAAGAAAGGGGACAATGGATAAAAAGATGATAAACTATCTCCTCATCCCCACAAAATAAATAAAACCTATTAGGAATTATCATCCCTCTTCTTCTAATATTGTCCACTATCAATATCTAATTTTCAATGCTAGCCAAATAAAGAAAGGGACCTTTGGTAGGAGATATTTAATCCAAACTCTATGTGAGGGAAAATTCTGATTCTCTTTATCCCTTTCAAAAATAAAAATTGAGTTAACAACATATATTCCTTTAGGGTTAGGAGCCCAAAGAACCTATCATCTCCTTTATTGAGTTGCAAATAGTAATATTGTAAGTTGAGATTGAGAGAATTCAGCATACTTTACATAATTGCATAAGATCCTTCCAACTATAGCATGTACCACACTTTACAATTATCTTCCTCCTTAATGTACTCTTGAACCATATTTCCATATTTTTGCTATAAAGGCCGAATGATGCACTTCCAACAATCATTAAAATTTAAAGGCCTCTCCATGACCCATGCATCCTCCCAAAAGCATATATTATCATCTCTTCCCACTTGCCATATTAAATCTTTCCATAAGAGTTTTCTTATTTTGATCAATTCATTCCACAAAGATGATCCTAAAGGTGGATTTAAGCTATAAGCAAATAGGATTCTATTATCAAGATATTTTGTAAAGAGGCTCTGAGCCCAACATTGATCATGTTCAATAATTTACCACCATCCCACTTTGGCCATAAAGTATTTACAAGATACCAAATAATGTAATATTCTTTGATAAGAATATTTTGCACGCACACAAAAGTGACCTTAGGCATGATATTGGTCAAGCTATCTATTATCTACTTTGATGAAGGCACAAATACTAGATATAACATCCCATGAGCATGAAGCCATATTATAAAGTGCACCATATCTCTATGTGCTTTCTCCATTGGTCGAACTGTCACGACCCTCCCAGATGGACCTTTGAACATGTGAAACAATGTATTAGCTAAAGGTGCTTTAATACTTGATCTTGTGCAATTAAGTAGGTAGCGGTGTTAGTAGATATTAAATATTATGATACTGCTAACAAATTGCCAATGTGTAGGATCAGGTACACTCGTAAGTGGAAGAAGTTGAGTCATCCATCGAAGGCGATGGTACTTGAGGTTGGGGAAGTGATGATAAAACAAAATCAAAGGTAACATGGATATATATCTTCATATAGACATGTATTTTTTTAGGGATAATCGTCAGTATATAGCCACCTTGAGCCCAAAACTAATGGCCTAGTAGCTATCGTAAGTTCTAGAGGCTGAGACATGTGACTAAATTGATGGAAAGATCTCCCTCTTTGTCTGTTGCACATGCTTGATTATCTTTTACTTCAGCACTTTATCTCAAAAATTGGAAAGTATGAATGCATAAACTATCTTCATAACTCCTTTGGGGTTCAAAAAAAAGGGAATGATAAATAAGTTTCATTTTTAAATAAATGGTTGATTTATTTTAAAATGATAAATAGACTCCATCTTAGATAAATGGTTGATTTATCTTAAATGATAAATAAGTTTCATTTTTAAATAAATGGTTGATTTATTTTAAAATGATGAATAGATTTCATCTTAAATAAATGGTTGGTTTATTTTAAAATGATAAATATATTCCATCTTAGATAAATGGTTGATTTATCTTAAATGATAAATAAGTTTTATTTTTAAATAAATGGTTGATTTATTTTAAAATGATGAATAGATTTCATCTTAAATAAATGGTTGGTTTATTTTAAAATGATAAATAGACTCCGTCGTTCTATTGAAATAATAAATAGATTTTGACAGAATTGTGAATGATGGTGGGAGTGGGAACACGAGCGGACATAAGCACAAGAACGAGAGTAGGAGCGAGAGCGGGTGCGACCTCTGGGTCCAGCCCTGCAGGTTTTGCTACAGGATCTGGGGCAGACATGGGGCCTAGGAATTCAGGTGGCCAGGGTGGGGAAGGTATCTTGGGCACAAAACCTCATGACAGTGTTGATGTGAGTGCAGGTATTGGCAAAAAACCACCTAAAAAAGTTTAGGGTTCTACCCCAGGGGGGCCCAAACCCTCTTTCCAAAAGATCCTATCTGGTACTAGCGGCCAGCCCCGGGCCCTAGGCTTAGGGATTTCTATCAAAGGGACCCACATCTCCATCCAAGATGATGTCTACCTGACCTTTGTGTCAGGGTCCTCCTTTTCCTTGGTTGGGAAATTTATAGGGGGACGCCCGAACATGGAAACCATCCACCGTTGGGCGACTTCCAAATGGAAAATATCAGGGCACATGCAGCTTGTAGCCCTAACCAAGGGTTTCTTCCTCATCAAGCTCAACAAAAATGATGATTCCAGTAGGATCCTCATAGGTGAGCCCTGGTTCCTAGGGTGCAAAAGCATCTTCCTTAGGCACTACGAAGGTGATTTTAATCTTAGCACCCAAAGAGTTAACTTTGCCCTGATATGGATTCGTCTCCCAGAGCTTCCATTCCATTTGTGGCAAGAGGATGTCCTGAGGCTCATTGCACAAGCTGTTGGTGAGCTTATTGCCTTTGATATTGCTACCAAGATAGGCTCACGCATGGTCCATGCCAAGTTCTGTGTCAATGCGAACCTTGAATTTGAACTCCCTTATTCTGTCTCCATTTCTTCAGGATCCTTCTTTTGGCGCCAAGCCTTGATTTATGAAAATAAACCCGTATTCTACCCTCTGTACAACACTTAGGGGTACCTTCCCCATAAATGCACAACTTCCAAGAATTCTAAAGAATCCCACCCTGTGGATCACCCTACCCAATCCGACAGGGTCCTCTCTCGAGGGCCCCCCACGATGAATGTAAATCCCAAGAATAGTGAGAAAAAGAGACAAAAACTATTACTGTAGGGGAAAACCAGGTGGACCCCAAGCTGACAACCGTTCAACTTCAAGTATATAACTCTAAAACTCTTCTTGATAGTCTTTCAAAGCCTTTAAGGTGTGTAGAGGAAATCCCATCCTAGGTCATTATGGCTTCTGGCCACCCTCGCTCTCAGGCAGCCCCATAGGCTGACTCTGCCCTCGCTTGCTTTGAGGAAGCCCCCTCCCAGACCTGCAAGTCATCAGGCCTCCTCAAATCCCTATCGTATCCTCCAGTCGATCCCTCCCCCTCATCCCTAGCAGGTGGGGTGTCGCCCACCCCCTATTTTCCCCCACTTGATCCCATTCCTCCCCTCCATTCATTCCCTCCTTCTTAACCTCCATCAGAGTGCAACTTCGAGAGGTCTACGGATGATGATGTTGGAAGTTCCCAGTATGATATTGAAGAGTTTAGTCCTAAGAGGACCCACAATAGGAAGTTTACCACTGACTTTGGTAGAAAAAATAAGAGAGGGCACCCCACACTCAATGACGAATGCAATAAGCTCATAGAGGATGATATAGCTAGCGGCTCCCAGGTGACCCTCCTCAACGAATATGTGAGATTTGCAAAAGCAGATTCCCTGAGATCCAAAACCCTCACCCAACATGGGATTGGAGGTAAGAGACTCCCCAAGGGTGTCAAATGAAGCTCATCACCTGGAATGTCAGGGGGCTCAATGGTGCCCCCAAGAAATGGATCCTTGCCCAGCTTTGTAAGGACCACAACCCGTCTGTCCTCCTCCTTTAGGAGACCAAACTCAACGAAGCCTCCTCCTTGAGGGTCACCAACGTTATCTGGAGAAACAATGATTTTATCTCCACCCCAACTTATGGCACTGCTAGGGGCCTACTGTGTCTATGGTACCCGTGCTCCTTCGAGGGGAGACTCATCTTGTCGTCCCTCAGAATCACCAACATCCTGATTCACTGTTTGAAGTCAGGGTAGTATTGGATTCTTTCCAATGTTTATACCTTCAACAACCCGAATGGAAGATCTACATTATGGAAAAAAATTAGCACTATGAGGGAGGCATTTGATCCTCTCCCCTGGATTCTTGTGGGCAACTTCAACAGTCCCTTCTTCCTCTCTAACAAGAGCGGGGGATTAGCGGCACCAACCAAAAGCATGGAAGATTTTGGGGCCTTTGCTGATACCAATGAGCTCATGGACGTCCACCTAAAAGGGGCTAAGTACACTTGGACGAATAGAAGAGTAGGACCCCACCTCATCCAGGTCAGATTGGATAGAGTGTTCATGTCCAGGGAAGCCATCCCCTTATTCATCGATGTAACTCTGTTGACCCTTCCCAAAGTTGGATCGGATCATAGCCCCCTCCTCTTTGAAGCTAGTAAGCATCCTCCCCACAAGTTCCCATTTTGTTTTGAATCCATGTGGCTGCATCACCTCGATTTTAGGGCTTAGGTTAGTTGCTGGTGGGATTCCCCAGTCATAGGGTGCCTTACTCAGCAAATATATCAAAAACTAAGACTTCTTAAAGATAATATCAAGGTCTAGAATAGGGAGGTGTTTGGTAACATCTTCGAGAGAAAATAAGAACTCAAGAAAAAACTAGAAGAGCTTGATATCAGGTTCTAGGAAGGCTGCAAAGACCTGAGGGCTAGAGAAGAGGAGCGCTCAGTCCTAGCTGAGTATCACAACATCTTAGCTAGGGAAGAAACCTTCTGGAGGTAGAAGTTGAGGGTCTTATGGTTGCACGATGGTGACACCAATACTAAGTTCTTTCAAACATTGACTCTCAAAAATAGAAGCTCAAACAAAATCCCTAAGATCATTTGTAGTGATGGTAGGGTAACCAAAGATGAAGAGGACATCAGAGCTAAAGCCGTCGACTTCTTTAAGGAGCTCCTTGGTGATGACCCTCAACTGTCCCCCTTAGCGATGGAGACCCTACTAGAGCACATCCCCTCTTTCATCTCGGCCCAGTCAAATGAGATGCTCCTTTAGCCCCTTTCGGATGAAGAAATAAGCGTAGCTATATTTTCCATGAAAGCAGATGCCACCCCAGGTCTAGACGAGTTTCCCCCTCAGTTTTTCCAATCCTTTGGGGACATCATTGGCCATGAAGTGTGTGCGGCCATTCGGGACCTCCAGTTCACTAGCTCCATCCCTAGAGGCATCAATTACACCTTCATTGCCCTAATCCCCAAGTCTTAGGTGGCCAGATGCCTTTCCAAATTTCGTCCCATCAGTATGTGCAATGTTCTCTATAAAATACCGACCAAGTCCCTAAAAAATAGACTTAAAGACATCCTTCCCCTTATCATTACCCCCTACCAGAGGAGCTCTGTTAAAGGAAGGCTTATCACAGATGGGGTCATCATCATTCATGAGGTCCTTCATTCTGCCCTCCTATCCAAGAAGCCTTCCTTCTTGCTCAATATTGACATGAATAAAGTCTTCGACAGATTCAACTAGGAGTTCCTCACCAAGGTTCTCCTCAAGTTTGGGTTCCACCCCTCCTGGGTCAACAAAATAAAAAACTATGTGTCTTCCTCGTGGTTCTCTGTATTGATTAATGGTTCCTTGGTAGGCTTCTTCCCTAGTTCTAGAGACCTCCACCAAGGTGACCCCCTATCCTCGATTCTTTTCATTATCCTAGCTGAGGCCTTAGGCTGCACCATATCGAGTGCTGCTTCTCGCGGGCTCATCTCTGGCATCAGGCCAAAACTGGGGCTACCCCCTATGTCCCATTAGTAGTTCATGGATGACACCATTCTTACCACTGCCACTTCGGTCCCCCAAGCTAAGGTTATCAAGTAGATCCTGATTCTGTATGAAGAGGTGGCCGGGCAGAAGATCAATCTCCAAAAAAACAAAATCTACTTTATTCACACCCCCCAGTAAGGCAAGCCCAGATTGGGTGGATTCTAGGTTGTACCCCTGAAACCCTCCCCTCTACCTACCTAGGGCTACCCCTATTCATGGGGGCTTCCTCCAAGGCCCTGTGGAGTGGGATGATCGAGCAGGTCCAGAGGAAATTAGCCTCTTGGAAGGGTCACCTCCTCTCCTAGGCGGGTAGAGCCACTCTCTCGTCTGCAATTCTCCAAAATATTTTGGTGTACTTCATGTCTATGTTCAGCATTGTGTGCAAAAAATATCTCTATCAGCACTCATTCCTCAGTGAATTCCAGCCCAGATATGGATTGGCCTTCTGGAATTCCCTAGCCCTCACAAAAGACATTATTCAAAAAGGGATCAGATGGATCCTTGGTGATGGGGCCAAGATCAATTTATGGGATGACAGGTGGATCCAAGACAAGGCCCTAATTTTTGACAGTGACCTCTGAGTCCTTAAATCAGCCTTGGTGGCCTCCAAAGGTTCCAAAGCATCGAACTACTTGGTCAGGGACCATAGTAGAGCTACCTGGGGCCCATATCAGACCCCCGCCACCCACTTCAAGCTTTGAGGCTGCAACGCCTCCTCGAGACTACCATAATTCCTTTTGGTGGAGGGAGGACAAATATGTCTAGCATGGTACCAGTGGCAGTTACTTCTCTGTCAAATATGAATATGCCCTCCAAAGGGACCTAGTGGAGGCTCTCTTCCCGGTCAAGCAGGTGTGGTTCAAGAAGCTAATCCCCAATATTAGTTACTTCGTCTGGATGACCATCCAGAATAAGATCCTAACCACTGAGAACCTGGATAGTAGGGGCTTTCAAATCTTGAATATATGCTACCTTTGTTGCATTGCCTAGGAGTTAACCAATCATATTTTCATCACATGCCCTTTCTCCTCCGAGGCCCTCGGTTACCTCCTCACCCTGTTTTCCATTCAGTGGGTTTCCCCCAACTCCATCATCAACCTTTTTCCCAGTGGCCCAATCCCTTCACCCACCCTACCCTCTGCTCCCTCTGTGCCTTATGTCTTCCCCACCTACTTTTGCAGATCTGTCTTGAGCACAACAACAGATCCTTCTATTCCTTGGCCCATATCCCTAGTCGATGGCTACAAAATCGATGGCCTTCACCCTAGAGAACTCCCATTACCTCCCCTTGAGTGATCCTCCCTAGAAGGCAAGTGAGTCTACCCTCCTCACCTCCCTCGGAGTCCAAGTTCCCCTGTGGCCCCCTCTTGTCCTCTCCCTAAGAGTCTTGACTAGGTGGATACCCCTTCCTATCGGGTGGGTCAAACTAAACTTTTATGGAGACTCCAAGGGCAATCCCAGTCCCTCTAGAGCTGGCGGGGCAATCCGAGACCACAACAAGATCCTGATATTGGCTTACACTGAGTTTCTTGGCTACTCCATGGGTTACTCGCCCTCCAAGAGGCCCCTAGCAAAGTGATCATTGAGTGTGACTCCCTCAACATCATTAAGACCTCCCTCAGCCAAGGTTCCAGCTCATGGTGCATCTCCAATATCATCCAAGAGGTTCGGGCCATCCTCCAGGGGCTCCCCCACTATTCCATTTGTCATGTCTTTAGAGAAGGGAACAGGGTGGCCGATTCTCTGGCCAATCTAGCAGCCTCTTTGAAAGGGCTCAACATATAGACCAAGGATTTTCCTATCGAGCTAGTGCAAGTAGCGTCCCAAGACCTCCCTAGTCCTGATGACACTCTAGACATCTAGACTCCCCTATATTTGGGCCTGGGTGACTTGGCGCCATGCCTACCACAATTGCACATGGGTCATTTTATTTTTTGTGAATTCCTCTACGGTGGCAGTTTCCAAAGGTCTCCCTGACCACGGCCATATCAGTCTAAATATTTAGAATCCTGCTATGCCATGTGTCTTCCTCCCCAACATCAATGTCTGAGGTAGCTCGAACCCAATACCTGTAGGATGCATCCTCATTGGCATCATTGTCAGATCCACATTTGGGCCTGTGCCACCTCAATATGAGTGCCTCACCACTAGCTTAGCATCCTTTGATCTTCATGACCTAGTAGCTCGAGCGTCACAACCACCTGTGCGAGGCCAGACCGCAAAGCCACCTCAGCTGGTGCATCACATGGAGCTCATCCTCAGGCCATCGCCCCTTAACTACTGTGCATGCCACCCATATCACTAGCCCTATCTCACTCTGCTCGTGTCTCCCCCCACCCTAGGTACTAACTCCCGATGTATACGATCGATTGCTACCTCTTCAGCTTCCTCCATTCAACTTTATCTTCCTCTGAGCCCTGTTACCTCCATTCTATCTTACCCCTTTCCCCTGTCCTTTCCTGGCGAGCAAATTTTCCTTTCGGCTCTGACTCCTTCCACCACTTTTTGCCTTGGTTGACCTATGAGCTCGCCATGTATTCTCCTAAAACCATATTCATCGAGCCCTCGACCCTCTCTATGAGCAAGTATGCTAAGGTATTCTTAGGTGTTAAGTAGTATAACCCTTTTCTTCATAATTTTTTTGGGCCTGATGAGGAAATCACTCAGGGCTTCCTGGATACTTGGAATGAGGGTGAGGTCTAGGTGAAAGGACTGCACTTTAGATTTACCAGAGAATTTTTGGTCGAGGTCACTGGTTTGCATCGCGAGGAGAAGGGGAGGTTCACTCACCACGATAAACATAATTGGGAGGAGGAGCTCTCCCACTTTCTAGAGTAGAATTGGGACAAGTGTACCCTATTAAGGACTGACCTACTCGAACCTTTTGATGAAGCCATTGTACCTATGATGCAATTCATCAATTATGATGATCCGAACCAAAATTTGTACAACTTCCACTTAAGCTTCATCAACCACCTCTGAGGTGCCACCCTTCTGAGCACTCCCCACTTTCTGCTTTACTCCCTTGGCTTTGTCATAGATAGGGCCTAGAAAAATCAAACTCGCTCTTTCCATCAAGGCCTTATGGCCATCCTTTATTGTCACGCCCTGGCCAACCAGCCCCCTGCTCCAGGGTATCCCCCTGGCTTCTGTCCTCTCCATCGAGGCTGTCACCTCCCTCGCTACCTTCTTTGCTACTTCTAAATCCAAGGAGGACATTCCTAGTTACCACGAAGACTGCATTCCTTCTAGATAGCATAGGCCTACCCAAAAATGAAGGGCGTCATCCTAGGCCCTTGGAGGCATTTCAACCCCTGGCGCAAGCTCTGCTCAAAGGGGCCCGACCCCCGATGGTAGTAGGTCCTCAGCCAGACTCAAGAGACCCAGAGTCGAGGCCAAAAAAACCATTGAGACCAACTCGAATTCTGAGAACAGGCTTCGAATATTTTTTATCAATATCCTTCTCGACATGGCAATCAACTCACTCACATCAGTAGTAAATGTGGCTACTGTGATCGTCAATGCCTTCAAAGAGCTTCCACGTAGGCTGGGAGATGGTCCCGATGGGGATAGGAAGTAGCTCCAAGGTTTAGGGCCCCAGCTTGGGGTAGCCCCGGTGGTTCACCTTGTGTTGCAGGGTGGGCGGGGGTGGCGCTTGGTCTTTTTGGGCCCAGGGCCTCTAGTCTGGTCTGGGCGGCTGTTTGTTTTTTGTCAATGGTTTCTGTTTGGCCCGTGTACTTATTCTACAGGTCTGGATGTAGGGGTCTTTGCACCCCTATTTTTTTTTAGTGGGAATGGGGTTATTTTTTTCTGGTTTGATGGCAAGGGGTTGAGTTTCGAGGCTCAGGTTTTTGTTCTAGGGGTACACCCCTGGCCTATCATGTTTTTTTGTTGTTTCAATTCAAAGTGATGGCATCTATTGTAAACAAGATTTTGGGATCCTTCAAAAAACCGTTGTATATAAATCTGCTACTTACCAAAAAAAAATAATAAATAGATTTTAATTAAAATAGTGAAGGATGATCGAATGATCAGTTTATTAAAAAATATATGCCGAAGTATGGAACCTACCTTCAGAATCAAATCGGACCACTCGAGAAGAGTTCCCTGACACAAAAGAATGGCACCATTAATATGAAGGATGGCTTTGCCAACACGAAGGGATGGTTGTCCACGTGAAGAGATAAAATTCAATTATGGCAATGCCTTGGGAATGTGGAGAGTAAGAGACATCCCCTCCACCACCTAATGGAGGATGTGAAGTAATGGAGGTGGGTGGCAAATGAAAGCCAAGTAAAAAGAAATTGACATCAAGGTAGATGGAAGTAGGGAGGGAGGAAAATAATGTGCAGAGTGGAGCAAAGGCAGAGAGGAGAGTCGAGGAGAAAATTTTTTAGTGAAAGAGGATGAAACGTGGTGCATAAAGGAAAGGAGGATCGATGCTTGGGTAGTGTAGCCAAGGAAGCAGTGAGTGCATAAGGAAACCAGGTTGGTTAAGCATAATCCTTTAGATTATTTTATGTAGAGTTCTATCATAGTCTCTATGAGAGCGTTGCTTTACATAGTCTTTGTGAGAGCATTACTTTGCATAGTATCTATGAGAGCATTGCTTTGTGTAGTCTCTACAAGAGCATTGTGTGTAGAGTTCTGTCGTAGTCTCTATGAGAGCATTGCTTTGCATAGTCTCTATGAGAGCATTGCTTTGCATAGTCTCTATGAGAGTGTTGTGTGTAGAGTTCTACCGTAGTCTCTGTGAGAGCATTGCTTTGTGTAGTCTTTATGAGAGTGTTGTGTGTAGAGTTATACCGTAGTATCTGTGAGAGCATTGTTTTACAGTCTTTATGAGAGAATTAATTTACATAGTCTCTATGAGAGCATTGCTTTGTGTAGTATCTATGAGAGTGTTTCTTTGTGTAGTCTCTATAAGAGTGTTGTGTGTAGAGTTCTATCGTAGTCTCTGTGAGAGCATTGCTTTATGTAGTCTCTATGAGAGCATTGCTTTACATAGTCTCTATGAGAGCATTATATTTAGAGTTCTACCATAGTATTTGTGAGAGCATTGTATGTAGAGTTCTACCGTAGTATCTATGAGAGCATTTCTTTGCATAGTCTCTGTGAGAGCATTGCTTTGCATAGTCTCTATGAGAGCATTATTGTGTAGAGTTCTAAAGAAATCTCTTATCGAGAGCATGTTGTGTAAGCTATTGGATGAGTGTTACAGTCTTACCTATGTTAAGCAGGTTAGAGTAGTTAGCAAGGCAGTGAAAGCTAGGTGCTATAAAAAGGGGGTCATATCTAAGTCAAGTTCCAAGGAACATCCTTCCTTGGATGTTTCATGTCTAGGTAGCCACTTGAGCTTTAGGTTGTTGGAACTTGTGATGAACCCATAGCCATAGTTGGTGGTCACATCAAAGTAGACCATAGCAGTTGAGCACTATGACTTTGTTGTATCAGGTGGTGGGTTGCACACCTTCTCCAGCCATGCCTTTCTTCCCCTGCACTCGACCTTGAGATTTGACCTTGCAATGCCAATTTGGTAGCGGACTTCATCAATAGTACCCGTAGGAGGCTTAGGTAGGAAATCTATGCCTAGTTCATTAATTGTAAGGCAACTTAGTTTTGATTAAAAATGGGTTCCTTTATCTAGACTCTTTGAATAAGGTAATTTTAGATAAATGTGAATAACTTTCTCCTATATGAATCCCTTTAATCAAAATAGTTGTCGTAGATTAATGAAATGAATAAAAGGTTTATTTATAAGTTAAAGTAGTTGGCTTTAATGGATTAAATAAATGTGGAAATGGTTTGTTTTATGAATTAAGGGTATGGGACTTTGGTTCATGAAATGAAGAAAAAGGTTTATTTATAAGTTAAAGTAGTTGGCTTTAATGGATTAAATAAATGTGGAAATGGTTTATTTTATGAATTAAGGGTTTATACAATGGTGCAACATGATTTTATGCATAGTATATTTTAAGGTGCATTATGTTCATTAGTTCCTTAAGATATTTTCCATCTAAGGTAGCCAAACGGTATGCACCTGATCCAAATTTAGTAATTATGATAAATGGACCTAACCAATTTGGTTGAAATTTTCCTTTAAGATCTGTTCGAGCATTGGTGTTTTTCTAATATTATTTAAGAACTAGATCACCAACCTCAAAATATCTAGCATGCAATTTCTTTGAGTATGATCTTTTGAGTTTGTCTTGATAAGCATGAAGATGATCTAAGGTGTTTATGCAATTTTCATCTAGTAGTTCAAGTTGACTTAGTTGACCAACATGATATTCATCTCCTACTTCAACATCTTGAAGTAAAAGCCCTAAGGAAGGTATTTCAAGCTCAAAGGAAAATACGACTTCAACACCATATACCAAGACAAAAGGGGAAGCACCTATAGGGGTTTGAACACTGGTCTGATAAACCCATAAGGCTGAATATAATTGTATGTGCCAGTATTGACCTAACTTATTAACCAACCTTTTAAATATTTTGATTAAGGTTTTATTAGATGCTTCAGCTTGGTCATTTCCTTGTGGATAAAAAGGAGTAGACCATCTATGATGGATTTTATATTTTGTGCAAAGCTTCTAAATGTCTTTATTTTTAAATAAAATTCCATTATTAGAGACAAGCATAGAGGGAATCTCAAATCTACAAATGATTTGATTAAAAATAAATTTAGAGACTTGGGTTCCTGTGCAAGAATCCAATGGCATGGCTTCTACCCATTTTGTAAAGTACTTAGTTGCCATTATGATAAACTTATAATCGTCGAATAAAATTGGATTAATCCTCTCAATGATGTCAAGGCCCCATTTAGAAAAGTACCAAGGGAAAGAAATGACTTGAAGATCTTAAGCAGGCACATGAAAAAGATTTGTGTCACTGAAACTTGTCACATTGATGCTCATAATCATTGGCATATTTATCCATGGAAGGCCAAAAATAGCCCATTTGTAGGAGATTTTTGGCTATGGAATTACCACTAAAATGGCCTCTGTCAGATCCATCATGTACTTCACTTAGTTCCTTTTGGGATTCATCTAGGTTGAGTCATCTTAGAAGGATACCTTAAAAAGATCTTTTATAAAGCATACTTTCTGTGATGATGAAGCAAATGGCTTGTTTACTCAAAAGTCTACATTGATTCCTATCTAGAACATCTAGGAGTGAACCATTATGGATAAATTTAAGAATATATGCATACCATGGTTCTAATGATGTTTCTTCAATTGTAAAGATGTCCAAGGGTGCTAGGCAAGATTCTAGTGAGTCAGGCTCCTGAAGTTGGTGAATGATTATAGTAGTATGATTATCATCCAACTCCAAAGGGATGAAAGAAGCACCTGCTACCATAGCATCCGTAAAACTATTACTAGTATGAGGGATAACTTCAATAATGACTTTCTCAAATAAATACATAAGTTTTAATATGAATTCTTTGTAAGGATAGATTTTCTCATATCAATTTTAGTAGACATTATTAATTTGGTTTACCACGAGTTACGAGTCTTAAAAACTGATAAGATTTTAATATTCAAAGCTAAAGCCACTCGTAAGCCGAGGATTAAAGCCTCATATTCTACTGTGTTATTTGTACAAGCAAATTGGAGTTTAAAATATAATGGAATATGTTTTTTTGTGGAGATACCAATATAATACTTGCACCTATGCCACTCATGCAATGGGCTCCATAAAAATATAGAGACCAAGAGTCCAAATGTTCATCCTCTAAATTAAGTCATTCATTTGGAAATTCTATAGTTAAGGGATGAGTTGATTCAAGAGGAGTAGTAGCAAGTTGGTCTGCTATAACTTACCCTTTAATGGACTTTTGACCAATAAAGGTTAGGTCAAATTCACTTAAGGTGAGAACCCATTTCACTGCTCGTCATGATAAGTAAGGTCTACTCATAAAATATTGTAATGGATCAAATTTTGCTATGACAAATGTTCTTTGACTATGCATATAGTGACGTAGTTTTTGTGTAGAGAATACAATGGCTAAGTAAAGTTTTTCTAGGGGTGTGTAACGAGTTTCATAGCTTACCAAGGTTTTTCTAATGTAGTAAATGGCTTGTTATTTATTTTCCTCATCATGTTGCACCAACATTACCCCTAACGCAAGTTCTAACACAAAAATGTACAAGATGAAAGGGTTTTATGGTCTAGGATGAACAAGCATCAACGGTGTAAGTAGGTATTTTTTAGAGCTTTAAAGGCTTCTTGATATTCATCATCCCAATTAAAATGGGTATCTTTCTTAAGTAGCTTAAGAAGAGGTTGACATTTATCTATTAATTTATCGATGAAACGATGAATGGATTGAAATATGCCTTGTAAAATTCTAAGCTCTATCAAATTATTTGGTGGTGGCATATTTATAATATCATCAATTTTAATAAGGTCTATCTCTATTCCTCACATGGATATAATAAATCCCAATAATTTACCATATTTTACCCTAAAAACACATTTGTCTAGGTTTAGACAGAATTTGTATTCGTGAAGCCTATCAAACACTCATTATAATTCAAGAATGTGATCTTCCTCCTTAATAGAATGAATGATTATATAATCAACATAATCATGTAAAATATTATACATCATGTCATGAAATACATATGTCATAGTGCATTGATAAGTTGTCCCTACATTATTTAGACCAAAGGGTATTACTTTCCAATAAAAAACTCCCCATGGTGTAATGAAGGTAATATTGGGTTGGTCTTTTGGTGCTATACGTATTTGGTTATATCCTAAAAATCCATCCATAAGGGACAAAATCCCACTCCCAAATGTAAAATCAATAATTTGATCCATATTAGGGAGGGGAAAATCATCCTTGGGACATGCAACATTGATGTACCTAAAATCGATACATACCTTGATTTTGGTAGCCTCCTTTTTAGATACTGGAATGACGGTTGATATCCAATCAGAATAATCAATGGCTTGGATGAAACCTACATATAAGATCTTTTATAATTCCTCTTTAACTATCAAGGCTATTTTAGGATGCATTTTCCTAAGCTTTTATTTTATGGGTTTAGCATCAGATGGACTAATAAATGGTACATGACTATAGAGGGATATAATCCATGCATATATGCATATGTCCATATGAATATACCAAGATTTTTATAAGGAGTTATATATATCTAACTTTTTCTGCTTCACTCAAAGTGGTTCCTATCTTAACCATGTTGGGATTGGCCTTAGTGCTAATGTTAACCTTCAAAATATCTTCTACTATAATGCTCAAATACCTTTCAAAGTTGGGAGAAGCAGGTGGAACACCTATTTCTTAAAGTTCTTATAAGGATATTTTTACCAATTCATCTTGTGTAGTTGATGTTTGGACATGGGTTATGCATGGGATGGATCCATCAAAGAAGAAACCATTTTGCATTATCTCATCATGAGGGATGTCATAAAAGACATCTCCTTCTACACATTCATCTGGAGTTACAATTTTTTTAGGATGATCTATCGAAAGCATGTTACAAGAGAAAAGGAAAGGTATTTTTCCTTTTTTAATCTCTTTTATATGTTGTTGATTCTCTAAAAATTCACTATATGTGATCAGATGATCATGCTCATCGAAGGGGAAAGGTTGGAATTTTGTAGGAATATAGCCAATACCACATCAGGTAGGACATTCCTCAACATCAAAAGGTTCACTTATACCATTTTACAAATGACCTAAAACTTTACCCCTATACCCCATGTCACACATAATTTGCTTGGATTTTATATACCTATCTAAGAAATAACATTGGGTGAAACTATCTTCATAAAAAATAAAACCTACTCGTCCAAAAATAATCTCATCTGGGGATTGTTGGCTCGGCTTTCATGCACACCCTGTAGAGAGTAAATTGAAAAAACAAGTAACATTTAATGGGAATAAATCCCTCTCACTTTAGGATCTTGTTGGATATCCAAGGTGTGAGTTACAGAGTCGGGTCGAATGCTATCACTCTTTTCCACTTCTAGAATAGTTTCAAGTTGACTATATTTTACCTTACAACGGGTTCAACCTTCATTCATTGGTGTTGGATGATAGAATGTGTTGTTCATAATCAGATTTGCAATTTGTGTTGGAAATTTGAGCAAGGTTTGTTGTCATTGATGTCAATATATTGTTGTTTCAGTTTCGTCATTGTTAATGTAATTAGGTGGTTTTTCCAAAGGCAAGGAAGGTTTTAAAAGGAATAAGGATATAATATTTATTTTTAATATTATATGCCTAAAAATGCCTAAAAGGTTGAAGACCCAAGGAAGGAGAAGCAGGTTTAAATTAAAATAATAATATTATTATTGGGCAAAATGATGAGGTGAAGAAAACGGGGTCCAAGGAATTATTAAAATAATCTATCCTTGAAAAGACCCATTAAGCAACTTGCAAAAGATTTAATTTAATTTATTTAAATTAAAATATTTTAACCCATGGTTAAAATTTTAATTTAAATAAATAATGGGCACCAAAGGTTTTAAATTTAATATTTAAATTTGAATTTCAAAATTTAAATATTGGTCTGATGTGTAAGGATAAGAAGAAAATATATTTATAAGGGAAATAATCTTCATTATTTGCCCCTGATTATATGATATTCGAATGCTATGCTATGAAAAAGACTTCATGCACTGCCTTGCTATGAAATAAGAAGGATTTCACATTTTAATATTGAAGAAAAAGACAAGGGTTTAAGTGCAAGCACGTGGGAGAGAAGTTCCACCGATGTTGTTAGCACAGGTGGCAGTTGAGGCTAAGCTAGAGCGTTGTGAGGGCAAGAATGTGGGTTCGATTCACGCCATTGTGCTTTGCAAGGGAAATCAATTTTTGATTGCGCTAAAGGTGAGAGGAGATAAGGAATAAAATGAAACTCGTGTGCTCTTGATGTTCGTGTGGGCACATAGCCCAACCAGTGGCTTAGCTTTGGGCTAGGGTGTTGAGAAGGCAAGGTTGTGTGTTCGATTTTTGCTGGAAACACTTTTTGGGCAGAATTAAAATAAAAGGTATGCAATTCATGATTTGATTTTTCAAAGGTTTTTTATATTCGGAAATTTACATTAAAGGGTTGCGTGAAATTTAAAATATAGTTTGTGAGTTTGTTAAGGGAGATATAAGGTATAAGAAAATTAAAATATTTTATTTTAATTTTGGTGGTTAGAATTTATTCTATAAGATATGAGTGATAAGGTATGCAAAGAAAATTATATTTTATATTTTGAGATAAAGCTATATTGTGTAAATTATTTTGAGAGGAGAAATAAGGTGCATAAAGGAGATTATTGTGTATTTTTTCCTTCAATAAAATTGTTGACTTATATTTTGAAAGTTTGGAGATTATAAGGTGTATTTGAGACTTGTTATTTTTGTATGGTAAAATAATTATTGAGAAAATATTTGCAAGGATATTTTGAGAAATATTGTTGTTACATAACCTTTAACTTGGGAAAGAAGATTTGATTGTGGTTAAGATAGGTTTTGAAGACATATCTCCATTACAAAAAAAATTATGGGCACATTTTCCTTATGAGTGAAACATTGTTGGATTTAATGTTGTGAAATGCAAAGTTGGAGTGAAAAGGATTGTTTGATAGGTATTGTTGGAAATGTTGAGTAGGTTTTCATGTGCATGATTTGTGGATGTTGAAAGATCATGAGTATCTTTGTTATGTGAGATTGAGAACTATCTTGAGCTAGGGTTTGTTGAAATATCATGAGTATATTTGTTATGTGATATTGAGAACTATCTTGAGCTAGGGTTTGTGAAAGATCATGAGTATCATTGTTATGTGAAATTGAGAACTATCTTGAACTAGGGTTTGTGAAAGAACATGAGTATCATTGTTATGTGAAAATTGGAATCATATTGAGTCAAGGTTTGATTTCCATAGTGCAATTTTTTGGAAGTATAGTTAAAAAATTGGTTAGGGTTTGTATGCAAGTTGTATTTCATTGAGTGAATGGTTGAATGAAGTTGATTGAGAGCATTGGAGTGATAGTTCAAGATTTGTGAAACAAATTATTCTTTATTTCTGAATTTATTTGAAAGTGAGTTTGAAAGTGATAGAGTTTTTTTTTAGTGTGAAACATATTGAGTGTCTTACCATTCTCTATAGGTTTATATGGTTAAACAAGATTATGAGTGAAACTTGTTTGTGTGATTGAATAGGTTTTATGAAAGATATTGAGTTGAGTTGTGTATGAAAGTTTTGCAATTGATTTGAATAAGCTTTTGTGAAAGCTAGTGGATTGTGTTGAGTAAGTCCTAGAGGGGCTTAAAGATAGAGTTAGGCAAGCTTTTGTGAAAGATTATGAGCAGAATTGTGTAAGTCCTAGAGAGGACTTAAGGATAAATTTGTGTGAGATTTTGTGGAAGCTTACAAGCAGATGTGAGGAAAGTCTTGGTGAGGACTTGTTGAGCAGATTTGAGGTAAGTCTTGGTGAAGACTTATTGAGAATATTGGACAAGTTCTAGAGAGGACTTGTTGAGCAAATTTGAGGTAAGTCTTGGTGAAGACTTGTTGAGCAGTTTAAGCAAGTTCTTGAGATGACTTGTGGATATATTTGAGATAGATATTGAGCATATTTGTGCTAGATCGAATGATAGTATTTAGTGTAGATTTGAGATAGAGATTGAACAAATTTATTCCAGACCGAAGGACAAATTTTAGTGAATATTTGAGACAAATATTGAGCAGATTTATACTATATTGAAGGATAATATTTAGTGCAGACTTGAGATAGATATTGAGAAGATTTGTGCTAGATTAAAGGAAAATTTGAGAAGATTTATTCTAGATCAAAGGAAAATGTTAGTGCATATTTGAGATAGATATTGAGAAGATTTGTGCTAGATCGAAGGACAATTTTTAGTGTAGATTTGAGATAAATATTGAGCAAATTTGTGCTAGATCGAAGAACAATGTTTAGTGTAGATTTGAGATAGAGATTGAGTAGATTTGTGCTAGACCAAAGGACATTTTTAGTGCATATTTGAAATAGAGATTGAGCAGAGCTAAGAGTAAGCTTTGGAGGTGATAGAGCATAGGACATTAACCTATAGTGGATGGATATCCATTAGCTAGGGCAGTGAGGATATAGGTCTTTTGAGTTAGGATAGAGTCTTCTGTGGAGAGAGATCCATAAGCCATAGTAGTGGAGGTAGTAGTCTTCTAAGAGATCACCAACCAGAGCATAGGAGGAGTTCTCCTGTGGATAGATATCCACAAACCAACAGAGGAGAAAGAGTTATCCTATGGATAGAGATACACAAACTTGATTAGGGGATTGGTGTCTCTTTTGGACAAAGGTCTATAAACATTGTAATAGGGAAGGATTCCCAAGAGATTTTTTGAAAAAATTCTAGTGAAATATTTTCTCCGTGGAGTAGCCCATATTGGGTGAACCACATTAAATTGGTGTCTCTATTGTGTGTGATGATTTGTGAATTGCTTTGATTACTACTATTGATATTTCCATTGATATATTGGATATTATTGTTTGGAAAAGAAAAATAAAAAGTGGTCTTATACTATTCACCCCCCTATCAGTATAAGCTTGTGTTCTTCAATTGGTATCAGAGCGGGTTCCTTCGAAATAGTTTAACAGCTTGAAGAAAAATCTTACAGGAACACAAATGGATTCTTAGAGTGGATCTTCAGGGAATAAGGCACCATTTTTCGATGGGAATAATTATGCATTTTGGAGTGTGAGAATGAAAATTTTCCTAATGTCACTAGGAAATGATATATGACAAGCAGTTGAGGATGGGCACATATCGCCAACTACTCCACCTACAGATAAAGATGGTAAGCTTATAAAACTAAATAATGTAAAGGTAATGAATGGAATTTTAAATGGTTTGTCTGAAATGGAGTTTGTAAAATTTATGCATTGCACATCAATAAAAGATATTTGGTATAAGCTGAAAGGTATATATGAGGGAGACAAAAAGGTTAAGATGGCAAAATTGCTAAATCACAAGAAAACATTTTAAGACCTAAAAATGAAGGATGAGGAATACATTGCTTTATAATTACTTCATATGGATGAGGTTGTTAACTCCATGCAAGGACTTGGGTTTAAAGTTGAAGAAAAAAATGTTTTTCACAAGATTTTAAGGTCACTCCCTAAAAGGTATAGTGAAAATATTTCAGCCATAGAAGAGTTAAAAGATATTGAAATTTTAACAAAGGATGAGTTACATGGAATTCTCACAGATTTTAAGATGATAATAAAAGAGGAGGTTATTCCCCAGAAAGAAGCAACCTTCAAAGTTACAAGGAAGTCAAAGGGTAAGAAGTCAAATTCAAGTAATGAGTTATCCAGTGATGAAGAAGCAAACTATGGTAGAAGGAACAAGGACACAAGAAAGTATAAAGGTACAAAATTAGTTAGGTGTTTTAATTGTGGTAAATATGGTCACTATGCATCTGATTGTCCAGAGGCTAGAAGTAGCAATGATGAAGAGAAATAGGATCATAAGAACAGGGAAATAGGTAAGCACATGTATCAAAAGAAAATAAGGGATAGATAAGGTAGAAGTAAAGAAGCTTTTCCAAATGTATAAGCAATTTTTTTATGCAGATAAGACATGTAAGAGTTTAAGTGATAGTGATGAAAGGTACTCAAATAATGAAGAAGAAGAAATTCTATTTCTGGCAGAAGAAAAAGATGTTAAGAAAAGGTAAAAAGAACACCAATAATTCTCAAGTGTTTTAGGTGTGGTAACTTTGGTCATATTGAATATCATTGTGCAAGGAATGGATTAAATTTTAGTGAAGATGAATATGAAGATGCTCTTGAAGGTCCAGAAGAAGAAAATATTCTTATGGCAATAGAAGAAGAAGAAAGTGCTCCTATTGAATATGAATCAGAAAGGAATGGAGATGATCTAAAAGATAAAGAATTAGAAAATTAAGAGGAAGGAGAAGTTGATCTTGAGGGTGATATTATTTATGCTCTTAAGTAATTAAGTAAGGTAAGAAAGCAAAACTCAAAACTTAAGCTTCAATTTCAATAATGTGATGAAAATAAAGGAAAGCTTATAGAAGATCTAACCAACTCAATAGCTAATACAAGGAGATTTAAAGAGAAGTTAGAGGTAAAGGTATTGGAATGTGAAAGGTTAGAGCATGAGGTAGCTTCACTAAGAAAGGAAGTAAAAGAGTCTAAATACAAGCTACACAGGTTTGGGAGAAGCTCAAAGAACTTGGATAAGATTATATATATATATATATATATATATATATATATATATATATATATATATATATTTGGTGAAAAACCCCTTTGGGGCCACCTTGGTCTAAGAGACCATGAATAAGGGGTTCTACACCGTCAAAGTCACCCGGGGTCACACCCAGCCCTGCCCACACCAACATTATCAATTGGATTTTGGGTACCCAATTTAGCTTTTTGGTAGGGTGGAGATTTGAATCGGGACCTCCATTGGAGGATTGCCCTCTCTTCTCCAACTCACCTACAACACCTGGGTTACTTGATAAGATTATAAAGGTAAAAATATCTTCATCAAACAAGATAGGACTTGGTTTTGAAGAAGAATATAAAGGACGAGGAGAGGAGTCAATCTCAAGCTCCAAAGAAGAAGAAGCTTCAGAAGAAGAGAGTGAAAGAGAGAGTGAGACTTTTGAGGATAATATGGAAAATAAAAAGTTCAACAAGGAAAGGAACAATGCACAAATGAGGAACATATGGAACATGAAACAACACAGGGTAGAAGAGACCAAGATACCAATGAGGTAAAGGTAAGGTTTCTTCAATGGACGATGCTTCTCATGTCATAAATTTGGTCACAAGGCTACATAGTGCAAGAATCATGAAAGACAAGGTTATGGTTTCACCAATGGAAATTTCAGAAATAGGTATCTCTTTCAAGGGTATTGTCACTCTTGTAATCAGTTTGGTCATAAGGTAGTTAATTGCAGGGTTCATAACAAGAATGGATATGGATTCACCAGGAGGAACTACAAGATATTTATACCTGAATTGAATCACAAAATTAAGTGTTATAAGTGCAATAATGTTGGGCATATAGCTAAGTGGTGTAGAGTAGAATTTCCAAAAATAAATAAGAACATGAATATTCAGAGGAATCAGAAGGATTAGATGAGGAAGAAGGTGGACAAAGGTAAAGATCAGTGTATGATAGAAGTAGAGATATGCCCACCCCAAAATTAACCACCTCAAAGAGAGGAGGTGGGGGAGGGGCTGAGCTAAGAGTCTTATCTTTAGTCCCAATACCCATAGGTGGCCCTTTGCCATTGATGTCAAATGGAGAGATATTTGAGTTAAGGGGAGGGCATTCAGTTAGGGGGAGCAATTTTTTAGGGGGAGAAAATTTTGAAAAAGGAAAAAGGAATGGTTAAAGAAAAAAGGTTGCCAAAATAAAAAGGGTTGCCATCAATGACAAAGGGAAAAATTGTTGGAAATTTGAGTAAGGATTGTTGTCATTGATGTCAAGAGATTGTTGTTTCAATTTCGTCATCATTAATGTAATCGGGTGGTTTTTCCAAAGACAAGGAAGCTTTTAAAAGGAATAAGGATATAATATTTATTTTTAATATTATATGCCTAAAAAGTTGAATATCCGAGGAAGGAGAAGCAGGTTTAAATTAAAATAATAATATTATTATCGGGCAAAATGATGAGGTGAAGAAAACGAGGTCCAAGGAATTATTAAAATAATCTATCCTTGAAAAGACCCATTAAGCAACTTGCAAAATATTTAATTTAATTTATTTAAATTAAAATATTTTAACCCATGGTTAAAATTTTAATTTAAATAAATAATGGGTGCCAAAGGTTTTAAATTTAATATTTAAATTTAAATTCGAATTTCAAAATTTGAATATTGGGTCAACATGTAAGGACAAGAAGTAAATATATTTATAGGGGAAATAATCTTCATTATATTCCCCCGATTATATGATATTCGAATGCTATGCTATGCAAAAGACTTCGTGCGTTGCCTTGCTATGAAAGAAGAAGGATTTAGTATTTTAATATTGAAGAAAAATATAAGGGTTTAAGTGAAAGCACATGGGAGAGAAGTTCTACTTGTGTCATTAGTGCAAGTTATAGTTGAGGCCAAGCTAGAACGTTGTGAGGGTAAGAACGTGGATTTGATTCATGCCATTGTGCTTTGCAAGGGAAATCATTTTTCGTTTGCACTAAAGGTGAGAGGAGATAAGGAATAAAATGAAACTCATGCATTCTTGATGTTCATGTGGGCGCATAGCCTAAACATAAGCTTAGATTTGGGCTAAGGTGTTGAGAAGGCAAGGTTGTGTTTTCGATTTTCATTGAAAACACTTTTTGGGCAGAATTAAAATAAAAGGTATGCAATTCATGATTTAATTTTTCAAAGGTTTTTGATATTCAAAAATCTGCATTAAAGGGTTGCATGAAATTTAAAAGATAGTTTGTGAGTTTGTTAAGGGAGATATAAGGTATAACAAAATTAAAATATTTTATTTTAATTTTGGTGGTTAGAATTTATTCTATAAGATAGGAGTGATAAGGTATGCAAAGAAAATTATATTTTATATTTTGAGATAAAGCTATATTGTGTTAATTATTTTGAGAGGAGAAATAAGGTGCATAAAGGATATTATTGTGTATTTTTTCCTTTAATAAAATTGTTGACTTATATTTTGAAAGTTTGGAGATTATAAGGTGTATTTGAGACTTGTTATTTTTATATGGTAAAATAATTATTGGGAAAATATTTGCAAGGAGATTTTGAGAAAGATTGTTGTTACCTAACCTTTAACTTGGCAAAGATGATTTGATTGTGGTTAATACGGGTTTTGAAGGCATATCTCCATCAAAATAAAAGGTATGGGCACATATTACTTATGAGTGAATTATTGATCTTCCTTATGAGTGAAACATTGTTGGATTGAATGTTGTGAAATTAAAAGTTGGAGTGAAAATGATTGTTCGATAGACATTGTTGGAAATGTTGAGTAGGTTTTCATGTGCATGATTTGTGGATGTTGAAATATCATGAGTACCTTTGTTATGTGAGATTGAGAACTATCTTGAGCTAGTGTTTGTTGAAAGATCATGAGTACCTTTGTTATGTGAGATTGAGAACTATCTTGAGCTAAGGTTTGTCAAATATCATGAGTATCATTGTTATGTGAAATTGAATACTATCTTGAACTAGGGTTTATGAAAGAACATGAGTATCATTGTTATGTGAAAACTGGAATCATATTGAGTCAAGGTTTGAGTTTCATAGTGTGAGTTTTTGGAAGTATAGTGAAACACTTGGTTAGGGTTTGTATGCAAGTTGTGTTTCATTGAGTGAATGGTTGAATGAAGTTGATTGAGAGCATTGGAGTGATAGTTCAAGATTTGTGAAACAAATTATTCTTTATTTCTGAATTTATTTGAAAGTGAGTTTGAAAGTGATAGAGTATTTTGTGAGTGTGAAAAATATTGAGTCTCTTACCTGTTGGACATTTTGAGTAGTTCAGTTGTCATTGATGTCAAGAGTCAGTTTTAGTGAGCAGTGTAAGAAGAAGCAGTTCCACAATCAGTGCAAAAGGAAAGTCCACTTCCAATTGGTCAGATCTGGTTCTAGGTGGTCAGATGAGGTTCAAAGAGCAATGAAGAGGTCCAAGCAAAATAATATTATAATTTTAAAAGGGGATTTTTAAATTAATTAAAATAATTTCATTATAAATTAATTTAATTAACTTCTAAAGTTATTAAGTTAATTATAAATTAATTATAAAATTAATTTATATTAATTAAATAACCCTAATGTTAGGTTATAAAGGTTAATAATTCGAATAAAATTAATTTATATTAATTAAATAACCCTAAGGTTAGGTTATAAAGGTTAATAATTCGAATTCAAAATTTTAATGTGGCACCGACGTTCCTAAGGCATTGGCCTTCGTGTATAAAAAGGGGGCAAGAAAATTTATCTTAAGTCTATGCATTATCGATTAATCAAGCTCCAAAGATTAATGAGCAAGGAAGAGACAAAGGATTTTACGTGTTTTGAAAGTATTCAATGGCAAAAGATAAAAAATATAGGAGCGGGGCTTCTTTTTCCACGCATAGCACTGTGTAGCGTAGTTGGCGACATTGGGTGGTACTAAGAAGTTGGTTTTCCAAGGGATAAGAGTACATTTTGTTTTGCGCTGCACCAATAAAAAAAGGACAAAGGGAATGCTTGAGCCTTCCCATTCATGTGGAGGCTCGTAGCCCACATGGTGGGCTAGTGCCTCGATAAGGCACTTGGCTGGGAGTGGTCTCGCGTTTGAAACCCGTCAAGGGCTTTTGCTTGAGATAAAAGTTATGCGCTATTGTTTGCCAAGGTTGCATGAAATATTTCGGATTTGCTAAGGTTGGATGATAAAAAAAATATTTGGAAGTTTATAAAGTTTTTAAAAAAAATTGGTTATTGAGTATTTGAGGGAGATAAAAGGGTAGGCAATATTATTTTTGAGGGTTTGATTTTTGGAGGTTGTTAATTAAAGATTGGATATTATAAGGAGTAATTGAGTAATTATTTTTTATGTATGTTTTGATGATTGCTAATTTCAAAGAAGGAGTAATAAGGTGTAATTGAGTATGATTATTTTTGTAATTGATAAATATTTATGAGAGTGTGTTAGTGTGATATTTTGTCATCTAACCTTTGAAATTGGAAAAAAAGAAGATTGTGTTTGAAGCAGGTTTTTGAGGTCTACTCTTAATCAAACAAAAGGTATGGGCACATCCTCCTTGTGAGTGATTGTTGGATGTTGTGAATGCTAAGTTGGAGAGAAAATGGTTGTTTGATAAGCATTGTTGAGTTTGATTGTTAAAGGTTTTTATGAGTGAAAGTTGATGATAAAAACCTTGTTTGATAAGCATTGTTGGAAACATTGAGTAAAGCTTTCATATGCTTGAACTAGGGTTTGTGAAATATCATGAGTATCATTGTTATGTGAGATTTTTTGATAAGCATTATTGGAAATAGTTGAGTGAGTTTTCATATGCTTGGATTAGGATTTGTGAGCAAGGAGTATTTCATTGAGTGATTGATTGAGTGGAGTTGGTTGAGCCTAGTCAAGTGGAAGTGTTGAAGTGATAGTTCTAGTTCTGTGAAACAAATTGTTCCATATTCTGATTTGATTTGAGAAATAGGTTGAGTGATTGTGAGTGTGAAACATATTGAGTCTCTAAAAATTCTCTATATGTTTCTAGATAAAAATAGATATTGAAAGTGATTGAGCATTGTTGTGAGTGTGAAGTATATTGAGTCTCTAACAATTATCTATATGTTTCTATGAGATTGGACAAGTTCTAGTGAGGACTTGTTGAGCAGATTTGAGACAATTCTTGGTGAAGACTTGTTGAACAAATTTGAGACAAGTTCTAGAGAGGACTTGTGAATAGATGAGTGTGAGATTTTGTGGAAGCTTACAAGGCAGATTTGAGACAAGTCTTTGAGAAGAATTGTGAGAAAATTTGGTTGATTGATTTGTTCAAACATTGGGTTAATATTTGGGGCAGATATAGCAGAGTTGATTTGTAATTAAGTCAAGCTTTGTGTTAAGTCTTGAGGATAGATTTGTGCTAGACCAAAGGACCGTGTTTAGTTCAAATTTAAGGACAAATTTTGGTGCAAATTTAAATATAGGTTTGTGCTATACTAGAGACATAGATTGACTAGACTTGTGCTAGATTGAAGGACTGTGTTTAGTACAAATTTGAGACAAAGATGAGAGTAATATTTGGAGGTGACAAAGTATAGAGGACGACAGTATCTAGTGGATAGATATCCATTAGCCAAGGTAGTGAGGACAGGTCTTCTGAGTGAGGATAGGAGTCTTCAGTGGATAGATATCCATTAGCTGGTGTAGTGGAGGTAGTAGTTCTTATAGAAGATCACCAACTAGAGCAAAGGAGAAAGGAGTTCTCCTATTGATAGATATCCATGAACCAGCTACGGAGATTGGTATCTCCTATGGATAGAGATCCATGAACTTGATCAAGGGATTGGTGTCTCCTTTGGATAGAGGTCCATAAACATTGCAATAGGGAAAGGTTTACCAAGATATTTGTTGAGAAAATTTTAGCAAAATATTTTCTCTGTAGAGTAGCCCACATTGGGTGAACCAAAATTGGTGTCTTTATTGTGTGTGGTGATTTGTACATTGCTTTGATTACTACTGTTGATATTGCTATTGATACATTGCATAATATTTATTGTGAAAGAAAAGTAAAAAGTGGTCTTATATTGTTCACCCCCCATCTCAGTATAAACTTGTGTTCTTCAATTGGTATCAGAGCGAGTTCCTTCGAAAGAGTTTAACATATTAAAGGGAAAACTTACAAGAACACAATGGATTCTAAGAGTGGATCCTCAAATAATTCAGCACCAGTACTTGACGGAAGTGATTATGTATTTTGGAGTATGAGAATGAAGATTCACCTGATTGCACTTGGCAATAAAATATGGGAAGCAGTTGAAAATGGATACACACCACAAACTACTCCACCTACAGATAAAGATGGTAAGCTTCTACATCATTACAATTCAAAATCAATGAATGTAATTTTGAAAGGTTTGCATAGAACAAAGTTCATAAAGGTTATGCATTGCAAATCAGCAAAAGGAATTTGGGATAAGTTGCAAAGCATATATGAAGGAGATAAAAATGTCAAAAGGGTAAAGTTATGAAATCTCAAGGGACAATTTGAAGAATTAAGAATGAAGGATGAGGAAAACATTAGTGCTTATCTACTTCATGTAGATGAGGTTTTTAACTCCATGGAAGGACTTGGACTTGAGGTTCAAGAATCTTATGTTTGTGATAAAATCTTAAGATCTCTCCCAAAAAGGTTTAGTGAAAATATTTTTGCTATAGAGGAATCAAAAGATGGTGATATATTGAAAAGGTATGAACTACTTGGTATTCTTACAAATTTTGAGATGAGAACAAAAGAGGAACCTAACCTCTGAAAAGAAGAAGCCTTCAAGGCTACTAAAATGACAAAGGGTAAGAAGTCAGATTTAAGCAATGAGTCATCCAGTGATGAAGAAGTAACTTATGGTAGAAGGAATAAGGATCCAAGAAGATTTAAATATGCAAAATATGTTATATGTTTCAAATGTGGAAAGTATGGTCACTATGCAATTGAAATAACAATGATGAAGAAAAATAGGATCATAAGAATAGGGAATCAAAAAAATATAGGTACCAAAAGAAAAGTAGGGATGGTCAAGGTAAGCAAGGAAAAAAGTTCTTCCAAATATAGAATAAGAGTTACTATGCAGACAAGGCAAGTAAGTACTCAAGTGATAGTGATAATAGTTTCCCAGATAATGATAAATATGAAGTTCTATTTCTGACAAAAGAAAAGGAAATGATTAGGAAAAGTTCACCAATAATTCTCAAGTTTTTTAGATGTGGTAACTTTGGTCATATTGAAGAAAGTTGTACAAAGAGTGGTTTCAGTTTTAGTGATGATAAATATGAAGATACACTAGAAGGACCAGAAGATAATATTTTAATAGCATTAGAAGAAGAAGGAGGTGATCCTATAGAAGACAAGTCAAAAAATAATGAAGATGTTTTCAAAGGCAAACAAATAGAGGAAGAATAAAAAATAGGAGTTGATCTTGAAGGTGAACTTATTCATGACCTCGATGCATTAAATAAGGTAATAAAGTAAAACTCCCAACTTAAGCTTTAGTTTCAAGAATGTGATGAAGAGAAAGGAAAGATTATAGAGGATCTAAATAAGTCAATTGCTAAGACAAGGAAGTTTAAAGATAAGTTAGAAGCAAAGGTCTTAGAATGTGAAAATTTAGAGCATGAAGTGGCTCTACTAAGGGAAGAAATAAAAGAGTATAAGGATAGGTTAAACAAGTTTGGAAATAGGTTAAATATCATAGATAAGATGATCAAGGTACATATATGGTTAACAAATAAAATAGATCTTGGTTTTGAACAGGTACAAAAGAAATAAAAAGAGGAGTCAGCCTCAAGTTCTGAAGAAGAAGAAAATTTAGAAGAAGACAATGTAAGAGAGAGTGAGACTTTTGAGGATGAGTTGGATAGCAAAAAATTCAAGAAGGAAAGGAACAATGCAAAAAATAGGAACATATGGAACAGGAACCAACACAGGGTAAAATATACTAAGAGACCAATGAGGTCAAGGTAAGGTAATTTCAATGGATGATGCTTTTCATGTCACAAGTGTGGGTATAAATATTCTCAGTGTAGGACACATGAAAAACAAGAATATGGGAACTTCAGAAACAGGTAGATATTTCACGGGTATTGCTACTCTTGTAATAAAGTTGGCCACAAGGCAATGAATTGCAGGGTTCATGATAGGAATAGATATGGCTTCACCAAGAGAAATTCCAAGATATTTCCACATACAAGGAATAACAATATTAAGTGTTATAAGTGCAATAATTATGGACATATGGCAAAGTGGTGCAGAGAAAAAATTCTAGAGACAAGCAGGAATAAGAATAGTTAGAGGAATCAGAAGGATCGGATGAGAAGGAAAGTGGACAAAGGTAAAGATCAGTGCATGCTGAGAGTAGAAATACTCCCACCCCAAAATTAACCACCTCAAGAGGAGGTGGGGGAGGGGCTAAGCTAAGAGTCTCATTCTTAGCCCCGATCACCAGAGGTGACCCTTTGCAGTTGATTTCAAAGAGGGAGATATTTGAGTAAGGGAGAGAGATTTGATTTAATGGGAGAGAATTGAGTCAGGGGGAGTAGGTTTCCAGGGGGAGAAAAATAGAAAAAGGTTAATGAAATTGTAAAAGGTAATTGGGTTACCAATAATAATAAAGGGGGAGATTGTTGGAAATTCTAAGTAGTTGAGTTATCATTGATGTCAAGAGCCAGTTTCAGTGAGTAGTGCAAGAAGAAGCAGTTATGCAATCAGTGCAAAGGAAAGTCTACTTCTAGTTGGTTAGATCTGGTTCCAAGTGGTCAGATGAGGTTCAAAGAGCAATGAAGAGGCCCAAGCAAAATAATATTATAATATTTTATTATAATACTAAAAGGGGTATCTTTTCATGTCCTGTTATTCCCTTTTCCAAGCTTTCCTCTATTTCGTTCTTTGTTTGCCATCATGAAGGAAAAAAAACCAGTTTTCATCGAACTTGTTGTATTTGAACTTAACCCTTTGGTCAGAGAGTTGTGGAAGGACAAAACCAAAAGTGATTTGATCGAGTTATTCAAGATTTTTACTGGCACCGATGAAGGTGTGATGAAGGCCTTTTTTGAGACCTGGAATAATGGTTTTGTTACAGTCCATGGTGTGGAGTTCCACATCACCTTCGAGCTACTGGTAGAACTAATCGGGCAACCTTCGAAAGGGAAGGTCATAAGGCGTAACAAGCACAACTGGGATGTTGAACTGGTGTTTTTTGAGAAGAATTCAGAGGTTTACAAAAACCACAAAAAAGGTTTGTATCGCAGCCACCTTTCATCTCCCTGGCAAGAAATTTTAGTTCCCATCATGCAGTATCTAACATGTGACAACCCTGAGTCCCAACTATGTTGTTTCCACTTAGCATTCGTAAATCATTTCCATGATGCTAAGACAATGAATATCCCTGCCACCATCTTCTGGTCCATTGACTATAATATCCTTACTCAGTCTAATAAAAAATGGGTTACCTTGCCACCAAGGGCTTTTCAATGTCATTTACAAGTTTCTCCTCCTTAAGTTCCTTGTAGGCAATATTCTAGCCTCTAACCCTGAGGAAGAGGATTCCTCATCTTCGCCCAACCCCAAAGTTTCAAAATCCAAAAAGAAGGCTAAAAATGATAAATCCCATTCTGCATCTACGTCCCATCTTAGGAAGAAGGTCAAATTTCATACCACTCCTGTTAGAAGTTCCCAAAGGCTTAAACATAAAGAGTTGGCTGAAACCCCTCCTTCCTCTTTGGCAAAACCCTCAAAGCCTCATTCCAACTCACCTGACCTTGTCAAAAAGTACCTTCACAAGTTGGCCGTCCACACTACTTCCGCAACCATTGATCACCTGGAAACAACCCATGCAGCTATCGACAAAGCAATTATGTGTCTCAAGGAACAAAGGCATTCTCTGAGCCTGCTATTTTTCTATGACAATTTCAATGATACATCAATGATTTCTGCTTCTGAAGTTCCATCTGAAGCAAAAGGAGGGGCCAAGGATGATGATGTGGTTGAAATCACCAAGAATGCTAGCTTTGAAGCCCTGAAGGACATTCCAAAAGACACTTCAAAGGACGATGTCAAGGACACCACCATGGAGAAAGGTGTCAATTCTCCTTTGCAAATTGACATTCCTCTCTGAGCTTGTTTGCGGTCTTCTATAGCTAAGGGCGTCCTTTCTTCGGGTCTTTTCCTTTGATCTAAAGGACTGCAGGTTTTTTGGTTGACTAGTTCCTGTTTTGCTCCTTTACGGTCCTCTGTCCTTGAGGAAGGCTCTTTATGGGTTGTGCTTGCCTCTGTTTCTCAGTGTTGTTTTGTCATTTGTTATCTTGATTCCTTCTGTTTCTTCTTGTTTCAATGTTGTACAAGGCATTAGGGCTCCTTTCAAATGCCCTGTTTTGAATAAAATTAACTTACCAAAAAAATATTAAAAGGGGATATTTAAATTAATTATAAATTAATTAAAATAATCTCATTATAAATTAATTTATTAATTAATTTTATTAACTTCTAAAGTTGTTAAGTTAATTATAAATTAATTATAATTTAATTATAAAATTAATTTATATTAATTAAATAACCCTAAGGCTGGGTTATAAAGGTTAATTATTAATTCGAATTCAAAATTTGAATGTGGCGTCGATGTTCCTAAGGTATTGGCCTCCGTGTATAAAAGGGAGACAAGAACCTTTGTCTTAAGTCTATGCATTATCAATTAATCAAGCTTCAAATATTCGTGCGCAAGGAAGAGACAAAGGATTTTGCGTGTTTTGAAAGTATTCGGTGGCAGAAGATAAAAAAAATAGGAGCAGGGTTTCTTTTTCTCTGTACAACGCTGTGTAGTGCAGTTGGTGACAATGGGTGGCACTAAGAAGTTTGACAAGCAAGGAGAGCAAGGTTCAAAACCCACCGAGTTGGTTTTGCAAGGGAGAAGAGTGCATTTTGTTTTGCACTGCATCGATCGAAAATGGACAAAGGGAAGGCTTGAGCCTTCCCATTCGTGTGAAGGCTCATAGCCCACATGGTAGGCTAGAGTCTCGATAAGGAACTCGGCTAGGAGTGGTCTTACGTTCGAAGCCTTTTGCTTGAGATAAAAGGTATGCGCTATTGTTTGCCAAGGTTGCATGAAATATTTTGGATTTGCTAAGGTTGGATGAAAAATAAATATTTTTGGAGGTTTATAATTTTTTTTTTAAATTGGTTATTGAGTATTTGAGGGAGATAAAAGGGTAGGCAGTATTATTTTTGAGGGTTTGATTTTTGGAGGTTGTTAATTAAATATTGGATATTATAAAGAGTAATTGAGTAATTATTTTTCATGTATGTTTTGATGATTGCTAATTTTAAAGGAGTAATAAAGTGTATTTGAGTTTGATTATTTTTGTAATTGAGAAATATTTCTAAGAGTGTGTTAGTGTGATATTTTATCATCTAACATTTGAAATTGACAAAGAAGAAGATTGTGTTTGAATCAAGTTTTTGAGGTCTACTCTTCATAAAACAAAGTATGGGCACATCTTCCTTGTGAGTGATTTTTGGATGTTGTGAATGCTAAATTGGAGAGAAAAGGGTTGTTTGATAAGTATTGTTGAGTTTGATTGTTAAAGGTTTTTCTGAGTAAAAGTTGATGATAAAAACCTAGTTTGATAAGCATTGTTGGAAATATTGAGTAAAGTTTTCATATGCTTGAACTAGGGTTTGTGAAAAATCATGAGTAAGGACAAGTTTGTGCTAGACCAGCAACAGAGATTGAGAAGAAGGACTATGTTTAGTACAAATTTGAGATAGAGCTGAGAGTTAGATTTGGAGGTGAAAGAGTATAGAGGATGACAATCTCCAATGGATAGAGATCCATTAGATAGGGAAGTGAGGACAAGAGTATTTAGTGGATAGAGATCCATTAGCCAGTGTAGTAAAGGCAACAGTTCTTCTAGAAGATCACCAGTCAGAGCAGAGGAGAAAGGAGTTCTCCTGTAGATAAAGATTCATGAACAAGTTGAGAAGATTAGTGTCTCCTATATATAGAGATCCATGAACTTGATTAGGGGATTTGTGTCTCCTTTGGACAGAGGTCCATAAATATTATAATAGGGAAAGGTTTCCCAAGAGATTTTTTGAGAAAATTTTAGTGAAATGTTTTTTCTGTGGAGTAGCCCACATTAGGTGAACCACGTTAAATTGGTGTCTCTATTGTGTGTGGTGATTTGTGCATTGCTTTGATCACTACTGTTGATATTGCTATTGATACATTACATAATATTGATTGGGAAAGAAAATTAAAAATTGGTCTTATACCATTCACCCCCTCTCTCAATATAAGCTTGTGTTCTTCATTACCATTATCTATATGTTTCTAGGGTTAAACAAGAATCTAGTGAAACTTGTTTGTGTGATTGAAGAGGTTTTTTGAAAGAGATTGAGTTTATTTGTGTATGCAAGTTTTGCAATTGATTTGAATAAGCTTTTGTGAAAGCTAGTGGACTGTGTTGAGTAAGTTCTAGAGGGGCTTAAAGATAGATTTAGGCAAGATTTTGTGAAAGCTTGTGAGCAAAATAGTGTAAGTCCTAGAGGGGACTTAAGGATAGATTTGTGTGAGATTTTATGGAAGCTTACAAGCAGATATGAGGTAAGTCTTGGTGAGGACTTGTTGATTAAATTTCAGGTAAGTCTTGGTGAAGACTTGTTGAGAATATTGGACAAGTTCTAGAGAGGATTTGTTGAGAATATTTGAGGTAAGTCTTGGTGAAGACTTGTTGAGAAGTTTAAGAAAGTTCTTGAGAGGACTTATGGATAGATTTGAGATAGAGATTGAGTAGATTTGTGCTAGACTGAAGGATAGTGTTTAGTGCAAATTTGAGATAGAGATTGAGCATATTTGTGCTAGACCGAAGGACAAATTTTAGTGCAGATTTGAGATAGAGATTGAGCAAATTTGTGCTAGACTGAAGGATAGTGTTTAGTGCAAATTTGAGATAGAGATTGAGCAGATTTGTGCTAGACCGAAGGATAGTATTTAGTGCAGATTTGAGATAGAGATTGAGTAGATTTGTGCTAGACCAAAGGATAGTGTTTAGTGTATATTTGAGATAGAGATTGAGCAAATTTGTGCTAGACCGAAGGATAATGTTTAGTGTAGATTTAAGACAGAGATTGAGAAAATTTGTGCTAGAACAAAGGATAGTTTTTAGTGCATATTTGAGATAGATATTGAGAATATTTGTGCTAGATCAAAGGATAGTGTTTAGTGTAAATTTGATATAGAGATTGAACAGATTTGTGCTAGATCAAAGGACAGTGTTTAGTGTAGATTTGAGACAGAGATTGAGCAGAGCTAAGAGTAAGGTTTGGAGGTGACAAAGTAGAGGATAGTAGTCTCTAGTGGATAGATATACATTAGCTAGGATAGTGATGACAAATGTATTTTGAGTGAGGACAAAGTATTCTATGGAGAGATATCCACAAGCTAGAGCAGTGGAGGCAGTAGTCTTCTACGAGATCACCAGCCAAAGTAGAGGAGGAGTTCTCCTATTAATAGAGATCCACAAACCAACAGAGAGGAAAGAGTTATCCTATGGATAGAGATCCACGAACTTGATTAGGGTATTGGTGTCTCCTTTGGACAAAGGTCCATAAACATTGTAATAGGGAAGAATTTCCAAGAGATTTGTTGAGAAAATTTTAGTGAAATATTTTCTCCATGGAGTAGTCCACATTGGGTGAACCATATTAAATTGGTGTCTCTATTGTGTGTGATTATTTGTGCATTTGCTTTGATTACTGCTGTTGATATTGCCATTGATATATTGGATATTGTTATTTGAAAAAAAAAGTAAAAAGTGGTTTTATACCGTTCATCCCCCCTCTCAGTATAAGCTTGTGTTCTTCAATTTGTTTGATCTAGCTCTTTGAATTTTAGCATATTAAAAGAATAAAGAATTTTAAGAAATATAAAAATGAGAACCTTTCAAAAATAAAACAGAGAGGGTAAGGTAGGGTAGAAAAGAGGGTGAAATTATTCAATTTTAATTGTTAATCATTCTTTCAACTCAACATATGGTTATGTTCTCCAATAGTAACCAATAGAATAATAAACTATCCAGATTTCTAAGATTAATTTATTATCTAACAAGAGGTGAATACAAGTTAATAAAGTAGGTCAATATTTTTAAATCATAAATTTCTTTGTAACTAACAAGATACATCTATAGATAGCAAATGCTCATGCACACAAACCAGAGTAATCAGTTCCAAATCCTTAAACTATAGATTTAAATACTTCTTAAGATAGCTTAACACTTCTAAAATTATAGAATTATTGGGATGATTTTACCGGTAGCATAGCACATGTAGCAAAACTAGAGCTAGTAGGAAAATAAATTAATTTTTAGAAATATTAAACTGCAATTTAGCTCTCAAACAACACCAACAACATACTAAAATCAATTGAATTCACAACAATTATAACTGTAGACATTTCAGTGAAAACAAGAATAAAGAAATGAGCACCATTCAAGCTCTAGAAGTAGATTAGGCACCTAGCCACGCCACTTCAGAGTAACAACACCACAACAAATCCTATGTCGAGAACAAAGGCTTTTCCAAAAAATAAATTTCAGAAAAATATATTCTATTATAAATTCTCACATCCTGATCTTACATTCAATGGGATTATTTATAGACTTAGGAGATACCGTGATATTTTTAGAAAATATATAGCTCCCTGAGAATTAAAAACAATTTTTTAAAATCTCACCACCGAGGCGTTACAATATAAGATATTTTTTAAATAGAGTTCTGATCAACTCTAACCACTTCGAAAATCTACCCAGATATCTTGCCATAAATGCATAAGATAAAATCCAATCTTATCTTCATCAAAAAATAATTTTGTGCAAAGATTTTCACTTTTTAGCAAGTTGCAGATGCATTCCATTAAGTGGGCACTCCCTTGGCCATGCTCGATAAAGTATTTCTTTAAGGTGAGCCTTGGAGAATATGGGTGGATCATCAATTTTATGCATCCTCTATCTTTGCACAACTGCCTTTGCTTGGTTTGTGGTGAAAGTCCAATCCCATTATTACTTCCGTGATAAAAGCATTCTCCAGCAAATTCCTGCAAAAATTCAGAAAGGGAAAATATTAGAACATTAGGTTTAAAATTAAATTAAATTAATTTAATTTTTTCTAAGGCTTGGACTTTAATTCTTTAGGTTTTAATTTTTAATTATTTCTTAAATTTTGCAAGCTGAGATGAGATTTTAATTATTTTTCTTAATATTATTTTAATCTATGAGGGTTTGACATTTGCTACCATAAAAACTTCTAACTCCCTAGGAATGTTGTGAAATTGCAATATTTTAATTGCCTTCACTTCCTTCCGTGAGGATGTCACAATATCACAACATTTTAATTGACACTTTAATTATCTTCATGTTCTTTTCTTGAGAATGTCGCGATGTCGCGACATGTTTGCGACATGTTTATTCTCTTCTTGCCCTTTTATGAGAATGTCACGATATCGCTATATATTTAATTATCTTCATGCCCAACCATAGGATGTCGCAAAATCGACGATATTTTAAATTTTCTCTTCCTTCCTCCCAACACTTAGAAAAATTTCCACTCACGAAATCATGACCATTTCCAACACTTGCAAGGCACTTTAAAAATTTCTAAAAAAAATCAAACATGGATTCCAATGATCCCGCACTTCACATTTTGGCACTTTAAAGGTTTGTGAAGGATCCTCTATTCTTGGAAATTATTTTCAGATACTAGAAAATGAATCTTAATTGCCTAGAAGTTGCCAGTTTCACGTGGTGTGAAATTTAGGGTAAAAATTGAAAATTCTCAAAATTGAATGAAACTTCTCAGACATCTAAATGAACCAAATGAATATCCAAATCTTCAAAACAAACTTGAAAATTTACTTCGAATAATAAGATATTGCATTAATAATCTCACGGGATAGAAATAGAAACTACTATTTCTAGAAGATGAATCACACTTGAAACCCTAAAAATTTGGTACTTTTGGAAAGGTGAGGTTGAGATATTTCATCCAGAATTTAAATCATTCAAAACAGATTTCCGTGGCAGAAGATATTGCATTTCTAATATTGAAGTAAACATTAGGGCAAAATGAAAAATTTCAAAGAACATTAGAAATTAAATTTAACTTTTCAGACTTTAGAAAACTATTGAAAATCAAAATTTTTGAAAAATTTAACCAAAAATAATACTATTGAAGCATAAATGTTCAGAAGAAATTAATTCAAATCAATGTGCTAGGCAAGCATTTTTTGACACCTTGATGTCGGTAAAATTTAAAGACTTGATGCAAACAAAAATTGGATTAAAAAATGAAAACTTCAAGAGGGTCCCCTTGAAAATAAGAATTAATAATTTCAAAGGAATATTAATTTAATTTTTGGTAGGGGTGTGTTGCTTCTCAACAGGGAACATCCTACATAAATAAAGGTACAATTTCCAACATGGTATATATTCCCCTTTTTACGAGGTAACCCTGTTGTGCACGAGAAGGGTGGTAGACGACAATCAAGACAAGACAATAGAATCTTGTACAACAAAATTAACATGTTCAATTGGGTCTAGTATGGTGGATATATTGGGTAGAATCTCATTTGTAAGAGGATACAATGTAGAAGGATCATTAGTGCTAGAAGGTGGAGGTGTGTCAGAAGAATGTGGTTGATTAGGTGTTGGTAAGGATGAATTAGAAGAAATAGGTGCTAATGATGATAGAGCTGGACAAAAGGAAACATCAACGGGTTTAGTCATAGCACACATTTCAAAAGGTTTGGGATCCCCATGAATAGTGACCAATTTATTTTTAAATTCAAATTTTATGCATTGATGCAAGGTAGAGGGGACTGCCCTCATTGCATTAATCTAGGGGCATCCTAGATGAATGTTGTATGATACTAATAAGGGTACAACATAAATGGAAGTGTCCAAAATCTTAGGACCAACTTGTAGTGGGATAGACATCACACCACAAGATTCTTGGGTTTCATTGTTAAAGGCTTTGATGATCATATTGGTTCTACTTAAATCTTCATTTCTAAATCCAAACCTCTTAAAAAAGTCACAAGTACAAATGTTCAAAGATGATCCATTTTCAATCAACACTATTTTAACACAAACGTCCCCACTTAACATTGTTATATATAGAGGGTTATCCCTGTGTAAACTTTGAGGAGGAATGTCTTTATCATGAAAATCAATAAATTCTACTCCATGAGATGCTACAACATCTACCACTATGGTTGGTTCTACAAATTCTAGCTATTGTACTACCTAGTTGTTCATTGATATCAAAGGCTGTATTTTGTTGAGGTTTGAATAGATTATTTCCCTTATGAGGTGCCTTCAAGATAAAAGGTGGTTGAGTGATATCACTTGGTTGAGCTACAGTTGGTTGTGGTTGAGATACTTGAGCTTGAACCTGTTGTCTAGTTATGGCCTCAATCATGCCTACCATGTTATTTTATTAAAGAGGAGGTAATATAGATATAAGTGGAGAGGTTGGGTTAACTCACATGGGATGAGGTCTATGATTTATTGCTTGCTCTATGGGGAGCAATCGTCGTGAAGATGGGTGAATTGTTAACATTCTCAAAAATGTTCTTTAGGAACTAACAAATTTGTAATAGGTAAGATTGGTCATGACTCATCTTCTAAGCTATTAGAGTGAAGGGAACTAATATCTATCTCTAATTTTGATTCACTTTTTTTATGTTCAAGAGGTAAAAATTGAGGTTATTTTTATTGAAACTTTTCAATTGTAACCATAGATTAGGTAGGTACAAATACAATTTGTGAAGGTTGTGGTGGTAGATGGTTACTAATAATTCCTAAATAACGCATTGGATGATGCACACTTCTGTAATCCAGTTGATTTACTACTTTCTTACCATGATTGGGTAATGGGTTTTGGAAGATGTATAAATTTTGATTGGCATTTTGTGCTTGTTATTTTTGTGCATTTATTGGAGGATTAGAGTTTTGAGGAGGACATTCCACTTTCAACTTGCCATTGTCAATTAGGTCTTGCCCTAAATGTTTTAGTCTTTTACAAGTATTTATTGGGTTACCATCAAATTGATGAAAGTCACAATGTTGATTTAATCTATACCAAGTTTGAGAGGTATTTGGTTGCTGAATTGTTGGTAATTATATCAAACCTCTTTCTAGTAGTTGTGGCAAAACCATCGACAAAGGTTGGTTCAAATTTGTAAAGTTTCATGGGGGAGGTTTTTGTGGTGCCTTTAACACAAATTTCTTTGCATCATATACAACAATAACATTTGTGGGAGGTCTATTATCTACGACCCTGTCCTACCACATGTTTGTTTTTATATTGATTTTTGGATGATTTATCTTCATATTTTATCTTAAGTTGCCCTCTTATGATAAGAGATTCTTCTACTCTTCTTGCCAAATCAATAGCTTGATCAAAAGATGTTATAATGGCATTTGCTAATTCGTAGGATAATTCTTCTTGTAAGTTTCCAATGAAGATTTCCAACATCTCTTTTGGAGGTAGAGTAAAATGTAATTTACCTAGGAGTTTCCTCCATCGAGATATAAATTCTACAAAATTTTCTTCTTTTCCTTGTTTTAGATTATACAATTTTTTAATCGTTATATGCCTCTCTATGCAGGCACCAAATTGATGCACGAATAATTCTGCAGTTTATTCGAAGTTTCTTAAGGAATGTGTTGGCAACTAATAATACCATTCTAGAGCCATACCCATGAAAATTTTAGGAAATATTTTCAGTAATAGCATATCATCATAAGAAATATCATGACATGTTGTCATAAATATGTGAAGATGTTCGATTGGATCTTTAGTCACCTTATATACTGGAAGGACTGGCATGGGGTAATATTTAGGATATGGTCTGGCTAAAACAATGTGATCTAATGGTTTATTGCACATTTCATTATAAATATATGTAGGATGATAAGGATCTATGTGATCTAATATTGAATCTAATTGTTTGACCATAGCTTCAAGATGGTGAGGTTGTCCATTGTGTATATTTTTTGCCACTATGTTTGCATAAGGAGGGTAATAGGTAGCTTGTGCTACTGAATAGGGAGTCAGAGTGGTGATACTATTGTGCATAGGATTTGAAAAATTAGGGTTGGTATGCCCCTAGGGAAGTGCATTTTGTTGAAAGTTATCTAAAAAGAAGTAGGGATTTACGAATTATTTGTGTGCACATTTTGATTTCTTTGAGATGTAGAAGCTTGGGCAAACTAGTTTTTGAGATATTGAGAAAGAAAATTATTATTGGTGGAAGGAGGTGGTTGTTTTTGAGTGGAAGTAGTTATAGTAGCAACATAAACAAGTTTGTGTTGAGGGGCTACTGATGCTTGAATTTGTGATTGAACATTTTGAGAATGCGAAATGTGGGTAGTACTAAGGGGAGGACCACCATAGGTGACATGTTGCAAAGGAGGGCGATTATATGAAGTGGCACTCACATGCATCTCTGGTTGTGGTGAAATTTTAAAGGCTTCTTCTAAGGATGCCTCAATTGAAAACTTACCCCTCATAATTTGGTATTCTACTTCAAAAGTATTGGTGAGAGTAGGATGATTGTGCCTCAAGAACTCCCAAAATTGCTTTGCGGACACAAAACAAATGTCTCACTTAGGTCCTACTTTAGGTTCAAAATATTCTAGCATTTATTCTTCCTTAATTTATTCCATTTGTGCTACTTGTTATTCTTAGTTTTCTTTAGTTTCTACTTCAACATTTTTTTCAGTAGGGTTTTCAATATCCAAATATTCTTCAGAGTCGGTTGCAATTTGCTTACAATTCCTAAAATATTTAGGCATCTTTTATCAATGCTACTTTTAAATTTTTTATTTCTTATTTTTTTTGGATTAGAAGTTTCTTGCTAAAGGCTTTATAAGTATTTTAATATTAAAACTAAGTGCGTAGTTCAATATTCTTGGAAGAGTTTGTGAATATCATTTACTGGTTCCAGTTGTTCCAAGGTAATATAAATGTTCTTCTTTGAATGCAAAATCCTTTTTCAAGATAAGCACTAAATGAACGATGGAAAATTGTCTAAAAATGTTATCTAGGACTACAAATTGTAAGTCATAATAAAGTTCCCTAAAAAGGACAACCCTAGGTGCTTTGAAATATCTCTTGTTGTCTTCCAAGGTTACCTCTTTTCTCTCTATATTTACTAAGAACTTATGAACAATTTTGACATTGTCAAGGTAACTATCAAAAGAGTATATAGTTTTGTGAAGAATTGCTCTTTTATCTATTAATCACAATTCACAACTTCTTTGGATTTCAAAATATAATGATTGATAATCTGAGCCCAACATTTGAGGTATGTTGATTATTTTGATTTCACACAACTCTTGAGACCTTCTCCTATTTTTTTCAAGATGATCTCCCAATTGATTCCAATGGTGTTCCTCTCTTTTATAAATAAATTCAACCTCCTTTTCAACTAATATCTTCCTAATATCTACAAACACAGGTTTCCCAACGTAGTTATCCACCATTTAAACAATCTTTTCCTTCACCCCCTTTTTTAGTTTTAATTTAATTTTATTTAATTTTGTTTATTTTTTTTGTAAAAGAAATAATAAATATAAGAAAAAAACTTCATATTCTATTAATCACTTCTAAAAACAAGAAAATGAAAGAAAAAGGGCCTTTTGTAAAATATAGGAAAATTTGAAGGTATAGTTGTCTTGGCTGAAATTAAGTTTTCACTTGGATGCCCGCATGCAAACACTTGGTGATGAAGTCCAAGCTATGATGAAGCCTAGGTCCTACCAGTCCTCACCTAGTTCACCATGGTCAATGATACATATCAAAGAGATGCATCCTATTTTACATGGCTATGACGGTTATTATATTGGATGAATTTTAATCTTAATTAGAGTTTTAAGTTTTTTGAGCATAGGCAAAAGTATAATTCCTTTTCAAAGATTCGTATCCACTTCACTATGTGATCCTGTTATGTCTAGACTAGTCAAAGCTACGAAAAATCACATCAAATGTGATTCTTTTTAGGAAAATGGTCAAAGAAAATGAAAAATATGAATCGTACTGAATTAAAAATTATATTTTTATGTTCTAATCTAAACAAATAATTTTTAATGGATTTTTAGTTTTGTTTTTTGAAAATAAAAGAAAAATAGAAAATAAAAAGTGGTGGTGTGTTCACATCGAGTTCACAAAGAATGAAGACTCAAAATTTTTGCATCCTTTCCTTCAGGCTAATGGATCCATGCCTGGAAGGGGGATAGGAAAATAGGGGATCTACACCTCAGACAAGAAGCACTTGTGTCATGCTCTCTTTGGTAATTTTTGATGATTTTTTTGTGGGGTTCACCAAGAAACACCGGTTTCCACACCTATGTAAGGTGAGAGTTTGATGTGTTCTTTAGTAAGCATACACTTAAGGTTTGGATAAAGTATAACTATATCTAGACTACATGCATTTTAGTTTTCATAAAAACAACATACAATTTACTGAAAAGTCTTTTAGAATTAACTATAATGCAACACACCTTGTAAATGCAAGAAAGTAATTCTATGTCATCGCATGCATATATATATATATATATATATATATATATATATATATATGGTATTTTTCTTATGTTTCTAGGATGAACTATGAATAAAGTGCCTGAAATTAAAAGAGAATGGAAAAACTAAATCAAAACTGAAGAGAATAATTATTTATCTAATCCGGATGGTTGGTGTAGGTGAATACGGGTCCTATATAACAAATACGGGCACTACGCAATGAATACATGTCCTGATGGCTAGGTACCAAATTTACTTCTTTCACAAATTTACAAATATCTTCTGCATAAAACACTAGAAATTGATGATTGGAATTTGGGGATCTGCTTAAGCCATTATAGATCCGATCCTCGATGGTGTAGTAGTCAGATCCCCTAGGTCTATTAAACAACCTTGCACAAGAAAATTGAATAGCAAAAGCATGCATAAATTTGAATCTAGATTAAATATGCAAGTGGAATATAAGGATGATTAAACATTATCGAATGCAGGTCAATTTAAAAATGATATATGTATGAAATTTTGAATCTACAGATACGATTTTGCCCCTAGATCTATACTACCATGAATTTGTGGCCTAGATGTGAATATGGGTCCCTATATTCATTGACTTTCAGGTCATGTATTCGCTTGATGAGCAAAAAAGACTAATTTTCTTCATAAAATATAAATTAAATGATGAGATGTTAGGAAAGATACTTATAGTGGGTGGCATAATAGATCAGATTATCAAAAGTACAAAGGATGATGATGGAGCAGTAGATCTAACACAAAGCAAGCATTTCCTTGCAAAGAATTTCTATGGTGATCCAGAGATCCAGTTATAGTTTATCAAATCTGTAAAAATATGTTAGATATATGCACTGAAATCACAAATGATGTCAAAGGTATTCAAAAAAATCTTAGCTATTCAAAATGCATCCTCTCCTTTGATCCATCCTTCAACCTGAAAATACAAGTTGATTCTATATTTTAATGGGCTTGTGGGATAAAAAATAGAATGGTTGTTGCGAGATCCAAGGTTTCAAATCAGTGTTGCTTGTGCAAATTTGGAGTTTTTCCAAATTCGGTGAATACAAGTCCTGGTGGCTAGGTCCTAACTTCATCGAAATCTAACCGTTGGTTTATTTTAAGATCAAATCCACAATTTTTGGTGGTTTTCCAAATTCGACGAATATGGGTCCCAGTAGCTAGGCCGTGAATTCACCAAAACATGAGAAAATGTGCCAAATTAGTGGGCATGTGTGGGAAATGGATAGAAACATAAAAAAAGGAGGGACTTTACGTATGTTCGGGGGGGCTAAGGAATTTGACATGGGTCAAAATTCCCTATCTACAAATAGAAAACAATGATAATATTAAATTAATAAAATGAATGAGTGACTTAATTGTTAATGCTTGCCTAAGGGTATTTGTAAAGTAATGTAGGCATTAATAAGATAAACCTTGCAAAAAGGGGTAAAGTTCACATTTTTAATAATGTTGGAAAGATGATATATTGGTAAAAATAAAAATGTTGGAAATATTGAGCATATTGTTGTCATTGATGTCAAAGAGTACATAAGGCAAAAATATGTTGATGAGAAAAATGAAATGGTTGTCAAGGCATTATATATCTCCAAGATATTTTTCTAAGAGAAAGGTTATAATATTTAAATGAAAATTTAAATATTATAAAGGAGGAAAAAATATTTAAAAGATAAAATTATTTCTATACTCCAAGGTTTCAAATATTAGCATTATAATATTTTAATATTATAATACAAAGGGTTCAAAGTTTATGAAAAGGCACCAAATAGGTTGAAGAAAATATTAATATGCCCTACCTCATCAAAACATCGTGTTCTTTCATGCCCATCAAAGCATATATGAAAGGGTTTAATTTATTTCATATGCTATAGTGTTTGATTGGTGAGCGAAGTTCAAAAATCCGTTTTGTGCATCGAAATAGGGAAAAGACAATGCAGGCAGATAAAGGGACAAAAGGAAAAAGTGTTGATTTTCTAATCCCATGGTGGTGGCTAGCCCAGTTGGTCACTAGGCTAGCACTAAGGTGTTGGAAGGGAGGAGGTTGTAGGTTCGACTCTCGTGGGCACTCTTTTGCAAGGTAGAGAATGTAGAGTGTTTTGATCGGTACACAAAGGAGGAGATAAAGAAAAATTGTTGTGAGTCACATTTCAAGATGGTGGCTAGCCCAGCTAGTCACTAGGCTAGCACTAAGACACTGGTAGGCAGGAAGTTGTGGGTTCAATTCTCAAAATCGCTCTTTTGCAAGGCAGAACATGAAACTTGTTTTGGTTGAGGAAGGGAATAAGAGGAAGTTGTTGCACATCATATTTCAAGAGGGTGGCTATCCCGAATGGTCGCTATGCTAGTGCTAAGGCACTGGTAGGTAGGAATATGCGGATTCAAATCTCGCGGTCACTATTTTCTACAAGGCAGAAAATAAGACTTATTCACTTGGTAGTTTAATCAAAGGTATGAGGACAAAATTTCTTATATTATAAAATTTATAAAAGGAAAACTATTTGTTGTGTTGGATAGGGACAAATATTTTATCAAGCATAGAAGAAATAAGGTGTTATAAAGTTTATTTGTGATTTGTAATTTTGAAATTTAATTCCAAGATAAATAAGGTGTATAAAGGCTTATTGATATTGTAATGTGTGCTTGAGAAAATTAAATCTTGTGTAAGGAGTTATAAGGTGTTATTGTGGTTTGATTTTTTATTGTAATTTTTGTATGGTGAAAAGGATAGTTGAAGAGTTTTTGATAATTATTAATGCTTCGTATTTGAGAACAAAATTCATAGAGCATTATTTTTTAGATTCTATTGTGCACTTTTTAAAGGAGAAATTTAATGTGGATGATTTGAAAGAGAGATATACTAACCAGTTTTGAAGTGGCACTTTGAAAGGGAAATTATTTTGAGACAGGTTTTTGAAGGCACATCTTCATCAAAGCAAGTTAAGAGGTATGGTGATATCATTCCTTCTTAAAGGTGTTTGGTTGAGAAAATATTTTTGAATCATAAGGTGGAGATAAAAGTTTTGATTAGTGTGGATTATTGGAAATATTTGAGCTAGGGTTTGTGAAACAAAATGTGCATCCTTGTTGAAAAAAATTGAAAATACTTGTGCTAGCATTTGTGAACAAGTTGTGCTTTATCCTTGAAAGAAATTGGAAACACTTGTGCTAGGGTTGAGAGAAAAATTGTGTATTATTGTATTTTATCTTTGAGAACAAGTGCATTGGGTTGAGTGTTCTTGAAAGTGAATGTGCAAATGTTAGAAATCAGATTTGTGAAGCAAGTGTGTGTATCAATTTTGATTATGAAAAATACATAAGAAGGTCAGTTATCAAGTGCTAGACTAGAGCTACCTTTAGAATGCAATAAATGTGAGACATGTGAAAGCGATAAAATTAATCAATGAAAAGGAAGCTTGCATTGATATTATGAAGGATGTTCCAAAGGACGCATTGAAGTATGGAGCAAAGGATACCACTCTAGAGGCCACTTCCACTTCTCCTTGCTACCGTTCCTCGGGGGTTTGGTTTGTTGCCTTTCCTTTCTATTTGAGGATGGCTTCTTTTTATTGTAGTAGGATTTTTGCCTGTTTGTTGTGTTCCTTTCAAGGTTCCTCTTGTGTAACTCTTCTTGTTTCACTGTTGTACAAGGCGTTGGGGTGCATTTCAAATGCCCTCTTTTGATAATTAAAATATTTAACTTACCAAAAAAAAAATTAATGAATGTGAAGAACATATAGAATATTTGTTAGTGCATATCATTCTCTATATGTTCAAGAGGTTAAATGAATTCTAGGAAGAATATGTCTAAATTACTAGTTGAAGAAAGCATTTCTAAAAGAGATAAACATTATATTAAAAATCATTTGTGTGCAATATTTGGGATTGATTGAGCATGTACTATGAGTTGTGTTGAGCATGTGCTATGAGTTGTTTTGATCATGTTTTGTGAGCTTTTTTGAGCATGAGTGATGAGCAATCTTGAGCATAATTGAGAATAAATTTGTGAGCCATGAGTAAGTCTTGAGCAGAGTTGAGAACAAGTTTGTTGGTGTGAGCAGGCCTTTTGAGAAGGCTTGTGAGTAGTTCTGTGTAGATATAGTAAGCATATTTGAGAAGACTTGAAGCAGGTTTGAGGTAGATTTGAGCAAGTCTTGTGAGAAGACTTGAAGCAGGTTTGAGATAGATTTGTGCATGTAATGTGTACATATTTGGGATAGAGTTGAGACAGATTTGTGCATGTAATAGGACAAAGTTGAGATAGATTTATGCATCTAATATGTGCAAATTTGGGAAAGAGTTGAGACAGATTTGTGCATGTAATGTGTGCAAATTTAGGATAAAGTTGAGATCAATTTGTGCATGTAGTGTGTGTATATTTGGAACAAAGTTATAGAAGAGGAGTGTACCAGCTTGGAGGTGACCAGAGCAGAGAGGAGAGGTGTATTCTATGGATAAAGGTCCACTAGTTAGAGGAGAGAGGAGAGGTGTCTCTTATGGATAGAGGTCCACTAGTCAGAGTAGTGGGAACAAAGGTCTCCTATGGATAGAGGTCCACTAGCCATAGCAGTGGGGATATAGGTCTCATGTGGATAGAGTTCCACTAGCTAGAGCAGTGGGGATAGATGTCTCCTATGGATAGAGGTCCATTAGCCAGATTAGTGGGGACAACGATCTCTTGTGGATAGAGGTCCACTAGCCAGAGTAGTGGGGATAGAGGTCTCCTATGGATAGAGGTCCACAAACTTGAGCATAGGGGATTGATATCTCCTTTGGACAGAGGTCCATAAACATTGTAATAGGGAATTGGTTCCCAAGAGATTGGTTGAGAAAATTTAGAAGAAATATTTTCTCCGTGGATGTAACCCATATTGGGTGAACCACATTAAATTTGTGTCTCTCATGTGTGTGATGATTTATGCATTGCCTTGTTACTTCTATTGATGAGATTGGTTAATAATGCTATGAAAGGATATTGAAATTGATAACATTGGATAATATTGTTTGGGAAAGAAAAGTAAAAGTTTATCTTATACTATTCATCCCCCCTCTCAGTATAAGCTTGTGTTCTTCAATTGGTATCAGAGCGGGTTCCTTCAAAAAATCTAACATCTTGAAGGAAGATATTACAGGAACACAGATGGCTTCTCAGAATGGATCTTCAACAAATAAGGCTCCAATGTTTGATGGGAATAATTATGCTTTTTGGAGTATGAGGATGAAGACTTATTTGATGGCACAAGGATATGAAATATGGCAATCTATTGAGGATGGGTTCAAACCTACAACTACTCCTCCCACAGATAAGGATGGCAAGCAACTATATGTAAATAATGCCAAGGCTATGAATGGAATATTAAGTGGATTACATGAAACAAAATTTGTGAAATTTATGCAATGCAAATTAGCAAAAGAAATATGGGAAAAATTGAAGCAAACATATGAAGGAGATATCAAGGTTAATTTGGCAAAACTTCAAACTCACAGGAGGAGGTTTGAGGAATTAAATATGAAATATGAGGAAGATATTGCTATGTACTTACTCCATGTTGATGAAATTGTTAATACTATGCAAGGACTTGGATCAAAAATTGAGGACTCTAGTGTTGCTCAAAAAGTATTAAGATCACTCCCCATGAGGTATGATGCAAAGGTTTCAATAATAGAAGAGATGAAGGATCTCGATAGGTTGACAATGGATGAGTTACATGGAATTATCATAGCTTATGAGATGAGGATAGAGAAATATCAAACATCAAAAAGAGAGGCAACATTCAAGGCTTCAAAGAAGACAAAATATAAGAAATTAGAATCAAGTGATGAGTCAAGTAGTAATGAAGAAGCTAACTATGTGAGAAGAAATAAGAAAGGCTTAAGAAAACACAAAGATATGAAGACTGTGAAATATTTTAATTGTGGTGACTTTTGTCACTACGCATCAAACTATCCACAAGTTGGAAGTAGTAGCAGTGAAGAGAAACAAGATTATAAGAAAAAGGAAGAAATAAAATTTAGGCATGAAAAGAAAAATAGGTATGGTCAAAGCAAGCATGAAAAGAAATTTCAAAAGCACAAAAAGAGTTTCTATGTGGAAGAAGCAAGCAGTGCTTCAAGTGATAGTGATGAAAGTTTCTCAAATAGTGAAAAAGAAGAGATTCTATTTTTGGCAATAGAAGAGGAAGAGGACACTCCTATTGAAGATCAAGTAGAATATGTTTCTAACCAAGTAGAAGAAAAATAAGATGCTCCTATAATTGAAGACCTAGAGGAAGATTCAAAAATAGAAGAAGAAGCCACAATTGACCTAGAAGAGGAAATTATTGTTGCTCTTAGAGAGTTGAAAAGAGTTAGAAAGAAGAACTCAAGATTGAAGGCTCAAGTTCAAGAAGATGAGGAAATAAAAGAAAAGCTTCTACAAGATCTCAAAAACTTAAAAGTTAAGGCAAGGAGATTTGAAGAAGTTATGGTTGAAAAGTTAGAGGTAAAAGAGTTAGAATGTGAAAGATTAGAACATGAAGTGGTTTCTCTAAGGATAGAAGTGAAATATTCTAAGGATAAGCTGCACAGGTTTGGGAAAAGTTCAAAATCTTTGGATAACATTATCAAAGCACAAAAATATTCATTTAACAAAATAGGACTAGGCTATGAAGAAGGTCAAGAGGTACAAAAAGGGGAGTCAAGCTCCAAAGGAAAGGAAGTTTCAAAGGAAGAGATTGAAGAAGAACCTAAGACATATGTTGGTGAGTTAGGAAGTGGAAGCATCATTAAGGAAGAAAACAATGCACAAACAAGAAATAAGGATCATCACAGAGAAGGCAAAGAAAGGACCAAGAGACCATATTTTCCAAGGCAAGATGAATATTTCTTCCAAGGGCATTGCTTCTCATGTAAAAATTTTGGTCACAAAGCTTTACATTGCAGGAATCATGGTAGGAATGATTATGGCCTCACCAAAAGAAATTTTAGGACATTTGCACCTTTCAAGAATCACAACATCAGGTGTTACAATTGCAATAATTTTGGGCATAAAGCAAGGTGGTGTAGAATAGAGTTTCCAGAACTTCCAAAGACAAGCAAGGATAGAGATGATCAAAAGGTTCAAAGAGGTACAACTTCAAAGGTATGGAAGAATAAAGTTGAGAAAGGAGAAGAGCATTGTAAGTTGGGAGTAGTCTTACTCCCACCCCAAAATTGATCACCTCAAGGAGAGGAGGTGGTGAGGGGGTTGAGCTAAGAGTCTTATTTTTAGCCCCAAAGGAGCCCTTTGCCATTGATGTCAAAGGGGGAGAGTTTCAGTAAGGGGAAGAGAAATCGGTAAGGTGAAGCAACTTCTCAGGGGGAGCATCTTATCAAGGGGAGCAGTTTTGGAACTCAGTGGTAGCAAAAGGAAATATTTTAGAAGGGTTGCCATCAATGACAAAGGGGGAGATTGTTGGAAATATTGAGCATATTGTTGTCATTGATGTCAAAGAGTACATAAGGTAGAAATATGTTGATGAGAAAAATGAAATGGTTGTCAAGGCATTATATATCTCCAAGATATTTTTCTAAGAGAAAGGTTATAATATTTAAATGAAAATTTAAATATTATAAAGGAGGCAAAAATATTTAAAAGACAAAATTATTTCTATACTCCAAGGTTTCAAATATTAACATTATAATATTTTAATATTATAATACAAAGGGTTCAAAGTTTAAAAAAAGGTGCCAAAAAGTTTGAAGGAAATATTAATATGCCCTACCCCATCAAAATGTCGATGTTATTTCATGCCCATCAAAGCATATATAAAAGGGTTTAATTTATTTCATATGTTGTAGTGTTTGATTGGTGAGCGAAGTTCGAAAATCCATTTCGTGCGTCAAAATAGGGAAAAGACAACGCAGGAAGATAAAGGGACAAAAGGACAAAGTGTTGATTTTCTAATCCCATGGTGGTGGCTAGCCCAACTGGTCACTAGGCTAGCACTAAGGCATTGGAAGGGAGGAGGTTGCAGGTTTGACTCTCGCATATGCTCTTTTGCAAGGAAGAGAATGTAAATTATTTTTATTGGTCCATGAAGGAGGATATAAAGGAAAATTGATGCGAGTCATGTTTCAAGCTGGTGGCTATTCCAGTTGGTCACTAGACTAGCGCTAAGGTGCTGGTAGGTAGGAAGTCATGGGTTCAAATTTTGCGGGTGCTCTTTTGCAAGGCAGAACATGAAACTTGTTTTGGTTGAGGAAGGGAATAAGAGGAAGTTGTTGTACATTATATTTCAAGTGGGTGGCTAGCCCAACTAGTCACTAGGCTAGCACTAAGGCATTGGTAGGTAGGAAGACGCGGGTTCAAATCTTGCGGTCGCTATTTTTTGCAAGGCAGAAAGGAAGACTTATTCGCATGGCAGTTTAATCAAAGGTATGAGGACAAAATTTTTTATATTATAAAATTGATAAAAGGAAAATCATTTGTTGTGTTGGATAGGGATAAATATTTTATCAAGCATAGGAGAAATAAGGTGTTATAAAGTTTATTTGTGATTTGTAATTTTTGAAAGTTAAATCTAGGAGAAATAAGGTGTATAAAGGCTTATTGATATTGTAATGTGTGCTTGAGAAAATTAAATCTTGTGTAAGAAGGAGTTATAAGGTGTTATTGTGGTTTGATTTTTTATTGTAATTTTTGTATGGTGAAAAGGAATGTTGAAGGGTTTTTGATAATTATTAATGCTTCATATTTGAGAACAAAAGTCATAGAGCATTATTTTTCAGATTCTATTGTGCACATTTTTAAAGGAGAAATTTAATGTGGATGATTTGAAAGAGAGATCTACTAACCAATTTTGAAGTGGCACTTTGAAAGGGAAATTCTTTTGAGACAGGTTTTTGAAGGCACATCTTCATCAAAGCAAGTTAAGAGGTATGGTGATATCATTACTTCTTAAAGGTGTTTGGTTGAGCAAATATTTTTGAATCATAAGGTGGAGATAAAAGGTTTGATTAGTGTGGATTGTTGGAAATATTTGAGCTAGGGTTTGTGAAACAAAATGTGCATCCTTGTTGAAAGAAATTGAAAATACTTGTGCTAGAGTTTGTGAACAAGTTGTGCTTTATCCTTGAAAGAAATTGGAAACACTTGTGCTAGGGTTGAGAGCAAACTTGTGCATTATTGTATTTGATCTTTGAGAACAAGTTGTGCATTGGGTTGAGTGTTCTTGAAAGTGAATGTGCAAGTGTTAGAAATTAGATTTGTGAAGCAAGTGTGTGTATCAGTTTTGATTGTGGAAAATACATAAGAAGGTCAGTTATCAAGTGCTAGACTAGAGCTACCTTTAGAATGCAATAAATGTGAGACATGTGAAAGTGATAAACTTAATGAATGTGAAGAACATATTGAGCATTTGTTAGTGCATATCATTCTCTATATGTTCAAGAGGTTAAATGAATTTTGGGAAGAATATGTCTGAATTACCTAGTTGAAGAAAGCATTTTTGAAAGAGATACAAGCATTGTTTTGAACATCATTTGTGTGCAAGATTTGGGATTGATTGAGCATGTGTTATGAGTTGTGTTGAGCATTTGCTATGAGTTGTTTTGAGTGTATTTTGTGAGCTATTTTGAGCAGGAGTTATGAGCAGTCTTGAGAAGAATTAAGAATAGATTTGTGAGCTATGAGTGAGTCTTGAGCAGAGTTGAGAATAGGTTTGTTGGTCTGAGCAGGCCTTTTGAGAAGGCTTGTGAGTAGTTTTGTGCAAAGATAGTAAGTATATTTGAGAAGATTTGAAGCAAGTTTGACGTAGATTTGAGCAAGTTTTATGAGAAGACTTGAAGCAGGTTTGAGACAGATTTGTGCATGTAATGTGTGTAGATTTGGGATAGAGTTGAGATAGATTTGTGCATGTAATATGTGTATATTTTGGATATAGTTGAGATAGATTTGTGCATGTAATGTGTGTAGATTTGGGATAGAGTTGAGATAAATTTGTGCATGTAATATGTGTAGATTTAGGATAAAGTTGAGATAGATTTATGCATGTAGCATGTACATATTTGGAGCAGAGTTAGAGTAGAGGTGTGCACCAGCTTGGAGGTGACCAAAGAAGAGAGGAGAGGTGTCTGCTATGGATAGAGGTCCACTAGCCATAGTAGAGAGGAGAGATGTCTCCTGTGGATAGAGGTCCACTAGCTAGATCAATGGGGATAGAGGTCTCTTATGGATAGAGGTCCACTAGCGAGAGTAGTGGGGATAGATGTCTCCTGTGGATAGAGGTCCACTAGCCAGAGTAGTGGGGACAAAGGTCTCCTGTGGATAGAGGTCCACTAGCCAGAGCAATGGGGATAGAGGTCTCCTATGGATAGAGGTCCACTAGCCAGAGAAGTGGGGACAAAGGTCTCCTATGGATAGAGGTCCACAAACTTGAGAATAGGGGATTGAGATATCCTTTGGACAGAGGTCCATAAACATTGTAATAGGGAATTGGTTCCCAAGAGATTGGTTGAGAAAATTTAGAAGAAATATTTTCTCCATGGACGTAACCCACATTGGGTGAACCACATTAAATTTGTGTCTCTCATGTGTGTGATGATTTATGCATTGCCTTGTTACTTCTATTGATGAGATTGGTTAATAATGCTATGAAAGGATATTGCAATTGATAACATTGGATAATATTGTTTGGGAAAGAAAAGTAAAATTTTATCTTATACTATTCACCCCCCCTTCTCAGTATAAGCTTGTGTTCTTCAGGAAAATGTTGGCAATTTTAGAAAACTTTTGCAACATGAAATTTTTGAAGTGTTACCTTTATCATAATGGCTAGAATGCCATGATGGAAGAAGATGGGTGGTAAACATGCATGGAATGAACCAAGAAACCTCCCAAAATTTGATCTTATTTTTTCTCAAAAATCCCTATATGTTTTCTTGCAACCTGAGAAAAAAAAGGACTAGCTGGAAGGAAGGAGGGAATGTCGAGTTTCAATCCATTCCAATATCGGAGTTCTTAGTTCATAGTTGTGTGTACATCTATTAATGATAATTATTGTGTTATTGTATGAAAGGAACCTGGTTATAATGGATTATAGATTAATATAATTTGAGTTGATTTGTTTTCAAGGATTATGAATGCATGAGATCTTAGTTTTTTTCTTCTACATGCATCAGGAAATATTTTATGGAATGCTTTGCTTTCTATGATTTTGTATGAATCACATAGTTACTTTCCAACTTATTTTAAATGATGTTTTGTTACTCCTTAAGTTGTATGAGTAAATAGTGGTGATTTGGTGTGAATTATTGGTTTATGTTTCATATAAAATGCAACAACATGTTTAGAAAATTGATGTAGTGCAAGGATTGCTTTTGAATGATATATATGTTTATTTTTGGGTTGAGTGTCTAAAATTTAATAAGACCAAATAATTCCAGTCATAGGTGAGTCTACATAAATAACTAGAGTTGTATAATGATGTTCAAAATATCTTAAATCTATAGTCTCATAGAATTTATGGTTGGGAAAATTTGATTTTTTGAATGTTTTATCATCACCAGGTTGAGAGTGAAAACCTTTAGCCATAATTGCAGAATTACTCTTCACAACACAACATACTATAGTGCTTTAACCTGGAAATATTTCCTTTAATATTTATATGTTTCATGTTTTTGTATTTATAAGGTATGTTGTAGAATATTATCATTGAAGCAAATCATCCTTAAGTTTAATCAAAACTTAGAAATCATATAGGTGTATAGCTATGTTTCATTGGAACGTCATTGAATCGTTCGATGTTTTTAAGTTGTGGCTCTTTAGTAGTACCTTTGAGTTAGGGAATGTGGCCATCAAAGTTTTTATAATTATTATGGTCTTAATGAGAGAGCCATTTTAGTCAACAATTAAAATTTTATGTGGTCAATAAAGGTGTTCCTTTATTTATAGTTTAAAATGTATTATTTAAAAAAAACATAGGGATGAAACTATTAAATTATTTTTGAAGGCTTTCATGTTTTTAATATTGTTTTAAAATGTGTTGTTTTACTTAGTCAATATTAAACAAATATTAGTTTTAATTAGGACATAGAAGTGGAACTAATAATTAATTTTGAAGGATTATGGTCTTAGTAATATTTTCTAAATAACAGATTGATTGATAGTTAGTTGAAGAGAAGTATCAAAATTCGTTTTATTAGTAAAGTAATATTCCATATAAGAATTGTTGCTTATTTTAAAAATGGAATAATGTATTGTATATTTTCTTAGTTTTAAAAAATAAGAAGCTATTATTTGAAGGATTAAATAGAAAGTTTCCAAGATATGGATGAGTCTTAAGTAGCTAAATAATCCATAATCGAGAGAAGTACAAAATTCTCTCAATATTCTTGGGATTTGAATTGTATGATGCATGTTTTTGGATAGTTGTATGCTTCTCTTGCATAATGCATGTTAGGATTGCATATGCATTCAAGAGTTGTCCTAAGCCCTAAAAATTGAATTCAAAGTTCTTTGAAAATGATCTATCAAGTGGAAGTATTTGAGAAAGAATATGAGCTAGAGACCATTTATATATGTTGAAATGTAATATTGTATTTAGAGACAATAAATACTTGGAAAGTATCTTGAATGGAAATTATGTTATGCAAGAATATGATGAAGGAAAAGATGTCATGTAAATATTCTTGTTATATTATTTTGATATTTTTTCAAAGAATGGAATATTAAATAATGTTATTCTTTTATGTTAAGTCCTTGGAAATAGTTAGTTATTTATAAAATAGAAAGGATGTATTATTGAAGGAATGATAGAATCTATTTGATGGATTATGTTTATGATTTCTTTAGATGTTGATTTCATCCTTCCATTGTAAATAAAGGAAATGCTAAATTCTAGAGTTGTGATTGAAGAAGTATTTAAAATTTCTAGTCTTTAGCAATGTGTTATGTTGAATTTAATTATGATTTAATATAGCACTCTATTTCCTTTTGGAGAGATGTTTATAAATGTTAAGACTCTTTGGTTTGGAGAGGGGGGTTATTTTGGGCATGATATTAGAGCTATATTTGTAATCCCTTGATTCAAAATGTTCCCAATCCTATTTGAGTTACAGTGAGGCAATAAATAGGTATTTATGAATGATACACCCTAAGCAATGAGGCTTGGCTAGTCCCAGTGGTAAGGCTTGGAAAAGTCCTAATGGTGAGGCTATTGCACATTTTGAGTCAAAGTTGTCATTGATGTCAAGGAATGAAGTTGTCATTGATGTCAAGGAATAAGCTACAGTTGATGTCAAAAGGTCAAAAGGAATAATGCAAGAGGTTGATTGAAAAGATGTCATAATATTATTTTTATATTATGTGAGGCAAGATAAAGGGTTTTTATTAAAACCATGGTGGCAAAATGATTTTTTATTAAATCATCATGAGCAACAAAAATGTTTTATTTAACCCCCAAGGAGGCTTTAATTTTTATAAAGCCAAAGGTTACAAAGTTAATTTATAAAATTTAAATTCTAAATAGAATTTAAATGATTTATAAATTAATTATGCATATTATAAAGGCGCCGACGTCCAAGTTTAATACACCACCGACGTGCAAGATTTGGAAGGCAAAAGGTATTTAAACCTTTGCCTAAGTTCAAAACCAAGGCATTCGAATTACCTTCGATTATCTCATGCCAAAAATCATGCTAAGGTTCATGGAGAAAGTGCCAAGGAGCAACGAACAAAAGGCTTAGTGCATTCATTAAGAAGGGAGCGCATCGAACACGCTACGTGGCAAGAGGAGAAGGGAGCCAAGGGCTCTAAAGGATTCGACAAAATATTAAAGTGCCTTCTACGCTTTTAGTGGGCACGTGAGTGCTTGGCTCACATGGCTAGCAAGCCGTGGCCAAGGCGCTAGCAAGGGAGAGAGTGCAAGATCGAATCCCGTGAAACACGGAGCGGGAGATATAAAAGGTTTTTATATTTTTTATTTAATTTTTAATTAAGTTGCTAAGGTTGTGGAGAGATAAGGGTTGTTAATAGAAATAAAAATTATTCTTTGCTTTGCTAAGGCTAGGGAGAGATAAGGGAAAATTGGTTATGGTATTTACCTAAGTGGTAAATGGAAATTTACTAGGGTAATATTGTTTTTACCTTAGGGAATTAAAAATTGATTTATTGCATATATTTGGTAAAGTGACTTAATCAATTATTGCAATATTGAGAAGAGTAAGGTGTGTTTGGTCAATTATTGTTGATGGATGATTTCTTTAAGATGGAGTAATAAGGTGTATGTATGTTTTGATAATTGCATTGTACCTTTGAGAGAGTTTATCATCTTATAACTTCTTTGAGCTTGGAAAAGAAGTGTTTGTGGTTGTGGCAGATTTTTGAGGTCCCTTCATCATCAAGAAAAAGGTATGGGCACATTCTTCCATAGTTGAGTTGATTGGTTGGTTTTCTGGAAAACAAGTTTGGAGTGAAAAGGACTTAATTAGAATTTCCTTATTGAGTGTGTTGAGTTAATGCTTCAAGGTTTTCTAGAATAAAGAGTTGATGTTAAAACCTTGTTTGATAAGCATTGTTGTTGAAGCCATTGGTTAAGTGAAGAACTTGAACTAGGGTTTGAAAAGAACATGAGTATCATTGTTATGTGAGATTGTTTTATAAGCATTATTGTTGAAGCCATTGGTTGGGTGAAGAACTTGAACTAGGGTTTGAAAAGAACATGAGTATCATTGTTATGTGAGATTGATTGATAAGCATTGTTGGAAATATTTTGAGTGAGTGTTTATATGCTTGGACTAGGGTTTGTAAGCAAGGATTGCTTCATTGAGTGATTGGTTGAGTAGAGTTGGTTGAGCCTAGTCAAGTGGATGTGTGAAGTGATTGTTCAAGTTCTATAAAACAAACTATTCTATATTCTAAATTGATTTGAGAAAGTGATTGAGCATTGAGGTGAATGTGAAGCATATTGAGTCTCTAACAATTCTCTGTATGTTTCTGAAAAGAGTGATTGAAAGTGATTGGAAAAAAGATTGTGATTGAGTATAGAGCATATTGAGTCTCTAACAATTCTCTTTATGTTTCTATGAGATTTGGACAAGTTCTAGTGTGGACTTGTTGAGCAGATTTGAGATAAGTCTTTGAGAAGACTTGTGGATAGATTTGGGTAAGCTTTTGTGGAAGCTTACAATACATATTGAGAGCAGATTTGGATAAGTTCTTGTGAGAACTTATTGAGCATATTTGGACAAGTTCTAGAGAGGACTTGTGGACAGATTAGTGTGAGATTTTGTGGAAGCTTGCAAGGTAGATTTGAGACAAGTCTTTGAGAAGACTTGAGAGTAGAATTGATTGATTTGTTCAAACCTTGAGTTAAGGTTTGGGACAGATCCAACAGAGTTGATTTGAGATTGAGTCAAGCTTTGAGTTAAGGCTTGAGGAAAGAGATTGAGGATAGATTTGTGCTAGATCAAAGGACTATGTTTAGTATAGATTCGAGGATAGAGTTTGGTGCAGATTTGAGGATAGGTTTGTGCTAGACCAGAGATAGAGATTGAGCAGATTTGTGCTAGACCGAAGGACTGAGTTTAGTATAAATTTGAGATAGAGCTTTGGAGGTGATAGAGTATAGAGGATGATAGTCTCCAGTGGATAGAGATCCATTAAGCCAGGGTAGTGAGGACATGTGTCTTCAGTGGATAGAGATCCATTAGCCAGAGTAGTGGGGGCAACAGTTCTTCTAGAAGATCACCAGCTAGAGCAAGAGGAGAAAGGAGTTCTCCTATGGATAGAGATCCATGAACTTGATTAAGGGGATTGGTGTCTCCTTTGGATAGAGGTCCATAAACATTGTAATAGGGAAAGGATTCCCAAGAGATTGATTGAGAAAGTTTTAGTAAAATATTTTCTCCGTGGAGTAGCCCACATTGGGTGAACCACGTAAATTTGGTGTCTCTATTGTGTGTGGTGATTTATGCATTGCTTTGATTACTGCTATTGATATTGCTATCTATACATTGCATAATATTGATTGGGAAAGAAAAGTAAAAAGTGGTCTTATATTGTTCACCCCCCTCTCAGTATAAGCTTGTGTTCTTCAATTGGTATCAAAGCGGGTTCCTTCGAAAGAGTTTAACAGCTTGAAGGAAAAGCCTACAAGAACACAATGGATTCTAAGAATGGATCATCAGATAATTCAGCACCAATATTTTATGGAAGTGATTATATATATTGGAGTTTGAGAATGAAGATTTACTTGATGGCACTTGGCAATGAAATTTGGGAAGCAGTTGAAAATGGATACGATACCACCAGTTGATCCACCTATAGATAAGGAAGGTAAGCTTCTACAACATTACAATTCAAAAGAAATGAATGCAATTTTGAGAGGTTTGCATAGAATAGAGTCCATAAAAGTTATGCATTGTCAAGATGCAAAAGGAATGTGGGATAAGTTGCAAAGCATATATGAAGGAGATAAAGGTGTCAAGAAAGCAAAGATACGAAATCTAAAAGGACAACTTGAAGAGTTAAGAATGAAGGATGAGGAAAACATTAGTACTTATCTACTTCGAGTTGATGAGGTTGTTAATGCTATGCAAGGACTTGGACTTAAGGTTGAAGAATCAGATGTTTGTGATAAGATCTTAAGATCTCTTCCAAAAATATTTAGTGAAAATGTTTCTACTATAGAAGAGTCAAAGGATGGTGATTCTTTGACAAGAGATATGTTGCTTGGTATTCTTACAACTTTTGAGTTAAGAACAAAAGAACCTAATCCCCAGAAGGAAGCAACCTTCAAAGCAATCAAGAAGACAAAGGGTAAGAAGTCAAAATCAAGCAATGAGTCATCCAGTGATGAAGAAGCAAATTATGGCAGAAGGAATAAGGATTCAAGAAGATTTAAAGATACAAAATCTATTAAATGTTTCAATTGTGGAAAGTATGGTCACTATGCAACTGATTGTCAAGAAGCTAAAAATAACAATGATGAAGAAAAATAGGATCACAAAAACATGGAATCATAAAGATACCGACACCAAAATAAAAGCAAGGATGGACAAAGTAGACAAGGAAATAAGTTCTTTCAAAGGCAAAAGAGGAGCTACTATGCGGATAAGGCAAGTAAGTACTCAAGTGATAGTGATGCTAGTTTTTCAGATAATGATAGAGATGAAGTCCTATTTATGATTGAAGAAAAGGAAGTCAAGAAAAGGTCACCAATAATTCTCAAGTGTTTTAGATGTGGTAACTTTGGACATCTTGAAGATAGTTGTACAAGGAATGGTTATAGTTTCAGTGATGATGAATATGAGGATGCACTTGAAGGACCAGAAGAGAATCTTCTAATGGCACTAGAAGAAGAAGAAGATGATCCTATAGAAGACAAGTCAAAAGAAAATGAAGATGTAGACAAAGGCAAACAAATAGAGGAAGAATCAGATAAATAAGGATATGATCTCAAGGGAGAACTTATTTATGCTCTTGACATAGTAAAAAGGGTAAGAAAGCAAAACTCTAAATTAGAATCTCAGTTTCAAGAATGTGATGAAGAGAGAAGAATGCTTATAGAGGATCTAGACAAATCAAAGGCTAAGACAAAGAAGTTCAAGGAGAAGTTAGAAGCTAAGGTTCTAGAATGTAAGAAACTAGAACAAGAGGTAGCTTCATTAGATATGGAAGTCAAAAACTCCAAAGTCAAGCTACAAGGGTTCAAAAATAGCTCAAAGAACTTAGATAAGTTCATCAAGATACAAAAGCCTACATCAAGCAAGATAGGTCTTGGATTTGAATAGGAACAAAATAAATGGGAAGGGAAGTCAACCTCAAGTTCTGAAGGAGAAGAAACTTCAGAAGAAGACAATGTAAGAGAAAGTGAGACATCTGAGGATGAGTTGGACAACAAAAAGTTCAACAAGAACAGGAACAATGCACCAAGGAGAAACAGATGGAACAACAATCAGAATAGGTTAAGAGAGACTAAGAGACCAATGAGGTCAAGACAAGGAAATTTCAATGGAAGATGTTTTTCATGTCACAGGTTTGGGCACATGGCTTCATAGTGCAAGACACATGAAAGACAGGAAAATAGAAATTTTAGAAACAAGCAGCTTTTCCATGGGTATTGCTACTCATGTAATCAGTTTGGTCACAAGGCAATGGATTGCAGGGTTCATGATAGAAGAGGATATGGCTTCACTAGGAGAAATCCTAAGACATTTGCACCTCCAAGGAATAATAACATTAAGTGTTATAAGTGCAATAATGATGGACATACAACAAAGTGGTGTAGAGCAAATATTCCAGAACCAAGCAGGAACAGGAACAAGAATAGGAACATGGATATGAACATGAACAAGAACATGAACATGAACAGGAATATGGATGTGGACATGAACAGGAACAAGAACAGGAACAGGAACATGGACATGGAAAGAAATAGTCAAAGGAATCAGAAGAATCAGATGAGAAGAAAAGAGGATAAAGGTAAAGACCAGTGCTTGTTGGGAGTAGAAATACTCCCACCCCAGAATTAACCACCTCAAGAGGAGGTGGGGGAGGGGCTAAGCTAAGAAACTCATTCTTAGCCCCGAGCCCCAAAGGTGACCCTTTGCCATTGATGTCAAAGGGGGAGAGATTTGAGTAAGGGGGAGAGATTTGGTATTTGAGTAAAGAGGAGAGATTTGAAGAGAGCATTGAGCTAGGGGGAGCAGAACAAAGAAAAGGTTAAGTTTTTGGTAAAAATAATTTGGGTTGCCATCAATGACAAAGGGGGAGATTGTTGGACATTTTGAGTCAAAGTTGTCATTGATGTCAAGGAACGAAGTTGTCATTGATGTCAAGGAATAAGCTACAATTGATGTCAAAAGGTCAAAAGGAATAATGCGAGAGGTTGATTGAAAAGATGTCATAATATTATTTTTATATTATGTGGAAGCATAAGATAAAGGGTTTTTATTAAAACCATGGTGGCAAAATGATTTTTTATTAAATCAGCATGAGCAACAAAAAGTTTTTATTTAACCCCCAAGGAGGCTTTAATTTTTATAAAGCCAAAGGTTACAAAGTTAATTTATAAAATTTAAATTCTAAATAGAATTTAAATGATTTATAAATTAATTATGCATATTATAAAGGCATCGACGTCCAAGTTTAATACATCACTGACGTGCAAGATTTGGAAGGCAAAAGGTATTTAAACCTTTGCCTAAGTTCAAAACCAAGGCATTCGAATTACCTTCGATTATCTCACGGCGAAAATTATGCTAAGGTTCGTGGAGAAAGTGCCAAGGAGAAGCACACAAAAGGCTCATGCATTAAGTAAGGAGGGAGCGCATCGAACGCGCTACGTGGCAAGAGGAGAAGGGAGCCAAGGGCTCTAAAGGATTCAGAGAAATATTAAAGCACCTTCTACGCTTTTAGTGGGCACGTGAGCGCTTGGCTCACATGGCTAGCAAGCCATGACCAAGGCGCTAGCAAGGGAGAGAGTGCAAGATCGAATCCCACGAAACGCGGAGCGGGAGATATAAAAGGTTTTTATATTTTTGATTTAATTTTTAAATTAAGTTGCTAAGGTAGTGGAGTGATAAGGGTTGTTGATAGAAATAAAAATTACTCTTTGCTTTGCTAAGGTTAGGGAGAGATAAGGGGAAATTGGTTATGGTATTTACCTAAGTGGTAAATGGAAATTTACTAGGGTAATATTATTTTTACCTTAGGGAATTAAAAATTGATTTATTGCATATATTTGGTAAAGTGACTTAATCAATTATTGCAATATTGAGAAGAGTAAGGTGTGTTTGGTCAATTATTGTTGATGGATGATCTCTTTAAGATGGAGTAATAAGGTGTATGTATGTTTTGATAATTACATTGTATCTTTGAGAGAGTTTATCATCTTATAACTTCTTTGAGCTTGGCAAAGAAGTGTTTGTGGTTGTGGCAGATTTTTGAGGTTCCTTCATCATCAAGAAAAAGGTATGGGCACATTCTTCCATAGTTGAGTTGATTGGTTGGTTTTTTGGAAAACAAGTTTGGAGTGAAAAGGACTTAATTAGATTTCCTTATTGAGTGTGTTGAGTTAATGCTTCAAGGTTTTCTGGAATAAAGAGTTGATGTTAAAACCTTGTTTGATAAGCATTGTTGTTGAAGCCATTGGTTAAGTGAAGAACTTGAACTAGGGTTTGAAAAGAACATGAGTATCATTGTTATGTGAGATTGTTTGATAAGCATTGTTGTTGAAGCCATTGGTTAAGTGAAGAACTTGAACTAGGGTTTGAAAAGAACATGAGTATCATTGTTATGTGAGATTGATTGATAAGCATTGTTGGAAATATTTTGAGTGAGTGTTTATATGCTTGGACTAGGGTTTGTAAGCAAGGATTGCTTCATTGAGTGATTGGTTGAGTAGAGTTGGTTGAGCCTAGTCAAGTGGATGTGTGAAGTGATTGTTCAAGTTCTATAAAACAAACTATTCTATATTCTGAATTGATTTGAGAAAGTGATTGAGCATTGAGGTGAATGTGAAGCATATTGAGTCTCTAACAATTCTCTGTATGTTTCTGAAAGAGTGATTGAAAGTAATTAAGCATTGTGTTGAGTATAGAGCATATTGAGTCTCTAACAATTCTCTTTATGTTTCTATGAGATTTGGACAAGTTCTAGTGTGGACTTGTTGAGCATATTTGAGACAAGTCTTTGAGAAGACTTGTGGATAGATTTGGGTAAGCTTTTGTGGAAGCTTACAATACATATTGAGAGCAGATTTGGATAAGTTCTTGTGAGAACTTATTGAGCAGATTTGGACAAGTTCTAGAGAGGACTTGTGGACAGATTAGTGTGAGCTTTTGTGGAAGCTTGCAAGGTAGATTTGAGATAAGTCTTTGAGAAGACTTGAGAGCAGAATTGATTGATTTGTTCAAACCTTGAGTTAAGGTTTGGGGCAGATCCAATAGAGTTGATTTGAGATTGAGTCAAGCTTTGAGTTAAGGCTTGAGGAAAGAGATTGAGAAGATTTGTGCTAGACCAAAGGATTGAGTTTAGTACAAATTTGAGATAGAGCTTTGTAGGTGATAGAGTATAGAGTATGATAGTCTCTAGTGGATAGAGATCCATTATGCTAGGGTAGGTGAGGACAGGTGTCTTTAATGGATAGAGATCCATTAGCCAGAGCAATGGGGGCAACAGTTCTTCTAGAAGATCACCAGCTAGAGCAAGAGGAGAAAGGAGTTCTCCTGTGGATAGAGATCCACGAACTTGATTAAGGGGATTGGTGTCTCCTTTGGACAGAGGTCCATAAACATTGTAATAGGGAAAGGATTCCCAAGAGATTGATTGAGAAAGTTTTAGTAAAATATTTTCTCCGTGGAGTAGCCCACATTGGGTGAACCACGTAAATTTGGTGTCTCTATTGTGTGTGGTGATTTGTGCATTGCTTTGATTATTGCTATTGATATTGCTATCTATACATTGCATAATATTGATTGGGAAAGAAAAGTAAAAAGTGGTCTTATATTGTTCACCCCCTCTTAGTATAAGCTTGTGTTCTTCAAAGGCTTGGACATATTCCTAGTGGTGAGTCCTAGGAATCTTAATGGTGGATTGGTATGGGATTAATCCACCAAATTATTCATTAGATAGTATAGTGGTGGTACTTTATGGTGAGGTAAACATGCCCATGATCATTATCAAGTGAGTGGTAATGGTATTAGCTATTCATGATGAGGTGAAGCTAACTAATCACTAAGACATCATTCCAAATTAATCCTACATAGACAAACTTATGTAGGACTAGGGAATAGACCTCACCTTTAAGTGTTATGAGACTTAAATAGTAATCCCTATGCCATGGTAAATTTGTCCTATACAGGTGAGTGTATGGGAAAAGTGAGGTGACTACTAATGGAATATTTTCTAAATGGTGAGGTTTAGAAAAGTGAACCCCAAAAGTATAGGAAGTTGGCCACTTCTGTCCACTTGAGTATCATCTACAGTATCATTTACAGTGACAATGAAATCAAAAGTGGTTATGCCTTAATACTAATGAAAATATTGGGTCTTCTTTATGATTTAATCCTTGAAAATAAAAAATAGCTCTCTCTTAGGTTGAGTTTGTGGGCCATTACAGTTGGTATTAGAGACTAGGTCATAGGACACAAAGCTTCCATGAAAAGAATCTAGGTTGAACCTTGACTTGATGTGCTACTTTCAAGAAGGATTATTCTTCTAGGGACCTTAAGTTTATTTGGGACAAGGCGGGTATTGCACATTATCTTAATTGGTTAGACCAAGGAGTTGAAATCCTAGAAAACATAAGTTCTTATTGGGGATGGCACCTTGTAGGTAGGAAAGTGTGACCATGATCATTATCAGGTGAGTGATAATGGTATTATAAGAGATGGCACCTTATAGGTAGGAAAGTGTGACCATGATAATTATCATGTGAGTGATAATGGTCTTAGTTAGTTCATGGGGATATGAAACTAACTAATCATAGAAAGTGTAATTTCTTATAAGGGAATCATAACTTGTCTAGCTCCTTTTTATGGATAGGAGATGGCACCTATTTTGAGAGGAGGATCTTCCAATAATTTGGGGGTAGCTACATAGGAGGAATATACAGCTCATCCATAGAAGAAATGTAGAAGGTTAGAGGACTCAAAAAAGAGGGTGGAAAATCTCACTTTAGTAGTTAAGTTGATTCAAGAGTAGATGAAGCAACAACAAAAAATATTGGAAATAATTGTTAATCAGGAATCCAATAATAGGAATTCAAAGGGTAGACAAGAAGAGAATATTGCTAGGGTAATCCATGAGGGTAAATATTAGATTGATATTGAGCTTTCCAAGGACTTAAAGAATTTCAAAGTGCCTAAATTTAATAGAAGATAAGGTGGTGATGCAGTGAAATCCTAACTGAATTAATTGGAAACTTACTTTTTCATGAAGAATTACTCACTAGAAACCCAAACTATTTGGGAAATCCTTCATCTCTAAGATGCTACCTTGGAATGGTGGAATACATTTAAGATAGGTAGATAAATTCAAGCAGTGGATCTAAAATGGGATAGTTTTGTGAGGGCATTCAAGAAAATATTCCTAACAGATAAATTTTACATAGAGAAATTTGAGGAATTTTCTATGCTCCAACAAACAACCTTGAATGTAGAGGATTATTATAAAAAATTTATCAAGATTTTAAAATATGCTCTTGAGAATGAGACTAAGGAATAGTTGAAGGTGCAAAATTTTATCTTGGGAGTGGATCTTCAGATCAAAATAGTAATTAATTTTCTAAAGCCCAAAACCCTACAGAAAGTTTATAATTTGTCTTAACAAGAGGAGACAAATCAACACACCAAGAATAACTTCTTCAACTATGGAGTGTTGACATAAGGAGAGAGCCAAGAACTCAAGAAGAGGAAGAGTGTTGGGTTTACAATATATGACAAAGAAAAAAATAAGAAAAGCAAAGGAAACCCTAAGTTCAAAAATAAGAAAAATGGGAACAAGAAAAACCATAAGAAGAATTTCCAAAGAAAGGACAATTTAAAAACCTAACCCCAAAAGTAGAATGATTCAACTCAAAAGTAGTATACAAGGGATAAAACATAGGAGAGATCTTAAGCATCCAAGATAGGTTATTTTATTTGTGGAGGTCCTCATTATGCAAAAAAGTATCCCCAATGGCTAAATTTGAGTGGTGGAGTAGAGGAGCAACTTCATCGAATCTATGTAGACATACAAAGTTAGAATTTATATGGTCAAGTAACTCCCATTCTATTAAATGGTAAGTTGTTCAATATAAATGTAAATGTTCTAATTGATGATGGAGCCATAAATAGTTTTATTTCTACTAGTATTATCGGGGATATGAAAAATACTATATTTTTTGCACAAGGGTAGAAAGTTGAGTATGGATTTGGGAAGACTTACTCAATGAATCAATGCTTATCCACTATCGAGATCTCCTTACCCAATGGATCAACTATTTGAAACTTATATGTAACACCATTACATGCCTTTGATATAATTTTAGGGATGGATTGGCTAAAATCCCATAGAGTCCTAATCAATTTCCAAGAAATATGGATGGATCATATTGATAAGGATAAACAAATATTAAGGGTTCAAAGCAAGAAAGGGTATTTTCATCCATATTTACTTTTAGCTATGCAACTTAAGAAGGTAATAAAAAGAGGTGCAATATTGTATGTAGTTAAGATAAATGGAAAGAAAGGAAGGAAATGAAATTCTAATTTTTTTAAGAAACATTCAATTTTGCATGAATTTAGGGATATGTTTTCAAAATATCTCCCAGGCCTTCCACCTCAATGTGAATTTGATTTCATTATTGAATTAATGCTTGGAGCTAAACCTGTTGCTAGCAAACCTTATATAATTACTCCTATCAAGTTGTAAGAGATAAATGTGCAACTATAAGATTTGTTGAAGAAAGGTTTGATTAATCCTAGTGTTTCACCCTAGGGTGCTCTATTGTTTTTTGTTAAGAAGGATTGTTCCTAGGGTTATGCGTAAGGGGTCAATCCCAAAATGTATTTATAAAAAAATGGTGAATTAGTTTCAAAATCCATGTGAATAGTGTACAAACACATGTAGAAGGTTCACTATTATTAGGGACAATGTTGAAAATTAAAATTGAAAGTGGTCAAATTATTATAAAATTGGGGTGAACCGACCCAAAAAAAGTTTTGCACCCATAAATTTTTGGCTAATGGGTCCTGGTCAAGGGTCCCAAATATTAGCCAATTCCAAATTTTGAAAATCCAAAATTTTAGCCAATTTGGCAATAAATAGCCGCTATGCATAACCCTGAATTGGTTCCTTAAGATTATGTATTGACTAAGGTGATGATCAAGAATAGGTATCCCTTGCAAAGAATTGATGATCTCTTTGATCATTTAAAGGATACCACTATGTTCTCAAAAGTTGACCTAAGATCAGGATATCATCAACTGAGAATTTGTGAGGAAAATACTCACAATGTTGAGGGTGATGTCAAAATTCACCCATAATTATTAAATTAGTGTTATGTTTTTTAGATGTTATTTTTATCTAGAATCAATTAATAAGTCAATCTATATCATATTGGATAGTTAGATTGAGTTAAAGTCAAGTTCTAGATTTATTCCTAGAAAATAGGGCCAACAAGGAGTTAATTTCTAGGCAAGTTATCTTCATGAAGAGGGTGCCTCAAATCAAGGCCAGTTAAGTGAGTTGTAACTAAAATAAAGCACATGCAAAAATATCTCAAATTGGGTGCTTTATTTTATGCCAATTAAGAATTTCAGTTAACTGGAAAAAACACCATGCAAGGTGGCCATGACAAAAGCTAGTTTTTTAGAAACTTGAGTTGTTTTAGCTTTTTTGATTTATTAAGACTGATTAATAATTACCTACATTGTAATTGGAATCATTTTAAATATAGAATGATTAGAATTTTTTAGATCATGCATTGGGTGCACCATTATGGAAATTTTTTAAAGTTTCTTTTGTATGCTTTTTTCAATTCTACATCTAATTTTTTGGTTTGGACTAGCAATATAGTTTGCTGAAATTGGAAATTTCTTGTTAAGTATATTTCATAATTTGATATTTGGAATTGTTTTAGGTTAATCACTAAATAATTTTATACAAATTTTGGGTAATATTAATTCTCCATTAATATTCATTTTGTCTTAGATCAGAATTGATTTATTAATATTGTTTTTAATATCTCCATGTCAAGAACTTTCATTTGATATCAGAGTAGAGTTTTGTGTGTGATTTCAGTATTTATAGGTGAATCTATGGTAATATAGGGTGATTATTTTGATTCCCAACATACTTTACAATATTTTGTATCAGAAATACTTGTGGATATTTGTTTGCTATCATGGCAAAAAATAGTACATCATTTAATATGCCTACATTCAAAGGAGACAACTTTGAGTACTAGAGAGATCAATTGAGGAGGATATTTGTATGGAATGGAGTTTGAAAAAGTATAGTTAAGCCATATAATCCTCCTAATTATTAGAGTGTTCCTCCTCAATACCAAAATAAGACATTGGAAGAAGAAGAAAATAATGATGCTCAAGCTTTCTTCTACTTGCAAAGTGCAATAGATCCAAACATCTATCCAAGGATAGTTGGTTGTGAGAATGCCCATGAGGCATGAAAAACCTTGGAAACATCATATCAAGGCTTAGAAAAGGTAAGATAAAAAAATATGTCCACATTAATAATCAACATTAAAAATATGAAAATGCATGATGATGAGAATGATAGAGAGTATTGCATTAGAGTAAATGACATAGTGCATAGAATGAGAGTGTATGGTGAAGTCATGGAAGATAGAGTAGTGATAAGAAATATTTTGAGATCCATATCCCAAAAATAGCTCCATATTGTTATTACACTTGAGTACTATAAATATATGGACCAAAGTAAGGTTGAAGAGTTAGTGGATTCTTTATTGTCCCGTGAGGATAAAATGAAAATTTACTCAAATGACTTGAATCATGCTCTTAAGACCAAAGTATGGGTTTCAAAACCAAATGTAAATCCCTCAAATTAGAATGTAATTTTTTCTTAAATTTCATATCATAAAGGGTAAAACCAATCAAATTCAAAGAGGAAGGGTAAGAATGTCATCACTTGTCATTATTGTAAGAAACCGGGTCACATTATAAAAGACTACAAGAAACTAACAACTAAAAACCAAGCAAATTCAAACTAAGATGGGGGTGACAAAAAGGCATACCAATATGAGAATAATGATGAAATTAGTTATTATTTTTCATGTAATTCAGGTTTGGATGATAAAAAATATATGTGGTTTCTTTATTCAAGATGTTCTAACCTCATATTATGTTTAAAGGATTGTTTTGACAAGCTATATGGTTCATTAAAGAGCCAAGTTCACTTTGGATATGGGAAGGTGATTAATGTATAAAAGAAAGGGTGTATGAATATCAACACAAAGGATGGAAAGGGTGACATCAAAAACATTTATTTAGCTCCAAGCATGAAGCACAATCTCATGAGTGTTGGACAACTAGTAGAGAAAGGATTCAAGCTACTTTTTGAAAATGGAGAATGTTTGCTATATGACAAGAAACAAGGTAAAAAATTTATTGGAATGTATATTATATAAAAAAATAGAATATTTCCATTGAGAATAAATATGTTAATTCAAGATTTTTTCTTTTCTACCATTGAGGAATCAAGCATGTTGTGGCACTCTAAATATGGTCATTTAAAATTCAGAAGTTTGCATGTTCTTTTTTAGAACAAAATGGTTGATGGTATTCCAAGGATTGAATTCAAATTGAAGGAAGTATGTAATGCATGTATATCTGGAAATAATATAGAGAAATATTATCAACCAAAAAATGGAGAGCTACATATGGTTCTTCGTCTCTTATGTTCACAAGAATATAAGAATTTCTAGATTTTTGCTCTTTGCATAGAATAAAAAGGTATTTTGTTGCTCCCTACACACCACAAAAAATGGTGTTTTAAATATGAATAATAACAACATAATGGAATTGTTAGTTTTTGAAGCTAAATACTTAAGATAAAATAACCACAAGATCTAAAATAAAGTTACAATATGAAATATAAGATAATGGCAATATTATAAACATATAAAACTCATAAATAAATTCAACAATAACTCATAGAATTGCCATTAACAAATGCTCATGAAAATTGTATCTCCATTGAATAAAGATCTCAAATACACCATACTTCCACACACTCTCATTCTACAATGTATATCTCACACTCACACACATAGATACATATATAATGGAATGTGACTCTTCATATGGAGAACTCTTGGCCTTCACTCTTCTAGAGACTCTTCATATTCCTATTCTATGGACTCATGTGCACATGGAATATTATGCACATTTACATTACCAAAATACTTTGCACACTCTAATAATACTTGTGTATTTATTACATTGCATAAAGTAAATACTCACACTCTAATATAGGACACTCTCCTAATCTAAAAATGTACCCAACGGTGGTACATTAGCATGTACCAAATAATGTAATATGTTTCAACATCTGCTATATTACATTATTTAGTTTTAGTCTTCAATATGGTTCTTCGTCTCTTGTATTCAATCAATTTTTTAATTTGCACAAAATGGTTACTGCAGAAACATTTTCTCTTTGCCTTTGTCCTTCATATCATAAGTCTTCATCTTGACCTAGTTTATTTTTTTGTCTTTGAATTCTATTTTCATCTATAATAGTCAATCATTAGATATCCTTTTTAAACAAGATATCTATTCCACTTTTGTTTTTATTTCTCTTAAATAACCTTCTTGCATGTTATTCATGCTTATATCCATTGTTAGCAAAGAATTTAGAAATAATCCTTTGAAATAAACACTGTAATCTATATGTTAAAACCTTTTCAAATTTCCAATAATATTTTTCCTTGTAATAACAGAAAGTAGATGAATGAGATCCTTTTCCACAATAGTTACAAGGATGTAAATCCCAACAATCATATTTTTTATGACCTCTTGTTAGACACCAATCCGACACTGCATACAGGGCAGGGCAGATGGATCAGTGCCAAGTAGCGTAGAACGACCATTGTGTTAGAATGGCAGGGTGGATGATATTCAAAGAAGGTCGATTCCTCGGGGTGATTCCAACTACTCTACACTACAAAAGGAAATAAAAAAGGAAAAGAGGAAAGAAATAAACAAAAGGCCATAGCCAGACTCACAAGGATGGGTATAGCCGCATCAATACCTATGTAGGTGTGATATCCCATCTGAAACACAAACCCTACACCCGATTGCCCAATGGTGTCCTTGTCCTAGCTCTCTATCAATAGTGGGGGAGGTGAATTCCAATACCAGTGAGTGGGTGCATGAGATGCAGGATGCATAATCAAAGCACTCCCACTTGGTCAACATTAGCAAAAATAAACCCCCAACCCATATAATGAACACACTCCCCCTTAGTTTCTCAAGCACACCCAAGAAAATCCAAATACCAGAATAACACAAGATGACTCAAGCAAATAAATAATTGAATATTCATACATTCAGTGAAAAAAACTAGACATAGTTAGAGGCCAAATAGTGCATAATTTGTATTTATAGAGGGGAAACCTTACATAAGAATTGTAATGGCTAAAGATCCACCCTTAGGAATGACTAGCATTCCACTATTTATAATTATATTTACATCAGTTTCAAAATATGGACATAAATGGCGGTAGGGAGGAAGATGATTTTTATAGCTGATGAGTGCCACCTTGGTACACTGCTCCACTAGGAAGTACCGATCTTCTATAAGAGTAGCATATATTTTTGGATCAATCTAGACCCTTCAATATTTTGCTTAGCTAATTATTGCTCAGCTACCTCATGCTTCTCCTCGAATGACGATCCTCTGGTTAGGAAATGAATGACAGGTCATGAGATGCCTTGAGATCAATGTGCCATAAATATATCACATACATTTACTTTTTTAGGTACCCAAACTACTACAACCATGTGTACGTCTTCATATTCAAAATTTTGGTAGTGGCGAGAGCCTTGCATGTCAGACAGGTGCTTAGGAGCAAAGGTGGATACTTCTTTGTCATCCCGCTCATTTTATATTTGTATCTCCCACCCAATATGGGTAGGTAGTCTATCTCCTTTATAGGGGTGGGCTTTTACGATTTTTCCGCTCATGCCAACACTTCAAAATATTTGCCCAAGTTTGGTGGGTCCCCTAGGAAGTTTCACCCAATATTAAGGGTGAGTTTTCACCAAATCCTATCTCTCGCCCTACTTCATTCTAACATCTACCCGATGTTTTAGTCCACCCATGACTGTTGCTACCACTCTAACATCGTCCTCCCTTCCACCAATACCTTCAACACTTGGTGAGATCTTTGGAGAGAACCATCATTTTTGCAAAAAGGATGGGGGTGAAAAATTACACCCACACTCTTGGTGACTCACAGGGACTTTTCCCTTGTAGGAAAGGAGGACCCAAAAAGCTTTTGAAAATGCAAAAACATTTTTTAATAAAGGGAGAGGTGAAGAAATAGGGGAGGGAGGGTAAACAAGCAAAAAATATGGAATAATCAACATGATGGAACATAGAGGGAATAAGAAGAAAAGAAGGAGAAATAAAGAAAGGTTAGAGAGACAAGGACAATAGAAGGAAAAAACATAGGAAGCAATAGAGGCAAGGGAAAGGATCTCACCAACCAACAGAGTTAACGAGAGGGGAAAACCGAGGAAATATAAAGGAGAAGGGATTAAAAAGTAAAAGAAACAAAAGGGAAGGTGATCCATGAGGCATACCAAAAAATCACACCCCCTTTAACATACCTCGTTGAGGATCATGGAGGCTTCAAGAATGGGCAAAATTCCAGGGATATTTATCGATTTTAACACAATGCTTCCTCTTGATGCAATCTCGCAAGAAGCTCCAGTGAATCTTCAGATGAGGTGTCATTCTTATCTTGATGCTGCTTCTACCCCTCATGAAGGATTTTATAAAGCAAATTGCTTAGCACTCAAGAAGTGAGTACTATTTTCAAAAAAATAATGGATATATTTTTCAAGGTTGCATTTGATTTACGAGCCTTAGATCCATTGGGCACGAGGTTACAATGACGAATATGGGGAAGACAATAGGAAAGAACAAATGATGAAAGAAAATGCTTTTGCATTCTGTCGATCTCCTAGAACCTGAGTCACTATGGTATCACTTGTAGTCTGATGACATCCTTCGAGCCATGTGCCACTATGCCCTCCACACTTTTATTTAATAGTCGTCCTATTTACACAAAATTACACCCACACCTCCTCTATTACAATAAGTACATTTCAAGTTTTCTTTTTTTGTTTTAAAAAACTTAATTTCATCTATTTTATTGATCAACTAATATAACCATGTTGATATTGACGAAGTTGTTGAGATTGCAAAGGAAATTTCTAAGGATGCCTCTAAGGATACTCTCAAGGACCAGGTTAAGGATGCTGACCAGGAGATTGTGGTTGCTTCTCCTATGTAGACTGATGCACCTAATTAATCCCTTTGTGTGCCTTGTCTCTCAGTTAGTTTTCTCTGGTTTTGCGTGATGTTTTGATCTTTCCTTAGGGCTACTCTTTTCCGTTTGTCCCTACGTGGATGCATTTTGTTCCTTCTTAGCATCCTCTTTAGGCTCTCTCGGTGTTTCCTTTTTTCTGTTCCTCTTGCTTTCCTGTTGTACAAGGCGTTGGGGTGCCTTTCAAATACCCCATTTTTTAATGAAAATTATTAACTTACCAAAAAAAAAATATAACCATGTGTGTATAGTTGAAGCAATCATTCTTTTGCTTCTTTCATACATATGTAAGAAATTATCTTATTCTATATGTTTTGCTATATTTTGAGAACGATTATTGAGTTTATTCTCATCATTATAATTATCATTAAATTATTCTACCATATTGTTATAAGATGTCTTTATAATATCTACTCTTGTCAAATTATCAATCTATGATTTCTCAAAAGTCCTTTTAAGCCAAATTTATTCTTCTCTTCTACTCATACTTTTTTTATTGTGATTATCCTTTGAATCAAGTATGTCTCTATGCCATGTTGATTTCTCCAATCCTCTATACTTAATAATTTCTTCCATTGTTAAAGAAATCTTCTTGGTAACTTGCTAGTCTTAAAGGTGAAAGACAACTTTGATAAAATTTTCAAATCTCTAAACCTTTAAGGTTGACTACCTTATGTCTCCCTAGTTTTTTATATATTGTCTTTCTTGATAAAATATTTTCAACTTATGAATTTTGAATTAAAATTTGAGTATATGAGAAAATACTATTTTCAATTCTTCAAGTTTTGTAGTATACCTTGAACTTCCTAATGTTTGGATAATGATCAAACAATAGTTTTGACAAGGGTTTCAATTCCTCAAAACTTCTAGGTTGAATTCCTTTTATCTCCCAAATCTCAAAAATATAATTTTTTTAATTCTAAATTTCTCAATCCTATGTTGGTGTTGAATTCCTTATAACTCCAAATTTAGAAATTTAGAAATTCTATAAAATATATTTTCAAGTTTTGTATTCCTAATTTGATGTAGGAAATCTTATTTCTCCAAACTTATCAAATTGCAAATATTTCAAATTGTTTTGTAAACTCAAATAATAAAATTATAAAACTTCAAATTAATTCCTTCAACTCTTCAAATCAATTTTTAAATATTTATAAAACCTTCAAATAGCAATAATCAATTTTCTAAGGTTTCAAATATTACTTCAATATCTTATCTCTCCAATAATCAAGTAAATAAAATAATTTCACTTTAACCTTAGAAAATAATAATTTCATCCAACCTTATAACTCCTATCTTGGGCATATAATTAATTTCAAATAAAATAAATTACCTCCAATATTGAGGTGCAAATTATCTTGGTCAAAAATATTTGACCTTCTCTTGATAAACACTCCTTCTTTATTACATGTATGGAGCTCTTACTCCTATCTACTGTACTTTGGTTTGCTTAAAAAAATGGCTCTTTCTCCTCTTTGACTAGTCAATTGACTCCCAAGATTTTCAAGGTGCTTGAATTAAAACTCAAATATGTTAGCCTTGTTGTTGTAGTAGAAGTGATAGTGGTGCAAACTTATTTTCAGACTTCGGTATGACTCTTCAATTCTCTTCGTTGATACCTCTTGGATTACGCTCTTGCATGAGTTTAATGGAATGTCTCCTCCTTGCACTCAGAATTCAATAAATGTGTCTGCTTGCTTTCACTCCTCTTTCAAGCATTCTCTAAAATCAAACTCAAACTTTTGCTATATTTGGTACCTCAAATCATGCATTAATATATTCACTACAAATTTTTGAATTACTCCAAGCCTATTGATCATTGATGTTTCACTTCTCATGTACCACATGGAACTCAATATCTTCTACATCTTCAATTTTGCTCATTGTTTTCTCCTCAAGCATTTATATTCCCCTTACAACGTTACTCTACCAAGTTTGGTGAGATTATGACAAATTGGACGTTACACCTTACAAGTGTCTTGCCTCCAATATAAATTCAAATGTCTCCTTCAATATTGGTGCTTGGAGTTTACCCTAGCTCATCCTCTTCAATTCTTTATCTTATCTACACATGTCCCTTCAATATATTTTGCAAAAACATCTTGGTTGCCTTCTAATGTCTCTCTTCTCCTTCTAATGCTTCCTAATTTTGCAGCTCAAATATCTTCAAATTTTTGCTTCAAAAATATGATTTCTCCTCCTTATATTTCTATCCAAGAATCTCCTCTATCTCCTTAAAATTAATGCATTCTTTTGTTGACAAGCCTTCCTTAAATTGGCTATTCAATGGCTCTTCAAAATCTACCTAAATATTCTCCAATATGTAGTTCTATAACTTCTTCAATTTGTTGTCCTATCATCCTTCAACTTCTACCTCGAAAATCAGCAACATCCTTCTTTGCAAATCAACCTTCAAAATCTTTTATGGCTGTCCTTAAAATTCTCAAATATGGTGGTATCTTCTATTATTTTTCTCCTCCAATATTCTTGTCAAATTATGACTTAAAATTTAGCCTCTTTCACTGAAATATTCCTCAAGAATCTGAATGTTTTGAGGTCTTCAAAAACTCTTTTCAAAAATTGGCAAACTTCTTGCCAAATCCTTCTTCCTTTTGGGCTTGTTTTTGGATGGAAAAAATTGCCCCAAATTCTTATTTTTAGGAGCTTATCCTACTTGCAATATTCTACCTTGAGCTTTCTTCAAATCTCCTCCAATGGCCACTTCTTCAACTCCTTCAATATGGCTTCTTTAGCCTTATTTTTTCTTCTTCCAAATTTGCTTGAAACCTCTTCACTTGGGTTTCCAAAATTTTGTAGCTTCTCAAATATCCTTCTTTATTCTCTATTCTCTTATTTCTCCTTCAAACTTTCAATGGACCTTTTTTATTAGGCCTTCTCAATATTTGTTCTCAAATCTGTAATGGGGACCTCCTTCTTGGGTCTCCTTAGTCTTTAGTTTTCAATATTCTATGGGGACCTCCTTCATGGGTCTCCTCAATATTCAATGTCTACGATATTCAATTTATAGTTTTCAATCATCAATGAGACATCTTTCTTGGACCTCATTAATCTACAATATCTACTCTTTTGCTACAACTCAAAACTAATCCTTGCACGAGGAAAGAACATAGACTATTAGACAACCGAAGGTAAAATTCTTCTCTATCTATTGTAGGAAGCTTCTAAAATTCTGAGAACTATTTTTTTGCAACAAAAAAACTTAGACAGTAGCAAATAAATACATTCAAATTTCTAGAATTTTAAAATCAATAGACTTCACTACTTATTCTCAAAACTAGTGGAAAGAAATCTATGTTGAATCCTAGTCTTCACGAGTTTTCCTTCAACCATGTGAAAATACTCTAGTCAAATAACAATCTAGAATCTTTTTCAATCTATAAAAATTTTCAATAGGAACTCCTTCTTGGGTCTCTTAATCTCATTAATGTCAAGGTCTATCTTCAAGACCTATAAATTTCATTCTATTCTAAATTTACTCTTGGAATAGGTAAATCTTCAAACCTCACTGGTTTTCCTTCAACATAGTGAAACAATACTATCTTCCCTGGTTTTCTTTTCTAGAGGTAATTTCTTCAACTTCACTAGTTCCTCCTTAACCAGTGGAAATATCCTTTGCAAATTTAAAACCTATGCAAGATAAAATCTTGTTGTAGCTCTGATACCACTGTTAGATTTTGAAGCTAAATACTTAAGATAAAATAACCACAAGATCTAAAATAAAGTTACAATATAAAATATAAGATAATGGTAATATTCTTAACATATTCTACATAGGGGGTAGAGGTCCAAGGTTCAAATATTAGGCCTCATCGGACTGAATTCTTGTCCCTTTCTTGGTGCTTTTAGCGGCATAAAAGGTTTAAAATGATCATGGCATGATGGTTATAGGGGCGAACTATGCAAAGATCTATGTGGCAGCTTGGATTCTAGGATGAACAATGCAAAATACTATGGAAGCCATAAAAAGCCAAACAACTTGCCTGAATTCATGGTGGCTACCAATTCCACCATGTAAAATAAATAAAAAACATATAAAAATAATAAATAAATTTAACAATAACTCATAGAATTACCATTAAAAAATGCTCATGAAAATTGTATCTCCATTGAATAAAGATCTCAAATACATCATACTTACACACACTCTCATTCTACAATGTATATATCACACTTACACACAGAGATACATATATAACATAATGTGACTCTTCATATGGAGCACTCTTAGCACTTTTCATCTTCCTATTCTATAGGTGCATGTGCACATGGGCTATTATGCACATTTACAGTAATAAAATACTTTGCACACTCTAATAATACGTGTGCATTTATTACATTGCATAAAGTGAATACTCAGATTCTAATCTAGGACACTCTCCTAATATAAAGATGTACCCAAGGTGGTACGCTAGCATGTACCAAATAATGTAATAAATTTCAACAGGAATCACCAAGAACCATGTTGAAGAACAAGTTGGAGAGGATTTTTTGGGCTGAAGCAATGCAAATGATAATCTACATCCTAAATAGAAGTCCCAAAATGTCAGTGAAGAACAGGATACCCTATGAAGCATGGTATGGTAAGAAGCCCATGGTGGTTCATATTAGAATATTTGGTTATTTAGAATTTATTCACATTGATTATGATAAAAGGAAAAAATTAGAACTCAAGAGTGAGCCTCACATTTTACAAGTTATAGTGATGGTATTAAGGCTTATAAGTTTTTCAATCCGGTTAGTAAGAAAATTATTGTGTCTAAGGATTGTAAATTTTTTGAGAATGATGTGTTTGATGATCATAACCAGAAGAGTGTAGAGGTTATTTGTGAAGGAAGGAATAATTTTTATGGAGAAATTAAGATCAATCAAGATCCTCAACAAGTTCCTAGTGTTAATGGCAACAATACTAGTTCTTCCTAAGATCCTAGCTTACCACCAATTTCAATCCAAGTAAAAAATAAGAGGTTGTTGCTTTCACATCCAACCAATCATATGTTGTATCAAAACTATTAGAGGAAAACAAGACTTAAAAATCAATCAGGTAATAATATTGAAGATATTGAGTGATGAGCACCAGAAATGCTCATATTTTGTACATATTTCTTTGATCAATATGCGGTTGTATAATAAGGATTGCGTACTTTTATGAATGATTATATAGATATTTGATATAATTATGCGTGTTATCTAATTTGTGTGTTTTTAGTATGTTTTGTGGAATTGCAGTTGATTTAGTTAGATTTGGAACGGTCGAGGTCCTTTTGATGGACTTGGCACTTTATTTCATTGGGGGTCAATGTAGAGAACATAGGCGCCTCCCTGCAATCGGAAGGCGCCAAGGGAACAAGCGCCTCCCTACAGTCGAAAGGCGCCAAACCAAAGACGAGCGCCTCCCTACAGTCGGAAGGCACCAACTGAATACGAGCGCCTCCCTACAGTCGGAAGGCACCAACTGAATACGAGTGCCTCCCTACAGTCGGAAGGCGCCAACTGAATACCAGTGCCTCCCTGCAGTCGAAAGGCGCCAACTGAATACGAGCGCCTCCCTACAGTCGGAAGGCGCCAACTGAATACGAGCGCCTCCCTGTAGTCGAAAGGCGCCAACTGAATACGAGCGCCTCCCTGCAGTCGAAAGGCGCCAACTGAATGCGAGCGCCTCCCTGCAGTCAGAAGGTGCCAACTGAATGTGAGCGCCTCCCTGTAGTCGGAAGGCGCCAACAGAAGGCAAGTGCCTCCCCATAGTGGAAGGCGCTAATAGAAGGCAAGCGCCTCCCTACAACTAGAAGGCACCGTGATAACAAGGTACCTTCCTCATAAGGAAGGCGCCACTGATTCTTTGCCCGTTGACCAGATTCGAATGACGTGGACAGCAGCGGTTGGTGCAGTTCTAGCTCTACGTCATGCAGAGCTAAATTGGAGATAGCACCAATGTATCAAAATGTCTTACTGATGCCAGGCAAAGCATGAACCAAAGTGAACATGCCGCCATCAAAATAGAATGCCAGACGTCGATTGCATTCGCCAGACTATTCTAATTTAGTCTGGGAAGAATCGACTGTTGTAACCACTTCTATAACAGAAGTTCTACGGGTGTGTTATATAAACACATGCAGATCGTTCTAAAATATATATATAGAGAGAGAGATATATAGAAATAATTAATAAAGATCCATTTAGAGTTACAGAAGATAGATTGTAATACGTTGATAAATATATTCCAGTTCTAGAAGTTCTAAAGCGCGTGTTCGATCGGGAAGAAGCTGTTGGAGCCTGGGCCCACTCCAAGCTAGTATTTCTTCCCCATTTCCTTCTTGTTTATTTATTTTAATTAGTTTATTGCTTTCATAGGAATGTTCATTGGTTTGCTAGTTCCAGTATTTGCAGTAGATTTATTTTCAGGAATGTGTACATGATTTATTTCTGTAGATTTAATTATGTTCTTCTTACGTAATTTATTGAGGAGTGCGGGAATGATTGACAACCATTTCAAGAACACCCCCAAATGTAGGATTAGCAGATTCACCTCCAGTGGTATTGTAGTAACCTAATTTCGACTCTTCGCAAGTTTATGAAGCTCCCTGGGTTGATAATTAAATGCACGGGCATGTGACAAAAATAGGAAACCATTCACCTTGTTTGGCCCGCAACATTTTGGTGCCGTTTTCGGGGAAGCGTCTTAATTAGATTACTTACAATACCCTGAAACCTTCCATCTGACCTTGTATGAGTTCTTCGAGAAGAAGAGGACCTGACGGTCGCTTTATAAGAACTAATCCATCAGGACTTGAGTCAGTCGAGCATTTTGGATTTGAGTTAGACTCGCTTGACCTACCAGCAGTCCATTGGAGTGAGGAACCACACTTTGTGCAAAGTGCCGCCTCATCCCATCAACAAGGGGATGAACGAATCATCACAAATCCCCTGTTTAATAGGACTCCTCTAGAGGAAGCCCTGTTGTGGAAGGCTGTGGAGGATCAGACGATCTCGCCAGACAACCTTAGAGCATTGACTCAGAAAGTTTTAAATGATCGAAAGGCCATAAATGCTGCATTAGAAACCACATTTCCTAAAAAAATGGTAGATAATGATGAAGTCTCATCTGGATTTAGTTTCCCAATAGAGGAGGGAGTAGGAGATACCAAAATGAAAAACATATCCCCTGCTCACCTTCCGTCCTTCAAAGGACACCCGACTGAGGACCACGACCTATTTTTATTCAAGTTTGATGTTTTGTGCGAGTTCGTGGATTACAAATCAAACACGCGAAGTTGAAATTATTTCCTTCTACATTAGACGATGCGGCTCTACGATGGTTCATCGGTCCAGGAGACAAACACATCACCGGCTGGGACCAGATGAAGAAGCTCTTTCTAGAGCAATATCAAGATTTCGGGAGAGCAAGAGACTCCGGGAGGAGGTCCTGAGCATGACACAAAGAGAAGATGAGTCTCTCGAGGAGTATTGGGAGAGATTCAACTTTAATCTTCAATGGTCCCCTCACTCGAAGCTATCTGATAAGTCCCTCAAAAGCATCTTCTTGAGGGGACTTACCAATGAGTACTTGGAGGCTCTCAACATGATCTCTGGAGGTGATGTCTATCAGCATGCTATGGACGACATCCGGCAATTATGCCGGAACTACTCGAGAAGGCGAGGCAAAATCATCGCCAGGACCATGAAGGCGACTGCTTGAGTCACCAAAATAGAAATAGGCAACATCTTGGAGGATTTGAAGAGCGAAATGCTCTCATCTCTAGCACTACAGATGGATACGCTGCTATTAGAAAAGAAGAAACAAGAAAATGATGCAACATTAGCCTATTTCTACCCAAAATGTGAGAGGAAGACACACAAAGAATGCATGTCCAAAAAACAAGGTCAGAGTATGCACGGTTTGCAGGTTGAATCATAAAACTCGATTGTGCCCACAACTACCCAATAACCAAGAAGCGGTTGAGAGCACGGAGGCCTACTTCATAGGCAATAGGAAGAGTTGGCCATAGCCCCCTATGGGGAATATACCAACCGGAATGCCATCATATGGGGGAGGGTCATACATGCACCAAGGACCCCCTCAACCACCTAATATGGGGTGGTGGGGACCATCACCCTGGACTAACGCACCCCAGACAACATTTCCGAATCGGCGACCATGGATGCCATATCCATATCTTGGGCAGCAGTGGAGAGGCCACAATGCATGGAATCAGACTCCACAGAGTGCAGCGCCTGCTCACATCCAACAGAACTTACCAGCATTGCCAGCAATGAGACCTGCATAGCTACCGGCTGATCGACAGCAAACCCGAACAACAGAGTAAATCAGTCGGCATACAACGTAGAAGGTGAGATGTATCATATGTACAATATTCAGCTTAGATCAGGTAGGCAGCTAGGAGTAGAGACACCGCCTCTGGTAGAAGAGGAGGAAGAAATAGTAGAGACACCTCCACTAGTAGAAGAGGAGGAAGAAATAGAGGAGACACCTCTGGTAGAAGAGGGAAAAGCACTTGAGAGAGCGGAGGCTCCATTTCCTAGCCGGCTGCAGGAACAAAGAAAAACAACATAGCCAAAATTTGACATCTTGTCGAGCTTGAAGAATCTCATGGTGACAATCCCATTATTTCAAGCAATTCGAGATGTCCCCATTTACACCAAGGCAATTAGAGAAATGTGTCTAAGGAGACCGGGATGAAAAGCTACCCAGGACTATCAACGTCGTGGGTAAGCTGGCAGATCTAATGATGGGTAGAACACATCATCCAAAGTATGCGAGATCCGAGCGACCCGGTGCTTGACCGTAAAAATTGGAGGACATTCCCTGTCCAACACATTGGTTGACCTCGGGGCAGCCATCAACGTGATGCCTCAAGAGACCATGCGGAGGCTACAGCTCACGAACCTAGAAGCCAACCACGACGGTGTCTGCGGTTAGCCGATCGATCAACCGTGTCACCGAAAGGGATCTTTGGAAGATGTGATCGTAACGGTCGAGTGCATGGGAATATCTAGCCGATTTTTTAGTTTTGCAAACCAAGACCAAGTTGGGCGGTTACCCGCTCATTTTGGGGAGGCCATGGCTGGCAACAGCTGACGCTTACATCAGCTACCGGGATGGGCTAATGACCATCTCCAATGGGCAAAACGTCAAAAGGCTGACCATTTCACCGCCAACTCAGTCTATGGACTCGGCGAGAAGAACCCAGGATCACCGAGCATGGAACTATGGAGTTGTCCATAATCCAGTCGGTGATGACCTTGGAGGAGGTGGCGAGAAGAGGACGAGGATGGTGCTATCATGGAGTTTCTCCATGGAGAATCGTCCACCCCCACACCTGGATCACCGTTGACTGGCGCCCAAGATCGGCACATCCGAACAAATACACGTTGGGCTAGGGAGGATATTAAACGTCAACAGCAGGTTGACGCCCACACAGCTAGAAAAATTGGAAGAGCTTATGGTAAAACACCAGCAAGCATTTGCATGGGACTACGTAGATATGCACGACATCAGCCTGAAAATATGTACCCATCGGATTTATTTAGATGACCGGGCAACTCCTAGTCGGCAGCCACAGAGAAGGATGAACCCAGCAATGAAAGACATTGTCGAGAGAAGAAGCTGCACAAACTTCTAGTTGCCGAATTCATATATCCGATTTCTGACGGTGAATGGGTATCACCATTAGTGGTGGTCCCCAAAAAGAATGGGAAATGGCGGATCTGCGTGGACTACGGGCGTTGAACAAGGTGACTAAGAAAGACCACTTCCCGCTCCCATTCATCGATCGGGTCTTGGACACACTCTCGGGAAGAAAATACTTCTCCTTTTTGGATGGTTTCGAGTGGTTACAACTAGATTCAGATAGGGGAAGAAGATCAAGATAAAACAACGTTCACCTATCCATGGGGAACGTTTGCCTATAAGGTATTGCCTTTTGGACTATGCAACGCATCGGCCACCTTTCAAAGGGTGGTGCTTAGCATATTCTCTGATATGATAGGAGACGGGGTGGAAGTATACATGGACGACTTCACCGCCTATGGAGAAACCTTCGAGGAGGCAATGACAAATCTGGAAAGAGTGCTCGACAGGAGCAAGGAAAATCATTTGTCCCTAAGTAATGAAAAATGTTTTATGATGATGCGGGAAGGCATCGTGTTGGGACACCACCTCTCTGCAAAAGGAATAAAAGTAGACAAGAGGAAGATCGAGGTCATCAGAGACCTACCTAGCCCTAGAACGAAGGAGGTAAGAAGTTTCCTTGGATCAGCTAGGTACTACCGATGATTTATCATCAAATTTAGTAAGATTGCCAAACCACTGCACACCCTACTTTCTAAGGACGTAGAGTTCAATTGGATGGGAGACTACGAAGAAGCGTTCCAATTGTTGAAAGAAAAATTGATATCTGCATCGGTCTTGAGAGGACCGAATTGGGCCATACCGTTCCATATTTACTGCGATGCATCTAACGGTGCGATCGGAGCAGTCCTCGGGCAGAAAGACGGCGAAGAATTTTATGCCATCTATTATGTCAGTAAAAACTTGGCGGGAGCAGAGCTCAACTATACAGTGACAAAAAAAGAATTCCTCGGAGTTGTCCATGCAATAAACAAATTCTGCCACTATATAATGGGATACAAGGTCTTCGTCCATACGGACCATGCGGCTATCGGGTATCGATGAGCAAGCCGGCCATTGGTGGCGGAATTATCGGATAGCTATTGCTATTGCAGGAATTCGACATCACTATAGTCGATAAACTGGGCAAGGACAACATTGTGGCAGATTTTTTGTCCAGATTGATACTAGGAGATCATCAAGCAGTGGAAGATCAGTTTTTGGATGAACATCTGTTCGCTATTAGTGAACAAACTCCGTGGTATGCGAGACATAGCCAATTACTTGGCCATCGGAAGGACCTCACCTGCTCTCTCCTACGAGAAAAGCAGGCGGTCATAGAGAAGAGCGCATCATTCCTTTGGATGGATGGTCTCCTATTTAAAATAGGATGGGACCAAATTATAAGAATATGCATAGCAGAACAGGAGTTTTCAGAAGTGCTCAAGGCATGTCACGATGAGCCATGCGGAGGACACTTTGCAAGGAAACGAACTGCCTACAAAATCTTGCAGGCTGGGTATTTTTGGCCCACTCTGTTCAAAGACGCGGCAGCGTATACCAGCAAGTGTGACGAGTGCCAAAGGATGGGTAGACCAACCCACCGAGATGAAATGCCCCTGCAGCCCTAGGTACACCTGGAACCTTTCGATAAATGGGGCATGGACTTCGTGGGACCATTCAATCCACCTTCGATGGGAAGGAGGTTTATTATAGTCTGCACAGATTACGTCACCAAATGGGTGGAAGTGCAGGCATTAAGGGACTCAAAGGAAAGAACGGTCATCGATTTCTTATTTGCCCATATTTTCACATGATTTGGGGTTCCTCGGGAGATAACAACAGACCAAGGGCCCCAATTCACCTCCAAATTGATTGAGGAGCTGATGGAGCAGTATAGAGTTTGGCACAATAAAACCATGCCCTACCATCCACAGGCGAACGGGCAAGTAGAAGTGACAAACAGGGAGATAGAAAACATCTTGACCAAAACCGTGCAGCAACACAAGAAATATTGGGCCACACGGTTGTCGGAGGCAGTTTGGGCATACAACACCACGTGGAAATCCACCACAGGATGCACACCTTTCCAAGTGGTCTATGGGAAAAATGCGATGATGCCCATCGAGTTCGAAATCAAAACTACGAGGATGGCTTCAGAATTAAATTTGAGCTTGGACGAAGCTCAAAAATAGAGGATTCGCCAGCTAGATCAGCTGGACGAAATCCGATTGGATGCTTTGCAGAGGACAAAGATTATACGAAGCAGAGAAAGAAGTGGCATGATAACCACATCAAGCTGAAGAAGTTCCAGGTAGGGGAATGGGTACTGTTGTACGATTCTCGGTTCCAGGAAAGGAAGGGCAAACTTATGTAGAGGTGGATGGGGCCGTATGAGGTGGCAGAGCTCATTAGGAATGGGGCGGTGCGCGTTAAGACAATTGACGGCAGCAACACCATGTTCACAGTCAATGGCCACCGACTACGCCCCTATAATACGTCCAAAACGTTACAGGTGGAATCCGGAGTAGGCGTGGGGGAGACCCCATCTTGCTAGATCTGGACCGAACTCTCACGGGTGAAATGGTGGGCACGAAAGTGCTCACCCAAATTTTTTAGTTAATATAGTTTTTTTTGTAATGTGTGTTTTTGCAGGGACGACGCCCGCATGCAAGCTGCAGGCATCCTAATCCGAGGGCCTAACAGGCATGGAACGCATCTAACTGCCTTTATTTTCCTTTCTTTTTTGGTTGCTTTTTGCAGGTGGAGGACCTGACAGCACGAGGGATAGGTATCTGGGAAACCAGGCCTGATTCGGCTCAGCATTCTGACATCGGCTCGTAGGTAGAATCTGGGCAGCATGAAAAAATTGGGAAGACTTGATCACCCTTTTTCTAGTCAAATCGCCACCCAGAAGAAGGTGCCTTACTACATCCGAAAGGTGCCAAGTCTAGAATAAGGCGCCTTACTACATCCGAAAGGCGCCAAGTCCAGAAGAAGGCACCTTACTGCATCCAGAAGGTGCCAAGTCAGAAAGAGTGCCTTCATCAAGCATAAACCTTAAAAGGCTTCTCAACAAGTCAAAAACCTTAAAAAAGACCCATCATGCGAAGTTCTAAAAAAAAAAAAAAAAAAAAAATAAATAGGCGCCTTCCATGGCAGGAAGGCACCAAATAAAAAAAAAATGCCAGTCGAATACGCCTTCCAACATCGGGAAGGCGCATTCATCGAGAATAGCCTTCCAACATCAGGAAGGCACATTCATCAAGATGAACGCCTTCCAACATCGGGAAGGCGTGAACCAGAAGGAGGCGCCTCCCACATTGGGAAGACGCTTGCAGACAAAAGCGCCCTCCACCGAGATAGCCAATCAGAGGCACTTCCTACATCGAAAGGCGCATTCGTTCGATGAAAAGCATCGACAACGTTGGAAAGGCGCTACAAGGGCACCATCCACATGGGGAAGGTACCAAAGAATGCCTTTTGTGTACAACATTTACATCTATCGGATGCCTCGAGTGGAATGAAGCATCGCACGAATGAGCGACATCAAATGACCATACCCCTCCCTCGTGTCACAAGTCAGCAAATCAGCGGCTACCATGACAACTGGAATGCCGAATCAGGTACGCGCATATTAAATCAAATCGTTTATATAATTATTTATAAATACGTAGTACCAAAAAAATACCGTCGTCATAGAGATCGTATCCCCCCCAAAGCCGGAAACATGTGCCAATGATAGGGCGTCTTCCATAACTGCTAGGGTTAGGCATCTTTTCTATAAGAAGGTGCCTTCCTGAAGAAGGAAGGACAAAAAAATATACAGCACGAAAGGCGCCATGGGAGGAAGGTCCAAGAACCACGCGATCAAGAAGAATGAACCCAGTGATACTGATGGAATCAGAGGGCGGTGAAGACCCAATTCGAAGCCGAGGGGTGGCTCGAATACTGCACCCTGGTCGGTCGGGGCCGGGATGTGGAGGCAGCTAGAGAATTCGCCACCTCTTTGAGGGGAGATACGGCCCAAGTATGAGGGGTGGAAATTCCAGTCAACCCTGAGTTCATCTCACAGGCGACTGGATTGCCTCTCACGGGGGAATGTACATACAAGGGCGGAGTGTTAAAATTATACACCAAAATACTACTGCCAGGAGGAAATGTGTAGATAGACAGGGAGGGGTTACTCAAAAATAGTCTCCCCATGAATATGCGGAAGATGTTCGAGCAGATTGCTCGATTCTTCACATGCACGGGGAAGTATACCCATCTGAACATTAATCATGTGCACTTCCTCAATCACCTAGTGCATGGGAGGAAATTAAATATACCTTTCTACCTGGCAACTGCTCTGAAAGATGAAGCGGCTCGGTACCAAAAAGGGGCACCATCCACCTTAGCCCACCATGGGCTGATATCGGCATTGGTCCACCACACAGAAGCACAAGGACAGAACCACGACACAGAGGGAGATGGCGGCCAAATAGAGCAACACAATGCGGTTGCCGAATTAGGGCAAGACGAAGCATCCCCTATAGAGGAGATAACAAACATCGAGCAATTGGCGTCGCCCTATTTTCTAGGAAGGGTAGAGCAGTCACCGGTGCTCGAAGACATAGAGGACAGAGGGCATTCCCCAGTGCCCGAGTATGAGGAGGAAGGAGCGCCACTCGCTGGTGGTGAGGACGAACCAATCCCTAGGAGGAAATGTCTACGATGATTCCTCTCGATAGAGGAAGGACAAAGTGACCCGAAGATAGACGTTGCCACCCAAACCCTTCGAGAATTAACGAACCAGAGCCCACGGAATGAAGGAACTTCTAGGAGTAACGACCAGATCGATGCGGCCTTGGAGGAGGCGCTCGAATGGCAAACCGATTGTTGGATGGCACAGCAGACTCTGGAAGATTGCCAGAACCAGCATAAAAGGGAGTTGGAGGAAAGGGATAGATGAATCGCTCGGCTCGAGCAGCTGGTCCAGCAGTTGCAGGAGGAAAATCAAATGCTCCAGGACGGAGGAACATCAAGACAGGAGGTGGCCACTCATACTGATTGGGCAGAAGAAGTGCTGATGAACTCTCCCACATCCGTCGAATGAGTATTCTCTTCGGGGAGATTCGATCGGATGCCGACAGAGCAGCCCGGAGGCAGGGGAGGATTCCTCTATTTTTAGGGGTGAAAAGGAAAGAAGTCCTACGATGCCCCCTGTCATTGTCCTGAGTGACACAGAGCAGGACGAAGGTCTCCCACAACAGATAGGACCAGAGGATAAGGAGGACCTCCCTAGGCTTGAAGAAGGAGAAGAGCCTGAGGGGTCGACACCAAGTAGATAGGAGAACGAAGGATCACCCCGGAGATAGCAGCACAGCCGATCCTTCAGAGTAAAGAGAAGTCCCCAAAGGAGAAAGAAGAGACCCCGGTCTGAGCCGCCACATTTTTTGTAGAAGCCAAGGCAAAGAGGCCCAGGTCGGCTCGACAGAAGGCGAAAGTGACCTTCATCGAGTCAGAGGAGGACGAATGGGACATGCAGCTATTCGTCGAAAGGCAAAAATATTTTGAGCAGCTACGCAATGAAATGAAAGCAGCCAAGGAGGCCAGGAAGGCATCCTCGAGGGTAAAAGGAGATTTTGGCATCTGCGTCAATCCGATAGAAGACAGCCAGTTTTGGGACATCTATGGTTCATCCCGAGGGCGGCCTTCCATGATGAGGAGGTACTTGGAACGGTGGGGAGTATATGGCCCACAATTGGAGGCTGCTACAATTGCAAAGGAGAATGCAGGGCTTACCCCTGAAGCGGCCGGATTATACAAGGCCCAAGTAGTGCCTTCCAGAGGGGATAACTCGGATATCCCTCTGCAGTGGTCAGACCTCCAGACGCCGACCTCTGGCAAGCTACCGAAGCTGCATTTCAATCGGCAGGAACAACGCTGGCTAGACCACCACCAGTAGTGGCCAGAACAAGAAGGGGACAATTGACAGCCATAGTTTCCCATAGGCAAAGGCGAACCACACCTTCAAATGCCGGCATGAAAAGATAGACTCGGGCTACAAGGGCAGCCGAATCCTCCAAGAGATGGCGACGATGAAAAGTCAGAGGGCTACCTGCAGTTTGGATGCCACGAGGGCGTGGCATATGTTAGGCGTGGGGGGATGATGAGCACCAGAAATGCTCATATTTTGTACATATTTCTTTGATCAATATGCGGTTGTATAATAAGGATTGCGTACTTTTATGAATGATTATATAGATATTTGATATAATTATGCGTGTTATCTAATTTGTGTGCTTTTAGTATGTTTTGTGGAATTGCAGTTGATTTAGTTAGATTTGGAACAGTCGAGGTCCTTTTGATGGACCTGGCACTTTATTTCATTGGGGGTCAACGTAGAGAACATAGGCGCCTCCCTGCAATCGAAAGGTGCCAAGGGAACAAGCGCCTCCCTGCAGTCGAAAGGTGCCAAACCAAAGATGAGCGCCTCCCTGTCGAAAGGCACCAAATGAATGCCTCCCTACGGTCGAAAGGCGCCAGAATACGAGTGCCTCCCTACGGTCGAAAGGCGCAGAATAAGCGCCTCCCTGCGTCGAAAGGCCAAGAATGAGTGCCTCCCTGGTCGAAGGTGCCAGTGAATACGAGCGCCTCCCTGTCGAAGGCGCCAGCGAATACGAGCGCCTCCCTGAGTCGAAAGGTGCCAAGAATGTGCCTCCTAGTTGGAAGGCACCAATAGAAGGCAAGCGCCTCCCCACAGTGGAAGGCACTAATAGAAGGCAAGCGCCTCCCTACAACCAGAAGGCACCACGATAACAAGGTACCTTCCTCATAAGGAAGGCGCCATTGATTCTTTGCCCGTTGACCAGATTCGAACGACGTGGACAACAACGGCTAGTGCAGTTCTAGCTCTGCGTCATGTAGAGCTAAATTGGAGATAGCACCAACGTATCAAAACGTCTTACTGATGCCAGGCAAAGCACGAACCAAAGCGAACACGCCGCCATCAAAACAGAATGCCAGACGTCGATTGCATTCGCTAGACTATTCTAATTTAGTCTGGGAAGAATCGACTATTGTAACCACTTTTGTAACAGAAGTTCTACGGGTGTGTTATATAAACACACGCAGATCATTCTGAAATATATATATAGAGAGAGATATATAGAAATAATTAATAAAGATCCATTTAGAGTTACAGAAGATAGATTGTAATACGTTGATAAATATATTCCAGTTCCAGAAGTTCTAAAGCGCGTGTTCGATCGGGAAGAAGCTACTGGAGCCTGGGCCCACTCCAAGCCAGTATTTCTTCCCCATTTCCTTCTTGTTTATTTATTTTAATTAGTTTATTGCTTTCATAGGAATGTTCATTGGTTTGCTAGTTCCAGTATTTGCAGTAGATTTATTTTCAGGAATGTGTACATGATTTATTTCTGTAGATTTAATTATGTTCTTCTTACGTAATTTATTGAGGAGTGCGGGAATGATTGACAACCATTTCAAGAACACCCCCAAACGTAGGATTAGCAGATTCACCTCCGGTGGTATTGTAGTAACCTAATTCTGACTCTTCGCAAGTTTACGAAGCTCCCTGGGTTGATAATTAAATGCACGGGCATGTGACAAAAATAGGAAACCATTCACCTTGTTTGGCCCGCAACATTGAGGATGAAATGACTTACTATGCCGTATCTTGCATTTCTAGTCAACCTAGGAACTATGTAGAGGCTAGTCAAAAGAAAGAATGGGTTGAGGCCATGAATGTTGAGATGGAGGCCATTTAGAGAAATAGGATATGTAATCTCATTAATCCTAATAATGACATGGTTGTAATAGGTACAAAATGATTCTACAAGACCAAGTTCCATAGTGATGGAACAATAGACAAACACAAAGCTAGACTAATATCAAAAGGGTATGCACAAACATATGATGTAGACTATGAGGAGACCTTTGTTTTTGTGACTCACCAAAATAATATTAGATTTATGCTTTTAGTTGCTTCTTATAAAGGATGGTAATTTCACCAAATGAATGTCCAGAGTGCATTATTGAATGGTAATATTGAAGAAGAGGTATATGTGGAGGAACCACAAGGTTATGAAATAAAGGGTAAAGAGAATTGGGTCTACAAATTGAAAAAGGTACTTTATGCGCTGAAAAAAGCTCCAAGATCTTGGTACCCAAATATAGATGGATGGTTCTCTAAAAAATGGTTTAGAAATAAGCAAAAATGAACCAACTCTTTACATGAAATTGTTGATACTAACATGTTTTATGTTTGTCTTTATGTTGATGATCTCATTTTTATAGGAAGTTGCAAATCTATGAGAGCATGAAAAGTGATTTTAATATGTCTAATATTGGAAAAATGAAATACTTTATTGGATTGGAAGTATAGCAAAGGGTATATGAGATCTTCATATGTGAAGCCAAGTACATCCAAGACATGTTGAAGTAATTTTCATTTCTAGACTGCAAGGTAATTGCTACTCTTATTGTTAGTGGGGAGAAGCTTAAGAAAGAGGAAGGGAGTCCTATTATTTATGAGAAGACTTTCAAGAGTATGGTGAGGGGATTGATATACCTTACATTTGTAAGACTCAACATTACCTATGTAGTTTCACTAGTTTCTCAGTTTATGAGCTTGCCAACTCAGATGAATATGCAAGTGATGAAATTAATATTTAGATATGTGAAGGTAACTGCATAGAACACAAGCTTATACTGAGAGGGGGGTGAAAAGTATAAGATCACTTTTTAATTTTATTTTCTCAAACAATATTATCCAATATATCAATGGCAATATCAACAGTAGTAATCAAAGCAATGCACAAATCACCACACATAATAGAGACACCAATTTAATGTGGTTCACCCAATGTGGGCTACTCCATGGAGAAAATATTTTACTATAATTTTCTCAACAAATATCTTGGGAATCCTTCCCTATTACAATATTTATGGACCTCTATCCAAAGGAGACACCAATCCCCTAATCAAGTTCATGGATGCCTATCCATAGGAGACACCAATCCCCTTAGCTGGTTCGTGGATCTCTATCCACAGGAGAACTCCTTCTCCTCTACTCTGGCTGGTGATCCTCTAGAAGACTACTACCTCCACTGCACTAGCTTGTGGATCTCTCTCCACTGAAGACCTCTGTCCTCACTTAGAAGACCTCTGTCCTCACTACCCTGGCTAATGGATCTCTATCCATTGGAGACTACTATCCTCTGCTCTATCACCTCCAAAGCTTACTCTTAGCTCTACTCAATATCTATCTCAAATCTGTACTAAACATAGTCCTTTGGTCTAGCACAAATCTGCTCAATATCTATCTCAAATATGTACTAAACACAGTCCTTCGATCTAGCATAAATATGCTCAATATCTATCTCAAATCTACACTAAACATAGTCCTTCGGTCTAGCACAAATATGCTCAATATCTATCTCAAATTTGCACTAAACATAGTCCTTCGATCTAGCACAAATCTGCTCAATCTCTATCTCTGGTCTGGCACAAATCTATCCTCAAGTCTGCACCAAACTCTATCCTCAAATCTATCCTCAAATCCTCTCAAGAACTTGCTCAATCTGCTCTCAAGTCTTCACTAAGACTTGTCTCAAATCTACTCAACAAGTCCTCCCTAGAACTTGTCCAATATTCTCTCAATTCTTCTCTAAGACTTGTCTCAAATTTTCTCAACAAGTCCTCTCTAGAACTTGTCCAATCTGCTCTCAAGTCTTCACCAAGACTTATCTCAAATCTGCTCAACAAGTCCTCTCTAGAACTTGTCCAATCTGCTCTCAAGTCTTCTCTAAGACTTATCTCAAATCTGCTCAACAAGTCCTCTCTAGAACTTGTCCAATATGCTCAACAAGTCTTCACCAAGACTTATCTCAAATCTGCTTGTAAGCTTCCACAAAAGCTTACACAAATCTATCCTTAAGCTTTCACAAAAGCTTACTCAAATCAATTGCAAAACTTGCATACACAACTCAACTCAATCTCTTTCAAAAAACTTCTTCAATCACTTCAAACAAGTTTCACTCAGAATCTTGTTTAACCTCAGAAACATATAGAGAATGGTTAGAGACTCAATATGTTTCACACTCACAAAACTCAACTTAATCTCTTTCAGAAAACCTCTTTAATCACACAAATAAATTTCACTCAGAATTTTGTTTAACCATAGAAACATATAGAGAATGGTAAGAGACTCAATATGTTTCACACTCACAAATCACTCTATCACTTTCAAACTCTTTTTCAAATCAATTTAGAATAGAGAACAATTTGTTTCACAGAACTTGAACTACCACTCCAATGCTTTCAATCAATAATGCTCATCCAATTTCACTCAACCATTCACTCAATGAAACACAACTTGCTTACAAACCCTAACCAAGTGTTTCACAATGCTTCCAACAACTCTTACTATGGAACTCAACCTTGACTCAAGATGATTCCAAATTCACATAACAATGATACTCATGATATTTTACAAACCCTAATCAAGCACATGAAAGCTTACTCAAATATTTCCAACAATGCTTATCAAACAATCTCACATAACAATGATACTCATGTTCTTTCACAAACCCTAGTTCAAGATAGTTTTCAATTTCACACTCAATTGCTCTCACAACCATTCACCAATCATGTATATGAAAACTCACTCAACAATGCTTATCAAACAAACCTTTTCACTCCAACTTTACTCAATCCAACAATATTTCACTCACAAGGAAGATGTGCCCATACCTTTTGTTTGATGGAGTTTTGACTTCAAAACCTGTCTCAACCACAATCAACCTCTTTGCCAATCTCAAAGGTTAGATAGCAAAAACCTTCTCAAAATTTTCATTCAAATATTTCCCTCAAAATATTTTACCATACAAAACATTAAATCTCAATTACACCTTATTTCTCCTCCTTTATAAATTCTAACCATCAAAATTAAAATAAAATATTTTAACTTTATTTTCCCTTTTATCTCCCTTAATAACTCATAAACACCTTTTAATTTTTCCACTATGCAATTTTCGATTTAACAAAAACCTTGGGTAAATTAAAAATATTTTTTAATTTCCACACCATGCAATTTTTGATTAACACAACCTTGGCAAATAATAATGTGAGTGCATACCTTTTATTAAACCAACCAAAAACCTTGGAGAATTTTGAACACCTGATCTCACCTCTCCAAGTGCCTTGGGGTCTCCCCCCCCCCTGGCCCCCCCCCCCTCCTCCCCCTTTTTTTTTTCCCCTTTCTTTTTTAATGATTTTTTTTTTTCCCCCCCTTTTTGGGAATAATGGGGTTTAAAAACTTTTTGCCATATTATTCAAAACATTGGTGAACCTTGAAAATTCAAATCTAATTCGAATTTAATTTAAACTTTGGCACCTTAATTGATTTAAATTTAAATTTTAACCTTATGGTTAAAATATTTAAATTTAAATAATTTAAACCTTAGTCTTTAAAATCTGCCACATGGGTCTTTTGGAGGAATTAAAATTTTATAACTCCTTGGCCTTCATTTTTCTTCAAACCAACTTGTAACCCAAAATATTATAATATTGGATATTATAATATTATTATTTCCATTTAAACCTGCTTCTTTGCCTTTTGGAAAAACCATTGGAAGACATTAATGACACCGAAACTTGGACATCAACCTTTTGACATGAATGCATGGATGACAATGAAACTTGGTCATCATCCTCTTGACATCAATGACAATAAAACTTGCTCATATTTCCAACAATCTCCCCCTTTGTCATTGATGGCAACCCATTTTCCTTTTACCAATTCCTTTACCTTTTTTAGTTTTGCTCCCCCTGACTGAATGCTCTCCCCCTAACTCAAATCTCTCCCCCTTTGACATCAATGGCAAAGGGCCACCTTTGGGGCTTGGGGCTAAGAATGAGACTCTTAGCTTAGCCCCTCCCCCACCTCCTCTCTTGAGGTGATTAATTTTGGGGTGGGAGTATCTCTACTCCCAGCATACACTGATCTTTACCTTTGTCCACCTTCTTCCTCAACTGATCCTTTTGATTCCTCTGACTATTCCTATTCTTGCTTGTCTCTAGAAGTTCTGCTCTACACCACTTGGCTATATGCCCAATATTATTGCACTTATAACACTTAATGTTGTGGTTCCTTGAAGGTGCAAATATCTTGAAGTTTCTCCTGGTGAAGCCATATCCATTCCTATCATGAACCCTACAATTTACTGCCTTATGACCAAACTGATTACAAGAGTAGCAATACCCTTGAAAGAGCTGCCTATTTCTAAAATTTCCATATTCCTATCTTTCATGTGTCTTACATTTTGTAGCCTTGTACCCAAATCTATGACATGAGAAGCATCATCCATTGAAGAAACCTTGCCTTGACCCCATTGGTCTCTTAGTCTCTTCTACCCTGTGTTGTTTCTTATTCCATCTGTTCCTCTTTTGTGCATTGTTCCTTTCCTTGTTGAAATTTCTATTGTCCAACTCAACCTCAAAAGTCTCACTCTCTCTTACACTCTCTTCTTTTGAAGCTTCTTCTTCCTTGGAGCTTGAGATTGACTCCTCTCCTTGTTCTCTTTGTATCTATTCAAAACCAAGACCTATCTTGTTTGATGAAGATCTTTGTACCTTGATAATATTATCCAAGGTTTTTGAGCTTCTCCCAAACTTTTGTAGCTTGTTTTTAGACTCTTTTACTTCCTTCCTTAGTGAAGCTACTTCATGTTCTAACCTTTCACACTCTAGAACCTTTGCCTCTAACTTCTCTTTAAATCTCCTTGTCTTAGCTATTGAGTTGGTTAGATCTTCTATAAGCTTTCCTTTCTCTTCATCACATTCTTGAAATTGAAGCTTGAGTTTTGAGTTCTACTTTCTTACCTTCCTTAATTCCTTAAGAGCAGAAATAAGCTCACCCTCAAGATCAACTTCTCCTTCCTATGATTCTTCCTCTATTTCTTTGCCTTTGGGATCATCTTCATTCCTTTCTAATTTATCTTCAATAGGAGCATCTCCTTCTTCTTCTATTGCCAAAAGTAGACTTTCTTCTTCTGGTCCTTCAAGAGCATCTTCATATTCATCTTCACTGAAATTGAATCCATTCCTTGTACAACTATCTTCAAGATGACCAAAGTTACCACATCTAAAACACTTGAGAATTATTGGTGTCCTGTTTCTAACCACTTATTTTTCTTCTGCCAAAAATAGAATTTCTTCCTCATCATTATTTGAGGAGCTTCCATCACTATCGCTTGAACTCTTACCTGCCTTGTCTGCATAAAAAATTTTCTTATGCCTTTGGAAAAACTTCTTTCCTTGCTTGCTTTGTCCATCCCTATTTTTCTTTTGATACTTGTGTTTTCCTGTTTCCCTATTCTTATGATCTTGTTTCTCATCTTCACTACTATTTCTAGCTTCTGGACAATCAGTTGCATAGTGACCATATTTACCACAATTAAAACATTTAATTGATTTTGTACCTTTATACTTTCTTGAGTCCTTGTTCCTTCTACCATAATTTGCTTCTTCATCACTGATAACTCATTGCTTGAATATGACTTCTTACCCTTTGTCTTCTTAGTAACTTTGAAGGTTGTTTCTTTCTGGGGAATAGGTTCCTCTTTTATTCTCATCTCAAAAGCTGTGAGAATTCCATGTAATTCATCCCTTGTCAAAAGTTCAATATCTTTTGACTCTTCTATAGCTAAAATATTTTCACTATACCTTTTTGGGAGTGACCTTAAAATCTTATCACAAACATCTGTTTCTTCAACTTTAAGCCCAAGTCCTTGCATGGAGTTAACAACCTCATCCACATGAAGTAGGTATGCAATAATTTTTTCCTCATCCTTCATCTTTAGGTCTTCAAATGTTCTCTTGTAATTTTGCAACTTTACCCTTTTGACATTTTTGTCTCCCTCATATATACCTTTCAACTTATCCCAAATTTCCTTTGTTGATGTGCAATGCATAACCTTTATAAACTCTGTTTCACGCAAACCCTTTAAAATTCCATTCATTGCCTTTGAATTATTTAGTTGTAGGAGCTTACCATATTTATATGTAGGTGGAGTAGTTGGTGGTATGTATCCATCCTCAACTGCTTGCCATATTTCATTCCCTAGTGCCATTAGGTGAATCTTCATTCTCATACTCCAAAGTGCATAATTGTTCCCATCAAACAATGGTGCCGAATTCCCTGAAGATCCATTTTGAGAATCCATCTATGTTCTTGTGAGCTTTTCCTTCAAGTTGTTAAACTCTTTCGAAGGAACCCGCTCTGATACCAATTGAAGAACACAAGATTATATTGAGAGGGGGGTGAATAGTATAAGACCACTTTTTACTTTTATTTTCTCAAGCAATATTATCCAATATATCAATGGCAATATCAATAGCAGTAATCAAAGCAATGCACAAATCACCACACACAATAGAGACACCAATTTAACGTGGTTCACCCAATGTGGGCTACTCCATGGAGAAAATATTTTACTATAATTTTCTCAACAAATATCTTGGGAATCCTTCCCTATTACAATATTTATGGACCTCTATCCAAAGGAGACACCAATCCCCTAATCAAGTTCATGGATGCCTATCCACAGGAGACACCAATCCCCTTAGCTGGTTCATGGATCTCTATCCATAGGAGAACTCCTTCTCCTCTACTCTAGCTGGTGATCCTCTAGAAGACTACTACCTCCACTGCACTAGCTTGTGGATCTCTCTCCATTGAAGACCTATGTCCTCACTCAATACTTTGTCCTCACTACCCTAGCTAATGGATCTCTATCCACTGGAGACTACTGTCCTCTGCTCTATCACCTCCAAAGCTTACTCTCAACTTTGCTCAATCTCTATCTCAAATCTTTACTAAACATAATCCTTCGGTCTAGCCAAATCTACTCAATCTCTATCTCAAATTTGCACTAAACACTAGTCCTTCGATCTAGCACAAATCTGCTCAATATTTATCTCAAATCTACACTAAACATAGTCCTTCGATCTAGCACAAATATGCTCAATCTCTATCTCAAATATGCACTAAACATAGTCCTTTGGTCTAGCATAAATCTGCTCAATCTCTGTCTCTGGTCTGGTACAAATCTATCCTCAAGTCTACACCAAACTCTATCCTCAAATCTGTCCTCAAATTCTCTCAAGAACTTGCTCAATCTGCTCTCAAGTCTTCACTAAGACTTATCTCAAATCTGCTCAACAAGTCCTCCCTAGAACTTGTCCAATCTGCTCTCAAGTCTTCACTAAGACTTATCTCAAATCTGCTCAATAAGTCCTCTCTAGAACTTGTCCAATCTGCTCTCAAGTCTTCTCTAAGACTTGTCTCAAATCTACTCAACAAGTCCTCTCTAGAACTTATCCAATCTACTCAAGTCTTCAACAAGACTTATCCAAATCTCAAATTTAATCCCTCTCCAACCAATATGCTCAACAAGTCTTCACCAAGACTTGTCTCAAATATGCTTGTAAGCTTCCACAAAAGCTTACACAAATCTATCCTTAAGCTTTCACAAAAGCTTACTCAAATCAATTGCAAAACTTGCATACACAACTCAACTCAATCTCTTTCAGAAAACTTCTTCAATCACTCAAACAAGTTTCACTCAGAATCTTGTTTAACCTCAAAAACATATAGAGAATGGTTAGAGACTCAATATGTTTCACACTCACAAAACACTCACAAAACTCAACTTAATCTCTTTCAGAAAACCTCTTCAATCACACAAACAAATTTCACTCAAAATTTTGTTTAACCATAGAAACATATAGAGAATGGTAAGAGACTCAATATGTTTCACACTCACAAATCACTCTATCACTTTCAAACTCTTTTTCAAATCAATTTAGAATAGAGAACAATTTGTTTCATAGAACTTGAACTACCACTCCAATGCTTTCAATCAATAATGCTCATCCAATTTCACTCAACCATTCACTCAATGAAACACAACTTGCTTACAAACCCTAACCAAGTGTTTCACAATGCTTCCAACAACTCTTACTATGGAACTCAACCTTGACTCAAGATGATTCCAAATTCACATAACAATGATACTCATGATATTTTACAAACCCTAATCAAGCACATGAAATCTTACTCAAATATTTCCAACAATGCTTATCAAACAATCTCACATAACAATGATACTCATGTTCTTTCACAAACCCTAGTTCAAGATAGTTCTCAATTTCACACTCAATTGCTCTCACAACCATTCACCAATCATGTATATGAAAACTCACTCAACAATGCTTATCAAACAAACCTTTTCACTCCAACTTTACTCAATCCAACAATATTTCACTCACAAGGAAGATGTGCCCATACCTTTTGTTTTGATGGAGTTTTGACTTCAAAACTTGTCTCAACCACAATCAACCTCTTTGCCAATCTCAAAGGTTAGATAGCAAAAACCTTCTCAAAATTTTCATTCAAATATTTCCCTCAAAATATTTCACCATACAAAACATTAAATCTCAATTACACCTTATTTCTCCTCCTTTATAAATTCTAACCATCAAAATTAAAATAAAATATTTTAACTTTATTTTCCCTTTTATCTCCCTCAATAACTCATAAACACCTTTTAATCTTTCCACTATGTATTGGACATTTTGAGTAGTTGAGTTGTCATTAATGTCAAGAGTCAGTTTCAGTGAGCAGTGCAAGAGGAAGCAGTTTTAGTAAGCAGTGTAAGAGGAATATTGTATCAAGGCCAAGGGAAAAATAATTATAATATTCCAATTAAAGGTTTATTTGAATAAAATTGAAGACCTTGAAGTGATCACTCTCCAAGTTCTCTAAAAAATCCAGGTGGAAAATTTGAAAGGATAAGGTTTAAATTATTTAAATTTAAATATTTTAACTAAGGTTAAAATTTAAATTTAAATAATCCTTTTGGCACCAAAGTTAAAGGATATATTTTAAATCGAATTTAAAAATTTGATATCTTCGCCGATGTTGGAAGCGCATGTGCCAAAGTGTATAAAAAATGGGGTTAAATTTTTATTTAACCTATCCATGTGATTGATTGCCCATGATAACTAAGAGTTCGAGTGCCAAAGTCTAGAGGATTTCACATGTGCTAAAATCGACATTGAGCAGTGAGAAGAGACACGACAAAGGAAGCATTGAGTTGAGTGCCAAAGGTGCTGGTAGCACAGTTGGCGATAATGGGTGGCACTAAGAATTTCAGCAGGCGAGGAGAGCAGGGCTCGAAACCCGTTGAGTTGGTTTTGCAAGGGAGAAGAGTACGTTTTGTTTTGCACCACACCGATTGGAAAAGGATAAAGGAAAGGCTTGAGCCTTCCCCTTCGTGTGGAGGCTCGTAGTCCACATGGTGGGCTAGTGCCTTGATAAGGTGCTCGGTTGGGAGTGGTCTCGCATTCGAAACCCGTCGAGGCCTTTTTTCTTGAGATAAAAGATATGCGTTAATGTTTTCCAAGGTTGCATGAAATATTTCAGATTTGCTAAGGTTGGATGAAAAATAAATATGTTTAGAGTTTTATAACTTTTTTTTAAATTTGGTTATTGATTATTTGAGGGAGATAAAAGGGTAGGCAATATTATTTTTGAGGGTTTGATTTTTGGAAGTTGTTAATTTAATTTTTTGGAGTTATAAGGGTATGTGATAATTTATATTCTTTTGGGTATATTTAATAAGAAAATAAGAGGAGTTATAAGGTGAAAGTCAATTTCATTTAAATTGTAAGGTTTGCTTTATCAAAGGGATATGAGAAGGTTTTTCTGATTTCATTGAGCATTTTATTGAGAGAAAATTTTTGAGGACGTCTTTGAAATAAAAATTTATTATCTAACCCTTGATATTGGCAAAGAGAGTGGTTGTAATTTAAATAGGTGTTTGAAGTCATATCTTCTTCAAACAAGAGGTAAGGGCACATTATCCTTGAGAGTGATTGTTGAATGTTATGAATGCTAAGTTGGAGTGAAAAGGGTTGTTTTTATGAGCATTGTTGAGAGTGATTGATAAAGGTTTTTCTGAGTGCAATAAAAACCTTGTTTGATAAGCATTGTTGAGTAATCCTACATACTTGATTGGTGAATGCTTGAGTGAGAACTTGTAAACTATATTGAACTAGGGTTATGAAAGATCATGAATATCATTGATATGTGAGATTGTTTGATAAGCATTGTTGGAAATATTGAGTGATGCTTCATGTGCATGATTAGGGTTTATGAAAGATCATGAGTATCGTTGTTTGGTTGAGAGGAGCTGATTGATCTTAGTTGATTGGAAGTGTTGAAGTGAAAGTTCCAATTTTATGAAATATATTGTTCTTTAATTCTAGATTGAGTTGAAGGAAATATTGAAAGTGATTGAGTATACTTGTGAGTGAAAGAAACATATTGAGTCTCTAACAATTCTCTATATGCTTCTATGAGTAAAATAAGATTCTGAGTGAAACTTTTTTGGGAAATTGAAAGAGGTTTTTTTGTGAAATATTGAATTGAGTTGTGTGAGCAAGTTTGCATTTGAGAGTGAAATAAGCTTTGGTGAAAGCTTGTGAATAGATTTGAGTAAGTCCTAGAGGGGACTTAAGGATAGATTGAGAAAGCTTTTGTAAAATCTTAAGGACAAATTTGTGTGAGATTTTGTGGAAGCTTACAATCAGATATTGGAAAAGTTCTAGTGAGGACTTATTGAGCAGAGTTGAGAAAAGTCTTGGTGAAGACTTGTTGAGCAGATTGGGTAAGTCTTGGTAAAGACTTGTTGAGTAGATTGAAAAAGTTCTAGTGAGGACTTGTTGAGTAGATTTGAGAAAAGTCTTGGTGAAGACTTGTTGAGCATATTGGACAAGTTCTAGTGAGGACTTATTGAGCAGATTTGAGGTAAGTATTGGTGAAGAGTTGAGAGTAGTAAGAGCAAGTTCTAGAGAGGACTGGTGGACATATTTGAGGTAAGTCTTTGAGAAGACTTCTGAGCAAAGTTGATTGATTGATTGTTCAAACCTTGGGTTAAGGTTTGGAGCAGATATAGCCAAGTTGATTTGTGATTGAGCCAATATTTATCTTAAGGCTTGAGGATAGATTTAAAGATAGATTTTGGTGCATATTTGAGGATAGGTTTGTGCCAGACTAGAGACAAATATTGAGCAAATTTGTGCTAGACCAAAGGATGTGTTTAGTGCATATTTGAGGACAAACATTGAGCAGATTTGTGCTAAATTGAAGGACTATGTTTAGTATAGATTTGAGGATATATATTGAGCAGATTTGTGCTAGATCAAAGGACTGTGTTTAGTGTAGATTTGATACAGATCTGAGAGCAAGCTTTGGAGGTGATAGAGGATAATAGTTTCTAGTGGATAGGAATCCATTAGCCAGGGTAGTGAGGATAGGTCTTTTGAGTGAGGATAGGTGTCTTTAGTGGATAGAGATCCATTAGCCAGTGTAGTGGAGGCAATAGTTCTTCTAGAAGATCACCAGCCATAGTAGAGGAGAAGGAGTTCTCATGTGGATAGATATCCACAAACAATTTGAGGAGATTGATATCTCCTATGGATAGAGATCCACAAAATTGATTAAGGGATTGGTATATCCTTTGGATAGAGGTCCATAAACATTTTAACAGGGAAAGGTTTCCCAAGATATTTGTTGAGAAAATTTTAGTGAAATATTTTCTTCGTGGAGTAGCCCACATTGGGTGAACCACGTTAAATTTGTGTCTCTATTGTGTGTGATGATTTGTGCATTGCTTTGGTTACTATTTTTTATATAACCATTGATTGTATTGGATAATATTGTTTGATAAAGAAAATTAAAAAGTGGTCTTATACTATTCATTCTCCCTCTTAGTATAAGCTTGTGTTCTTCAATTGGTATTAGAGCTGGTTCCTTCGAAAAAGGTTTAACAGCTTGAAGGAAGATCTTACAAGAACACAAATGGAAAAGAAAGGCAAAAGTAGAACCATGAGACACAAGAAGAAAAGAACACACATGGTCATGAAAGAAAAGGAAGATGTATTTAATGTTGTTTTTTTAGGAGGAAAAATGAAAATAGATTCAAGAGATGAATCAAGCATTGGAGAAAAGGCTAGATTGATAAAGTTTTGTACAAGATGTAGGAAGACTGGTCACCTTGTAGCTTATTGTTTACAAGAAGATGAAGAATACTTTATATGTGGTCAACTCGATCATGATGCAATTTATTGCAATGGGTTTAGTAGCAATGAAGATGAAGATGATACTTTTAGAATTGAAGTCCTTGAGGATGGTTTAGAAAAATATAATAGGGACAGTCAAAACATGTATGAAGAAGAAACTCTACTTTGGACAATAGAAGAAATTGAAGACCAAAGAAAAGAGAAAAATTCAAAAAAATAAAATGAGGAAGCCACACTTAAGGAACTTGTTGATTTGAAAAGGGAGAACTCAGAATTAAAGGCTCAAATACAAGAGGATGACAAATGTAAGACAAAGCTTCTACAAGATCTCTTTGACTTGAAAGATAAGATCGAAAAGGTAAGGAGAGCTAAAAAATATATGGTTGAATAGTCAAAGGTAAAAGAGCTAGAATGTGAAAGACTTATTGTTGATATTGAAGAATTAAAAAGAGAGAACTCAGGATTAAGGGTCCAAGCTCAAGAAGATGAGAAAGCAAAAGAAAAGCTTCTACAAGAGCTCACTAACTTCAAAATTAAGGTTGAAGAAGCAAAAAAAATTGAAGAAGGTATGGCTGAAAAATTAAAGATAAAAGATCTAGAGTGTGAAAAATTAGAACATGAGATAGTTTCACTAAGGATGGAAGTGAAAGACTCTAAGGACAAGCTACACAAGGTTGAGAAAAATTCAAAATATTTGGACAGGATTATCATTACACAAAGATCATTAGTCACCAAAATAGGACTTAGTTTTGAAGAAGAACAAGGGAAACAAGAAGAAGAAAAAGGAGATTCAAGCTCAAGCACAAAATAAGAAGAAGCATAAAAAGAAGAAAGTGAAAGAAAGAGAGACTTCTAAGGATAAGTTGGACAATAGAAAGTTCAACAAGGAAAGGAACAATACACAAATAAGGAACAAATGGAACAGGAAACATGACAGGGTAGAAGAGACTAAGAGACCAATGGGGTCAAGGCAAGGGTTATTCAATAGATGATGCTTCTCATGTCACAGGTTTGGGCACAAAGCTTCACAATGCAGGACACATGGAAAATAGGAATATGGAAGGTTCAGCAAGAGGTAAATTTTTCAAAGGTATTGCTACTCTTGTAATCATTTTGGTCACAAGGCGATGAATTGTAGAATTCATGATAGGAATAGATATGGCTTCATCGGGAGAAATCCCAAGACATTTTCACCTCCAAGGAATAACAATATTAAGTGTTACAAGTGCAATAAGTATGGACATACAACAAAGTGGTATAGAGCATAAATTCTAGATACAAGCAGGAACAAAAATAGTTAGAGGAATCAGAAGGACCAGATGAGAAGGAAAGTGGATAAAGGTAAAGATCAGTTCATGCTGGGAGTAGAAATACTCCGACCCAAAAATTAACCACCTCAAGAGGAGGTGGGGGAGGGGCTAAGCTAAGAGACTCATTCTTAGCTCCGAGTCCCAAAGGTGACCCTTTGCCATTGATTTCAAAGGGGGAGAGATTTGAGTAAGGGAGAGATATTTGATTTAAGGGGAGAGCATTGAGTCAGGGGGAGCGGTTTCCTAGGGGGAGTAGAATAGAAAAAGGTTAAGGAAATGGTAAAATGTAATTGGGTTGCCATCAATGACAAAGGGGGAGATTGTTGGAAATATTGAATAGTTGAGTTGTCATTGATGTCAAGAGTCAGTTTTAGTGAGCAGTACAAGAGGAAGCAATTTCACTAAGCAGTGCAAGATGAAGATTGTATCAAGGCCAAAGGAAAAATAATTATAATATTTTATTATAATATTCCAATTAAAAGTTGATTTGAATAAAATTGAAGACCATGAAGTGATCATTCTCCAAGTTATCTAAAAAACCTAGGTGGCAGATTTGAAATGAAAAGGTTTAAATTATTTATATTTAAATATTTAAACTAAGGTTAATATTTAAATTTAAATAATCCTTTTGACACAAAATTTAAAGGATATATTTTAAATCAAATTTAAAAATTCGATATCTTCGTCGACATTGGAAGTGCATGTGCCAAAGTGTATAAAAAGGGGGGTTAATTTTTTATTTAACCTATCCATGCAATTGATTGCCCATGATAGCTAAGAGTTCGAGTGCCAAAGTCTAGAGGATTTCACATGTGCTAAAATCAACATTGGGCAGTGAGAAGAGACAAGACAAAGGAAGCACTGAGTTGAGTGCCAAAGGCACTGGTAGCATAGTTGGTATAGTAGGTGGCGCTAAGAAGTTTGGCAGGAGAGGAGAGTAAGGTTTGAAACCCGTCGAGTTGGTTTTGCAAGGAAGAAGAGTGCATTTTATTTTGCGCCACAACGATCAAAAAAGGACAAAGGAAAGTCTTGAGCCTTCCCCTTCGTGTGGAGGCTCGTAGTCCACGTGGTGGGCTAGCGCCTCAATAAGGCACTCGACTGGGAGTGATCTTGCATTCGAAACCCACTAAGGCATTTTTGCTTTAGATAAAAGGTATGCACTAAGGTTTACCAAAGTTGCATGAAATATTTGAGATTTTCTAAGGTTGGATGAAAAATAAATATTTTTGGAGGTTTATAAAGTTTTTTTAAATTTGATTATTAATTATTTGAGGGAGATAAAAGGGTAGGCAGTATTATTTTTGAGGATTTGATTTTTGGAGGTTGTTAATTTAATTTTTGGAGTTATAAGGATACATGATAATTTATATTCTTTTGGGTATTTTTAATAAAGAAAATAATAGGAGTTATAAGGTGAAAGTCAATTTCCTTTAAATTGTAAGGTTTGCTTTATCAAAGGGATATGAGAAGGTTTTTGCTGATTTCATTGAGCATTTTATTGAGAGAAAATTTGTGAGGACATATTTGAAATAAAAATTTATTATCTAACCCTTGATATTGGAAAAGAGAGTGGTTGTGATTAAAATAGGTGTTTGAAGTCATATCTTCTTCAAACAAGAGGTAAGGGTACATTATCCTTGAGAGTGATTGTTGAATGTAATGAATGTTAAGTTGGAGTGAAAATGGTTGTTTTTATGAGCATTGTTGAGAGTTATTGATAAAGGTTTTTCAAAGTGCAATAAAAACCTTATTTGATAAGCATTGTTAAGTAATATTACATACTTGATTGGTGAATGCTTGGGTGAGAACTTGTGAACTATATTGAACTAGGGTTATGAAAGATCATGAATATCATTGTTATGTGAGATTGTTTGATAAGCATTGTTGGAAATATTGAGTGAGGCTTCATGTGCATGATTAGGGTTTATGAAATATCATGAGTATCATTGTTATGTGAAGTTTTTTTAATAAGCATTGTTGAAAAATTCTTCTTGATTGTTTTGTTGAGAGGAGTTGATTGAGCTTAGTTGATTGGAAGTGTTGAAATGATAGTTCAAGTTCTGTGAAACAAATTGTTCTTTAATTCTGGATTGAGTTGAAGGAAATATTGAAAGTGATTGAGTATACTTATGAGTGAAAGAAACATATTGAGTCTCTAACAATTTTCTATATGCTTCTATGAGTAAAACAATATTCTGAGTGAAAATTGTTTGGGAAATTGAAAGAGGTTTTTTCTATGAAATATTAAATTAAGTTGTGTGAGCAAGTTTGCATTTGAGAGTGAAACAAGCTTTGGTGAAAACTTGTGAGAATATTTGAGTAAATCCTAGAGGGGACTTAAGTATATATTGAGAAAGCTTTTGTAAAATCTTGAGGACAAATTTGTGTGAGATTTTGTGGAAGCTTACAATCAAATTAAGCAGAGTTAATGCAAGTCTTGGTGAAGACTTTTTGGATAGATTTATGTGATCTTTTGTGGAAGCTTACAATCAAATATTAGATAAGTTATAGTGAGGAATTGTTGAGTAGAGTTGATACAAGTCTTGGTGAAGACTTGTTGAGCAGATTAGGTAAGTCTTGGTAAATACTTGTTGAGTATGTTGGACAAGTTCTAGTGAGGACTTGTTGAGTAGAGTTAAGACAAGTCTTGGTGAAGACTTTTTGGGCAGATTGGACAAGTTATGGTGAGGACTTGTTGAGTAGATTTGAGGTAAGTATTGGTGAAGACTTGAGAGTAGTAAGAGAAAGTTCTAGAGAGGACTTGTGGATAGATTTAAGGTAAGTCTTTGAGAAGACTTATGAGCAAATTTGATTGATTGATTTGTTCAAATCTTGGGTTAAGGTTTGGAGCAGATTTGGCAATGTTGATTTGTGATTGATTCAAGCTTTGTGTTAAAGCTTAAGGATAGATTTGAGGATAGATTTTGGTGTAGATTTGAGGATAGGTTTGTGCCAGACCAGAGAAAAATATTAATTAGATTTGTACTAGCATGAAGGATTGTGTTTAGTGCATATTTGAGGATAGATATCAAGAAAATTTGTGCTAAATCGAACTACTGTGTTTAGTGTAAATTTGAGCACAGATATTGATCAGATTTGTGCTAGACTGAAGGACTGTGTTTAGTTCATATTTGATACAAATCTAAGAGAAAGCTTTGGAGGTGATAGAGTATAGAGGACGACAATATCCAATGGATAGGAATCAATTATCCATGGCAGTGAGGATAGGTCTTCTGAGTGAGAACAAGAGTCTTCAATGGATAGAGATCCATTAGCAAGTGCAGTGGAGGCAGTAGTTCTTCTAGAATATCACCAACCAGACCAGAGGAGAAGAAGTTCTCTTGTGGATAGAGATCCATGAACCAACTGAGGATATTGGTGTCTCTTGTGGATAGAGATCCATGAACTTGATTAGGAGATTGGTGTCTCCTTTGGACAAAGTTCCATAAACATTGTAATAGGGAAAGGTTTCCCAAGAGAGTTGTTGAGAAAATTTAAGTGAAATATTTTCTCCGTGGAGTAGCCCACATTGGGTGAACCACGTTAAATTGGTGTCTCTATTGTATGTGATGATTTGCGCATTGCTTTGGTTACTATTGTTGATATTGCCATTGATTGTATTGGATAATATTTTTTGGGAAAGAAAAGTAAAAAATGGTCTTATATTGTTCATCCCCCTCTCAGTATATGCTTGTGTTCTTCACTATGCAATTTCTAATTTAACAAAAACCTTGGGCAAATTAAAAATATTTTTTAATTTCCACACCATGCAATTTTTGGATTAACACAACCTTGGCAAATAATAATGTGAGTGCATACCTTTTATTAAACCAACCAAAAACCTTGGCGAGTTTCAAACACCTGATCTCACCTCTCCAAGCATCTTCGCACAAAGCATGCCCACCAACTGGGATACGTGCCCTCATGCAATAGAAAGAGCGCACGACTTCCTTTTCTCCCACCTCCAACAGTGTAAACCAAAACAGACTTCTCCCTTTGCAAAATGATGATCGTGTAGATTGAACCCACGACCTCGTGCCTGCGAATGACTTAACGCAACCCTTGGTTGCCAAATGTGCTACTCAGCTCTTTGAACTTTCATTGGTGCTCCCCTTACCTTTATTCCTATATCTGCCCTCTTAAGCCTTTTAAATACATGCAAATCTTTTCTTTACCAACACAACACATGATTTCCTTTGGGCAATAATCATTCACATGGATGATTTAATAAATCAAACTTACCCCCTTTTTATACTATGTGCCATATTATTCAAAACGTCGGTGAACCTTGAATATTTGAATTTAATTCAAATTTAATTTAAACTTTGGTGCCTTAATTGATTTAAATTTAAATTTTAACCTTATGGTTAAAATATTTAAATTTAAATAATTTAAACCTTAGTCTTTAAAATTTGCCACATGGGTCTTTTGGAGGAATTAAAATTTTATAACTCCTTGGCCTTCATTTTATTCAAACCAAAATATAACCCAAAATATTATAATATTGGATATTATAATATTATTTCATTTAAACCTGCTTCTTTACCTTTTGGAAAAAACACTGGAAGACATTAATGAAATCGAAACTTGGACATCAACCTTTTAACATGAATGCATGGATGACAATGAAACCCGGTCATAATCCTCTTGACATCAATGACGATAAAAATTGCTCATATTTCCAACAGTAACCATTGATCATGGCATATAGTTCATATAAAAAATAACTTCAAGTCTGGTTGGATATGTTGATTCAGATTGGGGAGGTTCTATTGATGATTGTAAATCCACTACAAGGCATTATTTCACCTTGGGAAGTGAGTTGATTTCTTTGTCATCCAAGTGTAGATGCAGGGAAAAACATATTTTTCCTCTTAAATCTAATTTAATGTCAAGTGTGCATGGGTGAGATTCATTAGAATCTATGCTTCCCCACTTGAGAGTCTTTTTCCAAAGGAGACCCCGAGAATATGAGGATTCTCAACACAACTAGACTCCTACTCAATGCTTTTTTCTCACGCCTTGTAGAATTTGATGTTATGCTTGTTTGATTGGTGTTTTATGGGTTTATTCAAAGAAAACACCTAAATTTTTGGATCACTATCTATCTTGACTCTTTTTCAAGCCTTAATAATTATTTAAGACCTAAAAGTCAATGATCATCTAAATGCAATGCTAAAGCTTTTATCACACAAATGCAAGAATACAAGAGCTATCCTATATGCTTTTCAAGTTTGTATGAGCTAACTAAGGATATTTTGGTATTTCAAGGTAAAAAAAGAGAAGATGCAAGAATACAAGTTAGCCTAAATGCAACTAAATAATTTTCAATTCTTTCCTAATTGCTTTTGGAGGAAAGATTTTAGATCTTATGCTAAGATTATTTGATTTTATCCAAAATAAATGTGATTAAAGAAAAGGAATTTGAACTATTCTAAGGGTTCCTTGATTGACCAAAATAAATGTAAATTTTAGGTAAACAAATTATAATGAAAAGACAATGAGCAAGGAGTGCCAAGTGGTCGAATTACCTATTTTGAAGATTGAGTAGAAGTTGAAATGTCACTAGACTTTGGTGGAGAATTTGACAACCTGCAAAAGTTGACCAAAAAATTAGGTTTATCTGATTTAGGAGGTCTGTCTGAGTGCAGTGAGATGATAAGTTATTTCACTAGCTGATCAGACCCCCTGTTAAAACAATATTGAGTATGCATGCCTTCCTTGGAGTGGAAAAAGAGATGACAAAGTTGCCAAAATTTGATAAATGAATTTGTTTTGTGATAGAATATTGAAGTGTTTTGAGGTGAAATTGAAAGTAAATTTGTTCTAAATGTTGAGATTAGATTGTAAACAAGACAATGCTAAAAACCAAGATGATTTGGAAGAATTTGCAATAAAGTATAAATGAGCATGTAATCAAGATGCTTGCAAATTTAAAGAAATTAAATGCACAATAAAGATTGTTGATTATAAAGGCATAAACAATAAGAGGATAAAATTAGCCAAAAAGCTATTATGCCTATGATAAAAGAGAGTGAACATAAAATAGATGTGAGTACCTTTTAAATCCCAAACAAGGTGAGCTTAAGTGGTCTTAAAAAGCATGGACAAGGGAAATGACAAAAGTTAATAAGATGACAAGCCAAAAAACGCAGGAAAAAATGATTAAAAGAAATTAAATAACAATGTGATGCATAAAAAAGGTATGTGGCTACAATTTTAAATAAAATGCAGCAATGAGTTGTGTGCAAGAGGTGTGTATGGCTGTAATTTTACATAAAACACAGTAATGAGTGAGCATGAAATGTATATATGGCTGCAATTTTACAATAAAATGCAGCAAATGAGTTTGTGCAAGATGGATATGGCTGCAATTTTATATAGAACATAGTGATGAGTAAGCATGAAATATATATGTGGCTGTAATTTTAAATAAAACACAGCAATATGGTCATGGAAGGTATGTATGGCTGCAATTTTTAAAGAAAACACAGCAAATATAGTTGTGCAAGATGGATATGGCTGCAATATTGAAGAAAACACAACAATATGGTTGTGCAAAATGGATATGGCTGCAATTTTGAAGAATACACAACAAATGTAGTTGTGCAAGATGGATATGGCTGCAATTAAAAATTAAAATGCAAAAATAAAGAGGTATGAGCAGAGATTGGTGTGCAAAGAATGCAAATAGACCTGCAATGAAATTATTAGAATCAAAGAAAGAGATGTATATGGCTGCAAATAAGAAATAAATGCAGTGATATAAGCATGGAAAGATGTATAATAAAATACAACAATGTTAGTACGAAAAGGGATGTAAATGTTGTTGTAAAAACTTAAAGAATCTACAACAGTAAGCAAGAGAGTAAGATGACTGAAATTTTAATTAAAATGGGGATGTAGAGGAGTGAAAATGTGTGCAATGATGTAAGATAGCTAATCCAACTTCTAGAAAAAGCAAATTAGGAATAAGTAATGAAATATTAATGGAAATGCTAAAATATGATAGTGTTGCCCAAGACTTTAAAAGCTACAACAGTAATCAATAGAGGGATGAAGATTGCAATGGAGGGTGCTTGAAGCTAGGCAAGAGTATGAGATAACAAGGCAATAACAACCTTGTATCTTCTACACCTTGCCTTGAGAGATGAGAGAATACAATATCTTATGAATGGAGTATAAAATTACATAGAGTGCATGAAAGAAAATTGTTAAAAGAAATGTTATATTATATTAATGCTTGCAAATGAAAGAGGTATTAAAGTATATAAGCAAGAAATACTGCCAATATAAGCAATATGACTATAAATACAATGACAACAAGTATTATGATATGTAATATAAGAAGGAAATGTAAGAAAACCCTGCAAAATAGAGGATTCATGTTAAAATGAAGAAGGCAAATGGATGTAAGCATGCAAAAGAGATGTTAGATGATAAATGGAGATAATATGATTGAATAAAAAATTGCAAACACAGTGTTAGAAGGCTACAAAAATAGTGTTAATGGCTAAAAATAGATATTAGAACCTTGCAAAGAAGAATTAGAAGCATAAAATGTAAAAATGCCAAAGGGAAAACACAAGTTAGCAAGGCTACAACCTAGAGGACAAAATGTAGTGAAGAAAATATGAATGGAGAGAAGAAATAAGCTAGGAGAGCTATCTTCCTTGCCTCCAAGATGACCTCCTTACCCCAAAGTCCTCCTTGCCTTGCTTGACTTACCTCCAAAATGCTTGTAAGTGCTCCAAATGCTTCGAAAAATCTTGAGAATGAAGAATTATATGGAAGGAAAGCTTATAAGGAGGATGCTATAAATATTTAAAAAGTATAGCTACAGTAAAAATCCATGCCAAATGCCTACCCAATGGGCTCCTTAAATAGGATTTGGGAGGATAATTAGGGGGAAATATGGATAAGATTAAAGTGGAATTTGTAAATTTGGTGCATTGCTAGGGTATGTGGGATCAATGGCAGAGGATATAGGAAGGTAATTCGCATGCTCTTGGTTTGTGCCAGAAGATTCTAAGTTTTTTGCCAAATTCACCACTATTGACCAAATTTGCAACTGGTCTGGCTAGGTATAGTTTTTATGCATTTTGAGCAACGATAACCATCGAAAAATAGGCTTATCTATACTCGTAGGAAAAATATTTTCAATTATAATATAATGGTGATGTGTTTTTGAAGTTTTGAGATGATTTTATAGGTTAAAATCTATCCTAAATATGACCTTAATTTTTAGGTCTATAGAAACCCCAAAATTGGGTATGAAGATGATTGATTTGATTTGCTTGATCAAAAGGCTTGTAAAGGTAAGGTAATTGACCAAATTTGATGCCTAGTTTGACAAGGTTAGAATTCCTTGATGGGGTGTTGTTTGGTGTATTTGAGGATGTCATTGGCTAGGTGTGTCAAAATTGGGTGTCTACACGAAGAAGCAAGGTATAGTGACTTTGTCTTCCATCAAATCTAAATATGCAGCCCTTAATTTAGCTTGTACACAAGGGATTTGGTTGAGGAGAATGTTGAAGGATTTTAGTGAGACTCAAAATGAACCTACCAGAATATTTTGTGATAGCATTGGGCAATACAATTATCCAAATATCTAGTTTTTCATGCAAGGACCAAACACATAGAGTTGAAGCACCATTTTGTTAGAGACTTGGTACATGACAATATTTTGTTATTGAGTATGTTAAGAGTGAGGATAAAGTTGTTGATATACTTACAAAGGGGCTACTGAAGGTGACTCATGGGAGACTCAAAGAAATGTTGGACATTTATTCCTTTGACATCAAAGGGGGATTGTTGAGGGTGATGTCAAAAGCCACCCATAATTATTAAATTAATGTTATGTTTTTTAAGGAGGATATTACTTTTGTCTATAATCGGTTAATAAGTCAATATATATCATATTGGATTGTTAGATTGAGTGAAATTCAAGTTCTAGATTTATTCGTAGAAAATAGGGCCAATAGGGAGTTAATTTCTAGGCAAGTTATCTTCATGAAGAGTGAAATAAATCACATGCAAAAATATCTCAAATTGGGTGCTTTATTTTATGCCAATTAAGAATTTTAGTTAACTGGAAAAAACACCATGCAAGGTGGCCATGACAAAAGCTAGTTTTTTAGAAACTTGAGTTGTTTTAGCTTTTTTTATTGATCAAGGTTGATTGATCATTATATACATTGTAATTGGAATCATTTTGAATATAGAAGAATCAGAATTTTTTAGAGCACACATTGGGTGCACTATTGTGGAGCCTTTTTTAAGTTTTTTTGTGTGCTTTTTTCAATTCTAGATCTAATATTTTGGTTTGGACCAACAACATAGTTTGCTAAAATTGGAGTTTTTTTGTTAAGGATATTTCATCATTTGATATTCATAATTGGTTTAGATTAATCACTAAACACTCCTAGACCATTTTTGGATGATATTCATGCTCCATTAATGTTCATTTTTCTTAGATCAGATTTTCTTAATTGTTGTTTTTTTATCTTTCCACCTCAAGAACTTTCACACAAAACAATTTATAAAACAATATATGGATACTATGAGTTCACAATTCTACCATTTGGGTTGAAAAATGCACCAACAAAAATCATGATGTGTTTAGAAAATATCTGGACCATTTTGTTTTGATATTTCTAGATGATATCTTAATATATTCCCTCACCAAAGAAGAACATGATCAACATTTGAGGTTGGTGTTAGAGGTGTTGAGGAAGAATCAAATTTATGGAAAGTTATTAAAGTGTGAATTCTATGCTTCACAAGTTTAGTATTTGGGGCACATTATATCTATAGAAGGGATTGTTGTGGATCCCAAAAAAATAAAGCCATATTAAGTTGGCCTACACCTACTAATGTGTCCAAAGTTAGAAGCTTCATGGGAATAACTAGTTATTATAGGTGATTTGTGAAAGACTACTCAAGAATTGCCTACTCTATTACCAACCTTCAAAGAAAGGGAAAAGATTTCAAATGGAAAAAAGTGTGAGGCCACCTTTGAAACTTAAAAAAAAATCTGACTATAATACCAATTCTCAAAAACTTGATTCTTTTGGGAATTTAATAGTATGCACAAATGCTTCTAGAAGTATTGGGAGCAGTGATATCCGAAAATGATGTTACAATAGCCTATGAATATACGAAACTTAAGAAGCATGAGCTAAAATATACTGCACATGACTTGGAGCTAGTAGTGGTTTTCCGTGCTCTCAAGGAGTAGAGGCATTATTTATTGGGGAAACCTTTCAAACTAAGGACACATCACCAAGTTTAAGGAAAAGAAGGTGGATAGAGTTCCTAGTCGAGTATGGATTTGGTATAGAGTATATCAAAGGAAGAAAAAACAAGGTTGTTGATGCCTTGAGTATGAGGAGGTATATAGCAATATTAACCTGGAGTCATATTGAATTGATTGATAAAGTTAGATAAATGCAATTACAACACCAGTATTGCATTAAAGTTCAGGCTAAAATTGAGGTAAATCTTGAGGAAAATAGAGATTTTAACATAAAATATGGACTTTTATGTTTCAAATATAGGGTTTTTATACTCAAAACTAGTGATTTAAAGAGAATGATTATGTAGGAGGTGCATTTTTCTCCATATTTTGCTTATCCAAGTGGTGCAAAGATGAGAGAATATGAAAAAGACCTTTTATTGGCCTGGAATGAAACATGATGTTAATGGATTCATTGCTAGATGTTTGGAATGCTAGAAAGTATATAGAATAGCAACATCTAACAAGAAAACTTTACCCACACAATATACCTACTTAGAAGTGGTTGGTCATATCCATGGATTTTATTGTGGATTTACCTAAAATAAGGTACCAACATGATGCAATACTTGTGGTGGTAGACATATTGACTAAAGTTGCACAATTTATACTGGAGAACATCAAGGATGATGCACCAATCAAATAAGTTTAACAAGAAAATAATTAGGTTACATGGTTTTCCTGAAGTGATCATATCAAATACAGACTCTAGATTTATGTCAAAATTTTGGCAAGCTCTTCATCCTGCTTTAGACACTAAATTGAATGTTAGTTCTGCTTACCATCCAAAAATAGATGGAAAAATAGAGAAGGTTAACCATATCCTTTAAGATATGCTTCACATGTATTTCATGGATCAAAAGTCTAAGTGGGAAGACTATTTGTATATGGTTAATTTTGCATATAATAATGAATACCATGCATCCTTAGGAATGGATTCATTTAAGGCCTTATATGGAAGAAGGTATAGAACACCTTTATCATGGGATAATTCAAAAGATAAGGTGGTGATAAAATTAGACACTATCAAGGAGATTGAGGAGCAGCTCAGGGTGATCCAAAAAAGGCTCAAGGAATCATTCAATATCTAGAAGAGTTATGCTAATTTAAAAATATCACAAGAATTCTCTATGGGAGACAAAGTCTTCTTGAGAGTGAGAGCTAAGAAAAGTGCCATCAAGTCAACTAGGTTGTTGTTGGGCCTTTTGAAATCATTGATAATATTAGTCCAATAGTCTATATCCTCACCTTACCACCCAACTTGTCAAAGATCCATTATACTTTTCATATATCCCTGCTTGGAAAGATGTTGATGAAATGAGAAAGTAATTCCTATTTTTGTTTGAATAAAAATATTTTATTTTCAAAAACACAAGAGATTGTGTTTAGTCCTAAGGGGAGTATGTAATGGCCCACCCTGGTAGGAATTTCCCTTGATGCTTGATTTATGTACTAGTGTATTGATATTTAATGCATGATCCTATTTTATTATATTAAGATGAGTTGATAGTTATGCTTTCTAAATTTAGATTATGATATTTTTAGAATATGGTACTACTAATGAATTTTATGGTTGTAGGACCAGGTACTCTCATGGGTGGATTGGTATGGGACAACCATAAGGGTTGAGAAAAAAAGAAAATGATGGATGAATTTTCATCGACAACCACAAGGGTAAAACCCTCATGTAGATGCATTTTCATATATTTGATTTAAAATGCATCATCGGGCAAGGAGGTTTCTATAAAAAACAAAAGATTCCTACCCTATGCATAGGGGATCCTTAGTAGGTAGGTGATAATGTTGTAGTTATCATAAATCCTCATGCTTAAGGAAAAATATTGTTTGTGCATATTTTTATTGCATCTTAGTTTGAGCAAGGACAACTTAGCAAGAGCCCTTGTGTTGTTGTATGTATTTTGGAGTGTGGAATTGTTTGGTTAAGGATTTATCAAACAAAGTATTAATAATAATGTTAGTATTATTAATACTTAAAATATTAAATATCAATGTTAATCATTAATATTTTTTAATGGGTTATATGGGATTGAAACAACGCCCACTCGTATTACATCATCACCACATAGTGGAATTACAACAAAGCTTGGATATTATCCATGTATCATTTGACAACATTTGAACCTGGGTCTCCTCCTTGAAATGTTGAGGAATTTGATTTGTTAATTGTTAATATTAAAATTCAATATTAATTAAATTAATTAGGTGAGTAATTATTTTAATTATTATATTAACCTAATGTTAGTAATTAACACTAGCATTAGAAAATAATGATAATATTAAATCAATGAAATGAATGAGTGACTTAATTGTTAATGCTTGCCTAAGGGTAAATGTAAATTAATGTAGGCAGTAATAAGATAAATCTTGCAGTAAAATCACGACACTTTTTCTCTTCGGCCTCGATGATGCAACTTGTCGCGATATCGCGACACTTTTTCTCTTCGACCGCAATGTTGCAACATGTCGCGATATCGCGACACTTTTTCTCCTCGACCGCGATGTTGCAACATGTCGCGATATCGTGATACTTTTTCTCCTCGGCCGCGATTCTGCATCATGTCGCGATATCGCGACACTTTTTCTCCTCGGTCGCGTTTTTGCAACATGTCGTGATATCGAGACACTTTTTCTCTCTGGCCACGATTTTGCAACATGTCGCGATATTGCGACATATTTTCCCTTCGGCCGAGATTTTGCAACATGTTGCGATATCGCGAAACTTTTCCTCTTCGGCCTCGATGATGCATCATGTCGCGATTTCATGACACTTCTTCTCTTCTGGCACCAACCTTGCAACTTGTCGCGATATCGCGACACTTCTTCTCTTCTGGCAGCAACCTTGCAACATGTCGCGATATCGCGACACTTTCTCTCCTTCGGTCGTGATGCTGCTTATTGTCACGATTTCACGACATCTTTTCCTCTTTTGGCTGCATCGATGCAACATGTCGCGATATCGCGACATCTTTTCCTCCTTGCCTTTTCCCTATGCTGTGGGCCGCGAAAACGTAACTGGTCGCGATTTCGCGACACCTTCCCTCATGTGGTGTTTTGCTTTCTCTTTGATCTTAGCTCTTGGGCCTCCTCGGTCGGCTTGGAAAACATGTAAAAACCTCTTGTACAAGGTTCAGGGACCTTTCAACACCCTTTCAACCAATAAAAAAAAAAAAAGATAAATCTTGCAAAAAGGGGTAAAGTTCACATTTTTAATAATGCTGAAAATATGATATATTAGTAAAATTAAAAACATTGAAAATAGCTGACAATTTTAGAAAACCTTTACAACATGAAATTTTTACAGTGTTACCTTTATCATAATGATTGGAATGTCATGGCAAAAGAAGATGGGTGGTAAACCTGCATGGAATGAACCTATAAACCTCCCAACCTTTGATATTATTTTTCCTTAAAAATACCTATATGTTTTTTCGCAACCTAAGAAAAAAAGGAATAGCTGGAAGGAAGAAGGAGGGAGTGTCGAGTTTTAATCCATTCAAACACTAGAGCTCTTAGTTCATAGTTGTGAGTACATCTATTAATTGCAATTATTGTGTTATTGTATGAAAGGAACCTAGTTATAATGTATTATAGATTAATATGATATGAGTTTATTTATTTTTAAGGATTGTGAATGTTTGAGATCTTGGTTTGTTTCTTTAGCATGCATCAAGAATTATTTTAAGAAATATTTTGTTTTCTATGATTTTTATATGTATCACATAGTTATTTTCTAGTTTATTTTAAATGATGTTTTGTTACTCCTTTAGTTGTATGAGTAAACAATGGTGATATGGTGTGCATTATCTATTTATGTTCCATATAAAATGCAACCACATATCTAAAAATTTGATGTAGTGCAAGGATTGCTTTTGGATGATATATGTTTCTTTTTGGGTTGAGTGCCTAAAATTTAATAAGGCCAAATAATTCTAGTCATAGACAAGTTTGGATGAATAACCAAAGGTATATAAGGATGTTAATGTAGAGGCCTCAAAATATCTTAAATCCATAGGCTCATAGAATTGATAGTTGGTTGAATTTATTTTTCCAAATGTTTTGTCATCATCAAGCCGATAGTGAAAACCTTCAACCATAGTGGTAGAATTACTCTTCACAAATCAACGTAGTATAGTGCTTTAACCTATAAATATTTCCTTTAATATTTATAAGTTTCATGTTTTTGCATTTCTTTGGTATGTTGTATAATATTATCATTGAAGAAAATTATCCTTAAGTTTAATAAAAACTTAGAAATCATCTAGATGTAGAGCTATGTTTCGTTGGAACATCACTAAATTTGTTTGATGTTTTTAAGTTGCATCTCTTTAGGAATATTTTTTATAATTATTATGGTCTTAATGAGAGCCATTTTAGTCAATAGTTAAACTTTCCTGCTGTCAATAAAGGTGTTCCTTTATTTATAGTTTAAATGTATTATTTAAAAAAATATAGGGATGAAACTATTAAATTGTTTTTGAAGGCTTTCATGTTTTTAATATTATTTTAAAATGTGTTGTTTTACTTAGTCAATATTAAACAAAAATTAGTTTTAATTAGGCCATAGAAGTGGAACTAATAATTAATTTTGAAGGATTATGGTCTTATTAATATTGGCTAAATAATGGGTTGATTGATAGTTAATTAAAGAGAAGTATCAAAATCTGTTTTTATTAGTAAAGTAATATTCCATATAAAAATTGTTGCTTATTTTGAAAATGGAATAATGTATTGTATATTTTCTAAGTTTTAGAAAATAAGAAGCTATTATTTGAAGGATTAAATAGAAAGTTTCCAAGAGATGGATGAGGCTTGAGTAGCTAAGGAATCCATAATCAAGAGAAGTATGGAATTCTCTCAATATTCTTGCTTGGTATTTGAATAGTATGATGCATATTTTTGCATAGTTGTATGTTTTTCTTGCATAGTATAGGTTAGGCTTGCATATGCTTTCAAGAGTTGTCCTGACCCCTAAAAATTGAATTCAAAGTTCATTGGAAAGGATCTATCAAGTGGAATACTTTGAGAAATAAGATGAGCTAGAGACCATTTATATATGTTGAAATATAATATTGTATTTAGAGATGAGAAATACTTGGAAAGTATCTTGAATGGAAATTATGTTATGCAAGAATATGATGAAGGAAAAGATGTCATGTAAATATTCTTGTTATATTATTTTAAAGTTTGTTCAAATAATGGAAGATTAAATAATGTTATTCCGTTATGTTGAGCAAGGTGCAACGACAGTATTATCATTATTGTCAACACACTCATATGGATAGGTTGATGTAGTGGACAGTTGTTCGGAGGTTATTTGGAGTATGTACAATGGTGTTCAATTCTTATGAGAATGTTTATGATGTTCATGTGAAGTTGTTACAGGTTGTTCGTGCAAATTTGCAAAAGTTGCAAAAATCGTCAAGAAGTTGTCAAAGTAGCAAAAAAGGAAGTTGTCAAAGTGGCAAAACATCAATGGAATGTGTTGGACTGCCCAAGATACTATTTGGAGGTTTTTTTATCGTTAGCAAGTGTGGTTGCAGTGTTGGAACGGCTGGTTGCTTCGCTGGTGCATTGTTGGTCATGAAACTCCAGCTGTAAAATCTGCCTCGGAGGTCGCTTTGCGGGAGGAATATTAAGAAATCCATGAGGAATTGGACCTCAAATTTTTTAATGGAGGTAGTTGGATATACTGAGAGCTTAATTTTTAAATTTCACCCCAAACAGAGTTTGGAGGAAGAAACTGTGAGTGCTGCAAAATGGCTCTGGAGAACTTTTTGCAGTTTATGTGACAGGTGTAAAATCAGCGTCAGAGGCCACTTTGTCAGAGGTATATTAAGTATTATGTGATGAAGAAAAATTTAAAATTTTTACTGGAGGTAGTCTAATATACAGAGAGCCTATTTTTTAAATTTCAGCTCGAACAGAGACCCGAGAAAGAAACGGCAGCAGTTGTAAAATTCTTTCGTAGCACTTTTTCCAGTTTTGGGCAGCCAAGTGCTTTTGCTCTCAAATACTCAAATTCATATTTTCTTGTTGACGAATATGTCGTTTAAATGTTGTTTCACGTATAGCTCATCGAATTGAACATATTTGCTTTTTGGTCGGAGTAATTTCGAGGCCTCCAAGTGTGAGAATGAGTAATGTGCACAACACTTTGTCCATGAACTGTTTGACAAAATGCCTCTCCAAAATAAAAGTGAAATTTAAAAAGGTCATAACTTTTGATCCGTAACTCCTTTTGAGTCCGTTATTTTTTCAGTGCGTGTAGAATTTTAAAATCTAGAAGAACATTATGTCTCCTAAGGGAGACGTTATTGAATGCTAAAATGGTCATCTTGCAGCTCAAAATTTGTTAGGAAGTTGAAGTGTTGGAAGTTAAAGGTATTGCAAAAAGGTTTTTAAAAGGATTCAGTGTGAGTACAGAGAGGTGTGTGTGATTGAGATTCAGATCATATGAGATTAGTCAGAGTGGATGTGTAGAGAGAAGCAATGAGCTAGACCACTTAGGGTCTTTTGGAACGGAGATCATATTTTCTACTACAGTTTTTATTTTTGCCGAGTGGGTTCTTGGCGATCGGCGTCGATGCTCTTTTCAGTTGGTGTTGCTAAAGTCTGGGTTGGTTGGTGTCATTCCCTACAGTTGGTGCTGCAAAAATATTGTAAAGACCAAACATTTTCGAGGCTAGATTTGGATGGGAGTCCAAACAATCCATTGGCACAGTGGTTTTCCCACATCGGGTTTTCACTATAAATATGGTGTTATATGATGCATGTTTGTGTGATTGCTTATTTTGATTTGATTTCATAGTTGGATTAATTTTTTAATACACACTAATTCACCCCCCCTCTTAGTGTCATGCTTAGTTTTACAATTGGTATCAGAGCCGGGTTCTTGAATAGGCTTAACTGGCTAGGGTGATATTGGAAGTGACACAATGGTAGGTGGTGAAGGGTTCTCATCAAACAAAGCACCATTGTTTGACGAAACTAATTACGCATTTTGGAGACTCAGGATGCAGACATATCTTTGTGCTTTGGGATACGACGTTTGAGATTCAGTAAACAGTGGATACACAATACCCACCACTTCTCCTACCGATGTTGTTGGTAAGAAACTATTTGAGAATGACTCAAAAGCAAAGAATGCTATCATGTGTGGATTAGTGGATAGAGAACTGGTAAATATTATGGGTTGTAAAATGACAAAGAAAATATGGGATAAACTGAAGAGCATTCATGAAGGAGACGATAAGATCAAGGAGGCCAAGTTACAAACACATCAAGCTCAGTTCGAAGGATTGAAGATGAATGAGGATGAGAATATAGAGGTATATATGCTGGGAGTTAATGAAGTCATCAATGTTATCAGAGGACTTGGAGAGGAAATCAAAGACCCGATAATCGTCAAAAAGGTATTAAGATCTCTTCCTCAAAGGTTTGATTCTAAAGTTTCAGCTATAGAAGAAGCTAAAGATCTAAATTATTTTAGTATGGATGAGATGCATGGCTCTTTGACTGCATATGAGATGAGAATAGGAAAATCTAAACCCATCGATAGAGAAGTTGCTTTTAAAGCCTAGAAAAATATGAAAGCAAAACAAGAATCTGAGGAAGAAAAGACGTCAGATGAAATGAAAGCAAACTTTGTTCAAAAACTAAAAAGGGGAAAAGGAAAATATAGAGGAAAGTTACCGTTTAAATGTTTCAATTGTGGAGGCATTGGGCATTTCGCAGCTAAATGTCCACTTAATGAGAAGAACAGAAGTGATGAAGGATCTCATAAAGAAAGAAGTGATTGGAAGAAAAAATCAAATATTAGAAAAGGTAACTTCAAGAAGAAAAGTTTCATCTCCAAGAATGTCAGTTCATCAGAAGACAACTCTAATGAGGATTCTGAAAAAAGAAATAGGTGAAGCTATTTTTATGGCATTCGAAGAAGAAAAACCAAAAAAAGAACAGGAATGTGATGAAGAAGAAATTGACGCAGAAGTGAATTTGGAAGAGGAACTAATTGCAACTTTGGATGAATTGAAGACAAAAAGAAAAAGGAATAAGAAAATTTCAAGAAATCTTGAGGATGCAAATGAAATAATAACAAGTTTGAAAGTGCATATAGAAGAATCCAAGAAGATCTCCGAAGATCTCGAAGTGCAAATAACCATGAAAATAGATTATTGCAACAAGTTAGAAGAAGAGGTTGTTGGTTTAAGGATGCAACTAGAAGAGATGAATAAGAAAATTAGCTCTTATCACAAACATGAAGAGAGTTCTATGAAGTTGGATAAGATTATAAAGAACCAGAAGACTACATGTATCAAATTTGGTTTGGGTTTTGATGAAGGAGAATTATCAAATGGATCAAAGGCCATAAATGAAGAATCCACAAAGAATGAAGAAAAGAAACAGGTTAATCAAGCAAAACTGAATCATGCAAAGGAAAGCAATAATGCAAGACAAGAAAGGAGAATTGACAATGATGGTTTCACCAATGTCACACATCAAAGAAGAAGAAGATTTATGGCTCCTATAACAACATGACAAAGACCACCACCCAGGTTCAATAATCCCTTCTCTGGTTACTGTTTTAAATGCAATGGTTATGGACATAAGATTTCAGATTGTAAGAATAATGTAGGACCAAGGAATTTTGCTAGTAGAAATGCTTTTTCACCTTTGATGCATTATGCAGTAGAATGTTATAACTATAATAACTTTGAGCCTATTGCAAGAAATTGTAGAAGTACATTTGCATCAAATCAATTTCAAGAAAGAAAATTTTAGTCAAATGGAATAATACAAAATAAAAAATTTCCCAAAAAATATGCATAAGCAACTAAAAAAGAAAAGCCAAAAGAAAAGCCCAAAAATGTAATCAAATCGGAGTGGAAAGAAAAATAACAACCTAAGGAAGAAAAGGAATCCTTAGTCGTACATATGACATTTAAAGCGCAGAATAAATCCGCACCATGGATACTTGATAGTGGATGCTCCAGTCATATGATAGGTGACAAATAGAAATTTGAGAAGTTGCAGCAATATGAAGGTGGTTCAGTGAAATTCGAAAACAATTATGGAGCTAAGATAGTTGGCAGAGGTTCAGTTAAGATCAGTGACAAAAAAATCAGGTCAAAATATGTCTTGTTTGTAGTTGGTCTAAAGCATAACTTGTTGAGTGTAAGTCAGATTTGTGATAGAGGTCATGATGTGATATTTAAGAAGTAGGATTGTGAAATCAGAAAGGCAAACAGTGGGAAGTTGATAGCAGTTGGATAAATAACATATAGCAACCTGTACACTCTCTCAAAGACTTCAGAAGGAGCTTGCTTGATTGGACAGGAAGAAGAGAATTGGTTGTGGCACAAGAGGCTTGGTCATATCAGTTTTGACAATCTAGTAAAAATCAGTTCAAAGAAAGCAGTGAGAGATATTCCCACCATTGGAAAACCATCAAATAGCATTTATGCTTCATGTTAAAAAGGGAAGCAAACTAGAGTCTCATTTAAAACAAAAGAGTACTACACGAGAAAACCTTTGGAACTAGTACATACTGATTTATGTGGACCCATGACAATGCAAAGCATAAACGGTGACAAATATTTCATGTTGTGTATAGATGACTATTCCAGGATGACATGGGTATTGTTTTTGAAGCATAAATTATAAGCTTTTGATATGTTCAAGGTTTTCAAAAATCAAGTTGAGAATCAAACAGGAAAAATGATTAAATTTTTAAGGTCAGACAGAGGAGGAGAGTTCATTTCAGAGGATTTCACAGAGTATTGTGAAAAATATGGCATCAGGAGATAGTTTTCAATAGCCAGGACACCTCAATAGAATGATGTGGTAGAAAGAAAGAAGGATAGTGCAAGAAATGGCACAAACTATGTTGATTGAGAGCAAAGTAGCAGACAAATTTTGGAAAGAGGTAGTCCATACTGCGGTATATATCCAAAATAGGTGCATGTTGAGGACGCATGAAAGCAAAACCCCTTATGAGTTGTGGTTCGGTAAAAAGACAACAACAAGATATTTTAAATTTTTTGGTAACAAGTGTTACATCAAAAGAATTAAATAAAACCTTGGTAAGTTTGAAGATAGAGCGGATGAAGGCATTTTTCTTGGCTATTCATCAAATAGCAAATCTTATAAGTGTTACAACAAGAGGCTAAGAAAAATTATGGAAAGTATCGATGTTAAAGTTGATGAAGTAAGGGAACGAGTAATTAGCTATGAAGAGAACTACCTAATTTATGAAGAGGTCATTGAAAGAGATGAGGAAGAGGAAATGGAAAAGAAATCAAGAATTGACTTAGATGATTCGAAAAGTGATTCAGAATTGGAAGAAAACAAGAAATTCAAAACAGGTAGCTGGCAGAAAGATCATCCTAGAGAGAAAATAATTGGAGACCCCACGGTTGGTGTTCGGACAAGAAGAATATTAGTAAGTAACTACTCTTTACTATCCAGTATTGGGCCCAAAAATGTTGTCGAAGCAAGAAAATATGAAAGTTGGGTAAAGGTAATAAATGAAGAATTAGATCAGATCGAGAAAAACAAGACTTGGGAGTTAGTACCAAGACCCGCAAATAAAAATGTAATCGGTACTAAATGGGTCTTTCGAAACAAATTGAATGAAGATGGATAGGTAGTCAGGAACAAAGCAATATTGATATGCAAAGGGTATGTGCAAGTTGAAGGTATTGACTTCGAGGAAACCTTTGTACCTATGGCCAGACTAGAGGCAATTCGAATATTTCTTGCTTTAGCAGTTTACAAGAATTTCAAAGTTTATCAAATGGATGTGAAATCAACATTTTTGAATGGGAAACTTGAAGAAGAGGTTTATATTAAGCAGCTATATGGTTTTCAGCTTGGTGATAATCCCAACTTAGGTTTGCAAGTTGAATAAAGTATTATATGGATTAAAACAGGCACCCCGGGCATGGTATGCAAGGCTAGACAGTTATCTTACTCAATAAGGGTTCAAGAAAGGTATGGTGGACAGTAATTTGTATGTCAAAATAGAAAATGGTCATCATATTGTTGTTGTTATATACATATATGATATCATATTTGGTAGCAGCAAAGATGAGTTGTGTAAAGATTTTGCAAATAAGATGCAGAAAGAGTTTGAAATGTCAATGATTGGTGAAATTTCGTATTTTATCAGATTGCAAATTAATCAAAAGGAGAAGGGCATATTTATTTATCAAATCAAATATGTGAAAGAGATGCTAAAAAAGTTCACAATGGAGGATTGCAAGCTAGTTAGCACTCCCATGACGACAAGTTGCAAGTTGAGCAAGGATGACAAATCTCCACTTGTTGATCAAACTATGTACAAATCCATGATTGGGAGCTTACTGTACTTGATAGCTACTAGACCAAATATTTTATAGGCAGTATGCATGGTAGCACGATTTCAGGCTAGTCCCAAGGAGACTCATGTGACAATAGTAAAGAGGATTTTTCGGTACCTGAAGGGTGCTATGGAGTATGGGTTATGGTATCCGAAAGGTAAGGACTTCACCCTTATTGCATATTCAGATGCATATTGGGAAAGATGTGTAGATGACAGGAAGAGTACCAGTGGAGGTGCATTCTATCTTGGTGATAATATTGTTGCATGGCATAGCAAAAAGTAGGAGTCAGTATCATTATCCATAGCGGAGGCAGAGTATATTGCAGTGACATCATGTTGTACACAAATACTTTGGATGAAACAAACTTTGAAGGATCTTGGAATAAATTTTAGTGATCCCATATCGATCATGTGTGACAATACAAGTGCAATAAATATCTCAAAGAATCTGATTATGCATTCTCACACAAAACATATTACTATCCGATACCATTTTTTGAAGGAGAAAGTTGCGAAAGGTGAGGTTAAGTTGGATTTTGTTCCAACAACAGAGCAAGTAGCGGACATCTTCACCAAACTATTTTCCAAGGAAGTCTTTGAGTACATTCATAAGAAATTGGGAGTGGTCACACTTCCCAAGCATTGACTAGATATCGGGGTCACATTCTCAGGGGGAGCATTTGTGTCTTTGTTTATATTTTTGCTCATGTTTGTGATTTTTGCTAAGTGTAATAATTTTTGCCTGATAATGTTGTGCATGGACTTAGGGGGAGTTTGTTGCAGCTCTTTGGTCTTGTTGTCAAAGGGGGAGAAGAGTTACAACAAACTGTGCGTGTGTTGCCAACAATTCCAAAGGGGGAGATTGTTGAGCAAGGTGTAGTGACAGTATTGTCATTGTTGTCAACACACTCAGATGGACAGGTTGATGCAGTGGACAGTTGTTCAAAGGTTATTCAGAGTATGTACAGTGGTGTTTAATGCTTATGATAATGTTTGTGATGTTTAGGTGAAGTTGTTACAGGTTGTTCATGCAAATTTGCAAAAGTTGCAAAAATCGTTGGGAAGTTGGCAAAGTAGCAAAAAAGGAAGTTGCCAAAGTGGTAAAACAATAATGGAATGTGTTGGACAGCCCAAGATACTATTTGGAGGTTTTTTTATCATTAGAAAGTGTGGTTGCAGTGTTGGAACGATCGGTTGCTTCACCGGTGCATTGTTGGTCATGAAACTGCAGCTGTAAAACCTGCGTTGGAGGTCACTTTGTGGGAGGAATATTAATAAATCCATGAGTAATTGGACCTCAAATGTTTTACTGGAGGTAGCTGGATATACTGAGAGCTTAAGTTGTAAAATTTAGCCCAAAGCTGCAAAATGGCTCTGGAATATTAAGCAATCCATGAGTAATTGGACCTCAAATGTTTTAAGGAAGAAACAGTGAGCGCTGCAAAATGGCTCTGGAGCACTTTTTGTAGTTTATGTGATAGGTGTAAAATCAGCGTCAAAGGCCACTTTGTTGGAGGTATATTAAGAAATATATGAGGAATCAAACTTCGAATTTTTTATGTGATAGGTGTAAAATCAGCGTCAAAGGCCACTTTGTTGGAGGTATATTAAGAAATATATGAGGAATCAAACTTTGAATTTTTTACTGGAGGTAGTCTGATATACAGACATCTTACATGATAGGTGTAAAATCAGCGTCAAAGGCCATTTTGTAGAGCCATTTTGCAGTTTATGTGATAGGTGTAAAATCAGTGTCAAAGGCCACTTTGTTGGAGGTATATTAAGAAATATATGAGGAATCAAACTTCAAATTTTTTACTGGAGGTAGTCTGATATACAGAGATCTTACGTTTTAAATTTCAGCCCGAATGGAGACCCGAGGAAGAAACGACAACAGTTGCAAAATGCCTCTGTATTAAATTTTTAATACACTGATTCACCCCCCCCTCCCCCCCTCTCAGTGTCACGTTTAGTTCTACACGTTATGTTAAGTCCTTGGAAATAGTTAGTTATTTGTAAAATGAAAAGGATGTGTTCTTGAAGGAATGATAGAATCTATTTGATGGATTATGTTTATTTTTTTTTCAGATGTTGATTTTATCCTTCCATTGTAAATAAAGGAAATGCTATATTCTATAGTTGTGATTGAAGAAGTATTTAAAATTCCTAGTATTTAGCAATGTGTTATGTTGAATTTAATTATGATTTAATATAGCACTCTATTTTCTTTTGGAAATATGTTTATAAATGTTAAGACTCTTTGATTTGGAGGAGGGGTTATTTTGGGTATGATATTAGAGCTATATTAGTAATCCCTTGATTCAAGATGTACCCAATCCTAGTTGAGTTATAGTGAGGCAATAACTAGGTATTTTTTAATGATACACCCTAAGCGGTGAGGCTTAGGTGGCCCAAAAAAGTTTGGCTTGGGTGGCCCAAAGTAGTGAGGCTTGGGTGGCCCAAAGTAGTGAGGTTTGGGTGGCCCAAAGTGATGAGGCTTGGGTGGTCCAAAGCAGTGAGGCTTGGGTAGTCCTAGTTGTGAGGCTTAGGTAGTCCTAGTAGTGAGGCTTAGGAATATTAATGATGGATTGGTATGGGATAATCCACAAAATCATTCATAAGATAGTATAGTGGTGGCACCTTGTAGTGAGGTAAGCATAACTACGATCATTATTAGGTGAGTGGTAATGGTATTAGCTAGCTCATGATGAGGTGAATCTAACTAATCACTAAGGAATCATGCCAAATTAATCCTACATAGATAGTATTATGTAGGGTTAGGGAATAGGCATCACCTTTAAGTGTTATGGGCCTTAAAGGGTAATCCCTACACCATGGTCAATTTTTTCTATACAGGTGAGTGTAAAAAAAAAGTGGGGGACCACTAATGACATATTTTATAAATAGTGAGGTTTAGAAAAGTGAACCCTAGAAGTACATGAATTTGGTCACTCCTATCCACTTGAGTGTTGTCTACAGTGACAATGAACTCAAAAGTGGTTATGCCTTAATATTGATGAAAATATTGGTTCTTCTTTGTGAGTTAATCCTTGTAAAAAATAACTCTTTTCCTTTGGTCTAGTTTGTGGATCGTTACACTTGGCCTCATCGAACCACTAAAATTACTTCTAAAGAGAAGATAGATGATTTACCTTCCTTCCAAAAATACAAAAAATATCTAGAAAAACTCTGATATAAATTCCAATATAAGGTTTAAAATCCTTTTTCATCAACCATTAGAAAGTTGTAGGCACATTCCACAACTTGAATGACATCACTCAATAGATAAAAGTTTCCCATAAATTTGTTAAGTTTTCTTTATCTAGTATTATTCTACAATATGAACCTAATTTTAGCCACTTTAACCATTTGAAAAGCTATAACATTATTTTCTTGCAAATTCATCCAAAATTTGATCTAAAAAAGGGAATGAAGAGTAGTTTTTCTTTATAATATTATTTAAATTTTAATAATCAACACAAAACTATAGCTTCCCATTATTCTTCCTTGAAATTATATTTGGAGACATCCACTTTGATTTATCTGTTGAAAAGTTGAAGCTACACCTTGCAACTTGTCTATCTCTTCTTTCATAGACTTTGAAAAAAATTGGGTTCATATGATATAATATTTACTTCATAGGTTTAGCATCATCTATCAACTCTATTTTATGCCTCATGAAATATACTTTTTTAACTCTTTATGATCAAAATTGAACAAGTGAATATTCATATAGAAGAGCTATAAGTAATTCTATTTTTCATATTTTTCCATTTCATTCTCAAACTATAACTATTGTAGTCAGTTATCCATATCTTCCTCAAAAAACTAATGTGGATGGTCTATTGGAGCATATGGATGGATTCCAATCTCTAAGAAATCCACTTCATTCACACTGGAATATTTTGAGGTTTTCCACTCACTTTCTTCCTCTATTTCTATTGTCCTCAATGTATGATATTGAGGTATCACATTTATCTTCACTCACTTAGAACCTTGACCAATGGTCATGTACTCTTTATTCTAGTAATTACTATTATAGGATTTTGCCAACCATGGCCTTTCTAACAATATTGAATAGGCTACTAAACCATTTTTATATGACTTGAAAATCTACCACATATGTGACTCCCATGATTAATATTGCTACATCAGAGACTACACCTATTGGTTTTATTTTTTCTTTATTCAAGAATATCAACTTTAAGTTAGATGGATAATCTATTCCTAGTTCTAATGTATTAAAAGTATATTCTATCAGTATATTGATAGTGGTTCCACCATCTACCATGATATTAGGAATATAAATACCTTTGCATAAAACATTAGCTTGGGGAGCATATGGATAGACCTTTATGTCAAACACAATGAATTTGAATTTCCTTCTTCATCAGGAACTAATTTTGTTATATAGCTCTCTTTAATTTTTTGATGATAATGCTTGTAGCTTCCCATACATGAAATTGGAGGTTTTATTTGAAAAATCCTCCAAGATTGAGTATGGTACCTAACCTACTAAAACTGGAAAATCTTGAACTCCTAATTTTCTTCTTTTTTTGGGATCTTATGTCTTCTTCTTGGCCTCCTTTCCTTCATTGGGAGTCCTATCATAAGGTTGAATCATTGCGATAATAATAACTTCTTATTTGTTATATTGAACAAGATCAACAATATTAATAGGATCTTTACCATTCTCATTATTATTTATCCCTAAATTAGATGCATTATTAGTATAATTTGTCCTAGAATACCCTTTATATTTTCATTCATAGCAAACTACTTAGATAAATTCTTCCTAGCATATTTATCTCTATATTGGGCTCATGGAGTTCCTAAGGCATTTCCTTACAACAAATCGATTGTAAGGTATTTCATATTTTTATTAGATCTTCTACTTCTATTGTAGAATTTGTCATGACCCTTCCCGATGGACTTTGTGACATGGAAAACAATGTATTAATTTGATGGTGTTTTAATACTTGGTTTTGTGCAATTAAGCAACTATGTGATGTTAGTTGATATTGAAGAACATGATACTGCTAACAAATTACCAATGTACAGGATCATGTACACTCGTGGGTGGAAGAAGTTGAGTCATCCATAAAAAGCGAGGGTACTTGAGGTTGGGGAAGTTATGAAAAGGTATCTCAAAGGTCACATGGATAGATACCTTCATATAGGCATGCATTATAGATTAGGGATAATCATTAATAGCTAGCCACCTTGAGCCTCAATTGATAGCCTGGTAGCTATCGTAAATCCTTGGGCTGAGATAGGTGACTAAATTGATGGAAAGTCTCCCTCTTTATCTATTGCATATGTTTGATTATCTTTTACTTCATCACTTGTTGCATAAATGGTTTGGGAAGCATGCATAATTTGATTGTTTTGGGAAAACTCCTTGTTTTGCGCATATTCCTTCAAAATAATAGCTTGATGTTAACATGCAATGAGAAAACCTCTTGTTCTATAAATAAGAAGGGGGATAATTATTTTAAATGATAATAGAACTTCATTTATAAATAATAGTTTAATTATTTTAAATGATAATAGAGCTTCATTTATAAATAATAGTTTAATTATTTTAAATGATAATAGAGCTTCATTTATAAATAATATTTTAATTATTTTAAAATAAAAATAGAGCTTCATTTATAAATAATGGTTTAATTATTTTAAATGAAGATAGAACTTCATTTACAAATGATAATTTAACAATATTAAAAGAGAAAAGAGTTTCAATTTATATATATAATGGTTGGTTTAGTTTATATATTGAATGCCTCTTATTAATAAATAATCAAACTTCATGTTAAACCAAGGAGATATTTACCATTTATGAGAACTCTGCCAGCAACATGTTCGATTAGATGGGATGCCTTCCAATATCGAAAATGGAGAGAAATTCATTTATGGTAGGGCTTATCAAAAGGATTTAATAAGATATATGATAATCTAATGTCAATCGCTGCATTGAATAGATGGGATGATTTATGGTGGGCAATGGAGTTTTATAGAGGAGATATATACATAGGAGGCACTTTAGGTAAGGGGAGAAAGAAACCACATTGAGAGAAAGAAGGAATGACTCACTGTGTGGAAGAACTGAGGGAACCATGTTGAGAGGGAATGATTCACTGCGTAAGGGAAATGAGCCACGTTGAAGAGTAGTCAAGAAATAGCAAGAATGAAGGAGCTACCACTGTGTTAGTGAAATATAGGCAAAGGAGAGTCGATCTCACGTAACATTACAGGTTGGTTGGAAACTTGTCTTTCATTTTATTAGCAAATAAATACACTAATCCATTTAAAACATTGGGGTAACGATTCCTTATGCTTGACCTGGTTGGGTCTGTTACTATTTGGACTGTGTATGTTGGTTTCTTCTATGACATTGTGGGCTGATTTTCCTTGACTAAAACATTTCTACCATGTCAACCATGTAATCCTTTATGTCTTTCTAGGTTACTACGTGTTAGTGAGACCTGTGTACTAGGGTTTATAGGTAGATTTGGCTCAACCTGATCATTGAGAAAACCTCACTTTTACTCCCCCTTGCATCAACATATTGAAGAACATAAGATTATACTGAGAGGGGGGTAAATAGTATAAGATCATTTTTTACTTTTCTTTCCCAAAAAGTATTATCCAATATAATCAATGGCAATATCAATAGAAGTAATTAAAGCAATGCACAAATCATCACACACAATAGAGACACCAATTTAATGTGGTTCACCCAATGTGGGATACTCCACGAAGAAAATATTTCACTAAAATTTTCTCAATCAATCTCTTGGGAATCCTTTCCCTATTATAATATTTATGGACCTCTATCCAAAGGAGACACCAATCCCCTAATCAAGTTCATGGATATCTATCCACATGAGAACTCTTTCTCCTTAGCTATAGTTGGTGATATTCTAGAAGAACTAATGCCTCCACTCCACTAGCTAATGGATCTCTATCTACTAAAGACTCTTGTATCCATTCAAAAGACCTATCCTCACTACCCTGGCTAATGGATCTCTATCCACTGGAGACTGTCATCCTCTATACTCTGTCACCTCCAAAGCTTACTCTTCAACTTTGTCTCAAATATGTACTAAACACAGTCCTTCGGTATAACACAAATCTGCTCAATATTTGTCTCTGATCTGGCACAAACCTATCCTCAAATTTGCACCAAAATCTATCCTCAAATCTGCACTAAACATAGTCCTTCGGTGTAGCACAAATCTGCTCAATATCTGTCTCTGGTCTAACACAAACCCATCCTCAAATTTGCACCAAAATTTATCTTCAAATCTGCACTAAACATAGTCCTTTGGTCTAGCACAAATTTATCCTCAATCTCTGTCTCAAGCCTTAACACAAAGCTTGATTTAATCACAAATCAAATCTACTAGATCTGTCCCAAACCTTAACTCAAGGTTTGAATAAATAAATCAATCAACTCTACTCACAAGTCTTCTCAAAGACTTGTCTCAAATATGCCTTGTAAGCTTCCACAAAAGCTCTCACTAATCTATCCACAAGTCCTCACTAGAACTTGTCCAATCTGCTCAACAAGTCCTCACTAGAACTTGTCCAATCTACTCAACAAGTCCTCACTAGAACTTGTCCAATCTGCTCAATAATATTTGTCCTCAATTTTGTATTGTAAGCTTCCACAAAAGCTCACACTAATCTATCCACAAATCTTCTCTAAGACTTGTCTTAAATATGCTTAAAAAATTCTCACTATAACTTGTTCAATCTCATAGAAACATATAGAGATTTTTTAGAGATTCAATATGCTTCTCATTCACTACAATGCTCAATCACTTTCAATCTCTCTTTTTATCACAGAAACATATAGAGAATTGTTAGAGACTCAATATATTTCACACTTACAACAATGCTCAATAACTTTCAATCCCATAGAAACATATAGAGAATTGTTAGAGATTAAATATGCTTCACACTCACCACAATGCTTAATAACTTTTAATACTCATAGAAACATATAGAGAATTGTTAGAGACTCAATATGCTTCATACCACAATACTTAATCACTTTCAATCTCATAGAAACATATAGAGAATTGTTAGAGACTCAATATGTTTCACATTCACAAACACTCAACCTCTTTCTCAATTCAATTTGTTATGGAACAATTTGTTGCATCGGACTTGAACTATCACTTCAATACATCCACTCAACTAAGCTCAAATACTTCCACTCAACCAATCACTTCAATAACAATGCTTATCAAGTAATCCTTACATAACAATGATACTCATGTTCTTTCAAATCCTAATCCAATCTTCAACCTTAACAACAAGGGATCTCAATCACACAACAATGAAGTATGCATTCACTCACTCAAAATATCCAACAATGCTTATCAAACAAGGTTTATAGCATTTACTTCTATTTCAGAAAAAAACGTCAACTCAACAAACTCACAAAGAAAAAACTTAACTAAGTTCTTTTCACTCCAATCTTGTTTTCAGAAAATCTCAACCAATTATTTCAACCAAGGAAGAAAGTGCCCATACCTTTTGTTTGATGACGAATTGCCCTTAAAAACATGTCTCAATCACAATTTCTCTCTTTGGCAATTTAAAGGTTAGATATCAAAAATCTCCTTGCAAAGTTTTCCCAAAACTTATTTTTCACACAAAAATTATCAAATCCCTTTGTACACCTTATACTCTCCAAGCTTTATAAAATAAATCTCAATCATCAACAAAAATCCAAACATAAACTATTTTAATTTTTCTTTACCTTATAGCTCCCATACTTTAAAATGATATTTAATTTAATTAGCTTCTTACTTTAATACAAAGTTCCCTCTCTCCTTATATCTCCCAATTCCAAACACACAACCTACTCGATTAAATAATAAAAATATTGTGATTAAATTTTCCTCACCCTTATATCTCCTCAAACTAACATATGACCATTCAAACCCCTAATGCTTTATTACTCACACCTTATAGCTCCCTACTCGATTAAATAATAAAAATATTGTGATTAAATTTTCCTCACCCTTATATCTCCTCAAACTAACATATGACCATTCAAACCCCTAATGCTTTATTACTCACACCTTATAGCTCCCGTGCTCATAACCACATCAACTTTTATCCCCTTTCAAAACATAAAACCCAAGCATTGACTAGTAAGAATTTTGCATACCTCAACCTTGAGACTGAAGATGAAATTATCGAGGAACTCGGCACGTAGTTCAAACACCCCTTGATATGGATTTCAAACACCCCTCGGTGCACTTCAATTTTTGTACAATCACGAATCTACGTGACATAGGAACACGTGCTCATTGTGCAGGGTTTCGAGCCTTTGCCACGCAATGCCAAGTACTGCTTGTGCTGTTCATTTTGTTTTATCCTCCTCGGGAAGCGAAAAGACTTCTACGTCACTGAGACTTCGTATGCTTAAAATTGAAGAGTAATTTCATCGAATAATATTTTCAAAACTTTAGATCCTCGCTCTTTCCATATATCATTCCTTTTTAAAACTTGCCGACGACAACCTTTTATCGACCACGAACTTAAAACTTACAACTCTTCTAAAGTTTGGGCTCACTTTATATATGAACAATGATCTTTGATATAAGACATCAGCGAGGATATATTATACAAGGGTTTTAATAAAAAAAGTTAAATCTTTGGCCCTCACATAGTTGGTGCACTATAGGAATATTTTAATAAGAAACTTTGCCTTCGAAATAACTCTATGGCCCATAGTAATTTAAATATTTAATTTTAAATTATTTAATATTAAATAATTTAAATTAAATAACTTTTGACCATGGCTTTAAATTTGAATAATCAACCTTGGGCCTAAATGATAATTTAAACCTTTATTTTTTTATTCAAATATTATAATATTAATATTATTTTAAACCTGTTTCTCCTTGTTTGTTTGGAAAAACCACTTGATAAGGATTAACCTCTTGATATCAATGAAAACAAAGCTTACTCATATTTCCAACACGTATGTTGCTGGAAGGCTGACAGTGTTTGAAATCCCTTGTTGACCATAATCGTCGCTATAAGAAAACTCTAACCTATATTGCATCTCCATTCTGAAGCCTTGGGTAAATCGGGTGTTAGACGTTTGTATATTTTCTTCTTTAGTCGACGCAAATGATAGCCTTACATCCCCTTCTCCCTAAATTAAGGAGGGGGAAATGTCTCTCCAATGGGAAACAAAACTTTAACCTTGACCATTTGATTATGTTTAAACAATGTATTGTTGCTTCAGTTTGAAGGCTATTAAGGTTTTGTTTATTTGATAAAATTAAATAAAGTAGTCTTTAGTTGTATTAAATAAGAAATTCATGAGTTATTTGATTAAGTTAAATAAGGTAGTCTTTAGTTTTATTAAATAAGAGATTCATGAGTTATTTGATTAAATTAAAGAAAGTAGTCTTTAGTTGTATTAAATAAAAGATTCATGAGTTATTTGATTAAATTAAAGAAGGTAGTCTTTAGTTGTATTAAATAAGAGATTCATGAGTTATTTGATTAAGTTAAAGAAGGTAGTCTTTAGTTGTATTAAATAAGAGATTCATGAGTTCTTTGATTAAGTTAAAGAAGGTAGTCTTTCTTTGTATTAAATAAGAGATTCATGAGTTATATGATTAAGTTAAATAAGGTAGTATTTCTTTGTATTAAATAAGAGATTCATGAGTTATTTGATTAAGTTAAATAAGGTAGTCTTTGGTTGTATTAAATAAGAGATTCATGAGTTATTTGATTAAGTTAAAGAAGGTAGACTTTAGGTGTATTAAATAAGAGATTCATGAGTTATTTGATTAAGTTAAAGAAGGTAGTCTTTAGCTGTATTAAATAAGAGATTCATAAGCTATTTGATTAAATCAAAGAAGGTGGTCTTTAGTTGTATTAAATAAGAGATTCATGGGCTATTTGATTAAATCAAAGAAGGTAGTCTTTAGTTGTATTAAATAAGAGATTCATGAGCTATTTGATTAAATCAAAGAAGGTAGTCTACAACTAAAGACTACCTTCTTTGATTTAATCAAATAGCTCATGAATCTCTTATTTAATACAACTAAAGACTACCTTCTTTGATTTAATCAAATAATGTAGTCTTTAGTTGTATTAAATAAGAGATTCATGAGCTGTTTGATTAAATCAAAGAAGGTAGTATTTAGGTGTATTAAATAAGAGATTCATGAGTTGTTTGATTAAGTCGAAGAAGGTGGTATTTAGGTGTATTAAATAAGAGATTCATGAGCTGTTTGATTAAGTCGAAGAAGGTAGTATTTAGGTGTATTAAATAAGAGATTCATGAGCTGTTTGATTAAGTCGAAGAAGGTAGTCTTTAGGTGTATTAAATAAGAGATTCATGAGTTGTTTGATTAAGTTGAAGGAGGTAGTCTTTAGGTGTATTAAATAAGAGATTCATGAGCTATTTGATTAAGTCAAAGAAGGTAGTCTTTAGGTGTATTAAATAAGAGATTCATGAGCTATTTGATTAAGTCAAAGAAGGTAGTCTTTAGGTGTATTAAATAAGAGATTCATGAGCTATTTGACTAAGTCAAATAAGGTAGTCTTTAGCTGTATTACATAAGAGATTCATGAGCTATTTGATTAATTTAAAGAAGGTAGTCTTTAGCTGTATTAAATAAGAGATTCATGAGCTATTTGATTAAGTTAAAGAAGGTAGTCTTTAGCTGTATTAAATACGAGATTCATGAGCTATTTGATTAAGTTAAAGAAACTAGCCTTTAGCTGTATTAAATAAGAGATCATGAGCTATCTGATTAAGTTAAAGAAACTAGCCTTTAGCTGTATTAAATAAGAGATTCATGAGCTATTTGATTAAATTAAAGAAGGTAGTCTTTAGTTATATTAAATAAGAGATTCATGAGTTATTTGTTTAAATTGAATAAAGTAGTCTTTGGTTATATCAAAAAAGAGAAAATTGATTTATTGATTAATCATAGATAGGTTATTTTATAAATTGAAGGTATAGAACTTTAATTTGTAGAATAAAAATTGTAAGGAGTTGTTATTTACTTAGTTAATTGAATAAATTATTATTTGATTAATGTAAATAGAGAAGAGGTAATTTTATGAGTTGAATGAATAAAATATTATTGATTCACTTGTGGGAAAATATAGTTTATTTACACAATTGAGGATATGGCACTTTGATTATGCTAAATAAAGGAAAAGAATGTTTGATTTAAGAAAAACCTGGGATCTAGATGTTTAGTTGAAGACTCTCATTGGGTAATGAGAGGGGAAAATAAAAATATAATTTTCTATTGAGATCAACTATGTATTAGATGGTTTGATGCTTTGATAAAGTTTGTATAGTTGCAATTTGGTAAAGTAAATGGTACATGCATTTAGAGGCATGCCTATCCTAAACCATGAGTGTCTTGATCCCCTACTATCCTCAAATTATCGATGGAAAGAGTGGGAGGACCAAAGTGGCAGATGGACTAATGCACCAATTTGCTCTCTACTTACATTTTATTTACTTATGCTCAAATAGACTAGATTTGTGGGGAGATTTCCCTGATGAAATTGATGTAATGTATTATTCTTTAAAAGTATGGAGGATTTACCATACTTGTTTATATGTAATAATTGTTTAAATATTGAAATATGTACCTTTAAATTATTATTTGATTTACTTATGTTCCATATTTGAATCCTTTCCAATTATTGTTTATTTCCTCAATTAATGCTTCTTCTTAGTGTCTTTTGCATGTTTTATGAATTATATTTTGTTAAATTTAGTATCTAGATCTATTCTTATTTTCCTTGCTTAATAATATTAAAAATAATAAGTAATAAGTTCTAGGGTAAACGTAGAGGATAACCTAAGGGATTGAGACCCCCTTAGGATGAACATAGTGGACCTAAGGGATTAAGACCCCTTAGAAAGAATGATAACTAGGTTGTGGAAAGACTACATTTGAGTTAAGATAGCTTGTCAAAAGATAATATTGATAGCTTAACTCACAATATACGTAACATACCTACGCATAATGGCTTGTGTAGAGTATGGATATGCGTGTATACCTTCTAATGTCTAAAATTGATAAGCCTAGCTTATCAAGATTGATGAGATTGATAGACTTATTTGCATGACATACGATATGCTTATGCATAATGGCTTGCATAAGGAAATCATATGAGATGTAGCTCTTTGAGAAACTTAGGGGTTTTATTAAACATTAAGTTAACCTAAGGTTGGTTAGGGGTTTATGAATCCCTCTCCTTAGTAAAAAAAATCTTTTCTTTTTTGTGTGTTTCTTGTTTCTTGTTTTTTAGGGTTGTTACATTTGGTATCAGAGCTCTAGGTACGAGGGTATAGAGCTTCTTATGTGCTAAAGATATTTGGATGTCTCCAAGGAAGGCTTTCTTAAAAAATTAAGTTAAAGCTGGGGTGACCTAGAATATCTACTTGCTAGAATCTAATGGAAACTAATCCCAAGAGTGAATGAATGTTATGATACCTTAGGTATGGGCTTTGGAATTAATGATACATCATAATCTTGGATTTTTTTTTATTCTAACTTTTTTTTATTCGAACTTTTCAGTACTTAAGATTGTTCTTTCTCTCTTTTTCGGACTACTGGGAGTGACCCGGACTACTGAGTGTGAATTGCCATCTTATTTTTTGGCAATTTTGCATCAATCAAAAGAAAATAAACAAAGACAGGGAGCGTTAGCTGCTCCTCACGTTCAAAGTGAGCCTTCGAATTGAATAAAAAGGATCTCCCCAAGTAGGATTTGAACCTACGACCAGTCAGTTAACAGCCGACCGCTCTACCACTGAGCTACTGAGGAACAATGGATAATAAAATTTCATATACGTTCAAGACTTTTGTTCTTTGAACCGGCCTATGACTAGTGCATGAACCATTGAGAAACTTAATGCAATGGGTTCCTCGAGACTCTTGTAATTTTGAATACACCCCACCTTAGCTATAGAATATAGCTATATTATAGGGATAAAAGGTCATTTTAGCAATCCCCTTCTCCTCCCCGGGAAGCCTCCCGACAAGGGCCGGAAAGCCGCCAAACAAGGGGAGGGGTGGTATACCACCACCATGATCTTTAGAAAAGAGTTATTATAGAGGGAATAATTTGTCAAACGAATCGCACTCCTTCATATACATCGGGGGTCCATTGATGAAAAGGGACTAAAGAAAGTTTGAATCCAATTCCTACAGTTATGGATATAAGCGCAATCCAAATTCCTGGTGAGTTATACATTTGTGTATTTATAAGACCATTGACTATTTCTTGAAGCTCAATCTCCCCTCCGGATAGACCATATAGCCAAGAAAGACCATAAACCAGAATAGAAGAACTTGCTCCGCCCATAAGTAAATATTTCATAGTAGCTTCATTAGACCGTACATCTTTCTTGGTATATCCAGATAATAGATAAGAACATAAACTCAAGCATTCTAAAGCTACGAAGATAGTTACTAAATCATTAGCACTACATAAAAACATTCCTCCAGGCAAAACACCTGGCATAGATACCCAATCTTGAGTAAAATAAATACCACGACTTCGGTCTTTTTCAATAAAATCATCACGTAGTAGATCAACAAAACCTAAAGTGACTTCTCGTTCACCTTCAAGTTTACCTACTACAGTATCAGCGTGAATATGATCTCCGCCAGACATACGCAATGCTTTAGCCAGCACACGAAAGTGCATACCATGAATTTTTTGTCCGTCAATAACTGCATGCATTGTGCGGTGAATATGAAGAAGTAGGCCATGGTCTCGGCAATAATGAGCCCACGAAGTATTTGCCGTAAAACCTCCCGTCAGATAGTCATGCATGACTATGGGAACTCCTAATTCATAGGCGAAAATTGCTCTTTTCATCATTTCTTCACATGTACCTGCAGTAGCATTCAAGTAATGCCCCTTAATTTCACCCATCTCCACCTGAGCTTTATAAATTGCTTCTACACAAAAGACAAAACGATCTCTCCAGCGCATGAATGGTTTGGAATTCACGTTCTCATCATCCTTGGTAAAATCAAGTCCACCACGGAGACATTCGTAAAGCTGCTCTACCATAATTCTTGGCAGATAGACCCAATTTTGGTTTGATAGTACACCCCAACAAGGTATGGCCATATTTGTTTAATTTATCTCTTTCAACTTGAATACCATGGGGTGGACCTTGGAAAGTTTTGGAATAAGCAGGAGGAATTCGTAGATCTTCCAGACGTAGAGCCCGTAGGGCTTTGAATCCAAATACATTACCTACAATGGAAGTGAACAGGTTGGTAACAGAACCTTCTTCAAAAAGGTCTAAGGGGTAAGCTACATAGGCAATAAATGGAGGCGGGTGGGCCCCCTGCTTCCACACAATCTACCCCCCCATAACCCTTGTGAATAACATCTTCGGACCAAATATCCTCATAATGATAATCCTTGGATTGCAAAGTATCTATGATTGTAGGTATCAGAAATCCTGTAAGAGTAAAAGTACTATCATGTTTGGGGTCACATCCAATTTGTAACACTTTTTCACCACGTCTAGCTAGAGCAATTGAAATATTACAACTGGTCGTTGATTTACCGATTCCGCCTTTTCCATAAACTGCTATTTTCATCTTCCAATCTCCCTTTATTTATTTTTGATCTCCCAAACTTTTTAGTTATTTGTTCGATCTAATCTTCAGTTTCACTTTGCCTAATTTATTCATATGATTTGAATCATGTTCCACCGTTTCACCTTATTTTTATAACTTACTTTATCTAAGGAATAACCCCATTCCCTCCCAAGTAATGGCGGGAAAGCGGAGGAAAAAAACGACCCTTACTTCATTCCTAGAGTGCAGCAAATGACTTAGTTTGTTTTTAAGTCGGGCGGAGTCCCCGCTAATTAAGACTTAGTTCTCTTTGTTCAGGTAACTAAATGGGGTAACCAATTCACTGCGTGGTAAATGGTAAGAGGGGAAGAAAGGTATGTTTATTACTGGGATTCAATTCGGTCACTGCCCATAACCAAATGCTTTTCGTTAGTTATAGATGTGGTGTATGTATTCGGTCAGGGTTATCTCAATGATAAGCCCACCAGTGAAATAGTTTTGGTATGATACCGATCCTTCAATAAAATTGAAGGGACTTCGGTCTTTTCCATTCTATTTCTTCAGTCTGTGATCAAAACAAGGAACAATGGAAAAAAATTGTGTTAGAAATAACAGATCAATTCGCTCTATCAATGGCTAAGTCTAGTCAGGTTGATAATAATCAATTTACTTTTGATGTTGATTATAACATGAATCAATTTTATGAATTGAACAAGAGTAAATTATTGAATCAGATCTTCAAACATAAAGAGAATTTAAAGGATCAATTTTTATTGAGCTTACTCAATATTATCAATAAAGAGAATGAATTTGTGGATCGAATAATCAAAAGAAGTAATAATGACAGAATTGAAACTTCGGCACGACTAATATTGATTCAATATAAGATGAAAGTTGACGGGCATTTTTCAAAATCAAAATTTTTTTTTCAAAAAGCATTCAAGAAATACCATATCGAAAATGTATTCAATAAATTATATTTAAGGTCTGGCCGCAATTCAAAAGATCCAATTCAAGTAAATTGGATAGAAAATGAAAGTTTTAATAATGTAATGCAAAATACAATTAACCAGCATTCATCAAGTTGGAGAAAAGGTCAGAAAGAATGGTTTAATCACTCTATTCTTCGAACTGATAAATATATCAATCGGAATTTAATTTTGTACAATTGGTCCACTCAAACCAAATACTTGAAAAACGGTTTGAAACATCTCATTTATAGCTCTTATTTTAGTTCTAATTTTACACGGAACTATTTTAAATTGAGAAACAGAGTGTTTGATCTAAATGAATACAGAGTGTTGGTCCCAATTGATATTCGTTTACCACTGAAGGAATTTCTTCAGCTTTTTATTTTTAAGAACTTATCTATTTTTATAGACTTATTTGACAATAAGGTGTTAATTTCTGCACACCTCCCTAAGTTACTGTCTAACTGGTGGTCTAACTTCCGTTCTAAGGTCAACATAAATCTAATTGTTGAGAATAGAAGTTCTATTATTGATTTTCTTATGGGGGACGAGGATCAGTATAACACCCCGCGAGGAATGATTATAAAGGAGAAGAGATTAGCATTATATAATCAAAGAAAATTGATACGTAATTATGAATAGTCATTAACTCAATTTATACAATACATTTTTTTTTTTTTAATAAACATTTCATTGCCCTAGCTAGTTACTGAGCGCTTCTTTAGCTGCGTACATTACTTCGACAGTAATGGTTCCAATACCCTTTTGTCGTGCGAATTTCTCAGTATTTCTCTCTACTTTTTCCCTGACAAAACGGGGGATTTTACGTAATTCTAGTTGACTTTCAGGATTCCAAATTAAGCTTATATTCGTGGATAATGATTTAGTCATTATTTCTTTAGTATCATGACCACCAAAAATGTCTAGAAGATGTTCCTCCATACCCAGAGCAAATGAGTTATAAACTAGATCAGCTATTTGATTAGTACCCTCGTAACCCAGAAAAGGTCGGTATCCCAAGGGAAAATTTTGGATATGAACTGGCGCAGAAATAACTCCACAAGGAATATCTAGGCGTTTACCAATATGACGTTCCATTTGAGTACCAAATATTGCAGATGGTTCCACGCGAGCGATCATATCTCCTACTTCAGCATGATCGTCTGTAATCAGTATCTCATCACAGAAACCTTGAATTTGCTCTTTGAACCATTCCGCATCATGTTTACAAAAAGTACCTGCACAACTTACACGAATTCCCATCTCTCGAGCAAGTATCTTAGTGATTGAAGCGGCATGAGTTGCATCACCAAAAACCACTGTTTCTTTACCCGTCAAATTCTGACAATCAATAGATCTTGAGAACCAAGCAGCTTGGGAAACAAATCGAGTTTGTCCATCAATATAGGGTTCATAATCAACCCTTTTGCTCGATGAACTAGGAGCCAAGGTATTCACGTTTTGGTGGATCATTCAATTCTTTGATTCGAACCCTCTTTTATTCATTTGTTTATCTACTGGAAAAATATATAAAAGATCATTGGGCCAAGCGGGCTCTCCATAATAATTATGCCCCATACCTTTAGCTAATTTAGCCCTTAATACAGGATCATTCAAGTCAGGTTTCTTTGTTATTGGGATAAGTAGACCCTTATGAATCTATCCCCCGAAGGAACCGGACATGCCAATTTTGATCATCCGGCTCGAGCAATAGCTAAACTCAAACTGATAAAGGGTGTATCGTCAGAATAATAACCAAATGTACCTATACCCTTATTGGTAATTTTCTTATTTCAGATTAAATGCTCAGTACCCAAGTAAGCTTACAAATTCGATCATGATCAACATGCCTTTTGGATCATCTTATTCCTTGTAACCCGTGTTTATCCCCACGAATAGATCTCAAAAGCATACAAGGTATTGACTTGTTACTGATCTGGCCTTTCTCCTTCCTTAGATCCCTTCTTTTACTCCGATAGTTTACCTTATTGAAATGCAAGGGAAATGGATGCATTTTCATACTATGAAAAGCAAAGTATAAGTAATATGTTATTTATTATGGTACACTATTACCCGGATCTCACGGAGCCCTTCCTAATTTGGATTTGATCATAGAAATAACTCTCTTGGAACAGAACAAATCAACCGATGCCTTTTACCCAGGTTCTAGACTTCCTATTTCTGATAAGAAAATTGGGGCAGAGACACTTTTATTTTTATAAGGCAGATTGAAGAATGTATCTGCACGGCCTGAGCAATAGTTCAAGTCACACACTCCCATAATCCATCTTCTCCGTCTGAGCTGAGGATCTACTTCAATTGTTTGTATTGGATGGATAATACTTCAGAATTGAAAGGAGAAATCCGAGGAACTCCGAGGAGCATGGTTTCTTATTTCCATATTTCCAATATGAAATATTCCCGGCAATGATATATTGTCATTACTCAACAAAAGGATGGGTTATGAATACTCATTGATACTCATTCAAAATCTATCTTTCCTCTCTATAAAGGACCTGAAATACCCTGCTTACGAATCATTAGAAAAAGAATGGTCCTGTTCTGATGAATTTGGATTTAGAACCAAAGGTTTTAATGCGCGCGATTTAATAGGATTTACCAATGAAATTTTTTTAATTAGTATTAACCAAAAGAAATCAGTTATAGGTACTAATACAATTCGATTTGCTTTTAGTCGAACCACTACGGGTTTGTTTGGATACGAGCCACGCCAACAGGAACGACCTGAACTGGTATATGATATTATTTTGGCCCCTCTAACGCTAGGTCTCATATTAGGAGGTCTAGGAGTAGTATTACTTACTAATCTAATTTATTCCGCCCTTTCATTGGGACTAGTTCTTGTTTGTATATCCCTATTGTATATTCTATTGAACGCGGATTTTGTAGCTGCTGCACAAATACTGATCTACATAGGAGCTGTCAATATTTTGATCGTATTCGCCGTGATGTTGATTAATAACCATAAATATTTAAATTCTGCCCCCCCCTGGACCATCGGAGATAGCATCACTTCAATAGTTTGTACGAGTCTTTTTTGTTCATTAATTACTATTATCCTGAACATATCATGGTTCGGGATATCTCTGACTAACAAATCAGATCAAATTTTGGAACGAGACTTAACAAACAATGTTCAACGTATTGGGGCTCATTTATCCACTGATTTTTTCCTCCCATTCGAACTTATTTCTATAATTCTTCTAGTTGCTCTAATAGGAGCAATTACTATAGCTCGCCTAGAAGACACAGTTTGAATAAAAAGTTGCAAATGAACGTTCTCGTGCGTGTTATTAGGATAAGTAGGATCTTTGATCTTCTAGATCATGGAGGAATCCTTTCATTCATTAGATAATGGAAAATAACCAACTTGATAAAACTTTTGTTTGTATCTGAAGAGGCCGAGATATGAGGAGTTAATCTATTATGCTCGAGCATGCGCTTATTTTAGGTGCTTATTTATTATCTATTGGCATTTATGGGCTAGTAACAAGTCGGAACATGGTTAGAGCACTTATGTGTCTTGAGCTAATACTGAATGCGGTTAATTTAAATCTAGTAACATTCCCAGATTCTTTTGATAATAGGCAAGTAAAGGGGGACATCTTCTCGATCTTTGTTACAGCTATTGCAGCCGCTGAAGCAGCTATTGGATTAGCTATTGTTCTGGCAATATATCGTAACAGAAAATCAACTCGTATTGATCAATTTAATTTGTCAAAATGGTAATAGAATCTATAATATTTCCAGATTAATTTCATACGTCTAACTGAAAAATCCTTTCTTCTTCGAATCTTATACTCTTCCCAATCCTCTTCAGGAATCTCTTCTTCAGAAAGAAGATCTTCCTCAAAAAGATCCTCCTCTTCAGTCTCTTCCTTTTCCCATATATTTAGAAGAGATTCTAGGTTCTCCTCCTTTTCAGGAACCTCCTCTTCAAAAAAAAGATCCTCCTCTTCCTCAAAAAGACCCTCCTCTTCCCATATATCTAGAAAAGATTCTAGATTATCCTCTTCAGAAACCTCCTCTTCAGGAATATCCTCTTCAGGAATCCCCTTTTCCCAAGGAGCCTCCTCTTTAGAAAAAAGATCTTTCTTTTTAGGAAGCTTATCAACAACCTTTTGAATTTGAACCGCAATATTATCCCTAGATGTTAAGTCATCCAATTCCATCCATTCCATATATGAACGATCTAGAAGAATTTGCAGATCCAGACCTTTTAATTTAATGGTTGTTCTCCTCCCGGGGCGCCCAGCTCTCTGGTTATTTCTCTATGGTTATTTCTCTCTCTATCAATTCCCCAAGGTTCCACCAGGAGATATACTTATGAATAATATCAGTCCAGTATTGATCCTCATATTTGAATGGACCACAAGTTTTTAAAATAGAGAGACTCGTCCTTTATCTCTTTCTCAGCTGGCTTGTTAGCTATGGCTCTAGTAATACAAGAATTCGGATAGGTTGCTCTAGGATTTCCCCCCCTTCAGAATCGGACGTGAAAGTTTCCTCTCATCCGGCTCAAGTAACTATACCGAAACGGAAAGTGATTCTGCAAAAAAAATGCTTTTTGCTCTGTAGAAAGACTAAATAAATAGCTACTCTTTGCTCAAGTTCCAAGTGAAATTTAGTATTCATTTACGATTCATATTATGACATAAATATGGAATTATTGAGCAGTCTCCTCCCTTTCGAACGATACTTTTCTTTGTGAAAGACCTTCAATTCATTTGAAATTCATAAGGGATTTACTTGCCGAATTTTTAGCTGATCTATTTACGCCACTGCCGGACTGTGTGAATGGTCAAAAGAAATTGGTCCAAGAAGCCGTAGATGCACTTCTCGATAACAGTATCGGTGGACAACCAGTGAAAGACAGTCATGATAGGCCTTATAAATCGTTCTCAGATTTGATCCAAGGCAAAGAAGGAAGATTTCGTGAAAATTTACTTGGGAAACGAGTCGATTATTCAGGTCGTTCTGTCATCGTGGTGGGTCCTCTTCTTTCATTGTATCAATGTGGATTACCCCTTGAAATAGCAATAGAGCTTTTTCAAGCATTTTTAATTCGTAGTTTAATTCAACGACATATTGCTCCCAACCTAAGAGCTGCTAAAAGTATAATTCGAGATAAGGGACCCCTTATATGGAACGTACTTAAAGAGGTTTTACGAGGATATCCCATATTGTTAAACCGGGCATTCCATCCATTTATGGTTCTATGCTAAATCAACCATCCATAGCTGTGTAAACCTATTCCTAAAAGGTCAACCCCCAAATAACAGATCCAAACTAGAAAAAATCCTAGAGAAGCCACAATTGCCGGTTTCTCACCTTGCCAACCCCTATTGATTCTAGTATGTAGATAAATTGCAAATATGGTCCAAGTAATTAATGCCCAGGTTTCTTTTGGATCCCAGCTCCAATAAGATCCCCATGCTTCATTGGCCCATACTGCTCCAGAAAGAATACCTATAGTTAAAAGAGAAAACCCTAGACCAATGGCACTATAACTCCATTGATCTAATTGGCTTATCAATTGACATTTACGAGAATTTGTGAATGAAAAACAAAAAGTGTCTTGCAAATCATTTTTTTCTTGGTCGTACAAATACCAATTCTTATTGGTAAGGAAGGACTGTAAAAAGGAATTGCCCGCGCTAAGAACAATTTTTCTATTTATTCTAGACGTAATGACCAAAAAAGCTATTGATGATAGGGATCCACATAAAAGAGTTGCATAACTGAGCAATATCATACTTACATGCATCATTGACCAATGAGATTGTAAAGCAGGTACTAACATTGCAGATTGCTGCATTTTATCCGGAAGACCTAAAGTAGCAAAACCGTGGGTTAACATGGCACATGGCGCGGTGATTGCACCTAACCACCGGGAATCCTGGCTCCGTACTTCTAGAACTATATGAATCAAAAAAGGAATGAGGTGAGGCCAAAAGAATGCTTGAGTAATTAAAAAATTAAGGTATATGCAGAGGTTATAAAAAACAATACAAGCCATCCAGTGTTTAAAACACACATAGATACGCATAAGATAAAAATACTTATAATAAGTAATGGGAAGTAAAGATGGTTCCATTCTCAATGACGTTAACTACTTTTTAGTTAAGAACTCACAAAAATGGAGATGGGTTGAGACATTTTTTTTGAAGTCTCCCTTGAAAAAGAGGCTGGTGGGGTTGACATGAGAGGGTAGGAATGGTTATAATAGAAGTGAGGCAATTTTATGATTGTGATATTTTTATTTTCTTTAATTTTGTCAAGTCAATTCCTCAAGGCGATTGTCTTCTGCTTTAGTGAAAGATAGTTTATACATATCACGAAAACGACGACGAGAATGTTTTTCCCAATTCGCTTTTGCATAAAACTTTCCTTTTATTTTTTCTTTTTTTTTGCTTTTTCTTCTTATTTCTTCGCTTTTTACTTTCATTTCGGAGTATCTCACAAAGAAAGAGGAACGGACCTGTGTGTCCATTAACATCCATGAGTTAAGGTTACGTCTTTGAGCACGTATGGCTCCTTTGACCATGTCTCGATCATCATCTGTCTCCCAGATCCAACTTACTAGGTCGTCTTCTCTCCCGTCATCCAGAATTAATGCACTTCGAACTTCTGGTGCAGCAATGTCGAAGTCACCTTCCTCGCCATAATCATCATATAAGCCATTACTAAGGTTGGTACCCCAAAAAGGCGCATCTCTCTTAGAAAGTTTCAATTCGTTCAAAAAAATTTTCTTGAAAAGAGCATAAATATTAAGATCTAAGGCCTTTTCGGTTTTTCCTTTAGAAATAACCAAATTTTCCGGCTTTTCTCCGACCTTTCTTCTTTGAAATAGATCGAATAGAGGGAGCCACCTTTTGAAAATAGATTTCACTTTTTTATTTTCTGGAAAGAATAAAATATGAGCAGAGCTCTCTTTTTCAAAATCCTCATCCTCTTTTTGATCAGAGATCTGTTCGTTCTTCTCTGATTCGAAGAGGGACCATAACCTCTTATCAATGAAGAAAAAGAACCTATTCATCAGCCTAGGAAAGACCTCGTTCCATGAACGGTGCTCCTCTCTGAGCTTACCAATGACATCCTCGTTCTGTGTTTCCTTTTTAAAAAATAAGGCGAACTCATCAATTATTGAGTTCGATACCATCTCAATCTCAGATACCTCGTGGAACAACCGATCTGAGGGGGTTAAGCCAACCGAATAAAAGGAACACATAAATTTACTTATAAAGAAGAAGAAGAGACAGAACTTCCTTCTAAAGAAGAAGAAGAGACAGAATTTACTTCTAAAGAAGAAGAAGAGACAGAACTTCCTTCTAAAGAAGAAGAAGAGACAGAATTTACTTCTAAAGAAGAAGAAGAGACAGAACTTCCTTCTAAAGAAGAAGAAGAAGAAGAAGAAGAAGAAGAAGAAGAGACGGAGCTCCCTAATACGAGGAGGATACTTATTACTGAAATGGAATTTACTCCTGAGGAATTCACTAAGTTGCTTAAAAAATTTACTACTAAGCAACTTAAAAAACTTTCTATTGAGGAACTCACCACTATACTAGGATCTCTGAAGAAAGAAAAGGAACTTAAAGACAGAATGCCAAAATGTATTGAAGCAATAGAAGTGTCTTCTGTTTTTAATTTTTTCACGAAGAAACTAGTTGGGACAATATTTGATCCGCTATGTCTAAATAATATTCACACACATAGTTAAGAGATGGTTCAGATCCAACCATTTCAAATAAGGTTTTACCTTTGACTCTCGAGACTCGAATATCTTCAATAAGAGGTAATACTTCTATTACGGGCATTGGGCAGGCTTCTACATATTTATTGATAAGATCTCTGTTAGATGTACGATTTCCAACCAAGCCTGCTAATCGGAGTGGATGTGTACGAGCTTTTTCCCTGATAGAAGCAGTAATACGATTAGCTGCAAATAATGCATCAAATCCATTATCTGTAATTATCACACAGTAATCTGCATAGTTCAATGGAGCAGCAAAACCTCCGCACACCACGTCACCTAATACGTCGAATAATATAATATCATATTCATAAAATGCATTTAATTCTTTTAACAATTTAACAGTTTCCCCTACCACATATCCTCCACACCCGGCTCCTGCGGGTGGGCCCCCTGCTTCCACACAATCTACCCCCCCATAACCCTTGTGAATAACATCTTCGGACCAAATATCCTCATAATGATAATCCTTGGATTGCAAAGTATCTATGATTGTAGGTATCGAGAAATCTGTAAGAGTAAAAGTACTATTGTGTTTGGGGTCACATCCAATTTGTAACACTTTTTCACCACGTCTAGCTAGAGCAATTGAAATATTACAATTGGTCGTTGATTTACCGATTCCGCCTTTTCCATAAACTGCTATTTTCATCTTCCAATCTCCCTTTATTTATTTTTGATCTCCCAAAATTTTTAGTTATTTGTTCGATCTAATCTTCTGTTTCACTTTGCCTAATTTATTCATATGATTTGAATCATGTTCCACCGTTTCACCTTATTTTTATAACTTACTTTATCTAAGGAATAACCCCATTCCCTCACGATCAATTCCTTTCTCAAATCCTGCTGCAGCTGCACGAGCCCTTCCTGCATGCCACAAATGGCCTACGAAGAAGAAAAATCCTAGAACAAAATGAGAGGTGGCTAACCAACTTCGGGGGGATACATAATTCACCGCATTAATCTCGGTAGCTACACCACCCACGGAGTTTAAAGAACCTAAAGGAGCATGAGTCATATATTCCGCCGAACGTCGTTCTTGCCAAGGCTGTATGTCCTTTTTCAGCTTACTCAGGTCTAAACCATTAGGACCTCTTAATGGTTCTAACCAGGGGGCACGGAGATCCCAAAAACGCATTGTTTCCCCTCCAAAGATGATTTCTCCAGTAGGAGAACGCATAAGATATTTACCTAAACCAGTAGGCCCTTGGGCAGACCCCACACTAGCTCCAAGACGTTGATCTCTAACTAGAAAAGTAAATGCTTGAGCTTGAGAGGCTTCTGGGCCGGTAGGTCCATAGAATTCGCTAGGATAAGCTGTATTGTTAAACCAGACAAAACAACAAGCAATGAAACCAAAGACAGAGAGAGCCGCTAAACTATAGGACAAGTAAGCTTCTCCGGACCATACAAACGCGCGACGAGCCCATGCAAAAGGTTTTGTTAAGATGTGCCAGATACCACCGAAGATACAAATGGAACCTAACCATACATGTCCTCCAATTATATCTTCTAGATTGTCTACGCTAACAATCCATCCCTCTCCTCCAAAAGGGGACTTAAGTAAATAACCAAATATAGCACTTGGGTTAAGAGTTAAGTTCGTAATTTTTCTTACATCTCCACCGCCGGGAGCCCAAGTATCATATACACCGCCAAAATACAAAGCCTTGAACACTAGAAGAAAAGCACCAACACCTAGCAAGATTAGGTGAATACCCAAAATTGTGGTCATTTTGTTCCTATCTTTCCATACATAACCAAAAAATGGAAAAGATTCTTCCAAAGTTTCAGGTCCGATGAGTGCATGATAAATACCACCAAAACCTAAAACTGCAGAAGAAATTAAGTGAAGTACTCCGGATACAAAGTATGGAAAAGTGTCCACAATTTCCCCACGAGAATTTCGTATTTCTCATAAGTCTTTTCGTTGGTTGGTTAAGTGGACAGATTTTCTTCATAAAGTTGGCAAAATTTTTTTGCTTGCGCATAGAACGTGATTCATCATTATTGGGAAGCAAATATACCGCATCAAAAAAATATATAAGAGAAACTTTCAAGATTCTTTTCTTTGGGTACTTTTTTCTATTTTGTTTTGGTGGGAACACTCCAAATCCTATATTCTCTAAAAGGTTCAACGAAGAAATTTTTGAAAAAGACGTACTCATACAACCTTTTGAATTGGTTGAAGAAGCCATTCAAGAATTGGGGGGGGAAACACAAGGGGGGAACAAAAGAGCAAGATTATTGGCCATATATATACCTATTGATATCACATTTCTCTTTAATTTAATAAGTATAGTCTATGAAATGATGAGAAATCCAAAGTAAAAATCAAACGAAATGTTGATTTCTCATTTATTTTTCAACAAAGAGGTACTATTTGTTCCAATCCAAATAGTCTGGGACGGAAGGATTCGAACCCTCGAAATAACGGGACCAAAACCTCGCTGCCTTACCGCTTGGCCACGCCCCATTCCATTTGATACTCATTCATCATAATAACCTCTTTTGATCATTATGTCAATCTATAGAGATTCCAGATTTGTTCTTTTGATCTTGCCCATTCGGTATAGAAAAATCAGAAAAAAAATCAAATGAACAAAGAATGAAATGGGGTCAGAAAAAAGGAATGAGGTGAGGCCAAAAGAATGCTTGAGTAATTAAAAAATTAAGGTATATGCAGAGGTTATAAAAAACAATACAAGCCATCCAGTGTTTAAAACACACATAGATACGCATAAGATAAAAATACTTATAATAAGTAATGGGAAGTAAAGATGGTTCCATTCTCAATGACGTTAACTACTTTTTAGTTAAGAACTTTAAAAATAAAAGAAAGACAAAATTAAAGAAAATAAAAATATCACAATCATAAAATTGCCTCACTTCTATTATAACCATTCCTACCCTCTCATGTCAACCCCACCAGCCTCTTTTTCAAGGGAGACTTCAAAAAAAATGTCTCAACCCATCTCCATTTTTGTGAGTTCTGGCGCCACTTCTATTATAACCATCCCTACCCTCTCATGTCAATCCCACTAGCCTCTTTTTCTGTAGTTGACGTATCACCCTTGTTGAAACTTCTTTTTGTTTCTTTTCATTAACTTTTTCATCTTCAGTATTTGTAGCTTTATTAGATTTAGATTCATCAGATTTAGATTTATCCGATTTAGATTTATCCGATTTTTTTTTCTTTTTTGAAAAAAGTATAAATTCCATTGTATTTAGGATATACTCATATTGAGGAAGAAACCACAATTCTTCCTTCACCGAATCTACCCCGCCATTTCTACTAATAAATTCAGTGCTCATTTTAGCATCAGCCCTATTATCCTTTGTCCATACATTTTTATTATTCCCTTTTTCCCATTCAGGTTTCAATTGAAACCTCACCTCATCGTATGCATTTTTCTCATTATCATCCCTTTTCTCTTCGTTACCCTGTTTTTCTGGTTGTTTTTTTATTGCTTTTTGCAGCTCCGCAAACACGATTTGGAAAGCTTTACCTTTGTTCAGTTGTATCATAGGAAATTTTTTTAGCTCTGCTACTTCATTCATCATTCCTTTCTTTTCCATTAACATTTAGTTGAGTTTCAATTAGAAAATGATCCTCAATTTTTGGCTTAGTCTTAATCTGTAATTGAGAAGGGATCCGATCATTCATTTGAATATTTTTTGTACTTCTATTATCTGGTCGAAGTTCAGATTTTTTCAACCATTTTATCCTTTCCGTCACTAGTCTTATCAATTCTTTGATACGTTCTCTAGAAAGCCGTATAAATTCTTTGATACGGCTTATTAATTCTTTGATAAGTTTTATAAAAAGCTGTATCCATTCTTTGATACGTTTTACCAATGTTCTGATTTTTATCTTTATTATCAAAAGTTTAATACGGTTGATTCCTCCGGACCTCCGAAGAAGAAGCATGAAAAGGCTCGAATAGTACGATCCCTCCGTCACCCTAGAGGGGTGTGATCTCGTAGTTCTTGGTCTGTGAAGATGCGTTGTTAGGTGCTTTATTTTCCAACATTTAGGCTGAACTTCAGCCTGTGCTCGAGAGATAGCCATCCATACACTGATAAGGGATGTATGAATTCTCGAGAAGAGAGGAGCCATAGATAACCATGCTCCCCGGGACCGCCCAGATCCCACCAATGGATAGAAAGTTGGGTCTACATTCGATCTCACCTGAATCACCCCATCTATCCTCCTGAGGATAAAATAGGTTTAAAACCCCATTTTGAAATAAAACAGGAGGAGTACGCCATGCTAGTGTGCCTTGGATGATCCACATCTCCGGGTCAGGCGCTGATGAGCACATTGAACTATCTATGTGGCTAATAGCCTTCACAGCCCAGGCACAACGACGCAATTATCAGGGGCGCGCTCTACCGCTGAGCTAATAGCCCCGCAGGTCTCCCACCTAGTGTAGTGGAAGACCTAAAGTATCCCAGAGAATAATGGAAAAAAAAAGAAAGAGCGTCCATCGTCTAATGGATAGGACAGAGGTCTTCTAAACCTCCGGTATAGGTTCAAATCCTATTGGACGTAATACTCTCTCTCTCTCTCTCAATATCAATTGTTCAAGATTGTTTTGCTCAGAAATGATGAAGTAAAATTAATTTTTAAGCTCGACCCCCTGTTCCGTTGAACCAATTTGTAAAATACTCATTTTTGTTCTCTAAGTAGAAAAAGTTCGGTATTTTCCTGAATAGCTTCTTTCAAAAGAGCTTCTGCTTGTTCCGTGAATGTCCCAGTAGAGCGTATAATTTCTCCAAACTGGGGTTTATTTTTTAATAAATACTTGCGCAACTCACCGAGAAATTTTCTCACTTGTGCGATCTCTAATATATCCAAATATCCATTCGTACCAGTGTAAATCATAGCTACTTGTTCTTCCACTGTCAAAGGATCTGATTGAGATTGTTTGAGCAACTCGCGTAATCGTTGACCTCTTGCCAATTGATCTTGAGTAGCTTTATCAAGATCAGAAGCAAATTGCGCAAAGGCTTCCAACTCTGCAAGTTGGGCTAACTCTAATTTTAATTTTCCAGCTACTTGTTTCATAGCTTTCATCTGAGCCGCGGATCCTACTCTGGATACGGAAATACCCACATTAATGGCAGGTTTCATTCCGGCATTGAATAGATCCGCCGATAAGAAAATTTGTCCATCGGTAATGGAAATTACATTAGTAGGAATATAAGCTGATACATCTCCAGCTTGAGTCTCAACTATTGGTAAAGCAGTCAAACTCCCTCCACCTAACTGAGAATTTAATTTAGCTGCTCTTTCCAAGAGACGGGAATGCAAATAGAAAACATCTCCTGGGTAAGCTTCCATGAATTTTTTGTCTGTCAATAACTGCATGCATTGCGCGGTGAATATGAAGAAGTAGGCCATGGTCTCGGAAATAATGAGCCAACGAAGTATTTGCCGTAAAACCTCCCGTCAGATAGTCATGCATGACTATGGGAACTCCCAATTCATAGGCGAAATTTGCTCTTTTCATCATTTCTTCACATGTACTGCAGGTAGCATTCAAGTAATGCCCCTTAATTTCACCCGTCTCACTTTGAGCTTTATAAAGTGCTTCGCACAAAAGACAAAACGATCTCTCCGGCGCATGAATGGTTAGGAATTCACGTTCTCATCATCCTTGGTAAAATCAAGTCCACCGCGGAGACATTCGTAAACTGCTCTACCATAATTCTTGGCAGATAGACCCAATTTTGGTTTGATAGTACACCCCAACAAGGGATGACCATATTTGTTTAATTTATCTCTTTCAACTTGAATACCATGGGGTGGACCTTGGAAAGTTTTGGAATAAGCAGGAGGAATTCGTAGATCTTCCAGACGTAGAGCCCGTAGGGCTTTGAATCCAAATACATTACCTACAATGGAAGTGAACAGGTTGGTAACAGAACCTTCTTCAAAAAGGTCTAAGGAGTGGATAGGCCGAGCAAAGTTTTTCTGCTTTCCAATTTTATCCTTATTTATAGATACGGGACCTGGGACTGACTGAGTACTCGAAATCTCCTTATCCGGAACTTTAATAATAGAGTCGAGTCAGAGAAAAAAAATTTGTTTGTAAAACTTAAATATCCTTATCTATGAGGGGAGAGCATATGAAAAATGTAACTGATTCTTCCATTTCCTTGGTTTATTGGCCTTCCGCTGGGGGTTTCGAATTAAATACCAATATTTTCGAAACAAATATAATAAATCTAAGCGTGGTGCTTGGTGTGCTAATCTATTTTGGAAAGGGTGGTTCTTTAGAATCCAATATTCCTTGTATATTTAATAATTCTTTAATATTCTTTTTGATTAAAGGAAATGATGTTTTGGATTCTAGTAAGTCCTTGGCATAGGATTTGTTCATTGCTCTTATTTGCCACATCTTGTGAAATACATAAGCTTGAGAAATTCTATCAGGACCAATTTTTAAATCTTGTATTTCCCCAGTAATTGAATTTTTATTTGAATCATTTGCTTGGGAAATTCCAATTCGATCGGGACCAGTTTTTAAATCTTGTATTTTTTCGGTAATTGAATTTTTACTTGAATTATTCTTTAGAATTGCTGCAATTTTATTCTTTAAGAGATTTAAAAATTCTAAAATTGAATCGATGAGATGAATAACACTTAGTTTAAGATGAATAACAATAAGTTTTCCTCTAAGAAAAAGCTTCTTGAAATAACGCAACTTCCTATTGATATGGAATCGAATGCTTTTCTTTCGGGCGGTTATTTCCTGAATTTTCTTTTCAACCAATTTATTTTTCGATCCGGATCCTATATCATAAGAATATTGATCAATTTTCTTCTTCAAATTGGTGTGAATCTCTAAGTTCAACGAGATACTTTTCGATAGTCTGTTTGATCTCATCATTCCTTTCTTTTCCATTAACATTTAGTTGAGTTTCAATTAGAAAATGATCCTCAATTTTTGGCTTAGTCTTAATCTGTAATTGAGAAGGGATCCGATCATTCATTTGAATATTTTACGTACTTCTATTATCTGGTCGAAGTTCAGATTTTTTCAACCATTTTATCCTTTCCGTCACTAGTCTTATCAATTCTTTGATACGTTCTCTAGAAAGCCGTATAAATTCTTTGATACATCTTATTAATTCTTTGATAAGTTTTATAAAAAGTTGTATCCATTCTTTGATACGTTTTACCAATGTTCTGATTTTTATCTTTATTATCAAAAGTTTAATACGTTCTCTCAACCGTATTGTCAATTCTTTGACACGTATTATCAATGCTTTGATAACTTTTATTACTGGTCGTATCAATTCTTTGATACGTCTTATCAATTCTTGGATACGAGGTCCCCAGAATTTTCTAATAGGTCCCAAGAATTCTTTCGAAAGGACTTGGAACATATCCTCTTTTTTCGGTTTTCGGTATCAACCGCGTCAGAAAAAGGTTTTTCGGTTAACACGATGGGATTCATCGCTAAATAACCGAGTATCTCCTTCAGTGTCCCCCTTCATACCAAGGTCTAAAGCGAAAGGGAGATAAAATCCTTATTTGAATTCCAATTTCCCAAAAGTCTTACGGGTATTCCGTTTACGAATATTCGGAACCGTCATAATCGCATATGACATACGTTTCTCTACCCCAATCCTCCCAATCTTCTTTCCATTCGGGGAATTGAAATAATAATGGACGAACAATATTTTTCGTTATTATGAACAAGGGTATTATGAAATATTTTCTGATATACATCATAGTCACCAAGCTCAAACTTCTTGCAAATTGGATGAAATCCTCGTCCATCCAAGTCAATTCCTCAAGGCGATTGTCTTCTGCCAGATATTTATGCCCGTTATGAAACAATAATAGGCATTTAAAAATATTGGATCTACTCACGGAAGAAATAGTGAGCATTTCACGGTATTGGCAGAATTTTTAAAGGAGGATTCTCAGGTTTCCAAACCAAAAATTGGAATGAATCACCAAAGAAATAATTGGAACGTGTGTTTTATTTTTCAGTTTATCATACGAATGTAATATTTCGGGGAATAGGTTTGAATTGTTCCTTCGTAGTATCCATATCCATTCATAGTTGAGAAAGAAGAAAGAGAGAGAGAGAAAAGAATCGAGCAAGTGACCCTAGAAATGAATAAGTCAAATTCGGAGCGAGGGATAAAGGTTCTTCAAAGCCTGACCTGTACTATGCATTTCCCATATGAACAAATGTAGAATTTTTTTTTGTTCGTGAAATCAACTATCTGTTCCATATCTTTCTAGAAAATCGGAACAACAGAGTTCCATGAACTGGCGCAGAAATAACTCCACAAGGAATATCTAGGCGTTTACCAATATGACGTTCCATTTGAGTACCAAATATTGCAGATGGTTCCACGCGAGCGATCATATCTCCTACTTCAGCATGATCGTCTGTAATCAGTATCTCATCACAGAAACCTTGAATTTGCTCTTTGAACCATTCCGCATCATGTTTACAAAAAGTACCTGCACAACTTACACGAATTCCCATCTCTCGAGCAAGTATCTTAGTGATTGAAGCGGCATGAGTTGCATCACCAAAAACCACTGTTTCTTTACCCGTCAAATTCTGACAATCAATAGATCTTGAGAACCAAGCAGCTTGGGAAACAAATCGAGTTTGTCCATCAATATAGGGTTCATAATCAACCCTTTTGCTCGATGAACTAGGAGCCAAGGTATTCACGTTTTGGTGGATCTGTCGGATCCACTCTGCTATATCTACAGCTCCCATGGGAGCTGTGGATATATAAGGCATTCCAAATTCTTTATTCAAATAAATCGCTGTCATTAAACCCACTTCACGATAGGGAATTAAATTGAACCAAGCTTTTGGTAAATCTTTCAGATCCTCTACAGATCCCCCTTCAGGAATTATTTGATTAATTTCGATGTCCAGATCTCGTAATAAACGTCTCAACTCACGACAATCGTGTTGATTATGAAAGCCCAATGTAAAAATCCCAATTATATTGACAGAAGGTGCATCTGTCACAAATTGATCCAAATTTTCTTGTCTATGGCATCTATCCAAATAATATCGAACTACCTGTTCTAAAGTTCGATCTGCCGCCTGAATTTCATTCACTTGATAATGATCAACGTCCGCAAAAATGACGTTGGAATCAGAAACGATAGATGCTCTATCAACAAAGTTTTGTAAATCCTCTTGCAAGATACTAGAGGTACATGTAGGTGTCAATATGATCAGATCAGGACGTTCCTCCTTATCTTTGCGTAAAATATTATCCACAACTCTTTCTTGAGATCCACGTGCTAGTACGTGACGATCCACTATACTAGCAGTTGCAGCAGTAAAATCTCTTTCGCGCTCTAACATAGAACGCATTACATTAAAATAATCATCTCCTAGAGGAGCATGCATAATGGCATGCACGTTTTTGAAGGAACTAGCTACTCGTAGGGTTCCAATGTGAGCAGGACCAGCATACATCCAATAGGCTAATTTCATAAATTAGACTTTCTCTCAAATTTATCTGTATTCCCATCCTATACCATAGAAATATCCCTTGCCATATATATACCTATTGATATCACATTTCTCTTTAATTTAATAAGTATAGTCTATGAAATGATGAGAAATCCAAAGTAAAAATCAAACGAAATGTTGATTTCTCATTTATTTTTCAACAAAGAGGTACTATTTGTTCCAATCCAAATAGTCTGGGACGGAAGGATTCGAACCCTCGAAATAACAGGACCAAAACCTGCTGCCTTACCGCTTGGCCACGCCCCATTCCATTTGATACTCATTCATCATAATAACCCCTTTTGATCATTATGTCAATCTATAGAGATTCCAGATTTGTTCTTTTGATCTTGCCCATTCGGTCTAGAAAAACTGGAGAGATCATTTGATATATATTCTTGAGAGAATCGGACATACACTATAGGATAGGGGGAACGGAAAAAGAAACAAGAATAACCATTCATTGGTCATTCTCTAGCAGATCGGGTAAAATATTGTATGAAGGAATGATCCTTTCTAACCCAAAGACTAAAAGTCTAATCTTGCCAAAAGCTTCGATTGATTGGCAAAAGACTTTTGGATGGGGCAATTCTCTAAAAAGAAGGGGAATTTGGTTGCCCCTTATCCTTTCTTCAATAAAGGATATTTTGCATACCCAAAAGAATCGGACAATACAATGCTATTCCCGTTAGTTGTATTAGGAATATTTACTCTGTTCGTTGGATTGATAGGAGTTCCTTTTTTTCGAGGAGAAATGAGTTATGATATATTAACTCAATGGTTGACTCCATCGATGAACCATTTCTATAAGAACCATCCGGAGAATTGGTCCGAATCTTTCACAGATGCAATCCCCTCAGTTGGTATAGCATTTCCCGGTATATTGATGGCCTATGGTCTATATAGACCTATTCATTTCTTACCACAGGATGTACAGGATAGAACACATCCTCAGATGAAGAGTATCTGGGACCAATCGATCAATATCATATATAATTGGTCATATCATCGAGCTTATATAGACATATATTATGACATAATCTTGACTAGAGGTATACGAGGATTAGCTGAACCAAGTAAATCATTTGATCAATGGGCAATTGATGGAATACCAAACGGAGTAGGTATTTTAGGTCTCTTTGTAGGCGAAGGAATAAGATATTTAGGGGGGGGACGTATATCTTCCTATATATTCGGGTCTTTATTCTGTGTATTAATATCTACATTAATCTATTATTTTCCATTCTAACAATAAATATTTCCGCTCCATCCATATGAACTAATAAAAGAAAGGATATAAAGATTTTGACTGATCCATTATCAGATTTGTCATTCTGTGTTCATAACAAAGTCCCATCCTTTGTGTATCATTCCCTGGGATGATAAATTCTTTAAGAGAATTTATATTGTATAGAAATATATATTTGTGAATTAAGATGATTCATTGATTTCATCAATTCATTTACATGGAACTGATATAGAGAGAGAAATATTACAAAAAGGATTACTATTAATTTAAATCTTTGAAAAAGGAAAGAAAAAAAATAGGGGTTGTCTTTCGGTTGAAGATACGACCGCTGATATGAGATTAATTCCCCTCACTTTGCCATTTTATACTACTTCATCTACCAAAATTACCGGGCAGATCGGATAAGATCCCACGTATCCTATCAACCAGCCCATGATCCGGAGGCTGTACGGCATGGAGCAGGTAGAGAGATGAAAGGACCAAGAACCTTCTCCTGTTTGAGAAGAAATGAATTTGATTATCGAATAGCAGTTCGAAGTGCTACGATGCCCGCTTTGTTTCACTCAATGAAGAGTTCGGAAAGACAGGTAAAGGAGTTTAATTGAGACTATCTAACCATTACCTGCTAGCTTTTAGCACAAGCAGTAGGCAAGCAGGGGTAGAGAGCTCCTTGTTGCCCTTCGGCAACAGCGAGCATACTTAGCGAACTGGCAAATTTGCAGCACCGTATTGATTGATCAATATGTATCTCAGGGGGGGGGCAGTGAATAAGATCATGGTGGTGGTATACCACCCCTCCCCTTGTTTGGCGGCTTTCCGGCCCTTGTCTGGAGGCTTCCCGGGGAGGAGAAGGGGATTGCTAAAATGACCTTTTATCCCTATAATATAGCTATATTCTATAGCTAAGGTGGGGTGTATTCAAAATTACAAGAGTCTCGAGGAACCCATTGCATTAAGTTTCTCAATGGTTCATGCACTAGTCATAGGCCGGTTCAAAGAACAAAAGTCTTGAACGTATATGAAATTTTATTATCCATTGTTCCTCAGTAGCTCAGTGGTAGAGCGGTCGGCTGTTAACTGACTGGTCGTAGGTTCAAATCCTACTTGGGGAGATCCTTTTTATTCAATTCGAAGGCTCACTTTGAACGTGAAGATTGTAATTTTCTATGAATTTTCAATTTTTCATCCAATGATGAGACTTCCCTTATCTCTCTTTTCAAAGATTGACGAATCAGATTGTATTTCCGTTCCAATCTTTGTTTCTTTTTCTCTCTCTGAATGAGACTTTTTCTTGTCATAATGGTTCTGTCAGTTGGTATCCTCTTTTGCTCTCTCTGAATAAGACTTTTTCTTGTGATAATGGTTCTGCCAGTTGGTATCCAGGAATAAAAATAAAGATCAGATTTGAGATGGATAAATATTACGTTGATTACTTCTTCTTTCTCTGCAGAGATATTATTGTCATTAATAGTATAAATATTCCCTCAATTTGATGAAAAAGAATTAACCAAATTTGCCTGATGTAGAGGCTATTAAAAAAGCTGCATAGGTAAATATATAACCTACGGAAAAGTGAGCTAATCCAACTAATCGTGCTTGGACAATGGAAAGAGCTACTGGCTTGTCCCTCCATCGAACTAAATTAGCCAAAGGTGTGCGCTCGTGGGCCCATGCGAGAGTCTCAATCAGTTCCTGCCAATATCCACGCCAGGAAATCAGAAACATAAATCCAGTAGCCCAAACAAGATGTCCGAATAAGAACATCCATGCCCAGACAGATAGACTGTTCATACCAAAAGGATTGTATCCATTAATAAGCTGTGAAGAATTTAACCAGAGGTAATCTCTTAGCCATCCCATTAAATAAGTGGAAGACTCATTAAATTGCGCTACATTACCCTGCCATAAGGTTATATGCTTCCAATGCCAATAGAAAGTAACCCATCCAATGGTATTCAACATCCAGAAAACTGCCAAATAAAAAGCATCCCAGGCCGAAATATCGCAAGTACCGCCCCGTCCTGGACCATCACAAGGAAAACTATAGCCAAAATCTTTCTTATCTGGCATTAGCTTAGACCATGAACAAAAATGAATGGATCTCATTATTTTTTCTGACTATAAATAAATCTAATTGGACTTGGAGGAAATTCGTTTTTATGATAAATAATTTATCCATTCGTTCATCTTTGGTTACTAAGGAACAGAGAGGATCTGTTGAATCTCAGGTATGTTATTTAACCAATCGAATTCTAAGACTTACCCGGCATTTGCAACTGCACAGAAAAGACTATTCATCACAAAGAGGTTTGTGGAAAATTGTGGGTAAACGTAAGCGACTTCTGGTTTATCTGTCCAAAAGAGATAGACTTCGTTACGATAATTTAATTGGTCAATTAGGTATTCGTGGACTAAAAACACGTTAATTTTGAACGAAGTTAGATTGTTGATGCTTTTGGCAAGAACTTTGTATTATGGCTTGAATTAGTGGTACAACTTAATATGAAGTTGTAGCCTAATCCTTTTCTTGGTTGTAACTAGGTCAAGATGCCACCTAAGGCCATAAGGGAAAGGTCTATACCTCCACTTAAATGGACTCGACAAAGTAATGTCAAAGAACGGGTCTATAATGAGGATATAGGAACTTTCAATAGAGTGGAAGATCTTACTACTACAGTTGCTACCATGCAAGATGTAACAACCCTAAAAGAAAGAAACAAGAAACACATAGAAAATAAAAGATTTTTTTTGACTAAGAAGAGGGATTCATAAACCCTTAACCAACCTTAGGTTAACTTAATGTTTAGTAGAATTCCCTAAGTTCCTTAAAGAGCTACATCTCATAATATTTTCTCACGCAAGTCCATATGCATAGGCATATCGTATGTCATAAAAATAAGTCCATCCATATCACCATTCTCGATGAGCTAGACTTATCACCTTCAACCATTAGAAGGTGTACATGCATCTCCATACTCTACGTAAGCCATTATCTGTAGGTATTCTACGTGTACTGTGAGTTAAGCTATTAATCTCATATTTCGATAAGCTATCTTAAATCATATGTAGTCTTTCCACAACCTAGTTATCATTCTCCCTAAGGGTCCTTAATCCCTTAGGTCAACTATATTCACCCTAAGGGGGTCTCAAGCCCTTAGGTTATCCTCTAAGTTTAGCCTAGAACTTATTACTTATTATTTTTAATATCATTAAAAAAGGAAAACAATATACATCTAGATACTAAATCTAATAAAATATAACTTATAAAACATGCAAGATATTAAAAGGAAGCAATATTCAAAGATAAGAATTAATTGGAAGAATTTAAATACAAAACATAGATACATAAAATATTAATTTTAAAATTACATCCTTCAGGAAATTAAGCAATTATTACATAGACCCAAGTATAGCGAATGCTCCATACTCTTAAAGATAATATATTACATCAATTTCACCAAGGAAATATCCCCACAAATCTAGTCTATTTGAGCATAAGAAGATTTATTGCAAGTAGAGAACAACTGGTGCATTAGTCCCATTTTATTCTTTGGTCCTCCATTCCTTTATGTCGATCATTGAGGATAGTAGGGGATTGGGACACTCATGGTTCAGGATAGGCATGCCTCTAAATGCATTTAACATAAACTTTATCAAATTGCAACTATACAAATCTAGTTAAATTTCCAACCATCTAATGAAAAGTTCACATCATAAAATAATCATTACTTTTATTTTCACCTCTCAAATACCCTTAGAGAGTCATTCAACATACACAACTTAGATCATGGTTTTACTTTAACTAAACTTGTCTTGTTCTAATAAATTAAAGTCCCATACCTTCAATCTTTAAAAAAAATCTTCTCATTCATTTACTAAATTAAAGCTTTACTACTTTAATTTAAAAATAAACCTTTTCCATTCATTCTATAAACCAAAGTCCCATACCCTTGATTTACAAATAAACTATTGCTATTTATTCAATGAATTAAAGTCACATATCTTAATTCCTTAAATAAACCCTTTCCTTTTTATTTCATAAACCAAGGTCCCATACCCTTAATCTACAAAATCACCATCCCTTTAGTTTAAACATTTAAAGTCCCATTCCCCTAAAACATTTAAACCAAATTATTTTCTTTAATTTAAAAAATCAAAGTCTCACTGCTCTAATAATTTAAATCAAACAATTTTATTTTAATTTATACAATCAAAGCTTCACTATATAATCTTTTAAATCAAACCTTTCTTTTAATTTAAATAATCAAAGCTTCGCTACTTTAATCATTTAAATAAAACTATTTCTTTTAATTTAAACAATCAAAGCTTCACTGCTCTAATCATTTAAATCAAACCATTTTATTTTTTTACAACTGCCCTAAGGTTTTCATCCCCTAAATTAATAAAAAATATTATTAATTAACCAAGGAATCAAAGTCCAATTATTAAAAGCAAACGATATTCCACATAACTCATCTCACCAAGGTTATGGAATAAGAAAACTAGGTCGACAAAGTCTACAACAACCAACAACACAAGGTAGGATTTTGGGCAACAACACTCGTTCTTCGAGAAAGGTCGAAGCAAGGGAACTGGGTTAACTACACCACTAGACCTCGATCATTAAATTCAGGACCTACCAACGGAGGATGGATGGAAACCACATTAACGGGGTCAATGACACTTCCTAGAAGGTCAAGATACATTCTAACCTAGTACCATCTAATCCGAGTAGAGGTCAACGTAGTGCTAAATACAACCACCTCATATGAAGCACTAAACATAGCCACCTCCTATGCATACTAAGAGGATGCTACCACTAAAGGAATAGTGATAGACGAGGTTTTGAGCTAAGAGTTAAACCAATGACTCACCAATAATGATAGGGATTCCAAACTCCAAATAAGGAGTGCTAGCCAGAGTCATTAAGAGAAACACATGGATAAAGGGACAACACATGTGTTCACTAGCTATAAAGAAATAACATTAAATGAAAGCATTCCTTTAGCTTTACCAGCCAACACGAGACACATAAAATTACAACCTAAATCTCTTGGCAAGGTGTCGTATCCTTATAGAATGCTATTCTATCTTAGGCATCTAGTTCCCTAGCTTTGATTCATCTTCTCCCTCTCGCTCGTCTCCTCCAAAAATAAATAAAACAACAACATCCCTCCCCTCTTCCAAGGTGGAGTCCTTTCTAGTCAGATTTGATTCTATTTTTTTCCAGACCTTATCTTCTTGAAACCACGGTCCAACTCATCATCGAGTCTTCCAACTTCCCATACTGCCCATGTTGTCATTACTTTCCTAGCTAATTAATGATAGGAATATGATTTTGCTTTAACTTCCCCAAATAAAATACAATTTCATTTATTGAAATATTTCCAGTAAAGTTTGACGGTGAGAAGCTTCTCCAAATTGTAACTTATTACATACAATATAAAGTAGATTTAGATTTTTTAAGATTATAATATATTCAAATCCTCTATTATTTCTATAAGGAACTTTATAATAAATCACATTATTTTCAAGCGAAATATACTTTGAGAAATAAACATCTCCCTTTTGAAATGGAACTTTATTATCATTTCAAAGTAAAACCTTTCTATTTATTTAAAATGAATTTCCTTTATCATTTCAAAATGAAACCTTTTTATTTATTTAAAATGAACTTCCATTATCATTTCAAAATAAAATCTTTTTATTTATATAAAATGAACTTCCATTATCATTTCAAAATAAAACCTTTTTATTTATTTAAAATGAACTTCCATTATCATTTCAAAATAAAACCTTTTTATTTATTTAAAATGAACTTCCATTATCATTTCAAAATAAAACCTTTTTATTTATTTAGAATGAACTTCCATTATCATTTCAAAATAAAACCTTTTAATTTATTTAGAAAGTAGAGAGTAGTAGGTTTTAATTGAAACAAGAAGCTCCCAATGGTATCTTATTCATGCATGCTTTTATTTCCTAAACCACTAATGCAAATAGTGATGAACTACAATATAATAAAACATATGCAACATACAAAGAGGGAGTCATTTCGTCAAATTAGTCACTTGTCTCAGCCCAAGAATTTATGATAGCTACTAGGCTATCAACTAAGGCTCAATATGGCTAGTTATTGACGATTATACCTAACCAATAATGCATGCTAATATGAAGGTATCTACCCATGTTACCATTAAGATGCCTTATTATCACTTCACCAACCTCAAGTACCCCTACTTCTAGTGGATGACTCAACTTATTCCACCTACGAGTGTATCTGATCCTACACATTGGCAATTTGTTAGCGGTATCATATTCTTCAATATCAACTAACATCACACAACAACTTAATTGCACAAAACCAAGTATTAAAGCACTATAAAATTAATACATAATTTTTCCAGGTCACAAAGTCCATTAGGGAGGGTCATGACACAAGATCAGATGAAGTAGGTGTTAGAAACCATTACGAATCAAAATTTGCAAGAAAGAGGTTTAGAGGTTAACCAAGATGAGGGACTATCTGTGAAATAGTTACAAGCTAGAGCCCTTCTAGAAAAGGAAATAGAAGGAGACCTAAAGAATGTTTGTATCTCTAATTTTTATGTAGAAGGAGAAGGAGATGTAGTTGAGGCTTGGTTAAGGGAATTAGAAATTTACTTAATGGTAAAAGGGTACTCTCCAGGAACCCAGTCTGTTTAGGCTACAATTTACTTTTAAGGGGCTACTCTAGATTGGTGGGAAAATAATTATAAGAAGACTAATATTGAACCAGTAGATATCCCATGGAAGGAATTCATAGTCATATTCAAAAATAGGTTCCTTACAAATCATTTTTATGTCCTACAATTTGAGGATTTTGCCAATCTAAGGTAAGGAACCAATATAGTGGAGATATACTACAAAAAGCTATTAAGATTTTTGAAGTATGTACCTGTCTATGATGAGAACAAGTGGGTTCATAAATTTATTATTGGGTTGGAATCTAAGATAAAGCATGATGTAGACATTCATGATCCTAGGTCAAAACAAAAGGTGTACAACCTAGCGAAGAAAGCAGAGTCACACTTTCATTACAAATATGACACCTTATCTAAAAAAGATCGACAAACACTAAGGAAGATAAATAACGATGGGTTTGTAAAATGGGAGGGTGAACAAAGTCAAAAGGCTAAAAAACCCTAAAATTTTGAGAAGAAATCTAATGGAAATCAGAAGAAGTTCAAGAAGAAATTTTATAAGAAAGGTAACAACCCCAATAACGCTAAGCCTCAACCGTAGCAATCATAAACTTCAGTTCTTGCAATCAAAGGAGAGAAGCAGAAGTTAGAAAAATAGCAAGGACCCAAATATGGGTGTTACCATTGCAAAGGACCACATTTTTTTGTACAGTGTCCACATCACCCAGGGCCTAGTACATCGAGTGCTAAAGGAAAGGAACATGCACACCAAATCTATGCTACCATTGAGAGTTAAAATCTTGAGGGGAAAACTACCCCATTTATTATTAAAGGTGATATTATTAATAATCAAGTGAATATTTTAATTGATAGTGGGACCACTGATAGTTTTATTTATTATAATTTAGCAAAGTGTATGCTATAAAGGCTAGGGTATTTAGCTCACGAATGGAAGATTGAGTATGGTTCAGAGCAAACCTACTTAGTAAACTAGTGTTTTCCTATGGCAAAAATTGCTTTAGCTAGTGGAACCATGGAAGGTTTCTTTATGTAGCTCTAATTCATGCCTTTGATGTGATCCTAGGGATGGATTGGTTACAGGACCATAAAGTTGCAATCAATTTCCAAGACAAATAGATCGAGTATTCTAAAGGAGACAAAAAAGCCTAAGAATTCATAGCAAGTAGGGGGCATTCAAACCCTAGATGTTGTCAGCTATGCAATTAAAGAAAGCCCTCAAGAAAGGATGTATAGTCTATGTGATTAAGATAAATAAAGTTGGAGAAGACCAAAATAAAGAGGTGTTGGAAACACACCCAATTTTGTAGGATTTCAAGGATGTATTTCTTGAGGATTACTTGGACTTCCTCCTATGTGGGAATTTTATTTCACTATAGATATTATGCCAGGAGCAGAACCTATACATAGATATTCATATAGGATGATACCTATTGAGATGCAAGAACTAAAAGTATAACTATAGGGGCTATTAGAAAATGGGTTGATAAAATCAAGTGTGTCACCTTAGGGTGCACCGATCCTATTTGTGAAAAAGAAAGACAACTCTTTAAGGTTGTGTATTGACTATAGGATATTGAATAAAGCTACAATCAAGAACTGGTATCCCATACCTAGAATCAAAGATTTATTTGATCAAATGAGAGATTACATGGTGTTTACTAATATTGATATGATATTAGGATATCACTAGTTAAGAATATGTGGGGAGGATACTCACAAGATAGCATTCAAGACTAGGTATGGGTACTATGAGTTTATAGTCCTACCCTTTGGACTAAATAATACCCCAACCACCTTTATGAATATAATGAATAGTGTATTTATAAGGCACTTGGACTAGTTTGTCCTTCTATTTCTAGATGATATCGTAATATACTCTCAAAACAAATAAGAACACGATAAATATTTCAAAATTGTGTTAGAGTTGTTAAGGGAAAACCAACTCTATTGAAATCTAGTCAAAAGTGATTTCTATGTTTTAGAGGTGCAATATCTAAGACATAACATATCAATAGAGGGAATTTTTGTAGATCTAGAGAATATCAAAGCCATATTAAATTGGCTTCCCCCTACTAATATTACTAAAGGAAGAAGCTTCATGGGGCTAACGGGCTACTATAGATGTTTTATAAAATATTTCTCAAAGATTGCTACGATAAAAACTAAAATTCATAATATAGGTAAGGAATTCAATTGGATAGGAAAGTGTGAAGCTACCTTCGTATTACTGAAGTAGAAAATCTCTACGGCCTCAATATTGAAAATTATAGACCCTCAAGGAGATTTTTCAATATGCACTGATGCATCACTAGAAGGGTTAGGAGGAGTACTCATGCAAGAAGAGTCAATAGTAGCTTATACATAAAGAAATATTAAAAAGCATGAATGTAATTATGCTACTCATGATTTATAGCTAGTTTTTGTGGTACATGCTCTAAAGATCTGGTGTCACTATTTGGTGGATAGTCCTTTTGAATTGAAATTTGACCACCAAAGTCTAAGGTACACATTTACCCAACCAATACTTAATGCAAGATAGACAAGATGGGTTGAGTTTCTCATTGAGTATGACTTTGAAATTGAGTACATAAAGGGGAAAGAGAATAAGGTTGTTGATACCTTGAGTAGGAGGAGACACATAGTAGCCATAACTAGAAGTCACATGAATTTGATGGACCAAGTGATACAAGAGCAATCTCGATATGAGTGTTGCCTAGAAATTTGATCTAGAATGGATAGAGACCTTGAGGGTTATAAGGAGTTCAGAATGATAGATTACATTTTGTGCTAAAAAGGTAGAATCATCATACCAAAAGCGAGTGATTTAAGGAAGCTATTAATGCAATATTCCCATAGATATCATTATTCTGCTCACCTTGGAGGGGTCAAAATGAGGGAAAAAATGAAAAGAATATTCTTCTGGGTAGGAATGAATAAGGATATCATAGATTTTATTGCTCCATGCCTCAAATGTTAGAAGGTTAAGGTAAAATACAAGCATCCCGTAGGACAATTGTATCCATATAGTGTACCTACACATAAATAGTAGGTCATATCTATAGATTTTATAGTAGGTTTACCTAATACCAAGTACCAACATGATGCAATCCTTGTAGTAGTTGAAAAATTGACTAAGGTTATGCATTTTAAACCTGGAAGTACCAAGGATGATGCTCAGGTGGTGGCTAATAGATTTTCCAAAGAAGTGTTTCAATTACATGGATTTCCAGAGATAATAATCTTAGATAGGGATTCCAAGTTCACTTCCAAATTTTAGAAAGCCCTTCATCATGCAATAGACATGAAAATGAATATGAGTTTGGAATATCACCCTAAGACAAATTATCAAAAAAAAAGGGTAAACTGAGTACTAGAGGACATGCTCGACATGTACTGCATGGATCATAAATCTCATTAGGAAGAATATCTACATCAGGTAGAGTTTACCTACAATAATGAGTATCACTCATCTCTAGGAATGACACCTTTTGATGCCTTGTATGGTTGAAATTGTAGGACACCATTATCTTGGGATAACCTAGAGGATAGAGTTGTGATTGGACCAAAAATGGTTAGAGAAATGGAATATCAATTGAAGGTAATTAGGAAAAGACTCAAAGAAGCTGCTGATAGGTAGAAGAGTTATGGTGATTTGAAGAGAACTTTGAGAGAGTACTCAGAAGGAGATAAAGTATTCCTAAGGGTTAAATTAATGAAAAGTGTGATTAAATCCATGAAGTTATATCCATGGTTTGTAGGATCCTTTGAGATCACTAAAAATATTAGTTCGATTACATACCAACTTGCTTTACCTCCTAACCTATCAAAAATCCATGACACCTTACACATATCTTTGCCTAGGAAATATATTGCTGATATTGAATATGTGTGGGATGTTTCTAATTTACAGATGGTAAATCCATAGGCAATTGAAGTGATGCCAGTAAATATTCTTGAGTTTCATTCTAAGACTATGTGGAATTAGACTCTTGAGCAATGTAAGGTCCAATGGGACTGTTTCTCTAAAAGGAATTCCACTTGGGAGAAAGTGAGGATATGCAAAAATATTTTCCCTTCTTGTTTGAATAGTTTTAAATTTAATAGTTTGCTTTTGTTTGTTATTGTTGTAAAAATGGAAACACCAGGACGGTGTCTAGTCCCAGCGGGGTAAGATGTCATGACCCTCCTTGATGGACTTTGTGACACAAAAAACAATGTATTAATTTAATGGTGCTTTAATACTTGGATTTGTGCAATTAAGTAGTTGTGCAATGTTAGTTGATATTGAAGAACATGATAGTGCTAACAAATTATCAATGTGTAGAATAAGGTACACTCATGGGTGGAAGAAATTGAGTCATCCACCAAATGCGAGGGTACTTGATGTTGGGAAAGTGATGAAAAGACATCTCGAGGGTAACATGGATAGATACCTTAATATAGGTATGCATTAATGGTTAGGTATAATCGCCAATAGCTAGCTACCTTGAGACTCATTTGATATACTGGTAGCTATCGTAAATCCTTGGGCTAAGATAGGTAATTAAATTGATGGAAAGACTCCCCATTTATCTATTGCATATGTTTGATTGTCTTTTACTTAATCACTTGCTACATAAATAGTTTGGAAAGCATGCATAATTTGGTTGTTTTGGGAAAACTCCTTGTTTTGCTTATATTCCTTCAAAAGAATAACATGATGCTAGTATTCAATGAGAAAACCTCTTATTCTATAAATAAAAAGGGGATAATTATTTTAAATGATAATCGAACTTCATTTATAAATAATAGTTTAATTATTTTAAATGATAATAGAGTTCATTTATAAATAATAGTTTAATTATTTTAAATGATAATAGAGCTTCATTTATAAATAATAGTTTAATTATTTTAAAATAAAAATGGAGCTTCATTTATAAATAATGGTTTAATATATATATATATATATATATATATAATGGTTGGTTTAGCTTATATGTTGAATGGCTCTTATTAAAAAATTATCAAACTTCCTCATAAATCAATGAGATATTTACCATTTATGAGAACTTTACCAACAACATGTTCAATTATATGGGGTACCTACCAATATTGAAAATGGAGAGAACTCCATTTATGGTAGGTCTTATAAAAAGGCTTTACTAAGACATATAATAATCTAATGTCGACCGCCACGTTGAATAGCTGGGAGGAGTTATGGTGGGCAATGGATTTTAGTAGAGGAGATAGATATGCAAGAGGTACTTTGGGTAAGAGGAGAAAGAAACTATGTTGAGAGGAAGAAGGAATGACTCACTATGTGCAAGAGTTGAGGGAACCACGTTGAGAGGGAATGATTCATTGTGTAAGGGAAACTGAGCTACTTTGAATAGTAGTTGGGCAATAGCGAGAACGAAGGAGCTACCATGGTGTTAGCAAAAGCCAAAAAAAGGAGAGTCGAGCTCACGTAACGTTACAGGTTGGTTGGAAACTTGTCTTTCATTTCCTTAGCAAATAAAGAAACTAAGCCATTTAAAATATTGGGGTAATAATTCCTTATGCTTGACCCAGTTGGGTCTATTTTTATTTGGACTATGTATGTTGGTTTCTTTTGTGATGTTGTGGGTTGATTTTACTTGACCGAAACCTTTCTGCCATGTCAACCGTGTAATCCTCAATGTCTTCCTAGGTTACTATGTGTTAGTGAGACCCGTGTGCTGGGGTTTGTAGGTAGCTTTGGCTCAACCCAACCATTGAGTAAATCTCACTTTTACTCCCCCTTGCATCAATGTATACCACTGGAAGGGCGATAGTGTTTGAAATCCCTTGCTAGTCATAGTTGTCACTCTAAGAAAACTCCAACCTGTATTGCATCTCCATTCTAAAACCTTGGGTAAATTGGGTGTTGGACGTTTGTATCTTTCCTTCTCTAGCCAACGCAGATGATAACCTGGTGTTCCCTTATCCCTAAGTTAAGGAGGATGAAATGTCTCTCCAATGGCAAACAATATTTTAACCTTGACCATTTGATTATGTTTGAACAACATATTTTTGCTTCAGTTTGAAGGCTATTAAGGTTTTGTTTATTTGATTGAATTAAATAAAGTAGTCTTTAGTTGTATCAAATAATATATTCTTGAGTTATTTTATTAAATTAAAGAAATTAGTCTTTAGTTGTATTAAATAAGAGATTCATGAATTATTTGATTAAATCAAAGAAGGTAGTATTTAGTTGTATTAAATAATAGATTCATGAGCTATTTGATTAAATCAAAGAAGGTAGTCTTTAGTTGTATTAAATAAGAGATTCATGAGCTATTTGATTAAATCAAAGAAGGTAGTATTTAGTTGTATTAAATAAGAGATTCATGAGCTATTTGATTAAATCAAAGAAGGTAGTCTTTAGTTGTATTAAATAAGATATTCATGAGCTATTTGATTAAATCAAAGAAGGTAGTCTTTAGTTGTATTAAATAAGAGATTCATCAGCTATTTGATTAAATCAAAGAAGGTAGTCTTTAGTTGTATTAAATAAGATAATCATGAGCTATTTGATTAAATCAAAGAAGATAGTATTTAGTTGTATTAAATAAGAGATTCATGATCTATTTCATTAAATCAAAGAAGGTATTCTTTAGTTGTATTAAGTAAGAGATTCATGAGCAATTTGATTAAATAAAAGAAAGTAGTCTTTACTTGTATTAAATAAGAGATTCATGAGATATTTGATTATATTAAAGAAAGTCATATTTAGTTGTATTAAATAAGAGATTCATGAGCTATTTGGTTAAATTAAAGAAGGTAGTATGTAGTTGTATTAAATAATAGATTCATGAACTATTTCATTAAATTAAATAAGGTAGTCTTTAGTTGTATTAAATAAGAGATTCATGAGCTATTTCATTAAATTAAAGAAAGTAGTTTTAATTGTATTAAATAAGAGATTCATGAGCTATTTGATTAAATTAAAGAAAGTAGTTTTAATTGTATTAAATAAGAGATTCATGAGCTATTTTATTAAAGTAAAGAAGGTAGTTTTAATTGTATTAAATAAGAGATTCATGAGTTATTTGATTAAATTAAAGAATGTAGTATTTAGTTGTATTAAATAAGAGATTCATGAGTTATTTGATTAAATTAAAGAAAGTAGTCTTTAGTTGTATTAAATAAGATATTCATGAGTTATTTGATTAAATTGAAGAAAGTAGTATTTGGTTATATCAAAAAAGAGGAAATTGATTTATTGATTAATCATATATTGGTTATTTTATAAATTTAAGGTATGGGATTTTAATTTGTAGAATAAAACTTGTAAGGAGTTGCTATTGAAGAACACAAGCTTATACTGAGAGGGGGGTGAACAGTATAAGACCACTTTTTACTTTCTTTCCAAATCAATATCAATTAATGTCCTTAATTGCAATAACCAAATATAGCAGTGTGCATTAATAACTCAGATAGCAGTAGTAAGCAAGAGCACAAGTCACCACACATAATTGAGACACAAGATTTAACGTGGTTCCCCCAATGTGGGGTACTCCACCAGATAATCTCCTTATAATATTTCACATAGAAATAAGGATCCTTATCCAATACAATGATTTCTTTGATCTGCTCAAAGCTAGGCAATAACAAGTTCACATAGAACTTGTCCAAATCTGAATAACAAGCTCACACAAAACTTGTCCAAAATTGAATAACAAGTTCACACAGAACTTGTCCAAATCTGAATAACAAGCTCACATAGAACTTGTCCAAAACTGAATAACAAGCTCACACAGAACTTGTCCAAATATACTCAACAAGCTCACCAAGAACTTGTCCAAATTTGCTCTAGCAAGCTCACCAAGAACTTGCCCAAATCTGCTCTAACAAGCTCACCAAGAACTTGTTCAAATATGCTCTAGCAAGCTCACCAAGAACTTGCCCAAATATGCTCTAGCAAGCTCACCAAGAACTTGCTCAAATATGTCCACAAATCTGTCCCAAAACTGTCCACAAAGCTATCAAAATTATAAAAAAATGTCCAAAAGTTGTCCAAAAAATGTCAAAGTGTCCTTAAAAAACTGTCCAAAATGTCCACAAAGGCCTTCTCAAAGGCTCAATCAATCATGCTCAAGTAGCACTCAAATCTCATCCACAAATCTATCAAGGCAAAGCTCAAATATGAACTCAATAATGAATGACAATGTACTCTTCAATGGATGACAACAATGATCCACAATGATCTCAACTCAACTCAACTCAAATCAACTCATAGAAGCATAAAGAGAATTGTTAGAGACTCAATATGTTCTAAGCTCAATCTCAACTCAATTCAACTCAAATCAATCTCAACTCAACTCAAGTCAACTCATAGAAGCATAAAGAGAATTGTTAGAGACTCAATATGTTCTAATCTCACTCTCAACTCAAATCAGAATTATGGAATAGTTTGTTTCATGGAACTTGACCAATCACCTCACACAATCACTTGACTAGGCTCAATCAACTCAACTCAACCAATCACCACAAGGGACTACTCTTTCTCACAAAAACCCTAGTCCAAGCATGTATCAACCAACTCAAATGTTTCCAACAATGCTCAACCACAAATCTCACATAACAATGATACTCATGTTCTTTTCAAGTTCTTTCACAACCAATGGGCTTCAACAACTATGCTTATAAAACAAGGTTTAAACACAACTCTCAAACCAGAAAACCTTGAAGCATTCAACCAACCACTTTCGAAAAGGAAACCACAATCAATCCTTTTCACTCCAATGATATTTCAGAAATCAACCACCATAAACAATCAATAGGAGAATGTGCCCATACCTTTTTGATGCCAAGAAGTTGTCCACAAAATCTGCCACACTAAACACAACTTTCCTTTCCAATCTCAATAAGGGTTAGTGGACTTCAAATAATAATCACAAGATAAGCATAACTCAATTTACACCTTTTTACTCCAACTTAATAAACACATCCACCAAAGTCCTTTTTAATAAAAACCCTTATAAAAAATAATAATCAATAAGGCTCTCAAAAATATTTTATAACAACTCCTTATTTCTCCTAAATCTTAATTTTCAATTTCATGAATATCAAAATAAATCAACAACTCATCCACCTCTGAAATAATAATCACAACCCTTATAAAAATAAATTTTAATTAAAAACTTTAATTATTCCTTAACCACCTTATAACTCCTATCCTAGGGCATCAACGAAATTAATTAGAGCAAAACGTAATTACCTCCTCAAGGGGATTCGAACCCCCAACTTGCACACACCGTGAACGCCTTAGCCGTGGCTAAGGTTGCCACACGAGCTAGCCACTCATTCGAAAGGAAAAGGCACGACGTGCCTTAAGTCCTTCCTCCCTTCCACGCAAACCAAAAGTGCTTCGAGCACTTTCCTTCCAATGCCTTCGAATGCAGTCAAGGAGATTCGAACCTTGACGTAAAGCGCTGCCACACACCTTAACAAAAATCCAATTGCCAATGCGCCACTCTGCCCACAATGTCTTGGGCTTTCGACCAACCTTGGATTTATTCGTTGTCTCCCTTTTCAAAATGATTTTCGCATGAGCTCTCTTCGGATGCTTAGCCAACGATTAACACGAGCAAGGATTAATTTCAAATGAACCTTAGGATCCCCCTTTATATAGTCTTCTCCTCATTTTTGATGACATCGATGCATTATTGATTTTCCCTCTTTCTTTAGACGTCGACGCTAACTTTAATTTTAATTTTAAAATTAAAATTTAAATTTTAAATAATTAAAATTTAAACTAAATATTTAAAATTAAATATCTCCATCATCGGGGCACCTTTTTTGATGAAACGAAAGGCCAACCTAGGTTTTAAGAAAAACCCATTTCAAATATGCCATCCATGGTTTTAAATAAAACCTTTTATTTTGCCTACCTTGGTTTTCACAAAAACCCTGAATTTATCCATGCTTTCCAAAATATCATTTGCCCATCAAAACTCAATGTGATCCATATGACATCAATGATTCATGTGACATCAATGACAACATAAAATAACTCAAATTGCCAACAATCTCCCCCTTTGTCATTGATGGCAACACCTCTAAAGCAAAAACCACAATCACTGCAAAAACCATCTCTCGAGAATCAAAGTTGCTCCCCCGACTCAATAATCTCTATGGAGGCTGCTCCCCCTAACTCAATGCTCTCTTTGGAGGCTGCTCCCCCTAACTCAATGCTCTCCCCCTTACTCAAATCTCTCCCCCTTTGACATCAATGGCAAAAGGGACACCTATGGGGCTAAAATATATGACTCTTAAACTTAGCCCCCTCACCACCTTCTCTCTTGAGGTGATTAATTTTGGGGTGGGAGTACTTTTACTCCCATATCACATTGTTTCTTTCCTCTATCAACTTCCTTCCATGTTTTTTTGATATCCTTCTCTTGATGAATTACTTGATCTTCTTGTCTAGAACCTATTTGACCTTAATTTGACCTTCTTGCCTTGAACCTGTTTGACCTTCTTGCCTTGAACCTGTTTGGAATTGAGTCCTACACCATTTTGCAATATGCCCAAAGTTATTGCAATTAAAACACTTGATATTGTAGCCTTTGGATGGTGCCCATGTCCTGAATTCATTCTTAAAATAATTTCCATATCCATTCCTTTCCTGAACCCTGTATTGTGAAGCTCTGTTTTCATGACCATTATGACCATGACTTCTGAATTGTGAAGCTCTAAAACCAAAACCATGTTGCTCATTTCCTTTGCACTGAAAATCTCTATGACCAATCTTGTTACATGAGAAGCAATGCCCCTAAAAACCATACCTTCTTCCTTTGAAGTTTCTTCTAGCAAAATCAAACTTCTTTGATCCATAGACCCTACAGTGTATAGCCCTGTGTCCAAATCCATTACAAGAAAAACAATGTCCTTGAAAAGCCCTTTGTTCATGCCTTGGTTCTTCATACCTTTCTTGACCATTATCCTTATGATCATTTTCAACTTGTGCATTGCATCCTTGAACCTTATTTGTAGTATCTAAATCCTCTTCCTTAGTTTCTTCCTTGCTTTTCTCTTCAAGTATTTCTTTTCCTTTTGAACTTGATTCACCTATCTCAAAACAAGAACCAAACTGAATATTTGGAGCCATAGGAACTTTGGAACTTTCCTCACAAATCTTAGGTGCTTCCTTGCTTTCATATTTTAGAACTTCCTTTCCTTTTGAGTGTGATTCCCCAAACCTGAAATATGAGACCTTTGGTGCTTTGGAATTTTCCTCTTCTTTCTCTTTATTTGTGTCAAGTAGCAAATTGGCACACATCTCTATAGCCTCTGAAATGCAAGTATCCATTTATGCTGCTTCTTTTTCTTTGGAAACCGGTTCTTCCTTATAGATTTCTGAAACAAAACCTCCTGATACAAATATAGGTCCTTGTGTACTTATTTTTTATTTCCCTTCTTCATAACCAAGCCCTATTTTTATAAATGGATCTCGTTGTGAATCCAAAAAATTATCCAAAGTTTTTGAATTTCTTTGAAATCATGCTAACTCATTTATGTAGGTCCCCAAAATTTTCTGATCTTCTTCTTCTAACTGATTACATCTTTCTTTTCTTGCCTTCAATTTCTCAGAAATAGTGATGCCAAGCTCTTTTGTTTCTTGAAGCTCTTTTTCCAAATCTTGAATGTGTTGATTGAGCATCATATTGACCTTTTCATTTTCATGAACCTTATTTTCAAGCCTCTTGATTTTATTTTCCAATATTTTGATTTTCTTTTCCTATTTTGTGGAATCCTCTTCTTCATCATCATTGCTGCTAGAATTGTCACTAGAACTACTGCTTTCTTTTTCAACAAATAAACTTTCCTTGTTGCAATTGTTGTAGTACATGCAATCATCATCTATATGCCCAAAATATCTACATATGAAGCATTTTAATATCCTTAGACCTTTCTTGTACCTATTTTCTTGCTCAATGGCTATGGCAAGCTCTTCATGTCTTTCTTCAATAGATATATCCTCTTCTTTAACTTCAATACCTAGGAATAGATGTTCTTGCCTTTCTTCATTTATTCCAAAGAATGTACATTCTTCTTCATCTGACTGGTTTCTATCACTGTAATCTGAACTATCACTTGCATCTACAATGTAGTAAGATTTCTTTACCTTATGAAAAATTTTCTTCTTCTCATACCTGTTTTGCTTGTATCTGTCATCTTTGTCATGCTTATGCTTTCCATATTCTTTTCTTCTTTGACCCTATTTTTCATCATCACTATTTTCTTCATGTGGACACTTGTATGCATAGTGACCAAGATCACCACACTTGTAGCATCTGACTTTCCTTATATCTCTAAAATTCCTTGAGTCCTTATTCCTTTTGATGAAGTTAGCTTCCTCATCATTATCTAAAACTCTATCTATCTCTAGAACTTTCCCTTTCTCTTTCTCTGAAGCCTTGAATGCAATCTCTTTTATTGGAACCTGATGCTTACTTACCCTCATCTCATAAGTTGTGAGAGTACCTTGCAATTCTTCCATTGTTAGCTTGTTGATATCCATTGTCTCTTCTATTGCTGAAACCTTAGAATCATATTTCATGGGAAGTGATCTCAAAACCTTTTGAGTAACTTCTGATTCTTTCATCTCAAAACCTAGGCCTCTCATGGTGTTAGTAATCTCATCAACACGAAGTAAAAACTTTGCAATATCTTCAGAATCTTCCATTTTCAATTCCTCAAATATTTTTCTATGAGTTTGTAGTTTTGCCAACTTTACCTTGGAATCTCCTTCATAAGTATTCCACAACTTGGTCCACATCTCATTAGCTGAATTACATACCATGACCTTTGCAAAATCTGTCTCATGAAGCCCACTCAAAATACAATTCATTGCTCTTGCATTGATCTCAACCAATTTCTTGATAGTCTTATCTACCTCGGGATCACCTTCAACCCTATACTCTTTTTCAACCATTTTCCATACCTCATATCCTTGTGATATCAAGTAGTTCTTCATCCTCATGCTCCAGAAAGCATAATTGTTACCATCAAACAATGGAGCCTTATTTGTAGATGATCCATTCTGTGAAGCCATCTGTGTTCTTGTAGAATCTACCCTCAAGCTGTTAGCTTTTTCGAAGGAACCCACTCTGATACCAATTGAAGAACACAAGCTTATACTGAGAGGGGGGGTGAATAGTATAAGACCACTTTTTACTTTCTTTCCAAATCAATATCAATTAATGTCCTTAATTGCAATAACCAAATATAGCAGTGTGCATTAATAACTCAGATAGCAGTAGTAAGCAAGAGCACAAGTCACCACACACAATTGAGACACAATATTTAACGTGGTTCCCCCAATGTGGGGTACTCCACTGAGATAATATCCTTATAATATTTCACACTAGAAATAAGGATCCTTATCCAATACAATGATTTCTTTGATCTGCTCAAAGCTAGGCAATAACAAGTTCACACAGAACTTGTCCAAATCTGAATAACAAGCTCACATAGAACTTGTCCAAAACTGAATAACAAGCTCACACAGAACTTGTCCAAATCTGAATAACAAGCTCACATAGAACTTGTCCAAAACTGATCTAACAAGCTCACCCAGAACTTGTCCAAATTATACAAGCTCACAGAGAACTTGTCCAAAATCCTATTTTCAAGTTTATCCAAGAACTTGTTCAAATCTGCTCTAGCAAGCTCACCAAGAACTTGCCCAAATCTGCTCTAGCAAGCTCACCAAGAACTTGCTCAAATTTATTTACAAAACTATCCACAAAGTATGTCCAAATCAATTGTCCAAATGTGTGTCATAAAGCTATCCCAAAACTATCCACAAAGTTGTCCCAAAACTATCCACAAAGGCCTTCTCAAAGGCTCAATCAATCATGCTCAAGTAGCACTCAAATCTCATCCACAAATCTATCAAGGCAAAGCTCAAATATGAACTCAACAATGAATGGCAATGTACTCTTCAATGGATGACAACAATGATCCACAATGATCTCAACTCAACTCAACTCAAATCAACTCATAGAAGCATAAAGAGAATTGTTAGAGACTCAATATGTTCTAAGCTCAATCTCAACTCAACTCAAAACTCAACTCAACTCAAGTCAACTCATAGAAGCATAAAGAGAATTGTTAGAGACTCAATATGTTCTAATCTCAACTCTCAACTCAAATCAGAATTATGGAATAGTTTGTTTCATGGAACTTGACCAATCACCTCACACAATCACTTGACTAGGCTCAATCAACTCAACTCAACCAATCACCACAAGGGACTACTCTTTCTCACAAAAACCCTAGTCCAAGCATGTATCAACCAACTCAAATGTTTCCAACAATGCTCAACCACAAATCTCACATAACAATGATACTCATGTTCTTTTCAAGTTCTTTCACAACCAATGGGCTTCAACAACTATGCTTATAAAACAAGGTTTAAACACAACTCTCAAACCAGAAAACCTTGAAGCATTCAACCAACCACTTTCAAAAAGGAAACCACAATCAATCCTTTTCACTCCAATGATATTTCAGAAATCAACCACCATAAACAATCAATAGGAGAATGTGCCCATACCTTTTTGATGCCAAGAAGTTGTCCACAAAATCTGCCACACTAAACACAACTTTCCTTTCCAATCTCAATAAGGGTTAGTGGACTTCAAATAATAATCACAAGATAAGCATAACTCAATTTACACCTTTTTACTCCAACTTAATAAACACATCCACCAAAGTCCTTTTTAATAAAAACCCTTATCAAAAATAATAATCAATAAGGCTCTCAAAAATATTTTATAACAACTCCTTATTTCTCCTAAATCTTAATTTTCAATTTCATGAATATCAAAATAAATCAACAACTCATCCACCTCTGAAATAATAATCACAACCCTTATAAAAATAAAGTTTAATTAAAAACTTTAATTATTCCTTAACCACCTTATAACTCCTATCCTAGGGCATCAACGAAATTAATTAGAGCAAAACGTAATTACCTCCTCAAGGGGATTCGAACCCCCAACTTGCACACACCACGAACGCCTTAGCCATGGCTAAGGTTGCCACACGAGCTAGCCGCTCATTCGAAAGGAAAAGGCATGACGTGCCTTAAGTCCTTCCTCCCTTCCACGCAAACCAAAAGCGCTTCGAGCGCTTTCCTTCCAATGCCTTCGAATGCAGTCAAGGAGATTCGAACCTTGACGTAAAGCGCTGCCACACACCTTAACAAAAAGCCAATTGCCAATGCGCCACTCTACCCACAATGTCTTGGGCTTTCGACCAACCTTGGATTTATTCGTTGTCTCCCTTTTCAAAATGATTTTCGCATGAGCTCTCTTCGGATGCTTAGCCAACGATTAACACGAGCAAGGATTAATTTCAAATGAACCTTAGGATCCCCCTTTATATAGTCTTCTCCTCATTTTCGATGACGTCGGTGCATTATTGATTTTCCCTCTTTCTTTAGACGTCGACGCTAACTTTAATTTTAATTTTAAAATTTAAATTTAAATTTTAAATAATTAAAATTTAAACTAAATATTTAAAATTAAATATCTCCATCACCGGGGCACCTTTTTCGATGAAACGAAAGGCCAACCTGGGTTTTAAGAAAAACCCATTTCAAATCTGCCATCCATGGTTTTAAATAAAACCTTTTATTTTGCCTGCCTTGGTTTTCACAAAAACCCTGAATTTATCCATGCTTTCCAAAATATCATTTGCCCATCAAAACTCAATGTGATCCATATGACATCAATGATTCATGTGACATCAATGACAACATAAAATAACTCAAATTGCCAACAAATATTTACTTAATTAATTGAATAAAGTATTATTTGATTAATGTAAATAAAGAAGAGGTAATTTGATGAGTGGAATGAATAAAATATTATTGATTCACTTATGGAGAAATATAGTTTATTTATATAATTAAGGGTATGGGACTTTGATTGTGTTAAATAAAGGAAAGGATGTTTTATTAAAGCAAAAATTGGGATCTAAATATTAGTTGAAGACTCTTATTGGGTAATGAGAGGGGAAAATGAAAATAGAGTTTTCTATTGAGATCAACTATGCATTAGATGGTTTGATTCTTCGATAAAGTTTGTATAGTTGTAATTTGTCAAAGTAAATGGTAAATGCATTTATAGGTATGCCTATCCTGAACCATGAGTGTTCGATCCCCTACTATCCTCAAATTATTGATGGAAATAGTAGGATGACCAAAACGATAGATGGACTAATGCACTAGTTTGCTCTCCACTTACATTTTATTTATTTATTCTCAAATAGACTAGATTTGTGGGGATATTTTCCTAATTAAATTGATGCAATGCATTATTCTTTAAAAGTATGGAGAGTTTACCACACTTGCTTATATTTAATAATTGTTTAAATGTTGAAAGACGTACCTTTAAATTACTATTTTATTTGCTTATGTTCCATTTTTGAATCCTTTCTTAGTGTCTTTTGCATGTTTTATGAGTTATATTTTATTAGATTTAGTATCTAGATCTATTCTTTTTTTCCTTAATTAATGATATTAAAAATAATAAGTAATAAGTTCTATGGTGAACTTAGAGGATAAACTAAGGGATTGAGACCCCCTTAGGGTGAACATAGTGGACTTAAGGGATTAAGATCCCTTAGGGAGACTGGTAACTAGGTTGTGGAAAAACTACATATGAGTTAAGATAGCTTATTGAAAGATGATATTGATATATTAAATCATAATACACATAGCATACCTACGCATAATGGCTTGCGTAGAGTATGGAGATGCGTGTATACCTTCCAATGGCTGAAGGTGATAAGCCTATCTTATCAAGATTGATGCGATTGATAGGCTTATTTTCATGACATACGATACGCTTACACATAATGGATTGCATAAGGAAATCATATGAGATGTAGATATTTTATGAACTTAGGGGTTTTATTAAACATTAATTTAACCAAATATTGGTTAGGGGTTTATGAATCTCTCTCCTTAGTAAAAAAAAAATCTTTTCTTTCCTGTGTGTTTCTTGTTTCTTGTTTTTCAAGATTTTTACAAAAGTAGAGGAAGATGAACTTACTATTGCTACTAATGTTATTGGTTGTGGAACTTGGATAGAATCTATCAGAGCAACTAATTTTGGTGGAACCAGCTCCTCCTCTAGACTCTCCTCTTGTAACTTTGTAATCTTATACACATGTTGGCTAGTGGAAAGTTGCTCATACTTGACCTTTGACCTAATTTTTGCCTTGAGATATGTAATAAATTACTTATAAAGCATGTTATCCACACCCTCCATGATACCATTAGGCAAGTTCTTATTTTTTAACTAGACCTCCACCTTCTTCTAAAGCTCCTACACTCATGCATAGTAGTCCTGAAATTTATCTTTAGTTCCTTGAATTAACTTCATTATCTTCATCATCAAGTCAAAATATTTCTAGCATGGGTTGTACTCCTCAATCATCTTTTCACTAATCTCATCCCATAAATTTTTGATTTGATATTATTAAATCACATAATATCTAGAAATATCAGAAGGAAATCTACCCATTGTTCTCTTTATTTTAGGTCATTACAAATGCATGCTCTCTTATATTATTGAATGAAGGTCATGGCATATTCATAAGATTGGGCTAAAAAGATAAGAATTTTTCTCATCTAAATTATAGCTTTGATATTCTACGTATAAATATTCATGGTGAAAGAGCCAAAGGCTCATAAATTGGAATCTAAATCTTCCTATAAAGTACTATGAATGTCCAATTTACCAAAATTTGCCTATGATTTCGTTACTCTTATCCCTCTGGTGTAGACACACAAATAAGAACAAGGTAAGCTAGATGGTAGAATATGATGGGGTAATCACAAACTATTAAATATCCACAAGATCACCAAAAAATACACTTGTTGACCATTATTCATTGTACAAGTACCCTTGTGAGTACAAAAAACAAGTTCTATACAAAGGAGATTAACATAGAAGTTGGAATGAGTCGTATAAATCCATTATAATCCAACTAGCATAGATCATAGTTATACAATAGAAGATTTTTAAAAATAAAGTAAATGAGACAATGAGAAGTGAACTTAGAGTTGACTTAAAATATTAGATTTAAGTTACAAAACAAATCATATTTAGCCTTCAAAAAAGGTAGTCTCAGGCTTATTATAGCTAAATAGGAAATAATAAGTCACAATGAACTCAAAGTAGATCTAATTTTTTTTTTTTTTAGTAGCTGAGGCCCACAACACATATAGACACTTACACCTCTATATAAAATATCTAGCACCATAAATACTCTACTCAATACTTAATCACTCAAGCCCAAGTGGATCAATATGTAAACTTTATACCTTTATATTAGATCTTTGAAACCATAAATACTCTTCTCAATGCTCGATCACTCAAACCCAAGTGGATCAATATACAATCAACAAACATGTTGAAAGCTCTTCAATTGCCATAAGATATCCTTAAATGATGATATATTTTTCTCCAACTTATGAGGATAAAGTTAGATCTCGATAAAATATAATAAAATAAAATGTAGATAAAATATTGTTTTACAATCCATTTTAAATTATATCTAAGATAATATAATATTCTTACAATCTGGATAAAATTAGATTTAGATAAAATATTATAAAATCAAATTTGGATAAAATATTATTTTTCTATTATGCATGGGAAATTATAATCCAAATAAAATTAGATCAAGATAAAATATTATAAAACCGTATCTAAGATAAAATATTATTATTATTTAATGTTGATTTCTCATGAACCTAAATGTGCTCCTTCATCAGACACCCATGGTACAAAAACATGATCCCCTACTCATGGAACTCCTATGACTAAATTTTCCTTTTTCTCAAATGAGAAAATTCTTCTTTAGCTAATTTTTCATCCTTTGTAGACCCTTTTCCTTTCCATATAACCAACTACTCCTTATAATATTAGTATTTTTTCTTCTTCACAATCCTTTCTTGTAATATTTTATCAATTTCTTCCCTACTCTACTCTAAAATTTTATTGATCCAATCAAAAATGTCTATAACATCCTTGTAGTCTGTAGAAACAATATAATCACCTGTGTATAGGTGCAGATCAACTAATGAGGATGCAAAATTACTTCATTTTTAGTAGCCAAATACCTTTTTGTTTATTTTTATCTGATTAATATAATTATATGCCAAGGATTAATCTGTAATTTATGTTGATATTAACAATCAATGTAGTGAATAAAAGAGAATGTTTTATTTATCTATTTTGAAATGGTTTTATGTATTCTTAAGGGATTAATTACATTTTTTCATTGAAGAATAGATTAGTCTATTAATAAATCTATAGGATTCTATAATTAGACAATTGGTGTTGAAACACCATAAAGAAATTTTGTGCTAGAACCCCTATGTGTTAGATTTACTATACAATAATGATGAAAGTGCTGGAGTAATCTAGGTGCTAGCTATGCACTAGAATAATCTGATCACTAGATGTGTACCAAAGTGACTCACATGCTAGAATAATTGAACAATAGATTTTCTCTAGAATAGACATGCACAAGATATAATGATAGACAAATAGTCAATCTATTTCAAGAGCATAACGCTCAAGCCACTGACCACACAATTCATCCTAATGCTAACCACATTTAGTGTTTGGATTCAATTTATTGAATACGTATAATATTAAGGATGTTGACTAGTGGAAGCATCAAAATTATTGATTCCATGTAGCACTAGAGTAGCTCAACCACACACACACTGAGGAATAAGATAAACACATCCCAAATGGAAGAAGAGATGTCAATAATTTCAAAACTATTGTAACCAATCAAGGGAAGGAAATGCAACAAAAGGATGACTTGTTGTTTGAATAAACACCTATACATCCTATCCAAATAGACTTGCTATTACAATCTAATTGGATAGTTGACAAACATAGAATTATGTTAATAAATTAGAATATAAGCCTCTACCAAAATTGTTAATAAACAAAATCCTGATATTAAGTTGATTAGTTAGATAAATTTCTATAAGTAATAATGTATTATAGAAGGGCAAGATTCGGTTGAAATATACGAATGAGAAATTGACTTTGAGACTCTATTTTGACTTAGAATCATTTTATCATGTTTTATGCATTACTTTGACTACATAGAGTAGTTTTTGTTGTTGAAATATTCTACCTTCCACTAGACCTTTGAGTAAAAGGACACTCTCTAGAACAATGGAAGGAATTTAAGCATAGTTGTAGGTTTTCTTTGTTGATTTATTTTCATTATTTATTACAATAAATCGAATAATATTTCTTTTTGTTAAGTGTGATAGTTAAGCTTGTTTCCATTTTGATTTTTGTTCTAGTTAAAATGTATTCTTATTCAATTATGCAATTCACCCCAATTCTATTTAGTTTTCATGCAAGTGTGTGTTTCCATTTTAGAATGTTTTACTTAATTATGGCTTATGTTAAATTTTGTTTTATTTCAATACTAAATTTGGTTATGTTTTAGTTTAATGTTGTTTAATTATTTTTAGTTTAATAAGGATTGTTGTTTAATTTACTTTATCATAATAATTAATAATTAGTTCTAGGATTTCTTTATCAACAGAGTGTGGAATTATTTATATTTTATCCAAAGAGTGTTGCAAAGATGTTTCAATTTCCTATTTTCATAAAGTAATCTAGATAACCCAATATCCAAAGTGTAATTCTTAGATCTATAAATCATATAGCCTTAGGACATTGTCTTAGATTGATAAGATTAAAGTGTGAGCACTAAAAAAACTTGTCATCAACAACATTCAAGATTCATGAAATATCTATCCCTGGTGGAAGACCACCTTCATATGCATTATCAAAGAATTTTTATAGAATTTTTCAATATTCAATTTTCTTGTATTTTAGTTTATCATGGGTCCCCTTGAAAAACCTCTCTTTTCAATAGAAATATTATAACTAAATCATTGATTACGAATGAATCCAATATCCTATTCTCATCAGTCTTTTTCTTATACTTTAAATTAGTCCTTTGAATTTGTTTTATGATTTCCTTATGCAATTTTCACATATGTTATATAAAATTTTTAACCTTTGTGTTTTTGTATCAACAACCATATTTATCAAGTTTGTAATACCCCTTGGAGATCTTATACAAATATTATAAAATGGGGAAACACTAGTTGGCCTATTAATTGAATTATTGTATGTGAATTCTACCTAGGAAAGGATTATATCCCATTGAGTAGGTATGTCTCCAACTAAACTTCTGAGAAGATTTCCAAGAATCCTATTGAATACCTCTATTTATCCACCATTTTGGGGATGATGCTCATAACTAAAATATAATTGGATACTCAACCTTTTTTGTACCATCCTCTAAAAATGACTTATTAAATCAGTATCCCTATCAAATGTAACACTTCTAGATAAACCATGCAACCTTACCATGTCCTAGAAAAATAATCTAGTAACATTTGATATGTCATTGGTTTTCTTACATGGTATGAAGCAATCCATTTTGGATAATTTATCCACTACTATAAAGATACTATCATTTCCCTTTTGAATTCCTAGTAATCCTAAAACATCCATACTAATATCTTCCCATGGTCCATCTGGAATAGGTAACAATATTGTGTTCCTACTAGTGCCCTATTGGATATTTTTATTGCATCCTTGGTATTAGCTTGTCACGCTACAAGAAAACCTACTTATAATTAATAATTATAGGCTCTGGTCTACCTGCCTCTCTATTTTGGAAAAATATTTGTCTTGACAAACCAAAATGGGTAAGGATACCCCTTAGGCGAACTTAAATATTTAACAATTTATATTCATGCTCTTCCAAATTTGGTTAAAATATGCAAAGATAATGTTCATTTGACCAATATTTACTTATAACAGTTCAATTATGCTTGATGTGTATGACTGGTACCTTAATCCTTTGGGCTATTGTAGCAAGATTTTAACAATTCAATGTAATAGAAGAAATATGAAAGAAATAATTGATTTAATTAAGTTCATTTGAATATCATAATAAACATAATTGGTGACCAATGAGAGAAGTGTCCATCCATACATTCAAATAATGTAACATGTAATGGAGACACATACAAGATTGAATACAAAGGTATGATAGGTAAGAAGCCCAAAACTGTATTAATATCAAAGTAATTACATGAAGACTTGGCTTGAAATTGTAATTGAACTCTTTTAAATATTAATATGATAAAAATACTCATTCATATATTTCACTCTCCCATTCCAATCTGGTAACAGATGAGTCTCTAGACCTCTGGCTCAATATCTAGAAATAATCTCAATTTCTTGAGAACTTATCTATCAGAACCTACATAGTAATGGGAAGAATAAAATATGGAAATGAAGGAAAGACACAAGGGAAAATACAATAGCAAAGAATAGGGCACTCAAGTATACCTATTAGAAAAAATTTGCTATGCAAAAGCTTGATCCTTGATTCTATTTATGGTTGTCCTTTTTATAGCTTTGGAAGCTTTGTAAATGTCAAAACTATCTCAATATAGACTCTCCACTTGTCATCATCTCATGCCCTTTTACTAACTGGGTGTATCACAATATGATATTAGTTGTCTCAAAATTGAAAATGACTATTAAATTCTCCAAATTTGATTTCAACTATCAACCACTTAGACTTCACTGTCAGCTCGATCCAATATCTTTTTCTTTCCCTAATCTCATTTTCTATTCATGTAGTAGGTCCATTGCTAACTGGATGTTGATACCTTCATCATAAATAGTTTCAAGATTTTGAATTTGAGCTTTATCATAAAAAGAACATTGTTATGACTTTGTGCTTTGTGGTTGTCTACCTTAGCTCTTAAACTTGCAATTCAACTCTTTTAGTATTTTATCTAAAAAGTCTACTAAACTCGAACAACTTCGCCTAAGTGCTCATCTATATTTTGTACTAAAATGGAGGCTTAATTGACACAATGAGAAAGAAGTAAAGTTTCATTACAAAAATTGTATGTAGGGGTTTATGGTATCCTTTCAAGTAGGTGAGAAGGGGCAACACTACTATGCTGAGGAAAGAGAAAAAAAAGGGAATTGGAAGTACACAAATTAAGGAATCTGTTAACAATATGGTACCTCCATAACTATATTCCATCAATGTGATATTTCCATAACTATATTCCACCAAGGTGGGAGGATAATTTTGAGTTAGTCAGATTTCCAAGTTAGACGATTGTCTATTTGGTCTACGTCTCTTGCTTTTTCTAGTATTGGCAAACAAGAACTTCTTGAGTCATATATTCTTTTTCAACCTCCCACTGGTGCACTTCGATCCATATTATATGTTAAAACCTACACTTTGATATTTGAATGAGTGTCTTTCTGTATATAGGGATGAATTTAGGGGAATGTTTCGTTAGCTGATGACCATATAATCATGTTTTGTTGATTTGAAAATATTTGGTTTGGTCAAACTAGAATTTTCACATTAGCTTAATATTTTACTCATGTTATTTGACTTATGAATTGGCCTCACCTTGTACAAATCATGACGTTTTATCTTAATAATTGATTTCATCTTTGTGATTCATAATTGTCTTCCTGTTGTTTATGGAATTATTTATGTCCTTGAAGGAGGTGGCATTTGAAGAAGCCATTTGCTTTTCATAATTCTAGAACCCTACATGTTTCCAAACTACGTGAAATCACTTGACTCGGATTGGATTGATCCTTTGGCTTCTCTATGTTTAACAATGATTGCTTCCAATATACTATGTTTGAGGTAACTATCACTATATCTTTACCATATGCAGCTCACCACCTCACCTTTCATACGGTCTGACCTATCATGGATCTTAACCCTTTTTGGTTGATTGATGCAATTGGTCAATGGATGGAAAACCTATTTAAGTTTGGGTAATTTGATTGTTGGTAATTTGAGTTATTTTATGTTGTAATTTATGTCACATGGATCACATTGAGTTTTGGTGGCCAAAGCATTTCATAAATAAGCATTTATGATATTTTGGAGAGCATGGATATATACAGGGTTTTTGTGAAAACCAAGGCAGGCAAAATAAAAAGGTTTTATTTAAAACCATGTATGGAATATTTGAAATGGTTTTTTATTAAAACCCAGATTGTCTTTTCGTTTTGTCAAAAAAGGTGCCCCGATGATGGAGATATTTATTTTTAAATATTTAGTTTAAATTTTAAATTATTTAAAATTTAAATTTAAATTTTAAAATTAAATATATTAATTTTAGCACCGACTAAAGAAATGAGGAAAGGCTATATTAATTTATAGTGCCGATGTCTAAAGAAATATGAAAGGCATATATATGCCAACAAAACCTTGGACTTTATAACTCAACACTTATTTTTTCGAATGCCTTCGATTGGGGAACAAATTGCAAAAAGAGAGAGAAGTGTGACTTTGGTCTATTGAAAAATAATTCACGGAGTTTAATAAGACACATAGACATCTTTGGACTAGCGGTTCATGCACTGTGTGTTATGCAGGAGGTCCTGGGATTGAGTCCTACCATGGTTATTTGCTTTGTTGAAGCACTCGAAGTGTTGTTAAGTTTTTTGAAGGGTGCAGAAGTTTATGATATAAGTTTTTGTTCGTGTCCCTTTGGACATGTGAGGGTGTGTGGCCCAATGAAAGGCTAGCTATGGTTAAAGAGCTAAGCAAGGAGATGTCATGAGATTGAATCCCATCGAGGACAGAGACAAGTTAATAATTTTTTAATATATTTTATTTTTCTAAAGTTGCCCTAGGAGGAATAAGGGTTGTGATGCATGTTTAGAAAAAGAGAGATTTTTGGTGTTTCTCCTTTTGAAAGTATATCATATTATATATCATTGGAAAGCTTATTTCGAGGGCTATTTGATTAAATTTCTTAGAGGGAGAAATAAGGTGTATGTAAAGAGATATTTCTATTTTTGTAAAGGGTTTCAAAAGTGAAGGTTGTTTTGTTCTTTTTCAAAGGTGATTAATTATTTCATGAGGGGACATGTTGTATATTATTGAGTAGGAGTGATAAGGTGTTATTTGGATATTATTTTTGTGATATTAATCATGATATCTAACCCTTGTTGAAAGTTGAAAAAGAAGTTTGTTGAGTGTGGCAGATTTAGTGGACATCCAATAAGGCATCAAAAGGTATGAGCAATATTATCCATTGACTTTGCTTATGGTGGTTGATTTCTGAAATATCATTGGAGAGAAAAGGATTGATTGTGGTTTTCTTTTCAAAAGTGGTTGGTTGAATGCTTCAAGGTTTTCTGGTTTGAGAGTTGTGTTTAAACATTGTTTTATAAGCATAGTTGTTGAAGCCCATTGGTTATGAAAATAACTTGAGTTAGAAAAGAACATGAGTATCATTGTTATGTGAGATTTGTGGTTGAGCATTGTTGAAAACATTTGAGTTGGTTGATACATGCTTGGACTAGGGTTTTGTGAGAAAGAGTTGTCCCTTGTGGTGATTGGTTGAGTTGAGTTGATTAATACTAGTCAAGTGATTGAGTGATGTGATTGTTCAAGTTCCATGAAATAAACTATTGTATAATTCTTATTTGAGTTGAGATTGAGCTTTGAGAGAAGAACATATTGAGTCTCTAACAATTATCTTTATGCTTCTATAATACTTGAGTTGAGTTGATATTGATTTGAGTTGAGATCATTATGGATCATTGTTGTCATCCATTGTAGAGTGCATTGCCATTCATTGTTGAGTTCATCATTGAGCCTTGCCTTCATAGATTTGTGGATGAGATTGGAGTGCTACTTGAGCATGATTGGTTGAGCCTTTGAGAAGGCTTTTGGGATAGATTTATGGATATATTTGTTGCAATTTTTGTGTATTATTGATTGAGCCTTTGAGAAAGCTTTTGGGACAGATTTGTAGACAGTTTTGGGACATATTTTGAGCCAGTTCTTAGTGAGCTTGTTAAGCAGTTTTTGAGCAAGTTCTTGGTGTTCTTGTTGAGTAGATTTTGAGCAAGTTCTTAGTGAGATTGTTAAGAATATTTTGAGAAATTTCTTGGTGAGCTTGTTGAGCAGATTTTTGAGCAAGTTATTGGTGAGCTTGTTGAGCATATTATGAGCAATTTCTTAGTGAGCTTGTTGAGAAGATTTGAGCAAGTTCTTGGTGAGCTTGTTAAGCAGATTTTAAGAAAGTTCTTAGTGAGCTTGTTGAGTATATTTTGGCAAGTTATTGGTGAGCTTGCTGAGAAGATCAGTGGATTACCTACCTGAGTAGATTAGGATTGCCTAGCTAAGCAAATTAGTGGATTGCCTACCTGAGCAGATCAGGATTACCTAGCTGAGCAGATCAGTGGATTGTCTACCTGAGTAGATCAATGTATTGCCTAGCTTTAAGAAGATAAAAGTAATCATTTGTATTGGGATAAGGATCCTTATTTCTATGTGAAGTATTATAAGGAGATTATCTTGTGGAGTACCCCACATTGGGGGAACCATGTTAAATCTTGTGTCTCAATTGTGTGTGGTGATTTGTGCACTTGTTTACTATTGTTATCTATGTCATTAATGCACACTGCTATATTTGGTTATTACAATTAAGGACACTGATTGATATTGGTTTGAAAATAAAGTAAAAAGTGGGTGCTATACTATTCACCCCCCCTCTCAGTATAAGCTTGTGTTCTTCATTGATAAAATCACATTATTTTAAACCATGTGTTTGGTTAGACTCGAGGAGGTGCTCATACTTGGTATGTGTGCCTAAAAATATTCTGATTGGTCCTGGGAAGAGTTAGTAAGATCCTCATCAAATCGAGCACTTTATACTACTGGATTTTCTTGGATGGAGGGGCCATAAAATATTTTGATTTAAATACGGCCTCACTTCATGCATGCCATAGACTGATCGATCTCTACCATAAATTATTTATTGGATGAAAACCTATAGCCATTGATCTCCATTAGAACGAATAGCCCTTAATTCTCTCTTGCCACCAAAAATTTTGGCTGAAGGTTCTTTGTTGCTATAAACAAATAGGCTGAAGTCTTTTCATCCATCTATCAAGGCTTGGTTGATTAAATTTGGCTATCCATTGAATTTTTACTGAATAGCCTAGGTCACATTTTAGAATTTGGGGGATTAACTTCATCATGGCATTAGGTTCATGATAGGCCTTAGGGAACTGGATATCGTAATTGCAATGGGAGAAACATGTATAATTATAACAAGGCTTATAATAAAAAATTTAAAATTTTCGTGTACCTTGTTGACTTCATCTTGGTCGATAGATATTAGTCATTTATCTTGTTTGGCTTAAATACTTTGAATCATTTTAATTTTATCGATCGATCAATTCATACCTTTATCATTGTTTAGCCAATTGGCATTTCCTTCATTTCCTTTGGTCAGCTGATGCAATTTATGCCATCTCCATAATTTTATCAAATGGACTTTCATCCTCTTGCTTTGGTCAACCAAAAATCTTGGGCCGTAAGTCTCTTTCACCCGAAAACATCCTAGCCACATGTTTTACAAGTATAACCTATAGACCTTAGTTTGGCTTAGGAAATTTTATCTTAGGAAATTAATGGTAAGATGTGGGTGGACGTAATAATGACCCTCATGATTTTCTTGTTATGATGGGTTTTACATTTAGGCAATTTGACATGTGAATACATGGGCTTAATAAATCATACTTATGCTTAGATTCATGTTTTCAACTTAGGAGGTTTAATATGATAAAATGGGATAATGTGCATAGACCTTCTCTTGATCCTTTGACCAAACCCCTATGCCTTTAAGTTCATGAATTTAGGTTTAAAAACTTTCATGGACCATATCTTAGGCCAAAATTATAGAAAGGGGAAATAATTTTGATGACCAAGACACCCTTGAGATCTTGAAAAAAAGTATTGTATACCTTGAGTGGAGCATAGGATTTGATCGGGTGATTTGACTGGATTTAAGCTGATCCAAATTTGGGCTATGTATAGGTGTTTGGTCGATAAACCTCATCAATCAATATTCATTGAGTTTGATCAATTAATTTGAGCCTTTGATGCACTTTCAACTAATCAGGTTCAATATTTCTTTTTGTACCAAATTCTTTCAGCTAATCACTCTTCTTTGCCTTTTTGCACGAGTCGATGGATATCCCTTTCGAATGAATGCTTTTAGAACCAAAGATGAACATGAGGGACTTTAGGATTATGGACTTAAAATTTAAAAAAGTTTAATGAAACCTGTTAGGCCAATGGGGAAAACACATGAACTTAATTTTTTCTAGGTGGATGGGGAATGTCTTCGAGATGACCTCGGGCAAAAATGAATCATGGGAATAACCTAAGGTTCTAATGACCTATGGAAAATATTAAATTGGGCTTTGGATGAGACTCAATGTATGGCGACCATGGACATGGACCTTAGGGGTATTTTTGGTTGAAAACTTAGGAAACAATGCCCAAAATTAGAATTATGAAACATGCAAAAGGGGGGAAGAATGTGTATGAATCCTTGTGGATCCTTTCTATCAAAAAAATTATACATGTTAGATGTCGATATTTGGATATCGACTTTGATTGGGGTGTTTGACTTTACTTCAGTCAATCCATCCTTAGTCATTGATATTTGGTCAGTCGAACTGCTCTTGATCGTTGCTCTGCTTTTGATCGATCGCCTCAGGCTTTGAGTTTTGTTGACTCTACTTTTAGCCAGTCATTCTTATTTCTCAATTATATGAGGACTTCTTTTTGATCAAAAATTTCTTGGAGGGAAAATTTGGATTAAAACGTTGACATATTTGATAAATGATTACTTTGAAAGACTAAGACCTTGGTTCATGATTAATGTAGGGGAAAAAAGTGATATGGACTCAAATTTTAGGAATTTTTGTGGAAAAAAGTGGGACTTTTTATAAAGTAAACCTTTTGGTATTAATGAATGATACATTTATGGTTCTTGGAGTTTAGGAAGCTTTGTGAAGGGTGATTAATATGATTTCAAAGACTTTTATGAGAATTAATGCTTCAGATATTTGAGGAAATTTATGACTAAAACCAAGGTCAATTTTGTAATATGTTTGACTAGCCTTAATACAAAAAAAATTGAGACTATATTTGTTCTCTCAGAGCTTTCTCCACTTCTTTCAGATTACTGATAATTTTTTGAAGCTTTTCAATTTGCTTTTCCAACTTACCCACCTTTTATTTGAATATATAATTTTTCACATAAAAAGTTTCTAAGTGGGCTTTGGCTATGACCAATTCATCTTCATCAGGAAACTTTTCAATATCTTTTGTGAACTCTTCTATACGATAATCTTGGGTAGTCATCTCAGTTTCAGGCTTGCTCACAAGGGGAATCATGGATCTAGATGTCATTTTCCTTGAAAATGGATCATCAAGCATGCTTCTCCTATTTGTAGCCATCTTATTAGAAGGCTTGGATAGCTTTTTTGCCCAAAAATAATTGATTTTCTATGTAGCTTCCTGCTCCTTATGAAAAATAGCCTGGGGAGGGTAACTTGCAATAAGAGGGGCAGAGGACACAAGGAATGTAAGCTTAGAATCAACCATTGAAAATAGTTGTGTAGAAGTAGTTACAATAGAATTTGTGACCACAGTGGAATCTGTGACCACTACCATTGTTGCAATTGGTAAACTCATGAAAACTGAAGTGTGACTCACAGATGGGTGAATAGGTGAACTTGAAGTAGTTTGCTTCTCAGATGATGGTGGTGGTGGTAATGGAAAAGTTATGAATATGGGAGATTATGAGAGGGGAATATCTGCTAATGAATGTGGAACTTCAGATGATGAAGGTGGAACTTGAGGTGAACTTGGAGGAGATGGGTTGGTTTATACCTCAGTAGTAACTGATGAAATAGGAGGTGGACTATGAGGTGGAGAAGGTACCTTTGTTACAACTTCATGCTTAGAAATGGAGGGAGATTTCCTTAGGGAATCTAGAAGAGGAAGAGGATGAGAGGGATTATAGACCATACCTTTGCCTACTTATGTAGGGTTTTCTAGAGCTATCTCTATTATTTGCTACTGTTCTTGTTGTATCAATTCTTCAATAGTTGAAATAGTTGTTTTCTCAACTATATTATCTTTATCCAACCTCTTATTCTTTGAAATATCTTTCTCAGCTCTTTATGGGGCCCTTTTGGCTTTTCTTTAAAAAAATTGAAAGGTAACTTTCTCACTTTCTATATCTTCCTTAGATAACCCTTCTTGTACTATTTCCTCCAGTAATACCTGCTCAAAAATGGGATTTAATTCCACTATCGCTGCAGTGGTGAAACTTAGAGGTGTAAACCTAAAGTTATCATCTTTTTCATTCCAATGTACATTTTTTTATGGAGGCTTTCCACCCAGGGCTAGGTGTTTGGGTCTCTTTACTGTCTCTATAAATGGTGCACTAATGGTCCTCTCATTAGAATAATGCATTTACTCATCAACCATGATCCCTTTGGAAATTGCTCTATCTACTCAGTTAAAGGCTAAAAAGGCTCCAGGACTTTAGCAACAGTCAAGGGAGTATCAGGTTCCTCTTCATGAACTTATTCTTATGAAGGTGGGGATGGGAAATCAGATCCATTTTGTGTCATTTTGTATATAAGCACTATATTCCTTGTGTCTTTGGGCTTCCAAGTTTTTACATTATTGTCATACATTTTAGAAAATTCACCATCAATTTTTATTCCAAACCTAGATTTTTATTTACCAATCTCAATTCTCATCCTCCACTAGTCTGATATTTTGGATTCGTTTCATTTCCCCTTATTATTCGATTCCTCACCAGTAGGTTCCCGAGGCTTGGGGTCTTCTTTCTTATCTATTTTTTCCTCGATATATTTTATGGTAAACTCCTTCAACTGATGTTTTACATTGTTGTCTAGGTCAAAATTCATAATTTATTCATAAAAGTCTAACCATGGAGGAAGTTGATCCATTTTAGAAACATTCCACTCTAAAAGAGTAGTTTCTTTGTTATTCCTACCTTGTTCAAAATAGGGCCTAGAACTCTTTTTGAATTTGTAGGCATTTTCTCCATTTAAGGCTATATTTATTTTATAGAATATATCATATGGATTATAACTCCATCTCTGAGTAATATAGCATAGACCCAATGTATCTAGATATTGGTCAATTTATTCACCCTATCGCTTCCTAGTAATAGTTATATCACTAACATTTTGGTAGGTCAACATAGATCTCCTCTTTCTCCCAGAGCCATAGTTCAAATATATATATTTTGCTTACCTCAAATATTCTAAGGCAAATAGTCTCTCTGTAACAAAGTGAGGCAACAGAAAAGACTTACCCAAAAATTCATACAGTCTAATGATTGTGCCCTCTGTTAGGAGATACTAGTATCCTTCCTCTACATCTTCTTCTCTCAATATTTTCTCAGCCAGATGTGGTAGCCTAGGGTAAATTCCATATATTATTTTCAATGTTGACCCTAAGAATTCCAAATTGAATTTGTAAAAGACTCAGTACTTCTTATATGAGTAGTCCAGTAATAAATTGGCATGGGTTCTCCTTCACTGGTATTTTCCTTGATTGGAATCTAGGGTATCATATCCATTACAGTAGTAAAAACATCCAAACCAAGCTTGAGCAATGTCAAAAACAAGGTGCATCAGAGCTTCTTTTCAGTTCTACTAATTGCTCATACATTCTCTACGAAAGGAAAGCCGACCAATCAAAATAGATAATCCTAATGCCCTTATTTTATGTGTCTTCCTCATACATCCTATCATTGGAAATGCAATATGCAATGACTATTTGCCAACCTTGCACCATTTTATCAGAGTCCAAACCATCTATGCATACCAACATAGAATATAGCATCAGGTGTTCAAACCGTTCAATGGAAACTGGCAGCTAGGGCAATCCCTTCTGGGCCCTAGTGTCCTTGAGTTATTTATATACCCATTTTATGAAAGACTTACCATAATTAGCTCATTTATCTAGAGAGTAATACCTGACATAGGTAGTTTTTTAAACTTTTTTGGTCTCATAGGTGGTTTTTCTCCTAGGGAAAAAAACTTGTGATAGTTTGTAGCAGTGATGCTAAATAGGGTTTTACCTTTAGCAGTTTTTACTGCTTTTGCCATTGGATCATAAAACTTAATGATGGTCACTATTAACTTAGGACAAGGATGAATGGAATCACAAATGTAAAAATACAAGAACAAGAGCACATCACATCTACCTTCAACCGATAGGGCCACTCCTTTATTGTATCTGTTGTTGATGTTTCTCCTGAGCTTCATTCTTTCTATGAGGACCAACTAAGTATCTGCTACAAATTTTGCTTTATCAATATAATGGCCCACTATATTTTTTGCTAATTTTCTAGCTTCTTAGGAATCCTCAAAAGCCATATTCTTCAGTAATGACTTAGAGTTTCTCTATAGAATTTACAAGCAATGCTTCTACTATCATTCTACTCTTCTTTTCTTAGTGAACACTACTCTTTTCCAAATGGGCAGAATACTGTGTTTTGACACTTTTAATTACCATTGCATGCACATCATCCACCATTAATGTGGCTACTGTGCGACTTGTCCACTGGCACGTTTCTCAATTCAACACACATTCCTTTTGGTGGCTTAGAGGTGGTATTTTGACCTCTGATTGGTCAAAATTCAAATGTGCTTCAACCCTTGCAGAATCACTTTGTCCTTTCTCTTTCGAGCACGGGAAAATTAGCATTTATTGTGGACCTTTTTCATTTTTCCAAGTGGTATGATGCGGAATTGCTACCCCACTCAAATGTAGACTTGAAAATGGTGGATTGGCAACACTTATTTTATTCTGGCCAACATAACTCTGGATTTTGGTGGATTAGGAACTTCCTCATTCTGCACATCAGAAGTCTCAAAACCCAACATATTGGAACCTGCTCATCATTTCGCTGGTATGAGGGTTCATTTGAGTGTGGATTGGAGCTCAACGATATTTTTCTTCGTACTTAGTGTATTTGAGTGTGGAATAGGCACTTGCTGCATCCTGTGAGAACACTTAGCCAATTTTGCAAAATTTTCTCTCTTTTTTTTATATATTTTTTGTACAACATGCTATTAAAACAAAACTTGATACAAAGTGCAAAAAGAAAGGAAATATTATATAATTTATGTACATATATTACAATGAGCTTATATTTTAATCAAAGTAGAGTTTAATATGAAAACCATTAACCATAATTGGTTGTATGTTTCCCTATAGATCTTCTAGTTGAAAAACATTGGTATATTTGACCTCTACTATATTGAAAGGGCCATCCCAGAAGGAATCAAACTTTTGATGGTGACCTGGTTTTACTCTTTCAACATTCCACCTGAGAACTGAGTCTCCAACCTAGAATTTTTTGAACCTTGTCTTTTTATCAAACCATGCCTTGATATCTATAAAATATTTTTGAAAGTTATCATAGGCTTGAGCTCTCTTCTCTTCCAACTACAGTAAGTGTGTTAGCCTTGTATCCACTAAATTTTCCTTTGATTCTTCTTTTGAATTTATCAGTTTGAGTATTGGAATTTCTAAATAGATAGGTAAAACTACCTCCTTGCCATATACTAGAGAATAGGGGGAAGTCTTGATGGAATTATTGATAGTAATCATGTCTACCCACAAAGCTTGTTCCAAAATTAGGTGCCAACTTCTTTTATTCCCTTCTAGTAATCTCAAAATCCTTAACATGTTTTTGTTGGTAGACTCTACAAGTCCATTTCCTTGAGGGTAATAATTTGAAGTATTTTTAATGGTTATGCCATACTTGCTGGAAAATTTAATATATTTGGCTCCTATAAAAGCTGGTCCATTGTCACTCACCAAGGCTTCCGAAACTCCAAACCTTGAAATCAAACTTTCCATAAAATTGATCATAAATTCTTGATCTAATTTCTTGGTAGGAATAGTCTCTACCCATTTGGTGAGGTAATATGTGGCAGTTAAAATATACTTATGCTTTGATAAATAATGAGGGTTGATGATCCCTATAAAGTCTAGCACCCATTTTTGAAAAGGCTCTTAAAATTGTATTGGCCTGAGGGGAAATTAAGCATTTCTTGTCCTCCTTACATGCCTCTGCCATTTGTCATAGGCTCTAGTGACTTTGAAGGTGTCAGTAAATATAGTAGGCCAATAGTAGCCTACTATTATGATATTCAAAGCTGTAACTCTACCTGAGAAATGTCCTCCAGATGGCCCTCCATGGAACCCCTTTATGACCTTTTGTTATTGATAATATTTCAAGCACTTAAGGAGGACTCCATCAAGGTTCCTTTTGTATAGCACTTCTAGCAGTAAGACATACTTCAAAGCTTGAATTATATATATCATTCTTTGTGATGCATTAAGATAAGGAGGGCATACTCCTGTTTGAAAGTATTTGATCATCTATTCGATCCAATAAGAGTCTCTTGGTTGTAATCCTTCAATATTGTCCTCGTTTACTGCTTGGTAAGCTATTATTTTTGCCAATACTGTTGTCTCTGCTAGACCTTGGCATAGGGCCCTATCTCTTACCAACTTGGTGGGATGTATCTCCACATAATAATCCTGGATCTTGGTGATCCAACCAACTCTCTTATCACCTAGTTCAACTTGTAGAATAAATATTCTTACATATAAGTGAACAACATATACCAGGGTCTTACTTTGAACCAAATACTGCCTAAACTTCTTCAACGACTTCATCACAACAAATACTTGTTTCTCAATAAAATTATACTTAACCTGTTAATAATGGAGAGTATAGCTATAGAATAATATAGAGTGCTCCTCACCTTGATCATTATTTTGGGTGAGCACTGAGGCATAACTCTCTTCAGTTCCATAAGCATAAAGAATAAACTCCTTACTAAAATCTGGATTTACTAGCACTAGAGTTGTTGTAATGGATTTCTTGATAATATCAAAGGATTATTTCCTTACTTCAATCCATTTGAACTCTACATATTTCTTTAGTAGTTTAGATATAGGTCTAACCTTCTGTGCAAAATAAAAAATGAACTTCCTGACAAAATTTATTTGGCCAAAGAAAGACTGCAAGACTTTCTTATTTACAGGTAGTGTAAGAGTAAGAATGGATTGGATTCTATCTGGATCTATGACCATACATTACTTTGAGACCACATAACCTAGAAAATTTCCCTCATGTACTGCAAAAAATGATTTCTTGGGATTGAGGGAAATACCAAACTCTCTACACTTTTGAAAAATTTTCTCAAGGTGTGTTAAGTGGTCATTCTTGTTATGGGAGAAAATAGTCATGTCATCCAAATAGATCAGAATGAATTTATTGATAAGTTCTCCAAAGGCATAATCCATGGCTCTTTAAAAAGTGGCTCTTGCATTGGACAACCCAAAAGGCATTCTCTGGTAGGAAAATGTGCCCCATTTTGTGGTGAATTTTGTTTTATATTGATCTTCATTTTCACCCAAATCTGGTTATATCCAGAGAAGCCATCCAATAGTGAGAACCTCTCTGCACCTACAACTATCTGTAATATCTAATCAATCTATGGAAGGGGGTAGTGATACTTAACAGAATCTTGGTTAATATTTTTGAAATCTACACACAAGCGAATATCGCCATTCTTTTTTTCTCACAAGTACTAAGTTGGCTACCTAGGTTGAATGTTTAATTGGATAGATGATCTTATTCTTTAATAAATTTAAGAGTTCTTCTCTCATTATGGATTCGATCCTTGGATTTATAGGCCTTTGTTTCTACCTAAAAGGCTTTGCATCAAGTTGTAGCTCAATGGTGTATTGGATAATCCTTTTGTCATATACCTCGAGGCCTTCATATGATCAAGCCATAATGTCTTGGTACTTTATACATAAAGCTTTAATATCCTCTTCTTCTTCTGGTGAACATCATATTACAAACTTGAGTCTCTTTTATTTTTCTATTTCAACTTATTTATATATTTTATCATCGACTTCCATGGATCTGATCCTTCTCCTGTCTTCATTGCCAAACAGGATTTCTAGGGTGACCAACCCTCTAGGTATGTGATTATTCCTAAGTTGAATAACATCCTACTGATCAATTTCCTCTGGATATTCTTCTTGGATAGTGGAGAGATAGGCTTATCTCACTAGAAAGTCAATGATCTGTTCATCAGTCTCAAAAACCTGCCAAAAAATCTGCTTATCTGGTATTGCAAGTTTGAAAATCATTTTGATTCCTTTGTCTTTCTTGACTCCTATATCTATAGAAGGGTTGAAGTTAGCTCCCATTTCTGATAAAGAGTCTACAAAAGTATTCTTTTCTCTATAAATAAAATTTATATTTAGGGTATCAAAATATTCCATCAGATTCCATACCCTATTTTTGTATACATTTAGGTAATGGTGCTTACTACTGCACCTTTCTCTTACTTGATGGATGATTAACTCAAAGTTGCCATATATGTTTAGGACCTTAATGCCCATATTTTTTGCTTGCATCAATCCGAGGCATAAATTCTCATACTCTATAGCATTATTGGTGCATGACCATGTTAATCTATAGATAAAACTCTTTGTCTCTTCTGATTGGGACTGTAGTACCACACCAACACCAAATCCATTTCTGCATCTAGCACCGTCAAAGTGCATGATCCATACCTCTATCTCTCTTAGAGACTGATTAGATATAGTAGGAATTTTTTTCTTTGATTCTGTAGAAATACTATGTGTTCCTATGCCTATCCTAAACTGACTGTAATCCTCTATAAAAGGTAATTCATATTCTAATTCCAGTTCTTCAAATTTATCCACAATTTCAAACTCTTCAAGAGGAGTGAGGTTGCACATGTCTTCTTCAATTTTTTCTATGTGGTAAGACATAGGATTTTTAGGTGTTATCCTTATCCTATTCCCTTTGAAGGGAATGACCATGATGGAATAATCCATGTACATGCATCCACCTAATTTTGCAGTGAACTCCCTTGAGAGGCATAAAATAAAGTAGGGTTTTGGATCAACCACTACTATTTCTTGTACTATTGTCACCTCAAGGGCTATATGTAACCTCATTAAAACATCTGTTATTACTCCCACTATTTTTATAGGTGTTCCATCCAATTGTAGTACTCCAAGGCAATATCGGGTATACTCCATACCTATATCTTCACAGACTGATTTAGGCATAACTGTAGTTGATGCTCCTGATTCTATCATACAATTTCAAACTACCCAACCTTCTATTCTTAAAGAGATATAGAAATGATGGGGTTTATTCTTCAAAATAGTAGGGGATATTTCTTTCTTTTTTTGGGGCATACTAAGGATTATGGTGGCCTACCTATCCTGTAGATACTTGTTGAGAGAATATTTAAGCAAGTATATCTGGCCAAGAATAAAAAGAGTATCATATAAACTAGCTTTTTATGGAATCATTTTCATCTCTTCCACAATGTTATAATCAAACTTAGCCAAAGTGGTCCTCTCAAGCCTTCTTTCTAGCTCACCATATTTTATTTTATATTGTTGAGTGGCTTCTATTCTTTGTATTTTTGTAATAGAAGGGAATCTAAGCCTCTCTTGAGCCTCGACTTTAGACCTCATTCTATCTCCTTTAGTTTATTTCTCGAATATCTTAGGGAGATTGTCTGTATTCTATTTCCCTTTAGCTTTAGGAATAGGAAAAGTATCACTACTTTGAGGAGGTGGGTCATTATTTTTCTAAGAAGGAACCTGGAATTATCCCATATTTTGTGGATCTACTTGCAAGGTTTTCTTTCCTAACCTTGTCATAACAATAATTGGGCCATCCTCATCTAGCTCTTTTCCAACCATGAACTGGTCAGGCTGCCATAGTATATTTAATATTCCCTTTTGATTCCTTTTAGCTTGATCCATAGCTTGTTGAACTTGATGTTGGTACATGATACAAGACTATGAATCATGAGGATCACTACATACCAAACACCAGATATTTACTAGACTTGTATCTGAAGAACACTTAGGCTCTTCATATGCTGCATTTAATCTGACCCTATTACTGTTACTAGGACCAGGTATTTGATATTTTTTCACATATGGGAATCTCCTCTATTGATATCTCTCCATATCCTTCTTTTCCATTGAATTCATTCTATTACTCAAAGTTTTTAAAGTATTTTGTATATCAAGAATGATAGAAAACTCTTGAGGGGTCTAAGAAGGAAAGGGAGGGAAAGCAGTAAAAGGTGCTTTTGCTAAGGAATGGGATTCATTTATGGATATGGGGATGATAAAGAAAGAGGGTCTATATAAGATGAAGTAGTATCTTGGCTTTGGCCGTTAGTGGTTTCTGAACTATAAGGTTACACAACTTTGGGAGGTAACCTCCCCACATTAATTAGGATATTCTCAGCATGAACTATTGTATTATAAACTTGTGGAAATATTTCCACTCTAGATTATTGGGTTCGTAAGCCTAGATATGATCCAAAAGCTCTAATTTCATACATATAATCCAAGCATGCAGCTGGTCTAGCTATAGGGGGAATTCTCTTCCATGTTCTGCTAAACATCAAATTGAAATATGAGATAGTATCTTACTGAGATTTTTGCATGGAAATAAACTAATTAAGCAAGGAGAAAGGGTAAACATATTCATTAAATTATTCCATAAAAGGCTCAGCCTATGCTGCACATGAAGTTATGGTGTTATCCTCAAGAGTCCTAAACCAATGAAAAATCTTTCCTATGAAGTACAAGGCTAGGATTATCACAAGAACATCCTCCTTATTTATGTTATGGATTACTTCCAGATAAAATTTCCTTACAGTGCTCATATGCTATCTTTCCAGATCCATCATAAGTGGGAATAGCCTTGGACATAGCCTAGGGAATGGAATTTATATGGGCTAATCTAAGGGGACCAGCTATGTTCCAACTGGGGTATTTCTATAATGGTTGATTTGGGGGTATATTTCCCTAATTTGCTACTATATTTCTAGCCATATTTCTAGGTGTAGGTCCTGTTGGAGGGGCTATTGGATTAACTATAGGATTTTCCTTAGGAAGCTCTTCTTCTAAGAGGAAATATTGATTCAAACTTCTTATAATAGTAGACCCTCTATAAGGTAGCTAGCAATAAAAATATGAGTCAGGGTTATTTCTTTTGAAATACTTGGTATACATGAAAGGACACTCATAAACTGGGGTAATTATTTTCTAGGTTAAAATACCAGGGAGTCACTAGATGAATTTACTATTCTTCGCTTAGTAAGGTCAAGACAATTCACCAAATATTGATTCCTCTTGGTAGAGATAAAACAATAACTCATATGATGGCTTTTCATGTTCCTTATGAACTGGTCTAACTGGGCATGCCAAAAATTGTTGATCATCAAATTGACATCAAGTTTTACTTAATATTGCAACTATCTATCTTCCAATTTTCTGTCTAGGCATGTACTCGATAGTCGTATATTGACACTCAATCATTAGATGGACTAAAGATAGATTCAATCCAATATCCTAAGTAGGCTGGTTCCTTGTCAAATTAAAATGGTGTTGACTTAATTAAAGCTCAAATAGGGTTTTGAGATAAGGGTTAGAAAAATTTTAGGGTTAGAAATGTTATGAAAAATAGTGGTCGAATAGGCTAACAACATAGGAAACTATAGTAAAAGGCTCCCACAAGCTATTTCCAGTGTCCCATCACTCAATATTAACATCACCCAAATCAATGAAACCTTCACACATTAAAGCATAAATAGAGATATATTGCTAAAATTAATTCTAACATCTAATATTGATAATCCAAAAATCAAAATAGACCAATAATTAGATTTAATAGAAATAAAATTCCAAACAATACAAATCTAATCAAGAACAAATTTCCACTACTCTCACAACTAGTAATCCAATAAGCTGGAATGAACTAACCATTCAAGTATTAATAGAAATACAGCTCAATACTTCGAACCTCTTGCACAAGATGATGAAGATGACAAATTTGAGTCAAAATATTAGAGTAATGCTCCTTCCATTAGCTCACAAGAATATTTACAGTAGGGCAAGCAAACACATTAGAACCAACCCTTGAAAATAAGGGTTTGATCTCTATTTATAGTTTTTAAATGAAATAATATTAAGGAGAAATTACAAAGATCATATATTTATAGCTCAGTAGAGAGTTTTCTAGCATTATCTTACTGGCTGGAGAGCTCTAGAAAATCTACTGTGAGAAATATGCCATGGCAACATACCTCTGCAACTTGCTGGTTTATTGGTGGTAGTTAGAGTTCGAACAATTGGACACTGCATCTCATCCATCGATCATTCTTGAGAGCTTGAATCTATCATAGATCTGCAACCGTATCTTGTTCTTATTCTTGAAAACCCTCATCACTTTGTCTTCCTGCCCTCCAACTAACTGTAATTTGATCCAGTGAGTTTTGGTATTTTAAATCCTTCAAGAATGTTAGCAAAACTTTGATCGTTGATCTTCATCATGGATGGCTACGATTAAACCTCCCAAGATACTCTACAAATTGTCAAGAAAAAACCTAGGTACCATTTTGCACTTTTAAGTTGTTGACATCATATTTTATAGCCTTGATCATGTGGAATCGAATTCCAATGTAAAATGAACTAAGAGGTGAGCGGGATGCAATACGCTTATTATCCTTCCTATTTTATTCTTTGGCTTCAAAGAAACTAAAATATGCACCATAAAGCATGCTAACATCACCTTTACTTTCTAAATATGCTAAATCACCAATCCATACCTTAGTACTCTTGAGACGTGATGAAATTGAGCCTTACTGACACTTAGTCATTCGAAGCATGCAAAAACTACTCTCGATCGCTATTTCGTATTTTATTTTGCACTGACATCATCATCTCTAAAAACTTTTATGGAACTGGGACTCATCACCAATCTACACCAAAATACATTATAAATTGAGCAAATTTTCTCAAGGTAAGTGTTGGGCAGATTATAAAATAAATGTTGCAGATCCGCTCCAAAATACATCGAAAAGTGTGCAGAATGGAAACTTAATACCTTAGAATAAAATCTTCAATGATTTCTAAGGATGTGGTCATTTTGGGCCTATAGGACCCTGTAGGTGAATGAAATAATGCCAGCATAGCATTCTACTGATCTGTCATATTCTAAATCCTTGTAATGTCTCCCCTACTTTCTTTCATTGTAAACTATATATAGAGGTTGAACCCTCAATTTTTAGGGTCGGCTCTAGAGTGTTTGCTTGCCCTACTGTGTAACATATTTTGCAAATTAATGGAAGGAGCATTACTCAGATTTTTGACTCAAGATTTGTCATCTTCAATATTTTTCATTAAGAGGTTCGAGCTGTGAATTGCATTTCTGTCAATGTTGTTATGGTTAGTTCATTCCACCTGTATTGGATTACTAGTTGTAAGGCAATTGAAATATGTTCATAGTTAGATCTGTGTTGTTGAGAAGTTTATTTTTGTGAAGTTTAAATACTAATCTATTTTGCTAAATTGGATTGTTAGTATCTTAGATATTGAAATTGCTTTCTTGAAGCACATCTCTATTTTGCTTTTATTGTATGAAGATTATTCTATTTTGGGTGTTTCTAATCCTGAGTGTGGGACACTGGAAATAGTTTGCTAAAGGTTTTCCCTATGGATGCCTATGTTGTTAGCCCTATTTGGCCACTGTTAATTCATAATTTCTTAACCCTAAGCCTTTTCTAACCCTATTCCCCAAAACTATTATTGAGCTTAATTGAGTCAACATTATTTTAGTTGACAAGGAACCAACCTACTCTGGAGGTTGGGTTGAAGTAGTCTTTGGTCCATCCAATGTTGAGTTCTGAGTTGTGACTAGTGGGTGTAAGCCTGGCCAAAAAATTAGAAGATAGACAATTGTAGTATCAAGTTTATTTAATGTCAAATTAGATCCCAATAGTTTTGGCACGCCCGGTGGGACTTGTTTACAAGAAACATTAGAAACCATATTATTATTTATTGTTTATTTTCTTTCTTGAAGGAATCAAGATTTGGTGAATTTTCTTGACCTTGCTAAGTGGTGAGCAACAAATTCACCTAGCGACTCCCTGGTTTGTTAATCTAGAAAATTTATTCCTATAGCTTGTAGTTTTTTCATGAATACTAGATCATCTTCAAAGAATAACCCAAAATCCTTTTTCTACTATGAGCTACCTTACATAGGGTCTACTATCATAAGGTATTTGAGTTAGTATTTTCATTTAGATGAAACTCCTCATAAGGATAATCCTACAGTACAACCAAGGCCACCTCCAATAGGAGCTACACCTAGGAACATGGCCCAAAATTAGAATCAAAATGCAGTTCCAAATCAACCCTTGCAAAAGTATCCTAGCTGGAATACAACTAGCCCCCTTAGACTAGACCATATGCATAACATTCCCCAAGATGTGTCTAAATCCATCCCCACCTATGATGGATCTGGTAAGACTGCAAATGAGCACTACCAAGATATTCAAAATCTAGCAATAATCCACAATATAAAAAATGAAGATGTCATTGTTAGAATCCTAGCCTTGTCCTTTAGAGGAAATATTTTACATTGGTTTAGGATCTTAGAAGACAATACCATCACCTCATGGGCAGCATTGGGTGAGCCCTTTGTGGAAGAATTTAATGAATATGTTGATCCTTTTTCCCTCCTTAATCAATTCACATCCATGCAAAAGCATCAACAAGAAATTGTTTTAGACTTCAACTTGAGGTTCAGTAGGACTTGGAAGAGGATTCCCCTGTAGCTAGACCAACTTCAAGCCTCACTTACATGTATTATATTAGAGACCTCGGATCAGAGTTAGGCCTACAAACCCAACAATATGGGGTGGAGACCTTTCCATAGGTTTACAATGCAACTGTTCATGTTGAGAATATCCTTATTAATGTGGGAAGATTAACCCTAAAAGTTGTGTTGCCCTACAATTTGAAAACCCCCAATATCCAAGGTCAAACAACTGCTTCATCTTATATGGACCCTCCTCCCTTGTCATCTTTATTCCCATAGATGACTCTCATTCCTCATTCAAAAGCACCACCTGCTATGGTTCCTTTCCCTCCCCTTCCTTCTTAGATTCCCCAAGAATCCTCTATCCTCCTTGATATCCAGAATACCTTGAAAAATCTTAGCAACAAGATGAATTCAATGGAAAAGAGAGAGATGGAGAGATCTCAACAAAGGAGATTTCCTTATATTAATAAGGATCAAAGACCTGGTCCTAGCAATAGCACTAGGGTTAGAGTAAATGTAGTGCAAGAAGAGCCTAAGTGTTCTTCAGAAACAAGTCTAGTGAATGTATGGTGTTTGGTGTGCAATGATCCCCATGATTCATAATATTATGTTATGTACCAACACCATGTACAATAGGCTATGGAGAAAGTAGAGAGAAATCAGAAAGGAAGAGTGAACATGCTCTAGCAACCAGATCAGATCATGGTTGGAAAAGATCTTGATGAGGATGGACCCATTTTTGTCATGACAAGGTCAAGCAAGAAAAAACTATAGGTTGATCCATAAAATATGGGTCAATTTTAGGTTCCCTCTCAAAATAAGAAGGATCCTCCTTCACAAAGCAATGATACATTCCCTATCCCCCAGGCCAATAAAAAAAGAGACATGGCTCCTAAAGGCCAGGAAAAGGCAATCAATTTTCCCAAGAGAATTGAGAAAGAAACTGAGGGAGATAGAATGAGATCCAAGAATGAAGCCCAAGAGAGGCTTAGATTCCCCTCTATTACCAAGAGGTAGAGAATTGAGGCCACACAACAGTATAAAAAAAAGTATGGTGAACCAGAGAGTAGACCTGAGAAACCCACCTCTCCCAAGTCTAAATATAACATTATGGAAGAACTAAATAAGATACCATCTAAAGCTAGCCTATATGATACTCTCTTAATTCTTGGCCAAATAGACTTGCTAAAAGCTTATCTAAAAAAATATTTGTAGGAAAAGCAAGCCACCACAATCCTTAATATTCCCTCTGAAAAGGATAAAATGTCCCTTGCCACTTTAAATAACAAACCTCCTCCTTTTTACATTTCTTTAAGGATGGAGGGTTGGATTATCTGCAACTATATGATTGACTCAGGGGCATCCACCATAGTTATGCCTAAAGCAGTTTACGAGGAGATGGGTATGGAATATACCCAATCCTACCCTGGAGTTTTGTAGTTAGATGGGACACCAGTGAAGATAGTGGGAGTGATAAAATATGTCTTTATGAGGCTACATAGAGCACCTGAGGTAACCATAGTGCAAGAGATAGTGGTGGTGGATCTAGAACCTTATTTTGGCTTATGCCTTTCAAGAGAATTCACTATAAAGTTGGGTGGATGCATGTACATGGACTATTCTAGCATGGTGATTCCTTTCAAAGGAAAGAGGATAAGAATAATACTAGAGAAGCCTGTGTCTTATCACATTGAAAAAATTGAAGAGGATATGTGCAATCTCAATCCTCTACAGGAATTTGAATTAGTGGATAACTTTGAAGAGTTGGAGATTGAAGATGAACTACCTTTCAGAGAGGATTATAGTCAATTTGGGATAGGTATGGGTACATATAACATTTCCATAGAAATAGAAAAGAGAATTCCTGCTATATCTAACTAGTCCCTAAGAGAAATAGAAACTTGGACCATGCACTTTGATGGTGCAAGATGCAAAAATAGCACCGGTGCTGGTGTAGTATTACAGTCCCAATCAGAAGAGACAGAGTTTCACATATAGGCTAACATGGTCATGCACTAACAATGCTAAAGAATATGAGGCTCTATACCTTGGGCTAATGCAAGCTCAAAGCATGGGCATCAAGATATTGGATATATATGGTGACTCTAAATTGATTGTAAATCAGGTAAGGGAGAGGTGCAACAATAAGCACCATTACCTAAAATCATATAGAAATAGGGTATGGGATTTGATGGAATACTTTGATGCCCTAAACATTAATTTTATTCCTAGAAGAAAGAATACCTTGGCAGATTCCTTAGCAGTAAGGGGATCTAATTTCAACCCTTCTGCAGATATAGGATCCACAAAAGACAAAGGGATCAAAATGATTTTCAGGCCTGCGGTACTAGACAAGCATATTTTTTGGTAGGTCTTTGAAAGTTATGAACAAATAATTGATTTTTTGGTGAGATAAGCCCATTTATCTATTGTTCAAGAGGAAAATCTAGAAGAGATAAACCAACAGGATGTCATCCAACTCAAGAAAAATCATATACCTAGAGGGTTGGTTACTCTAGAGAGCTTGTTTGACAATGAAGATAGGAAAAAGATCAAATCCATGGAAATCAATGAGAAGATCTATAAAGAAATTGAAATTGAAAAGGAAAAGAAGCTCAAGGTTGGAGTCTGATGTTCTCCAGAAGAAGAGGAGGATATCAAAGCTTTATGTCTAAAGTACCAAGACATTGTAGCTTGGTCATATGAGGATCTTAAAGTATATGATAAGAAGGTCATTCAACACACAATTGAGCTAGAGCCAAATGCAAAACCCTTCAAGTAGAAATAGAGGCCTGTGAATCCTAGGATCAAAGCCATAATGAGAGAAGAACTATTGAAGTTTCTAAAGGCTAAGATCATTTATCCAATCAAACATTCAACTTGGGTAGCCAACTTGGTCCCAGTAAGGAAAAAAAATGGTGATATCCGCTTGTGTGTAGATTTTAGAAACCTCAATCAAGCATCACTAAAGGACCATTACCCCCTCCCATAGATTGATCAAATATTGTAGATTGTGGTAGGAGTAGAAAGGTTCTCACTATTAGATGACTTCTATGGCTATAACCAGATTTGGGTGAAGGATGAAGATCAGTTTAAAACAGCATTCACCACCAAATGGGGCACTTTTGCCTATCAAAGAATGCCTTTTGGGCTATCTAATACAAGAGCCACATTCTAGAGAGCAATGGACTATACCTTTGGAGAGATTATCAACAAGGTCATTCTAATTTACTTAGATGACATGACTATATTCTCCCACAACAAGCAAGATCACTTGGCACACCTAGAACAAGTTTTTCAAAAGTGCAAAGAATTTGGCATTTCTCTTAATCCTAAGAAGTCATTTTTTGTAGTTCATGAAGGAAAGTTGCTAGGCCATGTGGTCTCCAAAGAAGGTATGGCCATTGATCTGGATATAATCAAATCCATCCTTGCCCTTCCACTTCCCATGAATAAGAAATCCTTGCAGTCTTTCTTTGATCAGATAAACTTTGTCAGGAAATTCATCTTTGACTTTGCTCAGAAGGTGAAGCCTATATCAGAACTACTGAAGAAGAATGTATATTTCAAATGGATTGAGGTGAGAAAGCAAGCCTTTGAAATCATCAAGCAATCCATTGCTACAGATCCAGTGCTAGTCAATCCAGAATTTAGCAAAGACTTCATTCTTTATGCTTATGGAGTTGAGGAGAGTTATGCATCAGTGCTCACCCATAAGAATGATGAAGGAGAAGAACACCCCATATTATTTTGGAGCTAGAATCTTCATGAATATTAGGTCAAGTATAATTTTATTGAGAAAAAATTATTTGCAGTAATGAAATCATTGAAAAAATTTAGGTAATACTTGGTTCAAAGAAAAACCCTAGTTTATGTGGTTCATCCGGATGTGAGAAGTTTCATTTTACAAGGTGAACTAGGAGATAAGAGAGCTGGTTGGATTACTAAGATCCAAGAATATGATGTGGAAATCCATCCTACCAAGCTGGTCATAGGTAGAGCCCTATGACAAGGTTTGATAGAAGCAACAATTTAAATAGAAGTGACAACTTGTCAATCAACAAAAAAAGACCAAATTGAAGATCTACAGTCAGGAGAATCAGACTAGGTGGACCAAATGACTAAGTAATTTCAAATTGGGGTATGCCCTCCTAATATTAACCCATCATAGAGGAGAAGATATAGGCTTTAGGATTTAAAATATGTTTTATTTCTAGAAGGTCTATACAAGAGAAACCTTGATGGAGTCCTCCTAAGATGCTTAAAAGATGATAAACAACAAAAGGTCATAGAGGAGTTCCATAGGGGACTATCCAGAGGAAACTTCTCAGAAAGAGTTACAACATTAAATATCATCAAGGTAGGCTATTACTGGCCTACCATATTTGTTGACACCTTCAAAGTTACAAGAGCCTGTGATGAATGCTAGCTGTATGTGGGAAGAACAAGGAGTGCATCATTCTCCCTTAAGCCAATTCAAGTTGAGGAACCCTTTCAGCAATGGGGGTTGGAATTCATAGGGGTTATCAATCCAAATTCCTTAGCTGGCCACAAGTACATTCTAACTACAACAAACTACCTCACCAGATGGGTAGAAGCCATTCCTACAAAGAAATCAGACCAAGAGGTGGTGATAGATTTCATGGAAAGCTTAATCACAAGGTTTGGTGTTCCAGAAGCTTTAGTGAGTGACAATGGACCAACATTCATAGGGGCTAAATACATTGATTTTTCTAGAAAGTATGGCATCACCATAAAAAATACTTCAAACTACTACCCCCAAGGAAATGGACTAGCAAAATCAACTAACAAGAATCTACTAAGAATTTTGAGAAGGTCATTAGAGGGTAACAAGAGAAGTTGGCACCTACTAATGGAACAAGCTCTATGGGTAGACAGAATCACTATCAAAAATTCCATCAAGACCTCCCCTTATGCCTTAGTATATGGCAAGGAAGTAGTATTACCTATGCACTTGGAAATTCTAGCCCTCAAGTTGGTAAATACCGAGGATGAGTCTGAAAAAAATCTAGTTGAAAGTAGGTTGACACATTTATTGTAGCTAGAGGAGAAAAGAACTCAGGCATATGAGGATTTTCAAAAGTATTCATTTGACATCAAGGCATGGTTTGATAAGAAGGCAAGATTCAAAAAATTCCAAGTTGGAGATTCTATCCTCAGGTGGAATGTGGAAAGGGCTAAATCGAGGCACCATCAAAATTTTGATTCCTTCTGGGATGGTCCTTTCAAAATAGTAAAAGTTAAGGAAACCAATGTTTTCCAACTTGAAGATCTTGAAGGAAACATACAATCGATCCCGGTCAATGGTTTTCACCTTAAAATCTATTTTGATTGAGATAAAGATTCATTGTAATATATGTACATATTTGTTGTATCATATCCTTTTTTCCCTTTTTATTTCAAAGTTTTCATTTTTGATAAAATATTTAAAAAAAAGAGGAGAAAAAGAGAGAAAATTTTGCTTCAAAAAATAAAGTGATGAGTTGCAAAATAAGCTAAGTGGCAGTGGAATACAACATGGCCCCAATCCACTCTCAAATAAACTAAGATGGTAGTGGAATACCACATGCATTCCTCACTTCTCTTAAAAATACTAAGGTGGCAGCGGATCACGACCTATGTTCCAATCCATCGGAGTTCATGACTATTTTTGAGCAAAAACCAAAATCTTGTGCCACACCGCTTTCAAAGAAAGAAATATTCACAAATTATCCCATAAGCTTCCTGTGCCACTCTGAAGGAAAGAAATATAATGAGAAATGTTGCAATTTTAGAAAAGTGCTTTGTGCTTTAGCCAATCAACGAGTGACATAATATATCTGAGCCATCAAGATGCATGAGTTTAATTTGAAAAGTATGCAAATGGACAGTTCTCATAGTGGCCGCATTAATGGTGGAAGGTGTACATGCAGTGGAAATTAAAAGTGCTAAAAAGTATAGAGTTCATTCATTTGTCAAAATCAAATCCTACCAAGCAGAAAGATTCGAAGAATAGAAAAGCATTGTCGGCAAATACTAGTGAAAGAATGCTCTGAAGATTTCTCATGAAAATGGCCTCCGAAGACACCTAGGAAGTAGAACCCTTGGAAAATAAAGAGGTAGGCAATTACATTGATAAAGCAAAAGCCATGGCTGATACCAGATTGGTTCTCACAGAGAGAACTAAGCTTAGAAAAAGCATCAACGATAGATACCAAAAAGGTGTAGCCTTGTCAGTCCAAGGTACTTGTGTTGTTCGCTCCTTTTTGTCTTTTTATATCTATGATTCAGTTCATCCTTGTCCGGAGTTGATAGCGGCCATTGTAAAATTCTATGACCCAAGGGAAAAGCGGTAAAGATAGCTAAGGGTAAAATCTTGTTTAACATCACTGCCAAGGCTTGTCATGACCTTTTCTCTCTAGGGGTAGAACCATCCGTAAGGCCGAAATATTTTAACACATCCAAGTAAGTCGGGTATTACTCTTTGTAGTGGCATGCTCATGAGGGTGAACCTTTTAGGAAATGGGTTTATAATCAATTCAAGACCATTAAATCCAAGAGAGGATTGCCCAAACCCCCAATTCCCATTGAGCAGTTTGTCAACCCAAAATTGTATTCCATGCTAGCTTGTTTGGAGGGTTTGGATTCAGATCAATTTGTGAGGGATTGGAAAATAGCCACTGCTTACTACATTTTAAATGAGAAAATGTATGAACTTGAAGTAGAGAAGAAGGGTATTAAGGCCATTTACTTTGATTGGCCAACTTTCCTTGCCAAAAGAATACATGAGCAATTGGTAAGAATGAAAAGGGATTCAGAGACACCCTCTTTCCGGCATTGTTTGAGTTTGGTTTGGATGTTCTTTGTTGCTATAAGGTAGATGATGCCCTAGATTCCTGTAAAAGAGAATAATGACAAGGGATACCCTATACTTATGTACTATTGGAATGCTCATTTGAGGAGCACTAAGTCTTTTTACAAATTTAATATGGAATTTCTAGGGCTAGCTTTAAAAATTATGTACATGAGAAATGCCCTAGATTACCACCGCTAGCCATAGAATTATTGAGAATATAAGGTGTTGAAGAAGGAGATTGGTATGTTCTTACAGAAGGCACAATTATTAGATTGTATGGCTTCACTGGTAAGCCTTTTATGCTACCTCATTTCATCACAAATAGATTGTTAGCTCTGGAATATTTGAGACAAGCAGATTTTATTAATATGAACTATGGCTCTGGTAAGAAAAGAAGATGTTTGTTGACCTACCATAGTGTCGATGATATAATTATTACCATAAAGGGCTAGGGTGAACAAATCACCTAGTATTTGGATAAGTTGGGTCTGTTCTACATCCCTCAGAGGTGGAGATATGACCCAAATGACAAATTCCACAAGAGGAACATTGCTTTTAATGGAGAGAAGGCCCACAAATTTGAGAAAACCTCAAGGTATCATTTTGAAAAGGGTAGGAATAATAAGGAAAATGCCCCATTAGATTGGAATGTTGCCAAAATGGAACAAATTCCCCCATGGCTAGACTTCTACGAGCAAATAGTTGATTTTGATTAAGATAAGAATGAAAGACACCAGTTGAAGGAGTCTAAGATCAGAGAAGTTGAGAGTAAAAAGAAATGGGATGAAGGTAAGATAGTAGACTGGTGGAGAATGAGAGTGGAAACCAGCATAGAGAAATCCAAACTTGGGTGAGTAATTGATGATGATTTTTCTGATAGATATGATAAGAACATCAAAACTTGGAAGGCAAAGGACTCGAAGAATCTAGTGTTGATTTACAAGAAACCAGAACCAGGATCAGATTCTCCATCCCCACCTTCACAAGAAGAAACTCAAGGAGAAGGAGTTGATACTCAACTAACTATTGTTGAAGCTCTTAAAACATTTGAGCCCTCGACATATCAACTGGATAATTTCCCTAAAGGGACATAGTTAATGAGTAAAATACATTATTTTTATGACATGTCCATTAACACAGAATTCATTAAGATAGTGAGTAAGCCCAAGCACCTAGATATGGGTGGAGAGACCCATAAAACTAAAATAGATTGGAATGAGAAAGATAAGAACTTCGTGTTTACACCAGTGAGTTTCACCACTGCAGCTATAGTGGAGTTGAATCCTATTTCTGAAGAACCATTGCAAGAAGGACTTTCAGGGAAGATACAAAGAGTGATAAGCTGGCATTATTTCAAGTTTTTAAGAGAAAATCCAAAAATGCACTAGAAGGAACTCAGAAGGAGGTATGTAAGAAACAGAATATGGATAAGGGGAATATTGTTGAGAAGACCCCTATCTCAATTGCAGAAGAATCGGTACAACCAATACAACAACAGAGTACAGAGGTGGCTCTAGAACTTCCTACATCTATAGGTGAAGGTATGATTTTTATCCCTTCTTCCCCTCTTCCTTCTAATTCCCAAGAGAAATCTCATTTCCATTATAAAGAAAAGGTTGAAACAAAAGTGCCCTCTCCCCTTCATAATTCACCACCGGTTTCATCAACAAATACAAAGGGCCAAGTTAATCCATCTCCTCCACAATCATCTAAAATTCCTCCTTCATCATCCCCTGTAATCCCACCTCTGCCATCGCAACCTCCCACATCATCTAAAGTACAAACTATTTCATCCACACCCACTCACCCTTCAATGAGTTTTACTTCAGTTTCCATGAATTTTCCCATTGCAACAACAACAATAGTCATAGAATCAACTGTAGTCACTACCACCATTTCATCATCAGTTTTTGAGTCTAACCTTCCCTATCTTATAGCCTCTCCTCCTCCTACAAGTTATTCCACATTGGAATATTTGCAAAAGGAGAAGGAAGATTCACAAAAAATTTAGGATTTTTGGGTAGAGAAGTTGTCCAAACCTTCAAAGAGGATGGCTACAAAGAGAAGTACCATGTTTGTTGACCTAGTTTCAAGGCAGAGAGCATCCAGGTCCATTATTCATTTGGTGAGTAAACCTAAAATAGAAATGACTATGCAAGACTATCATCTGGAAGAATATACATAAGACATTGAGTAGCTACCTATTGAAGATGAGTTGGTTATAGCAAAATCCCACTTAGAAACTTTCTATGTCAAGATTGATATATACAAGGAGAAAGTTGACAAGCAGGAATGTACAAGCGAAAATCTTGAGAAGATAGTTAAAAACCAGAAATAGGTAGAGAAAGCTATCAGGAGTGAAGCAAAAAATTGGTAGAGCAAATTTCAAGAGGCCATTAAGCTCAAAGATCAAGTCGAGGAGCAAAAGAAAAAAAATGAAGAACAAGCCAAAGAGATTCAGAACTTGAAGCACCAACTTCAAATTGAAAAGGCCAAGTCTTCAGGATTCTCGAAAGTAGGGCTAAAGAAGGTAAGGAAATAAATATTGTCTAAGTTTTAAGAGAAATTCTTAGAGTTGCATCCCATCATTGACTATATGGATGATGCCAGCCATCTGCTTTAGAATACCCAAGAAGATCTGGATAGATTCACTCAAGAACTACAACCCATGGTGATTCTAGCAGAGTAAATCTATAAGCTAGCAGATAGTAGACTCAGTGAGACTGCTATACCAATTCCCAATAAGGAATGAAATACTACTAGATTGGCTACCAAAGTCATAGTGAAGAATAATATATTATTGCAAAAGGTTTGGCTATTATATGATAAAGTGGAGAATACAATTCCAGATGTAGTCAACATCAATTAAGAGATGGTTCAGAATGGCTTTAGAGGGTTATGGCTTGAGAATAACACTATTTTATTAGAATAAGAAATTAAAAAGAGTGTAGCTTCAAGCTTACAAGATGAATTTGATATTGATGTTTGGGAAGAGCCAATCGATCAGGAGCAGGTTTCATAATTGATGATTGATTTAACTAGACTTCGAGACTTGATGGAAGACTTGGTGAACAAGGGAGGCTCTGCAAATTATGAAGATACTGCTAAGTTGGAGTTCATCCATAAGCAACTTAAGGAGACTTCCAATCCTTCTGAAGCAATCTAGAAACAAGCCTTGCAAACTCTTAAGTTGATGGTCTAGTTGTTTGGTAATGATGCTGAGGAAAAGGATAAAGAGTAAGATTCACCTAAATAAGAAGAGATTGAGAAAGAATAGGAAGATAATGTTATGGAAGAAGCTTAGCAAGAGGGTGAAGAACCAGATAGGTTTATTATGGACCCTTAAGAGGAACAAGCATAGATTTTTTCCATTTTAGACATTTTGCAGTCATGTAGAAGTATTATATTTTGTTTTGTTTTTACTCTGACACTGTCATAAGGCAATAAAAGCATGAGGTAAAAGGCAGAGAATGAAAGTTTTGTGAAGGCATTCATATAATTTTTTATGAAGCTTAAAAGGAAGATCATAGATCTATTTTGCTAAAAATTTGAGTAGTTTTGAAGGAGCAACGAATATTTTTTATTTCCATTATGATATCGATATGAACTGTTATCCTCTAGGTGAATTCACAAAGTTTTCAAAGGATAACAATAATATAGAAATTATTCTATGAAGTATTGATTGAATACTAGCATTTTTGAATCTTGATGCCCAATGGATAAGACTTTGATTTTTATGGATTTGCAAGCAAATCCACCTGGGAGGTGCTATAATGTAGGCCCAAAATGGCCACATCCTTAGAAAACTTTGAAAATTTATTCTAAGGTATGAAAAGTCTCCAATCTATTGATGATATAGAGTATTTCAAAGTGGATCAACGTAGAATTCTCCAATCCACTCAACACTTAGTTCTTTTTTACAAATATGAGCAAAGTGTTCCACCCCACCTGATGCTCAGTGTATTTTGTAGCGGTCTAGCATGAAGTGTCTCAATCCGTAGTCAAAGCGAGTCTAGATGATGTCAACACCTTTCAAAGTGTAGATTAGCGATATTACTTCATTTCGTGCACTCAAGTGACTAAGTGTAGAGAATATCCCATTCCATTGAGTTCCAAGGCTATTTTAGAGAGGAAGGGCGATAAGCTCCATGCCATTGAGTAAGAAGGTTAAAACATCAAGAAGAAGTAAAAGGAGGTGGAATAGTGCAAATGTCATTTTCCATTACTTCTTGAGCGAATTAATGTTATAATCTATTCCGTAATCAATTCAAGTCAAATATGGTGGAGAGATAATCGAGGATTGGATTGCAACTTATGTCCTATGTCATGGACACAAGAAGGAAATAAAGTGTTTTGAAGACTTAAGCAAGTGGATTGACGATGAGCTACTTTTCACTCAGTACTCAGTTTATTTCTCACAAAGTCTCAAATCTGTTGGTCGAAGCCATTCTAGATGATGTCAACATTATTTTAGAGTATACTGATGACCTATTCTACACTGCTCATCTACTAAGAATTATTAAAGTCTAATCATAGTCTTCCATGAACTGCATCAATAGTGGATATTATGCTAACAATTTCATGAGAATACAAAGGTAGATTCTTGGAGAATGAAGACCAGTCAGTTTGAGCGGGTAGATGAAGCATATGTGGTGCTAAGAACCAATAGATAATTTTATTGTATGGAGATTATTCTATTTTGGGTTCTGTTAATCTTAAGTGTGGGACACTGGAAATAGTTTTCTAAAGGTTTTTCCTATGGATGCCTATGTTGTTAGCCCTATTTGAACACTGTTAATTCATAATTCTTAACCCTAAGACTTTTCTAACCCTATTCCCCAAAACTATTATTGAGCTTAATTGAGTCAACATTCTATTAATTGACAAGGAATCAACCTACTCTAGAGGTTGTACTGAAGCAGTATTTGGTCCATCCAATGTTGAGTTCAGAGTTGTGACTAGCGAGTGAAAGCCTGGCCCAAAAATTGGAAGATAGATAGTTGTAGTATCAAGTTTACTTTATGTCAAATTGGATCCCAACAACACCATAATTAGAAATAATTATAGTGATTGGTGTGAACATCATAAAATCATGTGCCAGATTTCCAATGGGTGATTGTTATAACTTTTTACCCAACTACTTGGTGGCACGTGGACAAGTGCAGAGTTGGGTACGATGATTGGATGGATATTTGTTTTTTCAAACAATGTGATGACATTATTGACAAGAATGATTTTCTGCTGAAAATTATATACATATAAAAGAAAAAATTAAGTAATACATAATTAGTATTTCATGCGTGCATGATATGTAGACACTCATGGCACATATGGATTGGTTGTCACATTATGACTGTGATTACCAAAAAAATAATGGCGTGCATATTTCCCATGTGAGGAAATATTTTTCTAAACAATTCATTCTTGGATGCTACAATTTATTTCATTCAAGGTTCCTTGCTACAAAACAATGCAAGAAAAATATTAAATTAATATTTTCTCGTGGGATGACACACATCCCTCCTTGGAAGTCGTTTTGCTGGTTGTCTTGGAATGTGCAAAAATATCCAACAAAAAAAGTGTTTTTATCCATGAGAAATTTGAATTTTGATTACGTGGATAAAATATTGATGTGGCTTTGACCACTTCTTGATGTTGAAGGTTTATTTTGTATACTAGAAATCATGTTCTTATTAGAATGGAATTCAGACACCTTTTGATGGAAATAAGGCACCTTACTTAAATACACAGAACACAGGTACCTGTTAGAATGTGATTCAAACACCTTTTTACTAGAAATAATGCACCTTACTCCCATATAGAATACAGGCACCAGTTAGAACTAAATTCAGGTGCCCTTTCACTGGAAATCAAGTGCCCACCAAAGCAAAAAATAGGCACCTTCTTGAATAGAATACAGGTGCATTCTCGTTAGAAATCAGGTGCCTTACAGAATAGAATACAGGTGCCTTCTATCTAGAAATTAGGTGCCTTATATAATAGAATACAAATGCCTTCTCCCTATAAATCAGGTGCCTTACATAACATAATACAAGTCCTTCTTACTAGAAATTAGGTGCCTTATGAAACAGAATACTTCTCACTAAAAATTAGGTACCACTCTTTTTTTTAACACTTCAATAATAGCAGTTAGGTGCCTTTATGATATGTGGGAGGTAGGTGTCTTCCCATCATTTGAATAATCAAAATTTTTTGGTGTATCTATAGTTGAGCACTTCCAGTTGATCAAACTGTCAACGTTCATCATTCAAGGACAACATCATCATCCGCTATGTGAACTAGCCTTTGGATATTTATATCTATAAAGACAAAAACACCCGCATACTCGTCCAAGCATGGTTATCTCCCTTCGGATGGGGATGAGTGTACTTCTACTACAATTAACCTCCTAGAAAGCTAGAAATGTGTAGGTTCATGGATCCTGTGCCTAATAGGCCTAGGTTTCCTAGGATACCTATATATTGCATTCAAGGCATTGTTCCTACAAAACAAAAACACAACTAAAGAAATAAAAATGTAGGACTTATAAAAGAATTTTTTTTTTTGGGTCATGTAGACAAACATGTGTCCACATGTTACTAAAAAAATTTAAAAATGGACTCAAATGGGGTCTCCCCCATGCCTATTATAGACTTTATCATATAAGTATTAGACACATGATATAGCCACAAGTGGTGACCATTGACTGTTAATGTGATGTTACTACTTGTAGCTCCAAAAATTTTGCACTTCTTTCCTTTAGACTAATGGATTTGCATCTCAAAGGGGAATGGGAAAATAGTAGGTCTACACCTCTAAAGAGAGGCACTTGAGGTCATGTCCTCTTTGGTGATTTTTTGATGAATTATTTAGGGTTCACCAGGAAACATTTATTGGCAGTTTCCATGCCTAGGGTTGGGAGTTTGTTTGATGTATTATTTTTATTTTTCTCACAATCACCTAGTTTGGTCAAATGTAACTAATCTATACTATATGCAATTTTTATTTCAATGAATACAGTAGACAAAAAATTGCAAAAGGTAAATTAATGAAATGCTTAATTATAAAGAAATGACACTCTTACTCAGCCTAGATGTCTAATGTAGAGTCTGTTTACTTGTTACATGCTAGATAGGATGTAGCAGGGCGATATCGAACATTCGATCAATGATGGAATGATCCAATATGATATCAAATGATCTAAAATGATTAGAAACTTATAGTTTCATAGGTAGAGAACAAAAATAGAAACTTGCAATGCTATATGAAGCTTGTTAAGCATGTATTAGGATTAATAAAATCTTATTGTATGTTGTATTTAAAGGAAAAACTATGAATATGAGCTATGATATGCAAATTACATAGTTGAATGCAAGGATGGTGAACTCCAAGTATGATAAACAACAATTTCTATATTAAATTTAATGAATAAGATAAATATGATGCTTAAAATGCAAATTTGAGAGGAAAGAATGCAAACCAAAGTCTGAAAGTGCCCCCAGACAACCTACAAAAAATATCGGATGTTGTAGAGCTTGATTGGATGCTTTCTAAGTGTGATCATATGTCCTATCTTGGATCATACCCACTTATGTGCAACTACCATATTTTTGAACCTGTAAATGCTTATGAAAAACAACAAGAAATGAAATGCTAAGAATGCAAAAGTGATTTCTAGTTGGCTAGGGAGTCAGAGAGAGCTAGGGGTCAGGGGGAATCAGGGGAAGGATGCTTGATTAAATAAGATAGGTAGGTTGAAGGGGTTGGACCAAAAATAGTAGGAGTTACAACCTATTTCAATCTGGGCGATATTGGGAAATATGATCCCTTAACCACCGTATGGTTAGGTAGATAGAGACAAAAGGAGTTGTAACAAATTTGTCGTTTTACTATTCTAATCAGTTTCTATTTTGGTATGAGATCGAACATTTGATCTCACAAATTTTAGGTCCGATCTAGGATCAGACATCCGATATTGGTTAAATAGAGATGATCTCATCAAGAGGTTAAAAACTAACTTAATATGGGTGTAAAAATTGAGGCAGAAGGTTAGCAGGTTGTTTTAATCAAATTTTGAATGTTTTTAACTTAGGTTAAATTAATATGTATTAATTTTAGGGTGTTACATTTTACCCCCTCTTTAGCACATTTTTGAAAAAAATGCATTAAAGAAATAAATGGCACACTTTTCAAGAAAGCAAAATTTTATTGATTTTAAAGTTTTTACTGCAAGCTGCATTAGGTGTGATACCCCCTTCAAGTTTTTACGCCAAATTTTGTATTTGGTGTAAATCTCAAAATTTCTAAATTGAGGGAAAAATGAAATAAAAAGAATAATTTAGGGTAAAACCCTAATTCATTTGCATTTTCACAATTACTAGATTTTTTTTTGCTCTGAGGAGAAAAATGGTAGAGGTCCCACATCAAGTAGATGAGGTGTGAGCGAGGGAGGGGAGAATATGGGTAAGGATCTTGAACCTCTTTAGCTTAATATTTCATGTGTTGCATTTGAATTTCTCAATTTTTTGGATTTTAGGGCACAACTACCATCACACAATCATGTTGGCAAGATCGGACCTTTTTTGGTAATATCGGTTCCATTTTGGTGATATCCAACATTCGATATCATCAAAAGGGGTCCGATATTATCAATATCGAACAAATTTTGGTGATATTGGGAAGCTCAATATCATCAAAATGGGTCTGATATTGAACAATTAGGTCTGATTTGTAGCTTTAGATCCAATTATGCAGATTTAGGTCTGATCTGAATTTAATTAATTTTTTGTTTTATTTTGTTTGTAGAGAGTAGTTTTAAATAATAGGGAATGGAGATATAGTGGTCTCCAAGTAAATTTGGGTGCACTCTTGAATGACGAGAGGACTAATATTGAGGTGGTTGGATTGAGGCATGTGGTAGAGATGCCATAAATACTAGTTGACTTGAGGCTCCTTACAACATTGGCTGAGAGGTGGTATTTGGGCTCATCTTGTTTTTGGTTATCGATAGGGGAGATGACCCCTAAATTAGAGGACGTCTAGAGGATTATTTAGGTGCCTATATAGATTTGTTTGAAAATCAGGGCCAGGTGATGTAGCACTTATTTGGGAATCCTAGCTTTGTCCTTACGAAGGGTGGAGTCAACATTAAGAGACTGAGTCAGAAAGAGGGGGTTTCCAGACTGAAAGTTATGCTGAGTGGGATGGTGGCAGGGTTATTATTGTGTCATCTCAATAGAGGTTATTTGTGACATGTGATATCAGAGTATATGCTTTGAATGGGGACCCTATATTTTGTGTCGATTATACATGACACTCTACAGGGTTATTTATAAGAGGGGTAAGGCTTTGGTACTTACTTCTTTCCTGTAGGTATGGTGCTGGGAGCACATGGCCATCAGGAGACCTGTAGTATTACCTTTGACATGGGTAGAGGATGGGAGGCCCATGATGGAGGAGGATAGGCCCAAGGTATTCTATTGGCACCTGTGTAGAGGGCATCATGGGTAGATAAACCTTGACATAGGGAGGAGGCTGCTTGATGAGCTAATGGTAGAGGCTATCTAGTGGAGATCTTGGAGAGAGCTTCCAGGGTGGGGAGAGGATGGATATGAGCTGGCTCACATAATGGATGGATCAGGTAGAGTTGGAGCTACATCATGTTGACCGAGTTACATGATAGTTTGAGTTGTAGTAGGAAATTATTAGGACTAGGGATGTCACTTTTTCTAGGGTGACTTGAGATGCTACCATAGTGAGTGGTGCTCCAAACTTGGCATAATTTATGGATCCATAACCAAAAAATGATGTGGTTACTATGGCTTATGGAGATGAAACTAGGGTGATAGATAGATATGGAGAGTTGTATGTTAGGATCCAGCCTACGTGTATTACCAGGTGAGGAATGCAATAGAGTAGGCAGTTGAGTGGGTTTGGTAACAATGATACCCAGCTGGCCAGCAATAGTGGCAGAGGACACAGGTACCCCCTAGGAGATCCTTGCACTAGGGGAGGAAATATGATCCAAGGGACATCCAGATTAGGGAGGGCTACTGGTATAGGGGAGAGGTCTAGGGTTACTAGGGAGGAGAGGAGAGAATCCTCTCAGTAGGAGAGGAGACCTGACTCTCCCAAGAAGGGAACCATACTAGAGGAGGGGGAGAGTAGCAAGATGACTTCTCTACAGGGGGAGAATGTGAGCTTGAAGGCTCGTATTTAGACTCTAGATAAGGAGGATATGAGTTTGAAAGCTAAGATTCAGACTCTAGAGGTGAAGCTTGCACAGGTGTGGGCTCAGGTAGCTTAGGGTGTGATGGTTCCAACTCCTACATATTCTCAGACAACTCATTCTAGGAGTATTAGTATAGGGGATGATCTTATGTGGTCTATCAGGTAGGCGGGCTTCTCTCAGGGTTTGTATTTTGTAGAAATACCTGTAGATCAGAGGTATCCATATCCCAAGGCATTTGAGCCTCCCAGTCACTCGATTTCGATGTCTCACTCGACTGCTAGGACAACTACTACTATAGGGGTGATGGAGTTTTGGCCACTATGACCCCCTGGTGGGGATGATGATGCACAAAGCTTTAGGTCTTCAATAGGATGACTTGAGGCTTATGATGATTTTTGTTGTTACATATATTGTAGTGACTGAGTATGTCGATGTTGAGGATTGTGGCATATTAGTCGACCTCATTTTGTATATAGACTTTGATATATATATATATATATAGATATTTATCTTATGTGACTTTGAATGATTTGATTTTGAATATTTTATTGCATTTGTTTTGAATTTCTTGTAATCATGTTTTGAAGTTTTAAATATTTTGATCATGCTTAATATAAAAGAAAATAATTTTATTTATGTTTTTGAAAAAGATGTTTTTTTATGATGATAGAATTGATGTATTAGCAACAAACCTCAAAAGGATGTTGTGTTGTTATATGACCATTGGTGTATATCAATGCTCGCTAGGTCATGAAGTGGATCCTATTGCGAGGAAGTTTTTGCATTGCTATTAATAATAAAATTTGTATGGCTTAAGAATGGCCTTGAGGCTTATGACGATGAAAGAAGATGTCGATTAAAAGAAGTTTATTTTTGAGAGAGTAGGTTGATAAATATTGAATTTGTTATGGATATAAAGTGATTTAAGCATGAAAAATTATGAAGGATGACTTGCGCTAGGCATAGAATTCCTAGTATGAAATTTGAGAAAGAATAATTACTAGGAATTATACCATCATCGTGAAGTCAAAATGCACTGCATGATAAGATGTTGTATACTTTTTAGAAATGCAAGTTATTTTGGAATAAATTATTTCGTTACATATTTGAATATTTTTAAGACAATATATATATGTAGTCGTAAAAATGAATTGATATGGATTAATATGAAAAGTAATATTTTTTAACAAATTTCAAAGAAATATTTTAAATTATTTCCAAGACAAAGTCAAATTTATCAAGAACCAATGTGTGATGCATGAGTTCATTATCCATCTTGATTTCTTGTAATGATACAAAATATCTCAAGGATAAAATGTCTGTGTTCATGAAATTGATTTACCGATTTTGAGTGAGGTAATGATACAAGTCAATTTATATGAACCAATGTGTATGCAAGTGAAAGATTCATTAACCATGATTTTGTGCATATAATTATACTGAACTACTATGTAAGTCAAGTTACCAAAAGGTAGCTAATCCACAAGTAGACACTGGTTTGTACAAAAGAAGGTCACTAATGTGACAAACATATCACCATGTGTAAGGATACCACCATTGCCAAGCCGGCTTGATGCCACCAAACCTGTAATGAGGATCACCCCATGATGTTTGAATAACTAAAGAATTCCAGCGATTCAAGCTCGTTACCCCCTTCTTTTATTTTTATTTTCTCTTTTCATTGCATAACTAAGGGTCCATTTTTGAACAAGGATATTTTATTGCTTTTTGTAGTAAAACTTTTTTTTTTTTCTCTTTTCATTGCATTTTTATTTTTCTTTGCTTTTTTTATTTTTCTTTGTTTTTTCATTTTTCTTTTTTGGGATACTTGATCAGATTAGACAAGGAGCAAGGTATTTTATTTGGGTAAGGGGAGATTGTCATTTTTCCAATTCTTAGTATTATATACCATGCACATAATAGGATAGTAAGGGAAATTGTTCGCTTAAGGAAATACGACTACTATGTAGTGTCATTTTTTGAATTTACAAAAATCATTTTAAAATGTGAAAAAATGTTCTTAGTTCAAGAAGTAGCAAGACCAGTTCCCAAAACTCAAAATTTTATTTAGTGAAGTAAAAGTAATTTTGGTACAAGAGAGATTTATAATCAGAATGATAAAATCAAAATTTAGTAAAGGTGTGAATTAAGTGATTGGTTCAAGATAACTTTTGAGTTTATCCGAAAGAAAATAAAATATAACTTGAATTTTGGAAGACAACACACACTGATGCAAAAAATAAGAACTTAACCAATTGAAATATTTAAAAAAAAAATTTCATGTTTTTTGATTTTTTTGTTGTTGTTTTGATGATAATTGTAAAATGATGAAGTTATTTACAATTATATACAAAAATGGAACTTTTTGCTTTATGCATAATATATTTTGAGATGCATGATGTTCATTGGCTCTTTGAGATATTTTCCATCCAAAGTAGCCAAACGATATGCACCTGATCCATTTTTAACAGTGATGACAAATGGTCCAAGCCAATTAGGTTGAAACTTACCTCTAAGATATTTTCTAGCATTAGTATTTTTTTGGTTTTCTTTGAGTACTAAATCACCAACTTCAAAAGATCGATCGTGAAATTTCTTTGCATATGATCTTTCGAGTTTATCTTGATAAGAGCGAAGATGCTCTAGAGCATGAATACATTTCTCATCTAGAAGTTCCAACTGACTTAGTCTTCTAGCACAATATTCATCCCCTACTTTGGCATCTTGAAGTAGAAGAGCTAAAGAAGGAACTTCTAACTCAAATGGAAAAACTACTTCAGCACCATATACCAATACAAAATGTGAAGCACCTGTGGGAGTACGAACACTAGTTCGATAGGCCCATAAGGTGGGATATAATTGCGTATGCCAATCATGGCCTGATTTATTAACCAATATTTTAAAATCTTAATTAAGTTTTTATTAGAAGCTTTAGCTTGGCCATTTCCTTGTGGATAGTATGGAGTGGACCATCGATGTTGAATTTTATATTTTTGACAAAGTTTTTTAATGTCTTTGTTCTTAAAGCATGTTCCATTATCAGAGATGAGAGTTGATGGAATACCAAATCTACAAATAATTTGATTAAAGATGAATTTGGACACTTGGACTCCTGTGCAAGAGGCTAATGGTATAACTTCTACCCATTTTGTAAAATATTTTATTGTTTTTATGATGAATTTATGACCATCAGAAGAGATAGGATTAATTTTACCAATGATGTCTAAACCCCATTTAGAAAAGGGCTAGGGAGAGGATATAGCTTGAAGTTCCTGAGTAGGAGAATGAACAAGGTCTGCATATCTTTGATACTTGTCACAATGATGCACATAATCATTAGCATCATTTTCCATGGAAGGCAAAAATATCCCATCCATAGGAGTTTTTTAGCAATGGCACTTCCACTAAAATGTCCTCCACAAGATCCATCATGGGCTTCACTTAATGCTTTCTTATACTCTTCTAAATTGAGACATCTCAAAAGGATACCTTAAAAAGACCTTTTATATAGGGTATTTCCAATAATTATGAAGTGAAAATCTCGCTTACGTAATAGCCTACGTTGGTTTATATCTAATCCTTTTGGGAAGGTTCCTTTTTGGAGAAAATTAAAGATGTCTATGTACTAAGGTTCTGGAGTTATTTCATTAATCAAAAACACATCTAGTGGTTCTAGACAAGACTTAGATGAGGCGGGTTATTGGATTTGATGAATAATGATTGTAGCATATTAATCATCCAACTCAAAAGGTAACAAAGAGGCGGTAGCAGCCATGGCATATGCAACATGGTTTATAGTACGAGGGATGGCTTCCAAAGTTACTTTCTCAAATAAGGATATAATATTAAGAACATATTATTTATAGGGACAAAGATTCTCATCTCGTATTTGATATAATTATTTAATTTGATTTATCACAAGCTGAGAATATCCAAATATAAATAAAACTTTAATTTTTAAGGCTAAAGTTGCCCATAATCCAAGTATTAGAGCCTCATATTCTACAATGTTATTAGTACAAGCAAATTGAATTTTAAATGACAAATAAATGAGATGCTTCTGTGGAGAAATTAATATAATATTTGCACCTGCACCACTCATACACCTAGCTCCATAAAAATACAAGGACCAAGATTCAGAAAGGTCCTCTTCTAAGTTAAGACATTCATCTAAAAATTCAATGGTTATAGGATGAGCAGCTTCAAGAGGTGCAACAACGAGTTGATAAGCTATTATTTAGCCTTTGATATATTTTTGGCCAATAAATGTGAGTTCAAACTCACATAGAGCAAGAACCCATTTAGCTGTACAACCTGATAAATAAGGCCTACTCATCGAATACCTTAATGGATCATACTTAGCAATAACAAATGTATTTTGACTGAGCATGTAGTGGCGTAAATTTTGTGTAGAATAAACAACCGCTAGATAAAGTTTTTCCATAGATATATAATGGGTTTCATAACTTGTTAATGTTATACTTATATAATAGGTGGCTCGTTCTTTCTTATCATCATCAATTTGAGCTAGCATTGCTCCAAGTGCCAGTTTAGAAGCAGAAATATACAAAATAAAAGGACAATCAGGTTTAGGAGGAACAAGCACTGGAGGAGTAAGAAGATATTGTTTAAGGGTTTCAAATGCTTCTTGACATTCATTATCCCATTGAAATGGAATATTTTATTAAGTAATTTAAGAAAAGGTCAGGTTTTATCTACCAATTTGTCAATGAAGCGATGGATAGATTGAATTTTACCTTGTATACTCCTTAATTCTAATATATTTTTAGATGGTGGAATATCAAGGATAGCTTTAATTTTAAGGGGGTATATATAAATGTCATGCATAGAAACAATAACTCCTAATAATTTTCCCGTTTTGACTCCAAATACACATTTATTTGGATTTTTGCAAATCTTATATTCCCTTAATCTATCAAACACTTTTCTTATATTATTAATATGATATTCTTCCTTAATTGAGAGAGATATGATATCGTATACATAGTCATGCAGAATATCATGAATGATGTATGTCATAGCCCTTTGATAGGTTGCACCTGTATTATTTAAACCAAAGGGTATTACTTTCCAATAGAAAGTACCCCAAGGTGTAATGAAAGCAGTCTTGGGTTGGTCTTCAGGAGCTATTAGGATTTGGTTGTATCCTGAAAACCCATACATAAGGGATAACATCTCACTCCCAATCGTAAAATCTATAATCTAATCCATATTTGGGAGAAAAATCATCCTTAGGGCATGTAGAATTAATGTCTCTAAAATAAGTACACACTCTAATATTAGTGGCCTCTTTCTTGGTTATTGGAACAACATTTGATATCCAATCAGCATAATCAATGGCTTGAATAAATTCAACATCCAAAAGTTTCTATAATTCATCTTTGACTAATAATGCTACTTTTCGATGTATTTTTCTAAGTTTTTGTTTAACAAGTTTTGCATTTGGGTGCACCACTAAATAGTGCATGACCACAAAAGAATCTAGGCCTAGCATATTCGTATATGTCCAAGAAAAAATATCAACATATTCTGCGAGAAATGTAATATGTTATTTTTGTCTCTCTTCACTTAATTCTGCTCCAATTTTAACCAAGTGAGGGTTAGTTTCAGTCCTAATGTTGATTTGTAGAACATCTTCTACTACAATGTTTAATTCTCTTTCAAAGTTGGGAGGAGTGGGTAATACACCCATTTCTTGTAATTATTACAAGGTTAAAATAAGCTAATTCTTCCTGTAGTGTTGTTGTTTGAACATGGGCTATACATGGTATAGACTCGTCAAAGAAAAATTCATTTCTCAAAATTTCTTTAGCAAAAATATCATGAAAAATGTCTCCTTATAAACATTCATCCTGGGAAGCAATCATTTCCAGAAATGCTATTGATAACATGTTACAAGAATGTATCCTTTTACTTGTTTTAAAATATTCTTGATGTGCTAAGTACTCTTGATATGTTATTAGTTGGTCATCATCCTCAAATGGGAATGGTTGAGTTTTGATAGGGATATAACCAATACCACATCGGGCAGGCCATTCCTCTATTTCTAAAGGTTCATGTATACCATTTTTGAGAGGTCCCAAACCTCTAATTTTATAACCCATTTTGCACATAATTTGTTTTGAATTTACATATCCATTAGAAAAATAACACCTAGCAAATTAATTTTGATCCAGAGTGAAGCTCATTTTAATATTAATCTTACCAAGATCATACCTTGCATAGATAAAGGTACAAATCCCTATATGGTAGATGCTTTCCAAGATTATAACTTGCATAGATGAAGGAGAATATTTAGGACTAGGGTTTTTTGAAGACACAACAAGATAAAATGGGACTCCTATTGGTTCTGCCATTGCATACATGTCAAATGGTCTAGAGTCACCATGGATAGTGACTAATTGATTTTTAAACATAAATTTAACACGTTGATACAATGTATAAGGTACTATTCTCATTATGTTGATCTAAGGTCAACCTAGAAGGATGTTGTATGATGCAGGGCAAGATACAACAAACATGGTCATATCCAGAATTCTTGGACCAACTTGCAATGGTATCGATAGTACTCCCCATGTTTCTTGGGTTTCATCATTAAATGCTTTGATAATCATTTTAGTTATTTTTAAATATTCATTTCTGAATTCAAATATTTGAAAAGATTCATATATGCATATGTTTAATGCTGATCCATTATAAATTAAGACTCTTTTAACACCTACATCCCCAATTAATGTTGTAATGTATAGAGGATTATCTCTATACACGCTTTGAGGAGGAATATCCTTGTCTTGAATATATATAATTTATTCCATGAGAAATCATAGCATTTACCACAACATCAGGTTCTATATCTTGGGGTACCATCATTTTGCTTAAGGTACTCATTAATTCCTCTCTATGTATACATGAAGTTCTTAGAAGATCCAAAAGATAAATTCTAGTTGTGGTATTTGCCAATTGTTCATTAATGTCATAAGGAGATTTTTGTTGTGGATTTGATACATTATTCCCTTTCGTGGGCACTCTTAATACAAATGGAGGCGATTTGTAATTTTGAGTTTGATTTTGTAATTAAGAATTTTGATTTTGGGCTTGTTGTCTAGTGATGGCTCCAATAGTGCCCACAATGTTATTATTTTTTAAGTAACCAAAGTGGGGTCTAGCATTTACTGCTTGTTCATTTGAAAGTGTTTGTTGAGATGAGGGTCGAGTGGTCATTCTTCTAGGGAATGGTTATTTTGGAACTAATAAATCTATGATAGGAATAATTGGATCTGAATCATCTTCAAAACTATTTGAATTATTTGAGGTGATACCCATTTCATTTTCTGTTTCACTTTTTGTGTCTTTTGAAAATAATGATTGAAAATGTTGTATGGGTCTAAATGTGACTGCAGATTGAGAAGGCACATATGAAGTTTGCAAATTTTGTTGTGGTAATAAATTACTAATTATTCCCACATATCAGGTTGGATGAGGAACATTATGATGTTCTAGTTGATTTACAACCTCTTTACCATGCTTAGGTAAAGGATGTTGGAAAATATCTAAAGTTTGTTTTGCATTTTGAGTTGGTTGTTTTTGGGTATTATTTTGAGGATTATTTTTTGAAGGAAATTTTTCTACTTCCATTTTACCCTTATCAATCAGATCTTGTATCATATGTTTTAATCATTTACAAGAATTGGTTGAATTTCCATCCACTTCATGAAAATTACAATGCAAATCAGCCCTATATCCAGTTGTAGTGGTATATGGTTGTCTTATCTCTGGTAATTGTATTAAACCTTGTTCTAATAATTGAGGTAGAATCATGGTTAAGGGTTGATTCAGTCTTGTGAATTCTCTTGGTGGTTTATCAGGATTTTTTAACAAAAAAGTCTTTACAACTTCTATAGTATTAATGTTTGAGGCATTTCTACTATCAAAAAATACATCACCTACTACTTGTTTGTTCTTATATTGGTTTTTGGAAGTTTTATCTTCATCATTTTTCTTGAATTGTCCTCTTCTGATAAGGGCATATTCTATCCTTATTGATAAATCTATAGCTTGATAAAAAGAGGTTATTGTAGTTGTAGAAAGTTCATAAGATAGTTGTTCTTGTAAATTACCAATGAAAATTTCCAACATCTCTCGATGAGGTAAAGAAAAATATAATTTTCCTAGAATTTGCCTCCATTTGGATAGGAATTCAGTAAATCTCTCATATTTCCATTATTTCAAATTATATAAATCCTTAATAGTGACATGCCTTTCTATGTAGGCACTAAATTGGTGAACAAATATTTCCGCTATCTCTTCAAAGTTTCTCAAAGAATTTGTTGGTAATTGATAATACCATTCTAAAGCCATGCCTCTGAGAATTTTAGAGAACATTTTTAGTAACAACAAATAATCATAGAAAATATCATGACATGTTGTCCTAAACATGCGAAGATGCTCAATAGGATTTTTGGTTCCTTTATATATCGTGAGGACTGGCATATGGAAATATTTAGGGTAAGGTTAAGCAACAACAATAGGATATAAGGGTTGACTACACATATATCTATAACTGTATGAGGGATGGTAGGGATCCATATGATCTAGACGTGAAGCTAATTATTTAACCAAGGCCTCAAGTCCTTGTGGTTGCCCACCAAATTAATTTTGTGGTATCATATTATTGTGTCTTTTATGATATGATGGTGTTGCCATATAAGGATTTATAGTATAAATGTTATTATATAGAGTGTTCATGGGAATAGTGTTATGGAGATTATATGGAACTGTATTTTGTTGGATTTTCTATTGATGATGGTTGGCATTTTGAATTTTCTTAGCTTTTTGTGGTATAGATGTTTGTTGATTAGGATATTTAAAGAGAGAAGAATGTTGTTTTTGTTTGGATTTTGATTGCATTGTTGGTTTTTTATTGTTCAAATCTATGTTTTGATTGGTGTTTTGAGATGGTCCAGCTTGATTTTGATCTGTTCTATTTATGTATGTCATTGGATTTACATTTAATTAGAGAGAAGCTTCTATAGTGGCCTCCATTGAATATTCTCCCAATGGGAGTAAATTTTTTAGTCTTTATTACATGACGATGTTCATCTATATTTTATTTTAAAAAATCCATAAATTTTTGGACAAATTTAAAGCTAAAAATACCTTGAGGATCTACAAAATTTTGGTTAGGATCTTATTCTTCTTCTTTCCCTCCATTATCATCCTCACCTTGTTCTATGAGTTTATCATTTTCAACAATTAGCCTATCATCAAGGTTCTCTTGATTTGGTTCATCGTATTCTATTTGTTTTCCATTTTTAAAAATCCTAGGCATTTTGTTTTATCTTTTAGTGATATATATATATATATATATATATATATATATATATATATATATATATATACTTTTAAATTCTTGGGTATATATGTTATATATACCTATATAATAATATATTATATTTTATTTTTTGGTTTTTCTAAAAACAAGGGAGAAATAAATATTATGATATTCTATATATTATATTTAATTTTCTTGAAATTTTTTATAAATATCGTTAATAGGATCAAGTTCTTCAGGTGATATATAATGTTCTTATTCAAATTGAAAGTTCACTTTTAAGAATTTGACAAAATGAGTTATAGTGATACTATCAATTTCAGAGTCTTGAGCATAAAAATGTATTTCATGACAATACTCACTCAAATGGGCTGCCCTAGGAGTTTTGTGATATCTTCTTTTATTTTCTAGGACTATTTCCTGATCCTCTATGTGTGCTAGAAATGTGTACTGTTATGGCATTTTCAAGATAATATTCAAAAGTGTACATAGATGATGAAACACTTGCTCTCTTATCCTCTAACCACCTCTCACATGACCTTTGAATATAAAAGTAGTGATAAGAGTTACCAAGATCCAGGATTCTAGCTATGTCAAATATTTTAATTTGGCTAAGTCTTGGTGTGTTGGTTTTTATAATGTCTAGTCTCTTCCAAAGTTTAGTCCACTATTCCTAAGATGGAATACTAGAATTTTGAACTACTAGGGAGATTTCCTGTGTAGATAATTATTCTCTAACATCTATACTTGCAAATCTTCCTATATTGAAATTTAACATCTATAAAATAAATTTAATATGCATGAGTTTTGATTAATGATAGTTTTGGATTTATCTTGTGTTTAATATATATATATTATTTTTATGTGTTTTTATAAATCAGAAAGATGCCTATGTTTTTCATGTCGGGTTCACCAAAGAATGTAGCTCTAAAATTTTTGCACTCCTTTCCTTCAGGATAATGGATCTATGCCTAGAAGGGGAATGGAAAAATAGTAGGTCTACACCTCAAAGGAGAGGCACTTGAGGTCATGCCCTCTTTGGTGATTTTTTGATGAATTGTTTAAGGTTCACTAGGAAACATTTATTGGTAGTTTCCATTCCTAGGGTTGGGAGTTTGTTTGATGTATTCTTTTTATTTTGCCCAAAATCACCTAGTTTGGTCAAATGTAACTAATCTATACTAAATGCAATTTTGATTTGAATGAATACAACAAACAATGAATTACAGAAGGTAAATTAATGAAATGCTTAATTATAAAGAAATTTGACACTCTTACTCAACCCAGATGTCTGATGTAGTGTTTATATTCTTGCTGTAGGCTAGATCAGATGTATTAGGGCAATACCGAACATCCAATATATGATCGGTTGATTCGATCTAATATTGTCTGATCCAATATGATCAGAAACCTACAGTTTCACATATAAAGAATAAACATAGAAACTTGCAATGAAGCTTGTTAAGCATGGATTAGGATAAATAAAAGCTTATTGTATGTTGTATTTAAATGAAATGCTATGAATATGAACTATGATATACAAATAACATAGTTGAATGCAAGGAGGGTGAACTCCAAGTATGATAAACAATAATTTGTATATTAAATGCAATGAATATGATAAATATGATGCTTAAAATGTAAAGAGAGGAAAGAATGCAAACGAGAGTTTGAAGGTGCCCCCAAGTAACCTACAGATAAGATCGTATGTTGTAGATCCTTATTGGATGCTTTCTGAGCATGATCAGATGTTCGATCTCAAATTGTACCCATCGATGCGTAGCTACCATATTTTTGACCCTGTAAATCCTTATGAAAAATAATAAGAAATGAAATTCTAAGAATGCAAAAGTAATTTCTAGTCAGCTAGGGAGTCAGAGAGAGCTAGGAGCTAGGGGGAATCAGGGGAAGGATGTCTAATTAAATAAGCTAGGTAGGTTGAAGGGGTTGGGCCAAAAATAGTAGGAGTTACAACATCTTTCAATCTGGGCGAGATCGAGAAATCTGATCCCATAACCACCGCATGGTTAGACAAATAAAGACAAAAGAAGTTGCAACAAATTTATCATTTTACTATTCTAGGCAGTTTTTATTTTTGGATGATATCAGACATCATATCTCGTGCAGTTCAGGTTTGATCCAGGATCAAACATTCAATATTTGATCAAATAGAGCCGATATCATCAAGAGGTTAAAAAATAATTTAATGCGGGCATGAAAAATGAGGCAGGAGGTTAGTAGGTTATTTTAATCAATTTTTGAATGTTTTTAACTTAGGGTAAATTAATGTGTCAATTTTAGGGTGTTACACTACCATTAATTGTTTTGACTCGCACAACTCCATTGTTGATGGTTTCAATCACTTCATATGGCCCCATCCAGTTTTGCATGAGTTTTCCTTTCCTTTCCTAGAATTGGGATTCATACAATAATGCCCATTTTTCCAATTTGAACTACTTTGGTATGGTGTGATGATCATACCATATAGCCCTTTGTTTCTAGATGACCTTTGTTCGATGTAGAGCATCACATTGATATTCATATAGCTAGTTAAGCTATTGAATCTATTTATTTTGTACCTCATCTAGATTCAAATCTAAATCTACTATAGTTCTGAGAGTCTTAATTTCAAACTCTATGGGCATCATAGTATTCTTCCCATATACTAATTAGAATGGTGTAAAACTAGTGGTAGTTTTCTAGGTGGTTCTGTAAGCCCACACTGCTTTTGATAATATTCTAGCCCAATAGTTCCTATGTTGTTATACCTTATTTGTGAGAATGTTCTCCAATTCATGGTTTGTGACATGTACTTGGGTAAGAAGTGGTTTTTTTGTGCTTGATTATGTACTACTACATTATTTCTTGAATAAGATTTGAAGTAAATTGAGGCCCTTGATTAGTAGTAATCTCCATTAGAATCCCAAATTTTGTAAATATAAATGAAAACAAAAAATATTCTATAGTCTTATTTTTAGAACCACAAAATACCTACACTTTAACCCACTTGGTCACATAGTCAGTGTAAAATAAGATATATTTATTATCTGCTGATTGTGAATTAATGGGTCCTACAAAATCCATACTCCATTTGTCAAATGGCTCAATGTGCACATGTGATTAGAGTGGCATTTTATCTCTAAGAGTTTGTCTACCCATCCTCTGATACTGATCACATTGGCTCATGTGTTTAGCTACATATTTAAATAGTGAAGGCCAAAAGTATCCAACCTACAATACTTTTAATGCAATTCTTTTTCCTGCAAAATAACCACCACAAGGTTCATTATGGTAAGCTTTTAATATTTCTATAATATTATTATCAACAATACATCTTCTCATGATTTGATCAAGACCTGTTTTAAATAGGCATCCCTCAATCCATGAGAAGTCTACACTTTTATCTATTAATTTTTATTTCTCACATGGTGAAAGTGCAGGGGATACTTTATCAATGGCTAAATAATTAGCCATATCTACATACCATGGTATCTGTTCATTCAGAGCAAATAAATGCTCATATATAAAATGATATTTTGTGGTTGTATGATCTAGTGGTGTCAATCTAGAAAGAAAATCTGTAACCACATTGTCCTTACCTAGTTTGTCTATAGTTGTCACATCAAATTCCTGCAAAAGTAAAAACCATCCGATAATTCTAGCACTAATTCCAAGTTTGTTTATTAGGTACTTGACGGCTGAATGATCAATATGCACAAAAACCTAATAACCTATAATATAGTGGAAAATTTTATTAAGAGCATGTATGACTGCAAGAAATTCATTTTCTATGATAGTATAATTGAACTCAACACCTATAAGATATTTATTTACATAATAAATGGTATAGAATTCATCACCATCCTTTTGTCCTAGTATTAACCCTAAAACATTATTGGATGCATTCGCATATATGTGAAAGGGAATGGTCCAATTTAGACCTTTCAGTACTGGAGCAGTGGTTATTTTTTCTTTTAAAGTGTTAAATGCTTGTTTAAATTCACCTATCTAGATAAACTCTACATTGTTTGATAACAATGTGCTTAGGGGTTTAGTAGTTTTGCTAAAGTCTGCTATAAACCTCCTATAGTAACTAGATGATCCAAGGAAACTTTGGATATCTTTATAAATTTTATGAGTGGGCAGATTTTGGATTACCTATGTATTTTTTTTATCTACTTTTATTCCATCTACAGAAATATGATGTCCCAATACTATTCCATCCTGCATTAACATAAAACATTTTCATTACTCAGGGACAAATTAGTTTCCTCACACCGCTGAAGTGTTCTTTCCAAATTTGTTGTGGCTTCATCAAAAGTCTCACCATAAATGGTGAAATCATCCATATATACCTCCAAAGTTTCTCCAATCATATAAGAGAAGATGCTCAATACTACCCTTTGAAATTTGGTAGGTGCATTGCACAAACCAAAGGGTAAAACTTGGTAAGCAAAGGTTCCCCATGGATAAGTGAACATGGTATTATCTTGATCTTCTCCAATATGAATATGATTGTATCCATTGAACCCATACAGAAAAGAAAATTATTTCTTTCCTACTAAGGTATCGAGGATCTGATCTATGAAAAGTAAAGGGAAGTGGTCTTTGTTTTTTGCCTTGTTGAGAAATCTGTAGTCAACACATATATGCCACTTTCCATTTTTCTTGGGCACCACCACCAAAGGTGATACCCACTCACTATCAGATATAGGGTAGATAAACCCAAATGTTAGGAGTTTCTGCAATTTAGATTTAACAGTCTCCTTCATAGCTGGATTCATCTTGCGTTGTGGTTGTCTTACCAGTTTCATTTGTTCTTCCAGATATATACTATGAATACAAGTTTTTGGAGTAATTCCTCTCATGTATGAATGCTCCCAAGAAAAAGTATGCTGATGTTTAACTAATATTTATTTCAATTTGATTTTTTGATCAAATTTCAACTCATCATCTATATTCAATACCCTCCTAGGTGTAGCCTTAATTTATTTGATATGGTGATTTTTACCTTTAACAAATGGCATCTCTGGAGAAGGACAGGAGGATTCCCATTGGAAAAAGTTTGATATATATTTCCTCATAACTCTCATCCTTCAAATCATAAAATTCCATGATGGATTGAATCATTGATAAATCACCAATTTTATGGTTTTTACAATCAGGTTCTTAAAAACAAGTCTACATATTGTGTAGGTGGATGGATAATCAGAATTTTCACATTCTAACCTTAAAAAATGGTCATTTGTCTATTCTTGCAACTTATGTAAGCATCAGTTGTTTCCATCCAAGGTATACCTAAGATGAGTGGATAACCACCCAATATAGAATTGGATTGTAAGACTAGAAAATATGTTGGGTATTCCCATGCATCCATTGTGACTGTTATGTCTTCCAACATTCCCTCAGGGAGCACTTTAGACCTATCAGCCAATTGAAGGATAGTTTTGGTTGGATTCAGATTGGTCAGTCTAATTTTTTGCATGGTATCCTTAGAAATGACTTAATGGCAGCCCCTAGATCTACTAATGTGTTGGGTAAGACATAGCCTCTAATTTTTATAGTTAAAATAGGGCTTCTTAGGTTTAAATATTTCTAGCTGTAGGTGTTTCCCAGCATAAGATCAACTAACTGACCTACCAAATTGATTGCATTGCTAGTTTTCTTCCTAGTTTTATTATATACAATTCCCTTGTGGTCTTTGTATATATTGGAATATCTCTTATGGCCTAAAAAGAGGTATTCATACTGGAAAAAATATCAAATTTTGGTTTTATTGGATTTTTGGGTTCTTGCAACCTTTTTGGAAAATATGGAACCTCTTATCTGGTATTTACAACTACTATTTTATCTTCTACTTCCCCTATAAGAGGTGATACCTCTTTTTCTAAATCTATTTTTTCCTCCTCTTCTAATAAAAGAGCTATTTCTACACCTACCTTTTTACCTAACCTCAATTGTACAGGACTACAATATACTTTGATATTATACATGGGGTACATCTCATTTTCCATTTGGTATACTGGCTGTGTTTTTTTATTTAGATTAGATGTGGGTTATGCCAGAAATTGAGCAGGTCTCAAAGTAAGGGGAGCTGGTAAAATCTGTTGCAGTGGAACTTGTGTTGCATGTTGTGGAGTTGGGCTCCAAGCATTGTGATTTCTACACTATGGTACAGGTTGTTGATGTGGCATCCATGGGTAAGTATTATAAGGATTTTCTCCTTAGGAGGTATATACCCAAGGTTGTTGTCCCCACCAACCCATATTGGGTCAGGGTGGTTGAACTTGACCTTGGTTTTGATAATTGTTTCCTCTATAGGATGGCATTCCTGTTCGCATGTTGTTTCCCATAGGAGACTATTGCCAAATTTTCCTATTTCCCATGAAGTATGCTTTCGTTAATTCAGGATATTATTTAGATTTTTGTAATTGTGGAAAAAAATTATCTTATGATATTTTTGACACACAACGCATAATCTAAATTTATTCTCTAGACATTTATTTCTGGGGTGCTTTCCTCTATATTTAGGACAAAAATAGGCTAATGTTGCCTCATTATCCTGCTTCTTTATTTGAAGTAGAATAGTGTCCATTTGAAGTATAAGAGATGACAACATCTCACTCTTGAGGTCTTCTAGAATATTTCCTATCTCTATTTTGGTGAATGTGGTTGATTGTTTGATATTTTTGGAGGTTAATTTACCCTTCCTTCTTGAATAGTTTTGGCATAACTGTCGGATATCAAATACTTGATGCTGATAAATGTATCCTCTATAAATCATGTTTAGTGCTTCAAAATATTAATTAGTAAGCCCCTTTAGAAAAATACTTCTTAAGGACCTATCACCTAGTTTTGCATGGGGAGATCTTTGCAGGTTAAAGCTAAATTTATTCCAATATTCTTCTAATAACTCACCTTCCTTTTGAGTCATATCCATGACTTATTCTCTATAATCATGTGCTCTACCAAAGTCTTGGTACTAATTTGGGAAGATTTTTTCATGTCTTCCCAGTTAGTGATTTGTTTATTTCCTAAATTGATGAACCAACACTTGGCTGAATCATCTAGAGTTGAGGGGAACAATTTTAATTTATGAGCATCAGTTTTATAATCTACTGACCTGCATAGTACATCAAACTTGAAAATAAATAGGTTAGGATATATTTTTTGAAATCCTTTGAATATTAGAAGGTGGGTAGGAGAGATATGTTTCATCTGGTATCTCCTCTTGCCTCTTCGATTAGGAAGTTAAAACTAGTGGATGTCTCTTCTACTTCAGCCATCTTTTTTGAATACAGGGTTTCAACACTTGCTACTTCTAGGGTAGCTTTCAAGGCTTCTAACTCGTTTCTTTTATCCTCTAGAAGGATTCCTAAACCAATTTTTGAAATAGTTCCATCTTTAACCACTTGCTAATGTTGAATGTTCAGCAAATATTTCTCATATTGAATTCTTCCTACCACTGATCCTTCGTTAGGATTTTTTTGGTGTATTTTAGAAGGATCATGTGCAAAAATTGGATGTTGAATCCAATGCACATGTAGAGATAGTGGTGGGGAGATATCAATGTCAGGATTTAGCACAGCTGAAATAGAGGCTTTTTGAGAAACAATATTTTTTGCTCTTGATGAAATGACCATATGGTCCTCTATTTTTAGGTGGACTCATACAAAATTAAAATGGAACAGTTTTGTAGAAAGTAACCTAAACTAATTCAGATGCACTTTATTTAGAACTGGGTACTACAATTGGTTTTTCCCTAGCAACGATGCCAAAATGTTAGGTAAAACATTGGTTAATTCCTACAATTTAATTCATTACCTCCATTTAATTATCAACCCAGGACAACTTGTAAACTTGTGAAATGTTGTGCACAATGTATGCTTGTAATTCCTAATGATATGAATCCTCCAGATTATATGGTTTTGGGGTGTGTGTTGTTGCATTAGAGTTCTTGTTATTTATCCAAACCATTAATCTATTTTATATTATCAAAGACATGACTAAAATAAAATGCACACTTGCTGGAAAAGTACATAAAATAGGGGAAATCTACAAAACTAAACTAATTTGCAAAAAACATAGAAAACAGGAAATAAATAAAATAATAGAAATTAAGGAAAAAGGTGGGAGGAATACTATTGAGAGTGGGCCTAGACTTACAGTAGATTCTACCCAAATAAATTCATTCATCGGATGCTAGTTTGAGACTGATAAAACACTCAAATGAATTATATTGTATTGCAACTTCAGAAAAATTACATAGATAATTTGGGATCCCATTTTAGGGATGGTCTATGCATTTATATAGTGCACAATCATCTCTGATTACAAGCTTAGGCAAGTCTATTTTAGACTTGTGGTTACAACAAACACGTGCAAAATAATCACAGACAATGAACATGCACTAATTTTATCCTTCGTAGGATAAATTAGGCGTGTTCTATTTATTGATGAAATATGCTTATAATTATATCAAAAATCGATATCAGTATAATTGATTTGTATTTTTGCTCTATTTACATTTTTTTTAGCCATTAATGAGAAATGGATAGTTTATTCTGGTTCATACTATTCTCTTTCATTTGCATATATTGTTGGAAATCGTCATTCTATTTCTTCTAAAAATATGGTTCTTGTTATACTTCTACTCGATTGGAGTCAGGTACCATCCTACCTATCACTGGAAATCAGGCACTATTGACTCCAAAATTTGGAGTCAAGAGTCGTCGACCCCGAAGCTGGAAGTCATGCACCTTTGGTCCTAAAGTTAGGAGTCAAGCACCTTTGACCCTGAAGCTATGAGTCAGACATCTTTGATCTTGAAGTCAGGAGTCAGGCACCTTTGATATCGAAGTTAGAAGTCAGGAACCTTAACTAAGCTTATGTATTCTTTGTTGTGGTCACCGTTGTCCTTACATTTCCACCATAAAACATGAAGTGCCAGGTCCATATGGGACCTTGATGTAAATATGCAAAAAATATAGCAAAATCACTGAATCTGCACACAAATCACACTAAAACACATATTAGAGAATATACCCAATTTCTACTAAATATATATAAAACTTTCATTAATATTTATATCGTATCAAAATAATTACACACTATATATTATAAATCCATACAAAAATATGAGCATTTTTGGTGCTCATCACCAGTCAAATTTTGCAAGCAATTTCATTGCTACTTCATGATGAAGTTTTAGGAATGGTTCTTTGCATTGGTATTCTCCATTCAATTTATGAATGACAAGTTGGAAATCACCATATATATTGATATGATTTATGCTCATAGCTAAGGCTACTTGAAGTCCTAATATTAAGGATTCATGCTCTACATTATTGTTTGTGCATGGGAAATCAAATTTATATGATAAAGGGATAGGTATCCCTTGAGGTGTATGAAATATGACTCCAAAAACTTGTCCTTTTTTGTACTTAGAACCATAAAATAATAGTGTGATATCAACATCTTCCTCTGGAATGACATCTTCTTCTTGTTCAATTACCGTAAATACCGAATCATTAAGGAGATCAATAATCAAGTGTTGATCACTAGGAACTGGAGCTTTCACAAGCTAATCGACTATTACCTAACCTTTGATGGAATTTTGGCTAATTAACTCAAGATCGAATTTAGTTAGGAGCATTATATATTTTGCGATGCGGGTGTTATTGTAAGTGTGAGACATCATGTAACACATAGGATTTTCTTTAGCTATGACATAGGTAGTGTGACTTAGCATGTAATATCTGAGTTTCTTGGTGGTAAAAACCACCGCTAAGCATAGTTTTTCTATGTAAGCATTGTTGGAAATTTTGAGTAAATGAGTTGTCATTGATGTCAAGAGTGAGTGGTCATTGATGTCAGAAATCAGTTTCAGTGAGCAGTGCAAGGAGAAGCAGTTTTGCAATCAGCGCAAAAAGGAGAGTACGCTTCTAGTTAGTCAGATCCGGTTCCAGGTAGTTAGATGTGGTCCAAAGTGCAAAGAAGAGGCCAAAGAAAATAATATTATAATATTTTATTATAATATTAAAAATGGAAATTTAAATTAATTAATATAATTTTATTATAAATTAATTTATTAATTTATTTAATTAACTTCCAAAGTTATTTAAGTTAATTATAATTTAATTAAAAATTAATTTATATTAATTTAAATAAACCTAAAGAGGGTTATAAGGCTAAATTAAAAATAAAATTTGAAATTCAATTTAAAGTGTCGATGTTTTATGGCATGAGGTCTTTGTGTATAAAAGGTGGCAAAAACCTTTGCCTTACTCCCAACATACCATCGATCGATTTCCTAAGCTCCAAAGTATTGTACACAAAAAGGAGAAATATTTTTTTGTGTTTTGAAAGGTCTCCAATGGTAGAAGATTAGATAAATAGGAGTGAGGCTCCTCTTACCTCACACATTGTTGTGTAGCGCAGCTGGCAATGGCAAATGGTGCTAAGTATTGTGGCAGGAAAGGAGTGCAGGGTTCGAATACCTCTGAGTTCATTTTGCAAGGAAGAAAGGGCATTTTCATTTTGAGTAGCACCAAACGAAGGGAATAAAGGGAGGTTTGTGCCTTACCTTTCTCGTGGAAGCACTTAGCCCACGTGGTGGGCTAGCACCTCGATAAGGTGCTCATTTGGGAGTGGTCTCATGTTTGAAACCCATCGAGGCCTTTTGAAATAGTGTTAAAGGTATGCGCTGATGTCATTTGTCTTGGTCGCTTGATTATTTTGGATGTGCTAAGGTTGAAAAAAATAAAATATTTTTGATGGTTTATAAAGTTTATTTTTGCCTAAATTAATTTGGATATTGAGTATTTGAGGGAGATAAAAGGGTAGGCAATATTATTTTTGAAAGTTTAATTTTTGGAGGTTGATTATTTAAAGTTGGAGATTATAAGGAGCAATTGAGTAATTAACTTTTATGTATGATTTGATGATTGCTAATTTCAAGGAGTAATAAGGTGTATTTGAGTTTGATTATTTTTGTGATTGAGAAATATTTTTGAGAGAGTGTTAGTGTGATATTTTGTCATCTAACCATTGAATTGTCAAAGAAGAAAATTGTGATTGAGACAGGTTTTAAGGGCACTTCTACATTAAACAAATAGGTATGGGCACATCTTCCTAGTGAGTGATTGTTGAATATTTTGAATGCTAAGTTGGAGTGAAAAGGATTGTTTTATTAGCATTGTTGTTGAAGTGATTGGTTGAGTGAAAGTGATTGAGCTTAGTTGAATGGATGTGTTGAAGTGATAGTTCAAGTTCTATGAAACAAATTATTTCATATTCTAAATTGATTTAAGAAAGAGGTTGAGTGTTTATAAGTGTTAAACATATAGAGTCTCTAACAATTATCTATATGTTTTTGTGGTAAAAAGAGAAATTGAAAGTGATTGAGCATTGTAGTGAATGTGAAGAATATTGAGTCTCTAAAAATTCTCTATATGATTCTATGAGATTGGACAAGTTCTAGTAAGGGCTTGTTGATTAGATTTGAGGTAAGTCTTTGAGAAGAGTTGTGGATATATTGATGTGAGCTTTTGTGGAAGATTACAATACATATTTGAGAACAAAGATTAAGGATAGATTTGAGGATAGAGTTTGGTGTAGATTTGAGGACAGGTTTGTGCCAGAACAAAGACAAATATTGAGCATATTTGTACTAGATCGAAGGACTGTGTTTAGTATAGATTTGAGATAGAGCTTTGGAGGTGGATGAGTATAGAGGATGACAGTCTCTAGTGGATAGAGATCCATTATCTAGAGAATTGAGGATAGGTATTTTAAGTGAGGACAAGAGTCTTTAGTGGATAGATATCCATTAGCTAGTGTAGTGGAGGCAACAATTCTTCTAGAAGATCACCAACCAAAGTAGAGGAGAAAGGAGTTCTCCTATGGATAGATATACATGAACTTGATTAGGGGATTGGTGTCTCCTTTGTATAGATATCCATATAAATTGTAATTGGAAAAGAATTTCGAAGATAATTTATTTGATAAAAGTTTATAAGGAATATTTTCTCTGTAGAGTAGCCCACATTGGATGAACCATGTTAAATCATGTATCTCATGTGTGTGATGCTTTATGTGATGTTTAATGCTTTAATATTTATAATGTTATCATATGGATTTAAAATAATTTTTTTATCTTATACTGTTCACCCCCCTCTCAGTATAAGCACATGTTCTTCAATTGGTATCAGAGTGGGTCTCTCCATGAAAATACTAATAGCTTAGAGGATGATCCATCAGAAACAAATGACTTTAGAAAATGAAGAAGAGACCAGTTTGATATAAAATATGAATTATTTACTGCTATCAGAAATTTGGAAAGAATTAGAGAAAATAATTCAAGCTTAAAGGAACAAATTCAATAGGATGAAGAAGCAAGGATGGAACTTCTACAAAGTCTCATAGAACTCAAGATAAAGGTAGAAGAGGGAAGAAAATTGAGTAGGATATGATGGATCTATTAAGAGAAATAGAAATAGAATGTGAAATTTTGGAAGAAAAAATTATTTATCTAAGGAATGAAGTTTAAAGGACCAAGGTACTACAAGATATAGAGTATGGGAAATAGAAAGTGAAGTCAAGTCTTCAAGAAGCAGACACTTCAAATAAATATAGACAAGTAAAGTATACTTCAAAACGAAAAGATATCAGAAAGTAAGAAAGCAAAGAAGGACCTTGGATGAGAGTTAATCACAAAGAGAGAAGCACTCAACCACAATCTCAAAGGCATCCAAACATGTTACATAATTTCTTCCATGGTTATTGTTTTTCTTGTAATAAATATGTTCATAGATCTGTACACTACAATGGTCATGCAAAAAACAACGTCAATATAAATTTCAATTATTTTGCACCTCTTATGGATAATGATATTATATGTTACAAATACAATAATTTTGGGCACAAGGCTAGATGGTGTAAAATGATACTTCTTGAGTCTAGTAAAAGAAAAATAATTTCAAAAACTAGGAAAGAGAAAAGATGGAATGAAAAGTCTAGATCAATGTTAGTTAAAACAATCCTTCATGCTCAAAATAAATAAAAAAAATGGTATCTTGATAGTGGTTGCTCTAGACACATGACAGGAGATAAAGACAAATTCATTGTATTAAAGGAAACCAATAGAGGATCAGTTAGTTTTTGTGATAATGGATCAGCAAAAATTGGTGGAAGAGGAACTTTGAATCTAGATAATAGGAAAACAAAAACAAAAAATGTACTATATGTCAAAGGGTTAAAACATAATCTACTAAGTGTAAGTCAAATTTGTTATCAAGGTCATATGGTTACATTTCATCCATATAGGTGTGAGATAAGAAAATCAAAAACTTGAAAAGTCATTGCAAATGCAAGAATAAATCCAAAGAATCTATACATTCTTAGTGAGATCAAAGGGGAAAAGTGCTTTCTATCACAAGAAGATGAGAGTTGGTTGTGGCATAGAATATTGGGTCATTTAAATTTTGACAACATAATCAACATAAGAAATAAGTAGGTTGTCAAAGATTTACCCAAGCTAAAAAGGCCACAAAACACAATCTGTGCACCTTATCAACATGGATAGCAAACTAGAATAAGCTTTAAATCAAAGGGATATATTTCATATGAGCCATTATGTCTAATACATACTGATCTATGTGGTCTTGCCAGAACACAGAGTATTTAGGGTGGGAGTTACTTCATATTTTTTTATAGATGATTACTCTAGAATGGTTTGGGTAGCTTTCCTAAAAGATAAGTGTAGCTATCCCGAGAGCATATACCTAAGCTATTGTACCAATTGATAAATTGATTTAAAACATGAAATCACATAACCACAAATTTGATGATAAAGAAGGATTTCTTTGTATTAATAAATTGCCAATGGATTACAATTCCGTCCCTCTTAGGGATACCAAATTTGTGATACAATCAATACAATCATTTGAGCCCCACAATGGGGTTGGTATAATCCATAGACTCTCCAAATAGACACGAACTTGCTCCAGGTCAATGATGACCTTCTTCTCTCCTTGGAAGAGGCATTTGCTGCCTTGAATGCTTTGACAATGGAGTCCTAAAAACCTTGCATTCAAGAAACAACAAGAAATATTAAAAGCAAAGGATGCCTCTCTTGATGAGGCTTTTAGAGGAATCTTGCATAAAACATGTCATGAAATCAAGAAATCTTGTAAAACTATCAATCTATGCAAGAAATGGTGAAATTGTCATCAAGCATAATAAAGAAGTAAATATCTAGCTATGAATCAATCTAATTAGCCATTAGAAATGTTAAATGCACGAAAATAACAAGGAAACTAGTCTAATTGCCAAATGCTAAGAAATGAAGGACATCTATCCTAAATCTCTAATTCAACCGTACAATTGTATCTAAGAAAGTAAATCTAACTGAGATCTATCTAAACAAATGCAAAGAAAGATAAATCTACTGCTAAAACAAGGGAAATTAGGGATCAAACCCTAGCCACGTGTCTGAGGCATAATGAGCACTGTTAGCCATGGTTGATAGCCATAGTTGAGCCAAAAATGTTCTTGCTCTCCAAATTTGGGCTTGGATCTCCAATTCTCCTCGTTGAATTGATGATCAAGGGTCACCTCAATGTCCTCTAATGGATTGGTGGTGTGGATCATTCGAATTTGTGATGGAAGGTCCTCAATTGCATTTCTTGATTCTCCTAGAGCTCTAGGGCCTCCATAGCTTCAAATGCATTCATGATCTCCAATTGGGCAACAAGAGTGTTCCTCTCAAAGGTAGCAAGTGAGTCTACAATTTGATAGGGCTTCATTGCATTTCAACTTGAGATTCTTCCAGGATTTTCCCCAATTTGGAGGGGGGTCTTATAGCACATTGAAGGCCTTGCTCTAGCTTCATGGAGAAGCCAAGAACAAGAAACTTGTAGTTGGAGTAGTTGGAGGGAAATTTCTAGAGGCTTCCCCACCCAAAAGCCATTTGGATTCATCACCCAGGCCATTGTAACCGATTTTGGGTCTAAAACTACTTTGATGCTAGCCATGGCTCTGAGGCACAGCTAGCTCTATTAGCCATGGGTCTCAGCAGCGGCTAAGGCTGAGTTAAGCAACTCTACCCAAATTGAGTGGTTAAAACCACTGCTTCACCTTGGAGCTATCCAAGATCATTCATATGGTCTGTTAGCATGTCCCATATGAGTAGTCACCTCGACATGATGCATTTTAGGTGTCTACAGATGCCCCTTTTGAGATGCATTGTGAGAATGAACAATGTTGAGCAAAAATAGACCTCCTAAAATGATGTCGTAGGTTGAATGATGATCATTGATCTGATCAACATTAGATGCCTAGTCCTACCAAGGGGCACACATCTTAGAATCATTGCTTCCAACTAAGGGAAGGCTTAAAATTTGAAAAAGCTTTTGCAAGCTCCAGCGATGATCGGGTAGCTTCAGTGCTACAATAGTATCGATAGGTGGAGAGCTACTAACTTAACTATCATAGTTGCTTTTTGCCCTAGCAAAGGGTAAGCTTATGATAGTCTTTGGCAATGATTCATAAGATGAATACAATTTGACAAGATCAAGGGATCTACGATCAAGGGATATTGACTTTGATTATGACAATTGATATAATGACTACCCCCTCAAGCGATGAGTCGATGAGAGTAGGACAATTTAATGAAGCGATGAGTCACTTGACCTCAATGAGTGATTTGAACAATTTAAGGTTTTAGCACTTTGATTACTTGGCAAGGCTTAATTCAACCATGATTGCAACTTTTAATAGTAATTGTACATTTCTATCCCATGGAGCAGTCTGACCATCCAGGCCTTCTTAGGGAATCAAAATGATAGCAATTCCAATTAGGCTTATGTTGAATCATAATGTTCGATGATCTGCTAAAAATGTCATAGAATAATTGAGATGAATACCTCGTTCTCATGGAGCAATCCGACCATCTAGGCCTTCTTAGGGATTGAAGTGAAGCATATCAATTCCACGATGACTAATTTACCCCAAATGGCCTTATGGTAATTTACTCATCTTGTCAGATTGCATGGATCACAAGTCACTGCAACCGCCAAGTGTATAGGGTAAATAACTGGATACGAGGTACATTTGAATTTTGATTTATCTAATTTTTTTGTTATTTTTGAAAATTTTGAGGGTACTGTCCCATTAGATATTTTTAATTTTTCATTTTGAAACCCCTCATGGTTAAATTTTGAGGGTATTTATTGCTGGATTCTAGCCGTGCGTGCTAAATGTAGCTAATTTTCTTAGTCATGGCTCTGACCCATGGTCGACAAACCCTAGTTCTATGCCCGTGGGTGCTAGGCATGGTCGGAGGTAAATTGGAAAATACAAAAGAAAATTCTATCATTATCAACATCATTATTTTCAAATTGTTGTTGCTGTCCAGAGAGCTCTGAGAGGTGAGGTGAAAAATTTGATATGGGATGCTACCAAACTGCACACTCAACCAACTCAACATGGCTGACCTACCAGAGGGATCTTCTAGTGGTGGAGCCGGTGCTGCAAAGGTAACACTACAACTCTCTTATTTGATTTACCGAATTAAAATTGAACCTCACTAATTAATGAGTTAAATGAACTACACTAAACTGTTGGTAAAGAACCTCACCGTAGCTTAGGGTTAGTAATTAAAAATAAACCTCATTAAGTAATGGGTTAATTGAACCATATTAAATTACTGGTAATGAACCTCACCCTAGCTTAGGATTAGTCTAGGTTAGATTTAGATGGGAGGGTTTTAATTTTTTTTTTAATTTTTGTCATTTTTTGGGTGGGATGTGACCCCAAAAAGGTCACTAACCTTAGCCATGGGTGGCAACTGTAGTTCCCAATTAGTAAATTGGGGGCCATAGCTATCATCCATGGCTAGGTTCAAATTCCAATGGTCATAAATTTGACCATTGCTGTCGACCATGGGTCCCATCCGCGGTTAGGCAACTTTAGAAAAAAAATTCAATTTTTTCAATTTTTTTGAATGTTAACTGGTTTAATTGATTTTTTTTAATGTTTTTGAAAATTTTTAAGTGCAATGTGTGACTATTTTTATCTTTTTGAATATTTTTTTTTGACTTTTTAGGTTCATTTTTTGATGTTTTTGGTTGATTTTATGTTTATTATTATGTGCTCTTTTAGCTGACCTCTCGAGTGAGGGAATCTGAGCTCTATCGAGACCTCCTCCGAGGTATTAGTGATGTCGATCAAGAGTGGTTCGGTGCTATAGGGCTCAACTATGTCATCCACCTCCCGACTATCAGGCATGATCAGGCCTACTTGACTACTTTGGCCCATCGTTGGGATGCGTAGACCAACACTTTTCACCTACCAACCAGAGAGATCACGGTCACTTTGGAGGATGTCTACCACATCTTCCACATCCCCATTGATGGTGAGGCCATCACCTCTTCACCTACTATGGTGAAGACTATAGTATTTCGATGGATCTTCGATGATCGAAGTGATGCGACACTCAAGGACATTGACCATGGGGGTGTACCCATAGAGCGCTGGTACAGGGCACACATCTTCTCAGAGAGATAGGCCATCTTGATGTTTGTATGCATCCACATCCTCTTGCTAGACACATCAGGAGTGAGGTTCCCTTAGAACCTCCTCTCTAGGATGTAGGATCTTCTTGGGAGCACTATAGAGGAGCTGATGATTCTATCATGGGGTAGCGCCCTCCTAGCCCAGCTCTATGATGAGCTATATAAGATTACACAATGGGGCCACATTGGAGTCACTTGCAACATGTTGTTGTAGATATGGGTATGGTAGCATATCACCATCGATCATCTAGGGGGACTTCCATGTCAGATTGGTAATATTATGAAGGCTTCCCAGTGCTATGCTGCCTGCTGGCCTAGAGAGGTTGAGGGGTTCTAGAGCAGGACTCGGGCAAGAGACCTAGAGTACTACATCAATCGGATCTCATGACTACAACCTAGATAGGTACTATGGAGGCCCTACATGGATTGCCCTATGTGGCCAGAGGTGGATAGGTACTTGAGGCATACCAGATGAGATAGGTGGTTGATCGAGCGTAAGGCCGACATGCATGAGTTTTTCCACTTCTCATGCATCCTGAGGTAGTTTGGTATCCACCAGGATATTCCACCTATGCCCACTATCTACCATCACCTATCTATGAGAGAGATCTAGCATGGCCATAGGTCACCCCCTTGGGTGATGAGGATGATGACTGGTAGGACTCTAGGCTAGCAGATGTGGGGACTACTATAGATTATGATGCCTGGTGGGCTCTTTTGATCTGGTGAGGTGGTAGCCCACTTAGTCGGGATGGAGATGGAGCTATAGGAGTAGAGGTAGTGGAGGCACATCTAGAGGGAGTAGATCCTCATGGGTGTAGGGTTTACCAATGGATTAAGGGTGTATGGGGAGAGGGCGTAGCTATTGAGGATGTGCCCTAGGTTGTAGAGGAGGAGGAGCCTGATGATGAGACTACATAGCTCCGGGCCTAGGTGGCTAACCTATAGACATAGATGGGGACCTTACAGATGTAGATCCTATAGAGGGATACCACTGTGGCTACTCTACAGGTGTAGTTGGGTGCAATACAAACCCAGTTGAGATAGGGACATGAGTAGTGGTGGAGCTACTAGGAGGAGAGGACTCTTCACTAGGTATAGATTGATAGTGCCACTACAACCCTAGAGAAGATGACACTCGAGTGAGATCTAGCATGATATCAGCTATAGCTCATGACTCATGAGAGGGATCAGGTGATTGGTGCATGAGGGGAGCCCTCGACTCCATAGGTTGGTCCTATGGTTCTAGCTGCATAGGGATGCACCAGTTTGGATCTAGGTATAGAGATCAGGAGGCTACGGGCTCTGGTTTAGCATCACCTCGATGAGCGAGCATCTAACGCTGCTCATATCTCTCACTTGGAGGGAGAGATTGAGCTACTAGGGGTGAGGTACCTGAGAGGACCATAGATCCAGAGACTCAGAGGACTCAGACTCGGGAGATAGGGTAGTCCTCAGCTCGTTCCAGCCATAGGACCCATCAGACAGAGAGATCCTCAGGCACTAGTTCTAGGTAGACTCATAGGGAGGGTGGCACTGGTGGAGGAGCTTCACAGGTAGGAGGCATAGGGTCTACTTAGTACAGATCTTGATAGATGCTTTTGTACCATTTTTTAGTGTAAGGTCGAGGACCTACACAGTTGTAGCCTACGGGCATTTTGGACATATGCCTAGACACTCTCTATTTTTGATACACACACACACACACACACATATATATATATATGATTAGACTTTTATGAGACTCATTATATGTGTAGATTTATTTGTTTTATGTTTATGAGATGCATATGGATGCAATGCTTATATGTTATGTTTATTTGATGCTATATGATGTGATGTATGGATGACATGCACTAGCTAGATGATGGATGTATGACTAGATATTGTGATCTAGATATGTAGATGGACTACTATGATGTATGCATATGGATGCACTATGTGATGTTAAATGCATGTTTAATTTACTGTACTTGTATGCATTTAATTTATGATGTTATGATATGGTAAATGCAGTGTATGTAATGCATTATTTACATGATGATGTTCTAATGTAAATGAACTTGTATGCTTTAATCACTTAAAACATAATGTATGAATGCAATATGAGTTTGACAATCTAATGGATGACACCACAGAATGTATAATAATCATGAACTATAATTGATATATCTTATCATAAGAATTAATCAATTAAACACCCATGTGTGCTATGAAATGATGTATTGTTTCTATTCATAAGCTTTTGTAAATTAAAAGAATATGTACAACATAGTCAGTGGCCATTTAAATATCATTGTTGATATCCATCCGGTATCTAACCTATATTATGAACAGTCATAATAAACAAACTCTCATAAAAGAAATTGATAATTGAATGATTGAAATGGTTGTTGCTATTTGGGAATTTTTGAGGTTTTCCATGAAACTCAAACACCCTAGTTGACTTATCAAAAGTTGTATAATGACTATACTAGACTTCTAAAAAATAAATTTTTCTCTATGAAAGACCAAGCTATTCATTACCCCTATGTGTGCAAATGAATATATTAGATGAGACATAAGCATACCCCAGTGCTAGGTGGGATTCATTCAGCCCATTTTTGTATTGGGGATCCTCAAATGTCCACCCGATCCTAGGTTTGGATTTAGTTAGACTAGACCACTAGGCAATACAAGCCACCTAAAGCTAGCTCATTTGTGACTTGCTAGACCTACCCCAATGTCAGGTAGGATTCATTCAGCCCATTGTTGTATTGGGGATCACTCCATGGCTTTGAGTATTGACCATTCCAGGGATTCAAGTTCACCCCCTTATTTTCTTCAATTTATTGGGATACTTGCTCATAGATAGTGATAAAAATCACTATTTATTTTGTATATACTCTTTTTTTTTTAAAGCAAGGGATAGGATTTGACTCTAGGATTTTGCTCCTTTTGATTTAAGCAAGGGATCTCTTCGGGTAGGGGGTGAACTTGTCCTTTTTCCAATGACCTCTACTCTAGACCACTGCTCCTCATATATGAGCAAGTAATAAAACCTTTCACCTAAGGTGACCCGGACCACTTTTGTAGTGTTCATCCTTCCTTACCCTAATTAGGATTGTTAAATGTGTTTGATTAGTGATAGGATTCTGATATGCTAAGTGCTATCAAAACTAGACCTCATCTACAAAAGCAAAGCAAGATTTCTACTAAACTCTTGAGAAGACCACTAGGTATGGTTGAATGACCGAAAAACCCTAGTATATTCTTCATAGCAATAGGAGGGGTTGTGTTGAGAAACACAATTACTCACAAGGGTGATGGATGATGATGATAATGCATAGATGCATGATTGAAATACAAACGTGGTGTCATTTGTAAGATTGCAAACACAAACTATCCTAATGCAAGTGTGATGGATGGAAATGCCTAATGCAATGCAATTAAATGAATGCAAGTGCAAAATGAAATGCATGATGCAAATGAAGTGCAATATTTTTAGATTTTATTGCTTTTTGATTTTTATGGATTTTAGAAATTTTCCATATTTTTTAAGTTTTTTGAATTATTATGTATGGAACACCTTAAGATGAAGGATGTTGAGAGGTTCAAGCGATGTCAAGTGATACGTTCTAGGTCCAATCTGCTCTGAGATGATGTAAGGACCTAACCAGTTAGCCATAAATTTGTCTTGCAAGTGCGGTGGCAAGTTTGAGTTCTGTTGGTTCTCTTTCAGCACAAGATCACCAACCTTAAAGTCTCTCAAGTGGACTTTACTATTGTAAGCTCATTTTAAGCACTCTTGGTAAATGCAGAGATGCTCAAGGGCATTCACGTGATGTTCATCAAGAAGCATCAATTGATCTAGGTGAGCTTGCCATGCAGTGTCATCATCGATGAACTCTTTCAATGCGACATGCATCATTGGAATTTCCAACTCTAGGGGCATAATGGCCTCAATACCATATACTAGTGAAAATGGAGTTGCCCCAGTGGGCGTCCGAATGCTAGTCCTATAAGCCCATAATGCAAGGGGTAGCTGGATGTGCCAATATTTGTGGTTTTCTTGTACCATATTTTTCAAAATGGCTACCACTATCTTGTTTGAAGCCTCAACTTACCCGTTTGCCTATGGATAATATGGAGTCACAAAACTATGTTGTATATTGTACTTAGACATTAAAGCTTTCATAGTTTTGTTCTTGAATGATGTTCCATTATCCAAGATTATCTTGGATGGTATCCCAAAATGACTAATGATATTATGAAGTATAAACTCCGCAATACGTGCTCCAGTTGTCATTGTTAAGGGAATGGCTTCCACCCACTTTGTAAAATACTTAGTAGCTATTATAATAAATGTATGTCGACCTGATGATGAAGGAGAGATCTTACCAATTAGATCCAAACCCCATTGAGCAAATGGCCAAGCCACTTGAATGGGTTGTAAGGCCTATGATGGCAAGTGCGTAAGATTAGCATGATGCTGACATTTGATGCATTTCTTGACATACGTGATGCAGTCCTTCTCCATAGTGGGCCAATAATAACCCATTCGAAGGATGCACTTGACAATGGCCATGCCACTAAAATGGCCACCACATGTACCATCATGAGCTTGCGATATTGCCCAAGCTGACTCTTGGGGCTCAAGACAATGAAGGAGAACTCCATCGTAGCTTCTATGGTACAAGATGTCTCCAAGAAAGACATACTTTATCACTTTTTGTCTAAATGTGCATTTTGTGGCATGCAACAATCCTTACAAGATTAAACCAAGTTTTAGGAAGTCATGTAATTGTGACATCCAATCCTGATAAACTTCTGATTTGATTATTAAGATGACTTGTTCCCCTGGCATTTCATTGTGTGTAAATGTAGTCTGGGATACAACCTTATGGTGAATGGTTGTGCCATTCCTCATAGGACCCTATGAGATCAAAGACCCCTAGGATGCCTTCTTGAGAAAGTCTTTGGCCTTATAGAACCACTCATGGTTTGGTTCTATATGAATCATGTTGATAGATTCCTTGTTATCAAAATTTACACGTTGCATCGTGGCATGCGATAGCATATTTACATGAATGGTAGTAAAGTCGACAGATGGATTCTGAGGGATTAAGGATCCCAAAGATGCCATAGTGTCTACAAATCTATTCGATGAATGAGGGATTGCCTCGATGTCATACCATTCTAGCTAGGCTAGATATGTGTCAGCAAGATCCTTGTAAGCTTTCAAGATGGGACACCTACATTGAAAAAGCCCCTTCACTTGATTGACTATGAGAAGGGAATCACCAAAGATATTTAATCATTTAATCTTCATGGTGATAGTTGTTTGGAGGCCCAAGATTAGGGCTTCGTATTCAACATTATTGTTAGTACAAGGAAAGTCTAGCTTAAATGACAAGGGCATTGGAGCACCTTGTGGCATGAAAAAGATAATTCCTGCACCACCCCCTTGCTCACACTTCGAACTATCAAAGAACATAGTCATATCAACTTTGTTATCTAGTTCTTCGAGTTTGGGTGCTTCTGATAATGCGAAGACTGCATCATCAGGAAGCTCTATGGTGAGAGGCCTACTATTCTCGAGAGGCACCTCATCCAACTGATCAGCTATGACCTATCCCTTGATGGAATTTTGGCTGATGAATTCTAAATCAAATTCTATCAATAACATGATCCACTTTGTAGTACGTGTATTATGATATGTCTTGCTCATCATATACTACAAAGGATTTTATTTGGATATTATGTATGTCATATGACTTAACATATAATGATGCAACTTCTTCATTGTGAACACCACTACTAAACACAACTTCTCCACATACGCATATCCGAGCTCATAACTCACCAAGGTGTGATTGATGTAATATATGGCTTGCTCTTTGCCTTGCACATTATTTTGGGCTAACATGGTTCCCAATGCAAATTTGGTTGTCGATATATATAGTAAAAAAGGCACATCTGGTCTTGGTGGAGCTAGCACTGGTGATGTTTCCAGGTATTGCTTGATCTCAGTGAAGGCTGCTTGATAGTCCTCATCCCAATTGAATGGGACCCCCTTGTGTAGCAATCGATTCATGGGTCAACATTTATCTGATAATTATGTGATAAATCACTTTATGGATGCTACTTTGCCTTGAAGGCTTCTTAATTCCTTGATATTTGTTGGAGGATGCATCTCTAAAATGGCCTTGACCTTCTTTGGGTCAACTTCGATGCCTTTTTTGAAATGATGAACCCCAAGAGCTTTCTTGAAGTTACACCAAATACACACTTCTTGGGATTCAACCTGACATTATGCTCTATCAGGTGATCGAAGACCTTCCTCAGGACCTCAACATGCTCTTCTCATAACAATGACTTTGCCAATAAGTCATCGATATAATCTTCCAAGATCTTATGCATGTAGTCATGAAAAATATATGTCATGGCTCATTGATATGTGGCACCAACATTTTTAAGGCCGAATGGCATAACTTTATAGCAAAATATCCCCCATGGTATTGTAAATATGGTTTTGTGCTGGTCTTCAACTTTAATCCGAATCTGATTGTAACTAGAAAAATCATCCATCAGGGAGAGCATCTCATGACCCGTAGTTGCATCTATGAGAGCATCTATATTGGGCAATGGAAATGAATCCTTTGGTGTTGCCTTGTTGAGGTCTCTAAAATTCATACAAATACGGATCCTTCCATCAGGTTTTCCTATAGGTACCATGTTTGATACCCATTCTAGATAGTCGATGGAAATTATGAACTCTACATCCAACAACTTTTGTAGCTCATATTTAACCATTAAAGTGACTATCGGATGCATATTTCTGAGCTTCTGCTTGATAGGTTTCTTAGTGGGATCTAGCGAAAGGTTATGAGTAACCAATTTTAGATCTAGTCCTAGCATATCCTTGTATGTCCAAGCAAAAAGGTTAGGTCTATATTTCAATAGAGGGATGAGTGTGGCATGCTCATCGGGAGTCAAACTCTCTCCAAATTTGACCTTCCTTGGATTAGTGGGATCATTACTGATATCCACATCGAAGGTCTCCTCTATTGACATATGTGATCCCTCCTCAAGCTGGTGAGGTGTAGGAATCAAGTGGATGTCATCAGCTGGGTTTAAAGGTCCTACATCAGAATTTCCCTCAACATGATAAACATCATGTGCACAGCCTGGTACAAAATGAAAAGGTTGCAACATTTCTTCATTAGGGAAGAAATCTTCAGGCTCTAGTGGTGAATCAATATGATCCCAATCAATAGCATCTACGTTCAGATACAATGGTTTGGAGGGGTCGATTGGATTGTGAAGTGGAGTGGTCAAATCAATGGAGATCATATTGATGGAATGGATTAGATCTCTAGGACCATGTGCATGTGACTCTACATTGATAGAACTTCCATCCTCGAGATGTGGTTCTAGGGGTATGGGGATCTCTAGATCTGATCTATGGATAGACTCAAAAATAGGATCACTTGGCTCGAGGAGCTCCATGTATATCGATGGATCAGGGAAGACTATATGATAAATCATATCCAAGTTAGGTGGTCTTCCTCTGAGGTATAGACTAGGATAGACTCATCGATACATCTCATCGATGTCAATTGGCTCATGTCGATGGCACAAATATTGAGGCCTAAGATAAGCTCTCTCGGTCTCATCCTCATCATCATTGTCGTATATGAGTCCTTCACCCCTACCCATTAGAATTGGGTGATTAGCAATATGGGGCCCAAGGTAGGCCCACTCTATGTCATCCTCATAGTCACTATCAACCATGAAGTATTCTTCAGTCTCACCCATTTGTTCCATGGGTAACAAATGATGTATATTTAGAGGGCCTAGGTAGGCCAACTCAGTTTCATCCTCATATCATTCATTGTGTGAGGATAGGTCATCATCATCTATTCTAGAATCACAATCTGGTCCATCACTTTTGATAATGGACTCTGCTATACCCAAATTTTGGATCTGCATGCCTATGTCATCGATAGCTTCATGACTTTGATTGTCCAAGTTGAATCTTGGATTGTCTCCTTGATTTACCTCTACCATGATGCACTCATGATAGATCTCTGGTGGTACTTTTGAGACATAGGTTACCAACCTATTACCCCCTCATAGATAATAAGGGTTAGGGTGATAAGGATTCCAATCCACATCATCCCCCAAAGTGAGGTTTAGATGATCTAAAGATGCTGCTAGGAGCTCATCTCATCCTCGGATATGATAGCCTAACCCAAACCTATCAGTTGGTAGCTGATACTATGGTTCGATGGGAATTCTGTGCCCCTACTCAAATAAGCCTAAGCCATAACCATGCCAATGATAATGATCAAAATAGTACAAGGTGAATTCAGGGTTAGATAGATAATGAACATTCACCATGAATGGTTCATCATCATCCTCATCTATGGGCATATGATTTGTCAATTGATCTAGCCCTCCATAAATGAAGTTTGTTTGGTTGGGTGGCACCCCTAGTGGTACCACCATCCCTATGGGTAAGCGATGGGCTTGAGTTCGGCCCATATCTTGTGATTTTGATAATTGGCATGAATGTCATATTCTGCACAATGTACTCTGCTAACCTAGAGTTAACCCACTGCATAGTCATCGGTGGTGCCGATGACCCTACTGAAGATGCAGGTGAGGCAGGCTGAGGTGCCTCCTCGACTATATTTTGAGCATCCCCCTCATCCATGGGAGTTGGACCCTCGATAGTTGCTTCCTTGGGCTTTTTCTTTGACTCTTTGTCACCCATAACTACCTTAAGCTTCTTGTCATTTCTAGGCACTTTGGATACCATAAGTTTAGTTGAAGCTACTATAATGTGTTCTGATAACTGCGGTGCTACCATTGATGGTCTCATGCACACTCCTTTGAGTTTTCCTTCTGGATGTATAATAGGTGACATCGGTCATATATCTAGATGCATTGAGGGGAGAATGAAATCCCTCAGAAAATCTGCTAAGTTCATGTATTTGAATGGTTCTTCATCAAAAGGTACCATGTGAACTTGTCCCTCATGTATATATTTTATACACTAATGTAAGATCGAGGGAACACAATGCATTTCTCTAATCCAAGGCCTCCCCAAAAGGATGTTATACTGCATGGCACCTTCGATCACATGACACATCATAGGGATGGTCTTTAATCCAACCTAAATTGGAAGAACTATGGTACCTACCATTGAGCATAGCACATCATTGAATGCTCTCAAGGTGAAAGTGGAAGGTACAATATGTGACTTTGGCAACTTTAGATACGTTAATGCCTTGGTTGTAATTATGTTGATTGATGACCTTGTATCAATCAAAAATCTATTTGAATGGTGTGTGATTAACACATGCAATGATATGTAGCAATGGGTCCGCTATAGTAGTGGAGACCATCTTAATATCATGGTCATTAAATTGGATCACCGATTCACTGCACTGTTGCACATGTCCCATGAAGTTTGTAAATGCTTCAGGATCTTGGGACTAAACTTTGATTGATCTTAGAATATCCATGAGCGTCTCCCTATGCTTGGGAGACTGTTGAATCAGTTCATAGATTGACAACTTCGTTGGAGTTGTCTATAGGCTTTGAACTAGCCTACTCCTAATGGTCACCACCGGTCTTGTAGGTGGGCCTAGAATATTCTGAGATGGCCTTTGTTGAGGTGCAACATGCACTCTAATAGGAGTTGGAGGTGGATTTGGTCTTTTGTACCTCCCTTGCCTCGTGATAACATTAACCATACTAATAAATCCTTGAGTTGGCGGTTCAACCCACACTTGATTTACATGTCTGACATTGTTCCTCAGTGGCTCATGATTTGGTAAGGGGTTCTTGAAGATCCCCATATTCTGATTGTATGGTGCCTGAGGGTTGTCCATAGTTAGCTCACCTCTTTCAATCATATTCTGCACTAAATGTTTGAAACTCCAACATACTTCGATGTCGTGTCCCTTCACCCTATGGAAAACATAGTATAGATCATCCCTATACCCCTTTGGCTTGGGTTGGTTAGGGTCTATCAATTTTATTTTAGGTAAGTTTATAGCCTTGGCCTCACACAGTTGATGGAATATCGATGTCATCGATTTTGACAAAGGTGTGAACTAGCGAGGTGGGCGTTGTTCATTATTCTTACCCTTCTTGTTATTATTGCATTGATCATATCATGCAGGAGGAGGTTGGGCTTGATAATTCTGTTGCTACCCCTTATCCCCTTTCTGGAGGTTTAACACCACTTGGTTGACATGGGTTGGCTTGGCCTATTCCTTCTGATTGTGGGTGTTCTTTTTGTTCCATTCCTTCTTGTTCTTGAGTTTCAAGTTACCCTCCTATAACTTGATGTCCTCTATCACCTTGGCTTGCACCAAGGCCTCCTCAAATGTTTGGTATTATTGTAGCTATAATAAGTAATGAGATGTGCTTCGCACAACTCTTGGTAAACATCCGAGTCAGTTCGGTAGTCGGAATGGAAAATGGTAGCTTTACCATTATCTTTCTCCATATTTTATCGTAATCCATGATCGGCTCATCATCATGTTGCAATAAAGTATCCAGATCGGATAGATTAGCCTTCTTCTTAATGTCGAAGGAGAAGCATTCAAGAAATGCATCAGCTAGTTGTTCAAAGTTGGTTATGCTATGTCATTTGAGTTGATTGAACCACTCTTGAGCAGGACCTGAGAGAGTTGTGATGAAGGTTCTCAGCATTAGAGCATCATTGCTTTCAATCTGAAAGCACTTATCCATAAATCTCGTAACATGCTCCTGAGCATCCTCCTCACCTTGAAACTTATCCAACTTTGGCATCTCGAAGTGCTCGAGATACACTGGAATTGGCACCAAAGGGCATAGAGGTTCATTGTGAATCTTGTTTAAGGTCGGCTTTTGATAAACCATCCCTTGCTTCTCTATAGCTCGAACCTTGTCTGCCAAGGCCTGATAGGCCTTCGAAGATAGAATTTCCTCTTCTCTGAGAGGTCCACGAGGAGCCTTTGGAGGTAAATTCTTCTTCGGATGAGGTGGGGGAATGGGATCATCCTCCACATCAACTAGGGAGATCTCTGGATATTCTTGCTCTTGATCATCTCCCACTTCTTCTTCATACTGTGTACGCCCATGATGTTCCAATGCTTGGTGCTACTTCATGTCTTGGGCCATGTGACGAGTATGGTTCTCAATATGTTCAGGGTATAAATCAGGCTACAAAGTAGCTCGTCTATGAGTGCACTCCCTGTACTCACTACGAGGGGGTAAATTGGTCTGAGCCAATCGATCCTCTCACTCAACATGCTCCTTTTGCTCAAGGATGCATTGTTCATGCATGCATTGCTCAAAAATATATTGCCTATGCAACCTCTACCTCTGAGTATCCTCATTTTTGAGGTACTCATGCTCTGCATGAACATCCTCCAATTGATCTTGGAGAATCTGATGTCATTGCTCTAACACCAATCTCTGTGATCGATCTATAAGATCGGTCGTGTGCGATCTTTGGTGTACTCATTCTGTCCTAGCAACTTTGTCGGTATGACCTCTGATAGACTTGTTTGCCATACCTTTGCCCTTTTCTGTGTAGATGGCATTCACATTCTAGTGTTGTCTATACTCTATGCCCGCATGGGTCGATGGGGCATTTATACTATGAGGATGCTTGGAGCATTCTCCTAGCTCTTGAATGGTATGATGTGTGCTCTCACTATGAGAACTCATAGAATGAGAATGCACAACTGAGGGTTTATACCCTAGCTACCCTAAGACTCTATCCAAACCATCCAACTATCTAGTGCACCATGACTCATGTGGTGGCATACCATTGACTCCAACCTTTGACATGTCAAATGTGAACTTGCTAGGTTGATCTTTGTTTGGAGTCTGTGAGGGTCTACATCTTGAAGCATCCCTCTCTTCATACCCCTGAATGGGTAAATTTTCTACTTGTTTATTTTGAATTGATGGGGGCCTTGAGCCACCCTTATCTTGAGTATGAATGGGAACAAATCTATTTATTATTCCTTCCTCTATGATGTACTCTTCGATGGATCTAGTGGATCCACGAGGTGTACGATCATGATATATACTCCTATGTTTGAAGGCCCCATGTTGGGATCTTCTATACTCGGATCTCTCTCATGAGGCATGTGCATTACCTCCTCTAGGTGGGGTATTCTGATGAGAACCCCCATGCATAGAGTTATCCCTTCTAATGCTCGTCGAACATCATTCGAGAGGATCTTGTGATTGAGGGTTCTACATGTTTTGTTGTGCATTGGGTGGAGCTTCAACCTCGACCTCGATTCTACACCTAGATCGACCTCTTCGTGTGATAACCATGATATTATATTATCTCGTATATAAATTTTAAGGCAAACAAAGTAAACAATGATGATTATCTCTTTTAAATTTTGTTTGTGAGCCCTAACTGGTTTGATGTGTTTTGAGATTTGTTGAAAACTTAAACTACTCTCATCGTGTTTGAAATTGTTGATGATATACTCAATAGTTTAAGGCTTTCACCTGTATACTCATAGCTCGACAACCGACAATGAAAGTCACGATCACGTAATCCAACCTATAATGTGTGGTAATGAAGTCCACACATGGTCAGGGAGCACATGTCCTCCCGATCCTCACCCTGTTCACCCGTAGTCAGTGATATACCTCTCCAAAGAGAGATACATGTAAATTTTCCATGGGCTATGATGGTTCTCGGATCCGGTATTGGTCTAGTAACAAGGATCGAGGGAGTTGGGCCAACGGATGGAAATCACTGCCACCATCATTGAACCCTACTAGTGGTTGGATGTGACTTCCAACTCACTAGCATTTAGATAGTATGTGGTGTGTGTGGTTCATTTTAAATTTGTATGAAAAACAAATGCATCACCAAGCACACAAATGATCTTTTCTAAATGCCTAATAAAATGATATTTATCATTCAGAAAGATGCATTTAATTTTTGAAATGTTGTTTAGAGAATGCAACTAATACATGAAAATCAACCTCTCATTGGGCCACAATAGGTAGATTATAGCAAATATACTCTGATTATTAGCCATGGTTTAGACCCATAGGTAACAGTGCTCACTATGAAATAGAGCCACATGCCAAGAAACTAGCCACACATGACAGGCATAGCTAACAATTCTAGCCACAGTTGTTAGAAGTGGCTAATAGACAACATAAATTTTTTGAAAAAGTTCATTTCCTTTTACTATTTTGCTAGATTTTTTTATTACCTAGAACAACAAAAATAGGAATGAAAGAGACTACAGAGGCTCAAGATTACCTATTTTCCTCATCCTATGGAGAGATAGTCTGATTATATCAGTTTTTCTCATTCGATGGAGAGAGAGTCTAATTTTATCTATTTTCTTGATATGCTACTAGCTGTGTCTAACAAGTGCAGTTGGGACTATGCATCGTAGCTGTGAAGTTTTCGACACCTGCAAAAAAAACATTCAAAATTCCATTAGATATTGCAAATTTTATGGGGTTCCCATCATGATCACCATCTGTAACCATCCAAAGAGCATATACCTAAGCTATTGTACCAATTGATAAAGATTTAAAACATGAAATCACATAACCACAAATTTGAATAAAACAAGGAGTTATTTGTATTAATAAATTTCCAATGGATTACAATTCCATCCCTCTTAGGGATACCAAATTTGTGATACAATCAATACAATCATTTGAGCCCCACAATGGGGTTGGTATAATCCGTAGACTCTCCAAATAGACATGAACTACTCCAGGTCAATGATGACCTTCTTCTCTCCTTGGAAGAGGTATTTTCTACCTTGAATGCTTTGATAATGGAGTCCTAAAAACCCTACATTCAAGAAACAACAAGAAATATTAAAATCAAAGGATGCCTCTCTTGATGAGGCTTTTAGAGGAATCTTGCATAAAACATGTCATGAAATCAAGAAAGCTTGTAAAACTATCAATCTATGCAAGAAATGGTGAAATTATCATCAAGCATAATAAATAAGTAAATATCTAGCTATGAATCAATCTAATTAGCCATTAGAAATGTTAAATGCATGAAAATAACAAGGAAACTAGTCTAATTTCCAAATGCTAAGAAATGAAGGACATCTATCCTAAATCTCTAATTCAACCGTACAATTGTATCTAAGAAAGTAAATCTAACTGAGATCTATCTAAACAAATGCAAAGAAATATAAATCTACTACTAAAACAAGGGAAATTAGGGATCAAACCCTAGCCACATGTCTGAGGCGCAGTGAGCACTGTTAGCCATGGTTGAGCCAAAAATGTTCTTGCTCTCCAAATTTGGGCTTGGATCTCCAATTCTCCTCATTGAATTGATGATCAAGGGTCGCCTCAATGTCCTCTGATGGATTGGTGGTGTGGATCATTCGAATTTGTGATGGAAGGTCCTCAATTGCATTTCTTGATTCTCCTAGAGCTCTAGGGCCTCCATAGCTTCAAATGCATTCATGATCTCCAATTGGGCAGCAAGAGTGTTCCTCTCAAAGGTAGCAAGTGAGTCTACAATTTGATAGGGCTTCACTGCGTTTCAACTCAATATTCTTCCAAACTTCTCCCCAATTTGGAGGGGGGTCTTATAGCACATTGAAGGCCTTGCTCTAGCTTCATGGAGAAGCCAAGAACAAGAAACCTATAGTTGGAGCAGTTGGAGGGAAATTTCTAGAGGCTTCCCCACCCAAAAGCCATTTGGATTCATCGCCCAGGCTATTGTAACCGATTCTGGGTCCAAAACTGCTTTGATGCTAGCCACGGCTCTGAGGCGCAGCTAGCTCTATTAGCCATGGGTGTCAACAGTGGCTAAGGCTAAGTTAAGCAACTCTACCCAAATTGAGTGGTTAAAAACCACTGCTTCACCTTGGAGCTATCCAAGATCATTCATATGGTCTGTTAGCATGTCCCATATGAGTAGTCGCCTCGACATGACATGTTTTAGGTGTCTAAAATAAGTTAGAAGCATTTGAAAAATTTGAAGCATTTAAATAACCGGTTGAAAATGAAACTAGCAAGAGGATTAAGTGTTTGAGATCTGATAGAGGATGAGAATTTACCTCAAATGAATTTGTGGTTTTTTGTGAACAACATGGAATCAAGAGAGAATACTCAGCCGCAAGAACTCCTCAACAAAATGGAGTAGTTGAAAGGAAAAGTAGAACCATTGAGAATATGGCTAGAGCTATGTTAAATGAGTCCAAACTTTTATATGGATTTTATAGGGAAGCATTCAACAAAACAATATATATAATCACTAAACCATCACAATACTCCATATGATCTTTATAAAGGAAGATCAGCCACTATAAAACACTTCAAGGTTTTTGGAAGCAAGTGCTACATAATATGAGAAGATCAAAACTTAGGAAATTTTGATCCAAGATGTGATCAGGGAATTTTTCTTGGTTATTCCACTAAGAGTAAAGCTTATAGATGCTTCAACAAGAAAACATGCTGAAAATCCAAAAATAGGCATTTGATCTAACAACATATTAATGACAAATGCTATTCAAGGAAATGTATTTTTATTCATGTAAGATTGCATAGATTAAAATAAGGGCAAATTCCCATTTTATCCTTTCTTTCCATAAACAATACAGTAGGCATGATGTCGTCCTTTTATCTTAATGTAGATAGGATTCTTTGTATGTGTGCCACCATGGGGTTGTAGTTTGTGGTTGCTTCCCTCTTTAGTTCTATGATGAACCTGTAAAAATGGGTTAGTTCTTTGGGGGGCTTGCCTTAGTCAAGCCCCATATTTAGAAAGACAAATCAACTATAAAATCATGATAAAAATTGAAATAAATTGTGTATAAGGTCATGAAATGACAAAACAAAGCTTACTTCCCAAATCTGAGTTAATTTGGGACCTGTAGGACCAATTCGCCACTCGAGGGGTGAACTAGTACCGGATTCATGGGGCGAGGGGTGAATCAGACCCTGATAACTGTTATGCAAAAACCCTTTAGTGGGAAGGTTCCTTGGCTATTGTATTTCTGATGTGCAGGTTCAGATCTGATTTACTGTGCTTCGGTATGTATTGTAACATAGATTCTATACTTTGAACATAAGTTGAAGAGATCTCTAAGTGAGGGTTTGGGCACACTATATATATAAAATAGTAAGGTGCAGGGGGGAGAGTTAAGGAAACTAACCCTAGGCTAAATTCTAACCAAATTTAGGTTAGGGTTTGTGATGTGGAAGCTTCATATTCCCCATGGGAAATATCCTATCCTCACACATGTGTGAGGAAGGATTAGGTCTAATCAGGATTAGGAGGTCCTAAGTAAAATTAGGGCTTGATTAGGGTTCTTAGGAAAATATCTTAGCTAACCCTAACTACACACATGTGGGAGGATGCAATTAGTGTTAATTAAGGATTAAGAGTTTAATTAATCAATTTTGCCCTAAAAAGGTGACTTAAGTGAAGTCAAAATTCAATTAGATTTTAAGAATTGACTTGATAATTGCTTTTGTCAATTAATAGCCTGTGGGGGCCTCAATTGAGTGCAAATAGGCTTTGTATAACCTTGGGATGGTGATGGAAGGTATCCCAATGCATGGGAGATGTTTGTGATGTGATTTTGATAACTTACTAAGGTTTTGTACTTGAAAACTAGCAAAGTGGTATATGGAAGTCTATGTAATGCTACGATAATCTATTGCGATCTACGCATGACTACAGTCATCTACGCAATACTACAACAATCTACGCATGTCTAGGATGATCTACAATAGTTTACATTGGTCTACAATAGCCTAGGGGTACCTATGATAACCTATGTGAACCTACAAGTGTCCAAGAGGATCTACAAATACGTAGGTATAGCAATGTGCGACTTTTAGGTGTCTACATTTTACCCCTTTTTATACTATACTGTGAGAAACATAGTTTAATACAAAAATGTGAAGGGTTTGTGTAGAATAGAAGGGATATAAGGAGAATGGGATCCAATAAAATATATGTAGCCACTCGAAGCGTGACCATACCAACTTGATCAATAGCCAAGGAGGAAGGAGAAGAAGAGAAGAGGAAAGGGATAAAATGCAATGAAAAAAATACCGACAAATGGAAATTGATGATTGTGGATGCAATACAATGATTTTTTTGAGTCCGCATGATATTTTTGATGTCATACTAGTTGCTTGGGGTAGGAATCTTTTGACTACTTTGCTTTTGCGACCAGATCAGCATGGTCCAAAAGTACGAATAGAACAAATGCCTATTAAATCTTTGATGTTGATTGATTGATGAGAACATGGTGACAAGTATCAAACCATTTAAGCTAAAGGGACATTTGGATAATTCAAATGTGACTATTTTAGCATAGTCAAGAAATCCTTTTCTAAATGTTGTGCTAGGATTACATCAAACCTATCATTCGTTATGTACTCGATGTACTTGAATGCTTAGATTGATTTCTCCATATAAACGCATAGCTCTCGTGATATAATAAATATCTGATTAGGATTGAGATTATAATCGTAAGATAATATTCAAAAAAAAAAATTGTAGATAGATGTGATATCTACGCTTTTGGATGTTCAGTTGGTTGGTTGCATGCAAAACTCACTTTGGATATGAATACACCCTCAAACGAGGAATCATGAATGAGGCAAATGGAATGTGGTGATTTGGTGATGCAATGATTGATAGAATACCAATGCATGATAAAAAAATGATAAAAAAGTAAGTTAGATGCTGGTTTAGGAGGGTTCCTAGGGTTTTAGGGTACATGTACATGATTTCCTAGGGTTTTGGAATGATTTTGATTAGTTTTGGGGGTCATATGCTCAATTTGCAGAGCAGGGGTTAAATTAGATCCTGATTCATGGGGCAGGGGGGGAATTGGATCTTGATTCATAGGGTAAAGGGTGAATCAGGCCTAAATCATAGGGTAGGGGGTGAATTAGGGTTTAGGGTATTTAAAGTCAAATTGAAGGGAGAAGGACCTCATTGTGATGTCGACAAGCGGTGGAGAGTGTGTGAGAGAGGCATTCGATAACGTGTGAGCATGATGGTTGGAAGTTCAGACAATATGATGACAAGGGGACGACCGGGAGCTGACAACAGACTTGGAGATCCATTGGCAAATGTTCCTACCTATCTCATTTTTTTTGGTTAATTTTCTAGAGAAAAATGAGTAAGGGGGGAGGTTTTCATCTTGTTCTTAAAATTTTTTGGGATTTTTTATTGAAATTGAAACACAATGTAAAAATAGCCAAATGGGTATCCAAAAACATAATTTGCTTGTATATTTGACCTATTTTTGGGCCAGTTTGATCGGGTACCGGGTAGAATAGGTTTTGAGTTTGACCGTCCATTTTTGGAGCCATGGGGTACTATTTTTGAAATGTTATTGAATTTCATCCGTAAAAGTAGGAAATGGGTATCCTGTTGTGCGATTGTTATATGTTTTTGCTTTCATTTGGTATGTTTTCTGAGTATGTTGTTTTTGAGTGTAAGTTAGGAAACTTTGGTCGTTAAATTTACCACCTTATGGATAGAATTTTTAGAAATCGATGAACTTTTCACCGTAGAAGGGCAAAATGGGTATCCAAAAATAATATTTGCTTTTGTAGATATTTTTGTTTGGCCTATGTTTGAATTGCATGCCAATTAATAGGTAGTGTTAAATTTGGACTAAGCTATTGGGAGCCCAAATTGTACTATTTTCAACATTGGTTTGAATTTTCACTGTGAAATGGCAAAATGGGTTTGCATTGTTATGTGTATGGCTAATGTGTGTTTCGTTGTGTTTTGTTGTGGATGAATAGGTGAAAATGATCGAGCCCCTTCATCGTGTGTAAAAAATGAAGGATGATTTTGATGAGTTGATGAATAAAAATGATGAGCTGAAGTGGTTAGATGACATATGGTTCCAAGGTGTGTCGGAGTGTAAAAGTATACATGCCAACAGGGCACATGTGTCTGCATTATGTGAGCGGTGGGATGCAGATAGAAACATGTTTCATTTTCCCACTGGGAAAATGACTATTACCTTGTAAGATATATACCATATTTATAAGTTTTTGATTGAGGGTGTTCTTGTGAGAGTGGCAGTTGATGAAAGTAAGGAGGATATATTGGAGCGGTTATTTGGTGTAGAGTGGAGAGACATAGATGTCTCTACTATGGATTATGAGTGGTTGTAGTTGAATAAGAAGATATTTGATTGGTAATGTGTAGTAATGATGATGATCTCCACCTATGCATTACCTGATAATTTTGGGGTTCTGTTCACCTAGAATATGTTAGATGTGGTGAGTGACATGGTGGAGTGTAGGGTCATGTTTGCATGGGCACCTGCACTATTGTCCTAGGTGTACTGGAAGTTGCATGATGTTGTGTGAGCTAGAAACAAGGAGTTGAGTTTGATTCCCTTGTTACAGGTATGGGCATGGGAAGACATAGCTATTGAGAGGCCATCATTATTGCCTCACCTTGTGCATGTGAGGGGCAAGGAGTATTTACCCTATGCTTTGAGGTGGAGTATAGAGGTGGAGTAGGGTATTAAGAGGCCACATAAGGGTGATCCGTTATTATGGAGGGGTAAGTTTGGAGACCTAACACTTGGTGACATTAAATGGAGGTCTTGGTTGGGTGGGGTAAGGTGGGATGAGGATGATGAGCAGCTACATGCCATTCAATAGTGTAGATGGTTAGTGTGGTGATATACTCGACAGGTCAAGTATATTTAGTTTTATCGGGTGAGGTGATAGTTTGGCTTACGATAGGATATTCCAGGGGCTCCTATCATTTATTTCAAGCGGTGAGGTTATAGAGGAGAGTGCCCCATGGTTTTACCTTGGGTTGAGGAGAGTGATCCACCTATGGCTACCCCAGATGTGGAGGATTTTGGGATGACTCCAAAATTTGAGGCTTGGTGAGTGATGCAATATTAGGAGCCTAGTAAAGGTGTAATCGATCGATGGGTGGCACCTGATGTTGGGGCACCTCCACCAGAGAGGAGAGCTAGTAGGGGGGCTCAAGCTAGGTTAGAGGATGTAGCTAGTGATGAGAGGAAGGTTCCTCTATGATGGTCATGATGATGCTTGGACGATGTAGCGAGCACCCATGGAGTGGGGGTAGAGGAGGTACCTATGGATGTTGACATGGCTATGGGGTAGGCTATTGGAGAATATGAGGAGAGAGGTAGGGTTATTGCTATGGGTGATATATATGATACCATTGATATTGGTGTATTCATAGATGTGGATAAGATTCCTTTTGATATCTAGGAGAGGCAAGATGTGGAGGAGGTGGTATGGGAGCTACAAGGTAGGGTTAGCGAGTTGGAGGTTGAGCTCCATAGATAGGAGGAGGCTATCAAGGCTATATATGCTAAGGTAGTAGCTGAGATGGAGCATATGATGGCCATGATGGCTAGGTAGGAGTAGTCTATTGAGAGGTTGACTGGTTAGTTGGCTATGGAGTCTGCTAAGAGGGTATTATGTGAGACTTCTTTGACAGTGCATGGGATTCCTCTTCCAAATTATGCTCAAGTGGTGTCGTAGTCTGAGTTATGGTCACGAGTGTGAGCACCTTCACATTATAGTCAGTGTAGTTCTTCTTTGGTGGAGCAGGTCAGGACCAAGGTTGGGGTAGGAGATCCACCTACTATGGGTTAGGCACCAGGAGCCAGGGCAGAGTCTAGTAGAGTGGCAGAGGTTCGGGCAAGCCACGAGGGGCATGGAGAGACTCTTAGTCAGAGTTAGGATTGCTTATTATTGTATCCTACAAGCATTTTTGGATGATGGATGATGGGTGATGGTCCTATTTTGTAGCCTACGGGTACTTTTGATGGATGATATATATATATATATACATATATATATACATTTTAATTTTTGTTGTTATATATACATGTGTTATTGTTTTTTGCAATGTTTTCTCGTTATGTTTACATAGATATCATTCCATGATTTGTAGTTATTTATGATGAATGGATATTCATGTGTATTGTGGTTTAAATATATTATCACATTGTAGTGTGAATATGCTATAGGGTAGACTTGCATGATTCTATTTTGAATGCAATGTGAAGTAATAAAATGTGAAATAATATTTGTAGTGAATGCATGTAATGTAAATGCAATAATGGAGTGTGAGATAGTATATGCATGATGAATGCCTTGATTTAGTAATTGATGTGAAGCATGTAATGTAACTGCAATAATGTGGTCTTTGATGTGAGGCATGTAATGGAAATGCAATGATGTGATCCTTGATGAATCTGTGTAACATAGATGCATGTATGCATGTATGGGAATGTTAAAATGCACAGAGGAAGCACTTGTATCGTTACATGTACCTATGTGGATGTTATCCATTATGTTATCTCAAATATGTAGAATGGCATAGGAGGCATGTAATGGCTTTGACCAATGTAGTTTTGATAATCAAAATTTAGACTCAAAGTTGTGTGAGTTTATGTGGCAACTCATAACTAATCATACTGGTTCAAAATTTGTCATGGACTTGTGTGTGTAAGTGAGTGAGGTTCATTTATCCATTTTGAGGTAGGTAGGATTAACCCATTGTATATGTGGCTGAACTAGCTAGCTCATCCATACACGAATAGTGATATGTACAAAAGTAGGTAGCTAATACAATAGATATATCGCTACTTGTAAGACTATTCCACTAGTAGGCAGGTTCTTGGAGCCTATTGCTAGCGATGGAAATCATCCCATGGTGTTATGTTAAACCTAAGGACCAAAGGCAATGAAGCATAACATGGGTGATATCAGGAGGCTTTTCCTTTTGTTTTTTGCCCCTCATCTATTATTGCCCTATTTATTATGGTGCTCTTTTTATCTTTTTCTATTTTTTTTTTCTCTTTTTGTCTTTTTCTATTTTCTTTTTTCTCTATTATCTTTTTCTCAATATTTCTATTCTACGATCATTGGATTTTTTTTCTACCCCATTATTTTACTTTTGCTTATGCTTATCTCTTTGTTTATTCCTAGGTTGTATGTTGACCATGCAAGTGATAGGACAAGCAGGGGAAACCATTTGCTAGATGGTGACATATACTCTAGGTGTCATATTTCCTAGGCTCAAAATGTGTTTAATGTGTAACTAGTTGTGAATGGTCCATGAGAGAAGTTGAACCAGCCTAAAGAACCATAAGAAGAATGTAAAACCTGTCAGCTAGAGGTGACATTTGATTGACTAAACTAGTAAGTAGTCAAAGCCTAACACAACACCTATGTATACCCTAATCCTAAAAAGGGGGAATGGACATCCAAGTGGTGATGCTAACAAGTGCATGTATTACTCTTGTTGAAGGCACATTTTGTTTTTGTTTTTGAGAGGGAGAATGTAGAAACTTAAAATGAAATTAACATGAAAAAAATATGGATATGTGCAATGGGTGTAATGTAAATGATGCAAGTGGAGAAATGCAATATCTACAAGAGGAAATTTACGATGTGTAGAAAGAGAAGTTTAGAAAACTTATTTACATATGACTATGGTGTATCATGATGACCAAAAAGCATGATGTTGTAATGATGGTTGCCCCAACGTGTGGGGTGTGTGTGTAGTAGGTGTATAAGCTATAGTATGTTATATGCATGTGGTACTATCAAAAGGAGGAAATGGATGGAGGTGGAATGTACAACTAGAATAAATTTTAGAAGAAGTAGTCTTTGGAAACCAACAAGAAAAGGGGATTGCCAAAGTCAAAAATATAATAGAAGAAAAGGGGGTAGATCAACGATAGGTATGTAGCCGCTCAAAGCATGACCATACAACTATGCAAGGAAATAAGAAGAAGGGGAAGAAAGAAGGAGGAAGAAAATATGGGAGTTACTGATGGGTGAAGTGTCGTGGGTCAGGTCGGGAATGAAGTGGTGAAGTGATGGTATGGCTTGGACTTCGATAAGTGGTGTGATTGGAGATGTTGTGAATGTAGCGAGTTGGCGTTGTCAATGTTTCACAAGGTGATAAAGTTATGGGGATGATGCGACATGGAGGACTCACGAGTCGACTATATGAGATGGAACATTTGGAGTTTGAGTGCCATGCAACATGTTGTGGACTATGTTTTTAAATATTTGGCATTCCTTAATGTCATGACCTGGTTGTCAATGATAGATACAATATTGGTTCTCATGGTAGTTATGCGGTTTAGGATGCAAGGGGTCTATAGGTCAAATATCAGGTAAATAAATAAGTCTCTGATGCATGAGATGATAAAATACTTTTGATAATGGCATGAATGGCATGGGCATAAGGTAAATGTATGGTTCGAGTGGAGGTGAACAGGTGGTGGATGAAAGGGAGTTCGAAAGTGGGAGTATAGGTCAATAATCCAATGTCGATCGAATCCTAGGTCGAGGAATGGATCTATGTGGAGGTGATGATGTATGAGCCATGGGAGACTAGCATGGATGAACATGACAATGACAATGGATCATCTATAGATCAAGAGCCTCGATATGAGAAAGGAGATGTTGTATGTCATTTTTTGGAGGTGACAATATCAAGGAAGGTGACGATCAAGACTACAGTGTGTATAGAGTGGTTTGGTATACATGGGAGAATGTATGAGGTTGTGATAATGAAGGAGAAGAGTGGAATGGCCTTGGGGTTTGGTAATATTTTTGGGAAGGTAGGCCTCATAGTGGTTATGGTGTCATCTTAAGAATAGGTGGCATAGGGGATGGTTCTATTCGGTGATGCGAATGGGATGGGGGCATGTTCGCACGACCATATTGAGCAGCTTGAGCCATGCGGGCTTGCAAGTCTTATGCATAAGATGATTCTCCAATGGGGAGTGGGACCGGTAGGCATGAAGGGTGAGTCGGATGAGGAGTGTATCCTCTGTTAGGAGGGTAGTATGCTCCTAGAGGGTGATGGGGGGAATTAGTTGGTGAATAAGGATTCATAGTATCTTTGGGTGGATGATAAGGGGACCCTATGCTCGGGGATGGGATGTTTCCTCCTTTTTGTCAAAAGAGGATAGGGTGACCTGGTTGTCTCTCGAATGGGGTGAGTAATATGAACCTCGATGGTGAGGTGAGATGTGTCAGGGTGAAGTATTATGGTATGAATGTAAGGAATAGGAAGATCGCCTAGTGCGATGAATAACTGGTGGTTTGGCTAGGTCATCCAGCATGATTGGTACAGTCTATGGCGGTGGAGGGTCCTGCATGATGATGTATGTAGATGTTGTCATATCTCATTGTTGAAGGTGTATCTGTAAATGATGTAGATCCTACAAGAAGGAAAACAAATACTAGCAGCATAAAAATGACATAAATGAGAAAGTACATGTAAAATATGTAAAGTAAAAATAAAAATACATGCATTTATCATGATGTGCTTAGTGAATGATGTGTTTGTGTGTATCAGTATGTGTCGCTTGTGATATTAAATGCCTATTTTTATTAGGCATTGAATGCATGAAGGTGCAAAATGTTGATGGGCTCAAGGTCATTGAGGCCTTCAAGGTTAGCCAAGCGATAGGCACCTAAACCATATTTGTGTGTGACAATGAATGGGCCCAGCCAGTTTGGGGTAAACTTGTCTCGTTGTTGGCGAGGTTGACTCATGATCTATTGGTTTTCTTTGAGGACTAAATCATCAATTTGGAACTTGTGTTGATGTACCTTACTATTATAGGTATAGTGAATGTGATCTTGGTAGACTCATGTGTGCTCGATGGCATGGATGCAACGCTCATCAAGGAGTGTAAGTTATCTAAGCAGGCTTGATGAGTGGTGTCATCGTCTATGAATTCTTTCATGGATACCCATAGGGAGGGTATCTCAAGCTCAAGGGGCATGATGGCTTCTGCCCCATAGACAAGTGAAAATGGAGTTGCCCTAGTGGGGGTACGAATGCTTGTACGATAGGCCCACAAGGCTAGGGATATTTGGTTATGCCAGTCACAATGTGATTCTACTACTATTTTGCATAGGATGGAGCAAATTATTTTATTTGTGGATTTTGCCTGGCCATTACCCTATGGGTAATATGGGGTAGAAAAGCTATGATGAATGTTAAAATTGTTACAAAGTGCTCGGATGGTTTTGTTTTTGAAGGATTTCCCATTATCAGAGATGATTTGGGAAGGAATTCTAAAATGACAAATGATATGATCTGTGATGAATGCTGCTATCTTTGCTCCTGTGGTTTGGACAAGTGGGATGGCTTCCACCCACTTTGTAAAGTATTCTATAGCGGTGATGATGAACTTATGATTGCTTGAGGAAGCAAGTGTGATTTTTCCAATAAGATCAAGGCCCCATTGGGAGAAATGCCACATGGATTGAATTGGTTGGAGTGCTTGAGATGGTATATGTGTGAGGTTTACGTGTTGTTGGCACTTAATGCAACGCTTTATGTATTCACAATAGTCATGTTCCATCTTTGGATAATAGTAGCCCATGCGAAGGATGCATTTCGTGATTGCCATGCCACTGAAGTGGCCACCACAAGTACCATCATGGGTTTCTTATACAACCCATTGAGATTCATGCGGTTCTAAGCAATGTAAGAGCATGCCATCATAACTACGGTGATAGAGGATGTCCCCCAGCAATGTGTAGAAAATTTCTCTTTGTTTAAATGCTTGGCATTGAGCATAGAGTAATTAGTATGGTAGAAATCCTAGTTTAATGTAATATTTAATCTATGCAAAAAATGGGTCATGTGGTTCGGTATCGACCACATGAATACAACCATCATATTTAGGAAATGAAGGTGATATGGTAGATTGAGTGAGGGTATGAATTATTACGGATGTGGTTGTTGATGTTGGGTTTTGTGGGATTAATGATCCTAAGGAAGCCATTGTATCCACAAAATGATTAGTGGATCGTGGCGTGGCTTCGATGTCATACCATTCAAATCAATAAAGGAGTTGTTGTGCAATGTGCTTATATTTTTGGAGGATTGGGAAATTGCATTTCTAGATTTCTTGTACTTATTTTATGATTAAAAGAGAATTGCCTATGATGTGGAGGTGTTTTATGTGCATGGAATGCACTTGTTTCAATACGAGGATTAGAGCTTCATATTCTGCATTGTTGTTTGTACAAGGGAAATCCAACTTGAATGAAAATGGTAGTGGTTCTCCTTCAGGTGTGAAAAATACAATGCCTGCACCCCCAACATGCATGCATCGAGAGCCATAAAAGAATAATGTTAAGTCGATTGTCACTTTTGGTTCCACATATTCTTCATCTTTTGTTATGTGAAATATGGAATCATTCGAGAGTTGAATGAGGAGGGGTTGGTCATTAGATAAAGGAGCTTCTACAATTTGATCGGCTATAACCTATCATTTGATGGACTTTTGTGAAACAAATTTGAGGTCAAATTTGGTTAGAAGCATGATCCATTTGGTTGTGCGAGAATTATGGTAGCTTTTGTTCATCATGTAGCAGAGGGGATTGTCTTGGGCAATGACAAAGGTAGTATGGTTAAGCATGTAGTGACGTAACTTCTAGGTGGTGAATACTATAACTAGGCATAGTTTCTCCATGTATTTGTATCTAGATTCATAGCTAACTAGCGTGCGAATGATGTAGTAAATAGCTTGCTCTTTGTCGAGTACGCTCTTTTGGGCTAGAAGTGTACCTAGCACGAAGTATGTAGAAAAAATGTATAAGATGAGTGGTAGTTGTGGATGTGGGGTGACATAACTGGTGATGAAGTAAGATAAGTTTTGATGTCATCAAAAGCTTGTTGGAAGTTATCATCCCATTTAAACTTTACTCCCTTTTTTAGTAGGTGGTTGAAGGGTTTGCACTTGTTGGACAATTATGCTATAAATCGATGGATAGTAATGATTTTGCCTTGAATATTACACAACTATTTTAGGATAGTATGTGGAAGCATCTCGGTGATGGCTTTTACCTTGTTAGGGTTGACTTCAATGCCTCATTGGGTGATGATGAATACTAGGATTTTTCTTGAGGTAACACCAAATATGCACTTCTTTAGTTTAAGGTGAACATTGTGTTCTAATAGGCAGACAAATATTTGATGAAGATCCTCAAGATGTTATGATCATTTCTTGGATTTAATGATGAGATAATCTACGTAGTCTTCCATAATTTTATGCATGTAATCATGGAAAATGTAGGTCATTGCTCACTGGTAGGTTTCCCCAGTGTTCTTAAGACCAAACGACATGACCTTGTAATAGAAGGTCCCCCAGGGGGTTGTAAATGACATATTGTGTTGATCGAAAGGATTTATTTTGATTTGGTTATAACCTAAAAATATATCCATTAGGGATATCATCTCATGGCCAAAAATGGAATCAACAAGTGAGTCAATGTTAGGTAGAGGAAAGTTGTCTTTCGGACAAGCTTTGTTTAAATCACAAAATTTTGTATAGATGCGAATGTCACTAGAAGGCTTGGGTACGAGAACCATGTTAGAGACCCATTAAGGATAGTAAATGGGTACTATGAATTATACATATAAGAGCTTTTGGAGCTTGGTTTTTACTAATAACATAATGGTAGGGTGCATGCGATGTAAATTTTGCCTTATAAGTTTGGTGTTTTGATCGAGTGTAAGGTTGTGAACTACTAGAGCAAGATCGAGTCTTGGCATATCCTTGTATGACCATGTGAAGACTTGGATATACTCATGAAGGAAATTCATGAATAGGATGCACTCCTCAGGTGATAGGCTAGTGTCTAATTTAACTATGTGAGGATTTTTAGGATCGTACTATATGTCAATATCAATAGTTTCCTCAATAAGCATGTGGGAACCATCACACAATTGTTCTAGAATTGGGATAAGATGGAGGTCATTGATGGCCTCGATAAGTTCATATTCATCATCTAGGTAGATGTCCATGTGGTGGACCTATGGTATATGAGGTGGCACAGATGATGAGGGAGCATTTGCAGTACGTAGGATGTGTGGCGAGAGTAAGAAATCTCGGGGTGCCAATATGGATGAGATGTAGGTGAGATCAATAAAATTAGAGTTGGGTGTATCATCTCGTGTTGGCTAGTGTGTGTATTATAGTGGAGAAAAGAGATCAAATTCTACCATATTAATTGATGTTGTGGGGGATGTAGGCGGTGAAGAGTCTGGTGATGATATCTCGATAACCTGTGAGCATATTATAATGCTTAGCAGAGGGTGTAAGATGACTGGTGGAGATCATGGTCAAGTGGTAGCTCATTGAAGTTGTCAATGTATAGGTGGGAATGAAGTGAAGTATGTTGGTGATGGTAGGGATACCATGTTGTGCTCTAGGTAGTGTGTTTTTAAGGATAGCACAACAAATTGGTTTGTCAACTCATCAACACAACATGAAAATGTGGTATCGGATATGAAGGGCTCTTGGAAGAAATTGCCAGGGACTGTAATGGTAGATTTGAGTGAAGCGGTGTCCTCTAAGATGTCCATATCAATATATTCTTCGAATGTGTGTGTCAAAAGTGGGGAAGGATGTAGGGATAAATCTTGGATCTTGTATTTTAATGTATGGATGGTGATTGGGTGATAACCTAAGCCAAATTTATCGATAGAGGATTGGACATGAGGGTTGATGGGTGCACGTAACCCTTGCTCATAATGGCCTAGCCCAAATCCATGCCAATGAAAGTTTTGAAGGTAGTGTAATGCAAATTAGGGATTAGCCAAGTGATCGATTGTACCACACAAGCTAGATTGTGGTGGTGGAGATAGTATAGGTGGGAGTGAGGAGTTGACTCTAGCATAGAAAAAGTTGGTATGATTCTTAGGAGATCCTAATTGCACAACTATTTTGATAGTTAAGACCGAAGCTGAAGGGTAGCCAAAGTCTTGGGCAGATTGGATGATGGGTGGGTGTACGTGGGTGTCATGCATATTATAATCTCTTTGTTGTAATAACAATGACACTAAGAGGGGGGGTGAATCAGTGTGTTCTTTAAAAAACTTCTAAAAACAATTAGTTTTAAATCCAGCACAGCAGTTTAAAGAAGATAAGAGAGATACTAAATGCATCAAGAAAGCATCACACATAAGACGACAATTTAACGAGGTTCACCAATGTGGCTACTCCTCAAAAATGACTGCTTGGACTACCATCCAAATCTAGTCAATGCAAAGCTACAACTTTACATAATCCTTTACCGAAGACCAACCTGGAAGGAGCACCAACCCCTTAACTTTATCTCGCTTCAACTGAATGGAGCACCGACTCCTATTTTACCAGCACCTACTAGAAAGAGGCACCAACCCCTTGTGCCAAGCTACAACTTGGAAAACAATAATAAAGATTACAGAATAAAACTTTCACCTCATTTATCATAGTCTGCTATTTTTTTGCATTCTGCTGCTTCGGCGCAACACGATTCGCACTATCCGATCGCTTCTCTAAACTTCTTCGCACTCTCTGCTGCGATCTAGAGATCGATCACTTCTGCTATTTTTGCGTTAACTTAGAACTCCATCTCTACACATTGCACCTTTCATCCATGCAATCATGACGTGCAGATTTGAACTACGACTTTCTCCTCAACCGAACTTCACTTGCGCAATCGCATATTATCTCATCGCAACACACTCTTTACTGCATCTCCAAAGAACTATCACTTTGCTCATGCTCTGAGTCAAAACGACTTGCTCTCTACTCAACACGAACTTGTTTTGCACATTCCACACTTCTCTGAACTTCTTCGCACTCTCTGCTGTGATCTACCAGCGAAAATTCAACATGTAGCGAAATCGCTACAGTTTCTCAACTTAGCTTCTTGGCCTCCGACATGTCGCAAAATCGTGACAGTTTGCCTTGCGCCTTCTCTCTCCTTCGACTTGTCGTGAAATCATGACATTTTTGATTGCACCTTCTCTCTCCTTCGACTTGTCATGAAATCGTGACATTTTTGATTGTGCCTTCTCTCTCCTCCGACTTGTCGTGATATCACGACATTTTCGAGTGCACCTTCTCTCTCCTCCAACTTGTCGCGATATCGTGACATTTCTGATTGCGCCTTCTCTCTCCTTCGACTTGTCATGATATCATGACATTTTCAAGTGCACCTTCTCTCTCCTTCGACTTGTCGCGATATCGTGACATTTCTGGCTGTGCTTTCTCTCTCCTTCGACTTGTCACGAAATCACGACAGAAAACATGTCGCGATATTGTGACAATTTTCTAACTTGTGTTTTTCTTCGAATTTTTTCTATCTTCTGCATCTGAATGACTTCTGATCTGTCTACCCACCGCATCCTTGGATCTAACTCGCCGTGTTGACAACAATGACAACCTTCTTGCAACACCTTGCTCAACAATCTCCCCCTTTGGAATTGTTGGCAACACCTGTATACATTCCCCGTAACTCTTCTCCCCATTTGTCAATAATACCAAAGGGCTGCTGTAGACTGTCCCTGAGTCCATCCTCACACTTCTCAGGTACAATTTGACTCCCCCTGAGTCCATCCTCAAATACTCAAATGCTCCCCCTGAGAAAGTGATCCCTATAGCTAGTCACTTCTTAGGAAGTGTGACTACTCCTAATTTGCTTCGAAGATACTCAAATACTTCCTTGGGCAAAGGTTTAGTAAAAATATCTGTTGGGACATAGTCCAATTTAACTTCTCCTTTAGCAACTTTTTCTTTCAAGAAATGATACCTTATAGCTATGTGCTTTGTCCGTGAGTGCATTACTGGATTCTTAGAAATGTTGATTGCACTGGTGTTGTCACACTTTACTGATATTGGTTCACTAAAATTAATACCTAGATCTTTCAAGGTTTTTTTCATCCACAAGACTTGAGTGCAACATGTTGCTGCTGCAATATATTCTACCTTAGCTATAGATAAAGAAACTGACTCTTGCTTCTTACTGTGCCATGCAACCAATCTGTCCCCCAAATAGAATGCTTCTCCACTGGTACTCTTTCTGTCATCAACACATCCAGCCCAATCTGCATCTGAATATGATATAAGAGTGAAATATTTGCCTTTTGGATACCACAACCCATACTCCATGGTGCCTTTGAGATACCAAAAAATCCTTTTAACTGTTGTTACATGAGTCTCTTTGGGACTGGCCTAAAATTTGGCTACCATGCAAACCGCCTGCGAATATCGTGTCCGGTTGCGATTAAATATAGTAAGCTTCCTATCATTGATCTATACATGGTTTGATCTACAGGTGGAGATTTGTCTTCTTTACTCAACTTGTAGCCTGTTGTCATGGGAGTGTTGACTGGCTTACAGTACTCCATAGTGAACCTCTTTAGCATTTCTTTCACATATTTGATTTGGGAAATGAATATACCTTTCTAATTCTGATTAACTTGTAGCCCCAGAAAGTAAGACAGTTCACCAATCATTGACATTTCAAATTCATTCTGAATCTTGTTTGCTAAGTCTTTACACGATTAATCTTTGTTGCTGCCAAATATGATATCATCCACATAGACAACAAGAACAATGAGATGCCCACCTTTTGTTTTCACATACAGATTATTGTCCACTAAACCTTTCTTGAATCCCTGTTGAGAAAGATAATTATCTAGCCTAGCATACCATGCCCGTGGTGCTTGTTTTAATCCATACAGTGCTTTCTTTAATTTGCAGACAAGGTTAGGATCTTCACTGATTTGAAAGCCATCTGGTTGTTCAATATAGACCTCTTCTTCAAGTTTCCCATTTAAAAACATAGATTTTACATCCATATGATAAACTCTGAAGTTCTTGTGAACTTCTAGTGCCAGAAACATTCTAATGGCTTCTAGTCTAGCCACTGGTGCGAAAGTCGCTTCAAAATCAATGCCTTTGACCTGTGCATAGCCTTTGCAAACCAGTCTTGCTTTATTTCTAATGACCTGACCGTCTTCATTTAATTTATTTCAAAATATCCATTTGGTGCCTATTACATTATTATTTGCAGGTCTAGGTACTAGTTCCCAGGTTCTATTCTTTTCAATCTGATCTAGCTCTTCATTTATTGCCTTCATCTAGCTGTCATCTTTGTTTGCTTCATCTATGTTTTTGGGCTCAAAGCTGGATAAAAGAGAGTAATTACTTATTACTTTCTTTCTTGTCTGAATGCCAGCTGTGGGATCTCCAATTATTTGGTCTCTAGGATGATTTTTCTTCCAGCTGCCCATTTTGAATTTTCTATTTTCTTGTACCTCTGAGTCATCTGATAAGTTATCTGCATTAGCCGTAGACGTATTTTCTGTACCATGCACTTCATCTCCTTCAATGACTTCTTCGTAGATTGGATAGTTTTCTTGAAAGTTAACTATTTGTTTCCTCCCTTCATTGAATTTAACATCTGCACTGTCCACAATTTTCTTGAGTCTCTTGTTGTAGCATTTGTAATCTTTGCTATGTGGAGAATAACCAACAAAAACTCCTTCATCTGCTCTATCTTCAAACTTTTCGAGGTTGTCATCAGTTTTTCTGATGTAGCACTTACAGCCAAATACTTTGAGATGTTTTGCTATTGCTTTTCTACCAAACCACAACTCATACGGTGTTTTGCATTCATGAGTTCTTAACATATACCTGTTTTGAATGTATACTGCTATGTGAACTACTTCTTTCCAGAATCTATCTGCTATTTTGCTTTTTGCCAGCATAGTGCGTGCCATTTCCTGTATAGTTCTGTTTTTCCTCTCTACTACACAATTTTGCTGAGGAGTTCTGGCTGCTGAATATTGTATCCTGATACCATATTTTTCACAGTATTCTGTAAATTCATTCAAAATGAATTCTCCTCCTCTGTCTGATCGCAAGCATTTAATCCTTTTTCCTGTTTCATTCTCAACTAGCTGTTTGAAGGTTCTGAACATTTCAAAAGCTTCTGTTTTATCTTTTAGGAAGAATATCCATGTCATTATGGAATAATCATCGATACACAGCATAAAGTATTTGTCGTTGTTTATGCTTTGAGTCCTCATGGGTCCACATAAGTCTGTATGAATGAGTTCCAAAGGCCTGCTAGTGTGATATTCTTTTGTTTTAAATGAAACCCTGGTTTGCTTTCCCTTCTGACATGAAGCACAAACACTATTTGAAGGTTTTTTAATGGTTGGAATATCTCTCACTGCTTGTTTAGAGATGATTTTCACCAAATTATCAAAACTTATGTGTCCAAGCCTCTTATGCCACAACCAGTTCTCTTCTTCTTATCCAATGAAGCACATACCTTCTAAAAATTTTGAGAGTGTGTACAGGTTGCCAGACGTCCTTGAGTCGGTTTCTATCAATTTCCCGCTGTTTATTTTTTTGACTTCACAACCCTGCTTCTTGAAAACCACTTCATGTCCTTTATCACAGATTTGACTCACACTTAACAGGTTATGTTTCGAATCATCCACATATAAAACTTCTTCTGACTTGATTGTCCCTTCACTAATTTTGACATATCCTTTACCCATTATTTTGGCTCCATCATTATTGCCGAACTTCACAGAACCTCCCTCATATTTCTATAGATTTTCAAAATTCTGTTTATCACCTGTCATATGACTTGAGCAACCACTGTCAAGAATCCACGGTACATATTTATTATGAGCTCTAAAAGCTGTCTGCACTATTAAAGATTCCTATTCTTTCCTGAGCTGTTCTTTTTTTTTCCATTCTGTTTTAACTGTGGTTTTGGGTTCTAGCTGGGATTTCCCCTTTTCAGACTCTTGCACATATCCTTCAAAAGAAATTCTATTTTGTTTTGCCCTATATGGTTGACTTCTTCTTTTTTGAGATTGATATGAAACAAAAATACTACGACAGTTTCTGGCAATATGTCCAAAGTTGTGACACTTAAAGCATTCTACTGCATAACTCATTAGAGGAGCAAAAGCATTTCTACTAGTGAAACTTCTTGAACCTATATTGTACTTGCAGTCAACAATTTTATGCCCATAACCATTACATTTAAAACAGAAACCATAGAAATAATGATTGAACCTAAAATATGGTCTTGGCCAAGTTGTTGCAGGAGCTTTAGATCTTCTTTTCTTCTGATGTGTGACCTTGGTGAAGCCATCAATGTCACCGCTATTTCAAGACTGGCATTACAACTTTCTTTTGCCTGATTTGTTTTTCTTTCCACAACCTATTTCTTGTCTTTACTCTTTTCACTTTCAACATTGCTTGCCTTTGGTCCACTTGATGATTCTACTTCAGTAAAACCCAGACCATGTTTTAAATTGCTTAGGATTTTGTCTAGCTTCATCGAACTTTCATCATGTTTTAAATGACAGCTGATTTTTCGATCCAGCTCTTGTATCTGTATTCGAAGACTAACATTTTCTTCTTCCAATTTGCAACAGTAATCTATCTTCATGGTTACCTGTACTTCAAGATCTTTGAACATTTTCTTGTACTCTTCTGTCTGTGTCTTTAGACTGGCTATAATATCATTTGCATCCTCAAGCTTCCTTAACAATTTTTTATTCTTTCTTTTCTCAGATTTCCATTCTATAAGAGCAGAAACCAGCTCACCTTCTAAATCAACTTCAGCCTCACCTATTTCAATAGATACTTCAGAGTTCATTCCTTCTCTCTTTTGTGTGTTTTCTACCTCTTTTGATTCTTCTACTTCAAACGTCATAAAGAGAGCCTCACCTGTTCCTTCTTCAGAGTCTTCACTAGAACTGTCCTCAGAAGATTCTGCATTTCGAGAGATAAAGCTTTTCTTTTTGAAATTGCCTTTTTTGAAGTTAGTTTTCTTCCTCCATTCACTTCTTTCTTGATGCTGAGTTTATTCACCTTTGTTATTGTCATGGAGAGGACATTTGATAGCAAAGTGTCCAATGCCTCCACAATTGAAACATTTAAAAGGTAGATTTCCTTTGTATTTTCCTTTTCCTTTTCTCAGCTTTCTGACAAAATTTGCTTCCATTTCATCTCGAAGCATCCTCTTCTTCAGACTCTTGTTTTGTGCTTTTGCCTTTTAGGGATTTGAAAGCTGCTTCTCTGTATATGGGATTAGACCTTCCTATTCTCATTTCAAAAGCAGTCAAAGAACCATGCATCTCATCCATACTAAAACTATTTAGATCTTTGGCTTCTTCTATGGCAGAGACTTTAGAATCAAATCTAGGAGGGAGCGATCTTAATACCTTTTTCACGATAGCAACCTCGGTTAATTCTTCGTCGAGACCTCTGATTGAATTGGTGATCCCATTGACTCTTTCCATGGTCTCTATGTTCTCATAATTGTCCATATTTAAAGATTCGTATTGAGCTCGATGTGCTTGAAGCTTGGCCTCCTTGATCCTATCATCTCCTTCATGGATGTTCTCTAGTTTATCCCATATATCTTTTGCTGATTCACAATTTATGACCTTGACTAGCTCACTGTCCACTAGTCCACACATGATGGCATTTTTTGCTTTTGAATCATATTCAAATGCCTTTTTATCGGCCATGTCTGTTGGAGAGGTGGCAGGAGCTTTGTAACCATTAACTACTACACCCCAGATGTCAAAACCCAAAGCACTAAGATATGTCTGCATTCTAATTTTCCAGAACGCATAGTTAGTCCCATCAAACAATGGTGCTTTGTTCGAGGAGAAACCTTCACCACTTGCCATTGCATAACTTCCAAGATCACCTTAGTTGTTTAAGCTTGTTCAGGTACTTGGCTCTGATACCAATTGTTGTAATCACAATGACACTGAGAGGGGGGGTGAATCAGTGTGTTCTTTAAAAAACTTCTAAAAACAATTAGTTTTAAATCCAGCAGTAGTTTAAAGCAGATAAGAGAGATACTAAATGCATCAAGAAAGCATCACACATAAGACGACAATTTAACAAGGTTCATCGATGTGGCTACTCCTCAAAAATTACTGCTTGGACTACCATCCAAATCCAGTCAATGCAAAGCTACAACTTTACATAATCCTTTACCAAAGACCAACTAGAAGGAGCACCAACCCCTTAACTTTATCTACTTCAATAGAATGGAGCACCAACTCCTATTTTACTAGCACCTACTGGAAAGGGGCACCAACCCCTTGTGCCAAGCTACAACTTGGAAAAAAATAATAAAGATTACAGAATAAAACTTTCACCTCATTTCTCACAGTTTGCTATTTTTCTGCATTTTGCTGCTTCTGCGCAACATGATTCGCACTATCCAACCGCTTCTCTAAACTTCTTCGCACTCTCTACTATGATCTGGAGATCGATCACTTCTGCTATTTTTGCGTTAACTTAGAACTCCATCTCTACACATTACGCCTTTCATCCATGCAATTATGATGTGCAAATTCAAACTACGACTTTCTCCTCAACCGAACTTCACTTGCGCAATCACATATTATCTCATCGCAACACACTCTTTACTGCATCTCCAAAGAACTATCACTTTTCTCATGCTCTGAGTCGAAACGACTTGCTCTCTGCTCAACACGAACTTGTTTCGCACATTCCACACTTCTTTGAACTTCTTCACACTCTCTGCTATGATTTGCCAATGAAAATTCAACATGTAGCGAAATCGCTATAGTTTCTCAACTTAGCTTCTTGGCCTCCGACATGTCACGAAATCATGACAGTTTGCCTTGCGCCTTCTCTCTCCTCCGACTTGTCATGAAATCGTGACATTTTTGATTATGCCTTCTCTCTCCTCCGACTTGTCATGAAATCGTGACATTTTTGATTGCGCCTTCTCTCTCCTCCGACTTGTCGTGATATCGTGACATTTTTGAGTGCACCTTCTCTCTCCTCTGAATTTTCGTGATATTGCGACATTTCTGATTGCGCCTTCTCTCTCCTTTGACTTGTCATGATATCACGACATTTTTGAGTGCATCTTCTCTCTCCTCCGACTTGTCGCGATATCGTGACATTTCTGGCTGCGCTTTCTCTCTCCTTCGACTTGTCACAAAATCGCGACAGAAAACATGTCGCGATATCGTGACAGTTTTCTAACTTGTCTTTTTCTTTGAATTTTTTCTATCTTCTGCATCTGAATGACTTCTGATTTGTCTACCAACTGCATCCTTGGATCTAACTGCCTGTGTTGACAACAATGACAACCTTCTTGCAACACCTTGCTCAACACTCTTGGACTTGAGTTTGTCATAAACACAGATATGCATGGTGTTGCATCAGATGATGAAGAGGAAGTTTGGGAGTCTCTAATAGTAGCACTAGAAGGGTGCAACAATTGGTTGTCTAAGCGAGATGCTCACTGCTCCCACTCATGGCATTCGGTCGTAGTAGCTAGTATAGGGTGATTGGCCTGTAGGAATTGTGAATGCAATGGAGTGGATGCTAGACAATGTAGGGAAGTAAATGACTTGGGCCATGGATGAAAAGGAAGAGGAGGTATGCACGGTGTAGGGATAATAGGTGTTTCCATTGAAGAGGATGCTTTGGGTGAAGTGATAGGGCACGACGTGGATGGTGGCTACGATGTCGGTACCATAGGTTATTTTGTAGAGGATGAAGGTTGAGATGGTGGTGGTGGCCATAATACAAGAGGCAAAAATGGTATGGTAGGGAGATTAGGCACTGCTAATGATGGTGCTAAAGGTGTTGATGCTAACACATGTGTCCTTGATAAATATTTGGGACAACGAGATGGATGTAGTTGTAGATTTCGATGCTCCAAATGACTGATGGAAAGAAACAGGGAAGAGTTGCATGGATAATAAGGATAGTGTAGGTGGGAGGTCTGCAATGTTGTAGAACTTAAAGGGGTCTCCATCAATTGGGATGGAAAGGATAAGTCCGTTATGGATGTATTTGAGGCAATGGTGTAGCATGGAAGGGACACATTGCATATCTCTGATCCATGGGTGACCAAGAAGGATGTTGTATTGCATCTCCCCTTGGATTATGTGGAAGAGGATAGAAATAGTATGGATACCTACTCGGATAGGTAGTACTATGGATCCTATCGTAGGTCTCATAGAACCATTGAACACTCGTAGATTGAGGGAAGGTGTGGCAAAATGGGCTGGCGATATATGTAAATGGTGTAGGGCTACTGTAGATATGATACTAATGGATGAGCTTGTGTCAACAAGGACCCGCTTGTAGGTGATATCATTGATATTGGCTTATATGTGGAGAGGGGTATCAACTCCTTCTCCTACAAGTTTTGTTATCTCATGGTCGTGGAAACTAATGGATGATTGGAGGCATCACAGGATGTTCCCTACGAAGTTTACAAATGTGTTTGTGTCATGTGTTTCCAAATCTATAGATCATAAAATATCATTCAATGCCTCATGGTGGGGTTGAGATTTTTGTAAAAGGTCAAATATGGATAATCATGCAGGGGCATTATGTAATTGATGGGTGAGGCTACCATTTATGGTAATCACATTTTGAGGTGGAGGTGGTATAGTGCTAGGAGTTTGGGAAACCTGTGGCAATGTGAATTGGGTAGGTGGAGACACAATAGGTGTGGTCTGGCGTGATGGGTATCATTGGTTCCACATGGTAAGGTTTATCATACCTACTACTCCACATGATGGAGGATCACATTGGACACTATTTTCTTGGTGAGGTCATCCTGGAAGATTGGTTGGAGGTCTTTGGGGATTGGTTCCTCTATGGTCTAGTAGAGGATTTTGAAAGATCCCTAGGTTTTGGTTTTGTAGGGCTAAAGGGTTCGATACCTGAATGGTACCCCTATCAATTAGGTCTTGCACTTGGGTACGAAAGGAGTGACATGACTCTATGTCATGACCATGTTTTCTATGGTATGGGCAATAGATTTTCTCATTGTATCCATGAGGCTTAGGTATATTTGGATCTAATGGTTGGATATTGGGTAGAAGAATATGTCCACCATCTTGCAACCTATGAAAAAGGGTGGGTAAAGGTTCGAATAGCGATGTGAGGTTACACTGTGGACCCTATGGATGCATACCTCAGGACTGTTGAGGCCTAGGTGTGGGAGGCATGTTAGTTTGAAATACTTGTTGTTGTGGAACATAAGGTGGTAGGCTTGGTGTTGGTGCTAAGGTAGCAGCTACCACTTGGTTGGTTTGTGGAGGTCGAGGATACGGTTGGTTGGGCATATTTTTGTTAAAATGAAAGTTTGAATTGTAATTAGGCTTTGATATTAACTTAATTTTGTCGTATTGGACTTTAATATCTTTGATAACCTTTTCTTGTGAAATGGCTTCCTCGAAGGTGCGGCTTTGGTGAAGTTGTAGAGAGGTAGAAATATGTTTGTGGCAACTCTTGGAAAAGAGTGTCACTAGCTCTGTAGTAGGAAGGCTATGGGTGAGGTCATGGATGATCTCTCTCCATCTAGATACAAACTCAGTGATAGGTTCATCATTAGCTTGTCGTAAAGCATAGACATCTGAAAAGGTTATCTTATTTTTGATATTAATTGAAAAGTGTTCTAAGAAGGTATTTGCTAATTACTCAAAGGTATAAAGGCTATGTCGTGGTAGCATTTTATACCAATATAATGCTTGTCCTACAAGGGAGAGGGAGAAGGTTCACAACATAAGGGGGTTTCTACTATGGATCTGGTAGCAAGCTGAGTGATAGTTACTAACATGCTCTCTAGGGTCCTCCTTACCTTTGTACTTGTCAAACTTTAGGATCTCAAAGCGGTAGGGGTAAGGTGGGATAGGAATGGATGGATTAAATGGCTCATTGTAGAGTTCATCGTAGGATGGTTTTTGTGGCCCATAGCTTGCGGTGCGTAGGTTCAACATCTTGACTTCATCTCGTAAGAGTTGAATTTTAGGTGTTAAAGGTGTAGGCGATTGAGCTAGGGTTGGCTGAGCCTGGGAGTGTAGTGGATAGTGAGGTTGCTGTTGTTCATCCCCATATTATGAGGGGAACTACTCCATCTGGTCTTGGTATGCTAGGTATTGGGTAGCATATACTGTAGGGGCTAGTGGAACACTAGGTTGTGGGATGGATGTTTGTTGAGGATAATAATACTATGATTGGGATGTGTGTTGTTGTGGCATGGGTTCCTGCTGGGTAGGAGCCTGCGGTAATGGTTGGGCCGTAGGAGGTGATGACCACAAAGGAGGAGGTGTGAAAAATATGGCTCTAGTAGGTGGAAGTGGAGGTATCGATGTTATAGGTGGTAGGGATGATCGAGGTAAGGTATCAAAAGCTAGAACCTATCTCTATCCTAGGGGATGGGTGGTAGTGAAGCTAAAATGGGTGGAATAGCCTAGGGAAGTGGGCGTGTAAGCTATGGGTTTTGATTCATAGGTAGGATGAATATTAGTGGCTAGTGCTTGGAAAGGTGGAGGAGGAGGTATCCTAAAAGTTGGTGACGGTGAAGGTAAGGTACGAGAATTGGGTATTGTACATCTTAGGTATTTGAGATGTAGGTGGGAATTATATAGAGAGGGCAGAATAATATTCTGATGTAGGAGCTTGGGAATAGGAGGTGGTGCTTGTGTCCCCTCTTGAATGAGTTTCGGCTATGGGTTATCATTGTTGACACTGGGTGGTTTGGGTTTGAAGAGGTTCTTGTGTTAGGTCCTCAAACATTGTGAAAAATGGCTGCTTGGGATGATGATGGTTGGGACTCTTGGGAAGAGTGTGGGTATGATGTTTGAGGGGGTGTTTGTTATTCTTGTAGAGAAGGTTGTTGTTGTATAGTTTGGAATGGTGGCCTCTGGGTACCTGTGGTAGAGGAAGAAGGATCAAAAACCATTCCTATAGTAGGAGAAAATGATGTGACCTTCGAGCGGGTACGATTCAAGAGGGAGGAGTCATTCTCAAATAAGGATTGAGATAGACTCTAAAAAATGGGTGTGCAAAGGTAGGGGAGGTAGGTATGACCTCCTCATCTATAGTGAAGAATGGATGGGGTTGTCCTGGTGTTGTGTAGATCACATGGTTGTAGAACATGGTGGGTGGATTAGGTGAGGATGGGGATGAAAGAAGTGGATAATCCTCTACGAGTGAAGTAGCTAAGGCTTCACTCAGGGTGGACATCTCATGTTGAGGTGCCATGTGTGTGAACTGTACATCGGATCCTGTGAGTAAATCTAATGTGTCTATGGTCTTCCCCTTCATGATCGAAGGAGTGGGTGGATACTGACTAGAAGAAGTGGTAGGTACCTCCTCTATAAGGTGTGCTTGCTCGCACGCTCGACTGTGGGTGACAATAGGCATGACAGCATGTGTGGTGTCATGAGGGTTTAGAATTACATAGGAATAAAATCTTGTAATTCTATGTGTAGTGTGTGAAGGGGTTTAGGAATAACCCTGGCATGGTGTGGACTCGACTGTGTCTGATATAAGCATAAAGAAATGAAGTGTTGTGTATAGCTAAACAATATGTGGTGTAATGTGTTGAGACCAATCTGTGATCATGCAAACAATGGTAGACTGGAATCAGTTCTAAATGCTGAAAATAAAAAGTGTTTTATTCATTTATGTGTGTTTTGATGTTGGTACCTCCTAGGTAGTATCACGGGTAGTGGAGTGAATACTCTAGTAAATCAAGAATGTTATCGGTATTGAACCTCCTACAACACCCAAAGATGCACAAAATAGAACAATATCACAATGTGTGAATGGTGACCTGTATGGAAGGCGTAGTAAAATGATATCCTAAAAGGGGGGAACCCACTATGCTGAAGTGAGTTCACTATATCCTCTCATGAGAAGAGGTGGCACTATCTAAGACCTACTACCGACATACCCATGCTTTTGCTTCACCCTCGGGTGGGCTTAGTCAATAACGATAGTTACCATGTTCACTAATTATATAAGCCTTGTGAACAAAGGCATCTAATCCTATCCCACTCCAAAGGTAACAACTGGTGATGAAATCTAGAAGCCCAATCTCAAAAGTGGGGGTTTTTCGGTGATGAGGCCCAGAAAACCACTCATGTGGGGCTGCTAGGTGTCTAGGGGGGTGAGTTGGTGGAGGGTAAAACACCTACCACACCAATCTTGAGAGATGGATTGGGGATGAAGTCCAATCTCACCACTTGTTTAAATACCATGTGAGTGTGTGTGGGTTTGCATTTTGCTAACGATGTTATGTAAAATAGGAAATCTAACTAATTGCCTTTTCAAATTGAAAGCTAGCCCTATATGCACTTTTCGAAAGCAGAAAGACTAGAATGCAATGCTTTTTGTAAACAAAGAACCTAATCCTAGATGCTTTTAGGAAAGGAACTTTACTCTACTTTTCAAAGCATAGAAACATGTAATATGAAGGTGTGAAATAAGGGGTTTAAGTGACCCTAAATATGTGTGGTAACTTGTAGTAATTGCATTGGAAATGTGTACAAGTATGAACAAACACTTATAAGAACTTTGTACATGCAAATTAGAAAAAGGAAAAAGTACAATTTATTTGAGATTTTGAAATTTGAAGTTTCTGGAATTTTGATAGGTTTTGTAATTACAATGATACTTAAACCAAATGGAAATGCGAAGAGAAGGAAATTTGTTACTAGCTATTGTGCCTTAACTAGTAAGCATTTTACATGGACCCAAAAATTTACAAACAAAGCAAATAAATAGGAATACATCGACTCTGATGCTACAAGTGGTTTGATTAGGTCTTGTACTACTCACCCCTACAATTTTGGGGGCTTTTGAGGCTGTTTGGTTGACTTCGCCACCTGGAGGGTGAATTGAGATCTGATTCATGGGGCAGGGGGTGAATTGGGTCTAGAGACCCCAAATATCTATTATGAAGGCCTGAGAGGGTTCCCAAGGCTTTGAAAATATTTGTGAAAGTTAGAATCAATACCTAGAAAACACAAAAACATAGGATAATATCAAATTTATAAGAAAAAGTTAGCCTGACACTATCCATTATGGGGGTCCCACCGGGCGTGCCAGAATGAAATAGCCAAAAAGAGGCATTTGATCTAACAACATATTAATGACAAATGTTATTTAGGAAAATGTATTTTTATTCATGTAAAGATTGCATAGGTTACAATGGGGGCAAATTCCCCTTTTATCCTTTCTTTCCATAAATGATACAGTAGGCTTGATGTCATCCTTTTGTGTTCCTTAGTGTAGATGGGCTTATTTGTATGTGTGCCACCATGGGGTCATAGTTTGTGGTTGCTTCCCTCCTTAGTTCTATGATGAACCTACAAAAAGGGGTTAGTTCATTGGGGGGCTTGCCTTAGTCAGGCCCCATATTTAGAAAGACAAATCGACTATAAAAACATGATAAAAACTAAAATAAATTATGTAGAAGGTCATGAAATGACAAAATAAAGCTTACCTCCCAAATATGAGCTGATTTGGGACTTGTAGGACCAATTCACCACTCGAGGGGAAAATTGTGCTGGATTCATGAGGCGGGGGTGAATCAGACCTTGAGAACTGTTCTACAAAAACCCTTTGGTGGGAAGGTTCCTTGGCTGTTGTATTGTTGATGTGCAGGTTCAGATATGCTTTGTTGTGCTTCGGTACATATTTTGGTAGAGTTTCTGTACTTTGAACATAATTTGGAGAGATATCTAAATGAGGGTTTGGGCCCACTATATATAGAAAATGGCAAGGTGCATGGGGGAGAGTTAAGGAAACTAACCCTAGGCTGAAGTCTAACCAAAGTTAGGTTAGGGTTTGTGAGGTGGAAGCCTCACATTCCTCATAGGAAATATCCTATCCTCACACATGTGTGAGGAAGGATTAGGTCTAATCAGGATTAGGAGGTCCTAAGTCAAATTAGGGCTTGATTAGGGTTCTTAGGAAAATATCTTAGCTAACCCTAATTACACACATGTGGGAGGGTGCAATTAGTGTTAATTAAGGATTAAGAGTTTAATTAATCAATTTTACCCTAAAAATGTGACTTAAGTGAAGTCAACATTAAATTAGATTTTAAGAATTGACTTGATAATTGCTTTTGCCAATTAATAGCCCATGGGGGCCTCAATTGAGTGCAAATAGGATTTGTATCACCTTGGGAAGTTGATGGAAGGTATCTCGATGCATGGGAGATGTTTGTGATGTGATTTTTCTAACTTACTAGGGTTTTGGACCTGAAAACTAGCAAAGTGGTATATGGAAGTCTACGCAATGCTACGATAATCTATGGTGATCTACGCATGACTACGGGCTATCTACGCATGACTACAATAATCTATGCATGTCTAGGATGATCTAAAATAGTCTACGATGGTCTAAAATAGCCTAGGGGTACCTAGGATGGCCTATGTGAACCTACAAGTGTCCAAGAGGATCTACAAGTACGTAGGTATAGCAATGTGTGACTTTTAGGTGTCTACACATGCACTATTATAGAAAGTATAAATGTAACAATTGATAATAAGATAGATTCAAGAGAACCATTTCAAAAAAAATTATATTAGAAATATAGAAGTTGTCAAGAATATTTTCATGAGGAATCATATGATGAAGAAGAAGAAACACAAAGACTTCTTCCCAAAACTCCATCGAGGTATGTACAGAAGCATCATCCAAAATATTTAATCATTGGGAATCCAGATGAAAGACAGACAAGGAGAAATATAATAACACCATCTCAACAAGCAAATTTTTCTTTAGCTATCTAAGATTGAGCCAAAGGACTTCAATCAGGCAAGTGAATATGAGTTCTAGATTAAGACAATGGATGAGGAATTAGATCAGATAGAGAAAAACAAAACTTAGGAACTTGTTCCATGACCAAAGCAAAAAAATGTGATTGACACAAAATGGGTATTCAAAAACAAGTTAAATGAAGATGGATAGGTAGTAAAAAATAAAGCAAGTTTAGTATGCAAAGGTTATGCACAAGTAGAGGGAATTTACTTTGATGAGACATTTACTCCAGTTGCATGACTTGAAGCCATAAGAATGTTCTTAGCCCTCTCAAGTTTTAAAAAATTCAAGGTATATCATATGGATGTTAAGTCAACATTTCTAAATGATGTTCTAGAAGAATAAGTCTATATTGAACAACCAGAGGGATTCATATTAACAGAAAAACTAGATCATGTACGTAGATTGAAAAAGGCATTGTATGGTCTAAAACAGGATCCTGAGCATGGTACTCAAGATTGGATAAGTATCTTCAAGAACAAGGATTCATAAAAGGAATAACAGATAACAACTTATACATAAAAAATTAATAATCTACTAATTGTGGTTGTTTATGTTGATGACATCATTTTTAGGAGAAACAATGATAAGATGTGTAAAGAATTTACAAAGAACATGTAGACTGAATTTGAGATGGAGTTATCCTTATTTATTGGAATTTAGATTTTACAATCAAATAAAGGGGTATTTATTTCACAAACCAAGTATATAAAAGAGACGATAAAAAAATTCAAGTTAGAATATTGCAAACCAGTAAGTACTCCCATGGTTACAGGATGCAAGTTAAGTAAGGATGATGAATCTCCAGAGGTAGATTAGAGATTATACATATCTATGATTAGCAGCTTGTTGTATGTTACAACTACAAGACCAGACATAGTCCAGTCAGTGGGATTAGTGGCAAGGTTTCAGGTAGCACCTAAGGAAACACATGTGACATTAGTAAATATAATTCTCAAGTATATAAAAGGGACTATGGATTTTGGGCTATGGTATCCCAAAAGTGATAGTTTCACACTCATAGCGTATATAGATGCAAATTGGATTGGTAGTATTGATGATAGAAAAAAACACAAGTGGAGGAACATTCTTTCTTGGAGACTGTTTAGTCTCTTGGCTAAGTAAGAAGTAGGCTTCAGTATCCTTATCTACAATAGAAGTAGAATATATTGCAGCAATAGCCAATTGTACATAGGTATTATGGATGAAGCAAACTCTAGAAGACTTCAAGATAAAACATGATCATCCTATTCCCATATTATGTGATAATACAAGTGCTATAAGTATCTCAAATAATCCAATGATGCACTCTAGGACAAAGCACATTATGATAAAATATCATTTTTTGAGAGAACATGTGACAAATAAATAGGTCAGGTTGGAATATGTTACTACAAAGGAGAAGATAGCGGACATCTTCTCTAAGCCACTTTTGAAGGAGAAATTTGAGTATCTTCAAGGAAAACTGGGAGTAATACTCCCACCCCAGAATTAACCACCTTAAGAGGAGGTGGGGGAGTAGCTAATATAAGAGTCTCATTCTTAGCCCCGAGCCCCAAAGGTGACCCTTTGTCATTGATGTCAAAGGCGGAGAGATTTGAGTAAGGGGGAGAGATTTTATTTAAGGAGAGCATTGGGTCAGGGGGACCAATTTTCTAGGGGAGTAGAATAGAAAAGGTCAAGGAAATGGTAAAAGGTAATTGGGTTGCATTGATTCAGGGGGAACAGTTTCCCAGGGGGCGGGGTTATGCATAAGGGGTCAGCCCCAAAATGTAGTTATAAAAATTTGGCGAATTAGTTTCAAAATCCAGGTGAATAATATCAAAACGCATGTAGAAGGTTAACTATTATTAGGGGTAATGTTGGAAATTTAAACTTAAAATGGTCAAATTATTATAAAATTGGGGCGAATAGACCCCCCCAAAAATATTGCACCTAGAATTTTTTGGCTAATGGGCCTTGGTCAAGGGTCCCAAATATTAGCCAATTCCAAATTTTGAAAATCCTAATTTTAGCCAATTGGCTAAAAATAGCCGCTATGCATAACCCTTCCAGGGGGAGTAGAATAGAAAAGGTCAAGGAAATGGTAAAAGGTAAATGGGTTGCCATAAATGAAAAAGGGGGATATTTTTTGGACATTTTGAGTAAATGAGTTTTCATTGATGTCAAAAGTCAGTTTTAGTAAGCAGTGCAAGGAGAAGCAGTTCCACAATTAGTGGAAAAAGGAAAGTCCACTTCTAGTTGGTCAGATCCGATTCCAGGTAGTCAGATGTGGTCCAAAGTGCAAAGAAGAGGCCCAAGAAAATAATATTATAATATTAAACAGGGAAATTTAAATTAATTATAAATTAATTAATATAATTTTATTATAAATTAATTTATATTAATTTAAATAACCCTAAAGAGGGTTATAAGGTTAAATTAAAAATCAAATTTGAAATTCGATTTAAAGCACCGATGTTTTATGGCACGAGATCTTCATGTATAAAAGGAGGTAAAAACCTTTGCCTTAATCCCTCCATACAATCAATCAATTTCCTAATATCCAAAGTATTTTGCGCAAAAGGGAGAAAGATTTTTTTGCGTTTTGAAAGGTCTCCAGTAATAGAAGATTAGATAAATAGGAGTGAGGCTCCTCTTACATTGCACAACACTATGTAGCATAGTTGGAAATGATGGATGGTGCTAAGTCTTGTGGTAGGAAAGGAGTGCAGGGTTTGAATCCCATCGAGTTCATTTTACAAGGAAGAAAGGGCATTTTCATTTTGAGCAGCACCAAATGAAGGGAATAAAGGGAGGCTTGTGCCTTCCCTTCCTCGTGGAATCTCTTAGCCCACGTGGTGGGTTAGCATCTCGATAAGGCACTCGTATGGGAGTGGTATCATGTTCGAAACCCACTGAGGCCTTTTGGATAGTGTTAGAGGTATACGTTGATGTCATTTGTCTTGGTCGCTTGATTATTTTGGATGTGCTAAGGTTGAAAAAATAAACTATTTTTTATGGCTTATAAAGTTTATTTTTGCCTAAATTAATTTGGATATTGAGTATTTGAGGGAGATAAAAGGGTGGGCAATATTATTTTTGAAAGTTTAATTTTTGGGGGTTGATTAATTAAAGTTGTAGATTATAAGGAGCAATTGAGTAATTACTTTTATGTATGATTTGATGATTGCTAATTTAAAGGAGTAATAAGGTGTATTTGAGTTTAATTATTTTGTGATTGAGAAATATTTTTGAGAGAGTGTTAGTGTGATACTTTGTCATCTAACCATTGAAATTGTCAAAGAAGAAAATTGTGATTGAGATAGGTTTTAAGGGCACTTCTACATCAAACAAAAAGGTATGGGCACATCTTCCTAGTGAGTGATTGTTGAATGTTGTGAATGCTAAGTTGGAGTGAAAAGGATTGTTTGATTAGCATTGTTGTTGAAGTGATTGGTTGAGTTAAGAACTTGAACTAGGGTTTGCAAAGATCATGAGTATCATTGTTATGTGAGGATTACTTGATAAGAATTGTTGTCGAAGTGATTGGTTGAGTGAAAGTGATTGAGCTTAGTTGAGTGGATGAGTTGAAGTGATATTTCAAGTTCTATAAAACAAATTGTTCCATATTCTAAATTGATTTAAGAAAGAGGTTGAGTGTTTGTAAGTGTGAAACATATTGATTCTCTAAAAATTCTCTATATGTTTCTATGGTAAAAAGAGAGATTGAAAGTGATTGAGCATTGTAGTGAATGTGAAGCATATTGAGTCTCTAACAATTCTCTATATGTTTCTATGAGATTGGACAAGTTCTAGTAAGGACTTGTTGAGCAGATTTGAGGTAAGTATTTGAGAAGACTTATGGATAGATTGGTGTGAGCTTTTGTGGAAGATTATAATACATATTTGAGGACAGATATTGAGGATAGATTTTGGTGTATATTTAAGGCCATGTTTGTGCTAGACCAGAGATTGAGATTGAGCATATTTTTACTAGACCGAAGGACTATATTTAGTGTAGATTTGAGATAGAGATTTGGAGGTGGCAGAGTATAGAGGATGATAGTCTCCAGTGGATAGAGATCTATTATACAAGATAGTGATGATAGGTCTTCTGAGTGGGGATAAGAGTCTTTAGTGGATAGAGATCCATTAGCCAATGCAATGGAGGCAGCAGTTCTTCTAGAATATCACAATCCAAATTATAGGAGAAAGGAGTTATCTTGTGGATAGAGATCCACAAAATTGATCAAGGGATTGGTGTCTCCTTTGGATAGAGGTCCATAAATATTGTAATTGGGAAAGGATTCCCAAGAGAATTTATTTGAGAAAATTTTATAAGGAATATTTTCTTCATGGAGTAGCCCACATTGGGTGAACCACGTTAAATCATGTCTCTCATGTGTGTGATGATTTGTGTGATGTTTACTGCTTTAGTATTGTTGATGTTATCATATGTATTGAAAAGAAAAAAGTTTAATCTTATACTGTTCACCTCCCTCTTAGTATAAGTACATGTTGTTCAAGCATATCTAGTTTCATAGCTTACCAATGTTTGATTAATGTAGTATATAGCTTGCTTGTGGTTGTTTTCATTCTTTTGAGCAAGCATTATCACTAAAGAAAATTTTGTTGCTGAAACATAAATATGGAAGGGAACCCCTAGATGAGGAGTTAATACTAGTGGAGAGGCCAGGTATTTCTTGATATCATCAAAAGATTTTTGATATTCATATATCCATGAAAATGTCACCCCATTTTGTAGCAAGTGATTGAATGGCTTGCATTTGTTAGAGAGTTATGCAATGAAATGATGGATTTATTGGATCTTTCCTTTTAAAGTATGCAAATATTTTAATTTTATTGGGGGAGGCATATCCATGATGGCCTTGACCTTGTTTGGGTCTACTTAAACACCTCTCTTGGAGATAATGAATCCTAGTAATTTCCTGAGGTGACACCGAAGGCACACTTCTTAGGGTTTAACCTTACGTTATGCTATAGAAGTCAATAAAAAACTTTCTCCAAGATACCAATGTGCTCTTGTCAGGTTTTATATTTTTCCAAGAGAACATCCACATAGTCTTTGATGATCTTGTGCATGTAATCATGGAATATGTATTTCATAGCACATTGATAAGTAGCACCTACATTTTTAAGTCCAAAGGGAATAACTTTGTAATAAAAAAGTCCCCCAAGGTAGTGAATGTTATTTTGTGTTGGTCATCAAGATGGATCTGAATCTAGTTATATCATAAGAAATCATCCATTAGTGAAAGAATTTCATGGCCAACGCAAGTGTCAACAAAAGTATTGATGTTTGGTAGAGAAAAGTCATCCTTAAGATACAGTTTGTTAAGGTCTCGAAAGTCAGTGCAAATACATATCACCCCGTTAGGCTTACGAATGGGCACTTTATTTGAAAGCCACTTAGGATAGTCAATGTATTGAATGAAACCCACATATAATAGCTTTTGAAGCTCTTCTTTGACCATGAGGGAAATGGTAGGATGCATCTTTCTCAATTTTTTTTTGACCAACTTAACATCAAGATGCAAGGTTAAATTATGGACAACCAAGTTAGGGTCAAGACTAGGCATGTATTTAGAGGATCATGCAAATATACCCTTCTTCTTCTTAAGTAGAGCTATCAATTGCTCTTGCTCATCCATAGATATAATTTTTTTGAGTTTAACAATTTGTGGATTGTTTGCATATGAACTGAGGTTCACATCTATAGTATCTTCAAAGGCCATGTGTAAAACTTTCTCAAGATGATGGGGTGTTGAAATTAGATGAATATCATCAATGATATTATCAAACACTTCTAGATTAGTATATTCCATGTCCACCTAGAAAATATCAGGATCTAAGGGTGAAGGCGAAGGTGACAGAGAAATTTAAGTGGTGGAAGCTCTTAACAATTCCTCAAAAAAGACAAAATCGGCAAAGGATGGTGGCAATGAAATCCATTTCATATCAATGAGGCTAATGTCAATTGGAATTGGTTTTGCCAAATTGTATGGATTACAGATTGGGGTAAATAAATTAATAAGATTCAATCTGACTTAGATGGGGAATGATGGTTGGTAATATGAAGTAAGTGTTTGGTCTCGTATACTAAAATCGATGAAAGAACCTTGGGAACCTAAATAGAAGTAAGCAACATTTTTAAATGCAAATGACAAGGCCATGTAAATATAATGGAAATATTTTATTTTATATTTTATTATGTACATATGTTAAATGATGTTTCAATGAAGTGGATGAGGTGGAGGTGGTGGTTCACTAATTGGTTCAGCTTACTACCTTGAGAGAAGAAAATAGAATATGGTCTAATGTATGGGGAATATTCTAAGATATTTCTCATCTTATTCATTGAATGAAGTGATTAGGATTGATTCCTATTTATATTCATCTGATGCTATTGACATGATATCATATTCATCATCGAATTCCTCAAAGTCATTGTTGTGGTTGGTTTCCTATTCTAAATTTAAAAGAAGGCTTTGAAAAGCTTGTTTAAAAGAGGGAGTAAAAGAACGAGAGTGGTATCCCAAAATTGAATGATCATGCACTTCTTGATATGGAGTTTCAATTATTTTGTGCATGCCCTATTCATGTCATCCTAGGTCATATCCTTTCCAATTGACTTGATGAAAGAATCGTGAAGTAAAACCGGTCATACACTCTATATTGGTAAGGATTGGTTGTGTTGGTTCATTTAGGGAAGGTGGATCAAATTATGAATTGACCCCCCATATATGAAATTGATCTGAATAGGTGCTAAAACCATGGTGTACACCACTCCTATGGATAAGGGTGGGTCACATGGATGATCATAATCCCTAGTAGTTTGTATGCTTAGTGGTGTAACCATGACATATTGAACCACGTATTCACCAATACCAAGATTGGTGAGATGGACTAAAACTTTTGAAGATATTAATGTGGATGGAATAGATGTGGAAGTGGATGACTTGTGGATAACTGGTCACTTAGGTAATGGGAAGGACATGTGCTATAATGGCATCTCATAATTCGTTAAATCAAATTGTGAGACATTTGATGGTTTGGATGAAGATAGATTTGGTTGAGGGGTTTGATGGATAGTTGAAGATTCTGATATGGATGGAATGGTAGTGGGTGTAGGTTGGATGGGTTATGATTAATGCATGGTGATAATGGGTTATGTTGATGTTGATAATGTGGATGGTGTGGATTGGGTTCAACCACATGTACATGTAGTCGATAGTGATGAAGGTGAAGGTATGGAAGTGGAAGCTTGATGTGGGGTAGTGATGGGTAGATACTCAAGAATAGAGCTTTGAATGAAGAAGAAATGGATGATATGATTTATGGGATTGTGAATAAATGGGTGGATGGAAGTATGGATTCATAGGGATTTAAAATGAAGTTGTAGTACTTAAATGGTTTGATATATATTGGTATGCAATGGACCTATCCCTCATGTACATATTTTAAGCATTGGTGTAATATGGAAGGGACACATCTCATATCCATAATCTAGGGGTATCCAAAGAGTACATTATAAGCCATGGAAACTTCTAGTATGTGAAAAATACTATGCAACATTTTCACCCCCTCTTCTATGGGTAAATCAATAGTTCCAACTATGGAACAAAGAGAATCATTGAATTCTCTTAATGTGAAGGTGGATTTGGTTATGTGTGATGGCATAAGGTTGATATGTTGAAGATAATATGAATAGAATATATGGTGATGATGTTTATGGAGAAACCAGTGTCAATAAGTACTCATTTAAATATAATCCTATCAACTTGAGTCATAATATGTAGTGGAGGGTCCATTGATTTTGATGAAATTAATTTAATTTCAAAAAAATAGAATGTGATGGAAGGCTCCATGCACATTTGAATACTCTCCATAAAATTATTGAAGGAATTAGTGTCTTGGGATTCAAGTTCAATGGATTTTAAAAATTTCATTAATATCTCGTAATGTGGGGGAGATTGTTGTATTAGCTCATAGATAGATAGTTTGGCTAAAGTTATTTTGAGGTTGGTTGTAATCCAGCTATTCAATGAGATGATGGGTCTTTATTAATGATTTGGGGGATGAATTGGTTGTGATGGATGACTTGGAATATTGATGGGTTGGGATGAATTGGTAGAAAAATGGATGGATGATGATGAATTGGCAAGTTATGGATATAAGCTTGTGGTGCTATAGGAGGTTGAACTACCTATTGTTATTCATTTTGTTGGTTGGTGCTTCTCTAACCTTGGGTAACTACATGAATAGCCCCCATAAAACCTTTATATTGTTGTACATGATTAACTTGTTTGGGAGGAGTCATGGTATTTGATCCCCTTATTGTTTGTTGTTCCTCATGATGAGGAAGTGGTGTTTGGTATATACTAAGGTTTTAGTTTTGTTGAGCCAGGGAACTATCAAAATTAATAGCCCCTAGGTTTATTAGGTCTTGCACTATGTCTTTGAATGTGAAGTTGTTGCTAATGTCGTACCCATTTTGTTGATGGTAAGGGTAAAACAAATATTCCCTATAGCCCTTGCCATGTTTAGTTGGATCATCTAGTTTAAATTTGGTTAATGCAAGTGCATTTGTGTCATACAACCTACGAAATATAGAGGCTTATGATTTAGGAAAAGGTGTGAAGATCTGGTCTTGTCAAGTAGATTATCGATGTTGGTAATTTTCCATAGTTGGTGCTATGTTATGAAGTTTTTGGGGTGGGGGAACCACTTGATAGGACACTTATGGTTGTTGTTGTTCTTTTTGTTGATGAGTCATTTATGGATTACTCAGAACCACTTGATTTACTTGACATGGTTTTGTAGACACTAAAATCTGGTCAACCTGATTAGGTGACCAAGACAACATCTATTTGACACCATATGCCCCCCTTAGGTAACCCTCCAAGGTTTACTAGTGGTCCTAACCACTCCTGGAAGGCTAAAATCCACTTTTGGGGACTTTTGGGCCACATAGGCATGACCATACCACCCTGGGATGGTCATAGTTCATGGTCATCCCACCCAAGGATGGTCACATGCAGCCATCCCTGGGTGGGACGGCCAGGGCCTTTGACCCTCAAAAAGTCAAAATATGGCCAAATGGTGCCCAAGGACTGCCATTTAGCCCATCTATTCTCTCATGCAAGTATGAGGGTGCAAAAATATTATGACATACTGCATGTTTGACTCCCAAAATGGATATGCCTTCCCCCTCCAATGCATGATGAGTTGTGGACAAGTGGCACCTAGTGCCCTACATGCCCTCACATGCCTTTTTACCCAAAGGTCTCCTTTGGCTATAAAGTGGATTAATTTTCCATGTAAGATACATAGAGATGAGTTTTGAGACATAGCAAAAAAGTGCTTCCAATATTTCCCCTTACCATTTTGTGTCCCCATTTCCTCGGAATATCTACCTAGCGAAGGAGGTTTACGAGTGAACTAGGAGGCACAATATGATCCCAAAACCAAACTATATGAGTGATTTTTACCACCAAATTTAATGAAAAACACTATTTATGAGGTCCCTAACCAATTCACAAAGGAATTGATGACAAAATAAGGGCATAACTGGTGGTCGTCCCACCCTAGGACAGTCCCCAGTTTGTGATAGTCCCAATTGTCTCACCCATGGAAGGTGGATTATCTATGAATTATTTATTTAATGTTATTTTTTTTTATATTTTATATTATCATATGATGCTTTTGTCAAAATTTCATGTATTTTGGAGCTATATTGAGCGAGATATCACATTTTTAGTGTTTTGTAGGGTCTCATGCAGGTCTACGGTGGTCATCTAGAGAAAAACCTAAAAATATTATTCATTTTGTAAATATAACCATATGGGTTATCTTAGAATAATGTTTTAGGTATAATAACCAAGTTTCATTTGATTTGGACATGTTTTGATTTATAAATAACTTGTTTTGGATTTCATAGGTTAGGAGCAGTCATTGCAATTACGACATGCCATTGGATGCAATTTCGGCTCTATTTTTAGTGAGATCTGCCCAAAACCTTCCATTTTACATCCTTATACAATTTAAAGTCTTTTTAGTTGATTTTATATGATATCCATGCATATTCTCATTACTAGTCTTTTGATGCCTGTGGGGATTGCATGTTTTTCATCATACGCACTTGCTATTTGACATTTCTGGTTTCCTTGTGTGTAGGTGCAGGTTTCTATAGCACATTAGAAATGATCACAAGACCTAAAGACCTCAATACTAAAGACACACGTGGTGGCAGCAGTAGCCTACCCACCTCTATTGTGGGTATGAGGAAAGACACTAGATGTGCACCCGAGTTACATGAAGGATTTTGATCCTTGGGCACCCAATTTGTAATAATTGTATCATATTTGAGCCCTCAAGGGTACATATATGTAACCTTGGATTTTATCCACCATATTAATAATAAATCAACTCTCTTTTGCTTCTTCTCTTGCTATTTGGTATCCCTTCCATTTTTCTTGCATGCTTCCATTTGATGCTCTTAAGAAGTAGGAGATAGATACATACATTTTTCATCATAATTAGGTGCACCATTTTTCCCTACTTTAGTGGTGATCATGGTGGGACCTCGTCCCTATTGGTTTTCTAAAGGTTTAACCTTAGATTTTGCTTGTTTTCTATTATAGGTACTAGTCGTCCTGGCTTAGAATGGCCCCTGAACTGCTCGTTAGATCACCCTGGGATGGCCACAAAACCATCCCAACCTAGGATGGCCATAAATATGGCAGCCATACCACCCTAGTATGGCCACAAAATAGAGCATTTTCTGCTCAGATGCCAAAAACAACAGGTTTCCTAGGTGATAAGGTAAGTACTTAAACCTCTGGTTTTCTGTTTACACAGTCAAAATCTACTAAAGTTTGGTTTTTTCTCGCATAATTTGTTTGCCTAGAAAGGTTAAAAGTTAGATTTAATTTTCTCATAACGCAAAATAACAAAAAAAGAAGAAAAATCAAATAAAATCAAAGTAGCAATGCATATCTATGGTTTGATTGCTTGTAGCCTACCCAATGGGTAGGTTAGCATTTAGGGTTTGCATTTATAAGTTACATTTGTAGGTTCCTTTTATCCTATATTTTTGAAAGTAAAATGCACCTTTTACATGCATTTAGTTAATTATCATCGAGTGCTTCATTATTTACTTTCTTTGGACTTAAATAGAACCACACACACTTGCACATATCACAATAACATTGGTAAGGTTGGATTTCATCACCAACCTCCAATTTAGACTAGTGACATTGGATTTCACCTCCTTCCACCAGCTTACCCTCTAGATGCCTTAGATAGAATAGGGCACTCTCTCAAGATGGAATAGGTCACTAATGTTCAAACTACCTCCCACTGTTTGAAACACTATTTCAGAGTGGAAGAGCTAGGCGAACCCCCCACTGGGTTTTAAGCAGTGTACCCTAGACTCCTTTGAGAAATCATGTTTGGCACTAGTGTTCCTAGTCACCACTTTGGTTGAGTCCCCTCATTCTAATTCCAAAATACAAACAAGAAAGCAAGAGCAAAACAACACATTTAAACACACCAAATAACTTAGGTATGCACACCTAAAACTTAAAGGAGATAATCATATTGTTTTCTTGTGTGCTTCTTTGATCATTTGATTGTGTGTTTCTAATATTTAAAAGAGATAATCATATACATCTAATCCTTAAAAGAGATAATCATATTGTCTACTTTGGGTGTTTCCTTATTGCTTGGGTAGTCAACATAAGATCCTAGATCAAGGACCAAACCTTAATTTTTCAAAATTATTTTTTGCAAAAAAAATCTACTTTTTGATTTTGCATCCAACGGTTCAAGAATCCTGCAAATCAGAGCTATAAAAAAAAAGTTATTTTGGTTTTATGATTACTCTATTTTCAAAGCCGAAAATAGAGAAAAACTACACTAAAATGGTCATAAAATGGTCTAGACAACTCCACAAATTGGCAAATTTGTTTTGTTGTCTTAGTTAGACCCTTCTACACTTCTCAAAAAAAATTTGAGTCCTAATTCTTCATACTTAAAATTTTTCCAAAAATTCCTAAAAGTGGCCATTTCCCCACGGGCCCTAATTGGCCAAATATTCCAAAAATACAAATTTTTGACCCATAAGTCAATATTTGGAGCCCTAGACCATTGTGATCAGCTCATCGCACTAATTGTTTTGATATATAACACTTATAACCTTTTTTGGAAGTCAAAATTTTCTTTAGTGTGGGTTTCCCTTTAGGGTTCGCCTAGTCAACACATCATGACAACCATGCATAGCTGAGCTTGCTCACGAGCCAGTCAAGTAGAAAAATTTAGGAGAGGCCTTGACCATTGCAGGCAGTAAATCCACCTCCTAGAAAAATAAGAAGTGATTTGCTAAGTTTTGGACAGTTTTGGGGATGATTTGCTCTAGTTTTGTGAAATTGTATAGTAGGAGCAAATCGTACAGGAGAACATACAACTAAAATGGCAAACCATATAGAGTAGTGGCAAATCATATAGGTCATACCGAAATTCAATGAGATGCAAAGGAAATGTAATTTTAGGATGAAAGGTCGCATGGATTTGCTAACCTAAGGTGTAAATTTAGGACAATACCAAAATATTGTATTCAGTTGTAATTGGGTAGTTGTGAATAACGAATTGTCTCAGAAACCACTTTGGAATGGCCTGGACAACATTATATAAGGCCCCATTTTTGAATTTTTAGGTCTGGCTACTAGCTTACTGGTTCTTAGTTGCTAGAGTATAGAGATAGTAATATCTCTCAGTTATTGCTATGATATTGATAGAGTTTCCATATTGTAACTGATTTGACAACCATTAATGATAATAACAGACGTTGTGGATGACAGTGTATGGACCTATTGTGTATGGTTGATGCTTTGTGGATTATCCTCGTGTGAATGAATTTCCTTCTTACTATTATATGTTAGTTCTAGGATTTTTTGTAGCTTTGTGAGAAGATTGTTACTAGTGGAATCATGGGGAATGATCTATGAATGTGGATAAGGATGTACTAAGACTGACTGTACGATTTTTGGATGTAATTGCTTGAATGGAATATCTCACTAACTCAGATTAGGAGTTTTTTCTATGAATGGAACCATATTTTTAGGCTGTTAAAACCTCTACAAAACATCCTGAAGAGAGATTGGAGTATAAGAGCATTGCAATTACTACCTTGCTATTTTTTTGATCGTACAGATCGTACATCGTACAAATTGTACACAGAGTTATTACCCGATTTTTTAAAATAGGCGATCGATAGAAACTTACCCAATTTGGCAGTTTTGGTAATTGGCTTGAATGACTATAAAACCATGTACGACAGCCTCCAAAACAACATCTATCAATTTTGATGAGTGCAAGATCATACCATATTGGTCACTGTACAATCTGAGATCGTACAATGTATGTGTTAAAGACCGTACAAGAGATCGATAGTTCATACAAGGGTAGTTCGAGTAACTGGAAGATTGTTCAATTTGGTAGTTGGAATAAAGATCTATCTAGGGATCATTCTGACCTTTGGAAGACACCTCCCCATCAGGAATAATCCACTGTTGTGTTACATTTGGCACTGTTGCCTTATCGAATTTGGCATTTTTGTCAAAATGGGTCAAATTTGACTAACTAGAGGTGATTTTTTATGACGGACACCGGTACACGAATCCGTGGGAGAAGAGAACCATGATAGAACATTCTAGTAAGAAGGAGCATAAGGATTTCTCAAAGAGGAAACATGAGTAACTCAGATTAGAGTACGCACGAACCAGAGATAGAGAAATTTTGGAAATTTGAACAAGGAGACATGGACACGTTGATTGAGACAGAAGATGAGGAGGAAGACCCATCGATCGTAGATATGGGTGACAAAGAAAAAGTGCACAATGATAGAGAGTGGATGGTAAGAGTTGAGGAAGTGGCAGTAGGGTTGCGAGAGGGTGTAGAGGATGGGAGTCATGCACCAGAGCAATAGGATGCAAGGAATCAAGAGTACAGACCAGGACCATCTCCATCACACCAGTGAAGAAGGTTGTAGAGTGAGGACGCACGAGAATTCGATCATCGGGTGGTGGGACAAAACAAGATACCTTGAATTGACACTTTTGATGACAATGAGAGTAAGACACCCCCAAGGAGAAATTTTATAGAGATTCCACGAGACACCTCAAGTGATAGTGATGATTCTTCGAAGATGGCTAACAAAGTAGCCAAACAGAGATGTCCATCATTTTTAGGTGAGGGTAAGGAAGACCCCACAAGGCATATCAAAACTTGCATAACCATTTGGAGGGAAAATGGTGTAAAGAGGAAGGTTGTCACTAGTGATGTAGTTTGTGACACTCATAGTAATAAAAGATGCAAAATATGGTATGACATGGAAGATGTTGTCATGGAAGATGTTGACATGGAAGATGTTGACATGGAGGATGTTTTGATGGAAGATGTTGTTATAGAATATGTTTTCCAAATAGAACAACCCATAATACACTCAAAAATCCCTAAGGAAGAATGGGATTGTATGATGTTGTAGGAGGGAACTGTATGATTTATGGGTGGAATCGTACAATTGGTAGAGATTGTACAATTTCAAGTCAAGTTGTACAATGTGAGATTGTGCAAAAGGAAATCGTAAAAGATGAAATTGTACAGAGTATAACCATACAAAGTGTTCCATAAGTGGTTAAGACAAGGTAAAAGGGAGTCAATGTTGAGATGTTTAGGGAGGTTGAGTAAATAACCCCAAAGTGTTAAGGAAGAGAAAAATTTGACTTTGACATTCAAGGTCTTAGCAATTTTTCCATTGAGGTTTCAGGGCTCCGCCCCGAAGTCCATGAGGAAAAATGCCAAAATATTGTATTCAGTTGTAATTGGATAGTTGTGAATAATGTATTGTCTCAGTAACTACTTTGGAACGGCCTGGACAATGTTATATAAGGCCCCATTTTCAAATTTTTAGGTCTGGCTACTAGCTTACTAGTTCTTAGTTGCTAGAGTATAGAGATAGTAATATTTCTCAGTTATTGCTATGATATTGATAGAGTTTTCACATTGTAACTGAGTTAGCCATTAATGATAATAACAAACATTTTGGATGATAGTGTATGGACCTGTTGTGTATGGTTGATGCATTGTGGATTATCATTGTGTGAATGAATTTCCTTTCTTACTGTTATATGTTAGTTCTAGGCTTTGTTGCAGCTTTATGAGAAGATTGTTACTTGTGGAATCATGGGGAATGATATAGAATTATGAGAATGTGGACAAGGACGTACTGATATTGAATGTATGATTTTTGGATGTAATTGCTTGAATGGAATCTCTCACTAACCTAGATTGGGAGTTTTGCCTGTGAATGGAACCATCTTGTTAGGTTGTTAAAACCTCTACAAAACATCATAGAGAGAGATTGGAGTAGAAGAGCATTACAATTACTACCTTGTTATACTTTTGGATTGTACATCATACATCATACATCATACATCATACATCATACATCGTACAAATCATACATAGAGTTATTATCCGATTTGGTAAAACAGACGATCGATAGAAACTTACCCGATTTGGCAGTTTTGGTAATTGGCTTGAACGACTACAAAAATGTATACGATAGCCTCCAAAACATCATATGTTAGTTTTTTTTAGTGCAATATCATACCATATTGGTCATTGTACAATATGAGATCGTACAATGTATGTGTTAAAGACCGTACAAGAGATCAATAATTCATACAAGGGTAGTTCAGATAACTGGAAGATTGTTTGATTTGGTAGTTGGAATAAAGCTCTATCTAGAGATCATTATAACCTTTGGAAGACACCTCCCCATCAGGAATACTCCATCGCTATGTTACAACAATCACCATTATAGGTATGAGGATATCCTCACTCCTTCATGGAGCCCTGATAGTAGTCACCTTTGCTATTCTCCTGAGGATCTCATCATTCCTACATGACACCCTAAAAGTCATCACCTCATTTAGAGGACTCAACTACCAAAGTACCTCTACCATGAGAACATCAATGGGTTATCCACATGATAAAATGAATTATTTGATTAGAAAACATTGATTCCAATCCCAAACCAGATATAATCAACCCTCCAAAAGGCCTAGTAGGGAGGTCTACACTCCCTCTACATCATGGTCCTCACCACCTAGAACTCCCATCCAACAAGTGTTAGCAACCCAGAGTAGGCCTGTGCAAATTTTACATGCACCATCAGCCAAAATGATCATGAGAGAGCTTCTACTATAGTCCTCCAAGAATTGGGAACCTTTTATGAAGATCTTGGATTCCATTGAGGTGCAACCTCACGACTTTGATGCTTTCACCAACTTTGTGGAATACATACAAATGTACAAGAATCCTATTATATTATTTCAAAATCATGAGGTAAAACCCATGTCTACCAATTCACCAGATCCTTCTTTGCACATCATTTTATCAATAGGCTCCCCTATAAGTGAGTATTGATCGACACAGGTTCCTCAATAAATATTATTACCATAGATTCACTAAAACATCTCAACCTTCCATCCTCGCACATTGTACCATCAAAGTTCACATTGCAAGAATTCAATGATGCTTTATCCTACACTGTGGGCATGATAATCCTACTTGTTTAAGTTGGACAAAATATTGTGCCTACATTGTTCTACATCTTGGAGGGTGCAAGACAGTACAACATACTGCTTGAAATGCCATGGATAAGAGACATGGAATGTGTTCCATATATAGTGCATCAATGCATTAAATACATTGATGAATGTAGGGTCCATGTAGTTCATGCTGACCCAGACCCTTTCAAGTATTATAAACAGGTGGATCACCAATAGGAGCCTACTGTGTCACCCATGCACTTGGACTCTAAACCCAATGACCTTATCCAGAGTCCAGATGTAACACCATGATTAGTCATGAAGCTACCTTCACCATTGCTAGTACCATCCTCTATCTCTTCAAGCAAGGAAGAGTTAGAAGAGCCAACTACAAAGGCTCCCACAAATATCATCAATACGCCTATAGAATATCCTCCAAATCCTACCAAAAAGGAGGAGGAAGCCATAATTGATACAGGTGAATCAAACCATATCATGATGGAGGACATAATTCAATTGGCCTACCCAAAACTTGACAAGTGCATAGTACCCAATGCTACATTCACACCTACTATCGAGCCAATCAAGGATCTAGGTCCTCTTCCTACCAAGTTGTCACCCATTGATAGCATTTCTAATGCACTTATTGAACCTAGGGGCCAAGTAGATCACCTTGAATAATTTGATGAGGTAGCCATGACTTTTCCAAATGCAAATACATCTTCTCATGAGTTTGTGGGAATTATCAGTGTGATGACAAAGAACCAAAGTTATCTAAACCCATATATGCCACTTGTGACTGTCCATACCACAAGATATACCATTGATGGATTCAGTCGCACCTACTCCATCTCCCTCAATATCTCCACAAAATCAAGGCAAGTATACCCCCTACACCAAAGTGGGAGTAATCTAGCTACCATAGTTGAACACTCTGAGTTGGAACATGAGCATGAGCTAAATTAAGAACAAGAACATGTGGATATACTCACTAGCTCCAATCATCATGAAGAATCCACATCTACTCATACATTTGGGACTTTTGATCCACCTCTTCCCAATTTACTCCTGGCTCCCACACCCAATTCACCTCCACCACCTATCGAGTGCCATACAACTTCCTCAACAGTAATTCAGTCATCACCTCTGCTAGTTCCACAACATATCTTGGATAGGCTAGCCAATGTGGAGTTACAAGTGAATCATCAACATAATGATTTACAACAGATCTTGAGTTGCATTGAGTAATATAAAATCTCAACCCCCTAATTGGCAGGACCAACCGTCTCCTATGTAGTCCAATATTAAATCTCAAATAAATCAAGGGCTAAACCAACAATGTCACCATAAGCGACAATTTATGCCCATTTTTGAGTCCATGGACTCTTTGTTTGAGTGCCTCTTAATGGCTAACGTGATCAATCTGCCTGAGAGTCGACTTGTTGATCCAAACACACCAAAGCCCAAAACATATTGTGAAGACCTATATTGCAAGTACCATAGGCTAAATGGGCATGACATGTAGATGTGCTTCAAGTTCAAACACCTAGTATAGGATGTGATCGATAGGAGTGATCCTCAGGTCGATACTCTTATTGAGATCAACAATCAAAAAATTAGTATATTTAAGGATCTATTACATATAGATGGAAGCCAATAGGAGTAATATAAACAGGTGATTGAGATGCATACAACCCTGGCACCTCATAAAACAAGTCCACCATGTTCACCTTGTTTAAGGCACCAACATCGTACTTGGACTCCATTATCTGAGTCCAAGTCAACCATATTTCACAAACTACAAGACACAAAGGCAATCATCTTGCTAGACATACCCTTGTTCAACCCAAATAGACCCAGATCTAAACTATACAGGGAGGATCATTCTTATCTCTATCACCAAATGAGAGGGCATGACATTCGCAATTCTCATATTTTTAGACGTAATGTCCAAGATCTTATTTATGAGGGAGCTTTATCCATGATCGGGAAACTCATTTTACCCCATAGAGACATTGGCATTACCTCGAATTCTTCACCAAAATAGGGGGGGTCAATTTTTATTGCTCCTTCTAGCCAAGCCAATAGCATTGCACCAATCATAGTACATACTGGGGGTATCCAAGGTGTCACACCTTTCCCACTATTTACATCACAAGAAATGAAGCTAACTGGAGATTATAAAGGTATCACACCTTCCTCGCTTCCTTTAATCACCGCAAATGTTGGGGTTATATGAGGTATTGCACCTTCCTCCTAAGAACACAAGGTAAGAAAAATTACAAAATACTCCAAGGGTGTCTACAACCCGCTTGGTCAACCCAAAATGCTCCTAGCTAGTCTTTGATCGTCTAGGTCATCCCAAAATACCCCAAGGATTTCTACAACCCGCTTGGTCAACCTTAAATGCTCCTAGGTGATCTATGATCGTCTAGGTCACCCCAACATGCTCCAAGGGTTTCTACAACCCACTTGGTCAACCTAAAATTCTCCTAGGTGGTCTATGACCATCTAGGTCACCCCAAAATACTCCAAGGGTATCTGCAACCCACTTGGTCAGCCCAAAATACTCCTAGGGATAGGGAGTCTATGACCATCTAGGTCACCCCAAAATGCTCCAAGGATGCCTACAACCTACTTGGTCAACCCAAAATGCTCCTAGATGGTCTATGACCATCTAGGTCACCCCAAAATGCTCCAAGGGTGTCTACAACCCACTTGGTCAACCCAAAATTCTCCAAGGCAATCTATGATAGTCTAGGTCACCCCAAAATGCTCCAAGGGTATCTACAACCCTATTGGTCAACCCAAAATGCTCCTATGTGATCTATGACCATCTAGGTCACCCCAAAATGCTCCAAGGGTGTCTACAACTTGCTTGGTCAACCCAAAATGCTCCTAGGTGTTCTATGACCATCTAGGTCACCCCAAAATTCTCCAAGAATGCCTACAACCTACTTGGTCAACCCAAAATGCTCCTAGGTGGTCTATGATCATCTAGGTCACCCCAAAATGCTCTAAGGGTGTCTACAACCCGCTTGGTCAACCCAAAATGCTCCTAGGTGTTCTATGACCATATAGGTCACCCCAAAATGGTCCAAGGGTGTCTAAAACTCGCTTGGTCAACCCAAAATGCTCCTAGGTGGTCTATGACCATCTAGGTCACCCCAAAATGCTCCAAGGTATCTACAACCTACTTGGTCAACCCAAAATGCTCCTAGGCGGTCTATGACCATCTAGGTCACCCCAAAATCCCCAAAGGCATCCATAAACTCTTTGGTCACCCCAAATGCCCCAATGGCCCCCAATAAGCCCGTTGGTCACATGTACATACATATATCAATCAAAAATTCAAAAACATCATCAAAATATCAAAAATACAAAAATATTGCATTTGATCAAGTTGCATACCATTGCATTTCATTATAGCTCGCATTCGGCATAATCATCATTGCACTTTGCATTTTAGAGTTGCTCATGCATGTCTAGCACTACGACTGTACACTAGTCATCATTCAAAATCAATGTTGCTCGAGTTGTCATTCACATTATTTCATATTTTACAGTTCATTTTCCACCTACATTTATCACTTTTCATATTTGTGTCCATTCTCTTCACCTAGCCATTTTTTCTAGAATATCATTAGGGTTTTTTGGTCACTCAGCCACCTCTAGTTTTCTTCTCAAATCTTGTAGAAAGCTATCATGATTTTTAGGAGGTAGAGTCTTGCTTAGATTTTACCTTGTATATTTTAGAATCCGATCACATTTCCACACATTAAATCTAAGTTTTGCATAAGGAAATATGAAACCTACGAAGTGGTCTAGGTTGATTTAAGTGAAAAGGTTATCCTTCTCATCCCCCATGTGCGAATGGTTCAAGAATGTTGAAAATTGGCAAAAGGACAAGCTCTTCCCTACCCAATTCCCCAAGATAAACAATGGTTTTCACCACTATCCTCCAAAGCAAAATCCCAAAAAGCAAATCTCAAAAATAAAAATCCCACAAAGCAAAAGTCAAAATCAAAATCCCAAAAATAATAAACATGTTGATAAACATAAAAGTTCATATATATCCGTGTATATGTATGGGTTACAAATATATATCATACTACTCATATACTATAATAAAGTGAGTCCTCATACCTCACACTCCCAAAAATCCCCAAAGGTACCCATAAACCCTTTGGTCAATTTCCAAAAATCCTAAAAGGTACCCATAAACCCTTGGTCAACTTCCAAAAAGTTGTAGAGGTATCCATAAATCCTTTGGTCAACTCCCAAAAAGGCCCAGAGGTATCCCTAAACCTTTGAATCATACAAAAAGCCCCAAAGGTATCCATAAACCCTTTGGTCAACCCCAAAAATCCCCAAAGGTACCCATCAAACCTTTGGTCAACCCCAAAAATCCCCAAAGGTACCCATAAATCCTTTGGTCAATCCCAAAAAGCCCTAAAGGTATCCATAAATCATTTTGTTAAACCAAAAAAAACCCAATGGCATCCATAAAGCCCATTGGTCAAATATATATACATATACATTAATCAAAAACCAAAGAAAATGGTCCAAAACCCACCAAAAATAAGTCAAATCTGATGGAATTCACGTAGGATCAAGATGCAAACCTAAAATTCTCATGGATGAATGGAAATGTCTCTACTTTAATCCATAAAAAGGTCATTGTGGCCGGAAAACCCCACAAGAATGAGGTATTCAATTCATTTCTTCCATGAAACATCAACAAAATTATCAAAATCCTCTCAAAATGGGTATATTTCCCAATGAGTAAAACTGGAGGAACCCCAAAAAAGTCATTAGTGTTAAGCGAATCACCACTTTTATCACTGGTCACTACCTCATCGACTCGTTGCTTGGGGGGGTAGTCATACCTAACAAATTCATAATCACAATCAACAATTAAACACTCAATCATGTAAATTGTATTCGTCCAACGAATATTTGACAAAGACAATCACACCCTTACTTGGGGCAGTAAACAAGCAACAATTTAAAATTAAGAACATAACAGTGCAGGTGAACCTACCTATTGGTAACATCAAAAGTTACCAAAATACTTGGTATTTTCTAACACCTAGGGTTATAAGTCCCCTTAGCATACATGGAAGCTGAAGAGAAACCAAGACTAATGTATTTACTGAGTCAGAAGCAAATATTCAAGAAAGCATACTATTTCTATGATTAGGGCATCAAAATTTGGTTAGGTTATTGAATAAACCTAATCATTAAACATTTTAGTCATCTATTTTTGCTCAGCATTATGTTGCACACAATGCATCTCAAAAAGAGGCATTTGTAGACACTAAAATCTGGTCAATCCGATTAGGTGATCGAGACAAGGTCCATTTGACACCATATGGCCCCCTTGGGAAACCCTCAGAGGTTTACTAGTGGTCCTAACCACTCCTAGAAGGCTAAATCCACTTTTGGGAACTTTTGGGCCACATAGACATGACCATCCCACCTTGGGACAGTCACAGTTCATGGCCATCCCACCCAGAGACGATCACATGCAGTCATCCCTGGGTGGGATGACCAGGGCCTTTGACCCTCAAAAAATAAAAATTTGGCCAAATGGAACCCAGGGACTACCATTTATCCCATCTATTATCTCATACAAGTCTAAGTATGCAAAAATATTATGACATGATGCATGTTTGACTCCAAAAATAGAGATTCATTCCCCCTCCAATGCATGATGGATTGTGGACAAGTGGCACCTTGTGCCCTGCATGCCCTCACATGTATTTTTTACCAAAGGTGTCCTTTGGCTATAAAGTGGATTAGTTTTCCATGCAAGAGATATAGAAAGGAGTTTTGAGAAGTTCTGCCAAGATTTTCCCTCACCATTTTGTACCCCCATTCCCTCGGAATCTCTACCTAGTGAAGGAGGTTTACGAGTGAACTAGGAGGCACAATATGATCCTAAATATGAACCATATGAGTTAATTTTACCATAAAATTTGATGAAACACTATTTATGAGGTCCCTAACTGATTCACAGAAGAATTGATAATAAAATAAGGGCAAAATTGGTGGCGGTCCCTCCCTAGGACGGTCCCCAGTTTGTGATAGTCCCAACCATCCCACCTAGGTATAGTGGCTTATTTGTACATGATTTCTTTACTACTCTTTTATGATTATATTCTAGATTATCATATGATTCTTCTATCCAAATTTCATGTATTTTGGAGCTATATTGAGTGAGATATCATATTTTTAGTGTTTTGGAGGGTCGCATGCAGGTCTACGGTGGCCATCTGGAGAAACACCTAAAAATTTTATTCATTTTATAAATCTGACCATATGGGTTATCTTAGAATAATATTTTAGGTATACTTACCAATTTTTCATTTTATTTGGACGTGTTTTGGTTCAGAAATTGCGTTTTTTGGGTTTCGTAGGTTGGGAATGGTCACTACGATTACAACATGCCATAGGATACAATTTTAGCTCTATTTTTGGTGAGATCTGCCAAAAACCTTCCATTTTATATCCCTCTAAAATTTCAAGTCTTTGTATTTAATTTGATCTAATATCCATGTATATTCTCGTTACTAGTATTTTGATGCCTATGGGGATTGCATATTTTTCATCATACGCACTTGCTATTTGACATTTTTGGTTTCCTTGTATGCAGGTGCAGGTTTCTATAGTGCATTAGGAATGATGACAAGACTTCAAGAATAAATACACAAGTGGTAGAAGCAGTAGCCCGCCCACATCGATTGTGGGTATGAGGAAGACACTGGATGTGCACCCGAGTTACATGAAGGATTTTGATCCTTGGGCACCCGATTTGTAACAATTGTATCATATTTAAGCCCTCAAGGAGACATCTATGTAACCTTGGATTTAATCTACCAGATTAATAAGAAATCAACTCTCTTTTTCTTAATTTATTACTATTTGGTATCTCTTCCATTTTACTTGCATGCTTTCATTTTATGCTCTTAAGCAGTAGGAGATAGATACATACATTTTTCATCATCATTAGGTGAACCATTTTTCTCTACTTTAGGTTTTTAATGGTTAGAATAATTTCCTTTTGATTTACCCTTATTTTTCCATTCTTTTTTTCTTGGTTTTATCTTGCCTTCTTGGATTTTTATCTCTTCAATTACACAAGCTTAGGCGAGAGCTTCATCGAATGTTCTATATTGTTGTAGTTGTAATAAAAAATATATGGGTTTTAGGCAAATCCTTGTGAACATTCAGGTCAATTCTTCCATTGGTAGGTAGAATGACAACTTGGTGATAACTACCCTCCAAAAGTTTCCATATTCATAGAGTAACTCTTCTTTGAATTGTCTAAGACTATACAGGTTAGTCAATGTGGTTTTCTTGTGAACATTGAGGGAAAACCTCTCCAAGAATTTATCTACCAATTATTCAAATATGTAAATATTATGGTGAAGCAGATGATTATACCAGTCAAAATCATCTCCACCCAATGTTTGAGGAAACATTATGAGCATCAAAGCATCTTTATATTGAATTCAAAAACATGAGTGAATAAATGTGTTGATGTGCTCTCTAGGGTCCTCAGTTCCTTGTCAAATTTTGGTACTGTTAAGTCTATCAAATATGGTGGTGATGGTACCAAAAAATGAATAGGTTGATTGATTAGTTGTCTTAGGGTAGGCTTCTGGTACATCATACCAGGAGTGTGCAAAATCAAGCTATAAATTTGTTGTTGCATTGCTTGGGTTTTAGGGTCTTCCCCATGTGTGAAGAAACCCTGGATTGTTTGATGATTGTGTGAAGGTGGGGTATGTGGAGTGGTGAATTGTTAATATAGAATGTGATGTTGATGTATGGATGAGTTAAAGGGTATTTTATAATGTTGGGCATGTTATTGAGCTTGGTGATGGAATAATTGTTGTTGATGGAGTGAGGATGAAATTTGGGAAATTTGAATGTGTTGGGTTGTGTAAGTGGAGTTGATATAGATAAATGGGGGTGTGGGTGTATCAACCTAAGAAGATGGTGATATCCAAGATAATTCAAGTGTGAATTAAGTGTGTTGGCTTTGAATGAAATGGGGTTTGAAATTTGTTGTATGTGTTTGTTCTTGGGAATAAGAACGAGCATCTTGCTAGCCCATGAGCAATTGTTTGAGGTGTTTCCATGCTTACTGTATGGAAATTTCCAAAGTAGATTGTGTGTATGTGATGGAGGTGGATGTGAGTGAGGTGTAACTATTTGCAATTTTGGTGGATATTGATGGAGGGTAAGTTACGAAAGGAATAACAATTGAATGAGTAGTCAATGGAATGGTAGATGAAATGTGCAAAACTGCATTGACATGTGCTTCGTAAAATGAATGGGTATAGGTAGATGGGATGGAAGTTATTTGGCTATGTTTTGGTGGGGACATGTGATGTATGGATGATACCTCAAATGGAGTATTTGTGTATACTTGATTGAATCTATTATTATGTGAATAGGCAAGTTCCTCCTGAGAAGAAATAATGATTGTGTGGGATATTAAGTTGTTCTAAGACTGGTTTGGTTGGTTATAAGTAAACTGCTAACTTTATCCATATATATGTAGGTGATGTGGGAATTAGTGGGTGTGGAAGACTATATTTTTGGTATGGAGGTGTGAATGGCTCTATGCATCACATCAACATTCAAAGTGAATATTGTGTGTGAAGGTCCTACAAATAAATCAAAATAGCTTGTCTATGTCATACTTGTGGGGTTAGCCACAGAGGTGGATGGGGAATAGGTGGAGCACTCCATTGATGAAGTGGGTTGGCTGGTATATGCTTGAATCATGATTTTGGCTTGGCTTCAAGCTGAAACCATAAGATAATGATCCAACTAGGGTAGTTAATGGGTGGGATGTGTGTGGAAAAGTGCAATGACAATGAAAAGTACATAGAATCAAACAAATAATTGAATCCTATATCTTGCAACAATGTTTTGAATTTTGAATTTTTTGTGGTTTGTGTGGTTTGATGTGCCTAAGCCTAGACTACTATGCAGGGTGATTCCTAAGGTGGATGGTGAATGTGGAATGTTATGGTAATGAAATCTAGAAAAATCACTCACAGGCTACTAAGGTGACTATGGGATGAGATAGAGGATGGAGATGAAGCCCATCATCACTAATATCAATAAGTGGTTGGTGATGAATTCCAACTAATTGATGTTTAAAGTGAAGTGTGTAATCATGTGTTATTTTTTTAAAGTTTTTATTGTCTATAGTGTTCATACAATGCCAAGAAACTCTCTTTCACTCAGCCAATTTGGTGATAAAAAATTCTAATACCAAGTTACTCAAAAGAATCTAGGGTACACCTCTTACGATCCACCCTAAATCATCAAGTGATTCCAACAGTGGAGGGTTTTCCTAGTTCTTCCATCCTGAATCATCAAGTGATTCCAATAGTGGGAGTAAGATTGAGTACCAATGACTTGTTCCAACTTAGAAAAGTAAAAGGTGAGATAATTTTAGCCTAAAGTGTAGCTAATTATGCTTTTTAATTTTATTGCATACAACACTCAAGGTAAAAAGTAAAAACACCACAAAATAATAAAAATTTAAACCTAATGTAGTGAATGTTCTAATGCATCTAAGATGGATGCACAAGTGTAGATCTATCCTATGTGTAAACTATATGAAGAGATTTTTATAAATTCCTAAGATGTAGAATGTGTTGCTTTTTAAATAGAAATTAGATGTCTTCTTTTTAATCTCTCTTTAAAAAGAAAGAAAAATGGAGGTGGGGTTTGATCAAGACTTACCAAAAATCCTAGTCTCTTGGACACAATTCAGAGTATTCTAAATGCACCGAGGCTCCTAGACATGGTGGGGCATCCCTTTAATACAATAGGGTGCCTATGTGACCACAAATCAAATTCTACTACTCTTAGAAACCCTAGTTTCATGATTTTTGCATGATCAAATCTCCGAAAACCTGCAATAGAAACAAAAAATATAGATCATATTGACAAGGTATATTAACATAAGAAACCCTTTGGGGGTCCCACTGTGATCATCATTTTGTAAAGTAAAAATTAACAAAACCAATATAACAATATATCAAAGCAAATAACATAGTATTGCACAAAATGATAGATCTTATTAATATGAAACTCAGGGAGCTTGGATATCCATATTGTACAATGAATTACCCTAAATTTGGGATTACAATGAACTTTATTGCTTTTGATACAATATTAAAATATGAGGGTTGAAAATCCTTTTTCTAAGGAATAACTGGTGTTAAAACTCATCTTCACTCCAAAAAAATTGTGGGTGGGCTTTGTGTATCCCTACAAGACCATCTGAGCTACAACAACCATCAAGTAAAATATCTTCTACACTTATAACCTACTCATAAATCATAACAAAAAGGAGTTAGTAGCATATACGAGGGCTCCACTATGTGAGACTCTCTGAATAATCAACTCTACAAACCCTAGGTGCAGAAATCATGAAATGCAAGTAAAACATAGAAAACATAAGTTGTAAATGCAAGGATACATTTTACCTTGTCATAGATACCTTTTTTTTTTATCCACACTTTTTCTTCTACAATTTGATGGTGAATGAATGCCTAAAAGTGTTCAAGGATTTGGTAGCAGAAAACTGAAGGTTAGGAAAAATCCTGGAGCATTTTGGAAGGGCTGCAAATGCCCTGCAATGTTCCTAAAATGCTCAATAGCATTCAAAGAATGCTTGAAATAATTTTAGGGTGATGGAGGAGTGATTTGCATGAACCATATATGGTTTACAAGGATTTTGGGCAACAAAAATGGGGGATATGGTGATGGCAAGGAGGGAGGATTTTAGTGAGATGGTAGAGTTTAAGGTAGTGATGGATGCAAGGGCTCTGATGACTTTCAAATCAATGAACCACTTAACTACTTAACCGTTTAACCCTCATTCACAAGAGTGAATGGTATTTTATAACTTACCTTCAACATGTTAGGATTTTGACGACACCAATGGGCAACCAAGATTAAAACATGATGGATGGCTAAGATTATAACTTTGATATGTGGCACAAATCAAGTTAGATGGATGACTGAGATTTATTCACATATATATATTAAATATATATATATAAATATATAAAATGTTTATATTTATATATAAACATAAATAAATAATGGATGATTGTGATTGGATAATGCATATGGATGACAAATGACTAGGTTTTGGTGTCTACATTTGTATTTTCATAATAGTCATAATGGTATGTACAATAAATGGTGAGCCTTACTAAAAATGGTGGTGAAGTGTGTTATGGAAGGAGGACTAACTCCCCTAGAGGAGAATGCAATAGATAGAAGAAGAACTCTCCTAGTCATTGAATTGGATTGAAGAGAAAAGTAATCCCGTAATCATGAAAGTGAATAGACAAGGGGAGGAAAACCTCCCTAAGGATGAAGAATTAGATGATGTGGGTGAGCCATGATGATGTATTTGAAGGAGTAAATTCTAGATTTCCTTACCATAATAATCAATGTAAGATGCCCTAAATTTGAAAGGGATGAATATATTTGAACTTTTCCTTTGACAAGCTTTGAAGCTTGGTTTGGTTTGGTCATCTGGTCAACCATATATGGGTCTTACTCATGATTGCTTTAGTGAGCATGTGGTTGGTCCAAAGATAGTATACACACATGATTCCACCAATATCAAATGGTGTGTAACATACCAAATCATGATTGGATTAGAATTTTGTGGAGAAGAGAAATTTTAATTTTCTTTACCCTAGAAAATGAGGGCTGATGATAGTCTAAGGTAAAGTTCTTGGATAAAAATCATTTTCAAGATTGAGTTTTTGATTATTGATCATGCATAAGGTAGATTTTGTAGATTGAATATCTACCCCTTCAAGCGATAAATTCGTGATGGAGAAGACATGAAATTATGATGAGTTGAGTGAAAGAAGGAGAAAATCCCCTAGTTGAAGAAGATGGGTGGGGAGGAGGAGAAATTCCCTAGTGGTGAAGATGAGGAAAAAGATGAAAAAAATAAAGGTGAAAAGGTGAATAAAATATGAAATGTTAGCACAAATGGCAAGATCCATGCATAAGATGACAAATGCCATTGGAAAAATCAGGTTTGCACATCAAGGTGCAAATATTTCTATGCCTCAAAATTTGCACCTGCATGTGTGAATTTTTTTGCTTGATCCATATGCATTTTTTCTATAGTTTGGGGGACCAAACGATGTTATAATTAGATAAAAATTATACCATTGGAAATCTCTTTTTGATCTTGATCCAATGGTAGTAGGTTTGGAAATTTTGAAGATGATTTGATAGGTGAAAAGTGAGATCAAATATAACCCTTCTTTTAGAATAAATGAATGCACAATTTCAAGCCTTTTGAAAGGAGAAATTGGCATAAATTATTAGAAGGTCAATGGATGATGATGATGGAGTAGAAGAAAATATGTTGAAGAATGACTGATGAGAGGAAGATGAAGGAAGAAGATATGGAAGGAAGGAGGGAGGTATGGGATGAAAGGAGTGGGAGAAAAAATATAGGAAAATAAAGAAGAAAAATTATTAATCATAGGTACATAGCTGCTCAAAGCGTGATCATATAACGATGATAAAAACCATTGGATAAATAGAGAAGAAAGGGAAAATTGAAGAAGTGAAGAATGTGTAATATTGAGGGAAATAAAGGATGATGTGTGCAACAAAGCATAGAGAAATTATATGTTGATTGAGGATATTTCTATAGAGGCCATGAATTGCAAGGTGCAATATTGGTGTGACTAACATCTTGATAAGAAGTGCAACCATAGACATGATGAACTTGGTGAGATATGGATGAATATACTGAAATACCAAAATGTGGTTGTGGTGGTAGTGAATGGGGCAATGGATTTGGATATGTGCCATGATTTATATTGGAGGAGGTAATGTGATTTTTTAGTTGTATTTCCTCCTCATCCATCATGTTGTGGACCAATTGTTTGAAAATGCGATAAGTGTTGATATCATTCCCCTGTTTGTGATGATAAAAATAGAATTTATGCTCATTGTACCCCATGGTTTTATATGATTTGGATCTATTAGTTTGACCTCACCTAAAACTAATCATACTATGTGATGTATCTATTAAAAAGTGTGAGATAGAGGTCCAAAAAGAGTAGATGCAAAAGGAGTAGAATGTGAAGGGTGTTGTAATCAAATAGGGGCTTCACTAGGTAGCGATGGATTGAATGCTTGCCTAGGTTATGGGGGATCCTAATTTTTACGAATAGGTGTTTGTGGAAGTGGAGGTATTGGATGACCCATAATTATTGTATTATGGATGGATGTATGACATTAATAGTGGCTCAAGCGCAACTCAAGGTTGTCAAGATGTGCTAATATGTGTTGCATATCAATGGAAATAGGAGATGGGGATGTGAAGATAGGATGGGCATGAATTCTAGTTGTGGTGGGTGGTTATTGATAGGAGGAATAACATGAATATGGATGAGGTGAAGAATGTGGGAATGGGGGTTGATAAGGTTGTGAAATTCCAACCTATTAGGTGTTGTGAAATAGAAATTAATAGGAAGGAAGAGTAGGTGGAAGATGTGATCCTGGATGATAAGAAGCATGGTAGGAAGCATGATGGTGTGAAGAGGGAGAAGTGGCCCTCACATGGGAACCCATGGGAGGAGGAGGATGAGAGTGATGCCTCACATCATAATCATAGGATGAAATCCTAGAGTACAATGTGGGAGGTAGAGAGGAATTGTGTGAAGATGCAGAAATAGTATGAGAATTGGAAGAGGTGGCTTCCTCTAAGTGCCTAGATAAATTGGTTAGAGAAAAAGGGAGCATATGAGATTATTGCATGATGATATGTGCAAAAGAAATATTTAAACTATAAAAATGTGAAAAATTGACCTTCTAGACTCTTTGTGAGTGTTTTTGTACCTTTCTATAACTAAAAAACCAAGTTCGCATGCTAGGGTGCAATTTTTTCTGTCTAAAAATTTACACATGGAGATTTAAAATTGGAGAAAATAGATAGAGTGAAGTGTTTTGTGAATTTTGGAGCCTCTATGTGCTATATGACTATTTTTGTAACTTTTTGTAGCCTAAAAACTAGATTCACATGTCGGGGTGTGAATTTTTCTGTCTCAAAATTTGCATGTGGATGTGCGAACTTGGATAAAATAGATAGAGTGAAGTGCACTATGAAGTTATAGACTGTGGAAAACCAACAAGTGAGTTTTGAGTAGTTTTGGATGTTGTTGTAACCACTTTTGTGAACCAAACAATAAGCAAATATTTTTGGGGTTTTTATGAATTTTTATGATAGTATTTATCCTAACAACAAACAATGGGAAGTGGTGGATGCTAAAACAAAAAGGTGTGTCATAGCATAGAACCTTTTACAACACCCAAAGGCACACAAAATAGAACTATGTATCCAATAGGTGAATGGTGATTAAGTGGAAGGTACAAAAAAAAGATATTCAAAGGGATGGAACTCAAAATGCTTTGATGAGTCCAAAATCCTCTTACAAAAAGAGATCACGCTATCTAATGTGCTACTACTAGTCTAGCCAAGTATTTGCTTAACCCTTGTGTTTAAGGCATGCAAAGTAATTATAGCTATGTCCACTAATTATTTGAAAAGCCCTATGGTAAAGGGGATTTTTAAACCTACCTACTTCGAAGGTCCCTTTTGATGATAAAATCTAGAAAACCATTCTCAAGAGTAGGGGATCTTCTAGTGATGAAGGCCAAAAAATAACTCCTAGGGGCTACTATGGTGACTAATGGGGGAAATCTAGTGTAAGGAGATGAAATACATCACCAATATTGAGTGGAATTGCTGATTGTCAGTCACAAATTTGCCTAAGTGTAAAAATATGCATCCTAGACCTGACCAACATTGAAAGGTCAAAGGAAAGAGATGTCCTTCGCGAAAATCTCCAACGAGGGTTGGTTCCCTTACTAATATAAAATTTGTGTAAATCTTAGGGAGATAAATTGATAGAAATAAATCGTAAATATGGCTATAAGCCAAAAATGTAGAGTGGGGATGAACTAAAAGCTAAATAACTAGATCAAGTTATAACTAGCATTTAAACATAAAGAATAACATAGGGACCATTCACAGCTCACAAATATAACTTTCAATGAGCATCTCAACATTCATTTCTTTATCAAAAATTAAATTCAAATGTAGAATTTTAATTTATCTAACAAATTCAATGAATATAACAAAAATGATAGGCAAAAAGTAATAACATACACCACTGATCCGGGAACCAGAGACAACAGTCTTTTGATTAAAGCAAAAAATGAAACTCAAAGAATTTTTTAGCAGAATGGCCATCCTCTCTTTACATCAAGTTTCTTATTATAGAGGATTTCACATCCAAAATTAAATGCCCATAAAATAAAAATAATGGCAAATGAAAAATTGGTCGATCACAATTCTCTCCTCGGTAGTAGCAACAAACCAATCTGGTGGCACCTTCAAAAGCAGCGAATGATTTTTGGAGATGGTGCATTTGGACCTAGCCAAGATCATCAATAAAATTCATCTTCATAGTGACACCTCAAAAATAGTACAATCACACTAGAGTCAAAAGTGGACAACATTCAATTTGGGCAATCTTTTGGTTATCTGCCAACTTGATTTTAATTAGCAACAATTCTAGGAACTATAATTCTTTTCACCCCAAAAATTAAATTTGTTGGCTTCAAAACTCCCTCGACACTGATCTTCACTCGGAGCACTTTGGATTATAGTTTCACCTAGATAAAATGGAGTAAATCAATTTTACCAAGATGAAGCCCGAAAAGGACTTTCACCAAGACGTAACACGTGAAGAAGTTGATTTTGCCAAGCTTAAGCATGAAAAAATGCCTTTGTTAAAAAATGTTATTGTTGCTCTCACCAACACACGAAAATGAGTTTCACATGATCTTAGCTCAAAAGGGGGTTTTTCCAGTATGAGGTGCAAAAAGGAATTTTACCCAAAAACTACACTCAAAGGTGATTTCGCTCCAAAATGAGGGAAAAGGAATTTCGCTATAAAAATGGGTGTTTCTATAAAAACTAGAGAAAAAATGGAATTTCACTAAAAAATTGGTTGAAATGGAGTTTTTCCAGCAACTGAACTAAAAGGACATTTCGCTAGCAACTGGTCAAAACTTACTAGAAAATGACTTCACTAGCGAAACCACCTAGAAACTAATTTCACAACCTGCCCAAAAAATACTTTCATTGTGCATGGGGGTGAAAAGGCATTTCATTGCACCTGGGGGTGAAAATGAATTTTATTGTAACTTTGCCTCACCCGAAAGGAAACCCACCAAACACTTAGAAAAAAATTCAATACAATTTTTAATGTGGCAGAAGTACCAATATTTATGGTGGCTCATGGGGTATTCAGCTTACCTAAATGCAATCGATCCCCAAGCATTTTATCCATTCAGTGTAGAGTTACCACCACCAACTATGTCATATTTCTTGCTGCTTGCACTAGTATCTTCCTACTATTTGAGATGCAAATTTGTAGCTTCATACACCGCAACTACTTTAGTCCAAGAATCCATACTAATTACCTCACGAGCATTGAGCATATCTACAATGTATCAAAAAGTCTCAACCTGCTCCATGTTAATATAGTTGGCCCTCTGGATAAGTTCTAGCAATACAGACTCAATGCGAGTGAGCTTCCTCATAAAAGGTAGCATAAGATCTTCAATGATAGGCTCTTCCCAGTAATCAAATTCTGAAACGTCATCTATGAAAATAGGCCATATCGCATCCAAGTCCTTTTCCAAGATATTCTCCTGATCATCAATGAAACTAGGGAAACCATTAGCTGCTACTACATCAAAATAGACCAACAAAATGCACCTCTCATGCTCAAATATCTCTAGCAGCTTGAAGGCTTCTTTAACTAGATCCAACTTAGAAAAATAAGAGCACAATGTGATCTTAGCATTCACCCAAGCTCGGGCCATGGTGCTCATTGGGTAGAATCAGAGATCCATTTTAGCCATCACCTTGATCTTCATCTCTCATGGTAGTCGAGGCATAAAACTCCACCTGTGAAATACACTGCACTAGAAATGCTTACCACTTATGCACTATGGAATATGAAGATAATCCTACCATCCATGCCAACATTGAATATAAATATGGGCTCTTGAAATCTCTCAGCGACACCAAAAATTCTAGCAATTCCCCAAAATATGGTATCTTCAACAACTAGTTCTCCATAAACTACCACATATGAACTATAGAATGGTACCTTTCCTCTTGCTCTAAAATATTGATATTTTTAAACATGACGTCGAGCGGAGGTCTTGCACCACAAGCATGAAGAACACAAGCTTATACTGAGAGGGGGGTGAATAATATAAGATCAACTTTTACTTTTCTTTCCCAAACAATATTATCCAATGTTATCAATTTGCAATATCAATAGTAGTAATCAAAGCAATGCACAAATCATCACACACATGAGAGACACAAATTTAACGTGGTTCACCCAATGTGGGTTACGTCCACGAAGAAAATATTTCTTCTAAATTTTCTCAACAAATATCTTGGGAATCAATTCCCTATTACAATGTTTATGGACCTCTGTCCAAAGGAGATCTCAATCCCCAATGCTCTGATTTGTGGATCTCTCTCCATAGGAGAACTCTATCCCCTTTGCTCTGGTTTGTGGATCTCTCTCCATAGGAGAACTCTATCCCCTCTACTCTAGTTTGTGGATATCTCTCCATATGAGAACTCTATCCCCTCTACTCTAGTTTGTGGATCTCTCTCCATAGGATAACTCTATCCCCTCTACTCTGGTTTGTGGATCTCTCTCCATAGGAGAACTCTATCCCCTCTACTCTAGTTTGTGGATCTCTCTCCATAGGAGAACTCTATCCCCTCTACTCTAGTTTGTGGATCTCTCTCCATAGGATAACTCTATCCCCTCTACTCTAGTTTATGGATCTCTCCATAGGATAACTCTATCCCTTCTCCAAACCTACTCTCAACTCTATCTCAAATCTGCACCAAACCTTGTCACAAGGCTAGCACAAATCTGCTCTAACTCTACTCACAAATCTATCTCAATGTTGTTTCAAGTCTTCACAAGACTTGCTCAAATATACCTCAAATGCTTCAAGTCTTCTCACAAGACTTGCTCAAATCTACCTCAAATTGCTCCAAGTCTTCTCACAAGACTTGCTCAAATCTACCTCAATGTTGCTTCAAGTCTTCTCACAAGACTTGCTCAAATCTACCTCAATGCTTCAAGTCTTCTCAAAGACTTGCTCAAATCTACCTTAAATGCTTCAAGTCTTCTCACAAGACTTGCTCAAATCTACCTCAATGTTGCTCACTAAACCTGCTCAAATATTTCCAAATCTTGCATACAAACAAATCTTATATCTCTTTCAGAAATGCTTTCTTCAACTAGGCAATTCAAACATATTCTATTTAGAATTCATTTAACCTCTGGAACATATAGAGAATGATATGCACTATCAAAAACCCAATATGTTCTTCACATTCACAAATCTTGCATTCATCTAATCCAATCTCTACCTCTTGCAAAATCCCTTTCAAATCAAATCAAACTGGTGTATAACTTTGCTTCACAAAATTGGTCTATCTTTCTTGCAAATTTACTCTCAAGGATCAAACACACTAATGCACAAATTTCCTTCACAATATTGATCTCAAACACTTCACAATTACTTTCAATGTCTTTCAAACCATTGCACAAAATGTTTCACAATGATGTACAAACTTGGTCTCAATCCTAACACAAGTATTTCAGATTTCTTTCAACAATAGAGCACATGTAGGTCTCAAACCCTAATACAAATTGTTCACTTTCATTCAACAATAATGCACATGTAGGTCTCAAACCCTAATACAAATATTTCCAACAATGCATACCAATCAACCCTTTTAACTCCACCTCAAAACTACTTTCTCAAAACACAACCACCTAGATAAAAAGTTGAACCACCATACCTCAAAATGCTTGATGAAGATGTGCCCTCAAATACCTATCTCAAAAATAATATCTTTTGCAACTTCAAAAGGATTAGCACAACACCTTTTCATATATTGGAAAACCTTCTCAAAATGTGTGCACAATTATGTTCCAAACCAATGCTCTATAACTCTCTTGGTTTCTCAAAATAAAACATCAAATCATGAACCAAGCCCTTCAATATTAAAGCAAGTATTACAAACAATAAAAGCACATTATACACCTTTTATCTCCCACTTAAATATTTCAACAAACACAAATTGATTAACCACTAATTACACCTTATTACTCCACAAAATAATACTTCAAAAATTAATTGCAATTTCCCCCTTTTATTTCCTTCTAAAACAATGGCAAAAATAAAATATTTATTTCCCTTATAACTCCCTAAGTCCAATAGTGCACAATAATCAAGCACAACTTAGGCCCTTAATAATTCAACCTTAGTCACTAATAAAAAATTATTTCTCTTACCACAACTATCATGGGTGGGAATCGACCATGAAACCTCCTGCTTGCCAGTGCGCTAGCGCCACTTGGGCTACCGCTAGGCCAACTACCCACATAGAACCAAATATGCATATTCTATGTTTTAAAACCTTTGCAAAACCTCCTTGCTTAGCAAAATATCAAAACTATCACCATCGAGTTTCGACCTCATGACCTACTACTTGCCCTGTGCCTTAGCGCTGCCTAGTCTGCCACTAGGCTACCCACCTACTTGAGAATAAACTCCCATGATCCTCTATTTATTCAACCATCCAATGTCCTTTTTTTAAATTAAAATTCATCCTTTCTTTTCTCATGATTCGTGCATGTAGGAAAATTGAATACCATTGCAATTCGAAAACCATTACCTTAGTGCATAAATTTAATCCATATTAATATGGATTTCACCTTCCTTTCTTGATGTCGGTGCTTTATAAGTTTTATTTGAAACCTTTAAAAATGTTGGCACCAAAACCCATCTTGGGTTTAAATTATAATATAAAATATTATAATAAACTTTTTATTATTTAAACCTTTGGCTTCAAACTTTTGTCCTTAATATTATAATATTAAAATATTATAATATTATTTCTTTTTAAGCCTTAGTCACTTGCTTTCTGCATGGTATTTAAACTAGGGTCTTCAACCTTTTAACCAAACACTTAGAGCTTTGTCCCAAACCTCTTTGGCTTATAATATTTAAAGTAAATATTATAACCTTTTCCTTTTTATCAATTTCCTTGCATTGGGATGAACTTTGCCTTGCATATTTAACCAACTTATAAACCTTATATTTTTGCCATGCCAAGCTATCTTTGACATCAATGAAAACCAATGTCATCAACCTATGACATCAATCCTTTGACATCAATGACAACAATATACTCAAAATTTCCAACAATCTCCCCCTTTGTCATTGATGGCAACCCTTTCTAAAAATTCCTTTTCCTACCACTAGATTCCAAATCTGCTCCCCTGAGAAATTCTCCCCCTAATGAATGCTCTCCCCCTTACTCAAATCTCTCCCCCTTTGACATCAATGGCAAAGGGACTCCTTTGGGGCTAAATATAAGACTCTTAGCTCAGCCCCCTCCCCACCTCCTCTCCTTGAGGTGATTAATTTTGGGGTGGGAGTATCTCTACTCCCAACATACAATGCTCTTTTTCTTTGTCAACCTTCTTTTTCAACATTTTTGTAACCATACCCTTTTGATCCTTTTGAGTGTCCCTATTCTTGCTTGACTCTGGAAGTTCTGGAAACTCTGTTCTACACCACTTGGCCTTATGCCCAAGATTATTGCACTTGTAACACTTAATGTTGTAGTTCTTGGAAGGTGTAAATATCTTGAAGTTCCTCTTGGTGAAGCCATAATCATTTCTATCATGAACCCTATAGTGGATCACTTTATGACCAAAGTGATTACAAGAGTAGCAATACCCTTGAAAGAGATATCCATATTTGAATGAGTTGAAGTTCCTCTTAGTGAAACCATACTCCTTTTTTCCATGAACCCTGCAATGCATAGCCTTGTGACCAAAATGATTACATGAAAAACAATGCCCTTTGAAAAAATCTTGTTTTGAAACCTCTATTCTCTTAGTCCTTTCTTTGCCTTCTCTGTGATGATCCCTGTTTCTTGTTTGTGCATTGTTTCCTTTCTTAGTGAAGCTTCTATTCTTCAACTTATCCGCATAAGTCTTAATTTCTTCTTCACTCTCTTCCTCTGAAACTTCCTCTTCTTTTGAGCTTGAGCTTGACCCTTCTTCTTGTTTCCCTTGTCCTTCTTCAAAACCAAGTCCTATTTTGATAGATGAAGATCTTTGTGCATTGATAATTTTATCCAAAGTTTTTGAACTTTTCCCAAACTTGTGTAGCTTGTCCTTAGAATATTTCACTTCCATCCTTAGAGAAACTACCTCATGTTCTAATATTTCACATTCTAACTCTTTTACCTCTAAATTTTCAACCATGACCTCTTTAAATCTCCTTGCCTTAGCTTTTGAGTTTGTCAGGTCTTGTAGAAGCTTTTCTTTTTCTTCCTCATGTTCTTGAACTTGAGCCTTTAGTCTTGAATTCTGCTTTCTAACTCTTTTCAACTCTCTGAGAGCAACAATAAGTTCTTCTTCTAGATCAATTGTGCCTTCCTCTTCATTTTTTGAATCTTTCTCTACTTCTTGGTCTTCAAGAGCATCTTCATACTTTTCGACTTTATCTTCAATAGAGAGCATTTTCTTCCTCTTCTATTGCCAAAAATAGAATCTCTTCTTCTTCACTATCTGAGAGTCTTTCATCACTGTCACTTGAAGCATTGCTTGCCTTGTTAACATAGAAACTCTTCTTGTGCCTTTGAAAGAACTTATTTTCATGCTTGCCTTGACCATACCTATTTTTCTTTTCATGCCTAAATTTTCCTTCTTCCTTTTTCTTATGATCATGTTTCTCTTCACTACTACTACTTCTGGCTTGTGGAAAATTAGATGCATAGTGACCAAAATTACCACAATTAAAACATTTCATAGTCTTCATACCTTTGTGCTTTCTTGAGTCCTTGTTTCTTCTCACATAGTTAGCTTCTTCATTACTGCTTGACTCACCACTTGATTCTGGTTTCTTATATTTTGTCTTCTTTGAAGCTTTGAAAGCTACCTCTTTCTTGGAATTGTGATCCTTTTCTATTCTCATCTCATAAGCTATGATAATTCCATGTAACTCATCCATAGTCAACTTATCAATATCTCTCATCTCTTCTATAGCTGAAACCTTTGCATCATACCTTATAGGGAGTGATCTTAATACTTTCTGAGCAACACTAGAGTCTTCAATTTTGAATCCAAGTCCATGCATGGTATTAACAACCTCATCCACATGAAGTAAGTATTTAGCAATATCTTCCTCATCTTCCATATTCAAATATTCAAACCTTTTCTTGTGGTTTTGTAGTTTTTCCAACTTGACCTTGTTATCTCCTTCATATGTTTGCTTCAATTTGTCCCATATATCTTTTGTTGATTTGCATTGCATAACTTTCACAAATTTTGCTTCATGTAATCCACTTAAGATTCCATTCATAGCCTTGGAATTATTCACATGTAACTGCTTACCATCCTTATCTGTGGGAGGAGTAGTTGTAGGTGTGAACCCATCCTCAATAGATTGCCATGTCTCATATCCTTGTGCCATCAAGTAAGTCTTCATCCTTATACTCCAGAAAGCATAATTGTTCCCATCGAACAATGGAGCCTTGTTTGATGAAGATCCATTCTGAGATGCCATCTGTGTTCCTGTAATATCTTCCTTCAAGTTGTTAGAATTTTTTGAAGGAACCCGCTCTGATACCAATTGAAGAACACAAGCTTATACTGAGAGGGGGGTGAACAGTATAAGATCAAATTTTACTTTTCTTTCCCAAATAATATTATCCAATGTTATCAATTTGCAATATCAATAGTAGTAATCAAAGTAATGCACAAATCATCACACACATGAGAGACACAAATTTAATGTGGTTCACCCAATGTGGGTTACATCCATGGAGAAAATATTTCTTCTAAATTTTCTCAACAAATATCTTGGGAATCAATTCCCTATTACAATGTTTATGGACCTCTATCCAAAGGAGATCTCAATCCCCAATGCTCTGATTTGTGGATCTCTCTCCATAGGAGAACTCTATCCCCTTTGCTCTAGTTTGTGGATCTCTCTCCATAGGAGAACTCTATCCCCTCTACTCTAGTTTGTGGATCTCTCTCCATAGGAGAACTCTATCCCCTCTACTCTAGTTTGTGGATCTCTCTCCATAGGATAAATCTATCCCCTCTACTCTAGTTTGTGGATCTCTCTCCATAGGAGAACTCTATCCCCTCTACTCTGGTTTGTGGATCTCTCTCCATAGGATAACTCTATCCCCTCTGCTCTAGTTTGTGGATCTCTCTCCATAGGATAACTCTATCCCCTCTACTCTAGTTTGTGGATCTCTCTCCATAGGAGAACTCTATCCCCTCTACTCTGGTCTGCTCCAAAGCCTGCTCTCAAATCTATCTCAAATCTACACCAAACCTTATCACAAGGCTAGCACAAATCTGCTCTAACTCTACTCATAAATCTATCTCAATGTTGTTTCAAGTCTTCACAAGACTTGCTCAAATCTACCTCAAAGCTGCTCCAAGTCTTCTCACAAGACTTGCTCAAATCTACCTCAATGTTACTTCAAGTCTTCTCACAAGACTTGCTCAAATCTACCTCAATGTTGCTTCAAGTCTTCTCACAAGACTTGCTCAAATCTACCTCAATGCTGCTTCAAGTCTTCTCACAAGACTTGCTCAAATCTACCTCAATGCTACTTCAAGTCTTCTCACAAGACTTGCTCAAATCTACCTCAATTTCTCACTGAACCTGCTCAAATATTTCCAAATCTTGCATACAAACAAAGCTTATATCTCTTTCAGAAATACTTTCTTCAACTAGGCAATTCAAACATATTCTATTTAGAATTCATTTAACCTCTGGAACATATAGAGAATGATATGCACTATCAAAAACCCAATATGTTCTTCACATTCACAAATATTGCATTCAACTAATCCAATCTCTACCTCTTGCAAAATCCCTTTCAAATCAAATCAAACTAGTGTATAACTTTGTTTCACAAAACTGGTCTATCTTTCTTGCAAATTTACTCTCAAGGATCAAACACAATAATGCACAAATTTCCTTCACAATATTGATCTCAAACACTTCACAATTACTTTCAATATCTTTCAAACCATTGCTCAAAATGTTTCACAATGATGTACAAACTTGGTCTCAACCCTAACACAAGTATTTCATATTTCTTTCAACAATAGAACACATGTAGGTCTCAAACCCTAATACAATTGTTTCCACTTTCTTTCAACAATAATGCACATGTAGGTCTCAAACCCTAATACAAATATTTCCAACAATGCATACCAATCAACCCTTTTAACTCCACCTCAAAATTACTTTCTCAAAACACAACCACCTAGATAAAAAGTTGAACCACCATACCTCAAAATGCTTGATGAAGATGTGCCCTCAAATACCTATCTCAAAAATAATATCTTTTGCAACTTCAAAAGGATTAGCACAACACCTTTTCATATATTGGAAAACCTTCTCAAAATGTGTGCACAATTATGTTCCAAACCAATGCTTTATAACTCTCTTGGTTTCTCAAAATAAAACATCAAATCATGAACCAAGCCCTTCAATATTAAAGCAAGTATTACAAACAATAAAAGCACATTATACACCTTTTATCTCCCACTTTAATATTTCAACAATACACCCACAAATTGATTTACCACTAATTACACCTTATTACTCCACAAAATAATACTTCAAAAATTAATTGCAATTTCCCCCTTTTATTTCCTTCTAAAACAATGGCAAAAATAAAATATTTATTTCCCTTATAACTCCCTAAGTCCAATAGTGCACAATAATCAAGCACAACTTAGGCCCTTAATAATTCAACCTTAGTCACTAATAAAAAAAATTATTTTCACTTACCACAACTATCATGGGTGGGAATCGACCATGAAACCTCCTGCCTGCTGGCATGCTAGCACCACTTGGGCTGCTGCTAGGCCAACCACCCACACAGAACCAAATATGCATGTTCTATATTTTAAAACCTTCACGAATCCTCCTTGCTTAGCAAAACATCAAAACTATCACCATCGAGTTTCAACCTCACGACCTACTGCCTGCCCTGCGCCTTAGCGCTACCCAGTCTACCGCTAGGCCAACCGCCTGCTTGAGAATAAACTCCCATGATGCTCTCTTTATTCAACCATCCAATGTCCTTTTTTTAAATTAAAATTCATCCTTTCTTTTCTCACGATTCGTGCACGCAGGAAAATCGAATACCATTGCAATTCGAACAAATTACCTTAGTGCATAAATTTAATCCATATTAATATGGATTTTACCTTCCTTTCTTGACGTCGACGCTTTATAAGTTTTATTTGAAACCTTTAAAAATGTTGGCACCAAAACCCATCTTGGGTTTAAATTATAATATAAAATATTATAATAAACTTTTTATTATTTAAACCTTTGGCTTCAAACTTTTGTCCTTAATATTATAATATTATTTCTTTTTAAGCCTTAGTCACTTGCTTTCTGCATGGTCTTTAAACTAGGGCCTTCAACCTTTTAACCAAACACTTAGAGCTTTGTCCCAAACCTCTTTGGCTTATAATATTTAAAGTAAATATTATAACCTTTTCCTTTTTATCAATTTCCTTGCATTGGGATGAACTTTGCCTTGCATAATTAACCAACTTATAAACCTTATCTTTTTGCCATGCCAAGCTATCTTTGACATCAATGACAACCAATGTCATCAACCTATGACATCAATCCTTTGACATCAATGACAACAATATACTCAAAATTTCCAATAAAGCAAAGGCATCCCTAATCGAGCTAACCGAAATGATGAACTTATCTCCTTGGGTGTTTTGAACAACTCTCATAGAAGGATTATAGCATTGTGTAATCACCTATACCAACTTGTGACACGAGTTCATAGGCATACATAGGTACCAAAAAATATGAGAATAGAACACCGTGGTGTGTGAAATATCAGTGGATACCTTCTATAGAGTGAACTCGACATCCTGGCACAATTTCTCCATACCCTTGTTCGTAATTATGAAGTCGTTGATTTACACCAGGCGGTCGTACTAAGGCATTAATTCTACTTCCTCCTCCTCTTTAACTTTTTACCGCATCTTATCTGGGTTAGCTTTCTTCTAAACTTTCTCATTCTTAGCTTTTGAGGTTCTCTTCCCCATATTTGGATTTCTTTGTACAGATAGTGAATAACTTCAAACCTTGGAGCAACCCATGATTCATAGCAATTCTACAAACATACGCTTTGCAATTATTTTGATTATTTAAACTAAAACGTTCACCTTCTTATAGTTTTCCAATCACACCTACCGAATTTAATGTTTGTGGCATGCTACCTAAATTTAAGGTGTTTCACACTTTCCAATGATTCGACGGTTTTGCCCACCTCTTTTCTTAACACTATGATTGGTTGTTCTAATTTTTTAATTATTTTTATTTCTTGGGAGGCACAACTTGCCATTAATGGTTAATTTTAAAAAACATGACTCACCTCTTTTTTACCTTGAACTATGCGATGGGTGCTTGTTTTGCTGAAAAAGCAAGGCAAAAAGGTATTTCATTGATTTAGCTGGTGAAACATCATGTATTCTAAGAGTTCACTAAAAAAGCAATGCAATTTTTTTTTTTGATCTCTTTCGCTCTAAAAATATATTTAGCCACTTTGTTCGCTCGAAAAATCATGTAACTGGATTTTTATTGCTGCCAACTTGAGTTTTTCCCCAAAAATCAAGATATGCATGAGCAAAAGGGGGTGAAAATGAATTTCGCTCTGAAAAGCAAAGATGCATGGGAAAAATTCTTTTCTGGGGTGAAAATTTGCTTCTTTTTTTCTTCCATTTTTATCTTTTCACTAAGTGCTTTTGCCAATTTGAGTTCCCAGCTTTAAAAATTGGCATGATTTTTCCTCTATTCACCTAGAAAGCAAAAAAAAATTAAATAATGCATGTTTTTTTATGCCTTTGGTGCTGAAAAAGCACTTCTAGGTGAAATGCCCAAAAAAATCAAGGAAAGGGACTTTCGCTCAGCGAAAAGAAATTTTGCTTTCTTTCATTTTTTTTATCTGAAGAAGGTTTTTACTAGCGAAAATGATTTTCACCAATGAAAACACCTTCACCCAGTGAAAAGGAATTTTGCTCCCCATCCTTAGTCATTTTTTCAAAACAACATTAAAAAACTATGTACATATTTACATTTGTAATCCTATATTTTTTACTGGTAATAGGCCTTCAATTGAAGACCATTTATTAAAATCAACAACACACCACCATCCATATCCTACAAAAAATATGAGCTAAATTGATTGAAACTAAAAATCTAGAATGGGCCCTCCCAAATTACCTCAAAATTGTAATGTTTTCCAGACTTTACCTTGTTCTCGTTCCATTAAAACACAAGATCGCCCTCCTTGAATGTCCTTTCTGAAGTCCTTTTGCTAAACCAAATATTTATCCTCTAAGCATGATCCATGAAAGCATTATATAATTTCTTCCTTTATTCTAACTATAATAGTTGAGCCAACCCTGTGCTCATGGGATCAAATTTATCATCTTCATCATCAAACAATTGCAAATATTGAAGAGTAAACAACTCAATATGAATAGGCAAGACTACTTCCTTATAGTACACCAAGGAATAGGGGGACGTCTTGATAGATTTTTTACTGAGATGTAATCATCCTATAAAGCTTGGTTCAAGATAAAATGCCAACTTTACTTATTATTACCAAGAGCCCTCTTCAAAATACTAAGCAGATTCTTATTTGTAGACTCGACCAAACCATTTCCTCGTGGATAGTAATTTTATGAGGTTTTTAAATAAATATCATACTTACCCGTGAACTCGTTGATTTTGGCACCAATAAATGGAGTTCCATTTTCTATTACAATCACATCTGGTATGCCAAAGTGAGTGATCAATCCTTCAAGGAAAGTAATGATTGTCTCTTGGTCTGCCTTCTTGGTTGGGATTGCTTCGACCCATCGGTTGAAATAATGAGTCACATTCAGAATGTATTTATCTCTAATAGATGAATTAGGATCAATGACCTCAATAAAATCTAAACCTAATTTTTGAAATAGTGCTTATACTTGAATCGAGTGAAGAGGTAAAGATGTATTTTTGCTCCTACCGATATACCTCTAGAATTTACCACAACTTTGACTGAATTTGAATGCATCTACAAAGAGAGTGGGCCAGAAATAACCTACTTTGATAATTTTTAATGCCATGGGTCTTCCTACATAGTGGCATCCTAACAATATAGAATGAAATTCTTCCAAGATTTTCTATTTCATTGATTCTCAAACACATCTGATAATCACTCCATAAATATTCTTATAAAACAACCCACTTGGTAACATTACATATTTGAGGGCCTATATTCTAAATCTCCTTCTCTTTGAAGCATTGGTATGTGAAGGACACCTTCCTGAATTGAAATATTCAACAAGGTCCTCTATCCAATCATGGTCACTTGGGAAATTATTAGCTAGATTACCCTTGCTTACTGACTCTTCATACTAGAAAATAATGGATTCAGAAGCAGTGCTCCTTGCAATATCTTGATATAATACTTGACCTCACACCAACTTGGTTGGTCAGATTTTGATATTATATTCTTGGATTTTAGAAACCCAACCATATATTTTGTCTCCAAGCTCACCTTGGATAATGAAACTTTGGATATCCAGATGAACAACATACATAATTTTTTTCTTTGGGAAACAAAATACCAAAAATTATTTAAGGACTTCATCACTGCATATACTTGTTTCTCAATGAAATTGTACTTTTCATCATGTGGTTGGATAACTTGGCTTAGGAATGTAATATGCCGCTCATTTTCATCTTCTCCCTTCTGTGTGATAGCAACTGCATAAATATCCTCTTCACCAATAGCATACATGATAAAATCCTTTGAATAGTAAGGGTTTATCAAAATGGGGGATTGAGAAACTCTTTCCTTAATTTCCCATAATGCTTGCTTACTTTACTCAGTCCATTTGAACTTAGCATCCTTCTTCAAAATATCAGTCATTGGTTTCACAACTTGGGTGAAATCTACAATAAACTTTTGAATGAAATTAATCTGACCAAAAAATGACTACAAAACTTTCTTGTTGGATGGAAGTGGAAGCTTCAAAAGAGTCTTAGCTCTATCTGGAGCAATGACTAAACCTTTTTCTGAGATTACATGGCCCAAGAGCCTTCTCTCCTTCACCGTAAAGATAAAATTTTTTGTCTTGATGGATATTCTAAACTCTCAGTATTTCTCAAACACTTTTCTTAAATGTAAATTATGCTCCTCCCTATTATGAGATAAGACAGTCATATCATCCAAATAAATAACAATATAACGGTTTAATAACTCACCGAAAGCTACATCTATCACTCTCTAAAAGGTTGCACCAGCATTTGAGAGACAAAAATACATTCACTAATAAGAAAATATACCCCATTTTATGGTGAATGTCATTTTGTACTGGTCTTCATCCTCGACCCATATCTGATTGTAGCCAGATAATCCATCTAATAAAGAAAATCTCTGATATCTTCAACTATGTGAAAAATCTGATCAATCTATGGTAAAGGATAATGATACTTCAGAGAAGCCTGATTTAAATTTTGGAATTCAACACACAGGTGAATATCTCCATTCTTTTTCCTCATCGAAACCAAATTTTCTACCCAGGTAGAATGCTTTATTGGGTAAATAATTTTAGCTTCCAGCATTTTCAGTAGTTTAGCTTTCATAAAAACTTTAATTTTGGGATTGACTATTCTCTATTTCTACCTGAAGGGTTTCACTCCTTCTTGTAGCTCAATAGTATGCTAGATAAAATCCTTGTTGTAGCCTTTTAAATCGTGGTAACTCCAGGAAACAATATCTAGAAATTCATGGAAAAGCTCCTTGATTTGCTCAAAATATTCTAGAGTGCAATCATTTCTAACCTTGATTGACTTTTTAGGTCCCAATTGCAACTCAGTGTACTCCTTCTCATCTACTTTGATATTAAGTTTTTTAGCTTTGTCATTATGATCAAAGAGACTTTCAAGCATAATCAATCCTTTTAGGATATGATTATTTCCCAACTGGATAAGTCCCTCAGCTTCTTCTTCATCAAGTGTTCTTTCTTCCATATTACTAGCCTCTCTTATCAGGAAGTTCATGATCTTCTCATCACTTTTGAACACTTGTTAGTAGATATTCTTATTAGGAACTGAAGGCATGTAAACCAGCCTCATAGTTTTTGGTTTCTTCACCATGTGCTCAACTGTAAAAAAGTTGATGCCACGGGATGCCAATATATCAACATATTTATTTTATTCCCATGAAATTGGTTGGATGTTCAACACCGTGTAGGCTTCAATCAAATCCCAAACTTTGTTGTAGTACAAATTCAAATAGTGTTTCTTGGAGACACACTTGTTTGTTACTTGATTCACAATCGGGTTTGAATCTCCAAAAATCTAGAGTTATTTAATCTCAAGTTTCTCAACTTTCTTCAAGCCTAAGCACAATGCTTCATATTCGATGGTATTATTTGTACAACTCTAGGTCAATTAGTATGAATATGTCTTATATATGTCAAAAGGAGAAATGAGAACAATCCCTACTCCTACACCATTTTTACATCTTGCACCATCAAAGTAGAGCTTCCACAACTGATCTGGAATAGGACCTTGATCATTATACACCTTCACTTCAACCTTTTCAGGCTTAGTAATGGAGTAACAACCAATATCAGTTTCTATCATCACATTAAAATTATTTATTGAAAACTCATCTTCTGTACAAAGCTCATCCGTAACTTCTTCCATTAAATCCAATTCTTCTAGTTCTTTAGTGACCATGTTGATAGAATCTATGGATTTTTCCTCTTCTTTGATCATCTCTACATGAAATTTATAATGCTTCTCATTGTATATTTAGATTCTTTTTCCTTTGATAGGAACTTCCAAGTGAGATTAATACAAAGAAATATAACCTCCCAACTTGGCAGTAAACTCTCTTGAGAGGCACATGCTAAAATATGGCTCTAGGTCAACTACAACCACCTCTTGGATCACAATGATTTGAGGTATTTTATGTAGGACAATGGGGATATCTTTGATGACCCCTACTATTATTACAGGAGTACCATCCAATTGCAAAAATTCTAGGCTACTCCTGGTATACTCAATGCCCATAACATCACAAACTACCTTTGGCATGATAGTTATCGCAACACCAGAGTCGATCATGCAGTTATGCACAATCCAACCCTCCATCTTGAGATATAAATAAAATTATGGTGGTATATTATTTCCAGTAGCTGAATTTGTAAGTGTATGAGTAACACACTCTGAGTGAGATTCTTCTTTTTTTATTTAACACATTTCAATGATTATTGCAACAAATCAACTTGTCCAGGCAATTGCAATGCATCATAGAGACTAACCTTAGCAGTGATCTTCTTTAGTTCTTCAACAATGTTATACGTAGATGAAGTGGACTCCCTTATTTCATTAGTAGCCTCATACTTAGATATTGTTGCATGGCTTCCACCCCATGACGCTTGGTCATAGATAGGTATTTGAGGTATTATTTTGCTTGTTCCTTCATCTCAGAATGCACTTGTGAAGTTGATTCCTTCACTCATAATATTTCTTTCACTTGTGTGGGCAAGAGATATTTTAACAGGACAATTTATTTTGGCTTATATGTTGTACTAGGTTCTTTTGCTTATGATTGTTTCTTTTTCATTCTACACCTTCGACTCAGCAAGCACCTTCAGTGGCTCCATATCAGTTGGGTCCACTGTGACTGGATTTTTTCCATATCTCATGAGAACCAAAACTTGTTCTACATAAGGGACCATAAAATCATGATCAACTTCTCTAATCATGTTGATTTGACCATCAAAATAACTATTTTCTAATATCTGCATGTAGTTCAGATGAACCATGATAGTTTCTTTACCATGTGGATCATTGTAGGTAGAACACTAGTACACTTTGTATGATGGGATATCATTCATAAATATGATTAGATTCCTTTCAGGCATCGTGTTGGTCGAAATTACTTGCTCTCTAGTTATTGGTGGAGGTTGAAATATCCTAGGCTAGAAATCTCTCTCATCTTATTTTTTCTTAATCACTGTGATCTCATTGCTCATCGCTCTTATCATTGAGTTCATTAATTGCATATCTTTCGGTAACTTCACTTGGAGATCAATATTTGAGGGTGTTGGAGGAGTTGGTAATGGAAGTGGTACTAGCATAGGTGGCAATATTGGAAATGGAACTGGAGAAGGCAGGTGTAGAATGGATAAAGCAAGCAGTTATGGGATAGAAACTATCAGGGTTTGATATGAACTTGGATTCCATGAAGGAATTGGATACATGGGGGACATTGGTAAGGATTGAGAAGATGTATTGGAAAGATAGGCATCATCATATTTGGTGGGAGCTTACAAGTAGCAATCAAATCAGCTTCAACATTTTGCATGATAGAGTACAAGGCTGGGAATGTATTAACATTGGACTGACGGATGGCCATGCTAATGTTATAATTTAAATCTTAGAGAGTAAAATGTAGCCTATTCAAAAATAATCTAGAGACCGTTAGGTACTCTTTACCAAGTTTGAGTGAACCTAACATTGAAGTCAACAATTTCCTCATACAAATGCCTTTGAATGTTAGTAAATTGATGCAACAGAGATAAAGGATCCGCTTGTTCATTGAAGCCTTTTATCATCAACTCTGCCAACTGGTCCCATGTGGTGATAGTAGCAGGTGGTAAATATTGATACCAGTAAATCAATTTCTCTCTAAGAGAGAGCATGAGCAATCTCACCATGAAATCTTCATCTATGATATGGATAGTTACCAAAGAAATCACGTCTTGAACATGCTCATATGTTATTTTTCTTGTACCATTGTAAGTAGGAAAATCCTTCAATGCTGCTAGCGGGATTAGATTCTAAGCTTGCAGATTCAAAGCTTCGAAGTGATTCCAGGCTGGAAATTGTCTTGGTGGTGGTGGTGGATTTTAGACCATTTGGATTGGAGTATTTTCTTGAGGAGGAAATCTAGTGACGGTACTAGAGGGACTTGAAGGAACAAAAAATACACTAGCTACCTATGAAGAGGTTCTAATTGAAGAACATGAACTTATACTGAGAGGGGGGGGTGAACAGTATAAGACTTAACCATTTAATAATTTTAAATTCAGATAGCAATGGCATCAACATGATATTAAACAAGATAGAAAGCATCACACATAGAAGACTCATTTTAACGTGGTTCACCCAGAAAGGTTGGGCTACGTCCACAAAACTTTTCTCTAAAAGTTTATTTCAAATTCTTTGGGAAACCTTCCCAATTACAATGTTTATGAGCCTCTGCTCAAAGGAGATACCTTCCCCTAACTCTGCTCTGGCTGGTGATCCTCTAGAAGACCTCTGCCTCTTCTGCCCTTAGCAAGTGGAACTCTATCCATAGAAGACACCTGTCTTCCCTGCTCTGGCTGGAGACCTCTGTCCTCAACTCTGTCACCTCAAAGCTGGTCCTCGAATTTGCACCAAAACATAGTCCTTCGATCTGGTACAAATTGTCCTCTTCCTCTGTTCTGCAAGACACAGTCCTTCGCTCTTATTACGCAATTACAGCTGCACTCGATCGAACATCGACCTTTGCACCTCTGCGCAAACATAGCAACATACAACACTCTACGATCGAACTTCTCACAGTGCGCATCAACTCGCCACTTCTGCGCTAATTACGTTGTTATGGCTGCATCTCGCACACTTCGCACAAATCGACTCGACTCGACTCACTCTCTTGCGCACAACAGAATTCACTTGCGCAAATTCGATACTCACATTCGATACATTGAAACTCAAAAATAGTCCTCCTTTTATAGCATTAATTCATGATCAAAAACTTAATCTTTAGTCGGTTGTTACCCTAAAGATCGTCGGCTACAAAACCCTAATCTTCGTCGGCCCAGATTTAACTTTGTCGGCTTCAACCGCCTCTGCTCTTCTGTCACTTTCCTGTAGCTTCTCGTGAAACTACAACATGTCATGATATCGTGACATTTTTGCAACCATACACTACCTTATGTCTTTTGTCGCGATATCGCGACACTTTTGCTTTTGCCTACCTTCTGTCCTTGTCGTGAAATCGTGACACTTTTGTCTTTTGTTGACGTCATCTTCACTCCTATCGTGAAATCATGACACTTTAGTCTTCATGGCCTTCCTCTCGGCTTTTGTCACGAAATCGTGACACTTCTGCTTCTTCTTTCGCCTTCACCTGAACATGTCGCGAAATCGTGACGCTTTTGTCTTCATAGCCTTCCTCTCGGCTTCTGTCATGAAATCATGACACTTCTCCTATAGAAGACCTTCTTCTAGTTTTTGTCATGAAATCATGACTCTTTCACCATCTAGCTTTTCTTACTTCTGAAATCCTACGACTTCTTAAAGCTTTCCTTGCAACCTGTCATGAAATCATGACGCTTCTCCTTTCAGACTCTTCCCTTTGCTGCATGTCATGAAATCATGACAGTTCTCTCTTTGAGCTTTTCAGCATGTCATGAAATCGTGACAGTCCTCAACTTGACCTCTGCAGCATGTCATGAAAACGTGATAGTCCTCACTTGGAATTTTGCATCATGTCACGAAATCATGACAGTTCCTGAATAACTTTCTCTCTCTTTGATCTTGTCATGAAATCATGACAGTTCACACTATGGACTCTCTTTTCTGCATTATGTCATGAAATCGTGACACCTTTTTGTCCATACAACTTTCTTGGCAATGTGTCATGAAATCGTGACACTTTTCCTTCTCTGCCTTCCTGCACTTTTCGAGTCGCAAAAATGCGACATGTCATGAAATCGTGACACTTTCCAACTTGCTCTCCTTCTCTGCCAACATGTCACGAAATCGTGACAGTTTTGCCCAAACTTTCTCTCTCCTCAAACATGTCATGAAATCATGACAGTTTTGCCAGCACTTTCTCTCTCCTAAAACATGTCACGAAATCATGACAGTTTTTCCAGCCGCCTGCATACTTTTTCTTACTTGTCTTTTTCTTGATCTTTTTGCAACTAGGGCTACTCTGATCTTCTTGGAAACTCACTGTCCAAACTGAAACCTTCATCAAAACAATTTCTTTGACATCAAACCAGATTGCTTCAAGACCTTCTTGACATCAATGACAACATCTACACTTAGAGCAAAGGCAATGTACCCAAGGTACCCAAAATTGCCAACAATCTCCCCCTTTGTCATTGATGGCAAACCTTAACTGAAAACACTAGTCAAGAGCCAAAACTGAAACCAACTGATCCATCAACTGAGAATCTTCCTTTGAAGTTTTTGCTCCCCCTGACTTGAAGCTCTCTTCTTCACTATGAAGCTCTCCCCCTTACTCATATCTCTCCCCCTTTGTCATCAATGGCAAAGGGCCACCTTTGGGACTCGGGACTAAGAAAGAGCCTCTTGGCTTGGTCCCTCCCCCACCTCCTGATGAGGTGATTAATTCTGAGGTGAGAGTACAACTCCCAATTTCTCCCTTAGATACTCAAACGTATCTCTTGGAAGAGGTTTGGTGAAGATATCTGCAATCTGCTCTTTAGTAGGCACATACTCTAGCTTGACCTGCTTCTCTTGCACTTTCTCCCTTAGAAAATGATATTTGATGGAAATGTGCTTCGTCCTTGAGTGCATTACCAGATTTTTAGAAATACTTATGGCACTTGTATTATCACAGAGAATGGAGATGGGTTGTTCATGCTTGACTTTGAAATCCTCCAAGGTGGTTTTCATCCATAAAACCTGTGTGCACCCAACCACTGCTGCTATGTATTCAGCTTCTACTGTAGATAAGGAAACTGAAGGTTGTTTCTTACTTAACCAAGAAACCAGACTCTTTCCCAGAAAGAATGCTCCACCACTAGTGCTTTTCCTGTCATCAATACTGCCTGCCCAATCTGCATCTGTATAGGTTGTGAGGGTGAAATCATCACCTTTGGGATACCAAAGCCCAAAGTCCATAGTGCCCTTCAAATATCTGAATATCCTCTTGACTGCTATAACATGAGATTCTTTTGGAGCTGCCTGAAATCTTGCAACTAATCCAACGGCCTGCATGATATCCGGTCTGGTAGTTGTACTGTATAGTAAACTGCCAATCATAGATCTGTACAACTTCTGATCTGCCACTGGAGATTCATCATCTTTACTCAGATTGCACCCTGTAATCATAGGAGTACACACGGGTTTGCTGTCCATCATCCCAAATTTCTTCAACATTTCTTTGATATACTTTTCTTGAGAGAGAAATATACCATCTTTTGATTGCGCAATCTGAAGCCCTAAAAAGAATGACAGCTCTCCAATCATAGACATCTCGAATTCCTTCTGCATGGTGTTGGCAAAAACTTTGCACATCTGAGTATTATTTCCCCCAAAAATAATATCATCAACATAGACAACTATGATCAACATATCATCACCTTCATTCTTAATATACAAGTTGCTATCTGCCACGCCTTTCCTGAAACCTTGTTCATGAAGATACCCGTCAAGTCTTGAGTACCAAGCCCTGGGTGCTTGCTTTAACCCGTACAAGGCCTTTTTCAGTTTACATACATAGTCTGGCTGTTCTGAGAGAGACACTCCTTCTGGCTGTTCTATGTAGACTTCTTCATTCAACACCCCATTTAGAAAGGCTGATTTTACATCCATTTGAAATACCTTGAAATATTTGAAACTAGAAAGGGCCAAAAACATTCTGATAGCTTCAAGACGAGCAACAGGCACAAACGTCTCCTCGAAATCAACACCTTCTACTTGAGAATAACCTTTACAAACTAACCTAGCTTTGTTTCTGACAATCTTTCCGTCCTCATTGAGTTTATTTCTGAATATCCATTTTGTGCCAATGACATTCTTGTCCTTAGGTCTAGGAACCAAATCCCAAGTTTCACTTTTCTCTATTTGATTTAGCTCTTCATCCATTGCTTTTATCCAAAATTTATCTGCACATGCTTCACTGAAATCTTTTGGCTCAATCTGAGACAATAAAGCAACATTCGTAGAATCATGTGAAGGAATGACTCTTCTTCTTGTTTGCCTGCTGTTTGGATCACCAATGATCAAGTCTTTGGGATGATGTTTCTGAACATACCGTGAAGGAGTTTTGGGAAGCGGTTGTTGTCTTTCCTCTTCTTCATCTGAAGCCTCTCTGAATTCTTCTTGACAGATTTCATCACCTAGTTCCTTGATTGGTTCTCTTATCCCTGTCTTTTCATCTACTATTACATTTATGCTTTCTACAATAGTATGAGTTCTTTTGTTGAAACATCTGTAGGCCTTGCTTCTGCTGGAATATCCAAGAAAAATTCCCTCATCACACCTAGGATCAAATTTTCCCAAATTCTGATCTTCCCTTCCGATGAAGCACTTACTCCCGAACACTTTGAAGTGTTTTACTGTAGCTGGTCTTCCTTTCCACAACTCATAGGGAGTTTTATGATGATTGACTCTGAGTTGAGCCCTGGTGATGATGTAAACTGTTGTACTGACTGCTTCTCTCCAAAAGCCATCTAAAATTTTTGACTCATTTAACATAGCTCTAGCCATACTTTCAACAGTTCTATTTTTCCTTTCAACTACTCCATTTTGTTGAGGAGTTCTTGCTGTTGAATATTCTCTTTTGATTCTGTGTTGCTCATAGTATTCCACAAATTCATTTGAAGTGAACTCTCCTCCTCTATCTGATCTTAAGCATTTGATTCTCTTGTCGGTCTCATTTTCAATCATTTCTTTAAAAGCTTTAAATTTTTCAAAAGCTTCAGATTTTTCTTTGAGAAAAGTAACCCAAGTCATTCTAGAATAATCATCTATAAACAACATGAAGTAGCTATCTCCCTGAATGCTCCGAGTTCTGGTGGGGCCACACAAATCAGTATGAATAAGATCCAATGGTTTGGAAGAAGTATACCCTTTTGATTTGAAACTGGTTCTGGTCTGTTTACCATGTTGACAAGGACCGCAAATGATGTTATGGGGCCTTTTTATTTTAGGCAAGTCTCTGACTGCTTCCTTGTTACTAATACTGACAAGATTATCAAAACTCAAATGTCCCAATATTTTATGCCATAACCAACTCTCATCTTCTTGAGTTATAAAACACTTTTCCCTTTTTATCTCACTTAGCATGTAAAGATTGTTTGGAGTCCTTGTAGCACTAGCAATGAGTTTTCCATTTTTTTCTTTACTTATCTCACATCTATCTGAAAAGAAAGATACTATGTGCCCTTGATCACAAAGTTGACTCACACTAAGAAGATTATGTCTTAGGCCTTCTACATAGAGCACATTCTCTGTTTTGGATTTCCCATCCAAACTAAGAGTCCCTTTACCACAGATTTTTGCGGACTGTTATCTCCAAAGCTGACTGTTCCTCTGTTTGTTTCTTTGAAAACCAAAAACTTTTCTTTTTCACCAGTCATATGTTTTGAACAACCACTATCAAGATACCATTTTTCTACTTTGTCTTGAGCATGAAAAGCAGTTTGAACTATCATTGACTTAGATTTGATCTCATTCCTCTTTTTAGTGAACTCAAAGCTAAATCTATTCAAACTGCACATCCTTGCTATATGCCCAAAATTCTTGCACTTGTAACACATGATATTTTTGTTCATAAGAGGTGCAAATGAGTTAACATTTTCCTTACTATGGCTATTCGAGAGATTTATTGCAATGCATAGCTATGTGACCAAATTTCTTACAGGAAAAACAATAGCCATGGAAGGTATTATGTAACTTGTTTTGATGCCTTGGATGATTGTTCTTCTTGCGATCAACTGGAATCCACTGTTCTTCAGGATGAAGATTGATCTTGCTCGAAGACCCTGTTTCATGAATGGTGATACCATCCTTCTTTTCACATGGAGTATTCTGTCTGAGAGTCAAATGTTCCAACTTCACTCTAAGAGACATAATTTCTTCTTCTAGTTTCTCACAATCAGCTTCCTTTCCTTTTAGAGCCTCTGTTAGAACCTGTTCAACCTTCTTCCCTTCTTCAGCTAGAATTTTGAAATCTATAACACTTTGAGACAATTCTGATCTTGCTATCTCTTCTTCCTGACATTTATGCTTGAGAACAGAATTCTCTTCCCTGAGTTTCTCAAGCTTTCTCAAGGCCAAGAAGAATTCACTTTTGAGATCGAACTCAACCTCTTCATTTCTTTCTGAATTTATATGTTCCTCTGATAGATCCTTCTCCAAGTTGTTAGGCTCTTTCTGGAGTGACCTGCTCTGATACCAATTGAAGAACATGAACTTATACTGAGAGGGGGGTGAACAGTATAAGACTTAACCATTTAATAATTTTAAATTCAGATAGCAGTGGCATCAACATGATATTAAACAAGACAGAAAGCATCACACATAGAAGACTCATTTTAACGTGGTTCACCCAGAAAGGTTGGGCTACGTCCACAAAACTTTTCTCTAAAAGTTTATTTCAAATTCTTTGGGAAACCTTCCCAATTACAATGTTTATGAGCCTCTGCTCAAAGGAGATACCTTCCCCTAACTCTGCTCTGGCTGGTGATCCTCTAGAAGACCTCTGCCTCTTCTACCCTTAGCAAGTGGAACTCTATCCACAGAAGACACCTGTCTTCCCTGCTCTGGCTGGAGACCTCTGTCCTCAACTCTGTCACCTCAAAGCTGGTCCTCGAATTTGCACCAAAACATAGTCCTTCGATCTGGCACAAATTGTCCTCTTCCTCTGTTTTGCAAGACACAGTCCTTCGCTCTTATTGCGCAATTACAGCTGCACTCGATCGAACATCGACCTTTGCACCTCTGCGCAAACACAACAGCATACAACACTCTACGATCGAACTTCTCACAGTGCGCATCAACTCGCCACTTCTACGCTAATTGCGTTGTTATGGCTGCATCTCGCACACTTCGCACAAATCGACTCGACTCGACTCACTCTCTTGCGCACAACAGAATTCACTTGCACAAATTCGATACTCACATTCGATACATTGAAACTCAAAAATAGTCCCCCTTTTATAGCATTAATTCATGATCAAAAACTTAATCTTTAGTCGATTGTTACCCTAAAGATCGTCGGTTGCAAAACCCTAATCTTCGTCGGCCCAGATTTAACTTTGTCGGCTCAAAGTTAACTCTGTCCTTCAACCGCCTCTGGAACTCACCTGTAGCTTCTATCGTGAAACTACAACATGTCATGATATCGTGACATTTTTGCAACCATACACTACCTTATGGCTTTTGTCATGATATCGTGACACTTTTGCTTTTGCCTACCTTGACAACGTCCTTGTCATGAAATCATGACACTTCTATCTTTTGTTGACGTCATCTTCACTCCTATCATGAAATCATGACACTTTAGTCTTCATGGCCTTCCTCTCAGCTTTTGTCATGAAATCATGACACTTCTTGCGCTTCTTTCTGCCTTACACCTGCAAAACTGGAACATGTCACGAAATCGTGATGCTTTTGTCTTCATAGCCTTCCTCTCTACTTCTATCGTGAAATCATGACACTTCTCCTATAGAAGACCTTCTTTCAATTTTTGTCGTGAAATCGTGACTCTTTCACCATCTAGCTTTCTAACCCACTTCCTTCCTGTCGTGAAATCATGACGCTTCTCCTTTCAGACTCTTCCCTTTGTTGCATGTCATGAAATCATGACAGTTCTCTCTTCGAGCTTTTCAGCATGTCACGAAATCGTGACAGTCCTCAACTTGACCTCTGCAGCATGTCACAAAAATGTGACAGTCCTCACTTGGAATTTTGCATCATGTCATGAAATCGTGACAGTTCCTGAATAACTTTCTCTCTCTTCGATCTTGTCACGAAATCATGACAGTTCACACTGCGGACTCTCTTTTCTGCATTATGTCATGAAATCGTGACACCTTTTTGTCCATACAACTTTCTTGGCAATGTGTCATGAAATCGTGACACTTTTCCCTCTCTGCCTTCCTGCACTTTTCGAGTCACGAAAATGCGACATGTCATGAAATCGTGACACTTTCCAACTTGCTCTCCTTCTCTGCCAACATGTCACGAAATCGTGACAGTTTTGCCCAAACTTTCTCTCTCCTCAAACATGTCATGAAATCATGACAGTTTTGCCAGCACTTTCTCTCTCCTAAAACATGTCACGAAATCGTGACAGTTTTTCTAGCCGCCTGCATACTTTTTCTTAACTCACTTTCTTTTTGCAACTGGGCTACTCTGATCTTCTTGGAAACTCACTGTCCAAACTGAAACCTTCATCAAAACAATTTCTTTGACATCAAACCAGATTGCTTCAAGACCTTCTTGACATCAATGACAACATCTACACTTAGAGCAAAGGCAATGTACCCAAGGTACCCAAAATTGCCAACACTAATTGATAGAACAATTAGAGTGACTAACCTAGGATGCTCTCCTAAGACTTGGGTGTCAAGCTCAAAGAAATCAATGGGATTTTTTAAATTTTTGGCCTTCAATCTTATGATCATGAAGTAAATATTTCACAAACTTCATGTTCGGAGGCTTCTGGGTAAAACTGAGTTTCCAGATGTTCTAATCAGACAGTAAAAGATGAACATCAAATATTATTACTACTTAAAGTGGAACTTTTAGTGTCCCACTAGGCATACCAAAAATTGATGATTACAAATCTGCCTAAGTGTACAAATATGTGCCCTAGACCTGACAAATATTGAAAGGCCAAAGGAAAGAGATGTCCTTCAGGCCAATCTTCAGAGAGGGTTGGTTCCCTTACTAATCTATAATTGGTGTAAAACTTAGGGAGATAAATTGACAGAAAGAAATGGGAAATATGGTTGTAATCCAGAAACATAGTGTGGGGATGAACTAACAACTAAATAACCAGATAAAGTTATAACTAGCATTTAATAATAAAGAATAACACATGGACCATTCACAACTCATAAATATAAATTCCAATGAGCATCTCACATTCATTTCTTTAATTTTAATTCATCTAACAAAGTCAATAAATATAACAGTTTTGATAGGCAAAAAGTAATAACATACACCGCTGATCCAGGAACCAGAGCCAACAATATTTTGATTAAAGAGAAAAATTAAAATCAAAGAGTTTTTCAATAGAAAGTCCATCCTCTCTTTACATCAAGTTTCTTAATTTTTATAGAGGTTTTCACCTCCAAAACTAAATTCTTATAAAATAAAAACAATGGGAAATGATAGATTGGTCAACCACAATTCTCTCCTCGGTAGCAGCAATGAACCAATCTGGTGGCACATTGGGAAGCAACAAATTTTTGGGAGATGATGCATCTGGACTGAGCCAGGATCATCAGCAAAATTCATATTCATAGTGGCACCTCAAAAATAGCATAATCACACCAAATTCAAAAGTGGATAGCATTCAATTTAGGCAATCTTCTGGTTATCTACCAACTTGATTTTAATTAGCAGTAATTTCAGGAACTGTAACTCTTTTTGCCCCAAAAATTAAATTCACTGGCTTTGAAACTCCCTCCACATTGATATTCACTCGAAGCACTTTGGATCATAGTTTCACTTGGATAAAATGGAGTAAATCAAGTTTTCCAAGGTGAAGCTCGAAAAGGACTTTTGCCAAGGTGCAACATGTGAAGAAGTTGATTTCGCCAGGCTTAAGTGCAAAAAAATACCTTCATTAAAAAATATTTTTGTTGCTCTCACCAACACACAAAAAGGATTTTTGCATGATCTTAGCTCTAATGGGGGTTTCATCAGTATGAGGTGTAAAAATGAGTTTCACCTTAAAACTACATTCAAAGGTGATTTTGCTTTGAAATGGGCGAAAAGGAATTTTGCTTTCAAAATGGGCATTAACTGAAAATGGAGAAAAAAAGAAATTTCGCTAAAAAAAGTGGGTGAAAGGGAGTTTCACCAGTAATTGGGCAAAAAGGGCATTTCGCTAGCACCTGGGTGAAACTCACCAGCAAATGACTTCACTAGAGAAACTACCTGGAAACTGATTTCATGGTGAACCTTCTCGAAAAAGACATTCACTATGCATGGGGGTGAAAAGGTATTCACTACACTTAGGGTTAAAAATGAATTTTGTTGTAACTTCACCTCACCCAAAAGAAAACCCATAGAACACTCAAAAAAAATTTCAACAAAAATTTTAATGTGGCAAAGTGTCAACAGTGATGAAGTCCAATATTACCACTGTGAATGAAATGTGAGTGTGTGGATGTGAGTTTGACTATGAATAATTTTTAAAGTAAAATATGCTAAGTGCCTTTTGTAAAGAGATACTACTTACCCTAAGTGCTTTTAAAATGAAATCTAAGATAAGAATGCTTTTGAAAATGAAGTTAGGCTAGGATACGTCCTCATGAAATAAAATCTAATCCTAACTATGAAATAGCCTTGAAAATACAAAAAAAATCATTACCTAATCAAAATACCTATGTCCAAGTAGTTGCAGAGCCCCCTGTTTGTCTTTGTGCACTCAAATTTTGCAATTTTTTGAAGTTCACACCCTAAGGTGTGAATTTTTCTGAGTGGAAATTCATACATAGGGTTTGAATCTGGTTCTGAAAAGGTTTCCTTGTGTGCCAGGGACCAATTTTTTAGGTATATTGTGAAATTTGCATACCCATGTGTGAATTTTCTAGACCTCAAAAATTTGTAGGTGCATAGTGTTGGGGATTGCAATTTTGTAGGGTTGGGCTTGAAGTGCTTCTTAGGGATTTGGTGGAGTCTTTTTTAGGTTTTCAACACCTAAAACATAGAAAAATAGCCCACATGATTTGTTAGTTGGTTATCAAGCTAAAAATTGGTGGGGGTCCTACGGGGTGTGCCAGAATGAAATCATACAAAAAACCATGTTTATAATAAAGAACCACTACTTTGTATTTAATATAAAAAGGGGTTATAAGAGGAAATCCTTTACAACTTTTTCCCTTAAGGCTACAAATGGATATATCCCCAAGGTAAGCCATATTCAATAAGAATGTAAGCAGTTAGATTTACCTTTATATGTTCCTTGATGAAAGTGGGCTTCTTGTGCGTGAGCCACCGCTAGTTGAGTGTGTTCTTTGGGAGCTTTCCTTGGTCAAACCCTATATTTACATAGATAAAAATACCTTAAATATGCTTATAAATGCATAATATGATGGAAGGACCAGTTAGAAAGCATACTTACGTATTTTCGAAGCCTCTGAACTATTGAAAATTAGATTCATAGGCCAGCCTACAAATTTTTTTGGACAAAAATATTTGCACCTCAGGGTGCGAATTTTTTTTATTTTTAGCTAAAAATACCAAATATGAAGTGTATAATGTCCTGATGATGTTTCTTCTTTGATATTTCATTGGATCACCTTCACAAGTCGCCTTCTTTATCGATAATATATCTAAATATCAAAGAGCATAATAGATCTAATGAAAACCCTAATACTAAATGGATGTGATTGATGTATTATGCATGTTGTATTCCTAGAGTAATTTCTATAGAGTTTTTATAATCTAAATTTGATCTCATTGAAATGATGAAAATGGCCTTCTATTTATAGACTTGGCTAAGGTTAGGGGAGGGTTTGAGGTGTCCAATGAGGTATCCCTTGTGAGGTGTGCATTGTGAGATGTCCACTATGAGGTGTCCACTAAGTTGTCCCTTGAGGTACCCCTTGAGGTGTTCTTGTGAGGTGGTCATTTGTGAGGTTTCCTACCTCATAAATGGAATTGGGTGAGAGAATATCTCACTCATCTACATGTCATGATGACCTGGAGGAAAGTATCCAAATAACATTAATTGCATAGAAGAGTATAATATGGAGGAAATATTTGGATGAAAGGTGGTAAGGCTAGGCTAGGCTAGGCTAGGCTAGTCAAAGTAGAATAGGTGAGGTGAAAAGACTATACTAATCATATAAGACTGGGTGAGGTGGCAGGCTTAACTTAAATCATGATTAGATCTAATTAAGCATGTGTTTAGCCATAAAGTAAGTTTTGACCAAAAATATTTACTTTTGACCACGGTAGAGAATTCAACCTTGGTTGAGTTATGATGGAGGTTGCATGAGGACCTATATTTAAGTGTATGAAGGAGCTTAGATAGACCATGGGGGCTAATAAGGATGAATAGTGTTTCAAGGTTAATTTATGTAAATTTTATGGGTTTTGCAAATTGATCAGTCATGATGATGAGGAAAGTGGAAATGGGTGACTTTTGGGTGTCTACACTTGTATTGCCACAAAAAATCATAATTCCCTTATATTTCAAGATATAATTCTTGTGTACTAATAACACAACTAAATATGAAGCTCTCATCCTTGGGCTACAAGTAGCCCTAACCCTGAAAGTCACTAGCCTCTCCATTTTTGGAGATTTCCAATTAATAGTTAACCAAATTAATGGATTTAATCAAGATAAATATGATAAATTAAAGCCATACAAAAGCATTGTTGATAACTTATTGGCTTCTTTTGAAAAAGTAACCATTGATACAGTTCCACACTCTAGTAGCCATCAAGAAGATACAATGGTTGTTGTTGCATCGCTTATAACTTTAGAATTAGAATATGAACAAAAAACAATTATAATCCACCAAATTATGCAACCTACAACCTTATAATCCAATCAAGAACCATTGGCTATTTTTTCTATTGAACAAATGCCAATCCTCGATGCTTGGTATACAAAAATATATAATTTCCTTAAGGGTAGTATTTTGCTTGAGGGATTAAACTACAATGAGAAAAATAATCTCATGCAACACACTTATCAATTTGTGATAATAGGAGACATCCTTTGTAATAAAATGATTAATAGTATTTTTTAATACAAACAAAGCCAAAATAGTCATTCAATATGTCTTTGGGGGGCATGTGGTGGACACTCCAATGGAAGTGCCATTGTTATGAATCTCATTTGTATGGACTATGATTGGCCAACTATGTAAAGATACACTTGTAACAACGTACACAAATACGATAAGTTTCAAAAGCATGATAACTTAATTCATGCACCATCTCAAGAAATCCAATTGATAACATCTACCTAGCTCTTCTCTACTTGGGGACTAGAAATTATCACAAAAATAAATCAGATGTCATCTAAAGGATATAAGTTCATCATTAATACGACTAAATACTTTACCAATTTGGTAGATGCCATGCCCTTATCCTCTTGTACTGGTGTTCAAGTTTCCAAATTCATCCTAAACCAAATTTTATCATGATACAACATTCCTAACATGTTTTTATCTAATAATAGCACTCCTTTTAAAATTAAGGACATGGTCAAACTCTGTGCTAAATTCAAAATTCAGCATAAGTGGTCAACGTCGTATTACCTACAGGTTAATAGGTAGGCCAAAGCTTCTAATAAGACGTTGATCATAATCTTAAAGAATCGTATAATAAAAACTAGTAGGGATTGCCACTTACAACTATATTCCACTTTATGGACATATCACACTAGTGTGAGAACTCTAACTGGTGTTATACCCTATGCCTTGGTTTATGATACTAAGGCCATATTTCCCTTTGAATTAGAAGTCCTACCTCTTAGAATCCTTCTAAAGTTTGCAATAGTTGACTACAAGTATATGACTTAGGCAACTCAAGTTGCTTTAAAAAAATCAAACTCATGCCTTGGAACACTTGTGTATCATCAAAGACCTAAGAAAACATATGGGAAGTGAATCCAACCTTATTCCTTTGAAGTAGACAACTTATTTCTCAAGAAAAATAAGAAAAATACTAACAACAAAGAAGACTTTAAGGGTAAATTCAAACCCAACTTGTTAGGTCACTTCATAATAATAGCCAAAAATGGGTTGGGTGTGTATCACTTAACCACATTAGATGGTAATGAACATAAAGAACCTATCAATATAATGCATTTAAAAATATATTATGCTTAAATTTGTATGTCTATATGGTCATGTGACTAATTTCATGATTGATTGTATGCATGACAATCTTTTAATATATTTGTTCTTACCTTCATATGCCTGAATTGCATATTTGTTTGTGTTTTCTTGTTCATACTATAAATTCATGAGAGGGCATCCTGTAATGAATTGATGATGATCCTAGTTGGCAAATAGTTTTACTTGCATTGCACTTGTATCAGGTCACTAAGCTAGTGGACTCCCTTGATGACTTCCATAAAATCCTCTCTAGTCATTTTTGATATTTTAAACTTTAGAAAATAAATTAAGGTATTGATGGCATATAGTCATCGTTAATTATGACCCAACCATAACTTGATGTCATAGCTTCTCTTTATATAATATAAAATTTCTATAAAAAACTTACGTGCATTGACTTGCTTGATCATATATTTGTTTGTTGCATAATCAAATGATATTTTCACTTGCTTATGTTCATATGCTTGCTATTTGCATATGGGGTTGAGACAATTTGTCATGACCAATGATGATCCTAGTCAAGATAGATAACATTATAGAGTTGCATCTTAGTTAGGTACCTGAGGTAGAAAATATCTCTAATGGCGCATTTTGTATGGATAAATAATTATTTCAAAATTCTTCTTTATCTCATTTCTTCTCATAAAATACTTCCTCTACCTTGTTAGCACTCAATGATGATATTGATACTACAATGTTAAATTAATATTGGCATATAAAATATTAAGTCTGATATAGCAAGTTATACCATGAGCTAATTTCTCTCTCACCTCTTTTATCAATATATCTTTTGACTGAAATCCTATACCTAGGAAAATGGATGATCAATTTATTCAATGTCTAGAAAATATTAGAGAAACAGAAGCATTTACCTACATTTAGTAATATAAAAAATGACTTTCCTCTGTATAGGGATCTAGAAAAAAAATTAATCTCATCTTTAAGCATTGCTTTTCAAACATCATTTTTATCAAGTTATGGTTCAGCCTTATTTACAAGTAGAAAGTTTGGTAGGATCATTCACCACTTGGTAAGAATTAGCAATTCCTATACACCCAATGATCAAGGAATGATTCTATAAAATATTCTTCTTTGATTTAGGGGTCTATCATACTTCTAAATCATAACAAATATAACGCCAAACCATCAATTTGTGATTCATTCTTATATCTAGAAATAAGGTGGGGTTTAATTATTAACCACTTGGCAAGTGCTAGTATTCCTACATGCCCAAAAAGTGAGGAATAACTCTAAAAATATTCTTCCTCTATATAAGGGTTTATCACAAATTCAACATTATTAATTATCAAAATTATTTTTATACCTCAAATGGATGAATGAAATGTGATTACCCAATACCTAAAAAAGTGCTTAAAATAGCTAATTATATTGGATAATTAAATCAAAAATCCTATCTTGGTATAAACCTCTATCAAAATTATCATATAACCATCTTCCTTTTCTAAAATCTAAGCAATACAATGAAGTGTAATCACTTACAACCCTATATCATCAATCTTATTGACATAAATATAACACAAATATCGGTGATGTGACCCGGGTTCAATCCCCATGGTGGATATTTATAAGAAGTATTTACTATATATATATATATATATAACATAAATTGGTTCTGAATATTTTTAATCATCAATTAATTTCATATACATGATGCATTTCTTGTTTAAATTTACATAATTATATGGTTGCATGTATGCATAGACTACATGTCTTGACTCATTGTTTATATTACTCTATTGGGATGCAATGATTACATTATTCACATTATATTAGGGATCATATGCTAGTGGACTCTAGTTTTACTGCATAGCATAGTCTTTTCAATAAGGAAGTGGAAAAATTAATCTCATGTTTGATATAGTGTTGACATAGAGTTACCTTATTGTCATATTCCTTCCTTGAAAAGGCATGAGCTAGCTTTTGAGGAAGGGGATAAAAATAATTATTTCTTGTTTAAATAAATTTCATAGCTTTGAAAATATTCTATGGGGAGTAATTTTTGTTTCTCCTCCTTCACTGAGAATTATTGAGACATTGCTCATTTATTGTCCATCATCTTATTATTATTGTCATGATTGTATGCCTACATTTATGCATTGACTATGTGTGCATGTAGAAATCAGGGGATCTTGTGATGAGGTGATGATCAACACTAGATAGGATAACATTCTCATGCATTGCATTCATGCTAGGTCTATGATGCTAGCAAATCCCTACTCCTAGGATTATGTATATACTTTACATCTATTGTTGCTTTTGTCTAGCATGATTTGCTTATTGCATTTAGCACACCTTAGAATTACACATATATTTATTTCATTTGTTTTATCCCCTATAACAACTTTAAAAAATACTTTAGTACATAGAGGGTGTTATTTTTTAGGTTTTTGTAGGTGATTAATATCTTGATCTACATAATATTAATTCTATCTTGGTCTCCCCTCAGACACTCTTTTTGTTGTAATAGCTTGTTTGCAAAAATCAATGCAACCTTGTTATACCTAAAAAAAGACTTTTCACGAGAGGGAATGAGATAGATGGTCATCAGGATGCAATAAATAATTCAAGCTATATATATAATTATATACTTTTGGTCCTAAATTCTAGAGATATATCAACAAAATATATAATCATTCTCATGTTTGCTTACTTGTAATAGTTTCTTACTTCATACATTGATTCATATATACACCAAACAATAATATAACATGGAATTAATTCGATTCAAATAATGATCTACTTTCCAAATGACGCCACTCCCTAAATCACAAGAATTTATGGCTTTTACATTCCTATAAACTCGTGATTATTTCTAAAACACCTAATTTAGGCCTCTTATTAGTGCCCTCTAGGTGATGAATGGGGCATGCTTAATTTCCTCAAGATCCCTAATAAGGGCCTAAATAAATGAAACTTAAAATATTTATATCCTATCAATTTATAGGATGGACAAGATCAGTTCACCTCCTTAAAATATCAACATAACTCAAAAAACATGCTAAATGATAAATGTCCTGTGACATCAATATTGATGGCAAGATTTATTATTTGCATCTTATCACATCACTAATAATTTAAATGAACCCTAAAATTAAGGGCATTAAATATCCATCAATAAGAACATAAGTTGTCCTAATCTAGCAAAACAAAAGACATTGTATTATATGGATAGACTATCCAAGAAAGCAAAAGTACTATAATATGTATCATATGGATATTAATTGTCAGTAGCATTGTATTATATGGATATTGATTATTCTTAGCATCATATCATATGGAAATTAACTATCCCTAGCATTGTATTATACAAACATTGATTGTCCTTAGCATCATATCATATGGATATTAACTATCTGTAAGCATTGTACCATATCAAGACATTGATTATCCGAACATCAAAAGAGGCAGTAACTACCTCCATAAAGCTAATTTCTCTAATATATTGTCTATTAATTAGGCTATAAGAGCCACAACTTAGTAGTAAAAAAAAAAATATAGGAGAAATTTTCCTATGGTATGGACTACCTAAAAATACTATCAGTCGTAGTCAACTAAGCGTGTGTCCAATTATCAAGTTAAGAGGCCACTAGGTTCTATTGATGACATAAAATTAATTTTCAAAGTGCTATTCAATTAGTATTTCAAATTGATATATATATATATATATATATATATATCATGTCAACTTGGTGTACCATAATCTAGTAAAATTAGTACACTCATATCTTGTCAACTAGATGAGGCATCTCATAAAAAAATTGGTGCTGTCACACCACTCACAAAAATCAAAACATCATATAGCTAACCCTAGTTCTCTAACCCACCCTCAGCTAGTCAGGGAGGAAACTAGACTAACTCCTATGATGTCCATATCATCGATCTCACTCTAGAGTAGGAATGAGATATAATCCTTGAGGGATATGCTTACCTCAACTCAGAGGGAATAGTTGCATAATACATCAACCTATAGTGGGTGCTCCTCGTCACCTCTATAATATACTAAGCCTAAAGAGTAGCTATGTGATCAAACAAACCTTTGATAGCTACATCACTACTCTTGATCTTGACTATAGTATCTCTGGATATAGTGTCATCCTACTCAATCCTCATCTAATATATCTCTTCTCGGTCCTAATATCTCTCCAAAGTCCCTCTCTACCAATGCCTATCCCAGCTAACTCTATAGCAACTCAATTTTCCTTGTCAAAGCATCCCTCTCTTACTAGGATACCTCTTTGGAAGTCCTACTAGTACCTACCTTGGTACCATGAGTTATATGTAGAGGAGGCATGATTAATGCTCAATATGACATTGATCCATCCCTCAGTCTATGTCACAATCACTTATGTGCCATATGAACATCACATTGAGCCATCCTACTCAACCTAGGGCCCATCTATGGTTGCCTAACAATTGGTATAACTCATGCAAGGAAATAATGGTTGTACCATTGAAGGTACCTTGTAGAAACCCCCACATCATCTGACCTAGGATCCATAATAGGAGGGTCATCCAAATCCTCCTCAATAAAACCTTCAAGGTCTAGAATATCATTAAAGCCTCTCTACCTCTCTTAAATCAATCACTAGAACCATTCTTCCCCTAGCATAGGGATCCCTTGAACCAGACCAAAATATCTTTGAACTCTATATGGATGATAGAGTTCAAACTCTACGTAATCCTAGCAGTCATCTAATCCTCTACATCCTGTCTAGTTGGAAGTCATCCTCATCCCACCCTATGTGATCCCTCTAAGGATGACATACTATCTAGTTAGATTTAATGTCATTAATGACCCTCCAAGTTGTCATCATGACTCTCTAAAGGATTTCCTACCAATATCATGGGAAAAATCCCATCCAAAATTAATAGGTACATCTAGATCTATCAAAAATTTAGGTAACCCAATAAGTCACTTGATAACTATATGCTCCCATATCAAGATTTGTAGGAAGGTACAACAAACCAGGATCTTCCCCTTCTTATAATTAATAATATGGAGAATCTAGTGGATCCTATATAGGATGAGTGGCCTCTGAGTAAACCATATTTAATCAATTCTCATATAAATGATGATGTCAAATAACCCCCAATGCAATAGCCTCTTACTGGTATCACAAACCAACAAACCTAAAACCACAATGTTTAACAAAGCCATAAATCAGTCCAATAATCTTACATAGAATATGGTATTTATGTCAATGCCATAATACCTCAATTCAAAATTCCAATCATGAGTTAACTTAGAGATAGCTCAAGCCTAGTTATGGCTTATTTGTATGTTAGTGCCTTGAATAGGCACCCAAAGGATCCTCCAAACATCCTCTAGTATCACTATCATCTCCCCCATTGGAAATAGGAGCATGCCATACTCTAAATGCCACCTCTCTACTATAGCAATCAAGAGGGCATGATAAAAATTTATAGTGGGCATCATCACCATATGCACTAGATCGACTACATCTAACACATCTTGATCCATTAGTTCCATCATTGCCATTATGGATCATAACATACTAGAGTGTCACTCTTGGTACTCTAATACATCTAACACCTATAACCAAAAAATAAACAACAATAGTTATATTCCACCATAAATATAAATCAACCTTCAAAATTCTAAGTTTTAACGAATTCGCCAGCTAAAAGTGAATTTACCGCGTAGTGAATTTGCTAAAAAAAGATAAAATTTTCAACCCATTAAACTCATGAATATACCATCTTCCAAGCATATTCAAGACAATGTATTCATGTCCATGTTATGAATACACTGACCATATCATCCCAAAATTAAAAAAAAAAAGACAAAATGTAAAATTCTTAATGGATGGAAAAGGTCCATACCTGTACTGAGGCCCCAACTAGACCCACTCCACCTCACACTCTATCCAGACTATGGATTGGACATCTCTACTATTCCATTCTATAAAACCCAAGATTTTCTCTAGAGCACTTTTTCTCTCTTAGACATGGTGAAAATGACTTCTATATATAATCCTTTACTCTATTTTACCCTGAATTAGGTCAATTTTTTTATTTTTTGTTTGCATATAACCTATTTGAGTTCCATCATGATTCTAGTTTATCCTTTGATTAGACATAACAAGAAAATTATTTGATAAAATATTGGAAAAAAAAATTCTTCTCCTGCAAACAATTTCTCAATACATTTTGCTTTGTACTTATTAATCAAAGCCTATGATGGCTTTTGAAGTCTTAATACTAATGTAAACTTATAGGATAAATATTCATAGGATCAAATATATGATAGTCGTAATATAATAAGATCAAATATTAATGTAACCAGAATAATATGAGCCAACTAATATGTAAATCAAGGCTAATAATATATCAACTAACATTCATTAATAAGTAGAAATATGAATGTAATAGCCTGAATCATACATGTACAAAGCATGTAGAAAAACTTACAATATTAGTTTCTCAAATATATGCAATCTTTATTACTCCTCTTTCTATTACAAATGTATCATAAAAATCTCATACAATAACAATGCTTTCTATGCTCACTATGAAGATATTGTAGGCTATATCGGTTATGTAGGTTATATATATGATGTCTCTATACCTCTCCATGGAGTAATATATAGCTATTATAGAATGACTCTTTCGTTACTTGACTCTTCCTTTCCTTATGCCAAGTCTCCTAACTCTTGGCTTCTCTACTTTAACTTGTATACACATGACACTGTCTTATATGCACACTTAGACATGACTCTTCACATAACACTTCATAATATAATAACACATGTGCACACTTATATATGATACACTTATCCATATTTACACACATTACACTTGCATACTCATTTACATGACACTTGTCCATTTCCTGCACATTATTACATTACATAAAATATTTACTCACACTCTAATCTAGGACACAACCCTAATATAATATTTTTAATATGTGCCATGATGGTACATTAGCATGCACCAAATAATGTAATATTCTATAACAACCTAGTCATCATGATTCTCTAAAAATGATAGGCATCTATAGCTATTTTTTGATGCATTTATGAAAATTTAAAATGCATAAAAGGGGATAAATGTAGATAGCTAAAATTGGACCACCTATTTGACATCGATATTTGAATCAAACCAACACAAATATCAAATTAAGCATAACAATTAACCCAATCCCAAGAAATATAGATGAAATCTAGCAGTGGTAATTTTTTATCTTAAAGTTAACCCACCATTGATCGAATACACTTTCATCCCAATGTGTTCATGAATAATTCAAAATCCTCCATCCTCCACCAAATTTAACCTCTAACAATCAAGTGCATGAATATACCTAATGTCAATTATGTTGACTGATGTATTGGTTTAGGTGACATAGTCACACCTAGAAAACATAACTTAAAGTTATGTGTGCAGTGCCCTACTAGGACACAAATCTTGTTTGACTACCATTTTGCAAACATAGATGATCATCATATTGGGAAAGAAGGAGATGGATTCACTTCCACCTTTTGACTTACCCTAATTGGACTCAAATTAGAGGGTAGTTAATTATAGACTATAATCAATAGCCAAAATAGCCTATCAACCAACCAAACTAGCTAGAATGCTAGCCTCCTTGACCCTCTCACTTGGGAAACCCTAGGAGGTCTAATTTCTATAAATTGGCCCCTTGGGATAACATTTGCACACACATTTTTTTAACAATGAAACTCTTCCAAAATACAAACTCATCTGAACATAATGAAGTTTTGTCAAAAATATTCTATGGAGTCATCAATGATTTAGCTTAAAATGAAGGAGGCATCTCACACTTGAAAGCTCAATGATATTATTTTATTATGCATTATGATTTTATTTTTAATTATCATTCATATTTTTTTAGTTTATGATTCAAATTCACACCATGCACTCTTATATTCTATGTTTTTAGATCTAACCACAATTTTTTTAGAAGTATCTCCTATTTTGGTCCATAAGCATCATAGGAATCCTTTATAGGAGAGAGATAGCTACCAAAAACATATTGTGCCAATAGAAGACATCAATAGATCCTCCATGGGATTTGTCATTCCATTGATAGATGGAGTGAATATGCTAGCCAGCCTAATTTTAGATAACATATTCGCATAGTGTGGTCACACCCTTATTTTTTTAGGATAGCATCCATTATCTATTTCGAGTCTCAAGAGTGGATATACCATCTATAACTATTACAAATGATATATTCACCATACATCTAAGAAGCCTTGATTTCCTAGTTATCCCAATATTAGGTCTAATCAAAACTCATCCTCAAGCATCATTTTGATAGTATAAGTCATATCTATTTTTTATCTCTCTATTGTCTATTTAGTTTTTTCATAATAGCAAATTTGTTAGCTAGAATACTTTTAGCTAACATATTCTCCACAAATCCCTCAACACCCACATCCAAGGTAAGGTGACCTAACTATGCAAATCAAGAAGAAATAGTCTTCTTGTTATTTTCTAGGTCCCCAAATTATAATCTCTCTCTTTTTTATCCATTTCATAGGTTTGCACAACTCTACCAACTAAAAATACTTTAAATTGACGTATTCACTTCAAAGGAGTATTTGATTCCAAATAGTGTATTTGAATTAGACACCAAAAAAGGTAAGTATTTTTATCCTCTAATTTTTAATTTGTAGCACAAATTGTATTCTCCTTATCTGATTTGTTGTTTACCCTTTTTAGTGTATAAATAAAAGATAAAATTAAAAGAATTTATAGCTTAGTTTAACCTTTTATCTCACTTCCTTAGGCATCCAAAACAAATATTGCATGTATCATTGCATTAGGCTAATTTGTATTTTTACATCTATCTTGCACTTTTGTTTATAAGAAAAGAAAAAAATATTGTTTCTTGTATTTTCCTTCTTAGTTAGCTGCTATTGAATCAAAATTGCATATAGGATAACTTTTTGTCTTATGCACCATTATTTTCATAATGCATTGCACTCCCACCTTATATATTAGCTTCTAGAATAGAATAAAATCTAGGTGTTTGCTAAATTTAACACATCAAAATAGATTAGGAAATCTATAAATCCTTGGTAAACCTAAATATCCCGCCAAAGATAAAACATTGCACCAAAACCCAATCACAATGATATGTTAGTAGCAGTGCTCTCTCACCCGAGTGTGGATGATTCCAAAAGGAATGATTTCATGTTCAATGCTCCCATTCACCCTATTTGGCATCCCATAATCTAATACATGGTTATAAAAAGATAATACAATCTCTTTATATATTTTATTGTGAGTGGTATTTTATCAAAAACCCATTCTCTTGAGTTGTAATTTACTCAAAAATGATTATCCTAAGCCATTTTGATATTTTTTACTAAATATTATTTAATAATCGAATCATACAACTAGAGGTACAATGGGGCCCACCCTCCTCATGATTCAAACTTGGATCTTTGCAATATGATCCCAAAACCATACCAATATGATGTCTAATAAAGAACACCATTTTAATTTTTGTCTATGTGGATTCAAGATCTTAATCTTAATTTTTTCTAGATGGTAAAAAAGGTTCAAAAGGATAAAAGCATTTTTAAGGTCTATGAGGCCATAGACCATATGAGATAAACCTCATGGAGGATGTTGTTTACCCAATATATTATTATCTAATTGTTGTTCTCTCTAATTGTCTTAGGGAAGGGAGTCAAGATAATCACACCTAACATGGAGCAACATAGTAGGGCTTCTCTTGAGAGTGTAGGGTACAACTCAATCGAAGAACTTTGAGATTATTTTACAAAATTAGCTCCTTGTTGAGATGTGATATTTAAGTGCATTTTGAACTCAAGGGGGAGAGGGATGAGAGATATAAAATATAACTAAAAAATATAAAAACCTAAACTAAAAAAGGTGAATATGTGCCAAAGACCAAATAATATCTCCTTGTACAACATACCTAAAAACTATGTGCCAACATGAACACTTTCTCTCCTTTATATATGGGCCCAGATGAGCTTTATAGGTATACACACACATAAAAATATGGTTCAGGGCATGAGAACCATATATGGCTTCTCAAAATAAATACATAGGCCTCCCATATACACACATATGAATGTAAAACTCAAAATAGGTAAAGACTACAAACACACACAAACATACAGAGATGGGTCAAAACATGAGAACCACATATGGCTATCCAAAATATATGTGTAGGATTCCAATATATTAATGTGTGTGTGTGTGTGTGCACATAATACTAAAAATATTATACCAAAAGAGAGGGTTCAATTTTCCACAAGTTGCTTAGGTTTTGACTAACTGTTATACAAATAAAAATAAAAGAAAAACTTATAAAACTTGTAGATGTAAATTTGTAAATCCTTTTTATAGCCTAAAATATTGCTATTTATAGATTACAAATGGGGAATTTCCCTTCAAAACTATGTAGAGATTTCAAAATTATAGCTGCTCCTAATGTAAGGTCATATCTTCATTGAAGTTGTTGTGTCCTTCTGAGTTCTGTAAATCTAGGATCATAAATGTTGAGTATTCTAAGTCCTTGGATGCTCAACTGCCTCAATTATTACCATCTTTAATTTTTTTATAATTCATAAGGTCTAAGCATGATAAATTGATGTAACCTAGATTGAGATTTTCTCCTAATATGGTTCCTATCACTTTTGTCTATAATACGCCAACTACTTCCCTAGGTTTCCATGTCTTCCTTGTAGGGAAAGGATTGTTTGTCTAAGAATACCATACACCTCAACACAATATGTTGGATTTGAGATCATGACCCTAGCCAAGGGGAATGAGGAGCCAATGGCCCTCAGGGGTTCGAGGGCAAGAGCCCCTAAAGTAATTTTTGGGTTCCTAAAATATTGGAGCATAGGTAACCTAACTGTGGGAGCTTTTGTTGGTCATCTAGCCTAAAAAAATTGACTATCATCCAACTTAGGAATTCTTAGATGTTTCATGATAGTTATAAATTTTTCTCTAATATTTGGACATCTTATGTACTTTGCAAACCATAAAATATTTTTTTCTTTCCTTTTCCTTGGATCTTTAAAAACTTATGATCTTTGGAGTTTCACCTTCTTTATGCCTATATGAATTTTTTACCTGGAATTTTGGCACCTCATATTTTTCTTCTCAACTTCTTTATATCCACTTAGACCATATTTTAAGATTTTCCAAAGGCAACATTTTTTAGTGTAGTGAGAACTCACTACACCAACCATACTCTGGTTATCGAAGCATGGTGTACAACCATATCCCTTATAGGATTTGAATCTTATACCTCTATTCAAAGTTCAAAAGTCTCCATCATTAGGCCACTCAGGTTGTACTTTTGAATATTTATTTTCTAAACAACACATATGCATTCATACAATAGTAGGAGGTTATATTATAGGAGGATGAAGTAAAATATGAAGGATCATCTATGTACAAATTCGTTGAAAAGGTAAAATATCTAAATGTATAAATGAATATTTGTAATACAAAATATTTTGGTAAAAATATTTAGGAGGTTACATTATGGGGGGATGAAGTTAAATATGAAGGATCATATATGTACAAATTCATTGAAAAGGTAAAATATCTAAATGTATAAATGAATATTCTTAACACTAAATATTTTAGTAATTTTTTTAAAGAAAAATAGGAAATTTAATCAAAACTCAATAATTGATAAGAGATAGTACAAATCGATGAAAGCGATCAAGATGGTTATATGCAAGAAAATTAATCACTTTTTAATTATCATAATGTATTTAAAAAGGAATTCATATTGGTCCCAAAAATCTAGGGAGATATGGATTAAGTAAGGGAATAATAAATAAAAAATACTTCAACTTTAGATGAAATAAATATTGAGGAATAATAAGATATGGGAAAGGAAACAATTAATTATTTCAAATATATTTATAATATGTTGGAAATTTAAGGAGGTTCAAGGGAAGCTTTTCCAAATTATTCCATCTATTAAGACATAGAGATAAAATGATAACTTGATAAATAATATCTCTCCGGAGGAGTTATAGGAGGAAAAATTTTCTTTCCACCCTAACAAGGCTACTAGCCTTGATGTATTTCTTACAATTTTATTTTAAAAGTTTTGGTATTTTTTGAAGCATGATATGTTAACTATAGTTCAAGAGAATATGGAAAACAATGCTACAATAAGTAAGGGAAATACACATCTTTATTGTAATGATTCCCTATAGACACCTAAAACATGTCATTTTGAGGAGACTACCTAAGTGGAATTCTTTTAGACCACTTAACCCACCTTAGGCAACTTTAGGTCTAAAAAAATTATTTTCACCACTTAAACGAGCATAGTTCCCCATAAATCATGGTCATCTTACCCTAAGACGACCGCTAGACCATGGCCATCTCACCCTGAGACAGCCACCAAAAGCAAGTGTTAAAAATAAAAAAGGTGAGTGCTTGGCAACCAAAATTACTAGTTAACCCCATGCATGAACTCGCAAGAAGACTTTAAATGCCCTGCATGGGCCAAAATAAAATTAAAAAATGCATGTAATGATCAATCACATAAAATTTTAAATATAGACATTCACTTTCTTAATGTGAACTACCTATTTGCTTTTTCATACAGGGTGCTTTCACCATTTTTAGCTTCCCTTCGAGAATTCTATAAATTGGCACTCATCCCTCCAATTTAAGACCCTTGCAAACTGAATTCTTGATTTCTTGTGAAAAGTATTTATAATCTGAAAGCTTTTGAATTTGTGCAATGAAGTGCTACCAAATTCAATCCCCAATTCTACACATAATGGAGTGCTCCTATTTTTGATCCTCCAAGCCATCCCACTACTCAGGGTTATGCATAAGAGGTATGACTCAAAAGGTACTTGTAAAAAAATGGCTAATATATTGCGAAAACCCGACGAATCTTGGCAAAGTGCATGTATTATGGAATGGCGAATGACCTTATGTTTTCAAAAACAATTGGTAAAAATGGAAAATTTCAAAGTTCTAATTAGATCAGGTGAAAAAGGATTTTGGTGATGCAAGCCACTTTACAAAACTTGATCCGATACCAAAACAGATGCATAATAAGCTTCGGTAACATACTGGATGCATAATATCATTCGATCACGGACCGGATGCATAATATGATCCGATTGCGGATTGGATGCATAATATAGTTCGATAACAGACCGGATGCATAATATGATCCAGTCAAGTATCGAATGCATACATGATCCAATTTTAGACCAGAAGCATAAAATGATCCATCCAATGACTGAATGCATACTATGATCCGATCTTGGATCGGATGCATAATATGATTTGGATATGAACCATATGCATAATATGATTCAATTTTTGATTGAAAGTAGAAAATGATCCAATCACCGATCGGATGCATAGTATGATTCGGGTTCAGACCGGTTACATACTATGGTCCGGTCACCCACCGAGTGCATAATATGACCCGGTATCGGATCGGGTGCACAATATGTTTCGGTTATTGACTATATGCAGAATAGGATATGATCCTACATTGTAGCAGATGAAAAAAATCTCAGGTTATTATACCACATGTCACACGTTCAATCAGCAACACTGCATGTCCAATACAATGCTACCACATGTTAACCCTGTTTCTTCAATCTATAAAAGGGCATCAATTTTCATTTTTTCCATTTTGTTTCTACGTCTACTACAACCAAAGCTAACATTTCTAGTCAATATTTTGATTCCCAATCCTTTTTCTTTGACTTCCAACTTCTTGCGATGGCCGCCCCTTCCACCCCTACACCAAAATTCAAGATTTTTTTATGCACTTTGATTTAAAATTTTATGACAACCCTAGGGATGGACTTTAGGTGGCTCAATAATGCAAGTTTAAAAACCCTCATTTCCATGACACAATTTAGAATAGCTAAATTCCTCCTGCAACATATTATATCTGGTTATGACCACGACAGGACTACGGTGAATATTAGAGTACGAAATAGAAATCTGCTTTTCAACATCACCCCTAGAGATATTAACAGATTGACAGGTCTTCCATTCATTGGTTTTCCACAAGTGTCGACGAGGTTGCAGCTATCTCCAGATGACAAAGCACACCTCAATAGCAAGTACAGTATCTCATCAAAATATTTGGTAGGTATAAATCTTGTTAATTATATTTTATTAATGTTCAATGTTTTAAATGTGTAAATTGATATCTAATTTTTTATGCAGCTTCTACCACCAAATCAAAAAGAGGTTTATCAATCAGTGATGTTAACCATAAAACTCTGAAGGATCAATTTTTTCTAGGCCAAACTAATTATGATGGGAAGACCACAAATTCCATTTTGGGCACTTATTTATATTATTCAATTTGAGCACAATCAAAAGTACGATTGGTGCACTTATATTTTAGATCGAATCAGGTATGAGTTACACATGGTGCAAATGGCAACCAACAATACATAGCCCATTGTGGGCACTATTAATTTTCTTTTAGCTCTTTATTATGAGTGTTTTCATAATTTGCAGACTACTCATGTACCAACTATAGTGCATGCAACACTATAGGCAATTGCTATGTCAGCAGAGGAATTGAAGGTAATAACTACATCATTGACCTTGAAATACTATTTTATAGTTTATCACATTCCTTTTATTTTTATTTTTATTTTCGTCTATATGCAAGGGAAGATAGATAATACAAGGAGTAAATAGATTGTTGCCACAAGGGGTCACAAGTTGGAACAAACTAGTGATTTTAAAGACACGGGCTTTGAAGCAACACCTTTAGATAGGTCACACAAATGTTCTAGGCAAGCAACTACTCCTGGGGTTTCTCGTACACCTAGGTATGCATAAAATGTGTAAGCAAAGTCTAGTGTGGCCAACCCCTCCCCCAATGCAACACGTTTCATCATATTCAAGTAAATATATGTGTAGTTAATTTAAATTAAGATATTTTTAATTTTCAAAATAATTATAACAAAATGTTATTGACTATTTTTAGTTAATTCTCAAAATAAACAAATAACATCACAAGTTAGATGCCAAATGCCACCATCACCTCCATTACAACAAACGGTTGCATCATGCTCCCCGGTTTCACCACAACCACCACTTCCACTAAATCAACAAGAGGCACCAGTACAACCTTTTTTTTTGTGTGTGGAAAACATCCTAAAAGGGATGCCACTTTCGGGTAAGACCCAAGGATGCAAGGGTATCCATTCTACCAAAAATGCCCAGGACTCGGACCTGGCCTACCACCTTTGACATACTCAAGGAGAAAACAAATACACAAAACCAATTTAAAAATAAGTAAATAACAACAAAAATAATAAAATAAAATAAAAAACATGCTCCTTGAGTGTGTCAAAAACAAAAGCACAACCAAACACGCACAATAAGATAAAACAAACCACATAGAAAAACACAAGAACCACATAACAAAACACAAACAAGACAAAAACAATAGAACACTACAAAGACATAACCCAAAAAAAAACATGAAAAATAAACACAACCAAAACCTAAAAATTTAAAAAATTAAAAACAACCAACAATAGACAATAAACAAAAACAAAAAACAAAGAAAACACTCACACATAAAAAAATGAAATAACACAAACAGAGAGAAACCCAAGCACAAGAACGAAAAAAACACAAGAACAATAACAAAAAACATAAAAAAAAAAAAATCAAAACAACAAAAACACAAGAACAACAAAAAACAACACAAAGAACACAAAAGAAAAACAAAATAAAAAAACCCACCCACCTTAAAAAACTAAACAAAAAAAACAAAAAACAAAAAAGAAATAAAAAATGAACAAAACAATGACCTATCTAGACCAAAAGACTATTAAGGCAAGAATCAACAGAGGAAACAAAATAAAGAATAGAATGAGCTAGAGAACTAAAAAAAACTGAATGAACCAAAGAGAAGCAAAAAAAAAACAAGAAGAAACTATGTACCTTCAGAATTGGAGCCATCCAAAGAAATGATAGAAAGAAGAGCTTCCCTAATTTGAGAAGCCCACCATATAGGAGGGTGGCCATAACAAGTAAGATCACCTTTGTTCAAAGCCCAATTAGCTAAAGCATCAACACTCTTGTTTTGATCTCTAACCACATGATTGTAATCAAATTTCAAAAATCCCATCTGGATTAACTGAATCTTCTCACTAATTCTTTTTATTCTCCAATCCACATTATGATTCTTAGAAGGATTCTTCAAGAGATTAATCATAAGTTGAGAGTCAGACTCAACTAACACCTTTTCCCATCCAACCTTAGTAGCCTCCCGAAGGCCTTTGAGAATACCATACCCCTCAGCAAGGTTATTGGAAAGAATACCCAAATTCTCAGCAAAAGTAAAAACCAGGGAGCCATCCGAAAGTCTACCAATTCCTCCCACACTGGCTTTTCCAGGGTTCCCTCTAGAGGCTCCATCAGTATTGACTTTTCCAAAATCCTTAGGAGGAAGTTGCCAATTTCTATTCCTATCCATCTTACTAATACTCATATTCCCTTTAATTTGGTTGCCCTTAGAAGGTTTAATCTTCAATATTTGCATCACTTGATCCCATATTTGGTGGGAGTTTTGGGGGTGATCAAGGACATGATGGACTGATTCAACTAAGTTGGCTATGGTCTTTTGCCAAATATAGTGAATATGCTTCCTATCTTGATTAAAAATTTGGTTGTTACTTTCATTCCAAATATTCCAAAGAAGAATGGTAGAACCCATCCAAACTAACTACCTAATAAAATTATCAACACTCTCTTGATTAGGCCAATCCCTCCAAAGCTATTCAAAAGTAAAAAAATTGGACCATTGTAAGCCAAGTAAAGTGGCCATTCTCCTCCACAACTCAGAGGCTAAAGTACACTCAATAAAAATATGGTTGATATTTTCTACATTCTCTTCACACATTTCACATCTAAAAGGGCCATGAAAAATATGCTTCATACGTTGCTCATCAGTAAGCACCCTATGATGCAATAACAACCAATTAAAAACCTCACCTTAGGCCAGATATTTTGAGCCCACAATCGAGAAAATATGTTAGAAGAATGGTTGGGATTATTATGGCATAAGGTCAAATACCCTTGAGCAACTGAATACTCACCCTTAGTAGTGTTGTTCCATCCAAAACAATGATTTTCATGGGACAAAGAGAGGGATCTCATATGAAGGATGCCTTGGATATCTTGTCTTTGCATTTCTGGGATTTGAATAGGCTAGTCCTCAATAGGGATCCAATATCTACCAACCTTTGAATTACCAGTATGGTGCCAACAGTAATTAGCCACCTTTATCCAATTAGCTCGGTGAAGATTTTCCATCCAAGGCCTCCAATCGGGAAACTGAGTTATCAAAGGCTTGTGACCATCCTAAGAATCTGTCCAAAAATTTGCATGATGACCATTATGAATGATCCAAAATAATTTTTTCTTTATCAAATCCTCACCAGTATTAGGAAATTCTAAAATGGAAGAACCTTTGGTAGAAAGTTGATAGCGAACAAGGTCTTCAGGATTTTTGTTCTCATCATATTTAGCACGAAGATTATTGGCCCAAAGAGCATTGGGGTTATGCAACATCCTCTAATATAATTTAGCAGCTAAAGCTTTGTTGTTATTAATTGAATACTATAATCCTAACCCCCCTTCACTCTTAGGAAGACATAAAGTATCCCATTTCACCAAGGCCCATTTTCTTTTCTCCTTAGTACCACTCCAAAGGAAACGATGACTGATTTAATCCAATTATTGAAGAAAAACCTTTGGGATCTTCAAAATGGAAGAAACATAAATAGGAATAGCTTGAAGGACTGATTTTACCAAGGTGATTCTACCCCCGAAGAAAGCCACTTGTTGGTCCACTTTTCAATTTTCTTCTTGACTTTGTCCAACAACCAATTCCAATATTTATTTTTCTGCCTTTGAATATTTATGGGAATACCTAAATAAGTGATTGGAAGAGAGGTCTTCTTATATCTTAGTTTATCCAAGACCATGGATTCCTGTCTAGCAGAGCAGTGAAAGAAAATAACTTTAGATTTGTCTTCATTGATCAACTGCCTAGTAGCCTTAGAAAAATAGCTAATGATTTACTTAATATTAGAAGCTTCCTTAACTATAGCTTTACCTAAAAGAGTAGAGTCATCCACAAATTGAAGATGAGAGATAGGTCTAGCTCCATGAGCAATGGTAACTCCCTCAAGTATTTTGTTTTCCCTCTTTTTGGTTATAGTCCTACCCAAGCATTTAGCAAGAATGATGAATAAAAAAGGGGATATCGGGTCACCTTGCCTAATACCTCTGGAAGCTGGAAAAGACTGAGAAGGCCTACCATTGATAAGAACTAAGTAGGAAACTAAAGAGATACATCCCATAATCCAATCCATCCAATCCTTAGAGAAACCAAATTGCCTCAAAATTTTGATAAGGAAGTGCCAATCCACTCTGTCATAAGCTTTGGATAAGTCTGACCGAATGAACATGGAAGGAGAATTTTGCATATCCATGGAATGGATGGATTCCTGAGCAAGAACTATCTCATCTACTATTTAACGTCCTTCCACATAACCCCCTTGCTCTGGGGAAATAATCTTATGCAAAAGAGGCTTCAACCTTTCTGCCATGATTTTAGTAATGATTTTGAGAAGAACATTACATAAAGCAATAGGTCTAAAAGCTAAGATATGATCAACCTCTTGAGCTTTTGGAACAAGAGTAATATAAGTTTGTATCACTCTAAATTTTTTGCATCCCTACCTTCAGGCTATAGGATCCGCGCCCGGAAGGAGGATGGGAAAAGGATGTCGCGATACCTCGGACTGAGAGGACTTTGCGAAGGTCCCGCATCTCAAGGGAGGTGTATTTTGGTGATTTTTCGACGGATGGTGGGTTCACCAGGAAACATTTAGCGGTAGTTTCCATGCCTAGGTTTTGGAATGTGTTTGATGAGTTCGTTTTAACCTTAAGCATTCATATCCTAGGTTTGGCCGAATGAATCTAAATTAAAACTACATGAAAATGCAACTTTCATGAATACAACAAACAAATTTGAAAGCAAAAAACAGAGAATTTTATAGAATGACAATGAAAAATACCTGATCCGGATGTCTGCAGAAGATTCTGATGTTTGAAGTAGTCTGGATCGCCTGTAATCTGATAGAATCGCTTGCAATCTGACAGAATCGTCTAAAACTGACAGAATCGTCTGATATCTGACGAATTCGTCAGAAGAATTCGCCAGAGACCTACAAGACAGAAAATAGATGCAAAATACAAGAAATTCTATTGTGCTAACAGAGGAAAATTACACCAAATAGCAATATGAATACTGAACAATATTTAAGAACAGAATTTAAAGCCAATTATCGTACTTTAATAGCAGATCATGAACTTAGCATGCAATCTAAGCTAAATGGGTGAACTCCAAATGCAAAATAACATAAAAACTGAATAAATAATCTAATTTACAGAATAAAATGACAGAAATAGAGTTGAGAAAAGCAAACTCTAGGCACTGATTGCCTCGATGTGGGCTGCAGTCGAGATCGTCTCCCATCAATACGAAATTGTCTCGCATTCAATAGGATCGCCTCCGATCTGAACAGGTTCGTCGACGACGATGGATGCTTTCTTCGGCTAAAAAAAAATGATGTACCTACAATAAAATCGATGTGGAACTAATGCAAATGCAAGATTAGGATGTTCTAATGTAGAGGGAATCACTTTGTAGAAAATTTCAGCTAGGGGTTGGGGAGGGAAAATCTTAGAGATTAAATAGGCTTAGAGGGAGTAGGTAGGAGGTTGGAGATCATCCCAATTTGGGAGATCTCCAACGGGGGAGGGTCCCAATGGCGTAGACACGCTTCTGCCCAGATTGGAGACCCGTTGGAACAGATTCCAACTATGCAAATTTAGTTTTGCGACAAGATCATCTGGACGTCCTAGTCCAGACGAAATCGTCAAATCTCGGGCGATATCGTCTGATCGACGATGATATCGTCAAACGGTCAAAACAACCTCTAAAAATGGCACGAAAAAGGGGGAAACGGATTTCTCGATGGTTAACGGGCGGTTTGGGAGGTTAAATTTGATTTTAAAATTATTTACTAAGGTGAATGTAAATTTTATAATTTTACTGCGCCAATTTTAGGGTGCTACATTTTGCCCCCTCTTTAGCGAATTTTCCGAAGAAAATGCGTTAAAGATGAGTTCTTCTCGATCTACGAGAAAGCAAAAAATTATACCCATTTTTAGGCGACGATTCTTGGTCGAATCGTACGACAGCTTACTATGGTGCCCCCTCCGTGTTTTTACCCAAATCGAATGTTTGAGGTAAAAACGCGGAAAAGCAAAAAATTATTGTTGAATAAAATTAAGAAAAATAGGGTAAAACCCTAATTTATTTTTATTGTTCATTTTCTGGTTTTTAGAGCTCTGAAGAAAAAATGGTGGAGACGACGCACAGATCTGCAGAGGTCCGGCGCGGTCTACGGGTAAGAGCCTAGACTTAGCTAGAACTGATTTAATTTAATTTTTACATGCTTTTTAAGTGATTTTTAGGTGAATTTGGAGCATCGCGGCCGTTTTTGGCCGTCGACGTCGTCGAGACGAAATCGTCCCGATTTCGATGAAATCATCTCAATTTCGTCAATTTCGCCCAAGGGTGAAATCGGCGAAAGGGGGACGATTTCGTCAATCTAGAGACGATTTCGACAAGCGAGATCGAAGACGATTATGCTCAAATTTGGGATGATATCGTCCAATAGTGGGCGATATCATCAATTACATGAAATTGATCTTTAATTTGCATTATTAATTACTAGAATTGTTATTAATGATTGTTTGTTGTTTTGTTGTTTATGTTGCAGAGAGGATTACTAAAGAGCAGGGAGTGGAAATATGGAGGTTTGAGAGATGACTTGGCCGCTCTCACACAGGCAGAGCGGGATCTGCTGGCATAGGTCGGCTTATAGCATGTGGTAGAGATGCCACAAGTATCCACGAACATGGGGCTTCTAACAGCCCTAGCAGAGAGATGGTATCCGGGGTCTTCCTATTTTCGGTTACCGACAGGGGAGATGGCTCCCACACTAGAGGATGTATGGAGGATTCTGAGAATCCCCATACAAGGACGGATGATCACTCTTGCGGCCAACCAGGGCCACGCTATGGGATGGTTGTGTGGTGACCCGAGCTTCGCCCTGGAGAAGGGCGGAGTTAATATTGAGGCACTACGCTAGATGCCTGGGGCATCCAGACTCACATGAGTTCTAGCTGGAGTGGTTGGTGGACTTCTGTTGTGCCACCAGAGCGGATGCAGGGTACCATGGATGCTCGCAGATGTGATCTACGATATGAGAGACCATGGGTACAGGTTTTGCTAGGGTAGATTTGTACTATGCCGGTTGTACAAGATCCTGTATGGGGTCATGTACAAGGGCGGGCGATGTCTGGTGATGACATCGCTCCTACAGGTTTGGTGCTAGGAGCACATTGCAGTGTGGAGGCCGGTAGGGCTTCCATTGATAGGGGTGGACGGGGAGAGGCCCCGAGTCTTCTACTGGTGGCTCCGGAGAGGGTCACAATGGCGGATCGACCTATCGATGTCCCGAAGGCTATTGGATGACTTGGTCCCAGATTAGATCACCTGGAGACCATGGAGAGGGCACCCAGGGTGGGTCGAGGACGGACAGGAGCTGGCTCACATCAGGCGAGTCTACTAGCTATGGATGGAGAGAGGAGAGGTGGAGCTCCATCGCTATGACCAAGTTTTGAGACATTTCGGTCTACAACATGGGATCCCATCTCTCAAGGACTACGAGTTTTCTCGGACTGTCCGAGATAACACCATGGTTAGTAGGGCTCCTGACATGCAGCACTTCTAGAGCCAAGACGCAGATGATGCCCCCATCCAACCAGTGGATGGGGACAATGCAGGAGTAGCCGACGACTACGATGCCTGGTACGCAGGCATCCGCCCTCCTCGAATGATGAGGGCACAGGGTTTGATCCATGTAGTTGTGCATCAGATAGGGAGGCAATTCCAGGCAGTGATAGAGGTGGCCCAGGGTCATGGTGGGAGAGAGCAGAGGAGGCCACAAGCACAGGAGAGGTCGCGGTAGCAGGAGAGGAGGGAGGAGAGACCCCCATCTCCACAGAGAGAGAGGCCACCATCGCTTGATAAGGGCAAGGGCATTGACACAGGAGAGAGCAGTGAGACGGTGACTCTCTGGATGGAGAATATCTGTCTCCAGGCACAAGTGCAGACTCTACAGGATGAGGCTGCACGACATCGAGCTGAGGTGACATAGCTTAGAGATGAGATTGCATGCCTCAGGGCACGGGGCGGAGGGGCAAGCACTCAGGAGCTAATGCGGTCGGTTTCTCAGACCACATTCTACCAGGGGATCTATTTTTAGATGGTGCTCGAGGGCCAAAGGGTACAGCTACCAGCTGCTATTGTAGATCCGATCAGGACAGGGTCATCGAGGAGCTCATCCCGATCGATGACGAGGACTCGTAGTACCACACATACTGCGATGGGGCCACCTCATCCTCCATAGGGCGGGGGAGGAGATGAGGCTGAGAGCTCTAGGGGCTCTCGAGACACTGCTCGGAGGACATTTGATTGAGTATGCCAAGATATGGATTGTGGCATACCAATCTAGCTGAGATGATGTACATATATTTTTGAGATATATATATATATATATAGATGAGATTTTTTTGATCATATGACTTATATTGTGTTATGTATTTCTATGATGCTTTTAGATGTTTTAATTGATTGATTTAATAATCGGATGTAATTATGTCATTGGAAATATGATTTGAATGTCATGCTATAAAATTTTAAATGAAATAATCTGATGTAACAAAGTGATTGTATGTGATGCAATAATTTGATAAAAATAAAAGGGGACTTTTAACAATAATTTCAAAGGACATTGTCGCTATTATAGACCATTTCATGGAGTCGCCGCTCACTCGGTCGTCAAGCTAATCCCAGTATAGAAATATTGAGAAAAGTAAAAGAGTGCTTAAGAGACTGTCTTAAGACTTTGTTGTGATAGTGCAAATGATGATGATGATGGTTGGTTTGTTTTCAGACTTTCATGAAAAATATTATGCATGAAAAATGATTTTTGCTAGGCATAAATTCCTAAGTGTGATAAAATTTGTGAATAATTCCTTAGGAATTATACCATCATTGCAAATTTGAAGGTTGACATAATGACATAAAAATAGTGAAAAAATGGGTTTGCTTTTGAAAAACATAATTTGTGTAAAATGAAGTCATATGGTTTTTATGATTTTTGATAAAATGGGGAATAAAAATTGTTACAATGGTTTGCGCTAGGCATAGAATATGTAGGTATAGACTTATACCATCATCGCGAAAATCCAAAAAAATAGTTTTATTGCATGGTTGATTTTTTGATGAACAGAAAAGATGAAAATAAGGACTTGCGCTAGGCATAAAATTCCAATTTTGGTTTTGAAACTATACCATTGTCGCGAAATTCAACCGGATATATATGATTTGATTTGTATAATTTGGAAGAAATTTTTGATTTTTCTAATTCTATAGTTGTCTTTGTGAAAAATAATTGTACTTGATTATTCCAAACAAGTTGCAAAAATAATATTTCAAAGTATTTTGAAGACAAAAGTTAGATTTATAAGGAATCCCATGTGCATATGTGCATTCATTTCCGATCTTGATTTATCCTGATGATAAACAAAATCTCTCAAATACAAATGTGTGTGCAATTGCATTGTTCATTTACCATTTTTGAGCAAGATACTATGATACAAGTGATTTAAGGAAACCAAATAAATGTTCATTAACCATGATGTATATGCATATAACCATATTAGACTACTATGTAGGTCGGATTATCAAGAGCTAGCTAATACATAAGCAGACATAGGTCTGTACAAAAGAAGGTCGCTAATGTGACAGACATATCGCCACGCTAGGAGTTACCCAAGGCCAAGCAGGTTGGGCACAAACCACCTGTTATGGGGCTTACCTCACAGTTTTTGAATAATTGATAATTCCAGGGATTCAAGCTCATCAACCCTTCTTTTCTTTTCAAAGGGTAGGGAAAGGGATTTTATTGCTTTCTTGCTTTCTTTTGAACTTTGCTTATTTTTCTTTTTGTATTTCTTTTGCTTGATAATACTTGGAACATTGCTGAAATAAAAATTTTCTTGTCTCTTCTTTCTTGAATTTTTCTTCTCTTTTTCTTTGCTAGGGATACTTGCTCGGATTAGTTGTAGAGCAAGGGATTTTTATTCTGGGTAGGGGTGAGCTTGTCCTTTTGCCAATTCTCAAAGATTCTAGACCATGTGCATGATAGGATAGTAGGGGAAACTTTTCACTCAAGAAATCAGTTCTACTATGTAGCAAAACATGGAAATTACAAATATAATCATTTTATTGTGGAAATATGTGCTTGGTTTAGGTAAATAACAAGATCAATTCTCTATGCTCAAAATTTATTTAATTGAAATTTGTGAACTTTGATATAAGAGAGATTAGTAATCATGCCAGATAAAATCAAGATATTTATTGTTGTGAGTGTGCAAGTGAGGGATGCCAAATAAATGCTAATTTATCCAAAAATAAGTTGAAACATATAACTGCAATAATTGTAAGAAAATATATATAAATGATTTTTTGAGAAATTTGGAGAATGTTGACTCTCTCTTTCTTCTGTATATTGTTTTGGTTTCGAAAGAGTCAAGCATATAGCTGTTTTTATCATTATTTTGATTTTTGTTTTTGAGTAAACAATTTAACAAGTGCTTTAAATAAATGCAATAGATAGTGTTGAAGATTTTGGATGATTATGAATATTTTTGATGTTTTTGAATAAATTGAAAGAAATACAAGATAGTAATTTTGAACAAATATATACATGGATGAAATGACCAGATTTATGCATAGTAACGTTTAAGATGCAAAATATTCATGGGTTCTTTAAGTTCTTTACCATCTAAGGTAGATAATTTATATGCTCCTGATGCAAATTTAGCAGTAATAATGTATGGTCCAAGCCAATTGGGCTCGAATTTACCTTTAAGGTCCTTAGTTGCATTAGTATTTTTTTTGAAGATTTTGAGGATTTTGATTTTTTTTTTTGTATTTTGATTTTAATTTATGAATTGAAATTGGTGGTATATACAAGATGATCTATATACACTATATAAGGTTATTTGAGTATAGCATGTCTAAGGTTGCTTCAAAATCAAAGGTGGTTTTGAAGGATAATCCGGTTGAGGTGAAGGTAAGAATAGAAGGTGATGAATAAAAGGTAGTGATAACAAAAGGTTTGTTATAATGTAGAATAATGTAGCAAAAGATTTTACTTTTATATGTGTAAAATTGATCATGTTACAAAATAAGATGTAAGAAGGATAAGAAAGTTCTTCATTCTTATCACTATCTTGCAAGTCTTGATAATATGGAGAAAGTATATGTAAAAGATATGCATGGATGTTATTTGGTAAACAAGAATGATTATATATGGATGAAGAAAAGTGAGAAATAGAAGGTAATTGTGACAATAGAGAATGTATAAAACTTGATGTTTCAATTGTTAAATATTCTTCAAATGGTTTTGGGTCACCCTGTATGGTAACAATTTTATTTTCAAGTTCAAACTTCAAACATTTGTGAAGAGTGGAATGGAAAACCCTCATCGTATGAATCCAAGGACTCTGGAGAAATAGGTTGTAAGGTGAAGGACAATATCCTACACTGTGAATGGTGAGTGATTTAGTAAAATAGGAAATATTGCATTAACCTTCAAACTTAGGTTACATAGTTTAAATAGGCGGTAAATAACCTATTCGAGAAAGAAAGGGGGAAAGGAGAAATTGGGGGAAAAGAAGGATGAAGGGAATTCTCTTGCCGCCCAAATTGCTGCCGTCCACTGCCGTCCAGGTAAGGTAAAAGGTAAGTTACCTTTACCCCTAGTAAAATCAAATTTTTAACTTTTACTGATGGTAATTTCCAACATTCTCCCCCTTAAAGTTGAGAGGACTAACTATATAGTCTCTCAGCTTTATAAATTGAGCTTTAGCCATGCCTTTGGTGAAGATGTCTGCTAGATTATCCAAAGTGCTACAATATTGAAGCTCAACTGTCTCATTGTTCCACCATATCTCTTATGAAGTGATACTTCATATCAAAATGTTTTGACCTTTTGTGGTGGATTGGATTATATGCCAACTGTATGGCACTTATATTATCACAATTCAGTTTGGTTGGACCAATTTGTTTTTCGCCAATCTCTTCAAGGATTTTCCTCAACCAGAGGATCTGAGTACTTGCATGAGTGATTGCTATGTACTCAGCTTTTGTAGATGATAATGCTACAACAGATTGCTTTTTGGAACTCCAAGTTATTAGTCCTGAACCTAGACTAAAACAGCTTCCTCGATGTAGATTTTTTGTCATCTATATTATCGCCCCAATCGTTGTCACTATAACCAAATAACTTCATAGAGTTAGACTTGTGGTAATGGATTCCAAAATCCAATGTACCTTTTACATATCGTAAAATTCGTTTGGTTGCTTGAAGATGCAGCTCGGATGGGCATGCCATAAATCGTGATACAAGAGAAACAACATACTGTATATCTGGCCTAGTGTTGGTGAGAAACATTAAACTCCCAACCATGCTTCTGTAATTGGTCAAGTCAACATTTGGTGCTCCATCTTCTTTGCTTAGCTGGATTCCATGTCCAGTTGGTGTTTCAGCTGATTTGCACTGCTGCATAGCAAATTTCTTGATCATGTCATGAGCATATTTCTGTTGACATATGAAGATCCCATTCTTTGATTGATGTACTTCCATTCCTAGAAAGTATCTCATTAATCCGAGATCCTTCATCTCAAACTGATTCATCATGGAGTTTTTGAACTCCATATTCATTTTATCATTACTACCCATGAATATTAGATCATCCACATATAAACAAACTATGAGGATATCTACTCCATTTTTCAGGTAGTATAATGTTGGTTCACTCTTGCTTTTTGTGAAACCATATTTGCTGAAATAGCCGTCAATTCGTGAGTACCATGCTCTTGGTGCTTGCTTGAGGCCATATAGTGCTTTTTTCAATTTATAAACAAGGTTCTCTTTTCCTGGTTCTTGGAAACCTTGAGGTTGTTGAACATACACCTCTTCTCGTCGGTATCCATTTAAAAATGCACTTTTCACATCCATGTGTTGTATTTTCCATCCTTTATGGGATGCCAAGGAAAGAACAGTTCTGATTGTTTCTTGTCGAGCAATTGGAGCAAAGGTTTCCTCATAATCTATTCCATATTTCTGAGTAAAACCTTTGGCTACTAATCTCGCCTTGTGCCTTTCAATGCTTCCATCAACATTGAATTTGGTCTTATAGACCCATTTACATCCAACACATTTTTTTCCCTTGGGAAGCTTCACAAGCTCCCAAGTATCATTCTTTTTAATTGAGGATATTTCCTCTTCCATGGCATCTTGCCATATATTTTCAGTGCATGCTTTTTCATAGCTAGATGGTTCTAGCTGTGCAGCAGCCAACAAAGCATAATTGACTACATCACCCCTTGGTTCATGAGACTCATCATCTCCTGACATTTGAAGATTTTCAAGTCTTGACAAAATGTCATCCATCTCACTAGCTTGACTCCTAGTGTATCTTTGTTGAAAATTCCTATCCAACATTTGAGAAGATGGATGACTCTGTAGTATGCGCTTTCCTCTATTTGTCTCTTTCCTTTGAGAAATTGAATCAATATCCATCGGACTTGGAGCGCTTACAGATCTTTGAAATCATTTTGGAGAATTTGGGGGTGCCCAGCAAATTCCTTCTTGGACTTGGTGTACCACTTGATGTACTTGATGAAGTTTCCTGATGTGGAGTTTGTGGAGGAGGACTGCTTTTCTTGGGTTGTACCATTATGGGAGGTACTGGTGTGGTATTGTCCGAATTAGAGTCAAAATCAACAAATTTTTTATGACCCCATTCTCCCCCTTCATCAAAAATTACATCCCTGGAGATAATGATTTTATGTGTCGTGGGATTGTACAATCTATATCCTTTGGTTGAATCACAATACCCTACAAAAACACATGCTTGGCTCTTTGGATCAAGCTTCTTTCGCTTCTCTTCAGGAATGTGTGCATAAGCTAAAGAACCAAATACTCTGAAATGTTTGACATTTGGTTTCTTACCGTACCATCCTTCATAAGGAGTGATACCATCTAAACTAGAAGTCGGACTTCTATTTAGAATATATGCACTTGTTCTCACTGCATCTGCCCAATAGCTGTTTGTGAGATGTTTTGCCCGAAGCATTGTTCGTGCCATTTCAACAAGGGTGCGGTTCTTTCTCTCAGCCACACCGTTCTGCGTGGGGTGTAGGCAGTAGTGAATTGCCTCTTTATCCCATTTTGCTTACAATAATGAAGAAATTCATTTGAGGAGTACTCTCCTCCTTTATCAGTGCGAAGACATTTGACATAGTAGTCACTTTGCTTTTCTACATTATTTCTGAAGTCTATGAAGCAATCAAATGCTTCATCTTTGTGTTTCAGAAAATACAACCAACACATTCTAGAATAATCATCTATGAATGTTAGAAAATAAGAATTGTTTCCAAGGCTCTTTGTTTGCATTGGACCACAGATGTCCGAATGTACTAGCTGAAGAGGATAACTTGCTCTCCACGCTCGGCCTCTTGGAAACTTCTTTCTGGAGTGCTTTCCCAAAGCACATGCTTCGCATACCTTTTTATGTTCTGGAATTTTTGGTAGTCCTGTCACCATAGCTTGTGATGTTAACATTTTCAAGCTAGCGGAATTGAGGTGACCATATCTCAAGTGCCACAATTCACTTGGATTTGAAATAGCAATGTTTGCAAGTTGAGCTCCCCCCGGCTCACCAAACTTTAGAGGGAACAACCTATTCTTTGTCATAGGTACTTCGTGATGACCCGGTTACAATTGTTTTTATCAAAGATTGTACATTTTCTTTCATCAAAAACTAATTTGTAATGCTTCTCCATCATTTGGCCAACACTTAACAAATTGTGTTGTAGCTGTGGAGTATAGTATATGTCATTCACATTTTTAAGGCCTTCTTTTGTGGGAACTTCCATAGCTCCTATGCCTTCAACTTGCAAGGATTTATTATCCCCTAACTTAACTTGAGATTTGTAATTTGAATCTAATGTAGCAAAGAGATTTTCTTTGCCACTCATGTGGTTGGAGCAACCAGTATCCAAAATCCATGTATCATTTAGATTTTGATCTGGTTGTCCATAAGAGAGAAAAATATTTGGTGGACCTTCTTCTTCTCCGTAGAATGAGCCATATTGACTACTTTGATCTTTTGAAGATTTTGACCAGCAGTCACGAGCGAAGTGGCCTTGTTTCCCACAATTGAAACAAGCTGTTTTGGTCTTATTACTTCCTCGTCCTTGATTTCCACGGCCTGCATTGCCGCTTTGGTTCTGATTGGCTCCTCTGTTTTGATTTCCACCTCTGTTTTGATTACCTCCTCTCGTAGGAGTTGCTTTGTCTCTTGCCTCTTTGTTGTTGTCCTCTCGCCTCTACCTCTTCCTTGTCCTCGTCTTACACTTTCATTCGAAGTGAAGGCTTTATCATCACCTCCATAGCTTGTTGAAGGTGCACCTTGAAGTCGCTCTTCATGTGATGTTAATGATCCAATCAAACTATCAAATGTAAGAGTAGAAAGATCTTTGGATTCTTCAATTATGATTGCAATGTGATTCCACTTAGGAAGAAGAGTTCGCAACACTTTCTTCACAATTGTTTCATTTTTTGTGTCTTCACCTAAAGTTTGCATCATATCAACTACTGCTTTAACACGAACACAATAGTCTCCAACTCTTTCATTGTCCTTCATTCTCGAGATTTTCAAAATCTCTTTTCAAGGTCTGAAGCCTGACTTGCTTTACTTTATCACTTCCTTGGAATCCTTCTTTCAAGGCATTCCATGCATCTGTAGCAGTTAAATAAGATGCAATTCTTGGAAAGATACTAGGATCTAGTGCTGATTGAAGATGGTATAAGGCAAATGAATTATTTTTCTCGTGCATCTTTGTAGATCTTCTTATCATTTGCACTTAAGGTAGTCCAATCTGCTGGAGCAATGTAACCGTCTTCAATAATATCCCATAGTCCTTTTTCGATGAGTAATGTCCTCATCTTGATGGACCAATACTCATAATTATCCCCTCTGAATTCGGGAATAGGTAGATTATTATGTGAACCCATTTTTTAATCTACTAAAACAAGAAACCTCTCTTTTATAGTCTTATTGGAAAAAGACTTTACAAACTATCAAGCCCTGCTTGATTTACAATAAAAAACAACTCAAATTTGTTCAAAAATTACAAAATTGTCAGCGACTTGTTCATCATCGTCACTGATCAATATTATTTCAGGAGAAGGAGGTTGTAGGATTTCAACTGAATTACTATAATGAGTATATTCGGATCCTTGTGCAGCAATTGCAACTGTGTCAGATTGTTCAAACTTGCTGTCGAAGGAGTTATCCTCTGAATCTGCGTCGTATCCTTGATCAAGATTTCTCTGGTGTGCAATAACCGCGTTTTGCAACTGTGAAAAAACTGTATTCAGACTTAGTGTTTTCACGTGCCTATCAAAGTCTTCATGTGTTGTTCTCAGTAATACCTTGCAGAGAGCATGATAACAACCTTCCGATCTTATCATTTAAGAAAATTTCCCGAAATTTTCTTTTTACAAGAATTTCCTCTTAGGAAATAGTAAAAAAAATTAAACTTTCTAAGTTAAAAAAAATTAACTTTCTAAGTTTTTTTTTTAACTTTTACATATATTTCCTCTTAGGAAATTTCAAGCAATAAAAAGCTTTCACATATATTTCCTCTTAGGAAATTTCAAGCAATTTAAATTTTTTTTTATAAAAGCAAAGGAACAGTTAAAAAACTAAAAAATATATATATTTTTTTTAATTTTAAACTTATTCCTTTAGTTTTGCTTTTGATTAAAAAAATTTAATAAAAAAATTTGATTTTCTATCGACCCCGCCGAGAGTCGATCCTGCGACCTCGCGGGTCACAAGGCTGAGGGTAGCCGCCGTGCTACCCGGCTGATCCGGGAGCAGCTAGCGCTCCTTGCCCTATAGCCTTCACAAAATCACGCGAGGCTAAAAATTTGATCCCACCGAGGATCGAACATTCGACCTCGCGGGAGTCAAGGCTTAGGGTAGCCGCTATGCTACCGGGCTGATCCGAAAGCTAAGCTGGCGGCTCCCAGCCTTCTAGCTTGCGCGTCGAGCGCGAAGCTTTTAATTGGCTTCGCGCTTCGATGCGAAGCTTATTTTATTTCTGGGACTTTAGTCCCACATCGCCTGTGAGGCGATGTTAAAGCTTCTTAAAAGAAGCAAAGCACGTATAGTGCTTTGATTGCCTACGGGCAATCGCCAACTATGCAGATCCTTTTGCCTCGGTTCACGAGCGCAGGTTGCCACGTCGCTGCACCTCGGGCCGCGCGCCGTCACTCCACGTCACGCCACGTCACGTCGTAGATCGCCACGTCGCTACACCTCGGGCCGCGCGCCGTCACTCCACGTCATGCCACGTCACGCCACAAGTGCCTCGGGCCACGTGCAGGTCGCCAGCCACATCAGCAGTGCTGCCTCGGGAATCGTGCCAATCTGCTGCTCCTGCGGGCCGCCTCGTCCAGCTCCACCAGTGCCTCGGGAGTCACGCCGATCTGCTCCTACGGGCCGCCTCGGGATCCGTGCCGCCTCGGACTACGGGCCCCACCGCCTCGGGAATCGTGCCGCTCTGATACCAAATGTGAATGGTGAGTGATTTAGTAAAATAGGAAATATTGCATTAACCTTCAAACTTAGGTTACATAGTTTAAATAGGCGGTAAATAACCTATTCGAGAAAGAAAGGGGGAAAGGAGAAATTGGGGGAAAAGAAGGATGAAGGGAATTCTCTTGCCGCCCAAATTGCTGCCGTCCACTGCCGTCCAGGTAAGGTAAAAGGTAAGTTACCTTTACCCCTAGTAAAATCAAATTTTTAACTTTTACTGATGGTAATTTCCAACATACACAGAATAAAGTATCCAGGATCTTGGATCCAATATTAAAGGGAAGAATTATAGTACCTTGAGCTTCTTGAATTTCATTGCTAAAATATTTTATAATAACATTTGATTCATTAATATGTTCTTCCTTTAATTCGAGTTTTTGGAATAATTGATAAGTGCATAAATTAAGAGAGGAGTCATTATCTACCATGATAGCTTTAACAGGTGTTTCTTTACTAGATCCTGTAATGTACAGATAGGAGTCTTCTTGTGGAGCAGAGGAAGGAATATCCTCATCATAGAATGAAATATGGTTAACCTCAAGAGGGTTTACACCATTAATTATGTTCTTAGAGAAAATATGATGAGGAACAAATTGTTGGCTAGGTATTTTGAACAAAATTTCCTTGTGATAAATTTGGAATACTTCTAAAAGGGATATCTTTGCTTGAGGATTAATCACTTGTTGATTATCAAAGTGGATTTCAGATTGAGATCTTGATTCTAAAGATAAGCTTTCTATGCTTACATTACATTTTGTATCATTCTCTAGAGCCAAAGATAGTTTTGAAAGTTGGTCAAATGAGGAATCCATCTCTTGAATATCGGATTGAGTTGATTGAACTTGAGGTTGCTCATTTGTAGTTTTTGTTACAATATTAATAATATCATCATGATGGGACACATTAACATGCAATATTTGATTGGTCTCTTGTTTTTGATAATTGAATAGGGGTTCTTAGGAGATCCCCATGTCTTGATTGATTATTAGTATTTGTTGTGTAGGAGTTTGATTGTTTACTGGAGATTTATAATTAGTTGTAGATTGTAATTCCTTGATATTAAAAAGATTCTTATCAATAAAATCTTGAATTGCACATCTTAAATCTTTACAATTTTGTGTCATATGTCCATATACTCTATGATATTCACAATGTAGCTCAGGTTTAAACCAATCTGATGTGGTATCAGGTTGTCTTATGGAAGGAAGTTCAATAATATTTGTGTCAAGTAAATACTTGAGAATTATATCCATTGGTTGATTGAGCTTAGTAAATTTACGTGATGAAGGTTTTTGAGAGGTTTTTGATAAATGCTTTAGGAATTTCGTCATAAAAGGTCCTAATGGTTTCTCACCTCTACTTTCTTTATTATGGGTAGAATGATTATAGGAAGATTGTGAAGTATGATGTGAGTGCACGGTAGAATTGGAAGAATAAGTATTTTCTTGTGGAAATGGATGTGTTGTATTGAAAGAAGCATGTTGAAAAGGTGGTGGAGGATTATATGTGGGTTGATAGACATAATATGGATATATGGGAGAATAGATAATATCATTATGAAGAGGATTGGAAAAGGGATTGTTTTGTTGAGTTATGGATGAAAAATGAGAAAAGTGTGATGGAGGTGATGTTGAATAGGGATGAGGTTGGTCATAATCAACAAATGTATTTGGCTGAATTCTTCCAACATTACTAATGGGCTCATATGGATTTGAGTAAAAACTCATGGTTTCTTTAGTACTTCAAAAGTAATATTTAGCATCTATTATTGAGAATTGAATCTAAACATATAAACATGAAATGATGATTTTGTTTTTGTTTTTCTTGCATACATATATATATTTTTGTTTTTGTTTTCAAAAGGTTTACAATGCATTCACGTCGGGTTCACCAAAATGTATCACTCCAAATTTTTCGCATCCCTACCTTCAGGCTATAGGATCCACACCCGGAAGGAGGATGGGAAAAGGATGTCGCGATACCTCGAACTGAGAGGACTTTACGAAGGTCTCGCATCTCAAGGGAGGTATATTTTGGTGATTTTTTGATGGATGGTGGGTTCACCAGGAAACATTTAGCAGCAGTTTCGATGCCTAGGTTTTGAAATGTGTTTGATGAGTTCGTTTTAACCTTAAGCATTCATATCCTAGGTTTGGCCGAATGAATATAAATTAAAACTACATGAAAATGCAACTTTCATGAATACAGCAAACATATTTGAAAGCAAAAAATAGAGAATTTTATAGAATGACAATGAAAAATACCTGATCCAGATGTCTGCAGAAGATTCTAATGTTTGAAGTAGTATGGATCGCCTGTAATCTAACAGAATCGCCTGTAATATAACAGAATTGTCTGAAACTGATAGAATCGTCTGATATCTGACGAATTCGTCAGACAAATTCGCCAGAGACCTGCAAGAAAGAAAATAGATGCAAAATACAAGAAATTCTATTGTGCTAACAGAGGCAAATTACACCAAATAGCAATATGAATATTGAACAATATTTAAGAACAGAATTTAAAGCCAATTACTGTACTTTAATAGCAGATCATGAACTTAGCATGCAATCTAAGCTAAATGGGTGAAATCCAAATGTAAAATAACATAAAAACTAAATAAATAATCTAATTTACAAAATAAAATGATAGAAATAGAGTTGAGAAAAGCAAACTCCAGGCACTGATTGCCTCGATGTGGGCTGCAGTCGAGATCGTCTCGCATCAGTACGAAATCGTCTTGCATTCGACAGGATCGCCTCTGATCTGAATAGGTTCGTCGACGATGATGGATGTTGGCTCCGGCTGAAAAACAATGATGTACCTATAATAAAATCAATGTGGAACTAATGCAAATGCAATATTAGGACGTTCTAATGTAGAGGGAATCACTTTGCAGAAAATTTCATCCAGGGGTTGGGGAGGGAAAATCTTAGAGATTAAATAGGCTTAGAGGGAGTAGGTAGGAGGTTGGAGATCATCCCAATTTGGGAGATCTCCAACGGGGGAGGGTCCCAATGGCGTAGACACGCTTCTACCCAGATTGGAGACCCGTTGGAACAGATTCCAACTATGCAAATTTAGTTTTGCGACAAGATCGTCTGGACTTCTTAGTCCAGAAGAAATCGTCAAATCTGGGGCGATATCGTCTGATCGACGACGATATCGTCAAACGGTCAAAACAATCTCTAAAAATGGCACGAAAAAGGGGGAAACGGATTTCCCGACGGTTAACGGACGGTTTGGGAGCTTAAATTTGATTTTAAAATTATTTACTAAGGTGAATGTAAATTTTATAATTTTATTGCGCCAATTTTAGGGTGCTACAAAGTTTTATTGATAAAATTCAAAATTTCTTTGGCTTTCCTGGCTTCTTCCACCACCTCTAATAAATCAACATGAAGGATATCCCAGAAATCTTGGTAGAACTCAATAGGAAAACCATCAAGACCTAGGGTTTTCCCTTTTTGCATTTTAAAAACTACTTGTTGAAGTTCATTGATAGTAATAGGAGCAATCAAAATAGAGTTCTCCTCAGAAGTGATAAGAGAAGGGATTAATTGAAGAACATTATATTGTGAAGCTAAATCAAGGGGAGTAGCAGCAAAAATATTGGAAAATTAATCAACAACAATAGAGTTCATGCCATCCCAAGTATAAACAACATCTCCAAAATCTAATTTTAAAGAAGAAATAAAGTTGTGAGATCTTCGAGCTAGAAGAGATTTGTGGAAGAAATTTGTGTTTCGATCTCCTTCTTTGAGCCATTGAATTCTATATTTTTGCTTCCATAAGATTTCTTCTCTTTTTCCCATTCCTCTAACTGAGTTGTGAGTTTAATTTCATCTGCACTTCTCTTCTCTGTGAGGCCATATAAACGGATTTTCTTATTCAAATTATCAAGATGAGCAATAACTTCATGTTTTTTTTGTGAACATCCCCAAACTATTTCCAGTTCCAAGTCTTGATTTTGGATTTAATGTATTGCAGTCTTTTGGCAAAACAAAACATCTTAGTCCCATGCCTAGGTTTACCTGCCTTCCACCATTGTTGCACATGAGGTCTGAAGTAAATGTATCTAAGCCATATTAATTGAAAAGAAAAAGGAGAGAAAATCACATTGGTTTTCCACATTTCCACCATGACTGGCCAATGATTTGAACCAGCATTATTAAGAGTCTTCACTTTAGGAATGTGACCATCGATTAAGAAATTTTCAGAGAGCAAAAACCTATCCAATCTCTCCATTATACAAGCTAAGCCTTGCCTTCTGTTAGACCAAGTCATAAGGCCATTATCTATTGGATATCCACAAGATGGAGGTTTGCAATATATTCACTCATGAGGTCAGTGCTTTTGTCCAAATTTCTATTTCCCCCCTTTTCTCATCCAGAGAGAGGATGGTATTGAAATATCCTTCGATCAAGATCCAAGATTTAGGAAAATGAGAGATAATATGAGTAATATCCTTCCACTATCTTCTTTTTTCCTCCAAATAAGTCGGAGCATAAACAATAATGCAGAGCATAATCTAGTTGGAATGTTTACTTTGAATAGCTATAGCCAACAAACTCAAAATGCCAACCATATGGTGAATAACTACCTCTTTTGGATCCCAAATACAAGCAATGCCACCCGAAGTTCCTTGGGAACTGAGGGAAACCACTTTTCCAGCTGGCCAAATTTTACTGGCAATTAAGTCCATATCCTCCATTGACATCTTTGTTTCTTGAAGGAAAACAAGATGTGGATGATTTACCTGAATCATTCTTCTAATTTCATTTTGTTTTGAAAGACTCCCTTTGAGTCCTCTAATATTCCAAGTGATGATATTCATTAATACTAGGGCTAAAAAAGTTGGGAAGGGCATTAATATTACCTTCCTCTACAAGATTTTCACCTTATTTTACCATATGATATTGATTGGTCTTGTGACCTACTTTTTGATTAGAATCCATCTTCAATTTTTTTTCCCTGTTTCTTGACTTATTCCAATTGAATCTGAGATGGCTTCTAACCTTGAAGAATGCTCGTACACAGCCAAAATTTTACTAGATGGTTCAACAAAGTCTATATTGGGACCTACATTATTTGAAGTTTTGACATTTGAAATCTTGTTTTTATTGTGTAAATTTTCTCCTTTTTTTCTGTTGAAAACCTTTGATTTGTTGGTTTGTCTCTGAGTTTTTCCCTTCATATTTAAATTGTGTTTCTAAGATTTCAGTTTCCATTATTTCCTCTTCCTCACTTGGGACATCATTTGTGGAAAGGATTTCAAACATATTAGCAGATTACTTTGATTGATCCTTCATAACTGATTTATTTTGAGTGTTCTTCTTCTTAGGTATTTGGAAACCTGCTGAGTTTATATCTTCTTTCTTTTGATCAGGAATTTTATTTGGGCAAGCACTGGCCAAATGACCATATTCATGGAAAATTCTACAACGAAAAGGAATGTTCTCATAGTCCACTACTTGATCCCAAGTGTCTTCCCCAAATTGTAATGTGATCTTTTTAGGTAGGGGTTTGTCAAATAAAACACAAATCCGAGCATAAATAATATGTTCAAAATTTTGAGTACAATCAGCAGTCATCATAAAAGTTCCTAAAGAGTTTCCAATTGAATAAAAAATAGTAGGATTCCAAAATTCAATAGGGAGGCCAAAGAGTCTAACCCACACGGGAGCTATAGAAGGCATCTCTTCTTCGACTTTAAATTTAGTATGCTAGGGCTTCATGAAAAGCCCTGCCCTTCCAAAAACCAAGGACCCCCTTGAAAAGTTTTCTCTCTATCTTCATTATTAGAAAATAAAAAAAGAAAATAACCATTTGGAGAAATAGAGATTTGTAACTCACCTTTAGTTTTCTAGCTTTTTGCAGCCTAGACTTTGAAAGCAGATAGACTCGGATGAAAACCCATGAATCGACAAATTAGTCCTCTTTTTTCCAAATCTTCAATGCCAGTCTGAATGTTACCCATATCAAGCTTAACAATAGGAGTTCCATCAGTTGCTTTAAGACATCTTGAATCCGTTTTCCTAGGATCAATATTAGGCATTCTTATAGGTTTATGGGAAGCCCTAATATTGATATTAGCATTGGGCTGAGGCTGTCCACCACGAAGGGCAGCCCTAAAATTCATTTTTGGGATCGAGTCTTTGAAATTCTTACCCTTGATAGGGGTTTTCACAGTAGGATTATTTTGTGGGTGCACCTTCACACCAGATTCACTTGAGATATGAGCCATTTTTTGATCAACTTCTTGAAACTTATTTCGTGATATCTTTCATCCTTTCCCTAGACGTCGTGGAAAGGTATGGTTTTCAATTTTCTTTTGCGTAGCAAATTGGAAGCCGTTGTCACTCAAGTTCATAGTATGATCTATTGAAAGACAAATTTCTAACCCATATTGTATCCCCTATAACATTTATTGCTAAAATATTGAGCATAAACCACAAAAATATTGGCCTCTAGGGCCCGAAGGCCCTAAAAACCAAACTCTGGAGCTTCTTGCACTCAACCCAGATGAAACCCTCGCATAGTCACTTGCCAAATATATCGTTCACACATAGGGATGAGCTAGGATCTATGTTGCTCCAAATGATATGAAAATTTGTGGAGACGTTCTAGGGTTTTTTAGGCATCTACCCTCAAAATTTCATCTCAATATGAGTCCAGATGAGTGATATATGGCCAAAATTAGTTCGGTAGTTTGGGTAGTCCTGTGAAAAAAAAAACTAATTTATAGTGGAAAACATCCCTTTCGAGGTGCCACTTTCAATAGGTTGGGTATAGGAGGAATGGAGCCTTGTCGGCCTCTACCAGCACATAGGACATTCCTAACTATACCATATATCTATAGGATGGAGACAAAGGGAATGGAACCTAGGTTGGCCTCTACCAGCACCCAGGGCATTTACCACTACACCACAAGTAGATTCAAAAAAACTAATTTATAGTGGAAAACATCCCTTTCGAGGTGCCACTTTCAACAGTTTGGGCATAGGAGGAATGGAGCCTTGGCAGCCTCTATCAGCACATAGGACATTCCTAACTATACCATATATCTACAGGATGGAGACAAGGGGAATGAAACCCGGGTCGGCCTCTACCAGCACCCAGGGCATTTACCACTACACTACAACAAGTAGATCACACCGATACAACCTTTGACAATGCCTATGTGAGGGAAAATTAGTGTTGGAAAATGTTTATTTTCATAGATATCACATGGCACTGCACTAAGTTTTAGGCATGGGTTTTCACACCCATAGAGATCACACATGCCAGCCTCACGTTCTGGGTATGGATGGTTTTCACACCCATAGATATTTAACTTGATGTGAATTAACTTTTGTAGGGCAACATTGAAGGCTTCAAGGCAACAAATGTGTTGAAGGTGAAGAAAATCAAGGAAAAGCCACTGACCCTTTAGCTCAGGAGATAGCATTACCATCAGATCAAGGAGCCAACCCTCCTCGGGGTCCTCCAACTGGGGATAATGTTGTTGATTTTAATAAAAAAAAATTATTAGCTGAAACCACAGAAGCTACAATAAATCAATTTATGTTAAAATATTTGAAGGAATTGAAGGAATGGGAATATCGGGAAAAGGACCTTTTAAGGGATATAAATACCCGATATAAAAATTATGTAAAAAGAGATTCTATGTATTCTTTGGTTCAATTTGAACTAGAAAATCTTGAGGGTCTTCTATAATAGGCCACATTAGGATCTATTCAGTATGATTTTATTTATGATGATGATGTTTTGAATGTTGTTTATGGTAGATTGGAGAACATTAATGTCGAAGCCCAAGCATTTTATAACCAGTGGGATTTAGATAAGGAGAAAGTTACAGTTGATAAGGCTACAAGGGATATGGCTGAGGTAAGAAAACTTTTTAAGTTTCTATTTTTTATTGTAGTAAAATTTTTATATTTCTTGAAAATATTAAATAATTTTAATATAACCCTTTTTAATTATGTTTTCAATTTGTTATTGTAGACAAATTATGAACACTTAAAAACACAAGTTAAGAGCATGGAAATAAATATTAAAAGGGTGAAGACATTTTTGAATCATGCAATGGAAATGAAAAAGAAAATGCAATGAAAAATATCAAAAAATAATCGTTTTAAAAAATGCATCAAGAAGCTCAAAGAAGATTCAAAAATGGTGCTTGAGAAAACAAAGGAAACGCTTCCAACAATACTTGAAGATCCAAACAAAGAAGAAGTGCAATTGGTGTCAAGTATGGTGAAATTATGTGATAACCTCGTGAGAGTTGGAGTACTTCAAGAAGAGAGTGACATAGATGCCGACAAAGGAAAATAAATGACAACTCCAACAGATAGTGAAGCAACCAAGCACCAATCAAATGTTTGAAAATTTTAAAATGTAATATGCTATCAAGTTGAATGTAGTCAAAAATTTTGTATAATGTAATATGTTTCTTTTTGAACTAATGATAATGACATTATATCATTTTGGGTTTTCCATCCTTCATTGTTTACTTGCATTTATAAATATGTGTTGCAATTTTAGTTTATTTCTTGCTAATATTGTTCACTATGGTCATCTCAACAACAAAAGCATTATAAATAACCTTACAGATTAACATTAATATATCAATAATAAAATTTAAAACATGAAACATAGAGATTTATTAATGAAGAGAGTTGAGACATCATGACATAAACATACAATTGTAAAAACTGCAAAAATATATAAAACATGTAATTTTTGAAACACTAATGTGATATAAAACAATAATTCTGTAAAATCTTATAAATATTGAACAATATTGTGAAATATTCTATGAATTTTGTGTAAACAAAATATTATTGTGTTTCTCAATGTCAATGAAATCATGGAAAATTATCATTATGGAAGTTGAAACATTTCAGCTTGTCTAGAATCATTATGAAGCATAGCAGAAATTTGTCTCCACCATCTAATCACTGAAAGCATCATCATCATAGTTATCAATTGTATTTTATGTTCCTCTTCTGTCTTCCAGGGAACTCCAGTGTGCCAAAGCTCTATCATATGGAAATGTATCCAACTGATATGAAGACACATAAATTCTTAAACAATTTTCTAATTTTTTGTCGAGTCTATTGCGGAGTTTAGATTTAACAAAATAAAGTGCACTAAAAAATCTGTCATCTTTGACTGACCCCAAAATCATTGTTTCACATAATTCATATAAAAAAAAGTATTCACTTATTGTATCTTGTAAGATTGTGCTTGGATACAATTTTTACCACAAATGTGCAGTGGAACCAATATCATGGACACCTATCATAAGTGATGTTTGCACAACCATTTTTCTTCCAAAATGCGATGACTATTATTTCAAAAGATCACTATTGAGTAAATATTTTATTTCAACACCATTGACTTTGACAGTATTATTGAAATGGTGAATGAGGTTATTACCATATATTTAATAAACAACTCATTTGCAGAATTGTATTCAGTACAAGGTCACCAAAATATGGTATTAACCACACCCATGGCCTCAAGCAACTCATCTCTCTGGAACCATTCTCTTATCTCACTTGTCAAATATTTTGCTATTTTTGACAAATTACACTTTGTTTTCTATATAATAACATGAAATATATTGTGTTTTATAAGAACTTCTTCAAAATATTCCACAACTATACTTGATTTCCTTTCAAAACAATATAAAGGTACCATATTTTCATTAATATTAATACAAATATGATAATGGATGTCAAACTTCAAGAAGCTTTTTGGATTGTTCACGTTTATCAATGTATTCCAACTTTCAAACAAAGGTTCTATAAAATCTGCATTAGACACATATAATGTATCTATAAGCACGGATATATATTTTCTCATCCTCATAAAATCAATAATATATATGGATCTCTCTTGTGCAATATTAATTAATCTGTTCATTTCTTTTAACATTAGAAGAATACCACATAAGGTCAAAAGTATTTCCAGGTTAGTAAAACAGAATAGCATATATTTTGCCTTATCAACTATCTTACAATTTGCATGCATAAACCCTGTCAATGATTAATATTCTACAAAAACTCTCTGAGTAGGTTGATACAGTGAAATCCATCTTGTATCCACATATTTTAACAATTTTTTTCCCTTCTATAACTCCTAGTGCAAACTGTTGAAACTTTGCAAAACTTTTTGGACTTAATGAGAAATAAGAATGAATTTATCGAATAAGGTTTTCCACTTTAGCAACATTTGAAAATTTTCTCACAATTTTATATGCAATATTAACTCTATGAGCCATACAATGAATGGTAATCATATATGGGGCAATTGTGGTTTGGAGTCAAACACAAAGACTAGACCTGTGACCTTGCATAATAGCAGTTGTATCATCTCCAACATAAATTAGCTTTGTTACTATGTCTATATCATTCATTCCCGCAATATTCTTTAAACCATTGACAAAAACATTATAATTTTTTTTTGCATTTGAAATTTCCAACATCTTATGTATTCCCAATAAAATAGGCCTTCAAATATGATTTTGAAATGTGTACACATGCATTCAAATCCAAGATGTGTTGTCCACAGTTGTTACCTCATCAATAGAAAGTGAAATAAATCTAGTAAGTTTTACTTACTCCCTTAGGTCTTCTTTCTCAATCAAATATAAACATTTTACCATTTCCCAACCACTTCGATCTGACCAATGAGAACTAGGAATATTTTGCACATTAAATAGGTGTAATAGCTACTTATAATCAATAAAATCGAACATTGGTCTACTTTTCTTGAGAATATTGTAAACAACGATAAACTGCATACTTTTTGAAGCTAAAATAGTCTTCTATATTTTTTGAAATTGGGATGCAATTGTTCCTCCTTTATCAACAAGAAATTTTTGTTGCTTTAAGTGATTGTCATATTCTATAGCATATCTTCAATGTAGATATTTTGATGCATCCTTCCACTTAACTTATTTACTAACTTCACCATTGCTTTTTATAACTTTTACATAAGCTTTGCCAGCATGTTTTTCAATTGTATCAATATTGTTTTGAAGCCTATGATCCTTACCAAGTCTCCAACTGTAAATTTTGTATCTACATTATTTTTCATCAATTTGGTTATCCTCAGTCATGATAGGCTCAAGCCATGGAAATATTTCTACCCATTCATTCCTAAATTCCCTTCCAAGTATTCAGTTAGATGCTTTTCTTTTTTTGGAATTTTTTCTTGAAGATTCAAATGAAGCTCGTAATGATTTTGATTTATCACTATCATTTTCAATTGTGATTTCATTTTGAATGTTGTCTTCAAGTGTTTTTTGGATGCCATTTTCAAAGATATTTTCATTAAAAGGCATCTCTTCTTGGGGAATATATTCAAGTGGAGGCATATCAGGATCGATAAGGTATTCTGCATAGTAGCATACCATAATATTTTTTATCATTCTTGCATAAAACAAATTATGGAAATTTTTTTAAATCATCAATCAAGCACATACTGGGAAGTAAAAAATAATTTGTACTTTGAATTTGTACGAATGTGGTTGGCTAGTTGCATTTAAAAGTTTGGATAAAATATTTGAGGATACTCTTTTTAGCAGAAGATTTTATGCCCTTATTTCCATCACTGGGTAACATTTTACTTGTTATAAAAAATATTTTCAATCTAGAAGATTAATAAAATGTTGAAGAGGGTGTACTTCCTAGAGGCCTCAAGATAATATTGTAAATAGAATAAACAATTGTTTGGGTGATAGATTATACATATTTTTTTCTTACCATTCTTTATTGTGATTTTATCAGTTTATGCCACTAGTTCATTTTCTGGTGAAAGCACTTTAACTCACAAGAGCACAAATATAATTAACATTTAAATTGAAATCAATTTAAGAAAAATATTCTTTAAGCACAAAATAATTGGTGATACGTATGTCAAAAAATATCATGTTAAAGCATAAAATGGTCTAGAAACAGAGAATAATAATGTGTTCAGAGAAACAGAGCATCAATATATCTTTAGAGAACCAAAGCATTTACTCATGTATAATATTATCAAGGAAAAAAATCTGAATTGAAACTAAGAATCAAAAAGTTTTAAAACATTCAGAACAAGGCAAAATAGAGAAAACATGGGAACAGAGCAATGACCATCCAGATGCAGAAGAGGGCTCAAATATAAGATTTAATAGAAAGAGAGAAAAGAGGGAATAGCATGTAGAACATGGCAAAATAGAGAAAAACATGGTAAGCAGAGCAGTGACAAAGAACCTAGTGTAGAAAGAGGTCCAGTGCAAAATATGATTCAGTAAAAAATGTTATGGTTATATATATGGTTCTGACCTAATGCAGAACACATTCTATTTATAAAATGGATCAATTCGGTTGCATAATAGGGTCCAACTGCAAAAGTTGTTATGTTCAATTGCACAATAGGTTTCAACTATAAAATTGGTTCAAGATGGTTGTAGAACAGGGTCTGGCTACAAAAGTGGTTCCATCCAGTTGCATAATAGGTTTTGTCTATATAACTGGTTTAGGATGGTTGCAAAATAGAATATGACTAAAAAAATGGTACCGTCCAGTTGTAGAAGAGGTTCCTTCCATAGAAGAGGTTTTGGATGGTTGCAGAACAAGTTTTGGTTGTAGAAGTTGTTCCGTCCGGTTTCATAAGAGGTTCTAGTTGCAGAAGTGGTTCAGGATGGTTGCATAACAAGATTTGATTGTAGAAGTGGTTCCACCTAGTTGTAAAAGAGGTTCCTATAGAATAGGTTTTGGATGGTTGCATAATAGGTTCCAAATGGTTGTAGAAGAGGTTCTGTTCAAATGCAAAATTGGTGGTGGCCGATCTCAAAAAAGGTTTTGGTCTTGCTCAGAATTGTGTTGGAATATTCATCGAATGTAGAACACATTTCAAAAATAAAAATATATCCTTGGGTGTTAATTATATATAGAGGTGCACTTGGCAAGTAGGGCAGGATAATTTATAAATTTTAATTTTTTAGGGTGAAAAGGGTACTCTATTTATGTGGGATGGCTTGCGAATTTTTAAAAATAACCATGATACTCTTATTAAATCATGGTGAACCGACTCCTAAAATTTCTAGTTAAATGGCTGATGTCCGGGTCCCCCAAATTTTGTAAATTTGAATTTTCAAAAATTGTACTTTTCACCCAAATGACAAAGTTTTGCATGCATAACCCTACCACTACTAGAAGTCATGATATCATATTGCTAAAAATTATTAGAAGTTGTGCTCTCATATTCCATGCAATTGAATACCCTTACTTTGGTGATCAATGTGATCCATCAATTCACTTTCACAGTGCAACAATCCATTGAAAAAATCCTAGTTTGATATCACATGCTATCCCATCTTGGTCATGAAGAAACACAGTCCCAGGATAGCGATCATCTTGACCCAATATGACCTGTAGGTAAGGCCATATTGACCTAAGACAACCTCTGGTATAGATCCGATTTACTATTTTCTTTTAGAATAGCTTAAATGAGCTTTTTTATTATTCCTATATTTAGATAGATTTTAGATTATACATGTTTTAGTGCAGTTTTATCTTTATTTATCATATTCATCAATCCTAAGTAAGTTTATTTATCCTTCTATTGGAATATTTTCAACATTGCCTCCTTAGTCCTAGTATTTAGTTTTAGTTTAATGTTTTTATTTACATATTTCTAGTTAATTTGATTAGCATATATTGAGTTTTTGGATTGGTTGGTCAATGTTTGACCATAGTCCAAGATTATAATGTTTTTAGGAAAAGAGCTATCTTTAATTTAGTTTGTTGTAATAAGTTTGAGAGAATTTCTCTTAATCACCGTGTCTATTTTTAGTTCTTTCAAGAACTATAAAACTATGTAATGCATTGTTGATCAATAGAACAATTTCACCATTGTTTCTCATTTGGTATCAGATCAGATTTTCTCATATGGATCAAAACCTGTGGATAGTGGTGTGAAGAGATCCGAAGCACACACTTTGTCAGAGAAATTCAAGTGGCCAGCACTCAGCAGATTTGCAAGGAAGAGCTCGAGTAAATAATTAATATATCACTAATCTTGAGGTATTTGATTATGAAATTTTTAGGGTTGTTAGGTAATTATATCAAGAGGATGCAGTCAAAATTTTAGGTTATTTGGAGCTAATTTGCTGATTTTATTAGCATTTTTAGTTTTTCAATAAAATGGTTGTATAAGGTGGAATACAGGGTATTTGCTTCTCAAATTTTGGGAGAAATATTATTTCGATAAAATAATAATTCAAAAAAAATTTCAGATCATTTGGATCTGTATTGATTGATTTATGTGAATATTTATTTTTCCTTCAACAATCCTAGATCCGGAATTGTGATAAAAAGGGAAAAAGTAAATGATCACATATTTTTCACCTTTGTGATTTTTCTTCTAAAATTTAGAGGGTTTTAATATTATTGTCTCAGAAATACAGAGTTTAATTTTCAGAAATTTTGGAGTTGTATGGATTTATTTATGTGAAGAACATTGAGGTTGTCTCAAAAACACTCTAAGATCTAGAAAGGGCAAAAGTAAATTGATCACATATTTCTCATTTGTGTGAATTTGGATATGAAATTTAGTGGATTTTTAGATAAGTATATCAGAAGTCTACAGGAAAGGAGTTGCTGAGAGCTAGGTGGAATATTGATGAATGGTGGATTGCAGAATGGCCACCATGTATAAAGAATTGGAAGTACCCAAATTCAATGGATATAATTATGCTATTTGGAGCATAATGATGAAGACCTTCTTGAAGGCTCAAGAATTATGGGATATAGTTCAATAAGGCTATGAGTAACCCTCTTGGAATAAGCTACAAGGTGAGGAGAGAAAAGAGAAGAAGGAGCAACAATATGCAAATTTCTTAGCTCTTATGGATTTGAGGAGAGGAATGGAAAAGAATGTTTTTCCTCTCATAGCCAATTGGAGATCAGCTAAAATGGCATGGCAAGTGTTAAAGGATGCTTATGGGTTTGATGAGGATACCCATAAATCCATGAGTGACAATCATGAAGATTGTTTAAGCAAGGAGGAGCCTTGCTTCCGTGAAGCAGTTTCTGAATTATATCTTTTTGAAGGAGTTTTTGAAGAGTCCTGTAAAGACTCATATGAAGCCATGCTTTGTAATGGATAATTATTTCTTGTAGAGGAAGGCCTGTATGTAGAAAACCAACAAGATGAAGAATGCTTCATGGAGGAAGCATATGTTGCTGAATTTTGTGATGAAAAGATAAGAAGAGGTGTGTATTCCTCAAGAGGAAGAGGAGGAAGACGAGGATTTGTTGTTGATAGAAGAAAAAGTGATAAAAAATATCTCATGGAGGAGATAAATGAAGAGTGTATTATGGATAATGCACCTAAAATTCTCATGGGAGAGAATAAATATGATAATAGGATCAACCAAAATTGTTGGCATGTTTATGGAGAAGCAATGTTTATGGAAGATCATTGTCTTGAAGACCATTCACTTGGAATGGATGTATGCTCTATTGACAAATAAAATGAAGATCTCCTACAAGGAGAAGATAAAATTGTTAGAGTTCCTCTAAAGGGGAAGAAGAATGTGAAAAATGAGATAGAAACAGAAAATGGAAATGAGATTGCTGATTTTCTTATCGTAATGGCAAAGGAAACATCACTCATGGATGAAGATCACTCACTTGGAGTGACTACATTGCAGAAATAGAGTTGTCTTGAAAAGGTAACTATGTATGATTGCTTGAATGAATGATGTTTCAACACACCAACATGGATTGAACAAAGGAGGAGAACTATTAGTGAATATTTGATGGTTGATCTTGAAGCACCATACAATGAAGGAGAACTGCTACAAAATAGCTTTATGGGAAGCACCAAATCTACTCATACTAAAGGTAATGTTTTTATGATTAATGATTTGTTTTTTGTGAGCAGACATGAAAAGAAAGGAGAATGTATTCCAAAGGCATTATTGAGAGGTGATTGTCTCATTGAGACAACTTTGATGAAGAGTCTTATTGGAGAGAAGATAGTGATGGAGAACTTGGGTCACATGGATCAAAATGATGTGTTCAAAATTCCTTGGAAGAAGGATTATTGTAAAGTCATTGTTTTGAGAGAATATTTGTGTGAGGAGCAACTTTATGTTGCATATGTAGTTGGTCATTATATGGCCATATTTGTTGTGATATTTTGTGTGAAAATATGTGAAAGAGTTGTATGGTATAATCATCTATGTGAGATGATTAATTGTAAATACTCATGTGGAGTATTGTTTAGTGTTGAAGATGTAAAAGAAGATCAAAATATGAGAGCATGGTTTAAAGACCATAATGATAAATATGTAAGAGAGTGGTTGCCAAAAATCACAAGAGGATATACTTTTGTTGAAGGGGGAGCTAATCAACAAAATAAGGCACTCAAGCATTTGCAGGAAATTCCACATGAAGAGTGGAAGGAGTGCCACCATAAGTATTTTGTAAATTCTGATTTCTTGATTCAAGATTGGAGGAAACGTAAGAGAAAAAATTTCTTCCAACTCTGTGATGCTTAAAGAACTCTTGCATGAGTGTCTTTAGCATCAAGGGGGAGAATGTTGGAATATTTTCAACATTGCCTCCTTAGTCCTAGTATTTAGTTTTAGTTTAATGTTTTTATTTACATATTTCTAGTTAATTTGATTAGCATACATTGAGGTTTTGGCTTGGTTGGTCAATGTTTGACCATAGTCCAAGATTATAATGTTGTTAGGATAAGAGCTATCTTTAAGTTAGTTTGTTGTAATAAGTTTGAGAGGATTTCTCTCAACCACCATGTCTATTTTTAGTTCTTTCAAGAACTATAAAACTATGTAATGCATTGTTGATCAATAGAACAATTTCACCATTGTTTCTCACCTTCTTTATGAAGAAAGATAATTCAGTTCCTATTTTGTAGAGAAAGATAAGAAAATTTTAGTTTCAACAAGAAAAATTGTAGAAGTTTTTAGCTTCAAGTCAGTTTGACAGTAGCCATCTTAGGTCAAGATGACCTCTATCTATGACTATTTCAAGTCTAGAAAACCTTTGTCTATGGCTATCTCAGGTCTAGATAGCCTCTGTTCATGATTGTCTCAGTATCAGACAACCTCTATCTACTATTTTTTTGTTTGCTTGCATAGTTGCCTACTTAAAAGCAGAATTTCATATAGGGTTTCTAAATATCAAACATAAATTTTTGCATTAGTGAACATCATCGTATGCTCTTTGATTTATTTTTTACAAAAATTTAAAATGAACCCTCATGCACACACAAGGCAATATAATTTTAGTTGGATTTCAACACTAATGACTGGAAGCAATCACTCGACGTGGGCATTCATATCCCACTATGGATTGGTCTCTTTACAAACCATAGTAGCCCCCTTAAGTGGATTTTTAAACTTCATCACCAAAAAGTTCCCTACTCTTGGGTGCATCTAGAGTAGGATAGGATTAGATGCCCCTTAACCACAAGGCTTTTTATAATTAGTGGAATGTAGTTGTTGATATTGTCCAAGCACGATCGAGTGTGAAGCAAAATCCTGATTGGGCAAGTAGAAAGAATCATATAGTGCAACATTTTTTTGTAGGAAAGTTATTTCCTTAGGATACCCAATGGCCATAACCTACATCCTAGGAATCCACTTTTTTTCTATTTGTGTTAAATTCCTCGACAGGGGGGTGTGCAAAAACTACCTTTCATTAGTTTTCATTTCATTTACCTATTAGTTTTCATAGGAATAGGTTTTAAATCAAAACACACAAAAAACAAAAAGAAAAAATCATTAACAAAAAAATCACAAAAATAAAAAATACAAAAATATTATTTTCTTACTTGTTTATTTATTTATTGTTTATATAATTTAGATAATGGTAACAAAATGCAGTCAACCTCAATTAAGGGCCAACACTGCTAAAAATCCACAAGGAGACATAGAACATCTTTGATTTAGTCTAGAGGACCTTGTCATTCTTGACTGGCACCTTGGTACAAGTCATTAGGTAAATCCCTTATATAAAGAATCTAACCTTCAAGAAATCCCTATTTGGGAAGCACTTACAGGTCCTAAGTACGATCAAAAAAGACCTTCCTAATCTAGATACTTTGCTTGATTTCTATAAAAAGAATCATCCACCCACTAAGGAGCCTAGTAGGGTAGTGCCATGCATTCGCATCTTGGCTCATCCTAGAGAACCATTAGAAGTAGCACAAGAGTACATCCCATACCAAGATGATTGCTATCAAGATTCCCCAACTGAGCATCTATCTATACATCAATAACATGATCAAGAGGATACGTGGGTTAACCACCATTCTCGCAAACAACCTATGTTGGCTCTCACATTTATTATAGATAAGGGTGACATAAATCCCAATATGTTTCAAGAGAGACCATTTATTCAAGAATGTTGTGCCTTTGCACTACCTTATTACACAGAGATAACTTACAAACTAAGATACCATGTCAATGCAATGTTTAGAGATCATAGAAAATAGGTAGATCCTACTAGGGGTGAGAGACAATATAAGCCCATCCATATTTTAGATACAAGGGTAAGCAAACCCCATACATTTGAGAAAATAAATTGTACTCATCAGGCCCCCAGGAAAAACCTTAATTGACAACAAAAATTGAATCAATTATGATTATACCACCAACGATTAAATCAGTAATGGGTGGACCAACAATAGTCATACCTATAAACATTGCATGAATAAAAGGTACATCAAGAGTAGTTACAAAAGGCATTGTATGAAATGGTACCTACACCTAGTACCCATAGGCTACAACAATGCATAAGGCACCCTATGCAATATCAAAACCTTCCACCATAGCCAAACCAAAATCATTCACCTCATGCATGACCAAATTAGTCATCCATACCTCCTTAAAGGGACCATTTGCCTAAAAATAATAGACCATACACTTATCTAGAGGAGTATGATCCTTACGAGGAACCACAATTAGAATATCAAGAACCAATCAACACATACCCTAAATTACCTTATAGGGATGCATGTGTTGACAAAACCCATCCGCCTTCACTTCCTCCTCAAGGGCAGAGGTGATTGAATTAAATTATTTTATTGGATGCATATAAGTTTAAAATATACCACATTAATTCCTTAGAGAAATAAACTTCAGGTATAGGTTACAAAATACCTACCTTGTATCAGCTCCACAACCAACCATTGCAACCATCCATACCATCACCTCCATATCCTAAGCAATTTGAAATGCCAAAATTAGATAAATTGAAATGAGAGAAATATGCTCAAGAGCATGTCACTCATTTCATGAATGTATGCTTTCATATTCAATATGATGATGCCCTCATGCTAATAACATTCCTAATAACTCTTGCAAGGCCTGCTTTAGAATGGTATAATCATCTACCATGACATAGCATCCATTCCTTCGAACAACTTGCAAATGCATTATTAGAATGCTTTGCATTTAGTATCAAGAAGAAGGTAACATTGAATGACTTGTCAAATCTTAAAAAATTTGAATATGAGTCAGTAATGGACTATGACAACTGGTGGAGAGTGATAATAACCAAGTTGCCTTTCACCTTGCCCATAATGGAGCTTACCAGATTATTCACTAGGAGTTGTTTGAAGAAAATCTTACTTTTATTACAACTACAACAATATTGAACCTTCGAGGAGGCCCTAGCATAGGCTAAGGTCATTGAGGATATTAAGGTCCAAGAAGGTGATATTAAGCTTCGTAAAAAGGAAAGACAAAAAGAATGCTAAAGGAGGCAACACATAATAGAAGGCAACCCTAGTAAATCAAGTTGTTTTGACTATCCCTAGATCCTCAAACCAAGCCACACCACTATAACCACTAGCTAAAACTAATTACTAGGCTCAACCTCCACTAGCCCAATATCAGCCATAATAGAACCAAAAGCAAGGCCAACAACGTTGACCATCATGATAATACACTCCATTATTGGAATTATTAGCATTGATTTTTAATCAATTATGTGAGGCATGTATAGTCAATCTCCCTGAGGTCCATAAACTAGATACGAATTAGCCTAAACCAAAGTCTCATAGGGAGGATCTACATTGTGCTTACCATCAACAAAGGGGTCATGACATCCAGACATGTTACACCTTTAAAAATATAATACAAGATATGATCGAGAGGTAAGAGATTCATATTGACAACCCTCTTACCCCAAATAATCAACACATGGGGGTATTTAAAGACCCTTTGCCCACACATAAAACAAATACAAAACCTTCCAACCAAGCAAAAAAATGAAAGCAAGTGAATCAGGTGTATGCCAATCCACCTCACCAATATTTTGTGGGAATGATCAATATTGTAACCAGGGACTAGGAATACCTAAATCAATCTACACACCTATTGACGAAAATGCATGCACCCTTAATATATTGGTCATACTACAAGACTTCCCTAATACAATAATCACTATGGAATTTGGTGGTTCCACCTCTTTAACTCAAGAAAATAGTATCCTAAGACTCTAGACAGACCGAGTAGGGTAAGGAAACCTTGGAGGTAAGCCTACAATATTTCTTATATGCTCATGCTCATCCAAATTTGCAAAAATAAATTAAGATTGAAACATAAAATTTAACCAAGTTTGAAAGTAACTCCCACCTAGTGCTTCAAGTTGTAGACCGACACTTTATCCATTGGGTAATTGTAGCTAAACTTAAAATATGATGAAGATAGAAGGGGGAGAAGATAAAACTAAGCTAATCACATCCATTCAAGTAATGTAATAGAAATGATTCAACATGCTAGCGAAAGAAGATGTCATTTACACGTTCAAATGATGTAACGTGTAAATGGAAGAACACACAAAATTGCACATAGAACTAATAATATGAGGAAATAGGATTGCATTAAACAACGAATCATTAGAATGGGAGTCTGATCAAAATAACCAGATCTCATTGAACTAGTACAAACAAATTCTCCATTTAAATTATGCAATAGAGAACTGCAACTCTTTGTTCAAATGATGTAACAAAGAGCCTCCTAGCTTCCATTATTAGCCACTAGAAATAATCTCAATAAACTAGGCACCTCAGCAAAACCTACATAATAATGGAAAAGAAATAAAGGGTGACTAGATGAGACACACAAAGGAAAATACAAATAACAAGGATGGGCACACTGGTATACCTCTTGTAAAATTATTATGCAAAAACTTGATGATTTTTTCCATTATAGTAACTCTCTCATATAGCCTACAAATTGGTTCTCTCTTAATAATGGCCCATAATTACAAAAGCTACAACTATTTCGATGATGGTCCATAACTGCAACTGTCTTCATGATGGCCCATATTATTAATTGTGCTAGTAGTGGTTCTTATTTGTAGTGTGGTCATGGTCTCACTTGGTCATAAATATGTATTACATAAATATTGACAATAATAATCTTTTATAGCTGTAATTACCAAATCTATATGATGGCCTCTCACTATCTCTTAATTGGATCTCAAAAATGGTCCATAATAGCCTATCTTTCGAAGGGCATAAATTTTGATCTAAATTTTTTATTGGCTTGAAATTTTATGTGGAGCTAGATAAATAGGAGCACAACATTGTGGCAAGGTTACTCTTGAATCCTTGAATATTTTTCAGTGTGTTATCGGGCCCTAAATCCTTCATCTAGTGCCCCTAAAATGGGATTTAGTATATTTAGAAAAACTGGAAGAAAGAATATTTGGAATTTAATGAATTTTTACACATGGATAGATGTTGATACTTTCTATGAGATCTAATATGGGAAATTTAATAATGTTTGTTAATTTAGGGGACTATCTGAGATTTTTTGGTGACTTATTAAAAATAGGGTAGCTTTTGGCAAAAATAACAAATTTTCAAAAAATTATAATTTTTTTCAAGGGAGGAAAAATCAAGTTGGATTTTGAGGATCCAACAACACCATAAAGTTTCATCCAATATTCCCTCCATGCCACTAGTTCTACCACTACCAAATCCAATCACACCTACTCCATATCATTCAACATCTCCACAGAATCAAAAATAGGTGTACACACTACACCAGAATGGAGATAATAAAGATACCACAACTAAACACTTTGAGCTGAATTAGGAACATGAGCATCTGGGCATACCCACTAGAAAAAATCATCATGAACCATCCATAAATGCTCATATGTTGAGGAATTTTGATCCATATCTAGTTAATTGTATCCTATCACCTACACCCAATCCAACTTCACCACCTACCAATCCCAACAAAATTTCATAAACATCCATCCAATAGCTCCCTCAAAAATACCAGTACCCACCCTCACCTGGTCTACAACATATCTTAGTTTGTTTAGCCAATATTGAGTTACAATTGAATCACCAAAATAATGACTTGCAACAAATCCTAAATTGACTGATGAACATTGAGCTAAAGTTGAATCATCAACAAACCACATCCTAGGCCAAACCACCTCCTATACAACCTCAAAATCAACCACAACCAGATAAGTGCAATAGGCTCAAATTCACAATTATATGCCACTTATAGAATCTTATTCAATCATATTTTAGAGGCTCTATGAGGTACAAGCAATCACCTTACTAGAAATGAAATCCAAAGATCCAAATAGGCCTGAATCTAGGTCTTAAAATGAAGATCACTACTATGTTTACCATAGACTGAAGGATCATGACATCAATTATTGCTTTAAATTTAAAAATCTATTTCAATATATTATTAATAAGGGGGTCATTCCCACAAATAGTCTACTTGCACCACACAATCAAAACCTTAGTATTAACCAGACCTCATTACCTCAACATGAGGCATCAACTTCCATAACTTCTCTCAATTCAATCAATTACATCACATCAAGAACAATGCACAATGAGGATTATAAAGGTATCACACCTTCTCCATCAGCCACATCACAAAAAATAAAACCATTTGGGGATTCTCAAGGTATTGTATCCTCCCCACATTTAGTGCATCAACATCATCAACCACATCAACCTCCTCAATGTCATCCACCTTGTCCACCTCATTTCAAATGCTAGCCTCATACCTGGACCCCTCTATCTGAGCCCATGTCAATAATATTTTATAAGTTGCAAGAGGTAAAAACAATTTTTTTACCTAACATACGCCCTCTCAACCCCAATATACCTAAATCAAAGTCGTATAGGGGGGTCACTATTGTCTCTATTATTGGCAAGTGGGCCATGCCATCAATGATTGATTTATATTTTAAAATGTGGTCCAAAATATTATTGATAGTAGGGCCTTTTCCATAGATGGTCCACTCACTCCATTAAATTAGAATCTTGATTGCCATCAAAATCATAGTGGGGATGCTCAAGGTATCACACCTCACTCATCATACACATCACAAACAATAAGATAATTTGGGGATTCTCAAGGTATCGTACCTTCCCCACACTCACCAGTCATAAAAAACTTTGGGTATGCTTTAGGTATCACACCTTCCCCATGAAAAACCAACAAAAAAAATAAAAAATCATCAACAAAATACAAAATCATCAAAAATAATAAAAAAATAATAATATAACAAAATAATATAAAATCAAAAATCACAAAAACATTACATTGCTTGCATCATCATGTATTACCCATTCATTTCATTGGTTAATTGCATTAGGCATATCAGTCATTACATTAATGTCACTTTGTTCTACATCTTGTCATCACTTACACCCATATTTATGGTCTTTTGACCATTAGGGGTCCTCATAAAATACGATAGATATCGAATGACCATCAACAATGATGTTCATATGACCACTAACTATTTTTACGTCCACCTCTTAATGTTCAAAAGTTCATAAATGACTTACACACACCACACATTCATTTTTATTGTTTTCATTTCATAGAGCACCATGCTTGTATGACTTCATGTCTTAATCCAACCTTTTCTCTTGTCATCATTTGCACTTTTCTTGTGATATTTTGATTATTAAGGGGTCCTTGTAAGATAGGGTAGATACTGAATAACCATAAGCTATGATGTTTATACAATCACTGACTATTTTACACACACCTCTTAGTTTTCAAAAGGTCATAAGGAAAACACACACATCCAGAACATCATGTTCATGCACATTCCTCATCCTAGGTGTTTGTATTATTTCCCCTCACCTAGTAAGTTGTTATAGGGTGTTCAATAGGGTTTTTCAATCATTCAGCCTTTCCTAGTTTTATTTTTAGATTTTGTAGAAAAATATCTTGATTTTTGAAGGTAGGGTCTTGCTTTGATAATACCTTGTATATATGAAAATTCCAACACAAATTCATATTTTTAAAAACCCAATTTGAACAATGAGATATGTGTAGACACCTAAATCATGTAAATCGGATAAGACTATCAGTGCATCACATATGCCCTCTTATCGACAACATATGGCCCTATTGGGCACCCCTCTAGGCTAGCAAAAGGCTTCCAAAAGGCTCCAAAACTTATTTTGGAGGGTTCCTAGCAGTTTGGGGCAGTTTTGGGGCTCCTACTGGTGACCGTCCCACCAAGGGATGGTCACAGTTGGTGACCGTCCCACCCAGGGATGACCATCCATAACCGTCCCTGGGTGGGATGGCCCCTAACTAGACCCTTGAAAAATTCAAAGGATGTGCTAAATGGCAATCAAATACTGCCATTAGCGCATCCAATCACCCCAAATTGATTGGGGACCTACTAATGGATAGTGAAGGTAGTATATTGGGAGCACCCAAAGGGGCAACCTTCTCCCAATCACCCCATGATGCGATTAGGACATGTGGCATCACCTGCCTCGCATGGCAAAGATGCCATTTTGCCCTAGATGCCCTTTTGGGCTATAAAAAGAGCTTCAAACTCCCAATTTTAGAGAGGAGAATTTGGAGAATAATGCAATGAAGTGCTACCCAAATTGAACCCCACCTTTTGCAAACCAAAACCCACTTTTCCTTGGCCTTGAAACCCTCTTCATTCGAAGGCGATTTTAGGGGAAATAGGCTCGATCCATCAAAAACAACCAAAATTGAAGTATTCTTTGGCCCCATCTATCAACAACACCCCTACCCAAGTTTTGGACCAATTTCCATAGCCATAGGTGACAAAAATAAGTTAGTTTTGTAACCGTCCCACCTAGGGATGGTCAGCAGTCTGTGCATGGCACACCTAGGGATGACCACAAAATAGATTATAATTTTAGATAAATTCCTCCATAGACCCCTTAGGAATGTCTATAGGAACCTCTGGTCCAAATTTGAGGTAATTTGGAGGAGTTTTGATGTAGGATTTGAGGTCCCCAATGTTGCAGGTTTATCTGGCTCACCCAGGGACGATCACCATTTTTGCATTATTTCACCTTTGATATTGCTTCCAAATTCCTAGGTTTGCATTTATAATAGCTTAAAATATGTTTATTCTTAATGTAGATCAGTTTTCATGCATGTAGATCACTTTTTATGGTTGTAGAATATGCTCCTTTTTCATGGTTTAATGGCTTTATTCTATAACACAGGTGCTTTTAATCCCTTTTCAATCCCTTGTCTTCAGGAACAGGAATTCTAGGCAAGAGGAGGAGCTAAGGAGGCATAAGCTTATCAGCCCAACAATAGCTCTCGAGTGTGGGAAGAAAGAATTCACAAAACCATTATTTATCGCCTTAAAGGCCTCCTTCCAAGGGACTAGATCCCTTGGATATTGTAATGGAAATGTATCACATTTGTAAAGCCCTCAAGGGGATGTCTTGTAATCATGTTTTGAAGCTATGAATGAATGAATAGAAAGAGAATTTGATTATCTTTATTGTCTATGTTGTCTCATTTCAGTAGATTACATGCTTATGCCATCTTTCCCTTTTGAATGCTTTATAATTGATATACATTGCAAGTAAAGTGCCCTTAAGGTGATATCGTGAATTTCACTTCTTTAGTGGTGATCATGGTATCTAGGTTTTATTTCAATATCCCCTTGGATTGTGCTAATTTGGACCTCTATTTTTGGTTTTATTTGTTGCAGGTACTAACCGTTCTGAGCAAAAATGACCCCTTTGCTGCTAGGTGGCACTGGGTGAGATGGCCAGCTACATGGCACTGGGTGGGACGGCCCCCAATATACCACCATCCCTGATAGGGATGGCCACAAAACTAGAGGGTTTCTACAAAAATTTGCAGAAACAACAACTTTCAAGTTCCATTTTACACCTTTCTGCACTAAAAATTTAACTTTTTACTGCTTAAAATTGCTCAATTTCATGTTTTTCTCGCTTCTTCTTTGCATAGAAAGGTTAGAATTTCTCTTTCCAAAATTGTGCATTAATTAGCTTAGAAAAATAGAGGAAAATATAGTAGAATTCGCTACTTTTGTCTGGTTTTCCTGTTGGAACCTTGCCCACGAAGGTTAAGGTCATATAGGTTTTGCATTTTTTTGCTTTCCTTTTATGCTACTAATGAGTTTGAAAGAAAAATGCACCTTTCATGCATTTAGTGAATCATCATTGAGTGCTATATTTTTTTCTTTCAAATTTTAAAAGGAACCCCACACACCACGTTTCATTTTAACATCAATGGCATTGGGCTCTCACATCCAACCCATTGATCGAGACCAATAGTGGATGTAATTACCACTCGATTGGCTCATGAGAAAGAGTACTATCGGGACCCATCCGTGGCCAAGGCCGACCCAAGATCTGTCCTAACCATGCAAAATAGCATGCATTCCTCTTAGGAGGAGTGTATCACTATGCACGGGGTGTTGGGTGAGGGTTGGTAGTACCTATGCTACCTCGTTGGATATGGATTTCATCACCATATTTAGCTTGTGCGAGTATATAGGTGAAATCCTTTAAACATTTGAGAATATCATCCAACAAAATATCAAACACAAGAAAAGGATTCTCTTTACAAAGCAACACATCTTGAAACACATCAAACAAGTTTAGGGATTCACATTTAAATATTTAAAAGAGATAATCATTTGTATTCTTGTGTGTTTCTATTGATTGTGTATTTGAATCTATAAAACTTAAAAAGAAATAATCATGTTGTCTACTTTAGGTATTTCTTTATTGTTTGGGTAATCAACCCAAGATCCTCGATCTGGGGGTCAAACCCTAATAATAAAAATCTACTTTTTTATTCTACATCCAACGGATCGAGAATCGTGCAAAATGGAGCTATAACAAAAAAGTTATTTTGGTTTTATTTTTACTCTATTTTTGACCCCGAAAATAGAGAAAATCTACACTAAAATAGTCATAAAATGGTCTAGACAACTCCAAAAGTTGCCAAATTTATTTTTTTGTCTTAGTTAGCTCCTTCTACACCTCCCATAGAAATTTTGAGTCCTAACTCTTTATGGTTCAAAAAATCCCAAAAAATCCCAAAAGTGGGCATTTCCCCACAGGCCCTGGTTGGCCAAATATTCCAAAAATACAAAATTTTGACCCAAAAATCAGTTTTTGGAGCCCTAGTCCATTGTGATCAGCTCGTCGCACTGATCATTTTGATATATAACACTTATGACCTTTTTTTGAAAAGTCAAAATTTTCTAAAAATGGCTGGGGGACCCCCCTTTTATGGGTTTGGTCCAAATGTGGCTGAAAACAAGACCTCCAATTTAGATGGAGACTCAAGCTCCATAATGAGTGAATATCTCCAAATAAGCCTAGAGGACATGCCCATCCTTGAATGGCATCCCAGGTTTTATCATAACAACAATACCATCCCTAGGGGGGCAAACCTTCAAGATATCCCAACTAGGGAAGCACCCATAGGTCCTCTAGGAAAACTTCCTGATTTGGATACCTTGATGGAATTTTATATAGCAAATAATCCATCCATTGAGGGGCCTAGTAGGTCAATATCATGGATTCACACCCCAACTTGCTCTATACATCAATCAGAATATGAACATGAGAGTACACCATGGCCTAGCCTAGATGAGCAAACCACCCCATTTGATAGAGCAAGTTGCCCCCATACTCCTCATAGAGAGCACTCAATGTACATACATCATGCTTCTGTGCAACCTGAGTATATAGAGCATACATCTAACCCTGAATATGAGTCTTTCCTCATAGATGAGGAAGAAGACCCAAAGCTGATTCATAAACTAGAGTCTCAAGTCAATGCAACCTTTAAGGAGAATAGAAAACAAACAATAGATCCTATTAGGGGGAAAAGACATGATAAATCCATTCGTATTTCCAATACGAGGGTACATAGCCCCCATACAACTGAACAACAAAGTTACACTCATCAGGCACTAAGGCCACAACTTAACCAACAACAACATATGGATCAACTCCAGTTGGATCAACAACAATTAAATCAACAATGTGTGGACTCACAACGAGCACACCTACAAAGGTTGTATCAACGAAAGATACAAGAACAACAAAAGATACAACAAGAGCAATTGCAAAATGCATTACATGAAGTGGTGCTTACACCTAGCACCTATAGGATGCAACAACGTGCAAGGCACCCAATACAATCTCAAAATATTCCCCCTCAACCATGCCAAAATCATGTTCAACATCAAAGGCCATTATCTGGTTATAATCAAAAGCCTCATACTCCTCAAAAATACCAAGATCAATATGAGGAAGAATCATATGAAGAGTCCCAATGGGAACATCAGGATCAAGTAGATGCTTACCCTGAATCCAGTTATGATGAGGTACCTAATAATTATACTTATCATCCACCTCAACATCAAAAGTGACCTCCATTGTCTAAACAAGGGCGACAATAGGTTGATCATATCATTTCATCAGGGCCATACAAAGCGCTAGCTGATCGGATAAATTCATTCGAAAAACAACATCAAAGTTTGGTTTATCAAAAACCTACACTAAAGTAGCTTAGCAATCAACCTTTGCATCCATCAGTGTCATCATTGACATACCCATCGAATTTCAAGATGCCTAAACTTGAAAATTTCAAATATGATGAAGATGCACAAGACCACATGACAAGCTTCATCCATATGTGCTCTCACCTTCAAGATAATGACCCCTTGATGTTGAGAATCTTCATTACAACATTAATTAGGGGATGCTTTGGAATGGTATAATCATCTACCACATCATAGCATAAACACCTTTGAGCAATTGGTTGATGCATTTTTGGGATGTTTCACCTCTAGTGCTAAGAAGACAACAAACTTGACTGACTTATCTAGCCTTCGTCAACTTGATGATGAGCCAGTCATAGAGTATGGCAATAGATGGAGGAAGGTGATGTTAAAACTACCTTTCACCCTACCCACAATGGAACTCATCCGAATGTTTACTAGAAGTTGTTCAAAGCAGATCTCACTTCTCTTACAATTACAATGGTATCAAACATTCGAGGAGGCCTTAGAACAGGCCAAGATCATTGAGGACATCAAGGTCCAGGAGGGTGATGTTCAACTCCACAAGGGGGAATGGCCAAACAAGAATATTAAAGGTGGTAACACACAACAAAATGTAGCCCCAATCAATCAAGTGGTTTTGAGTATCCCTGAATCCTCAAATCGGGCTCCACCACCACAATTACCAGTGCAGCCTAATTACCAGGCTCAACCTCCATTGGCCAAAATTCATATGCATCAGCCACCATGATAATATACTCATTTTTTAGAGCCCTTAGCATCGATCTTCAATCGATTGTATGAAGCACAAAAGATCAAGCTTCCTGAGATCCATCCTTTGAAACCTAATAAGCGTAGATCAAAGGCGCATAGGGTAAATCTATATTGTGTGTACCATCGAAAAAGAGGCCATGACATCCAGACATGTCATCCCTTTAGATATTTAATACAGGATATGATCGAGAGGCAGGAACTTCAGATAAGAGTCCTCCAAGACCCCTTGCCTACACATGAAGTAAACTTAGAACCTGTCAATCAAGTTGAACAACCTAACCAAGGGCACATCAACCTACCTCCCCAAGATTTTGTGGGAATGATCAGTGTTGTAATAGAGAAATAGGAATATCAAAATCTATAGATAGGGGGTCTATAGGTAGGGGGTCCATCCAAAGGTGTCTATGAACCTTGTGGTCACCCTAAAAACTCTAGGTCAACCTTAAATGTTCCTAAGGCAAGATCTATAAGCCCTTTGGTCACAACCAAATACCCCTAGGTAGTCGTAGACACTTTAGGTCCTTTAATATTATATATGTCATAAAAATGTCTTTGAAAATTATATAGGTCATATAGTCTATCTTATATGATCACTAGGTCTAAATAAAGGCATCTATAGTACTTTAGTCACAAACAAATACCCCTAGGTAGTCGTAGACACTTTCTAAGTTTTAGGTCACCCTAAAATACTCCTAGTGGATCTTATGACCATCTAGGTCAAATAAAAATGCTACCTAGACTATCTACGATCATCTAGGTCAACCTTAAAAGATCCAAAGGCATCTATAAGCCCTTTGGTCACATCCAAAAATACCCCTAGGTAGTCGTAGACACTTTCTAGGTGTTTCTGCCCGCTAGGTCACCTTTAAATGCTCCTAGTGTTATGACCATCTAGGTCAAATAAAATGATCCCTATACTATCTATGATCATCTAGGTCACCCTAAAACTCCCAAAGGCATCTATAAGCCCTTTGGTCACTATCCCAAGTAGTCTAGATCTGTGGTATAATAGTTTTTGTCACATCCCTAGGGTTTGAATCTAGGTAAAAAAAAAATGCTAAAACCTAGACTATCTACGATCATCTAGGTCAACCCTAAAAGCCCCAAAGGCATCTATAAGCCCTTTGGTCCCCATCAAATGTCTCCTAGGTGGTCTATGACCATCTAGGTCAAACTAAAATGTTCCTAGGTAGTCTATGATTATCTAGGTCATCCCAAAATGCTCCAAAGGCATCTATAAGCCCTTTGGTCACCCAAAAATCCCCAATGGCATTCATTAAGCCCATTGGTCAACCTGTATATATATATATATATCTCAAAAATATCAAAAAAAATCATTAAAATCATCAAAATACAAAAATATTGCATTGCATTTCTCATCACTTGCATTATAACATACATTAGGCATACTCATCATTGCATTATGCATCATTCCAAATTGATCATATATGTCTAGCACCAGGTCTTGTACACTAGGCATTTGTTAAAATCATTGTTATTATGAGTCAATATTACCACCTATTTACATTACATATACCATTTACATTTATATTATATGTCTATTTCTCGTCACTTAGCCATTGTTAGTAAAACATAGTTAAAGTTTTTGGTCACTCAGCCATATCTAGTTGTCTTCTCAGATTTTGTAGAAAGCTATCATGATCTTTAGAAGGTAGAATCCTACTTGGATAATGCTTGGTATACATCAAAATCCCAACACATTTTCACATTAATAAATCCAAGTCTAGCACAAGGAAAGATGAAAACTATGAAGTGGTCTAGGTTACTTTCAAGCAAAAAGGTTATCTTGCTCATCCCCCTGTGTGAATGGTTCAAATATGCTAAGAATTGACAAAAGGACAAGTTCCTCCTTACCCAAAAATCCCTTGCCCTACACTGGGGCAAGTATCCCAAAGAGAAAAATCAATAGTGATTATTATCCCTTCAAAGTACTCCAACAAGAAACAATGATTATTATCACTTCAAAATATGCAAAAGAAATAATGATTATTATCACTAGGAAAAGCAAAAAGAAATAGTGGTTCTCACCACTACAAAAATCCCTTGCTCACCAAATAAAAATGAGCAACTCCCTTGAGAAAGTCAAAGTTAAAAGAAAATAAGGGAGTCTTGAACTTGAATCCCTGGAATTCTCAGCATTAGAGAACCATAAGGTGATCCTCATTATAGGTTTGGTGGATAGCCTACTTGTCAATGGTGGTAGCCTCCCGCATGATGATATGTCTATCACTTAAGCAACTTGCTTAGGTATAGACCAATGTTTGAATGTGGATGAGCTAGCTTGTTGTAACCTAGATTACCTAGTAGTCTAATCCAACTAAGTACAAAACTCAGGATAATGAGACTCGCAGAATGATCTCTAGTGCCGATGGGCTGAGTGAATCCCATTTGCACTAGGGTAATCTTATGTGTTATCATGGTAATGAACTCACATGCACACATAGGGATATTGATTATCTTGGTTATCTTAATAGGTGCATACCTTGCCAAAAGATCTTGTATAGTTAGTATATGACTTTTGATTAGGTAACTAGAGTGTTTGAGTCTCTTCAAAACTATCAAATAATATCATATCACATTACATTATCCATTTCATTTTACATCATGTTGTCACATGTTTGTCAAAATTACAAAGTCCATTAAATAAAGTGTCATAATAACATGAAAATAATAAAGATACATTTTGTATAGTCTATGGTGCTAGCATAGTATGCGTCAAATAGTCATCATATATCCATCATACAAAATCAAATCAATCATTACATCCATTCATATACATTTTTCCTTATATCCTTTTGTTTATTAAGTGATGTTCATGAAGTGGGATAGATACCGGATAAATATTAGCAATAATATTTAGATGACCACTGACTATTTTATGCATATCTTTTAATTTACAAAAGCATATAGAGAAAACATACACATATACATATCATCAACTCAAATCATATGATCAATACATGCATCCATGTTAGACATCATCCATTGCATACATATAGCATATTCACATCATTGCATACATTGTATAATTCAAATAAACAATTGATAACTCAATCATTGCTAAGTGTGTTCATGCACGAATCATTGCTAAAGACAATCATGCACCCTCCTTGCTTGGGAAAAATAAGAAAAATATCAAAAGTAGATTCAAGCAAATAGAGTAGCTTGTCTCCTAATTGCCACCTAGGCTAGGATTTGACTTAAGCTTATCTCCTAATTTTCGTCTAGGCTAGGATTTGACTTAAGCTTATCTCCTAATTGCCGTCTAGGCTAGGATTTGACTTAAGCTTATCTCCTAATTGCCATCAAGGCTAGGATTTGACTTAAGATTATCTGTAAGCTAGGATTTGACTTAAGCTTGTCTCCTAATTGCCATCAAGGCTAGGATTTGACTTAAACCTATCTTCTTAAGCTTATCTCCTAATTGCCACCAAGGCTAGGATTAGACTTAAGCTTGTTTGATAGTATCCCAAAGACTACCAAAATCAAGTTCCTTAACTTGTCGAAGGTAATGATTCTAATATGCACACCCTTTCCATGATTGGGGCATATAGCATTGACTAGATCAATGAAGAAATAAACACCAAATAAAAATCCTATAAAATCAAAAAATAAAAAACAACTCAAAAACATCAAAAAATGGGCCAAAAACCCACCAAAAACAAGGCAAAATGGTCAACAAAATAGGAGGGATCAATATTGAACCTATAATAATTTTGGATGCATCATAAGTGTCTATTTTAGTCCCCAAGAAGGCCTCCATGGCTGGACCACTCCACGGGAATGAAATATTTAGCCTTTTGCCTCCAAAACTATTCATCAAAACAGTCAAAAATCCCCTCCAAACAGGTATTTAGTACCATGGGAAAAACAAAGAGTTACCCCAATTAAGTCATATGTGTCAAGTGACTCATCGCTTTAACATTTTTCATGCCCTCATTGACTCGTCACTTGAGGGGGTAGTCATAATAATGAATTCAAAAATTGAATCAACATTAAAACACTCAGAAGTGTAAATTCCATGCATTCAAAAGAATCTTGGCTAAAGATAAATTTTCAAGCCCATGTTGGGGCAAAGAATCAGCATAAGAAGTAAATCAAATAGGCTTGACCTCCTTGAAACCTCAGGAATTGACCCATGTAAAGGTTTACAAGGATACAAGGCACCAAGACCTAGTATGCCCTAAGCCCCATAAGACTATCATTACAACACGACTGAAAGGTATACCTAAAATCGATCCTTCGACTATGTCAATAGAAAGGATTCCAAGAATGTATGCTCTTTCCACAATGGAGGCATCCAAAGTTGATTAGGTTAATGAAAAACCTTGATCATTCGATGATTTAGTGATCTATTTTTGCTCAATGCTTTGTTTCACATCACGCATCCCAAAAATGGGGTATCTATAGACACCTAAATCGCGTAAATCGGATAAGACTATCAGTGCATCACATATGCCCTCTTATCGACAACATATGGCCCTATTGGGCACCCCTCTAGGCTAGAAAAAGGCTTCCAAAAGGCTCCAAAACTTAGTTTGGAGGGTTCCTAGCAGTCTGGGGCAGTTTTGGGGCTCCTACTAGTGATCGTCCCACCCAGGGATGGCCATCCACAACCATCCCTGGGTGGGATGGCCCCTAACTGGACCCTTGAAAAATTCAAAGGACATGCTAAATGGCAATCAAATACTACCATTAGTGCATCCAATCACCCCAAATTGATTGGGGACCTACTAATGGATAGTGAGGAAATATATTGGGAGCACCCAAAGGGGCAACCTTCTCCCAATCAATCCATGACGTGATTAGGACATGTGGCATCACCTGCCTCGCATGGAAAATATGCCATTTTTCCCTAGATGCCATTTTGGGCTATAAAAAGAGCTTCAAACTCCCAATTTTAGAGAGGAGAATTTGGAGAATAATGCAACGAAGTGCTGCCCAAATTGAACCCCACCTTTTGTAAACCAAAACCCGCTTTACCTTGGCCTTGAAACCCTCTTCATCCGAAGGCGATTTCAGGGGCAATAGGCTTGAACCACCAATCCCAAACCAGCCAAATTGAATTATTCTTTGGCCCCATCTATCGAAAACACCCCTACCCAAGTTTTGGACCAATTCCCATAGCCATAGGTGACAAAAATAAGGCAGTTTTGTAACCATCCCACCTGGGGATGGTCAGTAGTATGTGCATGGCACACCTAGGGATGGCCACAAAATAGATTGGAATTTTAGAGAAATTCCTCCATAGACCTCTTAGGAATGTCTAGAGGAACCTCTGGTCCAAATTTGAGGTAATTTGGAGGAGTTTTGATGCAGGATTTGTGATCCCCAATGTTGCAGGTTTATCTGGCTCACCCAGGAATGGTCACCATTTTTGCATTATTTCACCTTTGATATTGCTTCTAAATTTCCTTATTTGCATTTATATTAGTTAATAATATGTTTATGCTTAATGTAGATCAGTTTTCATGCATGTAGATCACTTTTTATGGTTGTAGAATATGCTCTCCTTTTTCATGGTTTAATGGCTTTATTCTATAACGCAAGTGCTTTTAATCCCCTTTCAATCCCTTGTCTTCAGGAATAGGAATGCTAGGCAAGAGGAGGAGCTAAGGAGGCATAAGCTTATCAGCCCAAAAATAGCTCTCGAGTGTGGGAAGTAGGAATTCACAAAACTATTATTTATCGCCTTAAAGGCCTCCTTCCAAGGGACTAGATCCCTTGGAAAATTGTAATGAAATGTATCAAATTTGTAAAGCCCTCAAGGGGATGTCTTGTAATCTGGTTTTAAAGCTATAAATGAATGAATAGATAGAGAATTTTATTATCTTTATTTTCTATGTTGTCTCATTTCAGTAGATTACATGCTTATGCCATATTTCCCTTTTAATGCTTCATAATTGATATACATTGCAAGTAAATGCCCTTAAGGCGATATCGTGAATTTCACTTATTCAAGATGACATTACAAAGTAGTCCTTACCCCTTAAGCAAAAGGTTTCCCTTGCTCATACTATTATGTGCATGGTCTATAATGCTAAGAATTGACAAAAGGAGAAGCTCCCCCTACCCAAAGAAATAAAATTCCTTATTCTTCCACAAAATGAGCAAGTATCCCAAAATAAAATAAAATAAAAAGATACATCCCCTTGCTCATAAAAAATGAGCAAGTATCCCAAAAAAAGGAAAAAAAGAAAAGAAATCAAAAGAAAATAAGGGGGTAAAGAGCTTGAATCCTTAAAATTAGCAATTTTTGGCAACCATGGGGTGATCTCCATCATCATTAATGGGCTATATACGTCAGCATGGAAGTGGAGTAGCCTTACACATGGTGATATGTCTATCACATTAGCAACCTTATTTTGTATAGAACAATGTTAGATTGTAGATGAGCTATATTTTGATGGTTTGTATTACCTAATAGTCTAGTATAACTGCATACAAAATTGGGCAATTATGACCATGGATGATCCCCATTACAAAAATGGTATATAAATGCTAGCCTGGCAATGGGTTAATATTACGCATCATATTAATGAACATCACTATGCACACACAGGGATATTGAATATCTTGGTCATCCTAGAAGATTTTTATCTTTTATAATCATGTATAATCAGTATACAACTTCTGACTGGTCAACTACGGTGTTTGAGTCTCATGAAAAACCTTGTTCCCTTGTGACCTCTCACTATTTCCCATCCATAATTTACATTTTTCCAAATTAAATTTTATTCCATATAGTTCACCTTCAAATGTATGACTTTCTTGAAAATGTTAACATTTTCATTAATGACTTTTATACATTTTGTGGTGCTTTTATACATTATATTCATTCATTATGTTTTAACTATTAAACATAAAAATCATATTTTGCATCATCATGTCATTAGTGTGTCACATTAATACATAGTTCCATGCATACACAATAAATATATCATATCAAAAACATTTTATCTAACATACATGCATCATCCTATCACATATTTAGCACCAAATAGGGGGGTTCAAGGTCTTACACCTTTCCCAAAAATAACATCAACCACTCAATCCACTTGGGGCAATCAAGGTATCACACCTTACCCAAAAAATAAATCAAGTAAGCAATAAATCCACTTGGGGGTGTTCAATGCATCACGCCTTCCCCCAATCAATCACATAATAATCAACCAACTTGGGGTACTCAAGGTATCACACCTTCCCCAATAATAAATCAAATCACCAATCTACTTGGGGGTGTTCAAAGGTATCACACCTTTCCCAAAAATCAATCAAACAATCAAACAACTTGGGGTAATCAAGGTATCACACCTTCCTCCCAATCAATCAAATCAACCAATCCAACAAAATGCTCACTCAATCGAGCACTTTTACCTCACCATCAAGACTTTGGTGTGGTTTTATAAATGCAAATATCAATCAATACTTGCTAGGTTCAAAATTTTGCATCCTTTTATCAAAGGTTGTGTCCTTTAATTTGTATTTACATTAATTAATACATCACTTGCTAGGTTCAAAAGGTTGCATCCTTTTATCAAAGGTTGTGCTCTTTGCCTTGCATAAACATCAATCAACAAATAAATTGCTAGGTTTAAAAGGCTGTGTTCTTTTTTCAAATGTTGTGCCCTTCACATCGCATTCACATCAATAAAATCAATCACCAGGATAAAAATATTGTATCCTTTTATCAAAGGTTACACATTTTTCCTCACCATATCCAAATCTAAATTCTAGTTCAAAGGTCCCAAAGGTACACAAACCTCTTTGGTAAATCTGTTAGAAATAGAGTCATTTTCATTATTTGGGTTATGTAAATGTATCTTCCAGGGTACATAATTAGATTACTTTAGGGGGAATTTATCTAGTTACTTCATGCAATGTAATAAGTGCACAAGTGTCATTATGCAAGTTGTACATGTGCAAGTTATCCCTTGCACAACTAGATAGAGTGTTGGCCAAGTATCCTATTTTACCTATATAAGGATGGCATCTTAGGTAGATAGACATAGAGTGAGAATTACATAGAGTGTGATATACATAGAGTGTATCATAGCGTGTGATGCCATCCATTGGTGATGGATTCAATGTAGTTTATTATATTTATATTAAAGTGTTCATTTCCTCCATAACTACATTGTAATATTTTATATTTTAGTCATTTAGCAGATTTAATTTCTTTCATATTATTTTGCATCTCGTGATTGTTATCTCTCCATGCTTGCTACATCAAAATCTAACAGTGGTATAAAAGCTATGATATATCTAGTTTGTATAGGTCTATAGGAAAGCCACCATTATCATTGATACTAGGCATTTTGACAAAATGATGCACCACTAGACCAACCACTATCAAAAGCCCTTAGAAGAATCTAGGTGATAGAATAAGAGAGATTCACGAGTGAGAACTAAAAGAAGTCTTAGTTCATAGAAATATTGAGACTGTAATTAACCCGAGTCTTTCCACAAGAGTTTTAACAAAAATCTTGAAGACCAAGAATTAAGATTCAAGCCACTAGATTGAAAAATCATTCGGTGAGGATCATCCAGGATATCTGTAAATTTACTAACTAGTGCCTAAAATTTCTTTTGTTTGTAGGAATCTATTTCTTAAAGTATTGGGACTCCTCCTATGATATAAATTTATGGGATTTCGACTTCATTTCTCAAATTTCGGCATGTCCTCATAGTGTAGAGATTGGATCTTTGTGCAAAATAAGAATACTATGGAAGAAATTTTTTGGTGAAGAGTTGTGGTGAAGTCAGGAGATAGAAGATCTTCATTGTTGAATAAAAGAACTTCACAAGTTGAATAATAGGCTATAAAAATTTTTACATAAAAATGGCATATAAGCCTTAGATAAGAGGCCATAGGAGCCTTGAAGTAGAAGCCACAAAAGTCTTAATAACAAAAGGCCATAGGAGCCTTGGTATTGGAAAAGGCTATAGTAGCCTTGATATTGAAAAATGCCATAGTAGCCTTGATACTAAAAAAAGGACATTGTAGCCTTGATCCTAAATTTGAAAAAGAATATATGATTCAGAAGTAGACTAAATATTTCAGTAGTAATACTTTGTTGTAGGGAAAGAATATTCAATGAGTTGGGAAACTTCCTACAAGAAATTTAGGAAGGGTATCTTCTTCAAAATATATTTAGCACCTAGAGACAAATCAAAGAGATCAAGAAAAGATCTTATTGCAGGAATTCCAATCAAGGAAGGAGAAGGAAAATAAGGACTACATGAGTCCTACTTAAATCCAGAAGCAGTAGATTCAAATATCCAGAGAAATATATCATCACCAATACTTCCAAGAGTAGAAGGTTGAAGAAAAAGTATCAAGGAAGACCATCAGAAGCTGATAGATTAGAGACCTTGATAAGGTCTTATCAAGCATCTAAAAAAAGGCTAGGAGAGCCTTACTAAATATATTCTCAAAGAAGAACTCATTGGAGAAATCCACTATCAAGGAGAAACCTCTGATAGTGAAGGACTTGGGATAATTTTCACCATTTGATAACAATCCCAAGAGAAGAAGAATTTGGTAAGGAGTACCAAATCTTAGAAGAAGAATTTGGAAAGGAGTGCCAAATCTCAGAAGAAGATCCTACTTGAAGTAAGAAATAAACAAGAAGACTTGAAGAAAGAAGAAGCTCACAAAATATTACAGATTTGAAGATTACCTCTCATGAAAAGAAGGCATCACTTAAGGGATAATGACTACTCCAAATCTGCATCAGAAGGAGAAGAACAAAAGAGAAGAACAAGCCATAAAATCCTAGTCTCGTAAAAGAAATGTTGAGACCATCATTTTCTGAAGAAGGATCTATTCAAGATAGTCTACAAGGAGCTACAAGGACATTCTCATAACAACAATATGGTGATCCTAGACACCAAGATCTACATCCTCTACAAAAGTGATAAAAGAGCTACAACAAAAAGGTATGCAACTTTATGGTGTAAATAGGTTTAGTAATTAACCTACCTATTAGATGTTTTAGATGCACCTACATTTAGATTAAGGTTTCAAATAGAAAATTGGATTGCAGTCTTCAAAAATGCAAAAATAAAAGGTTCTTTTTAGGTTCATTTGAACATTTATTAGGAGTTGATTAGACTTCAAAAATAGTTTCTATCAACTACCTATTATCTATTCTGAAAAAGAAAAATAAGACTAAGCTCTACAATATTAGTTGTAGTGAAATTTCAAAATAACTCTTAAAGATTATTTTTTGGGTTATTCTTGATTAGTTGCAGTATATTCTTAGTGGATTAATTTGAGAGTTGATCAGAGTTATAAAGTGTAATATTAGTGCATTAAAAGTGGAAAAAATTTCACTATTACAGTACTCTCAAAATAAATTAGTTTTGTGTTATTGAAGGGCATAAAATCTGATTTGTATCAAGTTTCTAAAGACACTATTGAAGCATAGAAATCTGCAACTCATAGTGGTATAAAGGAGCCACTCAAAGAAGGTTAGAATCCTCCAAAACCTGGAGAAGAACCTAACCAACCAAAAACATAAATAGAATCTTATAGGATGAGACTTGGTGAGTCTCAAATCTAATAACATTAAAGGATTGAATGCAAGAAAATAATTGCATAAAATAAAAATCTTCTATATACTGTTGTATAATCTTGGAATTGTCATCTAAGTGACCAAGAAAAAATGAGGAAGTTGTCTACTTGTTTAAGACAACCTCAAAACCCTTATAGTGCAGGAAAAAAATTACCATAAAATCAGAAGTTTATGATCTGAAATAAGAGTGCAAAAGGAAGATGCATTAAAGAAAATTTATGTAAACATTATAGTACATCTTATTGCAACATTTAAATCTGGTTTTTACAGTATAAAAATAGATTTGAATCTATCCCAAAAAGGGACAATAAACACAGGGAAAACAACCAAGAGAGGGCTTAACGTAAGCACTCTTCCCAAGCTATAGAAGCCTCTCAAAGGGGATATTCAAGGATGCTTGAACCTGCAGAAGACATAGCATAAATAGAAGATCAAAAAGTGTACAAAGAAAAATACATAGCCTATGAGAAGATCAAATAGTGGACAAAGCAAATGGACATCAAAGGAAAGGAGCATTCGTACCAAAGCATTTCTATTATTAGTAAATTCTAACAATGGAGTAAAGCATCAAGGAGTCTTCATCCAAGCGTTGCTATTAAAACTCCATTAAAGGGCCACAAAAATTACTCCATGTCTCAACAAAATATCTACCACATCTCCACCATAGCTCAACCATTAGCTGGATACACTTGAGCATCTATGTAAAATAGCAAGAATTAAGGTGGAAAACGCATTGGAGAGTCTTCATATAAACATTTATAGAAAAAAAGCATGTAGTTGCCACTTGTCATATGTTGAAATATGCTCTATAAAACTCACAAAGGATAAATTACACTTATTGGTGCCCAATGAAGTAGGGAAAAATGGTACACTAAATGAAATATAAACAATGTATGTATCTATGCCCTATCACTAATGAGCGCAAAATGGAAGCATGCAAGTAGATGGAAATATAGAGAATAACAAGAAGTAAAGAAAAACAAGTATATATCTTATTAATAAAAATGATCCAAAATTATGGGTTACAATGCATCCCCTTGAGGGCTCAAAATGGGTGATACAAATGTTTACAACTCGGGTGCCCAAAGGTCAAATCTCTCAAAGAAATTGGGTGCACATCCACTGTCTTTCCTCGTACCCACAATCAAAGTGGGTAGGCCAAAGTTGTTGTTGCTTGTGTCTTTGATGTCTGATGTCTTAGGATGTCTCCCAGTGTGCTGTAATAACCTATACCCATACACAAGAAAACTAGAATCATCAAATAGTGAGTGCGTATGGTAAAAATCATGCAATCCCTATAAGGGAGAAATATGGCTAATAGTGATAAAACACATCAAAATAACTCCAAATGACAAAATATAAAATGGGTATGTATAATGAATGGTTTTTGGAATATATCACCAGGAATAACTCCAAAATTGCATCTGATAGGGCATCGAAACTTGAATTACTGTTCACAACCTATAAAACCCAAAGCAAGCAATTTTTGACCCTACACATATCCAAAATGCATGAAAATTGGACATAATACATATAATACTATTCTAAGAAAACCCATTTTATTAAATTTGTGATATCAGTCATATTTTGGGTGTTCTCTCAAATGATCATCGGATACTTGCAAAAGACCTTGCAAGACACTAAAAATACAATATATCAGCCAATATAACTCAGAATGACATGAAATTTGAACTGCAACATCATATAAGAATATATAAAATATCTAATTATAAAAATTTAGAAAATTGTACATGGATTTCTATTCATTTTGGGGTGGAGTGAATAGAAGGCCTGCATATTGGGGGGCGCCTTGGGGTGCAGTGCCCATAGAATATCCCTAAATTTTACCACCAATTACACTTGGGAATGATGCAAAACCCTATAAAATGTATTGTCATTGACTTTGGTGATGGGATTCAATTTTTTTGTTTGGTTTTGTAACATATTACGCATCCTAACTCACTCGCAAACCTCCTTCACTAGGAAGATATTCTGAGGGAATAATTGGTGCAAAAAGGATGGAAGGAAATATTGGCAGCACTCCGTTGCTTTATCCTCAAAATCTCCTCTCCTTTTGTGTGGAAAATATATCCACTTTATAGCATAAGGAGGATTCAAGGGTCAAAATGCATGTGAGGGCATGCGAGGCATGAGGTGCCACTTGGCCACCAAGGTAGCATGCATTAGAGGGAGAAGAGAATCTCCCAATTTGGCCTCCCTCATGGGCTGGAGTATTAAGATGTTGTGTGCCCTACCCTCCTAGCCATTATGAACCATAAATGTAACTGTTGGTAGGTGCCATTTTTCCAGGTTTGAATTTTTTCCAGTCAAACCTGCTATTCACTCCACCCTGAAGTGAATGCTACTATTTGCTTTGGGGTGTGATGAATAGGTTCTGTATTCATCCCAGGGTGGCATGAATAGCAACAGGGTGACAAAAGGTGCAAAAAGTGGCCTAGGACATTTCAAACCCTTGCATTAAGTGGTTAGAACCACTGTATACCTCCTAAGGTCTACCCTAGGGGCCTTCGTGTGTCATGCAGTGACTACTTATGGTAGCACAATCGGATTGACTAGTTTTTAGTGTCTACAGATGCCCCTTTTTTGGATGTGTTGTGTGCAGCATAGCGTTGAGAAAAAAATAAATGACTAAAAATGTTCAATGATTAAGGTTACTCAATAACCTAACCAAATTTATATGCCCCAATACTGGAAAGAGCATGCATCCTTGAATCCTTGCTTTTGACGAGCTAAGGAACTTGCTTTATCTTAGACATTGTCTGTCATGAAAAGGTGAGACCTATGTTTCCATGATGCCATCAATGTTGAGCATTTTAATTTGATACTTTGTGCTTTTTTACTACCCTAAGGAGGAGCGTGATTGTCTTTATCAAATATTCATTGGACGAACACAATTTGCATGGTTGAGTGTGTGCTTGTTGATTTGACTTGAGTATGGCTGCAAGAACCCTGATGTTATTGTGTAAATTTGATAAATAATTTAATATAAAATGTAATCATGGGCCACTTAAAGGGGTCTCCCTTATAATCACTTTACCACTATAGGGGTATCCCTCCTTACCACTTATAGGGGGATCCCTCTTTAGAATCTATGCTTCTTATTCTTCTTCTTGGATGATTTGTGTGAATGGCCAACCTAATATATATATCTACCCTAAAGCTACGTTGGTGAAGAGACGTGATGGTTCATGTTATGAAGAGACGTGATGGTTCACTTTATGGGTTAATAATATAATAATTAAATTATTAATAATACTAACTAATAATGTTAGGATGGAGGATCCTAACATGCCACACTCCTTAAAAAGAGCTTTATCCTCAAAGCTCAAAGTGAGGAGCTTTGTCATTTGTTTTCCAAGAAGTATTTGCATAAGTTCTTGGACTCTTTTAATGTCATCCTTCTATAGGCAGGGATATCAATAAGGATGAAGCATTAGCGAGGGGTTGCAAAAAAAATTAGTAAATGTGTGATGATGAGGGAAGGGCAACCCTTGGGGTTCTTCAAACGCCTTAAAATGATGCATAAAAAGAGGTGGTAAAACTTCTATATTCTCCTATTGTTCCCTAGGAGAGGCAATGGAGGAGTGTGTAGTCACCTTTCTACCTTGTTTTTGAATAGGTTTGACCTTGTGGTGATAACTCACTATTGGAGAGGAAATTGAGTGTATTTATTGTAGAGTGCATGTTTGGCCATAATGAGTCACTTCAAGAATGTCTACCTCATTCTTACCTGATGCATCGATCACTTTTGGAATATCGACCTCATTGTCTTTATTATTGTGAGTAGGTGTGCCAGTCACTTTGAACACAACTACCTCATCTTCACCTTTTAGGGATTGACAAGGATCAACTTCCTTTAATAAATACAATGTTAGTGTAATGTATTTCTGATGGGATCCAAATTGCTCATCACAATTATCATAGAGGTCTTTCGCTCGTCATTCCTTCACTTCCTTCAGGCTGAGGTACTCAACTTGCAAGCGTCAGTTAGGTTTGGGGCATCGTAAGTGGTTTGTACTTTCCCAATAGGTGTTTTTCCTAATCGACATTGAGTATTGAATTTGTATTCAACTAATTTGGCCAATACATAGGTCTGCATCATAGTATAGGTATTGAACCTTGTCACCTCCATTCTAATTTCCTCTTTCAATCCACTAATGAAGCTATTTATGAGAATTGATTCATCCAACCCTGTGTTGTGTTTGCTGATATCCTCAAACCGATTTTGATACTCATGCACGAAAGTGATTTGACAAAGATCTTTGATAAATTCCCACATGACTGGGTCCCACATGGCTCTGATACCAAATGCAAGAACCCTGATGTTCTTGTGTAAATTTGATAAATAATTTAATATAAAATGTAATAAAAAACCACTTAAATTGGGCTCCCTTGTAATCACTTTGTCGCTATAGGGGCTCCCTCATTGCCACTTATGGGGGGCTCCCTATTTAGAATATATGCTTCTTATTCTTCTTCTTAAATTATTTGTGTGAATGGCCAACCTAATATATATATCTACCCTAAAGCTAGGTTGGTGAAGAGATGTAATGGTTCACGTTATGAAGAGATCTAATGGTTCACTTTATGAGTTAATAATATAATAATTAAATGATTAATAATAATAACTAATACTAACTAATAATGTTATGATGGAGGATCCTAACAATGACTACCTCCTTAAGCGACGAGTCGATGAGGGAATGAATCGTGATAAAAGTGACAAGTCACTTGATCCATATGATTGTTGTTAAGGTTACCTTCAGTTGTACTCATTTGAAAAATGACATAGTTTTGAAAGGATTTGAATGACGCTATGGGGGGTTTCATGAAAGCAATAAGTTGAACACTTCATTCCTATGGGACGGTCCAGAAAAAATGGCCTTCTTGGGGAGTAAAGTAATAACTTATGCATGCATCCATGAAAAATTTGTATTCCATATTGACCCTGAATGAATTCCATCAGATGCAACTTGTTTTTGGTGGGTTTGGAACCCTTTTCTTTGTTACTTCCTGGAGGAAGGAATGAAAAACCTCACTCTTGTGGGGCGGTCCAGCCATGGTGGCCTTCTTAGGAATTTAGGTTTTTCCAAGCATCCAGGAGTGTTATTATTTGCCTCTTGATTACTAAAAAAATTTGACCAAAATAGAGCTATTTTTGTAGGTTTTTAGACCCTTTTGGTGTCTTTTGGAGAGGTTTTGACCTATGAACCCTGTATTCATCCTGGTGTGGAGCGAATACAAATTATGTATTCATACCAAGGTGGAACGAATGGATATAAGTACGTTCGCTCTACCATTATACCCTTCGAGCATTCAATGATGTGATATGCTCGATAGTTGGCACAATTGTCCTGCCCATACAAGTGGGACAAAAGACCATTCATACGTTGTGCCACATTTTAGAAGGTGAGATGGCTTACAATATCTTGCTTGGGCGGCCTTGGATCCGGGATATGAAGTGTGTCCCTTCAATTGCTCATCAATGTTTGAAATATACATTTGAAGGACAAGTACACGTGGTCCCCGTAGATTTGGAACCTTTTAAATATTGCAACTCAGTGCAAATCATGCCGCAGTCGACCCTTCCTTCAACGCACATGGATTTCTAGTTAAATCCATCTAAGAGGGGTCCGACTAAGCAGGAATCTCCATTACCAAATCAATCAAATTCCTAGGTGGGTTCATCTTCTTCATCCGGTCCTCCCACAACGACGCCACCTATGGTGGCCACACCAACGGACAAAGGAAAGAAGCCCCTGGAAGCGGAACCACCTTTAGTCTCCAACATCTCGATAGAAGAGATGCCTCATAGAATGGAAGTTGAGACGCCTAGTTCACCCCACATGGAGTGGACTCAAGGAGAACTCCCATTCGCTTCCTCTCAATCACCAACGATTATTGTTGAGATGTCTACCACAGGCATGGGGGAGTATATAGTGCGCAATGTTGTTGCAACGCCCACACTTCAGTCTATGCAAGACATGGGAAGACCTCGACTCCCCATAGGCTCCGTGGTTCCTCTAGGCTACCCACCTAATCAGACAAACTTTATTTTTGGGGGCCTGGATCATGGCGTTGAACCTTCCCGACGAGAAGAGGAAGATGAAGAGCCCTTTGTGGAAGATGTCAATTATCTGGCTAACCTAGACTTTGCATTACGATATCTTAGCCAATGCAATTGGCATGGATACTGAGTTGGGCGGTATGAACAAGGAGTGCGTGTTTTGTGCCAACCAAGATACCAAATGCCTTATGACAAGTCAGGAGTAGGGTTTAATCACCCTTTGCCCCTCGACATCTTGGTCAAAAACATGCAAGGCCTAGGGATAGGCAACAAGGATGGGTTGGCATTAGATCCATATGCCAATCCAAATACAACTTATACATTGGGGGATTATTTCCCATTACAAACAAACAACCTTGTTGACCTCAACAACCCTTTCCCTTCGGCCGAACAAGGAGAAACCTCACGGACTCACCCACAAGGGGAAGATGGACAAGACCACGAAGGGTCTTCTGACGATGAGTCGGAGTACGATCATTCGCACGAATATCCAATGAATGATGATCAGGAAAGCTTCCTGACAATGTTCCCATTGAATGATCCCAGTGAGCATAGACTACCTCAAGAAAATCAGGTTCCCCCGTAGAGGGCGGGACAACCTAGATGGGACCACATAAATCTGCTTGAACAAGGTGAGCCCCATGTGTCGCAAGCAACCATTGGAGTTAACGAAGGCCTGTGGTTCTCCGACAGTGATTCGAAAGATGAAACTGAGATGGCTTATCTCAACCACATGCGACAAATGCAACAAAGGCAACAAAGGCAACAAATGCAACAACGATATCCCTTGGACATAGATGACATGTTTGAACAATTACACATAGGTCCAAGACATAGGTGGCACCTCAACCCGACGTAGTTATAGCAATTACTGCACCCGCCACTCTAGGTATACAGAGAGCATCTTCCGCCTGGAGACCCTATCAAACCATCAGTGCCTAGGGTAGACCCTATTTGCATGTCCGTGCATAGGGTTGATCCCTTTGTGCCAGTGCCTACAGAGCCAGACCCAACGCATCTAGAGCATCCCGAATGTCAGAGTTATCACATCTGCGGTAATGGAGGTTACCCTCATTTCATCAACATGATCTCCATTGACTTGACCGCCCCCATCCATGATCCAGCCAATCCCACATGATCATTGCATCTAGACATAGAGGCTATAGATTGGGATCGCGCTGACACACCACCATCCCCATCAGAGTATTGGCCTTGCGGTGGGATGTTTCATTTCACTCCAGGACAGACTCAGGATGTCTTCCATGCTGAAGAGGAACTTGACGTTCCTAATGATGATCTTACTTCAGCAAACGATATCCATCTGATCCCCATTCCACATCAGTTGGAAGACGGATCCCACATGTCGGTCGAGGCAACGACTGATGTAGACATCGGCACAGATCCAATGAATCCATGAATTCTCAAGTCGGGGTAAGTCTTTCCCCCGAAGAGCGAGCCGATTATGTTGCCCTTCTTAAGGAAAAGAAGGAGGTTTTTGCATGGTCATACAAGGATATGCCGGGACTAGACCCACAGCTAGTCACGCATAATTTAACGCTTGATCCGACAATCAAGCCAGTCAAAGCAAAAACTATGCAAGATGCACCCAACAGTGGCCTTAATGGTAAAATATGAGTTACAAAAGTTGTTGGATGCCCAGTTTGTCATCTGTGTGGATTATCCTCCATGGTTGTCTAACATGGTTCCCATCAAGAAGCCCGATGGGAGGATTCGCATATGCACCGATTTTTGAGATCTTAACAAAGCGAGTCCTAAGGATGATTTTCCCTTGCCAAGCATCGACGCGTTGGTAGACGCCACAACGGGCCACAAAATGCTTTCCCTTATGGATGGTTTCTTAGGATACAATCAGATTCGTATCAATCCCGAGGACCAACTAAAAATGGCATTCACAATGCCTTGGGGGACATTTTGCTATAAGGTCATGCCTTTTGGCCTTAAAAATGTTGGCGCCACTTACCAACGTGCCATGACGTACATCTTTCATGATTACATGCACAAGACTTTGGAAGATTACATGGATGATTTGTTGGCCAAATCTCTTTTGTGCCCAGATCACCTCGGTGACTTGAGCAAGGTCCTTGATCGCCTCATTGAACATAAAGTCAGACTAAACCCTAAGAAGTGCATCTTTGGCATCACCTCTGGAAAGCTCTTGGGTTTCATAGTCTCCAAACGAGGAATCGAGGTAGACCCAAACAAAGTCAAGGCAATCCTTGAAATGCTTCCCCCAACCACCATCAAGCAGCTCGGAGTCTGCAGGGAAAGGTTGCGTCGATCAAGCGCTTCATAGCGCAGTTATCTGACAAGTGCCGACCCATGAATAAATTATTGCATAAGGGGGTCACATTTCATTGGGATGACGAGTGCCAGTCAGCCTTTGATGACATTAAATAGTACTTGGCTTCGTCGCCAGTATTGGCACCACCTAGACCAGGAGTGTCATTCTATTTATACATCTCAGCCACTGAGGTGGCACTGGGCGCCATGCTGTCCCAAAAAAATGAACTTCACAAAGAATAGGCTACATACTATCTTAGCCGCACCCTGGTCAGTTATGAACTTAACTATGCATACGTTGAAAAGCTCTGCTTGGCAATGGTGTTTGCTACCAAAAAGCTATGCCACTACATGCTTAGTAATAAGACGTATGTTGTGTCTAAGGAGAATCCATTGCGATACATGATGAGTCGTACTTATCATAGTAGCCGCACGACGAAATGGATCATGTTGTTGACGGAGTTTGACATAGAGTTCATTGGACAAAAATCCATAAAAGGTCAAGTCATCGCCGATCAACTAGTCGAGGCTCCTCTTGAAGATGATCAGCCTCTGACTTTCGAACTACCTGATGATGGGGTCTTCCATGTTTCAGAATCGCCAGATTCTGATGAGCCTGAGTCACAGGTCGACATAACCCTATTCTTTGATGGTTCTAAATGTGAGCAAGGGGGTGGCACGGGAATTGTATTCTTCACTCCGCAAGGTGCTCCAATGCCCTTGTCATTTAAATTAGACTTCCCGTGCACCAACAACAATGCAGAATACGAAGCCTTGCTCATAGGTCTTCAGACAACAATCACCATGAACATTAAACGATTAAACATCTTTGGTGATTCGTTGTTAATTGTCAATCAAGTAAAGGGGATATTCCAATGTAAATGTCCAGTTTTGCAGGCCTATAAAGCCCTTGTGGACAAATTCCTGGCACAACTTGAATGGTATGACATTGAGGCACTCCCTCGATCATCGAATCATTTTGCGGATACTATGGCCTCTTTGGGGTCCCTAATCCCGCAAGACCCTTTCGATGAGATGACAACCATTCAAGTCAAGACATTATCGCAACCTGCGATGGAGCGTGCAAGCTCTGACCTCACGCCAGGAATCCACCTGATCCAGATTGAACCATCTCCGGATAAGTTCTCTCGAATTCGAGATTGTTTGACTCAAGCCAATTGGGGGTCCTTGTTCTCCCCGACCCCTCTTAATAGCAACACCACGTTGTTTTTACAAGTTCTCTCCCGCTCAGCTTTTGTTCGGGATGGACTTCAAGAGGGATTGGTCGTTCATACTATCGAGGTTTCTGATCAGCAAGATTGGTACACACCCATTCGGGATTACCTCAAGCTAGGTAACCTCCCACTTGGATTGACACAAGCCACGAAAAGATCATTCAAACAGAAAGCGGCAAAGCATGTCTTGTTAGGAGACATTTTGTATCATCAAAATTATGAAGGAATCCTCCTTCGTTGTTTGGACCAGCAAGAGTCCGCTTGGGCGATCACCCAAGCTCACGATGGTACATGTGGTGGCCACTTCAGCGGTATGGCCATCGCAAAGCGCATTCTTCGCATGGGTTATTATTGGCCATCTTTAGAGCGAGATTGTTGCGCATATGTGAAGAAGTGCGTGAAGTGTCAACACCATGCTAATTTGACACACGTACCTTCTCAGGCCTTGCAGCCGATCCAATCGGTTTGGCCTTTTTCGTAGTGGGGCTTTGACCTAATTGGAAAGATCTCTCCTGCGTCGTCTGGTCGTCACACGTTTATTTTAACGGCCACAGAGTACTTCACCAAGTGGGTGGAAGCGATTCCGCTAACCTCTACGACTGGATCCCGCATTGCGGAGTTTATTTTGCATAACATCATATGTCATTTTGGTATTCCATCCAAGATCCTGTCAGATAATGGGACACCATTCAAGAATAAATATGTGCGTGCTTTGACCACAAAGTACAAAATTCAGCACAGTTTTTCAACACCCTATTATCCGTAGGCAAATGGGCAAGCAGAGGCGTCCAACAAAATGCTAGTCGCCATTCTTAAAAAGATAGTTGTAGACAATCATAAGGACTGGCACATTCAGATCCCGCTTGCCCTATGGGCTTATCGCACTAGCATTCGGACGCCCACTGGGGCAACTCCATTTTTGTTGGTGTATGGCTCCGAGGCAGTCATGCCTTTTGAGTTGGAAATCCCTTCCCTGCGCATTTCAATGCAAGAGTTCATCGATGATGACACTGCGTGATAGGCTCGGTTAGATCAACTAACGTTGCTCGACGAACGACGCGTTAATGCTCTTGAGCATTTGCGTATCTATCAAGAGCGACTTAAGAGAGCATACAACATGAAAGTCCACCTCAGGGAATTTTAGGTTGGTGATTTGGTCTTAAAAGAGAACCAACAGAATTCTAATTTGCCGTCCCATCTACGGGACAAGTTCATGGCAAACTGGTTAGGTCCTTATGTCATTGACAGTAGAATAGGACCTGGAACATACCGGCTTGCCTCTCTTGAAGGAATCAAGGAAAAAGAACCCTTGAACATCAGTCATTTGAGGCCGTTCCACGTCTAGAGAGCCATAGTCCAACTAAAAGCTCCAAGGATTCTCATAATCGCTTGGTCAACCCTAAATGCCCCAAAGGTATCTATAAACCCTTTGGTCAAGCCAAAAGCTCCAAGGATTCTCATAATCGCTTGGTCAACCCTAAATGCCCCAAAGGTATCTATAAACCCTTTGGTCAAACACCAAAAGCTCCAAGCGTTCCCATAACTGCTTGGTCAAAATAAATATTCAAAAATAAACAAAAACAATACAAAAAATCAAAAATCACAAAAAAACAATTGCATTTCAATTCCATGCATACTCAAAAAAAAAAAAAAAAATCAAAAAATCACAAAAACAATTGCATTTCAATTTCCTGCATTCTCATAAAAATCAAAATACAAAAATATAGGTTGCATTAAGCATTGCATCCATACATTGCATACTTCGCTAGGTCATACAAGTCAACTGCACCATAGACTGTCATCACTTGGCAATTCCATCATTTTCCACAAACGCATACATCTAGAATAGCACCATCACCATTTTTTTAGCATCGTCAGTTGTCTCCTAATGTATCTAGGGTTTTCGTCATTCAGCTGTCTTTAACTTTCTAGCCAAAATGGTACATAGTTAAACAGATTTTACACGGGAAAAGTTTTACTTGGATCACGCCTTGTTACGTAACATCCCATCACAAACTAACACACATAAAATAATTCCTAAGTTGTGTGAACGCAAGAGAACCCTACAAAGCAGTCTAGGGTACCATAGGTGAAATATTAGCCTGTTCATCCCCCTGTGCGAATGGTTCCAGAATGCTGAGAATTGACAAAAGGACGAGCTCTTCCCCATCCATTCACCTTAATAAATAGTGGTTTTTATCACTACCCAATCCAAATCATAGTTGGTCCCCAAAGTTGTAAGGATTCGTACTACACGTCCCTGCCAAGGATGGGTAGTCATCCCCAAGACCTAAAAGGATCAACGCCCTTCACAAAAAAAATTCCAATGAACCATCATCCTAACCTTTCCATTCACCTTTGATCTCCAAGTTGTAAGGATTCGTACTATCCGCCCCTAACCAGGATGGGTAGTCATCCCCAAGGCCTAACAGATCAATGCCCTTACTTCATCATCTCCATTATCCCCTTGGTCCCCAAAGTCGTAAGGATTCGTACTACACGTCCCTGCCAAGGATGGGTAGTCATCCCCAAGACCTAAACGGATCAAGGCCATTCACAAGTTCAAAATTACAAAGCTCAAAATACAAAATCAAATAACAGTGGTTTTCAACACTATTCAAAATCCTTGCTCAAAAAAAAAAAAAAAACAAAAGAAAAATAAATAAAAAAATAAACAGTGATTTTCATCACTATATCGACGAGCAAGTCTCCCAAATCATTCCGCCAATAAATAACCTGAACTTGAATCCCTGGAAATTCTCAGCATTCGAAAACCATCTAGGTGATCCTCATTACAGGTTTGGTTGACAGCCTACCTGGCAATGGTGGTCTCCTACCCGCATGACGATATGTCTGTCACATTAGCTTTGCGTGTGCGCAGACCAATGTTTGCATGTGGATGAGCTAGCTTATGGTACCTTAGATTGTCACGTGGATTAATCTTGCTAAATACAACAACGGAGTTAGTGGAGCTAATTAGGTGATCCTCAGTACAGGTTTGGTTGATAGCCTATCTGGCACTGGCGGTATCCCGACAAATACCACATAAACGAACTCAATTGCACACACAGGGATGTGAAATAACTTGGTTAAATTCAAGTCGGATTTAGACCTTGTTTAGAAGTCTCGCGAGATAAATGTACGAGTCTTGGCTAGTTAGTTAAAATATCTGCATCTCAAAAAAGCTTAACTACATTTTCAAACAACCGGTACATTTCATTCCGTACATCACCATCAAAAAATAGACAAAATACAAAAACAAAGTTTTCACATGCACAAGAATTCCACAAAGTTATCCCATTACTATAGCAAGTCAATCAAATCTTGTACAGTCTATGGTGCATCGACAAATCATCAACAATTCATTTCATTCATTCCATATGCATACATCATACAAATTAGACCCATCGCATTCATAATCGCATATGCATACATCAATGTAAAAACATGTACATAAAAATAAATCATGAAAAATGTATAAACACCAAAAAGAGTCATCTGTATATATATATCATAACAAAATTTCCCGTAGGCTACAATGAACCGGTCCTCGGACCTCGCTACCACAATCCAAAAACTCAAAAACCCCAAGCCTAGGGCGTCGGCCACCATGATCACGCAGGATCGGTGCGACGGGAACTACCCCCTGTAGTGTGGGTCCTATGGGACCTCTCAGGGCGACTGCTGCTCGCCCCTGCATCATGCCCACTAGCGCCTCCCTCATCCAGCCGCCTACGATGGGATGATGCTGACTGCTCTGTCCCGCTGTCTCTCATCCGATACGACGAGCCACCTCCAGGAGGCTCTGGTATTCGCCCACCAAGGCGGATAATCTCTCCCTCCATCTCCAGCTGATGCCGTCACCAATCTAACTCTTGTCGGCCCCAATATGCCTCCCGTCGACTCCACTCTGCCTCTCGCCTACGGTAGTAAGCGACTACATCATCGCGCTGTGCTAGCTGCACCTGCAGGAGATCCCTCTCCCGTGCAGCATCCGTATCACCCTCCTGCCGATGAGACGTAGTCCCTGCGCTCTCTCGCTCTACCAACTACGTCCGTAGGAGATCCCTCTCCTGTGCCATCTCCCCAAGCTCTCCATCTCGCCTCCGTAGCACCTCCGTCAATCGTGCTACCTCAGCGTGCAACCCCGCCTCTGTATCCCCCGGCACGGCCGGCTGCGTCGGCCTCTCTGGCGCATCGGCCTGCTCCGGAGCATCCTGCATCTCTGGCTGCTCCTCCTCACCAAAGTCCTCTCCCGCATCTGCCACCTCCACCATGTCCACATCAACAGGAGCTCCCCAACCCTCTCCTGGTGCCTCTGCACCCTCTCCGCCTCCCGTTGCCTCATCCCCTCCCAATGGCCCCTCACCTCGCCATTGCCGGAGCATCCACCACTCCTGGTACTCGACAGTAACTCCAACGTCATCCACGTCTGGAGTGTCCAGTACTGTATCCGCCTCCTCCCCTAGTGGCTCGAGGATCGGCGCAGCTAGAGTCCTCTCATCGCTCCGACGTCGATAGACTACGGGTTCCCCAGGAAACCCCTGGCGTACCCCAAACTGTCGTGTCACTCGAAGATAATGAAAGTATTCCTGCTCTGTCCCGTGTCGTCCAATGACCCACCTCCCCCTTCGGACCCGCCGAAGCCACTCATCAGCCTTCGGCCATGCGGGACAATCCCGATATGGCCTCCACACCACATCTCCTGGAGTCAGTCGGGCCAATGCATCTACGTAATGGTCCACGTCTCCCGCAAACCGCCGACTCTGCCCTCGCTCCTCAGCTCGATACCATAAAGCCCCATAACCAATGTCTCGATCTACCATGTCAACCCGTGTAGTCCAGGGTAGCCCTCGTGGTCGCTCTACGGCTATATGCTGCCAGGCCCAGCACTGCAATAAGTAACTGCAGCCAATCCCCTTTCGCTTTCGATAGCGGACCTCATACAACTCATCATATAGTTGAGCCAACAACGTCTGGCCCCATCTCATGATCATCGGCTCTATCACAGGACAATCCACTAACTGCCACACCACCTCCAGTAGGTTCCATGGGAACCTCGCCCCCGAGGAGTCTGGCAACAACATGTTGGAAATGAGGCTCATGAGTAGTGCATGCCTCACTCCCAACACCCTCCTCTCATACCACCACCGCACTAGGATCCCACCAATCTGACAATCCTCCTCAGCCTTCTCCACTGAGCTCATCCCATCCACATCCTCCCCATGTCCAAAACATCGGGTCAGTACAGCCATCCTCTGGCCTCGTGGCATCGTCCGGATGGGAACCCCGTCTATCGAAATTCGAAGAATCCGATACACGTCCTCTAAGGTGACTGTCATCTCCCCTGTCGAAAGATGGAAGGTGTTCGTCCGAACATCCCATAGGCTGATCAAAGCTGTCAAGTACGCCCGATCCCCAACAACTGCCTCCAATCGTGCCACATGCTTGAGCCCTAAGGCATCAAGCCACTCCCAATCCTCCGCACTCAACGCCTCACGGGCACTAGAAAAAATAGTCGGTACCCGATGCCGACTCTTCACCACCTGCATATCACAAAACATAAACACATCAAAAACATGCATCAAATCACCATCACATATTCAAAAATGCATCAATATACAATAACAACATTCATTCACATGTACATCTGTTACAATTTACAAACATAAAAAAAAAAAAAAAACAACACAAAATCGATATGGTTTACCTACGGTTTCGACCTAAGTTTACCATTTCAAAAAAAAAAATTCATCACGTTTTCATCTTACATTTCATAAAAACAACAAAAATTTGACATGGTTTACCTACGGTTTTTACCTAAGTTTACCATTTCAAAAAAAAAAAATTCATCAAGTTTTCATCTTACATTTCATAAAAACAACAAAAATTTGACATGGTTTACCTACGGTTTTTACCTAAGTTTACCATTTCAAAACAAAAAAATTCATCAAGTTTTCATCTTACATTTCATCAAAAACAACAAAAATTTGACATGGTTTACCTACGGTTTTACCTAAGTTTACCATTCCAACAAAAAAAAAATTTCATCCATTTTTTTACAAATCTAGGGTTTCATCATAAAAACAGACAAAAAGTGACATGGTTTACCTACGGTTTCGACCTACGTTTTACCATTCACATAAAAAAACATTTTTATAACCATGGTTACCCTAAGATGTTACTCTAAGTTTCATTTGGGTTTATTCTACGGTTTTCCATCTAGGTTTCCATCGGTTTGCATACATGTTTCATTTTATTTCATGGTCTTTAACTCAATTCATTCACCTTTTCATTAATTAATTAGGGTTCCATGTCTTAACCAAAAGAAAAACATAATCAAAACAAATTTGCACTTTTCAACTTAAGCACTCGCGGAGATAGTTCACTTACTAGTCTCGCCTTGGCTCCGCCGCTTGACGACCCGGTTTGTGCACTCATGGTAGCAGGAAAATTTGGCAGCGCTTCGCGTCAAAAAATCTTCCTCCTCCTCCTCAGAGCTCCAAATCGCAATCGATGAACAGTGCAAATGAGCCAAATCCGTCATTTTTGCCTATTTATATTTTTTGCTTGCTGGTATTCGTCCCTGGCTGGAACGAGCGCTTTTTCCTCGGAAACGCGCTCGTCCCACCCCCGGACGAGTACCATCATAACGTTCGTCTCCCCCGGAACGAATACAAAAAAAAAAAAATCATCACCAAAAACAACAACATTAAAAAAAAAAAAATTGAAAACTGCACCACAACAAAACCACTAAAAATTGTCGGACCAAGTGCTCTTGTACTTAATCTCTTGGCATCAAAAAATAGATGTCGGGGTTTTACATTGTCATTCTCTGTCTCCCAAAGAAGGCTACCATGGCCGGACTGCTCCATGAGAGATCAGATTTTTGCCAATGTTAACCCCAAATGGCATCCCAAAATGGGTTCAAACCCACCAAAAATAGGTCCAACAATCGGGAAACTGCTCAAGCATTCAATGGAAAAACATCTAAAGGCACCCTCACTTAAGTCATCTTGGGTCAAGCGACTCGTCGCTTTTCTCATGTCGGTCATTCCCTCATCGATTCGTCGCTTGAGGGGGTAGTCACACTTAGTTATCAATCAACACACACACACCCAATCAAGGCAATGACATGCATTCAAAGGATCATTGACAAAGACAATCACGCTCCTGCTTGGGGCAGCAAACAAGCAACAATCACAAATTGATTAAACACTTGGCATTCGTGAATCATGAACTCAAGGTTCCCATAGACAAAAGGTTGCGCCCTTTGCCTATTCATGACTGATCAATGTCCAAGCTCAAGTAACACCTCACTAAACAAGGTTAACACTTGGCATTAGTTCCTTAGCTCGTCAGAAGCAAGGATTCAAGAATGCATGCCCTTTCCATACTTGGGGCATCAAGAGTTGGTTAGGTTACTGAGAAAACCTAATCATTAGTGCTTTGGTTATCTATTTTTGCTCGGCGCTGCGCCTTGCACAACGCTTCCCAAAAAGGGGCATCTGTAGACACCAAAACAGCACCAATCCGATTATGTGACTGCAAACACTGATCGCATTAACACACACAGCCCCCAGGGCAGCCCCTAGAGGTTAAACAGTGGTTCTAACCACTCACACAGTAGTTTTACAAGTCAGAGATCAATTTGGCACCTTTTAGGCACTTTGCTACTTACTCGCTCCACCTAGGGACGAGTGCATACTGGTACTCGTTCCACCCAGGGACGAGTGCAGACTGGTACTCGTTTCACCCTGGGACGATTATCAGTGCTCGCTTTTGGGTGGGACGAACGCCAGGTTTGACCGACAAAAAGTCAAACCTCGGTGCATGACAACTCAGAACTGCCACTTAGCTCTCCTTTCATGGCATAAGGGTGCGAGTGAGTTCTTTTGACAACTCATATCTGCCACTTGACTCTCCATTCACTGCATGGGAATGAGAGTGAGCTTTTCAGGACAACTCGGATTGGCCACTTAACTCTCCCTTCATTGCATGGGAGTGAGAGTAGGCTTTTTCATGACAACTCAGATTTGCCACTTAGCTATCTCTTCATTGCATGGGAGTGCGAGTGAGCTTTTCTAAACATACAAAGACATGCACAGAGGCAGTTAAGAAGCCCTTGATCAAGAAGAAGTCTTCTCTTCACAAAAAAGCATTCATGCAAAGTAACACTTTTGCATGTTAATTCAAAGAGACCCCTTGGGTCTATAAAATGGTGAGCTTCCTCACCCAAAAGATATACAGAGAAGGAGCATTTTGAGCGACGAAGTGCTGCTAATTTACTTACTTACGATTTGTGCTTCACATCCATAATCTCTTAATCAAAAAGGAGGTTATTGGGTGACTTTGGAGGCACGAATCAAGAACCAAAACCCAATTTTTCTGACCACAATATCCTACCAATTTTCCGACAACCCATCACAACAGGTTTCGGACCCATCCCAAGCGGATTGGTGTCGAAACAAAGTTTCACCCGCGGGTGGTTTGCCTTCGGGCACCCCCCGCCTTATTGCGTTTGGTGACTATTTCTTTTATAGTATTTTGCTAGTTACATGATTATGCTTCTATCAAATTTTTAGTTTATTTGGACTCATTTTAACCATCATTATATTTATCTTTCATTTTTCATACACAGGTGCTACTGATTCTTTGTTTGTTTCTTTGAACGCAGATTTGCAGCATTAGAGGAGCAGCGAGGAATCTACTTTTACCAACACAAGCGGCGGCAACGTTTTGGTTCGCCCATCTTATATGTGGGCACGCGGAAGAAGGAATTCTGAAACAAGTTGTAAAAGACCAACATTTAACGCTCCTATCCCCTCAAAAGGAAGGAGACGCATTGTAACACAAATTTGAAAAGCATATCAATAAAAGGGCCGTATTTTATATTGCTTTGATATCTTGTGTTCATGTTCTTTCTTTTTACGCATTTCTCAATAACATAGGGTTTAAGCGTTATTTTAGCTTCGTTTACATTGCATTTTTAGTCTATCCTTTTTGTTTTCGGAATCTCGTGTTTTCAGTGGTGAATAGGACTGTTGTAGGCCTATATAAGCTTCAAAAACCAATTTTGGGCTCATTATTGCATGTTTTCTTTTGCAGTTTGAGAGGTGAGGAGGAGGAGAGTGATTTTGCATAGCGAAGCACTGTCAAAATCATCCCACATCATCATGAGTCAGCAAGTGGAGGCATCCAGCGAAGGGGCTAGTGCGAAGAAGGTAAATGCTAACTCAAGTGACCTCGCTTATTACAAGTGTAATACCTATTATTTTTTTGTTCTTTTTGTTTTCTTGTTTTTGATGTTTTTATTTGTTTTATCTTTTGTTTTGTTAGGTGACGAGCTGGTATCACAAACCGAAGCTCTTCGGGACCACATGGGATGCCTTGACTGAGGCTAACTAGGAGTGGCTTGATGCCCTAGGGCTCAAGCAAGTTACTCGATTGGAGCCTATGATAGGCGACCGAGCTTATTTGACTGCGTTGATTAACCTATGGGACCCACGCACCAACACCTTCCATCTACCAATGGGAGAGATGATGGTGATGTTGGAGGATGTCTACTATATTTTGAGGATTTTGATAGAGGGGTGACCCATCCGATCATCACATCGTGACCTAAGGGATGAGGTGTTGAGGAGGTACTTTAGGGAGGATGCAGATGTGGCAGAGTTGGACTACTATACTGGAGGTATACTGGTGGGGTACTGGTATGAGGAGGGGGTGTTGGGGGTGAGGCATGCACTACTGATGACCCTCATCTCCAATATGCTCCTCCTAGACTCATCAGGAGCTAGGTTCCCATGGAACCTGCTAGAGCTGGTGTTTGCCCTAGTAGGGTGCACTACGGAGGAGCCATTGGTGATGGCATGGGGGACGACCATTCTGGCACAACTCTATGATGAGTTGTACGAGATCCATTATCGAAGTGGAAGGGCTTAGGGTGCAGTTTCCTGTTGCAGTGTTGGGGATGGCAGCACATAGTTGTGGGGTGACCATAGGGCTTACCTTGGTCGACTCGGGCATAGCTAGCTTATCGAGATATAGGATATGGTATCCTATGGTAGATGATGTAGGAGAGAGGGTAGAGTCGGTGGTTCATGGGTGATGTAGATCACTATGTCGATCTCTTCTCTCGCCTGGCACTAGGATAAGTGCATTGGTGATCGTACAGGGATTTTTGGTCTGGGATGATGCTGGAGAGCAGCTCTGGTGGGTGAGGTAGGGTAGATGGTTGATTGCTCGACATGGGACTGAGTGGGAGTACTTCCCATTTTCTTGAGTCATGCAGTAGTTTGGGCTATGATAGGGGTTTCCTGGGGAGCCGATGGTGTATCGACATCATGGGGATGAGCGAATGCTATCTTGGCCTATGGTGGAGGAGGTGGGTGAGGAGTCAGATCCTGTGGTCGACATTTTGGACATGGATGATGTCGGGATGATAGGGGAGTATGACTCATGGTGGGTGATGCGCCAGTGGTGAGGGATAGGGACCCTAGGAGGTGAGGTAGCTGGGGTAGTGGATGAGGTTATGTTGGATGCTCCAGGGGAGGACTAGGTAGAGGGTGATGAGCAGGGAGATCTCCTAGACTTGGGAGATCAGGGTGATGACATGGTGGTAGATGACCCTGGGGTGTAGGCACCAGAGGGTGTATAGGGTGACCAGCCTATGGAGTTGTAGGCTGAGTTGGCTAGGGTTAGGTGGGAGAGAGATCTCCTGTAGGCATAGACTCGGGAGGACCAGGCTAAGATATCCTCCCTACAGGCATAGCTGAGGGCTCAGAGCATGAGGTAGGAGGGATCCAACATTAGGGAGATGGAGAGGCTATGGGCTGAGGTATTGCACCTACAGTCAGTGGTAGAGACCTACCAGGTGTGGGAGCAACGGAGATAGGGATACATGGGTCGACTGGAGATAGAGGTGGTGCACCTTGGAGGGCACCTACTGGATGATGGAGAGTCCAGTAGATCACACCGATCTCGGTGGAGCGAGATGGTGCAATCCTCTACTAGGTAGAGGGAGGACAGGGCTGGTGGTAGCAGGCATGGGGGTCCCAACGGACCCGTACCACTAGGGGTAGTGTGAGTCGTAGCACCGATCCTACGTGATCATGGTGACATAGACTCGTGGGACTATTTTTGGGGTTTTGTTTTTGTTTGGCCTTGTGAGGTCTGAGGACCCATTTTATTGTAGCCTACGGGCATTTTTGGAAACTATGATGTACTCTTTTTGCCCCATATATATATATGAGATTTTATTATGATCATCATGTGTTTCGTTTATTGTTTTATTGTATGGATGCAATGTGTGTAATAATTTATGCTTATATGTTAGATGCTTAGTATGTATGCATATGGATGCAATGAGATGGTGATAGATAGATATCATGTATGTATATGTAATTTGATTTGATTGGAATTGCAACTATCTATATGCATGGATGCATAGTGAGATGAAATATTTGAATGATTGATAAACATGGAGTTGTGGCTAATGATTTGACATACTATGTGAACACTATAGATTGTACAAAATACATTAACGCTCTTTTTTTTTTGTTTTTGTAATGGAAATGTGAAACCATTATTGCGATGTAGTGAAATGGAGTAAATGAGATGATATGTGCAAAGAATGTAGGTGAGGTTTTTATGAGACTCAAACACTCTAGCTGATTTGATCAAAGGTTGTATACTGACTATGCAAGACTTTTTGACAAGGTATGAATCTTCTAGGATGACCAAGGTACTTCATATCCCTGTGTGTGCAAGTGAGTTCATTCTTGTGAGATGCATAAGGATACCACCAGTGCCAAGCAGGCTCTCAACCAAACCTGTACTGAGGATCACCCTATGAATGCCACCATCCTAGGTTTTGTACTTAGTAGGACTAGACCACTAGGCAATCTAGGTTACCAAAAGCTAGCTCATCCACATGCAAACATTGGTCTACACACATGCCAAAGGCTAATGTGATAGACATATCATCATGCGTAAGGCTACCACCATTGACAAGTAGGCTATCCACCAAACTCGTAATGAGGATCACCTTATGGTTTTCCAAATGTTGAGAGTTCTAGGGATTCAAGTTTGACTCCCTTCTTTTCTTCAATTTTATTGGGATACTTGCTCATATGTAGTGATGAAAATCACTATTTATTTTATATTTTTGTTTTCTTTGAGCAAGGGATTTGGGATTAGTGGTGAAAACCACTGTTGACTTTGCTTTTGATTTTTGATTTTTGATATTTGAACTTTTGATTGCTTTGATTTTTGGATTTTGATATTGAACTTTGGGGATTTGTGGGAATTGGGATTTTTGATAGTGGTGAAAACCACTATTTATTTTGGGGAATTGGGTAGGGAAGATGCTTGTCCTTTTTCCAACTCTCAACATTCTTGAACCATTCACATAGGGGGATGAGCAGGATGACCTTTTCACTTAAAGTACCCTAGACCACTTCATGGATTTCATCTTTCTTTGTGCAAAACTTGGATTTATTAATGTTTAACTGTGTTTGGGATTTGATGTACACAAGGCATAATCTATGCAAGACTCTACCTCCTAAAAATCAAGATAGCTTTCTACAAAACCTGAAGAGAAGCTAGAAATGGTTGAGTGACCAAAAACCCTAATGACATTCTAAAACAAATGACTAGGTGAAGGGGTGGACACAAATATGGAATATGGAAAATGTGGGTGAAAATGGATAATTGCAACATTGAATTATGCTTATTTTCATGACATTGATTTTGAGCGATAAGTATTGTACCATCATGGTGCTAGACATGCATGAGCAACTCTAAAATGTAAAGTGCAAATGATGAGTATGCCTAAATGCAAGCGATGATAGAATGCAATGGGATGCAATGTGATGCGATGCTATATTTTTGTATTTTTGATATTTTGATGATGTTTTTGAAATGCAATGTGATGCAATGTTTTTGTATTTTTGATTGATATATATGTATGTACATGTGACCAATGGGCTTATTGGGGGCCATTGGGGCATTTGGGGGACCAAAGGGCTTATGGATGCCTTTGGGGCTTTTTGGTTGACCTAGATGGTTCTAGACCATCTAGGAGCATTTTAGGTTGACCAAGTGGGATGTAGGCACCCTTGGAGAATTTTGGGGTGACCTAGATGGTTCTAGACCACCTAGGAGCATTTTAGGTTGACCAAGTGGGATATAGGCACCCTTGGAGCATTTTGGGTTGGGCCATCCTGCGCTAGGCATGGAATGGCCACAAATGAAGGATGTTCAAGGGTTTAGGATCCTCGACACCTTCAAGGGAGGCTAGGTGATACGTTTTGGGTCCTATCTGACTGGTAATGACATAGGGACCTAACCAGTTTACCATGAACTTGTCCCTCAGATGGGGCAGCAAATTAGAATTTTGTTGGTTCTCCTTCAGAATGAGGTCACCAACCTGAAAGTCTCTTAGGTGGACTTTCATATTATAGGCTCTCTTAAGTCACTCTTGATAAATGCGTAGGTGCTCGAGAGCATTAATACGATGTTCATCAAGTAGCGTAAGCTGATCTAGGTGAGCCTGTCGTGCAGTGTCATCATCGATGAACTCTTGCATGGATATGCATAATGATGGTATTTTGAGCTCTAGAGGCATGACCGCCTCGGTGCCATACACTAGTGAAAATGGAGTAGCCCTAGTGGGTGTCCGAATACTAGTGCGATAGGCCCATAGAGCAAGAGGTATTTGTGTATGCCAATCTGTGTGACTCTCTCTAACAATTTTCTTGAGAATGGCAATCAATGTTTTGTTAGAGGCCTCTGCTTGCCCATTTGCTTGCGGATAGTAGGGTGTCAAAAAACTATGTTGGATATTATACTTTGTTGTCAAAGCATGCACATATTTGTTTTTAAATGATGTCCCATTATCCGAAATGATCTTGGATGGAATACCAAAATGACAAATGATATTATGCAATAGGAACTCCGCTATGCGGGGTCCCATCGTAGTGGTAAGGGGAATTGCTTCCACCCATTTAGTGAAATACTCGGTAGCCATTATGATAAACGTGTGATGGCCCAAGGATGCGGGGGATATTTTCTCGATTAAATCCAACCCCCACTATGAAAATGGCCATACCGATTGGATCGGTTGCAAGGCCTGAGAAGGTACATGTGTCAAATTAGCATGATGCTGACACTTCATGCACTTCCTCACATATGCATAGCAATCTCGCTCTAGAGTTGGCCAATAATAGCCCATGCGAAGAATGCGCTTGGCGATGGCCATGCCATTGAAATGGCCACCACATGTACCATCGTGTGCTTGGGCGATTGCCCAAGTCGACTCTTGATGCTCTAAGCAACGAAGGAGGATCCCTTCGTAGCTTCGATGATACAGAATGTCTCCTAGCAAGACATATTTTGTCACCTTCCATCTGAATGTTCTTTTAGCGGTGTGCGATAGTCCAGGAGGGAGGTTACCAAGCTTTAGGTATTCCCTGATTTGTGTTGACTAGTCCTATTGTGAAGAAGCCTCGAGCGCATGAATGACCTGTCCCTCTCGAAGTTCATCCCTAGAAAAAGTTGATTGGGAAAGAACTTGTAAGAATAGCATTGTGCTGCTATCGAAAGGGGCTTGAGGGAACAAAGTCCCCCAATTGGCCTGGTTCAAGCATTCATGAATGTGCGAGAATCTCTCCTGATGAGGTTCAATTTGAATCAAGTGGACTTCCGGCATGACTTGATTGTTCTCATGCTCCACCATAGATTGTGAGAGCATTTTGACTTGGATGGTAGTCATCTGATCCATAGGGTCTTGCGGGATCAAGGACCCCAGAGAGGCCATTGTATCCACAAAATTATTAGATGATCGAGGGAGTGCCTCGATGTTATACCATTCAAATTTTTCTAGGAATTTATCCACAAGGGCCTTGTAGGCTTGCAGGACTAGGCACTTACACTGGAAGATCCCCTTGACTTGGTTAACAATGAGCAAGGAGTCACCAAAAATGTTGAGCTTTGTTATTTTCATGGTGACAGCCATCTGAAGGCCTATGAGCAGGGCCTCATACTCGACATTATTGTTGGTGCATAGGAAATCAAGTTTAAATGATATGGGTATGGGAGCCCCATGCGGTGTGAAAAACATGATTCCTATGCCACCCCCTTGCTCGCATTTGGAGCCATCAAAAAATAGGGTCATATCTGCCTGCACCTCAGGCTCATCAGAATCTGGCGATTCTGATATTTGGAAGACCCCATCATCGGGAAGGTCCATGCTAAGAGGTTGATCATCCTGGAGAGGAGCCTCTACGAGTTGATCGACGATGACCTGACCCTTAATTGATTTTTGTCCAACAAACTCAAGGTCAAACTCCATCAACAACATGATCCATTTCTTCGTGCGACTACTATGATAAGTGTGACTCATCATGTAGCGCAATGGATTCTCTTTAGATACAACATACGTGGTATTGCTAAGCATGTAATGTCATAGCTTCTTGGTGGTGAAAACCATCGCTAGGCATAATTTCTCAATGTATGCGTACTTGATCTCATAACTAACTAGGGTGCGGCTGAGATAGTAAGTAGCATGTTCCTTATGAAATTCATTGTTCTGGGCTAACATGGCACCCAATGCAATCTTAGTGGCTGAGATGTATAAGCGGAATGACACTCCTGGCCTAGGTGGTGCCAACACTGGCGGTGAAGCCAGGTATTATTTTATTGCATCAAAGGCCTCCTGACACTCATCATCCCAATGGAATGCGACCCCCTTGTGCAACAACTTGTTCATGGGGTGACACTTGTCCGACAATTGCGCTATGAAGCGCTTGATGGATATGATCTTGCCCTGTAGACTTTGGAGCTGCTTGATCATGGTTGGGGGAGGCATCTCGAGGATGGCCTTGACCTTATTAGGGTCCACTTCAATGCCTCGCTTAGAGATGATAAATCCCAAGAGCTTTCCAGATGTGACGTCGAAGACGCACTTCTTGGGGTTCAGTCTCACGTTATGTTCAATGAGGCGGTCTAATACTTTGCTCAAGACCTCAAGATGCTCATGGCGTAATAATGATTTAGCTAGTAAGTCATCCATGTAATCTTCCAGAATTTTATGCATGTAGTCATGGAAGATGTATGTCATGGCATGCTGGTAGGTGGCACCAACATTTTTAAGGCCAAAGGGCATGACCTTATAGCAAAATGTCCCCCAGGGCATTGTGAACGCCATTTTGAGTTGGTCCTCTGGGTTGATATGAATCTGATTGTACCCAGAGAAACCATCCATAAGGGATAACATTTCATGGCCCATTGTGGCATCTACCAGGGCATCGATGCTTGGCAAAGGGAAATCATCCTTAGGACTCGCTTTGTTTAGGTCTCAAAAATTGGTGCAAATGTGAATCCTCCCATCTGGCTTCTTGACGGGAACCATGTTGGACAACCATGGTGGATAGTCTATAGAAATGACAAACTGGGCATCCAACAACTTTTGTAGCTCATATTTGACCATCAAGGCCACTGTTGGATGCATATTTCTAAGCTTTTGCTTGATAGGCTTGGCCTTCGGGTCAAGCATCAGATTGTGGGTGACTAGATTTGGATCCAGTCCCGACATGTCTTTATAGGACCATGCAAAAGCTTCCTTCTTCCTGGTGAGAAGGGCTATGTAATCGACTTGCTCTTTGGGGGATAGACTTTCCCCAACTTGATATACTATGGATTCTCTGGGTCTAAGCCGATATCTATGTCAATCGTAGGCTCGATTGACATATGCGACCCCTCCTCCAGCTTAGTGGGGGTAGGGATCAAATGGATGTCATCCACTGGATTTAGATCATCAATGGGAACCTCGGGTTCCTCCTCAGCATGGAAGACATCATGAGCTAGCCCTGAAGAGAAGCAAAATAGCTGTAGCATCTCATCGTAGGGCCAATACTCAGAAGGTGATGGGGGTGAATCTCCTCGGTCAAATTCAATTACCCCCAAGTCGAGGTGCAATGGCTTTGATGGGTTATTCAGATCTCGCAATGGCTCAAACAAATCTATGGAAATCATATTGATGGATGGATGATTTCCCCTAGGTGGCTGGTGGTGACCATGGACCTCTGGATGCAGCACGACCTGAGGAGGTGGCTATGGAGGTGGTGGAATGATAGGCGGTGGTCGATGTGGCTATGGAGGAACTTGCCCTTCATGAGGTAGAAGCTACCACCAAATGGGCTCTTGTAATGGGAATAGGCATAGAAGGTAATCATCATTCTCATCCCAAGGGATGATCTACGTGCATTCTCCATTAGAACTATCAGATTCAATCGGTGTGACCCCATAGTCTGACTCATCATCTGACGTCCACTCATAAGGGGACCCTAGATCTTCTTCCTCACCATCATGGGGAAGAGTGCATGAACCTTCACCTCTCTCGTAGGATTGGATACCATCTCGAGGTGGTTCATCATCTCCCAAGGGCATAGGGAAATAGTCCCCCAATGAGTAGATGTGATTAGGGTTGGCAAAGGGATCTCGGGCCAACTCATCTCTGTAATTGAGGCATAGGCGCTCCATGCCATCAGCAAGAATATCCAAAGGTAGGGGGTTGTTATGTCCCAACCTTGACTTATCATATGGCATCTGGTACTAGGGTTGAAATGGAACCCATGTGCCTTGCTCATACAAGCCTAACCCATAACCATGCCAATTGCATAGGTCAAGATACTTCAGGGCAAAGTTAGGGTTAGACAAGTAGTGGATGTCTTCTCCAAAGGGCTCTTCATCCTCCTCCTACTGTTGGTAGGGTTCGATGTCATAGTCAAGTCCCCCATAGATGAAATTCATTTGATTAGGGGGGATGCCTAGGGGCATGATAGTGCCTATGGGAAGATGGGGTCGACCCATGTCTTGCATCGACTCTATAGTAGGGGTAGTTGTGACCTCCCTAACCATGTATTCTCCTAATCCGGTGGAAGCCAAGTGAACTATCACCTGAGGCTACGGATAGAAGAGTGATGAGAGTGAGATCTGATCTAAATCATCTTCTACCACCTGTGGTAGCTCTTCATCATCTGGGCTAGGTATCTCTTCTATGGAGATGGTGGATATGGTCGATTGTACCTCATCAATGGGCTTCTTCCCTAGGTTCCTCAACAATGGTTCCATCGGCCCAGTGGGCATCGAAGGGGTGTCGATGATGAGGAAGGTATGTCATGCGATGATGAGGGGGTCAAACCTTGGCTAGATTTATTTGGTTGGAAATCCAGATGTGTCGATGGTAAGGTTGACTCAGGGATCTATTGCACCATGTTACAGTACTTGTAGGGCTCTAGGTCCATAGGGATGACATGAACTTGCCCTTCATGGGTGTACTTGAGGCACTGGTGAGCAATGGAAGGGACACACTTCATGTCCCTAATCCATGGTCTACCTAACAAGATATTGTATGCCATCTCACCCTCTAGTATGTGGCATAGCATCGAGATGGTCTTCTCTCCTACCTGAATAGGTAGGACAATCGTACCAACTATCGAGCATATGGCATCATTAAAGGCTCGGAGGGTGTATGTAGATGGGACAATATGGGATGTCAGGAGCTTCAAGTGCTTGAGAGCTATTGTAGTGATGATATTTCTAGAAGACCCTATGTCTATCAACACTCTCTTGTATGGTGTCCCATTTATGCATGCAACGATGTGCAAGGGAGGGTCCACCATATCATGCGAAACTAGTTTAAGCTCATCTTCTCGGAAGGCTATCACCGGTTCAGTGCACTATCTGACATGCCCCACAAAATTGTTGAAGGAGTTGGACTCTTGGGGCTGAAGCTCTATGGCCTTAAGGATCTCCATCAAAGCCTCTCTATGAGGTTGTGATTGTTGAATCAGCTCATAGATGGAGAGTCGAGCAGACATTGTTCTCAAGCTCTGAGTGAGCTTACTCTTGAGGGTGGCCATAGGCCTAGGTGGAAGGCTCGGTAGAGGAGGTGGTGGCTGCTGTGATGTCGAAGGGACATCACTCTGAGCCATAGGTGGTGCGGCCGGACTTGGGTACCACCTATTCCTCATGATGATGCTAATCATGCCAATGTATCCCTACTAGGGGGCATGATGAACCTCATTCACCTAGGGCACTGGCTTGGCCTGCTCTACATGGGTAGGCAAGGGATCCTTAAAGATCTCCATCTATTGGTTGTTTGGTGTGATAGGGTTGTCTACCTGAAGGATCTTCCTATCGATCATGTCCTGTACCAAGTTTTTAAACTTGTAGCACATGTTCACATCATGCCCATTTTGCCTATGAAATTTGCAATATAGGTCTTCTTTGTACCCTTTGGGTCTGGGTGCATTCGGGTCGATAGGTCGACTCTCAGGCAGATTGATCAAATTTACCGCTAAGAGGTGCTCAAACAATGAGTCCATAGACTCTGCAAGGGGTGTAAACTATCGCTTGGGGTGACGTTGTTGATTCTGCCCTTGACTATTCTGATTGTCCTTAGTATAGTCCTAGTGTGTGGCCTGATAATTAGGCTTTTGAGGTGGCACAACTTGCATTGGCCCCAGGACACTAAGGGCAACCTGATTCACTACTACTGGCTTGGACTATGTTGGGGTGCTCTTGGCATTCTTGTTCCACTCCTTGTGAGGCTTCACAATCTCCCCCTCTTGAATCTTGATTTCTTCGATGGTCCTAGCTTGCGCTAGGGCATCCTCAAGAGTGGGATATTGTTGCAGCTACAACAACAAGGATATGGGCTTCAGGTAGCTCTTGGAAAACATCTGAGTCAGCTCCAACATGGGGAGCAAATAAGGTAGCTTGGCGAGCAAGGCCTACCACCTATTGCCATAATTTGTTATTGACTCATCATCATATTGCTTCAACTCGGCTACGTCGGCCAATGTCACCTTCCTCTTGGTATTGAAGGTGAAGCATTCTAGGAACGCGTCTGCAAGTTGATCCAAAGTATGGATGCTATGCTTAGGGAGCTGGTAAAACCACTCTGAGGTGGGGCCCAAAAGGGTAGTCACAAATATCCACAAAAGCAAAGCATCATCATCATGAATTTCAAAACACTGACCCAAAAATCTGGTGACATGCTCCTATGCATCCTCTTCTCCCTTAAACATAGCCAACTATGGCAACTTATAATGCTCTAGATAGGGAGGCATAGGTACTGAAGGATGGATTGGTTGACTACGCAACTAGCGCATAGTGGGCTTCTAAGATCCAGACCCAGAGGTCTTGTTCTCTACCGACTCTAGGTGCTCTAGCAGCTCTTTATATGGATCTGAGGACTTGATCTCCTCATTCTTGCTCACATCCTGAGGTGGAGGTCTAGGATCCTCCAACCTAAGGTGGGGTGTTGGCCTGTCACCCCCTACCTTGATAAGGCATCTCCAAATACTCTACTTTTAGCTCATGCTCATTGTAGGCCTCATAAGGTATCTCTCGAGCCGGTCTATAAATAGGGGTGTCTGCCCATTATGGGCGCCCTGCATCTGGCCTATGAGGTAAGTCTCACTCCAGCCTAGGAGGCCATGGAGGCAATGTCGGATAAGGTCTAGGAGACCTATCTCGAACGAGCATAGGTTACCTCGGAGGGACTTCCTACCTATGGGTCTTAGGGGTAGGGACCCTCTCCCGTAGAGTCTGTTGGAATAACTCATTGGTCTGCCACTCAATCCTCTCTTTTTCAAGTTGATGCAAGTGGTCTAGTTGCTCTTTGTCATATCGAAGCTGCTTGAACTGAGCTTGGCATTCCATATTTTGCAACTACTTGCTTGATTTGTTCCATGTGAGGCCTAGGGGGTCTAGGGGCCTCACCTTGGGGCTGACCTCATTCAAGATAATCTATGATATCTATGGGTGCTTGCCTCTTTCGAGGTTCACCACATTGACTTGAGGTTCGAGCTGGAACATCTGCTCATTATACTCAACAGGTGTAGAGGCACATCGGGCATGCATAGAATACTACTCTTGAGGAAAATCTAGGATTTCCTCATGCCTTCCTTCATGGATGAGGAAAGGTAGGGCAGAATTGGCTCGCCTAGAGCGATGAGTGTCATATCCATTAGGTTGCATGAGCTGTTGTATCCTATCAAGGTGACGTAGAGGTAAAGTCGTATCGACTTGCTTCGACCAGTGTGTGAAGTCATGCTCTTGCCTATGAATAGGCATGTTAGCCCTGATGGGTACGTGGATGCATGGCACCACTCTATCTATTAGCACCTCAGTGCATTGTTGCCTTTCATCAAAGAAGGCCTGTGATGTATCTACATACTGGGAACACTCTCCCAAGTAATGCTCATCATCCCTCGGGGTGTCCTGTAGAGGGTCCCTTTGGAGATGAGGCTCGTGCCCTACTGTCTTGGGGCTAGGTGGAGTAGAAGCTCACTAGGGAGGTATGACCAAGTCCCTAGGGCTATAGCAGAGATGATTCATGTCTCCTAATCCACTCTCCATAGCTTTCACCCATGTTTGGGCTTGGCTGCGGGTGCGCACCATCGCGCTCCTCTATCAATACCCCAAGTGATTATCTTCTTTACAAATTTTTAATGAAATAACAAACAAGAAAGGAAACACTCAATAAGATAGATGATTATCTTGTTTAAGTTTTAGATGTGAATCCCTAAACTATTTTGTGTGTTTCAGATGTGTTGTTTGTAAAGAATGACCTTGTGTCACGTATTTGAAATATTGTTGGATGATGTACTCAAATGTTTAAAGGATTTCACCTATATACTCACACAAGCTGAATATGGTGATGAAATCCATATCCAACGAGGTAGCATAGGTACTACCAACCCTCACCCAACACCCCGTGCACAATGATACACCCCTCGAAGAGGAATGCATGCTATTTTGCATGGTTAGGATAGATCTTGGGTCGGCCTTGGCCATGGATGGGTCCCGATGATACTCTTTCACATGAGCCAATCAAGTGGTAATGACATCCACTATTGGTCTCGATCGACGGGTTGGATGTGAGAGCCCAACGTCATCGATGTTAAGATAAAACATGATGTGTGGGGTTCCTTTTATCTTTAAAGAAAGCAAGCAAAGAAGCATTCAATGATCATTCACTAAATGCATGCGTAAGGTGTATTTTACTTTCAGAAATGTTAGTATATAAAAGGAAACTCACAAATGTATCTAGAAATGCAAAGCCCTAAATGTTAGCCTACCCATTGGGTAGGCTACAAGCACGCAAACCATAGAGATGCATTCCTACTCTGAATTTGTTTTGATTTTTTTGCTTTTTATGTGTTTTTGTTATTTTGCATTTAAGAAAATGAAGCTACCTTTAACCTTTCTAAGAAAACAAAAATGTGAGAAAAACCAAATAATACTAAAAATAAATAGTTTCTATAACTGCAAAATAGAGATGACAGATTTAGGGACCTACCTCATCACTGCCAAAACTTGCTATTTCTGAAATTCTGCTCTAAAAGCTCTCTATTTTCTATTCTCTCTAGGGTGTGATGAATAGTAGGTCTGCATTCACTCTAGGGTGAGGTGAATTCACATTCACCCTAGGGGCATGAATAGTAGGTTAGAGTTCGCTTTAGGCCATAATGAATAGCACCTGCAACATAAAAATATGAAAAATGAGATCCAAACTTCACCTAAAGCAAAAGGGACTAGGTCCCACCATGATCACCACTGAATTAGGGAAAAATGGTGCACCAAATGAAATATAAACAATGTATGTATCTATGCCCTATCGCTAATGAGCGTCAAATGGAAGCATGCAAGTAAATGGAAAGATAACGAATAACAAGAAGTAAAGCAAAACAAGTATATCTCTTATTAATAAAAATGATCCAAAATTATGGGTTACAATGCATCCCCTTGAGGGCTCAAAATGGGTGATACAAATTTTTACAACTCGGGTGCCCAAAGGTCAAATCTCTCAAAGAAATCGGGTGCACATCCACTATCTTTCCTCGTACCCACAATCGAAGTGGGCGGGCCAAAGTTGTCGCCACTTGTGTATTTGATCTATGATGTCTTAGGCTGCCTCCCAATGCACTGTAATGACCTACACCTACACACAAGGAAACCATAATCATCAAATAGCGAGTGCGTATGATAAAAAGCATGCAATCCCCATAGGGGCAAAATGGCTAATAGTGAGAAAATGCATCAAACCAACTCCAAATGATAAAATATTAAATGGGTATGTAGAATAAGAGGTTTTGGGAAGATATCACTAGAAATTGCACCAAAATTGCATCCGATGGGGCTTCAAAACTCGAAGTGACCGTTCGCAACCTACAAAACCCAAAGCAAGAAATTTCTGACCCTACGCATATCCAAAATGCATGAAAATTGGACATAATATATAAAATACTATTATAAGAAAACCCATTTTATTATATTTGTGATATCAATCATATTTTGGGTGTTCTCTCAGATGACCGTCGGATACCTGCAAGAGACCCTACAAAACACTAAAAATGCAATATCTCGGCCAATATAGCTCAGAATGACATGAAATTTGAACTGCAACATCATATAAGCATATATAAAATATATAATTAAAAATAGTCAAAAAATTATGCACATATATCTATTCATCCTGGGGTGGAGCGAATAGGACTATCATAGATTAGGGGGCGCCCCAGGGTGCGGCGCCCATAGAATCTCCCTAAATTTTACCACCAATTCCACTTGGGAATGATGCAAAACCCTATAAAATGTGTTTTCATCAAATTTGGTGATGGAATTCACTCATTTGGTTCAGTTTTGTAACATATTACGCCTCCTAACTCACTCACAAACCTCCTTCGCTAGGAAGAGATTTCGAGGGAACAATTGGTGCAAAAAGGGTGGAAGGAAATCTTGGAAGCACTCCATTGCTTTGTCCTCAAAATATCCTCTCCTTTTGGTGTGGAAAATATCTCCACTTTATAGCCTAAGGAGGCTTCAGGGGTCAAAAGGCATGCGAGGGCATGCGAGGCATGAGGTGCCACTTGGCCACCAGGGTGGCATGCATTGGAGGGAGAAGAGAATCTCCCAATTTGGCCTCCCTCATGGGCTGGAGCATTAATATGTTGTGTGCCCTACCCTCCTAGCCATTATGGACCAGAAATGTAACCGTTGGTAGGCACCATTTGTCCAGGTTTGACTTTTTTCCAATCAAACCTGCTATTCACTCCACCCTAGAGTGAATGCTGCTATTCACTCTAGGGTGCGATGAATAGGTTCTGTATTCATCCTAGGGTGGCATGAATAGTAGCAGGGTGTCCAAAAGGTGCCAAAAGTGGCCTAGAACCTTTCAAACCCTTGCATTAAGTGGTTAGAACCACTGTATACCTCCTGAGGGCTGCCCTAGGGGCCTTGGTGTGTCGCGAAGTCACTACTTATGGTAGCACAATCGGATTGACCAGTTTTTAGTGTCTACACCCATACTCCAAATAGTGGAGTTACACACAACTTGGTATACGTTACAAGAAAGACAGCTTGGAGATGTTGAGTGTTACTTGGACATAACTCAAGAAAGAATAAAATAAGGGAACATTTTCAACTCAAGAATGATACTTGTCACTAGTAGTGGAGTGATTTTTGTACCTACACCAACTAAATGAACAACTTCCATAAGCATCTAATAAATCATAAAGTGACACTTGTCACTCCTCATACCTTATATTAAATATGGGTTGGACTTCGAAAAGGAAGCCCAATAGTTGGAAACACCAGGCACATCAGTTGGAAACACCACAAACAATAGTGGAAGCTACTCAGTATATCGATTGTAAAATCTTGGCAATAGTTTGGGCACTACATGGTAGACCGTTGACAGACACTTGATAGTTGTTTGGGAATAATTTAGTATATTGACGATAAACGTTCAACACCATTTCAGGTGTGATTAGGCAGAGGTATGAATCAAGGCATATATAGTTTGAAAATTCTTGGTCAACCAACATTCATGGAATGCATTAAAGCCTTGGTAATCTACACTCAATAAGGAGAGTTTATAGCCTCATTCATCCAACATCATAAAGATACATAAGCCTTAATTTCTTATTTGCTTTCAATTTCAAAAAGGAATTTATAAGGTTATAAGATAAGGTTGATATATCATTTAAAATTAATCTTTGAAAGCATAAACTTAGGAAATTGATATTTTCACAATTTAGGAGCAATAAGGATACTACTTGGAATTAATCTTTTAAAATTTACAAATATTAATGTGTTCTAGATTTCCAAATTTGGGAGTGATAAGGTTTTCAATTTCAAACTAGTTTTTTGAAAATTAGAAACACTTGAATAAAATTCCTAAGGGTTTCAAAAGGGGTTATCAAAATATTTTATTAAAGTTGGAAATTTATGTTCATGTCTTAGAAAATTTATCCTTAGAGATAAAATATATCCAACATTAAAACTTCTTCAAATTTGGAAAGTGCTTGGTTCAATAGGAGTATTAATAATATTAAAAAGTTGATTTTTGATGCTTACAATTTTTTTGTACAAAATCAACAAAAAATGAACTATATCTTGTAAAAGCACTGCAGAATACTCCAAAATAAAACTAGGGAGACATAAGGAAGCCTACACATCCAAGGATTGATATTAGGGAGATTTAAATGGCATCAAATAAATTCTTCCTAACAAAATCTCAATTACTCAAAGGGCCAAATTATTTTTCTTGGAAAAATAAAGTGAAAGCAATCTTAGTATATGAAAAACTTTGGTATGTCAAAGGGAAAGCATAGAGACCTACTACAGGTGAAACTAAAATTCTAAAGTTTGAATAAAATGACTCAAATACCTTAATGATACTAACTTTTGCTATCACTAATGATATTAAACCATATATTAGTTCAGCCAAAACTTATTTATATGCATGGACAATTCTGAAAAAAATATTTGAAGGAAATAACAAGGTGATTATCCTTCATCTCTAGATGCAAATTCACTCTCTAAAGATGAATAGTTAAGAAAGCATAGAACTATTCCTAAGGAAGATTGCAGATATTAAAGGGAAACTATTGACCTTAGGGGAATAAGTTAAGGATGAACTTCTTACTCAAGTAACCATGAGATAACTTCCATATAGTTACAAACATTTGGTCACATATTTACAGGTTCTAAGTAAAGATACTTATTTTGATTATCTAGTCAATATACTTCAAGAATATGAAGTAGAAAATACTGTGAAAGATGAATTAACTAACACTACATTGGCATAAAAAGATAATCCACAGAGAAATATTGTATCTTAAGAAAGAGTATGGAAAATATGGTATTGTCAGATATGCAAAAATAAAGGTCATAGTACCAACTATTGCAGATACAATCCCAAAAATTGAAAGCAAGGAAATCAAATGAACAGTGGAAATATTTTTCAAACCTAACAATATCAAAGGAACCCTCATTAGCAGTAATTTTAGTGACCAACCAATTATCCTCAACTAGAATATCTGAAGATAAATTAGAGGGGACACTTGGTGCAGAGGATACAAGAGATTGAAAATTTGGAAAAACCCACCGATAGCTGAGGTGAAATATTTATCAACAAATGCCACATTTTATAGAGACTCTAATCATTTGCTTGAACAGGTTATAAATAATGTAGCAGAAGACAAAGTTCAAGAAGAATAAGAACCATATTGAAGACTGAAGTCCTCAATGCCCAAATAATGTAATACATGGGGGTGTTAGAAATAGAGTTTATTCCATCATTTAGGTTATGTAAATGTATCTTCCAAGGTACAAACTTAGATTACTTTAGGGGAAATTTATCTAGTTACTTCATGTAATGTAATAAGTGCACAAGTGTCATTATGCAAGTTGTGCATGTGCAAGTTATCCCTTGCATAGCTAGATAGAGTGTTATCCAAGTATCCTATTTTACCTATATAAGGATGGACTCTTAGGTAGATAGACATAGAGTGAGAATTATATAGAGTTTAGCATAGTGTGTGACACCATCCATTGGTGATGGATGCAATTTAGTTTAGTAGCTTTATATTGGAGAGTTCATTTCCTCCATAGATACATTGTAATATTTTATATTTTAGTCATTCAATAGATTTATTATCTTGCATATTATTCTGCATCTCGTGATTGCTATCTCTCCATTCTTGCTACATCCAAAGCTAACAAATTCAATTCAAAAAGCCCCAAAGGCACCTAACCCCTTGGAAAAATCAATTAAAAATGCTCCAAAGGAACCTAACTCCCCTTGGTCACAGTTTCAATCAAAAGGCTGCACCTAACCCCTTTGGTCAAATCAATTCAAAAGACTTGAGTGAACCTTGTATCTAGTGATTTACTCTAGATACTTAGTGGTTGTAGTTATTGGTTATATATGAAATCTGGTAGGATGAGCACATTACCATAAGGCCACTTATAAATAAATAAATATATATATAATCAAAATAAATCAAATCATATAATCAAGTTATCTTGGTCAAGTGACTCATCGCTTTCATCATTTTTCATATCCTCTATCGACTTGTTGTTTGAGAGGGGTAGTCATATAATTACAAAATTCATAATCACGTCAATAACCAAACACTCAATAATGCAAATTACATTCGTTCAATAATAATTAGCAAATACAATCATCCACCCTTCTTGATTGGGGCAAATAATAAGTAAAAATAGAAATCAAATAAATTTCTTGGTATTTGTAAAACCACTACCACTAGACCACTACCGTCTACCCGTGGTTGAGAAGAAACTAAGACTGAAATAGATACTTGGTATTTTCAAAGCCTAGAGCCTATAGACCCTTGTGCCTACCTATGGTTGAAGAGAAACCAAGACCAAACCAACTTCATCAAAGTGTTGGAAGTAATGATTCAAAAGTGCATGCTCTTTCCATTATTGGGGCATCTTACATTGATTTGTTTAATGAATATCATTAACCATCAAATCGACCATTTTAGATTCTCTATTTTTTCTTCACATTGTGTTGTCACACAAAGAATCCCAAAAAGGGGCATCTGTAGACACCTAAAATACATTATTTTGATGAGAATACCTAAATGGACTCCTTTTAGATCACCTAACCCACCTTGGGTAGCTTCAAGGCTAAAATAGTGGTTTTCACCACTTAAACGAGCATAATTCCCCATAAATAATGGCCATATCACCCTAAGAAAATCACTATATCATGGTCATATCACCCTGAGATGGCCACCAAAAGCAAGTGTTAAAAATAAAAAGGCATGTAACTAGTAGCTAAAATTACCAGTTAACCCCACACATGAACTCACAAGAAGATATTAAATGCCCTACATGGGCCAAAATAATAAAAAAAATTACATGCAAATTTGAATTAGAACTCCCCTCGATGGCTTGTCCTTGTGATCAATAGCGTCATTTCATTCCTTTTCAAAACTTCTGCAGGAAACTGGTGGGTATTTCTTATAATCATCATTAAGGTTGACTTCTAAGCCAAGTTTAACCTGTAATCACACCTATTAGCTTTTGATAATACATGCCAAGGAAGAATACAATCACAGGATAAAAAATATGTAAAAATGTAAGATTTTGAAATATGCTATAAATGGAAAGTGACAAAAATGATACAATGCAATATGGAGGAAATGAACACTCCAAAATTGATACTAAAGAACTACATTGTATCCATCACCAATCTATATGGTGATCTACACAACACAACTACTACTACCTACAATGATATATAATCACTCACTATGAGACCCTTTATATAGAAATATGGATTGCTTGGCCAACACTCTACCTAGTTGTACAAGGGGATACCTTGCACATTTACAACTTGCACATGAATACTTGTGCATTTAATATATTACTTGAAGCAACTAGCTATCTACCTTGTAAAGTAATATAATACTCTAGTTATGTACCAAGGGTGGTACATTTACATGACCCAAATTATGTAATATACTCTAACACCCCCCTGTATTACATTATTTGGGTATTGAAGAATTTAGTTTTTAATATGGATATTCTATTATTGAATAGTTTTTGGCTTACACTGTATGCCTCCTTGGTCTAATTCTTCCTCTTCTTATTTAGCCTTTTATTTAGATCCTATTTTTGTACTTTTATAAGTGGTTAAACTACTATCTGATTCATATAGAGGTAATTTCCTTCTTTGTCCTTGTGTACAGTGGCTTCGAACAAACACTCAAAGCATCATGATAAGATCTTGAATTAGTAGAACTTGAAGTACCAATACTGCATGAGGATTGAAATATCTTTTCTAAGTATGATTCACTCAATTCGGTTTTATTTTTAAGAGCTTCTATCAATCCTTTTTGTTTTGTATTCTCATTCTTGTAACATTTGTGTGTAAGTAATGCCATATACAATATGCTTACAAAATCTAAAGGAAGTAGAATGTCATCCTTTCTATTTCCAATTGCTTCATTGAGTCAAGCTTGTATATAATGTTCCATGGTATCAAAGTCATTGTCTAAAGATTCACGATGAATCATTTTTTAATTAAGATCTAAATATGCTTCACCCTTTATAAGTAGATTCATAATTCCAATTTTTATGGCACTTGCTTTTTCCTTTTTAAAGTATTTATTCATGTTATTGTTTGTTGTATTGGAGGTAGACATCCTTATAGCTCCCTAGATTAGATTATGAAGTGCTTTTATAGTGCCTATATTTTGTATCACTTTTAGTATTATGAGATAGGATAGTTTAAGTAGTCCACCTTATAACTCCCTAGTTAAGATATATGAACTAATTTGATAAAACCTTTCTTAGAATTAGGTTTTGTAGGCTTTCTTATATCTCCCTAATAATTAGAATATGATTAATTCACCTTCTAAGTTAATTTTGTAATGTTTTGAGAGTAATCAACTTTTTAGTTTTACCTTATCTTTCCCAATGAAGTATGCTTTAATGGTTGGATTTTTTTTTTGTCTCCTTAGAATGAGTATGAGATAATTTTTACCAGTTAATTGCAACTCTATATTTAGGCAATTGATTTACTTCTCCTTACAATAGATTATTTTTCTAAATTCCAATTATTTGTATATAGTTTGAAGTAATATACCTTATATCTCCCTGCTCTTTGGAATATTAGAAAATAATCGTATTTGAAATTTAATAATGATTTAATTAAAGTTGACAACCTTATATCTCCTACTTGGTTAATTGCAAATATGAATACTCATTATCTTGAAATAAGCTTGCTTGATAATTACTAATGCTTGATAAGTTTATTCTAATACAATAGTCTATATCACCTTCTAACTCTTATTTTAATTAAAGCACGTAAATTTAATCTTTACCTTACTAAGGCTTGATGCTCTTTGTATCCTTGAGTAGATCCACAAACTTTGATGGTTGGTTGGTATGTATCTCCACACCGTATTAATGTTTCTTTGACCTTGTTGTCCAATGAAGGGCCCACGTGCTCTTTCTTTGAACTTTGCACTTTCACAATGCATATTTTGTCCTACTCTCCTCATTAATGGGTGCTTATCACCATGAGAATTTAATACTGGTTTATGAAAGTCCTTGCTACCTCCTTTGAATTTTATTTTAGTGTGCTCTTACTTACTTGAATGTTGTAATTTTGCTCTAATTTTGCTTCACTTATTTACCTTGGAGTTGAATTCTTATGTAGCTACGTGGCACATGCACCTTGAGTAACATCTAAGGTAGACTTTAATTATTCTTTTTGAGATATCCAAGTGGTTTTTGAGCTCCACAATGCATGGTATTCTTTACGTAACGCTTGAGGCTAGTTTCAATGCCTTCTTGAGTAATGCTCATGGTTGGAATTAATGCTTTCTCCAAGTGGCTTATGAGCTCCGATTATTGTAGGTGAAACTACTATTCAGGCTTAGCACTAACTATATAAGGTAACATCAATACCTCTTACAACCTTGATATTTGGCACCAGGTAAACCGATACCATTTTCTAAGATCCTTCCTATCAAATATGCTTCATAACCCTCTTCAATATAACATAGGCATTTGCTTACGAGATGAGCACTTCTTTTCAGTGGTAAAAAATGGTAGATTGCATGTATTTTCCCTTTAATGCTTCTCTTCTTCTATATATTCCTCTTGCCAATGTAAATCCAGTTGTTTCTTGTTCCTTAATGCTTCTTCCAAGTGAGTATGGGTTGGCTCTTGATACGATGGAGGTCTTGTAAGCTTAGATATGGTTCTATGATGGTCCAAGAGCTGATTTGAACACTCCTTTTGTGGACTTCTTCTCTAATCAAGAGCTTGTATGTTGCTTCTTTCACTCTATGCTTTTGCTTTCAATATGTTATTTCGAATGCTCCTTTTGCACTGTTTAATAGATGACAACCAATGTAGATGGATAATGACAATTTTGTGATATCTTTTTCTTTATATTGGTTTTTGGGAATGCTTTATTTCATGGGTTGTAAGGGTGTCTTTCGACATAGTAATGAGAGCTCTTTGTTAGCTCTTCTCTCTTGCTTTAGATAAGGCTCCTCTACGATCGCTTGTATGATGTTACTCACTTGTTGAGAAAGTGTCCTTAAGATAATCAAGTTCTATCCTCTTTCTTACGTAGGAAAAGATGTTATGGTGCAGAATAATGTAAATAGATTTGTAATACAATACCTTGATTTTGCACCTTCTCTTTTACAAGCTTCTTTTACTAGTTTTAATGGTGGCTTCTCTGTACTATTTCTTATAGGCAAGGGTTGATTGATGTTGTCTTCTCTTCTAGATAACTCTCTCTCATTTGCTTTGTTAATCTAGTAATGAACCCAAGCTAATAATTATGTAGATAATATACCCTTGAAGAAGTAATTTTTACACTAATATTTTACCTGTAATGAGATATTAGAGAACCTTGAATCTGAGACTCGCCAAGTCTCGATTTTTGGTTTCTATCGTTGATTTAATGGCTGCCTTCTTCTTATCCACTCCTTGGAGGAATTTTGATCATTTTGGTGGCTTCTATAGGCCACAATACCTTGTATGTATTGAGTTATAAATAGTGTATTTAGACACTTTAATTATTTACATATTTTTGTATCCTTGATCTTTAACAATAAATACACAAAATAACCCTTTGAGAGTAACAACTTTAATGAACAACTAGTATAGTGCAATAAACCAATAATATTTCTAACTTAATGCACTTTAATAATCTCAGATTATTGCTCCTATTAATAAGCTCTCAAAGTAGTTTCAAATGCACTAATGATCACTGCAAATTTCTTAATGTAGTCCTCTTCTCAATAATGGTGTATCTAACTCCTATTAATGTGCAAGTAATGAACCTTAATAAAAACTATCTTCTGCACTTTCTTTGAGGACTTCAAATTCAACCTTCTATTTTTCAACTTCCAAATTCTAATATGGTTCTTAATGAAGTTAATTAATAATCCAAATTGAGTGTTCAAGTAATGAACCTTTTGGACCTAAGTTTCTTACCTTTGATGATTAATATCTTGATGAGTCGATTCACCAAGTTTCTTGTTTGGAATGGTGGTTGCTCGTAGATATGAATTCTTCTAGTCTATTGCTCTGAAATTGTAGTAAATGATTTTAACTTCTCCTTTAGGATCTAGCCTGGAACTCCAAATTCTTGTATCTAGTAATGCTATCTTGATTGCTGCCCTTTAAAAATCAATCTATTCACTAAAATGTTGTCCTTCTTTAACACTTTTAGTATTTTGTTGTGAATCCGGTAAATATTTATATATGAATGTGCCTTCTTTAGCTATGAAGGGTAATCTCAAAATATTCTTGGATTTGGTAGATTTATTCTGTCTAAGTTCTTCTTCAACCTCTTTATCGAGTTTTGAATTCAAATAGAATTTTATTCTCAATAATATAAAGGTCTTTAGGTCTTCATGAATATTCTCTCTAAATTTTGACAAGTTGTTTGCCAAATCTTTCTCCTTTAGGATTGTTGTTGGATGGTGATAATTGTTCATATTCTTTCACTATATTTTATAGTGCATTTCTCCAATGAGTTCTCCTGGGAAATTCTTTGATGGATTCTCCATTTTTTGCAATGAGGTTATCCAAGCCTTCTCCTTGTTTCTCCTTGAGACCTCTCTAAGCTCTTTAGTCTTGTAGCTTCTTTGGTCTTCTTGATGAGATCTTTTCTTCAAACTTCAACTATGAAAGTTTTGGCAATGAGATCTTCATGGATCTCTATAATAGGACTTTTGATAGTCCTCTATCGCTTCCAAGGATGGAAGTTATTCAATGAGACCTTTTATGGGTCTCTTTAGCTTCTTCTAGAATAAGTCTTCAATCAACAAAGGAGATCACCAATCTCCTATCTTTCACGAACTCTTATCTGGAGTCTTCTTCAGGTTCAAGGCTTTTATGGCCTTTTGTTTTGCATAAGGCTTCTGTGGCCTTTTTTTTATACAATAAGCTTTTGTGGCATTTTCTTCTGTAATGTGTAGTTCTACAATAGGTCTTCCTTCAGTTTTCTTTTTCTACAATAAGATATTATTAAGATGATTATAAATCTTGTCAATGATGAATCTTCACTAGTTGCTTTGTCAATCTAGTGGAACGAATATTGAGTCCTAGTATTCATGAGTTTTCTATAACTCTATGGAAAGACTCTAGCCAAATGCAATCTCAAAAAATTTAGAACTAATATTTTCTTTTCCTCTCTATATCTCTTGTGATAATGTTTGCATGCAGTGATGCACAATGGTAGATCCAGTTTGTAAAGATGCAACCAAGTTTAGGCTTATAGCAATAGTGATCCCTTATGGCTCTTCCTAATTCTATCAACCTACCATAGCTTTGATACCACTATTAGCTTTTGAAGGTATATGCCAAGGAAGAATACAATCACAAGATATTAAATATGCAGAAATGTAAGATGCTAAAATATGCTATTAATGGAAAGTGACAAAAATTATACAATGTAATATGGAAGAAATGAACACTCCATAACTAATACTAAAGAACTACATAGTATCCATCACTAATCTATATGGTGATCTACAAAACACAACAACTACTACCTGCATCGACATATAATAACTCACTATGAGGCCCTTTTTGTAGAAATATGGATTGCTTGGCCAACACTCTACCTAGTTATACAAGGGGATACTTGCACATTTACAACTTGCATATAGACCCTTGTGCATTTATTATATTACTTGAAGTAAATAGCTAACTACCCCCTAAAGTAATCTACTACTCTAGTTATGTACCAAGGGTGGTACATTTAAAAAACCCAAATGATGTAATATACTCTAACAACACCTAGAGCAGTGGCCACCCTAGAATTTGAGCCCTCATGTGGAGTGGTGTGTTCCTTGTGATGTGGGCCTCTAGAAAAGGCAAACCCTATTTTTAAACTCATGTGGTGAATCATTTCCTAATGTGGGATAAGTCTCCTTTGATTTCAACCAGCAAATTATGGCAACTCTCCAAGAAATAGATTAACCCTATTGGCCACACCAGGATCATCATGGATTGGGCATCTAGTTCAAAAAGCCTCAAATTCAAGCTCTTTGATCAATGACCAACCTCTTTTGATAGCATCAATGATTGGAAAGACATCAACACTTCATCTTCATGAATGGTATTTTATACTAACACCATGATCACAGGTTTTTATCTATCTTTGTGCTTTGGAGGTGTGATCTAAGGGTGAAGATTTTTGGGTAGTGGTGGTGTCGTTCTAAAGAGTGGTGTGTATGGGATCCCAACCAGAAGGAAATTAAAAATATGGCACTTATCAAACCCTCATCCTTGCACATTGATGCCCTTGGTCAAAGAATTTTTGAGAATTCACCAAATGTTATTTTTTACTCATAAGTTCAATGGTAGTGACCCAAATCTTTCTGATGAGTTCATCACTTCTTAGGATAGAGGGTGGGTGTCCTCGGAGGTCTAAAATTTAAGGTGAACACTCACCTGCTTGTAGAAGTTACCCAATTACCTATTGATAGTGACATTGTCCATAGGGACAAACACACTCTAGCTAGGGAACTCCATTTCAGGGAGAAAGTCAAGCACCTCGCTAGGGAAAAAGGAGGCATTGTGCAAAAGGATCTTCTTGAGCCATGAAATAGGGTGATGATTCCTATAATGGAATACCTTACTATGGATGACATAAAATCACCACTAAGGATTTTTCACATGGCTTTTCTGAACCAAATGCTCTTGGTGAGGGATTTCAACATCCTTGAGTACCTATTTTGGTTGCTCAAACTTTCTATTTCAAATGTTAGGGATGGCTCTTCCATCCATTCCAAACACCAAGACCTCCATATTATGCTATATCAACATATTTTGTAGGAGGCAGATAAAGTGACCCTCATGGTTATCAATATCCAGGATGGGATCCCCACAACTTTAATCCTCAATAATGATAGATCGAAGAACAACTCTAACGGTGAAGCCAAAGGGAAAGCCACCACCTCAGCTTGCACCCCTTTTATAGCTAAATTTGGCTCTTATCATTGTTCATCCAAGAGTGGAGCTTCAGACACCAAGATAAAATTGGTCGACGTGGACCAATCAGATTCAACCCCAGAGATGACCCTAATAAAGGCTAAAAATATTAAATTTGAAGGTGACTCCAAATGAATGCACTCTTCAGATGTAGGAATACCTCTAAAAAAGAATGAACCCTGGGCTTGTATGGCTGACCTCTTGAATTATACCTCTTCAACGCTCCTCCAGGCCAAGAAAATTATTGCTACCATGAATTACAACAACACTCAAGGAGGAGAGATCGACCTCACCACTTACCCATATGAGAAGGATAATATCAAAGAATAAGGTGGGCCCTTGTGACTAGGTTTTCGTTAATTTTTTTTTTTTTTTTATGCTTGAATATTTTTTCCTTAGGATCATATCATTGGGATGTGTTTCTTATATGTTCATTGTCTAAGGATTTTGGTTTCAGTCCTATTTCAGTGGGATGAGCTCCCTATCTTTGTAAGGTGGTCTGTTGAAGCCATCTCTAGTAGGTCTATGTGCAGGGATGGATTCCTTTTTTTCTTTGGTGGATTTCTCACCTATCTCTGTTATTTTATATTTTGGATGTAAAAGGTTCTAGGTCCTTTCAAAACCCTCTTATAAAAAAAAATACATGCAATAATCAATCACATGAAATTTTAAAGATAAGAATTTCCTTTTCTTAATGTAAAATTCCTCTTTACTTTTGCATGCAGGGTGCTTTCATGATTTTTAGATTCCCTTCAAGAATTCTATAAATTAGCACTCACCCCTCCAATTTAAACCCTTGCAAACTTAATTCTTGATTTCTTGTGCAAATTTTTTATAATCTAAAAGATTTTGAATTTGTGCAACAAAGTACTATCGAATTCAATCACCAATTCTCTACATAACAGAGTGCTTTCCTTTTTTATCCTTTAAGCCATCCTGCTGCTAGAATTCATGCTATCAGACTGCTAAAAATAATTGGAAGTTGTTCTCCCATATTCCATGCAATCTAATACCCTTACTTCGATGATCAATCTGATCCATCAAGTCACTCTCATAGTGCAACAATCCATCGATAAAACCCAAGGTTGATCTCATACATCACCCTGACTCAACCACGAAGAAATACAATCCTAGTATAATGATCATATTGATCCAATATAGCCCAAAGGTAAGACCATATTGACCTGAGATGACCTCTAGCAGATATCTAGTTTATTATTTTCTTTTAGCATAGCTTAGATCAACTTTTTTATTATTCTTGCATTTAGATAGATTTCATATTATACATGTTTCTATCTAGTTTTATCTTTATTTATCACATTCATAAATTTTTATGGGCTCTTCATATGATTTTGATATGTTTATAGTATATTTGTGTGTAGACTACGTGATCCAACATACAACAAAGGAGTGCAAGATTCATATCATACTCATCACAGTGACCACAAAAAACCCAGCCCTAAACAATTTGTGATTGCAAGAAAATCATTTATAGTGCATCTAGATATTTTATTTGTATTCATTGTGTCAAAGGGTAGCATCCCCTCAGAAGGAACTTGATTGTAACACATTGAAAATCAATTATTTAATATAAAAAGGGCTCCATATTTCATTGTTTTATCATTGTGTTTTAGTTATATATATTGCTATCTTTATTGCTTTATTGGTGCACGATTTTATATATTGTTATATTTCATTATGTTTTACACATATCAATATAAAAATCAAGCTTTGAATCATCATGGCATTAGTACATAACATACATGCATACATTCTAACTCTATAATATAAAAAATATTCAGTAATCATACAACTATGCATACATACTACAATGTCTAGGCATATACCTAGCATCCATAAGTGCATCCATACATGAAATCATATAAAGCATCAAACACCATGATAAAAATAACTAAAATGATAATATATATATATATATCATAAATCAGTACATTAGGTAAAAAAATACCCGTAGATTACAATAGAATGGGTCCTTAGACCTCACACTCAAAAAGAGAAGCATATACATATAACATCAGGATGGCCCTGCACCATTGGTCTCACCACCATCGTCGACCTCATATAAATGAGGTTACCGTAAACCACTGGAACCCAACATCTATAGAGTTTTTGAGAACCTAGGAACTTGTGGTCTTAGTAATGACTGTCCAAACTTGCTATGGTAGCTCTACTATGATGATCCTATTGAACCTCATGATGATATCCCACCACCTAATTGCTCCACCTCATATTCCAAAAGTGAAATATAGTCTCGATCTGAATGATGATGAGACATATAGTGGGATAATATTTCTTGAAAATCTATCACCAATGCATGTATTCTGGCCACGTCACCCATGATCTACCCATTTTTAACCTACCCTACATCCACACTTGCAACTACCTACCCCTATTTAGTTATCATTCCTAACAACTAAATTTTTAGAGCATCATGCTCTGTGGCAACACCCACACATCCATAGAGTGTCTTGCTCTACCATAACTTCAACCATCTAAATTCATAGAGCATCTTGCTCTATTGTGACTCTGGCCATGTGAACCCATAGAGTGTCTCACTATATCATCACCCTCACAACCTTATCCTTCAAAATAAACCTAATATCAAAGGGTGTTCCTCTCCTCACTAAAACCCTACCACCTCTACCTTTTGCTATCCAACTGACTCTACACTAATACCTGTATTGTACCCCTATAAGTCAACTATCCCTATAATATGTGGATATACTCCTTGAGTGTAGCCATATACTCTTGAGGATCCTCCTTAGATTCCTCCTCATCCTTTCCCTCCTTAATATTTGCACCTCTCTTAGAGGTCTCATCCCACTCTTCCTCTGTATGGTGATGAACTCACTATTGTGAAGGGTCCACCACCTCACCAACTACCCTAGCCTAACCACCACTTTCTCCACATTCCTATCATAACTGAGTCATACACCAAGTGTCATACTCTAGAGTAGTCCCTAGATCCTCTATATCTGGATCAACCAGTGGCTCATATGCATCATCATCCAATGGCTTGACTCAAGGCCAAGTTAGTTCATTCATCCACTGCCTATAAATGACTAGCTTATCTAGTATAACTTGGAAAAACCTCTAGTTGGTGGGCCACACATGAGTACTAGAAATACTCTCACTCACTACCATGTCAACCAATCACCCATTGATTGCATCTCACCTGCATCAACTATTAATCTGGATCTTCCCAAGGTGAAAAATCCCTTCATGGATACCATATCACATGCTCTAGCATCAACCTCTCTAGGGAGTCAATATAGTGATCAATCATGCTGAAGTAAGGTTAATTCTAACCCCGCTCCTAATCCCATATCTAGAGGATAGCATAGGGTATCTCCCTATCCACCATATATTTATATGTTGACCATGGTAGCCCATTCAGTCTATCCACCCAAATGTGATCCCAAACCCAGATCTACAAAATGAAGTTGCACTCCAATCCATGTCAGCGATGATGTCAAAGATTAAAAAGCTCATCATAAAGTTGTTCTAGTAGGGTAGTCCCCCAAGCCATAATATATGGTTGCTATATTATGCCCTCCACCAAATCTTGAATGAGATAAAGTAGATTCCATGGGAACCTCACACCCAAAGAATTAGGCAAAATAATATTAGACATGAGTGACATAAGCACTACATTCCTACATATTAGGAGCTATAAATCATACCCCTTCTCCACCCTCATACTTATGCTCTCTAAATCATGCTCTACACTTTGCCAATGCTTATGATATGCTCTCTATAGTAATCTCACCTACTAATTAGTGGGTGAGGACACAATAGGGTCTCTATCTACTGGAATGAGAAGGATCCTATAGATATCCTCTAGAGTGATGGTCATATCACCAGTAGGAATTTGGAAGGTATCAGTATGGCTATACCATCAGTTTGTCAAGACCATCAAATAAGCTTGGTCTGTGTAAATTGACTCTAGTCTCATCACATGCATAAGGTCAAGGGCCCTAAGCCACTCCCAATTATCATTAAAGTGAGCATTACATGCTCTCTTAAATATGCAGGTAAACCTATGATGTGCTCTAAGAAGCTAAAATAAAATACAAAATTCACAAAATCAATAAAAACAACACAAAAAACAAACAAAAAAATAATAATTCCCAAATTTCATCTCAGTCATATATGGCCCCTAGGTGTGATCGTCTTAGGTCTAGATGCCTCCATAATGGTCAAAAATTTTACCGTTGGACCCAATAGTCACTAAAATCCAAAAGGAGGGACCGTCTCACCTTGATACGATCCCCAAATTCAAAATAAAAAGCAAATTTGTACAAAATAAAAAAAGGATAAAATAACCTACTTTAGGCTAATCTACAATGAGGTTCATTTCCTTCATTCATTAGTGTGATGTTCCTTAACCATTTTATTTAAGGAGGTCCATGTTATCATTAAAGTTCATAAAAAGTGTGACTAGGGTACTTACCCTCCTCGCTATGTCTCCTCTGCTCAAAGAAGTCTCAGGTTGGTCCATGGTCAGGTACACTTTTTAGCAATACTTCACATCAAAAAGTCACTCTCCTCCTCCCCATATCTCTCTTCTCTCATTGCAAACAATAAAAATAATGTTATAAAATGCTAAAAAGCTATTTATATTTTTCAAAAATCATGGGTGTCTCAGATGACCAAGTGGCACAAAAGCGACAGTCTTAGGGTGAGATGACCATGTTTTTACAAACAAATTGCTATAATTTCAAAAAAAAATCATAAAAATTCTAAAATTATCAAAGTCAAATAGGGTCAAAATCAAGGTCAACATGGGTTTAAAATCCCTTTAACTTTCATATTAACCCAGAAAAAACCCAAATTAGGTTATCTTGGTCAAGCAACTCATTACTTTCATCATTTTCCATCTCCTCTATTCACTCATCACTTGAGGGGGTAGTCATATAATTACAAAATTCATAATAAAATACTCAATAATGCAAATTACATTCATTCAAGAATAATTTCCAAAGAAAATCATATGCCATTCTTGCTTGGGGTAAATAACAAGGAAATCAAACAAATTCTTGGTATTTGTAAAACCGCTATCATTAGACCATTATCGTCTACCCATGATTGAGAAGAAACTAAGATCAAAATAAATACTTGGTATTCTCGAAGCTTAGGGATTGTAGAACCCTATGCCTACCCATGGTTCAAGAGAAACCAAGACCAAACCAACTTCATCAAAGTGTTGAAATCAATGATTCAATAGTGCATGCTCTTTCCATGATTGGGGTATCTTACATTGATTTGTTTAATGGATATCATTAACCATCAAATCGACCATTTTAGGTTCTCTATTTTTTTGTATTGTGTTTTCACACAAAGCATCCCAAAAAGGGGTATCTATAGATACCTAAAACACATAATTGTAAGGAGACTACCTAAATGGACTCATTTTAGACCACCTAACCCACCTTGGGCAACTTTAGGGCTAAAATAGTGGTTTTCACCACTTAAATGGGTATAGTTCCCCATAAATCATGGTTATCTCACCCTAAGACAACTGCTAGACCATGTTCATCTCACCCTGAGACAAACACTAAAATTAAGTGTTAAAAATAAAAATACGCATAACTGGCAGCCAAAATTACTAGTTAACCCTGCACATGAACTTGTATGAAAATATTAAATGCCTCGCATGAGCAAAAATAAAAGCATGCAATAATCAATCGCATAAAATTTTAAGGATAGGCATTCACTTTTCTTAATGTGAATTACCTCTTTGCTTTTTCATGCAGGGTGCTTTCACCATTTTTAGCTTCCCTTCAGGAAGTCTATAAATTGGCACTCACCCCTCCAATTTAAAACCCTTGCAAATTTAATTTATTATTTCTTGTGCAAAGTTTTTATAATCTAAAAGCTTTTGAATTTGTGCAATTAAGTGTTACCAAATTCAATCCCCAATTCTCTACATAATGAAGTACTATAATTTTCGATCCTCCAATCCATCTTTTTGCTAGAAGTCATGCTATTAGATTGTTGAAAATGATTGGAAATTGTGCTTTCATCTTCTATGCAATCGAATACCCTTTCTTCGATGATCAATCCAACCCATAAATTCACTCTCACAGTGCAACAATCTATCAACAAAACCCCCAGGTTGATCTCAGATGCCATCCCAACTTGACCACGAAGGAACACAATCCCAGGATAGTAGTTGTCTCAACCCAAGATGGCCCGCAGGTAAGGCCATCTTGACCTAAGAAAGCCTCTGGAAGAGATCTGGTTCACTGTATTCTTTTAGCACAGCCTAGAGTAGCATTTTTATTATTTTTACATTTATATAGATTGCAAATTTTACATGCTTAAGTATGGTTTTATCTTTACTTATTCCATTCATATCGATTAATATGGGTATAATTTCGGTGGGATCTTCATATGATTTTATGGAGAAGAACGAATCTTCCACTCATAATAATAAATCCAACCTTTCAAATATTAATGCACTTCATTGAAAACCATTAAGCAAATGCAATAGAAAGAAATATATAAGAATCAATCAATGTTGTAATTATAAATTGAAAAATATTTTGCCACTCAGGGTGGGCACGTCCTTGCCTTGAAGGCTTTGCAAATGTCGTAGATGGAATAAACAATAAGATAAAATAATAGATAATTAATTAAATCAAAATGAAATGATGTTTATAATAGTTTCCTTCACTTGGACGACATAGCCGACTTGCTATTTTTGGTGCATAGCATGACTCCCCTCCTCGAAAAGTTTTGTCCTCAAAGCTGGAAATGACTGGAAAATACTTTCATATTATTATGTTGCATCTTCTTCAGGTAAGTTCTGTCACTTGATGATAAAATCTTGTATGTGACAAGATCTTAGTCGACGTGTTCTAGTTTGTACAATTATGTGTAGTTGGAGATATATACGCCTTTCTTCATCCAACACTGGTAATTCTGACTGAGATTGTACATTCTGGCTGATCACTTTCTTGATACAGGATACATGAAACACTGGATGTATGCGTGAGGATTGCGGTAACTCTACTTGACTAGATTTAATATTTAATGATAACTATTTGTAGGGCTGAATACGTAGAAACACCATATCACCAACATTGAATGCCCTCTTCGAATGATGTTTTTCTTGTTGTTGCTTCATGCGATTTTGTGCTTGTATCAAATTGTCCTTCAAAATAGTGAGCATTGCTTGTCGCTACTGCAACCAATCGTCTACTTGGTCATCCTAGTACATAATATACTATTGTTGGTGGCTTAGTTCCATATAATTCTTCAAAAGGAGACATCTTAGTGGAATAATGGTAATACATATTATAACACAATTCTGCCAACGAAAGCCATTGACTCTATTGATATTATTTATCTTGTACAAAACATCTTAGATAAGTACCCAAACATTTGTTAACCACCTCTGTTTGACCACATGTTTGTGTATGGTATGTTGAAGACATGTTTAATTTGGTACCACTATGTTGAAACAATTCTTTCCAAAAATTACTCATAAAAATGGGATCTCTATCACTTACAATATTTTTGGGCATTCTGTGCAATTTAAAAATTGAATCCATAAATACATTGGCCACTTTGCTTGCTAAGAATGGATTTTGCAAGGCCTGGAAATGAGCATATTTGGAAATGCGATCAACTACCACAAAAATTACTATTTTACCTTCTAACTTAAGAAGCCCTTTAATAAAATCCATGGAAATATGTTCCCACTGATGATCTAGAATAGGTAATGACTGAAGCAACCCTGGTGACTTAACAGTTTCTCCCTTATTACGTTGGCACACCTCACATTCTGCTACCCATTGCTTAACCTCTATTTTTAACCCTTTCCAACAAAAGGATTGTTTAACTCGCATGTATGTTTTCAGAAACCCCGAATGACCTGCAGATGGAGAAGAATGTGACTCCTCTAGAATCTGTGATTTGAGTGTTGAATTATGGGGGATGTAAATGTGGTTCTTCTTGCATAATATTTCGTCATCATATGATTAAAAAGGGTACTTAGATGAACCCCTAGATGATTCTTGAATTATTTGATTTGTTTCATCGTTGGACCACCATTCTTCCTATAACTGAGACACATTGCTTCCTTAAGAGCCTTGAAGTATTTTGTAGGTACTTCTGACCACTAAAAAGCATCCTTCTTGGTGAGAGCTATGAGAGGACCCACAATTTTACCATAGTTACGCATAAATTTATGGTAATAGCCAGTGAGACCCAAAAAACCATGAATTTTCTTGATGGTTTTAGGCAAAGTCCACTCTTGTATTGACTTAATATTATTGGGATCCACCTTAACACCTTCCTGAGATACTATATGATCGAGGTATTCAACTTATTGAACACCAAAGGGGCATTTAGATCATTTGACAAACAACTTTTCCTTGTGATATGGAGAACTCTGTCCACATGTGCTAAGTGATCCATGATTTACTATAGATGAGTATGTCATCAAAGAAGACTAGAACAAATTTTCATAGGAATGGATGAAACACCTAGTTCATGAGACTTTGGAATGTAGATGGTGCATTAGTGAGACCAAAGGGCATGACAAAGAATTCATAATGACCTTCATGATTTCAAAAATTTGTTTTTGGGATATCTTCTTCCCTAACTCGGATTTGGTGAAACCTTGAACATAAGTCTAATTTGGTAAATAATTTGGCACCATGTAGTTCATCTAGTAAATCATCAATGACAGGGATAGGAAATTTATCTTTGATCGTGATTTTTTTGAGAGGGTGAAAATCAGGACACATACACCAAGAATTGTCTTTTCGACGAGCTAAGACTACTGCTGAGGAGTAAGAGCTAGTACTATGATAGATGACACCATGGTCTAATAGCTCTTGGACAATCTTCTCAATTTATTTTTTTTGGGGTTGGGGATATCGATACGGATGACCATTGGGTGGAAGACTTCCTAGCACAATATGGATAGCATGGTCATGAGATATTTTGGGGGTTAGGCCTTTGGGTTCTTGAAAAACCTCCTCATAGTTAGCCACAATGTTTTTAAGATCTTCCTCTTTGATTTTTAGCATATCTTGTTCTAAATTTTTAATGCAATTGATTCGGGCTATGAATCCCCCACCATATTTTCTTAATATATTTTCCATATTATGTGAACTTACAACTTTTGATGGAGGTGTGGGTAGTCCTTGAAGATGAATGGTCCTCCCATTGGCTTGCAATTCGATAAAGTGATGTTTGTGGTTAAAACCCACTGTGGTTTCCAATTTTTCCATCCATGCAATGCCTAAAATAACTTTTGAATTTCCTAATTCCATAACAAAAAGAGGACCTTTCCAAGTATACATACCCATTTATAATGAAACTGAATATGTCTTACCTAGACATTGAGAAATTTCCCTGCTTCCAGTTCTGACTTGAAACCGATCTTGACTAGAAGAGAAGACGTGCAAACCCAATGTTCTTACAAGTTTTACATCAATGAAGTTGTGAGTACTTCCAGAATCAATTAATACTATCACCCTCTATTTTTGAATGAAACCTGCCACCTTGACTGTATGGTGAGAGGATAACCCCATAAGAGCATGTCTTGAAATATTCATGGTATCCTCCTCAATGAAAACCTCCTCATGCTCACTTGGGTCCTCAAATCGGAGATCCACAGGTGCATTGTACTCCTCTATTTCTTCTTCTTCATTGTCTGCATATTCAATCTAATTTTTTTTTCATAGTGTACATGCTTGATATTTTAGATGATGAGTGTGAAATTTGTAGTAAAAATACCGTGACGGTTGATCATTTTTGTGAAAATATTTTTTGTGGAATTGAGGTCGCCCATATGAATCACGTCGAGTGGATGGACCTACATGTGCCTTTGTCTCTGCCAAATCAACAATCCTTATACACTCATCCAACTTGGATAGATTTTGTAGATCCACTTCAACTTTACTATGTGCTTTTAATCCATTTCAAAAATACATGACTACCATGTTCGGTTGTAGGTCTTGTGCATAGTGAAGCATACTGGTGACTTTTGAGATATATTCCCCTACTGATCCTGTTTTCTTAAGTGATAACAACTGTACTGTGTATGAACCTATGGAACCTTTGTCAAATCTATGAAGAAATGCTTTTATGAAATTATCACAAAAGAAGGCATGATGAAGATCCTCATGTTTATACCATGTAAATCACTGATAAGCTTCAGTGTCGAATTTAGTTTCTATAAAAGGGACTTTTTCCTGTTCCTGGAATTTGTAGAATTCTAATATGCCTTCCATTTTGGTAATCCACCCACATGGATCTTGGCCTTCAAAGGTAGGCATGTCAATATGTGGATAATTGACTCCAGTATGACCTCTTAGTTGGGAGTGAGCATTGTTTCTATCTTGTTCCTCATTACTCCTCTATCGCTAGTTGTTATTGTGATAAGGTCTATTAGAACCTCTTTGTTGCTCCAAATTTTCTTTGTTACCCCCATCCTCATTACTTTGGTGACCATTATGATATAGGTACTAACTATTTTGACCTCTATGGTGTGTATAGTCATCATAGTGGATGTCATTACTCCAGTGATTGGGACTAGGAGGATTTATTTGGGGTTGTTTCCTAGATGTGTTGAAGTTTGCAGTCATAATTTGAAGGTTTATTATCAAATCTCTTAACACATCATCATTGACCATAGGATGATTGTTTTCTGTTTGGGTGAGGTTTTCTTGTGAGGATTTTGGAGAGGTATTGGATGCCATTGGACTGACCACTGGATGAATCGAATTAAAACTACTAATTTCGGAAGGAGAAGGAGAATATTTTGTACCTTGGCTTCGATGAGATCTTCTTGTGTTGTTGTTGGGAGTCTCTGATCTTGATAGATGACCGTCAGGTCCTTTGGTCCACTATTTGCTCATGCACTAATACAAAAATCATCTTTGATTCTGCAAAATTTTGATGTATTATGGCAAAAAATTGGTTTAATTTCTACTTGGTAATGTCACTCCAACTGCAACATGGATTTTTGTGGGTCTCCTCGCAATGAATTTTGATTAGAAACTTTTTGATAACTTTTCGATGAATTTAAACAAGTTTTGAATGACTTTTAACAACTATTCGATGACAACTTACGACAATTTTTTGATGACTTTTGGTTAGCAATTTTTTTTTCAACACCAACTAACCACACGGAATCGATGATGACTTGTTTGGTTAGCAACTCTTCAACACCGACTAACCACATGAACTCAAATCGATGGAAGAAAATCAGTCAAAATGTGATACATGACAAGGAATAGGATACACCTATGACACAAGCGGACACGATGTAGACATGTAAGCAGGATAGGATGCGAGAATGACACAACACCACCAATTTGACATAATTAACACGACCAACACCGATCGAGACTAACCCGACACGAGACCACCAGATGAATGAAGACTCAATAATCGAGACTACCACTAACTCAAGACACCAGCTAACTCAAGACTAAGACTAACTTGAGATACGCATGATTGACCTGGATAGGACAGAACAACATGCGACACAAAACAAGTGACGACACTAGGAGGACAAGAAACGATGCTAGACTACGAAATACACGACCAAAAAAGTGATACAGAGGGCACAGGACAGTTAGGGACGTGACCAACCAAGTGACATGAAGGTCATGGGACAGTGAGGGAACGGGACCAGCCAAGAAACACAGCGATGCAAAATGGAGGGAGAGACCCGACACTAATGATAATGAAGCGAAGGACAACTGGATAACTTAAATATATGTAGGACAAGAACCTTTTACACGAGGATAGAGTGAGACTCATGTGACCATAGCCACACCTTCTTAGTTGTAATATCCCTTTATTAAACCCCTTTGCACCCACAACACAATGAATGTGGGATAATTTATCCGCAGAGAAAATAAAAAAAGAAATATTTTACGTTTACCTTAGGTTATACGTCAAATTAATATTATTTCATGTGATTTGATTGGTCGAAAATCCTTGCTATGTTACATTGTATCTTCTAATAGATTTCCTATGATTTAAATGGCAATTCAGATGTCACGCACGCCCTAGCTAAGAATCGAACCGTTTTGCTACTTCATTGGATCGCTTGTAACAAATTGTTTATGGCTGAGAATTTGTGTAACTTCCTCTACGATCGGATCGGATGTGCCCGTTGTTGGGTAGTGAGGACATCTGGTAAATAAAGTAGCCCTGTAATTGGCATCTTGAATCCACTCAGGTGTCCCAAAAATGGTGTGTAGAATTATACCGAATAACCTAAAGGAATCAAAATATATTATGGATGCTCACTGTATTCTTTGAGCACTTCTTATCAATGCTATGGATTGTCAAGTGATGGTCGTAGAATCCCGCCTGACCACTCGGGACCTGGATACTGATACCACTTGGAGAAGAATGAATCTTCCCCTCGTAAAAATAAATCCAACCTTTCAAATATTAATGCACTTCATCGAAAACCATTAAGCAAATGTAGCAGAAAGAAATATATAAGAATTAATCAATGTTGTAATTATAAATTAAAAAATGTTTTTCCACTCAAGGTGGGCACGTCCTCGCCTTGAAGGCTTTGAGAATGTCACAGATGAAATAAAAAATAAGATAAAATAATAGATAATTAATTAAATCAAAATGAAATGATGTTTATAATAGTTTTCTTCACTTTGACGACATAGCCGACTTGCTATATTTTGTGTGTAGCATTTTGATACGTTTCTAGTTTCTTTGTGTGTAGATTACAGGATCCAACATATGACAAAGGAGTGCAATATTCACATTGCACTCATTACGATGATCATGGAAAACCCACACCTAAATGATTTATGTTTGCAAGAAGACCATTCAGTGCATCAAGACCATTCAAAGAGGGATAATACCCTCATATTTGTATCATTTGCATCACATTATTGAAGTCCCTCAAAAGGATGTGATTGTAATATACTTTGATATTATCATTAATAAAAATTACCTGACTCATTACTATTCTTTCTTTTTATTATTGTGTAATGATTACATGCTTTGTGTGTTCATTATTGCTTTACATCATTTTTAGCTTTATTAGTGCACAATTTTTGAGCTCTCATTCCCAAGAAATTTTAGATAAAATACTTTAATAATCTTAATAAAATAAGCCTTTGTAATATGATTTATAAGGTATATCCAACCTTACTATAGTGGTAATATCTTTGGCCTCTCGTTGGGAGGTCCAAGGTTCAAACCCCACTCAATACGAGGGAATCAAAACCCCTCATAAAAACTTATGGTTTACCCTAACATTTTAGGTTGGAGGGTCCAACCCATTGGTCAAAGTGCTCCCTTGAGAAGGTGGAGACCATGGTTCAAATTCCTCAAGCCTTGTAGAAACGAAGGGCATGTCACACTAACATCGTCAGCTATGTTAAAAATTTTACCCAACGTAACTAGAGGTTATAGTGGTGGAAAGGAGTAGCATTCAAACCCATGATAAGGCAATGCAAAATGTAACGAGTTACCGATTCCTCTAGTATATGCAAAAAAATATGATTTATAAGATAAATTTAAAAATTATGGAAAATAGATTAAGAAACATTCTAGATTATCTTATATTAGAGGGACGAGGTGGTGTCTTCGTGGAAAATAAATTCTTTATGGTGTAATCATTGCACAAAATGTCATACATTCTCTTCATTCAATGAAACAAGTATGTTTTCAAAATTAGATACATAGGAAAGCATATGATAGGGTTTTTTGAGTTTTTTACATAATATTCTAAAAAAAAATGGTTTTATTCAAGGCTAGTTTGAATCAATTAGATATTTTTACAGCATTCCAAAATATTCTATTTTGATTAATGGATCTCTTGCTTTATACTTTGAACCATTGAGTGGACTTTGCTAGTGTGAAAATATCTTTATCTATTTAATATTATTCTTGAGGTACTAGGGAGAGATTTATTAAAGGTTAAAATAGAGGAAAGTATAAAGGTATTCAAGCTACTAAAAATAGTCCCTTTGAATATCATCTTTAATTTTTTTATGATACTTTTCTTTTGTTTCATCTCTCAATCAGTAATGCCATGGAGTTTAAATCAATATTAGCATACTATGAGAAGGTTGTTAAATAGTTGATTTATTTTATAAAATCCATAATATTTTTTAGTAATATTCCACTAGATTTATAATGGATTATTATGTAGATTTTAGGATTTAAAGTTATAATATTGCCATAAAGGAAACAAGAAGGAGCCCTAGGACTCAATTTTGGATAGAAAGAAATCTTGTTTTGAAGGATCGCAATGTATGTTCTTGACTATGGTTGGAAACCTACAACACATAATGACTACATTGCTATCTATCATTATAAATGATATCAATTTCAATATTACCAGTATGTATAGCATCTAAAATTGATAAAAATCAAGGAGATTTTATTTCGAAAGGATTGGAAGAAAAATTTAGGTTTCTTATTTATAAGGGTTTGTAAAGGAAAGGATATTTTATGGGTAGGTTGTGAAATTATAGACTTGTGATTTTGGCATTAGGAGAAAAACCTGGTTGCATATTATTCAAAGGCTATGGAAAAAGTTGAAAAAGTGTTTGAAAATTTATAGGTTCTATTGATGCAATAAAATTATTTAGGAAACAAACCCTACCAAGAGACTCAGCAACATGGAACTTCATATTAGATAGGATATGACTAATCAAAATATATATTATATGGTTAGTAAATAAAATATTTCTACAAGTTTTTGTTTTGATGCTTGGTTGAAGCTTTATCCTATTATTCCTAATCCAAAATAATAATTATTGACATGGGTCTGTTTAGCTTGTAAATGCTCAAATGTCAAAAATTAATTAATGTGAGCAGCTACTCTATAAAAATGATTTCTATTAACATTTTTTTATGGATAAGAGTATCTTAAACAATAGTATATGAGCTTCAAATGACTATTCAAATGTTCTATTTACCTATTTTTATGTAGAAGGATGATTTGATTTTAAATCTATCAAAAGTTGGTGGATACTCAATCAGTTGGGATAAGGATTTAAAGCAATCAAAGTTTCCTACTCATAAATATTTCCCTTGAAAAAATGTTTGGTTATTTAAGGCCCTTCCTAAGGCCTCAACATTCCTTTTGTTAGCACTCTAAAGCAAGATTCTTATAGGTGAGAGTTTACAAAGAAGAGGATTTATAGAACTTTCAAATGTGTTGGATATTTTAAGTAGATAAGTTGTCATTGATGTCAAGAGTGAGTGGTCATTAATGTCAAGCTTTAAGCACCGGTTAGTGGCAGTTTTAGTGGGCAGCATCAGTTTTAGGTTCTCTAGTTTCAATTGATCAAGACCCGGTTCCAGGAGGTCAAGATAATGTCCAAGGTGAAAACAAGAATCCCAAGTGAATAATATTATAATAATTCTTTATAATATTATACAAGGAATATTAAATTAATTATAAATTAATTAATATAATTTTATTAAATTAATTTATTAATTAATTTACTTAACTTTATGTTATTTAAATTAATTATTAATTAATTTTAATATTAATTATATATTAATTTATGTTAATTTCAAATAACCCTAAGGTGGGTTATTAATTCAAATTTTGAAGCTAAATTTCTAGCGTTGACATGGGAAGAAAATTTACCATGTGTTTATAAAAGGGGGATCACCCCACCTTGGCCAAACTCCCAATGCTTTCAAATTAAAATCCTATGCTATGTGAGTTCATGTGGATCGTGGTATGTAGCGAAGAGTTTTTAATTTTTTAAAAAGGTGCTTAGAGGAGGCAAAACTATTTTACCCACAAAGGAAGGAGCCTTGGTCACAAACTGTTGGTAGCGTAGTTGGCAATCATGGCGAAAGCAAGACATGAGGGCAGCAACAGGCGCAGGTTCAATACTACGGAGTATCATTTTTTATTTTGTGTTGAAAATGTGGTAGAGTAAGGTTGAAAGGGAAGGAAGTCCTCATTCCATCACATGGGAGCCTATAGCCCACGTGATGGGCACCAAAGTGCTTGGTGCTTGGGGAGACGACAGTTCGAATCATGCTGAAACCCTTTTTGGGAGATAACAAAGGTCTGCATTAAGTTTGAGTGTCGAAATTTTTGAAGGAGTTAGTTGAGGTATTAAAAATTAATTTTTTCATATTGTATTTGGTATGTAAGGTTTTAGGGGAGTTATAAGGTGATGTAAAATAAAATTTTGGTCTTATTTGCTTTAGTTTTTGGAAAGGAAATAAAGGTGTTTTAGGAATATTGGTTGAGGTTTTGTGGTGTTGGATATGTAGACACCAAAACAACACCAATCTGATTATGTGACTACAAGCACTGACCGAATTGGCATACATACCCCCTATGGCAGCCTCCAGAGGTTAAACAGTGGTCCTAACCACTCCCAAATTAGTTTTGGAAGGTTAGAGGTCAATTTGGCACCTTATAAGCACTTTGCTCCCTATTTGTCCCACCCTAGAATGATTAGAATCCTATTAATCCCACCCTGGGATGATTAGCAACAATCATCCCAGGGTGGGACAATTAGCAGGTTTGACTGGCAAAAAGTCAAGCCTTGACAAATGGCAGCCCAGATATGCCACCCAACTTCACCTTCAAGGCATGAAATTGTGAGGAACGGTTTCAAATCAGAGAGAGGGACTTCATTCAAGCATACCTTGATCATGGAGGCCTCATGCAAGGAGGCCCTAAATCAGGGAGGAATCTTCTCTCCCCCAAGAAAGGCATGGTGAGCCAAGTGGCGCCCTCGCATGCGCATGCAAAGGAGACCTTGAGGTCTATAAAATGGTGAGCCTCCTCACCCCCAAAAAAAAATAGAGCTGGAGCATTTGGAGAAATGGAGTGCTGCCAAATTATATCTCCATTCCCCTTTGTGCTTCCTACATCCCTAATATCTCTTTTGGAAGAGAGGTTATCGGGTGGACACTAGGAACGCAATCTAGACCCAAAACCTGAGCAATCGGCCACAATACCACACAAAATTCATCAACACAACCCCCTAGGAGGTTTTGGACCCATCCCACTTGGATTGGTGCCAGAACTAAGCCCAAAACGGTGGGCGTCCTACCCCTGGGCGCCCCCCGCACTGTTGCAGTCCTAATCGTCCCACCCCAGAGCCATTAGAAATCTGTGAAGGATTTCTCTACTGTTATTTTTACATTCTATCATATTTCATGTACTTATGCCGTTGTTCAAGTTTCATGGTATTTTGACTTGATTTGACCTCATTTTTATCATTTTATGCATTTACCAACCTACAAGGAGCACTTTCAGGTATAGGACCATTTGGGAAGAATATGCAAAATATAACCTTCTGGGTCATCTCAAAATGTCCTTTTTAGTCTAACCCCAAGTTTGCAGGATTTTTGGATGCCTCTGGGTAGGACATTTGCAAGGTTGTCTTACATATTTTGTGACAGTCCTAATCGTCCCACCCCAGAGCGATTATAAATTTATGCATGATTTCCTGAATTTTCTTTTTGCAATGTGTCCCTGATGATGTCTCCATGCATCTATCAAAATTTAGGTTCATTATGACATGTTTTGAACATCGTTTAATTCTTTTTTACATTAACTAGCCAGAGGCTTTGGGGATTGCATGTTTTCCTACATCCGCATATGCTATTAACTATTTGCTATTTTTCTATGCACAGGATCTCACCGCTAGGGACACCAAAGGGGAAACAAGGAACTGTTGAGAAGCAACACACCCCCACTAAAAAAAAATGAAATTCCATCCTTTGAAAATATTTAATTTTCATTTTTTTCACAGGGACCCTCTTGAGTTTTTAGGTTTTAATTCCAAATTTTGCTTGCACCCTTTTTCAAGCTTCGCCTACATCAAAGTGTCCAAGTATACTTGCATATGGCATTGATTTCAATAGCAGTTTCTATTTTTGGCCAGCAAAATTCTAAATGCATTTTCCCTTAATCCGTGATGAATTTTAAAGTTCCGTTTGCAAATTTGGATACCCTTTGGGCCTTTTTAGATGCTTGTAAAGTTTCATCAAATTCTGGGCACTTTGAGTTTTTCATCATTTTTTCTACACCATGTGAAGCTGATCATTCTTGAGCAATTTAAAATTCATTTTTCAAATGTTAAAATTATTTATGAGTAAGGAAGATCCTTCACCAATATGTAAAAATGCCAAATACAGATGGACAAAGTCGCTGGAGTCAACCTACAATTTTTGGAGAATTTGCAAAGTAGAAGAAAAGCTTGAGGGAAATGTCGCGATATCGCGACATGTTCCATTTTCACAAGGGCCAATACTTGGAAGAGACAAAGTGGATGAAATGTCGCGATATCGCGACATGTTCCATTTTCGTGAGAGCAAAAGCTTGAAAAACACAAAGTGGAGGAAATGTCACGATTTCGCGACATGTTCCATTTTTGCGAGGGCCAATGCTTGGAAGAAACTAAGTGGAGGAAATGTCACGATATCGTGACATGTTCCATTTTCGCGAGAACAAATGCTTGGAAGACACTAAGTGGAGGAAATGTCGCGATTTCGCGACATGTTCCATTTTCGCGAGGGCCAATGCTTGGAAGAGACTAAGTGGAGGAAATGTCACGATTTCGCGACATGTTCCATTTTTGCGAGGGCCAATGCTTGGAAGAAACGAAGTGAAGGAAATGTCACGATTTCGTGACATGTTCCATTTTCGCGAGGGCCAAGACTTGGAAGAGACAAAGTGGAGGAAATGTCACGATATCGCGACATGTTCCATTTTCGCGAGGGCAAAAGCTTGAAAGACACTAAGTGAAGGAAATGTCGCGATTTCGTGACATGTTCCATTTTTGTGAGGGCCAATGCTTGGAAGAGACAAAGTGGAGGAAATGTCACGATATCGTGACATGTTCCATTTTCGCGAGGGCCAATGCTTGGAAGAGATTAAGTGGAGGAAATGTCGCGATTTCGCGACATGTTCCATTTTCGCGAGGGCCAAGACTTGGAAGAGACAAAGTGGAGGAAATGTCGCGATATCGCGACATGTTCCATTTTTGGAGAGCAAAATCTTGAAAGACACTAAGTGAAGGAAATGTCACGATATCGTGACATGTTCCATTTTCACGAGGGCCAAGGCTTGGAAGAGACTAAGTGAAGGAAATGTCGCGATATCGCGACATGTTCCATTGTCGCGAGGGCGGAAGCTGAAAGAAGCTAAGTGAAGGAAATGTCACGATATCGTGACATGTTCCATTTTCGTGAAGGCACAAGCAAGGGAGAAGTGACTTGAAGAAAATGTCGTGATATCGCGACATGTTTGGATTTATATTCATTTTTGCAAAATTTGGCCATTCTTTAAATTTTTCATCACCCATCCAAAGGAAGTGAAAGCTTCTCGACACAGTCCGAACCCTAGAAATATTTAAATGGGAAAATTAATTAATTCTAATCTTTGCTTTTCTTTTGCAGAAAGTAATTCGACAGTTACATTCATGGCAGAAGTAATGGCGAGAAAGACAGACAAACCTGAATTTCGGCACAAATCAAGCGAGGAATTAATGAGATGCTCTGACTACTTGCCGAAAGATAAAGATAAGAGATGTCGGGAAATCAGTGACTCATCCAGATTTTGCAGATCTGGCCACAAATACAGACTTTAAGGAATTTGTCGGTGAATACATTTGCCAGGAAAATTTATGGCAAAAGTAATGGCGAGGAGAGAATCTCGACTCGAACCAAACAAAGGCAGCTATGCGAGGATGGAAGGCCTCGAAAATCAGTGACTCATCCGAATTTTGTAGAAGAATTAATGAGATGCTCTGACAGCTTACCGAAAGATAAAGATACATTTTACACGTAGTGCCCATTTGATGAGGATAAAACCAAATCTTATCTTCTCCATTTATGGCGAGATCCACACGAAGATTTTAGAGTGATTAGGGTTTATCGAAACTCTATATTAAAATACCTTATATTGTAAAGCTTCGATGGTGGGATTTTTTGATGATAAGATTTAGATATTTGAAAGAAGATATTTTGGAAAGATCAGGGTCTGTCCTGGGTCTATATATACTTCTCTTGAATGTAAAGTCCGGATGCAAAAACTTGGAATAAAAGACATTCTAGCAATTTCCTACAAATCTTGTTTGAATGCTTTGTTCTGGACCTGGGGTTGGTGTGAAATCGTTCTTCTGTGATAGCGTGGCCAGGAGCCTAATCTCTTTCAAATTTTGATAAGTGCACCTTCTTCTGTTTTTGTCTCGCTAAAGTTTTATTTATTTTAGTTGTAAATCTATGTTATCAAGATTGAATATGCTACTAGGCTTCATTCCATTTGTTGTATGCTAGGGAAAATTAGAGATTCAAGGTTCTGGTTTGTTCTAATTGCTCTGTCCTCACTGCGCGAGCTAGACTGCTTGTGAGAGATACCAGTTAACACCAACTTTCCTTTTGTTTATGATTTTCTTTCAGATCTATGTTATCTCCGTCTTATGCTCTTAGTAGAAGGTGATCTTAGAAAGCTGGACACCTTCCTCTTTGAATGGTTTTACTGTGAAGCTAAATAGTGTAATTGAAATTGATAGTTTTGGATTCTGCAACTAACTTAGATAAGCTTCTCTTTTCTGCCCTACCCTACTCTCTTTGTTCTACTGTTAAATGATCCATTTTTATTTTCTTTCAAATTTGTCTTTTATTTAATCTGCTAAAACATAAAGAGTTATATCAAAGAACTCATCGTAAATCTGATTGTCAACAAAGATAACAACCTCTAAAACATTATTGAATGAAGGTCGAGCCCATTGTAAGGTAACAGACAGTCCACTTGAAACTATTCCAGAAGCGAAAAAGAGTGAATAGACATTCGACCCAACTCTGTAACTCACACCTTGGATAACCAACAAGATCCTAAAGTGAGTGGGATTTATCCCGTATAAGTGTTATTGGTATTTTATGCTCATTCTTCACGGGGTGTGTATGAAAGCCGAACCAACATTTAAAACTGGTGCTAGAAGGAGGGCTTGAACCTCCGTTCAGTATTTGTTAAGGATTGTAAGTTGTTTGTGAAAAGCTGGATTCTACCTACAGAGTAACCAGGTCCCACTCCAGAGCTGGAGAGCTCCTTGTGCCTGAGTTAGAAACCCCAAGGAGAAGCAGCCTTAGAAGAGCCAAGTCTTTGTCTAACATAGTTTTGTCACCACTTGTAGTTCCTCCAACTGCAACTCAAAATATCATCGTTAATCAGGTAGTAATGGCAAACTGGTTGGGTTCCACTGCTTTGAATATTCCTGGTGCAGCGCATGATTTGCCCAGAAATCCTAAGAAGTATCTCCCTACCTACAAACATGATGGAATTAGAACAATAGAAGAACATCTAGTGGCATATAAAAATGCTCTAAAATTGTTAAATGTGCAGCATGAAGATGTGGCTTGTAGGTTATTCCCATTCACTCTCCAGGAGGGAGCATATGACTAGTTTTTGAATCTCACTAATGATTCTATTACTAGTTGGAATGACCTAGAAAAAGTTTTTGTATCACAATTTGGGGAAGTGATTGACCCCAGTGTGTTATATCAACAGTTTTCCAGCATTAAGAGAGGAATCAATGAGACTGTCAGATCTTTCAATGTCAGGTTTCAAAAAGCTTATGGTAGATTGACGGGTCATTATGTGCCAACTGCAGACCTAGCATTGGAAATTTTTAGGAATTCCCTAGATCCAGTGACCTCTGTTTTCTTGAAGAGAGATGCTAATATTACTAATCTCACAGAGGCTTATAGAGAAGCTTTGGTTCTTGAAAGACAATTAGGACCTCAACCTTTGAACGCTCCTCTGATTCCCTTTGTTACACAAAATACCCCTGTTTTGAATCCTATCCCACATCAAATGATGTTGCCATCATGCCAAACTCAACCAATAGGAAATCCATTGGTTGTAACACATGCTGAACATGTACAGAATACAGAGAAAGAATATGATAAAACAAGAGTTGAGGAAGTCTCAAAGATGGTCCAGAAGTTGGCAAATGACTTTTTGAGTTTCAAAAGGCAGGTGTCCATCGGAGACAACTCAAATAGATTTCCTTATCAATAGAATAGATTCACTAGACCACCCTATGAACCCAATAAGGATTATAAAGGTAAGGGGCATGAAGTGAATATTTGTGACTTGGCTTTGCCCAACTGGTGCAGGATACACGAAACATCTCAGCACGGGGAATTAGATTGTTTGGAGTTCTGCAATGCCTTTGAAGCTTTATCTGGTGAGTTGGTTTTTCTTGAAAACCAAAGAAATGCTGATGGTCCAGGTTCATCCAAACATAGTACAGATATGGTGTTAGATTCTTTCACTTTTCCAGATGAGTCAGAGAATGTTGTGGAGATGCCTATGGATGAAGTGCAAGCCTTTCAATAGTATAGAAGGGACAACTATAACCTCAGGAACAAAAATCTGGAGCCTAGTACTACATCTACACCTCCAGACAACTCCCATAATGTTCCTCCAGATCCATCTTCAAATAATAACCCACCTCCACCCAAGGGAGGAGATCCAAGAGTACCAAGTGGATTTTTTGCTTCACTCAATAAAGGATACAATATAGTGGAGGATATGAAGAAGATCAAGGCTAACATCACTCTTCATGAGTTGGCTCAAATTACTAAACAAAGGGATAATTTGATTAAGACATACTCTGAGCCTACCGCCAAACCTCTAGAAAAGGGGAAGAAGATAGCGAATGCAAACTTGGCCATGTATAAAGAAAGGACAAAAGTTTCGCCTTTCCTGCTAACTGTTCGTATATTTGGGAAGAATCTACACAACTGTCTGGTGGATTCTGGTGCTTCATCCAATGTCATGCCTCTAGCCATCTGTCAACAGTTGGGTTTAACCCCTATGAAGTCCGAGAGAAGAGTCATCCAATTGGATAAAAATGAGGTTAAGGTGGTAGGTGAACTTTAGAATATACACATCCAACTAGCATCTGAGCCGAGAGCACAACACAAAATTGACATTCAGGTGGTAGATATTCCCATGGGATACGGAATGCTTCTGAGCAAAGACTGGTCAAAGTCTTTGAATGGGTACTTGGTGACTGATTTCTCACATATGTGGTTACCTTGGAAAGGTGTTGCAAATCAGTTGAGAATCGAAAGAGAACCTAGATATAAACATGTGATCACTGAGTATAATGCCAAGAATGAGACTCGTTAATATTGCTGATGTAGATATCGGGGTTTATAATCTGACAACTGCACAAAAGGGGAAACCTGTTAAAGCTCATCTTGATCATGATAATGAAGTTTGGATGCTTCATGTCGATGGAGCTAAGTCCAAACAAGGTTTTGGTACAGGGGCAGTTCTTAAAGGACCTAAAGATCAGACCTATTTTATGTCTTATCGCTTGCAGTTTCCTTGCACAAATAATTTGGCAGAATATGAAGCACTAGTGCTGGGATTGAAATTTGCTTTAGATAAAGGTGTGAAAAATATCCAGGTTTTCACAGACTCAGAGTTGGTGGCTAATCAGGTTAGAGGTAAATTTCAGTGCAAGGCATCTTACCTGAAAAGATATAAACACCGAGCTTGGGATCTCATAGAGGATTTTGATGCTTTTAATTTGACACACATTCCTAGAGAGGAGAATTCACTTGCAGATGTCTTAGCTTCATCAACCGCAAATATGAAGCCATTGGAGGAGTTCAAATGGAAGAAATTTTCAATCGAATTAATCCCTTGTCCTTCGGTTCCAGATAACGTAGACAATTTTCAAGTCTTTTTTGACGACCAACAAATTATAGACTTTTTACAGAATACCAATGCATTTGAAAATGCTATAATTGATGATGGTCAAAAGGATACTATGTTGGAACAGTTTGATGATGAAAGGGGGATAATGAGTTTGAAAGATAATAGAATTTCGAAAGGAATGGTAGAACTTGAGCGACTGTTTGATATCGACCAAATTAAACAAAGAGGAAGTTTTGGAAATTCTATTGGTGTAGCAGGTGGTGAAACTGAAAAACTGAATGTGGGGACTGAAGAAGATCCCAGACACCTTAAGTTAGCTAAAGCTTGTGACCCTAAAATTAAAAAGAATATGATTGAATTCCTTCACAGGTCCAAGGATGTTATGGCCTGGTCTTATAAAGACCTAAAGGTTTTTGATCCAAAAGTTTACACCCATATAATACCTTTAAAGGAGTTCTACAAACCCTTTCGATAGAAACAGAGGCATGTCAACGCCTTGTTGGAACCCCTCATCAAGAAGGAGGTGGAGAAATTATTGAGTGCTGCCATTATCTTTCCCATCAGACATTCTACTTGGGTAGCCAATTTAGTACCGGTTAGAAAAAAGAATGGGGAAATTCGCTTGTGCGTGGATTTTAGAAACTTGAACAAGGCTTCTGAAAAGGATAATTATCCTTTGCCTTCCATGGATGATGTGCTACAAATTGTGAATGGTTCAGAAATGATGTCTTTCTTAGATGGATTTTTGGGGTACAACCAGATACTGGTTGAAAGGGAAGACAGGATGAAAACTGCCTTCACGACCAAGTGGGGAACCTTTGCTTACAAGAGAATGCCATTTGGATTGATAAATGCTGGAGCTACCTTTCAGTGTGCAATGGATCATGCCTTCAAAGGTCTCATGGGTAAGTGCATCATTGTCTACATGGATGACTTGACAGTTTTTTCTAAATCCCGGTTTGACCACGTAAAGCACTTGGAATCTGTCTTCAACAAATGCAGAGAGTTTGGCATTTCTTTAAACCCAAAGAAGTGTGTTTTTGGTGTAACTAAAGGAAAACTCCTTGGACACTTAATCACCAAAGATGGCATTTCCATGGATCCAGAGAGAGTTGAAGCCATATCGGGGATACCTTTTCCCAACTCTAAGAAAGAGTTAAGATCATTTTTTGGGAAAATTAATTTTGTCAAAAAATTCATCTCTAGTTTTGCAGAAATAGTCAAGCCGCTAAATAACATGCTGAAGGAAACTGCTAAGATTTCCTGGACAACAGAAGCCAAAGCAGCATTCCAAGAGATCAAAACTGCCATCAAGCAAGCTCCAGTTCTGGTGAGCCCAGATTTCAGTGCAGATTTTTACCTGTACTCTTTTTCTTCTGAACACACACTTGCAGTAGTTTTAACCCAACGAAGGGAAACAGGGGAACACCCGATTGCTTTCAAAAGTACCAAATTAAAGGGTGCTAAGCTAAAATACTCTCGCTTGGATAAGCAAGCCTATGCCTTGGTGAGAGCAGTCAAGCAATTCAGGCATTACATATTGAGGAGCAAATTCCATGCTATAGTTCCTGATCCGGCTATCAAATATTTATTAAGCCAGGATGAATTGGGTGAGCTAAGAGGTAATTGGGCCATGAGACTGTAGGAATACGACTTAGAAATTCGGCCTACAAAATTAATCAGAGGACTTGGTTTGTCCCGACATATTGCTGAAATACCTATAGAGGCAAAAATTAATCAGCTGGATTTTGGGATGGATGATTGGTATGGAGATATCATTCATCTGCTAAGGTTTGGAATTTGTCCACCTCACCTGAATAGAACTCAAAGAAGAGCACTGAAGCTGAAATCTGCTCATTTTCTACTCAAAGGAGGCAACTTATACAGAGAAAACTATGCTTGGCATATTCTTAAGATGCATTTCTCAGAATGAAGTGAACGAGGTGATGTCTAGTTTTCATGAAAAGCTAGGAGCAGGGCATTCCTCAGGTTTCGCTACTGCACACAAGATATTGAGAGTAGGCTATTACTGGCCTACATTGTTTAAAGATGCACATCAACATGTGAGAACTTGCCAATAGTGTCAGATCTTTGCATCCAAGCAGGTTAATCGAGCTCTACCATTACAACCTATTATAATAGAAAAACCTTTTATGCAATGGGGACTTGACTTCGTAGGTGTGATAAACCCGAATTCATCAGTAGGGCACAAGTATGTTTTAACAACCACTGACTATTGTACAAGATGGGTTGAAGCAGCAGCCACCATGAAGAGTACAACCCATGAGGTGATTGGATTTTTAGAGTCAAATATCATAACCAGGTTTGGAGTTCCTTTGAATTTGGTGTGCAACAACGGACCGGCCTTTCAGTCATTCGAATTTGCAGAGTGGGCATACCAGAGGGGGATAGTCATCAAGTTTTCATCCAATTATTATCCCCAAGGTAATGGACTAGCTGAGTCCACAAATAAGAATTTGATGAATGCCATCAAGAAGTCTATTGTAGACAAACCCAGACAATGGCATACACTATTGAAGTATGCACTTTGGGCTGACAGGATAAGACATAAAGAAGCTCTTAAGACTTCCCCATTTGCTTTGTTGTATGGTACCCAACCCATAGTTCCTATCTCTCTAAAATTGCCCACTTACCAATTTGCTTTAGATTACTTTGATGATCATGTGGATGTCGAAGCTCGTATATTGGACTTAATTAATTTGCAGGATGAACGACTTCAGGCCTTGGAGCATTTTAGCCGACACCAAGAGACAGTCAAGCACTGGTTTGACAAAAGAGCCAGAGTAAAAGCCTTCAGACTTGCAGACTGGTGCTTCTATGGGACAAAGCCCATGAAAAGAAAGGTAAACACACCAAGTTGCAACCTCTATGGATAGGGCCATACCAGATTGCCGAAATCCTAGGTAATAATGCATTTCGCCTACAGGACTTGGAAGGTAATTTTTTGAACCTTCCTGTCAATGGTCAATATCTGAAGCATTATTTCTCAGTTGTTCCATCCACTACATCATTTGAATAATTGCAAAGATTTTGTGTATATGTATATATTATAAATAAAGTTTGAAGTAGTACGTTTTTATTTTTGTTTTATTTAAAAGTTTGAAGTTCGGTATTTTATCTTTTGAGGTCTGTGCAAATTTATCCTTTACTAGTGGCCCTTTTTCTCCTCTTTAGCTTTTAAAATCTGGTTTGTTTGAAGCTTTTGCCTAAGCAACAAAACACAAATCAACATTTAAAATTGGCACTAGTGTGTTTTTATTTTGTTTTATTTTAAGGTTGAAGTAGTGGGTTTTCATTCTGTTTTATTTTGTTAAGAGATAGTCTGCTAGGGCTAAAAAGTGGAACTACTTGTTATTTAGAACAACAGTAGAAAGATAATTGGATTTTGTATTTTGCTTGCCACAATTATTTTGATTATAAAGAAACTACTATACTGTTTGGCTGAAGAACTCCCAGGGAATCCAAGAAAAGTTGGTCATGAGAGGGGAATCCGATTCATAAAATTACATCAAAGCGTCCAAGGAGGTTGTTGGTACCTGAGCTGAAACAGTTAGTTGATCAATTGCTCGATGAATATAAAAAAAAAAAAAAGAGAAGAAGCAACAAGGCACTCCAGTAATCGGTATCTTTCAAAAGAAAAAGAGAGAGAAGGTGAAATGTTGGCAAGCCAACATAAAAACTGGCACTCTTTCCTGCACATAGCCAAGGCTCCCGAAGGATACATCTCAAACATGCTCACCAAGCTTTAGATGCCACCTCATAGTTGTGATCAGGGTCGTGAAAATCTAAAGAGTAACTCTGTCGAGGTTGTAAAAGGCTAAACTAGTAAACAGAGCTCTACTCGGTTTCCCCTACACAATCTAAATAGTTGTTCGATCCATAGCAAGCATTTGAAGCCCCGGTCATCCTTGGAAGAAGGTTTATACACTTGTAATCGCACATCAGAATCTTCCTTAAGTGGTTCAACCTAGTATGTCCTTGGGAAACTTTAACAGCTAGCAGATAGTAGTTAAGTCATTTTAGAAAATATTTGTGGCAAAGCATGGTACATAGTCTAAATTGTTTTGAAACTAGAGTTCTGGATTCTAAATAGTCCTACTATTTTCCCCGTAGATATCGCCATTTGTTGAGAAGCAACACACCCCCACTAAAAAAAATGAAATTCCATCCTTTGAAAATATTTAATTTTCATTTTTTTCATAGGGACCCTCTTGAGTTTTTCGGGTTTTAATTCCAAATTTTGCTTGCACCCTTTTTCAAGCTTCGCCTACATCAAAGTGTCCAAGTATACTTGCATATGGCATTGATTTCAATAGCAGTTTCTATTTTTGGCCAGCAAACTTCTAAATGCATTTTCCCTTAATCCGTGATGAATTTTAAAGTTCCGTTTGCAAATTTGGGTACCCTTTGGGCCTTTTTAGATGCTTGTAAAGTTTCATCAAATTTTGGGCACTTTGAGTTTTTCATCATTTTTTCTACACCATGTGAAGCTGATCATTCTTGAGCAATTTAAAATTCATTTTTCAAATGTTAAAATTATTTCTGAGTAAGGAAGATCCTTCACCAATATGTAAAAATGCCAAATACAGATGGACAAAGTCGCTGGAGTCAACCTACAATTTTTGGAGAATTTGCAAAGTAGAAGAAAAGCTTGAAGGAAATGTCGCGATATCGCGACATGTTCCATTTTTGGACTGTCCAATATTTGGAAGAGACAAAGTGGAGGAAATGTCGCGATATCGCGACATGTTCCATTTTCGTGAGAGGAAAAGCTCGGAAGAAAATTGGAGGAAATGTCGCGATATCGCGACATGTTCCATTTTTGCGAGGGCCAATGCTTGGAAGAAACAAAGTGGAGGAAATGTCGCGATATCGCGACATGTTCCATTTTCGGAGAACAAAATCTTGAAAGAGACTAAGTGGAGGAAATGTCATGATTTCGTGACATGTTCCATTTTTGTGAGTGCCAATGCTTGGAAGAAACTAAGTGGAGGAAATGTCGTGATTTCGTGACATGTTCCATTTTCGCGAGGGCCAATGCTTGGAAGAAACTAAGTGAAGGAAATGTCACGATTTCGTGACATGTTCCATTTTCACGAGGGCCAAGACTTGGAAGAGACAAAGTGGAGGAAATGTCGTGATTTCGCGACATGTTCCATTTTCGCGAGGGCAAATGCTTGAAAGAGACTAAGTGGAGGAAATGTCACGATTTCGCGACATGTTCCATTTTTGCAAGGGCCAATGCTTGGAAGAGACAAAGTGGAGGAAATGTCATGATTTCGCGACATGTTCCATTTTCGTGAGGGCCAATGCTTGGAAGAGATTAAGTGGAGGAAATGTCACGATTTCGTGACATGTTCCATTTTCGCGAGGGCCAAGACTTGGAAGAGACAAAGTGGAGGAAATGTCACGATATCGTGACATGTTCCATTTTTGGAGAGCAAAAGCTTGAAAGAGACTAAGTGGAGGAAATGTCACGATATCGCGACATGTTCCATTTTTGCGAGGGCCAAGGCTTGGAAGAGACTAAGTGAAGGAAATGTCACGATATCGCGACATGTTCCATTTTCGCGAGGGTAGAAGCTTGAAAGAAGCTAAGTGAAGGAAATGTCGCGATATCGCGACATGTTCCATTTTCGTGAAGGCACAAGCAAGGAAGAAGTGACTTGAAGAAAATGTCATGATATCGCGACATGTTTGGATTTATATTCATTTTTGCAAAATTTGGCCATTCTTTAAATTTTTCATCACCCATCCAAAGGAAGTGAAAGCTTCTCGACACAGTCCAAACCCTAGAAATATTTAAATGGGAAAATTAATTAATTCTAATCTTTGCTTTTCTTTTGCAGAAAGTAATTCGATAGTTACATTCATGGCAGAAGTAATGGCGAGAAAGATAGACAAACCTAAATTTCGGCACAAATCAAGCGAGGAATTAATGAGATGCTCTGACAGCTTGCCGAAAGATAAAGATAAGAGATGCCGAGAAATCAGTGACTCATCCAGATTTTGCAGATCTGGCCGCAAATACAGACTTTAAGGAATTTTCCGGTGAATACATTTGCCAAGAAAATTTATGGCAAAAGTAATGGCGGGGAGAGAATCTCGACTCGAACCAAACAAAGGCAGCTATGCGAGGATGGAAGGCCTCGAAAATCAGTGACTCATCCGAATTTTGTAGAAGAATTAATGAGATGCTCTGACAGCTTATCGAAAGATAAAGATACATTTTACACGCAGTGCCCATTTGACGAGGATAAAACCAAATCTTATCTTCTCCATTTATGGCGAGATCCACATGAAGATTTCAGAGTGATTAGGGTTTATCGAAACTCTATATTAAAATACCTTATATTGTAAAGCTTCGACGGTGGGATTTTTTGATGATAAGATTTAGATATTTGAAAGAAGATATTTTGGAAAGATCAGGGTCTGTCCTGGGTCTATATATACTTCTCTTGAATGTAAAGTCCGGATGCGAAAACTTGGAATAAAAGACATTCTAGCAATTTCTTGCAAATCTTGTTTGAATGCTTTGTTCTGGACCTAGGGTTGGTGTGAAATCATTCTTCTATGATAGCATGGCTAGGAGCCTAATCTCTTTCGGATTTCGATAAGTGCACCTTCTTCTATTTTTGTCTCGCTAAAGTTTTATTTATTTTAGTTGTAAATCTATGTTATCAAGATTGAATATGCTACTAGGCTTCATTCCATTTGTTGTATGCTAGGGAAAATTAGAGATTCAAGGTTCTGGTTTGTTCTAATTGCTCTGTCCTCACTACGCGAGCTAGACTACTTGTGAGAGATACCAGTTAACACCAACTTTCCTTTTGTTTATGATTTTCTTTCAGATCTATGTTATCTCCGTCTTATGCTCTTAGTAGAAGGTGATCTTAGAAAGCTGGACACCTTCCTCTTTGAATGGTTTTACTGTGAAGCTAAATAGTGTAATTGAAATTGATAGTTTTGGATTCTGCAACTAACTTAGATAAGCTTCTCTTTTCTGCCCTACCCTACTCTCTTTGTTCTACTGTTAAATGATCCATTTTTATTTTCTTTCAAATTTGTCTTTTATTTAATCTGCTAAAACATAAAGAGCTATATCAAAGAACTCATCGTAAATATGATTGTCAACAAAGATAACAACCTCTAAAACATTATTGAATGAAGGTCGAGCCCGTTGTAAGGTAATAGACAATCCACTTGAAACTATTCTAGAAGCGAAAAAGAGTGAATAGACATTCGACCCAACTCTGTAACTCACACCTTGGATAACTAGCAAGATCCTAAAGTGAGTGGGATTTATCCCGTATAAGTGTTATTGGTATTTTATGCTCATTCTTCACGGGGTGTGTATGAAAGCCGAACCAACAGGAACCATGAACACACATGGACGCAAGCGACGACAATGTTTGGCCCGCCCATTTCAAATGTGGGCATGCGGAAGACACTAGAAGTGTACCATCCGTTGATGTAATGAAATGTATCAAACAGTCTGAGCCCTAGATGGGGGAGACATATTGTAACTAGATTAAAAGCAACATTAATAAAATATGCCCCGATTTTTTTTGCTTACATCTCATTTCTTTTTGCGTCATTTCCTTCATGCACTTGTTCATTGCATTCGTAGGACTTAGCATCTGCACCATATATCAATTTCGTTTGCATCACATCTGGTACGCCATAACTCTGCATTCAAATTTTAGTGGTGATCATGGTGGGACCCTATCCCCTACTGTTAATATCAGGTTTTTGATCTAAATTTTGTGATTTTCTTTGCAGGTGTTATGCATTTGGGCATTGGACTGCTACTCGTGCCACCCTATGATGAATACAGACTGGAATTCATTCCACCCCGGGATGAATACATATTCATCTCACCCTGTGATGAGTGCAGACCTGCTATTCATCCCACCCCAGGATGATTAGAGCTCTATGCATTTTTTGAGCAGAAACTCAGAGGCATCTAGGTTGGACAGAGAAGAGGTAGGCCTTCTGAACATCCTCTGTGTTTTTTTACTTTCTGTTTTTGCAGATTTTTGTTTTCTTTGCTTTCTTGCAATAAAAAAAAAACATAGAGTAACTTAAATGGAAGTAACTTTATTAGGAATGCATTCTTATCTGGTTTTCTTGCATGATACTTGCACCAATGGCAAGTCCTCATCGTAGGTTTCAGTTCTAGGTAGGTTTTGTGATTTCCTTTTTGCTGCTAATTGTTTCTGAAAGATAAAACATACTTTAAAGCATTGCATTAGTGAAAATCATCTCTTGCTATATGTTTTCTATCTTTACATGATTAAAAGGAACCACCACACATGCCACCTAATAAAATTAACATCAAGGAGTTGGTCTTAATACCCCAACACTTGATCAAGACCAATGGTGGATTTCATCACCACCTTGGCATGGATTCTACATACATTTACCCTGATCACAACTGTTGCTAGACGTAAATCCTGATGAAAGTTGACCAAATGTAACGGGGGTGATTCCCCATGCATGAGGATAAGTCTTCTATGGTAGGTGTCAAAAATAGAGCGATCCCCCTTTCGTATCGTCTATGTTCCACATACTGTTCTGCTCTCACGTACCAATAGTTTCCCTCATGTAAGGGTGGGTATATTGAGAGGTTCGGTATAACGACTTGGCAATGGTATATTGAAGGGGTGACCATTTTGGAGATACAAGAGCCCTCATTTTGCATGTATAACAAAGTTTCCTTTACAATATTTGCATAACAAAAATTGAACACATTAGACCAGATCTAGGACACACATTTAATCTGTGAATGAGATAATCATTTCTTTGTTTGTGTGGTCCCCTTTTGTTTGGTATAGCATAAAAATATATAAAGGAGATAAAAATACATATATCTATTTAGAAAGACCACCACCATGGTGTATACCCGTAGCCAAGCCCAATCAAGGGCATAAGCTACGAAAAGTATACAAGGAGGCACAATTCACCTCCGTTATAGCCCCAAGGACTTGGTTATACCACCTTGGCAGCCTGACCCACCACGTAGTCCACACTATACCACTACAAAAAAGGACTATAGAGGCACCCCTTTGAGGGGCACTCCCATTCAACACAGACCCTCTCATGAGGGGTACATACATGGGAAGGCTCCCTTAGACACTCATTATGAGTGGCCACTATGCGATGAAGTGCTAGAGCAGCATAGGGTTCATAAGGAGGGACCACCTGATTATGTCATCCATCCTCCATGCCTCATTACTGTTAAAAATAATAGGCCAAATATAGAGTGCAAGGCTCTTCAGACAGGGTGAGCCAACTTCACCCTTCCCTTTCACATGTATGAAAGGGAGCACGAGGAAAACTAGTATATTCCTCAAGAGCAATACATCGCACGAGAGCAATGCGCCTCCGCACCTGCTAATTATCAAGATCACCTATTGAGGCCAGAGCCTCGGGTGAATGCTACTAACCTTGATAGAGGAAAGCAACCCATAGAGATATCGGATCATCACGATCGAGATAGATATGTAGGGGAGGCATCTAGGCCTCCTAGACATAGGACAGTGGAACAAATCGACTTGTCATTTGCCAAACAAGCCACCCGCCAAGCGCAAATTATGCAGCTTAGGCAAGATAAGTAGTAGTTAGAGCAACTGTATCATCTTAACAAAGAGCGCATTTAGTGCCAGATAGATGAATTTATCCATAACACTACGCATGAGAGGATTCCAAACCCTCACATGCATAGGATAGAAATTTATGAGAGGCACAACCCCTTAGTGCGAGATAGGTCTCCACGACCTTATCAAGCATTGCCTCCAAGACCTCCTAGACCTGAGTGGGAGGCCACTCCTAGAACTAATGATGGGCATATTTCGTGGGCACCCGTCCATGTATATAGGTCACACCTAGAAACTCCTCAAGAGGCCTATGAGGAATTTGAGCAAGAAGAAGAGCGGGCTGAAACGTCCTACCAAGGCAGGGGGGCGCTATCCGGATACCCCTCCATAGGCCTCATGTTCCTCATAATTCATAATGAGAACAAACCAAATAAGAGGAAATCAAATCCTCTAATGCATACAAAGCATTGTTAGAATGCTTAGAGTCTATTGAGACTAAGACTTTGGGGTCCTAAAATCCCACCTTACCCCAGCTCCGCAGTCACCCTATGCATCCTTCAGTTTCGGCACCCCCATACCCCGACCACTTAAAAATGTCTCAATTGGTAATTTTTAGAGGGGATGAGGATGCCCAGGAGAACGTAAAAATGATCTTGATTCAATGCTTTGGCATTCAGGACAATGATGCATTGCTTCTAAGAACGTTTATAACCACATTCGCAGGCCCTACCTCGGATTGGTTTACCCAATTGCCGAAGCATAGCATGAAAAATATAGACTAGCTAGTGGGCGCGTTCCTTAAATGTTTTGCCTTAAAAACCAAGAAGAAGACATCCTTAAGTGACCTAGCTAGCCTTAAGCAGTATGATGATGAGACCATAGCCACTTATGGGAATCGATGGAGGACATAGCTTTCAAAGCTACCTTACCTCCCTCCCATGGCCGACATGACTCAGATGTTTTAAAAAAGTTGCATAAGGTCGATCTCCATGCTATTGCAGCTACAACAATATGCCACCCTAGAAGAAGCCTTGGCACAATCTAGGATAATTGAGGAGATCAAAATTCAATACGACAAGATTTCCAAGCCGTGCAAGAAAGAATGGACCAAAAATGCCAAAACTGGGCCCATGCAACCGAAACCCACCGCGATCAATCAGGTTGCTATAACTGTACCACTACCTGCACAAATGACATAGCCCCCAAAGGCTAATTATCAGGTAGTTCCTCTTTCTAACTATGAAAAGGAAAACCATAAACAAGAGCAAAATCAGCAGCATTGCCCTAAGCGACAATTCACACAGTTCACGGAGTCTAGAGACTCCTTGTTTGATCGCTTGTTCGCAGTAAACTTGATAAATTTTTTGAAAAGTCGATCCATAGACCCCAACGTGCCAAAACCCAAGGGCTATAGGGAAGATTTATATTGTAGATTTCATTGACAGAAAGGACACAACATCTTCACTTGTTGGAAATTCAAAAACTTAGTGCAGGACTTTATAGACAACAAAATGCTCATGGTAGATAATCTCGTAGCACTGAGAAACCAACAGATGGAAGTCTTAAAAGACCCCTTGCCTACCCATGACACATAGGCAAAGACATTCCAAGTGAATGAGGTAACACAAAATTGCCCCATGCAAGGATACATAGGGATGATAAGCATTGTGACACGAAACAAAAGATACCCAAACATGGCTGCACCTGATGCAGCTACAGGAGATGTTCCATCAACGTCACAACCTACATAATGCCCTACATAACCTCCCCCATCTAGACTAGTGGCCACGATTCGGACTAAGCTTACTCAAATTTTAAGGACCACATCGGCTAGGCTCTCCATTTATGAGCTCATCCAACAATCACCACCCCATCGGGAGGCTCTAATGGAGATACTCAAAGCCATTGAGCTACAACCCCACGAACCTAATTCTTTCAAAAAATTTATGGTACATGTGAGATAATGCACAGAACCAGTCATAACCTTCAGGGAAGATGAACTAAAATCTATGATCGGTGATATGGTGGATCCACCCCTGCATGTCATCGTGTGGGTCAACGAGATTCCATTCAAGAGGGTATTGGTGGACATGGGCTCGTCCAACAACATAATCATGATAGCAACATTAAAACATATTAAGCTACCAGCATCCCACATTATGGCATCCACTTACACTCTTTGAGCATGCAACGACGCGTTATGCTCAATGGTTGGCACAATTTTCCTGCCCATCCAAGTAGGACAAAAAACCATTCCTATGTTGTGTCACATCCTTGAGGGTGAGATGGCCTACAATATATTGCTAGGCCGGCCTTGGATCAGGGACATGAAGTGTGTCCCTTCGATAGCCCATCAATGCCTCAAATACACATACGAAGGGCATGTACATGTAGTCCAGCAGACTTAGAGCCCTTTAAGTTTTGCAATGCGGTGTAGCTGATGCCGCAATCGACCCTCCCATCGACACATTTGGACTTCAGTTGAATCCGTCCACTCAGGGTCTAATTTTTCCTACATCCCCACTGTTAAGTCCCTCACCTAACCAACCTAGCCCCTCTTCATTGTCTATTCCTTCACCAAAAATGCCACCTATGGTGTCCAAACCGAAGGACAATAGGAAGAATCCCATATAGGAGGCACCACCATTAGTCTCAACCATATCTACTGAGGAGGTATCCAGTTGAATGGAAGTCGAGACACCTGATTCACCTAACATGGAGTGGACTCAAGGAGAACTCCCATTCCCTCCCCCTCGACTGTCGATGATTACCATTGAAATTGCCAATACGGGCCTGGGGGAGTACCTAGTGTAGAACATCGTGGAAACACCCACGCTCAAATCCATGCAAGACATGGGGAGACCTTGCCTCCATATCGACACTATCATACCTTTAGGCTACCCATAAAATCAGACCAACTTTTTATATGGGGGCCTCAAGAACGGCCTTGAAACCTACCTACAAGAGGAAGAGGACGAAGAGCCATTTGCCAAGAACATTGACTATCTGTCCAACTCGGACTTCACCTTGAAATACTTAGACTAATGTAATTGGCATGGATATGGATTGGGCAGATATGAACAAGGAATGCACGTTCTTTTTCAACCAAGGTACCAGATGCCATATGATAAATTAGGAGTAGGGTTCAACCACCCTTTGCCCCTTGACATCTTGGTAGAAACCATGCAAGTCTTAGGTCTAGGCAATAGGGATGGGTTGGCACAAGATCCATATGCCAATCCCAACACTACATACACATTGGGGAATTATTTCCCATTGTTAACAACAAACCGTGTTGACCTCAACAGCCCCTCCCCCTTGATCGAGGAAGGGGAAAGTTCATGAAGTAACCTCCAAAAGGAATATGAACAAGATCAAGGGGGGTCTTCTGAAGATGATTTGGATTATGAGGTAGCACCTTGGGACCCTTTTGAGTCCAATAGCAATCACTCGTAGGTGACACCCATTGATGACTATCAGGAGGACTTCATGGCAATGTTTCCATTTAATGTACCAATCAAGAAATTGCCACCTCCAAAGAATCTAGCCTTCTCGTAGAGATCAGAACAACCCAGAAGGGACCAAATCAACATGCTCGAACAAAATGAGCCTCCCATACCAGCCATAAGACCAAGTGATCAAGAAATGCCTAGTGGGAGGCTATACCAGCCAGAGGGACACACAGTTGTTAGAGCCAATGAAGGCCTATGGATCTTCGACAATGATTATGAGGATGATACTGAGATGGCATATCTCAACCATATGAGGCAATAGGAATACCCCATAGACATCGATGGTATGTTTGAACATATGAATATGGGACCAAGGCATAGGTGGCTGTATCGCTCCAAATTTTTTGCACCCTTACCTTTAGGCTATAGGATTCGTGCCCGGAAGGAGGATGTGAAAAGTATGGGATGGTACCTTGGACTGAGAGGCCCTTTGAAGGTCCCGCCTCTTGGGGGAGGGGTATTAAGGTGATTTTTTGACGGATGGTGGGGTTCACCAAGAAACTTTTAGTGGCAGTTTCCATGCCTAGGTTGATAGTGTGTTTGATGTGTTCATTTTTATGCTTGATCATTCAACTCCTAGGTTTGGCCAAATGAATCTAAGCTAAGCTATATGAAATGTTGATTATATGAATACAAAAAATAGAATTAAATAGAAAAATACAAGAAATATACTAGATTAGAAAAGCCATACCTAATCCGGATGTCTGATGGAGGTTCTAATTTTTTAAGTAGTCCAGATCGTCTGGAATTTGACAGGATCATCTCTGATCTAATAGGATCGTCTGAGATCTAACGAATTCATCAGACGAATTCATCAGAGACCTGCAATCAGAGAAATAGACACAGAACACAGAAAATGCAGCAATACTAACAAAGGAAAACGATGTAAAATGACAATATAGATACTAAAACGATAATTACGAATAGAAATTCAAGTAAATTATAGTATTCTAATGAAAAATTATGATCTTATCATGCACTTAAGCTATATGGGTGAACTCCAAAATGCAGAATAGCAGAAAATAACAATAAACTGATCTAAATGCAGAATGAAACAGCAAACTAAAAGAGAAAAGTGCAAACTCTGGGCACTAATTGCCCCTAATGTTGACTGTAATCGAAATCGCCTCGAATTGTTGCGTGATCATCCGAGATTGTACAAGATTGTCTGTGACGATCTGAGCTTGCTCCAACTAAAAAATAATGAGGTTCTCGCAAGAAAACTTCGAAAGGGACAAAGGCAAGCAGTAGTCTAAAACGTTCTAATGCTTGTAAAGCTTAAATTATAGAGAAATTCAGCCAGGGGAATGTCAAGGGGAGGTCCTAAGATTAAATAGGCTTAGGAGGGAGGTTAGGAGGTTGGAGATCATCCTAATCTGGAAGATCTCCAACGGGGGAGGTCTCTAACCGTGCAGACATGCTTTTGCCCCGGTTAGAGACGCCGTTGAAACAAAAGCTAATTATGAAAAATTAGTTTTGGGACGAAATCGTCTGGATGTTCTTATCCAGATGAATTTGTCCGATCTGAGGTGATATCGTCTGATCGGCAACGATATCGTCCAACGAACAAAACAAATCCTAAAAAATGGCATGGAAAATAAGGAAATGGGTAGCAGGCTGTTTTGGAGCGGTTTTGGGGTTGAAATTTAAATTTGAATTATTACTAAAGTAATTTTAATTATTTGCTAAGGTTTACTACGCTAATTTTAGGGTGCTACAATTTGCCCCCTCTTTAGCGAATTTTCCAAAGAAAATGCTTTAAATATGAGTTCTTCTCGATCTACGAGAAAGAAAAAATTTATTCCCATTTTTAGGCGACGATTCTAGGTCGAATCGTACGACAGCTTACTATGGTGCCCCCTCCGTGTTTTTACCCAAATCGAACGTTTGAGGTAAAAACGTGAAAAAGCAAAAAAAAAATAAAAAATGTGTTTAATTGTTTTTGAATAAAATTAAGAAAAATAGGGAAAAACCCTAATTCATTGTTTAATGTTCATTTTCCTAGTTTCTAGAGCTCTGCAGACAAGATGGTCGAGACAGCGCACAGATCGATAGAGGTCCGATGCGGGCTACGGGTAAGGGTCCAAAATTAATTTAGAATGCTTTAATTTTGAATTTCATGCTTTTTAGATTAATTTTTGAATGATTTTTGAGCATCACGGCCATTTTTGGGCCGTCGACGTCATCAAGACGAAATCGTCTCAATTTTGTCGAAATCATCTCGATATCGTTGATTTCGTCCAAGGGCGAAATCGACGATATGGGGGCGATTTCGTACGATAAGGGACGATTCCCTCTTATGAAATCAGAGACAAATTTTCTCAAATTTTGGACGATATCGTCCAATAGTGGATGATATCATCATTTGTATGAAATTGAACTTGTTTTACTTGCATTTTTAATCACTGTTTTATTAATGATTTTTATTGTTTTGTTGTTTATGTTGCAGAGAGGATTACTAAAGAGTCGGGAATGGAAATACGGTGGGCTGAGGGATGACTTGGCCGCTCTATCTCAGGCAGAGCGAGATCAGTTGGCTCAAGTCGGCTTGCAGCATGTGGCAGATATGCCACACGTTTCTATATATATGGGGCTATTGATAGCCCTAGTAGAGAGGTGGTATCTAGGTTCTTGTTTCCGGTTACCGACAAGGGAGATGAATCCCACATTGGAGGATGTATGGAGGATTTTTAGGATCCCCATACAAGGACGGTTAATAACTCTCGTGACCAATCAGGGCCACATGATGATGAGACTGTGCGGAGATCCAAGCTTTGCCCTGGAGAAGGGCGGAGTGAACATCGAGTCGCTACGCCAGATGCCTGGGGCATCTAGACTGACACAGGTTTTGGCTAGGGTGGTAGGTGGTCTGCTGCTATGCCATCAGAGTGGATGTAGACTACCATGGCTACTAACAGATGTGTTCTACGACATGAGAGACCATGGGTACAGGTTTTCTTGGGGGAGCTTTGTACTATGCCGATTGTATAGGATCCTGCATGGGGTTGTATACAAGGGTGGTCGATATCTGGTCATGACATCACTACTACAGGTTTGGTGCTAGGAGCACATCATGGTGCAGAGGCCGGTAGGGCTCCCACTGATAGGGATTGACGGGGAGAGGCCCCAAGTTTTCTACTAGTGGCTCCGGAGAGGGTCACAGTGATGGATAGATCTGCCACTATCTCGGACACTACTTTATGACCTTGTCTCCGACCAGATCACCTGGAGGCCTTGGAGAGATCATCCAGGGTGGGCCAAGGACGGACAAGAGCTGGCTCGCGTTAGGTGAACCTAATAGCTGAGGATGAAGAGGAGAGAGGTAGAGCTCCACCACTATGACCGAGTTTTGAGGTAGTTTGGTCTATAGTAGGGGATCCCATCTCTCAGAGACTACAAGTTTTCTCGAACCGTTCGAGATAATACTATAGTCAGCGGGGCTCTAGATATGCAGCGCTTCTGGAGTGAGGACACGGACGATGCCCCCATTCAGCCAGTGGATGGGGACGACACAGGGGTTGCTGACGGCTATGATGCCTGGTACGCAGGCATCCACCCTCCTTAGATGACGAGGGCTTAGGGTCCGATTCATGCAGTTGTGCGTCGAATGGGGAGGCGATGCCAGGCGGCCATTGAGGCAGCACAGGGTCACGGTGGGAGAGAGCAGAGGAGGCCACAGGCTCAGCAGAGGCCATGACAGTGGGAGAGGAGGGAGGAGAGACCCCCTTCTCCATGAAGAGAGAGGCCACCATCGCCTAATAAGGGCAAGGGTGTCGAGGTAGGAGAGAGTAGCGAGATGGCTACTCTCCGGGCGAAGACTGTCCGTCTCTAGGCTCAGGTGTAGTCCTTGTAGGATGAGGCTACAGGACACCGATAGGAGGCCACACAGCTCAGATATGAGGTCACACGCCTCAGAGCATGGAGCAGATGGGTGAGCACTCGGGACCTAGCACAAGCTATTGCCCAGATCACATTCTATCAGACACTATACCACCATATGGTTCCAGAGGAGCAGAGGTTACCGTTGTTGGCCCACATTACGGAGCCTATCATGACGAGGTCATCGAGGACATCATCATGATCAGCATCTAGGACTCATAGCACCACATGAACTATGATGGGGCCACCTCATCCACCTCAAGGTGGGAGAGGAGATGAGGCTGAGAGCTTGAGGGGTTCTCGAGGCTAGCTACTACAGACTGCACTGCACAGATTGATACATAGTGTTTATTATTTTTGATAGAGGATTGAGTATGCCGAGATATATATTATGGCATACCAATCCAGTTTTGAGATGATGTATATATTGTTGATATATATATAGATGAGATATTTTTTATCATATGACTTGTCTTATGTGTTTGTATGATGCTTTAATGTTTTGGTGTGATTGATTTGATGATTCATGTAATTATGTCGTTTTGGAAATATTATGGTTTGAATGTCATGCTTTTAAAATTTAAATGAAATAATCTGATGTAAACAAATTGGTTGTTTGTGGGATAAAAAAATAAAAGGGACTTTTAACAATAATTTCAAAGGACATTGTCGCTATTTATGACCATTTCATGGAGTCGCCACTCGCTAGGTCGTCAAGCTAATCCCGGTATAGAAATATTGCTAAAAGTAAAAGAGTGCTTAAGAGACTGTCTTAAGACTTTGTTCTGATGATGCAAATGATGATGATGATGGTGATTTGTTTTCAGATTTCCATGAAAAAATTATGCATGAAATATTAAAAAAAAAAAAATGATTTTTTGCTAGGCATAAATTCCTAAGTGTGATAAAATTTTTGAATAATTCCCTAGGAATTATACCATCATTGCAAAATTGGAGTTTGACATAATGACATTAAATAGTAATAATGTGCATTGTTTTAAAGCATAATTGAGTAACATAATGATGTAAGTCATATGTGTTTATGATTTTAAATAAATGGGAAATAAAATTAGTACAATGGTTTGCACTAGGCATAGAATATTTAGGTATAAACTTATACCATCATCGCGAAATATAAAGAAGAAAATAATAGTTTTATTGCATGGTTGATTTTTAATTTTTGAAAATAAATAAAAAATATAAATATGAGGGCTTGCGCTAGGCATAAAATTCCAATTTTGGTTTTGGAACTATACCATCGTCGCAAAAGTCAAAAAGTTATATATAAATGTAACTTTATTGCATGTTTTTTTTTTAAATGATTTTGATTTTTTTGATAATGCATGTAGTTGTCTTTATACTAAACAACTGTTCTCAGATAAGAAAATGAAATTATTCTAGACAATTTGCAAAAATATTTCAAAGTATCTTAAAGACAAAAGTTAGATTTATAAGGAATCTCATGTGCGTATGTGAGTTCATTTCTGATCTTGATTTATCATAATGATACACAAAATCTCTCAAATACAAATGTGTGTGCAATTGCTTTATGCATTTACCAGTTTTGAGAAAGATAATTTGATACAAGTGATTTGAATTAACCAAAGAAGTGTTCATTAACCATGATTTAGATGCATATAACCGTACCAGACTACTATGTAAGTTGGGTTATCAAGAGCTAGCTAATCCATAAGCAGACATAGGTCTGTACAAAAGAAGGTCACTAATGTGACAGACATATCACCACGCTCGGAGTTACCCAAGGCCAAGCGGGTTGGGCACAAACCACCTGTTATGGGGCTTACCTCACAGTTTTCGAATAATTGAGAATTCCAGGGATTCAAGCTCATCAACCCTTATTTTCTTTTCAATGGGTAGGGAAAGGGATTTTATTGCTTTTGCTTTTGCTTGTTTTGCTTTCTTTTTCTTTTCTTTTTTTCTTTTTTGTATTTTTCTTTTTCGTATCTTTTGCTTTGATATTTGAGATAATGCTGAAATAGTGCTAAGAGAGTACAAAATGATTCTGAGATAATGCTTCTTTTTTTTCTCATGATTTTGCTTGACTTTTCTTTTTCTTTTGCTTCCTATTCTAGGGATACTTGCTCGGATTAGCTGTAGAGCAAGGGATTTTTATTCCGGGTAGGGGTGAGCTTGTCCGTTTGTCAATTCTCAAAGATTCTAGACCATGTGCATGATAGGATAGCAGGGGAAACTTTTCGCTCAAGAAACCACTTCTACTATGTAGCATAGCATGGACATTACAAATATAATCATTTTATTGTGAAAGGATATGATTGGTTTAAGTAAATAACAAGATCAATTCTCTGTGCTCAAACTTTATTTAATTGAATTTTGTGGGCTTTGATATAAGAGAGATTAGTAATCATGCCAGATAAAATCAAGATATTAATTTTTGTGTTTGCAAAAGTGAGAGATTCCAAATAAATGCTAATTTATCCAAAATAATTTGAAAATATAACTGCAACACTTCAAGAATTGACAGGTATGAAATAAAAGATGTTTTTGAAGATTTTGATAATTTTGATGTTTTTGTATTTTGATCTTAATTGATGAATTAAAAGAAATACATTGTTATTGTTTTTTTGAAACTTTTTATATAAGAGACTTGTTGAGAAGCAACACACCCCCACTGAAAAATGAGATTCCATCCTTAGAAAATTCTGAACTTTCATTTTGCAGTAGGGACCCTCTTGATCATTTTCAGGTTTTAAATCCAAATTTGCTTGCCTCCTTTTTAAAGTTGTGCTTTTTTCAAGTCTTTCTAGCATTGTTATTTCAAGCATTCACTTTCTACATGCTAGAATCATTCATGCATAAAGAAAATCTTGCACCGGTACCGAGAAAAATCCTGAAAACAGTTGCATAAATTCATGAAAAATCAAACTTTCCATTTTTGGTAGTGTCGCGATATCGCGACACTTCCATTTTTGAAAATGTCGCGATATCGCGACAGGAAAATCAAAATGCAGCTAAGTCGAAAAAACGTAGCGAAATCGCGACACCTTCCATTTTTGGAAGTGTCGCGATATCGCGACATTTCCATTTTTGGAAAGCATCACGAAATCGCTAAGGATGAGGAGAGAGAAATCCGGGGAGAAAAATGTCGCGAAATCGCGACATGTCGCATTTTCGCGATAGGAGAGAGAAAGTGGGCTGAAGAATCAAAAATCCGCTAAGTCATTTTTGTGTAGCGAAATCGTGACACTTTCCATTTTTGGAAGTGTCGCGATATCGCGACATTTCCATTTTGTGTGGATTGCGACTTTTTTGGATATCGGACATTTCCATTTGAAGTGTCGCGATATCGCGACATTTCCATTTTTGGAAAGTGTCGCAAAATCGTTGTCTACCGGAGGAGAGAGAAGAAATCAGTACGGACCAGTGCGATTTCGTGACATGTCCCATTTTCGCGGAGGATAAATGAAAAAGTGGCTAAGTCCGAAAATTGCAACGATGCGCTGCACGTCTCAAAATCGCGGGCTAAAGGGTGCAGCGATGCGCTGCATGTTTCCAAGTCGAAAGAAAAAGTTGCAGCGATGCGCTGCATGTTTCCAAGTCGAAATAAAAGTTGCGCCGATGCGCCATGTTTCAAATGGGGAGAGTGGTAGCGATGCGCCGCACGTTTAAGAAGTCTCCAAGACAAGCATGTCGCGAAATCGCGACATGTTTGGAGCAAGTTGTACGGCCGCCAGCGAGAGGCGCGATTTTGCGACATGTCGCGAAATCGCGACATGTCGCATTTTCGCGGCCGACAGGGAGAGAAGCAGCGCAGCGCTGGAGACGTCGCGATTTCGCGACATGTCGCGAAATCGCGACATGTCTCATTTTCGCGATAGGAGAGAGAAAGTCCTCAAAGTTGACCTGAAAGTGCATTTCAACGGAAACAGAAGGCATCCTGGGGTAGCGACACGTGTCAAAGCGTGAGGCAGACAAGTAGAGGCCGACATGCAAGCTTATTTTGCGGATTTTAATCTATTTTTAATGTTTTAAGCTTGGATTTAATGTTTATTAAAGTGCTAATATAATCTTTTTGTCTTTCATGCAGGATTCCATCTGGCACTTACGGGACAACCGGGAAAGGCCATAAAGGCAAAGTTAAAGTGCGGATTTAGTCAAGGACCGCCATGCTAGAAGAGAAGCTGCCGGTGAGAGCATTCAATGACAAATTTATTGCAGACTTGATAGCATGAAGACCATTTCAACTCAGGGATGGCTTTACGGAGATCAGATCTGAGAGAAGTGGTGACTCATCCGGCTCACCAACAGAATTAATGGAGGCATTTATTTGCAGCTGCGGATGAATGCAAGTGGCTTTAGATTTTATCTTCTCCATTTATGGCAATCTGATCGCACCGATTTGCAGAAGGGTTAAGTTCTATCCGGACTTTGATTTTAAATGGATTTTTATTGTAAAACCCGGGTCCTAGGGTTTAAGTGCGATAAGATTTAGGGTTTGAGCAAGATATTTTGAAAAGATCGTGGTCTGTCCTGAGTCTATAAATACAGATTCTAAATGTAATCGCGGGAGGCGGAGACTTAGAAATAAAAGGCTTATAAGCAATTTCTTGCAAATTTTGTGAAATCCTTTGTTTCTGGACTTGGAGTTGATGTGCTTTAGCTTTTCTGTGATAGCATGGCCAGGAGCCTAATCTTTTGCAGAGTGTGATAAGTGTATCTTCTTTTGTTATCCGTTCCATTTAAAGTTTATTAGATATATGTTGTAAATCTACCAGTTATCAAGTTTAAATATGTCGTTAGGCTTCAGCTTGTTCTATTGTCTGCTAGGAGAAATTACAGATTTGAAGGTTAAGTTTGTTCTAATTGCTCTGTCTTCACTGTGTGAGCTAGGCTATCGATGAAAGATACCAGCTTTAACCAGCTGCCCTTGGATTTATAATTTTTTGCTAGATCTGTTTCACTCTGCCTTGTGCTCTTAGTTGAAAGTGATCTTAGACTGACTGGACACTTTCTTCTTTGATTTGTTCTCGTTGTGAAGCTAGTAGCATAGATAAAATTGATAGCTTTAGAGTTTTACAGTTTGATGTTTGATAAACTTCTCTTTCTGCCCTACCCTACCCTCTCTTTGTTTTCGATGAATGATCCATTTTTATTTTCTTTGTTTGTCTTTTATTTAAATCTACTGACCCATGAGAGCTAGATCAAGAATTCAAGTTAAATCCGATTGTCAACAACTTTTGCAACTATCGAACAAGTTCAAGAACCCCCCGTAAGGTAACAGAGCAATCCATATTGAAATCTATTCCAGTAAGTGGAAAAGAGTGAATTGCCATTCGACCCAACTCTGTAACTCGCACCTTGGATAACCAGCTAGATCCTAAAGATGAGTGGGATCCGTCCCGTGGGTGTCTCCGGAGCTTCCTTGCTTCATCCTTTCCTGGGGTGTGCATGAAAGCCGGACCAACAACCTAATTGGCGCTAGAAGGAGGGCCACAGAACATCTGTTCTTAGTGCACTTGAGTTGAGAAATCCGACTGTATGTGGAACTGTATTTTATCCAAAGTCTGGTAGCCAATTTTCCCTCCTCCTCAGCCAACAACCTAATTGGCGCTAGAAGGAGGGTTGTTGAACATCTCGTTCAGTCTGTCAAATACTGTATTGTATGTGCTGAGTCTGGTATTTTATCTTTTGAATCCTTTTCCCTCCTCCTCAGCCAACAACCTAATTGGAACTAGAAGGAGGGCCACAGAACATCTGTTCTTAGTGCACTTGAGTTGAGAAATCCGACTGTATGTGGCTAGTTGTATTTTATCCAAAGTCTGGTAGCCAATTTTCCCCTCCTCCTCAGCCAACAACCTAATTGGCGCTAGAAGGAGGGCTTGAACTCAGTTCAAGTATTGTAAGGGCATAACAACAACATTTGAAGGACCCACAATGAACTCCGGACAATTTTGTAAATTGTCGATGTTTTTAAATTGTGTGTTTTTAAATTGTGGTTTTGAAAGTTGTCGATACAGCTTTTAAAATTGCCGGAGAAGACCTCAAGTTCGTAACAGCTTTATCTCCACCGGCAGTTATCCAATTACAACTCGTAACATCACCGTCACCCAAGTAATAATGGCAAATTGGTTGGGCCCCACCGCTTTGAATATCCCGGGTATAGCCCATGACCTGCCCAGAAGCCCGGAAAGATATCTCCCTGGTATAAACATGATGGGACAAGAACTGCAGAAGAACACCTGCTAGCTTTTAAAAATGCTTTAAGATTGTTGAATATACAACATGAAGATGTTGCCTGCAGATTGTTCCCGTTCACTCTCCAGGAGGGAGCTTATGACTGGTTTTTAAACCTCACCAAAGAATTCCATTACTAGCTGGGATGATCTAGAGAAAGCTTTTATATCACAATTCGGTGAAGTGATAGATCCCAGCATTTTATATCAACAATTTTCCAGCATCAAGAAAGAGTCGGGAGAAACTGTCAGGTCTTTCAATATGAGGTTCCAAAGAGCTTACGGTAGAATGATTGGCCATTACATCCCAAATGCAAATCTGGCCTTAGAAATCTACAAGAATGCATTGGATTCAGTGACCTCTATTTTCCTCAAGAGAGACATCAATATCACAACCCTGGCAGGGGCTTATAAAGAAGCCTTAATTCTTGAAAGACAGTTAGGGCCTCAAATTCTGAGCAGTCCTTTGATATCCTATGTTACACGTAACATGCCTGTTCCGCACCCCATTCCACATCATGAGTTAGTGCCAACATGTCATGCTCTACCCAAGGAGACTCCGTTAACTGTGACATCCACTCAGCATGTGCAAAATACAGAGAAAAGTTCTGACAAGTTCAAAGTGTAGGTGCTTGAACTGAACAGTTGTGATCTGGCACCACCCAAATCTAAAGTTTTTCCTGGTGAGTTAAATTTTCCTAGAGATCAAAGAAATATTGATATTTCTAGTTCACCCAAAAATAGTACAACCAGGGTTTCAGATTCTTTCACTTTTCCCGAAGAGACAAAAGTCTTGTAGAGACTCCTGTGGATGAAATGCAAGATTTTCAACAGTTCAAAATGGACAGTTATGACTTGAAATGTGAGAGTCCATAACTTAATAATGATCCTTCCTCATCAGAGGATGATGAAAGTGAGATTCAATATCACTATGCAGAAGTAACTGAGGAGGATAACATCATTGAGGATATGAGGGAACTTAAAGCTGACATCACCCTCTATGAACTGCCTCAGATTGTTGAACAAAAGGTTAACTTGATTGAGGCTTACTCTGGACCACCTGTTGGATTTCAAGAAAAGGAGGAAAAGATAGTAAATATGAATGTGGTCAGCCAACTTGGAATTGATGAACTGTCTCAACATAAGCCTGCAACTTCTGAACATAATATCAAAGATAAGGCTATAAACTGTGTTGATGCAGATATTGGAGTTTATAATTTGGCAACTGAGAAGGTGAGAACAGTTACAGCTCTAAACCATCACAACAATGATGTTTGGACATTGCACATTGATGAGGTTAAATCTAAGCAAGGCTCAGGTGAAAAGGAAAATTGTAAGCATTCTTCTAGAGGGATAAAAATTGAAGTCCTGGATATTGAAGCAAGACAAGAACCACAAAATGTTCAAGTTGTTAAGAACCAGGGCATACAGATAAAACATGATTTCTTTCACTTGTCACATAATTTTGAAGATGTGATGGCCTGGGTCTGTCAAGATTTTAAGGTATTTGATCCTCGGGGTTTTTTTACATTCAATCCTTTTGAAAGAACTCTGCAAACCCTTCAATTAGAAGCATAAACATGTTATCATATGATTTGTTATTATATGATTTGTTTAATTTGAAGGAGTTGCAGATTTGTTTTTCAAATGGGACAGGGAAGACAAGAAACCCAAGTCTTTCCCAGATAGCAAATTTTTGAAGCACAGTCTGAGTGCATTTCGTCAACAGGACCTGAAAGGTAATTTTTCTAAATTACTTGCACATGGTCCAAATTTTTTAAGGCACCATTTCTCTGCTTTCCCAACTGCTGCATTTTTTGAGTATGAAGGGAAGTTGTAACATATGTATGCATTGTAAGTAAGTCTTTTGTTTTAGTTTTATTTCTTTGTCAGTGCAGTTTTATTTTTAAATGTCTATACAGTTGCAGTTTTTCAGTTTTCTTTAATTGTTTTTCGTTTTAGCTTGTGCGCTTTATTTCTTTTTTCGTGCTTTTTATTTCCTTTCTTTGTCTTTTTATTTTAGCTTGCTTTTATTTTAGTCTCGTATGCTTTTTCTTCCTTGCGTTCTTTTTCTTTGTCGTTCTATTGGTTTTGTTTTTCGTGTTTAATTTATTTAGCTTGCTTTAGTTTATTTCTGTTGTTGCGTTTACTTTGTCGTTTTTAGTTGCTTTGTTTTAGTTTTTCTTTTATTTTTATTTTTTGTTTCTTTTATTGCTTTCTTCTTTTTCTTTGTCTCGTGTTTTTTGTTTGTTTTTGTTGTAGCTTTATTTATTTGTTTGTTTTATTTTAGTCTGTGCAGTTTTATTCTGTTTTGCTTTAAAGCCTGTGCCTGTCCTTGGAAGCCTGTACAAAGTCCTTTGGCTTCTAAAATTTTTTTGTCCTTTGCCTTTGCTTGAGCAATCAATGAAAAGTCAGCCTACTAAAATTGTTTATTCTAAGCTGATAAATCCACAATCCATTGCCCATGTTGTTCACCATTCTAATTGAGATAGTCTGCTTACTCTGAAAAGTAGAACTATTTTGTTATTCAGGACAAAGGTAGAGAGATGATTGGATCTTGTGTCTTACTTGCCACTACTTGTTTTAATGATAGAAAAACTGCTATGCTGTTTAGTTGGAGGAACTCCCGGGGAATCCAAGAAAAGCTGGTTATGAGAGGGGACTATGGTTCATGCAATTATTTGGGTGTCACCAGAGGCTATTAGTGCCTAGACTGAAACAGTTCCGGATTGATCAAATGTTAAAAGAAAATTGTGATTTCCCTAAAAGCATTTCAGATATTGATATATTTCAGAGGGAGAGATATAAAAAAAAAAAAAAAAAGAGAGAGAAAAGAGTTGAACAATTAAAAGAGGCAGCCAATATTAGATTCTGCCCTACAGTTGTAAATTGGGTCGTGTAAATCTAAAGGGTAACTCTGTCTAGGCTGTAAAAGGCTAAACTAGTAAACAGAGCTCTACTCGGTTTCCCCTTTTACAATCTAGAAAAGTTGATCAGTCCAAGTTTATCATTCAATTCAGTCATCCTTGAAGAAAGTTTTATACCCTTTGAAATTGCACATCATAAATCTTCCTTGAAGTAATCCAGCCTAGTATGTCCTTGGGAAATTTTAACAATTTGGCAGCTAACGATCAATTTATTGTGAAGAATGTCTGTGGCAAGGCATGATGCATGGTCTTTTTGTTTTGAAACCATAGTCTTGGGTTCTAAAATAGTGCTACTATTTTACCCGCAGATATCGCCATTTGTTGAGAAGCAACACACCCCCACTGAAAAATGAGATTCCATCCTCTAGAAAATTCTGAACTTCCATTTTTGGCAAATAGAGGACCCTCTTGATCATTTTCGGTTTTAAATCCAAATTTGCTTGCCTCCCTTTTAAAGTTGTGCTTTTTCTAAGTCATTCTAGCCTTGTTATCTCAGAATTCACTTTTACATGCTAGAAATCATTCATGCACAAAGAAAATCTTGCACCGGTACCGAGAAAAATCCTGAAAACAGTTGCATAAATTCATGAAAAATCAAACTTTCCATTTTTGGTAGTGTCGCGATATCGCGACACTTCCATTTTCGAAAATGTCGCGATATCGCGACAGGAAAATAAAAATGCAGCTAAGTCGAAAAAACGTAGCGAAATCGCGACACTTTCCATTTTTGGAAGTGTCGCGATATCGCGACATTTCCATTTTTGGAAAGCGTCGCGAAATCGCTACAGGATGAGGAGAGAGAAAGCCGGGGAGAAAAATGTCGCGAAATCGTGACATGTCGCATTTTCGCGATAGGAGAGAGAAAGTGGGCTGAAGAGTCAAAAATCTGCCAAGTCATTTTTGTGTAGCGAAATCGCGACACTTTCCATTTTTGGAAGTGTCACGATATCGCGACATTTTCATTTTGGAAAGTGTCGCAAAATCGCTGTCTACCGGAGGAGAGAGAAGAAATCAGTACGGACCAGCGCGATTTCGCGACATGTCACATTTTCGCGACTGGATAAATGAAAAAGTGGCTAAGTCCGAAAATTGCAGCGATGCGCTGCATGTTTCAAAATCGGGGTAAAAGGGTGCAGCGATGCGCTGCATGTTTCAAGTCGAGATGAAAAGTTGCAGTGATGCTTTGCATGTTTCCAAGTCAAAATAAAAAGTTGCAACGATGCGCTGCGTGTTTCAAAATCACGGGCAGGAGTGGCAGCGATGCGCTGCACATTTCGAAGAAGTCTCGCAAGACAAGCATGTCGCGAAATCGTGACATGCTGGAGCAAAGTTGTACGGCCGCCAGCGAGAGGCGCGATTTCGTGACATGTCGCATTTTCACGGCCGACAGAGGGAGAAGCAGCGCAGCGCTGGAGACGTCGCGATTTCGCGACATGTCGCGAAATCGCGACATGTCTCATTTTCACGGTAGGAGAGAGAAAGTCCTCAAAGTTGACCAGAAGTGCATTCCAGCGGAAACAGAAGGCATCCTGGGGTAGCGACACGTGTCAAAGCGTGAGTGCAGACATGCAGGCCGACATGCAAGCTTATTTTGTGGATTTTAATCTGCTTTTAATGTTTTAAGCTTGGATTTAATGTTTATTAAAGTGCTAATATAATCTTTTTGTCTTTCATGCAGGATTCCATCTGGCACTTGCGGGACAACCGGGAAAGGCCATAAAGGCAAAGTTAAAGTGCAGATTTAGTCAAGGACCGCCATGCTAGAAGAGAAGCTGCCGATGAGAGCATTCAATGACAAATTTATTGCAGAATTGATAGCATGAAGACCATTTCAACTCAGGGATGGCTTTACGGAGATCAGATCTGAGAGAAGTGGTGACTCATCCGGCTCACCAGCAGAATTAATGGAGGCATTTATTTGCAGCTACGGATGAATGCAAGTGGCTTTAGATTTTATCTTCTCCATTTATGGCAGCTGACTGCACAGATTTGCCGAAGGGTTAAGTTCTATCCGGACTTTGATTTTAAATGGATTTTTATTGTAAAACCCGGGTCCTAGGGTTTAAGTGCGATAAGATTTAGGGTTTGAGCAAGATATTTTGAAAAGATCAGGGTCTGTCCTGAGTCTATAAATACAGATTCTAAATGTAATCGCGGGAGGCGGAGACTTAGAAATAAAAGGCTTATAAGCAATTTCTTGCAAATTTTGTGAAATCCTTTGTTTCTGGACTTGGAGTTGATGTGCTTTAGCTTTTCTATGATAGCATGGCCAGGAGCCTAATCTTTTGCAGAGTGTGATAAGTGTATCTTCTTTTGTTATCCGTTCCATTTAAAGTTTGTTAGATATATGCTGTAAATCTACCATTATCAAGTTTAAATATGCTGTTAGGCTTCAGTTGTTCTTTTGTCTGCTAGGGGAAATTACAGATTTTAGGTGTAAGTTTGTTCTAATTGCTCTGTCTTCACTGTGTGAGCTAGGCTACCGGTGAAAGATACCGCTTTTAACCAGCTGCCCTTGGATTTATAATTTTCTGCTAGATCTGTTTCACTCTGCCTTGTGCTCTTAGTTGAAAGTGATCTTAGATCGACTGGACACTTTCTTCTTTGATTTGTTCTATTGTGAAGCTAGTAGCATAGATAAAATTGATAGTTTAGGGTTTTACAGCTTGATGTTTGATAAACTTCTCTTTCTCGCCTCTACCCTACCCTCTCTTTGTTTTCGGTGAATGATCCATTTTTATTTTCTTTGTTTGTCTTTTATTTAAATCACTGACCCATGAGAGCTAGATCAAGAATTCAAGTTAAATCTGATTGTCAACAACTTTTGCAACTATCGAACAAGTTCAAGAACCCCCCGTAAGGTAACAGAGCAATCCATATTGAAATCTATTCCCGAAGTGGAAAAGAGTGAATTGCCATTCGACCCAACTCTGTAACTCGCACCTTGGATAACCAACTAGATCCTAAAGATGAGTGGGATCCGTCCCGTGGGTGTCTCCGGAGCTTCCTTGCTTCATCCTTTCCCGGGGTGTGCATGAAAGCCGGACCAACAAGACTAAAAAGGAAATAATATACAAAAAATATATATACAATGATGGAATGACCAAATTTTATGTGTAATATCACTTAAGATGCATAATATTCATAGGTTCTTTTAAATCTTTACCATCTAAGGTAGCTAATTTGTATGCTCCCGATTCAAATTTAGCAGTGATAATATATGGTCCAAGATAGTTGGGTTCAAATTTACCTTTAAGGTCTTTAGTTGCATTAGTATTTTTTTTATTTTCTTTTAAAACAAGGTCGTCGATCTTAAAGGATCGATGACGAACTTTCTTAGCATATGATCTTTTAAGCTTGTTTTGGTAGGCACGAAGATGCTCCAAAGCATTGATGCGCTTTTCATCTAGGAGTTCCAGCTGATCGAGTCTACCAGCTTGATATTCATCTCCTACTTTGGTATCTTGAAGTAGTAGAGCCAAAGAAGGAACTTCTAATTCAAAGGGAAAAACAGCTTCAGCGCCATAAACCAAAACAAAAGGTGAAGTACCTATGGGAGTACGAACACTAGTGCGATATGCCCACAAAGCTGGATATAATTGAATGTGCCAGTCGTGGCCAGATTTATTGACCAATATTTTGAGGATTTTTATTAAGGTTTTATTAGATGCTTCTGCTTGGCCATTACCCTGAGGATAATAGGGAGTGGACCAGCGATGTTGAATCTTATATTTTTGGCATAATTTCTTAACATCGACTAGTAAGGCCACTCTGGGATGCATTTTTCTGAGTTTCTGTTTAACAGGTTTAGCATTTGGATGGACTACTAGATGATGCATGACTATAGAAGGGTCTAAACATGGCATATATTCATATGTCCAAGCGAAGACATCTTCATATTCTTTAAGGAATGCAATGTATTGCTCTCGTTTTTCTTGACTTAATTCTAATCCAATACTGATGATGTGAGGATTATCCTTAGTTCCAATGTTAACCTTAATGACATTTTCTACTTCCATGTGTAGATCTCTTTCAAAATTAGGTGGGGTAGGTGAAACGCCCAATTCTTGTAATTCCTTTAAGGTTAACTTGGATAATTCATCTTGAGGAGTCGTGGCCTCGAGCTGGGCTATAGTAGGTATAGAACCATCAAAATAAAAACCATTGTGTAACATCTCTTCCAAGGAGACATCATGGAAAATATCTCCTTCCAACTCATCATCAGATTCAGCAATCATTTCAGGATAGGCTATGGATAGCATATTGCGGGTAGAATAATTATTCTTGGGATACAAATAATCTTGTTTATCTAGATAATCTTGATAACATATGAGTTGATCATCATCTTCAAAAGGGAAGGGTTGACCCTTACTAGGAAATAGGCCCACACCACATCGGGTGGGCCATGGTTCTACCTCAAATGGTTCTTTCATACCATTTTGGAAAGGTCCCAAGCCTTTCCCTTTATAGCCCAATTTAAGCATTATGGGTTTAGCTTTAATATATTCATTAGCAAAATAGCATCGAGCATATCCATCACAATGTGTCTTGATGTTTCGGGGTATTATTCCCCAATCATATCCTTTATAAATAAAAGCACAACTTTCGACATGGTAGATACTTCCCATAGGTTGTGGGAGGCCCAAGGTACGAGGAGAAGGCGACAAATTACTTAAGATAATGGAATATTGCATAGAAGCATTTGTTTTTTCTGATATAAGAATTTTAGATAAATCAAGTAAGAGTTCATTAGAAAGAGCATAAGAGGTAGAAGGATCATTCCCTATATCTTTAGATGTGGAAGGTATGATAGATGTAGATAATGTGGAGGTGTTAATAAATGGGTCTATAGGTTTTGAAATTATAGGGATGGAACATGAAGGATTGGTTGTGGATTTAAAATATTTTTGAGGTTCTAGTGTGGTTTGTTTAGAAGATTGTTGAGCTATATATGAGGGTGAAATTAATGGAGGAGAAATAGATGAAGTTATGGGTGTGTGTTTCACACGTTTAGATGAAAAATAAGAATTAGGATGTGTGGATGACAGAGCAGGGCAGAATTGAACTCCAACAGGTTCTGCCAAAGCACACATATCAAAGGGTCTAGGATCACCATGGATAGTGACCAGCTGATTTTTAAATTTGAATTTAACACATTGGTGTAAATTTGATGGGACAGCCCACATTGCATTGATCCAAGGATGACCCAAGAGTATATTGTATGATGCAAGGCAATGTACAATAAACACAATCGTATCTAAGGTTCTCGGACCAACTTGCAATGGGATGGTGATAACTCCACACGTTTCTTGTGTTTCATCATTGAAATATTTTATGATCATGTCAGTTTTCTTCATTTCATCACTTCTAAACCCAAATCTTTGGTAGAAGTCAAAAGTGCAAATGTTTAGAGATGAACCATTATCAATCAAGACCCTTTTGACTGCTACATCTCCTATTAGGGCAATAATATATAAGGGGTTATCCTTATGTAAACTATGTTGTGGGATATCTTTATCTCGAAAGTCAATACAATCAACTTCTCGAGTGATGATAGTATTGGACATGGCTTCAGGTTGAATATTTTGAGGTACCATCATTTGGCTTAATGTGAGCATTAATTCATCCCTATGGGTAGGAGAAGATCTTAACAAGTCCAAAAGGGAAATTCTGGCTATAGTATTGGATAATTGTTCATTAATATTGTAAGGAGGTTTTGGTTGAACATTAGACATATGATTCCCTTTATTGGGATTTTTCAAAATAAATGGAGCTGATCCATCATTCTGAGTTTGATCCTGTTGAGAATTGTGAACCTATTGTCTGGTAACAAATCCAATGGTACCTACAATGTTATATTGAAGATGCTGAATTGGTCTCGGTCTAGCGTTTATGGCTTGTTCATTAGGAAGGAACTGATTAGAAGAGGGTCGAGTAGTAACTCTTCTAGGAAATGGTTCTTTCGAAACCATAGCATCTGTGATAGGTTGAATAGGATCTTATTCATCTTCAGAACTATTCGATTTATTTGAGGTGATGTCTATTTCACTTTCAGTATCCGATTCTACATCACTAGGATCCGATGTTTGAGTATTATGTAGGGGTCTGGTCGTGACCATGGATAAAGTTGTGTCAATTTTTTGTAAATCATGATTAAGTAAATGTCTGCTAATAGTTCCTACATATCGGGTAGGAGGAGGGACATTATGATGCTCAATTTGATTAGCCACCTCTTTACCATGTTTTGGTAAAGGATGTTGAAATATATCTAATGATTGATTAGCATTTTGATTCTAATTTTGGGGAATGTTATTTTGAGTATTATTAGGAGGATTTTGTTTAGGTTGAAAGGCTTGCACCTCCATTTCATTATTATCAATCAAGTCTTGTATTTTATGTTTTAATATTTTGCAAGAGTTTGTAGCATGTCCAGGTCCTCTATGAAAATCACAATGTAAATCAGCTCGTATCCTGGGTATAGTTGGATCGGGTTCCCGGATAGTGGTAATTGAATCAAACCTTTTTCGAGTAATTGGGGTAGAATAGTTGATAATGGTTGATTCAATCTAGTAAACTCTCGAGGTGGTTTATCAGGAGGTTTTAATATAAACTTCTCTGTTGTTTTCGTAGTATTAACATTAGCAATGTTTCTACTATCAGTGACTCCGTCATCCACAACTTGTTTTTTTTTATACTGACTTCTGGATGTTTTCTCATCATCTTTCCTTTTGAGCTGACCTCTTCTAATGAGAGCATCTTCCACCCTTAGAGCTAAGTCTATAGCTTGATCGAAGGTGGTCAAGGTAGTAGTTGATAATTCATAGGATAGTTGTTCTTGCAAATTATTAATAAAAATGTCCAACATTTCCCTATAAGGTAGCACAAAGTGCAGTTTTCCTGTCAACTACCTCCATCTAGCTAAGAAATCAGTAAAAAATTCATCTTTGTCTTGTTTTAGGTTGTACAAATCTTTAATGGTTACATGCCTTTCAATATAGGCACTAAATTGATGCACAAAAGACTCAGTGGTCTCTTCAAAATTTCTCAAAGAATGAGTGGGCAATTGATAGTACCACTCTAATGCCATTCCTCCTAGACTTTTTGGGAACATTTTTAGTAATAGCAAGTCATCATGTGATATATCATGACATGCTATCCTAAAAATGCGAAGAAGATCTATGGGATCTTCAGTTCCTTTATATATAGGCAGGACGGGCATGGGAAAATGCTTAGGGTATGGCTGTGCTACAACTATGGGATCCAAAGGCTTACTACACATCTCTCAATAATTATACGAGGGATGGTAGGGATCTATCTGGTCCATGTGAGAAGCTAACTGTTTCACCATGGCTTCCAGATATCTTGGTTTGCCCACCATATTGGTTCGAGAGGGTATTAATATGGGATTTGTGAGCATATGATGGAGGGACATGAAGATTAGATGCTATATTACTATTGTGTAAATTGTTGGTAGGAAGGGTGTTATGAACAAGTTTTGAAGTTGTATTATGTTGTATCCCGATTGTTGAAAATTGGTGTTTGGCTTCATTTTAGGTTTTTGTCGATTTGAAGCATATTGATCAATAGTTTGGCGAAATAAAGCGATGAATGAAGGTCTCTTTTGTGTGGGAATGATTTTAGGCTCAATAACAGGTTCCTTAGGGGGTTGGGTAACCTGTTGTTTTTGCATGTTCTAAATCATAGTGACCATATCTATATTGGATGGTCCAGATTTATCACTTTCTTTATCGATAAAAGATAAAGGATTAGTGTGCATATTAAACATATGTTCCATGGCTGCTTGAGTGTCACTAATTTGTCCTCTATCAATACGAACTGCCATATTAAGAGCACCAATGTTATTACTAAAAAAATTCTAGAAATGTTCTAAGTTATCAAAAGCAACAGTTCCGTCTGGAGCCATTCTAGGGGATGAGGATCCTTCCTCTCTAACATTTTCTTCTTTTTCATCTACAACAAGCTCATATTCTGGATGTTCTAGAGTTTCTCCTTCTGGAATTGGATTCTCAGGAAGGGCATTTGATTTTTTTTTTTTCTTTCCTAACATAATCTTCTTCTTCTTCTTCTTCTTCAGTTTGTTTACCATTCCTAAGTCTAGTCATTGTGTTTAAACTTAGATTTTAGCAAATATATATATATACTTATATATATATATATATATATATATATATATATATATATGCAACAAGCTTAAGAGGTATATATTTTAATTATATACCTACTATAGTATTTAAAATAAAATGTTTTGGTTTTTGTTTTTCTTGTTGTTTTTTTTTTTTTATAACAATATTATAAAGATAACAAACAGCACACTAAATGCAAGAAATAATAATAATGAAAGCAATGATCTAGTTTTCTATAAACAATTTATAAATATCATTAACGGGCTCAAGTTCTTCAGGAGTCATGAAATGTTCTTCTTCAAATTGAAAATTTTCTTTCAAGAATTTGACAAAAAGTGCTATAGTGATATTATCTGTCTCAGACTTTGGTTGGTAGAAATAAAGTTCATGGCAATACTCTCAATATAACATAGCTCTAGGAACTCTCCTCCACCTTTCCCTATCTATAAGAACAACCTCTTGGTCTTCTACACGACCTAGGAATTGGTGTATAACAGTTGCGTTCTTGAGGTATTCCTTGAAGGTGAACAATTCTGAAGACACAAGAGCTCTCCTATAAGCTAACCACCTATGGCAAGCTCTCTGAAGTTCATGATAGAAAATGATTTGATGAGGATCCAGGATTCCATCTAGGGAAAAACTCTTAATTTGCCTAAGTTCGGTTGATCTAGATGAAATGATACCCAATCTCCTATTAAGTTCGTCCCACAAAGGTGGAACTCTATATGTTTGAGATAGTCTAAGTAAAGAATTAAACTCTATGGCTATTATTTTATTTTCAACATTAATGGTGACAGCTAGTCTTTTCTTAGGAGCTACCATCTAAACATGATATGCAACTTAACGATTTTAAATGCATCTATGTTTTTTTTTTTTTTTTTCAAAAGGTTTTAGTTTCACGTCGGGTTCACCAAAATGTATCGCTCCAAATTTTTCGCACCCTTACCTTCAGGCTATAGGATTCGTGCCCGAAATGAGGATGTGAAAAGGATGGGATGATACCTCAGACTGAGAGGCTTTGAAGGTCCCGCCTCTCGGGGGAGGGGTATTAAGGTGATTTTTCGATGGATGGTGGGGTTCACCAGGAAACTTTTAGTGGCAGTTTCCATGCCTAGGTTGATAGTGTGTTTGATGTGTTCATTTTTATGCTTGATCATTCAACTCCTAGGTTTGGCCAAATGAATCTAAGCTAAGCTATATGAAATGCTGATTATATGAATACAGAAAATAGAATTAAACAAAAAAATATAGGAAATATACTAGATTAGAAAAGCCATACCTGATCCGGATGTCTGATGGAGGTTCTAATTTTTTAAGCAATCCAGATCGTCTGGAATTTGATAGGATCATCTCTGATCTGACAAGATTGTCTAAGATCTGATGAATTCATCAGACGAATTCGTTAGAGACCTGCAATCAGAGAAATAGACATAACACACAAAAAATGCGGCAATACTAATAGAGGAAAATGGTGTAAAATGACAATATAGATGCTAAAACGATAATTACGAATAGAAATTCAAGTAAATTATAGTATTCTAATGAAAAATTATGATCTTATCATGCAATTAAGCTATATGGGTGAAATCCAAAATGTAGAATAGCAAAAAATAACAATAAACTGATCTAAATGTAGAATGAAACAACAGACGAAAAGAGAAAAGTGCAAACTATGGGCACTAATTGCCCCCAATGTTGACTGTAATAAAAATCATCTCGAATTGTTGCGTGATCATCCGAGATTGTACAAGATCATCTACGACAATCTGAGCTTGCTCCGGCTAAAAAACAATGAGGTTCCTGCAAGAAAACTTCGAAAGGGACAAAGGCAAGCAGTATTCTAAAACGTTCTAATGCATGTAAAGCTTAAATTATACAGAAATTCAGCCAGGGGAATGTCAATGGGAGGTCCTAAGATTAAATAGGCTTATGATGGAGGTTAGGAGGTTGGAGATCATCCTAATCTGGAAGATCTCCAACGGGGGAGGTCTCTAACCACGTAGACACACTTTTGCCCCGGTTAGAGACGTCGTTGAAACATAAGCTAATTATGAAAAAATAGTTTTGGGACGAAATCATCTGGATGTTATTATCCAGACGAATTCATTCAATCTGAGGTGATATCATCTGATCGACGACGATATTGTCCAACGGACAAAACAAATCCTAAAAATGGCACGAAAAACAAGGAAATGGGTAGCAGGCAGTTTTGGAGCAATTTTGGGGTTGAAATTTAAATTTGAATTATTACTAAAGTAATTTTAATTATTTGCTAAGGTTTACTGCACCAATTTTAGGGTGCTACAGTGGCACTTAAACCAAGCACAGTTAAACCAAGTGCTTCATCCACCACTTCAGGCATACAAAGAGCATCTCCCACCTAGAGACCCTATAGGGCCACCAGTGCCAAGGGTAGACCCTATACTTCTATCCATACATAGGGCTGATCCTTTTGTGCCAGTACCCATAGAGCCAGATTTGAGGCACAAGGATCACCAAGAATGTCTGAATCAACACCCACATGGTAATGGGGACCAAATTCATTCCATCAACATGATATCCATTGACTTAACTACCCCTATCCACAAACCAACTGATCCAACACAACCATTGTATCTAGACCTAGATGCCATAGACTAGGATCACACTGACTCACCACCATCCCCATTAGAGTACTGGCCTTGCGGTGAGATGTTCCATTTCACCCCAGGATAGACTCAGGATATCTTCCATGCTGAAGAGGAACCCGATGTTCCCAATGCAGATCTAAATTTAGTGAATGATATCCACATAATCCCAATGCCACACCAGTTGGAGGACAGATCCCACATGTCAGTCAAAGAGACGATTGATGCAGACATCAGTTCTGATCTAATGAATCCGCAAGTCATCAAGCTGGGGGTAATTCTATCCCTCGAAGAGCAAACCGATTACATTGCCCTTCTCAAAGAGAAGGAGGTTTTTACATGGTCCTACAAAGACATGTTGAGGTTAGATCTGTAGCTAGTCATGCATAATTTAACACTTGATCCGACAGTCAAGCCAGTCAAGCAAAAGCTACATAAGATGCACCCAATAGTGGCCTTAATGGTCAAAGATGAGCTACAAAATTTGTTGGATGCATAGTTTGTCATCTACGTAGATTACCCACCATGGTTGTCCAACATGGTACCCATCAAAAAGCCTAACGAGAGGATTCACATATGCACCAATTTTTGAGATTTAAACAAAGCGAGTCCCAAGGATGATTTCCCCTTGCCTAGCATCGACGCATTGGTAGATGCTACAGCAGGCCATGAAATGCTTTTCCTCATGGATGGTTTCTCGGGATACAACCAGATTCGTATCAATCTCGATGATCAACTAAAAATGGCATTCATGATGCCTTGGGGGACATTTTGTTATAAGGTCATGCCCTTTGGCCTTAAAAACGCTGGCACCACTTACCAACGTGCTATGACATACATATTCCATGATCACATGTATAAAATGTTGGAATATTATATGGATGATTTTTTGGCCAAGTGTATTTTGTGTTAAAATCATCTCGATGACTTACGCAAGATCCTTGATCACCTCATCGAACACAAGGTTAGGCTAAACCCCAAGAAGTGCGTATTTGGTGTCACATCTAGAAAAATCTTGGGTTTCATAGTCTCAAAATGAGGCATTGAGGTAGATCCAAACAAAGTCAAGGTAATCCTTGAAATGCTTCCCCCAACCACCATCAGGCAGCTCAAAATCTTGCAGGGTAAGGTCGTGTCGATCAAACTCTTCATAATGTAGTTATTTGACAAGTGCCAACCCTTGAATAAATTTTTACACAAGGGGGTAGCATTTCATTAGGATGACGAGTGCCAGTTGGACTTCGATAACATCAAACAGTACTTGGCTTCGCTACCAGTATTGGCACCACCTAGACCAGGAGTGTCATTCTATTTATACATCTTAGCTACTGAGGTGGCACTGGGTGCCATGCTAGCCTAGAAAAATGAATTACATAAAGAGCAGGCTAATTATTATCTTAGCCGCACCCTGGTCAGTTATGAACTTAACTATGCATACGTTGAGAAGCTATGATTGGTAGTGGTATTTGCCACCAAAAAGCTATGCAATTACATGCTGAGCAATACGATGTATGTTGTGTCTAAGGAGAATCCATTTCAATACATGATGAGTCATACTTATCATAGTAGTCACATGATGAAATGGATCATGTTGTTGATGGAGTTTGAAATTGAATTCATTGGACAAAAGTCCATCAAAGGTCAAGTCATCACCGATCAACTAGCAGAGGCTCCTCTCGAAGATGATCAGCCTCTGACCGTAGAGCTACCCGATGATGGGGTCTTCCATGTTTTAGAATCACCATATTCTGATGAGCCTGAGTCACAGGCTAACATAACCTTATTTTTTGATGGTTCTAAATGTGAGCAAGGGGGTGGCACAGGAATCATGTTTTTCACACTGTAAGGGGCTCCAATGCCTTTATCATTTAAACTTGATTTCCCATGCACCAATAACAATGCTGAATATGAAGCCTTTCTCATAGGTCTTCAGATAGCCATCACCATGAACATAAAATGCTTGAATATCTTTGGTGATTCGCTATTAATTGTCAACCAAGTGAAAGGGATATTCCAATGCAAATGCCTAGTTTTGCAGGCCTACAAAGCCCATGTGGATGAATTCCTAGAAAATCTTGAATGGTACAACATCGAGGCACTCCCTCAATCATCGAATCATTTTGCAAACACTATGGCCTCCTTGGGGTCACTAATCTCGCAAGATCCTTATGGTGAAATGACAACCATCCAAGACAAAACATTATCGCAATCCACGATGGAGCATGCAAGCTCTGACATAATGCCAGTAATACACCTAATATAGATTGAACCATCTCAGGATAGGTTCTCTCGCATCCATGATAGTCTGAATCACACCAACTGGGGGTTTTTGTTCTCTCCAACCCCTCTTAATAGCAACACAATGCTATTTCTACAAGTTCTTTCCTGCTCAGCTTTTGCTAGGGATGAACTTCAAGAGGGATCGACCATTCATACCATCGAGGTTTTTGATTAGCAGGATTGGTACACACCCATAAGAGACTATCTCAAGTTAGGTAGCCTCCCACTTGGATTGTCGCACACCATGAAAATATCATTCAAATAGAAAGCGGTAAAACATGTCTTGTTAGGAGACATTTTGCACCGTCAGAGCTATGAAGGGATCCTCCTCCATTTCTTGGACCAAAAGGAATCCACTTGGGTGATCACCCAAGTGCATGATGGTACGTGCGGTGGCCACTTCAACGGTATGGCCATATCCAAGCACATTATTTGCATGGGCTATTATTGGCCATCTTTAGAGTGAGATTGTTGCACATATGTGCAAAAGTGCGTGAAGTGTCAACACCATGCTAACTTGACACACATACCTTCTCAGGCCTTGCAACCGATCCAATCGGCTTGGCCATTTTTGCAGTGGGGCTTATATCTCATCGAAAAGATCTCCCCTGCATCTTCAGGTTGTCACACGTTTATCATAACGGCCACAAAGTACTTCACTAAGTGGGTGGAAGCAATTCCGCTTACCTCTACGACTGGGCCCCGCATTGCAAAGTTTATTTTACATAACATCATATGTCATTTTGGTATTCCATCCAAGATCATCTCGGATAATGGGATGTCATTTAAGAACAAATATGTGCATGCTTTGACAACAAAGTACAAAATTTAGCACAGTTTTTTGACACCCTATTATCCGTAGGCAAATGGGCAAGCAGAGGCATCAAACAAAACACTAGTTGCCATCCTTAAAAATATGATCGTATATAATCATAAGGATTGGAACATCCAAATACCACTTGCCCTATGGGCTTATCGCACTAGCATTCATATGCCCACTGGGGCAACTCCATTTTTGCTAGTGTATAGCTTCGAGGCAGTCATGCCTCTCGAGTTGGAAATACCCTCCCTACGCATATCAATGCAAGAGTTCATCAATGATGACACTGCATGGTAGGCCCGATTAGACCAGCTTACATTACTCGACAAACGATGTGTCAATGCTCTCGAGCATTTACGTATCTATCAAAAGTGACTTAAGAAAGCATACAACATGAAAGTTCACCTGAGGGACTTTCAGGTTGGTGACCTGGTCTTAAAAGAGAACCAACAAAATTCTAACTTGCCACCCCATTTAAGGGAAAATTTCATGGAAAATTGGTTAGGTCCTTATGTAATCGATAGTAAAATAGGACCTGGAACATACCGACTCGCCTCTCTTGAAGGAATAAAGGAACTAGAACCCTTGAACATCAGTCATTTAAGGCCATTCAACATTTAGAGAGCCATAGCCCACCCCAAAAGCTCCAAGGATTCCCGCAATCACTTGGTCACCAAAAATGCCCCAAAGGTATCCATAATACCTTTGGTTAAATCAAAAGCTCCAAGGGTTCCCACAATCGCTTGGTCAACCCTAAAAATTCCCCAAAGGTATCCATAACCCCTTTGGTCAAACCATAAGCTCCAAGGATTCCAGCAATCGCTTGGTCAACCAAAAATGCCCCAAAGGTATCCCTAACCCCTTTGGTCAAACCAAAAGCCCCAAGGGTTCCCACAATCGCTTGGTCACCCAAAATGCCCCAAAGGTATCCGTAACCCCTTTGGTCAAACCAAAAGCTCCAAGGGTTCCCACAATCGCTTGGTCACCCAAAATGCCCCAATGGTATCCATAATCCCTTTGGTCAAAACCTCCAAGGATTCGTAAGAATCACTTGGTCCGCACCCATTTGGGTTAACCACAAAAATAACAAAAAATTGCATCTCACTTTCATGCATATTATTAAAAATCAAAACACAAAACAAAAAATAAAACTGCATTAGGCATTGCATATTTGTCGGTCATACATGTCAAATGCACCATAGACTGTAATTACTCAGCAATGCCATCATTTTCCACGTTTATCCATTGTAAATGATCCAACAAGAATAACACTCTTCACATTTTCGCCATATCATAGCCAGTTGTCTGCTAATGTCTTTAGGATGTTTTGTCATTCAGTTGTCTTTAGTTTTCTATTCAAATGTTGTACAAAGTCAGACCGATTTTTTACAAGGTAGAGTTTTACTTAGATCACGCCTTGTTACATAGTATCCCAACACAATCTTAAACACATAAAAATTCCCAAGTTGTGTGAGCAAAAGATGAAACCTACAAAGCAGACTAAGGTACCATAAGTGAAACATTATCTTGCTCATCCCCCTATGCAAATGGTTCAAAAATGCTTAGAATTGACAAAAGGACAAGCTCTTCCCCATCCAATTCCCCATAATAAATAGTGGTTTTCACCACTATCAAAAATTCCAAACACCTTTGGTCCCCAAAGTCGTAATGATTCATACTACACACCCCTGAGAAGGATGGGTAGTCATCTCCAAGGCCTAAAGGATCAATGCCATTCACGAAGAAGAATCCCAAAAGTCCACCATCAAAAATCCCAAAACACCTTTGGTCCCCAAAGTCGTAAGGATTCATACTACACACCCCTAAGAAGGATGGGTAGTCATCCCCAAGGCCTAAAAGATCAATGTCATTCCAAAGCAAAATTCCCAACCACCTTTGATCCCCAAAGTCGTAAGGATTCATACTACACGTCCCTGAAAAGGATGGGTAGTCATCCCCAAGGACAAAAGGATCAATGCCATTCACAAGCCAACAACCCATGAGCTCAACTTTGAAACCAAAATTCAAAATCTAAAAAGGTGAAAATAAAAAAATAATAGTGGTTATCACCACTACTCAAACCCCTTGCTCAAAAAATAAAAATAAAAAAAAATAAACAATGATTTTCATCACTATGTATGAAGGCAAGTATCTCAACAAATTGAACAATCGAAAGACGCCTGAGCTTGAATCCCTAGAATTCTCAGCATTCAAAAAGCCATTTAGGTGATCCTCATTACAGATTTGGTGGATAGCCTACCTGGCAATAGTGGTATCCTAAATGCATGATGATATGTCTATCACATTAGCTTTGCGTGTGTGTAGACCATTGTTTTCATGTGGATGAGCTAGTTTATGGTATCCTAGATTGCGCCATAGATTAATCTTACTAAATAAAAACAAAAGGAGTTAGTGGAGCTAATTAGGTGATCCTCAGTATAGGTTTGGTGGACAACCTACCTGGCACTGGCAGTATCCTTAAAAATACCACATAACGAACTCAATCGCACACACAGGGATGTGAAATAACTTGGTCAAACTCAAGTCTGATTCGTACCTTGTTCAAAAGTCTTGTAAGATAATGTATAGTCCTGACTAGTTAGTTAAAGCATATGAGTCTTAGAAAAACCTTAACTACAGTCTCAAAACAATTGTTGTACATTTCATTACTTACATCACCACTAGAAAATACAAAACAAAAATTACAAATGCATAGTTATTCCATAAAGCAATCACATAGTACAAAAAGCCAGCAAATCCTGTACAGTCTATGGTGCCATCATCTGTATACCAACAAATCATTCCATCAATTCCATATGCATACATCTATATCATATAGCTAACATCATCTGTAGTCATAATAGCATATGCATACATCAACAAAAATAAACATGCATAAAAGAACAATAAACCATGACAAACATATCATCAAACCAAAAATGATTCATGTATATATATCGAGTCAAAATGCCCTTAGGCTATAATAAGCACGTCCTCTGACCTCACAAAAAATGAAAATTTAAAATCCCCAAAGCCTAGGGAGTTGGCCACCATGATCACATAGGATCGATGCAACTGGAACTACCCCTAGTAGTATGGGTCCTATGGGACCTCTTAGGGTGGTTGCTGCCAGCCCGCGCACCCTACCCACCAATGCTACCCTCATCCAACCACCTACGATGAGAGGATGCAGACTGCTTAGTCTCACTACCTCTCATATGGTGTGAAGAACCACCTCCATCGAGCTCAAGTAACTGTCCACCAAGGTGGACAACCTCTATCTCTAACTCTACCCGGTACCGCCCCCACTCCACATCTCGTCGATGATACACAACCAATGCATTGTCCCGCTATGCCAGCTAAGCCCGCAGGAGATCCCTCTCCTACAAAATGTCTCTGTGCTCCTCCTCCCATCTTCATAAGAGATCCTCAAATTGTGCTATCTCAACACAAAACCTAGCCTCCACATCCCCTGAGATAGCCTGAGGCATGGGCACCTCCAGGATGGCTTGCTGCTCTGTCACCCACTGCTCTGGGACATCCTGGACATCTGGCTACTCTGAAACCTCTATATCCTCTCCATCGCTAGTGAAGTCATCAACCTCCACCATTTTTGCATCATCCAGCGGAGCCCCCCAACCCTCCATCGGTGCCTCTGCACCCCCACCTCCTGTTGCTGCTATATCCATGCCTCCCAGAGGCCCTCACCCTGCCATATCTGCATATTCCACCATCGGTCATACTCTGCAGTTACCCTGACATCATCCATGTCGGGTACATAAATAACTGCATTAGACCCCTCACCCAACAACTCAATGATAGGCCAAAGTAGGGTCTTATAATCATCGTGTTCCCAATAGATCAAGGGATCACCAGGAAATCCTTGGCACACCCCAAACTGTCGGATCATCCAAACATATGGGAAGTACTCCTGCTTTGTCCCATGCCACCCAATAAGCCATCTACCCCTGTGCACATGTCGAAGCCACTCTCCAGCCTCAGGCCAGGCTGGACAGTCCCGGTATGGTCGCCAAAACATCTGCCCTGGCATTAGACAAGAAAAGGCATCAATATAGTGACCTATGTCACCTTCCTGTTGCTGAATCTGTCCATGCTCCTCTGACCGCTACCATAAATTGGTGTACCCAATATTTTGATCCACCATATCACCTCGGGTGGTCCAAGGAAAACCCTGCGACCGCTCCATAGCTATGTGCTGCCACCCCAAATACTGCAAGAGATAGTTGCACCCGATCCCCTTCCACCTCCGACAGTGGACTTTGTACAGCTCGTCATACAACTATACCAACAACGTCTGACCCCATATCATAATAAGTGAAGTTGATTTAGGACACTCCACCAAAGTGAAAACCAACTCCAGTAGGTTCCAATGGAACCTCACACCTGAGGAGTCAAGAAGTAGCATATTGGAAATGAGTGCCATGAGAAAAGCATGCCTCACCCCTAATATGCCCTTCTATAGCCACCACCACACCAGAATATTTCCTATCTAGTAGTCAACCTAAGCCCTCTCCATAGCCCTCTCCACTGCCAAACCAAAACATCATATTAGTACTGATGTCTGCTGGTCCCTGTGGGTCATTTGGATAGGAAGCCCATCTATCGGAATTCGTAGAATCCGATACACATCCTCCAGAGTCACAGTCATCTCCCCTATTGGGATATGAAAAGTATTGGTGCAGGGATCCCACCGATTAATCAGGGCAGTCAAATATTCTTGATCCCCCACCATGCGCTCAAAATGTGTCACCCAAGGGCATCAAGCCACTCCCAATCTCCAACCGTCAAGGCATCCCAGGAATCAGAGAAAATAGTCGGCTGACAGTACCAACTCTTCACAACCTGAAAAATAATAAAAAGTAAATGATATTAAGTACATACTTAATATAAACAAAAACAATACAATAAAACTGTACAGAAGAAAAACAAAGTATAGAAAAACAAAAGTACAACCAAAGTATAGAAAAACAAAGTATGACAAAAGTACATAAACATTCAAAACAAACTGTACAACAATGACCGTAGACATAAAAATAATTGTACAAAAACAAAAAACAAAATAAAACAAAACAAAAAATCATCCTAGGGTTTCAACCTTAGTGTGAACAAAAACACAATAAAACAAAAAAATTAATACTAGGGTTTCAACCTTAATATTAACATAAAACAAAAACAAAATACCGCAAACAAACATTTATATGTAAGCTTTTAACTTCATATAAAACAAAAATGCATAACAGGAAGGGAGAAGGAAAATCATACCAGTCTCACCTTGGCTCCTCTTCTCGAAGATCCGGTTCTCACACTCATGATGTCCGTGAAATTTTGGCAGCGCTCCACTACACACACTCGCACTCCTCATCCTCACTGCTCCAAATCGCCAAGAAAAAATTATTGCAAATGAGTCCAAAACCTAGTTTTGGTCCTTTTATAGGTTGTTAGACCTGTAATCGTTCCACCCTAGGATGAGATCTCTAGTTAGAACTCATCTCACCCTGGGATTATTACCAAATTAGTATTCGTCCCACCGTAGGACGATTACAAAGCAAGAAATAAAGTAACAAAAAAAATTGCATCCAAAAAATGCACCAAAAATAGCAATAAATTTTCCGAACAAAGGTGCCTTTGCACCTAACATTTATGGCATGAACAACCACCATCGAGGTCACAAATGATCACTATCCTAATCCCTAAGAAGGCTAGCATAGCTGGACCGCTCCATGGGAAGGAGTATTTTTTATAATTTCTACCCCAAAAGGCGTCAACTAAAGGGTCAAAACCCACCAAAAATAGGTCTGATTGCTAGAAAACTACCACGTTCAAAGAAAAACAACTGAAGGCACCCTTACAAACGTCATATTGGGTCAATCAACTCATCGATTTTATTAGTTTGGTCATTCTCTCATCGATTCATCACTTGAGGGGGTAGTCACACTTAGGCACCAAATCAACAAATACACACCCAATTAAGGAAATGGCATGCATTCAAAGAGTCATTGACAAAGACAATCACGCTTCTGCTTGGGGCAGCAAACAAGCAATAATCACAAGCTAAACAAATACTTGGTATTCTGGAAGCATGAAGACAATTTTCCTCAGACAAAAGGTTGTGCCCTTTGCCTATTCATGACTGAACAATGTCCAAGATCAAGTACACCTCACTGAAAAAGGTTACACTTGACTTAAGCTCCTTAGCTCGTCAGAAGAAAGGATTCAAGAATGCATGCCCTTTCCATACTTAGGGAATTAAAATTTGGTTAGGTTACTAAGAAACCCTAATCATTAAGTGCTTTGGTCATCTATTTTTGCTCAGCACTGCGCCACACACAACGCATCCCAAAAAGGGGCATCTGTAGACACCAAAATAGCACCAATATGATTATGTGACTACAAGCACTAACCAAATTGGCATACATACCCCCTAGGGTAGCCTCCAGAGGTTAAAAAATGGTCCTAACCACTCCCAAATTAGTTTTGGAAGGTCAGAGGTCAATTTTGCACCTTTTAAGCACTTTTCTCCCTATTCATCCCACCCTGGAACAATTAGAATCCTATTCGTCCCACCCCGGGACGATTAGCAGCAATCATCCCAGGGTGGGACGATTAGCAGGTTTGACTAAAAAAAAGTCAAGCCTTGACAAATGGCAGCCCAGATCCACCACCCAAATTTGCCTTCAAGGCATGCAATTGCGAGGAACGGTTTCAAATAAGAGAGAGGGACTTCAGTCAAGCATGCCTTGATCATGGAGGCCTCATGCAAGGAGGCCCTAAATCAAGGAGGAATCTTCTCTCCCCCAAGAAAGGCATGGTGAGCCAAGTGGTGCCCTTGCATGCACATGCAAAGGAGACCTTGATGTCTATAAAATGGTGAGCCTCCTCACCCCCAAAAAAAAATAGAGCTGGAGCATTTGGAGCAATGGAGTGCTGCCAAATTATATCCCCATTCCCCTTTGTGCTTCCTACATCCCTAATCTCTCTTTTGGAAGAGAGGTTATCGGGTGGACACTAGGAACACAATCTAGACCCAAAACCCAAGAAATCAGCCACAATCCCACACCAATTTTTTTGACACAACCCCCTATGAGGTTTTGGACCTATCCCACTTGGATTGGTGCCAAAACTAAGCCCCAAACGGTGGGCGTCCTGCCCTCGGGCGCCCCTGCACTGTTGTAGTCCTAATCGTCCCACCCCGGAGCAATTAGAAATATGTGAAGTACTTTTCTACTATTATTTTTGCATTCTGTCATATTTCATGTACTTATGCCATTGTTCAAGTTTCATGGTATTCTGACTTGATTTGACCTCGTTTTTATCATTTTATGCGTTTACTAACCTACAGGGAGGGCTTTCGGGTATAGGAAAATCTGGCTAAAATATGGCTAAAATATGCAAAATCTGACCTTCTGGGTCATCTCAAAATGCCTCTTTTAGTCTAACCCCAAGTTTTCAAGAGTTTTGGAGGCCTCTGGGTAGGACATTTGCAAGGTCACTCTTGCACATTTTGTGACAGTCCTAATCGTCCCACCTCGGAGCGATTAGAAATTTGTGCATGATTTCTTGACTTTTCTTTTTGCAATGTATCCTTGATGATTTCTCCATGCCTCTGTCAAAATTTGGGTTCATTATGACATGTTTCAACCATCGTTTCATTATTTTTTACATTAACTAGCCGGAGGCTTTGGGGATTGCATGTTTTCCTACATTCGCATATGCTATTAACTATTTGTTGTTTTTATATGCATATGATCTCACTGCTAGGGACACCAGAGGGGTAGAAATGAACCATGAACACACAAACATAAGCGATGGTAATGTTTGGCCCACCCATTTCAAATGTGGGCATGCAGAAGACACTAGAAGCGTACCATCTGTTGATGTAATGAACTGTATCAAACGGTCTGAGCCCTATAGGGGGAAGACGTATTATAATCGGATTAAAAGAAAAATTAATAAAAGAGGCCCTACTTTTTTTTGCTTACATCTCATTTCTTTTTGCGTCATTTCCTTCATGCACTTGTTCATTACATTCGTAGGACTTAGCATCTGCATCATATATCAATTTCGTTTGCATCACATCTGGTACGCCGTCACTCTGCATTCGAATTTTAGGATATTATTTTAAGTTAGATATTATAAGGTGTATCCAAGTAATTATTTGTGTGCATGATTTGATGATGTTAATTCCAAGAAGGAGCAATAAGGTATATTTGAGAATTACTTATTTTTGTGTCTAAGGAATATTTGAGTAAGTGTTAAGAGTGATATTTGTCATCTAACCATTGAAATTTGAAAGAAGAAAATTATGATTTAGATAGGTTTTCTAAGGGAACTTCTACATCAAACAAAATGTATGGGCACATCTTCCTAGTGAGTGATTGTTGAATGTTGTGAAAGTAAATTTGGAGTGAAAAGGATTGTTTGGTAGGCATTGTTGAGTGTATTTTGAGTTAATGCTTCAAGGTTTTTTGGAATAATGAATTGTTGATAAAACCTTATTTTATAAACATTGTTGTTGAAGTGAGTATGTGAGTGAAGAACTTGAACTAGGGTTTGCAAAGATCATGAGTATCATTGTTATGTGAAGTTGAGAACTATCTTGAACTAGGGCTTGCAAAGATCATGAGTATCATTGTTATGTGAGAGTTATTGATAAGCATTTTTGGAAATATTTGAGTGTGTGTTCATATACTTGCACTAGGGTTTGTAAGTAAATATTAATTCATTGAGTGATTGGTTGAGTAAAAGTTGATTGAGCCTAGTCAATTGGATGTGTTGATGTGATAATTCAAGTTCTATGAAACAAATTGTTCTATATTTTGCATTGATTTGAGAAAGAGGTTGAGTGTGGATGAATGTGAAACATATTTAGTCTTTAAAAATTTTCTATATATTTTTGTGATAAAAGAGAGATTGAAAGTTTGTGAATGTGAAGCATATTGAGTCTCTAACAATTCTCTATATGTTTCTAAAAGAGTGATTGAAAGTTATTGAGCATAGTGATGAATGCGAAGCATATTAAGTCTCTAATCTCTATATGTTTCTAAAAGAGTGATTGAAAGTGATTGAGCATAGTGATGAATGTGAAGCATATTGAGCCTAGCAATTCTCTCTATGTTTCTATGAGATTGGACAAGTTCTAGTGTGGACTTGTTGAGTAGATTTGAGACAAGTCTTGAGAGGACTTATGGACAGATTTGTGTGAGCTTTTGTGGAAGCTTACAATACAGTTTGAGAACAAAAATTGAGAGCAGATTGGATAAGTTCTAGTGAGGACTTATTGAGTAGATTGAGACAAGTCTTGGTGAAGACTTGTTGAGCAGATTAGAAAATTTCTTGAGAGGACTTGTGAATAGATTAGTGTGAGCTTTTGTGAAAGCTTACAAGGCACATTTAAGAACAGTCTTTGAGAAGACTTGTGAGCAGAGTTGATTGACTTATTTGTTCAAACCTTGAGTTGAGGTTTGGGGTAGATCTAGTAGAGTTGATTTGAGATTAAGTCAAGCTTTGTGTTAAGGCTTGAGGAAAGAGATTGAGGATAGATTTGTGCTAGATATAAGGATTGTGTTTAGTGCAGATCAGAGGACAAATATTGAGGATAGATTTGTGCTAGACCGAAGGACTATGTTTAGTGCAGATTTGAGGATAGAGTTTGGTGTAGATTTGAGTACATGTTTATACCAGACTAGAGATAGAGATTGAGAAAATTTGTGCTAGATAAAAGGACTATGTTTAGTGTAGATTTGAGTACATGTTTGTACCATACTAGAGATAGAGATTGAGAAAATTTGTGCTAGATCAAAGGACTATGTTTAGTGTAGATTTGAGACATATATTTGAAGGTGATAGAGTATAGAGGATGAATGTCTCTAGTGGATATATATCCATTAGCCAAGGCATTGAGGATAGGTGTCTTTAGTGGATAGAGATCCATTAGCTAGAGCAGTGGGGGTAGAAGTATTCTATAAGATCACCAGTTAGAGCTAAGGAGAAAGGAGTTCTCTTATGGATAGAGATCCACAAACTTGATTAGAATATTTGTGTCTCCTTTGGATAGAGGTCCATAAATATTGTAATAGGAAAAGGATTCCCAAGAGATTGATTAAGAAAATTTTAGTGAAATATTTTCTTTGTGGAGCAGCCCACATTGGGTGAACCATGTTAAATTGGTGTCTCTATTGCATGTGGTTATTTGTGCATTGCTTTGATTATTTTTTTTTTATTTCTATCTATACATTGCATAATATTGATTGGGAAAGAAAAGTAAAAAGTGGTCTTATATTGTTCACCCCCCATCTCAGTATAAGCTTGTGTTCTTTAATTGGTATCAAAGCAGGTTCCTTCAAACGATTTTAACAAATTTAAGGAAAAGATTTCAAGAACACAATGGATTCTAAGAATATGTCCTCAGATAATTCAACACGAACATTTGATGGAAGTGATTATATATTTTGGAGTATGAGAATGAAGATTCACCTTATGGCACTTGGCAATGAAATTTGGGAAGTAGTTGAAAATGGATACATACCTCCAATTGATACACCTACAGATAAGGTAAGCTTCTACAACATTAAAATTCAAAATTAATGAATGCAATTTTGAGAGGTTTGCATAGAACAGAATCAATAAAAGTTATGCATTGTAAATATGCAAAAAGAATTTGGGATAAGTTGCAAAGCATATATGAAGGAGATAAAAGTGTCAAAAAAGGAAAATATACAAAATCTCAAAGGGCAATTTGAAGAATTAAGAATGAAGGATGAGGAAAACATTAGTACTTATCTACTTTGGGTAGATGAGGTTGTTAATGCCATGCAAGGACTTGGACTTAATGTTGAATAATCAGATGTTTGTGATAAGATCTTAATATCTGTTTCAAAAAGATTTAGTAAAAATATTTATGCTATAGAAGAATCAAAAGATGGTGATTCTTTGACAAGAGATATGTTACTTGGTATTCTTATAGATTTTTAGTTAAGAACAAAAGAGGAACCTAATTCCCATAATGAGGTAACATTCATAGCTACTAAGAAGACAAAGGGTAAAAAGTTAGACTCAAGCAATGAGTCATCTAGTGATGAAGAAGCTAATTATGGAAGAAGGAATAAAGATTCAAGAATATTTAAAGATGCAAAATCTATTATTTGTTTCAATTGTGGAAAGTATGGTCACTATGCAACTGATTTTCAAGAAGCTAAAAATAATAACGATGAATAAAAATAGGATCACAGGAACAGGGAATAAAAAAAAAAAATAGGTACCAAAAGAAATGCAAGGATGGACAAGGCAAACAAGGAAAGAAGTTATTTCAAAGAAAAAATAGGAGCTACTATGCAGACAAGGCAAATACACTTGAAGGACCAGAAGAGAATATTCTAATGGCACTAGAAGAAGAAGGAGGTGATCCTACAAAAGATAAGTCAGAAAAGAATGAAGATGTTCTCAAAGACAAACAAATAGAGGAAGAATCAAAAAAGGGAGGAGTTGATCTTGAAGGAGAGATTATTTATGCTCTTAAAACTTTAAATAAGGTAATAAAGGAAAATTTCCAACTTGAGATTCAGTTTTAAGAATGTGATGAAGAGAGAGGAAATATTATAGAGGATCTAAACAAGTCAATGGCTAAGACAAATAATTTCAAGGATAATTTAGAAGCAAAGGTTGATGAGCATCAGAAATGCTCATATTTTGTATACATTTTCTTGATTATTATGCGGTTGTATAATAAGGATTGCATATGTTTATGAATGATTATATAATTATTTGATGAAATTATGCGTGTTATCTAATTCATGTATTTTTAGTTTGTTTTTGTGGAATTGTAGTTGATTTAGTTATATTTAGATCAGTCGAGATCTTTTCATGGACCTGGCACTTTTTTTCTTTCAGAATCAACACAGAGAAGTTAGGCGCCTTCCTCTTCCAGGAAGGCACCAAGTGTAAGTAGGTGCCTTCCTCTTCCAGGAAGGCACCAAGGAAATACAAGTGCCTTCCTCTCCTAGGAAGGTGCCAATAGAAGGCCAGCGCCTTCCTCTTCTAGGAAGGTGCCAAAGGAAAAGAAGCACCTTCCTCTCATAAGGAAGGCATCGACATGAATGTTCCACTAGAAGGCAAGCACCTTCCTCTCATAAGGAAGACACCACTAGAAGGCAAGCGCCTTCCTCTCATAAGGAAGGTGCCACTAGAAGGCAAGAACCTTCCTCTCATAATGAAGGTGCCACTAGAAGGCAAGCACCTTCCTCTCATAAGGAAGGCACCACTAGAAGGCAAGCACCTTCCTCTCATAAGGAAGGCACCAAAAATAAGGCACCACTAGAAGGCAAGCGCCTTCCTCTCACAGGAAGGTGCCAATAGAAGATAAGTGCCTTCCTCCTCCAGGAAGGCACCAACGGTAGTAAGACATCTTCCGCATAGAGAAGACACCCAAAATACTTAGGCACATTCCTCATAGGGAAGGCACCCCTGTTCTTCACCCATTGACTAGACAAGCATGATGTGGACAACAAAGACTGGTGTAGTTCCAACTCTACGTCATGTAGAGTTAAATTGAGGATCGCAAAAATGTATGATAATGTCCTACCAATGTCAGGCAAAGCACAAACCAATTAGTGAACACGCCACCATTAGAAACAGATACCAATTTTAGCAGACATCTATCATATTTACTAAACTGTCTTAGTTTAGTCTGGAATGAATCGACTATTATAACTTCTTTGTAAAAGAAGATCTACGGGTGTGCTATATAAACACACGCAGACCTCTCTGAGGATATAGATTTTTTTAGTAATTATAGAGAGATATACAGCAGAAGAATTGTAATACTTTAATAATTATAATACAGTTCTAAGAGTTTCTAAGTGCGTGTTTAGCTAGGAGGAAGCTTATGGAGCTTGGGCCCACTCCAAGCCAGTATTTCTTCCCATTTTTTTCTTGTGTTTTCTAGATTAGTTTACCGTTTTATAAGATTTTTTATCACATTGTTCTTTCTAGTATTGTAGTAGGTTTATTTCCAAGAATGCGTGAATCTTTCATTTCTATAGATTTAATTGTTTTTATGTAAATTATTGAGTGGATGAATGATTGATGACCATTTGAAACACCCCCCAATAGTAGAACTAGCGGACTCATCTCAAGTGGTATTGTAAGCAATCTTTTTCAAAGACCCTTCACAAGTTTACGAAGCTCCATGGGTTGATAAATTAAATGCACGGGCATGTGAAAAAAGTAGGAAAGAAGTTAACCTTATTTGGCCTGCAATATTTTGGTGTTTTTTCCAAGAAAGCATCCCAACTGGATCATTTACAATACTTGGAATCCTTCCATCTAACCTTGTATGAGTTCTTCGAGAAGAAGAGGACTTGACGGTCGGTTTATAAAAACCAATCCACTAGAACCTGAGTCAGCCAAGCATTTTGAATTTGAATTAGACTCACCCGACCCACCACCAGCAATCCATTGGAGTGAGGAGCCGCAATTGGTGCAAAGTGCCTCCTCATCCCATCAACGTCATCATAAATCCCCTATTTAATAGGACACCCTTAGAGGAAGCCCTGCTGTGGAAATTTTTAGAATATCAGACGATAACACCAGACAACCTTAGAGCCTTGAATCATAAAGTCTTAAATGACTGTAAGGCCATAAATACTGCATTAGAGACTACATTTCCTAAATAAATGGATGACAATGAATAAGTCTCATCTGGCTTTAGTTTCCCAATTGAGGAAGGAGTAGGAGATACCAAAATGAAAAACATATCCCCTACTCACCTTCTGACCTTCAGAGGATACCCAAATGAGGATCCTGACCTATTTTTATTTAATTTTGATGTCTTATATAGGTCTATGGACTACAAATTTGATATGCAGAAGCTAAAACTCTTTCCTTCCACATTGGATGATGCAGCTTTGCGATGGTTCATCGGTCTGGGAGACAAACACATTACCACTTGGGATCAAATGAAGAAGCTCTTTTTAGAGAAATACCAAGATTTTGGGAGAGCAAGAGACTCCAGAGAAGAGGTCCTGAGCATGATGCAGAAAGAAGATGAGTCTCTCAAGGAATACTAGGAGAGATTCAACTTCAATCTTCAATGATCTCCTCACACAAGACTATCTGATAAGTCCCTCAAAAGCATATTTTTGAGAGGACTTACCAATGAATCACTGGAGGCTCTTAATATGATTTCTAGAGGTGATGTCTACCAGCATGCTATGGAAGACATCCGACAACTATGCCGGAACTACTCAAGAAGGAGAGGTAAGACCACTTCTAGAACCATGAAAGTGACTGCTTCAATCACGAAGATAGAAATAGGCAACATGTTGGAAGATTTAAAGAGCGAAATGCTCTCATCTCTAGCATTGCAGATGGATATGCTATTGTTAGAGAAAAAGAAGCAATAAAATGAAGCAACATTAGCTTATTTCTATCCAAAATGCAGAGGGAAGCATGCAAAGAATGCATGCCCAGAGAACAAAGTCAGAGTATGCACAGTTTGCAGGTTGAACCATAAAACTTGATTGTGCCCGCAACTGCCCAGTAATCAGGAGGATGTTGAAAGTGCGGATGCCTATTTCATAGGAAATCAGAAGAGTTGGCCATAATCCCTTGTGGGTAATATGTCGATTGGGATGTCGTCATATGGGGGAGGACCATACATGCCCCAAGGCTCGCCTCAAACACCTAACATGGGGTGGTGGGGGCCATCGCCCTGGTCCAACACACCCCCAACAACATTCCTGAACCAGCATCCATGGATGCCATATCCATATCCTGGGTAGCAATGGAGAGGCCACACTGCATGGAATCAGGCTCCACAGAATGTAGCACCAGCTCACCCCCAATAGAATTATAGGTATTGCTAGTAGTGAGACCTGCGTAGCTACCCACACAACTAAAGGTAAATCCAAATAACAGGGTGAACCAACCATCATACAATGTGGAGGGTGAGATGTATCCGATGTACCATATTTAGCTTAGGTCTGGTAGACAGCTAGGAGTAGGAACGCCTCCACTGGTAGAAGAGGAGGAAGAAGTAGGAGAAACACCTCTTGTAGAAGAGGTGCTAGAAGAAATGCCTGAGAGAGCAAAGGCTCCATTTCCCAACCAACTACAAGAATAGAGGAAAGTAACGCAGCTGGAGTTCGATAACTTGTCTAGCTTGAAGAACCTCACCATGATAATTCCATTATTCCAAGCCATCCGAGATGTTTCAATATATACCAAGGAAATAATAGAGACGTGTCTAAGGAATCCAAGATGAAAAGTAACCCAGACTATCAATGTCATGGGTAAACTAGCAGATTTGATGATGGGTAAAACGTGCCATCCTAAGTATGCAAACCCGGGCAACCCAATGTTGTTTGTAAAAATTGAGGGACATTCCCTTTCCAATACATTGGTTGATCTCGGAGTAGCCATAAACATAATGCATTAGGAGACCAAGCAGAGGATACAGCTCATGAACCTGAAACCCACTATGACAGTTCTACAGCTGGTCGATCGATCGACCGTGGCACCGGAAGGAATGTTGGAAGATGTAATAGTGATAGTCAGCACATGGGAATACCCAACCAACTTTTTAGTCTTGCAATCTAAAACTAGGTTGGGCGGTTACCCGCTCATCTTGGGAAGGCCATGGCTGGCAATAGCTAATGCTTACATCAGCTGCTGGGATGGACTGATGACCATATTCGATGGATGAAATGTTAAAAGGTTGACTATTTCACCCCCAGTGCAGTCTATCAACTTAGTAGGAGAACCCATGTTGACCGAGCATGAAAATATTGAGCTATCCATGATCCAACCGGTGATGACTTTGGATCAGTTGGTTGAAGAAGATGAAGATGGTGATATCATGGAGTTCCTCCATGGGGAGTCCTCCATATCCACACCTGGATCACCGTTGGTTGGCACCCAAGATCACCACATTCAGCAGATACACGTCAGGCTAGGAAGAACATTGAATATCAGCAGTGGGTTGACTCCCACACAATTGACAAAAGTAGAAGAGCTCCTGGTTAGAAACCAGTAGGAATTTGCATGGGTACTCATATATGAAGGGTATCAGCCCATAAATTTATACCCATCGTATATACCTCGATGATCAAGCAACTCCAAGCAAGCAACCACAGAGAAGAATAAATTTGGTAATGAAAGACATTGTCAAGGAAGAACTACAAAAAATCTTGACTAGCGGATTCATCTATCCGATTTTTGATAGCGAGTGGGTATCACCATTAGTGGTAGTCCCTAAAAAGAATGGGAAATGGCAAATCTATGTGGACTACAGAGCGTTAAATAAAATGACCAAGAAGGACCACTTCTCGCTCCTATTCATTGATCAAGTCTTGGATACACTCTCAGGGAGGAAGTATTTCTCCTTCCTGGACGAATTCAGTGGATACAACCAAATCCAGATAGGAGAAGAGGATCAGGATAATACAACGTTCACCTACCCATGGGGAATGTTTTTCTATTGGGTATTATCTTTTGGATTGTGCAACGCACCTGCCACCTTTCAAAGGGCGATGATTAGCTTATTTTCAGACATGATGGGAGACACGGTCGAAGTATACATGGATGACTTCATCGTATATGGCGAAACCTTTGACAAAACAATTATGAACTTGGAAAGAGTGCTCAAAATAAGCAAGGAAAATAGTTTGTCCATGAGCAACGAGAAATGCTTTACGATGATGCAAGAAGGCATCGTACTGGGACACGACCTCTCCGCAGAAGGAATAAAGGTTGATAAAAGAAAAATTGAGGTCATCAAAGACCGACCCAACCCCAGAATGTAGAGAGAGGTGAGGAGTTTTCTTGGATCAATCGGGTACTACCGATGATTTATCGCCAAATTTAGCAAAATTGCAAAACCACTACACACTCTATTATCTAAATATGTGGAGTTCAATTGTACGAAATACTATGAAGAAGCATTTCAGTTGCTTAAAGAGAAACTAATATTTGCACCGATTTTAAGAGGACCAAATTGGGCCATACCATTCCATATCTACTGTGATGCATCCAATGGTGCAATTGGAGCAATCCTCGGACAGAAGGATGGTGAAGAATTTTATGCCATCTACTATGTCAGCAAAAACTTGGCAGGACCTGAGCTCAACTACACGGTAATGGAGAAGGATTTCCTTGCAGTTGTGCACGCCATAAATAAATTTTGCCATTATATCACTCGGTATAAGGTATTTGTCCACATGGACCATGCGGCCATAAGATACTTGGTAGAAGAATTATCAGGTGGCTCTTGCTACTATAGGAATTCGACATCACAATAGTCAACAAACCAGGCAAAGATAACATCGTAGCAGATTTTCTATCCAGATTGATACTGAAAAACCATACAATAGTGGAAGACTAGTTTTTGGATGAACATTTGTTCACCATTAGTGAGCAAATCCTATGGTACACAGATATAGCCAATTACTTGGCCATCGAAAGAACCTCACCTGCTCTCTCTTTCTGAGAAAAGTAGGTAGTCATAGAGAAAAGCACATTGTTCTTATGGATTTATGGCCTCCTGTTCAAAATAAGACATGACCAGATTATAAGGAGATGCATAGCAGAGTAGGAGTTCTCAGAAGTACTCAAAGCGTGTCACGATGAACCATGCGAAGGACACTTTGTAGGGAAATGAACTACCTATAAAATCCTATAGGCTAGGTAATTTTGGCCCACTCTGTTCAAGGATGTGGCTGCATATGACAACAAGTGCGATGAATGCCAAAGAATAGGCAAACCAACCCATCAAGACAAAATGCCCCTCCAGCATCATGTACACCTGGAACCCTTTGATAAGTAGGGCATGGACTTCGTGGGACCAATTAATCCACCTTCAATAGGGAGGAGGTTTATTTTGGTATGTATAGATTATGTCACCAAATGGGTTGAATTTCAAGCGTTGAGAGATTCAAAAGAAAGAACAGTAACCAATTTCTTATTTGCCCACATTTTTACACGATTTGAGGTCCCTAGAGAGATAACAACAGACCAAGGGCCTCAATTTACCTCCAAGTTGATCAAAGAGCTGATGGAGCAATACATATTTTGACACAATAAAACTACACCCTACCATCTACAGGCAAATGGGTAAGTGGAAGTGACGAACTGAGAAATAAAGAACATCCTGACTTATACCGTGCAACAACATAGAAAATATTGGGCTACACGGTTGTCAGAGGCAATTTGGGCATATAATACCATGTGGAAATCCACCACAGGCTTCACACCCTTCCAACTGGTCTATGGGAAGAGTGCGATGATGCCCATTGAATTTGAAATCAACACATTGAGGATAGCTTCAGAATTGAACTTGAGCTTAGATGACGCTCAAAAAGAAAGGATTCAGCAGCTAGATCAGTTGGATGAAATCTGAATGGACGCTTTGCAGAGAACGAAAATCATACAAAAGCAAATAAAGTGGTGGCATGATCACCACATTAAATAGAAGTAGTTCCAATAAGGAGAATGGGTGTTGTCGTACGATTCCCAGTTCTAGGAAACAAAATGCAAATTAATGTAAATATGGATGGGATCATATGAGGTGGTAGAGCTCATCAAGAATGGGGCAGTGTGTGTTATAAAAATTGATGGTAGCAACATCATGTTAACGGTCAATGGCCATCGACTGTGCCCCTATAACACATCCAAAACCTTATAGGTGGAATCCAGAATAGACGTGGGGGAGACCCCATCTTGTTAGATCTAGACCAAACTCTTAATAGGAAAAACGGTGGGCATGGAGGTGCTCACCAAAATTAGTTAATTTAGTTTTTTTCTTACGGTGTGTTTTGCAGGGATGACACCTGTATGCAAGCTGTAGGTATCCTAATCCAGGGCCTAACAGGCACGGAATGCATCTAACTACCTTTATTTTTCTTTCTTTTCATTTTATTTTTGTAGGTGGAAGACCTGACAGCATGAGGAATAGGTATCTGGGAAACCAGGACTGATTTTGCTCAGCATTCTGACACTAACACTCATAGGTAGAAGCTGAGGTAGCATGAAGCGAGACTGAGAAGGCTTGATCACCCTTTCCAGTTAATCGCAACATGATTTCCAAGAAGAAGGCACCTTCTATATGAAGAAGGTGCCCCACCAAAATAATACGCCTTCCTTATAAAGAAGGTGCCCAGCCAGAATAAGGTGCCTTCCTTATAAAGAAGGCACCCAACCAGAAGAAGGTGCCTTCCTTATAAATAAGGCACCCAACCAGAAGAAGGCACCTTCCTTATAAAGAAGGCACCCAGCCAAAAGAAGACACCTTCCTTATAAAGAAGGCACCCAGCCAGAAGAAGGTGCCTTCCTTATAAATAAGGCACTCTACCAGTAGAAGGCACCTTCCTTATAGAGAAGGCACACACAAAAAAGAAAAAAATTATAGGCGCCTTCCGTGGCTGGAAGGCGCCACACAAATAAATAAAAAAAATTCTGAGGTGCCTCCCACATTGGGAAGGCGCATACAGACCGAGGTGCCTTCCACATCGAGAAGGTGCACCCATTCAGAAGCACCTTCCATAGTAGGAAGGCACCATCATCAAAAAGGCACCTTCCACCACCGAAAGACGCATCCAATCAGAGGTGCCTTCCACCACCGAAAGGCGCATTCATTCGAAGAGCATCGAAAACATTGGGAAGACACCACATAAGCACCTTCCACATCGATAAGGCACCACATAAGCACCTTCCATATTGGGAAGGTACCAAAGAGTGCCTTTCGTGTATAGATGACCATACCCCTCCCCCATGTCACAAATCGGTGAATCAGTGCTCTTCACAATGCATGAAACACCAAATAAGGTATGTGCATACTAACTCAAATTTTTATATAATTATTTATAAATTATGCAGTACCGAAAAAAATATCGTCGTCATAAAAATCATATCCCCCCATAGCCGAAACCGCGTGCCAATGATATGGCTCGAAAGGTGTACCCTAGAATTAAATGCTAAGGTTAGGCACCTTCCCTATAAGAAGACACCTTCCTCAAGAAGTAAGGACTAAAAAAAACACAGTATTAAGGGAAGGCACCATGGGAGAAAGGTCGAAGAAACACAGAGTGAAGAAGAATGAGCCGAATGATACGGAAGGAATCAGAGGGACAGTAAAAATATAGTTCGAGGCTGAGGTATGGTTCAAATATTATACCCTAGTTATTCAGGGCTAGGATATAGGGGAAACCAATGAATGCACTGCCTCCTTGAGGGGCAACATAGCTCAGGTGCAAGGGGTATAAATTCCAGTCACCCTCGAATACATCTCACAGGCGACTGGATTGCCCCTCACAAGGGAATGCATATACAAAGGCAAACTGTTGAAGCCGTATGCCGAAGTGTTGTTGCCAGGGGAAAATGTGTAGATAGATAAGGAAGGGATACCCAAAAGCAGCCTTCCCATGAATATGTGAAAGATATTTGAGCAGGTTGCTCGATTCTTTACATGCACCGGGAAGTATACCCATCTGCACACTAATCATGTGCAGTTTTTGAATCACCTGGTGCATGGAAGGAAGTTGAACATACCCTTCTACCTGGAAAATGATGAAGCAACTAGGTACCAGAAGGGAGCACCATCCGCCTTGGCCCACCATGGGCTGATATTAGCACTGGTCTGCCATGCAAAAGCACAAAGGTAGAACCCCGACACAGAGGGATATGGTGGCCAAGAAAGGCAACAGGATGTTGTTGTCAAAGCAGGGCAAGAAGAGGGAAGCCCTACAGAGGAGATGGCAAGTATTAGGAAATTGGCATTGCCCTATTTCATGGAAGAAAAAGGGCATTCACCAGTGCCAAAATGCATAGAGGAAAGAGGGCATTACCTAGTGCCCAAGTATGAAGAGGAAGTAGCACCGCTTATTAGCAGCAAGGCCAAGTTTTTGTTGCCAGAACCAGTCCCCAGGAGGAAATGACTGCGGTGACTCCTCCTCTCGATAGAAGAAGAACAGAGTGACTCAAAAGTTGACATTGCAGCCCAAAACCTCCAAGAATTGACAAACCAGAGCCCATAAGATGCAGGGACTTTCAAGAGCAATGATCAGGTTGACGCAGCCTTGGAGGAAGCATTGGAGTGGCAAACCAATTGTTGGATGGCCCAACAAATTTTGGAGGACTACCAGAACAAGCATAGATGGGAATTGAAAGAATGAGAAAGACGAATCACCCAGATTGAGTAGTTGGTCTGATAGTTATGGGAGGAGAACCAACTACTCCAGGACAAGGGAACAAAAAGAAGGGATGCATTGACCCAAACTGACTGGGCAACAGAAGTCCTAACGAATTCTCCCACATCTACAGAATGAGTATTTTCTTTAGGATAATTTGATTGAATGCCCAACAGAGTAGCCCAAAGGCAGGGGAGAATTCCTCTATTTTTGGGAGTGAAGGGGAAAGAAGTCACACAACATCCCCTGTCATCGTCCTGAGTGATACAGAGCAGGACGATGGCCAAAAGCAGCAGGCAGGATCGAGGGATAAGGAAGAACTCCCCGAACCTGAGGAAGGAAGAGAAGAACCTAAGGGGTTGGCATAGGACAAACAGGGGGGTGAAGAAGCATCCCCAGGGAAGTCAACACAGGTCCCCTAGAGTGAGGAGAACACTCCAAGGACCGCAGAGCAGGTCCCTCAGAGGGAGAAAGGTAAAACCTCTATTCGAGTTGCCACATTTTTTGTAGAGGCCAAAGGAAAAGGGCCCAGGATGGCTTGAAAGAAGGCGAAGGTGACCTTTGTCGAGCCAGAAGAAGATGAGTGGGATATGTAGCCATTCATAGAGAGGTGAAAATAGTTTGAACGACTGCTCAAAGATATTTCAACAACCAAGGAGACTAGGAAGGAAACCTCGAGGATGCAGGGAGACTCTATCATCTACGTCAATCCGACAGAGGACAGCCAGTTCTAGGATATTTACGGGTCATCCTGGGGATGGCCCTCCATGATAAGAAGGTATTTTTAATTGTGGGGGGTATATGGTCTCGAATTGGAGGCCACTGCCATTGCAAAGGAGAACACAGGGCTTACTCTTGAAGTAGCCCGATTGTACAAAGCCCAAGTAGTTCATCTCAGGAGGGATAATTCAGATATCCCTCTTGCAGTGGTCATACCTTTGACCACTAACCTATGGCAAGCTATAGAAGCTGCATTTCAAGCAGTAGAGATGACATTGGTTCTATCACCTCTGATAGTAGCCAGGACAAGGAAAGCACAGCCGACGGTAGCACCCTCAGCTCTATGTAGAAAAAGAAGAGCCACACCTCTAGATTCCAGTGCATAGAAGATGCAGACATGGGCCGTAGGTACAACCGAATCCACCAAGAAATGAAAACGATGAGGAGTCAAAAAGTCTACCTATATTTTTGATGCCATGAGGGCATGGCATATGTTAGGCATGGGGGGATGATGAGCATCAGAAATGCTCATATTTTATATACATTTTCTTGATTATTATGCGGCTGTATAATAAGGATTGCATATGTTTATGAATGATTATATAATTATTTGATGAAATTATGCGTGTTATCTAATTCATGTGTTTTCAGTGTGTTTTTATGGAATTGCAGTTGATTTAGTTAGATTTGGATCAATCAAGGTCTTTTCATGGACCTGGCACTTTGTTTCTTTCGGAATCAATGCAGAGAAGGTAGGCACCTTCCTCTTCTAGGAAGGCACCAAGCGTAAGTAGGCACCTTCCTCTTCCAGGAAGGCACCAAGGAAATACAAGCACCTTCCTCTCCTAGGAAGGCACCAATAGAAGGCCAGTGCCTTCCTCTTCTAGGAAGATGCCAAAGAAAAAGAAGCGCCTTCCTCTCATAAGGAAGGCGCCACTAGAAGGCAAGCACCTTCCTCTCATAAGGAAAGTGCCACTAGAAGGCAAGTGCCTTCCTCTCATAAGGAAGGCATCGACAAAAATGTGCCACTAGAAGGCAAGCGCCTTACTCTCATAGGAAGGCGCCAATAGAAGATAAACACCTTCCTTCTCCAGGAAGGCACCAACGACAGTTAGGCACCTTTCGCATAGAGAAGGCACCCATCATACTTAGGCATCTTCCTCATAGGGAATGTGCCCCTGTTCTTCGCCCGTTGACCAGACAAGCACGACTTGGACAATAGAGACTGGTGCAGTTCCAACTCTACTTCATGTAGAGTTAAATTGGGGATCACACCGACGTATGAGAACATCCTACCAATGCCATGCAAAGCACACACCAATCAGTGAACATGCCACCATTAGAAATGAATGCCAATTTTAGCAGACGTCGATCACATTTACGAGACTATCTTAGTTTAGTCTGGAATGAATCAACTATTATAACTTCTTTATAACATAATATCTATGGGTGTGCTATATAAACACACGCAGACCTCTCTGAGGATATAGAATTTTTTAGTAATTATAGAGAGATATACAGTAGAACATTGTAATACTTTGATAATTATAATACAGTTCCAAGAGTTTCTAAGTGTGTGTTCAGCTGGGAGGAAGTTGTTGGAGCCTGGGCCCACTCCAAGCTAGTATTTCTTTCCCAATTTTTCCTATATTTTCTAGATTAGTTTACCACTTTATAAGATTGTTTATCACATTGTTATTTCCAGTATTGCAGTAGGTTTATTTCTAGGAATGCGTGAATCTTTCCTTTTCTATAGATTTAATTATTTTTACATAAATTATTGAGGAGTGTATGAATGATTGATGACCGTTTGAAACACCCCCCAATAGTAGAACTAGCGGACTCATCTCAAGTGGTATTGTAAGCAATCTTGTTCAAGACCCTTCGCAAGTTTACAAAGCTCCCTGGGTTGATAAATTAAATGCACGGGCATGTGACAAAAGTAGGAAATAAGTTAACCTTGTTTGGCCCACAACAAAGGTCTTAGAATGTGAAAATTTAGAACAAGAAGTAGCCCTACTAAGGGAAGAATTAGAAAAGTCTAAGGATAAGCTACACAAGTTTGGAAAGAGCTCAAATATTGTAGATAATATGATCAAGGTACAAAGGTCAACAAACAAAACAAGTCTTGGTTTTGAATAGGCTCAAAAGAAACAAGAAGAAGAGTCAACCTCAAGTTCTAAAGAAGAAGAAACTTCATAAGAAGATAGTGTAAGAGAAAGTGAGACTTCTGAGGATGAGTTGGACAACAAAAATTTCAACAAGGAAAGGAATAATGCACAAAGAAGAAACAGATGGAATATGAACCAACATAGAGAAAAAGAGACTAAGAAACCAATGAGGTCAAGGTAAGGAAATTTCAATAGATGATGTTTCTCATGTCACATATTTGGGCACATGGCTTCACAATGTAGGACACATGAAATACAAGAATATGGGAACTTCAGAAGCAGGCAGCTTTTCCATGGGTATTGTTACTCATGTAATCAGTTTGGTCACAAGGTAATGAATTGCAAGGTACATGACAGGAACAGATATGGCTTCACCAGGATAAATCCCAAGACATTTACACCTCCAAGGAATAATAACATTAAGTGTTATAAGTGCAATAAATATGGATATACAACAAAGTGGTGTATAACATACATTTCAAAATCAAGCATGAACAGGTACAGGAATATGAACAGAAACAATAATATGGACATTAATAGAAATAAAATTAAAAAATGAATATGGATAGGAACAAAAACATGAATAGGAACAAGAACAGGAAAATGGACATAAATAGGAACAGGAACATGGACATGAATAGAAATAGTCAAAGGAATCAAAAGTATCAGATGAGAATGAAAGAGGAAAAAGGTAAAGAATAGTGCTTGCTAGGAGTAGAAATACTCCCATCCCAAAATTAACTAGCTCAAGAGGAGGTGGTGGAGGGGCTAATCTAAGAGACTCATTCTTAGCCTCAAGCCCCAAAGGTGACCCTTTTACATTGATGTCAAATGGAGAGAGATTTGAGTAAGGGGGAGATATTTGGTTTAAGGAGAGAGCATTGAGTCAGGGGGAGCCCAGGGGGAGCAGAACAAGAAAATATCAAGTTTTTGGTAAAAATAATTTGGGTTGCCATCAATTACAAAGGGGGATATTTTTGGAAATTTTGAGTAGATAAGTTGTTATTGATGTCAAGAGTGAGTGGTCATTAATGTCAAGCTTTCAACACCAATTTGTGGTAGTTTCAGTGGGCAACATCGGTTTCAGGTTCTCCAGTTTCAATTGATCAAGACCTAGTTCCAGGAGGTCAAGATAAGGTCCAAGGTGAAAACAAGAAGCCCAAGTGAATAATATTATAATAATTATTTATAATATTATACAAGGAAGATTAAATTAATTATAAATTAATTAATATAATTTTATTAAATTAATTTATTAATTAATTTACTTAACTTTATGTTATTTAAATTAATTATTAATTAATTTTAATATTAATTACATATTAATTTATGTTAATTTCAAATAACCCTAAGGTGGGTTATTAATTCAAATTTTGAATTTGAATTTCTAGCGCCGACGTGGGAAGAAAATTTACCATGTTTGTATAAAAGGGGGATCACCCCACCTTAGCCAAACTCCCAATGCTTTCAAATTAAAATCCTATGCTATGCGAGTTCATGTGAATCGTGGTGTGCAACGAAGAGTTTTTAATTTTTAAAAAATGTGCTTAGAGGAGGCAAAACTATTTTACCCACCAAGGAGGGATCCTTGGTCACCAATTGTTGGTAGCGTAGTTGGCAATCACAGTGGACACAAGATGTGAGGGCAGTGACAAGTGCAGGTTCAAAACCATAGAGCAACGCTTTTTGTTTTGTGTTGAAAACGTAGTAGAGTAAGTTTGAAATGGAAGGAAGTCCTCCTTCCTTCATGTGGGTGCCTCTAGCCCACGTAGTGGGTAACAAAGTGCTAAGGCGCTTGGTGCTTGGGGAGACGGTGGTTCGAATCACATAGAAACTCTTTTTAGGAGATAACAAAGGTATGCATTAATTTTGAGTGCTAAAATTTTTGGAGGAGTTAGTTGAGGTATTAAAAATTAATTTTTGCATATTGTATTTTGTGTGTAAGGTTTTAGGGGAGTTATAAGGTTGATGCAAAATAAATTTTTGGTGTTATTTGCTTTAGTGTATGAAAAGGAAATAAAGGTGTTTTAGGAAGATTGGTTGAGGTTTTGTGGTGTTGGATATTATTTTAAATTGGAGATTATAAGGTGTATCCAAGTAATTATTTTTGTGCATGATTTGATGAATGTTAATTCCAAGAAGGAGCAATAAGGTGTATTTGAGAATTGCTTATTTTTGTGTCTAAGGAATAATTGAGTAAGTTTTAAGAGAGATATTTTCATCTAGCCATTGAAATTGGAAAGAAGGAAATTGTGATTTAGACAGGTTTTTCAAGGGCACTTCTACATCAAACAAAAGGTATGGGTACATCTTCCTAGTGAGTTATTGTTGAATGTTGTGAATGCAAATTTGGAGTGAAAAGGATTGTTTGGTAGGCATTGTTGAGTGTGTTTTGAATTAATGCTTCAAGGTTTTTTGGAATAATGAATTGTTGATAAAACCTTTTTTTATACGCATTGTTATTGAAGTGCGTAAGTGAGTGAAGAACTTGAACTAGGGTTTGCAAATATCATGTGTATCATTGTTATGTGAAGTTTATAACTATCTTGAACTAGGGTTTGCAAAGATCATGAGTATAATTATTATGTGAAGTTGAGAACTATCTTAAACTAGGGTTTGCAAAGATCATGAGTATCATTGTTATGTGAGATTGATTGATAAGCATTGTTGGAAATATTTGAGTGAGTGTTCATATGATTGAACTAGGGTTTGTAAGAAAAGACTAATTCATTGAGTGATTGGTTGAGTAAATGTTGGTTGAGCCTAGTCAAGTGGATGTGTTGATGTTCAAGTTCTATGAAACAAATTGTTCTATATTCTGAATTGATTTGATAAAGAGGTTGAGTGTGGATTAATGTGAAACATATTGAGTCTCTAAAAATTATATATATGTTTCTATGATAAAAGAGAGATTGAAAGTTATTGATATTTTGTGAATGTGAAGCATATTGAGTCTCTAAAAATTCTTTTTATGTTTCTAAAAGAGTGATTGAAAGTGATTGAGCATAGTGATGAATGTGAAGCATATTGAGTCTCTAAAAATTATCTATATGTTTCTAAAAGAGTGATTGAGCATAGTGATTAATGTGAAGCATATTAAGTATCTAAAAATTCTCTCTATGTTGCTATGAGATTGGACAAGTTCTAGTGTGGAATTATTGAGTAGATTTGAGACAAGTCTTGAGAGAACTTGTGGATAGATTTGTGTGATATTTTGTGGAAGCTTACAATCCAATTTGAGAACAAAAATTAAGATGAGATTGAATAAGTTCTAGTGAGTACTTATTGAGAAAATTGAGACAAGTCTTGGTGAAGACTTGTTGAGCAGATTGGACAAGTTCTTGAGAGGACTTGTGGATAGATTAGTGTGAGCTTTTGTGGAAGCTTACAAGGTATACTTGAGATAAGTCTTTGAGAAGACTTGTGAGAAGAGTTGATTGATTGATTTGTTAAAACCTTGAGTTAATGTTTGGGGCAGATCTAACAGAGTTGATTTGAGATTAAGTCAAGCTTTGTGTTAAGGCTTGAGGAAAGATATTGAGGACAGATTTGTGCTATACTGAAGGACTATGTTTAGTGCAAATCAGAGGACAAATATTGAGGAAAAATTTATGCTAGATCGAAGGACTGTGTTTAGTGTAGATTTGAGGATAGATTTTGGTGTAGATTTGAGGATAGGTTTGTGCTAGACCAGAGATAGAGATTGAGAATATTTGTGCTAGACTTAAGGACTATTTTTAGTGTATATTTGAGACAAAGCTTTGAAGGTGACAAAGTATATAGGATGATATTATCCAATGGATAGAGATCCATTAGCTAGGGCAATGAGGGTAGGTGTCTTCAGTGGATAGATATCCATTAGCCAGAGCAGTGGGGTTAGCAGTTCTTCTAGAATATCACTAGTCAATGCTAAGGAGAAATGAGTTATCTTGTGGATAGAGATCCATGAAATTTATTAGAGGATTGGTGTCTCCTTTGGACAAAGGTCCATAAATATTGTAATAGGGAATGGATTCTCAAGAGATTGATTGAGAAAAATTTAGTGGAAGATTTTCTTTGTGGAGTGGCCCACATTGGGTGAACCATGTTAAATTGGTGTCTCTATTGTGTGTGGTTATTTATACATTGCTTTGATTATTGTTGTTGATATTTCTATATATACATTGCATAATATTGATTGGGAAAGAAAATTAAAAAGTGGTCTTATACTGTTCACCCCCCTCTCAGTATAAACTTGTGTTCTTCAAAATGTTCCTTGTGTAATAAGGATATAGAAAATTCAAATCATATATTTCATCATTGACCCTTTGCTTACATCATTTGGAGCTACCTTTTCACAAATATGAGAATGTATTGGGTAACTCCATTGACATTGAAAGAATTTATGAAATATTTGAATTATTGAAAAGCTAAAGCATTGTGCAATCTATGCAAGAGAAGTGGAGTATCATAATTTGTTGGAATTAATGGCTTGAAAGGATTAATATAATTTTTAAAAGTAAATCTCAAAATCATGCCTAAGTTTGAAATTATATTATTGTTTCTCTTGTAGAATATTCACAAACTTGATTATCATCATGGAAAGTCTCAAGTTCTAAAAAAATAGGTGTTAGCCTCTTGGTTATGATGAGCAAGGTGTAACCAAAGTATTGTCATTGTTGTCAACACAGTCAGGTTGATCAGTTGATGCAATGGATAGGAGTTGATTGATGAGCAAGGTGCAGCCAAAGTATTGCCATTGTTTTCAACACAGACAGAGGATCGGTTGATGCAATGGACAGGAGTACAGAGCAGTAGATAGATCAGTTGATGTAGTGTACAGGAGTTCAGAGATCTGTCAAAGCATGTACAGTGAATTTCCAAGAAGACAGAAGTGGCCCAGATTTAGAAAATCAAAGAAAAAGACAAGTAAGAAAACTGTCACGATATCGTGACATGTTTTTTGTCACGATTTCACGACATCTCGAAGGAGAGAGAAAATAGAATGACATGGAGGAGAGAGAAGGCATAAGCAAAATTGTCACGATTTCATGACATGGTCGAGGAGAGAGAATGTGCAAGCAAAATTGTCACGATTTCGTAACATGGCCAAGGAGAGAGAAGGCGCAAGAAAAATTGTCACGATTTTATGACATGGACAAGGAGAGAGAAGGCGCAAGCAAAATTTTTGTGATTTCATGACATAGATGAGGAGAGAGAAGGCGTAAGCAAAATTATCATGATTTCGTGACATGGACGAGGAGAGAGAAGGCTCAAGCAAAATTGTCATGATTTTGTGACATGGCCGAGGAGAGAGAAGGCGCAAGGAAAACTGTAGTGATTTCGTGACATGTTGGCAGAGGAGGCAAGTAGAAAAACTATCACGATTTCGTGACATGTTTGAAGAAGAGGCGCAGGCAAAGAAAACTGTCACGATTTTGTGACATGCTCGAGGAGAAGGAGCTTGCAAAGAAAAGTGTCACAATTTTGCGATAGGTTCCAAGAGGAAGCATTAAGGAGAGAAAGTGTCACGATTTCGCAACAGGATCGAAGAGAAAGAACCAAGGAGAGAAAGTGTCATGATTTTGTGATAGGTTCCAAGAGGAAGTGTTAAGGAGAGAAAGTGTCATGATTTTGCGACAGGATCGAAGAGAAAGTGCCAAGGAGAGAAAGTGTCATGATTTCACGACAAGGTCAAAGAGAAGTGCAAGGAAGAGAAAGATGTCACGATTTCGTGACATGTTCTATTTTCGCGGGTGGAAGGAAAAAAAGGCACAAGGTAGAGAAAGATGTCATGATTTCGTGACATGTTCCATTTTCACGGGCGAAAGGAAGAAAAGGCACAAGGCAGAGAAATATGTCATGATTTTGCGACATGTTTCGTTTTCGCTGGCGAAAGGAAGAAAAGGCACAAGGCAAAGAAAGATGTCACGATTTTGTAACATGTTCTGTTTTTAGGGGCGAAAGGAAGAAAAGGCACAAGGAAGAGAAAGATGTCACGATTTCGTGACATGTTCCATTTTTGCGGACGAAAGGAAGAAAAGGCACAAGGCAGAGAAAGATGTCACAATTTCGTGACATGTTCCGTTTTCATGGGCAAAAGGCAGAAGAATGCACAAGGCAGCGAATGTGTCGTGATTTCATGACATGTCAGGTTTTCGCTGGGGTTTGCAGAGAATAGTGTATAGAAGAGAAAGATGTCACGATTTCATGACATGTTCCGTTTTCACTGGTTGAAGCCAAGAAGAGTAGCGAGAAGGCGAAAGTGTCACGATTTTGTGACATGTCTGGTTTTCACTAGAGCAAGCCAAGTAGAGTGTACGAAAGCGAAAAGTGTCACGATTTCGTGACATGTCTGGTTTTCATGGGTGCAATCGAAGAAGTGGAAAAGGAGGTGAAAATTTTAATGATATCGCGACATGTTATGTTTTCATGGTCAACTACCAAGAAAATGTCAAAGGGGCAAAAATGTCGCGATATCACGACATGTCATAGTTTCGTGGGTAAAAGCCGAAGTAAAGTTAACTGGAGGTAAACGACAGTTACAGATGCAGTTGCATAGGAAAATCATGCAGCCAATATTAGAAGAGTTAACTGAAGTCAGTGCAATAGTTAAAGGTGCAGTTACTGATAGAAATCATGTAGCTAAAAAAATAACAGTGATCTGAAGTAATTACGGCAGTTACAGGGGCAGTTATAGTGACAAGAACAGAATTCATTACTGCAGTGACAGGAGCCGTTATAAAGAAATTTCATGCAGTGGTGGTTACTAAAAGTCGTCAAAAGAATACCAAGAGTTGGACAGAGAAACATTTCAAAGAACCGTTCTATTAATAAGATTGCATGTGAGAATAAAGAAGTTGTTACTATTAATAAGTTGCATGCGAAAATATAGAAGTTAAAAATAGAGAGAGAACAATGTTATAAAAGGAGGTCTACGTGAAGAATAAGGTTGCTGCTCATAGTGAGAAAAGTGTCATCGTATAGAGGAGAAGTGCTATGAAAAAGGGCAGAGAGAGTGCAGCTGAGTGAGCCATAAGAAAGCCGTAAGAGTGAGCCGTGAGACAGGGCTGGAAGAGTGCGGTAAGCAGAACCATTGGAGTGGGTGTGTTTCATGAATTGAAATAGAGATTGGATGAGCAATAGACCAGTGAGGGTCTTGTAAAAGTGAAGGCATTTTTATGTCAAAAAGATTCAAAATAGAATTCTGAGTTGGTGCTTGGAATCAGGGGTTGGTGCTCCTTTCTATTGGTGTAGATAAATTAGGGGTTGGTGCTCCTTCTAGTAGGTGCTGGTAAATCAGGGGTTGGTGCTCCTTTCTATGGGTGTAGATAAATTAGGGGTTGGTGCTCCTTCCAGTGGGTGCTGGTAAATTGATTGTAAAGTTGGTGCTTTGCAAAGGCTAGATTTGGATGGGAGTCCAAGCAGTCTATTTTTGAGGAGTAGCCAAAACTGGTGAACCTCGATAAATCTTGTGTTGTGGTTAGCTCTCTTGTTATATTTGCTTTATCTATTTTAAGTTCTCATTATTTTAGATTTAAGAGTTGCAGATTTAAGTTTAAATAGCTACACTGATTCACCCCCCCTCTCAGTGCCATTGTAAGTCTAACAATTGGTATCAGATCCAAGTTCTTGAACAAGATCAATCGACTAAGGTGATCTAGGAAGTGTCACAATGGCAGTTGGTGAAGGATTCTCATCAAACAAAGCTCCATTGTTTGATGGGACTAACTACGTGTTCTAGAAAATCAGGATGCAGACATATCTATGTGCGTTGGGATACGACATATGGGACTCAGTGGAAAGTGGATACACAATACCTACCACTCCTCCAATCGATGTTGCCGATAAGAAACTGTTTGAGAATGATTCAAAGGCAAAGAATGCCATCATGTGCGGTGTAGCAAACAGTGAACTGGTAAAGATCATGAGCTATAAAACAACAAAAGAAATATGGGACAAATTGGAGAGCATTCATGAAGGAGACGATAAGATCAAGGAGGCCAAGTTGCAAACTCATCAAACTCAGTTTGAAGCGCTAAAGATGAATGACGATGAGAACATAGCAGCATATATGCTGAGAGTAAATGAAGTCATTAATGCCATTAGAGGACTCGGCGAGAAAATTGAAGACTCTGCAATCATAAAAAAGGTACTAAGAACTCTTCACAAAAGATTTGATTCTAAAGTATCAGCTATAGAAGAAGCCAAAGATCTAAATACGTTTAGTATGGATGAGATGCATGGTTTGTTGACTACGTATGAGATGAGAATAGGAAAGTCTGATCCCACAGATAGAGAAGTTGTGTTTAAAGCCCATAAACATACAAAAGCAAAATAAGAATCCGAAGATGAAGAGACATCAGATGAGATGGAAGCAAACTTTGTCCGAAAACTAAAAAGGGGACAAGGAAAATACAGAGGAAAGCTACCATTTAAATTTTTTAGCTGTGGAGGCATTGGGCATGTTGCAGCTAAATGTCCACGAAATATGGAGAATGAAAGTGATGAAGAATCGCACCGAGAAATAAGTGACTGGAAGAAAAAGACGAATTTCAGAAACAACCACTTCAAGAAGAAAAGTTTCATATCCAAGAATGTCAGCTCCTCTGAAGACAGATCCGGTGAGGATTCTAAAGAAGAAACAGGTGAAACTCTGTTCATGGCATTCGAAGAAGAAAATACAGAAGAAGAACAGGAAAGTGATGAAAACCTTGAGGCTGAGGCTGAAGTAAATCTAAGAGGTGAGTTGATAGCTGCACTTGAAGAACTGAGGATAGAAAAGAAAAAGAACAAAATACTGTCCAAGAAATTGGAAGAATATGGGGATGAGATTGAAGATCTCTTCTTACAGGTTCAAAAGGCCAAGAAATCAGAAGAAGCCTTGAAGACACACCTGGATGATGAGAATTATGTATGCAGCACAAGTGAAGAAGAATCTAACAAAGTTATTGTTGATCTAAAGCTGCAAGTAGAACAATACAAAAGGATTGAAGATATTCTCAGGTCTCAAATCAATGAGAAAGAGACTGTTTGCTGCCAACAAGAAGAAGAGATTGTTTCATTGAAGAAACAACTAGTAGAGGCCAATGTAAATCTCAAATATGAGAAGAGCACAGAGTTGCTAGATAAAATGATAAAGCAACAAAGAAGCTCCACAACTAAGCTTGGTATTGGATATGAAGTTGAACAACCATCATCTTCCAAAAATGCAGAGAAGAAGAAGTTCACTGATGAAGGAAAGAAGAAAGAAAAGCCTGAAGCTGAATCTTCAAAAGGAAGAAAATCTCAAAGGAAATCTACAGCAAAGCAACCACAACAAAAGAGGTTCTCTCACTCTCACTCTTTTCATAATAATGCTTTTAACGGCTATTGTTTTAGATGCAACCATTATGGTCACCGGGCAATTTATTGTGGATTGAATAATAATTCAAGGAGTTATGCTGGTAGAAATACATCTGCTCTTCTGAGTGAACACCATGTGCAATGTTTTAAATGTAATGGTCATGGGCACATAGCAAGGTTTTGTCCAAGCACCTCTACAACTAATCTAAGACAAGACCGTAGATTCCATCAGACACAAAGAGTGCAACACAGACAGGAAAATAATTATCCTTCAAGAATGCACAAGAGACAACAACCCAAGAGAAATGTTCAGATTCACGAAAAGGTTCAAAATGTGGATGCAGGTGAAAATTCTCAGCCTAAGTTCAAGAAAAACTGGAGAAAGAAAGAAGAACGAGAATCCTGTCTCCTTGGACTGAAGGAGACTACTCAGCTATTGCACTAAGCCACTCAAGGTGGCACATCCTCAGGGGGAGTAACATTAAAGTTTTATTTTAATACTCCTATGTATTTGATTGGTTATCTGAGGATGAATGGCAGGCAGTCGGGAAACTGTCATATAGTTGTTAAAGTGTGTTTTTCAGTTTATGCAGTGGTTTGAGGTAGTGTTGTGTGTGTGTGGAAGTGCCGTGAAGGGTGATGACTGGTTGAGTTGCTTTCATAAGAGGTTGTTTTGATCAAGTTAATGCTTTACTTGATACATGATTTGGGCTTACTCCATTGAGATTGATTTCATCATGTCATTCCTTACATTGGTGATTTATGTTGGTGGTTGATTTGTTCAAATACCTTTGGAAGGAAAAGGATGTCTACTAGTTTCCTTTTCATGTAGTGGTTGGTTGAATGCTTCAAGGTTAATCTTGAGTTGAATGATGTTGATTAAACCTTGTCTATAAGCATTGTTGTTAAAGCCCTAATTGGTTGAGATTGAGATTGAGATGAGATTGAGATTGGGAGTTAAGTATAGAACATATTGAGTCTCTAACAATTCTCTTTATGCTTCTATGAGGTTGATGAATCACATTGGGTCTCTAACAATTCTCTTTGTGGGTTCATGCTAAGCAAGTTTTTCTTGATGAACTTGTGAGCTGATTTTGACAGGTTCTAGTGAGGACTTGTGAGCTGCTTTGGACAAGTTCTATGTGAGCTTGTTAAACAGGTTCTTAGTGAGCCTATGACAGAGTACAGAGGGTTGAGGCTCAGAAGACAGCATGAAATGAAGTGGTCACATATTCCCAAGAATAGACTAAGATTTGACTAGCCATCGGGATCAAATTCTCATGGGGAGCATTTATGCATTTGTTTACCTTATTGCTCATGTTTATGATTTCTGCTAACTATAATAATTTTTGCCTGAGAATGTTGTGCATGGACTCAGGGGGAGTTTTGCAGCTGCCCTTTGGTATTATTGTCAAATGGGGAGAAGAATTACAGGTAATTGCAGACAATTACGTGTGTTGCCAACAATTCCAAAGGGGGAGATTGATGAGCAAGGTGCAACCAAAGTATTGTCATTGTTGTCAACACAGTCAGGTTGATCAATTGATGCAATGGATAGGAGTTGATTGATGAGCAAGGTGATGGACAGGAGTTGATTGATGAGCAAGGTGCAGCCAAAGTATTGTCATTGTTGTCAACACAGACAGAGGATCGGTTGATGCAATGGACAGGAGTACAGAGCAGTAGATAGATCAGTTGATGCAGTGGACAGGAGTTCAGAGATCTGTCAGAGCATGTACAGTGAATTTCCAAGAAGACAGAAGTGGCCCAGATTCAAAAAATCAAAGAAAAAGACAAGTAAGAAAACTTTCGCGATATCGCGACATGTTTTTTGTCGCGATTTCACGACATCTCGGAGGAGAGAGAAAATGCTATCAAAATTGTCACAATTTTGTGACATCTTCGAGGAGAGAGAAGGCGTAAGCAAAATTGTCGCGATTTCGTGACATGGCCGAGGAGAGAGAATGTGCAAGCAAAATTGTCGTGATTTCATGACATGGATGAGGAGAGAGAAGGCGCAAGCAAAATTGTCGTGATTTCATGACATGGATGAGGAGAGAGAAGGCACAAGCAAAATTTTTGTGATTTCATGACATGGACGAGGAGAGAGAAGGCACAAGCAAAATTGTCGTTATTTCACGACATGGATGAGGAGAGAGAAGGCATAAGCAAAATTGTCATGATTTCATGACATGGCCAAGGAGAGAGAAGGCGCAAGAAAAACTGTCACGATTTTATGACATGTTGGCAGAAGGAGGCAAGTAGAAAAACTATCACGATTTCATGACATGTTTGAAGAAGAGGCATAGGAAAAGAAAACTGTCATGATTTCACGACATGCTCGAGGAAAAGGAGCTCGTAAAGAAAAGTGTCACGATTTCACGACAGGTTCCAAGAGGAAGCGCTAAGGAGAGAAAGTGTCGCAATTTTGCGACAGGATCGAAGAGAAAGCGCCAAGGAGAGAAAGTGTCACGATTTCGTGACAGGTTCCAAGAGGAAGCGTTAAGGAGAGAAAGTGTCATGATTTCATGATAGGATCGAAGAGAAAGTGCCAAGGAGAGAAAGTGTCGTGATTTCGTGACAGGGTCGAAGAGAAGTGCAAGGAAGAGAAAGATGTGATTTTGCAACATGTTCCGTTTTCGCGGGCGGAAGGAAGAAAAGGCACAAGGCAGAGAAATATGTCACGATTTCGTGACATGTTCTGTTTTCGCGGGCGGAAGGAAGAAAAGGCACAAGGCAGAGAAAGATGTCACGATTTCGTGATATGTTCCATTTTCGTGGGCGAAAGGAAGAAAAGGCACAAGGCAGAGAAAGATGTCGTGATTTTGCGACATGTTTCGTTTTCACGAGCGAAAGGAAGAAAAGGCACAAGGCAGATAAAGATATCACAATTTCGCAACATGTTTCATTTTCGAGGGCTAAAGAAATAAAAAGCACAAGGCAGAGAAAGATGTCATGATTTCGTGACATGTTCCATTTTTGTAGGCGAAAGGAAGAAAAGGCACAAGGCAAAGAAAGATGTCGCAATTTCGTGACATGTTCCATTTTCATGGGCAAAAGGCAAAAGAATGCACAAGGCAGCGAATGTGTCACGATTTTGCGACATGTTAGGTTTTCGCTGGAGTTTGCAGAGAATAGTGTATGGAAGAGAAATATGTCACGATTTCGTGACATGTTCCATTTTCGCTGGTTGAAGCCAAGAAGAGTAGCAAGAAGGCGAAAGTGTCACGATTTCGTGACATGTCTGGTTTTCGCTAGAGCAATCCAAGTAGAGTGTACGAAAGCGAAAAGTGTCATGATTTCGCGACATGTCTGGTTTTTGCGGGTGCAAGCGAAGAAGTGGACAAGGAGGCAAAAACTATTGCGATATCACGACATGTTATGTTTTCATGGTCAACTACCAAGAAAAGGTCAAAGGGGCAAAAATGTCGTGATATCACGACATGTCATAGTTTCATGGGTAAAAGCTGAAGTAAATTTAACTGGAGGTAAATGATAGTTACAGATGCATTTGCACAGGAAAATCACGCAGACAATATTAGAAGAGTTAACTGAAGTCAGTGCAATAGCTAAAGGTGTAGTTACTGATAGAAATCATGCAGCTAAAAGAAGAACAGTGATCTGAAGTAAATACGGCAGTTACAGGGGTAGTTACAGTGACAGTAAATAGAAGTCATTACTGCAGTGACAGGGGTCGTTATAAATAAATTTCATGTAGCGATGGTTACTGAAAGTCGTCAGAAGAAGACCAAGAGTTGGACAAAGAAACGTTTCAAAGAACCATTCTATTAATCAGATTGCATGTGAGAATAAAGAAGCTGTTACTATTAATAAGCTATATGCGACAATATAGAAGTTAAAAATAGAGAGAGAACAATGTTATAAAAGCAGGTCTGCGTGAAGAATAAGGTTGCTGCTCATAGTGGAAAAGTGCCACCGTATAGAGGAGAAGTGCTACGAAAAAGGGCAGAGAGAGTGCAGCTGAGTGAGCCGTAAGAAGTTGTAAGAGTGAGCCATGAGACAGAGCTGGAAGAGTGCGGTAAGCAGAACCGTTGGAGTGGGTGTGTTTCATGAATTGAAACAGAGATTGGATGAGCAATAGACCAGTGAGGGTCTTGTAAAAGTGAAGGCATTTTTATGTCAAAAAGATTCAAAAATAGAATTTTGAGTTGGTTCTTGGAATCATGGGTTGGTGCTCCTTTCTGTTGGTGCAGATAAATTAGGGTTTGGTGCTCCTTCCAGTAGGTTCTGGTAAATCAAGTGTTGGTGCTCCTTTCTATGGGTGCAGATAAATTAGGGGTTGGTGCTCCTTCCAGTGGGTCTTGGTAAATTGATTGTAAAGTTGGTGCTTTGCAAAGGCTGGATTTGGATGGGAGTCCAAGCAGTCTATTTTTGAGGAGTAGCCAAAACTGGTGAACCTTGATAAATCTTGTGTTGTGGTTAGCTCTCTTGTTATATTTTCTTTATCTATTTTAAGTTCTCATTATTTCAGATTTAAGAGTTGCAGATTTAAGTTTAAATAGCTACATTGATTCACCCTCCCCCCTCTCAGTGCCATTGTAAGTCTAAAGGGTTATAATATTTGAATACCCATAAAAGGGTCATCTATGAGAATAGAGTTAATACAAAGGATCTTATTAAATATATGGTGAAATAGAAATATCCATAAGTCAGGTTTATTAAAACTTATATTGATGGTAATTCCAAGGAAATCTAGGAAAAGCTCGTGGGAGTGGTATCTTTTTTATATAATGAAGGTAATTTTTTTCATAGTTATTCATAATCATATGTATTCAACTAACAACTATATATAAGTTAGGGCATTTACTACAAGGATCAAAATTGCTAGTGAGAAAGGATGGAAATATATTTTAATTAAGGGGGTAAAAAAAATATTATTAATGCTATCAATAAAAATAGATGTGTGGATTGGATCAAAAGTAACATTACTTTTTTGTCCATCAACTATTGTTAATGGCAATATCTTAAAAATGTCAACATATCTATATAGAGGAAAACCAACTATTCGATAATTTACCAATCATGAAACTAGCCTAGAGAGATTTTTCTCTTGATGAAATGATGTCAAGGAGTGTATTATAGAAACATAACTATTTCAGGAAAATGAAGAATTTATTTGATAGAAAGACGAATGACTAATATCTTTGAAATAAAGACAAGCTAGATATAATTTAATTAACTTGATAATAATATAATATTTTATTATTTTGAAGGGAATGGATCTAATAGAAGCCATGCTTAGCTTATTAAAGTATCACATGGATTACAATTAAATAAATCATCCCAAATTCCCTATAGTTTTTATGATAAGTAGTTTTGTGGTTATATTAACCTAACATAAGTAAAAAAATATTTTTAAGTAATTAAAAATGAACTCCCAATAAAAAGACTTGAATTAAAATTTTAACTGATAATATAATACTACTATATGATTTTAAAAAATATATAATAATAATATATAATAGATGAGAAAGTGCAAGTTGAGAGAAAGTACGAGCCAGGAGTGAGCTTGAGCTAGGAGCAAGTAGAAAACATGAACAAGAAGAAAGAAATATGAGCAAGAAGTAGAAAGAAAAGTGTGATAAAGGAGAAAGTGCCACTTCTTTGTATTCTAGATCTTAGAAGAAACTCAAAAATTAAAGGATTCATGTGAATAAAATATAGGTAACTTGGCAAGGAAGTCATTTTTGAAAGTACTTACGAAGAGAAAGGAAGCCCTAGTTGGAATAAGAGCCTTAGTTGGAAGTATGGATGCCCTAGTTAGTGATAAGAGGATGAGTGAATCTATAGAAAACTCTATCTAGGTAGCATATACTACACTAGAAGCAATTATCAAGGATAAGATAATTGAGCATGATATAATGGTTCTTAAAATTAGAGGGTTAATATATAAGTTCCATGGATACTGGCCAGGTTTTTTAAGATTCAAAATTGGATCAAGTGGAAGTGAGGATTGAATTCAAATTACTACATGACTTTTCTTTCAAAAGGATTTTTCCTTATTATCTTCTCTAGTTTAGAAATAAGGGATAAAATAATGGATGGAGGTCCTTGGTTTAGGGGTAAGGATGCATTATAATTAAGACCATGGAGTGAGAATTTTTCAATGGAGAAAAACACTATTAAAAGGATTTTAGTATGGATTAGGTTTTTTGGACTCCATTATCTACTCATCAATAAGGAGGTTTTGAAGAATATTGGTGATACTCTGGGCGAGTTCATCCAAAAGGGACCAACTACTAAGGAGAGAAGGCATGTTTTATACACTTGAATATGTGTTTGAATGGATATTTTAAAACATGTACCATAGTCCATTAGGATTAGGTTTGAATCAAGAGAATGGGATCAACAAGGTGATTATGAAAATATTATGTTATGATGTCATAAATATCATAAATATAGACACATTGAAAGAGATTGCAAAGTAAAAATAATAGAGAAAGAGATGGAAAATTTTGGGTATGAGGGTAACTTCAATATGAAACAAGGATATCATATCATAGGATAAGCTAGGTCAAATCAAATATTTTCCACTCCTAAGAAAGTGGCAAGAAAAACCCTTTTGCATCATCAAATGGAAAAATCCATTATAGTTCACTCAAATCAACCATTAGAAGAAAAATGACATAAGAGATGAGGAAGTACAATGCATAAGTTCAAATATAGGAGGAGTTAAAGTAAGATGAAGAGACCAATTTTAAAGCAAAGGAATATGGGGAAGAAAATTTTAAAGCAAATGAGATGAAGAAGGTCAAGCTTAATCTAGGTAAATCATTTTCATTTTTCTCAAGTAGCATAAAATCCGTTGTCTGCAATAAAAATAAAAGTAATACAAAGTGTATTTGTTGCACTTTAGGGTTTTAAGAGCATCACAATAAAAAAAAAAGCATATGGATGATATCTAGGAAAATTTAGGGTTTCTAGGGTAACATAAGAAATTAATGACTATGGAGGAGCATTTGTCCACTTTAGGGTTTTTAGGGCAACATAAAGAAGTAAGTGTTAATGAAACTATTCCTTGCATTTTAGATTCTTTAGGGAAACATAAATATTTAGAAGATAAGTCTCATTATGAACATAGAAGAGAATTATGAATATAAGAGTGTTGGTGGGAATGGAAAAGTAGAATAAGATCATCAAAGCATTAAAAAAGAGAAAAAGAAACACAAATGGATATCAATTTGGGAAGTCAAATAAAAATATCATAGGTGTTAACAAGAAGTGTGGATAAGCCCACTAATAAAACTAAAAAGTGATGATTTTAAAAATGATATCATGGAATATTAGGGGTATGAATAAAACCCATAAAAAAGAGTTATTATGGAATTAATAGGTTGTTATAGTCCTAAGTGTATTTTAATACAGGAAATAAAATTAACTAGTGATATATGAGAATACCTTTAAAAATATTTGGAATATGGGTTATTGTCTAGCAATATTTTCTACATGAGCTATGGGTGGTGCTACAACAATATGGGCCAAAGGCAAATTTGATAGGTAATTATTAGAAGAAAGAAGTAATTGGGTTTCTAGACTATTTTTGAGGAAAGAGGAAAATATCAAAGTTCAAGTTATAAGTGTATATGCTCCAACTATAGTTACTCCCTATGAAAGATGTCAGAAGGACCTTAGCATATTTTTATAAAATGCAATTATAATTAATTGTGATCTATGGATTCTTGGGGGTGATTTCAACACTATTCTATCTCCTTTGGAAAATAAGGGTGCTATCCCAATATGGTTTAAATTAATGCAAGATTTTGCTTCATTTGTTAATTCAAATAACCTTTCGGATGTTAGTCTTTTAATATTTCAATATGCATGGGATAATAGATGCATTAGGAAAAATTATATAGCAAAAATATTGGATAGATTCTTGTTATACAATAAGTGGTTGTAAATAGAGTGTACAATCTCTTCATATATTTTATTACAAGCAAGATCAAATCATAAACCCATTCTTTTGACTCATAATTTACCTAGTAATGGTCATCCACAACCATTTCATTTCTGGTATGTGTGGTTCCAAGACCTTAATTTCTTCTATATGGTTATGTTATGGTGGAATGAATCAAATTTTTAAAGATCATATATATACAAGTTTGTTCAAAATATGAAATATGTAAAGGAGTAACTGAAGATTTGGAATGCAAAATATTTTGTTAATATTTTTAATGAAAATAAATAAATTGAATCCAAGCTCAAAATTTCACAAGACATAGTAGAAACTAATTGAATGTATCGGGGTTTTTCTGTGAAATGAAAATAATTACTTTTTTTTATTATCATACTACATTGAAAAATGGGTCATATTGGTTCCAAAATATATGGGGAGGAATGGCTCAAGGAAGGAGGTAGAAATTAAAAAAAAATCATGCTACATCAAAAATAAAAATTTTCTCTATCTTGGTGCATGCCCCTTCCCTCTTTTAGCATCCCTTTTTCCTCATCCCTACCATGTGCCCCCCCTTTTTCCCTTCCTTAAGACCATGCCATCTCGAGAGTTCTTGAGGCCCTAGTTGTTGAATTTTTGCCTTGTACCTCAAGAAATTTGTCTTGCCTCATTTTATCATATTTCTTGTATTAACCCCCATGCACTCCTTAGGTTTATGGTTTTGTGCTCTTGGTATCAGTGAGTGTCACTCGATCTTCCTGGTGGTCATACCGCAAAATTATAATCATTACCTTAGCATGAGATATCCATATTATGATTCATAGTTTATTATAATTACTCTAAACTTAATGAGAAGTGGGTGCCATATTTTCCAAATTTATGATTTTAATTTGATAAGTATTTTGTGCCACATTATTAATTTTCTTCTCTATCCTATGAGTTCAAAGAATTATGTTGGTCACCCTGCTCAGTTCAATAAGACCACCATTAGAACCCATCATTCTATGCCTCACTCTTTAGGGTGGTGCTAATGTCAAGGAGGATTTCTCAACATGTAAGAGATCACTATCAAGTAAGGTTTATTATCTACCTAAGATTCATTAGTATTCTCTTCAGAATACTCTCAATTCTTGTATGAGTGTGTAAATTTTTTTTTAAGAGATTTGCATACTTTTATTTTTTCACCCTTTTCTATTTATGCCATTGTCTCACTTTTCCTTCCACCTCTACCTACTTTCAATTCCCCTTTTCTTGCTCTTTGTTTCATTTATGTGCTTGGCCTTCCACCTCTGCCCGCTTCAATATTTTCACCCCCTGATCTCTCTTCCTTTATCTCGCTCGAACTTTTATCACTACTTGCTTCCATCACTCCATCCCTTGCTCTTAGCGCCTCCATATCACTCGACCATTCACCAAATTTTGTTCTCTTTATTCCCTCTTCATGGTTGAGAATGATTCTAGGTTTGAACTTGAGGTGCTAAATTTGGACAAGTTGGTGGAAGAGATTATGTATAGTGTAAATTTTCTTCCCTTCTTAAATAAGTTTGGTGGCAACGATATGGATCTCTCCAAAGAGTTAGCCTAAAAATGTAATGAAGGTAAGGTTAATGTGAGAGGGCTAAGCTTCACCATTAATGTAGAGATACTTGCTAAATTTTTTGGTTTCCCTAATGTTGGTAAAATTCTCAACAAAGAAAAGCACTCACTGGTTAGTGAGTTGTTGCTCTTAAAGGATAAATGACAGAATATCAACAAGGATAAGGGTGGTATTGTGAGGGAATATATTCCCAAATATTAGGACAATATGATATTTCCCTTAATCCAATATTTTACTATAGATGCATAGATAAACATCTTAAGGAGCTTCCACCTCACTTTTCTCAGCCACATTCATGGAAATAAAAGTATCAGTATTTCAAATTTTCTATTCAGGTCCATGGAAAAATCTATAAACAATGTGCAAAAAGGATCCTTATCCTTTCTTGTCTATTAAGGCCTACATATGATCATTAACCAACATTTCCTTCAGAAGGAATCCTAGAACTTTACATTGAGCATTATCTCGAGCTGGAGGAGCCCTTCAGGCAACCAACATTTTGCCCCCAACTAGAGTTGACCCAACTGGAGGATCCTTAACCTAAGGTAGCCATTGAGGAAGACATAAATGATCAGGAGCCTTACATTAACCCCTAAAAGGCCACTTGTGTCCTAGAGTATGATTACAAAGGTGAAGTGATGACTCCTAAATTCAAATTAGAATCGTAAAGATGCTTAGTCTAGATCAAATCATAAACTAGAAATAAGATAAGATCTCCAATTCAAATTAAGTCTGACCGCTTTTTATAGGAAGCTATAAAATATCTCCTTGCGAGTCAAAAAATCAAGTGAGGTAACACTTCCTTGTGGACACCTCCTCAAATTTTTTTTCCTCAAAGTAGTACTCCCATATCTCTAAAATATCCCCTTCAATATGCGTATGTTCCATTCATCAACAGAAAATGTTATATGTAATGGTTTGATGATCTACTCGGTGCCATGTCCAAAGTAGTAAAAATGAGAATCTCTTTTGCTTAACAGGTTGTCACTTTGTTGGAAAAATACAAGAAGAAGTATAGTGATGATGAATTGAAAGAGGTTTCAAATTTTCTTGTTGTTATTGATGTTGGCTAATACTTTTAGCCCTATCTTCTCTTGATCCCTCCTCTATTTTTCCCTTTCTCTATGATGTTCTCTCCTTTATGGTATTTTTAGGATCTTCCCCAATTTTGATTTTGTTTTCAGGGCCTTTCCCTATTTTGATTCCATTTTTTTTTCTTCTCTCTTTAGTTCTTAGGAGTTTTCCTTATAGGATCCTCTTTGGAGGTCTTCTCTTTTTGTAAAAGTCTTGGGTACCCTTTCAAAATATCTTCCATAAATCAATCAAAAAATAAATAATTTTTTCTTTTTGTCACGTCAAAAATATTTTAACTCTATATGGAATAAATATTGATGACAAAGAAGTAATAAGAAAGGAAACAATTAGTTATTTTAAAAATATTTTGTTAGATACTAGGTAAGATAATGTGGCACAAGATAAGATTTTACAAAATATTTCATAAATTATCACACAAGGAAAAAATGAAATCCTAATGAAGAAGACATCTATGGAGGAGTTACATAAAGTATTTTATCTTTCCATCCTAACAAAGCACCTAGCCTCGATGTATTTCTTGCAATTTTATTTCAATAATTTTATGATTTATTGAAGAGTGATATGTTAGTTGTGGTTGAAGAGACCCAAAAAATGAAGGTTATAATAAGTGAGATCAATTCCACTTTTATTACATTGGTTCACAAGAAATTTGAGACCATTTTTTGATAAATAAGCTTTTTTAATATGATTTAAATGGTCATTTAATAAATTTAGTGAAATGGGTTGAAAGGAATTCTAGATTGTGTTATCTATAAAAAAGGTGGTTTTTTTGTGGTAAACAAGTTTTCTGAGAGAGTTACTGAGTTGGTCTTTTTTGCAATAAAAATTAGGAGGTGCTCTGAGGAGAAGGGATTTCTGAGATTTTTGGAACAGCATGAATGGCTTTGCCTGGAGGTACCCAATGTCGGAATAATGTATCGTTTAAGGAAGCCCTTCGTGGCTCAGGCTTTTCTTTTGTTTGGCATAATGGAGAGGGTAATTCTTCAGGCCCAAGTAATTCTTCTTTGGAAGGAGGGTTTCGTGCAAAGCGAGTTAATGGATGCTTGGAAAGGGCTGGGGAGTGGCATGTTCTTGTGATTCAGCCTGAGTCAATTGCAGATGATGTTGAATATATGCAAAATCATGCTTTAATATGCAAATTCTTGGGTATTCGCATCCCTTTCTTGGCATTTTAAAAGTGGGCCAGGAGTACTTGGAACCCGATCGGTGATATGGAGATCATGATGGGAGCTAATAATTTCTTTCTGGTGGTGTTTTCCTGCTTGGTAGACCGGAATAGGGCTTTTGAGGGGGGCCCATACTTTTACAACCAGATTGGCCTGTTTATTAAACCCTGGCATATGGGTTTTAATCTGACTGAGGAGATTCCTTCTAGGGTTCCAATGTGGGTTTGACTTCCATGGCTACCTTTGGAGTTTTTGCGGACGGATATTCTACACATGATTGCATTGGTGTTAGGCAAACCGGTGGGACCGTCTCAGCAAACTTCAAACAAAAAGGTAGTCTCATGTGCCCGTATTTGTGTGGAATTGGATTTATCTAAGCCTCTACCTGATTCTATGCAAATATGTGTTGGCTCTTTTTCTTGGGTTCAACAATTATACTATGAAACTATTCCTTTCCGTTGTCGGTTGTGTCATGAGTACGGGCATCTTCAGCGTAAATGCCCTAAAATGCTCGAAAATAAATCATTTGGTTCTAAAAATCCAAATCTACAATCTCAGGATGGGAATTCAGTTACACAAGAGGCTGGACACGGGACGGGGGAGGGCTCCCATGGATGTTAGTGGGGTAGACAAAGAAGGCTTTGTTCCAGTTAAGAATCATAATAAGGGAAAAGGGTTGAAGCGGACCTTTACTGCTAGACAAATGGATGGCCTGTATAATAAGTTTGATGCCTTAGATGAGTTGGTATCTCCTGATGAAGGAATGAATGGTAATTTGAATATGGATACTTAAAATGTAACTGAGGTGTTGAATCCTAATGGGCAACAGGAAGTGACAGATTCTTCTTTGAACACAGCCCTGGCAATTGTTCCTGTTTTGGAGGGGCAACAAGACGGTGTGAAAGGGGATGACCCTATTTTTGCTGATTTGCTGACTTCTAGTAGAGGAAAGGGTTCTTGGCCTAGTCCTTCTCTAGGGTTACTCCAATAGAACTTTAAAAAAGAGGCCCCTGCGAAGCTGATTAAGGCGGGTAGAAAGAAAGATGCACATAAACTGCATATGGAGGGAGAAACATTGGTTGAGAGTGGGGTGGTTAAACCCCTGGAGTCTCACTTTTCTTCTCTCTCTAAATGATTGTTCTTTCTTGGAATGTGAGAGGTTTGAATAGCTTACCTCATCAAAAATCTATTCGGGATTTGGTTCAGGCACATAAGTCGGATGTTGTTTTTCTTCAAGAATCTAAATTATCGGTGGAGGGTCTATTTAGTATTGCTTCTAAACTCTGGCCTCGAGGTCTTTGTTAGTGTTTTGGGGCTATGGGTAGTGTTGGGGGGATTTTTAGCCTTTGGAATCCACAGAAGCTTACTCCTCTTTGGTGGGTATCGAATAAGTCATCTCTTTCTATGATAGCTTCTTGCCATGAGTCTAGAGAAGTGGTTTTGTTCACTAACATTTATGCCCCCTCGGATCTTGCTGGGAAGGTGCTGTTGTGGAATCATATTCAAAGTGTTCGAGCCTTGGTTCCATTCTATCCTTGGATTATGGCTAGAGATTTTAATGTTGTATCTAGTATTGATGAGAAGAGGGGTGGTGTGGGTACTTTGGGGCCTGCCTCTAGACTCCTTAATGATAATATTCAGCTTCTTAATCTGGTGGATATTAAGCCAAAGAATGGTGTGTTCACTTGGACGAATAAGCGGTGTGGTTCTAACTCGATCTCTGAGAGGTTGGACAGGTTTCTTACTTCTTCATTTTGGATTAGCAATTCTTGGGTTACTAACTCAACGATTCTTGACTGGAGGGGATCAGACCACTGGCCTATTAAACTTGTTATCTCTCGGCAAGAAATGGATCATCATCCAAGTTTTAAATTCCAGTTAATGTGGCTTAGGGATCCCTCTTTGTACGAGTTGATGAAAGTTTTGTGGAGTCAGGGCTGTCCTTCCCAGGGTACTGCTATGTACTCTTTTGTTAAAAGACTCCAATTTGTGAAATATCAACTCAAAAAGTGGAACAGGCAGTGTTTCGGGAATCTATTTCAAGGCTAAAACTTTGGCCCAAAGAAGGCTTGATGTTATCACCGGACATATCGGAGATCATGGGTTAACGGAGCGAGAATTTGCGGGAGGAGTCCGAAGCTTTGCATGAACTTCAAGAATGGGAGCTTCGAGAAGAGATTTTCCGGAAGCAAAAGGCCGGGGTGGAATGGTTACAAGAAGGAGATCGAAATACGACTTTTTTCTTTAACACTTGTTAAGGCTCGAAGACACGGTAATGGTATTTCTTCGATTATTTCTTCTCAAGGTATTCAGTTATGCGCTTCTCAGGATATCTCTCGGGAAGCTGTTCGATTTTTTTCTTCCTTATATTCTGAGGATTTTTGTGGGGATCATGTTGATGATCATACTATTTTGCATTGTATTCCTTCTGTTATTTCAGAAGAGATCAATGCATGCCTTCTTCAACCTATTTCCATTGATGAACTAGAAAGGGTAGTTTTCCTTATGAAGACTGGGAAAGCTCCGGGGCCTGACGGCTTCCCGGTTGAGTTCTTTCAACACTTTTGGGAAATTATTAAATCTGATCTTTTGAGGGTTGTTCTTGAGTCCTTTCATAACCATCAGTTGTTGAAAGCTTTGAATTCCACTTTTTTTATGCTAATTCCTAAAAATGAGGGTGCTAGCTCTTTTGATCAGTTTCGGCCTATTGCTCTCTACAATGTGGTGTATAAAATTATTACTAAGCTGATTGCGGAGCGTCTCAAGCCTTGGCTGGATAGAGTTGTTTCTGATGAGCAGGGTGGCTATGTGGCTGGCCGACAGATTTTGGATGGAGTGGCTATTGTTGCCGAGGCGATTCATTCTATGAGCACTTCTAAGAATAAGTTTATGTTTATGAAGTTGGATATGGCGAAGGCTTATGACAGGGTGAAATGGTCTTTTCTTCACAAAATCCTCTTGGCCTTTGGATTTGATCCTTCTTGGATTGAGTGGATTATGAGTTGTATTACAACTCCCTCATATTCTATCCTAATTAATGGAAAGCCCTCTCCTTTGTTTCATGCTTCCCGGGGTCTTCGGCAGGGGGATCCTTTATCTTCGTACTTGTTTATAATTATGGCTGAAGGTCTGGGTCGCTGGCTTAAATATCAGGTTCACCAGGGTCTTATTCATGGATGGAAATGGGAGAATAGTAGGCTAGCCATTTCCCATATTCAGTTTGTTGATGACACTGCTCTCTTGGGTGTAGCTTCTATTTGTGAAGAAACCAACTTTAGACATGCTTTGGACTTGTATTTGGCTGTCTCTGGTCAGGAGATTAATGAGCACAAGTCTATTATTTTATTTTTCAATACAGATCCCAGGGTTCAAGTTAGAATTGTTCAGATTCTCAGGTTTTAGGTTGGAAATCTTCCTCTTACATACTTGGGGATTCCCATTTCTGTTGGTCCTCTACCTAGGGCGGTTTGAACTAACTGAAAACACAAGATTTCGAAAACAAAAAGGAAAAACTAAACAAAATTGCATTAAAAGGAAAGAACACAAATGAATGAACACAAGATATAAAAGCAATATAAACTATAGCCCTTTTTATTGATATTCTTTTCAATTCGTGTTACAATACGTCTCCTTCCTTTTTAGGGGATAGGAGCGTTAGATATTGATCTCTACAATTTGCTTCAGAATTCCTCTTCCGCGTGCCCACATATAAAATGGGCGAACCAAAACGTTGTCGCCGCTTGCGTTGACAAAGGTCGATTCCTCGCTGCTCCTTCAATAGACCTGAAATCTGCGTTCAAAGAAACAAACAAAGAATCAGTAGCACCTGTGTATGAAAAATAAAAGATAAATCTTAACTATAGCTGAAATGAATCTAAATGAACCAAAAACTTGATAAATGCATAAACATGAAACTAGCTAAAATACTATAAAAGAAATAAAGCGGGGAGGTGCCCGAAGGCGAACCACCCGCAGATAAAACCTTGCTTTGACACCAATCCGCTTGAGATGGGTCCGAAACCTGATGTGATGTGTTGTCGTCAAATTGATAGAATATTGTGGTCAAAATATTGGGGTTTGGGCGTAAATCACAAGTAAGTGAATTAACAGCACTTCGTTGCTCAGAATGCTCCTGCTCGGTCTATCTTTTGGGTGAGGAAACTCACCATTTTATAGACCCAAGGGGTCTCTTTGAATTAACATGCAAAAGTGTTTCTTTGCATGAATGATTTTGTTTGTGAAGAGAAGACTTCTTCTTGATCAAGGGCTTCTTAACTACCTCTGTGCATGTCTTTGTGTGTTTTAGAAAAGCTCACTTGCACTCCCATGCAATGAAAAGATAACTAAGTGGCAAATCTGAGTTGTCTTAAAAAGCTTACTCTCATTCCCATGCAGTGAAGGGAAAGTCAATTTGCAGATATGAGTTGTCCAAAAAACTCACTCGCACTCCTATGTCATGCAGGAAGAGCTAAGTGGCAGTTTTGAGTTGTTTATATGCCAAGATTTGACTTTTTGTCGGTCAAACCTGACAATCGTCCCACCCCGAAGCGAGCACTTATAATCATCCCTGGGTGAGACGAGTATCAGTCAGCACTCGTTCCTAGGTAGGACGAGTACAATTTTCACTCGTTCCTGGGTAGGACGAGTAAAATTTGCACTCGTCCCTGGGTGGGACGAATAAGCAATAAAGTGTCTAAAAGGTGCCAAATTGGTTTCTGACTTGCAAAATTGTTGTGTGAGTGGTTAGAACCACTGTTTAACCTCTGAGGGCTGCCCTAGGGGCTGTGTGTGTTGGTGCGATCAGTGCTTGTAATCACATAATCGGATTGGTGTTGTTTTGGTGTCTACACTAACATACTTGACAAATTTCGTAGTCGAGTTAGTCATTGGACTCATAGATGGTTAACTTTTGCTGTTCGGGTTTTACTTTTGAAGTCATTTGTTTAGGCTTTACCGGTGTATAGATGCCTTATTCAGATTGCTCCAGCAAGTTTTCTTCATGACCTGGATTCTCTTTCTAGGCAATTCCTATGGGTCGGCAATCTTGGTTCCTCAAAATGGAGTCTTGTTAAATGGGAGACTATTTGTCGACCAAGGAAAGCTGGGGGGTTGGGTCTTCATCTAAGATCTCTTTCTGGGACTGCTTTGGCTGCTAAGCTGTATTGGCGTTGGTGTAGTAATCAGGAGCAAACTTGGGCCAAGATTATCTCCCACAAGTATCTTAGGGGAGTGGAAGGTTCAGAGATTCCTCGATACAACTTGATCGGTCAAGGATCATTTGTTTGGAATACTTTGAAAAAGGGAGCAGAGCTGGTTAGCGGGGGTTATTCCGGATTTGTTATACTCGGGTCTCGGGCTCTTTTTTGGAAGGATTCTTGGGATGGCTTTGCTCCTCTTCTTAGCGAGTTTCCACATCTTCAAGATCTTGCTCAATGCTTTTGGGATGCTGGATGGTTGAAGGTGGCAGATTTCAAAACTGTTAAGTCCTTTGGTCAGATGGTTAGTCTCCAGTGGAAGGATCCTCGAGAATGGCCTGCTGGTGGCACTATGGATGCGAGGGCATAGCTGGCCCGTATTCTCTCTAGCCGTCCCTGCTCTTCTCTACCTGGGGATGATGTGCTAGCATGGGGAAGAGATAATAGAGGGATATTTTTGAATGTTGCTGGTTATTGTGTTTGGATTAGCAGCGGTTTGGTGAGGAGGAGGTTTCGTGGTGGAATCAAGTTTGGAATAAGTTTATTTTGCCGAAGTGTAGTTTTTATGGGTGGCAGGCTACTCATAATCATTGTCTTACTTGGGATAATTTTCAAAAGTGTGGGTTTGCTGGCCCCTCTTTATGCTATAACTGAAGGCTGAAGAATCTGTTGGGAATTTACTTCTCCAATGTGACTTTGCTCGACAAGTCTGGCATTATTGGTGGGGAGTATGGAATCACCCTTGTTCGCATGCTTCATCAATAGTTGATTTTTGGAGGAGTATGGGGCGGCCTCCTACAACGGCTTTCTTTTTACAAGTTGGATGGAGTATTGGTCCTTCATGCATTTTTTGGTAGATTTTGCTTGAACGAAACCGTCAGATTTTCCAAGGTAAGGAGTTAACTACTTCCCAGGTCTGGCAGAGGATTTTGCGAATGATCCAGGAAACTGTGTCTGCAAAATGTCAGATTATTTCTCCCATGGACCATGCGGAACGTCAGATCATGGAAATATTAGGCTTGATGGTTAATGGTCCTAGTCCTAATGTCTCTTGCAGATGGATGGGTCAGAATAATCGGGTGCGGAGGGCTGGCAAATGGAATCCGCCTCCTCCGGGAGTGCTAAAAATTAATACAGATGGATCTTCCCGGGGTAATCCGGGTAATGCTGGTATTGGTGGTGTGGGGCTGGATAGTAGTGGTACTATCCAATTTTTTTTCTCTTGCTTTAAGGGACATCATTCTAATAGCTTCATGGAAGCACTCACAATTTTATATGCTTTGGAGCAAGGGTATGCTTTGGGTTGGCGTCGGATTGTTTGTGAATCTGATTCTTAGATTGTTATAAATTTGTTAAATTCTGGAGATAGTCTTCATGGTTGTTGGCGGTTGAGTTGGGTTTCTCGGAAAATTCTTAATATCTCTGCTCACTTGGACTTAATTTCTTTTGTGCATATTCCTCGGGAGTGGAATAGGGTAGCGGATTTGTTAGCTAAATGGGCTTCTAAGTTTCAAGATGGTTGGGATGTTCAAAATTGGTCTCAACTTTCTTCTGATTGCTCTCAATCTCTCTCTTCTTTATTGAGAGCTGGTATGTCTGAATAGCTTCTGCTTTTTCTTTGTATCATGAATGTTTTGCTGAGTTAATAAATTTTTACCCTCTTTTACAAAAAAAAAAAAAGTTTTCTGATGGTATAATCATTCTTTACGAGGCCATATATTATCTTCATTCCATGAAAAAAATGGGTATGCTTATAAATTAGATATGAACAAAGCATATGATAGGATTTTCTAAATTTTTCTATATGATTTTCTCAAAAAAATTGGTTTTGATTATAGTTCATGTGAATGGATTAAATATTGTTATAGCACTTCAAAATATACTATTTTGATCAATGGTTCTCTTAGTGGTTACTTCAAGTGATCTTGTGGACTCCATAGAGGTGATATATTATCTTCTTATCTATTCATTGTTCTCATAGAGGCATTATGAAGAGCTTTCTCAAAGGTAAAAATGGAAAGAAAATTCAAAGGTATTCAAGTTGCAAAAAATGGTCCCTTTGAATCTCATCTCCAATTTGTTGGTGATACTTTTTTTTGGTCCATCTCCCAATCAGTGAGTACATGGATTTTAAATTGATATTATCGTGCTATGGGAAGGCTACTAGATAGTTGGATAATACCTACAAAATATGGAATTTTTTTATTAACATTTCTCTATATTTACTACAAATTATTGTGGATATTTTAGGGTTTAAAATTGAATATTTTCCATCAATATACTTGGGTATTCCTTTGTATAATAAAGGAAATAAAAATTATCTTTAGGTCTTGTTGTGGAAAATTTTTATATCCTTAAAATATTGATTGTCACACAACCAAAACTTCCTAATCACAACAATATATGAGTTGTGGTAAACTCATCTCTTTAACCTGAAACACTAAATCCTTAAGAACACAGGTTGGTCCTGGACACCCCACAATGAGCCTAATTAATAATGAACTTCAATCTCACTAAGCTCTACCATATCTAATGAATTATAATGGATTTTTATTGTGACCAAGCAAACATAGCATTTATAGCTTCAGTTTCAAGAATGCATATTGATGCCTAGTCTATTGGGCGACTGTAGCAAAGCCTAACCAATTTTATGAAACTATGAGAAAAATAAGATAAGAACTGACATATGATGACAAATGGAGTCCGAGAATAATATGATTTATCATTACCTTAGACTATAGAGAGTCTAGGTTTAAATAGGAGATAAAATAGAACATTAAACAAGATAGTAGCAAATAACGCTAACTTACTAACAACTAACTACGTAGTCAAATTGACTACGACTAACCTAGGATATTTAGATAAATATCCAAAAGGTAAACAGTAAATAGTAAAAGGTAACTAACCTAGTAGTAAAAGTAAATACTCTTTTACCTAGTGGAGTAAATGGTAAATATCCCAACTAATGGAATATTACTCTAACATCCCCCCTTATTACATTATTTGGGTAATACATACATATCCCTCTATACAACAATATTTGGGTGAAGTATATAACTGCCCCAATATAGTGAAGAAGATGTTGATCTACTGGTTCTTTGCTCTGTCATAGTACTCTGGCTGCTCCTAAGCAAAAAGTGGGTCATTCCTCACTTTGTATTCATGCCAACAAATGTCCTTATGGTAATCACATCATCCAACCGAATTGCATGGGTAACCAGCCACTGCAATCGCTAGGTGTAGTAGAATAGATCACTTCATACAAGGTTCATTCATTTACAATATGAATTTTGCAAAAGATAAGGTAGCTAGGGTGTCGATCTACTTATGCTATTTATGAAGCCAAAAGAGGAGAGAGAGAAAATGGTGTTTTTGCCCAAGGGACACATGTGTTTTCCTTCTACAAAATCGTTCTAGCAATTAGCACTCTGTGTGCTTTCTCTGAACCAGAATCAGAATCTATATTAGACATCTCATTTGCAACATTGCCTTGGTTTTTATTTTGGCCTTTCTCTTTGGGAGGCTTGTTCTTAAACCAACATCTCTTGGTTTGATGAGTGTCTTTGTCACAAATTTTACAATACTGCTTCTTCTTCTTAGTTTCTTGGCCTTGATGTTTGTTTTTGTTAGAAGAAGAGCCTTGTTGTTGATTCCACTTTTTCTTTCCTTGTTGTTTATGTGAGAAAAGTGCATTGTTGGATGCATCATCTCTTTGGAATTGATTAGCTTCTTCAGTTTGAAGCATGTTCACCAACTCTACAAAAGTCACTGTCCTACCAGAGACTTGAAGGGATGTAATCAACATTCTATAGGAGTCTGGAAGAGCTCTCAAAATGATTGAGTTCAAGACTTGGTCTTCCAGTTTCTCTCCTAAGGATTGCAGTTTTGTTTTTAATTATGTAACTCTGCAGAGGAATAGCTCTATTGTTTCTCCTGATTTCATATGTAGAGTATGAAGTTGTGTTTGAAGGTTAAGAATCGTTGATTGATTCTTGCCCTCAAATATGGTACTTAAGGCATCCCATGCTACCTTACCAGTGGTAACTTCACTGATATGAGGTTGGATATCATTAGTAATAGCAAGCAAGATCATTAAGGAAAGTTTCTTATCCTTTTTATCAAAGTCTCTTTGATCTTGTCCGAGTGATTGAGGTCTAGTGACACTTCCATCCACTATGGACCACAATTCATCTACGATTAAGATAGCTTTCATCTTAGTCTTCCAAGCTGAATAATTTGAACCTTTGAGCAGTTGGCTCTCAGTGAGATACTTGTGTATCATGGCCATGGTTTAGGCTTCAAATTTGATATGACTAAGATGTTGATATCTTGCACTATACCCTTAAAAGAGTATATGGAAGTTATTTCAATTTGCTTCTAGAAGATATTTAATGGCACCTGCCTTAACACCCTTACCAAGGGATGAAAAGTTGGAGGAATTTTAAGCCAAACAAAATAGAGCAAATGAAATAGGGGTAGGTTTGTAAAAATTTTGATTTTTCCCTCTAGGATATTTAATGGCACCTGCTTTAACACCCTTGAAAGAAGGATGAAAAATTTGAGGTAATTAAGCCAAACAAAGAGAGGGTATCAAGGTGATTTGAAGTTTTGACCTTTTGATTGGGGAGTAATTACTTGGTTGAACCTATGCAAATTTTTAGCATGGTTGTTTGAGTGAAGTTTGGGTTTTGTGAAATGCTTCTTTTAATGTTTATATTTGACTTTTTAATTGCACACAAAAAACATGAGTGTTTAGTGCAATAATCAAAACATAAGAGCAACCCAAATTTGTATCACTCTAGGTGTCGGATGCAACCGAAAATGCACCTAGTACAAGCAATTTTGAAGATAAGGTGTCGAGTAAAATAAAAAATGCACCTTTCTTATACTGAATTATCCCCCCTTTTTCTTTACAATTTTGCAAACTATAGAATAAAAAAATTCTATCCCCCCTTAATGTTTACAAAATGTAGAATTTAGAGCACTCTTTTCAAGACAAGTCAAAACACGACCCGCGTTTGAAAAGCTTCCAGAACCAGTCGACACACGACTTGGTTTTAGTAGACCGAAGGTCTTCAATTTCTTCTCAATTTTGCAAAAAAAAATGAATGTGCAATTTTATGTCTTATATCCCCCCTTGGAGAAAACAAATGCACATTTTACCTTTGAATATTACAAAATTTTAAGTTTCCTTGTTTTCAAATTTGCAATAAAGAATCAAATGTTTTGATTTTATCCTTCTTTGAAATGTGCAAAATAAACAAGGTGTTGAGAGGAGAGTAAGGGTTTTCTAATTTGCAAAGAAAATATAGGTGCTATTCCTTGTCTTATATCTCCCTTTTGTGGAGAAAACAAAAGCTCCTTCTTTGAATTTCAATATTGCAAAAAAAATTCCCTTAAATTTCAATTTTAATGTATAAATCTAATTATTTCTAGCTTATTTTAAATTAATAATAAAATTAATTTATATAAAAAAATCACTTTTAATAAATAAATTTAAAAAAAAAAAATTTTATATATATAAAAAAAAAATTAAATTATTAAAAAAAATAAACTAAAAACAATTAAAAAAACACAAAAAAAATACCTTGGCCCCTTTTTTTGTTGGTGCGTTGGAGCAAAAAAGAATATGGCCCCGATGGGGGTCGAACTCCCGACCTGCCCCATCGGGAGCCTTAGCTCCTAGCCCATCGCCAATCGGGCTATCTAACCCGACTGGAATAGAAGCGGGTCGTCTTCTATTTGAAGGCATGCTCGCGGGCGGGCGGGGCAAAAATGGGATTTAATCCCACATTGCTCCCGCAAGTAATCTCGTGGGCTTTAAAAATGCTTTGGCCCCCCCACTTAGTGATTGCCTTCGGGCAATCACGCCCTTTGTTTTGCCGTGCAACCCGATGAATAGAAACCTGCCACCTCAGCATCAACCTCCTTGAAAGTTGTGCCACCTAGGTCAGTTGTCCGCTTGTCCACCTTGAGAGTCATGTCTATCCAGGTCAGTTGTCCACCTCAAGATTCATGTCGATCCAGGTCAGCTATCCACATCAGGAGTCATGTCGATTCTATCTTGTGGTTGTCTGCCACTTATCAAGTCACATCTAGTGGTTGTCCACCACTTGTTCGATCGAGTCAGTACCTCAAGGTGCATGCCTAGGTACAGTTAATGTTTTTCCATGTGTCCCTCAGGATGCATGCCAGTTCTAGTCGGTGTCAGTCCACACAACATAATATCCCAATGATGTGCTTAGGTCTATTAAGGAACACAACATAATATTCGCCTTATTCAAATAATGTAACAAGGGAATTTAGATCTCCTATCCTAAATGCAGTGACATAAAGACTCCAACTCCTTAAAGAAGATCCTAGAAATGATATTAGGTAGACTAAATTGACTCTTGGAAATACCTGGACCAAGATGAGAGGAACTGATAAATGGAAAACAAAGATAACAAAGGAAAAATATAGTTGATCTAGACAAAGCACTCGAAATGCCTCTTGCAAAATTTTGCTATTCTGATGCTCGATCCCTTGATTGTAGCTTGAAAGGCCTATTTTATAATTTGAATTCTATAATTCTATTTTGAATACTTGGTGCATATGCAGCCACTTGGCATCCTCTCTACCACTAATTTTTATGAATGTATTACAGTAAGAACTAGGCTATCACAAGCTATCAAAATTGGAGAAACTATGCCACCTGTTCTTAAATATTTCGGTTATTCTTGTTTTGTGAATGGATTTAATTCCTTTTCTCCTTCAATGGTGGTGGGTCTTGAAGTAACTTCTACTTTATCTTTTTCTAGAATCTCAACTCCTGATAGTTCTATAATTTTATGCTATAATGCAGTGGTTTACAGTTTGGTTGATGAGTTGTCTCCTAGGTGATGTGTCATTTTGAGGTTCTTCTTGATGTAAATTTGTAATTTTGGCCTTTGATATTTGTAATTATTCTAGTATATTCTCCTTAAATATAAGTGAAATGAGTCATCCATATTTAATTATTGGGCTTATCTAGCTATTCAGCAACAAGTAAGTGAAGTATGGTCCAAGTTTAATGAATATCATTCTTCTCGATTATTCGAATTTCTTTCTTTATTTTTTAACTTCCATATTCCCACCCTGGTTCAGTCACCTGCAAACATAGAATAAAAATTTAATTTAGGACATTGGTGATAAAAAAAAGTCAAATTTTGGTATTATTATTTTTTTGGTAGGTTAAAATTTCATTAAAAAGGGGTTTTGAAAGGGCCCCAAAACCTTTTTACAATAGGTCACCAGACCAAATACAAGGCCACAGGATAGGCTAAAGGATAGGCCAAAGGAAAGGCCAAAGGAAAGGCCAAAGGAAAGGCCCAAGGATAAGCCAAAGGAAAGGCCAAAGGATAGCCTATAAAATTTTTCCCAACAAAAAAATTGAAAATAACGCCCAGCTGGAAAAATAAAATTTGAAAATCCTGCCTAGAAGGAAATTTGAAAAATCCCTCCCAGTGGGAAAATTGAAAATCCTACCTAAAGTACGAAAAATGATTTTCCTGCCTATGCAGGAAGAGTGCCAAATGAAAAATCCCACAAAGGGGAAAAACCAAAAACCGGTATCCCACCAAGGAAAAACTAAAAAATAAAACTACCAAGGATGATGACCATCCTGAACAACTGGATGGAGTAGAGAAAGCATCTATATGGATCATTCCATCTAGGGAAGGTCAAGATAAATGTAGGGACAATGAAAACTTAGCCAGAAAAACATCCTCCATAAGCCTGGAGAATGGAGCAACAAAACTAAGGATTTCCACAGGCCACTAAATCCCCTTGTATGCGAGGTTAGACATCTCAAAAACCAAAGGAAATAGAGGAAGAAAAATAGGTAGAGGTAATGTCCCTATGATAATATCTGAAGGAGCCACAGGTAAACATGCTACAAACGATAAGCATAGGGTCCACCCAAACCAAAAATATAGTAAAAAACCTAAGACAACCTCCAAATCTACCACTAAATAGCTTCAAGGAACTAGAAAAGGAAGACCAATCAGAACTCAAAAACCAACAAAATAGAGGCCTCTCCAAGCCAATAAAAACATTGAGAACCCACCAAGTAGACCAGATCCAGGTAATCGAAGAGTAGATCCACAGAAAAGAAACATGTGTCCCCAATAGGCCAAAAAGATAATGTGAAAACCTACTGAAGAAGCACTCCCAAATCCATGATGCACCGTAATTGAAGAACCACTAAAACCTAGATCCAAGAAGAAACCTACAATAGATCTGGGCCAGATCTAATACCAACAGAGAAAATGCATCCTAGAAGCACCATAGAAAACCCAGGGAGAGACCCAAGGGCATCCAAGAACATAGGCATAGGAAGGATACCCTCAAAATGACTGGGAAAAGGGTAGACAAGCAGAAAAGTGACCTCCCTCTCCAAGGAGATCATCTACAACCATAGACAACCAAGATGGAATGATCTAGTAAGTGCCAAGGAATTGGGACAGAGTTGAGCCACACCACGAAGGAAACCTACAAAAAACTAGGACAACCCAAAGAGTAGAAGGGAAAATCCTTGAAGCACAAAAAATAAACATAGGGATAGACCCAAGGACATCCCAAAGAGCACAAGGAAAAAATAATCCTTGAAGCACAAAAAAATGCATTGGGATGAACCTAAGGATGGCACAGTCTAGAAGCATAGGAAGGAAACCCTCAAACTGGCGAGGAAAGAGGTAGACAAGCAGAAAAGAGACCTCCCAACCCAAGGAGATCGTCTGCAGTCATCGATAGGAGGATCTAGAAAGTGCCAAAGGACTAGGACAAAAAAAAATTTGGTATTATTATTATTAATATTAATGATTTTAGATTTATTAAATGACTTCCTAAGGTTTAACATCATATCTCATTTTAATTTTAATTTTATTATTATTATTATCTTTCACATTAAGGTTCATATTTTTTTATGTCAAAATATTAACATTAATCCTAAGGTTTTCCTTTGGATATTAATATTATAATTCTAAAGAATTAATATTAATAAATACCAAAGTATTCACATTAATATCAAATATCTCCAAAGTATTTGTTCTCCTTTTAATTCCATGTCCTCAATTGTCAATGTTCTCTTCCTTGATTTTAATGTTTGAAATATTAAATCTGGATGTTTAAAAGTCTTTATCATTTTATTAAAATACCTAGGATCTCATATTTCATGCTAATATCATTTCTATAGTTAAGACTTAAAAAAATAAATAAATTAAATTTCATCGATGATGTATAATCCTTATCGCTCATGCAAAGCCCTTGTCGCTCATGCATTAGCGATGACCTTGTTCTATCGGTGATGGAATTTAAGTCATTAAATTCATGTTGCTCATGCAAAGCCCTTGTTATTAATGGAAGAGCAATGGATTTGTTATATCCATGACGATTTCTCATTGGTATTAAACATTTAGGTTTAATTAAAATTATAATATTATTTTCATGGATGATTATTAGAAAAAAAAGAAAAAACCTTTAGTTAATGATGTAAGAGCTTTATCGATGATACATGAGCGATGGTAGTTTTCCATTGGCAATGAGATCTCATTGGATTTCAAAAATGCACGACTTTTGGCATTGATATATTAGCGATGGTTCCCTTTTATGAGCAACAAAATCTTATCAGAGCAAATTAAAGAGCGAAAGATTTTCATTGGGGCAATGAAATTTTATTGGCCAAATTATTTATCATTATGCTCAAGATTTTAATGTTAATATCCTCATGACATCCTTCTAATTAAAATACCCTAGGTATTCGGATTAATTAAATTATTCCCTAAGGTTTTATTAAAGTGTTTAACATTAAGGTTAATTAATCATTATATCCGCTCATATTCGTATAATATTATTTTTATCATTAATTCCTTGAATAGACCATTATAACCCTTGTTGTTGATGTAAAACCTTTGTCGCTAATGTATCACCTATGGCTCCTTTCCATTAGTGACGAGTTATTTTTTATATTAAATTTATGCCAAAACCTTTAGATTTAATTAAAATACCAAGGTTGCTCTTATTGGTGATTATTAGCAAAAATAACCTTTATCAGTGATGTGCAATCTTGTCGGAGATACATTAGTGATGGTCCTCTTATTTTAGCAATGGTATTTGATTGGCTATTGATTTTATTAGAAATAGAGTATATTCCATGATTTGGGTTATGTAAATGTATCTTCCAAGGTACATACTTAGATTACTTTAGGGGCAAGTTATCTAGTTACTCCATGCAATGTAATAAGTGCACAGGTGTCAATGTGCAAGTTGTACATATCCAAGTTGTACATGTGCAAGTTATCCCTTGCACAACTAGATAGAATTTTGGGCAAGTATCCTATTTTTCCTATATAAGGATGGTCTCATAGATAGATAGATATAGAGCATGATAGATAGAGTATGATATATAGAGTCGGGGGGCATAGTGTAGCATAATGTGTGATACAATCCATTGGTGATGGATGCAATGTAGTTTAGTAGCTTTATATTGGAATGACCATTTCCTCCATAGCTACATTGTAATATTTTATATTTCATTCATTTAGAAGATTTACTTTCTTTCATATTATTCTACATCTCATGATTGCTATCCTTCCATGCTTGCTACATCAAAAGCTAACAATGGTATTAGAGCTATGGTACATCTAGTTTTTTTAGGTCTACAGGAAAGCCACCATTATCATTGAGCCTGAGCATTTTGATAAACTGATGTGTCATTGGACCAGCCACTATCAAAAGAACTCAGAATAATATAGGTGGTATAACAAGAGAGAGTCACGAGTGAGGACTGAAATAAGTATTAGTTCAAGTAGATATTGACATTGCAATTGACTAGAGTCTTTCCACAGGAGTTTGAAGAAAAACTCATGAAGACCAGGACTCATGATTCTATCCACTAGATTGATAGATCATTTAATGTGGGTTATCCAAGATATCTAGAAATTTTCTAACTAGTGCCTGAAGTTTCTTTTGTTTGTAGAAAACTATTTCTCAGAGGATTGGGACTCCTACAACAGAAAGCTAGGAGACTCCAACTTTGTTTCCTAAAGGTCTACGTGCCCTCATAGTGTAGATATTGGTTCTTTGTGCAAGAGAAGAATGCTACAAAAGAAAACTTCATGTGAAGAGTTGTGGTGAAGTCAGGAGACTAAAGATCTTCATTATTGAATCAAATAACTTTATAAGTGGAAGAATAGGCCATAAAATTATTGACATAAAAATACCATAGAAGCCTTGGAGAAGAGGCCATAGGAGCCTTGAAGGAGAAGCCACATAATTCTTAATACCAAAAGGACACAGGAGCTTTGGTACTAAAAAAGGCCATAGAAGCCTTGACACTAAAAAAAACCATAGTAGCATTGACACTAAAAATACCATAGTAGCCTTGGTACTGGAACAAAGGCCATAAAAGCCTTGATCCTGAATTTGAAGAGAATATCTTATTGAAAAGCAAACTAAATATTTTAGTACTAATACTTTGTTGTAGGGAAATAAGATTCAGTGATTTGAGAAACTTCCTACAAGAAAGTTAGGAAGGGTATCCTCTTCAGATTTAGCACCTGAAGCAAAATCAAAGATATTAGGAGAAGATATCATTGTAAAAATTCCAATCAAGGAAGGAGAAGGAGAATAAGGACTAGATGAGTCCTGCTTGAATAAAGAAGCAACAAAATCATATATCTAGAGGAATATCTCATCACCAATACTTCTAGGAGCAAAAGGTTTAATAAAATGTCTCAAGGAAGACCATCAGAAGCTGACAGATTAGAGACCTTGAGAAGGTCTTATCGAGCATCCAAAAAAAGGCTAGGATAGCCTTACTAAAGATATTTTCAAAGGAGAACTCATTGGATAAATGCACTATCAAGGAGAAGCCTCTGATAGTAAAGGACTTGGGACAATTATCACCATTTAACAACAATCCCAAGAGAAGAAGAATTTGGTAAGGAGTGCCAAATCTAAGAAGAAGAATTTGGCAAGGAGTGCCAAATTTGAGAAGAAGAATTTGGCAAGGAGTACCAAATCTAAGAAGAAGAATTTAACAAGGAGTGCCAAATTCATGAAGAAGAATTTGACAAGGAGTTTCAAATCTCATAAGAAGATCCTGCTTGAAATAATAAATCAACAAGATGACCTGAAGATAGAATAAACTCACCAAATATTGAATATTTGAATATTGCCTCTCACAAAAATAAGGCATCGCTTCATAGACAAATACTTCTCCAAATATGCATCAAAAGGAGAAGAACAAAAGAGGAGAACAAGCCCTAAAATCTTAGGCTAATAAAAAAAAGGTCGAGACCATCATTTGGTGAATAAGGAGTTATTCAAGATAGTCTACAAAGAGCTGCAAGGATATTCTTATAGTAGCAACTTGGTGATTCTAGACACCAAGATCTACATCCTCTATAGAAGCGATAAAAGAGCTACAACAAAAAGGTATGCAAATTTCTAGTGCAAATAGGTTTATTAATTCATTTACCTATTAGATTTGTTATATGGGTCCACATTTGGATTAAAGTTGCAAATAGAAAATTGGATTGTAATATTCAAAAGTGCCAAAAGAAAAAGTTATTTTTAAGGTTCATTTGCACTTTTATTAGGAGTTGATTAGAATTCAAAAATAGTTTCTATCAAGTACCTATTATCTATTTTGAAAAATAAAAATAATACTAAGCTCTACAATATTAGTTGTAGTGAAATTTTAGAATAACTCTTAAAGATTATTTTTAGGTTATTCTTGATTAGTTGTAGTAAAATATGTGAATTAATTAGAGAGTTTATCAGAGTGATAAAGTGTAATCTTAGTGCATTAAAAGTGAAAAAATTGTACTATTACATTACTCTCAAAAGAAATTAATTTTATGTTCTTGAAGGGTACAAAATCTGGTTTGTATCACGTTTCTAAGGACACTATTGAGGCATAGAAATTTGCAACTCATAGTGGTATAAATAATCCACATAAAAAAGGTTAGAATCCTCCAAAACTTGGAGAAGAACATAACTAACCTAAAATAGAAATAGAAACTTTATAGGAAGAGACTTGGTGAGTCTCAAATCCAAAATCCAAAATCATTAAAGGATTGAATGCAAGAAAATATTTGCATAAAATAAAAAGCTTCTATCTACTGTTATATAAGCTTGGAATCGCTATCTAAGTGTCCAAGAAAAAAATAGGAAGGTATCTACTTATAAACGACAACCTCAAAACCCTTATATTTTAGGAGAAAAATATGCCATAAAATTAGAGTTTTTTATCTAAAAAAAGAGTGCAAAATAAGGTGCGTCAAAGGAAATTTATGTACATACTATAGTACATCTTAAAGCACCATTTCAATTTGGTTTTTTACAGTCTAAAAATAGATTTGAATTTGTCCCAAAAAGGGATAATAAACACAGGAAAAACAACCAATAAAGGGTTGAACGTAAGCACTCTTCTCAAGCTATATAAGCCACTCAAAGGGGATCATCATGGACACTTGAACTTGTAGAAGACAGCATAAGAGAATATCAAGCACTATACAAAGTAGAAGATACAACATAGGAGAAGATCAAGTAGTATACAAAGCAGAAGATAAAGCAAATGAACGCTAAAGGAAAGGAGCATTTGTACCAAAGCATTTATACCATTAGTAAATTCTAATAATGGAGTAAAACATCAAGAAGTCTTCATACAAATACTACCATTTAGACTCCATTCAAGGGCCACCAAAGCTACTCCATATCTCCACCAAAGCTCTGCCATATCTCCATCATAGCTCAACCATTAGTTGGAGATACTTGAGCATCTACGTAAAACATCAAGGTGGAAAATGCATTGGAGAGTATTCATATAAGTGTTGATAGAAAGAAAATGTATGTAGCTACCACTTTTCATCTTTTGAAAGATACTCTATAGTGCTCACAAAGGAGACATTACACTTCTTGGTGCCCATACTCCAAATAGTTGAGTTACATACAACTTGACATACGTTACAGGAAATATAGCTTGGATATGTTAAGGAGGGAGTGTTACTTGAATAGCGCTCAAGAAAGAATATAAAAAAAAATTCAACTCAATAGTGACACTTTTCATGAGTAGTGGAGTGAGTTCGGCACCTCCACCAACCACATGCGAGCTTCCATGAATGTTTAGAAACTCATACAGTAACACTTGTCACTCCTCCTAGCTCATATTAAAGATAGGTTGGACTTTGGAAAGGATATGCAATAGTTGGAAACACCATGAGTAGCAGTGGAAGCTACTCGACAGATCAATGGTAGAAACTCGATAAGAGTTTGGGTACTACATGACAGATCTACGGGAGACACTTGACAACTGTTCTGGCAAAATTTGGTAGAGTGACGGTGGACGTTTGACACTATTTTGGGTGTGATTCGGTAGAGTGACGGTGGACGTTTGACACTATTTTGGGTGTGATTCGGTAGAGATCCAAATCAATATGGGTATAGTTTGAAAACTCTTGGTCAACCAGCATTCATAGAGTGCATTAAAACCTTGGTAATCCATGCTCAAGAAGGATATTTTATAGCCACATTCACCCGATGTCATAAAGGTACACAGTCTGAATTTCTTATTTGCTTTCAATTTCAAAAAGGGAGTTATAATATTATAAGATAAGGTTGATATATTATTTAAAATCAATATTTGTTTGAAAGAGAAACTTAGGGAATTAATATAATATTTACAAAAATATAACTTAGGAGAAATAAGGGATTCTACTTGGAATTAGTCCATTTAAAGTTTACAAATATTAATATGTTCTAGATTTCCAAATTTAGAAGTGATAAGGATTGATATTTAATCTCTCATATGACCCCTCTAGTAGTTCCTATCTAGGTTTGCATAGTTTATTTCTTGCAAATTAATATTGTAGGTGAGTCTCCTTCTCACATACACTTGTGTGCACTAGATGTCTTCTAGTTGTCACTTTGGAGTGTTAGTTAGGAAGTGTGAACTAAAAGTAGGTAGAGTGAACTTCAAGTTAGCTAAAGGATCTTCTAGTTAGCATCTTTCCCTTCTATATTAGCTTAGAAGTTACGTGCATTATCCTTTGCACTTTTGTAGCTTATGGTTAAGGATTTTGGGATTAAATCCATGATTTAGTGGGTTTGGTTATGTATTTTGGGCCTTTAGAGCCTATATATTGAGCTTGTAAATAATAGACACTTAGTTGGATTTTCTAACCTTTTCATTGGTATTAGAGCTTAGTTCATGTTTGCACTAGGGCTTGTGAGGTGAGAGGGAAGGAGATAATTTTCTTATGAGAAACTCTTTCTCATTGAGGACTCGGTTCAAGCTCAAGGGGAGCTTGAAGACCATTTGTAGAAGAAATTTTCTTCAACGTCAAAATCCTTGTTCCAACTTTCTCTGTATGCTCAAGGAGTATAGGATAAGTTTACCTCGATTTCTCTCTTAAAAAAATCCCTTGGCAGGCTTGGATTTCAGCTACGGTGAAATACGTATTAGGGAGCCATTTGTTCCTGCCAATTTGGAGTCTTGAAGACCGAAGATCATCTATACCAGGTCGTGTGTCGACTTGGGTCTGGTTGCCTTTCAAACGCTGGTCATGTGTCGACTGGATCTTGAAAGGAAAGCTACTGAAGGGGTCTTGTTGGTTTGACAAAGCGAGTTACAAATTTTCTTAGAAATTTTTGAGGTAAAATTGCCTTAATTTCTTAGAAGTATTGTAAAAATTTAAATTTTAAAAATTTTAAATAACAAGTTTAGTTATATATATTTTAATTTTTTATTTATTTATTTAATTTAAAAATTAAATAAATAAAAAAACTTGTTCACCGCGGGTCGGCACGATTCGGCCTTCGCAGTCGATCGACACGATCCAACCGACAATCAGCTGCGTGTTGTGGCCGCCTTGGGCAGGCCAGTCACTATCGTTGGTCGTTGACAACTGTGCCAGCAATGCCTACCCATTGATTTGGTAGGTGCCCACCGCAGCACTGCATCCTGCAGGCGCTGACTCGACTGTCAGTGCTACCAACGCCTGACAGTCACTGCAGTGCCTAATAGGCCTGTCAGCCGACAAGGCCTGTCCCTGCAACACGCTGCCAGGGCCTGTCATGGTTCTAGGCCTATCACAGCTATAGGCACAACAGTTGGCAGGCATGATAGAAATTCTACCATGTGGCATCCTCCGTGATGTAGATTTTCTACGTCGCATTAAGATTTGCTACTGCCTGACATTGATAGTTGTGCCGAGCACAGCTTTCTTTGCGCTGAGCAATTTTGAGCTAGCAGAGTTGCTATGCTTGCGGTACAATTTTGACATCTGCACGGAGTGACATCTGCCTCCCGCTCTTATTTCATCACCTTGAAGATTTTTTATTATTGGAATGCAAAGGCTCCTCGGGAACAGTGCCACTGTAGTTTGATAATTTTCATGCAGGTTAAGGGGAGTGTAGTACTTGTTCGGCTTATCTCAGCAAGCAAGGGTACTTTTAATTTATTTTATTAATTTACTTTACCTAAGGTTTTGTTGATAAGCAACACACCCCCACTGAAAAATGAGATTCCATCCTTAGAAAATTATGAACTTCCATTTTTGGCCAGCAGGGACCCTCTTGGTCATTTTCAGTTTTAAATCCATATTTTGCTTGCCTCCTTTTTAAAGTTGTGCTTTTTCTTGCATTCTAGCTGTGTTATCCAAGAATTCACTTTTTACATGCTAGAATCATTCATGCACAAGCAAAATCTTGCACCAGTACCGAGAAAATCCATAAAACAGCTTGCATAAATTCACCGAAAAATCAAACTTTCCATTTTTGGTAGTGTCGCGATATCGCGACACTTCCATTTTCGGAAATGTCGCGATATCGCGACGTGTAAGTCAAAATGCAGCTAAGTGCCGTAAAGGTCGCGATTTCGCGACATGTCGCGAAATCGCGACATTTTTTGGGAGAGAGAAGCAAGTCGTACGGAGGGCGCGATTTTGCGACATGTCGCGAAATCGCGACATGTCGCATTTTCGCGGCAGGAGAGAGAAAATGGGCTGCAGGATGAAAAATCGGCTAAGTCCGAAACATGTTCCAAAATCGCGGTCAACGCGGTCAACGCATGCGTGTAAGGGAACCGTCGCGATATCGCGACGTGTTCTAAAATCGCGGCTGAAAATCAAGAAGCGTACGGAGGCCAGGAAGGGTCGCGATTTCGCGACATGTCGCGAAATCGCGACATGTCGCGGTTTCGCGGCCGACGAGGGAGGAAGTTGCCGATGCTCTGGCAGGGTCGCGATTTCGCGACATGTCGCGAAATCGCGACATGTCGCAGAATCGCGCAGGAGAGAGAAAGTCATAGTTGACCTGAAAGTGCATTCCGGCGGGAAACGTAAGGCTTCCCGGGGTAGCGACACGTGTCAAAGCGTGAATGGGACAAACAGAGCCGACATGCAAGCTTATTTTGCGGATTTAATCTGCTTTTAATGTTTTAAGCTTCTGATTTAATTAAAATGCTAATCTAATGCATCTTTTTGTCTTTCATGCAGGATTCCACCTGGCACTTGCGGACAACCGGGAAAGACCATAAAGGCGAAGATAAAGTGCGGATTTAGTCAAGGACCGCCATGCTAGGAGAGAAGCTGCCGGTGAGAGCATTCAACAACAAATTTATTGCAGACTTGATAGCATGAAGACCATTTCAACTTCGGGATGGATTTACGGAGATCGAATTGATGGAGAAGTGGTGACTCATCCGGCTCACCAGCAGATTTAATGGAGGCATTTATTTGCAGCTGCGAATGAATGCAAGTTGCATTTTATTTTATCTTCTCCATTTATGGCAGCTGACTGCACATATTTGCCGAAGGGTTAAGTTCTATCCGGACTTTGATTTTTAAATGGATTTTTATTGTAAAACCCGGGTCCTAGGGTTTAAGTGCGATAAGATTTAGGGTTTGAGCAAGATATTTTGGAAAAGATCATGGTCTGTCCTGAGTCTATAAATACAAATTCTAAATGTAATCGCAGGAGGCGGAGACTTAGAAATAAAGGCTTATAAGCAATTTCTTGCAAATTTTGTGAAATCCTTTGTTTTCGGACTTGGAGTTGATGTGCTTTAGCTTTTCTCGTGATAGCATGGCCAGGAGCCTAATCTTTTGCATAGTGTGATAAGTGTATTTTCTTTTGTTATCCGTTCCATTTAAAGTTTGTTAGATATATGTCGTAGAATCCGCCATTGTCAAGATTAAATATGTCGTTAGGGCTTCAGCTTGTTCTATTGTCTCGCTAGGGGAAATTACGGATTTCAGGTGTAAGTTTGTTCTAATTGCTCTGTCTTCACCGTGCGAGCTAGGGTCGCCGTGAAAGATACCGCTTTAACCACCTGCCCTTGGATTTATAATTTTCTCGCTAGATCCGTTTCACTCGCCTTGTGCTCTTAGTTGAAAGTGATCTTAGACCGACCGGACACTTTCTTCTCGGGATTTGTTCTGTTGTGAAGCTGATAGCATAGATAAGATTGATAGTTTAGAGTTTTACAGATTAAAGTCTGATAAACTTCTCTTTTCTGCCTTACCCTACCCTCTCTTTGCTTTCCGTGAATGATCCATTTTTATTTTCTTTGTTTGCCTTTTATTTAAATCTGCCGACCCATGAGAGCTAGATCAAAGAATTCAAGTCAAATCTGATTGTCAACAACTTTTGCAACTACCGAACAAGTTCAGAACCCCCCGTAAGGTAACAGAGCAGTCCATATCGAAATCTATTCCGTAAGTGGAAAAGAGTGAATTGCCATTCGACCCAACTCGTAACTCGCACCTTGGATAACCAGCTAGATCCTAAAGATGAGTGGGATCAGTCCCGTGGGTGTCTCCTGAGCTTTCCTTGCCTTCATCCTTTTTTCCCGGGGTGTGCATGAAAGCCGGACCAACACCTAATTGGCGCTAGAAGGAGGGCCGATAACATCTGTTCTTAGTGCACTTGAGTTGAGAAATCCGATCGTATGTGGAACTCGTAAACCGTATTTTATCCAAAGTCTAGTTAATTTTCCCTCCTCCTCACCCAACACCTAATTGGCGCTAGAAGGAGGGCATGAACTCGCTCAAGTATTGTAAGGGCATAACAACGAACATTTGAAGGACCCACTAGAACTCCGATAGCTTTATAAATTGTCGCGTTTATAAATTGTCAGCATGCTTTTAAATTGTCGCTGCTTTTAAATTGTCGGCAGCTTTGTAAATTGTCGGCAGCTTTTGAAAGTTGTCGTAGCTTTTGAAATTGCCAGAGAAGGCCTTAAGTTCATGGTTTGTTAAGAACAGCTTCTATCATCACTTGCGCTTATCCAATTACAAATCGTAACATCACTGTCAGCCAAGTATTAATGGCAAATTGGTTGGGCTCCACCGCTTTGAACATTCCGGTATAGCCCATGACCTGCCCAGAAGTCCATAAAGGTATCTCCCCAGGTACAAACATGATGGGACAAGAACTGCAGAAGAACATCTGCTAGCTTTTAAAAATGCTTTAAGATTATTGAATATACAAAGATGAAGATGTTGCCTCGCAGATTGTTCCCGTTCACTCTCCAGGAGGGAGCTTATGACCGGTTTTTAAACCTCACCAAAGAATTCCATTACTAGTCGGGATGATCTAGAGAAAGCTTTTATATCACAGCTCGGTGAAGTGATAGATCCCAAGATTTTATATCAGCAATTTTCCAAAGATCAAGAGAGAGTCGGGAGAAACCGTCAGTGTCTTTCAATATGAGGTTCCAAAGAGCTTACGGTAGAATGACCGGCCATTACATCCCAAATGCAAATCCGGCCTTAGAAATCTACAAGAATGCATTGGATTCAGTGACCTCTATTTTTCTCAAGAGAGACATTAATATCACAACCCCGGCAGGTGCTTATAAAGAAGCCATAATTCTTGAAAGATAGTTAGGGCCTCAAATTCTGAGCAGTCCTTTGATATCCTATGTTACACATAACATGCATGTTCAAAACCCCATTATACATCATGAGTTAATGCCAACATGTCATGCTCTACCCAAGGAGACTCCGTTAACTGTGACATCCACTCAACATGTGCAAAATACAGAGAAAAGTTCTGACAAATTCAAAGTGCAGGTGCTTGAACCGAACAGTTGTGATCTGGCACCACCCAAATCAAGTTTTTCCCGGTGAGTTAAATTTTCCTGGAGATCAAAGAAATATTGATATTTCTAGTTCACCCAAAAATAGTACAACCAGGGTTTCGTATTCTCGTCACTTTTCCCGAAGAGACAGAAAGTCTTGTACAGTACTTCGTGGATGAAATGCAAGATTTTCAACAGCTCAAAATGGACAGCTTATGACTTGAAATGTGAGAGTCCATAACTTAATAATGATCCTTCCTCATCGTAGGATGATGAAAGTGAGATTCAATCTCACTATGCAGAAGTAACTGAGGAGGATAGCATCATTGAGGATATGAGGGAACTTAAAGCCGACATCACCCTCTATGAACCGCCTCGCATTGTTGGACAAAACATTAACTTGATTGAGGCTTACTCTGGACCACCTGTTGAATTTCAAGAAAAGGAGGAAAAGGTGGTAAATATGAATGTGGTCACCAACTTGGAATTGATGAACTGTCTCAACATAAGCCCGCAACTTCTGAACATAATGTCAAAGAGGAGGCTATAAACTGTGTTGATGCAGATATTGGAGTTTATGATTTGGCAACTGAAAAGGTGAGAACAATTATAGCCCTAATCAATAACAACAATGATGTTTGGACATTGCACATTGATGAGGTTAAGTCTAAGCAAGGCTCATGTGAAAAGGAAAATTGTAAGCATTCTCGCTAGAGGGATAAAAATTGAAGTCCTGGATATTGAAGCAAGGCAAAGAACCACAAAATGTTCAAGTTGTTAAGAACCAGGGCATACAGATAAAACATGATTTCTTTCAGCTTGTCACATCAATTTGAAAATGTGGTGGTCCTGGTCTCGTCAAGGTTTTAAAGTATTTGATCCCCGGGGTTTTTTACATTCAAATTCTTTTGAAAGAACTCGCAAACCCTTTAATTAGAAGCATAAACATGTTATCATATGATTTGTTATTATATGATTTGTTTAATTTGAAGGAGTTGCAGATTTGTTTTTCAAATGGGACAGGGAAGACAGTAAACCCAAGTCTTTCCCAGATAGCAAATTTTTGAAGCACACTGGCATTTCGTCAACAGGACCTGAAAGGTAATTTTTTTTTTAAATTACTTGCATGGTCAAAATTTTTTAAAGCACCATTTCTCTCGTTTCCCAATCGCCGCATTTTTTGAGTATGAAGGGAAGTTGTAACATATGTATGCATTGTAAATAAGCTTTGAAGTTTTTCAGCTTTTATTTCTTTGTCAATGCAGCTTTTATTTCAATGTCTCGTGCAGCTTTTAACTGTTTCAGCTTAATTTTAATGCTCAGCTTTAATTTATTTGTTTTTCGCTTTATTTCTTTGTCGCTTTTATTTTTAAATGTCTCTTTTTGCTTTAGTTGCTTTATTTTATTTCTTTCTTCTTTTTTCTGTCGTTGGCTTATTTTATTTCTTGCGCTTTTATTTTTATTTTGCTTCGCTTCTTTTAGTTTATTTCTTTTATTGCCTGTACAGTTTTTATTTTCTTCCCCGTTTTCCTTTTCTTTGCTGTCTGTTCAGTTTATTTGTTTTTCCCTTGCCCGTACGCTTGTGCTTTAGTCTGTACAGTTTTATTTTGTTTTGCTTTAAGCTCGTGCCTCGTCCTGGAAGCCTCGTACAAAGTCCTTTGGCTTCTAAAATTCTATCCTTTACCTCTCGCCTCGAGCAATCAATGAAAAGTCACCGCTGAAAATTGTTTTATTCCTAGCTGATAAATCCTCAATCCAATGCCTCCCCATTCTGCTCATTATTCTAATTGAGATAGTCTGCTTGCACTAAACTGTGGAACTATTTTGTTATCCAGGATGAAGGTAGAGAGATGATTGGATCTTGTGTCTTACTTGCCACAGTTGTTTTAATGATAGAAAAACTGTTATGTCGTTTAGTTGGAGGAACTCCTGGGAATCCAAGAAAAGCCGAGTTATAAGAGGGGACTATGGTTCATGCAATTATTTGGGTGTCACTGCAGGCTATCAATGCCTAGACTGAAATAGTTCCGTATTGATCAAATATTAAAAGAAAATTGTAATTTCTCTAAGGTCTTCCAGATAGTGATATATTTCAAAAAAAAGAGAGATAAGAAAAGAAAAAAAGAAAAAAAAGAAAAAAAGAGTTATATGATTAAAAGAGGCAGCCAATATTAGATTCTGCCCTACAGTTGTAAATTGGGTCGTGTAAATCTAAAGGGTAACTCTGTCTAGGCTGTAAAAGCTAAACTAGTAAACAGAGCTCTACTCGGTTTCCCCATTTACAATCTAGAAAAGTTGATTAATCCAAGTTTATCATTCAATTCAGTCATCCTTGAAGAAAGTTCTATACCTTTGTAATTGCACATCATAAATCTTCCTTGAAGTAATCCAGCCCAGTATGTCCTTGGGAAATTTTAACAGCTGGCAGTTAGTAGTCAATTTATTGTGAAGAATGCCTGTGGCAAGGCATGATGCATGGTCTTTTTGTTTTGAAACCATAGTCTTGGGTTCTAAAATAGTGCTACTATTTTACCCGCAGATATCGCCATTTGTTGATAAGCAACACACCCCCACTGAAAAATGAGATTCCATCCTTAGAAAATTATGAACTTCCATTTTTGGAGCAGGGACCCTCTTGATCTTTTCAGGTTTTAAATCCATATTTTGCTTGCCTCCTTTTTAAAGTTGTGCTTTTTCTTGCATTCTAGCCGTGTTATCCAAGAATTCACTTTTTACATGCTAGAATCATTCATGCACAAGCAAAATCTTGCACCGTTACCGAGAAAAATCCCGAAAACAGTTGCATAATTCACCGAAAAATCAAACTTTCCATTTTTGGTAGTGTCGCGATATCGCGACACTTCCATTTTTCGGAAATGTCGCGATATCGCGACAGTAAGTCAAAATGCGGCTAAGTGCGTAAAGGTCGCGATTTCGACATGTCGCGAAATCGCGACAGTTTTTGGGAGAGAGAAGCAAGCTGTACGGAGGGCGCGATTTTGTGACATGTCGCGAAATCGCGACATGTCGCATTTTCGCGGCAGGAGAGAGAAAATGGGCTGCAGGATGAAAAATCGGCTAAGTCCGAAACATGTTCCAAAATCGCGGTCAACGCGGTCAACGCATGGTAAGGGAACCGCCGCGATATCGCGACGTGTTCTAAAATCGCGCCGAAAATCAAGAAGCGTACGGAGGCCAGGAAGGGTCGCGATTGCGACATGTCGCGAAATCGCGACATGTCGCGTTTTCGCGGCCGACGAGGGAGGAAGTTGCCGATGCTCTGGCAGGGTCGCGATTTCGCGACATGTCGCGAAATCGCGACATGTCGCAGAATCGCGGCAGGAGAGAGAAAGTCATAGTTGACCTGAAAGTGCATTCCGGCGGGAAACAGAAGGCTTCCTGGGGTAGCGACACGTGTCAAAGCGTGAATGGGACAAACAGAAGCCGACATGCAAGCTTATTTTGCGGATTTAATCTGATTTTAATGTTTTAAGCTTCTGATTTAATTAAAATGCTAATCTAATGCATCTTTTTGTCTTTCATGCAGGATTCCACCTGGCACTTACGGGACAACCGGGAAAGACCATAAAGGCGAAGATAAAGTGCGGATTTAGTCAAGGACCGCCATGCTAGGAGAGAAGCTGCCGGTGAGAGCATTCAACGACAAATTTATTGCAGACTTGATAGCATGAAGACCATTTCAACTTCGGGATGGATTTACGGAGATCGAATTGATGGAGAAGTGGTGACTCATCCGGCTCACCAGCAGAATTAATGGAAGCATTTATTTGCAGCTGCGAATGAATGCAAGTTGCATTTTATTTTATCTTCTCCATTTATGGCAGCTGACTGCACAGATTTGCCGAAGGGTTAAGTTCTATCCGGACTTTGATTTTTAAATGGATTTTTATTGTAAAACCCGGGTCCTAGGGTTTAAGTGCGATAAGATTTAGGGTTTGAGCAAGATATTTTGGAAAAGATCGTGGTCTCGTCCTGAGTCTATAAATACAAATTCTAAATGTAATCGCAGGAGGCGGAGACTTAGAAATAAAGGCTTATAAGCAATTTCTTGCAAATTTTGTGAAATCCTTTGTTTCTGGACTTGGAGTTGATGTGCTTTAGCTTTTCTGTGATAGCATGGCCAGGAGCCTAATCTTTTGCAGAGTGTGATAAGTGTATTTTCTTTTGTTATCCGTTCCATTTAAAGTTTGTTAGATATATGTCAGTAAATCGCCATTGTCAAGATTAAATATGTCGTTAGGCTTCAGCTTGTTCTATTGTCTCGCTAGGGGAAATTACAGATTTGAGGTGTAAGTTTGTTCTAATTGCTCTGTCTTCACCGTGCGAGCTAGGGTCGCCGGTGAAAGATACCAGCTTTAACCACCGCCCTTGGATTTATGATTTTCTCGCTAGATCCGTTTCACTCGCCTTGTGCTCTTAGTTGAAAGTGATCTTAGACTGACTGGACACTTTCTTCTGGGATTTGTTCTGTTGTGAAGCTGATAGCATAGATAAGATTGATAGTTTAGAGTTTTACAGTTTAAAGTCTGATAAACTTCTCTTTTCTGCCTTACCCTACCCTCTCTTTGCTTTCCGTGAATGATCCATTTTTATTTTCTTTGTTTGCCTTTTATTTAAATCACTGACCCATGAGAGCTAGATCAAAGAATTCAAGTCAAATCTGATTGTCAACAACTTTTGCAACTACTGAACAAGTTCAGGAACCCCCTGTAAGGTAACAGAGCAGTCCATATCGAAATCTATTCCATAAGTGGAAAAGAGTGAATTGCCATTCGACCCAACTCTGTAACTCGCACCTTGGATAACCAGCTAGATCCTAAAGATGAGTGGGATCAGTCCCGTGGGTGTCTCCGGAGCTTTCCTTGCCTTCATCCTTTTTCCCGGGTGTGCATGAAAGCCGGACCAACACCTAATTGGCGCTAGAAGGAGGGCCACAGAACATCTGTTCTTAGTGCACTTGAGTTGAGAAATCCGACTGTATGTGGAGCTGTAAAACTGTATTTTATCCAAAGTCTGGTAGCCAATTTTCCCCTCCTCCTCAGCCAACAGGTTTTAAAATTCTTGCATGTAAATTTTCTTTATTTATTAATTTATTTTTAAATATCTTAATTAAAATTAATTAATCTTTCTTTGATTAATTAAATTTAAATTTTTAATTAAGTTATTTTTAAATTAATAAATTATAATGGAAAATTTTTTAAACCTTAGGTTAAGTTAAATTTTTAAAATATTTTAGCCTTAGGGGTATTTTTTTCAAGGCACTACATTGTAACAGGGTATTTCCAAATTTTTACCCTGATTTTTAAGTGTTGATTCCTTGTTACTCCTGGATTATACTCGGTTTCACATGGCTTCTGATTTGGCTGCCCAAGTGGTAGAACTTGCACATGTTGTCAATGCTTTAGCAGATAAAGCTAATGATACTACCATGGCAGAAGTCCTTAGTAACCTTGCAGTGAAGGTAAATGATATTTCCATCCACAATGCTTCAGATTTTGCTCATGATTCTTGCCTGAGAGTTTGATGTGAAGTGCCACTTTATGATGGATTTCGAAACCCAAAATTCTTGAATATTTGGATTCTTGACATGAGTTCTTGGTTTTCTTACACTCAGCTTTCATATGATGATCACGTTCCATATGCTAAGCTAAAACTTTCTGGTTTAGCTAAAGTACTTGTCAAAAGGAAAAAGGGTCATGATGAGCTTACCACTTGGGATGAGCTTGTAGATTGTCTTAAGACCAATTTTTATCCTTCCAATTATTCTAAAGAATTGGTTATTAAGTGGTTTCAGTTTCGAAAAGGTACTAATATGAATGTGCATGAATATATCTTTCAATTCAAAAGGTACAGGATACTTTTGAATGTGGAGGATGATATCACAGCTTTGATTCTCAAATTTCAAAGTGGCTTGTTAGAGCATTTGTACAGGGAAATTATGTTTATTTCTATGGAAACATTGGATTCAGTTTTCAACCAGGCACATCTTGTGAAGGACAAGTTCAAGGCACATTCGCAGGGATTCCGTGCACCTGCTAATCAAGTGGTTGCTAACTCATCAAAAGGGAATAATTCTTTCTCACAAAATAACTTTACCCAAAAGAAGAATTCTTCTTCTCCATCTCCTTATTCTCCTTCTCCTTTAGTTTCTACTCCTTCTTCTTCCAAAACTTCTTCTTCCAAGAAGTTTTGTAACTATTGTAAGAAAAAAGGTCATGAAAAAGCATATTGTTTTAAGCTTAAGAAGAAGAGTTTAGTCATCACTACTCAAGAGGCGGATGCTTCGAAAGGTCCCCTTGAGTCAGTAGGAGAAAGTAGAGTATACACAGAATTATGAGGTAAGCTCAATGAGGTTACCTTGGTAAATGTAAGTTCATCATGGGGTGCTCATGATGCTTTGTTCATCACTCGAGCTCATTTGCTCCATAATTTTGCAACAGATTGTATAGTGGATAATGGCTCATAGAAAAATCTAATTGCGAGGTCCATTGTTGAGTGATTGAAGTTACCTATGGAGCCTCATCCTCAACCTTATTATTTGGGTTGGAAGGATAGTGGAAGGGGCTCAGAAATCACTCACACTTGCACATTAAAATTTGCACTTGGCCCATAGTTCATAGATCAAGTCACTTGTGATGTGACTCCTATGGATTTTTGTGGGATTTTGCTTGGACAACATTTTTAGTATGATAGGAGAGCTATTTATGATGCTTTAAAAAGAACCTACACATTTCAAAAATATGGTAAGGTATTTCTCATAAAAAGCACCAACACTCCTAAAATCATTCTAAATTCCAAGCAAACACAAAAGGCAATTAAAAAAGGTGGTGAGGTTGCTCTAATTTTCATTCGCTCTCAACACACTCTTGCATAAACATCCATTACAAAGCAACACTCTTAAATGGATAAAATATTGCAAAATTACTCACACATATTTCAGGAGCCAAAGTCTCTTCCTCCAATTCGTACAGTTAATCACAGCATTGAAATTTTTCCTGGTTCTTCACTACCTAATGCACCCATGTATAGAGAATCTATTTTGCAAAATGAAGAAATTAAAAGGCAAATAGAAGATTTTTTGTCTAAGGGTTTCATTAATGAAAGTACTTCTGCTTGTGCCTCTCCTATTTTGTTGGTTCTTAAAAAATATGGCACTTGGAGATTGTGCATTGATTTTCGTGCTTTGAACAGAATTTCTATAAAGAATAGATATCCACTACCACGCATTGATGATTTATTAGATCAGCTCCAAGGATCTAAGTTCTTTTCAAAAATAGATCTCAAAATTGGATATCATCAAGTGCATATCCAAGCTGATGATACATGGAAGACAGCTTTTAAGATGAATATGGGCCTCTTTGAATGGTTGGTCATGCCTTTCGGTCTTACAAATGCTCCTGCAACCTTCATGAGGTTGATGAATGATGTATTTTGTGATGTAATTGACAAATTTGTAATAATATATCTTTATGATATATTGATATTCTCAAAAACTTGGGAGTAACACCTTGGGCATATCCATCATACACTTGATCTTCTTGCAAAGAATCAATTATAGGCCAATCCTTCCAAGTGTTATTTTGGAAATACTTCAATTTCATACCTTGGTTATGTGATTAGTGAAAGTGGAATTCAGGTAGATCCCACTAAAGTTGATTTTTTACTTAAGTGGTCCCCTCCTACTCTCACTGAGTTAAGGAGTTTCCTAGGGCTTGCAAATTTTTATCGCAAGTTCATTCCTCAATATTCCACCCTTGCAGCTCCATTGCATTATCTCACTAAGTCTAAAGTTCCATTTTATTGGGAGAAAATCCAAGAGGTTGCCTTTGAGAAACTTAAAAATAAACTTTGTACAACACCTATGTTAACTTTACCTAACCTCTCTCAACCTTTTGATATTGAAACGGATGCCTCTAAAGTTGCTTTAGGTGTTGTGCTCAAATAGAATGGTCATCCAGTTGCTTATCATTTAGAAACTTTTTTTGCTGCTAAGTTGAACTATTCTACATATGACAAGGAGTTTTATGCATTAGTTCAAGCTATCAAGTACTGGAGATATTATATTTTGTGAAAATATACATTAGTACACACTGATCACATGCCTCTCAAGTTCCTACAATCTCAAAGTAAAATTGACGAATCAAGACATATGAAGTGGGCCTCTTACCTCCAACAATTTCACTTGGTGATCAAATACAAAAATGGGAAGAGTAATACTATTGTTGATTGTTTGAGTAGGTCTCCTACCTCTCTTGCTTTAATAGTAATGTCTAATTCATACTTGGGATTTTAGACTTGGCCTAATCAGTATTCACAAGATCCTGATTTTGGGAAAATATTTGAACAAGTAAACCTTCTTCTTCCAATTTGCGTCTTTTCCAAGATTTCTACATCAAAGGACTTCTTTACAAATTGGACAAGGTTTGTGTTCCTTGTGAGCCAAGAGTGTCACTTCTTAAGGAAGCTCATTCAACACTTTATGGTGGTCACTTTGGAAACACAAAACACTTCATCACTTGCAAAGATTTTTCTACTATCCTAAAATGCAGAGGGATGTGTTGAGATTTCTCAAACAGTGTGCAGTTTGTTGTCGCTCAAAACCAGCTAACATGAAGTTTGGCTTAGGCATTCCTTTGTCGATTCCTTCACGTCCTTGGGAAAGCATTTCCATGGATTTGGTTAGTGGTTTTCCCATGACAGTGCGACAACATGATTGTGTGTTTGTGGTGGTTGACAGATTCAGTAAAATGGCTAAGTTTATTCCATGTTGCAAGACAAGTTCTGCAGCAGACTTAGCCCAATTGTTCTTTGATAGCATTTGGTGATCCTTTGGTCTACCTACCAGCATTATATCAGATCTTGATTCACGCTTTATGGGTCAATTTTGGCATTCTTTGTGGAAAATTTTTGGAGTTTCCCTTAACTTTTCCATCGTCTATCATCCACAATCTGATGGGCAGGCTGAAGTGGTAAACCGTACACTTGTGCATAGTTTACGAATCTATCATCACACTTCACCAGCAAAGTGGGACTTGAGTCTCACTCATATTGAGCATGCCTACAATAGGGCACTACATTCTTCTATAGGTCACTCACTTTTTGAGGTTTGTTTGGGATTTCAGCCCTTGGCACCTTATGAGTTACCTTTGTCTTTGCCTTCTCCTATCACTTCACATATTCAGAAGGAGCAAGACAAGGCATACTCATTTATTCAAAAATTGCATAATCTTCAATCAAATGTGATTGATATTTTGCAAAAGGCACAGTAGCAACAGAAAAATGCCATGGATCGACATCGAATTCCTCATCCATTTTAGGTTGGTGACAAAGTATGGTTGCATCTTGACAAGCATTGTTTTACTGATAAGACTCATAGTAAAATCAAACTGATTCACTATGGACCTTATACTATCCTTCAGTAGGTGTTTGAGAATGCTTTTCGCCTTGATATTCCTACACACTTGGGGATTCATGATGTCATCAATGTAGATATTTTGAAGTTGTACTTTGACTCTACATTGGAGACCGCACCAGATATCAGTCATCCTGTGGACGTGGTTCTTGATTCTCAGTTACCATTGGATTCCAATCAGATCTATGACACAAAGACTCAATAGACTCACCAGAGGTTTACCACCTCATATCTTGTGGCTCTACGAGGACAGCTACCACATCAGGCTCGTTGGATTTCTTTTCATCATATGTCTCGTGACTTTCCTACTCTTCTGAAAGCATTGGAGGCCAATGCTTCTATTTTGGGGAGGCATTATGAGGATTGATGTTTAATCTCTCATATGACCCCTATAGTAGTTCCTAGCTAGGTTTACATATTTTATTTCTTGCAAATTAATATTGTGAGTCTCCTTCTCACATACACTTGTGGGCACTAGTTTTCTTCTAGTTATCACTTTGGAGTGTTAGTTAGGAAGTGTGAACTCAAAGTAGGTAGAGTGAACTTCAAGTTAGCTAAAGGATCTTCTAGTTAGCATCTTTCACTTCTATCTTAGCTTAGAAGTTACGTGCATTCTCCTTTGCACTTTTGTAGCTTATGGTTAATAATATTGGGATCAAATCCATTATTTAGTGGGTTTGGTTATGTATTTTGGGCCTTTAGAGCCTATATATTGAGCTTGTAAATAATAGACACTTAGTTGGATTTTCTAACCTTTTCAAGAAGTGATAAGGGTTTCAACTTCAAACGACTCTTTTGGAAATTAGAAACATTTGAGTAAAATTCCTAAGGGTTTCAAAAGGGGTTATTAATTTTTTTTTATTAAAGTTGGAAATTTAGGTTCTTGTCTTAGAAAATTTCTTTTTAGGGACAAAATAAATCCAACATTAAAACCTCTTCAAAATTGAAAAGTACTTAGTTCAATAGGAGTATTAAGAAGATTAAGAACTTGATTTTTGATCCTTACAAAATTTGTAAAAAATCAACCCAAAATTGAGCTATATCTTGCAAAATCACTATAGAATACTCCAAAACATATCTAGGGAGACATAAGGAAGCCTACACATCCAAGGATTGATATTAGGAATATTTAAATGACATCAAACAAATTCTTCCTAGAAGAATTTCAACTACTCAAGGGACCAAATTATTTCTCTTGGAAAAATAAAGTGAAAGCAATCTTAGTATATGAAAAACTTTAGGATGTTGTGAAAGAGAAAACAAAGAGACCTACTATAGGTGAAACTGAAATCCTAAATTTTGAAGAAAATGACTCAAAAACCTTAATGATAATAACTTTTACTATCACTAATGAGATTCAACCATATATCAGTTCAGTCAAAATGTCTTCAGATGCATGGACAAGTCTAGAAAAAATCTTTGAAGGGAAGAATAATGCGACTATCCTTCATCTCCAGATGCAACTTCACTCTCTAAAGATGAATAGTGGAGAAATCAAAGAACTATTCCTAAGGAAGGTTGCAGATATTAAAGGTAAACTATTGATCTTAGGAGAATTAGTTAAGGATGATCTTCTCACTCAAGTAACCATGAGAGCACTTCTAGATAGTTATAAACATTTATTCAAATCTTTACAAGTTCTAAGTAAATAACCTCTTTTGATAATCTAGTCAATATACTTCAATAATATGAATTAGAAAATGCTATGAAATATTAATTAACCAACACTGCATTGGCATCAAAATATAATCCACAGGGAAATATTACATCTTCGGTAAGAGGAAAAAAAATATGGTATTGTCAGATATGCAGAAAGAAATGTCATAGTACTAGCTATTATAAATACAATCCCAAAAATTGAAAGCAAGGAAATCAAATGCATAATGGAAATCCTTTTCAAAATCAACAATATCAAAGGAACCCTCATCAGTAGTAATTTCAATGACCAACCAATTATCCTCAACTAGAATATTAGAAGAGAAATCATAAGGGACACCTGGTACAAAGGATAGAAGAAATTGAAGAACTGGAAGAACCCACAGATACCTATGAGGTGAAAGCTTTATCAGCAAATGCTACATATTATAGAGACTCTAATAATTTGCTTGAATAGGTTACAAAGAATGCAACAGAATATTAGGAGGAAAAATAAGAAGATCCATATTGAAGATTGAAGTCTTCAATACCCAAATAATGTAATATAGGGGGGTGTTAGAAATAGATTCTATTCCATCATTTGGGTTATGTAAATATATCTTACTTTAGGGGCAATTTATCTAGTTACTTCATGCAATGTAATAAGTGCATAAGTGCCAATGTGCAAGTTGTACATATGCAATTTATACCTCACACAACTAGATAGAGTGTTGGCCAAGTATCATATTCATAGATAGATAGATATAGAGCATGATATATAGAGTGTGATAGATAGAGATTCGGGGGGGCATAGTGTAGCATAATGTATGACACCATCCATTGGTGATGGATGTAATGTAGTTCAGTAGCTTTATATTAGAGTGACCATTTCCTCTATAGCTACATTGTAATATTTTATATTTCAGTAATAGTATATTTAATTTCTTTCATATTATTTGTATCAGTATCTTGTGATTTCTATCTCTCCATGCTTGCTACATCAAAAGCTAATAGATTTGAAGGTATATTATATGTCCTAAGAATTGGGCATATGTAAAATTTTGACAATCTTGTTCTAGGGTTTAATATTCATAAAATCATTTACGAAACCTTGTATAACCCATTACAAGATTTATCGCTCATGCAAAGCCTTTATCGTTGATGGAAGAGTGATAGCCTTGGATAATCAGCGATGATCTCCAAGTCTTTCAAATTCATTTTTCTAATGCAAAGTATTGGTCATTGATGCAAGAGCGATAGTCTTGGACAATCAATAAGGGGATCAAATTTATTATATTCATGTCATCGATATAAAATATTTTTTGCTGATGAAAGAGTGATAGCCTAGGTCTATCAAAGAAAATTTCTTGAATTTATTATATTCCTTTCACTAATGGAAGATATCTTTGTCACCGATGTAAGAGCGATGGCTTTGGTTTATCGATGATAAGCTCTCCCGAGATCTAAGTCCATGAACTTTGGCACCAAATTTAAAATGGATAATTTTGCACAACAAAATAAGAGGTAATTAAAAATATCATGGTAATTTTTATACTCATCCAAGAACTGATTTTAGACCTGGTTTATGGAGACCAAGTTTGACCCGAAGCTCTGAGTTGTCCCGTAGTGCCAAAAATAGGGCAAAATTCAAAGTGCTCAGAATTTTATAAAAATTTCCATGCATCTAAATGGGCCAAATGGGTACTCAAAACCATTGATATCATCAAAAAATTCATCACCGTTAATGAGATATGTCATTTTAAATTTCACATGCTACTACTATAAACTACTATTTCTAGATAAACTTGATAGCTAAAATTTTGAAAATTCAATGCCATTGTGAATATGAGATCAAGATATTTCTACCAGTTTTTAAATCACCCTAAATAGAGTTTTCTAGCTCAAGTTATGTCCATTTTAATTTCACATCAAAATGTAGGGCAAAAGTGATGAGATTGGAGTAACCCTAAAATGAAATTTAATTATTTAGACCTTTGAAAAACCTTAGGACTTGCATTTTCTGAAACATTTAATTTGAAATAATGCAATTAAGATGCAAATGTTCAAAAATATTCAATCCAAATTATTGCAACTGGATCCAGGTCTTCAAGATGCAAAAATCTCAACAATTTTGAAACCTCAATGTAATCAGAAATTTTTAAACAATCTTGGTGTAAGCCAATTTTCAAAGATCTTGATGCAAGAAAATAATTCCAAATTAATATTAAAAATATTTAGACTCTTAAATTTGAGTTGTAATTATGGGATACAAGATAGGCTCTGACTAGGACAGGTAGCATGAATGACCTTAACAGTGCATGAATGTTCCTAAGAACTCCAAAATATTTAGTTAGCAATCAAGAGACCATAAAAATTTGGACTAAAAGCTGAAAAGGAAAACAAAGACATTGATTCTAAAAAATAATAAAGGATTGACCTTGGTTCTAATCAGTAAAATTAGATGACCTAGTTTAAAAACAAATGAACTTTGACTCATGGGGCAATAAATCTTTTGGCAATGTCTTAAGATAGAGTTGAGGTAGATTTATTTGGAAGTTGTTGTGTCATCATGCCTTGGCTTGTGTGTGTTTTGTGCATTCATTCTCATTCCTTGATCAATCAAAATTTTATCATATTGGTAGGAGTTGAGCCTATTAAGTATTTCACTTTGAATGATATTCACCTTTGCATTGCTCCACTACTAGTCAGGCATCTATAGCCCCAATGGAGATGACCTTAATTTCCTCTAGACCTGCTCTACTACTAGCAATGCATCTATAGCCCCAATAGAGGTTATCCAGATACCCCAAGCACATAGCTACTTTGCATTATTTATATTTTTCTTCTTATTTGAGAAGAATTATGATGAATTACAAAGCTCATGTTGGGTTAGAAATTTGTAAGGCTAAAAAGAAGAGTGTATATGTTTTTGGCTCAAAGCATCCTACCAATGATGACTTTGTTCTTCTTGACCTTGAAATAACCTTAAAAATTATAAAATATGTGAATATTTAGCATAACACACAGTATCTTTCGCTTAATATTGTTGTAGCTCTAGACTTATGGAATAATTGCCTAAAACTTGGCCTATAAGATCTCAGTGTCATCTGTCCTTACTCTAGATTCTCTTTCTTTAACTGATTAGAACAAGTCTATCAAAACTACAATGTGAAACAAAAACTTTTAAGGAGACAAAAACATAACCACTGCTAGACATGGATGGTGATGAGGCAAAAAGGAAATTATCTCATTGGAATATTTGCAAGAGCAATTAACTTTTCTAGGATAATTTTTGTGAATCATAGAAAATGAAGGGGGTAACACTTTTTCTATTTTGCAAAAACAACTTTATGACCTCGGGATGTAGAGTGAGTTTAAACTCCTTTTGTTTTTGTTTAAATGGTTTGAGATGCATTTTTAATTTTTGATGATTCCAAAGAAGAACAAACCGTAGTCGAAATTTATGCATTCTTTTTACCTTTGTTCTCATCATTGTGTCTTTTTGGCTAGACTACCCAATTCTTGTGGGACTCCTGATGATGGGTTGGGTATTGGGGATTTTGCCCTGAAAAGAGGTAACAAATGTGGTATTACCTAGGATAGAAGCTTTGTTAATGAACATGATGGAGAAGTCAACAAAGGGACCAACATCATTTTCTAGACCAATGAGTATTGTGAATTTGTTGATTTTATCTGATTTGACTTGTTTTAATCTGACTGATTTCACACTTAAAACAAAAATAGGGGAATAGTTCTTTGTAGAAGAAATATTTAGTAGATCAACTATGATGTTATATGAAGCTTTGTTATCAAGCGGGTGATTATGGACAAAGTATCCATTTATTGAATCCGACATATATCTTTGGAAAACATGGAGGGGCTTTGTTGCAGATGTGGTTTCATTTTTGTAATCTTCTAGGCTTGGAGGTCTACTTGATAATTTTTTTGACTGATCAATAAGCTTAAAAGATCTAGAAAGGTATTCTATGCATTCAAGAGTTGTTATCATTTATTTTATATTGAAATCATTGGTCTAAAGTTTTTTTGAAACTTTTGCTATTATAGATTGATCTTGTTTGATTTCATCAAAACTGTCATCAGGAGCTTGATGATGATGTTCTTCTCTAAGAAATAAAGTTCTTTTCTCATGATTGATAAGATAGACATTGATATCTTCTTCAAACTTAATTATATTTTTAGGCTTGTGATCAATCAATTCTGTTTTGTGGTCTTCTTCTGCATTAGATTTTTCAATAATAACCTCATCTTTTGATTCATCGTTCTTAGTTGTTGATCCTTTATCAACTTTTTCCTCTTCAACTTGTTCTATTTTGTTGGATAGTGCCCCTACTTCTGAATGTTGTTCTTGCATCTCATCCATATTAGGAACATTTATCTTATCTATCGTACTCTTAAAGTCCATGGCATGGATTTATTGAAAAACTTCTACTACTATAAGCGGTTCCCATTTGACTTCATCAAATATGACATCAGAGGTTTCAGGACAATGTCCTTCTTTGAAAATTAAAGCTCTCTGTTCTTGATGAACCTCAATATCTTCTTTAGATTTAGGATGTGTATCTTCTAAGTTGGTCCTGATACCCTCATCTTCAGACTCATCATTCTCAGTTGTTGATCCTTTATCAACTTTTTCTTCCTTGACCTACATTGTTTTGTTGGACATAGCTCCTTCTTTAGAATATCGTTCTCACATCTCATCCATATCAAAAGCATTTATTTTACCTATTGTACTCTTAAAATCCATGGCATGGGTTTCTTGAAAAACTTTTGTTGCTATAAGTGGTTCCTGTTTGACTTCATCAAAGTTGATATTAGAGGTTTTAGGATAATGTTCTTCTCTTTTGGATATTAAAGCTCTTTGTTCTTGATGGACCTCAATATCTCCTTTAGATTTAGGATGTTTATCCATGCAATCTAAGTTGGTCCTAACTTCTTTACTAGGTCGTTCCTTAAGGTTTATGTTGGGATGCAAAGCTAAATAGATAGCACAACTAGAAGGATTATGGGGTGAATTACAGGTAAGGTAATAGAAAGGAAATTTTGTCACAATATTTGAAAATTATTGTACTGCAACATTTCCTTTTCCTTTTTTGGTCTTAGGGCCTTTGTTCTTTGTATCAAACCTTTCAGTGGTGATGTTGAATCCTAGAGAATATGATTTAATTTCCTCATTTTTTATCATATTTCTTTTTATGTGAACAACCTTATTCATGCAGTCATCAATAGTGCTTACTTGCTCTTTTCTTAGTTCATAATTGAATTCTACAAAGAAAGCATTCTTATAAAAGCAAATGTACTGTTGATCATTAAGAGCTAACTTATCAAAAATTTTGTTTTTAACCTTGATGAATCTTTTGTTGAAGTCATTAACCGATTCATTTTTCTCTTTTTTTATTGTAGCCAATTTAGTTATAAGTGAACATTTATTTTTCTTCTTACCATACCTTTTTAAAAAGACTTCTTCCATTTCTTGAAAATCTGATATGTAATGTGAGGGAAGACTATTGAACCAATCTATAGCATCCTTCTCTAAGGTCTGCCAAAATAGCCTAAGGGCCACATCTTCTTCTTCAAATTCCAATCTATCTAAGGCATACAAAAATATTTTGATATGTTCTTCTCCAGTGATAGCATTGTTACCTTGGAATTTAGGCAAGTATTTATGGGCTTTAATGGGTAAGTCATGAAGGTGAGGGGGAAACCGAAAAGGCCTGTACCTATTGGCTCTCTAGGTTTGAAGGTACTAATTATTCTGGTTATTCTAAGGAGGAGGATTAGCCATAATGATCATAGGGGTGATAATAGAAGATACACTTATGATCGTGTTAACAATTGAAATATTATTATCAGAAAAACTTAAGATGCTATAACCACTATCTAAAGAAACATTGATTTTTAACAAGACTTTACTGCTATGATACGATTTAGTTCTATAAATTGGGTTTTTTTTATTTTGAATAAATATATTTAGGTTCTTAAATTATTGAAATATTTTCTTACTGTTCTTTCTCGTATGCGCCAGATCAGATTCTTGATTCTTCTTTGGGTTCGTCTAATTCAGAGTCACCAAAAACTTTGTGCAAAATAATCTCTCACTAGCTAAGATTGCTCAGCCTTGGTACTCTTTAGATTTCTCATAGACTCTCAAAGATACCCATGAATGAGAATAGAAAAATGCCCACATCAAAAAATTGATATTCCAACGATTTCCAGTAAAGGGTTTACAATGTTGTAAGGGAACAAACCAAATGGTATACAAATTGTGTAATAGTTCATCCTTGACAATGGCACCAACAACTTTTGTGTTAATTTGGAAGGTAAAAGTATGAGGCTATTGTTAGTAAAAAGAAATTAAAAATTTTATATGGAGACAAACTAAAATACACAAATATTTAATGGTCGATCCCCGACAATGACGCCAAAAACTATTGTGGAAAATTTTGATATCCTTAAAATATTGATTGTCACACTACCAAAACTTCCTAATCACAACAATATGTGAGCTCTAGTAAACTCACCTCTTCAACCTAAAAATTACTAAATCCTTAAGGACACAAAGTTGGGTCAGGATAACCCACAATGAGTTTAATTTATGATATACCATTAATATGTAAACTCAACCAGATCTAGTGAATTATAATGGATTTTTATGGTGACCAAGCAAATATAGCATTTACAACTTTAGTTTCAAGAATGCAGATTGGTGCCTTGTCTATTGGGTGATTGTAGCAAAGCTTAACCAATTTTATGAAACAGTGAGAAAAATAAGGAAAGAACTGACATACCCATATTCATTCGAATAATGTAATCAACATAGGTATTAAATCAACGAGAGAAAGCATTACTTGTGAATTCAAATAATGCAATGCACAAATAAGAAACACATACACATTGAGATAAATTATGTCAAAGAGTAGAAGCCAAATGATGTATTATATTCGATATCTTATGTTTACAATATTAGAGCCCAGTGATGTACTTAGGTCTCTCAAAGAATACAACACAATATTCACCTTGTTTGAATATTGTAACAAGGGAATTCAGATCTCTTGTCCTAATTATAGTGACATATAGACTCTGGCTCCTTGAAGCAACTCCTAGAAATGATCTTAGGTAGACTAACATGACTTTTGGGAATGCACAAAGGTGAGAGGAATTGAGAAATGGAAAACAAAGACAACAAAGGGAAAATACAGCCGATCCAGACAAAACACTCAAAATACCTCTTGCATAATTTTTCTATTCTGATGCTCGATCCTTGATTTTGGCTTGAAAGGCCTCTTTTATAATTTGAATTTTGCAATTTTATTTTGAATACTTGGTGCATATGCAGCCACTTGGCATCCTCTCTACCACTAATTTATGTGAATGTATTACAGCAAGAATTGGGTTGTCATAGGCTATCAAAATTGGAGAAATTGTGCCACCTATCCTCAAAATGATTATTCAAGTTGTTCTTGTTTTGTGACTGGCTCTGAATCATTTTCTCCTTCGATGGTGGTAGGACTTGAAGTAACTTCTACTTTGCCCTTTCCTAGAATCTCAACTCATGATAGTTTTACAATTTGATTCTATAATGCAGTGGTTTACAATTGGAATTAGTGGTTTATAGTTGGGTTGATGAGTTGTCTCTTGGGTGATGTGTCATTTTGAGGTTCTTCTTGATTCAGATCTATAATTTTGGCCTTTGATCTCTGTAACTGTTCTGGTATCTTCTCCTTGAAGCTAAGTGAACTGAGTCATCCATATTCAATTATTGGGGCTTATCCAATTGTTCAGCAAACGGTAAGTGAAATCCAATCCAGGTTCAATGAATATCATTCTTCTCGATCATTTGGCTTCCTTTCTTGATTGTTCAACTTCCCTCTTTGCCCCCTAGTTTGGTCACTTGCAAAAACAGAAGAAAATTTCAATTTATGACTTTGGTGGTAAAAGAAAGTCAAAATTTGGTATTTATTATTATTGATGATTTTAAATTTATTAAATGTCTTCCTAAGGTTTAACATTATGTCTCATTTTAATTTATTTAATTATTATTATTATTATTATTGATTAATACTTCTTATACACATCCACCATGGGGATTTAACCCAGGTCACATCATTGTATAAATGCAAGTGGACATCCATTGTCAGTAGACCTCATTCATGGGGCCGAGAGATGTCTGCTTTTTAGATATATATCCTTTATATCTAAGCTAGTAATTATTAAATTTCACATCAAGGTTCATGTTTTCATTTTTTATGTCAAAATATTAACATTAATCCTAAGGTTTCCTTTGGATATTAAGCTTATGATGCCAAAGAATTAATATTAAGAAATGCCAAAGTATTCACATTAATATCAAATATCTCCAAAGTATTCGTTCTCCTTTTAATTCCATGTCCTCAATTATCAATGTTCTCTTCCTTGATTTTAATGTTTGAAATATTAAATCTGGATGTTTAAAAGTCTTCATCATTTTATTAAAATACCTAGGATCTCATATTTCATGCTAATATCATTTCTATAGTTAAGACCTCAAAAAAATTCTTTTTAAATTTCATCAGCGATGTATAATCCTTATCGCTCATGCAAAGCCCTTGTCTCTCTGCTCGAGCCTTGCCGGGAGTCATTAGATTCATGTCGCTCATGCAAAGCCTTTGTTATTGATGGAAGAGTGATGGCTTTGTTATATCGACAATGAGTTCTCGTTGGTATTAAATTTATACCAAAACATTTAGGTTTAATTAAAATGATAATATTATTTCTATCAATGATTATTAGCAAAAATACCCTTGGTCGATGATGTAAGAGATTTATCGGTGATACATGAGCGATAGTCTCTTTCCATCAGTGATGAGATCTCATTGGATGTCGGTAATGCATGACTTTTGGCATTGATACATTAGTGATGGTTCCTTTTTATGAGCGATGAAATCTTATCGGAGCAGGTTAAAGAGCAAAAGGTTTTCATTGGGGCAATGAACATGAGCGATGAAATTTTATTGGCCAAATTATTTATCATTATGCTCAAGATTTTAATGTTAATATCCTCATGACATCCTTCTAATTAAAATACCCTAGGTATTCGGATTAATTAAATCATTCCCTAAGGTTTTATTAAAGTGCTCAACATTAGGGTTAATTAATCATTATATCTGCTCATATCCGTATAATATTATTTTTATCGTTAATGCCTCGAATAGCCCGTTATAACCCTTTTTGTTTATGTGATGTATCGGTGATGGCTCCTTTCCATTAGTGATGAGTTCTTTTTGTTATTAAATTTATGCCAAAACCTTTAGATTTAATTAAAATGCCAAGGTTGCTCTTATTGGTGATTATTAGCGAAAATAGCCTTTGTCGATGATATGCAATCCATGTTGGAGATACATCAGTGATGACCCTCTTATTTTAGAGATGGCATTTGATTAGATATTGATTTGAAGGTATATCACATGTCCTAAGCATTGGGCATATGTAAAATTTTGACAATCTTGTTCTAGGGTTTAATATTCATAAAATCATTTATAAAACCTTGTATAACCCATTAAAAGCTTTATCGCTCATGGAAAGACTTTGTCACTGATGGAAGAGTGATAGCCTTAGTCAATAAATGATGGTCTCCAAGTTATTCAAATTCATTTTGCTAATGCAAAGTATTGGTTGTTGATGCAAGAGTGATAGTCTTGGATAATCGATGAGGGGATCAAATTTATTATATTCATGTCATCGATATAAAATATTTTTTGCTAATGAAAGAGTGATAGCCTAGTTCTATCAATGATAACTTCTCAAATTCATTATATTCCTTTTTCTTATGGAAGATATTTTTTGCCGATGTAAGAGCGATGGCTTTGGTTTATCAATGATAAGCTCTCCCGAGATCTAAGTCCATGAACTTTGGCACCAAATTTAAAATGGATAATTTTGCACAGCAAAATAAGAGGTAACTAAAAATATCATGGTAATGACAAAAGGTGATCTTCGAAGATTCCTCTACATTGGAACTGAGGGCTGGTAGAAAGTTCTCAAACTAGGGTTTATTGTTGTTGCATCGTGGTTGATTCTGTAATCATGGGCTCAGATGGTTCACGTCCACTAGATCATGAGGGAGGCATGTCGGTCAATACATACAAATATGCGGTCAATTCAGGCATAAGGTCTCCTTCGTCCGACGCTGTTGTCTTCTCAGTCCAAGGTAAGAACCCTGTGACTGACGGATCTAAAATCACTCTCATTCCTAATAATGATATGAATCTGGCTATTCATGAGGAGAAAAATAGATTGAAAAGTATGGCTATCTTTTTTGTGGCCCTAAATGTGAATAATATTCCATCACGTCATTATTTTGATGATTGGATGGCTAATATATGGGGAAAAAGACTGGGTATTAACATTTCCTTTTGCAGAATGGTGCAAAAAGGTTTATTTGTGATATTTTTCAAATCCTGTGAAATGCAAAAAAAGGTTTTAGAAAAACAATTCTGGACTGTTGGGAAATCTATTTTTCGTGCAATTGCATGGTCCTCTGAAGTTTTGACTGAGGAGATATTTGCGGTGTCTTACCCTAGATGGGTAATTTTGAGAAATGTTCCGCCATTCATGTGGGTTTTTCTGTCTCAGATTTTGGCCCCATTTGGGAAAGTTATGAAGGTGGAGGATACAAGGAGTTCTCTTCCTCATCTAGATGCCAGAATTTTGGTGTCGCTATACCCTGGTATAGATTTTCCAGAAGAAATTGAGTTTGAGGCTAATAACGAAATATTTACCTATAAGATTGAGCTTTTGGGTGGTCTTAATGCCTGCCATATTTGCAAAACCGAGGGCCATGTTAGAAAAACTGTCCTATTTTGGCTAAAAGGAAAAGGAATATGGATAGAAATCCCGCAGTTGGTATTCCAAAAAATGTTATTAATAAGTCTCCCCAAAAGTCAGTTAATAATGACTCTAACTCTGGTAAGGGTACTGATGTCAATAACCCTAATCCTGTTGAATCGCCAAACACGGTTACTTATGAGGAGATGGTTTGTGAGATGGAGTCTGGGCATGGAGTGTCTGATTATGTTATGAATCCTATGAATGCAGTTGATAATTTTGCAATAAATTGTAAGGTATCTAACACTGATGGAATTCCAGATATTAATCCTTCTCCTTGTGAAGAGGGTCTTAAGGAGGCTGGCTCGGTTTTAAATAACAATACAAATCCTATTAATGTAGAACTTGAGCAAGCAGGGTGGAATGTTACTAAATTTGAAGAGGTATTTCAAAATATTAAGAATGAAATCAATAATAATAATGTGTCTAAAGCTGATGAATTGAATAATAAGCCAGTTTTGGCAGTTAATGATAAAAGTAATCTTAAGGGAAGACGACTGAATGCTCAGGAGCTTGCCCTTCAAACTATTAATCAAAGTGCTTTGCAATATAAACTGAATGAGTTAAGGAACAATCCTGAGTCAGTCGAGGTAATAGGAGAGTTTGCTAAGAAGGATGTCATTGATAGGACTAATCCTTCCTCGTAGAGTATTGATAACTCAATTAATGACAGTAAGGCAATGGCTGATAGTTGTTCTGATGAAAATGAATGGATGAAAGTTGAATCTAATAAAATGAGGAGATCTAAGGACTCTGACATGAAGGATAACTCTATGAGAGCCACTAAGGCGGCTGCAAGATCCAGGGAACTTAATTGTTCCAAATATTTTAAAAATAACTAATGCCTCTTAATTGTTTGAGTTGGAATGTCAGGGGTCTGGAGTCCCCTGACAAAAAATATGCTATTAGGAATTATATTCAGTCCTTCAGGAATATTGATTGTATTATGTTGCAGGAGATTAAAGCTAATAATTTTGCTCTGCAAGTGGCTATGAAGGTAATTTGGAAAGAGGCTACTTTTTTCAATACCATGCATAGCCCTGGAAGGGGTGGTACTGTTATTATGTTATCGCCTTTATGGGCCAGTAAAGTTGTCAGCCATGGATGTTCTCCATGTAACAGAGTTGTTTGGGTTATTCTGCAATCTAATAGTTTGAAATTTGGTGTTTGCTCGATTTATGCCCCTAATAGTTATCAAGATAGATGCTTTTTATGGCAATGGTTCATGCAATTACCAGGATATACCATGGATTATATGTGGTGACTTTAACATGGTAGAATCCCAAGAAGATAAAAGTGGGGGACTTCTTGTTGTTTGGAAAGGTAATGAGCATGAGTTGTGGTCTAGATTCAAAGCTAAATTTGATCTATTTGATCCCTTAGTTGGTTTTAGTGGTCAATATTCAAACTTGTGGTTCACCTGGAGCAATATGCAGCAGGGTGATAGCAGAATTTGTTCCAAACTGGATAGATTTTATGCTAGTAAAGGTTATTTTAATTTTGATAATATTGAGCCAGCTACTCGAATCCTTGTCACTCCTACTACCATTTCAGATCATTATCCGATATGTTCTCGGGTGCTTCTATACAATGAAATATGGAATAGATTGTCTCGAAGCAATAGATTTATTTTGAATACTTCCTTATTGGAGCTAAATGATTGTGTTGAGGCCTTATTCACTTTACGAGAAATCAATAATTGCATTTATAAAAATGAAGGTGCTATTGCCAGATGGAACAAGAACATTAATGGTTGGAGAATTATTTCTCAAACTATAGGTAAGAAATTGGCATTAGATAATAGAAGACAGGAGAAGATTTTGTAGGAAAAATTGGTTAAGGCTAAGGAGCTTTTACAGGCGCAACCCTCTAATGTGGTATGGCAAGAGACTGTGTCTGGCCTTAAGAATGATATTAGGAAGTTGCAAGTTAGGAAAATCCAAGGTCAAAGAGTTAGGGCCAGGCTTAATTGGTTGAAGGCAGGCGATAAAGGTTCCAAATTTTTCTTTCATTTCCTTAAGGAAAAAGGGGTGATGGAGAAAATTGGTAGTCTTTGGGATGGTAGTAATTTGATTACTAATCCGGATCAGATTAAGGATTTGTTGTTTCAATATTATAAAGATATTTTTACTTCAGAGGAATCTCCTCAAAGGCAGGTGGATAGGGATTTTTGCAGGAAAATTCTGCCTGTTAAACTTACTCAACAAGAAAGTCTAGAGATTGATTTGCCTATCTCTAAAGATGAAATTTACAGAGCCATTACAGCTATCAACAATGATAAAATTCCTGGCCAAGATGGAATCCCTATTGAATTTTATAAAAAGAACATTGACTGGATATGTGATGATTTACAGGAGGTTTATGTGGAAGCTATTCATAATGGTTCTTTAGGACAGTCTATTAACACGGGGATCATTAGGTTGTTACCTAAAGGTGGGGACAAATCAATTATTAAAAATTGGCGGCCTATCACCTTATTAAATGTTTCATATAAAATTTTGGCAAAAGCATTGGCTTTGCGCCTTACTAATATACTACAAATATTTATTAGTCCTACTCAGACGGGCTTTATTAAAGGCAGGTACATTTTGGAAAACCTTATTACATGTTGGGAGGCTATGAGCTGGGCTAGATATTCTGGCCAAAATGTTGGCATGCTATTGCTTGATTTTGAAAAAGCTTATGATAGAATTGAATGGGCATTTATTTTCATGGTTCTAGAAGCATTTGGATTTCCTTCTAATTTTTGCAGAATGATTAAGGTGCTCTTGACTGATGCGGTCACATATATTGATGTTAATGGTTCCCTTTCTGATCCTATATTCTTGCAGCGTTCTATTAGGCAGGGTTGTCCATTAGCCCCTGCTCTTTTTTTCATTGCTAGTGATGCACTATTTTATCTTCTCAGGCATTCTATTTACTATCCTAAAGTTCTTGGTATTTCTCTCCCTAATGGGGAGGATCTTATTAATGTTCAATTTGCCGATGATACTAACATTTTTGTGAAGTTAGAGGAGAATAATATGAACAATCTGTTTCATATACTTTCCATTTTTGGGAGTGCTTCTGGCTCTAAAATTTCTTTGGCTAAATCCATTCTGCTTAGTTGGGATGAGACACCTCCTTCATGGTTGTCAAAATTTAATGTTCAATGGGGTGGTCCATCCAAACAGGTTCGTTACCTTGGTATTCCTTTTGCGGTTGATCCCTATCTCAAAGACATGTGGGAATGGGTTAAAGATAAGGTGGTCAGTAAACTAACCAAATGGAATAAATTCCATTTGAGCATGGTTGGACGTGTTCAAGTATGCCAAAAAATTTTATCATCCTATACTATATATTTTGCTTCCTCATGGCTATTTTGTTCTTATCAAGTTAATATTATCCAGAAATATATACGCCAATTCTTATGGTCTGATGGACAGGGATCTAAAAAAAGACACTCTGTCAAATGGGATTGGTGCACTGCTGATAAAATGAAAGGTGGACTAAACTTGAAGAATCTCAGATTACAAGGCATTACTTTGTTAGTTAAATGGATTCTTAATTGTTTGGAAGGCAACAAACCATGGAAAATTTTGGTTAGACATAACATTTCTAGTGTTGTACCTAAAAAGGCCAAATTCTGGAAAGGACTGCATATCATTGACATCCTTTTTGGCCACTTTCCTATTACCTCTACTGGTTCAACAGTGTTTCGTAGCTTATGGAGAGCTTGGGAATTAGTTAGAGGCAATATTTTGATTGGTAACTCAGCTGGTCCTAATGCTAATGTGATATTTAAATATTGCTCTATATGGTGGAATCTTATGCATAATAATAAGCCTCTTGCTCTTGTTAGAGGTTGTTCTACTAAAAAATGGGCTATCAAAGGAATAAATACCTTCAATGATATATTGCTTAATGACTCTCTCATGCCATGGGATGCTCTTAGTAAGCAGTATGATATTCCACAATCACAGTGGCGAACATACTCCTTATTGAGAGATTCATTTATGACATGCAAGAGCCATACTTTGATTCATGATAAGCAACAATTTTATGATGTGTGCAAATGGATGGATGGTACCAAACTTCGTGATATTAAACCCAAAATGTTATATTATATTCTTCATGATAATTCTGATATTATTAATCATATTAATGATTGCTGGCAGTTATCTATTACTGATAAGCAGGGTCATAACATATTCAGACACTTATGGTCTAATTTATTGGAGCCCAAAAAAGCTTGTTTTCGTTGGTTGTTTTTATTACAAAGGCTTCCTATCAGCAAAGAGGCTAATAGTTATTCTACCTGTTCGTTGTGTCGGGTGCCAGACACTGTTTATCATATTTTCTTTGACTGTATTTTTGCCAGGGAGATTTGGGGTGTTTTCTTTTCTGATATATGCAGTTGGGATGTAAATAATGTTCATGTTAGACAACAGATTTTATATGGCATTATTCCTCATATGCATCATTGCTATAATAAATTTTGGTTGCTGATTTCTACTGAGATTTTATGGTTCATATGGTTATCTAGAAATGATGAGTTGTTTCAGAATGTCCCGAGGGTTCTTACTGAGTCTTTTAGAAGACACACTATGTTTAAAGTTTTGCTCCAGGTTGCTCGTGTGATGATTGGCTCCAAGACAATATTCAGAACAAAGGATGCTATGATTTTTCCTCAACTTCAGAATCTCAGATATGATATGGACAGTTATAATCAGGTTTTGGTTCTACAGGTTTATTTATAGCAATTTGTGCGAATATATAACTTGTCGAAAACAGATGGCTAATTATGATAAGCCCATTGTTTATCAGCTAGTTTCAGTTTGATGTCAGTTTATTTTGTATATACTTCAGGTTTCAGTTTTTTTTCAGGAGTTTTGTTTCATGCCACTTTTTGTTTAAGTGGCTTTTTTAGACTGGTTTTGGTTGTATCTGTTGTATCAAGGTTGTATTTATTAATATAAGTTATACGATTTTCAATTAAAATATATATATATATATATATATATATATATATATATATATATATATATATATATATATATATATATATATATATCTATATATATATATATCATGGTAATTTTTATACTCATCCAAGAACTAATTTTAGACCTGGTTTATGGAGACCAGGTTTGACCTGGAGCTCTGAGTTGTCTTGTAGTGCCAAAAATAGGGTAAAATTCAAAGTGCTCATAATTTTACAAAAATTTCCATACATCTAAATGGGCCAAATGGGCACTCAAAACCATTGAAATAGTTAAAATATTCATCATGATTCATGATATATCATTTTAAAATTCACAAGCTGCTATTATAAATTGCTATTTCTAGATAGATTTGATAGATAAAATTTTGAAAATTTAGTTCCATTATGAATATGAGATCAATATATTTCCACCAGTTTTTTAATCATCCTAAATAGATTTTTCTAGCTCAAGTTATGTCCATTTTAATTTCACATCAAAATGTAGGGCAAAAGTGACAAGATTGAAGTAACCCTAAAATGAAATTTAATTATTTAGACCTTTGAAAAACCTTAGGACTTGCATTTTCTGAAATATTTAATTTGAAATAATGCAATTAAGATACAAATGTTCAAAAATATTCAATCCAAATTATTGCAACTGGATCCAAGTCTTCAAGATGCAAAAATCTCAATAATTTTGAAACCTCAATGTAATCAAAAAATTTTAAACAATCTTGGTGTAAGCCAATTTTCAAAGATCTTGATGCATAAAATAATTCCAAACTAATATTAAAATAATTTAGAATCTTAAATTTGAGTTATAATTGTCGGGTACAACAGGTCTCCTATTTGAATAGAATGAAACCTTGTTTGGCAAGTTGGAAGGGTAAGTTTTTAACAATGGTGGGAAGGCTACAACTCATAAACACTGCATTGCAATCCATCCCTGTTTATATTAAATCACTTTCAATATTGCCAATAAGTATAGCATTATAGATTGATAAACTTCAAAAAGACTTTCTTTAAAAAGGATGTTTAAAAAAAAAGGTTTCATCTTTATAGATAGGATAGGGTTTGTAAAGGAATGAACATTAGGAGAGCGGACTTGTAGAATTGTGAATGTATGAATTTGGTGTTACGAGAAAATATTAGATGGAGGCTATTTAGAAATCAAGAAAATAATTTGGTAAAATATTACTTCAAAATATGCAATGAAATTATTTAGGAAAATAACCCTACCCAAATGATTGTCAACATGGAACTTTATATAAAATAGTTTGTAATTGATAAATAAACATATTAGATGATCATTCAATGAGTAGAATTATGCAAATTTTTGGTCTGATGTTTGGTTGAAGCATTATCCTCTTCTCTTTAATTCAAAATATCAACCATTGGCTCAATCATGCATAGCTTGTAGATCATGATTTTTATTAGTAACTTGTTTAAAGGAGAGGAACTCAAAAAATATATAGATGAACTTCAAAATATGCTTCAATATTTTTATTTATTTGTTTATTTTTACACAAAATTATGAGTGGCTTTGGATTCTATCAAAGAATGGTTGATACTTGATCAATTTGCGATATGAGAATTTAGAGAAATCAAAATTTTCTAGTCTCAAATATTTTCCTTGGAAGAATGTTGGTCACTAGAGGCTTTCCATAAGGCCTCAAAATTCCTTTGGTTAGCAATTCAAAGTAATATCCTTATAGGATAGAGTCTAAAAAATGAAAAGAAAAATAGAGCATATGCTAAAACAAACACAGAATAAAAACTGCAAGCAAAAACATGAACAATAGATAAAAGGAGGACTCAATATTTTTAGAAAAACATATATTTATTCAGAGGAACTCTCCAATGCTATGTTACATACATGCAACTCTCTTTTTATAATCACAAAATGGGAGGGTTTTCTAATTTTCCCACCCAAACAATCTTCTGGAATTTTCTAGGGCTTACTAGTCTTCTGGAATCTTCCAGGTCATACCAAAAAATATGAAGTCTCCAAAAAGGGGTTTCTATGAACTTTCCAGAAGATTCCATCATTAAACAGGAAAATCATGCAACACTTGCACATTGTAACAAACTCCCACTTGATGCAGGATTTTTTTGCAATCTTTTATCCCAATCTCATTGTTACAAAATTGGTGCTTTTGAGTTGTGACAACCTTAGTAAGTGCATCTGTTGCATTCTCTTGGGTTTTGCATTTGATCAGGTTGATCATTCCACTCTCCACCATATCACGCACAAAATGATATTTCACTGCAATGTGTTTTGTCCTTTCATGGAATGATGAAGAATATGCAAGTGCTATTGCACTTTGGCTATCACATTTTATTCCAACATATTCTTGGTTCAAATGCAAACCTTTGCACAACCTCATCAACCAAACAACTTCTTTTGCAGCATCAGTGGCAACGATATATTCTGCTTCAACACTTGACAAAGCTACAACAATTTACTTTTTACTCCTCCAACTCACTGCACCACCATACAAAGTGAAGATATATCCTCCTGTTGACTTACGGTTGTCCAAGTCACCTACCCAATCTGCATCTACATGTCCCTACAAACAAAACTCTTCATTCTTCTTGGGTTGATAACACAAAACATGATCTTTAGTACCCTATAAATATCTAAAAATTATTTTTACAATAGTCCAATGTTCCTTTCTAGGATTGGACATATATCTGCTGACCATACCAACAACATGAGCAATATCAAGCCTGGTACATACCATTGCATACATCAATGAGCCCACAACCTCTGCATATGGAATTTTCTTCATCCTCTCCTTTTCTTCAATTGTAGTTGGACACATTTTTGTAGATAATTTAACTCCATGTTGCATAGGAGTTTTGGTAGGTTTACTATCCTGCATTCCAAATTCTTTCAAAATCTGGTTAATGTAATCCTTTTGAGAAAGCCATAATTATCTACTCTTGTGATCTCTGACAATATCAATGCCCAAGCAATGGCGTGCCTAACCTAAGTCCTTCATATCAAAGTTCTTTGACAATAACTCCTTAGTTTTTAAAATCAATTGTTTATTATTTCCAATCAGGAGGATGTCATCCACATACAAAACCAAAATTACAAAACTTTTACTTTTTGTTTTGTAATACACACATGGATCTGTAGGGTTATAAAAAAATCCAATCTACAACATGTAACTATCAAACTTTTGGTACCATTCTCTAGGAGACTGCTTCAATCCATAGAGGGATTTCTTCAACCTACAAACAACACCTGCACCTCCTACTTCAAAACCTTTAGGTTGTTGCATGTATATTTCCTCCTTCAAATCTCCATGCAGGAATGCAATTTTTACATCCATTTGTTCAACTTCTAAATCAAAAGCAGCAACATATGCAAGCAAAAGTCTAATAGAAGATAACTTCATAGTGGGAGCATAAGTTTGATGAAAATCGATACCTGGGATCTGAGAGAACCCTTTTGCAACCAACCTGGCCTTGTATCTTTCCATAGACCCATCAGGCCTTAACTTCTTTCTGAACACCCATTTTTTGCCTACTATCTTTCTCCCAGTAGGTTGTTGAACTAAATCCCATGCATGGTTCTTCTTCATTGAATCCATTTCTTCTTGCATGGCCTTCTTCCAATGCTCTTTCTCTAGACTATTCATGGCATCTTCAAATGTGAGAGGATCATCACTAGCAACTGTAAATCCATAAAAATAATCTTGAAACCTATTGGGAAGATGTCTCTCTCTTCTAGTTCTTCTAGACTGCTCCATTGATTCTTGGACCTCTTCTCTACAAGGTGGAGAATCAGGCTGCATAATTTGTTGATCCTCTTGAAGCACATATTCAAGCACATAAGAAGGAAAATATTAATTAGGTATTTGTAGGATGAAAAATCTATCTAAAATATCAAAAGATATTATTTCTTGAGGTTGATAGGGTTGAGCATGTGCTTCACTTGAAGGTTGACCTGTCATAGTGCATTCATGCACACTAACCTTCTCTTTCAACTATTGTTGTAATTCCTGTTGTTGAATATCTCCAATTATCTTAATTTCTTTGAAAATCACATCTCTACTGAAAACACTTCTATGTTCATCCAAAATCCATAATTTATATCCTTTTGTTCCAACAACTTCTCCATAACCAACAAGAATGCATTTCTTAGATTTTTCATCCAACTTTTTCCTCTTTTCAGTAGGAATGTGCATAAAGGCCTCACAACCAAAAACCCTCAGGTGAGAGATTGATGGTTTTCTCCCACTCCAGGCCTCTTCTGGTGTCTTGTCATTCAAAGCAGTGCATGGTGATAAATTAACCAAATAGTTGGTAGTTGAAATTGCTTCAGCCCAAAACCCTTTACTGAGCTTTGCATCTGACAACATGCTCCTCATCTTCTCTAGCAATGTTCTATTCATTCTCTCTGCTACTCCATTCTATTGAGGAGAATAAGGTGTAGTCTTTTGTCTAGAGATGCCTTTCTACCTGCAAAACTCTTCAAATTTAGTAGAACAATATTCTCCTCCATTGTCACTATGCAATATCTTAAGTTGCTTACATGTCTACCTTTCTACATTAGCAACAAACCTTTTAAAATGATCAAGTATGTCACTCTTTTTCTTCAAAAATATAGTCCATACTTTTTTGCTATGATCATCAATAAAAGTGGTAAAATATAATGCACCACCAATAGATGGAGTATCCATAGGACCACAAATATCTGAATGAACAAGATCCAAAGTAGATTTAGCTCTATGTGGGTGATAAGAGAAGCTTACCCTTTTTTGTTTGCCCATCACACATGATTCACAAAAGCTGAGAGTGTTGGAGCTGATATCCTTGAGGCCATGCACCATGCCTTTGCTGACCAACTACTTCAAGTTAGTTTCTCCCAAATGGCCAAGTCTTCTATGCCAAAGAAGACAATCTCCAACATCTGCTTCATCATTTTTCTCAGCTGCATTAGCTTCTTTTATAGAGGAAACATTGCAATGACTTTTCTCACAAGGGCTGACATCCAATTTAAACAAAGTGCCTTTCTTCTTTCCTTTTGCAAGCACTAGTGCACCTCTGGTGAGCTTGCATCCTTCATCTGAGAAGGTAATTGTTACTCCTTTTTTAGTCAATTGTCCAATTGAGAGAAGATTTCTTCTCAACTGAGGGACATATCTAACTTTTTGCAAATACTTGACTTTTCCACCTGAATCCTTCATAGGAATTGTACCTTCTCCTTCTACATCACAAAAGGCATTATCACCCATATAAAATTTTACACCATTTACCTCTTTATAATTGACAAACCACTCATGGTGTGGTGTCATGTGGAAAGAAGCTCTTGAATCTATAATCCAATCTTTAGGACACCCTTCAATTGATAGACAAGAAGAAGCAAGAAATATGGAGGAGTTTTCATCTACAACTTTATCAGTTGTCTCTTCTTCTGTTACCTTTTCATTCTTCTTCTTCAACAAGGGACAATGAAACTTGATATGCCCCTTTTTGTGATAGTAGTAGCATTCCACATTGCTAAAATTTTTCTTTCCTATGCTGGATGATCTGCCTCTACCTCTAGACTTGCTTCTCCCACTAGATCTACCTTTTCCTCTTTCCTTTGAGCATCCACGTGCTAAATAGGCCTCTAGAGTGGATGCTTCACCAACATATATCCTTCTTGTCTCCTCATTCAATAGTTGGCTAACCACTGACTCCATCTGCAACTTGTCAGAAGCAACACTTATGGCAGTAATAAGATTCTCCCATGAGTCTGGCATGCTGATTAACAGTGCCAGACATTGATCTTCATCACTCCATTTATCACCAATGGAGTTTAGTTGCTTCATTAGCATATTAAAATCATTCAAGTGGTCTGAGAACTTACCATTCTCCTTCATCTTGAGATTTGCCAGCTTCTTCCACAACATTAACTTGTTCACTATTGACTTGGAAGCATAGATGCTCTCCAACTTTTTCCACATATCTTGAGCAGATTGTGCTTCTATCACATTTAAAATCATAGAGTCTGCTAAACTCAGTCTAATAAGGGCCATTGCTTTTCTATCCATCTTATTAAACTCCTCTTGTGCCATCCTAGTGGGCTTTCCAGTGACTGCAACCCACAAGTCCCTTTCCACCAGTAAGTCCTCCATTTTGATCTTCCACAATGTGAAGTTCGATCCATTGAACTTCTCAATCTCTAGTTTGCTGCTCATTTTCTACAAATCATTCTCTTCTCCCACTCAAACTATGAAACAATGCACTAGCCCTCAAGAGCACTCCAAAATAAAGACACAACAACCAATGTTGCAGAGAGGGAGACCACGATTCACTACCAAAGCATATACAACTGCCTCTCTTCTACTATAGTGCTCTGATACCATGAAAAGAAAAATAGAGCATATGCTAAAACAAACACAGAATAAAAACTACAAGCAAAAACATGAACAACAGATAAAAGGAGGACTCAATATTTTTAGAAAAACATATATTTATTCAGAGGAACTCCCCAATGCTATGTTACATACATGCAACTCTCTTTTTATAATCACAAAATGGGAGGGTTTTCTAATTTTCCCACCCAAACAATCTTCTGGAATTTTCTAGGGCTTACTAGTCTTCTAGAATCTTCCAGGTCATACCAAAAAACATGAAGTCTCCAAAAAAAGGGTTTCGTGAACTTTCCAGAAGATTCCATCACTAAACAAGAAAATCATGCAACACCTGCACATCATAAAACAACAAAGAGGATATCATGGACATTTTAGATATATCTTGTGTGAGAAGTATTTAGAAGCATTGTACCATTTACTTCTTCATTTTCTCTTTGCTCACACTATTAGTTAGAATTGATTTATTTATTTTTTAAAGGGTTTTGAAAGGGTTACCCTATCCCTTTTACATCGATTTAGTCAAATTGAGTTATTTGATGCCATCAAGATTTGAACCTTAGTGTGGGCTACATCAACTATTTTTCCTAACCGTTAAACCAAGTGTTAGAATATATTACATTATTTAGTTATGTTATATTACTTTGGGGGAAGTTATCTAGTTGCTTCATGCAACATAGTATATGCACAAGTGTCAATCTATAAGTTTTAAATGTGCAAGGTGTCCCTTGTACAACTAGATAGAGTGTTGGTGACGGAATCCATATTTCTATATAGGGCCTCACACTCTCACTCAAATGTATCACTTCTATTCATTCAATAATATGTTCTATTACTTTGATCTTTTTATCCTGGTGTAATGCTTCTAAATCCATCAATGGTATCAGAGCTACAGTCGTTCCTAGAGAGGAGTAGGGAAAGTCATTGCTATAGGTTTTGCAAAATAGATGCACATTTGGACCTACCACTTACAAATTCCATTATTGTGATATTGTTTGAAGAGCTTGGTAAGAATAAGGAGAAGTATATGATAAGCAAAATATTTGGGACAATTATCACCATTCGACAACAAACCCAAAAAGAAGAAGGTAGAATATCATAAGGAGATCTACCAAATTTGTGAAGAATTTTTTGGTAAGGAGTACTAAATCTTGAGAAGAAGCTCATAAAATCTAGGATATTTGAAGATTATCTCTCATAGCAAGAAGGAACTGCTTCAGAGACAGAGACTTCTCTAAATCTATAGTAGAAGGAGGAAACCACAAGAGGAGAACAAGCCACCAAATCTTAGGCTCGTGAAAGAAATTTTGAGACCATCATTTGGTGAAGAAGGAGTTGTTCAAGACAATCTACAAAAATTTGCAAGACCCTACTCGAAGTAGCAACTTGGTGATCTTAGCCACCAATATCAACATCCTCTATAGAAGTGACAAAAGTATCTATAGAAGTTTTTAAAAAGGTATGCAACTACTGGTGCTAACTAGCTCATTAATTAGACTACTTATCACATTTATTAGAGCACCTTATTTGGATTAAAGTTTCATGAAGAAAAGTTAGATTATACTCTTAAAAAGTGCAAAAAGGAAAAGTTTTTTTTTAAGGTTTATTTGCACATTAATTAGGAGTTGATTAGATTTCATAATTATATCTATCAACTACCTATCATCTACTTTGGAAAAAGAAAAGAAGACTAAGCCCTACAATATTAGTTGTAGTGAATTCTTGAATATTCATTTAAGGTTATTCTTGATTAGTTGTAGTAATTGATTAAGTGCATTTTCTTGAGATTTTATTGGAGTGATAAGGTGAAATTGTTAGTGCATTAAAAATAAATTATATTTGGACTATTATACTACTCTCAAAAGATATTAGTTTTGTGTTTTTTAAGGACACAAAATCTGATTGGTATCAAGTGTCTAAAGACACTATTGAAGCACAAAAAATTTGCAACTCGTAGTGGTAAAAAAAAGCCACCTAAAAAGGTTAGAAGCCTCTAGAAATTGGAGAAGAACACAACTAACCAAAAATAGAAATAGAAGCTTTAAATATTGAGAATTGGTGAGTCTCAAATCCAAAGCATTACAAGATTGGATGTAAGGAAATAAAGTGCAAAAAATTGCATAAATTAAAGAGATTCTATCTACTGTTATCTAAGCTTGGATTTGTTATCAAAGTGTCAACAAAAAAATGGGAAGATGTCTACTCATAAAATACAACATCAAAACCCTTGTATTGTAGGAGAAAAATCTGCCATAAAACTAGAATTTCAGATCTGAAATAAGAGTGCAAAATAAGGTGCATCAAAGGATGTTTATGTATATTTTATGGTACATTTTATGACACTACTCTAATATGTTTTTTACAGATCTAGAGCAGATTTGAATGTCCCCAAAAAATGCACAATAACTACAGGGAAAATTATCCAAGAAATTTCGAACGTCAACACTCTTCTTCCCAAGCAAAAGAAGCCACTCAAAGGGCTCATCTTGGATGGATGAACCTGCAAAAACAAAGCCCAAAAGAGACTATCATCAAGCTACATTTATGTAGATAAAAAGAGTGAACATCTACCGATATAAAACATCTACACTATAAATATAAGTCGTCTACTTCTACCAATGTGAGACGAACATCATAACAAGTGGCTATATACACTACAAAGAAGCAGAGGAATTAGCATGTTGGAGGCACAAAAGATAAAGAGAAATGGAATTATATTTAAAGTATTAAACTTTGTGAAGATCATCCACCAAAGGAAGAATCAGAATCTCTATTCAAGCTCCATAACACCTCATAAATCCACTTGCAAAATATAAGTTTGCTTGTTGTTCAAGAAACGTAGCAAAGCAAAGGAATGACATACAAAAGGACTTAAGGAGTTATAATAATATCATTAAAAGGCATTACAGGGAAGGAATTCATGCAGAGAGCTTGAATGCCACTTGGTATCAATATTCTAAGGAGCATACATTACAAGGATTTCATCTCTCAATGCTCATCAACCTCATACATACGTTATAGAAGTGGTTATACTTGTTATCCTCCACAAGTTACACACGAGTGCGCATACGTTATAGAGTGACCAGGAGACATTGAACAAGAAAGTGGTACGTTAAGAAAATAAGAAGCGCTCATACGTAATGCGTGTGACACATGTTACAAAGCTCAATGTTATTCCTCCATAAAAGGTGCTTGAAGTCCAAAGTTCACAACACAATGAAATTGTTAGATTATTGAGCGATTAAAATATCCATGATTATTGAATACAATATATAATACAAAGGTTAGGCTAAAGATAGCCTAAAATAATATCTCCTGATTCTATGCTAACAACTAACAAATACTTGTCAACAAGAATATCTACGACCATAAGGAATGTCGATAAAGTAAATATCTAACCTAGGATAGTAAAATAATGTAGTAATAAACTAATATACCATGCATTAAATAAAATATACCTAGGAGAATATTATAAATTACCAAATTATGTAATACTTATAGTTATTGTATCATAGTAACTCTAACATCCACTCTTATTACATTATTTGGGTAATGTATATAACTGCCCCAATATAGTGAAAAATATGTTGATATATGGGCTCTTGCTCTGGCTCAGGCTCTATCATAGTGATCTGGATTCTCTAAGAAAAAAGTGGGTTATTTCTCACTTTATTTCCACATCAATTAATGTCCTTATTGTAATCTTGTCATCCAACCGGATTGTATGGGTAATTGTCTGCTGCAATCACTAGGTGTACTAGAGTAGATCACTACATACGAGGTTCATTCTATTACAATATGATTTTACAAATGTTTTGATAAGGTAGCTAAGGTGTTGGTCGTTGCCAAAAATGCACCCTTATAAGTTTTCCCCCTTGTTGCAAAACATGTTGTAATGGAATTTCTGCAAGAAGTGTGACTAAGGTGTCGGTCTCTTCCGAAAATGCACCCTTATAAGTCGTCCTCTCTTTTTAGCAAAAATATTTTGTGAGGTAAGAAACAAATGTCGATACCCCCTTAAGTTCAAAATATATGCAACTCATGAAGCTTGTTAAGGCTTTTACAAAGATTACCTCCTAATTACAAGAATCAATTTTAAAAATGGCTTATACTTGTGCAATGAATTACACAAATTATTGTGAAATTTTAAGGTTTTGAATGCTATTTATTTTGATGACTTATAATTGCAAAGAACAAGAAATTAAATGAAATAATAAATCAAAGAGTTCCCACAAAATTTTTATCACTTAGGTGTCGGACGCAATCGAAAATGCACCTAATTTGCCAATTTGTAATAAATATGTCGAGTAATATCAAAAGTTCATATTATTAACAAATTTTGCAACAAAATTTTGATTTGTGTTGTGCAAAAATTTTATATTCAAAGTCTCCTCTTGTTTATTAATTTTGCAAAGAATGTGGCATAAAACAATTGCCTTTCCTTTTTGTGTTGCAAAATAAACAAGTTTTGATTTTTAAGTGCTCCTCACTTTGTGTTACAATTTTGCAAAGAAATACAATTTCTTGTCTTCCCCCTTTGATTTGCAAAATTAACAAAGTAGCACTCCTTTCAAGTCAAGTCGACACAAGACCCGTGTTTGAAAGGCTTTCTAGAACCAGTCGACACACGACTTGGTTTTTATGGACCCAAGGTCTTCAATTGCTTCTCAATTTTACAAAAATCATAATGTGCAATTTCTTTTGTTATATTCCTCCTTGAAGAAAACAAATGCACAAATTTTAACTTTGGATTTTACAAATTTTGTGTCTCCTTGTGTTACAATTTTGTAAGAAAGAATCAAATTGTTTGATTTTGTCCCCCTTTGATTTTGCAAAATAAACAAGGTTGTGAGAAGATTTTTAGGGTTCCCTAATTTTGCAAAAAAATAGGTCTCCTTTTCCAATTCTTTAATTTGAATTTGCAAAATTTAAATAAATTTTAATAAAATATAATTTAATTTAATAATAAAAAATAAAATAGTGTTTTAATAAAACCAATGTTAGGAGAAATTGATTTTAAAAATAATAAATTTATTTAGAATATTAAAAAAAATTAAAATAAACTTAAATTAAATAAAAATGCAAAGGAAAATAAAAAAAATTATTACCTTGAGTGCATGGTTTATCTTAGCATTCCATGTGAGCGCGTGAGCACTTTGCATTTTATTAAAAAAATGTTTTTTTGGGCTCCCCGATGGGAGTCGAACTCGTGATCCATTGGGAGCCCGTATTAGTGCTGGCCCGCACTACCGATCGGGCTCCTACACCTGATGGTCATAGGAGGTATTACCTCCTATTTGTAGCCACCTTGCGGCTACTTGTTTTTTAAAAAAATGAGGTACATTTAGTCCCACATTGTTGTGACGGACGTAATTTTTATTGTTTAAAACAAACTCCCCTTTGTATAGTCGATTGCCTTCAAGAAATCTATGATGAAGAATCACCTTTTACTGCTTAGAGGAAATATTGCCACTCACCACCACGTATTCGCATGATATAGACCACCACGTCAGATGAACATAATACCACATATTTGTACCTTGTTATCGACCAAGTCTACCTTGGTTTACAAGCCATGCCTCGTTAGCAGTGTTACATTAGCATCTATTGCTAGGTGGATCACCTTCCAATGTACCACATGTCACACCAGCTAAGTAGGGTCCATATCAGTCTCAGGTGTCACGCTGGTCCACATCAGCAGATCCCTCTTTGGGGGTCATGTTGGATGTTGTTGAATTTCATACCACCTTGGTTTTAGATATATTTGTGATGGGTGGTTTTCGTATGTCAGCTTGTCCATGTGGGTTGCTTATGGGGAAGCCCTCTCATTAGAACAGTCAGGGCAGATCTATCAGGATTAATGAACCGATGAACCATCAGATGTACGATATTCAACACCAATCCAAATCTTGTGTCAGCTTTGAGAGTGGTGGCCACATGGCCTGTCAGTGCCAACCTACAAGTTGTTAGTCTACTTTAGGTCAGGCTGATAGTCACTGATAGGTGACTTAGAGTTGTCTAGATTTTGGGTCATGTCAGACTCCTACAGCTAAAAATGAGGGACAAACTATCAGATTTGATGACAGTATTCACTAGAGGATAGAGGATCATTCTCCTTAGGATCCGCATGTCATCAAAGTGAGTAGTCCCCCACCAGTACTATCAGGTTCCTAATAGAGATCCATGCCACATGCAAAATTCAATCGCCTGTATACTATATTTTGTGTTAGATCCATGAGATCCGTGCAAGTTTTAGTGATGCCTCAGGATTTGTGTCAGGAATGTGTCGAAGGTGCTTCCTCAGGATGTGATTCCTATCCATGGGGGTCCCATGTGTCAATATTTTTACCCCATGGTCTAGTCCTCTGGAGCGAGAAACAATATCGTCTTGTCCAAAGGGTTACCCAGGTGAGTTCATAAAAATCGCTCTGATACCAATATTAGATTATTGAACGATTAACATGTCCATGATTATTGAATGCAATATATAATAAAAAGGTTAGGCTAAAGATAGCCTAAAATAATATATCCCAATTCTATGCTAACAACTAACAAATGTCGCTAACAAATACTTGTCGACAAGAATATCTGCCAACCATAAGGAATGTCGGTAAAGTAAATATCTAACCTAGGATAGTAAAATAATGTAGTAATAAACTACTCTACCATATGGTAAATAAAATCTACTTAGGAGAATATTATAAATTACCAAATGAAGTAATAATTATAGTTATTGTAGCATAGTAACTCTAACAAAAATGCAGTCAAATCTAGTCAAGAACAGCGTGGAAGGAAGGAAGAAGGAGCATTAAAAACTCCTGGTCTTGAAGTTCAAAACTTTCTATTTCTGTAGCATCTGCATTATAGCATTGAAGACGACCATCTCTATTAATTCCAGCACCCAAGGGAACTTTAATAATGCTATTATATCCAGCTGAAGGAAGCACCAAACAGTGAGGAGATTAGCATAAAAAAAGTAAGGTTTAAATCCCACTTTATTATTGCTTTCAATTTTGGAGTTATAAGGGTTATAAGCTAAGGTTGAAATTTAGATTTTTGAAAGAAAAATCTATAAGGGATAACTTACCAAATTAAAATACTCAACCTAGGATAAATAAGGAAGTCTACTTGGATTAAATTCTTTGATAGTTTGCAAATATTATTAATTTTCTAATTTTCCAAATTTGGGAGTGATAAGGGTTACAACATCAAACTAGGTATTTGGAAATTATAAATTAAAACCTAAGGGTCATAAAAAGAGGTTATTAAAAAAAAAATTTAAGGTTGGAAATTTATGATTTTCTTGTCTCAAAATTTCTCAAAAAGGGACACAAGGAATCCAACATTAAAACCTCTTTAAAATTTGGAAAAGTGCTTAATTCAATTAGGAGAAATAAGGTGTTAGAAAAGTTGATTTTTTATATTTATAAAACTATACAAAATCAACCATAAATTGAACTATATTTTACAAAAAGCACTATATCATAATCCAAAATCATTAGGGAGTCATAAGGCATTCTACAAAACTTGATAATAATATCTATCAAAGGTTTTCAAGTTGGGAAGATATAAGCTTTCTTCAAAACATTAGGTATTCCACAAGTCCTGATAAGAACTGCATCATGGAGTATTGGTATATAGATTCAGGTGCAAGTAAGCATATGATACGAAACATACATTGGTTCAATTCTTTGAAGAAAATAAATGAAAAGCTAGTTGTAGTAGCAGATAGCAAAACATATGAAGTGAAAGGAACATGAAACATTGTAGTAAATCTTAAGGATGGAAGAGGTATAATAAAAATGTATTGTATGTTCCAGGATTAACTACCAATCTCATTTTTGTTTCTCAAATCATGGATCAAGACTTAACTGTTGAATTCAAAGTCTTCACTAGTAGAAAATAATATCACATTTCTAGACATGGAAGAATGATAGTATCAGGTTCATATAAAAATGGTCTATTTGTCCTAGACACTACTATTCACTTAGCTCTTTCGGTCAATGATTCAGAACTTTGGCATAAACAATTAGGACATACTAATGAAATTATTCAAGTATCAAATGGTATAAGGACTACCCAAAATATCTCCAAAAACTATTGTATGTCCAAAATGTCTAGCAGGAAAACAACATAGAATTCCTTTTGAACTTCATCAACACAAAGCTCAACATCCTCTAGAAATTATATATACAGATTTATGTGGACCAATGAGAGTTGATAGTGTTGGAGGACATAAATACTTTTAGTTATTTGTTGATGATCACACTAGAAAAATATGGGTATATTTCATGAAGTATAAATCAGAAGCATTTAGTTACTTCAAACAATTCAAACTTCAAGTTGAAAAAGAATTAGGAAAGACCATAAAAATACTTCATTCATATAGAGGGGGAGAATTTGTTTCCACATAATTTGATTCATTTCTTAAAGAAAATGGAATTAAAAGATAGCTTACTACAACATATTCACCTCAACAAAATGGAATTGCAGAAAGAAGAAATAGATCAATAATGGAAATTATAAGATGTATGCTAAAAGAAGCTTAACTTGATCACAAATACTAGGCCGAAGTAGTACAAACATTAGTCCACATACAAAATAGACTACCAACAAGAATACTCAAGCATATTACACTAGAAGAAGCATGGTTAGGATAAAAGCCCAACATAGAAAAACTAAAGATCTTCAGATGTAATACCTACATGCATGTTCCAAAATAAAAGAGGAATAAACTCGATGACAAAACTATGATAGGAATATTTGTTGGCTATGAAAATGAATCTACAGGATACATAATACTAGATCCATCTACAAAGAAAGTCTACATTAGAAGAGATGTAATATTTGATGAAAAGGTCAAAATCAACATAGATAAATGCAGTGGTAACATAGAAGTATTGAATCTACCATAAGAAGATACAATGAGTATAGAGTCAGAATCAATAGAACAAGACAAGGAAGCATCAACAAAATTTCCTAGAAAAGAACCAATATTGCTCAAAAATACTCTCAAAGAATCAAATTTAGAAAGAATGCTAGATCTTACTTCTATAGGACCTCAAACTTGCAGCATGACCAGAATGAACAAAGGAATGCTAAGCAACACAATGGAACCAACATCATCCCAAGCATTGAAAGACTCACACTAGAAAGTAGCCATGGAATCTGAATATGCATCACTCAAGAAGAATAAGACATGGGATCTAGTAAATCTACCTCCAGGAAAGAAAATAGTGGGATGCAAGTGGGTTTACAAAATCAAATACAAAGCATATGGAACACTTGATAAATACAAAACTCGACTAGTAGCCAAAGGAAGAAACATTCTCACCAACAACTCGAATGACTACTATTCAAACAGTTTGCGCACTAGAAGCACATAAGAGGTGGAACCTTCATCAGATGGATGTAAAAAGTGCATTCCTTAATGGTGACTTAGAATAAGGAGTCTATATGATACAACCTGAAGACTTTGTCATTCAAGTGTAGGAAAGTAAGGTATGTAAATTAAATAAATCTCTATATGGCCTAAAACAGGCTCCTAGAGCATGGAACATCAATATCAACAATCACCTATTACATCATAATTTAAAATGAGTACAACATATCCCAGTCTATATACCACAAATATTGGAAATGATATTTTTATCCTCATAGTATATGTTGATGACATAGTAATTACTAAAAATTCAGAAAAATTAATAAGTGATATCAAAAAGGATCTAGAAAAGGTATTTGAAATGACAGATCTGGGACTAATGAACTACTGCCTTGGTTTAGAGATCTATCAAGGAAAATATAAAATAGTTATCACTCAATCAAAATATGCAAAAGCTCTTTTTGAAAAATATTGAATGATAGATTGTAAGCCCAAAGATACATTAATGGAGCAAGGGATTCAACTATCCAAAAATGATAAAACACTATTGGTCTCAGCAACAATGTATCGCCATTTGATTGGAAGCCTTCTATACTTAACAAAAAATCGACCAGATATAGCATTTGCAGTCAATTATCTTTCATTGTTCATGCAAGAACCAAGAGAAAGTCATTGGAAAGCTACAAAGAGAATATTACAATATATCAAGAAGACTACAGACTATGGATTAACTTATATGAAGAATGTTAAATATTTTTTTCTACAAGGATACTCAAATTCATATTATGTTGGATCTATTGATGATAAAAAATCTACCTCAGGTTATGTCTTCTATCTCGGATCAGGACCCATATCTTGGCACAACAAGAAACAACATGTAGTAGCACAATCATCGACTGAAGCAGAATATCGAACAAGGGATACTACATGTGAAGCTCTATGGTTACAATACATACTATCTAACATGGGAATCAAACAAACTACCACTATGATATTATGTGATAATCAAGGAGTAATGAATCTAATCAAGAATCCAATCATACATGAAAGAACAAAACATATTGAAGCCCAGTGTCATTTCATCAGAGAATATTTTCAAAACAAGCACATCATCCTCAAGTATGTTTCTACAGAAGATAAACTGGAAGACATCTTTACAAAAGCACTTGAAAAAATCAAGTTCCAAACATTTAGAGATCATCAGTGTGATTCTAGAGAACTTCACACCAAATAATGTAATACAGGGGGTGTTAGAATATATTACATAATTTGGTTATGTTAGATTACTTTGGGGGGAATTTATCTAGTTGCTTCATGCAACATAGTATATGCACAAGTGTCAATGTGCAAGTTGTAAATGTGCAAGGTGTCCCTTGTACAACTAGATAGAGTGTTGGCCAAAGAATCCATCTTCCTATATAAATGGCCTCACACTCTCACTCAAATGTATCACTTCTATTCACTCAACAAGATGTTCTATTGCATCAAGTGGCATTAGGTCAACTAGTTATATTCCTCAATATTTAAAAGAGGAGATCAAATTTCAAATCTTGTCAAACGATACATGGATAATAACCAAGCTTTGTTGTAATAGTACTATATGGTGATGATGTAATGCGGGTGGGGTCCGTTTCAATCCCATATAACCAATTAAAAAAATAAGATGTTCTATTACTTTGATCTCTATCTCCTGATGTAATGCTGCTAAAGCCATCACCAAGGACCCATTGGCATTTGTGGGAATTTATGGCTTGAAAGAAATAATAGAATTTTTAAAAATAAATCTCAAAATCATGCCCAGGTTTGAAATTGTATTATTGCCTCTCTTGCATAATGTTGACAAATATGGTGCTTATCATGAGAAGTCTCAAGTATGGAAAAAAGGTGGTAACAACTTGGTTAGATAATTTAAACATATATAGAAGAGTCATCTATAATAATGGAATTAAAACAAAGGATCTACTTTGATCTAGGGTAAAATGTTTAGAAATTATGTTTATTTAATTAATTTTGATGGTGCTTCTAAAGGAAAATTGGGAAAAGTTGGTGGAGGTGGTGTTTTTAAAATTAAAAGCAAAATTCTTCTCACTTAGAATTATATGGAACTTCAACTAACAACTATACAAAGGCTAGGGTACTTCTTACAAGGATTAAAATTACAATAGACAATTGATGAAAATATATTTCAATTTAGGGAGATTCACATATTATCATTAATGCTATCAATAAAATGGATTTGGAAATTGAATAAAAAATAATATTATTGTTGATGATTATCACCTATTATTAGAGGCAATATCTTGAACATGTGAACATATTTATAGAGAAGGAAATTAAGTAGTTGATAATTTATTTAATTGTGGTGTTGATTTTTATCTCGATGAAATTCAAATTTTAGAAGCAACTCAAATTTTATCTTTTAATAAAAATTATGTCATGGAGATAATGGTGGAAACATAGCATTCGAGGAAGTTGGAGAATATATAATAGAAAAAAATGAAAAAAAAATATGATTAAAAAAATATTAAAAATAGTTTAATTAACCTAACAATAAACATAATATTATAATGCTTTAATAAAAATGACTCTTAGTTCCAACAAGGACACTACAATCACAAAAGATATTGGGCTCTCCTAACGGGCGCCCAAGTTCAATTCACAGGAAGGGTGCCCTATGTGCCCTCACTTTGCAACCTCTTTAAAAAAAATAACCCTTAATAAAAACCACGTTTAAAAACATAATTTAAATCTCGTATAATTAATTAAAAATATAAACAACAACATCTATACTTCTTGGATGCACTCCCTAATTGATTCTTTTTATATATATAGGGGATTTGGTTACACCCACATTATTTTTGGGTTCAAACCATAGGGGTTGCCTCCAACAAGCCTATACCATCTCGTTATTTTTATAACTTGGAATAAATCGAACCACCGATTGCTCTAGATTCGCATCGTCATCATCATCAGTTTGGCGTGTACTCAAAGGATTTGGAGCAAACTACTACTTTGCACATGCCCCAAAGTTTGAACCTAATTGATTATTTTAACATAGTTTATTTATATTTTTATTTTTTGGTTACTGTGAGATAAAAATGACCCTTAATAAAAACCACATTTGAAAACATAATTTAAATCTTATATAATTAATTAAAAATATAAACAACTAGATGCACTCCCTAATTGATTTTTTTTATACATAGTGGAGTTGGTTACATTCACACTATTTTTAGTAACTGTCAAGTGTAGGGTTCAAACCACATGGGTTGCCTCCAACAAACCTATACCACCTCGTTATTTTTATAACCTGGTATAAAGAGGACCATCAATCGCTTGAGATTTGTATTATCACCAATCGCATGAGATTTGTATGGTCATTGTCGGTTCACACTCAAAGAATTTGAAGCAAACTACTACTTTGCAAACACATGTCCCAATGTTTGAACCTAAATGATTATTTTAACATAATTTATTTTTATTTTTTTGGTTAGTGTGAGAAACCAATAAAAAAATTACCCTTAATAAAAACCACATTTAAAAACATAATTTAAATCTTATATAATTAATTAAAAATATAAACAACCACATCTATGCTTCTTAGATGCACTCCCTAATTGATTATTTTGACATAATTTATTTATTTTTTATACATAGAACAATCAGTAACTACCTTTCCTTTTTAAATACTGGTCAGGGTCAAGTCGATTATTTTGACATAATTTATGTATTTATTTTTTTGATACATAGAGGAATCGGTAATTTATTTGTTTTTATACATAGAAGACTCGGTAACTACCTTTCTTTTTTAAGGACTGGTCAGAGGGTCAAGTCACGTTGCAGTTGATCATAGTGTCAAATCATGGTACTACCACTATAACCTCTATCTCACCTTGGTAAACACGAGGCAGAGTGAGGGACAACCCCGATGGTTTGGAATTGGTACCGCCATCATCAAGCTGGCGCACACTTTATGGACTCTGATCAGACTATTACCTTTGCCCACATTGGACATTCCCCAAGGTTTGAACCTAAGTCTCCTCTTGGTAAGTGCTCAACCTTTTACCAATCCACCTAGCCCTCACACACTCTCTGGACTCGGATTTGACTACTACCTTTGCCCACATTGGGCATTTTTTAAGGTTTGAACCTCAGTATCCTCTCGATAAGTACCCAATGTCTTACCAATTCACTTGGTCCTCACGAACGACAAAAAATATTTTTAATTTTATATACACGACCGAAAGTAAGGGAGACCCTTGGTGGCTTGGGGTTGGTACCGTCGTCATCAAGGTACCGCACACTTTGTGGACTCAGATCAGATTACTACCTTTGCCCACATTGGGCATGCCACAAGGTTTGAACCTAAGTCTCCTCTTGGTAAGTGCACAACATCTTACCAATCCACCTAACCCTCGCCGATGTCATAATTTATTTTTAATTTTATATTTTTGATAGTACCATCGTTCAGTACCATCCCAAACATGACCTGTCATAGGGATAAGGATAATGATGAGAACTGACATTCAAGACTGAGCATCCCCATCCCAACCACGACCTCTCATAAGGATGAGAGTTGAACTTATCAATAGAAGCCAAATACACTGCCCCACACATACTAACCCCCTCACACACTCGCCCACACACACTCCCCACACCCGTGATTTAAACCTTAAACCTTCCAAAGAAAAACTAAAACCCATACTGTTACACTATCCTTAACATAATTTATTTAAATTCTTATAAACATTAATATTAAAATTGTTGTTTTAGTTTTATAGATGTAATTATAAAGTTTATTTCACGAGGGCATGATTAGAATTCCCACAATGTCTCGTTAAACTCTTATGAAAGGTCCATAATACTCAACCTAAAATGCCACGCTATAAACTTATGCCAATGCGAAGCTCTAATTGATTAACTTCACATATAATTATTAGTACCAAGATTGCTGTTTCACTTTTTTTACAGGCTTTATTAGTACCAAGATTGTTGTTTCATTTTTTTTTGGCTATTATAATTTTATTTTTTACTTTAGATTAAAATTTTATAAATTTTAGTTTATTGGGTAAAATAAGGTTAAAGTGAACCTTCCAACTATAAAAAAATCGATCCAACATCTTATTGACAAACACTTAATTACTATCAATTAAAATTCAAAAATAGTTGCGGTTACCATTTATTTAGCATTGGAAACTATTAAATTGCATAAAATTCAAGAATTCCAAGAATTAGTTGCTGTTACCATTTATTTAGCATTGGAAACTATTAAATTGCATAAAATTCAAGAATTCCAAGAATTAGTTGCTGTTACCATTTATTTAGCATTGGAAACTATTAAATTGCGTAAAACAATGTGCAACATTTTATTATTTTATAACGAATGGGGCCATTCATGTTGGCCTTGACGAGAGATAAACAACAATATAAGACACTAAAGTCATAATAAATTAAGAGATGGCATCGTTGAGTTGCCAAGTTGAACAATAAATTGGGGAACTTCAATTTGCAAATGATTATAATCACAAGAAGACAAATTATGTGCATGATTTGTATGATTTGCACTCATATTGTTAACATTTCCTAAGGTCAGCTATAGGAGACAATGTTTGACCAAGAGTTTTTAATGGTCTCATGCAGACTGGAACCATGTTCAAAAGATTATTTTATGTTTTTTTTAAATCTTCCATGCAGAGTGGAACCATGTTCAAAGATTCTCACTTCAACTCTCTATGAACTATCTGTTGAATAAAGTCAATTGCTTGCACAGGACTAATTTGGCTAGACAAATTATTTGTATATATGAAAAGAAGCAATCATGTGCCTGCTATTCTTTCTATGGTCTTAAATAAGGAGGTTAGTACTGATACTAAACAGTTTAATAGTATTGTTGCATGGTAGTGCACTAGAGGGCAACTCGTAGGCCAACTTTCAAAATCAATTCATAGCTTAACTATATTTTTTTCAAATTAAATGGTATTAGTTTAATCAATTAAATATTTTAATTTATAAGGAAAAAAAAAGATTTTTTTTTTAAGTAATAGATGTAATATAATTTAAATGGTTTTTAAATGGTTAGTAATAGATCTTGACTAGAAGAGAAGACATGCAGACCCAAAGTTCTTGCAATTCTAGCATTAATTAAGTTGTGAGTGCTTCTGGAATCAATTAGTACCGTCATCCGCTGCTTTCGAATGAAACCTGCCACCTTGATTATATGGTGAGAAGATAACCCCATAAGGGCATGTACTGAAATAGTCATGGTATCCTCCTCAGCAACAACTTCGTCTTGTGCAGTTCCTCAACTGGGAGATCCTCAGGTGCGTTGTACTCCTCTATTTCTTCTTCTTGAACGTCATATTCAATTTGAAAATTTTGTTGTGGTGTACATGCTTGATATTTTTGATGTTGACTGCGACATTTGTAACAGAATATCGTGACGGTTGATCATTTCTACGAAAAGAGTTGTTGCGGAATGGAGGTCGACCATATGCATCACGTCGTGTGGATGATCCTATGTTCACCTTGGTTTCGGCTAAGTCAGCAATCCTTATACATTCATCCAACTTGGATGGATTTTGTAGATCTACCTCAACTTTAATATGTGCTTTTAATCCATTTTGAAAAGTTGCTACTACCACGTCCTGTGGTAAGTCTTCTGCATAGGAAAGCATACTAGTGAATTCTGAAATATAGGCCCCTACTGATCTTGTTTGCCTGAGTGATAATAATCGTACTGTGTAGGAACTCGTGGGTCCTTTGCTGAATCTATGAAGAAAGACTCTCTTAAAAGTATCCCAATATAATGTAGCTTGGGGCTCCTCACGTTTATACTAGGTAAACCATTGATAAGCTTTCGTGCCAAATTTGGTTGTTGTAAAAGGGACCCTGTCCATGCCTTGAAATTTGTCAAATTCTAAGATGCCCTCCATTTTTGCAATCCACCCACGTGGATCCTGGCCTTCAAAGGTAGGCATGTCAATGCCTGGATGATTGATGTCTGATGGCCCTCTTGGTTGGTGGACATTATTTCTATCTTGTTCCTCATTACATCTCTGGCTCTGGTTGTTATTTTGATAGGGTCTGTAAAACCCTCTTTGTTGCTCAACATTGTCTTCATTACCCCTATCCTCACTATTTTGGTGACCATTGTGAACCAGGGATTGACTATTTTGACCTCTATGATGTGTGTAGTCATCATTGTAGACATCCGTACTCCAGTGATTGGAGCTAGACGAATTTGGTTGGGGCTGTTTCTGAGATGCATTGAAACTTGTAGTCATCAACTGAAGATTTACTATTAAATATTTTAACAATTGATTGCTGAGCACTGGATGACTACTGTCCGCTTGGGTGATATTTTCTTGTGTTGAATCTGGAGAAGAATTGGATGCCATTGAGCTGACCACTGGATGACTTGGATTAAAACTACCAATTTCAGATGGAGAAGGAGAATTTTTTGTACCTAGGCTTCGACGAGCTCTTCTGGTGTTATTGTTGAGATTTTCTGAGCTTGTTAATCGTCCGTCAGATCATTTGATCCAACTTCTGCTCATGCACTTGTTAATGCATCTTGCTTAACAATTTCACCTTTGATTCTTGCAAAATATTTTGGTTACTTCGACAAAAAATTGGTTGGTTTTCCGCTTCAACTGTCGCTCCAACTGCGACGCAGAATGTTTTTTTTGGCTCACCTCCTTTACAGCGAATTTTGTAACTTTGGAAAACTTTTGGACTGTTTTGGGTTACAATTACTTGACAAGACCTCAACTTTTTTATATTTTTTAGACAATAATTTTGATTTGTGTGATAATTTTATGGTTTGAAAACCACTTTTGTAAATCGAAATCTATACACAATATCGACTCACACGATAGGACACAACATATAGCCCGCGGAGGCCTGGACACCAACCCTAAACCCGAAGGATCCCATATTATGATTGGATGATGGACAATGACCCAAGATTGACAACGAGGACACAGAACGAGGAACGACTGATGGCGTGACATAGAACCCAATGGACACGTGACACGACAACGACATGATCCAAGACTGACACAACTGAAGATGTAATTTGTGACTACAACTGAAGACATGACATAAAACCCCAATGGATACGTGACATAGAACCCAACAGACACGTGACATGACAACGACACAATCCAAGACTAACACAACTGAAGACGCGATTTGTGACTACAACTGAAGACGCGACACAGAACCCCAATGGATACATGACATGAAAATGACTGGACCTGAATGTGGGACAAGAAACGACTGAGAACACCTGACATGACGTGAATTGGACCCAATGTGGGACAAGATACAAAGGACAATGTCAGACACGAACAGAACTGACACGTAAGACAACACAAATGATGTGGACGGCTAGATAGGGTTACGCATGCATAGGAGTGGCCACATGTGACCGAAGTCATAACTAACCCTATGTGGCTCATGTGTTTTAAATCCTTCGACAGAAACTACACAACCCGTGTGGGATAATCGCAAGCTAGAGGAAAAAAAATAATAACTTGAATGACATCATGCCCGAATAAAAATTAAAATACCTTAGTTTTGTGAACTTAATAATGTCTCTGTGTTTGATAATGTCGCTTGTTGAGTTGTTTCGTGAAGAAGACGACGCTAAAAATTTAATTGAAATCCGCTTGTTGTTTTGAGAGATTGATCGCGAAGCTTGGTACAATGTAGCCCGTCTACATAGTGAGGACTGTGTTCGAAGGAGATGATTTCGACGGCTACACAGCGCGGGATGCATGTAGAGGAGATGATTTTTAGGTGTGAATCGAACAGGTCACCGCCAGGTCTTCTAGATGATACCACTTGAAAGGGCAAGAAGTTCCATTTCTTCTATTTCTTACTAGAATCGGAGTATTTACTATAGAGTATATATAATTCCAGCCTTGTGATGATATTAAACAAACAAAGATTCACTTCGAGATGGAAAGAACGGAAGTCGATTAAACAAATTAAATGCCACTCAAGGTGGGCACACCCTCGCCGTAAAGGCAATAATGCAAATTGCAAATGATAAAAAGAAAGTTGATAGATGATAAATAAAATAAACTCATCCTATTCTAAATAGTAAAACTAATTAATTCACTTGGAACCTAACATAGTCAGCTATGTTAGGGTTGTAGCAGTTGAGTTGTCAAAACTAATGTTGTACTTGATGAGCCATCATCATAATTTCCACAAAACTCCAACAAATGACAAAGATGCTCTAGCTCCATTTGTACATTGTGAGATTGTGCTAAAATTTGTAATTTCAGAGAAGAAAATTATATTAATTTCCCCTTCTTCATTGTCTACATATTCAACTATATCATCATCTTGGAGTACCTCAAACATATTAAGTGAGGTAAGAAAAATACCACTGGACGAGTTCAAATATTCCCCCAACAAAACTAGGGTTCTTGCTTTCTTTGTAATGTCCCATATTCAGTGACTTGGATAAGATGACCCTGATGACCTATTATGAGTCCTTGTAGGTCATTCAGAGAGTTGTTAAGGGATTCAACGTCATGGAGGATATTACTATGATCAAGCTTCACCATGGGTTTTGCAGTTTGTTAGCCATTTTGGTTATGGGATGATATATTTTGGCCTAAGTTAGATTTTTTTCCCTTTAATTATAATATATTTTATAAAAATAAATTATAAAGGGAAATTATAATATTTAATTATAAGGGGGCCAAAGTTGTTTTAAAACAACGTTATGACTACTAGGGAAAGGGCCAATATGGGCGACCCATTTTGGAAGCTTCTAGAAGACGGTTGGAAAAAAGAATAAGTAAGGGTTGTGTGTGGTCATTCTATCATCCATGTTTGTATGTTTTTTGTTATATTTTCTAAGGACACTACAAATTGTTGCATTGTTGGGCTTGTGGGGAAATTACCTCCATAAGAATATTGGTTTCGTGTGTGAAAGACCACACCTAATCAATCATTGAGGAGCTTCTACTTCAGGAAGTTCAGTTGTGCTTCAGATTTCCATTACTAGGGTTTGTAGAAATTTGAAGGTCATCATATGAGCAAACCAAGACATGGGTTTTGTTGGTATTCATCAGCCATGAAGGAAACTACAATTATTTTGATGATTTGAGGGCATATAGAGGTATTTTTAGACCATTAATGTTGACTGTAATTTTAATGGCAGAACTATATTTTGATTCATAACTTCATATCAAGGAGGAATTTTTTTCGGGCATTGGTGCATATTATTCCTTGGCGTGTAACAATCATTTTAAGCACAAATTTGGCAATCTTTGTAGTGGTATTTATTTTATTTTGCAGATCCTAGGGTTGTCTGGTTTGTCATGGCATACATAAATTTTCAATCATTTCTTCATATTGTATGCATATAATTTTGTGGGTACTTCACCAAACTGTGTGCCCAAAACAAAGAGATCAAGTATATAATTGAGCCATAAATTGGAAGTGTTAATTTTAGAATACCAGCCGAATTCCTAGCATAGACGCCATCTTCCATTACCCCGATTTTGGTATTTCACCTTGTGTTTGGGTTGCATTTTGATGTTGGATAGAATCGCACTTGAAGGAGACAACTTGGCAATTTTATTAGTGGTTTATTGGGATTGCTTTAAAAGGCATTTTCAAAACTTATGCAAGTCTAAAGACACTTGTTTTAGACTGGATTATATGGTAGATCTCATGCAAATCTGGAAACTACATTGCAAAGGGACATTCTTCTCATCCTAGCGCACCTTGTGAAGCCTTCAAATAGGCAAGTCATGGGCATAAAGGGAGGTCTAAAACATCTACAGAAGGCCTGATTATAGTTTGAAGACATAAACATTTCAGATGTCCATAACTGATATTGGAAGGCAAATTCACCAACCAACCTCATTGTGGTCATCTCCAAAGCATAGTGTTTCAAACGAGAGTCTTCTTCATGCATATCATGGAATTTTTGTAATTTTGAAACTTCATTCGAAGGTCTGAAGAAAAGTATAAATCAGAATCATATCCTCTCATTTTTGGTGCATTGTGATCATAGTAACCTTGGGTGGTTGGAAATACATGTGTTGGGAGTTTATGCCATCATTGGAGGAGAGTTGGAGTTGTTCTTATTCTGAATATAAGTTGTAGAGAGCCGTTCAGACCTAAAAAAATTGATATTTCATGATCATTGGAGCTTCTATTACATGTCATATTGATTGACATTGGTGGAGGACAATTCTAATACATCCTTGGAGTCTTTGACAAGCAAATTGTAAGCATTTGCAATTCTAAAGATGAAGATATCAGGACTGATAATTCTGAATTAGAACTTTGTAATTCATATTTGAGTAATAAAAGTTGTTAAGATTGAATTCCTAGCATTGGCATTTAGTCTATATATATTCTTGCATCATTATTTCTTTCCAATTACGTTGCAAACACATTTCATATCAGCAAACAACAAAAACAAACAAAAACATATCAGTAAACTCAAACAAGCAAACAAAACCTCACACATTCAGTATACAAGGAGCAATAAGGGGTGGTCATTATAGTGGTATCATAGTCACTTTTTCTTGCCATCATGTGAGGTATAAAATACATGAGTGACAGGGATTTGAGGGTCTACTATAGGAATTTGAGAAAGGAACAATATCAGCTTGCTCACCCATACCCAAAAGATAATACCTTTTTCGTAGCATTAAGAAATAGAAAAATGGGTGAGAGAGAAAATCAAGAGGACATAGAAAGAAGTATGGTAGAGGACATTAGACAGACTCGACATGACATGCAGCATATTTGGAACAATTTGTGGGTCTTATACAAAAGCAGGTCCATGGGTTGAACCTCTTGGTTAATAATGCACAAAACCAACAACAAGGAACAGTGGATGCCAGGCAAGGGCCAGGCAATGGAGAATTAGTAGCAAATAGGGATACCACACAGATTAGGATATATAGAGCCAACAACTCTAGGTCTACTATACCTACATTTATACCTAGGCCAAAATTGATAGCTGTTCCAGCCACACCACCACCTGTTGAGGAGCCCGAGGTTATAGTTGTTGGGTAGTACCAGCAATATAGATAGGAGTGGGATGCATTGGGTCTAGATTTCCATGACCTCATGTCATTTAGGGATTATGTTGATACTCGTAATAGGCAAGCACCTAGGACTAGAGGGAGACCAGCACAATAGGGTCAGGTTGATGAGCAGCATCGCCATAGGTCCACAGGGTGATTCAGAAGAGAATAAGCAAGATACACATTCATTTCTTTGATGGTTCAGGGAAGATGATAGTGAAGAATTGGGTCCAAAATATGGACATATATTTATAGTTGAACCAAATGATAGAAGAGGATGCCATTAAGTTTTGTACTTTACATTTGGAGGGCATCGTTCATGATTGGTGGCACCATGGGATGCAAACTATTGGACATGAAAGGGTCGATACTTATGCAGAGTTTATAGAGAGGCTCCAATAGAGATTTGATAGGAGGGAGCAGGAATTGGATTTCAAGGAGTTGAATCACCTGAGGTAGTGGAGTTTAGTAGATGCCTACATAGCCAAATTTTAGAGATTGTCTATGATGGTTACAGACATGTCAGAGAGGAGCTTAGTGAACCTATTTATGGATGGATTATCCGAGCCATTGAGATGTTGGGTTAAGGCATTTAACTTGACTACACTATGGGACACCATTATACAGGCTAGGGACATGGAGATCACTTTAGCCAAGTCCAAGAACCAGTTCAAAGGAAAATATGGACAAGAGTTCAAGGGGATGGATGGTCGAGAGATCAAAAGAGATGAAGATAAAAAGGTACCTGGGAAGGAATCAGAGCAGCAAAATAGTACAACTACAAGATTTGATTCTGACACACTTCAGGAACTTCTAAAGAAGGGATTATGTTTTACTTGCAATAAACCATGGACTCCTACACACAAATGTGAGTTTAAGGTGAAGTTACAACTCATAGAGTATCATTCAGATGATGACAATGGGTCTAAACTTTTTGATTAGCAAGAAGAAAGTTGGAATAGCTATGGTGGGAAGGTTCCATAAGCACCAGCAATTGAGGAAATTTAGGAGGGGATGCATGGCAGCACCCTTACCCATATTCACAGCATTCAGGGAGCCCAATTTGTGAGGATACGAGGTGTATTACAGGGACAACGTGTGGTGACATTAATTGACATTGGATCCAAACACAATTTTATCGATGAGGGATTGGCAGTTCGGAAGGGATTGAAGACAATGGATGTAAAATAATTCAAAGTCATGATTGGAGACGGGTTATCTATTCCTTGCATCAAAAATGTGCCACAACTGAGGTTAAAATTGGGAAACTACGAGATGTGCGATGATTTCTTTATGGTTGGCATAAAGAATTTAGACGTGGTTCTTGGTATCCAGTGGTTGCACACTTTCAGAGAGGTCACTTTTAATTTTTAGAAGTTGGAAGTGAAGTTTGAGGTAAATGGACAAAAGGTTGTGTTGAGAGGGATGCCTACTGGAGGACAATGCATAGTCTCTTTCCACTGCATGGAGAGAATTATAGGACACCATCAGATCAGATGGATAAATTACTATGATATTCTACCCACACCACATGGTGAGAAGCTTATGGATGGCTCGATTCGTAGTGAGAGAGAGATGCCATGTGTGCTTCCAGCTTGTATTATTACACCCTCTTTCGTTCACTCTATGGTGTTGGGGATGGTGCAGTCCCATCATGATGATATTTCTTAGGAGATGAGCTCTTTTTCTAGGATCAGTGGTGAATTGATAATGCTATGTTTCCTTCATTCATCACTCACAAGTCTAATGTCCACATGGTACTCTGGGATTTTGGTGATGGATACCATTACAGGCAGATTATCTGGATGCAGCTATTCAATTTATGCAGTGTCAATGCATGTGGAATTCATACTCAATTGGTCATGCATGATTTGCATATGATCAGAGAGGTACAACATCGGTGCAGTGAGGTTTTTTAGAGGATTTTGTGGGATCCTGGTATACCTTACCATTGCTTGAGGAAAAGCAATGTTAAGGGAGGGAGACTGTAATGTTCCATCTTAAGTGACTTGGATAAGATGACCCTAATGACCTATTACGAGTCCTTGTAGGTCATTTAGAGAGTTGCTAAGGGACTCAACGTCATGGAGGATATTACTATGATCGAGCTTCAGCATGGATTTTGCAGTTTGTTAGCCATTTTGGTTATGGGATGATAGATTTTGGCCTAAGTTAGATTTTTTCCCTTTAATTATAATATATTTTATAAAAATAAATTATAAAGGGAATTTATAATTGTTGATGCAAAGACACGACACTTGAAAATAAAATGGCAGAATCAAATAAAGTAATGAGACAAAACAGATTGCACAAAATAAATATGTATTCAATGGGGGGCCAATAGACTCCTTTGTTACAATCAGTATCCAATGTGGATATTTGATATAATAATTTACAGTGGAACTAGGGTTATCCGAAACCCTAGTTAGATGTAACAGAAGTGTCTTCAGATCTGAGTGTGTCCTTGATCCCAACAGGTTTAGTGGGATTTGAATATCCAATGTGGGGCCACTCCAGCTTCAACAACCATCAAAGAATATATTGAATTCATAGATCGACATGCAAAACAAAACACAATAGCATCAGTAATACTTGTGAGGGATCCACAGTGTGATACCCTCAGACATTAAAAAAACCCTAGCTTAAGAATCAATTTAAAATGCATTCCAAACAAACGAATAAATGAAATAAAACAATACTAAATATACCTTGCTTTGTTGTTGTAGATTTCATGGTCTAGCAGATTCAGATCTTCATTTCAGTGTCACAACAAGCTTTGACGCGAGCTTCGCAAGATCTGGTTCACACCTGGGACTGTTGTAGGCTCTGGAAGGCGCCAGGCAAGCTCTGTAGCGAGCTTGGCAAGCTCTGGTGGGTGCTTGGAAAGCTCTGTAGTGAGCTTCACAAGCTCAACATAGTGCTCGTAGGGTAGGGCAGATCTATAGAAACAAATCAAGAAGGATGGAAACGGAGGTGACGGATAGAATACAGCTATGGCGGCAAGCGAGGATGGATGGACGATGGCTGGAATGGTAGAAGTATTGTTGGCTTAGCTAGGGCATCAGATCTTCAATTCTCTCTATCTCTGCTTCACTAGGGCATCAAAAAATGCTTCTCCAAGTATATCTCTTAATCTCCAAGTTCCAGTCCTTTGGGCATTTGCAAAATACCCTATTTATAATCCAACCTAGGGTTTTCTTAGGGTTTTAGCTTTGCACTTTTGATCATGTGGCTAAGATTAAGTCATATCCTAGGGTTGAGATTACTTTTTTAATGTGACATGGATTAATGAAAATGGATGGTGGAGATTAAATGAAATCGGACGGCTAAGGTTAATTGAGTTTATTTATATATATTTTATAATAAATATATTAAAATATAATAAAATATTATATAAAATAATATTAAAATAACCCCAATTAGGCTAGGAAATGACGGGAAGGTGGATTTGGGCCAAATAATTGGCGGGAAGGTGGAATGGAATACAAGTGGATGGTGGGATGGTTAGGATGGAGTTTTAGTGGCTACGATTTGGTGTCTACAATAATATTTAATTATAAGGGGGCCAAAGTTGTTTTAAAACAATGTTATGACTACTAGGGAAAGGGCCAAGATGTGCGACCCATTTTGGAAGCTTCTAGAAGACGATAGGAAAAAATAATAAGGGTTGTGTGTGGTCATTCTATCATCCATGTTTGTATGTTTTTGGTTATCTTTTTTGAGGACACTACAGATTGTTGCATTGTTGGGCTTGTGGGAAAATTACCTCCATAAGAATATTTGTTTCGTGTGTGAAAGATCACACCTAATCAATCATTGAGGAGCTTCTAATTTAGGAATTTCAGTTGTGCTTCAAACTTCCATTGCTAGGGTTTGCAAATTTGAAGGTCATCATATGAGCAAACCAAGACATGGGTTTTATTGATATTCATCAGCCACGAAGGAAACTACAATTATTTTGATGATTTGAGGGCATATAGAGGTATTTTTAGACCATTAATGTTGACTGTAATTTTAATGGCAGACCTATATTTTGATTCATAACTTCATATCAAGGAGGAATTTTTTTTGGGCATTGGTGAATATTATTCCTTGGCATGTAACAATCATTTTGAGCACAAATTTTACAATATTTTTAGTGGTATTTATTTTATTTTGCAGATCCTAGGGTTGTCTGGTTTGTCATGGCATACATAAATTTTCAATCATTTCTTCATATTGTATGCATATAATTTTATGGGTACTTCACAAAACTGTGTGCCCAAAACAAAGATATCAAGTATATAATTGAGCCATAAATTGGAAATGTTAATTTTAGAATGCTAGCCGAATTTTCCAGCATAGACGCCATCTTCCATTACCATGATTTTGGCATTTCACCTTGTGTTTGGGTTGCATTTTTATGTTGGATAGAATTGCACTCGAAGGAGACATCTTGGCAATTTTATTAGTGGTTTATTGGGATTGTTTTAAAAGGTATTTTAAGAACTTATGCAAGTCTAAATATACTTGTTTTAGACTGGATTATATGGTAGATCTCATGCAAATCTAGAAACTACATTGCAAAGGGACATTCTTCTCATCCTAGCACACCTTGTGAAGCCTTCAAATAGGCAAGTCATGGGCATAAAGGGAGGTCTGAAACATCTACAGAAGGTCTGATTATAGTCTGAAGATATAAAAATTTCAGACTTCCACAACTGACATTGGAAGGCAAATTCACCAACCAACCTCATTGTGGTCATCTCCAAAGCATAGTGTTTCAAACGAGAGTCTTCTTCATGCATATCATGGAATTTTTGTAAGTCTGAAGCTTCATTCGAAGGTCTGAAGACAAGTATAAATTAGAATCATATCCTATCATTTCTGGTGCATTGTGATCATAGTAACCTTAGGTGGCTGGAAATACATGTGTTGGGAGTTTATGTCATCATTGGAGGAGAGTTGGAGTTGTTGTTCTTATTCTGAAGACAAGTTGTAGAGAGCCGTTCAGACCTAAAACAATTGATATTTCATGATCATTGGAGCTTCTATTACACGTCATCTTGATTGGCATTGGTGGAGGACAATTCTAAGACATCCTTGGAGTCTTTGGCAAGTGAATTGTAAGCATTTACAAGTCTGAAGATGAAGATATTAGGTATGATAATTCTGAATCAGAACTTTATAATTCATCTTTGAGTAATAAATGTTGTTAAGATTGCATTCCTAGCATTGGAATTTAGTCTAGATATCTTCTTGCATTGTTATTTCTTTCCAATTACATTGCAAACACATTTCATATCAGCAAATAGCAAAAATAAACAAAAACATATCAGCAAACTCAAACAAGCAAACAAAACCTCACACATTCAGTATACAAGGAGCAATAAGGGGTGGTCATTATATTCTTGTTATGGTTGCTTATGAGGGGATCAAAAATATTCATCAATTAGAGATGAGTACACCTTTGTATATTCATAGAAATAAATCTCTAATATTATCCAAGGGCTTGATGGGACTGATATCCATATGAAAGGTTTTTCTAAAGTTAAGTAGTTAGTCACTTAAGGCATAACAATTACCTTGTTGGATTGAGAAATTAAAAAACTTTTAGGACAAAAAGGTTGATAGCCAAAATTTTACAAGTAGAGGAGTTGGCTTAGGGTTTTACTTTCTTTTGACCTCTTGGGTCCAAGTATTAGTTTCTTCATATTGCAAATTATCCAAATTCTTGCACCACAAGACTATAGTCAGTTCAAAAAATGGCAGTCTTTGACCTAATTCTCCATACTTTGGCATAAAAAGTTGGCATTTAGCAGATTAACATATCAAACATATTGATAATGAATTCTATCATAAAATCTAAAGTACATCTCATTCTATAAGTCTTTGGAAAGCTGAACATGAACATAAGCCCTAGGAAACCATCATGGATGGCACTAGCTAGGAGCTTCCAAACAAATAGATTCTTCAAGTTTCTCATAAATTTAAAGGATAAGGTCTTTGAAATGCATGGGTAAACCTTGAAGTTTGACCCACACTTAAAAATGAAGACCTATAGACCAATTTCACCATCAACTATAAATTTGGGGTCATAACTAGGCATGATTAAAAAATAGCCAAAACAAATCCATGTTTCTACCTCACAAATAGCTTTGGCTTGCTTGGTTAATTGAAAAGAAAAGCAATAAAAATCCTTGGACAAACTCCTAACTTCAACAACTTGAAGTCCCAATGAATCCCATGTCTTTTGGATCCAAGACTGTATATGAGCAAGGGGCGTGACCTCCCATGAAATATATAATAGTACTCTATTTGGAAAGTCATGTAATACTTGAGAAAAATGATTGTAATTTATCTCAATTAGAAGTTATGTATCAAATCATGAGGGAGATTAGAATTGTTCACTTTGTAGGTGGCATCATTCTCAACAGAGACCTTGTTCATAAAATTATGAGTGGAGACTTATGACATGGTCATAGATTAAAAAGTCGAGGTCTAAGACCAGACAAACCTTGTTCATAAAATTATGAGCGGAGACTTATGGCATGACCATGGATTAAAAAGCTGAGGACTAAGACCAAGCAGATATATCAGTAGGGAACCACTAATAATGACCTTCATAATGGCTAAAGTGCACTAAATTATCTAGATACATAACTTTCCCCTCTTCACCTATTATTTTGAAGGTTAAGTTATAATGGACTTTATTCATATATATTTTGATGGAACCTAATAATCAATTTTAATTCATTTACTTTTAAATATTTTATGGAAAATTTCACTACTTTTTTTCACAATTAATAAGAATAAATGGTTTAAAATTCAAATGGATAAGTCTCATTCAAAATATATTTTGTTAGTCTAGCCTTTAACTTCATATATTGTTGAAATAACAGTCATCAAATATCATGATGTATCTTGTATTTTTAGGCTAAGAGTGTGTAAATATAAAGTAATAATTAGTTTTAAAATATTAAAACTAATATTGTATACTATTTTTATTATGTTAATTTATATTTTATATTTTAATAATAAATATTATAATTTATAGAGATTTTTTTTTTTAACTAGTTATATGAGATTGAAATGGTCTCGTAATATCATTGACCATATAGTGGTATTGCAATAATTTTGTAATTATGCATGTTGCATTTAACAATATTCAAACCTAGGTCTTCTCCTTGAAAGTTGATAAACTTAACTAGTTGAAATAATACAATTTGATATAGAGAAAAATAATTTAAAATAATATGATTATGAAAATTTTATTGTATTAATATTACTTAATATCACATAACCAAAGAGAAAGATGAAGTTGACATATCAATTTTAATCTTGGGATTCTCATCTTAATGCTTGCTTATGGATTGGCAAACCTTGTAGTGCATGTAATGCTTTATAAGTTTACCATATCTTAGAATCATTACTAATGTGAGACAACCAAATAGTGTATATATTAGAAAGAAAAAAATTATGTAAGGAATTGTAAGAATAGGATTTTCATTGCATGGGTGCTAGTCCCGAACGGGATGGGGTAGGTGTCCCTTGAATAATATTGTTTAATTTGGCTTAATGTAGATAAGTTAAGCAAATATTTTGAGAGTATATAAGTGACCTACAAAGAGTGGATTGGTATCATGTCAGAATAGGACATAAACCTTGGAAAGGTGTTTAACTTATAATATATAGGTTGGAACATATATTGGAAAAGTGGAACTTGTGCTAAACATGAAGCAAACGGTGGGGGCATTAGACCAATAAGGCTATAAAGGTTAGGGACTATGATAGAATTATTTGAATAAGTCATGCTATTTGGGGTAGCATGTTGGACAATTCTCGTAATACTTGGAAAATATGAGTGGAACTTTGTTCATGATCTAGTTGGAGTGAGACTTAAATTTACATGTATTAAGGTATAGTATGAGCATTCAAATGACCTAGGTTTGAGGAGGTTGGGTTGAATAGTGTACATAAATGTCATATAGGGTCATAATGGAATGAACAACCCTTGTAACAACTAAATTATTAATACCAATCCAATACAAATCTTATATAATTTCATTCTGATAATTCCTTGCATGGAAAATCTTCTATTTCTATAATATATACTAATATGTTGTGCCAAGGCAGCTCAGTCAAAGGCATATTCATTGCTTATGGAGTGATAACCGTCCATGAGTTGGCTCATTCGGCATCTAAAAACAAAAAACCCAGTATGTTCCTTAAGCTTGACATGAACAAGGCTTTTGATCGGGTTTCATGGAAATTCCTGTTTGAGGTCCTTGAGAAGTTTGGGTTTCACAAAGAATGGGTTAAGATGGTTCGAGAATGTATATCTACTACTTGGTTCTTTGTTCTTATCAATGGTTCACCTGCTGGCTTTTTTCCAAGTTTTAAAGGCATTAGCCAAGGGGACCCTCTGTCACCCTTCCTATTCATCATTTTGGCCGAAACCCTTGGAAGGACCCTTACTGCTGCCTGCATCAGTGGACTCGTCTCTGGGATAAAACTAGCCTCAACAACCAATGCCATTTACCATCAATAGTTTGTGGATGATACTATCCTTTCCTCTCATGCTTCTGTCCCCGAAGCAAAAATTATTAAGAGCATCCTTGACTCTTATGAAGAGGCGGCTGGCCAGAAATTCAATTACCGCAAAAGCAAGCTATACTTCCTCAATACTCCCATCCACAGGCAAAACAATATTGATGAGATCCTTGGGTATATCATTGGGAGCCTTCCAACTACTTATCTCGGATTACCGCTTTTCCATGGCAAATCGGTCTCGGCTATGTGGAACCCTGTTCTAGATCATCTCAACAAGAAGCTTGCAGGCTGGAAAAGTTCATTGCTCAGTTAGGCAGCCAAAGCCACTCTGGTCCAGGATTGCTTGCAAAGTATTCCTATTTTTTTCTTATCTATCTTCAAAGCTCCTGCTTCCATCTACCAAAGAATTGAGCAAATTCAATGCAGATTCCTTTGGGCGGGAAACGAAAATAAGAACAAATTTCCCCTCATTGCCTGGGACAAGGTTTGTTCCAAGAAAAAGGATGGAGGTCTCGGCTTCAGGGACATTAAGCGAATGAACATGGCTCTCATTGCAAAGCAGTCCTGGAGACTTACCATCAACGAAAAAGCCACCTGGATTGACATCATCAAAGCTAAGTACCTTCATCAGGTTCCCTTTCTTAAAGAGCACAACCTTCCTAGTGGATATCATTTCTGGAATGGTGTCACTAAAACAAGGAAGATCATCATGGAAGGCTTAAGGTGGTGTCTTGGAAATGGATTGACCATTAATTTCTGGGATGACCCTTGGATCCGTGACAAACCTCTCAGCCAAGATCCTCATCTTTTTGTGCTCAAGACGGTGACCGAAGCCACCTTTGGAGATAAGGTGTGTCATTTCATTAACCCAGGTATTACAAGACCCGAATGGAAACACCTAGATCTGAATGGGCCTAGACATATCATCGAGGTGCTTAGGCCATTACAAAACTTACTGAGGAGCTGCATAATCCCCAGCTCTCACAAAGATGACTCCATGGTTTGGAACCTTGAAGATTCAGGGCATTTTACTATTAAATCTGCCTACTATAGCCAAGAAGCTCCCAGTGATGGCCGTGACTTATCTAATCTGGTCTGGGTTCCCAAGATCATTCCCAAGGTCAAATTCTTCTACTGGTTGGCCTTCCAAAATAGAATCCTCACCACTGACAATTTGATAACCAGAGGGCTTCTCATCCCCAATTGGTGCATCCCGTGTAAAAACGCCTGTGAGTCTACTATGCATGTTTTTCTGGAATGTCCCTTCTCCCTTGCAGTGCTCAACTAGGTTTTCAACACTTTTGCCATCTCCGTAGCCCTCCCTCATTCCATTCCCCTTATTTTTCAACAATGGCCCAGGCATTTCAAGAGCAGTCAACTCAAATTCATGTGGAAAGCTTGCCTTCACATTTTCCTGTGGCAGATTTAGCTTGAGAGAAATGCCAAAATTTTCAAAAACCTTGCCACGTATGAGAAGATTTTTGTTGCCAAAATCTTGGCCCTTACTGCAGAGAATTCCTCTCTTGTCTCATCGTCCAAACCCCCCCCTCCTGGCCTTGAATTGGATTTAACAAATCATTTCAATATTTTCAATTTTTTTGCAACTCCTTGTACTTCTATTGACAGGTCTGTAATCAAGTGGGCCTTACCTCCTTCTGGGTGGCACAAGCTTAACTTCGATGGCACGGCAAAAGGCAACCCTGGAGTGGTCGGCGGAGGTGGAATTCTCAAAAATCATAGAGGAGAAATAATTTTGGCCTTTGCTCAGAACTTAGGAACTTAGTCTAATAATATGGCCGAGGCTCGGGCCTTGCTCCAAATCTTGATTCTCTTGGAAGGCTTGACTATCAATAAACTCATCATAGAAGGAGACTCATTGCATTGCATCAACTGGATCAAAGGAACCTCTGTGCCTCCCTGGGCCCTTGTTTCCATCTTTGAAGAATGTAAGACACTAATTGGCTTTTACCCAGAATTAATCATTCAACATCAATACCGGGAAGGAAACAAAGTTGCGGACTAGCTTGCTAACAAGGGAGTTGACGCAACAAACTTTCAAGTTTGGAGAGATTCCTTCCCAATCGGCCTAAGGGATGCTCCTTCAAGTTCCAATGTTTGCACAATGTGAGTGGGTTACTGGGCTCCAGGTTTTTCCCCTGTGGCTGCGTCTTGGCATCTTGGAGCGTTTTTGCGTCACTTTTCATAGTTGGTTGCAAAATCTCAGCCTGTCGCATTATCGAGACTTTTTTCTCTCTTCAACGGTGGTCTTCCATTCTGTCGCGATATCGCGACCTTTTTTCTCTCCAACGGCGGTCCTCCAATTTGTCGCGATATCGCGACATGTTTTTCTCTCTCCAACGGTGGTCTTCCATTCTGTCGCGATATCGCGACACTTTTTCTCTCTGGGGTGCTTTTTTGCAAACTTGTCACGATATCACGACACTTTTTGGCCTTCAGACGCTTCGTTGCTTCATGTCGCGATTTCGTGACACTTTTTCTCTCTCCAACGGCGGTCTTCCTTTTTGTCACGATATCGCGACATTTTTTCTCTCTCCAAAGGCGATCTTCCATTCTGTCGTGATATTGCGACCTTTTTTCTCTCCAACGGCGGTCTCCCATTTTTGTCACGATATCGCGACACTTTTTCTCTCTCCAACGGCGGTCTTCCATTCTGTCGCGATATCGCGACATTTTTTCTCTCCAACGACGGTCTTCCATTTTTGTCGCGATATCGCGACACTTTTTCTCTCTCCAACGACGGTCTTCCATTCTGTCGTGATATCGCGACCTTTTTTCTCTCCAACGGTGGTCTTCCATTTTTGTCGCGATATCGCGACATTTCTTCTCTCCAACGGTGGTCTTCCATTCTGTCGTGATATCGCGACCTTTTTTCCCTCCAACGGCGGCCTTCCATTTTGTCGCGATATCGCGACATTTTTTCTCTCCAATGGCGGTCTTTCTTTTTTGTCGCGATATCGCGACATTTTTTCTCTCCAACGGCGGTCTTCCTTTTTGTCACGATTTCACGACATTTTTTCTCTCCAACGGCGGTCTTCCTTCTTGTCGCGATTTCGCGACACTTTTCCTCCTCGGCTACGGATTTCCAGATTGTCGCGATTTTGCTGCACTTTTTGTACTCGACTACGGTCCTCCAGATTGTCACGATTTTACGACACTTTTTCGTCTTGGCAGCGGTCTCCCAATTTGTCGCGATATCGCAACAATTTTCCTCTTCGGTAGTGGTCTTCATTCTTGTCGCAATTTAGCGACACTTTCTCTTCTCGGCAGCAGACTTCCACTTTCGTCACGATTTCATGACTCATTTTCTATTTCGGCTGCGGTCTTCATTCTTGTCACGATTTCACGACTCTTCTTCTCGTCCGGCTCCAACCTAGCAACTTGTCACGATATCGCGACACTTTTCAACATGTCGCGATATCACGACTTATTCCCTTCTTCGGTTCCGATGGCATTTCTTGTCACGATTTTGTGACTTCCTTTCTTCTATTGGCATCAACGGTGCAACTTGTCGTGATTTCGCGACATCACCATTTTGGTCGCGATTTCGTGACACCTTCCCTAGTGCGAAGGTTTGCCAGCTCTCTATTCCTTTCTTCTTGGACCACCTCGGTCGTTATGGATTTCTCGTAATCTCTCTTGTACAAGGTTCAGGGACCTTTCAACACCCTTTCTACCAATCAAAAAAAAAATTGGTGATGATTGCGAGGTATGGTAAGCTTAGAAGGCATCATATGTCCTAAAATATTTGACAATCTAAAAGAAAGTATTGGGGTGAGAGGTTCTGGGTTGAAGTGTTAGCATCTTATTTCTTTATAATATTTGAGGTATAAATTATGATTATTACTAAAATAAATGAGAATTTAAAAAGTCATAAAAACAATGAAAATTTATCTTTTAGAATATTTTAAATCATAAAAGTCCAAGTTGTTATCAAATGACATTATCTTTTTTTTTTATTAGTTGGAATAAGGGGTTTTAAAAGGATCCCCGAACCTTGTACAAAAAGGAACAACAAGGGAGATTAACATCCACAAACCAAAATTACATCAAAAAGACCAGAGACAATCTCTAGGAAAAATATGACAAAGAAATAAAAGAGGTGGTCTACAAACCAAAAGCACTACCTAAGAAAATAGGTAGACACACACAAAGGAAAACTCAAGTGAAACCCAAAATCTCATCAACCAAAAGACTCATAATTGTCCATTGTATCATCATGACCAAGCTGGTTACATAGTTCCTCTAAGATGACAAATGCTTGTTACAAGAGTGACGAATTCATCTTGGTGGCCTATGCCATCATGCTCATAAGATCATCCAACTCCTAAATATGACCCTTCTTGGTGATGAACGGTATGCAAGCATGCTAGATAGACAACTTTTATAAGCCATAAAGAGGAGTTTATTTTTAGGAGGAAGACTACAAAGAAGAGTCTTCATGCTTTATTTTATGAGTGTCAACAAGAGAGTCCTCAAAGAAGTCCCAATCTTGCTCCAGGATGATGGGAGACTTATATTTTTTGAATTGAGATTTGCTTTGAGAGGAGTGGTGATGAACTTCAGATTTAACTGATGATGGAGTGCCATAGGCATTGACACCAAACTCGAGCATGCAACTAGCTTTGGGAGAAGTAGGCTTTGGAGTAGCTTCTTCAAGAATAGTTAGGGAAGAGCTTTTGCAAATTTGAGAGGGGACTGAGGGGTCAACAATGCAAGAGATGATTGTTTTGTTAGCCTCTCTGTGGGGGACATGCTTTTAAATTATTAGGTGCATACCTAGATATTAATATAATTAGGTTTATTATATTCATTTTTCTTTTAATCTATATTATAAAGTATATTGTAATCTAATAAATTCAAAAGTATATTGTAAACTGCATATTAGTGATATTCTAGTTTATATTTGTCAATCACTTTCATTTGATTTTATTTATATTATGTAATTCATCGTAATCATGGTAATATGGTGATTGTAGTTTAAGTTCAAGTGCCTATTACTCACACCTAATGTTTGTATAAAGTCATTGAGGCTTAAGTATAGGCCTAGTTTTAGAAGATGGATCATTTTAATCATTATTCCTAATATAATGAATGCATTAATCAAACATTAAATGAGTGAATAAAAAAATTTCCATGATGCAAAACTATTTATCATATAACCTCTAAGTATTTTCTCAACCTAATGTAATTCTTACAAAAACCATTTAGATATCTAATAGGACTATTTATATGGCATTGTTTGAATTATTATACTTTGCAGTTCAATATTTTTTCATATATATATATATATATATAATATTTTAAAGGATCATTCATATTAGTCAATAGAAAAATTCATAACAGATATTTTAAAATTAAAATTATCCCCCTTCAAGGGATATATAATGGTCTACATACTCAAGAGAATTATGATAAATATCATAATAAATTACCTTATCCAATGATAAGATAAACACCCTTATTTATATGAGAAACATACCTACAAAGACTGTGCATAAGATCATTTATGCAACACATAAGTAGCATTGGGATAATTAATTACTTATTTAAGTTCAAACACTCAAATCCTTACCATTCAAAATTTAGTAAGCATCTTTGTCACTTGATGTTCAATCTAAATTTTTTAATCTAGATTTCTATCTAATATCCTAATAAAAATAGATTCCTATAGTGAAAATATTAAAATAAATACAAAGAGTCTCAAATTGCAATGGAGGAGACTAAACACAAAAATTAAAATTTATTTCTAAAATTCCAAATTAACTAAACGTTGAACTACTAAAATATTTCAAACATGATATTGTTTTTCTAAGACACCCCTAGTAAGAAAAAATCTAATAAATATTATCCAAAATCGTAGCTTTAGAACAATAAATGGACTTATTTCCAAATGGTTTTATTATTATTTTAGAACCAAAATAAATGCTTGATAGTCTCAAGTCTACCATAATAACAATAATGAGGAGAGGATAAACCCAATTTAAGAAGATGAGAATTAGTGGGAAACTTATGATGCAATACTCTTCAAGTCATTATCTTCAATTGGATGTGATATTTAGACCTCCAAACAACAAGGAACAAAGACTTTACATATGTTTCTTACAATTAAATTATCATTTATCATTAAGCCTAAAACATCAAGGAAAATGGAGTAATGAGACCTTATATAGATATGGTTACCAAAATAGTAACATCCCTACCATTTGGTAATTTTTAATTTTGATAAAGAAATTGCACACTATAATGGTAATTGTAGGCCCGAAATGGCCACATACTTAGTAAAATTTTATATAATTTTAACTAAGTCATAAAGCTGTCATTCTGATCTAGAATCAGGTTGATAATATGATTCCGCTCAACAGTTAATCAATTTTGAACTATTTGAAGCAATTTCGGATAATTGCATTCCAGGTTCGGAATGATGACAAGTCTCAAATCCACAAAAGTCTTTGAGATATGATGAAGTCAATAGCGACAAATTGCGAAATAGCCTCCTTGCATATATCCAATTCCAAAAAGTTTTTTTGTCTCCCACTCCGGAATGGCACTATCTTCAAATCCATAAAAGTCTCAAGGAAATGATGACATCAGTGGCAAAAAAGTGTGGAATGACAATCTAGGGAATGGACAAGTATCTTCTTTTCGAAATGAAGATAAATCAGAACGACTGAATAATAATGAGGTGAAAGATAAAATCCTAGAGTGGATTCAAGGCTTAGAAACCCCAGATTCGGATTGGAGATTCTGCTACTAAGAAAGACGATGTCATAAGTGGAATGGAAGTTAGCTTGTGCCAGATTGAATCTGAACCATGAAATTAATAAGATCGATAGTGGAGGTTAGTCTTCTAAGTTTGGGTTGTTTACAAGATGTTTCTGCTTCAAAACTATAACAGTCGACCGAAAGATGAAGTGTCGAATATTTCCAAGAGGATCAGACTAGATGTAGTTACAGATCGATGGTGGTAATCTATTCCTAAGAAGGATAGATGGGAACGTATGATCTGGAATGTTATGAACTATAGTTCTACTAAGTGACCAAGCAAGTTGCAGAGGCCCCATGTTGTCATGGCGGACGCCCTTCCAGTGGAATTCCCGGAGAATGAACCAATGAGCTAATACCAGCTAAGCTCTTTGTTGAGCTGTTGTAACAAGATTTGATGTATTTTTTCTTGATTTGTAATATGAAAAACTATAAGTAGAGGTAAAAACCTCATTTTGAAGGGTTGGCTCTAGTGTGTTTGCGTATGCTATTATAAATATTCCTGAAGAGTTGAATGAAAGGAGCAATACATTGATCTTCATCTCAATTTCATGTTCTCTTGCTTGATGTCAGAGGTTTGGATTTCATAGTTGCATTTCTATAAATACTTAGATGGTTAGTTTGTGCCTATTTTGGATTACTAGCTATTGTGAGTAATTGAAATTTGCTTTGAATTTGTTCTATGTTATTTTAAAGTGTATTTTTGTAAGATCTAAGTGTCTGGTGAATTCTGTTATTTGGATTATCATTCCTCGGGTATTTAAATTGCTTGCTATAATATTTCTCTATTATGCTTTAAATATATGAAACAATATGTTATGAGATAATTGTTGATCTGAGTGTATGTCCTTAATCTAGTTTTTTGGGAGCTTTTTACGATGGTGCAATGTTGTTAACCTATCCGTCCATTGTTATCTACATCTCTCTAACCCTAACATTCTATTACCCTAAACTCCAAACCCTATGTGAGCATAATTGTGTCAACAACCTGCTAAGTTGACAAGGAACTAGCCTACTCTGGAGGTTGGATAAAAAAATCCTATTTTAGTTCATCCAATGTTGAGTGTTGAGTTGTAGCTATCAGGTTCAAGCTTGGACAGAATATAGAAAGGTAGACATCCATAGTACTGAGTGAAAACTTGGTGAAATTCAATGCCCAACAATTTTTGGCATGCCCGGTGGGACCAGTTCACAAGGAACACAAAACCCATAAAAAGAGTTATTATTATCTCAACCTGAAGGAATCAATATTGGGTGAATTATTTTGACCTTACAAGTAGAGAAAAGAAAATTCACCTGGTGACTCCCTAGTCAAAAGACCCTAAAAAAGTATTGTAGACCAGTACCCTTTCATGTATACCAGGTCTTACAAGAGGAAAAACCCTGATTCTTTATTTCATTGTGAGTTAACTCAGAGAGGGGTTGTTGTTATCAGAATTTTAGATCAAGATTTTATTGAAGAAGAAGAGCTTATGGAATAAAACCCAATAGTTCTCCCAAGAAGACCTACAACTAGAAACATGGCACATAATTTGGCTCCTAATTAGCCGCTTCAGAAGTACCCTAACTGAGATTCAATTGGGCCCCTTAGATTAGCACAAATGGATGTCATTCCTTAGGCTGTATCTAAGGAAACTCCCACATATGATGGATTTGGTAAAATAGCTTATGAGAACTGCCAAGATATCCTGAATTTGGCAGCAATCCATGACATAAAAGAAGAAAATATTATTGTCAGAATTCTAGCCTTGTCCTTTCGTGGAAAGATATTGCATTGGTTCAGAACTCTAGAAGATAATTCTATCACTTCATGGCAATATTTTGCTGAGTCATTCATAGAAGAATTTAATGAATTTGTAGATCCTTTTTCCCTACTGAATTAGTTTACAACCATGCAAAAAACCCAGTAAGAAAATATCTCAGACTTCAATTTGAGATTTAGCAGAACATGAAAGAGAATTCCCCCTACCGCTATACCAACTGCATGTTTAGCTTATATGTATTATATATGTGCTTTGGGATAAGAACTAGGTCTCTAGACACAATAGTGTGGAGTAGAAACATTTCCCCAAGTTTATAATGCAGTCGTCCGTGCTGAAAATATCCTAATCATTGTAGGAAGGATTCCCACCAAAAACATGTTACCCTATAACTCAGAAACCAATAGTGGCCATGAAAAATCCACAAAGTCCTCCTACATGGACCCCCTTTCTTTACCATCCCCATATTCGCAAATGAATCTGATTCCTTGGTCTAAACCAATAGCCTCTACACCTCCTTTTCCTCCCCTTCCTTCCCAACCTTCTCAAGAATTATCTGCTATTTTGGATATATAAAATACCATGAAAACTTTGAGTAACATAATGAATTCAATGGAAAAAAGAGATCAAGAAAGGTCACAACAGAGGAGATTCCCATATGTGAACAAAGATCAAAGGCCTAGTCCTAGCAATAGTACTGGGGTTAGGGTGAATGCAACATATGAGGATCCAGAATGTTCTATAGATACCACTCTTGTAAATGTTTGGTTTTTGGTATGTAATGACCCCCATGACTCACAATATTGTGTGATGTATCAACACCATGTTCAGAAAGCTATGGATCAAGCTAAAAGAAATAAAAAAGGGAGGGTTAATATGTTATGGCACCCTGATCAGATCATGGCCAAAAAAGAGTTGGATGAAGAAAGCCCAATTGCTGTGATGACAAGATCTAAAAAGAAAGCTTTACAAGTAGACCCCCAGAAGATGGGATAATTCCAAGTCCCTTCTCAAAAGAAAGATGACTCCCTCCCTCAAAGCAATGACACTTTTCCTATTCCTCAAGCTAGAGGGAAGGAGAAGATATATAGTCTCCCTAAAAATCTCAAAAGAGAAACAGAAGGAGACAGAATGAGATCCAAGGGTGAGGATCAAGAAAGGCTCAGGTTCCCCTCTATTACCAAAAGACAAATATTAGAGGTAACCCAAAAATACAAAAGGAAATATGGTGAGCCAGACAGATGCCTGGAAAGACTATCCCTGACCAAGTCTGAGTATAAAATTGTTTAAGAGATGAAAAGGATTCCATCGAAAGCTAGTCTATATGATACTCTTTTCATCTTGAGCCATATTGATCTGCTTAAAGCTTCCCTAAAAAAAAATCCCCAAAATAGACCAACCACCACCATCCTTAGTATACCACCATAAAAGAAAGAAATGACACCCGATGTTCTAAAAAACAAACCTCCCCCTTTATACATATCCTTAAGAATGGAAGGATGGGTAGTCCAAAATTGTATTATTGACTTAGGAGCATCAACCATAGTTATGCCTAAGGCGATCTGTGAAGATATGGGTATGGAATATACCTGGTCTTGTCCCAGAGTGTTGTAATTAGATGGAACACCTGTCAAAATAGCTAGGGTTATTAAAGATGTACTGATGAGGTTGCAAAGAACTCCCGAGGTAACAGTGGTGTAGGAAATAATGGTGGTGGACTTGGAACCTTATTTTGGGTTATGCATCTCAAGAGAATTTACAACAAAATTAGGAGAATGTATGTACATGGATTATTCTAGCATGGTAATCACTTTCAAAGGAAAAAGAATAAGGATAACACCAGAGAAACCAGTTTCTTATCATATTGAAAAAATTGAAGAGGATCTGTGCGATATTAATCCTATGGAAGAATTTGAACTAGTGGAAAACATTGAAGAGCTAGACATTGAAGATGAGTTGCCTTTTAGAGAATACTATAGTCAATTTGGAACTGGTATGGGTATATACAGTATCACAACTGATCTGGAAAAGAAACTCCCTGCTATTTCTAATCAATCCCTAAGAAACAAAGAAACATGGGTTATGCATTTTGATGGTGTTAAATGTAGAAATGGTGCAGGGGCTGGTGTGGTTCTGCAATCACAATCTGAAGGGATAAAGAATTTTTCTTATAGATTGACATGGTCATGTACCAACAATGTCATAGAATATGAAGCTTTGTACCTCATATTGATGCAAGCAAAAAGTATGGGCATCAAGATTTTGAACATATATGGTGATTCTGAGCTAATAGTTCATCAGGTAAGGAATAAGTGCAGTAGTAAGCACCATTACTTTAAAGCTTACAAAAATAGGGTATGGGAGCTAATGGATTCATTTGATGCCCTAAATATAAGTTTTGTACTTAGAGAAGATAATAACCTGGTAGATTCTTTGGCAACAAAGGGGCATAATTTCAATTCTCCTGTAGATTTTGGAACTAAGAAGACCAAAGGCATTAAAATAGTTTTTAGACCTACAGTACCAAACAAACAGATATTCTGGCAGGTTTTTGAAAGTGATGAACAAATTTTAGATTTAATGATAATAGAAGCATGCTTCTCGACTGTCCAAGAGGAAGACTTGGAATAAATATATCAGCAAGACTTTATCCAACTAAGAAACAATCATATCCCAAGGGGATTGGTCACCCTTGAAATTTTATTTGATAATGAAGATAGAAAGAAGGTTGGAGCTATGAAGGTCAATAAAAAGATCTATAAAGACATAGAGGTCAGAATAGGAAAGAAGCTCAATGTTGGGATCCAATTTTCACCTAAATAAGTAGAAGAGATTAAAGCTTTATACTTAAAATACCAAGACACTGTGGCTTGGTAATCTGAAGACCTTAAGGTGTATGATAAAAGGATTATCCAGCATACTATCGAGTTAGAACATGATGCTAAACCATTTCGACAAAAACATAGGCCTATTAATATGAGGATAGAATCCATTATGAGAGAGAAACTCTTAAAGCTACTGAAGGCTAGGATAATATATCCAATAAAACATTCCACTTGGGTGGCCAATTTGGTACTCGTAAGAAAGAAAAATGGAGATATACGCCTGTGTAGATTTTAGAAATATGAATCAAGCATATCTTAAGGATCACTATCCTCTCCCTCAGATTGACCAGATCTTATAGGTAGTAGCTAGAGCAGAAATATTCTCACTCTTGGATGGTTACTCTGGATATAACCAGATTTGGATAAAATATCAAGACCAATACAAGAAAGCATTACTACAAAATGGGGTAAATTTGCCTATCATAGAATGCCCTTTGGGCTATCCAATGTTGGAGCTACATTTTAGAGGGCCATGGACTATGCCTTTGGTACACTTATAAATAAAGTTATTATGATTTACCTAGATGACATGACAGTATTTTCTCATGATAAAAATGATCATCTATCTCATTTAGAACAAGTTTTTCAAAAATGCAAAGAATTTGGTATCTCACTTAATCCTAAGAAGTCATTCTTTGCAGTACATGAGGTAAAACTGTTAGGCCATGTGGTCTCAAAGGAAGGTATGGCCATAGAACCAGAAATAAATGGACCAATTCTAGCTATTCCTTTGTCTAATAATCAGAAGACCTTGCAGTATTTTTTAGGTCAAATCTATTTCATCAGGAAATTCATTTCTGATTTTGCACAAAAAGTGAGGCCTATATCTGAACTACTCAAGAAAAAAGTAGATTTCAAGTGGACTGGGGTTAGGAAGTAAGATTTTGAGGTCATAAAACAATCCATTGCAACAACCCCAGTCTTGATAAATCTTGATTTCACTAAGGATTTTATCCTCTATACTTATGGAGCTGAAGAAAGTTATGCCTCGATACTCACCTAGAAATATAGTCAAGGGGATGAGCACCATGTGTTCTTTTGGAGTCAGTCTCTACATGATTATCAGGTAAAATACAACTTTATTGAGAGACAAGTGTTTGCTATAATGAAGTCACTAAAGAAGTTTAGACAATATCTGATACAGAGCAAAACCCTGGTATATGTGGTTCATCCAGATGTAAGGAGTTAATTTTACAAGGTGACTTGGGAGATAAAAGGGCTAGTTGGATTACTAAGATCCAGGAATATGATGTAGAGATACGTCCCACAAAATTGGTAAAAGGTAGATCCTTGTGCCAAGGATTGACATATGCTTCAGCATTGGCTAAAATAACTTGTTAGATGACAGAAGAAAGATCAGATAGAGATTGTTCACACTCTGAATTCTGATTGGATTGAGTAAATTACCAGGTATTTCCAAACCAGGATCTGCCCACCTTATCTAAATTCATCTCAAAGAAGAAGGTATAGAATTCATGCTCTAAAATATGTATTATTACCTGAATGGTTGTTCAAAAGAAACTTGGATGATATTCTCCTGAAATGTTTGAAAGAGGACCAACAAAAAAGAGTTATTGAAGAATTTCATGGAGGCTTAGTAGGAGGTCATAGCTCCGGCAGAACTACAAATTTTAAGATAATAAGAGGAGGTTATTATTGGCCTACCATGTTCAATGATGCTTTTAAAATTACCCAAGCTTGTGATAAGTGTTATAGGTACATTGGAAGAACAAGAAATGTTCTCTCCCCTAAAGTCTATTCAAGTTGAAGAGCCTTTCCAACAGTGGGGATTAGATTTTATAAGAGTTATAAATCCTAATTCTTTAGCAGAGCACAAGTTTATATTGACAGCTACAAATTATCTTACCAGATGGGTAGAGTCCATTCCTACAAAGAAGGTGGACCAAGAAGTTGTGATAAACTTTGTGGAGAGTTTGATTTCCATATTTGGAGTTTTGGAAGCTTTGGTGAGTGATAATGGCCCTAATTTCATAGGAGCTAAGTACATTGAGTTTACCAGCAAGTATGGCATCACCCTTAAAAATACTTCAAACTATTACCCATAAGGTAATGGACTTGCTGAATATACCAATAAAAACCTATTGAGGATTTTGAAAAAATATTTGGAAGGTAACAAAAGGAGTGGCACCTATTACTCAACCAAGCTCTATGGGCAGCCATGATTACTATTAAAAAGTCCATCAAAACTTTGCCTTATGCATTGGTATATAGAAAAGAGGTGGTATTACCTATTCACTTAGATATCCCAACACTTAAGCTTGTCAGCACATAAGAAGAATTAGAAGATGATCCAATTAAAACCAGATTGACACACTTGCTACGATTGGAAGAGAGTAGGATTCAGGCATATGATCATTTTAAAAAGCACTCATCAGAAATTAAAGCATGGTTTGATACAAAGACCAGGTTTAGGAAACTTCAGGTTGGAGATTCAGTTCTCAGGTGGAATGTTGACAGGGCAAAACCAGGTAAACATGAAAATTTTGATTCCTTTTGGGATGGTCCTTTTGAAATTGTGGAAGCAAAAGAGTCTAATGTATTTCAGTTGAAGGACCCAGAAGGAAACATACAACCAATTTCGGTGAATGGTTTCCACCTTAAGCTTTACTATATGTAAGAAATAAGCTCATTGTAACATATGTATATACATTGTACAAATATTTCCCCCTCCTTTCTGCATTTTCTATTTCATTTTCTTTCTGCACTTTGTAATTAGTTATTTTTCAAAGAAATGCTAAAAAGAGGAGAGAGAGAAGAAATTTTGCAAGAAATGACTAAGTGTTGGCCAAATTCATGGCAATATTCCATTCCACACATTGTGCTGTGCAAAAATCCCTAGAGTGGTATTCCATCCTCAAGATTGCATGGTTAGATCCAGACTAGAAATTCCGCAAAGCGGTATATCTTTTTCTATCCCACATAAGGAAGGACAAGAATGACACCAATCTGGGAACCGCTCAAAGCTGGAGATAGCTGAAGTGGAATCAGGCTAAAGCAACACGCATGTAGGCTTAGCGGACTCAGGAGGTTCTTAAAGACACCAGAGTGGAATCAGGCCAAAACCAAGTAGTAATTTTTAATTTGACACATGGAGGTTAAATATTACTCATGCATTCAATTTTAACGAACTCATGCGTGAACCAAAGAACAATCGAAGGGATGTGATGAGCTGGCGGTGCAATTTCAAAATTTGACCAATAAGGAAATAAGACATCACTTTTGAGCTTCCAAAGAAATAGTGGAAAGGGTGGTGAAGTGTGCCAACAAGATATCGTGCAACAGCTGCATTTATGGTCAATGATATGTGAGTTCTAGAAGATAAAAGTGACGAAGTTATGCATAGGATTCATTTTGCAATCACGAGACTATAGAGAAGCTTAGCAGTGTTATGAATTTCTCCTCATTTATTCTAGTGCATAAAGTCCTACTGCTACAAAATGGCTCCTAAGAAATCACCCACAGAGACTTCAGAAGACGTTCTAGAATTCAAAACTCTAGATGACAAGACGTCGATATTATACCTTGATAAAGTCGAGGCTATGGCGGACACGGTGATGATCATTACTAAAAGGATGAGACTAAGAAGGAGTGTGAATGATAGATACAAAAAGAAAGTTGCTCTATCGATGGAAAGTAGATGCTCCATCTTTTCTTATTTATCCTTTTACGTTTTTGATTCCGTCCACCCATGTCTTGATTTGATAGCTGCAATAGTCAAATTCTACAACCTGCTAGCCAAAGTAGTTAAAATTGGCAAGGGCAAGACCCTTTTTAGAATCACTACCTCTTTCTATCATGAGATTTTTGCCTTAGGGTCTAACTCACCAGTACCACCAAAACCCTTTAGAATTTTTGAACAAACTGGATTTTATTCCACTAAGAAATGGGTAAATGACGACGAGTCATTTAGGAATTGGGTTTATAAATAGTTGAATATCGAACCCCAGGAAGAGTTGCCTAAGGTCCCCATTTCTATTAAGAAATTTGTAACCCCCATTCTATTCTCTATGTTGGCATGCATAAAGGGTTTGGACTCTGATGAAGAGGTTCATGGTTGGAAAATTGTCATTGCATACTGTATCTCTAATGAAAGGATATACAAAAAGGAGGTGGCAAAGAGAGGGATAAGGGTGATTTATTTCGATTGGCTAGCGTTTCTTACCCAAAGAATATATGAATAGTTAGTAAGATTTAAGAGGAGCTTTGGTGCTCCTAGTTTTAGGCATTGCTCAAGCTTGGTATGGATGTTTTATGCTGTTGTGAAAGAATGTCATGGATTCCAGTCAAAGATAAAAATGATAAAGGAGAACCTATGTTAGTCTACTATTGGAAAAATCATTTAAGAAGTAGTGAGTCTCACTATAGGTTCAATTTGGAATTTCTTGGACTGAACCTCAAAATAATGTATGGGAATTTCCCCAGATTACCACCCTTGTCCAAAGATATTCTAAGGAATAAATATGCAAAGGAAGGGGACTGGTATCTTTTAACTGAGGGAACAATCATCAGATTATATGGTTTCATGGGTAAGCCTTTTATTTTGCCCTAATTTGTCATAGAGAGACTCTTTGCCTTAGATCATTTGAGGTAGGCAGAATACATTGACTCAAAATATGGTTCAGGGAGAAAAAGGAAATCTTTGCTTTCCCACTGCACTTTGAGTGATATTACCATTACTAAAAAGGGGTAAATTCAGAAAATTGACCAATACCTAGATGGGTTAGGTCTATTTTATATCTCATAGAAGTGGAGTTATGATCGTGATGATATTTTCACTACAAAAATTAAAACCTTGAACAGAGATAAGGCCTACAAATTTGAGAAAAGGCCCAGGGTTCATTTTGAATAGGGAAGAAATAATGATGAGACTACTATGTTAGAGTGGAATGTTTCCAATATGGATCGGTTACCTCCATGGTTGGATTTTTATGAGCATATTGAAGATTTTAATCCTGACCACTAGCCCAGTCATCAGATTACTAAAGATATGATTGACAAAATTAAAGCCAAAACTACAAAGAAGAGCAGGCCCTCCTCCAAGTCAAAGTCAGCAAAGAAAAAAGACATGTCGTCTAAGAAGGAAGTTTTAGAAGAAGTAGAAGAGGAGGATTTCAAGGGACCATGGGAGGATGCCAAGATCATGGATTTGTGGTGTATGAGAGTTGAAATTGGAAAATCTGAATCTAAATTTGGAATAAAATTTGATAAAGAGTTTTCAAAAAGATATGATGAAAATATTGATACTTGGGAACTAAAGGATGTAAGGCACATTTTATTGATGGTAGAAAAACCCCAGGGTGATTCTGAATCTCTCCAACCTTCTACATATCAAAATACTTCTTTAAAAAACACTAAAGCATTGAGGAATTTCAGTCCTACTTCTGAGCAGGTGGAGATATTCCCTAAAGGAGCCATGATGATGAGAAAAATGAGATTTTCTAAAGAAAAGGTTGTTAGTGCCCCAATTATTGAAGCAAAATCTAGGCCTAAATGATTCGCTCTAGGAGCACAACCTCGGGATAAAGTTGTTGATCAGAAAAGGAAGGGTAAGAGCATTGGAATCAAGCCACTTTCTTTTACTCCTGCGGCATCAACAAAGCCACAATCCATTACTGAGCAATATTTACCTTTCGAAGGAGTGCAAGGAGAATTATCAAAAGAATATTTCAGAGATGAGATGGATGCTTTCTGATTAGTTTGTAAAAGGGCTAAGATAACTCTGGATACAGAAGGGGGAGAGATTTCCAAAAGGTAGAATATGAGCATGGAGGAAATTGCAGAAGAGGTATCTGCTTTAAATACAGAAGGGTTAGTTGAAGAAGAACAACAACTTGAAATAGAATCTAAGCAAGAACACCCTACATCTATAGGTGAAGATATGGTTTCTAACCCCTCTTCTCCTTCTCATCTCCAGAAATCCCCAAAAGGACTTCCCTCCCTTTTTGGTCAAGCAAATGTGTTGAATTTACCTCCTTCACCTCACAGTTCTCCTCTCATCCCATCAGTAGCTATGGATGCATCAGTCAGTTCTTCTATATCACAACCTCCTTCAAACCCACCTTCCACTTATGAGGCATCCACTTTAGTATCCACCATCATTGCGCCCTCATATCTTTTACCACCATCCATGGGACAATGCATTCCAAGTTCATCTATCCCCTCTATTATCAGTTTTGTCCCTATTTCCCTAAGTTTACCTGTATCAACAACAACAATAGTAACAAAATCTACCATTGTAAAAGAGGTTGATGTCAATGTGTCTCCACCCCCACCAACAACAAGTCAATATGCCCTCATGTTTTTGATGCCATTATCTCCTTTGGCTACTGATATTTCAAAGTTTGTTTCTATATCCAAAGAGCAGGCAACTGCTCAAAGCATAAATGATTATTGGGCAGAGAATCTTACCAATCCTTCTAGCTGGATGGCTGTGACAAGAAAAAGTATGTATGTTAATCCTATCACTAGGCAAATGGTTTCAAGGTCTTTGATTCAGCAGGTGAGCAAGCCTAAAAAATGAGATGACTGCTCAGGATTATAGAGAGAAAGAAATCATAGAAGATATTGACAAGCTTCCTGTTGAAGATGAGTTAGGGATGGCCAAGGCTCACTTGGATACCTTTTATGTTAAGACTGATATAGCAAAAGATAAGGTAGAAAAGTTGAAACAACAGGTTGAAAATCTTAAGAAGAGCCTCCATGATCAAAAATAAGTAGAGAAGGTTCTGAGAAAAGAGGCTAAGAGTTGGTAGGAAATATTTCAGAAGGCTAATGAGTTGAAAAACCATCTAGAAGATCAAAAGAATTTGAATGAGGATCAAGCAAAAGATATTCAAAGTTTGAAACATCAGATTCAGATTGAGAAGGCCAAGTCCTCAGGATTTTCCAAAGATAATTTTAAGAAGATAAAGCAGGAGTTGTTTTTTGAAGTTCAAGAAAAATGTTTAGGTCTTCAACTCATAATTGACTACTTGAAGGATGCCAACCAATTATTATCTACCATTCATAAGGATTTAGATCAAATCATTGGAGAGTTACAACCTATGGTGATTCCGATAGAAAAAATGTACAATTTGGTTAGTATTAGTCTCAGTGATGTTGCTAAACCAATTTCTAATAAGGAATGGAATCTAGTCAGGGTAGCCTCCAAAATAGTGGTGAAAAAGCACAGGGCAGTTCAAAGAGCTTGGTTGTTGTTTGATAGGATGGACAGGAGAATTAAAGATATTATTGAAATAAATAAGGAGATGGTTCATGTTGGTTTCAAAGGGCTCTAGAAGGAGGATCATAGCTTACTTTCTATGGAAGAAGCCCAAAAATCATCAAGGAGAATCTATAGGATGAATAGGAAATTGATTCATTAGAAGAGCCACTTTCCCAAGAACAAGCTGCTAAGGTAATTATGGGTTACACCCACCTAAGATATCTCATGGAAGATCTAGTGATTAGAGGGAATGCTATTAATTATGAAGATGTTGGAGAATTACAATATGTTTATAAGAAGCTTAAAGAGACATAAAATCCCTCTGAGCAAGCCTAAAAATAGGCTCTTCAATCTTTGGAATCAATGATCCAGATGTTCAGGTATACTTCTGGTAAATATGATCAAGGAGTACAGACTCCTGGAGAGGATGAAGAGGAAGAGTCTGTAGAATAATAAGAGTAATATTGAGCAATTACAATGCCAGGAGGGGCTCATGCTTAAACCATTATTTTTTCTATTTGTATAAATGCATAAGTTTTGTATTCATACACATTAGTTTTGTATTTCTGTTTTTACTCTAACAGTTGTCAAAAATAAGCAATAAAGGCATGAGGCCTACAGTGCAACATTTTTGTGTGAAGGAATTTTTGAAAGGAAACCTTATAAAGTAGGAGAGTTGTATATATTTTCTGAAGGTAGTAGTAATACTGATATTATAGACACAATCTCTAGTTGAACAAATGAGCTCTATGATGTTTTTGGTATAGTTTCGATATGAACCTCTACCCTCTAGGCAAAATTAAGTTTTTAGAGGGTAGGATTTGTATGGAAATCATTCCTTAAAATATGTATTCAAGAATAAGTATTATTTTGACTCGTAAGGCCCAATGGATAAGACTTTGGATTCGATTGGCTTTGCAAGTAAATCCACTCGAGAGGCACCAGAATGTAGGCCCGAAATGGCCACATACTTAGTAAAATTTTGTACAATTTTGACTGTCATAAAGCTGTAATTATGCTCCAAAATCGGGTTGATAATATAAGTCTGCTTGATAGTTATTCAATTTTGAAATGTTTGAAGCAATTTTGGATAACTGCATTCCAGGTCTGAAATGATGATAGGTCTCAAATTCGTAAAAGTCTTTGAGAGATGATGATATCAGCAGCAAAAAAGTGCAGAATAGCCTCCTTGTATATATTCGATTCTAGAAAGGTATTTTGTCTCCTGCTTCGAAATGGTGCTACCTTCAAATTTGCAAAAGTCTCAAGGAAATGATGATGTCAGTGATGAAAAAGTGTGGAATGGCGATCCGGGGAATGGACAAGTATCTTCTTTCTGAAATGAAGATAAAGCAGAATGATTGAATAATAATGAGGCAGAAGATAAAATCCAGGAGCAGATTCAGGGCTCAGATACCCTGGATCTGGATTGGAGATTCTACTACTAAGAAATACGATGTCATAAGCGAAATGACAGTTAGATTGTGTCGTATTGAATCTGAACCATGCGATTAAAAAGATCGACAGTGGAGGTTAGTCTTCTAATTTTGGGTTGTTTAAAATATGTTTCTGCATTAGAACTATAACAGTCGACTAGAATATGAAGCATCGAAGATTTCCAATAGGATCAGACTAGATGCAGTTACAAATCAACAGTGGCAATCTATTTCTAAGGATTGACAAAAACGTATGATCTGGAATGTTCTAAAATGCAGTTCTACTGAGAGACCAAGCAAGTTACAAAGACCCTGTGTTGTCATGGCAGATGCCCTTCCAGCAGAATTCTTGGAGAATGAACCAATGAGCTAATGCCAGCTAAGCTCTTTGTTGAGATGTTGTAACAAGATTTGATGTATTGTTTCTTGATTTGTAATATGAAAAACTATAAGTATTGTTCAAACCCTCATTTTGAAGGGTCGAATCTAGCGTGTTTGCCTATGCTATTGTAAATATTCCTGAAGATATGAATGAAAGGAGCAATACATTGATCTTCACCTCAAGTTCACGTTCTCTTTCTTGATGTCAAAGGTTCAAATTTCATAGTTGCATTTTTGTAAATACTTATATGGTTAGTTTGTGTCTGTTTTGGATTAGTAGCTATTGTGAGTAATTGAAATATGCTTTGAATTCATTATGTGTTATTTGAAAGTACATTTTTGTAAGATCTAAGTTTTTGATGAATTTTGTTATTTGGATTATCATTCCTTAGGTATTGAAATTACTTGCTATAACATTTCTTTGTTATTATTTAAATATATGAAATGATCTGTTATGAGATAATTGTTGATCTAAGTGTATGTCCTTAATCTAGTTTTTTGGGAGCTTTTTATGATGGTGCAATGTTGTTAACCTATCCTTCCATTGTTATCTACATATCTCTAACCCTAATCTTCTCTTACCCTAAACTCCAAACCCTAAGTGAGCATAATTGTGTCAACAACCTGCTAAGTTGACAAGGAACCAACCTACTCTGGAGTTTGGATTGAAAACTCCTGTTTTGGTCCATCCAATGTTGAGTACTAAGCTACAACTATCGGGTGCAATCCTGAACAGAATATAGGAAGATAGACAACCATAGTACTGAGTGAAATCTTGGTGCAATTCAGTGCCCAACATCATTTATCATTAAGCATAAAACATCAAGGAAAATGGACTAATGAGTCCCTATATAGATATGATTCCCAAAATAGTAACATCCCTACCATTTGGTCATTTTTAATTTTGATAAAGAAATTGCACACTATAGTGGTAACTAATTTGTTCAAAATTTATCTTCAAGTATACCTTGCTTATAAAAATTTGATTGTTTACAAAAAAATAAAAGTGATCATTGAATATCAAGTATCTCCATGATTTCTAATACTATTTCACTACAGCCAATAGTTTAGTGAAAATTTTAACATCATTGTTAAATAGATATTTTGATTTTAAAATTAAGGAATAATGCTAAAGAATTTTCCATTGTATTTTACAAGGTGATTCCACCATATAGAATGGGTTGAAAAATGAAGTCTATATCTAATATTGGCTATAAATTTCCAAACTTTTCAAATACTAATGACAAGTATGGAAGATTTAACCTTGAAGAATATTGTATTTAACATCTTGCCATAAAAGTGGACTTCCATGAAAATATTTCTTACTAGTTGCTTTAGATCAAAGGATAAATTTCCATGGTTCTTGGTCTAAAATTTTTCTTAAGGCTTACTTATATATTAAACATAATATTTAAGTCTATGGGCCACTCATATGTTGAGTGCATTGAATGCAAAGGATGGTAGCAATAGAAGGATTTATATCTCACTTTGACCAAAAACTCTCTTAATAATTTAAGAAAACTAGGAATAAGCAACTCAAGAAGACAATTAACAACAAGAGGAGTGATAAACATGCATAGGAATAAATAATTTAGAAATAAATTAAAATCTTCTATCTAGAAAGAAATATTTATTTTACCAAATATCAAAATCAAGAACCACTACTAGAAATCAGTTGATACAACTTTGCATTTAAAGTGAACTCCTAGATAATGGACTATCTCATCAATCTAAATGAGTCTAGGAAATAATCACTTATTTGAACATGAATAAAATCAACATTATATATATTTGCATTAAATATACCAAAAAATAAATCTAAATCCAAAAGCACATTCTCAACCTCATTTTCATCATTCTAAAGGAAGAGGATGAAATCATCTACAAAATGTAAATTAGTTACCCAAATCCACTTTTGGAACACCTATTGGACTAAGAAAAATATTATTTAACTCTATCATATGTTTTTTCAAAGTTCAATTTATTAATCATAAAATCTTGACTAGAAGTTTCATTCTATTTTAATTCCTTTCATGCTAAATCCAAATTGCCCAAAATATATGTTCCTTTACGAAAATATGTTTTCGTAGGCCTCATGATTTATTGATCCATAAGTCTAAATAAATTGTCCAAGCCCTTAGAATTAATTTTATATGATATATGTAAAATAGTAATAAGGCTCCAATCAACAACAAATAAAAATTTAAATCCTTGGGAATTAGTTGAAAAACCATGATTGATCCAAAAAAGTCCACCCATTTCTACTTCATAATATATGCAATAAAATTCATTACCTATAGTATGCCAATGATATTTAAAAAAACTTAATAGGAATACCATCTAGACCAAGATATTTTTCATTGACCATGAAGCTTAAAGCATTTTCTAGTTTTTTAAAGGATATAGGTGTTTCTAAATTAGATATAGTATCAAGATCTAACTTGCTATAAATATAGTCTACCTACAAACTTCAAAATATTATCATAACATGGATTTAGAGTGCCATTAAAATATCCTTAAAATAAGATAAAATAATTCTCTAGTACCATATTCAATGAAAACCAAATTATGATGATATTTCTTTAAGTTATTGGTCATATCTTCATGTCTATGAGAGAGAGAGAGAGAGCCAAATATTGACTTTGATATCTTATCCTTAAAAATTATCCACCATATTTGGGACTCGATGTGGGTCCCTTTACCTCTAAAGGAATCAAACTCTAAATATTTGCTCACAAAGAGAAATTTTTTATTGAAATAAAAATAAGAAAGAAGGATTAGACAATAGAGTTGATATTAAAATGTTCTCTACTTTTTTTAGACTATTTTATTTTATATGTTGTTTATCCATAGTCTTGTCAAAATTTCTAAGAAAATGCACTCACCCATTAATGGATTTCACCAATCAAGCAATGTACCTAGAACATCTTCTAGGCCAAAGTGATTGATGGTAAATTAATTATAGTGCATTAAGCAATCTAGTTGATCGAGTAGAGAGATGTTTAACTTGTATAGAAGATTGAAATCAAAGGAATCTTCATTAAACCAAATATCTTAATTAACATTAGAAAATAATCAAATAAGGTTTACAAATAGTCACATAGTATAATATGTTACTCTAAGTCATGTAGAATATTAAAATACTAAGATATAAAATTTGTCAAGATAACTATAGTGCTAAGCATCTAACTACTATTTGATCAGGTAAACCATTTTCTATGATTACAATATTTTATACTTATACATAAGGGATTGAGGATACCTATAAAAAATTTTATAGGAGATCTAAGCATTCAATTATTTAAAGGATGAAGCAAAATATTGAATAATATCCTATAATATTTATTTTTAATAATATTAAAATCATCTTCAACAACCCAATCTATAGCAATCAATTTTCTATCATCAAATCCATGAATTGAGTGCATTTATTAGTATCATTTGGTCCATACATAGAGTATAGACCAATAAATTTTTATTTAATAAGAATTATTAACAAATCATATCTATGCCAAGGGTCTTCTCCTAAACCAATGACATGAGAAATCATCTATTCAAGGATTCCCACCATCATATCCTCACTATATTTATCATGATTAGAATAGAATTATAATCCATCCCACATCATTTATAGAGCCATATCAAGTATGTGGTCACTACATTTGACATCTTATATAAGAATAATGGTAGGATAAAGTCTTAGTCACATTTTTTATCTTAAAATATCTGTCATAGGGTCTAGTGCTCTTACTTTCCAATAGAGAAATAAGTTTATCAATATATAAATAAATATGGAGAAGTATTATCCCTAAGGTCTTAAGCATATTATGGATGTCAAAATATTAGAAGTATGAAAGCCATATTCCCTTATTTTGTGTACCAAGTACTTGGAACAAAATCTAGAATCTACATACTACTCTTGGGAGGATATTTTAACAATTGTTACATCATTACTTGCCACCATTTTGGATTATATACTATAACCATTTTGTTCACATTAGGATGAAGACCAAACCATACATTTTTTCCTTGATCTCTTTCTATGCATCTTTGATTATTACTTCTTTTTAATATTGAAAACTAATGATTTGTTATTTTGAATCCCTAATAAAAGCTATTGTAGGACATGATAAACCATCTTAGAAACTTGGAGAGTTTGATTATTTGGGTTAAGTTATAGATCAAAGTTACCCAGTTCATTAACAATGGATATTCCTAAAATGTTATACATCATACTATATGTTTGTTGTGTCTCAAACATGTGTACTATTTTAAGTCCTCTTGAAGAGGAGTACAAAATTAGTGTTAATAACTCTAACAGTGATTCAAAATTATATTTTTCTATTGGTACTTTATAACTAGGGTACTCTTCTTAGCATAAAATTAACTAGCCATAATGAGATAAAACTTACATCTCTCTGATTTGAGAATCTAGAAGTAATGTTCATCATTTTTACTATCTTATCCAATGTTTGGAGTATTTATGAATGATATGACCAACCTTCCTATAATTAAAAAAATCATTAGGCCAATATAAATATACTAATTTTTGTGAGTATTCAAACCCTATCCCAAGGAGAACACTTTAATCTAAAACCTACTGAAGATCTATTCCAATACATACTTGAGAATGAATCCTAAAGTTGGAATATTTATTAGTATCATACTTACATTAAATTTACCTCTACAACAACCTAACATTCTCTTTTATGTAATTTATAAAAAGTATAAGAGCTCCTATGGGGTTTAGGTAATTTGGTTAGGAGTTATACATTTCACATCCTAAACCAAGGTTCAAATCCCATGGGTGAGCCTTTTAACAATGGTATTAACTCAACTAGTTAAATTCCTCAACTTTTAAGGAGGAGACCCATGTTCAAATCTTACAAAGCAACACATACATGATATTTAAGTTGTGATAATACCCCTATGTGATCATGATATAATTTGTGTGGGACCCATTTCAATCCCATGTAACTAATTAAAAAAAAAGGTACCAAAGCTAAAAGTAAGAATGAAAATTCAACCCATATGGAATACCTCAAATGAGATGATCTTTCCTATTGAAAGTTGAAGATCCAAACCTTCAAGTAATATACTTACCCATGAATTATGTAAGTGTTGTACTAGAGTATATATTGGATCACCTCTTCCAAGATAAAATTACAAATATCCATTCCCTTCCTAGTCCTCTAAAGAACTCTACCCTTCATATTCAAAATTTATAAATGTTTTTGAACCACTTTTCAAGATCAATTAGAATGCCATTAAGGAAAAAGTTTAATATTTTTCCTAGCATTATGCAATAATAGTGAGAGTATCACTATGAGAAAAGGATTGTGTTGCCTATTATTGGTCCTACAGGGACTAAAAAAAATTCCCATTACCAAGGTAATCATATTTTCTTAAATTGGTCATATTTATTGATTCTAAATTGAAAAGTAATTATTGTGCATCTTGTTTATTTTTTCTTGTTCTTATTCAAACCCCATTCAAATCTCCAAGCATTGATGGTTTTTCAAGTTACTACAGTATCTCAGCTACTACATTTTAGTTATGAGAAATTAGCTAGAGAAAATAGATTTTGCAAACCTAGGAAAATCATTACAAAACAATAAAATTTACAAAATTAATAAAATTTGGTTGTCTTCAAAATGGAATGATTGAATCAAACGAGAAATTACTTTGCAAAATGGAGTGATGGACTTGAAAAATGGACTGATTGGCTCAAGAAGACAATTCACTCATAAAGGATACCAATTCAATCAAAAAAATATGCTAATTTGCTCAACAAAGGGTGTCAATTCACTCAATAAAAGGTCTTGATTTACTTAGCAAAAGGTGGTGATTCACTTAGAAAAAGGTTCCAATTTGCTTAGCAAAGGGTGACATCTTCCTTAGAAAAAGGTGTCAATTCACACAATAAAAGGTTTTGATTTTCTTGGTAAAGGGTAACAATTTACTCAAAAAAAAAATTAATTTGCTTAGTAAAGGGAATTTATTTGCTTGTAAAACGTGAGTGAATCACTTGCAAATATGATTAAATCACTCGCAAATACAAGAAAATCACTCAAACAAACACAAAAGTAAAAATCAACATGGATCATGAGGAAAATATTCCAAAAAGTAAATTTTTGGTATTTTTGTGATACACTAAGCATTGAGACTTATAAGCCTATTACAGACATAATTAGAGGCATGTAACATTTGGAGTTGCAACATTTTAAAAAGTTGCCCCTAAATCTTTATGTTTACAAAGAGTAAGTATTTTTCATCCTAAGTAACTCAATGGTAAACTCTTACTATAAATAGGGACCTAGAGTGCTCATTGTTTTCATATTTTTGCCATGGTAATTTAGAGCTACACTCTATGAAATCCACATTGTACTTTGTACTCATGAGGTTGTAATAAATTGGCAAGTCCTTATGCATCTCATCAGTGGCACTAACTTCCTCATTTGCTAAGTATATCACAGTTGGGTACTATTGTTGTCATCTTCGATTGTCCTAGCCTAGGATAATCGTACCTCGTGTCAAAGTGACACAGTGGGCTACAGTCGAGAGCATGGGGTTTTGCTCAATTGAGGGTCTCTAGGAGTTTCTACAAGGTTGGCTCCTTGTGAAGATGTGATCTTCAAGGTACTAGTTTCTCTACAAAGGGAAAAGGGGTGCAAGAAAATAAACAAACTCAACAAAAAAAGGAAAAAGGGGTGACATGCCAAGAGATCCACTAAGATATTCCTATAAAAATAGGTCTAAATGTTATGTGCTAGTGGTGAAAACTTCCTCTCTTTGACACCATGAAGTGTAATAAAAATCTGCTAGCTATATACATATATGAGCAGACGGGTCCCACAGGAGAGCCAAGCTAGCAAGTGACTCAGTACAAAAATTGATGTAGGTCCTTGACACACACATACACTTAGTAAATCTGTATTCAAGCAAAATATAAAAAATACATACATATACATAGCAACAGGTCTGTAGGCAAAGACCAAAAAATAGACATAGGCTCGCATGTATATATAATATAGATAAACTTTTACAAAGATTGATCCAGAAGTGAAGGTTCAAAATTATCCACAAGTTGCTCATGAGCCAAACTATTTTAATAGGGATAAATGAAAGGAAAGACTACAAATACACATAATATCAAACCTGTTGATCATTTACAAAGCTAACATTACTCCTATTTATATATTTACAAAGGAGGATTTTCCCTTCAAAATTATCTATAATTATATTTGACAATCCTATCTACTTTTCCTTGGGATTCTAATAATTGAATGATGTACTTCTCTAATCATAATGACTAATTAGCACAAGACTATCAAAGCTATACTTATTGAATGAATGTCTGGTATAATAATTGAGGTTGTCTTTGGGTATGTGGTTTTTATTCAGCTCATCTACCCTTGTTGCTTGATTTGACTCAGGTATTTGTATCCACTTGGTCTTTCAAAATTTCTTGTAGACTGATCAAGATTTTTCTCTATTGTAGTTTATTATTGATCAGAAAATATTTGATATTAGGATTTATTCCAAAAGTAGGATTGTTTGATACTCTTTTGGGTGTTTTTTAGGACTTCCACTAAATGAACTTTTATAAAAGTCTCAATTATCGAGAATTCTTTGAGCTTGTTATCCATGGGCTAGATAAAACTTTGACCATCGATAATCGAGGTTTTTCCTTAGCCAAGAGCATATAGTGATGAACCACTACAATTTTGGTGGCTCAGAGGAGCCTTCTAACCTACTTGAAAGAGAACTCAAAATTGTCTTTATCCTTGGGTTTAGAGTAAAAAATTCCTACAAAAGAACACAAAAACTAAAAAGGGGTTAAGAAAAATGGTGATATCATGTGGAGAGTTTGGAAAGTGCTCTCCCAATTTTTTCCCATTCCTCATTCAATGGATATTGAGTATGCTTGAGTTGATCATATAGAACAAGAACTTCATGCTTATCATCTCAAGAGAAATCTTTAGTTTGGCCTATTGCTTCATTGATCAACACCTTGAGTTTCTTCAGTGTCCCAATAATATGGGCTATCTCTTTTGGGTAAGAGGGGCAATATGTTTGTTTGAGCTAAGTGGAGGCTCATTTAAATTTATTATTTCCATATATTCCTCTCTTGAACACAGGAACTTATCTCTCAGTTGATTCCATTATGAAGGGAGGCCTTCCACTATTAGAGAATCTATCTCAACCTTCAATCTTCTCACAGTGTTGTATAAGTTATCTAATAACTTTATGCACTACTCAGCTACTTGCTTTCTTTTGAAGATGTTGATTACCCTTTGTTCCATGACTTATCTATATTGTATTTTGATAGTGAGAATCTCAGAGTTAGGGGTTTTGGCCAACAGGGTCATGTATATTCCAGCTTCTTCTATCTTCATGTTGATCTTGTCTAAGTCAACTTTTACCTCTTTATCTATTTTGAGGCCCAACAATGTTATCAAATATATGAACTCAAGAACTGAGAATAGTTATAATTCCATACCTCCTATATCATTCCAATAAGCATCTTGAGTTTTTCTGATAATCTCTTGGATTTCACACTACTTATCTTTGTTCTATTACTTGAAGTCCTCCATATCTCTCAATAGTCTCTTTTTTTTGTTCATATTAGGCTCATTGCATAGTCAATTGACTTGATAATTATTTTACTTGATCCTCTTGTCTTTTTAGAATGGTTTTAGACCCTCATACTCTTAGTTGTCTAGTCAATAAATTTATTTGATTTTTTAGGATCTTGACCTTATTTTGTGATTCTTCGAGGGTCTTATTGGTTTGTTCAAGCTCTTTCTCATTTCTTTCTATTTTTGGGTAGTCATCTCATAATAATGCTCTATCATTTTGTTGGATTTCTAGATGAGCTTTAACATATCTTGAGGTTGAGCATCTCTTAAATCTATACCTAATACCAATGTGTGCCAGTCTTGCTCTGTCATTTCTTACATTAGCTTAGCCACTAGTGGACTTTTTATTAAAAGTTATAATGTTCTCCTCTTAGGAGAAAAATAGAAACCCAACTAGGTAGTGGAAATCTATCAAGATTTTTGAGATTGCATCTTCTAATTATATTTAGTAGTCTAATGTTTGACCCTCTAAAACTTGTACCAAGGGGTGAGGGCTTCCAGGTTTTTTGATGTTCCTTCCTAAAATTCTAAGGATGAGACAAATTCCTCCATAGGCTTTATCAGCTACGGGATTTCTTTGCGAGAAATCAGTGTAGTCAAGGCTGAGGCTAGAGGATAAATTCTATAGGAAGGCATTATCTACCCTACCTCATATTATGGATAAGTGACTAAGTGTGTTAGGATAATTCAACTTGCCAAAGAAATTTTTCTTGGATTTTGAGACCTTTCCCTAGATGCATGGAGGGAAATATGACTTCATATCAATATTCTACTATTGGACATCTCTTTCATTGTCCCATCATGCCTTCTCTTATTTTCATGACTATTTGTATATTCCCCCTTTATGTCCCTCTTATTCTAAGGTGTTTTTTTATGTGGCCTTGATAATGCTTATTATTGGGTGGTTGAAGAAGGTGTATCCCTCCTTTGATGAGTAGTAGGGATTGCACTCTCCCAAAGGGTCAAACAATAGTTCTAAAATATCCTCTTGCTTTGTTGTTGCCTATCCTATTCTCTGGTATATTTCACCAATTGTTCCTTCTTCACTAGATTCTATATTCACAAAGCTTTTCACATCTGAATGTTCCTCATTTTATAGTTTCTTGAATATTATATCCTCATTTATTGAGCCAAATTTGGCTTCCCTTTGTTGAGTGAGCTATCTCATTCTCCACCATACCTCTATTTTAGGCATCTTCCAATATCAATTTCTTAATTCCTCTATATCCTCTTGCTTTGCTTTATTCCAAGGGCTAAAAGTACCCTTAATATCATAGAAGGATTCATAGGATTTCAAGGTAGGTGGAGGTTTGGTTAGTTTAATGAGAGGAAAAGTTGGTATTTTATCCTTAGGGCTTCTAAGCCTTTCAATTTTAGGCCTCTGATGATGCGTAAAATTATTTCATTTTATCCCCTTTAGGTATATAGTGAATTTTTGCTTAGGGTCATACTCCCATATATCTCTTATTTATTATAGGTCCAACTTATTTAGTTTGAAGGTCCAAGGTTTAGACCTATTGGTTCCTCCAAACCCCATAAGGGAGGCAGAGGTCCAAGGTTTAAATCTCGGGCCTCACCAAACTGAATGCTTGTCCCTTTCCTAGTGATTTCAGTAGTGTAAAAGGTTTAAAATTATCATGGCAGGGTGGTTATAGGGCCAAACTACACAGAGATCTATGTGGCAAATTTTGGGATGGATAATGCAGAATGTTGTGGCAGCCATAAAAATTCATACAACCTGCTCAGATTCATGGTGGCTACAAAATCCACCATGTAAAAAAAAATAGTTTGAATTATTCCAAGAGGCTCTCCTTTTTCTATGCACAATTACCCCCCATAGACTAATAAGTTATAGGTAACATGATGCTTTTTTTTTACCACTACCATGTTTTAAATCCAAAGTATCAATTTGTTTAAATACTTCTAATGAAAATAATCTATCAGGAATGCATCTTGGTAGAAGATAAACATAATAGATATAACCATGCATCCTAACTAATGTCCCCTCTTCGACAAAAAACCAGTCCCTTGGGACTGTTACTTCTACAAAAATTTTACATTCTTCTAAAAATTCTTAGGACTTGAGTCCCTCTTATTGAAAAAATGAATGGATTAGAAAAATTATCTATAAAAATTTAATACAAAGAGCCCTTCCTTAGGTCTTTGGCCTAATTAGACACTGGAATTTCATTACCCTTCCAATATTTACACCTTATTCCTAACTTGGAGAACATGTTCAAATGTTTGTACTGTAGGTGCCAAATCCTAGCCACTTGTCTTCCATCTGCATTATCCAATCACAACCATCCATTATTTATATATATATTTATATTTTATATATAAATATAAATATTATATATATATATATATATATATATATATATATATATATATATATATATATATATATATATATATATATATATGAATAAATCTCAGCCACTCATAATGTTTTAATCTCAGCCATCCATCTAACTTGATCCATGTCACATGTCAAAGTTATAATCTTAGTCATTCATCATGATTTAATCTCGACCATTCATCCATCATGATCCATGTCAATTGCAAAATCTCAATCTCAACCCTTCATCATGTCTTAATATTGATCGTCCGTTAGTGTCATCAAAACCCTAACATGATTAAGGGTAAAATATAAAAGATGATTCACTTTTGTGAATCAAGGTGGGAAAATCTAGAGGTTGAAAAAAAATTATACTCTGTATCACAAGCTCTAGCACTCTGATGTCTGTGCAACATCAAATCAATAAAGTAGAAGTATAGATCAATATCATAGGTATTACTCAAACAAGGTATAATATATCATTGATTTTATAACTTGTGTTTTCTGTATTTAGCTTACATTTCATGATTACTGCATATAGGGTTTGTAGTTTTATTATTTTAGAGGGTCTCACACAGTGGAGCCCTCGTATATACTGTTAAATTATTTGTGTTATGATCTGTGTGTAGGTTACAAGTACATGATAAATATTACTCGAAGAACACAAGCTTATACTGAGAGGGGGGGTGAACAGTATAGTGCCCACTTTTTACTTTCTTTCCAAACCAATATCAATTAGTGTCCTTAATTGCAATAACCAAATATAGCAGTGTGCATTAATAACTCAGATAGCAATAGTAAGCAAGAGCACAAGTCACCACACACAATTGAGACACAATATTTAACATGGTTCCCCCAATGTGGGGTACTCCACAAGATAATATCCTTATAATATTTCACACATAAATAAGGATCCTTATCCAATACAATGATTTCTTTGATCTGCTCAAAGCTAGGCAATAACAAGCTCACATAGAACTTGTCCAAATATGCATAACAAGCTCACACAAAACTTGTCCAAAACTACTCAACAAGCTCACATAGAACTTGTCCAAATATGCTCAACAAGCTCACACAGAACTTGCTCAAATATGCTCCAACAAGCTCACTAAGAACTTGTCCAAATCTGCTCTAGCAAGCTCACCAATAACTTGCTCAAATCTGCTCCAACAAGCTCACTAAGAACTTGTCCAAATCTGCTCTAGCAAGCTCACTAGAACTTGCTCAAATCTACTCCAACAAGCTCACTAAGAACTTGTCCAAATTTGCTCTAGCAAGCTCACCAAGAACTTGCTCAACTCTTCTCAATAGGCTCACTCAGAACCTCATCAAAATCTATCCCAAATCTGTCCACAAATCTATCTAAAACTGTCCACAAATATGTCCCAAAAATTATCCACAAAGCCTTCTCAAAGGCTCAATCAATCATACACAAACTGCCACAAATCTGTCCAAAAATCTATCCCAAAGGCCTTCTCAAAGGCTCAATCAATCATGCTCAAGTAGTACTCAAATCTCATCCACAAATCTATGAAGGCAAGGCTCAAATATGAACTCAACAATGAATGGCAATGCACTCTACAATGGATGACAACAATGATCCACAATGATCTCAACTCAACTCAACTCAAATCAATCTCAACTCAAGTCAACTCATAGAAGCATAAAGAGAATTGTTAGAGACTCAATATGTTCTAAGCTCAATATCAACTCAAATCAATCTCAACTCAAGTCAACTCATAGAAGCATAAAGAGAATTGTTAGAGACTCAATATGTTCTAAGCTCAATCTCAACTCAAATCAGAATTATAGAATAGTTTATTTTATGGGACTTGAACAATCACCTCACACAATCACTTGACTAGGCTCAATCAACTCAACTCAACCAATCACCACAAGGGACAACTCTTTCTCACAAAACCCTAGTCCAAGCATGTATCAACCAACTCAAATGTTTCCAACAATGCTCAACCACAAATCTCACATTACAATGATACTCATGTTCTTTTCAAGTTCTTTACATAACCAATGGGCTTCAAAAACTATGCTTATAAAACAAGGTTTAAACACAACTCTCAAACCAGAAAACCTTGAAGCATTCAACCAACCACTTTCGAAAAGGAAACCACAATCAATCCTTTTCACTCCAATGATATTTTAGAAATCAACCACCATAAACAATCAATAGGAGAATGTGCCCATACCTTTTTGATGCCAAGAAGTTGTCCACAAAATCTGCCACACTAAACACAACTTTCCTTTCCAATCTCAATAAGGGTTAGTGGACTTCAAATAATAATCACAAGATAAAGCATAACTCAATTTACACCTTTTTACTCCAACTTAATAAACACATCCACCAAAGTCCTTTTAATAAAAACCCTTATCAAAATAATAATCAATAAACCTCTCAAAAATTATTTTATAACAACTCCTTATTTCTCCTAAATCTTAATTCTCAATTTCATGAACATCAAATTAAATCAACAACTCATCCACCTTTGAAATAATAATCACAGCCCTTATAAAAACAAAGTTTAATTAAAAACTTTAATTATTCCTAACCACCTTATAACTCCAACTTAGGGCTTAACAAAATTAATTAGAGCAAAAAAGTATTTACCTCCTCAAGGGGATTCGAACCCTCGACTTGCCCACACCGCGAGCGCCTTAGCCGTGGCTAAGGTTGCCACACGAGCTAGCCGCTCATTCGAAAGGGAAAGGCACAACATGCCTTAAAACCTTTCCTCCCTTTTCGCAAATCAAAAGCGCTTCGAGCGCTTTTCTTCCAATGCCTTCCGAACATAGTCAAGGGGATTCAAAACCTTGACGTTTGTGCTGCCACATACCTTAGCCAAAAGCCAATTGCCAATGCGCCACTCTGCCCATGATGACTTTGGACTTCGACCAACCTTCATTTATTCGTTGCTTCTGCTTTCTAAAATATTTTTGCACGAGCTCAATTCGGATGCTTAGCCAATGATTATTAACCATGAGCAAGGATCAGTTTATGAACCTTAGGTATCCCCTTTATATAGCCTCCTTATTATTTTTGATGACGTCGGCAGAAATCTTGCATATTTAATTTTAAATTTTAATTTTAATTTTAAATAATTAAAATTTAAACTAAATATTAAAAATTAAATATCTCCATCATCGGGGCACCTTTTTCGATGAAACGAAAGGCCAACTTGGGTTTTAAGAAAAACCCAGTTCAAATATGCCATCCATGGTTTTAAATAAAACCTTTTATTTTGCCTACCTTGGTTTTCACAAAAACCCTATATTTATCCATGCTTTCCAAAATATCATTTGGCCACCAAAACTCAATGTGATCCATGTGACATCAATGATCCATGTGACATCAATGACAACATAAAATAACTCAAATTGCCAACAATATCCCCTTTTGTCATTGATGGCAACACCTCTAATGCAAAAACCACAATCACTACAAAAACCATCTCTGAGAATCAAAGTTGCTCCCCCTGACTCAATACTCTCTATGGAGGCTACTCCCCCTAACTCAATGCTCTCTTTGGAGGTTGCTCCCCCTAACTCAATGCTCTCCCCCTTACTCAAATATCTCCCCCTTTGACATCAATGGCAAAAGGGACACCTATGGGGCTAAAATATATGACTCTTAAGCATAGCCCCCTCACCACCTTCTCTTTTGAGGTGATTAATTTTGGGGTGGGAGTACCTTTACTCCCAGCTTTTCTCTCAAATGCTCAAACACTTCTCTTGGTAATGGTTTTGTAAAGATGTCTAAAATCTGATATTTTGTAGGAACATATTCCAATATTACTTGTTGCTCTATAACCTGCTCTCTTAAAAAGTGATACTTGATTGGAATGTGCTTTGTTATGGCATGCATTACTGGATTCTTCGAGATACTTATAGCACTAGTATTATCACACAGAATAGGAATGGGATGATCATGTTCTATGCTGAAATATTTGAGAGTCTGTTTCATCCATAATACCTGTGAACAACATGTTGTTGCTGCAATATATTCTACCTCTGTTGTGGAAAGTGACACTGATGGTTGTTTCTTACTTAGCCAAGAAACTAGGCAATCACCAAGAAAGAATGCTCCTCCGCTTGTGCTTTTTCTATCATCAATATTTCCTGCCCAATCTGCATCTATGTATGTTGTGAGAGTAAACTTACTACTTCTAGGATACCATAGACCATACTCCATTGTTCCTTTGAGATATCTTAGTATTCTTTTCACTATTGTCACATGTGATTCTTTTGGAGCTGCTTGAAATATTCCCACTAAACCAACTGCCTGTATTATATCTGGTCTTGTGGCTATAACATATAACAAGCTACCAATCATAGATTTGTATAGAGTTTGATTTGCATCAGGAGATTCATCATCTTTGCTTAATTTACACCCTATAACCATTGGAGTACTAACTGGCTTACTATCTTCCATTTTGAATTTCTTCAACATCTCCTTTATATACTTTGTTTGTGAAAGAAATATCCCTTTTTCTAATTGTGAAATTTGTAATCCGAGGAAAAAGGTTAATTCACCAATCATAGACATTTCAAACTCTTTAGTCATGTTTCTTGCAAATTCTTGACACATTCTATCATTGCTACCCCCAAAAATAATATCATCCACATAAACTTCCACAATCATCAAATCATTTCCCTTATTTTTAATATACAGATTGCTATCAACTGTTCCCTTTCTGAAACCTTGCTCTCAAAGATATTTATCCAGTCTTGAATACCATGCTCTAGGGGCTTGCTTTAAGCCATAGAGAGCATTTTTCAATTTACACACATAATCTAGCTTATCTACTTGATTAAACCCATCTGGTTGTTCAATGTAAACTTCTTCTTCTAAATGACCATTCAAAAAATCTGATTTGACATCCATCTGATATACTTTAAAATTCCTATAGCTTGAAAGTTCCAAAAACATCCGTATAGCTTCCAATATTGCAACTGGTGCAAAGGTCTCATCAAAATCAATTCCTTCTACTTGTGCATATCCTTTACACACCAATATTACCTTGTTTCTGATGACTTGACCATCTTCATTTAGTTTGTTCCTGTAGACCCATTTAGTACCAATTACATTTTTTCCTTTTGGTCTTGGAACTAATTCCCAAGTCTTACTCTTTTCAATCTGATCTAGTTCTTCCTTCATTGCCTTAATCCAACATTCATCATTTTATGCCTCTCTGAAATCCTTTGGTTCTATCTTGGATAATAGTGAAACATCTGCTTGTTCTGTTGAGCCTATGATTCCTCTTCTTGTCCGTCTTACATCAGGATTGCCAATGATCAAGTCCTCTGGATGATTTTTTTGAATATATCTTGATGTAGTTTTGGAAGGTATATTCTGCAAATCTTCTTCATCTGAATCTTCACCCATTTCTTCCTGACAAATTTCTTCTTCTTCAAGAATATCTTCTTGAGGTGGCTCATTTATTCTTGTTCTTTCATCAACTCTGACATTTATACTTTCCACCATGGTATGTGTTCTTTTATTGTAGCATCTGTAGGCCTTACTTTTTGTAGAGTATCCAAGAAAAATACCTTCATCACATCTAGGATCAAACTTGCCCAAGTCCTTATCCTCTCTTTTGATATAACACTTACTTCCAAAAACTCTAAAGTAGTTTACCGTGGGAGGTCTTCCTTTCCAAAACTCATATGGAGTCTTATGTTGCTTTGTTCTAACTTGAGCTCTATTCATAACATAGACTGTTGTACTGATTGCTTCCTTCCAAAACCCATATGAGATTTTTGATTCATTTAGCATTGCTCTGGCCATATTCTCAAGAGTTCTATTCTTTCTTTCTACTACTCCATTTTGTTGAGGAGTCCTGGCTGCTGAATATTCTTTTTTGATTCCATGTTCTACACAAAACTCAATGAATTCTGTAGATATGAATTCCCCTCCTCTATCTGATCGCAAACACTTGATCTTCTTTCTTGTTTCATTTTCTACCATTTATTTGAATACTTTGAAATGCTCAAATGCCTCTGATTTCTCTTTCAGAAAAACAACCCAAGTCATTCTAGAATAATCATCTATGAACAACATGAAGTAGCTTTCACCTTGTAGACTTTTAGTTCTCATAGGCCCACATAAATCAGTATGAATCAACTCTAATACCTTGGAAGAGGAATATTATTTTGCCTTGAAACTTGATCTTGTCTGCTTTCCATACTGACATTGTGCACAAATTGTATTTGAAGGTCTTTTTATCTTTGGTAGATCTCTAACAATTTGTTTGTTGCTTATCCTTACTATGTTATCAAAGTTCAAGTGACACAACCTTTTATGCCATAACCAACTCTCTTCTTCTTGAGATAGAAGACATTTTTCCTTTTTTATTTCATTGAACATGTAGAGATTGTTATTGGTTCTTTTTGCAGTTGCAACAAGCTTCCCTATTTTTGTTTCCCTGATTTTGCATCCTGTAGAGGAAAAATTAATTGTGTACCCTCGATCACAAAGTTGACTTACACTTAGTAGGTTGTGTTTCAGACCCTCAACATAGAGTACACCTTGTGTAGTTGTCTTTCCATCATCCAAACTTAAAGTTCCTCTCCCTTTGATTTTAGTTGAAGCATTATCACCAAATCTCATAGATCCATTGTTGTTCCCTTTTAAATAAATGAACTTATATTTATACCCAGTCATATGACTAGAGCACCCACTATAAATATACCATTTGTCCATCCTGTAACCCAGTAGAATCTGCCCTCAAGATGTTAGCCTTTTTGAAGGAACCCGCTTTGATACCAATTGAAGAACACAAGATTATACTGAGAGGGGGGTGAACAGTATAACGCCCACTTTTTAATTTCTTTCCAAACCAATATCAATTAGTGTCCTTAATTGCAATAACAAAATATAGTAGTGTGCATTAATAACTTAGATAGCAATAGTAAGCAAGAGCACAAGTCACCACACACAATTGAGACACAATATTTAACGTGGTTCCCCCAATGTGGGGTACTCCACAAGATAATATCCTTATAATATTTCACATAGAAATAAGGATCCTTATCCAATACAATGATTTCTTTGATCTGCTCAAAGCTAGGCAATAACAAGCTCACACAGAACTTGTCCAAATTTGCATAACAAGCTCACACAGAACTTGTCCAAAACTGCTCAACAAGCTCACACATAACTTGTCCAAATCTACTCAACAAGCTCACACAAAACTTGCTCAAATATGCTCCAACAAGCTCACTAAGAACTTGTCCAAATATGCTCTAGCAAGCTCACCAAGAACTTGCTCAAATATGCTCCAACAAGCTCACTAAGAACTTGTCCAAATCTGCTCTAGCAAGCTCACCAAGAACTTGCTCAAATATGCTCCAACAAGCTCACTAAGAACTTGTCCAAAATTGCTCTAGCAAGCTCACCAAGAACTTGCTCAACTCTGCTCAATAGGCTCACTCAGAACCTCATCAAAATCTATCCCAAATCTATCCACAAATCTGTCTAAAACTATCCACAAAGCTATCCCAAAAACTATCCACAAAGCCTTCTCAAAGGCTCAATCAATCATACACAAACTGCCACAAATCTATCCAGAAATCTATCCCAAAGGCCTTCTCAAAGGCTCAATCAATCATGCTCAATTAGTACTCAAATCTCATCCACAAATCTATGAAGGCAAGGCTCAAAGATGAACTCAACAATGAATGGCAATGCACTCTACAATGGATGACAACAATGATCCACAATGATCTCAACTCAACTCAACTCAAATCAATCTCAACTCAAGTCAACTCATAGAAGCATAAAGAGAATTGTTAGAGACTCAATATGTTCTAAGCTCAATCTCAACTCAAATCAATCTCAACTCAAGTCAACTCATAGAAGCATAAAGAGAATTGTTAGAGACTCAATATGTTCTAAGCTCAATCTCAACTCAAATCAGAATTATAGAATAGTTTGTTTCATGGGACTTGAACAATCACCTCACACAATCACTTGACTAGGCTCAATCAACTCAACTCAACCAATCACCACAAGGGACAACTCTTTCTCACAAAACCCTAGTCCAAGCATGTATCAACCAACTCAAATGTTTCCAACAATGCTCAACCACAAATCTCACATAACAATGATACTCATGTTCTTTTCAAGTTCTTTACATAACCAATGGGCTTCAACAACTATGCTTATAAAACAAGGTTTAAACACAACTCTCAAACCAAAAAACCTTGAAGCATTCAACCAACCACTTTCGAAAAGGAAACCACAATCAATCCTTTTCACTCCAATGATATTTTAGAAATCAACCACCATAAACAATCAATAGGAGAATGTGCCCATACCTTTTTTTGATGCCAAGAAGTTGTCCACAAAATCTGCCACACTAAACACAACTTTCCTTTCCAATCTCAATAAGGGTTAGTGGACTTCAAATAATAATCACAAGATAAAGCATAACTCAATTTACACCTTTTTACTCCAACTTAACAAACACATCCACCAAAGTCCTTTTAATAAAAACCCTTATAAAAAATAATAATCAATAAAACTCTCAAAAATTATTTTATAACAACTCCTTATTTCTCCTAAATCTTAATTCTCAATTTCATGAACATCAAATTAAATCAACAACTCATCCACCTTTGAAATAATAATCACAGCCCTTATAAAAACAAAGTTTAATTAAAAACTTTAATTATTCCTAACCACCTTATAACTCCAACTTAGGGCTTAACAAAATTAATTAGAGCAAAAACATATTTACCTCCTCAAGGGGATTCGAACCCCTAACTTGCCCACACCACGAGCGCCTTAGCCGTGGCTAAGGTTGCCACACGAGCTAGCCGCTCGTTCGAAAGGGAAAGGCACAACGTGCCTTAAAACCTTTCCTCCCTTTCCGCAAATCAAAAGCGCTTCGAGCGCTTTTCTTCCAATGCCTTTCGAACGTAGTCAAGGGGATTCGAAACCTTGACGTTTGTGCTACCACACACCTTAGCCAAAAGCCAATTGCCAATGTGCCACTCTGCCCACGATGACTTTGGACTTCGACCAACCTTCGTTTATTCGTTGCTTCTACTTTCTAAAATATTTTCGCACGAGCTCAATTTGGATGCTTAGCCAATGATTATTAACCACGAGCAAGGATTAGTTTATGAACCTTAGGTATCCCCTTTATATAGCCTCCTTATTATTTTCGATGACGTCGGCGTAAATCTTGCATATTTAATTTTAAATTTAAATTTAAATTTTAAATAATTAAAATTTAAACTAAATATTAAAAATTAAATATCTCCATCATCGGGGCACATTTTTCGACGAAACAAAAGGCCAACTTGGGTTTTAAGAAAAACCCAGTTCAAATATGCCATCCATGGTTTTAAATAAAACCTTTTATTTTGCCTACATTGGTTTTCACAAAAACCTTGTATTTATCCATGCTTTCCAAAATATCATTTGGCCACCAAAACTCAATGTGATCCATGTGACATCAATGATCCATGTGACATCAATGACAACATAAAATAACTCAAATTTCCAACACTTACATTAGCGACTGTTGCAGCTTGGATGGTACCGTAGGGATACTCAAGCCCACCCATAAATTGTTTGGAGTAAATACAAATCGAGGACACCAACTATTCATTGTGAATGAGGGTTTTAAAAAACCCTCACATTGTATATTTGTATAAATACATGAGTTGTATTGTAATAATGGAGATCAAGTATCCCAAAATATAAATATAATATCATTTGTCCATTGTGCAATATTCTTCGTGTTTTGGTTATGTTATCTTTATATTGGTGTTGTTTGTTTTTACTTTACAAAATGGCGATCACGGTGGGACCCCCAAAGGGTTTCACATTTTAAATTACCTTGTTAATATTTCTAATCTATATTTTCTATTTTTACTACAAGTTTTTAAAAAACTCGATTGTGCAAAAAGCATAAAATTCACGAGGGTTTTTAAAATATTCAAGGGTTTGATCTATGCTTGCGTGGACATCGGACTACATCTAGAAAAAAATATTACACCACATATGTGAAGCTGGGGGACAAACACGCAAATTTAGAGGTAAGTTATTTTTTTTAAACCGTAGATGTATTTATTTTTTTATTTAAAAAAAATGAATAAATAAATGCTCATATTTCTATTTTTTTAAAAGTCATATATCATGCACTGTTAGGCATCCTAGGCATTCATAAGTATTTTTCAATAAAAAAAATAAATAAAGTGCATTTTTAGAATCATATAGTTTGCACATAGGATAGATCTACACAAGTGCATTCATCTTAGTTGCATTCACAAGTTTTTGTTGTTTATGGTGCTTTTAATTTTTATATTGTATGTTGCTTGCAATAAAATGAAAAGGCATAAGTAGCTTCATTTTAGGCTAAAGTCTCTCATATTTTACTTCTCCAAGTTGGAACAAGTTGTTAGTATTCGAGCATACTCCCACTGTTGGAATCACTTGATGATTCAAGATGGAAGAACTAGGTGAACCCTCCATTATTGGAATCACTTGATGATTTAGGGTGGATCTTAAGAGGTGTACCCTAGGTTCTTTTGAGGAACTTGGTATTAATGTTCTTGGTCACCATATTGGTTGAGTGAAAGATAATTTCTTGGTATTGTATGAACACCATATGCAACAAAAACTTAAAAAAAAATCACATAATTGCATGCATCAATTTAAACATCAGTGAGTTGGACTCCAACACCAACCACTGATTGAGATTAGTGATGGTGGGCTTCATCTCCATATGCTATCTCACTCCATAGTCACCATAGCAGCCTATGAGTGACTTTTTTGGACTTCATCACTAGGAAAATTCTCATTTTCCATTCATATTAAGAATCCATCCTGCATATTAGTCTAGGATTAGGCACATCCAAACACACAAACTGCATAAAAAAATCAAATAAAAAATATTTTTGCAAAATATAGGATTTAATTGTTTGTTGATTCTATGTGAATTTCACTAACATATCACTTTCCATACACATCCCACACATTCATTACCCCATTTGACTTATTAGCTTATGGTTTCAATTCGAAGCCAAGCCAAAATTATGAGTCAAGCATCTACCAGCCAACCCACCTTATCCATGGAATGTTCCACTTCTACCTTAGCAACTTTTGTGGCTAACCCAGTAGCCCAACATAGATAAGCCATTTTGGTTTATCAGTAGGACCCTCACACAATATTCACCTCGAATACTAATGTGATGCACAGAGCCATCCACACCTCCATCCCAAAAGTAGAGCCTTCCACACCTACCGACCATTTCACTACCTACATGGACATGGATAAGGTTGGATCTTACTTAAGATAAACACAACTGATCTTAGAACAACTCAACATTCCACATAGCCAAGTTCCTTATGCTTAGTTAGAACTTTCCCACTCACATCCAACCAAATTCAGCCAAACCTACATCAATCCTCTTTTTGAGGCATCATCCACACCTTCACATCACATGTCTCCACCATAACATAGCCAAATAATTTCCATCCCATCTACCCACACTACCACCTACATCAATTCACTCTATGAAGAACATGTCAATGCAGCTTTGCACATTCCATCTACCATTCCATCCACTACTTCTCATTTAGTTGTGATTTTTTTCACAACTTACCCTCCACCAACATTACAAATACCTAAAATTCACCCACATCCACTTCCATCGCAACCACACCATCTACTTTAGAAATTATCATAAATAAAGCATGGCAAAACCTTAATCAACTATTCATGGGCCAACAAGACACTCGTTCTTGTTTCCAACAACAAACACAAATAACAGATTTTAAACCATATTCCATCCCAAGCCAACACACCTACTTCACACCTGACTTATCCTGGGTGTCACAATCATATCAAGTTGCTATACCCAAACCCCCACTCACCCATATCAACCTCACTTCCACAACCCAACACATTCACATTCCTCAAACTTCATCTTCATTCCATCAACAACAACTATTCCATCATCGAGTTCAACAACATGCCCAACATCACCACACACCCTTAAATCCATTCGACCATCAAAAATTCACCAATCCACATACCCCACATTTGCACAATCATCAAACAATTTAGGGCTTCTACACACATAGAGAAGACCCTAAAATCTAAGCAATACAACAATAGATTGATAGCTTGATTTTGCATACTCCTAGTATGATGTACCAGAAGCCTACCTTCAGATAACTAATCAATAAACCTATTCATTTTTTGGTACCATGACCACCATATATGATATATTTCACATTACTAAAATTTGATAAATTTAATGGGATTGAGGACCCTAGAGAGCACATTAGCACATTTATTCACTCATGCTTTCGGATTCAATATAAATATGCTTTGATGCTCCAAAATTTTCCTTAGATATTGGGGTGAGATGCTTTAGAATGGTATAATCATTTTCCACATAATAGCATCTACACATTTGAAAATTTGGCATATAAATTTTTAGAAAGGTTTTTCCTCAATGTACGTAAGAAAACCACATTGACCGACCTGTACAACCTTAGAAAATTTGAAGAGGATTCAGTCTATGATTTTGGAAAATGTTGGAGAGCAGTTATCACTAAGTTGCCATTCTCCCTGCCAATGGAAGAACTAACCCGAATATTCACAAGGAGTTTCCTAAAACCCATATCTTTGTTATTAAAACTATAACAATACAAAACATTCGATGAAGCTCTCGCTCAAGATTGTGTAATCAAAGAGAGAAAAATCAAAGAGGGTGAGATAAAACCAAAGAAGAAAGAATGGCAAAACAAGGGCCAACCTAAAGAAAACTATTTTGGCCAATCAAAACTTGAGCAAGTCAATGAATTGGTCTTGATTCAACCCATAATGACTCAAAAACAACAATAATCATCGCAAAAACAACCACAAGTTTCATAACAAGTGGTTCCACCACAACAACATCACAACATAGTTCCAACTGTGGAAAATCACCAACATCAATAATATATTCGACAAGACCACACCTACACACCCGTTTATGAGTCATATGCTTCCATATTCCATAGATTGTATGACACTAATGCTATTACCTTACCCAAATTCAAACCAAATGACCCAATCAAACATGGTAAGAACTATAATAAACACTTGTTTTATCCTTATCATCGATAGAATGGGCATCAAATTAATGACTACTTTACATTAAAAGATATGGTACAATATTTTATATATCTAGGGGCCATCAAGTTAGATATTACCCTAGCACAACAAAACCAAACCCTTAGTATCTACCAAATACCACTTTATCATCATGAGGACCAACAACATACAACAAGGGGATCAAATACCATGACTCCTCCTAACCAAGTTAATCATGTACAAAAGTACCAAGGTTTTATGGGGGCTATTCATGTAGATACCCAAGGTCAAAGAAGCACAAATCACCAAAATAAACAACATCAAGCAGTTCAAACTCCTATAGCACTACAAGAAAGTGTGCCTCCATAACCTACCAATACATCAACACAATCCATCACGACTCATTCATCATCACCCATCCAACCAACTTCACAAACACCCACAATCACTTCATCCACACCTACACCATCAACCATTCATCAAACATCTCAACCAAATCCTTCTTCATCTTCACCAGCTAATATCTCATAGTTTGTTAAATCGACTTGTGAGATACCATTTCACCATACATCATTCTCATTATTCGAGCCACAAGCCACCTATGAACCCCACATTTCCACCTCAACTCCATCCACATCACACCACACCACTTCTTCATCCAAAGCTCCCATTCTTGAGGAGCTACCCATCACCAACCCATATCAATCCTCCACTTCCACACCCCCATATTCATCACAGTCAACTACATGTGCATGTGGTCAAACCCAATACACACTATCCAAATAATCAACATCAACATCACCCTCTACCATTTCATCCACATCAGAATCACAATCCATCCAACAACATCATCAACCATGACCACTAGATTTACAACAAATCTTGGAGCAATTAGCTAACATCGAGCTACAATTGAGTTGCCAACACACTCTAATTCTTCAACAAATTTTAATTTGACTTACAATAATTGAGTCACAATTGAGTCATCATCAATATCATAAATATCCATCTCAAAAACCTTAGTACTTGCAACATCCACTTCCACAATCCACATATCAGGTCACACTATCTATACCACAATCTCAAAATCAACCACAATTGAAAAAATGCACCAAGCATCCTACGAAGACCCCTTGCAACTACACATTGCATCCAGAGTCTTACTCATCCATATTACGAAGGTTGCATTAGGTAAATAAAATTACCTTACCAGCTATAAAATCATGAAATTCAAACAGTCCATATAGCAAAAAGAAACAACACTTGTATTGTCCCTATCATCGACAAATGGGCCATGACATCAACAATTGCTATGTATTTAAAGAGGTGGTCCAAGATCTTATAAACAAGGGGGTGACCTCATCATTCCTAGTCCACCCTATTCACCTCATTCAAAATACCAACTTCCTATTTATACCCCTCTGTCTGAGCCGATGTCGATCATATTTTAAAAGTTGCAGGATGCAAAAATAATTATTTTACCTAACATGCCCCCTATCAATCCAAACAAATTTAAACCCAAGTGGTATAGGGAAGATCATTATTGCCCCTATAATGGGTGAACAGGTCATGTATTTAATAATTATTTTACATTTAAGGATATTGTACAAGATATTATGTATAAGAATTCCTTTTTCATAGATGATCCGCTCACCTCATCTCATCAAGATCTTGATATCAATAGCACTAGGTATTCTCAAGGTATCACACCTTTCCAATCATCTGTATCACCAATATTAAACAAGTTGGGGATTCTCAGGGTATCGTACCTTCCCCACACTCATTAGTCACAAAATAGTATAGGGATGTTTAAGGTATCACACCTTCCCCACACAAAAACAAAAATTCAAAAACATTGTATTTCCATTCCAATCACACTGTATTCATGCATACATGTCATCCACCATACTAATGGTCATTTGTTCAGTTTGGATAATTTTTAATCTAATAAGTCTTATCACTTTAACCAGGGGCACCCTTGAGTTAATAAACACCTCACTTCCATAGTTCATAGGCCATGACATCATTTGCACTATCATTTCCATCATCCCTAGGTGTTTTCAATCACTCAACCACTCCTAGTGTTTCAAGCAACCTCTAAAATACATGTCAAGTTTTCTCGAAGACCAAGGCATATTTTCACTAAGAAAATTTTGAGTTATAGGATTGAATATAAAACTCTTGAACTAACCACATTTCACATATACAAAAAACATCTTGTGTCAAAGAGAAATTACACCATTATTGGGTTGAACCTCGAAGCAAAAAAATCATCTTTGCTTTTTCCATTATGCACATAGTCTAAAATAAAAATAGTGGTCTTCACCACTATCAAAACTTTCAAATAAAAGAATGAGTAGTAAGAATAGGGTAAAATTATCATTATACTTTGATTGAAAATATGATTCCCCAAATATCTAATTATTTTACAAATCACACACCACAGATCCTCAAGTTGTAAGGATAGAACTACATTTCTATCCAGGTGGTTACGTAGTCCAAATATCCAAATATTAGAGATCATATTATTGGACTATGGAGCTAATATCTATCAGGGCTATAGATGCTTGACTAGCAGTGGAGTATGCTCATGTGTGGCAACACGTCTCTCTTGAAGAGACCTTTGACCACACATAAGGACAAGCTAACTTCTTGGTCTCCTCCATGACAGGTTTTCATCTCAATTTACTCAAGATGGGTTAAATAATTCACTTGCACACACATTGGTTCTTGATTTCCTTGATTCATTACCACACTCATGATTTGGTAATTGAACATTTTATAGCACACACATTTAGTCTTATAGATATTAGACAGATCTTAGTGATTTTGTTTGATATCACTAGTATGTTTGAGTACCTACAAAAAAATTCCAAGTTGGCCATCCATAAGCCACAACACCATCCATATCATTACCATATCATTCCATGAGTCTTCCATTTCACACAACACCATTTTGGTGCCCCTGATTAATCAAAAAATATAAAGTATATCAAGCAAGAGTCTAATTTTTTTTATGAATGATCATTATAAATGATGCCATTCATTTGCATACACCACACCATCATCACACAACTTGGGGGTGCTTAAGGTATCACACCTTTCCCATCATTTCAAAAAACAAAATCCACTTGGGGATGTTCAAGGTATAACACCTTCCCCAATCAAAACAATCAATCAACTGGGGGTGCTTAAAGTATCATACCTTGCCCATCATTCCAATAAATAAATTCATAAAATTAATTACTAGGTTCAAAATGTTGCATCCTTTTGTCAAAGGTTACGCCCTTTTGTTGGAAATTTTGAGTAATCGGTTGTCATTGATGTCAAAGGATTGATTTCAAAAGTAAAATGATTGAAAATCATTTTCTAGGTTGACATATTAAATTGCAGGAAAATACCTCCATTGAAAAAGAAGACGAGGTAGACAAGCTCCTTTGAAAAAGGTTCAATTAAATGCAAGTTGAGGAATTTTCCAAGGCAAAAGACAAAGGGTTAAAATGATTAATTATAATATTTAAATTAAAAGTTTAAATATTATAATAATATTATTTAAATTTAAAATGGGTGCCAAAATTTAAATTTTATTCTAAGGTGAAAAGCACTGACATCGTCTTCCAAAGTCAAAATGCATATATAAATTGAAACCTAAAATCATTTGGCATGGTGTTCAAAAAAATATTAAGGATTGGCATTCAAAATTCCTAAGGCATCGAAATCCTTTGTGAATTGTAGCACACAATCTTCGAGCAAGGTGACACGAGGGAAAAAGGACGCATGTTCTCCCTTTTTGGACAACACACAAAAGTTGATAAGGAGAGAACATGCCTTTGGTTCCAACCGATCGTGTAGCTTAGTTGGCAGGCAAACCCCATGTAGGGAGTAGTGCGAAGGAGGTCTCATGTTTGAGATGCGATAGTGACATGTTGTTCACGTTTTGTTTTCCACAGTGGTAGTTCATTTTTTGGTGGTAGGTTAAAGGAAATATAAGTGGCTTGAGGTTTTGTATGGGCAGTTAGCCCATGCGGTGGTCTAGCACGAGCTAGAGCGTAGGCTCCGTCAGATCGTGTGTTCGAAACCCCACGGTAACATTTTGGTAAGGGCAAAATTTTTATATAGTGTTTGTTTAATATTTGGGAGTCATACGAATTATTACTTTTTAATAAAGTATTGGTTACTATTAGGAATACATAAGGGTTAGGAGTTGTTTAGAGTGCAATAAGGGTTGAAAATAATGATACAATATTTTTTATATTAGGAGTTATAAGGGTTGAGTTTATTAAATCTTTGTGTTTATTATTAGGGAATAATAAGGTTGTGAAGTCATAAAGCTTTGTGTGTAAGGATTTGTTTTAAGAGTTTTATTTTTGCAAACATAAATTACAAAGAGTGCCTTATATATTTTATTTTTGCAAAAGCATTAAGGAAAAAAAAGGGGATATGTTTTGCATGCAAGAAATAGGAGTAATAAGGAGTTATAGTGAGTTGATATTTTATTGTGATTTTTGTATGGTGAAATATATTTTTAAGAAGGAAATTCATGTGGATGTTTTGAGAAAGTATTTTCCTATCTAAATATTGAAGTGGCACTAGAAAGATCAATTACTTTTAAGACATATTCTGAAGACATATCTCCATAGGATAAATTAAGAGGTATGGGCACATCATTCCTTGTTTAAAGTGTTTTGTCGAGTGAATTTTTTGGAATATAAGATGGAGGTAAAAGGGTTGTTTGGTAAGAATTGTTGAAAATATTTGAGTTAGGTTTTGAGACCTACATGTGCAAAAATTGTTGAGAGAAAGTGGAAATAATTGTTTTAGGGCTAGTACTTCATTGTTGAATGGTTTTGGAAATATTTGGGTTAGAGTTTGAGAACAAGTTTACTTCCATTTTTGAAAGGGATTGAGACATTTGTGCTAGAATTTGTGAACTACTTGTGCTAGGTTTGAAGACAAGTTAATGCATTATTGTGAAACATTTTGAGCATTGGTTGAGAGATATTGAAAGCAATTGTGAAAGTGTTTGAGATCAATTTTGTGAGGGAATTTGTGTATTAGTGTGATTGATATTTGAGAGTAAATTTGTAAAGAAGATAGATTTGTTTTTGTGAAATAAGTTATACATTGTTCTGACTTGATTTGAAAGGTATTTTGTAAGAAATAGAGATTGGATTAGTTGAATGCAATATTTGTGAATGTGAAGAAAATATTGGGTTTTTGATAGTCCATATCATTCTTTATATGTTCTAGAGATTAAACAAATTCTTGGTAGAATATGTCTGAATTGCCTAGTTGAAGAAATTATTTCTGAAAGAGATTTAACCATTTGTTTGTATGCAATATTTGGAAATATTTGAGCAGGTTTTGTGAGCAACCTTGAAGGCATATTTGAGAAAGTATTTTGAGAAGGCTTGGGGCATATTTGAGATAGGATTAAGAGCAGGTTTGATTGTTGATTTAATCAAGCTTTGTGTTAAGTCTTGGGGTAGATTTATGAGCAGAGTGAGATCAGATTTGTGCTAGACTTGGGACAGATTTTGGTGCAAATTTGAGATAGATTTGAGAGCAAGATTTGGAGGTGACAAAGTAATGAGGATAGATATATCTAGTGGATAGAGGTCCATTAGCCAGTACAGTGGGGATAGACGTCTCTGTGGAGAGAGATCCACAATCCAGAGTAGTAGGGGTAGAAGTCTTCTAGAAGTTCACCATCTAGAGTAGAGGGGATAGAGTTCTCCTATGGATAGAGATCCACAAACTAGAGTGAATGGGATAGAGTTCTCCTATGGATAGAGATTCACAAACCAGAGAAAAGAAGAAAGAGTTCTCCTATGGAGAGATATCCATGAACCAGTTGGGGAGATAGAGTTATTTTGTGGAGGGAGATCCAGATAAAGTTCTCCTAGATCAAGTTCCATGAACTAGATCTAGGGGATAGAGTTCTCCTATGGAGAGAGATCCATAAATCAGAGTATATGGGATTGGTATCTTCTTTGGATAGAGGTCCATAAATATTGTAATAGGGAATTGATTCCCAAGAGACTTGATAAAATTTAGAAGAAATATTTTCTCCATGGAGTAGCCCATATTGGGTGAACCATGTTAAATTTGTGTCTCTCTTATCTGTGATGATTTGTGCATTGCTTTTATTACTATTATTAATATTTCCATTGATAATATTGGATAATATTATTTGGGAAATAAAAGTAAAAGCTTATCTTATACTGTTCACACCCCCCTCTCAGTATAAGCCTTTATTCTTCACCTTTTCCTTGCATTCACAATCAAATAAATCCATCGTCAACCCTATCCTACCAGGGCAAAGGCAACATCACCCACATGTTACAAAACCTCTTTTCTATTGGGGCAAAAATAGAATCCATTCACATTCATTTACAACATTATATCATCCACATTGTCACAAACCCATTTTCTATTGGGGAAAAAATAGAATTCATTTACATCACTCACATCATCCACATGACAAAAACCCCTTTTTTGTTGGGGAAAAATAAAATTTATTTACATCACTCACATCATCCACATGACAAAAATTCCTTTTATGTTGGGGAAAAAATAGAATTCATTTACATCAATCATATCATCCAAGTGAACCTTGTATATAGTGGTTTACCCTACTCACTTGGCAATTGCAACGATTGGTTATCCATACAATTCGATAGGATGGATAGATCACCATAAGGACTCTTTTTTACATCATAATTCTATGTCATATTTGAAATTAAATCAAGATGGTAAATCTATTTGTGAATGCATCCATGTTCACAAAAATTTTGAAGCTATCATTAGCCCCTTTTGTAGGCAGAATGTAGAATTCTATTACAATTTACATTTGCATCTTAAAAATTTTCCTTGCACCAAGCCAATAGTTAAGTTAAAAAAGTGTGGCTACATGAAGAGAGGTGGTCTTCCCACCTCCACCACATGTTCACCAACATTGAATATTATTTTCCTTGTCCTCCTTTACTTTTCAACAATAACACTACACATTGTGCTAAGAGAAATTTTTCAAAAACATGGAACCATCCCCAAACTTGGGACAACCAACCTTGACTTTGATTTTAACATTGACATATCCATTTACATCAACCCCTTTTCTATTGGTGCAAAAATAGAATACATTCATATTATCACCAATATTGGCATAAATCCCTTCTTTTTTTAGGGAAAAATAGAACACATCATCACCCACAATTGGCAAAAACCCATTTTATATTGATGCAAAAACAAAATACATTCACATTATCACCCACATTGTAAAAAAAAAAAAAATTGTTAGGGAAAAATAGAACACATTATCACCCACATTGGTAAAAACCCCTTTTTTTAGGGCAAAAATAGAACACATCATCACCCATAATTGGAAACAACCCCTTTTCTATTGGGGAAAAAAAATAATACATTCATATTATCACCCACATTGGCAAAAATCCCTTCTTCTATTAGGGCAAAAACATAACACATCATCACCCACAATTGGTAAAAACCCCCTTTTTTTTAGGGAAAGAACATAATAAATCATTGCATCATCATCTATGTCACCCAATTTTACATCATTCATATAATGCATATCACAAAACACCTTTCATTAGTTGTGGAAAAAACATAATACATCATACACCCACATTTACACCTACATTTTCACCCATATTTACACCCACATTTTCATCCACATTTACACCCACATTTTCACCCACATTATCACCCACAATATCACCCATAACTCTATAAATTGGCTCATGAGATTCATTCTTCACTCATTCACCAATTGAGGGGGTAAGCTACACCAACATTCTTTGTCTCTAGGATTCTTCTTGCACTCCAAGGAAAGAAATTTGCTTCATCAAACCAAGTGTCTCTTGTTTTTGCATCGCATTGTATTTCACACAATGTGATACAAAAATAGGCATATATAGACACCAAATACTAGCCACTTGTCTTCCATCTACATTATCCAATCATAACCATCCATTATTTATTTATATATATATATATTTTTATAAATATTTTTTTTTTGGTAAGTAGATTAATTTATATACAAAACGGGTTTTTTAAGAGGATCCCAAAACCTTATAACAAGAGAGGTCGTAGCCTTTACCATTAGAGAGAGACCTTTGGGCTAATACATTAGGTACCATATGAATATTTCCCAAAAAAAAAAAAAAACACAGTGATGCCCATGAGGGCTACATCAACCCCTCCCAACGGAGGTCAAAAAATAGTTGAAAAACCATAAAAAACACATAACCATCCATTATATAGATCGCTTCCACTAGACGACAAAAAGGAAACCATCCCAGGAAAATTCCTTACACGTCCGGATCCTCCTGATCCTCCTGGGTCTCACGCCCCTTGAAGTGCTTGAGGATCCTCACCATTGCATTTGTAGAGGAGAGGATGTTGGCCGTCATGTCTAACAGAAACTAGGGAGACAACCCCTCGGCTTCACTCTCAATGTCAGAGTTGATTTGCTACGATGGGGTCCCTTTCTCCTTCTTCACCTTCTTAAGCCGTAGAGATGATCGAGATGGGGTCGGGGCGTCAGTCTGCCCTCTCTTGGCTGGCTTGCTACGGGAAACTCTTTGGAGGGACGCAAGATTGGCCATTTTAGGGGGGTTGTTATGGATAGGGCTGGAAGTCCCATCCTCTTGGACAAAACCAAGACTACCCGGGGCTTGGGTAGCAATAGGAAGGACCGCCTAGGGTAGAGGATGATTCGCAATGACATGGTGGAATATGACACTCATTAACCCCTGGTGGATGGGAGGGTAAGATGATTTCTTGCTCTTTTTGATAGTGAGGCCAAGGGAGTAGACAAGATAGTCAGGAATACAGACCTGCTTGGCATCCCTCAGGTGGTTTACAAAATTGATGTGGAAACTATGGAGAGGCTTGTCGGGATCATCGCAAGTAACATATTGAAGGATGGGGATGATGGCAAGATTCCAAGGTTCAGGGAGGGCCGAGCGAAGGAGGGCCGACTTATCCCACCCAAGGTTTCATCCTTTGTCATGGAATTGCTCCAATTCCTCTTCCCAATTGTGACGATCACATCGAATGTTACGACCTACCACCGACAACCCAGTGATCTCACTCATAAGCTCAATGGAGATTTTAAAATTTAGCCCCCTCACCACAACCTCACCCCGATTCCAGGAGTCCACAAAGGCACGGGTGACATCGTCTTTGGGTCCTTGGAATTTTTGGAGGAAAGGGAGCATACCCTTGGCCTTCATAAACATCATGGCTTCGTCACACAGGGAAAGATCAACCGGCTCGACATAAGGAGAAGCCATGGATTCAGGACAAACACACACGCCAGGAGGGAAGCCAGATGACTCTGCACCACACTCCAGGGGACACCTTACACCAAAAGACAAGGCTCACCCAAACACCACTAGATTAAATAGATTTTCTTTGGATATGAGCCTCGCATGCATGCAGAGAGAGCCATCATTACCAAAGATAGTGTTAGATCCAGGATGGTGGCAAAGATTGATGTTGAGGTGGACACGCAACCTTCGAAGGTGCCATGTGTTGCCGAAGGTAGTGGCGCCTTTGGTAGTTATGTCTAGAGAGGTGGGCCGGAGCATCCTCTCGATGTGCCCGGGAGAGGGCCAATGGTGATCTTTGCTTGGGCATGTCGGGCCCATCCAAATCTCAGTAGGGGAGATGAACAAAACATCCACCTATCTTCGACCTTTGCCAGGCACGAGGGACAGGACCAGAGATCTACTGGACCACCTTTCGAGGGACTTTGGGAAAAGATCATTCCCATCATACCTACCATGAACCATCATGACGGGTGTGCCAATTGGGTCCGGTGGTGCAGGTGTCGTGGCTCTCCCCGAGCCCGACCACCTAGGCCCGGTCCTTACATCACGCTTATGTGGAGACATTAATAATATCCTAGCTGGCGATCTTCTCAATGTCCATTGGAAAACTCTGATGCCACACCACAAGACATGTGGACTTTAAACCTTTGTTTGCTAAGTGGTCAGCTAGACCATTGCCCTCCCTGTAGGTATGCTTGAACTGAACCTGGTTCCTCCGACGAAGGATGCTTTTGGCCTGAGTGATGATATTGTAAACCTTCCACGCCAAAACCTTGGAAGTTGTCATGTAGTTGATAATGTTCAAAGAGTCCCCTTCAACAACCAAGGGATGGGGATCCTCCGTCATGAGCTCGAGTCCTCTCAGCAATCCTCTAGCCTCTGCGACATGATTGGTTTGACGCCCTAAGTTTTCACAGAAAGCCATTACAAGCTTTCCATTGTGATCTCGGACTGACCCACCCACAACGGCCGCTCCTAGGTTGCCGCGAGATGCCCCATAAAAATTTAGCTTCAACCACCCGTGAGGAGGCCTGACCCACCTGACGTCCTTCCTGGAAACCCGTGGATCCTCCCGCTCCTTACTCTCCCTGGATAACTTAAAGGATTTGAACAAACCTTCTTCGAACACATGTTTGGGCCAAGGGCTAGGGATAAGCTTGGCATTCTCAATGGCAAAGGTGATGGCCCTATGAGCGACTGAGGGAGGATCCCTAGGGGGTGACCGAAGATCCGACCATTGCGTTCTAACCATACCTACCACAAAAAGTGGTGGAGGCAAGCATTCCACAGGAAATGAAGCTTGGGGTTTTTAAAAGGATTGCCCCATTGGAAGAAAGCCTCCTTGATGGTCTTGGGGGAAACCCATTGGATCTAGAAGGTGGAGAGGATGGCACCAAGGACCGACCTAGTGTAGCCATAGTGCAGGAAGAGATGGTCAGAGGACTCACAGGCAGACTCACACAAGTAGCATCTATTGGCTAAAGCAAACCCCCTCTTGTGAAGATTGTCAATAGTGAGGGCTTTGTTCTGAAAAGCAATCCAACAAAAGAAATTTACCTTTGGGATAACTCCTTTCCTCCAGATCAAGTTGTAAGGAAAGTCTAAAATTGGTCCTTTGCACTGAAGCCCATAGGCAGTTTTGATAGAGAAACCCCCATCATCGGTCCCCCTCCATATCAATCTGTCTAGTCCTCTACTAGTGGGTATGATGATGTCCTTGAGGATTGAGGATAGGAAGCTAGCCTTCGACTCTAGCCCTTCTGCATTGATGACTTTCCACTATAGGGAGCCATTTCTCCATTCAATGAAATCGGCCACCTTCTGCCCAACATTGTTATCCAGGAAACTTTTAAGTTGAGCCAACCCGGTCTGTTCTAACAGAGGATCCTCTAGGGCCCACCTGTCCTTCCAAAAGTCTATACTTTGACCATCCCCAAGGATCCACCTGATGCCATTTTGGATCAACTATCTGGATTGACCAATGGCTTTCCAAAAAGCTGACCCCCTAGTGGGAATTCCACCCTCAAGAAGGGGAGTGTTGTTGAGGTATTTCCTCCTAACAATCCTAACCCATTCGACCGGTTCTTCGACTAGGATCCTCCAGGTGTGCTTGGCAATGAGCGCAAGGTTCATCATGGCCATTCTTCTGAGCCCTAAACCACCTTGCTTTTTGCTTCTACACACTTTGTCCCAGGCTACCAGAGGGATCCTAGATTTATCTTCATTGCCTGACCAAAGGAAATTCCATTGAGCCTGCTCGATCTTGAGAAGAACTGAGGCAGGCACTCTAAAAATAGACATGAAGAAAGTCAGAATCCCTTGGAGGTAAGCCATGGTAAGGGTTGCCTTGGCAGCTTGGGATAGGAACTTGCCTTTCCATGATGCCAATTTTTTGTGGATCCTCTCAATCACCATATTCCACATCCCTTCCTTTGCACGCCCACAAAAAAGTGGGAGGCCAAGATAGGTGGTGGGAAGGTAGTCAATTGAGTAGCCCAGGATCCTTGCAATCTGGACTTGACGCCTAGCCGGGGTGTTGATGAAAAATATCTTGCTTTTGATGTAATTTACTTTTTGGCCGACAACCTTCTCATAGAGACCAAGGATTCGTTTGATGGATTTAGCTTGAGCTACTAACGCAATGGTGGACAAAAGTGTGTCATCCACAAACTACTGATGGGTGATCGCATCACCCTCGAAGGCAGGGAGGATCCCCGTCACCTTCTTTCGACATTGGCCATCCTTGAGAGCTCTTCCCAATGCTTCTGCAAGGATAATGAAAAGGATGGGGGATAGAGGATCCCCTTGGCGTAAACCTCTTGAACTTTGAAAGAACCCGACGGGGGAGCCATTGACTAGAATTGAGAACCAGGGAGAGGAAATGCAGCCCTGGATGAGATCGACCCACAAAGGGTGGAAGCCAAACTTGAGAAGGATTTTTTGAAGAAAGCATCTATCAACCCTATCGAAGGCTTTATTCATATCCAACTTAAGAAACATGGCAGCCTTCTTAGACATTGAGGCCGAATGCAGGGTTTCATGGATCGAGATGACCCCATCCAGGATGTTCCTCCCTTTAACCGAGCTGCCTTGGGATTGGTCAATGATGAGGGGAAGAATGGCCTTCAGCCTATTGGCCATAACCTTGGTCAAAACTTTGTAGATGACATTGCATAGGCTGATGGGCCTATAATCAGAGATGGATTTGCAAGCAGAGACTTTCGGGATGAGGGCCAAGAAAGTGGAATTGAAACTACGAGGGACGACTTTGGTTTCCTAAATTTCTCTAATAGCCTTACAAACATCAATCTCCACCACATCCCACATAGTTTGGAAGAACCTTGGTGAGAAACCATCCGGTCCAGGGGCTTTATCGGGTTGCATTGAAAACAAGGCCTCTTTAACTTCATCGTGGGTGAAGGGATCCACCAGTATGGAGTTCAAGTCCTGAGGAACGATGCTGGGGATATTAGCAAGGAGAGTATCCTAAGCTTGATTGTCATCCTCTGAGGCACTTCCCAAGAGGTTCTGGAAGAAGGACACTGCTTCGGTCCTGATCTCCACAATGTCAGTGGACACTGATCCGTTGCTGCACACGATCTCCCTGATCTTGTTGGATGCCCTATGCCGCATGGTGGAGGCATGAAAGAACCTTGTATTGGCATCACCTTCCTTGACCCATAGGTCTCTTGACTTCTACCTCTAGAAAGTTTCCTCTCTAGCCAAGATATTATGGAATTCTGCTAGGAGGTTTCTTTCCTCCTCCCTAGTGGGGCTGCTGTGGTCCCCTGCTTTGATTCTCCTTTCTATGTCCTAAAGTTTCTCAGTAATAGCTTTCTTGTTGGCAAAAAGGTTGCCAAAGACCTTCCTATTCCATATTTTTAGGTTTTCTTTGACCATCTTCAACTTCTAAGCCAGCTGAGAAGTGGTAGACCCTCTGACACTTTGATGCCACCAAGAGGACACTTGATTTTTGAAATCCTTGTGTTGGGTCCACATGGCTTCGAAACAAAAAGGAGTTTTAAAGGAGGGAGGCCTACCAGATTCAAGGAGGATGGGATTGTGGTTTGATCCGATCCGAGGTAAGGCCAGCAGAGTGGCATCACCAAACCATGGGATAGCTTCTTGAGAAATTAGGAACCTGTCCAACTTGACCTGGATGAGTCCGCTATCAATCCTCCTATTGCTCCAAGTAAAAGAGGATCCTTTGAGCTGAACATCCATGAGCTCATTGGTATTGACAAACCCTCTGAAGTCCTCCATGCTTCTACTATAAGAATCATTGCCTCCTCTCTTTTTAGATGGATGCAAAGGACTATTGAAGTCCCTTGCTAATATCCAAGGAAAGGTGTTAAAGTTGGTTCTCATTTGAGTTACTATTTCCCACATCGTGGCCCGCTCACTGGGTGAGTTTGGGGCATAAATATTTGATAGAATCCAAGACTGCTTGCTGGTCTTGGAGAGAAACAAAATGTTTAGGATCCTATTCGATGATGACAAAAGCCTTCCTTCGACTAGGGTAGGATCCCACGGACACATAAGCCCCCCCGACGTGCCTTGAGCAGGACTGAAAAGGTAGTCTCCACTGGCCCAAATGGCCTTGGCAGCCTTTCGAGAGTAGAATTCATCGATTTTGGTTTCTTGCATGATGAATATGGAAGGATTAATCCTTTTCCTTAGGTCAGCCACCAACCTCTCGCTTGGTTGCCTCATTTAGGCCCCTCACGTTCCATGAGAGAACCTTCATCTCAAGGGTTTGGGGTTTTTCCCGCCTCCCTTCACCAGCTGGAAGGGGGGTTTGGTTCCTTGCTTATCATTGTCGGACTCGTCGGAAAAAAGCGTCGACTGGGTCCCATTTGCGATATCCTCCATTGTTTCCTTGTTTCTTTTCTCATTGTCAGAGGGTCTCCCTCTTTTCCTTTCACTGCCATAGTCTATTGCCTATTTCCTGCTCCTGGTGTTCCTGGGGCTGATCCTTCCCGAGAGAGAAAGGTCTTATTTTTCATCTGAAGGAGAAAGGGGTGCCTCTCCCCTATTCGAGCAAATTGGGGATTTTTCATTGCTCACCACCAGGTGTTCATCCGAATGAGAATTTGGACATACCATTTTGGGAGGGGTCTGTACCTGGGCCACTGGATCCTCTATGGTGGGACTGATGAGAAACAAAAATTTTGGGAGTGCCTCCTGCTCCTTTTGGCTTGGCAGGGATCCTTCTCCTTGCTCACTGGTTTGCTTGCCTTGTTCTACAGTGGCACTCTGGCCAGCCTCCTGAGGTGCTCGATGAGCAAGATTATGCATGATGTGTTTCGGCCCTACCAACGGTTCCTTGTTGAGAGGGGGGATGCCCTGGTTCCTCTGCATGCCCTTGGTGGGACCTGCCACCTTTTGGTTATGGGTCCTCAAACCAGGGCACTGATTCGGTAGATGACCTTGGGTGCAATAGTGAGTACAAAAGGTAGGCTTGTTTTCATACTCGATGGGCTGCCTCCTGATCATATGGGATCCTCTGTACAAATTGATGAAGGAAGGTAGCTCTGTCTCCAAGTTAGCAAAGACATAGAAGTGGGCATGGACCATCCTGGATCAGACTTTGGTGGAGGGATCGATGGCAATGAACTCGCCTATGGAGCGGGCTATCCCTCGAATGACATCCTCATGCCAGAATTGGAAAGGGAGGTTTGGCAACCGAACCCACAGAGGAGCTACGTTTATGTTTTGAGTTTCGGGGTTAAAATCATCCCCCCACTTTCGGAGAAAGAGGCTCCTGCGTTCGAGGAACCAGGGTCCCCCAGCTAAGATGTTGCAGCAGTCCTCTTGAGTATTGAGTCTGATGGTGAAGAACCCTCGAGAGAGAGCAACGATTTCCATGTTTCCACTGGTTTTCCACTTGGAAAATGCCCATTTATGAATGGTCTCCATGTCTGGTCTCCCTCCAACAAACTTGCCAACCAGAGTGAAATGCTCAAGCTCCATGTAGCTATCCATTAGGTCTTTCGGGATAACTAGGTCTGTTCCACAAGGAAGCAGTTCCTGGGAGGGTTGCTTTGTTGATGATCTTGGCCTCAGGACCTGAGCGTAGGACCCTTTTTGGTTTAGGTTAAGCCTGCCGTTTTGTCCCTCCTTGTCAGGAGGGTCTTTTCCACTCCTGTTCGACCCGTCCACCTGGGTCCCTGATGCATCAGCCACTACCCCGTCAACCGCATCACGACTGGTCCCTCCTGGACACTCGCCTGACCATCCTGCCTCCTTTCTATCGTATCCTCCCTGTCGCTCTCCATCCTTCCGCTCGATCGCTACCTTTCCCGCTCTCCATCCTCTTCCCATAAATATTATATTTATATATTTAATATATATATATATATATATATATATATATATATATGAATAAATCTAAGCCACTCATAATGTTTTAATCTCAACCATCCATCTAACTTGATCCATGTCACATGTCAAAGTTATAATCTTAGCCATTCATCACGATTTAATCTTGACCATTCATCCATCATGATTTGTGTCAATTACAAAATCTCAATCTCAACCCTTCATCATGTCTTAATCTCGACCATTCGTTAGTGTCATCGAAACCCTAGCATGATTAAGGGTAAAATATAAAATATGATTCACTTTTGTGAATCAAGATGGGAAAATCCAAAGGTTGAAAAAAAACATTATACATCGTATCACAAGCCTTAGCACTCAGATGTCCGTGTGACATTAAATCAACGAAGTAAAAGCATATATCGGTATCATAGGTATTACTCAAACAAGGTATAATATATCATTGATTTTATAACTTGTGTTTTCTGAATTTAGCTTACGTTTCATGATTACTACACATAAGGTTTGTAGTTTTATTGTTTTATAGGGTCACACACAATGGAGCCATCATATATACTATTAACTTCTTTGTGTTGTGATCTGTGTGTAGGTTATAGGTACATGATACATCTTACATTAGCAACTGTTGCAGCTTAGATGGTATCGTAGGGATAATCAAGCCCACCCATAAAATTTTTGGAGTAAAGACAAATCGAAGACACTAGCTATTATTATGAATGAGGGTTTTAAAAACCCTCACATTGTAATATTTGTATCAACACATGAGTTGTATTGTAATAATGGAGATCAAGGCTCCCACGATATAAATATAATATCATTTATCCTTTGTGTAATATTCTTCATGTTTTGGTTATGTTATCTTTTATATTGGTGTTGCTTGTTTTTACTTTACAGGTACCAAATAAGGTATACCAAAATTGAGGAATACCTAAATATCTATATTGATAGGAACCATCAAATGCCTTCTTAGATTTGTTCTGTTATCAAATCAAAAAAATATAGGGTTATTACCCCTTGCCTCATTCTGTGCAGAATACCCAACTAAGTCACATTGACGACTTTGTCATTTTATTGACCTAGAAGAAATGTCATCATGGTCAATGCATCCTTCACACCTTTTCTAAACTTATCAATGGGAATGTATTTTTTGTTACTAGTTCACTTGTCCCTTCCTTCTCATATTTTGACCGTAGAAAGGCCCTTTTATCATCTATGATAGTCCATTAAAAATTCCCATTTCTTCTTCATTGTTGATGTGTACTTGGCCTTCTAGTAGCATCAAAATTTTTCTGATGCTAGGGCCATCAATTCTTATTCTAAATTTTTCATTTATGACCCTGATTTCTTGGGCACTTGGATCATAAAACTTTGCATGGGTGCTTATCAATTCATAACAAAAATTTACCTTAGTTGCCATATATTGGACCAAAAATTTAATTCATATATGTGCTCCAAATCCTGAAGGTCTACTTATATTTCTAAAGTGCTCCTAAGTATTTGTTCTCAGCTTTTTAGTTCTCTTGCAAAATTCATGGTCGATGCAACCTTCAACCATGTCTATCAAAACCTTGATGTTAGAGGAATATATGGGCATGAGTACTTATTGTATTTATTGAATGAAGTATTCCTTTGTCTTCATCATTCTAAGCTTGGTAAGATTTTCTCTTCTACTGAATAACGAATTGTAGAGGCTTTTAGTCAGGGAGTGAAAAATATTTATCTTTTAAGGTCATTACTCCTTTTAGCTTTCCTCTTTTCATGATCCCCGCATGTCTTGCATTTATTGATCCTTATTCATTTTTTGAAAATACCATATTCTTCAAGGAGTGTGTAAATGTATATTTATATTTTTCAATATTAATTTATTCCCACAAATGAGGTTATTTTATAATGTAGCAGTTAATGTGGATCTTTTTTCCAAACCACTAGCTTTCCTTCCCAAATAATTTTTTGCAAGGAAGCTTCTTAATTACACCTTTATCCATTGATTTATGGTTGGTGTACCTTAGATTGTATGTCACTTCATGTCTAATCATGTCCCCCATTTTTTTCACAAGGAGACTTGATTTTTGACTAACTAACATCTCCAAAATTCACATGTGCTTTGACTGGGATACCATATTAGGATTGATATTTCGTGTTTATGCTTATTGCAATTGCCAAGGACCCTAATCATTCTAGTTTTTATTTTACTCCCCTTTTTTTATCACTGCTTGCATCACAAATTATTAGTTCAATAATTTTTATCTTTGTGCAATATGCGGGCTCTAAGACTTCATTTAAATATTCTTCCATCCATAATGGTATTTTTCATAGGTCACTATAGGTACGGAGAATATACTTTCTGGACAGGTTTATATTTATAACTATTTCTGTGGCAACCCTATGCTTGATTCCTTCAACTTCCCTAATTGAATGAATTTGAATGACCATTTCTTCCACATTACCACTCCAATATTGTTCACTGTCCTTTGGTCAATGAGAGCTTGGATGGATTTTGTGCTCATCATGATGGGTAGGGGTAATTATTTTCTCTTCCTCCTAGTCTGGCTCATTTTTTTGTTATAATTGACTCATTTTCTCTTTCTATGACAAAGTCATTCATGAACAATGAAGTCAATTGGTCTCATTATATGATTGAACAAGGAGGTAGAGATTCATACTTCTTAGTATATCCACTTTAAGTGATTCCACAATAGCCATAAGGCTACATATTTCTCCACTATATTGTGTGTTTGGTATATGAATACCAATTCTCTGAAGTGTTCTAATGCAATGCTCTAGCTTTTGTCTATGTACTTTGGTAATATTGGTAATATATACTTAGGTAGCTTCTTCCATCTATTAGGTGGATTTTTGGGGCTCAAGGGGCTTGATCCTACCTCATCTAAAGGGATATGTGTTGAGGGGGTATCCATCTAAGATATGACAATAAATTTTAACATATTTTTTTACATACCTCTAGGCTTCTTTTATGGATGTGGAGTCACCAAGTGAATGTAGCTTCTTGCTTCACAAAAGTAAATATATTGAGTTCTTCACTTGAACCTTTATCTGGTACTTTTAGCAGTGGCTTATTTTGGTATTCATTCTAGAGCAAATTTGCCAAGTGATAAAAGAGGTACTTCAGCAAGCAATAAATAGACTAAGACCCTCACCAAGTCTTAGTCCTACTCCTTATTATGATTCTAGGACCAATGATGCATCACTAGGGTCCCATGAAACATGTTATTAAACTATTGTCATATTTGATTAGCCCCACTCAAGAAAATCATACCTCACATCGAAGTGACATGGTGGGCCACAACTGAGTGCACAAGGTGGACCAACATTTTTTACAATGTCGGCTCCTTGTTAAGATGTGATATTCAAGGCACTAGTTGCTCTACAAAGGGAAAGGGGTGCAAAAAAATAAACAAACTCAACAAATAAAAGGAAATGGGGGTTATGTGCCAAGAAATATGCTAAAATTTTCTTATAAAAATAGGTTTGAACACTATGTTCTAGTGGTGAACACTTCCTCTCCTCGATACAGTGAAGTGCAATTAAAATATACCAGTTATATGCATATATAAGTAGGTGGGTCCTACAAGAGAACCAAGATAGTAAGTGATTCAGTCCTAAAATAGATGTAGACCTCTTACACACACATAAACTTATAAAATATAATATTCAGGTAAACAACCATAAACACATACACATACACAACAATAGGTTTATAGGAAAAGATAAAAAAGTAGACACAGGCTCCCATTTATATATATAATTTAGGTAAAATTTTACAAATATTGTTCCAAAAGTGAGAGTTTAAAATTATCCACAAGCCACATAGAAACCACAACTATTTTTACAATGAGAAATGAAAGAAAAAATTACAATTGCATAAAATTTTAAACTTGTCGATTCTTTACACAGCTAACATTACTCACATTTATAGATTTACAAGGGAGGATTTTCCCTCCAAAATTATATACAATTAGATTTGAAAATTCCATCTACTTTTATTTGGTATTCTTATCATTGAATGATGTACATATTTGATCATAATGACTGATCAACATAGGACTATCAAATCCATACTTCTTCTTGAATGAATATTTGGGATAATAATTGAGGTCGTCTTCAGGTAGATGGTCTTCATCTCTTCAATCGAGTAAGTCATTAATTCAACTCATCTACCCTTTTCACTTGATTTGATTTAGCTCTTCATGTTCTCCATGATTCTCACATGAAAAATGGTATTACTTTCCTTTAGTGCCCTTTTATGGTACTACCTTAAGGTTGATTTGAGTTGGTTGTGTTGTGAGATCCTTATTTTTAAATCCCCATTACCAACTAGTTTGAATTCACATTTTTAGCATTCTTTCTATGTATTTTTAAAGGTTGGCCTTTCCATTAGATATTGATCTCATAATTTAAGTTGTATCCCCATGCATATCTATGTAATCCCTATTTTCATTTTCAATGCTTGGTCATTTGTGCACCTTTGCCACCTTGTAATCATTCTTGTCACCATGTGGACCAATTTCAATTGCAATAGTTTCCAAAATACCATTCAGTTAGTCCTCCACCTCAATCCATGTAATATTATCCATTTCATTAGCAATGGTGGAGTGATAGTCTTATTTTTCATCAGTAGCAACATTATCGATCTCATCCTGGCACACAAGTCAATGATATGAAAGATTTATCAACAAAATAGTAATCATGAGTGGTACAAGGGAATCAATGCATGTAGAAGCTTCAACAAGATTCATTGTAAAGCCTCAAAACTTACCTATGGTCTTAGTCTAGAGTATTTTAAATAAGTTTGAAATCATAGTCTCTATAGTTTGTGGAACTTGCTCTTCTTTGGTAGTGTTCTTTATTGTGAGGTGTGGTGGCATTTATCAAAAATGGTATTTTTGGAACTCAAAAATCTGTAGTTTGACACCATTATGGAGGAAATACTCAATGCCTATGGGTTCATTCCTTTTCTCTAAAAAATTAGTGGGAGTGAATTTAATATTTTCTTTGAGTGAAGAACACAAGCTTATACTGAGAGGGAGGGTGAACTAATAAGACCAAATTTTACTTTTATTTCTCAAACAATATTATCAATATTATCAATGGCAATATCAGTAGTAGTAATCAAAGCAATGCATAAATCATCACACATAATAGATACACCAATTTAATGTGGTTCACCCAATGTGGGCTACTCCACGAAGAAAATTTTTCTACTAAATTTTCTCAACAAATCTCTTGGGAATTACTTCCCTATTACAATGTTTATGGACCTCTGTCCAAAGGAGACACCAATCCCCTAATGCTCTAATTTTTGGATATATCTCCATAGGAGAACTCTTTCTCCTCTTCTCTGGTTCATGGAACTTGATCCAGGAGAAATATTTCTCCTCAACTGGTTTGTGGATCTCTCTCCATAGAAGAACTCTATCTTCCCATTTGGTTCACGGATCACACTCCATAGGAGAATTATTTCCCCTTGATATGGTTCATGGATATCTATCCACATGAGAACTCCTTCCCCTCTGCTCTAGCTAATGATCTTCTAGAAGACTTCCACCCCTACTACTTTGGCTAAGGGATCTCTATCCACTGAAGACCTTTGTCCTCACTACCCTGGCTAATGGATATCTATCCACTTGATACTACTATCCTCTACTCTATCACCTCCAAATCTTGCTCTCAACTCCATCTCATATCTCCACCAAAATATATCCCAAGTGTAGTACAAATCTTCTCTAACTCTATCTTAGGCCTAGCATAAATCTGCTCACAAATTTGTACCAAAATCTATCCTCTAATCTATCCTCAAGCCTTAACACAAAGATTGAACCAATCACAAATAAAATCTGCTTAGAATTACCCCAATCCTTAACACAAATCTTAAACAAATCAATTAATCAAATCTGCTCAGATTTACCCCAAGCCTTAACACAAAGCTTGAACAAATCAATCAATCAACTCTACTCAGATTTTTCCCAAGCCTTAACACAAAGCTTGAAAAAATCAATCAATCAAATCTGCTCAAATTTACCCCAAGCATTAACACAAAGCTTGAAAAAATAAATCAATCAACTATGCTCTCAAGTCTTCACAAAGACTTGTCTCAAATATGCCTTCAAGTCCTCTATAGAACTTGCTCAATTTGCTCTCAAGTCTTCACCAAGACTTACCTCAAATCTACCTTCAAGTCCTCTCTAGAACTTGCTCAATATGCTCTCAAGTATTTACCAAGACTTACCTCAAATCTACTCAAACACATGCTCAAAAAAACTCACAAGATATGCTCAATCAATCTCAAATCTTGCACACAATGATATCAATTGCTTTGTATAATATTCAAAGTAATTCCTTTAACTTGAATCAATTAGACATATTCTATTCAGAATTCGTTTAACCTCTAGAACATATAGAGAATAATGTACTCTATCAAAAAATCAATATGTTCTACTCAATCATTAAGTCTATCACTTTCACAAATATGATTTCTAATGTTTGCACATTCACTTTCAATATCACTCAAAACCAATGCTCAATAATTTCACTTAATCATTCAACCAATGAAACACAACTTGTTCACTAAACCTAAACAAGTGTTTTCAAACTTCTTCAAACAAAGTGCACAATGTGGGTCTCAAATCCTAACTCAAATAATCCTCAATCTCTATCTCAAATGTTCTCTTAAACATTCACCAATGAAGCATATGAGAACTCACTCAAACATTTCCAACAATGCTTTTCAAACAATCATTTTCACTCCACCTTGTATTTCACAACATTCAATCCAACAACACTTTAATAAAAAGATGATGTGCCCATACCTTTTTTTTTTTATGGAGATAAGTCTTCAAAACCTATTTTACTCACAACCAAATCCTTTTTCCATTTCTAGGTTAGATAGCAACAATCTATCTCAAAATCTCCACAAGAATATTTATCTCAACAAATATTTCACCATACAACAAATACAATATAATGTCAACTCACAAATACACCTTATTACTCCTTCCTTAAAAATAAATACTTAATCAATAGATCATACACTCACTCAAGTAAAACCACTATAAAGACACTATCTGTATTGCTATTTTTAATTCCAACTCAACATAAAATATTTTAACCCAAATTTCAACCTTCCAAACACTTTAATATTTTAACTCAAAAAAAAAAATCAAATTACAATAATAAAGTCCTTTGTTTACACCTTATAATCTCCAATTCTTAATCCAACATACATTCCAAATTACAATAATAAAATTCCTTGCTTACACCTTATAATATCCAATTCTCAATCCAACATACAATCTGTCTTTTCAAATTATACAACAATGATTAAAATTTTTTAATCATACCTTAGCCATGTAACCAAAAATTGTGCATGCCTCAAAACACTAACATGCACTCCACATGAATCGAACTTGGGTTCACCACCTTCTGAGAACCTTAGCCTTCGCTAGACTACCACTTGGGTTGTGCACCCACACAAACACCATAATGCACTTTATGACCTTTGTACCTTCCACCATGTCAAAACATTTGAAACAAAACACTTCCCTCTATTGCCATTAGGGATCAAACGTGAGACCTGTTGTCCATAAATACCTTACACTACCAAGCCTTACCACTAGGCCAACCATGTGGTTGGTAATAGGGACATGCACCCTTCTACCTTTATGTGTCCACTGTTCTTCTTTAGCTTTAAAAATAAAAGCCTTCATCTTTATTTGCTCACAAAATTCACATCAAATAATTTTTTTAACTTTTCGCATGTGCATTTTGGAGACTCAACTTTTATTTTCAGAACTTTATGGTATATAAAACATTTTTCTTCCTTGCTTGGATGTCAGCGGAAATTAGATATTTGAATTTATTCTTGGTGCCAAACCCACTTAGGGTTATAAATTATTATAATATAAATATTATAATTATTTTATAATTAATCTTTAGGCTTCCTCTTAGCACTTTAATATTATAATAATAAATATTATAATATTATTTCCTTTGGGCCTAGATATTTCCTTTCTTCACCTTGGGCTTTCTCTTGAAAATTTTTACTATTATAATAATAAATCATAATATTATTTCCTTTGGGCCTAGATATTTTCTTTGAGGTATTTAAACCAAATATCTTGGGCTTAGAATATAAATATTTTAACCCTCATTTTGTAAATTCCTTTGCACTTGAGATGAACTAACTTTTGACATCAATAACAACATAACTACTCAAAATTTCTAACATTGAGTTGGCCCAATCATGGGATAATGGGAATGTGTTGTGTGCAGCCTCTGTTTCACTATCAACACTTACTTTATGGCTAAAGCAACTAGCCTCCCTATTGACGGGGACATTCTAGTTTGTGAAAAAAACTCACTGGTTGATGAATTGGTCTTTTTCAAAGACAAAGGTAACAAGTTGGGAAAGTATAAAGGGGGAATTGTTAGAGAGACCCTTCCTAAGCCTTGGAATAAATGAATCCTCCCCATTATCTAATACTTTAATATCGATGAGACCAGAACTATCTTGAGAAATTTCCATTTAACCTTTATCAATCACATTCGAGGTATCAAGGCCATTAATATTCTAGATTACTTGGTTATATCCATTGAACATTAATTGTTCAACATCAAGAAAGGGATGTCCTCTTACCTTATCCACTAGGGCCTTCACCTCATCCTCTATAGGCATGCCTTGCAAAAAGAAGCCCAAAAAGTTAGTCGCATGCATTGGTAGTCCCCGTACGGTTATTGACTCTAGACAAGGGATTCCCTAGAAGGCGTGTCCTTATGAAGGTGTGCTCATAATGAAGTTTTAAGGTCAACGTTGTTCTTCTCCGTATAAGTCTCAAGCAAGGAAGTGAAAGTTGTTAATCATTATTGAACAATAATAGGATTATCCTGATGATTATGTAAAGAAATAAAATATTGAATATGCCTCAACTTGGTCATCTCCACATGTTTTAGTGGTCTCATAGAGTGAGTCTTCCAAGCCATCAAGTCTATTGAGATCAAGGCTTCCTACATTCACCAAAAAAGCACACATTCAAGTGGAAGACTTGTTCAAATTGAAGCAAGAAAAAATGGTGCACCAAATGATGTTAAAAAATATGTGTATCTACCCCATCTCACTCATGAGCATCAAGAAGGAAGCATGCATGTAAAAAGGAAATAATACCAAACAAAAGGAAATGAATCAAAGCAAATCTCTTCTCATTAATTTGTTGGATAAGATCCAAGGTTACACAGTAGTACCCTTGAGGTCTCAAAAATTGATACAATTTTTACAATAATGGGTGCCCAAAGAATAAGTCTTTCACAGAATCCGGGTGCACATCCAATGTTTCTTCGCGTACCACAATCGAGGTGGGTGATCCAATGCCACCGCTGCTTTTATCTAGGTTCTCTGATGTCTGATATTTCTTCCCAAAGCCTTCTGAGGACCTGCAAACTACACACAAGGAATCCAAAAGAGGTCAAATAGCAAGGGTGTATGGTGAAAACATGCAATCCCCACAGGGGCAAAATAGCATATGAATTAAAATGCATCAAGCGATATCCAAATGACTTGAAAATTTTCAGATGTTAGAGAGGATTTTTTGGGAGGATATCACCCAAAATAGATCAGAAATTACATCCGTAGACCTCTCAATTTAGCACTGCCTGCCTGCAACATACAAAAAGGAAGACAACAAAATCTTGAACTTGAACTTATCCAAAACTCATGAAATTTGGTCAGTATGTATAAATTGACATTTCAAGACAACCCATATGACCATATTATTAAATTGGATCCTGGATCCACCTGCATCAAACTGGGGTGCCCGGATGGGCCCTACGAGCCTACAAAAACTTAAAAATAGCATAACTCCTTCATTTTAACTCCAAATGACCTGAAGTTTGAACTATAGCATCATGGGAAAATATATAAAATTAATAATTAAAAATAGTATTGAATTTTTTTAAGAATTTACCCTAATCCCGGGGGGGGTGATGGTGACTGCAATTATTTGGAGGACACCCTTGGAGGGTATACCCACCAAATCCAACTAATTTTTGTTACCAAACCACTGTAAGGTGTTCCTAAACAATGTAAGGTGTTTTGTAGTCAAATTTTGTGAAGAAATTCACCCGGATGGAAACGTTACGCTCGAATTACCTTCTTGAAGTCACCCGATAACCTCCTTGGCAAAATAGACATTACGAGGGAAAAAAGGTGCAATAAGGTGAGGGGAAATTTTGGAAGCACTCTGTTGCATATCCTAGAACTCATATCTATTGTTTTGTATGGATATGGAACCCATTTTATATCCCAAAGGGGCTCATGTACAAAAAGGCATGCAAGGGCATGCATGGTAGGAGGTGCCACTTGTCAAATGGGAGGCATGCATAGGGTGTGGAAGAGGATCTCCCAATTTGGCCCTCATCAAGATGGATGTCATAAGGATTCCCTGTCCTCTACCTTGCATGCTCTATTTGGGTGGTCAAATGGCAGTTTTTGGGTGCCATTTGGCCGAATTTTGACTTTTTTTAGGTCAAACTTCACCACTGTCCCACCTTGGGACGAAGGCTCACCACCATCCTAGGGTGGGACAAGGGGCATCTACCATCATCCGAGGGTAGGACGGTGGTGAATTTTGTGCTAAAACCTCCTAAAATTGGGCCGGTAGCCTCCAAAACCCTTTTTGGAGTGGCTAGAACCACTGTGAGCCTCTTGAGGGCTGCCCAAGGGGCCATATTATGTCAATTTGATCATTGCTTGTGGATGCTTAATCGATTTTACCACATTTTAGTGTCTATAGATGCCCATTTTTGAGATGCATTGTGTGCAGCATAGTGCTGAGCAAAAATAGATAAGCAAAATGTAGAATGATTAAGGTTACTTGATAACCTAACCAACTTTAGATGCCCCAATCATGAAAAGGGTGTGTGTTCTTGAATATTTGCTTTTGAATCACTGAATTAGCATGGCTATGCTTGAATTTTTTCTGTCATGAAGGTTCAGGGCCTATGACTTCATGATTCCAGTAATGTCAAGCGTTATAATCTAATTTTGTGTGCTTGTTTGCTGCCCCAAGCAGGAGCATGATTGTCTTTTTTGAAGATTCATTGAACGAACGCCATTCGCATAATTGAGTGTGTGCTTGCTGATTTGGACTGAGTATGACTACCCCTCAAGCGATGAGTTGATGAGGGAATGACCAAAGAGAAAAGAGACAAGTCGCTTGACTCAAATGACTTGTATTATGCTTACCTTAAGTTTTGTCCCTTGAAAAATAGGGCAATTTGGAGAGGATTTTGGTGACTTTGTGGAGTGTTCCTGGAGGAAAGGAGCTGAAAACTACATGTCTAGGGAGTGGTACAGCCAAAATGGCCTTATTAGAGCATGAATTAACAACTTTTCCATCCCTCCTAGTATCCTCAGGGTTGCATTTTGACCTATGTAAAATTTGGACCCAATTTGAGCTGTTTTGGTATAGTTTTGGACATGTTTTGGGTCATTTTGGGCTATTTTGGCCTATTTTTGCTACAACCGTCCTAGGATGGGACGAGGGCATATTCTACCACCATCCCAGGGTGGCATGGTCGATCAAATATGTTCTCATCCCACCCTAGGATGGTGGTGACCCCTGCATCTTTATATAAACCCAAAATATGAAGGTTAGGCTCATTTTTGCATGCTTTCTTTGGCAGTTTGAGAGGTGAGGAGTAGGAGAGTGATTCTAAGTAGTAGAGAACTATCAAATTCATCCCACAGTCACCATGATCCATTGGAGGATTCGGTGCGAGACAAGTATGACAAGTCTCTCTTATTGCATTTTCCTAGTGTTAGGAGTTGATTTTCTTGGTTTTATGTTATGTTTTTGACTTGGAAGCATATCACACTAAATTGTAGGTAATTAAACCTAATTTATGAGATATGTACAAACTTTTGTGTTTTGCCCATGTTTTTGTGCAATTAGATTGCATTTTGTAGATCAATTTTCCATTTTTTTTGCTATTTTTGATGGCCCAAAAGGCCTTTTTGAGCCCAAGTTTTTTGGAGTCATCCCTAGGTGGGATGGTTAGTGTGGGCTGCTCATAGACCATCCCTTTATGGGTTGGCCATAGGGTTGGGGGCCATTCCTGGGAGGAATATCCACAAATCAGCCTCAAAGAGGGACCATTTTGAGTCTTTTCTTTTGAATGTTTTTGGAGCCATGCGAGGCCATTTTGGTGTTGCATTATTGAGTTGCTTATCCCTATTAGGTGGTGAGGATTTGTTATCAAGTACCTACTCTCTTTGATTCCACGAGGGATGCCTTGACCATAGAGTACTGGAAGTGGTTGGATGCCCTCGGCCTTAAGCAGGTGACCCGATTAGAGGCTGTCATAGGATACCGTGCATATCTGATTACCCTGATTGATCTATGGGATCCGTGCACTAATACATTCCACCTACCCATTGGGGAGATGATGGTGACACTGGAGGACATCTATCAAATTCTTTAAATTTTGATAGAAGGGCAGCCTATCTGCACGACACCACGAGATCAGAGATAGGCAGTGCTCGAGAGGTACTTCAGTTATGATCTAGAGACGGTAGATCTAGACTATTTGAAGGGTGGTATGCTGGTAGGATTCTGGCATGAGGTGAAGGTATTAGGGGTGAGGCATACAATACTCATGACACTCATATCCAATATGCTACTACCATATTCTTCTAGAGCAAGGTTCCCATGGAACCTAGTGGAGATAGTGTTTGCATTGGTGAGGTCTACTGTGGCGGAGCCACTGGTGATGGCATGGGGTACTACACTATTGGCACAACTCTATGATGAGTTGTACGAGATCCACTACCGTTGACAAAAGGGTATTGGGTGTAGCTTTTTGCTGCAGTGTTGGGGATGGTAGCACGTAGCTGTGGGGCGACCATAGGGGCTACCTTGGATGACTCGAGCACAGCTAGAAGATATGAATATAGGATACAGTATCCTATGGCAGAGGGCTCAAGAGAGGGGACAAAGTCAATGATTTATAGATGAGGTGGCCTACTATGTAGATCTGTTTGCCCAACTTGGGGTAGGTCAAGTATTCTGGAGGCCATACAAAGATTATCCAGAGTGGGCAGATGCTACTGTACAACTCTGTAGGGTGTGGTGAGGCAGATGGTTGGTTGGATGACATGGAAAATAGCAGGAGTACTTCCATTTTACTCAGCTAATGTAATATTTTGGGCTACGCCAAGGGTTTCCTAGCGATTCGATGTCTTATCGACATCGCAAGGATGAGAGGACATTGGCATGGCCGATGGTAGAGGCAGTGGCATGAGATATAGATTCTATAGTGGACATTCTGAATGTGGATGATGTCGAGAGTAAAATAGAGTATGATGCTTGGTGGGTGATAGGCCAAGGGCATGGAGAGGGGCCACTAAGGAGGGATGTAGCCAGGGAGGCACATTAGGATGTTTTTGGTGAGGACCAGGGTAAGGCAGGTGATTGGCAGGGGCACAGGGTAGAGGAGCATGTGGAAATCCTAGACTTAGGAGATCAAGGTGACTTGTGGGATGATGATGTTAGGGATGAGGAGGTGTAGGCACCACCAATGGCACTAGGGGACACAAAGGTATAGATACGAGATGAGCTACTCAGGGTGAGGCAGGATAGGCATCTCCTACGAACATAGGTGCACGATGTACAGGCAGAGCTAGCAGCTAAGCGAGTCAAGGTATAGGTGGCTCAGGCTAAAATAGCATCTCTTTGGGCATAGCTACTAGCTCTACTTTTCTCATGCATTGGCAGTCCCCGTACGATTCTTGACTCTAGACAAGGGAGTCCCTAGAAGGTGTGTCCATAAGGTGTCCCCAAAAGGTGTGCCCATAATCAAGTTTTAAGGTTAACGTTGTTATTCTCGATGTAAGTCTCAAGCAATGAAGTGAAAGTCATTAATCATTATTAAAAAATAATAGGATTTGTCTGATTATTATGTAAAAAACCAAATATTGAATATGCCTCAACTTGGTCATCTCCACATGTTTTAGTGGTCTCGTAGAGTGAGTCTTCCAAGCCATCAAGTCTATTGAGATCAAGGCTTCCTATATTCACAAAAAAAGTACACATTCAAGTGGAATACTTGTTCAAATTGAAGTAGGGAAAAATGGTGCACCAAATTATGTGGAAAAATAAGCGTATCTACCCCATCTCGCTAATGAGCATCAAAAAGGAAGCATGCATGCAAAAGGAAACAATACCAAACAAAAGGAAATGAATTTAAAGCAAGTATTTTCTCATTAATTTGTTGGATCCAATCCAAGGTTACAGAAGTCCCCTTGAGGGCTCAAAATGGTGATACAATTTTTACAATATTGGGTGCCCAAAGACCAAGTCTTTCACGGAATCTGGGTGCACATCCAATGTTTCTCCGCGTACCCACAATCGAGGTGGGTGATCCAATGCCACCGCTGCTTGTATATAGGTTATATGATGTCTTATATTGCTTCCCAAATCCTTCTGAGGACCTGCACCTGCACACAAGGAAGCAAAAAGAGGTCAAATAGCAAGGGTGTATGGTGAAAACATGCAATCCCCACAGGGGCAAAATGGCATATGAATTAAAAGTGCATCAAATGATATCCAAATGACTTGAAAATTTTTAGAGATGTTAAAGAGGAGGTTTTGGGAGGATATCACCCAAAATATATCAGAAATTGCACCCGTAGACCCCTCGATTAAGCGCCACCCACCTACAACCTACGAAAAGGAGGACAACAAAATATCAAACCTGCACTCATCCAAAACTCATGAAATTTGGTCAGTATGCATAAATTGGTATTTCAAGACAACCCATATGGTCATATTTTCCAATTGGATCCCGGATCCACCTGCATCAAACTGGGGTGCCCGGATGGGCCCTACGAGCCTACGAAAACTTAAAAATAGCATAACTAATTCATTTTAACTCCAAATGACCTGAAATTTTGACTGTAGAATCATGGAATAATGTATAAAATAAATAATTAAAAATAGTAAAGAAATTTCTTAAGAATTTACCCTCATCCCGGGGGGCGATGGTGACTGCAACTATTTGGAGGGCACCCTAGGAGGGGATACCCACCAAATATGGTCACTTTTTGTTACCAAACCACTGGAAGATGTTCCTAAACTACCTAAGGTGTGTTTTCATCGAATTTGGTGAAGAAATTCACCCGAATGGAAAAGTTACGCTCGGATTACCTTCTTGAAGTCACCCGGTAACCTCCTTGGCAAAAGGGAGATTACGAGGGCAAAAAGGTGCAATAAGGTGAGGGGAAATCTTGGAAGCACTCCATTGCATATCCTAGAACTCCTATCTATTATTTTGTGTGGATATGGAACCCATTTTATAGCCCAAAGGGGCTCATGTGCAAAAAGGCATGCAAGGGCATGCATGGCAGGAGGTGCCACTTGTCAAATGGGAGGCATGCACAGGGTGTGGAAGAGGATCTCCCAATTTGGCCCTCATAAAGATGGATGTCATAAGGATTCCCTATCCTCTACCTCGCATGCTCTATTTGGGTGGTCAAATGGTAGTTTCTGGGTGCCATTTGGCCAAATTTTGACTTTTTTTGGGTCAAACTTCACCACCGTCCCACCCTGGGACGAGGGCTCACCACCATCCTAGGGTGGGATGAGGGGCATCTACCATCATCCCAGGGTGGTACGATGGTGAATTTTGGGCTAAAACCTCCCAAAATTGGGCCGGTAGCCTCCAAAACCCTTTCTAGAGTGGCTAGAACCACTGTGAGCCTCCTGAGGGCTGCCCAAGGGGCCATATTATGTCAATTTGATCACTGCTTGTGGATGCTTAATCAGGTTTACCACATTTTAGTGTCTACAGATGCCCCTTTTTGAGATGCATTGTGTGCAACACAACACTGAGCAAAAATAGATGACCAAAATGTAGAATGATTAAGGTTACTCGATAACCTAACCAACTTTAGATGCCCCAATCATGAAAAGGGCGTGTGTTCTTGAATATTTGCTTCTGACTCATTGAATGAGCATGCCTATGCTTGAACATTGTCTGTCATGAAGGTTCAGGGCCTATGAATTCATGATGCCAGTAATATCAAGCGTTATAATGTGATTTTGTGTGCTTGTTTGCTGCCCCAAGCAGGAGCGTGATTGTCTTTGTCGAAGATTCGTTGAACGAACGCAATTCGCATAATTGAGTGTGTGCTTGCTGATTTGGACTGAGTATGACTACCCCCTCAAGTGATGAGTCGATGAGGGAATGACCAATGAGAAAAGTGATGAGTCGCTTGACCCAATTGACTTGTATTATGCTTACCTTCAGTTTTGTCCCTTGAAAAATAGGGCAATTTGGAGAGGATTTTGGTGACTTTGTTGAGTTTTCCTGGAGGAAAGGAGCTAAAAAATGCATGTCCTGGGGGTGGTCCAGCCACAATGGCCTTCTTAGGGCATGAATTAACAACTTTTCCATCCCTCCTAGGATCCTCAGGGTTGCATTTTGATCTATGTGAAATTTGGACCCAATTTGAGCTGTTTTGGTGCAGTTTTGGACCTATTTTGGGTCATTTTGGGTTGTTTTGGCCTATTTTTGCTACCACCATCCCAAGGTGGGATGAGGGCATGTTCTACCACCATCCTAGGGTGGCATGGTCAGCAAAATGTGTGCTCATCCCACCTTGGGATGGTGGTGACCCCTGCATCTTTATATAAACCCAAAATATGAAGGTTAGGCTCATTTTTGCATGCTTTCTTTGGCAGTTTGAGAGGTGAGGAGTAGGAGAGTGATTCTGAGTAGTGGAGCACTATCAAATTCATCCCAAAGTCACCATGAGTCAGTGGGTGGACTCAGCCAATGGAGGAGTCGATGTGAGACAGGTATGCCAAGTCTCTCTTATTGCATTTTCCTAGTGTTAGGAGTTGATTTTCTTGCTTTTATGGTATGTTTTTGGCTTGGAAGCATATCACACTAAATTGTAGGTAATTAAACCTAATTTATGAGATATGTACCAAATTTTGTGTTTTACCCATGTTTTTGTGCAATTAGATTGCATTTTGTAGATCAATTTTCCATTGTTTTTGCTATTTTTGATGGCCTGAAAGGCCTTTTTGAGCCCAATTTTTTTGGAGTCATCCCTAGGTGGGATGGCTAGTGTGGGCTGATCATAGGCCATCCCTTGATGGGTTGGACATAGGTTTGGGGGCCATTCCTGGGAGGAATGGCCACAAACCGGCCTCAAAGAGGGGCCATTTTGAGTCTTTTCTTTTGAATGTTTTTGGGGCCATGCGAGGCCATTTTGGTGTTGTATTATTGAGTTGCTTATCCCTGTAATGTGGTGAGGAGTCGGTATTGAGTACCTACTCTCTTTTATTCCATGAGGGATGCCTTGACCATAGAGGACTGGGAGTGGTTGGATGCCCTCGACCTCAAGCAGGTGACCCGATTAGAGGCTATTATAGGAGACCGTGCATATCTGACTGCCTGATTGATCTATGGGATCCGTGCACCAATACCTTCCACCTACCCACTGGGGAGATGACGGTGATACTAGAGGATGTCTATCAGATTCTTTGGATTCTTATAGAAGGGTGGCCGATCCGCATGACACCACGAGACCGAAGATAGGTAGTGCTCGAGAGGTACTTCAGTTATGATCTAGAGATGGTAGAGTTGGACTGCTTGAAGGGTGGTATGCTGGTAGGATTCTGGCATGAGGTGAAGGTATTGGGGGTGAGGCATACACTACTCATGATGCTCATCTCCAATATGCTACTACCAGATTCTTCTAGAGTGAGGTTCCCATGGAACCTAGTGGAGATAGTGTTTGCGCTGGTGAGGTCTACTATGGTGGAGCCACTGGTGATGGCATGGGGTACTACACTATTGGCACAGCTCTATGATGAGTTGTACGAGATCCGCTACCATCGATGGAAGGGTATTGGGTGTAGATTTTTGCTGTAGTGCTGGGGATGGCAGCACATAGCTATGGGGTGACCACAGGGGCTACCCTGGATGACTCGGGCACAACTAGCAGACAGGGAGATAGGATATGGTATCCTATGGTAGAGGGCTCAGGAGAGGGGACAAAGTCGATGATTCACAGGCGAGGTGGCCTACTATGTAGATCTATTTTCCCGACTTGGGGTAGGTCAGGTATTTTGGAGGCCATACAAAGATTGTCCAGAGTGGGCAGATGCTACTGTACAACTCTGTAGGGTGCGGTGAGGTAGATGGTTGGTTGGATGACATGGCACGGAGTGGGAGTACTTCCATTTTTCTCGGGTGATGCAACAGTTTGGGCTATGCCAGGGGGTGCCTAGTGAGCCGATGCCTTATCAACATCATGAGGATGAGAGGACATTGGCATGGCCGATGGTAGAGGTAGTGGCATAGGATACGGATCTTGTAGTGGACATTCTAGATGTGGATGATGTCGGGACTACAATGGAGTATGATGCTTGGTGGGTGATAGGCCATGGGCATGGAGAGGGGCCACTAAGGAGGGGTGTAGCTAGGGAGGCACATCAGGATGTTTCTGGTGAGGACCAGGGTGAGGTAGGTGATTGGTAGGGACACAGGGTAGGGGAGCATGTGGATCTCCTAGACTTAGGAGATCGAGGTGACTTGGGGGATGATGATGTTGGGGATGAGGAGGTGCAGGCACCATCGATGGCACCGAGGGATACAAAGGTAGAGCTACGAGAGGAGCTACTCAGGGTGAGGTAGGAGAGAGATCTCCTATGGACACAGGTGCATGATGTACAGGTAGAGCTAGCAGTCGAGCGAGTCGAGGTATAGGTGGCTCAGGCCGAGATAGCATCTCTTCGAGCACAGCTGTGATCTTGGAGCCCTACACGGGAGGATTCCAGTAGTGGGGAGGTGACTAGGCTATAGGAAGAGGTGACACGACTCCATTCTATGGTGGAGACTTACCATGCACGGTGTCGATGGGGGTAGGCTTATGCGGATGAGCTGGAGACTAAGGTAGTATGCCTTGGTGGGCGTATACGAGATGATGGAGGTGCCAGTGGGTCGTACCAGAGTCACCACAGCAGGACAGGGTAGTCCTCCTCTAGGTGGGAGGCACCAGGGTCTAGGTGGAGAGCTGACAGGGTAGGTGGTAGCAGATATGGGAGTTCACAGAGGACTCCTACTGCAGGTGGGAGTGCGAGTCGTAGTACCGATCCTACGTGATCATGGTAGTGGCTCGCATGACTCTTTTTGTGTTTTTGGATGTTTTAGCAGTGTGAAGTCTGAGGACTCACTTTATTGTAGCCGATGGGCAACATGATGTATCTTTTTGTCCCCTCACACACACACACACACACATATATATATATATATATATGAGCTTTTTATGTGGTTTATCATCATGTGCTTATTGTTTTATGAGATGTATGCAAATGTATGCAATTTGATTTATGTAATGATGATGAATGCCTATGTATGCATATTTTGTAATGTGATTTGATTTTATTGTGTACATGCATGGATGTATATTGAGATGGATGATTTCTTGATCTAGAGGATGCAATGTGTAGACTACATGTTGTATTATGCTAGCACCATAGATGATGTATATTGCACCAACTCATATGTAATGTTGTCATGAGACTTTATATAATGGATTTGTGAATAATGTAATTGAAATGAATGAGGTGAAGTGATATGAATGATATGCTGTTTAGGAAATGCTCATTAGGTTTTCATGAGACTCAAACACTCTAGTCAACTTATCAAAAGTTGTATACTAACCATGCAAGACTTTTTGACAAGGTATGAATCTGCTAGGACGACCAAGGTACTTCATATCCCTGTGTGTGCAAGTGAGTTCATTCTTATGAGATGCATAAGGATACCGCCAGTGCCAAGTAGGCTCTCAACCAAACCTGTACTGAGGATCACCAAATGAATGCCACCATCGTAGGTTTTGTACTAAGTATGACTAGACCACTAGGCAATCTAGGTTACCAAAGCTAGCTCATCCACATGCAAACATTGGTCTACACATACGCCCAAAAGCTAATGTGATAGACATATCATCATGCATGAGGCTACCACCATTGATGGATAGGCTATCCACCAAACCCGTAATGAGGATCACCTGATGGTTTTCCAAATGTTGAGAGTTCCAGGGATTCAAGCTCAGGTGTCTTTTGGTTATTCAATTGATTGGGATTACTTGCTCTCATATATAGTGATGAAAATCACTATTTATTTTTCTCTTTTTAGTGACTATAATCACTTTTTATTTTGAGTTTTTTCTTTTTTTCTCTTGAGCAAGGGGTTTGAGTAGTGGTGATAACCACTATTATTTTTTATTGTTGCTTTTTGAGGATTTTGATTTCAAAGTTGAACTTGTGGGATTTTTGGCTTGTGGATGGCATTGATCCTTTAGGCCTTGGGGATGACTACCCATCCTTCTCAGGGACGTGTAGTACGAATCCTTACGACTTTAGGGATCAAAGGTGTTTGGAAATGTTGATGGGAAGCTTTTGGGATTTTGTTGTGGAATGGTGTTGATATTTTAGGCCTTGGGGATGACTACCCATCCTTCACAGGGACGTGTAGTATGAATCCTTACGACTTTAGGGATCAAGGGTGTTTGGAAATTTTGATAGTGGTGAAAACCACTGTTGATTTTGGGGAATTGGGTGGGGAAGAGCTTGTCCTTTTGCCAATTCTCAGCATTCTTGAACCATTCACACATGGGGATGAGCAGGATAAACTTTTCGCTCAAGGTACCCTAGACCACTTTGTGGGTTTCATCTTTCCTTGCGTAAAACTTGGATTTATTAATGATTAAATGTGTTTGGGATTTGATGTATACAAGGCATAATCAATGCAAGACTCTACCTCCTAAAAATCAACCTAGCCTTCTACAAAATCTGAGGAGAGACTAGATATGGCTGAGTGACCAAAAACCCTAATGACATTCTAAAACAAATGGCTAAGTGAAGGGAATGGACACGACTATGGAAATGTAAGAAATGTAGATGGAAATGATAAGTAACTATGGAATGAGCTGAGTGATAACCTTGACACCATTGATTGTGCATTATACTTAGTGTACTATCTTAATGCTAGACATGTATGAGCCACTCTAAAAATGCAAAGTGCCAATGATGATTATGCCAAATGCAAATGATAATGCAATGGTATGCAACTTTATGGGAATGCAATATTTTTTTGAAATTTTGAAATTTTGATGATGTTTTTTTTTTTTTGAAATTTTGATTGATATATATGTATGAAAGTGCAATGCGATGCAATGTTTTTGTATTTTGATGTTTTGATGATATTTTTGAATTTTTTATTGATATGTATATACATGTGACCAACGAGCTTATTTGGGGGCCATTGGGGCATTTAGGTTTGACCTAGATGATCGTAGGTAGCCTAGGAGCGTTTTTACTTGACCTAGACGGTGAGAACCCGCTAGGAGCCTTTTGGGTGACCTAGGCGTGCAACGACACTTAAAAGAAAAGTTTACTACAGGGGCATTTGGTTGTGACCAAAGGGCTTAGGGATGCCTTTGGGGCTTTTAGGGTTGACCTAGATGATCGTAGATAGTCTAGGAGCATTTTTACTTGACCTAGATGGTGAGACCTAGATTGGTGCCTACGGTCTTCTGCTTTTTTTTATGGAACCGCTAGGAGCCTTTTGGGTGACCTAGACGTTCAACAACACTTAAAAAGTGTCTACGATTACCTAGGGGTATTTGGTTGTGACCAAAGGGCTTATGGATGCCTTTGGGGCTTTTAGGGTTGACCTAGATGATCGTAGATAGTCTAGGAGCATTTTTACTTGACCTAGATGGTGAGAACCCGCTAGGAGCCTTTTGGGTGACCTAGATGTGCGAGACACTTAAAAAGTGTCTATGACTACCTAGGGGTATTTGGCTATGTGACCAAAGGGCTTATGGATGCCTTTGGGGATTTTAGGGTTGACCTAGATGATCGTAGATAGTCTAGGAGCATTTTTACTTGACCTAGATGGTGAGAACCTGCTAGGAGCCTTTTGGGTGACCTAGACGTGCAGCGACACTTAAAAAGTGTCTACGACTGCCTAGGGGTATTTGGCTATGACCAAAGGGCTTATGGATGCCTTTGGGGATTTTAGGGTTGACCTAGATGATCGTAGATAGTCTAGGAGCATTTTTACTTGACCTAGATGGTGAGAACCCGCTAGGAGCCTTTGGGTGACCTAGATGCAACTTAAAAGTGTCTAATACCTAGGGATTTGGCTATGACCAAAGGGCTTATGGATGCCTTTGGGGCTTTTAGGGTTGACCTAGATGATCGTAGATAGTCTAGGAGCATTTTTACTTGACCTAGATGGTGAGAACTCTAGGAGCCTTTTGGGGTCACCTAGATAGTTATAGACCACCTAGGGATGTTATGGGTTGACCAAGTGGTATGTAGATACCCTTGGAGCCTTTTGGGGTCACCTAGATAGTTATAGACCACCTAGGGGTGCTATGGGTTGACCAAGTGGTATGTAGATACCCTTGGAGCCTTTTGGGGTCACCTAGATAGTTATAGACTGCCTAGGGGTGCTATGGGTTGACCAAGTGGTATGTAGATACCCTTGGAGCCTTTTGGGGTCACCTAGACAGTTATAGACCGCCTAGGGGTGCTATGGGTTGACCAAGCGGTATGTAGATACCCTTGGAGCCTTTTGTAACTTTGCTTACTTTGTGTTCTTAGGAGGAAGGTGCAATACCTTGTATACCCCCAACATTTGTGGTGATCAAAGGAAGCGAGGAAGGTGTGATACCTTTAGAATCCCCAGTTTGCTTCATTGCTTGTGATGTAAATAGTGGGGAAGGTGTTACACCTTGGATACCCCTAGTATGTACTATGATTGGTGCAATGTTATTGTCTTGGCTAGAAGGAGCAATAGAAATTGACCCCCCGATTGTGCTAGGGGATTTTGGGTAATGCCCATGTTTTGATGGGGTGAAATGAGTTCTCCACTCATGGATAAAGCTCCCTCATCAATGTGATCTTGGACCCGAGGATCATTCCTATCGATTATATCCTGTACTAGGTGTTTGAACATGAAGCACCTATGGATGTCATGCCCATTTTGCCTATGGTACTTGCAATATAGGTCTTTACGATATGTTTTGGGCTTTGGTGTGTTTCGATTGATAGGTCGACACTCAGGTAGGTTGATCACATTAGCTACTAAGAGGCGCTCAAACAAAGAGTCCATGGACTCGACAATGGACGTAAATTGTCGCTTAGGGCGATGCTGTCGGTTTAGCCCTTGATTTGTTTGAGACTTAATATTGGATTGCATAGGAGTTGGTTGGTCCAGATACTCAGGGGGTTGAGATTTAAGATTACTCAACTGTACCTCAATGCTTGTGAGTTGACTCAAGATCTATTGTAAATCATTGTGTTGTTGATTCATGTGTAACTCCACATTGGCTAGCCTATCCAAGATATGTTGTGGAACTAGTGGGGGCGATGACTGGATGACTATTGAAGAACCTGGATGGCAACTGATAGTTGGTGGAGGTGAACTAGGTGTGGGAGCTGGGAGATAGTTGATCGAGGGTGGATAAAAAGTCCCTAATGTCTGAGCAGATGTGGATGCTTCATGATGATTGGAGCTGGCGATTATATCCACATGTTCTTGTTCTTGATTTGGCTCATGCTCATGTTCCAACTCAGAGTTTTCAACTATGGTAGTTGGGTTACCCCCACTTTGGTCTAGGGGGTACATCGGCTCTTGATCTTGTGGAGATGTTGAGTGAGATGGAGTAGGTGTGACCGAATCCATCAATGGTATCTCCTATGGTGTGGATGGGATTTTGGGTGGAGTCGCAAGTTGCATAGATGGATTCAGAGGACTTTGGTTCTCTGTCATCACATTGATCATTCCCACAAACTCATGAGAAGATGCATTTGCATTTGAACAAGTTATGGCTGCCTCATCAACTTGTCCAAGATGATCTGCTTGGCCTCCATGTTCGGAGGGCGCATCAGGAATGCTATCAATGGGTGGAAACTTGGTAGGGGGACTACCTAGATTTTTGATCGACTCGATGATAGGTGTGAATGCAACATTGGGTACTATGCACTCATCGAGTTCTAGGTAGGTCAATTGAATTGTGTCCTCAACTATGGTGGGTGAATATGGTACGATATGATTTGATTCATCCGTATCAACAGGGGGTTCTTCCTCCTTTTTGGTAGGAGTGATAAGATCTTCTATAGGTGTATTGATGACAGCTATGGGAGCTTCTACAGTTGGCTCTTCTGATCCTTCCTTGCTTGAAAAGATAGAGGATGGTACTAGCGGTGGTGGTGAAGGTAACTTCATGACTAACCATGGGGTTGCATCTGGACTTTGGATAAAGTCATTGGGTTTAATATCCAAATGCTTGGGTGACACTATAGGCCTTTGTGGATGATCCACCTGCTTATAATACTTGAAGGGGTCTGGGTCAGCATTGATCACATGTACCTTACCTTCATCAATGTATTTAATGCATTGATGCACTATAGATGGAACACATTCCATATCTCTTATCCATGGTCTTCCAAGCAGTATGTTGTACTGTCTTTCACCCTCCAAGATGTAGAACAACGTAGGCACAGTATTTTGTCCAACTTCAACAAGTAGGATTATTGTACCCATAGTGGAGGATAAAGCATCATTAAATGCTTGTAATGTGAACTTGGAAGGTGCAATGCGTGAGGATGGAAGGTTGAGATGCTTTAGTGAAGTTGTGGTAATAATGTTTATCGAGGAACCTGTGTCAACCAATACTCGCTTATAGGGGACCCTATTGATACTCGCGATGATATGCAAAGTAGGATCTAGTGAATTGGTAGGCACGGGTTTGACCTCATGATTTTGAAAGGATATAGCAGGCTTCTTGTACATTTGTATGTATTCCATAAAGTTGGTGAAAGCATCAGAGTCATGATGTTGTACCTCAATGGAATCCAAGACCCTCATGAAAGGTTCCCAATATTTGGAGGACTATAGTAGAAGCTCGCTCATGGTCACTTTTGTTGATGGTGCATGCGAACTTCGCACAGGCCTACTCTGGGTTGCTAACACTTGTTGGATGGGAGTTCTAGGTGGTGAAGACCACGATGTAGAGGGAGTGTAGACCTCCCTGCTAGGCCCTTTGGAAGGCTGATTATATCTGGTTTGTGATTGGAATCGGTGTTGGCTAACCGAATAATCCACTTGATCATGTGGGTAACCCATTGATGTTCTCTTGGTAGAGGTACTTTGGTGGTCGGGTCTTCTATGTGAGGAGTGGACCTCACGATGACTTTCAGGGTGTCGTGCAGGAATGATGAGATCCTCAGGAGAATAGTGAAGGTGACTACTATCAGGGCTCCATGCAGGAGTGAGGAGATCCTCATACCTATAATGATGGTGCTCAGGGCCTCTCCTAAAGTTTTCTACTTCACTAGCTCGTGATCGAGCTCGGCCATGCATAGTTGTCATGATGTGTTGACTAGGCGAACCTTGAAGGAAACCCACACTAAAGAAAATTTTGACTTCCAAAAAAGGCTATAAGTGTTATATATCAAAATGATCAGTGCGACGAGCTGATCATAATGGGCTAGGTCTCCAAAATTTGATTTTTGGGTCAAAAATTTGTATTTTTGGAATATTTGGCTAACCGGGGCCTGTGGGGAAATGCCCACTTTTAGGATTTTTGGGGAAATTTTGAACCGTGAAGAGTTAGGACTCAAAATTTCTAGGAGAGGTGCCCTAGGGGCTAACTAAGACAAAAAAACAAATTTGGCACTTTTTGGAGTTGTCTAGCCCACTCTATGACTATTTTAGTGCAGTTTTTCGCTATTTTCGGGGTCGAAAATAGAGTAAAAATAAAACCAAAATAACTTTTTCGTTATAGCTCCGTTTTGCACGATTCTTGAAGCATTGGATGCAGAATAAAAAAGTAGATTTTTTTTGAAACCCTATTTTTTGAAAAATTAGGGTTAGGGTTTTGTCCCAAATAACAAAGAAACACACAAAGCAGACAATATGATTATCTTTTTACTGATTAAATGTGTGTCCTAAACTGGTTTCAGTGTGTTTAGATTTGTTGTTGTTCTTTTCTCTTGTTGTGGAATTAGAATGAGGGAACTCAACCAAAGTGGTGACTAGGGACACTAGTGCCAAACATGATTTCTCAAAAGAGTCTAGGGTACACCGCTTAAATCCCAGTGGGGGGTTCGCCTAGCTCTTCCACTCTGAAACAATGTTTCCAACAGTGGGAGGCAGTTTGAACATTAGTGACCTATTCCATCTTGAGAGAGTGCCCTATTCTATCTAAGACATATATGGGCAAGCTGGTGGAAGGAGGTGAAATCCAACGTCACCAGTCTGAATTGGGGGTTGGTGATGAAATCCAACCTTACCAATGTTATAGTGGAACGTGCAAGTGTGTGTGGTTCCTTTTAATCCAAAGAAAGTAAGCAAAGAAGCATTCAATGATCATTCACTAAATGCATGCAATAGGTGTGTTTTAATTTCAAAAATCTAGGATAAAAGGAACCTACAAATGTCACTTATAGATGCAAGCCCTAAATGCTAACCTACCCATTGGGTAAGCCACAAGCAATCAAGCCACAAAGATGCATTGCTACTTCAAATTTCTTTTGATTTTTCTTCTTCCTTTTGCTATGTGATGTTATAAGAAAAGAAAAAATGTAAATTTTAACCTTTCTATGCAAGAAAGTGAAGCAAGAAAACTGATTTTTGACAGTCTCTAAAAATGTAGCAAAAAAACAGAGGGTTTAGGCACTTACCTTGTCCATTTTGAGCTCTCCAAATTCTGAATTTTTGGGCAGAAATCTCTCTGTTTCACCACCGCTCCAGGGTGGGGTGAGTAGAAGCCTCACCACCATCCCAGGGTGGGACGGTGAAGCCACCATCCCAGGGTGTGCCAGATAAAGCCTCTGCCACCATTCCAGGGTGGGGAGGGGAGCACCTGCAACACAAAAAGGGCAAAAATGCAAGAAAGAGGTCAAATTTTCACCCAAATAAAAAGGGACAAGGGTCCCACCATGATCACCACTAAATTAGGGAAAAATGGTGCACCAAATTATGTAAAAAAATATGCGTATCTACCCCATATCGCTCATGAGCATCAAAAAGGAAGCATGCATGTGAAAAGGAAAGAATACCAAACAAAAGGAAATGAATCAAAGCAAGTCTCTTCTCATTAATTTGTTGGATCAGATCCAAGGTTACATAGCAGTCCCCTTGAGGGCTCAAAATTTGATACAATTGTTACAATATTGGGTGCCCAAAGACCAAGTCTTTCACGGAATCCAGGTGCACATCCAATGTTTCTCCGCGTACCCACAATCGAGGTGGGCGAGCCAATGCCACCGCTACTTGTATATAGGTTATATGATGTCTGATATTACTTCCCAAATCCTTCTAAGGACCTGCACCTGCACACAAGGAAGCAAAAAGAGGTCAAATAGCAAGGGTGTATGGTGAAAACATGCAATCCCCATAGGGGCAAAATGGCATATGAATTAAAAATGCATCAAATGATATCCAAATGACTTGAAAATTTTCAGAGATGTTAAAGAGGATGTTTTGGGAGGATATCACCCAAAAAATATCGGAAATTGCATCCGTAGACCCCTCGATTTAGCGTCACCCGCCTACAACCTACGAAAAGGAAGACAACAAAATATCGAACCTGCACTTATCCAAAACTCATGAAATTTGGTCAGTATGCATAAATTGACATTTCAAGACAACCCATATGATCATATTTTCAAATTGGATCCCGGATCCACCTGCATCAAACTGGGGTGCCCGGATGGGCCCTACGAGCCTGCGAAAACTTAAAAATGCTATAACTCCTTCATTTTAACTCCAAATCACTTGAAATTTGAACTGTAGCATCATGGGACAATATAGAAAATTAATAATTAAAAATAGTAATGAAATTTTTTAATAATTTACCCTCATCCCGGGGGGCGATGGTGACTGCAACTATTTGGGGGGCACCCTAGGAGGGGATACCCACCAAATCCAACCACTTTTTGTTACCAAACCACTAGAATATGTTCCTAAACAACCTAAGGTGTGTTTTCATCGAATTTGGTGAAGAAATTCACCCGGATGGAAAAGTTATGCTCGGATTACCTTCTTGAAGTCACCCGGTAACCTCCTTGGCAAAAGGGAGATTTCGAGGGCAAAAAGGTGCAATAAGGTGAGGGGAAATCTTGGAAGCACTCCATTGCATATCCTAGAACTCCTCTCTATGTGTTTTGTGTGGATATTGAACCCATTTTATAGCCCAAAGGGGCTCATGTGCAAAAAGGCATGCAAGGGCATGCATGGCAGGAGGTGCCACTTGTAAAATGGGAGGCATGCACTGGGTGTGGAAGAGAATATCCAATTTGGCCCTCATTAAGATGGATGTCATAAGGATTCCCTATCCTCTACCTCGCATGCTTTGTTTGGCATGGTAAATGGCAGTTTTTGGGTGCCATTTGGCCCAAATTTGACTTTTTTGGGTCAAACTTCACCACCGTCCCACCCTGGGATGATGGCTCACCACCATCCCAGGGTGGGATGATGGGAATCTACCACCATCCCAGGGTGGGATGGTGGTGAATTTTGGGCCAAAACCTCCCAAAATTGGGCCGGTAGCCTCCAAAACCCTTTTCGGAGTGGCTAGAACCACTGTGAGCCTCCTGAGGGCTGCCCAAGGGGCCATATGATGTCAATTTGATCATTGTTTGTGGATGCTTAATCGGGTTTACCACATTTTAGTGTCTACACAAATCTATGTACAGAGCTGCCAAGATTAACACCCTCTTGCTATAGTAATCCACTATAACTTTAGATGACCTCAAAATTTGAAATGAAGGTTCTAGGTAGGTCAAGCCCAAAGATCAGGTAGCCCCTGAGGACACCACCTAATATGTCTTGTTTGGATTTGTGATTCAAGTCCAGGATGGGTCCTTGGATCTGTGTTTTGGTTCTCTAGATTTCTTTGTTTTAGGGAGGTTCTCCTGGTGATTTCTTATAATACTCCCTCCTTTTGCTTATGTTTGATCCTATTGTGTTTTGATTGGACTGTCTTTTTTGGTTTCATGTGATGAAAAATATTTGGGGACCCTTTCAAAACCCCTTCATTCTATCAATAAAAAAATGAGGGAATAAATATCTTCATTGGTGCCATTATATACTAAATGTGAAGAGCATGATAATTTATGGATCTCATCATACAAATTTTGCACTACCACAACCAATTGTTCACAAGGTTTTGTTATGTCCTTAATCAAGGACACTGCCTACTTTAGAGGGTCCATTAATCAAGGACTATGCCAAAGAGACTATTATTTTATTCAATCATGAGAAGTAAAATATGGATGTTATATCTATGTCAAAATTAATGTAAAAAATGCATATTAAACTTGTTTTAAATTTTATTTATAAAGTAAATTGGTGATAGATGAAGTTAAATTTGGTCCAAAAATAATTAAAGTATGGTTACTACAAGGGGGAAAATTATTTAAAATTAAAGCAAAGAAAAAAATAAAATGACAAATTAAAATTAGTATTAGATAATACCAAAAAGCAAACCAAATATGTATTACATTTAGCATTAATAGGAATAAACATACACCATTACTGTAATGACCCTCTTTCTCAACCCTGTGGAGAGAGCTAAATTTAAATATTTACAAGATTAATTAACTCACTAAGAAGACCCAATAAATTCAATAGTGTTAAGGTATAACCATATTGAGTTCATTGTCACAATGGTCGACACTCTAGTGGATAGGAGTGGCAAACTTCCTATAATTTTTGGGGTTCAGACTTCTAACCTCACCGCTAGAAAATATGTTATAAGTGGTTCCCCCCATTTCCCTACACTACCTTGTATGGGACAACTTGACCATAGCGTGGGGTTAACCTTTAAGGTCCATATCTATGAAGGCGACACCTATCCCCTAACCCTACATACTAGCATCTATGTATAATATCTTAGTTATTAGTTAGTTCTATTTATCCAGGAAACTAACTAAGATCATTACCACTCATCTGATATTGATCATGGTCACACTTGCCTACCTGCAAGGTCCCACCACTATATTGCTTTTTTTAGTGTGAATGATTTGGTAGCTATCCCATATCAATCCACTGCTCGAATCACCCAAGTCTTACCACTTTTTTTTTCAAATACATTCATCAAAATTACCTAGTTGATTTGTCTACCCAAAAACTCAACTAGTATTGGGTGCAAGTCAACTTTAAGTTTAACTAATATGGAACTTAGGATTTTAAGCCCATAATAAACCCCCCTTAACCCAAGGGTCCTATTCAAAATATTTGTCTATCTCACAAAAATAAAGTTCTATAATAAATCATACCAAAATTCAATACTAACATCAACATAACATATTGATAAAGACTAGAGAAATTAGGTATTTCATTCCTACATAACACTAGAAATTAGGTATTTTCTTTATTTACATGAAAGGAAATAAAACAACATCTAGAAATCATAACAAAATTTCATTAATTACTTTTTCCTACTAATCCATCATCATTTTCAATAAAATAATCTATCTCTCTAATTACATTTTTTTTCCAAAGAAACTTATCATAGAAGTAAAGCTATAATTCATCTTTAACTTTTTGAACAATATTAATAAATTTCATGACAATACATAAAGAATATTTACAAGTATATCCATTCCCTCATTATGATAATTAAATAGCATAGCTTCTACATATGACACCTTTTACATTTTTCCATCTCCAAATACAAATATTATATTTCAATACATTAATACATAATAGTAACTAAGTCTCATCTTCTTTTCCAATGTCTTCTACCTGATAGGGTTTTCCTCCATAGTGCTTTTTATTATAAGTATAGGGATTAGAATGACTCTTTGAATGTATATGCAAGCATAACATGCATCATGTAAATAAAACCATTCAGAAACAATGCAAGATCTCAGTTTCATGATAGATTTCAAAATATTCTTTCGATGCTTATTAGTCATAAATGAGAGAAGCCCATACTTCTCTCACTCAATTATGGTTATTTTGCTACACAAGCCACATCTATCCCCTTGGATTAATTTATATTAAAATATAAATTAATTTATTTCATTATAAATTGATTAATTAATCTCATTATTAATTAATCTAGTCTCTTTTTATGAAATTAAGATGATGTATGACATCATATACAATAATTACAATATCAAAGATTTATTTATCAAAACAAAAATTTTGGGGTCTAAATTGACATCAAGGTAATATTAAAACTATGACTATCATTTGCAATGATCTAGAATGCATGCACCCGCTAATCATAGCCCAAACCCCAACATTGTATGAGTTAAATATTAATTTAATCCAAACCTCTAGTGTAGGCTAGTATACCTTGTTAACTAATTTGAGTGTTGACTCATTTAAGCTCGATTAAATGTATATATATATATAGGGATAGAAATGGGATTAGGGTTAGAAAAGTAATGATTTATCAATGGAGGGATAAATATAATAACATAGATATCTACAAGAAACCTCTGATAACTCGACTTCAGTAGACAACACTTGTGATTAATAGCATTCAAAACTTAGTAATATTTATCAGTAAAGCACATATGCATACTTCAAGAATTATTTCAAACATCTAGGGCATCAATAATCCAAGTAGAAAAATTAGATTGATACTCAGATTAACAGAAATAGAATTCTTTACAAGCATACATTCTAGAAATGAAGCATTTTAATTTGCTCTAGAGCTAGCAATCCAATATCAGTAGAATAAACTAACCATAATAGCAGTAGCAGAAATGACTTCAAAATTGATAATCCACAAATAAATAATACTAGAGTCTGAGGCAAACATCCAAGAAATTATCCTTTTATTGATTTATAGAGAGTATACATAGTAGGGCAAGAAAACACTTTAGAGACAACCCTTGAAAATGAGGGTTTAACCTCTATTTATAGTTTTGCATATTTTAAAATATTTGAAAGAATGGGAAATTACAAGGATTTTGGAATACCATATCAGCAAGATATTAAGGTGGAAACCTCCTGTTTGATTTGAGGGAAGAAGAAAGTTGTGCAATCCTTCTCTCCTCTACAACTTGGCTTTTGCAAGTCACTCGACTCTCATGGTTTCCAGATCTAGACTAGGTCAATCTAGAATCAATGTCATCCATCATTCTTACTATAGCTATCTCATTGTAGATATGCAACTAAGTCCACTCATAGTTCTTGATTCTCTATTGCTTCATCTTATTGTTTGCTTCAACTCAAAAGCTTTCAAATAACAATCTACTATAATATACCAAGTCAAATCCTAATTTTATACATGACTTGAACCACAAGGTATGTAGACCATTGATCTCTTGTTGAATGGTTGAGATTAGAGAATTAGAAGCTTGGCATACTCATTCATGGTCTATAACACCCTATGGTATAGAAACGATGGTATATCTCCTTTTTATTGCTCCTTAGAAACATAGAACATACTCTAGCTTACTACTTGAAGGTATTATTTGAAAAGGTTGACCACTTTGACCATGGGTTGGAGCAGAGGAGCCTTGTCATGTTGGTTTGAAATTGTGTTCTAGGCTACATGATGTAGAACCATGTTCTAACTCGCTCCTCTTATCGTCATGAAAATATCTTTGTTATTTCAAGCTGTGATGTAGAACCATATTCTAGAATGATGTTCTATCCCAAGATTTAGATTACCAACTCAAAATTTTGGTTAATGTTGATCTTGGCATAGAACAATACATTGAGCCATGCGGTATAGAACATGCATTGGCTTGCATGATATAGAACCATGTTGTGAGCCACAATTTGAAATGCTAATTTACTAAGTTTGACCATGCTAACCATGGTTTAGAACCATGTTATAGTAAACATGGGGTAAAACCTTTTCACAAGCTGCTTTCTCTTCCTTTTTCAGGGCCACAATTTGAGAAATGCTAAGCACAAGTTTGACTAAGTTGACCATGACGTAGAACATGTTACATTACACTGTTGCCACAATTTGGAGCACTCTTTAAGACTTAGAAAATTTTAATTTTTTTTTTAAGTATGTGGCCTTTTTGAACCTACATTATGGCACCTTCTAGGGATATTTGATCATAAATCTTGAGAACTCAAAGTCTTATCCATTGGGTATCAAGAGTCAAAATGATAAGGGTTAATGGCAGTGAAGTGGGATGAATGAATGAGGGGTAATTTTCAGGGAAAATATGAATGATAAAAATGGGAGGAAAAACTATGCAGCAAATGGAATGAGTGGGCGAGGGGTAATAAAGGATAGGATAGACTCAGACCATCTAAAAATTATGCTTCATAGAATAACTTCCTTGTGACATCCATACTCTCAAACATTTGTGAAGATGCTTAGAGCATAATTGTTTATATGGAAACCATGTAAGAGGCAAAATGTAGATCATTTCTATAGGGGATTGCTCTTTCTTTCATCAGATCAATCTTGCTTAAGCTACAAAAAAAATTTCTCCTTTTATAAGCTCAGTTATAACATGGTTCTCCCTACAACTCAACATCATGAATTTTACATGTATTTTCATAGGTTCATGCTTCATTACTATATTTTGATATTGTTAGGGTCAAAAAATCTTACAAAACATGCATGTATGGCTCTTCTACCAGCTATGGTATACAAAAAAATTTAGCTTATTTCAAAACAAAATTTATTTACTCCTACACTTTTTCCTACTGGTCCTGTTCTTCAACCCCTTTTTCTTACACATTCTCGGTATCTTCTTTATTATCTTCCTCCTGGTCACCCTTTTCTTGTTCCTCATATTCATTAACATACTTCTCTTACCTTTTGTCTTATTCTCCTTCATCAACCTATTCCTCTTCATTAGCTTCTTCCTCTTCTTCAGTCTCTAGTTCTGCTTCTATTCCAAACAATTGAATCATCTAATTAAACATTTCTAATGCTTGATCCTAGGATGATTTAGTGGGATAGATCTACAAAATCCATTATGGTTCTTGATTCTATACAAATTCATCGCATTGCTCATTTCAACTCAAAAGCTTTCAGACAATAATCTCCTACTCTATGCCAAGTCAAATCCTACTTTTATACATGACTTGAACCACAAGGTATGTAGACTGTTGATCTCTTATTGAATGGTTGATATTAGAGCATTAGAAGCTTAGCATGCTCATTCACAGTTTGACACACCCCACGATATAGAGAGGATGATATCTCTCCTTCTTACTCCTCAATGATGTAGAACATGCTCTAACCCACTCTTTTAAGCTCTTATTTGAAAAGGTTGACCATTTTGATCGTAGGCTAGAGCAGAGGAGCCTTGTCATGTTGGTTTAAAATTGTGTTCGAGGTCTTGCAGCTTAGAACCATGTTCTAGCCCGCTACTCTTATCCTCATAATAATATCTTTGTTATTTTAGGTCATGATGTAGAACCATGTTTTGGAACGATGTCTTGGCCCACGATTTAGATCGCCAACTTCCAAGTTTGACCAATGTTGATTGCAGTATAGAACAATGCATTGATTCACATGGTATAGAACATGCACTAGTTTGCACAATATAGAACCATGCCATAATCCATTATTTGAAATGCCAACTTGCTGAGTTTTACCATGTTGGCAGTGTAGAACTGTATCTAGGTCGTGCGGGGTAAAACCTTGTCACAACTCACTTCCTCTTCCTTGTGCTTTGAGCCACGATTTTAGAAATGCTAAGCATAAGTTTGATTAAGTTTACCATGGCATAGAACATGTTGTGATGTGCCACTGCCATGGTTTGGAACACTCTTTAGGACTTAGAAAATTTTGCAATTTTTTCTAAGTATGTAGCATTTTGGGGCCTACAAAAACCATCTTATTTATCTCATGCCTTAAATATGTTAAAAAAATAAACTAAAAATAAAAACAAAATAAATAATAACATTGTGAGTGCTAACACCATTGCAAGAACAACTCCTAATTGTATTGAGTAATGTGGATGTGTTATCTCAACCTTTTTGTGCATATGTGCACAACACCATTGTAGACAATAATAATAACATACAAGAATAAAACTGGAAGAGAAGACTGGAAATAGAAATTAGAATAGGAATGGAGAGTATTTTTATGTATAATGTGGATGAGAAGTAACTTTTCATTCATGCTAAGGAAACGTTTCTTATCGATCAAAAGTAACAACTATTTTTCTAGGTATATAACAATATACAAATGTGAATGCCTCTCATGTTTTAAATTTGTAATATAGCATTGTATTTCTCTTATTTACAATATCTCTACTTAGGCAAAGGTATATGGATAAGTTTACATTGGCTCTTCTTGTTGAGTCTCAAGAATAGTGAGGTGGAGGTGGAGTAGATAGAAGTAGGTGGTTGAAGCAGGTTTCACTTATTAGGCCATCTATCATGGTGCCCATGCCTATGATTGTGCCTTTAATATCAATATTAATATTATGTTCACCAAGCCAATATGTTGTGTGTATTTTAATAATAATATATAATAGAGGTGTGCTACGACAAACTTCATAGTAGTTGTGGATGAGGACAATTGATATGTTGAATATGATGAGCTCCATATAAAGAAAAAACATGTAATTAGTAGTCCAATTCTAGATTGAAATGTTATTAGGTACACAAGAGAATGTAGTTGTGTAAGTAATCTCAGCTAGAACTCATAGGAAGGAAAGGCATTTCACATGTTGTGCAAATTATTTAGTTTAATTGAATAATAAAACATAATACTTCCTAATTTTGTAATACTACATTTTTTCTCTAGTAAAATGATTGACCTGTACATTCTAATCTTGACAATTCTTTCTTGTTATACTTAAAACCTGGGCTGATTTTTGATATTGTATAAAATCAAGAAAATCTACTTAAGAGAACTGTTGGTCCAAAATCTGCCACAGGAAAGGATTTTACAAGTGCACCCTAGACCTGGCCAACATTGAAAGGCTGGAAGCAAGAAATGGCTCCCAGACCAATCTCCAGAGTGGGCTGGTTCCCTTCACTACTCTAAAATCTGGTTTTAAGATAAGGGCTGCAGGAAAGAAAGTTAAAAAAATGCAGAAAGAAATGGGAAATATGGCCACAGGCCGAAGTGATGAGATCAAAAAATAGCAGCAGGAAACCTCAAATGCAACAACAGCAAGCAATAGAAATTATCAACTTGATTCTCACACAACGTATGCAAAAAAACCCTCCAAGACTACACTCCAGAGATTATATTCTTACAGCAGTATTTAAATTCAGAATGCAGAATTTAAACGCAACAGCCGTTAAAGAATAATAATGCGATTAGAAATGTAACAAAGACAGAAAGGAAATCACCCAAAGCGTTGCTTGAAAAATCAGAAGTCAAGTCTTTTATTCCTGCAAATGCACTTCCAGTCTCTAGCAGAGAATTTTCCAACCTTTGTAAATGAAAATTACATTGGTTTTTATAGAGGTCCGTCCTCTCTACAGCATTAAAAATTTGCCACCATCCTCCTCGTGATCTACAATTATGCATTGGAAATTACATACACGATCCCCTTAGTTGCAGCAAAAATTAAATACAATTAGACGCTAGCGGTCTTCTTCATTAAATTCTTTTTTTAAAATATGCATGAAACCGTTACGACAATCCACGAACAGCAGCCTCGAATGCATTAAATCTTCAATCTTGGTGGCTCGGGCGCGTCTTTTACTTTGAATGCCTTGGAAATCCGCAAATCATTAAATTCGGGTCAGCATTAAATCCTCGAAAACCGAAAAACCCTCTCGGCCGTTCATACTGCACTTGGCGGGAAAATGTGCAGGTCGCGAAAACGCGACGGGTCGCGAAATCGTGACATATTTTAACGCCGTACACTTTGACCACCTTTGACCCACGAAAATGGCACCTGTAGCGATATCGCTACGTCTTCGGCTTCCTTTTCTCCATCGCTAGCTTACCCCGCACGTGTGTTTGCTTCTTCCAAAACGGAACATGTAGCGATATCGCTACATGTTTTGGGCACCTTGTACGGCCTTGCTGACGGTCCGCGAAAACATAACACCTTTTGCCCTTGAATGCCTTCAATTCTTCCTTGTCTCCATTTCGCTACCAATTTGAGCACTTAATCATTTTTTAACGAGGCATCATGGAATTGCTACCCTCGAACTCTGCTTGATTTTCAGTTCCTCCGCTTGTTACCAAACCCGAATCGCGCATTTTTATATGCCTTTTGTCTTTCGGGTCAAAACCCACGATTTCGCATGGGTAGCGATATCGCTACACATTTCTTTCTCCGTACCGATCACCATTTTGACCGCAAAATGTTACCCTTTCTAAAAGTGCCTGCGCTGCAACTTTTCCTTAGACTACTTCTTCCAGCATGCGCAATCGCTGCACGTTTTAGCACTTGGACTCCCTTTGCAACCCGCTCGCGATTTGAGAACATACGGCGCTTGCGACGCAATTGAACACGTCGCGATATCGCGACGGTTCCTCCTGCCCGCATGCGTTGATCGCGCTGGACCGCGATTCTCGCGACATGTCGCCGAATCGCTCGTAGTTTTTAGACTTAGCCATTTTCTACTCATTTTTTCTCCTTTTTTGCTTCAAAGCCGCATCAAAGCCTGTATCAAAGGTCAGATTTTCAACAATACACTAATGCATTAATCAATGAAAATCAATGTGGCAAAAATGCCAACATTCTTGGCGGCTCGCGGGGTATACAGCTCGTTGTATGCAAGAATCCAGGCCTTAGTCCATTGGGCACAGAGTCATATCAGAACAGGAAGGTTGGTTGCTGCAAAACATGTCAGAGGACTGCTGCAAAACTTCTTCTACTGCTGAAAACTAGAACCGGAAGAACCCGCATAGAAGCGTGTTATAAACTCGAAGAAATGGAATGTGATGGTGGAGTGAGCTCCCGCGATTGCGCAAGCGGTGACCGCAATGGAGTGCATGTGAAATAATAATAATGATGGAGCAAAAGTGACGTAGTAGACATAACAACAACATGCTGCTACACTACCATCCGCAATAGATGGAATGAATACGAATGGATGGAATAGAAATGGAAGTTTTGAAGCGTGAAATGAAAATGAACTAAGTCGGAAAATAAATGCTTTTTAAAAAAAAAAAACTGAGAAGAAAGGGATAAGAAGAAATGGGGAAAAATAGAAAAGGGGAGAAGAAACAACAGCCGTGGCTTATTCTTTTTGTTTTTTATATTGCAAGAAGAAAGAAACAAAAGAAGGAAGAGGAAGATGAAGAAAGGAAATAGAAAGCAGGGGAGGGAAAAGAAGAATTCTTTGGAAGCCACAAACTACCGGGAAAGGAAGGACAAAAGGGAAACAAACACCTACAGCCCACAAGCAACAAGAGCCAAGGTGACAACAAAAGGCAAAACATATATACATACTCTTTTCTTCTTCTCTACTTCCTCTTTTTTTTTATATATATATATTTTTATATATATACAAACTCAAATTGAACTTGTGAAGTCATGAAAAGTAGGCTTTCAAATGAAAGCCATTAACTGAAATTGGAAGTGGGCTACCATCCATGTCTTCCAAATAGAAAGAATTAGCTGCACCTGTGCTGGAAATGCGGAAGGGACCCTCCCAGAATGTATCAAACTTCTTATGATTGCCAGGTTTAGCTTTATTCTCATTCCATTTCAGCACCAAATCTCCTGTCTTGAATGGACGGGCTGCAGAATGCTTATAAAACCACTTCGAAATCCCTTGCGTGTGCTTGTCAAATTCATTATATGCTTTGGAACGCTGCTCCTCTAATTCCAACAACTGTGCTATTCGCAGATCCAAGGAACTCGGGTCTGTCTCATCATCTTGAAAAGACTGCAACTGTTGTAATACTGGCAACTCAAGATGAACCGGCAACCTTGCTTCTTTGCCATAGACTAGGGCATATGGTGAGGTTTTAATGGACTTCTTGGCTGAAATCCCGTCTGCCCATAAAGCCTGATTCAATAACAGGTGCCATGATCTCTTGTTCTCTCCCAATGACCTCTTCAAAATTTCGAGCAAATTTTTGTTCGTTGACTCCGCCAAGCCATTTCCCCGTGGATAGTAATTGGAAGATGTCTTAAGGAAAATGCCAAACTTGTTAGCAAACTCAGCCAGCTTCAGCTCCAATGAATGGAGTCCCATTATCTCGTAATGATGGCGTCCGGAACACCAAAATGTGTAATCAAACTTTCAACGAAAGAAATCACTACAGATTGATTGGCCATCTTTGTAGGTACGGCTTCAGACCACCTTGTGAAATAATCTGTAGTCGTTAAGATGTATCTGTGACCAGCTGAGGAATTAGGATCAATTATTCCAATAAAATCCAACCCCCATTGCTGAAAGGGTGCTTCAACCTGAACTGGATGCAAAGGCAGAGCTGCATTCCTTACTCTTCCTGCGTATCTTTGACACTTATCACAGGCTTGTGCAATCTTGAAAGAGTCTGAGAACAGAGTCGGCCAGTAATAACCAACTCGAATGATTTTCAAGGCCATCGGTCTTCCCGCATAGTGACCTCCCGAGAGACCCGAATGAAACTCTTCCAAGATCCTATCCTTGTCTCGCTTCTTTAACACACTTCAAAAGAACACCATCAATATTTTTAAAAAATAAACCATCTCGAAAACAAAACATACCGCAGAGCTTGCAACCGAAATCTCCTCCTCTCGAGAAGCAGTCAATTGTGATGGACATCTTCCAGTTGTGAAGTAATCAATCATGTCCTCTGTCCAATATTTTTCCAGAATTAAGAAATTCATTAAATTGTCATTACCAGCAAGAGCTTCTTCCTGATCTTCGCATATATCAAATGCTGCCATCTTTGCTAACTGTCGGCACAGAGCTTTACCACGCACTAATTTAGTTGGGTGAATTTCTACATCAAATTCTTGGATCTTGGTGACCCAACCAGCACGTTTATCACCCAAATATCCTTGAAGACTAAAATTTTTGACATCTGGGTGAATAACATAAACAAATGTCCTGCTCCGGGAAATAAAATGTTTGAATTTCTTCAGGGATTTCATCACAAAGATATACCCGTTTCTCAATAAAATTGTACTTTGCTTCATGAGGTAAAATGACTTGGCTCAAAAAAGCAATGGGCCTTTCATTCCCATCATCTCCCTTTTGCGTCAGAACTGCAACATAACTGTCATCTTCTCCAACTGCATATAAGATGAAATCCTTGGAGTAGTCAGGATTAATCAGGACAGGGGCCCGCACTATTCTTTCCTTGATCTCCCGAAATGCTTCCTTTCTTTGAGTCGTCCATTGGAAAACCGCATCTTTCTTCAACAATTCGGTCATTGGTTTAACAACCTCGAGCAAAATCAGCAATGAACTTTCTAATGAAATTTATCTGTCCAAAGAAAGATTGAAGTTCCTTCTTGTTTGCAGGGAGTGTCAATTTCTTCAAAGCTTCAACACGGGCTGGATCAATTGCTAATCCATCTTCAGAAATCACATGACCCAGAAGCTTACCTTCTTTTACAACAAACACAGACTTCTTCGGATTAATGGAGATTTCGAATTCTCTGCATTTCTCAAAAATCAGCCTCAGGTGAGAACAATGGTCTTCCCTTCTATGTGAAAAGACTGTCATGTCGTCAAGGTATATTACAATGATCCTATTCAATAAATCCTTGAAAGCAATATCCATTGCTCTTTGGAAGGTAGCTCCAGCATTTGACAGTCCAAAGGGCATTCGCTGATATGCAAAAGTACCCCACTTCGTGGTGAATGTTGTCTTAAACCGATCTTCATCTTTTACCCAGATCTGGTTATACCCAAAAAATCCATCCAACAAAGAAAAACGCTGTGCCCCAGCCACAACATGCAATATTTGATCTATTCTCGGCAAAGGATAATGATCCTTTAATGAAGCACGGTTCAAATTCCTGAAATCAACGCACAATCTAATATCTCCATTCTTCTTACGGACTGGGACCAGATTGGCGACCCATGTGGAGTGCTTGACCGGATAGATGATCTTAGCTTGCAGCATTTTAACAAGCTCAGCCTTCATCAACGCCTCAATCTTTGGATTTACAGGTCTCTGTTTCTGCCGAAAAGGCCTAACTCCTTCTTCCAGTTCAATTGTATGCTGTATAATCTGCTTGTTGTAGCCTTTCAAGTCTTCATAGCTCCAAGCTATAATATCAGAAAACTCTTTACAGAGCTGCTTGATTTTCTGCAGTTCTTCTGGGGTTGAGTCAGTGCCAACCTTAATCACTTTGTCAGGCGAAGCTCTAACTCCATGAATTCCTTTCTATCAATCTCCATTCGAGGCTTTCTGGAATGATCATGTTGGTCAAACAAGCTCTCCAGAGTTATTAGACCCTTTGGAATATGGTTATTCCTTAATTGAATAAGACCTTCGGCTTCCTCATCTCCCAAAGTTCTGCCTTCAACAGCTGCAGCTTCATGTATCAAGAAATTAACAATCTGCTCATCGGTTTCAAAGACCTGCCAAAAAGTTTCCTTGTCTGGCACACTGGGTCTGTATACCATTCTCACTGTCTTGGGCTTGTTCACAACTTGATCAGCAGGAGAAAAGTTAGCTCCAAGAGATGCTAATAAGTCAGCATGTTTATTCATCTCTCTGGAAACAGCTTGAATATTAAGCGCAGTGAAAAGTTCAAACAAATCCCAAACCTGATTACGATATGCTTTCAGATAATGCTGCTTTGAGATGCATCTATTTGTGACCTGATTTACAATAAGCTCGGAATCACCAAAAATATTGAGCTGTTTTATTCCTAACTTCTTTGCTTTCTTCAGACCCAAGCACAATGCTTCGTATTCAGCAGCGTTATTTGTGCAACTCCATGTAAGTCGATAAGAATAAGTCCTTTGTACACCAGAGGGAGAAATTAACACAATACCTGCTCCGGCACCATTCCTGCATCTAGCTCCATCGAAATACAGTTGCCATAACTGATCTGTAACCTCAGTCTGATCAACTGGGTTAGACAATTCCTGCTTTGTCTCAGTCTCAGGTTTTTGAATGGCATAGCAACCAATCTCTGTCTCCATCATGGCATTGAAGTTAAGCATTGAAAATTGGTCTTCCAACTGAAGATTGTTTAAAACTTCACTCATTAAAACAACATCTTCAGACTCTTCAGTGAGCATATGGACCGACTGCATGTCTTTTCCAACATCTTCCAACTTCTCGATGTGAAAAGGGGAAGGCTTTTCATTCTGTATTCTGAGACGTCTATTCTTAAAAGGAATTTCCAGATGGGAATAATCTAATGCCAGATAACCCCCTAATTTTGCAATAAATTCCCTGGATAAACACATGCTAAAATAGGGCTCTAAATCTACTACAACAATTTCCTGAATAACAGTGATCTGGGGCATTGTATGCAGGACAATGGGTACATCTTTAATGACACCTACTATTTTCACAGGAGTACCATCTAATTGCAGGACTCCAGGACTACTCCGGGTATACTCCATTCCCATAGCTTCACAGACTCCCTTGGGCATGACAAGTGGTTGCAGCTCCGTAATCAATCATACAATTGTGTACAACCCAACCTTCTATTTGCAATGACAAGTAAAAAGGAGGAGGTCTGTTCTTACCAAGAATAAGAGGTGGTTAAAGTTTGGGCATAGACGGTCTGGGTAGGCCCTTTTTCACTCTCCTTCATAGATTTCAATGACTCTTGTAATAAATCTACTTGACCAGGTAATTGCAAAGCGTCATAAAGGCTTACCTTAGCAGGGGTCTTCTTAAGATCATCAACAATATTGTATGAAACTGCAGCAAAATTTTTCTTCTCAGCAGGTTGCTCAAATCTGGTTCTGTACTGCTGTGTAGCTTCCACTCTTAACCTCTTGGTCAGTGATGGATATTTCAATTTTTCACGTGCCTGCTCCTCTGCTTCTGATCTTACTGGTGCAGCTGCTGCCTTTTCTTGAACTCTGTTAAAAGTCGGATCTTTGGGCAAAGACTTTGGAGCTGGCACAGGAGCTTTCACTGGCCTCTTCACTTCAACCGGTACTCTTAACGGCTCTAAGTCAGCAGGATCAACATTCATAGGCTTCTTTCCAGTCCTTGTTAGAACTGAAACTTGGTCTTCCACTGCAGTCATCAAACTATAACCAGCTTCTGAGATCATGTTAACTTGTCCGCCTGAAGAGCTGGCAGCCAATGTCTGCACATAATTCAGGTGAACCATACATGTATCCTCTCCATGAGGGTCATTACAGGTCGAGCACCAATATACTCCATCTGCATGGGCTGCATCTTCATTTGCTAGAACAGCTAAGCCCTTTTCAGGTGCTTTGCTTGTGGAGGCAGCTTGATCTCTAGTAATTTGAGGAGGTTGAAATCTCCTTGGCTGGAAATCTCTCTCAGCCTGCTTCCTCTCAATGAGTGTGATCTTATTTCCCATGGCTCTAATGGCAGAATTTGCAGACTTCACCTCTTGCAATAATGTTGTATATGGATCAGGGTTTGCAGGTGCAGGAGGTGCTGGTAAGGGCAAAGGAGCTGGTGGTGCTGGCAAAGCTGGAAATGCAGTGGAAACGGGAGATGGTTGAATGCTGGGTGCAGGGAGCGGTAAAGGAGTTAAAGCAGGCAACTGAGAAACTGGGACAGGTGCAACCTGAGGTGCTTTAGAGCTCCATGATGGTGTAGGATACATAGCTGGCATGGGGTGTGGTTGTGAACCATATAAATATTGAGGCAAATCTGGAATAAGAGGCATAGTTACCTTTGGAGGCAGTCTTCCTACAACAACCAGATCAGCTTCTGCTTTAATTGCTTGTTCAAATATTTTTGGAAACGTTATCACATTAGACTGCCGAACCGCCCAACCGATATCTGAGTGAAACGCTCTGAGGTAGTACATCGCAGCTAATTCATCAAGGCCGAATACCATCAGGAATCCTTTGCCAAGTTCTGGTAAACCGGACATTAAAATCAGGTATCTCTTCTTGTGGATGTCTCTGTATGACAAGAAACTGATTTAACAATGAGAAAGGGTCAGCCTGTTCATGAAAATGTTTCACCAGAAAATCACCAAACTGATCCCATGATGTTAGGGTTCCGGGAGGCGGAGTTCTGTACCAAAACAACAGTTTACCTCTCAAAGAACATACTAACAATTTGACCATCACATCTTCATCGGTAATGTCATGGATAGCAGCCGGGGAAGCCACATCATTTATGTGCTCATAGGCTGTTTTACCAAGCACCGTCGTAAGTGGGCAAAGCCTTCAGTGCAGCTCGAGGTACTGGATTCTGAGCCTGCAGATTCAAGGCTCCAGTGCTATTCCATGCCAAGAATTTTTTGGGTGGAGGAAATTGTGCCATTGGTGGAACTTGTAGGGGTGCAACACTAGCAACAATACTGGGTATTTGTATAGCAGAAGATGGAAGGGATGAGGAAACTAATCTAGAATGCTCACCACTTCTCGAACTATCGAGCTCAAAAAACTGAACAAGATCGCCAAATTTCTTTGACTGTGATCTTGTGATCATGAAGTATTTCTGGGTCCAGCAGGGTCACCAAAAACAACAGAGTCACCAAATGCTCTAATTTACAGTCTGAAGGCGAACATTAAACCTTCGACCCTATGGGATCTTTTAGAGACAAATAAAATCTGTCCCACCGGGCGTGCCAAAAACTGTTGGTCCAAAATCTGCCACAGGAAAGGATTTTACAAGTGCACCCTAGACCTGGCCAACATTGAAAGGTTGGAAGCAAGAAATGGCTCCCAGACCAATCTCCGTAGTGGGCTGGTTCCCTTCACTACTCTAAAATCTGGTTTTAAGATAAGGGTTGCAGGAAAGAAATTTAAAAAAAATGCAAAAAGAAATGGGAAATATGGCCACAGGCCGAAGTGATGAGATCAGAAAATAGCAGCAGGAAACCTCAAATGCAACAACAACAAGCAATAGAAATTATCAACTTGATTCTCACACAACGTATGCAAAAAAACCCTCCAAGACTACACTCCAGAGATTATATTCTTACAGCAGTATTTAAATTCAGAATGCAGAATTTAAACGCAATAGTCGTTAAAGAATAATAATGCGATTAGAAATGCAACAAAGACAGAAAGGAAATCACCCAAAGCGTTGCTTGAAAAATCAGAAGTCAAGTCTTTTATTCCTGCAAATGCACTTCCAGTCTCTAGCAGAGAAGTTTTTCCAACCTTTGTAAATGAAAATTACATTGGTTTTTATAGAGGTCCGTCCTCTTTGCAGCATTAAAAATGTGCCACCACCCCTCTCGTGATCTACAATTATGCATTGGAAATTATGCACACGATCCCCTTAATTGCAGCAAAAATTAAATACAATTAGACGCTAGCGGTCTTCTTCATTAAATTCATTTTTTGAAAATATGCATGAAACCGTTACGACTTGATCCACGAACATCAGCCTCGAATGCATAAAATCTTCAATCTTGGTGGCCTGGGCGCGTCTTTTACTTTGAATGCCTTGGAAATCCACAAATCATTAAATTCGGGTCAGTATTAAATACTCGGAAATCGAGAAAAACCTCTCGGGCCGTTCATACTGCACTTTGGCGGGAAACAGTTGCAGGTCACGAAAACGCGACGGGTCGCGAAATCGTGACATATTTTAATGCCGTACACTTTGACCACCTTTGACCCACGAAAATGGCACCTGTAGCGATATCGCTACGTCTTCGGCTTCCTTTTCTCCATCGCTAGCTTATCCACGTGAAAATGGCACATGTAGCGATTTCGCTACGTCTTTTGGTCGTTGGCTCCTTTCTTCGCTTTGCTCCATGAAAACGGAACATGTAGCGATATCGCTACATGTTTCGGGCACCTTGTACGGCCTTGCTGACGGTCCGCGAAAACATAACACCTTTTGCCCTTGAATGCCTTCAATTCTTCCTTGTCTCCATTTCGCTACCAATTTGAGCACTTAATCATTTTTTAACGAGGCATCATGGAATTGCTACCCTCGAACTCTGCTTGATTTTTAGTTCACTCCGCCTTGTTACCAAAACTGCAGCGAATCGCTGCATTTTTTCTGCCTTTCGTCTTTCGGGTCAAAACCCCGCGATTTCGCTACGGGTAGCGATATCGCTACACATTTCTTTCTCCGTACTGATCACCATTTTGAGCCGTGAAAATGATACAACTTCCGCTTTACAAAAGCTTTTCGAAGAGGTGCAGCGAATCGCTGCACTTTTTCCCTTGGTCTTCTTTGTTTGATAGGTGTAGCGATATCGCTACACATTTGAGCACTTAGGTCTTTGAAGCTACCCGCGTCGCGAAAATGAGACATGCAGCGCATCGCTGCACTTTTTGCTTTGGACTCCCTTTTGCAACCACTGCCCGCGATTTTGAGACATGCAGCGCATCGCTGCACTTTTTGCTTTTGAAGCCGCGAAAATAGAACAGTCGCGATATCGCGACAGTTCTTCTTAGCTGCATGCGTTGACTGCGCTGACCGCGATTCTGCGACATGTCAGCGAATCGCTGCAGTTTTTAGACTTAGCCATTTTCTACTCAATTTCGCTCCTTTTTTGCTTCAAAGCCGCATCAAAGCCTGTATCAAAGGTCAGATTTTCAACAATACACTAATGCATTAATCAATGAGAATCAATGTGGCAAAAATGCCAACAAGAACTTGTTTTATGATTGCATATAACTAGCAAGGAAATTCATGCGATAAAATGGCTTGTGCCAATACACCCATGAGCAGGTAAATGTTGAGCATGAAGTTAAAGAGCAATATAAAGATGAGACCCATCACATTGAGACCAATGGTGAAGCAAGCAAGATAGAAGAGCAAAGCATATAACAAGCATTTACACTCAATCAAGAGGATAAAATAGAAAGAGATTACCTCCACAACAAGCAAATTGACAAACCCAAAATCTTCTTCCATGTTCTCCCCATCCCTACACACCTTGCAATTTTATCTCTAGCCAGTAATCAACAACCCAAACCTCGATAGCAAGAAGAATGAAATAGAAGTTGGATGAGAGAGAACGATCAAGAGGATGAGGAAGATGAAGCTCAAGATTTGGAGTGACTCTTGGTTTTCTCACTTGAAATAGAGCTAAAATCGTAGCTACACAGTTGTTACTGGGGGTTGGAATTTCCTTATTAGCAAAAAATTATTTGAGCATATGGAATACCAAAAAGTCTCATCAAATGAATGAATAAATAAATAAATTTGAGGGTGTCCCACCATATACAACTAAGAGGAGAACATTCTAGGAAAGTAGGAGAGTATTTAGGATTCAATAATTATTTGTCATAAATCTCTTTTCAAATCCACAAATGTTCATTTCCTTATAATAATATTAATTAATTTATTAAATATATCCTTTTATAAAGTATTAATTCAATAAGGTTAATATTAATTTACTAATACTATTTTAGCAAAGGTATTAGTAATTAAATTATTTACTCATTTCATAGTATTAAATTAATTAATACTATTACTAATTTCTCTTGTCTAATGCTAATATTAATTATTAACATTAGTATTTAATATTTTTAAGTATTAATAATGCTAACATTATTATTAATACCTTGTCAAATAATTAACCAATTAAGTTTTATATTTTGAAACACAAGTATTAATGCATCTTAATGATAAATTAAGAGCCTAAGCAACACAAGGGCTCTTACCAAAAGCTATCCTCACCCAAACTAAGATGCATCCAATAATAAGCAAGGAGATAGATAATGCACAAACATTACTATTCCCTAAGTAGGAGGTATCATGATAATTACAAGGTTATCAACCACCTATGAGAGACACCTAAGCATAGGGGTAAGGGCTATTTTGCCTTTATAGAAACCTCATTACCCGATGATGCATTTAATCACACATACACATATGCAAATGTTTCTACATGATTGTTTTACCCATGTGGGTTGTCATACTAAAAATCCATCATCTCCCATTTCACACTTCTCTCAACTTTTATGGTTGTCCCATACCAATCCACCTATGAGAGTACCTAGTCTTGCAACCACAAAATTCATCAACAGTACCATGTTATACAAATAACATAATCCAACTCAAGTAAGCATAAAGTACAACTATCATGCATTAATTATAAACACATTAGTACATCAATAAAACAAGAAGGGAGGTCCTACTAATATGGGTCATTACAATTACATAATGTTGTCACATTAACTAATGAAATAAAAAACTTAAATTAACTTATCTAATCGTAAGCCTTAAAACTTAGAATATGGGTCCTTTTTTATTTTTCTTAATTATGGAATTATTCATAAAATATTATAAAATCAACATTAAAAGAGTTGATGAAATGATAGATTAATTATTTAAAAGCTAAAGCATTATGTATTCAATGTAGGATTGGTCATACCATTATTTTTTAGAACTTATGTCTTGAAAGGAATAATTGAATCTTAAAAAATTAATCTCAAAATCATGCCCGAGTATGAAATCGTATTATCACCTCTCTTGCAGAATATTTACAAATATGGTGCTCATCATGGGAAGTCTCAAGTACAAAAACTAGGTGGTAACAACTTGCTTATAGAATTTGAACATACATGGAATAGTAAAGGATTTACTTTGATCCAACATAAAATAGAATTATCCAAAAATTGGATTTATAAAAGCTAATTTTGATGATGCTTCTAAAGGAGATCTAGGAAAAACTGATGGAGGAGGTGTTTTTTTAAATAATGAAGGAAAAGTTTTTCTCACTTAGAATCATATTGAACTTCAACTAACAACCATGCAAATGCTATGGAACTTCTTATAATGATTAAATTTATTAGATAATATATTACATTATTTGGTACATATTTTTTTTTGGTAGATAAGATACTATAGAATTAATACCGAGTTTTACAGGTTGACCCAAAACCTTTTACAAAAATTAGCCAGGGCTGTTGATGAACATGTCCTTACTAAGGATCCTATATATGTAAAATCTACATGCCACCAAAGCCATTACATCCAGTAAGGTACATAGCATATTATCAAAAAGAAACTTCCCATACAAAATTTTGGGTATACCCCGAGAAAACACACCTGCATCATAATTACAAAAAAAGAAACAGACACGGATCCCTTCCTTGAAACAGTGGAGAAACAAAAATCTACAGACACACATAGCAGAGTACTGAAAAAACTCCCACAAGCTCTGTATTGACAGTTACTCTTAATAATTATTTGGTAATTGCTTTCTTTCGTATATGACATGCTTTGGGACCACATCCTATCTTGGCCAATCAGCCTTGGAGAAGTGAACCTGTTGGCTATATTTATGGCGATGGCTATCTGGTGGTCCATGTGGCTCTAGTTCAAAGTATTATATTGTCATTTATTTCCTACCTTATGATTATCATCCAACCTAAAATTACTAAGATGAATAGGAGCCATGTTATCTGACATGTGACTATCCCCATTAGTATTTGTGGTATTTCCAAGCAGCATCCACCAAGACTGACAACTCGAATAATTTTTATTGTGAGTCCATTTCAAAAAATAGATGGGAATACTCATAGCATTTGAACTTACAATGCCTTCCCTGTTGGTAAATTCAACTATCATTCTTGGAATTCTTGTTTAAGATCCTCTACTTCGCTCGGGACACCGTGTTCCTATTTGAAAATTCTGTCACCATCGACACCCAAATTGGCCAGCTTATCAGCAACTTTGTTAGCTTCTAGAAATACATGTTGAGCTTTTATGTCCTGTCTTCCCTAGAAAAGGATCCTAGCCTCTTCAATAATTGTTTTAATCCTCCAAGGAGGTGTTTTCCAATTATTGAGGAGATTTATAACATGCATAGAATCTTCTTCTACGATCAAATTACCTTCTAAATATTTAGTCATTTGAAGGCCTCTCCACATAGCTCTAGCTTCAGCTTCATTGTTCATCCTTGTTCCCAAATATTTAGAAAATACAAGCATCATATTCCCATTATGATCTCACACAATACCGCCAGTGCCTACTCTGCTAGAATTGTCCTTAGTCGCTCCATCAAAATTAAGCTTAAACCAACCCGTAGGAGGTGGGGACCACTTAACATTGGCTCTGGGGTTGACTACCCTAGGCATAGACTCATATAACAAGGTTAAGCTTAAATATTGAGTAATCGTGGTCTCCTATAGATGAGGTTTACGCCTATCAAAAGTCATAAGGTTCACATTCTCGTTGGCAAAGGATAGGATCCTGGCAATGATAGTTTGATGATCATGGATAGACTCATTAAAGACTCCATGGTTTCTTTCTAACCACACCTACCAAAGATAGTGATTGAGAAAAATTTACCACATGTATCTAAATCTTTGGCTTGAAAATGGGCAAGTCCACTGGATAAAAAAATCAAGTACGATCGCTGGTTTAACCCAAGAAATATTGAAGGCCTGAAAAACCCCACTTAGGATAGTCAAGGAAAAAGGGAACTCAAGGAAAATGTGATAAATGGTCTTCCAATTAGCCCTGCACAAATAATAATGATTAGTGATACAAATACCTTTACACATTATATTATAAATGGTTAGAATTCTTCCTTGGATAACCAACCATCAAAAGAATACAATTTTTGGAATTAAATTTTTAATCCAAACTAAGTTATTTTTTAGGACAAAATCCTCGTCATCAAGCAAAAGCTTGTAAGTTGATTTAAAAATGAACTGCCTATTTTTTGTAGGAGCCTAGGTCACTTGATCTTCCTTGGGTCTCATTGGGATAAAATATTGCCCGAGAATGTTACAAAGATCATTTGATTCCACTTGAAATCCCTGAATCCTTATTTGTTTCCACTTCATTCTGCCTCTATCCTCAACCATATAATAAAATAATTTTTTGCCAATGAGTTCTTCCATGATATCTCTGATTTAGGCTAAGTTAGGATATTACGTCAGTGGTTCTTACTTATCCCACCTGTCATTCTAGTAATTTATCCTCTCACCATTGCCTAAAACCCATATTAAACCTTTTTTTATGATTTTATTACAATTGAGAATTGGTTTCCAAAAATTAGAACCTCTAATTGGAATTGAGTCACTTAGAAATTCCATATTTTGAAGATACTTTCATTTGATGATAGTTGCCCATTCATTTTCTTCACTAGAAATGAGGTGCCACGCCTGCTTAGCTACTAAAGCTAAATTTATATGAGAAATTCTCCTCAGACCTAAGCCCCCATTTTCCCTAGGTCTGCACACTTTGGTCCATCCTACAAGGTGTATCCTTTTTTTCTCCTCTAATCCATTCCATAAAATTTATTTTTGGAGTTTCTCATTTTTTGGAAAACCTTCAGAGGGGCTTTGAAAATAGAGAGGAAATAGACTGGAATGTTCTGAAGAGAGGCCTTAGTGAGGGTTAGCTTTCCTACTTGATATAGAAGATGACCTTTCCATCCAAAAAGTTTTTTTTGAATTCTTTCAATAACCCTGTACCACATTGACTCTCTCGGAGAACCAATGAAAAGAGGGAGACCAAGATACGAAGTGGAAAGGTTTGCTATATCACACCCTAAAATTTTTCAATCCTTCCTTACCTATGAATTGGGGTGTTCAAGAAATATAACTTTCTTTTACTGAAATTAACTTTCTAACCAACAACATCCTCGTAGAGTTGCAGGATGTATTTAATTCTTTTGGCCTCAACCATCGACGCCTTAGTCAATAGAAGGATATCATCGATGAATTATTGATGAGAAATAGCTCTAGTGAGATATTTTGCCTTGATTCCTGATAGTAGCCTTGAAATATAAACATTTTTTATGTTTCTGCCTAAAGCTTCTGCCACAATGATGAATAACATGGGGCTGATAGGGTCTCCATGCCAAATTCCTCTGCAACTTTGAAAGTAACCAGCAGTTGTTCCATTAACCAGAATTATTTGATCAAATTAACCCATTGGTGGTGAAAACCAATCTTAAGGAGGACAACAATCATAAAGTCCCAATTTAGCATGTCAAATTCTTTGTTCATATCAAGCTTGAGGGCAAAAATAGACCTGTTAGTCTTATGAGTAGAGTGCAGAGCTTCATGAACTATGATAACTCCATCCAATATTGACCTACCCTAGACAGATCTTCCCTAGCATGGATCTATGATGTGGGGCAGAACATCTCTCATTCTATTTGCAATGAATGTACCACCTTTGGTACATTACTATAGTAGGAGTTTACTTTAGAGTAAAGTTAAGTAGTTACTTCAACTTGTAATAAATGCACAAGTTTCAAAATGTGCAATGATGTAAATGTGTATGTAGTCCATACGTACATGAGTCATAGGATAGATTCAAAGGTAGAGTAAGGCCCAAGGAACCTATATTCCCATATAAAACCCTTATAGTGAGTGAAATAGAAAGGAGGAATATAGAGAGTGAATAGTATAGATTGGTAGAGGAGTACAATGTAGTTCCTTTAAAAATAGTTTGTGGAGTGTTCATATCCTCCATTATACTGCATTGTACTATATTTATTAAAATTTCATCAATGGCATATTTCTAAGTTATTATAGAAGTTTATCTCTTTATTTTCTTGCATATTATAGTGTCATTATCATATAGATATCATAGCTTGATTATATTGCATCTTGTGGTTGCATTTACTATATCATATACTCATCAAAAGCTAATAGTGGTATTAGAGCACATGGTAGATATATAGGAAATAGGGATAGCCACAAGTGATTGAGAGAAATCCAAAAATCTCATTTTCAAAAATTTTGAGATAGCATTTGGCTAGAGTCTTTCCACAGGTTTGAAAAAAACTCATGAATACTAGGACTCAATATTAATTCCACTCAATCAAAGATTTTGAGCTCTGGCGATTTGGCGGGAAATTCTCTGCGTAGGCGACAGGCGATGTTCTAGGGTTTGTGGAGCGAAGGATAATCCAGGACATCAGGTGGTTTCCCATTTTGTTTTGTTTTTGCGGATCTGAAGGATCGCTTGCAGCTTCAGGAGGGCCCAATGGGGTCTCCTCCAGACCCTCTCTCCGGGAGAAAGAGCTCTTACGCTGAAATGCTCAAAGACAATCCTTCGTCTTCTAACGGCGAAGCTCAGAGAAATACTCTGAATATGATGCTCAAGAACGCTGGCAAGAGTTCCGCAGCGCATCGTGTCAACGGATGTCTCCCACAATCCGCTTCAAGACCTAAGATTGTAATCGAACCAAAGCTGGTCGAAGACACAATCCTATACAAAGCCAATCATGATTTGATTTGCAAATTCATGGGTATCCGACCTACCCTGAATTTCTTGCACACTTGGGTCAGACAGAACTGGGAGCCCCATGGTGAGTACTCCCTGTGGTTTATTAGCAACGGGTATTTCATCGTTAGCTTTTCTTCTTTAGCTGATAGAAACAGAGCGTTTGAGTCAGAGAAGAGAAACCACGGCCCAGCAGGGTTATTTGTTCAACCCTGGAGAGTGGGATTCGATCCTCGCATCGAACCCACGGCTGTCCCGGTCTGGATCCGGTTGTACGCTCTTCCAATGGAGTTTTGGGGGGAGCAGGTCCTGGAAATGATCGGTAACTCCCTGGGTAGACACCTGGGCGTCTCCAAGGACACCATAGAAGGTAACTCTGGTGTCTATGCTAGAATCTGCGTGGAGATGGATATTAGCCAGCCTCTACCTGCAGAGGTGGAACTGGAACTGGCAGGAGTATCCTGGATCCAACAGTTAGACTATGAGGCTCTGCCTTTCAGATGCAGAGTCTGCCATAAACATGGGCATTTGGCCCGGTTTTGTCCAAATCTTCTGAACACCAAAACGGAAGCCCAGCATGGTATGCCAAATCGCCCCAGAGAGGGTAAGTCTATTTCTGCCAAAGAAACATCCAATACTCCTCAGGGTAATGAGGGTCAGAAAGATGGCTTTGAACAGGCCAAAAGAAGGAGAAAGCAGAAGAAAAATGGTAAGGAGCAATTACAATCCAAGCCAGCCAACAGATATGAAATTTTTAAGACATTAGTGGATCAGGAGGACCAGGATATGGAAGGTGTGGATGGGAATATTGAGGCCCATAACATCCACACTCATGTTTCTCCTTCATCTCCTCCTGTCTTAGAACAGGTGCTTGAGCCCACTGAGGTATTGCCGCCAGAAAATGCAGGGGCACTGATAGTGCACTCCCAAGCGCCGCCAGTAATTAAGGATGTCAGCATGGGAATTGCAAAAAAAAATAGAGAAAGGCCAGCCCTGGGTATATCTCAGGTAGAAAAGAGATCCAAAAATAGCAACACTCAAGGAGCGGGCAGAAAGTCAAATAAGGACCTGATTGCAGCTCAAGGAGATAAGCTGATCAATGGAGGATCGGTGAGGACAATTGATTCTTACTGCTCTCAAGGTTTTCAATGATTATACAATCTTGGAATGTTAGGGGTTTAAACAGTAGAACCCATCAATCTGTTGTTCAAAGACTCTTAGGAAAATGTAAAACAGACTTTTTGCTTATTCAGGAGACAAAAATGTCTTTAGATCTTATGAGTAAAACAGTTAATAGAATCTGGCGGGGCGCTGGTCATATGGATGTGGCTGCCCAAGGTGCTTCAGGGGGGATTGTTACTCTCTGGAACCCTCTGGATTGGACTGCTTTAGAACATATAGCTTGGAGGGGTGTTCTCACATCTCATTTTAGGAATAATTTCACAGCAGAACATGTCTTAATCACTAATTTTTATGGGGCCCAAGACCTTGATGGCCAGAGGCTCCAATGGAAAGTTGTTCACAACATGAGGTCCTCCAGGGAATACTTAGACTGGATTATTGCAGGGGATTTTAATGCAAAATTATCTGCTCGTGATCAGGAAGGTGGCACCCCAATTTTGGATCCAGGGGATCGGCTTCTGATTGCCCAAGTCCAGGCCTTTCAATTAGTGGATGTTCAAGGCCCTGGAACCTACTTTACTTGGACTAACAAGAGGAAGGAGCCACACAGCAGGAAGGTCAAGTTAGATCATTTTCTGGTCTCGGAGGAGGCTTTTGTAAAGTGGAATTCTAAGTTCCAGATTTTGGAGGGCCCTGTTTCAGATCACTTTCCCATTTTGCTGGAGGGAGGGACTATGATAGGACAGCATCACAGGCCTTTTAAATTTGAGAATTTTTGGTTACAAAAGGAGGACCTTCGACAGAAAATTCCACAATGGTGGGAAGAAGGCCGTCCACCTTTTGGGACAACAATGTTCAAATTTCATAAACAGCTTCATTTTGTCAAACTTCAACTGAAACAATGGAGGAAAGAAAATAAGTCAGATTTCCAGTTCCAAAGGGCCCCCTTGGTGGCCAGATGGGAGGAGGTTCAGAAACTCTTTAGGGAAGGAACAATTACTGAGCAACTCAAATCCGAGGATGATGCCTTGCGCAAAGCGGTTGAGGCCATTGATAACCAAGAGGAGATATACTGGAAACAGAGGGCAAGAAATACTTGGTTATTAGAAGGGGACAGAAATACCAAATTTTTTCATCGGTCAGCTTGTGCTAGGAGACAGATGAATAACATGGAAGCCCTTAAAGATGAGAATGGACATTCCTTCGATACTCTTCCTGGTATGCACTACCACTCAATCGATTACTTTTCTAAACTTTTTAAGGAAAGTATGGAGCAAGATGCTGAGGCTCAGAACGAAGTTCTTAATGTCATACCTTCTATTATCTCTGAAGAAGAAAATCAGGCCCTGCTTAGACCCATTGATAGAGATGAATTGAAAAATGTGGTCTTTGGAATGAGTACTGGCAAATCTCCTGGTCCAGATGGCTTTCCTATTGAGTTTTTTCAGGCCTTTTGGGATACTTTGGAGGAGGATGTTTTGGCTGTCACAGAGGAATCCAGAACTAATAAAAGAATGCTCAGGGCAATTAATCACACCTTCATCTCTTTAATTCCAAAAGGGGAGGAGGGGACTCATATCTCTGATTTCAGACCTATTGCTTTATGCAACGTGATTTATAAAATAATCACTAAGATAATGGCTGAGCGGCTCAAACCTCTCCTTCATAACATCATTTCTTCAGAACAAGGGGGTTTCGTTGAGGGAAGACAAATCTTGGATGGGGTGGTTCTTGCTCAGGAGGCTATCCATACAATGCAAAAATTGGGTAATAAAGGAATGTTCATTAAACTGGATATGTCCAAGGCTTATGACCGGGTGGAGTGGAGCTTCTTGTCTAAAATGATGGCAGCCTTTGGCTTCTCCCAGGACTGGATTGATTGGGTCATGAGCTGTGTTTCTACGCCCTCTTATTCTGTTCTTATCAAGGGTCTTCCCTCGCATCCTTTTGGAGCCACTCGTGGTCTTCGCCAAGGAGACCCTTGCTCTCCCTATCTTTTCCTCATTTTGGCTGAAGGATTAGGCAGACTTTTCTTGAGGAGAAGGCAACAAGGCCTGCTAACAGGTATCAAGGTAGGGGAGGAAACTTTGACTCACTTGCAGTTTGTGGACGATACTGGATTGGTTGGTGTGGCCAGTCTCAGGGAAGCTAGAGGAATCAGAGATACTCTTAATGTCTACCTTAGGGCTTCAAACCAGGCCCTCAATGACAGGAAGTCCAAAGTGGTCTTTTTCAATCTTGACCAAAGGCTACAGGATAGAGTTATTGAGATCCTGGGATTCACAAGGACTTCTCTTCCAATAGTTTACTTGGGAGTTCCCCTGCATTTCAAAAAATTAAAAATAGATATCTGGAAGGATCTATTGGAAGGTATCAAAGATAGAATGAATCACTGGTCCCATAAATGGTTAAGCTATGGGGGTAGATTAACCTTCTTGCAGTCAGTTATTCAGGCTATGCCAATCTATAAATTCTCTATCCTGGCTGCCCCTCATTCCATTTGGAAAGAGCTGGACAAAATGGCAAGAAGATTTTTATGGGAAGGTGCAAAAGGGGAGAAAAAATGGGCTTTGGTTGGGTGGGATAAAGTTACCCAGCCTAAGGATAAAGGAGGGCTGGGCCTGAGAAGCTCCAAGCTTAATAACAAAGCCTTGGCTGGAAAACTGTATTGGAGGTGGATTTCCCAGCCAACCTCCCTATTCAGCAGAATCCTATCCAGTAAATATTTGGGTCATGTCCACCCCAATGAGGTGGGCCGCTTCCCCCTGGATGGTACTGGATCCTTAGTGTGGCAGACTCTCAAGCTTGGATCTCAGGTTATCAAAGACCAATTATTTTGGAAAGTGGGGAGAGGGGATAAGGCACGTTTCTGGACTGATTCTTGGGACCAGTATCCACCCATCATTGCTACGTTTCCCGAATTACAACCAATCAAGTCCGCCATAGAAGCCCAGGGCTGGATTCAAATTGAAAGCTATTTTAACACCAGCCAATTGGGGGAGTATAAGTTTAAAAAGTTTAAGAGGTGGGAGGAGTGGCCAATTACAATCCCTCCGGAGCTGGCGCCCATCTTGAACAAAATCTTGTCAGAAAGGTTCCTCACAGGGAGGGATGAGGAGGATGAATTAGCTTGGGGCTATGGGAGCCTTGGGGTTTATTCAGTAAAGGACGGTTATGAAAAGATCCTCCCTGAGCCTCCCCCGCACTCTTTTCTGGTTCAGGATTGGAGAAGGATTTGGCATTCCAAGGGCTGGCCGAAAGTAAATTTCTTTGCCTGGCAGCTTATGCACAATGGAATTCTCACCTTTGACAATCTCAGAAGTAGAGGAATCATCGGTCCTTCTCAATGTGCTTTATGCCACAAGCATGAGGAAACAGCTGATCACCTGATGTTCGAGTGCCCTTTTACGCATCAGATTTGGAAGCGCTGGTTCTCTCACTATAAACTCCAGGCTAATGGTGATCTAAATCGAGCCAATATTTGGGAAAAATGGAAAAGGGGCAGATTTAAATCTATAGCTCTCCGTATTGGTTGGGAGCTTGGCTTCCTTTTCATTTGGTGGCAAGTATGGCTGGAGAGAAATGCCCAAATTTTTAGAGAAACTTTCTCCTCGATAGACGGCGTTTGGCAGGTCATCTGGAGCAAAGTCACAGAAACTGTTGCCATCTATGCTGAAGAGGAAAATCAGGTTGGTCTTGGGCATCTAGAAGAGGGGGTTGAGGGGCAAGAGAGACAAGACAGAGTTAGCTGGAAACCTCCCCCAGAAGGTTGGATCAAAATCAATACTGATGGAGCTGCAAAAGGCAATCCGGGCAGTGCGGGTATTGGTGTAGTTTTTCGGGATCATGCTGGTTCAGTGCTTTACTGGGAACTGCAAGGCTTGGGCAGAGCCACAAACAATGAAGCCGAAGCCATTGCTATCAAATCTGCTTCTATCTGGGCTGTTAAGCAGGGTCACAGGAGGATAATTCTCGAATCCGATTCTCAAGTCCTGGTTGGCGCTCTTGATTGCATGCGAAACTTCTCTTCGAAAGCTTGGAGGCTACGGATTCTGATCTCCCAAATCAAGGATTTATGGAGGGAGTTAGATGACGTGATCCCTGTCTATGTGAGTCAAAATTTGAACAAGGTGGCCGACTTCCTTGCGAAGATGGGTGCTGAGAAAGAGGTAGGGGTGCAGCTGCACAGTGACATGCCTCTGATAGATGAAGTGATTAGGCAAGGTCTGGAACGATCCCTGCGACAATGAGTAAAAAAATAGCTAAGGGTGGTTTTTGTCACGATTTCGTGACCTGTTGCACCGTCGCGGCCTTTGCTGGAAAGCTGTCGCGATTTCGCGACATGTTGCGCTGTCGCGGCCTTTGGAGAGAAGTTGTAGCGATTTCGCTACTTGCTGCGTCATCGCGGCCTTTGATGAGAAGGTGTAGCGATTTCGCTACCTGTTGCGCCGTCGCGGCCTTTGCTGGAAAGCTGTCACGATTTCGCGACATGTTGCGCCGTCGCGGCCTTTGCTGGAAAGCTGTCACGATTTCGCTACCTGTTTCACTGTCGCGGCCTTTGGAGGGAAGCTATCACGATTTCGTGACCTGTTGCGCCGTCGCGGCCTTTGGTGGGAAGTTGTCGCGATTTCGCGACCTGTTTCGCCGTCGCAGCCGTTGGTTGGAAGCTGTCGCGATATCGCGACACTTTTGGAAAAAGTGCGCTAAGGGGGAAAATCGTCGCGATATCGCGACATTTTTGGTGAATAGCGGCCCAAGGGAAAAATCGTCGCGATTTCGTGACACTTCTGAAGAATGGGCACCCAGGGGGAAAACCGTCGCGATATCGCGACATTTTTGCAGCAATGGCACCAAGGGGAAAAGTCGTCGCGATATCGCGACACTTTTGAAGATCGGGCACCAAGGAGAAAACTCGTCGCGATTTCGTGACATTTTTGAGGAAAGGGTGCTAAGGGGAAAACTCGTCGCGATTTCGCGACAGTTTTGGAGAACAAGCTTCATGGGGGAAAATCGTCGCGATATCGCGACACGTTTGAGGAAAGGGCGCCAAGGGGAAAACACGTCGCGATTTCGCGACACTTTTGCTGAAGGGCCGCCCAGGGGAAAACTCGTCGCGAAATCGTGACACTTTTGGACAACTGGAGCTATGGGGAAAAGACGTCGCGATATCGCGACACTTTTGCAGTTTTGGCGCCAAGGGGAGAACTCGTCGCGATATCGCGACACTTCTAGAGAACAAGCGCCTTCTGGCTTTCTCGTCGCGATTTCGCGACGCTTTTGGTGACTGGGTGCTTTGGTGTTGTGCCGTCGCGATTTCGTGACACTTTTTGTGCTTTGCGGCCTCGACGTCTGTCTGCCGCGATTTCGCGACATGTCGCGATTTCGCGACTTGTTGCCGTGGCGCGGCCGTGGTTAGGTTTGGTGTCGCGATTTCGCGACATGTCGCGTTTTCGCGACATGTCGCGTTTTCGCGCCCTGTTGTTTTCTGGCTTCTATGCTTTCGGCTGGGATGTTTTTTCTCCCACTTGTAACTGTTATTTGTTTTAATACAAGTTTTTTTCAATTTTTTCAAAAAAAAAATATTAATTCCACTAGATTGACAAATCATCTAGTTAATATTTATTATATCTAGATTTAGAGTTTCTTCCATTACAAGCATAATACTTTGTTGCAAGAAAAATGAAATTCAAAGAAAATTGAGAAAAATCCTACAAAAGAGCTAGGAATAATATCTTCTTTAGAATAAATCTAGCATCAGAAGCAACAAGTGAAAGAATGAAGTTTAGAGGCTTGAATAAAAGGTCACATTGCTAGAGATTGTAGACCTACAAAGTGCATAAGAAGAAAAGGCCATAGGAGCCTTGTTGCAGATTTGAGGAAGAGACTCTAGAGAAGAGTCCAAGAGAAGATTAAAGGTTGGTGATATCCATTAAAGACTACAAATAACAAATTGAAGATACTCCAAAGAAGATTCCAAGATAAGATTAGAGGTTGGTGATCTCCATTGAAGACTACAAGTAGTAGATTGAAGAGACTTCAGAGAAGAGCTTCGATGAAGATAGGATATTGGTGATCTTCATTGAACATTGAAGACTTCACCTTGAAGGAGTAGAATAAATTAGCCTAAGAAGTTGAAGAGACCTACAAGAGGTCCCATTGAAGAACTTCTAATTTTGGAAGAGATAGAGAAGGACTAGCAAAAGTCATGTTCTTGAAGAAAAATATTTTAGAGATCCGAGAGGGAGATCTCATTGCCAAATTTCCATAGTAGAAGTTCAAAGAAAAGGTCTCTTTGAGAAGACCAAATAAGATGCAAGAGTGAATACCCTAAATAAGAGGTTTCAAGAAGAAATAAGGAGAAGGCTTGGAGAGCCTCATTGAAGGAAATTTGAAGAAGGCTATTTAAGGAGTTCATAGGAGAACTCATTGGAGAAATCTACCACCAAGGAGAAGTTCTTGATAAAGGAAGAACTTGGGATAATTGTCACCATATGAAAACAAGCCCAAGGAATAAGGATTTGGTAAGAAGTTTGCCAAATTTTGGAGGAGATTGGTGAAGACCTTAATACTTTTAGATTCTTAAGAAGAAGACCTTGATTGAAGTTAGAATTCAAAAAGGAGGTTGAAGGAAAAGAAGGTAAATATTACTACCAAACCTGAGAGGTTTGAATATTTCCTTTGAAGGATAGAAAGCTCATTTAGAGAAATAATATGTATTGGTTTCTACAATAATAAATTAAAGATTTCTTGAGGAAAATATCAACTATGATTTGAAGGCGTTACCTACAAGATTTTTGAGATTCATGGATAGTATTTTGGCAGAGATATTGATTGCTTTGAAAATATAAAAATTTTATATTTGAGGATAGCAAGAAAGCAACAACTTAGGTAGCATCAATAGTTGCTAAGTTTTAGATATCTAGGATACATCCAGAAGGTTAAATCCAACCAACTATAGTATCAGGTAGCAATATATAAGGAGGTACAAAGCTACAAATTGGTATGTTGAGAAGTTGCTTTGGACAACATAGAAGAGCTACAAGTTCATCTAGTAAAAGGTAATAATAAGGTGAATCTAATCACCTTGTAATCATTCATCTATAAATATCATTAAGGTAAGCAACTTGGGTGCATGAAGGTTCATTAGTTTAAATTTATATTTTTGATTCATTATTAAGATTCGTTAAGCACCATATTAGAGTTAAAAGTTTCAAGGAGAAGGTTGCATATGAAAGTCTTCAAGGGAGTGCAGAAGATAGTTTATTTTAAGGTTAATACTTGCACATTAAAATAGGATTTAGATATATTTCAAACGAAATAAAAATATCATCTTCCTATTGTTTAGTTGAAGCAAAGAAGACATTACTCTTAAGTGAAAGTTGCAAAGATTATAGTGCATTTAAGAGTTATTATTGATACATATTACAAGTTATTTTATAGGAGTGATAAGGTGAGATTAATATTGCAATATACTAGTTGTTCTTAACAATTTTTTAAGGTGCACTAGGTACTTTAGTTGTAGTGAAAATTAGTGCAAAATTAAACCTCTAAAATAGCATATTAGTTGCATGGTTAAGAGCTTGGATTCATTTTTACTAAGTTATCCGAGAAAATAAGTTAGAGGTTAGTGTTGTCTAGTAAGAAAGGCAACAATACATTACTATTTGCTCTCAAGGATTAGAGTAGAGAGTTGCCATATTTAATAAGTAAGTAATAGCTTCAAAAGGAGACATATAAATTTTGTGCAAAATAAGGGACTTAATCCTATCCATTTCAAAGGTGTTTGCATTACATTGGTACTTGTTTTGTCCTTTCAAATACAACAAGTAGGTACAAAAGAAATAGTGTCTTAAAGACACCAAAACAGTTAGTATAACATAGTCATCAAGTAGCCACATAATCAATGTCAAGGGTTAGACATCAAGGCATAGAGGTAAAGCCATAAAAGGGCTCATAAGCTAAGTTTTTGAAGGTGTATAGAGACACCAAATAAGTACCTACATAGTAAGAATATTACAACATAAAAAGAAGCATGGCACTCATTGTAAGGTAGATAGCACTAAGGATAATGAAGTACAAGTTACGTAAAATCAATAAGTAGATAAGGAGTGCATTACCCAAATGATTTCTTGGAAAAATTGCTAGCTATTGCTCTCAATAGATACCATCGATTGGAGACAATTCCCCAACTAGGAATATAGCGATCGAAGCAACCAAGAACGACCATCAATTGGAGATAAATCATCAACTAAAAGGACAGTGTTGGAGCATCCTAAAATCGCCATAGATGGAGCCAAACTTGTAGAGAATATCATCATCGCTTGTTGCAAAAGCATAGCTTTCACTCATTGGGAAGAAGGAGATAAACATTGAAGCTAAGATTGAATAGATTACACCTACTAGGAATAATATTGAAGGTTAAAGAGATGTTGAAGGCATACTCACATGCAAGTACCACTTGGTATAAGGCATTTCATAATTCTTCTAATGCCTATGTAGGGAGAAAGTGCTCAGAATAGATGTAACACTCATCTTGGAAGCATTGAAGGTATCTTTTGAAGGTTAAAGGTATAGTAATAATTTCATTCAAAAGGGAGAGAATTGAAGGCTCGTCAACTGACGTTCGAAGATATTATAGAATATATTTTCCACCTACATATTCAAGCAATGTATGCACCAAGTGTTAAGAGAATAAATAAGGGAGAAGGTATAGTAATGCACGAAGTAAATTACATCCCAAGAAGGGACATATCACTATTAATAGCCCAAGTTGAAATGCGCACAACATCAAAGTGAAGATATTTAGCCAAAATTGAAGTGAATATCGAAGCACATAGATTCACCAGTGAATTCCATATGCATAGAGACCTCAAAGCATGATTAAAGAAGATATGACCTTGATTAGACATCCATGAAATGGAAAGCATATTAAATACTCATTGTCATTCATCAAATACAATGCCCAAAGGATCTGTTGGAGGAGTAAAGATAGAGGTATATTGTATGCATCATTATAAAGGTAATATCAAATTAATTACTTTCTTTCATTAAGGTTAAAATGAGTTATAAGGTGAACCATATAAGATTAAATTTACTACTGCATTGGAGCAATAATAATTAACCAAGCATTAGTGAATTATAAAGCAAGTATATATCTTCAAGTGACATTTCAAGGTACATTAGTTTAAGTATATATATTATAATATTTGCAAATATTCATAGTAAGAGATATAAGGTTTTCAACACTAGATAATTAAACTATTAGTTTGCAAATATTATTATCTTCTAAATTTCTACATTAGGGAGATATAAGGAATACTACACCAAACTTTATAAAATTGAACTATTGAGAACTAAAGGTTGAAAAGAAGTAAAATTATTGTTTTCTTGAAAGAGTTGGAATTAATTGCTTATACTTGTATCATAGGCACATTAAAGAAACAATAAATCCAAACATAGAGAACTCCATAAAATTGATAAGTGCATAGTTTAATAGAAGATATAAGGTGAAATAGGAGTTGATTATTATCATTCCCAAAACATTACCAAATCAACTCAAAAGGTGAACTAAGATTAGAGTATATTCTAATCACTAGGGAGATATAAGGATTCTACAAAACCTAAGTCTTAGAAAGGTTTTATCAAAATGGTTCACATACTCTAAACTAGGGAGCCATAAGGTAGTATACTACAAATGATATTTCAAAAGTGTTCTTAAAATATAAAGAGATAAACTAAGTGTAGAGGGGAAAACTCCCCTACTACGTACAATTTCCTACATCATTGGGGTGAACCATGGGGGTATGTTGTTTTCTACACTTGGTTCTAGAGGGGAAGGGTTCACTAGGAATGGTTTAAGGACTCACTCCAAGTCCTCAGGTTTTCAAGAATGTTTGATGTATTGGATTCAAGACAAACACCTAGATTTGGCCTTTCTAGATCTATGCTATAAAAATATAAAGGAAAATGCAAGAATACAGAATGTAGGAATACAAGATCTAACATTAGAATGGTTCTTTATTTGAATGCTTTCTAACCCTAGGGTTTTAAATAGCTAATATTTAAGCAAGGGTTCAAGAAGAAATGCACAAAAAAAATTAATCCTAAGTGCACACTATATGTTGTTTATCTTTCAAATGCCTAGAAATTAATTAGATATATTCTTTATAAATAAGGTCTAGGGTTTACAATAGAAATATAAAGTACTCAAAAAACAACCTAAATACTAATCAAAACACTTAGCTTATCCGGTGATTTATCCTTACCTTTATCCCTTTATCCAATGCTATCAACAACTCATGTTCCTGCAAGATAACTTGGTAAACACTTGAAGAATATGATTAGCATTAGGGGGCCTACTTAGGCCACTGTACAATAGTGCTTGGAGGTGCAGTAACCAAGCCCCCTAGGTTATTTTAGCCGAAATTTGATAAATAAAAGCAAAAATTGACCTTTGGAAGAAAATAAACATAATACAATACAACAAAATAGAATGATAGAATCACATAACAAAATGTAGGATCAAGCTCTAAATGCAACCTAGAATGCAATGGTGAAATTTGGAACAACATATTACCTCTAAATTTTTCTAAGGTGAGATCATGCCCTGTAACAGGTGAGCATGATAACACATAGGCATAATTGCACCCCGTAGAGACCCGGGTGTGATTTCACCGAAGTGAGACAAAACATCTCAAATAAAATCAAAATAACAAATCTTAAGTGTAGTGAATAAAAATAGACATGCAGTAGAGCACTTTCACCTGGGAGAGAGTGAGGAAGCAAGCAAAATAGTTTGAGACCTCCCAGGTAGTTGATATCTCCTTAGGGATTCAACACTAATCCATCAAGAGCGAGCAGAAGCAACAAATCCAATGGAGTGGAAAACCAAACAGACTTCACACTCTAAAGTTAAATTGATTGTGAAAAAAGAAGGATGCAGATTGAATAAGAATACTTTGCGAGAAATCAAATAATAGTGAGTAATAAATTCAAATTGTGTCGTGTATAAGTGTGTTTGAAAAGTGAATTCAAACCCTCCTTATATAGTGGATTTGAAGGCGAGAAAGACGAGAAAACCAAGGAGGTCCAACATAAAACATGCCAAAACCAAAAAATTAGGGTTTCCTTAGAAGAAAACCTAAAAAAGCAAAATCACACCCCATTAATGCTGACCATGATTTTACCTATGCAAAGTTATTCCCCATCAAGAGCGAGCATGATTTCACATAGAGAGGATAAAAAGGCAAAACAAGGGGTAGAATCCTTACCCTTGCCCTAGGCAAGTCCAAGGGGTATCCCAAAAGGCTTAGGGAAGATTGCCTATTAAAGTGGGTCAATTTTTTGTGTCTACATTTAACCCCTTCTTTGATGCATTTATGGACTAATAAATGTGTTAAGACTAATAAATGTGTTAAATAAAATATGTAAACACTCACAAACAAAAGGCGACAAGCAGAAACAAGATGGTTGGTTTAGAAGAAAATGATGGTGCAAAAATGGTGTTATTTCAAACACTTTCATGTTTTACACATAAATCGAGGTATTAGGGACATTAATACCTCTAAGGCCAAGGTTCCACCTCAAGTTTTATGAGGAAAATATACCTCATGAAAACTTAAAAAGATAGACTCTGAAGAAGAGGAAGTAAAAATAAACAAAAGGGAAAGAGAAAAAGCACACGAAAACAAGGATAAAAGTGAAAAAGGGGGTAAAACCCTAATTCATTTTTACCGTGTGAGAGAGAAGAAATGAGCTTTGGAGTAAAAGAGTATATTGCACTAACGATGCACTGTTAAATGATTATGAGGGATGAGGTCAGCATGGAAGCGAAAAAAGCAAAGGTAGGATCAAAAATCACACTTGTATTTCAATTTTTTCAATTCTTGTGCATTTTTTGGGTGGAATTCCACCAAAATTGAAGGTTTTTTTGTGTATGACTCGAGCACAATTTTGTGGCCTGGCCATGATTTCACCCCTAGTAGCAGCGATGAAATTATGCCATGTGACAATAGCCATATACAATTTTGCAAAATCATGCCTCGCAAAAGTGGGGTGCAACTTCACCTCAATGAAATCATGGTCTTGGAAAACCAAGCATGATTTCATCGAAGAAAAAAAAATAGAAGAAAAAGAAAAAAACAAAGAAAGAAGAAAAGAGAGGATGAAGAAAGCAAGTTAAACTTTTGAAATGCAAAATTTTGAACTTAGAAAACAAACTTAGAATTTTTAATTTAATGTAATTAATTTTAAAATTTAATTAAAATTAATGTTTGATTAATTTGATTGATGGAAATTTTTTTTTTTTTTGTTATTGTAGCTTAAGGTACTTGAGAGCTGTGAGTGGCAAGCAGTATCCCTGGAGGTGGATCTAGAGGTACTCAAATAGGTATAGATAGAGACACTAGAGGCGATGAGGCTAGACCACCTAGCGAGGCTACCTTGAGTAGAGGCAAACAAGGCTCTACTAATAGCACTAGTGGAGAGAAGGTACTCAGAGTCGTCCACCTTATGGTTACCCACAAGAGAGATGACCATCACACTAGAGGATGTGTGGTACATTTTGCACATCCCTATCAGAGGGATGGTAGTTTATAGAGCATGAGGGAGACCAGCAACCTTGTAGCGATTTTCAAGAGGGTAGCCCCACTAGGTGCAAGAAATTACCATAGTCATAGATGACTTGGTGGGGAAATATGAGGTAGACCCATTGATGACCGTGCTCTATAGAATGGTGGAGGGACAATTGATATGCCATACTAGCAGGAAAAATCTACCATGGATGATGGCAGGTGTAGTTGTAGACATGCAATACTAGGGAGTTTGGTTCACATGGGATCCATATGTGCTAGCCCACTTGTACAGGATGTTTTACAATGTTGTGTACAAGTGGCATACAAGATTAGTATACATGAATTTGCTCCAGGTATGGATATGGGAGCACATAGCAGTGCAGATATCGGATGCACTACCAAGACCATTACCTAGTTCGAAGCAACCAACAACATAGATATGGTTTATATTCTTAGATCGGGTCATGAGGACCTACATCGGGCACCTACCACTAGTGAGGCAGGTCATAGACGAGATGAGGGAGGCCAATATTATATGGCAACCCTGGTTTCTACACCCAATATGGGTTGAAGATAGGATATATTTGGCTAGGATCAGGAGGATCATGTGGCTTACTATGGAGAGAGGGGATCTAGATCTCTTTTGATTTGACTAATTTTTGAGGTAGTTTGGGATCTTATAGGGAATCCAAACCTAGGGGATTACTTGTACTGAAGAATCTACCAGGACCTAGAAAGGATGGGAGGTAGACCTGACTTGGCTAGGTGGGTAGCGAAGGACTTTGATGACCTTCCTTATATGGATCCCAAGGTGGATGACATAGGAGTGGCTTTTGGCTATAGGTAGTGGTATAGAAGAGTCATACCGGTGATGGATCCAAGCATGCAGTAAGATTTTTAAGAGGTAGATCGTAGAGCCATAAAACAAAGAGGACACAGTAGGGCCTAGTAGCTCTAAGTCAAAGGTAGGCTTAAGTTTGGATTGTGTTTGTGATAGAGGACACCAATGTTGTAGGTACCAGGTAGGTAGAGTCACCTGGAGTTGCCCCCATAGAAGCCAGGGTACTCCCAAGTGGAGGATCAAGAGAGGCCTCCACATCAGCAATAGTCAGTCGAGGCCAAGACTCAGGATGAGGGGATCTGAGGGAGGAGGTAGAGGCACTACGAGCATAGGTGGTGACCCTATATAGTCAAGCAATCATGAAAAATATGATATTCAAGCATGCAGGTTATGTTAAATGTCAGGCAAATAATGCAAAAGGATGACAAGCAACATTGTAGTATGAACAAGCAGATGGATGCAATGGAAATGCAAATGCTATAAGGAACAAGTGTACCATGAATTTTTTCCTCAAATAAATCCCCTAAGTCATCTCGATGATGAAAATCATGGAGAAGATACTTCATGGATCTTTCTTTGATAGCCATAACACAATAATTAATACACTTACGAAAAAATCATTTTTAATATAAAGATGATTATAAGACAACCAAGCAGGGTCTACTTCTAAAATAGAAGGATTTTTTTTAGAGCATACATAATAAATTATATTGCAAAACAATATCTCGGAAGAATAAGGGGGACCATCATCCTCATCACCAAATTTTAACTTTTAATAATCCATATATTCAACATAAGTCATAATATGATCATCATTGTCAAATGGTAAAGGTTGGTCTTTACTAGGTATAAAACCTATTCCACATCTCCCAGGACATATATCAACATCCAAAGGCTCTTGGATGACCTTATGTTGTGGACCAAAAACTTTATCTACATATCCCATACTAGATAGCATATGTTTAGGAAGTGGGTAGTCATTGGAAAGGTAACAATGAGCAAAAGAACGCTCAACAGGAGAGGGGTTGCTACCGCGTATCTTTTATTCGAAGGCAGTTCCTGCAAAGATAAATGCACACATGCCAATATGTACAAAATCACATTTCTTATGGGGAAAAACCATGGTTCTTAGTGATGGTGGTAGCTTGGCTAGATTCAAAAGAGGTTATTGAAGAAACTGATTATCATGATACTGAGATGAAAAATTTGAGATGTGTTCCTCACTCATTTTTAAACTTTGAAATTATTTTGAGATCTGAGATGAGGAATGTGGAGAAACCATTGAAGAAATAGGACATAGGTTAAACTCATATCAAAATCGCTCTAAATTTTAACAAAACTCAAATGGTCGAGGGTCTCCCGAAATGGTGAAAACTTGATTTTTAAACTTGAACTTGAGACATTGATGAAGAGTAGAAGGAACAACCTTCATTGCATGAATCCAAGGTCATCCATGAAGAAGATTAAAGGATGTAAGATAATGTACCACATAAAACAAAGTAAATAATATTTTATGCCCAAACTTAAAGGGAAGATATATGACACCACAGGCTTCTTGGGACTCATTGTTGAAAGCTTTTATAATGATATCGGATTTTGTTAAATCTTCCTCTTTTAATCCAAATTTTTGAAAGAATTGGTATGTACAAACATTGAGGGAAGAACCATTATCAATCAAAATTCACTTAAAAAAGGTGTAGAGCTAAAAATGTGACACCAATCAATACTAAATAAAAAATAATTCAAATGAACCAGATATTGCACAACAAATTAGATTTATATTAAACGGAGGGAGCCTAAAAACTCTGTTGTTACAATAATGGATTCAATAATCCTATTTTATACATTTTTTACAAATATTGCTAGGGTTCTCTGAAATCCTAGCCACAACAAATGGTGGTGTCTTTAGTTGCATCTTTGCTCCTAATAGGTGTGAGTGGGCTTTTGCATATCCGATGTCGGGCCACTTTAGTTTAATCAATTGTTCAATGCTTTTGATATACCATCTAATATGCACACAAAGAAATGTCAAAGAGTTAGTAATTATAATGAGAGCTCCACTATGTGAGCCCTCAAAAATCACAACTAAAACCCTAGATATAACAATATGAATGTGAATAGAATTAAATAATATGAAAATATGACAAAATAAAATATATTTACCTTGCTCCTTGCTTGTTGTCTATTGAAGGGCACTCAGGAGGCCTGAGAAGTGCAAAAGGGAACTCGAGAGGATAGTGGAGAGCAATAGGGTGCTTGAAACTATGGTAGAGAGTAGCAAGTCACTCAAGAAGTCATATCAGATCTATAGAAGCATATCAGATGAGGGCAAGGGATACGATAGCAGTGACGACGAGTGAGGGAACATAGAATATGATGGATGGAGTGGGGGTTAGGGTACAAAGTCTGGGTTGGAAATCTAAGGCACTTTGAAAGCTTGGGGAACCTTAGGGGACTCAATGAATTCAATCAATTAGGGGTTGAGCCTTAAAAATAGCTTCTATTTATAATCCAACCTAGGGCATGCTAGGATTTCAATGACACTAATCATGTGGCTGAGATTAAAACATATCTAAAGGTAGATATTAAATTTAGGGTGTGGCATGGATTGAGGTAAATGGATGGATGAGATTAAATGAAATCGGATGGCTAGGATTAATTTATTTATATAAATATATATTTATTAAATATATATAAAATATAATATATAAAATATTATTATTAAATATATATAATAAATATATAAAAATATATATAAATAATGGGTGGAAAATGGTGGGAAAGCATGGATGGAGGACAAGTGGCTATATTTTAGTGTCTACGTATGCCCCTTTTTGTACCATGTTGTGTGAAACATAATATGGTGCAAAATATGAGACACCTGATCGGGCTAGGCACAAAAGTAGCTTCTCTCTCTTATTGGAATGTGAAGATGAAATTGAAGGTGAAAGAATAAAGAATTTGGAGTTATTGCGTAGCTTACCCCTTCATGGTGAATGAGTTATGGATGAATCTCACAAGCCAATTGAAAAAGAATGAATGGAAGAAAATGTTGTGCAAAGAAGAAAAATGGAGATCATGGAATGTGCGACCATTTTTGACCCCAATGGTTGAAGGGTGATTTGTGGAATGGGAAATATGAATGTGTCTATTTTTACCCCAATAGATGAGCGATTTTAGAAGAAATTATGATGATGATTGCATCTATTTTTACCCCAAAATATTAAGGGTTTTATACCAGATGTAAATGTCATAATCATGTAAGATTTATCCCTTTGTGGGAAATCAGAATCAAATTTGGTTACCCCGAATTTGGGGTGATTCCATGATGTTGAATAAATTTTTTCATATGGCCTCATTGATATGCAATATGAAGATTCAAAAAAGGAGTCAAATTTGGAGGTCCTGCTAGTGACTATATGATAATTCCCTTAAAATAGAACCAATCACCCTAGCTATAACCAGTCGCTATGATGACTGTCAAGGAAATTGGGTTTGAAGCCCCATCAACTAGGCCATAAATTATAGCTATTTAGCAAGACTAATCTTGTCAAGATTTCACTTGAAATGTGAGGAACCAAATTATATTATGTTTTCAAACTAGGAAATATGTAATGTTGATGATGACTAGGTGTTCTTATGGTGATTCATTCATCTTACCGAATTGCAAGGACGTAAATCATTGCAATCACCAAGTATAAAGAACAAACCACTATATACAAGATTCACTTGAAATTTGGCACATGTGGAAAGAAATGGATGATGGAGTATGATGTTGGTGAAATTTGAAATTTTGAGGATGAAATGTGATGATTTGTGAAAAATAGAACTGATTGGTGAACATTGGATAGCATGTTGGTCAATTTTACATCTTTTTGGACATAAAATTCAATTTATTGGAGATTTTCACAAAAATTGGTGGGATGATGGGAATTAAGATGTAGATGATGAAGATGATCATTTTGTGAATATTTGGACCATTTTCATACATTTTATAAGTGTAATTGTGCTTTTTATGACTTTTGGTCACAAAGAAAAGTTATGCATCCAAACCGATTTCTATTTTCATAAAACCTAATTTTATGATGGAATTGATCTGTGGGTGAAATTTGGAGGAGGTAAGCTACTATTTTGATCAATTTTTCCTTTTATTTATTTATGCATAAAATGCCCGCACTCATTCTAAGGTACAGTGAATGCCCAGGTGCGCTTCAAGGTGCCAGAAAATGCCCTTGCATTCTTCAGCATGCTTGAAAATGTCCATGCACACTTCAGCCTATCTAAAACACCAAAAAACATTTAAGTTCACCTGTAATTGCTATAAATAGCCTACATATTGGAAAATGGAGCTCATTTGTGCATTTTCAAGTTTGAGAAGTTGCGTCTGAGGAGGGGAGTGGAGTGAGGAGAAGAGTGAAGTGAGGTGGTGGAATTTTGGCATGGAAGCTATGGCGGTAGAGGGGAAGAGTGTTGCGGCTGGGGCAAAGGCAATATTTTCCAAGGTAATAATTTTGAACACTTTTATGTTGCGCAAAATTTTATTGTTTTTACTTTTTTTTAAATGAAATGTGTTGCTTTTTGCAATTGTAGATTTTGGAGCCCCGACATTGATTTTCTCCTCTTGTTCCTAGGATGAGGAAAATATTTTTTGATGAATATTTGTATGTTCTAAATATAGTGGGGATAGAGGGTGCGGCCTGACTAGATGTGGTGAGTGTGGATGAGGGGTGCCTTTCAGCTTTAACTAAAATTTGGGATGTAGATATGGGGACCTTCCAGCTACTGACTGAGGAGGTGACCATTACCCTTGAGGATGTGTATCGCATTCTCAAGGTACCAATGGAGGGGTTGAAGATGGAGGTAGGCTATGATAAGAAGGCATAGTTCAGTAGGATGTTTGGGGATAGGTGGGAGGAGGTGAAGGTGGAGTGTGGGGAGATTCCATACTTGACCATGTATGTGGCCAATGAGTTGTAACTCCTCCTGGTCTTGGTGATGTTCATGTTGGTGAACATAGTGATCCCCAACAATACTAGTTGTAGGTTCCCATGGAACCTATTGGGATTGGTGAGTGATTTGATCACTACAGTGCAATAGTATGTATGGGCTCCCACTTTGCAAGCGTAGGTGTACCAAAAGTTATATGAGGTGACACAGTGAAAGAAAAATGGATTGGGATGCACCTTTATTCTCCAGTGTTGGAAATAGGAGCATTTTAGTGTGGCATGACCATAGGATCTGACCTATAGTGAGTGGGATGGGGTGCAGCCCTATGCTAGTAGATGGGCAATGGTGGAGGAGGTACAACTAATTCATCCATTGTGATAAATCCAGTGGTACCAAGATATGTTAGTTGGACTAACATCCACTCAAGTTATGTGGAGGCCTTGGTGGGGGACCATGTGGACTGGGGATAGGAAGTAGTTGTAGTAGGTGAGGCAGCCAAGGTGGATAGTTTGGAGGAGGTAGAGCTAGGTAGAGTACTTCTAGCTCTCATGGGTGTTGTAGTATTTTGGCTTACTACAAGGAGTACAGGATGAGCTAGTGCTTTATAGGAGGTACTGAGAAGAGGTGGGGCTTCCATGTGCAGAGCCATGGAGGGAGGAGATTGAGGATGATGAGGAGTTAGAGGATCCTAATGTGGATGATGCAAGAATGATCCTCAAGTATGTGGTGTGGTTTGGTGCCCAACCAGTATGGGTACCTGAGGTGGTGGTTTATGGTGGTGATGATGTTTAGGAGTATGATGAGACTCTAAAGTGACCGAGATACCTTTGAGCTAGTATTCAGAGGAATAAGTTGAGAGGTGTAGGGAAATATAATCTTATGGCTAGAAAAGGGGAGGATGAGGAGGACGATATGGGGGAGATATCAAAGGTGACAAGGTTGTGGACTGATATGGAGTATATGTAAGTGGAGTAGGAGGCTTTGGTGCAATCTCATGATGAGGCTATAGCACAACTACAAGTAGAGCTTAGTGCACGAGATGTGACTATAGCTTAGATGCAGGAAGAACAGGTGATGGGAGGATCTGGTGAAGATGATCAAGAGATGATCGTGAGGATCTAAGTAGAGATTCTAGAAAAGGAATGTTGACATGGGCTGGACCTATGGTGACTTCGGGTGAGTGATGCATATGTGCACTCCTTTGAGGATTTATGTATAGCAAACCATATCATATTTCTAGATCCTCCATATTTTTTATGATACAGTCGGCTAGGCTAGCTGAGTCTAGGTAGAGTTCTAGGTCTAGGGCTCCTAGTAGGTCACAGGGGTCCACTCATAGACATTAGGTAGTGCTTAGATGCACTTTTTGTATATGAGCCTTAGTGCTCTATTGTATGTAGAATTTTGGGTACTCATTGTATATTTGATATGTATACATATATATATATATACATGGCTTTTACCTTTTGTGTTATATGTGTTTGTGAATGCTTTGTGTGGAATGTTTTTATGGAATGCATGTTTTCTATTTATGATAAATGCATATGCTATGTTATGGATGATTAATGCAAGATAGAATATATGGATGATTAATGCAAGGTGACATGTATGGATGATTAATGCAAGGTGGCATGTATGGATGATTAATGCAAGGTGGTATGCTAATGATCATTTATTATTTAGATCTTTGCTTTGGCCATGTTTTAGCATTGTTGTTTAATGAGGGGCACCAAACTTGGTGGCATGTCACAAATAATGACTCCTGAAATGACATGGATGTTGATATGGAATAAGATATGTATGTTGATATGGAAGAAGATATGGATGTTGATATGGAAAACTGACTATTTTGCAGAGACTCGAACATATTGGACTCAACAAGATGAGAAATGCATCTGATAATTTTCCATATGGATCTATCATTCTGCCTCTTTAAGAAGTTCAAAACTTTGTGTCCTATCATGAGGTCTATATAGGGTTTTAATTTGGACAGAAGGGGATATTCACTAAGTGGTTTTTCAGTGATCCATTTGTCATTCTAGAAGTCTATATTGCTTCCATATCCAAATATCCATATTAGGCCTTTTTCTAAGAGCATCCTGGTACTAATGATAGACTTCTAGAAAGAATATCCATATGTAGGAGCATAATTACTGAGGAAGTTTGTTTCTTGCAGATATTTCCTTTGGACTATGGATGTCCACTCATTTTTTATATTTGTGACTAGAAGCCAGGCTTGTTTGGCCATTAGAGCCATGTTTAGAGAGTGAATTCTTTGGAGCCCAATTCCCCCTTTGTCCTTAGATTTGCAAACTTTAAGTGACATGGTGCAACCTTTGCTTATTTTATGTTTCTAACCATAATTTTTTTTGAATCTGTTTAATTATGTGGTAAACTGCAACATGGGCTTTTAAAATAGAAAAAAAAATACACGAGAATGCTCTAAAGGGAGGTTGACATGAGGGTACTTTTGGTAGCTTGGGATAACAGGTGGCCCTTCCATTCGGTAAGTTTCTTTTCGATTCTTTCTATGTTATTGTTCCACATAGAGGTAGAGGGTTGCCCAATGAAAAGTGGGATGCCTAGGTATGTGGTTGGGAGGACTACCATAGAGCATTCAAGGATTCTGGTGATCTTGTTTTTTCCTTGGATCGGGGTATTGAGGAAATACAACTTGATCTTGTTAAAGTTAACTTTTTGCCTAGCAACTTCCTCATAAATATGAAGAATGTATTTTATGACATGTGCCTAAAAAATGGAAGCATTAGTGGATAGGATGGTGTCATCCATGAATTATTGGTGCAAAACATGATCAGTTTGGGACAAAGCTTTAAGTCCTTATAGGAGACCTGTTCTACAAGCTACTTTAATGGTCTTTCCAAAAGCTTTAGCTATAATGATAAATAACAGACGAGAAATTGGGTCCCCCTACCTTAGCCCTCTATTGCTTTGAAAGTGACCCGTTGATAAGGAATGAAAACCAGGGCAAATAAATGTAGGCTTTCATTAGCTCAATATAATCAATATGGAATCCAAACTTAAGGGGATGGCCAAAAGGAAATTCTAGTTGACTCTATTTTATGCCTTATTCATGTCGAGTTTGAGGATAAAGCAATTTTTTTGGTTTGGGAAACAGAGTGCAAAGCTTCATTAATAGAAATGACACCATATAGAATAGATCTACCTTGGATAGAACTTCCTTGGTAGGGATCAATAAGAATTGGCATCAAACTCTTCATCCTATTTACAATGATTTTGGTTAGGATCTTATAGGCAACATTGCAAAGGCTAATAGGTCTGAAGTTAGACAGGGATTTAGCCATGGGATTCTTAGGAATGAGGGCAATGAAAGTGGAATTGAAGCTTCACAAAATTATTTTGGATGATTGAAATTCTCTGATGGCCGCACACACATCGAAGCCCACTATGTCCCAAAAGGTTTGTAAAAAACAGGGAGGAAAGCCATCAGGTCCTGGAGATTTCTCAGGATGCATGGAGAAGAGGGTATATTTAATTTCCTCATCTTGGAAGGGAGCAATAAGTATACAATTGACATTATTAGGAATAGACTGGGGGATATGATGGAGCATGGAAGCTTGAGCTGAGGCAGAGCATGAATTATCATCTTCAATAAGGGAGCTAAAGTATGATACAACTTCATTTCTAATTTCCTCAATATCTATAGTAGAAGTGCCATCACTTTTTACCAGCTCTTTGATTCTATTATTGCTTCTATTTCTTAGAGTAGAAACATGGAAAAACTTAGTGTTAGAATCTCCCTCTTTGAGCCATAAGGCTCTAGATTTTTGTTGCCAAAAATATTCTTTGCATGCAAGGACATTGTGGAATTCAACAAGTATTAATATTTCTTTTGTTCTTGCCTGTTCATCAATCTGTTCATTTTAAATTTTGTTCTCTATCCTTTCGAGTCTATCTTTGAGTGATTGATAGTTGGCAAAAAGGTTGCCAAAGACTTCTTTATTCCATATTTTTAATTCTTCTTTGAGGAGTCTAAGCTTTTCGACAAGTTTTAAGGATGGACATCCTTGAAATTCTTGTTTCCAGCATTGAGAAACCATATGCCTTAGATCTAGATGATGCATTCACATAGCCTCAAACCTTAAAGGTCTTCTGTAAGGGTTGGATTTATCAATTTCAAGCAAGAGAGGATTATGATCCTATCCTATATTTGGTAAAGAGTGAATAAAAGCATCACCAAACATCTGGACTACTTCCTGGGAGAGAAAAACTCTGTCTAACTTGACTTGAATATGTTGATTTCCTATTCTTCTATTGCTCCAAGTGAACTTTGCATTTTTGAGTTTTACATCCATGAGATTGTTAGAGTTGACAAAGTCATTGAAATCCTCCATGATTTTTATTGGGGCCTCAGTCCCTCATTTTTTATCTAAGGGGTATATGGGGTATTGAAATCCCCTGCTACAATCTAGGGAATGTTTTGGAAATAATCCTTTATTCTGTTCAAGGAATCCCATAGTTGAGCTCTTCTAGATAGATTATTTTGAGAAAAAATGTTAGTAAGGATCCAGGATGCATTTTTGCTACTATCATGAAATAACACACTTAAGATCCTATCAGTGGAATGGATTAATTTACCTTTAGATTTTTACTTATCCCACAAAAATATGAGACCCCTAGAGGATCCTCTAGCATGACTGAACACTACATCTATATTTTTCCAAATCATATTTTCTATGGTTAAGGAGCTATTAGCATCAATTTTGGTTTCCTGCATGATGAAAATTGAGGGCTTTAAGTCTCTTCTCATTGAATTGACAAGTATTTGTTTTGTAGGCCCATTTAAGCCTCTCACATTCCATAAGAGGATCTTCATTTAGAAGGTTTGGATACCTTTTTGAATCCCCTTCCTTGAGGTTGGGGGGTTTGGAACTTTTGGTCTCCTCTCTATGTTGGGAGGAAATTGTAGGGAAGAGGGTCTTCTGAATGCCATTGGCAATATCATATACAATTCCTCTCTTCCATTGCTCATATTTGGAAATCCTTCCTATTTTTTTATCACTACCATAGTCAATTGGTGACTTGGTGGAGCTTTGGGTTTGCTTGGGGCTAAACTTCTAAGGAATTATCTTCTTAAGGACAGGACTTGAGGGTATGGCACTGCTCTAATTCAGAAGGGGAAGCATCATGTCTACCACTATATTTTTAGGGTGCTTTTTAGGGCTTCCTTGGAGGATAAACTTGGGGTCATTACAAGGGCTATGAGAGGGTCCTAACTTGGAGTGAGAATTGTATCGCTCCAAATTTTTCGCATCCCTACCTTCAGGCTATTGGATCCGCGCCCGGAAGGAGGATGGGAAAAGGATGGTGCGGTACCTCGGACGAGAGGACTTTGCGAAGGTCCCGCCTCTCAAGGGAGGTGCATTTTGGTGATTTTTCGATGGATGGTGGGTTCACCAGGAAACATTTGGTGGTAGTTTCCACGCCTAGGTTTTGGAAATGAGTTTTGATGAGTTTGTTTTATTTTTAAACATTCATCCTAGGTTTGGCCGAATGATTCTAACTTAAACTACATGAAAATGCAATTTAAATGAATACAAAGAAACGAGAAAGAAAGCGAAACGAGAGAATTTGTGGGAGGCCAATGAAGATTACCTGATCCGGAAGTCTGATGAAGTTTCGATTACTTGTAGCAGTCTGGATCGTCTGCAATTCAACAGGATCACCTTCAATTTGATAAAATCATCTAAACTGACAGGATCGTCCGCAATCTGACGAATTCGTCAGACGAATTCATCAGAGACCTGCAAAACAGCAAACAGATACGAAATACAAGAAATTCTATTTTGTAAACAGGGGCAAACTATATGAAAAAGTAATATGAGTATTGAACAATATACAAGAACAAAAGTAAATGCAAATCACTATGTTTAGATAGCAGAATATGATCTTAATATGCAAACTAGACAAAATGGGTGAACTCCAGATGCAATATAGTATAAAAACTGAATAGACAATCTAATTTATAGCATAAAATGACAGAGAAAAGAGAAAGAAGAGCAAACTCCAGGCACTGATTGCCTGGATGTGTGCTGCAGTCGAAATCGTCTCGCATCAAAATGAGATCGTCCCGAATTTGATGAGATCGCCTTTGATCTTGACAGGTTCGTCGACTGCGATAGATGCTGGCTCCGACTAAAAACCAGTGGTGTACCTACAATAAAATTAATATAGGACTAGTGCAAGAGCAAATTTGAAGTGTTGTAGCACATAGGGAGTTGATTTACATAAAAATTCAGATAGGGGTTGGGGAAGGAAAAGTTTTAGAGTTATATAGGCATAGGATAGTTGTTGGGAGGTTGGAGATCATCCCAATTTGGGAGATCTCCAACGGGGGAAGGGTCCCAACGGTGCAGACACACTTCTGCCCGGATTGGAGACCCGTTGGAATGGATTCCAACTATGTAAATTTAGTTTTACGACAAAATCATCTGGACGTTCTAGTCCAGAGGAAATCGTCAAATTTGGGGCGATATCGTCTGATCGGAGATGATATCGTCAAACGGTCAAAACAACTGCTAAAAATGGCACGAAAAAAGAGGAAACGGGTTTCTCGATGGTTAACGGGTGGTTTGGGAGGTTAAATTTGAATTTAAATTTATTTACTAAGGTGAATGTAATTATTCCAATTTTACTGCGCCAATTTTAGGGTGCTACATTTTGCCCCCTCTTTAGCGAATTTTCTAAAGAAAATGCGTTAAAGATGAGTTCTTCTCGATCTACGAGAAAGCAAAAAATTATTCCCATTTTTAGGCGACGATTCTTGGTCAAATCGTACGACAGCTTACTATGGTGCCCCCTCCGTGTTTTTACCCAAATCGAACGTTTGAGGTAAAAACGCGAAAAAGCAAAAATTATTTGTGAATTATTTTGAATAAAATTAAGAAAAATAGGGTAAAACCCTAATTCATTGTTACTATTCATTTTACTGTTTTTAGAGCTCTGGAGCAAAAAATGGTAGAGACAGCGCACAGATCTGTAGAGGTCCACCGCGGTCTACGGGTAGGGGTTTAAACTTAGTTTAGATTGATTTAATTTGAATTTACATGCTTTGTAAATGAATTTTAGGATGAATTTTGAGCATCGCGGTCGTTTTTGGCCATCGACGTCGTCCGAACGAAATCATCCCTAGTTGGACGAAATCGTCTCAAGTTCGTCAATTTCGCCCAAGGGCGAAATAGGCGAAAAAGGGACGATTTCGTCAAATTAGAGACAATTTCGACACGCAAAATCGGAGACGATTTTGCTCAAATTTCAGACGATATCGGCCAATAGTGGGCGATATCATCAATTGCAAAAATTTGATCTTTAAGTGGCATTATTGATTGCTAAAATTGTTATTAATGATTGTTTGTTGTTTTTCTTGACTTAGTTCTGCTCCAATGTTGATTATGTGAGGGTTGTCCTCAGTTCCAATATTAATTTTAATGACATTTTCTACCTCCATGTGTAGATCTCTTTCAAAATTAGGTGGGGCGGGTGAAATGCCCAACTCTTGTAATTCTTGTAAAGTTAATTTAGATAATTCGTTCTGAGGGTCGGTGGCCTCAAGTTGAGCTATGGTTGGTATAGAACCATCAAAATAAAACCCGTTGTACAACATCTCTTCAATAGAGACATCATGGAAGATATCTCCTTCCAACTCTTCATCGGGGTCAGCAATCATTTTAGGGTATGCTATGGATAGCATGTTGCATGAAATTGACGGATTTTTAAGAGGCAAATCAACATGTCTATCCAAATAGTCTTGATAGCATATGAGATGATCATCATCCTCAAAAGGAAAAGGTTGACCCTTACTAGGTAATAGGCCCACACCACATCGGGCAGGCCATGGTTCTACCTCGAAAGGTTCTTTCATGCCATTTTGGAAAGGTCCTAAGCCTTTCCCTTTATATCCCATTTTAAGCATCATGGGTTTAGCTTTAATATAATCATTGGTAAAATAGCACCGAGCATATCCATCATGATGGGTTTTGATATTCTGAGGGATTCTTCCCAAGTCATATCCTTTGTAAATGAAGGTGCAACTCCCGACTTGGTAAGTACTTCCCATAGGTTGTGGGAGGCCCAAAGTACGAGGAGATGGCGGCAATTGATTTAAAAGGTTTGAATCTTGCATGAAAGCATTCATTTTTTTTGATATTAAGGTTGTAGATAAATCTGGTAAAATATCATCAAAAAGGGCATAAGATGTAGAAGGCTTATTACCTATGTCTTGAGATGTGGAAGGTATGATAGATGTGTCTATAGGTTTTGAATTTATGGGATTAGAACTTGAAGAATTGGTTGTAGTTTTAAGAGCTTTTTGAAGTTCTACAATAATTTGTTTAGAAGGTGGTTGATCTATATGGGAAGATGAAGTTAATGGAGGAGGAATAAATGAAGTGATGGGTTTATATTTCATAGTTTTAGATGAAGAAGAACTAGGATATGTGGATGACAGAGCAGGGAAAAATTGCACTCCAACTGGTTCTGCCAATGCACACATATCAAAAGGTCTAGGGTCACCATGAATAGTGACCAACTGATTTTTAAACTCAAACTTAACACATTGGTGTAAAGTTGATGGGACCGCTCGCATGGCGTTAATCCAAGGGCGACCCAAAAGTATATTGTATGATCTTGGGCAATGTACAATAAACACAGTTGTCTCAAGGGTTCTAGGACCAACTTGCAATGGGAGGGTAATGACTCCACACGTTTCTTGTGTTTCGTCATTAAAGGCTTTGATAATCATATCAGTATTCTTCATTTCATCACTTCTAAAACCAAATCGTTGGTAGAAGTCAAAGGTGCAGATGTTTAGAGATGAGCCATTATCAATCAGGACTCATTTGATAGCTACATCCCCAATTAAAGTTGTAATATACAAGGGATTATCCTTGTGTAAACTGTGTTGTGGGATATCTTTATCCCGAAAGTCAATACAATCAATCTCTCGCGTGATGATAGTATTGGCCATAGCTTCAGGTTGGATGTTTTGAGGTACCATCATCTGGCTCAAAGTAAGCATCAATTCATCCCTATGGGTGGGAGAGGATCTTAATAAATCTAAAAGGGAGATTCTGGCGGTGGTATTAGACAACTGTTCATTAATGCTGTAAGGGGGTTTAGGTTGAACAATAGGAGCATTATTTCCTTTATTAGGATTTTTCAAAACAAATGGAGCTGGTCCATCGTTCTGGTTTGGTTCTTGTTGGGGATTTTGAGCTTGTTGTCGGGTGACGACTCCGATGGTACCTACAATGTTATAGTGACGACGTTGAAACGGTCTCGGTTGAGAGTTTATGGCTTGTTCATAAGGAAGGACTTCATTAGAAGAAGGTCGAGTAGTGACTCTTCTGGGAAATGGTTCTTCTGGAACATTAGCATCTATGATAGGTTGAATAGGATCTGATTCGTTTTCAGAACTATTCGATTGAATGGTGTCTACTTCACTTTCACTATCTGACTCTATATCGCTAGAATCAAAAGTTTGAAAATTATGTAAGGGCCTGGTTGTAACCAGGGATAAGGTTGTGTCGAATGTGTGAGAGTCTTGAACAAGTAATTGCCCGCTAATGGTTCCTACATATCGGGTAGGAGGGGGAACATTATGATGTTCAATTTGATTAGCTACCTCTTTACCATGTCTTGGTAAAGGGTGTTGAAATATGTCTAAAGTTTGATTGGCATTCGATTTTGATTTTGGGGAACAGTCTTTTGAGTATTATTAGGAGGGTTTTGTTTAGGTTGGAAGGCTTGCACTTCCATTTCATTATTGTCAATCAAATCTTGTATTTTATGTTTCAATCTCTTACAAGCGTTGGTAGAATGTCCAGGACCTCTATGAAAATCACGAGTGCAAATCAGCTCTATATCCGGGTATGCTTGGGTCGGGTTCCGGATAGGCGGCGGTTGGATTAAACCTCTTTCAAGAAGTTGAGGTAAAATAGTTGATAAAGGTTGGTTTAATCTAGTGAACTCTCGAGGAGGCTTATCGGGAGGTTTCAAGATGAATTTTTTTGTTGTTTTTGTTGCATTGACATTAGCAACATTTCTACTGTCAGTGACTCCATCACCGACAACCTGTTTGTTTTTATATTGATTTCTAGATGTTTTCTCATCATCCTTCTTTCTAAGTTGGCCTCTCCTAATGAGGGCATCTTCTACTCTTCGAGCTAAGTCTATAGCTTGATCGAAGGTAGTCAAAGTAGTTGTTGATAGTTCATAAGAAAGTTGTTCTTGTAAATTGTTAATGAAAATATCTAACATTTCCCTATAGGGTAGCACAAAGTGCAGTTTTCTTGTCAATTGTCTCCATCTTGCTAAGAAATCAGCAAAACATTCGTCTTTATCTTGTTTTAAATTGTATAGGTCTTTAATAGTTACATGCCTCTCGATGTAGGCACTAAATTGATGAACAAATGACTCAACTGTTTCTTCAAAGTTTCTTAAGGAATGAGTGGGCAATTGATAATACCACTCTAACGCCATTCCACCTAAACTTTTGGGGAACATTTTTAGTAATAGCAAGTCGTCATGCGATATGTCGTGACATGCTATCCTAAACATGCGAAGATGTTCTATGGGATCTTCGGTTCCTTTATAGATAGGCCGGACGGGCATGGGAAAATGTTTAGGGTATGGTTGAGCTACCACTATGGGATCCAATGGTTGGCTACAAATCTCTCGATAATTATACGAGGGACGGTAGGGATCTATCTGGTCCATACGTGAAGCCAATTGTTTCACCATAGCTTCCAGATTACTAGTTTGCCCCCCATATTGATTCGGTGGGGCATTGCCATAAGTGTTATGGGCGTAGGATGGAGGAACATGCAGATTAGATGCCATGTTACTATTGTGTAAAACATTGGTAGGAAAAATATTATGGAGGAGTTTTGAAGTTGGATTGTGTTGTATTGTAGATTGTTGAAAGTTTGTATTTGGCTTTGTTTTAGATTTTTGTCTATTTAAAGCATTTTGCTCAATAGTTTGGAGGAAGGAAGTAGTGAAGGGAATTTTCTTTTGTGTGGGAGTGATTTTAGGTTGAGTAACAGGTTGCTTAGGAGGTTGGGTGACTTGTTGTTTGGTCATGGCTTGGGCTATAGTGACCATATTCGCATTAGATGGTCCACCCTTATCACTTTCTTGATCAATGAAAGACAAGGGATTAGTTTGCATATCAAGCGCCCATTCTAAGGCTGTTTGAGCATCACTAATTTCCCCTTTATCAATACGGACTGCCACATTAAGGACGTCGATATGTTGATTAAGAAATTTTTGAAAATGTTCTGCGTTGTCAAAAGTGATGCCTCCATTTGGAGCTATTCTAGGGGATGAAGATTCTTTAACACTTCCTTCTTGTTCCTTATCTTCACCTAAGTCTTCATCTGATTGTCCTAGAGTTTCACCTTCCGGATTTGTATCTCCAAGAAGGACATTTGGGTTTTCAGTTGTATTTTGTAGCCAATCTTCTCCTTCTCCTAAAATTTCTTTACCATTCCTAAGTTTAGTCATGGTGCTAAGTTTTGATTTCAGCAAATATATATATATATATATATATATATGCAACAAATTAAAAGGTATATATTTATATATACCTAATGCAATATTGTAAATGAAATGTTTAAGTTTTTTACTATGTTCTTTGATTTTTTTTTTTTTTTGATTTTTAGTTTTTTAGTTTTTCTTTGAAACAATATAATAAAGACAGCAAATGAAACAATAAATGCACACAATAATAATAAGGCTGAAAGTAGATGAACTAATCTTCTATGAATAACTTATGGATATCATTAATAGGTTCAAGTTGTTCAGGGGTCATGAAATGTTCTTCTTCAAATTGAAAGTTTTCTTTTAAGAATTTGATGAAAAGGGCTATGGTGATATTGTCTGTTTCAGATGCTGGTTGATAAAAGTAAAGCTCATGGCAATACTCTCGATATAGCACAGCTCACGGAACTCTATTCCATCTTTCCCTATCTATGAGAACAACTTCTTGGTCCTCTACAAGGCCTAGGAATCGGTGTACAATGTCTACATTCTCGAGGTATTCCTCGAAGCTGAACAACTCTAAAGATACTAAAGCTCTCCTATAGGCTAACCACCTATGGCAAGCTCTCTGAAGTTCATGATAGAACACTAATTGATGAGGATCCAGGATTCTATCCAAGACTAGCCTCTTAATCTATTTAAGTTGTGTGGACCTAGATGAAATGATACTAAGTCTCCTGATAAGCTCGTCCCACAAGGATTGATTTCTACTTGTTTCAGGGATACTAAGGACAGAATTAACTTCTATGGCTGCTAATTGGTTTACTACGTTTATAGTAACTGCTAACCTCTTTTTAGGAGCTACCATCTAAACATGATTTTGAACCTTAAATGTTTTAAAATGCATCTAAGTTTTAGTTGTTCTAATTTTTTTTTTTGTTTTTGTTTGCTTTTGCTTTTGTTTTCAAAAGGTTATGATGCATTTCACGTCGGGTTCACCAAAATGTATCGCTCCAAATTTTTTGCATCCCTACCTTCAGGCTATTGGATCCGTGCCCGAAAGGAGGATGGGAAAAGGATGGTGCGGTACCTCGGACGAGAGGACTTTGCGAAGGTCCCGCCTCTCAAGGGAGGTGCATTTTGGTGATTTTTCGACGGATGGTGGGTTCACCAGGAAACATTTGGTGGCGGTTTCCACGCCTAGGTTTTGGGAATGAGATTTGATGAGTTCGTTTTATTTTTAAACATTCATCCTAGGTTTGGCCGAATGATTCTAACTTAAACTACATGAAAATGCAATTTAAATGAATACAGCAAACAGAAAAGAAAGCGAGAAACAGAGAATTTGCAGGAGGCCAATGAAGATTACCTGATCCGGAAGTCTGATGAAGTTTTTGATTACTTGTAGCAGTCTGGATCGTCTACAATTCAACAGGATCACCTTCAATTTGATAAAATCGTCTAAACTGATAGGATCGTCTGCAATCTGACGAATTCATCAGACGAATTCATCAGAGACCTGCAAAACAGCAAACAGATGCGAAATACAAGAAATTCTATTTTGTAAATAGGGGCAAACTATATGAAAAAGTAATATGAGTATTGAACAATATACAAGAACAAAAGTAAATGCAAATCACTGTGTTTAGATAGCAGAATATGATCTTAATATGCAAACTAGACAAAATGGGTGAACTCTAGATGCAATATAGTATAAAAACTGAATAGACAATCTAATTTATAGCATAAAATGACAGAGAAAAGAGAAAGAAGAGCAAACTCCAGGCATTGATTGCCTCGATGTGTGCTACAGTTGAAATCGTCTCGCATCAGAATGAGATCGTCCCGAATTTGATGAGATCGCCTCCGATCTTGACAGGTTCATCAGCTACGATAGATGCTGGCTCCGGTTGAAAACCAATGGTGTACCTGCAATAAAATTAATATAGGACTAGTGCAAGAGCAAATTTGAAGTGTTTTAGCGCATAGGGAGTTGATTTACATAAAAATTCAGCCAGGGGTTGGGGAAGGAAAAGTTTTAGAGTTAAATAGGCATAGGATAGTTGTTGGGAGGTTGGAGATCATCCCAATTTGGGAGATCTCCAACGGGGGAAGGGTCCCAACGGTGCAGACATGCTTCTGCCCAGATTGGAGACCCGTTGGAACGGATTCCAACTATGCAAATTCAGTTTTGCGACAAAATCGTCTGGACGTTCTAGTCCAGACGAAATCGTCAAATATGGGGCGATATCGTCTGATCGGAGACGATATCGTCAAACGGTCAAAACAACTGCTAAAAATGGCACGAAAAAAGAGGAAACGGGTTTCTCGATGGTTAACGGGCGGTTTGGGAGGTTAAATTTGAATTTAAATTTATTTACTAAGGTGAATGTAATTATTCCAATTTTACTGCACCAATTTTAGGGTGCTACAAGAATCAATAAAAATTAGGTCAATTTTTAGATCTTCAGGGGAAAAGGAAAGGCCTCATTTTGAGTGGGGGATGACTTGGTTCTAGATTACTTCAAAAGGGGGATTTGGGATAGGATCACTCTCCTTTTCTTCTTACAACAGGATTGAAACACCTTTCTGAACTTCCTCAAGATGGGGATTTGGAACAAAAGCATTCTCAATTTTCTCTGGCATCAGATTAGATTTGCCTAGGATACAAAAATTGTTGGAGAAATCAAGATGGGAACTTACTTTTATTTGAATTGAATTCGTTTGTGAGGTGGTAATTTCCTTTCCTCCATGATAATGTGAGACACCTTGAGATTTTGACAAGCTTTGCTATTGTTAAGTTCCTTTTTCTAACTATATTTGGTTCTGCCATTTCTTGGGCTATTTGAAGTAGCCACTGTTTGGTGGGTGTATGTTTCCTTTGTTCTATACTGTAGATATCCCTTGGTTGCAAGGATCACTTTATTCCTACCATTTTTCATTTTCCTTTAAGAGTTGATATTTGAGGTTAGGGAATTTGTACTTTAGATTAACATATGTGGGAAGATCAGAAGCTAGATTGGCATTGACACAAATCCTGGCTACATTCATGCACTTGAAAGCTTGAGTAACAGGGTCAATAGCTACTAGATAACCTATGAATTTTGTAATAGCTTGGAGGATATCATCATTCCAGAGGTGAAATGGAATATTTGGGATATGAAACCAAATAGGAACATAGTTGATGTCCCAAGTTTTAGGATTGAAATCCACAACCCACCTACGCATAAATAGGCTCTTACGACCAAGGAACTAGGGACCCCCAATGAGGATGTGGTTGGTGTCATCAAGGTTTCTCAATATTATTGCAAAGAATCCTCTAGAAAGAGCTATAATATCCATACTTCCCAAGGTTTTCCATTTGGAAAAGGCCCATCTATGGATGGTCTCCATATCCGGCCTTCCCCCAACAAACTTGCCCACTAGAGCATACTTTTCCATTGAGAGATAGTTGTTAGCTATACATTCAGGGATAAGAATATCTTGCCCATTAGGAATAAGAATTATTGAAGGAAGCTCGATATTGCAGCTTCCTCATTTGGATACAACACTTGCAAAGGATATTCCCTTGGTGGGATCAGAAGTGGGTCCCTTTGGGTGTTGGTAAAGGGGCCCAATGTCGGGTGGTTCTTCCCCCCAAAAAACTTTATACTGTTCATAAACCTTGGTAGTTTTTGGCTATCCATCTTCTGCATCACCACCATTATCCTTATTACCATCCTAATCCTTGCTGCCATCCTGTACACCCACCTTTCTTCCATCCTTCCCTGTTCCAAAAATTTCAAAAACTATTTTCCCACTCGTTCCACTTTTCTCGCAGCTCCTCTTCATCGTGCTAAAGATCTACCAAAAAAATTATTAGCATAAATCAATAATGAATGTATGTTGTCCCAAAGAAGGAGGTGAAATTTTACCAATTAGATCTAGGCCCAATTGTGAAAAGGGCCAAAGGCTTTGAATAGGCTATAAATCTTGTGATGGTACATGAGTTAGATTAGCATGTTCTTGGCACTTTTTGCAATATTTGACATAGGTACAACAATCATGTTCCATTGTGGGCCAATAATAACCCATACATAAAATACGCTTTGCAATGGCCATTCCACTAAAATGACCACCACAAGTACCATCATGGGCTTCAGCTATGGCTCTTTGAGCCTCACTAGCCTCGAGACAACAAAGGAGGACTCCATCATAACCACGTTTATACAACACATCCCCCAAGAGAATGAAACAAGCTACCTTATGCTTGAAAGTGCATTTGGTAGTTCGAGACATGTCATATGGGAGTGTTCCAAACTTGATAAAGGCTACTATTTGGCTTGACCTAGGCTCATATGAATCCAATTGGATAAATAAAACATCATTTTCATCTTTTGACTCAGCACGAGAAATTGCATATTTAGAGACTGTTGAAATGATAAGGGGTTGTACCTCTCCAAATGAGTCTTTTGGGATCAATGATCCAAGAGAGGCCATCACATCTACAAATCTATTAGTCGAATGTGGTAAGCTATTGATTTCATACCAGTAAAACTTAGAGAGCAATTTCATTGCTACTTCATGATAAAGCTTAATTGTAGGTTCTTTGCATTGGTATTCTTCATTGATTTACTTTACGATAAGTTGAGAATCACCAAATATCCTAATATGCTTAATGCTCATGGCTAGAGTTGATTGAAGACCTAATATTAAGGCTTCATATTTTGTAGTGTTGTTTGTGCATTGGAAATCAAGTTTGAATGACAAGGGGATAGGTACCCCCTATGGTGTGTGAAATACGATTCTGACACCTTGACCTTTCATGCACTTAGAACCATTAAAGAATAGTGTGATATCAATATCTTCCTCCGAAATGACATATTCTTATTGTTTAATGATAGCAAATATCAAATCATCTGGGAGCTCAATAATCAAAGGATGATCACTAGGTAGTGGAGCTTCCACAAGTTGATCAACTATTACCTGACCTTTAATGGATTTTTGGCTAATGAATTCCAAGTTAAACTCAATAAGGAGCATTATCCATTTAGCGGTATGGGTATTATTGTAAGTGCAGGATATCATGTAACGTAGAGGATTTTATATAGCTATGACATATGTTGTGTGGCTAAGCATGTAATGTCAAAGTTTCTTAGTGGTAAAAACCACTGCCAAGCATAGTTTTTCTACATAAGCGTATCTAGTTTCATAGCTTACCAATGTTCGACTAATGTAGTAGACAACTTGCTCTCGATTTTGCTCATTCTTTTGTGCAAGCATTGTCCCTAATGCAAAGTCCATTGTTGAGATATAAAGATAAAATGGGACCCCCAAACGAGGAGGAGCTAAGACTAGCAGAGAAGATAAGTATTTCTTAATGTCATCGAAGGATTTTTGACATTCATCTATCCAAGAGAATGGCACCCCCTTTTGTAGTAGGTGATTAAATGGCCTACATTTATCAAAAAGTTGCACAATAAAATGATGGATTGATTGGATATTTCCTTGTAAACTACGCAATTCCTTTAAGTTAGTTGGGGGAGGCATCTCCATGATGACCTTGACCTTATTAGGGTCCACCTCAATGCCTCTTTTGGAGACAATGAATCCTAGAAGTTTTCCCGATGTAACAACAAAGACATATTTCTTGGGATTCAACCTTACATTATTCTCTAGGAGTTGGTCAAAAACTTTCTCCAATACACCAATGTGTTCTTGTCAAGTTTTAGATTTAGCCAAGAGATCATCCACATAGTCTTCGATAATATTATGCATGTAGTCATGGAAAATGTATGTCATGGCACGTTGATAAGTGGCACCTACATTTTTGAGGCCAAAGGGCATCACCTTGTAACAAAAAGTTCCCCAAGGTGTAGTGAATGTTGTTTTGTGTTGGTCATCAAGATTTATTCGGATTTGGTTGTATCCTGAAAAATCATCCATGAGTGAAAGCATTTCATGGCCAGCGTAGGTATCAACAAGAGTATCAATGTTTGGGAGGGGAAATCATCCTTAGGATATGCTTTGTTAAGATCTCGAAATTTAGTGCATATGCATATCACCCCGTTAGGCTTACGAATGGGTACCATGTTTGAGAGCCACTCAGGATAGTCGATAGGAACTATGAAGTTCACGTCTAAGAGTTTTTGAAGCTTTGTTTTTACCAAGAGGGCCACGGTAGGATGCATTCTCCTAAGTTTTTGTTTGATCGGCTTAGCATAAGGTTGTAAGGTGAGATTATGGACAACCAAACTAGGATCGAGACCAGGCATGTCTTTATAGGACTATGCAAATATACCCTTTTTCCTCTTGAGGAGAGTAATAAATTGCTCTTGTTCATCGGGTGATAAAATTTTTCCAAGCTTGACAATTTGGGGATTGTCTTTGTCTAAACTAAGGTCCACATTGATAGTATCTTCAATAGACATGTGAGAACCTTCCTCAAGCTTATGGGGCATAGGGATCAGATGAATGTCATCTAAGATGTCATCAAACTCTTATGGCTTATCCTCATCTATTTCTTCCTGGAAAACCTCAGGATACAAAGGTGAAGGTGAAGGTGAAGGTGGAGGGGATGGAGGAATGTAGTTGGTGAAAGCCCTTAACAATTCCTTAGACAAGAAAAATTTGGCAAAGGATGGAGGTGAGGAAATCTGGTCCATATCAATGAGACTTATGTCGATTGGAATTGGTTTAGTCAGATCGTATGGATTATGGAGTGGGGTAAATAAATCAATAGGATTCATGTTGACTTATGGGCAAAGAGAATGAGGTTGGATGGAATGGGTGGAACCTAAGAATCGATGCTTAGGGATTGGTTAACCTGAACAACAACAAGAAACACAAATAAATGCATTTTTCTAAGTGATATGTACATATGCAATGCCAAGAAATAAAATATTTTTGTTGATTTTTGATAAAAAAAATTGTTTGTGGTGAAAACCACTATTTTTGTGTTATGTACATATGTTACAAGTTTGGCTTATGGAATGGCTTAATGGAATGGAGGTGGTGGTTAACCGGTAGGGGAGGCTCACTCTTGTGGAAGAAGCAAGCGAAGGATGGGCTCATGGATGGGGAACATGTTGAGATAAAACTCATCTTGTTCATTATGGGGAATGATGGGCTCTGATTCTTCTTTAGATTCATCCAAAATTATCGATATAAGTTTGAATTCTTCATAGATTTCCTCATCAAAATTATCGGGATGGAGGGATTTTTCTCCTGAATTGAGATTAAGCCTTTGGAAGGCTTGTTCAAAAGAAGAGGTGGTGGAAAGTGGGTGGTAACCTAGACCTGAACGGTCATGCACCTCTTGATATGGAACATCGATAGGTTGATGCACTCCTTATTCATGCAATCCTAGGCCATGGCCTTACCAATTGACAATGTGGAAATATCGAGATGGGAATCCCGACATGTTTGGAATATTGGCAAGAATCGGTTCTTTGGGTTCTTCTATAGGAGCTAGATTTGATGAAGATTCAATTCCCCCATATACAAAATTTATGCTATTTGGAGCTAAACCCATGTTATATACTACTCCTATTTCTAAAGGTGAGTCACATGGGTGACCAAAATCCTTAGCACTAGGGATGGTGAGGGGCATGATAGTGATGTCTTGGACCACATATTCACCAATACCAGGATTAGTGAGGTGGACCTTGACTTGGGATGACATGGCAAGACTACGGTCGGATGATGACTCAGGGAATGATGAAGATTGAGATATCTCACAATCCATCAATTCAACTTGTGAAACATTAGGTGATGGCAATGAATTGGATTGGGAAGGTTGCTGAGTGGATAGTGATTATTTGGATGGTAATGATGTTGATGATGTGGACTGACTATGACCACATGTGCATGTAGTCAATGATGATGATGATGGGGGTGTAGAAGTTTGATGAGGGTTGGTGATAGGGAGCTCTTCAGGAATGGGATCCTTTGATGAAGAGATTGGTGAAGTGGTGGATGGATTGGATGATGGTGAAAGAAAAATGTGAGTGGAAGGAAGCATGGACTCATAGGGATTTGAAATGAAATTGCAATACTTAAACAACTCGATGTCCTCCGGTATGCAATGTACTTGTCCCTCATGAATATATTCCAAACATTGATGTAGTATTGAAGGGACACATCTCATTTTCCTCATCCAAGGTCGTCCAAGGAGTACATTGTATGCCATGGATCCTTCCAAGATGTGAAACATTGTGTGCAATGTTTTAACCCCTACTTCAATGGGTAAAATAATAGTGCCAACTATGGAACACAAAGCATCATTGAATGCTTTGAGGGTGAAGGATGACTTGGTGATGTGAGATGGAGGAAGGTTCAAATGATGAAGAGTGAATGTGGTAATGATGTTGATAGAGGAACCAATGTCAATTAGCACTCTTTTAAAAGGCTTCTTGTCAATTAGAGCCATGATATGCAATGGAGGGTCTACGGATTCCGATGAGATTGGCTTAATCTCAAAGTCATAGAATGTGATGGAAGGCTCCATGCATGTTTGGATGCTCCCCACAAAGTTGTTGAAGGCATTAGGATCTTGTGATTGCAATTCTATGGATTTCAAAATGTCCATTAATGCCTCATGATGTGGAGGAGATTGTTGGATTAACTCATAAATTGATAATTTAGCAGAAGCTATTTTTAGACTTGTAGTTAACCGACTACTCAATGAGATGACTGGTCAAGGTGGATGATTGATGGGTGGATTTGGAGGATTCTATTGACTAGGGATATGGATGGGTGATGAAGGATTGGGGGAAACTTGAATGGGTGGTGATGTAGAAGGTTGTGACATACTTTCTTGAGGTGGTTGCCTTTGTTGGTTGTTCCTTTGACCTCTAGTGACCACATGAATGGCCCCTACAAACCCTTGGTATTGTTGTACATGATTGACTTGATTAGGAGGAGTTTTGGTGTTAGCCCCCCTTACATTTGGTTGCACCTCCTCATGATGAGGAAGTGGTGTTTGAAATATACAAAGGTTTTGGTTTTGTTGAGCGAGGGAATTATCAAGCTTGATCACCCCTAAGTCAATGAGATATTGGACTATGTCTTTAAAAACATGAAAATTGTTAATGTCATGCCTATTTTTCCTATGATAAGGATAAAATAAATATTCTCGATAATGTTTCCCATGTTTTGCGGGATCATCCAGTCTAATTTCGAGAAAAGCAAGTTTATTTATCTCATACAACCTTCTAAAAAGGGAAGCATATGACTCAGCTAAAGGAGTGTATTGGTGATTTTGTTGGAAAAACTATCATCAAGGATGGTGTTCCATAGTTGACACTATGTTTTGCATTGTTGGAGCTTGTGTTGTCGAGGGGACTACATGATATGCAATTTATTGTGATTTTTGTTGCATAGGTTGTTATTGAGCCATTATCGACTGGCTCATGACCACTTGATTAACTTGATTGGATTGGGTGGCTAGGGTAACTTGTGTTGATTTTTGTTGGCCAAAATAGTTGCTCTTGTATTGGCCCTTATTTTGCCATTCTTTATTTTTAGGCTTAAGTATGCCTTCTTGGATTTTGATATCCTCAATGACACTAGCTTGAGCTAAAGCTTCTTCAAATGATTGATAAGTTCATAGTTGAAGCATCCAAGAGATAGGTTTTAAGAAAATCTTGGTGAATAACTTAATTAGCTCATCCATTGGTAGGGTGAATGGCAATTTAGTGATGACAACCCTCCAATGGTTTTTGAAATTGTAAATAGATTCATCATCATGTTGCCTCAAAGCATAGACATCAGACAATGAGATCATATTTTTAACATTTAGGATAAAATGATAAAAGAATTGATCAATAAATTACTCAAAAGTATAGATACTATGGATTGGCAATTGATTGTACCATTCTATGGCATCCCCTCCTAATGTTTGAGGAAAATTTCAAAGTATGAGAGCATTGTTGTTTTGAATTCTAAAATATGCATGTATAAAAGTGCTCACATGTTCTTTGGGATCCTCAGTTCCCTTAAATTTGTCAAACTTAGGTACCGTAAAGTCTTCCAAATATGGCGGTGATGGTACCGAAGGATGAATTGGTTGATTGATCAATTGGCGTAAGGTTGGTTTCTAGTTTGAAAAACCAAGAGTATATTGAATCAATTGATCTATTTGTTTTTGCATGGCCTTAATTCGAGGGTCTTCCTTAGGAATGTGGAAGCCCTAAATTACCTGATGATTTTGTGATGGGGTGGAGAAATATTGTGGAGTGACTAAGTGATGATGAGATTGGTAATGATGGCTAGGTGAATTTGATGGAAATTGATGAATGGAGGATTGCTGATGAAAATATGGAGAATTATGGAATGAGGTTGATGGATGGGGGTTATGTCTATGTTGGCCAATGGGAATAGGATGGGTGATGGTGTGGATTGGTGGGGGAATAGAGATAGAAACCACAAAATATTATGGTACCCATGATGGACCCTGGTTAACAAGGACAATCTGAGTAGAGTTATGTGAAGGATTAGGGTTTACCTGTACTTGTTGTTGAGCATTTTGACACTATCTAAGCAATTTGTTTAGGTGTTCCCATACCTCGCTAATCTCTCTATCAGAGGCTAAGGGTATGGAGGTAGATGGTATGGAAGATGTGGCTTGGGGATAAGTTACACTAGGTATGGCAACTTGTGAGGCTAAAACTTGTGAAGCAACATTGACATGTGCTTCATACAAGGGGTTGGTGTAAGTGGAGGTATATGAAGTGCTAGGAGCACATGAGGGTTAGGGAATGGAAATATGGGAAGAAGGTGCAACTGATGCCTCAAAAAGAGGGTTAGTATACACCTAGGTGAATGTGGATGGGGGTTGGGAATAAATAGGCTCTTGCTATAAAGTAGAATCTTGTCTAGGTGAATTGGGAATGGACTCTAAGACATAACTAGAAGACTTCATGAGAGCTTCTACTCTTGCCATGTCTATATGGGTAATGTGATTTTCGATGGTAGGTGAGGTTGACTCCTCTTAGGGCATGGCCATATGGAAGGTTGTGGATGGTAAGGAATGTGAGGGACCTACAGATAAATCTTCCTATGTCACATTCATGGAATCTACCACATAAGTGGTGGGGAAGGTGGATGAAGGTTCCATTAAGTTATCTTGAATTATAGCTTTATTTTGGTTTCTAGTTAATACCATAAGAAAATAAATCAAAATACAGATTAAACTATCAAATGTAACACAAAACTAAAATATTTAAGGAGCAAAAAGGAAACAAACAACCAATGCTAAGTTTCAACCAATGTGGCTCACCTTGTTCATTGATTATATCCTTTTAATGTGTATTCATTTTAAGTGTTATTCTTGTGTGTTTTGATCTTCTAATATTACTTAATGAAACAAAGGTAAAAACTATGGTAAAGATAGGGCAACGAGATTCTTGCTGGTGATGAAATCCAACAAGTTTGCTCGGGGGTATCCTATGGTTTCTATGGGTAGAGATTGGTGGATGGAGATGAATGCCACCATCACCAAATCTCAAGCAATGGTTGGTGATGAAATCCAACCAGTACTATTTTGAGTGAAACATATTGTGTGTGAATTTTTCCTTTTAAGGTTTCCATTTATTAATGTGGACAAACAATGTTAGGAGCAACTAATTTCATAAATCTAACTCATAAGCCAACAAGAGAATGCCAATTTCTCCAAAGGGTGTGAAGTACACCACTTAAGACCCCCTATCAAAGACAACCGGAGGGTTCATCCACCCCTATGCTTGGAATCACCCAATGGAATGAATACTCTTGGCACCCTAATGATGTTACTACTTAGATAGATAAAAGAAAGTACTTCTAACCCTAAAATGCAGCTCTAATTTATACCAATTATCAATTCAAATGCAATCAGAATGCAACATTTTATATTTGTGAATACATCAAAAACATAAATCCTAACTAGAATGTGTGAATGGATGCAAAAAGAAATCTGAAATGTAAAACTAGAATGATTTTTTTCCAAATTACTTAATGATTGTTCATTTTATGCTTGGAATCTGAAAAACACATCAAAGAACCCAAATTACGTAAAACAAAAAAATTGGATTTTAGATAGTGGACTTACTGGATAGCCTACGTATCTTCTCCAAATCACTGTAAAACACAAATGGGCACTTCTAAAATACTCCAGGGTGCTTCTGGAATACCTCCAGGTATTTCTGGATGATCCTCGAGTGCCACAGTGTGTTCGTGCACCTCCTACAATTTTTTGCAACTCCTCAGAAACCCTAATAGGCGAAAAATGCATGATTTGCACTCCTGAAAATCTGCAAAATAAGACAACAAATAGCAAGTTATAATTCAAGATAAATCAGAACATGAAACCCTTAGGGGGTCCCACCATGATCACCATTTGTAGAGCTAAAAACATGACACTAAACAATGCTAAATGAAACAGAATTCAAATAAACCAGATATTGCACAACAAATGAGATTTATATTAAATAAGGGGAGCCTAAAAACTCCATTGTTACAATAATGGATTTAAGAATCCTCTTTGATACAATTTTTACAAATATTGCTAGGGTTCTCCAAAACCCTAGCCACAATAAATGGTGGTACCTTCAGTTGCATATTTGCTCCCAATAGGTGTGAGTGGGCTTCTCTGTATCCGATGTCAGGCCACTCCAGCTTAATAAGCTATCCAATGCTTCTGATATACTATCTAATATGCACACAAAGAAACACCAGAGAGTTAGTAATAATAATGAGGGCTCCACTATGTGAGCCCTCAGAAATCACAACTAAAATCCTAGCTATAATAGTATGAATGCGAACAAAATTAAACAATATGAAATATGACAAAATAAAATAGATTTACCTTGCTCTTGCTTGTTGTCTGTTGATGGTTGGATCTATTATAGTTTTATGGCAAGGGTGTTCCCTAGCGACACTCAAGGATCTCGCTTGTAGTCAGAATAGGGCATTGAAATGTATTCAAGTTCTTGAGAGATATGTGGAGCGCATCAGGGCGCTCGAGAGGTCTACAAAGTGCAATAGGGCACTCAAGAGGGTGGCAGAGAGTAGCAAGGTGCTCGAGACTATGGTGGAGAGCAGTAGGGCACTCAAGAAGTCAGATAAGATCTATAGAAGTAGATCATATGAAGGCAAGGGATGTGATGGCGGTGGCGGTGAGCGAGGGAATAGGGAATATGATGGATGGAGTGGGGTTAGGGCACAAAGGCTAGGTTGGAACTCTAAGGCACTTTGAAAGCTCAGGGAACCTTAGGGGACTCAAGGAATTCAATCACTTAGGGATTGAGCCATCAAAATAGCTCTTATTTATAATCCAACCTAGGGCATGCTAGGGTTTCAACGACACTAATCGTGTGGTTGATATTAAAGCATATCTAAGGGTAGATATTAAATTTAGGGTGTGGCATGGATTGAGGTAAATGGATGGATGAGATTAAATGAAATCGGATGGCTAGGATTAATTTATTTATATAAATATATATTTATTAAATATATATAAAATATTATTATTAATATATATATAATAAATATATATAAATAATGGGCAAAAAATGGTAGGAAAGCTAGGATGAAGGACAAGTGGCTATATTTTGGTGGTGGAAATGGTAGGAAAGCATGGATGGAGGACAAGTGGCTAGATTTTGGTGTCTGTAAAAGGTATTTCCAAAAAATGCAGTGATGTATAGTGAATAATCTTCTTGTAAGTTTGAGGAAGGTTAATCATAATCCAAGAATGAGATGTGATGTATCCCATGAGAACCTATGGTATCAACTATAGCATTATGAGAAATATCTGAGGGAACCGATTGTTGCTTTACAAATTTTGTCAACATATCTATGGTTGGGAGAATTTTGTAGGAGCTCTAAAATTGATATCTTTTCTAGAGTACTAGCCAACTATTTTTGAAGATCAAATAAAACCTTAGGCTGCAGTATCAATACAATAGGTGGAGTCCCTATATATAAAAAATTCTTCTGATTATTCTTCAAAACTGAACCAAGTTGTAATACAAAATTTTGTCCTTGTTGAGGATGTTGAGTCTGAGCTTGCCTTCTTGTAGTTATCCCAACCATGCCAATAATATTACAATAGGGAGGGGGCTCATTCTGATGAACCACCTGATTTGCTACTTGTTGATTATATTTTGGCAATGGATATTTAAATATTCCCATATCTTGATTAGTAGTCACATTTTATTGGGTAGGTACTTGATTATTCACTACCTGAGAATTGCATAAGTCAATTTTTCCTGCATCAATCAAATCTTGAACCACATGTTTCAACTTCTTACAAGAATTTGTCCAATGTCCTTCCACTCTATGATATGCACAATGTTGACCTACCTTGTACCAATGAGTTGTAGTATATGGTTATCTTATGGGAGGTAACTCAATTGCTTTGGCTTCTAAAATTTATTTCAAAGCTTCTTTCATAGACATATTAATCCTTTTAATATTCCTTTGTGGAGGTTTCTGAAGTACTATATTTTGTAGATTTTTAGTGATATTATTAACAGGCCTACTATCCATTCCACTATCATCTCCTATGTGCTTATTCTTATGTTGAGACAGTAAATTTTTTCTTATTTGAATTTGAGTTGGCCTCTTCTGATAAGGGCTTGTTCTACTTTTCTTGCTAAATCAATTGCTTGATCAAAATATGTAATAGTAGTAGTCTTTAATGCATAAGATGACTAATCTTGTAAATTACCAATAAATATCTCAAGAATATACTTTTGAGGTAAAGTATATCTCAAACATCCAACTAAACTTCTCCAACGAGCCAGGAATTCTGAAAATCTTTCCTCTTTACTTTGTTTTAGGCTATACACATCTTTCATTGTTATGTCCTTTTCAACATAAGCATGAAATTGTTGAACAAATAATTCTATTTTCTTCAAAACTTTTCAAGGAATAATTGGGTAACCGATAATACCACTCTAATGCCATGCCACCAAGACTCTTAGGAAATATTTTAAGTAACAACATGTCATCATAAATGAGATCATGGCAAGTTGTTCTAAATCTTCTTAAATGTTCAATTGGATCTTTTGTCCCCTTATAAATAGATAAAACTGACATAGGAAAATTCTTAGGATAAGATCTAGCATCAACAATAGGATCCAATGACTGATTACTCATTTTCTTATAACTGTAAGTAAAACTTGAAGGCTAAATCATATAAAATTTTGAAACTAATTACTTTACCATATTTTCCAATTTCTAAACTTATGGATTATTGTTATGCATTGTTCCTATATTACCTAAAGGAAGAGCATATGTGTGTTGAGGAACAAATACTTGATTCAAGTTGGAGGTATGGGTACTATTGTTATATGTGGCACCTTGTGAAAATGGACAGATAGTATTTGGTAGAAAAAAAGCAAAAGTGTTGATATTAGAGGATTGAGGAAGAAATTGAAAACACTTTTGAGTGACACTACTAATTGGAGGAGCTTGTAGATTCCTTCCAATGTTGGTGGTTGTAGTAGTATCAACAACTTGGTTCAAATTATTAGGATGAATTGATTTAGACAAGGGATTATTTTTGTTAAACATAGGGGAGCTTATTGGAGGAGGAGGTCAAGGAGTCTCACTTCTTTTGAGACAAGATTCCCATTCCATACCTTCCAATATCTTATCCCTATTAGATTTCATAAAACCTCAAATGTGCTCAAATGATGAAAAAAAACCCACCATCAGGGCCTTCATAAGGATAAAAACTTATTTCAATTTCCATATTATCTTGTTCTTCTAGATCTATGTTAGGATCCTCTCTATCAATCTGATCATCTTTGGGAGGAACATGATCAAATTCAAGGTGCTTTTGCTGACTTCTAAGGAAAGGATCCATTAGAAGAGTGAAATGATAGAAGAGAATACTAACAATAGGAACAAAAATATTTTTAAATATATTATTAAGGTTTTTCAGCCACACAAAAAAATTTAGTGATCTTGCTTAAAATTTTTAAAAATAAAGGAGGTGTTCACATCAGGTTCACCAAATATGTAGAGGGGGGAAATTGCCCTACCACGTACAATTCCCAAAATATGGATCTGTAAGAGAGATATCCTTGGGGTGAAATATGGGGGTATGTTGTTCTCTACACTCAATGCTAGGGGGAAGGGTTCACCAAGAATGTTTTAAGGACCTGCTCCAAGTCCTTGGGTTTTCAAGAATGTTTGATGTATGGGATTCAAGACAAACACCTAGATTTGGTATTTCTAGATCTATGCTATAAAAAGATAAAGGATAATGCAAAAATATAGAATGCAGGAATACAATATCTAACCCTATAATGATTCTTTCTTTGAATTATTTCTAACTCTAGGATTTTAAATATATAATATTTAAGCAAGGGTTCAAGAAGAAATGCACAAACAAAATTAATCCTAAGTGCACACTATATGTTGTTTATATTTCAAATGCCTAGAAATTAATCAGATATATTATTTATAAATCAGATCTAGGGTTTACAACATAAATATAAAGCACTCAATAAAAAACCTAAAGACTAATAAAAACACTTAGCTTATCCGATGATTTATCCTTGCCTTTATCCCTTTATCCAATGCTATCAACAATTCATTTTATTGTAAGATAACTTGGTAAACACTTGAAGAATATTATTAGTGTTAGGGGGCCTACTTAGGCCACTATACAATAGTTCTTGGAGGTGCATTAGTCAAGCCCCTTAGGTCATTTTAGTTTACTTTTGATAAATAAAAGCAAAAATTGACCTTTGGAAGAAAACAAACATAATACAATACAACATAATAGAATGATAGAATCACATAACATAATGTAGTATCAAGCTCTAATTGCAGCCTAGAATGCAATGATAAAATTTGGAATAGAATATTACCCCCAGATTTTGCTTAGGTGAGATCATACCCCGCAATAGACGAGCACAATAACACACAGGTGGAATCGCACCTTGCAGAGACCCAGGTGCAATTTTTCTGAAGTGAGACGAAACATCTCAAATCAAATCAAAATAACAAATATTAAGTGCAATGAATAAAAATAGACATGTAGTAGAGTACTTTTACCTAAAATAGAGCAAGGAAGCAAGCAAAAGGGTTTGAGACCTCCTAGGTAGTTGATATCTCCTTAGGGATTCAACACCAATCCACCAAGAATGAGTAGAAGCAATCAATCCAATGTAGTAGAAAACCAATCAGACTTCACACTCCAAAGTTAACTTGCTTGTAAAAAAATAAGAAGGATGCAGATTGAATAAGAACACTTTGTGAGAAATCAAATGTTAGCGAGCAATAAATTCAAATTGTGTCATGTATAATCATGTGTGAAAAGTGAATTCAAACACTCTTTATATGGCGGATTTGAAGGTGAGAAAGGCAAAAAAATCAAGGAGGGTCGACGTAAAACATGCCAACCTCAAAAATTTAGGGTTTCCTTAGAAGAAACTCTAAAAATGCAAAATCACATCCCATCAAGGCTGACCATGATTTCACCTATGCAAAGTCACGCCTCATCAAGAGCAGGCACGATTTTGCATAGAGAAGAGAAAAAGGTAAAATAGGGGGAGAAGCCTTACCCTTGCCCTAGGTAAGTCCAAGGGGTCTCCCAAAAGGCTCAAGGAATATTGCCCACTAAAGTGGGTCAATTTTTTATGTCTACATTAAGTAAGATGTCTACCTCAAAGAATACAGTGAACAATGATATGAAAAACACTATTAGAAAGGAAAGGGTAAGTGTCATAAAAATTGGAATCAAGAATTTACTTATAAAGTCTAAAGGAGACTTAGACCTTACTTCAAAAGTGATTCATAGTGAATATTTAAAATATAAATTTGAAACCATGGAATATTATCTACATGCTCGACTCACTGAAGCAATTGATAATGAAAAGAGTGGCATTCAAATTCCTTTAGACTTTGATAGCATATTATATATGGCATTACTTACATTCAAATGTTTTTTTTGGTAAGTTAAATTTAAAAGTGGGTTTTTATCAAGGGACCCAAAACCTGATTACAAAAAGTCATCAGAATTCAATAGGAAAATCCAAAGGAAAGGTCGTAGGAAATCCCAAGGATGGACAATAGGAAAGGCATTAAAAAATCCATCGGGAACAACTTCAGGAAGGCAAAGGAAAGCCTTCAGGAAGGAAAGTGAGAAACTTGAAATTTGAAATGCCCGCCTAGCGAGGAAAATAAAGGATGGTAAGGATGAATGTACAAACTGCCAAGAAACAAATTTGAAAAAACCCAAATACGGGAAAAGGAAATAGGCATCGAGGAAATAGAAAACCAGGAGAGTTCAACATCCAATGCAGAGGAAAACCAACAATTACAGATAAACCACCCAACACCCTGGGGTGGAGCAGAGAAGCTACAAAAATAGTAAGTCATACCCAAGGAAGAATGGGAAACAAACCAACACCAGCATTTAGAGCATCCCACATAGGGGAAACCGGTAATTACAAAGAAAAACCCCCCTGAGAAAAAGTAAGGAAGTAGGAAACCACCACAAAACAACAAGTAAATGCTTAGAAACCTAAAACATTGTAGAAAAGCCACCCAAATCTATAGGGTGGAGCAATGAAACTGCAAATAAACAAAAAGGGATTCCAGAAGATGAACATAAAAAATTGCATCCTTCACAATCCTAGTAGGTGGAAAAGCAAACTGAGGATCTCAAAAGGCCATGAAATCCTCTTGTAATGAAGAGAGGATCCACCAAAGATGCTAGCTGAGTAGAGAAAGCAATAGAAACAAAACAACAAACTATATAAAATAGATAGGAAAGCTCCAAAGGAGCCCAAAAGGAAGGAGTCATAGGGAAAACTAGTTGCAGGCATTAAAAACAGGTCATCCCAAACAAGAGGATGTAGCCAGAAATCCTATACAACCTTCAACACTTCCAACAAACAACTTTAGAAAAGTAGATTAGTAAGTCCAACAAGAACATAACAGTAAGCATAATAGAGGCCCCCAACAAGACCACAAAAGATACTAATATCCCACCAAACCCATAACTTTGATATCGAAGAGAAGAGTCACAATAGAAAGCACATGGTTCACCTAAAAAACAAAAGGATGTTGTGCAAAACTACTCATGAAGCCACTTTCCACAACTGTCACACCTAAAGATCCACTAAAATCTAGCATCAAGAAGGCACCTGCAAAACCTAGGAAAATTTTGAGAACTCCAAGGAAATAAATCCTTGAAGCAACCCAGAAAACCCAAGGAAGGTCCCAAGGAAGAACCCAAAACCATCCCAGAACCCAGACACCAAAAGAAAACCCCACCAAAGGGCAAGGAAATGGGTAGATAAATGGAGAAGTGACCTCCCACCCTAAGGAGATCATCTGCAACACCATCCAGCCAAGGAGGAAGGGTTAAGGAAGTTCTAGGGAAACTAGGACAGGATCAGGGACCTAGGAAAGGGCCATGGAAGGGTTGCAGGGAAGTGGAGGACTTCCCAAGGAAGTCTCCTATAGAGCCCCCCTCAAATGTTACAAGGATGAGAATGTAGAACAAAAAATATTGATAGAATCACTTAAAAAGAAAACAAAAATGGATGAATCATACCTAGAGAAGATATTTCAATCCTCATGCAATATTGATACTTCAAGTTCTACTAACTCAAAATCTTATCATGATGCCTTAAGTGTTCATTCAGAAGCTTCTATACAAAACCTAAAAAAATGATAAAAAGGACAAAGGCAAAGAGTAGATAATTATGCAAGAATAAGGTGATGGTATGTCCACCTATGAAAGTGTAGTTTCTGACTCCAAATACAAGAATAAAGAAGAAGAAGAAGAAGAGGAACTAAATCAAGGAGGCATATAGTGCAAGGTGAATTAAAGATAATACAAAGGACTAGATCAAGATGAAGAACATCTAAAGATGAAGATCCATATTGAAGACTAAAGTCTTCAATATCTAAATAATGTAATACAAGGGGGTGTTAGATAATATATTACATTATTGGGTACATATCAATGTTCCCTCTTTGGTACATTACTAGAGTAGGAGTTTACTTTAGAGTAAATTTAAGTAGTTACTTCAGCATGTAATAAATGCACAAGTGTTAGAATGTGCAATGATGTAAATGTGTATGTAGTCCACACGTACATGAGTCATAGGATAGATTCAAATGTAGAGTAAAGGCCAAGGAACCTATCTTCCTATATAAAGACCTTATAGTGAGTGAAATAGAGAGGAGAGAATATAGAGAGTGCATAGTATAGATTGGTAGAGGAGTACAATATAGTTCCTTTAAAAATAGTTTGTGGAGTTTTCAAGTCATCCATTATACTACATTGTACTATTTTTGTAAGCTTTCTTTAATGGCATATTTCTAAGTTATTGTAGAAGTTTCTCTCTGTTTTTTCTTTCATATTATAGTATCATTATCATATAGATATCATAGCTTGCTTATCTTGCATATTGTGGTTGCATTTCCTATATCATATACTCATCAAAAGCTAACAAAATTGTAATAGAAAAAGGATGGAAATATATTTCAATTAAGGGGGATTCACAAATTTTTATCAATGTTATCAACAAAAATGGATGTGGGAATTGGGCAAAAAATAATATTATTGTTTAAGTTCATAATTACTTGTTAGAGGTAATCTCTTAGAAATGTGAGCCTATCTATAGAGAAGGAAATCAATTAGTGAATAATTTAAGCAATTGCAGTGTTGATGTTCATCTTGGTGAAATTCAAACTTTACAAGGCCACTAGCCAAGTGAGATTTTATTTCTTAATTTTCAAGGAGTTAATGGAAATATATAACTTTGAGGAAGATGATGAGTATATTTGGATATGGTTTAATTGTCCTAGCAATAAATGTAATATTTTGGAATTTTTATGGGAGTGGTCCCCAATAGAGGCAACATATAACTTATTTAATATATATATAGATAGATATAATTAAATATGGTAGATATTTTGATGATAATAATTCATTATTAAAACTTTCTTTGCCTTAAACTAGAAATAATTTAAACTTTATTTATTTTTAAATAGATAGTAAGGGACTATAGTAGCATTCAATAATTAGATTACGTGGTTATATTTTATTCATATTAGTTCTTTATCCTACCTACAACTATTGGGAGGTATATTTTTTCATATTTTTAGACAAAGGGTAATATCTATATACAAGTTGACTCTACAAAATTCAATTTAGAATCATTGAAAGTAAATCTTATCTATCATTTACTAGTAAATATCATTAGTTGACCCTCAATTACAGGAAATCTAGTAAAGGAATAAATAGGATACTTGGGAAAAATCTAATAGAAGTGATAGAAAAATCATTGTTGACAAGGCCTCTCATTGAAACTAAGCAATGTATGCTTGCAAGGCATGTGTATTATGGTGGTGAAAAAGGAGTCAATCATTCTTGCCACACCTCAGATCAAGGGAAAGTGACTATACCCTCAATGTTTTCATTTTGAGGTATTTTTTCTTTGGTAAAGTGGGTTCACCAAGCGTATTTATATATGTACCCTAAATCTATATTTGTGAGTGGATTAACAAACACCTAAGGTTTGATTGTGATTTCTAAGGTGCAAAAAAATGAATATGTAATGCATGTGAAAACAAATATGTAAGAAAAAAAATCCTTAGATTTATGTGCTTTTCTATATTGAATTGATGCAAGAAACTAAATATATTTTCTTTTTTCCTTTTTTTTTTCAAAATAATGTTTATCTTATATTGAATGGATGTCTGATCTTATATTTAAATGCATCTTGCAATGTTTATCTTTTCAATATTTCATAAAACTATTAAAGCCTATTTAATGTTGTAGAAACTATTAAAAAATAAAAAACTACCTATTCTAGACTAAGGATGGAATAAATATGAAAATTTTACACCTATTTTAGAGGTCCTACATAAATATTATAGAGCCACAACAATGCTTTAACAATGCAAAAATTCTTCGACAGTGCAAAAATACTCCAATAGTGCAAAAATGCTCTAACAGTGCAAAAATGCTTTGACAATAAATCTCTAGCAGTGCAAAAATGTTCTGATAGTGCAAAAACATCATGACACTACAAAAATGTTATAACCTGTAAAACAAAGAGATGCTACAACTACAAGCAACAAATATATGTGTTAGTGTGTTGGGGCCTATCCATTTGATCAAAGATAGCAAATCTGTTTTATGCAAGGATTAAACCCCAAGGTTCCTTTAATGGTTTAAAAATAATAATAATGCTTTGGAATGTAAAATCATGCAAAAGATAAAGTGCTATAAAAATTCTCAAGAAGAGAGATAAGGGATCAAATCCTAGATCTAGATTTACCCTCGTCAAAGTGCTTCAAAAGGTTATTGCCCAATGTTCCTTGGATATTTTCCACAATGGAATTATGATGTGCCCCACCATATAATGGAAGCATCACTAGCATACACATGTTCTATACTAAGGATCGACTAGAGATGAAATATTTTCAACTATTTTAAAGATCCTACAAAAACATTGGAAGCCTACAAAAATGATTCAACAATGTAAAAATGTTTCCATAGTGCAAAAATGCTATGACACTATGTAAATGGTCTGAGACTATAAAAACACTCTAATGCTAAAAAATATTTTCACTCCTAATATCGTTGCTTCATGCATCATGAGGTTTTGCTTCAAAATCCTTTGTGGATTCTATGTAATATCTTTGGTTCCTCTTTAGTAGTAGGTTCCTATGAAGAAAATAAAGAAAATACCATGGAAAATAGTTTTCTAAAAATATGATTGTTAATTACCATTTCTAATTCCTTCATATCATATCTTATTCTTTTCTCTTTTCTTCTTCTTTTCTTATTTTTTTCTTAACCCTCAAATTCCACATCAAGGTTTATTTTTTAAAAGCTATGCGGACCACCTTAGAATGTTCATGCCATGTTTGATATGTAGCAAAAAAAATAGGGGTGATATGGCAATATAGCTTGAGTGGTAGTAATTCAAAAGGAGATTTGACACAAATATTTATTAGTGGTAGGTGATTTCTAGTTATAGGAATTTGGTTAAAGATATTGGAGATATGACTAGTCATGCAACTAGCTTGATTGCCAGTTAAATCCCCTAAATCACATAGTTTATGATTTTACCCTTGATACAACACACTACTCAATTAACCAATGGTGACAAGAAGTCCAACTATAAAAAATAAAGCTTTGTTGACATCGTTACAAAATTATTGTCAGCCCACAAAAATATTGCTATGTTTTTGTGCTAACAAAATGTTGTACAAAAACAATATTTTTGTAAAAGGTCATTTTGAGGGATCAAATGTCAGTTAGACATAGTCATGTTTATAATTTTTGGAAATCTCTTCCTAAGAGATTTTCAACAATATTTATTTTGTGAATTTTAGAGGTGAATTGGTCAAATTTTATAAATTAGGAATTTGATCATGTCTTTTTTCCTCGAATTTAGGTACAAAAGGGCAAATTGGTCAAATTGGTCAAAATACATTATTAGCAACATGTCTAGTGGTTAATAAATGTACAAAAGGGAGTGCCTATATGTGTGTAGCATTGTGGTAAAGTCATTTTATAGTTTGCAATTATTCGAAGGATATATTCTAGTAGTCTTGTTGAAATGATGCCTATCTACCAATCAATTGTTAAATCTTAAAAATATATTTTATTGATATTAAAACTAATTCATACTAAAACTATCCAAATAGATTATATCAATAATAACCCCCCCATGTCTAGGCATTGAAAATTAATAAAATTTTTAAAGTATTTTAGGATATTCTTAAGATACAAATAAATCAGCCGAGATTTATGTTTGTTTAGAGGTGGAGGTAGTATAATATTTGGTTTCAACTATGTTGCTAATATAAATCCATTATCTCCAACATTAATATAATTTTTAACCTTTGAAACTTTACAATATAAACACACATAAGCCAATGGTTTCTATTTTGGATAAAAAACAAGAGTATAACTAACACACACATATGCATATATTGACATTTGGATGTAAACTTCTGAACTTGTTGGATGAAGGTCTTAAAGAAAAATAATTAAATTTAGATCTAGTAGTTGTCTAAAGTAATCATATAGTTAAATAGAAAGTTTATAGTTTTAAGAATTTGAAGTGGTTGAGATGGATGGATGAAGTTACTAGATTTTAGATATGATGTGAATTTAGAACAAGAAATTACTTTAATTTAGGTGAGACCCGCATATAATGGAAATCCTCACTTCACATGGCCATAAATATTAGGTGAGATTTATGTGTTTTTTAGATTTGGAATTTATATAATTTTGTTCTACAATATTTTGTTTCCACTAGATAAATAATATATATCTATGATCTCTATTTGTTACTTACATTAATATAATTTTTTACTTTTAAATCTTTATAATATAAACATTATTAAGTCAATGGTTTCCACTTTGGATAAAATAAGAGGTTTAGGTGTGTGTGTGTATGCATATATTCAATAATTGAATTATAATGGTCGTTTTACCATATGGATATTTAATTGGGAAATTTTTATATTGTAGAAAAATTTCTCTTAATGTTTGGATATAAATTAATCTATTCAAAGGACTTAAAGAGAAATAACTAAATTTAGTTCTAGTGGTTACCTTAAGGAATTAATTGGTCATATAGAATGTTTGCAATTTAAAACAATTGGTGTGGTTGACATGGAGGGATGCAATGACTAGATTTTAGATACGATGGTGAAGTTGTAAGGATATTACTTGAAGATACAAAATTCTCAATTTATATGAACATAAAGATTGGATGAGATTTTTTTTCTTGAGAGGTGGAGTTAGTACAATTTTTGGTTTTATCTAGATTTTTATTACAAATATATGATCTCTACTTGTTTCTCATTTAATATAATTTTTTACCTTTGAAAATTTATAATCTAGATATGCCTAAGCCAATGGTTTCATTTTGTTTTATCAAAATAAGAAAATGTTTCATCCAAGCATCAAACAATAAATTATAAAATTTGACTCATTGAATTGCTATCTAATATATTTTTGATCAATTGTAAACTATTTGATATTAATTTCCATGTTCTCAAATCCTCTAGTTAGGGTTTGTTTCTTAAATAATTTTATTGCATTAATAGAACCTACAAATTTTGGAAGTAAATTTGTTGCCCAACTCTTTCCTTGATCTTTAAATAAATCTCTAACCAAGTTTTGCCCCTACTACCAAACTCATAAGTTTTATAATTTTTCAAGCCTAGCCCCTAATATTCTTTTCTTTACAAACCCTATCCCACATATAAAGATGAAATCTAACCTTTTCTCACATCCTTTAGAAATAAAATATATTTTAGTTTTGTTACATTCAAATGTTTTTCTTGCTAGAACTCTTGAAAATTATTAAGAGCTTATCTTTCTAAATTGTCAAACAATATTTTATTATATCGATAATTGAATCCTATAGCTCCCTAATTTTATGAAACAAAAGAATACCTATATATGTTGAGGATAGTTTTCCATTTCAAACCCTAAAATCTCCATAATAAGTCACTATGACTTTATGGAAGTGTCAATGAAAATAATCCTAGATATTGAAGTATTAACCAATTATCTAGTAGCCTTCTCATAGCATGATAATGTTGATTTAACCTCCATGGCCCAACTGAATAAAGGTGACCCAAAAGAAAAATATCATCAACAAATTGTAGATGATATTTTTTAGGACCATTTATTGCAACTTGAATACCTTCTAATTTTTCTTCTAATTTTCCTTTATAAAATCTCTCTCCAATTCCTTAGAAAGAATATAAATGTGTAAGGATATAATGGGTCACCCTAATGGAGTCCATGGAATGATTTAAAGCATCCAATTAGGGATCCAATGATCAAGATAGAATAGTTTGTAGTGTTATAACAACATCTATTCCATTCCTATGAATATCTTTATCAAAACCAAAAAAAATGATAATTCCATATAGAAATTTCCAATAAGTCCTATTATATGTTATGTTCATATCTAATTTTACAAGCATACATAGTTTTCTATGGAATAAAAATAATGTATGGCCAATTGTATGATTATTGTACCATCAAGAATTTATTTTTCATGAATTAAACCACCTTGTTCTTGTAATATAACATAATATAGAACATTTTCCAACCTATTTTAAATTTTTTAAATCATATTACAATGGCTTATTGGATGGCAATTATTAAAATAAATTTTATTGCCTTTTTGGAAACCAATACAATGAAGGTGTAATTGATCTCATTTATTATAGCCTTTTTTTTCCTTGGCCTCTTAAATAGTAGACAATATATCACTCTTCAACAAATCCCAAAAATTTTGAAATAAAATTATAAGAAATTCATTAGGATCAAGTGCCATATTAGGGTATAAAGAAAAACTTCCTTCTATAGATCCTCTATATATTCCTAATCAAACATTCATTATGTCCTCATGTGATAATTGGTGAAACATTTTATAAAACCTTATATTTAGCCTACATATCTTGCATATATTTTGACAAAATATCTTTAAAATAATAAATTGCTTCCTTCCCAATATCTTCTTCTTCCTCGATATTTTTTCATCAAGTTGAGATATTTTTATTTTGACAAAAATACAAATGTGTTATGGTTGTAACATAAAATTTTAGTGTTTTTTCCCCTTCCTTAATCTATCTGTCCCTATATTTGGGACCAATATGACTCTTCCTTTTTCAATACTTTTTGATAATAAAAAGTTAATTATTTTTCTTGCATAGAAGTATCTTGATCCCTTCCATTGATATCTACTATCTCTTATAATTTTTTGATCTTGAATTTAATTTTATCTTTTGTTTTAAATATGTTACCAAAAGACTTAACATTCCAAATATTATTTTGACTCTTTAGATATTTTATCTATTAAATAAAATTATATATACACAATCCTTCAAACCTTGCTTCATCCCACTATAACATAACCATTTGAAGAATCAAGGTCTTGAAGCCACATACACAAAAATTGAAAGGGGTTTGGATGACCATTATGGAGTAAATTACATCTCAGGAGAATAATTTTATGATATGATCCTACTCAAAATAAAGTGTTTAAATAGATTGTATACTTTATTTGTAATCATATATTAGGTAATAAAAATATGTCCAATATTTCTATTATATGATTTTTCTCAATGCATATGTTATCTAATGTATATTGAAATATTGAAGGAATAGTATCTAAAAAGGCCATTTCAATTTACAAAATAAGTAAAATCCTCCATTTATGGATACCATCCAAGAGTACCACCCTTATTTTTCAATTTACAAAAGTGTTAAATACCTTCCCAAGAATATATAGATCATAATTATAAAATACTATTGAATTTAACATAAATAAACTAAGGACCTTATAACATATATGATGAAGAGTAACATTAGTTGGAGCATATACATTTATAACCCCAACTTTAGTAATTTTCTCTTTCCAACAAAAATAAAACCAACTATTCAATTACTTTTTGCTTCTAACAATTGTCCATTTGCATTAATCTCATATTATTTCAATACCTCCCAAAGATCCTATAATAGAAATGATTATATAATCCCCCACCTTCTAGATATTATTTAATGCATTCATCATTCCACACTAATTAATTTTGTTTTATAAATTTAAATAAACTCAAGACTATAACATTATTTTAATTTCCTAATAACTATTTTTTATGGGGTTATATTTACACCCTTAATATTCAAGATGTCATTTTCATCATCACTTTTTATTATTATTTATTAGCTTATCCCACTTCTTGTTAACATTTACGATATATATTTATGATTCTTTGTATTGACATCCAACTAACTTTCCTTTTCTCTTTGTTCTTACTTTGAGGACCTTCCTCTCCTTTTCCATTCCCACCAACATTTCATCTTCACCAATATTGTTAGTGTTGACTATTCATAATGAGACTTATGATCAATAGGTTTATGATGTCTTTGAGAATCTAAAGTGCAAGGAATAGCCCCAAAAATTTTTTTATTTATGTTGCCTTAGAAAACCTATAGTGCAAAGACTATCCTCCATATTACTTACTTTCTTATGCTTTCCTAAAAATTAAATTTCCATGGATATCCTCCATACTCCTTTCTTTATTATGCTTGTATTAAAAGTCAAAAGAGTAATGGATAAACTATATACTATATGTTCATTACAAGGAGAGGATTTTATACTACTTAAGAAAAATGAAGATTTTTTGCTTGGATTACACTTGATCTTTCTTTTCAAATTAATTTAAAAGTTTACATCCATATGTTCCTTTGTATCTTTAGCTTCTTTTGAAATTGAACATACACATTGTATTTCCTCATCCCTTGTATCCTTCTTTAGTTGTTCTAATGGTTGATCTAAGTGAGAAGTGACAGAATTTATTATATGATATAGAGAAGATTTTATATTTACATTTTTTTAGAGTGGAAAATATTTGATATAATCAAAGCTTCCACTAGAGCATTATATCCTTGCTTCATCTTGAAGTTTTCTCATGAAAAATTACTTTTAGCTCTTTCTCCATCTTTTTTGCTTTGTAATATCTTCTCATTTGTCCAATATCAAAACATGTGTATTATCATAATACAATATTTTTATAATCCACTTGTCCATCCCATTTTCTTGATTCATATTTAATCTTAATGGATTGTGGAAAAAGTTTTAAATATTCATGTCAACAAATATCCAAGTACATGCAACATGCTTTTACTCCTTGGTAATTGGTCCCTCTTGTCTGAATTCCCCTATAGTATTAATATATTCTTCAAACCTCCTTATTGATAAGTTGATATGGAAGCCCAAAAATCCTAATCTATACTAGAATCATTTTAATAGTGTATATAATTTAAAATATAGACCCATATCTCCCCCTAATCCATAAGGAACCATTCAATATTTTATCCCTTATTTTAAAATTCAAAAATATGAAATTTATGAAGTAATGTCAATTTGATCCCCATTTACATTTGATCCAATTTTAAATTTTTGAAAAACAAAATTCCAATATCCATGGAAATGGCATATTAAACCTCTACTTTAAAGAACCATTATATCATACTTAATAATCACATATTAGGTAATATTTATTGCCTCAATATAGTTTTCCATAGATTTGATTTTCCTATTATCCCTACCTAGGATATCCTTTTAGTTATGAATTTCATAAATAACATTCCTTCCATGCCACCTAGTTTTTCCTCATAAGAATCCCTTATTTTTTTAAAAATTATAAAGATCTAAAATAACAAAATGTGAAACTCAATCCTTACTGCACTTGCTCCCTTCTCTTCCCCAATATCTAAAACAATAAAAGGTGAGACTTGCTCTTTTCTCACACTCACTCTTTCCTCATACTCATTCCCTAATTTTAATTTCAAAAATCTTGTCACTTTGACACATCTAGCCAAGGATAGGATTTCAACAAGTAATTATTTAATTATTTTATATCTTACTCATACTCCAAATCCATATGTCATCTAATGGTATATAGATGATATAATTATGAGTATCCTCTCTATGTTTAAAATATTTTAGATTCTTTAGATATCTAGGTTGTTTTGTTTACTTTAATTTGAAGAAATTCAATCTCCTTATCACATGTTTTAAGTTTGAGGTCTTATAATAACATTATAGAAATTCAAATATATTTTCTAGATGAAATTGTTATTTCTAAAATGAACAAAGTTATATCATTAGTAAAGTGATATTCGATGACCTAGGCATATTTAGAGTGACATACCTCTAATTAGACCCTTATAATGAACCTTGTGGACAATTAATCTAAAGCATATACCCTGAGTATATGAAGAAATATTTAAGTGGGAAACCTTGTGTAATGTGCTTTCAACCAAAATAAAATAACATGAACACAAAAATAAGGGAAATTGGGATATTTACACACCCAATGACTATACTCACACTTACATGTCCATGGTAACAAAAATTTATTGTTTCTCAAAGGTGTGCTAGAAACATATATTATATTTATGTAAAATAGATTGAATGTAAAATTGGGATTCTACCTATGGTATCAGAATAAGTAGTTTCTACATACTATTGTGGAGAAATAGTAAATGGGATGCAATAATATAAGTGCAACCCAAGGCATTGTCACACAATGTTGAATGGGATACAATTGCATGACCATAATTCAAGTTTAAATACTTGTATTGTGACAAGAAATCTTACAGTTTTTTGACATATTGCAATAATGTGATGATGATGTAATAAAGGTAAAGCCTATTCCAACCTATATAACAAATTATTTGTGTAGATTTTGAAAATATTTGAAATGAGTGGTCATTTTAAAGAATCCAAGTAGTATTTAGGGAGATATGACCATTTGATAATTTCCATTCAAAACTAGGGTGGCATTAGGGCATTTTTCTAGAAAACATATCATATTTTAGGAGCCATATCTTTGTGAAGGATTGTTTGATTCAAGCAATTATTGGACTAGTTTGTGTAGAACTTGAAGAGCTTTATAATGAGTGGTCATATGATGGAATTTGAGTAATATTAAGGGATATATGACCCTATGAAGTTATCCATTTGCAACAAGGGCAATGATAATTTTTAAATTTGTAGAAAACAAATTTGCAATATTTTTGTTAGCCAAGGTTTAGATTATGGGAGGAGCAATGGAGGGATAGGTAATTAGTGAGGTAATATGTTCTATCTGGGCATAAAAAAATTTAGCTAAGTTTCAATTTCTCCTTCTTTATCTTAGAAATTTTGCATACAAAATATTGTAGGTTTTTATCAAATATTATAATCACTATAGGATATTCTAGTAAATTTCAATAAATTTTGAGTTATAGTTTCCTTACCATGGATTGATTTATAGCTAAATACTCAAATTCATCCCTAGTACTAGATGTTAGTGATGTCCTCACAGAGAGGCAATCCTTGTTGCTTAAAGATACAATAGTTTTTGGTACATATAATGGTTCTTGGCCAAGCACTTTGGCCTTGAGAAAATCGATTGATAAGAGTTGTAAGTATCCAAGAGTGAGTCTATCCTTTCTTCCCAAAGTTTGAAGAACACAATCTTATACTGAGAGGGAAGGTGAATAGTATAAGACCACTTTTTAATTTTCTTATCCCAATCAATATTATGCAATATATCAATGGCAATATCAACAACAAAAACCAAAGCAGTGTACAAAACATCACACACAGATGAGACACCAATTTAATGTGGTTCACCCAATGTGGGCTACTCCACGGAAAAAATAGTTCACTAAAATTTTCTCAATCAATCTCTTGGGAATCCTTTCCCTATTACAATATTTATGGACCTCTTTCCAAAGGAGACACCAATCCCCTAATCTCAAGTTCATGGATCTCTATCCATAAGAGACACCAATCTCCTAATCTCTGCTCTGGTTGGTGATCCTCTAGAAGACCTCTGCCTCCACTGCCCTTAGAAAATGGAACTCTATCCATAGAAGACACCTGTCCTCCCTAATATAGCTAGAGATATATGTCCTCAACTCTGTCACCTCCAAAGCTTTGTCTCAAATATGTACTAAACATAGTCCTTCGGTCAAGCACAAATATGTACTCAATATCTATCTCTAGTCTGGCACAAACCTGTCCTCAAATATGCACCAAAATCTATTCTTGAATTTGTACTAAACAGAGTCTTTAGGTCTAGCACAATATGTCCTCAATATCTATCCTCAAGCCTGTTTTGACTCCTTCACAATGACCCCAAAATTGGGAACCCACCTTAAATTTTGTGATTTCGGGGAATTTTTGTTTATCCAATATTTGCTCGCATCAAGGACTTTGAAAATTTGCTTTCACTTTGGAATTCCTAACATATTTACATTTTGAAGGTTTGAATGTAGTTGCAATGCTTCAAATAAAATAATTTCATATTATTTGCAATGCTTTCAATTTGGAATTGCTGACATATTTGCATATTAATTGCATTGTTTCAAATCAAATAATTTGATTAAAGTCATTTTCAAAGGTTTAAATGATTAATTTTCATTTAAATAATTAAATTTTATTTTAGGGTTAACCCTAAAATTAATGCAAAATTAAAATGGACATATCTTGAGCTAGGCAACTCCTCATTCAAAACTTGGTAAAAATATATAGATTTTCTCCTTCTAATGGTACAAAACTTACAGGATTTTAGATGTCAATTTCACCAAAAAAATAGCAGTTTAATTTAGCAATATGAAAACTTTGAAATAATTTTGGAAAAATGAAAGTTATGGGAAAATGAATAATAAATAAAGTTTTTTTTTGTTATTATATTATGATTATTGTTTCATTATGCAGGTAATACAAGAGCAAGGGTTTGAAGAAGATAGTTATAAAATCCGTTCCCAAAACTGTGATGAAATGGAATAACTAAACTTTTCAAATTATAAATAAATCATTGAGATTCATGGAACAGGTCGGACATTTTATGCAGAGAAGGAGAGGAAAGGAATTGGAAGGAGCCAAAGCCATCTTTTGAAGAATATACAAAAAGGGCCATTTTGCAGAAATATTGAAAGCATTGTAAGATTTAATATTTTGTATTAAATATTTTTGATCCAAATTTGTGCACAGACTGTATTTGGAGTGAATGAAATATTTAATATAATTTTTCAATAGTTTATATCCCCTTGAAGATTGCATCATGTCATTGATTTCGCTGTGTGAATACTGGTGAGCCATGATTTGGTTTAAATTTCTGTAATTGGTATTTTTCTGTAACATTTTCCTGAGACACAAAATCATTTTCCTATTATAAAACCTTTAATTATTTATTTTATATTGATTGTGTTTGTTATATAACCTAGTCCAATTTCATAAAATTTTATGCTAGGTTATTACTAAGTTATTTATTTAAATATTAAATTATTTTAATATTTAAAATAAATAAACTTATAAAGATAAATGAATATTCTAATGCTGACTTTGATTCAATAAAGTCAGTAATTGGAATTGATATCTTTTGTTGTATTTTGGTTGGACTTTATGTTTTAAATAGAATTTTTATTTAATTAAAGGTTCAAACCTTACATTGGAGGATTATATTTGTAATTAAATATTTTATTTCATAAATATTTAATATACAAATATTATATGAAAGCACATTTATGAACTTGATTTTCAAATCATAAAATTCACAGTTCATAGATAATCATTATATTAAACCCTATGAGTTATTATTAATATGCTTTTCAAAACATTTTTATTTTATTCATTTTCTCAAATATTTTAATGTTGATTTTATATTTGGGATGAATAAGATATTTTCATTGATTAAACCTTAGATTCTTAAAAGGTGAATATCTATAATCAGGGTTTATATTTCATTTGAATTTCACATACTTTGATTTTTATCAAAGTAATTGAAATTTCACATTAATTAAAATGCTAAGGCAAATTGTTATTTCAAATTAGTTTTGAAAGCATTTTAATCAATGGTATTGTTAATTTTGCATCAATAGATCTTAATCATAAGGTAGATTTACTTTATCATTTGTATAATAGAATTTGGTGAAAATCATGTTATATGTGATAAACTTGAAATCATTTACTTAATTCCCAGGCCCCTTGTAAACAGAAACTTGCAAACCCAAGAGTTTATTTAGGCACTTATATAAACATCTATGCATGACACATAAAACATTAAGTGAGAACCTTGGAGAAACATTACGTTCTTTGCAAGAGAGAATTTAAATTCTAAGTTGTCGAGTGGTTTTTGTAACCTGACAAAATCACACCTCAACAAAGCCTTAACTCAAAGCTTGACTCAATCTCAAATCAACTCTATTGGATCTGCCCCAAACCTTAACTCAAGGTTTGAACAAATCAATCAATCAACTCTGCTCTCAAGTCTTCTCAAAGACTTGTCTCAAATCTGCCTTGTAAGCTTCCACAAAAGCTCACACCAATCTGTCCTCAAGTCCTCTCTAGAACTTGTCCAATCTTCTCAATAAGTCCTCACAAGAACTTATCCAAATCTGCTCTCAATCTGTATTGTAAGCTTCCACAAAAGCTTACCCAAATATGTCCACAAGTCTTCTCAAAGACTTACCTCAAATCTGCTCAACAAGTCCACACTAGAACTTGTCCAATCTCATAGAAACATAAAGAGAATTGTTAGAGACTCAATATGCTCTATACTCATCACAATGCTCAATCACTTTCAATCACTCTTTTAGAAACATAAGAGAGAATTGTTAGAGACTCAATATGCTTCAAATTCAACTCAATACTCAATCACTTTCTCAAATCAATTCAGAATATAGAATAGTTTGTTTTATGGAACTTGAACAATCACTTCACACATCCACTTGACTAGGCTCAACCAACTCTACTCAACCAATCACTCAATGAAACAATCCTTGCTTACAAACCCTAGTCCAAGCATATGATCCTTCACTCAAAATATTTCCAACAATGCTTATCAACCAATCTCACATAACAATGATACTCATGTTCTTTTCAAACCCTAGTTCAAGTTCTTCACACAACCAATGGCTTCAACAACAATGCTTATAAAACAAGGTTTTAACAACAACTCTTTATTCTAGAAAACCTTGAAGCATTAACTCAACACACTCAATAAGGAAACCCTAATCAAGTCCTTTTCACTCCAAACTTATTTTCCAGAAAACCAACCAATCAACTCAACTATGGAAGAATATGCTCATACCTTTTTCTTGATGATGAAGGAACCTCTAAAATCTACCACAACCACAAACACTTCTTTGCCAAGCTCAAAGGAGTTAGAAGATGATAAAACTCTCTCAAAGATACAATGCAAATATCAAAGCACACATACACCTTATCACTCCATCTTAAAGAAAGCATCCATCAACATATACAAAAATAATTGACCAAATACACCTTATAATCTCCCAATTAAAATAATATTCAATACCAAGAATAATGTCAATACAATCTCCTTTTCAAAATAACTCAATGGCAATAAGTCCTCTCAACACTATAAATCTTCAATAAATCAATATGTCAAAAATACTTTATTTAAAAATAAATCCAACTCCTTATTCCTCCAATTAACCAAAAATAATGATTAATTAAAAACCTTTTTAACTAACCCTTTTAACTCCCTAGGACCTTATGTCAAAACCTTAGGCATCATAAAATATATTAAAAATTTTATTACCTTTGCCTTGGTGGGACTCGAACTCATGACGCCACCTCTACCAATGCCCTAGCCATGGCTCCAACCACCGCACGAGCTAGGCGCTCATTTGGAGAGCAAGAGCACAACGTGCTCTATATTCCTCTCTACATGCACCAAAATAAAAATCATGCATCGCTTCCTTCGACGCTTCAAAACACACACACAAAATGCTGCCATCGTGAATCGATCATGGATCACTCCACCCACAAATGCCTTAGCACTTCGTCCACTTGCCACTAGGCCACATTGCCTCGATGGATATGATGGTTTAGCCCACAATAATCTTAACCCTTTCGTTGGCACTTAAGACAAGGTGTTTGTCTTCTTCCTCGCATGAATTCTCACAACAACAATTGCACACTTTATTATTTCGAACGAAGGATGATTTAAATGCCACTAAGGCATATAGTTTATATACTAATTTCCTCCTTTAATTTTGAACGTCGATGCCTTCGAAATTTGAATAATTAATTTATAAATTATTTAAATTCTTTAGAATTTAAATTTTATAAATTAACTTTTAAATCCTTTTGGCTTTATCAAAGCCCTCTTTGATTTTACCACTTTGTATAAATAATATTTATTTATAAAATTTAAATTCAATTTGAATTTAAATATTTTATAAAATAAATATTAAAACTTCCTTGGGTTTTTATGAAAAACCTTTTATTTTTGCTCAACCATGGTTTTAATGAAAACCCTCTTAACTTATGCTTCCACATAATATTAAAAATATTATGAAGCTCTTTTGCCTTTAACCTTTGCATTGTTCCTCTTGACCTTTTGACATCAACGGTAGCTTATTCCTTGACATCAATGACAACTTTGACTCAAAATGTCCAACAATCTCCCCCTTTGTCATTGATGGCAACCCAAATTATTTTTACCAAAAACTTAACCTTTTCTTTGTTCAGATCTCGCTGGGACATTGCTCCCCCGCTCAATGCTCTTTTCAAATCTCTCCTCTTTACTCAAATACCAAATATCTCCCTCTTACTAAATCTCTCCCCTTTGACATCAATGGCAAAGGGTCACCTTTGGGGCTCGGGGCTAAGAATGAGTCTCTTAGCTTAGCCCCTCCCCCACCTCCTCTTGAGGTGGTTAATTCTGGGGTGGGAGTATTTCTACTCCCAACAAGCACTAGTCTTTACCTTTATCCTCTTTTCTTCTTATCTGATCCTTTTGATTCCTTTGACTGTTCCTTTCCATGTCCATGTTCTTTTGTTCTATTTATTTGTCATATTCATATTCTTGTTCATATTCCTGTTCCTGTTCATGTTCATATCCATATTCCTATTCTTGTTCTTGTTCCTATTCATGTTCATACTTGATTCTGGAATGTCTGCTCTACACCACTTTGTTGTATGTCCATCATTATTGCACTTATAACACTTAATGTTATTATTCCTTGGAGGTGCAAATGTCTTAGGATTTCTCCTAGTGAAGCCATATCCTTTTCTATCATGAACCCTGCAATTCATTGCCTTGTGACCAAACTGATTACATGAGTAGCAATACCCATGGAAAAGCTACTATTTCTGAAATTCCCATATTCCTGTCTTTCATGTGTCCTGCACTGTGAAGCCATGTGCCCAAACCTGTGACATGAGAAACATCATCCATTGAAGAAACCTTGCCTTGACCCCATTGGTCTCTTAGTCTCTTCTACCTCTATGTTTCCTGTTCCATCTGTTCCTTACTTGTGCATTGTTCCTTTCCTTGTTGAACTTTCTATTGTCCAACTTATCCTTAGAAGTCTCACTCTCTCTTTTACTTACTTCTTTTGACGCTTCTTCTTCTTTGGTGCTTGAGCTTGACTCTCCTTTTTCTGCTTCCTGTTTCCCTTGTTCTTCTTCAGAACTAAGTCCTGTTTTGGTGACTGATGATCTTTGTGCATTGATAATCTTGTCCAAAGTCTTTGAATTTTCCTCAAACTTGTGTAGCTTGTCCTTAGAACCTTTTACTTCCATCCTTAGTGAAACTATCTCATGCTCTAATATTTCACACTCTAGATCTTTTGTCTTTAATTTTTCGGCCATACCTTCTTCAATTTTCCTTGCCTCTTCAACCTTGATTTTGAAGTTGGTGAGTTCTTGTAGAAACTTTGCTTTTGCTTTCTCATCTTCTTGAGCTTGAACCCTTAATCCTGAGTTCTCCCTTTTTAATTCTTCAAGAGTATCAACACTAAGTCTTTTACATTCTTTCTCTTTTACCTTTGATTGTTCAACCATTCCTTTTTCAACTCTCCTTGCCTTTTCAACCTTATCTCTCAAGTCAGAGAGATCTTGTAGAAGCTTTGTCTTACATTTCTCATCCTCTTGTATTTGAGCCTTTAATTCTAAGTTCTCCTTTTTCAACTCAACAAGTTCCTTAAGAGTGGCTTCCTCCTTTTCTTTTTCTAAATTTCTCTCTTTTATTTGATCTTCAATAGGAGCATTTTCTTCTATTATTGAAAGTAGAGTTTCTTCTTCATACCTATTTTGATTGTCCCTGTTATCCTTTCTTGAACCAACCTCTAGGATTCATTGAGAGTATCATCTTCATCTTCACCACTACTAAACCCATTGCAATAACTTGCATCATGACCGAGTTGACCACAAACAAAACATTCTTCACCTTCTTGTGGACAATAAGCTGCATGGTGACCTGTATTCCTACATCTGGTACAAAACTTTATCAATCTGATCTTTTCTCCATTGCTTGATTCATCTCTTGAATCTATTTCCATTTTTCCTCCCAAAACAACAATATCAAATTCATCTTCCTTTTCTTTCATGACCATGTGTGTTATTTTCTTCTTGTGTCTCATGGTTCTACCTTTGCCTTTCTTTGCCATTTGTGTTCTTGTAAGATCTTCCTTCAAGTTGTTAAACCTTTTCTGAAGGAACCAACTCTGATACCAATTGAAGAACACAAGCTTATACTGAGAGGGGGGTGAACAATATAAGACCACTTTTTACTTTTCTTTCCCAAATAATATTATCCAATATAATCAATGGCAATATCAATAGCAATAACCAAAGCAATGCACAAATCATCACACACAATAGAGACACCAATTTAATGTGGTTCACCCAATGTGGGCTACTCCATGGAGAAAATATTTCACTAATATTTTCTCAATAAATCTCTTGGGAATCCTTTCCCTATTACAATGTTTATGGACCTCTATCCAAAGGAGACACCAATCCCCTAAATCAAGTTTATGGATCTCTATCCATAGGAGACACCAATCTCCTAATCTATGCTCTGGTTGGTGATCCTCTAGAAGAACTACTGCCTCCACTGCCCTTAGCAAATGGAACTCTATCCATATAAGACACCTATCCTCACTACCTACTTATGGATCTGGAGATCTCTCATCCTCATACTCTATCACCTCCAAAGCTCTATCTCAAATCTATACTAAACATAGTCCTTCGGTCTAGCACAAATCTATCCTCAATATCTATCTCTGGTCTGGCATAAACCTATCCTCAAATATGCACCAAAATATATCCTCGAATCTGTACTAAACATAGTCCTTCGGTCTAGCACAAATCTATCCTCAATATTTATCCTCAAGCCTTAACTCAAAGCTTGACTCAATCTCAAATCAACTCTGTTAGATCTGCCCCAAACCTTAACTCAAGGTTTGAACAAATCAATCAATCAACTCCTCTCAAGTCTTCTCAAAGACTTATCTCAAATATACCTTGTAAGCTTCCACAAAATCTCACACCAATCTGTCCTCAAGTCCTCTCTAGAACTTGTCCAAATCTGCTCAATAAGTTCTCACAAGAACTTATCCAAATCTGCTCTCAATCTGTATTGTAAGCTTCCACAAAAGCTTACCCAAATCTATCCACAAGTCTTCTCAAAGACTTACCTCAAATCTGCTCAACAAGTCCACACTAGAACTTGTCCAATCTCATAGAAACATAAAGAGAATTGTTAGAGACTCAATATGCTCTATACTCATCACAATGCTCAATCACTTTCAATCACTCTTTTAGAAACATATAGAGAATTGTTAGAGACTCAATATGCTTCAAATTCAACTCAATACTCAATCACTTTCTCAAATCAATTCAGAATATAGAATAGTTTGTTTTATGGAACTTGAACAATCACTTCACACATCCACTTGACTAGGCTCAACCAACTCTACTCAACCAATCACTCAATGAAACAATCCTTGCTTACAAACCCTAGTCCAAGCATATGATCCTTCACTCAAAATATTTCCAACAATGCTTATCAACCAATCTCACATAACAATGATACTCATGTTCTTTTCAAACCCTAGTTCAAGTTCTTCACACAACCAATGGCTTCAACAACAATGCTTATAAAACAAGGTTTTAACAACAACTCTTTATTCTAGAAAACCTTGAAGCATTAACTCAACACACTCAATAAGGAAACCCTAATCAAGTCCTTTTCACTCCAAACTTATTTTCCAGAAAACCAACCAATCAACTCAACTATGGAAGAATGTGCTCATACCTTTTTCTTGATGATGAAGGAACCTCTAAAATCTGCCACAACCACAAATACTTCTTTGCCAAGCTCAAAGGAGTTAGAAGATGATAAACTCTCTCAAAGATACAATGCAAATATCAAAACACACATACACCTTATCACTCCATCTTAAAGAAAGCATCCATCAACATATACAAAAATAATTGACCAAATACACCTTATAATCTCCCAATTAAAATAATATTCAATACCAAGAATAATGTCAATACAATCTCCTTTTCAAAATAACTCAATGGCAAGAAGTCCTCTCAACACTATAAATCTTCAATAAACCAACATGTCAAAAATACTTTATTTAAAAATAAATCCAACTCCTTATTCCTCCAATTAACCAAAAATAATGATTAATTAAAAACCTTTTTAACTAACCCTTTTAACTCCCTAGGACCTTATGTCAAAACCTTAGGCATCATAAAATATATTAAAAATTTTATTACCTTTGCCTTGGTGGGACTCGAACTCATGATGCCACCTCTACCAGTGCCCTAGCCATGGCTCCAACCACCGCACGAGCTAGGCGCTCATTTGGAGAGCAAGAGCACAATGTGCTCTATATTCCTCTCCACATGCGCCAAAATAAAAATCATGCATCGCTTCCTCGATGCTTCAAAACACACACACCAAACGCTACCACCATGAATCGATCGTGGATCACTCCACCCACAAATGCCTTAGCACTTCATCCACTTGCCACTAGGCCACGCTGCCTCGGTGGATATGACGGTTTAGCCCACGATAATCTTAACCCTTTCGCTGGCGCTTAAGACAAGGTGTTTGTCTTCTTCCTCGCACGAATTCTCACAACAACAATTGCACACTTTATTATTTTGAACGAAGGATAATTTAAATGCCACTAAGGCATATAGTATATATACTAATTTCCTCCTTTAATTTTGAACGTCGACGCCTTCGAAATTTGAATAATTAATTTATAAATTATTTAAATTCTTTAGAATTTAAATTTTATAAATTAACTTTTAAATCCTTTTGGCTTTATTAAAGCCTTCTTTGATTTTACCACTTTGTATAAATAATATTTATTTATAAAATTTAAATTCAATTTGAATTTAAATATTTTATAAAATAAATATTAAAACCTCCTTAGCTTCCTTGGGTTTTTATGAAAAACCTTTTATTTTTGCTCAACCATGGTTTTAATAAAAACCCTCTTAACTTATGCTTCCACATAATATTAAAAATATTATGAAGCTCTTTTGCCTTTAACCTTTGCATTGTTCCTCTTGACCTTTTGACATCAATGGTAGCTTATTCCTTGACATCAATGACAACTTTGACTCAAAATGTCCAACAATCTCCCCCTTTGTCATTGATGGCAACCCATATTATGTTTACCAAAAACTTAACCTTTTCTTTGTTCTGCTCCCCCTGGGACATTGCTCCCCCTGGCTCAATGCTCTTTTCAAATCTCTCCTCTTTACTCAAATACCAAATCTCTCCCCCTTACTCAAATCTCTCCCCCTTTGACATCAATGGCAAAGGGTCACCTTTGGGGCTCGGGGCTAAGAATGAGTCTCTTAGCTTAGCCCCTCCCCCACCTCCTCTTGAGGTGGTTAATTCTGGGGTGGGAGTATCTCTACTCCCATCAAGCACTGTTCTTTACCTTTATCCTCTTTTCTTCTTATCTGATCCTTCGATTCCTCTGATTGTTCCTTTCCATGTCCATGTTCCTGTTCTTGTTCATATCCATATTCTTGTTCTTGTTCATTCTTGATTCTGGAATGTCTGCTCTACACCACTTTGTTGTATGTCCATCATTATTGCACTTATAACACTTAATGTTATTATTCCTTGGAGGTGCAAATGTCTTAGGATTTCTCCTAGTGAAGCCATATCCTTTTCTATCATGAACCCTGCAATTCATTGCCTTGTGACCAAACTGATTACATGAGTAGCAATACCCATGGAAAAGTTGTCTATTTTTGAAATTCCCATATTCCTGTCTTTCATGTGTCCTGCATTGTGAAGCCATGTGCCCAAACCTGTGACATGAGAAACATCATCCATTGAAGAAACCTTGCCTTGACCCCATTGGTCTCTTAGTCTCTTCTACCCTGTCCTGTTTCTTGTTCCATCTGTTCCTTACTTGTGCATTGTTCCTTTCCTTGTTGAACTTTCTATTGTCCAACTTATCCTTAGAAGTCTCACTCTCTCTTTTACTTACTTCTTTTGATGCTTCTTCTTTTCTGGTGCTTGAGCTTGACTCTCCTTTTTCTGCTTCCTGTTTCCCTTGTTCTTCTTCAGAACTAAGTCCTGTTTTGGTGATTGATGATCTTTGTGCATTGATAATCCTGTCCAAAGTCTTTGAATTTTCCTCAAACTTGTGTAGCTTGTCCTTAGAACCTTTTACTTCCATCCTTAGTGAAACTATCTCATGCTCTAATATTTCACACTCTAGATCTTTTATCTTTAATTTTTTGGCCATACCTTCTTCAATTTTTCTTGCCTCTTCAACCTTGATTTTGAAGTTGGTGAGTTCCTGTAGAAACTTTGCTTTTGCTTTCTCATCTTCTTGAGCTTGAACCCTTAATCCTGAGTTCTCCCTTTTTAATTCTTCAAGATCAACACTAAGTCTTTTACATTCTTTCTCTTTTACCTTTGATTGTTCAACCATATCCTTTTCAGCTCTCCTTGCCTTTTCAACCTTATCTCTCAAGTCAGAGAGATCTTGTAGAAGCTTTGTCTTACATTTCTCATATTCTTGTATTTGAGCCTTCAATTCTAAATTCTCTCTTTTCAATTCAACAAGTTCCTTAAGAGTGACTTCCTCCTTTTCTTTTTCTAAATCTTCCTCTTTTCTTTGATCTTCAATTTCTTCTATTATTGAAAGTAGAGTTTCTTCTTCATACCTATTTTGACTATCCCTGTTATCCTTTTTGAACCATCCTCTAGGATTCAATTTATACATCTTCATATTCATTGCTACTAAACCCATTACAATATCTTGCATCATGATCGAGTTGACCATAAACAAAACATTCTTCACCTTCTTGTGGACAATAAGTTGCATGGTGACCTGTATTCCTACATCTGGTACAAAACTTTATCAATCTGATCTTTTCTCCATTGCTTGATTCATCTCTTGAATCTATTTCCATTTTTCCTCCCAAAACAACAATATCAAATTCATCTTCCTTTTCTTTCATGACCATGTGTGTTCTTTTCTTCTTGTGTCTCATGGTTCTACCTTTGCCTTTCTTTGCCATTTGTGTTCTTGTAAGATCTTCCTTCAAGTTGTTAAACCTTTTTTGAAGGAACCAACTCTGATACCAATTGAAGAACACAAGCTTATACTGAGAGGGGGGTGAACAGTATAAGACCACTTTTTACTTTTCTTTCCCAAATAATATTATCCAATATAATCAATGGCAATATCAATAGCAATAACCAAAGCAATGCACAAATCATCACACACAATAGAGACACCAATTTAACATGGTTCACCCAATGTGGGCTACTCCATGGAGAAAATATTTCACTAATATTTTCTCAATAAATATCTTGGGAATCCTTTCCCTATTACAATGTTTATGGACCTCTATCCAAAGGAGACACCAATCCCCTAATATCAAGTTCATGGATCTCTATCCACAGGAGACACTAATTCTCCTCTCTGCTCCTGTTGGTGATCTTCTAGAAGAACTGCTACCTCCACTACCCTTAGCTAATGGATCTCTATCCATTGAAGACACTTGTCCTCACTACTCCGGTTTAGGAGATCTCTATCCTCAACTCTATCACCTCCAAAGCTCTATCTCAAATCTATACTAAACATAGTCCTTCGATCTAGCACAAATCTATCTTCAATATCTGTCTCTAGTCTGGCACAAACCTATCCTCAAATATGCACCAAAATCTATCCTCAAATCTATACTAAACATAGTCCTTCGATCTAACACAAATCTATCCTCAATATCTTTCCTCAAGCCTTAACTCAAAGCTTGACTCAATCTCAAATCAACTCTACTGGATCTGCCCCAAACCTTAACTCAAGGTTTGAAAAAATCAATCAAATCTACTCTCAAGTCTTCTCAAAGACTTATCTCAAATCTACCTTGTAAGCTTCCACAAAATCTCACACTAATCTGTCCTCAAGTCCTCTCTAGAACTTGTCCAAATATTCTCAATAAGTTCTCACAAGAACTTATCCAAATCTACTCTCAATCTGTATTGTAAGCTTCCATAAAATCTTACCCAAATCTGTCCACAAGTCTTCTCAAAGACTTACCTCAAATCTTCTCAACAAGTCCACACTAGAACTTGTCCAATCTCATAGAAACATAAAGAGAATTGTTAGAGACTCAATATGCTCTATACTCATCACAATGCTCAATCACTTTCAATCACTCTTTTAGAAATATACAGAGAATTGTTAGAGACTCAATATGCTTCAAATTCAACTAACTCAATCACTTTCTCAAATCAATTCAGAATATAGAATAGTTTGTTTTATGGAACTTGAACAATCACTTCACACATCCACTTGACTAGGCTCAACCAACTCTACTCAACCAATCACTCAATGAAATAATCCTTGCTTACAAACCCTAGTCCAAGCATATGATCCTTCACTCAAAATGTTTCCAACAATGCTTATCAACCAATCTCACATAACAATGATACTCATGTTCTTTTCAAACCCTAGTTCAAGTTCTTCACACAACCAATGGCTTCAACAACAATGCTTATAAAACAAGGTTTTAACCACAACTCTTTATTCCAGAAAACCTTGAAGCATTAACTCAACACACTCAATAAGGAAACCCTAATCAAGTCCTTTTCACTCCAAACTTATTTTCCAGAAAACCAACCAATCAACTCAACTATGGAAGAATGTGCTCATACCTTTTTCTTGATGATGAAGGAACCTCTAAAATCTGCCACAACCACAAACACTTCTTTGCCAAGCTCAAAGGAAGGTTAGAAGATGATAAAACTCTCTCAAAGATACAATGCAAATATCAAAACACACATACACCTTATCACTCCATCTTAAAGAAAGCATCCATCAACATATACAAAAATAATTGACCAAATACACCTTATAATCTCCCAATTAAAATAATATTCAATACCAAGAATAATGTCAATACAATCTCCTTCTTAAAATAACTCAATGGCAAGAAGTCCTCTCAACACTTTAAATCTTCAATAAATCAATGTGACACAAATACTTTATTTAAAAATAAAGCTAACTCCTTATTCCTCCAATTAACCAAAAATAATGATTAATTAAAAACCTTTTTAACTAACCCTTTTAACTCCCTAGGACCTCATGTCAAACCTTAGGCAACATAAAATATAATCAAAATTTTATTACCTTTGCCTTGGTGGGACTCGAACTCACGACGCCGCCTCAACCAGTGCCCTAGCCACGGCTCCAACCACCGCACGAGCTAGGCGCTCACTTAGAGAGCAAAGAGCACCACGTGCTCTATATTTCTCCCCTAATGCACCTAAACAAAAATCATGCGTCGCTTTCCTTCGACGCTTCAAAACACAACCAACAAAACATGCTATCGCCATCGAATCGATCACGGGTCACTCTGCATCCAAACACCTTAGCCCTTGACCACTTGCCACTAGGCCATGCTGCCTAGATGGCTATGGAGTTTAGCCCTAAATGATCTTATCCCTTTCGCTGGCGCTTAAGACAAGATTCTTGTCTCCTTCTTCGCACGAGTTCTCACAACACACGATTGCACATTTTTCTTATTCGAGCAAAAGGATATCTAAATGCCACTAAGGCATATAGTTTATATACCAATTTCCACCTTCAAACTTGAACATCGGCGCTTCGATATTTAACTAATTAATTTATAAATTATTTAAATTATTAGAATTTAAATTTTATAAATTAACTTTTAAATCCCTTTGGCTTTATTAAAGCCTTCTTTGATTTTACCACTTTGTATAAATAATATTTACTTATAAAATTTAAATTCAATTTGAATTTAAATATTTTATAAAATAAATATTAAAACTTTCCTTGGGCTTTTATGAAAAGCCTTTTATTTTTGCTCAACCATGGTTTTAATAAAAACCCTTCTAACTTATGCTTCCACATAATATTAAAAATATTATGAAGCTCTTTTGCCTTTAACCTTTGCATTGTTCCTCTTGACCTTTTTACATCAACGGTAGCTTATTCCTTGACATCAATGACAACTTTGACTCAAAATATCCAACAAAGTTTCCTTCCTATATATTTTAGTTCTATGGAGGAAAGAGATAATTCTAAAATGGTTTCCTTGGTTTATGGGAAGACCAAGACTCTTCCTTACCCACTGGTATGAAGGCTTTGTACCTAAAAATGTAAATCTATCCCTAGCACCAGTTTGGGTTAGGATGTATGGATTACCTATTGAATTTAGGGAAATAGATACCTTCAAGGTAATAGAAAACACTCTAGGATAATTCCTTGAGATTTTAGAAACTATAAAATATGGATTCTTGGTTATTTATGCTCGGATATTGGTCATGATTGATATAAGTAAACCTTTATCAGAATCAATCATTCTTAAGTATGGGGGTAAATTGTGGATCCAAACCATAAATTATGAAAATATATATTTTATATGTAGAAGATGACATAAGGTGAGGCATATTGAGGGATCATTCCCTATGAAAAGTTTGGCAAAAACATATGTATAAAATTACAAGAGAAACCTATAAATGGGCATGAATGAGGATGGTTTTCAACTTCCAAAAAATAGGTTTAGACAAACAAAAGCAAATAAATAGTGGAGACCAATAAGGAAGGATTTTTTAAGAAATACCCATTATTTTGAGGCTTTAGCCTATGAAGAAACATAAGATCAAATCATAGAGAACACCATACAAAAAATTCAAAATATTAATAAGGAACCATCTATTCAATATGATCTTGATTTAGGAAAGAATATTCTCGATTGAAGAACACAAGCTTATATTGAGAGGGGGGGTGAACAGTATAATATAGAACTTTTCTCTTTTCTTTCCAAAGAAATAACTTCAAATAATATCAATGCAATAATGAAACAATACAAAAATCACCATACACATAAGAGACAAAGATTTTATGTGGAAACACCCTCTCAAGAGAAAACCATGGAAAAATATTTCTTATATATTTCTTCAATAAATTTCATGGGCACCAACCCATAGGAGACACCAATCCCCTATACAAGTTTGTGGACACCAATCCATAAGATACACCAATTCCATCTACTCAAGTTTATGGAGACCAATCCACAGAAGACACAAATCCCTATACCAGTTTGTGGACACCAATCCATAAGAGACACCAATCCCCTCTATTGGTTTGTGGGCATCAACCCACAAGAGACACCAATATCCTCTACACAGGTTCGTGGATACTAATCCATAAGAGACACCAATCCTCTATCAAGTTCATGGACACCAATGCACAGGAGACACCAATCCCCTCTACTCTGGTTCATGGAAACCCATCCATAGGAGATACCAATCTCCTTTGATCAAGTCTACTCCAAAGCCTACTCTCAAATCTACTTCAAAACTTTCTCTCAAATTTGATCCAAAACCTGCTCTCAAATCTGCTCAAATATGCTCCAATCTGCTCCGTAAACTGCTCACAACATTACTCAAATATGCTAATAAAACCTGCTCAAATCTGCTCCAAAATTTGCTCACAAAACTTGCTCAAATATACTCACAAACACTACTCATCTACTCCAAAATCCATTCATACAAATATGATCTATAATTTTTTTTTGCTTCTTCAACTAACAACAATACACACATATTCTACCCAAAAATATTCAAAAACATATGGAGAATGATATGCACTAATGTAGTAAGCTTCAAATGACCAATATGTTCCTCAATTCATTAATTCAGTCACTTCCACATATCTCACATTTATTACATTTTAAAGGTAGCTCAAGTCTAGCATTGGATAACTTACTTGTGTGTTGACTTGGAGATGCTAATACCTTGCTCTTCTTCCACTATCATGTGCACCTTTCATTCTTCTTGAAATGGCTAAATTGTTCTTCCTTGTCAATTGAATGCTTGGGTGAATATGTGTACTTGACACCTTGAATTGTTCCAAATATGTACCCTCTAAATCTGCCTCAGTGATGGTGATCTTCCTCTTGCATGTGCTTTTCAAATCTAGACAATAATTCTCTTTTTCCCTTCTTGATCTAAATATCAAATCAACCACTTTTAAACCCTTATAACTTCTTTCAGAACATACACAATAAAGTTTTAAAATAACTCCTTATATCTCCCTTTTGAAACTTACAATATAAAGCTTTATTCTAACAACATATTTTTATTAAATTGCAAAAATTAAATCACAACATTACACCTTATATATCCCCTTTTATAATTTACAAAAATCAAATCACAGCATTACATCTTATATTTCCCTGTTTTAATTTGCAAAAAATAAATCTCAATACTATACCTTATATCTACCCTCTTATCATTTGTAAAAATAAAATCCCAATACTATGCCTTATATCTCCCCTTTTATCAAATTTAATAAAACAAAATTTATAAATACCTTGCACAATCGTGGATGGGATTTGATCCCTTGACCTCTAGAAGTGTAGTGCCCTAACTTGGGCTAGTGACCAGTTGTGCTAATGCAACACATGAAACCAAAAAGGTGCAAAATAATATTTAATTCCTTTAGTGCTTTGTTTTCAATTCTTCAAAAAAATGACATCGAAGAGATTCGACCCCTTAACATCTTGCACAATAGTGCTCCACTCAAGCTAGGAAACCGACTAGGCTACCCCAACAAATGGAACCAAAGGTACAAAAACAATATTTAAATCCTTCATAGCTTTGTCTTCAACACTTCAGCAAAATAATGTCGAAGAGATTCAACCCCTTAACCTCCTGCACAACAACACTCCATGCAAGCTAGGAAACCGACTGGGCTACCCTAGCAGATGGAACCAAAGATACAAAAACAATATTTAAATCCTTCGTAGATCTATCTTCAACACATCAGCAAAACATCAAAGAGATTCGAACCCTTAACCTCTTGCAACACAGCACCCTAGAGCGAGCTAGGCTACCGAATGGTTTAACCACTCGGTTGAGATAGAAATGGCATGAACCAATGTTTAAAGTTTTCTTTCCACTACGACACTACCAAAACCTATGCTCCTATCCTCCCTTCTTCTCACTGCCACTCTCCACTCAATCGATATTATTCGAATTGCATGGCGCCCAACGAAGTCGACCCAACATTTTTGAATATTTGAATTTTCAACCTTTTTCATGGTTAGCCCATAACATTTAATTTTCTTTTGCATGGTGCTCTTAAGGAGGTCACCCATTATTTGAATTTTAAAACATTTAAATATTTAAACTTTTACACTATATTTAAATCCTTTGATTTTAAATATAAACCTTCTTTAATATTTAAATATGTATTGAAATATTAAAGCATATAAGATCACTTTTGCTTTGAAAATATTAAATCTTCTTTGTAGATCTTGCACTTCAATGATAACTCATCATTTCAACCTTGAAGATATTTCTACCTTTGAAATCAATGACAACTCAATATTTCTGAAATATGAACCTAAGGAATGTGTTTCGTCATGTTTTGAAGATTATCTTGAAGTACCATGCACCATTTAGGAGAAGAAAATTAGTAGAGAAAATGTAGTATTATATGTCAATACCTCTACCATTAATAAGGAAATACAAAAAAATGAGTAGTATAAGTGAAAAGCTTCTTTAGTAGAGCCAAAAGAGGATAAATCCAATTAAAAATAAAGTTGTGAAATAATATTGAGGAATAGAATAATAATATCTACTCCTAATACATGCAAGGCAAAAAGAGGAAAACCCTTAGATCATCAAGTGAGATCCAATGAAGCAAGAGCAAACATAGAGAAAGGAACACAAACTAAGTTGGATGAACTTATATTTACCAAACAACAAAATAATATTGGTAATTTGTGGGCGGAGCTAGTAGCCCCTAATGAGACATGATTACCATATCATAGAATATAAAGGGTGCAAATTCCCCCTAAAATTAGAGGTGCATCAAGGACCTCTATTTAATTAATAAGCCTAGTATTTTTTATATCTAGAAAACTAAAAGGATAAATGAATAAGTTTCCAAAACTATGGAAGCAATATGGGCAAGATGTGAATGGTATGTTATGTATTCTGAAGGAGTGGTAGGGGGAATTCTAACATGTTGGAATCCTATTAGAACCTCCTATGTAACCATTCATAAAACTAGGCATTGGATAACCTCTTTAGTCACATGCTACTTTTCAGATATTCATGTCATCCTTATCAATGTCTATGGACCTACAACTCAGTCAGGTAGATTAGAAATATGGAATTGAATTTAAGCCTTTATGATAATAAAATACCAAGAAACTCGATTCATTATTATAGGATATTTTAATTCCATAACCAAGCTGGATGAAAAATTTGGGGGAATTAGGAAATTAATCCAAAGTATGAAAGATTTCTTTGCTTTTATTAAAAACAATAATCTATGCAAAGTTAAATTTGAAGAAGACAATTTGGGCCGAGGAGCTGGAGCAGCTCCCTGATAAAGGGAAAAACCTCGGATGGGACAAGTCGTGCCTCCTCCGGTCTGCCCTCCCTGAGCCATACAGGTCTGCCATGATTCCTATCATGCAATATATTACATGTGATGATCCTGACAAGCCTCTCTATAGCTTCCACATTAGCTTCTATAACCACCTCCATGATGCCAAGCAAGTGAGCTTTCCCGATTACCTTATGCACTCCCTTGGCCTTGCCATTGAAAAGAGTAGGAAAGCGTCATCCCCTCCCACCCATCAAGGCCTCATGGTAGTCATTTACAGGCATGCCCTGGCCATGCGCCCTCCTCCTTAGGTTGTCAACCCCTTGAATTCCCAAGCCCCCCGCAATGTGTCCTCTCCTGTGCAGGGCCAAAGCCCCTCCAGAAATAGCCCTCCCAGCGCTGACGGGCCTTCCCCCTACAGCAGCACTTTTCGTTCTCGACCAAAATGCAGTATTGGTGGCAAATCCTCCACTCCTGGCAGATCCTCCCAACGTCTGAGGAAAGCTAGAAAGGAAGAGAATGATGTCCTTCCATAGTAGATCCTGTCGGACACTGAGAGTGATAAGGAGATTTGTCTTGGCAAATCCCTTCTGGACCTGGCTTCAACCATTCTCACTATCGTCAATGACATGATTAAAATTTTGAAGTAGGACCAGAAGCACCAGAATTCAGAGGATCAAGAGGATCGAGATTAGAAGTTCTTGGTGATTTGGATTTTTTGCTTCCGCTCTCCATGTTCCAGTTTTTTCGATTTTTACTTGTTGTTTTCCCAGTTTTGTTCAGTTCCGTTATTTGGTTTTCTAGGCCTAAATGCCTTTTTTGTAGCCTCAAGGCTTTTAGTCTAAGGTCTGCTTTACTTGCAATTAGGCTTATAATTACATCCAAGAGGCATGATACATCATTAGGTGTTTGGCTAATTTTGTACATAAGGTTTTGGGATCCTCTATAAAAACCCACTGTTAATATATTAAAATAATTATCAAAAAAAAAATTGAAGAAGACAACTACACATGGACCAACAAGAAGAGAGGCCAAAACCTAATAGAAAATAGATTTGATAGGTGCATTCTCTTAGATAATTTGCTCTATGAAGATACTTGTGCTAAAATCAATACCTTGATAAGGATTGGTTCATATTACCAGCCAATAAGAGTTAAAATGACGGCTAGTGAATTCAAAATATATTATATTTTAAATATGAGTGGATGTGGGAATACCATCCACAATTTTTTGATATTACAGTATAAACATGGAATTATTTATGAAATTGTAGGTTGTATAAACTTCCAAAATAAATTAAATCAATGACACCTAGATTAAAATAATAGAGCAAGAAAACTCTTTGAAACATTTTGAGAAGAAAGAAGAACTAAAATATAAAATTTAAAAATTCTAAAAATTTGATAATACTAACCCAAGCTCAAAGGAAAGGGAGTTTCTTAGTTAATATCATAATGAGAAATTTTGGATATTACAATCAAGACAAACTTGGTTAAAACAAGGAGATAAAAATACAGTTTTTTCATAAGATGACAATAGTACAAAGATCAGCATCAAAAATTAGTAGAATTAAATTAATAGAAGGGGTTCATATTGAAGACCAAAGTGAAATTATAAAGGAGGCAAGGTTTTGTTACTAGAATATTATAGGATTGCAGAACTTGAAGTTCTTAATGATAAACTACTACAAGAAGTGACTTCAATTATAACAGATTAAGACTAGGAAATTGATGGAGCCTATTATTTTGGAAGTAGTTCATTTATATCTGTTATATTTTGATAAGGATAAATCCCTAGGTATATATGGGTTCTCTATAGAATTATATCAACATAATTGAGATATGGTGAAGGATTATTTATTGGTGGCAGTGGAACAATCTAGGGTAAAACATTTTATACCTTATAAAATGAATGCAACATATCTTACCCTGATTCAAAAAAAGAAGGATAAAAAATTATTTGATTCACTTAGGCCCATAAGCCTATGTAGTATGGCATATAATAATATCTACAAAGTGATGGTGAATTAGTTAAGACCACTATTTGAACAAAATTATTTTAGAAGGGTAAGGAGGATTTGTGAAAGGGAGACAGATTTCGTATGAGATCATAGTAGCTCATGAAGTTATGTTGAGCAAGGTGCAGGAACAGTATTGTCATTGTTGTCAACACAGTCAGACAGATCGGTTGATACAGTGGATAGGATTTAAGAGGTTCTTCAGAGTATGTACAGTGATTCTCCAAAAGATCGAAGTGGCCCATATGCTAAAAATCAAAATAAAATCACAAGGAAGAAAACTGTCGCGATATCGCGACATGTTGAGAAGAAAGAAAAAATTGTCGCGATATCGCGACATGTTCAGAGAGAAAGGGCAATCCAGAAAAACTGTCATAATTTCGTGACATGTTCGGAGAGAAAGAGCAAGCCAGCAAAACTGTCACGATTTCGTGACATTTTTGGAGAGAAAGCGCAAGCAAGAAAAACTGTCACGATTTCACGACATGTTCGAAGAGAAAGCGCAAGCCAGCAAATCTGTCGTGATTTCGTGACATGTTCGGAGAGAAAGTGCAAGCAAGAAAAACTATCGTGATTTCACGACATGTTCGGAGAGAAAGCGCAAGCAAGCAAAACTGTCATGATTTTGCGACATGTTCCAAGAGAGATTGTACGAAAGAAAAAGTGTCACGATTTCGTGACATATTGCAGGAGAGAGAGTCCGAAAGAAAAAGTTTCACGATTTCACGACATATTGTAGGAGGGAGAGTCCAAAAGAAAAAGTGTCACAATTTCATGAGATATTGCAAGAGATATTATACGAAAGAAAAAGTGTCACGATTTCGTGACATATTGTAGGAGAGAGAGTCCGAAAGAAAAAGTGTCACGATATCGTGACATTGATATTCTCACAATGACACTGAGAGGGGGGGTGAATCAGTGTAGCTATTAAATTTAGATCTACAACTCTTAAAACTGAGACAAAGAGAACTTAAAAGCAGATAAAGCAATTTCAACAATAGAGCATTCCACAACACGCGATATAACGAGGTTCACCAATTTGGCTACTCCTCAAAAATGACTGCTTGGACTCCCGTCCAAATCCAGCCTTTGCAAAACACCAATTTTACAAACACTTTACCAACACCCACTGGAAGGAGCACCAACCCCTTATTTTTCTGCTACAACAGATAGGAGCACCAACCCCTAATGCCAAGCACCAACTTGGACTACAAATCTAAATTATTTCAATGACATAAAAATGCCTTCGCTTTCTACACGACCCTGACTGGTCTGCAATTAATCAAACTCCACACACACTTACGGCTCTGCTTATCTCTCTTTCGGCCCTCTTCTAACCTTCTTTGCGCAACACTTTTTCACTCAATAGCAACATCTTAATTCTCTACGTGCGACTGCCCTTTTATAACCCTATTTCTCATTGAGACTCCTCGTCTTCTGTAACTTCTGTAATCCCGCATGCAGCCTATTAATAGCCACTACTGATGGTAACTCCTTTATAGCATAGTATTTATTACATGCAACCTATTAATAGATCTGTCTTTGTTTCAGACTGTCAGTATAACCGTCGCTCAATGGTTTCACTATGACACGGGCCCTGTAACTTCCGTTCTTTACTATTCTTATTTAACTTGCATGATTTCTATCTAATGAATCGCACCTGTAATCGTCGCACTAACTTCGGTTAACTCTACTTATTTTGGCTGCATGATTTTCCTCTACAATCGCCCCTGTAATCGTCTGTTCTACTTCAGTTAACTTTACTTCGGCTTTTAGTCATGAACAAACAGCATGTCGCGATATCGCGACATTTCTGCCCCTTTGACTTTTTTTGGGAGTTTGACCACGAAAACATGACATGTCGCGATATCGTGACATTTTTCGCCTCCTTGTCCTCTTCTTGGCTTGCACCCGCGAAAACATGACATGTCGCGAAATCGTGACACTTTTCGCTTCCTTGCACTCTTCTTGGCTTGCACCCGCGAAAACATGACATGTCATGAAATCGTGACACTTTCGCTTCCTTGCACTCTCTCTGCCTTTCGTCACGAAAACTGAACATGTCATGAAATCGTGACACTTTTCTCCTTGGTGCTTTCTCTTCCCTTCAGGTCGCGAAAACTCGACATGTCACGAAATCGTGACACTTTTTCTCCTTGAGCTCTTTCTCTTCGAACATGTCACGAAATCGTGACACTTTTTTGTCCGTACTATCTCTCTTGCAAATTGTCACGATATCGTGACACTTTTCCTTGCGAGCTCTTTCTCTCGAACCTGTCATGAAATCATGACACTTTTTCGTCCGTACCATCCTTCTTGCAAATTGTCGCGAAATCGTGACACTTTTCTTTGTGAGCTCTTTCTCTCGAACCTGTCATGAAATCGTGACACTTTTTCGTCCGTACCATCCTTCTTGCAAATTGTCACGAAATCGTGACACTTTTCTTTCTACTCTTTCTCTTGCAAGAACATGTCACGAAATCGTGATATTTTTCTCTCTCCTCTTTCTCTTCCTTGACCAAAAAACATGTCACGAAATCGCGACATCTTTTTCTCTCTCCTCTTTCTCTTCGCTTTGCCAAAACATGTCATGAAATCATGACATCTTTTTCTCTCTCCTCTTTCTCTTTCTTCCATAACATGTCATGAAATCGTGACATCTTTTTCTCTCTCCTCTTTCTCTTTCTTATAAATGTCATGAAATCGCGACACTTTTTCTCTCTCCTCTTTTTCTTCAAACATGTCACGAAATCGTGACACTTTTTCTCTCTCCTTTTTTTCTTCAAACATGTCGCGATATCGCGACAGTTTTTCTTTCTTGCCAAACATGTCGCGATATCGCGATAGTTTTCTTACTTGTCTTTTTCTTTGATCTTTTGAATATGGGCCACTTCTGTCTTCTTGGATATTCACTGTACATGCTCTGACTGACCTCTGAACTCCTGTCCACTGCATCAACCGATCTATCTGTCTGTGTTGACAACAATGACAATACTGTTTCTGCACCTTGCTCAACAATCTCCCCCTTTGGAATTGTTGGCAACACATGTGCAATTTCTTGTAATTCTTCTCCCCCTTTGACAATAATACCAAAGGGTTGCTGCAGACTCCCCCTGAGTCTATGCACAACATTCTCAGGCAAACATTGTTATAGTTAGCAAAAATCATGAATATGAGCAAAACTATAAACATAGGCATAAATGCTCCCCCTAAGAATGTGGTCCCGATTGCTAGTCAATTCTTGGGAAACGTGACCACTCCCAACTTACTCCGAAGGTACTCAAAAACTTCTTTGGGCAATGGTTTTGTGAAGATATTCGCTACTTGCTCTGTAGTTGGAACAAAATCCAATTTAACCTCACCTTCCGCAACTTTATCCTTCAAAAAGTGATACCGGATTGCAATATGTTTGGTTCGAGAATGCATAACCGGATTCTTTGAGATGTTAATAGCACTAGTGTTATCACATTTAACTAAAATTGGCTCTTTGAAGTGAATACCAAGATCTTTCAGGGTTTGTCTCATCCATAATATCTATGTACAACACGTTGTTGCTGCAATGTATTCTGCCTCTGCTGTGGATAGAGAGACTGATTCTTGTTTCTTGTTGTGCCATGCTACCAACCTGTCTCCAAGATAAAATGCTCCTCCACTGGTACTCTTTCTATCATCTATACATCCTGCCCAATCTGCATCCGAAATATGCAATAAGAGTGAAGTCCTTACCTTTTGGATACCATAACCCATACTCCATAGTACCCTTGAGGTACCTAAGAATCCTCTTCACAGCTGTCACATGAGTCTCTTTGGGACTAGCTTGAAATCTTGCTACCATGCATACTGCCTGTAAGATATCTCGGTCTGGTGGTCGTCAAATACAGCAAGCTCCCAATCATAGATCTGTACATGGTTTGATCAACATCTGGAGATTTGTCATCCTTGCTCAACTTGCAACCTGTCGTCATGGGAGTGCTAACAGGTTTACTATCCTCCATTGTGAACTTTTTCAGCATTTCTTTCACATATTTAACTTGAGAGATAAAAATGCCCTTTTCATTTTGATTGACTTGCAATCCGAGGAAATATGAAAGTTCACCAATCATCGACATTTCAAATTCTTTCTTCATTTTATTTGCTATGTCTCTACATGACTTATCATTGTTGCTGCCAAAAATGATATCATCTACATAAACAACAAGGACAATAAGATGGCCATTCTCTATTTTGACATACAAATTGTTGTCCACCATACCTTTCTTGAACCCCTGTTGAATAAGATAGTTATCCAGCCTTGCATACCATGCTCTGGGTGCCTGTTTCAAGCCATACAAAGCTTTCTTCAACTTGCAAACAAAGTTGGGATTATCATCGAGTTGGAAACCATCTGGCTGCTCAATGTAAACCTCTTCTTCCAGTTTTCCATTCAGAAATGCTGATTTCACGTCCATTTGATATACTTTGAAATTTTTATGAACTGCTAAAGCCGGAAACATTCTGATTGCCTCTAGTCTAGCTATCGGTGCAAAGGTTTCCTCAAAATCAATACCTTCAACCTCGTGCATAGCCTTTACTGGACCAATCTTGCTTTATTCCTTACAACCTGTCCATCTTCGTTCAATTTGTTTCGAAAAATCCATTTAGTACCGATTATATTTTTATTTGCTGGCCTTGGTACTAACTCCCAGGTTTTGTTTTTCTCAATCTGATCTAGTTCTTCATTAATTGCCTTCATCCAACTTTCATCTGTGCTTGCTTCAAGCAACATTTTTGGGCTCAATGCTGGATAATAGAGAGTAGTTCCGTACTCATCGCTTCTTCTTGTCTGTATACCAACTGTGGGGTCCCCAATAATTTGTTCTCTGGGATGATTTTTCTGCCAGCTGCCTATTTTGAATTTCTTGTTTTCTTCTCCTTCAATACTTAAATCATCAAGGTCAATTTTTTTATTCTCTTCTGTTTCCTTTTCTTCATCTCCTTCAATAACTTCTTCATAAATAGGGTAGTTTTCTTGATAAGTAATTTCTCGTTCTCTACCTTCATCAACTTTAACATCGGCACTCTCCACAATTTTCTTTAGCCTCTTGTTGTAGCATGTGTAGGCTTTGCTTTTTGTCGAGTAACCAAGAAAAATACCTTCGTCAGCTCTATCTTCAAACTTACCAAGATTATCTTCAGTTCGTTTGATATAACACTTGTTGTCGAACACTTTGAAGTATCTTGTTGTTGCCTTCCTGCCGAACCACAGCTCATAAGGTGTTTTGCTTTCATGCGTCCTTAACATGCACCTGTTTTGGATGTAAACTACAGTATGGACTGCCTCTTTCCAAAATCTGTCAGCTATTTTGTTCTCAACCAACATTGTCCGTGCCATTTCTTGCACAGTCCTGTTCTTCCTTTCTACAACACCATTCTGCTGAGGTGTCCTTGTCGCTTAAAACTCGTCTTCTAATCCCATATTTTTGACAAGTACTCCGCAAACTCCTCTCGAGATAAACTCTCCTCCTCTGTCTGATCTTAAGCATTTAATTCTTTTTCCTGTTTGATTCTCAACCTATTTTTTGAAAATCTTGAACATCTCAAAGGCATCTGATTTATGCTTTAAAAATAGTACCCATGTCATCCTGGAGTAGTCATCTATGCACAACATAAAGTATTTGTCACCATTTATGCTTTGTGTTCTCATGGGTCCACACAAATCAGTATGTATTAGTTCTAAAGGTTTGCTGGTGAAGTATTCCTTTGATTTAAATGTGGCTCTAGTTTGCTTCCCCTTTTGGCATGAAGCACAAATGCTATTTAATGGTTTGCCAATGGTGGGTATATCTCTTATCGCCTTGTTTGAGCTTATTTTTACCGGATTGTCAAAGCTGATATGACCGAGCCTCTTGTGCCACAGCCAATTTTCATCTTCCTGTCCAATCAAGCATGCTCCTTCTAAAGTCTCCGAGAGAGTATATAGGTTTCTAGAAGTCCTCGATCCAAGTAGGCTATCAGCTTCCCACTGTGTGCTTTTCTGACTTCACAACCCTACTTCTTAAAGATGACTTCATGACCTCTATCACATATTTGACTTACGCTCAGTAAGTTGTGCTTCAAACCAATCACAAACAGAACTTCTTTGGAATTGATCTTTCCATCACTTATCTTGATTGATCCTTTGCCAACTATCTTGGCTCCATCATTATTTCCAAACTTTACTGAGCTGCCTTCATATTTTCGTAACTTTTCAAATTTTTGTTTATCTCCTGTCATGTGACTGGAGCATCCACTATCCAATATCCATGGTGCAGATTTGTTCTGTGCTTTGAATGTTGTCTGTACAATCAAGGATTCCTTTTCTTCCTTGGGTCGCTCCTTTTCTTTCCACTCTGGTTTGACTACAGTTTTGGTCACTTGTTTAGACTTTTCTTTGTCAGTAGCCTGTGCATGTTTTTCTGGGAATTTTTTGTTTTGCCTTAAACTGTTTGGTTGAGATCTTCTTCCCTGATATTTATTTGTTGCATATGTGCTTCTACAGTTTCTTGCAATGTGTCCAAAGTTATGACAGTTATAGCATTCTACTGCATAATCCATCAAGGGTGAAAAGACATTTCTACTGGTGAAATTTCTTTGTCCTATATTATAAATGCAGTCTGAAATCTTATGACCATAAGCATTGCATTTAAAACAATAACCAAAAAAGGAATGATTGAACCTGGGAGTTGGTCTTTGCCATTTTGTAGTAGGAGCCACAAATTTTCTTCTCCTTTGATGTGTGACGTTTGTGAATCCCTCATTGTCAGCACTCTTCTCGTGCCTGGCATTGTTGCTTTCTTTTGCATGATTCGTTTTTCCTTGATCAACCTTGATCTTATCTTCTTTCTTTACTGGTTCTACAGTTATGGCCTTTGATCCACTTGACGATTCTCCTTCGACAAAGCCCAAGCCAAATTTGATGCCTGTAGTCCTCTGACTATTTATAATCTTTTCAAGCTTCACAGAACTTCCTTCAAGTTTGTGATAGCAACTCAATTTTTGATTCTTTTCTTCTAGCCGCATTCTTAAAACAACAATCTCTTCTTCCAGTTTGTTACACTCATCTATTTTCATGGTTAATTGTACTTTGAGTTCTTCAGACATTTTCTTAAATTCTTCTATCTGTACTTTCAAACTCGTTTATTATGTCATTCGCATCCTCAAGCTTTCTTGAGACCTTTTTATTCTTTTTCCTTTCTGTACTCAACTCTTTAAGTGCAGCAACCAACTCTCCTTCCAGATATACTTTAGCCTCATCCTTCATGTATTTATCACCTTCTTGTTTTTCTTCTGGTTTTTCTTCTGGTTTTTCTTCTTCAAATGCCATGAACAGAGCTTCACCTGTTTCTTCTTCGGAATCCTCACCCGAGCTATCTTCGTAAGAGTCGACATTCTTGGATATGAAACTTTTCTTTTTGAAGTTGCTTTTTCTAAAATTTGGTTTCTTCTTCCAGTCACTTCTTTCTTGGTGTGACCCTTCATCACTTTTGGTTTTCTCATTCATTGGACATTTAGCTGCAAAGTGACCGACGCCTCCACAATTGAAGCACTTAAACGGTAACTTTCCTCTATATTTTCCTTTTCCCTTTATAAGTTTTCGAACAAAGTTAGCTTCCGTTTCATCCGATGTCTCTTCATCCTCAGATTCTTGTTCAGCTTTTATATTTTTGTGTGCTTTAAAAGCAGCTTCTCTGTCTATGGGCTTAGTTTGTCCTATTCTCATTTCGTATGCAGTCAAAGAACCATGCATCTCGTCCATGCTAAAATTATTTAGATCTTTAGCTTCTTCTATAGCAAAAACTTTAGAATTAAATCTTTTGTGAAGAGTTCTTAGTACCTTTTTCATGACGACCGCATCTTCCATTTCTTCGTCGAGTCCTCTGATCGCATTAATGATTCCATTGACTCTCAAGCATATAGGCCTCTATGTTCTCATCGTCATTCATTTTTAATGCTTCGAACTGAGCTCGATGCGTTTGTAGCTTGGCTTCCTTGATCTTGTCGTCTCCTTCATGAATGCTCTTCAGTTTGTCCCACATGTCTTTTGCCATTTTACAACTCATGATCCTTATCAGTTCACTGTCTACTAGCCCACACATTATGGCATTCTTTGCTTTGGAGTTATTCTCAAACTTTTTCTTCTCGGTAGTATCTGTTGGAGGAGTAGCGGGTATTGTGTATCCACTTTCTACTGACTCCCAAATGTCGTATCCCAACGCACATAGATATGTCTGCATCTTGAGTCTCCAGAATGAGTAATTAGTTTCATCGAACAAAGGAGCTTTGTTTGATGAGAATCCTTCACCACCTGCCATTGTGTTTCTTCCAAGATCACCTTAGCTGATTAAGCTTGTTCAGGAACCTTGCTCTGATACCAATTGATATTCTCACAATGACACTAAGAGGGGGGTGAATCAGTGTAGCTATTAAATTTAGATCTACAACTCTTAAAACTAAGACAAAGAGAACTTAAAAGCAGATAAAGCAATTTCAACAATAGAGCATTCCACAACACGCGATATAACGAGGTTCACCAATTTGGCTACTCCTCAAAAATGACTGCTTGGACTCCCATCCAAATCCAGCCTTTGCAAAACACCAATTTTACAAACACTTTACCAGAGACCCACTGGAAGGAGCACCAACCCCTTATTTTTCTGCTGCAACAGATAGGAGCACCAACCCCTAATGCCAAGCACCAACTTGGACTACAAATCTAAATTATTTCAATGACATAAAAATGCCTTCGCTTTCTACATGACCCTGACTGGTCTGCAATTAATCAAACTCCACACACACTTACGGCTCTGCTTATCTCTCTTTTGGCCCTCTTCTAACCTTCTTTGCGCAACACTTTTTCACTCACAACAGCATCTTAATTCTCTATGCGACTGCCCTTTTATAACCCTATTTCTCATTGAGACTCCTCGTCTTCTGTAACTTCTGTAATCCCGCATGCAGCCTATTAATAGCCACTGCTGATGGTAACTCCTTTATAGCACAATATTTATTACATGCAACCTATTAATAGATCTGTCTTTGTTTTGGACTGTCAGTATAACCGTCGCTCAATGGTTTCACTGTGACACGGGCCCTGTAACTGCCGTTCTTTACTATTCTTATTTAACTTGCATGATTTCTATCTGTAACTGCACCTGTAACTGTCGCACTAACTTTAGTTAACTCTACTTATTTTGGCTGCATGATTTTCCTCTACAACTGCCCCTGTAACTATCGTTCTACTTCAGTTAACTTTACTTCGGCTTTTAGTCATGAACAAACATGTCGCGAAATCGCGACATTTCTGCCCCTTTGACTTTTTTTGGGAGTTTGACCGTGAAAACATGACATGTCGCGATATCGCGACATTTTTTGCCTCCTTGTCCTCTTCTTGGCTTGCACCCGCGAAAACATGACATGTCGCAAAATCGTGACACTTTTCGCTTCCTTGTACTCTTCTTGGCTTGTACCCATGAAAACATGACATGTCACGAAATCACGACACTTTTCGTCTTCGTTTGCACTAAACACATGTCAAAATCATGCACATTCTCTTGCACCTTCGCGAAAACTGAACATGTCACGAAATCGTGACACTTTTTCTCCTTAGCTCTTTTCTTCCCTTCGGGTCATGAAAACCCGACATGTCGCGATATCGCGACACTTTTTCTCCTTGGCTCTTTCTCTTCGAACCTGTCACGAAATCGTGACACTTTTTCGTCCGTACAGTCCTTCTTGCAAATTGTCACGATATCACGACACTTTTCCTTGCGAGCTCTTTCTCTCGAACCTGTCACGAAATCGTGACACTTTTTCGTCCGTACCATCCTTCTTGCAAATTGTCGCGAAATCGTGACACTTTTCTCTCTCCTCTTTCTCTCCAAACATGTCACGAAATCGTGACACTTTTTCTCTCTCCTCTTTCTCTTCGCTTTGGATCACGAAAATGAAACATGTCACGAAATCGTGACATCTTTTTCTCTCTCCTCTTTCTCTTCGCTTTGGACCGCGAAAATGAAACATGTCGCGAAATCGCGACATCTTTTTCTCTCTCCTCTTTCTCTTCGCTTTGGACCATGAAAATGAAACATGTCATGAAATCGTGACATCTTTTTCTCTCTCCTCTTTCTCTTTGCTTTGGCCCGCAAAAATGAAACATGTCACGAAATCATGACACCTTTTTCTCTCTCCTCTTTCTTTTTGCTTTGGCCCGCAAAAATGGAACATGTCACGAAATCGTGACACCTTTTTCTCTCTCCTCTTTCTCTTTGCTTTGGCCCGCAAAAATGGAACATGTCACGAAATCGCGACACCTTTTTCTCTCTCCTCTTTTTCTTCAAACATGTCGCGATATCGCGACAGTTTTTCTTTCTTGCCAACATGTCGCGATATCGTGACAGTTTTCTTACTTGTCTTTTTCTTTGATCTTTTGAATATGGGCCACTTCTGTCTTCTTGGATATTCACTGTACATGCTCTGACTGACCTCTGAACTCCTGTCCACTGCATCAACTGATCTATCTGTCTATGTTGACAACAATGACAATATTGTTTCTGCACCTTGCTCAATAGATATGTCGGGTTTTCACGACCCGAAGGCAAGAGAAAGTGAAAAGGAGAAAAAGTGTCGCGATATCGCGACATGTCGCGTTTTCGTGACCCGAAGGCAAGAGAAAGTGCAAAGGAGAAAAAGTGTCGCGATATCGTGACATGTCGGGTTTTCGCGACCCGAAGGCAAGAGAAAGAGCAAAGGAGAAAAAGTGTCATGATATCGCGACATGTCAGGTTTTCATGACCCGAAGGCAAGAGAAAGAGCAAAGGAGAAAAAGTGTCGCGATATCGCGACATGTCGGGTTTTCGTGACCCGAAGGCAAGAGAAAGAGCAAAGGAGAGAAAGTGTCGCGATATCGCGACATGTCGCATTTTTGCGACTAAAGGAGGAGAGAGGAGGAGAGAGAAAGTAAGAAGGAAGTGTCACGATATCGTGACAAAAGTAAAAAGGAAGAGTACGGAGGTGAAAGTGTCACGATATCGTGACATGTTGTGTTTTCACGGGTACAAGCCAAGAAGAGAAGCAAGGAGGCGAAAGTGTCGCGATATCACGACATGTTGTTTTCGTGAGCTAAGAAGAGAACCCAACCAAAATAAGATATGTGACAGTTAGCTGAAGTCAGTACGATAGTTACAGGGGTATTTACAGAAGAAGATCACGTAGCTAAGATAAGAAGAGTTAATCAAATTCGGTATGACAGTTATAAATGTAGTTACAAACAAAAATCACGTAGCTAAAATAAGAAGAGTTAATCGAAGTCGGTATGACAGTTATAGGTGCAGTTATAGAAGAAGATCACGTAGCTAAAATAAGAAGAGTTAACTGAAGTCGGTATGACAGTTACAGATGTAGTTACAGAGAAAAGTCAGAACTTTGTTATAAAAGGAGGTCTACGTGGAGAATTAGGTGCTGAAAAAAAAGAGAAAAAGAGCTACAAAAGAGGGTTGGAAGAGTGTCATAAGAGAGCGTTAAGCAGAGCCGAGAGAGCTGTAAGAGTGCAGTAAGAAGCGCAACAAGAGGGCTGTAAGAGGGCCGTAAAAGTGTAGCAAGCAGAGCCGTGAGTGTGTGTGGTGTTTTGGTGAATAGCGAGAGAGGTTGGGTTAGCAATAGACCAGTCAGGGTCTTGTATAAGCGAAGGCATTTTTATGTCAATCTTATAGTTTCAAAATTGTAGTCCGAGTTGGTGCTTGGAATCAGGGGTTGGTGCTCCTTTCTATTGGTGTAGATAAATCAGGGGTTGGTGCTCCTTTCTGTTGGTGCAGATAAATCAGGGGTTGGTGCTCCTTCCAGTGGGTGCTGGTAAATTGATTGTAAAATTGGTATTTTGCAAAGACTAGATTTGGACGGGAGTCCAAGCAGTCATTTTTGAGGAGTAGCCAAATTGGTGAACCTCGTTACATCGTGTGTTGTGGAATGCTCTCTTGTTATACTTGCTTTATCTGATTTTAAGTTTTCATTGTTTCGGTGTTAAGAGTTGTAGATTTGAATTTAAAATAGCTACACTGATTCACCCCCCCTCTCAGTGTCATTGTGAGACTAACAATTGGTATCAGAGCCAAGTTCCTGAACAAGCTTAATCGGCTAAGGTGATCTTGGAAGTGAGACAATGGCAGGTGGTGAAGGATTCTCATCAAACAAAGCACCATTGTTTGACGAAACTAATTACGCATTTTGGAGACTCAGGATGCAGACATATCTATGCGCTTTGGGATATGACATTTGGGAGTCAATAGACAGTGGATACACAATACCCATCACTCCTCCAACCGATGTTGTCGATAAGAAACTGTTTGAGAATAACTCTAAAGCAAAGAATGCTATCATGTGCGGTTTAGTGGACAACGAACTGATAAAGATTATGAGTTGTAAAATGGCAAAAGACATGTGGGACAAACTAAGGAGCATTCATGAAGGAGACGGCAAGATCAAGGAGGCCAAGTTACAAACGCATCGAGCTTAGTTCGAAGCATTAAAAATGAATGACGATGAGAACATAGAGGCATACATGCTTGAGAGTTAATGGAATCATTAATGCGATTAGAGGACTCGGCGAGGAAATGGAAGATGTTGTCATCATGAAAAAGGTACTAAGATCTCTTCCCCAAAGATTTGATTCTAAAGTTTCAGCAATAGAAGAAGCTAAAGATCTAAATACTTTTAGTATGGATGAGATGCATGGTTCTTTGATTGCATATGAGATGAGAATAGGAAAAACTAAACCCACAGATAGAGAAGCTGCTTTTAAAGCACATAAAAATATAAAAGCAAAGCAAGAATCCGATGAAGAAGAGACATCAGATGAAACGGAAGCAAACTTTGTTCGGAAACTGATAAGGGGAAAAGGAAAATACAGAGGAAAGCTACCATTTAAGTGTTTCAACTGTGGAGGTGTTGGGCACTTTGCAGCTAAATGTCCACTTAATGAGAAAAATAAAAGTGATGAAGGTTCACATCAAGAAAGAAGTGACTGGAAGAAGAAACCAAATTTTAGAAAAAGCAACTTCAAGAAGAAAAGTTTCATATCCAAGAATGTCAGTCCTTCAGAAGACAGCTCTGGTGAGGATTCTGAAGAAGAAATAGGTGAAGCTCTTTTCATGGCATTCGAAGAAGAAAAAATAGAGGAAAAACAAGAATGTGATAAAGAACTTGAGGCTGAGGCTGAAGTAGATCTGGAAGGTGAGCTGATCGTTGCACTTAAAGAGTTGAGTATAGAAAGGAAAAAGAATAAGAAAATTTCAAGAAAGTTTGAGGATGCCAATGAAATCATAACCAGCTTGAAAGTACAGATAGATGAATATAAGAAAATATCTAAAGATATCGAAGTACAATTAACCGTGAAAATAGATGAGTGCAGTAAGCTAGAAGAAGAGATTGTTGGTTTAAAGATGCAGCTAGAAGAGATGAATCGAAAAGTGAGTTGTTATCACAAACTTGAAGAAAGTTCTGTAAAGTTGGATAAGATTATAAATAGCCAAAGGACTACAGGCATCAAATTTGGTTTGGGCTTCGTCGAAGGAGAATCATCAAATGGATCAAAGGCCATAACTATAGAACCCATAAAGAATGAAGATAAGATCAGGACTGATCAAGAAAAAATGAATCATGCTAAAGAAAGCAATAATGCCAAGCACGAGAAGAGTATTGACAATGATGGATTCACCAATGTCACTCATCAAAGGAGAAGAAGATTTGTGGCTCCCACTACAAAATGGCAAAGACCATCACCCAGGTTCACTCATTTCTTTTTTGGTTATTGTTTTAAATGCAATGGTTATGGACATAAGATTGCAGATTGCAAGTATAATGTAGGACAAAGAAACTTTACCAGTAGAAATGTTTTTTCACCGTTGATGGATTATGCGGTAGAATGTTATAGCTGTCATAATTTTGGGCACATTGCAAGAAATTGTCGAAGTACATTTGCAGCAAATAAACATCGGGGAAGAAAATTTCAACCAAATGGTTTGAGACAAAATAGAAAATTTCTCGAAAAACATGCACAAGCTACTGACAAAGAAAAGTCAAAACAAGTGACCAAAACTGCAATCAAACCAGAGTGGAAACAAAAGGAGCAACCCAAGGAAGAAAAGGAATCCTTGATTGTATAGACAACATTTAAAGCACAGAACAAATCTACACCATGGATACTTGATAGTGGATGCTCCAGTCATATGACAGGGGACAAACAAAAATTTGAGAAGTTACAGAAATATGAAGGTGGTTCTGTAAAATTTGGAAATAATGATGGAGCTAAAATAGTTGGCAAAGGATCAGTTAAGATCAGTGATGAAAAAATCAAGTCAAAAGAAGTCTTGTTTGTGATTGGTCTGAAGCATAACTTGTTAAGCGTAAGTCAGATTTGTGACAGAGGTCATGAAGTAATTTTCAAGAAGCAGGGTTGTGAAGTCAGAACAACAAACTATGGAAAGTTGATAGCAACTGGATCAAGGACATCTAGAAACCTGTATACTCTCTCAGAGACTTCAGAAGGAGCGTGCTTGATTGGACAGGAAGAAGAAAATTGGCTGTGGCACAAGAGGCTCGGTCATATCAGTTTTGACAATCTAGTAAAAATCAGCTCAAAAGGGGCAGTGAGAGATATTCCCACCATTGGCAAACCATTAAATAGCATTTGTGCTTCATGCCAAAAGGGGAAGCAAACTAGAGCCACATTTAAAACAAAAGAGTACTTCACAAGCAAACCTTTAGAACTAATACATACTGATTTATGTGGACCCATGAGAACGCAAAGCATAAATGGTGACAAATACTTTATGTTGTGCATAGATGACTATTCCAGGATGACATGGGTACTATTTTTGAAGCTTAAATCGGATGCCTTTGAGATGTTCAAGATTTTCAAAAAACAAGTTGAGAATCAAACAGGAAAAAGGATTAAATGTTTAAGATCGAGATAGAGGAGGAGAGTTCATTTCGAGAGGAGTTTGCAGAATACTGTGAAAAGTATGGGATTAGGAGATAGTTTTTAGCGAGCAAGGACACCTCAGCAGAATGGTGTTGTAGAAAGGAAGAACAAGACTAGTGCAAGAAATGGCACGGACTATGTTGACTGAGAGCAAAATAGCAGACAAATTTTGGAAAGAGGTAGTCCATACTGCGGTATACATCCAAAATAGGTGCATGTTGAGGACACATGAAAGCAAAACTCCGTATGAGCTGTGGTTCGGTAAAAAGGCAACAACAAGATACTTTAAAGTTTTTGGCAGCAAGTGTTACATCAAAAGAACTGAAGATAATCTTGGTAAGTTTGAAGATAGAGCTGATGAAGGTATTTTTCTTGGCTATTCGACAAAAAGCAAAGCCTATACATGCTACAACAAGAGGCTAAAGAAAATTGTGGAGAGTGTCGATGTTAAAGTTGATGAAGGTAGGGAACGAGAAATTAGCTATGAAGAAAACTACCCAATTTATGAAGAGGTTATTGAAGGAGATGAGGAAGAGGAAACGGAGAAGAAACAAAAAATTGACTCAGATGATTTAAGTAGTGTCTCAGAAGAGGAAGAAAACAAGAAATTCAAAACAAGCAGCTAGTAGAAAAATCATCCTAGAGAGCAAATAATTGGAGACCCCACAGTTGGTGTTCAGACAAGAAGAAGAGTAGTAAGTAACTACTCTCTATTATCCAACATTGAGCCCAAAAATGTTGTTGAAGCAAGCAAAGATGAAAGTTGGATGACGGCAATAAATGAAGAATTAGATCAGATCGAGAAAAACAAAACCTGGGAGTTAGTACCAAGACCTGCACATAAAAATATAATCGGTACTAAATGGGTTTTTCGAAACAAATTGAATGAAGATGGACAGATAGTCAGGAATAAAGCAAGATTGGTCTGTAAAGGCTATGCACAAGTTGAAGGTATTGACTTTGAAGAAACCTTTGCACCAGTGGCTAGACTAGAGGCAATTAGAATGTTTCTGGCTTTAGCAGTTCACAAGAATTTCAAAGTTTTTCAAATGGACGTGAAATCAGCATTTTTGAATGGAAAACTTGAAGAAGAGGTCTATATTGAGCAGCCAGATGGTTTCCAACTCGGTGATAATCCCAACTTCGTCTGCAAGTTGAAGAAAGCACTGTATGGCTTGAAACAGGCACCCAGAGCATGGTATGCAAGGCTAGACAACTATCTTACTCAACAAGGGTTCAAAAATGGTATGGTGGATAGCAATTTGTATATCAAAATAGAGAATGGCCATCTCATTGTCCTTGTTGTATACGTAGATGATATCATCTTTGGTAGCAGCAATGATGATTCATGTAAAGATTTAGCAATTAAGATGCAGAAAGAATTTGAAATGTCAATGATTGGTGAACTTTCGTATTTTCTCGGACTGCAAGTTAATCAAAATGAGAAGGGCATATTTATTTCTCAAGTTAAATATGTGAAAGAGATGCTAAAAAAGTTCACAATGGAGGATTGTAAGCTCGTTAGCACTCCCATGACGACAGGTTGCAAATTGAGCAAGGATGACAAATCTCCAGATGTTGATCAAACCATGTACAGATCTATGATTGGGAGCTTATTGTATTTGACAGCTACCAGACCAGATATCTTGCAGGCAGTTTGCATGGTAGCACGATTTTAGGCGAGTCCCAAGGAGACTCATGTGACAGCAATGAAGAGGATTCTTCGGTATCTGAAGGGTACTATGGAGTATGGGTTATGGTATCCGAAAGGTAAGGATTTCACCCTTATTGCGTATTCAGATGCAGATTGGGCAGGATGTGTCGATGATAGAAAGAGTACCAGTGGAGGTGCATTTTATCTTGGAGACAGGTTGGTCGCATGGCACAGTAAGAAACAAGAGTCGGTCTCCTTATCCATAGTGAGGCGAGAATATATTGCAGCATCAACGTGTTGTACGCAGGTTTTATGGATGAAACAAACCCTGAAAGATCTTGGCATTAACTTTAGTGAGCCAATTTTAGTTAAGTGTGATAACACCAGTGCCATTAACATCTCAAAGAATCCGGTTATGCATTCTCGCACAAAACATATTGCTATCCGATATCACTTTCTGAAGGAGAAAGTTGCGGAAGGTGAGGTTAAGTTGGATTTTGTCCCAACTACAGAGCAAGTAGCGGATATCTTCACAAAACCGCTGCCCAAAGAAATTTTTGAGTACCTTCGCAATAAATTGGGAGTGGTCACGCTTCCCAAGCATTGACTAGCAATCGGGACCACATTCTCAGGGGGAGCATTTGTATATTTGATTATCTTTTTGCTCATGTTTGTAATTTTTGCTAACTGTAATAATTTGTGCCTAAGAATGTTGTGCATGGACTCAGGGGAGTCTGCAACAGCCCTTTGGTATTATTGTCAAAGGGAGAGAAGAATTACAGGAAATTGCATGTGTGTTGCCAACAATTCCAAAGGGGGAGATTGATGAGCAAGGTGCAAGAACAATATTGTCATTGTTGTCAACACAGTCAGACAGATCGGTTGATGCAGTGGACAAGAGTTAAGAGGTTCTTCAGAGTATGTACAGTGATTCTCCAAAAGATAGAAGTGGCCCATATACTAAAAATCAAAAGAAAATCACAAGGAAGAAAACTATCGCGATATCGCGACATGTTGAGCAAGAAAGAAAAACTGTCACGATATCGTGACATGTTGAGAGAAAGTGCAAGCAAAAAACTGTCACGATTTCGTGACATGTTCGGAGAGAAAGAGCAAGCAAGCAAAACTATCATGATTTCGTGACATGTTCGGAGAGAAAGAGCAAGCAAGCAAAACTGTCATGATTTCGTGACATGTTCGGAGAGAAAGAGCAAGCAAGCAAAACTATCATGATTTCGTGACATGTTCGGAGAGAAAGCGCAAGCAAGCAAAACTGTCGCGATTTCGCGACATGTTCGGAGAGAAAGCGCAAGCAAACAAAACTGTCACGATTTTGTGACATGTTCCAAGAGAGATTGTATGGAAGAAAAAGTGTCACGATTTCGTGACATATTGCAGGAGAGAGAGTGTACGAAAGAAAAAGTGTCGCGATTTCACGACATATTGCAAGAGAGAGAGTACGAAAGAAAAAGTGTCATGATTTCGTGACATATTGCAGGAGAGAGAGAGTCTAAAAGAAAAAGTGTCACGATTTCACGACATATTGCAAGAGAGATTGTACGAAAGAAAAAGTGTCATGATTTGCAAGGCATGGAATTCACACATAGAAAGGAATGAAGGCTATTGCAATCTGATCCTAAGGGCTAATCCACCTGAGAAATGTAGCTAAAATCACTTGAAGAGCACACAATTGGTCATTCCAAAGATCTTCAAAATGAGCAGACATCTTTGGAATGAGAAATACAATCTCTTCGAAATGAGCGGACATCTTCGAAATGAGAAATACAGTCTCTTCGAAATGAGCCACTTATCTTCGGAATGAGAACAGAAAGTGCTTTTTGACTTTTTGACTATTTTTTTATGATGGAAAAAGGGAAAAAAGGTTGAGAATGTTAAGGGAAAATATCTCCCATATGATTTTTTCGTCCTTGTCATCCAAAGCCACCATTCATGGAAAAGATCAATTTTGATCCTCTTCTAGGATAAACACAAAAATAACTGTAGCATAATAGAAAATTGTTTGCAAGATAGAAATGGCATATTTTGAAGTGAAGAAATATGTGTGAGATATTTCTATACTTCTCCCACGTACTCACACCACTGAAGATGCTTTCTAAGGGCCAATGACTACTACTACAACACAAACTATCCAGATTTGCATTTATTTTAGATTCAGAATTATTGGCAAATCACTGTAAAGTAGCACATAGGCTGATTTGAGCATGGGATATGTTGTAAATATTTATATAAATAACATAACTCCATCCTTGGTTGAGCAGTTAGGAATTAGAATAGAGGAGAATTTTCAATAGTAGCAATTAGGACTGTATAGTAATTTTTTGTAACAGTTTTCAGCATGATTTGTCATCAATAAAAGTGTAGTTATTTTATCATTTTTTGTTCTAAGTGTTAATTAGTTAAGCAATTTTTTTCACCTCCTTCTAGATCAGGAAGTATGGGCCCACTTTCAGATCTAGAAGGAGGATTTTTATGGCAGGTTTTAATCTATAATTTTGCTACAACATAATTAATAGATTACTTGTCAAGTTTACTTTTTTTTATTTTAAGTTTGTATAATGTTCTTTATGTTTTCTATTATGTTTGTGTATAGCATTTGTGTGTGTGTTAGCTGACAAATTATATTTAAGCATTTTTCCTTTGCTTTCCATGTTTTTCCTGCTTTTCTATTTTAGCAACTTTCCATTTTCAACATATTTCATTTTGCTGTCAATTCTTGTAGCAAAAGCTTGACGACCTTTTGTGGTAGGAAATTGACAGGTGTTTTTAGTATAAGTTTCATTTACAAGTATTATTTCAATTATGCAAGAGTAACTAGGTTTCAATTCTGCAAGTGTAATTTAGGATTTTATTTCAGCAATATTTCAATTCAGCAATTTCAATTCATGCAATTGTAGTTAAATTTAATTTTTTGAACTTACAATTAGTTTTTATTTCTTGCAAGTTTTCATTATGCAGATTAGGTTTAGTGTGACACTAAAAGGTTAAACCAAATCTGTTCCACCCAATAATTGCTTGAAATTTGAATGCTTGAACTATACTCTGCCCTAACCTTCTATCGTAGATAGCCTTGGACACCACCCCGGATTGATAAGATATTTGATATTTAATTATGTTCTTAACGACAATGCATCATTTTGGCACCGTTTTTGGGGAACACGGTGTTTTTAGAGGGTAAAAGTAGCCCAATAATTGTTAATTATACTAAATTGTGAACTTCAAAGTAAAATCTGGATAAATAATTGGTATTAGTAATAGTTTTTGGTGAATTGCATTTCAGTCCATTTAGAAAACAAGCAACCACTGGGAGGTTATCTTCACACCTAGGGGTTAAATTGCTTATGTTTGAAATTCTTGATAAAAATTGTAAGAATTCATCATCCTCATTATCAAGAAACATAAGATCTCTTGGAGGAGCCATCTGCTAGTACTGCCCTTTTTATATCAATATCATCAGGGTAGTATAAAAAATTTGTACTAGGTGTTGAGAAGATATCATGGTAGATATACAAGACTATCCCTTGAAAAAAATAGCCATATCAGCTACCTGTAGCATTTGTTCACAGGGATATATCATTAATAAATGTCATTTACTTCCACAACATCCAACATCCAACTGTGCTCAAACAAGAACTTACATAAGCTTGAAGAAACAAAAATCAATGGAGATACATAGAAAACCTTTAGTCCAAACACACATAAATTAGCCTTGGATAAAGGAGAAAAACTAGAAAAATTGCACATAGAAAATTTACTTCCATTGAACTCTTTAATAAGAAATTACAAAGGGGTAAATTTTGTCCTCCTAGGAATGAAACAAATTGAAGTGCAGCCAAGAAAATTCTTGAACATTATTAACTGGCTGACTTATAAACAAAAAGCAAAATTGTTGCTATTTTAAAACAATATTTCAATCCCTTTACATGGCATTACAAGGGTATATCAATATTTTATCTTGATGTAAGCACTTAACATCTTTTGAGAATTGGTATTTAATTGTTTCAAGAATAGATTAACAAGATTTTGCAGACTAGGAGGCATAGAAAACACTTGATTGAAGAAGTTTTCAGATATGGAGTAGTACTTCTTTCTTCCATTGGTAATTCATGGAGGATGTTAGTGGTGAATGGACATTGCCTTCGGGTATACCATGCACCATTAACTAAGGAGGAGTTCTTGAAGGAGATTCCATTGGATGTACACATAATAGAAGATAATTTCTCTTCAATATCAAATTTAGAGTGATGATAAAAAGTTTGACAAAAAAAGAAAAAAAAATACAAGAAAAGAAAAAAGAAGAATAGTCTTGTTTGTGAACTTCCTTCTTGGGTACAAGCAAGACAAGAAAAATTGAAAAAAAATAAAAAACAGAGAAAAAATTTGCAACAAAGGCATGTCCCACAAAATGGAGATACATGAGGACAAGCATCAATTTCAGCAAGGAAGAGGAACAATGAATCCAATACTTCATTTCTAGCAATAAGGAGGCAATTATGATGTAAGAAGATTCTTCTCATTTAGAAAGGAAGGTTGCATCAATGTTGCAGGTTTCAACAGAAAGAGATGGTGTTTCATATAATAATTGACATGTTTTTGCAGAATAAGGATTGGTCTTATCCAAATAAGAGTGAGAGATGTTCTCTCTCATTGAAGCACTTGAAAAAAAAAAAAAGACAGAAGCTGGTTGAAAACCAGAAATGGCAACCTCTTCTGATGAAAAAAATGAAAAAAAAAAAGATGAAAAAAAATTTAAAAAAAAAGAGGAAAAAAAATTAAAAAAAATGATGAAAAAAATGAATAATTCAGTAGTGAAAACCTTCTTGGAGGTGCTACTGAGTTGGCTTGCATAAAAACCAATTTTTCGGCATACATTGCCTTGTTGATCTACTCCATAAACAAGTGATCCCATAAACAAGAGGGGATATCTTAATCGGATCCCATAAACAAGTGACGCAACAAGCATATCCACATGCACCAATACACTGGCATTACCCCCTTCTCCACAACTTGGGAGTAATATTGAACATACTATCAATAGCCAATTTAGTCTCTTGAATAAACACCACATCCGGAGAATGCACACGAACAAAATCATGAAAAACTTTTTGTCTAGGGATGATGTTCAACCCCCTTACATTCCATGAGAGGATAATCATTTTTGGGGGTTATAAAAATGGGAGTCCAATGTTCTCACCAAGCCTGAATCCACCAAAGTCTCCCCCATTAACTTAATTTTATCCTGGTCCTTCTTCTAACCCACCTTCATATTCTTATCCGAAAAACTTTTTTTAATTATTTTTTGTTGCAATCCCAACACCGTAGGAGTTTTGCAGTCCAAGGATGACTACATCAGTGCTCGAGTAGGAGAGGGCATAACTAAATCCGTACCACTTTCCAAAATAGTTTCCCTTATAGGGCTAGACCAAACCATGTCCCCTATACTCAGATCCAAAGCCCTTTGTTCTTCATTTAAACCCCCTAGATATGATTCCTTAAGTTCCCCCTCAAGAAGAGACATATGATTCGGCCTTGTTATATTTGCATCAGGTAGTGACGTTTCAGGTATCTCCATGCACTAATCAAGATCATCTAATATTTCAAAACGGTTGAGTAGAGCATCTGGTTGGCTATCCTTGAGGTATTTTTTTGCCCTTTGTCCTTTGTTTCGATATTTTACCGAAATAAAACCTTCCTTATCTCATTCCCATTCCTTTATTGGGGCTTTTCCTTTATCCAAACTTTGTCTAGACCGAGAAGGCCCAGGATTTGAAGTCATAGGCGGGACAAACTTAGGGCATTTTCTTTGCAGGTGGCCATATTCACTGTAAATCCGACAACAAAATGGAAGAGCTTCATAGTCAAGTTTTTGAACCCATGTAGTTGATCCAAATTATATTTCAATAGAATCTAGAATAGGATTATTTAATTCAATTTCAACACAAATACAAGCAACAGAGATTACATTTTTATCCATTGTCTGTTGTGACGGTCCAACCGGATTCCCAAGCAGAAGGGCAATCTTATGCAAGATATCAATTCTCTAGAATTCCAACGGGAGCCATGGAAGTCGCACCCATACTAGAACCCACAATGGTCGCTCCTCTGATGGGTTGAAACCCACATGCTATGGTTTAAGAAAGAGTCCCACTTGGTTATAGAAATAAGGACCCCCTTCAAATGCTTTGTTACGATCTGCAATACAAGAGAAAACCACCATAAAATAGTTGTTCGCACTCAGCATCACCTCCACATTGCCTTCAGGATTCCAAGTCTTCCTAACCCAAGCCTCCACAAAGGGGAGAGAAATTTGAATGCCCAAAAATTTGCTAATAAGAGCATGTTTGGTTAGATACTCCACATATTCCACCACCGAGTCTGGTTTAACCACTAGAACTGGCCTGGATTCACATCGTTCCAAACATCCATTGTTCTTTAACAAGCGGTTCCCAACATGCACTGGAAAATCTTGTTCCTTCTAGTCATTTTCAGATGAAAAAACATCACGAGCATGCACTCTCTGTGTCGGACCCGATGCCATCATGACATTCCTCCAATTTTTTAGACCTCCTCCGAAAGTTGCTGCCATCCCCGCAGAGTAGTTTTTCTTCATCAAACCCTAGTAGAGTAGTTTTTCCTCATCAAACCCTAGCAGAGCCCTCTCTCAATATTTTCGCACTAACACACCGTGTCAAAAAAAAAGTTAAGGTAGATGGTTATCATTATCAATAAGAGTGTAGCTAATTAATCAGTCTTACAAGCCATTTCAACATATTATATGTCCTTGTATATTATGCCAAAATCAATTGAAAAAGTTTAATCTATATTATGTGGTCATTTGTGTTGTCAAGATTACATGATAAAAGGAAATTTCCTTTGGTGAAATGGAGCAAGGTGTGTGATGATCAAACTAAGGGAGGTCTCTATTTAAGAGTTCTTATGGATGCAAACTTAGTTCTTAGGGAAAACATAATTTGAATATTGTATAGAGAGTCAAAGAAAATGGGCAAGAATTCTTCTAGGTAAATGTATTGAGCCCAAAAACCTAACCTTAATATTTATTGAAATATCACTACCAAATGGTTATACACTATGAAATGGTTTTAAAAAATCATTTAATTTAGTGATTAAAGGTCTAAGATGGGTGGTGGGAATTGGAGAAAAAAATCTATTTGGATGGATAATTGGTGTGATAAAAAACCACTTAATCTAGATCAAATTTTGAAACCATGGATGAGATTACTTCAAGACAAATATGGTGATAGTTTTAAAACATTATGTACACGTATTAGGAAGGAAAATAAAATGGAAAGAATATTATTTTACAAGTATACAATACATTGATGTTAGGAGGTAGTTGAGCATAAAGATAACAATAGTGATTATTTTGAGGGGACTCAAGTATAAGATGATTGGGGAATTGAATAGCTTAGGAGAGTACATAACAAGAAGTGGGTATAATGTAAAGCACCAAAAAAATAGTAATATCGCAAGAGTATGGAGAGATATTTGGGATAGCCTCAGCATTCCTAAAGTTAAAATATTTGTTTGGCTAATATTTGAATTATTTCTTGGGATAACCTTATGAAAAGGGGTTTTCATCGCCCTTCGCAATGTGTTATTTTTAAAAATAAGGAGAGTATAGACCATCTCTTAGGACACTACTCAATAGTATAGAGACTATGGCAATGGATTCTTAATATTTTTGGGAAATGCATGGTGATTAATGGAATAATTGAAGAATGGTTAAAGAAATGGAAAAGCACTTTTAAAATTAAGTCTTTACAAACAATCTAGGATATATCAAAATATACAATACTTTGGACTGTATGGCTAGAAAGGAATAGAAGAACATTTAAAGGAAATGAAAATAGTTTAGAGGTAATGAAAAGGAATAGATGCAATGCACATATAATAGAGGTAGATTTTTGGTTTTATGAGGGCTATTGTAGAAAAATGTCAAGAAGAAGGATGTTTGAATTCTGGAATATTTGCATTCACACAAAAAAATAGAGAACCAAAAAATGAAAATCAAGAATTCAGACATTTTATAAACAATGGTGTAGATATTTAGTTATAGCAACTCAATTGAGATGAGAATTTAATTTATTTGTAAAATCTCAAGATTTAAACGAGGGAGTTTTTATTTGTCAATGGTAGGGGACCCAAGTACAACCCTTCGTACTCCAAAAAAAAAAAGTGGTTTTTACATACCACTATAGAATAAGAAGATTACTTTTTCTACTAGGACTAGATACAATGAACAAAAATTAAATTATCATAAAATATGATATGTATACTAAATATCTCTTTACATAAATTGTAAAGTTCATTTTATCAAAACACAAAAGACCATATTTAATAGATCATTGAAGAACAAATGATGCATATATTACTATCTAACGTTAATAATGCTTGGATAATACTCCAAGTTTATGTACAATCTATGATTAAACGCTAACCAAGTTAAGATGTTGAATAATACCCACCAAATTCTATAGGATTTTTAAAATGTAAGTTAATGATGCATTATTTTATATAGAATATTAAGCCTTCTTGGTAGTTTATTTTCTAAGATAATGTTATCTAGAATGTATTTTGAAATAAATGAATTTATCCCTTATTTAGTTTATGACAATGGTACCATATCAATTTAATGGTTTCTATTGATTCAATATATCTATTTATATAAAAATATTTGCTAAGAATTATCTCTAATAAATCAACCACTTAATAAACTAATTTTGGACTTGACTATAATCAAGTACCTATTTTGAGATTTTAGAATCTCCCTACTAAGTTCACTTCAATTACATGATCGGTTTCCTCAACCAACCAATTTTATTTTTAAGTGTTGATGTAATAAATTCTAAAACCTCATTTTTTCATCATGTTCCATATAGGGGTAGGAATACTAATAATTGAACTAGGACTAACACAATAGTGCAAATGGCCACTAGATGAACTAGGACACACTTAATAGTTCAAAAAGTACATAAAAATTTATGGATTAGGACAATTACTATAGTCCATAACTTACATCAACTTGAATAGGGAAATTCCATTGTTCACCTCATTAGAACAGTCTCACTAAACTCTTAACCAATGATAGGAATAAACTCAAATGACCATGATATCATAGAAAACATGGATAATGATAGAAATGTTATCCACCATAAAAGTTTTAAATAAGAACACATAAAACTATTTATAACACTTGTGACTAGGGATACATACAACTAGTTATAGATGATCAATTAAACTAGGCCTTTATATCATTTTCAGAATAAGAACACGCTTAACTATTCACATTAAGTGTGGCATAGAAATCCATTTTTATCAAAATTAGGAATTATATCTAATGTTCGTAGATGATTCATTCTATATCATCTTCATAACTTCAATGCTTAAAATCCATTTTCACAAATCAAATCTCATGCATGAGCCAAATATATGACCTCCCTTAATATGAATAATTGCTTGATGATAATGATCAAAACATTCATGCTACCAAGAGTGAGTATAATTGACACAAAATTTGATAATATAAATAATGTATGTCAAGTTCCACTAAATCCTCCCTATATACATTACATCTTTGACTAACTCAAGAAAATATTTTAAAACAATTTAAACATTAAAATACTCATTTTTAAATACTTTTCTAATTATTGTTGCTATCATTATTATTGTTAACAATGAACATTATTCAGATCAAGATGTATCCCAAAACTGGTGGGAAATCGAGCTCTGGCGATTTTCTCCTCTGAACCATGGTTTCTGCATCCTCGAATATTCTCTGGTTTCTGTTGACTTGCTGAAGTGCCTTTAGGGTACGGGGGATCTAAAGATCCGATCGATGCCCCAGGAGGGTCCAATGGGGACTTCTCCGGCTCCTTACTCAGGAAACACCAGCTCTTACGCTGATCTGTTTAAAGGTGATTCTTCCCTGAAGACTGCTAAAGCACAAAAGATGGCATACAAGAAGATCTTCACGGCTTCTAGGAATCGGTCGTCAGCTCATCGGGTGAATGGTTGTCTGCCGCAGGCCGAATCCAAGCCAAAAATCGTCATTGAGCCTAGCATGGTTGAAGAATCAGTTCTCTACAGAGCGAACCATGACCTAATCTACAAGTTCATGGGCATTCGCCCCTCCCTGAACTTCCTGCATTCATTGATCTGTCAAAACTGGGAACCCCATGGTGAGTACTCATTATGGTTTATTAGTAATGGTTATTTTATTGTCAGCTTTTCGGCTCTGGCCGATAGAAATAAGGCTTTCGATTCGAAAAGGAACCATGGCCTGACAGGCTTTTTGTACAACCATGGCAGGTGGGCTTCGACCCTCGTGTTGAACCTACTGCTGTACCAATGTGGATTAGATTATACGCCCTTCCTATGGAGTTCTGGGGTGAGCAGGTATTGGCCATGATTGGCAATATGATTGGTAGACATATTGGTGTTTCCAGAGACACTATTGAAGGGAGCATGGCAATGTACGCTCGAATCTGTGTTGAGATGGATCTCAGCCAGCCTCTGGCGGCTGAGTTGGATATTGAACTGGCAGGTCTTACTTGGATCCAACAGCTAGACTATGAGGCCCTACCCTTCAGATGTCGGGTTTGCCATAAGCATGGGCATCTAGCCCATTTTTGTCCTATTAATATGAATTCCAAAATGGAGGCCCCTTCAGGTATGTCAAACCTGCCTAAGGAGGATAAGGCTACTCCTAATACAGATCCTAGTAGCTCTGGTCAGGGCCAGAACGCTTCGAGAGAGGGTTTTGAACAACCTAGAAGAAGACGAACAAAGAAAAATGAGGGAAAGGAGCAATCTAATATCAGGCCTGCCAATAGGTATGAGATTTTTAAGTCATTGGTTGATGAAGAGGATCACTCTATGGAGGGCTTGGAGGGTTTCAAGGAAACTTCTAATATTCCTGGGCAGCTCCCCCTCTCACCTTCTCTTGTCATACAGCAGATAGTTGATCCCTATGAAGTATCACAGCCAGTGTCTTCTGGTGCCTTAGTAGTCCATAATCAGGAGCAGTCAGTATCTCAGGATGTCCACATGGGGATAGCAGATAAAAATAGGGAAAGTCCAGCTTTGGGGATAACCCAGCTTGAGAAAAGACCAAAAAATAGCAATTCTCGGGGAGCAGGTCGAAGATCCAATAAGGAGTCGCTAGCGGCTCAAGGAGACAAGTTGATCATGGGAGGATCGATGAGGACAATTGATTCTTATTGCTCTCAGGGTAACCCATGATTATACAATCTTGGAATGTGAGGGGTTTAAACAACAGAACCCAACAATCTACTGTTCAAAGGTTATTAGAAAATAGCAATACTGATTTCTTGCTTTTACAAGAGACTAAGATGTCTTTGGATCTTATGCCTAAAACAGTCAACAGAATCTGGAAGGGTGCTGGTCACATGGATGTGGTTTCCCAAGGTGCCTTAGGGGGGATTGTTACTCTGTGGAACTCTCTGGAATGGTCTGCAATAGATCACATTGCCTGGAGGGGTGTTCTCACTTCTCTTTTTAGGAATAATGTCTCGATGGAAGTCGTTCTAATCACTAACTTTTATGGATCTCAAATCCTTGAGGGCCAGAGGCGGTAGTGGAAGGCTGTGCATGACATGAGAGCATCTAGGGAAGATCTAGACTGGATTGTAGCGGGGGACTTTAATGCTAAATTATCTTCTAGAGACCAGGAAGGGGGAACACCTTTTTTGGATCCAGGGGACCGTTTCATGATTGCTCAAGTCCAGGATTTACACCTAGTGGACATCAAATGTCCTGGCAATAACTTCACTTGGACTAATAAAAGGAGGGAGCCACATAGTAGGAAGGTGAAACTAGACCGCTTTCTACTTTCAGAAGAGACGTTTGTAAAATGGAACATTAATTTTTAGATTTTAGCAGGCCCTGTTTCTGATCACTGTCCTATTCTGTTGGAAGGTGGGGCTGGGATGGGACACCATCACAAACCTTTCATATTTGAGAATTTTTGGCTGCAGAAAGAAGAACTTCGGGAGAAAATCCCGCAATGGTGGGAATAAGGCCGCCTAGCTTATGGAAGAGCAATGTTAAGAATTCATAAACAACTTCAATATGTCAAAACTCAGTTGAAATATTGGAGGCGTTCTAATAAATCTGACTTCCAGGCCCAAAGAGCTTCGTTGGTGGCCCGTTGGGATGAGGTCCAGAAATAGTTCAGAGAAGGAGTTATTACTGACCAGCTCAAGGATGAGGATGATGCCTTGCGTAGAGCGATGGAGGACATTGACAACCAGGAGGAGACTTACTGGAGGCAGATAGAAAGAACTACCTGGTTAGTGGAAGGGGACCGAACTACAAAATTCTTTCATCGGACTGCTTGTGCCCGAAGACAGATGAACAAGATGGAGGCCCTTCAAGATGAGAATGGTCATTCCTTTGACACTCTTCCAGATATACACTCCCATGCTATGGATTATTTCTCAAATATTTTTAAGGAAAGTGCGGTTCAAGATGCTGAGGCCCAAAATGAAGTTATTTCTGTCATTCTTGCTCTCATTTCTGAGGATGAAAATTAGGCCCTCCTCAAACCCATTGATAGAGATGAACTGATAGCTGTGGTCTTTGGAATGAGTACTGGTAAAACTCTAGGTCCTGACGGTTTCCCCATTGAGTTTTTTCAGGCCTTCTGGGATTGCTTAGAGGAAGATGTTAGAGCTGTGGTTGAAGAATCCAAAGAAAATAAGAGAATGCTTAAAGCTTTAAACCACACTTTCATTACCTTGATTCCAAAATGGGAGGAGGGGAGCCATATTTTAGATTATAGGCCTATTGCCTTATGTAATGTGTTGTATAAAATAATCACCAAGGTAATGGCTGAGCAATTAAAACCCCTTCTTCATAGCATTACCTCCTCTAAGCAAGGGGGTTTTGTTGAGGGTCGGAAGATTCTGGATAGGGTGGTTCTGGCTCAGGAAGCTATTCATTCAATGCACACTTCTGGGAATAAAGGGATGTTCATAAAACTGGACATGTCCAAGGCTTATGACGAGGGTTGAATGGAGTTTCCTAGCCAAAATGATGGTTGCCTTTGGTTTCTCTCAGGACTGGATTGAGTGGGTCATGAGCTGTGTCTCTTCCCCGACCTACTCTGTTCTAATTAAGGGCCTTCCTTCGCAGCATTTTGGAGCCTCTCGGGGTCTCCACCAGGGGGATCCTTGTTCTCCTTATCTATTTCTGATTATGGCTGAAGGTCTTGGCAGACTTTTCTTGAGGAGAAGACAGCAAGGTAGATTATTGGGTGTTAGGGTGGGGGACGAAGTTTTATCGCATCTACAGTTTGTGGATGACATTGGTCTGATGGGAGTTGCCAGCCTCAGGGAAGCAAGATAAATTAGGGATACTCTTAATGTATATCTTAGGGCTACTCAACATGTCATTAATGACAAGAAATCCAAAGTGGTCTTTTTCAATCTAGAGCACAGGCTTCAGAATAGAATTTTAGAAATCCTGGGATTTACTAGGACTGCTCTCCCTGTGGTTTACTTGGGGATCCCATTGCACTTCAAGAAGTTCGAAACTTGACACTTGGAGGCACTTGCTTGAGGGTATCAAGGAAAAATTTAATCACTGGTCTCACAAGTGGTTAAGCTATGGTGGCAGAGTAACTTTCTTACAGTCAGTCATTCAAGCCATGCCTATCTACAAATTCTCTATCTTGGCTACCCCGCTTACAATCTGAAAAGAATTGGACAGGATGGCTAGAAAGTTTTTGTGGGAAGGACCAAAGGGAGAGAGAAAGTTGGCCTTAGTGAGCTGGGATAAAGTTACCCAGCCCAAGGTAAAATGTGGGCTGGGACTGAGAGGATCCAGGTTAAATAATAAAGCCTTAGCTGGAAAGTTGTACTCGAGGTGGATTTCCCAGCCAACTTCCTTATTCAGTAGAATTCTCACTAGTAAATACTTGGGTCATGTCAACCCCAATGAGGTGGGTCGCTTCTCTTTGGAGGGTGTTGGATCCTTAGTATGGCAGGCTCTCAAGCTTGGATCTTAGGTTATTAAAGACCAGTTGTTTTGGAAATTGGGGAGGGGGGAGAAGGCCCGTTTCTGGACAGATTCTTGGGATCAGTTTCCACTCATCATGGTTGAATTCCCCGAGTTACTCCCTATAAAATCTGCCATAGAATCCAAGGGTTGGGTCCAAATTGAAAGTTATTTCAATACTACTCAGCTGGGGGGGTATAAGTTTAAGAAGTTTAAGAAGTTGGAGTGGCCAATTTCAATCCCTCCGGAGCTAGCACCCATCTTGACCAAAATATTGAAAGAAAGGTTTCTCACTGGGAGAGACGAGGAGGATGAATTATCTTGGGGTTATGGGAGCCTTGGCGTTTATACTGTTAAAGATGGATATGATAACATCCTCCCTGAGCCTCCCTCCCTTGCTTATCCAGTTGAGGACTGGAGACAGATTTGGCAATCCAAGGGCTGGTCGAAAGTGAACTTTTTTGCCTGGCAGGTTATGCACAATGGAATTCTCACTTTCGACAATCTCAGGTGTAGAGGTATCATCGGTCCATATCAATGTGTTCTATGCCATAAGAATGAGGAAATAGCTGATCACCTGATGTTTGAGTGCCCCTTCATGCGCCAGATCTGGAAGCGCTGGTTCTCTCACTATAAAATCTAGCTTAATGGTGATTTGAATCGGATTAACATTCTAGAAATATGGAAGAGGGGTAGATTTAAATCTAAAGCTCTTCGAATCGGTTGGGAGCTCGGCTTAAACTTCATTTGGTGGCAAGTGTGGTTGGAGAGAAATGCTAGAATTTTTTGAGAAACGTTTTCCACGCTTGATGGTGTTTGGTAGGTCATCTGGAGAAAAGTCACTGAAATAGTTGTTGTCCATGCAAATGAGGAAACTCAGGTTGATTCAGGGCCAATGGATGAGAGAGTTGAAAAGCAAGAGGAACAGGTCAGAGCTAGCTGGAAACCTCCTCTCGACGGTTGGATTAAAATCAATATTGACGGAGCTGCTAAGGGCAATCCAGGCAGTGCTGGCATTGGTGTGGTCTGCCGAAATCATGAGGGCACCGTGCTCTATTGGGAACTGCAAGGATTGGGCAGAACCACAAATAACAAAGCTGAAGCCATTGCTATCAAAGCTGCTTCTATTTGGGCAGTTAATCAGGGCCATAGGAGGATAATTTTGGAATTTGACTCTCAAATATCGGTTGGAGCTCTTGACTGCATGAGGAAATTTGCTTTGAAAGCATGGAGGTTGAGGATTCTGGTCTCTCAAATCAAGGAACTATGGAGAGAATTAGATGACGTGATCCCTGTTTATGTGAGTAGAAATCTAAACAAAGCGACCAATTTCCTTGCAAAGATGGGTGCTGAGAAAGAGGTTGGGGTGCAGCTGCACAGTGACATGCCTTTGGAGGATGAAGTGATTAGGCAGGGCCTGGACCGATCCTTGAGACAATGAACAAAGAAAATGCCAAGGGTGGTTTCTGTCGTGATATCGTGACCTGTTGCGCCATCGTAGCCTTTGGAGGTATGCTGTCACGATTTCATGACATGTTGCGCTGTCGCGGCCGTTGGAGAGAAGCTATAGTGATTTCATGACCTGTTGCACCATCACTGCCTTTGGAGAGAAGCTATAGTGATTTCGTGACATGTTGCGCCGTCGCAGCCTTTGGATGGAAGTTGTCGCGATTTCGTGACCTGTTGCGTCGTCGGGGCCTGTGGCTGGAAGTTGTAGCGATTTCGTGACACTTTTGGAGAATGGGCACCAAGGGGGATAATCGTCGCGATATCGCGACACTTTTGGAGAATAGGCACCAAGGGGAAAAATCGTCGCGATATCACGACATTTTTGCTGAATGGGCGCCAAGGGGAAAAATCGTCGCAATATCGCGACATTTTTGGAGTGTTGGCACCAAGGGGAAAAACCGTCACGATATCACGACACTTTTGAAGGTTGGGTTCCAAGGAGACAAGTCGTCGCGATATCGCGACACTTTTGCTGAATGGGCGCCAAGGGGAAAAATCATCGCGATATCGCGACATTTTTGGAGAGCTGGCACCAAGGGGAAAAATCATCGTGATATCGTGACACTTTTGAAGGTTGGGCGCCAAGGAGAAAACTCGTCGCGATATCGCGACAATTTTGAAGAATAGGCGCCAAGGGGAAAACTCGTCGCGATTTCGTGACAGTTTTGGGGAATAGGCGCCATGGGGAAAAATCGTCGTGATATCGCGACACCTTTGATGAATGGGTGCCAAGGGGAAAACTCGTCGTGATATCGCAACACTTTTGCAGTTTGGGCGTCAAGGGGAAAACCCAGCGTGATTTCGTGACACTTTTGGAGAATTGGCGCCATGGGGAATACTCATCGCGATATCGCGACACTTTTGAAGCACTGGCGCCAAGGGGAAAACTCGTCGCGATATCGTGACACTTCTGGTGAACAGGCGCCATTTGGAAATCTCGTCGTGATTTCGTGACACTTTTGGTGACTGGGCGCCTTGGGGTTGTGCCGTCGCGATTTTGTGACACTTTTGGTGTTTAGGTGCCTCGGGGATTGGCTATCGCGATTTCGCGACATGTCACGATTTCGCGACTTGTTTCTCTGGCGCGGCCTCGGTTGGGTTGTTGTCACGATTTCGCGACATGTCACGTTTTCACGCCTTGTTGTAATCTTGCTTCTTTGCTCTCGGCTGGGATGTGTTTACTCCCTTTTGTAATTGATCTTTGTTTTAATACAAGTTTTTTCAAATTTTTCAAAAAAAACAATGAACATTATACTTTACTTTTACTAGAATAGAGGGTGTGGGTACAACTAAATTTCAAATATATTCTCATCATGACCTTTTCCCAAATATTTCAAACCTTCTTGCTACTCTAAATACTAGTACTTTATTTACAACACCATTATCAAGTTTGCATGTTAGAGACACTACCCCTCCAACAATAAGCCATATTTGATCTCATTATGGTTTTGATGTACATTAAAGCACCTCCTATCTATATTCTAATAAATTTTTGAAGTTCTCAAGTTAGTTGTTGGTACTTTTGTATTAACTTGTACCATTAATGCACTTCTTTATAATGAAGCATATGACTTGTGTTCCATCTAATAGGTATGTAGTCTAGGTTCTATCTTCTTGATTGACCCTAGGACTCCATAATAAAAACCAATATCAAATGTATCCCTTAGGATCCACGTATAGTTATGAAATAAATGGTCTTACAAGAAATTAATTGTTCATATCCTTTTCTTGATCCCATGTCTTATATTCTTGAGATTGTACCTTAGAATTATGGGTATAAAACTCTCTTCGTCACATAGAAGTATGTCCTCCTAGACTCCCAAATTTTATGATCACATGTAAGTATTTCAACGTTTCCATATACGTTTAACAATGGACTACATTCCTCAATATTTGACCTTGTTTCATCATGTTCAACACTCACGAGTCCTTTTGCTTACATTTTGCATAAAAAATGCTTTATTTGTGGTCAAGTAGTTTATTCTAGTTGCTTAGTCCATGAAATAATTACCTTGTTTTAGAAGCTCTTTAGTTCACTTATCTACCCTTTTTCATTAAAATGGAGTGCTTTGCTTTTAGATAAAAATTTAAAGTTGATCTTCCTATTTTACCACTCTAGTACCACTAATGACAGTGGGATCAAATGAATTAGATGTTTTATTTTAATTCGATATAGTTGTTTATACAAAAATATTTACTAGTCATTAATCCTAGCAAATTAACCACTTGATAAACAAATTTTGCACTTAACTATAATTAAAACACCTATTTTGAGATTTTAGAATCTTCTAGCTAACTCAATTTTAACTACATAAGTGAATTCCTCAAGCACATAATTTTATTTGCACACATAAATGATGTAATAAAGAATAATGTTACTACCTTTTGAAAAATGAAATATCAACAACACATAAAAAAAGAATATAAAATACACTTTTCAACATGGAAAGAAATAGATCCAAGAGTTGATAAATATTTTATAACATTTTGTAAGTTGTTTTCACAACTTTATAGTGGGATTTATTCAACTCTTATAGAAAATAGAAAAAAGTGACATCTTAGACGATAAGAGTGATTATAAAATAATTAAATTAACCCACATATGAATAGGACAAACTAAAATTTCTTTTTTATATCCAATATTCCCTTTTAATATGGTCTAAAAATTATACATGTTGATTTTTCTAGTTGATTTTGTTAATATAACACTATGATTTTGTACTATTTGGTTTTGATGCCTTCATCAATAATCTATGTTTGATTTTGGTTTGTAAAATTATGACATCCTCAAAAAATAAAATATAATAAACGCATTCATTAAAAATTATCCCATAAATAAGATATTAACTATTCTTTTAAATAAGGTTAATATTGTTCTAAAATTTAAGTAGACATATTTTAAATGATTACCATAAGTTTTAGTTTATAATAAATCTAGAACAACTCTTTTTGTTAAAATTCACAATATTTTCTAGAAATAGACAGAAGCAAACCATCCACTCAAATCTTCAGGGAGGGAAATTCTATCACTAACAAATTAGCCAACATTGGAGTCAACGTGCAAGGTTTGATGACCTGGACGGATGTCCTCCCCAATGACATGGCTAAGTTGGCAAATCATGATCAAAATACCATATGTCGTGATGAATCTTGAAATCCTTAATTTTTCTATTACCAAAAATATTCCCTTTTTCGTGATTCATAGGGCCCATATCCAAAGTTCCAGAAAGTTCCAAAATAGAGATTTTGTTCATCATTCCTATTATTCTCCTTTGAAAAGGGGATCCATGTTGATAATGTCCAATTCTCTGCCACCTCTTTTTTATGCCCCTTCATTGTTGATAACTGTTTCCATGAGGAATTCCAATGCCATGTCCACCCTAATTTTAAATCATTTCAATATCGTGTGGAATGATGCTTGTAATTTTACCTTTTCGAGAACCCTGTCTAAACGCTTTACCTTTCGTATTCTCCCAAGGATTTCCCGAATGTATATCCCAATCTCTTATGGATTTTGTACCTATTTTTGCCATTGGCCCTATCATGTGAGTATCACCAGAAGATCCATCTTCATTGGGATGATGTTTTGCCTTTTTATTCCCACCCCTTTTCATCGGCTTTTTTTGCATTGTGCCCAATGCTCTAACCATCATTATCCTTTTTGCCAAGGGTTTCTTTTTTGGCCAAGCATTACTTTCTATTTAGTCCTCCTATGGTCTTCCCAACAAATTTACCATTCCATCTCTGTTTCTTTCGATCCGTGGCTTTTTTCACCCAATTGTCGTCCTTCCTTATTTTCCTTTGTCACCATGAAAGAAGGAAAATTTGTTTTCATCAAGCCTGAAACTGTTGATTTAAATTTTGTATCTATTGACATGTTCAAGGATAAGCATGGGGTTATCAATTTATTCAATATTTTTAGCGGGGTGGAAGACAATATTACTAAGGCATTCTTGACAACCTGGGATAATGGGTTGGTCTCCATCCACGGCGTCCAGTTCCAAATTTCCTTTGAGCTGCTGGCAAACCTTACAGGGTAATACTTAGAAGGAAAAATCATTAGAATAAATAAGCACAACTGGGAGGCAGAGTTGACACTCTTCGAGAAAAATTCACCCATCCACAAGAAGGTAAAGAAAGGTTTGTTTCGCCATGACTTGTCAACTCCCTGGAAAGAAATCCTTAAGCCAATAATGCAATATTTTACTTGTGATAATCCTGAGTCTCAATTATGTTGTTTTCATCTTGCATTTGTTAATCATTTTTGGGACTCAAAAATGATGAACATTCCCACTGCTCTGTTCTAGTCCATGGACTATACCATCACCACCAACCGTTCCAAGAAGGATGAGGTCAAACCTTACCACCAAGGTCTTTTCAAGGTCCTTTACAAATACCTCCTTCTACAATTACCTTCAAGTAATCTCCCTACCCATAATTTTGACAAGGAGAATTCATCCTCAACCTCGATCCCTAAAACCTCCAAATCCAAAATAAAAGAGAAAGGAAGCAAATCTATTTCGGAGTTCTCCATTAGAAAGAAATCCAAACTTGAAAAGACCCCTATCCATAGTTCCCAGAGGCTAAAACATAAAGAAGTTGTCAAAACTCCTCCGTACACCTCTGTAAAAACTCCAAAGGATAGGTCTTATTCTCCTCACCTTGTCGAAAGGTATCTTCACAAGCTAGTTGTGCATGCTACTTCTGTCACCATTGACCATCTTGAAACTGCTCACTTGGCCATTGGAAAGGCGATTTCAACCCTCAAAGAGCTGCACCATGCACTTATCCTTTTGTTATTATGTGACAATTTTGAGAATGTTTCTACCCTAGCTGGTGCTGAGGTGTTCTTCGACACCAAAATTGATGTCAAAGATACTACAAATGATGAAGATGTAATGGAGATTGCTAAGGAGGCTTGCATCGTTGTTCCCAAAGATAGCAAGGAGATTTCTACAAAAGATACTGGTCCAAAAGGGGTTGCTTCATCCTTCATGCATCTGGACACTCGTCTTAATGACTAATGGTTCTTCCTCTGGTTTCCTGGGTCCCCTACGGTGGTGGATTGCATCTCTTTTGGTTCCTTTTTGGTCGAGGACCATTCCTTTTTGAGCCCTGTTGTTTCTCTTGGTGCCTGTTTGTTCAAGGCTGCTGAATCATTTTAGTTTGAGGTATATTGTTGAGATTGTATGTTGTTTCATCTAGCAGTTTTTAGTGTCTTTAACCTGTTCCTTTTTATCATTTTTGATCATCTAAAGATCTTCTATTGTACAAGGCATTAGGGTGCCTTTCAAATGCCCTCGTTTCAATAAAATTATTAATCTACCAAAAAAAAATCTTATACTAAAACCAAGAAATATTAAAAAAAAGAGAAAATATGATGGGTGACCATAGGCACCATAAATATTTACTATCCATTGATTATATTGCACAACACTCTGATAAGAAATAAGGAGTGAGGTGGTATTTATAGCAATACTAAAACCCTAAAATTACATGATAATGTTTATTCTAAGCTAACATAACAAGTGGGATTGTAACGAACCCATTAGTTACTCCTTATCCATAGAATTTATATATATATGTAGATGTTCCTCTTCATATGGCAAAAGACCTAACCATGTCCTAAGATAGACATATTCCATTCAGATTACAACTTTCAAGGCACATAGCTTCAAGAGCCATAGAGACTTGATCAGACTCTCCTTAACTATAAGTGATCAGCTTCTACGAAACCTCCATACCCCCTTTGGTATGAGTACACAGGACAAGCGTATAGGTTTCATATCCCTTATAAAGGAGAAATCACCATTTGGTCCACCAAGACCAGGTTAATGCCTTGAATATGGAGAACCACACCAATGGTAAACCATCATAAATGAAATAACCACACCTATGGTTATTCATAAATCTTAGCTCCAATTCAATCCATCTAGAAAGGAGTTCTAAGACCACTATATCACTATTGTGATAAAAATCCTTGGAATGTCCTCTATATTAAAGCCTCTTCAAGCATATTGGTACACCCTTTGTTTAGGCAATCCTCTTGCTAACCCCATTACAAATGGACATATGTAAACTTCATTATTTAGTGTAGAATGTAGGGTCTATCTTGGTTTGTGAATCAAGGTCAATGTGCCATATTGAGAGTTTCATTCCACAATACGATCTCAACTAAACTATATTGAGTGCATTTAATTCATGAAGCAATATTCATTACATCTTATCCTTAGGTTTGATGCACTACATAAAACTTCCTTCTAGAAAAGGTTTGTGTTACATTCATGAATAAGGATTTAATGCATAAATCCAGTTATCCCCTTAAGATTTGGTGTTTATAACATGAATATGAACGGTGTTGCCTATGGGAAGGTGCATAATTCATAAATAATTATCCCACAATATTATAGTAAAATTAGACAAATGCCTCTAATTCATTAACACATTCAAGTAACCATCCTTATCATGAAATTATTAAAATCACTTATTATTGCCCATTATATTCCAAATATAAATGTTACAATTGAATTGCCTTAAGTTGTTAACATAATAGAAATTGAACATTCTTCTCTAACATCCATACATATTTTGCCTACTGAAAATCATACATTATAGTGCATAAAAATAAACATTTCATTTAACAAAAATCATTCTATTTCAAATATAAGTGCAAAATCCACAAGATATAATAAAGCAATTCACAACTAAACTGACACAAATATTTATCCTAGGAAAACCCTGTTGGGAAAAACCCAGCCTCCAAGATATATGCTTCCTCATTTTCATAAACTAAAAAGGCAAATATTACAATAATAGCATGGCATCTATAGGCCCTTCTTCTCAAATAAAGAGCAAGAAGTACAACAATACCTTTTAATCTCTTGATGTAATTAAGGAATCACCCAATTCCTTTTTCCAAGACATCAATATTAAATTCACTTTATCATTGAGGGATCTCTAGTTCCTTTGGGTTCCTTTCTCTAAATATTTTAATACCTTACATTGTTTATGAAAGTCATTGGAATTATATTTTGGAGATATTGCATTGCAAGGGAGTTCTATCATTTCCCTTAAGAATGAATTCCCAAATTCATTCTTCACAATTGATTTATAATCAATCCTTTGAGTAATGGATTTAAAGTCCCATACCTTTAAATCCATTACTAACAGTTTCTTAAGAGTGAATTCCCAAATTCACTCTCTTTTTGATTGAATTCCATTTAGTACCTTGAATTTAGGGTTCAATACCTTTAATTTATCAATTCCCATTCTTTGTTCCATTTATTTAATCAATTAAATCTAACAAAGCTTTGAAATAGACCATCACATAAACCACTTAGTCCAAAGTAATCTAACTTTAATTCATTAATCAGCTAAATTTAACAAAGCCATTGGATAGACTGTTACATAAGCCATCTAATCCTTAGTTTCCTAATTTCTTAATAAAATTGCCTTATGAAGTTAAGTTCTATAACTCCACCCTAAATACCTTACCTTCCAACGGCTTCAAATACTTTTAACCCCAAATTGTTTATATGTAGAGAAAACCTTTAAAACATTCTAAATTTGGTCTATGTTAGTTCTCTTATATCCCTAGGTAATATATGGAATAGAGGCTTCCCATTGGGAATGAGAATAAAGGTAGACATCCTTATTAATAATCTTCCTTTTTACATAAAATCCCCTTTTTGATATATAAATTTAACATAGTTTTATACCATTGTTTCCTATGTACCAATTCCCTAATTTAACCTGCCCATGACTTACACAAAAGTCTTTAATAAAGGCATTATATCTATTTCTTTATCCTAAGTCTCACTTTAGGAAGAATCCTTCTTCTTTAGATGGCCCAACACTTTTGGTGGTTTAACTTTGCATTCGTTTATATATAGCATATAGATCAAGAAGTATAAAGGTAAATCTATTTCAAGTGCACTCATTGAAGTTATAATCCCCTACTGTGGACTACTAAAACCCCAAGGAGTTCATTCCTTTGATTTCTGTATTGATTAAGGCATATACTTTCTTTACAAGGCTGAATTCCAACGATCGTTGGCTTTGAGGTAACCCTTGTATTCAAAATTGATTAATGAACCTATAACACTATGTTAGAGTTTTGGGAAATGAACCCTCCTTATTCACCTTCCGGCTAATCCTTTAGAAGTTTCCTTGGAAATTGTGTTGTCCTGAGCTATTAGGCCATAAAAGCAAGATGGTTTTTCAGACCAAAAGGCTTATCGACATGGGTCGAATCATCAAATTCAACATTACTGCGAGTCCGATCCCTATCTTCGACAAAGCAGGGAACACCTCGATTTTCACAGCAGCAATGGTAATCCATCTCAGACGTGATTATGGTTTTGCGAACTTAGTGTTCAGTTAACAGATTTTACAAATTATAATACCCTTTTACTCTTCTAAAAAAATAATGATTTAAGACACTTGGTACGCAGGCAATTATGTTATATACCTTCGCCCGGGGTGCGGTATTTGAACTGCATCCAAAATATCAATGGGTAGAGGGATTACACCTGAATTATTCTACTCCATAGCTATTACCTCCTAACTTGGGTGAAGCCAATCATAGATCCAATTTCAAATAGTTTCTCAACCAAGGCTGAGTATGTAGATGGGGTTTTTCTACAATTATCAGGGATACTATACATCTCCCGAGTGTCCATGATCCTCCTGCAATGATGCAAAGCGAATTACAGGCTACTCTTTTTCCACAGTATGACAGTCGCCAAATACATTGCATAGATTGGTGACTTAGTAAATGTCTTTGTATCTACCATTCCTATATCTAACCACAGGTGTGATTCAGGCAGTGTAAGACACTATAGGTATGAAGGTAGAGTATCCCCCATCAGGTATCACCATACTGTTGTGGGATCTGAAGGCGTAAACTTGATGCATTTCTGCAAACTAGATCGGATTGTTGTAGATGTAATCTCCCTTAATGTAGAGTACATGTACTTCAAGAGTCAGATATGGACTATGTCCATCGGTTTTAAAGAAAAACACTTAAATCAGTTTTAAAGTAGAGTACTTAGGTTAGCTAAATGAGAGTCCTTCCCTATGAATAGCAGTTCTCGTATCTCAAGGTGTACTGACGTCACATTTCCGTATACCCTTAGTCCAGGTCACGTTGTAACATGACCCCATGAGCATACCACTCCTTACCAATTTAATGGTTAATTAACTTCTAACTATAAAGAGTTATGATTTTCTCTTATTTGTGTGTGGCCCAATTTAAACAAAACCTCACAAGGGAGTAATATATCCAATATAGATAAAACCCATAACTAGGGGAGCACTCGAAGGGAGGATAAATTCCTTAATACAAGTCCCTTAATCATAGACTAATATATCTATATCCTAGCATATCAAACTCTAACATTGGCTTAAAATATACCTAGGCTAGCAAGATCAACTAATATATTCAAACTTTATGATTTACTTAAAACAAATTAAAGTATGAGAAAGGAAAGATCCGACCTCGATTTCGAAATTCTTGATTCTTTCCTCCTTGTTTACTCCTTCTAACTTTCCAAACTTGCTCCTAGGAAATATTTAGGCCTTCTGGTTTTTGATCCACCAAAGGGGTGGAGAGCATACTCTCTAGGCCATTAAGATTTCCTCCTTTGCTCATTCCTTCTAATTCTCCAAGCTAGATCCTTACTATAACAAGAAACCCTTTTAGGTCTTCTAGTTTCTGATCCACCCAAGGGGTGGAGAGCATACTCCCTAGACCATAAGGATTTCCTAGATGTCTCATTCTTCACCAAAAGCCCTCTATTTATAGGTATTTTTCAACTCATGGGCCAAATAGTGACCACATTATAATAATACTAAAAAGATGCTTTGGCCCCATTATGACTTCATCATGTCCTTCAAGGATTCTCTAGGGATGAGGTGAGCAACAAAACTCATACTATTGAGGCATAGGATAGTTACATGGTTAGGACTATTTTTGATAAGCTAGGAAGTCCTTATCATAATTCTCACCAATATCAGGTATCCACATGAGTACTTTCCAAAAGGTAGGATGACCCTTAAGTTATTTAAAAATTCCTTAGTCTTTTTTAGGTCCCATCCACATTGGGTCCACCAAATCTGCACATGATTTATTATATGGTTATAATTTTGTAAAAGAAAATTCTTTAAATTTATCTTTCACTAGACCTCATAAATAGCCCTTAAATAATTAATATTTTATTGTCCTTATTAAATTCTTTTATTAGATTTTTTGTAGGATTATTTAAGGTATAGGCCCCTTCTATTAAGCATTAATTGGTTCAAAAAAAAAAAAATTAATAACCTTTTAATAATACAGGAGGGTGACGGGTCATGACATACTCCCCCTCTTAGATTAAACACAGTCCTCTGTGTTTGAGAATCTACTTTACATAAACACATCTGTATAGCTAGCTAGCATTTATCCTGCTAGTTTTCAATCACATTTTTCTTTCATTCGACATTTCAATCTTGGTGGCAAGCTTCAACTTCCATCCATAAGAGCACCTGGACCTGCAAAATGCAAACTATCAGCAATACCATGTCCTTATAAACAATATAACATCCATTTGCATAGCATAAAGTAATGAAAACATCATCCATTACATAATCTCATCATAAATATTATAGTTTAAATCCATCTATTATTGCACAAATATTGAATAATAATAATAGAATCTGCAAATTGATGTTACAAATATAATCTAAAATTATGCTTAAGTCCTATATTAGACATCAAAAGTCTTAATTAATTTTACCAAAATTCCCACCAAGGAGTATCTTACTACAATCTATTAATCCTTAATATAGAGTAACTTGATAACCGTAAGTGTTATCATAATTTTAGTATCTCAATATAGGATATTCACATGTATCCTAGTATGTATTTTGGCAATTTTATCGATTACCAGAGCACCCACCTAGATGTCTCCTGATATTTATCTTAACTCAATCATGGAGAAGTCCCATACCTTCTCCCAAAATGGACACCAATCCATTATTCACAGTTTATTTTAATAAATTACTTTTACAAATAAAATTGTAAGTTACAATCATTCATAAGCCATATCATAAAATTGACTATTTAAGATCACATACAAAATTCAAATGTTTCTTAATTACAATTTTTCAAATACTAATGGGCATTTAGCCCCTAGAGTGGTGGTTACAAATCTCAAGGTTGTTGTTCCTTTGATCTGTCACCAGTCAGTTCTACACCTACATTACAGGTTTGAGAAACTATTGGAGAAGTTGCTTGAGAAGTAGCTCAAGTTGCACTATCATGCCCATGTTGTCTCTCACCCACTGGTTGATATGGGAGAAGTAGACCATGGCTTATAAGTGGATCTATACAAGAATTCAAGAATGTAGTTCTGTAGATGTCACTTGCTTGGCGTAATTGAGCATTTTATGTTTTCAATATTGGTATTACCCTATTACACCAATAGTGCATTTGTTATAGTTCTACTTGAAGCCTCTCTCATTCTCTGATGACAGCATCTCTTTCCATTTCTAACTTAAACCGTTGTTGTACCCATTTTCCCACTAACTTCAATTGTTGAGTTTCTAATAGTCAAACTTGTTTTTTCAGTGCCTCCACCTCATGTGGCGCTTGTCTCATAATCCCATATTTGCCTATGTTGGATGGTCCTGTACCTACATACAATCGTTGTGCACACACCTTATAGAAGATCCTTCTTTGTCTTCATCTCTAGCAGTATGCTTTGCCTCAACAACCTAGCTATTTCTTGATTGTTTTCTTCCTCCTCTGAATCTTCCTCTTGGTGACGCCATTGTGAAACCCACAAAAAATCAAATTCAAGGGTTGTGCCTACATCATATTCATCTGGTATCCATATAGCCTCATCAAGTTTCGAGGCTAAAGGTTCCAATGGTGGAGGTATCACTATAGTTCTTCCTTTCTTAGTATAAACTTTGGACGAGTCTGGTATCCGTTGCTTGATACTAAACTGTCGCAATACCCGAGTGATGCAGGAGCATCCAGTGGTGTAAGAGTGATCTTGCATCACCCAAAAAAAAATTGTAATTGTTTAATTTTGTAAAACTAGTAAAACTAGTTTAACTTGCAGGAGATTTTTGAAGGTCTTAGAGGTCGAATTTGAAGATTTTTAGTTAGACACAGGCCTTGGCGCAAAGAGCCAAGGCTGCCCTGCTTAGTTCATTTTGTGCCCTTTCCAAAAATATGTTGTAATAGTCAATCGGGTCAACGAGCACGAAGTTATGACCTCGGCAAGTTGCCCCCAAAATTCAAATTTGAATTTAGATGGTTTTAGGTGGGAAAAGGGGAAAACAGGGTATTTGAGGGAATTTTCAAAATAGTAAAAGGGCTTTTTCTTTTGTATCCTCATTTTTGGGAGAAAAGTAATGAAATGGAACAAAGGAATAACACCTATGTATCATTTGTTTGTGTTGCTCGATCTTCACCACCGAGTATACTGGAAATACTCGTATTGCATTCTCGTGCACCTAATCAACCGCCTTGCCCATATTACACAAGCGAGTTGTAATTCATCTTTGGCCCATGCATACACTACTGACTCTTCAACCAAATCTTGCACTATTTTCAATAATTTCCAAGGGAATCATGCTCTTCTTGATTCGGGCAAAATGATTCTCGATAAAAGCTCTATTACTATAGCATTTCTATGTGACAATCTACCCTGCACATAGTGCAGTTCATATGTTATATATCCATTACTGGATCTCACATTTTTCCACTCTTCTCCAAACACTCTTTCTAGAACATGCCCTATTTATGCTTCAGTTGCAACGGTCATTGTGTGACCTTCTATCGGTAACCGATATATCCTGTACACATCCTCTAACGTGATGGTTATCTCTCCAGTGGGTAACTGGAATGTTCCCCTATTGGGATCCCATATTTCAACTAGGGCTGATATATAACATCTATAAACATGTATCGGCTCCATTCGGGCCACTCCTTCCAAACCAACTTCCTTCAACCATTGTCAGCCATCTGTATTTAGTCTATTCCTGGTATTCTAAAAAGTTTTTCTCAATTGATGTCATGCCCTAATTACCTTCAGTGGTCAAATATCTACTACTCCTAGAGGATCACTGTTGTTGGTTCTGAAATTTTCAAAATCCATAACTTAGAGAGTATGTACCAATATATCAGCTAGCAGGAGTAAGATAATTATGAGACACACTATGGTGTTCGTTCCCGATATCATCAATACTAATAGGGTAAACCCTAATAATAGTACTATGTTATTCATTGCCATGAACAATGGATAGGTTTATTCCTTATATCTAAGATAAAATCTATATCCTTCTATTCCTTCTGTGATGTTGAGGTTATTCCCTCGACTTCGTTTCATACATAGTACTCCTAGGTCTATTTAATTTTGTGTATTCACAAGTCAATAATTTGGATCCTTCTCTTGTATCGATGAATTAGATTCTTTCAATGTGCTATAGAAACATTATTTTGACACACGTCCTTCTATTATGGTCTCTATCTTGCTTCACGTCTTATCATCGACCATTCGATGACTCCAACGAACATTTTCGTACATACTTGTACAAATGTCCCTTTATTATTTTGTTGATAAATCACACCTAATGCATAATTTTCTTACTGTAAAGTGTACCTTTATGAACTTTATGACCACAAGGTAAGGTTACAGCTAAATATTACCAACTCAACTTAATTTACTTGTGACTCTGATGTTTGGTTTACTGTCGATTTTCATGTATGCAGTTTTTTTGTTCCTCAAACCACTACAGAAAAACTACACTTCTTATGATTTTATTACCACATGTATGCCATATTGGCTAGTTCATGATTTAAATAACTTAACACCCCATATTAGTTTCAACCACCACCCAGTTGGCCAGGTGCATACTTGCAGAATAATTTTGTGGAGTTGTATGTGGTGGTGACACTTGGGATTCAAGCTCACTTGGTGGAGTCCCCTAATTCTCATATTGGGGGGACTTATGTGAAGTTTCACCCCCCTTGCTCTCTTCCAACATCTCGGAGTTTCATAATCTAGTGTTGTCGGGCGACTTCTTCCGCCATTACACCATAACCTCTAACTGGAAGTTTCCAGAGTGTATTATAACATTGATCAAAAACAAAAATAAATAAAACATTGTTTTGTTCAATTTTTTATCTTAAACTCCCTTTAATTAGTTTTCAACTATCTTGCAAGGTTTCATTTATGATTGCATCCCAAGCATTGACCTTACTTATACCAAATGTTTTTCTTAAGGTTGTGGAATTTTTCTCTCAAGCTTAGTTTCATGCCCCAAGTCTTTGCTAACCTAGATCTTAACCAGAATCTATCATATTAGCCTGGGCTCTGATACTAACTGTAACGAACCCATTAGTTATTCCTTATCCACATACTTGTTTTTTATACATATATATAGATGTTCCTCTTCATATGGCAAAAGACCTAACCATGTCCTAAGATAGACATATTTCATTCATATTGTAACTTTCAAGGCACATAGCTTCAAGAGCCATAGAGACTTGATCAAAGTCTCCTTAAGTAGAAGTGATCAGCTTCTACGAAACAACCATACCCCCTTTGGTATGAGTACATAGGCCAAGCATATAGGATTCATCTCCCTTAGAAAGGAGAAATCACCATTTGGTCCACCAAGACCAGGTTAATGCCTTGAATATGGAGAACCAAACTGATGGTAAACCATCATAAATGAAATAACCATACCTATGGTTATTCATAAATCTTAGCTCTGATCCAATCTATCTATATAGGAGTTCTAAGATCACTATATCACTCTTGTGATAAAAATCCTTAGAATGTCCTCTATCTTAAAGCATCTTCAAGCATATTGGTACACCCTTTGTTTAGGAAACCCTCTTGCTAACCCCATTACAAATGGGTATGTGTAAACTTCATTCTTTAGTGTATAATGTAGGGTCTATCTTGGTTTATGAATCAAGGTCAATGTGCCATCTTGAGAGTTTCATTCCACAATATGATCTCAACTAAACTATCTTGAGTGCATTTAATCCATGAAGCAAGATTCATTACATATTATCCTTAGGTTTGAAGCACTATATGAAACTTCCTTTTAGACAAGGTTTGTGTTCCATTCAAGAATAAGGATATAATGCATAAATCTAGTTATCCCCTTAATATTTGGTGTTTATAACATGAATATGAACGGTGTTGCCTATGGAAAGGTGCATCATTCATAAATAATTATCCCACAATATTATAGTAAAATTAGACAAATGCCTCTAATTCATTAACACATTCAAGTAACCATCCTTCCTTTTCATGAAGTTATTAAAATCATTTATTATTGCCCATTATATTCCAAATATAAATGTTAAAATTGAATTGCATTAAGTTGTTAACATAATAGAAATTGAACATTCTTCTCTAGCATCCATACATATTTTACCTACTAAAAATCATACATTATAGTGCATAAAAATAAACATTTCATTTAACAAAAATCATTCTATTTCAAATATAAGTGCAAAATCCACAAGATATAATAAAGCAATTCACAACTAAAGTGACACAAATATTTATCTTGGGAAAACCCTGTTAGGAAAAACCCAGCCTCCAAAATATATGCTTCCTCATTTTCATAAACTAAAAAGGCAAATCTTACAATAATAGCAGGTCATCTATAGGCCCTTCTTCTCAAATAAAGAGCAAGGAGTACAACAATCTTTTAATCTCTTGATGTAATTAAGGAATCACCCAATTTCTTTTTCCAAGACATCAATATGAAATTCACTTTATCATTGAGGGATCTCTAGTTCCTTTAGGTTCCTTTCTCTAAATATTTTAATATCTTACATTGTTTATGAAAGTCATTGGAATTATATTTTGGAGATATCACATTTCGAGGGAGTTCTATAATTTCCCTTAAGAATGAATTCCCAAATTCATTCTTCATAATTGATTTATAATCAATCCCTTGAGTAATGGATTTAAATTCCCATACCTTTAAATCCATTACTAACCGTTTCTTAAGAGTGAATTCCCAAATTAACTCTCTTTTTTATTGAATTCCATTTAGTACCTTGAATTTAGGGTTCAATACCTTTAATTTATCAATTCTCATTCTTCGTTCCATTTATTTAATCAATTAAATCTAACAAAGCTTTTAAATAGACCATCACATAAACCACTTAGTCCAAGGTAATCTAACTTTCATTCATTAATCAACTAAATTTAACAAAACCATTTGATAGACTGTTACATAAGCCATCTAATCCTTAGTTTCCTAATTTCTTAATAAAATTACCTTATGAAGTTAGGTTCTATAACTCCACCCTAAATACCTTACCTTCCAACGGCTTCAAAGACTTTTAACCCCAAATTGTTTATACGTAGAGGAAACCTTTAAAACATTCTCAATTTGGTCTATGTTAGTTCTCTTAAATCCCTAGGTAATATATGGAAAAGAGGCTTCCCATTGGGAATGATAATAAAGGCATACATCCTTATTAATAATCTTCCTTTTTACGTAAAATTCCCTTTTTGCTCTATAAATTTAACATAGTTTTATACCATTGTTTCCTATGTACCAATTGGGTACCAATTCCCTAATTTAACCTGCCCATGACTTAAACAAAAGTATTTAATAAAGACCTTATATCTATTTCTTTATCCTATGTCTCACTTTAGGAAGACTCCTCCTTATTTAGATGGCCCAAAACTTTTTGTGGTTTCACTAATTTACCATTTCAAGTGCACTCATTGAAGTTATAATCCCCTACTACGGACTACTAAAACCCCAAGGAGTTAATTCCTTTGATTTCTAGATTGATTAAGGCATCTACCTTCTTTACAAGGCTGAATTCCAATGATTGTTGGCTTCAAGGTAACCCTTGTATTCAAAATTGATTAATGAACCTATAACACTGTGTTAGATTTTTAGAGAATGAACCCTCTTACTTCACCTTCTAGCTAATCCTTTAGAAGTTCTCTTGGAACTCGTGCTATCTTGAGCTATTAGGCCATAGAAGCAAGATGGGTTTTTAGACCAGAAGGCTTATCGACACAGGTCGGGTCATCAAATTCAAAATTATTGCGAGTTCGATGCCTATCTTCGATGAAGCAGGGAAAACCTTGATTTTCATAGTGGCAACGGTAATCCATCTCAGACATGATTTGGTTTCGTAAACTTAGTGTTCGGTTAAGGGATTTGACGAATTATAAGACCCTTTTATTGTTCCAAAAAAATAATGATTTAAGATACTTGGTACGCAGGTGGTTATGTTACATATCTTCGCTCGGGGTGCGGCATTTGAACTACGTCCAAAACATCAATGGATAGAGGGGTTACACCTGCATTATTCTACCTCCTAACTCGGGCGAAGCCAGTCATAGATCCAATTTCAAACAGTTTCTCAACCAAGGTTGAGAATGTAGATGGGGTTTTTCTACGATTGTCAGGGCATACTATACAACTCCCAGGTGTCCATGACCCTCCTAAAATGACGCAAAGTGGTTTACAGGATGCTCTCTTTCCACAATATGATAGTCGCCAAATACATCGCATAGATTGGTGACTTAGTAAATGTCTTCGTATCTACCGTTCCTGTATCTAAACACGGGTGTGATTCAGGAAGTGCAACGCACTATAGATACGAATGCAGAGTATCCCCCCAGGTATCACCATACTGTTGTGGGATCCGAAGGTGTAAACCTAACGTCTTTCTACAAATTAGATCAGATTGTGGTAGACGCAATCTCCCTTAATGCAGAGTACATGTACTCCAAGAGTTGGCTATGGACTATATCCATTGGTTTTAAAGCAAAACACTTAAATCAATTTTAAAGTAGAGTACTTAGGTTAGCTAAATGAGAGTCCTTCCCTGCGAATAGTAGTTCTTGTATCTCAAGGTGTATTGACGTCACATTTTCGTATACCCTTACATAGTCCAGGTCACGTTGTAACATGACCCCATGAGCATACCACTCCTTACCAATTTAATGGTTAATTAACTTCTAACTATAAAGAGTTATGATTTTCTCGTATTTGTGTGTGATCCAATTTAAAAAAAAAACTCACAAGGGAGTAATATATCCAATATAGAGAAAACCCATAACCAAGGAAGCATTTGAATGGATGATAAATTCCATAGCACAAGTCCCTTAATCATAGACTAATATATCTATATCCTAGCATATCAAACTCTAACATTGGCTTAAAATATACCTAGGCTAGCAAGATCAACTAATATATTCAAACTTTATGATTTACTTAAAACAAATTAAAGTATGAGAAAGGAAAGATCCGACCTCGATTTCGAAATCCTTGATTCTTTCCTCCTTGTTTACTCCTTCTAACCTTCCAAAATTTCTCCCAAGAAATCTTTAGACCTTCTAGTTTTTGATCCACCAAAGGGGTGGAGAGCATACTCCCTAGGCCATTAAGATTTCCTCCTTTGCTCATTCCTTCTAATTCTCCAAGCTAGATCCTTACTATGACAAGAAAACCTTTTTGGTCTTCTAGTTTCTTATCCACCCAAGGGGTGGAAAGCATACTCCCTAGACCATCAGGATTTCCTAGATGTCCCATTCTTCACCAAAAGCCCTCTATTTATAGGTATTTTTCCACTCATGGGCCAAATAGTGACCACATTATAATAATACTAAAAATATGCCTTGGCCCCATTATGACTTCATCATGTCCTTCAACGGTTATCTAGGGATGAGGTGAGCAACAAAACTCATACTATTGAGGCATAGGATAGTTACATGGTTAGAACTATTTTTTATAAGCTAGGAAGTCCTTCTCATAATTCTCACCAATATCAGGTATCCACATGAGTACTTCCCAAAAGGTAGGATGACCCTTAAGTTATTTAAAAATTCCTTAGTCCTTTTTAGGTCCCATCCACCTTGGGTCCACTAAATCTGCACATGATTTATTATATGGTTATAATTTTTGTAAAAGATAATTCTTTAAATTTATCTTTTACTAGACCTCATAAATAGCCCTTAAATAATTAATATTTTCTTGTCCTTATAAAATTATTTTATTAGAATTTTTTTAGGATTCTTTAAGGTCTAGGCCCCTTCTATTAAGCATGAATTGATTCCAAAAAAACCAAATTAATAACCTTTAAATAAGACAAGAGGGTGACGGGTCATGACAGGGATTTAGGTTAAATACAAAGATTAAATATTTAAACCATTACAGTGTTAATCATGGCCCATTGGGATTATATTACATAATATGAAATACATTGCATAATAATATATCCTTAGATCTATCCAATACATTTCATAATGTTAACTCATATCCATGAGTCTGATTACAAATTTAACACCCTTCATAATATGAATTTAGGGGCCAAGTAGAGAAGACATTAGTGATAATAATATCATCCCCACAAAATGGATGCTCTAGTGGGACTCCATAGCCGGGGTAGATCCATTTGAATCTCCCTCATCATCTAAACTATGTCCACCTTGCTTTAGGAACTTAGCTTCAATCTCCTGTAGCTTTAGAAAGAAATTATTTATAGGATGTCCCTCCCTTTTACAATATTTACAAGTTGTCTTTATTTTATTTGAATACTTAGCCATGTCCATGGGCCCTAGGTATTAGCCTTCTTAAATTGGAATTCCTTTGCATAAGCCTATATGTGAGGATTTCCAACAACATAATTTTTGCATTACAACCCAAACATTAACTAGAAGAGAGAAAAGTTGGTTAAGAGTAAGAGTCTTGTGGGTTTCCAATAACATAGGAATCATATGAACTATTAGATTCAATATTTGAAAGGAGGGAGAGAGATTAGAAAGAACAATATTAACACATTTTACATCATATTTCTTTTTTCCTCTAGAAGATGCAATATTTACCCTCAAATCCTTGAATCTCATAATATAGTCCTCAACATTATCAAAATAAGAGAAGAAAGATCTAATTACAAGCTACTTATTTTAATAGTATTAAACTTTCTAAATAGTTCACACAACTTTGACCATACCTTCGTAGAGTCAGTTTCTTCTTTGATATGGAAAACCAACTAGGGTCCAATCAATAAGGAAGACAAACCTAGAGCTTATTCTACCTTTTAGTGTTGAGCTTTGTCATAGCAAGATAATCATTTGAGTTGACCAAATACCATAATTTTATCCATTACAAAAAGTAACTAGGGACTTGTGGTACATCTTACACAATCCAACCCTCTATAGCAAGTCTATGAACTAATACCACGAATGCATAGAATATTAAAAATCATGTGATTTGAAAAAAAAGGGCTCAAAATTTTTTTATATGTAAAATTTATGGGCTCTAAGATTTACCCTAATGGACCCCAAAAATAAAAAATTAAGGGCTCTAAACTTAGAAAAGAAATCTCTAATCTTGGCCTGCCACTTGGTGACCTTTAATTTTCTAGAATGATCTAATCACTTTTTATCGTTTTAGCACCTCTGATTTGCCTAGTTGTTGATACTTTCATTCCTCTGATTTGCCAAAGAGATATATACTAAAAAATGATTATATGGCACTTAGGAGAAGCTCAATCCTTGATCTCATGGCCACAAATATCATGCAAATAACTAACTTACCAGCCATGGCCTTTGGAAACAAGGGTAGGAGCTTCTTACTTATACCCCTATCAAGGAAAAGTAGCCAAGGTGGATGTAGTCCTCATAAAAGAGTTCAAGTGTGGGATTAAAATTCATACCCACATACCTCTAACTTTATCCTACTAGTCAATTTATTGCCATAAATGATCATGATTGAAACAGTACCTTTCCATAGGACAAGCACCCCTTTTTTATTACATCGAAGGAAAATAAAATGAGTTGAATACATGATCAACCAGCTTTCAGGAAAGGAACCAACCACCATGCCATGTCACCAACTAGATTAGGGTAGATTTCATTCCATATTATTACCATCATGGTGATAATTCATGTAAACAAGACAAAATGGAAGTGATTGTGATGATTCAAACTTACTACACACTTTGTTATCTACCATGCACACTTATTCAAATGAATTAGAGCACATTCCCTCTCCTTAAAGAGGGACTACATGTGCTCAATACCTTTTGATTATCAAGACACACGCAACACACTAGAAAGCTAATGAATTCAAATTTATTTATTTTTGCTTGTTGCTTCCCTTTGAATCAACACCACTTAAGGTAAATTTTGAAACCCCTTTTTTTAAATAAGAAAATGAATAATCTCTAAAGCTCTTAAAAATAATAGGAATAGAAGTTATTTTTCCCTCTTATGTAAAAAAATATTATAATACTTTTAGGAGAAAAATGTCCAAGGGATCAAAAGAAGAATTAGAGGCTCGAAATGACATTTTTGCATGACCAAGTGAGGTAGATCCATACATTGGAATTTACATTATTTTTCAAAAATGAATAGAAGTAAACCTATTGGTGTTATTTTCTGTGTCCTTAAGTAGCTGGGGTTTTCACGCCACAAGAAAATAATTGGTTCAATAATAGCACTGTGGACTCTGGTGGATCCATCTCTTTAACTCGAGAAAATATTATCATGAAGACTCTAGACAGACTGAGTAAGTTACGGATACCCTAGAGGTGAGCCTAAAATACTTCTCATATGCTCATGCTCATCCAGATTAATAAAAATGAAGTAAAATTACAATATTAAAAATGACCAAACCTTGAAGTAACTCCCAGCTAATGCTTCAAGCTATAGATCGATGTCTTATCCATTGGGTAATTATAGCCAAACTTAAAGGATGATGAAGAAATAAGGGGGAGGAGATAAAACTAAGCCAATCACATCCATTCAAATAATGTAACAGAGATGATTAAGCATGTCAATGAAAGAAGACGTCACTTATACATTCAAATAATGTAACACATAAATGGGACAACAAGAAAAATTGCACATAATATTGCCAAAAGGAGGAAGTAGGATAGCATAGATCAAAAAATCATTACAATGGAGTCTAGTCAGTGTAACCAAATCTCACCAAGCAAGAACGAATAAATTCTCCATTCAAATAATGTAAAATAGAACTACAACTCTTCGTTCAAATGATGTAATGAAGAGCCTCCTATATTTCGATCTCAGTCACTAGAAATAATCTCAGCAAACTGGACACCTCCTTAGAAAAACCTGCATAGTGATAGGGAAGAAAATGGGGTGACTGGACAAGACACATAAAAAGAAAATACATTTGACAAGGGCGACACTTTGGTATACCTCTTGTAGAATTACTGCACACAAAACTTGATTATTGCGATTGCAGCCATCCTCTCAAATAGCCTGTAGATTGATCTTCATTCAAGGCTCCATGATGGTCCGTAATTGCAAAAAATACAATTGTTTAGATGATAGTTAATAACTACAACTGTTATTAAAAATCGGGTGAAGGCCTAGAAAAAATTATAACTACCTCCAAAATTGATCTACTATCTTGCTTGCATTAAATGGTTCTCATTCATGGCTTGTAGTGGTCTCCACTGATCAAAATATCTCCATTCATCTTGAAAATGGGCCAAAAATGACAATTCTCGGTTGGTGAAACTCGTCCACAAAAAAAGGCTAGTTTTTACTTCTTTTTCCATTTTTATAAGGTTTTAACTTTAGCCAAATTTTAATTCTTATTATCAAATTAAAAATAAAAAAATATATATTATTATCAATTATATTATTTATATATAATATAAAATATATATTATATAAAGTAGAAATCCCCTCTGCAAAAGAAATCGGTCGATGGTCATGGCCATTGGTCAAAATTCCCTTTGCAAATGGAATCGACCGATGGCCAATGGCCATCGATAAAAATTTAATTTGCATTTTAATTTTTGTTTTAGAAAGGCACGAGCGTGCCTTTTATTTTTTTTATATTAATAAAAAAATGGCCGACTGCCTCTCATGGTCGGATGACAAGCGTCGACCAATTTTTTTTTTTAATAAAAAATGTGGAGGTGGGGCAGTCAACTGACCCTCTCTCATGGTCGGTCGACGAGCATCGGCCAACGCCCTCTCATGGTCGATCGACGGAGGTTGATCGAATATATATATATATTATAATATAAATATATAATATAATATAAAATATAATAATTATAATTATCACTTTAATTATTAATTAAAATATTATTATATATAAAGTTTAATTAAATATTTAAATAAATTTAATTAAAAATAATCAAATTTAATTAAATACCTAATTAAACATATAATCAAACTTTATTAAAAAGGAAAATATTTAATTAAACATTTAAGACCCTGGAGGTCAAAATGATTAATTAAATTTTACTAAAGTTCAAAAATAATGATAAAAGACCAAAATGACAACTTGACTTCAACGACACAGAGATTTTTAAAGACACTTTTGGAAGGTGATACAGGCCTTAAAAAGACCCAAGGACCCAGAATTTATTGAACGAAGGAGACTGGGACATAAAAATGCAGGGGACTCACAGGACACCAAAATTTTCAAACAACTAGGGGTAAAACAAGTTGAATTTGAGGATCCAACACAAGCTCCAACTAGGACAGGTGATGAAAAATATTGTTGGGCAATGAATCACCTTAGAACTCCAAAATCTCTAGCAGACCAAAAAGAAAAAACTTGCCTAATCACCTACAAAAAACTCCTTAATGAAAATACTTTAGTCACCTATAGAAACTCCTTAATCACCTAAAAGGACTGCTTAATCACCTAGAAAGGACTCCTTAATCACCTACAGAAAAACACCTTAGCCACCTATAGAATCTCCTTAATCACCTAAAAGAACTGCTTAATCACCTAAAGACTAAAACACACTTCTTCTTTTTGTGTTTTCTCAAACCCTTTGTACAAAATGATATAATTTTCAAATGTTGGCCATTGATAGGAATTGAAAATTCCTTGCCATCCATAGTTTGCAACTTGTAAGTATATTGGCCTATTGTTTGAAAAATTTGATAGGGACCATGCCATTTTGGTTCCCAATTTCCTTTTTCCCCATGCTTGTCATTCTTAGGATCCCAATACAACACTATATATCCTTCCTGAAAATGTTTACCTCTGGACTTTTTATTGAACAACTGTGATGTTTTATGAGCCTGCTCAGTTATCTTCATTAATGCATCTTTTCTATCTTCCTGCAACTTCACAATCTGATCAAGTCTTCTCTGTAAGACATTTGGATTTTCATGATCTTGTAGAAGCAAAGACAAAGCATGACTTTCTACCTGAGGGGTAAATAGAGCATTCTCACCATAAACTACCTCATAAGGAGATTTTTCTATGCTTCTTTTGACTGACATTTTATTAGCCCATAGAGCAAACTTCAGTTCACTGTCCCAACTTCTCTTGTTCTTGCCTAATGCTCTTCTAATTCTTGTGATCAAATTATTCATTGAGGATTTTGCTAATCCATTCCCTTCAGAATAGTAGTTTTTAGAATGAGAAATATCTATGTTGTACCTAGCACAAAATTCAATCATTTCAAAATAAGTGAAGTAGCTACCATTATTTGTAACTAACTTCTTAGGGACCCCAAATCTTGTCAATATTTTCTCTTCTAAAAACTTGATGACCACACCTGTAGTAGATTTCTTGACAGATTCTAATTCTACCCACTTGGTAAAATTGTCTATTGCTATGATGATTTACCTATGACCTCTAGAAGAATTAAGATTAATCTCACCTATGGGATCTATTCCCCATTGAGCAAAATAAGCTTCAACAATCATTGGTTTCAAGGGCATGGTTGGCAAATTCTTCTCCCCTGCAAATTTTTTACAGTTATGACAACTTCTAACAAAATTGTAGACATATATAAACAATGAGGGCCAATAATAACCAACTCTCATGATTTTGTGAGAAGTGGTCTTTGGAGAAAAGTGACCTCCACAAAAACCAGAATGATATTCTTTCAACACTTGAGGTACTTCTTTGACAAAAAACAAAGACGCAACACTCCATATAGATGCCTCTAATACAGTCTACCATCCTTAATGTAATACCTTTGAGCCAATTGCTTGATATACCTTCTTTTATTTTAGGACATGTCTCCTGGAAATGACAAGTTTTTGAGGTAGAATATTATGCCATCATACCATCTACAATCAGAATTATCAATTGTTCTAGCTTCTTGTTGCTCATCTACTACAATAGTGTTATTCATATCTTCTTCCTCTTTGTTGGTCAAGTACTTTGCTAGTCCTTGTCCTTTGATAATCTACACTACCTTGAACTCCATATCATACTGCAATGATTAGGCTATCCACCTTGCAAGACTACCTAAGGGTTTAGGCTAAGTGAAAATATCTTTAATAGTAATGTAGGGGATGCAAGCTATTACTTTTGGACATTTTGAGTCAAAGTTGTCATTGATGTCAAGGAATAAGCTACCGTTGATGTAAAAAGGTCAAAAGGAACAATGCAAAGGTTAATGGCAAAAGAGCTTCATAATATTTTTAATATTATGTGGAAGCATAAGTTTAAAGGTTTTTATTAAAACCATGTTTTGGAAAAATAAAAGGTTTTCCTTAAAACCAATGATGGCAAAAATAAAAGGTTTTTTCATTAAAACCATGTGGGCAAGTTGTAAGGTTTTTCTAAAAACCAAGGAGGCCCTAAAGTTTGGTTTAAAAGGCCAAAGTCCATTTAATTATTAAATTATAATAATTAAATTCTTAAAATAATTTAATTTATTATATTTAATAAATAATGGCCAAAGTCTAATGTTGGGCGTCGGTTCTTTCGCATACATTTTTGATGTCTCCCTCCGTCGACTTCATCACGTGCATTGTCGACGTCTTCCTCCACCGACGTGGGAGCACATTGGAAGGCATATGGCATATATATACCATAGCCTTTCCAAAGGTAAAATTATCCATCCGATTCGCTAAAGACTATCACATGCTATTTCGTGCGCATTCCTCATGGTAGTAACTTCGTGCAACGCATTTCGTAGAGCATGGGTGAAGGAGCCATATTTTGGCTCATGTGTTTTAGAAGGTCAAAGCGTTGAAGGCGCTTGGAGGCTCCAAGAGGAGCACGTGGCTCCATGGCGTGGAAGCCATGGTCAAGGTGCTAGTGGGAGAGATGCGCTCGGTTCGACTCACGCGCATGCCAAAGTGGTAAAGCTTTTTAATTATTAAATTTGATTTTTGCTTAGGCTAAAGTTTGTCTTAGGAGAAATAAGGGGAATATTTTTTTTGGAGTTTAGCCTAAGTTAAAGAGAATTTTTATGAGTTTTATGAAAGGTGTTTGCTGAGATTAATTTGTGGGTAAAAATATTTTTACCTTAGAGGAAAGGAAAATTATTTATTGCATTATTTTTCAAAAGAATTATTTTTAAATGCAATATTAAAGTAGGGAGTTATAAGTAGAAATTGGGTTAATTTTTGAGGATATTTTTCTGAAGTAGCTTATGTCAAATTTGAATGGTTGAGATGAAATTGTGATGAGTTAGGGTTTTGAGAAGTGAATATTTAAACTATTGTGGTGTTGGATATTATTTTAAGAATGGAGTAATAAGGTGTATTTGTGAGTTATTATATGCTTTGTATTGTTATCTAACTTCTTTGAGCTTGGCAAAGAAGTGTTTGTGGTTGTGGCAGATGTTTGAGGTTCCTTCATCATCAAGAAAAAGGTATGAGCACATTCTTCCATAGTTGAGTTGATTGGTTGGTTTTCTGGAAAACAAGTTTGGAGTGAAAAGGATTTAATTTGATTTCCTTATTGAGTGTGTTGAGTTAATGCTTCAAGGTTTTCTGGAATAAAGAGTTGTTGTTAAAACCTTGTTTTATAAGCATTGTTGTTGAAGCCATTGGTTAAGTGAAGAATTTGAACTAGGGTTTGAAAAGAACATGAGTATCATTGTTATGTGAGATTGTTTTATAAGCATTGTTGTTGAAGCCATTGGTTGAGTGAAGAACTTGAACTAGGGTTTGAAAAGAACATGAGTATCATTGTTATGTGAGATTGGTTGATAAGCATTGTTGAAATATTTTGAGTGAAGGTTTATATGCTTGGACTAGGGTTTGTAAGCAAGGATTGTTTCATTGAGTGATTGGTTGAGTAGAGTTGGTTGAGCCTAGTCAAGTGGATGTGTGAAGTAATTGTTCAAGTTCCATAAAATAAACTATTCTATATTCTAAATTGATTTGAGAAAGTGATTGAGTATTGAGTTGAATTTGAAGCATATTGAGTCTCTAACAATTCTCTATATGTTTCTAAAAGAATGATTGAAAGTGATTGAGTATTGAGGTGAATGTGAAGCATATTGAGTCTCTAACAATTCTCTGTATGTTTCTAAAAGAGTGATTGAAAGTGATTAAGCATTGTGATGAGTATAGAGCATATTGAGTCTCTAACAATTCTCTTTATGTTTCTATGAGATTGGACAAGTTCTAGTGTGGACTTGTTGAGCAGATTTGAGGTAAGTCTTTGAGAAGACTTGTGGATAGATTTGGGTAAGCTTTTGTGGAAGCTTACAATACAGATTGAGAGCAGATTTGGATAAGTTCTTGTGAGAACTTATTGAGCAGATTGGACAAGTTCTAGAGAGGACTTGAGGATAGATTGGTGTGAGCTTTTGTGGAAGCTTACAAGGTATATTTGAGATAAGTCTTTGAGAAGACTTGAGAGCAGAGTTGATTGATTGATTTGTTCAAACCTTGAGTTAAGGTTTGGGGTAGATCCAAGAGAGTTGATTTGAGATTGAGTCAAGCTTTGAGTTAAGGCTTGAGGATAGATATTGAGGATAGATTTGTGCTAGACCGAAGGACTATGTTTAGTATAGATTCGAGGATAGATTTTGGTGCATATTTGAGGATAGGTTTGTGCCAGACTAGAGATAGAGATTGAGGATAGATTTGTGCTAGACCGAAGGACTATGTTTAGTATATATTTGAGATAGAGCTTTGGAGGTGATAGAGTTGAGGATAGAGATCTCCATCCATAGCAGGGAGGATAGGTGTCTTCTATGGATAGAGTTCCATTTGCTAAGGGTAGTGGAGGTAGAGGTCTTCTAGAGGATCACCAGCCAGAGTAGAGTTAGGATATTGGTGTCTCCTATGGATAGAGATCCATGAACTTGATTTAGGGGATTGGTGTCTCCTTTGGATAGAGGTCCATAAACATTGTAATAGGGAAAGGATTCCCAAGAGATTGATTGAGAAAGTTTTAGTAAAATATTTTCTCCGTGGAGTAGCCCACATTGGGTGAACCATGTAAATTTGGTGTCTCTATTGTGTGTGGTGATTTATGCATTGCTTTGATTATTGCTATTGATATTGCTATCTATACATTGCATAATATTGGTTGGGAAAGAAAAGTAAAAAGTGGTCTTATACTGTTCACCCCCCTCTCAGTATAAGCTTGTGTTCTTCAATTGGTATCAGAGCGGGTTCCTTCGAAAGAGTTTAACAACTTGAAGGAAAAGCTTACAAGAACACAATGGATTCTAAGAATGGATCATCAGATAATTCAGCACCAATATTTGATGGAAGTGATTATATATATTGGAGTATGAGAATGAAGATTTACCTGATGGCACTTGGCAATGAGATTTGGGAAGCAGTTGAAAATGGATACGATCCCTCAGTTGATCCACCTACAGATAAGGAAGGTAAGCTTCTACAACATTACAATTCAAAAGCAATGAATGCAATTTTGAGAGGTTTGCATAGAACAGAGTCCATAAAAGTTATGCATTGTCAAGATGCAAAAGGAATGTGGGATAAGTTGCAAAATATATATGAAGGAGATAAAGGTGTCAAGAAAGCAAAGATACGAAACCTCAAAGGACAATTTGAAGAGTTAAGAATGAAGGATGAGGAAAACATTAGTACTTATCTACTTCGAATCGATGAGGTTGTTAATGCTATGCAAGGACTTGGACTTAAGGTTGAAGAATCAGATGTTTGTGATAAGGTCTTAAGATCTCTTCCAAAAATATTTAGTGAAAATATTTCTGCTATAGAAGAATCAAAGGATGGTGATTCTTTGACAAGAGATATGTTGCTTGGTATTCTTACAACTTTTGAGTTGAGAACAAAAGAACCTAATCCCCAGAAGGAAGCAACCTTCAAAGCAATCAAGAAGACAAAGGGTAAGAAGTCAGAATCAAGCAATGAGTCATCCAGTGATGAAGAAGCTAATTATGGCAAAAGGAACAAGGATTCAAGAAGATCTAGAGATGCAAAATCTGTTAGATGTTTCAATTATGGAAAATATGGTCATTATGCAACTGATTTTCAAGAAGCTAAGAATAACAATGATGAAGATAAATAGGATCACAAAAATAGGGAATCAGAAAGATACAGGCATCAAAATAAAAGCAAGGATGGACAAAGCAGACAAGGAAAGAAGTTCTTTCAAAGGCAAAAGAGGAGCTACTATGCAGACAAGGCAAGTAAGTACTCAAGTGATAGTGATAATAGTTTTTCAGATAATGATAGAGATGAAGTCCTATTTATGATTGAAGAAAAAGAAGTCAAGAAAAGGTCACCAATAATTCTCAAGTGTTTTAGATGTGGTAACTTTGGACATCTTGAAGATAGTTGTACAAGAAATGGTTATAGTTTTAGTGATGATGAATATGAAGATACACTTGAAGGACTAGAAGAGAATATTCTAATGGCTCTAGAGAAAGAAGAAAGTGATCCTATAGAAGACAAGTCAAAAGAAAATGAAGATGTAGACAAAGGTAAACAAATAGAGGAAGAATCAGATAAAGAAGGATATGATCTTAAGGGAGAACTTATTTATGCTCTTGAAATAGTAAAGAAGGTAAGAAAGCAAAACTCTAAACTTGAGTTTCAGTTTCAAGAATGTGATGAAGAGAGAAGAATGCTTATAGAGGATCTAGACAAATCAAAGGCTAAGACAAAGAAGTTCAAATATAAGTTAGAAGCAAAGGTCTTAGAATGTGAAAAGTTAGAACAAGAAGTGGTTCTACTAAAGGAATATTTAGAAAAGTCCAAGAGTAAGCTACACAAGTTTGGAAAGAGTTCAAATATTGTGGATAAGATGATCAAGGTACAAAGAAGGTCAACAAACAAAATAGGTCTTGGTTTTGAATAGGCTCAAAAGAAATAAGAAGAGAATTCAATCTCAAGTTCTGAAGGAGAAGAAACTTTAGAAGAAGATAGTGTAAGAGAAAGTGAGACATCTGAGGATGAGTTGGACAATAGAAAGTTCAACAAAGATAAGAACAATGCACAAAGAAGAAATAGATGGAACAACAATCAGAATAGGTTAAGAGAGACTAAGAGACCAATGAGGTCAAGACAAGGAAACTTCAATGGAAGATGTTTTTCATGTCACAGGTTTGGGCACATGGCTTCACAGTGCAGGACACATGAAAGATAGGAATATGGGAACAAATAACTTTTCCATGGGTATTGCTACTCATGTAATCAGTTTGGTCACAAGGCAATGAATTGCAGGGTTCATGATAGAAAAGGATATGGCTTCACTAGGAGAAATCCTAAGATATTTGCACCTCCAAGGAATAATAACATTAAGTGTTATAAGTGCAATAATGATGGACACACAACAAAATGGTGTAGAGTAGACATTCCAGAATCAAGTATGAATAGGAACAGGAATAGGAAAAGGGATATGGATATGAATAGGAACAGGAATAGGAACATGGATATGAACATGAACAAGAATAAGAATAGAAATAGGAACAAGAATATGGATATGGATAGGAGCATGGACATGGAAAGGAATAGTTAGAGGAATCAGAAGGATCAGATAAGAAGAAAAGAGGATAAAGGTAAAGACTAGTGCTTGCTGGGAGTAGAAATACTCCCACCCTAGAATTAACCACCTCAAGAAGAGGTGGGGGAGGGGCTAAGCTAAGAGAATCATTCTTAGCCCCGAGCCCCAAAGGTGACCCTTTGCCATTGATGTCAAAGGGGGAGAGATTTGAGTAAGGGGGAGAGATTTGGTATTTGAGTAAAGAGGAGAGATTTAAAAAGAGCATTGAGCTAGGGGGAGCAATGTCCTAGGGGGAGTAAAACAAAGAAAAGGTTAAGTTTCTGGTAAAAATAATTTGGGTTGCCATCAATGACAAAGGGGGATATTGTTGGACATTTTGAGTCAAAGTTGTCATTGATGTCAAGAAATGAAGTTGTCATTGATGTCAAGGAATAAGCTACCGTTGATGTAAAAAGGTCAAAAGGAACAATGCAAAGGTTAATGGCAAAAGAGCTTCATAATATTTTTAATATTATGTGGAAGCATAAGTTTAAAGGTTTTTATTAAAACCATGTTTTGGAAAAATAAAAGGTTTTCCTTAAAACCAATGATGGCAAAAATAAAAGGTTTTTTCATTAAAACCATGTGGGCAAGTTGTAAGGTTTTTCTAAAAACCAAGGAGGCCCTAAAGTTTGGTTTAAAAGGCCAAAGTCCATTTAATTATTAAATTATAATAATTAAATTCTTAAAAGAATTTAATTTATTATATTTAATAAATAATGGCCAAAGTCTAATGTTGGGCGTCGGTTCTTTCGTACATTTTCGATGTCTCCCTCCGACTTCATCGCGTGCATTGTCGACGTCTTCCTCCATCGACGTGGGAGCACATTGGAAGGCATATGGCATATATATACCATAGCCTTTCCAAAGGTAAAATTATCCACCTGATTCGCTAAAGACTATCACATGCTATTTCGTGCGCATTCCTCGTGGTAGTAACTTCGTGCAACGCATTTCGTAGAGCGTGGGTGAAGGAGCCATATTTTGGCTCGTGTGTTTTAGAAGGTCAAAGCGCTGAAGGCGCTTGGAGGCTCCAAGAGGAGCACGTGGCTCCATGGCGTGGAAGCCACGGTCAAGGTGCTAGTGGGAGAGATGCGCTCGGTTCGACTCACGCGCATGCCAAAGTGGTAAAGCTTTTTAATTATTAAATTTGATTTTTGCTTAGGCTAAAGTTTGTCTTAGGAGAAATAAGGGGAATATTTTTTTTGGAGTTTAGCCTAAGTTAAAGAGAATTTTTATGAGTTTTATGAAAGGTGTTTGCTGAGATTAATTTGTGGGTAAAAATATTTTTACCTTAGAGGAAAGGAAAATTATTTATTGCATTATTTTTCAAAAGAATTATTTTTAAATGCAATATTAAAGTAGGGAGTTATAAGTAGAAATTGGGTTAATTTTTGAGGATATTTTTCTGAAGTAGCTTATGTCAAATTTGAATGGTTGAGATGAAATTGTGATGAGTTAGGGTTTTGAGAAGTGAATATTTAAACTATTGTGGTGTTGGATATTATTTTAAGAATGGAGTAATAAGGTGTATTTGTGAGTTATTATATGCTTTGTATTGTTATCTAACTTCTTTGAGCTTGGCAAAGAAGTGTTTGTGGTTGTGGCAGATGTTTGAGGTTCCTTCATCATCAAGAAAAAGGTATGAGCACATTCTTCCATAGTTGAGTTGATTGGTTGGTTTTCTGGAAAACAAGTTTGGAGTGAAAAGGATTTAATTTGATTTCCTTATTGAGTGTGTTGAGTTAATGCTTCAAGGTTTTCTGGAATAAAGAGTTGTTAAAACCTTGTTTTATAAGCATTGTTGTTGAAGCCATTGATTAAGTGAAGAATCTGAACTAGGGTTTGAAAAGAACATGAGTATCATTGTTATGTGAGATTGTTTTATAAGCATTGTTGTTGAAGCCATTGGTTGAGTGAAGAACTTGAACTAGGGTTTGAAAAGAACATGAGTATCATTGTTATGTGAGATTGGTTGATAAGCATTGTTGAAATATTTTGAGTGAAGGTTTATATGCTTGGACTAGGGTTTGTAAGCAAGGATTGTTTCATTGAGTGATTGGTTGAGTAGAGTTGGTTGAGCCTAGTCAAGTGGATGTGTGAAGTAATTGTTCAAGTTCCATAAAACAAACTATTCTATATTCTGAATTGATTTGAGAAAGTGATTGAGTATTGAGTTGAATTTGAAGCATATTGAGTCTCTAACAATTCTCTATATGTTTCTAAAAGAATGAGTGAAAGTGATTGAGCATTGAGGTGAATGTGAAGCATATTGAGTCTCTAACAATTCTCTGTATGTTTCTGAAAGAGTGATTGAAAGTGATTAAGCATTGTGATGAGTATAGAGCATATTGAGTCTCTAACAATTCTCTTTATGTTTCTATGAGATTGGACAAGTTCTAGTGTGGACTTGTTGAGCAGATTTGAGGTAAGTCTTTGAGAAGACTTGTGGATAGATTTGGGTAAGCTTTTGTGGAAGCTTACAATACATATTGAGAGCAGATTTGGATAAGTTCTTGTGAGAACTTATTGAGCAGATTGGACAAGTTCTAGAGAGGACTTGAGGACATATTGGTGTGAGATTTTGTGGAAGCTTACAAGGCAGATTTGAGATAAGTCTTTGAGAAGACTTGAGAGCAGAGTTGATTGATTGATTTGTTCAAACCTTGAGTTAAGGTTTGGGGTAGATCTAATAGAGTTGATTTGAGATTTAGTCAAGCTTTGAGTTAAGGCTTGAGGATAGATATTGAGGATAGATTTGTGCTAGACCGAAGGACTATGTTTAGTATAGATTTGAGGATAGAGTTTGGTGTATATTTGAGGATAGGTTTGTGCTAGACCAGAGATAGATATTGAGGATAGATTTGTGCTAGACCGAAGGACTATGTTTAGTACAGATTTGAGATAGAGCTTTGGAGGTGATAGAGTTGAGGATAGAGATCTCCAGCCAGAGTAGGGAGGACAGGTGTCTTCTATGGATAGAGTTCCATTTGCTAAGGGTAGTGGAGGCAGAGGTCTTCTAGAGGATCACCAACCAGAGCAGAGTTAGGAGATTGGTGTCTCCTGTGGATAGAGATCCACGAACTTGATTTAGGGGATTGGTGTCTCCTTTGGACAGAGGTCCATAAACATTGTAATAGGGAAAGGATTCCCAAGAGATTGATTGAGAAAGTTTTAGTAAAATATTTTCTCCGTGGAGTAGCCCACATTGGGTGAACCACATAAATTTGGTGTCTCTATTGTGTGTGGTGATTTGTGCATTGCTTTGATTACTGCTATTGATATTGCTATCTATACATTGCATAATATTGGTTGGGAAAGAAAAGTAAAAAGTGGTCTTATACTGTTCACCCCCCTCTCAGTATAAGCTTGTGTTCTTCAATTACCTTATTAGACCCAAAGATATACTTAAATTGATCCAATGCTCTGATTAATGCATAAGCCTATTTTCCAAAATGGAAAATTTTAGTTGAGCACCCTTTAATCCTGTACTCATATGGGCCTATCATTTTTCTCTCCATATTGCTGAGCTAGAATTGCAAAAATAATGTATTCTAAAGCAAATGAGTAGATTTTAAAATCTTTGGAGTAATTAGGGCAAATCAATACTAGAGCCTTAGTAATTGCATCTTTAATTTTTTGAAAAGCTATAGTATTTTCCTCTATCCACCTTATTTCTCCTTTTTTCTTTATCATGTCATTTATTGGCTTGGAAATCTGAGAAAAAATAGGGATAAACCTCCTAATAAAGTTAATCCTTCCAAAGAATAATCTAGCTCCCTTAATATTATTCGAAGGGGGAATTTTAGCAATGTCTTCTACTCTTTATGGATCAATGCTAATTCCATATGTTGAAATAATATGCCCAAGTAGTTTACCTTGTGTGGCCCCAAACACATATTTTATAGGATTAAAAAATATGCCAAAATCCTTGCACCTATCAAACACTTGAGTTAGATGTGCAAAATGATATTCAAGTTTCTTTGAATAACTGTAATATCATCAAGATATACTACCACTATCTTGAACATCAATCCTTTAGAAGAAACATCCATTGCTCTATGAAATGTTGCCCCTACATTCATCAATCCAAAGAGCATCCTGAGATACTCAAATGTTCCCCATGGTGTAGTGAAAGTTGTTTTGTGTTTGTCTTCTAGATTTACTTCAATCTGATTGTAACCTGAAAAACTATTCAACAAAGACATTCTTGATGACCCAACCATTGCTTGAAGCAATTGATCCATATTTGGAAGTGGATAATTATCTTTAAGAGATATCTTATTCAAATTCTTAAAATCTACACAAAGCCTGATCTCACCATTCTTTTTTCTAACTGGAACTAGGTTTTTCAACCAAGTAGAAAATATCACCTTCCTGATTATCTTGGTATCTAGTAACTTTTGCACTTCTTTCTACATAATTGGATGCAAAGTGGGATTGAACTTCCTTTATTTTTCTTGAAAGGCTTAGTATCTTTTTGAAGAGGTATTATGTGAGTCATTACATTTTTATTTAAGGTCTTGAGATCTTCATAGCTCCAAGCAAAAGCATCCATGTTCCTTTTCAATAACTTGATATACTGCTACTTCTCTTTTCTTGATAGGGCCTTATTGATCCTATCAAACTTGGGGTCTTTCTTTGTTCCAATATTAACTTCATCAATATCATATTCTTGGACGAGAGTTTTATATGCTCTATCAAAGTCATCAAACAAGCTCTCTAAAGATACCACCCCCTAGGGATCTTGTTGGTATTTAGTTGTATGAATTTTGAAGGCTCTCCAATAAAATCCTTCAATTTTTCTTCATCACTTTCATCACAAATAACATCAAAAAATTCATTTTGCATAGTCATAAAATCATTAATGCGTATATCATCATGAAAAATTGTAAATATACCACATTATCAAGAATAGATAGCTTATAAACATATATGGTTGGAAACCTTTCAATAAACCAAGTGCCTATCTCAATATTTTTAGCTCAAGAGCATTAATCGCCAATAGATTAGCATTATGATTTTTTGCTCTAGGAATAAATTGCAGATCAAAAGCCAAGAATCTATCTATTTCATCCAACACTGCCTGCTTATATTGCTTTAGTCTATGGTGCTTTGTTTGATATTTCCCTTTTATTTGTTGGATTATTAGTTCAAAATCCCCACTAACTATGAGGTAATTAATACCCAACTCTTTGGACTTCCTTAGCCCTAGCAATAAAGTTTCATATTCTGCAACATTATTGGTACAAGAAAATTCTAACTTGTATGGTATGCTAAGATAGCTACCATTGTGTTAGTCTTACAATGACACTGAGAGGGGGGGTGAATCAGTGTAGCTCTTTAAACTTGAATTTACAGCTCTTAATACCGCAACAATTAAAACTTATTACTAGATACAACAAGTATAACAAAAGAGCATCACACAACACAAGATTTAACGAGGTTCACCAATGTGGCTACTCCTCAAAAATTGATTGCTTGGACTACCATCCAAATCCAACCTTTGCAAAGCACCAACTTTACAATCAATTTACCAAGCACCCACTGGAAGGAGCACCAACCCCTGATTTATCTGCACTAATAGAAAGGAGCACCAACCCCTGATTTACACACACCAAGGAAGGAGCACCAACCCCTGATTTATCTACACCAATAAGGAGCACCAACCTTAAAAGGAGCACCAACCCAAACAAAGGAGCACCAACCCCTGATGCCAAGCTCCAACCTAGACTTCAATTTGAATCTATAAGTTTGATAGTAAGATACCTTTGCTTTTGCAAGACCTTACTAGTCTTCTTCACCTTTGCATTCTCTTCCTCCTTTTCTCTCTAATCACTTCGCACACTCTACTTCGTTACAGTCGAACTTCATGATCATCTTCTCCCTTTTGTGCACTCTGCTCTCTTTGCAAATTTTGCACTTAGCATGATTCGACACGACTTGCTCTCTATGCACAATGACCGTATTTCACACACATTCGACATCTCTCAATTCTCCAAACAACCCTCCTTTTATAACAATATTTTTTATGATGAAAACCCTAATCTTAGTCGGCTATAAATCCTAATCTTAGTCAGCTTTCATAACAACTGTAAACCCTAATTTTAGTCGACTGTCATCGGTCTTCGTCGGCTTCAACTCAAGAAGATGTTCGGTTTATCCATCGCTTGATGATTTCATTCTAGATAGACCCTGTAACCACCATACTGACTTTTGATCACTCTTCATATTTTAGCAATATGAAATCACTCTGTATCCCTTGTAAATGTCGTAGTGATGTCGGTCCACTGTCATACTTCTCATTTCAGTCGGGTTCTCCTTCTTGACTTGCGCATTTATGACCTATCATGAAATCATGACATTTTTACCTCTGTAGCTTCTTTTGTTGTTGTTGCCATGAAAATACAACATGTCACGATATCGTGACACTTTCACCTTCGTACACTTTCTCTATTCTTTTGTCATGATATCATGACATTTCTTACCTTCGTAGACTTCGTCTTTTCTTTTGTCGCAATATCGTGACATTTCTGCCTCCGTATACTTCGTCTTTGCTTTTGTCATGATATCGTGACACTTCTACTTCCATAGACTTTGACTTTGCTTTTGTCACGATATCGTGACACTTCTACCTCCATAGTCTTCAACTTAGCTTTTGTCATGAAATCGTGACACTTCTTCGTACTTAGCTTCTTTGCTTTTGTCATGAAATCGTGACACTTCTGCCTTCGAAGTCTTCTTCTCTTTTGTCATGAAATCATGACACTTCTGCTTTCGTACTTTACTTCTTTGCTTTTGTCATGAAATCATGACACTTCTGCTTCCGAAGTCTTGCTTTCTGCTTTTGTCATGAAATCATGATAGTTCTGCTTCTGTACGCTTCCTCTCTTTCTTTTGTAAAAATGCGACATGTCGCGATATCGTGACACTTTTCAAACTTACTTTCTCTCTCCTATTTTAGTCGTGAAAATGTGACATGTCACCAAATCGTGACACTTTTCACACTTACTTTCTCTCTTTTTAGTAAAATGCAATGTCAGAAATCGTGACACTTTTCCAACTTACTTTCTCTCTCCTATTTTAGTCAAAAATGCGACATGTCATGAAATCGTGACACTTTTCCAACTTACTTTCTCTCTCCTTTTAGTCAAAATGCGACATGTCACGAAATCGTGACACTTTTCTTACTTGTTCTCTTTCTTCGAACTTGTCATGAAATCGTGACACTTTTTCCTGCTTTCTCTTTCTCTTCCAACATGTCATGAAATCATGACAGTTTTTCCACTTGCCTTTTTCTCTTCCAACATGTCATGAAATCGTGATAGTTTTTCCTACTTTTTCTCTCTCTTCCAACATGTCACGAAATCGTGACAGTTTTTCCTACTTTTTCTCTCTCTTCCAACATGTCACGAAATCGTGATAGTTTTTCCTGCTTTTTCTCTCTTCCAACATGTCAGAAATCGTGATAGTTTTTCTTTTTTCTCTCTCTTCCAACATGTCACGAAATCGTGACAGTTTTCTTCTGTTGTATATGTCGCGATATCGCGACACTTTTCTTACTTGTCTTTTTCTTTGATCTTTTGCATATGGGCCACTTCGGTCTTCTTGGAAAATCACTGTACATACTCTGAATAACCTTTGAACTCCTGTCTTCTGCATCTGAATAGCTTTTGAACTTCCTGTCCACTGCATCAATAGATCTATCTGATTGTGTTGACAACAATGACAATACTGTTGCTGCACCTTGCTCAACAATCTCCCCCTTTGGAATTGTTGGCAACACATGTGCAATTTCCTGTAACTCTTCTCCCCCTTTGACAATAATACCAAAGGGCTACTGCAGACTCCCCCTGAGTCCATGCACAACATTCTCGGGCAAAATTTATTACACTTAGCAAAAATCATGAACATGAGCAAAAAGATAATCAAATACTTAAATGCTCCCCCTGAGAATGTGATCCCTGTAGCTAGTCAATTCTTGGGAAGTGTGACCACTCCCAATTTATTGCGAAGGTACTCAAAAACTTCCTTGGGCAATGGTTTTGTGAAGATATCTGCTACTTGCTCTGTAGTTGGAACAAAATCCAACTTAACCTCACCTTCCACAACTTTCTCCTTCAAAAAGTGATACCTGATAGCAATGTGTTTTGTGCGTGAATGCATAACCGGATTCTTGGAGATGTTAATGGCACTGGTGTTATCACACTTAACTGATATTGGCTCACTGAAGCTAATACCAAGATCTTTCAGGGTTTGTTTCATCCACAATACCTACGTACAACATGTTGTCATTGCAATATATTCTGCCTCTACTGTCGATAAAGAAACTGACTCTTGTTTCTTATTGTGCCACGTGACCAATCTGTCTCCAAGATAGAATGCACCTCCATTGGTACTCTTTCTATCATCGACACATCCTGCCCAATCTGCATCTGAATACGAAATAAGGGTGAAGTCTTTACCTTTCGGATACCATAACCCATACTCCATAGTACCCTTGAGGTACCGAAGAATCCTCTTCACTGCTGTCACATGAGTCTCCTTGGGATTAGCCTAAAATCGTGCTACCATGCATACTGCCTACAAAATATCTGGTCTGGTAGCTATCAAGTACAGTAAGCTCCCAATCATAGATCTGTACATGGTTTGATCAACAGGTGGAGATTTGTCATCCTTGCTCAACTTGCAACCTTGTCATCATGGGAGTGCTAACTGGCTTACAATCCTCCATTGTGAACTTTTTAACATCTCTTTCACATATTTAACTTGAGAAATAAATATGCCCTTCTTATTTTGATTAACTTGCAACCCGAGGAAATACGAAAGTTCACCAATCATTGACATTTCAAATTCTTTCCGCATCTTATTTGCTAAATCTTTACACGACTCATCTTTGTTGCTGCCAAATATGATATCATCTACGTATACAACAAGAACAATAAGATGCCCATTTTCTATTTTGACATACAAATTACTATCCACCATACCTTTCTTAAACCCTTGTTGAGTGAGATAGTTGTCTAGCCTTGCATACCATGCTCGGGGTGCCTGTTTTAAGCCATATAATGCTTTCTTCAACTTGCAAACCAAGTTGGGATCATCACCAAGTTGGAAACCATCTCGGTTGCTCAATATAAACCTCTTCTTCAAGTTTCCCATTCAAAAATGCTGATTTCACATCCATTTGATAAACTTTGAAATTCTTGTAGACTGCTAAAGCCAGAAACATTCTAATTGCCTCTAGTCTAGCTACTGGTGCAAAAGTTTCCTCAAAGTCAATGCCTTCAACTTGTGCATAACCCTTACATACCAATCTTGCTTTATTTCTGACTACTTGTCCGTCTTCATTCAATTTGTTTCAAAAAATCCATTTAGTCCCGATTATATTTTTATTTGCAGGTCTAGGTACTAACTCCCAAGTTTCATTTTTCTCGATCTGATCTAATTCTTCATTTATTGCCTTCATCCAACTTTCATCTTTGCTTGCGTCAGCAACATTTTTGGGCTCAATGTTGGATAATAGAGAGTAGTTACTTACTACTCTTCTTCTTGTCTCGAACACCAACTTTGGGGTCTCCAATTATTTGCTCTCTAGGATGATTTTTCTGCCAGCTGCCTGTTTTGAATTTCTTATTTTCTTCCACTTCTGAATCACAACTTAAATCATCCGAGTCAATTTTTTGTATCTTTTCCGTTTCGTTTTCCTCATCTCCTTCAATAACCTCTTCATAAATTGGGTAGTTCTTTTCATAGCTAATTACTCGTTCTCTACCTTCATCAAATTTAACATCGACACTGTCCACAATTTTCTTTAGCCTCTTGTTGTAGCATTTGTAAGCTTTGCTTTTTGATGAATAACCAACAAAAATACCTTCATCCGCTCTATCTTCAAACTTACCAAGATTATCTTCAGTTCTTTTGATGTAGCACTTGCTGCCAAAAACTTTGAGGTATTTTGTTGTTGCCCTTTTACCGAACCACAACTCATAAGGAGTTTTGCTTTCATGTGTTCTCAGCATGTACCTATTTTGGATATACACCGTAGTATGGATTACTTCTTTCCAAAATCTATCTGCTACTCTGCTTTCAGCCAACATAGTCCGTGCCATTTCCTGCACTGTCCTGTTCTTTCTTTCTACCACTCCATTCTGCTGAGGTGTCCTGGTTGCTGAAAACTGTCTCCTAATACCGTATTTTTCACAGTACTCTATAAACTCCTCTGAAATGAATTCTCCTCCTCTATCTGATCTTAAACATTTGATCCTCTTTCCTGTTTCATTCTCAACATGGTTTTTGAAAGTCTTGAACATTTCAAAAGCTTCTGATTTATGCTTCAAGAAAAATATCCATGTCATTCTGGAATAGTCATCAATGCACAACATAAAATATTTGTCACCATTTATGCTTTGTGTTCTCATGGGTCCACATAAATCAGTGTGTATTAGTTCCAAAGGTTTGCTTGTGTAGTACTCTTTTGTTTTGAATGTGACTCTAGTTTGCTTCCCCTTTTGGCATGAAGCACAAATGTTGTTTGCAGGTTTGCTGATGGTGGGAATATCTCTCACTGCCCTTTTTGAGTTGATTTTTACTAGATTATCAAAACTGATATGCTCGAGTCTCTTGTGCCACAACCAATTTTCTTCTTCCTATCCAATAAAACAAGCTCCTTCTGAAGTCTCTGAGAGCGTGTACAGGTTGCCAGATGTCCTTGATCCAGTTGCTATCAATTTTCCACTATTTGTTTTTCTGACTTCACAACCCTACTTCTTAAAAACTACTTCATGACCTTTATCACAAATCTGACTTACGCTCAACAAGTTATGTTTCAAACCATCCACAAACAAGACTTCTTCTGACTTAATTTTTCCGTCACTAATTTTAACTGAACCTTTGCCAACTATCTTAGCTCCATCATTATTTCCAAACTTTACTGAACCACCTTCATATTTCTGTAACTTCTCAAATTTTTGTTTGTCACCTGTCATATGACTGGAGCATCCACTATCAAGTATCCATGGTACATATTTATTCTGTGCTTTAAATGTTGTTTGTACGATTAAGGATTCCTTTTCTTCCTTAAGTCGCTCTTTTTCTTTCCACTCCGTTTTGATAGTAGTTTTGGGCTCTTGTTTTGCCTTTCCCTTATCAATAGCTTGTGCATGTTTTTCGGGAAGTTTTCTATTTTGTCTCATCCTATTTGGTTGAAATTTTCTTCCCTGAAACTGATTTGATGCAAATGTACTTCTACAGTTTCTTGCAATGTGCCCAAAATTATGACAGTTATAACATTCTCTTGTATAATTCATCAAAGGAGAAAAAGCATTTCTACTTGGTGAAATTCCTTGGTCTTACATTATATTTGCAGTCAGAGATTTTATGTCCATAGCCATTGCATTTAAAACAGAAACCAGAAAAGGGATAATTGAACCTGGGTGATGGTCTTTGCCATGTTGTCGTAGGAGCCATAGGTCTTCTTCTTCTTTGATGTGTGACATTGGTGAATCCATCATTGTCAATTCTCCTTTCGTGCCTGGCATTATTGCTTTCTTTTGCATGAGACATTTTTCCTTGATCAACTTGTTTCTTATCTTCATTCTTTATGGATTCTACATTTCTGGCCTTTGATCCATTTGATGATTCTCCTTCGATGAAACCCAGACCAAATTTGATGCCTGTAGGCCTTTGGTCATTTATAATCTTATCCAGCTTCATAGAACTTTCTTCGCGTTTGTGATAGCAACTAATTTTATGATTCATCTCTTCTATCTGCATCCTTAAACCAACAGTCTCTTCTTCTAGCTTGTTGCAATAATCTATTTTCATGGTTATTTGCACTTCGAGATCTTCAGATATTTTCTTGGATTCTTCTATTTGTACTTTCAAACTGGTTATGATTTCATTTGCATCCTCAAGCTTTCTTGAAATTTTCTTATTCTTTTTCCTTTCTATCTTCAATTCATCCAGAGCTGCAATTAGTTCCTCTTCCAAATTTACTTCTGCATCAATTTCTTCTTCATCACATTCCTGTTCTTTTTCTATTTTTTCTTCTTTGAGTGCCATGAAAAGAGCTTCACCTGCCATTGTGTTACTTCCAAGATCACCCTAGCCGGTTAAGCTTGTACAGGAACTTAGCTCTGATACCAATTGTTAGTCTTACAATGACACTGAGAGGGGGGTGAATCAGTGTAGCTCTTTAAACTTGAATTTACAGCTCTTAATACCGCAGCAATTAAAACTTATTACTAGATACAACAAGTATAACAAAAGAGCATCACACAACACAAGATTTAACGAGGTTCACCAATGTGGCTACTCCTCAAAAATTGACTGCTTGGACTACCATCCAAATCTAGCCTTTGCAAAGCACCAACTTTACAATCAATTTACCAGCACCCACTGGAAGGAGCACCAACCCCTGATTTATCTGCACTAATAGAAAGGAGCACCAACCCTGATTTACCAGCACCAACTAGAAGGAGCACCAACCCTTGATTTATCTACAAAAAAAGGAGCACCAACCCCTGATTTACAACCAATGTGAAGGAGCACCAACCCCTTATTTATCTATACCAATGGAAGGAGCACCAACCCTTGATGCCAAGCTGCAACTTGGACTTCAATTTGAATCTATAAGTTTGATAGTAAGATACCTTTGCTTTTGCAAGACCTTGACTGGTCTTCTTCACCTTTGCATTCTTCCTCCCCTCTCTAGCAATCACTTCACACTCTACTTCGTTATAGTCGAACTTCACGATCGTCTTCTCCCTTTTGTGCACTCTACTCTCTTTGCAAATTTTGCACTTAGCACGATTCGACATGACTTGCTCTCTACGCACAATGACCGTATTTCACACACATTCAACCATATTCAATTCTCCAAACAACCCTCCTTTTATAACAATATTTTTATGATGAAAACCCTAATCTTAGTTGGCTTTCATAACAACTATAAACCCTAATTTTAGTCGGCTATCATCGGTCTTCGTCGGCTTCAACTCAAGAAGATGTTCGGTTTATCCATCGCTTGATGATTTCATTCTGGATAGACCCTGTAACCGCCATATTGACTTTTGATCACTCTTCGTATTTGTAGGAGTATGAAATCACTCTATAACTCCCCTTGTAAATGTCGTAGTGATGTCGGTCCACTATCATACTTCTCATTTTAGTCGGGTTCTCCTTCTTGACTTGCGCATTTATGACCTATCATGAAATCGTGACATTTCTACCTCTGTAGCTTCTTTTGTTGTTGTTGCCATGAAAATACATGTCATGATATCGTGACACTTTCACCTCCGTACGCTTTCTCTATTCTTTTGTCATGATATCATGACATTTCTGCCTCTAGACTTCATCTTTTCTTTTGTCATGATATCATGACATTTTTACCTCTGTATACTTCGTCTTTGCTTTTGTCGTGATATCACGACACTTCTCTTCCATAGACTTCGACTTTGCTTTTGTCGCGATATCGTGACACTTCTACCTCCGTAGTCTTCAACTTAGCTTTTGTCATGAAATCATGACACTTCACTTCGTACTTAGCTTCTTTGCTTTTGTCATGAAATCGTGACACTTCTACCTTCAAGTCTTCTTCTCTACTTTGTTGTGAAATCGTGACACTTCACTTTCTTACTTCTTTGCTTTTGTCATGAACTTCACTTAAGTCTTGCTTTCCTTTGTCATGAAATCGTCGATAGTTCTTCGTACGCTTCCTCTCTTTCTTTTGTCATGAAAAATGCGACATGTCACGATATCGTGACACTTTTCAAACTTACTTTCTCTCTCATATTTTAGTCACAAAAATGCGACATGTCACGAAATCGTGACACTTTTCAACAATTATTTTCTCTCCTATTTTAGTCAGAAAATGCGACATGTCACGGTATCGTGACACTTTTCAAACTTACTTTCTCTCTCTTATTTTAGTCATGAAAATGCGACATGTCATGAAATCGTGACACTTTTCTTACTTTTTCTCTTTCTTCGAACTTGTCATGAAATCGTGACAGTTTTTCCTCTTTCTCTTTCTCTTCCAACATGTCGTGAAATCGTGACAGTTTTCCACTTGCCTTTTCTCTTCCAACATGTCCGAAATCGACGTTTTCCTTTTTTTCTCTCTTCCAACATGTCACGAAATCGTGACAGTTTTTCCACTTTTTCTCTCTCTTCCAACATGTCACGAAATCGTGACAGTTTTCCTACTTTTTCTCTCTCTTCCAACATGTCACGAAATCGCGATAGTTTTTCCTGCTTTTTCTCTCTCTTCCAACATGTCATGAAATCGTGACAGTTTTTCCTACTTTTTCTCTCTTCCAACATGTCACGAAATCATGACAGTTTTTCTTGCCTGCTGTATATGTCGCGATATCGCGACACTTTTCTTACTTGTCTTTTTCTTTGATCTTTTGCATATGGGCCACTTCGGTCTTCTTGGAAAATCATTGTACATACTCTGAATAACCTTTGAACTCCTGTCTTCTGCATCTGAATAGCTTTTGAACTTCCTGTCCACTGCATCAACAGATCTATCTGACTGTGTTCACAACAATGACAATACTGTTGCTACACCTTGATCAACACATTGATATCTGTCAATAGTACTCCTGCTCCTACTCCTACTTTAGATTTTACCCCATCAAAGTTCATAGTCCATAATTTAAAAGTCAAAATTATATCAGTTTCTGCATCTGCTTCAACCTTTAGTTTTGGATCCATGTTCTCAACATCAAGAACTACCAACAAGAAAGGAGAATGCCAAAGAGAGTAAACCCCCATATATTTTTACTCAATTGAATTAATTATATTAACCATGTTATCATTAATATATCTAAATTCAACTAAATATTTATTGAAGGGTTCTCTTTTTAATATCACTTTCTCCTTACCCTACATTAGAATAGTGGCATATGACCAATCTAACTGAATAGTACCACCTAACTGCTCTACCCAATGCCTAGAGAGTAAGATAGAAAAGAAAGGGTCCACATGTACAACTGAAACGTCCATCACTACTCATTTCTTAGGATATTTTTCAATATGGACAAGAAGTCTAGTCACAATACCTACATAAGGTATTCTACTATTATCCATGATAGAAATAGGAGGGTGCTCTTTCTGGAAAATCAAGCCTAACTGATCAGCTACTTGTTTTGACATTACATTCATGGAAGAACCACTGTCAAGCATGCAATTATGAATAACATATTGGTCTCCATAGCTTGATGTATACCTTAGTGAGATGTAAAATGGCTTAACTAAATATGGGGCTCTAACTATATTATTCATAAGGTCTATGGGGTTTTGAGGCTTTCTTCCTGATTGATCAATTAATTTTAAGGCTTTAGATACCTGATACCAATACTTTGGTAAAATCATTAATTACCCAAAAGTGATGCTAACCTTCTACTTGAAAACCTCTATACCCAAATCAAACTGATCATTATTATCATCAATTTCCTTTTAAGTTTTCTTATTAGCCAAGTTACTTTGTTACTTTTGGATAATTTCTTCTACATTAGGCTCTTTAGGTTTTATATGCAGCTTTATTTGATTTACCTTTTTTTGTGAAATCACTCTAGTATATTTATCCTTTGGTGCAAGCCCTTCATCAAATTTATCTTCCACTATTCTATTCCTAAGATTTATAGCATGTATCTTTTATAAAGATTCAACCTCTTCTACTATAGGTACAAGCTTCCCTTGCTTCATTCTATCAAATCTAGTACTAGGAGGCTCACTTGAGGTTGATGCCTCTCCAAATACTAAGGATCTTTGCTCAAGATCACTAGCATATATGTCCATTTCCCTTTCAAATTTTTATTCTCTGGTTTAATCATCCCGAGTCCATCATACATTAATTCTAATATCTTCATCTTCAAATTCAACATTCAAATCAACATTAGGGATGGATTGGCCTAAACTCTTGGAAGTTATTTGCACTGGCTTTCTTAGGGATCAAAACAAGGAAGGTTGAGTTAAAATATTTAGGGATATGTTAGGTTCTTTGTACTTCCCTAAAACATTCCACCACAAAATTACCAATTATTACCAATAATTTCTAAGAGAATAATGTTGGGAGGCTATCAGGTCTAGGTGTCTTATCTTCAACCATTAAGAACATGACCTCTTTAACTTCTTTAGTTGATAAGGGCATAGAAAGTGAGGCATTTAAATATTGGGGAACAAAGAAGGGATGTTGGTGAGGAGACTATTCACTGCCTAAATTTCACTATTACCACCTTGACCTAGTATATTTTCAAAAAAATTAATTTCCTTAGTCTTGATCTCTAGAAGATCCCCCATCAAGGAGCTATTAACCTTATCAATTTTCCTTATTTTGTTGAAACTTTTGTGTCTAAGAGTAGAGGTATGAAATAACTTGGTATTGCAATCCCCATCCTTCAACCAAAGAACTCTTGAATTTTTCTTGTAGAATGATTCCTTTTTGGTGAGCATATTATGAAAACCAACCAATGACTCTTTTTCTTTACTTCGTATGTCATCTAGGGGAGATCCATTCTAAATGGATGAATCAATATTGCTTAGTTGCTTTTAGAGATCTTGTTTCCTAAGAAATACCAAAGACAAATTTATTCCATTCTTTAAGCTTTTCTTTGATAAGGCAAAGCTTTTTGACAATCTAGGAGATTTGAGAACCTAAGAAATTTTTGGCTCACTAGCTCAAAACCAAGGCAAAAATACCTTAATGGTGAAACCATATTGCCTCAAATCTAAAAGGAATTTTGAAAGTATGAGCTGACTGAAGGGCTTATAGGATTAGGGGATTGTGATATAAATCAATTTTAGGAAGGGATCAAAGCATTATATCCTCAAAATTAGAAATCCCCTCCTTGGAGATGAAGAATATGTCTAATTTTAGTTGAATCAACTGACTACCTAGCCTTCTATTGCTCTAGGTGAATTTAGTACCTCTCCATGAGCCTATTAGAGTTTAAAAAATGGTAAAATTCCTTAATGCTCTTGGAAATAATGGAATATCCACCATTTTTATCTAAAGGTAAGAGGAAAGAATTAAAATCCTCGACAAACATTTAAGCTTCTTCATTAAACACCTTGCTAAGCTAACTCAAATAATTCCAAAAGATCTCCCTCCCCTGAATTGAATTTGGAGCATATATATTAGATAGGACCCATTTATTTTTTGATTCTTTACAAAAAATAGAATATTGGTGACTCTTTTTGAGGAGGATAAGAGCCTTCCTTATACATTTAGAGGGTCCTAAAGACATAACGATCCCCCAGAGGCTCCTTGCAATGGACTAGCTACGAAATCCACATTTTTCTAGATAGCTTTGGAGACTCTATCCACATTGAGCTCATAAAAAATAGTTTCTTGCAACAAAATTATATGGGGATTTAGTTCTTTCCTCATGGAAGCTAAAATCCTATGCTTGATATGGCCATTGAGGTTTCTCATGTTCTAGAAGAGGATATTCATTTACAGGAGCTTTAATGGAACTTCCTCCCTTGGCCAAAATATGAGGAAGGGTTGTTTCTTAGGCTTGTAAACAAGCTAATATTTGTTTGAAAGTTTTCTTTTCTTGTCATAAATAGAGTGTGCCTCATTTGATATTTCTACTTTTGATTATTTTTTCTTGAGATATTGATTTGAAGGCCTACCTAGATTTATTTTACTACCAACATCTGCATATTTTTTCTTTATTTTTTGTTATAGGTCGAGGAGTCTTAGGATTTTTACCTACATTATGGTCAGTCCCATTAGAGGACAAAGAGTCCCTAGAAATATTGGAGAGGGATTCTATAATGGAAGAGGTACAATAATGAGAATATTTCATCAAGGAGATTTTGAATTCATAGGATGAATCTTGGATGGATGAAGAAGGGGATTTAACTAGATATCCAATGGGGCCATATTGAAGGTTCTCTACAGAAAAAACAATATTGGAAGGAGAAATATCACTATCAAGAGGAGGGATAGGATTAATTGGCAAAGGATGACTGCTATCCTTAGTACTAATTTCTTTAGAGGACAAAATATATTCTATAACTAGGATGTTCTCTTCTTAGAAATATGAGAAGGGATTTTCCTTACAAGGAATAAGATTACTACAAAAGAGTGAGGGTTGAATTACTTGGATAGCAAGAATCACTTATTCCTCACCCCTTGTAGCTTGGACCATATTGGAAATAGGTTTAGCAACATGAGGTTTGATAGAGGCACCAAAGGGTTTCCTTGTCTCCTTTCGATGCTAGACCTTCTTGGGAGTTGATTGGTTTTTTAGCGATGGGTACTAGAGAGAGGAATATCCTTGCTTCTTACACAAGGATCAAAAATATGGATTAATTTCATATTCTACAACTTGATACCAGTTGGAGATATTCAATATCAACTCAATGGAATGAGGCAGCTTCACTTCTAGGTTGGGATTAATACATATTCTAGCATAAATCCTGAGATATTTTGCTTTTGTAGTAGGGTAAAAGGATATTAGGTCCCCTATGGATCTTGTAATTCCTCTAAGAATATATACATGCTAGAACTAGATTGACAAACTAGGGAGCCTCACTCACAATGAAGCAAAGTTAATGCATTTGGTGTTTGGAGTGAAATTTGGCCCCCATTTCCTTAGGAAAAGGTTGTGTTTGCCATAGAACCATGAACCACATTTAAGGGTGTGAGATGAATATTTGGTATAGAGTAATTTAATTAGAAAAAATCCTTTGGGAAGCATAACTAACTCCATGTTACCTTGAGGCTTCCACTTGGAAAAAGCCCACCTTCTGATGGAATTGATGTCTAGATGAAAGCTGATGAATTTCCCTATCAAAAAGTTGGCTTCTTGATACACCATAATTTTCATGAGATTTGAGAGAATGTTGACCTTACCTTGTTCAAGCAGAAGAGTGAAGAGACTACTTTTTCCAAACACAATAGAGGAGTTCTTTCAAATAGCTTCTACAAAGGATAAGGGGCTAAAGAAAAGGGAGAAATATGGTTCCTTCCAAGGCATATAGGGGGGACCTATATTAAATGGTAGAACCACATTTATGCAAGTTGTATCCATCCTATGAGGCATATGGTCTCCATTATTGACCCCATGACTAGATGTGCTCCTTCCTACACCAGAGATGTTCCCACTTGATTCTAATTCAAAAATCAAATCCCGAGGTGAAAGTTGTGTAGTCTAAATTTAATTGAAAATGATGAATTATATTATGTAATTATGTGTAATCCTATGAGCAATAATTATGCAATGCATTTACTATTAATTCATACAATTAGCCAATGGGCCTATAGTTTAACCTTGACATAGTTAACCTTTACTAATCTTGTAAACATAATGTGAAGAGTTGCCTATGATCGACCAGTCTCATTTGAATGTTTGCATGAGGCCCTCTCTTAAAAAACCAATGATAAATATTATTCTAAAGGTTGGAGACACTAAGTTGATAACCAATTGGCCTTCAATCACACTTCTTAAAGTTTCCTACACAATCATCACCAAATCCTTCACCTTGTATCTATAACATTTGCTTCATGCCATTATTAGACTAGAAAAACAAGTTTCATCAAAAGAAAATATATTTTAGGTAATGTCTTGGCTATCTTGGAGGGAATGAAATGGGCCAAAAAAACCAACCAACCAACTATTTTTTCTCAAAATTGACTTCAAGCAAGACCATGATCACATTGAGTGGCACTTAATTCTTACCATGCTCAAAGATTTGGTTTTTGGCAATGGTTTCATCTATGTAGTCAAGATGCTCTTTACAAATGCCTCTAATATCCTCACCATAAAAACAAATTAATTAGAGGCTATTGACATTTTTATCTCAACTAGATAAGGTTTCCCTCTTTCCCCCTCTCCATTTCATTGTAGTTGAATGTTTTAGTTATCTCTTGGATCATCAAGCCAATTTGGGCCTCATTAAGGGTATTTCCCTTCCCAAAATTCAAGCCCAAATGATCAATGAACACTTTGTAGATGACTCTTTCCTCACATTAGCTAAGGATGAAGAATCCTTCACTCAGGCCATTCACTTCTTGGATACTTTTTATATTGCCTTTGGTTCCAACATCCAATAGTAGAAGACTATCTATTTATGATAGTCTACATATCCCCTCTCATATTGGTTAACTCATTTTCTTTGTATATGGATATAGTATGGTAAAGTGTTTTGGTTCATGGGTATCCCATTTGCCTTCAATAGTTCCCCTTCAAAATATTGGAAAAATATCAAATAGAAAATTGAATCCAAGATTTCCTACTAAATCACTAAAAGCTTTCCCTTGATGGCAAGTTTTAAATCTACTCCAAGATCTTGGTTATGACCCATGTGTATTATTCCTCATATTGGGTTCCATCCAAGGCTTGTTATTAGAAACTGGAGAAGTTGCTTAGAGATTTTATTTGGGCAAGTTCTACCTTTGGATCTAGTTTCCATAGAGTAGCATGGGAATTTTTTTGTTTACCCAAGAAGAATGGGGAATGGGTCTTCTTGACTATAAATGCCAAGGCATGTACTTATGTGCCAAATTGATAATTAGATCCATTAAAGGTGACGAATCCTAGAAAGTGTTATTTAGGATCTCCCTATGGGTGTAAAGGATGGAGAGGCATGGATTTCCCATCCCTTCTTGTTGTTTTAGTTCCCATAAATATTTTAGCCTCTTTTATCATCCATAGAATTTGGTAGGCTTAGGAAAACATAAAACCATGAATTTGATGGAAAGGCAAGGGTCTTTGGGATGGACTCTCCATAAATTATATGAACCTCTAGTGGTCCCCTATTTTGACTATACAAGGAGTCCATTTTTCTGAAATACCTATTAGAATATTATTATAATGTGCACTATGCCACTTGTCTTATTTCTAGTTTGAGTTCTCCAACTAGAGTTATGTATCTTCTGCATAACACTTGGAGTGGATATTATGACACTTGTCAAATCTCCCTCATAGGCTTGATGCCTATATATTGTAACATATTTTGTGAATACATTTGTACCTTTTAGTTGTGACCCAACATTTGGTATCAGAGCTTAGGTGCTCTCCTACCCTATGTAAACCCCTGAGGGGGGATTTCCCTCATGGAAATCCCCCCTTATTTTTTCCTCATCCATTTTTTCTTCAAGCCTAGGGAGTATGCTATCCATTTTTTTAAATGGATTAGAAACCAGACAGCTTGATAATAACTCATAGCTACCCCTGAAGCTTCATTGCTTGGAGCCATGAGATGTTGAGGAGTAGATATAATTTTTTCAATGTCATATTTTTTCATATTTTTGTCTCTGTTTTAGTTTTTTACCCATGGGAGGCCAATTTATTTAGAGGTTCTTTGCTGCGTACAACATTCTATTTTGCACCAGTTTGAGGTGGAGAAATTCTTTAAAATAAAATTGCAAATTCAACTGAGAAACAGATCTGCACTAGGGGAGGAATGCAAGTGGACCAACAAAGTGTTTGAGGTCAGTTTGATGCAGTCAGAGATTTACTGGGTTCATTTTTTTCCTGCCCCCAAAGTTGCACGATCAATGCAAGAGTGACATGAGGGGTGTTGACAAAACAATTACTGATTAAATCAGTGCGACGCCATAGTTTTCTATTGCAAGCAGTGATATCTTTGTAGAGAATGAAACCCAAACATTATGACCTATTTCAACATGCCATACCATCTAGCATTTGCTACTCTGGTGGCTTCATCATCACTGTTCCATAGTTTTGCAGATAGTATATTAACAGTTCTTACTTTGCCTACCTAGCTTCTGCTTGATGCCTATTTTTCATGATGTTATTGATGTGCCTTTGGTGGTTCGAAAAATGCTTAAAAGATTCAATGCGAGGTTTGACTAGATTTAGTTCTAGGATGAAATTTGTCTGTCATAGAATAAATAGAATAAACCAATGTTAGGACTGGCAGAGCATTTCTACAAAAATATAATATGGAGAATGAATCCTAGGGGGCTCCTCCACATGTTTGATATGCTTGTGTTCATGGAGGAGCTGCTACTGTTTCACTTCCATTCCACAGAGCACATAGGATTGGAAGGGTAGTACCATTGGTTTTTGTATAGGCGATGATGTACACCCTATGGAGATGTAGGCTGAGTTTCATCTTCTAGGTGGTTTTTTGATGTTGTGGGGTACACTCTCATGTGCGCATATGGGAAATGGCATGGATCAAGCTACTCCTTGACTAGAGCTACAGTGTCGGGGGGCTCTTCATCATGCAAAAATATATGCTCAATAATTCCATGGAGATACCCTGTAGTTGCATGCAAAAATCCAGTATTTCTTTTTTGCAGCTTGATTTTCACTCGGAGGGACCGATTTCTTCGTCAAAATAATTTCTCGTGAGACGTAGCTTTTTTTTTTCATGTTTTTTTTTGGTACCTTCTAGTTTGCAGACGATATGAGTGGGTGTTTTTTCCACATGGTGGATCACAATTTGATTGTAGATGGCTAGCAAATCTAGTGGTCGAGTTGTTGAGGGGCTGATTCAAATGCTTCATTCTCTTTTGCCAATTAGAAATCATGTAGAATTTTTTGGTTGTTGTTACCTCCAGTGGGATGTAGTAATCCATGGCTTATTTTTTCTACAAAAAATCATGGCAAATAGAATTCGTGAACATCATAATTTAAGCTATCACAATTGGTTTGATCTCAAGAAGCGTGCAATCTATTTTATAAAAATCTTGTACAACTATTTAATTTGATCTATTGATGCATTGCTATCAGCAAAGCTTTGATGGCCACCAACCGAATGCAACAATAGCAAAGTTTACCTCAAATTTGATTTTCTAAAATTTCTTTATTATTGCACGACATGTTTTTTTCTTGTTTCTTGCCTACAAATCGATCTCATGAATATGGCAAAAATAATGGTGAAGCCACCACAAGATGTCATCAAGCTCATCAACCACAAAAACTAGATTTGAATTTCTAGGCTGAATGGGGGCCACTTGAGGTTTTCTATATACAAACTAAGGCACACAAATTATTGGCTCCACCCAACTCATTGTTGCACATAGATCCATGAAAGAGATGCATAACTTCTATCCACCAATGTGTTTGTGTGGTTAAATTTTGAGCCCCGCTCATGGATCGTTGAAGACTCCAGTGCTCCCTGAGTTGCTGATTTTTAACCTCTTTCTTGAACCCCACTGGTTAAGGAGGGTGTTGTCTAGGCCTGGCTCACAGTGGTGGTGATGTGCAGGTTTCCAACATATTGATCATTATGTGCATGTGGTAGTCATGTGTCTTCAAATATATTCCAATATCCCTAACTTATTTACTCAAAACTTGATTGATCATCGATCAAGGTTGAACCGATCAAATTCTGTGGGTGTAAAACCGTAACTGTCAATGTGGACTACTCCAACACCAATCTTCGAGATGCATCCCTTTGGCATGCCCAGTGAATACAGACTAAATCATGTTCAAGATGATGAGTATGATAGTAATCTAAAGTACGTGTCATAGAATACCAGCCTTAACTATCTTCATGTGAATCGTAGGCCCAGATGGAGATTTTTTTCATGCTTGGTTCTCTACCGCGCCAAGCCACTAGCTGTAGAAATTTATAACGATGATATTTATTTTTAAACAAAGAGGGGTATCTTTTTAATATTTCCTTTTAATTTTTATTTGAAGGAAAATTATATTTAAAGGGAATAAGTAATTGAGAATATGGTAAAAAAATGTTAATTTTTATCTTATTATATGCAAGTGGAGGAACCACTTGTTTAATTGTATGGAAAGTTAAAAACTTGAAGGGAAGTGCTTGTGACAACAATGGCCGATAATATGGTTTTTTTTTTTGCCATTTTAAAATATTTTTTTCCACATGGAGAGTGGAAGTGGAAGGCCCACATGGCAACTTTATTGAAATTCAAAATATTTAGGCCCCATTGAGAGTAAAACATAGGGGTATTTATAGTCGTCGAAAAGGTTTCTTCGAGATGGACACATTGGTGGTGTCAAATCATAATTTTGAGGTGGTTTTATTTGTATTTTTTAGCCTTAAAAATTGTTGTATCATGGAGTGCACTCTCAGTTGAACCCAACACTCCCAAGGCACTTGTAAGTGAACCTAGTATCTAGTATTCTCCTCTATCATACTTAGCGAATGCAAAAGTTGGTTACCCATGCATTTCGGTAAGATGAGGTGATTACCATAAGGACACCTACTCTAGGGACTACATACATAGACACCCTAGAATCTATCCGAGGACTTTTTCGGATCAACTTCTAAAGACTATAGATGAAGACACTTCAGAAGATTCTATTCTCTTCTTTCTTCTTCTCCTCCACATTTGGATTCTATGGCTCATTTTTTATTGTATTTTATGGCTCGTATTTATTTTGTATTAAGGTACATTTTTGGTAGAGACCGACACCTTCTAGATTGTGTTTCACCATGAGGGGGGATATGATATTCATGGTGAACCTAGTTAGTGACCTATGAGAGACAACATACCAATCTTATACTGATGCCAGATACTATATCACTTTCATTGATGATTATAGTAGGAAGGTATGGATCTATCTAATTCAATACAAATGGCAAGCCCTTGATAAGTTCAAGAAATTCATGGCACTTGTTGAGAGAGAAAGTGGCTATCAAATCTCCACCTGAAGATCAGATAATTGTGGAGAATATGTCTCCAAATAATTCTTCAATTTTTGTAAGTACCATGGGATAAGGAGGCAGTTCACAACTCCTTATACCCCCAAAAAAAATGGAGTAGCTGAGAGGATGAATCAAACAATCACAAATATGGAAAAATCAATGTTACATGCTTCTACATTGCCTAAATCATTTTGGGGAGAAGTTGTTCTTATTGTTGCATACTTGACTAATAGGTCATACACTAAGGCCTTAAAATATAGAACACCTAAATAAGCATGGAGTTCAAGGATGCCCTATGTGGGCCATTTTAAAGTTTTTGGATGTGATGCCTATGCTCATATTCCTCATAAGAAAAGGAATAAGTTTGATTATAAGAGCCAAAAATACATTTTTGTTGGCTATAGTGATAGTGTCAATACCTATAAGTTGTATGAGCCTATTTCCAAGAGGATATTTTTATCTAAGGATGTTACCTTTCATGAGTACCCCCCATCAAATCCTCCTATGGCCCCCACTTTTGAGTTAACTAATGAAATAGTTGCTCTCTTGATACATATAATATCATATTGTCCTTCCTCTTCACTCATAAATCAATAAATTCCTCCACATGAATAACTCCCCATAAATGATCCATATCCTCTATCTCCTTCTACTCCTCCATCTAATGATAAAGCAACAACATCCGATTCTTTACCTAAGTGGGTTCAAGCCACCATAGATGAAGCCCAAAGTCATTTGCCCACTTATATAGGTAAAAGTCCTTCAACCCTAAGACACCAAGTGAATTATGCCCTCATGGCCAAATTCCTTATCCAACTTGAACCTTCTAATATCAAAGAAGCACTTGCTGATCCTAAATGGGTTTTTGCCATGAATCAAGAATTGGATTCCATTGAAAGGAATCACAAGTGGGAGTTAGTTTATTTACCCTAAGGTAAATATACCATTGGCACAAAATGGGTGTACAAGACAAAGTATAAAGCAAATGGCTCATTGGATCGCTACAAGGATCACCTAGTAGCTCAAGGCTACAAGCAAAAAGAAGGAATTGATTATGAGGAGACTGTTGCTCCTATGGCAAAGATGACTACAATCCGCATAGTTATTGCTTTAGCATCTCAAAAACATTGGCCTATATATCATATGGATATCAAAAGTGCATTTCTAAATACTAACTTAAATGAGTAAGTGTATGTGAACCAACCACCAAGGTACACAGTTGAAGGCCAAGAAAACAAAGTCCTCAGATTGAAGAATGTTCTACATGGGTTGAAGCAAGCACCCCAAGCTTGGTATGCAAATATTGAATCCTATTTCATCAACCTTGGTTTCACTAGATATGTAGTAGAATCTACTCTCTATGTGAAACATTGGAAGAACCACATCATTTTGGCTACATTGTATGTGGATGATCTTCTAATTACAGGTGATGATACAAAAGGAATAAGATTGCTCAAGGACTTATGTAAATTTTTGAAATGACAGATTTAGGCCTCCTCCACTATTGCTTAGGCATAGAAGTATGGCAACAACCTGGTAATATTTTTATCTCACAGGCTAAATACATTCAGTCTATTTTGGAGAGGTTTCACATGGAGGAGTGTAAGCCCTCCCTCACTCCCATGGAAACTAGGTTGAAATTGGTTAACAGTGATGATGAAGAAATAGTTGATGGTACCCTTTACAAGTAGCTAGTTGGAAGTTTGATCTACTTAACTTCAACTAGACCAGATATTTCCTATTCAGTTGGTCTTATTTCCAGATTCATGTAGGATCCTAAGAAGAGCCATTGGATAATAGCTAAGAGGATTTTGAGATTCCTCAAGGCCACCCCACATCATGGCCTTATGTACACATCATGTGATGATTTTTCTTTGATTGGATACACAAATTTAGATTGGGCTAGTTGTCCTAAAACTAGAAGATCCATATTAGGTTATTATTTTTAGTTAGGTCAGGGCTTTATTTAATGCAGCACAAAGAAGCAGAACACAGTTTCATTATCTTCAAAAAAGGTTGAATATAGAGCAGTAGTTGAGGCAACTAAGGAGGAAATTTGGTTGAGGTAATTACTTCATAATATTGGGCTATTCATAGATGGTACAACATATATATATTGTTACAATCAAAGTACCATAAAGATGACCAAGAATCTAGTTTTCCATGCCAGAACAAAGCACATTGAGATCCATCATCACTTCATCAGATAAATGGTCCAATCATACATTATACACATGGAGTATGTACCAACTCAACATCAAGTGGCTAACATCTTCACCAAGTCACTTGGACAAGACAAGTTTTCTTAGTTTAATAAATTGCTCTATGTATGTAATAGAAGTCAACATTAAGGGGGAATGTTATCTAATGTTGACTTATTTTTTTTCTATAGTTAGGATAGTGCACATTAAGGGGGAATGTTATAATATTATTATAATGTGCACTATGCCACTTGTCTTATTTCCAATTTGAGTTCTCCAACTGGAGTTATGTGTCTTTTGCATGATACTTGGAGTGGATATTATGACACTTGTCAAATCTCCCTCATAGGCTTGATTCCTATATATTGTAACATATTTTGTGAATACATTTGTGCCTTTTAGTTGTGTCCCAACAATCCCTTGGATACATGCACACAAATTCTATAAAATGGGTATCTCTACAACGGTCGACTAGTTTTCCCAATTGAATAGGGATTGGTATCCTTGGGATTATATCAATTTTAGGTTCATACTTACCTCTATTAATAAGAAAACCTTTGAGGTAGTCAAAGAAAATATAAATGATTCTATACTTCATAGGATCATAGTGTGCTCTCGACATCTTTAGTTGAAGTACTGGAAATTGTATCTAGAGACACCCTTCCTTAATTATAAGGCTAGATTGGGTTACGAATGGATATCATCATACTTACCCATGTTTGATAGAATAAATTCTCATTGGGGACTCTCTTATCCCAAGTATATTTAGGCCCATCATTTTCACATAGCTTGGTATTCTTATCTTGAACCCAAATAAGTCTTTGCCTATATTTAAATTCACCAAGACCTCTTGCTTGGTAAATAACTTATCTACATTGGGTTTTACCCTTGTGTCCATTTTGTCATGAACATGAAGATCTTATTTACCTCTTTTGGAGATGTCAAAAGGCTCAATATGCTTAGAAGTGGATTTTTATTTTATAGCCTTTTTTCCCATAGTGGTTCACATGGCAATGCATTCTCCTTAGAGACCCTCCTCTCATCCCTTTGGTGTTTCTAGAATTTTTGCACCTATTTAGAATTAGAATTTTATTTTCTTTATGGAAATCCAAAAATGATCCCTTGTTCTCTTAGGCCTCTGCTATTTCATTCTAAGTGTTGTTGTCAGATTCAATATTGTTTCTTCTATGTTGTTGAAAACTTTAGTGTAGTCCAATGAAGTGGCAATGAAGTTGGCCCATTTATAGAAATTGGTTGAACATTGGAGGAATGATACCTATATAATTTTCTTACACTGGCTATTATCTAGCCATATACACAGAACTTAGAGAAAAAACATGGTAGGTTCATCCATTGGGGTGGTTCGTCCTCTATGCTAGGTTGGAACATACACTACAAATGGAAAGTAATGACTTGGAGTAATCTACAAAAGAAAATCCTCCACAATCTTGGTATATGTGGTAAAAATAGTTAGTGGTCTGAGGTATGTTTAGCCTCCATGTTTTATGAACAATTAATGACCAATTTTCAAGAATTAATTGTGCATTGGAGGAATGCTTTTTGTGCTATTTTTTTGCATTGGCCATATCTCTGGCCAAATACACAAAGCTTGAGACTAATTGTGGCAGGTCTGACCACCAAGTTGACTCATGTTCTACATTAGGTCAACACACATGCTGCAGGTAGGAAGTGATGACCATGAGTAATCTACAAAAAACAAGCCTCCACAATCTTGGCAAATGTCATAAAATCAGTTAGTAATCTGAGGCATGTTTGGCCTCTATTTTCAATGGATAATTATTGATTATTTAAGAGGTGTGCATATACATCTATTTTTTTTTCCTTGTAAAATTATTATATTTTAATTGATATAATGTTTTTCCAATACAAAAAATAACACATCAAACACTTGATCTAATATATTGGTCTTGATCATCTATGTGAGTGCCTAAGGACATCCTTCATCATTTGTATGACAATCACTCTCTCCTTTTTGTTTTTAAATCTCTTATATTATTATTTGAGTTGATGTATTATTTTTTCATTTTTACAAAGTATTACAAAATCTAACCTTATATCAAACATTTTTATAAGAAGTATCAAAATTTACGTGCACTAACTTACTCCACATTGTTTATGCTATTTTTTAGTTAAATTTTATGATATTATTATTATTGTGGCCTTATTTATTAAAGTTTTCATCATTTTAAGAATTTAGAAGTATAGCGACTAACTCATTTCTTTTATTTATTACCTACATATTTTTCTTAATCTTGTGCTTAATTTACTATTAAATTTAAAATTCACTTGATCTTCAAAAACTTATTTTTTAATGTACTTATATAAAATATTTTTAATAGGCCATAGATGATACCTATAATGATATCACAATTAGTTGTAATTTGTAAATTAGAAACATGTTAATTAAAATCGTAATTCATTGAGATAAATATGATTTGTTGAAACATGTCATTTTCCACATAAAAAGGTTGACACATAGTTCCAATTGATGCAAGTAGTGGGTGCTTAACCTCCAAGCGAGTTTTCATGGATCCAATATAGTATAAAATCTATGGCATATCTTTAACACACACACATACACTTAAATTGATGTATATGATGATACACATGTTATTTATATTGATATATTACTAAAATAATATATTTTTTATATAAAAATGATACATAATGAATTGCAACAAGTGGTAGGGAGCAAGAAGTTCTACATTGTAATCCAAGGTTTCAATTCCTATGGGAGACACAAGCCACAAAGAAACTTGAAGGTAGGGGTCAAGATTATGAAAATTCATGGATATAGGTCTAGTGATCATGAACCTAGGGTTTACTATAAGCTTATTATATATTCAAATCTACTGTCATGTTCTCTACAAGCTCTACCTCAATATTAACCTTAAAATTTTAACTACTATAATATCTTAGAATTGAGTCATATATAGTCTATGATTTCAATACATGTAACCATTTTAACCAATAGATATGGGATAAATTGTGGGGATTAAAAAGTATCACATTGTAAATAAGGTTTTATCCTCATGGGTAGGACATGTACCATATAGAGCCATGAGAACAATAGAAGGTATGGGGTAAATTTATTGCAATGCATAGATGATGCAGGAGCATCCGGTGGCAGCAAAGCAATCTTGCATCAACAAAAAAATTTCTAAGTGTTTGCCTCGATGTCACTATATCGCGACAGAGAAAAGTGTCGTGATATCGTGACATGTCGCATTTTCGTGGCTTAGGAAGGAGAGAGAAGATGTGGAGCAAAAATGTCACGATATCGTGACATGTCGCGAAATTGCAACAAGAAGACAAAAGAAGGCGTAAGGGAGGAAAAGTGTCATGATATCATGACATGTCGCATTATCGTGACAAAAGGACGAAGCAAGGCGCAGGAGTGAAAAATGTCACGATTTCGTGACATGTCATGAAATTGCGACCGAAGCAGGAGAAAGAAGGCGTCCGCAGAAAAATATCATGATTTCGCGACATGTCACGAAATCGCAACCGAAGCAGGAGAAAGAAGGCATCCACAGAGAAAATGTCATGATTTTGCGACATGTCACGAAATTGTGACCGAAGTAGGAGAAGGAAGGCGTCCATAGAAAATGTCACAATTTCGTGACATGTCGCGAAATCGCGACCAAAATAGGGGAGAGAGAGCATCCGAAGAGAATGTCATGATTTTGTGACATGTCACGAAATCACGACCGAAAGAACACAGAAAAGGCCAGAGGAGAAAATGTCACGATTTCGTGACATGTCACGAAATCACGATCGAAAGGGAACAAGAAGGGTCAGAGAAGAAAATGTCACGATTTTGCGACATGTCATGAAATTGTGACCAAAGTAGCAGAAAAAGAAGCAAGGAAGAAAACAGTCGTGATATCGCGACATGTCATGATTTCGTGACCCAAATCAGAGAGCGAGAGCAGAAGGCAAAGCTATCGTGATATCGTGACATGTCACAATTTTGTGACCCAAGAAGCGAAGAGAGAGCAGAGGGCAAAGATGTCGCGATATCACGACACATCACAATTTCACGACCCAAAAATGCAAGAAGGAAGCAGAAGGCAAGATGTCACGATATCGTGACATGTCACGATTTCATGACCAAAAGAAAGAAAGAAGAGCCGAAAAGAAAATGTCACGATATTGCGACATGTCACGATATCGCGACCTGATGAAGAGGAAAGGCAACGAGGAGGAAAATGTCGTGATATCGCGACATGTCACGATATTGCGACCCGATGAAGAGAAAAGGTAGCAAGGAGGAAAATGTCACGATATCGCGACATGTCATGATATCGTGACCCGATGAAGAGAAAATGCAATGAGGAGGAAAATGTCACGATATCGCGACCCAACGAAGAGAAAATGCAACGAGGAGGAAAATGTCATGATATCACATGTCACGATATCGCGACCCAAAGGAAAGAGAAGACAACGAGGAAGAAAAATGTGATATCGCGACATGTCATGATATCACGACATACTGCTGGTTCACGACCCGAAAAGGCATGCATTCCCAGATGGTGTTTCCCAAGGTGGTCAAATGCCTCATCAATGTAGGATTTCTTGCCCGATAAGTTTGTTGAGCATGGTGGCCACTCGACTGCTGTGCCCAGAGGTTAGAGATGTTCAGATGGCTCATCAATGCATGTTTTCGTGGTTGACCCGGTGGCAGTTTCCGGTTAGGATAAAAAGAGGTGAAGGTTACAGTCACGGGGTGGGGAGGAGCCAAGTTTTGGGATTGGGAGATTGTATTCTTCCTGGGAGCATAGGCAGATCACCGAACATGAGGCAACTTGCATCAGAAAAAGAAAACTACGCCTGCGGGCTAGTGTTGTAAAGAAAACTACGCTTGTAGGCTAGTGTTGTAAATTGATTTTTGGTGAAGAAAATAGAAGATTGAATTTTGAAATTCGGCCCCCCATCAAGTGGTATCAGAGCGGGAGTTCCTGAGTGTGTAAACAGATCGCCGAAAGTGAGGCAGCTTACACCAGGATCTGTGGAAGGGTTGTGAGAAGAGAGTGAAGTAGAATGCCTCCATGAAGAAACCATGGTGGTGGAAGAAATATGGTGCCAGAAAAAGATTTTAGAGCTTTGCAAAGGCAAGTTTAGGCCCTGCAAGAGGAGCTGCGTAGAGGGCTTGAACCCAGAGGAGAAGAAGGAAGTGAAGATGAAGTTGATGAAGAAGAGGACCAGTTTGAGGAAGAAGAAGAGGCAGTAGATCCTGCACAAGCCAGGTTATACAGAGCCATCTCTCAGATTGGAAAGAGACCAAATATGGAGGTTTCTACGTATTCTAGAAATATTGATCTAGAGGAGTTGATTGACTGGATCAATGATTTGGAAGAATACTTTGAGTATGAAGAAGTTGAAGATCCTGATAGGGTCAGGTTTGCCAAGACCAAGCTGAAGGGTCATGCCAGCATATGGTGGAAGGGAGTACAGCTGGAAAGAAATAGAAGAGGAAAAGAGAGAATAACAAGATGGGAGAGAATGGTAGATAAGTTGAAGAGATAGTTTATCCCTGTAGATTATGAATTGGATCTGCTAAGGAAAATGCAGAGTTTGAGACAGTCAAGCAAAACTGTCAAAGAATACATAGAGGAGTTCTATAAGATCTCCATCCGAACTGGCCATTCAAAGGCTAACAAGGAGAAGGTGGCCCGTTACATCAATGGGTTGAGACCCAGTATTCAAGAAGAGTTGAGTCTGGTTAGGGTGAGCACCATTGAGGATGCTTACCAGTTTGCCCTCAAAGTCAAAGAGAAGCTGAACAGACGGTTTGAGGGTAAGCAAAGAGGAAGAGGTCATGGAGAAAGAACTGGTGGAAGAATAGATGGAGGACAAGATGAGAAGAAAGAAGAAGCTAGCAGCAGCTAGGATCAGAAGGGAGATAATGATTACAGATCCCATAATCAGAACAATGGCTACCAAAGAGGAAGAGGTAGATATGGAAGAGGAGGATTTTGTGGAACCTGTTTCCTTTGTGGGGAAGAAGGACATCGGTCATACGAGTGTCCACAACATCGAGAAAGGATGAATAAGAGACCTGAGGGTCCTGCCAGAGCTGCTGTAGCAGATGAAAGAGCTAAATCAAAACATTCTGAGGAGGCAGAGAGAGGAGAAGTGATGTTCACAAGGAGAACCTTGTTGAATGAAGAGAAAGGATCAGACCAGAGGAGGAGCCTATTTCGCACAAGGTGCAAAAGTTTGGGTAAGGTCTGCAATGTTATTATAGATAATGGTAGTACTGATAACTTGGTATCTGAAGAAATGGTTACTAAGTTATAGTTAAAGAGGAGGAGACACCCGCATCCATACCGGATAGCGTGGTTACAGAAGGACCATAGGACTTTGGTCAGTGAGCAATGCTCGGTGAAATTTAATATTGGGAATTACTATGATGAGGTCCTGTGTGACATCTTGCCTATGGATGCTTGCCATTTGCTATTGGGAAGGCCATGGCAGTTTGATCAGTGTGTAGTGCATGATGGTCATGCCAACACCTACTCAGTGACAAAGAATGGAGTGCACCATAAGTTGAAGCCCTTGAAGGAGGCGGAAGAAAAGGTATGTAGCAGTGCTAGAATCTATTTGTTGAAGGGGATGGATGAAAAGAGGTTGCTGACAACAATGAGAGTGGAGGTTGAAGAGGTTGAAGATTTTGCAAGTTGTGAGAAGGTGACAGAACAGTACATAAGTGAAGGTCACTTCTCAATCCACCCCGGTTGTTTGATGCAGGAGCATCCGGTGGCAGCAGAGCAATCTTGCATCAACAAAAAAAATTTCTAAGTGTTTGCCTCGATGTCGCGATATCGCAACAGAGAAAAGTGTCACGATATCGCGACATGTCGTGTTTTCATGGCTCAGGAAGGAGAGAGAAGATGCGGAGCAAAAATATCACGATATCACGACATGTCACAAAATCACGACCAGAAGACGAAAGAAGGCGCAAGGGAGGAAAAGTGTCGCGATATCATGACATGTCGCATTATCGCAACAAAAGGACGAAGCAAGATGCAAGAGTGAAAAAAAAGAAAATATCACAATTTCATGACATGTCACGAAATCATGATCGAAGCAGGAGAAAGAAGGCGTCCGTAGAAAAATGTTGTGATTTTGCGACATGTCATGAAATCATGACCGAAGCAGGAGAAAGAAGGCATTCGTAGAAAAATGTCACGATTTCGTGACATGTTGCAAAATCATGACCGAAGCAGGATAAGGAAGGCGTCCTCAAAAAATGTCACAATTTCGTGACATGTCGTGAAATCACGACCAAAACAGGGGAGAGAGAGCGTCCGAAGGGAATGTCACGATTTCGTGACATGTCACGAAATCACGACCGAAAGAACATAGAAAATGCCAGAGGAGAAAAATGTCATGATTTTGTGACATGTCACAAAATCACGACCGAAAGGGAACAGGAAGGGTCAGAGAAGAAAATGTCGTGATTTCGTGACATGTCACGAAATCGCGACCGAAGGAGCAAAAAGGAAGCAAGGAAGAAAACTGTCGTGATATCACGACATGTCGTAATTTTGTGACCCGAAGTAGAGAGCGAGAGCAGAAGGCAAAGCTGTCATGATATCGTGACATGTCACGATTTCGTGACCCAAGAAGTGAAGAGAGAGCAGAGGGCAAAGATGTCACGATATCGTGACACGTCACGATTTTGCGACCCAAAAAGGTGAGGCAGAAGCAGAAGGCAGATGTCGCGATATCTTGACCAAAAGAAAGAAAGAAGAGCCGAAAAGAAAATGTCATGATATCGTGACATGTCATGATATCACGACCTGACGAAGAGGAAAGGCAACGAGGAGGAAAATGTCGTGATATTGTGACATGTTGCGATATCGCGACCCGATGAAGATAAAAGGCAGCTAGGAGGAAAATGTCGTGATATCACGACATGTCACGATATCACGACCCGACAAAGAGAAAATGCAATGAGGAGGAAAATGTCAAGATATCACAACATGTCGTGATATTGCGACCCGACGAAGAGAAAATGCAGCGAGGAGGAAAATGTCATGATGTCGCGACATGTCGCGATATTGCAACCCAACGAAGAGAAAAGGCAGCGAGGAAGAAAATGTCACGATATCACGACATGTCACGATATCGAGACCTGAAGGAGAGAGAAGGCAGTGAGGAAGAAAAATGTCATGATATCGCGACATGTCACGATATCATGACATGTCATGATATCACAACATACTGCTGGTTCACGACCCGAAAAGGCACGCGTTCCCAGATGGTGTTTCTCGAGGTGGTCAAATGCCTCATCAATGCAGGATTTCTTGCCCGATAAGTTTGCTGAGCATGGCGGCCACTCGACTGCTGTGCCTAGAGGTTAGAGATGTTCAGATGGCTCATCAATGCGTGTTTCTGTAGTTGACCCGGTGGAAGTTGCCAGTTAGGATAAAAAGAGGTGAAGGTTATAGTCACGGGGGTGGAGGAGCCAAGTTTTGGTATTGGGAGATTGTATTCTTCCTAGGAGCGTAGACAGATCGCCGAACATGAGGCAGCTTGCATCAGAAAAAGGAAACTACGTCTGTGGGCTAATGTTGTAAATCAATTTTCGATGAAGAAAATAGAAGATTGGATATTGAAATTTGCCCCCCCCATCAATAGACCAAGGGTATTAGTGTAAATTTATTATAGATACAATCCCATCCATATGTTTAATAATATAATTTTCCAATATTAAAGCTAATATTTGAACAATTCTTTTTACTTAAGCTCAAGTGGTTGAGCCAAGTCATCATCCATAAAAACTATCAGATTCAATATCAACATGCATAGAGGCCTAGTATGTATAAGGGATAGGTGGTTGGCCCTAAATTGAGTTGTCCTAACCTTACTAAAAATTAAAATTATTAGAAATTCATTAAAATAATATTAAAGATGAACTAAGTATTTTATTTTTATTTGTTATAGAAAGGGTAAAATATTTTATAATACCATTGAAAGGTAGTATAGAAAACTACCTTTCAAATAAAAATAAGAGGAGTCCTTTGAATTTGGTCTTTGTTGTGATTGGTTGTTCAAGAGAATATTAAGTATCATCTAATGTGTTTAAGTGGTATGTTAAGAGTGTTGAATTTGTAATTTGACTCATGGCCAAGAGTTGACATTCTACAATACATTGGATAGGCCTAAATGCATATCATTGTACAATGTATAAAAAATTTAATTGTGTAAGGGCAATGAGCCATGGTTAATCTTGTTACAGTTAGACCTTATTTAATATTTCTAATTAGCCTAAATATTACATTTTATATTGGCTTAGGTTAAAATTTATGATGTAATTTTGGGGTTTTGGTATTGCTATAAATACCATCCTCACACTCCTCATTTCTTATCAAAGTGTTGTGCAATATAACCTATGAATAGTTAATTTTTATAGTACCTATGGGTGCTAATCATATCTACCTCTCTTTTTTGTCCTTTCTTGATTTTTATATAAGATATGAGGGTGGTTTTGTTGGATCCTCAAAATCCAACTTTTTTTACCCTAGTTTTTTGAAAATTTTGGTGTCTTGTGAGTCCCCTATATTTTTTTCCCCCAGTCTACCTCCGTTCAATAAATTACTAGGTCCTTAGGTCTTTTCTAGGCCTGTATCGCCTTCCAAAAGTGTCTTTAAAAATCTCTGTGTCATCGAAGTCAAGTCGCCGTTTTGGTCTTTAGTCATTATTTTTGAACTTTAATAAAATTTAATTAATCATTTTTGACCTATAGGGTCTTAAATTTTTAATTAAATATTTTCCTTTTTTTATAAAGTTTGATTATATGTTTAATTAGGTATTTAATTAAATTTATTTAAATGTTTAATTTAACTTTATATATAATAAAATTTAAATTAAATATTAAAGTGATCCAGAACTCCAATATACCCGTACTAACTTAAATCAAACATTAAGCTAGCTCCAAAGGCCCAACTGACCAAAGAGTAGGTGTAAGCCTTGAATATTAATTATTCTTCCATTAGGATAGAATACCAATCAAATGCAATGCTTAACTATAGCCATGTGCACAATGGATAGTTAGGTGATCGTGGAGGTTAAGGATGAGTTCAGCAAGTAAGGTATATGATAGACACGAGGTGTCTATGTGGATCTGTTTGTAACTATAATTGTTCAACCGATCCTACAATGATATAATGAAATGATGTTATATTGATACTAAATTGATGCTAAGTTGACACAAAGAAGTAATCGTTATGTCACTTTAGTAATAACTTAGCCTATGAAGGATTCAAGTATTTTTCTAAATAATTTTTTTTGATACTATTACGTTGCCATAATCATAGTGTAGAGAAGTATTATAAAATTTTTAAATGTATACTAGAAGCTATATATGTCCTTTATTACAAGCTTAAAAATAAAGAGATTTCAATTTAAATTAAAATAGTTAAAAATTATTTTCTTTAGAATATCTTGCATACTAACACTTTATTCAAGAATTTATTATTATATTTAATAATAATATTGACATTGAGAAACAATAAATAACTTAACATATATAAATAATGATTATTCAAGTGTATAATACGCAACTTTGATTTTACAATTCTCTAATCATATACAAACATCTCTACATTTTATTGTAATGTTTTTTTATAAGTTAATATTTTTATTGATATATTTTTACAAGAGAATTTGATAACTCTAATATCTAGTTGTAAAAGAGTGTAATTTTTATTTGTATAAATATTTTTTTTCGTAATGGTTTTTCTTCTATAATTTTTAACAAGTTGTATATGGTTTCTATTGAGATCATTCAGACTCCCATCAAAATATTACAAATTTTATTATATTAATTAGACTATATTTCAATCGATTCCCGTCGATCGACCATGAGAGGGGGTTGGTCGACCATGAGAGAGCTTCGGTCGACGACCCCCTCCACTTTTTTATTAAAAAAAATTTGGTCGACGTATGTCGGCCGACCATGAGAGGGGGTCGATCGACAATGAGAGGAGGTCGGTATGGTCCACCCTCCATTTTTTATTAATATAAAAAACATAACTAAAAAGGCACGCGCGTGCCTTTCTAAAACCAAAATGAAAATGAAAATCAAATTTCGATCGATGGCCATTGGCCATCAGCCAATTCCCTTTGTAAAGGGAATTTCAGCCGATGGTCATTGATCATCAACCGATTTCTTTTGCAGAGGGGATTTCTATTTTATATAATATATATTTTATATTATATATAAATAATAAATTGATAATAATAGTTTATTATTATTATTTTAATTTTGATAATAAAAATTAAAAAATGGCTAAAGTTAAAATCTTATAAAAATGGAAAAATAATTAAAAACTAGCCTTTTTTTTTGCGGACAAGTTTCAGCCAAGAATTGATTTCCTGAAGCCATTTTTGGCCTGTTTTCAAGATGAATAGAGATGTTTTGATCAGTGGAGACCATTACCAGCCATGAATGAGAACCATTTAATGCAAGCAATATAGTGGATCAATTTTGAAGGTAGTTACAAAATTGTTTTGGGCCTTCACCCAGTTTTTAATAACAATTGCAGTTATTAGCCATCATTTGAATATTTGTATTTTTTGCAATTACGAACCATCATGGAGCCTTGAATAAAGACCAATCAACATGCTATTTAAGAGGGTCTTTGCAACAATAATAATCATCAAGTTTTGTGTGTAGTAATTCTGCAAGAGGTATACCAGAGTGTCACCCTTGTCAGTTGTATTTTATTTTGGTGTATCTTGTCCAGTCACCCTATTTTCTTCACTATAATTGTGTAGGTTTTAATGAGGAGGTTTCTATTTTACTGAGATCATTTCTAGTGACTGAGACTAGAAGCTAGGAGGCTCTTCATTACATCATTTGAATGAAGATTTGTATTTCTCTGTTACATTATTTTAACAAAGAATTTGTTCATACTTGCTTGGTGAGATTTGGTTACATTCACCAGACTCCATTGTAATGATCTATTGATCTATGCTATCCTACTTCCTCCTTTTTGTAATATTATATGTAGTTTTTCTTATTGTCCCATTTATGTGTTACATTATTTGAATGTATAAATGGCATCTTCTTTTTCTAGCATGTTTAATCATCTATGTTACATTATTTGAATGGATGTGATTGACTTAGTTTTATCTCCTCCCCCTTATTTCTTCATCATCCTTTAAGTCTGACTATAATTGCCCAATGGATAAGGCATTGGTCTATAGCTTGAAGCATTAGCTGGGAGTTACTTCAAGGCTTGGTCATTTTTAATATTGCAATTTTACTTCATTTTTATTAATTTGGATGAGCATGAGCATATGAGAAGTATTTTAGGCTCACCTCTAGGGTGTCCTTACCTTACTCAATCTATCTAGAGTCTTCATATAATATTTTCCCGAGTTAAAGAGGTGGATCCACCAAAGTCCACAATGTTGTTTGTAAACTAGTAATTTTTTTATGGCGTGACAACCTTAAATATTTAAGGACACAGAAAATAAAACCAACAATTTTTGGTACCGTTGTCAGGGATGATTCTAGAACTTTTTGTGTGGCATTAGTCAACCAAAAAATTTTGGTGGCTTAGTATTATTGTGTGTTTTATTTTTATCAGTCTCTCCTAGAGTGGAATTTATGAGAATTGAGTGAATATCAGGCTGAGCAATCTTAGCCAAAGTATTGTTGAAGATCTTGATCTTTCTTTACACATTTATGCTGGAAACTCCGAATGAACTCAAAATTTTAAAAATCAAAGAAGGAAGAGTTGGATCTGGTGTCTAAAAGAATAATTGGTAAAGAAGTGCTTTTTGGAGTACCAAATCCTGAGGTATTCTTCAAATCTCGTAGGAAAATTTCAATTTCAATTCCTATTTTTCCTATTTCAAATCCTAGTTCAAATCAGTCTTCTCTTACTATTAGTCAAATACCTACAATAAATCAACCTATAGTGAGTATGGCAACCCCTAATGTAAACCAGAATATCAATGTGAATTAAAATGTAAATCAAAATGTCAATCAGAATACCAATGCTAATGTTAATCAGTGGAGGACCAATAGATATAGAGCTTTTGTTTTGCCCACAAATTTGAATCCTCTTCTTGGTAAATCACATAAGTACTTACCTAAGATCCAAGGAAACATTGTTGTGACCGGTGAAGATCATATTAGAGATTTTCTATATGCCATGAATAGTCTTGAGGTCCAAAGCTATGGCTAACAGGTTAAAATTTGCCCTTCCCCTTATCATTGACCCCTATCAAGGTAGCTTTGTGCAAGGAATTTTTATCACTTATGGCATAATCACAATTCATAAAATTATTTACTTAGTGGACTCAAGTGGAAAATCTGGCCAATTGTTGAAATTGGACATGAAAAAAACCTTTGACAAGGTTTCTTGGGATTTCCTCTTCCAAGTTCTATCCAAATTTAGCTTCAGTCAATACTGGATCAACCTTGTCAAGAAATGTGTTTTCTCAGTCAACTTCTCTATCATTGTCAATGGGTCTATAGTTGGCTACTTTAGAAGCTCCAAGGGCCTTAGGCAAGAATATCATCTCTCCTCTTACCTCTTTATCATCATCGAAAAAGCCTTGAGGAGATCTCTGAAAGTTAATGTTGCTCTTGGATTTATTTATGGTTTAAAAATAGCATCTTCCCTTAACCCCATAACTCATCAATAATTTGTTGATGATACCATTTTGGCTAGTGTCCCTTTGATGTCATAGGCTAGATCTATCAAAAAAATTCAAAGGCTTTATGAGAGGGCATCAGGACAAACATAAACTTTCAAAAGAGTAAAATTTTCTTCCTCAATACTCCTATAATAAGGTAAAGAAAAATAACCCAAATTTTGGGATGTGCAATAGCTACTTTACCCTCAAGTTATTTGGGAATACCTCTCTTCAAAGAGAATATGCAATAAGGTCTTTGGAACCCCATACTTGAAAGAATTAAAAAAAATTGATGAGTTGGAAGGGAGCCCTTGAAAGGCAAGCAAGGAAATCCCAATTAGTTAAAGCCACTTTAAAAAGCATTCCAATTTATTTCCTTTCTATTTTCAAAATCCTAGCTATCATAAGCAAAACAATTGAACAAATTCAAAATTTCTTCCTCTAGTCAGGTATGAAAGCCCATTAAATATTCCCCTTGGTTTCTTGGGACCAATAATGTTCCAAAAAAAAATTAGGGGGGTTTGGTTTTAGGAAAGTAAGGCAAATGAATAGAGCCCTGATGGCTAAGCAAGGATATAAACTGCTAAAGCACAACAACTCAGGATGAATGGAAATTATTTTAGCCAAATATCTCTGGCAAGGTAGAAATTTCCTTCAAGAATACTCTCCTCCCAAAGGGTCAACCTTCTAGAACTCCCTCCTCAAAACCATAAAACTCATCTAAAAAGGTATTAGATGGAAACAGGTCTCTAGCAGGTGGATAGATTTTTGGAAAGATCCCTAGATTCATGACTCCCCTCTTATCTTGTTACCAGAGTTAGCAATCCTAAAAGTAATCACAATATATATTTTTGGTAATAGAGTTAGTGATTTTATAGAATCTATTAATGATATGAAAGTATAGAGGTCTATTCCTAATAGGAATCTAAATTATAAGGAAGAAAATGCAAGGAAGAAAACCTTCAAGTTGCTAAGAACCTACTTCATTCAAAACTCTAAGATAGAGGATTCCATGATTTGGAAAGCTAGTGATAACAAACTCTTCTCAGTTAAAATTATATATTTTTTGGAAGAGCAAGCATGAGAATGTTGGTTTATGGTCAAGCAGGTTTGGATCAAGCATATTATTCCTAAGATATCCTTTTTCTTTTGGCTAGTTGTTCAAAATAAAATTCTCACTCTTGATAATCTCCAATATAGATAAATGGTGTTCCCCAATAGATGCTACTTATGCAAAGCTAGTTGTGAATCCACTCATCACCTTTTCCTCTTTTGTCCCTTATCTCAGGTAATTTTTTCCTTCTTGCTTAAATCCTTTGGCTTCTCTTAGGACCAACCAAATACTGTTATGGATCTTTGCTTGCATTGGATCCCCCCTTTTTTGGTGTTAAACTTTGATCCCTTTGGTCCTTCTACCTTCCCCACTTGCTTTAGAGAATTTGAAAGGAGATAAATAATTGTGTCTTTAGGGATGTTAGCAATGACCCTCTCTCTATTGGATTTAAAATTTTGAAAGATACTATGGAAAATTTATCTCATATCCCAACCCAAGATGGAAATGAGAGTGTCCTTGAAATATATTTAGTTGTCTCCCTTGGTCTTATCAGTAGAACCCCTGATCCCTCGAGGCCCATTAGAGTAGATAGGTTAGAAGTTAAATGGACTCTCCTCCTCCTATATGGTTAAAATTAAACTTTTATGGGGCTTCCAAGGGAAATATTGGTGTTTCTAGAGTAGGAGGATATCTCAAAGGTGACAATGGGCACATTATTCTCACATATACAAAAAGCCTAGGCCTCTAGACTGGTCATTTTGTTGAGGCAAGAGTTGTTTACCAAGGTTTAAGGCTGCTAAAAAACCTTCTTATTCATAATATTATCATCTAAGGAGACTCCATGAACAATATCAATACATTGAAAGGCTTTCAATCCCTAACTTGGAGCATTGAAAACATCATGGAGGAGGCTAAAAGAATCATTTTATAGTTTAAAAACACACAAATCTAGCATTTCTACCATGAAGGAAATAAAGTTGCAAACTCCCTGGGCAACCTTGGAATTTCTTAGGATGACCTCTCTATATGGAGAATAATTTTTTCTCCAATATTGTAATAGGTTTACAACCATGATGATTTAGACCAAGACGGTTAACGCTAATATGTCCCTTCTTGTTTGAGTGAATGGTCCCTCTTATTCTAGACTTATGGTCTGGTCAACCTCTTCTTTTTCTATTCATAGGTTTTGATATCTCTGGAGAAGGTCCTTGAGGTTTCCCTAGATTGGGTGCTCTAATTATCCCTTTTCTAGGATTTCTCTAAAGTGGATTATAAATATCACCCAAACTCTCCTTCCATATCTTACCATGTGTTATATCCTAATTTTTGACCCACTCATGATCTTTTGGCTCATAGGATCCTCTTAATAAGTTTGTTGACTAGGCAACGGTCTTGTTTCCCCCTCTCTATTACCACCTGTCAGGCCTCTCTCTACTTCAAGAATATTAGGTTTCTCTTAAGCCACTTTGGAAAGCCACATCAACTTGTAGTCTAGTGCCAATCACGTAGGCTCTCCACGTGCTTTACCTTGAAACTGTATTCTAGAGCCTTTTCCTCATGTAGAAGAGGTGGCTTCCTTGGTTGAGGTGTATAAATTCAAATTTGAGGATGAGGACCCTAAAGACCCATACAAACCCCTTTCTACTACTAGTATTGATTAGATCCCCTTCTATGGCTCCTCTATATCTTGTCTTGCCTCCCTCTATTTTCATTCAGGTTGTTATTTTTTCTTTGTTTTATCTATCTTGGAGCCTGCCTCTATTTTGTTTTGGACTCAGGACTTCCTCTCTACTTTTTGGGTTGGTTACCCTTCAAGACCATATTTGAGGGCCTTCTCCAATTATAAAAGGTTCAAGGATCCTTTCAAAACTCCTTCCTTCATAATCTGAAATAATCCCCTCATAATATGAAATAAGGGGCCAAGGACAAAAGATATTAAATATAATAATGTCTCCCTCTTAATGGATGCTTTAATAGACTAATTAAATTTTATAATTAGAGGAACCATTTGAATCTATATTATCATCTAGAATACCACATATTGCCTTTAAATAAACTAATTTACTCTTTTATATTATCACTAAGCAATTATGTGTAGGATGTTCTTCCTTTTTATAGGATTTGCATGAGGGATTTGACTTCTTTTAAGAATCATACTTGTTCTTGGGCTATTGAGTCTTTATCTCTACTACCTTAAAGTCCTTAGAATTATCCTACACTTGAGGATGCACACCATAATTATTTATAGCAACCTAAAAGTTAATAAATATACAAAATAAAGCATTAAGAGTTATAGGAATAGATTTTCATTACTATCAACAAAATCACTCAAATCACTAGTCCAAAAATGTGAAAGGGTGAATATAGATTGGTAGTGATAAGCTTAAGATATTATTCATCAATTTTCATTATGTCCCTTAAGGATGCAATATCTACTTGCAAATTCTTAAAGCATGAAATATAACCCTCAATGTTATCAATTTATGTTGTCTTAATAGGAGAGAGATCCATATCTAATCTATTGAATTTTATAGCATGCACTTTTTAAATAATTTCTATAGATTTTCCTAAACTTTTATGGGATCACTTTTCTATCTGATAAAATTATGTCAAGTTCAACTAAAATTATATATACCTAGGGATTCCTCCATAGTAAGAGGTAAAACTATTTAATTAGGATCATATGGTGTTTTGACATTAAAGATTCACTACAATTTTTTTCTTCTTAATAAATCATTCATATGAACAAACCAAGTACTATAATTTAATCCATAAAAATATGTAATATATATATCAAAGGGTGCATTTTGTATAAAAATGGTCCCAACAATGTAATAGGCCCTTGATTTTATATTATATATGCAAAGATCTTAAAAAACTATGTGATCTAAAAAAGGGCCCAAAATAATTTTGTATGCAAAAGTAATTGCCAAATTTTTTTTTGGCATACTAATGCTCAAAATATATAAAAAAATGCAACCTCTAATATTAGAAAAATATAGAACAAGAACATATTATTTTTCAAGCAATAATAAGGGGTTTTTTCCACTATGCATAAGTAACAAATTATTTTCTTTCCCTTGGAGAGGTTTGATTAGATGAATATTCATATATATTATTATATTTGTCTAGTTAAACCCCACTTGCAAAATATAGAATGAGAACATATTATTTGTCAAGTAGTAATAGGGGGTTTTTTCCACTATGCATAGTTAACAAATTATTTTTTTCCCTTGGAGAGGTTTGATTAAATGAGCATTCATATGTATTATTAGATTTATCTATTTAAACCTCACTTGGTCATTACATTGACCATATCACCAAGTAGCCATAGAAAGAGGTCATGATATTTGATCCTACATATCTCAGGCATAAGGTGTCTTGGGCTAGATTAACTAGCTAAGTGGCCAATATACCCATGAAGAATAAAATATGATTCATATAGATGAATGAAGGTACCATGCCAAGAACCTAGTGACATACCTTTTACAAACCCTATAACATAGGGGGATGTGGAACTGGAACTCAAGACCTATCATCATCAAACACTCGTATATATACCACATAGCCAACATACCGAAGGATATCTTGTTGTTGATGATGTATATGCCACCATAGTCAATGTCATTTGGCCATAACATCCAAGGCATACATTAATAAAATAGGATGTTGTAGATTTAAAACATGGAACCTCCCATCCACAAAGCACCAGTGCATCTTTCCATTATCAAATGATCCAGGATTATTTTTTATTATTAGATGGATGAAGGAGTTTTTAAAGGGTATCCAAACCTTTTAACAAAGCAAAGCAGTCACCGAAAAGGTAACAAAACACTTCAACCAAAAATCAAGGTGCCAACCAAAGAGCTATTAGGCGGCAATTACATCAGCAAAAAAATTTAAAATTTGAAAACAGAATTTTGCCCATCCAAGAAGGAATTCAACAAAAATATTAAAACTAAAAAGCATTTAAATGGGCCAATAATAGAAAAATAAAATCTAAACTACCACCTAGACAAAAAGGATCAAAACCACCACAAAAAACTACATCGATTTTGCACCCAAAAAACTGCCACTCAATGCAGAGACTAAATCCATCCCCTTCCTGATGAAGCAATTAGGATCTCTACTAGGGACAGGAAACCCACAATTTTGCATAGAATAATTATTTGAATCATTTCGTCTAAGACAATTGGACCTCTTTTGAAAGCTAGAAATCAAAAACCATAACCCCAACTTCCACTCAAAATTGAAACTAATTTTGCATTCCACTAGCTCAAGGTAAAATGTTCATTGGGCTAGTGGAATGCAATGAACTAGTCCTTTTGGCATAATATGATTGTCACAATACCTTCCTCAATTTGCAAAAACAATTTTCTTAAAATATATTAATTACCCTACAATTCATTCTCATCACTAACTTACCACATGTCCAAATATAGCTATCACACTTACATAAAAGATAGTTACCAAGGTTATTACAAGCATTGGTAATAATATACGCTAATAAGTAATTCAACCATCAACCATATTCAATACTTGGATTCTAACAAGTCAAGTCATTAATCTATCCCTTGAACTACACCATATCCAATCGAAGACCCTTCACTATTAATTCCACCTAGACTAGTGATTTCACTTCTCACTAGAGTAGGCATGACCTCTTTTATTTCTTGTTAACTAGAGTTGACATATGATAATACCTACCCTTACCTCTCAAAAATTCTCTATAGGGTAATTTTTATTCTCCTCTTTTGGTTGAATCCAATTAACTCCTATTACCTTCTAATGTAAATTCATTGCAAGAGACCAACAATGGACTCCAAGGGTAAAATTCCAAGACAAGACATCATACAAAATACACCAGTAAAAGAAACCTACAAATGCTTCCTTTCATTATCTAAATTCACATCCCCCTTACAATAGAGTCTCCCACTCCTTATACTCCCCAAAAATAAAAACCCTAGCCTACGCTACCCCTTACTATTTTTAGTCACTTTCTATTTTTAGCAACTCACTTGCTATTTTTAGTAACCCTAAAAAAGAACTTGGATGGCATCCAAAATAGAATCATGCACTCATTATTCAATAATAACCACTATCCCAAGATAGCAACCCCACTCTAGTTCTACACTAATAGTTATGATAACTTTTTCAGTTGCAAAAACTGAAAATTATATTAAAATCTAATTTTGGGCCTCCTAGAGGTATTTTTTGCTTGCAAATGCAAAGGGTAATTCTTTTTAAATTTTCCATGCAATTCTACACGTTCTGAAAAAATAACGGGGTAAAACAAACACTCAGAGCAAAATTTATGGCCCTGGCAAGGTGCATTACCTTCTATGGAAGTGTTATTAGATAAGCCAGACGTGTAACTTGTTCCCTTTTATTTTAGTACCAACAAGAATATATACATGTGCTAATGCATAGGTTAGGAATATTTTAAGTCAATCCTAATTTTTTTAGAATGGATGGATTCTTATTACCAAAATAATATGGTCTTCTATCATTCTTACAAGTATATGGACTTCTTAGAGGTGATGGTATCTCACATAACATAAGCAAAATTACTATTATCAAGGAAAATTGCATCCCATACATCAAACTAGATAGCTAGTTAAACTAATGAACATGAAGCAAAAAAAATAACTCCATCCACTACTCAATCATACAAGCCATTTAAAACATACACTCATTACACTAACCTTTGAATAAGTATAATAAATATGTTATATCCTTGATACTAATCAACCAACCATGATTCATAGAAGTTCAATCCAATAATTGATGTAATAAAAGTGTAATATAATCATGTGAAAACACATAATCCCAACCATGTATTTCTAGATTTGTTACTCCATAATAACAATGGATAAAGCATTTATTATGTTGATTAATAACATGACAATATATAAAATTTCACAGCTAATAAAATTCATAGATCAAACCTAGAAAAAGATATTAGACCAACATGAGAAGGTATTAGGATTGCAAGTGCATAAAATATATGTAGATTTAGCTAAATATAATTCACCAACACTTGTTTAGAATAAGATAAATAAATTTTGTTTCTATCATCCAAGTCACACATAGATACATATTTTACTAGATTGAAAAGGTTACATATTCCATAATTATTCCATAAAAATCATATAATCGAACAATACTATAGTCTTAAACTCATAATATTATGAATATAATTTGATGTAGTCTAGAGGAGGGTGTCTAATGAAATACCACCTCTTCTAGTAGCCAAATATATCACATGAAGACACATACTAAACAAAAATAAATAAATAGAATAGTTTATTCACTTCTTTATCTAAAATTTACAACAAAAATGAAAACTTTTTTGTTGGCCCTTGCCAACTCCTTGTTGGTCATCCTAGATCCTTGTTGACTCTCCTACCAGAATCTTTTCAGTCCCTTATTGACCCTTTTCTAGTCATTTTTAGTCCCTTGTTGATTCCTTATCGTCCCTATCCAATCCTTTTCAATCACAAGAATTAACAACCACATCTCCACTTATTCCATTCTAGCATTGAGAAACAATGCTAAAAGATAGAAAGTTGTGCCCCTTCCTCTTCACCTATCTCTCTTATTTCTCTTTGCACATGTTTATAGCCAAACAAAGATAACAAAACCATATGCAAAAAATCCAAACCATGTGCACAAAAGCAATGGTTTGAAAACTATGCTCCTCAAACCATGGTTTCAAACCCTTATCATATTATATCTATCTATCTATCTATCTATCTATATATATATATATATATATATATATATATATATATATATATATATATATATATATATATATATATATCTTTGTATGTATGTATGTATATAGATAGATAGATAGATATAGATATATGTGTGTGTGTGTGTTTATTTATGACCACTTGGATGGCCTTACATTAGAATCAAACATGAATAGTCACTTATTTGTATATTAACAAGTTAAAACCAAAGGATATATCATAACTTCAATATTAGGATAACATTACTATATCAGCTTAGCTAGATGACATGTCAATTTGGAAACTATCACATAATTCAAGTTTTGTAAATGCTCATTAGCTTTACATGCATAAGGTTGGTAATTATATTGTGATCTAAACAATGTTATCCATCCATATTCATGAAGGAATTGGCAAATAGAAAATTGCTTTAACCAAATAGTGTGACAAAAAGAAAATTGCATTTATGACAAAAGAAGTTACATGAGGAAACCAAGTTTCCAATCTACCTATATTTACACCTAATAACCATCAACCTTAATTTTACCACTTTATAGTAACTCTAACAAACATTGAAGGTCATCATATGCAAACCTTATAAGTATGATGTATGTGATCCATCCAATTACCAATTAATCCCATTAGCTTTTACCTATTAGTTGAGAAGAGAAAGAGCATCATTGGATTGATTTACCACCCAACCAAAGAATTCTCACCAATAATTCCTTTTTTATTCTATTTTTGATCCTTCAATGAGGAAATTAGATACAGAGTATCAACATGTCAATAAATGCATTTGTGCATATTTTAATCTATCTACATGATGTCACATATACCATGCAACTTAATATATAATAAATGCATCCTAAAAACATGAAGGTTAGACATGCATATTCATGCAATCATATCAATGCATTCTATTTGCATGAAGTAATTAACTCATGTATACTATGAATATAATAAATACTTTAACCATATTTTTGTCAAAAATTTTATTGGAATTGTAACATCTTAATCCTAGAGATTCTGTAAATAGCAGTATGAAAAATAATACATAATAAAATTAAAAGTAAAATTTCATTCTAGTTTTAGTTTTCAATCTAATAGCACTTTTAAATAAATACTTATTGTGCCATATTCTATTCTCAAAACTATTTCAAGCATATGCAATTCTCTTAACATGACCTTACCTCTAAATAAAGAGCATGATAAACAACTTTTCCTCACTCCCATGTTCTTTGTAAGACCAATAAAGATGTCTAAGTCCATATTATGTTCTAATAGAATCAAAGGATTCTAGTTCTTAATTCCCCCATGCTTCTATTGGATTCCATATTCTACGTCATATATCAATTGATAGGTGGTTAGGATGGTTAGACCATATAATTTATTTTTAATTTTCCACTATCTATATCTCTATTATGAAATGACCAATGAAGTATGAATCATTTCCCTCCTCCATCCCATACTTAGGTTGAGTATTACTTACTATCCACCTTTGATGTGACATCTTAGATCAATGGATTTCAATTTTCTTTTCTTTTCCTTCCATTTATATCCTTTATAAAATCAGGAGTAGCTTTCCCTTTCCATATTTCCATTTTGTATAGTTAGTGGAATTAATTATTCTCTTTTTATTTTTATTTTGCATTGGATGAACATAGTTTTATTTTATTCATATTGACTAAATACCTTCCCAATTGTAGCTCTAGTCATATTTATTTGCAAGCTAGCCATATTATTAGAAGAAACTTATAACCAAAACTTAATAGTTTCAATACTAGGTATTAAATAGTAACTTTAAAATTATAAAGTCAATTGAATTTAGACTACTTCATTACTTAAAAAAAATTCAATTACCCTTTGTTTTCTTATTCATAATTTCTATTTGCTTGATGTAAAATCAATCTATAGTTCTAAGGCAAAACAAATTAGACTTTATCCTATTTAGTATCTGTCATACCCAGCACTAAATTAAACAGTGATATTTAATGTCTTCCTCCTTTTCTATGGAAATCACACCTATTTCCATAATGGACACTTCCTATTTGGTTTAACTAGCATTGAAAATATGAGTCCATTTAGAGTAAAAAAAGACTACATCCAATCCATTTTTAAATTATAACATTATAACTTTGATATATAACAATATAGCTATTTTGAGACATCATAAATACCTTTCAAATTCATAGAAAATATGACCATATGATATAGTATTCTATCACAATATTAGACAATTTTCCCATTAACGAATATCAAAGTTATATTATACATGTCATCAATCTTAACACAATCTAATACCTATACATAAGTATTATAAATAAAACTATAATTCTTACTTATATATCATTAAAAAATGATAAAGCTTGCATTATATAGCTCAAGCATAGTGTTAGGAACCTACTATTAAAATAAAGTACACTCACACAAAATACTAAAAAATAACTCACATACATCAAATAACTCAATATCACTATGCAGAAATCAATTACAAAAATGAAACAATCTCACAGTAACATTGAATCGTAGGCCTCTTTGAGGGGGCAACCTCCTTCAATATTTCATTAGCTTGAAAAAGGATAATCTCATACATGACTTCATATATTTTTAAGGGAAAACTACTCAAGAGGTTGCTTACATGCAAATGCCACTTGAGCCAAAATATCCCACCAAATGGCGATTACAATCTTGATAAAAATGGTTACATGAAATGGTACCACTTGGCGAGATAACTTACTACATCAGTTACAATATTGATAAAAATAGTTACATGATATGGTACCACTTGGCTAGGTACCTTTATTGCCACCTACATTACTAAGTATTGCATAATAACATTAAAATGGGATCCCCACATTGGAAGTGGGTTATTACATAGGTAAATAAGAATTACAACATGGTGTTAGGATAGGATCCTAACATGTCCTTCCCCTTCAAAAAGCTTTGTCCTCAAAGCTGAAATTGAGGAAACTAGTATTGAATGTGATGGAGAGACTCCCATGTAGCATCTTCTGGCTAGAGCCCACACCACTGGACAAGGACTTCTATGATGGTATAATTGTGGAGAGTGCGAGTGCGGTGATCCAGCAACTGTTCTGGTTCGAATAATATGGACCCTTCCTCATCCAATTCTGGTAATGTTGATTGAACTTGTACCTATGTGCCCATAACTTTCTTGAGAGAAAAAAAATGGAAAACATGATGGAACTTGGAGGTGGATGAAAGAGCCCATTTGTAAGCAGTGGAACCAATCCACTGTAGAACTTGGTAGGGCCCATAGAATTTTACAAGTTTTTGGCACTGACAGAGTTGGAGGGATGACTGTTTGTATGTCTGCAAGTGAAGGAAAACCATATCACCCACATCAAAGCTACACTCGGATCGATGTTTATCGGCTTGTCGTATCTGGTTTTGGGCCATGTCGACATCGGTCTACTGGCGAAGAGTAATATCAACTACCTAAACACTAGAGTTGCTTGGAATGTATGAATAAGGGATGGATGGAGGGTGCCCATAAATAGCCTCAAAAGGAGTGAGTTTGGTAGCTATATGATAGGACGTGTTGTACCACCATTCGGCCAAAGGAAGCCACTTCACCCATTGAGAAGGATGATCGGATGCAAAGCAACGAAGATAGGTCTCCAAAAATTTATTGACAATCTTAGTTTGACCATTCATTTGTGGATGATAGGCTAAAATAATTTTGAGCTTCATTCCCTGCAACTTAAACAACTCTTGCTAGAAATGACTAGTGAAGGTGGGGTCGCGATCGAAAACAATGGAGGTGGGCATACCATGAAGGCAAAAAATAGAATCGAGGAAGATTTGGGCAATGGTGGAGGCTATGTAAGGATGGGCAAGGGGACAAAAATGAGTATACTTCGAAAGGCGATCCACTACCACAAGAATAATAGACTTACCGCCCGATTTAGGTAACCTTTCTATAAAATTCATAGAAATATCAGTCCAAACCTGATCTGGAATGGACAAGGGTTGAAGAGTACCTAGAGAATGAACTATTTCACCTTTCATCCGTTGGTAGGTATCACAAGCTGCCATAAAGTCACGGATGTCCTGTTTCATCCCTTTCCAAAAGAATGTGTGCTTGAGGTGTTCATATGTTTTGAGAAATCCAAAATGACCTGTAGAGGGAGTAGTGTGTAATTCCTTCATGAAGAGGTCGCAGAGTGGCGAGGCATAGGGAATAACAAGGCGTTGGCGATAACATAAATCCTGGTCATCCCAATTGTATCCTGGGTATGAAGTCAAATCAGCTTGAAGTGAAGCCATCAAAGCTTACAGGTTTGCATCTTGAAGTACCTCCTGTCGTAAGGAATCTATCCATTAGGGGACAGGTGTGGAGATATCACATATCATACTGAGGGCCTCAAATTGGAGATAGAGCATTAGACACAAGATTTTCTTTGACCTTCTTATAGGTGATATCATAATAATATCCCATGAGTTTAGAAACCCATTTTTGTTGTTTTGGGGTAGCAACCTGTTGTTCTAAGAAATATTTGAGACTCTGATGGTCTATTTTAATGGATAAATGGCACCCAATGAGATAAGGTCTCCAATAGGTGATAGCATGTAAGATGGCCAACATCTCCTTAGCATATGTATATTTTCCCAAATTATGCTCAGAGAGTGCCTTACTAGTGAAGGCCAAGGGTCTCCCTTATTGCATCAATACTGCCCCAATGCCATGACCAAAAGCATCACTTTCAATGATGAATGGTTTAGAGAAATCTGGTATGGCTAGAACAGGTGTGGTATTCATGGCATGCTTTATTGAAAGTTAAAATGGTAAAAAAATTGTTTTCAACGGTAAGCTTTGACCTTACCCTTTTACCCTTGGATGACAACCGAGTCAGCAAGATAGGATGACATGGATGGTAGGAGGAGTTTGAATCCTAATTTTATTTTTCTTTCCTCCATATTTCTTCTCTCCCAAATATCTCTCAACAAACTTAGGGAACACTATATAATACTTTGTATTTTTTAACTTTGGTCAATGGATTAATGAATAGTGAATTTTTACATTCCAACTTGTGATTACAATATCTGGTATCAGAGTGGAGGGTGTCTAGATTTTAACCACAAGCTAGACACAGATCTTGAGGAGGATCGAGGAGGCCCACAGGTGAGGCACAAATCTTGAGGAGGTCAAGGAAGCCCATAGGAGCAACCCACAGGTGAGGCACAAATCTCGAGGAGGTTGAGGAGGCCCACAGGAGCAAGCCCACAGGAGGCATGGATCCTGAAGAGGTCGAGAGGGCCCACAGAATGTGAACCAAGGTGAGGTCAAGAGGAGGCCTGCAGAGATCATGTGGTTCGAGGTTGACTAGCTGACCAATAGACACCAGGCACAATTCCCTAGGTGACTAACAGGCAACTTGGTGGAACACATACCAGAGGCAAACATGTGGCGAGCGAACCAAAGGTAGACACATGATGAGCAAACCAAATACAGATACATGACAAGTAGATATCGAGTAAGACAAGTGGTAGACACAGTAAGCAGTGATGTGGTAGACACAGTAAGTAGTGACATGGCCGACAAGTGGCGAACACAGTGACGTGGCAAGTGAACATGAGGTGACAATGTGGTAGAAGGACATTCACCCAACAAAGGCAAAAGGGTAAGGTCTAATTGCTCAAAGGCAATCAAAGACCTTTGTGCACCTTCAAGATTTTAAATCCCTTCATAGCCCAAATCCTGCTGCATGTGGGATAAATAAATTTATTTTTTTATTATTTAAAATCAATGTCCGTAGTCTTCTTATATTTCAAAGGCGTCTTCAAAGTCCAAAGTGGCTTGTAGCACACTTGGTGAGCGCACTACTTGGCAGGGAGGACGTCGTGGGTTCGAAACCCAATAACGCAATTTCTCTTTTGGCATGAGGTCGATCAGATTTAGATTGACATGAGATTGATTAGATTGATATTTTATAAGGTTTTAAAAAGAGATAGAGATAATTTTTGTTTATATATATAGTTTTTATTTTATTTTTAATTTTAAAATATTTTTTATATAAGTTTAATAATAATATTAAATATATTGTTTTTTTTTAAGTTTTTTTTAGAAAAATCAATATTTTTTTAATTTTTTTTTTTAGAAAAATCAATATTTTTATTATTGTATAACTTAAAAAATATAACTTTTTAAAATTATAATTGACTATATAATTTTTTTTTTTGGACATTGCCTAAGAGGCAATTTATTGTAAAAGAAGGGGCTTTTCACTTGATTCGAGGAATCAAAAACTGTAGTGTAAAAGCATACTGTGATAGTCTAGAAGGCTATACAAACTGGAAATTTTGTATAACAAGCCTGAGAGGCTTAGTGTTTTTTCCTTGTAAGAGAGACAAAATATCAAACTAAAATTTGTAAAGAGGCATTGATGATAAGACCAAGTGGTTGTTATCATGCCCTATGTGCACTTTTGGTGAGAGAAAATGCCAAAAGTTTTGATGAAAAAGTGAGAGCTTATGGGCTACATACTATGTTTAGTCAGTTGCAGAATGCAGTAATAGCACACCAGAGGCATCCAGACTTAGGGTACGAGGCATACTCTGAAGATAACTCCTTTGGGAGTTAATTTGAGCAATCAAAATCCATAGAAGTTGCACCACAAGAATCTGAATATACTCATTATAGCAATTCAGTAGAAATTCTATAACCAAAATCACCAGAGACAATATTGATCAGTGAACAAGTAGCAGATAATTTCGTGAATCAAGAAATAGCAGCGCCATAGCAAGAGGAACAAGCAATCAATGAAAGAGTGAATCAAGTCATATTTGACTTAAATTTGTAATCTCTTCTTTCTTCTTCTTTCTTCCTTCTTTTAAAAAACAAAGTGCTTTATTGTAACCGAGAAATAAAGAGTTTTTTAGTTTATAACAGCTATGGCCTCACATAACAATCTACCTATTTCAGAATTCAACGGATATGATTACGAGTATTGGTCTATCAAAATGAAGATCTTACTCATAGGGAAAGGTTTATGGGACATAGTGGAAGAGGGTTACATCGAACCCACAAACTGGACAACATTAAGTACCGCAGATAAGAAAACAAAGAAATAAGCACAAAATAGCAACTCCTCTGCTCTTTATCATCTCCAAGCAACATTGGAGAAGGTATATTCCCTAGAATAGCCTCTTGTATAACTGCACAATATGCATGGAAATCTTTGAAAGATGAATTCCAGGGAAGTGATCAAGTGAAGCAAGTGAGGCTTCAAACACTGAAATGAGATTTTGAAAATCTCAAAATGAAAGAAGACAAAAAATTTGGTGACTACTACGTTAGAGTGAAAGTAGTAGTTGCTAAAATGGTTACTCTTGGCAAAGAAATTAATTCTGAAACAATTGTAAAGAAAGTGTTACAAACACTTCTTCAAATATGGAATCACATAGCCATAATCATAGAAGAATCAAAAGATATTTCCACTTTAACATTTGATGTATTAATTGGGTCATTAATGTCTCATGAAGAGAGATTACAGGAATATCCTTCAACCAGCTATGGAGGCAATGATAAAGCCTTCACATCCAATGAAAATACTGGAAGAGGACATGGAAGAGGTCAAGGCAGAGGCCAGTGAAGAGGTAGAGGTAGAGGCAACTACAGAGGAGGCAATCAGAACAGAGGAGGAAACTCTAATAGAGGAGGCAATTAGAATAGAGGTGGAAACCAAAATTGAGGAGGAAATCCAAGACGAAGTGGAAATAAAGGATGAGGAAGTGATAAGTCCAAAATAGCTTGTTTTAACTGTGGCAAGCCAGGTCACTTTGCTCATGACTGCTGGTCAAAATCTTCTCAAGGCAACAACAGTCAATATAGAAATTATGGAGAAGAAGATGATACCTCTAATATTTTTCTATCATATATATAATCAAAATAGAATCTAAATCACACATGGATTCTGGATACTGGTTGCTCAAACCATATGAGTGGCAAAGAAAATCTATTTGCTACTCTAGATTCCACTTACAAATCCCAAATCAAATTATGGGATGATAAAGCTTTGCAATTCGAAGACATTGGAGCCATGGAGGTTCCAAAAAAATAAGGACTAAAGAAATTGAATGACATATACTACACTCCAAAGCTCCAACAAAATCTGCTAAGCATTGGGTAAATGATGGAGAATAATTACAAACTTGTTTTTGATGAAGGAAAATGTATCATTCTTGATAAAAATAATTGTAATCGTGTCATCACACAGGTTCCTATGACCAAGAATCGGTTATTCCCTCTCAAATTTGGTAAGCTAGGGGAGCTCAACTTGCAAATGTAGCTATAGCAAATCCAAGTGTGCTTTGGCACTTGTGATATGGTCACCTTAATTCCTCTAGCTTGAAACCTCCAACTTCTCAAGCTATGGTGACAAGACTTCCCAAAATCAACAAACAAAAGGAGTTCTGTGAAGGATGTGCTTTGAGAAAGCACTCAAGGTTGAATTTTTTGAAATTTCAAGCATAGAGAGCCAGCTATCCATTTCAGTTAGTACATTCAGACATCTGTGGTTCAATGCAAACAAAGAGTATCGAAAATAATTCCTATTTTCTCACTTTCATAGATGATTTCTCTAGAATGTGCTGGATTTATTTCTTGAAACATAAAGATGAAGTTTTTGATTGCTTCATATATTTTAGAAATAATGTAGAGAAACAAAGTGAGTATTTTGTAAATGTCATAGGACATATCGAGGAGGTGAGTACTCAAAAGAATTCTTGAAATATTATAAAGCAAGTGGGATCAAAAGGCAATTCACCACTGCCTATACCCCACAATAGAATGGTGTGGCCGAGAGAAAGAACCGCACCATAGTCGAGATGGTGAGAATGATTCTTCAGACTAAGCATCTAACTAATATTTATTGAGAGGTCCGAGGTGTAAACCAATTAGTTCATCCAAACCTCATAAGGGGGGCGAAGGTCCAAGGTTAAAATATCGGGCCTCTCCTAACTAAATGCTTGTTCCTTTCCTGGTGCTTTCAACAGCGTAAAAGGTTTAAAATGATTGTGGCATGGTGGTTATAGGGGTGGACTGCATGAATATCTGTGTGGCAGCTTTCGGGGTAGACAATGTAGAATACTGTGGTGGCAAAAAATTGGACAGCCTGCCCAGATTCGTGGCAGCTACCGATTCCACTATGTAAATACAAAAAAAAAACTAATATGTATTAGGTCGATGTTGTAAGAACCAGTGTATATATTCTAAATAGAAGTCCAACTTCTAGTTTAGATGGAATCACTCCTTATGAGGGGTGGTATGGAAAGAAACCCAATGTAAAGAATTTCAAATTTTTTGGCTCTTTAGCATATGCGCACATTCCTGATGAGAAAAGGAAGAAGCTTTATCCCAAAAGTCAAGCTTGTATATTTCTAGGGTATTGTGAGTCTACCAAAGCATATAGACTCTACAATCCCAAGACTCATAAAATTGTACTCTCCAGGGATGTAATTTTTGATGGAGGAGAATGGGGTCATAAAATAATTTTTGTTGATGATGATTCCCTAGATGTAAATTCTTCATAGGTACAACATGTGTCTCCCAAGAACAGCAAAGGCACACCACCCCCTCCAAGCCCAAGCAAGAGTACTACATCAAGTACTTCAACCGCCACTTCAAGTCCTTCTCCACAAATATCAGTAAGTTCTTCACAGATGGACATTGATAGTGACTCTCCATCAAGAGGCAAAAGAAATTTACAACATCATCCATCCTTTCAAATACTGGATCAAAATTTCTAGAGAAGATTCACTAGAAGCCAAGCTAGTGAAATGAATACAGTTTTGTAGCAACTTGAAAATTTGTAATTGTATGGGGATGATAACTCCCAATATCCTAAGGGATACGTAGTCAATTATGCTTTATTGGCTAGTGCACAGCTATAACCAGCAAGCTATGAGAAGTCTTATACTCAAAATGTATGGCAAGAAGCCATGGAAGAGGAAATAACCTCTATAAAAAATAATGATACATGGGAGCTAGTAAAGCTACCCAAAGGAAAAAAGTGTGTTGGATGTAAATGGGTCTACAAGACCAAATACAATGCTGATGGAAGCATTGAGAGGCACAAAATGATATTAGTAGCAAAAGGTTTTACTCAGAAATTTGGCATTGACTATAAGGAAACTTTTGCTCATGTTGCATGACAAGAGACAATCAGATCAGTTCTTTCCTTAGCTACCCACAAAGGATGGAACACTCAACACATGGATGTGAAAAGTACTTTCCTTAATGGATACTTGACTCAGGAGGTTTATGTTCAACAACCTCAAGGCTTTCAATAACAAGGAAAAGAGAACCTTGTTTATAAATTGAAAAAACACATTATGGCCTCAAGCAAGCACCAAGAGCTTGGTACCCATGCATTGACGACTATTTCAACAAGTATGGATTCACTAGAAGCAAAATTTAACCAACTCTTTACTACCTAAAGCATGGAGTAAACATTCTCATAGTTTGTTTGTATGTGATGATCTAATATTTATGGGTAGTAACACTAAAATGAATATGGAGTTCAAAAACTCCATGATGAAGCAATTTGAGATGAAAGATCTCGGTTTAATGTGCTACTTCCTAGGCATGGAAGTGCATCAATCAAATAGGGGGATCTTTATATGTCAACACAAGTATGCTTGAGACATGATCAAGAAATTTACCATGGAGCAGTGCAAATCAGTTGCAACTCCAATTGGACATGGGATCCAATTGAGCAAGGATTACGAAGCACCAAAGGTTGACATGACCACATACAATAGCATGGTTGGGAGTCTGATGTTTCTCACCAACACAAGGCCCGATATTCAATATGTTGTTTCTCTAGTTTCAAGTTTTATGGCAAGTCCATATGAGATGCATCTACAAGCAACTAAAAGAATCTTAAGATATGTAAAAGGTACATTGGATTTTGGAATCCATTACCACAAATGTAATTCTATGAAATTAGTTGGCTTCAGTGATAGTGATTGGGGTAGCAATATAGATGATAGGAAATCTACATCAGGGAATTGTTTTAGTCTAGGGTCAGGACTAATCACATGGAGTTCCAAGAAGTAAACTATTGTAGCCTTGTCATCTACTAAGGCTGAGTATATAGCCATTACACATGCTAGTACTCAATCCCTATGGTTGAGAAAAGTCCTTGAAGAAATTGGAGAAATTCAAAGTGGTCCAACTCGACTGTATTGTGATAACATAAGTGCCATTCAGTTGGCATACAATACAATCCACCATAGCAGATCAAAGCATTTTGATATGAAGTATCACTTCATCCAAGACATGGTGGAGCAGCAGATAGTTGAGCTTAAATATTGCAGCACTTTGGACAACATTGCAGATATCTTCACCAAAGGCATGGCTAAAGCTCAATATATAAAGTTGAGAGACTGTATAGTCAGACCTCTCAACTTTAAGGGGGAGAATGTTGGAAGTTAAAACGATAAAATGGTAAAACAATTATTTTCAACGGTAAGCTTTGACCTTATCCTTTTACCCTTGGATGACAACCGAGTCAGCAAGATAGGATGGCAGGAGGAGTTTGACTCCTAATTTTATTTTCCTTTCCTCCCTATTTATTCTCTCCCAAATATCTCTCAACAACCTTAGGGAACACTATATAATACTTTGTATTTTTTGAATTTGGTCAATGGATTAATGAATAGTGAATTTTTGCATTTCAACTTGTGATTACAATATGCTTTAGTTCTAGAAAGGCTTGATCAGCAGGTCCTGACCAAGTGAAAGAGTCCTTCTTTAACATAGATGTGATGGAAGATACTATTTTCCCATAATTATGAAAAAATTTCCTATAATAACCTGTAAGTCCTAAGAATCCCCGAAGTCCTTTGAGAGTGCGGGGTTTTACCCAGTCCTGAACTGCCTAAATATTCTTGGGGTCAACCTTGACACCATCTTTGGAAATAATGTGTCCTAAATACTCCACTTAAGTCATACCAAAGGATCACTTAGACCGCTTAGCAAAAATTTGATGTTGGGCCAATAACTGTAATGTCTGTTTCACATGGGTAAGGTGTTATTCCTATGAGCGACTATAAACCAATATATCATCAAAGAAAACCAGGATCAACTTTCGCATGAAGGGATGGAATATGTTGTTCATAAGGCTTTGAAATGTGGATGGTGCATTTGTCAAACCAAATGGCATTGCCAATAACTCATAGTGACATTCATGAGTACAAAAAAGTAGTTTTTGGAATATCCTCATCCTTGAGCCTAATTTGATGGTACCCCAAACGAAGGTCCAACTTTGAGAAGTACATAGCTCCATGTAATTCATCCACTACCGGAATGGGAAATTTATCCTTTATGGTGATCTTATTGAGCTCATGGTAGTCTATGCACAATTGCCATGAGCCATATTTCTTGTGAACTAGCAAAATTGGAGAAGAATAGGGATTGGTGCTGGGTCGAATGACACCTGCCTTGAGCAATTCCTGTACCATCTTATCGATTTTTGACTTGATAGCATGAGGATACCAATATGATCTAATTTTTGGTGGTGCACTACTCAGAAGTAGTGGAATAGCATGGTCATGAGAGCAATGAGGTGGTAGTGTCGTTGGTTCTTAAAAAATGCCATTGTGCTTGGTTAGAATAAGTTGCAAATCTATTGGAAGTGGATTTGTTGTAGAAGTGGGTGGCTAAATTGAAAATATTTGTGCAATGACCCCATGGGAGGACTTTTTCAACAACTTCTCCATGCGATTGGAACTAATAATTTGTGTAGGACCAACCTTGATACCCTTGAGGGTATATGTTTATCCATTTTGTGAAAATTGCAGCCATAGTTCTACAAGGTTGTAGGAGAAAGTGCCCAAGGTGCTCATCCATTGGGATCCTAACACAAAGTCACATCCTTACAATTGGAGGGCAAACATATATTGCTTGAGTTCATAATCCCCTATCTAAATTTTGACATTTCGAAATTTACCTTTACAAGGTAAGGTGCCTCCATTGGCCACCATGAATTCAAAATAATTGCATGAGTGTATATAGCAGTTGGTCCGTTTGGCCACTTGAGGACCAATAAAGTTGTGCATACTGCCTGAATCAATAAGAATTGTGAGACGTTGGCCATTCAAATAACCCTAAACTCTCATGGTTTATGGGTTAATAATCTCAGTAAGAGCATGGATTGAAATTTTTTCTGGTATTTTTTATGGTTCCTTGTCTTGTGGAGTTGGTGTCTCAGCTGTATCACTCTCCTCATCACTATGGTCAATATTTTTTGGTTTCTCCACATATATTAAAAATAATCTCTTATTTGCACATCTATACCCCTTCGTAAACATGTAATCACAATTATAACATAGCCCTTGGGCACGATGCGCATCCATTTCCTCTGTAGTCAGCTGCTTGGGAGCAAGAGGGAAAGAAGGTCGGTTATGTAAAAATCATGGTGTCCGCCTTTGAGCTGAGAGTTTAGATTCGGCAAATCGGGCTAAACTGATAGCCTCATGGTGTGGGGTTTGAACATCTTGACTTCAGCCTAGAGATCATCTCGTAACCCACTAACAAAATATCTCATAAAAAATCCCTCATTCAAACCCTTAGTTTTATTGGCCAATTTCTTAAATTGGGTCTTGTAATCACGAACTGAGGTGGTTTGTTTCAGCTTTGTCAGTGCACCTATAAAGTCATCATAGTCATTGGGGTCAAATTGGGTGAGCAGGTGGGACTCAAAGTCCTCCTAATATATATCAGGGTTAGCAACCCGTAGCCATTTGAACCAATGTAAGGCCTTAGATTCTAGGTTGAAGGAAGCCATCTGAACTCAATGATGTACAGGGACATTATGGAGTCGAAAGAATTTATCAACCCGACATAACCACCCATCGACATCCTTTCCACTAGACTTAAGGAAGTCTAATTTAGGTATTCTGAAGGTTGGATCCCGATCAAAGTGATATTTATCTAGTGTTCGTTGACCTCGTTTAGAGTTTTCAGCATGGTGTTCAGTTTTGGTGTTGCCTTGAAATTTGGTCTCCATATCTGTGAGTTGTTATTCTAAGCATATTCTAGTGTTATCCTGATCCAGTCGAAGCTCTCGAATCTCTGTGCCTATGTTCTTGTTTGTAGAGGTCAAGTCAGTAATGTATTTTTATAGGTCGACCAATAATGTGCCCAAGTCTAAATCCTTTTATTGTTTTCCTCGAGTGTCACTTGCCATTGTGGTCCCTCTTATGCTGAGTTACTAAAAATAGACCTCGGATTTTAGGAGTTACTATTTTTAGTAAGGGGTCCCAAAAAGTGCTTGGGTATGGTATATCAAAATGATCAGCTCGGAAAGACAGTCACAATGAACTTATATCCCACAACACTGAATTTGGACACCCAAGACTTTTATTTATTTATTTATTTATTTTATCTACTGTGTTGACGAGTCTACTGGTGTTCTCTATTTTTTATTTGGATTTATAGTTCAAAATTTGCCCTCTGGGATCAACTGTCACTTGACTTGTGTATTTTGTACCCGGACCACCATGTCACTCACTGTTCTCTGTCCTTGTCATCTGTACTAGGGTTACTGACACAATTTTTGCTTTTGACCTTAGGGATTTTTTTGACATGGATAACTTTGTTTTTGATACTAAAAGTCTACAATTCTTGACTGGTACATGGGACTGTTACTGTTGACCCAACTACCACTGTTACTATCCTGACTTTTACTGTCACTATTTTGATGGTTCAGATTTTGACCACAGGCTATTTCAAACACTTGCATAAATTTGTCTTGACTGTTGGTTCATGCAATTTGTTTTCTATGATAAGGAAAGCCTTCTCTGTATGCTCACTTTTTGGGGTGGTGAATGCAGGTTAGCAGAATAAATATGGGTTGATTTGCAGGTGGATGATACTTTGTTTTTATTTTATTTTCTTGAATCAAGGTATGCTAAGTAAGGGAGTATGTAATACCCATATGCCCTCCGTTATACCGTAGTGATGAACAATAATGCTCGGACCAATATTTTAGGCCACTACTCAAGGAGGATTCCACACATACCCTTGAGCACACTATCTGCCTCTCTGATAGTATGGGAGGGTAATATTTCAAGATACTATGTCCTGTGGACTATAGATAATACAAGGCCGAAAAACTTCCTAATAGATAAAATCTTGTTTAAACCTAGATTGTCTCTCGATATACCTGAAGATACGTGGGAGCTGAATTTCGTGCGTGAGTGTTGTTTGAGGCCTGGGTATTGGATCATGATCTCCCCTCACTTCACTAGATGCTTTATGGGCTATCTAGCTTAGCCAATAATGACAGCTCCTTCGCAATATTTTAAAACCCCTAACACAGGGTTTCTAACCTACACAACTACTGTATTTTTTTTTGGTATTTTCTAATTTTTCTGAGAAAAAAATGATTATATTTTTTTGGATTTTTTTTTTTATAAAGGAAAAAATAGAAATATAAAAACACGAGAAAATTATACCTAATAGGTGGAATGACTGGCAAGAATCATCTTAGTTACAACAGAACTTGGCCCTAGAAAATGCTCTGATACCACTTGTTAGGAAACTACTATTAAAATAAAGCACACTCACACAAAATATTGAAAAATAACTCACATACATCAAATAACTTAATATCACTATGCATAAATCAATTACAGAAATGAAATAATCTCATAGTAACACTGAATCTTAGGACTCTTCGAGGGGGAAACATCCTTCAATATTTCATTAGCTTGCAAAAGAATAATCTCGTACATGGCTTCATATCTTTTTAAAGGAAAACTGCTCAATAGGAGGCTTACATGCAAAATGCCACTTGAGCCAGAATCTCCTACCAAATGGCTATTACAATCTTGATAAAAATGGTTACATAAAATGGTACCACTTGGTGAGGTAACTTACTACATCGGTTATAATATTGATAAAAATGGTTACATGGGATGGTACCACTTGGCGAGGTACCTTTATTTCCACCTACATTACTAAGTATTGCATAATAACATTAAAATGGGATCCCCACATTGGAAGTGGGTTATTACATAGGTAAATGAGAATTACAACATGGTGTTAGGATAAGATCCTAACACATAGTAGAGCTAGTGCAAATAATCCACACAAAAAACATATTCATCAATACATATGTAAATACTATAAATATTGGAAAGTTACTTTGAACTACCTTTAATATGTACTTTTTGGCTATTTTGGAACCTAGAGGGAAAGCATTACTAGGGTCCTTTACTACCCAACCAAGTTGTATTCAATTGAACACACCCATATCAACTTCTCATAATAATTTTTCACCATTCATGAAGGGGAAGATACATAAAACTAGTCCAATTAGTGATACATTATTTTCTATGAAAGAGTACTCATGCATCACTCTTACATGTAGTAATTTCCATATAAATTATGAATATATACTAACTATTAGATTTAGGTTTTAGTGCAGTGATTAGCCTACACTTAATACTATTATGTATTTATACTACCTGTATACATTAGTACATTCCAATTTATAGTTATAACTTCTATGGTGAAAGTTGTCATTTATGAATGTACAAAATAGTGTTTATCCTTAGTTATAGTACATAGACCATCATACCAAATCCTCTCTTTATTCACATGTAATGTATATCTCTACTATCATTTATAGGTATATGTGTATGCATAGCAAGGTACTTTTGCAAAGTAACAAACATGCAAGTGCATTTTATGTACTACTATAGATCACAAGGAATCTATAATTTTCAAATAAAGTAATTATCTTATTTTATTTATTGCTCATAGAGCCTTTCAAATTTGTACACTTGCATTCCACAAGCAATATTAGTAAAACATTCACTATAAGCTCCACTATATACTATAGCTATCCATGGACTTAAGTGAAATTTAGTTGTTATAGGAAACATCCAATTTTCATATTCCTATTAACACTTCTAACATTGATAATCAAGATGCAACTATAGTTGCTTATAAGAAAAAAAACTCATGACTTTATATGCATTTCAATTGCACTTATTTTTAAATTATATACTAGTCATTGCTAAGCCAATGTCATACAATTTTGCTAAATGGTATTTCAATTGTTTCTACTACCCTTCAAAAATGGAGTGCTCACAAAATACAACTATGGAACTATTTAAAAATTCATTGTAGATACTCATCATACATTAAAAATTTATGCATCCCATCCTTCTCTCCATGCTCATGTTACAATTATATTTTAACTCTTAGAAAAGTTTTACTACACAAGAAGTTTTTCTATTAGAGGCTACAATCATGCAAAAATCTACAAGCACTGCCATGACTAATGAAACAAGGGTCTTGTATAAAATGTGCTAGCTCCTTAGTTCAAGCATAAATTATCATTACCATTGTATTGGATACTAAGCACATTCTCTAAGTTCCCCTCTTGGAAATTGTTATAGGCTGTGCAATGGTATAGTCAAATAGAAAAATAAGTCACATTTATTTGTATAGTAGATGTTGAAGTTATTTATCCAAGTAGTTGAGTTTCTTAAATATTTTTATAACATCTAGGATTCAAATAAAATATCATTAGAGTGACACTCTGTATTACAATCATTTGAAAAATATAAGCTACAAAATAGACATCATCCTATTAAGCCTTCTACTAGTTTGAAACAAAGAACATATAAGTCATTCTTACAACTAGTAACCAACATATCAAATTTATTTTTTTACCTTTCATGTATATGTATAATATATAAGTCTTTACGTGTGTGCTTTACTTCAAAAGAGGATAGATAAAATATGAAATATTTGAAAACACTCTTTAGCACTCCTAATTGTAGTGTTGATTGTTGTCATATCATAATGCACCCATCAAACCCAGGTCGAGGGGCCTAACAATATGAATGCACCCATGCCTCATGTAGAGAAAAAAAGTAGGAAGCACCATGAATGGAGGATTACCTATGGGGGACCACTAGGGTTTTTAATCAAAGTTGGATTCTCATCAGATCTAAATCCTTGATGTATAGTGACCTTCATGAGCTGAGGACAAGGAAAGAACTGTAATGAAAGTAAAAAATAGGAAATTAAATTCTCTATAGGAAAGTAAATTCCTAAGTTATGGTGTCCATGCACCAAAGAATTAGGGCCCCTAATTTTTTACTACAACAAGTCGAAATTGAACACAAAAAACATCACCTATGGCTAGTGAACACAATCAAGTAAACACACTACCATGAATTGAGACATGTATATTAATGAATATATTAGTCAATTTGAGAAATTTTAAGATAATATCCAAAGTATGAGAGGAACTCAAAAGGTGATAATAGAAATTCACAAGGTTGTGGACAACAAGAAGAATATTAAACTACTTGATATTGTCTTCAACAATGTTTTAAAGTGATTACAATAAACTGAGACCTAGAGTTTTAGATTATCCCTAGGCATGAGAAAATGATTAGGCTCTCCTTGTTACAATAGGAAATAAGTGTGAAAGGAAGAGCTTGAAAAACTAGGTGCTAGGCATGAGTAGACAACTTCCAATACCTTTTACGATAAAATCAATTCTATTTATAAGCTGAGAGGAGGGTGTCTTCCCTCTAAATTTTTGTATAGAAGACCTACAAATATACTCTATTCGTATATTCAATAAATCCTTCTACAACTTATCCAACAATAATTTCAAGGTCTCTATATCTAGGGCCATAAATACTAAAAGCTTCTAGACCTTTGGATGTTCACTTGTAGCTAATTTAACTTTCTATTGTTGTGTCAAGATGGCTTCACTATTACTCTTCTACTGCATTTCTCCTAGGATGCATCACTTTGCTAACATGATGGACATGACCTCCCTAAATGGTGTAGGTAGATAGATTAGGCTCACACGTATGGTGGATAGTAGCTACAACTAATGCATTGTTAGCTCTAATGGGCTTGGCTATAAAATTCAAGCTTTACAACCATTGGAAAATTTCCTCTTTAATGCTATTTTGCCTACGTTTCTTTGTGCATGCATAACTACCATATGTCCTCAAATGAGGTGGAACCTCTTTCAGCCAATGGTAGACCTTATTTGTGAAGAATTGGTTATTTACTTTATTGGGTGCTCGACTAGTCATTGTGTATCTTGCTTTAGCCTCTATCAAAGCTTCCCCTTATCATTAGCACTTTTCTTCATCGAAAGGACCATGAAATCCATTGGATTAAAATTAAATGGTTCATGAGCCTTGGCACCCTTGATGTGTCTAGGTCAAGTGAAATATGAGCATTGGCCATAGATGGAAGATCTAATAGTTGGTAAGGAATTTAGGATTGTCCACCTTTCCTTAAATTTCATTTCTTCTAATTAAATGTGGGAAACACCCTCCAATAGAATAGCCTTGGCCTATCCCACTTCTAATTGGTCTGTCTTGGAGTGGAGTATGGTTGTAGGGAAAATTTCCCTATAGCTTTGGTGGCTTACAAGGCTCCCCAACCTACTAAAGGGGTAAACCCAAACTTCCTGCCTTGTCCATTTGATGCGGAGTCAAAATTTAAAAGTTGTAAATGTGAAACTACAAAAAGAGAAAGGACAAACAAAAGTGAGAAAAATATCACCACCTAAGGTCTAAAGCTCCCTTAGCAAGTGTTTCCCTAGATCATGTATGTAGGTTATAAGATCTTGCATGAGTCTCAACCCCTATCAAATATGTTAGGGTAGAAATTTTTGGGAGATTTATGACCCTAACCATTGGCCACAACTTATCTTGCTCCTATGCTTGGTACATGCCCATTTTTTAGATGATCTTGCTTTTATTTTTGATACCTTGAGGTTGTTTTCATGAGATATTTATCCCCTTGTACCATTTTACGTAACCCTTTGGAGGGACTATTTCTCTATGGTTAAGTAATATATCATAAGCTTACCAACTCTCATCCTTATGGCCCAAGTCCATCCTCTTGTTTCTATTTTTCAATTTTGGGTTTTATTTGTTGGTCACATCACTCAGATTTCTCCTTGTGATAACCTTAGAATACTTGTTTCTTAAAAATCTAATTGTTGGAAGGGTGGAATGGATCTCAAGCACACCTTTTTGGTTGAGGTATGGATTTAGGAGCATTAAATAGGTTTGGGCCTATTCTATGGTCGAGACCCTTTTGATACCATCAAAAGGGTTTCAAAGTTCTAATATGGAATGTGTTCTAGCTTTCATACCATCAGGAAGGTTATATATTTTTGCTTTCTAGAACTAGTGACCATCATCACCTTGTGGCATAAGGAATTTTATATTTAATAGTAGCTTCCTCCAATAATCTTCCCATGTTAGTGATGTAGGAGTCTTTAGTCCTCTTTTCTTGTACATTTTATGAACAACATGTCTTCCCTATATCTCTCTTAGGAAGTATGGATGAGGTGAGAGCCCCCCTACTTTCATAAATTCCTTTACTTAATAAAGTCATAGAAGCTTTCTTCTTTGTTAGTTTCTTATCTTGTGGTTGGTACTTCTCTAACCATTTTTTGGGTCAACATAATTTCAACTAAGTTAGTTCTCTGTCAACTCCTATTGACCTCTTGGTGGTGAATGGCAATTCCTTTGAGGATGATTATTTTTATAAAAAATTACTAGTCATTGATTTTCTTTATATGAGCATCCTTCCTTCATTAGCTTGTTTTGAAAATGTCCCTTGAAACTTGATGCAATGGCTTGTCATGAGAGTTTATATACTCATGTGAGTGTTTGAGCTCTTATGGTGCTTATTAATATATTCTAGGTGTCAATCATTATGCTCCTTAAGTAGCCAAATTCTAATAAAAATATAGACGCTCTTGGATTGTGTGCCCTCATGATTATTGGAGGAAGTGCATCATTATCCATAGACAATATGTGATCATATAGTGGGGAATATTTCTTAATATTTTGTTACTAAATATCATCACAAATATACCATCCTCCTATTGGGTGCATAGTTAGGATTGTTAAAAGTTCCATTCCTATAAGCTCTTAGTTCCTTGGCATCAACAATTTTTCTCATCATCCTTTCTAAATTTTTATTCTACAGATATATATATATATATATAGCTATATATATATCATACATATATTGTTATGTACACTATGTATAGTGGAAAATACATGATGATAAATCACCCCATACCAACTGGCTCAAACGCTTCATTGATATTTGGGCTCCATGCCTTGGATACCCATTGCTTTAGGTAGTCATACAAAATGTATGGGTGCATCTCATTGATGAAATAGTTGGGGTATGATGAATATTCTTCTGCTAAATATATTTGCTTCTTCCCTCCCTTTTCAAAATGGATTTGCTCTACATGGTGTATGTGGAGGGGTGTTTATGGGATTTTAAACTTGGTCCCATATCTAATTTAGAGTAGCATGTGGGTTGAGTCAAGCGATAGGTATATTTTGATCTTAGTGGTGAATTCTCTTGAAAGGTATATTTCAAATGAGACCAAGAGATCAATCACCACTATGTCTTAATGAACCATCAAGTCAAGGCATGCTTGGAGTTCCAAAGGAAGATCTTGGATGAGCTCAAATATTTGAACTAGAGATCTATATAACTACACCATATTTCTATTGGTATGTTCTAACGGTAAGCCAAGTGCTTCCACCACATTTTTTAACATTATCAATGTGTTGGACCCTGATTCAACTATGCAATTGTGTATTAGTTGATCTTTGTATATTATTGTTAGGTACAATGGTGTAGTCTTGGGCCTATTGGGCTTTGGGACTAAAATCTATAGCATGGTATGTGTTGCTTGTTTTCTTGGCTATTATTATCCTTTAAGGCCTCTTCTAAGTTCATCTATTTTAGAATTGAGAAGATCTCCCAAAGAGGCATGGCTATAGTAGACTTCCTTAGATGTTCCACCACATTGAATATTTTGATAGAATGGGCTTTCAAAATGGTTGACATTATTGAAAGCCTAGTCCATTATTTCATTGGAGGTGGCATTAAAAAATGTATAATAGGCTCCCTTGGTGGTTTAGGGGTAACTCTTACCATTTTCAAGATTGCTTGGTCTTGATTTACTAGTGTAACTTGTGCTAAATGGGTCCTCTAATTGTCCACTTCTCTCATTTGAGGTCTTTCCTCAATAAAGCTAGGTGTTCCCTTATCTTCAATGGACCTTGTTTTGGCTCATATATTATACTTTGATCAAAATTTCAACCTCTTTCTTGAGGAGCCTGCTTTGTTCGATAATGTATACTTCTACTTCATCCTAGGTAACAAAAGTCTATTTTGAGGTTGACAAGTTAGTAACTATTAGCACAATCAGAGACTATGTAGTAGGTTCCTGATTCCAAATAAAAAAATATAACTTATAAGGATGAGTATCATTGTGCTCAAAATATAAAGTCTTAATAGCCTAAGATTATATTCTAACATAGCAATTGAAGGGATGATATCTATGAGTAAGATAGTACTAGCCACTAGGATCTTTTATGTAGTTGTTCTGGGTGGTGACTATGTCCCTAGCTAAGCTTATAGGTACTTGGTGTGTCAATACTAATATGGGTACCATCTATTGAGTTGTGAACTAGGGATGACCAAGATTTTTTTTGGTTGAAATTGAGGGTTTATGATATCTAGCTAAGGTTGATCAGAAGCCTAGGTTTCCTTATTGAAAAGAATGATTTGGATAACTTTGGTAGTGAAACCTTTATATGTTAGAATTCATTTTGAGGGTTATGACATCATTAGTGAGGGTCCTCATAGTTTTGAAAATTTTATCCATTTTAACTTCTATAGAGGAGGAAGCTTCATTTTGCTTTGGTCATGCAAGAGGATAAATCAGACTAGTGGTGGGTTGTATGGTTAGAGACTAATGGTAGGGGCGTTGAATGGAGGGTTACAATGGTAAAGGATTTCTAGGAGCCATCCTATATATTTTTATTAGGTCTTTATCAACTTGGGTAGCTATCCCATAGGCCTCTAATAGTGAATTACCACCCTTACATATGACCATCATGGCAATATTAGAATTAAAATATTTTAGATAATGAATGAATGCCATACCTAGAGGTGATAAAATATTTTTTGATGAGGCAAATTCTTCTAGCAAAACCATATTATGTCTTCTATCATATGAATTCTTCAAATTTTATCATTTTAGTTTAATTTGTCAAGCCAAATCACCAAGTGAATTATCCAAATGCTTCTCTTCAAGCAGAAATAATATAACCATCATCGAAGTCATAATAAAACTTCTTCAATATTAGTGGGTTGAACATATAATATCATCAAACCAAGCATGCTAGATAAATTGTTATCATCTCATAATGCATCCCCCAAACCCAAGCTGGGGGGACCGACAAGACAAATGTATTTACACCTCACATAGAGCAAAATAACAAGAAGCATCATGGATGAGGTACCACCTATGCTATGACCTATGGGGTTTTTAATCAAGGCTAGCTCATAATTAGATTTAAATCCTTAATACATAGTGATTTCTATGATTTGAGGTTAAGGAAGAATTGTAATAAAGGTAAAAAATAAGAAATTTAATACTTTACAGGAAAGTAAAGTCCTAGGCTATGTGATCGATGAACCAAAGAATTAGGACCCTAAATTTTTATTGCAAAAAGTGGCAATTGAACATGAAAAACTTCACCTATGGCTAGCAAACACAACCAAGAAAACACACTGCCAAGAATCAAGACAAGTCAAGAGAAGGGTAGAGCAAAATTAGTCATGGCTTCCATTAACATGCTTAAAGTTATTAAAAGATAATGAGACCTAGAGGATTTGATGCTCCCTAGGAATGATAAAAGGTTTGGTCTTCCCTTATTTTAGTATAAAATAATGGTGAAAGGAAGAGCCTGCAAAGTTAGGTATTAGGCATGAGCACACAAATTCTAATGCCTTTACAATGAAATCGGGCCTATTTATAAGCCAATAGGAGGGTGTCTTTCGTATGAATTTTTGTACATAATACCTAGAAATATCCTCTATTACTACAATAAATAATTCCTTAAGTAACTTGTGCAATAATAGCTTCGAGATATCTGAATCTAGGACCATAAATATTAAAAGCTTTTGGACCTTTGGATGATCACATGTGGTTGATTTGGCTCTTTGCTATTGTGTTAGAGTGGGTATACCATTACTCCTCCACCATGTTTCTCTTCAGGTGTGTCACTTTGCTAATGCAAAAAACATGGCCTCCCTAACTTGTGATGGTTGTGGTTGATGTGTAATTGGATCTGATAGGATTGGCCATAAAAATCAAGATTTGTGGCCATTGGTGAATGTCCACTTTAATGCTCTTTTGCCTATTTTTATTTCTATGTGTGCAACTTCCACATGTTCTTGGATGAGGTGGAACCCCCTTCAACAAATGGTGGGCCTTCTCCATGAAGTGTTGGTTCTTTTCTTTCTTCAAATTTTTATTGGACACTACATGTCTTGCTTTGACCTCTATCAAAGCTTCCCCTTATTTTTGGTGATTTTATCTATTAAAAGGACCATGTGGGTCATTGGATTGAAAATCAATAGTTCACGGGTCTTATTGCCCTTGATGTGGCTGGGTTGGGTAGAATATGAGCACCAACTATAGATGGAATATCTAATGGTCAATGTAGCTTTTAAGCTTATCCACCTTTCCTTGAAGCTCTTTTCTTTTGACTAAATTTGGGAAGCACCTTTTGACAATATAGCCTTGGCCTATCTCGCTTCCAACTAGTCTAGCTTGGAGTGAAGAGGAGTTGCAGGGAAAAGTTCCTTACACTAACCAACAACTACATTCAAATAGAAGATCCATTTTCTAATACAAGTTCCAAGAATTTAACATGATTAAAAATAATGAGTTTTCCCTTTTTATTTCAACCTTATACAAGTTAAAATGCTTACGAAAATATGCAACCATTAGAATCTACACTCATACAAGCTAAACAAGTACCCATTTTGACTTGTGCCTCATACAAGCTAAGATGTTCAAAAATATAAGGACCCATTTTGATTCTATCATCATATTGACTAAAGAGCTCAAAATCACACATACTCATTATAATTTAAATATCATACAACCTAAAAATCTTAATCACATAAGGACCTATTTCAATGTCGTAAGTATACAAGCTAAAAAGCTTAATCACACAAGTACCCATTTTGAGTTACAAATTCTATGTTCTAAATGCTTTAGATATGAAGTACCCTTGATAGAAAAAAATATTTTATTTTTATTTCAAAAAACATTAATACAAAATGGACCATTTTATTTTGAAAGCAACAAGTAAAACTAGAAAAAGGAATCAATGTGCATGACCTACAACTTCTTTCTCCTAGATTCCTACATCCACCTCCACTTTCTTGCTTCCAAAAGGTTATCCATGTAGTAGATCCTAAGGTCTTTTAATCCCATTATCCTAACATTTAAAGTTCCTAAGTTCTATTTACCTTCAATATCTTGAGGTTATACATTATGTAAGCCTAGAAAAAACTCAATTTTTAGTTAAAGCATACACCATTCTAAGCAAGAAAGAATAAATTCTAACACCAACATCATTAATATCTACCCCTTCCACTTAGCAAGAACACTTCAAAAAGATCCCAAATAATGGAGTGCATCCTAATGGGGGATTTTTATATTTGGATAGAGAAGTTAAGCTATTTATGGTGCTAAAAGAAATATTAACTTTTGCTAAGGGTTGGTTGGCTTCAAGGCCAAGTGCCCATTGTGTTATATGAAAAAATATTTTACCCTCTTCTTTTCTATCAATCTTAAATCAAGAGCTTATTTAAAACTAACTAGGGGAGAATATCACAAACATACCATGTTAACTTTAAATTACACATTTTCTAGCAAGCTTTGAAATCCTTCCAAATACATAGTTTAAATATTGTAATTGATCATCATGCAAACATGTAACTTTCCTCATACAATGATATTTATTTAGTGGTGTGTGGATGTATCTCTTTAACTACTCACTTTAATGGATTTTTTATCCTCAATATGGTAATACTTTCCCTTGTCCTACTGTAGAGGGTGATCTATCAACACTTGCAACAACAAATGCAAGTTAGTCTTGTACAAATATCTTTATTATTTTATATAAAAATAACTATAAGTCATAATATTAAATGATGACTCAACAATACCACATTAATAATTTAATAAACTTAATTCATCATTCAAAGTTAGAGAATTTGAGATATGGTAGGAACAAATCCACCTAATATGTTCCTCAAGGCATGAGTTATTATAAATTTTTTAGGCATTTTTCAAAGCTCATTATCAAGCATGCCACCCCTATTTTCACCCAAAATAACATGTTTTACAAGTATCATCTACATACCATTCATTCATACTATATTTGTATACCTCTTCCCTTACATATCACCAAGTGAGATTTTTTATTTTCTTTCATAGTGACTTCATGAGATACCCTCCCACATATGTAAAATAATAAGCATGAAATAGTGATTCATTTATAATGGTGACATGACAATATATGCTTCCATCCTGACAAGGTACTAATATAGAACAATAGACCATCTATAATGATTCAAGACAAAGTATTTGTTCATCTTGATAGGGTATTAAATTTAGGATAGTTACTCACATTGTTGAGTCCCCCTTGAAAAAGTACTAACACAAGTTATTGAACAAAGTGTCCTTCCCACTTGGATTGGTAATAAAACAAAGCATTTACCTCACAATTAATGACTATTCATGAAGATAACACTTCAACTAGTATTGATGTCAAGTGTAGATAATGTAAGTTATTCTTGATAATTGTTCATATTTGAAGCACCCAATTAGACAAGTTATGTACAAAAGTTCCCTATCAATGTAATATTCTAATTTTGTCAAAGTACAATTGTCATACATACAAGATCTTAGTAAGGACTAATTTAATTTGACTAAGTCCATAATAGGACCATCAATGTATGCTTGTAATTTATCCAAGTACAAAAGAGGACAATCAATGTATATTTTTATCTTATCTAAGTACAATAACCAAATAGTTATTTATGTTTATAGTCAAGAATGCTTCCAGTTTATCCAATTACAAAATAAAACAATATATATTATTGGATATTTGAGAATTTTTCCAGTTTATTCAAAGACAAAACCAAGACAATTGTTTTCTATAATAGGGAATCTTCTAATTTCTTTAAATACAAATTAGACAAATTCTTTGATAGTCAAGATTTATTTCAAATTGTTCAAAGACAAAAATAGGATAACATTTTTCTTAAAAATCAATAATTCTTCTAGTTTGTTAAAATATAAAATTAGGGTATTTATTTTTAATAGTCAAGAATTCTTCCACTTTGTTTATATATAAAAACATAACAATACATTTTGACAATAAGGAATTCTTTTTGTTTATTCAAAGACAAAAATAGGATAGTTATTTTTTTGATTGTCAATAATTCTTCCAATTTTTTCAAATACAAAAACATGATAGTTATTTTTTAATATTCAAGAATTCTTTCAATTTGTTAAAATAAAAAATAATTCAATTGATTTTTATAGTCAAGAATTCTTCTAATTTGTTCAAATAAAAAATGGGACAACTAATTTTTTATAAACAAGACTAGTCTAGTCTGTTCAAGCATAAAAACATGACAATATCTTTGAAAGTCAAGAATTCTTCTAGTTTGTTCAAAAATAAAAACATGAAAAAAAATTGCTAGTTAAAAATTCTTAGTTTTTTAAAAGACAAAAACAAGACATTTTTTTATAATCAAGAATTCTTCCAATTTTTTCAAATACAAAAACAAGACTTTTGACAATCAAGAATTATAACTCAAGTTTTATAACAAGGTCAATATTACTAGTACAACAACCATTCATGTCACAATAGAGAGTGTTACATGTGCAGCCTACATATTAAGCTCATTAGAATCCAAGCTAATTTATATACAAATTAAAAATAAAATACTATTTGCAAAGTAGGGAATCAAATCATAGTTTTAGTATCACAATTTCTTATTTTGCCTCAATAGCACATAAAATTTTTACACCCCATGATCTAAGTTGCAACTCAATAAACTTCATAGAAATGATAAGGTGTACCTAGATTCAATCACAACTTGGATACTCTTTAGACTAAGAAAGAAGACAACAAATCCTTTTGATATTTAACAATGAAAGTGTTGTTATAGAAATGTGTTGAATTGCATAAATATCCAACTCCTTATGCATTCAAAATTTTATTTCAACTATCTTGGAAGAAAGGGACAATGTCTTTTCCAACCTCTTTACTTAGGTCAGCTCCCTACTATCCTTGTTATAATCTAACTAATATAATCTAATCACGTGAAATTAAATATGAGAAAAAAAAGTGCAGAAATTTAAATGTATGAAAAGTAAATTTTGAAGTTTAGGGTGCAATAGATTAAAAGTAAACACAACCACAGCCATAGCAAGGAGAGTGTGTAATCAATAAAATCATGAGAAAATTGAATAACGAAAATGAAATCCCATGTATATAAAATGAAATTAATATGTAGTGAAAAGATAACTAAAGGACAATTCCACAATCATCATGCATTCCACAATCTAGGAGGGTGATGCCACTTATGGAAAGAAAAATGTCTCATCGATTTCTCATTTACTACAAGAATGAGCATTGTACAATGTGAGTCTTACAAAGTGTTGGTCTAACTTCCCCAAGGACAAAAGATATTTACAATGGATCCTATGGCTCCTATTTATAGGAATAATTCACCCCTAAGTTATATTGGTTGAGAAATTCTTACTTCTATTAAAATTAGATATTTAGGGGTATATTTAGAAAAATGATGCACCTTCAAATGTTGCATACCTTTAATTACATTCCTAAACCATTTAGAAGTATATAGGGTATTTAGTGGTACCATTACATGCTAAAATTCTGCTTTCCAAAAATATTTCTTGGGATCCATGCATCTTCCTTTTACTCTAACTATTCATGAGTTGTTCACTCTAGGAGGTGATCAAATTGCTCTAGTGTAGGGGTGCTTTTCTCAATTTTTCTAGCACTTCACTCGTATGAACCAATGCTTCCATGCTACTAGCACTTTGATTATATGATCCAATCATTTCCTTTTAAATAAATTAGTCCTTTGGTCCTCACTTAGAAAATTTTATGTTCTGGAAGCCTATATTAATTGATTCAAAGGATTTTGTGCCTCTCCAAATTGGTATAAATTCCAATGTAGTAACCTATAACTATATTTATATTTTATTCATGGAGTGCCAAGGTTGATTGATAAGAGATACCAGATCTTGCCTTCATCCATGGGCACAAAGTCTATAAAATTAAAATTCTCTACTATAAAATTTCAAAATTATTGGTTCTCTTGGCACATTTTAAGGTAGTATCCCTAGAAAATTTTGCAACTCCTTGTTACTTGGAACTATTACATGTAAAATTTCCTTTGCACATACTTATAGTTCCTTGTATAGGATTTTAGATAACCCATATTGCTTCCCCACCATCTCTAGTAGCTTACTAAGTAGTGTATCTATCTATTTGACTCTTTCTAAGAAACCCAACATGGACTAACCCTTGGATTTATTTTTCATCTCACACACTAGGTATTCCAAAGAGACCATTTTTTCCTTACAGGTCTAAAGATCTCTCTAGGTTTTAGGGATATTTAAATTTTTTGATGATGTGTTTTCTATCTATGTATGTTGTATATAGGATGTTTTCTTTTTTGATAGTTGTTTAAGCATCCTAGTATATCTCCTTCATAGTTAACTCTTCTTTAGTTTATTTGATGATATTTATCACTTGGTTGAGGAGGTTGTCAGTGTTGGTTAAAAAGTCAAAGTATATCTTGGCACTTATGACCATGGTTTTTATATTATCCCATAGAAAATTTTACTTTTTCTATATATGAGGTTCTCCCAAGGTCAATCACCACTCCTCTAATTTTTATGATTTTATCCTTGAGATCTAAGATGTTATGATATTTCTTTTTCTAGGCTTCTTGTAGTTTTTGTACTTGTTTTGCTAGTTTGACTTTTTTCTATTCAAAGTACTTCTTTAGTTGGTATTACCCCAATGCAAATTTTTGTGAAAGATCCTTCAAGATACATTTGGTATTTTAGGTCCTCAACTTATTGTTGTAGCTTGGAATTTTCCATGGTGTCCTTCCTAAGGGATTCATTTTCTTACTATAATTAGAGTTTATCTACTTTTAGTTGGGCTATTTATACCTCGTGCTTTGTTTCCTTCCTTCTTACTACATTCTCCACTATCATTTGGCCAAATTACGTAGCTACACTAATGAAGAGTTGGTTCATGAGTTGAATATTTTTGCAAGCATATATTATGGTCAAATATAACTTTGACACTTTGGTAATTAATTTTATAGGTGTAGTGGTGGTTCTACAAGGGTCATTTGGGACTACTTTTATAATAAGGACCTTATCATTGTCAAAATTCAATTGTGACTACATGATACTTAGTACCTTACATGTCTTGTATTTTAGCTACTTGTATTCCTTCTAGAGCTTTCTGTTCTTGTATTAGGATTTAAACACATCTTGTATATTATCCTACTTTGGATCACCAATGAAACTCCAAATAAATGCCTAGCTAGAACTTGTAGTTGAACTAGACTCTAGGAATATTCTTGTAGGCTTTATCACTTTGGTTGGAGTTGTTTATGTCATCACCTCAAGCAGGAGTTGATTTACCTATGATATAGGATGGTGAGTTGGACTAGATGGTATAATAGGTGAATTGTGTTTAGTGGATATGGGAGTTAATAGAGTGGTGTAAGTATATTCCCCTATCACCATTTGAGTCAATGTCTCAACTAGTGGAGACACTATTTGTGAAGGTGAAGGGCTCAAGGTGTAGGAGGCTTACAATTATGATATAGTAATCTCGACAATGGAGAAGGAAAATGAGGTGATGGGCATTGTGCCAATGATATGGAATGTGGTTAGAGGTAGGTTCATTATAGAAGAGCTAGTAGCCACAACTATTGATGGTTAGGGATATGTGGTATAATAAATGAATGGAGAAGAAGAAGAACTAGGAAAAAATAAAATGAGAGTAAAAAGTGGGAGCAAAAGTAAGGAAAAGGGAAAAGTTAGTGTAAGGTATGATGGTTATAACCTTGCCTATTGCCAACTTAGGAGGCCTCCTTGATGATTTTTTCTTCCTCTATTTAGAGTGACCCTTATTCTTTAGTATGCGACCAATATGCTTCCCATATTGTTAGTTTATCAAACATTGAGCAATGTGAAGAACACAAGCTTATAATAAGAGGAAGGTCAACAATATAAGACCACTTTTTACTTTTCTTTCCCAATCAATATTATGCAATGAATAAATAGCAATATCAACAACAATAATCAATAAATGCACAAAACACCATACACAATAGATACACCATAATTTACGTGGTTCACCCAATGTGGGCTACTCCACGGAGAAAATATTTCACTAAAAATTTTGCAATCAATCTCTTAGGAATCCTTCCCTATTATAATTTTTATGGACCTCTGTCCAAAGGAGATACCAATCCCCTAAATCAAGTTTGTGGATCTCTATCCATAGGAGAACTCCTTCTCCTCTGCTCTGGCTGGTGATCCTCTAGAAGACTACTACCTCCACTGCATTGACTTGTGGATCTCTCTCCATTGAAGACTCTTATCCCCACTTAGAATACCTATTGTCACTGCCCTAGTTGATAGATATCTATCCACTGGAGATTACTGTCCTATCTGCTATGTCACCTCCAAATATCTGTCTCAAATCTACACTAAACTCAGTCCTTTTATCTAGCACAAATATGCTCAACAAGTCCACTTAGAACTTGCTCAACTCTGCTCAACAAGTCCACTCAATCTATTTAACAAGTCCACTCATAACTTGCTCAAATATGTTCAACAAGTCCACTCAAAACTTTCTCAAATATTCTCGACAAGTCCACTCAAAACTTGATCAAATCTTCTCAACAAGTCCACTCAGAACTTGCTCAAATCTACTCAATAAGTCAATTCAAAACTTGCTCAAATCTGCTCAACAAGTCCACTCAGAACTTTCTCAAATCTCCTCAACAAGTCCACTCAGAACTTGCTCAAATTTTCTCAACAATTCCACTCAAAACTTGTCCAAATATGCTCAACAATTTCACTCAGAACTTGTCCAAAGTTTTTTAACAACCTCACTTAGAACTTGTCCAAATATGCTCAACAAGCTCACTCAGAACTTGTCAAAATCTTCTCAACAAGTTCACTCATAACTTGTCCAAATCTTCTCAACAAGCTCACTCAGAACTTGTCCAAATATCATAGAAACATAGAGAGAATTGTTAGAGACCCAATATGTTCTATACTCAATGCTCAATCACTTTTAAACTCAGATTAGAATATAGAATAGTTTATTTTATGGAACTTGAACAATCACTTCACACAACCACTTGACTAGGCTCAATCAACTTTACTCAACCAATCACTCAATGAAGCAACCCTTGCTCACAAACCCTAGTCCAAGCATATATCAACCAACTCAAAATGTTTCCAACAATACTCAACAACAAATCTCACATAACAATGATACTCATGTTCTTTTCAAACCATAGTTCAAGTTCTTTGCACAACAACTCACTTCAACAACAATGCTTATAAAACTATCTTCACATAACAATGATACTCATGTTCTTTTGCAAAATCCTAACTCAAGTTCTTTTCACCCAACCAATGGCTTCAACAACAATGCTTATAAAAAAGGTTTTAACAACTCTTTATTATAGAAAACCTTGAAGCATTAACTCAAACACTCTTAAAAAGGAAACCCTAATCAAGTCCTTTTCACTCCAAACTTATTTTCCATAAAACCAATCAATCAACTCAACTATGGAAGAATGTGCTCATATTTGTTTCTTGATGATGAAGGGATCTCATAAATCTGCCACAACCACAACAACTTCTATGCCAATCTCAAAGAGGTGAGAAGATAAATATTTCTCACAATATAATGCAAATACTCAAATGCACCTTATCACTCCACCTTTCAAAACAACCATCAACATACATAAAATATTTATCCAATAATACCTTATAAACTCCCAACTAGAATAAACTTAACATCCATCAAAAATTAATTCAAACCTTTTTAATTTATTTTAATGGCAAGAGAAACTTTGATAAAAATAAAATCAACTTTCTTTATGGTTCCAAAGATATAAATCACTTCATCAATAAAACAACCTCACATTAATCCTTATTACTCCATAATAATAAAAATCAAATATCAAATCAACAACCTTTCTCAAACCCTTATAACTCCAACAATAACATAAATCAAACACACAACTTTTCACAAACCCTTATTACTCCACAATATCCTTTGAAAAACCTTAGGCAAAAATTAATTATCAAAAAGTTATCTTTGCCTCTTAGTGGGTTTCGAACCCACATTCTCTGCCTCCACGAGCGCTCTAGTCATGGCTATGATCGCTGCATGTGCTAGACGCATGGTTAAGAGCCTAAGAACTCTTTGTCTTCTTTTTTCTCATCTAGCATGCAAAAACCACATGCAAAATGAACTTCCCTTGGTGCCCAAGACACACCACTCCACATGAATCGATCACATGCTTCCTCAACTCCCAACGCCTTCGTAAAACGTGCATTGCCAATGGACCACCATGTCCTATGCATTTCAATCAATGTGCCCTTCCTCTTTTGTCCTCTACTTGGTGCTAAAGACAAGTGAAATTTTTTGTCTTCTTCCTCATGATCAACAAGCATGAAAAACATCTCACTTTTTATCGCATACATTAATCAATTGAAGGGATGAATTTTGAATGCCTCTCAGCATTTATTTATACACAAAGTCCTTTGTTGCTTGGATGTCAGTGCTTCCTTTTATTGCATGACATCGATGCTCCCACATTTATAATTTATAAATTATTTAAATTCTAAGGAATTTAAATATTATAAATTATTTTTATGAACTTTAACTTTGGTTTTAAACTTAAACCTTTTAATGTAATATATTCTACCATCATGGTTTTATCATAAACCCTCATAAAATATTATTTTTCCAACTTTCTTTTCAACTCTTCACATTTTTCCTGGTGCTATTGATGGTGTGCTCCATAGTATTAATGACGACTTTTCACCTTGACATCAATGACAACTAAATAATCTCAAAATTTCCAACACAATGTGCATCTCTCTCCTTTATTCATACCTTTATCTCATTGTATTTTGCACTATTGTTTACCATTTCCAATGTTATTGTTGTTGCAAATAATCTATTTTTTTATGTTATGATGGGAGGTGGGCTTGGAAAAATTTATTTCAAAGATCCCTTTGTGGTTCTCCACCTTTTAGATCCTCTCTTATGCATTTTATCCCAAATTACCAAGAATTGCTCATCAAATGGATCACTACACATTGGCCTCTTTGTGGTCCTATTTTCATATTCCATCTTTTATCAAGTGAGGATATTCCTTATAGAGTATCCAAGGTCCAGTAGGGCCTTCAATGCATGATGGTTTAGCTTACAATCAGAATCTAAATCATATTTGATTTGGGATCAACATAGAATTTGAACGACTCTAGGGGATGAGCACACCACTATTAGATATTATGGTCATACACTTTATCACTCCATAAAGTGGCTTGGGCTATGTCTTCTAAAGGGTGTATCTTCTTCTCCATCCATTATCTTCTTTCATGCACATAAAATATGTGTAAACCTTTATCTTCCAATAGTCATTGAAATTATCCCTTAACATCATATGACCAAATATCACTTAGCTACTCAAGTTTCATACTTCTAAGTTTATCCTCAATGACATGGTAGAACTACTATAACTCAAGGGTTATCTACATCAATTGCTTTTTGAGAGGGTATATTGTGGCCTTTGTCTATTGCTAGATGTACTTCAAGTCCTTATAGTGTATCTACCTAATGTACTCCAAGTAGAACAAGTAGTTCAAAATATATGTAGAAATATTGAATGGCATGGCCAAGAAGCCAAACAAATGGATGAAGAATTATGATAGGATTAATAATTGTGACTTCTTGAGGAATATTACATTGTTTGGTACATGCTAATGTACCCTCATGGTACCTTCATGGTACAATTGTAAATATGTAATAAATTAGAGTTGAGTCTATAGTTTAGAAGTGTGATTTATATCCCCTTTCATGTAAGTGTTAATGTGCAGGAAATGCACAAGTGTCATGTAAGTTAGAGTGCAAGTGTAGATTGATAGAATGTGCAAAAGTGTCATGTATGTAAGAGTGAAAATATGTAAAGTGAGGATGTGAAAATTTTTCTTAGATTAGGAGTGCATGTAGAAGTGTAAGAGTCATGTAGATGTTTCATGGAGTCAAGTGTACATGTAAAATAAAGTTAAGAGTCTAGTATGCATTTGGCAAGATGATAAACCAAAGATCATAGTACTTGTCATATGGAGAGCAATAATCAAGTACTTAAAGAGTCACATTACTATGGGTATATTATGGAGACTACTCCAAGAGAATGTAATCCAAATTTCATATTACAGAGTTATAATAGGAAGAAAAGGAATAAAGCTCGTATATAATTTTTGAGCAATTAATATTATAAATTTTTCTTCATGCATAGTTCATGAATAACTTAGGCCATTTACATTCATATTTTATTATATAAGTGAATTTTATTTTCTTTATTATATTGGCCTTGATATACATATTAATTTTCTCATATATTATTCTACTCTTATATTATTATTTTGACCTTTAATATTGTGGCTATTTTATATTGGGACCTATGATGTTTTTTGGTAGTAAGGCTTAAAAATCCAACAATGGTATCAAATATTTTTTTTACAAGAAAAAAATCAAAATTTTATTTCAAAAATGAAATAAAATTACACTTCTCAAGTCTCTTGGCACAAACAAAAAATGGTATCATATCTACCACCTTACTCTATCAATTTTAATAGAGTTAATTGAGCCACCATTATTAATTAACTTTATTCATTTTTGATAAAGTTGATTTAGAGTTTGTCCACTTTGAAGGTAATGCAGACTTGGACTCTAATTTTTAAAGGTCTTATTGAGTAGAAGATTGAGGGGACAAGGATTCAATCACCCTGATTTGGATGCTAGGGTCTTTCCACTTGGTTGAAGGAAAACCATTGAAGACTAGAACTTAGCTAGATTGATAGGAAGGGCCAACTTAGAAGAGAAGTTGGACATTACCAAAGGAAAAACCAACTCTAAAGATAGTTGGAGATTTGAGGACATACAAAGTCACCCTGATATAGATTTTGGATTCTCTAGAGAAGAAGAGGAGAATCACTATTGAAGATTGAGGAAGAACCAACTAAGGAGAAATTTGGTCATTTAGGGATATTCAGAGCCACCCTAACATTGATATTGGGTTCTCTAGCGAGGATAATCATACTAAGTTCTTAGGTGTGACCTAAGACATTAAATATTTCAAAGTTATAGTAGAGAGGAGTAGCATTGCTACAGAGATTGAGAAAGAGATAGAGAAGCATTCAAAGCTTCATACAAGGATTTATAAGCATTCAAAGCTTCTTACAAGGATTGAGAAGCATTCAAATATTCTTACATATATTGATATACATTCAATATTCCTATAATAAATAGATAAGTAGAGAAAAAACTAGAAAGAAATAGAATATAAACTAGAAAGCATAGAGAGAATAGAAAAAAAATCAATTAAGAATAGAGAGAAGAAGCAACACAGAGAGCAATTTTAGAGAAGAAGCAACAAGTATAGAGAAGAAAAAATGTAAGCATAGAGAATAAAAATAGCAAGCATAGAGAAGAAGAAATCAAGCATAGAGAAATGAAAGATAATAGCACCTAAATAGAATCTACAACAAGCAAGGAGAATAGTGTGGAGTCATCATCCACATAGAACAAGTGGCCAGGCTTAGTGAGACTAACCTAAGTGGCCAAGAATAGAAGGATAAATCCCAAGTGACCTTATAAAAGAATAAATCCTAATTGGTCTTGTAAAATAATAAGATTCAAGTAATCTTGTAAAAGGATAAATCCCAAGCAGCCTTGTAAAGAGACTAAGTGGCTTTGTATGGAGAAAATATACAGAGCCTATTTTAAGAAGAAGATAGCAAAGAAAAAGGTAAGAAGCTATCCAACATAGTACTTGAGGTGGTAAAAAATATCTACAAGGTTTTTTATAGTCAGTATTCTAAGCTAAAGGCTATAGAAGCCAATGTATGTAGATGTATAATGTAGTGCTACCAAAGCACTAGAAGTAAAACACAACACATGAGCTAAAAGAAAGCACAACACTTAAACTAGAAAGGAACAATAGTTCCCAAGTTAGAAAGAAGTATTAGTACCCAAGCTAAAAAGAAGCATAGCACCCAAGCTAGAAAGAAACAACAAAGCCCAAGCCAAAAGTGCCTGAGCTAAAAAAAGCAATAAAGCCTGAGCAAAAGGAGTCATAGCACCCAAGTTGGAAGGAATACACGGTGCCTGAGTTGGAAGCAAGTCACGGTTCTTGATTTAGAAGGAATCCATTGTGCATAAGCTAGAAGAAATTTGAAGCACCTAGAGGAAGCCAAAGTGCTTGAGTCAAGAGGAAAATAAAAAATATTTGAGCCAAGAGGGGGTTGAAGTGTTTTTCCAAGGCACCTAAGGTAAATATCTAATGAGCAAGATAAGTGTAGAATATCGTGTCATTAATTCGCATGAGTAAGCAATAGCGAAGGGAATATTTTCTCTTTATATGGATGAGCTAGCAAGCATTTTGAAAACACTTATCCTAGACATGCATGTGAAGAGCAAAATTCTCACCAATGCAATATAGGTAACATTCTTTACATTACTTCCTTTTTTGAGTGCTAATCATTTTGGAGGGAAAGATTTTAAATTAACTTTGAAAAGAGTTTTAAGGTTTATTTGCTCTAATTAATTATTTGAAGTTAATGTTAATTTATAATATATGGAGTGATAACAAATGCTACTACGTATTAAAAGTTTTTTGAAGTATTTAAAACTTTAGAATATTTAGAAGTTGGGAGTTAAAAGGTTTTAAAGTTTCTAAAGTTTTAAAGCTTGAAGCTTTTTTATATTTTTCAAATATTTGAAATTTAATATTTGATATTTGAAATTTGAAATTATGCAAATTTAATATTAGGGAGTCAAAAGGTTTTCTACATCAAAGGTTAGAAAATTAAAATTTGCAAATTTCATATTTAAGTCATTTGAACTTGGGAGATATAAGGTTTTTTACTTCGAAGGAAATAAATTATAGAATTGATTCATATCATGGAAGAAATTATTAGGAATGCATTCAGTGAATATAGTGAAGAAATGGTGAACAAGCTAAATTTTTATTCTCAAAACTTAATAGATGATTTTGATGGGAAGAAGCAAATAACAAATGGTTTAAAAGAAAAACTATCATTATTTCTCAAAGATGCAAAATATAAAAATTCACAACACTTATAAGCTATATTCATGAAAAAAAAATTAGAACATAGTTGAATTCATAAAACACCATTATACTTTCATTAGAAGAATGTTTAATGATATGTTTTTCATTACTTACCTTTGATATCTTTCAAGAAAAAATATAAGAAAAGAAAAAAGGGCACATACAACTTGAATGAAGATTATGTTAGCTCGATGAGGAATAATTGAAATAAATAATGAATTATTGTTATGATTCACTAACTCAATGTTTAAAAGGCACATCATCAAGTACATAACAATTAAATATGAAGAAGAGAAGCGGAAAGAAAAAAATAGAGGAAATCACGCAAAGAAGGCTAACAAAAAATATGGATCCAAAGCCAAAGAAGAATCATATACTAAAGATTCATATAAAGACCTGAAATAGGTAGACTAAATATGAATCTCAAACAGAGGTTGATGAATATTGCAAGGTCACTCTAAAATTGAAGATCAAAGATGAAGACCAATATTGAAGACTAAAGTCTTCAATAACTAAATAATGTAATATAGGGGGATGTTGAGGAATATTATATTTTTTATTACATGCTAATGTACCCCCATGGTACCTTCATGGTACAATTATACATATGTAATATATTAGGTTTTATTTTGTAGTTTAGAAGTGTGATTTATAGTTCCCCTTTCATATAAGTGTTAATGTGCAAGAAATGCATAAGTGTCATGTACATTAGCATGCAAGTGTAGATTGAGATAATGTGCACAAGTGTCATGTATGTAAGAGTGCAAATATGTAATTTGAGGATGTGCACAAGTTTATTAGATTAGGAGTGCATGGATAAGTGTAATATTCATGTATATGTTTCATAGATTCAAGTGTGCATGTAAAATAAAGTGAAGAGTCTAGTATGCAAGTGGCAAGATGATAAACTAAAGGTCATAGTACTTATCATATGAAGAGCAATAGTCAAGTACTTGAAGAGTCACATTGCTATGGATATAATAATACATGAGAATGTAATCCAAATATCATATTACATAGTTGTAATAGGAAGAAAAGTAATAAATCTTATATTCAATTTTTGAGCAATTAATATTGTAAGTAATTCTTCATGCATATTTCATGAATGACTTAGGCCATTTACATTCATATTTGATTATAGAAGTGACTGTTATTTTATTTATTATTTTGGCCTTGATATACATATTAAATTGTTCATATATGGAATTTGGAGTCGATGAATCTGCGAAAAAAACTAGATCGGTGAAAAATTACTCGGCTGCACTCGGATAAGGCGTCGATGAACGAAAACCTAGGGTTTCTACTGTCTGGAGTCTATGCACGGTCCGAATGAGGGTCGAGTGGAGCATCCATGGTGTCACGAGGTGAGAAGGAAAATGGGAATCAGGTCACGCACAACGACATGGCGAGTGGCTCTCATAACGCCACAAGCACCACTACGAAGGTGGGGAAGATGGTGGGATCGACCACTGCCAATCAAAATGGGGAGATTAACGATGACGTTGGGGAAAATACCATCAACGATGACCATACCTATGGAAACCCTTCGTATGCAGATCTATTGCAGAACAAGCAGAGAACCAAACCAGACACCACATGCGAGTTCGTTACTCAGGGCTGTGATGTCTTATGCCCTAGGAGCCTCATGGAAAACTACGAAATTCGTGACACCTACTCCCTGGTGGGAAAGTTCATAGGAGGCCACCCAGACATGGATTCAATTCGCAGATGGGCAGCATCCAAGTGGAAGACTCTGGGAAGCATGGAGCTATCGGCAATGACTCGGGGTTTCTTTATGATCCAACTCAACACCCAGGAGGACGCAGAACATATCTTGTCCGGAGGACCATGGTTTTTCGGGAGGAGAAGTCTATTTTTAAAAAAAATGGCAACCAAATTTTGACCCAAATTCTCAGAATATCAACTACGCTCCGCTCTGGGTGAGGCTTCCGAACCTCCCAGCTCACTTCTTCTATGAAGATGCTCTACAAGGCTTAGCCAAGGCTATCGGGGATCTTGTGGCCATTGACCCAGCCACCCGAGCGAGAACGCGCTTAACTCAGGCCCGCATCTATGTCAATGTGAACTTGGAGAGCCAACTCCCGAAATACTTGAACCTCATATATGGGGAATTCAAATGGAGGCAACCATTGATCTATGAGAACAAACCAGCATTCTACCCTGAATGCCAGATGCAGGGCCACCTACAGTCCCAGTGCCCTAAGGCTAGGAACCCTATCATGGACAACCAGATCATGGATCATCCGAAGCAGATCTCCAGATGAACTATAGAAAACCGCACAACGACCATCGGGCATCAAGCTAGACTGATGGTGAACACCCCATATCAAAAGGCAAGTGCTTATGTCCTTGTTACTAATAAATTTGATGCGCTTAAATATTATGGTGTTTCTGAGGAAGTTGAGGAAGGGGAAATCCCTATTGAATCTAACCTAGTTTTTAACCCTGAACCCCTTCAATGCCCTAGGCCCAACCCCACCCACCAAGTCCCCAAGTCTGCCTCTTCCCCGAAATAGTCTCCCAGTCCCTCCCCCTCCCAGTCCCCCCGGAGGCCCCCCACGAAACCTTCTGCCTCATCGTCCTCCACCCCGTAGGACTCTCCACCCCCGGAGTCTGGGGCTCCAGCCTCGCCCACCTTCTATGACCCTACCTCTGATAGTGAAGACCATGACCAACCTTCCCCTGAGTAGTGGAGCCCTAAACAAACCCACAGCTTTAGGAAATCCCAGATGGATGTTGGAGGGGAGAGGAAAAAAGGTAGACCGTCGAAAGCAGACAGAAGAATCAGGGACACAACAGAAGATATAGCCAATGGGACCCAGAAAACCCTATTCCAGGATAACAAAATCAGTACTAAGGAAGAAACCCGAAGATCCAAACCCCCTACACAGCAAGGAAAAGGGGGCAAAAGAATTCCCAAAAGTTCTAAATGAGAGTCCTCTCCTGGAATGCGAGAGGGCTGAATGGAGCAACCAAGCAAAGAGTGGTTGCAGCTATGAGAAGAGAACATAACCCAACTATTTTTCTCATTCAGGAAACTAAACTCAATGAACACTGGTCACCCAGGGTGGCCAAAAATATCTGGAAAAACTACGAGTTTGTCCATTCCCCGGCTTTCGGATCGGTTGGCGGGCTGCTTTGCCTGTGGAATCCCACTAAGGTGCAAGGCAACCTCATTTCTGGCCAGGACAGGCTGAGTAACATCCTGTTCCATGATCTCAGTTCCCAGGTTTCTTGGGTGATGACCAATGTGTATGCCCCTAACTCCTCCCAGGGCAGAGTGGCTTTGTGGAACTTGCTCACTTCGATAAGGCAAGCCTTTGATGGAACCCCCTGGATTCTAGCAGGGGACTTCAACTCTCCTTTGCAGTATTCAGATAAGAGGGGAGGAACTATGTTAACTCATAGGGAAATAGATGACCTGAGACACTTTATTGATTCCAATGCCCTCATGGATGTTCAGCTTCAGGGGTCCTTATTCACATGGAGCAACAGGAGGAAAGGTAACAGTCTTATTCAGGAATGCCTTGACCAAGTTTTGTTATCCTAGGAAGCCCTCCCACTTTTTGGGGATGCCAGTTTGCTAGCTCTCCCTAAGATTGGGTCTGACCACAACCCCCTCTTGCTAGAAACTGGCACCAAACCTCAGTTCAAAACCCCCTTCAGGTTCGAATCAATGTGGACCCAACATCCCGATCTCAGTAATCAGATTGCTTTGTGGTGGAAAAGAAAATTCCCAAGATCAACCACCAACCAGTTCATGCAGAAACTCAGATTCATCAAGGGAAATTTGAAAACCTGGAACAAGGAGATATTTGGGAATATCTTCGAAGCAAAGAATCAGGTCAAGGCCAGAATTAATCAGATAGAGGATAGTTTTTAGAAGGGATCAGGCAACGATAACCTCCGTGATGAAGAGCAATGATTGTTGGCCGACTACCACAACATCCTCAGCAAGGAGGAAACCTTTTGGCACCAAAATTCTAGATAGTTGTGGCTCAAGGAAGGGGATTCTAACTCCAAATTCTTTCATATATCCACCCTGAGGCACAGGGGTGCAAATAAGATCAAAAACCTAGCCAAGAAAGATGGGTCTGCTACTTTAGACATCCTCCAGATTAGGGAAGAAGTGGTGAGCCACTTTAGAAACCTCCTTGCCTCTCCCTCGTCCCAGTCCCCTCCTGCCATGGAAGCCTTGTTGGCTAATATCCCCTCCATCATTTCTTGGGAGACCAATCACTTCCTCCTTAGCCCTCTGTCCCACAAGGAAATTCACCAAGCCCTATTTTCCATGAATCCAGACAAAGCCCCTAGGTTGGATGGTTTCTCGCCCATATTTTTTCAAACCTATTGGGGCATAGTGGGCTCGGACTTATGCAACTCCATCAGGGAAATGTAGTCTTCCAAATCCATCCCCAGAGATGTCAACTCCACTTTCCTGGCTTTGATCCCTAAAGGCGAGAATCCCCAGTCCCTCTCGGACTACCACCCCATTAGTCTGTGCAATGTCATCTATAAAATCCTCTCCAAAGCCATGGCCAACCGGTTGTCGAGCATTCTCCCCTCCATTATCGACCCCTGCCAGGGCAACACTATCAAAGGCCACAACATCCTCGATGGAGTCATCACCATTCATGAACTGATCCACTCTACCCATGCCTCCAAGTCGGCTACCTTTTTCCTCAAGTTAGACATGAACAAAGCTTTCGATAGAGTTAACAGGGATTTCCTCACCCAAATCCTCCTCAAGTTTGGCTTCCATGAATCTTGGGTCAATCTGATTTATAAGTGCATTTCCTCATCATGGTTTTTGGTCCTGGTGAATGGGTCTACCGTTGGTTACTTCCCGAGTTCCAGGGGGCTCAGATAGGGAGATCCGCTTTCCCCCATTCTCTTCATCATTTTGGTAGATAGCCTAGGAAGAGCTATCAAGAATGCTTGCTCTAACAATCTGATTTTGGGCATCAAAGCCACCACTGGCCTCTCGCCCTCAACCCATCAACAATTTGTGGATGATACCTTGTTGGCAACCAAAGCCTCAGTTCCTGATGCCAAAGCTATCAAAATGATTCTCAACCTCTATGAAGAGGCAACAGGTCATAAAATCAACTACATCAAAAGCAAGTTGTACTTCACTAACACCCCCCAAAAGACAATGCAAGATCATGAGAATTTTGGGATGCTCCATTGCAGATTTCCCGACCACATACTTGGGTCTCCCCATGTTCAAAGGAAGGCCCCTCAAAGACATGTGGAGGAATGTCATCGACAGGATCCACAAAAAACTTTCAGGATGGAAAGGTGCACTCCTCTCCAGTGCGGGCAAGGCAACCCTAGTTAAAGTTGTTTTATAGAGCATTCCCACCTTTTTCCTATCTGTCTTCAAAATTTTGATGGCTGTGGGCGAGGCCATCAAAAAAATCCAAAAATATTTTATGTGGTCGGGAAATGACAACCAGAAGAAGTTCCACCTGGTTTCCTGGGATAAAGTGTGCTCCCCCAAGGATCAGGGAGGCCTGGGTATGCGGCGCATCAATGTCACCAATCTAGCCCTCCTGGCTAAGCAAGCATGGAAGGTTGTATCCAATGCTAATCTCGAGTGGGTGAATATAGTCAAAAGAAAGTATCTCCAACAACAATATTTTCTTCAGATGGATATCCCCCATAACTGCTCTCACTTTTGGAAGTCCATCTCCCTCACCCAAAATCTCCTGCACCAAGGCTCTTGGTGGCAGTTGGGAGATGGCAAAGAGATCGACTTCTGGGAGGATGCCTGGGCCAAAAAATATCCTCTCATAAGTGACCAGAAGCTGACTATTATCAAGCACCTGACTGACAACAAGTATGGGGCCCACGTAGCAGACTTCATCACCTCCAACCAGGGAATCCAAAAGTGGAAAAAGGTTCAGTTTAGAATTAAGAATGACACAATCAACAACGTAGTGTCAGAGATCCATGCGATCATGAGGGCAAATTTCATCCCCCAATCCCAAAAAAAATATGAACGATGCTGGAAAGGCATGAGCGATGGTAATTTCTCTATGAAGTCTGCCTCCCAGCTTATAGAAAACATCACCAGAGGAGCCAGTCCCAAAAGTGGGCAGACCTTAGCCAGAAGTGTGTGGCTTAAGGCTTTAATCCCAAAGATAGCCCACTTCTGTTGGACTATTGTCCACAATAAAATCCTTACCACTGACAATCTGATGCGCAGAGGGATCATTGTCCCCAATAGATGCTACCTATGCAGGCAAGCCTAGGAATCGACTCAACATATTCTGATGGAATGCCCCTTCACCAGCAACGTGTTTTCCCTGGTGACCAACAAGTTTCAGGTTTGTTGGGTTAGGCCAAAAACTATCAAGGACATGTTCATCCAATGGCCCAACACCTTCAAAAACCCAAGACTCAACTTCCTTTGGAATTCCCTGGCCCACCATATTGCCTGGTAGATTTGGTTGGAATGTAACAGATGAGTTTTCAGTGAGGATCATAGGGATCATGATGTTGTTGCGGCAAGAGCCATCGCCCTTGCAACAGAAAACAACAGTCTCATCCCTTGCCCAAAAATTCCCCAGGATGGAATAGAAGGTCACCTATTTGTGGCTCTCAGGATTCCCCAAGACTGTTGCAAAGCCAAGGAGTCCCACAAGGACAGAGCCTCAGCCAAGTGGACTCCCCCCAGGGTTGGTTGAAGGCCAATTTTGATGGTGCCTCCAAAGGCAACCTGAGAAAAGCAGGAGTAGGGGGTGTGGTCAGGGACCACAATGGTAATATCATCCGAGTGTTTGCTAAAAATATGGGCACCCAGACCAACAATTACGCAGAAGCCAGAGCTCTCTGGAGAAGCATTGACATATGCAAATCCATGGCCAGCCCTATCATCTTCGAAGGTGACTCAAAAGTTATAGTGGGGCTTATACAAAACAACACCAGAGGAGGGAAGAACATCCAAAGCATCATTCAGGATTGTCAAAAAGACCTTAATGACAAGGATCAAAACCAAATCAAGCATGTGTTCAGAGAGGCTAACCAGGTGGCCGATGTCCTAGCCAACAAAGCCATCCTTCAAACCACCTTAACGATCTGGGAAGACAACTTCCCGTGCGAGGTTCTCGAGAAAGTCAATCATGATGTGGAACATCACTAGTGACTACGAAGGCAAACCAGGAAGATCACAAAGAATAGTGACAAAAAGATACATGGGAGGATATCCATAAGGACCATGGTAGCGACTCCCTTGCCTAGGACTTTTTGAGAACAGTAGCTCTTACTCGCATCAATAAAGTAGTCAAAAACTTTCAAACAGTGGCTAATGTCCTACGCGAAGGGAACAATCTCATGTCCAATGCCATTGAGGAGCTCAAGAGACTCCCTGCCATTCTGGAAACTCTCCTCCCCAGCGGGGACAACGCCAGGAATGAAACAAGTCGCAAATCCCAAAAAACTGGGAACTGAGGTGTCTGGTTCATGTGGAGCATGGGCGTGATGGTGTTTGTTTTTGTTTTGCTATGTAGTTTGAATTTTTTGTACGTTTGTGGAAGGACGCCTGTGGGGGCGGTCCGTGAAACTTTTTGGTTAGTTGCTTTATTTTGTTGGCTCAACATCCCCTGGATATGGGACTGTGGCCTTCCAACCATAGCTGTTTCGAATGTAAAAAGGGGCGGGTCCCTTCAACCCGTAAAGTAAATAAAATTACTTTTAACTACCAAAAAAAATTAAATTGTTCATATATTATTCTACTCTCATAATATTATTTTTACCTTTAATATTATGGTTATTTTATATTGGAACCTGTGATATTCTATGGTAGTAAGTCTTAAAAGCCAACATGACTTGCCCAAGTTAAAATATTTGTTTGGTCATTCCTTAAAATTTGGGAGGTTTTAGGCTTCTTATGATAACTTGGGAATTTTCCCCTTAATATTCTCTATAATTATGTTTTATACTGTGTCATAGAAGTAGGGGGCCTTTCTTGCTTCTCAAGAGGAAAAATTGGTGTAGTTCACCATCAAAAGTGGATTGTCATCTAGATAAGTCTAGTTCATGTACAAGGAAGGGAATTAGTATTTATTTTAAAAAGGTATAATCCAAACTAGGTAAGAAGTATAAGTGAATTTCTTTTCTTCATTTAATTCTTTTAGTTGTTGGTTACCTAGGTGGTTCCCTAGGTAGTTCTCCATAACATGTAGGAGAGCAACATGCTCATAATAAAACCTGATATCTATATTCTCTTCAAAAATTGCTAAAATTTCTAATTGAACTAGTTTAACATCATATTTGAACCCCTTCAACTCTAATAGGATGTTGACATCAATATATTTATTAGGGTCCCTATGATGAGGGATTGAGAAATCCTACCAATATTATTGTTCAAGTCTATAGTAGCAGTCCTTTTACTCCTTGAGATTGCAAGTAATCCACATGGTTTGGTTAGAAGCCATGTTTATCATTTTTATTATATCATCATCCATAATACAAACAAAATCCTCCATCCACTACATTGTCCTAATGCTCCTTCAACCAAAATCATTTATTTTGGCATATGTTTATAATAGTTCTAGGTAGTTCTAGACCTAGGGCACAAGGTTCATGAAAAGTTTTGGGGTATAGACTTGACTTATGCTTCATGAATTGATATTAGGGACCCATTTGAACCTCCTAAAGGATTTTCTTCTTACTTTCATAGAGGAATTATTGAATTTTTTATCCTCTACTCTCTTGTATGGCTCATTAAAAATCTCCTTTAGTCTTTAGGGTATAAGAGTATGTTTATTCATTCTTTGAATATTCTTCCCTTTGTCTTTGGAAGATCTTACCTTAGGTAACTCTACTTTGATAGGATCTACTAGGGTTGATCTTAGAGAATCAATAGTGATGGTTGGTGAGAATAGAGGATTCGCCTTGGACATGGTGGACTAAAGGAAGCAAATGTAGTATCCATTATGAATGATATTTTGGAGAAGCGAGGAAAATCATTTCAAGCCTTAAGCTAGGTAGTGATTCACTTGATCTAGGGAGCAATTTTCTAGTCTAAAGGGAGTTGCAATGTTTTGGGTCTAAGAGCAATTTGTTTGATTTATGGAGTAAATTGCATGACTTAGCTAGTAAATCACTAGTAAAAATGGACATGAAATTTTTTTTTGGTTGGTTCAATGGATTGAGAAAATGAGCTATTTTCTTGAGTGGTTGAGTGATTCACTTGATTAATTGAGTGAATTTCTTATCGTGGTAGACTTGTTCAACTAGGTTAGGAGGGAAGTAATTCACTTGAGTTGACAAGCAAATTACTAGGGGTTGTTCCTTTATGCAAAACAATTAGGATTAAACAACTAAATCATTATGTAGGATATGATTTGTTTGGGTATTCCTCATTGGTGTTCAACCCTATTGAAAAAATGAGAAGAATATAGGGATTTTAAGATAGGGTTTTCTATGAAATACTTAAATAGTGATCAAAACACGATAGGATGGGAGTATTTCAGCACATGGCTATCAATTTGAACCCATTGATGTTTGCAAACCACATAAGAGGATTAGGTTGGGTATAGTTGAGTCATTCAATTAGAGTAGAGTAATTCATGTAGGATTTATTGGTGGTTAAGTTTTTATCTAGTATGCAAAGTAGGAAATGCAACTAGACGATTTTATAACCCCCTAGGCTACCTATGCTTGTATTTATGAGGTTTGGTAGGTGGTTAGATTAGAATTAAGTTTATTTTCCCTCCTAACTAGTTTTGTTGTCATGGTAGGTGTTTGTAGTGAATTATTCACTAGGTCAAGCAAATTTCTCATTTTTTGAAGTGATTCTCTCACTTTGCCTAGAATTTTTTTCGAATAAGATAAAAAAATCCATAAAATTATTAATATCATCAAAAATGGTGAGGAAAAGAAAGATTACAAAAGGGATTACAAAAAGGGATTATGTACATATTTATATTGCTTTTCTCTAACTTTAGATGTTTTTTCAAATGGGTTATAGATGTTTCCTATTCACCAAAATTGGTAGTGGTCTTTCATCCATAGTTGCAAGCTAGTAAGCATTTGGAACCACAATTTAGAGAATTTGCTACAATCGAAACTATGGAGAATAGAATTTATAATGGCTACTTTGTTTAGCCCTATATTCATCTTACTTGGACCAAGTCACCTTCTTTGTAATCCATCTCAATGTCCCCTTTTCAAACCATTGTTCAACCACAATTTGATGTTGAATCATGCTTTTGAATGCATTTTTTCTTTCATTTTTTAGGGCTAGTAGGGCATTCAATCATGCTTGCATTGGGTAGATATTGATGTCATTAAGCCCAATTATTGGGACATTTAGAGAGAAGGAAATTCTAGATTGGCAAGCATCTTAGCTTTCTTCCTAAACACTAGCTTGTAGGGAAATGATCCTATAGAGGCTTTAGGTGTTACTTGGTTTTCCCATAGTGCTCTCTATGATTTGACTATGATATTTTTTAGGATCCTCGTAGTTTTTTATTTGTGGATTTTATTAGATAGTTGACCTAAGGGTAGTAATTGGAGGTTGTCTTTAGTAAAAATTCAAACTCCAATGTGAATGTTATTATCCTAAACCTTGTGAATGCAGTGGCATTGTAAATGATTATTATGGATGGAGCCCCTAATCTAGTGACAATGTCCCCCAAGAGTTGGATTACCATTTTTTTGTTTGCTAATTTGAATGGTGCCACATCAACCCACTTTGTGAAATAGTCAATAGTAGTTAAAATCCATCCATGTCCTACACTAGATGATATATTAATATTCTTATTAAAATCAAGGCCCTACTACTAGAGGGGTTTAGTGATAATTTGAATATCTAAGAACATTGGTGCTTTTCTCGTACTTCCATTGAATTTGTAATAGGATTTGCATCCCTTAATCCATTAAAATTAGTAAAAATATGGTGGACCAATAATATCTCACTTGTAAGAGATTATATGTCATGGTCTATGTAAAATAATGCTCTTCTTTATTATGATATTATTTTATTAGGGATTATATCCTTTTATCTTCAACACATAGTAGGACACCATCATATTTCTTTTATAAAAGGGCATTGTCCAGCCATGCATAGTATATTTTATTTTGCCTAAACCAAGCCCTTTCTTTGGGTGTCAATCCTTTTGGGATTTTTCTAGATATCACTTACCTTCTAATCTCTCCCATCAATCCTAGTTGATCATTAGTTCTAATTCCTCCACTAATTCTACCAAATCCCTTAGGGTTGATATTACAAGGTTTTCATATAGATCTCTACCCTTGATGACGTTAGTGGGATTTATATCTATGTTTAATTCTTAATTCTTGTTTATCCATCATGCTCTCTTTTCTCCTAACTCACCATGCAACATAGCACATGGAATACTAGAATGGACTATGAAGATGGCATTTTTCCCTTTAGGATGGGTATTATCTAAATTTACTTAGGTATTTAATTGTGACAAACACCTTTTCTTAAATAAATGTGTACCTTATCCATGGTTATGAAGGAATTGACTCATAAATAAAACCAAATGTTCTTAATCCCTATCATTATTCTAATTTAACATTGCAACAATGCTTTCATCTAACCCAAAAACATAAAGCCTAGTCTTTGGAGAAATCAAGGTTCACAAGAAGTGCAATTTTGGCAATAATATCCTTTATATCTTGAAATACTTTTTTACCATATTAATCCATGCTAGGGTTGCATCCTTTTCAACATTTTAGTCATTAGCCTAAACAATTATATAAAATTAGTTATAAACTCCATAAAAAATTGTATTTGACATAAAAATGACGAGATTCCTTTGATAGACATGGGTATAGGGAGCTCTAGAAATTGTTTTATCCTATTGGGATCTATTTCTAAGTCATCCTTAGACTCCACATCCTAAAAAATTCCTTCTTGGACTATGAAAATGGACCTTCTAAGGTTAAGTGAGATACCATACTTCCTATATCGTGTAAAGATGAATTCTAAGGGTTCAATATGATTACTTGTTTCTTTTGAAAATATAGTTAAGTCATCAAGGTATATGACTATTTTATCACCTACCAATCCCGTAAAGGCAATTTCCATAGCTAATTTGAAAGGGGGCCCCGATGTTTGACTTTCGAAAAGGAATTTGTTGATATGTAGAACATTCCCAATTGGTGATAAAAACTATTTTATGTTGATCATAATCCTTGAACTATATTTGACTGTACCTTAATAATCCATCCAAAAGTGATAACATCTATGATCCTTCCACCTTTTTTAATATTTGGTCTATGGCAAGTAGAGGGTAGTGGTCCTTTAATGATGCCCAATTCAACTTCCTAAAATCAACACATAACATGATTTTATTATTTTTAATTCAAACCAATACCAAATTGGATACCTAAGTGGGATTATTTATTATAATTGAGCATGTAGGAGTTTTAGAAGCTCCTTTTCATAACTACTTCAATTTTGGGATACACAATCCTCTACATCTACCTAGAAGGATTCATACTAAGCTCCATTTAAATGGTATGCTCTATGATACTTATATCATATACCTTAAAATCTCATAGGACCATGTAATGATGTCTCTATACTTCCCATATAGTTCTTTGAATAATAAAATTTCCACCTAAATACACTTCTTTCCTAACAATATATTCTTCCATTTAATGATTTCAATAGGTTAAAAAGAGGACACCTTTACTTTGAAGTTGGAAGTTCCTACATTATCATTTAGATTAAATAAGCTCTCTAGAATAATTAGTCCTTTTGGTAGTTGATTTATCTTCAATCAAATTCTTTTTCCCCTTATATCATCCCCATATTCATTTTTTCAGCATGTTGAGATTCCTTGATAAGGAATTTGATTATTTGCACATTGTTATTGAATATTTGCCAATTATCAAAATTATTTGTGACTAGTAGACTAAAAGCTACCTCCAATTCCTTTAGTTTATCCTAAATTTTGGAGGTGGGATCAATTATTTCTACCATGGATGCCATCTCATCTATGTTAACATTCTACTATGGAACCATCTTCATTTCATAAGTATTAAAAAATTTCACAAGTCCTAAACTTGATGCTTGTATTATTTTAGGTGTTTGTTCTTAGTGGCACGTTATGAATTGTCTTGAATTGTGACCAGATTAGAATCACCAAATATCTTGATAATATTTATTCCCATATTTTCAACCTTCCTCAAATAACTACATAGTTCTTCATATTTAGCCACAATATTGTGTAGTTGAATAATAGGCTATAGCTGAGATTTGTTTGTGCATATTTTAGGTCAATAAATTAGATACCTTCACTAGCCCTATTTCTATTTCTTGTGCCATCAAAATGCATAATCCTTAGTCCATGATACCCCTATGATTATTTTTTATATATATAAGGGATACTAGTTCATTATTTAGATATCTAGTAATTCCCTAGCTTAATATCTTTGAAGCTCATTTTTTAGTCTTATAATATTGAAGCAAACTAATAATCATATTGATTTTAGACATCTAATCATCCTTAATTACTTTATTATAAAAAAAACTCAAGCAATTCATTCTTATTCACCATGTCATCCTCATCCAACCTACGCAACAAGTAGTCACAAAGAATCTCATTTTCAATTTGGATAATCTTTCCATCTCAATGTACCTTCATGTGGGTGTATTCCATTGCCAAGTATCCATTCATAGACAACTTATATTTTCATTCTCTAGTAATAGCATATCAAAATATGAAGAATCAATCATTATAACTTCTTAGACTACCACCAAATCAAGATGCTTTATCATGTTCATGATTAAGTCTTTCAGAACTTGTATATCATTTGCTTAGATGCCATCCATTTGGATTAGATTCCTAGAATTATTTATATAGAGTAGACTCATTTCTTCATATATAACTGTAGACACCAAAATCCAGCCACTTGCAAGTCATCTATACCTTCCTGTCAGCCACATGTCAATCATTCATCCTTCCCGCCATTATTTGGCCCAAATCCACACTTTCCCGCCATTATTTGGCCCAATTTCACCTTTCCCGCCATTTTTCATCCCCAAATTTATTTAAATTAATATTTATATATATATATTTTAATATATTTTAATATATATATATAAATATAGTTTAAGTGATTTAATCTAAGCCGTCCATCTTTCATTTAATCTCATCCGTCCATCCTTCTTAATCCGTTTCACAACCTAGATTTATTCTCTACCCTTGGATCCACTTTAATCTTAGCCACACGTTCAAAGTGTCGTTAAAACCCTAAAGTGTGCCCTAAGAGTAGATTATAAATAGAGCCACCTTGATGGCTCAAACCCTACTTCTATCTTGGCTATCTTTGCTATCTTTGCTATCTTTTGGACCTATCTCTTCTATTTCATCTATCTCTTCACCCATCCATCGCCGCCCCGTTTTCGCCGCATCCATCGCCGCATCCGTCGCCAACTTCGCCGCCATCTCTTCTGCAATACTCTGCAGAATTCCCCATTCTTGTCACAAGTGCCCACGGGCATTTACCCACAGCCACAGACTCAGACCGACGTCTGAAACCTTGATCCAGAAGCACACGGGCATTCAACGAGTGCACCAGGGCACCTTCTGCAGCCGATTTGACAACCACATTACTTCCAGATGTCGCCTGGTCCAGTCGCATTAACAGAGAACAGGTATAAATTAGTTTAAAGCAAGTAACTTCTTTTCTTTTATTAATCTGTTGTTAGTTTCTGCATTTCATTCCTTTTTTTTAGGGTTTTAGGCTGTTTCTGAGGGCTCACACAGTGGAGCCCTCATATTAGTTTCTAACTCTTCGATGCTTTTAATGTGTGCAGGATTTTAATGACAGATCTGACTTGTTGATAGCAACTGCTTAAGCTGGAGTGGTCCGAGCTACAGGATACAACAAAGCCCACTCACTCTGTTGGGATTAAAGATACATTCTTTGGAGATGCCACCACACTGTGCCAGCTAGGGTTTCGGAGAACCCTAGCACAAATTGTAATATGTGTATCACAAAAAGGGTTACAGTGCCCCGTTGTACTCAAAAGGAGTTTCTAAACTCCACCGATTAATAAAAATCGTTTGTTTTGTGCAATCTTGTTCGCATTACTTTTTATCGTGGTTTTTTATCTTTTGTTTGGCGTTGTATCTTTAATCTACAAATGGCGATCACGGTGGGACCCCCTAGGGTTTCATGTTTTTAATACTTGCTTTACTAATCTATTCCTGTTTTCTATTTTATTTTGCAGGTTCCAAAAATTGCAAAATTCGCTGTTCCAGCGAACTAGGGTTTCTGAGGAGTTTGCAGAAAACGTAGCAGACGCAAAGGGGCGTCTGGAAGTCCAATCCGAAACGCAGAGGTGCGTTTCAGCCTGCGTAGACTCCCTTGGGCGTTTGAAGTCAGTTTTACAGAGAAAGCGTAGGCTTCCGAGTAAGTTCGTTTTTCTTTTGCTGTACTTTTTACGTTTTTGGTTTTTCTGCTGTATTCTGTTTCTTTTTCAGATCATTGCTTTAAAATGAATAAAAACTAAGTAATCTGGAAAAGAACAGTTATTTTTAATTACATTTTTTTTTGCATTGCATTATTGGTTGTTGCTTGCATAAAAAAAAAAAAAAATTGCATACCTAGCTGCATATTAGAATAGCTACGAATTATCTGTTTTAGTTATCTAAGTAGGACTATTGATTGGATGTCAATAGTACTCCTGCCATTGGGTGATTCCAGGCAAAGAAGTGGATGAACCTTCCGGTTGCTCCTTTGATATCTGATATCATTGGTAGGCAGGGGGTTTTAAACGGTGTACTTCACTTCTTCAGAGGAAATGGCATGTTTTCAGTAGCCTCTTGCTTAGATCATTAGAACTTTTGATTTATAGCTTTGTATGTATACATTAGATAACTAAAAACACTTAAAATAAAATTCACTGCATCTCATATTGCATTTAAAACAATAATATCTGGATTTCATCACTGGTATTGCTTGAAGTTTAGTGACGGTGGAATTCACCTCCATCCATTAAACTTCTGCCTTAGACACCATAGGTCACCCCCGAGCAAACTTGCCGGATTTCATCACCAGTAAGAATCTCGTTGTCCTTTCCTAGCCATAGTTTTTACCTTTTTTTGTGAATAATTCAAGATTAGATCACATGCAAAATTCATAAACCGGACACTTAAAATTTACTACGTATTAAGATCAGAAAATAATTAATTAACCGCAGGTAAGACACATTGGTTGAAACTTAAGTTGTGACTATTTTCTGATAATTTCTTTAGTGTAAATTTATCATTCCAGTTTTGCATTCTTCTTTTCTGAATTTGTTTAGATTTATTGCTTCATGGTCTTAACAAGGAATCAATCTAAAATGTTAAATCTAAATAATCAAATGAATAATTCACAGAATATCCCCATCACCAACATAGCCACTTATCCTAGTGAATTTCAGGCAGGTTCGCCTGCAGGTCTTTCACGTCCTTCTACCATCTACCACATGGCCATGCCCATAGAGGAAGACAATTCCTCTCATATTATCCACATTGATATGGCCCAAGTGCAAACTCACTTAAGAGATGGCACTGGCTATGTCCTTGAGCCAATCCAAGATTCCCCTATGCAAGATTCTATTTTTCAACAAGATATTGCATCAACCATACCCGTTGGTTTCACTCAGGTCTACACTAGCCCCATCTTTGAGGCTAATGTTGTATCTGCTCAGCCGACTTCATCTCCAACATCTTCCCAGATGCTCAATTGTCCTCCTTTGGAGACAAATGTAGTGTCTTCCCGACCACTTTCTCCTCCATTTACCCCGGTGTACACCAATTCTCTCTATGAGGCTGGTGGAACCTCCTCTAGCCATGACCAATTTCAACCCTCTTCTTCCCAAACCATTTATGGTTTCACCCTACCTGGGGCACAATCTACTATTTCTTCCCGTGCACCGCCTACTCTCGCCACCTTCATTGCCCCTGCTATGCAGTCCCCTATGACTACCATGGCAGCCTGCCCTCCACCTTCATCCAATCATCCCACCTCCCTTGGGTTAGAGATTAATCAGGTTAGGGAGTACCTCGACAAGTTGCTTCTGCAACAACAACAACAAAATGCTCAACCACCTGTCGTAGTAAATCCTACACCTCAACCAATTTCTACCCAGCCAGCTTTTATTAGCTCAGGCCCCACCTGGGTACCCCAATCTTCGGTGGTGTCCATTCCTACCCCACCTTTCTCCCAACCTAGTCCAATTCATCATCCACCAGCCACCAATGGTGGCCCCCAATCATCTTCTTTTCGGTATCATCCATACCAACAACCTGTCCATTCTACACCGCCTAATCCAGGCAATTTCATCCCATCTCATCATTTTTCCACTCCTCCATTGCATAATCATCAAACGAATCAAAATTTTCATGAAGATTCTCGACTCCATGCTATACAACAACAGATTGACAACCTTATGCTCAACATGCCTGGCTCATTTAGTCATAAACCTACGCTAAGGTCGTTGATCAATCAACCAATTCATCCTTCGGTACCTTCACCGCCATATCCGACCGATTTCACATTACCGAAGTTTGACAAATTTTGAGGAACTGAGGATCCTCATGAACATGTGAGCTCATTCATGCATGCCTGCTTTAGAATCCAAAATAATGACGCTCTTATGCTCATAACTTTTCCTCAGACATTAGGGGGAGATGTTGTACAATGGTACAATCATTTAGCTCACCATAGCATTTATGCTTACGAACAATTGATTAATCTGTTTTTAGAACGATTCTCCCTAAATGTACAAAAGAGAGTTTCATTGTCCGACTTATACAAGCTCAAGCAACATGACGATGAGACTATTTATGACTTTGGAAACCGTTGGAGGGCTATCATTAATAAACTGCCATTCTCCCTACCAATGGAGGAGTTAACCAAAATGTTCACCCATAGTTGTCTAAAACCTATCTCTTGGTTACTCCAATTACAACAATACAGGACTTTTGAAGAGGCTTTGGCCCAAGCAAGTATCATAGAAGACATTAAAGTCCAAGAGGGTGTTTTAAAACCCCGTAGAAAAGAATGGCAACAAAAGGGCCAACAACGAAATAATAATTATGGCCAAAACAAACAAGCACAAGCTAGTTCAGCCTCAAATGTTAACCAAGTTAATCAAGTGGTGGTGAGCCAGCCCATAATGGCTCAACAACAACAAGTAATGCAAAGTCAACCGCAACCAATTGCTTATCATGCGGTACCCGCCCCTCCTCAACCAGCTCACAATACTGAGCCAACCATGGAAACTCGACCTTGGCAAAATAATCGTCCCAAGCGACAGTTCACACCTTTAGATGAACCATATGCGGTCATACTCAACAAGTTATATAGCACAAATCAGTTAACTTTACCTGAGTTCAAACCTTTAGAACCATCTAGAAGGGGAAAGTATTACAAGGAGTACTTATTTTGTCCTTATCATAGGCAAAATGGGCACGATATCAATAATTGTACAACTTTCAAACATGTGATCCAAGATCTTATTGAGATTGGAGCCATTAAATTGGATAGTCCCTTAGCCCAACAAAATCAAAATCTTGGTATATTTCAAACACCCCTTCCACATCGGGAGGAAGCTCCAACAACTTCATGGGGAGTAACTCAGGTAACTCCTCCTAATCAAGTCAACCATGTACAACAATACCAAGGTTTTGTGGGTACTATTAACATAGTAACCCGGGGTCAAAGGGCGAACCAACCAAATCAAGTTGAACCACCTGTACAAACCCCCAGCCCACCTCAGGTAACAGTGACCCAACGACGTGCTAGTACTTCTCAACAACCGCTAAATCATTCTACTCAACGCCAACGACCCATCATGTCATTAAGTAGCCGGTTAACTACCAGTTTAAAAATGGCTTCTGCCAAGTTATCGATCTATGACCTCATTCAACAATCTCCTCCGCATAGAGAGGCATTAATGGAAATATTAAAGTCAATCGAGCTTCAAACTCAAGATACTAATGCCTTCAACAACTTTGTGGGGAGTATTCAAACATGCATGGAGCCCTCCATCACTTTCTATGATTTTGAAATCAAACCTATGTCAACAGAAAGTATAGATCCTCCACTACATATCATGGCCAAGATCGATAACAAGCCATTCAAGAGAGTCTTAATTGACACTGGCTCCTCAATCAATATCATTACAACATCGGCGTTGAGTCATCTAAAGTTGTCGCCATCCCTTATCACAAAGTCGAATTTTACTCTTAAAGCATTCAATGATGCTTTATCTTCCATGGTTGGCATGGTTATCTTGCCCATTGAGGTAGGGGCCCGAACTTTGCATACCTTGTTTCACATCTTGGAAGGGTCCATGGCATACAATGTATTGCTTGGATGGCCTTGGCTTAGGGAGATGAGATGTGTCCCTTCTATACTGCATCAATGTCTGAAGTATGTATATGAGGGACGAGTTCATTGTGTACTTGCTGACACTGAACCCTTCAAACATTGCAACTATGTCTCAAATCCTTATGAGATTGTGTTGCCATCCACTCATATTTTCTTGACCCCATCTACTTCTTCTATACCATCTTCTTCTAAAGCTCTCATTCCTGAGGAGCTACCCATCATATCGCAACCATCTTCCTCTTCCGCTATTCCATCTCATTCACCACTTTCTTCATATCCTAATCTTTCTTCTTCTTCATCAGCGACCACATGCACATGTGGCCATGACCAATCATCTCTTTCCACGTCATTACCCCCTTCTTCTACACCTTCTTCAACATCACCTATTATTCCTCCATCTTCCCAACCATCACCAGCTGATGTTTCACAAGTCGATGAAGCATCAACCCAACCAAATCCTTCCAATTCTTCTATCCCACATTCTTCTATTCCATCATCTAGTCCATCTCCCTCCCAAGTCAAGGTCCATCTAACTGATGAGGTATTGGTGAGTATGCCATCCAAGATGTCCACATCACACCGTTCAATGTGCAAACAGTTAAAGATTTTGGTCGTCCACATGACCAACATTTATCCATTGGATCGGTTTATAACATGGGTTCTATGCCAAATTCCATTAATTTTGTATATGGGGGAATAGAGTCATCTTCTAGTCCTACCACCATACTAGAACCTAAGCATCCAGTCCCTCCCAATATCGAAAGGATGGAGGGTTTTCCATCTCGCTATTTCCACGGACATAATTGGCAACAATTTGGCCTAGGTCGATACGAGCAAGGGGTAACTGAACGCATCGATATGCCATACCAGAGACCCACTGAGCGTTTTGGTCTAGGCTACCAACCACTTCCATCCCTTTCTTCTTTTGAATGAGCTTTTCAAAGCATTAATCTTAATTCAGAAGAAGAAATCCTCCACCCCGACTGAATCCGAAGATGAAGCCTATGAAGAATTTGACGTCATGTCAAATGGTGATGAATCCGAAGAAGAGTCGGCGCCCATTGTTCCCCTCACCTAAACAAGACAAGTTTTATCTCCAATTGTTCCCTCTCCAAGAGGCCATATTTCGCTTGCTTCTTCCACAAGAACGAGGTGAACCACCCCCTCCGCCACATCCATAAGCCATAATCCAAACTTGTATTATATGTATATACTAAAATAGTGGTTTTCACCACTACCAAAAAAAAAAAAAAAAATCAAAAAATTCCCAAAAAAAAAAATATAATATATCAAAATATATAAAAATACTTTATTGCTTTATGTATGTGTGTAATAGTGGTTTTCACCACTACAAAAAAAAAAAACTCAAACTACAAAAAAAAAAAAAAAAAACTGAAAAACTATGTTGTTTTGCACTTCAGGTCTTCCGAGGTCTTCACCGGTTTTCCCTTCCATTTCGCCCATCCTTTCTTCCATAAGTCGACAATGAATTTTGAAGACTTATTCACCCCGCTCCATAATCCATATGATCCGGATAAGCCAATCCCGATCAACCCAAGCTCGATTGACATGGATCGGATTTCATCCCCTCCATCTATTTCATAGTTCATCCTTTCCGAGGAATTGTTAAGGGCTTCCGCCAACTACATTCCTCCTTCACCTCCACATTCACCTTCATCTTCTAAGCCAAAGGTCTTCCAGGCAGACATAGATGAGAGCAAGGCACAGGAGCTTGATGACATTTTAGATGACATAAATCTGATCCCTACTCCCCATCACCTTGAGGAAGGTTCCCACATGTCTATTGAAGAAACTATCGATGTAGACCTTAGTACAGTACTCAAGATGGCACCCAAATTGTGAAACTGGCTAAAATTCTATCATCAGAGGAACAAGAGCAAATGATTGCTCTACTCAAGTGGAAGAAGGAGATATTTGCATGGTCTTACAAAGACATGCCAGGCCTAGACCCTAATTTGGTTGTCCATAACCTCACCTTACAAAAAGATGCTAAACCTGTCAAACATAAACTTAGGAAAATGCATCCTACCGTGGCCCTCCTAGTTAAATCAGAGATTCGAAAACTTCTGGATGTTAAATTTGTCGTCCCGATTGATTATCCCGAGTGGCTTTCTAACATGGTACCCGTTCGCAAGCCTAACGGGGGAATACGTGTTTGCACCGATTTTCGAGATCTAAATAAAGCGTGTCCTAAGGATGACTTTCCTCTTCCAAACATTGATACTCTTGTCGACACTTGTGCTGGTCATGAAATGCTTTCGTTCATGGATGGATTTTCAGGATACAACCGGATTCGAATAAACCCTGAAGATCAACACAAAACAACATTTACCACACCTTGGGGAACTTTTTGTTACAGGGTGATGCCCTTTGGCCTTAAGAACGCAGGTGCAACCTATCAACGAGCCATGACTTATATTTTCCATGATTATATGCATAAGATTATCGAAGATTATGTGGATGATTTATTGGCAAAATCTAAAACTCGACAAGAGCATTTTGATGTATTGGAAAAAGTTTTTGATAGACTTCTAGAGCATAAAGTAAGGTTGAACCCTAAGAAATGTGTCTTTGGTGTTACCTGTGGAAACTCCTAGGTTTTATTATCTCTAAACGAGGTATTGAGGTGGACCCAAACAAGGTCAAAGCCATTATGGAAATGTGTCCCCCAACTAATTTGAAGGAGTTGCGTAGTTTGCAAGGAAAGATTAATTCAATCCGTCGCTTTATTGCACAACTTTCTGATAAATGTAGGCCATTTTGCCACCTACTACAAAAGGGGGTACAATTTTCATGGACAGATGAATGTCAGAAAGCCTTTGATGACATAAAGCAGTACTTAGCGTCTCCGCCTCGTCCAGGGGTCCCTTTCAATCTTTATATCTCAGCAACGGACTTTGCCTTAGGGACAATGCTTGCACAAAAGAATGAACAAAATCATGAGCAAGCTGTCTATTATATTAGTCGAACATTGGTAAGCTATGAAACCCGATATGCTTATGTGGAAAAGTTGTGCTTAGAAGTGGTTTTTGCCACTAAGAAACTTCGTCATTATATGCTTAGCCAAACAACATATGTCATAGCTAGAGAAAACCCTCTGCGTTATATGATGTCTCGCACTTATAATAACACTCGTACCGCTAAATGGATAATGTTGCTTACCGAATTCGATCTTGAATTCATTAGCCAAAAATACGTTAAAGGTCAAGTTATAGCCGATCAACTTGCGGAAGCTCCACTACCTAGTGATCATCCTTTGATTATTGAGCTCCCGGATGATTCGGTATTTGCTATCCCTGAACAAGAAGAGGACATCATTCCAGAGGAAGATGTTGACATCACGCTATTCTTTGATGGCTCTAAGTGCACGAAAGGTCAAGGTGGCTGGAGTTGTGTTTCATACACCTCAAGGGATTCCCATCCCTTTATCATTCAAACTAGACTTCCAATGCACCAATAATACAGCAGAGTATGAAGCCTTAATTTTAGGTCTTCAATCAGCCATAGCTATGAGCATTAAGCGTATTCGGATATTTGGGGATTCTCAACTCGTGGTTAAACAAATTATAGGAGAATACCAAGCCAAAGAACCTACCATTAAGCTTTATCATGATGTAGCAATGAAGTTGCTCTCTAAGTTTGATTGGTATGAGATCACTAGTTTGCCTCGTTCGACTAATAGATTTGTGGATGCCATGGCCTCTCTTGGATCATTGATTCCAAAGGACTCCCTTGGAGAGGTACAACCCCTAATCATTTCCACAATCTCTAAGTCTGCAATTGTCCGTGCTGAGTCTAAGGATGAAAAAGATGTTTGCTTTATCCATTCGGATCCATATGAGCCTTGGTCTAGTGAGATAGTAGCCTTCCTCAAGTTTGGAACACTCCCATCTGATTTGTCTCGAACTGCCCGTCGTTGTTTTAAGCAAAAGGCAGCTCATTTTGTTCTTTTGGGGGATGTGTTGTATAAACGTGGATATGATGGAGTACTCCTCCACTGTCTAGAAGCAAGTGAAACACATAGAGCTATTGCTGAAGCCCATGATGGTACTTGTGGTGGTCATTTTAGTGGAATGGCCATTGCGAAGCGTATTTTACGTATGGGGTATTATTGGCCCACTATGGAACAAGATTGTTGCAAATATGTTAAACAATGTAAAAAGTGTCAAGAACACGCTAATTTAACCCATATACCATCACAAGCTTTACAGCCCATCCAAAGCCTTTGGCCCTTCTCACAATGGGGTCTCGATTTAATTGGCAAGATTTCACCTGCCTCTTCAGGACAGCATACTTTCATCATTACAACCCACTGAATACTTCACAAAGTGGGTTGAAGCTATTCCTCTAACCAGTACAACAGGTCCTAGAATTGTGGAGTTTATACTTCACCATATCATTTGTCGTTTTGGTATTCCCTCTAAAATTATTTTTGATAACGGCAAGTCTTTTAAGAATAAGGATGTTCGAGCTCTTTGCGAAAAGTATAATATCCAACATAGTTTCTCAACTCCTTACTACCCACAAGCCAATGGACAAGCTGAAGCTTCCAATAAGACCATAATTGCTATTCTTAAGAAACTTGTTAAAGAAAATCATAAAGATTGGCATACACAAATCCCCTTGGCATTATGGGCTTACAGAACAAGCATCATAACTCCCATTGGGGCAACGCCATTTTCTTTGGTCTATGGAGCTGAAGCAATCATGCCTCTTGAGCTCGAGATCCCTTCCTTGCGAATTTCTTTGCAGGAATTTATCGATGATGATACTCGCTAGACAAGCACGTCTTGATCAACTCACACTCATAGATGAAAAATGAATCAATGCTTTAGAGCATTTGCGAGTTTATCAAGACCGATTGAAACGTGCTTACAATGCCAAAGTTCATCTAAGAGAATTTCAAGTAGGGGATCTTGTCCTTAAAGAGAATCAACAAAACACCAATGCATTGCCGCATCTTCGAGATAAATTCGTGGCTAATTGGTTAGGTCCATATATGGTCACCGAAAGAGTGGGCAATGGAACTTATAGACTTGCCAGTTTAGAGGGAGAGGAAGAACCCGAACCACTTAATGTTATACACTTGAGGGCATTCTACGCATAGTTTGAATTTTATATGTACATATATACATGGCTTGTACAACAAAAAAAAAAATAAATAAAATAAAAAGAATTTGCATTTCATTGTTAGTTGCATACATCTCATTGAAAACCATAACATTTCATTTTCAGCCATAGTTGCATATCATGTTAGAGACCATTCTATCTTTTGGATATAAAATTTGGTCAAGCAAAAGTCATATTGCCTTAATCAGGGGCACCTTCATAAAATCCATCAAACCGAATTGTCATTCGTACACCCATTTTCCATTTGCACATATTTACATTGCCAAAATGTTTTCAAGTCACTCAACCATTCCTAGTGTTTTAAGCAAACTTTGAAATGCATGTCAAAGTTCTCTAGGGCCATATCACAAATTACACTAAATAAAATCTTGAGTATTGGGAAATGATTTCAAAAGCGGTCTTGAACCTATCACATTTTCACATCTTAAAAACATCTTGTGTCAAAGAGAGATAACACCATCCTTGGGTTGTGCCTTGAAGTGAAAAGGGTAATCCTCGTTTGTCCTATCATGCAAACATAGTCCATAAAACAGTGGTTCTTACCACTATCACAAGCAATCACAAAATATAAATATAAACATAGTAGTAAGGATAGGGTAAAATTCTCATCATACTTCGGTTGAGAATCCGATTCCCCAAAGCTCTAAGGAAATGAACATTTTTCTCACACCACCGATCCCAAATAAGTTGTAAGGATCGTACTACTTGTCCAGTAAAACGGATAGGTAGTCATCCCCAAGGCTTACAAAGGTCAAAAACAACATGGACTATGGAGTTAACCTTCACCGGGGCTATAGACGCTTGACTGGCAATGGAGTATACTCATTGCATGGCGACATGTCTCTCCTCAAAAAGAGACCTCTGAATGCTCATACGGACAAACTAGCTTCGGGGTCTTCTCCATAACAGGGTTACCTAATTTATGCAAGATGAGGTTAATGAACACACTTGCACACACACAGGTTTTTGATTGCCTAGAGTCACTACCATGCTTCTGATTTGGTTAATGAACTCGCATGCACACACATTTGGTCCTAGTTGAATTAGGCGGTATTAGTAAGTTTGTTTGATACCACTAGCATGTTTTGAGTCTTTGTAAAACAGTCTTCCATATCAACCTCCATATCTTCCTCCATATCTTCTTCCATATTCATGTCATTCCATACGTCATCCATTCACAAGCCACCAAGTTCGGTGCCCCTGATTAAACAATTATGATAACAGTTGGCTAAATCTAACTATCTAAAAGTATGAGTGCTTCTTAGTGCATATTTCATTTACTTAGTCTAGCATTAATCATCTATAAGTTTGCATTCCATTCCATCACATATGCATCAAAAGCATTAAAACATATAAAAACATGCATCACAAAAACATAGGCATTCACAAAAAAAAAAAAGAGTAAAACACCAAATAAATAAAAAGCCATGTATATATATATATGTATAAAGGTAAAACTGTACAGTGAATGCCAAAAGGCTACAATATATAATAGAGTACCAAGGCTCATAAAGAGTGCATCTAAGCACTAAGCTAACCATCAAAAGAGGACCCCTGAGACCTAGTAGGAGCCCTAGACCTAGTGGTGTGCCTAGACTCACTACGCCTAGGGACAACGACCTCCTCATCCCCGAAATGATAGGGGAGAATCGGTGTCGTGCCTCTAACACCCTAAGCTGCAAAACAACAAAACAAAAATTTGTTACAAATTTTTCCAAAAAAAAAAAAAAAAAACACATAATAAGTACTTGCTTAAATGAACAAAATACCTCGACTGGCTGCACTGGCGCGTCCGCTCCCATCTCCGCCATAGCTCCCGCGTGCTTCACTCTCCCACACAACCTTTCACTTCACTTCACTCCACTCCTTCAGACGCACTTCTCTCAAGCTCGAACGCACAAATGAGCAAAATTCTCGCTGAAATTGTTTAAATAGCTGGTTTTGGCACCCTGAAACGCAGTGGGGCATTTCATGGCGCATTCAGATGCAGTGCTACGTTTGCAGAGTGCCTAAACACCGACGGGCGTCTCTGCCAACCACAAATGCATACCGGCGTTTGGTGTCAGTATTGAATAAAGGAACAAAACTTGCAAAATCGAAGCTTACCTCCTCCAAATTTCATCAAATTGCATTCATCCGTTCTTCTTATCATAATAAAACATTTTGTGAAGGTTACAACAGCTTTAGACACAAATTTTGTCATTTCGCTCAAAAAGCGCATCATTCATCATTGTTTTACAAATTGGGTTAAAAACATTCAAAACCTTCACAAAATTAACCACATTCATCAATTCTTCTGATCTATCGTCAATTTCATTCATTCTTCTTTCATCATGCATATTTTTGCCAAATCAAATTAAAGTAAACCTCGTATCTAGTGGTATATTCTATCACCTTGGCGATTGCAGCGATTTGCATCCATGCAATTCGGTAAGAGGATTAAACCACCATAAGGACACTTACCATTTATCATCATCAATTATTTCACTGTTCGAAAATTTGAAATCAATTTTGGGTATTCTACTTCTCAAGTGACCTCATACCAAGATTAATTTGCTCAACAGTTGTCATTGATGGCCTAGTTCATGGGGCCTTAAACATGGACAATCTTTAAAATCATCATTATTTTGAGTCTTGCTAGAGATTGAGGCTACCTAGGTTGATTGGTTCCGACCCGAGGAATTATACATACAGTCACTAGGAGCATCTCTGAGTTCTGGACTCTTTCATGCATCTTTCATCTTTGCATATCAATGGCACCAACAAGGCAATTTCATCAACAGTATGGATGCACACACAGGAGTTGGGGCATCCGTTATCAATTTTTAATTTTCTTATAGTGGAATTCAACTTACATGATCATGGAATTTATAGTTTGGCAAAAATCCCTTTATAACCGTTGGGGCAAAAAACGGTCCATCTTTCACATCACTCATATCGTCTTCAATCATATTCTTTTCTGGTTTGTACACCAACCCCTTTTTTGTTGGGACATAAATAGATGGTTCATACACCAACCCCTTTTTTTTCACCGTTGGGGCAAAAACGGTTCATTTTCTTCCGAATTTCTTCCAATTGGCTTGTGAGAACCATTCTCGCTCGCCAATTGAGGGGGTAAGCTGAAAAATTTTAAATATTCTTTTATTCTTTGGTCTTCAAAGTTGTGCTTTAATCTTGAGAGAGAGTTGCGTCTGATCCAGCTTTTCAGGTGTCTTAAGTTTTTGTGCTGCATTGTGTCTTCACACAAAGCAGCTCAAAAAGTGGCATCTGTAGACACCAAAATCCAGCCACTTGCAAGTCATCTATACCTTCCTGTCAGCCACATGTCAATCATTCATCCTTCCCGCCATTATTTGGCCCAAATCCACACTTTCCCGCCATTATTTGGCCCAATTTCACCTTTCCCGCCATTTTTCATCCCCAAATTTATTTAAATTAATATTTATATATATATTTTAATATTTTAATATATATATATATATATATATATAAATATAGTTTAAGTGATTTAATCTAAGCCGTCCATCTTTCATTTAATCTCATCCGTCCATCCTTCTTAATCCGTTTCACAACCTAGATTTATTCTCTACCCTTGGATCCACTTTAATCTTAGCCACACGTTCAAAGTGTCGTTAAAACCCTAAAGTGTGCCCTAAGAGTAGATTATAAATAGAGCCACCTTGATGGCTCAAACCCTACTTCTATCTTGGCTATCTTTGCTATCTTTGCTATCTTTTGGACCTATCTCTTCTATTTCATCTATCTCTTCAGCCATCCATCGCCGCCCCTTTTTGTCGCATCCATCGCCGCATCCGTCGCCAACTTCGCCGCCATCTCTTCTGCAGTACTCTGTAGAATTCCCCATTCTTGTCACAAGTGCCCACGGGCATTTACCCACAACCACAGACTCAGATCGGCATCTGAAACCTTGATCCAGAAGCACGCGGGCGTTCAGCGAGTGCACCAGGGCGCCTTCTATAGCCGATTTGACAGCCACATTACTTCCAGATGCCGCCTGGTCTAGCCGCGTTAACAGAGAACATGTATAAATCAGTTTAAAGCAAGTAACTTCTTTTCTTTTATTAATCTGTTGTTGAACTCCTGCATTCTATTTTTCTAGGGTTTTAAATTGTTTCTGAGGGCTCACACAGTGGAGCCCTCTTATTAATTTCTAACTCCTTGATAGTGTTAATGTGTGCAGGATTTTAATGGCAGATCTGGTGTGTTGATAGCAGCTGTTTAAGCTGGAGTGGTCCGAGCCAAAGGATACAACAAAACCCACTCACTTTGTTGGGATTAAGGATACGTCTTCGAAAACGCCACCACTTTATGCCAGCTAGGGTTTCGGAGAACCCTAGCACAAACTGTAATTTGTGTATCACAAAAAGGGTTACAGGCCCCGTTGTACTCAAAAGGAGTTTTTAAACTCCACCGATTAATAAAAATTGTTTGTTTTGTGCAACTTTCCTGTATTCCATTATTGTGGTTTTATTTCTGTTTGGCGTTGTATTTTTAATCTACAATAACCTTAGGTATCACTATTATAGTAGCCCCTAAATCTATAATGTAACTCCTTTGTCAATAATTATAACTTTTTAGAGTCACAATAGAATGGTAACCATTTTTGGATTTTAGATTTTGGATAGTTTAAGATATTTATCACATTGATCTAGATGTCCAAAGTTTATTCCACTATAAAGTTTTGTTACTCCATCAAATTGGACTAGATTAACTTAAATTGCTCATATTTGGCCTAGCTTCTCTCTTACTTCTTTAGAAATTCTTGGATTAGGTCTCTCTATCTATAAAGGGTTATAGCCTCTAGCATGCTCATATTTGTAAGTCTTCTTTATTTCCTATGCTAAATTAAACCTAAACTCAATAGAGTTACTTTCACCACATGAATTGAATTTCCTATATTGCCTATGATTATCACATACCCTTTGCTACTAATAGAAGGGTACTTAAGACATTGTTTAGCCTCCTTTTATAATTTATCTCTTTCTTTCTAATTCCTTCTATATTTACACTTGTATACCTCCTCTAGAATACCCTTTAGGTTCTCTTATCTATCTACTTTTCCTTATTATCTTGTGCATTCACTTGGGGAGAGTTTGTCAAATTCATCTCAACATTATCATTTTATTTTCCTTGATGGTTTGTGGTCAATAGCCCCTTGTCTTTTACATGTAGTAGCCTTCCCCTCCTCAATATTATGGTACCTTTATTTACCTCTCTCTATTTTTTAGTTGATTCTTTCTCTTATGTTGCCTTTCATTTGACCTTAGTTCCAATCCCTTATTGGTTTGTACAAATAATGTAACACTCAAATTTGGGACCTTCATCTGTTTCAATGGTATTAAAGTTGACAAAAACTATGTTGTTAGGGTTTGATAAATATGGAAGTACTTCTTGTACTAAACCCTAATAAATCGATTGGTTCATAATGGGTGACTAGTGGATAGTTGGATTCACCACCACAAGTTGATTCATTGATAGTACCATTTGTTACATGGTGGCATTTTATTGGTCTTGGAATTATTGATCATATTGATTTATTTGTGAATGCATAATAGCTACCACACGACTTATGGGATAATGCCTTGCATTACATGGAAGAAACCATAATGTGTTCACCTCTAAATTCTTATTCACCATATTAATTTTGTGCTTGATTTTTGTTGTGGCCAATATTTTATCATGGTCCCTGATATTTTGTAAGGTAAGGGATTTTCCTTAGTTGTTATTTCTAGTGTAACATCCACTATTCTCCTATCATTAGCCTTTTTTCATATTATTCTAATTCCCTATTTTCTTAACTACCTTAGTTATTTATTTCATATTGAACTCATATGGATCTAAATGTTGAATGATATCCTTAGTATCATCACTAATGTGCAATGGAGTGATTAAAGCTAATAGTTGATAATGGAATGCAATAGTTGATGGAAAATGTTGACTTGGATGTGTCATGATGTATGGAGAAGAGGTTGAATTGGTAGATGATTGGGTATTTGAATAGGTGAAATGGTGGGTATGATCTAAGAATTGGAGGGTTCTAGAAGATATAAGCCACATAAGCCATAGGCAAGACAAGTGGCAATTTTCTTACTATTGTCAAGATGTTTTTTGCATGGGCCTCTTCTTCAAAAGCTATAGCTAAAGTGACATGGTTAGCATTATATGCCATTAATGCTAAATTAGAATGTGATACTTTAATGCAATTTGGAAATGCCTAATTGCATTAGGTCTAACATTTGGAGGAATTAAATACAATATCCTAAATAATCTAGTGTTATAATCATGACTATTTTATTAAAGATTTCTTTGATTTACATTTAATTGAAAAAAAATAGAATTTTGATTATCCAAGATACCAAATATATGCATGAATATGTCTATAATTGATGCCTAATTAGTAAAATGATTATATTATAATCCCCTATACCATAAAGTAGGTTTATCTCATAATAAATAGATAGGAAACTATATCATGATGTCTTCCTCCTGAATGTATTGAATTGAATTAAGTATTGAGAGCTCATTAAAGTGATCCAATATTATTTTGGTTCCATTTTTATCAAAGGTAGATAGGGATTTTATAGAAGCAACTAGATGAGAGAATAGGCCCCTAGGTTTAGTGGTCCTTAATAAGGCTAGATTGGAAGTTGATTTTGTGGCCTAGGTGGTTGAGGTGTTGGATTATTCTATGAAGGTTAACAATATTACACTAAATATGAGTTCACTACATAGCCTTGAGGTAAGGTTGCATTTGATTAATATGGAGGTATTTGAGGATTTTTTGTGGAAAACCTTAGGGATGTTAGGGTGTAGTGTAACATGGTGGCCAATAAGGGGGGTTTAGATTCTAAAATTTTGTCATATTGATATGAGCTAGCTACTAATTTGGAAGGGCTTACAAATTTTTTAAATGGGGTATTGCAATCCAATTCAATGGACTTATTTGTTTTTAGAAGGTGGATATCACTACTATTTATATGGTGGTTGATTGTATAGAAGTGACACTTGCCTTAGAGAGTTTCCTTGTGATTCTTACACCTCTATTTGACTAGATGACACTTGCAAATTTTAGGTGAAACCCTTGCTCTAGTTAGGAGTATATATTTTTTCCATAGTATTTACATTAAGTGGCATAGATTTTTCTTATGATAGTATTATTATGTTAGACATGATATATTTTTTACTAGACCTAGGTAGACTTTGGGATAAATTCATGCTTATAGAATGATTGTTTTGGGTATTAGAGGTTGGAGGTTTATTGATATCTAATTATTGGAGAATATCAAAAATTAATTATTTGAAGGATTGTTTACATCAATCTATGGAATTTCAAATAAGGGATTATTGTTATTCATGGTGGGTCTCATCTTAGCCTAAGCTTGATTTGAAACCATAGACACACAACTATAAGGGAATCCAGAGAAGACCATCTCGTGGGATATAACACTTTAACTAATTTTATCATTCATTAGACCTTTTCCTCTTGATAGAGTGGGATTTGGCATGGGACCTTCCTCAGTCTCATCATCTTGATACACCTACATGGAAATTTGATCCATTCTTCTTCCTCTTATATTTTTTTGTTGGTACATGACTAATTCCATTGATTGAAATTATTTTTCTAACCATTGAAATTTTTAGCATGTATTCATAATATTGGGTTCCATACCTACATAAAAATATTTTTGGGATCAATTTTAAAGAATTTAAAATTTTTGACAAATGGAATAAGTTGATCCCTATTTGGAGTGAATCGATTCTAGAAATGCAACTTGGAAAAAATTGCAAAAGAGGGTCCAAGCAAATCATTGTGATTGAACCACTCCCTTTAGAGAATTTATGAAGATTCTTTACCTTTCACGAGAATCATATGTTATAATCTAGGTGAATCACTCTTTAGATTCTACTTGAAGGAATTTTATTCTTTTAGATCAAATCACTAGTTGAGTAGATTGATTTGCTCCTTAGATCAAACTTTAAAATTTCTCTACTTTTTTTGGGTAGTTAGCCTCAAACAAAGCTTCTTGAGTAAGGAACTGGCTAAAATCTCCCAAATTTGGTCTAACCAATTTTTTTTCCATAGTAAATATGAATTTGAAGCCAAAAATAAGAAATTTTTCCAATTGAGGGCCACCTTGCTTGCTTACCTTATAAAAATTTTAAATTTTCGAGATTCATAATGGAGTCACCATTTGCAAATCACATAAAAATAAATAATAAAATATATGTGACATTAAATTTTAATTAGGGACTAGTATCAATCTCATCATGGAGATCAAATCCTTGGTCTCATCGAGCATGCCAAAAATGATGTTGAATTGCATAAATATCCAACTTCTCATGCATTCACAATTTTGATTCAACAATCTTGGAAGGGACAATGTCTCTTCTAACCTCTAAATTTAGGCTAAATCTCCATTATCCTTGTTAAAATATAAATATAACTAATCTAATCTAATTGCATTAAAATAAATACAATAAATTAAAGTGTAAGAAGTAACTATGACATTTTTTCAATTGGTTATATGGGATTGAAATAGGCCCCACCCATATTACATCCTCACCACATAGTGGTATTACAACAAAGCTTGGATATTATCCATGTATGTATTGGAAAGATTTGAACTTGGGTCTCGTCCTTGAATGTTGAGGAATCTAACTAGTTGAGCTAATGGCATTTGATTAAGTAACTATGACAATTAAAATGTATGAAATGTAAATTTTGAAATTCCTGGTGTGATATATTAAAAGTAAATACAATTGTAACCATAGAAATAAGAATGTGTAATAAATTAATTAATGAGGAAATTGTATAACAATAATGAAATTGCATGTGTATAAAATGAAATTAACAAGTAATGACAAGAGGACAAAAGGATAGTGTCACAATCATCACACATTTCAAAATTCCATAAGGTGATACCACTGATGGAAAGCAAAATGTCTCATCAGTTTTACATTAACTTCAGGAAGGAGTAAGTATTATGTGGGTATTACAAAGTGTAGCTCTAACTTTCTCAAGGATAAAAGGTGCTTATAATGGATCCCATGGCTCCCATTTATAGGAAGAATTCACCCCTAAGTTATCTTGGGTGATAAATTCTTACTCCTAGTAAAAGTAAATATTTGGGGCCACCTATAGAAAAAATATGCACCTCCAAATGTTACATACCTCTAATTACATTCCTAAATCGCCTGGAAGACCTCTAAAATGCTTGGTAATGCCACTATATGCCAAAATGTTGCTTTCCAAAAATATTCCTTAGAATTCATGCATCTTCTTTTTACCCTCTACCTATCCATGAGTGATTCACTCCAATAGGTGAGATAATTACTCTATTTTGGAAGCACTTTTCTCTAGTTTGCTAATGCTTCACTCATATAATCCAATCACTTTCATCTTGCTAGTTTTTATGATACAATTGATTCCTTTTGAGAAAATCAGTCCTTTGGTCCTCATTTAGCAAAATTTTAGCTTTGGAGGACTTAATTGACTTATTCAAAGGGTTTTGTAACTCTCCAAAATGTTAAAAATTCCAAGGTAGTAACCTATTACTACAACATGGTGTACGATCCTAAAAAGCATACACCTAATCTAGTAACAATTGAAAATCACATAAAGCACATACATAAATTGACAAAATTAAAATAACCAAAAGAAAGGTGTATTTTATTAAAATTGAGTCAATTCATGGCTATAAATTTATCCCTCTTAAGGATACCCAATGTGATACAATGCTAAAATCATAATAAATCCCTCACAAGGGTAGGTATAATCCGTAGACTTTTCAGAAACATGAACTGCTCCAAGTCAAATATGACCTTCTTCTTGCCTGTGAAGAGGCATTTGTTGCCTTGAATGCATTGACGAAGGAGTCCTAAAAAACCTACATTCAAGAAACAACAAGAAAGGTTAAAAGCAAAGGATTCCTCTCTTGATGAGGCTTTTAGAGGAATCTTGCATAAATAATAGCATAAAATCAAGAAAGCATGTAAAACTATCAATCTATGCAAGAAATGGTGAAATTGTAATAAAGCATGTAAATAAAGCATGAAATCTAGCAATTAGGAAGCCTAATTAACCATTAGAACTTGAAAAGCATGAAACTAGTCTAAATTTACAAATGCAAGGAAAATGGAAGCAAATCTACCTCTAAATCCTAGAATTAATCGGTCAAATGTCTGCTAAAATGTTAAACTATGCTAGATTAAGCTAATTGCATAACTAAAAATAGAAATCTACTGCTAAAATGGAGGAAAGAGAGCATCAAACCCTAGTCACGGGTGCTTAAAGTAGCTAGCACTGTTAGTCATGGCTGATAGTCGTGGCTAAGGTTAAAGTGTCCTTTCTCTTGAAACCAGGGCAATAAACTCTCAAATCCTTCAAGGAATTGATGATCAAGGGTCGCCTTGATGTTCTAAAATAGATTGGTAGTTGAATTCACTGGAATTAGCAATGGAAGTGTTTCAATTGTCAAGTTTGCTCCTCAAGCTCTTGAGATCTTCATTGTTGCAATGTTGATGATCAAATTGGATTTTAACATCATGTTACTCTTCACAAGGTGCAATTGGCTCTCCAGTTCAACAATTTGGTAGCACTTCGTTAGAGAAGAAATCCAGGAAGAAGAATAAGGGTTTGATCTTTGAAATTGGGGTCTTAAATAGACTCCCAAAATCCTTGATCTAGCTTCATGGAGAAGCCAAGAATAAGTTTTGGTAGTTGGGAGGAAGCTTTTGGATGCTTCCAATCCTGAACTGCTTTGAAACTATTGTAATTTGATTGTTGCAACTGATTTTACTCAGCTCTGGTCACCCAAGTTTATTATAGGGCTAGTCACGACTCTTAAAAGTAGCTAAAAACCCTAGCCTCGGGTGCCACCTACGGCTAAGAATCCTAGCCACCAGTGACACCAGCGGCTAAGGCTAGATAGGCCAAAATGCCCAAATTAAGTGGTTAGAACCACTGTTTTTTCCTTGGAGTTGTCCAAGATCATTCATATGGTCTGTTAGCATGTCCCACATGAGTAGTCATCTCGACATGACACGTTTTAGGTGTCTACACATGGATAATTTCACTTTGAATACAACTATTAGTAAGACCTTAAAATCTTATAATATTTAAAGTGGATTTTACAAAAATATAATATTAAGACATAAGCATCATTAGAGTTCAAAAGAAAAACAAGCACAATTGACTTTATTTTCTTTTTAATTACATTCAAAGATGACACTTAACTTTAAAAATAACTTTCATACCCAGGTTCATGCTAATTTTCTTATAGGCAAAAGCAAGCCAAAAGATAATAAAGTGTACTAAAATCACCACTCTATTGAGGGTTGGAATAGAATGAAATATTAGGTACCTCAAAATGTGAATCTTCATAAATTTAAGGATGGATGGAAGCCATGGGACAACTCAATTGTTTTTTCCCCATTCCTCTTTAAAAACAATAGGTATTGATGTCTTCCCTCTCATAAATCCAATATTAATGTTGCTATTTCTTATTATCCCCCATTATGGTTAAAGTAATCTTATTTAAAGAAATCCCTTTAGTCTAAATTTGGTGTTCTCCTTGAATAAGAAATTGCTTCATATAGAAAATCTCTATGGAAAGATCTCAAAATAGAGTGTGCCCACATGCAACTAGTTTCCCACCAAAAGCATATCCCCAAAATATTATTATTTATTATTTTTCATATATATATATATATATATATATATATATATATATATATATATATATATATATATATATATATATATATATATATATATATGTATAGATATATAGATAGATAGATAGATAAATAGAAGGGTTTACTACCCATTAAACCACTCTCCCATATTTCCCTTTAACAAGAGTGGTCTAAGGCCTTAAGAAGAAGAAGACCCCTTTTCTTGGACAATTGAAATATGGCACACATTGTTTTATTGGCCTTATTTAATCAAAAGGGAAAAAACTTATTATACGAAGGATAAAATTATATAGTGCTCATGCAAGAGAAATAGTCTCCTTTTTATACCAATGAGAAAGGTGATAATTATAAATCTCGCTCAAGATCTATTATGCCTATCATGCAAGTGTATCTAACAATGGTGTGTGCACAAGTTCCACTTTCTATCATGTTGGTCAATATGACAAAAACTCTCCATAATAATACTCTTTGTCTTGTTTTTGGTCGAAAGATACCCTTGCCAAACATTTCAAATAGAAATATAGTTAGAAATATTTTAGTGTAATAAAATAACCCATATATCAAGTATAGTTGCTAACACAACATTCATAAAATTAAATGTAAATTCCACATCATCCATAGGTCCATGTAATTTTTATGCTTTATAAATATAGATAGAATTTAAATTGCTATTTAAATTTTATAAAATGTTTTGGCTATGAAATCCCCCCCTAAAAAGAATCATTATCCCAATGATAGCATATTACAAGTCATGGATAGCATATCCATCAAAAGTCATCTTTTACAACTTCAAATTAACACCTCATATATTATCAAATAAAATGTCATTTTTCTACTACTGTCAAACATCATAATATTTGACTAATACAATGATCAAACAAGAACTCAATCAACCATTATGTTTCTAATGATCACATAGTTATTAATGAGTTTGCATCATACACAACTATCAACAAAAAAATTAGATTCAATAGTCTATGCTATCAAATAATAGTATCTCAAACAAATCATATATTTTTCTTCAAAAGCATGGTCTCTAAGTTATGTCAACCTAATTTTAGTCAACACAAAAGAAAATGATTAATATTAACTCAAACAAATGTGGAAAGATACTTTAAATTTCTTTAGCATCTTTCCATATAGCACTATCCTATATGTAGTAGTCCCACTATACCTTAAACTAATTTATTTCCCTATTATGAAAATGCAAGTTATGCAAATTTGACAGATATCCGACGTGAGGCAAGCGTCGAAAATCATAATATTGAGTATCCAAGGCTTGACAGAACTAAATCTTCCCCAACGCAAAAAACTCATGACCAAAATCGGCCATGCCACAAAAGGACGAAGATTATTGGCCATAATACAGGTGATTGTAACTATGGCATGTGTATCCCCACCAAGTGGAGAATGTCAAACCTAGCCAAGTGTGCACATATTTGGGGCACTAGGAATAAGGATAGTGTCATCAAGTGGGATCCGATTAATGATGACTTGGGGCTCACTGGATGGATGACGAGGCTGACAAACAAGGTTGTCTGACAAGAGATCCAAGTGGAGGAATATGGGTGGTATATTCTCATGCAAGGCACTCCAAACAAGGAAGGCATTGATGAGTGTGCAACAATAGTGGAGTTGTATCATAAAGGCATGGGATTCATCGAAATGCTGACATGGCTGATTGGCAAGGCCAGATGGCATGAGTTCCACATGGAGGACGTTGGGAGGTTCTTCCCTAGGCATGGCACTCATAACAAGGATGTTTCTATTACACGCCAGAAAAACTATAAGTCCCACCACCTTTGTTACACTGGCAAAGGTGAAAAGGAGAGGAGCTTAATCGAGGCTGAGAGTGCTAAGAGGAAGAAAATTATGGAAAACAATATGACTTACGTGGAACCCTGCATGGTCATTATGGAACCTGTTGCTCAGGCCATCTTGACTGAGCACAGGTTTACCCAATTTTTTGACTTATTCTCAGGAGCTGAGGAGGACATCACCCAGGCAATGATGGAAACCTGGGAATATGGAAAGGTAGAGATATGGAAAAATGAGATTATAATTGATGTCAACCTACTCGTGGTTGTGACTGGGCAAATGGTTAGACAATGCTCTATTCACCAATGGAAGTATCATTGGGAGGTTGAATTGAAGGAATTTAAAGATAACCCCAAAATTTTTAAGGAAGCTAAGAATGGTCTGACCAAAATAGATTTTCCCACCCCATGGAATGGGGTCATGAAAAATTTTATGGAATTTGTGACTACGGAGGATCCCAACAAGACCCTGCTTAGTTTTCACTACGCATTTGTGAATTTCTTCCAAGATTTCAACCCGATAAGCATACCCCAATTTTTTATGAACTCTATGAATTATACGATCAATGCCTATCATAGTAAGAGGGGGTCTGCTATGCCGCTATACCAAGGATTTTTTAAAGTAATATACAAGTGGGTGTTGGCCACGGCTCCTAATCCTGAGCCTCAGGTCATTGAGGAGGCTTAGCCTAGCCACCATACCAAGAGCTCAAGTGCCAGAGACATCCCTGCTAACATCAATCCTGCCTCTGTGTCTCCGACAAAGAAAAGAGTGGGGGAGCCTATCAGTCTATGAGGGATGGCAAGGAAGATGTTGAGTATTGAGGAGCCTCCAATGAGATCTTCCATAAGGCTAAAAAATAAGCAAATACAAGGAATCTCCAAAGTGAGTGCGAGTGATGTGGAGGATGAAGGACCTATAATTATGGTTCTGAAATGGTTCATTCTGAAATCCTACACTAGCATTATTCACCAGATGCATGAGGTCCATGACACTCTGACTCAAGTTTTCTTCAACGAGGGTTACATGTCGAAAGTGGAGGTTAATGATGTCGACGATAATGAGGAGGAATAGAAGGATGAGAAGCTCAAGGAGGGCATCGAAGATGATTCCTAAGGTTCCTTAATGCCTGTCGATTTTAATTTTGATTTACGTAATGTATAGAGGAAGTCATCCTATCAAGGTGAATGCCTTTTTTTAGTATTTTATATTACGTCTTAAGGAGTTTTGTTTGTTTTTGTCTATAATAATATGTGGTAGAATCAAGGTTTGCTCTCCTTTTCCTATTAGGCTTTTTAGACAGGCTAGACATAGTAAAGGACAAAAGGTCCTTAGGATGGCAAGGATCCTTAGTTTCAGCATAAGGCTGATTTTTGGAATAGGTTTTGGTTCAACCTGCAAAACCCGGTAATTAATGAAGTTTCCTACTTAACAAAAAAAATGCAAGTTATGCATCTCCAAAATCCTTATTGGCTTGACCTAAATCATTTCTAGGTCTTGCACATATTATGATTGTCAATCAAGGATGTGATATTTATCATTATGATATGGCTTCCACAAGGAGACATGGAAAACATCATGGATTCATGAGATATTTGATCACTTCCGCAACCTCAAAGGACTCAACATATCTAGGACCTAACTTGACTACCTTGAAAAATTTCATAGAGGTTTTCTATGTGCATTTCACACCAAATTTAGTTACAAACAAAAGCAATCCATTCACTCAAATCATATATAAAAAGCATAAAATGGAGAAAGAGAAAGCAAAATACATAAAAATGGTGGACACCCTTGATCACCATAAATAATTACTATATCATCCATGGATAAGGACCATAAAACTTTGGTGTAATGGATTGGGTGATTAGGGGTATTTATACCAATACCTAAACCCCAATAATAATAAATGCATAATATCATTAACCTAACATAAAGGATTATAGTTAATTACAAGTTAGAGTTTAACCATGACAATGTTAACCATGGGCCCTTAGGATTTCATGAATAATAATAAAATATATTGCATTATTTTTTCTTTGACTTACTAAAAAATACACCATACAATGTCGACCTTGGCCATTAAGTTAGATTACAACTTTCAACACCCCTTCATAATATTAATGAAGGGACCAAGAAGAGAAGACATTAGTGACAATAACATATTCCTTCCCATAATATATGTCTTCGTGTACCTTTGTACTTGAGGAATAATCATCTAAACCCCATTCATTATCTATAAATCTACTTATGCAAATATTCCCTTGTATTTGCACAAGAATATCCTTAGGTTGGACCATAGTTGCATATACAAAGAATACCTCATTTGTAAATCTATATGAGGGAGAAAATCCAAGAATACCCCCTCTTAGAAGCTATCCCAACCTTCTATAGTTGCATAAGTCAAGACTTGGAAGCATGACTTTCTCTTTTGTAGTACACGTTATCTTATTTGCAAACTTTGACTCACCCTTGGGATCCTTATTTTGTTGAAAGTGTAATATAACTTATGGACAAGGCCAAAATTGTATGATGTAAGATTGTATAGGCCTATAAGCAATCATTGTATAAATACATTTAATTTATTTTATTATTTGATTAACCTTGTTATGGTTAAGCCCACCTTATAACTTGTAATTAACCTAAATTCCTCTTGTTATGTTGGCTTAGGTTAAACTTGTTTGATTGGAGTTATTGGTATTGATATAAATACCCCCACCACTCCATTCTTTATAGTCAAGTGTTATGATTCTTCTCTATAGATTATATGGTCATTATTTATGGTGCCTATGGATTCCCACTATCTATATCTCTCTTTTGTCCTTTTTATGCTTTCTATATAATATTTTAGAGGATGGATTGTTTCTATTTATTTATAGAAATATGTCTAAATTCCAACATGGTATCAGAGTGAGTGTAGAGATTCATCGCTTGGTCACATAGAAAATTTATTCATAACATTTGGTCTTTTTCTAACTTCTAGGATGGATTACTTCTCAAAATGGAAAAAGAGGCAAAAGGAAGATCCAATTATTCTTTTTTTTTTTAGATAATTTATGTCTACTCTATTATGTTCCACTATGACTGGAACATTTGTATCTATTTTACATTGATCCAAATGACTCACATAGAATAAGTATTGCCACTTTGAATTTAGAAGGGTGTTTTAATTTCTTTATTAAGAATAAAATATTGTTTCCTCACAAAAAGGACTTGTCATTATAAAGGAGGGATAATTTTGATATTTTTGACCCACTTGGGATATTTGGTGCCATAGATGGAAGAAGGAAAATGAGGCTTATTCATTTGCCTTAGTTCAAATCTTGCACACTTGGAGCTCTTTACTATTATAAATCAATAGCCTTATTCATAGATAGGGCACACATTTGAATCCAATTAGTAATGTAAATAGTCAAGTTATATGAGCATGGCATAAGAGATTTATACCTTTTGATTAAGGATAAAAAAAATAAATTAATTTCTTATTATTTTTTACTTGCAAAAAAATTAGAAGGAATTTTTAAAAATTGATTTTTTTCAAAAGCATCACTTGGACTATAGTGATAATTTCTAGATGCCATAATTTTTGCATATGGGAGCACTTTAGGTCCCATTTTTTCAAATAGCATCATTTTTTGAGATCTTTACACTAGTGATATTTGTTCAATAACTTACTACAAGTGGAGGGACATATCGTTGTGTGATTGTCTTTAAGACCTATTGCCTCCATTCAAAGGGGTTAATTTACAATATGTTATACAATAAAAATATTTGGTCTACATTTATGTGAGATACAGCTGGATTTGTGATATTTACAATAGTTATTAACTTTTCGAGGTATAAAAAAAACATTTATAATATGCTCTAGTCAATCCTCCCTCTTCCTTTGCACTATTGATTCATCTTATGCATGAAGATCTAACCCTTCATGATATCTTATTTCTTCTATTATTTTTCTAGGTTCTCTTGAAATTTTGTAATGGATCTTCTCATAAAGAGGTTCATGCAAAGCCTCTTTTAGTGACAAAAATCAAGTGGCCCAAGGGTAAGTCAAGTTTTTCAAACAAGGTGATGTATGTTGTAAAAGGGAAAGTTATGCTTCCAAGCCTTGCCTTATGTGACTATAGAAGATTGAAGTAAATTTTTAGGAGTACTCTTGGCTTCTCTTCCTCATATGGAATCATAGCAAAGTTTTTCTTTGAATATGTGTGGGAGTAGATGATATTGATAATGGTGACTATGGTCCAATGTAAGGATATTCTTATGCAAATGCATCTTAGCATATTTTTAGATGAGGGGGTTTTACTAATACTTCCTCAAGTACAAAGTCCCACTAGAGAATCTATGATGGGGGAAATTTGTTATTATCACTAGGATCTTCTGTTCTTAGTCCCTTAATTCAAATCATGATAGGGGGCGAAAGTGTAATCTGACTTATGGCCAAGTTTGACATTATATTATGTGACCTTATATAGGCCTATGGGTAATCATTGTACAAATGAATTTAAGTTATTTTATTATTTAATTATGTAATCCCTATGGGTCATAATTAACCTTATTATGGTTAAACCCACCTTATAACTTGTAATTAACCTAAAACCCTCTTGTTACACCAAATTAGGTTAAACTTGTTTATGTAATTGGTGTTTTGGTATTGGTATAGATACCTACCACCACACCATTCAATGCATCATATTTTTTTTATTCTTATCTATATATAATATAGTGATTATTTATGGTATCTATAGGTGTTCACTATATATAGCTTTCTATTGTCCTTTCTTATTATTTATGTATAATATTTGAGTGGATGGACTAGTTTTGTTTATTTCTAGAAATAGGTATAAATTCTAACATGATTACCATCACTTAAAGGGGATTTGAAAAACCTATTTATGATAAGATCCTTTACAATTTTCCAAGAGTACCTGGAAAAAATAAAAGAGAGAAGAGATCATGAAGAGTTAGTTCTTCATGCATAATATGAACCAATAGCCTAAGCATTTGATAGAAAAAGAGGGATTGACAAGAATTATTTCTAAATATTTTTGTAATGTGCCTCTAAAAGACCCAATAACTAATTTTAATGCCATAAATTTAACTTATTTCCCATGAATATGGACCAAATATTCTAATTGCATAATATCTTGTAAATTTATCCCTTCAAAATAGAACAATAGGTTTTGAGGATTATCATGTAAAATTTAACCCCCAAAATTGTTGGCTTTTTAGCTAGATTTAATCATAGGTCCCAATATCCAGGATCTTGAGTAAACTCAAATATTAGAGAAATTAATATAAATGGCCAATATCAATGAATATAACATTCATGAAATAACAATAATATAAACTAACTAACCAATATCAATAACAATATGCATAAACAAACTTACAATATAATTTCTCAAAATTGTATACAAGCTTCAATATGCATTGGTAAATCTTCTCATACAATACTTGGATATTTGTCTCCATAATATACAATTAGAAAGGTGGCTCTTGAATACTTTAACTAATTTTCTCATTATATATTTGAGAGATGCATCATTTCCTATTTCAAACATAAGATAAACCTCTCATGCCTATTGGCTTTACATCTTGCCACATATGTGTGACTCTTCACTTGCATACTTGAACATATAAACGACTCCTAACTATCCTATATAACACATTTCACATACTTTCACACTTAACTACATGACACTTTCATACTCTCTCACATTACACACTTGAACATATTGTTATATGACACGTGTACTCATCCTACACATAAACACATACATTAGGAAAATATAAATCACACACCCTAAACTATTAGCTCACACTCTAATAAAAGATTTACAATTGTATCAATGGTACCATAGGGGTACATTAGCATGTACTAAATAATGTAATATTCTCCAACATCCCCTATATTACATTATTTGGTTGTTGAAGACTTTAGTCTTCAATATTCATATTCATCTTTCCTCTTTTGTCTATCCATTTCCTCTATTTGTTGTCCGTTCTAGACAATATTACACTATATTTGATCTATTTTCTATATCCTATTTTTTGGATAAATCATACAATTCATCATTAATATTTTCTTGAGGTAAAATATGATTTAAAATTTCTTATGAGAAACCCATTGTGTCTACAACAAATATTCCATTTTTAATAGAACCTTTAGCTTCAATTTTATTTTGGTTCTTTATGACACATTTTCTAATTTCATTTATGTATTTGAATTTCACTATTCTGCCTCTCTTAGCCAATTGAGTAATTGAGATAAGATTATTTGATTATCCTGAAACATACAAAATATCATCTAGCACAAAATCTAAAAATGGCATGCTAGGTATAACTTTTCCAACTCCTTGAACATGATAAATCTTATCATCTACAATTTTTAGTGGAATGTTTGGTTTGATTTCCAATGATTCAAACCAATGCAAATTTCTAGTCATATGATGACTAACACATAAATCTATATGCAGTGTATCATTTTCTTTTTGCATATTTTGATGAGATTCAAGTTATTTTTATTCCATAGCTTTGATAAAAAAAATTAAAGATTTTTTCTATCATTTGGCCCTTTGAATTCATATGATTTTCTTGGTGCATTCATTCTTCTCTGCCATCTATTTATTTCTTCGAAAAATTTAATTTGCAAATTCTCAATCAAATTAATCAAAACTTTCAAACTAATTATTTTGGAGTAGAGATCCTTATGACTCCCTAAATTTTAATCAATAACAAATTCTTAAAAAATAATTCATTTGGAGTAGAAAACCTTATTTATCCAAAGTTCAAATCAATCAATTTTAAATAACTCTAAATCAATAATTTTTTTTTCAAAAATTCAATCAAATCAACAATTTAATTCATTTTGTTTGTATATCTCCATTTTTTTTTTAAGATTAAATTTCCCTAAGCTTTATAACTCCACCAATTTCAAATTCAAAAAATCAAATGTCTTTGACTTAGTTTTTTAATTAGGCACCCAATATAGAATATCAAAAATTTAGGGAATAATTCCTTACCCCTCTACCCATGAATTTTGTTGTAGTGATATGAATTAAAGCCATTAATAGAAGCACTTACCTTTTTTGGGTAGGTTGATTAATATTTACAGGGGATTTTAATAGGATCCTTAAACCTTATTACATAATGTTCCAATATATACCATGTAGATATAGCAGTAGAAACTTAGACCAGGGTACCTAGCAAAGGAGTACTTTGTATACAAAAAATTAGGACAGAAGCAGTAGAGTAAACCCTATCCAAGGAAATAACAAGAAAAATGACATACTGACCTCCTCGCTAAAATCTTGCTGGGAAACAACTGAGAAATACTAACACTGGGATCCTCGAGAAGTGCCAAACATATGTAAAAAATAACAGAGGTCAAAAGGTATAGTAGGAGAGCCTAACAAGAATATCCTTGAGAATGACAAAAAGAGGCATATATACCATATAAACCCTAACCACTAAAGTAAATACAACTAACTATGATAAAGTAAAGAAAGCAACATAACCCTATAATAATATAGATCAAATCAGGGCTCCAAAGCTGGTTGATGTTCTTCCAAGGTGTTTGATTTCCCATTATCATTAACTAGCAAGTTGTTCAGCATCCCGATGATATCCTCCATGTCTTTAACAGTGGCAATCATAGACTTAGTAATCATATGAATGAGGATCTCCTTTATGCACAACATGATTTATCACTTTGGATAGCATGTTTAGCTTCTTGAGGAATCCAATTAACCCCTTTGGAGAAACTTTTAGTAGTAACAATAAAATTTGTAAATAAATCAGCCATGATATTCACCCCCTGTATATATGTTGAATGACTATCTCTCCACACATCTAAATTAACCTCCTGGTCTCATTAACTATATTATGGACTCTCCATGATGGATTTATACTATTCTTCATGTAATTGATGAAATTAAGGGAGTCCCCTTCTATGATCAAAGGTCTTTGGTCTTCTTGAATCAATTGCAGACCTCTCCAGAGTGCTCTTTCCTCAGTAACATGATTGGACTAGAAGCCAAGATATTCAACATAAGCAATAATAATGTTACCATTGTGATCTCTTATAATTCCACCAGCACCTGATTCACCTGGATTGCCCTTAGAAGCCCCATAAAAATTTAGTTTGATCCAATTTGTTGGTGGGCATTGCCATATGATATTCAGCTTGGGATTAAGAGCTTGTTGGCTAGGAACCTAGGCAAGAATTTTAAGAGAAGACAGAATACTGGACTTTGTTTTGGATAAAGGGGACTCACTCCAATTAAGGGATTGAACATTCTCAATAGCAAAGGCAATTATTTTGGCCACCACCAAACCAACATCCTTTGAGCTATCAATGAAGGCTCTGTTATTGCGTTCCAGCCACACCTGCCATAAAAAATGGTGCAATGTAAAGTTCCATAATGTGCTCAATTTGGGATTGCAAAAAGGGTTAGGCCACTAGAATAAAATATCTAATATGGAATTAGGAATGGCCCATTGAATGTTGAACCTATTGCTCAGTTGGCTCAATATAGCAATGGAAAAATTGCACTAAGTAAAAATATGATTAATGGACTCCCATTGGGATTTGCATAAATAACATCTATTTGGTATCATGATTCCTATTTTATTGAGATTTTTGTAGTAAGAATCTTGTTCTAAATTGTGAGCCATGAAAAGAAAGCAATTTTGGGGATTAGATTTTTCCTCTAGACAATATTAGTAGGAAAATTAGAAACTTGAACCTGAGTTTGAAAATCATATGCTGATTTAACTGTAAAGTTCCCTTCATCAGAGCCTCTCCAAATCGGTTTATCAAACTCTCCATGATGGAAAATAGTGTATGACTTCAGAGCTAAGGACATGGCTGTCGATTGACAGTGTTGTCTATCTTTTTGAAATATGCTTTCAAGAAGGACCCTATCTGACCAAGAAATAAAATCAGTTACTTTAGTCCCATAAATTTTGTCAGTAAAGGGTTTAAGGCTTTGTTAGAATTTCCCAAGAGTAGAACTACAAAGCATTACAAGATTTGAAGAGACAAATAGAATTGATTGATTTATTCCATGGATCAACTTTGTATAAATAGCAAAGTTGATCATTGAGAGCCATTGGATTACAACAACTCACTAGTCTAAACTAAGAGTTCACCTGACTCATGGAAGAGTGGTAACTCAAGTAAGTTTATCCTAGTAGAACTTAAGAGAATAATTATTTATTCTAACACCCCCCTTAAGTGATACTAGGGGTGAATGTAACAAATGATTCCCGACAACAGTGCTTGATGAGGTACTCATTTACAATGATTCTTATTGAAGAGATGGTAAAAAACCACATGGGAAAAAACCATCTATCAAAAAGAAAAATGAAGAGGCATGTCTTCGGATGGCGAATATTGTCCTCATTGAAAAAAGAAATGAGTCCCGACAACTAGGCCTGATGAGGTACTCATGTACAATGTTATTACATATAGGAGAGATGGTAAAAAAAACCACATGGGAAAAAACCATCTATCAAAAAGAAAAATGAAGAGGCATGTCTTCGGATGGCAAAGATTGTCCTCATTGAAAAAATAAATGAGTCCCAAAAATTGGGCCTGATGAGGTACTCATGTACAATGTTATTACATATAGGAGAGATGGTAAAAAAAACCACATGGGAAAAACCATCTTCCAAAGAAAAAGAAACAATAAGAAGAAAGGAGAGGTGAAAACCTCTTTTGTACCTTATAATGCATCTGCCTTACTCCAAGTTTCTCTCACAACTGAATGTAACATGGAGAAGGAAAGGATTTGGTGAAGATGTCTGCAATTTTATTTTCTGTGGGAATATAGTCCAAGTGTATTTCCCCTCTCTGAATATGTTGTCGAATGAAGTGCATGTGAATTTCAATGTGCTTGGTATGTTGATGCTCAACTGGATTATGAGCAATATGAATTGTGCTCTGATTATCACACCAAAGAGTAATAAGTTTGTCATGGAAAAAATCAAATTCTCTTAGTATCTGATGAAACCAAAGAGCTTCCTGACTTGCTAAAACTGCTGCCATGTATTCTACCTCTGTAGATGATAGTGCTACTGCTTGTTATTTTTTGCATGACCAAGCAATTGGTGAAGAACCAAGACAAAAGACATAGCCATAAGTTGAACATCTATCTTCTACTAAACCTGCCCAATCAGAATCTATGTAACCAATGATATCCATGGATTTTCCTTCATATAAGATCCCAAATTGAGTAGTTCCTTGCAAGTAGCGTAGGATTCTTTTTGCTGCTTGCCAATGGCTAAAATGAGGTTGATGTGAGAATCTAGATATCAAGCCAACAACATATGAAATATCTGGGCGAGTATGAGTGAGGTATAACAGACTCCCTACTAGTTGTCAGTACAGAGTAACATCACATAGAGGGGATGTGCAGGAAGTACTTAGAGTGACTCCAGACTGAAAAGGTGTAGAAGAGGGCTTACAATCAATCATATTAAACCGTTGAAGAAGGTCTAGAGTGTATTTCTATTGACACAATGAAATTCTTGCATCTATTTGATTTATTTGAATCCCAAGGAAGTAATGAGCTAAACCCAGATCAACCATTTCAATTTTTTTAGAAAGAGAGTCTTTGATAGTTTGAATGTGAGAAATGTCACTACCAGTGAGTAGTAGATCATCAACATAGAGAACAAGTAAGGTGATCTTCTCTTCATCTCTCCAAATGTAGACTGTGGCATCAGAATCACAATGAGAAAAACCCGAGGAAAGAAGGAAGGAGTCCATTTTTTCATACCAATCTCTAGGAGCTTGTTTGAGGCCATAGAGAGATTTCCGTAGTCTATAAACAAGGGAGGAGTCTTGAGTGAATCCAACAGGTTGTTCCATGAATATCTCCTATTTTAAGTCCCCATGTAAGAAAGCACTTTTTACATCCATTTGAAAAATAGGCCACTTTTGTCTTCCTTTTGGCTGGTGCAAATTTTTGAATACCATCCCTTCAATTTGAGACAATGATGCGGGCCCATTTAGGCATTGTGGAAGGAGTAATTGGAGTGGCAGGACTTTGAGTTGGAGTTTGGAGTATAGGATCCTCATCTTGGTCATTTTGATCATTAATCTCTAAAGTGGGTTCTTCATTATATTGAGGCTCTAACATTGGAGATGGCTCAAGAGAATCAATGGTGGAAGAGGATGGTTGAGGATATTTATGAGGGAATGTTTCATCAAATTGAACATTCCTATGAAAAAAGACCTCATGAGTTGCGGGATCAAGTAGCCTATATGCTTTCATTTCCTCACAATAACCAATAAAGATGAGCTTTTTGCTTTTCTTATCTAGAGCCTTCCTTTTCTTCTTTGGGATATGCGCCCAAGAAGTACACCCAAAAATATTGAAGAAAGAGACATCAGGTTTTGAGCCAATCCATGCTTCCTCGGGAGTCAAATGGCCAAGAGCTTTATGAGGTGTGTGGTTTTGAATATAGTTTGCACAATTAATTGCTTCTGCCCAAAAATTTTTTGGAAGATCTCTTGAGTGGAGCATACAATTTGCCATTTCCTTTAAAGTTTTGTTTTTCCTCTCTGCAATGCCATTTTTCTATGGATTATGGGAGACAAAATGTTGATGAATTATGCCATGACCTGATAGAAAAATTGAGAACTCATTACTGAAGTATTCCCTCCCATTATCTGTATGAATTTGCTTGATTTTGCAAGAGGCCTGATTTTCAACTAAGGCTTTGAATATTTTGAAGTGGGATAGAACATCACTTTTGTATTTTAGGAAGTAGACCCAAGTTCTTATGGAAAAATCATCAATGAAGGTTAAAGCATATTTTTCTCCTTTGAAGGAAGGCTCTGGGAAGACCATCAAGTCACTATGGATTAACTCTAGAGGGGATGAGGCCTTTAGAGAACCACTTGGGTGGAAAGGATCTTGATGTTGCTTTCCAAGAGCACATCCAGGACATACTCCATCAATATAAGAGACTTGAGGTAATCCTGTTACCATTTCATGGGTGTTCAATTCCTTTAGGTAGTTATAACTGAGATGTCCAAACCTTTCATGCCAAATTTTGCTTTCAAGATCTCCATGTGCAACAAAACAGGAGGCCCCTTCTAAATTTTTGAATCCTTTGAAGTGAAATAGGTGAGTGTTGTGATCAATATCTCCTTTTTCTATGAGAGATTTTGGGTCTTGAAAGTCTCTTATCTCAACTCTTGTTGGTGAGAAGAGAACTGTTTTGCCTTTTCCAGAAGTACAAATATGATAGACGAAGAGGATATTTGTTGCAATGTTTGGTACATAGAGAACATTATTGATATAACCACCATCAATGGATATGTCACATTTTCCTTTGATTGGGATAAAGGATGAGTCACCAAATTCTATGCTACATGTTGAACTTGAGGATATTGAAGTGAATGACTCATCTGAGGAAGTCATGTGATGAGTTGCTCCTGAATCTAGAACCCAATATTTTGATGAAGTGTTTATGGTCTTGCCTTGAAAATTTAAGGCTTTTCCTATCTTCTTCTTAGTGTCTATATTTTGATCCTTCATTGTTGCCTCTAGTTGTTGTAGTCTTTTCCAACATTTGTTCACAGAATGACCATTCTTTTTGCAGTGAGTACAAGTTATGGGACTCCTTTCTTTCTTTTTGAATTTTTCTTTAGTAGAGGTGGATGCTACTAAGGCTTTTGAGGAAGAGGAAGAGATCTCATACTTTGCAAGTTTTTTTCTTCTCTAGTTAGCCTATCACAAAATTCCTCTAAGGAGGGCATTTTAAAACTTGCACCAAGAGCATCTTTTGTAGACATAAAGGTGGTTGCAAAAATTTGAAATACACCATTTAATTTAGAAATAATTAGATAGATGCATTCTTCTTCTATTTTATTCTTGCCATTGCCTTTGTATTGAGTGAGGACTTCTTTAAATTTGGTGAGAAAGTCAACAATATTGCTGAAGTCTTCAGGAGATAATGTTGTTAATTCTGCCTCTAGTTGCATTGACCTTATTTGATCTACTTTTCCAAACAAGTTCTTTAGTTTCTACCAACTTTCATATGGATTTTTACAATCCGTAATGTGAAACCATAAGATTTCATTTACATTAGTGCTTATAATACCCATTGTTTCATACATTTTTCCTTTATGAACAAATATTTCATATTCCTTTTCAAATTTAGGTTGCTTCTCTTCTAGAAGTGTGTGAGCCCTTTTTGAGAAATGAGATTTAATATTTTGGGTTTCCATGTATGATAGTTATGAGGGGTGAGTGGATCAATTGTATTCATTGTATTCATTTTGCCAAAGAAAATTGAAGTGAACCAATAATTCCCCCCTTTAACTTCAAGTTTTTAGAGAATACAATGGAGCTTTAAAGAAGGGAACAAAAGCCTGATAGTAATACCAATCTCCTCAAATTACCCGCCCTAACATGAGGGAAACTATAAGTAAATGAGGAGATTTGATATATTAAAATAGGCTAATGAAGCAAGAAAAATTGGCCAGGCCTTTATACCTATTTTTCTCAATTACCCACCCTTACGTGAGGGAAACTATAAGTTAGTGAGAAGTCCAATACTTGGAACATAGGTGATTATAAATTTTGAAGTGCCCTTATGAAAAGATTTTATTTTTTTGCTTTATTTTAAGTTTTATATGATTTGAAAAAAAGGAGCATATATTGTATGAAAATTATTTCTTTTTAAAAGAGTTGAAATGATATGAAAGCATATGACCAAGTGGCTAAAAGAAAAAGCCACATTTAGTTTCACATCAAAAAATATCTCCTATTGTTGTTATGAGTAATGAACTTTTAAGAAAGGGATATAACAAAGTCAATGATGCAAAAAAGAAAGAAGCAATGACCAATAATAACAACAACCCCCCTTGAAGCCTTAGAAAAAAGGTGCAAGTGTTGGCACCTTTAAAACCCCCCAAAAAAAAAAATATTATTTATGAGGTTACAAACTTGTCACTTTTTTCTTTTAGTGGCAAAAAAAAGGCACTAAAGAAGTAAAAATGATAGCAAATTGATGAGAGGGTGTTATATTTAAATACAAAGAGCAGATCTTTATTTTAGTACTGGTTATTATAAAAATAAAAAAACTAGTTTTAAATAGAAGATCTGATTAATTAACCCTCTCAATGGATGAAAAGGCTCGAGAGAGCACTTCTAGGGCTTTGATAGAGCCCACTAAATTTTTAATAGGTGACTCGAACCCCACAAGAGACGTCAACGAACAATGAGAGAAGGGTCTTCGAAGGGCTCAAAAGAGCATGACTCTCATTCTTCATTGTACTCCGAGGATGCTAGATTACCTACGATCTTTACTATACTTTCGAGGATTAGAAAAATAATAAAAAAAATACAATATTACCTGACCCGGATTGGACGTTCGTCCAAAAAAATATATGGGTCTTCGAACAGTGAGAGAAGGGTCTTTGAAAGGCTCGAAAGAGCACAAATCTCGTATTTCACTACACTTTGTCAATGAACAGTGAGAGAAGGGTCTTTGAAAGGCTCGAAAGAGCACGACTCTCGTGTTTCACTGCACTTCATCAACGAACAATGAGAGAAGGTTCACTGCACTTCCGAGGATGCACTCCAAAAGGATGTCAACGTTTACCTACGATTACATTGCATTTTTGAGAGGATATTAATATGTCAAATAATATTAAAAATTTAATAATACTTTGTTTACTCTTTCCTAAAAATGTGATGCAGAAGACGCCAGGGAAGGTGCTCATCAAGCGATCAAAAGACGTCAGGGAGTGCGAAGAGAAGATAACAAATGCGAAGGTGTTCGTCAAGCATTCGTTGATCTACCAAATTACCATAGAGGGAAGGCTACATTGCTCGCTGCATCAGAGAAGGTAAGCAGCACACAACATAACAAAGCCATACACATTAAAAAAAATAATGATGTTGATTGAAAGCTAGGATGGGAGAGCAATAATCATCACATTCAGATTTATAATATTTGAATATGTTTCTTGCAGTGCCAGAGAATGGATAATAGGTGAAGCTTAGAGTAAAGTGAAGAGGGAAAATCATTTAAGATTTAGCTTCCACCAAGTTCTAAGATCCTTTCAAAATGCCCGTTGAGGAAGACGAGAAGAAAGAATGCCACGCTCCAAGATATAGATGTTGGCAATGTTGGAGATAACTTGCCACGTTTTAATATTAAGTATAAGCACTATGGTATTTAAAATTAATGACCCAACATCTCTTGAGATGAGACACAAAAATTGTGCTTTTATAAATATTAAAAGATCTCACAAAAATATACTTTGGATTTTAATTAAAATACAAAGATTCATGAGATAAAAAGAGGCCACAAAACTGAACGATCTCCACAAAAAAAAAGGTACACCCACGAATTTACTTTCCATGAAGATGATGCAGTGATTGCGAAGGAGGAGCCAAGGCAAAAGCGTTGTCAAGAGAGGTGGACCAACGTGTTCTTGTACTGTGATCTATGGAGAACAAGAAAAAAATGGCAAGAACAAATGGAAAAATGATATGCCTATATTGCATTTGCAATTTGGCAAAAAAAAATTCAAATACTTGTTCCTATAGTGAGGCAAATATCAATATCTTCTAAAATTAAAGGAGAATCTATTATGGTAAAATAAAATTGTAAAACAATATTAGATAGAACCATAAATAGATTTTTCACAAAAAAATTGTAGATGAAATATGAGCAGTCTACAATAGATATGAAAAAAACTCCTTTTTAAAAAAAAGATAAAATATAAGAACCAGTTTGTGAAATTGCCTTCAAGAGAGAATGCCTAGTAGAATCTATCCTGCTCTAGTACCATGTTAGAATTTCCCAAGAGTAGAACTACAAAGCATTATAATATTTGAAGAGACAAATAGAACTGATTGATTTATTCCATGGATCAACTTTGTATAAATAGCAAAGTTGATCATTGGGATTCGTTGGATTACAACTCACTAGTCTAAACTGAGAGTTCACCCGACTCATGGAAGAGTGGTAACTCAAGTAAGTTTATCCTAGTAGAACTTAAGAGAATAATTATTTATTCTAACAGGCATACCATATCTCCATATTCAATAAGAGGCTCCTCCAATAGCCACCTGTCATTCCCAAAATCCACACTCCTTCCATTACCTATGATCCATCTTAGCCCCTTTTGAACTAACTATTTAGTTTGAAGAATTACCTTCCAGAAAGTTGAGCCAGTTTATGGAACATTTTCATTGAAAATATCAGATGTATGGAGATATTTCCTTTTCACTATTGCAACCCATTAAGTTTTACAATAGGTTAGGATTTTCCATGCATGTTTGGCTAGTAGATCAGTTTTCAGTTTAGATAGTCTTTTGACACCAATCCCTCGATTTTTGCTGCAATATACTGACCCCCAAGATACTAGATGAATCCTTATTTTATTCTTAGTTCTCATCCAAAGTAAATTCTTTTGAATTTGTTCAATATTTTTATAGACTACAGCTGGAGCCTTAAATACAAATAAGAAGTAGACTGAGATGCTTTGCAAACAAGCTTTAGTGAGGACAACCTTGGCAACCTGTGACATGAGTTGACCCTTCCATGCAGTAAGCTTTCTTTAAATTCTCTCAACTAAATTGTTCCACATATGATCAGTTTGGCTGCCAAAAAATAACGAGAGACCTAAATATGTAGTAAGAAGGGAGGCAATCGTACATCCCAAAATTTTAGAAATTTTCCTTTAGCGAGAGATCAAAGTGTTAAGGAAATAAAATTTTCTTTTAGCAAAATTTACTTGTTGGCCAACAAATTCCTCATAAAGTTTAAGAATAATTAATTATTTTGGCTTCAATAACTGATGCAAAAGTAGCCAAAATAGTATCATCCACAAAATTTTGGTGAGTGATGGGATTTAAATTTGAGGTTGCTTTTAATCTTGAAATAAAACCATTTCTATTCGCTACTTTGATCATTATGCCTAAATATTCAGCTAAAATGCTAAACTAAATGGGATACAGGGGATCCCCTTGTCTTAAACCTCTAGCAGTAGAAAAGTAACCAGTAAGGGAGCCATTAACCATAATGGACAACCATGGGGAAGAAATACAACATTTAACAAGGTTGACCCAATCTGGATGAAAACCAAATTTGTGTAGGCTATCAATAAGAAAATACTTGTTAACCCTTTCAAAGGCCTTGTTCATGTCAAGCTTAAGAAGAAGGGTGGGTTTTTGGACCAAATAAACTGAATGAAGAGACTCATGAATAGTGATAATTTCGTCAGTTATACTTCTTCCTTGGATAGAGTTGCCCTAACAAGAATAAATGATTGAAGGCAGAATTTCTCTTAGCCTGTTAGCCATAGCTTTAGTAATTATCTTGTAAAGGAAATTGCATAAGCTTATTGGACGAAAATCAGCCATAGATTTACTGGAAGTTCTTTTGGGGATCAGTGATATAAAAGTAGAGTTAATACTATAATGAATATTTTTGGAGTCCTAAAAATCTCTAACAACAATACATAACTTTGGATGAATAAGATCTTAAAAGGCCTAAAAAAATGGGGAGAAAACCCATCTGAACTAGGGGCTTTGTCTGGTTGCATTGAAAAAAGTGCTTGTTTGATCTCCTCCTGAGAAAAGGGGCTAATAAGCATAGAATTGGCCTCTAGAGACACTAACCAAGGAATATTAGATAAAAGAAAATTCTTGGCCTTAGGACATTGAGGAGAAGGGGTTCCAAGAAGGGACTCAAAGTAAGATATAACTTCTCCCTTTATTTGATCAATATCTTTGGATGGGGACCCATCAGAAAGTTGAATCTCCCTAATCTTATTGGTGCTTCTATTTTTTAGCATGGAAGTATGAAATAATATTGTATTTGAATTACCTTCTCTCAACCATAGGGCCCTTGACTTCTATCTCCAATAAATTTCTTCTTTGCTCAAAATATTGTGGTACTCTGCTAACAAGCAACGTTCTTCCATTCTAGTATTATTATCCTGTTGACCTGATTGAATTTTATCTTCAATAAGTTGCAGTTTTTCCTTGATATGCTACTTGTTCTAAAAATGTTGCCAAAAACTTCTTTATTCCACACTCTAAGCTTCTCTTTAATAAATATATTTTTTTGGGAAAATTGATGTGAAGGAGACCCTTGAAAAATTTTCTACCACCAGTGATGAATTTGATTATAAAAATCAGGATGCTGAGGCCACATTGACTCAAACCGAGAGGGGGATTTTAAGGTTGGCCCTCTGTCAGCTTCAAAAATTAGTGAATTATGATTCAAACCAATTTTAGGAATATTTTGGATAGTGGCACCCATAAAAATGGGGACATCCTCTTTAGAGAGGAAAAACCGGTCAAGCCTAACCTGAATAAGGTTATTCCCACTTATTTTGTTACTCCATGTGTACTTAACCCCCTTTAGTTGAACATCCATAAGTTTGTTAGCATCAATAAATTCCCTGAAATCTTCCACACTTCTATTAAAGCAATTATTTCCACACTTCTTGTTAGATGGATACAGGGGTGTATTAAAGTCCCCTGCTAGTATCCACGGTGTCAAACCCAAGGTGTTCTTCAACTGAGAAATATTATTCCAAAAATAAAATCTTTTAATTGGATAATTAGGTGTATACATATTAGTGATAATCCATGTTTGGTCATTATTCTTATTATGTAAAAGGACATTGATTGTTCAGTGAGAAGAAAAAATCAATCTGCCTCCAATTTTGATTGGATCCCGAAGGCACTTTAGTCCTCCTGAAGTGCCATGAGCTGGATTGAAAACCATTTTTGCTTAGTTCCATATACTTTTAGAAATCCTAACTGAAGAGGAGACATCCAACTTGGTCTCTTTTAATAAAATAATGGTAGGTTTAACTTTTTTTCTGATATTTGCAACTAGTCTCTGCTTGACTGCACCATTGAGACCTCTCACAGTCCATGAGGGTGTGCAAAAAGTGTTGGAATAGAATCCAATTTGACTATTTTCCTTCTATAATATTTTCCTTTCTCTACCGACTCTCTTCTATGCAATCAAGCTACTCACAAATGACATTTTTTTTGTGTCTCTAGTATTTCATTCACTCTCAAGCAATGTTGTTCTTGGCTTCAGATGCCTTTTGTTCTTTTTCTTTTTGTAACTATAGAAAAAATCTTTATATTTCTTCATGTTCTTAGAAATGTTCTCTTTTTTTTTCTCTTGGTAGATGATGGTACTCTTTCTTGGACTTCTTTATCCAATCACTTAAACTGATTTCATTCTGAGAGAATAAATCCTTCTCCCTCTTCTGATCTAGGAGGACACAACTTTACTCTTAGGTGAATATGATGGTCATTTCTCAACTCCTTACTTTTCATACATATTATGGCTAGAGATACTTAAACTTACTGGTCTCCTATTATATTTTTTCTCTTCTTTCATATATCTAATGGGGCATCCCTTCAAATTGGATGACTCCTCTACTCTATATATTCTTCAATTTGGGTAGCTTCAATGGCTCCCTTCTTTTTTATATTCTACTGCTTCTTCACCTCATCTGACTTATGGATTTGGCCACTCTTCTCTTGTTACCACTTGTCAAGGTAATAGTTATTGGACATCTCCTTAACTTGGGTGGCTTTGACTACCCGTAAATAATGCTTGGTTCACAAGCTCTTTTCCTTCTTAGGCTTCTAGCCTGGTAAATTTTGCATCTACTTCTCTCTAAGGTCTACTAGCTCTTATCAATGTTGGACTTCATTCTATTCTTCACCAAATCAAAAAACTTTATCCTAAGCAGTAAGCATTCAACTCTTCTCATCAATAATTTATCAATAATAAATTCTACCTAATCAAAATCAAATTCACGCTAGATTTCTTCAGCTAATGCTTGTTTTTAATATCAAAAAAATATGTCTTCACAAATTAACAAATTCACACCAGAGTTATTCTTTGATGCTAGCTTTTCAATCTAAATATTATCACTCCAATATTCTTCATATATTCACACCAAAAAATTTCTTTATGCTAGCTTTTAACCTACAACTTTTTCTTCAAATTAAATTCTCACTAGAGTTCTCTAATGCTAGATTTTTAATCTGAAACTTATCTCTCCAAATTCTTCTAAAAAAAATGACACCAATTTTTTGTATGCTAGATTTAGAGATTACTCAAAATAGCTTTGATATCATTGTTGGCTTTTTAGCCAGATTTAACCACAGGTCTCTGTATCCAAGATCTTGATTAAACTCAAATATTAGAGCAATTAATATAAATGGACAATATCAATGAATATAACATTCATGAAATAACAATAATATAAACTAATCTATCCAATATCAATAACAATATACATAAATAAACTTACAATATACTTGCTCAAAATTACATACAAGCTTCAATATTCACTGGTACATCTTCTCATACAATACATGGATCTTTATCTCCATAATATAAACTTAAAAAGGTGACTCTTGAATACTTTGACTATTGGTCTCCTCACATATCTATGAGATACGTCCTTCCCTAATCCACACATAAGACAAACTTCACATGCCTCTTGGCTTTACATCTTACCACATAAATGTGACTCTTCACTTGCATACTTTACACATATACACATGAATCTTAACTATCCTATATGACACATTGCACACACTTGCACACTTAACTACATGAAACTTGAAAACTTTCTCACATTACACACTTTCACACATTGTTACATGACACTTGTACTCATCCTACACATAGACACATACATTAGGGAAATATAAATCACACACCTTAAACTATTGATTCACACTCTAATATAATATTTACAATATTTACAATTGTACTAATGGTACCATGGGGGCACATTATCATGTACCAAATAATGTAATATTCTCCAACAAAAACTATAACAAGTCTTGCAATGACACCAATAGTGTGAAGATCTTGAAAATTCATGTAATTTGATAAAAACGAGGCTAAAAATGCTTTTATATGTAAAAATTATGGCTTCCAAAATATTTACCCTAAAGACCTCAAAAAATGAAAAATTAGCCCCTCAAACCTTAGAACTATTGTATTCAACCATGATTTGTCATATTTCATCCATTGATTCATCAGTGACTACCATTGATAATCTGCCACTTGTTCTCCATTAGACATCAAAGTACAATAAGGTTTCAACATATGTTGAGGTCTAATTGGTCGATTTAATAGACATATAGAAAAAAAGTTTTCTAACATGCAAGAATGCCACATTGGCCAAAGATCAACATCATCAATCCATAATTTTGAAAGGGACTACAAGAGTTTAAATATTTTTCTCTATCAAATAAGGTTCCTTGTGCTATCCAAGTCATTGACACTTCTGATGTGCCCATAGACCATCTTATCTTAGAAGACATTTAATTTTTTTAGCACCCCAAAAAAGAGTCTTAAAAGGCTTTTTCCACATGGGGATTTGAATGCATGATACACTGCTTTCTAGTGCCTTTGCATGCTTGATATATCTAACAAGGTCTTAGGTACCATAGTGTTTTGACTATTTTCACCCCTGTAGGTATTGTTGTCCATTCCAACCCTAAAGTGCACCATCCTATAAGAATAAAGTGCTTATGCATCGAACCCAAAACCTCCCTCTATAACTCATAGAATAACAAATCCTTTGATTGCATCCCCATACATTGAAATTACAATAAAACAAGAATATATTTCAAATATCCTCTGGTCTATGTTAAAATAAAGGTGTAAAAGGATTTTTTGTAGATTTTAACCCATGATCCAAAGTATAAATAGCTCAATACTACACACACCTATTCATCTTGGTGCCTCTTTTGGATAAGTATGTACATTCACCTTCTTCTTAAAAGGAGGCATCACACTCAACCCATAAAGAGAGCACAAAAAGTTTAAATGTCCTAGTGCATGTTATAATTTTAAATTAAATTTAAAAATGGCATCATTTTCCTTTCCTTTTTCCTTTCGAATAGGATCTCTTGGCTTTTATGAGGGATGAGGGATGCAATCCTCATTCCAATTAGAATCTTCATACAAGTATATGGAATCACCCTTATTACAATGGAGTAAGATATTGATAAATCATAAATTATCTATAATTCTTAGAAATAATAATGGTGAGTAGTAAATAAAATCTCCTCTTTGGCTCTTATGCCAAAGATGCCTATGAAGCATTAAGTAGTAATTCACCTTAGTATTTGAAGAAGTATTGGTGTCTCTAAACAAGCTCTCTATATGAACAAGTGATGTTGCTCCATACCTAATCTAATACAAAGTTGTATTTCACAATAATTTCTAGTAATGAACATAAACAATCCCTTCATTCAAATATTACACAAAAAGAATAAAGAAAAAAATAAAAAATAAAAATGCAAAAGACATACAAATTATGGGTGGTCTTGAGCACTATAAATAATCACTATATTATCCATATATAAGGATCAAAATGCTTTGATGTAATGGATCAGGTGGTTGAGGTATGTATACCAATACCTAAACCCCAATAATAATAATAATTAATAGCTTTGACCTAAGTTGATATAATATAAAGGCTTATAGTTAATAACCATGACAAGGTAAACCATAGGCCCTTAGGCATACATAAATATTTAATAAACACATTGCATAATAATTCTCCTTGCTCTTAATTTTTTTTTTTTTAACTTTTAAAATTAAAATTAAAAATTTAAGGGAGGAGGTTTGAAAAATTGGAGGAATGTCGTGATGGCATCGGGTCCGGCACAGAGAGTACATGCTCATGATGTTTTTTCATCTGAAAATGGCTGGAAGCAACAGGATTTTCCAGTGCATGTTGGGAACCACTTGTTGAAGAACAATGAATTTTTGGAACGATGTGAAGCCAGGCCATTTCTAGTGGTTCAACCAGACTCGATGGCGGAATATGTGGAGTATCTAACCAAACATGCCCTTATTGGCAAATTTTTGGGCATCCGAATTTTTCTTCCCTTTGTGGAGGCTTGGGTCAGGAAGACTTGGAATCCTGAAGGTGATGTGGAGGTGATGCTAAGTGTGAACAGCTATTTTATGGTGGTTTTCTCTTGTATTGTAGATCGTAAAAAAACATTTAAAGGGGGTCCTTATTTCTATAAACAAGTGGGACTCTTTCTTAAACCCTGGCATGTGGGTTTCAACCCATCAGAGGAGCAAACGTCACAGGTTCCAGTATGGGTATTGCTTCCATGGCTCCCATTCAAATTCTGGAGAACTGATATCTTGCATAAGATTGCCCTTCTGCTTGGGAAGTCGGTTGGACCATCACAACAGATAATGGATAAAAATGTAATCTTTGTTGCTTGTATTTGTGTTGAAATTGACTTAAATAATCCTATTCCAGATTCTATTGAAATACAATTTGGATCAACTACATGGGTTCAAAAACTTGACTATGAAGCTCTTCCATTTTGTTGTCGTATTTTCCGTGAATATGGCCACCTGCAAAGAAAATTCCCTAAGTTTGTCCCACCTATGGCTTCAAATCCTAGGCCCTCTCGGTCTGGACAAATTTTGGATAAAGGAAAAGCCCCGATAAAGGAAGGGGAATGGGATAAGGAAGGTTTTGTTCTGGTAAAAGCCCAAAACAAAGGACGAAGGGCAAACAAAGACCTTAAGGATAGCCAGCCAAATGCTCTACTCAACCATTTTGAAATATTAGATGATCTTGATCAGTGCATGGAGATACCTGAAATGTCACTACCTGATACAAATATAACAAGGCCGAATCAGATGTCTCTTCTTGAGGGGGAACTTAAGGAATCATATCTAGGGGGTTTAAATGAAGAAAAAAGGGCTTTGGATCTGAGTATAGAGGACATGGTTGGGTCTAGCCCTATAAGGGAAAATATTTTGGAAAGTGGTACAGATTTAGTTATGCCCTCTCCTACTCAGGCACTGATGCAGTCATCCTTGGACTGCAAAACTCCTACGGTGTTGGGATTGCAATAGAAAATAATTAAAAAAAAAAATCGGATAAGAATATGAAGGTGGGTCGAAAGAAGGACCAGGATAAAATTAATTTAATGGGGGATACTTTGGTGGAGTTAGGCTTGGTGAGAACATTGGACTCCCATTTTTATAACCCCCAAAAATGATTATCCTCTCATGGAATGTAAGGAGGTTGAACAACATCCCCAGACAAAAAGTTGTTCGTGATTTGGTTTTGTGCATTCTCCGAATGTGGTGTTTATTCAGGAGACTAAATTGGCTATTGATAGTATGTTCAATATTCCTTCCAATTTGTGGAGAAGGGGGTAATTCCAGTGTATTGGTGCATGTGGATATGCTGGTGGCATTGCTTGTTTATGGGATCCGGTTAAGATATCCCCTCTTACTTGGATTTCTAGCAGATGGTCTATTTCGATGGTCGAGCATAATAATGAATCTGTTGAAACCATCCTACTTACAAATGTGTATTTTTTTGTTGATTACAATGGTAAAGTGAACTTGTGGGAGCACATTTTCTTTGTACGAAGTTTGATTCCCCTATACCCATGAATTTTGGCTGGAGACTTCAACTCTATCACTTGTCTAGAGGAGAAACATGGTGGGGTGGACTATCTCGAGCCTTTTAATTCTATCTTCAGTGCTCATATTCAGGCCTTAAACTTGGTTGACATCAAGCCGGATAATGGGATATTTACTTGGCACAATAGAAGGTGTGGGTAAGCTTCCATCTTAGAGAGACTAGATAGGTTTTTGATATCCAGTTATTGGATGGGTAATAATGAAGTGCTAGTTCCGTGATTCCGGAGGGTAGGGGATCTGATCAATGGCCTATCAAACTCTCTGCTTTGGAGTTAGGGCTAAAAAAGAATTCCTCCTTTAAGTTTTAACTTATGTGGCTTCATGATTCTAAGCTTCATGATTTCATATGAGGCTGGTGGACCACTGGCAAACCTCCTCATGGCACCGCTATGTATTCCTTTATGAAGCGACTATAATTTGTAAAACATAAATTGAAGAGATGGAATAGACTAAATTTTGGGAACCTTTCCTTGGCTAAGTTGGTAGCTCTTAGGAGGATGGAAGAAGCTTCAAGGAATATTAGAGATTAGGGATTCACGAAGGAGCTTCTTATTGAGGAATATGAGGCTACGAAAGACCTTGTTGAATGGGAACTGAGGGAAGAATTTTTTTGGAAACAAAAAGATTGAGTATATTGGCTTCAGGAAGGGAATAGGAACACAACCTTATTTTATAACTCAGTTAAGGCTCACCATAATGGTAACCTGATTACCTCTCTTGTGAATTCGTAGGGTGCCCTACTCTCTTCTTTCAGGGATATTTTAAAAGAGATTAAGAGGTATTTTTCCTCTCTCTTCAAGGAGGACTTGTTAGCGTACTTTCTATTTCTTCATTTGTCTCCTTGCGCAATTGTTATTTTGTTATAACAAATTGCTAATACGGCTGGTTGGTTTGGCAACCTCCGACAATTTGTTAAATGTAACCTGTATATAATTTGCTGCTGAGAATAATAAACTAGTTCCTATTTTTAACATGGCATCAGAGCCACAGGAATTTGCTTGGGCGAGGTGATTGGCAGGCGAGTCTGTTTTCTTGCGGGCGTGATTTGTTCTGTGAGAGGCAGCGAGCGCATCGAAAACTGAAGAAGGCGGAGGCCTGTAGCAGCGACGTGTTACGTCCGCTAGCAGACGACGTCGGCACACAGAGGGTGCACGTGGATCGGTGCTCTACATCACAGATGCAACACGTGTCGCCCGGACGTCCCCATCGACGTCGCAAACTGCCTAGACTGACGCAGCTGTCAGTCTGCGCGCTGCAGAGTGCAGGACGTCAGCCTGCGCGTTGAAGGCCGCGTAGACGTCTGACGTCTGACTGCTGCAGACCATGCAGAAGCTGACGTGGTCTGTGTTAGCCTGCGTAGGCGACGCGGACGAAAGGAGGAGGGCCCACCGTGCACAAACGCGCAGGGCCGAGAGGAACTCCCCCCCCCGCACGACGCAAACTGTGTGTCGCGCTCCCCGAGGGCCCCCCTCCCCCCCCGTGCGATGCAAATTGTGCGTTGCGCTCCCCAAGGCCCCCCCCCCGCGTGAGCGGGAAATGAAAATTTGAAATTCCGCCCGGGGAGTATAAACCCCCCCCCCATTTGCGCGACTCCACCCCCCCCAAAAACCAAAAACCGATTCGAAATTTTTTTTCGAAAGAGACGAATCGGAGGGAGGTGCCGAGCGGACCGCTGCTCGCGGACGCAGAGGGAAGGCCCGGGAATCGACGGGTGATTTTTTCCAAGCGCGCGACCCAGGGAACCGGAAGCCGAGACCGCGTTGCAGAGGAGAAGCAGCAGGGTGTTGAAAAGGGAGGTGGCTTACTGATCATCTCGGATCAGCCCGCTGGCTCACGTGGTCGTGAGCCGTGCGGTAAGGCTCAGGGAGCCTGCAGGTCGGGGGTTCAAATCCCGCCGACCCCCCCCCAAGGTATATTTTTTTTAAAGTTATTTTTTTAATTATTAATTTTTAATTAAAATTTTTAATTTTAATTTTTTTAATAGTTTTTTAACTTTATAAATTAAAATTTTAATTTTAATTTATTTTTTATAAGTTTTAAAACTATATAAATTAAAATTATTTATTTTAATTTTAAATATAATAATTATTAAAAATGCTTTGTTAAAGAAAGCCTTTTTAAGGGGGGGTATTTTTTCAAAAATCAAAGGGGGATAGTGAGTAATTTTTTTAAAAATAGCAATTTTGCATTGTAAAAGGTGCATTTTCGGCTGTGACCGACACCTTGTGGGTTATTCTTGTGGGCAATTTTTTTTGTTGTATGTTGCATATTTCATTTTTGCACTATAACATTAAAAATTAAAATAAAACACTCCCTAAGTCCCCGGAATATAAAACCCATCCGTGCAATTTTATTGCACTGCAGCGTCGGTATTTGTGATACCTGCGCGGAACTTACAGGTAAAGTTGTCATGATTTGGCTATTGTATCCGCCGCCTAATATAGCTGCTATAACGACGTCTGAGCTTGTTCTCTATAAATCGTCGGGGAGGAATAAGTACGCCATTTTTTGCATTTTTTTACTCCATCCACTACCCTTTATCGCACTTGTGTTTAGGCGTAAATCCTGATGAAGTATTCTTCATAGTGTTTAGGGGAAGTTACGCCCCACGCATGAGAAGAATCTTCTATGGTAGGTGCCATCAACAAGGCGATTCCCTTTCGATACCGCTTATGTTCCACGTATCGTATGATCTCTAAAACTCACCTATAGTCTCCCTCACGTAAGGGCGGGTGATTTTTTTGTTGATCTTTCTAAATACCTATAGTTTCCCTCACGTAAGGGCTGGGTATTTTGTACGGTATATTGGCCTAGCAAAAGGTATATCGAAAGGGGGACCAATTGGTGATATAAGGAACCTTCACTATGGCCGCTGTTGCAAAATTGATGACTGATCCGCATCAGTTATTGAAAGGTCCAAATTATACACCATGGAAACATAAGATGAAGGCTATTCTCCAAATGGAAGATTTGTGGGATATTTTTACTGGAGTAGCAACAAGGCCTTCACCAACAGCAGGATCCACAGGTCCTTCAGCAGATCAGATAGCTTTTGACAAGAAAGACAGTAGAGCAAAGGTGCTCATTTTGTTTGTTGTTTCAGATGAAGTGCAACCTCATATAGCTGACAAAGCAAGTGGTAAAGAGGCATGGGATGCCCTTCAAACCATCTATGAGGGAAAGAATGATTCCACCATTCTTCATCTTCAACAACAACTTCATAACCTGAGTTTGAGGCAGGGTGAAACAGTTGAACTCTTTCTGTGCAGAGTGTCTGAGTTGAAAGAGAAATTGAGTTCTCTTGGAGATACTGTGGACGAAAAGCTTCTCATTTCACTTGTGATGAGAGCTTTACCTTCTTCATTTGATATGTTGATAACCTCCATCCAGGTGTCTCAACGACAAATTACCTACATCGAGTTGGTCAATCTGCTCCAACAACAGGAGGCACGCCAACTTCACAAGGATGATTCTTCCAATACAGCCCTATACACCAACAGGCAGGGTTCTAGGAAGAAAGGTAATGGGCAAAAAGGAGGCAACTTTCGGAAAGGAGGAAATTCTCAACAAGATACGAAAGGAAAAGGCAAACAACCTCAACAGAAGAAGAGGTGGTGCAAGATCCGTGAGAAAGACAACCATGACACCAACAGTGTTGGCATAAGAACAAGCGAGAAGGCCAAAACAAACCACAAAATAAGAACAAGCAACCCCGAGTGAATGTTGTTGTTGAAGAATCCGACTCGGATTCTGAATGGGCACACAAGGTGCTCATGACTACCACGGATTCCACACGAGAGGGATCCTATTTGGTATGTCGATTCCGGAGCTAGCAAACATATGACCGGCGATAGATCATGGTTTGAATCATTTGTGGCCAAGGAGGGCAAACCTGTCACCATTGCTAATGATAAAACCTACGGGGTTCAGGGAGAGGGTACAGTTTCGGTCACTCTTCCTGATGGCAAGTGTCAGATTGACAAAGTCCTCTATGTTTCGGGATTGGCCAACAATTTGTTGTCGATGACACAAATCCTGGATAGAAATATGGTTGTCAACTTTCATGTTGAGAATGGAAAGAAGTGTTGTACTATTACCAGGAAGGGTAAGTAGATTGCAACAACTTCATATAAGCACGGCTTATTTGCACTAGATGCTATCTCTACTCCACATGTTGCCATGTCTGTCTCTACCAAGGAGGCAACTTCCCTATGGCACAAGAGATATGGGCATCTTAGTTCTAGCTACTTACTTGAGCTCAACAAGTATGAGATGGTAAAGGGTCTTCCTTCCCTTTCCCGCCACATTGCCGAGTGTGCTCGATCGCTGCGGGGAAAGCAACATAGAGTACCATTTGAGAAGATCTCTACAAGAGCACGAAAACCTCTAGAGCTAATTCACACCGATCTATGCGGTCCTTTCACACCCAATAGTGTTGGAGGGAAGAGGTACTTTCAGTTATTCGTAGATGACTACTCACGAAAGATGTGGGTTTTCTTTCTCAAACTGAAATCTGAAGCTTTCGCATTCTTCCAGCAGTTCAAGAAATCCGTTGAGAAGGAGTTAGGAGCTTCTATTAAAACCCTCTCGCTCAGATCGAGGGGGAGAGTTTACCTCTAATGAATTTTTTGCATTCCTAGATAAGCATGGGATCAAGAGACAGTTAACAACTGCCTATACTCCTCAGCAAAATGGAGTTGCTGAGAGAAGGAACCGTTCTATCATGGAAATGGTTCATTGTATGCTCACAGGAGCTACTCTTGGGCAACAATATTGGGCAGAAGCTGTCACCACTGCAGATGTATCTGTTGAATAGGGCACCCACAAAGGCCCTAAAAGGAATGACTCCACAGGAAGCATGGAGTGGTCGAAAACCCTCCATATCTCATCTACGTATTTTTGGGTGTCAAGCTTTCATGCACATACCGAAAGAGAAAAGGAAGAAGCTAGATGAGAAAACACTGAGATGTATTTTTCTTGGATATTCTGAGCACTCTAAAGGATATCGGTTGATAGATCCTTTGACCAAGAAAATTCATATCAGCAGAGATGTTGTCTTTGATGAAGCTTTCACATCACAGAGCACATCTACAGTACACCAGGATATTGTGGAAACTAAGGAAGAGATGATTCCTTCGTCAGCACAGACAGGAGGTCCTTCTACATCTTCTTCACCACCACCGAAGAAGAATCCAAAATGGTGTACAAATACAATCAGAGACGCAAATTTATCCACTCCTCCCAATTTGAATTTGGATAGACCTCGTACACGCAGTATGGCTCAAAAGGAAAGAGAAGCCAGAGAAACTGGTGAGGTTGATGATCTTTGTCAATATTTTGAGGAACTTTCTATGACTCCAAGTACAAAAGTTGAGGATATGGATATTGATGATGACAGGGCATTCATGTCTACCATAGATAGTCTTGAACCTGCATCAGTGCAAGATGCTCTCAGTGAACCTCAGTGGAAGGCCGCTATGGATACAGAGTATGAGTCTCTTATGAAGAATAAAACTTGGAAGCTTGTTGATCTGCCGCATGGAAAGAAACCCATTGGCTGCAAATGGGTATATAAAGTCAAGTACAAGGCAGATGGAACAATTGATAAGCATAAGGCCCGTCTTGTTGCAAAGGGCTATGCTCAAAAGGAAGGCATCGACTATGAAGAAACTTTTGCACCTACTGCTCGGATGACCACAATTCGGGTTATGTGTGCTATGGCAGCACAATATGGGTGGAAAGTTCACCAGATGGATGTCAAAAGTGCCTTTCTTAATGGTGATCTCCAAGAAGAAGTCTATATGACTCAGCCTGAAGGATTTGAAGTGGAAGGCCAATAGCAAAAGGTTTGCAAATTGGTCAAATCCTTGTATGGTCTGAAACAAGCTCCTCGAGCTTGGTATATAAAAATGGACAATCACCTTATGCAGCATGGATTTAAGAGATGTCCGTCAGATGCAAACCTCTATTTCAAGAAATAGGGTTCTGAGATAGTGTTGCTTGTACTCTATGTGGATGATCTGCTCATTACAGGGAGTTCAGAAACTATGATCTCTACTGTCAAAAGAAACTTGTGCAAATCTTTTGAGATGACAGATCTCGGACTTCTCCATTACTGTCTTGGTCTGGAATTCAGCCAGAAGGAGCACTCCATCAAAGTGTCTCAGAAAAAGTATGCCAAGACATTGCTCGATAAATATCGCATGACTGACTGCAAGCCAATGGCAACTCCAATGGAGAATGGACTTCAGTTATCGTGATATGATGACTCACCTCAGGTAGATGGCACTCTCTATCGACAGTTGATTGGGAGTCTCATATATCTGACCAATACTAGGCCAGATCTCGTTTTTGTCGTCAACTATCTTTCGAGGTTCATGCAGGAGCCTAAGACTACTCATTGGAAAGCAGCAAAACGTGTTCTTCACTATGTCCATGGTACTATGGAATATGGCCTAGAATACAAGAGGAACAACAAATTCTTCTTGCAAGGATACACGGACTCCGACTATGCCGGATCATTTGATGATCGCAAGTCAACTTTTGGATACATTTTTCATCTGGGATCCGGTCCTGTCTCTTGGCATAGCAAGAAGCAACAGGTGGTTGCTATTTCATCAACAGAGGCATAATATCGTGCCGCACGTGAAGTTGTGTGCGAAGTGATATGGTTACGTCGCATTCGACAAGTATGGGCCATCCATCAAAATCTCCAATACACTTGTTTTGCGACAATCAGGGTGTTCTGAACCTCGTCAAGAATCCAGTCCATCATGAAAGAACAAAGCACATTGACACACAATGTCATTTCATTCGAGATGAAGTTCCAAAGCACCGAATTCAGCTTCAGCACATTCCCACCGATGCTCAAGTTGCAAACATTTTCACTAAGGCACTTGGACGTGTCAAATTTGAATTGTTTCGCAGCTCACTTTGTATTGCAAAATAATGTAAGGGGATGTTAGTAGTCTAGTATAGCTATTAGTTATTACATTACCCAAATAATGTAATAAAGGGGGATGTTAGCGTACTTTCTATTTCTTCATTTGTCTCCTTGCGCAATTGTTATTTTGTTATAACAAATTGCTAATACGGCTGGTTGGTTTGGCAACCTCCGGCAATTTGTTAAATGTAACCTGTATATAATTTGCTGCTGAGAATAATAAACTAGTTCCTGTTTTTAACAGGACTCCCTATCAGATGATGAGAATGAAAAGCTTATTCGAAACTGTATTCTAGCAATTATTTCTAGAGAGATGAATGAGCACTTTATGGGTCCAATTTCCCTTGAGGAGTTGAAAAATGTTGTATTCAAGATGAAAAAAGGAAAATCCCTAGGCCCAAATGGATTCTTGATTGAGTTTTATCGGGGTTTTGGTATTTAATAAAATTTGATCTTTGGAGGTGGTCTGAGTCCCAAAGAAAATAGTGCTAAGGCCTAAATGCTACCTTTGTGGTGCTTATACCCAAAAAGGGGAGCAATTCCTTGGATTGTTTAGGCCTATTGTCTCTCCAATGTTGTGTATAAGATCATCACAAAAATTATTACTGAGAGGCTAAAGATATGGTTGAGCAAAATCATCTCTGAGGAGCAAGGAGGGTTTTTTGCTGGTTGACAAATCTTGGATGGGGTTTTTATTGCTATAGAAGCTATTCACTTGAAGAAAAATTCTAAGGAGAAAACTATGTTCATTAAGTTGGACATGGCGAAAGCCTATGATCAGGTCAAATGGTCCTTTATTCAGAAAGTTCTTCCTACTTTTGGATTTGAGGAGGAATGGATTAGATGGGTGATGAGTTGTGTTTCTTCTTCCTCATTCTCTGTTCTTGTTAATAATGAGCCATCAGAGCTGTTTGAGGCCTTAAAGGGATTGAGGCAAGGATATATTTTGTCTCCTTATTTATTTATCATTATGGTGGAAGGGTTGGGAATATTGCTCAAGTCTTAAGTCATGCAGGGTCTCATTCAGGGGTGGAAGTGGTATAATAGTTTGCCACCTCTTTCCCACCTTCAATTTGTTGATGATACTGCTTTGTTGGGAGTTGCCACTATCAAGAAAACTGGAAATATTAGATAGTCTCTTGAAATTTATCTTGGTGCTTCTGTATAGTTGATTAATGAGGACAAGTCTTCTATTTTATTCTTCAATACCCCTCCTCTTATTCAAGCCAAGATTGCTCGCATTCTAAGATTCCAGGTTGGGACTCCCCCCTTCATTTATCTTGGTATTCCAATTTCATCTCATCTTCTACCTAGATCTTCTTGGCAGTCTATGCTTGATAAGTTTAGAAGGAAGGTGAATCACTAGACTTTCATATGGCTATCCTCTGTAGGTAGAGTGTTGCTTTTAAAATTTGTTATTCAAGCTTTACCTATTTATATATGTTTATTATAAATAGCTCCCTCTCACTTCATCAAGGACATGGATTCTTTATCAATACAATTTTTATGGTTTGGAAAACTTGATCAATCTAAATGGAGTTTGGTTAGGTGGGATTCTATATGTAGGCCGGTTCAAGAGGGAGGCCTTGGGTTGCGATAGATAACTCTTTTTGGGCAGGCTTTGGCTGCAAAACTTTATTGGAGATGGTGTACCTCTCAAGATCATATTTGGGCTAAAATATTATCTTGTAAATACTTGAGAGGTATTTATGAGGCTGAGATCCCTAGAGTTAGCTTGGTTGGGAAAGGTTCGGTTATCCGGGACACTCTGAAAAGAGGAGCTAATTTAATCAAGCAGGGTTTGTTCTAGATTTGCAATCAGGGATAAAATGCTCTTTTTTGGGAGGATTCTTGGGATGGCCACCCTCCTATCTTGAATAAATATCCTAGGTTACATTCCCTAAGCATTTTTTTCTTGGAAGTAGGCTGGTCTCGTGTGGAGGACTTTAAAAAAATCCAGTATTTTGGAAATATGGAGATGTACAGGTGGAAAGATCCATAGGAATGGCCCTAGGGGGACTGGCCAAGGACAAAGAGGTGCTTACTCTTATTATTACAAGGAGGCCTTGTTATTCATTAAGGGGTAAAGATATTATGGCTTGGAACCCTGATCCTAAGGGAACCTACTCAATAGCCTATGGTTATCAAGTTCTTGATAAGCAAAAGTATGGGAGTCTTCCTGTCACTTGGTGGAAAAAGGTGTGGAATAGATTTTCTTGGCCAAAATGTAACTTCTTTCTCCGGTTGGTAGCTCGTAATAAATGCCTCACTTGGGATAATGTAAGGAAGAGGGGATTTCAGGGTCCCTCTTTTTGTGCCCTTTGTGGTAAGAATGAGGATGACTCTTCTCATTTATTTTTCTAATGCTCCTTTGCCAAAGACATTTGGCATCGTTGGTGGAGCGCCTGGAACCATCCATGTTTTCATGTGTTGTCCCTGGTATAATTTTGGAGTATTCTGGGCAGACCTCTAGCTAAGGCCCCCTTCCTTAGGGTGGCTTGGAATTTGGGCCCTTCTTACATCATCTGGAAAATCTTGCTCGAACAGAACCAGTGCATTTTTTAGGGCAGTCATTTGGCTATTCAACATATCTGGAAAAGGATCCTATGTATGGTTCAGGAAACCATCCATAGAAAATGTGATGTGGACCATATTTTGGATTCTAGGGAGGAGAAGGTACAACAATCCCTTGATCTCTTTGGGGATGGTGTGAACTCTTCTAGCCCTAGTAGGGTTCCTCAGCTCAGCAAGAAGGTTAGGAGAGATGGTAGGTGGAGGCCACCACCTAGAGGAGTTTTAAAAATTAATACTGATGGATCGTCCAAGGGTAATCCTATACATGCTCGCATTGATGGTTTTGGGAGAGATTCTACTGGTGGTGTCAGTTTTTTCTTTTCCATTTATAAAGGTGTTCACTCCAACAATTTTATGGAAGCTCTTGCAATTCTTGAGGCCTTACAAGGGGGTTTTCTCTTGGCTGGCATAGGATTATCTACGATTCTAACTCTCAAATTGTGATTAATATTTTAAATAGTAAAAGGGTGGAGGAAGTTAATTTGCAGTTGACCTTTGTAGCCATTCAGATTCTCAGAATGAGTGAAGAGTTCAAATTTATATCTTTTGTGCAAATTCCAATGGAATGAAATGTGGTTGCTGATTACCTAGCCAAAAGGGCTTCTGAGCTATTGGATCCTTGGAGTATCGATAATTGGGAGAGTCTCCCATCTGGGGACTCTCAATGTCTGTGGGAGTTTATCCACAAGGATGTACAAACTTAATGTGGTTTGTTCTTGTTTTGGTTTTTTTTGGGTGTCATTCTAGTCTAGTGGTTTTAGCCTGTTTGGTTGTTTATTTGAGTCCTGGTTGGGGGCTCAGTTGTACTCTGTAATCTAGAATTTTTATCAATAAATTTTTACCCCTTTATTTAAAAAAATATATATATCCTTACTCTCAATACAAAATTAAATCATACAATGTGGCCTTGTCCATTAAGTTCAATTAAAAATTTTAATATTTTTAGGCTTAACTCTAATAAACACTTCATCTCCCATGGAAAATTGATTTGTAATTCTATTCTAGTCAACATAACTCTTTTACCTACCGATAATTTTCTTTATTCATTTCCTTACTATCCCTACTTGCTCTTCCATTTCCTTTAGCATGTTTGGACCTATGAACACTCAATCCTCAATCACATCACAATTTATGAACATTATATATTTTTTCATAATGTCCATCAAATAGAGCCATTCTCAAGTTGGAAAAGTAGTAATTATTTTGTTCAAAATCCACCAAGGGTAGGTGTTCTTCCCACCTACATTACTAATTCACAATACACCCTCAACAAGTCTTTCAAGACTTGATTTACCTTCTCAATTTAACCATCAATATTTGGGTGATATGTTGAGCTTATGTTATATTTGGTTCCTAATACAACAGTCAAAGTTTACTAGAATTTTGAGGTGATTCTAATATTTGTGTCATATATGAACCTTTAAGGTACCTCATGCAACCTAAGAATCTCTTGCAAAAAGTTTATTGCTAAAATAGGAACATCTTTCTTAAGAGCACCATGAACAAAATGTGCTACCTTGGTCAAGGATGACATCATGTTTATTCTTAGATGTCAACAATCCCTATATTAAAGCCATGCTTATTACTTCCTATTTTAATTTTGGAATTTCATACAAATATAGCAGTCCGGTCAGATGTGCACCTCCAACCTTAACTCACTACCACTTGAGTCATCTTACCACATATATTACTATATCCTTTCTAATTCATAGCCAAAAATACAATGGCCTTAGATATTCTACAAGATTTGTCACCCCTATGTGCTTCAAATGTGGATAATTATGTATTTTATCTAATATTGTGGTCCTCAAATTGTTAAATCTAGCACATATATATGACCTTTGAATATCAAAAGCCAATCTCTTTCTAGGTGATAATCCTCGCATCATAGATATTGAACATTCACATCCAAGTAAGTTATCACTCTTTGATAATGGTTATTCTCATCCATGTGTCTCAAGATCCTCTTTCTAAATTTTGATTGAAGAGTTTGTCATGGCAGTAATATGTCACCTATGACTAAGTGCGTTAGCTACCCAATTTATTTTCCCTTGGTGTAGTTGATATCAAAAATATTCTCACATAGGAACTCAAACCATTATCATTGTTGGGTGTTCAATTTTGGTATATATATATATGTATATATACATAAGTCCCTAGTGATTGGTCTTCAAGTCAAAAGGGTTTTCCCAATAGATAGTGCCTCCACAACTATAAAGTATGAACAATTGTAACTAATTCTAGATCATGTAGTGTATAGTTCTACTCATGCAATATTAACTTCCTATACTTATAATCTACTAATAAACCCTCTTACATCAAGACTCCCCCTAAGCCTTCTCCCAAGTCATCAACAATCATAGCAAATTCCTCATTAGGATTGGGTACATTGAGAATTGGTGCTATTGTCAACTTCTCTTTTGATAAACAAAATGCTTATTCATATTTCTCAAACCAAACATACTTATTTCATTTCCTTTAAAGTAAAGTAATGGGGTGGTCTATCTTAGATAATCCTTCAATAAACCTTTTGTAGTAGTCAACTAAACCATGAAGCTATATAATTCATGCACATTCTAGGGAATTGGACACTCCATAATGGCTTTAATATTTATTAGATAAAAAAATATGCCTTACATAGAAATTATATGTCCCAAGTAGAGCATTCTTTTGGAAAAATCATATTTAGATAGCTTTCCATATAGCTCATGCCCTCATAATATTTACTTTATAATTTTTAAATGTTATAACTACTCTTCCTCAATGCAGAAGCAAATAAAAGAGTTATCTAGAAAAACTAACACAAGTTTATCCAAGTAATCCATGAATACAATGTTCATTAGGTTTGCAAAATCGGTTATAGCATCATTCATGAGTTCAAAAGGAACCACAATGAATTCATGATGACCATATTGAGTTCTAAAAGTTGTCAATATATCTTATTTGATTCTCAGTTGATAATAGCTTGGACATGAAGGTAATAAAAGGAGATGAGATATATTATACAACAAATGAGTACAATATATAGGCATAAGCCTATATGAAGAATATGAAAAATATCAAAGAGAATGACAAGTGTCAAACTAAATAAGGCATAGTGCACATTAATTCTAACATTCCCCCTTAATGTGCACTATCCTAACTATAAAAAAACAAGTCAACATTAGGTAACATTCCCCCTTAATTTTGACTTCTCTAAAAGAACCCTAAACATCCTCAAGGCTCGTGCTCTTTGCACTTTGGCTCTCCAACTGTGAATAATTCTAGACCAACGGTGTATACATCTCGATCTAGTGCCACAGGGTCAGCGACTTCCTTGGATCTGTTGCCACTGGTTCAGCCATATAAGTGCCTCAAGGTCATCCTATGTGTCTTAGGGTCACCCACTTCTGGTTTTTTTGCCTCTACAGGACATACTCCAAGTATGTTACCTCCTATAGGTCACTGACTAGATCCACCATGAATAGCATCCCCCCTCATGGTGAACTCAATCTAGAAGGTGTCGGTATTGCCAAAAATGCACCTTAATACAAAAGAAATATGAGCCATATGAGAGTGTCAGTCTCTATGGAAAATACACTCAATACAATAAAATGAGCCATAGAAGCCAAATATGGAGGAGAAGAAGAAAGAAGATAATAGAATCTTCTGAAGTGTCTTCTTCTGTAGTCTTCAAAATTTGATCTAGAAAAATCCTCAAATAGAGTCTAGGGTGTCTATGTCTATAGTCCCTAGAGTAGGTGTCCTTATGGTGACCTCCTCATCCTACCGAAATGCATGGGTAACCAGCCATTGCATCCGCTAGGTGCTCTAGAGAAGGTAACTAGATACTAGGATCACTTACAAATTCCTTGGGAGTGTCGGGTTCCACCGAGAGTGCACTCCATGATACAATACATTTCAAGGTCAAAAAAAACATATGGAATAACCTCAAAATGAAAATAGGACACCACCATTGTATTCGTCATGGAAAAACCTTTTCGATGACTATAAATACATTTTCAAAATGTATAAGATAATGCCCTCTCTAAAAAATTACATTTTCCATGTCCTTCCAATACAATAAAGTGACTTTTATAAGATAATTCCCTCCATCTAAAAATAAATTACCCCCTTTCATGATTTGAAACTAAAAAATGTGTATCCACTAATGCAAAATGGGAAAAATACATTATGAAATACGTTTAATGGAGGTCTGCCATGTTATTTTGACTGCAAGGAGAATTTCATGGGTCCCTAGACCCACAGCATAGTAAACAAACTCGTGGCCCACCTTTCCACACTCGTAGCACAGAGAAGTGATCTGCATTTTCAAAATTCATGTGCTATCGCGTGACATTGCTAGTGCTCAATCGGGTTCTGCACTTCTCTAGATTCAAACCCTCGATGTCCCTTGGAGAAATGAAGATCCAGAATGGGTGCCCACAAGTGCTTTCGCTAGTTTTATAGGTAATTTAAAGGTCACCTCTCAGGCGCAGGGATCAATGCCAAAAACTCATCGTGAACAAAAAAATAAATGTATCACCAGCATTAGGCGTCATTTTAAAAAAACTTTAGAATCAATTAAAAAATAAATCATTGCCCCAACCATGCAATCCGCCGATTATACACTACCAACACTGCATAACATCACTTCACCATGAACTCACAAACCATTACTGCTATAATGAGCAGCATTAACAATCAGCGATAACAAGCAAAATTCTGACTCAAACATATGTCTATCCGCTACACCATTCAAGCTCCAACAACATAAAAAATGTATGAGAGAGGACCATTTAGATGCCAAACTAGTCACAGATAGGGCATAGCGCAGGTCCATAAAACTCTTGAAGACTGACAATCAATAAGAATACACGAGTAGGAATACAGCAGCCATATTGCTTGTTAACAACTTCATATTATCCACACAACGGTGTCCATCCTTCAGCTTTATCATCCTCCATACAACACCATTTGTTCAGGACTACGACGATCGGTAATAGCCTCCGTGATGATATCCTTTCAGATAAGAGATATGCCACCAAGAAACCAATTATGAAGCATATTAAAATAAAAACCTCAAAATCCAAAGGAATATCTTTTCAATGCATGTTAGTTGTGGATTGATAAAGACGGCTTCCCAAAAAATGAAAATTGATCCAAAAATTAGCAGATAACACGTCTCTGGAACAAAACATCATGCTTCCGCTGAAGAAACTCTTTTAGACTAGTTTCTCCTTGAATTTTTCCACGGAATCAGAGGACCGGTAACAAACTTCATGAAAATGGTCCAAAAAAAAATCTTCAAAAATTCTGCACAAAAAATAGGTATAGTGTTAATAGGTATAGTTGTTGGAATAGTGCGCAGCGATCTGATGCCACACTCATAAATTTTTTAAAATATCCACGATGATGATGCATCCTATTTTTCCCATTTTGATGTCATCTCCCTATTGCATGGCCTCTTCCACCTCGATGAAGACGATGAGCAGATGACTAGTAATGAAATGACAACCAGTAAAGATAGTAACCAGGAAAAGCTTAAGTAGTCTATCATTAAATACATGTTCATAGCCTGCATCTCAGATCGTAACATCATAGCATCATATCATTAATTGGATCAGCTCCAATATTTTTTGAATGTGGAGCATGTCACTTTTGTTGCTTTGTCATTCATGATCTAACTCAAACATATGCACATTAATGTGGTAGTTTCACACTGCCATTGCGACAAGCCTTTGGAAATAAATAGTTTCAATCTCTTTCATCTCAGGATGCTTAGGCTGTGAAGTGGCCGCCTCAAACTCTGCAACAATTGTTGGATTCAAACGGACATCAAATGTTGGTTCTCCTCCAAATAGCATGACATCTAGGATAGTAGATGTCTTCAAATATGATGGGGATCTAGCCTTTGTTGCATCTTTTTGTCTATGCAGTGGGTGCAAATAGCCTGGGTGAGAATAGGCTGATATAGCAACAACATGGTAGTTCAACACTTCATTAAAAAAAGCATGCACTCCATATGCATGTTTTCAGAGGTAAGAAATCTGGAGACTCAATGCGAACCTTCCGAGAAATATGCCATCACTAAGACGCCAAAAAAAAATGAGCTTATCGCAGTGAAAAATAAGTTGCTAGGAAACTCGATAAAATCGAATACAATGCAATGAAATCCATAGGTGCCAAATAAGTTGAAAAAAATGCTCTTCCAGGTACGCTTCATTCATTTAATCACTAGATTCTTACGAAATATTTTGAGAAAAATAAACTGGCCATTTTCAATGGCATTTTTGTAGTTCGATCAAATCATAAATCATGCCACTGACTGCATCATTCATGGGGAAGAGCGGAGGAAAAACAGGAAGTTAGTTTATAAGTAACTCAATCAACAACTCGAACAAAGTTTGGATTTAACGGTAATACTTCCAAATGATAACATAATGAAACATTGTCCTCCAAAACTACGCTAACAAATTCGGGCAAGAAAAAAACCAATTATAATCAGCACGGATGTATTTTTTTTGTCTGAGCAGTGGCCCTAGACGTCGGCTAAGGGAACAAGAGAACTATTTTTTTTTGCTTTTACCATATTCATTGGAACTCCACAATCAGTCTGCAGATGAAAACAGCCATTGGGGAACAACAAGATAAGGCTAGCCACAGATCAACTGCTTGTTATCCGCCATCATAAAAAAAATGTGTGCCTCCAATAAACTCTCATGAATAATACCGACAATGTCGATTACGCCATAAACAACTTCAAGGAGCAACTTCAATGAGTAACATCTATTAAGATCAACACCCTCGTCCTGGAATCAAATCTCAAACGTGTATAGCACTATCCCAAGGATCTAAATGACTTTCTCCACTTCCACTCCAACTGGACGCTACAATAAAATTTTGAAAATACCTTTCGATCCACAACAACGAAAGGATAAAAAGAAAAACTAAGGGTTAACTTTTGTGTTCCAATCATGGACATGCTTCGATGATAAACAACTTTCCTTTACTACACTTCCAATTTCAGTTCATATAAATGGTATGTATTGCATCAAATTCTTTAGGTTTAATCATGCCTCCGCTTTGTGAGCTCTATCCTCTACACGCCATGGTTGTGCACTCCCATGGAGGCAGAGTGATGTGATAGGTAAATAGTGGGATTCCTGGCATGATCACACGGCTGACACGAGCAGCAATGCCTCCATGATGGAAGAACATTTATGAGCTAGAAGCTTCTTATGCACATAATCACCATCATATCAATTTTTTTCGATCACAGTGTAATATATCTGGCGCAGATCAATCAAAAATATCATTTAAAAAAATTGGTGCAACAACATTACGTTCTATTCTGGTGAGCCCCCATGTGGATTTTAGAACAGAAATCCTCCTCCAATGGTAAGATAACAGTACCAATGCAACACCACCACACTTTCACAAATGCAATCTCCTCTCTTTTTTCAAGACATGGCAAACCGTCACAGCCAATGTGGTAAACACCTAAACCACATACACATAAACCAAAAAATGGCTTTCCTTGGGCAAAAAAACTAAAAATAGAGACAAAATACTAAAAAAATAAAATATGATATTAAAAGAATACTACTACTCCTCAACATCTCATGGCTCCAAGCAATGATTTCTTTAGGGGCAGCCATCTTCTCCATTGTTTTTTGGTTTCTGATCCATAAAAGTGGAGAGCATACTCCCTAAGCAATGGAGAAAAAAATGAGGGATAAATGGGGGGAGGGAGGATTTCCATGAGGGAAATCCCCCCTTAAGCTCATAAGGGCAGAGAACGCCTAGAGCTTTGATACCAAATGAAGGGAATAAAAGGATATGAGATATATTATACAATAAATGAGTACAATATATAGGCATAAGCCTATATGAATAATATGACAAATGTCAAAGAGAATGACAAGTGTCAAACTAAAGAAGGCATAGTGCACATTAATTCTAATAGGACAAAGATCAATTTTTGAGAAGACAATTACCTCTCACATTTGGACAAGTAGGTTACCAATCCTTAGAAGAGGGTATTGATCTTAATTGTTACCTTGTTCAACATCTGGTAGTCAATACATAATCTAAAGGTACCATTCTTCTAGTTCACAAATATCACTAGTGCACCCCAAGATGATACACTTGGTAAAATCAACCATTTTGACAATAATTTCTTGAGTTACATATTAAGCTTGAATAATGCAATGGTTGTCATTTGATAGGTAGCCTTAGATTGTGTCTTAGTCCCCAAAAAGGCTTCCATTAAAAATTCAAACTCCCTTCTTAGAGGTAAACCCATAATCTCTTTAGGAAAAACATCCTAAAAATCCTTTAAAAGGGGATATTCTTCAAAAGTTGCTTCTTTTTCATCCTTCATATTATCAATATACACTACATATAGTATTCATCCCTTTTTCTAAGCTTTCTTCGGTTGCATAGTAAAATTTTATCTTAAAATTTATAGTTTTCTATATTCCTTGGACGGTGGTACTATAACCATTATCATCAAGGCACTCAACCACCTTAGCATAGGAGTCAACCTTGGACCTATACTACCATAACTAATTAACTCTAATGATTACATCATATGATCCTAGAGAGTTCAGATACATATAAGTTTTTGTGATGAATTTGGAAAATTCTAATGATCCATACTCAAACTTTGCTCTACTCTCTTCTTAGAATGATTCCCATACAAAATCATCCATGTATACTCCATGAACCTAGATTTTCTTTTAATTTTCCCTAGCATATATGAATTCACAAAACATTCAATTGTCTTAGTAAATATCAAAATACTTACACAATATCCATGGAGCTTACCTAAGGTCTAAATAGGGGCATTTTTATGCTTCACTTAAGGTTTATCCATCACTATATGAATGCAATGCTAGGGTTGGTTAGAATATGAAGGTTGGTTTGTGGTGGTTCTATTTTTCCTACTTAAGACATTGATTGGCATAATGGTCCCTCCTTGACAAATGAAACATATATCCTTTGGTCCCTTCTTGACTTGATTACCTTTATTATTGTATAGAGGTATTTTCTACTAAAGGTTTTATTGTTGATTGTCTTTCTTTAAATTTATCTTTCTAGACTTTCCTTTGCTTCCATTTGTAGGATTTCCTTTTAGATTTTTTTTCTTGAAATTAGATACTAGTAATTGGAATGTTCTATTTATCTCCTTGTACTCTTTGTGATAGGAATATATTTCTTGAAAATTATACACCTACTTATTGCCTTTCTCAAATACTTATGGCATAGTCATCATACCATGGAAATTCACTTAGCACCTATCTCTAGATTCAGACCCATGATAAACATCTTGCTTTAAAACTTCTCATTCATTTGATACTAAGGCATGTACTTAAGAAGTCTAGTAAAGTTATTCCAGTACTAAGTTATATTCTTACCCCTTGTGTGAGGTTTTGGAACTCAATAATTTTCTTATTGAAGTACAACTATAGAAACCACATTTTTTGGAATAAAGCAATAAATTGATCCCAAGTGACATTCCCTACCACTATATCTCTTTTGATTTCAAGTTCTCCTACTAGAAGGATATTTCTTGAGTGACATGGTATATATTCCATATTGCTTTGGTCTCCTATATAAAGTTTTAAATTTTGAAACACTTTATCATCTCAATGATCCATGCCTCAACTCCATTTCAAAGGACTTTCCATCATATTTTGGTGGTGCTATATTTTTTAGATCCTTGAATAGTTCCTTCACTATACAAGTCTTCTTAAATACATGCCTATCATTGCAATAATGCTCCACTTGAGTGGTTTCTAGATCATTGCTTCCTATATGATGATAACTCCTTGAAGTCTCAAAATGATGATCTATGTCATTTCATTCTCCTCTTATTGAATCACTCTTTCTTATGTTCAAGCATTGTCACTTGGTCCCTTGTTTCATTTAATAGGACCAAATTTTGGTTTAGATTATTCTTATCTCCTTCATTGGGGTCTCTACCACTAGAGTGATCCACATCTCTAGTGTTAACTATTTTCCTAGTTATAACATAGATTCTCATGGGTTCGCATTAATATGCCTAATGAGTCCCTAGTTTTTAAACTAGGCTATGATACCACACCACAACCTCTTTTCTCAAGTTGAAAAAAAAACACTCTTTTAAAATGTGTTAATTACATATTTAATTCAATCTAATCATTTATTTTCCACCTAGCAAAGTCTAGTCATGACACTTATATAAAAAAAGTAGTTACCAAGGAGGTTAATATAAACAATGGTAATAATAGATACCAACCATTCAACCATCAAACATATTCAATATTTGGATGCCGGTAAGTCAAGGTATCACTCTAGCCTCTACATTGCACCATATCCAATCATATACCTATAACTATCAATTCAATAGAGACTAATGATTCTTCTCACCAAAGTGGAGTTGATCTCTTTTACTTCTTGTCAATTCTAGTTGATTACTTAAGAGAGTGTAGAGACTCCGCAAAGCATGCACCTATTACTCTACTTGCAATATTATACCGAAATGAAATGAAATACCATGAAATGCATATAACATGAAAATAACAAAGAGAGATCCTTTTTATTTATATTGAAACTCAGTTACATGTCGGTCCCTCTAAGGGATAGCCATTTCGATACAATGAATTACAAGTGGATAAAATGTCCCCTTGCAAAAGGGTGATGCACTTTTGTAGGCTTCCCAGTTCCACACACGAAACTGTATGAGGGCTTACAGATGCCTCCTCCTTCTCTCATCCAGGAGGGATCTCATGCTCTGAATGTCTTGATATGGTCTTGTAAACCTACAAATTTGCATACATGGAAACAACAAAGCATGCTTAGTAGTATAGGTTACCTATCCGGAAGAGGCTCTTATTAGAAAACATGATAATTCGAATAAATAAGAATAATGTGTATTGAAATATACCAAATATGGGCAATATACATATGAAATAAGAAATACTAATCTAACTTCAATGAAATATTCAGATCTATGCTAAAGATATGTAAATAAAATAATAATAAATGCAGATCTATTACTAAGAGCAAAGGAATGACCATATTAAAAACTCGATTATGCTTATGGGTCGTTGTCAAAGACAACAACCTCTTATTTAAAGGTTACCTCTGATCTTATGGGCTATGGCAGTTGATCCCTTGCTTGAATTGATGTTCAAGGGTCATCATATGTGTCTCCTACACTGATTGGCGATTAGAAATGGTAAAATTGAATAACTATATGTGAACGTAGTTTAGCCAGACGGTGCTCCAATGCTCTTCCCAAGGGTATAGTTTGGCTCTCCATTTTGATAGGGCTTTGTTGCATAAGATTTAAACATTTTCCTGGATCCTTTGGTCCTCTTAGATTTACACCTTATAATGTCTTTGAATCCCTAGGTCAATGTCCAACCCTAGGACTGAATTTTGCATGCACACTAGATGTTAGCATGAGAAGTTTTGTCTTTTTTGTGTTTAAAGGCCAGTTAACTGATGTCTAAATCCAGACTTGAGTCTCTCATGTATACTGGTTGTGAGGAGGAATGCAAATTTATCCCTGCTTGTCTTTATTGCATGCAAACTACCACTTTCACCCAAAAATAGGCTAATTTGATGATAAATTGCATATTTAGGGCTTAGTCGTTATCGTCTGCAGTGGCTAGTTGTGGCTGCTTTATCCTAAAATGGCTAAAATGGCTGCTCAGTGGCCAATATTTTTGGTTGCTCTAATCTATAGTTGCTAAACTAGTCACTCAGTTGGTCGCTCTAGTCTACAACTGCTAAGCTTTGTTAGTCGCTCTAGTCTATAGCTGCTAAATTGGTCGCTCAGCTGGCCGCTCTAGTCTACAACTGCTAAGCTTAAATGGGCTAAAATTGCCATTTTGAGTGGTTAGGACCACTACTTGCTCTTGGAAATGTCCAAAATTGGTCATATGGTGTTCAGATGTGCTCATATGAGTAGTCTCCTAAACATGAGACATTTTAGGTGTCTACAGAGAGTATCTGATTGAGTGGTGTTTTAACCCGATTGTGAAAACACACTCTCCTGTAGGATCCGAGTCCTAAATCCTCTGCTTGCAAAGAAAAACGATTTCTCCAAGGTTCTTATTATGCTAATTATTGATTATCAAGGATGCTGTTTAAAATGAAATGCTAAGAACACCTTAGGGTTTGCAAGTGGATGTTAACAAGGGGCACTGTGGTTTATTAATTTTGAACTTTCAATGGACTCAAAATGAATAAAATCTGTTTTAACCTTTAATTCTGATGGATTTTCGGTGATTTATTCAAACACAGTAATTAAACTGCTGAAAATAAAATATGGGTTTGAAAAGCAAAGGCAAAATAAATAAAAACGTAAAATAAATTACAGTCAGAAAGTTGTCATTAATCCGATGAAACCGAAGATATTGAGGCTTTCTACATGCAACCTAACCTAATGAACCTGCACTTTCACACAATCCAAATAGGCCAGGTGCGAGTCTCGAGGGTTTCTATGGTAATTCCAGAAAACAGGTATTCGCATGAAGCAACCAAGAGATCTTGCATTAACTTCACCTAAAAACCTAAGAAATCTGGAAGGGAAATATAAACGTTAAATCATGCATGCAAAAGTTACTCCTTCTTTCTCATCCAATAAGATGCCAACTCTCTGTATTTGTATTTAAATGATATCTCGATTACATTCAAAAATGTTCCAGGTGTAAAAGAAAATCCCAGAACAAAAAGAAGGAAATTGCCCAAGTACGGGCCCAGAATAGCACAAAGCTCTCGTCTCTGCAACTCCGTATTCGGCAATTTCCAACCCCTTCTTCGATTTGCAATTCTGGTCTTATAGCATTGTTATGGCTCTTCGATTTCCTCCGTCGCTTCATTTCCTCTTCCTGTGGGCGACCCTTCAAATTCCTGCTTTTTCCCGCTTTGATTCACGCTCAAATTTGAAAATGCTTCGAAATTCATCTCTGCATGTAACGCCTCTGCAAGTTTGACACCTGTGCGCCACGTGTCGTGCTTTTTTTGCGCCTACTGTAACGCTTTTTGCGAAAAAAATGACAAAACTGCAAGTCTGCCTGTTCATCTTCTTAGCCGCGATATGGCGACATGTCGCGAAATCGCGACATGCTTTCCTATCGTACGCCTTCATCAGCTCCCCGTAGCGATGTCGCGACCGTTTTTCATTTGTCTACCTCCGGCAACTTCTCGTAGCGATATCGCTACCGTTTCAACATTTTGAGCCCTCCTCTTCGAATGGTAGCGATATCGCTACCACTTTCTAACTTTGAGCCCTTTTCAAAATGTGGTAGCGATATCGCTACCACCTTGGCCTTGCAGCGTCCCTTTGAAATGTGGTAGCGATTCGCTACCACTTTCGTTTCAAGCCTTCTCCTTGTGACATGGTAGCGATTCGCTACCATTTTTGTTTCAAGCCCTCTCTCACTAAACTTGTGCGCTATCGCTACCCTCGACTTTGAGCGGCCTTTATGAAATTTGTAGCGATTCGCTACCATTTTTGAACTTTGAGTCTTCTTTCCGCAAGGCGTAGCGAAATCGCTACCGTTTCTCTTCGAGCCTGATTTTCATTTTCGTCGTGATTTCGTGACATCTTCCTTGTACCGTACAACTATGCCAAAATGCGTCGCGAAATCGTGACACCTTTCATCATCCGTACGTCTTGGCAAAACCTGTCGCGATATCGCGACGTTTTTCCCCCTCGGACCTTCATGCAGCTTTCTGTCGCGATATCGCTACCGCTTTTTCTTTCGTACGCCTCCCCGAAACACGTCGTGAAATCGTGACCATTTTTCTGTTTTGTTGTCGTTGACCGCGATTTTTCGACATGTCGCGATTTCGCTACATTTTTCGGCTTCGGTCGCGATGGCGCAACATGTCGCGATTTCATGACATGTCGCGATTTCGCGACACCTTTCTACACTTAGGCATTTTTTTCTTTTCTTCAATTTTAGCATCTGGGTCATCGAGATTCTTCTCTGCAAGCCTGCAAAAAGGTGGGTCCCCAATTTTGGGGTGTGTTGTGGATCAACCACAACAAATGGCGACTCTGTTTGTCAAATGCTCTTGAGCATTTTAGTAAGAACCCAACCTGAAACATATCACAAACTCGCAAATACATGTTAGCACATAAGCAAAATAACAAATGCCCAAAGATCGAAAGTACATGAATCATCGGAATCCTCAAGTATTAGCTCAGTGTGTGCAATGTGTTTTCCTTCCCTATCATTTGAATTTGATCCACACTCCATCATCAGTTTTGCATGAATGCATATGTGGGATGGTGAATGATTTGTGTACCCTAATGAATGTGCAAGGAGATTTGCTTCCATAAAAGGCATGGTACTTCTTCTAATACTATGTACAAGCATTCAAGATTGCCAAACCCTCTTAGGATCCACTAGTTCATTACCTTATTGTATCCCAAAGTTGGTTATGAGTCCCTACTATCTAGAACCCATGTGCAAGTGAATGTGAAATCAGAACTTTGGGGAATCAGACTCCCAACCAACCGAGATGAGAGTTTAACCTTATCCTTACTATTCCGATTTAGAGTTCATTACCTCACTTTAAGCAAAATAATTAAACCGGTTATGGAAGAAATGGTCATGCTAGTCTAACCCTCTAGACAATCAGTGGTCTTGTTTTTTAGGCAAGACATGATGCCATGCATGGGCATATCTAACCCCACAATCCAAAACTTATCTCCATTTCTTTGGACCTTGGGGATGACTACCCATCCCTTGCAGAGGACAAGTAGTACGATCCTTACAATCCAAAATAAAGATGAGATGGGAAAAATTTATTTACTTTTTACTTCTTGGACCTTGGGGATGACTACCCATCCTGGTTAGGGACAAGTAGTACGATCCTTACAATCCAAACCTTAGATATAAATCATTAATTCTGTTGCTTAAACCTTGGGGATGACTACCCATCCTTTGCAGAGGACAAATAGTACGATCCTTACAATCCAAGACTGATGAGAATGGAGAATATTAATTTTATTACTTAGACCTTGGGGATGACTACCCATCCTTTGCAGAGGACAAATAGTACGATCCTTACAATCCAAGACTAATTATGAAATGAAAACATAAGAGCTTTGGGGAATCAGATTCTCAACCAACCAAGATGAGAATTTATACCCTATCCTTACTACTCCATGTGGGTCAAATCAAAGCTTTGGGGAATTGGATCCTCAACCTAAGTTTGATGAGGATTTAACCCTATCCTTACTACTCTGATTTTAAGCTTTAAGCTCTATGGAAGTGGTCAAAACCACTGTTTTAAGGATCATGTTGCATAATAGGATAGACATGAAAACCACTTTCGCTCAACCTTTTCCTCCAAGCTAGGTTTTGATCATTTTGCTCAAGATCCTTTTTAATTTATGAGACGTGCTTGGTTCTAGATATCTCAAGACTCAGTTTCCAACCTTAGGAGCTACTTACATTTATGTTATAACATAACCCTAAGAGAATTTGACGTACTTTCATGGCTTGTACATAAGATGCATATGTAACTAAAATGAAATGTATGTGAGGTGAGATGGAATATGAATGCCTTATCTTTGCAAATGAAATGATATGTCATGCAAAACTGATTCTTTCATGTATCACAAAATCAAACAATATAACTTAAAATGTTTTATGCTATTTGTGGAGCTTTTACAAGACAATTCCAATATTTCATATTCTCCTAATCCTAAGCATAAGTTGGCATCTCAATTTTTTATTATTTTTTTTTTATTTTTTTATTTTTATTTTTATTTTTTTAAAGCAAAACATGACAATTGAAATCAAATTCAGAATCAAAATCCTAACTAGGTTAGCAATCCTAAATAAAAACCAAAATCTAAAATCTCCACCAAAATATCAAAATCTACAAACAAAATCCTAGCTAAGCTAACAATCCTAAATCAAACAAAATCTGAAAATCCTAAACAATGAAACAAGATCTGAAAATCCCACCAAAATCAAAGAATGATATGAAAGTCCCACAACCTAAGGGCTAAAATAATGTTTTAAAATCTGCCCATTAACCGGCAGCGTGAAATCTTTCCCTTCTAAGGTTTTTAGCCTGAAGGTATTCTTCCCAAGAATCTCTGAAATCTGATATGGGCCTAACCAAAGACAATCAAACTTTTGATGGTTTCCTTTTTCCTCATGTCTTTTGTCCCATAGTAATACTAAATCTGAAATTCTGAATGATTTAACTTTGGCCCTTCTGTCAAACCATCTCTTGATTACTTCCTGGTGTTTATTCATGTGATTCACGGCCTCTTCTCTCTTTTCATCAAGGTGCAACAAGCGGCTCAACCTTGGCTTCAACTTGATCATCTGTCCCCAAGTACTCTTGTATGAAATGTAAGGTCTGCAACTTCAAATTTGTTGGAAATATCGGGTCTTGCCCATAGACCAAATGATAGGGAGTATTCCCTATGGATTCTTTCACTCTGGTCCTATCTGCCCAAAGGGCAAACTTTAATTGACTATGCCAGTCCCGAGGGTTCTTTTCCAGCAACTTCTTAATAGTATTCAACAAATTCTTATTTGAAGATTCGGCCAACCCATTTCCTTGAGGATAGTAATTGGATGCAAATTTCAAGCTCACTTTATTATCATATGCCCACTCTGCAAATTGTGTGGAAATGAAAGCTTTACCATTGTCACTGACAATAGAGTCGGGCATCCCAAATCTTGTTATAATTTGATCCTCAAGAAATTTAATCACAACGTCTGTGGTGGCATGTTTAGTGGGAATCGCTTCTGTCCACCTTGTACAGTAGTCTGTAGCTGTCAAAATAAATTTGTGAGAGTCAGAAGAATTTGGGTTAATAACCCCAATAAAATCCAGTCCCCACTGTGCAAACGGTCTCATTTCGACTACAGGCTGCAACGGCATGGCTGCATTTCTTTCTCTATTTGCGGCCACTTGACAGATGTGACAAGATCGTACATGGGTATGCGCATCCTTGAAAATATGTGGCCAGTAGTATCCTGCTCTCAGGATTTGATGTGTTGTAGCATTGGCTGCACCATGACCAGTTCCATGCTTGCCATGAAATTCTTGCAACACCCTGGCGGCTTCATCTTTGCTCAAGCATCTCAGGTAGATACCTTCATGATTTTTCCTGTAAAGCACACCAGACTTTATCAGATAGTTAACAGATTTAAGCCTTAAAGCTCTCCTCTGTGTTGAATTCAAATTAGAAGGGCACTTACCGAGTCAATAAAAATTGCACAATATCAACATACCGGTCCTCCTTAGCCATGTATTACTGTATTTGAGCATTGACTCGTTATTTGCGGATCATTTTCTGCGATCGCCTTTGCCGATCCTTGTCCTCGAACTAGTTTCATTGGTTGGATTTCGAGATCAAATTCTTGGATGGTCGCAATCCACTTTCCTCTCTTCTCACCTAGTTCATACTGTAAAAACATGGTCTTGACAGCAGAATCGGGCACAATGGCAATAATTCTGTTGTGCACGATGTAGTGCCTAAATTTTTTCACAGTTTTAAAAAGTGCGTACATTTGCTTATCAAGGATTGAATACCTTAATTGGGCATCTTTCAGGGGGGCACTTAAAAATGCAATGGGCTTTTCGGCACTATCCTCACCTTTTTGGGTTAAGACACTCGCAAAGGAGTGTTCCGATGCAAAAGCATAAATGTAAAAAGGCTTGGAATAGTCTGGGCTTATCAAGACCGGGGACTTTGGAAATGGCGTCTTTGATATTCTGGAAAGCCACTCTACTTTCCTCGTTCCACCTTACGTCCACATCTTTCTTGAGCATCTGGTTCAGAGGTTTGGCTATCTCGGCAAAGCTAGAGATAAACTTCCTCACAAAATTGACTTGCCCAAAGAAAGATCTCAATTCTTTTTTATTGCTCGGGAGAGGTAGGTCTTGGATAGCTTGTATCCTTTACGGGTCGATGGATATTCCCTCCTTTGAAATAATGTGACCTAGCAGTTTCCCTTCTGTCACTCCAAAAATGCATTTCTTGGGATTTAATGAAATTCCATGTTCCCTGCATCTTTGAAGCACTTTCTTCAAATCTTTAACATGATCCTCTCTCTTCTTCGAGAAAAGCTGGGATATCATCCACATACACGATGATGCATTTGCCTATTAGTCCTTTGAATGCGTAATCCATGGCGCGTTGAAAAGTTGCACCAGCGTTTAACAGTCCGAACGGCATTCTCTTATATGCAAATGTCCCCCACTTGGTAGTGAAGGCTGTTTTCATCCTGTCATCTGGATGTATAAGAACTTGGTTGTACCCAGAATATCCATCGAGAAAGGACATCATTTCAGATCCATTTACCATTTGCAGAATTTCATCGATTGATGGTAATGGATAATTATCTTTTTGAGAGGCTTTATTAAGATTTCGAAAATCTATGCACAACCTAATCTCTCCACTCTTTTTTCTTCTTTGGAACGAGGTTGGCCACCCGGGTTGAGTGCCTAACGGGAAAAATGATTTTCGCTTCCAATAATCTTTTAACCTCCTTTTCGATCAAAGGCTCCAATAGCGGGTTAACAACTCGTTGTCTTTGCCTAAAAGGCTTGGAGTCTGGCTTCAAAGGGATGGTATGCGTGATAATGTTACGGTTTGTAAGTCTTCAGCTCATTGTAGTTCCAAGCAATACAATCTATGTAATGCTTCAAAGCCTGTATTATATTGCTCCTTTCTTCCTCTGTACATGCCTTTGCTATGTACACCTCCTTTGGATTGTCTGCACTCCCCAGATTAATTGAATCGCATGCATCTTTGGGGAGCGGGACTCTTTTTCTTTTCTTGTTCTTGCATTCCATGTCGAACATCTTTTCTAATGAAACCACGTCTTTAGGAATTTTGTTGGATTGATACGCGGTTTCACTTTCTTCTGTTTCATCCTGCCACCTTTGTTCCTCATCGATCACCTGATTTTCAAAAATACCCGAGTTTGTGACAAACTTGAAGATGTGCTGTCACACTCAAAAACACTGGAAATTCTTCACATTATCAGGTATTGATGGACAAGGAACCAGCTCAATGGAAAACTTTTTACATCTTTTTATATCCACCGGGTTTAACATGCCCGCGGTGACTGCAAGAGAGTCTGCTATTCGATTTCCTCTCCTAGAAATAAGGGCTATGTTGAATGCATCAAACTCCTCCATGAGGTCCATAACCCTAGTCCTATAAAGGCTCAGTATTTTGTCGCGGCATGTATACTTTCCTTTGATTTGCTTGACAACCAACTCAGAATCTCCCAAAACCTTCAAGCATTTAACATGTTTGCTCAATGCTAGACGTAAACCGTAGATCAATGCTTCGTATTCTGCCACATTGTTTGTGCAAGGAAATTGCGATCTGTAGGCGACCAATAATGGTTTACCTCCTGGACCAGTGAGCTCGACTCCAGCTCCTGCTCCCTGTCTAGATTTTGATCCATCAAACTTGAGCAACCACGTGTAATCCTTTTCCTCAGAAGAACCACCATGACACACTTCTTCTTTAAGTTCATCAGCAGCTTTCTCAACATCAAGAGCATAGACCCCTAGGTCTGGCTCGGAAAAGCTGAACCTCATTCGGCTTGTTAAAATCCGTTATAATCTCCTTAAGCCTCGGTTCGTTTTCCACTCTGATTTGGTTAGCAATGCCCTTCCATGGCAGCCACATATGCGAGCAGTCTGTTGCAAAATAGCCATTCAGCGTTTTCATCCAATCTCTCGCAAGTAACATTCCATACCTACTTGGGATGTTAACCACCAAAATGTCTACAACTTGCTGGACCCTGGGTTCAGAATTTAATTGAATCTTGACATCATATAAGGTCCCTACTACATTTACCTCTGAACGGTCCAATTGCAAGACCGTGCATTTGGATGAAACCGGTTGTAGACCCAGCATTTGACATATCTCCGTAGGCATGAGGTTGCTCGTGGCTCCTGTGTCTACCAAACGAGTTATGCAAGTTCTTACCCGCAATTCTCGAGTTAATAAGAATGGCGGGACATCCCTTCTCTCCTTTCGCAAAATCGGATGGGATTCAGCTCTTTTTTCCTTCCACATCGGATCGGGTGAGTTCAAAGCTCTTATCAACGCCTCCTTTTGACCGAGGCAATTTAGTTGCGTCCAGGGAATGAAAGGCTAGATTTGGACTTCTTCATATCCTCCACTACGTCATAATTTGGTTTTTCGAATTTGACTGTCTTACGGACGTCATTAGACATTTCTCTTACGAGTGGAGGGGGAGGGTTGTTACTTGCCTTTGTATCCGGAGGAAGAATAGAAGCTGTTTGGAGGTGTTGATGAGGTTTTAGGGGCTTTAGACTTACTCCTCAAATGGTACCCATGAGTCCCCTTTCCGAAATCTCGAAAAGCTTGCACCTCCTGTTCCAAAACTTCGTCTTCTTCCTCCTCGCTCTCACCCTCTTGGTGATATGTTGTTTCCATCACCATAATATTTTCATCTTGCCGATACGATGGATCCTCATTTGATACCGGTTCCAAATCATCAACTTGTGCACTGAAGACAATGAGTGTATCTAGCGATCTCGGGACAATTCCTCTCATTGTGTTCTTTTGTGTTATGTAACTTGCACCCTCTTTCCCATGCCAAATCTGAAAGATTCAAAAGAGAATTGGATTGGCTAGGGCCTGCGAAGCATCTAATTGATTAGCAATGGGAGGAGGAACTCCCCCATTGTTTGGCTTAGTGTTCCAGTGCCTCCCTCTATTGTTAAAATTCTGACTTGGGTGAGGGGCACGGGACTCATGCTTCTGCTGTTGAACACTGTCATTACTTAGTTTATGCACTAGTTTCTTGAGCTCTTCGACTTCCGAAAAGACATCCTTCGGTGGAACCACATTGTTGTTAACCCCCATTGGATTTGCATAATTGATGGGGTCTTGATTCCACATTTGGGTGGGGTTATGAGGAATTGGATTCCCATATGGATTGATACCTTGAATTGGGATTGGATTCGAAACAGGGAACTATGGCTTGAGGATTGACTTGACTAGTTTCCTGCGTAGTTGATTGAGCTGTTACTGCAAAAATGCGAGGAACAGGTGGAATGGTTGTGATTGGTTGGATTGGAATGGGTGCATATGAGGGTCTTTGGTGGATACGGCTGCTGATATGGGAAGGCGTTCATACTTGGCATTTGTGGTGCCATGAGTTGATTTGCCTAGGGAACTTGACCATATGGAGCACCTTTGTCCCAACATAGGCATCTGGGTAAACCCGTAGCCTTGCGGTGTCAATTCTTGCTCAATAGTCATGGCTTCATTATAGGCCAAAGCCAGCGTGGTGACCCGAGGATTACGCCTTGCAAACATGGCTGTCATGGGGTCCAATGCCCCAAAATATATCTGCAAAGCTACTGCGAGGATCGATGGCAAAATGTCTAATTGCTCTGTTATAGTTCTTTTGGAATCTCCGATTAAACATTCGGATTGGTTCCCCTTGGCCCCGTTTGCATGTAATAAACCGATTGTAAATAGTTGCGGGATCTAAGGGCGACCTAAATTGATTGACAAATGCATTTTCCATTTGTGTCCAAGAGGTGATTGAACCGGTTGGCAAGCATATATACCATTCATATGCTATTGGATCCAAGCTCATGGGGAAAAGTCTGCAGGCTACATCTTCATGCTTGAACTTGCGGCCTAATTAAAACATCTCTATAGGCTTGGATATGTTCTTCTGCTTGTTCTTAGGCCATCCGGCTTGTATTTAGGCAAAAATATTTCAATGTTCTTGGGGATTTCATGGATATCCCCGACAATATTCAAAGGAGTATTGTTAGCTCCATACCAAGGAGCTCTTGGAGCTTGAGCCATTTGACTCGGAATTGATGTAGACAGGACCTACAATAGCGAGAAGAAATATTACAAACTATAGGCACACTAGGGGCAACGGATATTATTGGCGTAGGTCCACTCGACGTTCCTGGAGAAAACGAGGCCTTTTGCTACTTTGGAGTGCTTACGACTTGCTTGACTTTACCCTTGGGAGTACCAGTAAGGTCGTGCAAAATGGTTTCTCCGGTTGTTTGAAACTTAGTCGCAATACGGCGTGGTGGGTCCAGCACTGCTGAGGAAACCCTCGGCTAGTTCGAAGAAAACCTGCAACAAACACAAAAACGAGTGTTGCAGTTTAGCCGTAAATAATTTCAGAATTAAATCAAAAACAAAATATTCAGATATAAAAATTGAAATAGATAAACCGATTCGGCCCTCCTTCTAGCGCCAATCTGTTGAGTGGTGTTTTAACCCGATTGTGAAAACACACTCTCCTGTAGGATCCGAGTCCTAAATCCTCTGCTTGCAAAGAAAAAACGATTTCTCCAAGGTTCTTATTATGCTAATTATTGATTATCAAGGATGTTGTTTAAAATGAAATGCTAAGAACACCTTAGGGTTTGCAAGTGGATGTTAACAAGGGGCACTGTGGTTTATTAATTTTGAACTTTCAATGGACTCAAAATGAATAAAATCTGTTTTAACCTTTAATTCTGATGGATTTTCAGTGATTTATTCAAACACAGTAATTAAACTGCTGAAAATAAAATATGGGTTTGAAAAGCAAAGACAAAATAAATAAAAATGTAAAATAAATTACAGTCAGAAAGTTGTCATTAATCTGATGAAACCGAAGATACTGAGGCTTTCTACATGCAACCTAACCTAATGAACTTGCACTTTCACACAATCCAAATAGGCCAGGTGCGAGTCTCGAGGGTTTTCGTGGTAATTCCAGAAAATAGGTATTCGCATGAAGCAACCAAGAGATCTTGCATTAACTTCACCTAAAAACCTAAGAAATCTGGAAGGGAAAGATAGACATTAAATCATGCATGCAAAAGTTACTCCTTCTTTCTCATCCAATAAGATGCCAACTCTCTGTATTTGTATTTAAATGATATCTCGATTACATTCAAAAATGTTCCAGGTGTAAAAGAAAATCCCAGAACAAAAAGAAGGAAATTGCCCAAGTACGGGCCCAGAATAGCACAAAGCTCTCGTCTCTGCAACTCCGTATTCGGCAATTTCCAACCCCTTCTTCGATTTGCAATTCTGGTCTTATAGCATTGTTATGGCTCTTCGATTTCCTCCGTCGCTTCATTTCCTCTTCCTGTGGGCGACCCTTCAAATTCTTGCCTTTCCTTGCTTTGATTCACGCTCAAATTTGAAAATGCTTCGAAATTCATCTCTGCATGTAACGCCTCTGCAAGTTTGACACCTGTGCGCCACGTGTCCTGCCTTTTCTACGCCTGCTGTAACGCTTTTCTGCAAAAACCTGACAAAACTGCAAGTCCGCCTGTTCACCTTCTTGGCCACGATATCGCGACATGTCATGAAATCGCGACATGTCGCGATATCGCTACATGCTTTCTGTCGTACGCCTTCATCAGCTCCCCGTAGCGATGTCGCGACCGTTTTTCATTTGTCTACCTCCGGCAACTTCTCGTAGCGATATCGCTACCGTTTCAACATTTTGAGCCCTCCTCTTCGAATGGTAGCGATATCGCTACCACTTTCTAACTTTGAGCCCTTTTCAAAATGTGGTAGCGATATCGCTACCACCTTGGCCTTGCCGCGTCCCTTTGAAATGTGGTAGCGATTCGCTACCACTTTCGTTTCAAGCCTTCTCCTTGTGACATGGTAGCGATTCGCTACCATTTTTGTTTCAAGCCCTCTCACTAAACTTGTAGCGCTATCGCTACCCTCTGACTTTGAGACTGGCCTTTATGAAATTTGTAGCGATATCGCTACCATTTTGAACTTTGAGTCTTCTTTCCGCAAGGCGTAGCGAAATCGCTATCGTTTCTCTGCTTCGAGCCTGATTTTCATTTCCGTCGCGATTTCGTGACATCTTCCTTGTACCGTACAACTATGCCAAAATGCGTCGCGAAATCGCGACACCTTTCATCATCCGTACGTCTTGGCAAAACCTGTCGCGATATCGCGACGTTTTTCCCCCTCGGACCTTCATGCAGCTTTCTGTCGCGATATCGCTACCGCTTTTTCTTTCCGTACGCCTCCCCGAAACACGTCGCGAAATCGCGACCATTTTTCTGTTTTGTTGCCGTTGACCGCGTTGACCGCGATTTTCCGACATGTCGCGATTTCGCGACAATTTTCTGGCTTCGGTCGCGATGGCGCAACCAGTCGCGATTTCGCGACACCTTTCAACACTTAGGCATTTTTTTTTCTTTTCTTCAATTTTAGCATCTGGGTCACCGAGATTCTTCTCTGCAAGCCTGCAAAAAGGTGGGTCCCCAATTTTGGGGTGTGTTGTGGATCAACCACAACAGTACCTATTCATACCTCTCGAAGACTCACTCTAGTGGATTTTAGGTGTCCTCCTTTGGTTTAATCCACCCACCTCCTATTACCTTCTACAAAAATATTATTAGATGAGTGAGCTATACAACTTTTTACATTCTATTTTTTAGTACTAACAAGAAGTTAAAATGTGCTCATGTATAGTTTAGAAATATTTAAATAAATCCTAATCTATTTAGAATGGATTTATTCTTTTCACCCAAATGAGAATGCCTTTTATCATCCTTACAAGCATAAGACTACATAGATGTAATATTATCTCACCTAATACAAATATAATCATGATTGTCAAGGAAAATTGCATCTTATACATCAAACTATATAGCTAGTTCAATTAATGAATATTAAGCAACAAAAAGGACTATATCCTCTACTTAAGCATACAATCCATTTAAAACATACAATCATCACACTATCCTTATAATTAATACAAGAATAATGTTACACAAATTATATTAATTATCCAACCATGATGTAATTTTAATTCAATCATGTGATGTAATAAAATATAAACCAATAATTTCAATACACATATAACCAACCATATTTTTCTAAATTTGTTACTTCATGAGCATTGTATCAAGCATTCATCATATTGATTAACAACGTAGTAATATATAAAATTTCACATATATTGAAATTTATAGATGAAGCCAAAACAAATGATATTAGATCAATATGAGAACATATCAGGGTTGTAAGTGAATATATATATGTGTGTGTGTGTGTGTGTGTGTGTGTGTGGAGTTAGGTGAAGATAAGTCACCAACACTTTGTTAGAATAAGATAAAAGGAATATTGTTTCTATCATTGAAATCATACATAGATACATCTTTCATTAGATTTAAAATCCTACATGTTCCATAATTAGTCTTTGAAAATAATTGTAATAACCCACCCCTAATCTAATATTTATTTTTTTGATTTTTTTGCTATTTTGTTTGCTTTCTGTTTACTTCTTTTTCTGATTTTTTTGTGTTTTAGATGTTGATTGCTAATACAAAAAGATAACATAACAAAATAGACACATTCAACAATACCCAGATGCTAGAAACAACTCCGGATTGATATTCTTGAATACCCAGTTCATACAATGTACTATTTTCATCAAATACCAACTAGGGCATAATTTCATAAAACCCCAAATGGACAAAATGTTTCAGATTACAAAGAGATGCATACCCATTTGATTACAATGGAAGAATACAAGGAGAATACCCTAAAATGGATGCCACAATCTGCAACCCTAGCCTCAGTGCACAACAATCATCTTCAAAACCCCAACGCCAAACACAAGTGATTAGCCCAACAAATGTACGACCTGCCTGGAAGTGTACGACCAACTTAGAAAAATCTAAAACTCCACCAAAAAATTTGCTATCTCTCCCAATGGGTCACCCAGCTACTAGGAATCCAATGATCAAATACCCATAATCGATAGAAGCCCCTGTTGTGCGCTGCAACTAAACAGGTATGGCTGGAAATGCCAAAATGGTACGACCACCTTCAGGAAAAACTACTACAAACTCAAACCAAAATTATCTGCAAATCAATCCTCACCAAAAACCACCTCTGAAATCTCCATTAAAGTGCAAACTCAGCCTCTGAATGAAACTGACAGTCGATTGCTCAGGGAATGATCTTTCACATCCACAAGCAATGCTCCTTGCAAGGGTTTTCATCCTCACAAAGCCATGAAAACTTTGCCTCAAAGCTGCAAGTTCTCGCTAGAGAGAAAAATATGAAATTACTTGGATCCCCCGAAAATGAGCTCCACTTCTCCTTATATCTCCAAATCCCATGCCCTAATTAGGGTTGAGGTGACTTTTTAATATTTTAATATTACTTTTCCAAGTCGACCCCCTTTAAGAAAATCCCTAAGTCACTTTTCATTTAAATAAAATATTTCACTTGACTTAGGAAAATAAGCTACTTTATTATTTAATATAATGCCATAAGTTAAATATTTAATTTAACTTAGGAAATCATTAAATATTAAATAATCCTCCTCCAAAAAGAGATAACTAGACCAACTGAGCAGAAATAGACCTCGAAACATAGCTCACTGCAAACCCATAACAAAATGATGACCAAAACCCATACTTACTAAAAATAGTAAGTAGCTAAAAATAGCAAGTGACAACTCGAACCACCGAAAAGCACAAGAATCAACTCTCTCTGAACAAGGAACACCACTCACCATCACCACTGACTGACCAAAAGCCAACTTACTAAAAATAGTAAGTTACTAAAAATAGAAAGTGATGGTCAACAACTCCAAATCACCCCCAAAAAAGGTAGAAGAAAGTTGGCGAAGCATAGAACTCAAAGAACCAAACCCCAATAGGGTTCCCAATCACCTCCACTAGCCTACGGGAACCCAGTAGTAGGCTAATCCACAAGAATGTTGTTAACTACTTAGAGAGGGGACATTACAGTCCTCCCTCCCCAAAATTGCTTGTCCTCAAGCAATTGTAACTCTGGATGTTGTAGAATTTGTTCACTCTCCCAAGTAGCATCCTCAACCGGCAAGTTCCTCCATTTGACCAGAAACTCCCTGATCACTCTCCTCCTGAGGGTACGCTCTCTGGTGTCAATGATGGCCTCTGGAACTAAAACAAGTTTCCCTTCTTCATCGAGTGGTGGCAGCTCGAAAGAAGGAACCACATTTCCACCCAATGCCTTCTTAAGGCGTGAGACATGGAAAACATTATGTACCCTACTGTCAACCGGTAACTCCAACTCGTATGCCACTTCTCCAACCTTCCTGGAGATCCTGAATGGTCCATAGAAACGTGGCTTAAGCTTCTCCTTTCCACTCTTCTTGAGAGTGGACTGCCTGTATGGCTGCAATCTCAAATAAACCAAGTCACCGACATCAAAACTGCGCTCTACACGATGTTGATCAACATATATCTTTTGCTGATTTTGTGCCTATTGTAAATTATCCTTCAAATATTTCATGATGTCCTAGCTGTCCTGCAACAAATCTCTAGCCCTCAACACTCTACTATCCCCAAGAAGCAAATCCATGAAGCTAGGGGCTTCATACCCATACAGAGCCATGAATGGTGACATCCCAATAGACATGTGGTAAGTGGTATTATAACAAAACTCACCAAGGTGCAGCCATTTAATCCAAGCCTTCTGCTGCCCCGAAATGTAATTCCTGAGATACCCTTCCACCCATTTATTGACTATCTCTGTTTGCCCATCCATCTGTGGGTGGTAACTAGTGTTGGGGGTGAGCTCGGTTTCGCTCAATCTGAAAAGCTCCTGCCAAAACAAGCTCATGAACCTATTGTCCCTATCACTAACAATTGTCTTAGGCATCCCATGCAATCTGAACACCTCTCTAAAGAATAGATCTGCCACCTGTGTTGTTGTATATGTCGCTGAAATAGCAAAAAAGTGAGCAAATTTGGTGAGCCGGTCAACCACAACATAAATGCAATCTTTGCCTTGTACCTTAGGCAAACCAGTGATGAAATCCATGGAGATTCCTTCCCATTTCTGATTAGGAATCGGTAGGGGCTGCAATAAACCAGCTGGGTAAGAGTGCTCATCTTTATTCTACTGACAAATGGTACACTCCCGAACATACTGGAGAACCTCGTTCTTAAGTCCTTTCCAAGAAAACCTTTCTCTAACCCTCCTGTATGTCTTAAAGAACCCTGTATGACCAGCCATGGGGTCATCATGAAAACATTTTAGAACTCTCAATTTGAACCTTGAGTTTGGAATCAAAAGTATCCTATATTTATACATAATCAGCCCATTCATCATCGTATATCTATCATCATGCAAAGATCCCTCAATCACACTAGTAGCCCATGTGTCCTTAGCATATTCAACCATAATTTCTTCTTTCCAGTTTGTTGCTATCTCAGTCAAAGAACATAAATATGGTCTCCTGGATAAAGCATCAACAACTATGTTCTTTTTTCCTTTGACATAAACAATGTCAAAATCATATGCCTGAAGTTTACTGACCCATTTCTGTTGTCTCTCATTAAGATCCTTCTGATTCAGGAAATATTTGAGACTGTTGTGATCAGTTTTGACAATGAATTTGCCTCCCACAAGATAGGGCCTGAACTTGGCCAATGCATGCATAATGGCCAACATCTCCTTGTCATAAATAGAATAACTCCGTTCAGCCCCTCTTAACTTCCTACTCTCGAAAGCAATGGGATGTTTGTTCTGCATCAATACTGCTCCTATCCCCTCACCCGAAGCATCACACTCCAGCTCAAAAGGTTTGGAGAAATCAGGTATGGCGAGTACAGGACATGAACACATTACCTGTTTGAAGTGCTCAAAACACTTCTACGCTGATTCTGACCATTCAAATACCCCCTTCTTGGTCAAATCTGTAAGTGGGGCTGCCGACTGTGAAAATCCCTTAACAAATCTCCTATAAAATCCACACAGACCAAAAAACCCCTTAAGCTGAGTGAGGTTTGTTGGTGTAGGCCAATCCATAATTACCTTGATCTTTTCAGGATCAACACGAACACCCTCTGAGCTGATAATGTGTCCAAGGTAAAGCAACTCAGTTAGCCCAAAATCACATTTGGACTCCTTAGCGTAGAAAGACTCCTACTCAAGAATACTCAACACCTCCTCAAGGTGTCTCAAATGCTCCTCCCAAGATCTACTGTAGACAAGAATATCATCAAAGAATATCAGGACTGATTTCCTGAGTTGCCTACTGAATGTCCTGTTCATACAGGATTGGAAAGTGGTTGGAGCATTGGTCAAGCCAAAAGGCATAACCAGGAACTCAAAGTGCCCAAAGTGACACCTGAAGGTTGTCTTCTCCACATCCTGCTCCCGAACCCTGATCTGGTGATAACCTGATCTCAAGTCAATCTTAGAGAAGAAGCATGCTCCGTGTAGCTCATCAATGAGCTCATCTATACGTGGAATTGGGTATCGATTCTTAATTATTTTCTTGTTCAGAGCTCTATAATCTATGCACATCCTCATTGTCCCATATTTCTTTTTCACCAAGACTACTGAGGAAGCAAAAGGGCTCTTGCTCGATCGAATGTGACCCATATCCAGTAGCTCCTTAATTGCCTTCTCTATCTCATCCTTATGATGTTTTGGATGTCTATAAGGGGTAGTGATGACTGGCTTAACTCCATCTTTGAGCTCAATGATATGCTCAATACCTCTCTCAGGAGGTCTCCCTGGGGGTATATCACCAAATACCTTTGAATGCTTAGTCAAAAGTTTCTGTATCTCAGGATGGTAGTCATTCTTCTGGTGTTCTGCAACGTTGGGCATTATGAGGCACTCTGCTGCCCACTCCACCTGATCATGATGAAATAGTATTTCCATCCTCTTGAGGGAAACTACCCTCGCTCCTCCATCAGACATGCCCCGCAAAACTATCTGCCTCCCTGCTGAATCAAACTTCATCTCCATAGTCTGCAGGTTCATATAGAACTCCCCAAGGGTACGCATCCAATGCATACCAAGCACCACATCAGTATCTCCAATACTCACCACATAAAAATCATCTCTCAACTCGTACTCCCCAAGCTGGATGCGCAAGTCAGGGATCTTCCATGTGCATGTGAGGGTAAATCCATCGACAACCATTACTTTAAAACCCTCAAACTCCTCAGTTTTAATTCCCCTCTTAGCAACTAGCCCTTCATCTATGAAGTTGTGCGTGGCACCAGTATCAATGAGAGTAATAACTCATTGTCCATTAATGACACCACGTACCTTGAAGGATCCAACCTTCTGAAAACTAGAAAGTTGGGCTATTGTACCTTCGGGTTTGGGCTCCCATTCAACCTCTTCTTCTAAAATTTCTTCATCACTACTTTTTGAATCAGCTTGCTGGTCTGAATTTTTTGATCTTGTTTCATCAGCTGAAAAGTATTCAATCTGCTTAACCTTAGCCTTAACTGAGCACTTGTGAGATGGGTCCCATGGTTCCCTGTAGTGGAAACATAACTTCTTCCTCCTAAGCTCATTTAGCTGGTCATTATCCAATCTATTTGGAACATTCCTCTACTGCGTGGAACCCTTCTGGAAATGTCTCTTATCCTTATCTTTCCTATCCAGGAATGGCTTAGATTGTGATTTGTGTTTTGGGACAGCAAATTCCATGTTTCGAGCTTTCTTCATAGCATCCTGCAAGGTTGGAGGGTCAAAAGCTTTCACCCAACCCCTAAGTGGTTCCATTAGCCCTTCATTAAAAAGTACCACAAGCCTCCTCTCTGTGATGCTCGGAACCATCACCGATAGTCTCTAAAATTCTGAAATGTAGGTCTCAATAGATCCGTATTGTCTCAACTGCGCCAACTCTCTGAAATGCAGCTCTGGATCCTTTTTGTCGAATCTCTCTATGATTTTATTGGTAAACTCATCATACGTCATGATTAAACCATGTCCCAAAGTGACTAGTCCATGGTACCACCACTCGTGAGCAATTCCATCCAAATGCAAAGTGGTAAACTTAATTGCCTCATCCTCGGGCATCGGTCTAAGGGCCAAGTAATTATCCAATTTTTGCACCCAAGCCCTAGTTGTGCTCCTATCACTACCATCAAAATGAGGTAGGGTAACCTTACCCAGAGCCTACTAAAAGTCTCTCTGTATAGGAGGTCTCCTCTGCTCAACTCTATTACCATCGCCCATGTGGTCAGCCCTCTTCTGATTCATAAATTCATTCATAGATAAGTTGGCACGTAGGTCTGCTGGTAGTGCCGAATATTCAGCCCACAGTTCAATCAAGTTATTTGCCATAGGTGCATGAACTTCCTGTTGTGTTTGTGTCTCCTCCCTATGTATAAAGGTAGGTTGCAAGGGTCTAAGGACCGATCCTGTAGCTATTGTATTATTTTACCCGTTATGATTCTGTGGACGAGATGAACTAGACTCACCATTCTGTCCAGGTACAACTGTAGGGGTGAACTGATTAATCTTCCCCAATATCTGGGACATCATCTCAAACATGCATTCAAACTTTCTCTACATGGCCTCACCGGGATCTTCTAGATCAACATGTCCCTTATCTCTATCTGCCATTTCTCCAAATAAATCCCCATCGTCACTAGAATCTTTGGAATGTATTCTAAGGATGTTAGAAACTGTCTCACCCTCAGGAGTTGTTGGAGGTTGCCAAAGTTTTCTTTGTTCCCTATTGGTATACCTCTTTTCTCTTTCGCTCATATGCAACAAACCCAAGTTTTATCCATAGGATGGTAGGAAACTAGCTCTGATACCACTGTAATAACCCACCCCTAATCTGATATTTATTTTTTTGATTTTTTTACTATTTTGTTTGCTTTTTGTTTACTTCTTTTTTTTTTTTTTTTTGTGTTTTAGATGCTGATTGCTAATATAGAAATATAACATAATGAAATAGACACATTCAACAATACCTAGATGCTAGAAACAACTCTGGATTGATATTCTTGAATACCCAGTTCATACAATGTACTATTTTCATCAAATACCAACTAGGGCATAATTTCATAAAACCCCAAATGGATAAAATGTTTTAGATTACAAAGAGATGCATACCCATTTGATTACAATGGAAGATACCGGGCGTGCCAAAAATTGTTGGTCATGAATTTGCCTAGTCATATAAAATGCGCCCTAGACCTGGCCAACATTGAAATGCCGAGAGAAAGAGAAGTCTCCTGGGCCAATCTCCAGAGAGGGCTGGCTCCCAAACTAATCTAAACTGATTTCAAGGTTCAGGGTTAGAAATAACAGAAAGAGATGGAAATATGGCTGAATCTGATAGTTGATAGGGAGAACAACCTCAGATAGCAAATAACCTCAAACTAAATCCCTAAGATAAGCAGCAACTGATTCTTAGAATGCACATACAAAAATTGGATCAGACATTGACCATAAGTTTACCTTAAATTATACTTCAAATATTCAAATGAAAACATAGCCAAATTTAGAACAACAGAATTCAACATATATTTTAACATTGGACTAAGCAGAAGTGAATCACACAGAAAGCATCACATGAACAACAGTTTGGATCACCAACTCAAAAGACTCTAAGAACATAGCAAAATGCACATAGGATTTCTGCTTCAATTTTTTGCAAAAGGGTCCTCCCCTTTTTTCTTGAGATGTACATGAGTATTTATAGAGGCCTTCTCTCTCCCTTTCGCATCACAACATTTAAAACATAAAACATATTTTGAAGAGGTGATCCAAAAAATATGCACTTGAAAAGAGAAAGAATCCCCCTAAATCTGCCTCGAAGAAATCACATTCCCTGCTTTTATGGATCAAATTTGAAAATCGAACAAAAACAAGGGACCAAATTTCTCCATTAAATGACTATTCTTAGGGCATGCTTTAGGATATCATGAACAAGAGCTTTTAATACCGGAGGCATCTTTAATTTTGGTGGCGTCGAAAACTGCATGATTTAACATGTTCTTCCATCTTGCGCACATAGGTAAATAGCAAAACATTTAATCTTGGAACCTCTTAGACCTCGATCTCAAAATCAGTTGGAGAGCTTTCATTACTTCATTCGATCCATGTTCTCCTATGCAATATGAAGAAAAAAATGCGAACATAACATAATTGGGCCTTTGTTGTCGCTTCTATCATGAAAACGCGACATGTCGTGAAATTGCGACATTTTCTTCTTATTGCTTTTTCTTGTTGCTACCAATCACGAAAATGCGACATGTCGTGATATTGCGACATTCTTCTCTCACTTGGCACTTGTCTTCTTTACCCCCATGAAAACGTAACATGTCTTGAAATCGTAACAATTTTCTATCTTCTCCATCAGTTCCGCTTTCCTGCTGCAAAAACATGATAGTTGCGAAAATGTGACATGTCATGAAATCACGACAATTTTCTCCATTTTGTCCTTTCATCTTCATGCTTCTGCAAAAATGCGACGTGTCATGAAATCGCGACATTCTCCTCTATCTTGGCTCCTTTGCTGCTCCTTTACGCAAAAATGTAATCGCGAAATCGTGACAATCTGCCTTTGTTTTGTTCCTTCGCTGCTCCAAGTCACAAAAATGTGACATGTCGTGAAATTGTGACATTCCGTACTTGGCACTGTCCTCTCCGCTTTCTCCCTGCGAAAACACGACAAGTCATGAAATCGTGACATTTTACTTCTGCCTTGTCCTTCATTGCTTTTCGACCGCGAAAACATGACAGGTCGCAAAAATGTGACATGTCACAAAATCGTGACAATTTTCTATCTTCTCATTCGTTTTCGCTTTCTAGCACGAAATCGTGATATGTCGCGAAATCGCAACAATTTTCTCCCGTCGTGGCTTTTTCTCCTTTCTCCCCATGAAAACGTGACATGTCGTGAAACCGCAATAATTTTCTTTTGCCTTGTATTTTTTTGCTTTCGAGCGCAAAATCGCGACATGTCGTGAAATCGTGACAATTTTCTTCCACCTGGTATTTTTCTACTTTCGAGCACAAAATCGTGACATGTCACGAAATCGTGACATTCTGTACCATTTTGCACCGTCCTCACTTTTTGACCGCGAAAACATGATAGGTCGCGATATCGCCCTTGTCGGCCATGAGAGCCCTCACTAACAAGATGACATCTATGGATCGGAGAGAGGCGAAAAGGAACTTTCAGCCACGAAGATTTGTTCCAGTGGTAACTAGAGAGCAAGTTGCTCCTAGCAAGGTTATAGAGAAAGTACCTAAGACGAACTCAGCGATCCTGGTAAGTGAAGAGGCTGGCCCCTCTAAAGTTTCACATGAGCCATCTTACTGGTGTTCTTCATGCAACGACCCACATGATGAGTCCACTTGCATGATCCACCAAAATTATTTACAAGTTCTTATGGGGAGCTGTATAAACATGTTTCGAGAGGTGGATCATAATTCCGTGAGACCTCCTGAGGAATACATGGTAGTCTTGACACGCAGTGGCAAGAAACCAATGGTGGTAGATCCGACTAAGATGGAGTCGTTGAAAGGGCCTCCTACACAAAGAATGTTGGCATTTTTGCCACATTTTTTGTTGTTGTTCATGCAAAATAATGCACAAATTGTAGAGATACTCACTCCTCTGTCTATCCCTCCAAGCACCTCGAAAGGGATAATTAGTAAAAAACAAAAATCTCTACAAGTTTTGTGCCAAAGCAAAGTAAGTGAAAAATGTCGCGATATCGTGACATGTCGCATTTTCGTGACCTATCACGTTTTCGCGACGTCCGATGCAAAAAAGAGCTAAGCACAGAAAATGTCACGATATCGTGACATGTCATATTTTTGCGACTTGTCACATTTTCATGACTTGAAGCAGCAAAGGAAGCAGTAAATGCAAAGTTGTTGCGACATCGTGACATGTCGCATTTTCACGGCAGACAGTGGCAAGAAAGCAAAGTGATAGGCAGATATCATGATTTCGTGCAAGGAAGCAACAAAAGGGGAGCGCTAAAAGAAAATGTCATGTTTTCTTTTCATGTAATCGCGATTTGTCATGTTTTCGTGGCCAGAAAGTGAGGATGGCGCAAAATGGTACGGAATGTCATGATTTTGCACTCGAAAGCAAAAAAATACCAGGTGGAAGAAAATTGTCGCGATTTCATGACATGTCCCGATTTTGCGTTCGAAAGCAGAAAAATACCAGGCGAAATAAAATTGTCATGATTTTGTGACATGTCGCGTTTTCGTGGGGAGAAAGGAGAAAAATCCAAGGCAGGAGAAAAATGTCGCAATTTCGTGACATGTCGTGAAATCGTGCTAGAAAGCGAAAACGAAGGAGAAGATAGAAAATTGTTGCGATTTCATGACATGTCACATTTTCGTGACTTGTCATGTTTTTGCTACCGAAAAGCAATGAAGGACAAGGTGGAAGCAAAATGTCACGATTTCATGACTTGTCATGTTTTCGCGAGGAGAAAGCGGAGAGGACAGTGCCAAGTACGAAATGTCATGATTTCGCGACATGTCACATTTTCGCGACTTGGAGCAACGAAGGAACAAAATGAAGGCAGATTGTCATGATTTCACGACATGTCGCGATATCATGACTTGTTACATTTTCGCGATAAGGAGTAGCGAAGGAGCCAAGACAGAGGAGAATTTCACAATTTTGTGACACGTCATGTTTTTGCAGAAGCATGAAGACAAAAGGACAAAATGGAGAAAATTGTCACGATTTCGTGACATGTCACATTTTTGCGACTTGTCACATTTTTGCGATAGGAAAGCGGAACCGACGGAGAAGATAGAAAATTGTCACTATTTCATGACATGTCACATTTTCATGGGGGTAAAGAAGACAAGGGCCAAGCGAGAGAAGAATGTCGCGATATCGCGACATGTCACATTTTCACGACTAGTAGCAACAAAAAAAAGCAGCAAGGGGAAAATGTCGCGATTTCGTGACATGTCGCATTTTCACGATAGAAGCGACAACAAAGGCCCAATAAAGTTCTGTCCGCATTTTTCTTCATATTGCATAGGAGAACGTGGATCGAACGAAGTAATGTTTTAAAAGCTCTCCAACTGATTTTGAGATCGAGGTCAAAGAGGCTCCAAGATTAAATGTTTTGCTGTTTACCTATGTGCGCAAGATGGGAGAACGTGTTAAATCATGCAATTTCGAAGCCACCAAAATTAAAGATGCCTCCGATATTAAAAGCTCTTGTTCGTGATCTCCTAACACTTCAAGCATGCCCCGAGAACAGTCATTTAATGAAGAAATATGGTCCCTTGTTTCTGTTCGATTTTCAAATTTGATCCATAAAAGCAGGGAATGTGATTTCTTCGAGGTAGATTTAGGGGGATTCTTTCTCTTTTCAAGTGCATATTTTGTGGATCTCCTCTTCAAAATCTGTTTTATGTTTTAAATGCTGCGATGCGAAAGGGAGAGGGAAGGCCTCTATAAATACTAATGTACATCTCAAGAAAAAGGAGGAGGACCTTTTTGCAAAAATTGAAGCAAAAATCCTAAATGCATTTTGCTCTGTTCTTAGAGTCTTTTGAGTTGGTGATCCAAACTGATGTTCATGTGATGCTTTCTGTGTGATTCACTTCTGCTTAGTCCAGTGCTAAAATATAAGTTGAATTCTGTTGTTCTGAATTTGGCTATGTTTTCATTTGAACATTTGAAGTATAATTGAAGGCAAACTTATGGTCAATGTTTGATCCAATTTCTGTATGTGCATTCTAAGAATCAGTTGTTGCTTATCTTCGAGATTTAGTTTGAGGTTATTTGCTATCTGAGGTTGTTCTCCCTATCAACTATCGGCTTCGGCCATATTTCCATCTCTTTCTGTTATTTCTAACCCTAAACCTTGAAATCAGTTTAGATTAGTTTGGGAGCCAACCCTCTCTGGAGATTGGCCCGGGAGACTTCTCTTTCTCTCGGCCTTTCAATGTTGGTCGGGTCTAGGGCACATTTTATATGACTAGGCGGATTCATGACCAATAGTTTTTGGCACGCCCGATGGGACGCTTTTGTCTGTCCATGTCGTGGAATTTTCAGTTGACAAACCTGTGCCAAAGTTTTTGCACGCCGGTGGGACTCACAAGTCCCATATTTTGACACCCGAGAGGAATCAAGATTTTGATGAAGCTGTCTTGACCTCAAAGCGGAGATTGTAAGTTCATCTGGTGACTCTGTTGAGGGTGACTGTATAGTACCTAGAAATCTCCAATCGTGAAGCTGGTGAAAATATTTGCTTCATGATCATGAGATCAAGAGCCAAAGAATCGGAAGACCCAGTCGAATTCTTCGAGATCGATGTTCAAAATTGGAGGGAGCGCTCAAGATTGGTAAGTCCTGTGAACCCGTCATTTGCTATCTCTTCATAGGCGACGGGTCAGTTTGTGCCATCTCCGACTCCTCCCAGTACTGCTACGAGCTTGCTAGTACATCCAAATCCTACAGTGCAAATGGCTGGTCAACAACCTCCTCCACGTCAATTTCCTGCTTGGAACCATTCGGGAGCGTTGGACCTGCCTTTTCAAAATCTAGTTCCTACTACAACATTAAAGGCTTTGCCTACATACGATGGGACTGGAAATACCATGTATGAGCATGTGTCAGATGTGGCATCCTTGGCTACAATTCATAATATCACAGATGAAGATGTCATGATCAAATTGCTCGTGCTGTCACTCCAAGGTAAGTTATTGTGCTGGTATAGATCCTTGTCTCCCAACTCCATAAATTCATGGGATCAATTAGCAGAGATGCTAATCCAAGGGTTCAATGAGCAAGTGGACCCATTTTCTTTGTTGCATCAATTTACTAATATCAAGAGGCATCCTCAAGAGGAGATAGTGGATTTCAATGTTAGGTTTGCCCGAACTTGGCGAGAGAGTTCTTGATGGTCTCCGCCCTACTAATGACCAAGCGGCATTTTACTATCTTAGGGCTTTCCACTCAGATATTAGTATGAACATTAGGATGTCCAATGTTCAAACCTTTCCTGCACTATATTCCCAGGCACAAAAGGTCGAGATCGATCTGATTGCCATTGGGAAATTGCCTCCAAAAATGACTATGCCCATTTTTCTCGAGCTTCCGCAATACCAGCCTACAGGTGCAGCCTCCACATCTTACATTGCTCCATCCATGTACCCTTCATCTTCATGGAATCCTCCCACAACTTCGGTACCTATGATTCCCATTCCATAGTTAACCTCTCCAGTTCCAACTCCTGCATTACCTTCTCCACCAGTTCCATTACCTCTACCGGCATCGCCTGTGTCCTCAAGCCCAGATCCTCAATTGGCTGTTTTGCAAGAAATTCAGTCGGCCATGAGAGCCCTCACTAACAAGATGACATCTATGGAGCGGAGAGAGGTAGAAAGGAACTTTCAGCCACGAAGATTTGTTTCGACGGTAACTAGAGAGCAAGTTGCTCCTAGCAAGGTTATAGAGAAAGTACCTGAGAGGAACTCAGCGATCCTGGTAAGTGAAGAGGCTGGCCCCTCTAAAGTTTCACATGAGCCATCTTACTTGGTGTTCTTCATGCAATGACCCACATGATGAGTCCACTTGCATGGTCCACCAAAATTATTTACAAGTTCTTATGGGATTCGTATAAACATGATTCGATAGGTGGATCATAATTCCGTGCTGACGTCTCTGAGGAATACATGGCCAGTCTTGACACGCAGTGACAAGAAACCAATGATGGTAGATCCGGCTAAGATGGAGCCATTGAAAGTGCCTCCTGCACAAGCAACAAAGCAACAAATACCTGCAAAGACTCATGATCCTCCAGCCCCGCAACAAGACCCACCTGTTTTGTCGAAGGATTTGCTTCCACCACAAGCAAAAGAGAGGTTGCAAGCTAAGGCTTCTACCTCCCAACCACAAGCAAAAACAAAGGAACAAGCTAGAGAGACGTTGCGGTATCCATCGTTGACTAAACGACAGTGAGTGGAGGCCACCCAGCAATATAGAAGTAGATTTGAATCTGCTAGTGGAGGGAGAGAGCCGATTTCGATGGAGTACAACATCGTCGAAGAACTCAAAAGGATACCAGCCAAGGTAAGTCTGTATGACACCTTGCAACTGCTGGATAGGTGAATCTCTTACAGGAATCCTTGAAGACCACACAAAGTAAGGGGAAGGCTCCAGCCCAGGTAGTTATGGCTCAAACTCTGACCTCTTCAGTCACCGAAAAAAATAGACCACCACCTTTTTATCTTTCATTGAGAATGGAGGGACATGTGGTGCATAATTGCCTCATTGACTCAGGAGCAGCTACTATTGTCATGCCTAAGGTAGTATGTGATGTCATAGGCATGGAATATACAAGGACTAGCATGGGAGTTTTGCAGCTAGATGGTACCTCAGTAAAGACGGTGGGCATAATTAAGGATGTTCCTATCTCCCTGCACGCCATGCCTTAGATTACTGTGATCCAGGAGATCATAGTAGTGGACCTAGAGCCATGTTTTGGTATGTGTCTCTCCCGAGAGTTCACGGCTAAACTCGAGGGTTACCTTTCTTTGGATTTTACTCATTTGGAGGTGATCCATAAAGGTAAAAAGGTGAAAATTTTCAATGAGAAGCCTTCCACATTTCATGTGGAGAGAATAGATGAAATGGACAGGTTAGAAAATTCGGTGCACATGATGTCCGAAGAATTTGGTGAGCTTGACTTAATGGAAGAAGCTTTGGAAGAGCTCCACCCGAAAAATGAATTTTCCATGGCCAATTTCAACGCCATGATGGAAGCCGACTTGGGGTGTTACTCCATTTTTAAGCCTGAAAAGGCTCAAGAAAAGAATGATGAAAGTCAAGACCAGCTCTGGAAGCTCTATTTCGATGGAGCACGATGTAGAAATGGCGTTGGAGCTAGGATTGTTCTAGTATTACCTTATGGGATTCAACGATCCTATTCATATCGTTTGACCTGGAGCTACACAAATAATGCAGTAGAATATGAGGCTTTATGCCTAGGTCTCAAGAAGGCTGAGAAACTTGGAGCACGATAGTTGCAAATCTTTGGTGACTCCAAGTTGATTGTCAATCAGGTGACCAATAAGTGTGTGTCCAAGCACCACTATCTCAAGAACTATCGCAACAAGGTCTGGGACCTGTTCGAATCATTCTCTGCTCTCAGCATGCATTTCATTCCACGAGAACAAAATAGACATGTTGACCTACTGGCTTCCTTGGGAGCAAATTTTTCACCAATCGAGCAGGTGGTGAGAAGGCCAAAAATAGTGAGAATGGTGTATAGGCCCTCTGTCCCAGACAAGGACACCTTTTGGCAAGTCTTCGATAGCGATGAGCAAATTGTTAACTTTTTGGTTCAAGAAGCTACCACCATCAAGGGAAGGACCTTGGAGCGTGAAGAAACTGAAGGCTTGATTCAGTTGTGGAATAACCACATTCCTAAAGGCCTCATTACTCTAGAAAGCTTGTTTGATCAGAATGATCGGTCCAAGAAGCATCGGATCGAGGTCGACGAGAAAGAATACATGGAGCTTCAGTTGGAGGTCGATAAGGTCATCAAAATTGGGACTGATTCTACTCCTGCTGAATTGCAAGAGATCGGACAATTGTGTCAAGATTTTTCTCGACATCATGGCCTGGAGCTACGAGGATCTGAGGGGATATGATAAAGAGATCATTCAACACACTATCAAGCTGGAAGGAGTCAAACCCTTCGATAGAAGCAAGAGACTAGTGAACCCAAATATTGAAGCCCTCATGAAGGCCGAACTTGCGAAGATGTTGCAGGCCAAGATTATATATCCGATTAAGCACTCGACTTGGGTTGCTAATTTGGTTTCGGTCCATAAGAAAAATGGAGATATACGGCTGTGTGTGGATTTTCAAAACTTGAACCGAGCATCCTTGAAGGATCACTACCCATTGCCTCGCATTGATCAGATCCTTCATGTTGTTGCTGGGGCTCAGCGCTTTTCATTGCTAGATGGATTCTCTGGATACAATCAAATTTGGGTCAGGGATGAGGATCAACACAAAACCGCATTCACAACCAAGTGGGGTACCTTTGCCTATCAGCGCATGCCCTTCGGATTGTCCAATGTTGGGGCTACATTTCAAAGGGCCATGGACATCGCATTTGGGGAGCTTTTAAATAATATCATTGTCATCTATCTCGATGATATGACTATCTTTTCACACAAATGAGAAGAACACTATTCTCATTTGAGGCAGATATTTGAGAAATGTCGGGAGTTTGGCATTTCCATCAACCCAAAGAAGTCCATTTTTATAGTAAAGGAAGGTAAGCTCTTGGGACATGTCATCTCAGAGAACGGTTTGGCAATTGATCCATCGAGAGCTGAAGCTTTGAAGAAACTATCACTCCCTGCCAATAAGAAAGAGTTGCAATCTTTCTTCGGGCAAATCAATTTTGTCAAGAAAATTTATTTTCGACTTTGCTCGAGTAGTCAAGCCCATGACTAAGCTATTAAAGAAAGATGCGGAGTTCAAGTGGACAACTCAGAGGAAAGATGCATTTCAGGAGATTAAAGATAGAATTGCACAAGCCCCTGTGTTGATCAATCTGGATTATTCTAAGGACTTCATTTTGTATGCAGTTGGAGAGGATGAAAGCTATGCTGCAGTGCTTACATAGAAAGGAGATGATGGGGATGAAAGACCCATTGCTTTCCTTAGCTAGGTTATCTTACCCCATGAGGAGAGATACAATTTCATTGAGAAGCAGGTCTATGCTATCATGAAGTCTCTCAAAAAGTTCAAGCACTTCGTATCTCAGAGCAAGACGATCGTCTACGTCATCCACCCCGATGTAAGGAACTTCATCATTCAGGGCGAGATGGGCGATAAGTGTGCCGGTTGGGTCACTAAAATTCAAGAGTTCGATGTTGAGATCCATCCAACCAAGTTGGTGCGGGGTAAGGCCTTATGCCAGCAATTAGCAAAAACTACGGCCTCTGAGATAGTTGATCATCAAGTGAACGACCCTACTAAAGAAAGGAATCTAGTGAACATCTTTGCACAAGGCCAAGATTGGGCAGATGACCTTGTTGAGTATTTTTCAATGGGTAGATGTCCCCCATAATTAAATGCTTCGCAATGGAGAAGGTTTCACCTACAAGCTCTTAGGTATGTATTGTTTCCCGAGGGATTGTTCTTCAAAAACATTGATGGAGTTCTCCTAAGGTGCGTTAAGGAACCCGAGAAAGCTAGATTCTTGGAGGAGTTTCATTCTGGCATGTCGGGAGGACATTACACTGGTAGGCCTATGGCCTTAAAGATTATTCGGGCTGGTTACTATTGGCCAACTTTGTTCGTGGATACTTTCAAGATTGCTCAAGCTTGCGATAAATGCCAAAGGTATACGGGACGGATCAGAAATGCACCATTGCCCCTACATCCAATTCAAGTAGAAGCACCTTTTTAGCAATGGGGGCTAGACTTTATTGGGATCATTGATCCAAACTCTTCAACCGGACACAAGTACATCTTGATGGCTACTGATTATTTTACAAGATGGTCTGAGGCCATTCCAACCAAGGCTGCAAATCAGGATGTGGTAATCACTTTCATTGAAGGACTGATCACGCGTTTTGGCATTCCTGACGCCATTATCACAGACAACGGAACTCCATTCATTGGAGCCAAGCTAGGAGAATTTGCAAACAAGTATGGTATTTTTTTGAAGACATCCTCTAATTATTACCCTCAGGGGAATGGCTTGGCGAAATCTACAAACAAGAACTTGTTGCGGATTTTAAAGAGATCCTTGGGGGATAATAAGAGATCTTGGCACCTTTTGCTGAATCAGGCCTTATGGGTAGATAGAATTTTGATCAAGAAGTCTATCAAGACTTCACCATACGCCCTGGTATACGGGAAAGAGGCAAGATTGCCTATTCATTTAGAACTGCCTGCCTTACAGCAATTGAAGGAATTCTCAGATGATGAAGAAAATATGGATCCTATGAACATACGATTGGCTCAGTTGTTGCAGTTGGAAGAGCAACGTTCTTTGGCCTATGATGAGTTTGCTAAGCATTCACAGGCGGTTTCAAAATGGTTTCACAAAGGTTCTACTGACCGCACATTCAAAGTGGGTGATTTAGTCTTAAAGTGGAATGAAAAGAAGGCCAAGCCAGGGATGCACAAGAAATTTGATGCTCTATGGGAGGGTCCATTCCAGATTGCCAGTACAAGTGCAGCAAATTCATTTTATCTTGAGGACTTGGAAGGTAATTCACTTCCTATCTCAGTGAACGACTTTCATTTGAAAGCCTATATTTCATGATGTGAAAACACAGTGTTACCTTGTACATAAAAAAAAAAGGGAAAACACAAAATTCGTCAACTTCGGCTCCTTTTGCACACGAGCCCGTAGGTATGTTTATTTCTCTCTCTTTTTCTTTTCCTTCCCAGCAGGTAGTGGCTTCCATCTACTTCTTTCTTCCACTTCCCTATTTTCCTTTCCTCTTCCCACTCCTTCTTCCACTGTACATAATCAAGCCACTACTGTTGTTTCTACTCCCCTCTCTGATGTTCCCATTTCTTCACTTCCCCTTTCTTCCAATCCTTTGTCTTTTGAGCACTTCTCCACAGTTCCCACCACTTTCTCCATCCCATCTACTTCCATTTCATTATCTATTTTCATGGAATCCTAGCAGCTGGTAGCACGAGTAGCGCCCTCTTCAGTTGTTGTATCTACCGCTTCTACTCCTCCATCTTCCACCATTCCATCATTCACCATTCCCGTTCCATGGCCTGCACATCTGCCGGTCATCACCCCATTCATTCCCATTTTTGCAACCCAGGTGCTTCTCACCACTGCCATGGAGACCCTTTCACAACACCTGGTGATTACCCAGCTCAACCGAGCTAGGCAAAATGTAGTAGTTAAAGGAATAAGGGAAGTTCTGCTATTCCACAAATTTCTGTTGAAAGTCCTATTTTAAGTGTCGAGCGCCAACAAGAGCTTGTTGCAGTAGCCCATAGAAACGTCCAACATCAACCAACACTCACTTCTTCTGCTCCTCTAGCTTCTTGACTCTGTTGCCCAATGGATAAATGCCTGAGGTTCGTGCATACAACAGAACTGTATACCCTGAGAGCCGCCAAGAATGTTGGCATTTTTGCCACATTTTTTGTTGTTGTTCATGCAAAATAATGCACAAATTGTAGAGATACTCACTCCTCTGTTTGTCCCTCCAAGCACTTGAAAGGGATAATTAGTAAAAATACAAAATCTCTACAAGTTTTGTGCTAAAGCAAAGTAAGTGAAAAATGTCACGATATCGTGACATGTCGCATTTTTGTTTTTCCGACGTCCGATGCAAAATAGCTAAGCATAGAAAATGTCGCGATATCGCGACATGTCGCATTTTCATGACTTGTCACATTTTCGTGACTTGTCAAATTTTCGTGACTTGAAGTAGCAAAGGAAGCAGTAAAGGCAAAGTTGTCGTGATATCGCGACATGTCGCATTTTTGCGACAGACAGTGGCAAGAAAGCAAAGTGATAGGTGGATGTCACGATTTCGTGCAAGGAAGCAACAAAAGTGGAGCGCCAAGGAAAATGTCATGATATCGCGACATGTCATTTTAGGAAAGCGAGGAAGGAGCAAGATGGTACGAAATGTCATGATTTTGCGATATATCATGATTTTACACTCGAAAGCAGAAAAATACCAGGCGGAAGAAAAATGTCACGATTTCATGACATGTCGCGTTTTCGGGGAGAAAGGAGAAAAAGCCAAGGTAGGAGAAAATTGTCGTGATTTCACGACATGTTGCGATTTCGCGCTAGAAAGTAGAAATGAAGGAGAAGATAGAAAATTGTCATGATTTCGTGACATGTCACATTTTTGCAACTCACGGTAAAGGCAAAGCAAAGTAAGTGAGAAATGTCACGATTTGTGACTTTTTTTGTGTGAAAAGAGCTAAGATAGAAAATGTTGATTTTGTGACTTGTCGCATTTTCGTGATTGTGAGGAAATAAGAATTTTTTTTTTTTTTTTAAAAGAGAGAATGTTTGATTTCGTGACTTTTCGTTTTGTGGTGAAAGCGAGGAAGGAGCAAGATGGTGCAAATTGTCGTGATTTCGTGACTTGTCGCATTTTCACGAGGAGAAAGGAGAAAAATACAAGGTAGGAGAAAATGTCATGATTTCGTGACTTGTCGCGTTTCGCAGGGAGAAAGCAGAAACAAAGCAAAGCAAGAGAAAATGTCACGATTTCATGACTTGTCACATTTTCATGGGGAGAAAGCGAAGAGGACAGCGCCAAGTACGAAATGTCATGATTTTGTGACATGTCACATTTTTGTGACTTGGAGCAGTGAAGGAGCAAAGCGAGAGGAGAATGTCATGATTTCGTGACATGTTACATTTTCGTGGAAGCATGAAGACGAAAGGACAAAACAGAGGAAATTGTCATGATTTCGCGACATGTCACATTTTCACGACTATCACGTTTTTGTGACAGGAAAGCGAAACTAACGGAGAAGATAGAAAATTATCATGATTTTGCGACTTGTCACATTTTTGCAAGGTGAAAGAAGACAAGAGCCAAGCAAGAGGAATATGTCATGATTTCGTGACATGTCACATTTTCACGACTGGTAGCAATAAGAGAAAGCAATAAGGGAAAAATGTCATGATTTCGTGACATGTCGCATTTTCACGACAGAAGCGACAACAAAGGCCCAATAAAGTTCTGTCCGCATTTTTCTTCATATTGCATAGGAGAACGTGGATCGAACGAAGTAATGTTTTAAAAGCTCTCCAACTGATTTTGAGATCGAGGTCAAAGAGGCTCCAAGATTAAATGTTTTGTTGTTTACCTATGTGCGCAAGATGGGAGAACGTGTTAAATCATGCAGTTTTTGACGCCACCAAAATTAAAGATGCCTCCAGTATTAAAAGCTCTTGTTCGTGATCTCCTAACAACTTCAAGCATGCCCCGAGAATAGTCATTTAATGAAGAAATATGGTCCCTTGTTTCCGTTCGATTTTCAAATTTGATCCATAAAAGCAGGGAATGTGATTTCTCCGAGGCAGATTTAGGGGGATTGTTTCTCTTTTCAAGTGCATATTTTGTGGATCTCCTCTTCAAAATCTGTTTTATGTTTTAAATGTTGTGATGCGAAAGGGAGAGGGAAGGCCTCTATAAATACTAATGTACATCTCAAGAAAAGGGGAGGACCTTTTTGCAAAAATTGAAGCAAAAATCCTAAATGCATTTTGCTCTGTTCTTAGAGTCTTTTGAGTTGGTGATCCAAACTGTTGTTCATGTGATGCTTTCTATGTGATTCACTTCTGCTTAGTCCAGTGTTAAAATATAAGTTGAATTCTGCTGTTCTGAATTTGGCTATGTTTTCATTTGAACATTTGAAGTATAATTGAAGGCAAACTTATGGTCAATGTTTGATCCAATTTTTGTATGTGCATTCTAAGAATCAGTTGCTGCTTATCTTCGGGATTTAGTTTGAGGTTATTTGCTATCTGAGGTTGTTCTCCCTATCAACTATCGGCTTCAGCCATATTTCCATCTCTTTCTGTTATTTCTAACCCTTAACCTTGAAATCAGTTTAGATTAGTTTGGGAGCCAGCCCTCTCTGGAGATTGGCCCGGGAGACTTCTCTTTCTCTCGGCCTTTCAATGTTGGCCGGGTCTAGGGCGCATTTTATATGACTAGGCGGATTCGTGACCAATAGTTTTGCATGCGTGGGACAGGTTTCTCAGTAAGATCCATTGTGGGACAAATATTATTTCCAAGTTGACAAACCCACCTGTGCCAACAGTTTTTGGCACGCCCGGTGGGACTCACAAGTCCCATATTTTGACACCCGAAGGAATCAAGATTTTGATGAACTGTCTTGACCTCAAAGCGGAGATTGTAAGTTCATCTGGTGACTCTGCTGAGGGTGACTGTATAGTACCTAGAAATCTCCAATCGTGAAGCTGGTGAAAATCTTTGCTTCATGATCATGAGATCAAGAGCCAAAGAATCGGAAGACCCAGTCGAATTCTTCGAGATCGATGTTCAAAACTGGAGGGAGCGCTCAAGATTGGTAAGTCCTGTGAACCCATCATTTGCTATCTCTTCGCAGGCGGTGGGTCAGTTTGTGCCATCTCCGACTCCTCCCAGTATTGCTACGAGCTTGCTAGTAGATCCAAATCCTAGCGAGTGCAAATGGCTGGTCAACAACCTCCTCCATGTTAATTTCCTGCTTGGAACCATTCGGGAGCGTTGGACCTGCCTTTTCAAAATCCAGTTCCTATTGCAGCATTAAAGGCTTTGCCTACATACGATGGGACTGGAAAGACCATGTATGAGCATGTGTCAGATGTGGCATCCTTGGCTACAATTCATAATATCACAGACGAAGATGTCATGATAAAATTGCTCGTGTTGTCACTCCGAGGTAAGTTATTGTGTTGGTATAGATCCTTGTCTCCCAACTCCATAAATTCATGGGATCAATTAGCAGAGATGCTAATCCAAGGGTTCAATGAGCAAGCGGACCCATTTTCTTTGTTGCATCAATTTACTAATATCAAGAGGCATCCTCAAGAGGAGATAGTGGATTTCAATGTTAGGTTTGCCCGAACTTGGCAGAGAGTTCCTGATGGTCTCCGCCCTACTAATGACCAAGCGGCATTTTACTATCTTAGGGCTTTCCACTCAGATATTAGTATGAACATTAGGATGTCCAATGTTCAAACCTTTCCTGCACTATATTCCCGAGGCACAGAAGGCTGAGGCCGATCTGATTGCCATTGGGAAATTGCCTCCGAAAATGACTATGCCCATTTTTCTTGAGCTTCCGCAATACCAACCTACAAGTGCAGCCTCCACATCTTACACTGCTCCATCCATGTACCCTTCATCTTCATGGAATCCTCCCACAACTTTGGTACCTATGATTCCCATTCCATAGTTAACCTCTCCAGTTCCAACTCCTGCATTACCTTCTCCACCAGTTCCATTACCTCTATCGGCATCGCCTGTGTCCTCAAGCCCAGATCCTCAATTGGCTATTTTGCAAGAAATTCAGTCGGCCATGAGAGCCCTCACTAACAAGATGACATCTATGGAGCGGAGAGAGGTGGAAAGGAACTTTCAGCCACGAAGATTTGTTTCGATGGTAACTAGAGAGCAAGTTGCTCCTAGCAAGGTTATAGAGAAAGTACCTGAGAGGAACTCAGCGATCTTGGTAAGTGAAGAGGCTGGCCCCTCTGAAGTTTCACATGAGCCATCTTACTGGTGTTCTTCATGCAACGACCCACATGATGAGTCCACTTGCATGGTCCACCAAAATTATTTACAAGTTCTTACGGGGAGCCGTATAAACATGATTCGAGAGGTGGATCATAATTCCGCGATGTCTCCTGAGGAATACATGGCAGTCTTGACATGCAGCGGCAAGAAACCAATGATGGTAGATCCGGCTAAGATGGAGCCATTGAAAGTGCCTCCTGCACAAGCAACAAAGCAACAAATACCTACAAAGACTCATGATCCTCCAGCCCCGCAACAAGACCCACCTATTTTGTCGAAGGATTTGCTTCCACCACAAGCAAAAGAGAGGTTGCAAGCTAAGGCTTCTACCTCCCAGCCGCAAGCAAAAACAAAGGAACAAGCTAGAGAGACGTTGCGGTATCCATCGTTGACTAAACGACAGTGAGTGGAGGCCACCCAACAATATAGAAGTAGATTTGAATCTGCTAGTGGAGGGAGAGAGCCGATTTCGATGGAGTACAACATCGTCGAAGAACTCAAAAGGATACCAGCCAAGGTAAGTCTGTATGACACCTTGCAGCTGCCTGGATAGGTGAATCTCTTACAGGAATCCTTGAAGACCACACAAAGTAAGGGGAAGGCTCCAGCCTAGGTAGTTATGGCTCAAACTCTGACCTCTTCAGTCATCGAAAAAAATAGACCACCACCTTTTTATCTTTCATTGAGAATGGAGGGACATGTGGTGCATAATTGCCTCATTGACTCAGGAGCAGACTACTACTTGTCATGCCTAAGGCAGTATGTGATGTCATAGGCATGGAATATACAAGGACTAGCATGGGAGTTTTGTAGCTAGATGGTACCTCAGTAAAGATGGTGGGCATAATTAAGGATGTTCCTATCTCCCTGCACGCCATGCCTCAGATTACTGTGATCCAGGAGATCATAGTAGTGGACCTAGAGCCATGTTTTGGTATGTGTCTCTCCCGAGAGTTCACGGCTAAACTCGGGGGTTACCTTTCTTTGGATTTTACTCATTTGGAGGTGATCCATAAAGGTAAAAAGGTGAAAATTTTCAATGAGAAGCCTTCCACATTTCATGTGGAGAGAATAGATGAAATGGACAAGTTAGCAAATTCGGTGCACATGATGTCTGAAGAATTTGGTGAGCTTGACTTAATGGAAGAAGCTTTGGAAGAGCTCCACCCAGAAAATGAATTTTCCATGGCCAATTTCAACGCCATGATGGAAACTGACTTGGGGTGTTACTCCATTTTTAAGCCTGAAAAGGCTCAAGAAAAGAATGATGAAAGTCAAGACCAGCTCTGGAAGCTCTATTTCGATGGAGCACGATGTAGAAATGGTGTTGGAGCTGGGATTGTTCTAGTATTACCTTATGGGATTCAACGATCCTATTCATATCGTTTGACCTGGAGCTGCACAAATAATGCAGTAGAATATGAGGCTTTATGCCTAGGCCTCAAGAAGGCTGAGAAACTTGGAGCGCGACAGTTGCAAATCTTTGGTGACTCCAAGCTGATTATCAATCAGGTGACCAATAAGTGTGTGTCCAAGCACCACTATCTCAAGAACTATCGCAACAAGGTCTGGGACCTATTCGAATCATTCTCTGCTCTCAGCATGCGTTTCGTTCCACGAGAACAAAATAGACATGCTGACCTGCTGGCTTCCTTGGGAGCAAATTTTTCACCAATCGAGCAGGTGGTGAGAAGGCCAAAAATAGTGAGAATGGTGTATAGGCCCTCTATCCCAGACAAGGACACCTTTTGGCAAGTCTTCGATAGCGATGAGCAAATTGTTAACTTTTTGGTTCAAGAAGTTGCCACCATCAAGGGAAGGACCTTGGAGCATGAAGAAACTGAAGGCCTGATTCAGTTGTGGAATAACCACATTCCTAAAGGCCTCATTACTCTAGAAAGCTTGTTTGATCAGAATGATCGGTCCAAGAAGCATCGGATCGAGGTCGACGAGAAAGAATACATGGAGCTTCAGTTGGAGGCTGATAAGGTCATCAAAATTGGGATTGATTCTACTCCTGCTGAATTGCAAGAGATCAGACAATTGTGTCAAGATTTTTCTGACATCGTGGCCTGGAGCTACGAGGATCTGAGGGGATATGATAAAGAGATCATTCAACACACTATCGAGCTGGAAGAAGGAGTCAAACCCTTCAGGCGAAAGCAGAGACCGATGAACCCAAATATTGAAGCCCTCATGAAGGCCGAACTTGCGAAGATGTTGCAGGCCAAGATTATATATCCGATTAAGCACTCGACTTGGGTTGCTAATTTGGTTTCGGTCCGTAAGAAAAATGGAGATATACGGCTGTGTGTGGATTTTCAAAACTTGAACCGAGCATCCTTGAAGGATCACTACCCATTGCCTCACATTGATCAGATCCTTCACGTTGTTGCTGGGGCTCAGCGCTTTTCATTGCTAGATGGATTCTCTGGATACAATCAAATTTGGGTCAGGGATGAGGATCAACACAAAACCGCATTCACAACCAAGTGGGGTACCTTTGCCTATCAACGCATGCCCTTCGGATTGTCCAATGTTGGGGCTACGTTTCAAAGGGCCATGGACATCGCATTTGGGGAGCTTTTAAATAAGATCATTGTCATCTATCTCGATGATATGACTGTCTTTTCGCACAAATGAGAAGAACACTGTTCTCATTTGAGGCAGATATTTGAGAAATGTCGGGAGTTTGGCATTTCCATCAACCCAAAGAAGTCCATTTTTGTAGTAAAGGAAGGTAAGCTCTTGGGACATGTCATCTCAGAGAACGGTTTGGCAATTGATCCATCGAGAGTTGAAGCTTTGAAGAAACTATCGCTCCCTGCCAATAAGAAAGAGTTGCAATCTTTCTTCGGGCAAATCAATTTTGTCAGAAAATTTATTTTTGACTTTGCCCGAGTAGTCAAGCCCATGACTGAGCTATTAAAGAAAGATGCGAAGTTCAAGTGGACAACTCAGAGGAAAGACGCATTTCAGGAGATTAAAGATAGAATTGCACAAGCCCCTGTGTTGATCAATCCAGATTATTCTAAGGACTTCATTCTGTATGCAGTTGGAGAGGATGAAAGCTATGTTGCAGTGCTTACACAGAAAGGAGATGATGGGGATGAAATACCCATTGCTTTCCTTAGCCAGGTTATCTTACCCCATGAGGAGAGATACAATTTCATTGAGAAGCAGGTCTATGCTATCATGAAGTCTCTCAAAAAGTTCAAGCACTTCGTATCTCAGAGCAAGACGATCATCTATGTCATCCACCCCGATGTAAGGAACTTCATCATTCAAGGCGAGATGGGCGATAAGCGTGCTGGTTGGGTCACCAAAATTCAAGAGTTCGATGTTGAGATCCATCCAACCAAGTTGGTGCGGGGTAAGGCCTTATGCCAGCAATTAGCAAAAACTACGGCCTCTGAGATAGTTGATCATCAAGTGAATGACCCTGTTGAAGAAAGGAATCTAGTGAACATCTTTGCACAAGGCCAAGATTGGGCAGATGACCTTGTTGAGTATTTTTCAATGGGTAGATGTCCCCCATAATTAAATGCTTCGCAACGAAGAAGGTTTCGCCTACAAGCTCTTAGGTATGTATTGTTGCCCGAGGGATTGTTCTTCAAAAACATTGATGGAGTTCTCCTAAGGTGCGTTAAGGAACCCGAGAAAGCTAGATTCTTGGAGGAGTTTCATTCTGGCATGTCGGGAGGACATTACGTTGGTAGGCCTATGGCCTTAAAGATTATTTGGGCTGGTTACTATTGGCCAACTTTGTTCGTGGATACTTTCAAGATTGCTCAAGCTTGCGACAAATGCCAAAGGTATACGAGACGGATCAAAAATGCACCATTGCCCCTACATCCAATTCAAGTAGAAGCACCTTTTCAGCGAGTGGGGGGTGGACTTTATTGGGATCATTGATCCAAACTCTTCGACCGGACACAGGTACATCTTGACGGCTACTGATTATTTTACAAGATGGTCTGAGGCCATTCCAACCAAGGCTACAAATCAGGATGTGGTAATCACTTTCATTGAAGGACTGATCACGCGTTTTGGCATTCCTGACGCCATTATCATAGACAACGAAACTCCATTCATTGGAGCCAAGCTAGGAGAATTTGCAAACAAGTATGGTATTTTTTTGAAGACATCCTCTAATTATTACCCTCAGGGGAATGGCTTGGCGGAATCTACAAACAAGAACTTGCTGTGGATTTTAAAGAGATCCTTGGGGGATAATAAGAGATCTTGGCACCTTTTACTGAATCAGGCCTTATGGGTAGATAGAATTTCGATCAAGAAGTCTATCAAGACTTCACCATACGCCCTGGTATACGGGAAAGAGGCAAGATTGCCTATTCATTTAGAACTGCCTACCTTGCAGCAATTGAAGGAATTCTCGGACGATGAAGAAAATATGGATCCTATGAACATACGATTGGCTCAGTTGTTGCAGTTGGAAGAGCAACGTTCTTTGGCCTATGATGAGTTTGCTAAGCATTCATAGGTGGTTTCAAAATGGTTTCACAAAGGTTCTACTGACCGCACATTCAAAGTGGGTGACTTAGTCTTAAAGTGGAATGAAAAGAAGGCCAAGCCAAGGATGCACAAGAAATTTGATGCTCTGTGGGAGGGTCCATTCCAGATTGCCAGTACAAGTGCAGCAAATTCATTTTATCTTGAGGACTTGGAAGGTAATTCACTTCCTATCTCAGTGAACGACTTTCATTTGAAAGCCTACATTTCATGATGTGAAAACACAGTGTTACCTTGTACATAAAAAAAAAAAAAAATTGTCAACTTCGGCTCCTTTTGCACATGAGCCCGTAGGTATGTTTATTTCTCTTTCTTTTTCTTTTCCTTCCCAGCAGGTAGTGGCTTCCATCTACTTCTTTCTTCCACTTCCTTATTTTCATTCCCTTCCTCTCCCACTCCTTCTTCCACTGTAAATAATCAAGCCACTACTATTGTTTCTACTCCCCTCTCTGATGTTCCCCATTTCTTCACTTCCCCTTTCTTCCAATCCTTTGTCTTTTGAGCACTTCTCCATAGTTCCCACCGCTTCTACTCCTCCATCTTCCACCATTCCATCATTCACCATTCCCATTCCATGGCCTGCACATCTACCGGTCATCACCCCATTCATTCCCATTTTTGCAACCCAGGTGCTTCTCACCACTGCCATGGAGACCCTTTCACAGCACCTGGTGATTACCCAGCTCAACCGAGCTAGGCAAAATGCAGTAGTTAAAGGAATAAGGGAAGTTCTGCTATTCCTCAAATTTTTGTTGAAAGTCTTATTTTAAGTGTCGAGCGCCAGCAAGAGCTTGTTGCAGCAGCCCATAGAAACGTCCAACATCAACCAGCACTCACTTCTTCTGCTCCTCCAACTTCTTGACTCTGTTGCCCAATGGATAAAGGCCTAGGGTTCATGCATACAGCGGAACTGTATACCCCGAGAGCCGCCAAGAATGTTGGCATTTTTGCCACATTTTTTTGTTGTTATTCATGCAAAATAATGCACAAATTGTAGAGATACTCACTCCTCTGTTTGTCCCTCCAAGCACCTCGAAAGGGATAATTAGTAAAGAACAAAAATCTCTACAAGTTTTGTGTCAAAGCAAAGTAAGTGAAAAATGTCATGATATCGCGACATGTCGCGATATTGCGACCTGTCGCATTTTCGCGGCGTCCGATGCAAAAAAGAGCTAAGCACAAAAAATGTCGCGATATCATGACATGTCACATTTTCACGACTTGAAGCAGCAAAGGAAGTAGTAAAGGCAAAGTTGTCGCGACATCATGACATGTCGCATTTTTGTGGCAGACAGTGGCAAGAAAGCAAAGTGATAGGCAGATGTCACGATTTCACGCAATACAGCAGCAAAGGGGAGCGCCAAGGAAAAATGTCACGATATCACGACATGTCACGATATCATGACATGTCACATTTTCATGGCCAAAAAGCGACGAAGGAGCAAGATGGTGCAAATTGTCACGATTTCATGACATGTCACGTTTTCGCCAATTGAAATGAGAAAAAGCCAAGGTAGGAGAAACATGTCACGATTTCATGAGGAGAAAGCGGAAACAAAGCAAAGCACAGAAAATTTTGTGATATCGCGACATGTCACATTTTCATGGGGAGAAAGCGAAGAGGACAATGCCAAGTATGGAATGTTGCGATTTCGTGACATGTCACATTTTCATGACTTGGAGCAGCGAAGGAGCCAAGACAGAGGAGAATGTCGTGATTTCGTGACATGTCACATTTTTGCGAAAGCATGAAGAAGAAAGGATAAAATGGAGAAAATTGTCACAATTTCGTGACATGTCACATTTTCGCAACCTGTCGCGTTTTCGCGACAGGAAAGCGAAACTGATGGAGAAGATAGAAAATTGTCGCGATTTCGTGACTTGTCATGTTTTCGCGAGGTGAAAGAAGACAAGATCCAAGTAGGAGGAAGATGTCGCGATATCGTGACACGTCACATTTTCACGACTAAAGGCGATGAAAGAGTAAAGCGAGAAAATAATATCGTGATATCGTGACATGTCGCATTTTTGCGACTGATAGCAACAGGAGAAAGCAGCAAGGGAAAAATGTCACGATTTCGCGACATGTCACATTTTCATGACAGAAGCGACAACAAAGGCCCAATAAAGTTTTGTTCGCATTTTTTTCTTCATATTGCATAGGAGAACGTAAGGGAGAAGATAAGAGGATCGAACGAAGTAATGTTTTAAAAGCTCTCCAATTGATTTTGAGATCAAGGTCAAAGAGGCTCCAAGATTAAATGTTTTGTTATTTACCTATGTGCGCAAGATGGGAGAACGTGTTAAATCATGCAATTTTTGACGCCACCAAAATTAAAGATGCCTCCGGTATTAAAAGCTCTTGTTCGTGATCTCCTAACAACTTCAAGCATGCCCCGAGAACAGTCATTTAATGAAGAAATATGGTCCCTTGTTTCTATTCGATTTTCAAATTTGATCCATAAAAGTAGGGAATGTGATTTCTCCGAGGCAGATTTAGGGGGATTGTTTCTCTTTTCAAGTGCATATTTTGTGGATCTCCTCTTCAAAATCTGTTTTATGTTTTAAATGTTGTGATGCGAAAGGGAGAGGGAAGGCCTCTATAAATACTAATGTACATCTCAAGAAAAAGTGGAGGACCTTTTTGCAAAAATTGAAGCAGAAATCCTAAGTGCATTTTGCTCTGTTCTTAGAGTCTTTTGAGTTGGTGATCCAAACTATTGTTCATGTGATGCTTTCTGTGTGATTCACTTCTGCTTAGTCCAGTGTTAAAATATAAGTTGAATTCTGTTGTTCTGAATTTGGCTATGTTTTCATTTGAACATTTGAAGTATAATTGAAGGCAAACTTATGGTCAATGTTTGATCCAATTTTTGTATGTGCATTCTAAGAATCAGTTGTTGCTTATCTTCGGGATTTAGTTTGAGGTTATTTGCTATCTGAGGTTGTTCTCCCTATCAACTATCGGCTTCGGCCATATTTCCATCTCTTTCTGTTATTTCTAACCCTTACCTTGAAATCAATTTTAGATTAGTTTGGGAGCCAGCCCTCTCTGGAGATTGGCCCGGGAGACTTCTCTTTCTCTCGGCCTTTCAATGTTGGTCGGGTCTAGGGCGCATTTTATATGACTAGGCGGATTCGTGACCAACAAGACACATTCAATAATACCTAAATTCTAGAAACAACTCTAGATTGATATTCTTAAATAGCCAGTTCATACAATGTACTATTTTCATCAAATACCAACTAGGGCATAATTTCATAAAACCCCAAATGAATAAAATGTTTTAGATTACAAAGATATGCATACCCATTTGATTACAATGGAAGAATACAAGGAGAATACACTAAAATAGACATCACAATCTGTAACCCTAGCCTTAATGCACAGTAATCATCTTCAAAACCCTAGTACCAAACACAATTGATTAGCCCAACAAATGTACGACCTACCTGAAAGTGTATGACCAGCTTAGAAAAATTCAAAACTCCACCAAAAATTTGCCCAGCTACTAGGAATCCAATGATCAAATACCCATAATCGATAGAAGCCCCTATTGTGCACTGCAACTAAATAGGTATGGTTGGAAATGCCAAAATGGTACGACCACCTTCAAGAAAAACTACTACAAACTCAAAGTAAAATTATTTGCAAATCAATAATTTAAATAATTTTTTGACGGGGAGGCGGGAAGCGATGAACTAGGGTTTCTGAAGCTAAGGAAAATCTAGGGCATTTGTTGGGTTTCCGAAGAGATTTATGGTTACTGTGGATCTGAAGGCAAGATTGCTGCCCTAGGAGGGTCCAATGGGGACTTCTTCGGATCCTTTCCTAGGGAGAAATAGCTCTTATGTAGATATGCTAAAAGATAAATCTCAAACCAAGATTGACGAAGCTCAAAGAACTGCCTCTAAAATGCTCTTTATGACTGTGGGAAACAGATCAACAACGCATCAAGTTAATGGATGTCTGCCACAGTCCGAATCATGGCCCAAGATTGTCATTGAGCCAAGGATGGTCGAAGAAACAGTCCTATACAGAGCCAATCACGATTTGATCTACAAATTCATGGGTATTCGCCCTACCCTAAATTTTTTGCACTCCTGGGTCCGGCAAAACTGGGAGCCTCATGATGAGTACTCTATGTGGTTTATTAGCAATGGGTATTTTATTTTTAGTTTTTCTTCTCTGGCCGATAGAAATAGGGCTTTCGAATCAAAAAAGAGGAATTATGGTCCGACAGGATTATTTGTTCAACCCTGGAGAGTGGGATTCGATCCTCGAATTGAACCCACTGCTGTCCTGGTCTGGATTCGGTTGTATGCACTTCCAATGGAATTTTGGAACGAGCAGGTTTTGGAGATGATCGATAATTCCCTTGGAAGACATTTGGGTGTCTCCAAAGACACAATAGAAGGGAACACAGTTGTTTACGCAAGAATGTGTGGAAATGGATCTTAGCCAGCCTCTATCGACAGAGGTGGAACTTGAACTTGCGGGACTATCATGGATTCAACAGTTGGATTATGAGGCTCTGCCCTTTAGATGCAGATTTTGCCACAAACACGGGCATTTGGCCCGATTTTGCCCAAATAATATGAACACAAAAATGGAGGCTCCTCTAGGAATGTCAAATCTTCCTAAGGAGTGTAAGGCAACAACAAACAAAGAACAAGCCAGTACTTCCCAGGGCAATGAAGCTCAGAGAGACGGTTTTGAACAACCCAAAAGAAGGAGAAGGCAAAAGCAAAAGATGGCAAAGAGCAAACCCAACTCAATCCCGCCAAAAGGTATGAGATATTCAAGACACTAGTGGACCAAGAGGAACAATTCATGGAAGGAGTGGATGGTAATAGTGAAAATAATAACATCCATGTTCAACCTCCTCTTTCTTCTCCCCCCATCATAGAGCAGGTAATTGATCACAGTGGGTTACTCCAGTTAGAGAGTGTTGGGGCATTGATAGTTCATAACCAAGAGCAGCCAATGATTAAGGATGTAAGCATGGGAATAGCAGAAAATAATAGAGAAAGACCAACTTTAGGGATAACTCAGGTAGAAAATAGATCAAAGAATGGCAACTCTTAAGGAGTGGGTAGAAAATCAAACAAGGAATTGCTAGCAGTTCAAGGAGACAAACTGATCACTGGAGGATCGGTGAGGCCAATAGATTCTTACTACTCTCAAGGTAACTAATGATTATTCAATCATGGAATGTTAGGGGTTTAAACAGTAGAACCCATCAATCTGTTGTTCGAAGATTCTTAGAAAAATGCAAAACAGATTTTTTGCTTATTCAGGAGACAAAAATGTTGTTAGATCTTATGTGTAAAATAGTTAACATAATTTGGAGGGGTGCTGGTCATATGGATGTGGCTACCCAAGGTGCCTCAGGGGGGATTGTTACTCTTTGGAACTCTCTAGAATGGACTGCAATAGAACATCTAGCCTGGAGGGGTGTTCTCACATCACATTTTAGGAATAATGTCACAGCTGAACATGTTTTAATCACAAATTTTTATGGGGCTCAAAACCTTGATGGTCAACGACTTCAATGGAAATCTATGCATAACATGATAATCTCAAGGGAAGATTTATACTGGATTATTGCTGGAGATTTCAATGCTAAATTATCCTCTAGAGATCAGGAAGGGGGAACCCCAATTTTGGACCCAGGGGATCGACTTATGATTGCCCAAGTCCAGGCTTTACACTTAGTGGATATCAAAGGCCTTGGAACCAACTATACTTGGACCAATAAGAGGAGGGAGCCACATAGCAGGAAGGTAAAGTTAGACCATTTTTTGGTTTCAGAGGAGGCATTTGTAAAATGGAATACAAAATTTTAGATTTTGGAGGGTCCTGTTTCAGATCACTTTCCCATTTTGTTGGAGGGAGGGACTCAGACAGGGCAGCATCACAAACCATTTAAATTTGAGAATTTTTGGTTACAAAAAGAGGAACTTCAAAAGCAAATTCCACAGTGGTGGGAAGAAGGCCACACAGCCTATGGGACAACAATGTTTAGATTCCACAAACAACTTCATTATGTCAAAGCTCAACTGAAACTTTGGAGGTGAGCTAACAAGATAGACTTCCAAGTCCAAAAATCTCCTTTGATGGCCAGATGGGATGAGGTTCAAAAACACTTTAGGGAAGGAACAATTACTGAGCAGCTCAAAGCTGAGGATGATGCCTTGCGTAAAGTGGTTGAGGACATTGACAACCAAGAGGAGACCACCTAGAAACAAAAAGCAAGAAAAACTTGGCTATTAGAAGGTGATAGAAATACCAAATTTTTCCATCGGACTGCTTGTGCTAGGAGACAGATGAATAACATGGAAGCCCTTCAAGATGAGAACGGACACTCCTTTGATACTCTTCCAGGTATGCATTCACATGCAATGGATTATTTTTCTAAAATTCTTAAGGAAAGTATGGTGCAAGATGAAGAGGCTCAAAATGACGTTATTGTTGTCATACCTTCTGTTATCTCTGATGAATAAAATTAGTCCCTTCTCAAACCCATTGATAGAGAGGAACTGAAGGATGTGGTCTTTGGAATGAGCATCAGAAAAACTCCAAGTCCTGACAGCTTTCCAATTGAGTTTTTCCAGGCCTTTTGGGATAACTTGGAGGAGGATGTAATGGCTGTTATAGAGGAGTCCAAAGGTAATAAAAGAATGCTTAAAGCATTAAATCATACTTTCATCACCTTAATTCGAAAAGGGGAGAAGGGGGTCCATATTTCAAACTATAGACCTATTGTCTTATGTAATGTGATATATAAAATAATCACAAAGGTAATGGGTGAGTGGCTAAAACCTCTTTTACATAACATTATCTCCTCTGAGCAAGGGGGTTTTGTAGAGGGTATGTAGATCCTAGATGGGTGGTTCTAGCTCAGGAGGCAATACATTCAATGCAAACATCTGGAAATAAAGGAATGTTCACAAAATTAGATATGTCAAAGGCCTATGATAGGGTGGAGTGGAGCTTCTTGGCAAAGATGATGGCAGCCTTTAGTTTCTCTCAGGATTAGATAGAATGGGTCATGAGTTGTGTCTCTACTTCGACATACTCAGTGTTAATCAAGGGTCTTCCCTCACAACCATTTGGAGCCACTCATGGCCTTCGTCAAGGGGATCCCTGCTCTCCTTACCTATTTCTCATTTTGGCTGAAGGACTAGGTAGACTTTTCTTGAAGAGAAGACAACAAGGTTTGCTAACAGGTATCAAGGTGGGTGAGGAATTTTTGACTCACCTACAGTTTGTGGATGATACTTGGATTGGTGGGAGTGGCCAGCTTCAGGGAAGCAAGAATGATCGGAGATACTCTTAGTGTCTACCTTAGGGCTACAAACCAAGTCATCAATGATAAAAAATCCAAAGTGGTCTTTTTCAATCTTGATCGGAGGCTTCGGGACGTAGTTTTAGAGATCTTGGGATTCACAAGGACTTCTCTCCCAGTGGTTTACTTGGGAGTTCCTTTGCACTTCAAAACACTAAAAATTGATATCTGGAGGAATCTTTTGGATTGTATCAAGGATAGAATTAATCATTGGTCTCACAAATGGTTAAGCTATGGGGGTAGATTAATTTTTTTACAGTCAGTCATTCAGGCCATGCCAATTTATAAATTCTCTATCCTGGCTCCCCCACATACTATATGGAGAGAGTTGGATAAGATGGCTAGAAAATTCTTATGGGAAGGAGTGAAAGGAGAGAGGAAATGGGCCTTAGTTGGTTGGGACAAAGTAACCCAGCCCAAGGTTAAAGGAGGTTTGGGTCTGAGAAGATCCAAGATAAACAATAAAGCTTTGGCTGGAAAGCTTTACTAGAGGTGGATTTCCCAGCCAACTTCCTTATTCAGTAGAATCCTAACCAGTAAATATTTGGGACATGTTAACCCAAATGAGGTGGGTCGTTTCCCTTTGGATGGTACTGGATCCTTAGTGTGGCAGGCTCTCAAGTTAGGATCTCAGGTAGTAAAAGATCGATTATTGTGGAAAGTGGGGAGAGGGGAGAAGGCACGTTTCTAGAAAAATTCTTGGGATCAATACCCACATATCATTGTTGATTTTCCTGAATTGCAACCATTAAAAGTAGCCATTGAAACCAAGGTATGGGTCCAAATTGAAAGTTATTTCACCACTAGGAAGCTGGGGGATTACAAGTCTAAGCAATTTAAGAAGTTGGATGAGTGGCCAATTTCAATCCCTCCGGATTTGGCACCCATCATGACTAAAATATTGACAGAAAGATTTCTCACAGGTAGAGACAAGGAGGATGAATTAACTTGGGGCTATGGGAGCCTTGGTGTCTACATAGTGAAGGTTGGATATGACAAGATCCTTCCAGAGCCTCCCCCGCATACTTTTTAGGTTGAGGATTGGAGAAAGATTTGGCATCCCAAAGGTTGGCTGAAAGTTAACTTTTTTGCCTGGTAGTTCATGCACAATGGAATTCTCACTTTTGATAACCTCAAATGTAAAGGAATCATCGGTCCTTCCCAATGTGTCTTATGCTACAAGAGCAAGGAATCAGCTGACCACTTGATGTTTGACTGTCCTTTCACGTGTCAGATCTAGAAGAGATGGTTTTCATGTTTTAAAATTCAAGTTAATGGCGACATGAATCAGATTAATATCTGGGAAATATGGCAGAGGGGTAGATTTAAATCTAAAGCTCTTCATCTTGGTTGGGAGCTTGGATTAAACTTTATTTGGTGGCAAGTGTGGTTGGAGAGAAATGCTAGAATTTTTAGAGAAACTTTTTCTTCGTTAAATGGAGTTTGGCAGGTCATTTGGAGAAAAGTCTCTGAAACTGTGGCCGTCTATTCTAAAGAGGAAACTTAGGTTGTGATTGGGGGAAGGTAAGAAGGAGTTGAAGTGAAAGAGGGATAGATCAGAGCTAGTTGGAAACCACCCCCAAAAGGTTGGATTAAAATTAATACTGATGGAGCTGCAAAATACAACCCGAGTAGAGTCAAAATTGGAGTGGTTTGCCATAATCATGTTGGAACAGTGCTCTATTGGGAACTGCAAGGCTTGGGAAGAGCTACAAACAATGAAGCAAAAGCCATAGCTATCAAATCTGCTTCTATTTGGGCAGTTAAACAGGGCCACAGGAGGATAATCCTTGAATCAGATTCACAAATAATGGTTGGAGCTCTAGATTGCATGAGGAACTTTGCCTTGAAAGCTTGGATGTTGAGGATTCTTGTCACTCAAATTAAAGAATTATGGAGGGAATTAGATGATGTGATTCCAGTCTACGTGAGTAGAGATTTAAACAAAGCGATCGACTTCCTAGCTAAGATGGGTGCTGAGAAGGAGGTAGGGGTTCAGTTGCACAGTGACATGGCTATTGAGGATGAGGTGATTAGGTAGGGTCTTGAAAGGTCTCTAAGTTAATGATCAAATAAAAAGCAAAGGGTGGAAATGTGTCATGATATCACGACATGCTGCTTCGTCGCGACCAAGGGAGGAAATTTGTCGTGATATCACGACATGTTGTTTTGTCACGGCCAAGGGAGGAAAGGTGTCATGATATCGCGACATGTTGCTTAGTCGCATTCACTAGAGGAAATGTGTCATGATATCATGATATGTTGCTTGGTCACAGCCTCGGGAGGAAAGGTGTTGCGATATCATGACATGTTGCTTGGTCACGATCACTGGAGGAAAGGTGTCACGATATCATGACATGTTGATTGGTCGCAGCCATGGGAGGAAAGGTGTCGCGATATCATGACATGTTGCTTGGTCGCGGCCTTGGGAGGAAAGGTGTCACGATATCGCGACATGTTGCTTGGTCGCGGCCTTGGGAGGAAAGGTGTCGTGATATCGTGACATGTTGCTTGGTCGCAGCCAAGGGAGGAAAGGTGTCGCGATATCACGACATGTTGCTTGGTCACGGCCAAGGAAGGAAAAGTGTCATGATTTTGTGACATGTTGCATGGTCGTGGTCAATGGAGGGAAGATGTCACGATATCGCAACATGTTGCTTCGTCGCATCCATAAGAGAAAAGGTGTCACGATATTGCGACATGTTGCTTGGTCACGGCCAAGGGAGGAAAGGTGTCACGATATCATGACATGTTGCTGGGTCGTGGCCAAGGGAGGGAAGATGTCGCAATTTTGTGACATGTTGCTTGGTCACGATCAATGGAGGGAAGATGTCGCGATATCGCGACATGTTGCTTCGTCGCACCCGAAAGAGAAAAAGTGTCGTGATATCACGACATGTTGCTTCGTCATGGCCAAGAAAGAAAAAGTGTCACAATATCATGACATGTTGCTCCATCATGGCCAAAAGAGAAAAAGTGTCACGATATCGCGACATGTTGCTTCATCACGGCCAAGAGAGAAAAAGTATCACAATATCAAAACATGTTGCTTCGTCGTGGCCGAGAGAGAAAAAGTGTCACGATATCGTGACATGTTGCTTCTCCACGGCCAAGAGAGAAAAAGTGTCACGATATCGCGACATGTTGCTGCATCGTGGCAAAAGGAGGAAAAGGTGTCGCAATTTTGTGACATGTTGCAACGCTGCTGCCCAAGGAGAAAAAGTGTCACGATTTCGTGACATGTTGCTTCATCATGGCCAAAGGAGGAAAAAGGGTCACGATATCGCGACATGTTGCAATGTCATGGAAAGAAGAGGAAAAGGTGTCGCGATATCGCAACATGTTGCATTTTCGCGCCCAAAGGAGAAAAGTGTCATGATATCGTGACATGTTGCTTTTTCGTGGCCAAAGGAGAAGAGGGTAAGTGTGTCGCGATATCATAACAAGTTGCATCTTCTGACCAATTTGATCCCACTGTTAGCTAGTTAATGGTTCAGGAGATTTGGCCCCATTGCAAATCTTCCTTTCTGACATGTTGCGTTTTCGTCGATTGAAAGGAGAAAAAGCCAAGGCAAGAGAAACATGTCACGATTTCACAAGGAGAAAGCAGAAACAAAGCAAAGCACAGAAAATTTTGTGATATCGTGACATGTCGCATTTTCATGGGGAGAAAGCAGAGAGGACAGCGCCAAGTATGGAATGTCGCAATTTCATGACACGTCACATTTTCATGACTTGGAGCAGCGAAGGAGCCAAGATAGAGGAGAATGTCGCGATTTCGTGACATGTCACATTTTCGTGAAAGCATGAAGACGAAAGGACAAAACAGAGAAAATTGTCACAATTTCGTGACATATCACATTTTTGCGACCTGTCGCATTTTCGCGGCAGGAAAGCGAAACTGACGGAGAAGATAGAAAATTGTCGCAATTTTCGTGACTTGTCACGTTTTCACAGGGCGAAATAAGACAAGAGCCAAGTAGGAGGAAGATGTCGGGATATCGCGACACGTCGCATTTTCACGAATAAAGGCGACCAAAGAGTAAAGCGAGAAAATAATGTCACGATATTGCGACATGTCGCATTTTTGCGACTGATAGCAACAGGAGAAATCAACACGGGAAAAATATCGCGATTTCACGACATGTCACGTTTTCACGATAGAAGTGACAACAAAGGCCCAATTAAGTTTTGTTCACATTTTTTTCTTCATATTGCATAGGAGAACATGGATCGAACGAAGTAATGAAAGCTCTCCAACTGATTTTGAGATCAAGGTCTAAGAGGTTCCAAGATTAAATGTTTTGTTATTTACCTATGTGCGCAAGATGGAAGAACAAGTTAAATCATGCAGTTTTTAATGCCACCAAAATTAAAGATGCCTCTGGTATTAAAAGCTCTTGTTCGTGATCTCCTAAAGCATGCCCCGAGAACAGTCATTTAATGGAGAAATTTGGTCCCTTGTTCCTCTTCGATTTTCAAATTTGATCCATAAAAGTAGGGAATGTGATTTCTCCGAGGCAGATTTAGGGGGATTCTTTCTCTTTTCAAGTGCATATTTTGTGGATCACCTCTTCAAAATCTGTTTTATGTTTTAGATGTTGTGATGCAAAAGGGAGAGGGAAGGCCTCTATAAATACTCATGTACATCTCAAGAAAAAAGGGAGGACCCTTTTGCAAAAAATTGAAGCAGAAATCCTAAGTGCATTTTGCTCTGTTCTTAGAGTCTTTTGAGTTGGTGATCCAAACTATTGTTCATGTGATGCTTTCTGTGTGATTCACTTATGCTTAGTCCAGTGTTAAAATATAGGTTGAATTCTGTTGTTCTGAATTTGGCTATGTTTTCATTTGAATATTTGAAGTATAATTGAAGGCAAACTTATGGTCAATGTCTGATCCAATTTCTGTATGTGTATTCTAAGAATCAGTTGCTGCTTATCTTCAGGATTTAGTTTGAATTTATTTTCTATCTGAGGTTGTTCTCCCTATCAACTGTCGGCTTTGGCCATATTTCTATCTCTTTTTGTTATTTCTAACCCTGAACCTTGAAATCAGTTTGGATTAGTTTGAGAGCCAGCCCTCTCTGGATATTGGCTCGGGAGACTTCTCTTTCTCTCGGCCTTTCAATGTTGGCCGGGTCTAGGGCACATTTTATATGACTAGGCGGATTCGTGACCAACAAGACACATTCAATAATACCTAAATTCTAGAAACAACTCTAGATTGATATTCTTAAATACCCAGTTCATACAATGTACTATTTTCATCAAATACCAACTAGGGCATAATTTCATAAAACCCCAAATGAACAAAATGTTTTAGATTACAAAGATATGCATACCCATTTGATTACAATGGAAGAATACAAGGAGAATACACTAAAATAGACATCACAATCTGTAACCCTAGCCTCAATGCATAGTAATCATCTTCAAAATCCCAGTACCAAACACAATTGATTAGCCCAACAAATGTACGACCTACCTGGAAGTGTACGACCAGCTTAGAAAAATTCAAAACTCCACCAAAAATTCTACTATCTCTCCCAATGGGTCGCCCAGCTACTAGGAATCCAATGATCAAATACCCATAATCGATAGAAGCCCCTATTGTGCACTGCAACTAAATAGGTATGGTTGGAAATGCCAAAATGGTACAACCACCTTCAAGAAAAACTACTGCAAACTCAAACTAAAATTATTTGCAAATCAATCCACACCAAAAATTGCCTCTGAAACCTCCATTAAAGTACAAACTTGGCCTCTAAATGAAACTAACAATTGATTGCTCAGGGAATGATCTTTCACATCCACAAGCAATGCTCCTTGCAAGGGTTTTTGTCCTCATAAATCTATGAAAACTTCACCTCAAAGCTGCAAGTTCTCGCCAGAGAGAAAAATATGAAATTACTTGGATCCTCTGAAAGTGAGCTTCACTTCTCCATATATCTCCAAATCCCATGCCCTAATTATGGTTGAGGTGACTTTTTAATATTTTAATATTACTTTTCCAATTTGACCCCCTTTAAGAAAATCCCCAAGTCACTTTTCATTTAAATAAAATATTTCACTTGACTTAGAAAAATAAGCTACTTTATTATTTAATATAACACCATAAGTTAAATATTTAATTTAACTTAGGAAATCATTAAATATTAAATAATCCTCCTCCAAAAAGAGATAACTGGTCGATTTAGTGAAAATAGACCTCGAAACATAGCTCACTGCAAACCCATAACAAAATGATGACCAGAACCCATACTTACTAAAAATAGAAAGTAGCTAAAAATTATAAGTAGCTAAAAATAGCAAGTGATAGCTCGAACCACCGAAAAGCACAAGAATTAAATCTCTCTGAAAAAGGAACACTGCTCACCATCACCACTGACTGACTAGAAGCCAACTTACTAAAAATAGTCAGTTACTAAAAATAGAAAGTGATGATCAACAACTCCAAATCACCCCTAGAAAAAGGTAAAAGAAAGTTGGTGAAGCACAGAACTCAAAGAACCAAACCTCAATAGGGTTCCCAATCACCTCCACTAGCCTACGGGAACCCAATAGTGAGCTAATCCACAAGAATGTTGTTAACTACTTAGAGAGAGGACATTACAATCATACTCTAAAAGAACATTGTAGTCTTAGACTTATAATATTATCAATATAATCAAACATGAAAAATCACTTGTTTGTATGCTAATAGTTACAATTAAATAAAATATCATTGCTCTAATATCAAGACAACACTACTACATCAACTTAGAAAGATGACACATCAATTTAAAAACTATCTTACAATTCAAGTTTTTTACAATAACCACTAGCTTTACATGCATATGGTTGCTAGTTTTATTGTGCTCTATAAGAACATTATCATTTCATCTTCATTAAGGAATCAACCAACAACAAATTATTTCCAACCAAAAAATGTAGTATAAAGAAAATTGTAATCCTGACCAAAGAAATTACATGAGGAAGACAAGTTTCCAATCTATCTAGAGTTATGCCTCCTAAATACTATTCTTGATTTAACTACTCTATAGTGATTATAACCAACATTGATGGTCATCACATGCAAAACTCATAAGGGAGTTGTATGTTAGCCATCCAATTGCCAATGAACATCGTCTACTTAATGTGTGTGCTAAGAGGAGGGAGACCATCATAAGATCAATTTACCATCCAATCAAAGAATTCTCAATTTGAATTCCTTTTCAGTTCTATTCCCTACCTAAGAAAACTAATCCTTCAATGAGAAGATTAGATGTAGAGTTTCAACATGTTAGGAAATCTTGTGGATGTGCTAATTTATCTATGTGATGTCACACATACCATGTAGTTAACATATAGATAATGTTATCTAAAATAGTACAATTTAGATACACATATAAATACAATCATCTCAATGCATCCTATCTACATAAAGTACTTAACTTATGTATACAATAAATATAATTATTATTTTAATCATAGTATAGACAAAATTTCTATTGGAACAAGTCCACTTAATATCTTCCTCAATGTATAGTTTATAATTAATTATTTAGGTACATGTCAATTCTCATCCTCAAGCATGCCATCCTTATATTCACTAACAAAAAAATTATTTTTAAATTACAGTCTAAAAACCATCCATGTTCTCCTATATCTATGTATTCCTTCCCTTCTATCTCACTAGGTTATGAATTTTGTTTTCTTTCAAAATGACTACATGGGAAACATTATCCTATAGACAAAACAACAAGCATGAAATAGTGATTCATTTACAATGGTGGTATGGCAAAAATATGCTCCCATCCCCACAACGTACTAGTATAGGATATTCGGCCATCTATAATTATTCATGACCAAGTGTCCATTCATCTTGGAAAGATATTAAATTTAGGATAGTGACTTACACCTATTGATTCCTCCTTGGAAAAGTATTAGTACATACCATTAAACAAAGCATCCTTTCCACTTGGGTTGGTGATAAAACAAATCATTTGTCTCACACATAATGATTATTCATCAAGGTAACACTTCAATTGACCTAGTGCCTAGTGTAGATTATTTAATCTGTTCATGGTAATTGCTCGTCTTGGAAGCATTCAAACAGACAAGTCATGCACAAAGGTTGCTTATCAATGCAATATTCCCAATTTTTCAAAGCACAACTATCATCCATGTAAGATATTAGTAAGGATTGTTTTTATTTTAGTTGTGTAGGACAAGACCATTAATCCATATTTTCAATTTATCCAAGTGCAAAATAGGAGAATCGATGTATATTTTTAGTTTATCCAAGTTCAAAATTAGGTCTTGTTGATGTGCTTGCACAACATACCCCAGACTGTATGGATCGGGGACCCACTTTTAAATTTTGATGATTTATTTTTTCTCTTTTTTCTTCGGCTTGTGCATAACAATCAACCATCCAAAACTTAGGTTCTTAATTGAAATATTTTAATCATACATGCCCAATTTATGCATTTCTTGTGTATGTCATAATGCTTATTATTTTTGTTGTGTTTGGTAAAATATTAAAAATAGCATACAATATCTTCCATTAGAACATGTTTGGAATAATATTTCCATCGAGTACCCACATGACTATGTTCCCATGGCCTTAGCACCTCAAAACTGCTTAAATTTAGGCAATGCAGACTTGGATTTTTCCTTGATAATCCAAATGGCTTTATTTCTAGACCCAATATCTCCTAAAAAACTCAATAAAACTTGGTGAAACCACTTTCATTAGATGCCTTTTGAAGAGATATTTCTAGAAAGTATAAACTTGCCTATGTTCCAAAAATAATTGACCTTCCAAATGACTAATTTTTAACATGTTGTCCAGTTGTCCTAACTGGTTGGAAATTCCTGCCTAATCATGTCTCCCATATTTAGACCCTATTTCTCTTGAAATAATTAGCAAAAAATCATGAAATAACTTTCATTGAATATGGCTTGAAAAGAAAATATCCAATGGGTATAAATTTTCCTATGTTCTAAGAAGGTTTGAATCCCAAAAGTGGATGACTTCCATAGGCCATCCAAACTGCTATGACCAAGGCAAGTACACATTAACTGGAAATTTATGAAGAAATATAGATGGCAATGAAATTAAAGCACCATAAATGGAGAGTTCAACTGAGGTTAAGAAAAGAGCAAGTCCAACTGGATGTCTAGTAAAACATGAGCTAGCAAAATTCTAAAAGCAAATGTAGAAACAATTAAACCCAAACTTCATTCATTTTGACCACCAAAGAAAAAAATTAAGATTGAAATAAATTCCAACTTGAAGCCCTCACAATTGGACGAGGAAATTAAAATGTAAAATCCTGGCTAACCAAAAGGTCCAGTAACCCTAGCAATCGAAGATCCATGGGTAATTGTAAAATCCAATAGAATTTAGCAGCCGATAAAACATGAATTGGAAATTTTTTGATAAATTACATAAGGAAATAAAATATTTTAAGTATTTCCAATCAAAAATAAAATTAGAAATGCCAATGAAAAAGGAACCCTAGTAAAAATATTTCTCGCTAGCATTGAAACTATCACATTGGTTGGGAAACATAAAGGTTGGTGAATTTAAGCTTTGGTAAGTGAAAATTAGCACCAAAACTTAGTGAAAGGAGGAAGAAATAAATCAACAGAGGAATAAAATCCCATTAACACCGAAACCATCGAGCATTTGCTAGAAGAAAATAAAAACCAATAGATTAAAACTTCGGTAGTTGGAAAATAAAACCCTATAATGGAAGCACTAAATGTTTATGGGGAAATAATGATGTTGATGAAAAGTAAACCCTGATTCTAGGAATTGGCATTAAAAACTACAAAATTTTGGACTTGAAAAAGGGTAAAAGTTCTCCAAAAATGCAAAGAATTGCCCAAAATACAAAAGTCATCAAAAAGGGGGAAAATCATCATAGGGTGTAAAAAGGAGACCAAAAAATATGTAAATTGCTTTAAACAAATATTGGGTATTGCAAAAACCTGTTAAAGGAAGAAAAATCACCAAAAAATACAGTGTTTAAAAATGCAAAAAGAGAGTGGGAGGCTAAGATTTATGATAAATAAATAAATAAAAATAAAAATATAATATAATAGTAATGATAATAAATTCTAACACCTATAATTTTCATTTTTGTCTTGTAGGATATTTAATGCAAATGCTAGAAATTCAACAATGTCGAACGTGGGATTTTAATGTGGACTAGCAAGTGCAACCGTATAGGACGATGAATATGGTGAAACTAATAAGCAACCTAGATTTTGCAGAACATTAATGAGACATTTTCAAGGTATAGTGGAAGCCATCCCAAGGAGCACGTCATGGATAGAAGAATAAAATTCTAAAATCTAAATATACCCCATGAAAATGAATGTAATGGTAATTATTTGTAAAAGGATGACAAAATGAGGAGCCAAAAAATTGTATAAATAAGGGCTTCGTAGCTCGTTACAAAGGTTGAAAGCCATCCATTAGCTAGCCCCTTAGACTTATTTTGTTTCTTTGTTTTCTCTTCTTGTTTGGAGTTAGATGACTTTATGAACCAAGCTTGGATATTGTTTTGAGTTTTGTTCTTGTAATCTATCGAAGTGGACAAATTTGAAATCAAATATGTTTAATGTTTATCTTTATTAATGCAAGGATTTGAAGTATGTTTAATTTATGTATTCTAATGGTGGTTGCACTTAGTCTATTTCAAAGTCTTTATCTCCTTTGAAGATTGCATCATCCTGGATCTCAGGCTGTGTGAATATTGGTCATGTCAGGGTTGGTTTTAAACCATAAATGTTACTTTACTAGATCATAATAGAGTTCAGGGTAATATAGGCTTGTTTTACTTTCTTTATTTTCTCTTTCCCTTAAACCTTTGGTTTTTCTTTAAACCCTATTTATATTAGGAGTAGACTAATTTTTAGTTTAAATGCATTTTCAGTTTTCATTCGTTTAATTTCCACTTAGCTCCCATATATTATAAAATCAACACTATGGAATTATTTTTATATAGTTAACCATTTTAATTTTAAAAATATTGTGCTTAGGAAATTTATCTTTTTGAGTCAAACCAGCAAAGGCCCCTTGAAGGAACAGTTATCAACAACCTCTAGTTTTATCCATGTCTACCAAGACTTGGCATACTTGAACTCTGGGTTTATCCACATCTACCAAGACCTGATATATCTAAACCTTAGGGGAAACAAATTCCCTTTCAATAGGGAACAAACTTTGTTCCAAGTAAGTTGGCTTACCCTTGACACTATAATGGTTGGCTTCTACCTCTTCATGCCCAATAAGAAAGAGGACTAAATCGTTGATTTACTAACCCACAAGACCCTTGTGCCCAACATATTTGGTACTGGAGAGAAAAAATATAGTGTGTTATTTACTCGCTCAACATGTCTCTAAGAGAGAGAAAAAGAGTTAAGAATTCTAATTTATTCCAATACAAAAACATGAAGGTTTTTTTGTCAGTTAAGAATTCTTCTAGTTTTTTATATATAAGAATAGAACAACATGTTTTTAAGAGTAAAAATTTCTTATAGTTTATTCAAATAAAATATGATAGTTATTTTTTATAATCAAGAATTCTTCTACTTTGTTCAAAGACAAAAACATGATAGTTATTTTTTTGATAGTCAATAATTCTTCGAGTTAGTTCAAAGACAGAAATGGTCTCCCCCCTTTCATGTGGTAATTTTGGCATGAACAAAATTTTAGAGCCTTCAATAACTCCATCCATGATTCCAACTATGTTCTTTCCAAAGTTATCCATGTAGTAGCTAAAAATCTCTCTATTATACAGGGCACTAGATGGTCAAAGTCACCAAGTGAAGCTCAATTAGCCAAGTCCCTCCAGCTCCCTTCCTGTAATATTTTCTCTCCCTCTTTTTGGTTGATCGCTTGATTATCATGTGGTCTCCTCCACCTTTGGGATGGATCAAATATAATTTTTATGGTGCTACTAAGGGTAACCCAAGACCGGTTGGAGCAGGAGGTATCTTTCGAGATCATAGAGGGAATATATTGTTAGCCTTTGCAGAAAATCTTGGCATTCAAACCAACCATTTTGCTGAAGCTCGAGCCCTCTTCCAAGGTCTGTCTCTCCTATCTAGAATAAATTACCCTAACCTTATTGTCAAAGGTGACTCTATAAACATTATTAGAAGCAATGTAGGCACCCAATCAACATTTTGGAATATCTCCAGCTTAATCTTCGAGGCAAAGTTTTTTCTGAGCTCTTTCCCTAATGTCATTGTCCAACATGTCTTTAGGGAAGGAAACCAAGCCATTGACTTTATAGCTAACCTAGGGGTTTCTTTGCCTAACCTCACCATTTGGAATAAAATTTCTCCTCCCTCCCTTGTCGATGGAAATCCCATGCTTATATCTATTTTGTGAGTTTTCTCAAGATTCAAGTTTCTTGGGTAGCCATATCTTCTCCATGTTATGTGAATCCTCCTCATATTGGATAGCATTTCCAGGACACGTCACTAGAGGTTTCATCGATCCATGGAATTTTTCTAAGTTCACAAGATCTATTTTCAACATACACTTTCATGCGTGGCTTCACCTTGACAAAATGAATGTTTGGGGCACATGGAGCTTGTGGCTCAACATGAAGAATGCCTTTGTGAGCCATACATGGAGATATTGTACTGCACCATCTTCAATGAATACCTACAGGTTTTTTATTGTGTGATAGATGATAAAATAGAGTCATCTATTTTTTTATCCAAACACGTGAGCAAGCTCTACATGAGCCCATTCAGGCTTCCTCTTTTACCCCTCTGAGGGTTTCTTTTTCTATTTTTGTCTTTCTTCTTGGTTTTTTTGAATAAGGTGCTTCCTTTTTATTTTAGATGGTTGGGAGCATTTTTCCTAACTAGAAATTTTTTGTAAAATGTTAAGGGATCCTTTCAGAACCCCTCTTACCAATCAAAAAAAAAAATCAAGAATTCTTCTAGTTTGTTCAAATATTAAATAGGATAGTTATTTTATTTTGATAGTCAATAATTCTTCTAATTTATTCAAATACAAAAACTAGACAAATATATTTTTTACAGAAAAGAATAATTACTCAAGTTTGACACCAAGGTCAATATTACTAGTACAAAAATAATTCATGTCATAATCAAGAGGTAGTATCTATGCATGATAGATATTGAGTTCATCAATGTCTAAGCTAATCTCATATAGATTTAAAAGTGAATACTACTTATTAACAAGTAGAGTCAAATCACAGTTTTAGTATCACAGTTCCTTATTTTATCTCAACAACATACAACAAAATTTCATCACTTGAGCCAAGTTGCAGCTCTTGGATTAACTTCATTTGAAAAGATAAACAGATTAAGGTGTACCTAGATTTATTAACTACTTGGAAACTCTTTAGAATGAGAAACAAGACAATAAATTTCTTTTATCTTTAACTAGAGAAAGTGTTGTTATATACATGGACACTTTTGGTTTAAATAACACTGACAACAAGCCCTCAAATTCTTACAATATGTAGAGTGGATTTTATACATTCAGTAGCAAAATATAAGTCTTATTATAGTTTAAAGGAAAAATGAGCATAACCAATCTGCTTTTCTTTTTTTTATTGTATTCAAAGATGACACTTTGAAAACAACATTCATATCCAAGTTCTTACAAGCAAAAGTAAGCCAAAAAATAATAAAACATACTAAAATCATCAATCTCTCAATGGTTGGAATAGAATGGAAAATTGGGTACCTCGTAAGATAAATCTCCATAAATTTGAGGATGGATGGAATCCGTAGGGTTTTCAATCCTTTTCTCTTTGAAAATGGTGGACATCAATGTCTTTCCTCTCACAAATTCCAATCTTACGCTACTCTTCCTCATTGTTCCCATTGTGGTATCTTCCTTACGATTCCCATTGTAATTAAGGCAAGGCTTATTTAAAGAAATCCCCTTATTCTAAATTCAATATTCTTCCCAAATAAGTAACTACTTCAAATAGAAAATCTCTATGGAGAGATATCAAAATAGAGTGTGTCTATTTATAATTAGTTTTCCCACCAAAAGCATACCCTATATAAGACCCTTTCCCCCATTTTCTTGGACTATTAGAATATGGCACATATTATTTTATTAGCCTTAATTAAAAGAGATAACCTATTTTATGACCAATTAAATTCTATAATGCTCGTGGAATACAAGCAATTTTTTTTATGCCAATGAAAAAATTTATTATTGAGTGCAAAAGCAATTTTCACTCAAGACTTATGATGCCTATCATGCAAGTGTATTGCAGGTGGTTAGTGCACAAGTTTCACTTTTTGTCCATGCCATTGTTTAGCATCTAATGACCTCTCCTTGATGATATTCTCCCTCCTTGTATTGATTTATGGTTTCCCTTACCAAACACTCCAAATAAAAATGTAGTTAGACATGTTTAAATGTAATAAGATTACTTGTATATCAAGTATAATTTTCAAGTCAACACTCATAACATTAAATATTATTCCATGTCATCCACAAGTCTATGATTTATATGCTTTCCAAACATAAATCGAATTTATATTATAATTTAAAACTTATCAAAGATTTTGATTTGTGACAATGCTCAAGCAAAAAATGATGGGGGGATTTGAATTTATGACTAATAAGCAAATAACCCCTATGTCATGTTTGTCTATCCAAGTGAGTCTCATCTATTGTAAAGTAAGGGAGTGACCCTACTCCTTGAAGTAGGATGCCACATATTATGAATTGCACGGAGGATGTTGTCAATGCAACAAAGCATGGCATACAAGATTAGAATTAATACAAAGACAATGACAAATGTCTTTTATTCACCCTTGTAGGTATAGTGCTAAAATACGCACATGGAAGGCCAAAACATTTCTCTCAAAAATTCAAAAGAATTGATAATTATAAAAAATGGAGGATAGAACATTTTTTTTACTTATTCTAATAAAACTCATAAAGCATCAAAAAGTAATTCACCCTTGTAATTAGATGAAGAATAAGAACCTCTAAGAAAATATCTTCATGACCAAAAGATGATGCTCCATACCTGTATTGATATCATATTGGATTTTGCAACACTTTATTGAGATAAATAAAAATAACACTCAAAATCAAATCGTAATGTAAGGTATTTGGAGAGCAAAAGGAAAGAACAATACACATGCACACAATGAAGGGTGCCCTTAGGCATCCACATAAATTATCAATATAATATTACATTGGTATGTTGGATTTTTAGCCATATTATCTTAGGTTCCAATATTCTAGATCTTGAGTAAACTTAAATATAAGAGCAATCAATATATTAAATGGTCAAAATAATAACAATAATATTCATAAAAAATACAATAATATGAATATAAACAACCAAAGTCTTTCATGCAATAACATGAAGAAAAGTTATAGAATAATTGTTCAATATATACATACAAGCTTCAATATTAATGCTTCAATATTTCATATATTCTAGATTTCCATATTACCTTTCATGGAGCTTTATCTCCATAATATAAATTTAGGAAGGTGACTCTTCAATACTTGACTATTACACTTCTCACATATCTGTGAGTTGTAACCTTTCCTACTCTATACATAAGATAAATCTCACATGTCCCTTGGCTTCTCATCTTGCCACTCTCATCTTGCCACTTGTATACATGACTCTTGATTCTCTATTTACTTGCACACTTCTACATGACACTTACACACTTCTACATGCACACCTAATACATGACACTTGTGCACTTTCTTACATTACACACTTGCACACTTAATTACATGACACTTGTGCACTTTCTCATATTACACACTTGTACACTTAATTGCATGATACATGTGCACATCTTGCACATAGACACATAAAGGGAAAATATAAATCATACTTCTAAACTATAGACTCAAAACCTATTTTAATATTTATATTGTACCATGGGGTATATTAGCATGTACCAATAATGTAATATTCTCCAACACCCCCCTATATTACATTATTTGGTTATTGAAGACTTTAGTCTTCAATCTTTATCTTCAATCTCAGATTTTTCTATTGTTCTTCTGCTCTAGGTCTGGCATTGTTGTACTTGATATTTTGTTGTTCATTTACAATTTCTATCTATTGTCTCTAGTAGGTAATCTTGGACTATGTTTGATCCATCTTCTTTTTTCCTGTATTTCAAAGAAATAAAAAATTTATCATTAATATTTTCTTGAAGCAAAAGATGATTAAATATTTATCTTTGGATTTGTTCTTTTTCCTTGTCTTAATCTTTTCCAATTTTGGTTTGTATCTCTTGTATCTTCGAGATGAACCATTTTGCTTCCCTTTTAATGAATTTGGGAATTTGCTTCAAAAAGAAGATTTTGAAGAAGTGTTTCTATATAATTAATAACAAATTTTTAAAATTTTCATGATATTTGTTTTCCTTATACCAACAAAATGTTGGAGAATGACTATTTATTCCACAAAATTTACATAGATAAAGATTCCAACATCTTCATGCCCTATTCTATTGCAATGATTACACTTCTTCTTATTATAATATCTATTTTTAATTTGTATTTTAATCGTTGTTTCCATATTAAAGCTTTGCAATCATAATCATTAGCATTATTGACAAAATAACACAACCAATAATGCAATATTAAAGCCATTCTTTCTTTGTTTTCTTCATAAATAAGTTGATGATGTGTTGTTTTTAGCTTGAATACTTATGATATCCATAGAAATATTTCATAGCAAAATGCATTATTACTCCCAAAAAAAATTTCAATTTAGCGAAAAACCCCTTACGGGGCCACCTTGGTCTAAGAAACCACGACCATGGGGTTCTACACCATCAAAATCACCTAGGAGTTGCGCCTGACCCTAACTACACTAGCATGATCAACTGGATTTTGGGCACCCGTTGTACGTCTGGTAGGGTGGATATTCGAACCAGGGACCTCCCTTGGAGGATTGCCCTACCCTCTCCAACTCACCCACAACACGTAGGTTTTACTCTAAAAGTTTTAAAAATAAATTTCAAATCCTATTCCAAAAAACAAATGCAGTTTTAATATTTTAAAGTTTTCAAATTCTTCGAAGTAGAAAACCTTTTATCTCCCAAATAATTTATTAGATTTGTAAATTTTATAAATCCTTTAAAATTCAAATTTTGTTTGAAGTAGAAATCATTCTCTTTCAAAATCTAATTAACCTATCAAAAACCAAATTACAAATTTATTTGCAAATATTAAATTTCAATATTTTTCAAATTTTCAAATATATTGGAGTTGAAGTCCTTTGAATTTCCTCCTCTAATTTTAATAATTCTAATGGAGTTGAATTCTTTTTAACTTCTACCTTTAATTAATTTTAAAGTTCCTAATTTTTCAATACTTCAAATTTAAAAACTTAACTTAGGACTTTAATCTAGCACCAATTTTAATTTATCAAAAAATCAAAGGTAATATTGCTTACCTTTCACATTAGGAAAATAGAGCTCTGGAAGAGAAAACTAGGGCATCAGTTGGGTAGCCGAAGAGATTTCTGGTTACTATGGATTTGAAGACAATATTGCTGCCCCAAGAGGGCCCAATGGGGACACCTCCGGATCCTCTTCTAGAGAGACATAGTTCTTTTGCAGATTTGTTAAAGGATAAATCTCCATCAAAGACTAAAGAAGTACAAAAAACTGCATTAAAAATGCTCTTTATAGTTGTTGGAAATAGATCAACATCTCAATGAGTTAATGGATGCTTGCCGCAGTCAGAATCAAGGCCAAATATTGTCATTGAGCAAAGGATGGTCAAAGAAACAATTTTATATAGAGCCAATCATGATTTGATTTGTAAATTCATGGTTATTCATCCTACCCTAAATTTTTTGCATTCCTGGGTCCTACAAAACTAGGAGCCTCTTGGTGAGTATTCTTTGTGGTTTATTAGCAATGGATATTTTATTGTTAGTTTTTCTTCACTTGTCAATAGAAATAGGGCTTTCGAATCAAAAAATAGGAATCATGGTCCGGCAGGATTATTTGTTCAACCCTGGAGAGTGGGATTTGATCCTCGAATTGAACCCACTATTGTCTCGGTTTGGATTTGTTTGTATGCACTTCCAATGGAGTTTTGGAGTGAGTAGGTATTGGAAATTATTGGTAATTCCCTTGGAAGACATTTGGGTGTTTCCAAAGATACAATAGAAAGAAACACAGTTGTTTATGCAATGTTATGTGTGGAAATGGTTCTTAGCCAGCCTCTACCGACAGAGGTGGAACTTGAACTTGCAGGACTATCTTAGATTCAACAACTGGATTATGAGGCATTGCCCTTCAGATGCAGAGTTTGCCACAAATATGGGCATTTGGCCCGATCTTGCCCAAATAATATGAACATAAAAATGAAGGCTCCTCTAGGAATTTCAAATCTCCCTAAGGAGGGTAAGTCAACAATCAACAAAGAACCAACCAATATTTCTCAGGGTAAAGAAGCACAGGGAGATGGTTTTGAATAGCCCAAAAGAAGGAGAAGGCAAAAGAAAAAAGATGGTAAATAGCAAACCCAACTCAAACCCTCCAATAGGTATGAGATATTTAAGACACTAATGGACCAGGAAGAAGAACAATTCATGGAAGGAGTGGATGGGAATAATGAAAATAATAACAGCCATGTTCAAGCTCCTCTTTCATCTCCCCCATCATAGAGTAGGTAATTGAGTAGAGTGAGTTACCACAGTCAGAGAGTGCAGGGGCATTGATAGTGCATAACCAAGAGCAACCAATAATTAAGGATGTCAGCATGGGCATAGTAGAAAAGAACATAGAAAATCCAACTCTAGGGATAACTCAGGTGGAAAAGAGATAAAAAAAATAGCAGCTCTCAATGAGTGGGTAGAAAATCAAATAAGGAATTGATAGCAGTTCAAGGAGACAAACTGATCACTAGAGGATCGGTGAGGCCAATAGATTTTTACTGCTCTCAAGGTAACCAATGATTATACAATCATGGAATGTTAGGGGTTTAAATAGTAGAACCCATCAATTTGTTGTTCGAAGACTCTTAGAAAAATGTAAAACAAATTTTTTTCTTATCTAGGAGACAAAAATGTCATTGGATCTTATGTGTAAAACAGTTAACAGACTTTGGAGGGGTGCTGGTCATATGGAAGTGGTTGCCCAAGGGGCCTTAGGGGGGATAGTTACTCTTTGGAACTCTCTTGAATGGACTGCAATAGAACATATAACTTGGAGGGGTGTTCTCACATCACATTTTAGAAATAATGTCACAACTGAACATGTTTTAATCACAAATTTTTATGGGGCTCAAAACCTATATGGTCAGATGCATCAATGGAAAGTTGTGCATAACATGAGAGTATCAAGGGAAGAGTTAGACTAGATTATTGTTGGGGATTTTAATGCTAAATTATCCTCTAGATATTAGGAAAGGGGAACCGTAATTTTGGATCCAGGGGATCGACTTATGATTGCCCAAGTCCAAGCATTACACTTGGTGGATATTAAATGCCCTAGAACCAACTATACTTGGACTAATAAGAGGAGGGAGACACATAGCAGGAAGGTGAAGTTAGACCTTTTTTTGGTTTCAGAGGAGGCATTTGTAAAATGGAATATAAAATTTTAGATTTTGGAGTGTCTAGTTTCAGATCACTTTCCCATTTTGTTGGAAGGAAGGATCAAGAATGTGCAGCATCACAAACCATTTAAAATTGAAAACTTTTGTTTACAAAAAGAGGAACTTCGAAAGAAAATTCCATAGTGGTGGGAAGAAGGTCGCCCAACATATGGGACAACAATGTTTAGATTCCACAAACAACTTCATTATGTCAAAGATCAACTGAAACAATGGAGGCAAGCTACAAGATAGACTTCCAGGTCCAAATAGCTCCATTGGTGGCCAGATGGGATGAGGTTCAAAAACACTTTAGGGAAGGAACAATTACATAGCAGCTCAAATAAGAGGATGATGCATTGCATAAAGTGGTTGAGGACATTGACAACCAAGAAGAGACCTACTGGAAACAAAGAGCAAGAACCACTTGGTTATTAGAAGGGGATAAAAATACCAAAATTTTCCATCGGATTGCTTGTGCTAGGAGATAAATGAACAACATGGAAGCTCTTCAAGATGAGAACGGACACTCCTTTGATACAATTCTAGGTATGAATTTCCATTCAATGGATTATTTTTCTAAACTATTTAAGGAAAGTATGGTGCAAGATGAAGAGGCTCAAAAAGAAGTTATTACTGTCATACCCTCTGTTATCTCTGAAGAAGAAAATCAGGCCCTACTTAAACCCATTGATAGAGAGGAACTAAAGAATATAGTCTTTAGAATGAGCATCGGAAAAACACCAGGTCCAGATGGCTTTCCAATTGAGTTTTTTTAGGCCTTCTGGGATAACTTGGAGGAGTATGTAATGGTTGTTATAGAGGAGTCCAAAGGTAGTAAAAGAATGCTTAAATCATTAAATCATACTTTCATTACCTTAATTCCAAAAGGGGAGGATGGGGTACATATTTCAGATTATATACCTATTGCCTTATGCAATGTCATATATAAAATAATCACAAAGGTAATGGTTGAGCGGCTAAAACCTCTTCTACATAGCATTATCTCCTCAAAGCAAGGGGGTTTTGTAGAGGGTAGGTAGATCTTAGATGGTGTGGTTCTAGCTCAGGAGGCAATCCATTCAATGCAAACATTTGGTAATAGAGGAATGTTCATAAAATTAGATATGTCAAAGGCTTATGATAGGGTGGAGTGGAGCTTCTTTTCAAAGATGATGGTAACCTTTGGTTTCTCTCAGGATTGGATAGAATGGGTCATGAGTTATGTTTCTACTCCGACATACTTAGTGTTAATCAAGGGTCTTCCCTCACAACCGTTTGGAGCTACTTGAGGCCTTCGTCAAGGAGATCCTTGCTCTCACTATATTTTTCTCATATTGGTTGAAGGATTGGGTAGACTCATCTTGAGGAGAAGACAACAAGGTTTGCTAATAGGTATCAAGATGGGTGAGGAAGTTTTGACTCACCTACAGTTTGTGGATGACACAGGATTGGTGGGAGTGGCCACAGCTTCAGGGAAGAAAGAATGATTAGAGATACACTTAATTTCTACCTTAGGGCTACAAACCAAGTCATCAATGATAAAAAAATCCAAAGTGGTCTTTTTCAATCTTTATCAAAGGCTCTAGGATAGAATTTTAGAGATCTTGTGATTCACAAGGACTTATCTCCCAGTGGTATACTTGGGGGTCCATTTACATTTTAAAAAACTAAAAATAGATATATGGAGGAATCTTTTGGATTGTATCAAGGACAGAATTAATCATTGGTCTCACAAATGGTTAAGCTATGGGGGTAGATTAAATTTTTTACAGTCAATCATTCAGGCCATGCCAATTTATAAATTTTCTATCCTTGTTGCCCCACATACCATATGGAAAGAGTTGGACAAGATGGCTAGAAAATGTTTATGGGAAGGAGTAAAAGGAGAGAGAAAATGGGCCTTAGTAGGTTGGGATAAAGTAAGCCAGCCCAAGGTAAAAGGAGGTTTGGGACTGAGAAGATCAAATTTAAATAATAAAGCTTTGGTTGGAAAGCTTTACTGGAGGTGGATTTCCCAACAAACTTCTTTATTTAGTAGAATCTTAACTAGTAAATATTTGGGACAAGTAAACCCAAATGAGGTGGGTCATTTACCTTTGGATGGTAATGGATCCTTAGTGTGGTAGGCTCTCAAGTTAGGATCTCAGGTAGTAAAATATGGATTATTTTGGAAAGTGGGGAGAGGGAAGAAGACACGATTTTGGATAGATTCATGGGATCAATACCCACCTATCATTGTTAAATTTCTTGAACTGCAACTAATAAAAACAACCATAGAAACCAGGGGGTGGGTCCAAATTGCAAGTTATTTTAGCACTAGTCAGTTGGGGGATTATAAGTTTAAGCAGTTTAAGAATTTGGATGAGTGGCCAATTTCAATCCCTCTGGATTTAACACCCATCATGACTAAAATCTTGGTAGAAATATTTCTCACAGGTAGAGATGAGGAGGATGAATTAGCTTGTGGCTATAGGAGCCTTGGTGTCTACATAGTTAAGGATGGATATGATAAGATCCTTCCAGAGCCTCCTCCTCATACATATCAGGTTGAGGATTGGAGAAAGATTTGGCAGTCCAAGGGTTGGTCAAAAGTAAACTTTTTTGCCTGGTAGTTCATGCATAATGGAATTCTTACTTTTGATAATCTCAGATGTAGGGGAATCATTGGTCCATATCAATGTGTTTTATGCTACAAGAGTGAGGAAAAAACTGATCAATTGATGTTTGAGTGCCCATTCATGCACCAGATTTGGGAGAGATGGTTTTTATATTATAAAATTCAAGTTAATGGTGATTTGAATCGGATTAATATTTGGAAAATATGGAAGAGGGGTAGATTTAAATCTAAAGCTCTTTGTATTGGTTGGGAGCTTGGATTAAACTTCATTTGGTGGTAAGTGTGGTTGGAGAGAAATGCCAGAATTTTTAGAGAAAATTTTTCTTCTTTAGATGGATTTTGGCAGGTCATTTGGAGCAAAGTCACAAAAACTATGGCAGTCTATGCTAAAGAGGAAACTCGGGTTGTTATTGGGGCAATGGAGAAGGAATTTAAAGTGCAATAGGGATAGGACAGAGCTAGTTGGAAACCACCTCCATAAGGTTGAATTAAAATTAATACTGATGGAGCTACAAAAGGCAATCCGGGTAGAGCTGGAATTGGAGTGGTTTGCCGGAATCATGTTGGAACAGTGCTCTATTGGGAACTGCAAGGCTTGGGAAGAGCCACAAACAATGAAGCAGAAGCCTTAGCTATCAAATCTACTTCTATTTGGGCAGTAAAACAAGGTCACGGGAGGATAATCCTAGAATCAGATTCTCAAATAATGGTTGGAGCTCTAGATTGCATGAGGAACTTTGCTTTGAAAACATAAAGGTTGAGGATTCTTGTCACTCAAATTAAGGAATTATGGAGGGAATTAGATGATGTGATTCTAGTTTATGTGAGTAGAGATCTAAATAAAGTGGTAGACTTCTTGGATAAGATGGGTACTGAGAAGGAGGTAGGGGTTCAGTGGCACAGTGACATGGCTATTGAGGATGATATGATTAGGTAGGTTGGTGAGAAAATCCAGTGCTTAGCTAATTTGGATAACCATTCCAAAAATACTATTTAGGAGATTTGTGCTTCAATGTAGATCTTCTTTTATAGTTGTAAACAGGTGAACAATCATTGTAGAAATATGGTTTAAGAGATTTGGCTCCAATGCAAATCTTCTTTTACTATTGTAAACATGTGTTCTCTTTGGCTAAGGCTAGGAAAAGTCTCATCCCAACTTGTAAATGATCTTTGTTTTAATACAAGTTTTTTCAAATTATTTTTCAAAAGAAAAAATATTGCTTACCTTTCTTGTCTGGTGAATTAGGTCACGAGATTCTCGTTGACCATGACACATTGGAATTTAAGACTGAATTAGGTCACAAGATTCTCGCTGACCATGACACATTGGAATTTAAGACGTTCTCCTATGCTCTGATGATTGATCCTCTTAGGTATGCATTACATCATTGTGTGGCATTTGACTCTCTCATGCAAATGTTTTCTAAAACACCACATATTCCTTTAGCTCACCTCTTTTGCAATTACAGTAGTAAGCTCTCTCTCCTCAACAATAGAGACTCAAAAATGTCATAGAGAATAACACTCTCTAGCTTAATTTATTCAACTCGTCACTTTTACAAATGTCAACTCTATGTCCTCAATAACAAATACACAAGGAATGGTGCTCTTTGGCTTAGCTCATTGCTTGTTCTCTAGCTAGATTGGTTCGACTTGTGACTAGGTTAGATAGCTCTCAGTCTAAAACCAGACACTACTTTGCTTACTCTTTCCTTCCTTTGATGCTTTGATTCCCTCCAAATTGATTGGCTAGGGATGCACCTTTGAATGCTTCGATGCTATGATTCCCTTCAAACTAGTTGGCTAGGGATGCACCTTTGAATACTTCAATGCTTAAATTTCCTTCAAACTAGTTGGATAGGGATGTGCATTTGAATGCTTTGATTCTCCATTTTTCTAATTGAAATGTTATTCTCCTTAGGTCTTCTCCCTAAGTTTATTAATATTATACTTCTTAGGTTCTTGCATGAGCTCTCCTGTATTAACACAACCTCTATATTTCTTCAAATTGCTCCGTTCTAAGTGTGCTATCTTGTTAGGGTCAAATGTGCTTGAAAATAAGTGATCCTTTATGAGGTGGCTATGGTCACTCTAATAATTTCTACTTCTTGGTGGCTTAAGCCACTCATTATGTGGTTCTCTTTCTTCATAGAGAATCCAACTAATATGAGGGTGACTATGATTTGTCCCTTCACTCGTCTTAGAATAGAGTGGATAGACTCCAACATATAATGAATGTTTTTTCAAATATTAGAAGATTTGTAATAGCTCCCTATCATATATCAATATGCAAATCTAAAATTTACAACAATATAAGTCTAGGTTATCTTCACATGCTTCTTAATATAAATTCACATTGAAGACTTCCTCCAATGCTAGCAATAGAGTCTACTCAAAGTAGCTCTGATACCACTATTGGCTTTTTTGCCAGATTATCTCAAGTTCTAATAATGCAGATTTTGAATAAAACTCAAATATAAGAGCAATCAATATATTAAATGACCAAAATTATTTTAAATAATATTCATAAAAAAAATGAATATAAATGGCCAAAGTCATTAATGCAATAACATGAAGAAAAAATATAGTATAATTGCTCAAAATATGCATACAAGCTTCAATATTAATGCTTGAATATTTCATACATTCCATATTTCTAGATTACCTTTCATGGAGCTTTATCTTCATAATATAACTTTAGGAAGGTGACTCTTCAATACTTGACTATTGCACTCCTCATATATCTAAAAGTTGCAATCTTTCCTATTCTATACATAAGACAAATCTCACATGTCCCTTGGCGTCTCATATTGCCACTTGTATACATGACCATTGACTCTCCATTTACTTGCACACTTAACTCTATGACGCTTGCACATTCCTACATGACACTTACACACTTCTACATACACACCTAATACATGATACTTGTGCACTTTTTTACATTACACACATGTACACTTAATTACATGAAAATTGTGCATTTTTCACATTACACACTTAATTACATGACACTTGTGCACTTTTTCACATTACACACTTTCACACATAATTTCCGAAAATATATAAATCACACTCCTAAGCTAGAGACTCAAACCCTATTCTAATATCTACATTGTACCATAAGTACCATGGGAGTACATTAGCATGTACAAAATAATGTAATATTCTCCAACATGGTATAATAGATTTGGGTGGTTGAGGGTTATTTATATCAAATCCTCAATAATTGATTATAATTTACTTAACCTTTATCAACATCACATTAGTAAAGGTTGACCATGACAAGGTTAAACCATAAACCTATTCCTTAATTACATTAATTAATAATAAATACATTGCTAATTATTTGTAGCTTACACATGATAACATCATACAATGTTGACCTTAATGAAAAGATCACATCTTACAATGTTGACCTTAATAAAAAAAGTTGGAGTACAAAACTTTCAATATATCATGCTTTCTAGTTGAAAACCTCTATAATACCTAGCCTGCGAGGTAAAAATAAAATCAACAAGACCCAACCATCCACGAAATCAAACCAAGGCAACCCATTGGCAAGCACTCAACTGCTACTAACCGGTCTATCCCTTCCGAGCTAAAATATTAGAATAAAGCAAAAGTTTTTGAAAGGAGTCTTGGTCTCTTGTACCGAAGTTTGAACTTGGGTCTCTTGGATGAAAACCCAAAGACATGCCACTACAATACCCCTCACAAGATGCAAGAGGATGGTTGCATATGAATACATTGAATATTTTATATATATATATATATATATATATATATATATATATATAAAGCTTATTTAATTTTTTTATTAATAGCTTTTAATTCTTTAATACAAATTATAAAACTCTTTATATATATTTAATAAATATTTTAAAAATTACATTTTTCTTATTCTTACTTAATTAATATTCAATTTTTTTTTAATATGGTTATTGTGAGAAACCCCTCAGTCTCCTCCCAACCATATATGATATGCATTAATTTTTTATAAATAAAATTTTAAATTATCTTGTAAGTTGAGCTCCTTCCCCCTAAAAGGTCAAAAATAGAACTTAATTTTGCGTCTTACCTCAAAGGATAAATAGTATTTAAATACACATAAAGGTTGCACTTTTGATCTTACATCTCTATAACTTGATCCTAACTAATAAACTTAAATTAATTTATTTTAAATAATTAATTAAAAAAATGTAATTACTTCAGCCTTACTAAGCTATCTCGTTTTCAAAAAGAAAATTAGTCGTATAATTAAACGCTAAGATAATGACGATAATTTACGAATAATGGCATAAAAGACATAAGGATTTTAATCTTTTACGATAAAATAGTTTGATTTTTTATTTATTATTTTTATTTATTTTTAATGGGTTATGTAACATTTTAAGGGGTTCGGTTTTATAAAAAAAAAAAAAGTATTTTGTTATAAAATATGAATTTTATAAGGATATCAAGATTTCATATGAAGAAGTTCCGACATGGATAACTTAATGTCAAAAGTCATTGGGCTCTCTTAAAAGAGACCCAAGTTCAATTTATGAAAATGGTGGTCCCTATATACCTTCCCTTTTCAATCTCTTCAATAAAAAAATAAAAGATTCCATACAAGGACACTTAAAAGTAAAGTCATTAACAAAACTTTTCGAAGAATTGAAAACAGAAAACATGGTGGTTCCTATATGCTTCTATGTTTTTCAACCTCTTGTAAAAAAAAATCTGTACAAGAACACTTATAAGCAAAGTCATTAATAAAACTTTTTGAAAATTTGAAAATAGAAAACATTAAAAACAACACCGACCCAAATTAACAACAAAAAAAAACATACATAATAAGGTATATCTTGTTGTAATACACCAGATATATTAGCATTCATCTTTAAATTTAAAATAAGAGGTTAAAGGTTTAAATTTAAAAGGAAGCAAGGTTGTACGCTATACCCCATTTTATATATTTTTTTGATACATAGAGGAATATGTTACAGTCAAAGTCCTTTTCTAATCTTTGGGCTGCCCCCTATAACCTCTATTTCACTTCATTGTTTTATTACCACGCATGAATGGATAATTGGTCACTTGGGATTTGTACCATCATTGTTGACATGCACTCAAAAAAATTGGGATTTGTACCGTTGTTGTTGTTGTCAGTCTGACATGCACTCAAAGGATTCAGACTACTACGTTTGCAACAGGCATGCCCCTAAGGTTTGAACCTGAGTCTGTTCTTGGTAAATGCTTGGTAAACAAACACTTACCAATCCACCTATTCCTCATCTTATATTAAAGCTCTTGGTCCCATAAATTATTTTGGTCTCATAAAGGTAATTAAAATCATTTTATTCATTTATGATTACATAATAATACTATAACATTTTGATAATTATAGAAGATTTGTACCTTGATCTCCTCCTTGAAAATTGAGAAATCTAAAAAGAAAAGTTTAACCATCAAATTAAGAATGTCTGCCATCTTACAAATAAGCCATTTTAACATTTATACATGCATTCTTTCCCAAGATTTGAACTTTGATCTCCTTTTTAAAAAAATAAAAAAATCTAAGGAAAAAAGTTTAACTATCAAATTAAGACTGTCTCCCATCTTATCCTAGTGATAGTGCAATGGTTCATAGTTGAACTTTTTTTTAAAAAGTTCAAGATTCAAACTTATATGTAGGATTGTATGTTAATCTCCTATTAATAAATGTAACTCTAAATCTTATGAAAGATTAAAAGAAGATTACTTAATCTAAATATAAGTTATGAGGGTTTATAACACTACTGTCTCCCATCTTGCCATTAATGCTGCCAGACATCGTTAGCATGCCATGTTCCACGTTGGATGGCCTGATCTTATGTTGTGTATTGCATGTGGTTGAAAAAAAAAGTAATTGTACAATTGTCAGTTGTTTGATGTTTTTTTTTTTTTAAATAGTACTCCCTTCCTCTAGGGGTACTATTTCTCCATATCTACTCTATGATACCTTCTTTCCTTATAAAGAAAGATTTCTATGAATCAGATGAAACATTTTTAAAAAAGAAATGTATGACCATCTTATAGATTCCTCTTCACTTTAATATTTTATGGAGGACCACTTGAACCAATTTCCTTTTGGTACTTTCACTGTTATATTTTTCCCAAACCTAAAATGTATATTCCAATCTTTTTTTAGGTATTCTCTCCATATAAGATACCCAAAAGAGACATATTGTCTCCCTTGTGGGAATCAAGACACCCAACACTCAAAGGCAAATAATAAGGTAGGTTGTGAATGGCAAGCATCACAATTGGATTAAAAAAAACAAAGAGCCATGGCTTGACTTTGACCAGAAATTGAAGGAAATAGGTAAATAGATTAAATCAAATAGAAGTACATGCAAGTGATAAGTCTCTTTATGAAGGGTGACATGCAGTGTGGGGATATACTTGCCTTAAAAATAGCATGAAAATAGCTTGGCCATCACGTGGGGAAGACTTGCTTGCCGACATGTTCTCCTTACATTATCAACCACGTTGTAGACAGGTCATTTTCAGAGCTTTTGAAAGCCAGGTGAATGAATGTTTGGTATGAAAGAAAGCATCTCTTTTTGCCCATCAGTCCTCCTGAGAGTTTGTGGATAAGTCCTTTTCTAAGCTTAAATGCACTGTTTGTTGGGTCAGCTGTGATGTGATGTGACCTGAATTCCCTTGATGCTAACCTCTTTTTCTCTTACAACAATTGCGAATCTTTCCATGTAGGTTAAGAACTCCATGCATCCAATGCTAGTCAATCTAGGATTTTGTTTTGTTGTATTTGACAAACAAATTTATGTTATAGGATCGAAATAGGTTTTATTAATATTATATGTATTACATTATAATGATTTAAGTATTATATATGTATTGTTTAACAAGATTCAAACTTCTTGAAAAAATTAATAATATTGATTCAAGTAATGTCATTTGATTAGATTAGTTAGTATAATTTGATTAAAAATATGTATTTACTTTTATTTTAAACATTGAAACTAATGTTTATATTATATCATCACCACAAAATGGTATTACAATAATTGACTATCATGCATGCATTATTTGAAAAGATTTGAATTTAAATCACCTCTTTAAAAGTCAAGGAATCTAATAAGTTAAATTAGTGACATTTTGATTAAAATATAAATTTATTATTTTATGTTTATATTATAAATTAAATTATAATATACAATCCTATAAAAATTAAAAAGTAGTTTTTTTTTTAAATAAAATTATAGGTCAAATGAGATGATCATATATAATAGTATTAAAACAATATATTAAGTATAATAATTATATAATATATTATAAAAAAATATAATTAATGAGTTATGAGCTTATATTTGACTGATCCAAGTTTGACTGAGCCAAATTTGAATTCTTGGCATAAAATTTTTAACTATTAAAATAATAATATAATTTAAATTATATATTATATTTTAGTTCACTAAAATTAAGATATTTTTTTCACTTGAAATTAATACACCACATAGATACATGACTTCTTAAAATCAATCTAATAAGTACCCACCTCAATCACTTAAGTTTAAATAAACAATCTCTAAACCATTTATATACAAGAAACAACCTATCTTAAATAGCTTAAGTTCAGCTTAAAAAAATATATATATACAAGGTGGATTTTTCTTCCACTTTGGTTTAGTTGAACATTTTATTTAGTTAAAAGGTTATACATAGACCATACATCACTATAAGTGTATTCAATTTGAACTTTTATCTAGTTAAAAAATAACATTTTAATAATTTAAATTTAATTATATAAAATTTTATATATATGGAATTTGTTGCATTTACATTTATTTTTACTATTAAGTAGGTTTAAATTTTAAGGTTGCTTTGTTGAAATTAGTACAACTATTATCAAACTATTACTTTGCACAAATAGACATACCTCAATCCACTAAGCTTTAGAGACCAAGTAACTAATATCGCTCTAATGATGCAACAATAACAATTGCTCAACTTTTTATATGTCAGTAAAGATGGTGTTGTGGTTAAGGCTTTGGCCTCTCTTTGGAGAGATTCAAGGTTCAAACTGCTGCACAATAACAGTTGTTCAACTTTTTATTTGTTAGTAAGGATGGTGTTGCGGTTAAGGCGTTGTTGTTCAACTTTTTATTTGTTAGCAAGGATGGTGTTGCGGTTAAGGCGTTGTTGTTCAACTTTTTATTTGTTAGTAAGGATGATGTTGCGGTTAAGGCGTTGTTGTTCAACTTTTTATTTGTTAGTAAGGATGATGTTGCGGTTAAGGCGTTGGCCTTTCTTTGGAGAGGTTCAAGGTTCAAATTGCGGCATACCCAAAAGGGAATAGGCTGGATGGTAGCCTGCATACCCAGGATGGTGTAGCAATTAGGGCTTTGATCTCTCTTTGGGAAGGTTTAAGGTTCAAACCACTGCATACCCAAAAGGGATAGGCTGGATGATAGCGTCCGAGTGACTGCATACCCAGGATGGTGTATCCTGGTGTAGCAATTAGGGCTTTGACCTCTTTTTGGAAAGGTTTAAAGTTCATACCACTGCATACCCATAAAAAAATAAACTGGATGGTAGAGACTGCGAGTTGACTACCTTTAAAGTTTATTGAAACAACCCATTCATAAAATTACCAATTTTCCTATAAATAAATAGGAAAAAACTAAAATAAACTACATCCCACTAGCTCAGCTAAGCAGTCTATAAATATACCTTATACATAAGGTGGATTTTTCCCCACTTTTATTTAATTTGCATGACCTAAAATTCTATAAATATATTTTATAGATGAGGTCACACTTTTATTTAATTTGCATGACCTGCAGTTTGATATACAATTGAATACTTAGAAAGGTCAGCGAAGTGAACTCAGCCCAAATACATTTTTTCAGTGCAGGCCAAGGCACTCCACCACCTCCCATCCACACACTCGGACACAGCCTTGAGGCTTCTCAAGCCCCAGAACCCAGTCCTGCACCAAAACAGTTACCTGCCAAAAGTACCAATTTCTTTTTCCCATGGAGTCATACATTTCTTGAAATCACCCACATAGCCAAGCAAACGTACCCAAACAGAAAACGATCACCAGACACCCAACTCAGAGGAAATAAATAACTCAATGAAATCCTGAACCCAGCCAATCATGAGAAGGCCCCAAGCCTTAAATCTTGACCTACACAACAAAAGAGAGTGAGTTGTCAATGATAAAAATGCCCATATAAAAAAAATTCCTAGTTCCCGATGGTGAAACCATCCTACAACAACACATTGAATAACAAAAGAGAAAATAAAATTCGAAAGCCTTGGAACCAACGCGATCTTCAGGAAGATCAGATGATAGCAAGATCTTGTTCTTGGTCTTGTGCAATGGTGTTACGCAGTTTTACATCCAACTACACTTCTGCAAATTAGAAGGAAAAAGAACATAAGAGCAGCAAGTGGAAGTAGAGCCACAGAGAAGTAATGGCAGAAGAAGTGGAAGAGATGTACGAAAATTCATATTGCAGGATCCATCCGGGGCAGTCCACAGTGGGAATCTGTGCACTTTGTCTTCAAGAGAAGCTTGGAAAACTGATTTTCTCAGAAAAACAGACGCTGTTTCCACATCAATCTGAAGTGGGTTCTTCCTATTCTTGCTCTTCTTCTTCGTCTGAAGCTGCCAGGAGGATCAATGGGGAAAATCATGAAGTGGGTGCCAGAGCAAAGGTGATGGGATTGAAGGAAAATGGTGGGGGTAGATCAACGCAGGGTGGTGCTGGATCTCAAGACCAACGCTTCATTTTGTTGAGCAGAAGCAAGTCTGTGGCTGCATCCAGAAGGGTCCCCAGCAGCTTGGGGGATTCTAACAGGGGACATGAATGTACTCATGTGAAGAAGAAGGGGGGGTCTTCCTTCTGGTCTTTTTTATACTTTACAAAGAAGAAGAGCAGCCATAGAAATGGCGGTGAGGATAAAAATGAAGAGGAAGAGGAGGAGCAGGAGGAGGAGGAAGAGAAGAAGGAAGTTGGGTTTGCAGGTTTTGATGGAAAGGTAGGGGGCAGGGTCATGAGGTCCAGGTCTGTGGGGTATGGCAGCAAGAGCTTTGGTGCTGAGAGGTTTGGCCATGGGCATGAGCAGAGGTTCGTAAGGAGGAGCCCAATTGGGTCTGAGAGGAGAGGGTTGGATAAGGCAAGCAAGGCGTTGGGTGGAGAGGAGGAGGAGGAAGATGAGGTTGTCAAGGGTGGCAGTGGAAGTAATGTGAGGTGTGGGGGACTTTTTGTGGGGTTTGGGGGGTTGCCTGCCTCTGTGATTTCTGAGGGCTTGAAGGATGGCAGTGCGAGGGCAAATGGATGCCATAGCAGGAGCAGGAGCTGGGGCTGGGCATTCTCTAGTCCCATAAGGGCCTTCAGGCATTCAAAGAGGTGGAGCAGTAGTAATAATTTCAAGTCCAGCAATGAGGATCCTGATCCTGCTGTTGCCGCTTCATCCCCTCCAGGTTCTGCTATGGAAATTGACAGAGGCTAATTTCAATTCCTTCTTACATTGGATTTTTTCCCCCTTCTTCAAATTTCATTTTTTGGGTTAATGTATCGTAGTAGGATCAGATTCAGTATAGATGGTATCTCATTTTTTTCTCCCCTTTGAAAAGGCTTCTCTTTGTTCTTTTGATGGTTGCATTCTTTGATGAAGTCTTTGAACATTTATATAATCAGCAGCTATCCTGCCTGTTATTTGTGTCATTTTGTGGATAGGTTGGGTTCTGTGTTGTGGTTACAATTGCATTGAAGTTGGGCTAGTGAACTGTATTGTTAGACAAGTCTACCATCTTAATCCATTGTTGGATTTGGGATTCATTCTTTTAGCTTTTCCCCATGGCAGTCACTTGTAGTTTCTGCATACCCTTCTATGAATTTTGGCTGCATGTGTGGTGGCAACTGATTACAACAAGTGTTTACGACCCTGATCCATGAGATGGGTACATGAACCTAAGAGTTTAGCACCATATCTGTGACGCTGAAACTGAACCACTGTTTGAGGGATTCGGACAATGTTTCTTTCTGCAAATTGTCACTACAACAAGCTCACTTTTTCTCCTCTTTTGCATTTACATTATGATTCTTAGAAAGTGATCTCAGTCCTCCCAATGCACAGAACGACTATTAGAGTGATATAAAGATCCGACATAGTGAAGGTGGTAGAGTTAAAATAATGTGAATTTAGTTGATGTATTCTTCTTGAAGGTTCTTCTGTGTTTATTCCCCCAAGAAGTGACTCATGAGGTAGTGTGTTTGTGGGCAAGAACCAGAATGAGATAATTGATGTAATCAAATCTGAGTTTAGTGTAAAGTTATGTGAATGGCAATGTTCTATCTATGGGGGTGATTTGCAGCATAGTTGCTTGTGTATTTATCTTATGGTTAGGATATCTTATGTTAAGAGTTGTTTCCATCTTTCCTTCTAACTGTTTTTGTTAAAAAGGAATGGCTATATCAGTAGTAGTACAACAATTGAGAGAAGGTGTAAGCAATTTTGCTAGCCTATAATCATGTCGAACATGCTGATCTACCCAGGGGGGTTAGCAAAGCTGCTTGAGTGATTAAACTGGTTTAAATATTTTTAATGGGTTAAAAGTTGCTGTATGTTCTGATCTTTTCCACCTGCAGTTTTTGAACAGGAGTGTTTACAATGCAGCTATATTAAATGTAAATGGCCATAAGAATCAGCTAAACATATGATCTATAAAACTTTTGCCAGAAACAAGGACAAGTTCTTTTGTTATTATTTTGATGCTTGCTTGAATATTTGGTTATTTGTCTTTTGTTTTCTTCAAGACTGAAACCATTTGCAAATTGGCCTTTTTCCATTTTGAAATGGCAGTGGACATTCTAGTATGTTGTTATTTCAAAGATTTACTTCAATAGTTGTTTAGCAAATTAGTTTCTTTTCCTTCTGAGCAATCTATTAATCTTCTCTCTATGCTTGTTTGGTCCTAGTATGTACGTAAGCTTCACTCTTTCATTCTTGCACTTGAGTATTATTTTGATGTTGACCTGTTCTTTTAGTTATTTTAAGAATATCATGCAGTGTCTTAATTGGTTCTATGAACTCTCAGCGGCTGAAGCATAATTATTACTAATAAAATGCCCATAAAAAGATAGTAAGTAGAAGGAACATAGCAGTAGTGTTTCAACACAATTTGCTGTTTAGTAGGTTGGGGGTTAATTACTTGTATAGAGAAATATGGGTGTAAAAGTTGTGTCTAGTGGAAACATTTTCCATGAAGTATGGATGTATGGTAGGCAGCCAAAATCTGTGGCTTAAGGTTATATATAGGAATCCCTATGGAAGGTTTTGTTAGGTGCATTGAGATTCCAAGATTTAGAAAAGCCAGAGGAAAGACTTTCAGAAATCAAGGAACAGAAAAAAAGGGAAACACAAACCACAGGAGCTATGTTCTTTTTGTGGTGTAGTCATCTGCTATTTTGTCAGTGCCTGACAAAATATTAAGATGGTATTTTGAATAATTTCTAGCAGTTTATCATGAATTGTACACCTCTAGAAGTCATTACCATCAGTAGTGTTTGGATAATTTAATGCTCTATGCTAATATCCCTTTGATTTTGAAACTATGAGACCTTTGCATATTTATATCGCAGACTTGTGACAACTTTGACTCTTTGCTACATTTTGTAACTTGAAATAAGAGATTAGTTCTTTGAGAGGCTTGGATATGAAGGTTGAGAATATAGAACCATGTCAGTTTATTTATAATTTATGTCTCAAGTAATTCCTAGGAATTAGACCTAGTTGCCTTGATTGAGAGCTTTCAGCTTTTTAATTTGCTTGATGCTTGGACACTATTAATAATGAAACAAATATGCAGTGGAAATTATTCTGCAAGAGGAAGCACAGGTAAGGGGCCTGAAAAAGATGTTAAAAGAAAGGTCTTAAGATTTTCTTTTTGATGGTTGAGGAATGATCAAGATATTCCTTGGCATAACTTCTACATTGGGAATGCTTCTACTCTTTCATATATAGAATGTTGCTTCAGAAACCAATTCAATAGGTGGTTGTTCTACATAGAGACATACAACCAAATTTAAGATGTCATGGTTTTCTGCAGCTTGCAAGGAATAGATGGCAGTAGCTTTATTGGGAATCTTGACTTGTTTGTCATACAAGACATCAAATAGCATCTAGCATATCACCCGGATATTCACAACTCGAATGGTAGTTTATCGTGATTGCAACAACTTTGGATGTAGTTCTTTCTAAGATATTTAAGGATAACTTAGTTATGGTGAAAGAATGAACACAATTTAAGGATGTTCACAACTGGAATGGTAGCTTATCATGATTGCAACAACATTGGATGTAGTTCTTTCTAAGACGTTTAAGGATAACTTAGTTATGGTGAATGAACACAATTCAAATTGAAAATCATTAATGCCTTTAAATGACCAAAAGCAATTAATGTGACTAAAGATAAATCAGCAAATCTGCATGAGAGATATGATTAGATAGGGACTGCCTGATGCATCCGTTATAGTAAGAAAAGAGGAGAGAGAGAGAGCTATATGAGGAAAGATATAATAAAGTTGTATGCTCTAAGTGTATTTTATAAAACCTAGGCTACTGCAAGGTGAAGAGTAGCATATGATGTTGATGTTGAAAGGGAATTAGGGTTGAGGATGTAATATTTCAATTGGATGCTTTGCAGTACTAGTTTTCCACATCCGAAATGATGTTTAGGGAGATCCATGCCTCGATGTCTCCTCTAGAAAATGGATATATCTGTCAATGACCTATCATTCAAGGTTAAAGCATCTAACTATTGTGGTGAAACATTTGTTCATCTATTAAACCTAACATGCTTTTCTTTGGGTCTTCATAAATTCCTGCTAAGGATTCTGGTGTCCCAAACTTATGTTTTAATTTACTATGATACAAATACCAAAGGAAAAAAAAATATAGTACATCTCATGAGGGGATTTAGATGAGTCTTCCTCAACTTCGCTATTTAATAGAAAAAAAATGTACTGTAACTTTTCTTTTCCTCTGGACTTGAGGAAGGCTCATCTGGATCTTCCTCATCATCAAGAAGTCTACTAATGCAAAAATGCCTTTGCACAAGAATCTCCTTAAATTTGTACATAGTCATCACTGCCAATATAAGATAGTCCTGCATGTATCCAAAGAATACCTTTGCTATTACTCCATATGAGAAGGAGAAGCCAATAGTACTCCCTCTAAAAAGTTTCTCCAATCTTTTATAATCATGTAAGGCAAGGTTGGTAAGCATAGCTTTCCCTTTTACAACAGACATCACCTTGTTCAAAAACTTCAACTTGCCCTTAGGCCACTTTATTTTCATTACCAAAAAAGGCTTTGCATGCACCTGCTTATGAGAAAAGCCATTACAAAATTCAAAGAGCACATAGACAAAAAAATAGAATAAAGAAGAGATCATGAAAGTAAGATCTTCATGAATAAGATGAATCAATAGCCCAAAGGAGGAAGAGGGATTGATTAGAGCATATTCTAAATCCTTTTCATGTATGCCTCAAAAATATTAAAAAACTACTACAAATGTCACAAATCCAATTGTATCTGCTATAAATGTAAACTAAAGATTTTGATTGCATAACATATAATACATTTACACTTTTGAAATAGGGCAATAGGCTTTGAAGACAATCACAAAATGAGACAACCTTGCACACTTGTAGTAAGTCATTGAACAAATATCATCACTGCAAAGTTCAAAAAATTGTTTGATTTGAAAAAAGAATGAGCCCAAAAATCTTTCATATGCAAAAGTTATGGCCTGTGGAAGTTTGCCCTCCAAAATAGCTCTAGAGAGATGTTTTTGAAAAACATCTTTTATTTAGAAATTCCTATTGATTTTTCTGCAAGGAAAAATAATAAGAAGTAAATTTCTTCTTTTGCTCCTTGCATCAAAAGGTAAAACGTCCTTATGTTGTCCTTGTCTAGCTTGATTGCCTCTATTACTACTTGGGTCTAAAGGTGTGCCCTCTTCGTGAAGAAGGGCATCATGATCCATAATAGTAAAGAGCTCTAACTATTTAAATGGACATGGAGTACAAGATGTGAATTAAGGCAAATAAATACACCTGTTTTTTCTTCTTCCAACCAAGGCACCAAAGCTCCTAAGTGGGGTGAAACCATCACAACTTGCCCTTCTTTGCAATGCCACCAAGTCCTCTTTGTGAGGAAACAATGTTTGACTCTCTGTGAAGAAGTCAAGACACTCTTCTAAAGCCAATGTGAAGAAGTCAAGACACTCTTCTAAAGTCAAAGCATCAATACTTCTACTATGAGTGGTTTGGATCTACACAAAATAGGTACAAAATATTTCAATAATATTGGAACATAACCTGGAGTAGGTGTAAATTCTAAAAAAAAATCAGAATAATTGGAGAAATAAAAAATTGGATCTTCCATTAGCCTCTTTTGTCGAAGGTGCTTATGAAACTTTGAGAAGTAATTCGTTCTAGAAGTTAGAAGAAAGATCGGAGGCTCTAAACAAACTTTTTGTATGACCAAACAACAAAGTGCCAAACCTGCTTTGATACCATGTTGGAATTTACACCTATTTCTAGAAATTAGTAGAAGCAATCCATCCACTCAAAACTTATATAGAAAGCGTAAAAAGGATGAAAGAGAATCATATAGTGGGCACTTGTAGGCACCTTAAATAATCACTTATTATTCATAGATACGAATCATAACGCTTCGATACAATGGATGGAGTGGTGGAAGGTATTTACACCAATACCAAAACCATGATAACATAAATTAAGTCAATTCAAGCCAACATGAGTGGTGGAAGGTATTTATACCAATACCAAAACCCCAATAACATAAATTAAGTCAATTCAAGCCAACTAAACAAGAGGGCTTTAGGTTAATTACAAGTTATAAGGTGGGTTTAATCATAACAAGGATGATTGTGGCTCATAGGGATTACATTATAAAATAATACAATAAGTTAAATACATTTTGTACAATTATTTCCCATAGGCTTATACAAGATTGTATCGTACAATGTCAACCTTGGCCATAAGCTAGATTACACTTTCAACAAAATTGTTGGCCCCATGCAAATAAAGCAAATGACTAACATTGATGCCCTTCATCATCATTTGACAATTGTTGAAGTGCCCAATTTGGATGTTCCAAACCAATTTAGACATTTGGCCACTTCAAGAATTGGCACTCGGTTTTCTAAGGTGCAAGAAATAGATTCTTGGTTTTTTATTGATACCGCTAAGGCTTGTTGGAAGACAACATCTCACCTTCTAAATCCTATGTAACCTTGCACATTTTATAAATGCTAGAACTTAACTCTTAAGAAATACGAGAGGAGAGTACACATCATAAGACATTAATTCATGGCATAAGAATCTACATAAGGTCTTTGAAAGAGAGCAAGCATAAGGGAAGCACCAGACCATATCTTCCCAATTAGATCATCGGTTGCATTCTCAAATTAGAGTCATGACCTATACCGACACATTCCTCCTTAGGAATACAACTTGTGTCACCTTGAGGTAGTTCTTCCTTAAGAATATCACTAGTATCTTCAGAAACAACACAAATCATACACAATTGTCGTAGAAACACCAAAGGAGACACAATTGAGCATAGAAGAGCACCAATGCAACACCGTAGTGTTTCAAAGCTATATTAGCAAAACACTCAACATGTCCAAAGAGACCCTCAAGGGGGTATATATAGTGTTATTACACCACCTTATCATACCCATTGATGCATGTGGGATATATCCTATCTACAACTATCTAGTCTTCTTGAGGGTAGAAGTGTAGCATGTACCCCTCCCTAAGATGTTGAGTCCTCAAAGCCAAGAAGGTGGGGATGATGGCACACAAAATCTGCATATTTCCAAGTTGCTTCCTCCAATTCATTTTCAAGCCATTGCACAAGGTACTCAGAGATGGTCCAGTTGCGGAGGCAACGATTCTGGTGTGCTAGGATACGATTAGGTGGGATAAAGGGCATTTGTCCATCAATGAGGATAGGGAGTACAATTTGGGGGGTGGTATTTGGCCCAATATGTGTTTTGAGGTAGGAGACATGGAAGACATTATGAATTTGGGATTCAGGGGGAAGGGCAAGGGCATAGGCCACCTCTCCAATGCGTTGAAGGACTTTATAAGGACCATAGTAGCAAGGACTAAGCTTGTGGTGCCTAAGATGCTTGAGGGAGTGTTGTTTGTATGGTTGTAGACGGAGGAAGATTAGATCACCTACAACAAATGAGCAGTCAGAATGATGTTGGTCGGCGAGTTTTTTCATGCGACTAAGGGCGACTGAGAGGTTTTTTTTAAGGGTGCTGAGAATATGATCCATGCCGTGTAGTTTTTATTGGACGTTGTCCTAACGAAGGTTGGTGGCAAGGGTGTGGTGTGAAGGGGGGATAGTTGTATAAGGCCATGAAGGGGGACATTCCAATAGCAGAGTGGTGAGAGGAATTGTACCAATATTCAGCTAGGGGTAACCAAGAGGTCCATTTGGATTGGTGGTTAGATGCAAAGCAACGTAAATACATTTCCAAGGTTTTATTGAGGACTTTGGATTGGTTGCCAGTTTGTGGATGGTAAGTGGTGCTCATGTTAAATGAGGTACCCAAAGCACAAAAAAGTTCTTGCCAAAAATTACTGGTGAATTTGGGATCACAGTCACAAACTATGGTGGATGGAAAACCATGAAGTCGAAAGATAGATTGGATGTATAGGTCAGCCAGGCATGAGACTGTATAGGAAGTGTGGACAGGGAGGAAGTGGACATAAATGGTGAGTCTATCAATAACAATTAGGATGGAGTTGAAGCTGGCAGAGGTGGGGAGCCCTGTGATGAAGTCCATGACAATGTCCGACCATTTACCCTGAGGGATGTGAAGAGTTTGAAGAAGGTTAGGTTGGGCGATAGTCTCGATTTTATTACGTTGGTATGTGTCGCATTCAGAAACAAATGAGAGGATTTAAGTTTGTTAGAGTATATTACATTATTTAGGTTCATGTAAATGTACCACCTTTGGTACATAACTAGAGTAGGAGTTTACTTTAGAGTAAAGTTAGTTGGTTACTTCAAGTATTGTAATAAATGCACAAGTGTCAATGTGCAAGTTGTAAATGTGCATGTAGTCCACATGTACATGAGTCCTAGGTAGAGTAAGGGCCAAGGAACCTATCTTCCTATATAAAGGCCTCATAGTGAGTGATTATAGAGAGAACAGATTATATAGTGAGTGTGTGGTATAGTTTAGTAGTATGGTACAATGTAGTCTTTTCATATCCATTCATGGAGTGTTCATGTCCTCCATTATATAGCATTGTACTATTTTCATCACTTTCATTAATGGCATATTTTTGAGTTATTTGTAGATGTTCAGTTCATTATCTTCCTACATATTATTGTGCCATTAGTTTATAGTTATCTCAAATTAGTTATCCTACATCTTGTGGTTGTTCTTCCTATAATACTATCCCATCAAAAGCTAATAGTGGTATCAGAGCACATGGTAGATCAGATCGGAATTAGGGAGAGCCACAAAGAGAGATTGAGAGGAGTTCAAAAATCTTAGTTCCAAAATTTTTGAGATTACATTTGGCTAGAGTCTTTCCACAGGGTTGTAGAAAAACTCGTGAAGACTAGGACTCAACGTGGATTCCACTAGATTGACAAATCAACTAGTGAAGATTCATCATCTCTAGATTTAAGAGTTTCTTCCATTACAATCCTAATACTTTGTTGTAGAAAAAGGAGATTCGAAGTGAGTTGGGAAGCTTCCTACAAAAGATCTAGGAAGAATATCTTCTTTAGAATCAATCCAACACTAGAAGCAACAATCGGAAGAACGAATATTTGGAGGCCTGAAGAAAAGGTCCCATTACTAGAGATTGCAGACCTACAAAGTGTAGAAGGAGAAAAGGCCATAGGAGCCTTGTTACAAATTCAAGGGAGAAAATAAGACTCCAGTGAAGAGTCTCGGTGAAGATAGGAGATTGGTGATCTCCAGTGCAGATTGAAGACTTCACCCTGAAGAAGCTGAAGAGACCCTTAGAAGGTCCAGTTACAAAACTCCTAGATCTGGAAGATTGGAGGTTGGTGATCTCCATTAAAGCCTATAGATTGCAGAAGTAAAGAAGGACTAGCAAGGTCCTATTCCAGATTCTAGCAATAGCAGATTTTAGAGATCCGAGAGGAAGATCTCATTACCAACACTTCCATAGTAGAAGGTTGAAGGAAAGGTCTCATTTGGAAGACCATAAGAGCTACGAGATTGAAGACCTTGGTGAGGTCTCAAGGAGAAATAAGGAGGCTTGGTGAGCCACATTAAAGGAGATCCAGAGAAGGCCATTAAAGGAGTTCTTAGGAGAACTCATTGGAGAAATTTACCACCAAGAAGAAGTTCCTGATAAAGGAAGATTTTGGGATAATTATCACCATCCGACAACAAGCCCAAATTGAGATAGATTTGGCAAGGAGTTTGCCAAATCTCGGAGGAGATTGGTGAAGACCTCAAGACTTTCAGATTCTTGAGAAGAGGGCCTAGATCAAAGTCAGAATTCAACAAGGAGGAGAATCAAATTCACCTACTATAGTTAAAGGGCAGCAAGTTAGAGGGTTTTCAGAGCTGCAAAAAGGTGAGTTATAGAGCTATTTTAGATAGCCAAGAATAGCTGCAAGATCATCCAGTTAAAAGGTAGCAATTTGGTGAATCAAATCACCAAGAAATCCTTCATCTATAGAGATCATTAAGGTAAGCAACTTGGGTGCAAATAGGTTCATTAATTGAACTTTAAATTAATTCCATTAAGCACCATATTTAGAGTTTTAAGAAGTTGCAAAGTGAAGGTTGCATATTATAGTCTTCAAAAGAGTGCAGAAGGAAGTTTCTTTTAAAGGTTAATACCTGCACATTAAAATAGGAGTTAGATATATTTCGATAGAAAGAAAATTATCATCTTCCTATTATCTAAGTTACAACAAAGAAGACTACATTAAGTTACAGAGATTATAGTCCTCTACAAGGAGCAATTACTAAGTGCATATTTCAAGGAGTAATAAGGTGAGATTAATATTGCACTATTCTAGTTGTTCTTTAGATAAATATTTTTATAGAGAGGGAGAAAAATAGGTAATTTTTTGTATATTTTGGGATTTTATTATTGGGGCAATAAGGTGAAATTGCTCTATTCCAGTTATCTTAAGAGCATCAAACTTGGAGATATTATTGATGCTAGTTACCCTTAAGTTTTAAAGTGCATTAAGAGGTTATAAAAGGAAGTTTTAGTGCACAAAGTAGGGTAAGAGTGAAGTGTCTAAAGACACTATTAAGCATCCAAAATCTATTGCATATCTTGGTGAAAGTAAGTCACCAAAAGAAGACAACATAACAACAATATTACTCTCAAGAAGTCGCCTCATCAAGAAGGTTAAAGGTTAAAAAAGGAGGAATATATTCGACCTATAATCCTGGTGCAAGTTAAGGTACTAAACCTTAACTATTACAACAATATTTACATACATGAGAAGCACCAGTTGTGTCCTTTCAAACTCAGAAAATAAGGACAATTAATTTAGCCTCTATAGGCATTACAATGGCAAGCAAGGATGGTTACAAGGTAGTCATTTTGGCAAGGTAGAAGGGTAGAGTTCGAGCAAGAGAAGAGAGCCATCAAAGGGCTCACATTACTCAAAGTTAAGGTGCCTAAAGAACACCGTATTCATCATCGAATTGAATGCCTATAGCAAGCATCTACCCTACAACATCAAGCCAATACAAGGAGGCCATTATCGATTGTTATCTAAGTAAACAAGGAACAATGCTTAAGACAAGCATAAATAAGCAAGGTACAAGGAGCTTTACCCATGATAGAGGAACCACCAACTGAAACTAAGCTCCCATAGCCACCATTGGAGTGTCATAGAACCTCCATCAAAGCATTCCTCATCACCTTAGCTAGAGCCACCCACACAACATCTATGTTGGCTTGGAAAGAAGGCGTTGGAGACAAGTTATCAAGAGCATTTGTTGGCAAGAGATATACAAGATATAATACATTGGAGGGAAGGTCTACATGCAGAAAACCTAAGCACCACTTGGCAAAATCATTCTAGGCACCCTCACATTCCTCAACGTACATCCAAGAGAAGAGCGCTCAAGGAATAATCTAACATCTATCTTTGAGTGGTTACCAACATCATTGGGAGGTTACTTACCACAATCATCATTGCAAGGAGGAATGAGCATTGAAAGAACCTAAGTCTTAATGCTCATCTTTAACGTAACTCTCAAGTGCCACTTGTCCAAAGTTGAAAGGCATCCACACTATTTAAAGTACCTAAACTTGAAGGAGGAGACAATGAAATCAAGGCACACAATCAAGCATTGAAGGGAGGAGTCAAAGGGCTATTCAAGAGGAGAGAAAGATGCCCATCTACATTTAAGAGCCTCTATCATTCACAGAAGTGCACATGAATTTAGAATGAACTCCATACACCAATCAGCGTGGATGAAATACCTTGCAAGGAAGATAGTCTAAGGTTTCCAACGTTGGAGTGGAAGCATATCCGAGAGCACGTTGAATTGAGGTGCATTAAAGGCACTCATAAGAGAACGTTCGCTAGGCCTATCATAAACCAGTGAAGAGATACAATGGAGTTCGAGGAGATTGAAGTCAAGCATAACACTCATCAAACCTATTAAGGTATTTTATATGGTTTGATTAATTTGCTTTCATAAGGAGTAATAAGGGATAATATAAGGTTGAAATTATTATTATTATTTGCATATGCAAAATCAACCTTAATAAATTGAAAGCATATAAAGGAGTTCATAGTATTTCAAATCATTTAGTTGAAATACTTTAATATTTGCAATTAAACACCATAGGAGATATAAGGGTTACTACTTGGAAGACAATATTATTATTGCAAATATTATTATCATTAATTTCTAATATTCCAAATTTGGGAGTTATAAGGTATACTACATCAAACATAGATTATTGGAATTTAGAAATATTAAACTATTAAGGGGTGTAAAAGGAAGTTCATTATTTACTTAAAGGAGTTGGAATTATATACTTATACTTGTCTCATACTCATACTAAAGGGACAAAAGAAATCCAACCATAGAGAACTTCAAATTGATAAGTGCATAGTTCACTAGGAGAGATAAGGTAAAATAGAAGTTGATTATTGATTTACAAAATATTACAAGATCAACTCAAAAGGTGAACTTATTACTTACTAAGCACTTTATCAAATTTACAACATAATCCAATCACTAGGGAGACATAAGGAATCCTACAAAACCTAAATCTTAGAAAGGTTTTATCAAATTGGTTCATATACTCTAAACTAAGGAGCCATAAGGAAGTCTACTCCAAAGAACAAAGAACACATTAAATAATGTAATTAGAAAAGGAGCAAGGAAAATACCACTATGGCTTAAAAGCATGATTGATGATTCAGAAAACTCAATGGATAATAGAGAAGATACAAATAGAAGAGAAGAATCAATAGAACTTAAAAGGACTTCTGAAAAAAACACAAAATAATAGTGTTGTGAAAGAAGATTCTTTAGCCATATCTTCTAAAGAGATAGTAAAGGGAGTTGATGATAATACTAGTATTGAAGATCATATTTAGGAAAAGAACATTGATCAAAAAGATCTCATACAGATATTTGAAAAAGGTAAAGACATAATAACTTAAATTGTACACTCATGGTTCAACTATATCATCAAATAAATGGATAAACATGATATTCCTAAAACATATAACAAAGACAATGGGATATCTTTACTATGCACCTACTATGGCAAAAGTGGTCATGAGAAAAGTAACTACTAGAGTTTCCATCCATGTAAATATTGTAGAGGAAAATATCATCCATCTTACTATTGTTACAACAAAGACAAATACTATAAAATATTCGAGGAGAAACTAATATTCATACTAGATTGTTTCTTCCAAGCTCTTATTTCAGAAGCATCCACTAACAATAAGCTCAAGATTGAATTTTGTGAAGATCAAGGAAATAGATCATACATGAAACCAATCAGTGATGATCCACTGGTGACTTGCAAAATTATGAGATCATTAGTCCATCAAGGATACCTAGAAGACTACAAGGTCAAAGATTCTTCCAAATACTCAGAAACAACAAAAGGTGGTGGAGTGAAAATGTTAAGAAGAATCAACACGAAAAAGATTCTTCCAAATACTCAGAAACAACAAAAGGCGGTGGAGTGAAAATGACAAGAAGAATCAACACGAAAATAAAAGTATAAGAAGAAGAAGAACCAAATCAAGTTGAAGATCATTCTAAAGACAAAGATCCATATTGAAGACTAAAGTCTTCAATACCCAAATAATGTAATACAAGGGGGTGTTAGAGTATATTACATCATTTGGGTTCATGTAAATGTACCACCTTTGGTACATAACTAGAGTAGGAGTTTACTTTAGAGTAAAGTTAGTTGGTTACTTCAAGTATTGTAATAAATGCACAAGTGTCAATGTGCAAGTTGTAAATGTGCATGTAGTCCACATGTACATGAGTCCTAGGTAGAGTAAGGGCCAAGGAACCTATCTTCCTATATAAAGGCCTCATAGTGAGTGATTAAAAGAGAGAGAGACAGATGATATAGTGAATGTGTGGTATAGTTTAGTAGTATGGTACAATGTAGTCTTTTCATATCCATTCATGGAGTGTTCATGTCCTCCATTATATAGCATTGTACTATTTTCATCACTTTCATTAATGGCATATTTATGAGTTATTTGCAGATGTTCATTTCATTATTTTCCTGCATATTATTGTGCCATTAGTTTATAGTTATCTTAGATTAGTTATCCTGCATATTGTGGTTGTTCTTCCTGTAATACTATCCCATCAAAAGCTAATAGAGTTTCATCTTGGGCTAGTAGAAATTTAAGTGAATGCAACAGTATGTTTTGTCAAACCCAGAGTGGCCCCTAAGGGGAGTGGAGTGATACTCAAACAAGATGCAAGGAATAAATGAGGATGAAGGGTGGACAAAGATACAATTTTTATAAAGAAGGTGATCATTGTGCAAGGACCAACCTGGTTGAGAGTGAATTTTTAAGGTCCATAGGCCAAATTCTGGTTGAGACTCATTGGAAACTACTAGCTCTATTAGCCAAGTGGGTTGGGGCCGGGAGATGGCTTGGATGGTAGGTGTGTCAGGTAAGCAAGATAGAGCATCGAAAACCGCATTGTCCCCCCTTTTTGTAAGTGATCGTGAAGTCAAATATTTGGAGGTAGTCAACCCATTTTGCCTATTCCTCTAAGAGGTTTGGTTGATCTAGGAGTAGATGAAGGCTATGGTGGTTGGTCAAGATGGTGAACTTGGAACCAAGGATATATTGTCGTCATTTATTGAGGGCATGAAGAATAGATTTCATTTATTTTTGGTAAGTAAAGAGGCGACACTTGTGGTCTTTAAGTTTGTGACTCTCGAAGGCAATGGGGTAAAATTCTTGCATAAAAACTACTCCAAGGCCTACCCCAGAAGTATCACATTCAAGTTGAAAAGGTTTGGAGAAGTCAGGGGTGGCCAAAACCGAAGTGGAAATCATGAGTTCTTTAAGGTTGTGGAATGCTGCCTCGGCTATGGATGACCACAATAGGGAGTCAGAGTGATGGAGATTGGTGAGTGGGACCATTATGGAGGCATAGATTTTGACAAAGCAGTGATAAAACCTGGTAAGGTTGAGAAAGGTGCAAAGTTAAGTGAGGGTTTTGGGTTGGGGCCACGAAACGATGGTAGAAATTTTGTCAAGATCAAAACGAACTCCATCGGTTGAGATAATGTGGCCCAAGTACTAGAGCTAGGATTTGCCAAATTTACATTTAGAGAATTTAGCGTAGAGTTGTTGTTCATATAGGACTTGCAATACTATCTTAAGGTGAGTTAGGTGGCTAGTAAGATTAACGTTATAAATAAGTGTCATCAAAGAAAGCGATGAAAAACTTACAGAGATATGGAGAAAATATTTTGTTCATAGGGACTTGGAAAGTAGCGAGGGCATTGCAGAGACCAAAAGGCATGACACAAAATTCAAAATGACCATGGTGGGTGTGAAATGTTGTAAAACCCTAAAGAATAGAAAGGATTGGTTCACCACTTTCTGTTCACCAAGATCCACAAGGGCGGGGTGAGAGCATACAATGGGTGAAGACTGTAAAACCCAAAACAGAGACATAGACGAACACAAAACATAGACTCAAGTATGAATCAAGGAGAAGGGAAAAATGATACCTGCTTTACCCCTTTGAAACTGGGCTTTGGTACCACTTGAGATAGTTCTTCCTCTAGAATATTGCGAGTATCTTTAGAAACAACACAAATCATACACAATTGTTGTAGGAACACCAAAAGAACACCAAAGGAGACATAATTGAGCACAAAAGAGCACCAATGTAGCACCATAGTGCGCCAAAGCTATATTAGCAAAACACTCAACATATCCAAAGAGACCCTCAAGGGGGTATATATAGTGTTATTACACCACCTTATCATACCCATTGATGCATGTGGGATATATCCTATATACAACTATCTAGTCTTCTTGAGGGTGGAAGTGTAGCACACCTCACATCTCACAAGTCGAGATCAATAAAGCAACACTAGACCACATCTTACCAACTAAGATCAAGGCTACATCTAGAGTTGTGACTAGCGTCGCTTCGTTTAATCTGCATCTTCTCACATTCCTTTTGAGGAATCTGGACTATATCTCAGGCATCATATTCTCCATCTCCTTCATAGAGATTCATTATAATACACTCTTGTAACACAAGAGTTATTTTATATTTCCCCCTCTTATGGAGGTTCATTATAATATTATGTTGTAATACAAGATTATTGTACTTCATCAATATTCACTTATGTTCATTTATGAATGTATGCATTATGTCATGTTCATATTGTGCTTTATATAATTTGTGTTAGCGCCATAAGTTTCTTTGATGCAATCAAGTCCTTTTTCATAATGCACTAGCAATCAAGTCATTGGTGCCCTAGCTTCCACAAACATCACTCTGACTATAACTTCTAGATTCTACTAGTTGGTTTTGTAAGTTGCCCCCTGCACAGATCAAATGAGCACTTGGATAATTAATGTTCGATGACAAAATTCATAATAAAACTAGAACACTTTAATTATCTATTAGGATGACATATTCTCGAGAAAGTAAGATGACTAAACTCTTCAAACAAGCTTACTAGAAACCCATCCATATAGAACTTCATTTTCATTTAGTGTTCAAGTCTATTACAATCAAAAATAAAAAAATCCTTCTAAATTATTAAAGGAAAGTTAGACACATGTCAAAGAAAAAATGATGTGTCCAATCCCATATGTTGAAGGGATTTATAGTAGAGTTGTTGGAATCTTGAAGAGAAATTTAAACATGTAAACTGCCATCTTACTGATTAACTCAAACAAGAAGAAACTAAGATAAAAGAAATACGTGGTTGATGTCAAAATTTCTAGTGAGGTGTATCTTATTTCATCCTCATGTAGTTGTGATTCAAACAAATATTTAAGAGCATTGTTGAAACCTACACTAAAGTCAAACTAGGAAGCTATCTTTTGTTACTGACAACATAAGGCAACAATATCTTTTGACTTAATGATATGAAGGTCTTTTCAAAAGAGAACGACCACTTCAAGAGAAGGATGTGGTTGATAACTGAGATAGGAAAACACTAAGACAATTTTCTTATGGAAGATTGTTTGTGCTTGATAGCATATAAGTTATCTTCTCACAATAAATCAATATTAAAATTCTCACACAATGAAATACACAAGTATGCAAACAAATAAATGATATTACTATATTCCCACAGATCACAAACTTAGTATTCTAGTACTATTGAAGTATTAAAATTTTATCACACAAATTTCACATGCTTGCTACACAAATAGCCTTTACAAAGACTCTTGACATTTCAACTTCAACTAACTATTCATCTCCTCAAACATTTGGGAGATATGACTCTTCATATTTCTCATATGAGAAATGTATTTTATTGACTCCTAATAATGACAAACATCTAATGATAACTAAAATGAAAAAATCTAAATAAATCATGTTTACAAACTCTTTTCACACCACATATTTACAAAATATTTACAAGACTCTTACAATTTGCAAGGTACCAAATAATGTAGTAGACTCTAATACCCCCGTATTACATAATTTGGTATAAGATTTATTGTCATCATTTGCTTTGGTCTTCTTTATCACTTCTTGTCCTTTTTAATGATGATGTTGTACCTTGATAATTTTTGGATCTTTGTCTTGTCTTATTCAAGTAGTACCTTTGTCCCAATAACAGTGGTAGTTTTTACCTATACCTATGACACTTTTATCTTCAAAATTAGTATCCCTTGTCAATGTTTTGAATTTGTTGATTCTTGTTATATTATTCATTTTTCTAGTACTATTTGTGGATAGCAAGTCATCACAATAGTATAAACCATCATTGACATAGCTTATATCATTGTTATCCCTGCTTCTATCTGAAAACCATAACATATTATCGATATTTTAAATTGTAACGTCTATGAGGCTATCACTATATGAACCACCATAACCATATTATCAATTCTAGCAACATACCTAATAATATGTTTTTTCATTTTGGCTACTAGAAATTATTTTGGTCTCATTAATACTGGTCAAATCATAACTATGTAAACCATATGCATTCATGGCCCCTAAATCACTTGTCTACCATTTTAGGTTTCATAGCATACTATATTCCCTAAATCATATGTGTTTCTCTTTTATAGCATACCAATGAACAAAAATTTAAATTTCTTTATAATCCTTTCATAAACGGTATGTATAGTACTTTTTGCTAATACATTATCTTGTTCTTTTGCCATGAAAATTTTGTGTTCAATTAAATATATTTTCTGATGTTGTTCTTCTAGTAGAAGTTGATCTAAATATTTTTGAGAGAGTGCTATCACATCTAAAGTAAATATACCATTTTTGTAAGATCCAAGGGCTTCAATATTGTTTTGTCTTTTAATAAAACATTTCTTACTCTAATTGATGAGTTTGAATTCTACTATTCTTCTTCTATCCAAAAATTGTGATACCAAGGTTATTTCCAACTCCTAGAACATAATGAACATTCTCTAGTGTGCATTCTAAGAAAGGTAGACTAAGTGTAACATTGTCTATTCCTTAGACTTATTAAATTTTATCATTTGTAATATTCATCGGTATACTTTGTTTCACTTGAATAGAATCAAACCAATATAGGTTGTCAGTCATGTGATTGTTGGCTCCTGAATCAATATACCAAAAGTTATCTTCATACCCAAATTTTGGTTTTGTTTGATTTGATTGTGGTGATTCACTATATCTCAAAACATGTTTATGACAATATTTTCTTTGCTTTTGAACTTCTTTATTAGTGAAGTTTGCTTCTCTAATCATATGTGACTTTGTGAAGAAAATTTTTTATGAAGTCATCATTTATAATTGTTTTTTCAATTCTTCAACTAAATGTCAATTCTTCTGTAGTTTGCTTGGATGAGAGGTTTGAAAAATTCTCTTAATTATCATGTAGAAAGCCTTTTATCTACCTAATTAATTCTTTCAATAAACAAAATTATACCTTATGAAGCTTGTTCAATAATCTTTCCTTGTCTTTGCTTAAAAAAAACGATTTTGTACCTTTCAAATATTTCATTCACAATATCCTACTTGCACTTCAATATTTGAATAAACTATTCAATATGTGAGTTAATTTATCTTTTTAATATTTTCCCTTTCCTTTAATAATTTTTCCCATATTAATTTCCTTCAAAATAAATTTCACCAAACTTTTTTTCTCATTAAACAATGTTTCCTTCAAATATGCTTAAATTTTTCCCTCAACCTTAATCTTCTTTCCTTTTAAACTTTCAATTCTCAACTAATAAAGTTTTCTCTATACCTTTTTTTTTCAATTTCCACTTTTAAATTCTTTTTCTCTTTTTTAACCACATTTTAACAGGAGGTCCTTGGTTTCTAGGCAAAAGGAGCCTTTTCTTAGACGATGGGGTGAATATTTTGACCCTGAAAAGCAAAATATTAACATTGCCCCTATTTGGGTTCGTCTCCCGAGTCTACCTACCCAGTTCTTCAATGAATATTGACTGTAGGGCATAGCCAGAACTATAGGGGACCTGATCTCCATTGACCATGCGACCTTGGCCAGGACAAGGATGACTCATGCACAAATCTACGTAAATGCTAATTTGAATAATGAATTTCCATGGTTTGTGGAGCTAGAGTATGGAGAATACTATAGAAAATATTTGGTAGAATACGAGAACAGATTGACATTCTGTGCAAGAATGTAAAAATCAAGGACATCTATGCAATCAATGCCCTAACCTAGAAATGAATAGAGAAAAGAAGAAGCAAGGAATGCTAGACAAAGGAAATTTGAGGAGTTTCCCTAGCAGAGGTGATTTCAATTAGGCAAACTATGTCTACCAAAAAAATAAAAGAGAGGGTGCAGGGTCCCAGCAAGACAAAGGAAAACAACAGGTTGTTGGCAACCAAAATACTCAGGTAAGTTCCAATACTCTAGTTTCAAATAAATTTTCAATTCTATCCAATATGGGAGTAGGAGGATTATCAGAAGATATGGAAGCCCAACACCTTCAGGCTAACCTTTATGACTCTCTCGAATCCCCATCCAAGTCAGGATCCTAAAATCCTAATGCTGAAATTACTGTAAGCCCCGTGGGCATCACAAATCCAAATCCTAATGCACGATCTCTAGAATCCACATCCAAGTCAGGATCCTTAAACCCCAATGCTGGAAATACTTCAAGCCCAATGGGCATACCAAAGCCAAACCCTAATGCTGAAGAACTTAGGAAGAAAGTTGAGGCATTGAAAAATAAAAAATCTCATCTCCCTAACATCATCACTAGGAGCCAAGTGAATTCTACTGATGGGTCATTTCGCAGACTAGGGGAAACAGGAAAAAAGGAGAATATTTGGATGTAGGGGTGGAGATATGTGAAACTCTTTAGACTGAGGAATATGGTAGTCTAGTTATGCAATAAATTACCTCCCCTCAGTTTAGTCCTAAACAAACCAAGAGCACTGTGAAGTCTCCTATAGATTTTGGCAGTGAAAAAATAAGAGGGAGAATATCAAATGCTGAGCATCAAAAAATTAAAACTAATAATGACATTGCCAATGGAAAACAGAGAACCTTGTTTCAACAGGTTATTATGGGTTTTGAAGACAACAAATTAGGAAAAGCCCCTCAAGGGAGGGGGAGAGGAATAAATCCCAAACAATCTAAAAGAAGTTCCTCTCATGGAACGTGAGAGGCCTCAATGACCTGACCAAACATAGGGAAGTCAGTGCAATAAGAAATCAAGTGAATCCAACTATTATCATGTTGCAAGAAACAAAAAATGATGAGATTCAGTAAAAAAAAATACCAAAAAAAATCTGGAATCAAGGGGAGATGGTTTGCAAATCAGCCAGAAGAGCATCTGGAGGCCTTATGACTTTGTGGGATCCCTAGATAGTAGAAGGTACCATTATTCAGATATATGACAAGGTTCTTAGAGTTTTATTTAAGGAAATAAACAACAACAGGTTGTGGATCCTTTCAAATATTTATGCCCTGATTTCAATTCAAGGGAGAGATCTACTGTGGGAGTATTTAGGCAATCTGAGTGTAATCTTCCATAATGTCCCATGGATTCTAGCTAGGGATTTTAACACTCCTCTTTACCCTTCAGAAAAAATGGGTTGAAATGGACCACCTATCAGGAGCATGGATGAGTTCAATGACTTTGTGAACTCCAACATGTTGATGGATGTAAAACTTAGAGGAGCAAATTATACCTGGAGCAATCGGAGGATAGGGTGTCATCTCATTCAAGAAAGGCTTGATATATTTTTTCTATCAAAGGAAGCTACAACTTTGTTCAGTGATTATACCCTGAAAGCCCTTCCTAAAATTACCTCTGATCATAATCCCATTTTGTTGGAGATCTCTAACTCTCTGTCCTTCAAGAAACATTTCAGATTTCAATCTATGTGGATCAAACATTCCAGTTTCAGAGATAACTTAAGTCAGTGGTGGCAACAGCCTGTCAGGGGTAGTGCAACTTTTAAACTTGCTGGTAAATTAAAGTTTGTTAAGAAAAAGCTTCGAAATTGGAACAAAGAGGTCTTTGGGAACCTCTTTGAAAATAAAAAACCGGTTGTTGAAAGTTTGAAGATAATTGATCAGAGGATCCAACATGGTGATGCTGATGAAACTACTAGGCAGGAGGAACGAACAAAACTAGTATAGTTTCATAACATTTTGGCCTGTGAGAAAATATATTGGAGGCAAAAATCAAGGGCTCTTTGGTTGAAATATGGAGATTCAAATTCCAAGTTTTTTCACGTCACCACACTTAGAAACAGAAGCCATAATAAGATAAAATTAAAAAAAAAGCAGATGGTTATTTTACTCAAGACTTAACAGAAATAAAAAAGGAGGCAATAACTTATTTTAATTCTATCCTTGGTCGATGTTGTGGCTGCTCCACAACGTACCCCAAAATTGGGGACCCACCTTTTTTGCATGTTTTCCAAGAAGACCGAAGTGGCCCATATGCTAAAGATCAAAGAAAAAGCAAAACACCGCAAGGAGAAAAAAGTGTCACGATATCGCGACATGTTGCATTTTCGCGGTCCAAAGCAAAGGGAGAGAGCAAGGAGGAAAAAGTGTCGCGATATCGCGACATGTTGCATCATCGCGGCCAAAAGAGAAAAAGTGTCGCGATATCGCGACATGTTGCATCGTCGCGGCCAAAAGAGGAAAAAGTGTCGCGATATCGCGACATGTTGCATCGTCGCGGCCAAAAGAGGAAAAAGTGTCGCGATATCGCGACATGTTGCATCGTCACGGCCAAAGGAGGAAAAAGTGTCGCGATATCGCGACATGTTGCATCGTCGCGGCCAAAAGAGAAAAAGTGTCGCGATATCGCGACATGTTGCATTGTCACGGCCAAAAGAGAAAAGTGTCGCGATATCGCGACATGTTGCATTTTCGCGGCCAAAAGAGAAGAAAGAAAAAGTGTCGCGATATCACGACATGTTGCATTTTCGTGGCTAAAAGCAACAAAAGAGAGCAAGGAGGCAAAGGTGTCGCGATATCGCGACATGTTGCATTTTCACGATTCAAAAGGGGCAGGCAAGCAGAGAAACAAGAAGTGTCGCGATTTTGCGACATGTCCGATTTTTGCCAAGGGAACAGACCTGCATAGTGACGTGGACATAAGGACAAAATCCAATGAATAAGACAAAACGTTACATAAGGAATCTTTAATGATTTGAAATCATTTAAGATGGTCGTTACACACGGAAGGAAACAGACGCAAGCCCATGTGGAGAAAATGAAACGAAGGGCCACAAAATAGAAATGAAAAGCCTTTTTGGAAACCAAAATGCATGTTTGGAAACCAAAATGCATGCATACACCAGGGAAGGTGAAACGAACAACCATTGGAAAATGAAACGAAAAGCTTCCTGAAAAGTTTTAAATACGCTAGGCAAGGATGTTTTGAGGGGTTGGAAATTATTGCGAGCAGAGTTGCAGATTTGAAGGCAAGAGGGCCATTCTGGACCTGTTTGAGTCGTTTTTCTTCCATGGACTGGTTTGGGAAAACCAAAAATTTTGCTATTGTAAAATGACACATTTTTAATGCAGGAGTTTTCAAAAATTTGCATCTTGTGGGCAAGAAAGAAGGAGATTCTCTTTGCATGCTATGGATTTAATGTCTATTTCTTTTCTCTTTTTCAGATTTCGAGTTTGTAGATGGAGTTAATGCAAGTTTGCTTGGTTGCTTCATGTGAATGCTTGAACCTGAAATTTATTTTAAACCCTAGGAACCAACACTTAGTCTATGGGGATTGTGCTTGTTTTGCAAGTCCAATAGGTTAGGTTGCATGCATGGAAACCTCACATCTTCGGTTTTGTCGAAATAGGATAGCATCATACTGAATGCATTTTATTTTCAGTTTTCTGCATTTTATTTTTCCAAAATTTTTAACTTATTTTAAATTTTCAGGCATTAAAATAAACATTTAAAAAATTTCAAAACCCAAAAACAATTTCACCATTGCGTAGGCTATACTTCATACTTCCAATACGCACTTTGAAATTTCATTTTCGGAGTTGTTTAGTATTTTTAAAAATTCATCGAAGTTGTTGTTTCTATTACAGATTTTGAAAAATCCGAAAATAGAAAATTTCCATTTTTGGGCCGAATTTCATTTTTTTTTCAGTTTCATGTTTCATTCAATGAGCCTATGATGACATTCCCTTCATGAAAATTCTAATTTCAACGAAGGAGTCGTGTTTTATGGCACTTTGCAAATTACCATTTTGGGAGCAATCAAAGCACTAAATTATTCGTCTTGATGAAAATCTGATTTCATTTAAGAAGGATAATTAAAGTGACATTTTGAAGCTACATTTGAAGACCCTATTCATCATTGAGGACTTAATGCAAGATAAAATCTATTTTAAAACCCTCGAGATAAAAGGAATTAAGGCACTACATCGTGGTCATATGAGGGCCAACTCACATTTGCTTTATTTTGGTTCAATGAACAATCATTGAAGTTTCATGGTAAAATAAACCAACATTGCCCCTTGTTTACAATTACTTGCAATCACTAAGGTGTTCCAAGCATTTAAATTGAATATCTTTATTTGAGATTACTAATACACATATGCAAATGCTAATACAACGGAGACCTTGGAGAAGTTGTTTGTTTAACTTCTTTGCAAGAGGGGATTTGGAACCCAAATCCTAAAGGAGAGTGTACTTTCACAAATGGGTGAAAATACCACTCAACAGATTGGCGCTAGAAGGAGGGCCTGAATTGGTTTATTTCAATGTGATTTAAATGCTATAGGGATTTAAATTTTGAATATTTCATGCCCTATTGATTATTATCTTTAGCCCTCTTTTAACAATACAACCTTGTAGTGTTAAAAGGAGGACATGAATTGCTATGCATTGTTCTAACGCTTTTGATTGTTCATACAGGAATAATGGGTTTTGATTTGATTTTGTTGGTCTTGACTAACGAGGTTGTCTCCATGCAATTACTTTCATTTGATTTTAATGGATACCTCTCTTGGTTGATGCTAACATGATTATTCATACGTTACATGTTTGATATTTGTGAGTCATTTCATGCTTATTTGTAAGGAATTATGTTGTCTAAAATGTATTTGTTGTCGGTATTATGCTCTTCACTTGCGTGTAATGTGATCTTGTGAATCGAAAAGCCTACAACACTAGGAGTATGCTCTTCACTTGCGCATATGTGATCTCGGTGAATCAAAAACTAATTTACATTTTTAGAATGTTGCTTTGTCATGGTTCCTTCTTTTATTCATGACTAACAAATTGGTTTTGAAGTTATTCTTTGAGTTTCACTAATGGCAACATTTGAGGAGCAAATTGTATCCCTAAGGGAAGAAATGATGTCCCTAAGAGAAAATATGGTATCTGCATTAGGAAAGTATTATGAATGTCATTCTACCTTTGGAACATCTTATCAAATTCATGAAATGTTATTGGAGTTTCTACGACTTTTTAATCAAGAAGTGGCATCAGGATACCTACAAAATCTACATATCTATAAGTTCACATTATGTCAATTTCAAGTATTTTGTGAGCCTATTGCTTGTAGGTTCTTCCCATACATTGTGGGTGATAGATCATTCTCGTGGTATTGCCATTTACCCATGGAGGTTAAGACTTCTTGGAGCCAATTAGAAGCAGCCTATCTTTATCACTTTGGTAATCAAGTTGACTTAGATAGGTTGCAAAATCAATTCACCTCTATGTGTAAAGAGCCTAATGAGTCCATGAGTCAATTCAATGTGAGGTTTCAGTGAATTGTACTCTCAAATGTGGGAAATTTTGGGTACATCGGAAGAGGAAGCTATTCAAGTATACATGGGAGCCATACACCCCAAACTTGTTACACTCATTAAGGAAAACTTGGATGACCTGTCTCTAGAGACAATCTATGAGATCTTTGAAAAGGTAGAACAAGTTTTGGAAGAAGAAAAGGCACAACATGTTCACATGAGAGATTGTTCTTTTGGAGTTAGTGATGCCAACCTACACCAACCATCAAATGTAGCACCCTCCACTCCAATGATACCTAAGGTAAATGATCAAGGGGATGAATTTGAAGGTCCAAATGTTACAACCACCTTAGATGTAGTCCAAGAGGAGGTGCAAATTGCTAAGCCAACATCCACCAGTGAGGATTATGCAGAAATGAACTCATTCATAGAGATACACGATTATTTAGATGAAGGGGTTCTAAATTCAACAATGTTTGAAATATGTGATAGGACGGAACCTACCATAGAATTGGATGAAGTGGTTGAAAGTGAAATTGGAAGAAAACCAATAAATGAATTTGAAGATATGATAGAATTTCACCACTTGTTCTTGGAAGAAACTCTCGATGAGAAGCTTGGAACTAATGATCAAAAAATTCTTCACCCTCCAAATTGTGATAAAATTGAATCATGGGTTACTAATTTGGACGATGATAGCCTTACAAATTTGAATTCAAGAAACAACCCACTTTTGAAAATTATTGAATCATCTAAAGAAGGTGAAGGTGAATTTGATGAGAAACACATTGATGAATTGGAAGATGTTGAAGAAGTAGTTGAACGTCACCACTTGACTTTGGAAGATGATTATTATGATGCTTGGAAGAAGTGGGAAGACTACATTCACTCCAAAACTGCTAATGAAACTTGTGTGCCAATTGATATACATGACAACATAATCGCCTACTCAAAGGAAGATATTACAACTCCTGTACAATTTGAGGATGTTTTGGAAGAGATACCATGGATAGTGAACAAATAATTGGAATTAAATGACAAAGTGGTTGATCTATTAGAAGCAAATGAAAGTGATTGATCATGAAGATGAGTTACTTGACATACACTTTGACCAAGAATATTTGAGGGTTGAAAAGGATGGGCATGTTTTCAATTGGGTGCCCAATTTTGGTATGTTTGATGAACAAGTAATCAATGAAGAATATGAAGACCATGAGGTGAAAGAGGGAATGGCAAATCCTCATCAAATTTTGGTAAATGAAAAGGTGAAAAAGGTAAAATCTAAACCTTTGTGTCCAAACATCCAAGATTTAGGTGAAGATTTGTATAATTCAAATGATATTCATGATGAAATACCATTGAAGGTGAATGAAGAACAAGGATTAATTTCTAACCACACCTTTGATAACATTACTTTAATGAATGAAAAGGAGCTTGATGCACTTAAATTGCTAAATCAAATTCATCAACAATTAATTCTTGAACCTAGGATAAAAACTCTTAATGATCCCCATTTAGTAAAGATCCTAGATGCTGGTAAATTGTTGCACAATTTTGATTGGCCTAAGAACATGGAAAATGAATTAGCTTTGAATTTTTTAGAAATAGGCTCTTGCTTACAAAATTTCATTTTGAATAAAGAAAGCCTAGTTTTAAATCATGAATGGAATTATGAAATTTGCACCTTAAAGAATAGACAAGAAAGAATTGAAAATCAACCATTGTCTAATCAATTTGGTAATTTGAATCTCACCTATGAGAATACTAATGGAACTAAATCTAATTGGTGGGATGAGAGGGGAAAGTTGAAGTTGGTTGCTTTGTTTGGTCTAGTCTTGTTCTTATTTGATTCCTTCCAAACTTGGTATGCGTATCACGTCATATGTCTTTTAAAGAATTCTAATCAGGTTTGGGATCCGAGAAAATGATAATCCAAACTTTGCACCATCTTGTATTATATTGTACATTTGTATATACATGTTGGTTTTTGTGTTTTGGTTTTGGATTGGATCTCATTTTGGTTTTAAGTTTTGTGTGTTGGTCCTTTGGACACTTTTGGTTTGTTTTAAAAAAAAAAAAAAAGCGAGATGTCAACTTATGTCCTTATGAATGTTGACTAAGGCTAGGAGAATATGAAACATCGGAATTGTATTGCAGAAAGCTCCACGAATATCGCAAACACATTAAAGAATATCATTTGGAACTTGTGATGCATGAAGTTGTCAGTTTTATAAATTATGGCAAAGTAGGTGGTATACTCCATCCGCATTTCAAAAGGAGCAATGCATTCATATCTCATGTTACATTCCACATTGCATATACATTTCATCTCAGTTGCATCTTCATTTCATGTACAATCATTGAAAAGGTGTCGAATCCTCTTAGGGTTATTACATAACATATATTAAAAGGATCCTAAGGTTGGGAAATGATGCCCGAACTATCTTGAACCAAGCACGTTCTACACATATTAAAGAGGATCTTGAGCAAAATGGTCAAAACCATACTTGGAAGAAAAGGTGAGGTGAAAGGAGTATTTCGTGTCTGTCCTATTATGCAACATAATCCTTAAAACAATGGTTTTTACCACTCCCATAGTGCTTAAAGCCTAAAATCAGAGTAGTAAGGATAGGGTTAAATCCCCATCGAACTTAGGTTGAGGATCCAACTCCCCAAAGCTCCGATTTGACCTTCATGGAGTAGTAAGGATAGGGTCTAATTCTCATCTCGCTTAGGTTGAGAATCCGATTCCCCAAAGCTTCTATTTTTGCCCACTCAAGAACTTGAAATTCCAAAGAAAATATTTTTCATTCTACTTTTCATTTCATCATTGATATTGGATTGGAAGGATCATACTACATGTCCCTTGCAAGGATGGGTAGTCATCCCCAAGGTTCAAGAAATCAAAAGTAAAGTCAAATCCTGGATTATGGGGTTGATCTCCATCGGGGCTATAGATGCCTGACTGGCGAGTGGAGTATGCTCATGCGTGGCAACATGTCTTGTCTAAAAGCAAGACCACTAGATCGCTCAAACGGACAGGCTAGCTCCGACAGTTTCATCCATAGCAGGGTTAAATCATTTTGTTCAAGATGAGGTAATGAACTCCAGATCGAGTAGTAAGGATAGGGTTAAATTCCCATCTCGCTTAGGTTGGGAATCCTATTCCCCAAAGCTCTGATTTCACTTACACTTGCACATGGGTTCAAGATGGTAGGGGCACATAACCAACTTTGGGATCTAGTAAATTAATGTAGTATACATATATTTGGTCCTAAGAGGGTTTGATAGTTTTAATATGTTTGTTCATGATACTAGAAAGTTTGAGCCTTTGCAAAGCAGGTTGTTATATCTCTAACATAGTTGTCATACATCAAATCCTTGCACAAATCATTCATAGCCTTGCATACGAATCATAAGTGAAACTGACAATGGAAAGTTGAACGAGTTTCAAACGATAGGGAATGAAGCACATTGCACACACCGAGCCGATGCTTAATAATTCTAATGCTTCATGTATTTCTCATCTAGTTTCATTCTTGGGATATTTGCTGACGCTTGTATTTGAGTCTATGTGTTTTCAGGTTGAGTTCTCACCGAAATGCTCAGGAGCATTTCCCAGTAGAGTCGCCATTTGTTGTGGCTGCTCCACAACGTACCCCAAAATTGGGGACCCACCTTTTTTGCATGTTTTCCAAGAAGACCGAAGTGGCCCATATGCTAAAGATCAAAGAAAAAGCAAAACACCGCAAGGAGAAAAAAGTGTCGCGATATCGCGACATGTTGCATTTTCGCGGTCCAAAGCAAAGGGAGAGAGCAAAGAGGAAAAAGTGTCGCGATATCGCGACATGTTGCATCGTCGCGGCCAAAAGAGAAAAAGTGTCGCGATATCACGACATGTTGCATCGTCGCGGCCAAAAGAGAAAAAAGTGTCGCGATATCACGACATGTTGCATCGTCACGGCCAAAAGAGAAAAAGTGTCGCGATATCGCGACATGTTGCATCGTCGCGGCCAAAAGAGAAAAAGTGTCGCGATATCGCGACATGTTGCATTTTCACGGCCAAAAGAGAAAAAGTGTCGCGATATCGCGACATGTTGCATTGTCGCGGCCAAAAGAGAAAAAGTGTCGCGATATCGCGACATGTTGCATTTTCACGGCCAAAAGAGAAGAAAGAAAAAGTGTCGCGATATCGCGACATGTTACATTTTCGCGGCTAAAAGCAACAAAAGAGAGCAAGGAGGCAAAAGTGTCGCGATATCGCGACATGTTGCATTTTCGCGATTCAAAAGGGGCAAGCAGAGAAACAAGAAGTGTCGCGATTTCGTGACATGTCCGATTTTTGCCAAGGGAACAGACCTGCATAGTGACGTGGACATAAGGACAAAATCCAATGAATAAGACAAAATGTTACATAAGGAATCTTTAATGATTTGAAATCATTTAAGATGGTCGTTACACACGGAAACGGACGCAAGCCCATGTGGAGAAAATGAAACGAAGGGCCACAAAATAGAAACGAAAAGCCTTTTTGGAAACCAAAACACATGCATGCACAAGGGAAGGTGAAACGAACAGCCATTGGAAAATGAAACGAAAAGCTTCCTAAAAAGTTTTAAATACGCCAGGCAAGGATGTTTTGAGGGGTTGGAAATTGTTGTGAGCAGAGTTGCAGATTTGAAGGCAAGAGGGCCATTCTGGACCTGTTTGAGTCATTTTTCTTCCATGGACTGGTTTGGGAAAACCAAAAATTTTGCTATTGTAAAATGACACATTTTTAATGCAGGAGTTTTCAGAAATTTGCATCTTGTGGGCAAGAAAGAAGGAGATTCTCTTTGCATGCTATGGATTTAATGTCTATTTCTTTTCTCTTTTTCAGATTTCGAGTTTGTAGATGGAGTTAATGCAAGTTTGCTTGGTTGCTTCATGTGAATGCTTGAACCTGAAATTTATTTTAAACCCTAGGAACCAACACTTAGTCTATGGGGATTGTGCTTGTTTTGCAAGTCCAATAGGTTAGGTTGCATGCATGGAAACCTCACATCTTCGGTTTTGTCAAAATAGGATAGCATCATACTGAATGCATTTTATTTTCAGTTTTCTGCATTTCATTTTCATTTTTCTGCATTTTATTTTTCCAAAAATTTTAACTTATTTTAAATTTTCAGGCATTAAAATAAACATTTAAAAAATTTCAAAACCCAAAAACAATTTCACCATTGCGTAGGCTATACTTCATACTTCCAATACGCACTTTGAAATTTCATTTTCGGAGTTGTTTAGTATTTTTAAAAATTCATCGAAGTTGTTGTTTCTATTACAGATTTTGAAAAATCCAAAAATAGAAAATTTCCATTTTTGGGCCGAATTTCATTTTTTCAGTTTCATGTTTCATTCAATGAGCCTATGATGACATTCCCTTCATGAAAATTCTAATTTCAACGAAGGAGTCGTGTTTTATGGCACTTTGCAAATTACCATTTTGGGAGCAATCAAAGCACTAAATTATTCGTCTTGATGAAAATCTGATTTCATTTAAGAAGGATAATTAAAGTGACATTTTGAAGCTACATTTGAAGACCCTATTCATCATTGAGGACTTAATGCAAGATAAAATCTATTTTAAAACCCTCGAGATAAAAGGAATTAAGGCACTACATCGTGGTCATATGAGGGCCAACTCACATTTGCTTTATTTTGGTTCAATGAACAATCACTGAAGTTTCATGGTAAAATAAACCAACATTGCCCCTTGTTTACAGTTACTTGCAATCACTAAGGTGTTCCAAGCATTTAAATTGAATATCTTTATTTGAGATTACTAATACACATATGCAAATGCTAATACAATGGAGACCTTGGAGAAGTTGTTTGTTTAACTTCTTTGCAAGAGGGGATTTGGAACCCAAATCCTAAAGGAGAGTGTACTTTCACAATTGGGTGAAAATACCACTCAACAGTCAGGAATCACAGTGCAATGAGGAGGCCAAAGATATTCTCTTGCAATCCATTCCTAACATAATAAATGAGGATATAAACCTTAAGCTTCTAACTCCCTTTTCTGATGAGAAAATTAAGGAAGCCTTGTTTAGCATGGAGCCAGACAAAACCTCGGGACCCGACGGCTTTCCCCCTCATTTCTATCAAGATTTTTAGGACATCATAAGTGAGGATGTAATTTCTACTGTCAGAGAATTCCAAGCAAGCAATCATATCCCAAAAGGTATCAACTCTACTTTTATTTCTCTAATTCCTAAGAAGCAAACCCCTAAATCTATGGTTGACTTCAGGCCAATCGTTATGTGCAATGTTTCTTACAAGATCCTAACTAAAGCCATTGCAAATAGAATGAGAGATATTCTACCCTGCATCATAGATCCATGCTAGAGAAGCTCTATCTAGGGCAGGTCAATCTTGGATGGAGTTATCACAGTTCATGAAGCTCTGCACTCTGCTCATAAGACTAACATGTCTATTTTTTCCCTCAAGCTTGATATGAACAAAGTATTTGACAGGCTAAATTGGGACTTTCTGATTACTGTCCTCCTTAAGTTTGATTTTCACCACCAACGGGTTAATTTGATCAAAGAATGTATTTCTAAAGCATGGTTCTCGATTCTAGTTAATGGAACAATTGATGGTTACTTTCAAAGTCGCAGAGGAATTCGACAGGGGGACCCTATCACCCCCATGTTATTCATCATTGTGGTAGAAGCTTTAGGTAGAACCATAAAAAATACTTGCAGTTCAAGGCTAATTTTGGGAATCAAGGCAACATATCTCACTAGGGCTTTTTCTCACCAACAATTCATCGATGATACCCTTATATTGACTAAGGCATTAGTGGTTGAGGCCAAAATAATTAAATACATCCTGCAACTCTACGAGGACGCTACTAGTCAGAAAGTTAATTTCAGTAAAAGCAAGTTATATTTCTTGAAAACCCCCATTTAGAGGCAAGGAAGGATTGCAAAAATTTTAGGGTGTGATATAGCAAACCTCCCCACTTTGTATCTTGGTCTCCCTCTTTTCATTGGTTCTTCGAGAGAGTCAATGTGGGACAGGGTTATTGAAAGAATTCAAAAAAAACTTGTTGGATGGAAAGGTCATCTTCTATCTCAAGCGGGAAAGTCGACCCTCACTAAGACCTCTCTTCGAGCATTCCGGTCTATTTCCTCTCCATTTTCAAAGCCCCCGTGAAGGTTTTCCAAAAAGCGAGAAACTCCAAAAATAATTTTTATGGACTGGATCAGAGGAGAAAAAAAGGATACACCTTGTAGGATGGACCAAAGTGTGCAGACTCGAGGAAAATGGGGGCTTAGGTCTGAGGAGAATTGCTCATATAAATTTAGATTTACTAGCTAAGTAGGCGTGGCGTCTCATTTATGGTGAATAAAATGAATGGACAACTATCATCAAACGAAAGTATCTTCAAAATATGGAATTTCTAAGTGACTCAGTTCCAATCAGAGGTTTTGTTTTTTGGAAAGCAATTCTTAATTGTAAGGAAATGATTAAAAAGGTTTAAGATGGGTTTTAGGAAATGGTGAGAGGATAAATTGTTGGAATGACAGGTGGGCTAAGGATGAACCACTAACGCAATATCCTAACTTAGCCCGAATCAGAGATATCACATAAGAACTCATTGGCAAAAAAGTCTCCGATTATATGGTTGAGGACAGAGGTAGAATGAAGTGGAAACAAATAATAATTCAAGGATTTCAAGCGAAATCAAATGATCTTTGTAACATTCTCGGGTAACATTTTATCCCCATGAGACCTAAGGAATATCAAGTGACTTGGGCTCCTACAAAAAATGGGCAGTTCACTGTTAAATCAGCTTACAAGCTTCTGCTTGATGACAAGGATTTTGTCCTCCAAAAGGACTTAGTTTGGATAAAAAATTTAATTCCAAAAATTGCAGTCTTTTCATGGCTGGTTATCCAAGGAAGAATTCTAACCATTGATAATATGATGCGTAAAGGTATTTTTATCACTAATCGTTGTTATCTGTGCATGGCTAATTGGGAGACCATTTATCACATTTTCCTTGAGTGCCCTTTTTCCTTGACTGTCCTAAGTGGGGTTTTTTAGGCCTTAAATATTTCATGGGTTAAACTAGCCACCGTACTTGATTTGTTTGTCTAGTGGCCTTACCCCTTTTCAAGCCAAAGAATTAGATACATGTGGAAAATTTATCTCAATCACTATATTTGGTAGGTGTGGTTAGAAAGGAACCATAGAGTCTTTAATGAGTCTATCCATGATCATCAAACTATCATTGCCAGGATCCTATCCTTTGCCAATGAGAATGTGAACCTTATCCCTTTTGATAGCTGTAAACCTCATCTACAAGAGACCACGATTGCTCAATATTTAAGCTTAACCTTGTTAGATGAGTCTGTGCCTAGGGTAGTCAACCCCAGAGCCAATGTTAAGTGGTCTTCACCTCCTACGAGTTGGTTTAAGCTTAATTTTTATGGAGTAGCTAAGGACAATCCTGGCAGAGCAGGCGCTGATGGCATTGTGAGAGATCATAATGAGAATATTATGTTTGCATTTTTTGAATATTTGGGAATAAGGACGAACAACGAAGTTGAAGCTAGAGCTATGTGGAGAGGCCTTCAAATGACTCAAGACTTAGAAGGCAATTTGATCATAGAAGGAGACTCTATGCATGTTATAAATCTTCTCAATAATTGGAAAACACCTCCTTGGAGGATTAAAACAATTGTTGAAGAGGCTAGGATCCTTTTCTAGGGAAGACAGGATAGAAAAGCCCAACATGTCTTTCGGGAAGCTAACAAAATTACTGATAAGCTGGCCAATTTGGGTGTCGATGGTGACAGACTTTTCAAATGGGAACACGGTGTCCCGAGTGAAGTAGAGGAGCTTATTCAACAAGAATTCCAAGAATAATAGTCGAATTTACCAATAGGGAAGGCACTGTATGTTCGAAGGCTAGGATTATTCCCATTTTTTTTTTGAATTAGACTCACAATAAAAATTATCTGAGCTGTCAGTCTTCGTGGATGCTGCTTGGAAATACCACAAAGACTAATGGGGACAGTCACATGTCAGATAACATGGCTCCTAGTCGTATTAGTAATTTGAGGTTTGTTGATAATCATAGGGAAGGAAAGAAATTACAATATAAGACTTCAAACCAAAGCCACGTGGACCATGAGATAGCCATCGCCATAAATCTAGCCAGCAGGTTCACTTCTCCAAGGCTGATTGGCCAAGATAGTATGTGGTACCAAAGCATTTCATATACGAAAGAAAGCAATTACCAAAAAATTATTAAGAGTAACTGTCAATACAGAGCTTGTGGGAGTTTTTTCAGTACTCTGCTATGTGTGTCTATAGCTTTTTGTTTCTCCATTGTCTCAAGGAAGGGATCCGTGTATGTTTCTTTTTTGTAATTATGATGCATGTGTGTTTTCTTGGGGTATACCCAAAATGTTGTATGGGAAGTTTCTTTTTGATAACAAGCTATGTGCCTTACCGGATGTAATGGATTTGGCGGCATGTAGATTTTACATATATAGGATTCTTAGTAAGGATATGTTTATCAACAACCCTGCGCTGATTTTTGTAAAAGGTTTTGGGTCAACCTGTAAAACCCGGTATTAATGCTATAGTATCTTATCTACCAAAAAAAAAATAAATAGTTCTATTTCTCTATTTTCTTTTCGACTTTCTCATTCAAATTTTCCTTTCTTCTTTCCTTCCTTTTAAAAACTTTGAATTATAAATTTTTTTTTTCTAATTCACTTTTATAAAAGGTAAAATTTGTTAGGATATTTTATTACATTATTATTAGATCACACATTATTAGTTGGAAGATTATTATTAGTTTTTTCCATCATTGGTATAAGAGTAGGGTAATCCGAGTATGCTCTAAATTTGTGGTGTTAAGTTGATCTGATTTATCAAAAAGTATTCTTTGATTTGAGTCACAATTGAGAGTGTGATATTAGAGCTAGGGAAAATCATTGCTATCCAAAAACAAGTCCTATTTATTTGACTTGAGTAATTTTTAACTAGGAGATCACTCTTGGCCATCGTGGATCTGAAAATGAGTTGAGATGAGGTAAGGTAATTTTTTTTGTAAAAGCACAAGTGAACTCAATATTCTATTGTCACAAAGTGAAGTAAATATTCAACTACAAGTATAAGCGAATGAAGCATGATCAAAAATTGATCATGTGTTGATGTAGATCCACTTGCAACAGAAGCTAGAGATCGATTTTATTGTATGCACCTCCAATGAAGACAAGGTATCACTCTTACTATAGCATGTCAACTTTGATAGCCTTAGTCAAGAACGGATTGAAGTCGGGCACTTGACAAATCTAAAAAATTTGAAGCCAAGATTGGAAGACTTCAACCAAGTGTTGCCATTGAGAAATTTAGAATCAGAGTTTGGCATGGCGGTGCATGGAAGAAAAAAAGTATTTATAGGTGAAAGAAAGAGGTGTAGTATTGGTAGAGTTTGACACCTTCACTCTTGCAAAATTCATCAATGATTGTAAAAGGTGCATATTTTGGCAAAGATCGACACCTTAAAGAATGGGAAAGGCCAAGAGAAAGCAAGCCCTAATTCAATCCAAGTGTCCAACACCATATAAGGGTATTTGCTTCCAAGAAGATATAGATCTTTATGAAGATGAACAATTTCTCAAACAAAGGAGTTATTTGCAAATAATTCTCAAAGATGCCAATGTTTATGAAGATCTTCCCCAAAATGGTGCTATAGTCCCTATATATGTCATGAGGATCATCTATATGGTATTAATCACACTTGACATCTATAAGCATAAAAGGAAAGAGGACATAAAAGAGCAATAAAATCTCAAGCCCATGGTGGTAGATGCTTGTTGTGATACAAGCAACCTCAAGCCCTTAATGACAAATGTCTATTATGACACAAGTGATATTATCACTAAGATAGATTCAACTTGTGATACTAATGACTTGAATGCTATTGATGATAATGGTATAGGTGTTGAAAGCCATGATGAAGAGCAAGAACTTGGGTGCTTTGACAAGCACACCAAAGGAATTTTCCCAAAGCTAATGAAGCAATTGGGCTACAATAGGACATGATTGGGTAAACATGAGCATGGCATAAGAGAGCCCATAACGTCAAATATAAGGTCAAAGAATGAAGGCCTTGGTTATAATGGTCAAACCAAAATTAGTGTGACTAAGTTCATAAAATATAAGGTCAAAGAATGAAGGCCTTGGTTATAATGGTCAAACCAAAAGAAGTGTGACTAAGTTCATAAAATCAAAAACCCATGCAACTCCTAGGACCATATGTCGACACAAAAAAAAAATGACCAACAAGGTACATATTGATAGTGTGTGGACAAATATCACATAATGGAACACCATGAAAGTAATGAATAGATTCTATAATAGAAGGTGCAGTCCAAGAGATAGATCCAAAGGCAACCATAGAGGTATCAGACCCATATGCATACCTAGTGGCCGACCCAAAGGTTGACCCAATGGTAGACCCATAGGTGATAGACCTAGAGGTAGAGCCAGTGGATGACCCAAAGGTTGACCAAATGGCAAAGCCAATGGTCGACCTAATGGCCAACCAATTGGCAGACCCAAAGGTAGACCTAGTGGCAGATCCAATGGCAAACCTAGAGGTATATCTAGAGGCAACAAAACCATAGGCAAACCCAAAGGTGTTTACCCAAGAGCCAAAGTAGCCAGAGCTAAGTGTCAGAGCAGCCAGATCCAAGAGCCAAAGTAACTAGAGCCAAGAACTAGAGCAGCTAGAGCCAAAGCAACTAGAGCCAAGAGCTAGAGTAGCCAGAGCCAAGAGCCAAAAGCCAAGAGCAAGAGCCTAGACTCCTCTAAATTAAGGGGGGTCCTAATATTTTCTAACCCGAATAATGTAATAAGGGGGGTGTTAGGATATTTTATTACATTATTATTAGATCATGCATTATTAGTTGGAAGATTATTATTAGCTTTTTGCCATCAAATTTTGTACCATAAATTTCCTTTGCTTGAATATTATAGCAATTGTTTTGAATCTCTTGAAATATGCCAACTCATGCAAATATTTACCTTTGGATGTTATTTTTCCAACAATGTAGTAGTTATTTGAGCATTTCACTTCATAGGGATTCAATTCAGATTTTACTGCTCCAAATATTCAATGTAGTATTTCCTACAACATTCTCCTTATCCAACAACTCCATATTAGGTATATTTGCCTCCTTCAATGCTCTTCTTTCTTCTCCTATATATTTAAATTTTTAGTTGTCCTTATCCTCCTTCTGCATACTAGCACTCTTGTCTAACACAAGTTCTTAAGGATCTTATGTGCCTCTCATGTACCAATTGTCTTTCTTTGGCACTGTCAACTCTTCTCTAGTCATCTACCATCCGCTTCCACTTTGGTTTGAACATCTTTTTTATAATGCTCTCCCTAAAATATGCTTACGCTTGTCTTCTCTACTCCAATTTTCTTCGAGCACCTACTATCTTCAAATTTGCACGTCCTGGTTCTAGAAAAACTGTGGCTTCACTCTTGTAAACTTTCAATAGTTCCCTTCTTAGGTACACTTCATGTGTGCAACCTTTTATGAATTTATACCAGTAGAGACTTTCAACATTTGCTCCTTTGGCAATATTTTCAACTTTCCTCTCTATCTCACCAGGCACTTTCAACATAACTTTCTCACAATCTAGTTTCTCTCAACTTGGACTTATTTGAAACCTAGATCTAATACCATTGATAGCATATAAGCTTTTTTCTCACAATAAATCACACGATAAAATATACAAGTATGCAAATAGATAAACAAACTTACCATATTCCCATAGATCACAAACTTAGTATTCTAGTACCATTGAAGTACTAAAAATTTCATTATACATCTCACATACTTGTTATACATATAGCCTTTACAAGGACTTCACATTTCAACTTCATGTAACTATTAATATCCTCAAACATCTAGGACCTATGACTCTTCATATTTCTCATATGATAAGTATATTGTATTGACTCCTAATAATGACAAACCTCTAATGAATACTAAATGAAAAAATCTAAATGACTCATATTTACAAAACTTTTTTCACACCACATATTTACTAAGTATTTAGAAAATATTTACAAGACTGTTGCATGTAATTACAAGGTACCAAATAATGTAATAGACCATAAGAGTGCTCAAGCCCTTTTTTGAGGTATATTTTTTATTTGTTGAATGGCAATTGGATCTATGACAACCACATTTAATATATATTTAAATATTTTAAAAAACATTTTAAGTGGGAGAAATATATTTTAAATTGGGATTATTTAATTTGTTAGAGCAATAAACATGGGATATCTTAGGCCATTAGGATAAGGTTGTAGTTGACACTTGGAACAAACTATGCTTATCTAGGCGTATTATGATTTATTAGTGGCCAAATGTTTAGTTTTATGGTCTACTCCTATAAAAATATATCTGACTATATATTATTCATTTTAGACATCGATTGTATTAATATTTTCTAATTTGTTGGAGACATCCATAACTAGGTTGGCTATTAAATCCACCTACTCAAAAGGGTTTTGCTATGAGTTTATACTTGGAACTACTGATGAGGATCAACAAACATGAACAAAAAAAAAAATCCAAGGAGTTAAATTAGAATTATTTTCATAATGCCAGCCTAAAGGGGCAAAAATTACAATGCCAAACTTGTTCAATATTGGAGCCCAATCCCAGATCGAAGACCATATTTCCAGATCCAAAATCCCCTTTTAAAATCTACCTTCCCCGCCCAACTGGCGGCTGACAAAATTTTAAATTCTACTTTCCCGCCCAACTGGCGGCTGACAAAATTTTAAATTCTACTTTCCCGCCCAACTGGCGGCTGAAAATTTAAATTCTACTTTCCTACCCAACTATCGGCTGAAAAAATTTTAAATTCTACTTTCCCGCCCAACTGGCGGCTGACAAACACCAAGGCAAAACACTTAGAATTTTTTTTTTTGTTTTTTTTTCTGTTGATGCAAGATTGCTCTGCTGCCACTGGATGCTCCTGCATCAGACACCCAGGGTAAGTTTGAGAAGTGACCTCACTTCTTTGTTGTTGGAGGAAAACCAAGGTGGTCAACCTCGGACTTGGACAGCCAAGTCGAATCTTCTACAGGCCTTCCCTTCCATCTCCACATATTCTCCTCCCTCCCTTTTTTTTCCTTTTAATTCTGCCTGCGGGTATCCAGGATTTCCTCTATCTCTTCTATCACTAGAGCCGATGTCGGAACACTCCACAACTCTGCAACTGGTTCCTTAAAACTATCACCTTCATGATACTCTACCAAATCAAAAATATTGAACACATGTGATATGTTCAATCCACTCGGCAACTCCACCTCATATGCATTTCCTGAATCTCTTTTCTGTATGATCCTACATGGTCCAAACTTCTTCATTTTTAGCTTGTTATATGTTTTAGCAGGAAACCTCTCCTTTCTCAGGTGCACCATGACTTCATCACCAACCTGGAACTCCTTAAACCTCCTTTTCTGATCAGCCTTTGTCTTGTACTGAGTGTTCATCTTATTGATGTGTTGTTTTACTTCTTCATGCAAATCCTTCAGGTGCTCTACAAAGTTCTCAGCTTCAGCACTATTCTTTTCTCCCCTGTCCAACTTCCTCAACTCAGAAGCATTTCTTGGACTACTCCCATATACAATCTGGAATGGTGATTTACCAGTACTCCTATTGACAGTCCTATCCAAAGTAACTGGGGCTGTACAAACTCTCCAAGCTTCAACAAAATATGGGTCTTCAGGGTACAAACCCTTAAGTTCTTCAAACCCCACAACTTCCACTCTCATTGTTGTCAGCAAACTCTTTTCATCCATCTCCTTCAGTGGCTTCAGTTTATGGCGCACTCCTTCCTTTGTTAGGGAGTAAGTGTTGGCATGTCCATCATGGACTACACGACGATCAAACTGCCATGGTCTTCCTAACAGCATATGGCAAGCATCCATAGGCAGGATATCACACAAGACCTCATCCTGGTATCTCCCAATATTAAACTTGACTAAGCACTGTTCACTGACCAATGCCCTATGGTCCTTCTACAACCACGCAATCCGGTATGGATGCGGGTGTCTCCTCCTCTCTAGCTGTAACTTAGTAACCATTTCTTCAGAGACCAAGTTATCAATACTGCCATTATCTATAATAACATTACAAACCTTACCTGAACATTTGCACCTTGTGCGAAACAGGCTCTTCCTCTGGTCTGGTTCCTTCTTCTCATTCAACAAGGTTCTCCTTGTGACCATAACTTCTCCTCTCTTTGCCTCCTCAGAGTACTCTGATTCAGCTCTTTCATCTACAATAGCAGCTCTGGCATTACCCGTTGGCCTCCTATTTGGCTTCTCTTGGTGTTGTGGACACTCATATGCTCGATGTCCTCCTTCTCCACAGTTGAAGCAGGTTCCATGAAACCCTCTTTCTCCATTTCCTCGACTAGATCTACCTCTTCCTCTTGGGTAGTTGTTCTGACCACGGGATCTATAATCATTATCTCCCTTCTGATCTTGACTGTTGCTAGCTTCTTCTTTCTTCTCATCTCGTCCTCCATATGTTCTTCCACCAGTTCTTTCTCCATGACCTCTTCCTTTTTGCTTACCCTCAAACCTTTTGTTCAACTTCTCTTCAACTTTTAGAGCAAACTGGTAAGCATCCTCAATGGTGCTCATCCTAACCAGACTCAACTCTTCTTGAATACTGGTTCTCAACCCATTGATGTAACGGGCTACCTTCTCCTTGTTAGCCTCAGAATGGCCGATTCGGATCAAGATCTTGTAGAACTCATCGGTGTATTCTTTGACAGACTTTCCTGACTGTCTCAAACTTTGCATCTTCTTCAGCAGATCCAACTCATAATCTACCGAAATAAACTGCCTCTTCAGCTTTTCCACCATTTGTTCCCATCTGGTGATCCTCTTTTTTCCCCTTCTATTTTTGTCAAGTTGTACTCCTTTCCACCAGATTCTAGCATGACCCTTCAGTTTGGTCTTAGCAAACTTGACCCTCTCAGGATCTTCAACCTCCTCATACTCAAAGTATTCTTCCAAATCATTGATCCAGTCAATCAACTCCTCTGGATCAAGATTTCTAGAATACGTAGAAACCTCCATCTTCGGTCTCTTTCCAATCTGAGATATGGCTCTGTATAACCTGGCTTGTGCAGGATCTACTACCTCTTCTTCTTCCTCAAACTGGTCCTCTTCTTCTTCAACTTCATCTTCATTGCCATCTTCTCTCCTTGGCTCAAACCCTCTACGCAGCTCCTCTTGCAGAGCCTGAACTTGCCTTTGCAATGCTCTGAAATCTTCCTCTGGCACCATATTTCTCCCACCACCATGGTTTCTTCGTGGAGGCATTCTGCTCACTTCTCTCACAAACCTTAACCACAGATCCTGGTGTAAACTGCCTCACGTCCGGTGATCTGTTTACACACTCAGGAACTCCCGCTCTGATACCACTTGATGAGGATCAACAAACATGAACAAAAAAAAAATCCAAGGAGTTAAATTAGAATTATTTTCATAATGCCAGCCTAAAGGGGCAGAAATTACAATGCCAGACTTGTTCAATAGTGGAGCCCAATCCCAGATCGAAGACCATATTTCCAGATCCAAAATCCCCTTTTAAAATCTACCTTCCCCACCCAACTGGCGGCTGACAAAATTTTAAATTCTACTTTCCCACCCAACTGGCGGCTGACAAAATTTTAAATTCTACTTTCCCGCCCAACTGGCGGCTGACAAAATTTTAAATTCTACTTTCCCGCCCAACTGGCGGCTGACAAACACCAAGGCAAAACACTTAGAATTTTTTTTTTTTTTTTTTCGTTGATGCAAGATTGCTCTGCTGCCACTGGATGCTCCTGCATCAACTACTCTCTTACTTTTGAATATTCCATAGGATTTTCTTCCTTGATATATTATGTTCATGATTTTTGGATTCATGTTTATTGTTGTATGATTTAGATTTACTTATTTTGATATAAGAATTGCAATGTATATCATTGACAATGAATGTGAATGTGCATTTTAGCTTTACTTTTATATTAGTTTTCTTACAAGTGGCTTAGAGCAATGATTTATAAAAGTGGAAGAAGTATTATAATTTTTCTATTTATTTTTTAGAAAAGAAACAATAGTTTCTTTTAACCTTTTTTATTTTATTTTAAGAATTCTTATACAATTGGAAGGAGTATCCTCTTATCTAATATTATCTTGCAAATGAAAATTTTCTTTATCATATCAACTAAGGCCAATGGTGAATCAATTAAGGACTATAAAGTAGTAACAAAAGGGAATTTAAGGAATTGAAAACATTACTAAGAAGATGAAATTGAAGAAATATAGATATTGCATTAGGAGATAAAAACCAAATTCTTCCAATCAGTAGCAATAAATAACTATTTTATTCCATCATCAAGATTGTTAATGATTAATCAAAGACAAGCCTTGAACCTATCAATAAAGATGTAACTATGCTTCAAGGCCAAATGCAAAATCTTGAAGTATATATGAATAACATGTTTCATATGTCATGTAAAGTAGGAAAAATCACAATGGCGAGAATAATAACACAATACACTCTTTTGATCATAAATTTTGTAGCAAACAAGATGACATACTAAACATTAAACAATGTTGGTTTCATGGAAACAATGTAGCTGATCAAATTGACTAGGTGCAAATATATTTCAAATTGCAAAAAATATTTAGGAGTCATGGGTGGAAATAGCCTCTTCCTTTATAGAATTAGAATCCTATAAGTGGTATGTATGAATCCTAATAGAATTATATTGAAATTGTTTTGTCAAGAAAATATAGAAAAATACGAGGATCTATGAAGTAGTAACTTTTATGGACAACTAATCAAATTAAAGCAAACAATTTTAGTGGATTGTAACAATTCCTAGCATATGTAATTGTCTACAAGTATTCATGAGTTAAACTAAGAAAAGGGGTTACCAAAATACATGAGTGTATTGAAAGAAACAACCCAATTTGGTATTTGACTATTTAAATTAGTCATAGTCAAGTATGTTATGAAAATGGAACTAGACATAGAAAAGTAAAATTTAGGTAAAAGGAGGCAAATATAGGACAAAATTTAGGATGAAGAGCATCCATTGACCCATTTGTTCAATGCACTTTAAAATATCTCTTCTTGATAATAAAAGAAAATAATTGAAAAATGTTGTGTTTTTATTATCACAAAAAATTATCTGTAACCCATAAGTGTATAAAAAAACATCAAATGATAATTGAAAATTAGATGGAAAAAATATAACCAGCAGGTAACAAAGGAAGTTTTATTTCACACCAATTTCTAGTAACAAACAAAAACAATTCATTTACTCAAATTTTATATAGAAAGGAAAAGGATGAAAATAGAAAAAATGATAGTCACCAATGATGGGTGCCCTTGAGTGCTAATAATCAGTGCATTATTCATAGATAATAATTGTAAGAATTCAATGAAATGGATGGAGTAGATGGAGGGTATTTATACCAATACCTAAACCCCAAATACATAAACATATTAACCTAAGAAAACATAACAAATAAGTGTTAGGTTAATTACAAGTTAAATGTTTAACCATGATGAGGTATGATGCAAAGGTTTCAACAATAGAAGAGATGAAGGATCTCAAAACTTTAAGTATAGATGAGCTACATGGAATTCTCACAACCTATGAGATGAGGACAAAAAAAGAACAAACATAAAAAAGAGAGGCAACATTCAAAGCTTCAAAGAAGGAAAATAATAAAGAACAAGAATCAAGTAGTGAAGAAGAGTAAAACTTTGTGAGAAGAAATAAGAAGGGTCTAAGAAAACACAAAAATATGCAGATTGTGAAATGTTTCAGTTGTGGTAACATTGGTCTCTATGCAACTAATTGTCCACAAAATGGAGGTAGTAGCAGTGAAAAAGAAAATGATTACAAGAAAAAGAAGCAAAGAAAGTTTTATTATGAAAATAAAAATAGGCATGGTCAGGGCAAGCATGAGAAGAAGATATTTAAAAGGCACAAGAAAATTTTTTATGGTGAAGAAGAAAGCCATGCTTCAAGTGAAAGTGATGAAAGCTTATCCAATAATGAAAAGAAGAAATTCTATTTTTGACCATAGAACAGAAAGAAGATGCTCCTGTTATTGAAGATCAAGAAAAAGAGAAAGAAGATGATCCTATAGTTGAAGATCTAGAAAACCAGAAAAATTCAAAAAAAGAAGAAGTCACGGTAGATATAGAACAAGAACTTGATTTTGATCTTGAAAATTTGAAAAGGGAGAACTTAATATTGAAGGATCAAGTACAAGAGGATGAGAAAACAAAGGCAAAACTTCTACAAGATCTCACCAATTTAAAAGTTAATATTGAAGAGGTAAAGAAAGTTGAAGAAGGTATGGCTGAAAAATTAAAGGTAAAAGAACTAGAATGTGAAAGACTAGAACATGAAGTTGACATTATAAGAAATGGAATTGAGAGATTCAATAATAAGATATATCAATTTAGGAAAAGATCAAAATATTTGGATGATATTATTAAAACACAAAGATCTCCATTTATAAATACTAGACTTGGTTATGAGGAAGGTCAAAAGGTACAAGAAGAGGAGTCAAGCTCAAAAGAAATAGAAGCATCAAAGAAGGTGTTTGAAGAAGAGCCTATGACCTATGTTTATTAAGAAGTGGTCATACCAAAGAGGAAGCAAACAAAGAATCATCAAGGAACAGGTACCATCACAAGAAAAGCAAAGAAAGAACCATGAGATCAAGGTGAGATGCATATTTCTTCCAAGGTTATTGTTTCTCATGTAATCATTTTGGTCATAAAGCTATACATTGCAGGGTTCATGATAAAAATAATTATGGCTTCAACAAGAGAAATTTCAAGTCACTTGCACTTCCCAAGGACTACAACATCATGTGTTTCAATTACAATAATTTTGGTAATAAATCTATACATTGCAGGGTTTATGGTAAGAATGATTATAGCCTAACCAAGAATTCATTTACACCTTTCAATCACTACACCATCAAGTGTTACAATTGTAATAATTTTGGGCATAGAGAAAAGTTGTGTAGAACAAATTTTTTGGAAATTCCAAAGACAAGCAAGAAAAAGGATGCTCAAAATGTTCAAAGAGGTATGACTTCAAAATTTTGGAAAAAGATTGAAAAAGAAGAAGAGCATTGTAATTTGGGAGTAGCTTTACTCCCATCCCAAAATTGATCACCTCAACAAAAGGAGGTGGTGAGGGGGCTATGCTAAGTGTTTTATTTTTAGCCCCAAGGAGACCTTTGCCATTGATGTCAAAGGGGGATAATTCAGTAAGTGGGAGAATCTTGTCAGGGGGGATAGATTTGGAATACAGTCGTAGTAAAAGGAAATTTTTTTGTAGGGTTGCCATCAATGAAAAAGGGGGAGATTGTTGGAAATATTGAGTATATTGAGTTGTCATTGATGTCAAAGGGTACATGAGGCAGAAATATTTTGATGTCAAAGGTGCATGGTAGTCAAGGCAAAAATATTTCCCATGAGTTTGATAGCAAGCAATGGATAAAATTCAAAGCAAGGTATATGGACATAATTCAAGGCAAGGTATATCTCCAAGATATTTTTCTAAGAGAAGAATTATAATATTTAAATGTCAAATTTAAATATTATGAAGAAGGACAAGGTTTAAAAGATAATATTATATTTTCTTGGAAAAATATTTAAAGACCACAAGAGAAGGCAAAGGTTTAAAGACAAAAAGGAGATTTAATTTTTTCAAAGGGACAAAAGGTTTAAAAATAATATTATAATATTTAATTTAAATATTATAATATAAGGTTTCAAAAGAAAATGGTGCCAATATCATAAACGTATAAGCAAAAGTATATGAGTGTCGATGTACCTTCATAAACGTAATATATATATATATATATATATGTGTGTGTGTGTGTGTGTGTGTGTGTGTGTGTGTTGAATTAATTCATTTGGTTGTAGTTGGAGGTGTGCGCGTAATTCGAATATCATTTTCGTGCATTGAAACAAAGAGGAAAAAGTCAAAAATAAACGTGAGCGAAGTGGGAATAAAGTTAAAGTGCTGCATCTTAGGTTTCAAGTAGGTGGCTAGCCCAACTGGTCACTTGGCTAGTGCTAAGGCGTTGGAGAGGAGTAGGTTGTAGGGTCAAAACCCCCAGGTGCTATTTTCTTTTGTAAGGCAAAGAAAGGAATTTATTGTGGGAATAAAGTTAAAGTGTTGCATCTTAGGTTTCAAGTGGGTGGCTAGCCCAGCTGGTCGCTTGGCTAGTGCTAAGGCGCTGGAGGGGAGTAGGTCGCAGGGTCAAAACCCGTAGGCACTGTTTTTTGTAAGGTAGAGAAAGGAATTCGTTCACTTGGCATGTTGGTTGAAGGTATGGCCAAAGATTTTTATTTAAATATAATTTGAAAGGAATTCATTCACTTGGCATGTTAGTTGAAGATATGGACAAAGATTTTTATTTAAATATATTTTGAAAGGAAATCGTTCGCTGATTTGAATAAGGGGAAATATTTTGTTAAGTTTAGGAGATATAAGGTGTACTAAGGTTTATTTGGTAATTGTAAATTCTGCATGTTAAGTTTAGGAGACATAAGATGTATTAGGGTTTATTTGGAAATTGTAAATTTTGAATATTAGAAAAGGAGGTATAAGGTGTATTTTGGTTTATATTTAATTGTATTCTTGCATGATAGAAGAAGGGAAATTTGAGGGTTTGTTTATTATGAAAAGATTTATTTTGTGAGACCAAAAAGGAGTTATAAAGTATTATTTTCAAGCCTTTTTGTGCACATATTTTGAGAAGGGTTTTTAATGTATGAAAAGGAGATTTGCTAACTTGTTTTTGAAGTGGCAAAAGAAAGGAAAATTATTTTTGAGATAGGTTTTCAAGGCACAACATCATCAAGGAAATTTTGAGGTATGGTGATCTAATTCTTTCCTAAGGTGGTTTTTGGTTGAAGAAAATATATTAAGTTGTCATATGTTTGGAGGCATAAGGATTGATTGTTTGAGCATTGCTTGGATTGAAATTGGGAAAGATTATAGATCATATTTATGAGCAAACCTATGCATTGTTTTGAATGATATTGGGAATGAAAGTGCAAAAGTTATAGATCAGTTTTGTGTGCAAATTTAAGCATTGAGTGTGATTTATTTTGGAAGAAAATTTGCAAGGGTTATAGGCCAGTTTTGTGAAGCAAACTTATGCATCATTGTTGAATGAAATTGGAATATATGTGCAAGGGTTTGAGAATAAAGTTGTGCATCATTGTTGAATGAAATTGGAATATATGTGCAAGGGTTTGAGAACAAAGTTGTGCATCATTGTTGAATGAAATTGGAATATATGTGCAAGGGTTTGAGAACAAAGTTGTGCATCATTGTTGAATGAAATTGGGAATATATGTGCAAGGATTTGTGAAGCAAAAGTGTGCATTGGTTTAGATTGGTTTTGGGAGCACATAAGAGGGTCAATCATCAAGTGCTAGACTAGAGCTACCTTTAAAATGTAATAAATGTGAGACATGTGAATGTGAAGAACATATTGAGCATTTGTTTAGTGCATATCATTTCCTATATGTTCATGAAGATAAAAGAATTCTGGGTAGAATATGTCTGAATTACTTTAGTCAAAGAAAGCACTTTTGGGAAAGATATAAGCACAATTTGTATACAAGATTTGGGAATATTTGAGTAGGTTCTGTGACCGGATTTGAGCAAGCCTTTTGTGTAGGCTTGGAGGAGATTTGAGTAGGTTTTGGTGAGCAGATTTGAGCAAGCCTGTGTGTAGGCTTGGATAAGTTTTGAGCAGATTTTTGAGTAGATTTGAGCAGGTTTTGTGAGCAGATTTGGGCAAGCCTTTTGTGTAGGCTTGGAGTAGATTTGAGAAGGTTTTGGTAAGAAGATTTTAGCAAGCCTTTTGTATAGGCTTAGAGCAAATTTGAGCAAGTTTTTTGTGATTATATTTGAGCAAGCCTTGTGTGTAGGCTTAGAGTAGATTTGAGCAGGTTTTGGAGCAGATTTGAGCAAGACTTGTGCAAAGGATTGGAGAATATTAGATCAAAGGGTATTGGTGTCTCCTATGGATAGAGGTCCATGAACCATAGCAAAGGGGATTGGTGTCTCCTGTGGATAGAGATCCATGAAACAAAGCAAAGGAGATTGGTGTCTCTTATGGATAGAGGTCCACGAACAAGAGCAAAGGGGATTGGTGTCTCCTATGGATAGAGGTCCACGAACCAGAGCAGAGGGGATTGGTGTCTCCTGTGGATAGAGTTCCATAAAATTGAGAATAGGGGATTGGTGTCTCCTTTGGGTTGGTGCCCATAAACATTGTAATAGAGAATTGGTTCCCAAGAGATTTGTTGAGAAATTTTATAAGAAATATTTTCTTCGTGGATGTAGCCCACATTAGGTGAACAACGTTAAATCTGTGTCTCTTATTTGTGTGATGATTTGTGCATTATTTCATTATTGCAATTGATAATATTGGATAAAACTGCTTTGGAAAGAATAGTAAAAAGTTTTATCTTATACTAGAAATTGCCATATGTTTGGAGGTATACGTATACTTCAGGTTCGGATACTTCAGATGACTATATTAAAGGAAAAGGATGAAAGCTAGGTTATGGAGCTACCCGATCAATAGGATCAATATGCTTTGATACCAAATGATGTGGAAACAATGGGCAAAAGATATAAATTTAGAAATTCAATGCCAAATAATCTTTGGAACATGTATTTACAATTAAGTTTTTCATAAAGTTATATATATATATATATATATATATAGTAATAGGTTATATGTGGCTTCTATTGGGGGCCACTCTCATCAAAATACTAAAATATTACATTTGTTGTAGTATACATTTTTATCACAATTTTTTCATTTCTTTTTTATCTTAAATATATTTTTCAACTTCCTCGAAGTGCTATGTTTCCACAATTAGCTCCTTGACATAATTTTTATTAAGACCTAAAATCTCACTTGGCCAGTTGCCTTCTATCTCATCGTGATGAAGATCAACACCATAATTTGCTAAATTCTCTGGTACTCAATTTTCTTCTCTATAAATATGCTCACAATACTAGGAGATTGCCTCTAGTAATAAGTGATGAACATCAACAATAATATTTTTTTTCAGTCTCGACATTCATTTTTGTAAATAGCATTGATGATAATTTGTGAGTCCCCTTCAATTGCTACAATTTTAATCCCTATAAGAAGTGCCCTAGGCTTTTCATAGTTATTAGTTGAAGTTCCATATGATTCTAAATAAGTGAGGAGAATTTTGCCTTCACTATTTCTAAAAATACCACCTCCACTAGCTTTTCCTGGATTTCCTTTAGAAGCACCATCAAAATTAATTTTGATAAACCCAATTTCTGGATATTTCCATTTTACCATAGATCGAAGCAGATCCTTTGTTTTAATTCTGTTGTCGCAAATGACTCTTCCATGTATGTTCAAACCCTATAGCCAAGTTATTAGCACCTCTTTTTTTATAATTGAGAATTCCCATGATGAGCACCATATTTGTAGACATTCTGCAAGAAAGACTCTAATACGGTTCTAAACTTGGACATGATTTTGATATTTGTTTTTAAAAGAATTGTTATTCCTTTCAAACCATAAATTCCATCAAATAATGGCAGGGCTAGTCCTCCAAAGAATACATTATACCTTAGCTTTGAAATAATTTATCCAACATTATATCAACTCTTTCAATGTTGATGGAGCTATCCAATATAGTTTTATATATATTTTTAAAATAACCCCAAATGGTATGAGCAAATGAATAATGAAGAATTAAATGGTCTGATATTTCTAAATCCTTCTCACACAAGGTACATCTGAAGGGTCCATATTATCCTCTTCTTTGTAGAATCTCTCCCATAAGAATCTTACTTTGAACTACTAACCAAATAAATGTTGAGGCCTTAGGAAGAGCCTCTAATGACCAAGCGCTCTTCTAAGAAAAATCTTTGGGAAAAGGAATTTTGATTATTTTAAATCCTCATATCCCAACTTTACCAACTATCCACCATCCTTTGATAAATTCCAAACCAACTCATCCTTTCATGTAAAAATTGGTAAATAAAACTCTCGAAGCATTTTTTGAAGTTCGTCTACAATTTTTTTGAGTTCCTCTCCTTCAACCAGGTTACTAAAAGAAATTCATTATTTAGATTTTTTTCTCATAATAATATAATCTTTGATATTTGGACCTTTACATGCTAGGCTCAGCGAATAGCTTCCATTTTGAGCCAGACCAAAAATTTGCATATCTCCCCTCATTGAATGACCATCTAATATATTTATTTATCAATTGCAAACTTTGATATAAAGTTCCATGTTGACGATCCTTTGGGTAATTTCATAAAGTTATAATAATTAATTATTAATTAAACTAATAATTATTTAATATTTAATGAAAAATAAATTAAAGTTTAAATTAATTAATATTTTTTGGATGAGGAATCTATTTTTTATTTATTTGGTTAGTGTGAGAAACCCCTACGACCAACGTACAATGCTGAACAGTCTCCTCCCAACCATGATCCCTCATAAAGTTGAGAGCTATGCTTATTGAAGAACACAAGCTTATATTGAGAGGGGGGGTGAACAGTATAAGACCACTTTTTACTTTTCTTTCCCAAAAAATATTATCCAATATTATCAATGGTAATATCAATAGCAATAATCAAAGCAATGCACAAATAATAACACACAATAGAGACACCAATTTAATGTGGTTCACCCAATGTGAGCTACATCCACGGAGAAAATATTTCACTAAAATTTTATCAACAAATATCTATGGGAATACTTCCCTATTACAATGTTTATGGACTTTTGTCCAAAGGATATACTAATCCCCTAATCAAGTTCATGGATCTCTATCCACAGGAGAACTCCTTCTCCTCTACTCTGGTTGGTGATCTCTTAGAAGACTACTTTCTCCACTACACTGTCTTGTGGATCTCTCTCCACTGAAGACCTCTGTCCTCACTCAGAAGACCTTTGTACTCACTGCCCTAGCTAATGGATCTCTATCCACTAGAGACTACTATCCTCTACTCTATCACATCCAAAGCTTACTCTCAACTTTGCTCAAATCTCCATCTCAAATCTGCACTAAACACAGTCCTTTGGTCTAACACAAATTTGCTCAATCTCTACCTCAAATTTGCACTAAACACTATCTTTCAATCTAGCACAAATTTACTCAATATATATCTCAAATTTGTACTAAACATTGTCCTTCATTCTAGCATAAATTTGCTCAATATTTGTCTCAAATCTGCACTAAACACTATCCTTCGGTCTAGCACAAATCTGCTCAATCTCTGTCTCAAATTTGCACTAAACAATGTCCTTCGGTCTAGCACAAATCTTCTCAATATCTGTCTCAAATATGCACTAAACACTATCCTTTGATCTAGCACAAATCTGCTCAATTTTTTTCTCAAATATGCACTAAACACTATCCTTCGGTCTAGCACAAATCTTCTCAATATTCTCTCAAATCTTCACTAAGACTTACCTCAAATCTATCCACAATTCCTCTCAAGAACTTGTCCAATCTTCTCAACAAGTCTTCACTAAGACTTACCTCAAATCTACTCAACAAGTTCTCTCTAGAACTTGTCCAATATGCTCAAAAAGTATTCACTAAGACTTGCCTCAAATATGATTGTAAGCTTCCACTAAAGCTCACATAAATCTATCCTTAATTCCCCTCTAGGACTTACTCAAATATGTACACAAGCTCTTACAAAAGCTTGCTTAATTCTGTCCTTAAGTCCCCTCTAGAACTTACTCAAAAAAGTCCACTAGCTTTCACAAAATCTTATTCAAATCAATTGTAAAACTTGCATACACAACTCAACTTAATCCTTTTAGAAAACCTCTTTAATCACACAAACTAGTTTCACTCAGAATCTTGTTTAACCATAGAAACATATAGAGAATGGTAAGAGACTCAATATGTTTCACACTCACAAATCACTCTATCACTTTCAAATCAATTCAAAAATAAAGAATAATTTGTTTCACAAATATTGAACTATCACTCCAATGCTCTCAATCAATAATGATCAATCAACTTCACTCAACCATCCACTCAATGAAACACAACTTGCATACAAAACCCAACCTTGTGTTTCACTATACTTACAATAAATCACACTATAAAATTTGACTCAAGATGATTCCAGTTTTCACATAACAATGATACTCATGTTATTTCACAAACCCTAGTTCAAGATAGTTCTCAACTTCACATAACAATGATACTCATGATCTTTCACAAACCCTAGTCATGCACATGAAGGCTCACTCAATTCTTTCCAAATTTTTTTATAAAAAAATCTCACATAACAATGATACTCATGTTCTTTCACAAACCTTAATCATGCACATGAACACTCGCTTAAATATTTCCAGCAATGCTTATCAAAAAATCCTTCTCACTCCAACCTTGCATTTCACAACATTCAATCCAAAAATATTTTACTTATAAGGATGATGTACCCATACTTTTGTTTTGATGGAGATATGTCTTCAAATTCTATCTCAACCACAATCAAATATTTTAATTTAACTTTACCCAAAAATATTTCCAAAAAAAATCCAACTCACAACCTTGCCTCCTTAACACCCTAGCCCAAATCTAGGTCACTGGTTGGCTTATGCACCCACACAAAAATAAAGAGCGCATGAGTTTCCTTTTATCCTTATCTCCTTTGTCCTTTAGTGCACAATAAAAACAATTTCCCTTGCAAAGCACAATGGCGTGAATCAAACCCACGTCCTTGCCCTCACAACACTCTAGATTGGCCTCAACTGCCACCTGCATTAACGATGGCAGTGGAACTTCTTCCCCACATGCTTGCACATAAACCTTTGTCTTTTCCTTCAATCTTAAATGTGAAATATTCCTTCTATCATAGCAAGGCAGCGCACAAAGTCCTTCTCAAAGCATAGCATAGCATTCAAAAATTATATTGTCGGGGAGGAGAAATAATGAAGATTTTTTCCCTTATAAATATGTTTGCTTTTCATCCTTACATGTCGGCTCAATATTCAAATTTTGAAATTTGAATTTAATATTAAATATTAATTTAAAACCTTTGAAACCCAATATTTATTTAAATTAAAATTTTAACCATAGGTTAAAATATTTTAATTTAAATAAATTAAATTAAATATTTTGTGGGCTGCATAATGGGTCTTTTCAAGGATAGATTATTTTTAATAAATCCTTGGACCTTATTTTCTTCACCTTATCATTTTGCTTGAAAATATTATAATATTATTATTTTAATTTAAACCTGCTTCTCTTTCATTGGGTATTTCAGCTATGTTAGGGTTGTAGCATGACTCCCCTCCTCGAAAAGCTTTGTCCTCAAAGCTGGAAATTATTGGAAAATACTTTCAGATTCCCAGGTTGCATCTTCTTCAGGTAAATCTTACCACTTGATGAGAAATTCTTGTATGTGACGAGATCTAAGTCTACATAATCTAGTTTGTAACACTTCTTCTGGTTGTAGATGGATACGTCCTTCTTCAACCAACACTGGTAATTCTGACTGAGAGTGTACCTTCTGGCCAATCACATTTTTGAGATAGGAGACATGAAATACTAGTTGTATGCGAGAGGGTTGGGGTAACTCTAGTTGATATGCTACCTTGCCAATGCGATGCACAATTTTATAAGGACCATAGAATCGTGGTGACAACTTCTGACTAGATTTGAGCTTCAATGATAGCTGCTTGTAGGGCTGAAGACATAGGAATACCATATCACCAATATTGAATGTTCGTTCTAAATGTTGCTTGTCTTATTGCTGCTTCATACGATTCTATGCTTGGACTAAATTATCTTTCAAGATAGTGAGCATTGCTTGTCGCTTCTGTAACCAATCGTCGACTTGAGCCACTTTGGAAGATCCTGGTACATAATCGACAATTTTTGGTGGCTTTGTTCCATATAATGCTTCAAAAGGAGACATCTTAGTGAAAGAATGATAAGAAGTATTGTACCACTATTCCGCCAATGACAGCCATTGACTCCATTGATATTGTTTATCCTGAACAAATCTTAGGTAGGTACCCAAACATTTGTTAACTACCTCCGTTTGACCATCTATTTGTGGATGGTATGCAGAAGACATATTTAATTTGGTACCACTAAGTCGAAATATTTTTTTCCAAAAATTGCTGGTAAATATGGGATCACGATCACTTACAATATTTTTGGGCATTCCATGTAATTTAAAAATTAAATCCATAAATACCTTGGCCACTTTGTTTGCTGAAAATGGATGTTGTAAAGCCTGAAAATGAGCATATTTAGAAAGTCGATCAACTACCACAAAAATTACTATTTTTCCTTTCGACTTAGGAAGACCTTCAATAAAATCCATGGAAACATGTTCCCACTGACGATCCGAAATAGGTAACAGTTGAAGTAATCCTGGTGATTTGACTGTTTCCCCCTTATTGCATTGGCACACTTCACATTCAACTACCCATTGCTTAACCTATGCCTTTAATCCTTTCCAACAAAAGTATTGTTTAACCCGCATGTAGGTTTTCAAAAACTCTGAATGTCCTGCTAAAGGAGAAGCATGTGACTCTTCTAGAATTTGTACTTTGATTGGTAAATTATGAGGGATGTAAATACGATTCTTCTTACGTGATATTTGGCCATCATATGCAAAAAGAGGATACTTAGAGGAACCCATAGATAAATCTTGAATTATTTGAGTTGTTTCACTATTGGACAACCATTATTTTTGTAACTGAGACACCCACTGCAAACATGGCCCTGAAATGACATTAATAACTATTTCATCTTCGTATTTTCTAGATAATTCATCCACAGCAACATTTTCTTTACCTTTCTTATATTCAATCACAAAATCATATCCCAATAATTTAGTGAACCACTTATTTTATTCGGGATAAGAAAACCTTCGTTCTAAAAAATGTTTGAGCCTGCTGTGATCGGTTTTAATAATAAAACGGCTATTGATTAAGTAATGCCTCTATTTTTCCACTGCATGTCAAATAGCCAACATTTCTTTTTCATAGGTGGATTTACCCAAAAAATTTCTCTAAAAGTTGTTTACTTTCGAATGCCAAGGGATGACCCTCCTGCATTAGTACTGTACCAATACATGTTCCTGAAGCATCGCATTCAATGACAAATGGTTTTTGAAAATCTAGAGTGGCCAAAACTGGAGTCGTACACATGGCCTTCTTGAGATACTCAAAAGCTTTAGTAGCTACTACTGACCATTGAAAAGCATCCTTCTTGGTGAGAGCCATGAGAGGACCCGCAATTTTACCATAGTCATGCACATATTTGTGGTAATAGCCCGTGAGACCCAAAAAACCATGAAGTTTTTTTTATGGTTTTAGGTAGGGGCCAATCTTGTATTGCCTTAATATTATTGGGATCTACATTAACACCTTCATGAGATACTAAATGACCGAGGTACTCCACTTCTTGAACACCAAAGGAGCATTTAGATCATTTGACAAACAACTTTTCTTTGCATAGGATATTGAGAACTCTATCCACATGTACTAAATGATCTCTCCATGATTTGCTATAGATGAGTATGTCATCAAAGAAGACTAGAAAAAATTTTCATAGAAATGGATGTGGTTCATGAGACTTTGGAACATAGATGGTGCATTTGTGAGACCAAAAGGCATGACCAAAAATTCATAATGACCTTCATGAGTTCGAAAGGCTATTTTGGAAATATCCTCATCCCTAACTCTGATTTGGTGGAACCTTGAGCGTAAGTCCAATTTGGTGAAGAATTTGTCACCATGTAGCTCATCTAGTAAATAATCAATGACAGGAATAGGAAACTTATCTTTGATTGTGATTTTATTGAGAGGACGAAAATCTAGACACATACACCAAGAATTATATTTACGACGAGCTAAGACAAGTGAGGAATAAGGACTAGTACTATGATGGATGACACCCTGGTCTAATAGTTCTTGGAAAATATTCTTAATTTCTATTTTTTGGGGTTGGGGATATTGATAAGGACAACCATTGGGTGGAAGACTACTAGGCACTAGATGTATGATATGGTCATGAGATCTTTTGGGGGTAGGCTTGTGGGTTCTTGAAAAACCTCCTCATAGTTAGACATAATGTTTTGGAGATCTTCCTCTTTGATTTCTGGTATAGCTTGCTCTAATTTTTAAATGCAATTGATTCGGGCTATGAATCCCCCACCATATTTTATTAAAAAAAATTCCATGCTATGTGAACTTACAACTTTTGGTGGAGGTGTGGGTAGTCCTTGAAGACAGATGGTCCTCCCATTGACTTGCCATTCCACAAAGCAATGTTTGTTATTAAAACCTACGATGGTTTCCAATTGTTCCATCCATGCAACACCTAAAATAACATCTGAATTGCCTTATTCCATAACAAAAAGAGTATCTTATCAAGTATACATACCCATTTGTAGTGAAATAGAAGATGTCTTACCGAGACATTGAGAAACTTCCCTGCTTGCCATTCTGACTTGAAACTGATCTTGACTAGAAGAGTAGACATGCAGACCCAATGTTCTTACAAGTCTTGCATCAATGAAGTTGTGAGTACTTCCAGAATCAATTAGTACCGTCACCCACTGCTTTCGAATGAAACCTACCACCTTGATTGTATGGTGAGAAGATAACCCCATAAGAGCATGTACTGAAATAGTCATGGTATCCTCCTCAACAACAACTTCATATTATGCATTTTGGTCCTCAAGTGTGTTGTACTCCTCTATTTCTTCTTCCTGGTTGGCATATTCAATTTGAAAATTTTGTCGTGGTGTACATGCTTGATATTTTTGATGTTGAGTGCAACATTTATAGCAGAAGTACCGTGATGGTTGATCATTTCTGTGAAAAGAGTTGTGAAATGGAGGTCAACCATATGAATTACTTCGTGAGGATGAGCCTATGTGCGCATTTGTCTCCACCAAGTCAGCAATTTGTATACAGTCATCCAAATTGGATGGATTTTGTAAGTCTACCTCAAATTTAATATGTGCTTTTAATCCATTTTGAAAAGCCGCTACTACCACGTCCTGTGGTAGATCTTGTGCATAGGAAAGCATACTGGTGAATTTGGAAATATAGGCCCCTATTGATCCTGTCTTCCTAAGTGACAATAATCATACTGTGTATGAACGTGTGGGACCTTTGTCGAATCTATGAAGAAAAGCTGTTTTGAAAGTGTACCAATACAATGCATTTTGGGACTCCTCACATTTATACCATGTAAATCATTGATAAGATTTAGTGCCAAATTTGGTTGCTGCAAAAGGGACTTTGTCCTTTTCTAGAAATTTTTAAAATTCTAAGATGCCATCCATTTTTGCAATCCACCCACGTGGATCCTGGCCTTCAAAGGTAGGCCTATCAATGCGTGGATGATTGAATCCCATTGGACCTCTTGGTTGGGAGTGGAAATTATTTCTATCTTATTTCTCGTTACTTCTCTGTATCTGGTTGTTATTTTGATAGGGTCTATTAAACCCTCTTTGTTGCTCCATATTTTCTTCATTACCTCTATCCTCAATATTTTTGTGATCATTGTGAGTCAGGGATTGACTAGTTTGGTGTTTTTGATGTGTGTAGTCATCATTGTAGGAATTCATACACTAGTTATTGGGGGTAGAAGGATTTTGTTGGGGCAGTTTTTGAGATGCATTGAAACTTGCAGTCATCATCTAAATATTTACTATTAAATATTTTAACAACTGATCATTGAGCACGGGATGATTACTCTCTACTTGGATGATGTTTTCTTGTGCTGAATCTAGAGAAGAATTGGATGCAATTGGGCTGACCACTGGATGACTCGGATTAAAACTACCAATCTTGGATGGAGAAGGAGAATTTTTTGTACCTAGGCTTCGACGAGCTCTTTTGGTGTTATTATTGGGAGTTTCCAAGCTTGTTAAATGTCTATCAGATCCTTTGATCCAACTTCTGCTCATGCACCTTTCAAAGTCTCTTGCTTAGGAGCCTTTCAATGACAAATTTCTACAAAAAATTATTAAATTGTGTCAAAAATTATTATTATTTTATTTTCGCTTCAACTTCCGCTCCAACTATGATGCGGATTTGAATTTTTTTGTTTGACTCACTTCATTAACATCAATTTTGGATGACTTTTACAATTTTGGAATACTTTTGGTTACAATTACTTGGTAGCAAGTGTTGACAATATTGACGATGATTCCAGGATTAGTGATAACTTTTTGACAATTCACAACTGAAGTTTACAAGCTTGTATTGGACCCCTAGGGAACCGAACCTGCTGATCACTAAAATTACTAGATACTAAGATGAATAAACAACGGACACTAGGACCACATGATTGGGACTCAAGATCAACAAGGATGACAACGAGACCAGAAGGACTACATGACAAGACCGAAAGACGATAAGATTGAAACTAGACACAAAAGATGACACAACTCAAGACCAAAGACACACGATACTAAGAGTGACAAGACCGAGGAACAGACCTGACACACAATAGCTGGATGCTTAAACTCACATGAATGACACACATGAGACAAAAAGAGCACATGACACTAAGGAACACGAAGGTGAATCAAGGACAAGGCTGGAGAGGACACTAAACCTGAAGGTGACACATAGGACAACTAGACACGGTAGACTACCTTTTACGTGAGGAGAAGTGGGGCTCGTGTGACCAAAGTCACACCTTCGTATTTGCGAATGCCCATACTTAAAATTCCTTGTACCTAAAACACAACGGATGTGGGATAAATGCCCCCACTGGAAAATAAATAAAAAAATTAATTTTTTCACTAACCTTATGTTTTCCCCATAAATTAAATAAAATTCTTTGCCCTAATTGGTCCACAATTTTTGGCCTGGATTGCGTGCATTTCAGAGTGTTTCCATGAGGTATTGGAACGTGAGTGGAGCATTTTGTCTTCTAGGACTACGTCGAATGAAATACCTTTCTACATGCTATGATTTACTGGAGATTTAGTTGTCGTGTTTTATCCCTACTACACAAGATGCGGATTCCCACAGATATGATAGACACAATTTTGGTATGTCGTAATGCTTCGAATTGCTCCCCTTGGAATAGGCGTAGTGCTTTGGATTTCTTCCTTGAATTCCATGAACACCGTGTCTTTAGCTGGCCACTAATGTAATGGGAGAACGCATAACGAAGTTTCAGCTTTGGGATCGTGACTCCTGATACCACATGGAAAGGTACAAGTTACCTTTCACTACCTTGTTCTCAGAGACATACTCAGGTACAGATATAATGTTAACAACACTGATATAACTAATATAATCAAATTAGAATTAAATCAAGGCCACTTGAGGTGGGCACTCCCTCGTCATGAAGGCAGTATGTGAATAACGCAGATGATTATATTCAAATAATGATAGATAATTAATAAAATAAATCAACCCTAGTCTAAATAGTGAAAATAATTAATTCAATTGGAACCTAACATAGTCGGCTATGTTAGGGTTGTAGCACAACCTTTTAGGCATATAATATTTAAAAATAAATATTATATCTTATTCCTTTTAAAACCTTTCTTGCCTTTGGAAAAACCACCTGATGACATTAATGATGATGAAACTGAAACAACAATCTCTTGACATAAATGACAACAAAACTACTCAAAATATCCAACACTTATCAATAGGAAATTTAACACACAACCACCACACACCCACCCCCTCACACACTTGCCCACACTACAGTTTGAACCTTGGACCTCCCGAAGAAGAACCAAAGCCTGAATTTTTTTTAGATATTATACAAAGGAATGACCCTCCTCATCATCTAGAAGATGACCACCCATCTTTATGAACTCAACTTCAATCCATTGTAATTTTAGCAAGCAATTTTTTGGCTAGATATCCTTCTTTCTTATAATATCTACAAATGCTCTTTGACTTATTTGAAGACTTAGCATGGCTCTTAGGCCCCTAGGCCTTAGTATCCTTAGGTTTGAATTCCTTTGCACGAGATTATATTTATGAAGTACCACTATAATTTCTTGCTACTAGAAAGTGAACTAGAAGAGGAAAAAGTTTATCAAAAAAGCAATTATTTCTTGTGTTTCCAAGAACATTGAAATCATATGAACCATGACATTCAACATCTAAAAGGAGAAATATTGGAAAGGAAAATTTTCATATTTTTTGCATTATCTTTATTTTTGCCTCCATAAGATGTGTTTTCTACTCTCAATGACTTGAATCTCGTTATATAGTCCTCAATGTTATAAAACTCAGTCAATTTGAGAGAGGAAAGCTCAAGTTCCAAGCAACTTATTTTAGTTGTATTTACTTTATGAAATAACTCATGCATTTGTAACCATACCTTGATAGGTTCATTCTCTTCCATGATATGGAAAATCAATTCTAGTTCAATCAAAAAGGAAAGTAGGCAAAGAGCTTCTTGCTTATGCTAATGAGTTTCTTCATCAAAGGATGCTACTTTCTTGTCTCTTGAAAGATGCACAACAAGTTCTTACTATATAGTAAATTGGTCATTTGAGTTTACCATAAACTATAAATTCACCCATTGAGGTGAGTAACATATGATTGAGGATCCATCTTACATAATTTGGCCCCTAATATTGTAACAAGTCCTTTAACTTATGCCATCAATGCATAGTGTTTGAAAAATCATAAGATTTAAAAAAATATTGGCTCAAAATGATTTTGTATGCAAAAGTTTTGGCCTTTGGAATTTTTTCCTAATGGACCTCAAAAATTCAAAAATTCAAAAATTAAAGCCTTAAACCTTAGAGATATAATAACCAATTGCAAGTTGTTTAATTTGTTGGTATCATCCACTATTATTTTACCACCTCAACTCCTTTGAACCACTAGCTTTTTTACACTTGCTTTCTCTTGATTGGTTGATGCATATATACAAACAATTTAGGCACATGCTAAAAATAACTATTTTTACCATAAACTCACATTCCTTTGTAAAAAGACCACAAAGAATTAGAGGGACTTAAACCATGGTCTCTTAGGTGCAAAGCACAATGCGTTGGCCAAGTCACCAAGGCTACCTTTAGAAGGGAAAAAACTTCCCCTCTACATAATATTTCTTCCATCAACATCAAAAGGATTAGCTAACATGTGGTTTGAATGCATGACCCATTCTCCCAAAACCTTCTTACTGGGAAACGAACCATCCCATGTGGTGACAACAAAGAGATCAAATATCTTGTACAAGATTAATTGTTCATTTGATTATTTTAAAAATTAGTGGCATGATTTGAACCCACACCCTTCTCTCTCTCTCCCATATATAACATATATCGATATGTCATGCTAGAAGTTGAGATAAAACTGATGGCTTTAGAATTTTTCTTCTTAGTCTCATTAGTAAAAGAGACATCACCCCTTTCAACTAAAAATAACATACAACTAGATTCAAACTCAGGCTCCTAGGGAGACACATACTTAATACACACTCCTCTAGCCATAATGGTTGCCCTCTCATCTACATAGAGGAACATATCTTCTCCTTGAAGCAGGGCATTATGCATTCCAATTTGTAAGGGTGCCAAGCCAAAGCCAAAGGATAGGAAACAACCATATTTCAAATTAAAATTTGGCATACTTGAATCAACCTTTGTGGGCTTTTAAAATTCTGCATTCTTGGGCATCTTAGTTTGTGAATCTTGAACAACAAAAAATCATAGTCCTTCCATTTTCAAATTCTAAAACCTTATTTTAGAGGAAACAATAGGATTTTTATCCATTACTTTCAAAAAGACAAATGAAAAAAGGATAGGGTAAAAGATCCCTTTTGTCCCTTATGTGAAAATGGCTTATGAAACTTTGAGGAGAAAAATGTCCTAGGATTCAAAAGAAATATCGAAGGCTCCAAGTAAATTTTATATGTGACCAAGTGAGGTAGATCCATACTCTCTCTAATAGCATGTTGGAATTCATACCTATTTATAGAAATGAAAAAAGCAATCAATGCACTCAATTCTTATAAAAGAAGTATAAAAATATGAAAAAGTAAAGCAAGAGACACAAATATTGTGCATTCCCTTGAGCACCATAAATAATCATTATATTATCTATGGATAAGGATCATCATGCTCTAATACAATAGATGGAGTGGTGGGGGTATTTTTACCAATATCCAAGCCCCAATTACATAAATGAGTTTAACCTAAACTAACACAACAAGAGAGATTTTAGGTTAATTACAAGTTATAATATGGGTTTAACCAAAAAAATGTTAATCATGGCCCATAGTGTTTACATATAAAAAAATAAAATAAATTAAATACAATTATATATTGTTGCTCGTAGGCCTATACAAGATTACATCATATAATGTCGATCTTGGCCATAAGTTATATTACGTTTTCAAAAAAACAAGCCCCACTCATATTACATCAATGATCATATTACTATGATTTTAATATTATTTTAGCAATTATACATGTATCGTTGGAAAGATTTAAACCTAGGTTTCTATTGGTCACGAATCTTCCTAAGTACAAAGTATTATCACTTGTGCACCCTAGACCCGACTAACATTGAACGATCGAGGGAAAGATAAAATTCCTTCGGGCCGATATATAGAGAGGGCTGGCTCCCTTACTAATCTAATTGGGTTTAAAGCTTAGGTAATAGGAAAGAAATGAGAAATGACAGAAAGAGATGGAAATATGGTTGTAAGCCGAAAAAGTATGATGGGGATAAACTAACAGCAAGAAACCACATTCAAGTTTGAATTAGCATAAAATAGAAAAGTAGCACAGGAACCACTCACAGTTTGTAGAGATAACATCCAAGACACATTTCAATGTTCATTCCCTTACCAGCAGTAATTAAATTTAGATGCAAAATTTAAAAGCAGCTAATAAGGAACATAAACGTAAGCAAAAATGACAAGCAGGAAGTGATCAACCACAAGACTACTTAAGAAACCAGAAGCTGAATATCTTTCTATTAATGTAGAAAACTTAAAGTATTTTTTTGAAGAATGTCTATCCTCCCTTCTTACAATGAAATGCTTAGTATTTATAGAGGGATTTTGCCTTTGTCATTTAATGCATATACAAACAAAATGTTGGTAGATCAAAAACTAGCGTGCATATTTTTCTCCTCGACATCAATGACATCTTTAGTTAAAACATTCTACAAGGAAACCACAATCCGGATTTGATGGGAGAATCACACAAAGAAGTCAACAAGAATAAATTCTTGAATCAATCTTGGACGTCAGTGCATTAGGACACAAAAAAATCATCTAAAAATCAAGCATTTGGTCGTTGAATTTGCTTCGCCTTGTGCCTTAGAAATTCACTTTTGCTAGGAAAGTACATCGAGCATTAAATCCGCTTTGAAAACTAGCAAGGTTGATAGGCGGTGCATTGGAAATGCGTACCCACCAAAGTGGACGATGCTTCTAAAATGAACAAGATTACATCGGAGTCAAAGGAGCAATACTTAAATCTTACAGTTTTTTAGCAGTGATCCTAGATATATCTATTGTATCACCACAGGAATTAATTTTACTGGCTTTAATTATTTTTCAAAGAAAATTTGCACTGAAAATGTAAAATTTCACCCGAAATGGGCCTTTATCTTCAATTTGCCCAAGTTACGCCCAAAATGAGCTTTCACCTAGACTTGCGCTTGGAATGTGCACTTAATGTTTTTGTCCTATGTGAAATGGAATTTTACCCCAATATTTGTCTTTTTGCAACAACTTCTCTTGGGAAAATCTTGCACTGCCATAAGTAGGGCCCATCTTGGAAACTTGATTTCTTTGAGAATTAATTAGAGTGAAACTTCTAGTAGGGTGGTTTTGCCAACGAAATGCCCTAAAGAAATAATGTTTGTGGCACTTTGGACCGAAAAGGCATTTCTAGGAACGAAACAACCATTTCAGGGAATGAAAAATCATTTCGCTCAATCAAAAACTTACAAAATTTCAATGTGGCAAAAATGCTAATATTTTTGGTGGCTCGCAGGGTATTCAACTCGCCTAAATGCAATCGATCCCAAGCCTTTATCCATAGGAAAATGAAGTCATAATTGATGGCTACATCAAATTATTTACTGCTTACACCAGCTTCTTCCTGCACTGCCCGATATTGTCTGGTCACATTTTTGTAGTTTTCACCCAACATGAGGAACTTCGTCGAGCTCAGATGATTTTCTCTGCTTCAAGTTGCTCTGGCAAGACTTCGATCTCTGATGCCAATGAATCCTGTAATAAAAAACACAATGGAAAAAAAGGAAAAGAATTTGCTGAGGTTTTGGCTCAACAAAAGGAATAGCAATGGATGGAACCATAGTTACGCTCACCCTTGAGGAGGTTGGAAATGGTTGTTAACGATTATTTTTTGAAACATGCATGTTTGTTTTTTTCCTTGGAAAGCATGGTGAATGGCTTGAGTGAATGACGTGGGGCAAAAAATGAAGGTATGTAGATTTTACAGGCAGGGAAGCATGTAAAATAGAGGTGCATGGAAAAAGCAGGGCGGAAGGGTTTGTATTCATGGGTTTTTTTAAATGTAGAGTAAAATTTGAAATAAGGGGGTGATGAGGAAACACGGATGTGAAAAGCAGTTTTGGGATGAGAAAAGGTTTTTCGAGGAATGAAATAGCCATTTTTGGGAATAAAATAGCCATTTCGGGGAATGAAATAGACATTTCGGGAGGAAAGAATTTTTTTTTCGAGGAATGCAAGAGGAAGTTGTGGAATGCGGAAGCTCTATTTTTTTCATGAAAGAAAGTGCTATGAAAAGGTTTTATTGGGGGCCCAAAAAGCAAATTTGGGAGAAAGAAAGTTGTGTTTTTTTTTGGTTTTCTTTGGGATGAAAAAGCATTGGCGGGAGGGTGGAATGGCATTTTTGGAAAGTGAAACAGCCATTTTGGGAAGCGACAAGGCTTTTTTAGGGGACGAAACAACATGTTTGGGAAGAAAGAGCTCGTTTTTATTTTTTTTGTTTGGGGATGTTGGATGAAAAGGTAGTTTGATGACTCATAAAGGATTTTTTTTTACACCTCTAGAACCTTGGACCCAAAGAACACATCACCCAATCTAATTTTTTTGTTTTCCAATTCTTCAAGAACTCCCTAGTTAAGCATATTTTTCATGGAGTAGTACTCGGATGGGTGACCTCCTGGGAAGTCCTAGGCTTTGGCCACTTTTTCATTTTTTTGAACTAGATCACACCATTTAGTGCCCTAAGCACTTTATTTATCAGTCAGCCTATTTACAATATTTACACAAAAATTTACGACATGATTGGCATACCACCACCATAAACCTGACTTTGAATGCTTATCCGGTGAATCTATAGTATCCGAACTAGATCTGATTGTACTTCAGGAAAAATTTGAAGTTTGGTTGTCCTCTTCCCAAAGTTTTCTAGGTTTCTAGCTAGCTATAATGTGACAAATTATCATGCATGCCAGTACTCATATAATTAATGAATAATGTGGTGAAAATATTTACCATATGGGAGATTTCTTTGAGTACTGATTGTGGTGATGGTTGGAACCAATGCTGCCACTTTTGAGAGTCCACTAGCTTTGGGGTCTTTAGTACGTGCTCCTCTAACTCCTTGATGTGACAACAAGATTTTTTTGGTGATAGCCCTTCTATCAAGATCTCCTTAGGATCAACCTCCTGATGAGGCATGCTTATTGGGTCTCGATCGAGTACTTGCGTGCTATGCTCAGGGATACAAAAAAGGTGTAAAATTATGCTATTTTTGCACTCAGAGTTTATTGTTAGACTCTTCTCTTCTTCTTGGTCCTTCTCATGAAGAAAGTTGCAAGCTACCATATTGTTCATTACTGGAGCAGTGCTTGTATATTCCCTTCATTGGCCCTTGATGAGATTCACCTCTTATGCTCCACACAACTGTGTTTCAAGTCTCTACATAGTTTGAGGGATCTTCCATTGTGAATACTGTGTAAGACATACGGGAGTAGCAACTACCAGAGAGAGTGATGAAAAGGTAGTTTCTCTCCACTATATTTTTCTTGATTGGAGTAGGAGTTGCTTTGCTTGTACTACTTCCTAAAATATTTGAGGGAATCTTTGTTCTCCAGATTGCAGTAGGAGGAGGCTTATGTCCGGGTGGAAAGCCCGAATATAGTAGAGGTGGGCCTGGGTGGGTGTCGGTTGGATCTTCTCTAGAATTCTCCTCCAACTCCTCCAAAATTAGACATTAAAGTCTGTGATGCTCTCTAGAGGTGCTCTCATGATGGTGGAGAGGTGCATCAAGAGTTGAAAGGGGTCTTGAGAGCCATCAAATGTGTCAACTAGTGCTCCTGCCAAGTTCACCCATGAGCAGATGCTCTTACACCCAAGCATTTTGTACCACTACAATGCCCTTCATTCCAGAGACAAGACTAGAAGTCTGATCATGAAATATTTATGGGTTATATCATGGAGGGTCGCTAGAGCAATAATAAATTCAAGGTGCTCTCGGGCCATTCCCTCAGTGCCATTGTATTTTTTTAGAATTTTCAGGGTATTTTTGGGAATAACATGCCACCTTTGGAGATTGAGAGGGCCAGGATCATCCCAGCTAGGATAGCATACCTATGCCATTATAGCAGTGGTATTTAGATATCACGGTCCTTATCGCTGATTCGGAGTCGCTAGGTGAACATTATTTTCTTTGCTTGTGAGGTCAAGGTTGCTCACCAAACCTTGATTCCTTTGGGGTGTCTTCTTTCAGCACAAAAGGCATCCACTGATCATGAGATCTAGATATTTAGCTTAACAGAGTCACCAGGTGATTTTTCCAAATGAAGGTAAGCTAGAGATTCACCAAACTTGATCTCCCTTAAAATATAGAGAATATTTGTCCCACTGGGCGTGCCAAAACCTGTTGGTCACAAATTTGCATAAGTACAAAGTATTATCACTTGTGCACCCTAGAATCGACCAACATTGAATGGTCGAGAGAAAGTGAAAATTCCTTTGGGACGATCTCCAGAGAGGGTTGGCTCCCTTACTAATATAATTGGGTTTAAATCTTAGGGTAACAGGAAAGAAATGAAAAATGACAAAAAGAGATGGAAATATGGATGTAAGTTAGAAAAGTGTGGTGGGGATAAACTAACAACAAGAAACCACATTCAAGTTTGAATTAGCATAAAATAGAAAAGTAGCACAAAAACCACTCACAGTTTGTAGAGATAAAATCCAAGACACATTTCAATGTTCATTCCCTTACCAACAATAATTAAATTTAGATGCAGAATTTAAAAGTAGCTAATAAGGAACATAAATGTAATCTGAAATGACAACAAGAAGTGATCAACCAAAAGACTACTTAAGGAACCAAAAGCCGAATATCTTTCTATTAATGCAGAAAACTTAAAGTATTTTTTTGCAGAATGTCTATCCTCCCTTCTTATAAAGAAATGCTTAATATTTATAGAGGGATTTTACCTCTATCATTTAATGCACATTTTTGCACATACAAAAAAAATACTGGTAGATCAACAAAAAACGTGCATATTTTTCTCCTCGGTATCAGTGAAATTCAATTAAAAACATTCTACAAGGAAACCTCGATCCAAATTTGATGGGAGAATCACACAAAGAAGTCAACATGAATAAATGCTTGAAGTAATCTTGGACGTCGGTGCATTGGTACGTAGTAAAATCATCTAAAAATTAGGCATTTGGTCATTGAATTTGCTTCACCTTACACCTTAGAAATTCACTTTTGCTAGGAAAGTACACCGAGCATTAAATCTGCTTTGAAAATTGGTAAGGTTGATAGGCGGTGCATTGGAAATGCATACCCACCAAAGTGGATGGTGCTTCAAAAATGAATAATATTACATTGGAGTCAAAGGAGCAATACTTAAATCTCACAATTTTTCAGCAGTGATCCCGGATATATCTATTGTATCGCCACAAGAATTAATTTTACTAGATTTAATTCTTTTTCAAAGAAGATTTGCATTGAAAATGTAAAATTTCACCCAAAATGGGCCTTTATCTTCAATTTGCCCAAGTTACGCCCAAAATGAGCTTTCGCCTAGAGTTGCACTTAATTTTTTTGTCCTGTGTGAAATGGAATTTTACCCCAATATTTGTCTTTTTGCAATGACTTCTCCTGGGAAAATCTTGTGTTGCCATAAGTAGGGCCCATATTGGAAGCTTGATTTCTTTGAGAATTAATAAGAGCGAAACTGTTGGTAGGGTGGTTTTGCTAGTGAAATACCCAAAATAAAGAATGTTTGTTGCACTTGGGAGCGAAAAGGCATTTCGAGGAATGAAACAGCCATTTTAGGGAACGAAATAGCTATTTTGGGGAATGAAAAAGCATTTCGTTCAATCAAAACTTTACAAAATTTCAATGTGGCAAAAATACCAATAGTTTCCTCCTTGAAAGTCAAGTAATATAATCATTTGATCTCATACCACTTGGTTAAATAAGACTTTTTAATATTTATTAAATATTTTATATATATTATATTTTTTGGATATAATCGTAACTCAACTTAAAGGACTTTAGACCTATAAAGAAAATAAATGTTGGATTAATTACTTCAAAGTTAAAGCATTAAGAATTCTATGGAGGTTTGATCATATAATTATTTGTTGGGATCTTTGGATTGAAAGGAATAATAGATTTTTTAAAAACAAATATCAAATTGGTGCACAAAATTAGAATTGGATTATTGCTTCTCTTGTAATGTTTATGTGCATAGTGATCATCATAGAAAGTCTCGACATGGAAAAAAAGTGTTAGCGTCTTGTCTACACAATGAAGTTAAGATAAAGGAATTGCATTGGTAAAATAAAAACATCCAAAAGTTAGGTACATTAAAATTGATGGTGATTCCAAAGGAAATATAAGGAGTGATAGAAGAGGTGGTGTTTTAGAATAATAAAGAAAAAATTTCCTCACTTACTCATAATCATATGGAACTTTGATAACTATGTAGAAGCTAGGAACTTGTTAAAGGGATCAAGACTACACTAAAAATGGATGAACATATTTTCCATTGAGGGGATTCACAAATTACTCTTGATACTACCAAGATAAATGGATGAGTTATTGGATCAACAATAGCACTATTTTTCATGTCCATTACCTATTTTTAGAGGTAATATCCTAGAAATGCTATCATATCTATAAAAAAAACATAACAAATAAATATCCAATCATGATGTTGATTTTCCAAGGTTGATTTTCATCTTGGAAAATTTCAAATTCTAAAATTTAATTGGATGACGGATATTAGCCTCTTAACGAGAATGATATCAATAGAGGGAATATGGTAGTTCAAGGAAGATGAAGAATATATTCGATAGAAAGGCAAGTTGTATAGATCTATTTGATCTAATAATGAATGTAATAATTTGATAGAATTGAGTCAAACACCACATACAACTTATTTTTTAAATAATATTTAACTAAATTAAATATTTAAGATAAAATCAATACTCTTTATTTCAATATATATGGAAATGAAAAAATAATTTTATCTCAAAGACTTAATTTAATAAAGTATTGTTGATTGTTAATCAACTCCAAAGGGGGTAGGGTGTGTATGACTTGTAGGAACATAACACAACATGAGTGCCTCCTCCCTCGTATCATGGACATCGAGGATTACAAGTTGGCCTAATATGTGTAATGATCATGGACCTAAAAGTTATATAACTAATGTATAATATGCTAAATGTAGTCAAAATATATTAGTAAATTATTTATAAGATAATTAATATAAGCATTACAAATTTTAAGAACATAATATAATTATCTCCAATATTTTTTAAATAACCTAATAATGTTATTAATTTCAAATAAATGTTGTTATAATTGCTTGATTTGGTAAGGAAAGTGATATTTGGAGTTCTTTAAGATAAAATCAATACTCTTTATTTCAATATATGGAAATGAAAATATTAATTTTATCTTAAATACAATTTAATAAAGTATTGTTGATTGTTAATCAACTCCAAAGGGGGTAGGGTATGTATGAATTGTAGGAACATAGCACAACATGATTGCCTTCTCCCACGTATCATGGACACTGAGGATTACAAGTTGGCCTAATATGTGTAATGCTCATGGACCTAAAAGTTACATAACTAATGTATAATATGCTAAATGTAGTCAAAATATATTAGTAAATTGTTCATAATATAATTAATATAAGCATTACAAATTTTAAGAACATAATATATTTATCTCCAATATTTTTTAAATAACTAATTTCAAATAAATGTTGTTATAATTGCTTTATTTGGTTAGGAAAGTGATATTTGGAGTGCATTGTTGTTATTCAAACTTCTCATGTGTTGATTGATCACACACTGTCCTTGCCAAGGTTTTAGTCGTATTTACTTTTAATACCTCACACCCTAAATTTCACAATTTACTTTCATGCATTTTTTATTTTGGTATTTTATTTTTTGTAATTAGAGTAGACTAGTTTAGATTTTAGTAAGGATAGTGGGGAGCCAACCTATATATGGATATTGGAAGACACCCTAAACACTTCCATTCAATTTTGTTAAACCTATAATTGAGGGTGAATAAGAAGTTGGACAATTCCCTAATTTAACATAGTTTTTGGCATGCTCAATGGGATGAATCCCTATTATTCATCCCACAAAGAAACACCCATTGTGCATAAATCCAATAATAGTTTTTGGCATGCACCCTAGTCCTTTAGTCTATCATTTAGAAAAAATTATTGACTTTGATACCATATTTTCATTTTTCCATAAGTGGTAATCATTTGGTTTGTTTTTTAGGAAGACTAGAATGTTAGGGAATGGGATCAGCTCCCATTGGATTGTTCTCTTCATCTTGCTAATTTGCTTGTTGTGGATATGCCTGGTTGAGGTTGTTTTTTATTGGGTGTCTTTTGGTTAGGTGCTCGGTGGTTTTGGGGGTCTCTTTCTTCTAGCCCTTGTAAGGGTTATTATTTTGGGATTCTTTGTTTCTTGTATGGTTTTATTGATTCAATAAATTTTTACCAACGAAAAAAATCATTTGGTTTGTTTTTTATGGTTTTTTTCCAACTACAAATTTAGAAAGTGATTCACTCTAAAATTAGATTTATGCATTCCAAACTTGGATATATTTGCTCTACTTAGGACCAATCACCTAAAAGACATTAGAAAGCCCCTAAGTCAAAATTTGGAAGCAAGTCACTACACTAAGGTAGTGATTCATTTTGAATCTATAAAATGTTTACAACTTAAATCCAAAGTGATTCATAGGGGCCAAGGATTTTATTTATAAAGCCTAGTTCCAAATTGACCTTGAATTTTACATTTTTTTTCTTATTTGTATTTGAATTTTAAAGGTGCTTTGTGAATTGTGACTCCATTTTGAACTTAAGAATCATAATTTTTTAGGCAAATATGAAAAAAATATCAAATCAACAAATCTCTCACTTTTGAATCTAATTTTATATATACCATAGGAAAAAGGTATTTGGGACAATCTTTGGAAAAAAGTTACCGAAATTTAATCTAGTTAGAAATTTGCTCCATAGAGTTGATGATTTGCTCCAAAATAGTAAAATCTCTCTAAGCAGAATTGAAGGAGTGATTCACATGGATTCTGAAGAGGGATTCACTCAAAAGATAAAAAAATCCTAAAATTTCTAAAGAGAGCAATTCTCCATAGAATTTAAGCAATTTGCTTAGCCCTTGTGATAATTTTCAAAGTTTAGTTTTTATAGGTGATTCACTCCATCCAACTAGTAGTTTGCTCCAATTGGTTGGTGATTCACTCTAGTTAGCTAACAAATCATTATATAGACCAAGTTTTTACAAAATTTTAGATTTAAAACCTAAAACCTTGTCCATGCAAGTACATACACATGAGATCAAGCTTATGAATACACACTAAAAAGTGTAATTATTGGGTGAATAAATTCAATCAATGAAATTAATTAAATATCAATAGAAGAACACAAAAGAGAAAAAGAAAGAGCAAATCACTATGTGGGTGCATCAAGAAGATAAGATCAAGGAAAATCCAACATCCAATTTTACTTTGTTAAAAGGGAAAAATCCCATGGTTGATCAAGTATCTCAAGAAATGGTCCCTTTTTTGGATTCTATTATAGTTATTCTTCTACTCTCACAAATCAAACTTGGGTAATTATGAGTCCCCTCATACTAATCCCCTTTATGAAATTTCATTTATTGTGAATAATTCATTCCTACCATCCTTTTATAATCCAAATAATGTGAGTCAACCTCTATTGTTTAATTCTTATATAATCCCTCTTGTGAGTATGACTTTATCTCAAAGCTAGCTGGATCCAGCTTGTACAATAAAATAATCCATTTGGATTGTTTGTGCTACCAAATATAGGTTCTTCAAGACAAATTTTTATTCCTACCCAAATCCAAGGTTTTGCTTTGAATTTGCAAGTTTTAGCTGGGTAAATGATGGCATAAAGTATGTAAGAAAACCCCCTAGGTCATATTCCACCTCTAACCAATCAGATACTACAAAACCTATAGTATCATTTTTAAAACTAGCAAATCCCTCCATAAGGCTTGTAGTATCCTTCATTCCAAAACATGTAAGCTCTCATAAATTAGTAACGGACTTGTCCTAATCCACCACCTACTATTTTTAAAATATGAACCCTTAAGTGCCTCCATATATAGCTCCATCTCAAGAATACATTATATATACCTCTTCAATGAAATACGATTAACCTCCATAAAACAATCCAATGCCTTGACCACCTAGGCCCCAAAACCAGCTTCCTAATTGGATCTGTCAAGGACCATTAAATCTAAGGACCTATTCCCATCTCCTACATACTGCTATGAAAGCATTACCTAACTTTTATGAGAGTATAATATGATAATGTTGAATCATATAAATGAGCTATCTACACTAGAGTGGATTAGAGGAAGACATCATGGTATAACTACTTATTTATTCTTTGCATGATAAATTTACTTTGTTGTATAGATGTTTACTTAATAATTCTATTACAAGTTGGTCATCAATTGTATAACCTTTCATGCATAGATTTGGTAGTATGGGTAATGGATACTCTACTTTGTTCAATTGAACACTATGCAAAGGCATGCTAAAGAAAATATTCATGATTACAATATCACATGTTTTAGGAACTTGAACTTAGTTCCACCTAATGTTAGAACAAATGAAGAACATGCAATGCCATATTACATAAAAGGATTACAATCCAAGTTAGTTTAAATAGTTTGTAATGCTAACCATATCACTATAGTTGTAGTCGTTGAAAATGTAGTTTGTGCAAAATATGTTCTACTTAGGTTAGGGAAGTTACTACCTCCCCACCTATGGCCTATGCTACCTAAGTAATCCAAAATATGAACACACCTTGGTCTACATCCTCTATCTCATTTTTTTAAAATGTCCAACTATATACCAACTTAACCTCTTCCACATACATTGTAATGCATCTAGGCCAAAACTTGTTATCAACCATTTTCTTTCAATTACAACTGCTAGTCCTACCTACTCCTTCATAAACTAACACTAAAATAAAAGCCTTTGTAAATTAATACAAAATTGACATGAGAGAGATGTTTGACATGATAAAAACCATGATAAATTAGAATAAAACTAAATAGAGGCAGTAGCAAAAAAATAGCAGATATTAACAATAATAAAATTGGTAACCCAAATAACCCCTTATCTCATTAGCTATTAAGTTCCTTGATGAGTTGCTGATCAAGGTGAAAATTAGATTTAGAACAATATGGAAAAATTAATTTTAAATATTAACACATTATATTTCCCATGCAATATGGGGTATTATCCTACAAATTGTATAGTATCCATTAGGTATTTATAATCAAATCAATATGATCAAAAATTTCAAGTTTAATATATTATCATTTTGGGTTAGATGGCACCACCAATGAATCAACCTTCCCACTAGTAGTTCATTCCAAATCAACTAGAATATTGGGTTCAAGTGTAGAAGGTGGTCCTTACATTGCCAAATCCTAACAATATAATCTTTGCTAACTTTGATGTAGTTGAAGGGGATGGAGATTCTATGTTTGAAGATAAAGTTGTATGCATGAATCAACAAGGAATTCGAACTAGTGGTAAAATCAAGGCATCAAAAGAGAAAGTGTTGATGCATAAACAAGGTAAATTAAGCAAATAAAACATAATACATAGAAGGGGAATTCCACTATTGCACTTAAAATGCAAGGGACTAATAACGATTGCAGAAAAAAAATAAAGCAAAAACGATGGGAAGAATATTGTTGACATGTCTTGGGGGGATACATAGGTCAAAAGTATAAGAAAATAAATAAGGGAAGGATCCAAAAGTATAAAAGAGAGGTCTAAAGGGTAAAAACAAGTCAAGAAATGAGAAATGAGAAAGAGAGGGATAAACATTAGGAGGAAGAAATACCCATATTGTATCTTTGTTGAATGTATATTTAGTATTGTAGAAGAAACAAGGAAAAACACCTATGAAAGTAAGTATGTTAGAGGCACTAGATCTACCCGACCAATGAGATCTACTCTAAGAGACTCTCAAAGAGTAAGAAAAGAGTTATGCCAAAAATGGGCAACCAAAGCCTATTCAACACAATCCAACTGAGCAATAGAACTTGATAACACAAGATTTGTGTAATGTTTAGAAAAATATGGTATGTATATTGAACGCTTCAAAGCCTAGAACTTTAAAATAACCACGATTTTATGTAATTTTAAAAATAAAAATGAGTTATTGGGGACTTGCATAATAGTGATGCCAAATGTTCTCTATGAAGAAATGAGATTACCCTACACCAAACCAACTATGTATCTAATTCAAATAGGTGGCACCAAGGTAATATCATGGGGATTTTTGAAAAAAATAATCATGACTATAGAAAAGCATCCAAATTTGGTGGTATTACAAGAGGTAATAACAATCAATCTTCTCCTCATATCTTGGCATGTTACTATCAAGAGAATTAATGTGCAATATTTTTGGGGATGGGTACTTGGAAATGAACTATAACCACATCAAAGTATTGTGGGATGGAAGGATGATATAAATTGAGAATGATTCTCCATGCAATTACTTGCTATACAAGCTGAATTAATATGGAAATTAGAATTAACTACTTAAATTCATAGATGATTAACTATTGGAATATGGTCACATATCCAAGATAGATATGATTATTAGTGTAATTCAAGATGATAATATACAAAAGTAAACTTCAAGGAAACCAAACTAGGTAACTAGTGTATATTAGAAGAACCATCTAACATATTAGATCTATCTATCTAGTAGGCATAGTGGTTAGAGAATGAATAGGTAATGCACTTTGACGGTGTAAGAGCCAAAAATAGAGTATGCATAGGCATTCAATTTATTGACCCACAAGGAGCATAGACTTATTTTGCATGTAAGTTCTTGTTTAATTGAACTAGAAATATGGCTGAATAAGAATCATTATGCATTAAACCTAAGGAAGGCTAAAAGTATAGGTTAAAAAACCAAAAAAAAAATTGCAACTCTAAATTGGTCATAAATTAGGTTAATTGCCAATACACCATTTAATACTTGAAGTCATAAAACTATTGAGTCTAGGATTTGCTAGAGAGATTCAATATTTATGAGATCAAGGTAGTTCCTACGGAGTTAAATGCCAAAGTAGATGAGCTAGCATCAATGGAAAAAAAATTTGATCCATCATCAATATTTGGTATAAATTTATAGAGTTAGAGGTGGTATTTAGACCAACCATCCTTGAAAATTATAATCATAGGTAGGTCTTCAACAATTATGAACAAATCATCTAATTATTCATAAAATAAGATCAACATATTGAAGACAAAAATAAATATGGGAACAACATAAAAGAATAAGTGATTTAGTTAAAGATATACCAATTTTCAATGAGGTTAATCACTCTAGAAAGTTTATTCAATCTAGATGATAGTGTGAATAAATCTAGCTTAAGGTAAGAATATCTTCCTAACATCTTGTTGAGACCATTGAAGGAAAGGATTTGTTGCTAGGCAAGGAGTGCATTGAAGAGGAAACTTGCTTGCTTAAGGAGATTTATGGAAAATATGGAGATATCATTTCTAGGTCCTATGAGCACCTAAAGGTTTATGAAAAACTATCATAAAACACACCATTAAATTAGGTCTTCGTGTAAATTCTTTTTGATAGAAACAATAGCATGTGAACCCTAAAATTAAGGCAAAAATGAAGAAGGGGCTCTTAAAACTCCTACAAGCATAGTTCATTTTCCTAATCAAGCACTCCACTTGGGTAGCCAACCTGGTACCAATACAAAAGAAGAACCATGATATCAAGTTGTGTGTTGACTTCAATAACCTCAACAAGGCATCATTAAAGGACCATAATCCCCACCTTTCCAATGACCAGATTTTGTAAGAGGTAGTAGGGTCATACATGCTATTACTCTTGGATGATTTCTTAAGATATAATCAGATCTAGGTCTTGGATGGTGATCAACATAAAATTGCCTTTACCACCAAATGAGGAACCTTCACCTTCCAAAGAATATCTTTTGGATTTTCAAATGTAGGGGACATCTTCCAACGAGACATGGATATCAAATTTATAAGATTAGTTGGTGAGATCATTCTCATATACCAAACACCTAGGGTTTTTATTTTGAAGATGTAGAGAGTTTGTTATATCACCCAATCCTAAAAATTCTATATTTATGGTCCAAGGAGACAAATAGTTAGGTTGTATGGTGTTTTTTTATGGCCTAGCCATAGATGTTGATAGGGCAAAGGTAATCCAAGACATCTTCCTTTCCACATCCATTAAGGGAATTTGGTCCTTCCTAGGTTAGATCTAGTTCATTTCTAAGTTCATAACCAATTTATAACTACTGGTCAAACCAATCACCAAAATGTAAAAAAAGGATGTGACTTTAGCATGGACTAAGAAAGAAAAAAAGTATTTTCAAGATATAAAAGATAACATCACTAAAGCCCTTATATTTATCAACCTTGATTTCTCTAAAGAATTTAGTCTCTATGTGTTTAAGACAAATAGGAGCATTATCATTGTACTACCTCAAAATAATGATAATAATGAGGAACACTCCATCTCCTTCCTGAACTAATTTTTCCACAACTATGAAGAGAGATACACATTCATTGAAAAATAAGTGTTTGCTATCCCTAAAGAAATTTAGGTACTATCTATTCAAAAGCAATACCACCATATTTTTAGTCTCTCCTAATGTCTGATCAATAGTACTTCATGGTGAACTAGGAGAAAAGAGATCCTAGTGGATAAAAAAAATCTAATTATTTGATGTAGAAATTAAGCCTACCAAGCTATTTGGGGGGAGCTCCTTATGTGAAAGTCTTGCAATGTTTGTTCTAAAGGACAAAATTAGCTTAGTGAAAGAAATAGAACATTTAAATCAAATAATAGGGATATAATATATCAGTATATACATGGAAAGTAGATAGGTACCAAAATATTGACACCTAAAGAAAGGGTCTAATTCAATAAAAAAGCAATACACTATGCATGGCTAGACAATATCTTGTTAAAGAAAGGATACAATGGTGTCTTGTTGATATGTGTCAAAGAAGAGAGGACAAAAGCCTTAATAAAATAATATGACAATGAGGGAGGGAATTATCCTACATAAACCATTGCACATAAAATCCTATGAGTAAGCTACTCCTGGACCTAACATAGTATCTTCTCTAACTACTTCTAATGGGTCAAGAATTGTAAATCTTATTGTACACTTATGGGAAGGAAAAGAAAGGAGCAAATGCCCTTGAAATTAGTTATTGTCATAAAACCTTTTTCAATATTGGGGCCTCAAATTTATTAATAAGATAAATCCCTTATCTATCACAAAACATAGATGGATCCTGATCCCAACTAACTATTTTACCAAGTGGGTGGAAGTAGTGTCAGTTAAATCAACTATTTATGAAGTTGTCACTCCAACTACTAGAAAATATCAATCCTATATTTTAGACATCCTCCATAGTAATCACTAATAATTCCACCTCGTTTAGGGTTTTTAAAGTGATGAAATTTTTTCTCGAATACAAATTTGTGCTTAAAACACCCTCTAATTATTAACCCCAAGGCAATGGAATGGCAAAATATACCAACAAGAATATCATGAATATACTAAAGAATATCCTAGTTGAGTCATAAAGGGATTATCATACTAAATCATAAAAATTACTTTGGATAAAATTAGTGATGCCTAAATCTTCAATAGGATCATCCCCTAAAATATAGTTTTTGGAAAGGAAGTTAACTGCTAGTTAATTTGGAGCTCCCTTCCCTCCAAATGTCACAAAATTTAGAGCTTAAATACACCATTGTCAAAACAATATAAGTATGATTGAATGCCCTATTGGACCTAGAGAAGAAAAGAGAAAAGGTTTTCAATAGTGTGATTCAATATTAGAAGGTGATAAAAATTAGTTTGACAAATAAACCATTGAGATGGATTACAAAGAATATGACTTGGTATTCAAATGGTATGAGGATCATACTAAACCATGAGGTCATAAAATTTTTGATTTCCTTTAGAGTAGACTATATCAAATCATCTAGATAGTAGGTCCTAATATATACAATCTCACCACAATGGACAAAAGACCCTTGTTGTTCTTAAACCCATTTGACAAAAATACCAATGCTAGAAGTGTGAAAAAAAGTACATGATCCCCATTTTAATTTTATATTTTTCTAGCTATTATCCCCTCTTCATATTTTTCCTTCATTTATAGTAAACCTTGTTTCTACTTTTTCTTCTCTCCTCAATTTGTCTTCCTTATGAAACTATTATACTCTTCTCATTTATCACTTTATGTTGTAAAAAAGGGTGACGAGTGAATCACTCGCTTGGACAAGTGATCCACTCACAAAATCAAGTGAAACACCAACTAGCTACTCCATCCAAAATCCAATTCGTAGAATAGGTGAATCCACCTACTTTTGGGTTGTCCTACTTGCTTGGATTATTAAATGTGGGGTATGAGCAGGTCAAGGGGTATAAAACCCCATAATCCCATGGTATTTTTTTCACTTTGTGCACATTATTGCCTTCCCATAAAATGCACCTAACCTTAGGTATATTTAACATTTGATGTAAGTGACCCCACTATAAAATGACCCTATGCCTAGTCATGAACCACCTTATTACCTTAATTAACTAATACAATATACCCCATGTACATGCCAAGGAGCTCAAAATACAATGAACTCATACATACACAATGAGCTAATAGGTCATTGCTTCTTTTGCAACCCTTGATCAAATTGAGAAGTCAATTCAAACCCTATTAGGGCACCTTGGACCAACCATTTTGCCCTTTAAACAAAGGGTTAATCACCAATGCAATTTTCTACAAAAAAATAAATTTTCATCCAAGCACAAGATAATGAATGATTCGGTACCAAAACTAAGTGAACTACTCCATTTTTCAAATTTTTAATTCTTCCCTGAATAAAATCCTACCAAGTCAACTTTGAGTAGTGAGTCACTAGGACAAGTGAATGAAACACTCAAAAACACAATCAATTCACTTTATGACTTGAAATCCATTCCAACTCTCAAAATATAATTTGATTCACTCAATACTTCAAGTGAATTTCTCCATCATGCCAAAATTAGATAAAAAAATCAAGTTTCTTAAAATCTCCTTTCATCACATCATCATGGACACCATTTCTATCTCTACAATCCCTTCCATACTTAAGGCCAATCTAGGAACTTCACCTTCCATGACTATTGCCCCACTGATGTTAATATCAACTATACTAGTTCAAACAAAAGAACAAGATGTAAGGCACTTCGAGGAGAAAGGGAGGAAGAAAATAAAATAAAAAATCCATTCCCTCCTCCTTGAATACCAAAGGAGTTATTTTATAAATCATATAACAGGGTAGAATAAGGCTAGTACAAAAACTCCCCAATAATGATTAAGAAGGAAGCCTTCATAACGCTCAACTTAGGGCTTAATACTAACCCATGGATTATAAGTCAAATATAGACTTTGAGCTTAGCAATGAATTTGGTCCCACAAGTTTGAATTGGCTCATAATTGGTGGAAGCATGTGCAAAAATATATGACTTCACTACTAGGAGCATCAAGCAACATCAATGGAAAAAAGAGTCCTTCTATATCTAAGAGGGAGACATAAGGGAGATTTTAAAAGCAATATATGATTTGGCCATGTGGGTCACATGAAACCCAAATCCATATAATAATTACTATTGTAGATTTAACTATAATTATTGGTGATATTTCTTAATTCCACATTTAAAAATTTTGAATAAGGCAATTGATTTCGTCATCTTGCTAGAATTGGATTAGTTCAAGAATAACATCAAAATGGTATTGTCTGATATTATGGTTATCCTTAGGAAGAAATCATATTCCAAATTATAATAGAAACATATCTTCCTACTTCATGTAGTCAGTAGCTGCATTGGGTACTCATAGATGATAGATTGTACATGATATATAGTCGATCAAATGAGAAACTAGCTAAAGGAGTTCAAGGAGAAAAGGAAATTTACTTACACCTCCTACTTGGTTTGGCCATCATGTATCAAAAGAAGGATTGATTCCCTTCACCTTAGCTAGACCATATAGGAATAGATGATCAACCACTATTTATAGTAAATTGCATGAATGCACCTTACTAAGAAGTGGGGAAGACATAAAACCACTTCTATGACAAAGTGTATAGTATTATATTGGAGAAAATGAAAGGGAAGGTACCTAGGATATTGGATGAGGCAAGGGAATTGTTGAGGTCATGGGAATGGACAAAAAAAGTCTATTACCTAGGGTTATTGAAGTCCTTTATCTAACTATTTATATTTTCATCCATTCCCTTTGAGTTGTTGATATATGTGCTAGATTACTTGTTCAACCTTGAGTATGTCATGTAACTTGACTATGTTGATCTAAGGTACTTTAGGGGGTAGAAGAAGATCACCTTCTACCCACTAAAGTAGCCAATAATGAATATCACACCAAAAATACAAGGTTTCCACATGGTAATTGAGAAGACATTCAAAGATATAGGATTGGAGCAACTTTAGGACACGTCATCCTATTACCCAAATAAGTATCTTAGGAAGAAACTAAATGATAAGGATTTTTATACCTTCTTTGCACAAGAAAAGAGGTATGTGATTGAGAAGGATATGAACTCAATGGAAAAGTTAGTCCTAACCACTATGGGAAGTGTTTGGGGATACAAAGATGAAATATAGAATTGATATAACAACCTCCAAATAAGTTGGTATTCTCTATAGAAGCAAAGGTTAAGGATGACTTCGGCCCAAATTTCAAGCATAACCATCATGCACTGGGGGCTCTAGAAAAGCTAGGATACTTGAAATGTAAGATCCTTGTCTAGTAGAGGATGTGATATGAGACACACATAACAAAATGGCCAATGTTATATGGTCCCTTTGATAAACAATATTTACCATCTAGGATATAGGTGACACATAAGGAGTGCTAAAAGGGTAATAACAATAGGAGAATCTTTGGAGAGCCTTCAATTCCACCTCTTGCTCTTGTGTTTGAAATTATGGCTATGATTCCAACCACATTGGCCATCATAAGCACCAAAATGCATGATATGGATAAAGAGAAGCTGCAAAAACTAGAAAGTGGCCCTCATGGGTGAATGTTTGAGAAAGTAGTAGTAACACAAGAACAACAACAAACACCCCAAATATAGGAGGGGAAACTCCCTTAGGGATAAATTCCTTCCAAGTTGGGAATAGCTAGAATAGTGACTACCACCACCTTCACCACTACTTCCATTCCCATTTCTATGGATCCTACTTATTTATCTACATATACTTATTTTATTCTCATTATTCTCTTCCCCCATCCCTTATTCTACCATAGTTCCCTCACCATCCATAATTTTATCCCATGGTTCTCATAGAGACACCCTTCAACTACAACCTTCATTTCTAACACAACTCCAATCAATTTATTCTCTTTACCCACCATCTAAGTCACCACCTCACAACCCCTAGTTGCCTACATCACAAGTCCATCTCCTACACAACTAGTGTCCCCACTAGATAAAACATTGACTTAGCTAGCATCTAGGACAACTCCCTCCATATCATCATTCACTCATATCTCCATACAACTTGTTCTACCTATCATTTTATTTCATTCATATCTTCCTATATCATAAGCTACATAATTTATGCTACAAGTAATGATGTTACCCACACCAAATTCTATGATGGAGATTGTGAAAGCAATCCCAAATACTTGTATAGTAATAGGTCCTAGGTAAGCCTTTGTTTTGAATATCACCAATGATTCTAAGAATACATATGGTCATAAGATATTTATTTTTCTCTAAGAAAAATATAGAAAATTTAGAAATAAACATAAAAAATTAAAATATAATACTTCTGAGGATCCAATTATAATATAGTTATAGTTAGCATCTAGAGGCAACAATATCCTCATTGTAAAAACAAACAAATATGATCCTTCTAAAATTGCTACCTCGTCTACTTACTTCACTACTAGACTATTAGATTTGGATGTGAGTAGAATAGATCTGTATAAAATGATTCAACTCACAGATCAACTATCATATGGTATAACCATACAGTTTAGCCAATTAATGGTGGAGGATGGTGTACTAAGAAATAAGAACACAAAATTGGAGGTAACAATGCTACAACTAAAGGTAAAAAATGATTAACTCCAATAAGACAATGAAGCTTTACAAAAATATATTATAGAGAGAGATTAATTGTATAATCAAATTAAGGATCTCAAGCCCCAACTTGACGAGGTTAAAAAGAAAAGAAAACAACTAGAAGATATCTTGCAATAACTTGCACAAGGGCAAGACCAATTGAGAATACAAAAATAATAAGAAAAATCCCAACTAGAATATCAAGTGAAGCAATTACAAGAAGCCCAACAAGCGAGGGATTAGAAAAGTTTTGGGCTTTAGGAAGAGGTATCCAAATTAAAAGTAGTAGTGGCAGATAAAGGGTAAGCCTTCAAGGTCAAAAAGTTAAAGTCCCTCTAGGACAATATCAAAGTTGAAGTGATAAATATCAAGAGGTACTTTGAGTTTATGTCTAGCATGGAAAGTAGCCTTAATCAAGTGGATGGGATCATTAAACAAGCCAAAGAAGAATTAGCTACAAAGGAGAGGTATCAAGAGATGCTCAAACTATTGGTCATGATTTCAATATAATGGGTCCAACAATTAGGAATAGATAGAAAATACATGGTCAAAAAGTTGAAGAAGAACCATGATGCCTAGAGAGACCTACAAATATACAAAGATGTGTTGGCCTCTTTGGAAGCCACGATAAAATAAATGGTAAAATAAATTAAGGGGCTTATCACTATTTAATTATCCAAAAAAATTTATACTTGAGAAAACTCCTTGATAATGACATTATTGATTTGATGATCGAAGAGGAGACATACAAGGCTAAAGCTAGAGATGTAGTAGAATAGGTAAAGAATCTATAATTACTATTTTTTAAGATATTAAAATGATAGGTAAGACTTAGTAGGAGATGTAAAATACCTCGCCGACATTCATTTACCAATGAAAATAGAGTTGCAAAAGCTATTGGGGATGCTACCATAGATGCAAGGTAGGAAGAACCACAAGTTTATAATTTTTATAGCATAGGTCCCAATTTTAGAGACCTTGTGCCCTTGGATAATTGTAGGATTTGGTATCTCATGCCAATCAAGCTTGGTGCCCTATGAAGTTACCATAAATGTAGTGCAAGTCGTTACCTTGGAATTTTTGTAATTTTGAAAGGCTATAAAATAGTTGAAATCAATCAATTAAAACCTTACAAAAACCCTTAATTTTTACTAAGTCCAGGACAAGGACTGATTTTTACTGTAAGGGTCAGTTTACTATAAGAGTTATCCACTAGCAAGATGAAGTAATTGACTTGCAAGAGTAGAGTGCTAAGAAAAAACTAGAAAAGCTAAGCAAAAACTGGAAAAGCACTAGCAAACTAGAGTGATTTATTTTCCTTCTAAAATGAATCATTCATGGACTAATGGAGGGGTAAAAAGACAAGTGTGAATCCCAAGGAAGATCTTTGAAAAGTGATATTGGCATGTAGTGGTACTATAAATCATGTTGGAAGTCTTATAAGCCCTTTAGAGGTATAATTAGAATCATGTAATATTTGGAGGTGCATCATTTGGTTAAATATGTGACCAAATATTTACTTTTTCTAGGAGTGAGATTTTCTCACCCTAAGTAACTTAGAGATAAAAGTTTCCTATAAATAGGATCCATAGGATCCATTGTACACATTTTTTAGCCTTAAGGAAGAGCTACATTTTTTGAAGTCCATATGTGATTTTATAATTCTTGAGATTGGTGAGAATTTGATAAGCTTTTTACCCTCCACCAGTTTCACTACCCTCCTAGATTGTGGAATGTGCAATAATTGTGACACAACCCTTTTGTCCATATTATCATTCCTCTCACAATTTCAACTAATTTGAATAAGAATGCATCTCTTTTAATTTCTCATTTTTTTATTGATCCTTGATATGGTTTAGGACACATTTATTTCTAATTCCTTGCTACCTAAAATTCAAAAAAAAATTGATGCATTTTTATTTCTATATTTACTTTCCATATTTTATTTTTTGCAATTATAGCAGAGTAGTTTAGATTTTAGAAAGGATACTGGTGAACCAACCTAAATCTAGAGGTTGGAAGAGGACCTAAAGCCTTCCATACAACTTTATTAAACTAGAATTAAGGGTGCATAAGAAATTGGGCAATTCCCTATTTCAACATAAAATTAGATTTATAAATGTATCTTATCTAACTAAAGTTACTCTTTATGATAGATGTTGAGAGTAACTTATTTTATTTATGTCAATTTTATGATGATTCAAATTATGATCTTTAGATTTTTGGGAGGACTTCAACACAATTCTATATCCTTAAAAAAAAAATGGTGGTATAACTTTATAGCCTAAATTAATCAAGTTATGATTCATTTGTTAATTCAAATATCCTTTGGGATGTTATTCCTTCAAGCTTCCAATATGGATGGGTTAATAGATGTATTGAAAAATTAGGTATAAAAAAATATAGGTTTTTGTTATCTAATAGATCATTACAAATAGAGAATACAATCTCTTTGAATATTTTATCATGAGCAAGATCATATTAGAAACCCATTATCTTGATATGTGATCTACTCAATAATGATCATCCAAAGCCATCTTGTTTTAATTCAACATGGATCTAAGAGCTTGATTTCTTTAAAATACTTATAATGTTTGAATGAAGTTGTCATAATATGTGGTGGTTAAGCTTCTATTGAGGCTATGACCAACTTTTGTACTTATATTTATCATATTTTCAATTTGGGCCCATGTAAACCTTAAAAATATGCTTTATAAAATTTTGTAATATTCGATTCTTGAACATCAGTCTCACAACTTTGACCTAAATAAATTATGTATTTGGATATAAATAACCCCTAAAACCAACCATTTTAGCTATTGTTTGGAGTGTAATTTAATTTCCTTTTAGTGATAATATTTGGTGTCTACGAACACCCCAACATATTCTATGTTCTATTTTTTTATTGTGTGTATCTCTTTGTTAAGCAATACTGGGTAATATTTAATTCCAATTATTTTTGGAAACACTATAAAATTCTACATGGTATAAGAGTGGATGTGAGTCTATATTACTCAATTTGGATGAAGCAAGATTGAGAAACTATAGACTTGTGAGTTTGTCATGAGGCGTAAATACTAGTTGGAGACTATTCAAAATCAAGAAGAGATTTGGAAAATATTACTTGAAAAATATGTATGTTATTAGGATGCAATAAAATTATTAAGGTGATAGACCCTACCCAAGGGTTAAAAAACATAAAACTTCATATCAAAGAGTTTGTAATTGATCAATAAATATATTATGTGGTTAGTAATTAAAGGAGATTATATAAATTTTGGTTTGGTTCATGGTTAAATATTTGTCCTTCTATTTATGATCCAAAAATGACAACCATTAGCTCGATCTTAATTGACTTATAGATATTCAAAGGTAAAACATTATATTGATATGAGCAACAATTCTAGATATTTAGTTTTTAATAGCAATCTAGTTTATGGAGGGGACCTCAACCAATAAACAAATGGGGCCCAAATGTTGCTTCAAGATCTTTGTTTGCTCATTTTAGTCATTGGTTTAGAATATATCAAAAATATGGTTTATACTTGGTCAAGTTGGGATATAAGGTTGTGGAGCAATAAAAAATCCTTTGAAGGATTCCCTTAGAAGAATATGATGATTTGAGACCCTCCAAAGGACTCAATATTCCTTTGATTAGCAGTCGAAAGCAAAAATATTATAGGTGATAGTCTTTAAGAAGAGTGTAACATGGAAAAGTTAATGAGACATTGGATTAATTGTTTCAAAGTTAAAACATTATGCATTATATGGAGGAATGTTCCTACCATTAGTTGTTGAAATATATGACTTGAAAATTATAATCATATCCAAGTTTGGAATTGTATTCTTACCTCTCTTCCAAAATATTACATATTTGGTTCTCATCATGAGAATTATCAAATGTGAAAGACGAGTTGTTGGATTTTTTTGGTTATAGAATTTTAAATTTATATATTAGGGTCATTTGCAACAATGTAGTTAGCACAAAGGATCTATGTTAATCTATGGTAAAATAGAAATGTCTAAATATTGGGCTAATTAAAATTAATTTTGATGTTGCTTTTAAAAATTTAGTAAAATTTGACAAAAATGGTGTTTTTGAAATAATAAAACCAAAATATATTCAACTACTTAGAATATATGAAACTTTAACTATGCAAAGGCTAAGACACTTCTTATAGGGATCAATATCACCATTGAAAAAGAATGAATATATATTTTAATTGAGGGGATTCATAAATTACTATTAATTTCATCAAGAAAAATGGATGTCAAGATTTGGTCAACAATACCATTATTTTTATATCCGTCAATTATTGGAAGCAGTATCTTAGAAATGCTAGCATATTCATAGAGAAGGAAATAAGATAGTATATAATTTAGTCAATGGATTTATTGATCTTTGTCTTGACAAATTCAAAATTTAGAATACTAGTGAAGTGAGATTATATCTCTTAATAAAAATAATGTTGAGTTGATAGAGGAAACATAACTTAAATAAAATGAAGAAATATTTGATAGAAATTCAAGTTGTATATGGTTTAAATGACTTATAACAAAGGCAATGTTTTAATATTTTGATGAGAGTCTCCCAATAAAATACACATATAGCTTAGTAGACAATATTATTAGAGTATCAAATAACATAAATCAAGTGGTTAAAAACTTGGGATCCCAAAGGAAAGACCTAGCTTGAAATCTTGTCAAGTGATATATTCATAATTATTATAATAGCACTTCACAGTTCATAAAAATACAATGATAACATGATCATGATGTAATATAGGTAGAGTCAGTTTCACTCTTATACAATTAAATAAAAATATTATTATAGAAAATAATAAAATATTGTTACTAAATGTGTAAGCCAAGAGCGAGTGCGAGCTAGGAAGATCCCCATTAGGTAGAATGAAAGGAAAGTCATATTTGAAAGCCATAATGGGAAGTTAAGATGTCCTAACTGGAAGCATGGATGCCCAAGTTGGAGATAAGAGGAAGAGTGAATATGTGACAAGTTTGATCTAGGTAATATGTTGGGAATCCTTCCATATTATCTCATAGGCTACAAGTGATAATAGTCACAAATGTGATATTGTAATGTCCCCTTTCTAGACAGTCAGTGTTCAGTGGTGATTTAGCCTATTCCTGGGTTCCCATAGGCTAAATAGGGATGTTTGGGAACCCTAAGTGGGTTGTTCCCTAGCGATCAGTGCTTCACCAGCTCTCCTCTGCCTCTTTCTAGAGGCGATTCGGAGCTTTCTTCCACCACTTACTATTTTTAGTAAGTCGGAGCTGAGACGTTCAGTGGTGATGAATTTTATGGGTTTTTGTTCAGAGTAGTGCTAAGGAGTTCTGAGTCCTTCCGAGGGCTCTGTTGGGTGATTCTGATGGAGTTACTATTTATAGTAACTGCTAATTTTGGCAGTGTCAGCTTTGGTCTGCTTCATTCCACATTTGCAGTGTTCGGGTTGCCTTATTTGATGAATTTATTCAGTTGCTAAGGTTGGGCGAAATATTTGGAAGTTATTAAAGTTACTTTTTAATTAAAAAGGGCCAAATGATATAAAAAAATAAAAATAAAAAAAAGTAACTTTATGTTTTTTTTTAAAACAACGTTGTCCTACTAGGCCAAGGGGGTGGATGCACATCCCAAGGGGGGACGTAGGAGTTCTTAAGGCAATAAAATAATATTATTTTGAAATGTGTTTGGAGCCCAAAAAACCTAAAAATGAGGCATGGGGTTTATATTGGAGTTTTGGAGCTCATTTGCATCATCTTCTTTCTGGCAACATAACAGAACTCTGTCAAATTTGCTTCAGCAATTGCAGACTTTGGCTTTTGGAGACGAAAACCTCCATTGGTATCATTGGTTTCGGGGGTTAAAGGTCCTCCCTAGTCAGTTCTGGGTGTTTCTACTTCAGGGGACACAGATTTGAGCTTGATTTGCAGCGGTAGGGTTTGTGATTTCGGCAACTTCAGTGGGTGTTTGAGGAGATCTTCTGGGTCTTCTAGTTTTTGGTCATTTTCATCTGGGTGTGCTTCAGTTTAGTGTTTTGTGGTGTGATTTGAGGGTTCTTGGAGTTGGCCGTACCCTTTTCAGTAGGTTGTACCATTACCTTGGGAAGTGTGCAATAAATTCAGTCAACTTTCGGGTGTGTTTGCTGTCCAGACATTGGCGCCTAGCTTGTACAAGATTGTTGCATTTTACGGCATGTCATTCGGAGCCCGTTTGATGAAGTTATGAGCATTTTGGTGTGTTCAGTTGTGTATGGTTTATTTCCAGAATTTTGTATCAGACCTGTACTTGCATTTCCAGGTCAGAAATTTGAATAAAATAATGTTGTTTGGTGTTGGGTTTCAGTTTGTTTCATTCCAGTTTATGTTTATGCAATTTAGAGTTTTTCTTTATGCATATGTTCACACATTATAAAGCACAAAAACCCCAAAACAATTGCATATAATACCTATCAGCAAAACATCAGAAAAAGCACAAAAAAAATCAGACATTACAAAAACGGAAACAAAGAAAAAACCCTCAGTTATTTCAGAGCAGCAAACAGGGGTGTCTATTACAGTGGTATCAGAGCGCAGTCATTTCTTGCCAGCCTGTGGTTAAGTTTGAACTCATGATGGCATCGTCAGTTGATTATAAGTTTTGGGGTGAAGTTCAGCATGATATGCAAAAGATCTTTGACATTATGAAGGATCCAGACTTCAAAAGGTATTTGTTTCCGAAGTTTGCAAGGGAAGAGTCTGAAAGGTTGAACGTAGTATCAGGACACCATGATAATGAAGCTGAAAAAACAAAGGTATTTGCAGAAGAAAAAATCAGATCAGAAATATGTGATGAAGGAAGTGACATTTCACATGAGGTATGTATGACCGAATGCCAAAATGAGTCCTTAGTCATGCATGCAACTTTTGATGATGAAATTGTGCACGAGGAAAAAGACCAAATAGCAGACATGGTTTCAGATTTGAACCTACCAAATGAAATTTCTAAGTCTGCCAGTTGCTTAGATGAGACCAAAGAAGTTGATGCATATGATGACAAATTAGTTGAGTTTACTAACGCCATTGCAGAGAAAGGACATGATGACAAAGTTACAGGTTTCATAGCAGCCCTTTCCGATGAGTACACTCATGATATTTCGGAGCATGACAAAGATTTGGACAGCCATGATGATTCAGTGTATGATGGGTTTATTGCTGATTATGATGCATTTTCAGATTTAGTGCATGTTGGCGGTTGTGGGTTTAGTTGCCAAACTGAACCTATTAAGGTGAATATGCCGAATAGTTTCATTTTCTTTGGTGACTTGCAGAGTGAATTACGTACAAAGACAGTCACGCATGAGGAGCCAAAAGAGCACGTTGGGACAAAATTAAGTGATCAGCTCTTAGTACCATGGGATCCGGGTGTGTTGACACCTGAATACAAAGAAGAACCTGTGCGGGATGAATTTCTTTTTGACTGCAATAATGTTCCAACTTCTTATCAGGATTCGTGCAAAAAGGATGGCAATGAGGTAGCTGATTTCGAGAAGGCGAATCTCGAAAATAAATCAGATTTATTTTTGCATGAGGTTGATTATGATTACAGGCATAGTGAGCTACACCATTTGCAGAGCCAGATGAGAGTCACTGAAGACCAAGTTGTGGCAGCCTTATCGCGTCTTGATAGCACGCACAGTTACATTGAGGATCTTTACTGGAAGGTTCAAAGGGAAGAGCGACAACAGGGAGTTCAGGGAGGTGTCACTCTTTCCGATCTGCACACCATCAGAGAGGCTCTACAGGTAATCAAATCAGATTTTTTACTCTTGCTTGCTGATAGAGATATGGCTGTTAAGTTTGCAGAAGACACCTTGAACACATACCAAGAGAAGGAGAAAGAAATTGATGAGCTATGCCTTGAGCTTAGCCTAACTCACCACTCTCTTTTGCAAGCTGAAAATCAATCAACTATGGCAGCCATGAATAAGAAACAAGAATCAGATGCAAGATACATGGAGATCAAGCAATTGATTGAAGGCATTGAGGAGCTCCATAAGGATTTTCATTTGGAGCCAAGTTGCCCACATCCGCATGAGCTTGAGGATGGATGTGTAGGCAGTGAGCTTCATAGCATGGATGCAAAGCTTTCATATCATAACATTCCTTTTGAGATGATTGATGACAACCCTTGTGTTGATTCACCTTCTATGTCAGTTTATGATCCTGCAGAGCTCTTTGGCATGGAGTTTGGTATTGGTGGTACACCTCAAGTAGAGGAGTTCTATGGTTCTATGGGAGTTGTTGAGGTGGAGGAACCTAGCGTTGGGTCTTTGGTTATCACTAGATCCGCTTTTGGTGAGGTCCCTTTGATGATTAGTACAAAGCTACCTCAGCATGATAGAGCCACATGGGAGTTGAGTTTCCACACCCAGGATCGCATGTTTGTGTTTCTGGGCATCGAGGACGATGGTTGGTGCATGCCTTGGGAGTTGGTTGACCAAAAGAATGAAAGGTATGCTGCTGTTCACTCCTTGAGCAGCCATGTTATGAATCTATTTGTGTTCATACAAGTGGATTGGAGAGAGATCCTGAGCCAAGACTGGAGAATTGCAGATTTGTTGATTAATTGGGAGGTAATTTCAGCTTGGGATGTGTTTAGTATTTGTATTTTGGCTGTCATGCTTCAGATTTTTGGTAAATGTACTCTTTGTGGTATGCTGATTTATCAAAAATCAGTTTATGAGATGATGATTTCAGTCATGGACAGCGGTATATTACTTCATTTTCAGACCATTCAGCTTATTGGAGGGGTTAATTTTTGGTATAACATGAGGTCAACAAGAATTGCAACTAATATGATCCATTATTGGATGGATTTATGGGCATCCCGAGTAGGTGTTGGCTATCATTTCATGCTGATGATTGATGTATTTCTTGATGATACTCTCATGATTATTGCTGAGTGGGAGTACTGGTACTCTTGGGATGATCATTTTGACTCATGGAGATGGAGTATCAGTGTGGATTTTTCCGATTCTGATGGCAGATGCATTCCCAGGATGATTATTTACAGATCTACCTTTGTTGTCCACAACCTTGCCAGTTACTTGATAGAGATTGGTCTGCATTTTGGTTGGGCCTCTATGGTGAGATTTACTGGGTATCCTGCTTCTTTGTTGAGTGTAATGCTTTCTCAGGTGCTCAGTTTCATTTTGATCAGTGGGAGTGCAGGAGTAGACCATGCTGAGTTACTTCTGCATGAGTTGTCTCATGACACAGAGCTTAGTTCTTATAGGCATACCAGTTCAGATTTTGAGGATGAGCTTATTACTGAGTTGCAGGAGCAGTATGTGCAGTCTGAGCACAGTGGATTTACTGTTGTGATCAGAGTGGCGCAACGTCAGCGTGATGGTTTCTTTCTGAGGCTGTTATGGGATCCAGGTATTTTATGTGACCTCAGCCAGGAGCAGACAGTTGACTGGGGTATATTTGAGTATTGCTTGAGGACAAGCAATCTTTGGGAAGGGCGGATTGTAATGTCCCCTTTCTAGACAGTCAGTGTTCAGTGGTGATTTAGCCTATTCCTGGGTTCCCATAGGCTAAATAGGGATGTTTGGGAACCCTAAGTGGGTTGTTCCCTGGCGATCAGTGCTTCACCAACTCTCCTCTGCCTCTTTCTAGAGGCGATTCGAAGCTTTCTTCCATCACTTACTATTTTTAGTAAGTCGGAGCTGAGACGTTCAATGGTGATGAATTTTATGGGTTTTTGTTCAGAGTAGTGCTAAGGAGTTCTGAGTCCTTCCGAGGGCTCTGTTGGGTGATTCTGATGGAGTTACTATTTATAGTAACTGCTAATTTTGGCAGTGTCAGCTTTGGTCTGCTTCATTCCACATTTGCAGTGTTCGGGTTGCCTTATTTGATGAATTTATTCAGTTGCTAAGGTTGGGCGAAATATTTGGAAGTTATTAAAGTTACTTTTTAATTAAAAAGGGCCAAATGATATAAAAAATAAAAAAAAAAAGTAACTTTATGTTTTTTTAAAACAACGTTGTCCTACTAGGCCAAAGGGGTGGATGCACATCCCAAGGGGGGACGTAGGAGTTCTTAAGGCAATAAAATAATATTATTTTGAAATGTGTTTGGAGCCCAAAAAACCTAAAAATGAGGCATGGGGTTTATATTGGAGTTTTGGAGCTCATTTGCATCATCTTCTTTCTGGCAACATAACGGAACTCTGTCAAATTTGCTTCAGCAATTGCAGACTTTGGCTTTTGGAGACGAAAACCTCCATTGGTATCACTGGTTTCGGGGGTTAAAGGTCCTCCCTAGTCAGTTCTGGGTGTTTCTACTTCAGGGGACACAGATTTGAGCTTGATTTGCAGCGGTAGGGTTTGTGATTTCGGCAACTTCAGTGGGTGTTTGAGGAGATCTTCTGGGTCTTCTAGTTTTTGGTCATTTTCATCTGGGTGTGCTTCATTTTAGTGTTTTGTGGTGTGATTTGAGGGTTCTTGGAGTTGGTCGTACCCTTTTCAGCAGGCTGTACCATTACCTTGGGGAAGTGTGCAATAAATTCAGTCAACTTTCGGGTGTGTTTGCTGTCCAGACATTGGCGCCTAGCTTGTACAAGATTGTTGCATTTTACGGCATGTCATTCGGAGCCCGTTTGATGAAGTTATGAGCATTTTGGTGTGTTCAGCTGTGTATGGTTTATTTCCAAAATTTTGTATCAGACCTGTACTTGCATTTCCAGGTCAGAAATTTGAATAAAATAATGTTGTTTGGTGTTGGGTTTCAGTTTGTTTCATTCCAGTTTATGTTTATGCAATTTAGAGTTTTTCTTTATGCATATGTTCACACATTATAAAGCACAAAAACCCCAAAACAATTGCATATAATACCTATCAGCAAAACATCAGAAAAAGCACAAAAAAAATCAGACATTACAAAAACGGAAACAAAGAAAAAACCCTCAGTTATTTCGGAGCAGCAAACAGGGGTGTCTATTACATAGGTCCCTTTACTAGGATCAAATATTAATCATAATATTAAAATATACAACTATCTGGCCAATATGAATAATTGCATTCATAGAATAACAACAATATTTCATAATAATACAATTCACATAATTCTTCATAAATTAAATATACAATCTCTTGGAATCTTCATGATAAAATGCATGGAGCTTTATCTCCATAATATAACCTTATAAATGACCTTTCAATACTTGACTATTGCTCTCCTCAAACATCTAGGAGATGCATCCTTTCCTATTCCTCACATATGAAAAACTCTCATGACTCTTCACTTTACATCTTGCCACATATCATATAACTCTTCACTTGTATATTTAACACCTAACTCTATGGCTCTTAACTTACATGATACTTTGCACACTCTCACGCTTTGCACACTTACACAATTTATTACATTGACACTTGGACTCTTCTCACAAAAGGGCACATACATTAGAAAAAATATAAATCACACTTCCTAATCTAATATTTATAAATGTACCATGGGGGTACTTCAACATTTATCAAATAATGTAATATATCCAATAGAATAGATGTTACACTAGAAGTAATTATTAAGGATGAGATGGTCAAGCATAATATATTGATTTTTAAAAGTAGAGGGTTAATATGTAAGTTCCATGGATACTGGGAAAGGTTTTCAGAGATTCAAAATTGGATCAAGTGAAAGTGATCTTCCTAGAGTATTTTTTCTTATCATCTTTTCTAGTTCAAATATCAAGGATAAAATAATAGGTTATGACCCATGGTTTAGGGGAGAAAGATGTCCTTTATTTGATACCATGGAGTGAGAATTTTTCTATTGAGATAGAAAATATTCAAAAATATTTAGTGTGGGTTAAAATTTTTGGTCTTCCATATCAACTTATAAATAAGGATGTTTTGAAGAATATTGGAAATACCTTATGGGAATTCATCAAGGAGGGACCAACTACTATGGAGTAAAACCATGCTACATATACTTGGATATGTGAAATTCTTTGCCACAATCCATTAAGATATATTTAGATCAATAGAATGAGATCAACAAGTGGATTATGAAAGCATTTCATTCCAATATTGTAATTGCTATAAGACTTGACACATGGCAAGAGATTACAAAGTGAAAACAATGAAAAAAGAAAAAAATGGATATGAGATAAACTTCAAGATAAAGCAAAGAAATCATATTGTAATAGAAGTTGGATTAGATCAAGGACATTCCATTCCAAACAAAGAGGCAAATAAATCCTATCTACAACATCATATGACAAAGGTAATTATAGTTCACCTAGATCTAATGTTAGAAGAAACAAATAAGAATACAAGGGATGAGAAAGTACAATGTGCAAGTTTAAATTTAAAAATAATTAAATGTGCAAAGGAAGATGTGGAGGAGAATTTTAAATTAAATATGACAAAAGAGGTCAAATTTATTCCAGGTAAGTTGTCTTCATTTTATCAAGTAGTATAAAAACACTTCCTAGAAATAGAAATGAAAGTAGTGTAGATTTTATCCCTTGCATTTTAGGGTTTCAAGAGCAACATAATAAGGGAGATGAGGATGGAGAAAATTCATATAAATTTAGGATTTTTAGGGTAGCATAAGAAAGTAATTGCTATAGAAAAGCATCCTTTTACTTTAGGATCTAGGGAAACATAAAGAAGAAAGAGCTTTTGAGGTTATTCCTTGCACTTCAAATCCTTCAAAGCAAGACAAACTTATAGATTATAATCTATTATGAGACGTGAAAAAATCAATGATATTGATGAATATGAAAGCATTGGTGGAAATGATAAAAAGAGAGAAATATCCAAGAAGCAAAAACAAAGAGAAAAGGAAACTTAGAGAGATATTGATATGGGAAAGCAAAAGCAAATAACAAGTTTTAACAAGAAGTGAGACTAAACCCACAAATAAAAAGTGATGATGAAAATGATATCTCTCTAAGTTGTGCCAAAATTGACTCAACATCTGAGACCCCCAATTTTAATTTTTTTTGAATAAAATTAGCAAATGTTGTTGGCCTCTGTTATATTTTTTATCTAAAAATCCAATTTTAAAATGTTGATATTTTTGACTAAACCTTAGCCATTTTTGGATCGCTTTCACAACCGTTGTTTTATCATAAAATAATCCATAAAGGTCAAATTTTAATAAACATCCACTAAAAGGGTCAAACCATTTAAATACCCCAATCCTTTTAAAGTAAGGTTTATGATCCATGAATTTAATGTGAGCCCTCATTTTAAAAATAATCATAACTTGCAGGCCTAAGTCAAATGAATAAAACACCAAGTCCCAAGGTATCTAAAAGAATTATTAAAACATTTGGACCCAAAGTCACCTCTAGCCTAAGTAAAGTTTTAATAAAATTATTTAAGGGGCAAGGTAAACACCATGGTCTAAAGTCTGAGAACCTAAGGTCTTAAGAAGAATTTTAATGGTTCAAAGGTATGCACCCCCCTTTCATTAAATATCGAACACCTTGAGAAGATATAAAGGTAACACCCAGATCCTCATTAATCAGACGGATGCACTTACTCTAAAAAGTCAAATTTTCAATGCACGAGATAAAACCTAAGGTTTTGAATGAAAAATTAATTAAATCATTGAGGGTATGCACCCCCTTTAATTAAATATCGGTCTATTTCAATAGATCCAAAAGCAACGCTAGACTATGATTCAATCGGACGATCGCGCTCTCTTGGAGATTCATAAAGTTACAATTAAAGGGGTTAAAGATCAAAGAATTAATTAAAAATGTTAAGTGAAATTAGTGAGGTCCTAACACATTAGCTAACCTCCCATTTTTTTTGCTAACTCAATAATTAAAAATAAATGTTACCTGGTAACTAAGCCTACAGGTTGGAAGAAATCAATGGTTGCACTAATTCCCATCAGGGTCTAACGGTTGCACTTGATTCAAAGCCTGGATAATTAAATGGTAAAGATATCAGAGGACATAAAGGTAGAAAAGATCTAATGATAACACCCAAATGTACCTGATCCAATGGTTGCAATTTTGTAAAGTCATATAAAGTTGACAAGTCAAAGAAACAAATAAGATCTATGGCTGCAAAAGCTCCAATCAGATACAATGGTAGTGTTGTCCTTAGAGGCACTATAAGTGGAAATAAATCAACGGTCGTGCTTGATCCCAATCAGATCCAATGATTGCACTCTTCCTTGGTCAATCAAAATCAAGAGATAATCAAACATGAGTGCTTACTACAGATTAAATCCAATGGTCGCGCTTCAAGCAAAATGGTCTATACGATAAATAGGAACACACAAGTCTATCTGAATCTAATGATAGTGCTTGAACTGGCCAAGATTCGATGATAGCATTTCATTTTTAGGGTAATTACAAACCAAAGGGAGATAAACGACAGTACTTCGACCTATCAATATCTAACGGTCATGATCTAATCAAGGTCCCATAAAAGACATGAGTGCACATCACAAGTCAATCCAACGATTGCACTCATTCTGAGTAAAGATCCAATGATGGTGCTTTATCAGAGTAATCACCCGTTAATAAGGGTACAATTATGATTTAATAGGATGGTTGTGCTCTATCCAATGAAATTCAATGGTGGTACTTGGATTAAAGAAGATGAATAATATCAAAATGGTCGTTGACTAAGTAATATTTGACCCAGATTGGGTGACCATGCTTATTCCTGATTTGATCCAATGGCTATGCTCATTCATGACCATCAAAGGAAAATAAAGTCCAATAAAAGGTGTATAGTTCTACCAGATCTAACGATAGCGATGAACCCCAACCAGATTCGACGGTCATGCATGACCAATTTGCCTGGAGGTTAAGAGATATGGTTTATTTCACCAATGGAAAATAAATTAAGGTTAAGAGAGGGTCTAACCATGTTGATAATGACCCCCTCTCTTCAGTAAATGTTGGTACATATCTAGATGATCAAGAAAACGTACAAAATCACATATTCATTCGAACAGTGAGATACTAACAAAGTAATCAAACTATTAAAGGTTGAGTATTAGCCAGAGGATAGTAATTTTTCTAATCACTTTAAATAACCTTCAATAAATAAATATTAGACAACGGGTAAGACCCAGATTTAAACTCAAGTCGACGATTATTATTTGTAAAATATAAATGTATAAAATCGACTAACCAATAACTTTTGGGTATCTCCTATAATGTGCATAACCACCATTGACACATTTTTTCTAGATTGTGGGACTAACGTTCTTACAGATCCAAAAGTATCGAATGGAAGTAAATGTTGTGTATCTCATCCAACAGTCATCATGATTTGATGGATCTGGTAGGCACACCTCTCAATGATCGAATCGGACAACAGATCCCCAAAATGATTACCACCTTGTTAACAGTGTAACTATTTTTAAAGCTAAATTTCCACCCAGGACCAAAGTGGCATAGTGATTTTTCACAAAAAGCCACCACTACCACGTTCGTATTTCCATGTTAGAGGAGGGATCAGTTCAGTAACCAATAGGAAAGTTATGAATGATTCCAAGTACATAGATCAAAGTTCTCATGAACGTGTAGGTCGAGGAAAGCCACCTACCATAATTGTCTAACTTTAAAATGTCACACTTTGGCAAAGCTCCATTAGTAAATTTGAAAAGGTAGTTAGTAACGCTATATTGATGATAAGTTATGTGATGATAGTGAACCTACTTCACCATCAAGTATCTAATATCACAATATCAAATACCTTACCACCTTGGTAATCTTGAGCAAAAAAACTGGTTCAAAAGAGCAAAAAGTGAGTAAAGACTCAAAATTTTCATTTTAGTAAGCTAGAAAAGTTATCGAGAGTGAGATAACGACTTGGGGAAGTGCTTTCATGCCCAAGAACACTGAAGAAGCAGTAAAATTTATCACAGACCAATCACCATATGCCGAACTCCCTCGACCAGTTGTGCCTAGAAGCACGATGTACGATTTCACGTAGAAGAGTGGGACAGACAAAAAGCTCACTCCTGTGCAACAGTATGAAATTGAGAATACTTGCATTTGAAGTTTTTCTCGCACAATGGATAATGATCAGATATCCCCTTGGTTTCTAGAAAAATTGTTCCACAAAGCAAGGGGATTGCAACATAAGGGTTTTCCCAGGAGTACTAGGTGGACCAGTAACCTAGGAAAGTTGGTATGTCCAAGGGTATACTACTCCTCTGACCTACTGGACTAGATAGTTGTAGCATACGATGGGAAAACTAGGATATTCTGAGATAATTCTACATCTGAAATAGAAATAGAGACTCCCAAATCGGATATCCCTACAAGATCCTATTGTTCTCAAAATCGATGAGAAGACAAGAGGAATTTTAGTACATGGAAAAGAAGGTGATATGGTTAGAGTAGCTAAAGCAATACAAGAGAAAACTATGGACCAACTTCATCAAAGTAATACAGAATTGAGGAGCCAACTAGAAATAAGTGATAAATAAAAAGTAGAGATGCAAGCCTTAATAAATAAATTTAAGGAAGAGTTGGTGCAGAAGAACACCCCAATAGCACAACCCCCCTTGGTGGTAAAAATCCTCAATTATACATACTATTTGAATACAATAAAAAGGGAGATGTCAATTAAAATTCGAGATAATATCAAGGGGATCACTGAGATGTTCAGGAAGATTAGGGTGATTCGAGTTACTACTCAAGAAATGGAAATCTTGATTTTTCAGAGGGAAGAAGACTTTGAGATCATTCGCCCTACCCTCGACTTAATGTCAAAATATTTCAAGGAGATGCAAAACAAAGAAGTGTTGTTAAATGATGGTGCTGAAATAAAGTGTAATATTGAATTCATGAAGGCAACTATGTTTGGATCAAACAAAGAAATATGGCTCAATAATGTTGCAGAAATGTTTGCTCTGTTGGATGACATAACAGAGAAATTGGTAGATATAGGGTTATCATTGGAGGAATTCTTAGAAACTGCCAGTATAGAGGATCTCCTTAAATATAAAATAGAAGAATTTGATTGTGAGCTGGATGACGAACCAAAAATGACCAGACAAACCACCTTCTTAGTAAATACTGTGGAGATGTTGATCACCCAGTATGAAAAAAGTAAAAATTATATTAGCATACAGAAAAATAGGATTCTATAGGAGATGAATATGTTAAGATTTTTTGTGACCTTTAACACTGATGCCTAGAGGATGATTGGAAAATAGATCAGATGGTTGCAGAGGGCAAAAAGGGAAAAGAAATTAAAATATGCAGCTTACAACTAGAAATGAGCTCACCCCCTAGAGATGAAGAACAAGGTGTTCAAGAAGGGGAAACATCCAAAACATAAAGTCAATCAGGTTGCTAAGGAGAAACAAAAAGGAGAGAAATAGAAAAATGAGAAACCAAAGATGGAGGAACAGAAGAGGGAGACCCTCAAGGCACTGATATCATCGACTAAACAAGTTAAAACAAAAGAATCCAAAGAAAGGTGTATAGTATGAATAAAAAAGAGATAATGGAAGCCAGTTGTACTAGTTTTGAAGAACATATCAAATGGTGACAAGTGTAAGGCCAAGATCAGGCCAAAAATAATAGATTCAAGAACCAGAAGCTATAAAAGGAAGCATCCAGGGTCAGAATCTGCATCAAGCATTTAGAGATAGCAATTTTTCTAAGAGGTATACTTGAGTGCCCATTTGAGTTGTGTTGTTGTATTCCCATTGTGTCTATTTTCTCTACCATCCCTCATTCTTCCCTTTGTTGTGCAGGTTTTGGTAATGCTGCATTTGGAGAGCTGAGAATATTTCCAGTCTTTCTGAGCCTAAAGTCCAGAGATTCTCCTTGCTAACATTTTAGAAGGAAGATTGACGAAGTCTTGTTACATCATTTGAACAAGGCTTTCTCATTGTATTAAATCTTTGAAAATAGAGTTTAATGGCATTCTGCCAACTCTACATGTAATCATTATTGTTGAAATTAATACAATTTTGGGTTTTAGTTTTATCATTTCCTTGTCTTCAGTTCTGTGTGTTTCCTCATAATAGGTTACGATATTCGAACATATTGTGAGTGTTTCTTTCATCGGTTAACCCTTAGATTGATTATGATATTTGAATGAGTTTAATGGCACCGATTCTTCTTTTCCCCATTCTTTCTGTTCATATTTTGAATGTTGTTAAATTGCTATAACAACCCAATTGGATAGGCATCGGTCTACATAAGGCATAATAATTAAGTTGTCTTTGCTTGGTCAATTTTATATAGATAATGTATAACTAAAATATGGAGTGTGTAATACTTGTAAAATCATAAGTTTACCATTGGGGTTTCCTTACCCATTCTATTAAGTTTTCTTTAGCAATACTTCTTTTATCAGAATAAAGAGGCAGGTTGACCAGAGCCTGTAATAGCTCGTTGGTTTCAAATGATTTCTTGTAGCATGACAATCGTATCCTATGGATGCAAGAAATGGTTCCAACAATTTTTTGGCACCATTGTCAGGGATAATTTTTACATTCTAAGCCTGGATTTCACGACATATTTGTACTGGTAATTTAAATTGGCCCATCAAACTGACACCAATAGTTTTTTGGTGCCAGGAAAGAGTTTTTAAATTTTTATCCGTAGTTTTTAACAACTATATTTTAATCAATGAGTGACCAATAGGAATAAAGAACCTACGTCTTGATTCTTATGACTTTTTATGTTCTTTATTTTATTTTTCCCGTAGTTTTCAATTGTATTTTGAAGTGTTTTTACGTTTCTTGATTTTCTTGAATTTCCTCCAAGAACCATCCCCTGTGAGGCTGAGAGTTAAGGATCAAGCAATCTTGATTATACATTCTATTCTTTCTGCACTACCTGTGTTGGCGACTCTATCTAGACGAACCCAAAAATCAAAAATCAAGGAAGAAAGAGCAGAACGTGCTGGCGCACACCAAGAGAAGTGGTAAGGAGCTATTCCTAGAATTTGAGAACCCTGAGGTACTTACCTATAATCAGATAATTCCACTTCTTAAGAATACTGTGCATGAAAGTAAATCTTGTCCTACAATTAGGAGGTACGTAAGAAAAAATAAAGATCAAAATACTATTGCTATTGATATCTCTGTAGATGAAAATTTGAATTTTGTTGTAGAAGATACATGTGATTATTCTCATTGCCCGATTAATAGTAATACTATGGTAGATAATCCATTAGATTATATTCAGGCTACCCAGACCCAAATACCTTAGGCATTGCTGCTATAAATTCAAATCCCATTACACCTATAGTAACAATGGCTCAGACAAATCAACAAAATCAAAACAATGTTCATTTGTGGAGAACTAATAGATACAGACCTTTTGCTTTGCCTACTAATTTGAATGCCTTACCTAATAAATCCCACAAATACCTTCCCAAGTTTGTAGGAAATGATGCAATAACTAGAGAAGATCACATCAAAAGTTTTATGTATGCAATGGATAGCCTAGAGGTTGAGCATGAAGATGTAGTCCTAAGACTATTCCTGCAAACTTTAGAAAAATATGCTAGAGAGTGGTTCAATTCTCTCCCTGACAATGATATCCCAGATTTCACTAAAATGGAAGTTATTTTTCTAAAGAAATACGATGAAAGGAAAAATGAACAATCTCTGTTAACTGAGTTAGCCACTATGAAGAAAAAGGAAAATGAGGTTGTCAGTGACTTTAACAGAAGGTTCTCAAAAACCAAAAACAAAATCCCTGCCAACCTTAGGCCTAGTGATATTCAATCCATTTGTTTCTATAAAAATGCTTTTCAAGGAGAGTTTAACTATGAGTTAAGGCAAGAACAAGCCACTACCATTGATAGTTGTATGGAAAAAGTAATGGATATCGAAAGAAACATGCTTGACAGTGGTAAGATGAAGCCTTACTCTCTGGAAGTCAATCTACCGAGAGAAAGCCCAAAAGGGTAGCATTTGATATACAAAGAAGAACTGAAATAGATCCAATGGAAAAACTAACTAATCAAATGGTTGAGATGTTCAATACCATGAACAACAGGTTAGCAAGAATTGAAAGAAATAATGGTAATAATGGTGAGACATCACAAACAGAGTGACCACATGTTGATAATCACCCTCCCTTTAAGAAAAATTTCAATAGAAATTGGGGAAACAACAATGGCCCTGAAGAAGGAAATAGGAGTAGGAATAATGGAAACAATAATTGGAAAAACAGAGAATCTGATAGAGATCAGAATAATGTTCCTAACCCTATACCATCTACCAACATAGCAGAAGGTTTTCCCTATTTTTTCTCTACCTGTGATGCACCTCATAACCCTGATGCATGTGGAATTCACCTAAGTGATCAGCGCAATGTAGATTTACATGATGATTCAGAGGAGGATATAAGAATTAACACCTGTTGGTCTCTAGAAGATGAGTCTAGAGAAAGGTTGTTTGAAGAAAATATGGACAAGTATTCTTCAAATCATCATCCTCAAATTTTTGTAGCTGAAGGTACTAAAATCTTGCAAAAACCACATGAGTCAAGATATGACAAAATGAAGCAAGGGAAATTAATCCCCACTGCTAAGGAAGTGGAAGAATTAGAAGCTACCAATACCCTGAGTTTAAGAAACAGAACTATCCCTAACAGAACATAAAAAGCTTCTACAAGTGAAATAAGAAAACAAAATTTCACAAATAAAAATATCAGTAAAGAGAAAACTGATAGAACCTTCAAAAAGATTATTCCTGAGATAGTAGAATTAGAAGAGGAAACATCCAAAGAAGAAAGCAACAGACCACTGGATATAAAAAATATAGAATTTGATGTTGGGTCAGAACTCAATAAACAGAAAGTTAACATCACATTTGGAGAGCTTATGAAAGTTCAGCAATACAGAGAACAAGTCTGCAGAGCATTTGGACTAGTTGAACAAAAAGAAGATCCAACTTGCCATGCTGCTAGACAAAATCAACATGATACAAGATCACCATCCTCTGTTAGACCCTTCTATGTATCATTAAGGTATAATTCAGATGAAGGAGAAAGGTATGTGATTCATAATTGTATGCTAGATAGTGGAGCTTCACATAATATCATGCCCAAATTAATAGCTGACCAAATGGGGTTAATCTGTACAAGAGATTCTGCCCCTATTTCTGTAATGGATAGTAGACAAATTCCTTGTGTGGGAGTGATAACTGGATTATTAGTTTTCTTAGATCAATATCCCAAGAAAGGAATAGTAATGGATGTTGCAGTAGTTGATGTTGACCCTTTCTTCTCACTATTATTAAGCAGACATTGGGTAGAACAACTGGGAGGTTCAATCCAATTGGATTGGTCCTATGCTACTATCCCAATGTCAGATAAGGAAAACGTAATCTTACGAAGGGAACCATTTAACAAACACTCCATAGAGTTAATTCAAATAGATGAAACCATGATAAACTTAGTGAACTCTATGGAAGAAAAAGGGATGGGAGTTTATTCCATATGGCACAACCCATTCCTGATGGAAGTACCAAAAGCAAAGAACATGGATCCAGAGGTGATGAAAATGGTTGATGCTAAATCAGATAGAGTGTTAACTCAAGAAATGTGGACCATGTCTTTTGATGGAGCTAAGTCCCAATCTAGAGCAGGTGCAGGAATTAATCTGACTGACATAAAAGGAAACTACCTTGGTATCCCTTACAGACTAGAATTCCCTTGCACCAATAATGTAGCTGAATATGAAGCTTTATTGCTAGGATTAAGGAAAGCAAAATAATTAGGCATTAATTACTTGACTGTAATAGGGGATGCAAAACTAATTATACAACAAATCAAAGGTAAATATCAGACCAAGCATCCTAGGCTTAAACAATATAAAAATGCAGTATTGGAAGAAATTGAAAATTTTTTAGCTTTTAATATCTCATTTATTCCAAGAGAACAAAATCATGTTGCAGACCTTTTAGCTGTAAATGCCTCAGGCCTAGACCATCCAAAAATAACTACAGAATATATGGATAGGTTCCCAACTATTTTAGTTTATAAGCCCTCTGTGCCAGATAACATAGTTTACCTACAGGTCTTTCAAGATGATGTGGACATTAAAGATTTCATGACTCTGCAAAATCAATATGCAGATATAATCTGTGATGAAAAATATGAAGATAAGCTAAAAGATCAAATAGGTGAGCCAGTAGAAGTAATCCAACTGAAAACAAATAGAATACCCAAAGGACTGGTTTCTCTAGAGAGTCTATTTGATGATTTTGACAAAGCTTACAAGCCTTTACGCAGAGAAGTAATATCTGAAGACATTAACATTGGTACAATGAGAGAGCCCAGAATAGTGAAGGTAGATATGGCCTTACCAACAAAAGAAAAGGTTGGATACATCAGTTTCTTAAAGAAGAATAAGGAACATTTTTCTTGGACTTATGAAGACCTTAAAACCTTCAAAACAGATGTAATGACACACATAATACCCCTGAAGGAAGATTCCAAACCATTTAGATAGAAATAGAGGAAGTATAACCCTACTCTGCACCCAATAATGCAAAAGGAGGTACAAAAATTACTGGATTCCAAAATAATCATAAAGGTAAGATTTTCTTCTTGGATATCCAATTTAGTACCATTCAGAAAGAAGAATGGTGATATTAGACTCTGTGTAGATTTCAAGAATTTAAATAAAAGTTCATTAAAGGACAATTACCCATTGCCCAATATGGAACAACTATTGCAAGCAGTAGTTGGTTCATCCAGATTGTCCTTGTTGGATGGATTTTTTGGATACAATCAAATCCAGATTAATCTAGAAGACAGACATAAGACAACATTCACTACACCATGGGGCACATTTGAATATTTAAGAATACCTTTTGGCCTGATGAATGCAGGTGCTACCTTTCAGAGAGCAATGGACTTTACCTTCAAAGGATTAATGTTCAAAATAGTGGTTGTATACTTGGATGATATCATAATATTTTCTAAGAATCTAGAAGATCACTTAGAACATTTAGCTGCAGTCTTTGCTCGATGTAAAGAATTTGGAATTTCCCTAAATCCCAAGAAGTGCATATTCGGGACTACACAAGGAAAATTATTAGGTCACATAGTTTCAGAAAAGGGAATAAGCATTGACCCAGAAAGAATAGAAGCTATTTCCAAAATTCCTCCTCCCAGGAACTTAAAAGGAGTCAGGTCATTCTTTGGCAAGATAAATTTTGTCAGAATATTTGTTCCAAATTTTGTAGAGATGACCAAACCCATAAATGACATGGTTAAGAATATTGGAGAAATAAAATGGACAGTAGAAAACATGGAAGCATTCAATAGGATAAAAGAAGCCATTTCTACTACTCCAACCCTAAGCTGCCCTGATTATTCTAAAGACTTTAACATTTATTCATATGCATCTGAACACTCCATTGCTGTAGTTATTTCACAAAAAGATGATGAAAATAATGAAAGGCCAATAGCCTTCATGAGTTCAGGTCTGAAAGGAGCACATCTTAAATATACCTTGCTAGAAAAATATGCTTATGCAGTCATCCAATCTTTAGAACATTTCAAAGGTATATTCGGTACAAATAAAGTTTATTGTTGCATCCCTTTCATAACAATAAAGGATATTTTTACTCAAACTGAGCCATTAGGAAGGCCAACAAGATGGATGGTGAAAATTTTGCAATATGATGCTGAATTCAAAATAGTCAAAACTGTAAGAGGGCAGGGCTTAGCGAAGTACCTGGCATATAAAGGAGAAGACTCTAATAATGTCATCACAATAGATGAAATACATGATAACAAGAGAATCAATAATGTAGAATGCAAATGGTATGATGAAATTCTAGCATACTTACAAACTCTGTCTTTTCCTAGAGATATGTCAACAAATAGAATGAGGTCAGTAAAGCTTCAAGCTCAAAAATACCATGTGCAAGATGGTGTGCTTTATTGGAAACACCCTGATGGAGTGTTATTAGTCTGTTTATATGAAAATGAAGTCCCAAAAATAATTAATGAATTCCATGATGGTTTTTGTGGAGGACATTTTGCTCCAAAAGCCACAACTAATAAAATCATGAGAGCAGGATATTATTGGCCTTCCCTTTTTAAGGATGTATATAAATATGTTAGGAACTATCATAACTACTAGGTTTTTGTAGGAAAGAAGCAGTTGGCAGCCATGCCCCTCAAACCAGTGATCATTGAAGCACCATTCACCCAATGGGGCATCGACCTAATTGGAGAGATCAAGCCTAACTCATCAGGTCAACACAAGTGGATCATAACTGCAATGGATTACTTCACAAAGTGGGTAGAGGCTGCTCCTCTAAGAACCTCCACAACCACCACCATTATCAAATTCTTGGAAGAAAACATTCTAACCAGGTTTGGAGTTCCTCAAAAACTGGTAACAGATAATGGGCAGTATTTTGTTTCATATGAAATGGTAGAATTTTGTGCTAAGTATGGAATAGAACTTTCACATTCTGCTAATTATTACCCCCAAGGGAATGGTCTTGTTGAGTCATCAAATAAAAATGTAATAACTAGAATAAAAATATCATTGGGTAAGAACAAAAGAGGATGGGATAGTGAACTAAAATTTGCTCTTTGGGCTGATAGGTTGTCTGTCAAAAGAAACATAGGAAGGACTCCCTATGAAATGGTATATGGAGAGAAGGCCTTGTTACCCTCAAGAATAGAAAAATTAGCACTTTCCCTCATATTGCAAGATCATGAAGACCCCAACCCCTTACAAAGAAGGTTAGACCAAATTGTCCTGTTAGAAGAGCAAAGAAGAGAAACCCTTAATAGAATGATGGAACAAACTCATAAAACTATGAAATTGTTTAATAAGAAAGCCAAAGGTACTCCTTTCTCTCAAGGAGATATAGTCATCTATTGGGACCCTAAAAATGATAAGCATGGTGAAAAGGGAAAACTCGAGCCTAAATGGATTGGTCCATACCAGATAGCCCATGTTGTTGGTCAGAATACTTACAAATTGTAGACTTTGCAAGGAGAACCAATGGTTATCCCTATTAATGGCCAACACCTCAAGATGTACAATCCCTGTGGTGGGACCAAGAAAGAAGAAGTGCCCTATTGATAAAATAAGTAATAAAAAATAAAAATAATAAAAAATAGAAAATCAAAAACCCCAAAAATAGAGTGATGTGTTTTGTTGTTGTTTTGTTTACCAGTTAAGCAATTTTATTTTTATCTATATTGTTCTGAGTTTTGTTGTTTCACATAGTATTCTTAGTATGATGAGTATTCCTTACTGTTGGTTCCTCCAAAAATAAATAAGAAGAAAGGAGATTTATTTTAGACTTTGATGATGTTTACAATTTTTTAAATATGAATGTTTATGTAATGATCATATGATATGAGATAAAACAAAGTGAAATCAGAGTTGATTGAAACACCATGTTGAGGCCTCACATTACAAATGATACTTAAAGTGATTTCAAGGTCCAAAGAATAGAGTTATCTTTGAGAAGGTGGTTGAGCTAAAAATCATTACACTCATCCTTTTTAGCTAGAAACTAATCCTCAACTCAGGCATACTCATTGCACAATTTTCTTATATCAAAATATTTCTCAAATGAGAAAGAAAATAAAAATAATGCAAGTTGAGTCACTACTTGAGATATCTTGGAAAACCTCTACCGGGGCTATAGACGCTTGACTGGTAGTAGAGTAAAACTGGATGGGATTAGAAGCAACTCCACCGAGGCTATAGATGCTTGACTGGCAGTGGAGCCCTATAGAATGGTGAACATATTTAAGAGTGAAATCATACACTAAGCTTAATTATTTTTCTCAAACATGGCAAAGTTCTAGAAGACTTGGGGATCAAAATGAATGCACTAACACACACATGGGCCAAAGCATGATGGAACAAATAGCTTTGACAAATTATGTGTAATCATATCCTATGACCTTGCTAAAACAAACATAACAATATATCTAAAAAAACTCATCTGTTTCTAAAATTTTGACCCTAGTTTCCAAATTGAATAAAAGGAATTACAGTTTTCAATACTCTATTGCTTTGATATCATGTGGTTTGTACAGTTTTTCAGTTTAAAAGTCATTGTGTTTTGTTTTTCAATTTTGCTTATCAGGCTTGATGATTTGTATTCGTAGTAAAACTAGGAGATTCTGGAATTCTCAAGTGCTTCATGATTTCAGCACATTGTCCCAGTCAGAGCCTATGTTGGAGCCAAAATTGACTCAACATCTGAGACCCCCAATTTTAAATTTTTGTCTTCAATAAAATTAGCAAATGTTGTTGGCCTCTGTTGCATTTCTCATCTAAAAAGCTGATTTTAAAATATTGATATTTTTGACTAAACCTTAGCCATTTTTGGATTGCTTTCACAACCATTGTTTTATCATAAAAGAATCCATAAAGGTCAAATTGAATAAACATCCACTAAAAAGGTCAAACCATTTAAATACCCCGATCCTTTTAAAGTAAGGTTTATGATCCATGAATTTAATGTGAGCCCTCATTTTAAAAATAATCATAACTTGTGGGCCTAAGTCAAATGAATAAACCCCTAAGTCCCAAGGTATCTAAAAGTATTATTAAAACATTTGGACCCAAAGTCACCTCTAGCCTAAGTAAAGTTTTAATAAAATCATTTAAGGGGTAAGGTAAGTGCCATGGTCTAAAGTCTGAGAACCTAAGGTCTTAAGCGGAATGTTAATGGTTCAAAGGTATGCGCCCCCCTTTCATTAAATATCGAACACCTTGAGAAGATCTAAAGGTAGCGCCCAGATCCTCCTTAATCGAATGGATGCGCTCACTCTAAAAAGTCAATTCTTTAATGCACCATGGTCAAAAGAGATAAAACCTAAGGTTTTGAATGAAAAATTAATTAAATCCTTGAGGGTATGCACCCCCTTTAATTAAATATTGGGCTATTTCAAGAGATCCAAGGGTAGCGCTAGACTATGATTCAATCGGATGATCGCGCTCTCTTGGAGATTCATAAAGTTACCATTAAAGGGGTTAAAGATCAAAGAATTAATTAAAACTATTAAGTGAAATTAGTGAGGGTCTAACACATTAGCTAACCTCCCCATTTTTTTGCTAACTCAAGGATTAAAAATAAATGCTCCCTGGTAACTAAGCCTGCAGGTTGGAAGAAATCAATGGCTGCACTAATTCCCATCAGGATCTAATGGTTGCACTCAATTCAAAGCCCAAATAATTAAATGGTAAAGATATCGGAGGACATAAAGGTAGAAAAGACCTAACGATAGCACCCAAATGTACCCGATCCAATGATTGTGATTCCACAAAGTCATCTAAAGTTGACAAGTCAAAGGAACGAATAAGATCTATGGTTGCGGTAGCTTCGATCAGATCCAATAGTAGCGCTATCCTCAAAGACACTATAAGCAAAAATAAATCAATGATCATGCTTGATCCCAATCAGATCCAATGGTAGTGCTCTTCCCTGGTCAATCAAAAGCAAGAGATAATCAAATGGTAGTGCTTACTACAGATTAAATCCAATGGTCATGCTTCAAGCAAAAGGGTCTATAGGATAAAGAGGAACACACAAGTCTACCCAAATCTGATGGTAGCGCTTGAACTGGCCAAGATCCGATGACAACATTTTGTTTTAGGGAAATTACAAACCAAAGGGAGATCAATGGCGGTGCTTTGACCTATCAAGATCTAATGACCACGATCTAATCAAGGTCCCATAAAATACATGAGTGCACATCACAAGTCAATCCAATGGTCATGCTCATTCTGAGTAAAGATCCAATGATGGTGCTTTATCAGAGCAATCACCCATTAAGAAGGGTACAATTATGATTTAATCGGATGGTCGCGCTCTATCCAACTAGATCCGATGGTGGTGCTTGGATTAAAGAAGATGAACAATGTCAAAATGGTCATTGACTAAGTAATATTTGACCCAGATCGGGTGGTCGTGCTTATCCCCAATTTGATCCAACAATTGCACTCATTCATGACCATCAAATAAAAACAAATTCCAATAAAAGGTGTATAGTTCTACCGGATCTAATGACAACAATGAACCTCAACCAGATCTGATGGTCGTACATGACCAATTTGCCTGGAGGTTAAGAGATATGGTTTATTTTGCCAGTGGAAAATCAATTAAGGTTAAGAGAGGGTCTAACCACATTGATAATGACCCCCTCTCTTTAGTGAACATCGGTACATATCTAGATAATCGTACGAACATGTAGAATCACATATTTGATCGAACGATGAGCTACTAATGAGGTAATCAAACTATTAAAGGTTGAGTATTAGCTAGAGGTTAGTAATTTTTCTAATCACTTTGAATAACCTTCAATAAATAAATATTAGATGAAGGGTAAGACCCTGATTCAATATCAAGTCGATGATTATTATTTGTAAAATATAAATGTATAAAATCGACTAACCAATAACTTTTGGGTATCTCCTACAATGTGCATAACCACCATTGACACATGTTTTCTAGATTGTGGGACTAACATTCTTACAGATCCAAAAGTATCAAATGGAAGTAAATTATGCATATCTCATCCAACGATCATCATGAGTTGATGGATCCAATAGGCACACCCCTAAATGATCAAATCTGACAACAGATCCCCAAAATGATCACCACATTTTTAACAATGTAACTATTTTCAAAGCTAAATCTTTGCTCAAGCCCAAATTGGCATAGCACTTTCTCATGAAAAGCCACCACCACCATGTTCGTATTTCCATTTCAAAGGAGGGATCAGTTTAGTAACCAATAGGAAAGCTGTGAATAATTGCAAATACATGGATCAAAGTTCTCATGGGCGTGCAGGCCAAGGAAAGCCACCTACCATAATTGTCTGACTTTAGAATGTCACACTTTGGAAAAGCTCCATTGGAAAATTTGAAAAGGTAGATAGTAACACTATATTAATGACAAGTTATGCGATAACAATGAACTTACTTCACCATAAAGTATGTAAGATCGCGACATTGAATACCTTACCACCCTGGTAATCTTGAGAAAAAAATGGTTCGAAAGAGCATAAAATGAGTAGAGACTTGAAAGTTTCATTTTAGTAAGCTAGAACAGTTATCGAGAGTGATATGGCAACTTGGGGAAGTGCTTTCATGCCCAAGGACACTAAAGAAGCGGTAAAATTTGTCACAAAACAATCACCATATATCAAACTCCCCAGACCTGTTGTGCCTAGAAGCACGGTGTACGATTTCACCCAGAAGAGCAGGGCCGACAAAAAGCTCACTCCTACATAGAAATATGAAATTGAGAATACCTGCATCTAAATTTTTGCTCGCACAATAGAGAATGATCAGAGAGCCCCTTGGTTGCTAGTAAACTTGTTCCACAAAGCAAGGAGATTGCAACATAAGGGTTTTCCCAGGATTACTAGGTGGACCAGTAACCTAGGAAAGTTGGTATATCCAAAGGGTATACTACTCCTCCGACCTATTGGACTGGTTAGCTATAGCATACAACAAGAAAACCAGGACATTTCAAGACAATTATGCATCTAAAATAGAAATAGAGACTCCCAAATTAGATATGGCAGAATTACACATACCTGCCCTACAAGAGCTTGTTCTCAAAATCGATGAGAAAACAGGAGGAATTTTAGGACAAGGAAAAAAAGATGATATGGTTAGAGTAGCTAAAGTAGTACAAGAGCAAACTATGGACCAGCTTCATCAAAGTAATACAGAATTGAGAAGCCAAGTAGAAATAAGTGATAAAGAAAAAGCATAGATGTAAGTCTTAATAAATAAACTAAAAAAATATTTGGCGCAGAAGAACACCCCAATAGCACAACCCCCCTTGGTGGTAAAAATCCTCAATTATACATAGTATTTGAATACAATAAAAAGGAAGATGTCAATTAAATTTTGAGATAATATCAAGGGGATCACTGAGATGTTCAGGCATATTAAGGTGATTCGAGTTACTACTCAATAAATGGAAAGCTTGATTTGTCAAATGGAAGAAGACTTTGATATCATTCACCCTACCCTTGACTTAATGTGAGAATATTTCGAGGAGATGTAGAACAAAGAAGTGATTTTAAATGATGGTGCTGAAATAAAGTGTAATATTAAATTCATGAAGGCAGTTATGTTTGGATCAAACAGAGAAAGATGGCTCAATAATTTTTGCTCTGTTGGATGACATAACAAAGAAATTGGTAGATATCAGGTTATCATTGGAGGAATTCTTAGAAACTGCCAGTATAGAGGATCTCCTTAAAGAAAAATAGAAGACTTTGATTGTGATCTAGATTACGAACTAGAAATTATTAGACAAACCACCTTCTTAGGAAATATTGTGGAGATGTTGATCATCCATTATGAAAAAAGTAAAAGTTATATTAGCATACAAAAAAATAGGATTCTACAAGAGATGAATATGTTAAGATTTTTTGTGATCTTTAAAATTGATGCCTCGAGGATGATTGGAAAATAGATCAGATGGTTGTAGCAGGGAAAAAAAGGAAAATAAATTAAAATATGTAGCTTACAACTAGAAATGAGCTCACCCCCTATATATGAAGAGCAAGTTGTTCAGAAAGGGAAAACATCCAAAGCAGAAAGTCAATCAGATAGCCAGGGAGAAATAGGAAAAGGAGAAACTAAATATGGAGGAATAGAATAGGGAGACCCTTAGGGCACTGATATCACTGGCTAAACAAGTTAAAACAAAAGAAGCCAAAGAAAGGTGTATAGTATGAATAAAAAAGAGATAATGGAATTATACCAATTTTTAAGAACATATCAGATGGTGACAAGTGTAAGGTCAATATCAAGCTAAAAATAATAGATTCAAGAACCAGAAGCTATAAAAGGAAGCATCTAGGCTTAGAATTTGCATCAAGCATTTAGAGATAGCAATTTTTCTAAGAGGTATACTTGAGTGCCCATTTGAGTTGTGTTGTTGTATTTCCATTGTGTCTATTTTTCTCTGCCATCCCTCATTCTTCCCTTTGCTGTGCAGGTTTTGATAATGCTACGTTCGAAGAGCTGAGAATATTTCCAGTCTTTCTAAGCTTGAAGTCTAGAGATTCTCCTTGCTAACATTTTAGAAGGAAGATTGACGAAGTCTTGTTACATCATTTGAACATGGATTTTTCATTGTATTAAATCTTTGAAAACAGAGTTTAATGGCATTCTACCAACTCTGCATGTAATCATTATTGTTGAAATTAATACAATTCTAGGTTTCAATTTTATCATTTCCTTGTCTTTAGTTATGTGTGTTTCCTCATAATAGGTTACGATATTCGAACATATTGTGAACGTTTTCAGTCAACCCTTAGACTAATTATGATATTCGAATTAGTTTAATGACACCGATTCTTCTTTTCTCCATTCTTTTTGTTCATATTTTGAATGTTGTTAAATTTCTATAACAACCCAATTGGATAGGCACCGATCTACATAAGGCATAATAATTAAGTTGTCTCTGCTTGGTCAATTTTATATAGATAATGTATAACTAAAATCTGGAGTGTATAATAATTGTAAAATCATAAGTTTACCATTGGGGTTTCCTTACCCGTTCGGTTAAGTTTTCTTTAGCAATACTTATTTTATCAGAATAAAGAGACAGGTTGACCAGAGCCTATAATAGCTCATTGGTTTCAAACGATTTCTTGTAGCGTGACAATTGTATCCTGTGGATGCAAGAAATGGTTTCAAAAATGTACAAATAAAAAGTGATGATGAAAATGATATATTGGAATATCAGGGGTATGAATAAGAGACCCCTAAAAAAATAGGTATTATGGAATTGAAGGTTGTTAAAGACAACACATTTATAGATATAAAAACTAGATAACAAATATTTTAGTAATTCATGGTGTTGATTTTCATCTTGGAAAAATTCAAATTTTAGAAGACAATTGGATGGTTGAAATTTTATCTCTTAATAAAAATGATATCAAGGACTTGATTGTGAAAATGTAGCAATTTGAATTCTTCGATAAAAGGAAAATAAATAATATCTTTAATATAAAAGCCAAGTTTCATATAATTTACTTAACCTTACTACAACGTAATGAGAAGAATATAATGTTTTGTTATTTTAATGGGAGTGGCCCAATAGAAGCCACACAACTTCTTAGAAAATAAAAAATATATGTGTTGAAATCAAATGGTATTACCTCATCTAGTTAAATTCCTCAACTTTCAATAAGGGACCCAAGTTTAAATCTTGCCAAGTAACACATGCATAATAGTCAAGGTGTTGAAATACCACTATATGATCATGATGTCATATGGGTGATACCTATTTCAAAACCATATAAATAATTAATTTTTTTATCGAATATTAAAAATAATTATTAAAGAAGACTGATATTAATGAAATAAAAACCCCATAAAATATTTTGAATAATTTTCTTATAAAAATATTCTTTGCTAAGATATATACATGTTTTATTGATAAATAAATAGACATTAAAGTGAAAGATAAGTGAAATTTATTTGATGTGTTATCATTATCTTTCTCTTTGGTATTAACATTCATTGAGGTCCTTGTGTGTTATGAGTCTTTCTAAGAAAAACCTCTCATGCCAAAATATGCTTAAATAAATTTTCTAAATTGATGTTTATTTCCTAAGTAGAAAGTCATAAGTTTGACACCTACTATCATGACCTACCCTTGGTAGAATTTTTGTTTGGGTGAAACTAATATTTTTTTGTGCTATTTTAAAAAACTGGAATGATTGGCTCTTTATATTTGATCTATGCATGACATATATTGTATAGAACAGATGCATCTAATTAATGGAATGATTGACTATTTCATGTTGGATATATTTTTAGCAATGTATATTAAGAGGAAGAATGTGATGTTGCTAATAGATTTGTACTCTTGCAGGGTTTTCCTTATAGGTGGGAGAAAAGATCTACCACCGAGAACGAAATGAGGGAAATGATGTGGTGACTTAGCCACTGAATGGCTTGGGCAATATGAATGAATACCCATTTCATATAGATGCATATCATGAAATTTGCATGAAGTAAAAGTAATAAAGTTGTAGACACCTAAAACGTGTCATGTTTAGGAAACCACTCATATGAGTACATCTGAAGACCATATGTCCAATTTTGGACCTTTACAAGAGTAATCAGTGGTCCTAACCACTCAAAATGGCAGTTTTAACCCATCCAAGCTTAGCCACTGTAAAATAGAGTGGTTGGATCCTGGCTGCTCAAGCTGAGAGCGGCCATACCTTAGCTGCTATAGACAATAACAACCAAATCTTAGTCACTGTAGATGACAACAGCTCAGTCATAAAAAACATTTTGCCAAAAAACAAGCCTAATCAGGGGTGAAAGTGGTAGTTTACATGCAATAAAGTGAGCGGGGATAACTTTGCATTCCCTCTCACAACCAGTTCACATGGGAGACTTGAGTCTAAAGTTAGACTTCAGTTAACTAACCTTCAAAAATAAACAAAGACAAAACTTCTCATGCTAACAACTAGTTTACATAGGAGACTCAAGTGGGAAGTTAGACTTCAGTTAACTGGCCTCCAAACATAGACAAAGGACAAAAGCTTCTCATGCTAACAATCAGTTTGTATAGGAGACTCAAGTGGGTAGTCATACTTTGGTTAATTGGCCTCCAAACATAGATAAAGGACAAAAGCTTCTCATGCTAACAACCAGTTTGCATAGGAGACTCAAGTGGGAAGTTAGACTTTAGTTAACTGGCCTCCAAACATAGACAAAAGACAAAAATCTTCTCATGCTAACTCTCACTACGCATGAGAAATTCATTCCTAGGGCTTGGACATAGACCTAGGGTTTCATCTATAAAATATGCAATCCTGAGATCACCAGAGGACAGAGGAGGATCATATATCAATTCTGAGACCAAGGGTGATCTTTTAGCAGACTTCTTTGAGAGAGATTTTCTTGGAGAAGATACGCAATGAAGCTCTATCGAATTGGAGATCAGATCTGAGCACCCTTGAGGAGCAACGAGGTGCTAGCCAATTGAGGGGTAATTATCCATGCACATACAATATTCATTTAACATTAATAGCAAGCTTAAGATCCATAGCCTTGGAGCAAGAGAATAAGTTTCATTCTAGTGGTCATTATCTTGGACAATGGCCCGCAGGCCTAGTCTAGGGTTTTGATATTAGTTTTTTTTATTTTGTTTTCTTTATGTTTTCATGTCATTAGCATAAGATCCATTTTAAGCATTAGTTTCATTACATTGAGCATATTTCATTTCATTATCAGATTTATTGCTAACAACCTCATCCGGGAAGGCAATCTTGGATAGCTAAACGTGTATTATTGTTTGAATTTCATACAAGGCCACAGGTTCACGAGACATAATCCATGACATACGAGAGCAAGAGGATCCATATGGGAGACATACCTAGAGATGGAGGCATCTGTAAGCCCTAATACATTTCTGTGTGTGGAACTAGGAAGTATTTTAGAGTGCGCCACCCCTTTTGCAAAAGGGGACATCTCTTCATCCACTTGTAAATAACTGTATCAATATGGGTATCCCTAAGAGGGATCGACATGTAACCGGGTTTTAATATTAATGAAATATTCATTCTTTATCATTTTCATGTTATATACTTCTCATAATATTTTAGCTTCATTTTGGATATAATAATAATATCGCAAGTAGAGTAAAGAGTGGTGTGTGTGTCCCGAGGTCACTACAGATGGCGATCACGATGGAGAATAGAACAAGACAAGTGGATAGAGGGATACTTCCATTACCAACATGAGGGGGCCTACAAGAAGAGGAGATCCTCGCCTCAAAGGAATTCCAAGAACTTGCTGAAAATATGAAGTCCTTTGAGAAACAAGAGACAGTTGGGAACCAACCAACATTAAGCAAAATACACAACCAACCATTGTGTCCATAATTTCCTAGCCCTGCATATCCTAAGCATTTTGATATGCCTAGGTTGGATAATTTTGATGGTGAAGAGGATGCACAATAACATGTCACAAAATTTATCAATGCATGCTTTCATCTAGAAGATAGTGATGCCCTTATGCTAAGAACCTTCATTATGATATTTTTAGGGGTTGCCACCTAGTGGTTCAACCAGCTTCCCAAGCACAGTATATCCAGTTTTGAACAACTAGTGAATGCATTCTTAAAACATTTCTCTTTTGGTGCTAAGAAGGTGAACCTCTCAGACCTGTCCAACCTAAAGTAGTATGATGATGAGCCAGTCATGGATTATGGGGATAGATGGAGAAAAATCATGGCAAAGTTGTCATTTTCTGTCCCAATCGAAGAGTGAATACGAATGTTCATAAAATATTGTGCCAAGCATATCTCGTTACTATTGCAACTATAGAAGTATGATGCATTCGAAGAAGCCTTGGCTTAAGCCAAGCTTATTGAATATATAAATCTCGAAGAAGAAGACCTAAAGCTCTATAGCAAGAAATAATGGAACAAGAGTATGCAACATCAATCACAATAGGCCCAGCCTATAGATGTCAATCAGATCATGTTAAGCGTTCCAAAAATAGCACAAAGAAACAACAAGAAAAGTACCAGGCTCAACCTCCTACTGCGTATTACAACCATTGTAACAAGAATGAAGGCAGGGGCAAACAAAAATAACCCCCTTGCAATTATACACCATTTCCTGAATCCTTGGCATCAATTTTCAATCGCCTTTGTGAGGCCAAGGTTTTAAACTTGCCTAAGGAGCGCATCTTGGATCCTAATTACCCCAAACCTAAGGGGTATAGGGAAGATCTCTATTATGTTTACCATCGACAAAATGGCCATGATATCCAAGATTGTGTTGCATTCAAGAATATAGTGCAGGATATGTTGGATAAGAATGAATTGCAAGACATCAACATATTCAAAAATATTCTCCCAATCATGGGATAAAAAACAATCAATTTGAGCACGTCAATGAGGTACACATAGCCCCGCTTGAGAAGGGTTTTATAGCAGCTTTGAAGTATTTAAATTTGCCACCTTCACGCATTAAGGACACAACATTTACATTAAGGGCCTTCAATGATGCTACTTCCCCAAAAATTGGCACAATAATCCTACCTATACAGGTTGGGATAAATATAATACCTACATTGTACCATATCTTGGAGGGTGAGAGGTAGTACAACATATTGCTAGGTAGACCATGGATAAGGGATATGGAATGCATACCTTCCATAGTGCACCAAAACCTAAAATTCATACATCAGGAACAAATGTATGTGGTCCCCCATGATCCTGAGCCATTCAAGTATTACAAGAAAGTTGATGAGACACAAGGAAAAGTACCTTCTCAAGAGTTTGTGGTAATGGTCAATAGCAAGATAGAGGACCAAGTGACTCTAAAGCAGATAAAACAAGATGTGGTGCAATCAGATGTTGCTTCCCCATTGAAGGGATCAAGACCATTGGCATTAGTCACCCCTAACTCACTTCTCATGGTGCCTCCTCAAGAACAAGGACAACTGTTCCTCCAACATCATATAGGAGGTATCAAAGCTAGTACAATGCAACACTATGAAGTGAAACAAAAATATGAACTAAGTCATAAACATGAGCATGTGGATACCACTAACAAAGTGGATCATCATGAAGCCTCCACATCAACTCAAAGGAAGGAAATGGGTGAGTTACAGTTACCTAGTGGATCTTTAGCATCTACTTCAATATATAGTGTTATTTCAAACCAATCACTAGAAATACATAGGGGAGCCTTATCAATATTGGAGCATATGCAAAATCACCTCTACAATATAGAGGTCCAAATGGAGAAACAAAATGAGGCATTGCACTTTATCATGAACCATCTTAAGAGACAGAAGCAACCTTTATCTAAGGTCAAATTGTCTCCTGGATAGCCATAAGAGAAGCCAAAACAAGATCCCCCTAAGCCAGCAAGTGATATACCTAGGGCTCAACCTGGTTCTCATACTAGGCCAAAGCATGCTAAACACTCAAAGCAACAACAATGTATTTGGACTCCTTTAAATGAGTCTATATAAAATATATTTCAAAATCTATAGGAAGCTAAGTTCATCACCTTACCTAACATAAAGCCTCTATACCCAAATAGAGCTAAACCCAAGGGTTATAGGAAGGACCATTACTACATCTACCACCGAATAGAGGGCCATGACATTTGCAATTGCACAGGATTCAGACATGTTGTTCACGACCTCAGATATTGGGGCATCTCCCATAGATGCTTCACTCATTTCATCTCATCAATACAGGGGTACCCCACAAAGGTCTATGCCCCAATTGGGAGAGTTTATTTATGTCACTCTTCCTAAGTAAGATGATTACATTGCAGTGGACAACATGTGCACTGGGGATCTTAAATGTCAAATACCTTCCCCATCATCCACATCAATTTCAATGAGACAAAGTGAGGGTTCTAAAGGTATCACACCTTCCTCACTTTCATTAAGTGGTGCACACATTGGGGGTATTTAAGGTGTCACACCTTCCCCCCCATAATATATAAAAAATACAAAAACATTCAAATATATCAAAAATACAAATAAATCATAAAACATAAAAAGTTAAAAATGAAAGGCACTAGGGGCATCTCTAAGTTGCTTGGTTAAATCTCATCAAAAAAAAATGCTCCAAGGGTATCTTTATGCCGCTTAGTCAAATTAATAAAAATGCTCCAAGAACATCTTCATGCTACTTGGTCAACCCACAAAAATCCCCAAAGGCACAATAAGACCTTTGGTCAAGACATAACAATAAGTTAAAAAACATTCATTAAATTTCAAAATCGCAAAAACAATAGAAAACTAAAAAATCACAAAAGGCCCCAAAGGCATCTTAAAGCCCTTTGGTCAAATTAAATCATGAAAGGCCCCAAATGCATATTAAAGTCCTTTGGTCAAATCAAATTACAAAAGGCTCCAAAGGTATCTTAAAGTCCTTTGGTCAAAAGCAAAACATAAAAGCATTAAAACAATTTAAAATCAAAAGTTCAAAACATTCAAAATAATCAAAAGATCAAAAAATTGAAAGCATCCAAAAATACAAAAACATTTGCATCTCACATTTGCATTCACATAGTTTCATTAAATCTATTTCATTTGCATATGTTATGATCATAGTATTGCAAACGATACCACAATTTGTATCACAATCGCAATATTCAAGTCCTATGCTACTTGGTCAAATTCAAATTAATCAAAATGCTCCAAGGGTATATTTATACCGCTTGGTCAAATTAATCAAAATGCTCTAAGGACATCTTCATGCCGCTTGGTCAACCTACAAAAAGCCCCAAAGGCACAATAAGACCTTTGGTCAAGACATCAAAATAAGTTCAAAAACATTCATTAAATTTCAAAATTGCAAAAATAATAGAAAACCAAAAAAATCACAAAAGGCTCCAAAGGCATATCAAAGCCCTTTGGTCAATTCAACAAAAGGCCCCAAAGGCATCTTCAAGCCCTTTGGTCGAATCAAATCACAAAAGGCCCCAAAGGCATCTTAAAGCCCTTTGGTCAAATCAAATCACAAAAGGCTCCAAAGTCATCTTAAAGTCCTTTGGTCAAAAACAAAACAAAAAGCATAAAAACAATTTAAAATCAAAAGTTCAAAACATTCAAAATAATCAAAAGATCAAAAAATTGAAAGCATCCAAAAATGCAAAAACATTTGCATCTCACATTTGCATCCACATAGTTGCATTGAATTAAACATTCATATCCATTACATTTGCATATGTTATGATCACAATCTAGCAAACAATTCCACGGTTTGTATCATAAATACTCAAATCCATCTACGTCTTCTCATACATGTGTGTAATTGTGTTTTTCAACACAACCATTGGTCAACTTAACAAATTCCCCAAAGGATGCAAGTCCTTTGGTCAACTTAACAAATTCCCCAAAGGATTCAAGTCCTTTGGTCAAAAACAAATGCCCCAAAGGGGATAAGCCCTTTGGTCAAATCAAAATGCCCCAAAGAACATAAGCCCTTTGGTCAACTTAACAAATGCCCCAAAGGACACAAGCCCTTTGGTCAACTTAACAAATGCCCCAAAGGACACAAGCCCTTTGGTCAAAAATAAAAGGCCCCAAAGGGCATAAGCCCTTTGGTCAACTTAACAAATGCCCCAAAGGACATAATCCCTTTGGTCAAACTTAACAAATGCCCCAGAGGACGTAAGCCCTTTGGTCAACTTAACAAATGCCCTAGAGAGCATAAGCCCTTTGGTCAACTTAAAAAATGCCCCAAAGGACATAATCCCTTTGGTCAAACTTAAAAAATACCCCAGAGGATGTAAGCCCTTTGGTCAACTTAAAAAATGCCCTAGAGAGCATAAGCCCTTTGGTCAACTTAACAAATGCCCCAAAGAGCATAAGCCCTTTGGTCAACTTAAAAAATTCCCCAAAGGATGCAAGCCCTTTGGTCAAATTAACAAATTCCCCAAAGGACGCAAGTCCTTTGGTCAAAAAAATACCCCAAAGGATGCAATCCCTTTGGTCAACTTAACAAATTCCCCAAAGGACGCAAGTCCTTTGGTAAAAACAAATGCCCCAAAGGACACAAGCCCTTTGGTCAACTTAAAAAATGTCCCAGAGAGCATAAGCCCTTTGGTCAACTTAACAAATGCCCCAAAGGACGCAAGCCCTTTGGTCAACTTAACAAACACCCCAAAGGACATAAGCCCTTTGGTCAACTTAACAAATGCCCCAGAGAGCATAAGCCCTTTGGTCAACTAAATAAATGCCCCAGAGGATGTAAGCCCTTTGGTCAACTTAACAAAGGCCCCAAAGGTAACACAAGCCCATTGGTCAACTTAACAAATTCCCCAAAGGATGCAAGTCCTTTGGTCAAAACAAATGCCCCAAAGGGGATAATCCCTTTGGTCAAATCAAAATGCCCCAAATAACATAAGCCCTTTGGTCAACTTAACAAATTCCCCAAAGGACACAAACCCTTTAGTCAACTTAACAAATGCCCCAAAGGACACGAGCCCTTTGGTCAACTTAACAAAATGTCCCAAAGGGCATAATCCCTTTGGTCAAATTAACAAACCCCCTAAAGGACATAAGCCCTTTGGTAAACTTAACAAACGTCCCAAAGGACATAAGCCCTTTAGTTAACTTAAAAAAATCCCCGAGAGAGCATAAGCCCTTTGGTCAACTTAAAAAATGCCCCAAATGATGCAAGCCCTTTGGTCAACTTAACAAATGCCCCAGAGAGCATAAGCTCTTTGGTCAACTTAACAAATGCCCCAGAGAGCACAAGCCCTTTGGTCAACTTAATAAATGCCCCAAAGGACGCAAGCCCATTGGTCAACTTAACAAACGCCCCAAAGGACATAAGCCCTTTGGTCAACTTAACAAATGCCCCAGAGAGCATAAGCCCTTTGGTCAACTTAACAAATGCCCCAAAGGATGCAAGCCCTTTGGTCAACTTAACAAACATCCAAAAGGACATAAGTCCTTTTGTCAACTTAAAAAATGCCCCAAAGGACATAAGCCCTTTGGTCAACTTAACAAAAGCCCCAGAGAGCATAAGCCCTTTAGTCAAATTAACAAATACCCCAAAGAATGCAAGCCCTTTGGTCAACTTAACAAATACCCCAGAGAGCATAAGCTCTTTGGTCAACTTAACAAATGCCCCATAGAGCACAAGCCCTTTGGTCAACTTAATAAATACCCCAAAGGATGCAAGCCCATTGGTCAACTTAACAAAAGCCCTAGAGAGCATAAGCCCTTTGATCAACTTAACAAAAGCCTCAAAAAGCACAAGCCCTTTGGTCAACTTAATAAATGCCCCAAAGACATAATCCCTTTGATCAAACTTAACAAATGCCCCAAAGAACGTAAGCCCTTTGGTCAACCTAACAAAATACCCCAAAGGAATCACAAACCCTTTGGTCAAATCACCCCACAAACATAGCAGTCTATGTTTTTGCTCAGCTTTGTGTTTTTACACACAATGCATCACAAAAAGGGGCATCTGTAGACACCTAAAACGTGTCATGTTTAGGAAACCACTCATATGAGCACATCTAAAGACCATATATCTAATTTTGGACCTTTACAAGAGCAATCAATGGTCCTAACCACTCAAAATGGCAATTTTAACCCATCCAAGCTTATTCGTTGTAAACTAGAGCGGCTGGATCCTGGACGCTCAAGCTGAGATTGGCCAGACCTTAGCCATTGCAGATGATAGTGGCCAAATCTTAGTCACTGCAGATGACAGCGACTCAGCGGCTTAGTCATAAAAAGCACTTTGCCGAAAAAAAAGCCTAATCAAGGGCGAAAGTGGTAGTTTACATGCAATAAAGTGAGCGGGGATAACTTTGCATTCCCCCTCACAACCAGTTCACATGGGAGACTTGAGTCTAAATTTAGACTTCAATTAACTGACCTTCAAACATTAAAAAAATATAAAGCTTCTCATTCTAACAACCATTTTGCATAGGAGACTCAAATGGGCAGTTAGACTTCAGTTAATTGGCCTCCAAATATAGAAAAAGAACAAAAGATTCTCATGCTAACAATCATTTTGCATAGGAGACTCAAGTGGGCAGTTAGACTTCAGTTAACTAGCCTCCAAACATATACAAAGGACAAAAGCTTCTCATGCTAACAACCAGTTTGCATAGGATACTCAAGTGGGCAGTTAGACTTTAGTTAACTGGCCTCCAGACATAGATAAAAGACAAAAAGCTTCTCATGCTAACTCTCACTATGCATGAGAAATTCATTCCTAGGGCTTGGACATAGACCTAGGGTTTCATCTATAAAAGGTGCAAGCCTGAGAGCACCAGAGGATAGAGGAGGATCATATATCAATTTTGAGACCAAGGATGATATTTTAGCAAACTTCTTTGACAGAGCATTTCTTGGAGAAGATACGCAGTGAAGCCCTATCGAATTGGAGAGCAGATCTGAGTACCCTTGAGGAGAAACAAGGTGCTAACCAACTGAGAGGTAATTATCCATGCACATACAATATTCATTTAACATTAATAGCAAGCTTAAGATCCATAGCCTTGGAGCAAGAGAACAGGTTTCATTCTAGTGTCCGCTGTCTTGGACAGTGGCCCGCAGGCCTAGTCTAGGGTTTTGATATTAGCTTATTTCATTCTGTTTTCTTTATGTTTTCATGTCATTAGCATAAGATCCATTTTAAGCATTAGTTTCATTACATTGAGCATATTTCCTTTCATTATCAGATTTATTGCTAACAGCCTCATCCAGGGAAGCAATCTCGGACAGTTAAACGTGTATTGTTGTTTGAATTGCATATAGGGCCACAGGTTCATGAGACATAATCCACGACATATGAGAGCAAGAGGATCTATCCAGGAGACATACCTGGAGAAGGAGGCATTTGTAAGCCCTCAAAAATTTTTGTGTGTGGAACCAAGAAGCATTTTAGAGCGCACCATCCCTTTTGCAAAAGGGGACATCTCTTCATCCACTTGTAAATCATTGTATCAAGATGGGTATCCCTAAGAGGGACCGACATGTAATCAAGGTTTAATATTAATGAAAGACCCATTATTTATCATTTTCATTTTATATGTTTCTCGTAATATTTTAGCTTCATTTTGGGTATAATAATAACATCGCAAGTAGAGTAAAGAGCGGTGTGTGTGTCCCGGGGTTGCTACAAAAGTTTGGATAAAATTTATTATTGATTGACAAATTCTTTCTTGGATAAGATTCAATTGGTGTAACTCTTGTTGGATATGATTTTAATTAGCATAAAATATTAATTGGAAAAGAAGAGTGTTGTAGAATTCATTATTATTTATTTCCTTTTGAAAAGTTGGGTTAAAGAAGGATTCGACCGTTTGCTTTCATTATTTTTTGGAAGTTGTTTGCATTCATTTTGGAAAGAATCTTATGTCATGATATATTTATAGAGCTTTAACTCCACTTTAGAATCCAAGGTAAGAGAAATTATCGACCATATGGAAGTTGTGAATTCTATTTGAAGTTCATGAAACATGTCAAAGTTATCTTAAATGATCTAGAAGAAGAGTGCTTTTCATGTTCCATTAAAAATAATAATGATAGCAATCATGGAGAAAGGTGAAATGACTTCAGGCCTAAGGGAGAGAACGAAAAAGAGAGAGATTGAAGAAAAAGGATGGAAAAAACTCAATCTGGAGGAAGACAGATACATCTCTGAGGAAAATTGTGCTTCTTACCAGGTAGATTCAACTTCTTATTAACTTGGAATGAGAAATAAAATTATGATTATATTTTTAATAAAATATGTGTTGGGATGAATTGGGAAGAGAATTTCAAGGTCTGGTATGCTTTATGAAATGAAAAAGATTACTTATTTGAGTAGTAGTTCTTGTATATTTTGGAGTATTTGATGTTGAATGAATATTAGTTAAGCATTGGAGATCTTTATTACTCTAGAACCTCAAAGACTGAATAAGTTGTGTCTTCTACGAATTGTTGACTTTGTGTGTTTTGGACTATTGATTCATTTTCCGCATGTTGAGTAAGATGCTAGACTTTGTTAGGGTTCATGTCTTCATTGGACATAGGAATAAATAGATTCTGATTTCTGTCAACTTCTAAATGTGTGGAGGATTCCAAAAACATAGATTAAGATAAAAAAAAAAAATTAACTATAGCATTGTCTGGTGATTCCCAAATTCGTCAAAAGAAGCATTTTTAGATAACAGTGGCTATAAGTTGTCCACTCCAGATTGAATTGGATAATAGAAATGTTATTTTTTTTTTATGTGTTCTTTGATAAAGTTCTATTCATAAATGGATATATAGTATGTATGTTGCTAAAATTTTAGTATGTTTGAAAGAAGAAAGAATTCTAAATTTTGAAGTGAATTATAGGATTTATTTTGAATAGATTACTTTTCTTTGTGATATCCAGAAAGACTTGAGATATTTTAATTAAACTAGTTTGTTTTATTTGGGTTTTGATTTTGAGAAAATATCTATAGTTGCCAATGAATGTATAGGCATAGATTAAATGGTGAAAGAAGAAACAAAATTCTTCCATAACTGTGTAATACAAAAAAGATGATATTACTTATTGAGTTATGGCCAATAGTGAATCTAGCATGTTAATGATGGTGGTAATTTTTGCATTATCATGCACTGGAAAAAATAAGAAAGCATGTAGGATTACATTTCATGAGTTTGATGATCCCTCTTCAAGTTAAATTCTCGACTAGTAAAGATGAGTTGTGGTCAAGTGAACCTTGGTACACAAGAACAATTTTTGGTTGCAAGCGTTAGCCGAGACTCTTTATTTGAAGTACCATAGAATGGGAGTAATATGGAGGTACTGACAAATGTTGGAAATGTCCATTCTTGACATTATATGATCGGTTAGTAGTAAACTCTTGATAGAATGAGGAACTAATGCTATTTCAGTCTAAGAAAAATTCTAGTTGTTGTATTGTATTATATTTGTTGAGTAAAAACTTATCTTGTGGTTGAACCACTGTGTAATATGTGTTGAAATACTGTTAGTTTTAGAACCAAAAGGATTACAAGATTGTAATTTGTATTGGTTTGAAAATATGTAAATAGAGTTAGATCGTGTTGTGCCTTAGTTGGGTTGTTTTAAAGAAATGGTTGAACCATCTTTGGAAATCGTGAGTCTCTTGGCAAATTTTCTAGAAAATGTCCGAAGCATAGTATGTTTTGCAAATCCATTAATTAATAATTTTGTAAAGTCTATAGTGTTTTGGATTATTATTTGTGTGTGGAGATGAAATATTAAAGTATGTTGATGTTTAATTAATCCTTGCTTCTTTAAGGTGAAGAGTGTTTTTTAAGCTTCGTTTGGTATTCGTGAGATGCCTTATATCCATGAATAATCACTCCTCAATGAATGAACTTTGAGAATTATGTAATTTGATGATTAGTTTGTTTATCAACGTATTTTTAGTTTTGTTGAAGAAATTATGGAATTTGTATTTGGTTAAGTAAGGGTTAACCGTTAGCAACTATTGATTATTGGGTTTAATCTTGTAAAGATAAAACTAGGAGTTTTATTATGTCTTTAGTTTTAGAGTGAGAGATCATTATTGAATCTAGAATATGGTCTAGTTTTTGAAATACAGCTTAGTGCTCCTACACTAAAATAATTGTGTAGAGAGTAGGGATTAGCATTTGATCAAAAAGTGTTTAGTGCTCCTATACTAAAATAATTGTGTAGAGAGTAGTGATTGGAACTTGTCCTTAGTACTCCTACACTAAATGATATTGTAGTGAGTAGATATTAGGACTTTACCTTTCAAAAGAATGAAAGAGTAAATCCAATTTAGCTTGCAAAGAGTGTGCAAGGTAGTTGGTGTGGTAATAATTGTGACTACTACTTTTTACATAATGACATGTGAGAAGTAGAGATGGTTGCACTCATAAGATAAGATAGGAGTAGTTGTTGTTCATAAAGTAGGATGTTCCAGTGGATAAATGCTAGGAACCCAAACTATGAACCGTTGAATAGTAAACTCAACCAACTTTTAGAAAATATTAAAAAAATAAACTTGGCTAGACCTAGATTTTTGAGTGGTAAAAATTGGGTGATGACACCTACCTGGTATGTATTTCATTTTGTAACTTAAGTGGGCCTAATTAAGAAGACTTTGGAACTCTAAATAGGGGATCCAAGATTATAATATTGTAGGGGTAGGGTTATACACCATGCTTTAATAACAAAAATATGGTTAGATAAAATATATTGGGTAAACAACATCCTCCATGAAGATCATCTCATATGACCTATGTAATGTCCCCTTTCTAAGCAGTCAACTAGTTGTGATGTTCTAGCCTATTCCCGGGTTCCCGTAGGCAGGATCAGTTGTGTGGGAGCCCATTGGGAGAGCTCAGATGATGTCAGAACGGGTAGTACTTCAGATTGCCAGTTTCTTGGACCGTTTTGGGCATCTTTGCAGGGACTTACTATTTATAGTAAGTCGGTGATTAGGGTTTCTGGTCCGGTGGACAGGGTAATGATATTCTTCGCCAAATTGGGTACCCAGATATCTCTTCAGTTGCTTGGTTTAGGCCCTTTCCGGGACACAAGTGCAGAGACTTACTATTTTTAGTAAGTCAGATTCAAGGGTTATCAGTGGAAATGGAAAGTACGATTGGACACTTCGGCGAAATGGGTATCCCTTTCCATATTTTGTTTGGAGTTCCGGATTCCAGAAGGCAGAGATTTTAATGTGTAAAGTTAATTATATTAAATTAAATATTTAATATAGTTTACTTTATATTATTTTATTAATGGGGAGATATAAGATGGTATTATAGTCACTTAAAATAAAGTTAATATTATAGAGTGACTTTGTAAATGGGTCCTAAGTATGAACTTTAAGTTATATAACTTAAAGTATGTCTAAGAATCATGAAAGGGGACATAATAAAGAATAAAAGAATATTATAAGTGCAAAAAGAAGCTTCTGGAAGGATGGGGTCCCTTGGAGAAATTATAAATTGAGGTTGAGCTCCTCATTTTGGAGGTTTTTTGGTGATTATTTCTGGATATCTCTTGGAGAGTATTTTTCTTGCAGCTGTTGCAGGGAATTCTTGGCTTGTTCAGAGACGGAAACCTCCAGCAGGATCATCATCTTCGGGGTTGAGAGATACCCTCAGGGTGATTTTCGGGCATTCTCACTCAGGGAGTGCATTTGGATTACATTGAGCAGATTTTCAAAGTATTTTGTGAGGAGTTTGGTGAAGGGTTTCAGATTTAATTGCTGCATTTTAAGCTCCTTCCAGCTACAGCTTGGCCGTACCATTTGGCCACCATTTCAGCATTGTGGCGAGGTGTTTATGCTAGGGTTTCTTACAATAATATTTGCAAATCCATTTCTCATGCCTAGCGACCAGTTTTGAAGGGTTTTTGCATTGTTTCCAAGGCAGATTTAATTTCTATTAGCAGGCCATACAATTCCATGTCTAGTCGTACATGTTGGTGAATACATTGGAAATCGTGCCAATCTAAAATCTGCAATTTACGGTGATTTTATGGTCAGTACCTGGTCGCCCAACATTTAGAAGCTATTTGTACTAATCTATGAACAATTTGATGCACTGTATTCGAAGTTTGAAATGAAATATAAGTTTTCTGGAGTTGCTGATAACCAGTGTTATTCCTATCATTTTCAAAAATTCATATCTTCCGGGTATGATCGTATTTTGTCAATTCCTTTTGTAGGAATTTAGATGAAGGTGTCGTCTTGCTATTTCCAAGTTTTTAGAATTTTTTCATCAAGTAGTTTAAAAGTTGTTCAATTTCGAAGTTAGTGGTTTTGAAGCTGTTAAAACTCAGAAAAAATTACAAAAAAAATCAGAATACTTCAAAAACCAAAAAACAGTCAAAAAACCAAACTCAGAACAGGGCAGCACATTACAGTGGTATCAGAGCCCAGCTTATTCTGCCAGCCTGTTTGGGTTCATATCTGGTGTGTGTTCTCATAACTTCTTCAGCTAAGAGTTGGTTAGTCCGGTGTGAAAATGGAACCACTCAGTGATGGGAATAGGTTTCAGCGTGAGTTTTTGGAGGGTCAGAGAAAGTTGCAACAGTCCATTAACCAATTGGCTGCTATGATGACAAATTCTCCACTTACAATTCCTCCTCAGGTAAAGGTTGAGCCTACAGTCATTGAATTACTTGATCAGTTCCAGCAGGAGTGGGAAGCTCTTGATGAGGGTTATCACGCCCTTATGACTTATGAAGATTACATTGATATGCGTATGAGGCAACAACCAAACGGAGATGAAAAAATGAGTCTTCTTGAGAAGATGAACAAAAAATCAAAACACAATGTTGATGGAGCTGAAGATTCAAAGACTACTGCTGAAGAAGAAATCAAATCAGAAGATTGTGTTGAAGACAATGGTCCATTACATGAGGTATGTGTAGTAGAATCACAGATTGATTCCATGGACATGCATGCACCGATATATGATGAGATTGCATCTAATGAGAACATTAAATCAGCAACATTGGATGTGACTGTGGAGCAAGTTACTGAAGACTCTAAGTTTGACAGTTGCCTTGATGAGTCTAAGGGAGATGATGCATACAATGACAAAATTGATGAAGGGAAAGAGCATGGTGGGATTGTTTTTGGCGCCTTTTGGTTCCCATGATATTACAGAGCATGACAAAGTTGATTATGTTGCTGATTTCCAATCAGATTTCAGTGATGTTTTACCTCATCAGGACAGCCATAAAAATTCACTGAATAATGGGGTTATTGCTGATTATGATGCATTTTCAGATTTAATGCTTGATGACACAATTACCTATGTTGATAAGAACCTTGATGCATTTTCAGATGACCATAGGACTGATGTGTTTCAGAGTGGGCAGCAGAGAGAGCATGTGAATAAGGGAGTTCGGGACAGTCACACCTTCCTTGATCTGGAGAGCAACTCATTCAGTAAGGTAATTCCTCATGAAGAGTACAATGTTCATTTGATTTCTCAACATGGTGATCAGCTTATTGTACCATGGGATCCGGGTGTGTTGGCACCTAAGTTTGACGAAGAACCACTTGGGAATGAAATTCCTCTTGCCCCAAGTGATGAACTATCAGTAGAGCGAATGATAAGCAAAGAGGAAGCCAAGGCAAATGATTTTTTTGAAGACCATTGCCAGGTATATAATTCTGAAATTTTAATGCAAAAATCTGATTTTAATTCAAGGACTAGTGAAGACACAATTGTTGCAGCCCTATCCCGTGTTGATCACACTCATAAATTTGTTGAAGAGCTTTATTGGAAGGCTCATATTGAGAGGAGGCAAAAGGGTGTTGAAGGGATAATCTCTATTGCTGATTTACAAACATTGAAAGTAGCCTTGGAAACCATGAAATCAGATTTCATAAATATACTTACAGACAGGGATCATTCTATCAAGCTTGCTGAAGAGACCCTTGGTGCATTAAAGGGTAAAGAGGAAGAAGTTGATAGGCTCACTCTTGAGCTTGAGTCAACTAGAGTCTCATTATCAGATGCTCACATGACATTGCATGAAACTGAAAGGGAACTTGCTGCTGTTATAAAAACTAGAGAACAAGAGAATAAGGATAGAGCCATGGAGATTGGGCAGTTGGTTGATGAGCTCGATAGCATTCAGGAGGACTTTGAGTTAGTCCATTGTCCAATGAAATCAGATTATGTAAATTTGGATCAGTAGGTTAATTGGGATGAGCATAAGGATAATGACAATTTCCAGTGGGTCGGCAATCCATTGTTTGAAATGGATAGTGAGACATCATTTGATAACCCACTCTTCGAGATGCATGAGGTTGGCTTGCTTCCTATGACGGATCATGATGGCATTGATCGTTGTGACATGATGATAGATCTGGTGGTCACACCACAAGGAGAGGAGTTCATAGATGAATTAGTTGGTAATGAGGTGGAGCGACCCTGTGTGCTTCCTGCATGTATCACTACACCTTCAGTTGACCTTCTTATGATGATTGGTATGGCGCAGCTTTATCTTGATGTTACCACTTGGGAGGTGAGTTACTTCATTCAGGATCAGAGGTATGTGCTACCTAATGTTTTGAGAGACATATCTTGGGCATTGATTGGTCATGGGAGTGAATGTAGTGTTGTTGTCCCTCTTGTGATCAGCCATGTTTTGCATCCATTTGAATTCATGCAAGTGGATTGGAGAGAGATTCTGAAAATGTATTGGGATTTTGTTGAGTTGGTGACTCGTTGGGAGGTCATCTCAGCTAGCATTATGACCAGATTTAGCATTCATGTGGACAGATTTCTTATTTGCAGCAGTGGTTACTCATGTGGTACGCTGATTTTTCTAAAATCAGACTTTGAGATGCTTATTTTAGCTTTGGACAGCGGGATATATCTTCATTTTTGGACATCTTGTGAGTGTGGTTGCAGCCACTTCATGTTGATGATTGATATTTCTTCTGATATTACTCATTTGTTTGTTGTTGAGGGGGGGGGGGTTTTTTTTTTTTTTTTTTTTCGGGGGTTTTTTTTTGTGTGTGGGTTTTTTTGTTCTTGTTGGCGGGGGCTTCCCCGGAGGTTTTTTTTTGGTTTCTGCTGGCCCTCCTATATTTGCCACTTAATGGAGAGTAAGCAGCACTTTTGTTGGACCATCGTGGAGAGATTGGTTGAGAATCATGCTTCCATGATGAGCAGAGTGTTTTTTCAGGAGCACAGGTTCAGTTGCTATCCGTACATTCTGAGGATGAGTTTGATGACATCAGAGGATGAACAAAGAGTTTTTCACTTTTTACTTGCGTGTGGGCAGCAGATTGCGGATGCTTTTTTAGTTGTCTGTTATGCATGGGATCACTTGAGGCACTACAGGAGTATGAACGTTGAGATGAGACTTCTGGATAGTGATTATGGAGGCAACTCCGGAGTGGTTTTTGCAGTTGCCTATGATGGAGATTACACTGATGCTACTTGTCACATGATATTTTATTCCAGCTCAGACAGGTATTTCAGTTTCAGCCTGGAGGGCGATCATGTTGAGGTGAGATCTGCTGAGCAGGATGATACCTTATTGTGCAGACTATTTTTCCTGGTGCAGCTGATCAGTTTGGACAATGTTAGTGCAGGAGTAGCCCATGCTGGGTTGATCACGCATGAGTCTCTTCATGACTTTGAGCTCAGTTTTTGCAGGCATATCAGTTCAGATTTTGAGCTTATCTTTGGGTTGCAGGAGCAGGATGTACAGTTTGAGCATAGTGGATTTTTTGTTGTGATCAGAGTGGCACAGCGTCAGCGTAGTGGATTTCTCCTGAGGGTTGTTTGGGATCCTGGTATTTTATATGACAGCAACCAGGAGTAGACAATTGACTGGGGCATACTTGAGTATTGCTTGGGGACAAGCAATCTTTGGGAAGGGCGGACTGTAATGTCCCCTTTCTAAGCAGTCAACTAGTTGTGATGTTCTAGCCTATTCCCGGGTTCCCGTAGGCAGGATCAGTTGTGTGGGAGCCCATTGGGAGAGCTCAGATGATGTCAGAATGGGTAGTACTTCAGATTGCCAGTTTCTTGGACCGTTTTGGGCATCTTTGCAGGGACTTACTATTTATAGTAAGTCGGTGATTAGGGTTTCTGGTCCGACGGACAGGGTAATGATATTCTTCGCCGAATTGGGTACCCAGATATCTCTTCAGTTGCTTGGTTTTGGCCCTTTCCGGGACACAGGTGCAGAGACTTACTATTTTTAGTAAGTCAGATTCAGGGGTTATCAGTGGAAATGGAAAGTACGATTGGACACTTCGGCGAAATGGGTATCCCTTTCCATATTTTGTTTGGAGTTCCGGATTCCAGAAGGCAGAGATTTTAATGTGTAAAGTTAATTATATTAAATTAAATATTTAATATAGTTTACTTTATATTATTTTATTAATGGGGAGATATAAGATGGTATTATAGTCACTTAAAATAAAGTTAATATTATAGAGTGACTTTGTAAATGGGTCCTAAGTATGAACTTTAAGTTATATAACTTAAAGTATGTCTAAGAATCATGAAAGGGGACATAATAAAGAATAAAAGAATATTATAAGTGCAAAAAGAAGCTTCTGGAAGGATGGGGTCCCTTGGAGAAATTATAAATTGAGGTTGAGCTCCTCATTTTGGAGGTTTTTTTGGTGATTATTTCTGGATATCTCTTGGAGAGTATTTTTCTTGCAGCTGTTGCAGGGAATTCTTGGCTTGTTCGGAGACGGAAACCTCCAGCAGGATCATCATCTTCGGGGTTGAGAGATACCCTCAGGGTGATTTTCGGGCATTCTCACTCAGGGAGTGCATTTGGATTACATTGAGCAGATTTTCAAAGTATTTTGTGAGGAGTTTGGTGAAGGGTTTCAGATTTAATTGCTGCATTTTAAGCTCCTTCCAGCTACAGCTTGGCCGTACCATTTGGCCACCATTTCAGCATTGTGGCGAGGTGTTTATGCTAGGGTTTCTTACAATAATATTTGCAAATCCATTTCTCATGCCTAGCGACCAGTTTTGAAGGGTTTTTGCATTGTTTCCAAGGCAGATTTAATTTCTATTAGCAGGCCATACAATTCCATGTCTAGCCGTACATGTTGGTGAATACATTGGAAATCGTGCCAATCTGAAATCTGCAATTTACGGTGATTTTATGGTCAGTACCTGGTCGCCCAACATTTAGAAGCTATTTGTACTAATCTATGAACAATTTGATGCACTGTATTCGAAGTTTGAAATGAAATATAAGTTTTCTGGAGTTGCTGATAACCAGTGTTATTCCTATCATTTTCAAAAATTCATATCTTCCGGGTATGATCGTATTTTGTCAATTCCTTTTGTAGGAATTTAGATGAAGGTGTCGTCTTGCTATTTCCAAGTTTTTAGAAATTTTCATCAAGTAGTTTAAAAGCTGTTCAATTTCGAAGTTAGTGGTTTTGAAGCTGTTAAAACTCAGAAAAATTACAAAAAAAATCAGAATACTTCAAAAACCAAAAAAACAGTCAAAAAAACCAAACTCAGAACAGGGCAGCACATTACAACCTATGACCAAAGAGAAATTAAAAAAATAGCTTTACCTTTTAAATTAATAATAATTGAAATATTGGATAATATGAGTAATAATAGGATTTGAGACTGAGTGTAGCCGAAAGCGAGTGCAAGCCGAAAGCGAGTGCAAGTATGAGTAGGGAGTGAGTGCAACCAAAAGTGAGTGTAAGCGCAAGCCAGGATTGAGTGTGAGCACGAGTCGAGAGTGAGTGCAACCGAAAGCAAATACGAGCACAAGCCTTGAGTGAGTGCAACCAAAAGTGAGTGCAAGCATGAGCTAAGAGTGAGGAGGAAGTGTGAGCAAGGAAGCAAAAAGTAGAAAACAAAGTGTGATCAAGGAACAAGTGCCACTTCTTATTCCAGATCTTAGGATAAATTAAAGCATTCATTTGAAGAAAATCTAAGTAACATGAAAAGAAAGTCATTTGTGAAAGTCCTTATGAAAGTATGAATGGTCAAGTTGGAAGTATTGATTCTCTAGCTAGCAATAAGAGGAAGAGTGAATCTATGGAAAACCCGGTCCAAGGAGCATATTCTACACCAGAAGTGATTATCAAGGATGAGATGATTGAACATGATATACTGGTTCTTAAAACCAAAGGGTTAATATGTAAGTTTCATGGATATTGGTTAGGTTCTTGTGAGATTCAAAATTGGATCAGGTGGAAGTGGGGATTGAATTCATTTTTTTTTTGTTTATGGAAAACATCCTAGGAGGGATACCACTTTTGGGTAAGACCCAAGGAGGCAGGGGTATCTCTTCCGCCAAAAATACCCAAGGCTCGCACTTGGCCTACCACCTTTGACACACGTAAAGAGCATGCTTGAAACAACACAAAACAAGAACACACGAACACAAAAATCTAAAACAAAAAAAAGCATACTCCTTGAGTGTGTAGACAAGAAAAAGCACAACCAAACACACGCACAAAAAAAAATATGAACCACACAAAACAAACACACAAACAACATAGCAAAACACAATTAAAAAACACACAATAAAATAAAATAAAACAACAAAAAAAAATAACACCAAAACATGAAACACAGAAAAAACCACAAACACAGCATAACAAAACACTACCAAAATAAAAACAACAAAAATAAACAAATACACCACAAACAAAAAACCATAGAAGAATTCAAATTACTCCATGACTTTTCTTCCAAAAGGAATTTTTCTCATTATTTTCTCCAATTCAAAAATAAGGGATAAAATAATGGATGGAGGCCCATGGTTTAGGAGTAAAGATGCATTATATTTAAGACCTTGGAGTGATAATTTTTCTATGGATACATAAACTTTTAAAAGGCTTCAAGTATGGATTAGGCTTTTTGGACTTCCTTATCAACTCATCAGTAAGGAGGTTTTGAAGAATATTTGTAATACTCTAGGTGAACTAATCCAGGACAAACCAACTACTAAGGAGAGAAGGCAAGTTGTATACACTTGAATATGTGTTGCCATGAATATTTCTAAACCTATACCACAGTCGATTAAGATTAAATCTGAATCAAGAGAATGGGATCAACAAGTGGATTATAAAAATATTCCATTTCGATGTCGTAAATATCATGAAACTAGGCACATGGTAAGAGATTGCAAAGTGAAAATGGAGGAAGAGATGGAAATTTTTGGGCATGAGGGTAGCTTCAATTTGAAACAAGGAGATCATATCACAGGCGAATCTAGGTCAAATCAAAGATTTTCCACTCCTAAGAAAGTGTCTAGAAAAATCTCTCTACATCATTAGATGGAAAAGGCCATTACAATTCACTCAAATTAGCCATTAGAAGAAAAAAATGATATGGGGGATGAGGAAGTACAATGCGCAAGTTCAAATATAAAAGGAGCTAAAGGTGTGAAGTAAGAGGGGAAGGTAAATTTTAAAACAAAGGAAGATGAGACGAATTTTAAAGCAAATGAGGTGAAGGAGGTCAAGCTTAATCTAGGTAAATCACCTTTATTATTCTCAACTAGCTTAAAATATTCTCCCTACAATAAAAATGAAAATAGTACATAGTGTATTCCTTGCACTTTAGGATTTCAAGAGCAGTATAGTAAAGAAAAATGTATGGAGGATATCCAAGGAAATTTAGGGTTTTTAGACCAATATAAGAAAGTGATGACTATGGAGGATCATCTATGCAGTTTAAAGTTTTCAAGGTAACATAAAGAAGAAAATGCTAATGAGGCTATTCCTTGCACTTTCGACTCTTTAGTGCAACATACATCTTTAGAAGATAAAACTCATTTTGAACAATATGAAAAAATAGAAGAGATTGATGAAGATGAGAGTGTTTGTGGTAATGGAAGAAGGAGAGGAAGGCCATCAAAGTAGGAACAAAGAGAAAAAAAAACACAAAAGAATATTGATCTAGGAAGCCAAATAAAAATATCATAGGTTTTAAGAAGAAGTGGGGCTAATCCCACTAATAAAAATAAAAAGGATTGATGAAAATGATATCAATGGAATATTAGGGGTATGAATAAAACCCCTAAAAAAATAGTTATTAAGAAATTAATAGGTTGTTATAGCTTTGAGTTTACTTTAATACAAGAAATAAAATTAAGCAGTGAGGAATGTAAGGATGCTTTTAAGAAGAATTAGAAGATAGGTGATTATTTAGCAGTTTATTCTACAAGAGCATAGGCATTATTGCAATAATATGGGACAAATGCAAATGGTATGGATAACTATTATAAGCAAAAAACAATTGGGTTTCAGGATTATTTTGCAGGAAAGAGGAAAACACCAAAGTTGGGGTTATAAATGTATATGCTCCAACTATAGTTACTCCTCGTGAAATATGTTGGAAAGATATTAGCATTTTTTCAAATACAATGATGATTCATTGTGATCTATGGATTCTTGGGGGTGATTTTAATATTGTTCTCTCTCCTTTGGAAAAGAAGGATGGCATTCTAGGATGGTATAAATCAATGCAATATTTTGCTTCATTTATCAATTAAAATAACTTTTGAGGTGTTAGTCCCTCAAGCTTTCAATATACATGCGATAATAGATGCATTGGAAAAATTCATATAATAGAAATATTGGATAGATTCTTGTTTTCCAATAAATGGTTGCAAATAAAGTATATAATATCTTCTTTTGACTTGTGAGTTACCTAGTTAAGGTCATCCAAAGCCATTTCACTTCCAGTTTATGTGGCTCCAACACCCTGATATTTTCTAGATGGTTATGTTGTTATGGTGGGATGAATCAAAATTTGAAGGATCAATTATGTATAGGTTTGTTCAAAAGTTGAAATATTTAAAGGAGCAAATGAAGATATGGAATGCCAAATATTTTGGTAACATTTTTAACGAAAGAAAATAAATTGAATCCAAGCTCAAAAATTTACAAGAGATAGTAGAAATTAATGGAATGGATCAGGATTCTTATGTGAAATAAAAAACAATTATTTTCTGATTATCATAATGCATTGAAAAAGGAGGAGTCATATTGGTTTCAAACATCTAGAGAGAAATGGCTCAAGGAGATAGAAATACAAAAAAATCATGCTACAAAAAAAATAAAAAAATTTGTTCGTCATATAAAAAATATTATAAATCCAAATGGAAGAAATATTAAGGACAAAGAATATATAAGGAAGAAAAAAATTAATTATTTCAAAAATATTTTGTCAAATTCTAGCCAACATAAAGAAGCACAAGATTTTTTTTTGTAAAATATTCCATCAATTATCACTCAGGGATAAAATGAAAGCTTGATGAAGAAGATATCTATGGAGGAGATCCATGAAGTAGTTTTCTCTTTCCATCCTAACAAGGCACCTGGTCTTGATGGATTTCCTGCAATTTTCTTTCAATTTTTTTGAGATTTATTGAAGAGTGATATGTTAGTTGTGGTTGAAGGGGCCTGAAAAAGGAAGGCTATAATAAGTGAGACCAATGCTACTTTTATTACCCTGGTTTCCAAGAAAGAGGACACAAAATATTTTGATGATTTCCATCGAATAAGCCTTAATATGATTTATAATATCATTTCAAAATTTATGGCAAACAGGTTGAAGGGCATTCTAGGGTGTCTTATCTCAAAGGAACAAGGTGGATTTGTTCATGTTAAACAAATTCTTGATGGTATAATTATTGCACAAGAGGCCATACATCATTTTCATTCCATGAAAAAATCATGTATGCTTCTAAAATTAGATATGAACAAAGCATATAATAAGGTTTCCTGGAATTTTCTACATGCTATTCTCAATAAGTTTGGTTTTGATTATAGTTTGCGTGAGTGGATTAAATGTTGTTATAACACTAAAAAAAATTATATTTTGATCAATGGTTCTCATGTTGGGTACTTCAAGTCATCTTGTGGACTTCGTCAAGGTGATCCAATTTCTCTTTATCTATTCATTATTCTGGCAGAAGCATTAGGGAGAGCCTTTTCAAAGGCAAAAATGGAAGGAAAAATCAAGGGTATTCAAGTTGAAAAAAATGGTCCCTTTGAATCCCATCTCCAATTTGTTGATGATACTTTTATTTTGGGCCATCCCTCAATCAGTGAGACCATGGAGTTTAAATCAATATTATAATGCTATGAGAAGGCCACTAGACAGTTGGTAAATACTACAAAATAATAATAAAAAATCATTAATATTACCCTAGGTTTACAACAAATTATTGTGAATATTTTAGGGTTTAGAATTGAAAAATATTGATCAATCTACTTGGGCATTCCTTTGTCTGATAAAGGAAATAAAAAGGAGCCTTGGATCTCTTTTTTGGATAGAATGAAAGCTTGCTTGGCAAGTTGGAAAGGTAAGTTCTTAACCATGGCAAGAAGACTACAACTCATAAAGACTACATTGCAATCCATTCCTATTTATATGATATCACTTTTAAGATTGCCAATAGGTATTGCATTAGAAATTGATGAAATTTAAAGGCTTTCTATGGAAAGGTTAAGAAAAAATTTAGGTTTCCTCTTTGTATGTAGGATAGGGTTTGCAAAGGAAAGAATATTGGAGGAGTAGGGTTGCGGAATTGCAAACTTATAAATTTAACATTAGGAGCAAAGCTTAGGTGGAGATTATTCAAAGATTAAGGAAAGAATTGGGTAAAAATATTACTTCAAAAATATATAGGTTCTCTTGATGCAATGAAATTATTTAGGAAAATAACTCTATCCAAAGGATCGTCAATATGGGACTTCATGTCAAAGAGTTTTCAATTGATAAATAAACATATTAGATGGTCAATCAATGAGGGGAGTTATGCAAAATTTTGGTATGATGCTTGGTTGAAGCCTTATCCTCAGCCTTATCCTCTTATCTATGACTCAAAATGGAAACCATTGTGTCAAACGAGAGTTTTATTTGCCAATTTTTACATAAAAGGAAGAGTTGATTTGGAATTTATCAAAGGATGGTGGATACTCGATCAAGTCGGAATATGATGATTTAGAACAATAAAAAATTCTTTCTCCCAAAGTTTTTTCTTGGAAGAACATTTGGTCATTAGAGGTTCTCCCTAAGGCCTCAACATTTCTTTGGTTAGTAGTTCAAAGTAAGATTATTACGAGAAAGAGTCTACAAAGAAGAGGATATTATTGACCCTTCATATGTACTTTGTGTGAGAAGGATTTGGAAACATCAGACAATTTACTTCTTCATTGTCCATTTGCTCACACCATTTGGGGTTATTTTTTTAAAATATGAAATTTTATTAGATAGCTCCATCAACATTGAAAGAGTTGATAAAATGTTGGATAAATTATTTCAAACCTAAAGCATTATGTATTCTTTGGAGGATTGGCCTTGCCATTATTCATGGAAATTTATGGCTTGAAAGGAATAACAAAAATTAAAAAAATAAATCTCAAAATCAAGCCCAAGTTTGAAACTCTATTATTGCCTCTCTTGCAGAATATCTACAAATATGGTGCTCATCATGGGAAGTCCAAATTGTAGAAAAAAATGTGGTAATAACTTGGCCATAGAATTTGAACATACATCAAAGAGTCATCAACAACAACAAAATTAAAACAAAGGATCTACTTCGATCTATGGTAAAATGGAAATGTACCGAAACTAGGCTTATCAAAATTAATTTGATGGTGCTTCTAAAGGAGATCTAGGAAAAGTTGGAGGTGGTGTTTTTAGAAGTAATGAAGGAAAAATTCCCCTCACTTATTCAAAATCATATGGAAATTCCACTAACAACTATGCTAAGGCTAGGGCAATTCTTACAAGGAATAAAATTGTAGTAGAAAAAGGATGGAAATATATTTCAATTGAAGGGGACTCTCAAACTATCATCAAAGCTATTAACAAAAATGGATGTGGAGACTGAATAAAAAAATAATATTATTGTTGATGTTCATCATCTATTACTAGAGGTAATCTCCTAGCAGTGTGAGCATATTTATAGATAAGGAAATTGGGTAGTTGATAGATTAGTGAATTATGGTGTTGATATTCATCTAGGTAAAATTCAATTTTTAGAAGGCAATTAGCTAAGTGAAAATTTTATGTCTTAATAAAAATTATGTCAAAGAGATCATTGTGGAAACATAGCACTTCGAGGAAGTTGAAAAATATATTTAAGAGAAAAAATGTGATAAAAAGGTATGTTGCAGCAAATGTAATATTTTAGTATTTTGATGGGAGTGGCTCCCAATAAAAGCCACATATAACTTGTTAAAAAATAATAATTGAAACATAAATAAAGTATTTGCATTGGCAATAGTTATTGTATATAATAATTTTATATAACATAAACATATTCTAAGTAATATTATTGTGAAAAATTCTTTGTATCTATAATATAATATAATAAAATTATATATATATATATATATATATATATATATATATATATATATATATATATATATATATATATATATATATATATAATTGGTTACAATTGTTAGATATGATGACTTTATAGTGTATTACATATCCTTAAAAAACACCAACAAATATTCAAGTTAAATTTTAAAAAATGAAGGGTGAAAACACTTGGTTGAAGTGTTAGCATCCTTATTTCAAATGAAGGCAATGTAAATTTCATAACGCTTTATTGAAAAATATATAATATAAAATTTAATATATAAAATTAAAATATTATTTAATAAAATAAATATTTGATTTTTATGGTTGAAGTTTAACTAGTGAGAAATAGAATGAATTAAAATGAAATAAATCCAGGTGTTGTAGGTGAGTTGGAGAGGAGAGGGCAATCCTCCAAGGGAGGTTCCAGGTTCAAATCTCCACCCTACCAAAAAGTTAAATTGGGTATCAAAAATCCAATTGATAATGTTGGTGCGCATAGGGTCCCGGGTGACTTTGACGGTGTAGAACCCCCTGTTTGTGGTCTCTTAGACCAATGGCCCCGCAAGGGGTTTTTTGCTTAAAAAAAATGAAATAATTTTACTTACGTTTATGAGACCAAAACAGTTTATGGGATCAAGAGCTTTAATACAAGATGAGGTATGGTTTACAACCCTACTCCTATTTGGATTCGAACTTTGTACTTCTTATTCAGAGTTCAAAGTCTTATCAATATTTAAAAAATATTTTTTTTCAAAGTAAAAAAAGAGTATAATTGTTTACAATTTTATTTAAAAAATTGTTCAACAAAGTCAAAAAGATCAACATCCTTTTATCATCGTTTGAAGTGCGTTTCTTTTATTTTTGATTTTAATGAGAAGTTCCTTTATTTCTTCTATTCTTAATTCTTCGAAAAGTTCTATGAGTGACTTCACTTTTAAAGTGTCTTCATATGCATTTCTAATGTCCTTGTAGGACATTCGATGACAAAATGTTTTTTCATCTTCACTACTTCTATTGTGCAAAAGAAACACATCCATTCTAACCATGCCTCTTGAGGTATTATCCATCTTTCAATTTTGCATATGAGATGGTGTGAACTAGATATTAGTTGGGCTATAAACATTTTTTTCTTCATTTGATTTTTGTATCTATGTATATCTTTTGGTTGTACTCACAGTTTGGGTTGAATATGTCGATGTATAATTTTATTTCCTTTCTAAATTTTTCAATCCACATTATAAGTCTGAATTTTACCCTCACATGCTCTTTAATTTCTTTGTTGGAGTTTGGACCTCATAAAATTTAATCCTCTATTTTCCATCCATTTGTTTTTTTGTGTCATCCATATGCCTTTTCTTCTATTTAGTATTTCTTTGATTACCTAATTTGGCAATATGTTATCTTCCATTCTTTCTATTTTTGTTAGGTATCTTAATAGTCTTACCATAACTTTTGCTTTTAGTGGAAAAGTCCAGAGTGATGTTATCATTATGAAATTATTTGTAATTTGTCGCTTTTGAATTCTTTCTATTTTCTTCATTTAAAATTTGATGTATTGCTACCCCACATCTCACACCCATATAGCACCACTAGAATAACTAATAACCCAAAAAATACCCTAATGGTTTTCCAATTTCACATATTTATTTTTTCTTCCCTATTTAGCAACAAGTAGAGTGTCCTCCATCGTAGGATGTATTTGTTCCATCCTACATATTCCCTAATTGAGTTTACTTTGAAAATTTATTTTAAGGTATTTGTATCTTGTTACTACCTCTAAAGGTTTTCCTTCATATAAAATATATGGTTGCTTTTGTTCTCTCCAAGTAGAGAAGACCATAATTTTACTTTTGCTAGTGTTTACTTGCATCTCAACTTCTTTACAAAAATGCTCTAAAGCTTTTAGATGTTCTTTTAAAATTTCAAGTGTCTTGCCAATCAAGATGAGGTCATTGGCATAGAGGAGAAGTTTCATTTTATAATTAACCAACTGTATTCCCTCTCCTCCCATCCTTTCCACTCATTGCTCCAATTTTTCAATATAAAGGTCAAATAAAGTAGGTGATGATGGACAGCCCTGTTTCACCCCAATATCACTCCCAAAACACTATGATAGTCATTTTGGAGTTTTGATCTTTCTACCATCTAATCATAAAGTCTGCATATAATTTGTTTGTTGTTGGTTGGTAGGCCAATTTCTTCTATTTTTTCTATAATTTATCTTTAGGTACTACATCAAAATCCTTTTTAAAATCTGCAAAACAACAATAAACTTCTTCGTTTTCATTCCATATACCCTCTATTAGGTTTTTTAAAGCAATGCAGTGATACATTATTGAGTATTTTGCTCTAAACCTTGCTTGTCCAACTACACTATTTCCTTGATTTTTTGCCCACTAATTGATTTTGCTTTCTACTATATTGTCAACGAATTTTACAAAAAAGAGGATTAATCATGATGGTGTGATAAGTTGCATTGTTGGTGTCTCAATTTTTATGCAATGGTATGACCATGTTGGTTATCCATTCCAATGAAAAACCTCCTTTAATGATGCCATTAAAAATATTTTGGTTGTGGATGCCAACCCCACACTTGAGATGTTTATCTTGTAGACCATCTATATCCTGAGCTTTACCTATTGCTATTTTTAATGCCCTTTTCACATCTTTCACACACACAAAAAAATCTCTATTCCATTAATTATAGGAGGGGTGTTTTTTCTTGGTTTCTCTCTTATAATTACTTAGCATACTACAAGCATTGTTTGCTTGTAATATTTTTTTGTGTACTTTTGCTTTGTTGGAGCTCTTTCCATAATTGTATTCAACCATGCTCTGCAAGATATATCAACTCTTTTTGCCTTGATCTTACATATTTTTCTTTTTTGTTTTCAGTAGCTGTTTATATATCTTGATAATTGTTTTATCTTTGCCTAGTTCTTTCAAGGCTCTCCTTGATGCAATCAAGGTTAACTGATCTAGTTAAGGATGACCAACCAAGCAGCTACCAAACCAATTTGAAAATCAACAATAATAATTCAGATTTATTTTGTTATTATGTTCACACGCAAGCTTTATTTACAAAGAGAAATCTCTTATTTCACTTTTTGGAAGTTTAAATCTTTAACAACAATAAAATAAAAATTCTCATCAACCTAATCAGAATAAGAAAATCCACATAAAGCACTCTTAAACAACCTTGAAATAACTTGCTACAGTTGTTAGTCTTGTACTGAAATCCTCTGTAACCTGCTATAGTTGTTGGTATTGTGCCAAAATCCTCTTTTAACTTGCTACTTGACTACTACTATTGTTTCAAAACCCTCTTTTAACCTACTACAACTATTGGTATTGTGCCACAATCCTCTTTTAACTTGCTGCAACTGTTGGTCTTATGTCAAAATCCTCTTTTAACCTCCTACAATTATTGGTCTCATGCTGAAATCCTTTGTTCAATGTTGAAAACATAACAGACTATGTCAAAATCTCAACACCAACTCCTCGAGAACCCAAACCAGATCTCTTTCTCTCTTAAGTTGCCACAATCTCTTAATCAGGCTTAGTTCCTCCATTTAACTGTCTCTTCCTTATTTATGGTATTTTTATTGACAAATTGGTAAATTTCTTTAAAAAAAATACCTATAATGCCTTCTTTTTGATAGTAAAACTATGCAAAAATCAATTTAACATGCAAAAACCTAATCTCCACTTAAACACCCAGGAATTTAAAGTTTTATTTAAAAAAAAATTAAAATACATTTAGCAACACTCACTTCTAGTAATACATGATTGCTCGTATACCTTGGATGCTCCTGCATAATTACTACTTTTCATTCTTCATCATACCATAAATTTATAAGAAGGTTTTATATTTTCTTTTCTTGAATTTTAACTTTTCGTATGATTTCAAAACTTTATATCCATAAATTTAATGTTATCAAACTTATAAGTTTGAAAAATACTTGTTTTCTTTCTTTCTTTTTTATATAATTTATTTTAACAATAATTTAAAAGTTTCCATTTTTTATCATAATTTTATTTTTTATTTTTATTTTATCTTCGTTTAAGATATTCTTCTTGCATATACATTGAATTGAGATCATATCTTAACTCCATACATTAAGAAACTAGGGTCCAAGCATTTGTACACAAGAAGCAATTAACAAAGGTAAAAAGAAAAAACAATAATAAAAACTCACGTTACCACCAACCCAAGACTAGTGCTATGAGATTGCTCACCAATAAATAGATAAATATAATGAACAAAAATTATTACAGCCCCATTAATTGACTGTGTTCCTTGGATTAAGTGCAGAGGTACTGCAATAAAGCATATATATAAATATTAATAAAGGTAATATTTCTTTCTGTCCTTACCAATCTATTTATTAGGGGCAGTATATCACACACTAAATGTTGAGATCTTTAGAGATGCATGTGATCTCACACACTAAATGTTAAGATCTTTAGAGATGCATGTAATCACATGCACATGCACGTAATTTATCCGCATTCATATATGATCAGATACGGAAGAAAATTGAATTGACAAATGCCTGCTACGCCCCACAGTTTTATTTAATTATATGTCAACGTCAAAGCAGGCCTTTAATTTATCACTTTTGTTGTTGGGTATATGCATTTATTTTTGACACTTTTGGTCTCTTTGTCCCCCATGTTCATATTGAAAGGTGCATTATGTGTTTTTTTTTTTGTTGTTGTTGTTATTAAAAGGGTGGTTGGTATAGGTGAAGTGTTTGTAGGTGGAATGGTTGAGGTGAGGTTTGGTTGATTTTATCTTTATTCAATAGGTTAAGGTTTATAGAGGTTACCTATGCAACAAAAAAATTTATACCCTTAGATTTTATGGAGTTGAAGTTTGGTAAATATAAGTTTTTTCTATAATGGATTTGTTGATAAGCTTAAGAACAACAAGGTCTTTAAAGGAGTGTTGGTTGTCAAAAGGTTAAGGGTTCGAGTTTCCTTCATATTAGACAATATTTCTTGTGAAAATATCTTTAAGTGTTGGTTGCGAAAAGGGAAAAGGTTAAGGGTATCCATTATATATATATATATATATATATATATATATATATATATATATATATTTGTATTTTAATTTAAAAAAAAAACATTTATTTTTGTTATTTCAATATTTTTTAATAACCTTACATATAAAAATTAAGATTAAGACCACAAAAAATATTGCCTAGTGTGCACAAATAGATACCCTTAACCTTTTCCCTTTTCGCAACCAACACTTCCTTAAAGATATATATATATATATATATATATATATATATATATATATATATATATATATATATATATATATATTTGTATTTTAATTTAAAAAAAAAACATTTATTTTTGTTATTTCAATATTTTTTAATAACCTTACATATAAAAATTAAGATTAAGACCACAAAAAATATTGCCTAGTGTGCGAGAAATGGATACCCTTAACCTTTTCCCTTTTCGCAACCAACACTTCCTTAAAGATATATATATATATATATATATATATATATATATATATATATATATATATATATATATTTGTATTTTAATTTAAAAAAAAAACATTTATTTTTGTTATTTCAATATTTTTTAATAACCTTACATATAAAAATTAAGATTAAGACCACAAAAAATATTGCCTAGTGTGCAGAAATGGATACCCTTAACCTTTTCCCTTTTCGCAACCAACACTTCCTTAAAGATATTTTCACAAGAAATATTGTCTAATATGAAGGAAACTCGAACCCTTAACCTTTTGACAACTAACACTCCTTTAAAGACCTTGTTGTTCTTAAGCTTATCAACAAATCCATTATAGAAAAAACTTATATTTACCAAACTTCAACTCCATAAAATCTAAGGGTATAAATTATATATATATATATATATATATATACACTTCAACTCCATAAAATCTAAGGGTATAAATTTTATATATATATATATATATATATATATATATATATATATATATATATATATATAAACTTTGAAACTCCAAATATTAGGTATTTTGGTAAACTAAAATTAAACAATTTTATTATATTTTAACTTTTTTATATATGTAACATTAATTTTAAATTTGTTATCTAGACAAAAATTGTAATAAAATTTTGAATAGAAATGTACTAGTACTATTCAACTCCAAATATTTAAATTTGGACAATACTATTTATGGCAATACCAAGATAATATTCAAAACCCACTTAGAATGAGAGGATGGGGACCCCTAGTAACAAGTTGTGTAAACTCATTTAAAAAAAACAAAACTTAGAGGACTATGACCGCTCATAAGAACTTGTGTAAACTCTCAAAAAATACCAAGATAATATAGTTATGTTAAAATAAATGTAATATAACTAGCTTATTTTAAATTCAATAAGCATTTAGGAAAAAAATATATTTTAGTATTGTGAATGAGGATTAATTTTTATGTTTTTGGGTTATATTTGTTTATTAAATTTTTTAACTATATTTATATTTATTTGCCCTAGGGGATGGTTTGGGCTTTGGGCTTTGGCTCTTCTTCGGGAGGTTCAAGGTTCAACCCGCGGCGTGGACGAGTGATGAGTGTGTGAGGGGGTGGGTGTGTAGTGTTTGTGTGTTAAATTCTCTATTGATAAGCATAGCTCTCAATAAAATAAATATTTAAATTTATTTAATTTAAAATTAAATTTTAGGATGTTGGGTTTTATTATATATTATTTAAATTTGGTTGTCTATTATTAAATTGTGATTATAATATTAATATAATTATATTTAATATCCTTGTAAGATGGATAAAAATATAAGAGGTTGTTTCTTCTTTTATCTCAATTAACTTGCATATTTTATATACTTTTTATTTTTAAGAGGTTTATGGGTTACTCATCTATGAATTTTGTTGTGGAGATATGTTGAGCAAATTCATAATCTAAGAGTTATAATTTTCATGGTTGAGACTTTGGAACTTTGAATAGAGGTCCAAGGTTTAAATCTTAAGGGTAGGGTTTTACACCCAGCTTTGGTAGCTAGAGTATGATTGAATAAATCATATATTGGGTAGAACAACATCTTCTATGAGAGTCATCTCATATGGCTTATGGTCTTGAGGATGTTAATACCTACTTTATCCTTTACCCTTTAACATTAGCCATATCATTTGAGTAGCTAAAATGATTATTTTGTTATTGTACCCACTCACACGCATTCCTTGTGGTTTGAACTTGGATCTAGATAAAATGATTTAACTAATTGTTACTAGTGTTTTATAGTGTCAAGGATTTTGTCTCCTTTATTCTACCATCATTATAAAACCTTTAATGATTCTTATATGAATGTGTGATCCTTGTTTCATTTGTTAGGGTTTTTATTCTTCACCAATGCTCGCATAAGCACAATTATTAGGTTAACTTAGATTTCATCTTGGTTAAGATTGAATTTGTTTGTATAATAATTATCTTTGAAGACTTAGATAATAAGTCTACCTTCACAAAAAAGAATAGAATAAGATGTTTAGATTTTAACCTCAAAATAATTTATAATAAACTATATTTTTTTTATATTGAACATCGTTTACAAATATTTACAAATACCAGTGCTTGTTCGAGCAAACACAAGAGGAATCGACCTCACAACCACATGGATGATAATAACTAGGCAACTGTCATTACATCAAATGCCATTCGGCATAATAAACTATTTTTCATTTGCTTAACTTTGTTTTCTGATTCTTAAGATGGACTTCCATGCTATACCTCGCACATGTAGAAGATAACAAATGATATAAGGCTAGAATAGGTCCTTACTATTTTTCCAATATAAAGATTAATGCACATTTCATAAATCATAAAATCCCTTTCATCCAACATAGATTCATTTTTCAATGTTGGCTTTTCAATTCATTTTGTCATTATATTCAACTCCTAGATATTTACATTTGAATCTTTTGAATAGATGTGGTTATCAAATTAAATTGTAGTAAGTTTTTTTGGGATTCAACAACCATAATTTTGGTTTGATTGGTATTTATCATTAAAAAAAAAATATTATAAAATCTTGAAAAGAGTTTTAATAGTTTTTCTAATTTAATCTCTAACAAGGAAGATATTATCTTCAATTTGTAGAAGTAACATGATGGTCCACCTAGATAGACCGATATTAGTACAACCTTATTGTTCAATGGAATTTCAAGTTTATTTATATAAAGAACAACATTTCTTGAGTCCTATATTGTAATGGTTGTTGTCTAACTTTAGCTACTATAAAATTTAGCAAAAAAAAAAATCACATAGCATACATATCATCTTGAAGGATATACCAATTTTATTATAAATTTCTTTAAGTTTCTTCAAGAAATATGTCAAACAATTTCAAATAAAAAAATGCATGGAATTATATTTTTTTGTTTGTTATCATGAGATATTTGTGGTGATTACAAGTATAAGAATGTGGTGAATAGTTGAGTGTTGAATTTTACATTCAATTTAGTTTTTAACTCTTAATTTATAGTCATTGACTTGTTAACTATTTTTATTTTTCATTATGGGTCCAAGTAGTTTGGTTAGTAATGGATAAAACACTAGTAAATGGTTTTGATGGAACTTATGGTAAATTATTTATAGAAGACTTCTTTGAATGTAATGTTGAATCATTACCAAACAAGGAGCAAGTGTAAGCAAGTGACGTAGTGCAAGTTAAACATGATAGACCCACACACTTCTTCATAGAAGGCCAAACCACTTCATTCAATTTCTCTTTTTTTTCATAGCTTCACACAAAATTACAAAATCATTCTCCAAAAAAAACTCACACATTGTTCCTTTTTTTCAACCAACCCAAATAAAACCTATAGTTTTCAATAGACAACCCAAAAAGAAAACCTGTTGTTTTTCAGACTATAAAAAAAATGAACTTGCAGTTTTTTATAAACACCCAAAATAGAACCTACAATTTTTAATAGTCACCCAAAATAAGACTTGCAATTTTTATTAGATGACAAAAAATAATCCTACAATTTTTTCCAATAGACACCCAAAAATAAACCTGCAAATTTTCTAATAATTGTTTTCTCTCCAGCTTATTTATAGCCGAACATATTCTTTTATCCCCTACATTATCATCCCTAAAAATATACTTAGGATATTTTTTCCTATCACTTCCACTTATGCTAGCCAAGCACATCTTAGACTGGTGGAAAAAATAACTTTTTTTTGGTGGATGCTGCTGCATCAGCAAGGAGTGGTTGTGAGCTAGGAACACGCCTCAAATTTTATTGGTTTAGAAGACAAATAAGTGTCACAAGTGCAAGTAGGAAGCAAATGCAAGGAAGAAGCAGGTGCCATATTTTATTATTCTAGATATTTGAAGAAATTTGAAAACTAAAGAATTCTTATGAGGAAAATCTAGGTAGCATGGTAGGAAAGTCATTTTTGAAAGCCCTAATTATAAGTAAGGATGCCCTAGTTGGGTATGAAAGGAAGACCAAATATATGAAAAACCCTATCCAAGTAGTAGATATTACACCATAAGTAATTATTTGGAATTATATGATTGATCATGACATAATGGTTCTTAAAAGTAGAGGGTTAATGTGTAAGTTCCATTGATACTGACCAATATTTTCAAAGATTCAAAAGATGATTGATATTGATGCATGTTGTATACACCCAGTTATGTATTGTCAAGGATATTTCAAAATATTTTCTATTATCCATTATGATTAAATATGAATTAAGAGAATGAGATCAACAAGTGAATTATGAAAGCATTTTAATGTTAGGCACATGATAATAGTTTTTTGTTTTCTTGAAAACAATGGAGAAAAAATAGAAAATTTTGGGCATGAAACAAACTTCAATATGGAGCAAGGATATCATAACACAGTAGAAGCTAGATCATATCAATGATTTTCCACTTCCAAGAAAGTGTCAAAGGAATCCCCTCTACATCATCAAATTGCAAAGTCCATTACAATTACTTATATTAACCATTATCAAAAACAAAGAAGGATAAAAGGGATAAGAAAGTACAATGTGCAAGTTCAAATTTAGAAGGAATAAAAGGTGTGAAGGAAGATGGAAAGGACAATTTTAAATCAAATTAGATGAAAGATATCAAGGTTAATCTAGGGTTTTGAGGGTAACATAAACAAGTAATGACTATGGAGGATCATTCTTGAACTCTAGGGTTTACAAGGAAACATTTATATTTTTTAGAGTAGCATAAGAAAAAATTATAACGGAGGATCATCCTTATACTTTAGGATTTCTAGAAAAACATAAATAAGAAATTGTTCACGATGCTATTCCTTGCACCTTGGATTCTTTAGGGCAACATAAATCTTTAGAAGATAAGTCTTATTACGAATAATATGAAAAATAGAAGATATTAATGAAGATAAAAGTGTTGATAGGAATGTAAAAGGGAGAAGAAGACCTTCAAAGCAATAACAAATAGAAAAAGGAAACTCAAAGGGATATCAATTTGGAAAACCAAAAAAAAATATTAGGTGTTAGCAAGAAGTGGGGTTAAGCCCACAAATATAAATTAAAAGTGATGATGAAAATGGTATAATAGAATATTAGGGGTCGGAACAAAACCCATAGAAAAAGAGTTATTATGGAATTAACCGGTTATATTCATGAGTTTATTTAAGTATAAGAAACAAACTAAAGTAGCAAAGAATGTAAAGATAAGTAAAAAAAAAATGGAATATGGAGGATTGTTTAGCAATTTCTTCTATAACAACTTTGAGATATTTTGTTGTTAGAGTATATTACATTATTGGGTACATGCTAATGTACCACCTTGGGTACATTACTAGAGTAGGATTTTACTTTAGAGTAAAGTTATGTAGTTACTTCAACATGTAATAAATGCACAAGTGTTAGAATGTGCAATGATGTAAATGTGCATGTAGTCCACATGTACATGAGTCATAGGATAGAATCAAAGGTAGAGTGAGGGCCAAGGAACTTATATTTCTATATATAGGTCTTATAGTGAGTGAATAGAAAGGGGGGAGAAAATATAGAGAGTGCATAGTATAGATTGGTAGAAGAGTACAATGTAGTTCCTTTAAAAATAGTTTATGGAGTGTTCATGTCCTCCATTATACTACATTGCACTATTTTTGTGAGCTTTCATTAATGGCATATTTTTGAGTTATTGCAGAAGTTTATCTCTTTGTTTTCCTGCATATTATAGTGTCATTATCATATATATATATATCATAGTTTGCTTATATTGCATCTTGTGATTGCATTACCTATATCATATACTCATCAAAGCTAATAGTGGTATCAGAGCACACGATAGATCATTAGGAAATAGGGAGAGCCAAAAGTGAGATTGAAAGGAATCCAAAATTTTCATTTTCACATTTTTTGAGATTGCATTTGGCTAGAGTCTTTCCATAGGGTTTCAATTTTTTTTTTGAAGACTAGGACTCAGCATTAATTCCACTAGATTAACAAATCAACTAGTGAAGATTGATTATATCTAGATTTAGAATTTCTTCCATTACAGTCTAATACTTTGTTGCAAGAAAAAGAAGATTCAAAGAAAGTTGGAAAGCTTCCTACAAAAGAGCTAGAAAGAATTTATTCTTTAGAATAAATCCAGCACCAGAAGCAACAAATAAAATAATGAAGATTTGGAGGTCTTAATAAAAGGTCTCGTTGCTAGAGATTGCAGACCTACAAAGTGCATAAGAAGAAAAGACTATAGGAGCCTTGTTTCTAATTCAAGGAAGAGATTCCAGATTAAGAGTCTAGGAGAAGATTGGAGATTGGTGATCTCCATTGAATATTGCAAATAGCAAATTGAAGAGACTCCAAAGAAGATTCCAAGAGAAGATTAGAGGTTGGTGATCTCCATTGAAGACTACAAATAGCAGATTGAAGAGACTCTAGAGAAGAGTCCTGGTGAAGATAGGAGATTGGTGATCTCCATTGAAGATTGAAGAATTCACCTTGAAGGAGTAGAAAAATCAGCCTGAGAAGTTGAAGAGACCAATAAGAGGTTCCATTGAAGAACTTCTAGTTTTGGAAGAGATAGAGAAGGACTAGCAAAAGTCTTGTTTTTGAAGCAACATATTTCAGAGATCCAAGAGAGAGATCTCATTGCCAAACTTCCATGGTAGAAGTTTGAATAAAAGGTCTCATTGAGAAGCGTAGACACCTAAAACATGTCATATTGAGGAGACTACCTATATGGACTCCCTGAAGACCATATGACCCACCTTGAGCAGCCTTAGGGCTTAAAAAGTGGTTTTCATCACTCAAACAAGGGATATTTCACTTTGCAACCCTGGTCATCCAAGGGGTGTCCTCCAAAGACCATATTACCAAGAGATGACCCCTAGTCAGGGTCATCCCACCCTAAGACGGTCATACCAGAAGCAAGATTAAAAAGAGCAGGACATAACTGGTAGCCAAAATTACCAGTTAAACCTACACATAAACTTACATCACAATTTAGTGCGTGCATGAGCCTAAATTAGTGTAGACACCAAAAAGTCGCACATTGTCCCTCTCCCCATCTCCACGGTTAATTAGTATGCAAAACCATTGAAAATTGCACAAATTGGCCTAAAAACACAATTCATAACCATTAGCCCCTTTGGGCTAGCTAAGCCCTTTCCTACGCTTAACCTTAGGTCCTCATATGACCTCATGGCAACTCAACTAAGGTTGAAACCTTCACCATGGTCAAAAAACACTTTATGGTTAGAAAGTCAACACTTTTAGTCAAATTATGCTTTATGGCTAATTTCATGATTAATTAGATCTAATCTTGATTTAATTAAAACCTCCACCTCACCTAGTCTACTTTGACTAAACCTAGCCTTCCACCTCACCTAGCCTAGCCCTACCACATTTACACCAAGATATTTCTCCACATCACACACCCCTGGGTCATTAATGCAAGAAGGAGACTTTTGCATATAAAAAGACAATTTTAATCCTAAGATATTTCAATAAAGGTGATTATTAATAACAAATCAATATCTTTTGAAAATAATCATTATTTGTGGATAGGTGAGGGATTCTCTCACCCAACCCCATTTATGACCCAAGACACCTCAGGGGACACCTCTTTGGTGGACACCTCATCATAGCCACCTCACAAGGGACACCTCACCTCCTTTATCTCACCTTGCCCACTCTATAAGTAGAAGGTCATTTTCACCATTTTAGGGATCACACTTTTTCATACCAAAATTTTGTTGAAATTACCATTGCCATTACATCTATCACACATCCGTTGCATAGCTATCATACAACCATCTTAATCAGCTTGCCTCATGTTTATGACCATAGTGTGAGTGAGACAAGTTGACTTCATTATCAAGATTTGCAGCTCAGAAGATTTTCAGGATAAATTACATTGACAAAACCAATCATAAGTATCCAGGGACCCTACCTGAGCAATTCGGCTCCAAAAGGGCCGGTTCGTACCTCACATGTGCGAACCTCCCGGTTTGCACCTCAAGAGTGCGAACCACTACAAAAAGCACTAGAATAACTCGGGCAGGTAAAGATAATTGATTTTTTCTATTTTATGCTGGTTTTTAATGGTGAATTTCATGTTTTGAGTAGTTTTATGAGTCTTTTATCTTCATAAATACAGGGTTTGACTGAGGTAGACCCCTCAACGCACTAATAGGATTTTGCAGGTCCACAGATCCAACAAAGTATAAGGAAGCATCCAACAAGCGATGGCCCACGAGAAAGAAGCCCACCTACATAAAGGAACCCATATAAGACTGACCATGCTGTCATTGTACCATCATCAAAGAGCTTCCTTAGGGAAGGCTCCATTGTAGCCTAAAGGGCAAAAGTTGTAAAAGGATACCACCTCTTGTAACTCCCTTTTTACAATTATCAATACAATTGCAGCAGGTTCCATAATATTTGAATGAGGTGTTATGGTGTCTTTTTGGTAGTTTCATTCTGGAACGCTCGGTGGGACCCCCACCAAGCTAAAGCTTAATTGCCTTCTAACGAAAAAAATTGTGGTATGTTGTGTATGGCAGATAGTTATCATCTTTGAAGAGCACAGCAAATAAAAAATGCCCTAAAAAACATCTCAAGCCAAACCACAAAATACCCAGACCTAACCATAAAAGGTTCACTGGTGCACCGGTGAGCTTACAAAGAGAGTAGTGAGTACACACTTGGGCGTGTGAATTCCCCAATATGCCTCAAACTACTACTTGATACCCAGGTATTGGTTTAGACACCCACAACCAATGACAAGGTAAGTCAGAGGAGGTTAAAAGCCTCATGTTCCTGGAGTCTGCGTGCTTCCTTACCTAGATCCCAAACTGTCTCTTGCCACGACATATGCGAGGTTAAAGCATCCTTGCAATTTTTGGCACCAAAACAATAGTTAATTTGTTTTTTATCATTTCCTTACTATGAGAATTTGTGAGATTTTTATGGTTTTGGTTGTCTTGACATACTCAATTTGGGTTTTTTAAAATTTTTCTATGCAGGTATCTGTACTAAAAATAATCTAGGGACATTAAAATCATCACAGGACTCCAAAATTAGTTAGCTTGGTCTGTGGATATTGGTTCGTAGGTTAGGAGTGCAAAATCCTCAGTAGAAGACAGGTTCACACCTTAGGAGTGTGAACCTTCCAAAATTACATAGTCTTGGACCAGAGAGCAAATTGGAGGTATTTCCACTCACCTGGATGTAGATTTTGTGCCAAAATATTTCCATTTCCTCTATTTTGAAGCTACTCTAACACATTGAGCTACAAGTTCCACAAATAATTACACATTCTCATTTGTATTAGATCAAATTTTCAACCATTTCCTAGTTTAAATTCAAATTCCAAAAGCATTTAGCTAGACTTACCTTTTGCAAATCAATAGAGTAATTTTACCTTTTTGTAAACCACTTAATTAGATTTTAATTCACTCGACAATAGCCTAGATTCACTTTTGCACACCAACCAGTAAATAGATTTTCTTTGAAAAGGCATCTTAGCATAGTTTCAATTTTGAAAAGGCATCCTAGAATAGTTTTCTTTCGAAAAGACATTAATCTATATTTGCTTCTAAAACAATATATTACAAACAAACACCACACACTCATGCTCCAAATTAAACGGTGGAAGGCGTTGGGTTTCATCTCCAGTATGAGTTGGATTTCATCACCAATTCAACACCAGAGTTCAGTGTGGTATGGGATTGCCCTCCTCTAGCTCACCTCCATATTAGACACCATATTTTCCCCCACATGGACCGTTTTGGCATTACCTTCCCACTTTGAGTGTTGGTTTTCCATAATTCTCACTGGAAGGTACCTTGAAGTGGGTAGTTTTAGAAAGCCCCTTTACCATAGGGCTTTTCAAATAATTAGTGGGCACAATTGTCATTACTATGGGTGACTTAAACATAACGCTTAAGCGAAAGCATGGGTATGCCGGTAGCACCACATTGACAACATGACCTCTCTTCGTGAGACTTTATTTGACTCATTAGCGCATTTTGAGTCTCCCCATTTTTAGATATCATTTTATGGTACCGTATTCCATCTAGGTAGCCATTCACCCGTTGGAAACATAGTCCTATTTTGTGCACCTTTGGGCATTGTAGAAGGTTCTGTGCTACGACATACCTGATTCATATTAGCATATCACCCACTACCCGGATTTTACTACTAGGCCGTATATTTTATCATCAAAACACATGAAAAAACTAAAAATAAAGAACTTTTGCTTTTGAGTCTCAGGAAAAGTGGTTACAACAGCGCATCAAAAGCGCTATAACTCACTTACGGATTGTCTCACAGTTTCATCTCCATGATTTTCACTACATAGTTTGTTTTTAGGTGGTTTGTGCTTCCTAGCGTAATAATCCTACACTCAAGTTTATTTTGCACAATTCTATGCAAAAAATCTAGCATTCAAGCTACCATACTGATTCACACAGGTTTTTTTTAGAAGAGGGACGGTATACACAATATAAATTTCACCCTCTGCTACACTTTTGGGTGGTCCGCACCCCTGGACTGCGAACCTTTTTGGTCCACACACCTGACCTGCGAACCTATTCTCTAGGTTCTAGATTGCACACATAGCACATAGAGGCACTTATTGCACATTTTTAGCCTTATGTTTTTCATTCTGGGTGGTCTGCACCCCTAGAGTGCGAACCTTTCTGGTCCGCACCCCAAACATGCGAACTTGTTTTTTTGCCACCAGAGAGTATCCCAGTTAGTCACAAACAATTTTTGAGTCTACCTTTCACTTATATTGACTGTTATACCACTTCTTGCATATCTTACCATATCGGTTACATGTAGTCAGACGCGTGAAGCACTTCGTTGTGTTACTGAGGCTGCCCAACGGACTATTATTACTGTAGAGGCCTCTTCTTCTCAGAACACAAATCCACCATTTGAGTCCGAGCAGGTTCCATCCAAAGCTATGCCTGACCTATTGATGGGGCCTTCCGCCCCTAGAGCTAGTATTGCATCCCATATGGCCTCTTCTCCACCATCTCATTTCCTAGATGAGCACATCGAGGAGCCTCCTCCTTTAGAAGCTCTCTCTTCACCCAATCCCCCATCCACTTTCTACCCCAATGTCATCTACACCTCTCTAGGCCACCCCATACCAGTTATGGTGGTGGAGGAGCTCACTCCCTCTCCTTCCCCTTCCTTCGCTCATCCTTTCATTGACCATTCTTCTCGTCCCCTTTTGGGTGATGATGTCATTGTCTCTCAAATTGTCCCAAATATTGTTACCACAATGTAGTCTGTTGGTATGATTTCCACCCCTCCTTCCACACCAATTTCCTCGTAGATACCGATATCTCACGAGGCCTCCTTTAGTCATCTGCCTTCATCTTATCCACCATATATCGGTTCACCCGCATATTATTCCCATCCATCATAGAGTTACCACATGGCTTCATCAAGCCTTACGGACCCCTCTGTCCAGGATTTCCCACCACGCACATCCCACACCCCACCCCCACCACCTACCCCCTAGTTTGCCACATTTCCACCTCCCGATTACCCTCCATTCTCCACCTATGGCCCACCATCCATACACCCCAGTACCTTTCGACTACCTCCTCTCCCTTCATATCGACCGCATCCATTGCACCCCACCTACCAAGGCATCCTACCTCGATATTCTGTTTAGCCAGATTCCATGTTCGCCAACCCTTCTGCTTCACCTTAGTCCTCTTCCGTACCCCCCACTACCTCACAATAGTTTTACTTTTATTCATCCACATCCATCCCACCCCTTCTTCCACACCTTCAACATTTTTCACCACCCCACCCACATGGTCATCCACTACTACTACTCAGGTGCAACCTACTTTTCAGTATGCGCAGTAGTAGTAGCAGATGCCCATTCTTGGCTAGTCACCTCCCAGTTACTATGACACACAATAACAGTAGCAAATCCCAATTATTGGTCCCTCACCTCCTAGATATTATGATCCATCACAGTAGCCACCACCCATGTCCCAGGCTCCATACATATCACCTCATCCATCCTAGGTTCCTGTTCCACAATACCACTCCACAGCCATACCTACTCCCCAGTAGGATGCTTACTATCAATAGTAGGAGTAGCAATTGTAGTATCCTCCACATTTAGATTACATGCAGGTCACATCACAGCCATCGCCCACATTCGCATCACCCATTCCATTTCCTACTCTACCTGAGACTACCACCATGCTTTCTAGCGAATTTAAAGCTATGCAAGAGCAGTTGCATGCTTTGGATCTGCATACTGATGGTTATGGACCTCAAAATCCCACATACGATGAGTTGTGCAATGAATCCATTTATCCATTTGTTCTTGTACATCCTTATCCTTACAGATTTGAGGTTCCCAAATTCGATAAATTCAAAAGTAATAAGATCATAGAGAGCACCTAAATAATTACCATTTTATCTATTACCAATTGTATAGAAGCGATCCCCTTATGCTTCGTACCTTTGTCATGTCACTTGGAGGTCAAGCATTATATTGGTACAACCATTTACCTCGTCATAGCCTCTACACATTTGAGCAGTTGACCAATATTTTTCTTGAACATTTTACTATCAACATCAAAACCAAGCTTACCTTGTCTGATGTGTATACTTTACATCAGTGGGATGACAAGGCTATTACTAATTTTTTTGCACGTTGGAGAGTGGTCCTTCATGATCTTGCTTTCCCTCTCCGACCTTTAGAGCTCGTCAAACTCTTTGCCAAGAGTTATCACAAACAATTTTTTCAAACATTGCAAATACATCAGAGTCGAATATTTAAGGAGGTCATTTCCCCAGCCAAAGTAATTGAGGACGTCAAGGTCCACACAAGAAAAATCACGTTACGTCAAAAACCACCTTACCCCACCAACTACCGCTACAATCGACCTACATATATCCCACCTACCACACGACCACCATAAACTAATCAAGTTCTTATCAACCTGCTATATCCACTGGTGCAAGTGGCATCTGTGCAAGCTCCACAACCCACTCCTCTACACTCCCCCCATAATCAGTATCAAGCCAATCCTCCACATCTTCCCACTCCACAAACAAGCAACCCCCCACCACAAACCAATACCTATCAAGGCTATAATCCACGTCCACCTCACCCCACACACAATTGGATGCCTATTTATGAACCCATGACCACTCTATTTTGATGACTTACTGAGGGGGACCTCATCCATTTACTGAATGTCCAACCACTTGATCCAAATTACCCTTTACCATGAGATTACAACCCGTAATATTTTTGTGATTATCACCGACAACATGGCCATACCATTGATTCCTGCCACATCTTCTGCCATGTTGTCCAGGACCTTATTGATCAAGGCTCCATTCAAGTCTCAAACCCCCTTGCACCACAAAATAAAAACTTGGGAATATTCTAAAATCCCTTACCCGAACATGGGGGTAATCTGCCTCAAAATGATCCACGCTAGGTCAATCATGTCAATCGCAATCCTTCCTAGCAAGGTTTTATGGGTATGATCCACATCGTTACTCACAATCAATTTTACCTACCCCCTACAGTCGCTCAAAAACCTTCCACATCAAAACCACACCCAGTCACAACCTCAATCACCACACCCCCCATTCCCCCACATCCTCCATGAAATGTCATCACCATCCGTTGTAGTCTTACCCATCAAATTTGCACTACCCCTGCCAGGCTATCTATCTATGACCTCTTACAACAATCCCAACCTCACTATGAAGCCCTTGATTCTATCCTTTGCTCTCTTGATCTTGACACCCAAAACGCAGATTCCTTTGCTAAATTTGTTGGCAATGTTAATATATGCTTACAACCTTCTATCAGCTTCCATGACCATGAAATTATAGAAGTTGTAGGCGAGGAAGTAGATCCTCCATTACATATTCAAGCCTCCATCAATGCTATTACCTGTAAGCGTGTTCTTATTGATACTGGTTCATCCATCAACATTATTTCTACCATAGCCCTAAACCACCTTCGTCTTCCTCCATCTCATCTTGCTACACCATCCATGAATCTTTGAGCCTTTGATGGCTCTATGCGTCCCACCATTGGCACTATTGTATTGCCCATCAAGGCAGGTGTCAAAACCATTTCCACACTCTTCCATGTTATCGAAGGCAAGATGCAATACAATATCTTATTAGGATGACCTTGGATTCAGGACATGCAATGCGTCCCTTCCACACTTCATCACTGCATCAAATATGTCCATAACAAATTAGTTCATTGCATCTCCACCAACAGTAATCCCTTTGAATTCTACAACATCATCAGCCTTCCACCTGGTCTGCGCTTGACATCTATACAATTCACCCCCATCCCTCATCGTACACTCGCTAACACTTATACTGTTGAGCAAGGTGCAGTGACAGTATTGTCATTGTTGTCAACACAGTTAGATAGATCGGTTGATGCAGTGGACAGGAGTTTAGAGGTTACTCAGAGTATGTACAGTGATGTTAAATGCTTATGAGGATGTTTACCCACATTTTTGCATATTTTCCAAGAAGACCGAAGTGGCCCATATGCTAAAGATCAAAGAAAAAGCAAAACACCGCAAAGAAAAAAAGTGTCATGATATTGCGACATGTTGCATTTTCGTGGTCCAAAGCAAAGAGAAAATGCAAGGAGAAAAAGTGTTGCGATATCGTGACATGTTGCATTTTCACGGGCCAAAGCAAAGATAAAATGCAAGGAGAAAAAGTGTCGCAATATCGCGACATGTTGCATTTTCGTGGTCCAAAGCAAAGATAAAATGCAAGGAGAAAAAGTGTCGTGATATCGTGACATGTTGCATTTTTGCGACTGAAAGAGCAAAGAGAAAAAAGTGTCGTGATATCGCGACATGTTGCATTTTTTCCAAAGGAACAGAGTAGTTGACAGTGCATCTGATATTAGTGATGAACATCAGGATGGTGAAACTGAAGACTGCATAGTGACGTGAACACATAAGGAATCTTTAATGATTTGAAATAATTTAAGATGGTCGTTACACATGGAAAGAAGTGGATGCATACCCATGTGGAGAAAATGAACAGTCGTGGAAGGAGAAAATGAACAGTCATGAAGGAGAAAATGAACAGTCATCGAAGGAGAAAACGAACAGTCATCGAAGGAGAAAACGAATAGTCATGCAAAGAGAAAATGAACAGACATGCAAAGAGAAAACAAACAGTCTTGCAAGGAGAAAATGAATAGTCATGACCGAGAAAACGAATAGTCATGGTAGAAGAATATGGTGTCAATTATTTGCATGTGACATGTTTGACGAAATGCCTTCTCAATATATACAAAAGGAGTTACATAAAGAAGTAGTTACAATTACAAGTGGCGTATGAGAATATGAAAGGAGTTACAACTGGAGTTACAAAGAGAAAGGATGGTTATAAAATGAGTGTTGCTTGGAGAATTTGTAGAAGTGAGAAGCGAGTAGCGAGAAGCGAGAAGTGAGTAGCGAGAAGCGAGAAGCGAGAGGCAAGCGAGAAGGGTGTGTGTTGTGTGAATTATGGGCGATGTTGGGTAAGCAATAGACCAGTCAAGGTCTTGTAAAAGTGAATGCATTTTTATGTCAATCTTCTAGTTTCAAAATTGTAGTCCAAGTTGGTGCTTGGCATCAGGGGTTGGTGCTCCTTCCAGTTGGTGCTGGTAAATCATGGGTTGGTGCTCCTTCCAGTGGGTTCTGGTAAATTGATTGTAAAGTTGGTGCTTTGCAAAGGTTGGATTTGGATGGGAGTCCAAATAGTCATTTTGAGGAGTAGCTAAATCGGTGAACCTCGATATATCTTGTGTTGTGTGATGTTCTCTTGTTATACTTGCTTTATTTGGTTTTAAGTTTTCATTGTTTCAACTTTAAGAATTGAAGATTTAAGTTATAAAGAGCTACACTGATTCACCCCCCCCTCTCAGTGTCATTGTGAGACTAACATATCCCCCATCATCACAACCACCCCTTAGCCCCAACCTAAGCAATGTGGCCTCCACTTCATCCACTCCACCTCAACCTCCACTGCGACCACCAACCCCTAATTTCTCCCATGCTGCTTCGTCATCCTTCACACCACCCCCATTTATCTTTTCTGTTATGCCAACCCCACCATCATCATCCAATACCACACCCATCCTTCCCACACCACCACCATCCACCCGTCACTTTATGCCATGGTTTTCCCGAGTGCACGTGGTTTCCCATCCATCCACTCCCTCTCCTTCACCTCCATCCCAATTTCAATATGCTAATCATCCCATTGTTGGATATCTCACTGAATATTATGAGTGGGTACAATGTGCTGCTCGACTTGATGCAGAGTTAGCCCAATCCACCTATACGGATGCCCATCCCCCATCCAAAACTCCCCCTCCACTTGCTGCACCATCACCCCTACCACACAGGGGGTCCTCCCCTCAATTCATGCATACTTATCCTCCCCATATTTCCATCCACATGATCACACTCAGCCCTAGCGAGTATCACATTACTGATTCACACGTTTCACCAGCTAATTTTCAAACCACCCATGATTTCGGCTGCTCTCATGATGTGCCCTTGACTATTGGGGTTGTCGTTCCTCTTGATCCTCCCAATAATTCCATGAATTTTGTTTATGGAGGCCTTGATTCATCTGTGCTACCACCAACACCTCCTTTACCACAAACCAGATTTTATGGTAATCTTAATCACATGTCTAATCCTCTTTTTGCTTGGAAATATATGTATCGATACAATTGGCATGGGTATGGCCTTGGGAGATACGAACAAGGATGTCATTCCTATATTAGTCCTCCCACTCGCCTTCCCACAGATTGCTCTGGATTTGGTTACAATCTCACCACCATTCACACTCTTGAGCATGAATTTCAACATCTACATCTCAATCCTCCCAACCTCCTACCTAATGAGGAATTTGAACCTACCATGCCATCAGAGAGCTCTTCTCCTCATTCTACCATTGAAATACCATCCAAATTATTTCCACCCTCTCCACCCCATGAGCCTTTATCCCCCCAAGAAGTCGACACACTAATATATCACTTCACCTACCTCACCATTGATGAACCCCCACCTGTCGATTCATCCCTGCTTGTCGATTCATCCCTGCCTACTGATTCATCCCTGCCCACTGACTCATCTTCCCCTACCTCTACAGCCCCATCCTCTCCACATGTCATTCCTTTTTTTCCAAGGTATGAAACCATACCATCTCGACACCAAATCACTCGCACACCTTCACCCCCTGTAGTCTTGAATCCAGGTTGTCACCAACCCGTTCTCGATTTCTTCCTATCCTCTTTCGACTCTTTAGAACCTTCCTCTCCCAGCTCATCCATTCATAGTGCATCAGTCAACATGATTCCATCGACCTTTACGCTTCCCTTTGCTACCCAAACCAACCTAATTACACCCCACCTTCCATTAATGATTTTTTTGACTTCGACGATATCTCCTCCCCCCATATGTCGTTGATTTCATCCCTACACCCCACATGATCCACTCTGCTAGCACACCATTACCTACCAACCCACCCCACATCCCGTGGATTCATAACATACATTTTTATCTTGATGATGAATTCCTCACCCCTGACTCCATTGATGACCTCCATCTCATCCCCATCCCAACACAACTTCAATATGGTTCTCACATGCTTGTTGAGGACACCATTGAAGTTGACATTGGCAATGATCCCGACCATCCTCACATCTTCTGCCTCACCGCCAGTCTTACGAAATAAGAGCATATCCTATATACCAATTTCATCTACTACTACATTAAGGTATTTGCCTGGTCTTATCAGGATATGTCGGGCCTCGATTCATCCCTCGTGGTGCACAACCTTGTCCTCAACACCAACGCCAAACCTGTGTGACAAAATTTGCACTGCATGCACCCTACTGTGGCCCTTATGGTAAAAGGGGAATTATAGAAACTCCTTGATGTGGATTTCATTGTCCCCATTGACTACCTAGAGTGGGTTTCAAACATGGTTCCCATCGAAAAACCCAAGGGGGTATCCGCATTTGCACCGATTTTAGGGATCTTAACAAAGCTTGTCCTAAGGACAATTTTCCACTCCCTAATATCGACACTTTGGTCGATGTTACAGCTGAACACGAAATATTGTCACTCATGGACATTTTTTTAGGTTACAATCATATTCGTGTCAATCCAATAGACCAACACAAGACCGCTTTCACCACCCCCTGGGGGAATTTTTGTTACAAAGTCATGCCTTTTGGCCTCAAGAATGTTGGGGCAACTTATCAACGTGCCATGACTAATATTTTCCATTTTATCATGCATAAAACTCTTGAAGACTATGTAGACGATCTTATTGCTAAATCCAAAATCCATGGTCAACATATTACATATTTGTGACAAATATTTGATCGCCTCTTACAACACAATGTTTTATTGAACCCAAAAAAATGTGTCTTTGGTGTCACAACTAGAAAAATATTAGGTTTCATCATATCCCAATGAGGTATTGAAGTAGATCCTACCAAATTCCAAGCCATCATTGACATGCCCCCCCTACGAACCTCAAGCAATTACGCGGCCTCCAAGGATGAATCCAATCTATTTGAAGATTCATCGCCCAGTTGTCTAACAAATGTCAACTGTTTAATCATCTATTACAAAAGGGGGTCCCATTTAAATGGGATAGCAAATGTCAAGCCACTTTTGATGACATAAAAACTACCTTACATCACCACTCATTCTCATCCCACCTTATCCAGACCGTCCATTTTACCTATACGTCTCTACTATTGATGTTGCATTGGGTATACTCCTCGTCCAAGAGAATGAGAATGACAAAGAGCAAGATGTCTATTACATTAGTCGTACTCTAATTGATTATGAAACACGATATGCATACATGGAGAAACTTTATCTTGTCGTTGTTTTTGCCACCCATAGGTTGCGACATTACATGCTCAGTCACACTACCTACGTAGTTGCTCGTGACAATCCACTTTGCTACATGCTTGGCATAAGCTACAATAACACCCGCACAACCAAATGGATCATGCTCCTTATAGAATTCAATCTCAAATTTATTATCCAAAAGTCCATCAAGGGCCAAGTCATTGTTGATTAGTTAGCTGAGGCCCCATTACCAAATAATGCATTAGTGCTTATTCAGCTTCCAAATGATTCAGTTTTTCACATAAGCAAAGCCGAAGAACCTGTGGAGCCTGAATCAACTACTGAATTAACTCTTTTTTTTTATGGCTCCCAATGCACACATGTTGGGGGTGCAAGAATAGTATTTTTCACACCGCAAGGGGAACCCCTCCCCTTATCTTTTAAGTTAGGCTTTCCATGCTACAATAACAATACCGAGTATGAAGCTCTTATCCTTGGATTGAAGTAAGCACTCTCCATGCATATTAATTGCCTAGACATATTTGGAGATTCTCTCCTCATTATCAATCAAATCAAGGGAGAGTGACAATGTCGTTACCCAGTATTACAACAATACAAAAAGGTTGTCGAAGATCTATTGGCTAAGTTTGAGTGGTATGACATCATTGCTACCTGCGACCCACAAACCGCTTTACCGACACCATGGCCTCTCTAGGCTCACTCATCCCACAAAACCCACTTTTTGACACCACTCACGTGTCCATTCACACCCTTCTTCATTCAGCCATTTCCAACAAACCATCTCCTTGTGATGATGGCATCAATATTATCGAAGCCACATTGCATGACCCATGGTTTTCCCAAGTTAAGGATTACATCAAGCTCGACATCATACCACTTGATATAAGTCATAATCATAAATGAGATTTTAAATTACATTCCATTTGCTACACATTGCTAGGTGATATCCTATATAAGCAAAGTTATGATGACATATTAATCCATTGTCTTGAGCCTTTTGAAGCCCAACACATTACTCAAGAAGCTCATGATGGTACTTGTGGTGGCCATTTCAGTGGCATGGCTATCACCAAACATATTTTACGAATGGGTTATTATTGGCCAACCATGGAGCATGACTGCTGTGCTTATTTCAAAAAGTGTGTCAAATGCCAACATCACGCCAATATTACACACTTACCCTCTCAGGCCCTACAACCCATTCAATATATCTGGCCATTTTCATAATGGGTCTTGGACCTTATCGGTAAAATCACTCCTGCATCATCTAGTAACCATAAATTCATCATCACTACCACTGAGTATTTTACCAAGTGGATTGAGGCTGTCCCATTTTTCCAAACAATAGGTGCCAAAATCGTTTATTTCATCACACAACACATCATTTGTCGTTTTGGCATCCCATCAAAAATCATATTTGACAATGGTACACCATTCAAGAATAAGAATGTGCATGCTTTATGCGATAAATTTAATATCCAACACAACTTTTCTACTCCATATTACCCCCAAGGTAATGGTCAAGCTGAAGCAACTAATAAAACTATCATCACCATTCTTCGTAAAACCGTTGCAGATTCACACCATGATTGGCACAATCAAATACCTTTAGCTTTATGGGCATATCAGACCAGTATTCATACTCCAACTGGGGCAACCCCATTTTATCTTGTCTACGACGCATAAGCCATCATGTCATTGGAACTTGAAATGCCATCTTTAAGGGTATCTATGCAAGAATTCATTGATGACAACATGACTCATCAAGCCCGATTAGATCAATTGACCCTTTTAGATGAACATCGCATTCATGCCATTGAACACACACATGTTTATCAAGATCACCTTTGACGTACCTATAATTATAAGGTACACCAACATGAATTTTAAGTTGGAGACTTAGTCCTCAAATAGAACCAACAGATCACTAGCCAACCACGCCATATCCACGACAAATTTACACCAATTTGGCTAGGCCCATACATGGTTACTCACAAATTCGAATCTGGGGCATATCATCTAGCTACCTTGGAAGTAACAACCAAGCTTGAGCCCATTAACATTATTCACCTGCGAGCATTTTATGCCTAGTTGTAGGCATTACCGCTCATCATTACTTGTGTACATATGTATATAAAAAAAAACAACAATAACAACAAACAAAACCAAAAACAATGCTTTCATATTTTTATAGTTCGGCGACACTAATGTTATTTGCATACACATCCAACTCTGCTCACTCTATTTCTCCCCCTTTTCCTTTCTTTATTCTATTAATGGATGTTGTATGGTCACGCTTCGAGAGACTACATACCTTCCATTTTCCCCTTCCTTATTTTCCTTCTCTTCCCCTCTTATATTCTTTTCTTCTAAGTTACTCATCACTGTTGTATGGTCACGCTTCGAGTGGCTACATACCTTTAATGGGTTTCTTCTTCTTCTCTTTCCCTTTTTATTTTCTCTTCTTCTAAGTTACTCATTACTGTTGTATGGTCACGCTTCGAGCGGCTACATACCTTTAATGGGTTTCTCTTTATTCTCTTTTCCTTTTGATAATATCTTCTTCTAAGTTACTCATTACTGTTGTATGGTCACACTTCGAGCGGCTACATACCTTTAATGGGTTTCTCTTTATTCTCTTTTCATTTTTCTAATACTTTCTTCTAGTTACTTGCCAATATTGTATGGTCACGCTTCGAGCGGCTACATACCGTTGATAAGTTATGTCTTCTTTTTCTTCTATGTTTTCCTCTTCTTCTTTCTTACATCCTTCATTTTCACACCACTCCATTCCATGCCCCATTCCATTATCTATAATACTGGGGCACCCTTGTATATAAATACTTACCTTTTGCATCCATGTCAGTATTTGTCTATATTCATTGTAAACAACATGCGCAAGGAATTAAAAATGCACATGCTAGCATGTCCGATTGATGTCCAAAACCCCTTTTCAGGAAACTGGATTAGAGTTACATTTTGATTTCTTTGACCACAAAAAGTTACATAATAAACCACCATCCAACGTTGGCACATTTCAAAAATACTTTTAGGCTTCCCTTGGTCACCTTGCTCTCTTTCTTGGACTTACATGCACATCTTACATATTAATAACATTCTGAAAACGAAGTTGATTACGTTGCATGCCAGATATTTCTTAGAAAAAATTACTCCACTTATTACATCATTTACATGATTTCTCATGAACCAGATGACCGACAAAAGGATAAACTTCCACCCCCTAATTTGAATAAAATTCCCTTGCTCCACAGCTAATCTGAGCAAGTATCTCGAAGAAGCATACTCACAGAAAAATCCCTTGCTCTTTAGCCAATCTGAGCAAGTATCCTGACAAAGCACAAGAAATTCAAATCCTTTGCTCTACATTTAATCTGAGCATGTATTAAAAACAAAAAAAAATAAAGAAAAAGAAGAGACACACAAAGAGCACAGAATAAAAGCCTACTCTACAAGCAAATCAGTCACACCGGGGTAGAAAACAAAAGGAAATGCCTTGAGATATCATTAGCTTGAATCCCTGCAGTCCTTTGGTCTTTACAAAATAAGATAGCACACAAGCTAAGTTGGCATGCAATTATACTCCACCCCATTCCAGAATGGTAAAATGAACATCACTTTTCACACACAAGTCCAAGATAAAGGTCTTGTTTACCATGATACTCTCTAAGTAAATCTAAAAGTTTCGCTCAACTAGTCAAGGGGTTTGATTTTACAAACTGTAATCCTTGAATCTATTCAATATATTTCTTCTATCCAACTTCCTTGGAATAACGGAATGGATCACATCATTTGAGCAATGTAATGATGCACATGCTATCTCTAGGCACAATATTGATCTCATACACATTTATGCATACCATATTATTCATTTAACCAATCATTTTAATTTTTTTACCATATTATTTCTTCATTTCCATATCACTATCTCTTATCACATCTACGCTAATCATACACTACCATAAGCAGAAAGTAACAAAACAAAAAAATGCAAATAACACAATGTCACCGAATATAGTATGTATATATATATATATATATCAAAATGCCATCAGGCTATAATAACATGTGTGGGCCCTTATGGGCACATCATGACACATCCATGTCTATACATCCATAAGAATACCATCCGACTACAATAAGGAATGCACCATCATTAGGTACATCTCCCCACAAAAAGAATCCGTTCCTCCTAAGCGCCCACAAAAAAAAAAACAAAAAATTCCAACCCAAATATGAAACCTCCTCATGGCTGCTGCCCTCCCAAGGTCTCCCTGTCCCCCTCGCCTATACCACCTCTGCCAGCTGCACCTTTTGAGGACTCTGCCTCTCCAACATACTCCACCCATGCCATCTCCACCTGCTCAGGTGGTCCCATCATTGTTGGTGCCTGCGACATCGCAGGTGCCGCGAACGCCTGCACCATACCACCCATTGATGGTGCACTCTACTTTGACTGCACATCTGATGAGGTCAATAATCCCTCGTAGATGAGAATAGCTATCCCTCACAAATTTAGCTCCTCCTCCACTCTCTCTCACCTACCCACCTACTTCGTAGCCCTCACCATAAGATGTCGATTGCCCTCCTACAACCACATAATCATCTTTCATGTTGCCTCTAGCTACGGTACTATATCCCCTAGCTGAGCAATCTCCTACTCCACCCTACCCCTAGCATCCTACGTCTCTTGCACCATCTGCTCCAGATCAGTCACTCGTGCTACATGGCACACCCTCACGATCGCTATCTCCACCCTTACCTCATCCTGCTCATGCTGGAAAGTATCCCACTCAATCCTGAGCCTCTCCATCTCCTCGTCCATATGTTGTACTCACACCTTGGCCATATCTCGCTCTCACAGTGTAGCTCTCAAATCCTCATCTGTCTCCTCCCTCTCCTTCTCCCACAAGGACCGCTCTGTACCTCACTCTATATCCCTCTCAAAGAGCATGTCCTGCACCCTTCGTAACTCCTCCTAAAGTCACTCCATCTCAGCATTTGCTGATAATACCCCATGGAGGTCACCCCCAAAATTAAAATCCTCCATATCTCCTACCAATCCCTCCCCCAACAATGGTCCCTCACCCAGTGCCTCCACTCCCACATCCATCATAGGTATATCTTCCCTAGGTACTATTTTATCACCGTCTCCTCTCGATGGCCTTGACCCACTACCCCCCACCAGCAAATCATCCATACCAATCACATCCTCCATGGCCACCATCCCACCTACACCTCCTACAAAGGGTCCCATGCCTACATCTATCACTAACTGATCATGCTCATCTTAAAGCACTAGTACGTGCCTCAACAACTACTCATACTCAGCATCCTCAGCCTCACCTGGCTCAAGTGGCCCCATACCCTCCTCCTCCTCCACATCATCTTGGTAGACCTACATCAGGTAGAGCCCCTGCTACATCCACCCATCCATCCACCACATCTCGCCTGGGCTCTCAGGTCTACCTCGTCCACCACACATCATACTCCACTATTGTCCTTGCATTGTCCACATCTGGGACATCAATCACCTCATTTGGAATCAAGTCTAGAGGTGGCACTATAGGCCATGGTCCCTTATCTCCCTTCACCCTATAAATCTACATAGGTGCATCAGGCCGCCCTTTATTAGTGTATATTTTATTAGCTATTATTACATTATTTCATGTTGTTAGCATATTTTATTTAGGCTCGTTATTGTTAACGAGATCCACTTTATTAGGGCTAATTAGAGCCTAAGTTATGTATTTAATTAGCATTCCTATCAATACAATATGATGGCTTACCTTAACATGGTATCAGAGTGGGTACACTCTGAGGCATCAGTTTGTCAAGCAAATTCTTGAGGACGTGATGGGCCTAGTTTTATTGGACCACTATCCGATATGCTCTTTAGAGTGAGAGATACTAGGGTGCTTGACAAAGAGATCTGACTTCATATCTGATTAAAGGGCATTGACCAACATAGATCCTGTGGATCTGGCATGACACCTATGGACTGCTCAATCGATTCACTTCAACCTGGGCACTAAATTTCTTTGTTTCGAGTGAATTTCATGTTTTGGTGCTCCCTAACAGACAATGCTGCCGTGATAAGGGTAGAAAACACTGTAGGCCAGAGCGTGGAACACCTACAGGCATTGACAACCAGTGCTGCAGGCACCAAAAAAACCTTGGACTTGGACAAGCAACACATGGATTGTTAGACAGGAACCCAAAGGTGGACTCCTACATGGCAAGACATGGAGCGCTAGGAAAGAACCCTAAACTACCCTAGAAGGTCTGGCATATTAGTGGACCTTTGATTGCTGTGATCGAACCTCTGCTCTAGGCCAAAACTTGACCTGACAGCACGACGAACTATCTACATTGGCACAGTAGAGGGCCTACCTACACTTGTGACTTGGATCGCTATCGGGATGACACCTAGTGGACGAGGATCACAATCGGGCTTACACCTAGCAGACACTAACGTGTGACTGGATTGCTGGTGCGGACGACAAGACCTAATGCAATCTAGACACTTTCACAAACTTTGTGATGTGGGCAAGCTAAATTCAGGTGTGGCACTTGACAACTCATAATTGGGGTGGGCAATAAAAGGTGGCAATAGAGGAGCGACCACCGTAATGTGGTCATTTACTTTACAATGTCCTCTTGTTTATAAGCCACTGTATACCTCTTATCCTAGATGTGTGGGATAATTATCTCATCGTTGCTATTTCTACTGTTGTTGCATGTATGGAATTACAGTGTGCAGGAGAGCAAAAGACGTCCAACGCCATTGAAATGATTGTAGGGAAGTAATCGACTTTCATCATTTACCGACTACTCAGAAAAGTGGAGGAGATAGCAGCAGATCTGCCTGATGATTCCTACCCCTTGCTTGGAGATTTATTGCTCCGCGTTGAATCAAAGAGTGCTGGCACATACATTTTTGCAACCCCCAATACATCGTTTGCTTGAGACAACTATGCTCTTGACGATGTCAAAAGCACATCTTGGTGGATGCGGTGATTGCTCTGCGTGTATCGCAGATAGCTTCCCCTGCGGTTTCTAGCTCCGTGACAAGACGATCATCGTGTGTCGACGATTCACCAGGCACCTTCAATGATTTTGTTTTGTAGATTGCAGATCTGTGTATAGTTGCAGACGAGTTTGTGTGAATCAAGGACCAAATATTGTGCAGGCAGCTACTTTTGTGAAGGTGCAAACCAGATCATTTTGAGGGAAGTTTTTAATTTTAATATTTTAATATTTTTATTTAATAATTTAATATATGTTTTAATAAATCAATTTATGTTTTGATTTTATTAAGACTTGTTTTATTATTAATTAAATTATGATTAAATTTATTAGAAACTTGCATTAAAATTTAAAAAAACACAAAGGGAGATACTTCTTAAAGGCACTAAGAAAGGCATCACATCATCCAACCTCAAAACCTGGAACTTGTTTTTCATAGGCTTCATACATAGCAAAAAAAAAATTGTTTGAAGTACTTCACACAAGGGGGATTTTTTTTTGATGACATTTTTGTGCTAATCTGCCTAAGAGGTAAATATTGTAATTTTTTACAAACCAATGAAAAAAAGCCTTCTGGAGCGCCCATTTTGCGCTGCCCCTTGGAACCCCATATAGGGGAGATATAATTTGTTGCAAAATCAAGGGGGGAAGACTTATAAGGGTGCATTTTCGACAGTGACCGACACCTTAGTCAAATTATTTTGCAAAATTTTATTGTAAAAGGTGCATTTTCGACGAAGACCGACACCTTAAGAATGGGTAGATCAAAGAAGAAAACTATCCCAAAACAAACTGATGATGTTGCAAAATTAGTTAAAGGCCCATATTTTTCCCCACACCTGGAAGGGATAGATTATTATGAAGATGGCACATTTCGTACACTGAGTGGTGTAAATGCCATAATCAATGATTCTGCATCTTGTGGAGACATGCAGAAAAATGGTGTTCTAATCCCTATTGGTGCTATAATGGGCATATTCATGTCATTTTATGCTCTTGACAAAGCACAACAGAAAAGGGACATTAGTGAGGAAAGCGAGGTCCTAAAGGCGAACGCTTGTTGTGACACAAGTGACCTTCAGCCCATTGTGGCACATGCTTGTTGTGATACATGCGACCTCATACCTTCTATGGTAGATATTAGTTGTAGCACATGTGATATCATTTCAGTAGCAAATTTTGCTTGTGACACTAGTGACTTAACAACTGAACATCCTCAAAAAGAGCTCCATAATCTCATCAATAGCGACAAATGCAATATTGTTAAAAGCATTGATGAAGATGTTGAAATTGGGTGTTTTGAAAAACACACCAAAGGATTTGGTTCCAAAAAGATAAAGAAAATGGGATTCAATGGTGAGATATTAGGTAAATAGGAACAAGGTATTAAATCTCCAATAGTGCTAAATGTCAGGGCAAAGCATGAAGGCCTTGGCTATACTGGACATGCAAGTACCAGTAATTCTATGTTTGTAAAACCTAAATCTCCTACAACTCCTAAAAAGCATTATTGCAGTCACTGTGGAAAGACAGGACATGTTGCAGCTAAGTGTTGAAGATTACATCCTTGTGATTCTTGTGGATGTACGAATCACTCTTCTTCAAGTTGTTGGTATAAACTAAAAATGGCCAACAAGGTTCATATTGATTGTGGATGGACAGATCTCACACAATGGACCATGATGAAAGAAATGTTGTATGGCTTCTACCAAAAAGGTAAAACCTATGGTAGACCCCGAGGCAAATCTAGTGACAGACCGAGTGGCAATACCAGAGATAATGACCTAGAGACAAACCTAAAGACAGACCCAGAGACAAAGTTCCAGAGGCAGATCTGTAGGCAGATCCAGAGGCAATGATCCAGAGGCAATTTCATAGGCAGATCTCGAGATAGACCCAGAGGTACAATTCCAAAGGTATGCTTAGAGCCAGAACCAGAGCCATGAGCCTGAGCCAGAGCCGAAGACAAAGCACGAGCTACCATTCTTTCATTTCTCTTCTTCTTCTTCTTCATTGTATTGGGGCAGTTATATACTTTACCCAAATATTGTTGTATGGGGGGATATTAGCATAGCTAGTAGTTATATTATTACCCAAATAATGTAATAAGGGGGGATGTTAGCATATATTTTATTAGCTATTATTACATTATTTCATGTTGTTAGCATCTTTTATTTAGGCTCATTATTGTTAACGAGATCCGCTTTATTAGGGCTAATTAGAGCCTAAGTTATGTATTTAATTAGCATTCCTATCAATACAATATGATGGCTTACCTTAACACCCTTGCACCAACCCAAACTATCATCACACCCTTGAAAATGGAAAGTACTCCACCTCCTCCATGTACTTCCCCACCAACCACCTCCCACATCGAATGCATGCCAAGTGCACAAGATCCTCATCCCACACTAGCCCTTCCCACTATGGCCTCCACCTCACATACTCCATAGTCAACTGCCCCAAATCCCTCGATAGACAACCAACTCACTAGCACGCTCCCGCATCTTCTTCTCCATGTCTGCCCACCATATCCTAGCATAAGGCATCTCAACCCCCTCATATGCATGCGCATCATATGGAAAATTTGTAGGTCTCAAGATGGTAATATGCTCCCACGCCCATACCTATAGTAATGGAAGTACACATAGGCTCGTCCTATTCGTCCATACCACTCTGTGTAGCTTGTGGTACATCGAAGTCAACAACACAGGTGCCCATGCATATCGCACCCCCACTCCACCATGCTACAAATTACCCCCATTATGTTCTTAGGGAAATCTCATGTCAAAAGCATCCGGTAAGGCGTGACTCACCACCAACAACATCCCCATTGCATGATGCAATGAGAGCCACCTCTCCTTCTTCCTCCAATACTGCATATAGTCCACCCCACTCTTTGCCTCCACCCACCTCCACCTCTCCCCAAAGGTCCTCTCCAGAACCTGGTCTTGGTCCTCCTTCTTTGCCACCATCACCGTCACACCATCAATCGACAATAAGTATATCCGATAGATGTCCTCTAACGTCACCATCATCTCCTCAATAAATAAATGGAAGGTATTCCTTTCAGGATCCCACCTCTCACATAGCACAACCATATATGCATGGTTCACATGAACCTCACGCATTACCCATACCCCCCACAACCCCACTATCTTCAGCCACGTCACATCTGCCTCCTTCCACTGTGCCTCCAACTCCTTTTTGCAAGTCCGAAGTCGATGGCGTGTAAATACTACTTTCACCTGCCATAACACACACCACATGTTAGAAATCAAGCACTTTTTTGTACATAATATGTATAAATTTTTATTTCTGAGAATTTATTAGATAAAAATTGAATTGATGTACATATACCAAATTTAGTGCTCATTTACACAATGTATTCCACACATTTTTGCATCCATACGCATACCAAAAAAATTCCATAAAAATACAAATTTGGCCAAACCATGACCAACCTAGATGCCAAAAATGCATAAAAATACCAAATAATATGGTTCGCACCCCACACATGCGAACCTACAGAAACTGATAAAAATTGCACGGTTGGGTGCGGAATTCCACGCTGATTCCAATGGTACCCAACACACATGCAAAAAAAAATTAAACACGTGCCAAAAATGCAAAAAACAACACAAAAACCCTCCCCATTGGCACGTAATACGAGGTAGTCAAAACAAGGTCAAAACAAAAAAATAAAGGCAGATCAGGATACCCATTTGGCTTATTAGGCAAATTTCAGTTTTCGTTTTCACTCCCATGCATATTTTCTTGCCCATTTTTTTATGTCACATTTCACATCACATCCATGCACACATTCCCATGCATCCAAAAGTCAAAATAAAAAATAGACAATAGATCGGGATACCCATTTGGCCAATTTTACACGTTGTGTTCAAATTTTACTCATTTGCTACCCACACCCCCATTTCATAGTTGAAAAAGCGAAAAGATTCATTTTAAAACCCCCCCAAATTCACACATGCCGAGAAATAAAAAACCACCTACCTCGGGCACATCCGCCCCCGCGCTGGTACTCCCTAATGTACTTGCCATCTTGACCTGTCTAATTTGCAACCCGGTAGCACTTTGTCACCTTTCTCCTCTCCTCCACCTCTCTGCAAGTCTTCACACATGCAAATGACATCATTCCATCAAATTTCACCTTTTATACTGAATTTTGGGCGGGTTTGCACCCCACAAGTGCGAACTGATAGTTTCGCACCCATGAGGTGTGAACCGTACAGTTCGCATGTGTGACATGCAAACTTGCCATACATTGCCAAATTTTTCCCATTCACCTCAAATCCATCCCACAGCTCATCTTATTGATTTTTGTGCCAAAAGTTTTCAAATCTGGCCTTTCATCTTCATCAACCATTGCATCACTGATCCTCACCTCCTTCATCGCAAATTTGTCACTTGAGGGGGTTATCATCAATCACACCAAAGATCACACCTTGCACATGATCAAACAACCAAACATCCAATCACAGATTCAACAAATGCCTAAGAATTTTTTTGCTAACAATTATCTCAATGACCAAAAGTCCAATTCCAATCAAAATGATGTTTGCTAAAATATCCAAATACCTATGCCTGTAGACACTGCATGGATTCCAATTGTCATAAGTGGCAGGCATAAGAACACTTGTGAATAAAAAAAAAATCTTGAAACTCTACCTTAGGCTCCAACGATTTGTCAAATGTCAAAATGAGCTCATAAATCAATAAAAAAACAAAAGTTAACAAAAGAATCTTGTTTTGTCCAAAAATTGAAACATTTCCAAATTTATCATAGTGCAAGGTAATCATGCGATTTCCCTCCAAAAGCAATCTTTCACAAAACCATTTTTTATCAATGCATCTCTTCCACAAACCATCAACCCCCATCGATTCACATCATCAGTTTTTGTACTAAACCATGTTCTCACACAATCCAATACAAAAAGGGGCAAAATGTAGACACCAAAAAGTTGAAAATTGTCCCTCTCCCCATATCCATGGTTAATTAATGTGCAAAACCATTGGAAATTGCACAAATTGGCCTAAAAACACTATTCATCACCATTAGCCCCTTTGGGCTAGCTAAGCCCTTTCCTACGCTTAACCCTAGGTCCTCATATGACCTCATGGCAACTCAACTAAGGTTGAAACCTTCACCATGGTCAAAAAGCACTTTATGGTTAAAAAGTCAACACTTTTAGTCAAATTATGTTTTATGGCTAATTTCATGATTAATTAGATCTAATCTTGATTTAATTAAAACCTCCACCTCGCCTAGTCTACTTTGACTAAACCTAGCCTTCCACCTCACCTAGCCTAGCCTAGCCTAGTCCTACCACATTTACTCCAAGATATTTCTCCACATCACACACCCCTGGGTAATTAATGCAAGATGAAGACTTTTGCATTTAAAAAGGTAATTTTAATCCTAAGATATTTCAATAAAGGTGATTATTAATGACAAATCAATATCTTTTGAAAATCATCATTATTTGTGGATGGGTGAGGGATTCTCTCACCCAACCCCATTTATGACCCAGGACACCTTAGGGGACACCTCTTTGGTGGACACATCATCATAGCCACCTCACTGGGGACACCTCACCTCCTTTCTCTCACCATGGCCCACTCTATAAGTAGAAGGCCATTTTCACCATTTTAGGGATCACACTTTTGCATAATGAAACTCTACTGAAATTACCATTGCCATTACATCTATCACATATCCATCACACATTCGTTGCATAGCTATCATACAACCATCTTAATCAGCTTGCCTCATGTTTATGACCATAGTGTGAGTGAGACAGGTTGACTTCATTATCAGGATTTATAGCTGAGAAGCTTTTATGGATAAATTACATCGATAGAACCAATTAGAAGTATCCAAGGACCCTACCTGAGCAATCCAGCTCCAAAAGGGTCGGTTTGCACCTCACACATGTGAACCTCTCGGTTCACACCTTAGGAGTGCAAACCTCTACAACATGCACCATAATCACTCGGACAAGTAAAGATAATTGATTTTTCCTATTTTATGTTGGTTTTTAATGGTGAATTTCATGTTTTGAGTAGTTTATGAGTCTTTTGTCTTCATAAATACGGGGTTTGACCGAGGTAGACCCCCAATGCACTAATAGGATTTTGCAGGTCCATAGATCCAGCAAAGCATAAGGAAACATCCAACAAGTGGTGGCTCATGAGCAAGAAGCCCACCTACATCGAGGAACCCACAAAAGACTGATCGTGTTGTCATTGTACCATAATCAAAGAGCTTCCTTAGGGAAGGCTCCATTGTAGCCTAAAGGGCAAAAGTTGTAAAAGGATACCACCTCTTGTAACCCCCTTTTATAATTATCAATACAATTGCAGTAGGTTCCATAATATTTGAATGAGGTGTTATGGTGTCTTTTTGGTAGTTTCAAATAGAACAACTGCATCACAAAATTAGTTTGCATTGAGATTTCGAAGATAGGCATTTACTTTTCTTAATGTGAACTACCTCTTCACTTTTTCATGCATAGGGTTGTGCTATTATTAGATTTCTTTCGAGAAATATATATATTGGCACTCACCCCCCAATTTTAAATCCCTATGAATTTGATTTCTAAGTTCATACATTCATACAAAGTTGTCAAGTTTTCAAGCAACGAAGTGCTATTGGATTTTCACCACGAACTTTCATATCTGAAGGGTTCATGATTTCAAATATTTAAACCCTCATGTTGTTGGAAGTTATAACACCGACTCACTTTAGAGATTGAAATTACATTTACATCCTCCTTGTGATATGATATTCCTATTTTTGCTACTGATAGAACCCATCAAGCCACTTCCATGAAGTGCACCAATCTACCAAAAATACTATGGATCGAACCTAGAGTCACCCTCGCATCGGCCTCGAGAAAAGTACTTATAGGTTAGTGGTCATCTCGCTCAGAGATGGCCTGTAGGTACGATCATCCCACATAGAGACGACCTCTAGGGTTTAGATCTATTTTATTTTTTCTTTGCACAATAAGTTTTAGCAACATTTCTATTCATTGTTTTAGCATAGTTAGACTTTAATTTATGCATGCATTTATCATATTTTAGTTATTTATCGCTTTCATTTATCATTACATCGACACATTGCTACTAATCACTTTGTTTTCCTTGTGTGTAGACTACAGGTTTTACAAGGAAGGAAGAGCACAAGAACTCAATATCATCAACCCTTGTGACGGTCATGAGAAACCTGCTTCAAGATGGTTCGTGGGTGTGAAGAAGATCCTGCGCATTACATCCAAAATATATTTATTGTAAATCATTGTATCAAGATTGGTAGCAAATCCCTAAGAGGGATCTTATTGTAACCTCATTGAAAGGAATAGATATTATTATTAATAAAAGGGTACCATCATTCATTTTATACATATCTTGTTCTTAATCTTTGTGGTTTCATTGTTATTGCTATCTTTCAATATTTTGTTTGCTTGGATGTATGGTATTTTTTTGCACTTCAGTGGCGATCATGGTGGGACCTAGTCCTTGATTGTTATTCATTCTTCTAATTATTATCTATTTTTCTATTTGTAGGTTGTAGGCCTGACCATCTGTCATAGAGACGACCCTTGTTTGGTGATCGTCTAACCTTGAGACGACCCCTATTCAACAACCATCCCTGAGCAAGACGACCTCAAATCAAAAGGTAGGGAAAAAAAATAGTTGGATCTTCGTCAAACGTAGGCTTTCAAGGTGAGTACATCTATTCTATCTCTCTATGTTTATAAGTAAAATTACAAAAATTAGGTTGTAAATATTTAGGTATAGAAATCATAAGTGTTGGGTCTTTTTCTATGACCATCTCTGGTCCAGATGGCCCTTTTTGCAATCGTCTCTTTGTGATATGGCCCCTTGTAGGTGACCATCCCTGTGTAGGATGACCCTTGTCTGAAGTCATATCTATGTGATATGACCCTTTATCTACTAATTTTTGGTCTAATTGCTTGTTGCCTATCCATAGGCTACTCATGTAGGGTTCTGCATCTTATAGGTTTCTGAAAATTAAATATCAATTATTTAGAAATTTGAATTTGAAATATTATTTTTATGCATTAGTGAAAGAGCATGGAATGCTTTTTGATTTTACTTTATTTTGCATAAATAAAAATAACCCCACACACCATGTTTCACTTTAACATCAATAAGTTGGATTTCATCACCAACCGTTGATCGAGACCAACGATGGTGGGCTTCATCTCCATCCATTGGCTCGCACCCTAGAAACTTAGTGGCCAAAAGTGAGTGGCTTTCTAGACTTCATCATCGGAAGGTCCCCTACTCTTGGGTGCACCCAAAGTGGGAAGGATTAGTAGAGCCCTTTTACCATAGGGCTCTTTAAAATAATTAGTGGATGCAGTTGTCGTTATTGTCCATGCCTTAAATGTGAGGGTTAAGGAAAAGCGAGGCTTCATCGGTACCAGGACATTAGATAGTGTGACCCCTTCAAGGGGTAATTTGTTCCCATAAGGTTACCTTGAGCCAATATCCAATAGGAAGCCACTTTTTTCCATTTGAGTTACATTCCCCAATAGGGGGGTGTGCTCGAACTACCTTTTAGTAGTTTTCTATTTTGTTTACCCTTAGTTTCATAGGAATAGGGGTTTTCAACATCAAAATACACTAAAATAGTTATAGGGACTCACACTTAAAATTTAAATGAGATAATCACATTGTTTTCTTGTGTGTTTCTTTGTTGTTTGTTTAATCAAGACCATGGTAACAACATGCATCCAAGCTCGATCAAGGGCTAGTGTCATAGAAAATTTTTAAGGAGGCATGGAACACCTCCACATCAGTCTAGAGGATATGGCCATTCTTGAATGGCATCCTGGTTTTTATAGAGAGTCTGACCTAGAGGAAATCCCCATTTAGGATGCATCTATCGGTCCTCGGTATGATCGAAGTGATGACCTCCATGGTCAAGATACTTTTTATGCTTTCCCTAGATAAAATCTTCAGCATGGAGAAGGTCCTAGTAGGTCAGTACCATGAGTTCACATTTTGACTCACTCTATCCACTAGTCAAAGCATGATCAGGAGTACACTCCATGGATGAGGTTAGATGATCAAGCCACTCTGCTTGACCATCCATGGATGAGTCGACAATATGCCCATTTAGATAGGTATGACACTCATCATCCTACTCAGACAACCATGTCGGCTCATACAATCCTTGTCAATGAGGAGGAGGGAGATTTTGATAATCCCCCTACTCCTCAAGAAGAGTATTCTATGCAAGCACATTGTGCCTCTACACCACCTGAGTACGTTGAGCTTACATTTAAGCTTGAATACTAGGTCAACGTGGCTTCCCTCGATCATGGAAAATATGTAGCCAACCCTTCTAGGGCTGTAGAGCAAGCCAAGTCCCTTCATATTAATATGAAGGTCAATCGGCCCCACACTACTGACCAACTAGATCAGGCCCTTAGGAAGAATGCTGATAAACAAGCATTGTTGAACCAGTTATGACTGGATAAACAATGCTTAGATGAGCAATATCAGTTGAGTCAGTAGAGGCTACAAGAACATAGGTTGCATCAGGAAAGGCTATATCAAGAGAGATTATAGAAAGCCATGCATGAGGTGGTTCCTACACCGAGTACCTATAGGCAGTAGATCCATCAAAAGTACCTTGCACACCACCAAAAACTACCACCTAGACCCAATCAGAACCATCCTCCTCATGCACCCCCTCAACACCATAGGCCCCAACAATATCAACCAAACAATGCTCAATAGGAGCATGAGGCCTATGAGGACTTAGGGTCAGAGTATCAGGATCAAGGGTACCCGAGTCACTTTATGAGGATATGGTTGATGACCATAATCAACCACCTCACCCCACTAGACATCTTCCACCTCCCCCTCCTCGAGGGCAAAGGTGAGGAGATGAGATCATTTCATCTGAAGCTTACAAGGTGCTCATTGAGTGCATTAGATCATTGGAAAAATAAGCTTCAGGGATGGGTTATCAAGAAACCCACACTGAGTCAACTTTGTAATCAACCGCTCCATCCTTCTATCCCATATCCTCCATATCCAGAGCATTTTGAAATGCCCAAGTTAGATAAGTTTAAAGGAGATGATGATGCACAGGAGCATGTCACTAGTTTCATGAACATTTACTTTCAACTTTAGGATGATGATGCCTTGTTACTGAGAACCTTCTTGATAACACTCTCGAGCCTAACCCTAGAGTGGTACAATCATCTGCCAAGGCACAACATTCATAGCTTTGAACAACTTGCAAATGCATTCTTGGAACACTTCTCATTTAGCATAAAGAAGAAAGCAACCTTGACTAATTTATATAATCTTCGCCAATTTGATGATGAACCAGTCTTGGACTATGGTAATAGGTGGCGAGTAGTCATTTCAAAGTTATCATTTACCTTGCCTATGATAGAGCTAACTCGTCTATTCACAAGGAGTTATTCAAAATAGATTTCATTGTTGTTACAACTCTAGCAATATTAGACATTTGAGGAAGCCCTAGCTTAGGCCAAGGTTATAGAGGAGATTAAGGTTTAAGAAGGGGAAATAAAACTTTGAAAGAAGGAATGGAACAAAAACCCAAAAGGCAACCATACTCAATAGAAACCATCAATAGTTAATCAAGTTGTCTTGAATGTTCCAGGGCCTGTAAAGCAAAATCCACCACAACAAACCAATTATCAGGCCCAACCCCCTCCTACATAGTACAATCAATCTCAATAGAATCAGGGGCAAAAGCAACAATATCGCCTACCTCACAATTATACACCATTGCTTGAGTCCTTGGCATCACTTTTTAATCAATTATGTGAGGCAAAGGCTATCAATCTACTAGATATTCCCCCCTTGGATCCTAATAAGCCAAAGCCTAAGTGGTATCGAGAGGACCTATACTATCCTTATCATCGACAAAATGGTCATGACATTCAGTCATGTTACACATTTAAGAATAAAGTATAGGATATGCTTGACAAGAATGAACTTCAAATCGATAATCCTCTCATTACCAATAATCAACAAATGGGTATATTTAAGGATCCACTACCTACACATGAGGTGTAGGTAGATCAAACATGATAGGTCAATGAAATCCATATAGCCCCACCCAATCAGGGGTTTGTGGGGATGATTAATATTGTGATAAGGAATAAGAGGTATCCTAATCAAGTTGCACCACCTGTAGCTCCAATAAATACTCCTTCCATATCATAGCCTTTACCATCAATAAATCCTATCCAAGGTCCTCCACCTCGCCCGATGGTGATGATCAAAAGTAGGCTTACCCAAAGTCTATGAATGACATCGATAAGACTCTCCATTTATGAGCTCATACAACAGTCACAACCACACAGAGAAGCTCTAATGGAGATTCTAAAATCAGTTGAATTGCAGCCCTAGGATCCCAACTCTTTTATTAATTTTTTTACTTTGAAAGGCCCACTACTAGGCCCGATCCTCCACTACACATCATTGCTAGTGTGAATCAAATTCCCTACAAGCGGGTCTTGATCGATATAGGCTCCTCAATAAATATCATTACAATTGATGCACTACACCATCTTAGTCTTCCAACCTCACATATTGTAGCATCTACATTCACCCTCTGAGCATTTAATGATGCTTTATGCTCTACCATCGACACAATAGTCCTTCCTATTTAGGTTGGGCTAAAGACTATTCCTACATTGTGCCATGTCTTGGAGGGTGCAATGCAGTATAATATATTGCTTGGAAGACCTTGGATGAGGGATATGAAGTGTGTCCCATCCATTTTGCATCAGTGTCTTAAGTATATACATGAAGGGCAAGTTCATGTGGTTCATGCAGATCTCGAGCCCTTCAAGTATTACAATGTGGTGCACCACCCGCAAGAGTCTACCTTACCATCCACCCATCTAGACATCAGACCTAATGACCCCATCAAGATTCTAGATCCAGCACCATAGTCAACCATTGAACCTCCTCCATCTCCACCATCACCATCGATTTCTCTCGATATCCCTTCTTCATCCTCGGATCCTTCAAGCAAGAAAAAGTTGAAGGATCCAATCGAGGAGATCCCACCATCCATTTCCACCATTTTTGTAGAAGATATTCCAACTCCTATGGATGAGGAAGAATCATCTATTTCTATGGATGAGTCATATCAAGCCACACCCCCATCATCCTCATCCACCCCATCGTAGGTCATGGTTCATTTGGCTAATCCTAGACTCATTGAGTATCTAGTGTAAAATGTCATATTCACTCCACTCATTGAGTCCGTGTAGGACATGGGTAGGCCTCACTTGCCATCACTACCCATTGGTACCATTGTGCCTTTGGGGTTCCCCCAAACCAAATAAATTTTTTCTATGGGGGTTTTGATGATTCTACAAGTTTATCCCCTATGGTGGATGATGATGATGAGCCATTTTTAGGGAATGTCAATTATCTGTCAAACCTAAATTTTACCCTATGGTACTTTTACCACTACCATTGGCATGGGAATGGTCTTGGTCAGTATGAATAAGGTCTTCGAACACCTTACCAGCCATAATATTAGCTCCCTATATATAAGTTTGGCTTAGGGTATTCCATGCGTATGTTGGATGAGCTCCTTGTAGACTCCCTCTAGCACCTTACCATAGGCTTTGAGGATGAGATTGATGAGAATGATTATACCGATCTAGGTTATTCATTCATCTACTAGGAGATCATCTTCCCATCATAATGGTTTCTATTGAAACCTTTGACTCTTCTAGTGAGGCATCTGAAGAAGATGAGGATGAGATAAGTTTAGCGTATCTCGGTCCTAGCCACATTTAGTGGCTTAGTGATCAGGTTTGCATGAACCCTCTTTTATCCTCTAGTCAAGAATACCAGTGGTTGGATCTTTGATGTAGAAGAAGAGACCAATGAGCAAGAAGAGTCTGGCCTAGCCAATGACCTTGAGAATGATTGGATCGAAGAGGATGATGGATCCGATCAAGATCATGATGACATATCCATTGATTCATCTTACCATGAGTCTGATGCAATATCTATTGCTTTAGATAGCTTAGAGGATGAATCAGCTACTATTGAGCCCCTCAATGATCTTGATGAATTCTACCTTCATCTTTTCCCTAGGAGGATACCCATTTTATGGTAGCTACTACTACCAAAATATCTAGTCATCCTTGTTCCTCCTAGGCCTCATCTAATCATTCCACCTCCACCTCAACCACCTTCAATGCACTTGAGGCCACCCATATTTGATAGGCTCTTCCCACCCATGAATGGAAACCATCTACCATCCATCAATATGGTTTCCATTGATCTGACCATGCCACTCCATAATCCTAGTGACCCTTCAAAACCTTTGCACCTCAATCATGAGGCCATTGATTTTGATCATGCCATGATTCCACCATCACCCATAGAGTTCTTCCCTTGTAAAGAAATGTTACAACCATTTCATTTCTCCCAAGGGCCATCTAAAGATGTTTTTCAAGCTGAGATCAAACTTGATGAAATGATCGATTCTCTAAATCTAGTTGATGATATCCATTTGATCCCTACACCTCATCAACTTGAGGAGGGATCCCACATGTTAGTTGAGGATATAATTGATGTGGATATCAACATCGATCCCATAGTTCCTAAAAATGTCAAGTTGGGACATAGTCTATCCCCATAGGAACAAGTCAATATCATAGCTCTCTTGAAAGAGAAAAGAGAGGCCTTTGCTTGGTCTTATAAAGATATGTTAGGTCTTGACCTGAGTTTGGTCATGCACAACCTCACGCTCGATCCAAAAATCAAACTAGTCAAGCAAAATCTTAGAAATATGCATCCAATAATAGCATTAATGGTTAAATATGAATTTCAAAAATTGTTGGATGTAGGGTTCATTCAACCCATCGATTATCCTGATTGGGTTTCCAACATGGTACCCATAGGAAAACCTGATGGGAGGATTCACATATGCATATATTTTTGAGATCTTAACAAAGTGACTCCTAAGGATGAATTTCCCCTCCCTAACATTGATGCTCTAGTCGATGCAACTACAGGTCATGAAATGTTATCCCTCATGGATGGTTTCTCAGGCTACAATCAAATTTGGGTCAATCTCGAAGATCAGCCCAAGATAACCTTTACCATGCCTTGGGGGACTTTCTATTACAAATTCATGCCATTTGGCCTCAAAAATGTTGGTGCAACATATCAGTGGGCCATGACATACATATTTCATGACTACATGCATAAAATCCTAGAGGATTACATAGATGATTTACTAGCTAAATCTCTATTGCATCATGAGCATGTCGATGTTCTAAGGAAGGTCTTTGATCACCTCATCGAGCATAATGTTAGACTTAACCCCAAGAAGTGTGTCTTTGGAGTTACATCTAGAAAACTCTTGGGTTTTATAGTCTCAAAATGAGGCATCAAAGTTGATCCCACCAAATTCAAGGTGATACTCAAAATGCTTCCCCCTACCAACCTTAAGCAGCTTCATAACTTACAAGGGAAGGTAGCATCTATCCGATGCTTCATAGCACAACTTTTGGATAAATGTCGACCAATGAATCATCTATTACAAAAGGGGGTCCCATTTAATTGGGATGATGAGTGTCAAAAGGCCTTTGATGAGATCAAACAATACCTGGCATCACCACTAGTTTTAGCTCTACCTCGACCAGGTGTGCCATTTTTACTATACATATCAGCTACCAACTTTGCTTTAGGGACCATGTTGGCCCAAAAGAATGAAGTAAATAAGGAACAAGTTGTTTATTACATCAGTCACACCTTGGTTAGCTATGAGCTCAAGTATGCATACATTGAGAAGCTTTGCTTAGCAGTGGTATTCACCACTAAGAAGCTATGCCATTACATGCTCAATCAAACAATGTATGTCGTGTCTAAAGAAAACCCTTTGTGGTACATGATGAGTCAAACGTACCATAATAGTCGTACCACAAAGTGGATCATGTTGTTGATAGAATTTGACCTTGAATTCATAAGTCAAAAATCTATTAAAGGTCAAGTAATTATTGATCAACTAGTAGAGGCTCCTCTTTAGGACAATCAACCTCTTACCATCGAGTTGCCTGATGATGTAGTTTTTACATTATCGAACTCGATAGAACTAGAAGAACCTAAAAATAAAGTTGATATGACTTTGTTCTTTGATGGTTCCAAGTGTGAGCAAGGGGGTGGTATAAGAATCATGTTTTTCACACTATAAGGGGCTCCTATGCCCCTTTCATTTAAACTTAATTTCTCATGCACCAATAATAATGTTGAATATGAGGCCCTCCTTTTGGGCCTTCAAGCAGCTATCACCATGAAAATCAAGAAGCTAAATATCTTTGATGATTCCTTGCTCATTGTTAACCAAGTCAAGGAAATCTACCAATGCAAGTGTCCAATATTGTAGTCTTACAAAGCCCTTGTGGATAAGCTATTAGCTAAATTAGAATGGTACAATATCGAGGTAGTCCCTCATTCATCTAATCATTTTGTGAATACTATGGCTTCCTTGGGATCCTTAATTCTATAGAACCCTTTAGATGATATTACAACCATTCATGTCAAAATGCTTTTACAATCAATGATTTCATATGAGGCTTCAAAATATGAAGAAGTTATCCACATGATTCAGATTGAACCATACCAAGAATGGTTCTCTCACATACATGAATTTTTGAAACATGCTTCCTGGGGGTCTTTGATCCCAAATAGTCCTTTTGATAATAACACAATGATTTATCTTAAGGTTCTCTCCCAATCAATATTTGTGCGGGATGAATCTCAAAAGGAACAAGTAGTTCATTTAGTTGAGACTCAACAATATCAATATTGGTTTACCCAACTCAAATATTTCCTAAAGCTTGGTAATATCCCTTCAGGATTGTTGCATGCTATAAAATGAACATTCAAACAAAAAGTGATAAAATATGTCTTGTTAGGAGACATCTTGTATCATCGAGGCTATGATGGTCTTCTCCTTCATTGTCTAGAGCCCCACGAATCTGCTTGGGTAGTTTCACAAGCTCACGATGGTACTTGTGGTGGCCATTTTAGTGGTATGGCTATCACTAAGTGCATCCTTCGAATGGGCTATTATTGGTCTACTATGGAGAAATATTGTTGCACTTATGTTAAGAAGTGCGTGAAATATCAACATCATGCTAATATTTTGCACATACCTTCTCAGGCCTTACAATCGATTCATTCGATATGGCCTTTTTCGTAGTGGGGCTTTGATTTAATTAGGAAAATATCACCCCCATATTTGGGCCATCACACATTTATCTTAATGACCATAGAGTACTTCACCAAGTGGGTGGAAGCTATCCCTCTTACCACTATGATTGGACCAAGAATTGTGGAGTTCATACTCCATAATATCATATGTCATTTTGGTATTCCATCCAAGATCATCTTGGATAATGGGCCCCCATTTAAGAATAAATATGTGTAAGCTTTGACTACAAAGTATAACATTCAACACAACTTTTCTATGCCCTATTATCCACAAGCTAATGGGCAAGTAGAGGCATCAAACAAAACAATCATTACCATTCTCAAAAATACTATCAAAGATAATCATAAATATTGGCATCTTCAACTACCTCTTGCATTATGGGCTTATAGAACTAGCATTAGGATGCCCACTAGGGCAACTCCTTTCTCGCTAGTATATGGCATTGAGGCCATTATACCCTTGGAATTAGAAATTCCTTCATTGCACATATCACTCCAAGAGTTCATCGATGATGATATTGCATGACAAGCTCACCTTGATCAATTGACCCTTCTTGATGAATGATGCGTTAATGCTCTCGAGCACCTCCATATTTATCAAGATCACCTTAAGTGAGCTTATGATATGAAAGTCCACCTTAGGGACTTTAAATTTGGGGATCTTGTGCTTAAATAAAATCAGTAGAACTCCAACTTGCCACCGCACTTGCAAGACAAATTTATGATAAACTGGTTAGGCCCATTTATCATCACATAGAAGATAGGGCCTAGGACTTATAGGTTAGCTTCTCTTGAGGGTGTTGAGGAACCTGAACCTCTCAATATTCTCCACCTGTGGGTATTTTATGCATGACACACAATGCATATAAAAAAAATCAAAAAATTGAAAAATACACAAAAACATTGCATTCTCATTTGCATTGCATTCCACCATGCATTTCATGTCGTTGCATTTGCTTACTTGCATTAGGCATGTTATTTCATTGCATTAGCATTAGGACTAGTTTTGTTCTTGCATGCTAGGGTCTAGCACCATACCTGTATATTTGTCATCTTTCTTAATCAACCTTTTCCATCATCATCATTTGTAGTTTTTCTTATGAGATTTTGCTTATTAAGGGGTCCTCGTAAGATAGGGTAGATACCGGATGAACATCAACAATGATGTTTAGATGACCATTGACTATTTTATGCACACCTTTTAGTTTACAAAATATCATAGGGAAAATCCCCACATTCCACATATCATTATCATCCACATTCCCCTTTGTGAGTAACTATGTTTTTCAACACAACCAATAAGTTGCTATAGGGTGTTCACTAGGGTTTTTGGTCATTCAACCATTCCTAGTTTTCTTTTCAGATTTTGTAGAAAGCTATCTTGATTTTTAGAAGGTAGGGTCTTGCTTTGATAGTACCTTGCATATCTCAAAATCCCAAACACAAATTCACACATTAAAATTTAAGTTTTGAACAAGGAAGGATGAAACTACAATGTAGTCCTTGCCCCTTAAGCGAAAGGTTTCCCTTGCTCATCCTATTATGCGCATGGTCTAGGATGCTGAGAATTGACAAAAGGACAAGCTCCCCCTACCCAAAGCAATAAAATCCCTTGCTCTCCTCAAAAATGAGCAAGTATCCCTAAAAAAAAAGAAAAATTGGTTTTCACCACTAAGAAAATAAATCCCCTTGCTCCTCATCAAAAATGAGCAAGTATCCCAAAGAAATCAAAAGAAAAGAAGGGGGTAATGAGCTTGAATCCTTGGAATCCTCAGTTATTCAAAATCCATGGGATGATCTCCATTACAATAATGGGTTGAATGAAACCCTCCTGGAAATGGGGTAGTCTTATGCATGGTGATATGTCTATCACATTAGCGACCTTCTTTTGTATAGACCAATGTCAGCTTGTGGATGAGCTAGCTTTTGGTGGCTTGTATTACCTAGTAGTCTAGTCCAACCACATCCAAAATTAGGATAATGATGACCATGAGGTGATCCTCATTACAACAATGGGTTGAATGAAACCTCCTAGCAATGGGGTAGTCTTATGCATCATTAATGAACATCACTATGCACACACAAGGATATTGAATATCTGGGTCTTCCTAGCAGACTTGTATCTTTCAGAGTCTTGTGTAGTCAGTATACATCTTTTGACTGGTCAACTAGGGTGTTTGAGTCTCATGAAAACCATGTTGTTTCCCTATAGCATCTTACTAGTCATCCATCCATCATTTACATTTTTATCATATTACATATGGTTGGATTTCAAATGTATGACTTTTGTGAAAAGGTTAACATTTTTATTGATGACTTTTATACATTTTGTGGTGCTTACATTTAGGTTGTTTTGCATCTTAGATTCATTCATTATGTTTTAGCATAAAAACATAAAAAATAAAATTTTGCATCATCATGTAATTAGTACATAATATAGGTATACATCTATGCATACATACTACAATGTCTAGGCATATATCCATCATCCATAATTGCATCCATAAAGTGCATCCATGCATAAAATAAAAATATGCAATAAACACATGATAGGCCATAATAAAAATCATATCATATATATGTGGTAAATCTGGTACATCATGATACAAAAATACCTATAGGCTACAATAGAGTGGGTCCTCGAACCTCACACCCAAAAAGAGAATAATCCATGAGTCCAAGTCAAGCGGGGCTTGTACCCCTAGAGTCACCTCCACCCTCGACCTCATCTTGATGAGGCTGAGTAGATCCATTGGCCTCTAACCTCTGAGGATTGTCTAAAAACCTAGGAACTAACTGTCTCACTGAAGGCTACTCTACCTTACTACATCAGATTTGATGTGATGCCCCAGATGAAGCCTGTGAAGGTAGTCTACCTCCTAGTCGCTCTACCTCATCCTCCAAATTAGAGATGTACTTTTGATCTAATTGTCGATGAGAGACATAGCAGGCCACTATCCCCTAGAGCTCTACCACTAATGTCTATGGCCCGACCTTATCACCTGTGGCCTATGCACCTATCCCATATCCTGTAGTCAATGTTGTCACCTAACATTATAGAGCATCCTGCTCTCCTATCAGTATTATCACCTATTTCATAGAGCATCTCACTCTGCTTTCACCCTATCTAATGCCTCCTACGAGCTCTACAATTATGCTCATAGAGAATCCTTATCCTCAGAGAATCCCCTCCACTATTGTCTCTCCCTAGCTAGTTAGATTTGTAATAGTACAATAGTAGTATCTCGCTCTACTAGTTGTGCCTGTAGAGCCTAAATCTACCCCTAGATATTATCCCTAATCCTTTGGATCCTCACCATACCCACTCTCCTCCTGAGGCTCATCATATCTCTCAAAGGTCTAACCCCACTTCCTATCTATCTTATGACACACCCATCGCTCACCCTCATCCTGCCCAATACCCTCAACTATAGCCACTCCAGCCTATCCACCCATAGGTTCACCTCCATACCATAGTCAAGTCACCCACTAGGTATCATACTTTGTAGTAGTTCTTGGGTCCTCCACCCTTGGATCCACTAGTGGTTGATCCACCTCATCCCCCATTAGCTCTACTTGTGGCCACTCAAGCTAAGTATAATCCCATTAATATTGATAAATGATGGGCTAACTAGGTACATCCTGTTGAACCCTAAACTATCGATAAAAATTAGAGTACTGGAAATACTCCTATTCCATGTTGTGGCACCCAACCATCCATCTTCCATGTTTGATATGTATTATCTACTTAGTTGTCTCTATCTATGGTATATAATCCCTATATAGTTTCCATACCACCTACTCTGTCCTTATTATATCCAAAGATTCAATGTAATGAGTGATCCTGCTTGAGTGGGGATGAATCTGACCTCACTCCTAGTCCTACCTCCACCACATCCCATATCCAATCTCATGGTCTACCATATATTTTTGTGATGCCCATGAAAACCCCTCTGGTCTATCCACTTGGATGTGCTCCCACCCCCATATATGTAGCAGGAAACTATAGCCCAGTTCATGTCATCCTCACTATCAAATCTTATAGATCTCATCATACAAATGATCCAAAGTGTAGTCCCATAGTCCATGATCAATGAATCTTCTTTTATTCTCTCTACTAACTCCTGGACCAGATTGAGTAGGTTCCATAGGAACCTCACTCCTAAAGAGTCAGATAGAAAAATGTTGGACATGAGTGACATAAGCACATGTTTTGTAGTCGTAACCTTTGCCTCATACCATGTCTCCATAAGTACTCCACCGCTATCCAAGCTACACAATGCCACCTCCTAATCCTCATCGAATACTCTCTATAACACTCTACTCTGGTGAATGATGTGAGTAGAGGTGATAGGGTATCCCTCAATCAAAACATGTAGGATCCTATAGATATCCTCTAGGGTGACTATCATCTCACTCATTAGAAGGTGGAATGTGTTGGTCTAGCTATCCCAATGATCTATCAAGGCCATCAAGTAGGCTTGATCTATGGTAACTACCTCTAGCCTCACCACTTTCTTAAGGCCAATGGCCTCAAGCCACTCCTAATCATCATTGATAAGTACATCATGTATTATATTATAATATATGGGATATCTATGATGGGCCCTAACAAGTTGAATACATCAATGGACAATTTGAAAATCAGGTCAAAACAAAAACATAAAAATCACTAAACAGTGAGGCTGTACCAAACTAAAATGGTCTCTAGGCAAGGTTATCTTAGGTCGAGATGGCCTCCACAATGATCATATTTATGATCGTTGGATTTTGAACCATGATCATCTCACCTCGAGATGACCCCCAATATCACAAGAGGGACCATCTCACCCTAAGATGACCCCTAATTAGGGAAATTTCAAATCAAGATCCTATGCCCTAAAAATGAATAAAGCACAAACAAAAGCAAAATTTTCAAAGCACACAAACAAACTACACTATATTTTAGCCTAAGGTGTGTTCCTTGCCTTAATTTTTTTTGGTGAGGTTCATTCCTAGATTTAATTAGTGAGGTTCATTTTATTTTTTGAGGTAACAAAGGAGAGAATATGGTGTTTACCTTTCTCCTTTGGACTCCTCTAGCCATCGAGGTCTCGGGTTGGTCCATGGTGGAAGTCGGTCAACATTTTGGTAGCACTTCACTTTGAAAATTATTCTCCTCCTCCTAGCCTCCCTTTTCCTCCAATTTCTAGTTGTGCAAATGACATCAAAAAATTGCTAATTTTGATTTTATATTTTCAAATCTATATGATCATCTCAAGGTTAGATGATCACATTTGTTGTGACCATCCCACCAAGAGACGACCACCAGATTTACAAAAAAAAGAGACAAAAAAGAACAAAAATACACACAATAAAAGCTCCAAAGGAACTTAACCCTTTGGTCAAAATCAATCCAAAAGGCTCCAAAGGAACCTAACTTCCTTTGGTCATAATTTAATCAAAAGGCTCCAAAGGAACTTAACCTCTTTGGTCAAATCAATCCAAAAGGCTCCAAAGGAACTTGACTTCCTTTGGTCACAATTTCAATCAAAAGGCTCCAAAGGAACTTAACTCCTTTGGTCAAATTAATCAAAAGGCTCCAAAGGAACTTGAATTCCTTTGGTCACAATTTCAATCAAAAAGTCTCCAAAGGAACTTAACCCCTTTGGTCAAAATCAATCCAAAAGGCTCCAAAGGCACCTAACCCCTTTGGTCACATTCATTCACAAAATTTGAGTGAATCTCGTATCTAGTGATTTACTCTATAAACTTGGTGATTGCAATGATTGGTTATCCATGCAATTTGGTAGGATGAGTAAATTACCATAAGATCACTCACCAAAAATAGTAATAAAATGGGTCAAAATCAAGGTTGTAATGAGGTCATGAGCCCTCTAAACTTTTGTAATGGTCCTAGAAAACCCAAATCAAATCATCTTGGTCAAGTGACTCATCGCTTTCATCATTTTTCTATTTCCTCATCGACTCATCGCTTGAGGGGGTAGTCATATAATCACAAAATTCATAATCAAGTCAATAATCAAAACACTCAATCATGCAAATTGCATTCATTCAAGAATCATTGCCAAAGACAATCATGCCCTTCTTGCTTGGGGTAGATAACAAGCAAAAATTTCAACCAAACAAATGCTTGGCATTCTTGAAGCATAGGGCCTATAGACCCCTGAGTCTACCCATGACTAAAAAGTGTGCCAAGATCAAGTATATCTCAAAGCCATGAACCCTTGGTTGAAAGGTTTACTAAAACCAAGTTCTTCAACTTGTCAGAAGCAATGATTCAAAAATGCATGCTCTTTCCATGATTGGGGCATCTAACATTGATCAGATCAATGAACATCATCAACCCTCAATTTGACTCTAGGTCATCTATTTTTTCTCCATGTTGTGCTTTCACACAATGCATCCCAAAAAGGGGTATCTGTAGACACCTAAAACATGTCATATTGAGGAGACTACCTATATGGACTCCTTGAAGACCATATGACCCACCTTGGGTAGCCCTAGGGCTTAAATAGTGGTTTTCACCACTCAAACAAGGGATATTTCCCTTTACAACCCTGGTCATCCCTCCAAGGGATGATCTAGAGGTCATCCTACCAAGAGATGACCCCTAGTCAAGGTCATCCCACCCCGAGATGATCATGCCAAAAGCAAGATTAAAAAAGAGTAGGATATAACTAGTAGCCAAAACTACTAGTTAAACTCATGCATGAACTTGCATCATAATTTAGCGTATGCATGAGCCCAAATTAGAACAATTACATGACAAAATTAGTTTGCATTGAGATTTTGAAGATAGGCATTCACTTTTCTTAATGTGAACTACCTCTTCACTTTTTCATGCATAGGGTTGTACTATTATTAGATTCCTTTCAAGGAATCTATATAATAGCACTCACCCCTCATTCAAAATTAAACCCCTAAGAATTTGATTTCTAAGTTCATGCCTTCAGATAGAGTTTTCAAGTTTTCAAGCAATGAAGTGTTGCTAGATTTTCACCACAAGCTTTTGCATCCAAAGGGTTCATGATTTCAAATATTCAAACCCTCTTGTTGTTGGAATTTATGGCATTGGATCACTTCAAATATTGAAATTACATTTACATCCTCCTTGTGATATGATATTCTTGCTATTGATAGAACCCATCAAGCCACTTCCATAAAGTGCACCAATCTGATGAAAAGTACCATGGATCGAACCTAGGAGTCACCCTTGCATTGGCCTTGAGAAAATTACTTATAGGTTAGTGATCATCTCACTCAGAGATGGCCCATAGGTATGATCATCCCATATAGAGATGACCTCTAGGGTTTAGATATGTTTTATTATTTCTTTGCATAATAAGTTTTAGCAACATTTCTATTCATTGTTTTAGCATAAGTAGGTTTTAATTTATGTATGCATTTATCATGTTTTAGTTATTCATCACTTTCATTTATCATTACATCCGCACATGCTACTAATCGCTTTGTTTTCCTTGTGTGCAGACTATAGGTTTTCTACGAGGAAGGAAGAGCGCAAGAACTCAATATCATCAACCCTTGCGATGGTCATGAGAAACCCGCTTCAAGATGGTTCATGGGTGTGAAGAAGATCCTACGCATTACATCCGAAATATTTTTATTGTAAATCATTGTATCAAGACTTGGTAGCAAATCCCTAAGAGGGATCTTATTGTAACCTCATTGAAAGGAACGGATATTATTATTAATAAAAGGGCACCATTATTCATTTTATACATATCTTGTTCTTAATATTTGTGGTTTCATTGTTATTGCTATCTTTTAGTATTTCATTTGCTTGGATGTATGGTCTTTTTCTACACTTCAAGAACACTAGAGAAGATGCAATATAGAAGACCCTAGAAAAGAGGTTTCAAGGAGAAATAAAAATAAGGCTTGGAGAGCCTCATTGAAGGAGATTCAAAGAAGGCCATTGAAGGAGTTCCTAGGAGAAATCATTGGAGAAATTTACCACCAAGGAGAAGTTCTTGATAAAGGAAGAACTTGGGACAATTGTTGCCATTCAACAACAAGACCAAGGGAGAAGAATTTGGCAAGAAGCTTGCATAATTTTGGAGGATATTCGTGAAGATCTTAATACTTTCATATTCTTGAGAATAAGGCCTAGAATGGAAGTTAGAATTTGACAAGGAGGTTGAAGGAGAAAGGAGATAGAAGGAGCATACCAAATCCAAGAGATTTGAATATAACCTTTCATAGCTCCAAGGCATATTTTAGAGATAAGGGTTCTTGAGAGAAAATCTCATCTCAGCTGCAATTCGAAGGAGTTCCCTACCAAAAATTTTAGATTCAAGGGTAACAATTTAGTGGAGAGATTGACTGCTTTGCAATCTAAAAATTTTATATTTGAGGACAACAAGAAACCAAAAAATAGGGAATAAATTAGGACAATATTACTAGCTACAAAACTTGTAGCTTATTGTGGCATAAAGAAGCCACCAAATAGGGTGTTATTCCTCTAGGGAGTGGAGAAGAAAGCCACCATCAAAACCAAAAAAATGAGCTACAAAAGGAGACTAGGAAGTCTCAAATTTTAGGAGCATATTACAGGTTGTTATTCAAGTACCAAAATTATCTTCTATTACTTCAAGTAGAGACAAAGGGTAAGTGCCTTAAGGATACACTATGAAGCCTAGCATGCTATCTACAAGAAACCACCATTAGCACTAGCAAAAATGCTTAAAGAAGATCCATTCTAAAAGGACTCAACACCAGTAAAGGAAAGCACAACTCAAGATGCTTGAGCAAAGAGCCATCCATAGGGCTCAAAATCTACCTCATCAAGGTGTTAGAAGACATCGATATTTGTCATTGAATCTAGCGCCTAAGGCAATGTCAACCTGTAGTATAAAAAGGGCCTACGTAAGGTGAATATCATCCTACATAAAACATAGCACCAAGGACAACATATTGTAGCAAAGTATAAGGTGAAAGCAAGGTGCATTACCAAGGGTCCAACTCGAATGAATCACCAGTCAAGATGCATATCGATAGCCACCATAGAACCTCCATTGCAATGCTTGAGAACCTCCACAACTAGAGCCAACTTCATAGCATCACCTTCAAAAATATTGGAGACAAGATACAAGAAGGCATTCACTTGCAAGAAATAGATATTGAGTAAGAGACGTTGAGAAAACCCTACATGCACAATATTGGAGTGAAACTTGCAAGTTTCTACCAAGGGATATTGTGCCACTTGGCACAAAGGTGAAAGAGCATCTCCATATTTATAATGTTAGCACTCAAGTGAAAGGGTGCTCAAACAAAGTAATACCTTTCATCATAATTCCAATGCTTAAGAAGAGCATCTTCAGTGCTCATCAATACCCAAGAGTTACATTTAGACTTGCACCACATAACATAACACATCTCAAGGCCTAAAACAAGCATTGCATCACCTAAAGAGGAGACCAAGAGTCTTGAGGAAAACCTAGTGCCACTTGGCACATGCATCAAGAAGGCAGAAGCATATTTATAGCCACCAAAAGTAAGAGTGCACAAAGAGAGAGGGAAGTGCATCCTGAGCTAGCATTGAATGTAGAGAAGTCAAGGCACATTTAAGTGGGATTAAGAGAGAATCAAAATGTGATTGAGAGAGGATTAAAAATGCAATTAAGGTAAAATTTTAGGTACTTATCCAAGGATCAACGAAGGGTCAAAGGCACATTCAAGATATGTCCTAAAACTCACTGCCATCACTACCATACATTCATCATCGAGGAAATACAATGCCCATGATTAAGGAGAGATTGTGTCAATTATCTCATGCATTCGACATTCATAAAGGTAAAGTCTCACATCAATTAAATTTGCTTTCATTAAGGAGTAATAAGGTGTATAATATAAGGTTGAGTTCATATAGCATTTATGTTGGAGATACAAGCAAAATCAATCTTTAATACATTGGAAATCAAATCAAAAGAGTTTATCCTTAATAGTATTTCAAAGCACATTAGTTGAAATACAATTACCTCAATAATTACAAATATACCATAGGTGATATAAGGGTTTCTACTTAGTAAACCAAGTTATTATTATTGCAAGTATTATCAAAGTTATAAAATTCCAAATCAAGGAGTTATAAGTGAAGAACACAAGCTTATACTGGGAGGGAGGGGTGAACAGTATAAGACTTAACCAATTAATAATTTTAACTTTAGATAGTAGTGGCATCAACACAACATTAATCAAGACATAAAGCATCACACATTGAAGACCCATTTTTAACGTGGTTCACCCAAAAGGGTTGGGCTACATCCACAAAAATTTTTCTCTAAAAGTTATCTCAAAGTTCTTTGGGAATCCTTCCCAATTACAATGTTTATGAGCCTCGACCCAAAGGAGATACCTTCCCCTTTGCTCTGGAAATGATCCCTCAGAAGATCAACTGCCTCTACCTCTTGCCAGCACATGGAACTCCTTTCCATCGAAGACCTCCTATCCTCAATGCTTAGCCTAAGAGACCTCTGCCTTCTATGATCACATCCATAGCAGCTCAGCAACCTGTACCAAACACAGTCAGTCGGTCTAGTACAAGTATTCCTATGTCTGTCAGATCTATCCAACTCATGAACAAATCAATCCTCTACATACAAGCCTTCTCAAAGACTTTCCAACTGTCCTCAGGTTCTTCTCATAGAACCAATGCACCTCTGTCCTCAAGTTCCCTGATAGAACTATCAAACTCTGCTCACAATTCCTCTGCTAGGACCTGTCCAAATTTGCTCAAGAAACATACACATCTTCTGCGCTCTTACAGACGCACTTCGTCTTCTCTCAGTCGTCTATCTACACACATTCTGCACTATCTTCGCACACTCTACGCACTTCGATCAAATTTTGCACTCTACTCTCAGAGATCAAACTTCTCACTCTGTGCTCTATCTATGAACGTCGCCACTCACGATTACACTTACTCTTCAAAATAGCTTGCCTTTTATAATAATACTTTCAAGATCAAAACTTTAATCTTAGTCGGCTATAACCCTGATTTTTAGTCAGTTGCACAACCCTAAACTTCATCGACTGCAAACCCTAATCTACGTCGGCTCACATTTAACTTTGTTAGCTTCAACTGTCTCTGTAACTCTTCTGTAGCTTTTGTCGTTAAACTACAACATGTCGTGATATCACGACACTTCTGTCTTTGTCAGCATCAACTTTGCTTTTGTCGCTATATCGCAACACTTCTCCCTTCGTCGACCTCCTTTCTACTTTTGTCACAAAATCGTGACACTTTTTCTATTGAAGACCTGCTTTCTGTTTCTGTCACAAAATTGTGACACTTTCTCCAACCGTATGCTGCCATCTCAATCTATCATGAAATCGTGACACTTTCTGCATCCGTAAGCTTTCTCTTCAATCTGTCATGAAATCGTGACATTTCTTACTTTGAAACCTTTCCTTTGCTGCATGTCATGAAATCATGACAGTTCTTACTTGGAACATTTTCATCTACAGCATGTCACAAAATCACGACGGTTCTCACTTCAAACTCTGTAGCATGTCGCGAAATCATGAAACTTTTCATGTTACTTTCTCTCTCTTCGAACTTGTCACGAAATCGCGACAATTCACACTATGGACTCTATCTTCTAAATTTTCTTTCGGATTCTCTCTCCTACAACATGTCACAAAATTGTGACACTTTTTCGTTCGTACAACCTTCCTTGCAATATGTCGTGAAATCATGACATTTTTGACTTCGAACATTCTCTCTCCTCTTTGAGTCACGAAACTACGACATGTCGTGATATCGCGACACTTTTCTAACTTGCTTTCTCTCTCCTTCTTAAGTCGTGAAAATGCGACATGTCGCGATATCTCGACACTTTTCTAAAATGCTTTCTCTCTCCTGCTTAAGTCACGAAAATGCGACATGTCGCGATATCGTGACACTTTTCCAACTTACTTTCTTTCGAACCTGTCAGCTTGGGTTTTTCAAAAGACCTTTGAAACTGTCAGTCGTAACCTTCATCAAAACAAATTATTTGACATCAAATCAAATTCCTTAAAAAAGTTCTTGAAATCAATGACAACTTATATACTTGAGCAAAGGCAATGTACCCAAAATACCCAAAATTGCCAACAATCTCCCCCTTTGTCATTGATGGCAAACCTTTACTGAAAACACTTCTCAAGAGCCAAAATTGAAACCAACTATGCTTACAACTGACCAACTTCCTTTGAAGTTTTGCTCCCCCTAACTTGAAGCTTTCCTCTTCACTTTGAAACTCTCCCCCTTACTCATATCTCTCCCCCTTTGTCATCAATGGCAAAGGGTCACCTTTGGGGCTCGGGACTAAGAAAGAGCCTCTTAGCTTGGTCCCTCCCCCACCTCCTGATGAGGTGATTAATTCTGGGGTGGGAGTACAACTCCCAATTTCTCCCTTAGATACTCAAACATATCTCTTGGAAGAGGTTTGGTAAAGATATTTGCAATCTGCTCTTTAGTAGACACATACTCTAGCTTAACCTACTTGTCTTGCACTTTCTCCCTTAGAAAGTGATACTTGATGGAAATATGCTTTGTCTTTGAGTGCATTACCAGATTTTTGGAAATACTTATGGCACTTGTATTATCACAAAGTATGGAGATGGGTTGTTCATGCTTGACTTTGAAATCATCCAAGGTGGTTTTCATCCATAAAACCTGTGTACACCTAGCCACTGCTGCTATGTATTCAGCCTCTACTGTAGATAAGGAAATTGAAGGTTGTTTCTTACTTAGCCAAGAAACCAAACTCTTTCCCAGAAAGAATGCTCCACCACTAGTGCTTTTCCTGTCATCAATCTTGCTGCCCAATCTGCATCTGTATATGCCATGAGGGTGAAATCATAACCTTTGGGATACCAAAGCCCAAGGTCCATAGTGCTCTTCAGATATCTAAATATCCTTTTAACTGCTATAACATGAGAATATTTTGGAGCTGCCTAAAATATTGCCACTAACCCAACTGCCTGCATGATACTTGGTCTGGTAGCTGTAACATATAATAAACTGCCAATCATTGATCTGTACAACTTTTGATTTGTCGCTGGAGATTCATCATCCTTACTCATCTTGCACCCTGTAATCATTGGAGTACATGCTGGTTTGCTATCCATCATCCCAAATTTCTTCAACATTTCTTTGATATACTTCCCTTGAGAGAGAAAAACACCATCTTTTGATTGAGCAATCTAAAGACCTAAAAAGAATGACAACTCTCCAATCATAGACATATCAAATTCCTTCTGCATGGTGTTAGCAAAATCTTTGCACATCTGAGTCTTATTTCCCCCAAAAATAATATCATCAACATAGACAACCATAATCAACATATCATCACCTTCATCCTTAATATACAAATTGCTATCTGCCACACCTTTCCTGAAACCTTGCTCATGAAGATAACTATCAAGTCTTGAGTACCAAGCCCTCGGTGCTTGCTTTAACCCATACAAGGCCTTTTTCAGTTTACACACATAGTCTGACTGTTCTGAGAGAGACATTCCTTCTAGTTGTTCTATGTAGACTTCTTCTACCAACACCCCATTTAGAAAAGCCGACTTTACATCCATTTGATGTACCTTGAATTATTTGAAGCTTGAAAGGGCCAAAAACATTCTGATAGCTTCAAGACGAGCAACAGAAGCAAACATCTCTTTGAAATCAACACCTTCTACTTGAGCATAACCTTTGCAGACTAACCTAGCTTTGTTTCTGATAATTTTTCCATCCTCATTAAGTTTATTTCTGAATATCCATTTTGTGCCAATGACATTCTTGTCCTTAGGTCTTGGAACCAAATCCCAAGTTTCACTTTTATCTATTTTATTTAGCTCTTCATCCATTGCTTTTACCCAAAACTTATCTACACATGCTTCACTAAAATCTTTTGGCTCAATCTGAGATAATAATGAAAAATTTGTAGAATCATGTGAAGGAATGAATCTTCTTCTTGTTTGCCTGCTATTTGGATCACCAATGATTAAATCTTTGGGATGTTTCTGAACATATCGAGAAGGAGTTTTGGGAAACAGTTGTTGTCTTTCCTCTTCTTCATCCGAAACCTCTCTCGAATTCTTCTTGACAAATTTCATCATCGAGTTCCTTAACTGGTTCTCTTATCCCTGTCTTTTCATCAACTAGTTACATTTATGCTCTCTACAGCTGTATGAGTTCTTTTGTTGAAGCATCCGTAGGCCTTGCTTCTCTTTGGAATATCCAAGAAAGATTCCCTCATCACACCTAGGATCAAACTTACCCAAATTCTGATCTTCCCTTCCGATGAAGCACTTACTCCCAAACACTTTGAAGTATTTTACTATAGTTGGTCTTCCTTTCCACAACTCATAAGGAGTTTTATGATGATTGACTCTAAGTTGGTCCCTGGTGATAATGTAGACTGCTGTACTGACTGCCTCTTCCCAAAAGCCATCTGAAAGTTTTGATTCATTTAACATAGCTCTAGCCATATTTTCAATAGTTCTATATTTCCTTTCAACTACTCCATTTTGTTGAGGAGTTCTTGCTGCTGAATATTCTCTTTTGATTCCTTGTTGCTCACAGTACTCTACAAATTCATTTGAAGTGAACTCTCCTCCTCTATCTGATCTTAAGAATTTGATTCTCTTGTTAGTCTCATTTTCAATCATTTCTTTGAAAGCTTTAAATTTTTCAAAAGCTTTAGATTTTTCTTTGAGAAAAGTAACCCAAGTCATTCTAGAATAATCATCTATAAACAACATGAAGTAGCTTTCTCCCTAAATGCTCTGAGTTTTGGTAGGGCCACATAAATCAGTATGAATAAGATCCAATGGTTTTCAAGAAGTATACCCTTTTGATGTGAAACTGGTTCTGGTCTATTTTCCATGTTGACACGGACCGCAAATGATGTTATGGGGCATTTTTATTTTGGGCAAGTCTCTAATTGCTTCCTTGTTACTAATATTGACAAGATTATCAAAGCTCAAATACCCCAATATTTTATGCCATAGCCAAATCTCATATTCTTGAGTTAGAAAACACTTTTCCTTTTTTATCTCACTTAGCATGTAAATATTGTTTGGAGTCCTTGTAGCACTAGCAATGAGTTTTCCATTTTTTTCTTTACTTATCTCACATCTATCTGAAAAGAAAGATACTATGTGTCCTTGATCACAAAGTTGACTCACACTTAGAAGGTTATGTCTTAGGCCTTCTACATAAAGCACATTTTCTATTTTGGATTTCCCATCCAAACTAAGAGTCCCTTTACCACGATTTTAGTCGACTCGTTATCTCCAAAACTGACTGTTCCTCTGTTTGTTTTTTTTAAGACCAAAAATTTTTCCTTTTCACCAGTCATATGTTTTGAACAACCACTATCAAGATACCATTTTTCTACTTTGTCTTGAGCATGAAAAGCAGTTTGAAATATCATTGACTTAGATTTGATCTCATTTCTCTTTTTAGTGAACTCAAGGCTAGATCTATCCAAACTGCACATCCTTGCTATATGCCCCAAATTCTTGCACTTGTAACACATGACATTTTTATTCATAAGAGGTGCAAAAGAGTTAACATTTTCCTTACTATGGCTATTCAAAGACTTATTGCAATGCATAGCTTCGTGACCAAATTTCTTGCAGGAAAAACAATAGCCATGGAAAGTATTATGTAACCTATTTTGATGCCTTGGATGGTTGTTCTTCTTGTGACCAACTGGAATCCACTGCTCTTTAGGATGAAGATTGATCTTGTTTGAAGACCCTGTTTCATAAATGGTGATACCATCCTTCTTTTGCTTTTCACACGGAGTATTCTGTCTAAGAGTCAACTGTTCCAGCTTCACTCTAAGAAACATAACCTCTTCTTCTAGTTTCTCACAATCAACTTCCTTTCCTTTTAGAGCCTCTGTCAGAACCTGTTCAATCTTCTTCCCTTCTTCAGCTAGAATTTTGAAGTCTATAACACTTTGAGACAATTCTGATCTTGCTCTCTTCTTCCTGACATTGATACTTGAGAACATAATTCTCTTCTTTGAATTTCTCAAGCTTTCTTAGATCCAAGAAGAATTCACCTTTGAGATCGAGCTCAACCTCTTCATCTCTTTCTGAATTTGTATGTTCCTCTGATAGATCCTTCTCCAAGCTATTAGGCTCTTTCTAGAGAGACCCGCTCTGATACCAATTGAAGAACACAAGCTTATACTGAGAGGGGGGGTGAACAGTATAAGACTTAACAAATTAATAATTTTAACTTTAGATAGCAGTGGCATCAACACAACATTAATCAAGACAAAAAGCATCACACATTGAAGAACCATTTTTAATGTGGTTCACCCAAAAGGGTTGGGCTACATCCATAAAAAATTTTCTCTAAAAGTTATCTCAAAGTTCTTTGGGAATCCTTCCCAATTACAATGTTTATGAGCCTCGACCCAAAGGAGATACCTTCCCCTCTACTCTGGAAATGATCCCTCAAAAGATCAACTGCCTCTACCTCTTGCCAACATGTGGAACTCCTTTCCATCGAAGACCTCCTGTCCTCAATGCTTAGCCTAAGAGACCTCTGCCTTCTATGATCACGTCCATAGCAGCTCAGCAACCTGTACCAAACATAGTCAGTCGATCTAGTACAAGTCTTCCTCATGTCTGTCAGATCTGTCCAACTCATGAACAAATCAATCCTCTACATACAAGCCTTCTCAAAGACTTGCCAACTGTCCTCAGGTTCTTCTCATAGAACCAATGCACCTCAGTCCTCAAGTTCTCTGATAGAACTATCAAATTTTGCTCACAAGTCCTCTACTAGGACCTATCCAAATTTGCTCAAGAAACATACACATCTTCTATGCTCTTACAGCCGCACTTCATCTTCTCTTAGTCATCTCTCTGCACACACTCTGCACTGTCTTCGCACACTTTGTGCACTTCGATCGAATTTTGCACTCTACTCTCAGCGATTGAAATTCTCACTCTGCACTCTATCTGTGAACGTCGCCACTCACAATTACAGTTACTCTTCAAAAAAAACCTACCTTTTATAATAATACTTTCAAGATCAAAACTTTAATCTTAGTCAGTTGTAACCCTGATTTTTAGTCGGCTGCACAACCCTAAACTTCATCGGCTACAAACCCTAATCTATGTCGGCTCACATTTAACTTTGTCGGCTTCAACTACCTCTGTAACTCTTCTATAGCTTTTGTCGTGAAACTACATGTCGTGATATCGTGACACTTCTGTCTTTGTCAGCATCAACTTTACTTTTGTCACGATATCGTGACACTTCTCCCTTCGTCGACCTCCTTTCTATTTTTATTTCGAAATAGCGACACTTTTGCTATTGAAGACCTGCTTTCTATTTCTGTCATGAAATCATGACACTTTCTCCAACCGTATGCTGCCATCTCAATCTGTCGCAAAATCGTGACACTTTCTGCATCCGTAAACTTTCTCTTCAATCTATCGTGAAATCGCAACAATTCTTACTTCGAAACCTTTCCTTTGCTGCATGTCGTGAAATCATGATAGTTCTTACTTGGAACATTTTCATCTGTAGCATGTCACGAAATCACTATGGTTCTCACTTCGAACTCTGCAGCATGTCTCAAAATCATGACACTTTTCGTGTTACTTTCTCTCTCTTCGAACTTGTCGTGAAATTGTGAAAATTCACACTACGGACTCTCTCTTCTGCATTATGTCGTGAAATCGTGACACTTTTTCTTTCGAACTCACTCTCCTGCAACATGTCATGAAATCACGACACTTTTTCATCCGTACAACCTTGCAATATGTTGCGAAATTGTGACATTTCTGACTCCGAACATTCTCTCTTCTCTTTGAGTCGCAAAACTACGACATGTCGTGATATCGCGACACTTTTCTAACTTGCTTTCTCTCTCCTGCTTAAGTCAAGAAAATGCGACATGTCGTGACACTTTTCTAAAATGCTTTCTCTCCTACTTAAGTCGCGAAAATGCGACATGTCACGATATCACGAAACTTTTCCAACTTACTTTCTTTCGAACCTGTCAGCTTGGGTTTTTCAAAAGACCTTTGAAACTATCAGCCGTAACCTTCATCAAAACAAATTATTTGACATCAAATCAAATTCCTTAAAAAACTTCTTGACATCAATGACAACTTATATACTTGAGCAAAGGCAATGTACCCAAAATACCCAAAATTGCCAACAATAAGGAATACTACTTCAAACCTTAGTTAATTGGAATTTAGAAAATTAAACCTTTGAATTTAAGGATAGAGAAGAAATATTATTGCTTGCTTAATAGAGTTGGTTTAAATTTCTTATACTTATCTCATAGACACATTAAAGAGATAAAAGAAATCCAACCATAGAGAACTCCATAAAATTTATAAGTGCATAGATCAATAGGAGAAATAAGGTGATTAGGAGTTGATTATTATCATTCCCAAAACATTATAAAATCAACTCAAAAGGTGAACTAATATTAGCTAAGCACTTGTCAAGATTAGAACATATTATAATCACTAGGGAGACATAAGGATCCTATAAAACCTAAGTCTTAAAAGGTTTTATCAAAGTAATTCACATACTCTAGACTAGAGAGTTATAAGATAGCCTACAAGGACCATCATGATTGTAGATGCAAAAGTGAAACACCACAAAATAGATATAAAGACAAATTGAAATCAAGCTCAATATTGCACAAGAAGAAATTATTTTTATTATTAATAAGGGGAGCTTCAAATCTCCACTGTTACAATGAAAAAAATATTTTTTTTAATACAAATTTTTACAATAACTAGGGTTCTCCGAAACCCTAGCAAACAACACTGATGGTGTCTTCAATATAACTTATGATCCCAACATATATGAGTGGGATTCATGCTATCCAATACTAGGCAACTCTAGCTTAAGCAACTACGCAATGCTAATGTAACACTTCCAGATCTGCACACAATAAAATAACAAATAGGTTAGTAGCAACTATGAGGGCTCCACAATGTGAGGCCCTCTATAAACAATACAAAAATCCTATATATATGATGTAAATAGCATGAAAATAAACTAAAAATACATGGAATGAAATAACAAATGAAATATTTACCTTATGACGCTTGTTGTTCTCTTATTTGTGATATTTGTTGTAGGTAATCGGTGCGGAAATGCCCTGGCATCATCCAAGGGCTAGTAGGGCTACAGAGCTCTGGTGTAAGATGCTCGGGTGCTTGACAATAGTAGAAAATACTCGTGGGTGCTCAATACTAGAAGAAGATGCCCAAAGGTGCTTGGTGGTGGAGGAGAAGTGACCAGAGGTGCTTGGTAGTGATAGGGAGCACCCAAAGGCATTCAAGAGCTAAGGTGAGAATTTGTAGAAGCAGATCTTGTTGGGTGAGAGGTGCGATGGTGGATGCGGGAGTTACAATGAGCGAGGGTGGAAGGTGAGAGTGCTTGGGTACTCCAGGGTACTAGGGCACGAATTGCTCAAATTATTTTTGGAAAAAATTCAATTCTAGGGTTGAGCCATCAAAATAGATCCTATTAATAATCCACACTGGGGTATGTTAGGGTTTGAGCGACATGAATTGTGTGGCTCAGATTAAAATATAACGAAGGGTGGATATTAATTTTAGATGTGTGGCATGGATTGATGTGGATGGATGGCTAGGATTAAGTTAAATCGGATGGCTAGGATTTATTCACATATATAATATTTATATTTATTAAATATATAATATAATATAAAAATATTAATATTAAACATATATTTAACAAATATGCCTAGATATATATAAATAAATGTGAAATATGGTGGGAAGACCTGGATGGATGATAAGTGGCTAGGTTTTGGTGTCCATAGATACCCCTTTTTGTACTGCATTGCATGAAACACAATGCAATGAAAAAACACAAGACACTTGTTTTGGCTAGTCACAGAAGTAGATTTCTCTTGAGATGTGAAACATGAGCTTGAAGACAAAAGAATGAAAGAATTTAGATTTGCATAGCTTACCCCCTCAATTGGCAAGTGATTTTGCAGATGAATCTCATGATACAATTGAAAATATATGCAAATGAATGGTGGATTATATGAATGATGTAAATGTGATACCATTTTTGCCCTAATGGTATGAAGGGGATTGGTGAAAAATATGAAATGATGTGTCTATTTTTGCCCCAACAAATGAAGGGTTTTTTTTCCAAGTATAGATGTCATGATCATGTAAGGTGTATCTTGTTGTGGGAAAGTCAAAACCAAATGTGGTTGCCCAAAATTTGGGGTGATTCAATGTTGTTGAAGAATGTGTCTTTCGGTGTCATTGATATGCAAAGATGAAGATGCAAAGAAAATAAAAAGAGTCAACTTTGGAGGGTCTACTAGTGACTGTTGAATAATTCCCATGATTGTAACCAATCATCCTAGCTAGTGCCTATCTCTGTGATGACTATCAGGGAATTATGAAATGATGAAATGTGATTTTTGTTCATGTTTTAAGCCCCACAAACTAGGCCATCAATGATAGCTTTTGTGCAAATAATTCTTGGCAAGGTTTCATGCAAAATGTGAAGTACCAGATGTGATTGTGATTTTGAACAAGAAGATATGGAATGATAAAAATGACCAAGTGTCCTTATGATAGGTTATTCGTCTTACCAAATTGCATGGATGCAAATCACTGTAATAGCTAAGTATATAGAATAAAACACTAAATACAAGGTTCACTTGAATGTTGTTTTAACTTAGCAAATATGCAAATGATGATATGGAATTATGTATTAATTATGAGAATGATGATGATCATTTTGTGAAGATTTGGACCATTTTGGAGTGCTTTTGTAACTTGTTAAGCGGATTTGTAATTTATGGTTGCAAACAAAAATTATGCATCCAAATCAGTTGGAACATTCACAAAACCTGTTAATATGATGAAACAGATGCATGAATGCAATATGAAGTGATTTGGTGGGGATAAGCCACTGTTTTGTAAAAAAAATTTCTTTTGTCAAAATTGATGCCAAACACCTGTTGGCACTTTTGGCATGCGCAAACACCTATTGGTGTTTGGGCATTTTACAAACATCCTAGTGCACTTCAGTGTGCCAAGAAACTCCCATGGGCATCTCAATGTTCCTGAAGCAACTATAAATAGCTTGTTGGGCGATATTTAAGCTCATTTGTGTGCTTTGTGAGTTTGAGAAGCTGCGTCTAGGAGATTTGGGTGGAGTGGAGTGGAGTGAGGTGGAGTGAATTGGGCACAAAAGCTATGGCGATGGAAGGAGCGAAGGTAGGGGCCGACACTAGAGTGTGAGCAGCTAAGGTAATGTCATTTTAGTGTAAAAATTTCATGTTTTTTTTGTACATGTGTAAATAACAAATATTTTGTGTTGTATTGTAGCTTAGGATTTTGGAGGCTCGGTACTAGTTCTTGCCTTACATTCCTGGGATGAGAAAGGCATTTGTGGAGGAGGATTGGGAGCTGCTAGAGATTGTGGAGCTAGAAGAGGTAGCCTGGATTGATGTGATTAGGGTGGATGAGGGATACCTATCTACCTTGGCAGAGAGGTGGGATCCAAAGAGGGGAAATTTTTAGCTCCCCACGAGAGAGGTTACCCCTATATGTGATGATGTATACCACATCCTCAATGTGCTAGTGAAGGAGATTTGCGTCGAGGTTGGACACGATTAGGGGAAAAATATGAATAAGATGTTCGATGATGGCTAGTAGAGTGTGATGGATGAGAGTGGGGGTATACCTACTTGTCTATGTATGTGGACAAGTAGTTGGATGCCCTTTGTGCCTTGGTGATGTTCATGTTGGCCAACATTGTGGCCTCAAATAATATTGGGTGTAGGTTACCTTGGAACTTGATAGGGTTAGTGAGTGATATGCTCACTATGCAGCAGGTGTATGCATGGGCTCCTACCTTATTGGTGTAGACATACCGGGAGCTCTATGAGGTGAGGAGGTAAGGGAGTAAGGGGTTAGGATGCAAATTATTGCTACAATTTTAGGGATGGGAGCACTTTAGCATGGCATAATCAAAAGGCTTACTAGTGGTAGGCTTGGGTAGGGAGTAGCCCTATACGAGGAGATGGTCGATGGCTGAGGAGGTATAATCGAGTTGACATGTGCAAATGAGCCATTGGTACTGGTATTTATGGGATATATTAAAATCCATCCAAGTGATATGGAGGTCATGGTGGGGTATTAGGTAGATAAAATATGGATAGCATCTGTGACAGGTGTAGCAGGATAGGTGTGTTATTGGGAGATATTGGAGTGAGGCTGAGTATTTTTCAGTCCTCACAGATACTCCAATAGTTTTGCTTGAGGTAGGAAATTTTGAAGGAGCTAATGCTCTATAGGAGGAATAAGGAGGAGATAGGTCTACCATGTGTAGAGACATGGAGGGAGGTGTACAAGGATTATGAGGAGATAGATCTCTTAGATGTGGATGATTCGAGGACTACCATGGAGTACAATGCATGGTTTGCTACACAGCCACCATGGGCACCAACTCTAGTAGAAGCTAGTGAATATGGGAATAATACTAAGGATGAGGGGACCCATGAGACCCCCAAGTGGTAGTGATGCCTTCGATCAGATTGTTGAAGGAGGAGGACTAAGGGTGTAGTTAGGCAGGCTCTAGAGAGTGGAGGAGATGGTAGATATGGAGATGATGTGGAGAAGACTTTGGATGGGCCCTTGAGTTAAAGCAAGGAGGATTGGGTGAGGTTGGAGTAGCAGGTGGCTAAGCGAGATGATATGGTGATGACTTGAGATGAGAGGATCACGAGGTTCCAGGCATAGCGAGTCTAGGCATAATTCTATGTCTAAGGCTCCTTCTAGGTCACAAGGGTCCTCTTGGAGGGTGTAGCTAGTGCTTAGATGCACTTTTTTGTAGATGAGGCTTGGTGCTCCATAGTATGTGGCCTTTTGGCACTCATTGTACATGTGATATTTATACACATATATATACATAGCTTTTACCTTTTGTATTATATGTTTGTGTGAATGATTTTTGTGGAATACATGTTTATATGGATGATGAATGCATATGATATGTTATGAATGATTAATGCAAGTGGGATGTTATGGATGATTAATGCAAGGTATGGAATGCAAATTTTCTAATTATCATTCATAGTTTAAATCTTGCTTAGCTATTTTCTAGTATTGTTGTTTAATCAGGGGCACCTAACTTGGTGGTATGTGTGGTGAATGACTCATGAAGTGACATGGGTGTTGACATGGAAGAAGATATGGATGTTGATATGGAAGAAGATATGAATATTGATATGGAAGAAGATATGGATGTTGATATGAAAAACTGACTATTTTGCAGAGACTTAGACATACTAGTGGTATAAAAAAACTCACTAAAACTGCCTAATCCCTCTAGGACCAAATGTGTGTGCAATGAATTCATTTACCAAATCATGAGCATGGTAATGAATCGAGGCAATCAAGAACCAATGTGTGTGCAAGTGAGTTCATTAACTCATCTTCAGTAAATTGGGTGTGACCTATTATGTATGAGATCAAGAAGCTAGCTTGTCTATATGAGCAGTCAGAGGTCTCTTTTAAAAGAGACATGTCACCACACATGAGCATTCTCCACTGCCAGTAAAGCCTCTATAGCTCTGAAGGAGGCTAACTCCATAGTCCATGATTTGTGTTTTGATCTCTTAAGTTTTGGGGATGACTACTTAACCATCTTACTAGAAATGTAGTATGATCCTTACAACCCAATGATCAGTGGTGTGTGATGTAAAAGAGTTAGAGCTTTGGGGAATCAGATTCTCAACCTAACTGTGATGAGAATTGTACCCTATACTTACAACTTTGACTTTTGAATTTGGAAGAAACTATGATGGTGGTGAAAACCACCATTTTTTTGGACTATGTTACATGATGAGACTAGCAAGGATGACCCTTTTCACTTCTAGGTTCATACCAAGGATGGTGTTATCCCTATTTGATACAAGATGTTTTTAATATGTTAGATCGTGTTTGGTTCAAAAATATTTTGGAGTCAATTTCCAAAATTCAATATTTCTTAGTGTATATGTGTGATGGTCCGAAGTGGAACTCGACATGTATTTTAGAGGTTTCTTAAAACACTGGGAGTGTTTGAGTGATCGAAAACACCTAGGAAAACTTTGTTAATGACAATTTTGACTTTGTGGAAAAATGGATGATGATGTGAAGGTGCCCCTGATTAAGGTAACATAATTTTATTGGACCAAGTAAAATCTTGAACTTAATAAATGATCCTTATTATGAAATTTGAAATGGTAATGGGATGTGTGAAATGAAATGTATGAAATACAATATAAAATTTGTGCTAATATAGTGTGTTGGCATGAAATCTATGCAAATGTAGTACAATGTATTTGTGTATTAGCCATGTATACACACACACACACACACACACATATATATATCATTATGCATAGAATGCTCTCAAGTGTATAAAATTAAGTGGTTCGGGTTCTTCTTCTCCCTCTATACTGGCAAGCCTATAAGTACTATTACCCACTCTTTGAGTAACAATGTATGGACCCAACCAATTAGCCACAAATTTATCATGAATATGTGGTAATGCATTGGTATTTTATTGATTCTCTTTAAGGACAAGATATCCTACTTGGAATTCATGTAGATGAACTTTGGCGTTGTAAGCACGCTTTATACGATCTTGATAAACTCGTAAATGCTCTAAAGGTATATGCAAAAGTACAATTTTTCTACATAAGTGTATCTGATTTCATAGCTTACCAAAATTTGACTAATGTAGTATATATCTTGCTCTCAATTTTCTTCATTCTTTTGTGCAAGCATTGTCCCTAATGCAAAGTCCGTTGCTGAAATATAAAGATAGAATGGGACCCTCGAATGAGGAGGAGCTAAGATTGGTGGAGAAGCTAGGTATTTCTTAATGTCATAAAATGATTTTTGACACTCATTTGTCCAAGAAAATGGCACCCCATTTTGTAGTAGGTGATTGAATGGCCTACATTTGTCAAAAATTTGCATAATGAAATGACGAATCGATTTAATCTTTCCTTGTAAACTACACAATTAATTTACTTTAGTTGGGGGAGGCATCTCCATGATGACCTTGACATTGTTTGGGTCCACCTCAATTCCTCTTTTGGATATAATGAATCCTAGAAGTTTTTCCAAGGTAACACCAAAGACACATTTCTTGGGGTTCAACCTTACATTATGTTCTAGAAGTCGGTCAAAAACTTTCTCCAATACACCAATGTGCTCTTGTCGAGTTTTATATTTAGCCAAGAGATCATCCACATAATCTTCGATAATATTATGCATGTAGTCATGGAAAATGTATGTCATGGCACGTTGATAAGTGGCACCTATATTTTTAAGTCCAAAGGGCATCACCTTGTAAAAAAAAGTTCTCCAAGATGTAGTGAATGATGTTTTGTGTTGGTCATCAGGATTTATTCAAATTTGGTTGTATTCTAAGAAATCATCCATGAGAGAAAACATTTCATGACCAACACAAGAGTCGATAAGAGTATCAATGTTTGGAAGAGGAAAGTCATCCCTAGGACATGCTTTGTTAAGATTTCAAAAGTTAGTGCAAATGCGTATCACCCCATTAGGCTTACGAACATGTACCATAGTTGAGAGCGACTCAAGATAATCAATGGGTACGATGAAAACCATATCTAGAAGCTTTTGGTGCTCTTCTTTGACCAAGAGGGCAATGGTAGGATGCATCCTTCTAAGTTTTTATTTGATCTGTTTACCATCAGGATGTAAGGTGAGATTATGGACAACCAAAATAGAGTCAAAACCAAACTTATCTTTATAAGACCATGCAAAAATACCCTTTTTCCTCTTGAGGAGAGTAATTAATTGCTCTTTTTCATCATTAGATAAACTTTTTCCAATCTTGACAATTTGGGGATTGTCTTTATCTGAAATAAGGTCCACATATATGGTATCTTCAATGGACATGTGGGAACCTTACTCAAGTTAATAGGATGTAGCTCTAGTGTAAGATGCTTGTGGGTGATCGACGATAGAAAAAAATACCCGTGGATTCTTGGGAATGGAAGAAGATGCCCAGAGGTGCTTTGCGGTGGAGGAGAAGCACCTAGAGGCACTCGAAAGTGATAGGAAGTGCTTGAAGGTGTTCAAGAGATGAGGTGAGGATCTGTAAAAGCAGATCTAGTTGGACAAGAGGGGCGATGGTGGATGCGAGGGTTATGGCAAGCGAGGGTGAAAGGTGAGAGTGCATGGGTACTCTACGGAAATTTGGATGGGATGTTATGTGGGAGGTTGTGACACACTTGTGTGAGGTTATTGTCTTGCATTTTTTTGATTATTTCATTTACCTCTAGTGACCACATGAATGGCACATAAAAACCCTTGGTATTGTTGGACATGATTAACTTGATTAGGAGGAGTCTTGGTGTTAGTCCCTCCCATATTTGGTTGCACCTCCATGATGAAGAAGTGGTGTTTGAAAAATACCAAGGTTCTGGTTTTGTTGAGCAAGGGGGTTGTCAAGCTAGATGTCCCTAATTAAATAAGGTATTGAAATATATCTATGAATACATGGAAATTATTAATATCATTCCTATTTTACCTATGGTAAGGACAAAATAAATATTCTCGATAGTGTTTTCCATGCTTAGTGGGATCATCTGGTCTGATTTTGGGTAAAGCAAGTTTATTTGTATCATACAACCTTTAGAAAAGGGAAGCATATGACTTAGCCAAAGGAGTGTATTGGTAATTTTATCAGATAGACTATCATCGAGGATGGTTCTCTATAGCTAGCACTATGTTTTGCATGGCTTGAGTTATTGAGGGTACCGCATGATAAGAAATTTGTTGTGGTGACTGTTACACTGATTATTGTTGAGCCATTACCAGATGGATCATGACCACTTGATTAACATGATTAGTCTAATTGGCTGGAGTGGCCTATGTTGATTTTGATTGAACAAAATAATTTCTTTTATATTGGCCCTTGTTTTGCCATTCCTTTTTCTTAGGATTAAGTATGCTCTCTTGGATTTTTATTTCCTCGATAACACTAGACTATGCTAGAGCTTCTTCAAATGAATGATATATCTGTAATTGAAGCATCCAATAGATAGAATTTAAATAACTCTTGGTGAATAGTTTGATAAGCTCTTCCATTGGTAGGGTGAATGGCAACTTGGCAATGATGACCCTCCAACGATTTCAAAAATTATAGATGGACTCATCGTCATGTTGTATTAAAACATAAACATCAGACAATGAGACTTTCTTTCTAACATTTAGGATAAAATACTCAAAGAATTGGTCAACCAATTGTTCAAAAGTATAAATACTATAACTGGGAAATTTATTGTACCACTCTATGGCATCTCCTCCCAATGTTTGAGGAAATTTTCTGAGAATGAGAGCATTGTCATTTTGGATTCTAAAACATGAGTGTATAAATGTGCTTACATGCTCTTTAGGATCCTCAATTTTATTGAATTTTTCAAACTTAGGCACCGTGAAATCTTTTGGATATGGCGGTGATGGTACCGAAGGATGAATGGGTTGGTTGATCAACTGATGTAAGGTTGGCTTTTGGTTTGTCAAACTAGGAGTATGTTGCATCAATTGATCTATTTGTTGTTTCATGGAATTAATTCAAGGGTATTGTAGCACCCTAAAATTGGCGCAGTAAAATTACAATAATTACATTCACCTTAGTAAATAATTTAAAATTCAAATTTAACCTCCCAAATCACCCGTTAACCGTCGGGTAGTACGTTTCCCCCTTTTTCGTGCCATTTTTAGAGGTTGTTTTGATTGTTTGACGATATCATCGTCGATCAGACGATATCGCCCTAGATTTGATGATTTCGTCTGGACTAGGACGTCCAGACGATCTTGTCGCAAAACTGATTTTGCAAAGTTAGCTTCTGTTCCAACGGGTCTCCAATCTGGGAAGAAGCATGTCTGCGTCGTTAGGGACCCTCCCCCATTGGAGATCTCCCAAATTGGGATGATATCCAACCTCCTAACTACTCCCCTAAGCCTATTTAATCCTAAGCTATTCCCTTAGCACCCCCCTGGCTGAAATTCTCTACAATTAACTCCATCTACGTTGAATCATCCCAATTTTCCATTTGCACTGGTCCCATACCAATTTTGTTGCAGGTACATCACTATTTTTTAGCCGAAGCCAGCACACATCGTCATCGACGAACCTGTTCAGATCGGAGGTGAACCTATCCAATTCGAGACGATTTCATACTGATGCGAGATGATCTCGACTGCAGTCCATATTGAGGCAATCAGTGCCTGAAGTTTGCACTTTTCAACCTTTTCTCTATTGTTTTATTCTACAAATTAGATAGTTAATTCAGGGTTTAAGTTATTTTGCATTTGGAGTTCACCCATTTAGCTTAGATTGCATACTAAGATCATGATTTGTCATTAAAATATTGTAATTTTCTTGAATTTATTTTCATAACTATTATTCAATATTCATACATTCATTTGGTGTTGTTTCCATCTGTTAGCACAGTAGTATTCATTGTATTTTGTATCTATTTTTCTGCTTGCAGGTCTCTGACAAATTCGTCTGACGAATTCGTCAGATCTCAGACAATTCTGTCAGATCTCGAGCGATTATCGTCGGATATCGAACGATTCTGTCGAATTCCAAATGATCCTGACTGCTTCAAACATCAGAATCATCACCAAAAATCCAGATCAGGTATTCCTCATTTGCATTCTGTAAATTCTCTATTTTATGTCTTTAAATCTGTTTTCTGTACTCATTGAATTTGCATTTTCATGTAGATTAATCTAGATTCATTTGGCCAAACCTAGGATATGAATGCTTAAAGTTAAAAATGAACACATTAAAACACATTCCGAACCTAAGCGTGGAAACTGCCCTTAAATGTTTCCTGGTGAACCCACCATCCGTTGAAAAATCATCAAAATACACCTCCCTTGAGAGGCGGGACCTTCGCAAAGTCCTCTTAGTCCAAGGTACTGCGACATCCTTTTCCCATCCTCCTTTCGAGCACGGATCCAATAGCCTGAAGGTAAGGATGCAAAAAATTTGGAGCGATACAGGTATTACCTAGGAATGTGGAAGCCCTGAATTACTTGACGATTTTGAGGTGAGGTGGAAAAATGTTGTGGGGTAACCAAATGATGATGAGATTGGTGATGATGACTAGGTGAATGTGATGGAAATTGATGAAGTGGATATTGATGATGAAGAGAGAGAATTTTGGAATGGGGTCAATGCTTGAGGGTTATGGCTAGGTTGGCCAATGGGAATATGAGGGGTATTGGTATGACTGGGTGGAGGAACAAGGATAGAAACCATAGAATACTATGGTTTCCATGATGGACCCTGGTTAATGAGGATATTCTAAGTAGAGTTTGGTAGAGGCTTAGGGTTTGCTTGCAATTTTTGTTGAGTGTTTTAACATTGCTTAAGTAATTTGTTCAAATTTTCCCATGCTTAATTAATCTCTTTATAAAAAATGGGAGGTATGAAAGCAGATGGTATGGAAGATGTGGTTGGGGAACAAGTTACACTTGGTATGGTAACTTGGGAGGCTAGAAATTATGAAGTAGCATTTACACGTGCTTCATAAAAGGGATTAGTGTATGTGGATGTGTATGAAGTGCTAGGAGCACATGAGGGTTTGGGAATGGACACATGAGAAGAAGGTGTAACTGATGCCTAAAAAATAGGGCTAGTGCACACCTGGGTAAAGTTGGATGGTGGTTGGGAATAATAAGTTCCTACTGTAAAGTAGGATCTTATATAGGTGAGTTAGGGATTGACTCTAAGACATATTTAGAAGACTTCATAAGAGCTTCTAGTCATACCATGTCTATGTGGGTAATGTGGTGATCAATGGTTGGTTAGGTTGACTCTATTTGAGGAACATCCATATGAAAGGGTATGGGTGACAAGGAATGTGAGGGACCTACAGAAAAATATACCTATGTCACATTTAGAGAATATACCACAAAAGTGATGGGGAAGGTGGATGAAGGTTCCATTGAATTGTCTTGATTTAATGCTTTCTTTTGTTTTCTTGTTAATACCATAAGCAATTAAACCAAAATATAGATCATTTAATAAAATGAAACACAAAATTGAAATTTCACAAGAAAAATAAACAATTAATGCTAAGTTTGTTCAAAAAATGTATCTTACCTCATTCATTGATCATCTCATTTAAATATGAATTCATTTTATTAGATTTTGATTTTGTGTGTTTCAATGTGCTAATATGAATTAAATGGGATGAATCCTATGGCTTGTATGGGGTAACGAGATTCTTACTGATGATGAAATCTAGCAAGTTTTCTCAAGGGTAACCTAAGGTGTCTAAGGGTAGATATTGGTGGATGGAGATGAAAGCCACCATAACCAAATATCAAGCAATGGTTGGTGATGAAATCCAACCACTACTCTTTAATGTGAAGCGCAAAGTGTGTGATTATTTTTAAAAGTTTCCAATAATCTATTGTGTACATATAATGTTAGAAGAATAACTACTTTCAATAGTCAAAATTAGAATCCACTACTCAGAATATCAATTTTTCCAAAGGATGTAAAGTACACCACTTAAAATCCACTCTAGAAAGTTGGGGGTTTTGTCTACTACTCTGTATGGAATCACCCAAGTACAAGGATACTTTTGGTATATGAACAATGTTCCTATTTAGACCTACAAAAATAGAAATCTCTAACCCTAGGATGCAAACTAATGAATGCACTTAACAGTTCAAATGCAAACAATAATGCAACACACCAAAAAAGTGAGAAATATTTAAACAAAAAATATTTGGATGAATGCAATTATTAATTTAATGTCTAAAATGCAACTAACATGATTTTTTTGCTAGATTTATTAATGATTCTCATTTTAATCCCAAATCTAAAAATACATAAAAGTGTCAGAAAATGTAAAAATGAAAAGTTAGGGTTTGACAATAAACTTACCTAAAATCCTACGTATCTACTCTACCTCTCTGTAAAATGCCCTTGGATGCTTTGGAAATATACCTGGGCATTTTTGGATGACCCTCAAGTGTCATCAGGCGTTCGCACACCTTCTAGAAATCTCCATAAACTTTGATACAACAAAAAACTGTGAATTTTTCACTTCTGGAAACCTTGCAAGATGACACATAAAATAGCAAATTAGTAAACAAGGTAAATCAAAATAAGAAACCCTTAGGGGGTCCCATCGTGATCACCATTTTTAGATGCAAAAGTGAAACATGACAAAATAGATATAAAGACAAATTGAAATCAAACTCAATATTGCACAAGAAGAAATGATTTTTATTTTTAATAAGGGGAGCCTCAAATATCCACTATTACAATGAAATAATTGATTTATTTGATATAGATTTTTACAATAGCTAGGGTTCTCTGAAACCCTAGAAAATAATGTTGATGGTGTCTTCAATCTTGCTTCTGATCCCAAAAAATGTGAGTGGGATTCGTGTTATCCAATACTGGGCCACTCCAACTTAAGAAGATGCACAATGCTAATGTAATACTTCTATATCTACACACAATAAAATAGCAAATAGGTTAGTAGCAACTATGAGGGCTCCACAATGTGAGGTCCTCTATAATCAATACAAAAACCCTAGCTATATGATGTAAATAGCATGAACAAAAATTGAAAATGCATAGAATGAAATAACAAATGATAAGTTTACCTTTTGATGCTTGTTGTTCTCTGATCTATGATATTTGTTATAGGTAATCGGTGTTACAATGCCCTAGTGCCATCCAAGGGCTAGAAGGATTGCAGAGCTATGGTGTAAGATGCCCACAAGTGCTCGATGATAGTAGAAAATGCCCGTGGATGTTTGATATTGGAAGAAGACACCCAAAGACACTTGGCAATGGAGTAGAAGCACCCACTGGTGCTCAACAGTGATAGGAGTGATCGAAGGTATTTGGGAGTTGAGGTGAGAATTTGTAGAAGTAGATTTGGTTGGGTAAGAGGGGTTGTAGTGGATGCGAGGGTTACAATGAGTGAGGGTAGAAGGTGAGAGTACTTGGTTACTCCAAGGGAATAGGGCATGAATTGCTCAATTTTTTTTTAGGAAAACTTCAATTCCAGGGTTGAGCCATCAAAATAGCTCCTATTAATAATCCACAATAGGGCATGTTAGGGTTTGAGCAACACAAATTATGTGGTTTAGATTAAAATATAACAAAATATGAATATTAATTTTGAGTGTGTGGCATGGATTGATGTGGATGGATGGCTAGAATTAAATTAAATGAGATGGCTGGGTTTTTTTGGGTAAGTTAAAAAGTTTCATTGAAGAGGGCATTTGAAAGGTGCCATAATACCTTAATACAACATAAGAGAAAAAGGATGCAAAGAACACAAAAAATAGCATGCATCCTTTAGAACTATGGAAAATAAAGGAAAGCAAAATGACCAAAATAGAGACAAAGAAAACCTCAAAAGGGACAAAAACCACTAAACGGATGCCTATCAAGAAATTACATATTCATTGATATCCTCCTTCTTGGCATCCTTAGCTTCATCCTTAGGGGTGTCCTTGAAGATTTCCTTAGCTATATTCACCACATCATTATCCTTAGTCTCTAGTTTAGTTTTGACTTTAGATTTAGTAGGAGTATCCTCTATGAAATTATCATAGAAAAATCATAGATTAAGAACATTCCTATGCTCTTTCATTTGTGAAATTGCTCCTCCAATCATAGACATGGAACTCTCTAGGTGAGCAATCATGATAGAAGTTGTCTTAATGATATATTTTTTGATAAACTACTCTACAGGATCGTTCGGATCATCCTTAGAAGGATCCTTCGACTTCCCTAGACTCTGAAGCTCCTTGTTTTTGAGGCGTTGAGAACTCCTTGTGGGAGTCACCTCAGACTTGGTCCTATTTTTTTCTAGCTTTGAAACCTGATGTCTTTCCTCTGCATTCTTTATTTTGGATCCACGAACCTTAGAGGTAGGAGTAGAAGAAGTATCCTCCTCAGTTTTTTCTGCCTATTATTCCTGAGTAAAAATGTTTCCCTTAGAATTTTTTTCCAAGAGAAAAGCATACAACACTTTAAAAATCCCTTTATGAGAGGGCCATGCTTCCTCCTTCTTCAAGCATGTTGAAGTGATAGAATAATCCATCAACAAAAAAAGAAACTTAGGGATGTTGAGATACTTAACCTCCCTGAATTGGTTCATGAAGGATATGTGGAAGTTTTTGAGCTATGAATTGGGATCATCCATCATTATATACTCCATAACAGGCTTCATCACTTATTTACAAGGTGTAGGTAGGTTTGCACAAAATATACCTAGCTTGACAATCCTCCTCATGGTAGATTTTGGCTCAAACTGACTCAGATCGGCATCCCAGTTGTGATTATCCCTATGCACAGTTTGTCCTATCGGTGGTTGCCTAGTATTATAAGCTAGAATGCCCACATCCACCTAAAATTTGATGCCATGAATGATTACAATACCCTTTTCCTAGGTGGACGCAAAGGCCATGTTGATGTCCCAATCCATTCCAAAAAAAATCTTGAAGAATGACATGAAACCCCTGTCGCTAAGGATGGTTTCCATGACAGGTTCAATAGAAAGAGAGTCTGGCTCAATGAAGCACATCCTATCAGGAAGCCAATGCAAGGAAATGAAACAAATAGAATTCTCACGAGGATGATGTAAAAAGATAAGGATAGTGCAGAAAGCTTCCACCATAAAGCTTTTGTAATCCACTGATATAATATATATATATATATATATAAGGATGGTTGGGATTTATTCACATATATAATATTTATATTTATTAAATATATATAAAATATAATATTAAAATATTAATATTAAACATATATTTAAAAAATATGCCTATATATAAATAAATGGAAAAAATGGTGGGAAGACCTGGATGGATGAAAAGTGGGTAGGTTTTGGTGTCTACAATGACAATAAAAAAATTCTTCCTTACAGAATCCCAACTACTTAAAGGTCCAAATTACTCGTGGAAAAATAAAGTAAGGGTAAATATGATAGTTGAAAAGCTTTGGGAAATTGTCAAAGGAACAACAACTAAACGTACTACAGGATTTATAGAGTTTTAGAAGTTTGAAAAAAGTGATGCAAAAGCATTAATGATTATTAATTTTGACATTACCGATGAAATACAACCTTACATTAGTTTAGCAGGAATATTTATAGAATCTTGGAAAACCTTATCCAAAATATTTGGAGGGAAAATAAAGCCACTATCTTAAATATTCAAACTCAGTTACATTCATTAATAATGAACAATAACAAAAGTATAGAACTATTCCTAAGGAAGGTAGTAGATATAAATGGAAATTTTTTAACTTTAGGAGAAAATATTGAAGATAAATTTCATGTTTAAGTAACTATGAGAGCTCTTCCAGATAGCTACAAGCACTTGGTTACATATTTACAAATCCTAAGTAAAGATACATCTTTTGATGTGTTAGTCAATATTCTTCAAGAATATGAGGTGGAAAATACAATTAAATATGAAATGACTAACAATGCATTAGTTTCAAAGGATAATCCATAGGAAAATGTTATCTCACCCTCAAAAGGACGAATACCACAAAATAACATATATTGTCATGTGTGCAAGAGAAAATGACATAGCACTAATTATTGAAGATTCAATCCTAGAAACCAAAATCAGGGAAATTAGATCAACTATGAAAGCCAACCAAATAGGGCATTTCAACCAAGGCAATATCAAACTCAAAATAATCCTCATCAGTAACAGGTTCAACTTCCATACAATTATCCTCAATTGGAATATCGAGAAGGGAATAAAAAAGGACACCTAGCTCAAAGGATTTAAGAAATTAAAGAATGAAAAGAACCAATAGATGAACATGAAGTTAAAGATCTCTTCGAAAATATATTATTTTATGAAGACACTAACTATTTTCTTGAGTAGGATACTAAAAACAGATAAGAAGAATACAAACTCCATAACCAAGATGAAGATCCATATTGAAGACTATAGTCTTCAATACCTAAATAATGTAATATAGGGGGGTGTTAGAGTATATTACATTATTGGGTACATGCTAATGTACCACCTTGGATATATTATTAGAGTAGGAGTTTACTTTAGAGTAAATTTATGTAGTTACTTCAACTTGTAATAAATGCACAAGTGTTAGAATGTGCAATTATGTAAATATACATATAGTCCACATGTATGAGTCATAAGATAGAGTCAAAGGTAGATTTAGGGCCAAGGAACTTATCTTCCTATATATAGGCCTTATAGTGAGTGAATAGAAAGGGGGGACATAATATATAGAGTGCATAGTATAGATTTATAGAGGAGTACAATGTAGTTCCTTTAAAAATAGTTTATGGAGTGTTCATGTCCTTCATTATACTGCATTGTACTATTTTTGTGAGCTTTCATTAATGGCATATTTCTAAGTTATTGCAAAATTTTATCTCTTTGTTTTCCTGCATATTATAGTGCCATTATCATATATAGATAATAGATTACTTATCTTTCATCTTGTGGTTGCATTCCCTATGTCCTATACTCATAAAAAGCTAACATTTGTGATGATATAGGACAAACTAAAATGGAAAGGATAATTGCTATAGAAAAATGTAATTGGGTTGCTAGTTTATTTGTAGAAAAGAGGAAAGCATCAAATTCGGGGTTATAAATGTACATACTCCAACTATTGCTACTTCTTATGAAATATTTTTAAAGGACCTCAACATATTTTTATCAAATATAATGATGAATTGTAAACTATGTGTTCTTGGGGTATTTCAACATGTGTTCTATTCCCTTTAGAAAAAAAGGATGGTACTTAAAAATAGTTTAAATCAATGTAATGTTTTACTTCATTTGTCTATTCAAATAGCCTTTCATATGTTATTCATTCAATATTTGAATATACATGGGATAATATATGCATTGGATAAACTTATATAAAAAATATTGGATTGATTTTTGCTATCCAACACGTGGTTGCAAATAGAGTATACAACCTCATTAGATATTTTATTAAAATTAGGATCAAATCACAAACATGTTCTCTTGAGATGCCATTTACTCAATAATGATCATTCAAATCCATTTTTATTTTAATTTATGTGGCTCTAAGACCCCGATTTCTTCCAAATGGTTATGTTATGATGGGGTGAAGCAAAATTTGAAGAATCATGCGTGTATGTGTTTTCTCAAAATATTAAATATTTAAAGGAGAAAATGAATATTTGGAGTGTCAAATATTTTGGTAACATATTTAAAGAAAATAAGAAAAACTTAAAAAATGACAAGTAATAGTAAAAACAATGGAATGGACCAAAATAATTGTATGCAAGAAAAAAAAATTACTTTTTTATTATTGTGATGTATTAAAAAAAGAGTAGTTATATAGGTCCCCAAATCTAAGTAGAGATGGTTAAGGAAGGAGATAGAAATATCAAATTATTTTATGCTATAATCAAAAACAATTTTCTTGTTTCATTAAAAAATATTTCAACTTTGGATGAAAGAAATATTAACAAAGAAGAAGATATTAGAAAGGAAGCAATTAATTATTTCAAAGATATTTTGTCTAATTTTGGGGAAAATAAGGAATTTCAGTGTAAGGTTTTATAAAATATTCCATCAATTATCACACAAGGATAAAATGAAAGCTTTATGAGAAAAATATCTTTGGAGGAGGTACATGAGACAATACAAGGTTATTGGTCTCAATGGATTTCCTATAGTTTTCTTTCAAAACATTTGAGATTTTTTAAAAAGTGATATGTTGGTTGTAGTTGAAGAGGCCCAAAACAATAATGGTACAATAAGTGAGATAAAATCTACCTCTCTTACATTGGTTCCTATGAAAGGTAAAACAAAATATTTTGATATTTTTTGTCCAATAAGCCTTTGCAATATGGCTTATAAGATCATTTCAAAATTATAAAAAATACATTACAAAACATTCTTGATTGTGTTATATCAAAAGAACAAGTTGGTTTTGTTCATGGTAAGAAAATTATTGATGGTGTAAGAAGGCCATATATTCTCTTCATTCCATGAAAAAATAGGTATGCTTATGAAATTAGATATGAGAAAAGCACATGAGAGTGTTTAATAAAGTTTTCTACATGATATTCTTATATATTTTGATTTGATCAAGGTTGGTATGAATGGATTAGATATTGTTATAGCACTCCAAAATATTCTAATTGTTAGCTTTTGGAGACTTAAAATTAAAGGAAATGTGATCACAAGTATAAAAATAAGCATCCAATATTATAACTATTGTAAAGGAAACTTAACATGCATGAAAATATGATAGTTTCTTTGATACAAAGCTCTAGAAATGCTCATATAAGAAAGCTCATGAAAATTACAATGCTCCTCTCATGGAATTTACAACTCCTCCATGATATCAAAATGGAGCTACATTGTGACTACTACTACTCAAACCTATGCACTCCAAAACTCTTTCACCAAACACTCACAATGAGGCATTTATATAGGAATATAGATTCCTTGCCTCTTACTCAACCCTAAGACTCATGTACATGTGGACTACATGCACATTTACATCATTGTACATTCTAACACTTGTGCATTTATTAAATACTCTAATAAAATATTTATCTTCTAATCTAATCCTAATCTAAATATGTACCCATGAAGGTACATTAGTAAAGAACCAAATGATGTAATATATTCCAAAACCCCCTTGTATTACATTATTTGATTGATGAATATTTTTAGTCTTCGATAAGGATCTTTCTCTGCAGATGATCTTCAACTTGATCTGGTCCTTTGTATTATCTTTAATTCATATTGCATTGTATGCCTCCTTGAATTGGTTCCTCTTCTGCTTCTTCTTTATTGGAGTTAGTACTCTCATAGGTGGATGTACTATCACCAAATTATTTCAAGAGTATTTTATCTTTGATTTTTTCCTTGACATCATTCTTTATGTCCTGTATAGAAGCTTCTGAACATAAAATTAGAGCATCATGATAAGATTTTGTGTTATGAGAACTTGAAGTTCTAATACTGCAAGAGGATTAAAATATCTTTTCTAGAGATGAATCATTCATTTTTATTTTCAATTTAAGTAATTCTATCAATCCTCTCTTATAATATTTGAATGTAATTAGTACCATATATAATATGCTTCCATATTCTAAAGTAATTTGAATGTCATTCTTTCCATTATCAATTGCTTCAGTGAGTTGAGCATGTAGATAATATTCCATCATTTCAAAGTTATCTTTTAAATCTTCACTATGTATAATTTTTGAAGTAAGATCTAAGTTTCCTTCAGACTATATAGTGAATTCTCGATTCCATTTTTTATGAGACTTGCTCTTTCCTTTCTAATATTGTTGTTCATATCATTGTTTACTTCATTCTTTGAGGTTGACATCTTTATATTCCGCTTTTTTTATTTGGATCTTATAGTGTTTACCTCTATAGTAGTATACCTTATATCTCACTAGTAATGATATATGTTATAAATATGATCCACGTCTATCACTTGCAATCGACTATTCTAAGAAGTCTTTTTAGAAACACAATTTCAAAAAAGTAGATAACCTTTATCTATCAATTAAATATGTAGTTGGATTGTCTATTTATCCTTCCTTTGAGTAAAAAGACTAATAAGATTGATCTTCTAGCAAATAATTTTGATGTAAGCAATATCTTCAAATAAGAATCAATGCAATGATAAGTTTCTAAAATTATAGAAATTCAATTGAAGTAGGGTTCCTTATATCTCCCTAGTTAGAAGTTTTAGAAATGCCCAATATTTGGAAATTAAGTTTTACTAATCCTTATACTTCCTTGTATTTAAGATTTGAAAATAATGGAAGTAATGTTTCAATATTTTATCTACTGCTTCTTTCTTAAATAAGTTAGTTTGATTTTTGGGCTCTTTTGTTCCACCTGATTACTCCTAATGTTCACTATTGTAGATATAGATAAATCAATGGATTATAAAGTCAAATTGCTTATAGTATAATATTACCTTTCAAAACTATTCTCAATATTGCAATTTTTTAGCGTTCGCCTTTGAACTCCTTCTACTATGAGGCTTGTTGACTTCTTGTCTACTATACGTAGTGTAATGCACTATACTTTCTTAATGTTGCACTGTGTGCTTATTTGAACTTGAATGCCCTTGATTGTTGTTGTATGCTCACCTTGTGATGTTTATGTACTTATTTATGCTTCTCTCTTGTTCCCTTATGCTCACCTTGTGTTCTATGAATGTCCATTTCTCTTGGGATATGTGGACTCTATAAATGAATACATACATCTGCACTTGCTATCCTTTATACTCACTGAGTGTGCACTTTCCTTGGGTCCTCTTAATTTACTGGTTGGATTCACCTTCGATGTTATTTATGATCACTATGTGAGTGCTTCTCTTGGGTGTTTTAATCTAATGGCTAGTTACTCTTTGATGTTGTTGATTATATCTATGTTCTTAGACATAATAAATTCTCTTCAATCCTTATGTGCATAAAATCTTTGAATGCTCAGTACATTCCTTGAGTTGATGTCCTCTTGAGAACTGCTCTAGCACTTCCTTTTAATGCATACTCTGCAATAGTATATGTGATATCATGCCAAGTAGTACTTGATTCTTTTATCTAATTTGAATTCCTAACTTTGTGCCTTCCAACGTTATGAAACAAATGGTGCTCAATCGATTATCGTTTATCTTCAACACCTCTAAACTAATGTTTCTTATGAGGGTGTTATTGAAATGATGCTTTGTTTAGATGCCTCACTACTATGCACTTGAATTCCTTTTGATGTAGTGGCGCTCGTCTATGGTGTACATGTAGGAATATCTCCCACATGGTGCTATATCTCTATCTCTTTTACTATGACTCCTTTGGGATATATAAGTGCTTGTACTTTGCAAACTTATGATTTTATTCCAGTATTTCAATGCTTGATATTATTCAATGCTCTTTTGGTCGATAAGACTGTCTTTGAATGCTATTCCTTGTGTGTAAATGAAATGTTCTTGAGTGTTCCAATAGACATTATTCTTGGCTCCTAATTTTACCACTTTGGGATTTGATAGATGATATTTGTATGCACTTAGTTTATGTAGAAAGTACTACATTATCCTTAATATTGTCTACTTTATAACAGATGCTTGTCTCTTTTCATAGGTGCTTTGATGTTTGTAGGTAAATTTCTATGTAGGGATGAGTTGAAACCTGGGTTATGCAGATATTGAGCTCTCTAGAATGGCTCCCTTTTCAAGCACCATTGGTTGTGCTTCTTCACTATGAATGGTGGCCACTTATGTGATCCCTGTAATGTGTCCTTGAGACACTCCTACCTTTTATTCTTCTTCCAATGCTTGTAGCAACCCGATTCATTTCTCCTTGGAAATACTTCATGCTTAGAGCTTTTTTGAGTGGATATAATCAATATGCTATGTAAAACTAGACTATTAAGGTATATACATATACCCCTTATGCTTTTAAATTGCTTATTTTGACCTCTTGAAATGATTATTTCCACTTCCTTTTTGACCTGAGGTGAGTGGGATAATATGGGGTTCAATATTATCTTCAAATAATTGGTAATACTTTCCATCGCTTGACTATGTTTACTCTAATAAATCCATGCTTCCAATGTTGTATCTTTCACTATGCAAAAATGTGTAGTCTTCTATTTGCACTCAAGATAACTATAATGTCTCTACTACCTTTAAACCTTAGTTAATACTTCTATTGCTTGGTTACCCTTCTGCTTAATAATCCAAGCTCTCCAATAATGTTTGCAATATAGGATATGCAAAGTTGTAGTCTTCTAAATATACCTAACTTCTATTTTCTTCTATATGCAAGTTTGATCCTTGTAAACTATAACTTTTGCACTGCTTTTGAAGACTTGAAATGAAAATTTTGATGCAACCTTTAAAATTTGTAATTGGCGCTTTAAAAATTTAATAAAAATACAAATATAAAAGCTCAACTAATGAAATTTTGCACCTTTTTGTTGCATACATTTTTCCTTGTAGATGATGATGATGATAGTGACTTTAGTCACTTAAATTTGTTGCCTTTTGTAGATGTTATTACAACTCTTCTAGGATGTCTAAAATAGCTCACTTGCTCACCTTTTTGTAGTTTCAAAACTTGACTAATATGCTACCAAATACTATAAATTTGTGGCTTAAATGCTCCTTCAGGATGTACCTATAAAATTTGATCTTTAGCAACCACTAACGCTACCAAAATTTCTGCCTTTTTCTGTCCTCAAATCTGAACAATTTCAGATTGTAAAGCAATCAATACCTTTACTGAAAATCTATCCTTGAACACCAAAACTTTGGTAGAATCCTCCCCCAATCGTAGCTGAGAAGTTCACTCAAGAACCCTTCAATGATGGACCCAAAATCTCTCATATTTGGTATTTTTTCTATCTCCTTTCTCTTTCCAAATTCTAATTTCAAAGTAGATATCCTCATCAAACAATCTTGTCAATATTGAGATCTATTCCATACTACCTTGTAATTCAAAAATATTCTTACCAAACCTTCTCCTTTGGGCTTGTCATCGGATGGCGATGATTGTCCTAATTACTTAGCTTCTTCCTTGGTAGTAATTTCTCCAATGAGTTCTTCTAGGAACTCCTTCAATGAGGCTCACCAATCCTTCTTCTTATTTCTCCTTTAGACCTCTCCAAGTTCTTCAATATTATAGCTTCAAAATATTCAATGAGACCTTCCTTGGCCTCATCAATCTTCAAATATGGAATTTTCGTAGTGATATTTTCTCCTTGGATCTCCTAAATATGTTGCTACTAAAATTTGCAATAAAAATTTTGTTAGTTCTTCTCAATGCTCAATCTTACAATATGTAAATTCTTCAATAGGGGCTTCAATGGATCTCTTCTTCAATATGAAGTTTTCAGGCTTCAATGGAGATCACCAATCTTCAATCCTTGTTAGGACTCTTCTCCTTAAGTCTCTTCAATATTTAATATAGTCTTCTTTCTAGGACCTCCTTCCTAGATTTGTAATCTTCAATGTGGCTTCCTTGGCCACTAGATATTTTCCTCAATATTTCAACTAGAAGTCTTCAATTTGCAAATATTTCAATGGGGCATTTCTCCTTGGGCCTCCGAATTGTCAATTCTTATTTTTTTGCAATAAAGAATTAATCCCTGCATGAGGAAAGTAACGTCGACCTTCAGGTAATGAAGACAGAGTTCTTCTCTATTTGTTGTAGGAAGCTTCCCAACTTTTGAGAGTTGATTTTATGCAATAAGAAAAACTTAGATGATAGTAACCTAATGGTCTGACTGAAAACTTCTTTTCTCTCTAGTAATGAAATATTAGAGATAATAAGCATTTTTGACTCTAAAGAAACTAATCTTCACTAGTTGGATTGCCAATATAGTGGATGCAATATTGAGTTCTAATCTTCACAAGTTATTGCATTTTTGTGGAGCAACTCTAGCCAAATTAATCATGTAGCTTTCTCTACTTTCTATTCTTCTATCTAGAGCTACTTCTATCAAAAAAATCTATTCTGATGGTATTTGCATGTAGCGGTACACTATGGCTGATATGGTTTACAAATACTTAAAAATAACAATGGTGATCACTTTATGATTTTCTTTGATCCACCATGGCTCTGATACCACTGTTAGCTTTTGGAGCTAAGTATAAAAATAAGCATGCAATATTGTAAATATGATAAAGAAAACTTAACATGCATGAACATATGATAGAAAACATGATACAAAGCTCTAAAAATGCTCATATAAGAAAGCTCATGAAAATTACAATGCTCCTCTCATGGAGTTTACAACTCCATGATATCAAAATGGAACTAGATTGTGACTAATACTACTCAAACCTATGCACTCCAAAAATATTTCACCAAAAACTCACAATGAGGCCTTTATATAGGAATATAGATTCCTTTCCTCTTAATCAACCCTAAGACTTATGTACATGTGGACTACATGCACATTTACATCATTGCACATTCTAACACTTGTGCATTTATTAAATACTCTAATAAACTATCTATATTCTAATATAATCCTAATCTAAATATGTACCCATGAAGGTACATTAGTAAAGAACCAAATGATGTAATATATTTCAACACTAATTTGATTAGTGGATCCCTTGTTGGATACTTTGAATCATCCTATGGACTTTACCATCGTGACCCACTATCTCCTTATCTATTTGTTATTATTTTGGAGGCATTAGGGAGAGCTTTCTTAAAGGTAAAAATAGATTAAAAATAAAAGGTATTTGGGTTACAACAAGTGGGCACTCCAAATATCATCTCCAATTTGTTGATGATACTTTTTTTGGGTCATACCTAATTCAATGAGGCCATTGAGTTTAAATCAATATTATCATGTATTGAATTGGGGAATTGTCCAACTTCTTATGTACCCTCAATGCTAGTTTCAACAAATTTGGATGAAAGGGATAAGCCTCTTCCAAAATTTGGATTGAGGACTCCCCACTATCCTTAATATATTCTAATTTAATTTAATCTAATATAATTGCATAAAATTAAATTGAAAAAAATAGAGTTTGGAAAGTAAATATGAAAATTAAAATGCATAAAATTAAATTTTTGAAGTTTAGGATGTGAGGATTAAAAGTAAAAATGGCTAAAATCATAGCAAGGAGGGTGAATGATCAATAAAATATGAGAAATTTGAATAATTATAATACATTCTCATTCAAATGAGTTAAAATTATGAGAAAAATGCCAAGATGGACAAAAGGGTTGTGCCACAATCACTAATATAGGAGAGTAGTGTCATTGATGGAGAGCAAAAGACTTATCAATTTCTCACCAATCTCATGAATTACAAGAGCACAATGTGGGATAAAAAACTTATATCTATGGATTAATCAAAGCCAAAAGATATATATATATATATATATATATATATATATAAGCAAAAAAACCCTTTATGGGGCTGCCTTGGTATGAGATACCATGACCAAGGGGTTCTACACCATAAAAGTCACCCAGGAGTCGCGCCCGGCCCTTCCCAAACCAATATTATCAATTAGATTTTGGGTACCCAATTCAACTATTTGATAGGGTGGAGATTTGAACCTGGGACCTCCTTGGAGGATTGCCCTCTCCTCTCCAACTCACCTACAACACTTGGGTAAAGCCAAAAGATATTTGTAATGAACCCCATGGCTCCTATTTATAGAAAATTTTTACCCTTAAGTTACCTAGGGTGAGAAACTATTACTCATAGTAGAAGTAAATATTTGGTGGCATCTTTAACAAATTGATGTACCTCCTAATATTATATACTTCTAATTATTTACTAAAGGACATGGAAGTCTTCTAATATTATTTAAGGCACCACTAAATACCAATATATCATCTTCTAAATATCTCACTTAGGGTCTATGCTTCTCTTTTTACCTCTCTATTTGTCCATGACCAATTTGGTCTAGGAAGCAAGTGAATCATTTTGGTTGTTGTCACTTCGCTCATGTTTACTATCACTTTGTTCTTGCAATCCAATCACTTCTCCTTTCTAGTGGATCAATCCTATGAGAAAATAACCCTTTTTGGAGACTTGGCCAAATTTTGTCAAATTTGTAAACTTTGCTATTTTATAATAGTGTTTCTTTTAAAATCTATTTTTCTTTGTATTTTATGTCTAATTCCTTAGAGGAATTAGAAGGTAGTAGACAAGATACTATATTTTTGGTGAATTCTCTGAGTATTAGACTTGACTAGTGTCAGATCCCAAATTATGTCTTTATCCTTGGATGCAAGGTCAAAATGGAGGTAATATCAAAGTTGTAAAATTATGGGTCACCTTTGTCTTAGCTTTAGGGTAACAATATTATGCCAATCAACACATGACAATACATCTTGAGCATCAACATTTTGATATTTAATACCAACTCCTAGTATTGATCCCTTAAGAGACCCTTTACTTGATCCACTTTAATTCCTTAGCTTCCCTAATAGGCTTTCTATTTCTATGATCCTTTGATGCATCAAGCAACATTATCTATGGATACCTCTAGTTTGGCTTTCTCTTCATCAATTGTATTGGCATAGTCTATTAATATATGAAGTTATCATTGATTGAATAATATCTTAGGCAATCCTTTATTTAGCCACTATTGCATATCTTTTCTTGTTTAGTCAATGGTAAATTTGAGAATATAATACGAAACTTGCATCACTAGAGTCTCCCTTACATGTAGGGAATTCCCTTCAACTATGTGATTACCATATTCTTATATGATATATCAATTTACTTCACCTATTTATTGCACAAGGAGTAATTTTATCTACCTCACCTTGGATGTTAGCCTATCTTCCACCTATTTGATTGCCTTTGAAGTTTGGTTGAATAGTGTTTCATACTCATTGAGATATGTGAGGTGTGCCTTAGGACATTTGGTACTAAAGGGACTAGAACTAAGAAATGTGAGGTTTGCCTTAGCATTCTTGGTCCCTAAGGGACTCAACCTACCCCACCATTGAGATCTTAATTTTAATATTTTTTATTGAATGTGCCATTATAATAAATAACTCTATTCCTTTCATTATCCATGTCTAGTACATCATGAGGGTATCAATTGTTGAATCTCTTTTAATCGATGTTGCTTTGATAAATCTATTTTATTGCCTCCTATATGATTCTTGATATTTTCTCTATCTTCCCTCTCAGGGATTTATTTTTGCTTGGTGAGGAAATAAATTATAGAAATCAAGGATAGGTGCTCCTTTATAGTATAGATTAACTTGGAAAATTTAGATGCTATTGGAGGTAAGTGTATCATTGTACCTATAGTATCCAGTGGACCAATGAAGATAAGGATACTAGTTTGACACAATAACATGGATGATGACATGAACTGGTGGAGATGAATAATGAGTGGTGAAGATAAGGATATGTAGAGTGATATAATGATGCTTATGGTATATGAAAAATGTAAAATTTGGTATTGGTTATGTGAAAGATGATAGGAAAAAATGGAGTGGATATTGTTTGTGGGATGACCCTACATCTTGAACAGGTAAAACTCTAGTGACCTTAAGAATAAGGCTATAATTATCTGAGGTGGCATAGGTATAGTATAAGAAGTTAGGAGGATTATATTAGTGGGATTAGAAGAAATAACAAGGGAAGAGAGAATAAATATGGTAATTGAAAAAATAGGAGGTGGAAGTAAAGTGAAGGCAATTGTGGAAAATATGGTGGAAGTAATTTATGCTTCTAGATAAGTGGCTTCCATTCTTACCATTTTTTCTCTAAAATTTATTTTATTCTAGTGATATTTTTCTTCAAGTTAATGTATCATTTCTCTCATTTATTTTATTATTCTTTTTCCTAATTCATCAAAGGTCTCATGCATTGAGTCACATTTACTAACCTTCGTATTGATAATCATTTTTGTGATATTGTCAACAAAGTCTTGATGGCTTTTTAGCCAAATTAAATCATAGGTTCCAATATCTAGGATCAAATATGAATAAAAATATTAATCCATACAAGATATTTGACCAATATAAATCAATATAACATTCATAAATAAAAAATGTTTCAATATAAAAACATACAATAATATTGATCAAATATATAATATCTCTGTTACAATCTTCATACAAACTCCTCATACTCTGATACATACATGGAGATTTATCTCCATAATATAACCTTAGAATATGAATCTTCAATACTTTAGTATTGCTCTCCTCACATATCTAAGAGATCCATCCTTTCCTATTTCACACATAAGACAAACCTCTCATGTCTCTTGATATTACATATTGCCACAAACATGTGACTCTTCACTTGTAAACTTGACACATACACATATGACTCTTGACACACTTGAAAACTTAATTATATGATACTTGAAAACTCTCACACTCTACACACTTGCACTCCTTAACTACATGACACTTAGAATCATCCTACACATTGACACATACTTTAGGGAAAATATAAATCACACCTCATATAATAACTCACACTCTAATCTAATATTTACATATGTACAAGGGTACCATGGGGTACTTTCACTTCTATCAAATAATGTAATATTCTCCAAAACCCCCCTATATTACATTATTTGGTTTTTGAATATTTTAATCTTCAAACTTCATCTTCATCCTTTTCCTTGTATTCATCCATGGATTATTCGTATTGTCCTTGCTTGATAATCTTGCATTGTGCCTGATCCATATTCGTGTTTCCTGTATTTTGGAGAAATCAAATAATTCATGATGAATATTTTCTTAAGGTAAAAATAAATCTAGGATTTTTTATGAGAAACCCATTGTGTCTATAGAAAATATTCCATATTTGATGGAACCCATAGCTTCAAATTTTTTTTTTTTCGTGATGACACATTTAGTTGCCACTTATGTATTTGAATTCCACTATTCTACCTCTCTCAACCAATTGAGAAATTGATATATGATTATTTGATAATCCTCGAAATGTATTCATCCATGGATTATTCGTATTGTCCTTGCTTGATAATCTTGCATTGTGCATGATCCATATTCTTTTTTCTTGTATTTTAGAGAAATCAAATAATTCATCATGAATATTTTCTTGAGGTAAAAAGCAATCTAGGATTTGTTATGAGAAACCCATTGTGTCTATAGAAAATATTCCATATTTGATGGAACCAATAGCTTCAAATTTATTTTTTTTGTGATGACACATTTAGTTGCCATTTATGTATTTGGATTCCACTATTCTACCCCTCTTAACCAATTGAGAAATTGATATATGATTATTTGATAATCCTCGAACATGCAATATATCATATGGCACAAAATCTAAAAATGGCATGCTATGTATAAATTTTCTAGATCCTTGAACATGATAAATCTTATTATCTACAAATTTTAGTGGAATGTTTGGTATAACTTCTAATAAATCAAACCAATGCAAATTTCCAGTCATATGATGACTGGCACCTAAATCTATATACCATATGCCTTTTTATTTTCTTTTTCATGTTTTGATGAGATTCAAGTGATCTTGTTTCATGTCTTTGATAAAATATTTGATTTTGAAATTTTCCTCTCATAGAATTTTACCCTTTGAATTTATATGATTGTCTTGATGCATCTATTTGTCATTGTCTTGTATTCATGATGATTTTTTCAAACTTTTCAAATTATTCAAAGTTAAATATAACTCTTTTGAAGTAAAATACCTTGTCTCCCAAATTTCAAATAAATAATTTTGCAATCAACTTTCATAAATTTAAAATTATTTTAGAGTAGAAATCCTTATATATCCAAAATCAATTTTAATTTTATCTATATCAAATTTCAATTTGCAAAAAATAATTTGCATTCATCAATCTTCAATAATCAAATCAGTTGTCAAATTAAAATAATCAATCCTTATCTCTCCAAATTTAATTTTCTTTCAATCAATAATTAAAGCAATATTTACCTTTTCTCTCCAATAAACATTAATCAAATAAAAATTTAAATTTTGTACCTTATAGGTCCAAAAAATTTAGTGCTCAGTAAAAATTAATTTTTACCCAAAAAAAAATATTTGAAAAACCTTAACTCCCTCTTGCTCTACCCTTGGTCTTTGTTAAACTCATTAGACCGTTTCAGAGTACAAAAAATTCTTCAGGGTGCATTAGTTTCATCAAGCACTTTAGACTTTTTCAAGGCAAATGATAATTACAAGTGTATAACGTTTGGACATTTCACCTTTGCCATTGAAACATAGGAGTTTGCTCCTATTTTAGTGCTATCTCTTAAGATTTTAGGCAACAGTCATGCTTCTAATTTTTTTGGTGCTTCATCTTCCTTTAGCTCCATTCATAGGTGCTACATATGCTCTTTTGCTATCTTCTTTTCACTATTTTATATATCCTTTTCACTAGTGTTAGCTACCTTATATGGATGATTTCACCTTGAATCTCTCATAGGATTTACTCCACATTTCTATATAGTAATTCTCCAAGCTAATTATATGATTCATATTCACACTCGAGCTCCTTGTTAGATATCCTTTTTCTCAAGAAAACATGGCCTAAATACATTTTCTCAACCTACTTTTAATAGCAAACACTTCATAATAGATTTTTATGTCTATCTTCTATTTTCTAGATGCTCAAACTTTACCTTCACTTAGGCTTTACCTTCAATAAATAACCAATGTCATTCCTTTCTTCTTAGAACATATTCTCTGGATTGCTTCAATGGGTGTACAATCTCTAGGACTTTTATCAAAACATCCTTTGCCTATATACCAACTTCATACAAATATCACGGTAAAAATAACCCAAAATAATGATCTTATTTGGCCTACTTTTCTTCATGTGGTTCAATTTATATTCTCTTGTGGCTTCTTCTCCATAATATATTTGTAGACAACATTAACTATTTCCTCTAAATATTTGTTTCTCTTCTTTTTATATTCTTCAATATTTTCTACACTTTCAAATGTACACTAGAGTTCTTCGATGCTAGCTTTTAATCTGAAACTTATCACTCCAATATTCTTCAAAAATTGACACCAAAAAAATTTGGTGCTAGCTTTTATCCAATTTGGCTCCACAAATATTGAATAGAGTGTGGATCTAATACCACTAATAAATTTTTAGCTAGATTAAATCACAGGTATTGATATCCAAGATCAAATATGAATCAAAATATTAATGCATACAAGATCTTTGATCAATATAAATCAATATAACATTCATAAAATAACAATGTTTCAATATAGAAACTTACAATAATATTGATCAAATATACAAGATATTTGTTACAATATTCATACAAATTTCTCATACTTTGATACAATACATGGAGCTTTATCTCCATAATATAACCTTAGAATATGACTCTTCAATACTTGACTATTGCTCTCCTCACATATTTAGGAGATGCATCCTTTCCTATTCCACATATAAGACAAACCTCTCATGTCTCTTGATATTACATCTTTCCACATACATGTAACTCTTCTATTGCATACTTGATACATACACATATGACTCTTGATACATTTGCACACTCTCACACTCTACACACTTACACTCCTTAACTACATGACACTTGGACTCATCCTACACATTAACACATACTTAAAGGGAAATATAAATCACACACCTAATTTAATAACTCACACTCTAATATAATATCTACATATGTACAATGGTACCATGGAGGTACTTTCACTTCTACCAAATAATGTGATATTCTCCAAAAAGTCTACATTAGACTTGTCTTGCATATTTTGCTAGAGTCATGAACAAAAAAAACTCCTACCTAGATTGAAAATTTATAGATCTTAGGCATTGCCTTGTTATCATCATATTCCTAGGTTGGAATTTTATCATATCATCCTTAGTAAATAAGTGATTGATCTTAGAGATATCTTAAAAAAATCCTTGAAGAACAAGATGTAAAAAAGTGGGAACTTGAGTTTCTTTTGTGAGATTTTCACTTAGGTGAGATGGACATTTTTTTTTCTCTTTTTTTTAAATAAAAATTGAAGAAGGGGAAATGTGAAAATAATATTTATAGAAACAAGTGGTTATTCACTAAGTGTAAGATAGTCTCATTCATAGGCTCAAAAAAATAGTTGCCCATCCTTTTGATGTTGATGTTCCAACTCATAAGTTTCCAACACCTACGTAAACATTATAAGTCAAATATTATAAATGATGCATATGAAGGGACTTTTTGAGGGGTAGGGGAATTTACCAATTTAGAACCTCATGTATTCTTGTAGGGATACATATATTTGCTATTAAAAAAATTAAGAAATTGAGTGGGTGTTGTGGTTTGGGAAGTTAGAGCAACTTTTTCTTCTATCACCCCCTTTTGATTTTCCTCTTGATGTTAACTATCTTGAAGTTGATACCTTCCTTTAACTTTGAAGTGGTGTAAAGTATGGGTGGGCACTAGAATTTATGTAACTACAATAAAATCTCTACCTTTTACCTCACTCCACCGTGGATTTTATGTTGAGTATCGATTTAGGCCTCCACCTTTATGCAACCAGACAATGAAGCATCACTCAACAATAATGGATCCTTTTGTTGTTATTCTTTAACCAAATCTATGTCACCCATAAAAGCAATATATTGTTGAAACGTAATATTTACCCTGGTTGTATCCTCTAAGATTATAGAAAAACACCCCATTTCTAGAATCATGGCCTCTCTGTTACTTAGTGTAGTCTATTTATTTTGAACCATTCAAGTAATATTAAGAATCACAAGAGAATCCTTATATTTTATTGAGTAGTTTCTACTTATGGGATTTCATATTTAAATAGGAATAATTTTTCACAAAATATATTCCATGGGGTTTCTCCAAACCCCACAAACTCATCTTTCTTCATGATGAAGTTGTATATTTATTATACTAGTTTCAGACTCACTTCTACTTCTATAAGATCTTTTTCCATTAAATATAAATCAAATGCCTCATATTCTTAGATCATAAATATTTCAACTTTATTTGATGATTTATAAGGATTACACATGATAAATTCTTGGATAAGAATATGACATTTGGTAACCTCAAGTGCTTTAGGCATCACAACAATTTTAATATCACAACAATAAAAGGTAATTCACATGTCAATTTCTTAGACCTTGTAGTTTTTTCTTCTCCTTTATATTCTAGCCTAGTTCCTCTTTCCATTGCTCTTATATTCTCTAATTCATCATTTGAGGGAGTCACCAATGCTTTATGATATGATTGTATATTTTCCTTTGTTTTATCCATAGGTAGTACATCCTTAAAGGGGAACCCAATCCCTTGTATTTTAACTTAATTTGTCTCCCATTATAAACTTATCCCCTTCTAGGGATAAATACACACCTTAAATTCTTCTATGGACTCTAACTCTTCATATAAGAAAGAATCAAATGATTCACAATATACTTCATCCTTTGATTCTTTACCTTTAGAATCCTTATTTTCAATATGAAGGATTTCCTCAAACCATAGGAGGTATTCCCCTTGATGGAAGGGTAGGGGTTCTTATCTAAGAATCATTAATCATTGTTACCTAAAAATTCCCTTGTCATTTTAGATTTCTTTTTTGTCTAAAGGAGGCATACTTCCTAGGAAGTAGGATGAGGATACTCTAGAGAATTATTCACTACATAACCACTTATTTTAGGTGATTCAAGCATTACATAGGCTTGTGTGATATTGATTTGGTATGCAATCACCCGATTTACCTTTGGTTGGTTTATCATGGGTTGACTAATAATTATTGGAGTAATGGAAATAGGCTAATTTACTACTGTAAGACGGATTTTCACTTGTTAATTTATGGCCTAGAAATGGTGGATTGCCATAGAATAATTTTTTGGATCATGACTCATTTTATAGGTAAAGCACCATGAATTTGAATTCATATCACCCATGCCATCGCATATGTGATTAATAATCACTATGTTTCTTTTCTAGAGTGCTCTAACTTGAAGGGACTCATTACAGGCCAAAAACTTCTCAAGAGTGGCAGTCAATAGGCATTGTTGTTGAGTCACTAGCTATCAAGGCTCCTACATATTTTCTTGTTAACAAATTCTCCAATTCTCCTTTTCAATATCATCATCTTATTTTCTTTTCCATTTAAGGGTTATATGCATGATCTTAAACTAGCCTCTTATGCTTTTGAGGTATTTTAAGTATTGCTCAAATTGGGGATTTTGTTGTTGCTAATGGATTTGGGTTGAACAAATTAGATAGCTTTGTTGCAAGGACACCATTGGATTTTTTTTGAATCAGTTGATATTGTTAAGGTGCCTATCCATACTATGTCTGTTGACACAACATATGCTACATAGATTATCTTATTGAAGCATATATTAGTTGCTATTGAGGATATTGGATCATTTATTAATTTTGGTAACTTGGAGCTGCCATCTATTATTGCATTAAATGTTGCATTGGTTGTTGGCTCTAATACACCTATTATAAATTAAAATTCTACATTGTTTTATGAACCTACATGTTTGATTGTGGGCTCTATAGAATTTTTTGTTGACCTTGGGGAATTTGCATGTATTGGGGTAACTGAGGATTTTGAGTCCATGATATATTTTGCATCATATAAGTATTCCCTATAGTAAAGCTATCATGATACTCTATAAGGCTTGAATATATAAAAGATAAGAGTGGAGCTCACAATCAATATTTTTGGTTTTTTTTAAATTTATTTTATAAATTTTGGAAGTTAATTTCTCACTTGATTTTGCCTAATTTTATAATAGAGTTTCCATCCCATAAAGCATAAATGTAGATCCTCTTGTGTATATACATACATAGATAGAGTTTATGGTTAAAACCTAAAAAATCCTAAAATATTGGACAAAGGATTGAATTGCTCTCTAGTTAGAGTGAATCTCTATCTAGTTGAAGTGAAATAGTAGAAAGAGTGAATCACTTCCAAAGGCGTAATTTAGAAAATTTTATAATATTTTAATTTATGGAATGAATTACTAGTAAGTTGGAGTGAACCCCTAGCAAACTGAAGTGGATCACTCCAAGAAATTCAACTTAGAAAAAAAATTATAAAATAAGAGTCAAGAAATATCTTGGAGTAAATTGTTTCAATTTTGGGGTAAATCACTCCCTTGGAGGAGTTAGAAAGATTTCCTAATATTATGAGTGAATTGTTTCTCAAAAATTTGGTGAATTGCTCTTTGGATTTTACTTGGAATAATTTACTACCATGGAGTGAATCATTAGGTGATTACAGTGAATCACTAGATGACCTAGGCTTTGACAAAATTTGGACCTTTTTTGGATGATTGGCCTCAAACAAAATGAATCACTTATGTTTTGGAGTGAATTTATTTTTAAACGAGGAATTGTAAAAATCTTCTTATATTGATCCCAACTACTTTTTACACATGATAGATACGAGGTTGGAGTCAAAAGTGAAATTGTATCAATCTAGTGCTGACTTGCTTGCTTGCTTTGTAAAAAAATTATGATTCTAAAGTTATAATAGAGTTGCATTAATAAAGCACATATAGATATTAAAAATATATAAATAAAATGTATCAAATTAAAGGTCAATTTGGGATTAGGCTTGATAAATTAAGTACCTAGCCCCAACAAATTGCTCTAAATTGAATTAGGAAAATTTTATAGATTCGAAGGAAATTCCTAGCTTAGTAGAGAAAACCACTATCACATTTTGAATTAAGATTTTTTTGATGTCTTTTAGGTGATTGGTCCCAAGTGGAGCAAGTTTCTCCAATTTTAGAGTGAATCACTTTCTAAATGGAACTTGGTAAAAAAATCTCAAAATTAGACCACATTCTTCCCACCTATGGTTGAATGCAAATTTTCTGCCACAACTAAGATTTTTTCTAAATAATGACTAAAGGACTAATATCTCATCAAACATGCCAAAGGTAGAATTCACATTATGTGTGTGTTTTTATGGGGAAAGTAATCATATTGATTCCATAAATCATGGTAGAATTTAAGTTGAGTTCATCACAATGGATGTTTCTTTGTGGGGTGAATAATCAAATTGGTCTTACAAGGCATTCCAAAAACTATGTTAAATTCATGCAAAATGAGTGTTTTTTGTGGGGTGAATAATAAGATTGATCCCATTAGGCATGTGAGAAACTATGTTGAATTGGAGAATTTTTTGACTTATGCATCATCACTTATAGTTTCAACAAAGTTGGATGGAAGGGACAAGACTCTTTCAATATTTAAATTTAGGTTGTATCCCCACTATCCTTGCTAAATTCTAACTACTTTAATCTAATCTAATCTAATTGCATGAAATTAAATGCAGAATTTTTTCCTATGTCCCATTTTCAAAACCCCTTATTTTTTCAACCAATCAAATTTTTTTTTTTATTGCAACTTGGAACTACCTTCAAATTCCTACAAAGAATTAATGATTGGATGGAAAAAGATAAGGAATTTGAATCCCCCAAAAAAGTTGTGTGAATTGAAAATTTTAGAAAAAATTAAAAAAAATGGCCAAGTATGGGAAATCTTGATTTGTTGAAACTTTTTCAATTCATTGACAAATTGACAATTCATTAGCTTTCCTTCTAGTATCATCATGACATAATCTAATGGTCCCTTGATCCATCAAAAAGTCATGATCCATTGAGAAATTAACAATTGATCAAATTGTGAGGCAATGACTAAAAATAAGAGCATGAAAGTGACATTTTGTCTTTTATTAGTAATTGTAAAAGTTAAATATTTTTATTTAGAAGTGAAAAGGGATAAATACCTTCTAAATAAAATACCATGAGCTCATTATAAATCTCTTGTCCATTTGGATAAATACTAAATTTACACTCTTTAGCTATAATCTTCTTTTTCTATGAATGGAAAACTATTCATGGTCATAATATTATATTGTGTCTCCTTTTGTTAGACTTATCTATATATGATATATTGTTTTGATAGATTTTTTGTCTCATTTTCTCATTACTCCTCTTTATTGATGGATGCATACTCATTATATGAAGTTAATTTAGTGTTATTCGATATTTTTGGAATGGTGTAACTAATCACACTTTAGCCTTGCCATGGAAACTAGTCATATTTTATTTTTATTATAATTATTTTTATCTTGTATGCTATTACCTTGATAAATTTCATTTTCAATGTTTAGATTAGCAAATTTAGTATAGATTAGTGGATATCTAGTTTAAATCCATAGGTACGAAGGATCTACACTTTCCTTTCGATTTTCTTAAAAATGGCCTCATGGGCACATATCATTGTCATAGATCAATAATTTTATGCACACTTGGTGGGACATTCCTCTTGATACCTTTACCCTCTAATATCATGTCTACCCCAACTAATTGTAAGTAAGATTTATTGAACACATTTAAATTAAAAAAACCCAAAAAACTTCTCAACAAATGTTTGCTTTTTTGGTTCATATTTTCCATTCTAAGCCTAAAAGTAACATTGTTATGGAATCCAAAAAATAATATGCAAATGGAAACTTCATTGAAAATCAAACCTAGATACGTTTGGTTTGTGAGAATCTTAAGAAAACCTATAAAAACTTGCATGGGCCTATTTTTTTAGTTATTCATCAATAAATGAATGGTTTGTCAACATCTTAAGTAATTTTCAATCAGTTTTCCTATGTCCCATTTTGCTTAAATTTTTATTTGGATGATTTACAAGTTTTACCTACTATTTCTTAAAATTTTCTTACATCACCCCTATATCATCCCTTTCCAAAGTGTTACTCACTTTTTCCAAGTCAAAATTTTGACTATTTGCGAGCTTGTCCAGTGATTTACTTGTTTTATTCCTAATGAAAATTGATCTTATATATTCTCATTCAATCTCTTGCAGATTTGGCTAGAAAGGAACCATAGAGCCTTTAAGGATACCATTCACAAACAAAAACCATCCTCAACAGGATTATTGTCTTTGCAAAAGAAAACCTTATCACCTTAGTGGATGAGAAACACTCAATTATTCCCCAAGAAAAACAATTAGCTCGAGCCTTAGGTATTGAGGACAAACCTTCCATTCCTTTGCCCAATCCTAGAAATGGGATTTCTTGGGAGCCACCCCCCAAGGGTTGGTTTAAACTAAATTTTGATGGTGCAGCCAAGGAGAACCCGGGAAGAGCTAGAGCTAGAGGAATAATCAAGGATCATCAAGAAAATTTGGTCAAGGCCTTCACTGAACCATTGGGAATAAGAACTAATAACGAAGTAGAAGCTAGAGCCCTTTGGAGAGGGTTGCAAGTAGCCCAAGAAACTCAAGGTAACTTGATGATTGAAGGTGATTCTATGAACATCATCAACCTGTTAACCAATGGAAAAAAACCTCCATGGATAATTGAGGGAGTCATCCATGAAGTGAGGATCCTTTTTGCAACAAGATAGAATAGGAGGGCTCATCACGTGTATCGTGAGGCCAATAGGTCAGCTAACAAATTAGCCAACATAGGTGTTGATGTTGGTAGTTTTGTGACATGGACACAAGGTGTGCCACGTGAAGTGGAAAACATTATTAGTCATGAAAAGAAACCTACCTGTTAAGGAGAAATATGAATGGGTGTTCTTTCCCTATGGATCTGGTAATAACTATGGGGTTTCCCTCTAAATCATACCAAATTGGAAATGAAGGTAACAGGGTGTAAGCCTTGGAAGATTCTGACAGAGAATAGGAAATGGGCAAGCAACAGGTTTCACAAGTGCAAAGTTCCAAACTTCAATTCCTGTTAATGTAAGTAATGTTTACAATTATGTTTAGGTATGGGTGTGCTTTGTTAGTGAGGTGATGTAGGGGATTCAACACAATTTCTGGTAAGAAAGTTTCAAAGATGGCTAGGATCTACAATCTTAGCAGAAGGCTGTATATTGTAATAGGTTTTGGGTTAACCTACAAAACCCGATAATTAATGAAGACTTTTATTTACCAAAAAAAAAAAATATTCCCATTCAAATCTACTAATCTCATATGTCCTTTTTTTGATGATTTGTTGGAATTCTATCAATTCAATGGATTTATTATATGGTGTCATCCTAACATGAATTAACCTGGTGATTTGAAAAGAAAATTTTGGATGGAGTGAAATGCAATGATTCATTAGCTTTTAAAAAAAAGTGCTTTTATTAGTTAAATAAAAAAACCTAAATCATACAAGCTTTGCTCCTATGTTTCACATATTTGAAATTTGGAAAACATCATAGTAGCTCAACTAGGGATGACCCCAAAATGATGTAGAATGTGCCATGGATTTTGAATGCTAAATTACAATAGTATCTACAAGATTTCCAAGATCAATAATATATCTTACTACATTTGTAATTCTCTTAGAATTAGCTAACCATGCAAACTCATCTAGAAAACGGAGAACCCTGACATACAATATATGCATGAAAGAAAATAACAAATAACCAATATAGTAATTCATGAAAAAATAGATGGTGGCTCTAAATTTTAAAGTTTCACTAGGATGACTTAGTTATAACACTTGACTAGTAAAAACATATTTTTATGTAGCTTTAGGAGTTCTTAATCTATCTTGATATGATGGGTAATAAGGACTTTGCTTATAAATTGATTTTATTAGACAAAAATTATCATCTTGTATGATAGAGATGGTGTTTCTTACTTGAATTCACATTATCTTCATAACAACATATAGATGTTTGCATACTAACCTTCAATTAAAACCTTTACAACATAGCAGAAGTAACCAACATTCACTTATAATATATTTTTATAATACTTTATTGAATTAAAATATATATGTCACATATAAAATTATTAATGACTTCTTGTATGGAGATAAAATTATTAATGCTATTTAAAACAACTTCATATAAAATATTTATCTTTAATTTATTATATTTTTAATTGGTTATATGATATTAGAATTGGTCACATCCATAATTCATTATGATGATAAAGTTTAAACTCGGGTCTTCTTATTGAAAATTCAGGTATTTAACCAATTGATCTCATTCCATTTGATAAAATGTTAAAGCTTACACATGGGGTTTGAACCTTGGTTCATAATGTAAAAACCTTAAATTCCAACCAATTGTCATAAAGCCTATGGAAAAAGTTAAGGTTCACCTATGAGATTTAATCCTCAGTTTATATTATTATTATTTTGGTAGGTAAATTTTTTTATTGCTTTATGGGTTAAAGGGTCTCGTCCCTGTTACATCAGTAGCAAAAAGAGACAACTGTGCCTTCCGATGGCTATAGATAAAAACCAACTGAGGCTTAACCTCATACAACATGATCCAGACAAGGCAAGAGCCTTCCAAGAAAGAAAAATCATAGTAATTACAATACTTGAAAAAAGAAAAACCAGTAGCCCTGCTGCCCAGACACGACCTTCCCAGGTTACTGGGATTCCCTATTCTTTTCCTGCTGTGCACTATCATCAGGGGAGAGGAGAGTCTTTATCAGGGTCCGAGAACTCTCTGAGCTCATCCATGGCACTAGATAGCAAGGTGCACCCTTCCCTGTAGATGTTAGCAGCCATCTGCAGATGGCTGACAGCTTCACTGGCTCTCTTGAGGGCTATGGAATGCAACTAGTCCTTAGTGTTAACAATATGTTGGTCTTCATCATCGTTGATGATCTCTGTATCCGACTGCTGGTCACTCAACTTAGGGGACTTCAATCTGTTGGATTTCCTACGCTTTTGAGAAGGCCGAACTGACATCTGCTTGGGCCTGGGATGCTTACCAGAGTGGGCTTCCTCTTTGGGAGTAGTGGTTGGGGGTGAATCTTCCTTGCCATGATCAGGGAGGGAAGAGCGCACCAGGGGAGGGGAAGCAATGGGGGAATGAGGGGGATTGGAGGCTTCGACATGGATAGATCTAGAGGAACGAGCGGGGCTGTGGGACCTAGATGACATGGTCTCGAACACCTGGTGGGCTAGGGCATACTTGTACAGAACCAAAAAAAGCCCCTGGTGATGGGGGGTTTCGGGGACTTACTTTCTCTGTAATTGGTGATGGCAAGGGTGATGGACCGAAAGAGGAAGTCTAGGATGTTGATAGGATGAACATCATGCAGGTGGTTAACCAGGGCAAGATTATAAGCTCGTAGGGGCTTATTGGGGTTGTCAACAGAGACATACTAGATAACAAGAACAATAGTCGTAGCCCATGGACGAGGCAAGGAAGAACGCACGACTCCTTTCTTTTCCCAAATGAGATTCTTCCCCTTATTGGGGAACTGATCAGTTTCCTCTTTGAAGTTATGCCTATCTCGGCGAACCACTCTACCTTCAGTTAGAATGCCAGAAATATGAGAAATGGAGTGGACACTTACCTCAAAATGGAGGCCACGAACCTGCACTTCCCCTTCGTTCCAAGTCTTGATGAAAGCTCTAGTCACCTCCTCTTCGAAACTAGAGAAAATCTTGAAGAAATTGATGAAGTGTTTGGTGTCGAGCAGGTCGATAGTCCCGACCTCAATTTGCAGGCTAGAAGGCTCAGTGGTGGCCATGGTGCAAGCCAAACCAGAGCTAATAGAGCTCGCTAGGATAATTCTACCAACAAGCATAGGGGAAAGGGAAGGAAAAATCTTAGCAAAAGCAAGGAGGAGGAGAACAGATTGGATTAGGATAAAAGGATGGTGAGCGAGGGTCTCGAGAAAAAACCCCAAAATAGGAGACTGGGAGCGGAAAAAATGGTGCAAGCGTGGCTCATGACAACAGGGCCACAACGGAAGGGAGTGGAGAGATGAGCGAAAAGGGTGGTGAATGGGGTGGAAGGGGGGAAAATGAGGCAACACGAGCACCCGAACTACAAGGTCAGAGTCCAGCTAGGGACGCACGAGGGGAAAACACGAGCCATAATATCTGCACACAAAACTCTACATACAACTCTAGTGGGATTGGTGTTTAGAAACACCATAGGTGTTGAAAGAACACCGTTGGGGTGGTGAGAGCCACCTTTTATGGGGTACTTGTTGAGTGAAGTTAAGCAACGAGTGTCCACCTTGGGTATTGAGGAAATACCATCATGGAGGTAGCACAAACTACCTAATAGGTCACGTTCCCACATCTTGATTAGCTTGGATGATAACTTCTTATGGGAAGTCTTCTTCCTAGATGTATACGGTGGACTAATTAACTGCTTTGTTGGCAAGAATATCAGCCACCTTATTAGCCTCCCTGAACACGTGATTGATCTGGCTTTGAGGGTTGTCGTTGAGAGAAAGTTGATAGTCCTGGATGATGTTCTGGATATTTTTCCCCCATGTGCTCTTGTTGATGATGTGGCCAATGATCACTAAAGAATCTCCTTCAAAGATGATTGGCTTGGGGAGGGCTTTGCTTATCTCAATGCTTCTCCATAAAGCTCTAGCTTCTACATAATTGTTGGTTTGGGTCCCGAGATTCTCAAAGAAAGCCTTGATAATGTTGCCTGTGTGATCCCTGATGACTCCCCCTGCTCTAGCTCTCCCTGGGTTTCCTTTGGAGGCACCATCAAAGTTGACCTTAAGCCATCCCTACGGAGGGGGGACCATTTGGTCATGGTTTGGGTGCTGCAAGAATTCTAGACTTTGCTACAGTCTATGGGGATTCTGAGGGAAGCAAAAAGGAAAGCTTCCAGCCCATATCTAGGGACATCATTGCAAGGGATGAGGCTATTATTTTCAATAGCAAGGGATAGAGCTCTATTAGCCACAACTTTAGGATTTCTGGTGGCCTCCATGAAGATGTGGTTATTACGTTCCATCCAGATCTTCCAGGCCACATGGTGAAGCAGGGAACTCCATAAGAACTTGAGTCTTGGATTTTTGAAAGTCCCTGGCCACTGGATGAACGTGTCCCTAACTACCTTGGGGTGGGTCCAACAAACCTGGAATATGCTGGTCAAGGTAGAAAAAACACTCCCAATAAAGGGGTAATCCAAAAAAAGGTGTTGAGTGGATTCCTAGGCTTGAGAACAGAGGTAGCACCTATTGGGAACCATTACTCCTCTTTGAATTAAGTTGTCAGTGGTCAAAATTTTATTGTGAGCAACAAGCCAACAAAAATGTGCCACTTTCAGGATCAGGGACTTGAGCCACACGCTTTTGGAAAGGGTCTAGCTGTCATCTTTTCTAAAGCCTCTAGGAGGGGTTTCCAACATCTGGGAAGCAGTTTTGATAGTGAAGCTCCCATCACTAGAATATTTCCAACAACGTTCATCCTTCTTTAGGGTCTATGGGATGAAGTTTACTTTAAAAATATCCTGAAGGTTTGCTAGGCCTTTGTTAATGGTGTCATTCTTAATTCTGAACTGAACCTGCTTCCATTTACGGGCACCCTGATCAGAAGTGATGAAATCAACAACCTGGCCCCCATACTTACTATCGGTGAGATGCTTGATTGGAGTCAGATCGACATCATTGATGAGGGGATCTTTTTTGGCCCATGCATCTTTCCAAAAGTTGATAGACTTACCATCCTCGAGCTACCACCAAGATCCCTGGTGGACAAGCTGCTTGGTATGGCTGATGGATTTCCAGAAGTGGGAACCATTACGGGGAGTCTCCAAGTCTAGAAAAGAGTGATGTTGTAGATATTTCCTTTTGACAATCGAAACCCACTCCAATTTGGCATATGTGACCACCTTCCAAGCCTGCTTGGCCAGGAGGGCTTGATTTGTAATATTTATGCGACGAAGGCCCAACCCCCCTGTCTTTAGGGGTGCAATTTTTTCCAGGCTACCAGGTGGAACTTTCTTTGATTATCATTCCTAGACCATAGGAACTATTTCTGCAATTTCTCAATAGCCTCTCCCACTACAGCAAGGATTTTGAAGACCGATAGAAAGTAGGTAGGTATACTTTGGAGGACCGACTTTACCAAAGTAGTTTTTCCTGCACTGGAGAGGAGGGCCCCTTTCCATCCTGCCAGCTTCTTGTGAATCTTTTCTATGACGTTGTTCCACATCTCTTTGAGGGGTCTTCCTTTGAACATTGGTAGGCCCAAATAGGTGGTTGGGAAGTCAACAATGGTGCACCCCAAAATGCCTACAATCTTGGTCTGCCTTCTAATGGGAGTGTTGATGAAGTAGAGTTTACTTTTGGTGTAATTGATCTTCTGACTAGTCGCTTCCTCGTATAGATTTAGGATGACATTGATGGCTTTGGCTTCAGAAATTGAAGCTTTAGTGGCCAACAAGGTGTCATCCACAAATTGTTGGTGAGTGGAGGGGGTAAGCCTGAAGCTGCCTTGATGCCAAAGATCAGGTTTCTATAGCAGGAATTCTTGATGGTTCTACCCAGACTCTCAGCTAGAATGATGAATAAAATGGGGGACAGAGGGTCCCCCTGTCTCAGCCCCTTGGTGTTGGGAAAGTAACCAACAGTAGACCCATTCACTAGGATCGAGAACCAAGAAGAAGAAACACAATTTGAAATCAAATTCACCCAAGATTCATGGAAACCATATTTGAGGAGAATTTTGGATAGGAATTCCTGGTTCACTCTATCGAAAGCTTTGTTCATGTCAAGCTTCAGGAAGAAGGCTACAGAGTTGGACATATGGGCAGAGTGAATCATCTCATGGATGGTGATGACCCCATCAAGGATGTTTTGACCCTTAACTGTGCTTCCCTAATAGTGGTCAATGATGGTGGGAAGGATATCGATGAGTCTATTGGCTAAATCTTTGGACAACACTTTGTAGATGACGTTGCACAGGCTGATGGGGTGGTAATCAGAGAGGGACTAGGAGTTAGTGCCTTTGGGGATCAAGGCTAGAAAGGTGGAGTTTACATCTCTAGGAATGCATCTGGACTTCTGCATGTCAGTGATGGCAAGGCACAGGTCAGGGCCCACAATATCCCAAAAATATTGGAAGAACCTAGGGGAAAAGCCATCCGACCCGGGGGCTTTATCGGGCTTCATGGAAAAGAGGGCTTGATGGATTTCCTTGTGGGTCAGGGGGCTAAGGAGGTAATTTTTGGTATCATCAGAGATGGCTTGAGGAATGTTCTCCAAAAGGGAATCCATGGCCAAGGGGGAGGAGGAGGGAGGGGAAGCAAGAAGGCTTTTGAAGTGGCTGACAACTTCGTCCCTGATCTGATGGATGTTCGAAGTGAAATTCCCATCCTGCTTGATGAGGCCTTTAATTTTGTTGACTCCCCTATGCCTGAGAGTGGAGATATGAAAATACTTAGAGTTGGAGTCACCTTCCCTGAGCCAGAGTTGTCTAGAATTTTGGCACCAAAATATTTCCTCTTTACCTAAAGTGTTATGATACTCAGAGAGCAGAATCCTCTCTTCAGCTCTGAGATTATCATCACCATGACCTTCCTAAAATATGTCCTTAATTTTCCCTAATCTATTTTTTATGTTCTTAGCTTCAAAAATATTCCCAAAGGTTTCCCTATTCCAGACTTTAAGATTTTCCTTGACCCACCTGAGTTTTTGCATGAACTAATTAGAAGTTGTTCTAGGAAAACTAGTCCCCCACCATTATGCTATTCGATTTTTGAGATCCGGGTGGTGAGTCCACATTGACTCAAATCAAAAAGGAGTCTTGAACTGGGGCTTGCTTGCCATCTCGAACAGAAGTGGGCTATGATCTGATCCTATCTTCGGGAGAGCCTGTAGGGTGGCATCACCGAAGAATGGAAGGGCTTCTTGGGATAACAGAAATCGATCAAGGTGTTCTTGGATAAGGTTATTTCCCAACCGTCTATTACTCCAGGTGTACATGGATCCCTGCAATGGAATGTCCATGAGGGCATTGGAGTCCACAAATTGCCTTAGGTCATTTGTATTCCTATGAGTTATCGAATTCCCCCCTTTTTATCAAAAAAGTGTAGGGGGAATTGAAGTCCCCTGCCAACACCCAAGGGATATTGATGAAAGCCTGTCTCATCTAAGTAAGGGTTTTCCACAAGATTAATCTTCCCTGGGCTGAGTTAGGAGCATAGACATTAGACATAATCTAGGAGGTCTAGGAGCTGAGATCGTGGAACAGAATGTTGGACAATCTGTCTTGTCCTGAGATAAACCTGCCTTCAACTTTGGATGGGTTCCAGAGGCACAGGAGCCCTCCTGTAGTCCCCGAGGTCGGGGAGTAGACGAAGTCATAGTTTTTCCAAATGATCTTGGCAACCCTAGGAGACCACTGATCATCTAATTTGGTCTCCTAAATGAAGAAGATAATGGGGTTATAATATTTTCTCATGGCTACAACCAATCTTTTCTTGGCTGCCCCATTTAGTCCTCTCGCATTCCAGGAGAGGACTTTCATTTGGAACTTTTGGAGGGTTTTTTCCCCCTTTGCCTTGTTGCGTGGGGGGTTTGGGTCTTCGATTTTCTTCCTTGATAGTGTTTCCAATTTCTTGAAATAAGGTTTTCTAAGTTCCATTGGCTATATCCTCGACTGTATCCCGGTTTCTCTGCTCTATGCCTGAAGGCTTGCCCTTTTTTCTGTCTACTCCTACATCGACTTGGGATTTTCTGAAGCTTCTAGTTTTTTTGGGGCTCCAATGATCAGGGGAATCCTAGGCAGCCTCATCACTATCAAAATTGGAGGCGATAGAGTTGGTCGGGGAGGCAAGGAAGACAGACCCACCCTGGGGAGGCGACGAGGCTGGGGAAGATGGCGTTCGAAGGGGTTTTTGGGTGGGGCTTTGAGGGGACTACTTCATTTAAATTCCCCATAGATGATATTGAGGTGATCTGGGAGTTAAGACTCCAGATTCACACTGACATAGATATGAGCCTGGGTTAGGTGAGTTCAGGCACGGGTGGCTGATTCAATGACCTCTAATTCCCTAAAAGCCCTAGCCATACCATGAAGAGCATCATCGTAGAAAAAATGAGCTAGAAGATTGGGGAGTCAGACCCATATGGGGGTGAAATTTATGCTCTATGAGTTAGGATCAAAATTTGGCTCCCACTTCTTCAAAAATAGACTTTGTCTCTCGAAGAACCATGGACACTAGATAGAATGCATTCTGCGTCCTCCCGAGTATTCAGTTGGATCATGAAAAAACCTCTGGTCATCATGAAAAGTCCCATGTTTCCCAAAATTTTCCATTTTTAAGACACCCATCGACAAATTACATCCATGTCTGGGTGACCCCCTACAAATTTTCCCACAAGGAAAAAGGAATCGCGAGAGGCATACCCTTCCATGAGGGTTTGAGGGCACAAAACATCATACCCTTGTGCAACAAAATCTTTCAAACTATCCGAGGATGGTCTACGATTATTCTGCAGGCGGTCTGCATAAGACAAGAGGTCTCGATGGCTTCTTGAGCCTCTCGATTTGTTAGGGGGTTCTTTTCCTCGATCGACATCACTTCATAAATTCTCGTGATTGGTGGTAGATGCATTCCAGGATGACCCCATCGCCACTTGAGCTCTATAAGATTCCTTTAGAGATTCATTGATCTTATTTTTCTAGTCATCCTCAGTTTATATTATGAAACTCTTCACTTATAACTATTTTTTTAATACATATGGGTATTAAAAACTCTATATATAATTACCATTTTATATTCATTATTGTTAATTCATGAGACTAACTAATCATAAGAGTCATGCCTATTATCTCATATCCACAACCTTAAAATAGGTGAATTTTAAGTCTCGACCTTTGAATTTAGGTTGGATCCCAACTAACCTATGCTAAATAAAATCTAGTAAGGTAAGGGTGTGAGGGATAAAAGTATATATACAAAATAAAACACATCCAAAGACTACAATGAGGGTAGTGTGTGATAAATTGTGCCATAAAAAAAAAACCAAATAAAAATAGTTTGATTTCATTCACTCAATGTTTGATCCATCAAAAAATAGGACTAACAAGTAGGTAAGAAGACAATGTCATAAACAATAATATTTATTCATCAATATGTCCAATGAAATAATAAATAATAGACATGAATGCCACACATATTTTTCCATTTTTTCATAAATGTAGGATTACAATCAAGAAGCATAGCTTTAATATTTCTCAAAATGGCTAGAATATATTTGTAATGAACACTAGAGATTGTACTTATAGAAAGGGATTCATCCCCTTTTTTATCCTATACAAAAATATTTTACAATTATTGGTAAAAAAAAAAAGTTACTTTCATGTCATTATCTTCACCTACTACTTACAGATCTAATGAATCAATAATTTTTTAATGGATCACAAATTTTAATAGATCATATATTTGCAAACAACTTGCTTTTTAATAGTTTGTAATATTTTAGACTTGCTCAAATTTTGTGCTCCCTAATCCTATTCACTGCATAGTGACTGTAAAATTGGAAGTATATGTCTTTAAGTCCTATAGAACTCTTGAGTCTTGTGCTTCTCTAAAGTCTTCCTTCCTTAATAGACACATGATATCCAATCACTTTCTATGAGGGTTTGTATGAAAGTTAGTACTTTACACTATTTTAGCAACTTGTAGGTATGCCAAGCTCAATTAGTGATGAATTTATAAATACCTTTGTCCATTAGTCTATAAAGTCAACAAAAATATAAAACTTGGACATTTAGAGTTAAAAATATTTCATCTTTAATTTGGGAATAAGTATTGCAATGCATTCCACTCCATGTAACAAGGAATTTTAATGTTTTTTGAGCTCATACATTGTTGCAACTAGGTTATCAAATCCTTCTTTCAATAACTCTTTGATATTAGGAATAGCTTTCACCCCTTCCAATAGTGTTTATATTTATGAAATAATGTTAGTGGCACTAGCCACTATGTCAATTGGCGAAACTTTATTTATTCAAGTTATTATTTTCTTTTTTTCTTCACTAGGATGGTGTGTTGGTCATCATGCACTATATCTCCTTGGTCTAAAAGAGAACTTGATAACCCCATTGAAATAATTACGTAATGTAATCCTTTAGATTCCTTGTACATTTCTTTAAACTCTTATGGGAGGTCTTTCAAGTTTCTAGGATCTACTATTTTAGCGGCATGTTTATTAAGTGGACCTATATTATGCAATCAAATAGTAGCCCTAATTGTTGTAGCCAATGATTTGTTACCTTATGTGTATACCTCATGATTTGCATGTGGTTGGTCTTTGAAGCAAGTTCTATTTGTACAAAGTCAATAGTAGCATTGTCCTTTATAAATAATATCTTGCAATATTGGATGTGTTGTAGATATAACTTGGCCTATTTTACCTTGTCTATGATGCTATGCCATAGGGCTCTTAAAATATCAATGGACCAGATCTTAGACTTCGTCGACTCAACCTCATAACTTAAGTTCTTCTATCTACTTCAGTTGTAAGCTTTATTTGTCTCTCTACTTCAATGCCTCAACCACCCTTAGCTTCATATTTATAGCCCTTTAGTAAGATTATTTTTATCCTATTGTAACTATTGATAGTTCTACCTTACCCATTCTACTTGCTACCTAAGCTCATTTTGTTCTTGAATTAAACTTTTTGGCTCTTATTTTAGCTTGACTTTCCCCTCTTTATTTTGATGTACTTTTATCTTGGACTACTCCAAGGATATAACTACCTATTTTTTCTACTTCACATGTGTTTGGTTCTCTTTAGCCAACCTCCAGTAGTTCAATGACATAGCCAAGTTGGCTTGTTTAGAGAATTGAGCCAACCCCCACATGCCTTGTCTGTTGGGATTAAGGTGTCTCAACATTAGAGTCCTTATGCACATTTAATTATTATATGTGGTGAATTATTTATTTTATTTATGCTAATATTTTTGCCTACCAAAGTGAATGTCATATTATGGGATCCACAGGTGAGGTGGCATCCTACATGGCATATGACCTGTATCACTTACAATATATTTTTTATTAGAAGGTAGGAATCCACTTTGGAAGTTCTATTTTTATAGAAAAATTGGTGGCTTTTGTCATAAGTTTCCATAAAACAGTTTATGACAACTTGCGATGTTGAACTATGACAATGTATGAGTCATGAATGATGGTTTATGGCAACTGTAGCAATTTTGTGGGGGCGCCTACCTATGCAAGATATGTTAGCTGATTTATAGGGACCTCTACATGATATTAATGGTAGATTTTATGGATATGGGCATTGGATTTATAAAAAACCAAAATTTGTGGTTTGTAACTCATGCAGGATTCCTTGAATCATGGAATTATAAGCTAGGCGTTGAGTTGTGTATTTGGCAGGTCTTGGATACCAAGTTTTTTCATGTGAGGTTTATTTATATGTATCTTTGCCATTGTAATTATATTGCAGGTTGAATATTTTTAAGATATCATTATGCTACAAAATTTTTACCAGATTCTAGACGTTTGTGGAAGACTCTTGAAAGATAGAACATAGCATTGTATTGTAATCATTATTGTTGCTGATAATACAATCTCTTCCTATTTTTGGAGTGTGGGATTTTTTACATGAAAGGATTTCCCCACGTACATCTTGTGATGTGGTTTCTATTGTGTTGATTCTCTCATTCTCTGCAAATATGAAATTTAATGTTAATATGCATCTAACTGTAATAGTGTTTAAAGGTTAAAAGAATTTTTGCATTCACTCTCCATGGTAGATTTACATTTGGAGGTTGTTTTTCTGCACCTTAGCTTCCATTCATTGTCTACTATATATTTGATGAAGATAAGCATGTAACAAAATTAAAATGTAGTGTTGGAGGGAATCTTGAATCCATAAGATGTGCTTCATAGAACATCTTCCTCTTTCATCCAATTGGGTGCTATGGATAGGTAGTTTCTCGATTGATAGAAAATATATCATTGATATATAGTAAATGGCTTATTGATCCTTCAAAAATAATTTATTCACCGCATCTATACCCACTTGCATTGATTATATTACTATTTAGGGTGACAAGGAGGTTAGGATACATGATGGATCCAACTAGATATCAATAATTTTTTACTTTATAGATTGGGCTAGAGATCACCTATATGTGGGTGCTTGATGGTGGTCCTACCCATGGAGTCTACCTTTCCACCTTGATCACTTGCATATTTAATTTTAGATCCATATCTTATAATACCAACGTTCTTTATTTTAGCTTAATATTTGTTAGCTTTTGAGGATATATGTAGTGGGAGAGATCTATCACAAGTCCTAATAAAATGCAGAAAATATGAAAGAAAGTAATTTTGCAATATGACTAAAATATACTATAAATAGAAAGTGGTAAAAATATAATGCAGTATGGAGGTGATGGTCACTCCATTAATATAAGATAAATAACTACATTGTACTCCATACAGGAGTTCTACCACTATCTACTACTCTATGATATAATGCACTTGATATGCTTGATATGAACTATCACTATGAGGCCCTTTATATAGGAAGATAGATTCCTTGGCCAACACTCTACCTAGTTGTACAAGGGGACACCTTGCACATTGACACTTGTGCATTTATTACATTGCTTGAAGTAAGTAGCTAACTTCCCCCTAAAGTAATCTCCTACTCTAACTATGTACCAAAGGTGGTACATTTACATGACCCAAATGATGTAATATACTCTAACTCTAACACCCCCTGTATTACATTATTTGGGTATTGAAGATTTCAATATTCAATATGGATCTTCTTCTTGAGAATGGTCTTGATTAGGTTCTTCTTTAGTTGCTTCAGTATTCATGTTATAGCTTCTTGTCTTTTCCAATACTTTATTCTTTGACATCAGATGTCTTTGATGAACTAGTGATCTCATGATTTTGCATGTCTTAAGTGGATCAAAATTGATCCAATTTCTCTCCTTTGGACCTCTGTATGACCTATCTCTCTGACCTTCATAAGTATCAACCTTGAGCTCATTGTTAGTAGATGCTTTTGGAATAAGATTTTGAAAGTAACAATATATTCTATGTAGTAATATTTCTTCATGGATTTTATAGTACTTGTATTTATAGTAGCAGAAGAAAGATGAGTGATTTTTCCCTTCATAGTATTTGCATGGATGGAAATTCCAACAATTGATCTTTTCATGATCGTATTGATTGCAATAGGTGCACAATAGATATGTTCTGATTGCTTTGTAGTCTATCTTAGGGATATCATGTTTATCTATATCCTTGATTAGATCCTTAAACCATATGTGCACAATTGAAGCTATTTCATTTTTACTTCTTCATATGATGTCTTCTTGATCTATCTTTTTTCCTCCCTTTTGAATGTGGTCTTTTGTGTTTTCATTGGTATAGTTATCATCAATTTCATTAGAAGAATCTATTTTTCCGTAGCTATTTGTTTCAGAACTTATTTCCCATATTATTGATTCTTCCTTTCCTTTTGCATTTTCCTTATTGTTATCCATTGTATTATCAATCATGCTTTTAATCCATATTGGTATTTTTCTCATTCCACTTCTAAGTGTATTGCTTAATGTGTTGGTAGTCATATTTATAGCTCCTTGGATTAGAGTATAAAGTGCTTTGATAGAGCCTGTATCTTATGAGATAGAATCTTCTAAGTGGTCTACCTTATAACTCCCTAGTATAGAGTATATGAGCTTGATTTGATAAAACCTTTTGTAGAACTTAGGTTTTGTAGGCTTCCTTATAACTCCAAATGGATTGAGTACTTGATAAATTTTGATAAATGCTATTATTATCAAGTCTTGTAGAATGCCTTATGTCTCCCTAGTGATTTTTGGATATGCTAAATGATTGATAAAGTGCTTTTGAAAATAGTAGTTCAATTTTGGGTTGATTTTGTAAAGTTTTGTGAATAGCAAAAAATCAACTTCTATTACACCTTATTACTCCTATTGAACTTAATCACTTTTCTAATTTGATGAGGTCCTAATGGTTGGATTTATTTTATCCCTTTAATATGATTTTGAGACAAGTATACCAATTAATTTCCAACCCTTGATAATCTTTAATGAACCTCCCTTTATAGCCTTTGATATTTGATATTTAATGTTTCTAAATTCCAATATCCTACTTTGATGTAGTATTCCTTATAACTCCCTAATTTGGAATATTAGAAAACAATAATATTTGCAATAATAGAAATTTAATTTTTCTAGGTAGAAATCCTTATTTCTCCTATGTTTTAATTTGCAAATATTAAGCTATAATTCTCCTTTAATTTTGCTTTCAAATATGGTTGATTTCCCTATAGTTTCAACCTTATATTATACCCTTATAACTCATTTTAATGAAAGAAAATTAGAATAAGGTAAATTCTTACCTTTATAATGTTGCAAATCTCTACGTACTCAACATTGAATTCAGACATAGATGATAACAATATTTAGTATTCCTCCTGGCCGTTATGACCAATGGTAAGCTTTGTATTCTCCAATGTATGGGCATAGATGAGATCAATAGACTTTAATGCTTGTCTTGAACTCCTTCTATGATGGACGATGACTGATTTTTGATTCTCTTATGACTACAATATTTGGATAGTGGACACCTCAAGTCTAGCTTCTTTGACCACCTTGACCAAGAGCTTTAAATGCTCTTCTCCTTTCTTATACACTACAAATCCTTGCTTCTACAAATGCACTTTCTTCCTTAGTCTCAAGTGCCTTAAATAGGAAGAGGATTTGTTGAATATGACAAGTTATGTGGTAGTTTTATTTCAATGCTTGAAGAAGACACTTGAAATTTGTTGGAGGATAGATGTTATAGTCTTTATGTGAGTGCTTGTATGCCTTGGTTACAAGTATCACCTCTTCTCTAACATAACCAATGTTCTCCCTATGTAATACTTCCTTTCACACGTGCAAGCTTGAGCATTATTTTGAGTGCTCATTAGGGTTTCTTAAATGGTGACAAGTGGCACATTTTATATTTTGCATGAACCTTCCTCTTCAACGTATTCTTGCAAGCTTCCTCAATGCATTATTTCCAACTCATATTTTGTTGTATTTTCTCCTTAATGCTTTGATGATTCTTGGTACATGAGTTGGCTCCAGCTAGGATAATGAGCACTGTTGCAATGGCTGTGAGCTAGGACTATGAGCAACACTACTTCAATGGTGTTTTGAACTCTCCTTGTGGATGTACGTCTAGATCTTGGGTATTGCTTTCTCTACGCTTGGATTTTCTCCTACTTTCAAGTTGCTTGTAATTCTACCTTTGTAGATGATAGCTTCTTCTTGTGCTATGCTATGTATGCTATGCAGGTTGCTTATTGTGGTTGTCCAAACCATGGATGATTTGATCTCCTTGAAGGTCCCTTTTTACCTTGCTCAAATAGTGCTTCTCAACGATCACTTGGAGATGTTTCTTCCTTATGAAGAATGTGTCTTTATGACACTTAGACCTTGTCCTTTTTCCTACGTAGGATAGAATATTATGGTGCAAGATAATGTAAATAAAATTGTAAATGAAATACCTTCTTTTTGCACCTCCTTTTGCACTCTTCTCTACTGGTTTTGATGGTGGCTTTCTTGTAGGCAAGGGCTGATTTGATGTTGTCTCCTTTGCTAGACAACTCTATCCTTTGCTTGGTTACTTTGGTAATAAACCCAAGATAATAACCACGTAGATAGAAGCTTTTGTAGAAGTAATTTATACTAATTTTTTCTATAAATATTCCTTAGTGCACTTTGAATCTGAGACTCACCAAGTCTCGATTTGTAGTTTCTTTTACTGATTTTGATGGTTGATTTCTTCTTCGCTCCTTGGAGGAATATGATCTAATTTTGGTGGCTTCTTTGGGCCATGAAATGTTGCAGGTTCTATGCACAAAATAGTTTCTCTAGACACTTTGATAATCTACTGGTTTTGTGCCCTTGATATTTAACAATCAACAAACACAAACTAACCCTTTTAAGAGTAACTAGTTAAAGATTAACTAGTATAATTCTAATGGATTAATAATGCACTTTAATGGTAACAATAATCTCACCTTATTGCTCCTGTAAATAAACTCTCAAAATAATTTCAAATACACTTAATAATATCTGCAACTTTTAAGAGTAATCTATAAAGAACCCTTAATGAATAATTTGTAATTTTTACTACAATCAATATTGTAGGATGTAGTCTTCTTTCTTTCTAGATAGATAATAGGTAGGTGATAATTTTTTTTCTTTCAAAAAATATCCAACTCCTATTTAATGTGCAAATATATCTTTAAAATGAACTCTCCTTTTTGCACTTTCCTGAAGACTATAATATAAGCCCTTTTTCTTTGCAACTCTAATTTAAATATGATGCTTAATGGAATTTGATAATGAACCCTTATTTGAAGTTCAACTAATTGCACCCAAGTTGCTTACCTTTTAATGGCTTTTGTAGTAGATGTAGATCTTGGTATTTTGATTCACCAAGTTTCTGCCTTATAATGGATGAATTTGCAGCTTCTTGTTGGTTGTCCAAAATAGCTTCTTGCTTCACCAAACTATGGTCTCAAACCTTTTATCTTGAGCCTAGGGTTTGGTGGTTTGATCCTTCCAATGATATTTTATTTTCTACTATAGATTTAGAGAACTCTTATCTCTAAATTATGCCTTATTACTATGAGAGGTAATCTCCAAATCTCTTGGATTTGGTAGGCTTCTTCTATCTGAATCCTCCTTCAATCTTCTTGTTGAATTCTGACTTCAAACAAGATCTTCTTCTCAAGATTTTGAATGTCTTGAGGTCTTCATTGGATTCTTCTTTTGGATTTGGTACTCTTGGCCAAATTCTTCTTCTCTTGGGATTGTTATCGAATGGTGACAATTCTCCCAAGTCCTTCACTATCAGGAGCTTCTCCTTGGTAGTGGATTTCTCCAATGAGTTCTCCTAGAAACTCTTTTGATGATGCTTCTATGAGCTCTACAACAAGGCTCTCCAAGCCTTCTTATTTTCCTCCTTGAGACCTCTCCAAGGTCTTCTATATTGTAGCTTCTCTAGTCTTCCAAATGAGACCTTTTATTCAACCTTCTACTTTTGAAAGTGTTGGTGATGATATCTTCTTGAATCTCTAAAATAGGCTGCTTATGGATTTTGGAATGGAACCTTGTTGGTACTTCTTTTCTTCTACAATTTGTAGGCTTTAATGGATATCATATATATCCTATTTTTTAAACTCTTCTTTGGAGTATTTTGGAACTCTTATTATAAATTAGGAACTCTTCTCTGAAGTCTTCTTCAGAATTAAGGCTTCTATGGCCTTTTCGGCTTCTGCACTCTACAGGTATTGATCTTGAATGGAGATCACCAATCTCCTCCTTGACTCATATTTTGGATTCTCTTGTTCCTTGAGTCTGATATAAGGCTCCTATGGCCTTTTATTCACTTTTACAATATGAAAGATTTTTAGTTCTTATAATGGGACCTTTTTTCAAGGTCTTTGAAATCTTCAGTCTTCTTGTTACTACAAGTGCTGGAATGATTCTAAGAATATGTTCTTCCTAGCTCTCTTGTAGGAAGCTTCCTAGTTTTTTTTTAATCTCATTTTCTTGCAACAAGTTGTTAGAAACTAGAATATAAGAATTTATAATTATGGATCAAGGATTTTGTGGTCTTTCTTCTAGAATGTGAAGTTTTTCAATCTAGAAATGGAGATCTCCAATCTCCAAACTTCACCATAACTCTTCTCCTAGAGTATTTTTCTGCAACAAAAAACTTTTGATAGTAGTTAGCATGAAAAAATCCAGATCCTTAAATAGTCTTCACTAGTTGATCCATCAAACTAGTGGAATGAATGCTGAGTCCTAGTCTTCACGAGTTTTTCTGCAACTCTGTGGAAATACTCTAACCAAATGTAATATCAATTTTTTGTAATTAAGATTTATTTTAGTCCTCACTTATGAATCTCCCTATTCCTATTGACCTACTGGACTTCTCTTATGATGACTTTTATTAGTGGCGGTGCACAATGGTGAGTCTAGTTTACAAAAGTACAAAGAGGAACTTGTTGGTAATTTTGGGTACTTTGAGTACTTTGCATTTGCTCAAGTGAATAAGTTGTCATTGATGTCAAAGAGCTTTTGAAAGAATTTGATTTGATGTAAAATAATGTGTTTTTGATGAAGGTTCGGCTTGACAAGTTCGAAATCAATAAGTTGGAAAAATGTCGCGATATCGCGACATGTCGCATTTTCGCGACTCAGGTAGGAGAGAGAAAGCTTTTTGAAAAAGTGTCGCGATATCGCGACATGTCGCATTTTCATGACTTAGGCAGGAGAGAGAAAGATTTTTGAAAAAGTGTCACGATTTCGCGACATGTTGAAAGAGAAAGAAGAAGCTGGCAAAACTATCGCGATTTCGTGACATGTTGGAAGAGAGAGAAGAAGCTGGAAAAACTGTCACGATTTCGCGACATGTTGGCAGAGAAAGAAAGCAAGGTGGAAAGTGTCACGATTTCATGACATGTCGGGTTTTCACGACCCGAAGAAAAGAAAAGCGCTAAGGAGGAAAAGTGTCACGATTTCGTGACATGCTACAAAAGGTGATTTAAGAAGCGTCGCGATTTTGCGACATGCTACAAAAGACTAAGTGAGGACTGTCACGATTTCATGACATGCTGAAAAGCTCAAAGTGAGAACTGTCATGATTTCGTGACATGCAACAAAGGGAAGAGTCTGAAATGAGAAGCGTCATGATTTCGCGATAGGCTACAAAGAAGTTGTACGGATGCAGAAAGTGTCACGATTTCATGACAGGTTGAAGAGAAAGCTTGCAAATGCAGAAAGTGTCATGATTTCGTGACAAGTTGAGATGGCAGCATTGAGTTGGAGAAAGTGTCACGATTTCATGACAGAAATAGTAAGCAAGTCTTCAACAGAAGAAGCATCACGATTTCACGACGAATTGAAGAAGGAAGAGCTCGAAGGTGAAAGCGTCATGATTTCATGACATGTTCCAGTTTTGCTAGTGTCTATAGAGAAGAGTGTACGGAAGCGAAAGGCATCACGATTTTGTGACATGTTCCAGTTTCGCTAGTGTCTGCAGAGAAGAGTGTATGAAAGCGAAAGGCGTCATGATTTCATGACATGTTCCAATTTCGTGGGCGTAAGGCAGAGAAAAGCTTAAGGCAGCAAAAGTGTCACGATTTTGCGACATGTTCCATTTTTGCTAGTGCAAGCCTAGAAGAAGGCCATGAAGACAGAAGGGTCATGATTTCATGACATAAGTGAAGATGACGTCAGCAAAGGTAGGAGTGTCACGATTTCGTGACAAAAGCGGAGAAGAAGGCAATGAAGACTAAAGTGTCACGATTTCGCGACAGGAGTGAAGATGACGTCAGCAAAGACAAAAGTGTCACGATATCGCGACATGTTGTAGTTTCGCGACAGAAGCTACAGGAGAGTTCCAGAGGCGGTTGAAGGATAGAGTTAACTTTGAGCCAACAAAGTTAAATCTAGGCCGACGTAAATTAGGGCATGCAACCGACGGAGTTAGGGTTTGCATTTGCATAACAACCGACTAAGACCAAGGTTTTAGATCTTGATTGTTAGTATAAAAAGAGGGTTGTTTGAAGAGATTCATCATCGATCAAAGTGTGCATTCGAAGTGTGATTCACAGATAGAGTGCGGGGAGAAGTTCGATCATCGAGAAGTAGAGTGTGCAAAATCTGTGTTGCTGTGATTGCGTAGAGGTGCATAGGTTGATGTTCGATCGAGTGCTGCTATGTTTTTCGTAGAAGTGCATAAGTTGATCAAGTGTTGTTGTGTTTGCACGTTTAGTGCAAAAGTTGGTTTTGACCAAGTGCGGCTGTAATAGAACAAAAAGAGATTTAAGGACAGAATTGTGCCAAGATCGAAGGACTATGTTTTGTGCAGACCAAAGAACAGAGGAAGAGGACAGACTTGTGCCAGACCGAAGGACTGTGTTTGGTGTAGACCAGAGAAACAAAATCGAGGACATTTGTGCTAGACCGAAGGACTGTGTTTAGTGCGAATTTGAGGACCGGCTTTGCGGTGATAGAGTTGAGGATAGAGATCTCCAGCTAGAGTAGGGAAGACAGGTGTCTTCTGTGGATAGAGTTCCACTTGCTAAGGGCAAAGGAGGTAGAGGTCTTCTAGAGGATCACCACTAAAGAGTAGAGCTAGGGGAAGGTGTCTCCTTTGGGTTGGTGCCCATAAACTTTGTAATCGGGAAAGGTTTCCCAGAATTTGAGGTGATAAAATTTAGTGAGAAATTTTATCCGTGGAGTAGCCCGCATTGGGTGAACCACGTAAATTGTTGTGTCTCTTTTGTGGATGGTGTTTTGTGCATTGCTTTGATTTCTGCTTTTGATACTGCTATCTATTCTGCATAATATTGATTTGAAAGTTGTTTTGAAGTAAAAGTAAAAGTGGTCTTATACTGTTCACCCCCCTCTCAGTATAAGCTTGTGTTCTTCAATTGGTATCAGAGCGGGTTCCTTCGGAAAGGTTTAACAGCGTGAAGGAAGAACTGGTTAAGAACACAATGGATTATTCAAGTGGCAATGCAACACCTATTCTTGATGGATCAGATTTCGGTCTGTGGAGTGCAAGAATGAAGGTTTATCTAATGGCACTTGGTAATGAGGTATGGGAAGTGATTGAAGATGAGTACACTATTCTTGAACATGGTCCTTATACTAAAGAAGATAGGCTCATGCTTCACAACAATTCAAAAGCCATGAATGCAATTCTAAAAGGCTTACAGAAAGTAGATCTCACCAAAGTTATTCACTACAAGACAACTAGTGAAATGTGGAAACAATTGCAGGTGGTTCATACAGGTGATGCAAATGTTCGAAAGGCCAAATTGAGACACTTTAAAGGTATGTTTGAACAACTCAAAATGAATGATGATGAAAATATTAGTGACTACATGCTTCGTATGGATGAGGTTGTTAACTCCATGAAAGACCTAGGTCTTGAACTTGCTGAAAATGATGTGTGTGATAAGATTTTAAGATCTCTTCCTAATAGATTTAGTGAAAATATTTCTGCCATTGAGGAAGCTAAAGATTTAGATAAATTGAAAAAGGATGAGCTCCATAGTATACTTGCAGCATTTGAGCTGAGAACTCAAGTGAAAGTTGATGTCAAGAAAGAGGTAGCCTTCAAAGCTACCAAGAAATCAAAGGGCAAACAGATTCAAGAAAGTGATGAGTCTTCTAGTGATGAAGAAGCATACTACAGCAAGAAAGGCAAGTTCTCTAGGAAGAGCAAAAGCATGAAAAATATAAGATGTTTTAATTGCGAAAAGTTTGGTCATTATGCTACTGACTGTACTATTTCAAAGAATGAAAGTGATGAAGAGAAACAGGATGTTAAGAGCAAGGATTCTGAAAAACACAGGTATTACAAAAAGAACAAAGATGATCACAGCAATCAAGGAAAGAGGCATTCTCACAAGCACAAGAAGAGCTTCTACCTAGACAAAGCAAGTAAGTGTTCTAGCAATGATAGTGAAAGTTCTTCTAGTGATGATGAAAATGAGATGTTGTTCATTTCAGAAAAGGAGGAAGAACCGAAACATAAATTCATTATCATGAAATGTTTTAGATGTGGAAATTTTGGGCACCTTGAGGATGATTGCACAAATAATGAATTGGTTGCTAGTATGTATGAGGATGTTTCAGAAAATGATAAGGAAGATGCATGTATGGTTTTTGAAAAGGGTGGCACCTCTAGTGATAAGAAATCTGAAAAAGGCCTTGATGATTCAAAATGCATTCAAATAGAGGATCTTGAAAGTGAACTTACTAATGCTCTTAGTGTTTTGAAAAAGGAAAGAAAGAAGAATGCTAGACTCAAGGATAAGTTAGATGAATGTTGTATGGAGAGAGATGAACTTATAGAAAGTCTTGACGTCTCTATGGCTAAGACACAAGAACTCAAGAATAAGTTAGAATCTAAGGTGCTTGAGTATAGTGAATTAGAACAGAAAATGGCTTCCTTGAAAGAGGAAAATAAAGAGTACAAGGATAAGTTGTACAGGTTTCAAGAAAGCTCCAAAAAGGTTAAATCTCTTATCAAAGGTCAAAGAAAGACAACAGATAAAACAGGTCTTGGTTTTGTTAAACCACACAAGGAACAGGTTGGGGAATCTAGTAAAAGATTTCAAAAAGAAGAGAGTTCTGATGAAGAGAGTGGTTCAGAGAAAGAGTCCATGAGTGATAAATGCGTAGAAATAGAAAACAAAATTTTGAATGCGAAGAAGAAGTATTCGGGACCCAAGAGGTCAAACAGAAGAATATTTCACGACAGATGTTTTGCGTGTCAAAGGTTTGGTCACATGGCTTCACAGTGCATAGATCAAATGAAGAGGGTAAACAACAATTTCAGAAGTTTTAGTTTCTTTCAAGGGTATTGTTACTCTTGTCAATAGTTTGGGCACAAGGCAGTTTATTGCAAGACAAATAACAGGAACAGATTTGGTCAGAACAGGCAGATTCAAAGAACCAGTATGCCTAAAAGAAATAACTTTGTTACTTGTTATAAATGCAACAATGCAGGTCACACAGCTAGACAGTGCAAAACTGAACTGCCAAGGTACAGGAACAGGAAAAGTGATATGAACAGGTCCGTGGATCAAGGCATGGATAAGAACAAGAATGAGAACAAGAACAAAAACAGTGACAAGAACAAAAATACGAACAAAGAATTCAAGAGAAGACCTGGCAAGGAAATTGTAGACACTGATGATGATGAGTGCCTAATGGGAGTTTTACTCCCACCCCTGTTTTAAATCACCTCATCAGGAGGTGGGGGAGGGACTAAGCTAAGAGGCTCATTCTTAGTCCCGAGCCCCAAAGGTGACCCTTTGCCATTGATGACAAAGGGGGAGAGATATGAGTAAGGGGGAGAGATATGAGTAAGGGGGAGAGCTTCAATGTGAAGAGGAAAGCTTCAAGTCAGGGGGAGCAAAAACTTCAAAGGCAGAGTCTCAGTTATGGGCGCAGTTTCTCAGCTGTTATCTCGGTTGGTTTCAGTTTTGGCTCTTAAGACGTGTTTTTAGTAAAGGGTTGCCATCAATGACAAAGGGGGAGATTGTTGGCAATTTTGGGTACTTTGAGTACTTTGCATTTGCTCAAGTGAATAAGTTGTCATTGATGTCAAAGAGCTTTTGAAAGAATTTGATTTGATGTAAAATAATGTGTTTTTGATGAAGGTTCGGCTTGACAGGTTCGAAATCAGTAAGTTGGAAAAATGTCACGATATCGCGACATGTCGCATTTTCGCAACTCAGGTAGGAGAGAGAAAGCTTTTTGAAAAAGTGTCGCGATATCGTGACATGTCGCATTTTCACGACTTAGGTAGGAGAGAGAAAGCTTTTTGAAAAAGTGTCACGATTTCGTGACATGTTGAAAGAGAAAGAAGAAGCTGGAAAAACTGTCGCGATTTCGCGACATGTTGGAAGAGAGAGAAGAAGCTGGCAAAACTGTCACGATTTCGTGACATGTTGGCAGAGAAAGAAAGCAAGGTGGAAAGTGTCACGATTTCATGACATGTCGGGTTTTCATGACCCAAAGAAAAGAAAAGCGCTAAGGAGGAAAAGTGTCGCGATTTTGCGACATGCTACAGAAGGTGATTTAAGAAGCGTCACGATTTCGCGACATGCTACAAAAGACTAAGTGAGGACTGTCACGATTTTGTGACATGCTAAAAAGCTCAAAGTGAGAACTGTCATGATTTCGTGACATGCAGCAAAGGGAAGAGTCTGAAATGAGAAGCGTCACGATTTCGCGACAGGCTACAAAGAAGTTGTACGGATGCAAAAAGTGTCACGATTTCGTGATAGGTTGAAGAGAAAGCTTGCGAATGCAAAAAGTGTCACGATTTCATGACAGGTTGAGATGGCAGCATTGAGTTGGAGAAAGTGTCACAATTTCATGATAGAAATAGTAAGCAAGTCTTCAACAGAAGAAGCATCACGATTTCACGATGAATTGAAGAAGGAAGAGCTCGAAGGCGAAAGCGTCACGATTTCGTGACATGTTCCAGTTTCGCTAGTGTCTGCAGAGAAGAGTGTACGAAAGTGAAAGGCATCACGATTTCGTGACATGTTCCAGTTTCGCTAGTGTCTACAGAGAAGAGTGTACGAAAGCGAAAGGCATCGTGATTTCGTGACATGTTCCAGTTTCGCGGGCGTAAGGCAGAGAAAAGCTTAAGGCAGCGAAAGTGTCACGATTTCATGACATGTTCCGTTTTTGCTAGTGCAAGCCTAGAAGAAGGCCATGAAGATAGAAGGGTCACGATTTCATGACATAAGTGAAGATGACGTCAGCAAAAGTAGGAGTGTCGCGATTTCACGACAAAAGCAGAGAAGAAGGCAATGAAGACTAAAGTGTCACGATTTCGTGACAGGAGTGAAGATGACGTTAGCAAAGACAAAAGTGTCACGATATCGCGACATGTTGTAGTTTCATGGCAGAAGCTACAGGAGAGTTGCAGAGGCGGTTGAAGGACAGAGTTAACTTTGAGCCGACAAAGTTAAATCTGGGCCGACGTAAATTAGGGCATGCAGCCGACGGAGTTAGGGTTTGCATTTGCATAACAGCCGACTAAGACCAAGGTTTTAGATCTTGATTGTTAGTATAAAAAGAGGGCTATTTGAAGAGATTGATCATCGATCGAAGTGTGCGTTCAAAGTGTGATTCGTAGATAGAGTGCGGGGGAGAAGTTTGATCATCGAGAAGTAGAGTGTGTGAAATCTGTGTTGTTGTGATTGAGTAGAGGTGCATAGGTTGATGTTCGATCGAGTGTTGCTGTGTTTTTCGTAGAAGTGCATAAGTTGATCAAGTGCTGTTGTGTTTGCGCGTTTAGTGCAAAAGTTGGTTTCGACCAAGTGCGGCTGTAATAGAACAGAAAGATATTTAAGGACAGAATTGTGCCAAGACCGAAGGACTGTGTTTTATGCAGACCAAAGAACAGAGGAAGAGGACAGACTTGTGCTAGACCGAAGGACTGTGTTTGGTGCAGACCAAAGAAACAGAATCGAGGACATTTGTGCTAGACCAAAGGACTGTGTTTAGTGCGAATTTGAGGACCGGCTTTGCGGTGATAGAGTTGAGGACAGAGATCTCCAGCCAGAGCAGGGAAGACAGGTGTCTTCTATGGATAGAGTTCCACTTGCTAAGGGCAAAGGAGGTAGAGGTCTTCTAGAGGATCACCACTAAAGAGCAGAGCTAGGGGAAGGTGTCTCCTTTGGGTTGGTGCCCATAAAATTTGTAATCGGGAAAGGTTTCCCAGAATTTGAGGTGATAAAATTTAGTGAGAAATTTTATCCGTGGAGTAGCTCGCATTGGGTGAACCACGTAAATTGTTGTGTCTCTTTTGTGGATGATGTTTTGTGCATTGCTTTGATTACTGTTGTTGATACTGCTATCTATTCGCTGCATAATATTGATTTGAAAGTTGATTTGAAGGAAAAAGTAAAAAGTGGTCTTATACTGTTCACCCCCCCTCTCAGTATAAGCTTGTGTTCTTCAGAACTATGATGGATGTAGGTCCTCCTATTTCTATCTCGATTCATTGTGGCTCTGATACCACTATTAGCTTTTGAGGATATATGCAGTGGGAGAGATCTATTGCATGTCCTAATAAAATGTAAAAAATATGAGAAAGTAATTCTACAATATGACTAAAATTTACTATAAATAAAAAGTTGTAAAAATACAATACAATATGGAGGTGATGGTCACTCTATTAATATAAGCTAAAGAACTACATTGTACTCAATACAGGAGTTCTACCACTATATACTACTCTCTGATATAATGTACTTGATATGCTTGATATGAAATTGATATGAACTATCACCATGATACCCTTTATATAGGAAGCTATATTCCTTGGCCAACACTCTACCTAGTTGTACAAGGGGATACCTTGCACATTACAACTTGCACATTAAAACTTGCACATTGACACGTGTGCATTTATTAAATTGCTTTAAGCAAGTAGCTAACTTCCCCCTAAAGTAATCTCCTACTCTAACTATGTACCAAAGGTGGTATATTTATATGACCCAAATGATGTACTATAATCTAACTCTAACAATATTCTCAACAAATTCTAGTGTTTTGATAGCCTAGAAATATGACTTGATGATCTTAATTCCTTTGTTCTTTCCCTAGATGGTGGGGCTTAGAGTGGGACTCAAGGTTGCCATATGGGTGGTGCAAGTGGACCGTATGTGGTATGTCATGGTGGAAGTGGTTTATATGATAATTGAAGGGAATGATATGATAGAAGCTAATATAGAGGGAGTGGTGACAATTGATGACATAGTGGTGGAGAATGAAAATATTATAACAAATATTATTTAGCCTCATATAGTGTCATGATGGGATAGGGAAGGTGTCCACTAATGACATTTTTGTCTATATTCCTTATATTTTATATTTATTATCCTTTTGATCTCCTCAATTTAGGATATTTTGAATGTATATATCTATTGCTATAGTGATATTGATGAGGTTTTATCAATGTATGATAGAGGTGGTGATGCAATAGAAGAAGTAGAAAAGTTAAATGATGGAAATTAAGAAGAAATTTTAGTAGAGATGGGAAATAGAAGATGATGATATAGTGTATAAAATGGTTGCAATAGCATTTAGAGCCTTAGGCCTAACAACTCCTACATGTGTCACTTCTTCATAGGTGAGGCTAGTACTAATTTTTTTAGCACCTTTCTTACTAACCATTTATTCCCATTATGCTACCTCTTTATCATCTATAGCCTCTACTAAAACCCTTAGAATTTACTAGCATGTGTGCCTTTGACCCTTATTTCCTATCTCTTGCACTATATGGTTTCCATTTAATATACTTTCTTGGCTATGGATTGAGTGACTTTGTTGATGATTGCAATAATTTTTGGGTTAGTAGACACTTGAGAAAATGAATCTTGGATCATCATCTACTATTGTGTTTGACTCATCTCCACCTCTTCTTAGTGTTGATCATTCTAGGCTTACCTTTTAGATTGGGGTATTCTATATCATGACTCATCTAGACATATATTGCTACCTTTGCAAGTCTCCATTTATAATTCTTTCTATTGAGTGTAAATATAATTTTATGGTTAGTGTAGGTTTCTAGGTCAAAATCCCTTCAGATACTTTTTCTTTCTTTCTTCAAAAATTTTCTATAGAAGCAATACTAAAGCAAATGTTGTTACTATACCCTTTGCATCTTATCTTACCAAGTTATTTTTGCATCCAACATCTTCATTACCTCCTTCTAACCAAGATTTTTCTCATTCTATTTATTGAATTAGTTCTTGTGGACATAGATGGTATGAATCTTCTTTCTCAATAATGTATATACAAACTAAGTGTTAGTATCATAGGGTCATCTAGTTCATACCATTGATATTATGCATTTTATATATATATTCTCTATTTCATACATGTAGCCTTTATCTAGAGGACCCACCATTAGGTAAATTCGCTCATAATCAAATAGATTATTCTTCTAATGGTCTTTACCAAAATGTCTAACAATCAAGTCTAACTATTAAACTGCTTCTAGTGCAAAAATGTAGTTGGACACAAAATTTGATTGTCTAATTAACTCTTTAGAGTATTCACATAGTATTACACTTGAAGGGTAGAAGCCCAAGTAGAATTCTACATTATCCTCCCTCTTCATCTACACTAATGCTCCAAATACTAGGGATATTCTTTGGAGCCCATATATCAGTGGATATATATATTTTAAAATTATAATAAAATTTATTGGGACTTATACAAAGTACCTTTGTTAGGTCAAAACTATAGGTTTAATGGTTGGATATGTTTATCCTTTTTATCTAATGTGACACTAGGGATCTAGTTCATTTTTTATGCACTCCAAGCCACACTAGGTATGAGGAAAATGTGAATGTCCTAGTGTTTTCAATGTGATCAAATTACCTTTTTATTTATTTTAAGATATCCTTGGTGTAGTCCAACAACTGAGGATGCTTGAACACATTTCTATTTGCATGCAATATACTCAAATTTTTCTTCCTCATAATATGATCTAACTCACTATCAATAGTTAAGGCAATGACTAACAACACTTGTTGTAATTATTCTTTAAACATGATGGTCCTAAATGATAATTTGAAACCCCAAGCATCTACAATTTTATCCATCTAGAAGGAAAAGAAATTCTCCCACTCACCCTTGCTCTTCCTATTGTAAAATAATGATTGTTCTTCGAGGGCATAGGATTATGTCATTCTAGATGTGCATTGGCTCTTTTGTTGCCTTGGAAGTTATAATTATGGTAAAAAATTCTTATTATGAGGGCACTATGGTTTGGTTCCTCTTTTTGTATTGACTCAATAATGGATGAGTTCTAAAAATTTCCATACCTTTGCTACCAAAAATTATCCTACTTTAAATCTCCACAAGTAGGTTATAATATAGGACTTGTTAGGGTTAAAATTATATTTTCTTAAAAGTTATTTTCTAGAATCCTTAGTTGTGAATATTAGGTCCCCATGATCCACAACATTAGAAATAGTGTTTAAGTCCTTTGTGATGCCCTTATTTATCATTACTTGTTTGAATTGGTATGGTATTGTTGTTCTTTTCCTCATCTACCTAGGTAGTTATGATGTTGTTTCCCTCTCTTAATATTTAGGTTGCTCAAAATCTTAATGGGATAGCCTCTATTGGGAGGAGGAGTATTTTTCTAATCCCATATCAACTATCTTTGGAGCTATATTAGGGTTAACTCTTATTGGTACCATGATTTAGTTAGCCTACCTTGAGGGAGTTTAAAATTTTCTACTAAATTTTGGTTCCAATGATTTTTTGGATTTTGAATAATTCATCAAATCAAACACCACTTCCAAATTTATTCCCTTTTATTTCAAAATATATCAATTAGTCACCAACTTTACTATGAATCATAGAGTTTGAATCTTCAATATTCTCCTTATAAACCCACATGATCTATTGATGGAATGAGTGTTGAATTTATTGAATCACAGTATGCAGAACTTAAACAAACCTTCACTTTAGATAGAACCTTCTAGTAATTTTTCTACTTCAAAAATATAGCAAAAAAATGGATAAAGGATTTTTGAGGGAAGACCTTAGTACTTACTAAAAATTTAAAAGGATGATATTATAGTGTTTTCTAGGATACTTATTCTTGTCATGATGTCATTGTTGACAAATCAACTTGAAGTAAGAGGACCCCAAATCCTTAATACTTCAATCAAAAACTGAACTAAAACTCATCACCAATAAGTTAGGCATAAAAAATCATGTCCTAGAACCATAAGGTTTACAACATTCACTAGGAATAAGTCCTTATGAGATTTTTCATAATGAGGGCATGAGCATTAGCATTTATTTTATCCTTGTTGTCACTCTAGTTTTGGATAAATTCAATGTATTGAGATCTTCATCAAGTTGTAGAGGAATTTTGAGGGCCTTGAGTCTATTTGTAATAGGTGGAGGTGAGCAATACTTTTTCATTAGAGTTAGTTTTAGTAGAGTTGCAGGTTTTTCAAATTGATTCTAATGTGTATAGAGGTAAAAATAAACGTTTATGATATGAGTTTTATAGTTTTATTAGACCAACACTTGTGTATGTAAAATTAACTTGTTGTGCACAAAATAAAATCATTGTATATGCAAACCAAGCCAACAAATTAATATTTTGTAGTCTCCATTCTAAAATTGGATATTGGTAGATCTTTTACCAAACCACTTCATAACATTTTTCTAGATATGAATAAACCTTTAGAAGTCCTTTTCCATATTCTCTACTACTTTTAATAGAGGTATTCAGGTGATCCTACATAGATGAGATATTAGTTTCCTCTAATTAAGTTGTTGATACATTTAGAGTTAAGGATATTTAAGATTTATGGGTAATAATACTACATTTTTGAACATCAACTTATGAGGAGATATTCTAATGGATGTCTTTTTAGTGACCTTATCAACTCATAATCCCTTCTTCAATTTGGTGTTCCAATCTCTATTGGACTCAACAATCATCATTTTTAGAATTATAATAATACTCTTATTTGTAGACTTTGTCACGCCATTAACTTAATAATTTGATGATATTTTCAAGAGAAATTCTTATACTAGTGCAAATTTAAGCAACTTTACCCACATGAATGTTCTAGCATTATCTATGATTACTATCAAGGGAGTATCAAATTTGGTTATTATATATTCCAATAGTTGTGTAATTATTTTCTGATTTGCTATTTTAATCATAATGGCTTTGACCCACCTAGAAAAATAATTTATAGTTGTTAGTACCAAACCATACATGGTGATAGACAATGCATTAAATTTTCTAATAAATTCCTATCCCCATAGCTAGAATTGCTTTGTCACTATAATTAACTTTAGATGAATTAATGCTCTCCTCCTCCAACCCATGTATAGATGGCATATCTTATAATTCTCTACCTACTAAAATTAGTTAGTGAATATGGTAGGCCAATAATACCTTGATCTTAAAATTTTATGAGTGGTTATCTAAGGTAAATATTGGCCACATTGGTCATGGTGTTCTATCAATAGACCCTTGATTTTTTCCTCTTCAATACATCTTAACAATATCCTCTCATACTCTTTCTACATGAGAGTGGCATTAATCTAGGTGTAGTTCATTCTCTTTCATTTGAATATATCTTTTTATTTAATTGTTAGACCTCTAGGGATATCTATAGTTAGCATGTATTTCCTTATGTATCTCATCCATCCCATCAAGTCCCCTAAATTGACTCCTATTGGTGTTATTTATCCATTTAAGTGAACCATAGTCATAGTTTCACAAAGAGCTCTTTCTCTCTGTAGTTTTGTGGGCTCACTCTTGATGTCAATATCTTGTTTATTTACCCAACTCATTTCCCACACAACTCATCATGAAATATTATGAAATTAACATTAGGATGTACTACAAAGATGGTGATCTTACTCTAATATAAAAAATACCTAAAAATCCTCATAAATTTTATCATAGTAAACACTTGCTGCTTTATTAAAATGTATGATTCTTCATAGTTGTGAAGCACTTGACTTATAAAAGATACAAGATGGTTTTCATCTTTATCATATTTTTGAGTCAATACAACAATTACACTTTCATCAATATTGAATACATACAACCTAAAGTCTTAAGAAATATAGGTTGATGATAATTGGCACCTTAGTAATAGCTTATTTGATCTCCTCAAATGTTTGATTCTTCATCAATACAAGTAAAGGTGGCATCCTTATTTAACATCTTAATAATAGGCCTGACCAACTATGTAAGGTTCATAATAAACTTAGATACAAATTGAATATGGCCTGACAAAGACCTAGCACCTTTGATTGAAGATGATAATGGAAAATCTTAAATAGCTTTGATAGAGTGTAGGTTGATAGCATGGACATCCTTAAGAATGATATATCGTAGCTATTTTTCTTCCTGTATAAAGTAGATAGACTTCTGAAGATTTAGAGATATACAAAACTCCTTGTACCTCTTAAAACACGAGATGTTATGTTTAGAGTTATATTTTGAAAAGATAATCAAATCATCTAGGTACATAACAATAATCTCATTAATAAATCCTTAAGAAAAAATATGCATACCCTTTGAAATGTTTCACCCATATTTGATAACCCAAATATAATTCTCTAGTAAACAAATGCTCTTGGTTGTGAAAGTGATCTTGTGCTTGTCATTATATTTTACTTAAATATTATTGTATCCTACAAAACCATCGAGTAAAAACAACACTTGTGATCTTGCCACTATTTTTAGAATCTAGGCCTTAGAGATAAATGGATAATGGTCTATCAGGATTCCTTATTCATGTTATTGAAATCAACGCATAGTCAAAAATATCCATTCTTATTTCTTACATGAACTAGATTGATTATCCATGTAGAATATTTTATTGGAAAAATAATTTGAGCTTGTAATAACTTTAAAAGCCTGTTATTTATCATGGCTTATATATTTGGGTTCACTAGTCTACTTCTAGTGGAATGACCTTGCCTTAGGCTCTAAATTGTTTATATGCTCAATAATCATCCTCTCATAGACCTTGATATCATCATAGCTCCAAGCATTCATATCACTATATCAACTATATTGTTCCTTGGAAAAATATATTTCTTCTTTGATACATTAATTTCCCATTAAGAAATTCTTCCCTTTGGTAATATAGATACATTGGTAAGAAGATTGTTTCACTTTGATACTAGCTTTTTAGGCATTGGGATTTGAGTTTAAAATTTTTTTTTAATGTAATTAGACCCTTATACAATTGGTTGATTTTTAGTTATATCACCCCATAGTTGATGTTGTCACTATATTTGTTTTTACTTTTTATGTATTGTACCTCTTTGACCAAGAATTCAATAATTTGCTTGTCATTTTTAAACACTTGTTAGTGATTATTATACTTGACTTCTAGTTTGAATACCAATTGTAGTTACTTTGGTTTGTTCCACATATGCATAGAGGGATCATATTTTAACAAAAAATGTAGTTCATTTGACTACTTTTGCATTCATCTCTCTTGGTATTGTTACAACATCATAAGTATAAAAATATTCCAACAAGTACCATAATCTACATATGTAAGAACAAAATTATTTATTCTATGTAGTGCTAAATTTACCTAATTTACCACTAGCTTCGTGTCACAAAAAATATTGAGGTTCTTTGCACCTAACTTTTAAAATTTTCTTAGAGCAATGTATAAAGCTTTATATTCACTATATTACATGTATAATTGAAGAGCAATAAATATGCATGAGAGTGAGTGTACATTGATGAGTCTTAATTTTAGGCCAAAATTAGTTTGCATGCACTGGTTTGGTCTAACACCTTGTTTAGTCAAACATTATGTCGTCATTCATGTTCTATAGAACATTGTTTGACTGAAAATTATGCTCTAATTAATATAAATGATGTCATGCTAAATGACTCGATTGAACCATGTTAGTCCAAAGATATATGTTCAGATGAACTATTTTTAATTCCCACCTCCTCCTCCATAGCTTTTTCATCAAACAAAGCCCTATGCCTCTCCCAAAAAATCCTAGATACTCTACTAAGATACTATCAACTCAGTTGCATGCCAAAATTTGATCCAAAGGTATGTTCCACATTCTTTAGGGATATTGAATATTTTGAATGTGAACATGGTTTATTTTTAATTGTGTGTTTATTTTCTTGTTAATTTATTTATCTGCTCTGACTTCCCTTAATTTCTTAACTATTTTAGGTTCTATTTTTTTTAATGTGTATATCATTTTTTGCTTAACTAATTTAAATTCTCTCCACTTTTCTTCTAGTGTATAGAACCTATATATAATCATTTTTCATTTTATTTTATTCCAAACCATAATTTCCTAGGATTCTCTCCTATTGTAGATTGGGGGTCGTAGCTGCCAGCCGCGGTCAGCACTTCTAAACATGGGTGTCATCCACAGCTAGCATTGACTAGGCAAAGATGCCCCATTGAGTGGTAAAAACCACTGCTATACCTTGGATTTTTCCAAAGATCTTCCATATGGTCTTCTAGCATGTCCCATATGAGTAGTCACCATCGACATGATGTGTTTTAGGTGTCTACAGATGCCCCTTTTGTGATGCGTTGTGAGATCGAACAACACATGAGCAAAAATAGACCTCCTAAAATGATGTCGAAGTTTGCATGATGATCATTAGTCTGATCAACATTAGATGCCCCAATCATGAAAAGAGCATGCATATTTGAATAATTACCTTTGATGAGTTGAAGAACTTGATTATGGAAAGCTTAAGTCAAAATCCTAGCCTTGGTGGCAATTAGGAGACAAGCTTAAGTCAAATCCTAGCCTTAATGGCAATTAGGAGATAAGCTTAAGTCTAATCCTAGCCTTAATGGCAATTAGGAGATAAGATTAAGTCTAATCCTAGCCTTAGTGGCAATAGGAGACAAGCTTAAGTCCAATCCTAAATTAGGAGACTAGCTGCCTAGTTTGCTTGAATTTGATCTTGATATTTTGTTTATTTACCCCAAGCAAGGAGGGTGCATGATTGTCTTTGACAATGATTCTTGAACGAATGCACTTAGCAATGATTGAGCATTAATTGTTGATTTTGATTATGAATTTGATATTATGACTACCCCCTCAAGCGATGAGTCGATGAGAGTAATGACAATGAAATGAAGCGACGAGGTCGCTTGACCACTATGAATGATCTTGAACAATTGAAGACTTTAGCACTTTGATATTACTTGGCAAGGCCTAACTCAGCCATGATTTCAACTATGAATAGTAATTGTACATCTCTATCCCATGGAGCAGTCCGGCCACTGTGGCCTTCTTAGAGAATCAAGATGATAGCAATTCCAATTATGCTTGTGTTGAATCACTATGTTCGATGATCTGCTGAATCATTTTGAATTTTGATTTATTTAATTTTTTTATTAATTTTGCAATTTTTGAAATTTTGAACTTGTAGATATGCTTTAATGTCCAATATGAAACTCCTTATGGTGAGAAAATATGTGCATTTATGACTTGAATAAAGAGACCAAATATTTAGACTTCTTTGGAGCTTTTGGGGATCGATACTGATAATGCCCCCATTGATGTTTGCAAATATTTTTGTTTTGATTTTATGTTTATGATATGCACGTGGATGCAATGCCTATATGATGATGTGATTATGCTATATGTATGCAATGTATGGATGACATGCACTAGCTAGATGATAGATGTTCTATTAGATTCCATGATCTATATGTATAGATGGACTGTTTTGTATGAATATGGATGCAATGGTTATTGTTAAATGCATGTTTAGTTTTGATTCAATTTTATGCATCTAATTTATGATGTTATGAATGGTGAATGCCATGTATGTGATGCATTAATTACATGATGGATGAAGTAATGCAGATGAACTTGTATGCTTTAATCACTTAAAACATAAGGAATGAATGCGATATGTGTTTAACAATCTAATGGATGACACCACAAAATGTGTAAAAATCATGAATGTAATTGAAAATCCTCATTACAAGAATTTAAACAATTAATCACCCATATATGAAATGCAATGATATGACGTGGAATGATGTGAATGATATAATATGTCACTCTATATTCCTTTTGCAATTTGATAGATATGCACAATATAGTCAGTGGTCGTCTAAATATCATTTCTAATATCCATCCGGTATCTATCCTATATCTTGAAAACTTTGTGCTCAATGTAATGATGTATCATGGATTGATACTTTGCAGTTTGATATTTAGCGAATATTTTTAAGGGTTTTCCATGAGACTCAAACACCCTAGTGGACTTATCAAAAGTTGTATACTAAACAAACTAGACTTCTAAGATATAAGGATTTTGCTAGGATAGGCCCTAACTATTCATTATCCCTATGTGTGCACATGAGTATATTAAGATAAGACACGAGCGTTCCTCGATGTCAAGCGGGATTATTTCAGCCCATTGCTAAGATAGGGGCTCCACAAATGTCTTATCCAATCCCAAGTTTAGATTTTAGTTGGACTAAGCCACTAGGCGATGCAGGACACCTGAAGCTAGCTTTTCCACATTCAAACATTGGTCTTGTTCATAAGCGAGGTGCTAATGCGTCAGATATATCATCATGCATAAGGTACAGTAGTGCCAACAATTCTAGGGATTCAGGATCATTCCTCTCTTTTTATTTTTCAATTTTTTGGGATACTTGCTCATATGTAGTGAAGCAAGGGAGTCGATTCCATCTTCATTTTGAACTATCTCTGGATCTTCATTTGATCTCTCTTCGAACTGGATTTTTGATCTTCATTTGATCTCCACTCGAACTTTTGATTTATGATCTTCATTTGATCTTCACTTTGAACTTGATTTGAGCCTATTTTCTAATCTTCATTTGATCTTCACTTTTTTGGAATCTATATTTGATACTTCTTCAGAAACTTCCCTTTGGGGATTTTACTTTGGGGGAACTATTTTTGGGATATCGATTGAGTGTATCGATCTATGATATCAATATGGGATATCAATCTGGGATGTCGATCTATGATATCGATCTAGGGTATCAATCTTGAGGATTGATGTGGGATATCACTCTAGGATATTGCTAATTTTATCGTAAGCAAGGGATTTTGGGTAGGGAATAAACCTGTCCTTTTGCCAATTGCCAAAATTTCCCAAACCGTCCGCACAGGGGGATAAGCAATAATAACTCTTTTCGCTTCAGGATACCCGGTCATACTTTGTGGATTTCATCTTCCCCTAGTCCTTATTAGGATTGTTTAGTTTTTTTATTAGTGATAGGATTCTGATATGCTAAGGGCTATACTAACTGAGCCTCAGCTACAAAATCAAAGCAAGATTTCTATCAACTCTTGAGAAGACCTCTAGGTAAAAACCCTAGTATATTCTTCACAACAATAATATGGGTTGTTTTGAAAAATACAATTACTCACATGAATGATAGATTATGATAAATGCAGAGATGCATGATTTAGACACAAACGTGGTGTCGTTTGTAAGACTGACAAACATAATCCCTCCTACTACGGAATGCAATGGATGACGAATGCCTATATGCGATGCAATAATGCAGTGGATGCATATGTGAATGCAAAATGAAAATGCAAATGTTTTTGGATTTTATGCTTTACCAATTTTTTTTGGATTTTATTGATTTTATAATTTTTATGAGTTTTGAGCCTCATATCTAACCAAATGGCGAGTACATGCCTTTGGAGCCTTTAGGAGTGACCAAGCGATTTTTTAGCAAAATCCTTGGAGCTTTTTAGGATGACCGAGCGGTTTTCAGCAAACCCTCGGAGCCTTTTGGGTTTGACCAAAGAGATTATGAGCACCTTTGGGACATTTTGGGATGACCAAGTGATTTTTTAGAATCCTTGGAGCCTTTTGGGATGACCGAGCGGTTTTAGGCAAACCCTCGGAGCCTTTAACTGACATGACCAAGCGGTTTTCAGGAACCCTTGGAGCCTTTTTCGAATGACCAAAGGGCTTATGATGCCTTTGGAGCATTTTGTGCATGTGTATGGATTTTGATATTTTCCATATATATATTTTTTGATGTTTTGATATTTGAATTTATGATTTTTCAATTGTTTTTGAAATTTAAATGTTTTATTTGAATGTTTTTGAATTTTGATATTTTATGATTTTTTCCTTATTTTTATGTTTTTAAAGGGGAAAGTATGCTACCTTAAGTACCCCCTAGTGTGTGTGCCACTCGATGAAAGTGATGAAGGTGTGATACCTTTAGAAGTCTCACTTTGCCTCATTGATCGTGATGTGGATGATGGGGAAGGTGTGACACCTTGAAGACCCCCAATGTGCAATGTGCTTGATGCACCATGATTGACTTGACCAGGAGAAGTAGTAGAAATTGAACCCCCTTGCTGTGATGTGCAATTTTGTGTAGTTCCAATGTCCCACTAAGATGAGACAAGTGAAGGTGAAACATTGGAAGATGCCACTAATTGTGAAGATTGATTTTGACAATCATGTTTCTCTGTTACAACACTGATCATTCCCACAAAATCTTGGGGAGGCATATTAATGTGCACCTAATTAGATTGTTCAACTTGATTGACAGGTGCTATGTTTACTTTGTGTGCATGCAAGGGGTCTTGGAAGACTCCTATCTGAAGCTCTTGCCTCTCAATCATATCATGCACTACATCTCTAAAGGGATAACATGTCTATATGTCATGACCTCTTTGTCAATGGTAAACACAATATAGATTTTCTCTATGCGCCTTTGATCTACGCTTATTAGGTTTCAAAGGACGTAACTTTGGAAGATTGATCCTTCCCACCTCATATAATCGATCAAAGAGCAATGCTAATGTCTCTGGAAAATCAGTATATTGTCATTGTGGCCGACGTTGTTGGCCTTGTATCTGATTCTTTTGCATATGATTTTGGACCAGAGGAGGTTGAGCTTGGTAATTATGTTGCACTGGTGGAGGTGGTGCACCCTGGTTTGAGGATCTGGGGATACTCAAAACAACTTGATTGATTGGGGTCACCTTTTGTTGCGTGTTGCCACCTATGATATTCTTGTTTGGCCATTCCTTTTTGTGGAGTTGAATATCACCCTCCTGTATCTTGATGTCTTCAATGACCTAGGCCTGTGCTAAGGCCTCCTCGAATGTTTGATACTATTTTAATTGCAATAGAAGCGAGATATGTTTCGAACAACTTCTCGTAAACATTCGAATGAGCTCTGTTGTGGGTAGGGTGAAAGGTAGTTTTGACATCACCTTCCTCCATTTATTACCATACTCATTGACTGGCTCATCATCTAGTTGACAAAGGCTAACCAAGTCAGTCAAATTTATCATTTCCTTAGCACTAGAGGCAAAACGTTGCAAGAATGCATCGACTAATTGCTCAAAGGTGTATATGCTATGATGTGGTAAATGATTATACCACTCTAAAGCATCCCCAACTAATGTTGTCATGAAGGTTCTCAACATCAAGGGGTCATTGTCTTGAAAACTAAAGCACATATGGATGAAGCCTGTCATATGCTCTCATGCATATTCATCATCTTCGTCATCGTTGAAATTTTCAAGTTGAGGCATCTTGAAATTCGATGGGTATATTGGTGATGACATTGAGGGATGCAAAGGCTGATTTCTAAGCTACTTTAGCATGGGTTTTTGATAAACCAATCTTTGATTTTGTTTTTCAACTACATTTATCCGATCAACTAGCACTTTGTATGCCCCTGACGAAATGATATGATCTTCATCTCGTCACCCTTGGTTAGGCCGAGGAGGTCACTTTTGATGCTGAGGTGGATGATAAGTATAATCCTTAGGTACCTCATCATAACTGGATTCAAGGTAAGCATCTACTTCTTCCTGATGTTCCCACTGGGAATCTGCATATGATTCCTCATCATATTGATCTTGGTACTGTTGAGGAATATGAGGTTCATTATGATACCCAAATAATGGCCTATGATGTTGAACATGATTTTTGCATGGTCACGGTGAAATATTTCGAGATTGCACTGGGCATCTTATGCGTTGTTGCATCCTTTGGGTGCTAGGCATAAGCACCACTTTACGCAATGCATTTTGCACTTGCTCTTGTTGTATCTTTTGTTGTTCTTGTATCTTTCATTGATACAACCTTTGTAGGTGTGCTCATGGCGAGTCCACCTGTTGTTGATTTAATTGTTGTTGATCCAACTGGGATTGATCCGTATGTTGTTGGTCAAGTTGTGGCCTCAGTGCCTGATGTGTATGATCCTGTTGTTCAGTTGTATGGGGGCTATGTACCCTCGTATTTGAGATACAAATGGGTTTATCATGTCTTTTCCCCCTAGTAGGATCTATCACTTGTTTTCCACACTCCTTAAAGGTTGCATTGACCTGATATTTTGAGCTATGAGTGGGCTCTGTATAGTTTGACAATGTAGAGCCACAATGTGGTTGCCCCACGTACTCTTCACGAGGAGTAGGAGGATGACTTGGGTTATCTTTCTCATCTATGAGAAATGATGCATATTCAGGCTCAAATGTAAGCTCTGTACATTCAGGTTGTACAAAATTCTCCCTATGAGGAGTAGGGGGTGGCTTGCTCGACTAGATGGGGTGGTTTGCTCACCCAAGCTAGGCCATGGTGTATGTTCATGATCACTTTATGATTGATGTATAGAGCAATATGGGATGTGAACCTATGACATTGACCTACTAGGCTCCTCAGTTGGCGGATTGTTCCTTATATAGAATTCTATCAAGGTGTTCCAATCAAGAAGGCTTCCTAGAGGACCTATGGGTGCCTCCCTAATAGGGCTATCTCGAAGTTTAGACCCCCTATGGATGTTATTGATGCTATGATAAGACCTAGGATGCCATTCAGGGATGGCCATGTCCTCTGGACTAATTTGAATATGTTCAGTGGTCATGGAACCTAATTCCCTCTCTATATTGGAGGTCTTGCTCACCATGGGAGGTCCCCCAGCCATATAAAATTTTTTGGCTTCCAAAAAAAGGTTATAAGTGTTATATATCAAAATTATTAGTGCGATGAGCTGATCAAAATGAGCTATAACACAAAAATATGATTTTCGGGTCAAAATTTTGTATTTTTGGAATAATTGGCCAATCGGGGCTCGTGGGGAAATGACCACTTTTAGGAATTTTTGGGATATTTTGAACCATGAAGAGTTAGGACCCAAAATTTCTATGAGAGGTGCACAATGGTAAAAATAAGACAACAAAACAAATTTGGCAAGTTTTGGAGTTGTCTAGACCATTTTATGACCGTTTTAGTGCAGTTTTTCTCAGTTTTCGGCTTTGAAAATAGAGTAATCATAAAACCAAAATAAAATATTTGTTATAGCTCTGATTTACACGATTCTCGAACCATTGGATGCAGAATCAAAAATTAGATTTTTATCCATGAGCGGGTCCCAATAATACAATTTCAAATGAGCCAACTAAGTGGCAATGACATCCACTATTGGTCTCAATCAAATGGGTTGGATGTGAGAGCCCAATGCCACTGATGTTTAAATGAAACATGGTGTGTGGGGTTATTTTTACTTTACATGAAAATAAAATGCATAAAAAAATATTCACATGATTCTCCTACATGATTTTCAAAAGAACGTTTGCTTTTCAGAGAATGCACAATTACACTAGATGATATTCAGAGAGTGCAACTATCTATGATGAAAATGGCCATTGATTAGGCCTCAAACATGTAAACTCTTAAACAATCAATGTCCTAGACCGTTGGAGACTAGGGCGGACTACAATTAGAGATCCGCTATTCCTAGCAATGACTAGTAGAAAACTAAAAAAAATGAACAAGGATTTTCTCATTTCTACTTAATTTTTCTAATTAGAATCCATATATTGCATTCTGCTTTTGTAAAAACACAAACAAAAAAAGACAAAGAGGGAAAAATGCTCCTACCTTAGGTCCAAGTCTTTTGGTGATGTTTTATTTTGCTATTTTTTTATTCTTTGTTGACCGCGTCTGTCAGGCGCGGCTGTGACTGTGAACCACAGGTGTCAACCACGGTTAGCACTTTGAACCACTGATGTGAACCGCAGTTAGCACTGTGAACCGTGGTTGTTACCCATGGTTAGCACCTACAACAAAAAAATAGAGAAAAACATCAGTGATCATGAAATTTTTGAGGTTTTCGTTGTGATCGCCTTCTGTAACCACCAAAAAGGCTCACACCCCGAAGTATCCTATTGCAAGAATTGACAAAAACAAAAAATGCATACAAGAACAAGAAATTGACAACAAATTCATCAATAAAATATGATTTATTTCATTATATTTGAAGCCAAACTCAAATTACAAGTACATCCCTCTTAGGGATAACCATCTTGATACAATTGTTACAATAGGATGTAATTGTTTCCCTCTCAAGGTTAGGTGTGATTTCAAAGTGCCCTTTAGGGTGACACGAACTGCTTTAGGGTATCAATGACCCTCTTCTTCACATTGATGAAGGAATTGTATGGTTGTAGCTCCTTAAAAACCTATTTCCTACGATCAAGAAACAACACAAGAATATCAAAAGCATAGGAAGCCTCTCATGATGAAGCCCTTTAAAGACAAATAGCATGGGAATAGCATAATGACATAAAATCAAGAAAATGCGTAAACTATGCTAAAAATATGCAAATCCTATAAAGATTGATGGAAATATGTAAATGAAGAGTACAACTATCAATCTATGGAATCAATTACTTGAAATGAAGCATTATAACATGAAAATAACCATTAATGTCTAAACTACTATGATGAGAACAAGTTAGTAAAAACACTAATTATATTGGTTAGAAGTCTCTAAAACTACAATTAAACAGTGCGAATAATTAATCTAATATAATTAGACGGGCATAAATGAAAATAGTAAGGTAGCGATACCTTTGTTGCAAACCGTAGCATTGGTGTACAGTCTGCACTGTAAACCGCAGTTGAAATTTGCGGTGAGCACTCAAGTAAGTTTACCCTCAAAATCAAGGGCAGTGGGCTTGACCTCCTTGTCCAATTGATGTTCAAGGGTCGCTTTCGGTGTCCTTCTGACAAATTTGACGGTTGATTCATTGTGAGGGGCATTAGTTTACCTGTATTTACGTTTCTTGGTTCTTCTAGGCTCCTAGGGACCTCCATGGCAAATTTATCTTTGGGTGAATAGCAAAGTGGCCTTATCCAATGCATGAATTCAATATGCAATTCGACAGGGCTTCGCTTCTCGCTTGATCAATTACTCTCTCTATTCTCTTCCCATTTAGAGGGGGTATTTATAGGATGTCCTAGGGCTAGGGGTGGCTTCATGGAGAAGCCAAGATCAAGAAGGGGTGGTTAGGACACTTGGATTGGAAGCTTTCGTCCTCTAACCACCTTCTTCTAGAACAAATGGCCTTCAAACCGATTTGGCTCGATTGAAGGCCAATTGAACTTTAGTTTAGACCATAGGTGACAACTGCAGTTCAAACTGTAAACTGCAGGTCTTAGCCACAGTTCAAACTGTGGACCACAGCTCTCACCCGTGGTTAAGACTGACTAGGCCAAAGAGCCCAAATTGAGTGGTTAGAACCACTACTCTATCTTGGAGTCTGTACAAAGATCTTCTATATGGTCTTGTAGCATATCCATATGAGTAGTCACCCTCGACATAACGCATTTGAGGTGTCTATAGGTATGTTCCACATTATTTAGGTATATTGGATATTTTGAAGGTGACCATGTTTTAGTTTTAATTATGTGTTTATTTTCTTGTTAATTTCTTTATCTGCTATGACTTCCCTTAATTTATTAACTATTTTAGGTTCTATTTTTTTAATGTGTATATATTTTTTTGCTTAACTACTTTAAATTCTCTCCACTTTTCTTCCAATGTATAGAACCTATATATAATCATTTTTAATTTTATTTTATTCCAAACCATAATTTCCTAGGCTTCTCGCCTACTTTTCTTTTCTCCCCATACTTTATACTTTATTTGTTCCATTTTATTCCAAGCCTTAATTTTTGAGACTCCTCTTATGGTTACTCTTTGAGCAAATTTAAAAGAAAAGAAAATAAGTTTTCCTTCTTGGCACATCTACAAAGTAAAAGAATAAATATGAGAATAAACTCTTGTTACTCAAGCATATCAAACAATAATGGATTTTTGGTATTTATGTTGTTCTATCATGGATGTTTCAATATAATGTTATGGGTTAGTTAGCTATAAATTCCTATATAAACGTGTTGTCTCCTAAAGGTTCCATGAAACTTTTATCATATAGTTTTCTTCATTCAAAATATTAAAATATTTTTAAAATTTAGTTAGCTATAAATTTCTACATAAACATGTCTTGTTGTCTCATAATTCCATGAAATTTGTATTATACATCCAAAATATCAAGATATTTTTAAAATTAAAAAAAAAATAATTCTTAAATTTTTTTGAATGTCATATAATAAAATTCCTCTTAAAATTTAATTGATCCTTGTCAAGGAAGCTCAGTCCAGGGAAGGTCCATCCTTGACGGAGTCATAACTATTCATGAGGTTTTTCATTCCATATCCCTAACCAAGGAACCTATCTTTGCTTTAAAGCTGGATATGAACAAAGCCTATGACCGTGTTAATTGGGAGTTTCTCATTGATGTCCTACTCAAGTTTGGTTTTCATCCAGATTGGGTGGAGTTGATCAAAGGATGTATCATTCAACCTTGGTTTTCTATCATTATCAATGGTTCTACAACTGGTTATTTTCAAAGCAAAAGAGGATTGAGGTAGGGGGATCCCATATCTCCTTTACTTTTTATTATTGTGGTAGAAGCCCTTGGGAAAACTTTAAATACTGCTTGTAGGATAGGTCTTATTTCAAGGTTAAAAGCGGCTTCTCAGACAAAACCTATCACTCACTAGCAATTTTTGGATGACACTCTCATATCCACTCATGCCTCAGTATTTGAAGCTAAGGTAATTAAGTATATCTTATTGTTATATGAAGAAGCAACAGGGCAGAAAGTTAATTTCAACAAAAGCAAGTTATACTTTTTCAATACTCCAATTCAAAGGCAGAACAAAATAGCCCAAATCCTGGAATGTTCAGTGGCTCATCTCCCATCAACCTATCTAGGCTTACCCCTCTTTCATGGTAATCCCTCAGAGTCCATGTGGAACAACATTTTAGAGAGAATTTAGAAAAAATTGGTAGGGTGGAAAGGCAACCTCCTATCCCAAGCAGCTAAGGCTACCCTCACCATGGCATACCTTCAAAGCATCCCTATTTATTTTATGTCGATTTTCAAAGCTCTAGTCCTTGTCTATCAAAATATTGAAAAAATTCAAAAAAAAATTGTATGGTCTAGGTCATAAAATAAGCAATGTATTCACCTCGTTTCCTGGGATAAGGTTTGTAAGCCCAAGGATAAAGGGGGAATATGCCTAAGGAGGATTCATCTCCTCAATTTAGCCCTATTGGACAAACAAGCTTGGTGCCTAATAATAGATGCTTGTGAATGGATTTCAATAGTCAAAAGGAAATACCTCCAAAGAACTGAGTTCTTGGACGAACAAGCCCCATCTAGAGGGTCTACCTTTTGGAAATCTATTTTGAACACTAGGACTATCCTAAAAAAATGCCTCAGGTGGAGATTTGGAGATGATAAATGGATCACAGATTATCCTCTAATTGAAGATCATAACTTGTCTAGATTGAAAGATAGTCTTGATGTTAACTTTGGGTAAAAAGTTGCTGACTTTCTCTGTAGGAATGGCAATAGGAGAACTTGGAAGCCCATCAAGAACAACACTTACCCTACAAAAGTAGAAGCTTTGAACTCTTTATTGAATTTAACCATTATCCCATATGGAAATTTGATAGATTGTCTGTTCCGGGATCCCAATGATAGTGGTGAGTTTTCAGTCAAGTCTACCTATCTAATCCTTTTGAGCCCTGAGGATCAAACTTTCCCTCATGGCATTGTTTGGCCTAAAACCCTGGATCCTAAGATATCCTTTTTCTCTTGGTTGGTATTTCAAAATAAGATCCTAACTATAGACAATTTTCTCAGGAGAGGTATTGTTGCCCCTAATAGATGCTACCTATGCCTTTCCAACTGGGAATCTGTTCACCACCTCTTTCTTGCCTGCCCTTTCGCTGAGGATGTCCTAAGTAAGCTTTTTCAGACCTTGTTCACCTCATGGATGAAGCCTAATTCTATCTCTAACTTGTTCTTCCATTGGCCCAATCCTTTTCACAATCCTCAACTAAAATTCCTTTGGACTTATTGTCTTCATATTTTCTTGTGGCAAATTTGAATTGAAAAAACCGTAGAGCTTTCTTAGATTTCAAATCCAATCCTTCTTCCATTAATAATAGAATTCTCTCTTTTGCCAAAGAAAATTCTATGCTTAACCCTACCTCCTCCAGAGCATCAACTAGCTTTGAATTGTCCTTAGGAAAATTCTTGAACATCCACATTGAGGATAGACCTATCAATCCAACCAGAGAATTACCTCTAAATGGATTCCTCCTCTGAGAGGGTGGCTCAAATTGAATTTTGATGGAGCTGCCAAAGATAATCCAGGAATCGCAGGGGTAGGAGATATCTTTAGAGACCACAATGGGAGAGTTATTTTTGCTTTTGCTAAATTCCTTGGATCTCAAACCAATAATGTTGCTGAAGCTAGAGCTTTGTGGAGGGGTCTAGAGTTGGAAAATAACTACCCTAGCAACATCATTGTAGAGGGTGATTCTTTGAATACCGTCAACTACCTTAGGAAGAACAAAAAGCCACCTTGGAGAATCAAGGATTGTATCAAGGAGGCTAGGATCCTCATCCTTAGCCACTCGCTAAAATTTTGCCATCATACCTTAAGAGAATCTAACAAGGCCATTGATTGTTTAGCCAAAAAAGGTGTTACAGCCAATGGACTAACTACGTGGACAAGTGACCTTCCCCAAGAAGTCAAAAGGATCATGGACCAAGACATAATTCAAAATGTTTGAGCAAAATCATCCCATGCAGGTTGAGAGGTTCACCACCCATTACAACAAGGTTAGACTTGATTTGATAGTTTTTTTGAAAACTCATACTAACAATTTTTTCAACCCGTGGCAAGTTTCCTTTCTTGTGTTCAACAATACAAGTTGCACCTCAATTTCCAAGAAAAGAACCCACATCCCCTGTTTCAACGGTGGGTTGATTCAAGAAGAAGCTTTTTCCAAGGACCTTAATCACTTTTTTCCTAGGTGGAGAACCCTCATTGGACAAAACAAGACTCATTTCAAAGATGGACCGAACTAAGACACCATAGTCTCCAAAGGTCTGACATTTCGTAGTAATGCAATTCAAATATGGTTGGTCCTCATAGGACGATGCATATCTTCTATGTCCAAGAGTGTGCCTTATTTTTTGGAGCACCTCTCCCCTAGGCCAAACGTCCTAATGGACCATAGCAGTGTTGGTGACTCTTCATCTTCCAGGAGTAAATTCCGCTGCCCAATTTCCATTCATCAAACCAAACCTAGGCTCATGCACGAAGGACATGGGATAATCATCATTGATATCCAAAATCCCCCTTGGGATATGCCCTCACTGGATAATTATGAGCAAAATAGTATTGAGAAACCAAAATTTTCCTTGGCAAACTCAAAATTCATTGAAGAGCCCAACAACGACAAGTTTTAAAAAATCACCCGAAAGTATTGGGTTTTCCTTCATAAAAGAAATACAGGTGCTCTGTGTATCTCCAGTACCTCCATCTGCATTCCCTCATTCATTTGGAAGGTCCCAAGCCCAGATGCACGTCTCCTCGAGCCTAAGTTTTTGCCCTTTTTATATTCTCTTTTTTCCTGCAGGTGTAGAGTGTAATTGTATTATTTCCAGAAATTCCTCTCCCTTAATTCCCTCTTAAACCCGTGTGGGTGTATCCCCATTCTTGAAACATTGCCCAATATGAGCTTCGTTGAGCCAAGCAAGATTGAGTGGGACATCCTTGCTGAACGAATTTTGACTGAGAGGGAATTTGTTCCTTTCTTCAAGAAATTCTCTGGCGATGAAATTGACATCACCATGGCCATCCTGGAGACTTGGGAGAATGGCTATGTAACGGTTTACGGGAGGAGTTTCCTCATTGATGTGAACCTTATGTCCATTATTACAGGGCAGAAGGCGAAAGGGTGATCCATTCATCGGGAGAAGCACAACTGGGAAGTTGAGCTGAAGGAATTCAATGACAACGAGAAAATCTACAAAGAGGTGAAGTAGGGCATTTACAGGAAGGACATCCTCTCTTCATGGAATGATGTGTTGAAATCCGTGATGGATTTCATCACCATTGACGACCCATAAAAGGTTTTGCACAATTTCCACCTGGCCTTTGCAAACCACTTTCGAGAGGTGAATCCCATCAATATCCCCTAATTCCTTGTTAATTCCATGAATTATACCATCAACTCCTGCAGGAAGAAAAAGGGAAACAATCTTCCTTCTCATCAAGGGCTCTTTAAAGTCATCTACAATCACATTCTGTCTAATAGCCCCTAGAACAACCCCCAGTCCCTCATTGAGTAAACCAAGTCCTGCTAGAAAATCTGATGGCCCCCTTGCCCGCTTGTCCTTAATAGAAATGAAGAGGAAGTCAATTGAAGATGTGCACGAATTAAGGGCGAGGAAATGCATCAATATTGAAAGAGTTGAAGGACCTGTCAGAAAATCGACCTATCTCTAGAAACAGATTGCGAAGGGCAAACAAAAAGTGATTGAGATTAAGGTTGATGATGAGGACGTTGACATTGATGTCAAAATCGAGAAGGAATTCATCATCTCCACAACCACAAACATGTTGAACACTATGGTGAACTCCATCATCGACCTCAGGGAGACCCTCCACATGTTGTTCTTTGGAGAGAAGTCAGGGCAAGATGATTCCAAGGAGACCGAGGCCTATTCAGTGGATGAGGACAATATTGAGGTTAAGGAGGAGCCCAAGGATCAAGTGAAGGATGAGGACAAGGATGACGATGAGAAAGTTACTGAGGATTAACTTCCATGTTTCAAATTGTTTTGTTTTTTAGGCTACCCCGTATGGAGCCTAATTGTCCTTGATTTGGTCTAGTTTTTCTAGGGATGTGACCCTTTTGCTTGTCCTTTCCTCTTGCTTGTCGGGCGGGGCTACGTCCCTATTAGTCTTTTGAGTGCTTTGGGCTTGATTTGCATCTCCTATTAGTATTCTATTATATTTCAGCAAATCCTGTTGTTTTTTGTATATAGGTTTTGGAATCCTTAAAACCCGAACGCTAATGAAATCCTTCTAATTTACCAAAAAAAAAAAAAATCATCTATTAATTTAATAAATAAAACTTTTTACTTTTTAAATTTAAAATAATATATATTTAAAATTATTTTATTAAAAAATATATAGATCACATTAACTAGTAAAAATATTTTAGATCTAACCTAGGATAATTATAAATCAAAACAATTGCCATAATTATTTTTTAGGTTTGATCCGCATTGAACATGCTCAATTATGGATTAAAAATGAAATGATGCAGGGTAAAACTCTTAATTAAATTTTTATAAACAAAAATATATTACACAATGTTTTATCTTAAAATTATTTTAATTATAATTAAAATAATAATAAATTTTACACTTAGGGGTGCAGCTTAATGTTTTGGGCTTTGGCTCTTTTTAAGAGGTTCAAGGTTCAAACCGCAACGTGGGTGAGTGTGTGAGGGGTGGGTGTGTGGTAGCTTGGTGTTAAATTCTCTATTGATAAGTATAGCTCTCGGCTTTACGAGGTTTTATGAGGAAGTGGGTGTGTGGTAGCTTTATGTTAAATTCTCTATAGCTCTAGGCTTTATGAGTTGGAAAGAAACTGCTCAACCCTATACATTGATCATAAATTTCTTACAATACCCAAATAAAAATAAAAAATTTAACAGTGAGTAAAGCTCCTAAACTATTCAATGTGGTGTTAATATAACTTATTAGATGTCCCATGAGAAACGTAAAATTGCCCACTTACATCAATTGATTTAATTCAACTGTAAAATACACAGGTTTCGTAAATATTGTTCAGAAAGTTTTGATGTGTATATCTTCTGTACACTCATAACTGGGTGTCCTCTGTTCTGATCTGTTCATTTCATAAATTAATTTGTCAGCGGTGGAGGGCCCCATTTACCTGCTATTGTTTATCATTGTGGACTAATAACAAGGTTTTAACGTGGGATCAACTTTATTTCACTTTCACTATCGAAGAGTGGGAAATAAAAATGTTACAGCTCAAACTTCTTCTGTTAGTCTAACACTCAAGAAGGATGTCTCCTTGATTTGTATGTCCAGCACCAAGGACCTAAATTTTCCATTATAGTACTTTGAAGTCTCTAATTGGTCTTTTATTATTATTATAATAAATTTTTTTTTCATACATGGAATCGGCCTTCTGAGAATAGTGATTTTTTATTTGTTTTTATAAGAGATATCTCTTTTTCTTTTATGCTCTTAGAGTAATGTTATGTTGGATTTTGGGATATAGTATTTTGCAAGTTTTTACCTGGTAAGCTGTATATTAGTAAACTCCACCCGTAAAATCCACCGATGGGCTCTGGCCTACCATGACAGACTTCATGGATTATATTTTTGTGGTAATCGCATTAAGTGGGTCATTTTCACCTGAATAATTCTTAGGGGCATACTTCCTTCCGACAGCAATCTTGTATTCTGAAAGGTAAAGCAGTAGGTTTTTTTTTGGTTACATGAGAGTTAGTTATAATTATTTTATTTTTAGTAAAGATTCTTAATGATTTGTTGTACACTCAAAGGATTCAGGTTATTATGTTGTACTTCTTGGTATGTATGGTCTCAGATAAAGACCAATTTCTTGGTATGTGACTCATTTTTTTTTTTTTTTTGGTATGTATGGTCTCAAATAAAAACCATGTGATCTCAAATACATGGAGAAAATGAAAAATCTTGCTTATGTTGAAAAAAACCTTATCACTTGTATAGAATTATCATATAAATACTTGTAAAAGTCTTTAGAATATGATTAATCATAAATTATGCTTTATTTATAAATAAATATTATTATATAGTATTTATGTTTGTTTTATTTTTATATGTTTATAGTTTTATCAATCTTAATAAAAATTATATAATCAAATTTGAAAATATAATTTATGAAAAACTTATTTAATTTTTTTTATTTTATTAACATGATAATTGTAATTTGTAGTTTATTATCAATAAAACAAATAATTTCGTGTTTTTAATGCATTTTTCAATTTAATCAATATCAAAACAAGTTTCTTATTAGGTTATCTTTCAAAAATTTCTTTAAATCTAGTCTAGATAATATGTATAGTAATTGACAAAAAAAAAAATTAAATTCTATGATCCCATATATTCACCATTTAATATTAAATATTCATTTAATTATTTTCTCATTAAATTTAAAAAAATAAAATTATATATAATAAAAAATCTTATAAAAATCAAAATTAATTTACACTATTTTTACCACCACCTCAATACACTTGTATCTAATACTTCTCCCACACCTTAAAAAGTAACCCTAAGTGGAAGATGGTTAATATACTTTTAAGCATGTAAAAGGCATCATATGGATATGGGTCTGAGTTTATTTCAAGCACATTGAAGATAAGGCAATATCATTGCTTATATTACAATATGTATTATGACTGCAATGGCAATGGCCTGGCCTGAGACCAAAAAGTACACACTATTGAATTTCAAAGCAGGAGTTATTATCCCTCCTGTAGTTTTCTGCTTCGCAGACACTACAATACTCTGCCGTACGAGTCGCCAAGTACTGGGCGAATATTTGGCCGGGTAATTTGACCCAACCTCGGCAGGTCCTGTTGACCCGCGATTTTCAGGGTAACATGCGAGTTTTAAAACAGTTCCTGTCTACCACTAGTCCACAATTCAGTTACTTTGATTCAATATTTAAGAGTAAAAAAAAAAAAAAAAATAGTTTCACGATTCATTTATGTATATAAGATGAAACTTTGAGGTGAGTTAAATTAGTCAGAGTTGGTATATGGTCATTATTCTCTGTTTTGTTCAGCATTGATCTACCTGACATAATTGAATCAGAATTTGTGGCAAGTTGGAAAGCTATCCTGCAGAGCCAGTCTTGCTAAAAGCAACAAAATATATTCTGAAGTTGGTCAGAGTAGATTACGAAAAGTATGTCGAGGTTTTACAGCTAGGACTGACTGTGTCAGCATGGCTGGTTGAACAAAGGGGACCAAGTTATCAGTTACGGGCAAGTCGACAGAATAAGATTATATATAATGACAGCCCATCAAGACATGGAGGAATAGATCTTACAAGGGCAAGACAGCAATAAGAGACCAGATAATCTGGAGGCCAAGTCTGATAATCTTTAATTTAATCTTAGTTGTTGTTATTATAATCACTACTGTCGAATAAATACAGATATAAGGTGAACTAATTAAAGAACTAAACGTCTGAATCCATGGTGTTCATCGTGTCAATCATGGATTCATCGTGTCAACTGATTTGCACAAGATACAAGGAAAAAAACATTTGTAATAATAATAATAGTTTGTTTCCAAAGGCTAGGTGGACTGGTAAATGTTTGTTTGGTTAGGTATTTATCAAAAAATATCAGTTCAAATTTTGTGGGTAGTCTGTTTGCAAAGGTATTAGTCTAAGTCTAGCCTGTTTGCAAAGGTATTAGACTAAGTCTAGCCTGTTTGCAAAGGTATTAGTTTGATCTGAATCCGCTGAGTGTGCCTTAGACGAACCTCAGTGTTCCCTGTTCCCCTTCACGCCCGTCAACAATAACGAGAATAGGTTTAAGTTTAGTGGAAGACATGTGGTTTGAACCTTTACTTATCAATTACTAAAAATAATATAATTGTAATCAACTCTTATATAACCAAAAAAACAATAAAGTAGCGAGCTTCGTCGAACAAACAAGGTGGTATTTAAATATATAAATTTATAACAAACCCGATAATAGGAGTTTTATGTATAAGTAGCGAGCTTCGTCGAACAAACAAGGTGGTATTAAAGAAACAATATATAAATTTATAACAAACCATCATATAAATCCGGAATTGTAATGGTGTAAGGGAGGCAAGATTGAAAGTTTGGTGTTGGTGTAATGGCAGTTGCCTGGTTATTATTATTATTTATGTGGTTGTGAGGTGGATTCCTTTGTGTTTATTCAAAAAGGGCGCTGATATTTGTAAACGATGTTCAATAAAAAAGGATTGGGATTGAGTATTTGATGGATGACATGGGATTATAAATATTGCACCATTGAAGCTAGCAATTAAGTAATGAGTTATGTATGGCTAAATGACTAGTATTTTGTAGGTGTATAAGATTGTCAATGATAAGAATAAAATATAGAAGAGGAACCATCAATACTTTTACAAGTTATAGATTTAATTTAGGCCAAGAAAGGAAAAAAAAGAACGAAAACAATCTATAGAGTAATAACACGAGTAATTTGGATACAAGTATTCCATAAATAATTTATTTAAAAAGGTTGGTTTTTAAAATAAAAAATATACTTTTTCTTTTTGGCTATATAGTTGGTTATAATTATATTATTTTTAGTAATTGATAAATGCAGGGTATAAATCACAACGATTGCTTTTACTAAACTTATTTCGATTTGTTATTGTTAATCCGTACGTGAAATTTTTCATTAAGTTTCTACCTAAAGATTTAAAAGTATTAAATAGGCTAAAACTCTTTTAAATATAACATACTTCCTTACATATAATAAAAAGTGATATAATGGACATGAAGTATTTTAAACAAAATAGCAACAGATAAAAACTAAAATGAAGGAAAAAAAAATTAAAAGCAAAGGAGGATAGTGGAGGTGGAAAATATTTAAATCTCAAAAGATCAATGAACTTACATGATTTTGATCCATGAGGGGTACCAAGTTCTTGAGTTTTCATAAGAGACTAAAGTTCAAACCCTAGTACAAAGTCCTTAGGTTTTCATCAAGGAGACCCAAGTTCAAACCCCAATATCATACCAGGGGATTGAGAACCCTTATAAAAATCCATGTAAACTCAAATTTTAACCTAATAGGGATATTAGGTCTGAGATGTAAACTAATTGGTTTGGTCAAACCCCGTAAGGGGAGCGGACGTCTAGGGTTCAAATCTCAAGCTTTACTGGACTGAACACTTGTCCCTTTCCTAGTTCTTTCAATGGCGTAAAAGGTTTAAAATGATTGTGACATAGTGGTTATAGGGGTGGACTATACGAGTACTATGTGGTGGATTTTGAGGCAAACAATGCTGAATACTATGGCGAACATAAAATACGAACAACGTGCCTATATCATTGTGGCGGCTATTGATTCCACCATGTAAAAATAAACCCGATAGGAATATTCTAGTGGTAATTCCAAACCTCGGTGCAAGGGGATTGAGACCCCTCATAAAAATCCAAGCTTTACCCTAACATTGTTAACCTATGAGGGATGTTGTAGTGGTAAGTCTTTGGATTTTTATCCAAGAGACCCAAGTTTAAACCTAGGTATGAGGGGAATGAGACCCCTCATAAAAAACCATGTAAACTCAATTTTTTTGTTAAATGGTATTAGCTCAACTAGTTAGATTCCTCAACGTTCAAGGAGACCCAAGTTTGATTCTTTTCAAGATAAATGGATAATATCCATGATTTGTTGTAATACAATTATGTGATGATTATGTAATATAGGCAGGGCCTTTTTCAATCCATATAACCAATTACAAAAAAAATGAGCTTACTTGATTTTGGACTTATTGAAGGATACAACAATGCTAGTTATAGGATTTTAGTAGATTCATCTTGATATATGAAGGTAACTACATAATGGAATCAACACTAACTACAAATTGAAGGATCAATCCATTGTTCTTGACTTTTCAATTCCATATAACCAACTGCAAAAATAATTGAGCTTACTTGACTTTGGAGGACTTATCAAAGCATACTACCAACACCAATTATAGGATTTTACTAGATTCATCTTGATATATGAAGGTAACTATCTAATAGAATCAACATTAACAATAAATTGAAGGATCAATTCATTGTTATTTAAATGAAGGAAGAATAATTAAACCTTTAATGAAAAATTATATAAAACTACATTTGTTCTAAATATCTTGGTAGATGATGAAGCTGTTCTAAATGTTATTCAATTAAATTACAATAATGATATTATTTTTTTGGTAGGTAAAATTTTTTTTATTTGTTGTATGGGTTAAAGGGTCTCGTCCCTGTTACATTAGTAGCAAAAAGAGATAATTGTGGCCTCTAGTGACAATAGATAAAAACCAACTGAGGATTCACCCCATACATAATAATCCAGACAAGGCCAAAGCCCTCCAATATAGAAGAAACTAAACTATTATAGCAACTGATAAAAGAAAATCAAGCAGCCCTGCTGCCAAGACACCACCTTCCCAAGTTACTAGGATTATTTATTCCTTTCCTACTGGGCACTGTCATCAGGGGACATAAGTGTCTTGATTAGGGTCGGGAACTCTCTGACCTTGTCAATGACACTGGATAGAATGATGCAACCTTCTGTGTAGATGCTGGCAACTGTATGCAACTGGCTTACAGTATCACTAGGATTAGTAGAGCTATGAGCAGCCACCTTGGGTATTATAGGAATACCATCGTGAGGGTAGTACAAGCTACCTAACAAATCACGTTCCCACATCCTGATTAGCTTGGGTGATGACTTCTTATGGGAAGTCTTCTTCCCAGATGACCAAGGTGGAATAATTGACTGCTTTATTGGCTAGAATGTCAGCCACTTTGTTAGCTTCCTTGAACACGTGGTTGATCTGGCTTTGAGGTTTGTTGTTGAGAGAAATTTGGTAATCCTGAATTATGTTCTAGATATTCTTCCCCCCTGTGCTCTTGTTGATAATGTGGCCAATGATAACTAGTGAGTCTCCTTTTAATATGATTGGCTTGGGAAGGGTTTTTCTTACCTCAATTCTTCTCCACAAAGCTCTGGCTTCTGCATAGTTGTTGGTTTAGATCCCAAGATTTTTTGTGAAAGCCTTGACAATGCTGCCTGTTTGGTCCCTGATGAATTCTCCTGCCCCAGCGTTCCCTGGGTTTCCTTTAGAGGCACCATCGAAGTTGGCCTTAAGCCATCCCTATGAAGAGGGGGACCATTTGGCCATGGTTCTGGAGCTACGGGTATTCTGGACTTTGCTACTGTTTGTGGGAATCTTGAGGGATGCAAATAGGTGAGATTCCAACCCATAGTTTGGAACATCTATGCAGGGGATGAGGTTGCTATTTTCAATAGCAAGGGACAAAGGTCTACTGGCAACAACTTTTGGATTTATGGTGATATTTGTGAAGATGTAGTTCCTGGCCGCGTGATGAAGCAAGGAACTCCAAAAGAACCCGAGTCTTGGGTTTTTAAATGTCCTCGACCATTGGATGAACAGGTCTAAGACCACCTTGGGTCGGATCCAACAAACCTAGAATTTGTTGGCCAAGATAGAAAAACACTCTCGACAAAGGGCACTCCAACAAAATGTGCTGATTGGATTCCTAAGCTTGAGTAAAGAGGTAGCACCTATTGGGAATCATCACTCCTCTTCGAATTAAGTTGTCGGTGGTCAAAATTTTATTATGAGTAGCAAGCCAGTAGAAGTGGGCCACTTTCGGGATCAAGAGCTTAAGCCATACACTTTTGGCTAAGGTTTGACTATCATAATTTATAAAGTCTTTGGGAGGGGTTTCCAACATCTGGGATGCAAATTTGATAGTGAATCCTCCATTGCTAGATTCCTTCCAGCAGTGTTCATCATTCTTCTAGGTCTACGGAATGAAATTCGCTCTAAAAATATCTTGAAGAGTTGCTAGACCTTTGTTGATAATATCATTCTTAATTCTAAACTATAGTTGCTTCCATTTTTAGATTTCCTGATCAAAGGTGATGAAATAAGCAACCTAGGACCCGTACTTACTATCGATGAGGTGTTTGATTGAAGTTAGATCAACATCATTGAGGGGGTATTTTATGGCCCACGCATATTTCTAGAAATCAATAGACTTACCATCTCCTAACTACCACCAATATCCCTGATGTAAAAGTTGTTGGGTGTGGCTAATGGATTACCAGAAGTGGAAGCCATTACGGGGGGTCTCCATGTCTAGGGATGATTGGTGTTGCAGGTATTTTCTTTTGAAAATCGATATCCACTCCAGGTTGGCATCAATGACTACCTTCCATACCTACTTGGCAAGAAGGGCATGATTTGTGATGGTGCAGTCCCAACCCCCCTGTATTTAGGGGTACAAAATTTTTCCTAGGCTACCAGGTGGAACTTTCTTTGATTATCATTCCCAAACCACAGGAAATGCTTTTGCAATTTCTCTATGGTATCTCCCACCGCAACAAGGATTTTGAAGACTGATAGAAAGTAGGTAGGAATACTTTGGAGGACCGACTTTACCAACGTTCCTTTGCCTGCGCTAGAGAGGAGGGACCCTTTCCATCCTGATAACTTCTTGTGTATCTTTTCTATGACATTGTTCCACATACCTTTAAGTGGTCTTCCACTGAACATTGGAAGGCCTAGATAGGTAGTTGGGAAGTTAGTAATGGTGCACCCTAAGATGCCTACAATATTGAACTACCTTCTAGTGGGGGTGTTGATAAAGTAGAGTTTACTTTTGGTGTAATTGATCTTCTGGCCAGTCGCTTCCTCATACAGATTGAGGATGACTTTGATGACTTTGGCTTCAGACACTAAAGCTTTAGTGGCCAGTAAGGTGTCATCAATAAATTATTAGTGAGTGGAGGGGGTTAATCCTAAGGCTGCCTTGATGCCTGAGATTAGGTTTCTATAGCAGGCATTTTTGACGGTTCTTCCCAAGCTCTCAGCCAGAATGATGAAAAGTATAGGGGAGAGTGGGTCACCCTGTCTTAGCCCCTTGGTGTTGGGAAAGTAACCGACAACAAACCCATTCACAAGGATCGAGAACCAAGAAGAAGAGACACAATTTGAAATTAGATTCACCCAAAGATTCATGGAACTCATATTTGAGGAGGATTTTGGACAGGAATTCCTGGTTCACTCTATCAAGGACTTTGTTCATGTCAAGCTTCAGGAAGAAGGTAGCGGAGTTAGAGTTATGGTCAGAGTGATTCATCTCATGGATGGTGATGAATCCGTAGAGGATATTTCACCCTTTAACAGTGCTCCCCTAGTAGTGGTCGATGATGGTGGGGAGGATCTCGATGAGTCTTTTGGATAGGGCTTTGGACAACACTTTGTAGATGACATTGCATAGACTGATGGGGCGATAATTAGAGAGGAACTAAGATTTTACACCTTTGGGGATCAGGGCCAGAAATGTGGAGTTCACATATCTAGGAATGGTACTAGACTTTTATATTTCTATGATGGTGAGGCATAGGTCAGGGCCCACAATGTCCCAAAAAGTTTGGAAGAACTTGGGGGAAAAGCCATCAGGCCCGGGGGCTTTGTCGGGATTCATGGAGAAAAGGGCTTGGTGGATTTCCTTATGGGATAGGGGACTAAGGAGGAAATTATTTATAACATCAGATATGGTTTTGGGAATATTATCCAGAAGAGACTTCATGGCCATGGGTGAGGAAGAGGGGGGAGAGGCGAGAAGTTCTTTGAAGTGGTTGACAACCTCATCCCTGATCTGGTGGATGTTAGAAGTGAAGGTCTTGTACTGCTTGATGAGGCCTTTAATTCTGTTAAATCCCTTATGCCTTTGAGTGGAGATGTGGAAATACTTAGAGTTGAAGTCACCTTCCCTGAGCCATAGCTATCTTCAATTTTGATGCCAAAAATTTTCTTCTTTACCTAAGGTACTATGGTATTCGGAGAGCAGAATCCTCTCTTCACTCGAAGTCTGTCATCACCCTACCCTTTCTAAAATCCATCCTTAATCTACCATAGTCTAGTTTTGATCTCCTGCTTAGCTTAAAAAATGTTTTCGAAGGTTTCCCTATTCCAAACTTTTAGACCTTAATTCGCCTGAGTTTTTGCATAAATTGGTTTGAAGCTGTCCCGGGGAATTTTGTCCCCCACCATTTTGTTATCTAATTTTTGAGATTAGGGTGGCGGGTCCACATTGAATCGAACCAAAAAGGAGTATTGAACTAGGGTTTTCTCACCATCTCAAATAGGAGCAGGCTATGATCGGACCCTATCTTCGAGAGAGCCTGCAAGCTAGCATATCTGAAGAGAGGAAGGGCTTCTTGGGATAGCAAAAATTGATCAATGTGCTCTTGGATGAGTTTATTTCCCATCTTCCTGTTACTCCAGGTGTAAAGAGATCCCTACAGTGGAACGTCCATAAGGGCATTTGATCCATAAACTACCTCAAGTTATTTGCATCCTTGTGAGTGATCGAGTTTCGTCCCTTTTTATCAAAAAAGTGTAGGGGGAATTGAAGTCCCCTGCCAGAACCCATGGAATATTGACAAGCACCTGCCTCATCTGGGTGAGAGTGTTCCACAAGATCATTTTATCCTGGGATGTGTTGGGATCATAGAAATTTTTCATAATCTAGGAGGTCTGGGAGTTGGGGTCATGGAACAAAATGTTGGACAACCTGTCTTGGCCTAAAATAAATCTTCCTTCAACTTTAGTTGGGTTACATAGGTACATGAGACCACCTGTAGTCCCAGAGGGTGAGGAGTAGACAAAGTTGTAGTTTTAACATATGATTTTAGCTACCCTAGGAGACCACTGATCATCTAGTTTGGTTTCCTGAATGAAGAAGGTTATGGGGTTATAATATTTTCTCATGTCTGCAACTAGTCTTTGCTTCGTTGCCCCATTTAGTCCTCTCGCATTCCAGGAGGGGACTTTCATTTGGAACTTTTTGAGATTTTTTTGCCCCCTTTGCCTTTTTGGGCGAGGGTTTTGGGTTTTTCAATTTTCTTTTGGGTTTTTCGATTTTCTTTCTTGATAGTGTTTCTGATTTCTTGAAACATGGTTTTTTGCATTCCATTGGCTATATCCTCGGATCTCGATTTCTTCGTTCTGCATAGGATGGCCTACCCTTATTTCTTTCTACTCCTACATCAATTTGGGACTTTCTAAAACTTCAGGTTTGCTTGGGGCTCCATGATTTAGGGGATTCCTGAGTGGGCTCATCGCTATCAAAATTAATGGTGTTAGTGTTGGTCGGGGAGGCAGGGAAGTCAAACCCAACAAGGGAGGGCGACGGGACTAGGGAAGAGGGTGACCGAAGGGGTTTTGGGGTAGGGCTTTGGGGGCCATCACTGGTGATGGGAGGGTGGGGCTGACATGGGGGGTGAGAGGGGTAGGGACTCTTCTAGGTGGGATTGGGAGTAAGGCATAGTTGGGAGGCAATATTGGGATCAGGGGAGGATCTAACAGGGATTTCTCCTTCCTCAATTTCCTCATTGGTTCTAGAATCATTAAGCAAATCAAATTTATTAGCATTGGTAATCGATGTACATGCCTTTTGAGGAGATGGAGTTGGAGGTGGCCAAATTTGTTGTTTGTTCTTCAAGTTTTGCCCTTGGCTGATGATTGTCCTCTGACTGGCACTTGGCTCCAGGTGTAACACTGGCAGGTGATCGATTTTAGGGTTTCTACACTTAGGGTATTGATATATGAGGTGCCATTGAGATTGGAACTCTGAGCAAAAATCTAGATTGTTCTCGAAAATTAGTGACTATATCCATCTAAAATCCTCATAAATCAGATTGAGGTGGTTTGGGAGTTGCGACTCTAGATTCACATTGATGCATATGTGTACCTGGGTTAGGCAAGTTCTAGCACGAGTGGCCGGATCAATGGCCACTAATTCCCCAAAGGCCCTAGATAGGCCTTGAAGAGCATCCTCATAAAAAAATGAGTGGGGAGATTAGGGAGCTGGACCCAAATGGGGGTAAAGTTAATGTTCTATGAGTCAGGGTCAAAATTTGGCTCCCATTTCTTTAAAAATAGACTTCATCTCCTGAAGAACCACAGACCTCTAGATATAATACACTCTACGTCCTCCCAAGTGTTCAGCTGGATCATAAAAAATCCTCTGGTCATCACGGACAACCCCATGTTTCCCAGGATTTTCCACTTTGAAGTCGCCCAATGATGGATTGCGTCCATGTCTGGGTGTCCTCATACAAATTTTCCCATAAGGGAAAAGGAATCATGGGATGCGTAACCTTCCATAATATTTTGAGGGCACATCACATCACACCCTTGCGAGACAAAGTAGTTCAAACCGTTTGTGGGTGATCTAAGTTTATTCTACAAGAGGTCTGCATAAGACAGGTGGCCTCGGTAGCTGCCTGTATTGCATGCTTTATCGGGGGGTTCCTTTCCCCGATCGATGTCACTTTGGATGTTCCCATGTTTGGCGGTAGATGAAACCCTGACTGGCCCTGTCACCGCAAGAGCGATGGGAATGTCCTTCGAAATCGTGCCAATCTCTGTTTTCTCTTTCGATCATGTCTTCTCCTTACTTATGAGCAGGTTTTCATCAAATTTTTCGTTCGTCGAAACCATATTCGCCTCTCAATACTTGGTATATTTTAAATCCACAATAATGATATTATGATATTAAGAATAAAAAAGGTTTTTATTCTAAACATAAATTTAAATTTTTGAATGGAGCAAGGATATTTAAAAGAAGTTATGTCAATATGTTAATTTTAATTATGAGGTAGTTTATTTGGTATATTTTTAAGGTATAAATGATGTTCACCTATATTCTACCCATGTTGCTAAGGAAGACATGGATTGTCTAATGGGAAGATTTAAAAATAGTTTCTATTACTTAGAATAAAATATACAATCATTTCCAAATTTTCCAAGCATTACATGGTTTGTATAATATGAAAATTAAAAATAGTTTCTATTACTTAGAAGAAAAAATACAATAATATCCAATTTTTCCAAGCATTTTAATATGGTAAACAATTGAATCCTAATTGATGATGGAATTCAAAATGCTTTTCAAAAATAAATAAAAGCAAGACATACACTCAAATATTATACAAGAAATGAAAGAGATAAAAATAATTGGAGTGCCCATAGGCACCACAAATAATCAATATCCATATTTTATATTGCACAATACTTTGATAAAAAATTAGTGTGAAGGGGTATTTATAGCAATAGCATATTCAAAGAATTTTTAGAAATAATTAGTATCTCATAATACCAAGAGCCTACTGTAGAATACAAACCAAAGAGCATTAGTTATCAATCCCATCTATCAAAAATACAAGCAAAAATACAACCAGATAAAAAACAAGCAAATCACGACTATAGATGGTAGAATTACGACTGTTGAATAAAATTTTAGAAGTTGAGAACTTAACCTTGCAAGAGGTGATACTGGGAGATTTTTCTCTAAGAATTTGAATGAATGGACAAAAGAAATATATGATATAGGAATACAAGGTTGTGATTCCCTTAAGGAGCTCGTGAAAGTAGATAGTTGCGAAGAATTCATAATCAATAGAATAACAGAGTTTGAATGCAATGGAGAAAATGAGCAAGAGTTAGCACATCAATTAAAATAGTTGATCCAAATGAGCCAAGAAGCAATCAAGTTTGCTAACGAAAATGGGCCATTGACTAAAACATATATCAATCGACTAATGAGCATAGAACACGAAGTAAAGTCAACTTATTTTGTTATGAAGCCTAACATCAAATTGTAGATCTATTGGGAGTTGATATTTCAAAATAATACAAAGAAGATGCTAGAATTGGATCCACTGCTACAAAAAAAGAGAAATAAATTGAACTGCTCTTAGAACAAGAATAACTATAATGATAGTTTTAGGATAGATGGTAAATTTTTCTAGTTTTGGTTACCTGTGATAGCTTAGTTTTGTTGTAATGCACTTGCAAAAATTAGTGGCTAAGAGGAATCTAGGTGGTTGCATTTTCACCAAGTGTCTATAACAGAATTATAGGATTTCAAATTATAAGAGGTCTCCAAAGCCAGAATCATCATCAAGCAATAGAATAGCAAATTTTGCAAGAGGTATTATGTGTGTTTTATCAGGGTCGACTGTATATTCTTTGTTGTATTTGTGTTCTCATTTATTAATTATTATCACCTGTATGTAGGGATAGTCAAGAGTTGAATCAACCCACCTAAGATCATTTCTAGGAGTTGTTTCCAAGAGTTGGAGTTTCTATATCACTAGATTTAGGATAGGAAATTGTGATTCCCTTGTTACATCATTTGAACAAGGTGAACATTGTATTGTATTTTTGAGAGACCTTAGTAAAATGCTAGGCTCTGATATTGTAATCATTATATGCGTAATATAATGAAAATTCTAGCCCTACTCTTGGTTTATTTCATAATCACTATGTGTATGTTGCTTGTTTGTGTATTACATAATTTGAATTCACAAATGATACCTTCTTTTCACTAATTTAATGCTCATGTTGATTACATTATTTTAATGGACATGGGTATGTCAATTTGTTATCTTTCCTTTCTCATTGGTTCATGAGGTCATTTAATTTTTACTATAGTCACCCAATAAATAAGATCTCGATCTACGTTCTTGAAGCTAACGTTGGGAATGCTACATTGATTGCTTAGTCAAAATAAAATTCATCTTATTTTTCCATTTTTATTTGGTTTAGATATTGATGAATGATGTTGAATTATTAACTGATCTCATATGTGGAGCATCATAACCTGACCTGTTCTATCATAAATTTGTATGAAAAATCCATTTCTAGGTCAAAGAGGCAAGTCCACCAGAGCTTGCATTTCTCGTTGTGATTTTGAAAATTTGGGTAACGTGACATATATCTTAAGGATGCCTAAATTTTCCACAATATATTGCTGGTGTCGTTGTTGGGGATGGACCTTTTTCATAATATGTGTGCCAATTTTTTTATCCCCATACGATACAAGTTTTATAACCAGTAATTGTCAGACTATGCAAACTTTTACCCATCAACCTACCGCCAACAAACTTCTAGCATCTATTGTGTAATTTATTGATGTAAGTACTTTTTCAATTTTTGGTATCATCTATGAATTTCTTTTAGGATATTTGATAAGTCTAGAGAGTATCAAGGTTGAGTAATCTTAACTAGGGAGAGATTCTTTTGCATAATGGTGCTGGTGACTCTGAACTAAACAAACCCAAATAAGATTCAAGAATATGATCTGGAACACATGAGAAGAAGTTATAAACAACTCTACCAAGAATTTGAAGACCCAGAGGTATTTATCTAAAATTGAAAAACCTCAGTTCTTAAAAATTATGTTTATAGGAGTAAATCATATCGTAGTAGTAGAATTTTTGTTAACAACAATGTTCCTTTAGATATCAATTCTAACATCTTAGTGTAGACACCTAAAATACGTTATATTTAGGAAACTACTCATATGGGCACATCCAAAGACCATATGACTAATATTAGGCCTTTACAAAAGCTAGCAGTGGTCCTAACCACTCAAAAAGGGTAGTTCTAACCCATTCAGGATTGATCGCTATCGACTAGAGCGATCGTTAATCTAAGTTGTTGACACTCAAAGTGACCACTGCTAGCTGTGAAGGAGGGCCGAAATCATGAAAAGTGATGATAGTTGCATTTTTTGCAAGCAATTTTTTAGTGTGGATCTTCGAGAGTTCCTCTTGATTGCCCCTTCAATGCAAATCTATGACTGATCCTTCCCCCTCTGACGATCAATTGCATGCAAATCTAGATCTTGGCTTCTCTAGGAAGCCAAGATCTAGATCTAGATATAGATCTAGGAGGTCTACATATGGATCCTCCCAAGCAAAAGAGAGAATCTCAAATATCATAATTTTTGTGTAGCCAAGACCTAGCAAACTGGAGATTGATTCCATACCCCTTTGAGGAGTAGTGAAGTGTTGTTCGAGTGAGAAAAATACGAGCCATACAAGCATTTAGATCTAGATGTTCTTCACTACCAACTAGTGTACGAACACATAGGTGATCCTTAGAAATCAATTCATATGAGGAATCAAATGCCATAGCCTCAAGTTTTTGAGGTAAAAGCTATAGGTTTATGGTCATTGTCGTTAACAATGACATACAGTCACCATCGCCATAAGCAACAGTGGTCAGGGTTTGAGGTATGATTTCTTAAGTTTTAGCATAGATATTTCATTATTTTCTATTTTATCAATTAATGTTAGAATAGATCTATATTTTTTAATGCATTTCCATGGCGATTTATAAGTTATCAATGCATTCTTGCTTAGTTTTTTTTATTATACTTTTATTATTATTTTACATCATTCTTTGTAGATCTACTAATAAATCCTCATCCTGAGAGGCCGCACATGCTACTGATCATTTATTTTTGTTTCTTGTATGCAGGTTACAGGTTCCAGGACCAAGTTAAACCATTCAAAGTGTCAGATACCTCTAGGAAAGTGAAGGAGAAGAAGGCATCAATAAGCCCTTATACAAGTTCATATACGAATTCGAGAGGCCTACATTGTGCACCATCCCCTTTGCAAGGGGTCCATCTCTTCTTGTAGTTATTGTATCAAATTCAGTATCCTTAAGAGGGACCAATTTGTAACTGAATTTTCAAAAGAACTATAAAAAATATCTCTTGATTTTTTTACTTCTTTGTTCTTTGTGCATTTATGGTTCTTTTGCTTGATATTATGCTGCAAGTAGACTAGATGTTTGCTTTTCGTGGTCGTACATATGGCGATTATGGTGGGAATCCCACCTGGTTTCTATTTTCAGCTATTTTGATAATGTTTTTATGTGTTTTCTATGTGCATGTATAACCACTCTGAGTGACAAAAACTAGCAGATAGAGATCACTTTTGAAGATAGCGACCATCAATAGTCGCTTTGGGTGACAACGACTAGAAAAAAATCAGCAATAGAGGGCAGCCTTTAGTTCATCGGATGTGGATTTCAGGTTGGGGTAACTCTGCTATTTTTCCTTTCTCTGTATATAATTTATTTCTAGAATACAGTAGGGAAAATATCATTTAATTAGGAAAACATAGAAAAATATTAAAAGAAAAATGCATAAAGCTTCTTAGTTTTCTTAGTTTTCTTCTAGTCGTTGCTAGGAACAATAGACCTTTGTTTTTAGATCTACCCTAGTCTCCAATGGTCTAGGTTTTGTTTGTAGAGATTGCTTGCATGGGGCCCAACCATAGGCCATTATTTCATAGAGTAGAAATACATTCTCTGAAATTCATTGAATTACATATACATGCATTTTTTTGAAAATAAAATGTTCTTTTCTTAGGCATGTAGGAGAAAAAACATGAGTGCTTCTTGATGTATTATTTTCCTTTATGCAAAAATATAAAACTAACATCCACACACCATAATTCACCTAAACGCTAGTGAGTTCGAAGTCATGCCCAACCACTAGTAGAGTTCAACAAGGTGGCTTTCATCTCCACCCATTGTCTCAAATCCTACGAACCTTTTATATTGGCCAATATCAATTTCCAAGATCCATCATAACCCATGGGATATAGCATGTATCTCTCTTCGAAGAGGTATATCACCGACTACGGGTGAACTGGGTGAGGACCGAGAGGACCTGTGCTCCCTGATCGGGTGTGGACTTCATCACCACACCTTTTGGTTGGATAACGTGATCATGACTTTCATTGCCAATTATTGAGATGTGAGTATAAATGTGAAATCCTTTTAAATATTCAAGCATTACATCAATAATATCAAAACATGATGAGAGTAGTTTAAATATTCAATAAATCTAAAACACATTGAAATCAGTTTTAGGACACATCTAAGCTTTAAAAGAGATAATCATATTGTCTGCTTTGTGTGTTTCTTTATTGTTTGGGTAATAAACCTAATATACTTGATCAGGGACCAAAACCTAACCCTAATTTTAGGAAAAAAAAGCTACTTTTTGATTCTGAATCCAACAGATCAAGAATTGTGCAAATCGGAGCTATAACAAAAAAGTTATTTTGGTTTTATGATTACTCTATTTTTGAAGCTGAAAATAGGGAAAAAATGCACTAAAACAGTCATAAAATGGTCTAGACAACCCCCAAAATTGCCAAATTTATTTATTTTTTGTCTTAGTTAGCCTCTTGTGCACCTATCACAAAAATTTTGAGTCCTAACTCTTCATGCTTCAAAATTTTCCAACAATTCCTAAAAGTAGGCAATTCTCCATGACCTCGGTTGGCCAATTATTTCAAAAATACAACATTTTGACCTGGAGATCACTTTTTGGAGTCATAGCCCATTGTGATCAGCTCATCGTACTGATCATTTTGGTATATAACACCCACAACATTTTTTTGGAAGTCTAATTTCACAAGGTTATGGTCAATACACGAGGTCATCCTTAGTCCAAGACTAAGGTTGCACCCAATGCACCAGAGGGCTCAGACCACCCTAAAGGTAGCACACCTGACTAGAAAATACCTTAACAAACTTTAGGTAGTCTCATAGGTGACAACACCACTCAATGGATATCACCAAGAAACCCCGCTCCAAAGAACCAACACTAGATCTTCTCATGACCTAAATGAGAATACTTCTAGACCCACCATATCTCATTACACTGAGAGTTCAAATCAACCCAATGAGGGGTGAGATAGAGGGAAGGTGACCATTCACATACCCATTGTAATACCAAATCCTTTCAAGCATGGAGGATGTCATTTGTCTGACCGTAGTGTTGGCGAGGAAGGAACTCCTCTTGCCCAACCTTGGAAGACCATCACCTTGAATTCTTAGTTCAAGGTGCTGGAAGATCCCAACATGGGACATTTTGGCATGGAAGCATATATCATGATCGTACCCCTCATGGATCTACTAGATCTATTGAAGAATACATCATGGATGAAGGAACTATAACTCAGTTACATCCTATCTGTACCCACGATGAGTGTTCCCAGCAAACACGTGACACCCCTGCAACATACTTGCATGAGGATTGCACCCCTAGGGAAGAACATAATATCAGTGCAATATTGAATCATCGAGGAAAGAGAGTTGCCAACCTTTTTACACAATTTAAATCAAACAAGAACCCCCACACGGAGTTGTAGAGTCATATACCCATCACAGTAAACCGATCAAGTCGGTCACATAGGTCAGATGTAATTCAAAGAGAACAAGTGCTTCAAGATCAATTGAAGGATTTGCGCATTGATCATGAGCATTTAGAAAACTTAGAATGAGAAAGCACGAAACAACAATAGTTGCACCAACAATGATTATATGAACACCGCTTAGAAGAGCAACATCTCCTTTGATCTAAAGGAGTGTGAAGAGTGATCAAATAGGTTGGCTTGATCAAAAGTACCTCCCCATAGTGAGTATAGGCAGCAACACAACTAGAGACATGCTACTTCACACCTTAAGCTACATAATAGGTGAATGAATGATTATATTCACTATACTTCTCAACATGCTTATCGACCACATGAGCGTTTAGTACCGAATAAGCCTGAGCATAGGCATTATGAAAGATTAGATTCGGATGACCAGGATCAACAATATCCTAAACTATGTTCTGTAGATGTGGCCGATGAATACAATCGACCACCTCATACTCAAAGAAACTTACCTTCGCTTGCATCCCAGGGACCCTTTTAGGAGGAAGAGATCATTTCTTCTTAAGCCTACAAAGTGCTAGATGAGAGAGTCAAATATCTTGAGAAACAAGATGTGGCTGGTCAAAATCCCACTTTAAGCAAGGTACACAATCAACCATTATGTCCATTAATGCCAAGCCTTGCTTACCCTAAGCATTTTGAAATACCTAAATGGGATAAGTTTAAGGGAGAGCAAGAAACGTAAGAGCATGTGACCAATTTCATGAATGCATGCTTCCAGATTGAACACAATGACTCCCTGATGTTAAGAACGTTTATCATGACATTATCAAGCGTAACAACTATGTGGTTTAACCAACTACACAAACATAGCATCACCAACTTTTAGTAGTTGGTGAATGCTTTCCTTGAGCACTTCTCATTTGGTGCTAAATAGAAAACTAATCTATCCAACTTGGCCAATCTACGTTAATATGATGACGAGCCAGTCATGGATTACAGAAATAGGTGGTAAAAATTAATGGTAAAGTTACCATTCTCTACTCCCACTACTGAACTTACCTGAATATTTATGAAAAGTTATGCCAAGCACATATCATTGTTGCTCTAGTTAAAAAATATGCGACATTCGAGGATGCTTTGGCACAAGCCAAGGTCATTGAAGATATCAAGGTGGAAGAAGAAGACCTAAAGCTCCATAACAAGAAAGAATGGAACAAGAGCACATGACATCAACCATAGTAGGCCAAGCTTGCATGCATCAACCACATCGTGTTAAATATTCCAAAAGCAGCACAAAGCCAACAATAGGAGAACTATCAGACTCAACATCCTCCTACGCATTATAACCAGCGTAACAGGAATTAAGGCAAGGACAAACAAAAACGTCCACCTCGCAACTATACGCCATTACCTGAATATTTGGCATCAATTTTCAACCACCTTTGCGAGGCCAAGGTTTTAAAATTTCCTGAGGTGCGCACCCTGGATCCTAATTGCCCCAAACCTAAGGGGTATAGGGAAGATCTCTATTGTGTTTATCATCAAAAAAATGGCCATGATATCCAGGATTGTGTTGTGTTCAAGAATGTAGTGCAGAATATGTTGGATAAGAATGAATTGCAAATAGATAGCCCTTTAGCTATCGATAATCAAAACATCAACATATTAAAAAATCCTCTTCCCAATCATGGGGCCAACAACAATCAAGTTGAGCACATCAATGAGGTGCACATAGCCCTACCTGATGAGGGTTTTATTAGTATGATCAATACTACAATAGGAAGAAAAATATGTCTTGATCAACCCAACATACCGAAAAGGTCAACTAAAGCTGATATTCTATTACAGTCCTATTGAGTGGTAATTTTACCCAATTGTGAAATTACACTCTCCCTTAGGATTTTATTCCCAAAACCCTCTCTTGCAAAGAAGTTAAAACAAAACAACTTCTCCAAGGTCTCTGCTATATTAACATTTGCACGTGTATTAGTGATCTTAATAAATTATCAATGAAATGCTAGGAACACCTTAGTGATTGAAAGTAACTGTTAACAAGGGGCATGTGTTGGTTCATTTTACCATGCTAAATTAATGATTGTTCATGAAACCTAAATAAAATCAAATGTGAATTTGCCCTCATATGACCACGATGTAGTGTCTTAATTATTTTTATCTTGGAGGATTCGAAGATAGATTTTATCTTCTTTGAATTAAGTAGATTTTAAACAAGTTTTTATCTTGCATTAAATCCTACCTTAAGCATGGAGTAGAAGATTAAAACTTAACTTTAGACATGAACTTTGAACGATAAAATAATTCCTTTTAATTTTTCTTTAGAACCTCAAGATGGAATAACTTGGATAACCCATTTTGTAGCTATAGTAGCCTTCAATATGATAAATAAATTATCCCTCTTTGCTGAAATTAATTTTCACAAAGAAAGCAATTTATTGCATGGACTTGAAATGTCATTATTAATTATCCCTCTTTAATGAAATCAGAATTTTCATAAAGAGGAAATAATTTAATGCTTTAAAACAATAACCTTTAATGTAATGTATAAATTACCTCTCTTTGATGAAATCAGAATTTTCATAAAGAGAAGGTGCATTTATTGCTCTAAAAATGGTAGCTTGTAAGATGCCATTAAAATTTACCCCCCTTTGATGAAATCAGAATTTTCATAAAGGGAAGTTCATTTTATGCTTGCTAATGAAGTATAAAGCTGAAAAAATCTGATTCGGCCTCAAAATCAAAAAAAGAAATTTCAAAATTATAAAAATCTGCAATAAAACAACTTTAAATAATTTTTATAAATTTAAAATGACTTCGAAACAAAAACGTAAATGTGCAATATGAAACTTTGAGGTTCATTCTACGCATACATGCAATTATTTTTTGGATTTTGAATTTATTTTTATTTTTATTTTAATCTCTGAAAATTTAAAAAAAATTGCAAAACAAAAGTTAGAAAAATAAGAAAAATAAATAAAAATGAAAATTAAAATGCTGCAACCCCGAATTTCTCCATAGACTCTGCAAGCATTATTATTCTGCATAAAACTAGTATTAGAGTGACCCGTTTTAAAGCAATCAACATCTAATACGGTGCAAGCTTCAAAGGAAAAGGGTGCAATAAATTGAAAACGAAGTCAAGTTAACCATAAAAATGCATAAAACTTGAGACATCTCCAATTAATTGTTGCAAGAAGATATTCAATATTCCATTACAATGTAAAAAAAATGCCTAAAGTTGGCATCAAAATGATGAAATCCAGTCCAACAGTGTGCTTTTCTCCTTTGGAAAAATCCCAAAAAGATCTAACCCCTCCATCCTCTCTCAATGGCATTTTTAATATTTTTATGTGACTCTTTGTTTCGTTTCCATTTGGTTTTGAAATACATTGTTTCATTTCTCTAATTTTGAATTTGAAGTCCCTTCATTTCATATTTCCCAACTCTTTCTTTTCCCCTTCTGCTGTTTAGATTCATGGAGTTTCATCTATTTGTTTTGTAACGTTACCTTTTTACGTTACATGCTTTTTACTATATTTCCATTAACTTAAAAGCAATCCCCTTTTACATGCTCTTTTATCTGCATAATGCTCTATGCATTATGCCAAGTGGCTCATTTAAGACTAAATCAATTAATATTCTAACCTATTTTTATAAACATCCCAATGTCCTTGTGTCATAATTTTAAGTCCACTACTACTGTGGTCGAGCGTTTCGCCCTAAACTTTGATGCTTCACCCTAAACTTTGATGCTATCCGCGAAATCCATTGGTCCACGATGGCCTCATCGAGATATCGCCTTTCCTCCTTATATTTATTTAAGCCGAGTAATGTCGAATGTATTATGCCAGTCATGGCAGCTTGGGAACCATCTATCTGGTAAGCCACCCATGCTGTACATAATCCACATAATTTACTTCCAACGGTCCTAACATCCTATCCAAACTACGTTTATCTTTGCACGTTGGTATTATGCTCAGTGTAAGGGGTTCGCATCGACAGGGAGTCCATGACAACCCTTCTTTCGAGAATCCTCATATTAGCTCGAACCCACGTTACTATCTGGCGCCTCGTCAGCAACGCTCGACTCCGTTGGATCTAAAAATGCTTCAGTTGATGACCTGTCCACCTACACACCATACAAGTTCTCGATATTTCATGGCTATACGGCTCTCATCGAGGGGCACCACGTTGTTGCCGTCCGAGAAGATCCAAACCTACACATATGAAGGAAGCCGCACTAATATTAAATATAACTTTAATAACATGAACTAAAACTGCGTGTGCATTAAAACCAATGCCTTTTATTTTATTATATTTATAATATATATTATTATATATGTGAAATATATAATAATATATATTTATTTTTATATTTTATTATTATTATATTTTGTTTTTATATTATGGTTATTTTATTTATTATATATATAATATATATATAATTATTACTTCATTTATTTATTTTAAAAATTTTACACAAAATTTTATTTCTATTTTATTTAAAAAATTTCTTATTTGGTTTTTTGTTTTGTTTTTTTTTTTCATTTTTTAATTTTGTTTTAATATGATTTAATTAAATTCATATGTTTAAACTTAATTAAATCAAAACATAAAAATCAAAAAATAAATAAAAAATAAAAAATAAAAATACAATCTTAAACCACATACAAAAGCATTCTGAAACGAATACAAGAAGGATACACAACCCCACACAAGCCTACAAGAACCCAAAAGAAGATGCTCAACAAACAAACAAGTTCACCTACATCAAACCTTGGGAATTCATCAAAATCATCACTCAAAGGACACGAGACTCATCAAATCTTGTCCTTAGCTTTACAAGCAAATAAAAGGGGCATTGATCAATCATGCAAACCTTAACATCTTTATTGCAATTTTATGTAACATAACCTTCGAAGACAGAGGAAAATTTCCAAAAACAAAAATTTTAAAAGGTGGGTCCCCAAGCTTTGGAGCTAGTTGTGGAGCAGCCACAAAAAATGGTGACTCTATTGGGAAATGCTCCTGAGCATTTCGGTAAGAACCCAACCTAAAATGAAAACACACAAGATAGTGAGACACAATAATTTAGCAATGTCCCAAGAAGATGGGGGTAAACAACTTCATAATGAAAATAACTAATCCATCTGCCTTTGCTTAGTGTGTGCAAAAGTGATTCATTCTTGCATCTATGAAAATCTTCCAGATTTTATCATCTCTTTTTGCATTAGGCTATGAAGTATTGCTCATAATAAAACGACTATAGACAAAGCCCCACTGCTAGTCAAACATCTATATCCCCGATGGGGTTTATCTAACTCACCCTTGTGTTTACTCAATGCTTTGCAAAGCCTTTCCTTTTACCCGAGCTATATCTAGATAGATCCCTACTATCGAAATGTCCATAGTCCCAGTAGATTTTATCTAGATCTTGTGACTGATTTGATCAAGCTTTTCGATGCTCGTTCTCTCTTTTTTTTTTCTCTTTTTTTTCATATATAAATTTTTTCTTTTTCAAAATAAAAACCTTGTAAAGCTTCAAGCATCACCAGGGTAAGGCAGCCTACAAGTGAAGTGTTTTAGATTTTTGCCTAGTGTTGCAAATTAAGATAACTTCATCCTTCATAATTCTAGAAACACCATATAATGTGTGTGAGTCTCATGTGGAGCTTTGATTAATATTTAATTGTTCCACTTTCTACCATTTTAGTCCCATAATTTGAGCATGATCACCAAATAACTCATCCCCATTTTCTTGGGTTCATCATTTTTCAGATCGGGTACTCCAACCTACTAAGCAAGGAAACATAAAAACATGGCCAGAGTCTCGGTAGAGTTTATTTAGATCCTGCGACTGATTGGATCAAGATTTTCTATGTTTTTATTTTATTTTTTGGGCTCATTGATTTTCAGCTCATATACTCCAAGCTACTGAACGAAGGAACAAAAAAATAGGCTAGAGACCAAAAGTTAGCGACCATGAAACATTACCTCAAAACAAGGGACCAACACAAAACACAAAACTACAAAAATCACAAACCAAAACTATATACAAATGTACAATATGGTACAAGATGGTGCTAAGCTTGAACTATCATTTCCCTAGATCCCAAACATGACTAGCACATTTCAAAAGACATATAACATGATAAGCATGCCGATTTTTATAGGAATCCAACAAAAATGAGATTAAGCCAAACAAAACAACAATTTTCATCTTACCTTTCTCACCCCATAAATATGATTTAGTTACATTAACAGTCCTAGAGGTGAGTTTCAAATCATTAGATTGATTAGACAAACTTTGATTTTCAATTTTTTTTGTTTATTCTTTAAAACTTCAATTTCACAATTCGATTCCTGATTTAGAATTAGGCTTTCTTTTTCAAACATGAGATTTTGCAAACAAGAGCCTATTTATAAAAATTTCAAAGCCAATTCATTATTCATATTTTTAGGTCAATCAAATTTATGCAACCACTTGCAAGCATCTAGGATATTTACTAAATGAGGATCATCATAAATTTCTATCCTAGATTCCATTATTAATTGCTTATGAATTTGATTTAACACTTTAAGAACATCAACCTCTTTTTAATTCAACAAAGTAATGTCATCAGTGGTGTGAGGAGAAATAAATTCAAATTCTTTATCGACCACAAGTGGTATTTCATTATTGATAGCATTTGTATCCAACAATTCATTAGATAAACCTTCACCTGTATTTTGAATGGTGGAACCCAAAAGGTGAGATTTTACCTTTGGCATATTTCCATTTACCATTACTTGGAGAGGATTTGTAACTTCCTCTTTTCTCTCATGATCTTTATCATCATCTTCTTGTAGCACTTCTTCTTTGTCCATGACCTATTTATCAAAGACACCAAAATTAGGCACCCAATTAAAAACATGCCCATCCTTTTCAAACCATAAGTCATGTCTATCTAGGGATGGGTCAACTAACACATTTTCATGATCAATCATTTGGGTCATTTCAAATAATGTGATATTTTTAATTGGATCATCGGTGATATCAAACCCAAACCATTCAGGTTCTAGAATTTCCTCATTTTGAGATGGTATAGACATCATAAAGCCAATAGGTGAACCAATATTTTTAATTTCTTATCCCTCAAATGGTTCCAAAGCATATGGTTCTCCTTATTTATTCATGATAGTGGAATCATTGTCCTTTTCCAATACTTGATGAGATTTAAACCCCTCTTCCAAAACTTTCTCATATTGTACAGTACTTGTAATATCCTCATGTGAGGAAGCAATTGTATTATCCTGCATATCAATTGATATAAAAAGTTCATTAGAAAGTTTAGAGCAATCATATTCTTCCCATTTCTTCCAAAAATCATAGTAATCATCTTTCAAAATCAAATTGTGATGCTCAACTACTTCTTTATCATCTTTAGATTCATCAACATGTTTCTCATCAAATTCATCTTCACCTTCCTTAGATGGTTCAATTATTTCCAAAAGTGGGTTATTTATCATATTCAAATTTGTAAGGCTATCATAATCCACATTGGTAACCCATGATTCAATTTTATCACAATTTGGAAGGTGTGTGTTTTCTTGGCCATCAGTTTCAACAATATCATCCAAAGTATCTTCCAAGGACAAGTGGTGAAATTATATTATGTCTTCAAATTCATTTATTAATTTTATTTCAAAATCACTTTCAACCACTTTTGATGCCTTAAGGATTTATATAATGGGATCAATTTTTACATATTGCTCCCAATGGTTAACCAAATCTTCCTTTTTGAGGAAGAGTAAACATGACCAAATCATATCCTGATGTGTTTGTTCATCCCAATCCTCCTTCATGGGTAATAATTCTAAATCCTTTCTTTCCCAAACAAAATGGTGATCATTTGATTCCAAATCCTTGTTACCCATCCATAGTATTTCTTCTCTAAAATATTCAATCTCCTCACAAGATTCTGAACAAGAATTTACTTCAATGTAGGTCACGTATAGACCTCCTCTATCATCTGAATGAGCACAACATGAAATATCATTAATATTAGTATGATGTACTTGCTTCCTAGGATTATTTGGAAGCATATTTTGATGCACTTTCTTATGTAATAGAAATGTATCTCTACTTAACTTCTTAATCAACTTATTTTGATCTTTTATTTCCGACACAAGCTCCTTGGGTTGAATGGTAGAAGTAGTAGGATTAGTTGGATTTATATCAACAGGAAAAGCCTGAACACTTGTTGTAATGGCTCCATGAGTGACCACATGGTTCTCTAACCATGGAGTGGTTGGATGGATAGATGTACTCATATAAGCATATGTGGGAGCATAAGTGGGTATGGTAAGATAAAATTGATTGTGGGGCAAAGTGTTTGACATTAGATTATGTTGTGCCCATGCTTGATTTACCATAAAGATTTGATTGTAAGCCCCTAGTTGTCCTACCATACGTAATTGTTCCATCCCTACACCTTGCGGCCTTAATTGTTGATCTACTATCATAGCTTTCGTGTAGATCGAGGCAAGGGTAGTGACAAAATGATTTGTCCTAGTGAACATGGAAAGCAAGGGATCCAATATCCCAAAGTATATTTTAAGGGCACCACTTTCCGCAATAGTATGGAGAGCAATCAATATTGCATAGATCTTTTGAAATCTTATGTTGAAAGTTCTCAATGGCTCATTAGGTTCCCTCTTGCAAGAAGAAAATTGATGATAAATTATGACAGGATCCATGGGTAACCTAAATTTATTGATAAAAGTAGTCTCTAATTGGGCCCGGGACGTAATAGAGCCAGAGGGTAAATTGATGTACCAACCATATGTCGTATCATATAGGCTCCAAGGAAACAATCTACAAACCACATCCTCATGTTTGACATTCTGTCTAACTAAGGTATCCACATAGGATCAAATGTGCTCGTCAGCTGATATTGTGCCATTGTGTTCAAACTTGGGCAAAATTTTCTTGATGTTCTTGGGTAAGTCATGAGCATCTCTAATAATGTTCAAAGGATTATCATGTGACCCATACCACTTTCCAACATTTGTAGCCATTAGATTAAGTGATAATGTGATTAACAATGACAACAAATGATTGTTAGAAACACCTCACAATAAGAAATATTCCAAGAGATGGTTAGCATCAATCAAGCTACATGCATCCATTAAACCATGAAATTGATAAACATTCTCAAATTTACAATATGTTAGCATTAATGCATCATCAAAAATAGAGAATGTTATAATCAATGAGAGTAATCATATGGAAATAAAACCTCGTTAGTCAAGACCAATATTTTTAAATAAATATTTCAAGTAACATGAACAATTTAGCATCTAAATGGTAATAAAATAAATCAATTCAAATCTTCTTAGCTCCCAAAGTGTTGAGTGCTAAAAGAAGCCAAATATGCTAATCAAATGAACTTGAAATATTTAGCAATTAAAAAATCTTGAGTAAACATGAACAATCCAAAAGAATTAGATCAATGAATACCAATTCAGGCCCTCCTTCTAGCACTAAAATGTTGAGTGGTAATTTTACCCAATTGTGAAATTACACTCTCCCTTAGGATTTTGTTCCCAAAACCCTCTCTTGTAAAGAATTTAAAATAAAACAACTTCTCCAAGGTCTCCGCTATATTAGCATTTGCACATGTGTATTAGTAATCTCAATAAAATATCAATGAAATGCTAGGAATACCTTAGTGATTGCAAGTAACTGTTAACAAGGGGCATGTGTTGGTTCATTTTACCATGCTAAATTAATGATTGTTCATGAAACCTAAATAAAAGCAAATGTGAATTGGCCCTCATATGACCACGATGTAGTGCCTTAATTCTTTTTATCTTGGAGGATTTTAAGATAGATTTTATCTTCTTTGGATTAAGTAGATTTTAAACAAGTTTTTATCTTGCATTAAATCCTACCTTAAGCATGGAGTAGAAGATTAAAACCTAACTTTAGACATGAAATTTGAACGATAAAATAATTCCTTTTAATTTTGCTTTAGAACCTCAAGATGGAATAACTTGGATAACCCATTTTGTAGCTATAGTAGCCTTCAATATGATAAATAAATTATCCTTCTTTCTTTGCTGAAATTAATTTTCACAAAGAAAACAATTTATTGCATGGACTTGAAATGTCATTATTAATTATCCCTCTTTAATAAAATCATAATTTTCATAAAGAAGAAATAATGTAATGCTTTAAAACAATAACCTTTGATGTAATGTATAAATTACCTCTCTTTGATGAAATCAGAATTTTCATAAAGAAAAGGTGCATTTATTGCTCTAAAAATGGTAGCTTGTAAGATGCCATTAAAATTTACCCCCCTTTGATGAAATCAGAATTTTCATAAAGGGAAGTTCATTTTATGCTTGCTAATGAAGTATAAAGCTGAAAAAATCTGATTCGGCCTCAAAATGAAAAAAAGAAATTTTGAAATTATAAAAAAATCTGCAATAAAAAAACTTTAAATAATTTTTATAAATTCGAAATGACTTCAAAACAAAAACGTAAATGTGCAATATGAAACTTTGAGGTTCGTTCTACGCATACATGCAATTATTTTTTGGATTTTGAATTTATTTTTATTTTTATTTTAATCTCTGAAAAATAAAAAAAATCTGCAAAACAAAAGTTAGAAAAATAAGAAAGATAAAAAAAAATGAAAACAAAAATTCTACAACCCTACATTTCTCCATAGACCCTACAAACATTATTATTTTGCATAAAAATAGTATTAGAGTGACCCGTTTTAAAGCAATCAACATTTAATACGATGCAAGCTTCAAAGGAAAAGGGTGCAATAAACTGAAAACGAAGTCAAGTTAACCATAAAAATGCATAAAACTTGAGACATCTCCAATTAATTGGTGCAAGACGATATTCAATATTCCATTACAATGCAGAAAAAATACCCGAAGTTGGCATCAAAATGATGAAATCCAGTCCAGCAGTGTGCTTTTATCCTCTAGAAAAATCCCAAAAAATCTAGCCCCTCCATCCTCTCTTATTTTAATATTTGGATGTGACTCTTTGTTTTGTTTCCATTTGGTTTTGAAATCCATTGTTTCATTTCTCTAATTTTAGGTTCGAAGTCCCTTCATTTCATATTTTCCAAACTCTTTCTTTTCCCCTTCTGCTGTTTAGATTCATGGAGTTTCATCTATTTGTTTTGTAACGTTACCTTTTTACGTTACATGCTTTTTACTATATTTTCATTAACTTAAAAGCAATCCCCTTTTACATGCTCTTTTATCTGCATAATGCTCTATGCATTATGCCAAGTGGCTCCTTTGAGACTAAATCAATTAATCTTCTAACATATTTCTATAAATACCCCAACATCCTTGTGTCATAATTCTGCACCCACTACCACTATGGCTGAGCGTTTCACAGATAGGACTTTACAATCTAGCATCCACATTCCTTATTTATAATGCTTATAAAGAATGTTATATTATTACCACTATTGCATGCAACGATTGATGGCTCTGTACATGTCTGACATCATAAAAGTGTGGAGACACAAAATTTGCCTCATGTAAAATTGGGTTCCATATCATCAATAGGAAGTAATAAGCAACATATGGCGATAGAAGCGAGGAGACACACTGTATTAAATGATCTGAGTAATATGTTGGTGAATCTCCCCCATGTCACCAGTCTTCGACATCCAAAAAAGTGGCATATCGATTCGACAAAACCTACAACATTCCATCCACAATTTCCATTGTTTACACTTTAGTCTGTTCACTGCATAGCCACTGTAAACCCATGTATCTTTAACCTGCTTGAATCTTCCTTAAATGCTCATTGGTGCTAGTGCATTAAACTCTCGATATCTATCCAATAGCTCGTGTATGGACGTCTACTCTCACAGTAAATTACCGGTGCGATGTTCATCGCTCATCGTCATTGTAACAATAGAACAATGGACCGTAGAAAGATATCCCACCAGCATGATCAACTACAGTCGCTAGTGAGGTCCTCCTTAATCACTGTTGTTACCGTGTAGCTTGCCGTGAGGCTGCTCTCCTGTAATGCTCATAACTGTATTTTGAAATCTTCACACAATGAGCCTATTCACCATCGAGCCTCCATTATCCTATCATTTCTATCCGTTGGTGATAACACCAAACTTCATGCACTCTAAAGTCATTATCGTGGCTCCCACTGTAGCAACCGAACGATCCAGTGAGCTCCATATTATGGATACCAGTATGACTAACATTGTCCTTCATGGATAGGCACACCCGTCTATGTTGGACTCATCGATTACATACCCCATCTCACCGTATTTGGCACCCGACCACTATGAGCTCATTACCGCTGCGCACCATGTTGTTGTTGTCTGAGAAGATCCAGACCTGCACATATGAAGGAAGTTGCGTTAATATTAAACATAACTTTAATAACATGAACTAAAAATGCCTGTGCTTTAAAACTAATGCCTTTTATTTTATTATATTTATAATATATATTATTATATATGTGAAATATATAATAATATATATTTATTTTTATATTTTATTATTTTTTTGTTTTTATTTTTATAGTATGGTTATTTTATTTATTATATATATAATATATAAACATATATTATATATAATTATTATTTTATTATTTTATTTTAAACTTTTACACATATAATTTTATTTCTATTTTATTTAAAAAATTTCTTATTTGGTTTTTTATTTTGTTTTTTTTTCATTTTTTTATTATTTTGTTTTAATATGTTTTAATTAAATTCTTATGTTTAAACATAATTAAATCAAAACATAAAAATATAAAAATAAAAAAAATAAAAAAAATAAAAAATAAAAATACAATCCTAAACCACATACAAAAGCATTCTGAAATAAATACAAGAAGGATACGCAGCCCCACACAAGCCTACAAGAACCCAAAAGAAGATACTGAACAAAAAAATAAGTTCACCTGCATCAAACCTTAGGAATTTGTCAAAATCATTACTCAAAGGACATGAGACTCATCAAATCTCGTCCTTATATTTACAAGCAAATAAAAGGGGTATTGATAAATCATGCAAACCTCAACATCTTTATTGCAACCTTATGGAACATAACCTTCGAAGACAGAGGAAACTTCCAAAAACCAAAATTTTAAAAGTGAGTCCCCAAGCTTTGGGGCTAGTTATGGAGCAGCCACAATAGGTCCACATCAACAATGAGTTCAATTCAATTACAAAAGGACCCTATGATTACCTTTCGCAGATAGGAGATTAAGCTAATCTCTAAGGATGAACCCAATCCTTCACTACACATCATAGCAAGCATCAAATAGATTTCGTACAAGAGAGTCTTGATTGACACTGGGTCATCTATCAACATCATCATGGTTGCAGCTTTGAAGCATTTAAATTTATCTCCTTCATGCATAAAGGACTCAACATTCACATTGAGAGCCTTCAATGATTCCACTTCCACAAAAATTGGTACAATAATCCTATATATATAGGCTGGAATAAATATGATACCTACATTGTGCATATCCTAGGGGTGAGAGGTAGCATAACATATTTCTAGGTAGACCATGGATGAGGGATATGGAATGCATGCCTTCCATAGTGCACTAAAACCTAAAATTCATACACCAAGGATAAGTGTATGTGGCCTCCATGATCCTAAGCCATTCAAGTATTACAGGAAGGTCGATGAGCCACAAGAAACTCTGGTGACATGCGAGCCTCAAAATATTCATTTAGATAAATCACCAAATATTTGACTAAGGCTTGCATCAATAAATTGCTACCTTCTCCCATCACCAAAAATCATGATATCATATTATATTATGAGGAGAAGAAAACATAAGTTAACATGACTGATACGAAAGCACCTCAACTAGTTTATTATTTACCTACAACTAGCCCAAAAGCTAAAGTGCCTTCTCAAGAGTTCATGGTAATGGTCAACATCAAGACAGAGGACCAAGTGACTCTAAAGCAGATAAAACAATAGGTGATACAATCAAATATTGCTTCCACATCAAAGGTGTCAAAACCTTTGGAATTAGTCACCCCTGATTCATTTCTCATGGTGCCTCCTCAAGAACAAGAACAGGTGTTTTCCCCACATTAGACTAGGGTACCAAAATTGACACAGGTCAACACCACAAAGTAAAACAAAAATATGAACTAAGTCATAAACATAAGCATATGGATACCACCAATGAAGTGGAGCATCATGAAGCATCCACATCAGCTCATATAAATGAAATGGATGATATATAGCTACCTGGTGGATCTTTAGTACTCACCCTTGCACCTCCTTCAATCAACAATAATATTCCAAGCGCATCGCTAGAATTACACATGAAGGCTTTGTTAGTCTTGGAGCATATGCAAGATCACCTTTATAATATTGAGGCATAGATGAAGCAACAAATGAGGTATTGTAATGTATATTGACCTAGCTTGAGAGCCAAGAAGTACAAAAGCAACCCACATCGAAGGACAAACCACCTCCTGTGTAGCAACAAACCCTTTGGTCAAACCCACGAAAGACTCCAAAGGTATCATAAACCCTTTGGTCAACTCTCAAAAGGCTCCAAAGGCATCATAAGCTCTTTGGTCAACTCACAAAAATCTCCAAAGGTATCATAATCTCTTTGGTCAACTCACAAAAAGGCTCCAAAGACATCTTAAAGCCCTTTTGTCAACTCATAAAAGGCTCCAAAGGCATCTTAAAGTCCTTTGGTCAACTCACAAAAGGCTCTATAGGCAACATAGCTCTTTGTTCAATTCACAAAAGGCTCTAAAGGTAGCATAAGCCCTTTGGTCAACTCACAAAAAGCCCCAAAGGCATCATAAGCTCTTTGGTCAACTCACAAAAGGCTCCAAAGGCATCATAAGCTCTTTGGTCAATTCACAAAAGGCTCCAAAGGCATCATAAGCTCTTTGGTTAATTCACAAAAGGCTCCAAAGGTAGCATAAGCCCTTTGGTCAACTCATAAAAAGCTCCAAAGGTATCATAAGCCCTTTGGTCAACTCACAAAAGGCCCCAAAGGCATCAAAAATCTCTTTGTTCAACTCACAAAAGGCCCCAAATGCATCATAGGCTCTTTGGTCAACTCAAAAAAGGCTCCAAAGGCAACATAAGCTCTTTGGTCAACTCAAAAAAGCTCCAAAGGTATCATAAGCCCTTTGGTCAACTCACAAAAGGCCCCAAAGGCATAAACAAGCTCTTTGATTAAACTCACAAAAGGCTCCAAAGGCATATTAAATTCCTTTGGTCACTTCACAAAAAGCCCCAAAGGCATCTTAAATCCCTTTGGTCACTTCACAAAAATCCCCAAAGGTATATTAAAGCCCTTTGATCACTTCACAAAAATCCCCAAAGGCATCTTAAAGCCCTTTGGTCACTTCACAAAAAGCCCCAAAGGCATCTTAAAGCCCTTTGGTCACTTCAAAAAAAGCCCCAAAGGCATCTTAAAGCCCTGTTGTCACTTCAAAAAAAGCCCCAAAGGCATCTTAAAGCCCTTTGGTCACATCACAAAAGCCCCAAAGGCAGCATTGCACCTTTGGTCACTTCATAAAAAGCCCTAAATGTACCTTAAAGCCCTTTGGTCACTTCACAAAAAGCCCCAAAGGCACCTTAAAGCCCTTTGGTCACTTCACAAAAAGCCCCAAAGGCACCTTAACCCCTTTGGTCAAAAAAAAAACACAAAAGCACAAAAACAATTTAAAATAAAAAAGTTCAAAAACATTTAGAATAATCAAAATTCCAAAAATAATGGAAAATACCAAAAATAAAAAAGCAATAAAATTCAAAAACATTTGCAAAAGTACAAAAACATTTGCATTTTGCATTCATGTAATTGCATTGCATTTAGGCATTTCCATCCATTGCACTTGTATTAGGTAGGTTGTGTTTGCAATATTAAAAAACAAAACCACATTTGTATTCCAATCATGCATCTATGCAACATCCATCACCCTTGTGAGTAATTGTGTTTTTCAACATAACCCCTCTTGTTGCTATAAGGAGTATACTAGGGTTTTTTGGTCACTCAGCCATACCTAGTGATTTTATCAAACTTTGTAGAAGACCATATTCACTAGTAGAAGATGAGGTCTAGTTTTGATAGTACCTAGCATATATCAGAATCCTATCACTAATCAAAACACTAAAATCCTAGTTGGAACAAGGGAAATATGAACACTACAAAGTGGTACTAGGCATCCTAAGTGAAAGGTTTTTACTTGCTCATATTATGATGTGCATGGTTGAGGATTTTGATCATTGGCAAAAGTAAAAGCTCCCCCTACCCAAAGAAATCCCTTGCTTTCATCACAACAAGCAAAAATCCAGAAACAAAGCATAATAAATACTGATTATCATCACTACAAAATCCCTTGCTCAAAAGAAAACAAAATTTAAAATAAACGATGATTTTCATCACTAAAACGTGAGAAAGTATCCCAAATAAATGTGAAGAAAAGAAGGGGGTGAAGATCTCAAATCCCTGGAATGGTCAATATTCACAAACCATTTAGTGATCCCTAATACAATAATGGGTTGAATAAATTCCGCCTGGCATTAGGGTAATTCTAAGCAATTCATAAAAAGAGCTAGCTTTAGGTATACTGTATCGCCTAATGGTCTAATCAAACTAAGTCGAACTTAGGATAAGGATGAACATTTGAGGATCCCCAATACATCAATGGGTTGAATGAATCTCGTCTGGTATTAGGGTATGCTTATGTTTCATCTAATATATTCATTTGCACACATAGGGATAATGAATATCTAGGTATTCATAACAAAACCTTATCTTTCAAGAGTCATGTATGGTTAGTATACAACTTTTGATGAAGTAACTAGGATGTTTGAGTCTCATGGAAAACCTCAAAAATTCCCTCATAGCAACAAATCATGTCATCAATCAAATAAACAACTTTCTTTAGGAGATTTTATTCATTAAAGTGTGTTCATGAAATGGGATAGATACCGGATAAATATCAACAATGATATTTATACGCCCATTGACTATTTTGTACATATCATTTAATTTACAGAAGGTTATAAATAAAACACATACATATCACATCATCTCATATCACATTTGGATGCTTAAATGATTAATTCTTATGATAAGAGTTATTATTTACATTCATGATTTTTATACATTCTATGGTGTCACCCACTAGTTTGTAAACACATTAGATTCATTCCTTATGTTTTAAGTGATTAAAGCATACAGGTTCATTTGCATTAGCTCATTCCTCATGTAATTAATGCATCACATTACATACATCATCTATCATATCATAGCACATAGATTAAATGCATAAACAAATTAAACATGCATTTAACACAAAGCATTGCATCCATATATGCATACATCACCATAGTGCATCTATACATCTAGATCATAGCATTCAACAAAAATCTATCATCTAGCTAGTGCATGTCATCAGTACATTGCATCCATAATATAAAATCAAAACAAAAATATTTTCAAGCATCGACTGGGGCATTATCAATATCATACCTCCCAAAAAGGTTCCAAAGATGCCCTAGTTCTTTGGTCAACCCCATAAGTGCACACATTTTCTCACCATAAGGAGTTTCATAATGGACATCAATGCATATATGTTGGTCCAAAAATCTCAAAATTATAAAATTAACAAAAAAATTAAATAAAATCAAAATTTCAAGTGTGCCTCGTATCCAGTTATTTACCTTATACACTTGGCGGTTGCAGCGACTTGCACTCCATGCAATCCGGAAAGATGAGTAAATTACCATAAGGTCATTTGAGACAAATCATAAAAAATTATCAAAATAACAAAAAAATCCAATAACATCAAAATATCAATTGAGCCTCGTATTCAGTTATTTACTACACTTGGTGGTTGCAACGACTTACGATCCATGCAATATGGCAAGATGAGTAAATTACCATAAGGTCATTTTGGGTAAATTAGTCATCGTTGAATTGAAATGTTGCACTTCAATCCCAAAGAAGGCCATGGTGGCCGGACTACCCCATGAGAATGAGGTATTCATTTCATTTTCTTCTATGATATTTTTAGCAAATCATCGAGCATAGTGGTTCAACATAGGCTTAAATGGAATTGCTATCATCTTAATTCTCTAAGAAGGCCATTACGGTTGGATTGCTCCATGGGATAGAGATGTACAATTACTAAAAATGGTTGAAATCATGCCTGTAATGGGACTTGCCATATAGCAAAAATGTAAAACTCTTAAATCATCCAAATCAATCATCTTGGTCAATTTATTCATTGTCCTTCCCTCATCAACTCGTCATTTGAGGGGGTAGTCATAATATCAACAATCATAATCAAAATAAACAAAGGATCACTTGATCATGTCAAATTACATTTGTCTTACGAATCATTTCCAATAACTATCATAAGCTTACCCTTTGTTGGGGCAAAAAGTAAAATTTTCCCCTTTTTTTGGAGTGATTTTTGGGATTCCCATGGTTGGTGGGTGGTTGGTGGGTGTGGGTGGTTTAGCCCATGGTATTGTGCCCATTGTATTCTAATACCACATAGTGGTTTAGGGTTGAAAGAGTTTCCTTTATATTTATTGTAATGTCCCATTTTCAAAAAATAAGGTGAATAATAATATCAAGGAGGTGTGGCTCTTGTATTGCTAGAGTAGCCCATATCGGATGAACCAGGGTAAATCTCATGTGTTATATGTGCATTGTGTGGGTGTCATTTCTTCTAAGTTGTTTATTTCTATTTTATTTATGGAATAAGTTTCTGTAGATCTCTTCAGATGACAGTTATATTATTTATGAGCGGTTTTTTGATGTGGATCTCCCAGAGTTCCTCCTAAATACCCCTTCAATGCAAAATTGTGACTGATCCTTCCCCCTATAACGGTCAGTTGCATGTATATCTAGATATTGGATTCTCTAGGAAGCCAAGATCTGGATCTAGGTCTAGATCTAGGAGGTCTACATATAGATCTCCCCAAGCAAAAGAGAGAATCTTGAATATCATAATTTTTGTGCAACAGAGCTCTAGCAAACTAGAGAGTGATTCCATACCCCTTTAAGGAGTAGCGAAGCATTGTATGAGTGAGATATGAATACGAGCCATCCAAGCATTTATATCTATATGTTCTTCACCACCAATCAGTGTACAGATACATAGGTGACCCTTGGACATAAATTTAGATGAGGGATCAAGTGCCACAGCCCTAGGTTTTTGAGGTAAAGCTATAGGTTTGTGGCCGCTATCGTTGATAGTGACCTACAGTCATGGTCATCCTGAGCAACAACGACCAAGTTCTAAGGTATGATTTCTTGAGTTTTAGCATAGATATTTCATTGTTTATGTTTTATCTATTAATGCTAGCATAGATATGTATTTCTTAATGTATTTCCATGGTGATTTCTAAGTTATCAATGCATTATTGCTTAGTTTTGCTTCATTATGCTTTTACATCATTATTTGTAGATCTATTAATAAAGCCTCATCTTGAGAGGTCACACGTGCTACTGATCATTTACTGTTATTTCTTGTACATAGGTTACAGGTTCTAGGACCAAGTCAAAGTATTCAAAGCATCAGATCCCTCCAGGAAAGCGATGGAGAAGAAGGCATCAATAAGCCCTTATACAAGTTTGTGTATAAATTTGAGAGGCCTGCGGAGTGCACCATCCCCTTTGCAAGGGACCCATATCTGCTTGTAGTTATTATATCAAATGTGGTATCCCTAAGAGGGACCAATTTGTAAACGAAGTTTCAAAAGAATTAATAAAAGAGATCTTGATTTTGTTACTTCTTTGTTCTTTGTGCAGTTATGGTTCTTTTGCTTGATATTATGCTACAAGTAGACTAGGTGTTTGCTTCTCGATATCGTACACTTAGATCATTCTATTAAGAGTTGTAGCACCCTAAAATTGGCGCAGTCAAAATTATAATAATTACATTCACCTTAGTAAATAATTTAAAAATCAAATTTAACCTCCCAAACCGCCCGTTAACCGTCGGGAAATCCGTTTCCCCCTTTTTCGTGCCATTTTTAGAGGTTGTTTTGACCGTTTGACGATATCGTCGCCGATCAGGACGATATCGCCCCGATTTGAAGATTTCGTCCGGACTAGGACGTCCGGACGATCTTGTCGCAAAACTGAATTTGCATAGTTGGAATCTGTTCCAACGGGCCTCCAATCTAGGCAGAAGCGTGTCTGCGCCGTTGGGACCCTCCCCCGTTGGAGATCTCCCAAATTGGGATGATCTCCAACCTCCCAACAACTCCCCTAAGCCTATTTAACTTCTAGGATTTTCCCTCCCCAACCCCTGGCTGAATTTATCTGCAAACTGATTCCCTCTACGTCAACACATCCTAATCTTGCTTTTGCACTAGTCCCATAGCCATTTTGTTGCAGGTACATCACTGGTTTTCAACCGGAGCCAGCACCCATCGTCGTCGATGAACCTGTTCAAATCGGAGGCGATCCTGTCAAATTCGAGGCGATTTCGTACTGATGCGAGACGATCTCGACTGCAGTCTACATCGAGGCAATCAGTGCCTGAAGTTTGCTCTTCTTAACTCTTTCTCCGTCTTTTTATTCTGCAAATTAGACTATTTATTTAGTGTTTATGCTATTTTGCATTTGGTGTTCACCCATTTAGCTTAGAATGCATGTTAAGTTCATGATTTGCCATTAAAGTACAATAATTTGCATTAATTTCTGTTCTTAAATATTGTTCAGTATTCATATTGCTATTTGGTGTAATTTGCCTCTGTTTGCACAGTAGGATTTTTTGGTATTTTGCATCTATTTTCGGTTTTGCAGGTCTCCGACGAATTCGTCTGACGAATTCGTTAGATCTCGGACGATCTCGTCTGATTGCAGATGATTCTGTCGAATCTCAGACGATCGGGACCGCTTCAAAATCAGAATCTTCTTCAGACATCCGGATCGGGTATTCCCCGTTTTCCTCCTCATAAATTCTCTATTTTCTGCTTTCAAATCTGTCTGTTGTATTCATGGAACTTGCATTTTCATATAGTTTAATTTAGTTTCATTCGGCCAAACCTAGGATGAATGTTTAAGGTTAAAACGAACTCATTAAACACATTCCAAAAACCTAGGCGTGGAAACTGCCATTAAATGTTTCCTGGTGAACCCACCATCCGTCGAAAAATCACCAAAATACACCTCCCTTGAGAGGCGGGACCTTCGCAAAGTCCTCTCGTCCGAGGTACCGCATCATCCTTTTCCCATCCTCCTTCCGGGCGTGGATCCTATAGCTTGAAGGTAGGGATGCGAAAAATTTGGAGCGATACATTTTGGTGAACCCGACGTGAATGCATCATAACCTTTTGAAAACAAAAACAAAAACAAAAACAAAAAAATTAGAACAACTAAAACTTAGATGCATTTTAAACATTTAAGGTTTAAAGTCATGTTTAGATGGTAGCTCCTAAAAAGAGGTTAGCAGTTACTATCAACGTAGAAAATCAATTGGCAGCTATAGAAGTTAATTCTGTCCTTAGTATCCCTGAAACAAGTAGAACTCAATCCTTGTGGAACGAACTTGATAGGAGACTTAGTCTCATTTCATCTAGGTCCACACAACTTAAACAGATTAAGAGGCTAGTCTTGGATAGAATCCTGGATCCTCATCAAATAGTTTTTTATCATGAACTTCGAGAGCCTTGCCATAGATGGTTAGCCTATAGGAGAGCTTTAGTATCTTCGAAATTATTCAGCTTCGAGGAATACCTCGAGAATGCGGACATTGTACACCGATTCCTAGGCCTTGTAGAAGACCAAGAGGTTGTTCTTACGAGATAGAGAAAGATGGAATAGAGTTCCTCGTGCTGTGTTATATCGAGAGTATTGCCACGAGCTTTACTTCTATCAACCAGCATCTGAGACAGATAATATTACCATAGCCCTTTTCATCAAATTCTTAAAAGAAAACTTTCAATTTGAAGAAGAACATTTCATGACCCCTGAAGAACTAGAGCCTATTAATGATGTTTATAAATTGTTCTTAGAAGACTAGTTCATTTACTTTCAGTCTTGTTATTGCGTGCATCTATTGTTTCATTTGCTGTCTTTATTGTATTATTTCAAAAAAAAAAAAATTAAAGAAAAACTAAAAAAATCAAAAGACATAGTAAAAAACTTAAACATTTCATTTCCAATATTGCATTAGGTATATAATAAATATATACCTTTTAATTTGTTGCATATATATATATATATATATATATATATATATATATATATATATATATATATATATATATATATATATATATATATATATATATTTGCTGAAATCAAAACTTAGCACCATGCCTAAACTTAGGAATGGTAAAGAAACGTTAGGAGAAGGAGAAGATTGGTTACAAGATACAACTGAAAACCCAAATGTCCTTCTTGGAGATACAAATCCAGAAGGAGAAACTCTAGGTCAATCAGATGAAGACTTAGGGGAAGATAAAGAACAAGAAGCAAATGTTAAAGAGGATGGATCCTCATCCCCTAGAATAGCTCCAAATGGAAATATTGCCTTTGACAATGCAGAGCATTTCAAGAGATTTCTCATGGAAAACATTGATGACCTTAATGTGGCCATTCGCCTTGATAAAGGGCAAATTAGTAAAACTCAAGCAACCATGGAATATATGTGCAATATGCGAGACTAATCCCTTGTCTTTCATTGATGAAGAAAGTGACAAGGGTGGACCATCCAATGCGGATATGGTCACTATAGCCCAAAGCATGTCAAAACAACGAGGTCACCCAACCTCCTAAGGAACTCGTTATTCAACCTAAAATCACTCCCACACAAAAGAAAATTCCCTTCACTACTTTGTTCCGCCAAACTATTGAGCAAAATGCTTTAAATAAACAGAAACCTAAAACAAAGCCAAATACAAACTTTCAACAATCCGGAATACAACATAATACAAACTCCCTCCATAATACTTTTCCTACCAATAATTTACACAACAATAACATGGCATCTAATCTGCATGTTCCTCCATCATATGCCCATAACACTTATGTCAATGCCCTACCAAACCAATATGGGGGGCAAACTAGTAATCTGGAAGCCATGGTGAAACAATTGGCTTCACGTATGGACCAGATAGATCCCTACCGTCCCTCGTATAATTATCGAGAGATCTGTAGTCAACCTTTGGATCCCATAGTGGTAGCTCAACCATACCCTAAACATTTTCCCATGCCCGTCCTGCCTATATATAAAGGAACCGAAGATCCCATAGAGCATCTTCGCATGTTTAGGATAGCATGTCACGACATATCGCATGACGACTTGCTATTACTAAAAATGTTCCCCAAAAGTTTAGGTGGAATGGCATTAGAGTGGTACTATCAATTGCCCACTCACTCCTTAAGAAACTTTGAAGAAACAGCTGAATCATTTGTTCATCAATTTAGTGCCTACATCGAGAGGCATGTAACTATTAAAGACCTATACAATTTAAAACAAGATAAAGACGAATGCTTTGCTGATTTCTTAGCTAGATGGAGACAATTGACAGGAAAACTGCACTTTGTGCTACCCTATAGGGAAATGTTAGACATTTTCATCAACAATTTACAAGAACAACTTTCTTATGAGCTATCAACTGCTACCCTAACTACCTTCGATCAAGCTATAGATTTAGCTCGAAGAGTAGAAGATGCCCTCATTAGGAGAGGCCAACTTAGGAAGAAGGATGATGAGAAAACATCTAGAAATCAATATAAAAACAAACAGGTTGTCGGTGATGGAGTCACTGACAGCAGAAATGTTGCTAATGTCAATGCAACAAAGACAACAAAAAAATTCATATTGAAACCTCCTGACAAGCCTCCTCGAGAATTCACTAGATTAAACCAACCCTTGTCAACTATTTTACCTCAATTACTCGAAAGAGGTTTAATCCAACTGCCAGCTATCCGGGAGCCTGACCCAAGTATACCCGGATATAGAGCTGATTTGCATTGTGATTTCCATAGAGGACCTGGACATTCTACCAACGCTTGTAAAATATTGAAGCATAAAATACAAGATTTGATTGACAATAATGAAATGGAAGTGCAAGCCTTCCAACCCAAACAAAACCCTCCTAATAATACTCAAAATATTGTTCCCCAAAATCAAAATCAAAATGCCAATCAAACTTTAGACATATTTCAACACCCTTTACCACGACATGGTAAAGAGGTAGCTAATCAAATTGAACATCATAATGTTCCCCCTCCTACTCGATATGTAGGAACCATTAGCGGACAATTACCTATTCAGGATTCTCAAATATTTGACACAACCTTATCCCTGGTTACGACCAGGACCTTACATAATTTTCAAACTTCTGATTCTAGTGATATAGAATCAGATAGTGAAAGTGAAGTAGACACTATTCAATCGAATAGTTCTGAAAACGAATCAGATCCTATTCAACTTTTCACAGATGCTAATGTTCCAGAAGAACCATTTCCTAGAAGAGTCACTACTCGACCTTCTTCTAATATAGTCCTTCCTTATGAACAAGCCATAAATTCTCAACCGAGACCGTTTCAACGTCGTCACTATAACATTGTAGGTACCATCGGAGTCGTCACCCGACAACAAGCTCAAAATTCCCAACAAGAACCAAACCAGAACGATGGATCAGCTCCATTCGTTCTGAAAAATCCCAATAAAGGGAATCATACTTCTAATGCTCAACCTAAACCCCCTTACAGTATTAATGAGCAATTGTCCAACACTACGGCCAGAATTTCCCTTTTAGATTTATTAAGATCCTCTCCCACCCATAGGGATGAGTTGATGCTTACACTGAGCCAAATGATGGTACCTCAAAACATTCAACCTGAAGCTATGGCCAATACTATCATCACTCGAGAGATTGATTGTATTGACTTTCGGGATAGAGATATCCCACAACACAGTTTACACAAGGATAATCCCTTGTATATTACTTCTTTAATTGGAGATGTGGCTGTCAAACGAGTCTTGATTGATAATGGCTCATCTCTAAACATTTGCACCTTTGACTTCTACCAACGATTTGGTTTTAGAAGTGATGAAATGAAGAAAACTGATATGATTATTAAAGCTTTTAATGACGAAACACAAGAAACATGTGGAGTTATTACCCTCCCATTGCAAGTTGGTCCTAGAACCCTTGAGACAACTGTGTTTATTGTACATTGTCCAGCATCGTACAATATACTTTTGGGTCGCCCTTGGATCAACGCCATGCGAGCGGTCCCATCAACTTTACACCAATGTGTTAAGTTTGAGTTTAAAAATCAGTTAGTCACTATTCATGGTGACCCTAGACCTTTTGATATGTGTGCTTTGGCAGAACCCGTTGGAGTGCAATTTTGCCCTGCTCTCGTCATCCACACATTCTAGTTCTTCTTTTTCATCTAAAGCTGTGAAACATAAACCCATAACTTCATCTATTTCCCCTCCATTAACTTCATCCTCCCATAAAGATCAACAACCCTCTAAACAAATTATTTTAGAACCTCAAAAAGATTTTAAAACTACAACCAATCCTTCAAGTTCTATTCCTATAATTTCGCAACCCACAGAAACAACTATCATATCTTCCACATCTCAAGACATAGGTAATAAGCCTTCTACATCTTATGCCCTTTCTGATGACCTCTTACCAGATTTATCTACAACTTTAATATCAGAAAAAATGAATGCTTTCATGCAAGATTCAAACCTCTTAAATAAATTGCCGCCATCTCCTCGTACTTTGGGCCTCCCACAACCTATGGGAAGTACTTACCAAGTCGGGAGTTGTGCCTTCATTTATAAAGGATATGATTGGGGAAGAATCCCTCGGAATATCAAAACTCATCATGAGGGGTACGCTCGGTGCTATTTTACCAATGATTATATTAAAGCTAAACCCATGATGCTTAAAATGGGATATAAAGGGAAAGGCTTAGGACCTTTCCAAAATGGCATGAAAGAACCTTTCGAGGTAGAACCGTGGCCTGCCCGTTGTGGTGTGGGCCTATTTCCTAGTAAGGGTCAACCCTTTCCTTTTGAAGAGGATGATCACCTCATATCCTATCAAGATTATTTGGATAGACATGTTGATTTGCCTCTCCAAAATCAGTCATTTTCATGCAACATGCTATCCATAGCATACCCTGAAATGATTGTTGACCCCGATGAAGAGTTGGAAGGAGATATCTTCCATGATGTCTCTGTTGAAGAGATGTTGCACAATGGGTTTTATTTTGATGGTTCTATACCAATTATAGCTCAACTTGAGACCACTAACCCTCAAGATGAATTATCTAAATTAACCTTACAAGAATTACAAGAGTTGGGCGTTTCACCCGCCCCACCTAACTTTGAAAGAGATCTACACATGGAGGTAGAAAATGTCATTAAAATTAATATTGGAGCTGAGGGCAATCCTCACATAATCAATATTGGATCAGAATTAAGCCCAGACAAACAAGAGCAATACATTACATTCCTTAAAGAGTATGACGATGTCTTCGCTTGGACATATGAAGATATGCCAGGTCTAGACCCTTATGTCGTCATGCACCATCTAGTGGTCCATCCGGATGCTAAACTTGTTAAACAAAAACTTAGAAAAATGCATCCCAAAGTGGCTCTGCTAGTCAAAGGGGAGTTAGAAAAACTCTTGAATGTTATCTTTATACAGGCTATTGATTATGTTGAATGGATCTCAAACGTAGTTCCAGTCACCAAGAAAGAAACTACCAAAGTTAGGGTTTGCACTGATTTTAGAGATATTAACGCTGCATGCCCTAAAGATGACTTTCCTCTTCCAAACATGGATCAAATCATTGACTTTACTACCGAAAGTGGGATGATGTCCTTAATGGACGGATTCTCCGGCTATAATCAAATTCGGATAGCTCCTGAAGACCAGGCTAAAACAGCCTTTATTACCCCCTGGGGTACCTTTTGCTAGAAAGTGATGCCATTTGGCTTAAAGAACGCAGGTGCAACTTACCAACGAGCTATGACCTACATTTTTCATGATATGATGCATGATATCCTACATGATTATGTAGATGATATTATAGCTCGCTCTCTTATTGAAAATAATCATTTAGATGATTTGCGAAAAGTTTTTAATCGATTACGAGAATATCTCATTCGGTTAAATCCAGCAAAATGCATATTTGGAGTCAAATCCGACAAATTATTAGGGGTTTTAGTTTCTTTACGTGGTATTGAAATCGACCCCCTCAAAATTGTGGCTATCACCGATATGCCCGCACCTACTAATATATCTGAATTACGAAGTTTACAGGGTAAACTTCAAGCTATCCGTCGCTTCATTGATAAGCTGGCGGACAAAACTGGTCCCTTTCTCAAACTTCTTAAGAAGGATGTCCCTTTCAATTGGGACACAGAATGTAGAGAAGCTTTTGAACTTCTCAAACAATACCTCCTTAATCCCCCGGTGCTTTCATCGCCTAAATCTGATCGCCCATTTCTTCTATATATTTTTGCTTCAGATTCTGCCTTAGGAGCTATGTTAGCTCAACTCGATGATGAAAAGCGAGAACGTGCTAATTATTATATTAGCCGAACCTTCATCAGTTATGAAACCCGTTATACAACATTAGAGAAACTATGTCTCGCAGTCGTGTTTGCTACGCAAAAATTACGACATTATATGCTTAGCCAAAAAATGTATGTCATTGCCAAATACGATCCCTTAAGGTATCTCATGAGTCGACCTTATTTATCGGGTCGCACAGCCAAGTGGGTTCTTGCTCTAAGCGAGTTTGATCTCACATTCATAGGACAGAAGTCTGTTAAGGGTCAAATCATAGCGAGATCAATTAGTCGCTGCACCCTTAGAGTCTACTCATCCCCTCATTATCGAGTTTCTCGATGAATGCCTTCAATTAGAGGCAGACCTTGTTGAACAATGGTCCTTATACTTTGATGGAGCCCGATGCATGAGTGGGGTCGGGTGCGGGTATTATTTTAATATCTCCGCAAAAACATCTTATTCCTCTGTCCTTCAAACTGACCTTTGCTTGCACCAACAATACTGCTGAGTATGAAGCTCTAATCCTTGGATTACGAGCTGCTTTAGCGCTAAAAATTAAAAACCTTTTAGTTTTTGGTGATTCCCAACTGGTTATAAACCAAATTAATGAAGTTTATCAAACCAGAGATGATAAACTGTGCCCATATAAGGCCTATGTTTTACAATTAATGTCTTTATTTGATCAAGTTACCTTGGAAGCCATTCCTCGAACTAGCAACCGTGCAGCTGACGCTATGGCCGCCGCTGCATCTCTCCTGCCCTTGGAGTTAGATGACGAATATGCGACTATCATTATTCGTCGACTCCAGGAACCCGCTTCAACTAAGTCATGCTTAGAGCCTTTGGATGTGTTTCTAATCAATGAAACTACTCCTGAACCTTGGTATACAGACATATATGATTTCCTCCAAAATGGGACCTTCCCTGCCAATTCTAATAGAAACCAGCGTCGGTTATTACGTCGACGAGCAAGTCGATTCGTCATAATTGGCAATACTTTATATAGGAGATCTTTTGAAGGTATCCTATTAAGATGTTTAAATTCAGAAGAGTCTAAATCAGCCTTGAGTGAAGCCCACGATGGATCTTGTGGAGGACACTTTAGTGGTAGTGTCATTGCTAAAAAGCTCCTTCGGATAGGATACTTTTGGCCTACCATGGAAACGGATGCACATGAGTATGTGCGCCATTGCGACAAGTGTCAAAAACATGCTGACCTTGTCCATGCGCCTGCCCAAGAGCTGCAGGCTATTTCGTCTCCTTGGCCCTTTTCTAAATGGGGCTTGGATATTATTGGCAAAATCAATCCTGTGTCTTCTGATGGACACAAGTTCATCATAACTTCCACTGAGTATTTCACGAAGTGGGTTGAAGCTATGCCTTTAGCTTCTTGCACTGGCTCACAAGTCTCTAAATTCATTTTTAATCAAATCATTTGCAGGTTCGGAATTCCTGCGAACCTCATCTCTGACAATGGAACTCCTTTCAAAAATAAAGATGTTAAAAAATTATGTCAAAAATATAAGATTCAACATCGTTGGTCCACCCCTTATTATCCTCAGGGTAATGGTCAAGCAGAAGCATCTAACAAAACTTTAATCAAAATTCTCAAAATATTGGTCAATAAAACTGGCCGTGACTGGCACATCCAGTTATATCCAGCCTTGTGGGCCTACCGAACTAGTGTTCGAACCCCCACTGGAACTTCACCCTTTGTTTTGGTGTATGGTGCTGAAGCAGTTTTTCCATTTGAATTGGAAGTTCCTTCTTTGGCTCTGCTACTTCAAGATACCGAAGTAGGAGATGAATATCGTGTTGGCAGACTCAATCAACTGGAACTCCTCGATGAAAAATGCATCAATGCTTTGGAGCATCTCCGTGCTTACCAAAACAAGCTTAAAAGATCATATGCTAAGAGAGTTCGTCATCGATCCTTTGAGATTGGCGACCTTGTTTTAAAAGAAAATAAAAAAAAATACAAATGCAACCAAAGAACTTAAAGGTAAATTTGAGCCCAACTGGCTCGGACCATACATCATTACTGCAAAATTTGAATCAGGAGCATACAAATTATCTACCTTAGATGGTAAAGAACTTAAAGAACCCATGAATATTTTGCATCTCAAACGTTACTATGCATAAATTTGGTCATTTCATCCATGTATATATTTGTTTTCAAAATTACTATCTTGTATTTCTTTCAAATTTATAAAAATCTATAAACATCAAAAATATTCATAATCATCCAAAATCTTCAAAACTATCTATTGCATTTATTTAAAGCACTTGTTAAGTTCTTTTTGCTCAAAAACAAAAATCAAAATAATGATAAAAATATAATAACAGCTATATGCTTGACTCTTTCGAAACCAAAACAATATACAGAAGAAAGAGAGAGTCAACATTCTCCAAACTTCTCAAAAAATCATTTATATATATTTTCTTACAATTATTGCAGTTATATGTTTCAACTTATTTTGGATAAATTAGCATTTATTTTGAATCCCTCACTTGCACACTCACAACAATAAATATCTTGATTTTATCTGACATGATTACTAATCTCTCTTATATCAAAGTTCACAAAATTCAATTAAATAAAGTTTGAGCATAGAGAATTGATCTTGTTATTTACTTAAACCAAGCACATCTTTTCACAATAAAATGATTATATTTGTAATTTCCATGTTTTGCTACATAGTAGACGTGATTTCTTGAGCGAAAAGTTTCCCCTGCTATCCTATCATGCACATGGTCTAGAATCTTTGAGAATTGGCAAAAGGACAAGCTCACCCCTACCCAGAATAAAAATCCCTTGCTCTATGACTAATCCGAGCAAGTATCCCTAGCAAAGAAAAAGAAAAGAAAAATTCAAGAAAAAAGAGAAAAGAAAAATGTTATTTTATAATTTCCAAGCATTATCAAGCAAAAGAAATACAAAAAAAAAAAATAAGCAAAGTTCAAAAGAAAGCAGAAAGCAGAACGCAATAAAATCCCTTTCCCTACCCTTTGAAAAGAAAAGAAGGGTTGATGAGCTTGAATCCCTGGAATTCTCAATTATTCGAAAACTGTGAGGTAAGCCCCATAGCAGGTGGTTTGTGCCCAACTTTGCTTGGCCTTGGGTAACTCCTAGCGTGGCGATATGTCCGTCACATTAGCGACCTTCTTTTGTACGAGACCTATGTCCGCTTATGGATTAGCTAGCTCTTGATAATCCGATCTACATAGTGGTCTAATATGGTTATATGCATCTACATCATGGTTAATGAACACTTATTTGGTTTCTTCAAATCACTTGTATCATAGTATCTTGCTCAAATCTGGTAAATGAACAATGCAATTGCACACACATTTGTATTTGAGAGATTTTGTCTATCATTATGATAAATCAAGATCGGAAATGAATTCACATATGCACATAGGGATTCCTTATAAATCTAACTTTTGTCTTCAAAGTACTTTGAAATATTATTTTTGCAATTTGTTGAAATAAATCAAGTACAATTGTTTACTACAAAGACAACTATATAAATAGAAAAATCAAAAATTTCTTTCAAAATACACAAATCAAATCATATATATCTGGTTGACTTTCGCGACGATGGTATAGTTCCAAAACCAAAATTGGAATTTTATGCCTAGCGCAAGTCCTCATTTTCATATTTCCTGTTCATCAAACATCAATCATGCAATAAAAATAACCTTTTTTTGGATTTTCGCGATGATGGTATAAGTCTATACCTACATATTCTATGCCTAGCGCAAACCATTGTAACAATTTTTATTCCCCATTTCTTAAAAATCATGAAAACCATATGACTTAAATCATTATGTTACACAATTATGCTTTCAAAAGAACGAACTTTATCACTATTTTATGTCATTATGTCAACCTTCAACTTTGCAATGATGGTATAATTCCTAAGGAATTATTCACAAATTTTCTCACACTTAGGAATTTATGCCTAGCAAAAATCATTTTAAAAATATTTCATGCATAATATTTTTCATGGAAATCTGAAAACAAATCATTATCATCACCATCATTTTTCATCATTGCACCAAAGTCTTAAGACAGTCTCTTAAGCACTCTTTTACTTTTCGCAATATTTCTATACTGGGATTAGCTTGACGACCGAGTGAGCGGCGACTCCATGAAATGGTCTATAATAGCGACAATGTCCTTTGAAATTATTGTTAGAAGTCTCTTTTTATTTTTTTATCACATTTTCATTACAAACAACCAAATTGTTACATCAGATTATTTCATTTCAAATATTACAAGCATGACATTCCAATTATAATATATCCACCGACATAATCACATGAAATCAATCAATCAAACATAAAAACATCATAAGCATCACATAAGACAAGTCATATGATCAAAAATAGCTCATCTATATATGTCACAAATATATGTACATCATCAAAACTGGATTGGTATGCCACAATCTGTACCTTGGCATACTCAATCCTCTATCAAACAAAAAATATATATAATACAACATCAATGTCCAGCCCTCTAGCCTCGAGAGCCCCTCGAGCTCTCTGCCTCATCTCCTACCCCACCCTGAGGTGGACGAGGTGGCCCCATCGCAGCTCTGTGTAGTCCTAGTCCTCGACCGGGACGTGGTCCTCGATGACCCGATCCCGATCGGATCTGCGATGTTAGGCGGCGAGGGGTAGTCTATCTACCTCCGGCACCGGTTGGAAGTACGAGTGTACGATAGAATGTCAAGCGGGCGATAGCCCGTGTCAACTCTCCGGAGCTCGCCCCTCCGCCCCGTGCCCTGAGGCATGCAATCTCATCCCGTAGTTGTGACACCTCAGCATGGTGTCGTGCAGCCGCATCCTGTAGCATCTGCACCTGAGCCTCGAGACGATCTCTCTCTGCCCGGAGAGTAGCCATCTCGCTACTCTCTCCTGTGTCCACACCCTTGCCCTTATCGGGCGATGGTGGCCTCTGTGGAGATGGGGGTCTCTCCTCCCTCCTCTCCCGCTGCCGTGGCCTCTCCTGTGCCTGTGGTCTCCTCTGCTCTCTCCCGCCGTGACCCTGGGCCGCCTCTATCGTTGCCTGGCATCGCCTCCCTATCCGATGCACAACCGCGTGGATCGGACCCTGAGCCCTCGTCATCCGAGGAGGGCGGATGCCTGCGTACCAGGCATCGTAGCCGTCAGCTACCCCTGCGTCGTCTCCATCCATTGGCTGGATGGGGGCATCATCCGCATCTTGACTCCAGAATCGTTGCATGTCTGGAGCCCCGCTAACCGTGGTGTTATCCCGGACAGTCCGAGAAAACTCATAATCCTTGAGAGATGGGATCCCTTGCTGTAGACCGAACTGCCTCAAAACTCGGTCGTAGCGGTGGAGCTCCACCTCTCCCCTCTCCATCCTCGGCCGGCGGGACTCGCTCGATGCGAGCCGGCTCTGTCCATCCTCGGCCCACCCCGGGTGCCCTCTCCACGGCCTCCGGGTGATCGATCCGGGATCAACTCATCTAGCGATCTTCGGGACATAGGCGGGTCGATCCGTCGCTTGTGCCCCTCTCCGGAGCCACCGGTAGAAGACTCGGGGCCTCTCCCCGTCTACCCCCGTCGGTGGAAGCCCTATCGGCCTCCGCACCGCAATGTGCTCCCAGCACCAAACCTGTAGTAGCGATGTCATCACCAGACATCGGTCGCCCTTGTACACGACCCCATACAGGATCTTGTACAACCGGCATAGAACAAAGCTGCCCTAGCAAAACCTGTACCCATGGTCCCGCATATCGTAGATCACATCTGCGAGCATCCATGGTACCCTGCACCCGCTCTGGTGGCACAGAAAAAGTCCACCAACCACTCTTGCTAGAACTCGTGTGAGTCTGGATGCCCCAGGAATCTGGCGTAGTGCCTCGATGTTCACTCCGCCCTTCTCCAGGGCGAAGCTCGGGTCACCACACAGTCGTCCCATAGCGTGGCCCTGGTTGGCCGTAGGAGTGATCATCCGTCCTTGTATGGGGATTCTCAGAATCCTCCATACATCCTCCAGTGTGGGAGTCATCTCCCCTGTCGGTAGCCGAAAATAGGAAGACCCCGGATACCATCTCTCTGCTAGGGTTTTTGGTAGCCCCATATCTATGGATATTTGTGGCATCTCCGCCACATGCTGCAAGTCGGCCTGTGCCAGCAGATCCCGCTCTGCTGTGTGAGCGCGGCCAAGTCATCTCTCAATCCTCCATATTTCCACTCCCTGCTCTTTAGCAATCCTCTCTGCAACATAAACAATAAACAACAAATAATCATTAATCAATAATTCAAATAATCAATAATGCAAGTTAAAAATTCAATTTTTTGCAATTGATGATATCGCCCACTATTGGACGATATCGTCCCAAATTTGAGCATAATCGTCTCCGATTTCGTAGTTCGAAATCGTCTCTAATTTGATGAAATCGTCCCCCTTTCGACGATTTTGCCCTTAGGCGAAATTGACGAAATTGAGACGATTTCGTCGAAATCGGGACGATTTCATCCCGATGACGTCGACGGCCCAAAAATGGCCGCGATGCTCAAAATTCATCTAAAAATCACTTAAAAAGCATGTAAATTCAAATTAAATCAGTTCTAGATCAGTCTAGACCCTTACCCGTAGACCGCACCGGACCTCTGCTGATCTGTGCGTCGTCTCCACCATTTTCTGCTTCAGAGCTCTCAAAACAGTAAAAATGAACAGTAACAATGAATTAGGGTTTTACCCTATTTTTCTTAATTTTATTCAACAATAATTTTTTGCTTTTTCGCGTTTTTACCTCAAACGTTCGATTTGGGTAAAAACACGGAGGGGGCACCATAGTAAGCTATCGTACGATTCGACCAAGAATCGTCGCCTAAAAATGGGTATAATTTTTTGCTTTCTCGTAGATCGAGAAGAACTCATCTTTAACGCATTTTCTTCAGAAAATTCGCTAAAGAGGGGGCAAAATGTAGCACCCTAAAATTGGCGCAGTCAAAATTATAATAATTACATTCACCTTAGTAAATAATTTAAAAATCAAATTTAACCTCCCAAACCGCTCGTTAACCGTCGGGAAATCCGTTTCCCCCTTTTCCACGCCATTTTTAGAGGTTGTTTTGACCGTTTGACGATATCGTCGCCGATCAGACGATATCGCCCCAGATTTGACGATTTCGTCTGGACTAGGACGTCCAGACGATCTTGTCGCAAAACTGAATTTGCATAGTTGGAATCTGTTCCAACGGGCCTCCAATCTGGGCAGAAGCGTGTCTGCGCCGTTGGGACCCTCCCCCGTTGGAGATCTCCCAAATTGGGATGATCTCCAACCTCCCAACAACTCCCCCTAAGCCTATTTAACTTCTAGGATTTTCCCTCCCCAACCCCTGGCTGAATTTATCTGCAAACCGATTCCCTCTGCGTCAACACATCCTAATCTTGCTTTTGCACTAGTCCCATAGCCATTTTGTTGCGGGTACATCATTAGTTTTCAGCCGGAGCCAGCACCCATCGTCGCCGACGAACCTGTTCAAATCGGAGGCGATCTTGTCGAATTCGAGGCGATTTCGTACTGATGCGAGACGATCTCGACTGCAGTCTACATCGAGGCAATCAGTGCCTAAAGTTTGCTCTTCTTAACTCTTTCTCCGTCTTTTTATTCTGCAAATTAGACTATTTATTTAGTGTTTATGCTATTTTGCATTTGGTGTTCACCCATTTAGCTTAGAATGCATGTTAAGTTCATGATTTGCCATTAAAGTATAGTAATTTGCATTAATTTCTGTTCTTAAATATTGTTCAGTATTCATATTGCTATTTGGTGTAATTTGCCTCTGTTTGCACAGTAGGATTTTTTTGTATTTTGCATCTATTTTCGGTTTTGCAGGTCTCTGACGAATTCGTCTGACGAATTCGTTAGATCTCAGACGATCTCGTCTGATTGCAGACGATTCTATCGAATCTCAGACGATCGGGACTGCTTCAAAATCAGAATCTTCTTCAGACATCCGGATCAGGTATTCCCCGTTTTCCTCCTGTAAATTCTCTGTTTTATGCTTTCAAATCTGTCTGCTGTATTCATGGAACTTGCATTTTCATATAGTTTAATTTAGTTTCATTCGGCCAAACCTAGGATGAATGTTTAAGGTTAAAACGAACTCATTAAACACATTCCAAAAACCTAGGCGTGGAAACCGCCATTAAATGTTTCCTGGTGAACCCACCATCCGTCGAAAAATCACCAAAATACACCTCCCTTGAGAGGCGGGACCTTCGCAAAGTCCTCTCGTCCAAGGTACCGCATCATCCTTTTCCCATCCTCCTTCCGGGCACGGATCCTATAGCTTGAAGGTAGGGATGCGAAAAATTTGGAGCGATACAAGAGTGTTTTGACTACTAATCCGATTGTAAGTGTCCCTGTTATCACCATGGCTAATCTTCCCAAAATAACAATAATCAATATAATCAATACCTTCAAACCAGGAGAACTAATAGGTATAGGCCTTTTTAACTACCCTTAGATCTTCATGACCTTCCTAGTAAAGCTCATAAATACCTACCCAATTTCCAAGGTAACACTATTGTAATTGGATAAGAACACATAAAAAGCTTCTTGTATGCCTTATATATCCTTGAATTTGAAGAGGAAGATGTAGTCCTCAAATTATTTCTTCAAACTCTAGAAAAATATGCAAGGGATTGGTTCAACAATCTCTCAAAAAATCACATCTCTAATTTTCAATTCATGAAGTATTTCTAAAGAAGTACGAAGAAAGAAAAAATGAATAGTCATTACTGATTGAATTAGCAACCATGAATATGAATAGAGTGAATCTATAGAGGAATTTAATAGGTGATTTTTTAAAATAATAAATAAGATTCCTACAACCCTGAGGCCTAATGATTACCAGTCCATTTGCTTTTACAAGAACGTATTTCTTGTAGAATTCAATTATGAACTAATACAACAAAGGGTCACTACGACTAATGAATGTATGTAATAGGCCATAGAAATTGAGAGAGACATGATACATAGTGGGAAAATGAAATTACACTCACCTGAACAAGGCTAGAACCATATAGATAAAAAAAAAATCCAAGAAGGTTGGTTTCTCATTTCTGAAGAAAACTAAACCAGATCCCATAGAAAAATTGTCTAGTTAGTTAACTGAAATGTTCAATACAATGAAAAATAGGTTATCTAGAATTGAGAGAGAAAAAGGAGAAATCCCTGAGTCCTCCCAACCACAAAATGATAATAGGCCTCCATTTAAAAGAAAATTCAATAGAAATTGAAGCAAAAACAACACTTATGAAGGAAGTAGAAAGGGAAATAATAATAATGGTTGGAGAAAAAGAGAAGCACATAAAGATATAGATGTAGTTCCCAACCCAATGGCCTTAACCAACATAGTATCTGATTTTAATTCTTACTACCCTACTTGTGATGCATCTCACAACCCTTCTAGTTGTGGCATCTATTCAACTTTGCATCCCAGTATAAACCTCGATGAACATTCTAACAAAGAAATTAGGATCAATTTATGTTGGGGTCAAAAAGGTAAGCACAAACAAGTAGTCTGAAGAAGACATTGATGTTTGTCATACTAATTCCAATAAAATTAAACATGACCAGCCTATAGAAGCAGAAGTTTCTGAAAGAATTCCTACAATAGATGGTTTTGATGAAATGCAAGAAAAACAATTAGAAGTAGAAACACTATCCCACAAAATAGTAGAGGCTAAATAATTAAAATCAAATGAAACATTAGCAACTAAAAATGATGAATCAAAAGATAAAATTCTTTGCGATAAGTATGATGTAGAGGAAGACCATGAACAATTAATAGAATCAATTGATCATCAACTTAAAAATATAATTAAGTTTGAAGAAGATGCTGACCAAAATATTACCATACAAGAGAAAATGATAACTCCTAAATGTATAAGCAATGTCTTTGGAGTATTTAAGCTTGTTGACCAATAAAATAACTATCAATTAAGTCACCAAATCTAAAATATTGTGAAGACATAACCCCATCGACGATAATGCCCTTCTATGTTCCTTTCGTATATAGTTCAAATTCAGAAGATGAATATGTCGTTCATAATTACATGCTTGATAGGATAGCATTACATAACATCATGACTAAGTAAGTAGTTAATCTATTGAGTCTCATTTATACAAAGAATTGTCACCCTATTTTTGTGATAGATAACAAACAAGTTTCATATGTTGGCATCATGGAAGTACCTATCTTTGTAGATTAATGTCTTGAGAAAGAAATATCTAAATATGTCAAATAGCAGATATAGATCCTATATTTTCCAATCTGTTATCAAGAGATACAATTATACCAGAATGGTTACTCACTACTATTCCAGTGCACAACATAAAGAAAGCCATCTTAGAAAGAAAATCCTTTAATAAAATTTTTGGGCCATATCATAACATGAACCGATTAGTAAAATCACAAGAAAAAATAGAGCCTAAAACAAATAGGGTAGACTTAGTAAATAATCATCTTAAGATATTACACAAATCCAATTTTTTGATGCTACTAAATATTAGGCTTTATTATCAGAACATAAGAGAACAAGGTATTTTAGTTTCAAAAACTTAGCAACTAGTGAACCTGAAAAACATGCTACTCGGCTTATGTCTGTTGACAAAGCCTCAGATAACATCACATTTTTTATCCCTTTCTAGAATAAAATATCTAACGTTCAATATGATGAAACAGATGAAGGTATCATTAGGGATTCCACATGAGTTGGGCAATTAGACCAAAGAAATATTTTAACACAAAAAGCAATAAAAATAAAAAAGTAGATACAACTCAATTAAGACACGTTATTGTTTGGAATCATCAAAAATTGAGAGAATATCCAAAGCCTTTTGAACATAAACAAAGGAAATTTGAACTTACCCAACATCCAGAAGTAAAAAAATTGTTTGATGGAAAAACAAAAGAAAAACAAACAAAAAAAACTAATGAATAAAAGGGCATAGCAACAAAAGCACATGACTTTGACACAGTCTCAAAGTATGAGTATTCAAGTCATGAACAAAGCATTAAATAATTCTTATAAAAGACTCAATCCAAAGTCCATCATCAAGAAGCGAAAGATACATTGACCCCTATCTTACTTCCATGTGGATTTTTATTCTCTAAAGTAATTCTCGAAAAAACATTCCAAAGAAAAACAACCATATAGAAGTAATAAAAAATGTCATCACTCCTATGAACATTCCAATAAGGTACTTTTACTTTACCATGTGATTAATTTTGATCAACAGTTGTTATGATCATTTTCTTTAGTTTCCAATATATGCTTGTCTTACATTGTAAATTTATTAATCAATGCTTTTTGTACTCTTGTTTTGATGTGTTCATAATCGATTGAGAAAAAAGAATCTGGATTGAGGACAAATGACATTGAATACTTATAAGTCAAATTTTAAGCGATTGTCTCGTAATTCTAGAGCTAAAATATATTAATTTGGAAATATTGTTGCATTATGCCAAAGCTTCATATCCTTCATAATTTTTTAAGTTATTTCTAGATCATGAAGAATAAATCATCATTGGTGATATTTTTGGGTCAAAAAACCTACACTCTTTCTTTAGTCTTTCAGATGCCTAATCTAGAATACAAAAATCTAAACTTTACAATTCATATTAATTCTTCTCGATCAAGAATAAAAATATAACTAGTGCAAATTAGACAAGTTCTTGGGCTATCTGGATAACCTCTACCAGGGCTATAGATGTCTGACTAGTAGTAGAGTAGGTCCAAAAGGAATCGAGGTCATCTCCATCGGAGCTATAAATTCTTGAATAGTAGTAGAGAAATGCAGAGTTGAATATATTTTAAGAGTGAAATACTTAATAGGTCTAACTCTATCCAAAGTAATAAAATTTTGATTGATCAAGAAATAAGAATGAATACACAGACACACACAAGCTAAGGCATGATGAAATTGTAACCTCCAATTATATCTGCCTCAACTCTATCTTAAGACATTGCTAAAATATTTGTGGTTCTATGGGATAAAGTTCATTTATTTTTAAGCTAGGTCCTCTAGTTCTATTGATTAGAAACAACACCAATCCTTTTATTGCTTTGCAAAACTAGTCTCTTTTATCCTTAGTCTAAGTTTTTGCATTCTTTTCTGAGATGATCAACTAGATATTATGGAGTTCTCAAGATCATTCATATATCATTGAGGTCATTTATGCTTCCTATCCTAGTTAGAGCTAATGTTGGGTTGCATAATCCCAACATATTCCATACCCCTAATTTTTTAAGATATATCAAAGTCAAGAGTCTAAGTCATTTTACGAATTTCTGGTTTTTTTATAAAATTCATGGGATTATTGAAGTTCAAAGTCCCTTGTTGATGAGCCACAATGAGAATTTTTTTCCTAATGACCATTATAACCATAATAAGTTCATGTTATAATCCTTTTCCATGTGTTTTCAAAAAGAATTTTTTTAAGGTTTATAATTCCTTTTGGTGCGAATTATCACAAGTTTCTATAATGTCAAAAGATTCCAAAAAGTATTCATTAAGGTCTCATCTAAAGTTTTCCTCAGCACAAAAACCTAAGATATTTCTATCGCCAATGAGAGAGTCCCATTGCTAGTCAAAAAGTGATAATGTTGGTCAATCAGGGAATCATGCCAAGCAAGAACAACAAAGAGATCCCGATGTAGAAAGCTATGAAAACCACACAACTAAAGCTATTGCAACATAAAGAATTCAAAGCATGTAATTTATGTAATCATTTGACAAAAATGAAATAACAAAATAAGCTCTCTTTTATTGATCAAATGAATATTTGATTACAATTCATACCTCTTAGGTATATCAAAATTTGATACAATGTTACAATATGCAAATAACCCTAAAATAGAGAGGGTGTGCTTCACAAGGTTTTCATGTCTCCACCAACTCTGCTTGAGGGCTTACTAGGATGCCTCCTCCATTTTCAAGAGGAATTTGATCTTTGAGAGTGCTTTGAAGCTTGAAATAACCTATCACCTACGTACAAGAAATAACAAAACACATCAAATGCATATGAAGCCTCTCATGATGAGGCTATTGTCCAAGAAATGCAAGAAATAAGGCAAATACTTGAAAGAAACATAAATATATGCAAATATGCTTCTAAAATTGTTAAATCAATGTAAAGCATGCCTTGAAACATATAGATCTAGCTAATCTAACATGTAATTTGAAGTAAAAGCATGAATATAAGATAATCTATGAAGATTTATGAAAGAAAGTAAATATGACACAAATTAAGGTAAAGCTACCTATAATATTGCTAATTAACCATGTAAATATCTTCTACAAGACTAATCTATGCTAGATTAACCTAATTGCATAATTGAAAATGGAAATCTATGGCTAAAATGGAGGAAAAAGGGCATCAAACCCTAGCCGCAGGTGCTCAGAGTAGTCAGCTCTGTTAGCCATGGTTGACAACCATAGCTAAGCTTGTGAGTTGTGGTTGATAACCGTAGCCATGGCAAAATACTACTTTCTCTTGAAACCAGGGTTGGAAATGCTCAAATCCTCCAAGGAATTGATGATCAAGGGTCGCCTCCGTGTCCAGACATAGATTGGTGGTTGAAATTGCTTGAATTCATATTGGATAGGTGTGGAATTGCAAGGTTTACTTCTCAAGCCTTTGGAAGCTCCATTGTTGCAAAGCTAGGTGTCAAACTAGAATTTGGCAGCATCTCCTTACTCTTCACAAGGTGCAATTGACTCTCCAGTTTGGTAGGGCTTCTCTACAATCAAATCAAGATCTGAATTGGCCTCTTTGAGGGGTCTATAAATAGACTTCCCAAATCCTAATCTTGGCTTCTCAAGGAAGCCAAGATCAAGAATTTCTAGGCTAGGGTAGTTGGGAGGAAACATCCAAAAGCTTCCTCACTCAAAACTGCTTGAATTGGTTGCAAATGCAATTGTAACAACCAATTTGGCTCAGCTCGAGAGGTCGAGATAGTTACAAGGCTAGCCACGATTGCTCAGCATGGCTAGGATCCTAGCCACGGTTGTCAACCATGGCTGAGATCTTAGCTGCGGATGTCATCCATGGCTAAGGTTGAATAGGCCTAGGATGCCTAAAATGAGTGGTTAGAACCACTGCTTAGCCTTGGGAGGGTCCAAGGTCATTCATATGGTCTGCAAAGGTGCCCATATGAGTAGTCTCCTAAACATGATGTGTTTTAGGTGTCTATAGATGCCCCTTTTGGGATGCATTGTGGGAAAACACGATGTTGAGCAAAAATAGATCACCTAAAGCCATGTTATAGGTTGATTGATGATCATTGATCTGATCAACATTAGATGCCCCAGTCCTACAAAGGATGCACATCCTAGAATCATTGCTTCCAATGGGATGGAAGGCTTAAATTTGTAAAGCTTTCGTGTGTCCAGCTACGATCGGGTAGCATTAGGGCTGCTACAATTGGTCCGATAGGTGGATCACTAAAAGGCTTTAAACTAGCATATTTGCTTTTTCCCCAACAGAAGGGTAAGCTTATGATAGTTGTTAGCAATGATTTGTAAGATGAAACATAATTTGACTGATTGAGTGATCCTTTGTTGATTTTGATTATGAATTTGATATTATGACTACCCCCTCAAGCGACGAGTCGATGAGGGTAAGGACAAGTGATTAAAGCGACGAGTCACTTGACCAAGATGAATAATTTGGATGATTTAAGAATTTTGCATGTTGTTATATGACAAGGCTTATTACAGTTGTGATTTCAACCATTAATAGTAATTGTACATCTCTATCCCATGGAGCAGTCCAGTCACAATGGCCTTCTTAGGGAATCAAGATGATAGAAATTCTATTTAAGCTTATGGTGAATCACTATGTTCGATGATCTGCTAAAAATGTCATAGAAGAAATGAAATGAATGCCTCATTCCCGTGGGGTAGTCCGACCGCCATGGCCTTCTTTGGGATTGAAGTGAAGACATTTCAAGTCAACAATGACTAATTTACCCCAAATGGCCTTATGGTAATTTACTCATCTTGCCGGATTGCATGGAGTGCAAGTCACTACAACCGCCAAGTGTATAGGGTAAATAACTAGATACGAGGCGCATTTGAATTTTGAATTATGTGATTTTTTTGTTATTTTTGTAATTTTTGAGGTTTCTGGACCGGTGAATATTTTTTATTATGCATTTTGAAGCTCCTCACGGTTGGAATTTTAGAGCATTTATTATTTTTTGCTAGCTACTAGCCGTGGTTGTTAGCTGTAGCTAGTTTTGGTAATTTTGCTAGCCATGTCTGACAATCACGATCGGGGTTACCCTAACCTGCACCCATGGCTGACATCCGTGGTTAAGGGCCAAATGTAAAATATAAAGATATTTAGGGTTTTTTATTTCTCATTATTTCTTGTTACCAGAATCTGATAGTGAGAGTTCTAAGAGGAGAAAGATAACATTTGATCTAGAATGCTTGCAAAATCGCTACTTGATCTCATGGTAGACCAACCTAAGGCTTCCACTAGTGGTGGAGCTAGTGCTTCAAAGGTAGCATCTCGATCTCTCTCATTTGATTTGCACAATTTAAAAGGAACCTCACTAAGAAATGGCATTAAATGAACCTCATTAAACTTATTGGCAATTAACCTCACCTTAGTTTAGGATTAGCTCTAGGTTAGTTTAGAGGGGTGGGTTTTTAATTTGGGTTCAGTTTGGGGTGGGAATTGACCTCGAACGAGGTCATTCTCGTAGTCACGGGTGACAGCTACGACTCCCAATTTGCCAATTGGGGGCTATGGTTGTCAGTCGTAGCTAGGTTCAAACCCCAATGGTCAAAAAATTGACCATTGGTGCTAGCCATGGATGACAACCATGGCTACGACTATTAATCACAACTAAGCAACTTTATAAAATTTTATTAATTTTATGATTTTTTTCAATTTTACTTGATTTTTTTATTTTATTTTTTAAATTTTGAAGTGCATTTTATGCGTTATGTTACACTCCCTTCAGAACTTGACTGCGCAGGTGTGAGAGCCATATTTGTTTCATGAGCTACTACTCTAGCTGGGGCAAGCAGACCTAGATTGGTTTGAGGTCATGGGCCTCAACAATATCTTGATATTGCCCACCATCAGGTTAAATTAGGCATACATGACTGCATTAGCCCAATTCTAGGATGTGCAAACTAATACCTTCCATATTTTGACTAGGGAGATGATGGTTGCAGTGAAGGACGTGTACCTTATATTCAGGATACCCATCGATGGACAAGCCATCACTTCTTCGGCTACCACAACAAAGGTCATCATCTTCCAAAGGGTTTTTGATGCTATGAACAATGAGGTGTTGATGGAAATAGAGTATGGTGCGGTATCAGTAGAGCATTGGTATAGAGCAGATGTATTTTCATGATGTTAGGCCATGTTGATGCATATTATCTACAATGTTGTCCTTCCTAACACATCTAGAGTGAGGTTCCCTTGGAACCTCTTGGCTATAGTACAAGATCTACTTGGGAGCACGATAGCTCAGCCACTCATCTTATCATGGGGGAGTGCTCTCCTTACCCAACTCTATGATGAGCTCTATCACATTACACAGTGAGGGTGAGTGGGAGTAGGATGCAGTCTCCTACTATAGATATGGGCATGGGAGCACATTCAGATAGATCACCCAAGAGGACTACCTCTAGTGATCTCATCACTGATACCCATTACTCAGTGCTATAAGGCTTGCTGGCCTTGGGAGGCAGAGACATACAGGAGTAGGTCTCATGCAGGAGACTTCCAACACTATGCGGACCGATTGACAGGGCTACATGCTAGTCAAATTGTATGGCACCCTTACTTAGACTGCCCAACATGGGAGGAGGCTGATCACTACTTGTGATGAGCTAGGTGTAATCGTTGGGTCATGGGTGCAAGCCTGATGTGAGGGAGTTCTTCCACTTCTCCTAAGTCACTAAATAGTTTGGGATATGATAGGATATCCTAGAGGAGATAGTCCTCTACCACTATCTTAAGGTGAAGATACATCTAGCATGGCCTTAGGTGATAGCTTTGATGGATGGGGATGATGCTATTGAGGATATAGGGATTACTAATGTTAGGATGACTCTAGATTATGATGCTTAGTGGACCACTAGGCTATGGTAGGGTGGCGGTCCTCTTGGTAGATCTAGGGATGGATAGGTTGTAGAGGCAACGTCTGATGACCCATAGGGATGACGAGTTCACCAGAGGATTGATGGGGGGTGGGGGCAGGCCACCACTCCAAAGGAGAAGGCCTAAGATGAAGAAAAGGGTGAGGAGGATCCCGACGATGAGGTGTTGTACCTAAGAGCCGAGATACATGGCTTGCAGGCACAGTTGCAAATGACTCAAAGGCTAATTCTAGAGAGGGATACCTCCATAGCTATCTTGCAGGTGTAGATGAGTGCATTACAGTTGCAAATCATAGTAGGGAAGAATCAATGGTGGGGGTACCAGGAGGATAGAGGACCACCCTCTAGGCTTAGGTTGACTCAACCACCATAGAGATTGAGAAGATCACCGCTCAATGGGATCTTGTATAGGCACACCTAGATCTCTAGACTGCAGAGTGAGATGCGCTCAGGGTGACTAGAGTGATCCCTTCTACTTCTCAAGCTAACCCATATACTTTACCTCCTTCCATAGGTACGAAATAGGGCTACATGCATATGCATATATCAGGCATCTACAAGACATCATAGAGGATGATACAACTCAACAGATAATAGATTTTACATATATCATTGCTTTAGAGGCTCAGGTTAGGCTATGCATGGGCACACTTACCAGCTAGATCTACAGTGAGTGGATCACAATAGAGTAGGTGAAGTGAGTCTGGGTAGTCATCAGTGTGGCCCAGTCATAGGATAGGTGCTCGATCAGAGAGATCAACGGGCACTAGCTCTAGGTAGCCTCATAGAGAGGGTGAAGAGGGTGGAGGTGACTTAGGTGGTGTAGGCCACTCATGATTGTATCTTGATGACACTATCTCATTTTTTAGTGTAAGGTCTGAGGACCTACACTATTGTAGCCTACGGGAATTTTGATGTACCTCTATGTATACATTTTGACACACATATATATGATATTCTAGTTGATTATGGCTCATTATATGTGTTAATTTATTATTTTATGTTTATGAGATGCACATGGATGCAATGCTTATGTGATGTGTTGATTTATGCTATATGGATGCGATGTATTGATGACATGCACTAGCTAGATGATAGATGTATGGTTAGATGCTATGATCTACATGTATGGATGCACTATGATGATGGGTACATATATGGATGCACTGCTTATTATTAAATGCATGTTTAATTTGTTTCAATTGTTTATGCACTTAATTTATGTGATATGATACATGATGTGTAATGTAATGCATTAATTACATGATGATGAACTAATGCAAATGAACCTGTATGCTTTAATCACTTAAAACATAAGGAATGAATGTAATATGTGTTTACAAACTAATGGGAGACACCACAGAATGTATAAAAATCATGAATGTAAATGGTAACTCTTATCATAAGAAATAATCATTTAAGCACCCATATGTGAGATGAGATGATGTGAGATGTATGTATTTTCCTTCATGAGCTTTTGTAAATTAAAAGATATGCACAAAATAGTCAGTGGTCATCTAAATATCATTGCTGATATCCATCCGGTATCTATCCTATGTTATGAACACCCTCTAATAAACAAAACCTCCTAAGGAAAAATATGATGATTGATTGATGATATGACTTGTTGCTATAAGGGATTTTTGAGGTTTTCCATGAGACTCAAACACCCTAGTTGATTAATCAAAAGTTGTATAATGACTATACAGGACTCCTGAAAGATAAAAGTTTTTGTTATGAAGACCAAGATATTCATTATCCCTGTGTGTGCAAATGAATATATTAGATGAGACATAAGACTACCTCATTGCCAGGTAGGATTCATTCAGCCCATTGTTGTAATGAGGATCACCAAATGTTCACCATGATCCTAAGTTTGGATGCAGTTGGACTAGACCACTAGGTAATACAGGCCACCTAAAGCTAGCTCATTTGTAAATTGCTTAGAACTACCCCAATGCCAGGAGGGATTCATTCAACCCATTGTTGTATTGGGGATCACTCAATGGCTTCGAGTACTAAACATTCTAGGGATTCAAGCTCTTCACCCCTTCTTTTCTTCACATTTATTGGGATACTTGCTCATGCTTAGTGATGAAAATCACTGTTTATTTTGCATTTTTTTGAGCAAGGGATTTTGCTTATTTTGTATGAAAGCAAGGGATTTATTTGGGTAGGGGGGAGCTTGTCCTTTTTTCAATGATCAACACTCTAGACCATGCACATCACAAGATGAGCAAGTAAAAACCTTTCACTTAAGGTGACTAGGACCACTTTGTAGTGTTTATCCTTCCTTGTCTAAACTAGGATTGTTAATGTGTTAATTAGTGATGGGATTTTGACATATGCTAGGTGCTATCAAAACTAGACCTCATCTCCAAAAGCAAAGATAGCTTTCTACAAAATCTGAGAAGATCACTAGGTATGGCTGAATTACCAAAAAACCCTAGTATATTCCTTATAGCAACAGGAGGGGTTGTGTTGAAAAACACAATTACTCACAAGGGTGATGGATGATGATGATGAATAGATGCATGATTAAGATACAAACGTGGTGTCATTTGTAAGATTGTAAACACAACCTATCCTAATGCAAGTGCAATGGATGAACATGCCTAATGCAATGCAATTAAATGAATGCATATGATGCAATACAAAATGTAAATTTTTTTTGTATTTTTGATGTTTTGCAATGTTTTTGGATTTTTATTGCTTTTTTATTTGTTTGGATTTTGATGTTTTCAATTGTTTTTGAAATTTTAATTGTTTTGAATGTTTTTGAATTTTTGATTTTTATGTGTGAAACACCTTAAGATGAAGAATTTTGAGAGGTTCAGGCTCTTCAACACCTTCAAGTGATGTTAGGCGATAAGTTCTAGGTCCTATCTTCTCTGAGATGATATATGGACCTAACTAGTTGGCCATAAATTTGTCTCGCAGGTGTGGCAATAGGTTTGAGTTCTATTGGTTTTATTTCAACACAAGATCCCCAACTTTAAAGTCTCTCAGATGGACTTTATTATTGTAAGCTCATTTTAGGCATTCCTGATAAAATTGAAGATGCTCAAGGGCATTCACACGATGTTCATCAAGAAGCATCAATTGGTCGAGGTGAGCTTGTCACGCAGTGTCATCATCAATGAACTCTTTCAATGTGACACATAGGGTTGGAATTTCCAATTCCAAGGGCATAATGGCCTCAGCACCATATACTAGTGAAAACGGGGTTGCCCTAGTGGGCATCCGTATACTAGTTCTGTAAGCCCATAATGCAAGGGGTAGCTAGATATGCCAATATTTGTGGTTTTCTTGAACAATATTCTTTAAGATTGCTACCACTATCTTGTTAGAAGATTCTACTTGCCCATTTTCTTGTAGATAGTATGGAGTCACAAAACTATGTTGGATATTATACTTGGACATTAAAGCCCTTACAGTTTTGTTTTTGAATGACATTCCATTATCCGATATGATCTTGGATGGGATCCCAAAATGACATATGATATTATGGAGTATGAACTCCATAATACGTGCTCCTGTTATCATTGTTAAAGGGATTGCTTCCACCCATTTTGTAAAGTACTCAGTGGCCATTATAATAAATATGTATCAACTTGACGATGGGGGAGAGATCTTACCAATTAGATCCAAAACCCACTGAGCAAATGGCCAAGCCACTTGGATGGGTTGTAAGGCCTACGATGGCAAGTGCATAATATTAGCATGATGCTAACATTTGACACATTTCTTGACATATGCTATGCAATCCTTCTCCATAGTGGGCCAATAATAGCCCATTCGAAGGATGCGCTTGATGATGGCCATGTCGTTGAAATGGCCACCGCATGTACCATCATGAGCTTGTGAGATTTCCCAAGTTGATTCTTGGGGATCAAGGCAATGAAGGAGAATTCCATCATAGCTACAATGATACAAGATGTCTCCTAGCAAGACATACTTAGTCACTTTCTACTTAAATGCTCATTTTGTGGCATGCGATAATCCCTGTGGGATTATACCAAGTTTAAGGAAATCATGTAATTGTGACATCCAATATTGATAGGCAACAACTTCAACTAACTGAATGACATGTTCCCACTATAGTTCAACTTGTAAAAAATCTGATTGGGAAATAACCTTATGGAGAATGGTGGTACCATTCTCTACAGGACCCTACAAAAGCAAGGATCCCCAAGGCACCTTTTTTAAAAAGTCTCTAGCTTTGTAGAACCATTCATGGGTTGGTTCTATTTGAATCATGTGGACTGATTCTTGATTGTTTTGTGCCTCACATCATATCATGGATTGTGATAGCATTTTCACTTGAATGGTAGTGAAGTCAATAGATGGATTATGAGGGATTAAGGATCCCAAAGATGCCATGGTGTCTACAAATCTATTGGATGTTCGAGGGATTGCCTCGATGTCATACCATTCTAGTTGGGCTAGATATGTGTCCACAATATCTTTATATACCTTCAAAATGGGACATCTACATTGATAGATCCCCTTAACTTGATTAACAATGAGCAAGGAGTCACCAAAGATATTTAGCTTTTTGATCTTCATGGCGAGCGCTATTTGGAGACCTAATATTAAGGCCTCGTATTTAGTATTGTTATTAGTGCAAGGGAAATTGAGTTTAAATGACAAGGGCATTGGAGCACCTTATGGCGTGAAAAACACAATTCTTGCACCACCCCCTTGCTCGCATTTGGAACCATCGAAGAACAGAGACATATCTACTTGATTATCAGGTTCTTTGGGTTTAGGCAACTTTGATAATGCAAAGACTACATCATCGAGAAGCTCTATGACAAGAGGCCTATGATCTTGAAGAGGAGCCTCTACCAGTTGATCTGCTATGACTTATCCCTTGATAGAATTTTGACTTATGAATTCTAGGTTAAATTCCATCAATAGCATGATCCACTTTGCAGTACGCGTATTATGATATGTCTTACTCATCATATACTACAAAGGATTTTGTTTTGATACTACATATGTCGTATGGCTCAACATGTAGTGGTGCAACTTCTTCATTGCAAAGACCATTGCTAAGCATAGTTTTTCCACATATGTGTATCATAGCTCATAGCTGACTAGAGTTTGGCTGATGTAATATATTACCTGTTCTTTGCCTTACATATTCTTTTGGGCTAACATGGTTCCCAATGCAAAGTCGATGGTAGATATATATAGCAAGAATGGCACATCTAGTCTAGGTGGAGCTAGTACTAGCGATGATGCCATATATTGCTTGATCTCAGTGAAGGCCTTTTTATAGTCCTCATCCCAATTAAATGGGACCCCCTTGTGTAGCAATCGATTCATGGGTCAACATTTATCCGATAATTGTGCGATGAATCACTTTATGGATGCTACTTTGCCCTGTAGGCTTCTCAATTCCTTGATGTTCATGGGAGGACACATTTATAAAATGACCTTGACCTTCATTGGGTCAACTTCGATCCCTCATTTAGAAATGATGAATCCCAAGAGTTTACCTGAAGTTACACCAAAGACACATTTCTTGGGATTCAACCTGACATTGTGCTCTATCAGGTGATCGAAGACTTTTTTGAGAACCTCAGTATGCTCTAAGCATAACAATGACTTGGCTAATAAGTCATCGATATAATATTCTAATATCTTATGCATGTAGTCATGAAAAATATATGTCATAGCCTACTAATATGTGGCACCAATATTTTTAAGACCGAATGGCATAACTTTGTAGCAAAATGTTCCCCATGGCATAGTGAAAGTGGTTTTATGTTGGTCTTCAGGTTTAATCTAAATTTGATTGTAACCAAAAAAACCATCCATGAGGGAAAGCATTTCATGACCTATAGTTGCGTCTACCAGAGCATCGATATTAGGCAATAAAAATGAATCCTTGGGTGTTGCCTTATTGAGGTCTCTAAAATCCGTACAAATACGGATTCTTCCATTAGGTTTTCCTATGGGTACCATGTTTGATACCCATTTTGGATAGTCGATGGAAATGATGAATTCTACATCCAAAATTTTTTGTAATTCATATTTAACCATAAAAGTAATATTTGGATGCATATTATTGAGTTTTTGCTTGACTGGCTTCTTGGTGGGGTCCAACGAAAGGTTATGAGTAACCAATTTTGGATCTAGACCTAACATGTCCTTGTATGTCCAAGCAAAGAGATCAGGTCTCTCTTTCAATAGAGGAATGAGGTTGGTGTGCTCCTTAGGAGATAAGCTCTCTCCAAAATTTAACCTTCCTTGGATTGGTGGGATCATCACTGATATCCACTTTGAAGGTTTCCTCTATTAACATATGTGACCCCTCCTCAAGATGGTGAGGCGTAGGGATCAAATGGATGTCATCTACTAGGTTTAAAGGTTCCACTAAATTGAAATTACCCTTAGCATGATAAACATTATATGCATAGCCTGGTGCAAAATGAAATAGTTGCAGCATTTCTTCATTAGGGAAGAAATATTTAGGCTCTAAAGGTGAATTGGCATGATTAAAATCAATGGCCTCAGGATTGAGGTACAAATTTTTTGAAGGGTCAGATGGATTGCAAAGTGGAGTGGTCAAATCAATGGATATCATGTTGATGGAATGGATGAAATCTCCAGGACCACGTGGATGCAACACACTATCTTTGGATTTCTCCCCTTGCTCTAGATGTGGCTCAAGCAAAATGGGGATTACTGGGTCTAGTCTAGGAATAGACATAACAATTGGATCCTCAAGAGGAAGCAATTGCCTTAAATTGGAAGGACCAAGAAAAACCATATGGTATATCTCTTCCAGATTTATTGGCCTTCTTTGAATGGGAGGACCTGGGAACACCTCATGATAAATGGGTTCCATGTTGACAGGTTTCCTAAGATGACACAAGTGACGAGGCCCAAGGTAGGCCTCTGTTTCATCCTCATATTCCTCATCCTTTGAGGAATGTTCACCATCATCTTCTCCAGAATTATTTTTTGGTCCACCTCTCTTAGAGATAGATTATGAATCTCCTTCCTCAAAAGTGGCTTCTGATTCAAGCTATGCTATTATTGTACTAGAATTTTGGGGTGCAATATCGATGTCATTGGTATGCTCATGGTTTCTAACCAATCAATTAGTTCTTGTAATTTCATCTAGATTAGCCTCCAGTGAAATGTTATCATGATAAACCAAGGGTGGCTCTATGGTGACCATGGTTACTGGTTGGTTACCCCTTTGAGAATATGAAGGGTTAGGATGATAGGGGTTCCAATAAACATCCACCCCCAAGCTTAGGTTTAGGTGATCTAGAGATATAGCTAGAAGATCATCTTGACCTCTTATATCATAACCCAATCTGAATCTATCATTCGACAATTGATAGCACAATTCATATGGAGTTTGATGCCCTTGTTCAAATAGACCCAAACTATAACCATACCAATAGTAACTGTAGGCCCAAATTTGCCACATACTTAGGAAAATTTTAAGAATTTTTATTGAAGTCATGGAGTTCCCATTCTACACGTATTTCAATGTATATTGGAGCGGATCCGCAACAAAGGATTTCAATTCGCTCAAAACTTACTGTATTTTCATACTAGGAGCAATTCTGCATAGTTTCTAATTTTTTTGGCTCCAGACTGACGACATGTCCTGAATTCACAAAAAAATTTGGAGAAAGATGGCATCAACATAAAAAGGGTGTGGATTGGTGATCGCTTTGTATTTTTAAACATCTTTCGAGAAGCTAAGTTTTGGAGAGCCCGATTCCTAGGAGTGCATAGAATATTTTTACCCAAAATGGTGATAGGAGGTAGAAAGTAGAACAAAGACATGCAGATTCATGACAAAGGTCAATGTAACTAACTTTCTTTCGAATTGGTGACAAGCAGTGTTGTATACTAATAACAGTGTGGAATGAAAGAAGAGTTACCTTTACACTACAGTGGGTCCAGAATGGTGTTCTGAGTTGATACACTTGTTGGGGTTGAGAATAGAATCCACAAAATTTTTGAAAGAAATGTGATGTCATCGACCTTTTTGTATGTATTTGTGAATGATTCATAGCCAACAAGAGAAAATAAAGGATAAGGAGCAAATTTCATCCCGCTTCACTTTCAGATAGTTTTTGTGTCAGATTGGTGTTCTGTAGGCTCTGAGGCATAAAAGGTGACGTCATAAATTTTAAAAGCATAATGGTGTTTTGGTTCTTCCTTTACATTGATCCAAGAATATTCCTTATCAAATCATAGTCGTGTAATGGGGGAAGATCTATGTTCAATATTTTATCAATAATTTTGAAGTATTTTAAGGTGATTTCTTGTCGAATTCAAAATACAGTCAGTTGGAGGAGGAAGCCAAAGCATCGAGGATTTCAAGAAAATAATAACTAGAGATGATTGCAGATTGACGGTGATGAAGGTTTTACAAGAAATATTAACGATACATATGCAGTCTCCAATGGCTAGAAATTCAGTTGACACAGAACGACCAACAAGTTGTAGAGTCTTTGAGCTGCCATGGTGGTCCGCTTGCAACAGATTTTGCAGAGGATGAACCATTAAGGAAATGCCAACTAGAACTCTCTGTTGAGCTATAAATATTAAATCTTTGTAATGTTTCTTAGTATTTTTAATTCTACAAACTATAAATAGAGGTTGAAACCTCATTTTTAAGGGTCATCTCTAGTGTGTTTGTCTGTGCTACTGTAAATATTCCCAAGGGCTAATGAAAGGAGCATTACATTAATTTTTGCCTCAAATTTTATGTCTTCATGGTTCGATATCAGAGGTTCAAATTCCTAAGTTGTATTTTTGTAAATACTTGAATGGTTAGTTTGTGCTAGATTAATGGATTACTAACTGCTAGGGTAACTGAAATCTGCTTTTGAATTAGATCTTTATTGTTAGGGAGTGCATTTTTGTAAAATATAAGATATTGATTAATTTTGCTATTTGGATTTTTATTATCTGGATATTGAAATTATTGTCTGCAATATTTCTCTGTTGTTATTTAATGAATGAAAGTGCATTAAATTTGGGATAATGTTGATATGAGTAATGTGCATTTAAATTGGTTTATGGGAGCTTTTTACTATAGTAACAATGTTGTTAGCCTATCCATCCACTGTTGTTCACATTTTATAACCCTAATATCTTTCTCAACCCTAACCCCCAAAACCCTAAGTGAGCATAATTGTGTCAACACCCTATTTAAGTTGACAAGGAACTAGCCTACTTTGGAGGTTGGATTTGAAACCCCTTTTTTGGTCCATCCAATGTTGAGTGTTGAGATGTAGCTATTGGGTGCATGCCTAGATAGAAATTAGGAAGATAGATAACCATAGTGCTAAGTAAAACATGATGGAATTCAATGCCCAATAGTAACGATCGAAATAATGAAGGGAAAACTCTGGGTTAGATAGCTAATGAATGTTTACTACAAATGGTTCATCATCATCTTCTTCTATGGGGGAATGATATACAAGTTGATATAAACCTCCATAGATGAAGTTAGTATGATTAGGTGGCACCCCCAGTGGTACCACCATCCCGACAAGAAAGCGATGGGCTTGAGGTTTGTCCATATCCTATGTAGATTCTATGATTGGCATGAAAGTCACATTCTGCACCAGGTATTCTGCTAACCCAAGATTGACTAAATGAATTTTCACCTATGATGTAGATGATGTAGTTGAAGACACATGCAAGGTAGGCTGAGGTACCTCCTCGACTTTATTCTATGAATTTCCCTCCTCCATGGGATTTGGGACCTTGAAAGTTGCTATGTTGGGGATTTTTTAGACTCTTTTTAACCTAATACTGCCTTTAGCTTCTGATTAGTCCTAAGCATTATTGATATCATAGGATTTGCAAATGTAGATGTTGTATGCGAAGTTGGTCGTGGTGTCGATGTTGAAGGACCAGCATACACTTCCTTCAATTTTCCTACTAGATGCTTGATAGACGGTGTTGATCTAATATCCAGATGGGTATATGGGATAATGAAATATCTCAATAAATCCACTTGATTGACATACTTAAATGGCTCCTCATCTAAAGGAACCACATGCACTTACCCCTCATGCACATATTTGATTCATTGATGCAAGATCTATGGTACACATTGCATTTCTCTTATCCATGATATGCCTAAGAGAATATTGTACTGCATCGCACCTTCAAGCACGTGATACATCATAGGGATGGTTTTCAATCCAATCTAAATATGAAGGATTATAGTACCTACTATCGAGCATAACACATCGTTGAATGCTCGCAATGTGAAAGTTGAGGGCACGATATGTGATTTAGGTAATTTTAAATGTCCCAAGGCCTTCATGGTAATTATGTTAATCGATGATCCTATATCAATCAAAACCCACTTGAAGGGTGTGTGGTTTACACACATGATAATATGAAGCGATAGGTCTACTATAGCAGTAGAGACTGTCTTGATTTATAATCATAGAATTGGATCACAGGCTCTTGGCACTGCTGCACATGTCCCACAAAAATGGTGACTACTATATTATCTCATAAATTGATATATTTTCTAAGACCGTTTGTAGAATCTGATCGAGTCTATTCCTTATTGTCACCACTGGTCTACTTGGCGGGCCTGGCAAGTTATTTTGCGTTGGCCTTTGTGGGAGCACAACGTGAATTCAAACTAGAGTAGGAGGAGGATATGGTTTATTGTACCTCCTATTTTTTGTGATTGCATTCACAATGCTGAAAAATCCTTGTGTGGGCGGTTCAATCTACACCTGATTTACTTATCTAGCATTATTCCTTAGTAGCTCATGATTCGATAAGGTGTTTTTGAATATTCCCATAATCTAGTTGTTCGGAGAGAGAGTATTATCGATGATCAACTCATTATTATCAATGATGTTCTGTACCATATGCTTGAAACTATGAAACCCTTTGGTATCATACCCCTTTGTCTATGGTATGGGCAGTACTGATCTTCTGTAAATCCTTTCGATTTATGGTGATTAGGATCAAGTAATTTAAATTTGGGTAATTTTATGGCCTTAGCCTCACATAATTGGTTGAATATTGATGCCATAGTCTCATACAGTGGCATAAACTAGAGAGGAGGGTGTTGTTCTCTTTTCTTGTCCTAATTTTTGTTGTTGTGTTGATTATATTACACAGGGGGAGGTTGAGCTTGGTAGTTTTGCAGTTGTTAGCTTATCCTCTTTCTAAATATTTAACACAACTTGATTCACATGCATAGGCTTAGACTAGTGATTCTGGTTCTTTGTGTTCTTTTTATTCCACTCCTTTTTCATCCATAGTTTCAAGTCACCTTCTTGTAACTTGATATTCTCTATGACCTTGGCTTGCACCAAAGCCTCCTCGAATGTTTGGTATTGTTGCAGTTGTAATAACAACAAGATGCATTTTGCGTAGATTTTGGTAAACATTCACATAAATTCAGTAGTATGGATGGAGAATGGTATATTAGCCATTAGCGTTCTCCATCTATTACCAAATTCTATGATTGGCTTGTCATCATGTTGCTTTAAGGCAGCCAAGTCAAACAAATTGGTTTTATTATTGATGCCAAAAAAAAGCGTTCAAGAAATTAATTTGCCAGCTATTTGAAGCTAGTAATGTTGTGGCTTTTCAATTGATTAAACCATTCCAAGGTAGGACCTGAAAGGGTCATTATAAAGGTTCTTAGTAACAAGGTATCGTTGCTTTGGATCTGGAAGCACATATTCATGAAGCTCATCACATGCTCTTGTGCATATTCATCACCCTAGAACTTGTCTAACGTAGACATCTCAAAGTGATCAAGATACGCTAGGCTAGGAACTGAAGGACATAGAGGCTCATTGTGAATTTTGTTCAAGGTAGGCTTTTGATAAGACGTCCTTTGTTTCTCAATAGCTCTTACCTTTTTAGCCAAGGCTTTGTACGCTTGCGAGGATAAAATTTCCTCTTTTCTAAGGGGTCTCTATGGAGCTATCAAAGGTAGATTATTTTTAGGCCAAGATGGAGGATTAGGCTCATCATCCACATCTACTAAGGAGATATCAAGATACTACTGATCTTGCTCATCTCCTTCTGATTATTCATACTGGGTACGCCCATGTTGTTCTAGTGCTTGGCACTGTTGTGTATGTTGGGTCATCCGATGAGTATGGTTTTCAACTTATTTAGGGCATAATTTTGGTTGTGATGTAGTACATCTTTGGTTGTGCTTCCTATAATCACTTTGAGGAGGAATATTAACTCGCACTAGTCTATCCTCTCTCTCTTCATGCTCCTTTTGATCAAGGATGCATTTTTATCGCATGCACTGCTCATATAAATGTTGCCTAAACAACCTTTGATGTTGATAATCCTCATGCTCAAGGTGCTCATGATTTGCACGTACATCTTCCAATTGGTCTTGGAATATGCATTGTATCTACTCTGAAGCCAACCTTTGTGATTGATATATCAAATCGATTGCATGAGGCCTCTAGCTTTGTAGCTCTATTTGAGGGGCTTTATTAGTATGAGCCCCAATAGACTTGTCTACCACACTCTTGCCCTTGTCTGTGTAGATATCATTTGTGTTGTTTTGGAGTATTTGCTCTATGACCGCATGTATAGATGGGACATGCATGCTACAGGAGCACTTTGAGCATTCTCCTGTGATGTAAATTCATTGAAGGAGACCAACAATGGACTCCAAGGGTAAAATTGTAAGATAAGACATCATACAAAATACACCAGTAAAAGAAACCTACAAATTATTTCTTTCATTAACTGAATCTACACCCCATTACGATAGAGCCCCACTCCTTATACTCCCAAAAAGAAAAACCCTAGCCTATGCTACCCCCTTACTATTTTTAGAAACTCACTTGCTATTTTTAGTAACCCAAAAAAAATCTTGGATGGCATCCAAAATAGAATCATGCACTCGTTATTCAATAATACCCACTACCCCAAGATAATAACCCCACTCTAGTTCTAAACTAATATTTATGATAACTTTTTAGTTGCGAAAACTAAAAATTACATTAAAAGCTAATTTTGGGTCTCCTAGAGGCATTTTCTTGCGTGCAAACATAAGGGCCACTTTTATTAGGTTCTCCATACAATTTTACACGTTATAAAAAAAGAATAGGGTAAAACAGACACTCAGAGAAAACGTTATGGCCCTAGCAAGGTGCATCATTCTCCTCTGGTTGAAAATGAACTCAAATTCTATGAAATATGCTGATGAAATACCTCGAACTTGTCAATTTCAAGCCTTTTCAGTTCCTCAAAAATCCAAAATGTTATCGGCCTGGGATAAATCTTCCCACTATACCAAGAATTTTCTATAGTTGCCATTGCGTGTGGTGATCACTTTCCTATCAAGGACCTGCGCAATGTATTCCTTCTTCTTCTTAGGGATTTTATTCTCCCAAGCTATGGTATTTACCTATTCAACAACTACAATATCACCATGAAATTCATGCAAATTAAAGACATTGAAAACTGGTGAAATATCGAGGTCAACTGGCAATTTCACCTTATAAGCATTGTCATTCATTTTATGTAGAATTCTACAAGGGCCAATTTTCTTCATTTTCAATTTATTATATGTCCCCTTGGGAAATCGCTCCGTTCGAAGGTGAACCATAACCATGTAGCCAACCTAGAATACTTGGATGTGTATGTGCATGTCAGTGGCCTTTTTGTACTTAGTATTACTATTTTACAACTTATCTCTGACCACTTCCTGCAATTGTTGTATATGTTCAGCAAATGCTTTTGCATCATCACTAACATGCTCATGGATTGGTAATCAAACCAAATCTAGAAAACCCTTGGGGTTATGGCCATAAACAATTTGAAATGGTGATTTGCCTATCGAGTAGTTCACTGAGTTGTTATATGCAAATTCTAATTGCGATAAGGCTAAATCTCATTGTCATGGTTTCTCACCAACTATGCACCTCAAAGGATTGCCCAAGCTCTGATTCAAAACCTCAGTTTGTACATCAGTATGTGGATGATAAGCACTACTAAAATGTAGCTTTATGTCCAGTTTCTTTTACAATATCCACCAAAAAAGACTCAAGAACTTAACATCCTAATATGAAGTGATGGACTTTGGAACTCCATTCAGTTCACCACTTCATAAAACAAAAGTATTGTAATATTGGTTGCATCATTGGTTTTTTGGCAAGCAAGAAAATGAACCATCTTAGAAAACCTATCTACTACAACAAAAATGGAATCTTTACCTCGCTGAGTACGAGTTAGCCCTAGCATAAAATTCATGGCCATATTGGTCCACGATCCTAGGGAAACTAGTAAGGACGTATACAACCCTATATTTTGTACATGACCTTTAGCCACCTGGCACACTCTACATCTAGACACAAATCAAATTACATCTCTCTTCAATCATGGTCAATAGTACTTTTCCTCCACAAGAGAAACTGTTTTGTCTACGCCAAAGTGTCCTACCAAACCACCACTATGCAGCTCATGGATGATATTATCCCGCATGGAACCAACTTGTATGCACAACTTTTTCCTCTTAAAAAAATAGCCATCCTGCATAATATACTCAACAAATATTCGACCAACCTCACCCATAACTGGAGTTTTGTACTGTTGTACAATACTTCCAAAATCAACATCAGATTCATACAAATCCTTAATCCCCTCAAAGCCTACCACTGCATTCTCCATGGTGGTTACCAATAGTACTCTCCTGCTTAATGCATTAGCAACCTTATTATTCTTACCAGACTTATGCTTCAACATAAATGAGTATTATTGTAAAAAGGAAACCCACTTGGCATGTCTACTGTTTAATTTCTTTTGAGAATTGACATACCTTAAGGCTTCATGGTTAGTGTACATTGCAAACTCCTTGGATAACAAATAATGTCACCAATATTTTAGTGCCTGCATAATTGCATAAAATTCTACATCATAAGTGGAATAGTTCTTCCTTACCTCATTCAAATTTTCATTAAAAATGCTACTAGCCGCCCCTCTTGGCTCAACACAGTGCCAATCCCCACATGTGAAGAATCACAGTCAACTTCAAATATTTTGCTAAAATTAGGTAATATCAGCACAGGTGCTTCTGAAACCTTCTTCTTCAAGAGTTCAAAACTCTGAGTTGTTGCTTTTATTTATACAATTTTTTTCCTTCATACACTCTGTTATGGGTGCAAGAATACTGCTAAAATTTCTAATGAACTTACTATAAAAAGTTTCCAAACCATGGAGACTTCTCACCTTTGTTACATTCCTTGGAATTGGCCATTCAAGAATTGCCCTCACCTTTTCCTCATCAATATTTAGGCCATCCTTAGAAATTACAAAGCCAAAAAACACTAGAATTTCTTGGAGAAATCTACACTTCTTCGAATTAGCATACATTTTCTCTTTCCATAATAACTCGAACACCAATCTCACATGGTGTAAGTGCTCTTCTTCGATTTTACTAAAAATCAAGATATCATCAAAATAGACAACCACAAACTTACCAATGTATTCCCACAACACTTAGTTCATCAACTGCATAAAGGTACCAGCACATTTGATAACCCGAATGGCATCACCATCCACTTGTACAACCCATCTTAGGTTTTGAAAGGAGTCTTTCACTCATCCCCATCTCTAATTCTAATCTAATAATAACAATTCTGTAGATCAATATTGCTAAAGTAGCTAGCCTCTTCTAAGACATCCATCATATCATCCACTCTAGGTATTGGGAATCTGTACCTTATAGTAAATTTATTTATGAACCTGCTATATACACAAGTCCACCATAAGCCATCCTTCTTCAAAGTTAACAAAACGAGAGTTGCACAAGGACTCATGCTCTCCATTACTAATCCTTTTCGTATCAATTCTATCACTTGCTTATTCAACTCTATATTTTGGGTTGGGCTCAATAGATAGGCTATCTGGTTTGAAATAACTGACCTAGGAATTAGATCAATGTAATGTTGAATATTCCTCTTCGATGGTAACCCATCAGGTAACTCATTTGGTATGAAATCAACATACTCATTCAAAAACCTGTATGATTTCAGTGGTATAGGAACCTCCTCTACCTCTATCTTCGTCATTGTCGATGCATAGCACCAACCAGTTTTTTTTGCCTCTATGATAAACTCCTTTGTAGTCAACAAAATCTTGCCCTACCCTTCTTCCTAAAGAGGTAACAATACATCCTTGGTACCATGGTACCATCCTTCCAAAATATGTATGTATTTCAACCTCCATCATAGATGGTCTTCCTATCATACTGCCAAGGCCTCCCCAACAGCATGTGGTAGACATCCATATGAATCACATCACACCAAACTTCATCTTTATAAGTATTCCCAATTGAGAATTTTACTAAACATCTCTTATCAATAGTCACCTAATTTCATTTCTTGATCCATGAAATGTGATAGGGGTGTGGGTGCTTCTCACATTTTAGATTTATTTTATCTACCATTACATTAGAGACCATATTCTCACAACTAACACCATCAATGATTACTTTGCATACCTTTCCTCCCGATATGCATCTCATGCAAAAGATATTTGTTCATAGCTAGGACTCACCACCCTCATCTGCTTGTATTTTTGCCTTCTTTGGAGCAATCAACATTCTCTTTATCATGATATTCTCTCTCATGTCTACAGTAAATTTTGTCTTAGTTTCATCCTCTTCCTCAACTAGGTTGACTCTAGCCTATCCTCCCTGATTCCTCTCTTCAGCATCATAGTGGGTGCACTCAAATGATCTATGACCTTTCTCACCACATATAAAACAGGTATATTGATTTCATTATCAATTCCTATTTCAACCTCCCCCATTACCTCGATCTCCCCTATTTCCTCTTCCTCTTTGGTAGGTACTGTAACCTTGCTCGGTCTCTTTTTGTTTCTCTGTATTTTAAGGTTATCCCTTTGATGAGCTAGATCCACCATGCCTTCGATTTGGAGAAGATGCCAATCCATTCTTCCCTCTTCTATAATTACTCCTCTTATGCTTTTCTTTATCCCTTAAGACCATCTGATACACATCTTCTATAGTAAGGGTACGATGCACACTTAACTCATCTTGAATAGCATAACTTAGGCCATTTACATACATCACAACCCTTTGCTCTTCCATCTTGTTATGCTCCACATGAATAGATAGCTTTTAGAACTCATTGGTGTAGTCCTCGATGCTTTGGTCCTTCTATCGGAGGTTCTGAAATCTATGAAATAATATTTGGGAATAGTCTACAGGCACAAAATTTTCTTGCAAATTCTTCTTCATCTTATCCCAAGCCTTGAGATTTGATTTTCCTTTCCTCTATTCTTCCATCTATATATGATCCCACCAAATAAAAGCATTCCATTTCAACTGTGTACATGCGAGTTTCACCTTCTTTTCCTTAGCAAAATTACTCCATTCAAAATACTTCTCTATACTATTTACCTAATTGATTAGCTCCTCTAGTTTTAACCCACCAACATACTCGAAAACCTCGATATTGATTCTATCTCGACTTCTTTTAAATCCTTCCAAGGCTTGAATCAACATATTTTCAAAAAAAATTGGTTCTTTCACATGATGCTCAAATCAGTCTTCCTTAGTCACAGTCTCATTATCAAATTCTAGATCTGGATCCACACTGGTGCAAGCCTCCACCATGCGGTTAATTGCACGAGTCAACCATGCTATTTTTGCATGCAAATCCTCCATTTGCTTATTTATTTGGGCATAGATCCCTCGCCCTCTCCCTCTTCTATTCATATTATTTCCACTAGTGAGATATCATCTGCTCTGATACCAATTGATTTAAATTTACTTCAAGAGATCGACAATGGACTCCAACGGTAAAGTTGCAAGATAAGACATAATACAAAATACATCGGTAAAAGAAACCTACAAATGCTTCCTTTCATTAACTGAATTCACATCCCCTTACAATAGAGCCTCCCACTCCTTATACTCCCCCAAAAAGAAAAACCCTAGCCTACGCTATCCCCTTACTATTTTTAGTAACTTTCTATTTTTAGCAACTCACTTGCTATTTTTAGTAACCCAAAAATAAATCTTGAATGGCATCCAATATAGAATCATGCACCCGTTATTCAATAATACCCACTACCCCAAGATAGAAACCCCACTCTAGTTCTACACTAATAGTTATGATAACTTTTTAGTTGTGAAAATTGAAAATTATATTAAAAGCTAATTTTGGACCTCCTAGAGACATTTTATTATGCGAAAACATATGGGCCACTTTTCTTAGGTTCTCCATGCAATTTTGCATGTTCTAAAAAAAGAACGGGGTAAAATAAATACTTGGAGTAAAAGTCATGGCCCTGACAAGGTGCATCATCCTGGCTCATTGGTATGCCTTTGTATCATCCTGGCCCATTGGTATTCCTTTGTATCATACTGGCTCATTGGTATGCCTCTGTATGTCCCCACTGTGTGTGCTCGTGGAGCGATAATGCACAGAAGAGGTCCTATACCCTAGTCTCCCTAGAAATTGATCTAGAATATTAAGCTGATTAGTCCTCCAAGGTTCATTTAGAGGTGTACCATTGAGTCCAATTGTGGCAAGATCTATTGCAAACCTTCCAGGTTCATTAAGGTTTGGAGTCCTCAGGGTTCTTCATTCTGACGTAGCCCTATCTTCTTACCCCTAACTAAGTAGATCTTCTCTATGTCTATTATGTGATGAAGGGGGCCTTGAGCCACCCTCAATTTTGTCACTGAGGAGTGTGTGTTATGTCCTCTAACTGGGGTATTCTGATGAGAACTCCTATGTGTCGAGTTGTCACCTCTAATACTAGCTTAACGTTGTTCGGGGATATCATGTGGAAGAGGTTCTAACACGTTATCTTGTGTGTGATCAGAAGCTTTGACTTTGGACTTGGTTGTGTGCCACGGATGCATCTCTGTGTGTTGACCATGATGTGGATTTATCTCTTAAGTTTTAGAAAATACAAAGTATACAAGGATATTTATCTATTTTAAATATTCTTTATGAGTCTTAAAATTGTTTAGTGTATTTTGGTTCATTGAGTACATAAGCTAAATCTCATCATGTTTGTAAGCTTGTTTATGATATTCTTGTATAGTTTAAGGTATTTCACCTGTATACTCATAGCTCGATAATCGAAAATTAAATTCTAGTCACGTAAACCCACCAAAGTATGGATATGAAGCCCATACCCAATAAGGGAGCACATGTACTACTGATTCTCATCCAACACACCATGCTCATCGATACACCCATTTGAAGAGGAGTGCATGCTATTTTTCATGGATATGATAGTTCTTGAATTAGACTTGGCCATGGTCGGGTCCCGATAATACAATTTCAAATGAGCCAACCAAGTGGTAATGACATCCACCGTTGGTCTCGATCAATGGGTTGGATGTGAGAGCCCAATGCCACTGATGTTTAAGTAAAATATGGTGAGTGTGGGTTTATTTTAATTTTACATAAAAATAAAATAGATCGCAAAGCACACATGATAATTTCCTACAATGCCTAGGAAACAACGTTTTAAATTTAGAGAAATGCAATGTTAAATGCTATTTAAATTAAGAGAATGCAATGCAAAATTACATGAAAATGGCCTTTGGATAGGTCCCAAGCATGCAAAACTCTACCACATAGTTTAAATTATAGTTGTTATTTTGTACAGTAGTCAACAGACTCGGTAGCTGGATAGAAATGTAACCCAAAAACTTAGCTATTGTTGACAATAATAGCTAATAGAGTTGGCTGCTATTGTTAGTCTCGACTAACAGAAGATAGAAATATTTTCATATATTTTTCTTAGATTTTAGCTATGTGAGCTAATTTAAACCTATTTATAGGAAAACACAACAATAAAGAAAATATAAAAAAGGGATAATTACCAAGAATCCCTCATTCGATGAAGAGATAGGCTGCCTACTATATTTTCCTCTACTATCTGCTAGCCACTACTTTTAAATGTGGTTGAAATGCTAGTCATTGTTGTTAACCGCAACTGGGACTGTGTGTCATAGTTTTCAAGCACGACTAAGACCTGCAATGCAAAATAGAGAAAAATCAGCAAAATACAATGAAATTTGTAGGGTTTCCACCATGAACGCCACTATAGAAAGCTATGAAAACCACACAACTAAAGCTATTGCAACATAAATAATTGAAAGCATGTAATTTATGTAATCATTTGACAAAAAGAAGATAACAAAGGAAGCTCTCTTTTATTGACCAAATGAATCTTTGATTATAATTTGTCCCTCTTAGGGATATCAAAATTTGATACAATGTTACAATATGCAAATAACCTCGAAATGGAGAGGGTGTGCTTCACAAGGTTTTCATATCTCCACCAACTCTGCTTGAGGACTTAATAGGATGCCTCCTCCATTGTCAAGAGGAATTTGATGTTGAGATTTCTTTTAAGCTTGAAAGAACCTATCACCTATGTACAATAAACAACAAAATACATCAAACACATAGGAAGCCTCTCATGATGAAGCTATTGTTCAAGAAATGCAAGAAATAAGGCTAATGCTTGAAAGAAACATAAGTATATGCAAATATGCTTATAAAATGGTTAAATCAATGTAAATCATACCTTAAAACATATAGATCTAGCTAATATAACATGTAATTTGAATTAAAAGTGTGAATAGAAGCTAATCTATGAAGATTTATAAAAACAAGTAAATGTGACACAAATTAAGATAAAGTTACCTCTAATATTGCAAATTAACCATGTAAATATCTACTATAAAACTAATCTATGCTAGATTAACCTAATTGCATAATTGAAAAGAGAAATCTACGTCTAAAATGGAGGAAAAAGGAAATAAAACCCTAGCCATGGGTGCTCAAAGCAGTTGGCTAAGAATGTGAGCCATGATTGATAGCCGCGGCCACAAGAAAATATTATTTTCTCTTAAAACCAAGGCTAGAAATGCTTAAATCCTCCAAGGAATTGATGATCAAAGGTCACATCTGTGTTCAGAAATATATTGGCAATTGAATTTGTTAGAATTTATGTTGGATTGGTGTGGAATTGTGAAGTTTGCTTCTCAAGCCTCTGGAAGCTCCATTGTTGCAAAGGTGGTTATCAAACTGGATTTTGGTAGCATCTCCTTACTCTTCACAAGGTGCAATTGGCTCTCCATTTCGGCCAGACTTTGCTATAATAAAATTGAGATTGAATTGGCCTAATGGAGGGGCCTATAAATAGACTCCCCAAATCCTAATATTGGCTTTCCAAGGAAGCCAAGATAAAGAATTTCTAGGTTAGGATAGTTGGGAGGAAACATCCAAAAATTTCCTCACTCAAAACCACCTGAATTGGTTGCAAATGTAGTTCTAACAACCAATTTGGATCATCTCGAGGTAGGGCTAGTCATGGCTACTCAGCACGAACCCTAGTTGCGGTTGTCAACCATGGTTGAGATCTTAGCTATGGATGCCATCCGTAACTAAGGTTGAATAGGCCTAGGATGCCTAAAATGAGTGGTTAGAACCACTGCTTAGCCTTGGTAGGGTCCAAGGTCATTCATATGGTCTACAAAGGTGTCCATATGAATATTCTCCTAAACATGACATGTTTTAGGTGTCTACACCCACTATCACTCATGTTAAGGCCTCATCATCGATGCATCGATGATCACCCTATCCGACCAGTGACGTGTCCTTTCCTTTTATAACTTAAGGGTTTAGGCATCATAGGTTGTCACCTTCCCCTTATCTTCATACAAATAAAAGGTCTCAAAGACCTGAGAGTAACCTCATCATATTTTACCTAAATTACCTAAATTCTTTTTCGAGGTCTAACCCCCAAGTCAGTCCCCACAATCATAGTGATTTCATTTAAGCCTCATCACTGATCTCAAGTTCCCATCACTCTTCCATACATGATCATCCTAAGACATAACCAACCATGTTAACCACCAAAAGTATAAAAACTTCTTTTATATAATTGATAATATTCCTCCATCATTGATCTATCCATGATTAGCCTAAGTCAAACGTTAATGGCACTAGTCAAACAAGGCTAAGCTCTAGTCAATCAATCATAAATAACCCTCGTCATTCATCAATCAGTGACTATTAGTTGATAAAAAAAAAACATTTTAATGGTTTGGGCCTCATGAATTTACTTCCCCCCATATTAATAACATTTTGGTCATTCACTAAGCCCTAAGTCCTAAGTCCTGGTAAGGTCATGCACCAATCAAGATTTATGGTTTACCTAGTCCTCCCTAACATCTCCTAAGGTTGTAAAATTTCCCCCACCATGGTATTTTCCATTCTAAATACTTTCTAAAAGCATAAAATTTATTAAGTCTCCTATTTATATTACCATCAAGATCCTAGGTCTCTATCACTAATGAAATACTCTCATCACTGGTCAACCAATGATAGTGCTGGTCAATCAGTGATAGGCTCTCTCCCTTCATCGATCTGAAGGTCCCATCACCAATACATCAGTGATGGCGTAAGTAGACCAATGACAAGACCAATCACACAAATAGAAAAAATGATCTAGATCCGATCAAGCAGATCAATGATTCATCCTCCATCAAAAATCAAAGAGAAAAGACCTTACATCAGGTAGAAAACCAAATGATGGTTCAAGGTACATGTATATTTTCCCAAGGACTAACAAGATCAAAAAGGTACTCATAAATATCTCAGAAGTGGTCATCCTAGGAAGACTCAATCGATGTGGTAGTAATGAGAGTCCAACACAACAAACTAGAAGATCTACTAGGCCAATCATGATACCAAGTTATCATAAGAGTACCATTGTAGCCATTACAAAAAGGTAAGGTGGTCACAATTGCAAAAGCACTCTCTAAAATATAGTAGTTGGGACTAAAATTAAAGCCTTGCATGCAAATGATATCCTATGTTATTTTAAATACCATACTCGAAGCATTTGAGACCTCATCATAGTTGGATTTCAGCATGAGAATTCAGAAAGGATGATTGAGGAGAGAGAGTTAGAGTATCACCATTGCAATTTATAGTCATGGCTTCTTCCAATACCCCTATGAAGTCTTCCAGCATTCCTAAGAAGTCTTCCAAATCTCCTAAGATGATCGATGATGAAATTATAGACATAGTTCTGAAAGTCATCAAGGCATATCGTTACAAAAACTTCTCTGGTAAACCGATTAAGAAGAAAAATGAAGATGTTTTAGTGTAGATAGGTCCTTATAGGGTGAAATAAGAAGAATAAATACAAGATTTCAAAGATGAGATAATCTATTGCTTTGAGCACACACAGGAAAACTATAAGAAACACCAAACGCTGCTCAAATATATCTTTAGGAGAGCAAAGAGGGACCAATATGCAAATAACCCATACTGTAATAAGTGGAATAGCAACCTAGGGAAACTTATATACCCTAGGGTTTATCATTTATCTGATATCTTGTCATTATTGGTGGTAGCATACAACCCAAAATCCAAGGCTATCCTCAATCACCAAGACTAAAAGATCTTAAAAATTACAAAAGAAGCCATTCAAAAGGTGTTCAATATTTCTCTAGCAAAGTTAGTCCCCAGAGCTAAGGTACTTGAATTGCAGTCTTCCTTTATGCTCAATACTACGTTTTATCCAAAGATGTTTGGCTATGATTACAAAGTTTCTTATAAATTCCCCATTGAGAAAGTTACTCTTAGAACTTGGGCCAAGGACTATGTGGACATGATAAACATCACATTGAGGATAAGAGACCTAGATAATGTCAGAAGAGAGGTAATGTATATGGCAATGTAGTTGAACAAAATAGGAGAAATACCTATGTATCTATGGGAAGAAATCATAGAAGAAAACTTACACAGATAGCTCACAATATTACAAGAAGCCATTAAATAAAAAAGGGAGGTAATACCAGAATTCATGTACTACTCTTTCCTTATACACCTTATCCTAGGCCAATTGAATGCTCAAACAATTTGAGCTCTAGGAGTTAACATCGATTTGGTTCAAGAGATATTACCTTGGATTCATAAGGGTTGGTCTAATTTTAGTGAATTCATTGGGAGATTTACTACTGTTATTTATCATGAGATGTGTGGCCAAAATCCATCGAGAATCACTACTGGGATAAATAATTTCCTACGTAAAAATAAGTCAAGAGACTTATTTTTTGTAAAATAATTTATGTATATCAGGCTATATTGTGCAAAGATACCCTTGAAAGCACTTTTGAAGTACTACATAATGTCTATAGTTGCACTAGAAATTGCTAGGCAAGTAGCCAAAGAAGTGAAAATGAGGGTTAATAGAGGTAAAGCAAGAGTCCCTTGGCTCAAGTTGCCTTTCAAGCTAGGGCACTACATTTACAAAGGGTATTATAGCTTGCTCAGAGCCATTTGGAGAATGGACGATTATGGCTTCGTAGAAATTACTTGGAGAGCTTATGATCCACGTGGAGATTATGACAAAGAGATATTGAAAGTAACGAAGTTGCATATGGGGCATGAAAAAAATCCATTCAAGGATGCTATGCAGATCGCTATCGCCTATAAAGAGAATTTAACATGAGTCTAGAAGATAAAGGAAAGACCTTACACATCAATAGAGTAAGTTGGAAAGCACAGGTATGATCTTAACATGCTCATATTGGGTACCATAGATGCTCCATTAATCCTGGTGATCCACCCCAACAAACTTGAAGATACTTTCCTCCAAGTACTCAAGAAGGATCTATAATGGATTGAAATAGCCATCCAGAAGGCCTTACCTAGAGAAGTAAATTTTTAGCAAATCGAACCAGATAACTAAGGCTAGGAGGAGGTGACTATATGGGGAGCCACCCGAGGAGATATATCAAGTCAAGGCTTTCCTTATGCTAGATCTGTGTTAATATTTTCTTTAGATCAATGAATATTATCTTTTTGGTTTGGTTGTAGAGCATATGTGTCTATTTATGAAATCTTGCTTCAGTATTTCCTTATCTCCTTCAAGTGTAAGCAACCTAAAATCGATGTTTAGATTGATTGATGTAGCCCTGAGTTTAGTTTGGTTAGAGTAACCTATTTTTATCACCTACAACCTATTTTACGATGGATGCCTTTCATTTATAATTTGTGTGTACTTGAGCTAGGTAATGCCTTCTTTTTGAGTGATAATTGTAGGTATTTAGACTGATGTTGTTACACTTGTGTTTCGTGTGCAAATCGATGAGGTGGTGGTGTTAAATAAAATAATTGTTTTATATCCCAAATCATCTATTCATTTTTGAATAATTACATATATATATATAGAACATAAGGAAGGTGAGGAAGGGGGTTGGAGAAGAAGGAGGAAGGAAGTCAGCGTGGAGGGATAAGGAAAGGAAAGGAGAGATAAGGGGCACAATAATAGGGAGGAAAGGGAATACGAGAGAATAGGGAGAGGAGAGAATATCGGGAGAGGAAAAATAAAATCTTGTCGACAATTAAACCTTGCCGACAAACACCATTGTTTTCACACTAAGCCTAGAAAAACCAGATATTTCTAGGCCTTAACCCTCTTCACATTTGCAACATTCTCCCCCTTAAATTTGAGAGGACTGACAAGATAGTCTCTCAGCTTTATAAATTGAGCTTTAGCCATCGCTTTGGTGAAGATATCTTCAATGTTCTCCAAAGTGCGGCAAAATTTAAGCTCAACAATCTCTTGCTCCACCATGTCTCGGATGAAGTGGTACTTCATATCAAAATGTTTCGTTCTACTATGGTGGATTGGATTGTATGCCAACTGAATGGCACTAATGTTGTCACAGTAGATTCTGGTCGGACCACTTTGCTACTCTCCAATCTCTTCCAACAGTTTTCTTAGCCACAAGGCTTGAGTACTAGCATAGGTGACTGCTATATACTCAGCTTCTGTAGAAGACAACGCTACCACAGTTTGCTTTTTGGAACTCCAAGTTATTAGTCCTGATCCCAGACTAAAACAATTCCCTGAAGTTGATTTCCTGTCATCAATGTTACTACCCCAATCACTATCACTGAAGCCTACAAGCTTGATAGTGTTACATTTATGGTAATGGATTCCAAAATCCAATGTACCCTTCACATATCTAAGAATTCTCTTAGCTTCCTACAAATGCAATTCAGATGGGCTAGCCATAAATCGAGAGACAAGAGAAACAACATACTGAATATCAGGTCTAGTGTTGGCGAGAAACATCAAACTCCCAACCATACTTCTGAAAGTGGTCACGTCAACTTTTGATGCTCCATCATCTTTGCTTAATTGGATCCCATGTCCAACTGGAGTTGCAACTGGTTTGCAATGCTCCATAGCAAACTTCTTGATCATGTCCCGAGCATACTTATGTTGATAGATGAAGATCCTTGTATCTGACTGATGAACCTCCATTCCAAGAAAGTAGTGCATTAAGCCAAGATCCTTCATCTCAAATTGCTTCATCATGGAGCGCTTGAACTCCATATTCATTTTTTCATTACTACCCATGAATATGAGATCATCCACATACAAGAAAACTATGAGGATGTCATTACCTTGCTTCAGGGTAGTAAAGGGTGGGTTCATTTCTGCTTCGGTGAACCCAAAATCTTTGAAGTACCCATCAATGCGTGAGTACCAAGCTCGTGGTGCCTTCTTGAGGCCATAGAGTGCCTTTTTAGTCTGTAAACAAGGTGCTCCTTACCTTTCTCTTGAAATCCTTGAGGTTGCTCAACATACACTTCCTCTTTCAAGTACCCATTGAGAAAGGCACTCTTCACATCCATGTGTTGAATTTTCCAACCTTTGTGAGCAGCTAAAGCAAGAACTGTTCTGATGGTCTCCTGTCTGGCTACAGGAGCAAATGTCTCCTCATAATCAATACCATACTTCTGTGTAAATCCTTTTGCAACCAATCTTGCTTTGTGCCTTTCAATGCTTCCATCAACATTGAATTTGGTCTTGAAGACCCATTTGCATCCAACACATTTCTTGCCTTTAGGAAGCTTTACCAGCTCCCAAGTGTCGTTGTTTTTATAGAGGTTATCTCCTCTTTCATGGCATCTTGCCAAATTTTTTGAGTACATGCCTTCTCATAACTAGAAGGTTCAAGCTGTGCACTAGTTAACAAGGCATAGTTAACTATATCTCCCCGAGGTTCTTGGGAGTCATCATCACCATACAAATGCATATTTTCAAGTCTTTGCAAGACTGAACTCATTTCACTAGCTTGACTTCTAGTATATCTTCTTTGAAAGTTTTTATCCAACATCTGATAAGATGGATGATGTTGGAGTGTTCTCTTACCTCTGGATGGAGAATCAATATCCATTGGTGAGGAACTGACCGACCTTTGAGGAGAAGGACTTGGTGAAGAAGTTGAACTCGAAGATGAACTTGGGCTTGTTGGAGGAGACTTATTACCTTTCTGCGGTGATTTTTGTTGCACTTGTTTAGAAACTGCATCATTGGATTCATCATCACTGAATATTTGGGGCTTACCCCATTCTCCCCCTTCATCAAAAATCACATCCCTAGAAAGCACAATCTTTCGAGTCCTGGGATTGTAGAGTCGGTAAGCTTTTGTGTTCTCATAGTACCCTACAAATATGCATGCCTGACTCTTTGGATCAAGTTTTTTTCTCAGCTCATCAAGAATATGAGAATATGCCAGTGAACCAAACACTCAAAAATGCTTGACATTTGGTTTCTTACCATACCATGCTTGGTAAGGAGTTTTCCCTTTCAAACTTGAAGTAGGGCTCCTATTCAAAATATACACACCTGGTCCCTGTCGCATCTGCCCAATACATATTACTCAAATGCTTCATCTGAAGCATAGATCTTGCCATCTCTACAATGGTGTGGTTCTTTCTCTCAGCCACACCATTCTGCTGTGGAGTGTAGGCAGCAGTGAACTGCCTTTTTATTCCATGTTCTTTACAAAAATTCAAAAATTCATTAGAGGAGTATTCTCCTCCTTTATCTGATCTTAAACACTTAACAAAATATCCACTCTCATTTTCAAATCTTGTTTTAAAATCTATGAAGCAATCAAATGCTTCATCTTTATGCTTCAAAAAATATATCCAGCACATTCTTGAAAAATCATCAATAAAAAGAAGAAAGTAAGAGTTGTTACCAATGCTCTTGGTCTGCATTGGACCACGGATGTCCGAATGCACTAGTTGGAGTGGATAACTGGCCCGCCATGCTTGCCCTCATGGAAATTTGGCCTTGGCATGCTTGCCCAAAGCACAACCTTCACAGACTTCTTTATTATCCTAAACTTTAGGAAGTCCGGTCACCATCGCTTGAGAGGTTAACATCTTCAAACTAGCTGAATTCAGATGACCGTATCTCAAGTGCCACAACACACTTGGATTTGAAATAGCAACATTTGCTAATTGATCTCCCCCTGGCTGACCAAACCTTAAAGGGAATAGCCTATTCTTTGTCATTGGCACTTGTGTAATAATTCTATTACTATTATTTTTATCAAAAATGGTGCATTTACCCTCATCAAAAAGCAACTTGTAGTTCTTTTCTAACATTTGACCAACACTTAAAATATTGTGTTGGAGATGGGGTGTGTAATAGATATCACTTACTTGCTTAACACCTTCTTTAGTTGGAACCACCATGGCTCCAATGCCTTCAACTGCCAATGACTTGTTGTCCCCCAACTTGATGTTGGATTTGTAGGAAGAATCCAGGGTAGCAAAGAGTTCTTCTTTGCCACTCATATGATTTGAACACCCAGTGTCCAAAATCTAGGTGTCATTCATGTTCTGATCTGATTGGCCATATGAGAGAAAGAGATTTGTGGTCCCTTCCTCTTCTCCAAAATTGCCATACTGACTGCTCTAGTTGTTGCTGCTCCCTTGTGAAGGTTGCTTTGACCAACAGTCACGAGCATAGTGGCCAGGTTTGCCACAATTGTAGCAAACTTGCTTTGACTTGTCATTTCCTTTTCCTCGGCCTGGATGCTTTCCTCTATTCTATTGTCCACCTCTATTCTGACCTCCACCTCTGTTTGAAGATCCTCCTCTACTTGGGGTTCCACCTCATGGACTATTCTTGCCTCTTCCTCTGTATTGACCTCTACCACGACTTCTACCTCTTCCTTCTTGTGAAGTGAAGGCTTTATCATCTCCTCCATGGCTGGTGGAAGGAGTGTCCTACAATATTTCTTCATGTGAAAGAAGAGAACCAATCAGTGCTTCAAAAGAAAGAGTAGTCAAATCTTTTGACTCTTCAATAATGATTGCTACATGATTCCACTTTGGAAGAAGTGTTCACAACACTTTCTTCACCATAACCTCAGGCTTAATATATTCACCTAGAGTGACCATTTTATCTACTATGGCTTTAACCCGCATGCAGTAGTCTCCTACTTTCTCATTTTCCTGCATTCAGAGATTTTCAAAATCTCTCTTCAGTGTTTGAAGTCTAACCTATTTTACTTGATCACTACCTTGAAAGCTTTCCTTCAAAACTTTCCAAGCATCTTGAGCTGTGACACAGGATGCTATTCTAGGAAAGATACTTTTATCTAGGGCTACTTGTAAATAGTACAGGGTAGAGGAATTATTTTTTTGGGCTTCTTTTCTAGTTTTTTTATCTGCAACACTCAAAGCTGCCCATTCAGCAGTTGTGGGTTCTGTATACCCTTCTGTTACAATATCCCATAAACCTTTGCCTATTAACAAAGTTTTCATCTTAATCGACCAATATTCGTAATCACCACCATTGAACTCAGGGATTGGTAGACTAGTATTGGATGCCATTTCAGAAAGCAGACTTTATTTCAATTGCAAACAAGTAGTACAAAGAAGTACAAAATAGATCACTGATTTAAATCAAATCTAGCCTTTTTAATACGCTCACTGATTTGGCGTTCTTCTTCTGATTTGGCATTCGAAACTGGAAGGGCGAAGTTGTCTGCTTCATCGTCACTGATCACAATGACTTCTGGTGCTTCTTCTTCTTCTGGTTCTTCTTCCCCTTCTTCCTCTTCCTCTTCTTCTTCTTCTTCTTCTTCTCCTACTGATTCTGGATCAGGAGAGCGTGGTGTATAGCTCTCACTTGATTCTACTTTAGGCACTACAGGGGTATAACTGTCACTCGATTGTCCTTCAGGGATGACTTCAACCATCTCGGACTCTTCTATTCTTTGCCCGAAGATATTGTCCTCTGAGTCAGCCTCGTATCTAGAATCGGGCTTCCTCTGGTGGGCTATGACTGCATTTTGTAATTGGGTGAAAACTGTATGCAAATCGTATCTTCAAACTTTTTCGTCAAACCATTCGGCGTTCTCTCTTTGTAAAAGAGAACAAAGAGCATGATAGCATCCGGTTGATCTGATCATCTACTCATCAATGCAAAAAAAAAATTCATTAGAGCCTCTAAGGTTAAAATTTTCACCCTTTTCCAGCCGCTGAGGCTATTACAAAACAAATATTTAACCTTGAACGAGGTTCCAAGGGGCAGCTCTCACTTTTCCAGGTTCACAATATGCAAATTTTCACTTTCCACTTTTCACAATTTTTTTTTCCAAAAAAAAGTTTTCAATTTTTTTATAAAGCCCTTTTTTAAAAAAAAATTAATAATCAATAATGCTTTTAATAAATTAAAAATAAGTATATTAATAAAATAATTAAAAGCATTTATTTGAAAATTAAATTCAATTTAAAAGAAACTTTAATAAAATAATAATAAAACTTTTTTAAAACCTTTTATTATTCTGGTGATTCAAACTCGTGACCTCACGTATGCAGACAAGCACCTTTGCCGCTACGCCGCACGGCTCCTCTAAAAAACAATCCGCCCGCTCTTCCTCTTAAAGCTCCGCCTTGACGAAAAAAAAAAAACTTTTTTTTAAACCCGACGGGATTCGAACCGGGGTCCTCTCCTTTGCAAATCCGCCAACGTAACCAACCACGCTGGGGGCTCGGTTGGAATGATAAATAGGGCCGCGTGATATATTATCGTCCGACGACAATTTTTAAAAAAAAAAACTCTAAGTCTTTTATCCCACATGCAGTGGGAAGAAGACTCTCGTGCTGCTTTTATATGCCCGTGAGCACAAAAGAACTCGGTTGCCTTCGGGCAATCGAGACCTCCTTTTGCCAATGAAGACTCAAATGAACACTCGCCACATGTCATGCATCTCCCCGCTCCCTCCGTGTCGTATCTTGTTTTGCATGTGTCCTCGTCAGTCTGCCACCCATCTGCTCGCCTCGATCCACGTGCTGCCCAATCAGCACTCTTCCAGCTGCCACGTGTCCTCTTGCCACGTCAGCTCTCACTGTCTACTATCTGCCTTCTCGATCCATGTATGCCCAGCTATCCCTGATAGCTCCTCAACTCTCTCTGTCTACTATCGTGTCCACCTCGGGATGCATGCTACGCTAGTAACTGCCACCTCGGACAACTTCCTGCTGACTACTCCCTTCTCACCTCGGGATCCATGCCCCAATTTTTGCACCCCTGGCCCTTCGGCTCTGATACCAGAATGTTAAATAAAACAATTGTTTTATATCCCAAATCATCTATTCATTTTCGAAAACTTACATATATATAGAACATAAGGAAGGTGAGGAAGGGGGTTGGAGAAGGAGGAAGGGAGTCGGCGTGGAGGGATAAGGAAAGGAAAGGAGAGATAAGGGGCACAATAATAGGGAGGAAAGGGAATACGAGAGAATAGGGAGAGGAGAGAATATCGGGAGAGGAAAAATAAAATCTTGCCGACAATTAAACCTTGCCGACAAACACCGTTGTTTTCACACTGAGCCTAGAAAAACCAGATATTTTTAGGCCTTAACCCTCTTCACATTTGCAACATGTGGTTGTTCATCACATGCCTCTATGTGGTTTTTAAAAATCCTTAGATGTAGTTTTCATCAGGTAAGCTCACTAAAATATTTGAAAGCTATTAGCACATTCTTGTATCAATTATAATCTATGCACAAATGCTTACACCAATGTGAATGGGTAACTTTTATTGGTTAAATATCCCCTTTTTTGGTTCTTATTTAATCCCCTATGATGGTGCTTTGTTGTGTGTTGATGATATTAGATAGAAGAAGCTTATTGCTTTTGGTGGTCATATTAGATGTTTAGATTCATGATTAATCAACATAGATTTGCTTGTATTTGCCCCTGTGTCTTCTACAAATGCTTCATCAAAGAATATGTAAACAAAGGATCAGCTTTGAAAATATATACTGGCAAATATGGCAAGAAATCCTAAAGAAGACAAGGATTTTAGCATTAAATATGGACTTTTGTGCTTCAAATATAGGGTTGTCATACCGATTATTAGTAATTTAAGGAGTTTAATCATGCAAGAGATACATAGATCTCCTTATTCTACTCATCCTAGATGGGCTAATATGAGGAAGAATATGAAAAAGATCTTCTATTGGATCGGTATGAATAAGGATATCATCGATTTTGTGGTAAGATGCATGGAATGCTAGAAAGTGAAAGTTGAGCATTGATATCCGATATGATATTTATACTCACATGATATACCTATACAGAAGTGGCAGTTATATCCATAGAATTTATTGTGGGACTACCCAAGAACATGTACCAACATGATGCAATCTTGGTAGTGGTCAACAAGTTGACCAAGGTTACACACTTTATACTAGGGAGCACGAAAGATGATGCTCTTGTGGTGGCTAACACATTTACCAAAGAGATATTCAGGTTACATGGGTTTCCTAAAGTGATTATCTTGGATAGAGATTCCAAATTTACATCCACATTCTAGCAAGCTCTTCATTGTGTAGTTGGCACAAAGCTAAACATAAATTTTGCATACCATTTTAAAATAAATGGTAAAAAAGAAAGGGTAAACCAGGTCTTGGAATACATGCTTCAAATGTACTACATGGACCAAAAGTCTTTATGGGAAGACTTTTTGCATCTGGTAGAATATGTGTATAACAATGGTCTTCATGCTTCCTTGGATATGGTCCCATTTGAAGCCCTGTATGGCAGGCAATGTAGAAATCCTATATCTTGGCATAATTCGAAGTATCATATTAATGATCAAACCAAACATAATTTGAGAGATGTAATAACAACTTAGGATAATCAAGCAGAGGCTTAAGGAAGTCATCGATCATTAAAAGAGCTATATTGATCTCAATAGATCACCCAGAGAATTCTCTATGGGAGATAGATTATTATTAAGAGTAAAGGCCATGAAAAGCACCATCAAGTCTTTGGATCCCAAATATGTTGGGCCCTTTGAGATCACTAAGAAGATCAGTCTTGTGGCCTATTGTCTCACCTTGCCACCCAACCTGTCAAAGATCCACTTATCCTTAGGAGATATATTGTTGATCTTGACCATGTATGGAATGTTTCTAATTTGTAGATAGACAACCTCTTTATAATTTAGGTGAAGCTTGTGAAGATTATGGAGTTCCATTCAAAAATGATGAGGAACTAAACTCTAGAGCAATGTAAGGTCTGGTGAGATCGATATTCTAAAAATAATACCTCTTGGAAGAAAGTGATTGATATGTAGAGATATTTTCCATATTTATTTGAAAATTAAATGTAATTTTAAAAATTGTAGGACATTGGTGAAACATAGATGACTATGTTTAGTCCAAGGGGGTGGTATGTCATGACCCTCCCTTGGTGAACTTATTCATATGATAGAATTATGAATTGATATGCTATTTTAATGATAGATTAAATGGCTTTATGATGATTAGTTGATATCAATATTTATTTTATTTAAGAATGTAATGCTGCTAATGGATTTACATGATTGGGTGGGCAAAGGACTGACCACCAGGAATGAGGTGATCCATGAAATAAAAAATGGAAATAAGGGTTTAGATGGTTAAAATTATCTAACACATGATTTCTACATTTAGACTTAGTCCATGCATTTGCATCGTGTAATATCATTTCTACATTTATGTGATTGATGTATTTATCTCCATGGCATTTAGCATTTGGTTTGTTTCTTGTGGTTTGAGTTACTTTAGATAGATATAAAGTAATGTAGAATTTTTAATGGTTTCTTATAAATAATGGTTAGTAGTAAGTAGTTACTAATATTTTATGATATAAACCTTCTTGCAATATTTATTTGCTTATGAAACTATATTCAATTATTAATAAAATTTGATTTTGGACTTTAGAATGGGATTATAATGTATTTTTACTAAAAATATCTATTAATAAGAAGGAATGATAATGTTTTGAACATTAAAATAAATGAAAAATACCAATTATTAAAATAAATTTGCATTGTTTAAATTTAAACCAAATGAAATGAAAAGGTTTGCAGGTAGTTGTTGAGTTCAATTCGTGATTGGATTCTCTTCCGATTTTCTTTTAAAGACCCTTATGATGATGAGAAGGAGGATCTTATTTGGAGGAAGAGTTTTTGCTTCATCAGAGAACATGGAATACAAAAAGGGTTTTGAGGTTTTTTTTGAAGAGCGAAAGCAACAAGGAACTTTGTCTTCTATGTGCACTTTGATATTCTCCAATCTAGTATCTGAAAAAAAGGTACTATGTGTCTATTGTATTCTGCTTGAATAAGTTGCTTCAGTTTTGTGAAATGAAATCAATAAAGAATGAATTGCTTTAATACAATAGATTGGTTTTGCATGCTTCAAATATAAGAGACCTACATTGTGAAAATCATAGAGGAGCTAGGTAAAATATTTTTCCTTCGTTTGTTGTATCCATACTTGGGAAATGTGACTTGATATGTTGAGAGTGGGATTATGCTTTACTTAGATCATCCTTGGAGAAGAATGTTATGTTTATTCTAAACATGTGTCTTTAGTATATCAGACCATATTATAGAATGACCAACTGGGACCCTGTGTGTTTAGCTTGAGTTTTCATATTGGGATTCTTTCTTCCCTGATCCACATAGCCAATTCCCTATGATGCCTCTACCTAATATGTTTGTGGAGAATACAAATGTCTGTGTGAAGGCTAAAAACCCTGTGTTAACATTGTATGAGATGATTTAGGAGAGTGTGCCTACCTATGTGAAGGCAGACATCGATAACATAAATCCCAGGTAACCCTACGTAAGTATTAAGAGTACCTTGTATGTCATAAGTTACCTTTGGTCTTTGATAGTAGGGTTTGTGGCCATAATAAGATGTGCACCATGGTTCAACCTAAATTACACCCTGGTTTGGCCTACGTTACACCCTGGTTTAGCCCGCATTATGCCCTAGTTTTACTACATTCATAGAATTACAATGAAACCAGTACATAATCCCATTTTGGTTTTAATTTGATGCCTAAGGTAATTAGGATATTAATAAATATTGTTATTTTTGCCCATCATAATAATTGTATGACATAGTTTTAATGAAATGTTATTACTGGGTAATGGGAGGTTGAGAAACCTTATGGACTATTTGTAGAAGTGAATCATGAATTTTGACTTGCTTTACATCTGAGTAAGAGACGTGTATATCTATTGCAAGCATTAAAAGGTTGACTTTTGATTTTGAAAGTGATTTAAAGGATTGGTTATTCAAATAATACCCTAGAATACATTTTAAAAAGTTGATTTATATTATGACTTTATGTGAAGTTGTATATTATAGGGGGTGTGATTTGAACCATTAATATTTGAACAATGAAGGTATTATTGTTTTAGATTTTTAAGGAGTTTCTTAACGAATATTTGTTTTTAAAGGATGTAATGGATTATTAGAGTTCTTATAGTTTTGGGGACTTTAAACTGGTTTAAGGATTAAGTCTCTTTAAAATATTATGAATGTGCTTTTTTTATGAGATATAGATATTCTTTAAAATGAAAGTATTCTTTTAAAAAAATGGTTCAAATGAAAGTTACAATATAATTGGGAAAAAAATTACAAAATTGTTTGGTTTGTATTATTATTTGATAAAGCATTAGTGTTATGCTAGACCTATAGGGAAATATTCTTGATGGTTATTAACTCATTACTCCAAAGATAATGGGGATTACTTTATAGTTTTTGTAAATTCAAATTGATTGATGGTTTATTATTTTTGATATGATATTATAAAAATTACTTTTGAAATATGAAATATATGTTTTGAGGATTGGGTATGGAGTCCAATAGATAGATTGGAATTTATGGGGGTTCCATTATTATACTTAAGAAGATATTTATGGGGGTTCATAAGCATCTCTACTTAGAAGAATGAATGTGGAATTCATTTGAGAGAATTATAGGGTTCCCTCATTGATTTTGTATTATGAATTAAAAGTAACAATTCATGTGTTTTGGGACCAAAGTTATGCATAAGGGGTAGTACCAAAAAAGTAATTTTAAAATCAAGGCAAATCTAGGTGAATGGTGTATAAAATTTAGGGTAAAATTTTACAAAACATTTATCAAAATATGGAATTTGTTTGAAATATTTGCACATAAATTATCAAAAAATTTAAATGGCAACTAGTAGAAGGTGAGTGGCAGAAGGCAAGCAATAGAAGATGATTGGTAGAAGGCGAGTGGCAGAAGGTTATTGGTAGAAGACAAGTGGTAGAATGTGAGTGAAAGAAGGTGAGTGGAATATGGTGACTGGTAGATGGTGACTAGCACAAGGCAACTGGTATAAGGTGAGTGGCACAAGGTGACTAGTAGAAGGTGACTAGTAGAAGGTGACTAGTAGATGGGGACTGGCACAAGGCAACTAGCAGAAGGAGAGTGGTAGATGGCAACTGGTATAAGGTGACTGACATATGGTGAGTAGTAGATGGTAACTTGTAGATGATGACTGGTAGATGGCGATTGATAGATGGTAAGTGGTAGAAAACCACTGGTAGATGGTGATTGGCAGATGGCAATTGACAGAAGGTGAATGGAAGAAGGTGATCACAAAAGGTCATTATTAAGATGCTACCATGTGCCCTCTCCTATGCCATGTGTTGCACATTCATAGACTTTAGGCATGCAGACTTCTATAAATAGATATGCAGGGTAATTTTTTGCCTTTTCCAGAGAATTTTCTAGAGCATTTTCAAAGTTTTTCTAGAGCTTTTTTAGAGCATTTTCTTGTATTTTCAAAGCGTTTTCCACTGTGTTTTCTAACATTTTCAGAGCATTTTCTAGTATTTTTAGAGCGTTTTCATAGGGTTTTTAGAGTGTTTTTAGATGGTTTCAAAGCATTTTCCAAGGCATTTCTAGAGCGATTTTAGACTATTTTTAGAGCATTTTTCAGATCATTTTCAATGCAAATTCACAGAAATGGCTACCTCTTCCTCTCCTCTACCGTCAAAAGTGTCATTCAAGAACTACTTTTTCCCAAACATTAAGAATATTTTTGGCACTCCTGGTAGATATTCTAAATGGGTTTACACCTCTGGAGTTGCAGGAGTAATGAATATGCCACAGTTTAACACTGAAGTGTCATTGATGCAAAGGATAGTTAATTGCTACAACCATGACGAGTCGAATATTCATATCAGAGTGGATATCAGGGATATTTTTTTTTGTGAAACCCTTAGATGTGCAGTGACTAATAGGGCTACCATTTATGGATGGTCACCTAGTGAATAACCAATACACTTTAACCGAACATGACAAGCACAAGTTAGCATCCAAATTCAGTATCCATTCAGAAAATTTGAAAGGTATAGTTTTTAAATTTAGTTTTTATTTTCCTAAGTTTTTATGTATTGTAGTTTCCATTCTGTAATAATGTTCTCCCTATTGTAATTTTGTTTTCTAATATTTTTTCTCCATTTTTTAGTTAATTCTAAGTCGAAAAGGGGTTTAAATATTTCCAACATTGGAGACAAATTTCTTCATGCTTACATTGATTTTTTTCAAGCAAGACTCATTTTGCAAGGGCGGCCTATAGAAATGTTGTTTTGGGAATTCTCATTATTAATTCGATATATTGAAGGTGGAATATTTGATTGGTCCATACACATTTCCAACCACCTTAAAAAGGATCTTATGAGTGCCCAGAAAATTCAATCTTCCTATGTAGTAACAACCAACAACTATGTTCTTTCTCTTTTTATGAAGCATATTTCAATATTCTAAATAACCCTCCTCCAACTGTGTTGCATTAAAGTTTTTTGGATATTGGTATGACGAAGAATGAAATACAGATAAAATTATTTTTTGGAATAATATTTGTTTTCTTTATTTTCAATCAATCTTGTTATTTTCTAATTTTCTTTTAAAAATAGAAAAAACATCCCAGTCTTCTAGTAAAAGGGATGCTACCATTAGGATTCAAGAAGCATCTATCGATTCTGACATGCAGTCACAATCATCACTAGTAACTCCCTCTAAATGTAGGAGGTCTCCTGGTGTTTAGCATATAAGTACAACTCCTATTACTTTTGGGTGTGCATCTGTTGTAGTCGATGTTGAAGAAGTAACCTTCAACTCACAAGGTAACCTTATTATTCAAAAGTACTATTTTAAATGATGTATATTAATGATTTAAAATTATATTTAGTTTAAAAGGTTTTAAATGATTGTGGCATGGCGGTTATAGGGGCAGACTGTGCAAAGATTTGTATGGCGGCTTCCGGGGCGGACAACGCAGAATACTGTGGCGGCCATAAAAGCTGGACTGCTTGGATTCATGGTGGCTACCGATTCCACCATGTAAATTCAAAAAATATATATATATATTTAGTTTGAGGAAATATTTTAAATTTTTTCAAAGCAAGGGCAAATGGTTGCATCATCAATGGTTGTAGAGTCCAAGTCTTGTATGTTTGGATCTCTTTTAATGATATTGTTTTTTACACTAGTTTTAATTTATATTTTTATGTGAAATTTTGCAGATGCACTGACTACATTTAAAAGACTAAAAAAATAGATGCCTCCACCAACTGCACATCTACAAATGCAGGAATAAGTACCATAGCAAGTTCGTCCACAAAAATTCCATCTAACTCCACAATAGGTACCACCGATGAGGAACAAATCTCACATGCATGGGAAACAGTTCCTCACATCACCACCTCGAGGAACCAAAATTCAAGCTGAGATACACACTATATCTCAATCTAATAATTTAGTGTTCCCAATTTTAACCCTTAAGAATTTTTCAAATATAGAGAGTGTGTCTCAAATGCCCTCTAAGAATCTTGATGATGATTTTATGTATAAGGATATGAATGCTAAAAGTTTCCCATTAAAGGCAAGTTATGTTTTGTAGGGTCTAGAGATCAATGATGAAGTAGAAGAGAATGTTGAGTTAGATGCAACTAGAGTTTCCTCTTCCCCCCAGCAAGTCGACATCCATCATCATTAGAACAATGATGATAAACTATTTTATTAGCCAATAGATGTAAGGCTATAATTAATAATAGTCTACTTGTAGATATTGATAGATTAAAATATTGGGAATATCAGGCCAAGGTTATGATAAAAGTAATAAATACCCGATACAAGAATTTTTCAAATAGAAAGGAGTTGTTTTCAAAGGTGGAGAACGAGCCACAAAAGCTCGATGCAGACTGAGTCTACATACAGTGATGAAGTTCTAGCCATTATGCTAGATTGATTAGAAAACCTCAATGTCAAGGCCCATGCATAATTTAATGAATGGGCACTAGATAAGAAAAAGTAGTAGTTCTAGAAACTGCAAGACTTACAGCTGATGTAAGTTTTACATATAACTGAAAATCACTTATTCTTAAATATATATTTTTAATAAATATTAACCTTTTTCTCTTCTATTTTGTAGTTTAATTATTAGCACTTAAAGCAGCAAGTCAGTGCCATGAAAATACTGATTAAGACTCAAAAATTAGTATGACTAATGCTATTGAAGTGAAGAAAAAATTATAATACACTGTTAGAGAAAATAATTGGTTGAAGAAATTTATCAAAGATAAGGGCCTGGATGTGGAGGTTGTATTAAAAGAAAATGAGAAAGAACTAAATGCACCATTTAGAGAAGATCTAGTGAAGGAAGAAGGTTTATTGCTATCGGGCATAAACACTACAACTGAAATTTTGGTAAGGGTTGGTGCATTGGAAGCAAAGGATATTGAGGTAGATGTAGCTAAAACTTCAGGCATTGTGCAAAATGAAAAGTAGAAGACTACTATTTTTTTATTGGAGGAACCAAACAAGTTGCATAGTTTATTTTTTAAATTGTAAAATAATGGTATCTTTTTGAAATCAATAAAAGAGACAATGTTACAATTTCCAAAATTTTGTATTATATTTTTGAAATTTTGTATTAAATATTGTGATGTTTTGATTAGTTGTGTGGATGCAATAAATAATTTTGAATTATGTGGATGCAATAAAATTTTCTTTTATGTTTTATAAAATAATTTAAAATGACTGAAATGCAACACAAATATTTACTTTGCCATAAATGGTTTATACAATACAAATATACTAAATAATTTGAATATCATAGACTAATAATACAATAACAAGGCTTAAATAACATGATATACAAAATATCCAATAACATGTCTATGATATAAAAATAATCGTGTTCCATAATCAACATATTTGTAATCAAATAATCCAAATTCATCCAAATATACATAATCAAATCAAAGGGCTATGATAGATAGAATATCCAATAGCATGTCTAATATCATATTATATGATTAATGATATTAAAAAATACATGTCTCAAATTATAATAAAATATCAATATTCTGTGGCATGGCGGTTATAGGGGCAAAATGCACGAAGAACTATGTGGCGGTTTGTAGGGCGGATAGCGCAAAATACTGTGACAAAATGCCCGAATTCATGGTGGCTACCGATTCCACCATGTTTAAAAAATATATATCAATATTCTATTGAAAACTGATAGTATAATCTGTGAAATCAAATCAAATGAAAGCATCCTTGCATCATAATGCTGGAAGTTGGAACAAAATATTTTTAGATTGTACAAAATATTTTGCACTCATACTCAAAATATATGTCATCACAGTCTGATCAGTGTTACCATTATCCTCATCATCCTGAGTATTCGTGACACCTCTTCACTCTACCAGAGATTTCCAATATGCCAAAGCTCTTTCATAAGGAAACTTCCCCACCTCATAGGTCGACACATGTACTCTCAAACAATTTTTCAAATTTTTATCCAACATATTTTGAACTTTATATTTTACATATGATAACGCACTGAATACCCTTTCATATTCCACAGATCCTAAAATCATTGTTTGACATAATTTATATAAATGAAAATATTCACTCATAGTATGTTTTAAGATACTACTAGGATGTAATCTTTTCAACAAAAGTGAAATAGAACATGTTTCATGACGGTTAGTGAGTTGTGAAACTTGAGCAAACATTGTTATTCCAAAATAGTTTGATTGTTTTGTCAAAATATCTTTGTTGAGAATACCATTGACAACCACACATTTAGCAAAATGGCTAGCTAGAGTGCCCATGTATTTGAGAAACAAACCATTTACAATCTAGTATTCATTACAAGGTTCTCAAAACATCGAGTTAACCACAACCATAGCCTCAATCAATTCATCTCTTTGAAAATGGTCTCTTATTTCTTTTTTCAATGATTCTACTATTTGTTTCAGTTTAATTTTTTATCGTGTACAACTACATGAAATCTGTTGTATGTTATGGGAATTTTTTCAACTTCATTTGTAACTCGTGAATGCAAAATCGAACAACACCAAACAATGAACTATAAAATTAAATAAGCAATGCGACACATAAAATTGCACAATGAAATAAACTTTTATTATAACATCGGTGGATCTTCAATGTTACAATAAAATGTGCCCCAAATGTGGGGTTACAAAGCTTATTATGCTTGATACAATGATTACAAGACACTAGGGTTCTCCGAAACCCTAGTAAACAAATATTGGTGGTGTCTTCACGTTCGATCTGATCCCAATAATGTGGTGAGTGGGCTTTAGTATCCTATACAGGACCACTCGAGCTTTAGCAACTGCCAATGAACTTGATCCCTAAACCTACAAATAACAAACAACAATAGAAGGTCAATAATATCTATGAGGGCTCCACTATGTGAGGCCCTCAATAAGAAAATTACTAACCCTAGTTGCAAAAATGAAGCTATAAATAGATCTAAGAATAAAAATACTTGCAATAAATAAATTACCTTGTCACACTAAATCATTGTTCTCTGTTCTTCATCGTTGTTGCAGAATTTGGTGCGCAGATGCCCTAGCGACACCCGAGGGTTGTAGTTGCAGAACTAGGATTGTGAATGCCCATAGGTGCTCGATGATGGTAGAAGGTACCTAAAGGTTCTCGATGATGGTAGAAGGTACCCAGAGGCTGTTGATGATAAGAGGTACCCAAAGGTGCTCGAGGAACTTAAGGGGTATTCTAGGAGTGAAACAAAATCTGTAGAAGTAGATCTGGTTCGTGTGAGGTGGGCGATGATAGATGCAGAAGTGATGGTGAGTGATGGAATATGATAATGGTGAGGAGGCTTGGATACTTGAGGACTTAGGGTTAAAACTCAAGACTTAGGAAAATATTGGGGTTGAGTCATCAAAATGACTCCTCTTTATAATCTCTCCTAGGGCACATTAGGGTTTCAATGACACAATTTGTGTGGTCAAGATTAAAACATGATGGAGGGTGGAGATTAAATCTGGGTATGTGGCATGGATTAAGGTGGATGAATGGCTAGGATTAAATCATGATGGATGGCTGGGATTAATTCATATAAATATACATATATTTATTAAATATATATAAATAAAATATATAAAATATTATTATTTAAATATATATTAAAAAATATATATAAATAATGGGTAAATGTGGTGGGAAGCTATGGATGGATGACAAGTGGCTAGATTTTGGTGTCTACAGATGCCCCTTTTTGTACCATGTTGCATGAAACACAATATGGTGCAAAAATACAAGACACTTGGTTTTGGCCTGATGCAGAAGCAACTTTCTCTTGTTGGAATGCAAAGATGAACTTGAAGATAAAAGAATTTTGATTATGTAGCTTACCCCCTCAATTGGTGAATGAGTGATGGATGCATCTCATGAGCCAATTGATATATTTGTGCAAATGATTGTGTGAATTGTGGATGATATGAATGATGTAAATGTGATGTCATTTTTGCCCCAACGGTGGAAGGGGGTTGTTGAAATATGCAAGTGATTGATTCTATTTTTGCCCTAATAGAGAAAGGGGTTTTTGCCAAGTGTAGATGCCATGATCATGTAAGATGTATCCCATTGTGGGAAAATCAAATTCAAATGTGGTTACCCCAAGTTTGGGGTGATTCCATGTTGTTGAAGAATGTGTCTTATGGCGTCATTGAAATGCAAAGTGATGAAGATGCAATAAGAAAAGGAGTCAACTTCGGAGGGTCGACTAGTGACTATCAATAAATTCCTACAATTGGAACCAATCACCCTAGCTAGGGCCAATCACCATGATGACTATCAATGTAAAAATAAATGATGATATATGATTTTGTCCATGTTTCAAGCCCCACGAACTAGGCCATCAATGACAATTGTAGAGCAAATTGGTCTTGGCATAGTTTCACTTGAAAGGTGAAGTACCAAAATTGATTTTGTTTTTTAATTAATGAGATATTGGATGATGAATATGGCCAAGTGTCCTTATGGTGATTTATTCATCTTACCGAATTGCATGGATGCAAATCGCTGCAATCGCCAAGGAGATAGAATAGACCACTAGATACGAGGTTCACTTGAAATTTGTGAACTTGGAAAAATGTGCAAATGCAATGATTAATGAATGGAAATGGTGTGAAAATGAATAATTGATGATGAGAATGATGATTATGGTCATTTTGTGAAAATTTGGACCGTTTTGAAGCATTTTGGAGATTGATAAGTGATTTTGTGCCTTTTGGTTGCAAACAAAAATTATGCATCCAAATCAATTTGAACCTTCACAAAACATGTTATTATGATGAAATTGATGTATGGATGCAATTTGGAATGATTTGGTGGAGGTAAGCTACCTTTTTGGATCGATTTTGTTCTTTTTTCAATGTTGACACCAAACGTCGATGGGCGCTTATTGCTTGCGCAAATGCCCACTAGAGTTTGGCACTTTCCAAATGTAGGGAGGTACTTAAGTGCACTAGGAAGCACCCATGGGCATTTTAGTGCACCTAAAATAGCTATAAAAGACCTGTAGAGGGGAAATCAAGCTCATTTGTGCATCCATAAATTTTGGAAGCTTGTGTCTGAGGGAGTGAAGTGGAGTGGAGTGAGTGGAGTGAGTATGGAAGCTATGGCGGTGGATGGAGTAGATGTAGGAGCAGGTGTGCACTTTGCCAAGGTAAGTGCTTTTGACTTCTTTTTTTTTAATTTTTTTTGAAATAATGCAATGTATTTGACATTAATGCTTTGTGTTGTGTTGTAGTTAAATATTTTGGAGGCTCGACATTGGTTCTCACCTCTCATCCTTGGGGTGAGGAAGGTGCTATGGGAGGATGAGTGGGATTGGTTGGAGGCTAGTTGGGCTGGCTGGGGTAGCCAAGATAGATGTGGTGAGGGTATATGAGGGGTATCTCTCTACCTTGGTAGAGATATGGGATCTAGATAGGGGACATTTTAGCTCCCTACTAGAGAGGTGACTGTGACACTTGAGGATGTATACCACATCCTCAAGTTTCTAGTGGAGGGCTTGCATGTCGAGGTTGGACATGACAAGAAATATGAGTTGAGCCGCATGTTTGGATATGGGTGGGAGGATGTGGAGGTGATAGGTGGAGGGATTACTTACTTGTCCATGTATGTGGACAAGAAGTTGGATGCCCTACCCACTTTGGTGATGTTCATGTTGGCCAACATAGTGGCCTCAAATAGTACTGGTTATCGGTTCCCATGGAACCTTATCGGGTTGGTGTGTGATATGATTACTACACCATAGGTGTATGCATGGGCTCCTACTTTATTGGTGTAGGTTGTATCGAGAGCTATATGAGGTGAGGAGGTAAAAGCACCAGGGACTAGGTTGTAGTTTGCTACTACAATGTTAGGGTTGGGAGCACTTTAGTGTGGCTCGACCTATGGGTTTATCGGCTAGGGGATGGGATAGGGAGTAGCCCTATGCGATGAGGTGGCCAGTGGTAGAGGAGGTATAGTTAAGTCATCCTATTTGGATGAGTTAGTGGTATAAGGATTTATGGGTTGGATTGATAGTGGCTTAGGTGGTATGGAGGCCATGGTGAGGTGCCATGTGGATAGGTGATGGGGAGCATCTATGGTGGGTGTGATAGGCTAGATGGGTGGTTGGGAGGCACATGAAGGAGGTGGAGCTGATCCAGTTCTCATGGGTGCTATGATAGTTTGAATTGAGGTAGGGGTTCTTGAGGCACTAATACTCTACAGGCATCATCGGGATGAGATAGGTCTACCATGTGTCGAGGCATGGAGGACCACACTTGAGGATGATGAGGAGATGGATCTCCTTGATGTGGATGATGTAGGGACTATGAAGGAGTATGATGCATGGTTTATGACTCAACCACCATGGGTATCAATTTTAGTAGTGGATGGGGGAATGAGGTTGGGGATGAGGTTGAGGATGTTGATGAGGCTCCTAAGCATTGAAGGCACCTTCAAGCTAGTAGTCGAAGGAGGTAGACTAGGAGGATAGAGTAGGCTCTAGAGTTTGGAGGAGATGGAGGGAATATGGAGGATAGGGAGGAGATTCTAGATGGACCTCTTAGTTAGAGTGAGGATGATCGGGTGAGGTTAGAGTAGTTGGTGGTAGAGTGAGATGCTATGATAGTGGCTCGGGATATAGATATAGCTTAGTTAGGATAGGGAGGTGGCTCTAGAGGTAGAGATAGCTCGATTAAGATGAAGCTGGAGGTATGATCGATAGTAGGTGGAGGTGAGGATAGGATCATGAGGCTCTAGGTAGAGCTTCTAGAGGGGCATCATAGGTAGAGATATGATGTACATCACCTTCGGGCTTGGGATGGATATATTCAGGCTTTGGAGGATCGATTGATGGAGCATGATATTGGGCTTCTAGAACCACCCTCCTCATCCATATCTAGGTCTGCTAGGCCTAGTGAGTCTAGGCATAGTTCTAGGTCTAGGGCTCCTTCAGGGTCATAGGGGTCCTCTTATAGGCATTAGCTTAGTGCTTAGATGCACTTTTTGTATATGAGCCTTGGTGCTCCATTGTATATAGCCTTTGGGCTTTCATTGTACATGTGATATATATATATATACATGGCTTTTACTTTTTGTGTTATGCTTTTGTGTGAATGTTTTTGTGTGGATGCATGTGTATATGGATGATTAATGCAAGTTTATGTGTATGGAATGCAAATGTTCTAATGATCATTCATAGTTTAGATTTTGCTTGGCCATGTTTTAGCATTGTTGTTTAATCAGGGGCACCAATCTGGTGGTAGGTGGGGTGAAAAGACTCATGATATGGATGTTGACATGGAAGAAGATATGGATGTTGATATGGAAGAAGATATGGATGTTGATATGGAAAATTGATTATTTTGTAGAGACTCAAACATACTAGTGATATCAAACAAACTCACTAAATACTACCTAATTTCTCTAAGACCAAATGTGTGTGCAGTGAATTCATTTACCGAATCATGAGCATGGTAATGACTCGAGGTAATCAAGAACCAATGTGTGTGCAAGTGAGTTCATTAACTCATCTTGAGTAAATTGGGTGTGACTTATTATGGATGAGACCAAGAAGCTAGCTTGTCCTTATGTGTGGTTAGAGGTCTCTTTAAAAGAGACGTGTCACCATGCATGAGCGTACTCCACTACTAGTCAAGCATCTATAGCTCTGGTGGAGACTAGCTCCATAGTCCAAGGATTTGATCTTTAGGCTTTGGGGATGACTACCTAACTATCTGACTAGAAATGTAGTACTATCCTTACAGCTTGAGGATCAGTGGTGTGTGATGTAAAATATTTAGAGTTTTTAGGGGTTTTTCCCTACTCTTTCTTTTATTTTGAAATTGTGATAGTGGTGAAAACCACTATTTTTGTGGACTATGTTGCATGATGGGACAAGCAAGGATTACCCTTTTCACTTTGAGGTTCAAACCAAGTATGGTGTTATCCCTCTTTGACACAAGATGTTTTTAAGATGTGAAATTGTGTTTGGTTCAAGAATGTTTTGGAGTCAATTCCCAGAACTCAAGATTTTCTTAGTGAAAATTGTGTCTTGGTCCTAAAGAAAACTCGACATGTATTTATGGTTTGCTTAAAACACTAGGAGTGGTTGAGTGATCGAAAACACCTAGGAATTATGGAAATGTGGCTTTGCAAATGATAATTTGGCTTTTTGGAATGGTGTAAATGAAATGAATTTGAAGGTGCCCCTGATTAAGGCAACATGACTTTATTTGACCAATTTATATCTGAACTGAATAAATGATCCCTAATATGAAATATGAAATGTGTGAAAATGATGGTGTGAATGCAATGTATGAAATGCAATTTTATGAAATGAAATGAGTTTTATGCAAATGTGTGTATGAAATGCAATATGTGAAATGAGATGTGTGCAATGCAATGTTGTTTTTGTGTAATAGCCATGTATATATACATATATATAAATCACATTATGCATAGAATGCTCTCAAGTGTATAACATTAAGTGGTTCGAGCTCTTCAACTCCCTCTAGACTGGCAAGCCTATAAGTACCTTTACCCACTTTTTGAGTAACAATGTATGGACCTAACCAATTAGCCATGAATTTATCATGAAGGTGCGGTAATGCATTGGTATTTTGTTGATTCTCTTTAAGAACAAGATCTCCTACTTGGAATTCATGTAGATGAACTTTGGCATTGTAAGCACATTTAAGGTGGTCTTGATATACTCGTAAATGCTCTAAAGCATTGACTCACCTTTCATCAAGAAGTGTGAGTTGGTCAAGACGTGCTTGTCTAGCAGTGTCATCATCTATGAATTCTTGCAATGAAATTTGCAATGAGGGGATCTCAAGCTCAAGAGGCATGATTGCTTGGCTCCATAGACCAATGAAAATGGTGTTGCCCCAGTAGGCATGTGGATGCTTGTTCGATAAGCCCATAATGCCAAGGGAATTTGTGTATGCCAATCTCTATGATTTTCTTTAACAAGTTTCTTGAGAATAGCAATTAAGGTCTTATTGGTAGCCTCAGCTTGTCCATTTGCTTATGGGTAATAAGGAGTCAAGAAACTATGTTGGATATTATATTTCTCGTAAAGTGCTTGAACATCCTTGTTCTTGAAAGACTTACCATTGTTTGAGATGATTTTTGAGGGAATACCAAAATGACAAATGATATGATGAAGTATAAACTCCACAATTCTAGGTCCTATCGTACTGGTTAGAGGAATTACCTCAACCCACTTTGTGAAGTATTCTGTGGTTGTGATGATGAATGTATGTTGTCTCAAGGAAGAAGGTGATATTTTACCAATTAAATCTAGACCCCATTGTGAAAAGGGCCAAAGGCTTTGAATAGGTTGTAATGCTTGTGATGGTACATGAGTTAAATTAGCATGCTCTTGACATTGCTTACAATGTTTGACATATGTGCAACAATCTCATTCCATTGTGGGCCAATAATAACCCATGCATAGAATACACTTTGCAATGGCCATTCCACTAAAATGACCACCACAAGTACCATCATGAGCTTCAACTATGGCTCTTTGTGCCTCAACAGACTCGAGACAATGAAGGAGGATTCCATCATAACCATGTCTATACAACACGTCCCCCAAGAGAGTAAAATGAGCTACCTTTTGCTTGAAAGTGCATTTAGCAGTCCATGACATATCTGATGGGAGTGTTCCAAACTTGAGAAAGGCTATTATTTGGTTTGACCAAGGCTCACATGACTCCAAATGGATAAAGCAAACATCCTTTTCATCCTTAGATTCAACATGAATAATTGTAGATTTAGAGATCATTGTAATTATAAGGGGTTGTACCTCTCCTAAGGTATCCTTTGGAATCAATGATCCAAGAGAGGCCATCACATCTACAAATCTATTAGTCAAACATGGCAAACTATCAATTTCATACCAATCAAACTTAGAGAGCAATTTCATTGCTACTTCATGGTAAAGCTTAATGGTAGGCTCTTTGCATTGGTATTCTCTTGTTACCTATTTGACAACAAGTTGAGAATCACCAAATATCCTAATACGCTTAATACCCATAGCTATAGCTACTTGAAGACCTAATATTAAGGCTTCATACTCTACATTGTTGTTTGTGCATTGGAAGTCTAGTTTGAATGATAAGGGGATAGGCACCCCCTAGGGTGTATGAAACATGACTCTAGCACCTTGACCTTTTTCACACTTAGAACCATCAAAGAATAGTGTGATATCGACGTCTTCCTCTGGAATGACATCTTCTTCTTGTTCAGTGATAGTGAATACCAAATCATCTGGGAGCTCAATAATCAAAGGATGATCACTAGGTAGTGGAGCTTCCACAAGTTGATCGGCTATAACCTGACCTTTAATGGATTTTTGACTTATAAACTCAAGATCAAATTCAGTGAGAAGCATTATCCATTTAGCGGTGCGAGTGTTATTATAAGTGTGAGACATCATATAACGTAGAGGATTTTCTCTAGCTATGACATATGTGGTGTGACTAAGCATGTAATGTCTGAGTTTCTTAGTGGCAAAAACCACTGCTAAGCACAATTTTTCCATGTAAGCGTATCTGGTTTCATAGCTTACCAATGTTCGACTAATGTAATAGACAACTTGCTCTCGATTGTTTTCATTCTTTTGTGCAAGCATTGTCCCTAATGCAAAGTCCATTGCTGAAACATATAGATGGAAGGGGACCCCTAAATGAGGAGGAGCTAAGACTGGTGGAGAAGCTAGGTATTGCTTAATATCATCAAAGGCTTTTTGACATTCATCTATCCATGAAAATGGCACCCCCTTTTGTAGCAGGTGATTGAATGGCCTACATTTGTCAGAAAGTTGCACAATGAAATGATGGATTGATTGAATATTTCCTTGTAAACTATGCAATTCCTTTAAATTTGTTGGGGGAGGCATCTCCATGATGGCCTTGAATTTGTTTGGGTCCACCTCAATGCCTCTTTTGGAGATAATGAACCCTAGTAGTTTTCTAGAGGTAACACCAAAGACACATTTCTTGGGGTTCAACCTTACATTATGCTCTAGAAGTCGATCAAAGACTTTTTCCAATACACCAATGTGCTCTTGTCGAGTTTTAGATTTTTCCAAGAGATCATCCACATAATATTCGATGATCTTATGCATGTAATCATGGAAGATGTATGTCATGGCATGTTGATAAGTGGCACCTACATTTTTGAGGCCAAAGGGCATCACCTTGTAACAAAAAGTCCCCCAAGGTGTAGTGAATGTTGTTTTGTGTTGGTCATCAAGGATTTATTCGAATTTGGTTGTATCCTAAAAAACCATCCATGAGAGAAAGCATTTCATGGCCAACATAGGTGTCAACAAGAGTATCAATGTTTGGAAGAGGAAAATCATCCTTAGGACATGCTTTGTTAAGATCTCAAAAATCAGTGCAAACATGTATCACCTCATTAGGCTTACGAATGGGTACCATGTTTGAGAGCCACTCAGGATAATCAATGGGTACAATGAAACCCACATCTAATAGCTTTTGAAGCTCTTCTTTGACCAAGAGGGCAATGGTAGGATGCATCCTTCTAAGTTTTTTTTTGATCGACTTAGCATCAAGATTTAAGGTGAGATTGTGGACAACCAAATTAGAGTCAAGACTAGGCATGTCTTTATAGGACCATGCAAAAATTCCCTTCTTCCTCTTGAGGAGAGCAATTAATTGCTCTTGTTCATCTTTGGATAAGCTTTTGCCAAGTTTGACAATTTGGGGATTGTCTACATCTGAACTAAGGTTCACATCGATAGTATCTTCAATAGACATGTGAGAACCTTCCTCAAGTTGATGGGGAGTTGGGATTAGATGAATGTCATCTATGAGGTCATCAAACTCTTCTAACTTATCCTCATCTATGTCTACCTAGAAAACCTTAGGATCTAAAGGTGAAGGTGAAGGTGGAGGTGATGGAGGAATGTAGTTGGTTGAAGCCCTTAACAATTCCTCGAATAGGACAAACTCAAAAAAGGATGGTGGTGAGGAAATCTGGTCCATATCAATAAGACTCATGTCAATATGAATTGGCTTTGCCAAATTGTATGGATTACGGAGGGGTGAATAAGTCAATAGGATTCATGTTGACTTAAAGGGAAAATGGATGGGTGGTGAAGGTGAATGGAATGGATCCTTTTGGCTAGAACCGATGCTAGAACTCTGTTAAACCTGGACAATAGCAAGCAACACAAATAAATGCAATGTACATGCAAAATTTTTTGTTTTTATTTGTTTTTGATTTTTTTTTTATTTTATGTACATATATTACAAACAAAATGGCTGATGATATGGATTAATGGGATGGAGGTGGTGGTTCACCGGTTGGGTCGGCTCGCTCTTGTGGAAGAAGCAAGTGAAATATGGGTTGATGGATGGGGAATATTCTGAGGTAAAACTCATCTTGTTCAGTGTGTGGAATGATGGGGTCTGATTCCTCTTCAGATTCATCAGAGATAATTGACATGAGGTCAAATTCTTCATAGATTTCATCTTCGGAGTCATCTATGTGATGGATATCTTCTCCTGAATTTAAATTTAAACTTTGAAAATCTTGTTCAAGAGAAGAGGTGGATGAAAGTGGATGATAACCTAAACCTGAATGGTCATGCATTTCTTGATATGAAACATCGATAATCTCATGCATTCCCTATTCATGTCATCCTAGGCCATGTCCTTGCCAATTAACAATGTGGAAATATCAGGATGGAAAACCCGATATATGTTGTATATTGGTCGGTGTGGGTGATTTGGGTTCATCTGGGGTAACTAAATTGGATGATGAATCAAGTCCCCCATACATAAAATTAATGCTATTAGGCACTGAACCCATGTTATATACCACTCCTATAGATAAGGGTGGGTCACGTGGGTGACCGTAGTCCTTAGCACTTTGAATGTTGAGTGGTGTGACTGTAATATCTTGGACCACATATTCACCAATACCAGGATTAGTGAGGTGGACCTCGACTTGGGATGATGTGGATGGATTGGATGTGGACTGACTCATGGTTGGTTGATGGTATCTCACAATCCATCATTTTGACTTGTGAGACATTGGTTGATGTGGATGAAGATGGATTTGGTTGAGTGGGTGATGATGATGATTTGGAAGGAGTGATTATGGAATGTGATGATGTTGATGATGTGGCTAATGTTGATTGGGTTTGACCACATGTGCATGTAGTCAATGGTGATGAAGATGGGGGTATGGAAGTGGATGCTTGATGAGAATTGGTGATTGGAAGCTCCTCAGGAATGGGGGCTTTAGATGATGATATGGATGGGGTGGATGATGAAGTGGTTGATGAAGTGAGGAATAGATGAGTGGAAGGTAACATGGACTCATAGGGGTTTGAGATAAAGTTGCAATACTTAAATGGTTCAACATCCACTGGTATGCAATGTACTTGTCCCTCATGTACGTATTTCAAGCATTGATGTAATATGGATGGGACACATCTCATTTCCCTCATCCAAGGTCATCCAAGGAGTACATTATATGCCATGGACCCTTCCAAGATGTGGAACATAGTATGCAATATTTTGACCCCCACTTCGATGGGCAAAACAATAGTGCCAACTATGGAGCAGAGAGCATCGTTAAATGCTTTCAAGGTGAATGAGGATTTGGTGATGTGGTCTAGTGGAAGCTTGAGATGTTGAAGGGTGGATGTGGTGATGATGTTTATGGAGGAGCCGGTATCAATTAAAACTCTTTTGAAAGGCTTCCTATCAATTTGAGCCATGATGTGTAATGGAGGATCCACTGATTCCGATGATATTGGTTTGATTTCAAAATCATAGAAAGTAATGGAGGGCTCCATACATGTTTGAATATTCCCCACAAAATTGTTAAAAGCATTAGCATCTTGAGATTGAAGTTCAATGGATTTTAGAATATCCATTAATGCTTCACGATGTGGAGGAGATTGTTGAATTAGCTCATATATGGATAGTTTGGTTGAAGCTATTTTTAAGCTTGTGGTTAACCGACTACTCAATGAGATGATTGGCCTAGATGGATGATTGGAAGGATGAATGGGTTGAGATGGATGGGCTAGAATATGGATTGGTTGAGAGGGATTGGTAAAAAATTGGATAGGATATGATGATGTGGTAGGTTGAGACACACTTGCCTGTGGAGGTATGGGCGGATGACTAGACTACTGTTGAGCATTTTGTTGATTGGAGCATTGTTGTTGACCTCAGGTTACTACATGAATAGCACCCACAAAACCTTGGTACTGTTGAACATGATTAACCTGATTAGGAGGAATCTTGGTATTTGACCCTCCTATTGTTGGTTGTGCTTCCTCATGATGAGGAAGTGGTGTTTGAAAGATCCCAAGATTTTGATTTTGTTGAGCTAGAGGACTGTCAAGCTTGATAGCCCCTAACTCAATAAGGTCTTGCACTCTATCTTTGAATTGATGGTAGTTATTAATGTCATGCCCATTCTATCTATGATAAGGACAAAATAAATGCTCCCTATAGTGTTTACCACGTTTAGCGGGATCATCAGGTCTGACCTCAGGAAAGGGAAGTTGATTTGTGTCATATAACCTACGAAAAATGGAGGTATAAGATTCAACCAATGGGGTATATTGATGGGGTTGTCGAATAGATTATCAACGAGATTGGTTGTCCACAACTGGCACTATGTTTTGACTATCGAAGTGGGGGTCAAAATATTGCATACTATATTCCACATCTTGGAAGGTTCCATGGTGTATAATGTACTCCTTGGATGCCCAAAATACCATTTTATTTGTAGATTTTTTTTCACTCCCAGAATGCCCCTCTGATTTCCCTGAGAATCTCTAAGCACCTTCTGCTATCATCGACTACCTATGGGTACCTTCTGCCATCACCAAGCACATATGGACACCTTTTGCAATCATCCAGTACCTGTGGGTGTTCACAACCCTAGTTATATGGTCCTATAACCCCTCATGTATAGCTAGGACATCTATGCATCAAACCCTGCAACAACGATGAAGAATAGAGAATGAAAATTTAGTGTGATAAGGTAATTTATTTATTGCAAATATTTTATTATTAGATCTATTTTTAGCTTCATTTTTGCAACTAGGGTTAGTAAATTTCTTATTGAGGGCCTCACATAGTGGAGCCCTCATAGATATTATTGACCTGATGTTGTTGTTTACTATTTAAAGATTTAGGGATCAAGTTCATTAGTAGTTTTTGAAGCTCGAGTGGTCCTGTATAGGATACTAAAACCCACTCACCACACTGTTGGAATCATATAGAATATGAAGACACCACCAGTATTTATTTACTAGTATTTTGGAGAACCCTAGTTTCTTGTAATCATTGTATCAAGCATAATAAGCTTTGAAACCCTGCATTTTAGGTACATTTTATTATAACATTCAAGATCCACCGGTGTTATAATAAAATTTTATTTCATTGTACAATTTTATGTGTCACATAATTTTATAGTTCATTATTTGGTGTGTTCGATTTTACATTCAAAAATGATGATCACGATGGGACCCACAAAGGTTTCTATATTTTAATTTATCTTTTCACTAACTTATGGTTTTCTATTTTCATTTTGCAGGTTACAAAAATTCTAGGGTGCGTTTCACAGAGTGAGGAAGAAAAACATAGGCTTCATGGTAAGTATGGTTAAAACCCTAGCTCCATTTTTGTTATTTTTTTGCTTTTTAAAAGTGATATTAAAAGGAAAATATTTACTTTTGGATTTTAAAAAGTAGTGCACTTTTCATTTAGTTATTTATCTATTTCATGTGGCACATTTTATTTTCCATTTGTTGCATTTTGTGTTGTATGCATTTGAAAACAAAAAGCATTTTAGTTGCATTATAGGGTAAGAAAGTGTATAAGTAATTGTACTCTTTTATTTTGTTTTGTATTCCTCTAGATTGTGATAGATTACCTTTGTTCAAGTTTCCTCCTACTATTGGAACCACTAGCTGGTTCAGGGTAGAAGAGTTGGGTGAACCCTCCATTGTTGGAATCACTAGTTGATTCAGGATGGGTTTAAGTGGTGTATCCCAAATCTCTTTTAAGATTTTATACTTGACATTAGAATCTTTAATTGCAAATTCTGGTTGAATTCATTACAAAGGAAAAAGTGTGATTTCTGTGCATTTTCTTCTTGTGTGTGAAAACCATAGAAAATAGGAAATATTAAAAGGAATCACACACACACACATTTCATTTTAAACATCAATAGTTGGATTTCATCACCAACTACTGATCAAGACCAACGATGGTGGGCTTCATCTCCATCCGTTGGCTTGACCCCCTAGAATGCCATAGTAGCTCATGGGTAGAATTTTTGGATTTCATCACCAGGAAATATCTCATCTGTATTTCATCCTAGGCATCCTGCATAGTTGTTCAGGTTTAGGATTTTTACATCTTAGACACATAAAATCAATAAAACAAAAACTTTTTTCATGTACATTACATTTATTTGTGTTTCTTTCTATTGTCCAGGTTTAACAGAGTTCTAGCATCGATTCTAGCCAAAAGGATCCATTCCATTCACCTTTTCAACCCATCCATTTTCCCTTTAAGTCAACATGAATCATGTTGAATTATTCACCCCACTCCATAATTCATATGATTTGGCAAATCCAATTCCAATTTACATGAGTCTTATTGATATGGACTAGATTTCCTCACCACCTTCCTTTTCTTATTTTATCTTGTTCAAGGAATTGTTAAGGGCTTCATCCAACTACATTCCTTCATTACCCCCACCTTCACCTTTAGATCCTAAGGTTTTCTAAGCAGACATAGATGAGGATAAGTCAGAAGAGTTTGATGACATCATATATGATATTCATCTAATCCCAAATCCCCATAAACTTGAGGAAGGTTCTCACATGCCTAGTGAAGATACTATTGATGTGAACCTTAGTTCATATGTAGCAAATCCCCAAATTGTCAAACTTGGAAAAATTTTATCCAAAGATGAACAAGAGCAATTAATTGCTCTCCTCAAGAGGAAGAAGGAAATTTTTGCATGGTCCTATCCAGACATGCCTGGTCTTGACTCTAATTTGGTTGTCCACAATCTCACCTTAAGCTCTGATGCTAAGCCGGTCAAACAAAAACTTAGAAGGATGCATCCTACCATTGCCCTCTTGGTCAAAGAAGAGATTCAAAAGCTATTATATGTGGGTTTCATTATACCCATTGACTATCCTGAGTGGCTCTCAAATATGGTACCTATTCGCAAGCCTAACAGGGTGATACACGTTTGCACTAATTTGCAAGATCTTAATAATGCCTATCCTAAGGATGACTTTCCTCTTCCAAACATTGATACTCTTGTCGACACCTATGTTGGCCATGAAGTACTTTTTCTCATGGATGGGTTTTTTGGGATGCAACCAAATTCAAATAAATCTTGATTACTAACATAAAAAAACATTCACTACACTTTAGCAGACTTTTTGTTACAAGGTGATGCCCTTTGGCCTCAAAAATGTAGGTGCCACTTATTAATGTACCATGACATACATCTTCCATGATTGCATACATAAGATCATTGAATACTATGTGGATGATCTCTTGGAAAAATCTAAAACTCGACAAGAGCACATTGGTGTATTGAAAAAGTCTTTGATCAACTTCTAGAGCATAATGTAAGGTTGAACCCTAAGAAATGTGTCTTTGGTGTTACCTCTGGTAAACTACTAGGGTTCATTGTTTCCAAAAGAGGCATTGAGGTAGACCCAAACAAAGTCAAGATCATTTTGGAGATGCCTCCCCCAACTAATTTGAAGGAATTACATAGTTTACAAGGAAATATTCAATCAATCCATCATTTTATTGTGCAACTTTCTGACAAATGCAGACCATTCAATCACCTTCTACAAAAGGAGTGTCATTTTCATGGATAGATAAATGTAAAAAAGCCTTTAATAATATTAAGAAATACCTAGATTCTCCACCAATATTAGCTCCTCCTCGTCTAGGGGTCCCCTTCCATATTTATGTTTCAGCAACGGACTTTGCATTAGGGACAATGCTTGCACAAAAGAATAAAAATATTCCAGAGCAAGCTATATATTACATTATTCAAACATTGGTAAGCTATAAAACCATATATTCTTATGTAGAAAAATTATGCTTAGCTATAGTTTTTACCACTAAGAATATAATATATTATATGCGTAGTCACACTACATATATCATAGCTGTATAAAATCCTCTACGTTATATGATATCTCGCACTTACAACAACACCTACACCACTAAATGGATAATGCTTCTCACTGAATTTAATATTGAGTTTATAAGTAAAAAAATCATTAAATATTAGGTCATATTCAATCAGCTTGCAAAAGCTTCACTACCTAGTGATCATCCTTTGATTATTGAGCTCCTAGATGATTCGGTATTCACTATCACTAAATAAGAAGAAGATGTCATTTTTGAGGAAGATGTCGATATCACACTATTCTTTGATGGTTCTAAGTGTGAGAAAGTTCAAGGTGCTAGAGTCGTGTTTCATACCCCAGGGGGTACCTATACCCTTATCATTCAAACTTAACTTCCAATACACAAACAACAATGCAAAGTATGAAGTCTTAATATTAGGTCTTCAAGAAGCCATAGCTATAGGCATTAAGTGTATTAGGATATTTGGTGATTCTCAACTGGTTGTCAAATAGGTAAACGAAGAATACCAATGCAAAGAACCTACCATTAAACTTTACCATGAAGTGATAATGAAATTGCTTTCTAATTTTAATTGGTATGAAATTGATAGTTTTCCAGGTTTGACTAATATATTTGCATATGTGATGGTCTCTCTTGGATCATTGATTCCAAAGGATGCCTTAGGAGAGGTACAACCCCTTATAATTACAACGATCTCTAAATCTATGATTGTATACACTGAATCTAAGAATGAAAAGGATATTTTCTTTATCCATTTGGAGCCATGTGAGCCTTGGTCAAACCAAATAATAGCCTTTATAAAATTTGAAACACTCCCATCAGATATGTCATGGATTTCTAAATGCACTTTCAAGCAAAAGGTAGCTCGTTTTACTCTCTTGAAGGACGTGTTGTAAAGATGTGTGTATCATGGAATTCTCCTTCGTTGTCTTGAGTTTGCTGAGGTACGAAGAGCCATAGTTAAAGCTCATTATGGTACTTGTGATGGTCATTTTGGTGGAATGGCCATTGCAAAGCATAATCTATGTATGGGTTATTATTGACCCTCGATGGAACGTGATTGTTGCACATACGATAAATATTGTAAGCAATGCCAAGAACATGCTAATTTAACTCATGTACCATCACAAGCATTACAGCCTATTCAAATACTTTGGCCCTTTTCACAATGGGGTCTAGATTTAATTGGCAAAATATTACCTTCTTCCTCAGGATAACATACATTCATCATCATAACCAAAGAATACTTCACAAAATGGGTCAAGGCAATTCCTCTAACTAGTATGACATGGCCTAGAATTGTCGAGTTTATACATCATATTATTTGTCATTTTGGTATCCCTTCAAAAATTATATCTAGCAATTGCAATTCTTTCAATAACAAAGATGTTTGAGCACTTTACAAGAAATATGACATCCAACATTGTTTCTCGACTCCTTATTACCCAAAAGCAAATGGACAAGCTGAGGGTACCAATAAGACATAAACTGCTATTCTCAAGAAATTTGTTCAATAAAATCATAGAGATTGGCATACACAAATTTCCTTGGCATTATGGTCTTATCGAATAAGCATCCACACGCCTACTGGGGCAACACCATTTTCACTGGTCTATGGATCCAAAGCAATCATACCTCTTGATTTTGAGATCCCTTCATTGTGAATTTCATTACAAAAATTAATAGATGACGATACTACTAGACAAGCACGTCTTGACCAACTCACACTTATTAATGAGAGGTAAGTCAATTCTTTAGAGCATTTACGAGTATGTCAAGATAGCCTAAATTATTCTTATAATACCAAAGTTCATCTACTTGAATTCCAAATAGGAGATATTTTTCTTAAAGAGAATCAACAAAACACCAATGCTTTATTACATCTTCGTGATAAATTCATGGCTAATTGGTTAGGTCCATACATTGTTACTCAAAAATGGGTAAATATATTTATAGAATTGCCAGTCTAGAGGGAGTTGAAGAGCCTAAACCACTTAATGTTATACACTTGAGAGCATTTGTTATAAGTATTGAGTTGTCATTGATGTCAAAGGCAAACTTGGAAGGGTGATTTAATTAAGTATGCTTATGAGTTTGGGTAATATCAAAGGTTGAAATATTTAAATAAAGATTTAAATATTTCCAATATCAAAGGTTGAAATATTTAATTAAATATTTAAATATTTTAAATATCAAAGGTTGAAGACTTAAATATTTCAAATATCAAAGGTTTGAATATCAATATGAAAATATTTGACTTCTTGGGCATATATTATCTTGAAATATTTGATATAAATACAAAGGCAAAATTTAAATTGAAGCAATATTTTTGGAGAATACCTTCGATGTATCTAAGCAATGACAATGAGGAGACATCAAAGAGTAGTGGCGAAATGGAGAAGTTTGAACTCAGTGGATGAAAGGTCTTCGAGATTTGTGAGGCATGGCAGATAGGAGTTTTACGACCATGAAGATGGAGTAAAGCATCGAATATAAACTTGTGCAAGGTGAAATAGGTAGAATATTTTGTATGGAGGTTGCAAATGTCTCTAAAATGATGCAGTGAAGTATGATGAACCTAAAAATGTAGAAATTGAGAGCGCTAACCTTGTGGGTGCCAAGCAAGAAGGAACGAATGATAATGGAGGAGACCCAGTAATGGTGAGCATTGTGTTTTGAGGAGTTGAAGAGATGCAGATGCGTGAGCCGAAAGATATCACCATCACAATATAATATGTGGAAGACAAGACCAGGCATAGTTCATATGGGAGAACGTTGAGTTATTGGTTTTTATTTACACAAGCCGCATTGGATATGGAAATAAGTGCTATCATGCTAGGAGTAATTTAGTTTTGGTGACAACAGAAGTGTTATCACACTAGGAGCAATTGCATTTTGGTGACAGCAAAAGTGTTATCACACTGGGTACAGTTGAGTTTTGGTGGTAGTAGAAGTGCTATCACAGTCAAACTACGAGTTTTGTCTAAAAAGAAATTGAGGAAAGGGATTAATAGTTAGTCAAGCATAAGAAGTGTGAGATTTGATTTAAAACATCTTCAATATATGGTATGGCACAAGTGGTTGGTTGTAGCTATAAATTTTTTGAAATATGGAGGAGTTTCAAATTAATATCGAGTGTTAAAGAATCCAACATCACTGTGAGCAAATAGATCTCATGAGATCTTGGAATGGGATTGTAAATTTATGTTGTCTAATATCCAAATAGAAGTAGCACGAACAATATTGGAGAGACAAAATCAAGAATTTTAAAATACGTTGGACCTCACCAATTATTGACACACTCATTGAAGCAACAGATCAGGATAGGACAATATTTGTTTTGCTCGAGCCATTATCTATCATTATAGAACATAATAGAGCACCGCAACATAGGATAATCCAGTGACAAGAAGACAAAATATAAGTATGAAAGTAAATTAAGTGTTTATTAAAAGTAAATATCTTTACATTGTTTTGGAGAGATAAGGTGATTTTAATTATTTGAGGTAAATATTTTGTTTTATGAAGTGAGGAGGAATAAGGAGCATTGATATTTATTTTAAAGGGTTTGATTTAATTAATCTAAAGTTTATAATTAATTAATATCAACAAATTTTGGATATTTTTCACTCATCTTTTGGCAAGGGTTTGGTAAGCATAGAAGGTTGAAATTCAAAATATGAAGAGCTTGAGAAATGCTTCATACCATAGAAATAAAAAGAAGTAAAATCAAGGTATTAATGTCTCCAATTCAACACGCAAGTAAGTTATATAGTGCTAGACTTGGGCTACCTTTAAAATGTAATAAATGTGAAATATGTGGAAGTGACAAACTTAATGAATGTGAAGAACATATAGGTCATTTGAAGCTTCCTACACAAGTACATCATCTATATGTTCATGAAGTTAAAATAATTTTGGGTAGAATATATTTTGGTTTGAAGAAAGCAAACTCAAGAAAAGGGAAGAATTTAAAGAGTTTGAGCAGGTTTTTGGATCATATTGTTGAGCACATTTGAGCAAGGTTTTGGATCATATTGTTGAGCACATTTGTGAGCAAATTTGGAGCATATTTGAGCAGTGATCGATTGTAATAGATTACATTTAATTTTAATCAATATGGGTAAATCAAGGTTCGATTTAAAGAGTAGAAATCCATTATAGATTTGTATGCCCAAAATGGCCACATACTTAGGAAATTTTTGAAATTTTTTACCTAAGTCATGAAGTTCCCATTCCACACACGTTTCAGTGTATTTTGGAGCGGATCCACAACAAAGGCTACAAATCCACCCAACACTTGGTAAATTTTTGCACTTGGAGCAATTTCGCATAGTTTCTTATGTTCTTGGCTCCAGACTGGTGACGTGTCCCAAATCCACAAATGTTTTTGGGGAAAGATGATGTCAGCGTAAAATAAGTGTGGATTGGTGACCACTTTATATTTTTGATATCTTTTGAGTGGCTAAGTGTTGAAGAGCCCAATTTCGGGAGGCACATAGAACATTTTTATCCAGAATGGTGACAGAAGGTGGAAAGCAAAGTATAAGAGATGTGGATTCGTGATGAAGGGTATTTTTGACTAACTTTCTTCCGAAATGGTGACAAGTAGCATTTTACTCTAAAGCCAGTGTGGAATGGAGGAAGAGTCACTTTACATTGTGATGGGTCCGGAATGGTGTTCTCAGGCCAATACACTTGCTTAGGTCTGGAATGGAATCCATAGAAGTTTTGAAGGAAATATGATGTCATCAACTTTTTTGTGCGGATTGGTGAATGCTTCATCGCCAAAGAAGAAAAAATGAAGGATAAGGAGCGGATTTCATCCCACTTCACTTTCAATGCATTTTAGTGCCGGATTGGCGTTCCATAGTTTCTGAAGCATGAAAGGTGATGTCATCAATTTTAAAAGTGGAATGGCATTGTGTTCTCTCCCCACCATTATATCAAGCTTATGTCAGATTAAATCATAGCCATACGATGGGGGAGATTGATGGTTGAGATTTTGCCAAGAATTTTGAAGCATATAAAAGGGATCTCTCACCGAAATTGAAAGTATAGTCAGTTGGAGGAGGAAGCCAAAGCGTCAAGGGTTTCAAGAAGATAAGAACCAGAGATGGTTGTAGATCGATGATGGTAGAAGGTTTTCAAGATAGATCAACGATGCATATGTAGTCTCCAATGGCTAGAACTCTAGTTAGCACCGAACAACCAACAAGTTGCAGAGGTTTCAAGCTGCCATGGTGGTCCACTTGCAGTGGATTTCCCGGAGGTTGAACCAGTAAGAGAATGCCAACAAGAACTCTCTATTGAGCTATTAAAATTTAATCTTTGTAATGTTCCTTATTATTTTAATTTTTCAAACTATAAATAGAGGTCAAACCCTCATTTTTAAGGGTCGGCTCTAGTGTGTTTTCCTGTGCTACTATAAATATTCCCAAGGGCTAATGAAAGGAGCATTACATTGATTTTCACCTCAAATTTTGTGTCTTCATAATTCGATATCAGAGGTTCGAATTCCTAAGTTGTATTTCTGTAAATACTTGAATGGTTAGTTTGTGCCAGATTAATGGATTACTAACTGCTAGGGTAATTGAAATCTGCTTCTGAATTAGATATTTATTGTTAGGGAGTGCATTTCTGTAAAATCTAGATATTGATTAATTCTGCTATTTGGATTATCATTGTTTGGATATTGAAATTGTTGTCTGCAATATTTCTCTATTGTTCTTTAATGAATGAAAGTGCATTTAATTTGGGATAATGTTGATCTAAGTAATGTGTATTCAAGTTGGTTTATGGGAGCTTTTTACTGTAGTAACAATGTTGTTAGCCTATCCATCCACTATTGTTCACATTTTCTAACCCTAATATTTTCTTACCCTAATATCTAAAACCCTAAGTGAGCATAATTGTGTCAACACCCTATTTAAGTTGACAAGGAACCAACCTACTCTGGAGGTTGGATTTGAAACCCTTATTTTAGTCCATCCAATGTTGAGTGTTGAGTTGTAGCTATCGGGTGCATGCCTGGATAGAAAGTAGGAAGATAGACAGCCATAGTATTGAGTAAAACTTGATGCAATTCAGTGCCCAATAGTTTTTGGCATGCTCGGTGGGACCAGTTCACAAGGAACATGAAAACCCATCATATGAGTTATTGTTTATCTCAACCCGGAGGAATCAATATTTGGTGAATTGTCTTGGCCTTGTAAGTGGAGAATAGCAAATTCACCTGGTGACTCCCTGGTCCTTAAACCCAGAAAAGAACTACCCCTGTAGACCAGTGTCCTTTCATGTATACCAGGTCTTTCAAAAGGAATAACCCTAACTCCTATTTCTATTGTGAATTACCTTATAGAGGGTCTATTGTTGTCAAAATTTTGAATCAATATTTCCTCTCAGAAGAAGAGCTTCCTGAGGAAAATCCTGTAGTTAATCCAACAACCCTTCCAACAAGACCTACACCTAGAAATATGGCACAAAATATGGCCCCTAATCAACCATTACAGAAGTTCCCCAGCTGGAACACAGTTGGTCCCCTGAGATTAGCCCAAATGAATGCCATCCCCCAGGCTATATCCAAAGCTATCCCCACTTATGATGGATCAGGGAAGATAACTTATGAGCACTATCAAGATATTTTAAATTTGGAAGTAATTCACAACATAAAAGAGGAGGATATTATTGTAAGAATTCTAGCCCTGTCCTTCAGAGGAAATATTTTGCATTGGTTTAGAACTCTGGAAGATAATACCATCACTTCATGGCAAGCATTGGTTGAGCCATTTGTAGAAGAATTTAATGAGTCTATTGACCCTTTCTCCCTGCTCAACTAGTTTACATCCATGCAAAAATCTCAGTAGGAGACTATCTCATATTTCAATTTGAGATTTAGTAGAACATGGAAGAGAATTCCCCCTACAGCTAGACCAGCTGCATGTTTGGCCTATATGTATTATATCCGAGCTCTTGGATCAGAGCTAGGCTTGCAGACACAAAAATATGGAGTAGAAACCTTCCCCCAAGTTTATAATGCAGTAGTTCATGCTGAGAATATCCTAATTAATGTGGGGAGACTACCTCCCAAAACTGTGCTACCTTATAACTCAGAAACTACTAATGGCCAAAGCCAAACTACAAACCCATATTTCATGGATCCCCTTTCTTTATCATCCCCATCTCCACAAATGAATGCAATCCCTCAATCGAAGCCATCATCCTCTATAGTTCCTTTCCCTCCCCTTCCTTCTCAAACATCCCAAGAGTTTTTTGCTATTCTTGATATACAAAATACTCTAAAAACTCTGAGTAATAGAATGAATTCGATGGAAAAGAGAGACCAAGAAAGGTCACAACAAAGGATATTTCCATATGTGAACAAAGATCAGAGACCTGGTCCTAGTAATAGTACTAGGGTCAGAGTGAATGCAGCATATGAGGATCCTGAGTGTTCTTCAGATACTACTCTTGCAAATATCTGGTGTCTGGTATGTAATGATCCTCATGACTCATAGTCCTTGTATTATGTACCAACACCATGTCCAACAAGCTATGGATCAAGCTAAAAGAAATCAAAAAGGGAGAGTAAACATGTTATGGCAGCCTGATCAAATCATGGTTGGGAAAGAGCTGGATGAGGACAACCCAATTGTTGTTATGACAAGGTCTGGAAAGAAAACCTTGCAAGTAGATCCCCAAAATATGGGGCAATTCCAAGTCCCTTCTCAAAAAATAAATGACCCCCTTCCTCAAAGTGATGATACTTTCCCCATTCCTCAAGCTAAAGGAAAAGAGAAGACAGACAGTCTTCCTAAGAGGTTGGAAAAAGAAACTGAAGGAGACCGAATGAGATCTAAATATGAGGCTCAAGAAAGGCTTAGATTCCCCTCTATTACCAAAAGGTAAAGAATAGAAGCCACTCAGTAGTATAAAAGAAAATATGGTGAGCCAAAAAGAAGGCCTGAAAGACCTCCCCTAGCTAAGTCTGAGTATAATATTGTTGAAGAGATGAAAAATATTCCATAAAAATCTAGTTTGTATGACACTCTGTTCATTCCTGGTCAGATTGATCTGCTTAAGGCTTCCCTCAACAAGTATCCACAAGCTAAACATGCCACTACAATCCTTAGCATGCCATCAGAAAAGAAAGAAATGTCCCCTACTATTTTAAATAATAAGCCCCCTCCTTTCTATATCTCTCTGAGAATGGAAGGATGGGTAGTCCAAAATTGTATGATAGATTCAGGAGCATCGACCACAGTTATGCCTAAATCCATCTATGAAGAAATGGGTATGGAGTATACCCGATCTTGTCCTAGAGTATTACAATTGGATGGGACACCTATTAAGATAGTGGGGGTCATAAAGGATGTTTTAATGAGGTTGCATAGAGCCCCTGAGGTGACAATAGTACAAGAAATAGTGGTGGTTGACCTAGAACCCTACTTTGGATTATGCCTTTCAAGGGAGTTTACTGCAAAATTGGGTGGATGTATGTACATGGATTATTCTAGTATGGTAATCCCTTTCAAAGGAAAGAGAATAAGGATAACACCTAAAAATCCAGTAGCTTATCATATTGAAAATATTGAGGAAGACATGTGCAATCTTACTCCCCTGGAAGAATTTGAGCTTGTTGAAAACTTTGAGGAGTTGGATATTGAGGATGAGTTGCCTTTCAGAGAGGATTACAGTCAGTTTGGAATTGGTATGGGGACATATAGTATCTCAGCTGAATCAAAGAAGAAAATCCCTACTATATCCAATCAATATCTGAGAGAAAAGGAAACATGGATCATGCACTTTGATGGTGCTAAATGCAGAAATGGTGCAGGAGCTGGTGTGGTTTTACAGTCCCAATCAGAGGGGACAAATAATTTTTCCTATAGACTAACATGGTCATGTACAAATAATGTTGTAGAATATGAGGCCCTGTGTCTCGGACTGATGCAAGTGGAAAGCATGGGCATTAAAATTTTAAATATATATGGTGACTCTGAGTTAATCATCCATCAGGTAAGAAAAAGGTGCAGTAGCAAAGCACCATTACCTAAAGGCATACAAAAATAGGGTATGGGATCTGATGGAATCCTTTGATGCCCTAAATCTAAATTTTATTCCTAGAGAGAAGAATACTCTAGAATATTCCTTAGCAATAAAGGGAGCTAACTTCAACCCTTCTGTAGACTTTGGAATCAAGAAAGCCAAGGGAATCAAAATGATTTTCAGACCTACAGTACCAGACAAGCAAATTTTTTGGTAGGTTTTTGAAAGTGATGAGCAGATAATTGACTTTCTGGTAAGAGAAGCATGTCTCTCCACTGTCCAAGAAGAGAATCCAGAAGAGATTGATCAACAAGATGTTATTCAACTAAGGAACAATCACATTCCTAGAGGGTTGGTCACCCTAGAGAGCTTGTTTGATAATGAGGATAGAAAAAAGACCAAAGCTATGAAAGTCAATGAAAAATTTTATAAAGAAGTTGAAGTTGGTACTGAAAAGAAGCTCAATGTTGGAGTTCGATGTTCACCAAAGGAAGTAGAAGATATCAAAGCCCTATGCCTAAAATACCAAGATATTGTGGCTTGGTCATATGAAGACCTCAAGGTATATGACAAGAAAGTTATCCAACATACTATTGAGCTAGAGCCTGATGCAAAGCCTTTTAGGAAGAAGCAAAGGCCAGTTAATCCAAATATCGAAGCCATTATGAGAGAGGAGCTCTTAAATTTATTAAAGGCTAAGATCATATATCCAATAAAACATTCAACCTGGGTAGCCAACTTGGTACCTGTGAGAAAAAATAATGGGGATATTCGTTTGTGTGTAGATTTTAGAAATATTAACCAAGCATCCCTTAAGGATCACTACCCCCTCCCACATATTGATCAGATCTTATAGATAGTGGTAGGAGAAGAAAGGTTCTCATTATTATATGGCTACTCTGGGTACAATCATATTTGGGTGAAAGATGAAGATCAGTATAAAACAACATTCACCACAAAATGGGGCACATTTGCCTACCAGAGAATACCTTTTGGGTTGTCCAATGCGGGAGCCACATTTTAGAGAGCCATGGATTATGCCTTTGGGGCATTGATCAAAAAAGTCATTCTAATTTATTTGGATGACATGACTGTGTTTTCCCATGATAAGCATGACCACCTATTACACCTGGAGCAAGTTTTTCAAAAATGTAGAGAATTTGGTATTTCACTCAATCCTAAGAAGTCATTCTTTGCAGTTCATGAAGGAAAGTTGCTAGGTCATGTGGTCTCAAAAGAAGGTATGGCCATAGATCCAGATAGAATTAAGTCCATTCTTGCTCTCCCATTGCCTACAAACAAGAAGGTCTTACAGTCCTTTTTGGGTCAAATAAACTTTGTCAGGAAATTCATTTCTGACTTTGCATAGAAAGTAAGGCCAATATCTGAGTTACTCAAGAAGAATGTTGAGTTTAAGTGGACTGAAGTCAGAAAATAGGCTTTTGATATTATCAAGTAGTCCATTGCAACAACCCCAGTACTGGTAAATCCAGATTTTAGTAAATATTTTATCCTTTATGCTTATGGAGCTGAAGAGAGTTATGCCTCAGTGCTCACTCAAAAATATGATCAAGGTGAAGAGCATCTTGTATTCTTTTGGAGCCAGACACTCCATGACTACCAGGTCAAATATAAATTTATTGAAAGACAAGTATTTGTTGTGATGAAGTCACTGAAGAAGTTCAGGTAGTACTTGGTACAAAGTAAGACCCTGGTATATGTTGTTCATCCAGATGTAAGAAGTTTTATCCTTCAAGGTGAACTAGGAGATAAAAGAGTTGGTTGGATTACCAAAATCCAAGAGTATGATGTAGAGATACATCCCACCAAGTTGGTGAGAGGTAGGGCCCTATGCCAAGGTCTAACAAAGGTAGCAACATTAGCAGAAGTGATAGCTTACCAGACAGCAAAAGAGGATCAGGTTGAAGGAGTACAGATAGTAGACTCTGATTGGGTTGATCAGATGATCAAATACTTTCAAACTGGAGTATGCCCTCCTAATATAAATACATACCAAAGGAGGAGATACAGGTTGTAGGCTTTGAAGTATGTATTGCTTCCAGAAGGCTTGTATAAAAGAAATTTGGATGGAGTCCTTCTAAAATGTTTGAAATATGATCAGCAACAGAGGGTTATTGAAGAGTTTCATGGAGGACCAGCTGGAGGACATAGCTCAGGAAGAGTTACAACTTTGAAAATCATAAGAGCAGGCTATTATTGGCCTACTATATTTACTGATACTTTTAGGGTTACTAGGGCCTGTGACAAATGTTAGCGATATGTTGGAAGGACAAGAAATGCTTCATTCCCCCTCAGGCCGATACAAGTTGAAGAACCTTTTCAGCAATGGGGGTTAGACTTCATAGGGGTCATCAACCCTAATTCCTTAGAACAACATAATTTTATTCTAACTACCATAGATTACCTTACCAGGTGGGTAGAGGCCATTCCTACAAAGAAATCAGATCAGGAAGTTGTGATCAATTTTATGGAGAACTTGATTTCAAGGTTTGGAGTTCCAGAAGCCTTGGTGAGTGACAATGGCCCAAATTTCATAGGAGCCAAGTATATTGAGTTTACCAACAAGTATGGCATCACTCTTAAGAATACTTCAAATTATTACCCATAGGGTAATGGACTTGTTGAATCTACCAACAAAAACTTGTTAAGGATTTTGAGGAAGTCACTTGAAGGGAACAAAAGAAGTTGGCACCTGTTGCTAGACCAATCTCTGTGGGATGATAGGATTACTATAAATAAATCCATTAAAACTTCCCCTTATGCTCTGGTGTATGGAAAAGAGGCAGTGTTACCTATCCATTTGGAAATTCCAGCACTTAAGCTTGTCAATACAGAGGAAGAGTCAAAGGAAAATCCGGTAAAAACCAGGCTGACCCACTTACTAAAATTTGAAGAGAATAGAGCTCAGGCATATGATAATTTTCAAAAGCATTCCTCAGATATCAAGGCATGGTTTGATAAGAAGGCCATATTCAAAAAATTCTAGGTTGGAGATGTAGTTCTCAGGTGGAATGTTGATAGAGCAAAACCAGGCAAACATGAAAAGTTTGATTCTTTTTGGGATGGCCCTTTCAAAATAGTAGAGGCCAAGGAGTCCAATGTGTTCCAACTTGAAGATCTAGAAGGGAACATACAACCGATTCTAGTAAATGGTTTCCATCTCAAACTCTACTATGATTGAAATCATAAGCTCATTGTAACATATGTATATACATTGTATTATATTTCCCTTTCTTTCTGCACTTTGTATTCAATTTTTTATTTAACATCTTGAAAAGAGAAAAATATTTGCAAAAAAATGGCTAAGTGTTGGCAAATAATTCAGCGAGGTTCCATTCCGCACATAAAATACACGTAAAGTATAGCGGAACGGTGATCATCTCCAATCCGCATCAAAATACACGAAAATCTCAATAGAACAGAACCAATGTGATTCTCCATGCGTGAAATGAAGTGGTTGTCAATGGAATCAAAGGCATCTTCAGTCCGTCGGTTTTAGGATTAAGGTGAAGTAAAGTGGTGATTTTGTGACTGTGCCACATGGAGAGAAGGGAAAAATCCCGCATTCAATGCTAACGAACCCACGCTCGAACCAAAGAGTAACCAAAGCGACACCACAAGGTGGCAGCCAAGTTTAAATTTTTGGCCAATGAGAGATCAGAATGCCACCCTTCGAGCCACCGAAAGGAATGAGTGGGAATTGGAAAGCATGCCAATGGGTAGATTGCATAGTAGCCACATTAATGGTGGAAGATATGCATGCACCAAGAAATAAAAGCATCAAAAAGCACAAGAAATGTTCATTCAATGGAAAATCATGTTCATAGAGGAGAAAGGAGTGAAATGGTACTTAGAAGCATTCACTATGAATTTTGGAGAGGACACAAGGTTGTTGCTAGCAATATGGCTTTCAAAGATACCCAAGAAGCTGAAACCTCAGAAATAAGGGTAGTGGCTCCATACATCGATAGAGCGGAAGCTATGGTGGATACTAAAATGGTCCTTATAGAGAGGACAAGGCTCAGGAGGAGCATGAACGATAGGTTCAAGAAAAGAGCAGTCTTATCGATGGAAGGTAGATGTGTTGTGCTCTCTTACCTATCTTTTTACATTTGTGATTTTGTTCACCCTTGTCCAGAATTAATAGCTACAATAGTTAAATTTTATGACCCCATGGCCAAAGTAGTGAAAAATTCTAAAGGCAAAACCCTATTTAGTATCACCACCGCCCTCTATCATAATATTTTTACCCTAGGGTCAGAACCATCGGTGAGACCGAAAGAGTTTAAGGTGACTGACCAAGATGGGTATTACTCTATGGAGAAATGAGCTAATGATGGTGAGTCATTTAAGATATGGGTTTATAAACAGCTCGATGCAAAGCCTAGGAATAAATTATTTTGATGTCCCAATCCCCATTGATGAATTTGCAAACCCTGAACTATTTTCTATGTTGGCCTATATGGAGGGTTTAGACTCTAATAGAATGGTGTATGGCTGGAAAATTTCCACAACCTATTGTATTTCAAATGAAAGAATGTATGAGGAAGTCGCAGAGGAAAAAGGGACTAGGGTTATCTATTTTTACTGGCCAACCTTTCTTGCTCAAAGGATACATGAACAATTAGTAAGAATAAAAAGGGGCTCTGATGCTCCTAGTTTCAGGCATTGCTCAAGCCTGGTTTGGATGTTTTATGTTGTTGTTAAGGATAAAATGCCTTGGATTTTGGTAAAGGACAAAACCAGTGATGGAGAACCCTTGCCGGTTTATTATTGGACAAGTCATTTGAGGAGTAGTGAGTCTTTTTATAGATTCAATTTGGAATTCCTTGGACCTGCTTTAAAAATAATATATGGAGAGTGCCCTAGATTGCCACCCTTGGCTAAGAAAATTTTGAGAGTAAAGGGTGCCAAAGAAGGATATTGGTATCTCTTGACTGAGGGTATAGTAATCAGACTATATGGTTTCATGGGTAAACCTTTTCTCCTACCCCATTTTGTCACAGACAGGCTCTTTGCCTTAGAATACTTGAGGTAGGCAGAGTACATTGATTTGAATTATGGTTTAGGAAGGAAGAGAAAATATCTTCTAACCTACCGCACTGTGGATGATATTACTATCACGAAGAAGGGTTAGAGTGAGCAAATTGACCAATACCTTGATAGGTTAGGTCTATTTTATATTTCCCAAAGATGGAGTTATGACCCTGGTGACATTTTCACCAAAAGAAATGTAGCCCTAAATGGAGAAAAACCTTACAAATTTGAAAAGAGGCCTAGGGCTCACTTAAAACAAGGCAAAAACAATGATGAGACCACTCTGTTGGAGTGGAATATTTCAAAAATGAGTCAACTGCCTCCATGGCTAGATTTCTATGAACATATTATGGATTTTGATCCAGACAAGAAGAAGAACCATCGACTGACAAAGGCCATCATTCATGATATTGAAGAGAAAACTAGAAATAAAAAGGACCCTCAATCTGATGAGGACACTGTTGAAGAAGTAGAAGAGGTAGAGCAATGGAATGTAGCAAAGATATCAGATTGGTGGAGAATGAGAATTGAAATTGGAAAACCTAAGTCCAGGTTTGGCATGAATATTGATAATGAGTTTTCTAAAAAATATGATGAAAATATCAAAACCTGGAAGCCTAAGGACATTAGAAACATAGTGTTAATAGTTGAAAAGTCCCAGGCTGGTTCTAAAACTCTCTCTCCATCCATAGACAAAGAAGCTCCAATAGAAGAGCATGTGACTCCTTTGATGGTTTATGAGGTCCCAAAGACATTTTATCCTACCACTTAACAGATAGAGAAATTTCCTAAGGGAGCACAAATTTTGAGCAAAATGCAATATTCAAGTGAAAAAATTGTTAGTAATCTAGTCATAGAAGTAGTAGCTAGGCCTCAATGCTTAGCCCTAGGGGATCAGCCTCCAGATACAAAGATAGACTAGAAAAAGAAAGATAAAAGCTTTAGATTTACTCCCCTCACTTTCACTACCACAATATTAGAAGAATTGCATCCTATTTATGAGCAAGTGTTTTTTACAGCACAAGGAGAAGTATGTGAGGAATATTTAGAGAGTGAGTTGGTTTCCTTTCAATTAATTCATAGAAGAGTAAAAAGAGCTCCAAAAATAATGGAAAGAGAATTTTCAAAGAAAAAAAGGTTGGATATAGAGGATACTACTAAAGAGGTAGATATTTCAGCTGCAAAATAATTGACTCATAAAGAGTAGTGGGATACAGAGGAATAACAAGAACACCCTACATCTATAGTTTTGAGCAAGGTGCAGAAAAAGTATTGTCATTGTTGTCAACACAGACAGATAATATCAGATGATGTAGTTGATGCAGTGGACAGGAGTTTAGAGGTCAGTCAAAACATGTACAATGAATTTCCAAGAAGACAAAAGTGGCCCAGATTCAAAAAATCAAAGAAAAAGACAAGTAAGAAAACTATCGCGATATCGCGACATGTTTTCTGTCACGATTTCGTGACATGTCGGAGGAGAGAGAAGGCACAAGAAAAATTGTCATGATTTCACGACATATCGGAGGAGAGAGAAAAATATGGAGAAACTGTCACGATATCGCGACATGTTGAGAAGCTGAAAAAGAAACTGTCACGATATCGCGACATGTTGAGAAGCTAGAAAAGAAACTGTCATGATTTCACGACATGTTGAGAAGCTGGAAAAGAAACTGTCATGATTTCGTGACATGTTGGAAGCAAAAGAGGCAAGTAAGAAAACTATCATGATTTCATGACATGTTTGGAGAAGAAGCGCTTGCAATGAAAACTGTCATGATTTCATGACATGTTTGGAGAAGAAGCGCTTGCAATGAAAACTGTCATGATTTCGTGACATGTTTGGAGAAGAAGCGCTTGCAATGAAAACTGTTTTATGATTTCGTGACATGTTTGGAGAAGAAGTGCTTGCAAGGAAAACTATCACGATTTCATGACATGTTTGGAGAAGAAGCGCTTGTAAGGAAAATGTCATGATTTCAGACAAGTTTGAGAAGAAGTTAAGGAAAAGTGTCACGATTTCGTGACAAGTTGCAAGAAGAAGCGCAAAGGAGAAAAAGTGTCACGATTTTATGACATATTGCAAGAGGAAGAGCTCGAGAGAAAAAGTGTCATGATATCATGACATGTCACATTTTCGTGACCTAAAGAGAAGAGAAGAGCTAAGGAGAAAAGATGTCACGATTTCGTGACATGTCATTTTGTGACAACAGCAGAGAGGAAGGCTCTGAAGGATGAAGTGTCACGATTTTGTGATAGAATCAAAACGAAACAGCATGGAAGCAAAAGCGTCATGATTTCGTGACATAGTCAAGGAGAGAAGGTGCAAGGAAGCGAAAAGTGTCATGATTTTGTGACATGTGTTTTCGCTGGCAAGAGACAGAAAAGAGATCAAGGCAGCGAATGCATCATGATTTCATGACATGTTCTATTTTCATGGTTGCATGCCAAGAAGAGGACAAGGAGGCAGAGAATGTCATGATATAGCGACATGTCTTGTTTTCATGGTCAACTGTCATGAAAAAGTCAAAGGGGCAGAAATGTCGTGATATCGTGACATGTCATAGTTTCACGGGTAAAAGCCGAGAAGCATACACAATGACAGTTGCAGGGGGAAGTTGTAGAGGAAAATCATACAGCCAAACATGTAAGAGTTAACTGGAGTCAGAACTGTAGTTACAGGGGGCAGTTACAGAATAGTGCATTAAAGACAGAACGGTTGTTACAGGGCCGTAACGCTGTGAGACTGTCAGAGGGGTGGATATTCCAAGAATCTCGATTAAAGAGAAATTCATTAACAGGTTGCGTGTGTCAGAAAGGGCAGTTGCACGTAGAAGTGAAAAGGTAGCTCAGGATTCAAAAGAGAGAAGATAAGAATGACAGAGCATCGAAATACGTAGAAAAGGCTATCAGAATGCATAGAAAAGGCTATCAGAGTGAGCAGAGAAGACTGTCAGAACGCGTCAAAAAAATAGCGGCTGAAAGACAGAGCGCGTCAGAGAGAGTGTGGCAGATTGAACGCAGCTGAGAATGCATGGCAAAATGGAGGGAAAAGTAGAGCCGTTTGAGTGAGCCAGTATAAAGAACTGAAAAAGTGCAGTAAGGAAGGTTACTGCAACCTTGTTTATTCTTGAAAAACTGAAAGTGAGGTTGAGTAAGAGTGTTGTAAGAAGCACAGAAAGAGTGCGGTAGGAAAAACCGTAACAGAGCTGATAAACCTTGTTTTGTTTATGCAAATAAAAAGAGAGGTTTTGTAAGCAATAGAAGATATTGAGTCTCTAACAATTCTCCTTATGCTTCTATGAGATTGAGTTGAGTGAGCAATAGACCAGTGAGGGTCTTGTAAAAGAGAAGGCATTTTTATGTCAAATCTAGATTCAAAATAGAAGTCCAGTTGGTGCTGGTTAATCAGGGGTTGGTGCTCCTTCCAGTGGGTGCTGGTAAATTGCTTGTAAAGTTGAAGCTTTGCAAAGGCTGGATTTGGATTGTAGTCCAAACAGTCATTTTTTAGGAGTAGCCAAATCGGTGAACCTCGTTATATTTTGTGTTGTGTGATGCTATCTTGTTATACTTGCTGTATCTATTTTAAGCTTGCATTATTTCAGCATTAGGAGCTGCAGATTTAAGTTTTAAATAGTTGCACTGATTCACCCCCCCCTCTCAGTGTCATTGTGAGAATATCAATTGGTATCAGAGCCAAGTTCTTGAACAAGCTCAATCAGCTAAGGTGATCTTGGAAGAAACACAATGGCCGGTGGTGAAGGATTTTCATCCAACAAAGCTCCTTTGTTCGATGGAACTAATTACTCCTTCTGGAGACTCAGGATGCAGACTTATCTGTGTGCTTTGGGATATGACATTTGGGAGTCAGTAGAAAGTGGATACACAATACCCTCTACTCCTCCAACAGATGTTGCTGAGAAGAAAAAGTTTGAGAATAACTCTAAAGCAAAAAATGCTATAATGTGTGGGTTAGTAGACAGTGAACTGATAAGGATCATGAGCTGTAAAATGGCAAAAGACATGTGGGACAAACTGCAAAGCATTCATGAAGGAGACGACAAGATCAAGGAAGCCAAGCTACAAACACATCGAGCCCAGTTCGAAGCATTAAAGATGAATGATGATGAGAACATAGAGGCCTATATGCTGAGAGTCAATGGAATCATTAATGCGATTAGAGGACTCGACGAGGAAATGGAAGATGCAGTTGTTGTGAAAAAGGTACTAAGAACTCTTCACAAAAGATTTGATTCTAAAGTTTCTGCTATAGAAGAAGCTAAAGATCTAAATACTTTTAGCATGGATGAAATGCATGGTTCTTTAACTGCATATGAAATGAGAATAGGACAAACTAAGCCCTCAGACAGAGAAGCTGCTTTTAAAGCACAGAAAAATATAAAAGCTAAACAAGAATCTGAGGAAGAAGAATCTTCAGATGAAACTGAAGCAAACTTTGTTAGGAAACTAATAAAGGGAAAAGGAAAGTACAGAGGAAAGTTACCGTTTAAGTGTTTCAACTATGGAGGCATCGGGCACTTTGCAGCTAAATGCCCAATGAATGAGAAAAACAAAAGTGATGAAGGGTCACACCAAGAAAGAAGTGACTGGAAGAAGAAACCACATTTTAGAAAAAGCAACTTCAAGAAGAAAAGTTTCATTTCCAAGAATGTCAACTCTTCTGAAGACAGCTCCGGTGAGGATTCTGAAGAAGAAACAGGTGAAGCTTTGTTCATGGCATTTGAAGAAGAAAGAACAGAGGAAACCCAGGAGTGTGATGAAAAACTAGAGGATGAGGTTGTAGTAGATCTGGAAGGTGAGTTGGTTGCTGCACTTAAAGAGTTGAGTACAGAAAGGAAAAAGAATAAAAAGGTTTCAAGAAAACTTGAGGATGCCAATGAAATAATAATCAGTTTGAAAGTACAGACTGAAGAATTTAAGAAAAAGTCTGAAGATCTTGAAGCACAATTAACCATGAAAATAGATGAGTGCAACAAACTGGAAGAAGAGATTGTTGGCTTAAGAATGCAGCTAGAAGAAAAGAGTCAAAAACTGAGTTGCTACCACAAACTTGAAGGAAGTTCTGTGAAGCTTGATAAGATTATAAATAACCAAAAGCCTACAGGCATTAAATTTGGTTTGGGCTTCGTAGAAGAAGAATCATCAATGGAATCAAAGACCATAATTGTAGAACCAATAAAGAATAAAGGTAAGATCAGGGTTGATCAAGAAAAACTGAATCATGCAAAAGAAAACAATAAGGCCAGGCACGATAGGAGTACTGACAATGATGGATTCACCAAAGTCACACATCAAAGAAGAAGAAGACCTATGGCACCTACTACAACATGGCAAAGACCATTACCCAGGTACAATCGTTCCTTTTCTGGTTATTGTTTTAAATGCAATGCTTATGGTCATAAAATTTCAAATTGCAGTTATAATGTAGGACAAAGAAATTTCACTAGTAGAAATATCTTTTCACCTTTGATAGATTATGCAGTAGAATGTTATAACTGTCATAACTTTGGACATATTGCAAGAAATTGTCGTAGCTCTTTTGCAGGAAATAAATATCAGGGAAGAAATTATCAACCAAATGGATTGAAACAAAACAGAAAATTTCTCGAAAAACAGGCACAAGCCAATGAAAGGGAAAAGGCAAAACAAGTGACCAAATCTGCCATCAAATCAGAATGGAAAGAAAAGGAGCGACCTAAGGAAGAAAAGGAATCCTTGATCGTTCAAACAGCTCTCAAAGCCCAGAACAAATCTGCACCATGGATTCTGGATAGTGGATGCTCCAGTCATATGACAGGAGATAAACAAAAATTTGATAAGTTACAGACATACGAAGGTGGTTCTGTAAAATTTGGAAATAATGATGGAGCCAAGATAGTTGGTAAAGGATCAGTCAAGATAAGTGATGAAAAAATCAACTCTAAAGAAGTCTTGTTTGTGATTGGTCTGAAGCATAACTTACTGAGTGTAAGTCAAATTTGTGACAGAGGTCATGAAGTAATTTTTAAGAAGCAGTGTGAAGTAAGAAAGACAAAAAATGGGAAATTGATAGCTACTTGGATTGAGGACTTCTAGAAATCTGTATACTCTCTCAGAGACTTCAGAAGGAGCTTGCTTGGTTGGACAGGAAGAAGAAAATTGGTTGTGGCACAAGAGACTCGGTCATATAAGCTTTGACAATCTGGTAAAAATCAGCTCAAAAAGGGCAGTAAGAGATATACCCACTATTGGCAAACCTTCAAATAGCATTTGTGCTTCATGCCAAAAGGGGAAGCAAACCAGAGCCACATTCAAAGCAAAAGAGTACTTCACGAGCAAACCGTTAGAACTAATACACACTGATTTATGTGGACCCATGAGAACGAAAAGCATAAATGGGTACAAATATTTTATGTTGTGTATAGATGATTATTCCAGAATGACATGGGTACTATTTTTGAAGCTTAAATCAGAAGCCTTTGAGATGTTCAAGTCTTTCAAAAACCAAGTTGAGAATCAAACAGGAAAAAGAATTAAATGTTTAAGATCAGATAGAGGAGGAGAGTTTATGTCAGAGGAGTTTGCAGAATACTATGAAAAATATGGGATTAGAAGACAGTTTTCAGCAGCAAGAACACCTCAGCAGAATGGTGTGGTAGAAAGAAAGAACAGAACTGTGCAGGAAATGGCACGGACCATGTTGACTGAGAGCAAAATAGCTGACAGATTTTGGAAAGAGGCAGTTCATACTGCAGTTTACATCCAAAATAGGTGCATGTTGAGGACGCATGAAAGCAAAACACCTTATGAACTGTGGTTCAGCAGAAAGGCAACAACAAAATACTTCAAAGTGTTCGACAGCAAGTGTTACATCAAACGAACTGAAGATAATCTTGGTAAGTTCGAAGATAGAGCTGATGAAGGTATTTTTCTTGGTTACTCGACGAAAAGCAAAGCCTACACGTGCTACAACAAAAGACTAAAGAAAATTGTTGAGAGTGCCGATGTTAAGGTTGATGAAGGTAGGGAACGAGAAATCAGCTATGAAGAAAACTACCCTACTTATGAAGAATTTATTGAAGAGGATGAAGATCAAGAAAAAGAAGAGAAACAAAAATTTGACTCAGATGATTTCAGTACTGATTTAGAAATCGAAGAAAATAGGAAATCCAAAATAGGCAGCTGGCAGAAAAATCATCCCAGAGAGCAAATTATTGGAGACCCCAAAGTTGGTATTCAAACAAGAAGAAGAGTAATAAGTAACTACTCTCTGTTATCCAGCATTGAGCCCAAAAATATTGCTGAAGCAAGCACAGATGAAAGTTGGATGGAGGCAATAAATGAAGAACTAGATCAGATTGAGAAAAACAAAACCTGGGAGTTAGTACCAAGGCCTGTAAATAAAAACATAATCGGTACTAAATGGATTTTTCAAAACAAATTGAATGAAGACGGACAGGTTGTAAGGAATAAAGCAAGATTGGTCTGTAAAGGCTATGCTCAAGTTGAAGGGATTGATTTTGAAGAAACTTTTGCACCAGTGGCCAGACTTGAAGCAATCAGACTATTTCTGGCTTTAGCAGTTCACAGGAATTTCAAAGTTTATCAGATGGATGTGAAATCAGCATTTCTGAATGGAAATCTTGAAGAAGAAGTTTATATTGAACAGCCAGATGGTTTTCAACTCTGTGATAATCCCAACTTTGTTTGCAAGCTGAAGAAAGCATTGTATGGCTTGAAACAGGCACCCAGAGCATGGTATGCAAGACTGGACAACTATCTCACTCAGCAAGGGTTCAAGAAAGGTATGGTGGACAACAATTTATATATCAAAATAGAGAATGGCAATCTTATTGTCCTTGTTGTTTATGTAGATGATATAATATTTGGCAGCAACAATGATGAGTCATGTAGAGACATAGCAAATAAAATGCAGAAAGAATTTGAAATGTCTATGATTGGTGAACTTTCATATTTCCTCGGACTGCAAGTTAATCAAACTAAAAAGGGCATTTTTATTTCTCAAGTTAAATATGTGAAAGAAATGCTGAAAAAGTTCACAATGGAGGATAGTAAGCCTGTTAGCACTCCCATGACAACAGGCTGCAAGTTGAGCAAGGATGACAAATCTCCAGATGTTGATCAAACAATGTACAGATCTATGATTGGGAGCCTGTTGTATTTGACAGCCACCAGACCGGATATCTTACAGGCAGTTTGCATGGTTGCAAGATTTCAGGCTAGTCCCAAAGAGACTCATGTGACAGCTGTGAAAAGGATTTTTAGGTACCTCAAGGGTACTATGGAGTATGGGTTATGGTATCCAAAAGGAAAAGACTTCACTCTTTTTGCATATTCTGATGCAGATTGGGCAGGATGTATTGATGACAGAAAGAGTACCAGTGGAGGAGCATTTTATCTTGGAGATAGGCTGGTAGCATGGCACAACAAGAAACAAGAATCAGTCTCTCTATCCACAATAGAGGCAGAATACATTGCAGCAACAACATGTTGTACACAGATATTATGGATGAGACAAACACTGAAAGATCTTGGTATTCACTTCAATGAGCCAATTTCAGTTAAATGTGATAACACTAGTGCTATCAACATATCAAAGAATCCGGTTTTGCATTCTCGAACCAAACATATTGCGATCCGGTATCACTTCTTGAAGGATAAAGTTGCAGAAGGAGAGGTCAAATTGGAGTTTGTTCCAACTACAGAGCAAGTAGCAGATATATTCACAAAACCATTGCCCAAGGAAGTTTTTGAATACCTTCGCAGTAAGTTGGGAGTGGTCACACTACCCAAGAACTGACTAGCTATCGGGAATACATTCTCAGGGGGAGCAATTATATATTTGATTACCTATTTGCTCATGTTTGTAATTTTTGCTAACTGTAACATTGTGTGCCTGAGAATGTTGTGCATGGACTCAGGGGGAGTCTGCAGCAGCCCTTTGGTATTATTGTCAAAGGGGGAGAAGAATTACTGGAAATTGCACATGTGTTGCCAACAATTCCAAAGGGGGAGATTGTTGAGCAAGGTGCAGCAAAAGTATTGTCATTGTTGTCAACACAGATAGATAGATCAATTGTTGATGCAGTGGACAGGAGTTCAGAGGTCAGTCAGAACATGTACAATGAATTTCCAAGAAGACAGAAGTGGCCCAGATTCAAAAAATCAAAGAAAAAGACAAGTAAGAAAACTGTCACGATATCGCGACATGTTTTCTGTCGCGATTTCATGACATGAGAGGAGAGAGAAGGCACAAGAAAATTGTCATGATTTCGCGACATATCAGAGGAGAGAGAAAAAGTTGGAGAAACTGTCACGATATCGCGACATGTTGAGAAGCTGAAAAAGAAACTGTCACGATATCGCGACATGTTGAGAAGCTAAAAAGAAACTATCATGATTTCGTGACATGTTGAAAGAAGCTGGAAAATAAACTGTCATGATTTCGTGACATGTTGGAAGCAAAAGAGGCAAGTAAGAAAACTGTCATGATTTCGTGACATGTTTGGAGAAGAAGCGCTTGCAATGAAAACTGTCACGATTTCGTGACATGTTTGGAGAAGAAGCGCTTGCAATGAAAATTGTCACGATTTCGTGACATGTTTGGAGAAGAAGCGCTTGCAATGAAAACTGTCATGATTTCGTGACATGTTTGGAGAAGAAGCGCTTGCAATGAAAACTATCACGATTTCATGACATGTTTGGAGAAGAAGCGCTTGTAAGGAAAACTATCACGATTTCATGACATGTTTTAAGGAAATCGATTTCGAAGTGAAGAAGCGCTAAGGAGAAAAAGTGTCATGATTTTGTGACATATTGCAAGAGGAAGAGCTCGAGAGAAAAAGTGTCACGATATCGTGACATGTCATGTTTTCATGACCTGAAGAGAAGAGAAGAGCTAAGGAGAAAAGATGTCACGATTTCGTGACATGTCACATTTTCGTGACTAAGAGAGAGGAAGGCTCCGAAGGATGAAGTGTCATGATTTCATGACAGAAGCAAAATGAAAGAGCATGGAAGCAGAAGCATCACGATTTCATGACAAAGTCAAGGAGGAAGGTGGGGGAGAGAAGTGCAAGGAAGCGAAAAGTGTCATGATTTCATGACATGTTGTGTTTTCGCTGGCAAGAGATAGAAAAGAGATCAAGGCAGCGAATGCGTCATGATTTCGTGACATGTTCTATTTTCATGGTTGCATGCCGAGAAGAGGACAAGGAGGCGGAGAATGTCACGATATAGCGACATGTCTTGTTTTCACGGTCAACTGTCATGAAAAAGTCAAAGTGGGAGAAATGTCATGATATCATGACATGTCATAGTTTCGTGGGTAAAAGCCGAGAAGCATACACAGTGACAGTTGTAGGGGGAAGTTGCAGAGGAAAATCATACAACCAAACATGTAAGAGTTAACTAGAGTCAGAACTGTAGTTATAGGGGGCAGTTATAGAATAGTGCATTAAAGACAGAACGGTTGTTATAGGGTCGTGATGCTGTGAGACTGTCAAAGGGGTGGATATTCTGAGAATCTTGATTAAAGAGAAATTCATTAATAGGTTGCATGTGTCAGAAAGGGCAGTTGCATGCAGAAGTGAAAAGGTAGCTCAGGATTCAAAAGAGAGAAGATAAGAATGATAGAGCACCGAAATACGTAGAAAAGGCTGTCAAAATGCATAGAAAATGCTGTCAGAGTGAGTAGAGAAGACTGTCAGAATGCATCAGAAAAATAGCGGCTGAAAGACAGAGCGCGTCAGAGAGAGTGTGACAGATTGAACGCAGCTGAGAATGCATGGCAAAAAGGAGGGAAAAGTAGAGCCATTTTGAAAGAGCCGTTTGAGTGAGCCAGTATAAAGAACTAAAAAAGTGCAGTAAGTAAGGTTACTGCAACCTTGTTTATTCTTGAAAAACTGAAAGTGAGGTTGAGTAAGAGTGTTGTAAGAAGCACAGAAAGAGTGCGGTAGGCAAAACCGTAACAGAGCTGAAAAACCTTGTTTTGTTTATGCAAATAAAAAGAGAGGTTTTGTAAGCAATAGAAGATATTGAGTCTCTAACAATTCTCCTTATGCTTCTATGAGATTGAGTTGAGTGAGCAATAGACCAGTGAGGGTCTTGTAAAAGAGAAGGCATTTTTATGTCAAATCTAGATTCAAAATAGAAGTCCAAGTTGGTGCTTGGAATCAGGGGTTGGTGCTCCTTCCAGTGGGTGCTGGTAAATTGCTTGTAAAGTTGAAGCTTTGCAAAGGCTGGATTTGGATTGTAGTCCAAACAGTCAATTTTTGAGGAGTAGCCAAATCGGTGAACCTCGTTATATTTTGTGTTGTGTGATGCTATCTTGTTATACTTGTTGTATCTATTTTAAGCTTGCATTATTTCAGCATTAGGAGCTGCAGATTTAAGTTTTAAATAGTTGCACTGATTCACCCCCCCCTCTCAGTGTCATTGTGAGAATATCATATAGGCGAAGGTATGGTTTCTAATACCTCTTATCCTCTTCATCCTCCTGAATCCCCAAGGAATTATCCCTCCATTTTTGGTCAAGAAAATGTGATAAAGGTACCCTCTCCCTCTCATAGTCCACCCCATGTTACATTGGTCACCATTGAAGTACAAGTCATCCCTTCTCCCCCAAAGTCATCCCAAATCCCACTTTCATCATTTGATGTTTCCACTTCATCATCTCCCATAATTTCATCTTCACCATTGACATCGCCACCCCATCAAAGGGATAATTTTTTTCAAGCACCCCCACTTATCCAATTTTTAGTCTTGCTTTTATTTCTATGAGTTTACTAGTAGCTACCATAGCAGTAGTTATAGAGTCCACTGTTGTTATAGAAACTATTGTAATTACTTACATACCACCATTGACAATGGTTGAGTTTTCCCTTACATTCATAGTGTCTTCATCTCCCTTGGCTACTAGTTATGCAAATCCTATAACTTTGCCAAAGGAGTAGGCAACCACACAAAAAATAAATGATTTCTGGGTAGAGAAGCTATCTAAGCCTTCCAGCAGGATGGCTGTAAGAAGAAGGAGCATGTATGTCAATTTGGTCATAAGGCAAAGGATATCCAGGTCCATGATTTGCCTTGTAAACAGGCCTGAGATCGAGATGACTATCCAGGATTATCGAGTTGAAGAAATTATAGAGGACATTGAGAATCTTCCTAAAGAAGATGAGCTGGTAATGGCCAGAGCCCACTTAAAGACCTTCTATGTGAAGAATGATATATCAAAAGAGAAGGTGGGTAAACTGGAGAAACATATTGAAAAGCTTCAAAAAATTATGAGTAATTGTTGGCATTTTTGCCACATTGTTTTTGTTGTTACTATTCATGTAAAAGAATGCACAAGTTGTAGAGATACTAATTCTTTTGTTTGTCCCTCCAAGAACTTTGAAAGGGAAAATACAAAAATCTCTATAAGTTTTGTGTTAGAGCAAAGTAACTGTAACATGTCACGATATCGTGACATGTTGCAGTTTCACGACGTCAAATGCAGAAATCAGCTAAGTACAAAAAATGTCGCGATATCGCGACATGTCACATTTTCATGACCTATCACGTTTTCGTGGTTAAAAACAGCCAACAAAAGCAAGGGAGAAACTATCATGATATCGTGACATGTTGGAGTTTCGCGACTTGTTGTGGTGAAGGAGCATTAAATTGAAATTTGTCGCGATAGTGCGACATGTCGCATTTCTGCAACTTGTAGTGGCAACAGAGCAATGAGATAGGAAAATGTCGCGATATCACGACATACAGTAGCCAAGGGGAGCGCCAATGAAAATGTTACGATATCACGATAGAAAAATAGAAAAGGAGCAAATGGTATGGAATGGCGTGATATCACGACATGTCGCATTATCGCGAAAAGGGCTGGAAATAAACACAAGGTGGAAGAAAGATGTCGCGATATCGTGACATTTTTGAAAACGAAGCCAAGCAAAGAGGAACTTGTCGCAATATCACGACAAGAAGTGACAACGACAGAGAAGGCAAGAAATTGTCATGATTTCATGACATGTTGGACAGGAAGGGCTAAGCACAGAGAAATGTCATGATTTCGCGACATGTCAAGTTTTCACGAGGAGCAAGTACGGACACAGCCAGATAGTACGAAATGTCACGATTTCACGACATGATGAATTTTTGTGGCCTAAAAGCAGCAAGGTACAAGAAGAGAGAAAATGTCGCGATTTCGTGACATATTGTGGAGATAAAGCCAAATGGAGAAACATGTCGTGATTTCATGACTTATTGAAGACAGAAGAACAAAACGGAGAAAACATCATGATATCATGACATGTCACATTTTCATGACCTGTCGCATTTTCATGGGTGATAAAGCAGACAAGACAATGCTGAGTGAAAGATGTCACGATTTCGCGACATGTTTCATTTTCACAATAAGGAGTAGCGAAGAAGCCAATAAAGAGGAGAATGTCGTGATTTCGTGACATGTCACATTTTCACGATTGGTGGCGGAACAGTAAGCAATAAGGTAAAAATGTCACGATTTCGTGACATGTCGCATTTTCATGACCTGTCACATTTTCACGACCGAAGCAATAACAAAGGTTCGATACAGTTTTGTTTGCATTTTCCTTCAGAATTGCATAGGAGAACATGCAGAGAAGATAAGGATCAAACGAAGTAATATTTTAAAAGCTCTCCAACTGATTTTGAGATCGTGATCAAAGAAGCTCCAAGATTAAATGTTTTTGATTACCTATGTGTGCAAGATGGAAGAACATGAAGTAGTTTTCGATGCCACCAAAATTAAAGATGCCTCCAATATTAAAAGCTCTTGTTCATGATCTCCTAACAACTTTCGGCCTGCCCTAATAATGGTCATTTAATGAAGAAATATAGTCCCTTGTTTCTGTTTAATTTTTAGTTTGATCCATGAAAACAGGGACTGTCATTTCCCCGAGGCAGATTAAGGGGGATTGTTTCTTCAAAATCAATTTCATGTATTAAATGATGGAATAAGAAAGAAAGAGGAAAGGCCTTTATAAATACCAATGTAAAATCTCAAGCAAGAGAGGAAGACCTTTTTGTAGAAATTGAAGCAGAAATCCTAAATACATTTTTGCTCTATTCTTAGTGTCTTTTGAGTCGGTGATCCAAACTGTTGTTCAAGTTTTGCTTTCTGTCTGAGTCACTTCTGTTTAGTCCAGTATTAAAATATAAGTTGAATTATGTTGTCCTAAATTTGGTTGTATTTTCATCTGAATGTTTGAAGTATAATTGAAGGTGAACTTATGGCTAATGCTTGATCCAATTTTTGCATGTGCATCCTAAGAATCTTTTGTCGCTTAGCTTCAGGATCTGGTTTGAGATTATTTGCTATCTGAGGTTGTTTCCCCATTAACTATCGGCTTTGGCCACATTTACACCTCTTTCTATTATTTCCCTTTCTTTTCACATTTTCCCATTTCTTTCCTGCATCCTTATCTTGAAATCAGTTTAAATTAGTTTCAGAGCTAGCCCTCTCTGGAGATTGGCCCGGGAGACTTCTCTTTCTTTTAGCCTTTCAATGTTTGCCGAGTCTAGGGCGCACAAGTGATGAAATCTTGTACTTAGGCAGATTTGTGACCAGCAATAATCAAAAGGAAGTGGAAAAGGCTTTGCAAAAAGAGGCCAAGAGCTGACAGGAAAAGTTCCAAGAAGCCAATAAGCTCAAAGATCAACTAGGATAGCCAAAGAAGTTGAATGAAGAACAAGCAAGAGAAATTCAAAGTTTGAGACAATAGCTTCAAATTGAAAAAGCTAAGTCTTCTAGATTTTCTAAAGCTAGATTAAAGAATATTAGAAAATAATTGCTCTCCGAGGTCCAATATAAATATTTAAGGATTCATCTTATGATTGATTATCTTGATGATACTAGCCACTTACTCCCTAATGTGAAAAAATATTTAGATCAAATCATTAGGGAGCTACAACCTATGGTGATTCCAGTAAAACATATGTACAAGATGGTTGATAGTAGGCTCAGTGATTTTACTAAATCAATTTCTAATAAATAATGGAGTCTTACCAGATTTGCTGCTAGAACCATGGTCAAGAAGCACAGGGCAGTTCAAAAATCTTGGATGTAGTTTGATAGGATTGAAGGAGTAATTAAATATGTGGTGGATGTAAAAAAATAAATGATTCAAGTTGGTTTCAAAGGTTTGTGGATGGAGGATCAGAACTTACTATCCATGGAAGATATCCAGAAGAGCATTGATGCAAATTTACAGAATGAATATGGAATTTGATTCTATTGAAGAGCCACTAAACCAAGAGCAAACTGCTCAAATAATCATTGATTTTACTAGGCTGAGAGATCTCATGGAAGATATGGTAAGCAGAGGGAATGATAAAAATTATGAAGATATTAGATAATTGCAATATATGTATAAGCAAATGAAGGAGACATCTAACCCCTCTAGAGAAACATGGAATCAAGGTTTACATTCTTTAAAGTTGATTCAATTGTTTGGTGATAATTCTGGAAGAAGAAATAAAAAACAATATTCTCTAGAAGAAGAAAATTATGAAAAAAATTAATAATAAGAAGAGGAGAATGAAGAGGAGGTCGAGGAAGAGGCCCACCAAGAAGAAGAGCAGTATGGAACCACTATAGGCCTGGAAGGTGCACACACTTAAGTTGTTTTTTTATTTTGTACATATACACAAATTTAGTATTTTTGTTTTTTGCTCTAACATGGTCAGAAATAAACAATAAAGGCATGAAGCCTACAGAGGCACAAAGAGAAGCAGATTTTGTGTGAAGGTATTTTTGTGAGTAGACCTTATAAGAAGAGTAGAACTGTATTTTGCAAGGACAGTGAAGCAATTTTTCTATAAGGGCATAGAGATAGATTTTGGAAAGAGCGGAGGAGCATGTATCTATTGCATAGTCTACATATGAGCAGTTATCCTCTATGTTGCTTGAAGCATGATCTCAATGTGAACTTCTACTCTCTAAGAGAACTATTTTCAGAGGGTGGTGTTCATATGGAAATTATTCTTTTAAGAACATTTTTGAAGATGAGCATTTTTTGACTCCTGTAGCCCAATGGATAAGACGCTAAGTTCTATGGATTTGCAAGCAAATCCACCTTGGAGGTGCCAAAATTTAGGCCCACAATGACCACATACTTAGAAATATTTTGAATTTTTTTACCTAAGTCATGAAGTTCCCATTTCACACATGTTTCAATGTATTTTGGAGCGAATCCGCAACAAAGGCTACAAATCTACCCAACACTTGGTAAATTTTCACACTTGGAGCAATTCCGCATAGTTTCTTATGTTATTCACTCCAAAATTATGACGTGTAGAGAATCCACAAATTTTTTTGGGTAAATATGACATCAGCATAAAATAAGTGTGGATTGGCGACCGCTTCATATTTTTGATATCTTTTGAGAGGCTAAGTGTTGAAGAGCCCAATTCTAAGAGGTGCATAGAACATTTTTTTTCTAGAATGGTGACAGAAGGTAGAAAGCAAAGTATAAGAGATACGGATTCATGACAAAGGGTATTTTGAAAAAATTTCTTCCATAATGGTGACAAGTGGTGTTGTAATCTAAAGCCATCGCGAAAAGGAGGAAGAGTCACTTTAAATTGCGATGGGTTCGAAATGGTGTTCGCAGACCAATACACTTGCTTAGGTCCAAAATGGAATCTGTAGAAGTTTCGAAGGAAATATGATATCATTGAATTTTTTGTGCATATTGGTGAATGCTTTATTGCCAAAGAAGAAAAAATGAAGGATAAGGAGTGTATTTCATCTCACTTCACTTTCAATGCATTTTAGTGTCGGATTGGCATTTTGCAATTTATGAAGCATGAAAGGTAACGTCATTAATTTTAAAAGTAGAATGGGACTGTGTTCTATCCCTACCATTATATCAAGCTTATTTTAGATTAAATCATAGCCATATGATGGGGGAGATCGACGATTGAGATTTTGCTAAGAATTTTGAAGCATATAAAAGGGATCTCTTGTCAAAATTGAAAGTACAATCAGTTGGAGGAGGAAGTCGAAGCATCGAGGGTTTCAAGAAGACAAGAACCAAATATGGTTGTAGATCAACGACGATAGAAGGTTTTCAAGATAGATCAATGATGCATATGCAGTCTCCAATGGCCAGAACATCAATTAGTTTCGAACAACCAGCAAGTTGCAAAGGTTTCAAGCTACCATGGTGGTCCACTTGTAGCGGATTTGGTTGAACTACTAAGAGAATACCATTAAGAACTCTCTACTAAGCTGTAAAAATTTAATCTTTGTAATGTTCCTTATTATTTTAATTTTTAAAACTATAAATAGAGGTCAAACCCTCATTTTTAAGGGTTGGCTCTAGTGTGTTTGCCTATGCTACTATAAATATTCCCAAGGGCTAATGAAAAGAGCATTACATTGATTTTTGCCTCAAATTTTGTGTCTTCATAATTCTATATCAGATATTCAAATTCTTAAGTTGTATTTCTATGAATACTTGAATGGTTAGTTTGTGCCAGATTAGTGGATTACTAACTGCTAGGGTAATTGAAATCTGCTTCTAAATTAGATATTTATTGTTAAAGAGTGCATTTCTATAAAATATAGATATTGATTAATTCTACTATTTGGATTATCTTTGTTTGGATATTGAAATTATTGTCTGTAATATTTCTCTATTGTTCTTTAATGAATGAAAGTGCATTTAATTTGGGATAATTTTGATCTAAGTAATGTGTGTCTGAGTTGGTTTATGGGAGCCTTTTATCGTAGTAACAATGTTGTTAGCCTATCCATCCACTATTGTTCACATTTTCTAACCCTAATATTTTCTTACCCTAATCTTTAAACCCTAAGTGATCATAATTGTGTCAACACCCTGTTAAAGTTGACGAGGAACCAACCTACTCTAGAGGTCCCTATTTTAGTCCATCCAATATTGAGTACTGAGTTGTAGCTATCGGGTGCATGCTCGGATAGAAAGTAGGAATATAGACAACTGCAGTATTGAGTAAAACTTGATGCAATTCAGTGCCCAACAATATTGTATTGTGAGGATTAATTCTTAAGCTTAATTCATATCTCTTTTAGTCTCAGGTTTTGCAAAAAAATAATAATTGCAGTAAACAAAAATCATGTAGGAAATAAAATGTAATTTATGCTTCATGAAGTAAATATGAGATTTACCTATTAATGTTTCTATTTGTTTATGCATTTAACTAATGATGATAATTTTACCTATTGGTGAGGATCTTCATGCAAACAGATAGTTTTTATTATCTATTTTTACTTTCTATTCTATGATAATTTAATTTAATTTAATTTATTTTATATTCTAAGGTTATTTTTATGTACTAACTATTTCTAACCTATTGTAGGGGCAAGAGAATAGGTATTGATTGTAGGAGTGGGTCATGCCTCCTAGAGAACAATCTAAGTATTTCTCCCCTAAACTATTTTATCTCAGTAACTAATATGCATAACTACTACTATCATTATTATATTCTATGGATGAAGGGAAAATACAATCACAATTACATAAAGAAAATCAAGTAGTAAACAACACAATAAATGACACGGTTACCATAAAAGTGTTGCTTTATTACTATAAATTTAGGCATACATAATCTCGCATTTCTTCAAAAATTGTACAAAAATTAGCTAGATGATTAAGCATTAGAACATTGAACATTAGACCTTTTCAAAGGTCTCCCTATGTAATATATAATATGAATTGGAAAATTCTAAATATAACTCTTCCATGTATTTTTCCATGTGGCGTTGTGGACATAACAATGCAACAACTATGTATTTAACAAAAATAATCTAAACTGACATAATTTCCTAACCTACTTATACTTGATAAATAACCTAAGTTGTACAAGTGGCACTTCATGAACGAACATAACAAAATAATGCTAAATCAAATATTTTGCAGGATATAACATCATAATTATATGCCCCTTTATTCACGGGAAGGACATAACAATATTGCATAAAAATCTAGACAACCTAACAATATTCTAATTTCATAACTTTATAATGTAATTTTACAACCACTTCATTAATTATAATATCCTTGTGAATAATATTGATAAGTCAACCTACTATGCTGACTGTAATTATTTGCTACCGTGTAAGAGTGCCATGCTATCACTGATGTGGCATGCAACATTGGTCAATTTACTTGGTCAAATTTATTTTGTAACTTTCAATGAAATACATATTCGATAATAGTATTCAATAGCTACCTTCTATAACATAATTCAGTAATTATCTTCTATAATAGTCTTCAACTAGTATGTTTAGTAATAGTCTTCAACCATTGTGTTTTGTAACTATGTCTATAGCCTTCTTGATATGTCATCCTTATGTCCATCTTCTTCCATGTCCAAGGTCTGATCTGAATCTTGTGTTGTTGCATCATACACCTGTGAAATGTTCTTTAGCATTTTCCTATCCAATCATACACAACTTTGTGCATGTTTTGCGTGAAATACATACATTTATCAAATTTAATCATATTCATCATTTTAACTGATAAATCACATAATTAAATAGAAATAACATTTTAAAATACATTGCATCCATGATTTAGAAATAGAAATTACATAATATATCACAAATAATACATGCTAAATAAATACTCATCATTTTCCCCCAAACTGAGAGATATGCATGTCCTCATGCATGTGGAGAAAATGATATTTTAACAAAATATCACAAACACCGCACATATTTCAAATATTATATTCTAGACTTTTACAAATAAATAAGATATTTAATAAAAAATCAATATTTTATACTTGCTTCAGAAATTTCATTGTGAATACATGAAACAGGACAGCAGAATTATTTTTCAAATATAACCACATAAGTCTTATTAAATACCATGTTGAAAATCATTTGCAATTACAAGAAACAAACAGTTTATGAAATAAGCTCAAAATATATATCACATATGACAATATAACACAGTTTTCAGGTGAATTTTTGCAGTTGAAAATAAATTATTTCAGGTCTTCAAAGATCATTTCTATGACAATACGGTTGTTATAGGGACTACCAAATAGATCTAAAAATAATAACTTCTGCAATTGTTTGATTGAAGGTTGCCTATGATAGTATCGCATAAGAGAAACAATTTCAGCAGTAAATGCAAAACATCTAATCGTTAGTAGATAAAATAAACCGTTTGCAACTTTTTAGAGAACTAATTCCTGCAAGAGCAAAATATCATAATAATTTTTGGTAGAAAAATAAGTCCTCAATATTATTTTATTGGGATAACCCTGCTAAAACTGCAATCATAAAACATTAAGTGCTTCATACACAAAAAATTCCAAATGTAAAAATAAACACTATCTGAAATATTATGCCCATATATTTATATATCACAGAAAAAGGATATTTCTACAGACATGAAACAAGCCATTCAAAGATTTTTGTAAAAATAAAAAATATATAGACATCAAATATTAAATGAAGTTTAAAAAAATGAAAATATTTTATTAGTTTATCCGACTTGTGACTGTCGGGAAGAAATTATTGATGATGGTGGTCATATTGTGGTAATTTTCATTCATGCTTCACCTTTTGCACCTGTGCCTTAGCCTTCTAGTCATCAATTGGAGTTTCAACCATAACAGTTTTGATGTGTTCCACCTCAATGGATCCCTCTCCCTGCATTATGTCTTGTGTCTTGGAAGGTGGAGGTTGTTCAACTGATGCGACCACATTGTTTATGACCATGTCAATATCTAGAGGTATCCTAATGTTTAGGGTCAATTTTCTTGGTATGATTTTGGTTTTAGTGGATGGACCCAATTGAGGTCAATTCTATTGCAGCAGACTAGCAAGTGGCAGTGAATTTTCTTCTTTAATAATATTGGAAAAGTCAATGGTCTTGTTGTAGTTGATTTTGTTGAATTTGATAGATTTATTTTGTTTTCTTTTGGTTGTGGAACTCTTATTAGTAGATGCATTGATAGGTGGTGGTTGGTTAACAGACCAGTAGGGTTCATCACCATAGCCATTGTGATTTGTTTGAGCAATTCTATTTAGAGAGTGAAGGCACATTGAACTAACTTTGAATGCTCTGTGAAATATTCATGGAGTTTACCAATTTTGATTTGCATAATAATGTTCCAAGCCTGAAGATGTGACAAATACTCAGTGGCTAGCTCAGGTGTGGGTAAATTAGACTCGTATCCAGACATCTCTTCTCTTTCATGAGTTTCAAGAATATGTTTTTCATGTTAGATTTTTTATGCAGGTTGGAACAGTTTAGCAGACTTGGTGTGGATTCGATGTTTACATCTTAGAATTTCAGGTTCGTCTTCCTGACTCTCTAGTTCAGGATCCTTACCAGATGCACTATTTCCATGGGGGTCATTTTCGGGGGACTCAAAATGATCTAACAGGTTAGACTCTTCTATGATTATTTCCCAGGATACTTTAACTTCATTTGCTTTTTGTAAAACCAATAATTTTATAAGCCTGTGATGTGCAATTAAATGAAATTTAGGGCTATCAGCGAGATTTTTAGGTTGTACGTGACGAACTGGAGATTTTAAATATTGAAACAAGAAATATGGCAATTTGATGATGCAATTTCTATCCTGGAAACTTTAGGTTTATCAACATCCTAAGGTGATATGTTGCACAACTAGACATTCTCCCTTCTAGTGTAAAATATTTAATGATTAAAATAGTAGCTTCTTGCCACTTGAGAGAAAGTGTAGAAGTAGCAATTCCCTTTATCCATCCCTCCTTGTCACGGATGATGGTACACTCCTCTCCAAAATTTTCTACCAATTGGGTAATGCTCTTGGAAGAATTTTTGTAGTAGGGTAGTCCTACCTCAGGTAAACTCATAACTTCAAAAACGACACTAGGATTCAAGGCAATTTGGATATCCCCAATATGGGTGACCATAGTTGCAGGATCATAGTTCATGATAAACTGCTTCGTGACACTTTGGTCATGCCCTTGTAACTTCGTGAGGGTATCCCACCACCTAGCATTTGAAAACAATTTCTTCACAGAATCACTAGGGTTCTGTGTTTCAATGGATGGGGGTTCACTCCTCTTTTGAAATATGGACCGGGGCATTATTTAAAGTAAAGGATAGACAAGAGTTTTAGTAGGGTGGTTTCAAAACTTATTTTCAATAGTTGAAAGACATGTGAGAATTATTCCATTTGCAAAAACCATTCTATATTTCCTAAAATAGAAATATTTTATCATTTTATAAAAGAATTATGTATAAATGTAAAGGTTGGAAATAGTTTTATATTTTTTGCAATGATTTCTTTCGTCAACAGAAATGATTATAATTTTAACATATTCTTCTGCGTATGTAACAACTAAAAGTTATATAATATTATTATTTTTAATTTTTGTATATATGTTAGAATGATTAGGGTGTAAAATATCTTATCTTCTACGACTATTCATAACTAAAAATAAAATTTGAAATAATTAAAATTTTACCTTCTGTCATTTTCATTTTGCCAATTTTTATGTCACCCCATAATAATGCTTTCAGAATTATTCCTTTGCTTGTGTTTTCTCTCACAATTATACACTCTAGTGGTGATTTCCCCTTCTGGTGTACAATTTCATCTAGTTGGAACAGAATTCAGTTGGGTTTTGAGTTGCAGAGCATTTTTATTCTAGGTTTGCAGAGCCTTCTACAAAAGGAAAAATGAATTTTAGGGTTTTGTTTTCTTTTGCATGATGTTTTAACCATGCAAATAATCTCAATCCTTCATTTAGTCCTAATCAATTATGATGAATGTTATCCATGGTTCGTTGAATCATGGCCCTTTTTTTTATTTTAATCGACAAGCTAGAGTTCATATCCATATTATTACCATTTTATAGACCATTGAAAATCATGTGTCAGCGATCGACATCATGCATAAAAGGCATGGCGAAGTTTCCAGATTTAACATGAATTTTCCTTCCTTTTTGTTAGTGCTCTATGCGCGCAGGGCTGGCGTGGCGGGCCTGCGCTCCTGTCGCAGCGCTTGCACAACAGTCTCCTATCGTCGCACGGGCCTGCGCGGGCATGGCGCAAGCGACGCCTACTCAAAAAAAATTATAAAAAAAAATTCTCCGCTGTGCCTCGCCCAAAGAATCAACACAGCTCTGATACCATGTAATTTTATCATCGCCCTTCGTTTAAAGCTTAATTGACAATTGATGTTTTCCATCTGTGATATATCTTGCTATAGGCTCATGGATCCACATGTCACTCATCATCAATGGTTTTGGGATTGTCAACATTTCCTTTGGTGCTAAATATCCCGCCACCTTGCATGGAATATGGTTTAGGTTTTTGGTGCCAAAGTTATAATTTATTTTCTACCTTACGAATCATACCTTTAGTCACCCTAGTTTATAAAAAATCATTAAATTTTACCCCATGCTTGTATGCCATATGTTTCGTCCTTTTCTTCTACCATATTGTTGATGTTTATGCCCATATTGTCTTATTTCCACGTTATGCTCCATCGTGTCATGATTTAAACTGACATCATGATTAAAATTCATATAGCTTTTGTGATTGACATCTACGCCCCCCTTATGGTCAACGTTCATGCTTTCCTATTCATAAATACTTATGATTGTCGTCCTTTTTATTTTGTAACTACCAATCTTAGGTATACACGTTAGATGCTCATATGTTTTAAATTTTTTTATTCATTGTATATTTTTTTTGCCATGTCATTGTTTAGATTGGTTGCATTTATTTGCCTTGGCATCCATGTGTATCAATAGTCATCATCTTTAAAACTTCATGGTCAACCTTCGAGCTTTCATAGAGAGGTGTCTACGTTTTTGATAGAAGATTTAAAAAAATTTAAAAATGCAATACGTGGCACCATCTTGGGTGTACACGTTAATTTATTTTTGCGTAGGTATTTGTGGAAGAATTTTGACGCACCTTCTAATATTGTATATTGAGTTTAATTTTAATTCCATACAAGAATCCACAAATTCCAAAGGGTGGTCAAAGGTAGTCTTATAAATATTTATGCAATTTTACCCTTTTTATTCCCTTAAAATAACATTGGTAAGTTTCTTTTATATTCTACATTGACATGTCTTATCATATTCTGCATTGATACAATTTGTCATATTCTGGATTGCCACATGTCATTTTTACTTGAGGTCAGTCTAAATATTGACACTTAGTGAAATTTCAAGAAATGCACTATCGATACTATCTATGGATGGTGTTTACAAAAGATGTTTATGGAAGATTACTATAGAAGTTGTCTATAGAAAATATCTATAGAAGCTATCTATAGAAGTTATCTACAGAAGATATCTACAGAAGCTGTCTACAAAAACCATCTACAGAAGACGTCTACAAAAACTATAATTATAGAGTTAAGGAAATACTTTACCTGATTCTTCCCCCCAAGCTGTATTATAAATTCTAGATGTATTTATTTACTCCCCCCCAAACTATAATTTTTGCTATATATCCAAAACAAAATGAAGGGTGTTTTATTTATATTATGGCGAATGATATAGTAATGAGTTTTATTTATGGGGGATTATTATAATATTTGTTATTGTGCTCCCTTAATTTCATTAAGGAGTTTCCAAGTGAGATAAAAGTAACGATTATAAAATTTAATATCAGTCATCAATATATGCAAAAATAGATTTCTATCAAAGGCTTGGATAATTTTAACACTTAGAAAAAATGGAATAGATATTCTGATATTATCTTGATGGATTTTGCTAAAGGGTGTAAAGTTTTGGGAGATACAAGTCACCTTTATGTAGGATAAAATGAACTATAGTACTTCCATAGGAATTTGCTTCTAAATTTTGTCTACTTATGATAGTCCAGAGTTATTTCATAAGACTCAAACATCCTAGTGACTTCAAATAAATTCATCTATTCATTTCACAAATTGATATGATGTTAAAGTTATCATAATATTTTTAAGATTCTCAAGGACCAACTGTGTGTGCAGTGAATATTCATTCCCCATCATGAGTAAGGATTGAGTAAAATAATGGTCACTTATGCCAACAAGCTAGTTTATCTGTGAGCATCCATTGGTCTTGTCCAGACTTAGATCTACAGTGTAAGGATACCTTATTGCTAGGTGGTGAACAAAAATTATGTTCAGAAAATAATCATTTCTTTACCATAAATTATCAATCCAATAAGTCTGTAAACTTACAAATGTTATGCACAGTATATGCCTATAGTGTGGGGGAATGAATCCTTTTGTACCTATTTAATTTTGTGGGGAATGTTTGTGCATTTTGATTTCAACCAAACCAAATAAAAAAAGTGTAGAAAAATAAATTATAAACTAAAATGCTAGAAATGAAATGTTGAAAATAAAGTGTAGGAAATAAACACAATGAATTAAAATAAAGTAGAAAATAAAGCAATAAATCTAATCTACTAAAAACAAATAATATAAATAAAATAGGGGAGGACTACTGCAAGGAGTGGGCTCAGGCTCCCGTAGATAGTCCACCCAACTAATAACATAATAGTTACCTTAAGAAAATAAGAGTATTTGTACTATTAAGAAATTATACAAAAAATAAAATAAAATAATTTGTGTAATTGATTATTGCCTTCATTCATCTGGCCTATGTATTTATATAAAGCATAGCCAGATCTTGTTACAATAATAGTAAGTCTATTTTTAATCACATAATGTGATTAGTTATAATTGGTTTATACATAGATTTTATTCTTTAATTAACAACATGTTCATTCATCGGAAGGATAAATATAATAATCCTTAGGTTTATGTAACAAATAAATCCTAAATTAATGCATCCTAAAAATAATACTTTTAAAATTCTTACAAATTCAATCGACCAATCGATCAATAATAAAAGTGTTTTATTCTATTTTAATAATAATGCATGATTAGAATATTTCTCCTTTGTCTTTACGTGCAACAACCTCCTTAGCCCATTGGTCAACCTATCAATGTGGACTTGGTAATATCAAGGCACATTCTTGAGATCAAGGCGCCTTCCTCATCAGGATGCCATCAAGGCTCTACTTCCTCTGAAGAACATAAGCTTATACTGAGAGGGGGGTGAATAGTATAAGAGCACTTTTTACTTTTATTTTCTTCTAAATTTTCTCAATCAATCTCTTGGGAATCCTTCCCAATTACAATGTTTATGGACCTCTATCCAAAGGAGATGTTGATCCCCTAAATCTGGTTTGTGGATCTCTATCCATAGGAGAACTTCTCCTCTACTCTGGTTGGTGATCCTCTAGAAGACTACTGCCTCCACTGCACTGGCTTGTGGATCTCTCTCCACTGAAGACTCTTGTCCTCACTACCTTGGCTGATGGATCTCTATCCACTGGAGACTCTGTCCTCTCTGCTCTATCACCTCCAAAGCTCTGTCTCAATTCTGTACTAAACATAGTCTAGTCGTTCTAGCACAACTCTGCTCAATCTCTTGCACTAAACATAGTCCAGTCGGTCTAGCACAAGTCTGCTCAATAAGCTCACTCAAATATGCACTAAACACAGTCCATTCGGTCTAGCACAAATCTTCTCAACTCTTGCACTAAACACAGTCTAGTCGGTCTAGCACAAGTCCACTCAAATCTACACTAAACATAGTCCAGTCGGTCTAGCACAAATCTTCTCAATAGGTCCACTTAGAACCTACTCAAATTTTCTCAATAGGTCCACTCAGAACTTGCTCAAATCTGCTCAATAGTTCCACTTAGAACCTGCTCAAATCTTCTCAATAGGTCCACTCAGAACTTGCTCAAATCTGCTCAATAGGTTCACTCATAACCTGCTCAAATATTCTCAACAGGTCCACACATAACTTGTCCAAATCTGCTCAACAAGCTCACACAAAACTTGTCCAAATCTGCTCAACAAGCTCACATAGAACTTGTCCAATCTCATAGAAACATAAAGAGAATTTTTAGAGACTCAATATGTTCTTTACTCAATGCTCAATCACTTTCTCAACTCAAATCAATCTCATAGAAACATAAAGAGAATTTTTAGAGACTCAATATGTTCTATACTCAAAACTCAATCACTTTCTCAACTCAATCTCATAGAAGCATAAAGAGAATTGTTAGAGACTCAATATGTTCTATTCTCAAAACTCAATCACTTGCTCAACTCAATCTCATAGAAGCATAAAGAGAATTGTTAGAGACTCAATATGTTCTATTCTCAAAACTCAATCTCAACTCAAATCAGAATATAGAATAGTTTGTTTTATGGAACTTGAACAATCACTTCATACATCCACTTGACTAGGCTCAATCAACTCTACTCAACCAATCACTTCAAGAAACAACTCTTGCTCACAAACCCTAGTCCAAGCATGTATCATCCAACTCAAAATATTTCCAACAATGCTCAACAACAAATCTCACATAACAATGATACTCATGATATTTTCAAACCCTAGTTCAAGTTCTTTGTATAACAACTCACTTCAACAACCATGCTTATCAAACAAGGTTTTAAACACAACTCTCAATTTCAAAAAACCTTGAAGCATTAACTCAAACACTTCACTCAACCAATGATCTCAACAACAATGCTTATAAAACAAGGTTTTAATCACAACTCTCAATTCAGAAAACCTTGAAGCATTAACTCAAACACTTTTGAAAAGGAAACCCTAATCAAATCCTTTTCACTCCAAACTTAATTTTCAAGTAAGCCAATCAACCAACTCAACCAAGGAAGAATTTGCCCATACCTTTTGTTTGACAAGGAGTTGATCTCACAAATCTGCCACACTCACAAATTTCTCTTTTCCAATCTCAATAAGGGTTAGAAGACTTCAATCAAATCACAATACAAAATAATGACCCAAAATACACCTTATTACTCCAACTCAAAAATAACATTCACCATAGTCTTATTTAAATAGAAAACCCTTATACAAAAATAATGCTCAAAAGTCTTAATAAGAAATTAATAAGACTTTACTAAAACTCCTTATTACTCCTAAAATAATAAATCTCAAATATCAATACCTCCACAATAATCCTCAACAAACATTCACCATAAATTTCAAATATCAAACCTTCCACAATAATCCTCAACAAACATTCACCATAAATTTCAAATATCAAACCTTCCACAATAATCCTCAACAAACATTCACCATAAATTTCATGCCTTAATGTATAAAAATAATAATCACTTATGCACCCTTATTCCTCCAACATTAGGCAACTAACAAAATTTAAATCAAAATTAAATACCTTGTCCTTGGAGGGAATCGAACCCTCAACCTCGTCTCACCACAAGCGCCTTAACCATGGCCAAAGTCACCGCACGAGCCAAGCGCTCACTTGAGATTAAAGAAGCACCACGTGCTTCTTAATCTCACACCACCTTCCACCAAGCAAAAGGTCATGCACCTTGGGTGCCTCAAACAACACACCAAACAATGCACGCGGGGATTCAAAATGTCAACCACCTTGTTGCTAGTGCCTTTGCGCTTTCCCAACTACCACTAGGCCATGCTTGCCCAATGAAACTTGAGGATGAAACCTTCCTCCTCTATGCCTTTCGTTGCCATATTTTCGTAAATCACAAGCTCTCTTTTTCACATGCCACCGATTTATTAATTCGAGCAAGGGTAACTAACCAACTTAGGTTTTGGCAAAGTATTTATATGCATTAATCTATTTGCATTGGACATGTCGGTGCTAGCTCCTCCATGACGACGTCGGTGGAAATTTAGAGGCTTCGAAAGCCTTTTCCTTTAAACCCCACCTTTGGGTTTAATTTACTTTAAACTTTGCACTTTGAAATATTTTTCCCTCCAAAACCCAACCTTAGGGTTTTATAAAAAATAATTAATTGTCCTTTGTAAACCAAATAATATTATAATTAAAATTATAATAATTTATTTGGGTTTTTCACCACCTTGGATAAATATTATAATAAATATTATAATATTATATCCTTCCATTGCTTCGGATATATTTTCTTCCAAAGGAGAACTGAAACCATTTTCTGAACCATTCTTTTGGGTGTAAAATAAAAATATTTTAACCCATTACAACTTCCATTGAACTTTGCACTTGAACTGGAGAAGAACTATCATTGGCATCTTGACATCAATGACAACTTTGGCTTAGGGACTCAAAATGTCCAACAATCTCCCCCTTTGTCATTGATGGCAACCCACATTCTTTTTACTTGAAACCTGACCTTTCTTTTTCTTCTTCTCCCCTTGGGACATTGCTCCCCCTAGCTCAATGCTCTCTCAGATATCAAATCTCTCCCCAATACACAAATCTCTCCCCCTTTGACATCAATGGCAAAGGGTCACCTTTGGGGCTCGGGGCTAAGAATGAGCCTCTTAGCTTAGCCCCTCCCCCACCTCCTTTGAGGTGGTTAATTCTGGGGTGGGAGTATTTCTACTCCCAAAAGGCATTGTTCTTTACCTTTATCCTCTTCCCTTATTTTTTGAATTTTTTGATTCTTCTGATTGTTTCTATCCGTGTCATCATTCCTATTCCTATCATCATTCCTGTTCCTGTTTCTATTCCTGTTCTCATCCATGTTCTTGTTCCTATTCATGTTCATGTTTTTGTTCCTGTTCATACCTATTTTTGGAATATTTGCTCTACACCATTTTGTTGTGTGACCATCATTATTGCACTTATAACACTTAATGTTATTATTCCTTGGAGGTGCAAATGTCTTAGGATCTCTTCTAGTGAAGCCATATCCTTTTCTATCATGAACCCTGCAATTCATTGCCTTGTGACCAAACTCATTACATGAGTAGCAATACCCATGAAAAATCTGTCCTTTCCCATATTCTTGTCTTTCATGTGTCCTGCACTGTGAAGCCATGTGCCCAAACCTGTGACATGAAAAACATCTTCCATTGAAGCTTCCTTGTCTTGACCTCATTGGTCTCCTATTCTGATTGTTGTTCCATCTGTATCTTTTTTGTGCATTGTTCCTATCTTTGTTGAACTCTTTATTGTCCAACTCATCCTCTGATGTCTCACTCCCTCTTACACTGTCTTCTTCTGATGTATCTTCATCTGAAGTTTCTTCTTCTTCAAGACTTGAAGTAGACTTTTCTTCCCATTTCTTTTCAACCTGTTTGGAACCAAGACCTATTTTGTTTGTTGCTCCTCTTTGTATCTTGACTATTTTATCCACACTCTTTGCACTGTTTACATACTTGTATAGCTTATTCTTGGAGTCTTCTACATATTCCTTTAGTAGAGCCACTTCTTGTGCTAACTTCTCACATTCCAAGATCTTTGCTTCTAACTTATCTTTGAACTTCTTTGCCTTAGCCTTTGATTTTTCTAAATCCTCTATGAGCAATAATATTTCTTCATCACATTCTTGAAACTGAATTTCAAGCTTAGAGTGTTGCTTTCTTACCTTCTTTACCATGTCAAGGGCATATATGAGTTCTCCCTTGAGATCATAACCATTCTCTGCTGAATAATCCTCTATTTTTTTACCTTTGTCCACATCATTACTTTCTTTTGGCTTGTCTTCTATAGGATCACTCACTTCTTCTTCTAATGCCATTAGAAGATTTTCATCTGGTCTTTCAAGTGCATCTTCATAGTCATCATCACTGAAACTATAACCATCCCTTGTGCAATCATCTTCAAGATGTCCAAATTTACCACATCTAAAACACTTGAGAATAACTGGAGTCTTTTTCTTAACTAGTTCTTTCTCTTCAATCATAAATAGGACTTCATCTCTATCATTGTCTGAAAAGCTAGCATCACTATCATTTGAGTACTTACTTGCATTATCCGCATAGTAGCTTCTCTTTTGTCTTTGGAAGAACTTATTTCCTTGTCTGCTTTGTCCATCCTTACTTTTATTTTGATGCCTATATCTTTCTGATTCCCTGTACCTGTGATCCTATTTTTCTTCACCATTGTTGTTCTTTGGCTCTTTACAATCTATTGCAAAATATCCATACTTTCCACAATTGAAACACTTAATAGATATTAGATCTATGGGCCTTCTGGAACCTTTATCTCTTCTACCATAATTAGCTTCTTCATCACTGGATGACTCACTACTTGATTCTGACCTCTTACCCTTTATCTTCTTGTTCGCTTTGAATGCAACCTCTTTCGGAGGGATAGGATCTTTTGTTCTTATCTCAAAAGTTGTAAGCATGCCAAGTAAAGAATTTCTTGTCAAAAAATCACTATCAATTGATGTTTCTATAGCAGAAACCTTTTCACTGTACCTTTTTGGAAGAGTTCTCAAGATCTTATCACAAGCATCAAATTCATCGACCTTCATTCCAAGACCTCTCATCTCATGTACAAGTTCATCAATCTTACTGAGATAGTCATGAATGTTTTCATCATCCCGCATTCTTAAGTTTTCAAATTCTCCTTTGAGATTTTTGATCTTAGCTTTCTTGACACCTTTATCTCCTTCATATATGTTATGCAGTAGTTCCCACATTTCTTTTGCTATTTTACAATCCATAACCTTCATAGATTCTGATCTACACAACCCTTTTATAATTGCATTCATAGCTCTTGAATTTGCATGCATTAGAAGCTTACCTTCCTTATCTATAGGAGGATCGACTATTGAATCATATCCAAGTTCCACTGCATCCCAAACTTCATTTCCAAGTGCCATCAGGTGAAATCTCATTAGCATACACCAATACAAGAAGTCACTTCCATCAAATACTGGTACTGTATTATTGATGGACCCATCCCTTTGATCCTTTTGATCCATTGTGTTCTTGACCACTTTTCCTTCAAGTTATCAAACTCTTCTGAAGGAACCCACTCTGATACCAATTGAAGAACACAAGCTTATATTGAGAGGGGGGTGAATAGTATAAGAGCACTTTTTACTTTTCTTTCCAAATCAATATTATGTAGTGTATAGATAGTAGTATCAATAGTAGTAATCAAAGTAATGCACAAAACACCATACACAATAGAGACATAGTTTTAACGTGGTTCACCCAAATATGGCTACCTCCATGAAGAAAATATTTCACTAAAATTTTCTCAATCAATCTCTTGGGAATCCTTCCCAATTACAATGTTTATGGACCTCTGTCCAAAGGAGATGTTGATCCCCTAAATCTAGTTTGTGGATCTCTATCCATAGGAGAACTCCTTCTCCTCTGCTCTAGCTGGTGATCCTCTAGAATATGACTGCCTCCACTACACTGGCTTGTGGATCTCTCTCCATTAAAGACTCTTGTCCCCACTCAGAAGACCTATCCTCACTACCCTGGTTGATGGATCTCTATCCACTGGAGACTCTGTCCTCTCTGCTCTATCACCTCCAAATATCTATCTCAATTTTGTACTAAACATAGTCTAGTTGGTCTAGCACAACTCTACTCAATCTCTTGCACTAAACATAGTCCATTCGGTCTAGCACAAGTCTACTCAATAAGCTCACTCAAATATGCACTAAACATAGTCCATTCGGTCTAGCACAAATCTACTCAACTCTTGCACTAAACACAGTCTAGTCGGTCTAGCACAAGTCCACTCAAATCTGCACTAAACATAGTCCAGTTGGTCTAGCATAAATATTCTCAATAGGTCCACTCAAAACCTACTCAAATCTGCTCAATAGGTCCACTCAAAACTTGCTCAAATCTTGCTCAATAGGTCCACTCAGAACCTGCTCAAATCTGCTCAATAGGTCCACTCAACTTCAAATCTGCTCAATAAATCCACCCAAAACCTGTCCAAATATGCTCAATAAGTCCACACAAAACTTGTCCAAATCTGCTCAACAATCTCACATAGAACTTGTCCAAATCTGCTCAACAAGCTCACATAGAACTTGTCCAATCTCATAGAAACATAAAGAGAATTGTTAGAGACTCAATATGTTCTTTACTCAATGCTCAATCACTTTCTCAACTCAAATCAATCTCATAGAAACATAAAGAGAATTGTTAGAGACTCAATATGTTCTATACTCAAAACTCAATCACTTTCTCAACTCAATCTCATAGAAGCATAAAGAGAATTGTTAGAGACTCAATATGTTCTATTCTCAAAACTCAATCACTTTCTCAACTCAATCTCATAGAAGCATAAAGAGAATTGTTAGAGACTCAATATGTTCTATTCTCAAAACTCAATCTCAACTCAAATCAGAATATAGAATAGTTTGTTTTATGGAACTTGAACAATCACTTCATACATCCACTTGACTAGGCTCAATCAACTCTACTCAACCAATCACTTCAAGAAACAACTCTTGCTCACAAACCCTAGTCCAAGCATGTATCATCCAACTCAAAATATTTCCAACAATGCTCAACAACAAATCTCACATAACAATGATACTCATGATATTTTCAAACCCTAGTTCAAGTTCTTTGTATAACAACTCACTTCAACAACCATGCTTATCAAACAAGGTTTTAAACACAACTCTCAATTTTAGAAAACCTTGAAGCATTAACTCAAACACTTCACTCAACCAATGATCTCAACAACAATGCTTATAAAACAAGGTTTTAATCACAACTCTCAATTTCAGAAAACCTTGAAGCATTAACTCAAACACTTTTGAAAAGGAAACCCTAATCAAATCCTTTTCACTCCAAACTTAATTTTCAAGTAAGCCAATCAACCAACTCAACCAAGGAAGAATTTACCCATACCTTTTGTTTGACAAGGAGTTGATCTCACAAATCTGCCACACTCACAAATTTCTCTTTTCCAATCTCAATAAGGGTTAGAAGACTTCAATCAAATCACAATACAAAATAATGACCCAAAATACACCTTATTACTCCAACTCAAAAATAACATTCACCATAGTCTTATTTAAATGGAAAAACCCTTATACAAAAATAATGCTCAAAAGTCTTAATAAGAAATTAATAAGACTTTACTAAAACTCCTTATTACTCCTAAAATAATAAATCTCAAATATCAATACCTCCACAATAATCCTCAACAAACATTCACCATAAATTTCATGCCTTAATGTATAAAAATAATAATCACTTATGCACCCTTATTCCTCCAACATTAGGCAACTAACAAAATTTAAATCAAAATTAAATACCTTGTCCTTGGAGGGAATCGAACCCTCAACCTCGTCTCACCACAAGCGCCTTAACCACGGCCAAAGTCACCGCACGAGCCAAGCACTCACTTGAGATTAAAGAAGCACCATGTGCTTCTTAATCTCACACCACCTTCCACCAAGCAAAAGGTCGTGCGCCTTGGGCGCCTCAAACAACACACCAAACAATGCACGCGGGGATTCGAAATGTCAACCACCTTGCTGCCAACGCCTTTGCGCTTTCCCAACTACCACTAGGCCACGCTTGCCCAATGAAACTTGAGGATGAAACCTTCCTCCTCTATGCCTTTCGCTGCCACATTTTCATAAATCACAAGCTCTCTTTTTTGCATGCCACCAATTTATTAATTCGAGCAAGGGTAACTTTCCAATGGTTTTGGCAAAGTATTTATATGCATTATATTTGCTTTGGACACGTCGGTGCTAGCTCCTCCATGATGATGTCGATGGAAATATAGAGGCTTCAAAAGCCTTTTATTTAAACCCAAACTTTGGGTTTAATTTACTTTAAACTTTGCGCTTTGAAATATTTTTCCCTCCAAAACCCAACCTTAGGGTTTTATAAAAAATAATTAATTGTCCTTTGTAAACCAAATAATATTATAATTAAAATTATAATAATTTATTTGGGTTTTTCACCACCTTGGATAAATATTATAATAAATATTATAATATTATATCCTTCCATTGCTTCGGATATATTTGCTTCCAAAGGAGAACTGAAACCATTTTCTGAACCATTCTTTTGGGTGTAAAATAAAAATATTTTAACCCATTACAACTTCCATTGAACTTTGCACTTGAACTGGAGAAGAACTATCACTGGCATCTTGACATCAATGACAACTTTGGCTTAGGGACTCAAAATTTCCAACATCCTCATCAAGGTGCCATCAAGGCGCCTACTTATTCATCAAGATGTTATCAAGTAGGTGCCTAATTCCTCATCAAGGTCCCATAAAGGCACCTACTTCTTCATCCAAGCACCATCATGTAGGTACCTACTTCCTCATCAAGGTGCCATCAAGTCGCCTACTTATTCATCAAGGTGTCATCAAGTAGGCACCTAGTTTCTTATCAAGGCACCATCAAGGTGCCTACTTCTTCATCAAGGTACCATCAAGTAGGTGCCTACCTCCTCATCATGGTGCCATCAAGGTGCCTACTTCTGTTGACTTGGTCAGATCAAGGCACCTCCAATGTATGGTATCAAGGCACCTTCTTGCACGTCAAGGCACCTCTGAATGTATGGGATCAAGGCACCTTCTTGCACATAAAGGCACCTCCAAATGTATGGGATAAAGGTTCCTGTTGTGGTTGATCCACAACACACCCCAAAATTGGGGACCCACATTTTTGCAGGCTTGCAGAGAAGAATCTCGATGACCCAGATGCTAAAATTGAAGAAAAGAGAAAAAAATGCATAAGTGTTGAAAGTGTCGCGAAATCGCGACATGTCGCAAAATCGCGACTTGTCGCGCCATCGCTGCCGGAAACAGGAAAGTGTCACGAAATCGTGACATGTAGCTCCATCGCTGCCGAAAAGGAGAAAGAAAAGAAAAATTGAAAGTTGTCGCGAAATCGTGACATATCGCTGGAAAAGAGTGAAAGGGTGTAGCGAAATCGTGACATGTCGCTGAGAAGAAAAGAAAAGGTGTCGCGAAATCGCAACATGCCGCTGAGAAGAAAAGAGAAGGTGTCACGAAATCGTGACATGCCGCTGGAAAAGAATGAAAATGGTCACGATTTCGCGACGTGTTTTGCCGAAGCGTACGGATGATGAAAAGTGTCACGATTTCGCGACGTGTTTTGGCAAAGTGTACGGAAGCGGAAAAACGTCGCGATATCGCGACAGGAAACAACGAAGGGACTCGAAGCGGAAAGGCGTCGCGATTTCGCGACCGATTGCAGCTAAAGTGTACGGACGAAGAAATGGTCACGATTTCGCGACGTAAAGTTGCCGAAGAGGTCCGAAGGGGAAGCGGTAGCGATATCGCGATAGCTTGTTGAAAGAAGGCAAGAGAGTGATAATGGTCACGATTTCGTGACTTAAGGTTGCCAAAGAGGTCCGAAGGGGAAGCGGTAGCGATATCGCGACAGTTGGGGAGAGAGGCGAAGGTGAAAATGGTCACGATATCGCGAGAAAGCGACATAAGGTCCGAGGGGGGATATGCAGTTTGTGGGAGAGAGCCCGAAGGTGAAAAACGTCACGATATCGTGACAGAAAGCGACATAAAGGTCCGAAGGCAAAAGCGGTAGCGATATCGTGACAGTTTGCGGTGAGAGAGCCCGAAGGTGAAAAACGTCGCGATATCACGACAGAAAGCGACATAAAGGTCCGAAGGCAAAAGCGGTAGCGATATCGTGACAGTTTGCGGCAAGAAGGTCCGAAGGCAAAAGTGGTAGCGATTTCGCTACAGTTTGTGGAAGGAAGGCTCAAAATAGAAAATGGTAGTGATTTCGCTACAGTTTGTGGAAGGAAGGCTCAGAATAGAAGCGGTAGCGATATCGCTACAAGTAGCTACCGAGGGCGCACGGGCGAGGAAGGCGTCGCGATATCGCGACATGTCGCGATTTCGCGACATGTCGCGTTTTCGCGGCTAAGAAGGTGAACAGGCCGCTTGCAGTTTTTGTCATGATTTGCACAGGAAAACGTTACAGAAGGCACAGAAAACGCAGGACACGTGGCGTACAGGTGTCGGAATTGCAAGAACGTTACATGCAATGGAAGATTTCGCACGTTTGGGCATCCAGCATGAATTGAAAGTAAGGAAAAAGCGGGAATTTGAAAGGTCACTTGCAGGAAGGTGAAACGAAGCGACAAAGGGAATCGAAGAGCCATTTCAGTTAGTATAAAATCAAAAGCACAGATTGAAAGAAGGGGGTTGGAAATTGTTGCTTGCAGAGTTGCAGAGACAAAGGCTTTATGCCATTCTGGGCCTGCACTTGGGCAATTTCCTTCTTTTTGTTCTAGAACATTTATGCCTGGAACAATCTATAAATGTAATTGATACATCATTTAATACAGAAATACAGAGTATTGGCATCTCATTGATGAGAAAGAAGGAGTCATTTTGTGCATGCATGATTTAATGTTTTATCATTCATTCCAGATTTCTAAGGCTTTTAGGTGAAGTTTAATGCAAGTGTGCTTGGTTGCTTCATGCGAATGCCTAAATATGGAATTACGAGTAGAAACCCTAGAAACCAGCACCTAATTTATTTGGATTGTGCGAATTTGCAGGTTCATTAGGTTAGGTTGCATGCATAAAACCTCAATATCTTCGGTTTCATCGAGTTGATGACAGCATTCTGACTGTAGTTAGTTTTATTTCCTTTTACTTTGTTTTATTTTTCAAACCCTTACTTTATTTCATGCAGTTTAATTATTGTATTTGAATAAGCAACTGAAAATCCATCAAAACTGAAGATTAGAATAGGTTTGTTCACTTTGAGTCCACTAGAAATTCAAATTAAATAAACCATCAGTGCCCCTTGTTAACATCCACTTGCAAACCCTAAGACATTCCTGGCATTTCATTTGAACAACATCATTTAAACATAACAGGAACCTTGGAGAAAGTTATTTTCTTTGCAAGCAGAGGATTTTGGGACTCAGATCCTCCCGGAGAGTGTGCTTTCACAACTGGGTGAAAACACCACTCAACAGATTGGCGCTAGAAGGAGGGCCTGAAAAGGGTTTATTTTATCGTGATTTTAGATGCTACGGGTTTTTAATTGTTTAAGAGCTTTACATTGCTAAAAATTTCAAGTCCATTTTATTAGCATATACGGCCTCTAACACCACTCAACGGATTGGTGCTAGGAGGGACGTACGGGTTTATTTTTAGTGTAATATAATTTTAAATTTTTGTATGCATTAGTCCTCTAACATTCAATGGATTGTAAAAAGGACGGTCTGAATTTATTTACCTGTTCTATTTTAAGCAATTCAGGTATGCTGTATATTTTTCTGATTGTTCATATAGAATTAAAGTGATTTGTTAATTTTTCAGAATTTTGGTCTCATGCAATTACTTTTCATTTGATTTTAATGAATACATCTCTTAGTTGATGCTAACTTGATTTTTGTTTTATATTGCAGGTTGAATATTCAATAGATTTGGTTCTAAAATTACATTTTAAGTTCACTAATGGCAACACTTGAGGAGCAAATGGTATCCCTAAGAGATGAAATAACATCTCTAAGAGAGAGAATGGTATTAATAATAGAGGATCATTATAAGGGTTTGTCTATACCTGTGGTACCATATCATGTTCCTAAAATGTTATTGGATTTTTTACGATGTTTTAATCAAGAGGTACCACTAGGATACTTGCAAAAACTGCATGTCTACAAGGATGCATTATGTCAATTCCAGATTTTCTATGAGGAGGTGGCTTGTAAGTTATTTGCATACATTTTGGATGATAGACCATTCTTTTGGTATAGCCAACTACCCATGGAGGTTAGGACTTCTTGGATACAACTAGAAGCAGCCTACCTTAATCATTTTGGTAATCAGGTTGACTTAGAAATATTGAAAAATCAATTTACCTCCATATGTAAAGAGTCTAATGAATCCTTGAGTCAATTCAATGAAATATTTCATGAATTGCACTCCCAAATGTGGGAAAATTTTAACACATTGGAAGAAGAAGCCATGGAAGTATACCTAGGAGCCATACACCCCACACTTGCTTCACTCATTGAGGAAAAACTGAGTGGTTTGTCCCTAGAGAGAATCCATGAGATCTTAGAAGAGATAGAACGACAAGGTCTTGAAGAAGAAAAGGCACAACATATTCACATGAGAGATTGTTCTTTTGATGCCAACCTACACCAACCATCAAACATAGCACCCTCCACTCCAATGATATCTAAGGTAAATGATCAAGGGGATGAATTTGAATACCCAAATTTTATGACCACCTTAGATGTAGTCCAAGAGGAGGTGCAAATTGCTAAGACAACATCCACTAGTGAGGATCATGCAAAAATGATCATAGAGATACATGATTATCTAGATGAAGGGGTTCTAAATTCAACAATGTTTGATATATGTGAATGGATGGAACCCACCATAGAATTGAATGAAGTGGTTGAAAGTGAAATGGAAAGAAAATCAATAAATAAATTTGAAGATATGATAGAATTTCACCACTTGTTCTTGGAAGATACTATTGATGAAATGTGTAAAATTAAAGATCAAGAAATTCTTCACCCTCCAAATTATGATAATGAATCATGGGTTACTAATTTGGACAATGATAGCCTTATAAATTTGAATTCAAGAAATAACCCACTTTTGGAAATAATTGAACCATCTAAGGAAGGTGAAGATGAATTTGATGAGAAACACATTGATGAATTGGAAGATGTTGAAGAAATAGTTGAACGTCACCACTTGATTTTGAAAGATGATTATTATGATGCTTGGAAGAAGTGGGAAGATTTTACTCATTCCAAAACTACTAATGAAACTTGTGTGCCAATTGATATACAGGACGACATAATTGCCTACTCAAAGGAAGATATTACAACTCCTATACAATTTGAGGATGTTTTGGAAGAGGGTTTCAAATCTCATCAAATTTTGGAAGATTATAATGATCCTATTGCCAAGGACAAAGAAGAAAAAGAATTGATGAATGAATCAAAAGATCATGTCACAAATATCATGGAGTTTCATGCCATGGATTTGGATGACGATTTTTACAATGGTTGGGGAAGGTATGGTAATGCATTCTTTTCTCACATCCCTATAGATGAAACTCATATTTCACTTGACATGCAGGATGGTGAGCCTTCTACATCATACGAAGACCTCATATTCACGAGATTTGAAAAGGGGACAAAATATAAATTCATTGAAAGTGTGGATGCAAGTTTGCATGATGATTTTGGGGATTCAAATGAAGAGATACCATGGATAGTGAACAAAGAATTAGAACCAAATGATAAAGAGATGGATCAATTGGAAGCAACTCAAATAAGTGATCATCAAAGCAGATTACTTGACATACACTTTGACCAAGAGTGTTTGAGGATTGAAAAGGATGACCATATTTTGAATTTAAATAATTTGAATGATGAAATGTCACTAAAGGTAAATGAAAAACAAGGTATAATTTTTAATCACACCTTTAATAACATGGTTTTAATGAATGGAAAAGAAGTTGATGCACTTGAATTGTTAAATAAAATTCATCAACAATTACTAATTGAATCTAGGATAAAAACTTTTAATGATCCTAATTTAGTAAATATCCTAGATGCTTGTAAATTGTTACACAAATTTGATTGGCCTACAAATTTGGAAAATGATTTGGCTTTGAAATTTGTAGAAATAGGCTCCTACTTACAAAATTGCATATTTGAAAAGGATAGCCTAATTCTAAATCAAGGAGGGAATTATGAAGTTCACATTTTAAAGAATAGACATGATAAAATTGAAAATCATTTATTGTCTAATCATTCTAGTAATTTGATGCTCACCTATGGGAGTATTATTGGAACTAAATCAAATTGGTATGGTGAGCATGGCAAGTGGAAATTTGTTGCATTGTTTGGTCTGGTCTTAGATTCCCACAACATTTGGCATGCATATTATGTCATATTTTTGTTGAAATGTTCTAATCATGTGTGGGATCCAGGAAAGTGATAAGCTAAGCTTTGCATCATCTTGTATTATAGTGTACATTTGTATATAAATTTTGGTTTTTGGTTTTTGGTTTGTGTTTTCAAATTTTCATTTTTGGGATTGCTATTTGGATTTGAATTTAAAGTTGTGTGTTTATTTGACATGTTTTGTTTGTCTATATAAAAAAAAAAAAAAATGATGATGAAAAAGTTGCCTTGAGATGCTAACTTATGTTCTAGATCGGGAGAATATGAAACATTGGAATTGTCTTGTAAAAGCTCCACAAGTAACACAAACAGTTTAATAATATTGTTTGATTTTGTGATGCATGAAAGAGTCAGTTTTGCATGACAAATCATTTTCATTTGCAATTCAAGAGATAATGCATTCATGTTCCATCTCACTTTGCAATACATGCCATCTTAGTTGCAAATGCATTTCAAATACAAATCATTAAAGTGTGTCAAATCCTCTTAGGGTTATGCTATCACATAAATAAGAAGAGAATCCTAAGGTTGGAAACTGAGTCTTGAGATATCTAGAACCAAGCACGTCTCATACATTAAAAAGGATCTTGAGCAAAATGATCAAAACCTAACTTGGAAGAAAAGGTTGGGCGAAAGAAGTTTTTCATGTCTATCCTATTATGCAACATGATCCTTAAAACAGTGGTTTTGACCACTTCCATAGAGCTTAAAGCCTAAAATCAGAGTAGTAAGGATAGGGTTAAATCCTCATCGAACTTAGGTTGAGGATCCAATTCCCCAAAGCTTTGATTTGACCTACATGGAGTAGTAAGGATAGGGCATAAATTCTCATCTCGCTTAGGTTGAGAATCTGATTCCCCAAAGCTCCTATGTCTCATTTCATAATAAATCTTGGATTGTAAGGATCGTACTACTTGTCCTCTACAAAGGATGGGTAGTCATCCCCAAGGTCTAAGCAACAAAATTAATATTTTTCATCTAAAGTTTGGATTGTAAGGATCGTACTACATGTCCCTAGCCAGGATGGGTAGTCATCCCCAAGGTCCAAGAAGTAAAAAATAAAAATAAATAAATAAATAAATTTTTCCCATCTCATCTTTATATTGGATTGTAAGGATCGTACTACTTGTCCTCTGCAAAGGATGGGTAGTCATCCCCAAGGTCCAAAGAAATGAAGATAAGTTTTGGATTGTGGGGTTAGATATGCCCATGCATGGCATCATGTCTTGCCTAAAAAACAAGACCACTGATTGTCTAGAGGGTTAGACTAGCATGACCATTTCTTCCATAATTGGTTTAATTATTTTGCTTAAAGTGAGGTAATGAACTCTAAATCAGAATAGTAAGGATAGGGTTAAACTCTCATCTCGGTTGGTTGGGAGTCTGATTCCCCAAAGTTCTGATTTCACATTCACTTGCACATGGGTTCTAGATGGTAGAGACTCATAACCAACTTTGGGATACAATAAGGTAATGAATTAGTGGATCCTAAGAGGGTTTGGCAATCTTGAATGCTTGTACATAATAATAGAAGAATGACCATGCCTTTTACAAAAGCAAAAAATCTCCCTAGCACATTCATTAGGGTACACAAATCATTCACCATCCCACATATGCATTCATGCAAAGCGATAATGGAGTGTGGATCAATTTCAAATGATAGGAAAAGAAATTCATTGCACACATTGAGCTAATACTTGATGATTCTGATGATTCATGTACTTCTGATCTTTGGGCATTTGTTATATTGCTTATGTGCTAACATATGTTTGCGAGTTTGTGATATGTTTCAGGTTGGGTTCTTACTAAAATGCTCAAGAGCATTTGACAATAGAGTCGCCATTTGTTGTGGTTGATCCACAACACACCCCAAAATTGGGGACCCACCTTTTGGCAGGCTTGCAGAGAAGAATCTCGGTGACCCAGATGCTAAAATTGAAGAAAAGAGAAAAAAATGCCTAAGTGTTGAAAGTGTCACGAAATCGCGACATGTCACGAAATCGCGACTTGTCGCGCCATCGCTGCCGGAAACAGGAAAGTGTCACGAAATCGTGACATGTAGCTCCATCGCTGCCGAAAAGGAGAAAGAAAAGAAAAATTGAAAGTTGTCACGAAATCGCGACATATCGCTGGAAAAGAGTGAAAGGGTGTAGCGAAATCGTGACATGTCGCTGAGAAGAAAAGAAAAGGTGTCGCGAAATCGCGACATGCCGCTGAGAAGAAAATGAAAAGGTGTCGCGAAATCGTGACATGCCGCTGGAAAAGATGATGAAAATGGTCACGATTTCGCGACGTGTTTTGCCGAAGCGTACGGATGATGAAAAGTGTCACGATTTCACGACGTGTTTTGGCAAAGTGTACGGAAGCGAAAAAACGTCGCGATATCGCGACAGGAAACAGCGAAGGGACTCGAAGCGAAAAGGCATCGCGATTTCACGACCGATTGCAGCTAAAGTGTACGGACGAAGAAATGGTCGCGATTTCACGACGTAAAGTTGCCGAAGAGGTCCGAAGGGGAAGCGATAGCGATATCACGACGACTTGTTGAAAGAAGGCAAGAGAGTGATAATGGTCGCGATTTCACGACTTAAGGTTACCAAAGAGGTCCGAAGGGGAAGCGGTAGCGATATCGCGACATTTTGTGGCGAGAGAGCCCGAAGGTGAAAAATGTCATGATATCACGACAGAAAGCGACATAAAGGTCTGAAGGCAAAAGCGGTAGCGATATCACGACAGTTTGTGGTGAGAGCCCGAAGGTGAAAAATGTCACGATATCGCGACAAAAAGCGACATAAAGGTCCGAAGGTGAAGGTGAAAAACATCGCGATATCGCGACAGAAAGCGACATAAAGGTCCGAAGGCAAAAGCGGTAGCGATATCGCGACAGTTTGCGGCAAGAAGGTCCGAAGGCAAAAGTGGTAGCGATTTCGCTACAGTTTGTGGAAGGAAGGCTCAGAATAGAAGCGGTAGCGATATCGCTACAAGTAGCTGCCGAGGGCGCACGGGCGAGGAAGGCGTCGCGATATCGTGACATTTTTCGCAGCTAAGAAGGTGAACAGGTCGCTTGCAGTTTTTGTCATGATTTGCACAGGAAAACGTTACAGAAGGCGCAGAAAATGCAGGACACGTGGCGTACAGGTGTCGAAATTGCAGGAACGTTACATGCAATGGAAGATTTCGCACGTTTGGGCATCCAGCATGAATTGAAAGTAAGGAAAAAGCGAGAATTTGAAAGGTCACTTGCAGGAAGGTGAAACGAAGCGACAAAGGGAATCGAAGAGCCATTTCAGTTAGTATAAAATCAAAAGCGCAGATTGAAAGAAGGGGGTGGAAATTGCTGCTTGCAGAGTTGCAGAGACAAAGGCTTTATGCCATTCTGGGCCTGCACTTGGGCAATTTCCTTCTTTTTGTTCTAGAACATTTATGCCTGGAACAATCTGTAAATGTAATTGATACATCATTTAATACAAAAATACAGAGTATTGGCATCTCATTGATGAGAAAGAAGGAGTCATTTTGTGCATGCATGATTTAATGTTTTATCATTCATTCCAGATTTCTAAGGCTTTTAGGTGAAGTTTAATGCAAGTGTGCTTGGTTGCTTCATGCGAATGCCTAAATCTGGAATTATAGTAGAAACCCTAGAAACCAGCACCTAATTTATTTGGATTGTGCGAATTTGCGGGTTCATTAGGTTAGGTTGCATGCATAAAATCTCAATATCTTCGATTTCATCGAGTTGATGACAGCATTCTGACTGTAGTTAGTTTTATTTCCATTTACTTTGTTTTATTTTTTCAAACCCTTACTTTATTTCATGCGGTTTAATTATTGTATTTGAATAAGCAACTAAAAATCCATCAGAATCGAAGATTAGAATAGGTTTGTTCACTTTGAGTCCACTAGAAATTCAAATTAAATAAACCATCAGTGCCCCTTGTTAACATCCACTTGCAAACCCTAAGACATTCCTGGCATTTCATTTGAACAAGCATCATTTAAACATAACAGGAACCTTGGAGAAAGTTATTTTCTTTGCAAGCAGAGGATTTTGGGACTCAGATCCTACCGGAGAGTGTGCTTTCACAACTGGGTGAAAACACCACTCAACAGTGCCTTATTGCTCAATGCTAGGTCCAAGTAGGATGTAGACTAGAAAACACAATATTAGTAGCAAAACTTACATTTATACATAGTTTCCACTAAAAACACCTTTCAAGCATAATACTGTATTTTATATCAATTATATGCATAAGTTATATAAAAATACATCTCTAATGCTAATTAAACCAACAACAATGCCCCTTAAAATTGTATATAAAATGAGTATTTTTTGTGCTCATCATCCCTCCATGCCTAAATATTATCACGTCCTCATGACAATAGCCCCTTGAAATAATTTTGTTTAGTTGTCTTCAGCATCTCTGTTTTTCTTCGTTAAGTACTACTACACCAACGAAAGTCAGAAACATGTCATGAATGATCATCAAAATGTGAGTAAACAGTTAAATCATGACCACATTGTTCAAACACCAAGACCAAATTACCACTGCACTAATTTTGATAAATTTTTCCATGTAATTGCCCATCCGAGCCTTCATGTAGCTATCACAGGGTGCATGTTCCAGTTTTGCACATTGATCAATTTTGGTGAGATCAAATTTTGAGAAGATGAGTGTGGTCACTTGTTGCTACTTTTGCCCACATCCGAAACATGTTTTGACCCATCTCTAGAACCTCTTTTATGGGACAAAATTCATCTACATGTATTCATACAAGTTGGCCACCATTGTCATGATGCAACAATGTCGAATTTATTCACGTAGATGTCATAGTTTTTTTATGTCTGAGGCATGTCATGTGGTTTAACTCTTAATGGGAGATTTTGATAAAGAGAATTTATGGGGGCATCTACTGGTATTAGCATAGAAATTATTTTTAAAATAACTATACACATAATTAATGGAAAACTCAGTACATACCTGGGTGAATTTCATAGAACCTGATGTGTATAATGTTGATGATGTGAAATGTCTTCATGTTGCCTGTAATCATGGTGTACTCGAAAATGTGATTGTTGTGGCATTGGTGCATCTTGGAGAATTTTATTTTATTTTATTTTATTATTTGATTTTATTATTTGATTTTTTTTTACTGCCTTCATCATCCACACCACTAATCATCATTGTTGTTATTTCTTTAAGCGTTGCTACTCCAGTAGTGAAGACAGTAAATTGAACACATCATGATAAGCCATTAAACTATGGTTAAATAACCAAATCATAGGCACCACAAAAAATCATGAGGTCTCTTTCTCCTTTGGGATTCAAACTCGCAATGCTCACCCAGAACATATCCAGTAGTGTGTATACTAAAAACTGTGATGGCAATGTTTGTGCAATGATGTCTGTGGTCCGTTTGAACTCTCACTGTATCTACATGGATCCCATTATCGTAACCAATTTACTCAACTCAAAATAAAGTATAAATTGAATTAATTTCCATCTAAATAGCCCTTAAAAATTAATGAAGACATCATTTTTCGTGTGCATGAAAATCTAGAAAATGATGCAGTTTCGAATTTCCATCGATGGATCTTTTCTACGTAGCTTCAAAAAGGCAAAATAGAAAATATAAAATTTTGTACCCATATGTATTGCTAACAAAGAAAAATAAATAAACCATGTAATTATTTCTCTGGTGTTCTCCTTAAACAAATAATGATGAGATCTAGTTATTATGCGTGGGTCATGCACCACCTTTTAGTGGAATTTCTATGTAGAAAACAGGGGATTTTTTTTCTCATGAAAGTGTCATATCCTTGATGAATATAGGTAGGGAAACTTTGTTGCACATACGGCTGCACAGTATTCAATTTTACCTATTGAGATATTCTTTCTATATGTGTGGACTTTAACAAGTCTAGCATCGCAGCCATAATTTGCCCTTTTTTTTAAGCTTCAACCTGAGCCCTCTTCTATTGGTGTTGTCATGCAATGATAGTTCTCCATTTGAGGGTGAGCATGCTACCATAAAATATGGACACTAGCTCATGCTCCTCCCCTATTTTATTTTGCTATTATTGGTTGGATATTTCTCATTTCCCTTTTGGACCAAGCTGGTCCTAGGGAAATAGGATACTCTCTTCCAACAAATAGCAAAAAATAGAGCTCTATTTTTTATTTGCATTTTAACTAGGAGCCTTATCAATAGAAGATTTTTTTTATAGGAGATTCAGGTTCACCCATATTCTACCCTACTTAATTTGGTGATGCCCTCATCGTCAATAATAGGTCCCTCTGTGCAATAGGTCTGTAACATTCTGAATATCAGGTCCCACACTAAACAACAGGCACCCCCATCCTAGGGAGAAGAAGTTTAAGCACTTATTGAACATCAGGTCCCACATTGAACAATAACTTCTTTTTAGTTTTTTTTTCTAGCTGTTATATTCCCCACAAGGCTACTTTTTTGGGGTGACTTCTCAATGAAGTTAAGCATCTCTATCAATGAGAATCAAGGTGTATAACTGAGGATAAAGGCACCCTTGGTGCAAGGATTCTCATCACTTATTATTATTATTAGACTTTTCAATAGAAATTAAGCACCTCTTAGTCAATAGGACAAGTGCACGAAAAAATACATGAGATTAAGAATGTACGACATCAACGCGCCTTCTTGAACATCAAGGCATCCAAGAATGCATGAAATCAAGGCACCCTCTTGGTGTTGAAAATTCATTATTTGTTGATGTGTTTGTTATTTGTAGGGTTGATCAGGCCCTCCAATTTCTCTTCTGCATGTCACGTCAGCATCTACTTTGTCCAAGAATAGAGATGGGTATCTTTTCCTTTGTGAGGAATTAATACCCACGTCCATGCTCGGATAAGGACTATCTCCTCCGGATGGAAATAGTTAAATTTCTACATCTTAATAAAACATGCAAGTTCATGGATGCTGAGCCGGTTTAGGCCTTGTCTCCTAATATGCCTATTTTTTGTATAATCAGGCCATTTCACCTGCAAAAGAAAATGAGAAAAACTAAAAAGAAAATGCATTTTAGCGTAATTCATGCCTGTTAGGCCTTGGATCTTAGGATACCTATAGCTTGCATGCGGGCGTTATCCCTGTAAAACACACTATAAACTAGAAAGTAGTAAAATATATTTTTGTGCAATCCATACTTGTTAGGCCCTGGCTCTCAGGATACCTACAACTTGCATGTGGGCACCGTACCTACAAAATCAAAATAAAAAGAATAGGTTCCATGCAAATTTTTTTATCTGCTCCTCTGTGCCATCAAACTGCACAGGTGCTAGAAATGGATTAAGGCACCTCTAAAATGTATGAAATCTAGGCACATTCCTATAGATCAAGGTGCCCTTGATGTATGGCATCAAGGTGCCTACTTGTGGATCAAGGCACCTTTTATCAAGGTGCCCACTTGTTGACCAAGGTGCCTACTTATTGACCAAGGTGCCTACTTGTGGATCAAGGCACCTACTTGTTGACCAAGGTGCCTACTTGTTGACCAAGGTGCCTACTTGTTGACCAAGGCACCTACTTGTGGATCAAGGTTCCTTTGACCAAGGTGCCTACTTGTGGATCAAGGCACCTTTGACCAAGGTGCCTACTTGTGGATCAAGGTACCCTTGATCAAGGCATCAAGGTGCCTCATCACTTTTTTTTCTTTATTTAATGAATGTGTGAACATTTGTCAAAACTATTGGTATGGTATGGGGTCTCCCCCATGTCGATGTCACTCCATGTATAAATCTCACTTCATAAAATCTTCACTGACATCTCCTTATTCATCTATATCACACTTCATGTTGTCCTGCAAAACATAAAAGAAAAATCTAAACTAAAGGTATTAAAATAAAATTCTAACTAATTTTTTTTTCATCATCTGCATTAGAGAACAAAAAGTCAATTGCAACAATTGGAGCTGGTGACTTTAAAATTAGGTGGCCAAGCTGGAGGACTGTCAATGATCCATCCTGGGAATTTGGCTAAATGTGTTGTGTATTGGAACGTCTTCTCCACCAAACTGTTTGTGAAAAATAATGAACTTTTTTCGCTGTGACAACAAACTTCTTCATGATTTCAGATCCTCACCATCTCTTTGTAAATTTGACGTTCTTCTCCACCATAGTAAGATTCTCTTTTCTCTGTATTTTCTTTTCCCACATATTTTAACATAATGAAATGCTACCATAAACAAAACTATAATATTGACACTGTGCATTAAAAAGTGGAGGTCTGTATAAGCTATAGTTGACATCTTTGAAGGGTCCAACCAGGTAACTACGTAGCCTGGTGTGCAAAAATTTTGCATCCCATATACCACTATTAGAGGATTTATGACAACCAACAACTCCAAACTTTTGAAACACCAAGCTCCTCATCAACAACACATATAAAAATATTTTAATCCTTCTTTGACGTATCTCAAGAGCATTGAACTCTTCGAATGCATCACAGGGATTAACCTTTGTACATCATTATTATCTCATCATGTGCTCCTGAACATGTCACACTTTTTAAAATTGATTAGACTTTATATAGCCCTGATACACATGTGTACAAATCAAAATTATCTCCCACTTTGAATTATTTCCTTCGTAGGCAAAATTAAAGCAGCAAGAACCAATTGCATTTTACTATTGCAGACCATACATGTTGTGCCAAAAAAAATTTGTCTACGTGTTTCTTCATCAACATGATTCTTGGTCAAATTCGATGGGAATTCCTCTATAGATCAACAATAAAGCTAGATCCCATCTACACTATGATCCTCTGGTCTATTTCCTAGAGTGAGGGTGAAAATGAAATAAATCTACCCATCATCATCTACGGCATGTGTCGGGTGTTCAGTTGTGACATTTTTATGAGATACATTGTTGAGACTTATGTGCTATTATTTTTGGCCACTATGAGCTCCATTCATATGATTTATCATGCTCAGGTACCATGTGGCCTTCTTGTAGATATTTGACATTTGATTACTTTCAAGCTCCTCCCCTACTTTATTTAGCTATCGGTTAGATATTTATCATTCCACTTTTGGACCAAGTTGGTCCTAGGGAAAGAGGATACTCTCTTCTAAAAAGTAGCAAAAAATAAAGCTCTGCTTTTTATTTGTACTTTAACTTGGAGCCTTTTTAGCAGAAGAGATTTTTTTTTGTGTGAACACTGTGAACAACGTTCATTGTGTTGTTGGTGGCAATAGTGAAGGTGGGGTCTCCCCCCATGCCTACAACTAAACTAGTCTCTCAAAATCATCCTTTTCTTTATCAACTAGTTTGGTATGTTATAGCATGAGAAGAGCATCTTCCTCCATGGCCTCAAAACCAAACTTTTTCAATGTAATGGCAAAATGTGTAGGCTGGAAAATGACTATTTGCGGGCTAGAAACTTGAAGAAAACATGGTGTAGCAATATTTTAAAAACATGTGCTAGTTTCTGATTCAAAAATTCACCTTAAGCACAAGTGAAGAGCATACTCCATAACAAGATGTTCTTTTTAAATTTTTCTCTATCATTTTTCTTGCTACTAATGTCATCATTAAAATAATTTACCAATATGTTGTAAAGCTTAAAGCCTAATTTTTTGTTTATCGTTAAAACACACCCTTAAATATTTTCAACTATATCAAACCTGGGTTGTGCCATTTATTTGATTTCTTGAAACCATTCAAGATACGATGGAAATCCTTCTTGCCTAATTTTCTAATTTTTCAACAACACAAATTATTCCTTATTTCTACACTTAATATGGTACATCAGGTTCATTCCCATATTTACCTGAGAAGCTGGTAAATTTAAACCGTTGCCTATGGTATTTGGCTCTGACTATTTCGACAACTATTTTGGCCCTGTAAAAAGGCCCTTGGTGGACTCACGCTTCTCAAGTAGAAGATCTATAGGTAATTTTAAATGGACTTTTTAACTGACCTATAAATCATAACACTACAGTTTTGACACTCCCCAACAATGGCACCAAAATGGTAAGCAAAAATTATGTTCAGAAAACAATCATTTCTTTATCATAAATTATCAATCTAGTAAGTTCATAAAATTATGAGTGTCATGCACAGTATATGCCTGCAGTGTGGGGGAATGAATACTTTTGTACCTATTTAATTTGGTGGGGAATGTTTGTGCATTTTGATTTCAACCAAACCAAATAAAATAAAGTGTAGAAAAATAAATTATAAACTAGAATGCTGGAAATGAAATGCTAAAAATAAAGTGCAAGAAATAAAACACACACAACTGAATTAAAATAATGTAGGAAATAAAGCAGTAAATCTAATCTACTAAAAACAAATAACAAAAATAAAATAGGGGAGGACTACTGCAAGGAGTGGGTCTAGGCTCCCGTAGATAGTCTGCTCGATGAATCACATAATAGTTGCCTTAAGCAAATAAGAGTATTTGTACTCTTAAGAAATTATATAGAAAATAAAAATAAATTAATTTGTGTGTAATTGATCATTACCTTCATTCATCTGGCCTGTATATTTATATAAAGCGCAGCCAGATCTTGTTACAATAATAAATCAGTCTATTTTTAATCACATAACGTGATTAGTTTTTTTTTTTTTTTGTATTCACATGGTGGAATCAGTAGCCACCATGAATCCGAGCAGGTTGTCCAGCTTTTATGGCTGCCATAGTATTCTGCACTGTCCGCCCCAAAAGCCACCACACAGATCTTCGTGCAATCCACCCCTATGACCACCATGCCATAATCAACATAACGTGATTAGTTACAATTGGTTTATACTCAAATTTTATTCTCCAATTAACAACATGTTCATTCATCGAAAGGATAAATATAATAATCCTTAGGTGTACGTAACAAACAAATCCTAAATTAATGCATCCTAAAAATAATTATTTTAAAAACCTTACAAATTCAATTGGCCAATCGATCAATAATAAAAGTGTTTTATTCTATTTTAATAATAATGCATGATTAGAATATTTCTCCTTTGTCTTTACGTGCAACAACCTCCTTAGCCCATTGGTCAACCTGTCAATGTGGACTTGGTCATATCAAGGTGCCTTCTTGAGATCAAGGTGCCTTCCTCATCAAGGTGCCATCAAGGCATCTACTTCCTCATCAAGGCACCTACTTCATCAAGGCACCATCAAGTAGGTGCCTACTTCCTCATAAAGGCACCATCAAGACGCCTACTTCTTCATCAAGGCACCATCAAGTAGGCACGTCCCTCCTTATCAATGCATAATCAAGGCGCCATCAAGGCACCTACTTTTGTTGACTTGGTCAGATCAAATGACCTCCAATGTATGGTATCAAGGCGCCTTCTTGTACATCAATGTGCCTCCAAATATATGGGATCAAGGTGCCTTCTTGCTCAATGCCAGGTCCAAGTGGGATGTAGACTAGAAAACACCATATTAGTAGCAAAACCTACATTTCTACATAGTTTCTACTAAAAACACCAGTCAAGCATGCTGCATTTTCTATCAATATTATGCATAAGTTATCAAAAATACATATCTAATGCTAATTAAACCAATAACGACCCCTTAAAATTGTATATAAAATGAGCATTGTTGGTGCTCATCACCAGGTAGGTTTCATTCAACCCATTGCTATAATGAGGATCACCCCATAGTTTTTGAGACACTAATAATTCTAGAGATTCAAGCTCTTTTGTACTTATTTGAATTTTTCTTAGGATACTTGCTCATTTTTAGAGGGAGCAAGGAATTTTTATTTATTGCTTTTTGGGATTCTTGCTTATTTTTAGAGGAAGCAAGAAGATATTTTTGGGATACTTGCTCGATTACATGAGGAGCAAGGGATTTTTTTTTTCAAGGATGAAGGGTGAGCTTGTTCTTTTGCCAATTCATTAGTACTCTAGGCCATGCGCATATATGGATAAGCAGAGGAAACCGTTCACTTTATGGCAATAATAACTCATGAATTAATCTTTCCAAATCTTACAATGTTTTTATGTATTCTAATGTGCGTAGTCCAAGAGAAAACTTGATTGGCTAGGAATATCTTTCAACACCAAAATATTGCTTAAATTTCAGTGAAAATTTACTCAAAACACTAGTGGTGGTTGAGTAATTGAAAATATTTAGATTTTAATTAACAAACAAGGTGTTATGCAACATGTGGTAGTCATTTTCCTACAAAATCTTAAAGAAATATCCGCTTGGACTATTTTTGAGACATTGAGACTGAAAAATTGATGAAAATAAGATAGAAATATTGCAAATATAGAAATTCCATGATGAAAAAAAGGAAGCATATATTTTTTTATGAGAGAGAAATTATTATTCAATAGTTGTTGATTTCAGTTCGGAGATACACTGCAAATCACCTTGTTGCTTAAGGTGGTGTATAAATTCTTCCTTAGATAATGGCTTCTTGTAAAGTTTAAGTCTATGCCCATTTACTAGTAGTTTTCTTGTTGAATCATATATAGGCTTAAGTTTAACTGTACCATTCCTAAATATCTCTTCAATTTCATAGGGTCCTAGCCATATTGTCCTCAATTTACCTTGAAATTCTTGGTAACGAGAGTCAAACAACAAGGTCCAATCTCCTAATTGAAATGTTTGCGGTATAATGTGTTTATCATACCATTTATTTTTTTTGGGGGGGGTTATTTCAGTCCTATGTAATACCTCTAGTCTCATTTTATCCAAAATGTTTAACTTTTCCAATCTAGTTTTCTGCGCTTAGCCAAAATTCATGTCAAGTTGTACTGTTGTGCGAAGAGTTTCTATCTCAAATTCGATGGGCATGATAGCTTGTTTTCCATAGACCATTTTATAAGGTTATATTCCTATGGTAGTTTTCCAAGTTGTATTATATGCCCATACAACTTCTTTTAATCTCTTAGTCCAATCACCCCTATTAACAGCTATGGTTTTTGTAATGAAAATTTTAAATTCTTTGTTCGTAAATTATACTTGTCCATTGGCTTGAGGGTGATATGGGGAGGTTCTCCTATATTTTATTTGATATATTTCAAAAAATGTACAATTACCTTGGAGAGAAATTAGGTTCCATGATTCAAGACTATCTCTCTAGGTGCTCCAAAGCGTTGTATAATGTTTTCATAAAGAAAATCAGCTACTGGTTCAGCTTGTGCTCATGGTAAAGCTTTAACTTCAGCCCACTTAGTAACATAGTATGTACACACAAGTATGTGTTTATTACCTACACTTGGAGGGTCTATTGGTATAACAAAGTCTATCCCCCATTTCTCAAATAATTCAAACATTATTTGTGGAACCAATGGCATTTCCATTGAAGGTGTAGGCTTACTGGATCTTTGACAAGCATCACATCTATCAACAAATTTATGGACATCCTTATTCATGGTAGGCCAAAAGTAACCAGTTTGAAGTATTTTACTAATTATCCTTTGGGTGGAATAATAGCCTCCACAGGGTTCTTCATGTTCTTCCTGAATAATGTCATACATATCTTCTTCTTGCACATACCTCCTAATTACTTGGTCGGGACATGTTTTAAACAAGACTCCATGAATTCACATATAATGAATTCTCTAACGTATTAGTTTTATATGCTCATACAGTGTATAATTTTGAGGTATTTTTCCTGTTACTAAGTAATTTACAATATTAGCATACCAATGAGTGAAAATAGGAAGAGCAAACAAATGTTCATTTGGGAAATTATCAGGAATTAACTCATCGTCATCAAAGATTTGCATATGAAATAGGTGATCTGCAATGATATTATATTTTCCTACCTTATCCATGATTGTAAAATTAAACTCCTATAACAAATGAAGCCATCTAACCACTCTACCTCCTACTATAGCTTTCTTCATTAGGTACTTAATGGCAGAGTGATCAGTATGAACAAATACTTCATACCCTGTTATGTAATGTTTGAAATTATTGAGAGCATGGACTACAACTAAAAATTATTTTTTAGTAATAGTGTAATTAAGCTCAAATCCATGCATATTTTTACTCACATAATAGATAGCATAAGGTATTTTTTTCTCTATCTATTGCAATACTGCCTCTATTGCGTAGCCCGAAGCAGTGTAATGTATATGGAATGATAATTCCCAAATTGTTCCTCTCAATATTGGAGTAGTAATTAATTTATCTTTTATAACTTCAAAGGCTTCTTGACATGATTCAGTACAATTAAATTCACTTTCTTTAGTTAATAGCCTAAGCATGAGAGCAACAATTTTACTAAAGTCCTTAATGAATCTATGATGGTATCCAGCATGTCCTAGGAAACTTCTTACCTTTTTTGTGTTTTTGGAGTTTGAAGGGATTGAATAGCTTGTAATTTTGCAGGATCTACTTTAACACCTTCTTTTGATATATGATGTCCTAAAATAATTCTTCCTCTTATCATCATGAAACACTTTTCATGACTCAAAGAGAGCTTTTTCTCTTGGTATCTAATCAGAACTCTTTGTAAGCTTGATAAAGTTTCTTCAAAGGTATTATCGTATACTATGAAGTCATCCATATAGACTTCTATTCATTCATTGATTAAATAAACAAAGATAGCTAAAAAAGATCTTCGAAAAGTAGCAAGTGCATTGCATAATACAAAAGGTAAAAATTTATAAGCATAGGTGCCTACTGGACATGTGAAGTTTGTCCTTTCCTGATCTTCTTCAGCTATGGAAACTGTATTATAGCCACTAAAACCATCTAAAAAGTAGAAATATTTCTTTCCAACCAAGGTATCAAGAACTTGATAAATGAACGACAAGGGAAAATAGTCTTTCTTTGTTAATTTGTTTAATTTCCCATAATCCACACAAATCATCCATTTACCATTCTTTTTAGGAACTATCACAAGTGATGACACCCATTGGCTATCAAAAATTGAATATATAAATCCTACCTTCAAAATTTCAATGATTTCTTCTTGAACCACATATTTCATAGTTGTATTCAATCTTCTTTGGGGTTGTCTTACTGGATAACAACCTTCTTGGATAAAGATGTGATGGGTACAAATATTTGGATGTATACCTTTCATGTCCTCATAGTTCCAGACAAATATTGATTGACTATTCTCAAGCACATCTACTAACTGTAATTCTTGTATGCTTGTGAGCTCATTACTAATATTCAAAGTTCTTCCTGGTGTGATGTCTATTTGCTTGTATTTTTAATTTTTTGCATCTATCCCCATTATCTCATGTTTAATAATATTTAAGTTATAGTCATATGGTACCATTTTTTGAGACTAACTCGTGCTTGCTTCATCAATGGCCATGATAGACTCAGATGAACAACCATTATTTTGACCTTGATATTCTTTTTTATTTCCTAACAATAATGGTAATGGTCCCTCAATTTCTTGTTGAAGGTGTTCACTCAGAACATTGATTGATAAGGTTTGGATATCATCCAAATCATGAGGGAAATCATACCATAGTTGCTTTGGAAAATATTTTTCTATTGTTGATTCAAGGAATAAGCTAAGATCCTTAGTATTCTTTCCATCAGAAATAGTCATGTTTCTAGATCTACAACTAATGTATGCATTGGCTTTTTCAAGCCATGGGCTACCTAGAATTAAGTGATGTCCCCCTAACATTTTCTTGGGTTGTAAAACTATAAAATCTACAAGGTATTCCCATATACTTACAGAAACTATAACATCTTCTAGTTGTCCTTATGGCTTAACAGTAGACCTATCTATGAGTTTAAGTACTATAGAAGTTGATTGTAATTTATGAACTCCTAAGGATTCCACTATTTCTTTGTCATGACATTTATAACGGCTCCCAAATTGACCAAGACATTTTGCAAGGCTATGTCACCAATGGGTACCGTGAGTATAAGTATTCCAATATTTATGTATTTTGGTAATAACCTATCCCCAATTATTATCTCAGATAATTTTCCAATGACTTGAATGGTTTGAGCTTCATTATTCCTTTTCCTTCCTGAATTTGTTCATATGTTCTTGATAAGCTTGGTATAGATAGGAATGTCCTTGATAGCTTGTAATAAAGAAATTTTAATAGTAACATTTTCTAATTCTTGAAGGAAGTTAAAAGCTAGCTTAGATGGTTCTTTTGGTATTGCCAGTCTTTGAGGAAATAGTATCTCTACTTCCTTTCTTTAAGGAATTTAGATATCTTGTTGTTTTGTTGAAACGTTTTTTGGTGAATTTTTTATTTTCTGCTCATTGTTATCCTCCTTTTCAAACAAGTCTGCAATGGGATTATCAAGTTCTGTGAGAGTTACATTGTTTTCCAATACTTTTCTAGATCTCAATTGAATCTGTTGACAAGGTACCATAGATATAGAACACGTCTCACTTGTTTCATAGGCTTTTTAAATATTCTTGTTGTTGATAGGGTTAGGAATTGGTTGATATGGAAAAGGGGTTTTTTAGGAGGATTATTATTATTAACTAGAGGTGGAAGAAGTCTATTTTGAGGGGCTTGTCCCCTAAATTGGTTTTGAAATTCTAGTTGTTGTGATGGATTTTAAGACCAACCAAATCCTCCTTGGCTGTATTGGCCATTGGTATTCCAAATAGGCATACTTTGACTTGGCATTCCTTGATTTCATGGAGGTGGACTTACATAGGTATTGGCCATAAAGTGGTTCCATGGGGGTATGTTCCAATCTTGTTGATTTGAATATGAGTTTCAATTTTACCAGTTTGGTGCGTTGGACTATTGATTAGGCCTCTACGGGTTGGAATAGCTACGGTTTGACCAATTAGGTGGTCCATTGAATGGACCATTATATATTTGGGCTACAAAATAAACATCTTCTACCTCTTCAACTTCAGGTTCTTTTATGGCAGCTTTAATAGCTGAGATGCACTTGTAGTTTTCAGTCTTGTGATTCTTGTCACAGATTTGACAACAAGTAGCAATGTTGGAAATGTTTGTAATATTGAGAGGACATTCTCTCAAGTTGTGCTTTTTCCTACATCTATGACAGTAAATTTCTTTACTATCCTGTTCTCTTGGTTTCCTATCCATTAGATCCAAAGATGTAGTCAAGGTACTTGAAAAATCAGTTTTTAAACCTTCCAACATGTTTCCAAATTTTATCCCTATCACTACTCCACTTACTGATGTAAACTTATTACTTCTAAGAGGTTTATTTATTGAGTAGTTTCTACAAAGATTTACAATATCATAAAATGTCATAATATGAATATCTCATTTTTCCATGAGGTTTAGAACCTCAAGGACATCTTCTTTCAGTACTTTTAAAAAGAGTTCTTTTAAGATTTCTTCATCAAGGTCTATATTTACTCTAGATAAAAAAAATTGAAATATATCAAGGTAATCCTTCAAATGTTCTTCTTATTTTTTATTCATGCAAAATATCTCATCTTTCTCATCCCTAACTCTACAATAATCTTTATATCATTCAAGGAACAGTTCTTTTAATCCATTTTCTCCATCCCATCGATTACAAACACTTTCTCCTAGACCCATGAACCATATTAAAGTTGCATGTTTAAGAGTAGAGGGAAACAATCTTAGATTTTTTTCATTGGTGGTGTAAAAGTAGTCTTGGCACACCACTTCAAATTTAAAGAGTGTAGACACTAAAATCTGGTCCATCCGATTAGGCGACCAAGACAAGGTCTAATTGACACCATATGGCCCCCTTGGGCAACCCTTAGAGGTTTTCTAGTGGTCCTAACCACTCTTGGAAGGATCTACCCCACTTTTGGGAGGTTTTGGTCCACATAGGCATGATCTTCCCACCCTATGATGAGGGTAGATCACCACCATCCCACCCAAGGACGATGGCAAAGTGGCCATCCCTAGGTAGGAAAACCACAAGGTTTGACTCTCAAAAAGTCAAATTTGGAAAAATGGCACCCAAAAACTGTTATTTATCCCACCTATGAGAGTATGCATGACTTAAGGGTGAATAATACTTATGACATGTTGCATGATGGAAGCCAAAATGGGAGATTCTCTTCCCCCTCTAATGCATGCTCGGTTTTAGACAAGTGGCACCTCTTGCCATGCATGCCCTTGCATGCCCATTTGCCTAAAGGCTACCTTTGGCTATAAAGTGGATCTATTTTCCACACAAAATATAGAGAGGATTTTTTAAACATAGCAATGAAGTTCTTCTAATATTTCCCCTTACCTTTTTGTGCCCTTTTCCCTCGAAATCTCTACCTAGCGAAGGAGTTTTGTGAGTGATCTAGGAGGAACAATATGATCACAAAACCAAATCATTTGAGTGAGTTTCACCACCAAATTTGACAACAACACCAGTAGGAGGGTTTTTACCAATTCATAAAGTAATTGGTTATAAATTAGGGGTAGAACTAGTGGTTTTCCCACCCAAGGATGGTCCCCATTTTGTGGTAGTCCCCACCGTAACTACAAGGTATGAGGATATATTTGTGAATTATTTCTAAACTATTATTTTTTAGTCATATTATATATTAGTATATAAACATTTTACCAAATTTTATGTATTTTGGATCTATATTGAGTGAGATATCACATTTTTAAGTATTTGCATGCTTATAGGGTCCATTGGAAGGTGCATACGTATTTGTGTATTATTTTGTAAATCTAACCACATGGGTCTTCTTAAAATCTCATTTTGTGTATTCTATACAATTTGCATGCATTTTTTATATGTTTAGGGCCAAAAATTGATTTTTTTGTGTTTTGTAGGTTTGAAAAGCACACTGCAAATGCAACACGTCATAGGATGAAATTTTTGTTCTATTTTTGGTGATATCTTACCAAAACCATCTATTTTACATACCTCTAAAATTTTGAGTCATTTGGAGTTGTTTTAGATAGGCATATTGCATATTCATGTTTTCTAGCCTTTTAGTGCCTATGGGGTTTGCATGTTTTCAATATACGCACTTGCTATTTAAAAATTATAGTTTCCTTGTGTGCAAGTGTAGGTATTACAGCATACAAGGAAGGAGCATAATATCATATGATAAAATAACAAATCAGCGACATCATAGGCTCGCCCACTTCGATTGTGGGTACAAGGAAGAACATTGGAAGTGCACATGAGTTACTTTGAGGATTCAATCCTTGGGCACCAATTTGTAACAATTGTATCAATATAGAGCCCTCAAGAGGATTTTTATATAACTGTGGTCTTTTACCCATCAAGATAATAGAAAGAAACTTTACTTTGCTTCATTTCTTGCATTTTGGTCACCTTTCCATGTTTACTTGAATGCTTCCATTTTGGTGCTTGTCCATCATTTGAGATAGATGCATGTTTTTTAGCTTCATTTGGTGTACCATTTTTATTGTACTTCAGTGGAAATCATGGTGGGGCCATATCCTTATTTATTTTCTAAAGGTTTAACCTCAATTTTTGCTTGGTTTCTATTGCAGGTACTGGTCGTTCTGGCTTGAAATGGCCTCTGGACTGCTCCTCATGCCAACCTGGGATATCCACACAACCATTCCACCCTAGTATTTCCATAAAAATAGCAGCTATTCCACCCTGGTATGGCCATAAATACGTACTTTTCTGCTCAGATTCCAGAAATAGCAAGTTCCCCGGGTAATAAGGTAGGTGCATGAACTTTTGGTTTTCTATTACACAGTCAAAAATTGCTAAAATTTGATTTTTCTCGCATGCATTGTTTGATAGAAAGGTAGAAATATAGTTTCATTTTATTATAAATGTAAAAATAATACAAAGAGAAGAAAAATAAAAAATAATTTAAGTTATGATGCCCTTGTATGGTTTGCTTGCATGTAGGCTACCTAATGGGTAGGCCATAATTTAGGGTTTGCATCTTGTAGGTCTCTTTTTATCTAAGCTTTCTAAAATTAAAATGTACCTTTCTGCTTGCATTTAGTGAATGATCATCGAATACTTCATTTTTTACTTTCTTTGGGCTTAAAAATAACCAGACACACCACACTTCACTTAAATGCTAGTGAGTTGAATTTCATCACCAACCACTAGTAGAGTTTAACAACAGTGGCTTTCATCTCCATCTATTGCCTCAAATCCCAAGAATCCTTGTTCTTTGCAAATACCAACTCCAATAGTTTTCCTAGCCATGAAAATAGCATGCATTCCTCTTCGAAGGGGTGTATCATTGCGCATGGGGTGCTAGGTGAGGATCGACAGGATCTATGCTCCCTTTTTGGGTGTGGATTTCATGTCCACATTTCGGGGGGTTTTACATGACCATGAATTTTATTTTTTGTTTTCGAGCTATGAGCATACATATGAAATATAATTAAACACAAATAAATCATCCAATAAAATTCAAACATGTGACACAAGGTCATATTTACAAACAACACATCTGAAACAAACAAAATAGCTTAGGGATTCACATCTAAAACTTAAAAGAGATAATCACTTGTTTTTATTGAGTGTTGCCTTTATTGTGTGTTGTTTCATTAAGAATTTGTAAAGGAGATAATCATCAAGGGTTTGGTAGAGAGTAACAATGGTGTGCACCCACAGCCAAGCCCAATCATGGGTGGAAGTTGTGAAGGGTGGACTAGGAGACACTAGTCGTCTCTACTTTATCACAAGGATTTGATCATTCCTCCTTGGTGAGCCCCTAATCACACAAGTCCTAGGGTAGTAGGACATGAGCAAAACCTATGAGGGAGCCCCATTTAGGATATCCCTCTAGGTTGTGGACCTTATCCAAGAAAGTGTTCCCAGTATTTAGACACATCACATGCCTTCTTTGATGAGAGGCAATCGCACATTGAGGTGAAAATAGATAGAGTGGTTCCATGCATCCATGTACCTGATAGGTATAACACACCTACTTATGAGCTGGAGCATGACTTCACACATTGGGAAGAGAATATTGATCATACCTCACCTTTACATCACCCTGCTAGGTTCCAACAACCTAGATAATAGGTTTATTATGATACTCGCCGCTCAGGGCGAGCGAACTCTGCCCTTCCCTTCCTCATCCATGAAGGAAGGCATGTGGAAATCCTTGATTATCCTCAATAGTAGTATACCATGCAAGTATGATGTGCCTCTACATCCACTGAGTATAACGAGAATATGACTAGGTCAGAACCTAAATTAAATGTAGTGACCTTGATCGAGGGAAGCGCGTGACAGATATCATAGGTTATCTTGAACAAGATAGGCTTTAGGGTGATACTCCTAAGCCCTACATAGTGGAATATATCAATAAAGTGGTTGCAATATATGCAAAATTCTAGGCATAGTTCAAATAGCTTCGATGAAACAAAGAGCAACTAGACCTCTTGCATCAACTTGAGAAAGAAAGACTCAAACAATAGATACATGAGCTATTCTATAAAACTTTGCATGAGAATGTCCCTATCCCTAAGGCATATAGATAGGAATTCCATCTAAGGTAACCCACTCTCATTCAAGATATATCTCCTAGACCTTATTCAATGTTACCTCTATGACCTCCTAGGCCAAATCGGGACTTGCCTCCCAAGCCAAACATAAGGCACCCTCAGCAGGTAGGTACCTCTCTCTAAAGACCAGCTCAAGAGATGCCCTATGTGTATTACACCGAGCATGAGCTATAGGTGGAATATTTAGAAATGCCTTATCAAGGTAGGGGGTGACATGCCACCACACCAAAATAGGCTTGAGGATCCTTGACCTCCATCGTAATATAGGATCAAGGAAGAGGAGATTAAATCCTTCGACGCATATAAGGTACTTCTAGAGCACTTCGAGTCAATAGAGAACAAAGACCTCTGGGACTGGGTCTTAAAATACCATCCTACATCAGTTATGTATTCAACCATTCCATACTTTAGTACCTACCCATTCCTATCCATAACAGTTTAAGATACCTCAGTTGGCTACCTTTAAGGGAGAAGAAGATGTGCATGAGCATGTTACAAAGTTCCTGAACCAATGCTTTGGCATCTAGGATAATGATGCTTTTCTTTTGTAGAAATTTGTGACTACCCTCTCTGGCCCAACCATGGAGTGGTTTACCCAACTCCCAAAGCATAGCATCCATAATTTGGACCAACTTGTAGACACGTTCCTGGAATGCTTCACCTTCAATACCAAGAGGAAGGTGACGTTGGCTAATATTGCTAGGTTGAAACAATATTATGATGAGTCAATAGAAAATTATGGAAATAGGTGGTGAGCGTTGCTTTCCAAGCTACCATATCTACTCCTCATATCGAAGTTGGCTCAGATATTTTCCAAGAGCTACCTAAAGCCAATCTCCTTAGTTTCATAGCTGCAAAAATATCCAACTCTTGAAGATGCCCTAGTGCAGGCTATAATGATTGAAGAAATCAAGATTCAAGAGGGAGAGATTGTGAAGCCTTACAAGAAGTAGTGGAACAAGAATGCTAAGAACACCCTAGTGCATCCTAAGCTAGTAGTAGTTAATAAGGTTACCATTATTGTCTCAGGTCCAGTGAAAACAATGCCACCTCAAAAGCCTAATTATCAAGCCACACCTGTGAACTATAACAAGGACAACCAGAATAGTCAAGGGTAAAATCAATAGCATCACCCCAAGTGATATTTCATGCCCATTGCAGAGTATATGGACTTGTTTTTTGAGTGCCTCTTAGCGGCTAACTCGATCAATTTTCCTGAGAGTCGACCTATCGATCCAAATGCATCGAAGCCCAAAGGGTATCGAGAAGACCTATATTGCAAATTTCATAGGAAAAATGGGTATGACATGCAGATGTGCTATAAGTTCAAATATTTGGTGCAATACATGATCGATAGGAATGTCCTTTATGTAGACAACCCTATTGCGCCATACAACCAATAGATGAATGTGTTTAAAGACCCCTTGCTTGCCCATGCAGAGCAGGCCAAGCTAGTGCCCTAGGTAAATGAGGTTCATCATACCCCCTCTAAGCAAGGGTATGTTAGCATGATCAACATTGTAATAAGGAATAGGTGGTACCCAAGTCCATTCACACCACCTATGGCTCAAAGCCATGTTCCTTTGACATTGTAGCCTTTATCGCCTCTAGTGCTAAGCCTCCCACCTAGGCCTATGGTCACAATTAAGAGCAAGCTCACTCATAGCTTGAGAATAACATCGGCTCAACTCTCCATCTATAATCTCATTCAACAATCACCACCTCATAGATAAGCTTTAATGGATATCCTTAAGGAGATAGAGCTATAACCACAGGAATATAACTCCTTCAACAATTTCATGGTGCATGTGCAGCAATGCACAAAAATGGTGATTACCTTTCAAGAAGATGAACTTAAATTAGTTCCAAATGATATGGTAGATCCTCCTTTGTACACCATTGCATGTGTAAACATAACACCATACAAGAGAGTTTTTGTAGACACTGGGTCTTCTAGCAACATCATCATTACAATAGCTCTCAAGCATTTGAAGCTCAAAGCATCCCATATCATTGCATCTACCTACACCATTCAAGCATTCAATGATGCCATATGCTCAATGGTTGGTACGATCATCCTACCTATTCAGGTAGGTCAAAATACCATATCAATGTTATGCCACATATTGGAAGGTGATATGGCGTATAATATCTTGCTAGGTAGACCATGGATCAGGAACATGAAGTGTGTCCCTTTCATAGCTCACCAATACCTCAAGTACACTTATGAATGGCAAGTTCATGTTGTATATGTAGACCTAGAGCCTTTCAAGTATTGTAGTATGGTGCAATAGCTCCCTAAAGAAACCTTACCATCAATCCATATGGATTTTCAACCGAATAAATCTAGCCAAGATCTAACTCTGTCACCATCACTTTCAATTGATCCATCACCATCTCATGCCATATCATCCTCGTCATTGACACCCTCTAAAATACCTCCACTATTTGTGGATCCTTTGCCTAGGAACTTGGGGAATCAGGCTATTGATGAGGCCCAACCAGGCAAACATTGAGTCAATTCAAGCCTCACTCCCATCCCCTCCTTCTCCATAGCCACAAGTCACAATACACCTAACTACCATCGGTTTGGGAGAGTACATGGTTAGGAATGTTACAACTATCCCTCCTATAGAGTTGGTGTGAGACATGGATTGACCTCGTCTTTCCATAGGCACTATCGTACCTCATGGTCTTCCACCTAATCAAATGAATTTCATCTATCGGGGCCTTGACTATGGCATCGAGCCTTATCAGCAGTAGGAAGAGGATGAAGAGCCCTTTTCTGAGGACATGAACTACATGTCCAACCCTGACTTAGCCATGAAGTACCTTCACCTTTGTAATTGGTATGGTTATAGGTTGGGCTTATATGAGTAAGGCACTTGTGTCCCTTACCAGCCCTAATATTAAATACCTTATGATAAGTTGAAATTGAGGTATAACAAGCCTGTACCCCTTGAGTTCCTAACTGACAGCATGCAACACCTAAGCTTGAACTATCAAGATGAGCTTGTGTGTGATCCACACGCTAACCCTAATTGAGATTATTTTCTAGGGGACTAATTCCCCGCACCCATAGGGAATCAAGAGGAATTCTTGCTAGAATGAGGAGAAATTGGGGCATTGTATTGATGAAATATATAGAACATTACAATGCCTAGAATATCTCGGAGGTTATGGAACCACCCAAGGCGTAGTTACAATAGTATGCCAAAGAATGGAATAACAATAGTATGCTAGATACGCTAACATCCCCCCTTATTACATTATTTGGGTAATAATATTACTACTAGCTATACTAACATCCCCCCTGATTACATCATTTAGCAATACAAAGAGATCTGCGAAACAATTCAAATTTGACACAAGCAAGTGCCTTAGTGAAAATGTCTGCAATGTGAGCATCGATGGGAATGTATTGAAGATGAATTCGGTGCTTTGGAACTTCATCTCGAATGAAGTGACATTGTGTGTCAATGTGCTTGGTTTTCTCATGATGTATTGGATTCTTAACAAGTTTCAAAACACCCTAGTTGTCACAGAACAAGTGTATTGGAGATTTTTATGGATGACCCATACTTGTCAGAATGTGATGCAACCATATCACTTCGCACATAGATTCACGTGCGATGTGATATTCTACCTCTGTTGATGAAAGAGCAACCACATGTTTCTTCTTGTTGTGCCAAGAGATAGGACCTGATCCAATATGAAAAATATATCTTGAAGTTGACTTGTGATCATCATATGACCTGGCATAGTCGGAGTCCGTGTATCCTTGCAAGAAGAATTTGTTATTCTTCTTGTATTCTAGACCATATTCCATAGTACCACGGACATAATGAAGAACACGTTTTGCTGCTTTCCAATGCATGGTCTTAGGCTCTTGCATGAACCTCGAAATATAGTTGACAGCAAATATGATATCTGGCCTAGTATTGTTCAGATATATGAGACTCCCAATCAACTATCGATAGAGAGTACCATCTACCTGAGGTGAATCATCATATCGTGATAACTAAATTCCTGTCTCCATCGGAGTTGCCATTGGCTTGCAATCAGTCATGCGATATTTTTCCAATAGTGTCTTGGCATATTTTTTCTGAGACACTTTGATGTAGTGCTCCTTCTGGCTTACTTCCAGACCAAGACAATAATGTAGAAGTCTAAGATTTGACATCTCAAAATATTGACACAAGTCTCTTTTGATAGTAGAGATCATAGTTTCTGAACTCCTTGTAATGAGCAGATCATCAACATAGAGTACAAGCAACACTATTTCATAACCTTGTTTCTTAAAATAGAGGTTTGCATCTGACGAACATATTTTAAACCCATGTTGCAAGAGGTTATTATCCATTTTTATATACCAAGCTCGAGGAGCTTGTTTCAAGCCATATAAGGATTTGACCAATTTGCACACTTTTTGTTTTTGGCCTTCCTATACAAATCCTTCAAGTTGAGTCATGTATACTTCTTCTTGGAGATCACCATTTAGAAAAGCACTCTTGACATCCATTTGGTGAACTTTCCACCCATACTGTGCTTCCATGGCACAAATGACTCGAATTGTGGTCATCCGAGCAGTAGGTGCAAAATTTTCCTCATAGTCAATGCCTTCCTTTTGAGCATAGCCCTTTGCAACAAGATGGGCCTTATGCTTATCAATTGTCCCATCTGCCTTGTACTTGACTTTATATACCCATTTGTAGCCAATGGGATTCTTTCCTTGTGGCATATCGACAAGCTCCCAAGTTTTGTTCTTTTTCAAAGACTTGTACTCATCATCCATAGCATCCTTCCATGATGTCATTCACTCTTACGAGAGAGGTGAAGGTTTGCATGCCCTTACCCACAACAATGAGGAAGAAGATCAAGGGTCCCTTTACGAGTGGACGTCTGATGACGAGTTGAATTATGAAGTAGCATCCATAGGCTTCTCTAGTCTGCATGTTGAGTATGCATGGATTGTCCCATTATATGATGAGCATGAGGGGTATTTATGTATTTTACCCTTGAAAAATCATATCTGGTCATAATTCCTCCCTATAGAATGGCAAGTCCACCCGCAGCCACATCGACCGCCTCTGATCATTCAGTCTTCACTTCAACCACCTCCTCTGATCTTGCGATATCTCGATGTTGATATACACCATAAGCCACCTAGGGGAAATCATTTATCCATAAACATGATTTCCATAGACCTTTTTGAGCCCCTACGAGATCTGAATAACCCATCGAAGTCACTGCACCTAAACTTGGAGTTAATTGACTTTGATTAGGGATATTCCTTCCCATCACCCTTTGAGTACTAGCCTTACAATGAGATTCTACAACCATTTTATTTCTCTCCAATGTTGACTCGTGATGTCTTCCATGCTGAGGAGGAACCCAAGGTTCCCATTGATGATCAAAATCTAGGTGATGACATTCACCTGATACCTACTTCCCACTAGTTTGAGGAGGGATCACATATGTCAATCGAGCTAATGATTGATAAAGATATCAGCTCAGATATTGAGAATCATCAATGTACCAAGTTAGGAGAAATTTTATCCCTCGTAGACCAAGCCAATTACATAGCCCTTCTCATAGAGAAGAAGGAGGCTTTTGAATGGTCCTACAAAGACATGCTAGTACTGGATCCAAATCTAGTCATCCATAATTTGATGCTTGATCCTAAGGCCAAGTTGATTAAGCAAAATCTAAGAAAATTACATCCTATAAGCAAAAGCTAAGAAAATTACATCCTACAGTAGCCCTAAAGTTCAAATATGAGCTAGAGAAATTGTTGGATGCTACTTTTGTCATTTCTATAAACTATCCTCCATGGTTTTCCAACATGGTTCCCATCAAGAAGCCTGACGAGAGGATTCGTATTTGCACTGACTTTCGATACTTGAACAAAGCGAATCCTAAAGATAATTTTCCTTTTTCGAGCATTGATGCCCTGGTAGATGCCACAGCGGGTCATGAAATATTATCCCTCATGGATAGTTTTTTTGGATACAACTAGATCTATATCAATCCAAAATACTAGCTCAAAACAACGTTCATAATGCCTTGGGGAACATTTTGCTATAAGGTCATACCTTTTGGTCTTAAAACGCTGGTGCTACCTACCAACGCACCATGACATACATCTTCCATTATTACAAGGATAATATTTTGGAATATTACATGGATGACTTACTGGCCAAATCCTTATTATGCCATGAGCATCTCGATGTCTTGTGCAAAGTCCTTGATCACCTTATTGAGCATAACATGAGACTGAATGCCAAGAAGTTAATCTTTGACATCACATCTAGAAAACTCTTGGGATTTATAGTCTCTAAATGAGGCATTGAATTGGATCCCAACAAGGTCAAACCAATCCTCGAGATACCTCCCCCAAGTACCATAAAGTAGCTACAAAGTCTGCAAGGTAAGGTCACGTCCATCAAATGCTTCATAGACAATTGTCAGACAAATGTCGACCCATGAAAAATTTATTGCACAAGGGGGTCACATTCCATTGGGATGATGAGTGTCAGGTTGTGTTTGATGCAATCAAGAAATATCTAGCTTTACCACCAATATTGGTTCCACCTAGACCAAGAGTGTTGTTCCGCTTATACATCTCATCCATTGAGATTACATTGGCCACCATGTTAGCCTAGAACAACAAATTGCATAAGGAATAGGCTACTTACTATATTAGCCGCACCTTTGTCAGCTATGAAATCAAGTACACATACATTAAGAAGTTATGTCTAGTGATGGTTTTCACCACCAAGAAGTTATGCCATTACATGCTTAGTCATACCCCATATGTTGTATCAAAAGAGAATCCATTGTGATACATGATGAGTCACACTTATCATAACAGTCGCATGGCGAAATGGATCATGTTGTTGATGGAGTTTGATCTAGATTTTATTGTAAAAAAATCAATTAAGGGCCAGGTCATTGCCAATAAACTCACAAAGGCTTCTCTCTAGGATGATCAACCTCTTAGCATGGAGCTTCCCAAATGATGGAGTCTTCCAAATATTAGAATCATCAAATTTTTATGAGCTTGAGTCATAGGCCGATATGACTCTCTTCTTTGATGGCTCCAATTGTGAGCAAGGGGGTGGCGTAAGGATCATCTTTTTCATACCTCAATGGGCTCCCATACCCCAGTATTTCAAACTTGATTTCCCATACACTAACAACAATTTTGAGTATGAATCCTTGCTCATAGGTATTCAAATGAATATTGCCATGAGAATAACTAAGCTCAACATTTTTGATGACTCCTTGCTCATTGTACACTAGATCAATGGGATTTTTCAATGCAAGTACCCAGTTCTACAAGCCTATAAAGCCCTTGTGGATAAACTCCTAGTAAAGTTTGAATGGTATGACATCGAGGCACTCGCTTGATCATCTAATCATTTTGCAGATACCATGGCCTCTCTTGGGTTCTTGATCTCATAGAATCCTGCTGATGAGATGACAACCATTTAGGTCAAAATGCTATCACAATTTGCGATTGAGCGTGAGCACACCCAGTACATGCCAGCAATCCACTTGATTCATATTGAACCTTAGAAAGAGAGGTTCTCGCAAATTCATGAGTGCTTGAATCTGCCAATTTGGGGACTTTTTTCCCTCAAACCCATTTTGATAGCAATACAATGCTATGCTTACAAGTTATTTTCCAATTAGCCTTTACTAAGGATGAACTTTAATAGGGGCAAGCAATTCATGCAATCAAGGCTTCCTCACAATAGAACTGGTCCACACAAATCAAGGAGTACCTAAAGCTTGGTAATCTCCCTCCTGGGTTGTCACACACGGTCAAAAGCACATTTAAATGAAATGTGATAAAATATGTCTTGCTCAGAGATATTTTGTATCGTCGAAGCTATGAAGGTATCCTCCTTCATTTCTTAGAGCATCAAGAGTTAGTTTGGTCAATGGTCCAAGTACACGACGATACGTGTGGTGGCCATTTCAACGATATGACCATCGCTAAGTGCATTCTTTGGATGGGCTATTATTGGCCAACTTTAGAGTGAGATTGTTGTGCATATGTTAAGAAGTGTGTAAAGTGTTAACACCCTACTAATTTGACACACATACCTTCTCAGGCCTTACAACCGATTCAATCGGCTTGGCCATTCTTGCAATGGGGGTTGGATTTAACCAGGAAAATCTCACCTGTCTCCTCATGCCTTCACATGTTTATCATTACGATTGCTGAGTATTTCATAAAATGGGTGGAATCAATTCCCCTTACCACTATTATAGGACCTCACATCATGGAGTTCATATTGCATAATATCATTTATCATTTTGGTATTCCATCCAAGATCATCTCCGATAATGGGACATCATTCAAGAATAAATATGTGTGTGCTCTGATAGTAAAGTATAATATCCAGCATAGTTTTTTGATGACCTATTATCCACAAGCGAATGGGCAAGAAGAGGCATCAAACAAAACATTTATTGCCATTTTGAAGAAAATAGTTAAAGAAAATCACACCTATTGGCACACACAAATACCCCTTGCTCTATGGGCCTACCGCACTAGAATTCAGACGCCCACTAGGGCAACTCTATTTTTTCTAGTGTATGGATCCAAGGCATTCATACCTATAGAGCTGGAAATCCTATCTCTATGCATATCCATGCAAGAGTTCATTGATGATGACATCGTATGGCAGGCTCAACTAGATCAGCTTACATTTCTTTATGAACGATGTGTCAACACTCTTGAGCACCTACGCATTTATCAAGAGTGACTTAAGAGAGCCTACAATATGAAATTCCATCCTAGAGACTTTTAGGTTGATCACCTCATTCTAAAATAGAATAAAAAAATTATAATTTGCCATCCCATATACGAGATAAGTTTGTAGCAAACTGGTTATGTCCTTTTGTCATCACTAATTAGATCGTACCCAAAACTTACTGCCTAGCCTCCCTTGAAGAAATAGAGAATCCTGAACCCTTGAACATCCTTCATCTATGGCCTTTCCATGCCTAGAGTGTTAAGGCTCACCCCAAAAGACTCCAAGGGTGTCTAAAATCTGCTTGGTCAACCCAAAATGCTCGTAGACGATCTATGACCATCTAGGTCACCCCAAAAGGCTCCAAGGGTATATACGTACCACTTGGTCCACCCACAATTCTCCTATGTGGTCTATGACCATCTAGGTCACCCCAAAAGGCTCCAAGGGTGTATTCAACCCACTTGGTCAACCCAAAATACTCCTAGGTATTCTATGATCATCTATGTCACCCCAAAAGGCTCCAAGGGTATTTGCAACCCGCTTGGTCAACCTAAAACACTCCTAGGTGGTCTATGATCCTCTAGGTCACCCCAACATGCTCCAAGGGTGTCTACAACCCACTTGGTCAACCCAAAATACTCCTAGGAGGTCTATGACCATCTAGGTCACCCCAAAATGATCCAAGGGTTTCTACGTACCGCTTGGTCAACCCAAAATACTCCTAATCCATTTATGACCATCTAGGTCACCCCAAAAATCCCCAAAGGCATCCATAGGCCCTTTGGTCACCCCAATTACTCCAATGACCCCCAATAATCATGTTGGTCATATGTACATACATATATATCAATCAAAAACTCATAAACATCATCAAAGCATCAAAAATATAAAAATACTACATTTCATCGCATTGTATACCATTGCATTATACCATCAATTGCATTAGGCATACTCATCACTGCACTTTGCATCTTAGAGTTTCTCATATGTTTCTAGCACTGAGACTGTACACTACTCATCATTCAAAATCAATGTTGTTCAAGTCATTATTCACATCATTTCCTATTTCACATATTATTTCCACCTACATTTCCCACATTTTATATTTGTGTCCATTTCCTTCACCTATCCATTTGTTCTAGAACATCATTAGCATTTTTGGTCACTCGGCCATTTCTAGTTTTCTTTTCAAATTTTGTATAAATTTGTCCTGATTTTTAGGAGGTAGAGTCTTGCTTATATTGTACCTTGCATATTTTAGAATCCCAACACATTTTCACACTAATAAATCCAAATTTTGCACAAGGAAAGATGAAACCTACGAAGTGGTCTATGTTACCTTCAGTGAAAATTTTATCTTGCTCACCCCCATGTGTGAATGGTTCAAGAATACTGAGAATTGATAAAAGGACAAGCTCCTCCTTACCCAATTCCCCAAAATAAACGGTGGTTTTCACCACTATCAACAAGAAAAATCATAAAAAGAAAAAATCAGAAGCAAAATAAATAGTGTTTATCACCACTCCCCAAATCCCTTGCTCAAAGAAAAAAAAATACAAAATAAATAGTTTTTTTCATCACTAAATATGAGCAAATATCCCTCAAATAAAATAAAAGAAAAGAATGGAGTATTGAACTTGAATCTCTGGAATTCTCAACATTTGATAAACCATAAGGTGATCCTCATTATAGGTTAGGTGGCATCAAGCCTACCTGGAAATGGTGGTATCCTTACGCATGATAATATATCTTTTACATTAGCATTTTGTGTGAACAAACCAATGTTTGCATACGGATGAGCTATCTTTTGGTAGCCTATACTACCTAGTGGTCTAACTCAACTATGTACAAAACCTAGGATCATGCTACTCATATGGTTATCTTCAGTATATATGGGCTACATTAATCCCATCTGGCATTGGGGTAATCTTATTCTTATCATAAAATGAACTCACTTGCACACACTGGGATATTGAGTATCTTGGTCATCCTAGAATATTCATACCTTGTCAAAAAGTCTAGCATGGTTAGTATATAACTTTTGATACATTGACTAGAGTGTTTGAGACTCATGAAAACCTCAAAAATATCCTATGACATCCTCTCATTCATTCCATTTTAACACATTGATGTCAGTTTCTATTTTCACAAATACATTACATAGTCTCATAACAATGTTACACATGAATTGATGAATTCTATACAGTCTATGGTGCTAACATAGTATGTCATATAGTACCCACATTTCATAATCCAAATCAATCATTCATATATGTAATTTGGCATCCATGCATATACATACTGTCATCAAAAAAATCATAATACAAAAACATGTGCATACATGATAAAACATCCATAACAATATCATAAAGAAAATAAATACATTGCATACATCTCATAAAGCAGCAATAAACACATGATGACAACCAAAAAGCTCATATATATATATATATATATATATATATATATATATATATATATATATATATATATATATATATATATATCGTATATGTATGGGGTAAAAATATACATCATACTCCTTGAGTTGGTTGTAGGCTACAACAAAGGGGATCCTCCGACCTCATAATACCAAGAATCCTAAAATACCAAAAAGAGCCATCAGAGCCTCAATCACCATGGTCAAGCAGGACCAGTGCTATAACTCACATTTCCACCCATAGTCGGAGTTTGCTATGAACTCCCATACCCGCTACCACCTACCCTATCTATCCTTCACCCAAATCCAGGTGCCTCTATCATACTTGAATATTATCCTGTACCACTCTATCAACTCTAGTGTGATCCACTAGAAAATGGATGATCTGGTATGCCCCTCCTAAGGTGCACTACCTCATACTCCATCTCATCCGTGTAGGCCCGATCCTATCAACATCACACCTGGTAGGTTTCCACTAATTCCTAGAGTTGTCCTGCCTCCTCCTGTAGCCTGGACATCTCCCCACTACTAAGTCCCTCACATCGAGGGCCTTGAGATTGCACCTATACCCATAGAGCTGCTATATTTGCATAGGAATATTACACCTGTGTCCTAAGGAGATCTCTCTCTTGCCTGACCATGACCAACTCATCCCACAGCTCAACATTCATGTCATCCTATACCACCTATTGTGCCTACATCCCTTGATCCCCAATATCATCATCCCCAAATTCACCTTGATATCCCAATTCCAAGAGTTCTACTTGCTCATCTACCATGTGATAAAGTGCATGCCACTCACCTACCTTGACCTGGCCCTCATCAGGAGCCTCCTGACGAGCCTCCTCTATCGCCCCTATTTCACCACCTCCTAGTGGCCCCTCTCCTCACCACTAGTGCATCATCCACCAAGAGTCATACTCCTCTATAGTCCCCACATCATCCAAATCTAGAATGTCTACTACAGGATCTGCATCCCTCCAATTGCCTCCACCACTAGCCACCTCAGTGTCATCTTATCCCCGTAGTATAGATAAACCACTGGCTCACTAGGAAACCCCTATCGTAGCCCAAACTTTTGCATAACCTGAGCATACAAAAAGAAATTTTGCTCTATATCATGTTGGCCAACCAACCATCTCCCTCACCTCACCCAATAGAGTTATGCCTCAGCATCAGCCCATGTTGGGCAATCCCTATAGGGTATCCAAAGTACATCCATTGCTTTGAGTCCTATAAAATATTGGGCATAATGACCCATGTCACCTGCCCAGCATCAACTCTATCCTACCTTCTGAGCCCACTACCATAGGATACCATAGCCAATATCCTGGTCCACCATTTGTGCCTGTGTCATCCATGGTAGTCCCTGTGGCCTATCCATCACTATATGCTACCATTCCCAAACCTGTAGTAGAAAGCTGCACCCTAAGACCTTCTACCCATGAGAGCAGATATCGTACAACTCATAATATAGCTATGCCATGAGTATCATCCCCCATGCCATCACTAGTGGTTGCTGCATAGTGCACCCTACCAAAGCAAACACTAACTCCAGAAGATTCCATGGAAACCTAACACCTGACGAGTCTGGTAAAAGCATATTAGAGATTAGTGTCATCACAAAAACGTGTCTCACACCTAGTACCCTAGCCTCATACCAATGTACCACCAATATACCTCCATTGAAAGAGTACCCTATCACCTCCTCCATAGCCCTGCCAAAATATCTCTCCATGACTACCTCTCTTTGATCATGGTGAGTAGACACAATCGATCATCCCTCTATCGAAATGCATAATATTCGATAGACATCCTCCATAATTATCGTCATCTCCCCTATTGGTAGGTGGAAGGTGTTGTTGTGTGGGTATCATAGATCAATAAGATCCATCAATTAAGCATGGTCACCCACCATAGGCTCTAACTACATCACCTGCTTGAGGCCAATGGCATCAAGCCACTCCCAGTTGGCATCTATCAATAAGTCTCTCATGGTATCAAAGAGGGTCAGAACTTGACACTGACTCTTCACCACCTAACATAGACAAGTCAATCAATAACAAACTCCAACTAGGCTTCAAAATGCCTCAAAAACTCTCAAAAAGACAAAATATGGCTTCTTTTCAGGCCAGTTTGTGGTTGTCCCACCCAGGGACGGCCTCCAAATTGGGCAAAATTAGGCCTTCCAGGCCACAAAAAATTATCAAAAAAATGGTAAAATATAGCAAGAAAACTACATAAAAATACAAAAATAAGAATAAAATATTATAGAGCATCCCTAATTAGGTTCAATTATCGAGAATTTAGTGTGCTCTATCGAAAATAAAAAACAAGCAATAATTACACATTTAATATTAAGCATATTACAATAAGAAATTCAATTCTTACTTGTCTCACACCAGCTTCACCATTGGACGAGTATGCACATTGGCTCATGGTGACTGTAGGATGATTTTGGTAGCACTCTGATACTTAGAATATTTCTTCTCCTCAGCACCTCCTAAGCTGCAAAGTTCCAAATGCAAGAATGAGCCCAAATGATCCATTTTTAGCTTAAATAACCTTCTCAAGGCCATGACCATCCTAGGGTGGGATGAGAACACATTTTTCTAACTGTTCCACCCTTGGAAAGCCATAAAACATACCACTATACCACCTTAGGATGGCTACAAACAAAATTGCACAAAAACAACTTAAAATGCACCAAAAAGGGTCCAAAACCCACCAAAAACAACTCAAATTTGGTCAAAATTTCAACAGGCATCCAGATGCACCTAAATTGATCATGGAGAAATGGAAAAGTCTTTACTTCCATCCCCAAGAAGGCCATTGTGGCTGGACCACCCCACGAAAATGAAGTTTTCAACTCCTTTCTTCCATACAGCTCAACAAAATCACCAAAATCCTCTCAAATTGCTCCATGTTTCAATGGGTAAAACAAAAGGAAAACCTATCCAAGTCATTTGGGTCAAGTAAATCATCAATTTTATCACTTTTCTTTCCCTCAACAACTCATTTCTTGAGGGGGTAGTCATTATTAATATATTCATAATCAAAATCAATAATTAAACACTCAATCATGCAAATTATGCTCGTTAAACGAATCATTGACAATCATGCTCCTGCTTGGGACAGCAAACAAGCACAAATTTCCAAATTTTTGGTATTTTATAATCATGAAGGAACTTTGGTTGTGCCACTTCATGACTGAACAATGTCCAAGATCAAATAAACCTCATATGAATGGTTGTACTTGAAGTAAGTTCCTTAGCTCATCAAAAGCAAGGATTCAAGAATGCATGCTCTTTCCATGATTGGGGTATCAAAAGTTGGTTATGTTATTGAATAATCCTAATAATTTAACATTTTAGTCATTTATTTTTTCTCAAAACTGTTTTGCACACAATGCATCTCAAAAAGGGGTATCTGTAAACACTATAATTTGGTCAATCCGATTAGGCGACCAAGACAAGTTCTAATTGACACCATATGGCCCCCTTGGGCAACCCTAAAAGTTTTTATAGTGGTCCTAACCACTCTTGTAAGGCTTTACCCCACTTTTGGGAGGTTTTGGGCCACATAGGTATGACTGTCCCACCCAGGGATGGTGGCAAAGCGACCATCCCTGGGTGGGACGGCCACAAGGTTTGACTCCCAAAAAGTCAAATTTGGATAAATGGCACCCAAAAACTACCATTTATCCTACCTATGATAGCATGCATGACTTAAGGGCATAGAATCCTTATGACATGTTGAATGATGGAGGCCAAAATGGGAGATTCTCTTCCCCCTCCAATGCATGCTTGATTTTAGACAAGTGGCACCTCTTGCCATGCATGCCCTTGCATGTCCATTTGCCCAAAGGCTCCCTTTGGCTATAAAGTGGATCCATTTTCCATACAAAATATATAGAGGAGTTTCTAGACATAGCAACGAAGTGTTGCCAAGATTTACCCTCACCTTTTTGTGATATTTTCCCTCGAAATATCTACCTAGCAAAGGAGGTTTGGGAGTGATCTAGGAGGTGCAATATTATCACAAAACTGAATCATATGAGTGAATTTCACCACAAAATTTTATGACAACACAATTAGGAGGTTTTTTGACCAATTCCCAAAAGAATTGGTGACAAATGAGGGAACATATTGGTGGTCATCCAATCCCAATATGGTCCCCATTCTGTGACAGTCCCCACAATCCCTGCAAGGTATGATGATATATATGTGTATTATTTATTTACTATTATTTTTTATTCATATTCTATATTATTATATGAACATGTTGTCCAAATTTCATGCATTTTGGAGCTATATTGAGTGAGATATCATATTTTTAAGTTTTTATAGGCTTGTAGGGTCCATCGAAAGGTGCATATGGATATGTGCCTTATTTTGCAAATCTAACCACATGGGTCTTCTTAAAATCTCATTTTGTGTATTCTATCCAATTTTCATATATTTTGTATATTTTTAGGGTAAAAATTTGCTTATTTTAGGTTTTGCAGGTTTGAAAAGCGCACTGTGAATGCGACATATCATCGGATTAAATTTCTATTCTATTTTTGGTGATATATTCCCAAAACCATATATTTTACATACCTCTAAAATTTCAAGTCATTTGGATTTGTTTTAGATAGACGTCTTTCATATTTATGTTTTCTATCCTTTTAGTACCTGTGGGGTTTGCATATTTTCAATATACACACTTGCTATTTAATGATTCTAGTTTCCTTGTGTATAGGTGTAGGTTTTACAACATACAAGGAAGGAGCAAAATATCAGAACATAAAAGTACAAAGTGGTGGCATCGTAGGCCCACCCACGTAGATTATGGGTACGAGGAAGAACATTGGAAGTGCACACGAGTTACTTTGAGGATTCGATCCTTGGGCACCAATTTGTAACAATTGTACCAATATAGAGCTCTCAAGGGGATGTTTATGTAACCGTGGTCTTTGAACCATAAATATAATATAAATAAACTTTACTTTGCTTTATTTATTGCATTTGGTTCACCTTTTCATCTTTACTTGAATGCTTCCATTTTTGTGCTTGTCCATCATTTGAGATAGATGTATGTTGTTTAGCTTCATTTGGTGCACCATTTTTTCCATTATTCAAAGAGAAAAGAATCAGGATCTTTGTGTGTTTTCCCATGGAATGTGGGAAATACATAAATAGAGATTGACTTAGATTCTCTTGTTATCCCATATGTATGTAAGATTGGGAAGGCAAACATCTTTCTTTGTACATTCCTCCTTTGGTATCCATTCTGTATTTGTCTATACTCCCTTTGGTTCTCTTCTACTTCTCCATGTTCAATTTTTTGATCAACCATGACTAAATGTAGAATTTCAAGGATCGGATTGGGTATAGGTTTGGTGAATATAGAAGAGGGATCTATGTGGTTGTCAAATTCTGGTTTAGGTAATAAATATGAGTTGGGATCTTGTTCTAGGATTTCATCTTGGTTAGTTGATGTTACAGTCAATTTCTTTTAGCTTATAAATTCCAATCTTCCTTTTAAAGTCACTTTGGAATTTTCCTTATGATTTGTTGATCTTTATAAACCTTCCCTTAGAGTCTCTAGGTCTGCTCATGAACTTTCCAAATTCTCTAGATTTTTGCAACAATGTTTTGCCTTTCTAATATTCCTTGAATAATCTATGAATATCATTGATTGGATCAAGTTGTTCAGGTGTCATGTAGTGTTCCTCTTCAAATTTAAAATTGTATATCACTAATTGGATCAATTGAACAAGGAAATCTTGTGTTGGAATGGGGTTGGAATTTCCAAATTGTACCTCGTATCGTAATTCTTGACACAGTTCTCTAAAGTGTACAAATCTAGGAATATTGTGATATTTTTTGCTATATTTTAGGACTACTTCTCTCTTTTCTATGTCTGCAAAAAATTTGTGAATGATAAGGGAGTCCTCAAAATATTTATTCCAAGGATAAATTGTTGGATTTACTGTTTCTTTCCTATTCCAAAGCCAACACTCAACTCCTTCCAAGATCTAGATAAGATGAATAATAGTCTAACCCTAGAGTTTTTGCTATATCAATTCTTTTGATCTTCTCCAACTCATATGATCTCTCTTTAATAATGTCAATATGTTCACATAGACACTCCCACTCTTTACTTGATGTTTTGTTTCCTTGTTTGAAAATAAGTGTAACTTCTTGTTTTATTAGTAATTTTCTAAGGTTTATAAGTGCAGACTATTTTCCACCATCTAGCAACCTATATTTTATTCCTCTTTTCTCTCTTTGGTTTTGGTTTTGTTTGGATTCTAATTTTATTTTTTGTTTTAATACTACTATTGTCAAGTTTAGATATAAGTCACAACAAATGAATTTATAACTATCCTTAACATAGTAGGAAATATGAAATAAAATTTCTATTTTTCTGAGCAATCCTGCTATAACTAAAACTAGGTGTGACTCACGGTCTATGAATCCATATAGCCAATTTTAGTATAACAAGAAAATAAATTTTTTGAACAATCCTAATTTTTGCTAGAATTGGGTGCGACTCACGGTCTCTGAATCCGTACAACCAATTTTAACATACTAGGAGTAAAACGAAATATTGTTTAGAAAGTAAAATTTGCTAGAAATGAAATTACTGAAAGTAAAAGGTTAATTTACTATCACTTCTTTGATTATATAGGAACTTTTCTTTCACTATGACTGTACCACTCAATCATACCTACTTATTATTTCTATAGTAAAACCCATACCAAAGCAAATGAAGAGAAATAACCCAAATATTAGAAATTACTAGAAACGAAATTGCTAAAATAAAAGGTTAAACTATTATTGCTTCTCTGATTATTTAGGAATGTTTCACTATGACTGTGTCACTCAATCATACCTACTTCCTATTTCTACAGGGCCTGATTACCTACTTCCTATTTTCTACAGGTCCTAAACCAAATTAAACAATAATAATCACCCAAAACTTAAAAAATTTGTAGGAAATAAAATTCTAATTATGAAAGCTATAAAATGATTCCTCAAGAGAAAATAACCTGGCAATGTCAAACAAAGGGTATTGTTGGGACCATATCATGCCACTCTAATTCATATGCACGCCAAGGACTCATACATACCTCTTTCCACATACAAGTAAGCCTCTCTTCTTACACAACCAAAAAACTTTTCTGATTAACCACTACAGTTCTACTCTCCCTAGCAACGATACCAAAATAATCAACTGTAATATCTTACTTTTAATTTTTATCAATATGGGGTAATGAAGGTTATATTTAAATAGTAGAAATCCAGGATAGATTATACCATGAGGATTAATTCTTAAGCTTAATTCAGATCTCTTTTAGTCTCAAGTTTTACAAAAAAAATAATAATTGTAGTAAACAAAAATCGTGCAAGAATGGAAATAAAATGTAATTTATGCTTTATGAAGTAAATATGAGATTTACCTATTAATGTTTCTATCTACTTATGCATTTAACTAATGATGATAATTTTACCTATTGGTGAGGATCCTCGTGCAAACAATTAGTTTTTATTATCTATTTTTACTTTTTATTCTATGATAAAGTAATTTAATTTATTTTATATTCTAAGGTTAGTTTTATGTACTAACTATTTATAACCTATTGTAGGGGCGAGAGAATAGGTACTAACTAAAGGAGTGGGCCCTATATCCTAGAGGACAGTGTAAGTCTTTCTCCCCTAAACTATTTTTTCTCAGTAACTAATATGCATATATACTACTAACATTATTCTATTCTATGGATGCAAGGAAAATACAATCATAATTACATAAAGGAAATCAAGTAGTAAACAACACAATAAATGATACAATTACCATAAAAGTGCTACTTTATTACTGGAAATTCAAGCATACATAATCATGCATTTCTTCAAAAATTGTACATATATTAGCTAGACGATTAAGCATTAGAACATTGAACATTAGACCTTTTCAAAGGTCTCCCTATGTAATATATAATATGACTTGGATAATTCTGAATATAACTCTTCCATGTATTTTTCCATGTGGCGTTGTGGACTTGACAATGCGACAACTATGTACTTAACAAAAATAATCTAAACTGACATAATTCCCTAACCTACTTGGACTCGATAAATAACCTAAGTGGTCCAAGTGGAACTTCATGAACAAACATAACAAAATAATGCTAAATCAAACATTTTGCAAGATATAACATCATAACTATAAGCCCCTTTATTCACGGGAAGGACATAACAATATAATGTTAGAATCTAGACAACCTAACAATATTCTAATTTCATGACTTTATAAAGTAACTTTACAACAACTTCATTAATTATAATATCCTTGTGAATAATATTTGACAAGTCAACCAACTATGCTAACTCTAATCATTTGTTATCGTGTAAGAGCATCATGCTATCACTAATGTGGCATGCAACATTGGTTAACTAAATTTGTAAAATTTCTTCCATAACTTTTGGTGAAAGACATCTTCAGTAATAGTCTTCAGCAGATACCTTCTGTAACAGTATTCAATAATTGTCTTCTATAACAATTTTCTGTAATAGTTTTCAACCACTGTATTTTGTAACAGTCTTCAATCATTGTGTTCTATAACCATGTCTACAACCTTCTTGATATGTCATTCTTATGTCCATATTCTTCCATGTCCAGGGTCTGATCTAAATCTTGTGTTGCTGCTTCATACGCCTATAGAACGTTCTTGAGCATTTTCTTGTCCAATCATACACAACTTTACATAGATTTTGCATGAAATACATACATTTATCAAATTTAATCGTATCCATAATTTTAACTGATAAATCACATAATTAAAAAGAAATAACCTTTTAAATATATTACATCCATGATTTAGAAATAGAAATTACATAATATATCACAAATAATACATGTTAAATCAATACTCATCAAGCAGTATTTGTGAGAAAATTTGAGTAGTTATTGTGAGTAGATTTGAGATCATATTTGAGTAGTGTTTGTGATTAGTTTTTGAGTAGAACTTGCTAAGGAGATTGGTGTCTCCTATGGGTTGGTGCCTACGAACTTGTTGAGGGTATTGGTGTCTCTTGTGGATTGGATTGATCAGATGATTCAACATGGTGATGCTGATGAAACTACTAGGCAAGAGGAACGGATAAAACTAGCAGAGTTTCAAAATATTTTGGCCTATGAGGAAATATATTGGAGGTAAAAATCAAGGGCTATTTAGTTGAAATATAGAGATTCAAATTCAAAGTTTTTTCATGTCACCACACTTAGAAACAGAAGCAATAACAAGATAAAAAATTTTAAAAAAGTAGATGGTTCTATTACTCAAGACTTAACAAAAATCAGAAAGGAGGCAGTAACTTATTTCAATTCTATCCTTGGTCAAGAATCGCAGTGCAATGAGGAGGCCAAAGATATTCTCTTGCAATCCATTCCTAACATAATAAATGAGGATATAAACCTTAATATTCTAGCTCCCTTTTCTTATGAGGAAATTAAGGAAGCCTTGTTTAGCATGGAGCCAGACAAAGCCTCGGGATCCAATGGCTTTCCCCCTCATTTCTATCAAGATTTTTGGGACATCGTAAGTGAGGATGTAATCTCTGCTGTCAGATAATTCCAAGCAAGAAATAATATCCCAAAAGGTCTCAACTCTACTTTTATTTCTCTAATTCCTAAGAAGTAAACCCCTGAATCTATAGCTGACTTTAGGCTAATCAATATGTGCAATGTTTCTTACAAGATATTGCTATTGCAAATACAATGAGAGATGTTTTACCCCACATCATAGATTCGTGCCAGGGAAGCTTTGTCCAGGGTAGGTCAATCTTGGATGGAGTTATCATAGTCCATGAAGCTTTGCACTCTGCTCATAAGACTAATAGGTCTATTTTGCCCTCAAGCTTGATATGAACAAAGCATTTGACAGGCTAAATTAGGAATTTATGATTGGTGTCCTCCTTAAGTTTGGTTTTCACCACCAATGGGTTAATTTATTCAAATAATGCATTTCTAAAGCATGGTTCTTGATTATGGTTAATAGAACAACTGCTGGTTACTTTCAAAGTCGTAAAGGAATTCGGTAGGGGGACCCTATCAGCCCCATGTTATTCATCATTATAGTAGAATCTTTAGGCAAAACCATCAAAAATTCTTGCAGTTCAAGGCTAATATCAGGAATAAAGGCAACATATCTCACTAGGGTTGTTTCTCACCAACAATTCATTGATGATACCCTTCTATTGACTAAGGCGTCAGTGGTTGAGGCCAAAATAATTAAATACATCCTACAACTCTATGAGGACGCTACTGGTCAAAAAGCTAATTTCAGTAAAAACAAGTTATATTTCTTAAACACCCCCACTCAAAGGCAAGGAAGGATTGCAAAAATTTTAGGGTGTAATATAGAAAACCTCCCCACTTCTTATGTTGGTCTCCCTATTTTCATTGGTTCTCTGAGAGAGTCAATGTGGGACAGGGTTATTAAAGAATTCAAAAAAACTTCTTGGATGGAAAGGTCATCTTCTATCTCAAGCAGGAAAGTTGACCCTCACTAATGCCTCTCTTTAGAGCATTCCAGTCTATTTCCTCTCCATTTTCAAAGCCCTATGAAGGTTTTCCAAAAAATTGAGAAACTCCAAAAAGAATTTTTATGGATTGGATCAGATGAGAAAAAAAGGATACACCTTGTAGGATGGACCAAAACGTGTAGACCCAGGGAAAATGGGGGCTTAGGTTTGAGGAGAATTGCTCATATGAATTTAGCTTTACTAGCTAAGTAGGCATGGCGCCTCATTTCTAGTGAAGAAAATGAATGGACAGCTATCATCAAATGAAAGTATCTTCAAAATATGGAATTTCTAAGTGACTCAATTCCAATCAGAGGTTCTGCTTTTTGGAAAGCAATTCTCAATTGTAAGGAAATCATCAAAAAATGTTTAATATGGGTTTTAGGCAATGGTGAGAGGATAAATTTCTAGAATGACAGGTGGGATAAGGATGAACCACTGATGCAATATCCTAACTTAGCCCAAATCAGAGATATCACGGAAGAACTCATTGGAAAAAAAGTCTTTGATTATATGGTTGAGGAAAAAGGTAGAATGAAGTGGAAACAAATAAGGATTCAGGGATTTCAAGTGGAATAAAATTATCTTTGTAATATTCTCGAGCAACAGTTTATCCCCATGAGACCTAAGGAAGATCAAGTGACCTAGGATCCTATGGAAAACAGACAATTCGTTGTTAAATCAGCTTACAAGCTTCTGCTTGATGACGAGGATTTTTTCCTCCAAAAGGACTTAGTTTGGATAAAAAATTTAATTCCAAAAATTGTAGTCTTTTCATGGCTAGTTATCCAAGGAAGAATTCTAACCATTGATAATATGATGCGTAAAGGTATTTGTATCACTAATGGTTGTTATCTATGTAGGGCTAATTAGGAGACCATTTATCACATTTTCCTTAAGTTCCCTTTTTCCTTGACTGTCCTAAGTGGGGTTTTTCAAGCCTTCAATATTTCTTGGTTTAAACTAGCCACCGTACTTGATTTCTTCATCTAGAGGCCTTACCCCTTTTCAAGCCAAATACTTAGATACATGTGGAAAATTTGTCTCAATCACTATCTTTGGTAGGTGTGGTTATAAAGGAACCATAGGGTCTTTAATGAGTCTATCCATAATCATCAAACTATCATTGTCAGGATTCTATCCTTTTCCAATGAGAATGTGAACCTTATCCCTTTTGATAGTCGTAAACCTCATCTGCAAGAGACCATGATTGCTCAATATTTAAGCTTAAACTTGTTAGATGAGTCTGTGCCTAGGGTAGTCAACCCCAGAGCCAATGTTAAGTGGTCCCCACCTCCTATGGGTTGGTTTAAGCTTAATTTTTATGGAGCAACTAAGGACAATCCTAGCAGAGTAGGCGTTGGTGGCATTGTGTGATATCATAATGGGAATATGATGCTTGCATTTTCTAAATATTTTGGAACAAGGACGAACAACAAAGCTGATGCTAGAGCTATGTGGAGAGGCCTTCAAATGACTCAAGACTTAGAAGGCAATTTGATCATAGAAGAATACTCTATGCATGTTATAAATCTCCTCAATAATTTGAAAACACCTCCTTGGAGGATTAAAACAATTATTGAAGAGGCTAGGATCCTTTTCTAGGGAATACAGGACATAAAAGTCCAACATGTCTTTTGGGAAGCTAACAAAGTTGTTGATAAGCTGGCCAATTTGGGTGTCGATGGTGACAAACTTTTCAAATGGGAACATGTTGTCCCAAGCAAAGTAGAGGAGCTTATTCAACAAGAATTCCAAGAATTATAGTTGAATTTACCAATAGGGAAGACACTGTAAGTTCGAATGCTATGAGTATTCCCTTCTCTTTTTTGAAATGGACTCATAATAAAAATTATCCGAGCTATCAATCTTGGTGGATGTTGCTTGGAAATACCACAAATACTAATGGGGATAGTCACATGTTAGATAACATGGCTCCTAGTCATCTTAGTAATTTGAGGTTGGTTGATAATCATAGGGCAGGAAAGAAACGACAATATAAGACTTCAAACCAGAGCCACATGGACCACCAGATAGCCATCGCCATAAATCTAGCCAACAGGTTCACTTCTCCAAGGCTGATTAGACAATATGGGATAAGGTCCCAAAGCATGTCATATACGAAAGAAATTAATTACCAAAGAATTATTAAGAGTAACTGTCAATATAGAGCTTGTGGGAGTTTTTTTAGTACTCTACTATGTGTGTCTACATCTTTTTGTTTCTCCACTGTTTCAAGGAAGGAATCTGTGTCTGTTTCTTTTTTTGTAATTATGATGCAGATGTGTTTTCTCGAGGTATACCCAAAATATTATATGAAAAGTTTCTTTTTTATAACATACTATGTGCCTTACCGGATGTAATGGCTTTGGCGATATGTAGATTTTACATATATAGGATCCTTAGTAAGGACATGTTCATCAATAGCCCTGGGCTGATTTTTGTAAAATATTTTGGGTCAACCTGTAAAACCCAATATTAATGCTATAGTATCTTATCTACCAAAAAAAATATTAAGTGGGTTATGTGAGTCAGAGTTTGTGAAAGTCATGCAATGTACCTGAGAAAAAGAAATCTGGGACAAGTTACAAAGAACATATGAAGGATATGACAAGATTAAAATGGTAAAAATTCAAACCCACATGAGGAATTTTGAATATTTGAAGATGAAATATGAGGAAGATATTGCAAAATATCTACTCCATGTTGATGAAGTTGTTAACACCATTCGTGTAATTGGAGAAAATATTGAAGACTCTAAGATTGTTTAGAAAATCTTAAGGTCACTTTCTATGAGATTTGATGCAAAGGTTTCGATGATTGAAGAAATGAAGGATCTTAAAACCTTAAGCATGGATGAGCTACACGGAATTCTCACAGCCTATGAGATGAGGACTAAAAAATATCAAACATCCAAATGGGAGGCCACATTTAAATCTTCAAAGAAGACAAAGAATAAAGAACTAGATTCAAGTGAAGAATCAAGCAGCGAAGAAGAAGCTAAATTTGTACGAATAAATAAGAAGGGTCCAAGAAAACACAAAGATATATATTTTATGAAATGTTTTAATTGTGGTAACATTGGTCACTATGCATCTAATTACCCATAAGTTGGAAGTAGTAGCAGTGAAGAAGAAAAGGAATACAAGAAAAAGAAAGAAAGAAAATTTTATCATGAAAAGAAAAATAGGCATGGTCAAAGCAAGCATGAAAAGAAGATATTTCAAAGATAAAATAAGAGTCTTTATGTTGAGGAAGCAAACAATTCTTCTAGTAGTGATGAAATCCTCTCAGATAGTGAAAGAGAAGAAATCCTATTTTTGGCTATAGAAGAGAAATAATATGCTCTTGTTGTCAAAAAAAAAGAAAAAAGAGATCCAAAAAATGAGGAGGAAGCCATAGTTGACATAGAAGAGAAACTTGTTGTTGCTCTTGAAGAGTTGAAAAGGCTTAGAAAGAAAAACTCAAGATTGAATATTCAAGTACAAGAGGATGAGGAAACAAAGGCAAAGCTTTCGCAAGATCTCACCAACTTAAAAGTAAAAATTGAAGAGGCAAAGCGAATTGAAGAAGGTATGGCTGAGAAGTTAAAGGCAAAAGAGTTGGAATGTGAAAAACTAGAACATGATGTTGTCTCTCTAAGGAAGGTAGTTAAAAATATAATCATAAGATACAAAAAAATATTAGGTTTGATAAAAGCATAGAAATCTTGGATGATATTATCAAAATACAAAGATCTTCGGTTATAAAGACTAGACTTGGTTTTGAGGAAGGTAAAAATAAACAAAAGGGGGAGTCAAGCTCAAAAGGAAGAGAGACATCAAAGAAAATAATTAAAGAAGAGCCTAAGACCTATGCTAATGAATTGAGAAGTGGAAGTATCAAGGAGGAATAAAACTAAGCATCATCAAGGAATGAAGTCCATCACAGAAACAACAATGAGAGAACCATACGGTAATATCCTCCAAGATAATCAAACATGTTTTAATATTTCTTGGTTATTACTTTTCATGTAATAAAACTAGTCATAAAACTATAAATTGTAGGGTCCGTGCTAAGAATAATTTTGGCTTCACCAAGAGGAATTTCAATTCATTTGCACCTCTCATGGACTACAACATCATATTCTATAAATGTAATAATTTTGGGCATATATCTAGATGGTGTAGAACAGTGTTCCCTGAAATCCCGAAGTCAAGAAAAAAAGAGGATGGTCAAAATGTTCAAAAGGGTATGTCCTCCAAATTTTGGAGAAAGAAAATAGAACAAGAAAAGGAGCATAGTAATTTGGGAGTATCACTCCCATCTCATAATTTATTATCTCAAGAAGAGCAGGGAGTAAGGGGGCATTGTCAAGTGTCTTATATTTAGAACCTAAGGAGCCTTGCCATTGATGTCAAAGAAGAAGAATTTTAGTAAGGTAGAGTAACATGTATTTTAAGTAAGGGGAAGCAACATGTATTTTAAGTAAGGGGGAGCAGCTTATCAGGGGGAGCAGTTTGTGATCCTGTTGTAGTAAATAATAGTTTATTTGTAGGGTTGCCATCAATGACAAAGGGGATGAGTGTTATAAGTATTGATTTATCATTGATGTCAAAGGTAAACTTAGAAGGGTGATTTAATTAAGTATGCTTATGAGTTTGGGTAATATTAAAGGTTGAATTATTTAAATAAATATATAAATATTTCCAATATCAAAGGTTGAAATATTTAATAAAATATTTAAATATTTCAAAAATCAAAGGTTGAAGAGTTAAATATTTCAAATATCAAAGGTTTGAATATCAATATGAAAAGAGTCGACTTCTTGGGCATATATTATCTTGAAATATTTGATATAAATACAAAGGCAAAAGTTAAATTGAAGAAATATTTTTGGAGAATACCTTCGATGTATTCGAGCAACACCAACGATGAGGCATCAAAGAGCAACAAGAAAATGGAGAAGATCAAATGTAGTGGATGAAAGGTCTTCAAGATTTGAGGCATGGTAGATAGAATTTTTACGACCATGGATACAAAGTAGAGCACCGAATACGAACTTGTGCAAGGTTAAATAGATAGAACATTTCGTGTGGAGGTTGCAAACATCTCTAAAACAATGCAGTGAAGTATGATGAACCTACACATTTAGAAAGTGGGAATGGTGACCTTTTGGGTTCCAATAAAGACAGAGCGAACTATAATGGAGGATACTCAGTAATGGTGAGCATTGTGTTTTGAGGAGCTAAAGAGATGTAGATGCATGAGCCAAAGGATATCACCATCGTAATATAATATGTGAAGGATAAGACCAGGAAAAGTTCATTTTTAAGAACATTGAGTGATTGGTTTCGATTCACACAAGTAGCATTGGATACGAAAATAAGTGCTATCATACTAGGAGCAATTGAGTTTTGGAGATAGTAGAAGTTTTATCACATTGGGAGCAATTAATTTTCGGTGACAGCAAAAGTGTTATCATGCTATGCGTAGTTGAGTTTCAATGGTAGCATAAATGTTGTCATAGTTAAACTATGAATTTCATTTGAAGAGCGAACGAGTGAAGGGATTAATAGTGAGTCAAGAATAAGAAGTGTGAGATCTGATTTAAAACATCTTCGATATATGACATGGAATAAGTCGTTGGTTTTAGCTACGAAAGTTTTGAAAACTAGAGGAGTTTCAAATTAATATCGAGCATTGAAGAATCTAGCATCACTGTGAGCAAATAGATCTCATGAGATCTTCGATTGGGCTTGTGAATTTATGTTTTCCAATATCCAAATAGTATCAAAACAAACAATATTAGAGAGGCAGAATCAAGAATTTTAAATATGTTGGACCTCACCAGTAGTTGACATGCTCATCAAAGCAGCATATTAGGATAGGATAAAATTCATTTTGTTTGAGCCATCATTGATCATTGTATAAGATAATAGAGGACCGCAGCGTAGGATAAGTCAGTGACAAGAAGCCAAAAGATAAGTATGAAATTAAATTAAGTGTTTACTAAAAGTAAATATCTTTACATTATTTTGGAGAGATAAGGTGATTTTAATAATTTGAGGTAAATATTTGGTTTTAAAAAGTGAGGAGAAATAAGGAGCATTGATATTTATTTAAAAGGGTTTAATTTAATTAATCTAAAGTTTTATAGATTAATTAATATCAACAAATATTGGATAGTTTTCATGCATCTTTTGGTAAGGGCCTGGCAACCATAGAAGGTTGAAATTCAAAATTTTAAGAGCTTGAGAAGTGCTTCATACCGTGGAAATATAAATAAGTAAAATCAAGGTATTAGCATCTCCAATTCAACATGCAAGTAAGTTATCTAGTGCTAGACTTGGGCTACCTTTAAAATGTAATAAATGTGAAATATGTGGAAGCGACAGACTTAATGAATGTGAAGAACATATAGGTCATTTGAAGCTTCCTACACAAGTACATCATCAATATGTTCATGAAGATATTATAATTCTTAGTAGAATATATTTAAAGCATTGTCTCTTAAGTGTATGGAAATTATGCATTAATTTATTATTGCATTCATATTATTGTAGTTATCATTTTGAAAGGAAAATTTTTATCTTATACTATTCACCCTCCCCCCTCTCAGTATAAGCTTATTTTCTTTAGCATTCTATGCATAATGTGATTTATATATGTATATATACATGGCTATTACACAAAAACAACATTGCATTGCACACATCTCATTTCACATATTGCATTCCATACATGGAATTTTTCACCTTACATTTCATTTCATACATTGCATTTGCACCATCATTTTCACACATTTCATATTTCATATTAGAGATCATTTATTCAATTTAGATAGAAATTGATCAAATAAATTCATGTTGCCTTAATCAGGGGCACCTTCAAATTCATTTCATTACACCATTCCAAAAAGCCAAATTATCATTTGCAAAGCTAAAATTCCATAATTCCTAGGTTTTTTCGATCACTTAGCCAATCCTAGTTTTTTAAGCAAACCATAAATACACGTCAAGTTTTCTTTAGGACTAAGACATAATTTTTACTAAGAAAATATTGAGTTCTGGGAATTGACTCTTAACATTCTTGAACCAAACACAATTTCACATATTAAAAATATCTTGTGTCAAAGATGGATAACATCATACTTGGTTTGAACCTTGAAGTGAAAAGGGTAGTCCTTTCTTGTCCCATCATGCAACATAGTCCATAAAAATAGTGGTTTTCACCACTATCACAATTTCAAAATAAAATAGAGTAGGGCAAAACCCTTAAAAACTTTAAATATTTTATATCACACACCACTGATCCTCAAGTTGTAAGGATAGTACTACATTTCTAGTTAGATGGTTAGGTAGTCATCCCCAAAGCCTAAATATAAAATCCTTGGACTATGGAGCTAGTCTCCACCGAGGCTATAGACTCTTGACTAGTAGTGGAGTGCACTCATGCGTGGTGACATGTATCTTTTAAAAGATACCTCTAATTGCACACAAGGTCAAGCTAGATTCTTGGTCTCATCCATAATAGGTCAAACCCAATTTACTCAAGATGAGTTAATGACCTCACTTGCACACACATTGGTTCTTGATTGCCTCAATTCATTACCATGCTCTTGATTTAGTAAATGAATTTATTGCACACACATTTGGTCTTAGATAAATTAGGTAGTATTTAGTGAGTTTGTTTGATATCACTAGTATGTTTGAGTCTCTGCAAAACAATCAATTTTTCATATCAACATCTATATCTTCTTCCATATCAAAATTTATATCTTCTTCCATGTCAACATCCATGTCATTTCATAATTTTATTCACCCCACCTACCACCAAGTCTAGTGCCCTTGATTAACCAACAATGCTAAAACATGGCCAAGCAAAATCTAAACTATGAATGATCAGTAGAACATTTGCATTCATACACTTGCATTAATCATCCATATACATTTGCATTATCACTTGCATTAATCATCCATATACACATGCATCCACACAAAAACATTCACACAAAAGCATAACACAAAAGTAAAAGCAATGTATATATATAAACATCTCATGTACAATGAAAGCCCAAAGGCTATATACAATGGATCACCAAGGCTCATATACAAAAAGTGCATCTAAGCACTATCTAATGCCTATAAGAGGACCCTTGAAACACTAAAGGAGCCCTAGACCTAGAACTATACCTAGACTCACTAGGCCTAGCCAACTCGAATATGGATGAGGAGGGCGATTCTGGAAGCCCAATATCATGCTCCATAAACCAATCCTTCAAAGCTTGAATATATCCATCCTGATCTTGAAGGTGATGTACATCATGTCTCTACCTACGAAACCCCTCTAGTATCTTTTCCTAGAGCCTCGTGATCCTATCCTCACCTCCACCTGCTATCGATTGTACCTCCATATTTGTTTGTAATTACGTTATCTTCACCTCCAAAGCCACCTTCTTATCCCATAGTTAAGCTATCTCAATATACTAATCTTCTATCATAACATCTCTCTCTACCACCAACTACTCCATCCTCACCCAATCATCCTCACTTCAACTAAGAGGTTCATCTGCAACCTCCTCCCTATCCTCCATATCCCCTCCATCTCCTTCAAACATCAAAGCCTACTTTGATGCCCTCATAATATGTCTCTATCATCTACAAGCTCGAAGGTACCTCCAATTCATAGGAGCCTCATCAGCATCCTCGACCTCATCCCTAGCCTCATTCCCCCCATCCATTTCCATACTTAGTACCCATGGCAACTGAGTTGTAAACCATACATCATACTCCTCCGTAGTTCCCAAAACATCAACATCAGGGAGATACATATCCTCATAATCCTCAAGTGTGGTCCTCTATGCCTCAGCACATGGTAGACCTGTCTCATCCCGATGACACCTATAGAGTGATGGTGCCTCAAGAACTCCCTACCTCAGTACAAACTATCACAACATCCATGAGAACTGAATCGGATCCACCTCCTTCATGTGCCTCCCAACCATCCATCTAGCCTATCATACCCATCGTAGATGCTCCCATAACCTATTCACATGGCATCTCACCATGGCCTCCATACCACCTAAGTCGTTATCAATCCAACCCATAAATCCTTTTACCACTGACCCATATTAATAAGATGACTCAACTACACCTCCTATACCACTGGCTATCTCATTGCGTAGGGCTACTCCCTATCCCATACCCTAGCTAGTTTACCCACGAGTCAAGCCACACTAAAGTGCTCCTAACCCCAGTATTACAGTAGTAAACTACAATATAGTCCTTGTAACTTATGCTTCCTTATCTCATATAGTTTCTAATACACCTACACTAATAAAGTAGGAGCCCATGCATACACCTGTGGTGTAGCAAGCATGTCACACACCAACCCGATAAGGTTCCATGGAAATTGACAACCAGTACTATTTCAGGCCACTATCTTGGCCAACATGAACATCACCAATGTGGGTAGGGCATCCAACTTCTTGTCCACATACATGGGCAAGTATGTAATCCCTCTACCCATCACCTCCACATCCTCCCACCAATATTCAAACATGTGGTTCAACTCATGTTTCTTGTTGTGTCCAACCTCGATATGCAATCCATCCACTGGCATATTAAGGATGAGGTACACATCCTCAAGTGTCATAGTCACTTCTCCAATAGGGAGCTGAAAAATCCCCCTATCTGGATCCTATCTCTCTATCGAGGTAGAGAGATACCCCTCATTTGCCCTCGCCAAATCTATCTTGGCTGCCCTAGCTATCCCAATAGTCTCTAGTCAATCCCACACATCCTTATTTAGTACCTTCCTCACCCTAGGTATGAGAGGCAAGAAGCAATACTGAGCCTCTAAAATCTTCAGCTACAATACAACACAAAGCATTAATGTCAAACACATTACATTATTTCAAAAAAAAAAGAATTTTTTTTTGCACAACAAAAAAAAGTAAGTCAAAGGAACTTACCTTGGAAAAGCACACACCTGCTACCACATCTACTCCCTTCATTTCCATCACTTCCGTAGCTCACCAACCACTCACTTCACTCCACTCCCTTAGACACAACTTTCAAAATTCATGAATGCACAAATGAGCTTGATTTCCCCTCTACAGGACTTTTATAGTTGTTTTTGGCACACTAAAATACCCATGGGTGCTTTCTAGTGCACTTAGGTGCCTCCCTATGTTTGGGAAAATGTTAAAATCTAGTAGGCATTTGTGCAAGAAATAAGCGTCCGTCGATGTTTGGCGTTAGCATTACCAAAAGACCAAAATCGATCCAAAAAGGTAGCTTACCTCCACCAAATCATTCCAAATTTCATCCATGCATTAATTTCATCATAATAACATGTTTTGTGAAGGTTCAAACTAATCTGGATGCATAATTTTCCTTTATTCCCAAAAGGCACAAAATTGCTTAGTAATCTCCAAAACGCTTCAAAATGGTCCAAATTTTCACAAAACAACCATAATCATCACTCTCATCATCACTTCTTAAATTTAACACCATTTCCATTCATTAATAATTGCATTTGCACATTTTCTAAGTTCACAAATTTCAAGGGAACCTCGTATCTAGTGGTCTATCTATCTCCTTGGTGATTGTAGCAATTCGATAATATGAATAAATCACCATAGAGACACTTGGCCATCTTCATCATCCAATATCTCATTGATCAAAAAAAAATCAATTTTGGTACTTCACATTTCGAGTGAAACTATGCCAAGACCAATTTTCTCTACAACTATCATTGATGGCCTTGTTTGTGGGGCCTGAAACACAAACAACATCATATATCATCATTTATTTTTACATTAACAGTCATCATGGCAACTGGCCCTAGCTAGGGTGATTGGTTCCAATTGCAGGAATTTATTGATAGTCACTAGTTGGCCCTCCAAAGTTGACTCCTTTATTATTGCATCTTCATCACTTTGCATTTCAATGATGCCATATGATAAATTATTCAACAACATGGAATCACCCCAAACTTTGGGTAACTACATTTGACTTTGATTTTACCACAATGGGATACATCTTACACGATCATGGTATCTACAATTGGTAAAAACTCCTTTCTCTGTTAGGGCAAAAATAGAATCAATCAATTTTATTTTTTAGCAATCCCCTTCCACCGTTGGGGCAAAAACGACATCACATTTACATCATTCATATCATCCACAATTCATACAATCATTTTCACAAATCTGTCAATTGGCTCATGAGACGCATTCGTCACTCATTCATCGATTGAGGGGGTAAGCTACATAATCAAAATTCTTTTATCTTCAAGTTCATATTTGCATTCCAACAAGAAAAATTTGCTTCTGCATCAGGCCAAAACCAGGTGTCTTATATTTTTGTACCTCATTGTGTTTCATGCAACAGGATACAAAAAGGGGTATCTATAGACACCAAAACCTAGCCACTTGTCATCCATCCATAGTTTCATGCCACTTTTACCCATTGTTTATATATATATATATATATATATATATATATATATATATTTGTTTAATATATATTTAAATAATAATATTTTATATATTTTATTTATATATATTTAATAAATATATGTATATTTATATGAATTAATCCTAGCCATTCATCCACCTTAATCCATGCCACATGCCCAGATTTAATCTCCATCCTCCATCATATTTTAATCTTGACCATACAAATTGTGTCATTGAAACCCTAATGTACCCTAGGAGATATTATAAAGAGAATTCATTTTAATGACTCAACCCCTAATAAAACCTAACAAGTTTTCCCTAAGTCTTGAGTTCTTTGAGCCCTTATGCCCTAAGTCCTCAATAATCCAAGCCTCCTCACCATCGTCATATTTCATCACTCACTCTCACTTCTGCATCTATTGCCGCCCACCTTGCACAAACCAGATATTCTTCTATATATTTTGTTTCACTCCTAGAACACCCATTTGAGTTCCTAGAGTGCCTCTAGGTTCCTCCTATGATCCTCGAGCATCTTTGGGCACCTTCTACCATCATTGAGAAACTCTGGGTACCATTTGCTATCACTGAGCACTCATGGGCATTCATAGTCCTAGTTCTACCATCCCATTCATATGCCTTAATCCATGTTGCATAACCAGATTTAATCTCCACCCTCAATAATTTTTAATATTGACCACACAAATTGTGTCATTAAAACCCTAACATGCCCTAGGAGATATTATAAATAGGAGTCATTTTCATGACTCAAACCGTAAGTTTTCCTTGAATCCCTGGAGCTTTTGGAGTCCCTAAGTCTTTTTCCCTAAGAATTATAAGTCTCCTTGCCATCATTTCCATCCATCATCATAACCTTTGCATCCACCATCGTCCACCTTGCACGAATTAGATCTACTTTTGCAACTTCTATTTTAGTCCTCAAAATGCTCCTTTGAGTTCCCCAAGCACCTCTGGGTACTTCCTATCATCCTCGAGTGCCTCTAAGTGCCTCCTTCCATCATTGAGCACCTATGGATGTTCACCATTGAGTGTCTTTGAGTGTCTTCTACCATCACAAAGCACCTTTTATCACCTTCTACCATAATCGAGCACCTACGTGCGTTCACAGCCCTAGTTCTATAGTCTTGCAACCCCTCAATGTTGCTAGGGCATCTGCGCATGAAACCCTACAACAACAACGAAGAAAAAAGAATAGTGATTTAGTGTGATAAGGTAATTTATTTATTACAAGTATTTTTATTCTTGGACCTATTTATAGCTTCATTTTTGTAACTAGAGTTTTTAACATTCTTATTAAGGGCCTCACATAATGGAGCCCTCACAAATATTATTGACCTTCTATTGTTGTTTTTTGTTTGCAGTTTTAGGGATCAAGTTCATTGGCAACTACTAAAGCTTGAGTGGTCTTGTATAGGATACTAAAGCCCACTCACCACACTGTTGGGATCATATCGAACATGAAGACACCACCAATATTTGTTTACTAGGGTTTTGAAGAACCCTAGTGTCTTGTAATCATTGTATCAAGCATAATAAGCTTTGTAACCCCGCATTTGGGAAAAATTTTATTGTAACATTGAATATCCACCAATGTTATAATAAAATTTCATATCATTGTGCAATTTTATGTGTCGCATTGCTTATTTAATTTTATAGTTCAATGTTTTATGTTATTCTATTTTGCATTCAAAAATGGTGATCACGGTGGGATTAACATTCACTTTGCAAGTACTAGAGAACATTGTATTTAGTGGTTCATCCTATTAACCTAGTGATTGCAGCAACTGGTTATCCATGTAATTTGGTAGGATGGGGCAAAAAACCCTTACATCTATTGGGGCAAAAATAGACTCAATTCCTTACATTGTCAAAAACCCTTCATCTGTTGGGGCAAAAATAGACTCAATCACTTGCATCCATGATCCAAAAATGTAGCTTACCTCCACAAAATCACTCCATATTGCATCTATCAATACATTTCTCATCATCACATCTTCATGTCAACATCATTTCCATCCATCAATCATTATATTTTCACATTTTCCAATTTCATCTACAATTTCAAGTGAACCTCATGTCTAGTGGTCTATTCTATCTCCTTGGTGATTGTATTGATTTACATCCATGCAATTTGGTAAGATGAGTAAACCACCATAAGCACACTTGGCCATATTAATCATCCAATATCTCATTTTTCAAAAATAAAATCACTTTTGGTACCTCACCTTTAGAGTGAGACTATGCCAAGACCAATTTTCTCAAAAGTTGTCATTGATGGCCTTGTTCGTGGGGCTTGAAACATGGAAAAAATCATAACTTTTCATCATTTCCTTTGCAATTACACCAGTCTCTGAGCATATAGGTTGGGTAAAGTGATTGAGCAACCATTTAGGGATTTCATGTGGGAATTGCTACAATCATGAGTGGCTCTGAGGGTAAGACTATTTTTCTTTTCTTTTATTTTTGCATACTTGCATTTCAATGATGTCAGAAGGTACAATATTGAACAACATGGAATCACCCCAAACTTAAGGCAACCACATTTGAATTTACTTTTCCCACAATGAGATACATCTTACATGATCATGGCATCTACACTTTGGTAAAAACCCCTTTTCTCTGTTAGGGCAAAAATAGACTCAATCATTTATATTTCACAACAATCCCCTTCCACCGTTAGGGTAAAAATTGTATAGTATTTTATCATCAACATTTACACCCTACATTTGCACTTGCACAATTCCATTACATTCTTCACCCCACAACTCTGTCAATTGGCTCGTGAGATTCATTTTTTACTCATTCACCAATTGAGGCAGTAAGCTACACAATCAAAATTCTTTTGTCTTCAAGTTCATCTTTGCATTCCAACAAGAAAAAGTTGCTTCTACATTAGGCCAAAATCAGGTGTCTTGTATTTTTTTACCACATTGTGTTTCACGCAATATGGTATAAAAAGGGGTATCTGTAGACACCAAAACCTAGCCACTTGTCATCCATCCATAGTTTCCCATCACTTTTACCCATTATTTATATATATTTATTTAATATATATTTAAATAATAATATTTTATATATTTTATTTATATATTTAATAAATATATGTATATTTATATGAATTAATTCCAACCATCCATAATGATTTAATCCTAGCCATTCATCCACCTTAACACACTTTGCATACCAAGATTTAATATGTACCCTCCATCATGTTTTAATATTGACCACATAAATTGTGTCGTTGAAACCCTAATGTGCCCCAGGAGAGATTAAAAATAGGATTCATTTTGATGACTCAACCCCTAACAGCCCTAACAAGTTCTCCCTAAGTCTTTAGTTCTCTGAGACCTTGTACCCTAAGTCCTCAAGCATCCAAGCCTCCTCACCATTGTCATATTCCATCACTCACCATCACTTTTGCATCTATCGCCACCCACCTTGCACAAACTAGATCTGCTTTTGCAAATTTTGTTTCACTTCCAAAATACGCCTTTGATTTCCCTGAGTGCCTCTAGGTGCCTCTTATCATCACCAAGCACCTTTGGGCACCTTCTACCATAATCGAGTACCTCTGGGTGTCTTTTTCCATCTCTGGGAACCTCTGGGTACCTTGTGCCATCATCGAATACCTCTAGGGACCTTTTGGCATCGTCGAGCACCCGTGGGCATTCACAACCCTAGTTCTGCAGTCCTCCAACCCTTCGGATGTTGCTAGGGTATATGTGCATCAAAACCTACAACAACGATGAAGAACAAAGAACAGTGATTTAGTGTGACAAGGAAATTTATTTATTGCAAGTATTTGTATTCTTAGATCTATTTATAGCTTCATTTTTGCAACTAGGGTTGGTAACTTTCTTATTGAGGGTCTCACATAATGGAGCCCTCATAGAATATTATTGACCTTCTGTTGTTGTTTTTTATTTGCAGGTTTAGAAATCAAGTTCATTGGTAGTTTCTAAAGCTCGAGTGGTCTTGTATAGGATACTAAATCCCACTCACCTTTGTTGGGATCAGATCGAACGTGAAGACACCACCAATATTTATTTACTAGGATTTTGGAGAACCCTAGTGTCTTGTAATCATTGTATCAAGCATAATAATCTCTTTAACCTCGTATTTGGGGCACATTTTACTGTAACATTGAAGATCCACCAACGTTATAATAAAATTTTATTTCATTGTGCAATTTTATGTGTCACATTGCTTATTTAATTTTATAGTTCATTGTTTGGTGTTGTTCAATTTTACATTCACAAATGGGAATCACAGTGGGACAAGTGGGATTAGCTAGAGGATATTGGGCTAGATGGAGCAACCAAGATAGATGTGGTGAGGGCTTATGAGGGGTATCTCTCTACCTTGTAAGAGATATAGGATCTAGATGACTATGACAGTTGAGGATGTATAATACATCCTCAAGTTGGCAATGGAGGGCTTACGTGTCGAGGTTGGACATGACAAGAAATATGAGTTGAGTCACATGTTTGGATATGGGTGGGTGGATGTGGAGGTGACTGGTGGAGGGATTACGTACTTGTCCATGTATGTGGATAAGAAGTTGTATTCCTTACCCATATTGGTGATTTTCGTGTTGGCCAACATAGTGGCCCCAAACAATACTGATTGTCGATTCCCATGGAATATTATTGGGTTGGTGTGTGACATGATTGCTACACCATAGGTGTATGCATGGGCTTCTACTTTATTGGTGTAGGTGTACCAGAAGCTATATGAGTTGAAGATGTGCAAGCGCCAATGGCTAGGTTGTAGGATACTACAATGCTGGGGTTGGGATCACTTTAGTGTGGCTCGACCTATGGGTTTACTAGCTAGAGCATGGGATGGAGAGCGGCCCTATGCAATGAGGTGGATAGTGGTAGAGGAGGTGCAACTAATTCATCATGTTTAGATGAGTCATTGGTACAAGGATTTGTGTGATAATGTGAATGCAAAATCGAACAACACCACACAATGAACTATAAAATTAAATAAGCAATGTGACACATAAAATTGCACAACAAAATTAAATTTTACTATAACATCAGAGGATATTTAAGGTTACAATACTATGTGTCCCAAATGTGGGATTATAGATCTTATTATGCTTGATACAATGATTACAAGACACTAGGGTTCTCTGAAACCCTAGTAAAAAAATATTGATGGTGTCTTCAAGTTCGATATGATCCCAACAGTGTGGTGAGTGGTCTTTAGTATCCTATACAGGACCACTCAAGCTTTAGCAACTACCAATGAAATTTATCCCTAAACCTACAAATAATAAACAACAATAGAAGGTCAATAATATCTATGAGAGGATGTAAAGAAATATTGGATTGGCGAGAAAATGAGCTCTGGCGATTTTTTCCTCTGAACTAGGGTTTCTGGAACTTCGAATTTTTTTGGGCATCAGGCGGATTGCTGTAGTGATTTTTTGGTTACTGTGGATCTGAAGGCAGGTCAGCTGTCCCAGGAGGGTCCAATGGGGACTCCTCCGGATCCTCTCACAGGGAGAAAGAGCTCTTTTGCGGAGTTGCTAAAAGATAAGTCTCCATCCTCTAATGATGAAGCTCAGAGAAATGTTTTGCATTCGCTCTTCAAGAACGCGGGAAAGAGATCAACAGGCCAACGTGTCAATGGATGCCTTTCGTAGGCCGAAACAAGGCCCAAGATTGTCATCGAGCCAAAGATGGTCGAAGACACAATCTTATACAGAACCAACCATGATCTGATCTGCAAATTCATGGGTATTCGCCCTACCCTGAATTTCTTGCATACCTGGATCAGGCAAAACTGGGAACCTCATGGTGAGTACTCCTTATGGTCCATTAGCAATGGGTATTTCATTGTTAGTTTTTCTTCTCTGGGTGATAGAAATAAGGCTTTTGAATCGAAAAAGAGGAACCATGGTCCGACAGGGTTATTTGTTCAACCCTGGAGAATGGGTTTCGATCCTCGTATTGAACCCACGGTTGTCCCGGTTTGGATCCGGTTGTATGCTCTTCCAATGGAGTTTTGGGGTGAGCAGGTTCTGGAAATGATCGACAACTCCCTTGGAAGACATTTGGGTGTCTCCAAAGACACCATAGAGGGTAACACAACTATTTTTGCAAGAATTTGTGTGGAAATGGATATTAGCCAGCCTCTACCGGCAGAGGTGGAACTTGAACTAGCAGGACTATCTTGGATCCAGTAGCTAGACTATGAGGCTCTGCCCTTCAGATGCAGAGTTTGCCACAAACATGGGCATCTGGCCCGGTTTTGTCCAAATAATCTGAACACAAAAGTGGAGTCCCCGCTTGGAATGCCAAATCATCCCAGGGAGGGTAAGTCAACCCTAACCAAAGAACCAATCAATACTCCTCAGGGTAAAGAGGTTCAGCAAGATGGCTTTGAACAGCCCAAAAGAAGGAGAAGGCAAAAGAAAAATGGTAAGGAGCAAGCACAACCCAAGCCAGCCAACAGGTATGAAATTTTTAAGACACTAGTGGATCAAGAGGATCAAGTTATGGAAGGAGTGGATGTGAATATTGAGGACAATAATATCCACGCTCAAGCTTCTCCTTCATCTCCCAACGTTATAGAACAGGTAATTGAGTACACTGAGTTACCACAACCAGAGAATGCAGGGGCATTGATAGTGCATTCCCAAGCGCAACCAATGAGCAAGGAGGTCAGCATGGGAATAGCAAAAAAGAATAGAGAAAGGCCTACCCTAGGGATAACTCAGGTGGAAAAGAGACCAAAAAATAGCAGCTCTCAAGGCGGGGGTAGAAAATCAAACAAGGACCTGCTAGCAGTTCAAGGAGACAAACTGATCTCTGGAGGATCGGTGAGGACAATTGATTCTTATTGCTCTCAAGGTTTTCAATGATTATACAATCATGGAATATTAGGGGTTTAAACAGTAGAACCCATCAATCTGCTGTTCAAAGACTCTTAGGAAAATGCAAAACAGATTTTTTGCTTATCCAGGAGACAAAAATGTCGTTAGATCTTATGTGTAAAACAGTTAACAGAATCTGGAGGGGCGTTGGTCATATGGTTGTGGCTGCCCAAGGTGCCTCAGGGGGGATTGTTACTCTGTGGAACTCTCTGGAATGGACTGCAATAGAACATATAGCTTGGAGGGGTGTTCTCACATCTCATTTTCGGAATAATGTCACAGCTGAACATGTTTTAATCACAAATTTCTATGGGGCTCAAAACCTTGATGGCCAGCGGCTCCAATGGAAAGTTGTGCATAACATGAGGACCTCAAGGGAAGATTTAGACTGGATTATTGCTGGGGATTTTAATGCTAAATTATCTTCTAGAGATCAGGAAGGGGGTACCCCAATTTTGGACCCAGGGGATCGTCTTCTGATTGCCCAAGTCCAGGCTTTTCACTTAGTGGATATTAAAGGCCCTGGAACCAATTTCACTTGGACTAACAAAAGGAGGGAGCCACATAGCAGGAAGGTAAAGCTTGACCATTTTCTGGTTTCAGAGGAGGCATTTGTCAAATGGAATACGAAATTCCAGATTTTGGAGGGTCCAGTTTCAGATCACTTTCCCATTTTGTTGGAGGGAGGGATTATGACGAGGCAACATCACAAACCTTTTAAATTTGAGAATTTTTGGTTACAAAAAGAGGATCTTCGAAAGAAAATTCCACAGTGGTGGGAAGAAGGTCGTCTACCTTTTGGGACTGCAATGTTTAGATTCCACAAACAACTTCATTATGTCAAATCTCAACTGAAACAATGGAGGCAAGCTAACAAGACAGACTTCCAGCTCCAAAGAGCTCCTTTGGTGGCTAGATGGGATGAGGTTCAAAAACACTTTAGGGAAGGAACAATTACAGAGCAGCTCAAAGCCGAGGATGATGCCTTGCGTAAAGCGGTTGAGGACATTGATAACCAAGAGGAGACCTTCTGGAAACAGAGAGCAAGAACCACTTGGTTATTAGAGGGTGATAGAAATACCAAGTTTTTCCATCGGTCTGCCTGTGCTAGGAGACAGATGAATAACATTGAAGCTCTTCAAGATGAGAATGGTCATTCCTTTGATACTCTTCCTGGTATGCATTCCCATTCTATCGATTATTTTTCTAAACTCTTTAAGGAAAGTATGGAGCAAGATGTAGAGGCTCAGAATGAAGTTATTGATGTCATACCCTCTGTTATCTCTGAGGAAGAAAACCAGACCCTTCTTAAACCCATTGATAAAGCAGAACTGAAGAATGTGGTCTTTGGAATGAGCACCGACAAAACTCCAGGACCAGATGGCTTTCCAATTGAGTTTTTTCAGGCCTTTTGGGATACTGTGGAGGAGGATGTTTTGGTTGTCATTGAGGAGTCCAGAGGTAATAAAAGAATGCTTAAGGCATTAAATCATACCTTCATCACTTTAATTCCAAAAGGGGAGGAGGGGGTTCATATTTCAGATTATAGACCTATTGCCTTATGTAATGTGATTTATAAAATAATCACAAAGGTAATGGCTGAGCGGCTAAAACCTCTTTTACATAACATTATCTCCTCTGAGCAAGGGGGTTTTGTAGAGGGTAGGCAGATCTTGGATGGGGTGGTTCTTGCTCAGGAGGCAATCCACTCAATGCAAAAATCTGGTAATAAAGGAATGTTCATTAAACTAGATATGTCAAAGGCCTATGATAGGGTGGAGTGGAGTTTCTTGTCAAAGTTGATGGCAGCCTTTGGTTTCTCTCAGGAATGGATAGATTGGGTCATGAGTTGTGTTTCTACGCCCTCTTATTCAGTTTTAATCAAGGGTCTTCCCTCGCAGCCTTTTGGAGCCTCTCGTGGTCTTCGTCAAGGGGACCCTTGCTCTCCCTATCTTTTCCTCATTTTGGTTGAAGGATTAGGTAGACTTTTCTTGAGGAAAAGACATCAAGGTTTGCTGACAAGTATCAAGGTGGGTGAGGAATTTTTGACTCACTTACAGTTTGTGGATGATACAGGATTGGTTGGAGTGGCCAGCCTCGGGGAAGCAAGAGTGATCAGGAGATACTCTTAATGTCTACCTTAGGGCTTCAAACCAAGTCATCAATGATAAAAAATCCAAAGTGGTTTTTCTCAATCTTGATCAAAGGCTACAGGACAGAGTTTTAGAGATCTTGGGATTCACAAGGACTTCTCTTCCAGTGGTTTACTTGGGGGTCCCTTTGCATTTCAAAAAACTAAAAATGGATATCTGGAAGGATCTTTTGGATGGTATCAAAGATAGAATGAATCATTGGTCTCACAAATGGTTAAGCTATGGGGGTAGATTAACTTTTTTACAGTCAGTCATTCAGGCCATGCCAATTTATAAATTCTCTATCCTGGCTGCCCCACACTCTATATGGAAAGAGCTGGACAATATGGCTAGAAGATTTTTATGGGAAGGAGTGAAAGGAGAGAGGAAATGGGCCCTAGTTGGTTGGGATAAAGTAACCCAGCCCAAGGAAAAAGGAGGGCTGGGCCTGAGAAGATCCAAACTAAATAATATAGCTCTGGCTGGAAAGCTGTACTGGAGATGGATTTCCCAACCAACATCCTTATTCAGTAGAATCCTATCTAGTAAATATTTGGGTCATGTTAACCCCAATGAGGTGGCCCGTTTTCCTTTGGATGGCCCTGGGTCCCTAGTGTGGCAGGCTCTCAAGATAGGTTCTCAGGTGGTTAAAGATCGATTGTTTTGGAAAGTGGGGAGAGGGGAGAAGGCACGTTTCTGGACTGATTCATGGGATCAATACCCACCCATCATTGTTGAATTTCTTGAATTGCAACCAATTAAAACTACCATTGAAACCAAGGGATGGGTCCTCATTGAAAGTTATTTCAACACTAGGCAGCTGGGGAGTATAAGTTTAAGCAGTTTAAGAAGTTGGAGGAGTGGCCAATTCCAATCCCTCCGGCGTTGGCACCCATCATGACTAAAATCTTGTCAGACAGATTCCTTACTGGTAGAGATGAGGAGGATGAATTAGCTTGGGGCTATGGGAGCCTTGGTGTCTATACAGTGAAGGACGGTTATGAGAAGATCCTCCCTGAGCCTCCCCCCCATTCATTCCCGGTTGAGGATTGGAAAAATATTTGGCACTCCAAGGGCTGGCCGAAAGTAAACTTTTTTGCCTGGCAGTTTATGCACAATGGAGTTCTCTCTTTTGACAATCTCAGATGTAGAGGAATCATCGGTCCATCTCGATGTGTTTTATGCTACAAGAACGAGGAAACAGCTGACCACCTGATGTTTGAGTGCCCTTTCACACGGCAGATTTGGAAGCGTTGGCTTTCTTGCTATAAAATTCAAGTTAATGGTGACTTGAATCGGACTAATATCTGGGAAAGGTGGAAGAGTGGTCGATTTAAATCTAAAGCTCTTCGAATTGGCTGGGAGCTTGGATTAAATTTCATTTGGTGGCAAGTGTGGTTGGAGAGAAATGCTAGAATCTTTAGAGAAGTTTTTTCCTCGTTAGATGGAGTTTGGCAGGTCATCTGGAGTAAAGTCACAGAAACTGTAGCTCTCTATGCTATAGAAGAAACTCAGGCTATTTCTGGGCCAATGGAAGAGGGAGTTGAAGAGCAAGAGAGACAGGTCAGAGCTAGTTGGAAACCACCACCAGAAGGCTGGATTAAAATTAACACTGATGGAGCTGCAAAGGGTAATCCGGGTAGTGCCGAAATTGGAGTGGTTTGCCGGACTCATGATGGATCAGTGCTCTATTGGGAACTGCAAGGCTTGGGAAGAGCCACAAACAATGAAGCTGAAGCCGTTGCTATCAAATCCGCTTCTATGTGGGCTGTGCAACAGGGCCACAGGAGGATCATTATTGAATCTGATTCTCAAGTAATGGTTGGAGCTCTTGATTGCATGAGGAACTTTGCTTTGAAAGCTTGGCGGTTGAGGATTCTGGTCTCTCAAATCAAGGAATTATGGAAGGAACTAGATGATGTGATTCCAGTTTATGTGAGTAGAAATTTAAACAAAGCGGCAGATTTCCTGGCTAAGATGGGTGCTGAGAAAGAGGTAGGGGTGCAGCTGCATAGTGACATGCCTATTGAGGATGAGGTGATTAGGCAGGGTCTTGCAAGATCCTTGAGCCAATGATCAAAGAAAAAGCTAAGGGTGGTTTTTGTCGCGATATCGCGACCTATTTTTGTCATGATATCGCGACATGTTGGGACGTCACGGGCGCTGGAGGAAAGCTGTCATGATATCGCGACATGCTGCGCCGTTGCGACCGCTGGAGGAAAGCTGTCGTGATATCGTGACATGTTGCGAGGTCGCGGGTGCTGGAGGAAAGTTGTCACGATATCGCGACATGTTGCATCATCGCGGCCGATGGAGGAAAGTTGTCGTGATATCGTGACATGTTGCGACGTCACGGCTTGGAGGAAAGTTGTCATGATATCGTGACATGTTGCGTCATCATGGTCGTCGTTGGAAAGTTGTCACGATTTCATGACATGTTGCACCGTCGCGGCCCCTGGTGGAAAGTTGTCATGATATCATGACATGTTGCATCGTCACGGCCACTGTTGGAAAGTTGTCATGATATCGTGACTTGTTGCATCGTCATGGTCTTCGGAGGAAAGTTGTCACGATATCGTGACATGTTGCGCCATCGTGGCCATGGGAGAAAAGTTGTCGTGATATCGTGACTTGTTGCGTCATCGCGGCCACTGGAGGAAAGTTGTCACGATATCGCGACATGTTGCACCGTCGCGGCCAGGGGAGGAAAGTTGTCACGATTTCGTGACATGTTGCTCCGTCGCGCCCAAGGAAGGTTTGTTGTCGTGATATCGCGACATGTCACGATTTCGTGACATGTTGCTTCGTCGCGGCCAAGGATGGTTAGTTGTCACGATTTCGTGACATGTCATGATTTCGTGACATGTTGCTCTGGCATGGCCAAGGATGGATTGTTGTAGCGATATCGTGACATGTCATGATTTTGTGACATGTCATGATTTCGTGGCATGTTGCTCCGTCGTGACCATGGATGGTTAGTTGTCACGATTTCGTGACATGTCACGATTTTGCGACTTGTTGCTCTGGCGCGGCCAAGGATGGATTGTGGTAGCGATATCGCGACATGTCGCGATTTCATGGCATGTTGACTTTTTGAGGTCTGAGGTGTTATGTGTCACGTTTTCGCGCCTTGTAATCATGTGCCCTCTTTGTTTTTGGTTGGGATGTGTCTACTCCCATTTGTAACTGATCTTTGTTTTAATACAAGTTTTTTCAATTTTTCAAAAAAAAAAAAATAATAATATCTATGAGAGCTCCACTATGTGAGGCCCTCAATAAGAAATTTATTAACCCTAGTTGCATAAATGAAGCTAAAAATAGATCTAAGAATAAAAATACTTGCAATAAATATATTACATTGTCACACTAAATCGTTGTTCTATGTTCTTTATCATTGTTCCAGGGTTTGATGTGCATATGCCTAGCGACACCTAAGGGGTTGTAGGAATGTAAAACTAGGGTTGTGAATGCCCGTGGATGCTCGATGATGGCAGAAGGTGCCCAGAGATGCTCAATGATGGTAGAAGGTACCCAGAGGTGCTCAATGATGACAAGAGGTATGCAAAGGTGCTCAAGGAACTTTGAGGAGCATTCTAGGAGTGAAACAAAATCTGCAAAAGTAGATCTGGTTCATGTGAGGTGGGCGGTGACAAATATGGAAGTGACAACAAGCAATTGAAGATGATGATGGTGAGAAGGCTTGGATGCTTGAAGACTTAGGGCACAAGGGCTCAGAGAAATCAAGACTTAGGGAGAACTTTTTAGGGCTTGTTAGGGGTTGAGTAATAAAAATGACTCCTCTTTATAATATTTGCTAGGACACATTAGGGTTTCAATAACACAATTTGTGTGGTCAAGATTAAAACATGATGGAGGGTGGAGATTAAATTTGGATATGTGGCATGGATTAAGGTAGATGAATGGCTAATATTAAATCATGATGGATGGATGGGATTATTTCATATAAATATACATATATTTATTAAATATATATAAATAAAATATTATTATTTAAATATATATTAAACATATATATATAATGGGTAAAAGTGGCAGGAAACTATGGATGGATGACAAGTGGCTAGATTTTTGTGTCTACAAATGCCCCTTTTTGTACCATGTTGTGTGAAACACATTATGGTGCAAAAATACAAGACACTTGGTTTGGCCTGATGCAAAAGCAACTTTCTCTTGTTGGAATGCAAAGATGAACTTGAAGACAAAAATCTTTTGATTGTGTAGCTTACCCCCTCAATTGGTGAATGAGTGATGGATGCATGTCATGATCCAATTGACAGATTTATTTAAATTATTGTGTGGATTGTGGATGATATGAATGATGTAAATGTGATGTTATTTTTTCCTCAACGGTGGAAGGGGATTGTTGAAAAATACAATTGATTGATTTTATTTTTGCCCTAACAAAGAAAGGGGTTTTTGCCAAGTGTAGATGCCATGATAATGTAATATGTATCCCATTGTGGGAAAATCAAAGTCAAATATAGTTACCCCAAGTTTGGGATGATTCCATGCTATTGAAGAATTTATCGTATGGCATCATTGAAATGCAAAGTGATGAAGATACAATAAGAAAAGGAGTCAAATTTGAAGGACCAACTAGTGACTGTCAATAAATTCTTGCAATTGGAACCAATCACCCTAGCTAGGGCTAGTCACCATGATGACTATAAATGTAAAAATAAATTATGATATATGATGTTGTTTGTGTTTCAGGTCCCACGACCAAGGCCATCAATTAAAAATATAGAGCAAATCAGTCTTTGCATAGTTTGACTTGAAAGGTGAAGTACAAAAATTGATTTTGTTTTTTGATCAATGAGATATTGGATGATGAATATGGCTAATTATCCCTATAGTGATTTATTCATCTTACCAAATTGTATGGATGCAAATCACTGCAATCACTAAGGATATAGAATAGACCACTAGATACGAGGTTCACTTGAAATTTGTGAACATGACAAAATGTGCAAATGCAATGATTAATGAATGGAAATGGTGTGAACATTAAGAAGTGTTGATGAGAATGATGATTATGGTCATTTTGTGAAATTTTGAACCATTTTGAAGCATTTTGGAGACTAATAATCAATTTTGTATCTTTTGGATGTAAACAAAAATTATGCATCCAAATCAATTGGCACCTTCACAAAACATGTTATTATGATGAAATTGATACATGGATGTAATTTGGAATTGTTTGGTGGAGGTAAGCTACCTTTTTGGATCGATCTTGGTCTTTTGGCAATGGTGGTGCCAAACTTCGGTGGGTGCTTATTGCTTGCACAAATACCCGCCAAAGTTTAACACTTTTCCAAACATAGGGAGGTGCCTAGGTGCACCAGGAAGTGCCCATGGGTGTTTCTGTGCACCTAAAACAATTATAAAAATCTTGTAAAGGGGAAATAAAGCTCATTTGTGCATCCACAAATTTTAGAAGTTGAATATGAGGGAGTGAAGTCGAGTGGAGTGAGTGGAGTGAATTTGTAGAAGCTATGGTGGTATAGGAAGCAGAAGTAGGAATAGGCATGTGTTTTTCCAAGGTAAGTGCTTTTGACTTGCTTTTGTTTTTATTGTGGAAAAAATATTTTTTATTTGAAATAATGCAATGTATGTGACATTAATGCTTTTTGTTGTGATGCAACTAAATATTTTGGATGCTCTAAATTGGTTCTCACCTCTCATCCCTAGGGCGAGGAATGCACTATAGGAGGACGAGTGGGATTGGTTGGAGGCTATTGGGTCAGTTGGGCAGCCAAGATAGATGTGATAAGGGAAAATGAGAGGTATATCTCTACCTTGGTAGAGATATGGGATCTAGATAGAGAGACCTTTCAATTCCCTACTGGAGAGGTTACTGTGACACTTGAGGATGTATACCACATCCTTAAGTTTCTAGTGGATGGCTTGCGTGTCAAGGTTGGACACAATAAGAAAAATGATTTGATTCACATGTTTGGATATGGGTGGAAGGATTTGGAGGTTGCGGGTGGAAGGATTACGTACTTGTCCATGTATGTGGACAATAAGTTCGATGCCCTACCCACATTGGTGATGTTTGTGTTGGCCAACATAGTGGACCTAAATAGTACTAATTGTCAATTCTTATGGAACCTTATCGATTTGGTGTGCAACATGCTTGCTACGCCATAGGTGTACATATTGGCTCCTACTTTATTGGTGTAGGTTTACCAGGAGCTATATGAGATGAGGAGGTGGAAGCACCAGGGACTAGTTTGCAGTTTGGTACTACACCGATGGGATTGGGAGCACTTCAATGTGGTTTGACCTATGGGTTTACCAGCTAGGGGATCGGATAGGGAGTAGTCCTATGCAATGAGGTGGCCAGTCGACAAAGGAGATGCATTTGAGTCATCCTATTCAGATGAGTTAGTGGTATAAGGATATATGGGTTAGATTGATAGTGGCTTAGGTGGTATGGAGGCCATGGTGAGGTGCCATGTGGATAGGTTATGGGGAGAATATGCGATGGGTGTAGTAGGCTAGATGGGTGGTTGGGAGGCACATGAAGGAGGTGGATCTGATCTAGTTATCATGGGTGTTATGATAGTTTGAACTGAGGTAGGAAGTTCCTAAGGCACCAACACTCTACAAATATCATCAAGATGAAATAGGTTTGCCATGTACCGAGGCATTGAGGATCACACTTGAGGATGATGAGAAGATGGATCTCCCTGATGTTGATGATGTGGGGACTATGGAGGAGTATGATGCATGGTTCGTGACTCATCCACCATGGGTACCGAGTCCAGCAGTGGATGGAAGAATGATACTAGGGATGAGTTCGAGGATTTCTATGAGGTTCCTAAGTGTTAGAGGCACCTTCAAGCTATTAGTCAATGGAAACAGACTAGGAGGGTAACAGAGCAAGATCCAAAGTTTGGATAAAATGGAGTAGACATGGGGGATAGGGAGGAGGTTCTAGATGAACCTCTTGGCTAGAGTGAGAATGATCAGATGAGGTTGGAGCAGCTAGTAGCAGAGCGAGATGCTATGATAGCAGCTTGAGATACAAATTATAGCTTGGTTGTAGGATAGGGAGGTGGCTCTAGAGGTAGAGAGCTTGATTGCAAATAAATCTAGAGGCATGATCGATAGTAGGTGGAGGTGAGGACAAGATCATGAGGCTCCAAGTAGAGCTTTTAGAGGGGTATCATAGGTAGAGGCATGATGTACATCACCTTTGGGCTTGGGAGGGATATGTATGGGATTTGGAGGATTGGTTGATGGAGCACGATATTGGGCTTCCAAAATCACCCTTCTCATCCATATCCAGGTTAGCTAGGCCTAGTGATTCTATACATCGTTCTAGGTCTAGGGCTCCTTTAGGGTCATAAGGATCCTCTTATAGGCATTAGCTAGTTCTTAGATGCACTTTTTGTATATGAGCCTTGGTGCTCCATTGTATATAGCCTTTGGGATTTCATTGTACATGCAATATATATATATACATGGATTTTAATTTTTTGTTATGCTTTTATGTGAATATTTTTGTGTGAATTCATGTGTATATGGATGATTAATGCAAGTGTATGAATGCAAATATTCTACTGATCATTCATAGTTTAGATTTTGCTTGGCCATGTTTTAGCATTGTTGTTTAATCAGGGGCACCAAACTTGGTGGTAGGTGGGGTGAAAAGACTCATGAAATGACATGGATGTTGATATGGAAGAAGATATGGATGTTGATATGGAAGAATATATGGATGTTGATATGGAAAACTAACTATTTTATAGAGACTCAAACATACTAGTGGTATCAAAAAAACTCACTAAATACTATTTAGTTTCTTCTAAGACCAAATGTGTGTGCAATAAATTCATTTACCAAATCAAGAGCATGGTAATGACTCGAGGTAATCAAGAACCAATGTGTGTGCAAGTGAGTTCATTAACTTATCTTGAGTAAATTGAGTTTGACCTGTTATGGATGAGACCAAGAAGCTATCTTGTCCTTGTGTGCAGTTAGAGGTCTCTTTTAAAAGGGACGTGTCACCATGCATGAGCGCACTCCACTGCCATTCAAGAGTCTATAGCTCTGGTGGAGACTAGATCCATAGTCCAAGGATTTTATATTTAGGCTTTGGACATGACTACCTAACCATCTGACTAGAAATGTAGTACTATCCTTATAGCTTGAGGATTAGTGGTGTGAATGCAAAATAAAACAACACCAAACAATGAACTATAAAATTAAATAAGCAATGTGACACATAAAATTGCACAATGAAATAAAATTTTATTATAACATTGGTGGATCTTCAATGTTACAATAAAATTTACCCCAAATGTGGGGTTACAAATCTTATTATGCTTGATACAATGATTACAAGACACTAGGGTTCTCTGAATCCCTAGTAAACAAATATTGGTGGTGCCTTCTTGTTCGATCTAATCCCAACTGTGTGGTGAGTGGGTTTTAGTATCCTATGGAGGACCACTCAAGCTTCAAGAGTTGCCAATGAACTTGATCCCTAAACCTTCAAACAACAAACAACAATAGAAGGTCAATAATATCTATGAGGGCTCCACTATGTGAGGCCCTCAATAAGAAAGTTACTAACCCTAGTTGTAGAAATGAAGCTATAAATAGATCTAAGAATAAAAATATTTACAATAAATAAATTATCTTATTACACTAAAATGTTGTTCTCGGTTCTTCATCATTGTTGTAAGGTTTGGTGTGCATATGCCCTAGTAACACCCGAGGGGTTGCAAGACTGCACAACTAGGATTATGAACGCTCGTGGATGCTCGATGATGGTAAAAGGTGCTCAAAGGTGCTCGGTGATGGTAGAAGGCACCCAAAGGCACTTGGGGATAACAGGAGGCATCCAGAGGCACTCAGGGAACTCAGAGGGGCATTCTGGGAGTGAAATAAAATTTTTAGAAGTATATCTGGTTCATGCAAGGTGGGTGGTGACAGATGCAAAAGTGATGGTGAGCAATGGAAGATAATTATGGTGAGGAGGCTTGTATGCTTGAGGACTTAGGACACAAGGGATCAGAGAAGTCAATACTTAGGGAGAACTTGTTAGGGCTTGTTAGGGGTTGAGTCATCAAAATTACTCCTCTTTATAATCTCTTCTAGGGCACGTTAGGGTTTCAACAACATAATTTATGTGGTCAAGATTAAAACATGATGGAGGATAGAAATTAAATCTAGGTAGGTGGCATGGATTAAGGTGGATGAATGGCTAAGATTAAATCATGATGGATGGTTGGGATTAATTCATATAAATATATATATTTATTAAATATATATAAATTAAATATATAAAATATTATTATTTAAATATATATTAAACAAATATATATAAATATATATAAATAATGGGTAAAAGTGGTGGGAAATTATGGATGGACGACAAGTGGCTAGGTTTTGGTGTCTACAGTAGCTATATCCATTCACTAACCAAAACAATATAAATAAATTTCCTTTCTATGGATATTAATACATAGATGATCGTTTATATTGAACTTCAAAAAGTTCTGAGGATCATTCACATTTTTTAATGTTCTCTAACTCTCAAATATGGGATCCATAAAACTTTGACTAGATGTGTACATCATATCAATATGTATGCAAATTTGTTTTCTTTCCCTGATGAAATCCACAATATAAAATGATCTTTCTTGTACAATTTTGATCAATGTATTAATTTCTTCCAACATTGGAAGAATACCACACAATGTGAGAAGTGTTTCAAAGTCACTCATTCGAAATAGCAAATATTTAACCTTATCAACTACCCTACAATTTGCATACATAAACCCTACCAAGGATTGATATTATTTAAAAACTCTATATGTCGGTTGATACATCAAAATCCACCTAGTATCTACATATTTTAAGATTTTTTTACCTTCAATAACTCCTAGTGCAAACTGATGAAACTCTAAAAATATTTTTGGACTGCGCAAAAAATAATCATGAATTTCACGGACAAGCTCTTCCACTCTTGCTACATTTGTAAATGTATCCACAATTTTGTATGCAAGATTCATTCTATGAGCCATGCAATGAATATGGATCAAATATGGGACAACAGATATTTGTAGTCTAACACAAAGACCATTTATGTGTCCTTGTATTGTAGTAGCACCATCAGATTTGACATATATTAACTTAGTGGCTATTTCCATTTTATTCATTCCTACTATTTCCTTTAAACTAGTTACAACATTGTAAATATTTTTTGCATTGCAATTTTCTACCATATTGCATACTCCAGGTAAATGAGGTTGCCTTAAAAGATTTTCCAATGTGTAAAATGCATGCAAATCCAAGATGTGTTTTCAACAATAGTCACCTCATCAATTGAAAGTGAAATGAATTTGGATTTTTTTACTTTCTCTTTGAGGTCATCTTACTCAACCAATGAGAGACATTTTGCCATTTTCCAACCACTTCGATCTGACCAATGGGTGTTGGGTAAGTTCTGCACATAAGCTAGTTGAAATAGAGATTTATAATCAATGAAATCAGACATAGGTCTACCCTTTTTAAGAATAGTGAGTACAACAACAAACTACAAACTTTTTGAAGCTAAAGTGAACTTATTCATTTTTTAAAATTGGGCTTGAATCGTTGCACCTTTCTCAACCAAAGTTTACTTTTGTTTCATTTATTTATCATATTCTTGTGCATATCTCATATGTGTGCACTCTGATGCATCCTTCCACCTATAATTTTTCTGTATTGGTCCATCACTTTATTTTGTTTTTATATAAACATTTCCATAATTTTTTTCTATTGTATCTTTCTTAACTTGCAATCTATGATCCTTTCCATGTTTTCAATTGCAAATTACGCATCTCAATTATGTTATTTCCTCACTACACTAGCTCAATAAATGGAAATTTTGTTATTTACGAAAGTAGGGACTGCATAAGAACTACTATTTACTTTTCCATTTGGCATGTTAGTTTCAGGAATCTCTTCATGTTATTGTTCCATTTCATTAAGAAAAAATTCATCTGTGGAATTTTCATTATCATGGATATGTGGAAGTGGAGGTATACAAGGGTCAACAATGTTTTTTGTAGAGATAATACTAGGGTCATTATCATTATTGCATTTAAAAGCATACCTTCTGTTAAAAAATACAACTAAACAATGGACAAAACCATCAACCAAAAAATCACGCTTATTAATGAATGAAGACATTATATATAAAATTAACAATGTACAAAAATTAACTAGTTAGTAAGTAAAGGTGTTCATACCTTCAATTTATGCAGATGTTGATGGCTAACTGGATTTCAAAATTTTATCAAAGTATTTTAGGATACTCCTTTTATCGAAATACTGACCTCCCTTCTTTCCATTGCTAGCAGTTGATATTTTACCTGTATAAACAGAAGAGTAACATGAACATTATTTTTTAAAATAAAAATAACTGGTAAAAAAGAGAACTACTATTCAAGATAACATAATATATGACCCAAGCAGGCTTGAGATTGGTGCCCAAATAATAGGAAAACATACTTATAGAATGCCCATGAAAAAAATGTTTAAAAAATAAAATTAATGGTAAAATAAAATTACCAGTAAATGGTTGTCTCTATCACCTTCTGCCACTCACCTTCTACCACTCGACTTCTTCCAGCCACCTTCTACCAGTCATCTTGTGTCAGTCGCCTTTTGCTAGTCACCTTATGCAAGTTGTCTTATGCTAGTTACCTTCCACCAGTCGCCTTATGCAAGTCACCTTATGCCAGTCACCTTATGCTAATAACCTTATGCCAGTCACCTTATGCCAATAACCTTATGCCAGTCACATTATGCCAATAACCTTATGCCAGTCACCTTATGTTAATTGTCTTATGACATTTGCCTTCTACCAGTCACCTTCTATCAATCACCTTCTGTCAGTCATCTGCTTTGTATCGCTCACTATCAGAGAAAATTAATGTTTTAAGTGTATGAGTGTCGTTGTCAGGGTTACAAGAGGCGAACTGGGTGGGATAATTTTAAGGTAAAAATTAGGTTGGAAACCTTACGATACTAGGGCAAATAAAAAAATTGATCCCAAAATTTTCAGGCAATTAGGCTGACCTCTAGGGTCCCAAAATTCATAAAATTAAAATTGTGAAAATCCAAATATTTACACTAAATTGCAAAATTTGTTCCTGTGCATAAACCTATTGGGGACATAAGAGTTATGGTATTCTTATGTTTATATATTGGCATTGATGTTTGGAAGAAGGAATTATGGGATTCATTTATATAGTTGTACTGGAGACAGATAAACTTATGCAATAAAAAGGATGTTTCAAAGCTAGGTTTTTCCTATAAGGGTTTCCCAGGATATATGATGCTTAATGTGTGTTTTGAATATCTTCAACCTTTGATCTTGCTTATACTAATTTTTGAGTTAGTTATTGAGGTGATTTTACTCCTTAATTAATTTGAGAAGTTTATTGCAATTATTAAATCAAAATAAATGAAGAAGTTATCTAGTTATGAAAAGGAAATAATATATGCATTTTATATTCTTAAATAGTCCTTATTATGGGGAATCTTAGATGATTAGAAAATTACGTCTATTAATGTTCATGCTTAAATATTAATAAGCTTTATTGTTTTTAAGTACAGTAGGAATCTAACAAAGAAAGGAAGGACATCTTTGATTTAATGCTTGTCATTTTATTGTATTAATTTTGTTATGGCATGTATATACCTAGATTAAGTAGATGATAGACTTAATGGTATACATATATATAGTTAAAGATAAAATTCATAACAAGGAAGAGAGTAAGATTAAAATCAAGGACTCTTAGTCATAAGATAATAAGGGTTTAGACCTTGAATCATTTAGAAATGTGCTTTGGATTATCCATCCTACTAGAAACCTAGAATAGATCCAAACTCAAGGGTATTATGGTTTAACGATGCCTGCAAAAATTTGCAAGAGGTACTTTGATAATGGACCTTCAAAGTGGGCCCAAAGTAAAGGAAATATTTGGGAAAGAATCAGGTAGAATAGCCTAAATCCTCTCTTCTAACCGTGGAGGTTGTATCCCTTGCAAATGGATTTGGTGATGGAACCCGATTGTCGATCTTGGATATCCATGTGAGAAAAGTCATGTGGAGTGACAGACACCCAATTAAACCATCATGAAGATGGTATAATTGAGTACCTAAGAGGTCTTGTGCATAAGTATGAGCTTACAAATATTGAGCTTAGTAAAGGAATTGACATTTCTTTTCTTGTATGATCGAGGGAGGGTAAATTCCCATGTTGTGGTCGAGTTATCCTGCATTCATTAAGAGTGATAGAAAATGGGAATACCACATAAAGGTATCCTTTAATTTGTATGGGTAGTGTACAAGGCTAACCCTAGCAAATTACGGGAGAGTGATCACTCTTATCCACTTGGGGGATGTTTGTAACATCCTAAACTCAAAATGTGGTGGGGCCTCTATGATCTTATCTAGTATATCTATTATGAACCTTAACTGTGTAAAGAAATAAAAAACTCTCTCATGGGATGGTTAGATTTGGGATTGTTACAATATCCTTAGTATTTTTTTAAAATAGTTTAGAGTCACTAGTAAAATGAAAATTGACAACAACACATCCTTTAGGAAGAGATACACCTTCGATTAAGTTACCTTTTTATACTTTATAAAATAAATAGCTTAGATAATGTATAAAAATAACATAAAGAAAGGATGTATGAGGTAGTCCCTAATAAGATATTTTAGAGGGGGTGTTAGGTGAGGTTGCCTCCTAAGGGGCCTGGAAAATGGTTTGGTGCTTTAACGACTAGTAAATCTGAAGGTTGAAGGAGTGTGGAAGGCTAGAGGCTAAAGGAGAATGAAATTCCGAATGATGAGATGATATTTAGAATGTCAAGGTTGAAGGAGTGTGGAAGGCTAGGTTGGTTGAAGGAGTGTGGAAGGCTAGGTTGGCTGAAGGAGCTACAAAAAAATACTAGGATGTTGGGTAGAAAGCTGGGATGGTTGAAGGAACGTGGAAGGTCGATAAGGCTAAAGGAACGTGGAAGGCTAGGTTGGTTGAAGAAGCTACAATGGAATGTTGGTATGTTGAGTGGAAGGCTAGGAAGGCTAGAGGAGCACAAAATACTGCTTAGGCTGAAGTAATATGGGAGACTAGCCTTTATTGAGTTGAAGGTTTGTTTGAGACCAAATCAACTGAGGGGACCACAACAATAGGTTGGGTTATTGAGTGTAGTGCAACAATAGGTCGGGTTGTTGGGTGGAAGGTTGGATCAACTAAAACCCCCTATTTTTATCTTTGGTGTGCCTATGGGTTTGGAACCCACAAGTATTGGGGTGGTTTTTTCCCCTCTTTACAACAAAAAAATGTGCAAAGGATTAGGGTTTTTTTTAAACATCTCATATTTTAGGAGCTATATGTTCGTGAAAAGTTATCCTATTCAACGAATTATTGGACCAACTTGTCTAGAATTTGAATAACTTTAAAATGAGTGGTCATATGCAAGAATCCGAGCAATATTAAGGGAGATTCAATATTGTGAAGTCAAGCATTCAAAACAAGGGCAGTGATGATTTTTCAAGTTACGAAAAATGAAATTGAAAATATTTTTCAGCTAGGGTTCAAATGATGGAAAGAGCAATGAAGGGTTAGGACTTCAATGAGGAAGGAAACTAGCAATCTAGATTTGGTAAAGTGGACTATGATAGTGCAATATTTGGAAATATTACTCTACTAATAGATAGTAGAGGTGAAGTTTTGGCATTGTGAAGGCTACTATAGGAAAATGTCAAGAAATATGCTAAATTCTAGAATAATTGTATTCATACAAAAAATTGAAAATATCCAAAAAATGAAAATCAAGAATTCAGACATTTTATGTAAAATGATGTAGGTTTTTAGCTATAGAATCTTAATTGAGATGAGAAGTGTATTTATTTATAAAATTTCAAGCTCTAAAGAAGAGATTTGTAATTTTTCAAGGATGGGGGACTCGAGTACAACCCCTTATTATCTTGTAAAAAAAAGAGGTAGTCCCTAATGAATGGACCTTTGTTATTGTATTGACTAAGACAATTTCCCATTCAAAGTGACTTGAGCAAAGGCATCCACAAATAACATAGTCCCCTTATATCTGAATTTAGGTCCAAAAACCAACCACTCCATTATTTGAAGAATAAATGGCCATTTACCTCTATCATAGGCCTTTTCAAAATTAAGTTTCACAAAAACCACAACTCAATCTAACTCAACCTTCAATTATAAGATATCTCAGGCTAAGATGAAATATATCTACCCTTCAAACTCTGGTCACTCAGACTAGACTATTTGTTGAGCCATTAGATAAATTCTCTTACTCAAAGCCTTGACCATAATTTTATAAGTGACATTAAGCAATGTAAACATTCTCCAACAAAATGTTTTATCTTTAGTTTAGCCATTAGGAATAAATTTAATTAATTATTGATTAATAAAATTCCCTAAATACCCCTTTCTATCTACTTCCTTATAGACCATGTAGGAGTGTGACCCAAGAGAATGCCATATCACCTTTAAAAAATCAATAGGGATACCATCTATTCCTAGGGATTTACCTTTTTATATTTTGAAAAGGGAATTTGAAAGTTCTTTAAGTGAGAGTGGGTTGTCTATCATAAATTTATATTATTCTAAAACTTTGTAGGTAATACACTTAGAAAAGCATCTTATAAAATCACTAACCACTATATTTGGGTCCTTCCTTAATAAGTTAAAATATAAGATGAAAATATCAATAATTTGACTCTCCTTAACAACCAAGTTATTGACCTCATTGCTTTTTTATATGAGCTCTAACTTATGTTTAAGGTTCAATAAATTGAATAAGAACTTAGCACCCTTATCACCTTGATTGATCCGTTGAATTCTAGACTAGATTTTTGTACTTACAACTTTTTGCTGCTCCATTCTTTGTAAGTTGCTTTCAACAAATGTAGTTTGATTTTCCCAAAACTTAAAATTTGGATCTCTAGCTAAGGCCTTTCTAGCAAGCTTTAAGGAATACATAGAGGCATTCCCACCATGCACTTGCCATAACTATACAAAAATACAATCACTCTTTTACACCACTCTATATAGGCATTCCTCCTAATAGACTTTTCTTTAACCATATAGGCTAGTTTAATACCAAATATATAGTCTACATCAACTACAAAAGAGATATATTTAATTTATATGGATGTCCATCTAATCTCTCTAAATAATGGAACAAGGAAAAGGAGATCATAATAGGGCAATGGTCTAATTGACCAGTTTATAGTTATAAAATAACACTTCCTATGTTTAAACATATAGACTTCTAATATATCCATATTTAAGAACCTATCAAGCATAGGCACATTGGTTTCCTTATTTATTTGATTATACCATGCATATTAATACCCCTTATCAATCACAAAAGGATTCCTTAAAACATCAAAAACTCCCAACTTATTATGATAAACCACCTAGGTATTAAATTTAGCAAGAGAGAGGTGGCCAAAAATTCCTAGCTCCTACCCATTTTTGACTCCACCATGTTAAAATCTCATACTATGATCCATTCTATAGTAGGCACGTTATCCCCCATCCAATTCCATGATTTAACTCTATCAATGTAGTAATTGGGTGCAAAAATTACTCAAAAGCACAAGATTTACCCTTGTATGGAAAAGGTGATTCAAACACAATTTTGATAAGGATTGCTTTCAATATTGTAGATATATGCTTGCATCCATGAGGGAAACCATAGTAACACTCCATCGCTCTCTTCTGAATGTTTAGAGCTTACGCAAAATCCACCAACCAAATAGTTTGGATGATTATATGTAACTTCCAATCAACACATTTGATTTTATATAACACCAAAATGTTAGTTTTATAAATTCTAATAAAGTATTGGACCTTAAAATTTTCTCTCCCTCAACATAATACCTTTCATGTTTTATGAGATAATTGTAAGCTTCATTCCAAATCTAATATGAATCCCTTGGCTATGACCCAAAGGAATTTTCATTCATGAGAAAACTCCTACTTATTTGGTTTTATTCCAAATCTAGCATGAATCCCCTAGATAGGACCCCACAATGATTGCTATTTTAGACCTCTCCCTAGTTCAAAAGGAGTCCTCAAAAATTTCCTATAATGTACTATCAATATATTTGTTCTTCTTTCCTCATTCTACATTGCTTCTCTCTAAAGTTTTAAAGGCTTGGTAGAAGGGATTAATGATTCTTTTCTTCTTTGTTGCATTCCTATCCATCCTCCTTCAATGAATACATCCTTAAAGGTGGGTATTTTAAATGCCCCAATATGGTAATTAGAATTTATCTCCACCCCCTCTATCTCTTGTGTAGGATGTGATACTATAATGTTATTAGTAAATTCTCCATCTTCTTGACCAATAGAAGAGCCTTGGATTGAGATAGATAACACCATTAGAAATTTTACTTCCAAGTTGATGATGGGTTCTCGATAATTATCCTCATTGTTACTTGGTCCTTAGGCACTTGATCCATACCACTATTAACTTTAATAATATTACCCACTAGTGATGTCAGGGTCTCATGCATCCTCCATAGGGAACACTAAAGGATTGAGAATGAAGAACAACCATAGATGATAGTTTTGGCCTTGAAGCCTCCTAAGCCTAACACAGAGTAACATTTCATTGTCATTAAGCCTCAAACTTATATTAAAATATTTCTTTAGTAGGTAATAATGGGTCATGTGTCCCACAAATCGATACATAAAGAAGGCATTGATAATATTGTATACCACCTTATGTTCACACTTGAACCAAGGCTAGACCAATTTAATTATAGTATAAATTTCTCATACAAATCTATTTCAATGCATACATAAGGATGCACTAAAAAACATAAAAAGTTCTTAGCTTTGTTATTACACCAGATAACCAAGGCTAGTAAACTACAATCTCTCTAAAAAATGATTTAAGTGTAACATTTAGAAATGGGAACTCTAACCTAAGGCAAATTTTAGCCTACAATGGTCTATTAGGGTGGAATTCAAATGACCAAGCATGCATGTATAAAAAAAAATCACAAATAACCCATATCCTGAATTGGAGTACCACCTGTGTTACCTTCTCATACTTAAACATATAGGATACATAGCCCGTTCCCAACCCTCTCAACTATTTAATTACCCACCCTTACTCTATCAACTACTATGCCCCCATTTATGAAATTATCCCTCCTCAAAGGCTCCTCTAGAAAAATCTAATAACAGTTCACTCTTAATAATTCCTAATCTTATCTAGGAATTAGGTAAAAGTGTTACAAGGATTGTACCAGGAAAAGTCTACAGAGTAGAAACTTCTACCAAACTTTGGGTTCTATCCATATTTGAATTAAATATGTCGAATAGCTCATTGAAATCCATTAGATCTTTTATATCATTGATATTTACCTTAGGCTCAATGTTCCTTGCCATTTCTTCAGTTTCCTTTTCTTCATGCCTTTATGAGGAAATCTCTTCAAGTTCTCTCTACCCATCGTGTTTAGATCCATTCTTTATTATTGACATAGAGGAAGAAAACTTTTTTTGCCCCTTTGGAGTACCCATTCTTGCCCCCCAAATTAATATTAGGCCTAAAATTATTTTTTGTAGAGGTCGATGCTTTTACATTCCTCATATCCCAACTACAAGTCCTTCATACAATGTCTCCTAGTGTATTCCCAACTAAACTAAATAATGACAACTAGGGTTCTAAAATTTCCTTATAGGCACTTATCCATTCTTAGCCCTCCTTGCTGAGTGGAAACTAAACAAAATGTTATGATGATGGGTGTTGAAGATACCAATAGTTGGAATTGAGGAGGCATTGACACTAAGACTAGTGAAATGGCAATACTAGGATGAAGAGCAAGACCTATACAAGAATTAGGGTTAAAGTCTCCATGAGAGGTGATATAAAAATATGAGGTAAAGCTAGGGTTATCAATTTTTTCTAGACAAAAATATGATCAATTCATCATGAGACAACTTGGTCTATAATGAAGCCAACCAAAATTTTAGAAAACACCTTAGAGTTTAGAACAAGTTCTAGTTTTTCAAGGGCTTATAAGGGATCCAGAACAACCAAGGGATCAACCACAAAAAGCCCATTGCAAGCACTCAAACATATTTGTGCTCATGTAACCTCCTAAAGCCCCACACTCACAACACACCAAAGGTCAATTCTCCCAAAGGTGTTGCAAAAACTAACTATAAACATCTATATTATAATTGTTATCTTATTTTAATTGAAATAAAAACAACAACAAAAATGCATTTCAATCATGTTAACAACTATAGTTTGAACAAAAGTCATATATTATTAAAATGTGCTCTTTCCCAAAGAGTATCATTTGCTATATGAGATTTATATACGTTCGATTACAAATAAATTAAAAATAAAAGAACCGGTTCCATATGAGATTCTTGTAGCAAAAATAAGTACCTTCCTTATAGAGGTAGCTATTATGGTTCATCTTTTAGGATATCTTTAAAAAATTGAACAGATGGATGCAAATAGATGACCTAAAGCAATAATTAAAGAAGATATAAACAAAAAAGAGAAAACATGGATGAAGTGAAATAACAAATGGATGACCAAATGGAATATCAACATTTGTTGAAGAAAAATTTTGGAGCATCTATGTGGAAAGAGAATTTAAGAAGAAATAGGGAATATTATCTTGTTGAATATAACCCTACATATGATCATTATCAAAAGGCCTATATAGGTAAACATTAATTGGAAATCAAATATGCTTATAGTCCAATTGGGGACCTGCTTACACCAACTTAGATGTAAAACAAATAGATGGAAGATACCAAAAGAGAAATAAGAGGAGAGGATATATACATTTTATGCATTAGGGGTAGTTGAAATAAAAAAACATTTTAATTTGAAATATGAAGCATATAGTGATATGTGAGCTATCTATACCAATACTCTAGCTATAGAACCATTGCAAAAATTCTTTGAAGAGAAGAAAGTAGACAAAATAGGAGAATTCTTCATCAAAATTAACAACAGAAAGAAAAATAAATAAATTAAATTTTAGATTTGATAGCCACAATTCTTATGTAAAGTTTTTGCCCTATAAACTGCTCTGGAATGGCTTGACACCTTCTATTATATTCCATATGATCTCTTGAAATTATGGAATGTGTAAGTGATTATTGCTCTTGGAACCCCATGTGCCCAGTTGGAATTGTTAACAAAAAGGTTCTATAGCGAACGGTAAGAAAACTGTCACTATGGGCTTTGGGGGTTAATGAGAGACTTATATTTATTTTCTGCTTACAAACTGGGTAAATCTTCTATTGTAACCCATTTTCCTCAATGTTGTGTACAGATATAAGAATTTTCAGGCAATTGTCATGCATATCTAAAAAGTTCTGAGCATCGGTATGAAAAACTACAAGTTTTAAAATGCTCATAGATGGCCTCATTTATAGGTGGTCCAAATGATACATGACGTTCTGTGAAATTTTACATGTAAAATTGAAAGTTCATGGCTGAAAAAGTAGACTAAGATTTTCCTTTGTGATATAGAGCCCACAATGCCTCTAATCTGGGTCCTCATCTTTCCTTCAATTCTGCGATGAGTCAGCAAAGAACAATGATGCAGGGCCTTACTCTGCCTCCAAACTCTGTCAAAAAAATAGCCTTAAGTTCTTAATTTTTGGGTTGATGCTGGTCCCTAGAGAATTTATTCAAGCCTTGCTTCAATTCTTGAGCAAACCTGTATAGGGAACCTGATTCTGAACACAGAGGGAGGTAAAAACAAATATATTGCAATAGCAGAATCGGGAATATGCTTTAAAACGAGATGCAAAAATATTTTATAAAATAAACAAAAGGAAATTACAGTCCCTTCCTCATCTTGCTGAAGTCTACCAGAGTGAAGACCTAGAAACCCAAAGAGAAGGAAAACTTTATTTATTTATTAATTTATTTACTTTTGAAAAAAATCTTGCCACCCCAAAGTAATAACTACCATTTTAGTTTCCACTGTATTTCCTCAGCTACAGTTGTCCTAAAATGTGGTAATAAATATATTTAGTATTTTTAAAGTTATTACAATAGCTATGATATCCAAATTTTGTTATATAGAATTAATACACCATGTTCACAAGAGCTTATTAGTCACAGACAAGCACACTCTAAATCAAGGGAATCATTCCTGCCAGTTGTTTTAAATCTACTACATTACATTGCTTGCAATCTAATTGTTGAATTTGCATTACAAGTCTTTGGAGAAATGCTTGAGACCCTTGCTTCTTCTAATACAATCTAAAGGAAATGGAACTCATCTACCATTGCCTGCAACTAGACAAAGGATTTTGTTTTCAACATCATTAAGTTGTCTACATAAGACTTTCTTCCTAAATTTTTAATGGGATCCATTTGAAAAGCCACAATGCCACCATTTTGGACTGTATGATTCAATGCATGGTTGAGAACCTCACTATAAAACTTTAATTACCTTATTTTCTTCTCATAATGTATTATGGATATCTCCATTTGCCAACTTAACCACCACAACGCCTATGATCATGTTAACCTGTATTAGCTTTTATTTCAAGGCTTTTTATGCAACTTCTCAATCCATGTTGGGATGGAAGCACGCAAGTCAAGTTTTGTTTGCAGACTGAGCTTGTGTCGTTTTCTTTACATGGAATATTAATGCAGATTAAGAAGAGCATTATTATTAGTTCTTGTCCCTGTGAGGCAACTTGACCAATCTGGGATTCTATTAAAAGGACCATAGTCCTATTTTCTCTACCATGGTGTGGAGGCTAATACCTATTGTGGAAAAAATCACTCCCTACTCCATGTGGTTTTCTTGTTCTATCCATTGGTACCAGATCCAACAAGCTTTAGTAGTGGAAGACTATTATTTATGTGGGATTTTAGTTTTGTTCATTGGTATCAACTTCAACAGGATTTGGAAGAGTGCCATTTCCTTAGAGAATGCATAAAAAAAATGATATGATGACTTACAGTCATAGAATGTTTGTCATAAAATGTTGTTCATTATAGTCATGCAAAAATGGTGGTGTTTAATCATGTATCATTATTGTTGAATATGCAATCCTTTATTTGGAAGAGGTGGATGTCAAATATACTAAGTGAATAGCTTCATTTGCGAATGAGGTTTCACTATCGTGGTCATCCTTACCCTATATAAAAAAAAAGAGAACAACATCAATATCTCCCTTTTTGGTAACTTATGAAAAAAAAGAACTAAGATGGCAATACACCTTTTTTAATTATGTTTTTTTTTTTTGGTATATTAGAGGAAGTGGTGATTTGTTGCATTTTTCCATCACCTCATCGTGGGTTCTAATCATGTTCTTTACTACCACTATAACCTCCAGTTGTGTCGGGTAAACTTTTTAACGTAGTTGGTGGCACTGGCACAACATGCCCTCCAGTTCTACAAGATTTGAGGGATTCGAACCGTGGTCTCCACCTTCCTAAGGGAATGCTTTTGACCAATGGGCCAAGCCCTCAGATCTCACTTTTGTATTTATTTTGACCATGTTATTCTACACCTAATTCCTAGATGTCTTGTAAGCTTGGTAGGGTATTTTATCCTTTGTAAGATAACAAGTTTTTTTATCAAATCCCTATTTGTTGCTATCCTTCTTATTGTGCATATGGATTCTATCTCTTTTCAAGTTAGTATAATTTATGACTTCATAGAAGCTACATGTATAAGATGTGGGGTCATTGTTTTAACTATAGGTTTGAGACAAAGTAGGTAAGATTGGCAATTAGGGTTTAAATGTTACATTATTAAGTGTATTTTGTCCTAGAAAGTTGGAGCTATAGGGAGAACTGGTTTGAGGATATGTAGATGTGTTAGGATACATTGATATAGGTTAGACCTAAGTACTGGAGATAGGACTAATATTAGGTGGAACTCCTAGTACTAAAGAATTAAGGGTCAGGTACACATATGTAAAGTAAGCCATGGGTTGTGCATGTGGTAATTTTGGCATTTAAATCTACTTGGATCACTTCTTTCAAGGCTCTAGTTAATATATTATGATTACCATTACAAACCATTAGAGCCAAATCAAATTTCGACCTTTAATATAATAAGGTAAAGCTTGCTTACTTGAATGTCTAATGTTGGGAAGTATAAAGTACAACATCCTCATAAACCTAGTGTTGTAGTCATGGATATTCTCTTAGGGATGTCTTTGCATTGGATTGAACTAAAAAAAAGATAGAATATCCATTTCTAGGACTTCCTAATCTCCTCATGAAAGGTCCAAATATGGAATCCTGATTGTTCATGGAGTTATCTGGTAGGCTTGTGTGGCATATAGTAGATTTATCCCCTAATGAATAGATCAACAATCAAAACCACAATACCCTCCTAGATCCTATGTGTTGACTTCAAGGTGGATAATTCATTCAGATGATCCAAAGTAGTATTATTACTATTACCATCAATGGTTGGAAATGCTTTCATATAAGCTACATGTATAAGAGAATAGACCATAAAATTTAGTGGTCCTTGATATGTCCAATTAGGAAATTATTATTGTGGTTTATGTGATTCCTTAATCAAATTATTCTAAGGAGCATAAGCCTAGTAAACTTATGAGTAATATGGCCTTTGCTAGGGAGGAAGGGTTATATAACCTTGTGGTTGTAGAATGAATAGAACCATTTGTTGGTGTTTTTTTTTCCTTGATAAAAAAGGGTTGTACTTGGGTCCCCCACCCTTAACAAATTACATCTCTCTTATTTAGAGCTTGAGAGTTTACAAATAGATACACTTCTCATCTCAATTGAGATGCTATAGTTAGAAAACTACATCATTTTACATAAAATGTCTGAATTCTTGATTTTCATTTTTTGGATCTTTTCAAATATTTGTATGAATACAATTACTCCAAAATTTAGCATCTTTCTTGACATTTTCCTATAGTAGCCTTCACAATGTCAAACTTCACCTCTACTATCTATGCCTTGCATCTTAGTAGATTAATATTTCCAAAACATCACACTAACATAGTCCACTTTACAAAATTGGGATTGCTAGTTTCCTTTCTGAAACACAAGTGCAACCACAAAAATTATAATAAATAGTCTAAATGAACACACATTATTGTTACTAAATAAAATAGGTATTACCAATGGAAAACAATAAAGTAAATATTAATCATTAATTGATTTAGGCAATCAATAATTTTTGCTTCAACTAAACTTTCTACTTCCTCTAACCATGGAAAGGAGATGTTAACTTCACAATCCTCAATCAAACCCCTCTATTGGCTAGCTTATCTACACATTTGTTTCCTTCCCTTAATATATGTGTAAACCTGATTTCTTCAAACTCTTTAGCAAGATCTTGAATTTCCACAATTATCTCTTGTATGTTCCATGAAGCCTTTGCTTTCCTCAAAATTGTATTTATTACTATGAGAGAATCACCTTCCATCCAAACTCTATTCCATTTCATTTGTTTACATATTTTTCACCCTTCTAAAGCTACCCAAGCTTCAACTTCATTAGTTGTCTAAAATACACAATTGAAAGCATAATGAGACAAAATCTCTCCTCTATTATTTCTAATTATTCCTTCTCCTCCTGCTAGTCATGGGTTTCCTTGACATGCTCCATAAAAATTCAATTTAACCCACTCCACATCTTGTGGTTTCCACTTTATATTATTTATCTTATTTTTGCTTCTCTTGTACCCAACATCATAATTCTATTTAATGACTTGACTCCATCTATCAAGACTCTTTGCTTCCAAATTAGGGATTGGGTGAGTTGATAGGGTTGGTTTATACTCCTCTATGGCTAAACATATCTTATTTTTCATTACCTCTAAAATGCTTTCCTTTCCTTTAAATATTCCTCTATTCATTTCTAGACATATAGTCCAAAGTATTGTATCTTTTAATATATCCCATATTGTCTATAAAGCCTTGATTTTATAAGTGCTTTACCATTGCTTTAACCAATCTTCAATTTTACTATTCATCACCATGCATTTACCAAACATATTAAGAATCCATTGCCATAGATTCCAGACTATTGAGCAATTTCCCAAGAGATGGTCAATACTCTCCTCCTCTTTATTACAGAAAACACATTTAGAGGGGCCATGAAAACCCCTTTTCATAAGGTTATCCTAAGATAAAATTATTCTATGACCTACTAGCCAAACAAACATTTTAACTTTAGGAATGCTTGGGCTATCCCAAATATCTCTCAAAATTTTAGTGATATTATTATTATGTTGGTGTTGAACATTATATTCACTTCTTGTTGTATATTCTCCTGAGCTATCCAACTCCCAGATCAATTTATCCTTGGCACCCCTCGGAATAATTACAATTGTTATCTTTCTACTCAATTGCCTTCTAGAATCAAAGTCTTGTATACTTGTAAAAAAATCTTCTTTCCATTTGTATCTTTCTGATCGATCCTTGTACAAAATGTTTGAAACCCTATCGTCGTATTTGTCTTGAAGCAATCTCATCCAAGGTTTCAAAACTGGATCTAAATTGAGTGGTTTTTTTATCACACCAAGTATCCATTCAAATCAATTTTTTTCTCCAGTTCTCACCACCTATATTAAACCTTTAATCATAAGATCAATAGATTTTTTAAACCATTCCAAAGAGCATAACCATTTGGAAGAGAGAATATAGTAAATATTAAAATTGGATCATTGGGATCAACATACATAGAAGAATTCTTGTCCATTGTCTTTGACTCTCTTTGTACAATATCCAAATAACTTTTCCCCTAAGAGCTAAGTTTGCATCTGTAAGAGATCTTAAACCAAGACCTCCCATAGTTTTGTCATCACACAACTTGCTCCATTTCACCAAAGAAAATTTCCTTTTATCATGTAAACCTGACCATAAAAATGATCGCATAATAAAGATTAAAAAAAATTCAACTGATTTTGGCATAGAATACAAAGACATATAATATGTTGGAATGGCTTGTAAGACTGACTTAATTAATTGCACTCTTCCTACTAATGATAACCATCTACCTTTCCAAGCTGGAAGTTTATTTTAAACTTTACTAATAACTGGATTCCATAAATATATCCTCATTCTCCCCTCAAATAAAGGCATCCCTAGATAAGTTATTGGTAAATTTACCTCCTCCATTTGAAGTAACCTACAAATTCTTGCTTTTATATTAGCAGGAGTGTTAAGAAAGTAAATTTTAGATTTAGTCCTATTAATTTTTTTTCCTAAAGCTCTTTCATACTCTTTTAAAAATTTATTCAAAGCTCTGGCCTCATTTATCCTTGCCCTTCCAAAAAGGGTTGTATCATCTACAAACTATTTATGGATGATGTTATCGATGTTATTACTAACCTTAAGTCCACTTCTTTAAGTTCCTACTCAAAATTTCTACCATAATAATGAACAAATAAGGAGATAGAGGATCTCCTTGTCTAAGGTCTCTCTTGGCTTTAAAATATTATGTCACTGACCCATTGACACAAGATTTAATCCATCTAACCCATTTCTTCCCAAAACTAAACTTATCTAAAACTACAAAAAGAAATTTCCACTTAATCCTATCATAGGCTTTACTCATATCAAGTTTTAATATCGTAACTTTCTCTTTTCTTGAAGCTACTTAATGTAAACTCCATGAAATACTCTGATCCCATCCAAAATTTGTCTCCCTTTCACAAAACCTCCTTGCTCTTATGAAATGATTTTGTCTAACAATGGTCTTAATCTATTTGTCATCACTTTGGAAATAATATTATAAGCCATATTACATAAGCTTATGGGTCTAAAAGAATAAAAAAATCAACATCCTTCTTTTTTGGAATTAGGGTAAGATAAGTTGCATTTGTTTTATAAGGAATGTATTTTTTTACCCTAGATTGTTCCACTACCACCAATAAAGAATCCTTCACTATATCCCAATTATGTTGCCACCAATAGAGTGTTTCCTATTGCCTTGAAGGTATCTATTTTCCAAAACTCAATGAGAAATCCAAACATCCTAACCCAGACTGGTACTAGGGATAGATTTACATTTTCAGGTGAAAAATTTTCATACCAGCAGGTAAGGAAGAGCCCTGCTCTTCCCATAAACCAAGGACCCCCTTTTAGAATTCTTTCTCTATGTTTAGAAAGAAACCTTTGGGAAGAAATTATAGAATCACTCCTGGAGACTTCCAACTTCTATCAATCCATTTTCTCAAGGTTGAAGCCCCTGGTCAATACCCATTAAATTTACCAAAAATTGCCCTATCTTGGAGCAAAGAGGATCTTTATGATGTGCGCTCACTAACCTCTACCGCTAGGGATGATTCTAAGGATTTAACTATAAATCGATCCATAGAAAGGAAACTAAAACTTAAAATCTAATGAAATTTATCTAAAAGTTCTATAACAAATATAATATTTGATAAAAACTTTATAAATTTTCATGCACAATTTCTAAGATAAAGAAAGGGAAAAAATAACTTAGCTGAAAAATTCTTTGTCTAGATAGAATGTCTTGCCTCTCTGAAGTCCTAGCCCTTCATTGCTCTTCCCATCATTTGAACCCTAGTTGGCAAATATTTGCAATTTTGTTTTTCGCAACTTGAAAAATTGTCACTGCCCTTGTTCTAAATGGTCAACTTCACAGGGACATATCTCCCTCAATATTGCTTGGAGTTTTGCATATGACCACTCATTTTAAAGCTATTCAAGTTCTGCACAAGTTGGTCCAAGAATCAGCTCAATCGGATAACTCTTCATGAATATATGGATCCTACGAGTTTTTGGTGTTGATGTACTTGTTGATCATGATTTACCACTAGAGGGAGATTTCAAAAAGCTAGATTAAAAGTAATAGTATTTAGAAATGGAGGTAAATTAGGTGGTGTTTCATATTTTATATTTCACACCTCCATAAGGATATTGGGAAATTTGTGGATTGAAATACGAGGGTTGGAGATATTGGATATGATAGCCTCCAAAAAAAGGTGTCAAGTTTTGGGCTTCCAATTGCTTGTATGAGGCTAGTTGGTTTTGAGTATCATTTTGATTTGGCAGCAAATTGGGTATAAACTAGTTTTGTGCATATTAGGTTATGTTAGAATTTGATGGATTCTACAAATGTTGTTGGTGAACAAAGTCTGGAAAAACTTAAGATCCTTGAATTTTACGGACATGGGTGAGTGATTGAGTTGTTCCACTAGAGTGTGGAGATGAGATAGCAGGAGGAGTCACCATTTGATCTAAGCTAATCATTTGATGGTTAACATTGATTGGATTACTAGTACTAGCTTGTGGTGGATTAGTATTCACTTAATTTCTAGATACAACTTGTGAGTTTTAATTCAATTGAAATGTTGGTGGATTTATCAGTTACATAGTAGGAGAAAAAATCACATACCTTACTTGAGAAACCATGCCAAAAGAGTTTGAAGGTAAATTATTTGAGAGGTCTCAAAAAGCTTGAAAATTTTGACCTATATTGAACAAAGGGTTAGTGATTAGATTTGGAATTATGGGTGGAATAGTAGCATAAGCTTGGCTAACACCTAACATAAGGTATTTATCACCTATCAGTAGATGATTAGGGAGGTTTACTTCTATCTAGGATATGTGTGGGCTATTACTTTCAGGAGTTGTGGGGCTAGCAGTAGTGTCTTGTTGAGTGTGATTGAAGGGATTCTATTTTGAACCTCATATACAAAAAACTATGGATGGCTTCTTATCTTTACTCACTTTTCACATGTATTCAATAAGTTTCACCTACTTTGGTTCTTTACCTTTGTATCATGCTTTGGATCTCTTATTCATAAGAGGAATTGGGGTTTTTAGTCAATCATTGGAACTCTTTTCACTTGTCAAAACACAAAACTCAAAATAGGTCAGATTTACCACAGACCAAAATAGATTTATTACAACAATTCATTGAGTATTCTTGTGAATCGATATAATTTCAATGACTCATAGTAATTGCCACTTAATCTCAATAAAGTTTGGGAAACTAAATTGACATCACTAGTATGTCACTAGCCTATCCTAGCAAATCATTGGATCCTTTTAGAAAATTGTTGTGATTTAACTTAACACACAAAATGGATCAAAATTGCTAAAGGAAAGATGACACAAGGCTATTGTAAGCAAGATTTTCAACAAATCATTGGATGATCCTAGTGAACCAACAATTTTAGGGCTTAGAGTATTTTCTAGGTTTGACTTGTCAACAAAGTTTTCCTTCATTTTGATATGTTGGATCTCTATGATTTTTCTTGAATTTAAAATAAAATAAAATGTTAGATCTAGGCCACTCAAGATAGTAATCTATAAAATGATTTATGGGTCTAATATATCTCAAGGACTAAATCAAACCTTTTAACATATTTGGTGAGATCTTACATAGAACAATACATATCTGAGTTTAAATGATTTAATTTAGGATGGGATATGTCCCATTGTGCATGCCAAAAATGGAATTGTTGATCCATGGGGATGACTAATAAAATATCATGCCCATGACCTTACATCTAATGCCTTGGAAAAGAGGGATTTCAATCCCCTTAATTTCCATATTTGAGTTGACTCCTCACTAACTTATTGCTAATCTAACTAATCTAATGCATAAAATGAAACATATCAAGGTAATGTTGAGTGAATATTTTACCCTATAGCAAAATGATCACCACAACTAGAGTATCAAACAGGAAACTCTCTCTTGCAAAGAAATTAAGTAGCATTATTCATTTCTCCAAGGTTCTTGTGAACAAACATTCATGTGCATGTAATCAATCAAGACTAAAGAAAATAAATGAATGTATACCAAAATAACCTAAACCATGCAAGTAATAGTTAACAAGGGGCCTTTAATGATTCGAACAAGTACTTTGCAACCATAATCCATTAAATTGACCAAATGTGAAGATAGCTTATTTTAATGTTCCTGAGATTAAAGTGATCTACACGAAACCCAGTTAGTAACCTCTTTTATCTTCAACTTAAAAGGATTCCAAATGAGAAAGTGTGTGGTATAAACCACTTCATTTTAAGCTCCGTGCCTTTAACATGAGGTTCATTTTTAGAGTTAGCGGATTCGTTTTATCTTCATTTAAAAGTGTTCCACTATCCCTATGTTAGCATTTGGTGTTAGTAAAGTTAGCAATGTTAGCATTAAATGTTAGCAAAAATTAGTAAGTTAGAAAATTAGGATTCATTCACTTAATGTGACTTAATGTGCATTTGGAATTAGTAGCCCTCCTCAACCCATATTTTGTCCAAAAATTAGATGAAGGTATTTGGAGATGCAAGAATGAAAATCTAAATTAAAGAAGTGAATCTAGAAGAAGCTTTCTCTTCTCCGCTATTAATCCCTGGTTTTCTTTGGGAAACACTAGATCTGTAAACAAACCCTCCAATTTTTGGGGCAAGCAGATCACTTTCTCAAGCGCAGATGCAAAGCATACTCTTGGAAGATTTATTTACCTTATTTATAACTTAGATTATTCATGGCAATAAATGAACTATTTATGAACATAAATTCTGGAATGGACCAGAATCAAGGAATAATTAACCTACATAAATTTTGGAATGGACCAGAATCAAGGAACAATTAGCAGAAATTCCGAAATGGAACAGAATCAAGGAATAATTAGCATAAATTCTAGAATGGACTAGAATCAAGGAAACATTAGCAGAAATTCTGGAATGGACCTGAATAGAATGAAAACAAATGCAAAAAAATTGGAATGGACCAGAATCAGAAAAGTATATTTTAAGGTGAGATTAATCTAAATATCAGAAAAATAAAATAGAAACATTATTTACAAAAGTTAGCTGGAAAAACCAAAACATAACATTAATTTGGTTAGCAATCTCCTCCCTGTAAAACCCCAAGTTATGAGATGAAATTCTAAAACAACCTGACCTAACAGACCTGCAACATAAACACAGTCAGATTAGGTCAGATGCAAGACTCTAAGGAAACAAATAATTGCATCATTCTATCATTCACCTATCGTAACCCACTTTATAGCATAAACAAATAGATACAAGAAGCAATAATGCAAAGGAAAGGTTTACAGAAATAACAACAATCTTAGTTTCAGTCTCCTTTTGATTTCACACACAAAAGTTGCTCTTGCCAAATAAAAGCTCTTTTATTCTGAAAGATGGTCTTTTTTCTACAATTTCCAGCCCCTTGTACAATGCCCTCCTTGGGTATTTAAGGTTTTCAAAATCATCAGTTCGTTTCACCTTCCCTCCTCTTTATTGATGTTAAAATAAAACAAACTTTCTTTGTTTCACATTCCCTTATAACCCCTTTTTTAACATCATAAAAAAAATAAAACATTGACTATCCATTTCCCATTATAATATAACCAAAAATTTACGTATTCAATATTTAACCCTTATGACTCCCTTTGGATATATTAAAAAAAAAAATTAAAGTTTTAATGCCTTATCCCTATAATAACTATATAATATAAAATTTAAAATTCATTTAACTTTATATTATATAGTTTCTTTTATTTAAATAATATAATAAAATCCCTTATGACTCTCTTGTACCATATAGAACAAAAAAAATTATATCCCCATAGCCCATGGTATACGTAACAGAACTGAAACAAAAACATTAACCAAACCTTATGCCTCCTAAGATATGCATTCGAATGAAACCACAACCCCATACCCGTTCGATCCCTTGGCCTCAACCTGAGGACAACCAGGCTTCCTTTTCAAGCCTCTGTGACGTTGTGAGCCTCGAATTACTAGGAACCATGCCCTCAATGGCATTTCAACCTGCATCTCGGTATCCTTAGATGCACTCTGCTCTGCAACGCTTAACCAACAACAAAAATAACAGCGTTTGTCGACCTTATGGTTTTAAGGAGCTAACTCTCCCCGTTAGGGTTAGGGTTTTTTTTTGGCATTGATTTCCCTCTAATACCTCCTAGAAAAACCGACGTTTATGCAGACCTTTCTGTTATTCTGTCCCCGCATGTGTTCTTTTCCAATATTTCATGATTTGTGAACCCCATCGTTGCAGTCATTTTACGTTTATGTAGCTTTTCTCTAGTCATTTTTTGTTTACACTGTCACCGACAAAATCAGATCACCATGCATAAATCTTACTGTGAACCCTGTTATCCCCTGTACAACATCCTCATCGTCACACATCCAAACGTGTGCACTGTCAGGTAAGTTACCCGTTGTGCCATTTCCATGCATAATTTTTCTCGGTAGCTGCCTATGGTTCGCGGTTCTACTCGTTGGTGTCATTGTGTCCATAAATGTTGCTTCGTCAGATTGGTCATTCCGCCATGGGGTCCCATTCCACATGGCCCACGTTTTCCAACTGCGCCTTCATCGTTTGTAGCGAAATCATCTTAGTTAACACCAAAAACGTCGCTATTATGTCCATCTCGCCTACCACTTTAGAAACTTTTGTTTCTACTTTTAATTCCTCTGATGCGTCATGCCAACTCACTGCCTTGTCATCGTTGATGTAAGAATTCCTCTCGTCGCTGTACTATTGAAACCAAAATGAAACATCATCCTGTGACTTTACTTTGTCATCCATGGATCCACATCATCGATCCTTTGATGTGCGTTGTCATTGATGGTGTCCAATCTAACGATTTCATGCATTTGCTCGTCCAGCTCATCGCTTGTCAAACCCCAGCCTATCTATCATTGTGGGGTCCACGTTTTTTGAGGCCTTATCACTTGAATATTCCCATCACTAACGTCTGTCGCAGTGAGACCATTCTCGGAGGAGCCGTCGATGTTCATCTGGTCAATGCCACATCAATATCTGCGTACATAAAATTATACTCACAACACCTGCTCTTTGTATGTTTTTGGTCGTATCAAAGCCATGGAGGTAGCCACTGCCATTCTTTTCGTGTATTTGCCTGACGATTTGGATTCGTTGTTTTCAAATTTGTTGTCAGATTCATGCGTTCCACTGCTGAGGTTAGGGTTTCATCTACCTTGGCCTCGAATTTCTCTATCGATGTTAGGTCTTTGTCATCTTACCACCACATGATCCATGTTTGCAGCCACATCTGTGTGTATTCTGGGCCTGCTTCATTGTTATATGCCGATGATATCCGAATCCACCCAATGGTTTGATAAAATGCCATGGGTATTTGTTCCCCTTTGGATATGGCAGCGTGGGGTCCACGTGACATGTCACCCGTCAAACTGCTTTCGCGGATGGTCCACATCATCACCCTGTCAAACTGCTAGTATCGTTTCTTCACCACCAGTCCTCCTTTAAATCCATCGACGACATTCTATTTATCCTTAAACACCATGTCAAATTATCTTTGGCTACTTCATAGCTATGATGCTGCATTGGCCATCTTTGACCAATCTTTCAACCTTGCCGGTTGTTGAGTCTTTCCTTGTCACTTAGTCCGTATGGGGTCTCCTTCTACCTGAAAATACCAAATTAACATATTAGAAATCAACACCATGACCACCATTAAACTGAAGCTTAAATGACGAAAAATCCTCTAATTTATTTATTTTAAATTTTAAATTTATATATATACAAACTTATTTTTATTATTTTATTTTTATTGTTTTCATTATCTGAACCACCCATGACAAGAAACACCAACACTCGATCATAAAATTGCTAAAGACAAAAAAAAAAAAAAATTGACGACAAAGTTGTCATAAACAAAAATGATGATAAAAGTCATCGACAAAAAAAAAAAAACGTCGACAAGAAAATGACGACAAAAGTCGTCAACAAGAAAAAGTTGTCGACAAGAAAAAGTCGTCGACAATAAAAAATCATCAACAATAAAATATTGTCGACAAGAACCGACAACAATTGCAAAACCCATGACAAAACGAAGGCATAGACCCTTAAAACAAACTGCAAACATCGAACTTTCAAAACAAAAAGGTGGGTCCCCAATTTTTTGGGGCTCATTGTGGAGCAGCCACAACAAATGGCGACTCTACTGGGAAATGCTCCTAAGCATTTCAGTGAGAACCCAACCTGAAAACCTGCAACTCAATTGCAAGTGTTAGCAAATATCCAAAGAATATAAATAGACCAGAAATACATGAAACATTAGAATTATTTAGCATCAGCTCAATGTGTGCATAATGATTCATTCTTTATCGTTTGAAATAGTTCCACATTTTATTGCCAGTTTCACATGAATGCATATAATGAATCATGGAGGGTCTATGCAAGATTGAATGTATTTCCAGAATAATAAACTATGACTGACCTGCTTTGCAAGGACTCATAAAATTTTAGTAGCATGAGCAGAAACATTAAAACTATCAAACCCTCTTAGGACCAATCATGCATGAATTGAGTTCATATACCCAATCTCAAGGTTGGTTATGCGCCACTACCATATTGAATCAATGTGCATGTGTAAGTGAAATTAGAGCTTTGGGGAATCAGATTCTCAACCTAAGCATGATGAGAATTTAACCCTATCCTTACTACTCTAATTTGAGTTTATTACCTCATCTTAAGCAAAATGATTAAACCTGTTATGGATAAAACTGCCAGGCTAGCCTGTCCGTGTGAGCGATCAGAGGTCTTGATTTTAAATGAGACATGTCGCCACGCATGAGCCTACTCCATTGCCAGTCAGGCATCTATAGCCCCGATGGAGATCAACCCCATAGTCCAGGCTTTGGCTTTGGATTTCTTGAATTTTAGGGATGACTACCCATCCTTGTGAGGGACACGTAGTACGATACTTTTGACTCAAATGATGTGATGGAGGTGGAGTAGTAATGGATTCCTTGAACCTTAGGGATGACTACCCATCCTTGCAAGGGACATGTAGTACGATCCTTCCAATCCAAATGATGTGTTAAGTATTGTGGGAGTGGTGAAAACCACTGTTTCATGGACTATGTTTTGCATGATGGGACAGACAAGAAAAATTCTTTTTGCCTCACTTTTTCTTCCAAGTATGGTTTCAACCATTTTGCCCAAGATGTTCTTTATATGTGCAGAACGTGTCTAATTCAATACAATGCGGTATCAGTTTCCAATCCCAAGACCTTACTTAATGTTTATTTTGCAATGATCCTAAGAGGGTCTGACATGCTTTTGGCGATTGTCTTTGAAATATGGAATGGAATGAGACTCAAAATTATTATGCAATGTATCCTGAAAACAAATGAGTAAGATAGATTATACAAAATGCTTCACCCTATCTTGCAAAATTGACAACTTTCCTATATCCCAAATTTCAAACGATATTCTTTAATGTGTTTGCAGTACTCATGGAGCTTTTTTTAGTACAATTTTGTTGTTTCATATACTTCTAGTCTTAAAACATTAACAAGGATACAAACTAACATCTTCGCTATCCCCTTTTTTTTATATATATCAAGCCCAAAACTGGTCCAATGACCAACACACCAAGCTAAGAAAAAGAACAAAGCAATCAAAATGCCTCAAAACCTCATTCAGAACAACCTCATCATGCTAAAATAAATTTTGAAGGCAAAAGCCTAAAACATACCAAAAAAATCAAATCTGCCCACACAAAACAAAGCATGACATATTTACATATAATACAAGGCCTTGCCATTTTAGGCCTGGAAATAGTGTTTTAAATGCAGCCCATTGACGGGTAAAACCAAATCTTTTTCTTCCAAGGTTTTTAATCTAAACCTGTTTTCACCTAGGACTTTTGAAATTTTGTAAGGACCCAACCATAAGTAATCAAATTTATCATGATCTCCTTTCCTCTCATGTCTCTTATCCCACAACAACACTAAATCTGAAACTTTAAATGTTTTGACTGTAGAATTTTTATAAAACCACCTTTTTACTACATCTTGGTGTTTACTAAAGTGAAGCATAGCCTCATCCCTCTTTTCATCCAGATGCATCAAATGTGTTAGTCTAGTTTCAAGTTTATTATCAGTTCCAAGGTAATCTTTCATGAAATGTAATGTTTGTAACTTAAGATTTGTGGGAAAAATAGGATCTTGTCCATAAACTAAGTGGTAAGGAGATGTTCCTAATGATTCCTTGATTCTGATTCTATCATCCCAAAGAGCCAACTTAAGTTTGTTATGTCAATCTCTAGGATTTCTTTCAAGCAAATTTTTAATGACACATAACAAATTCTTATTAGAATACTCAACCAAGCCATTACCTTGTGGATAATAATTGGAAGAAAAATTCAAACTCACCTTGTTGTCGAATGCCCAATTTGCAAATTCCAGAGAGGAGAAAGCAGAACCGTTATCGCTTACAATGGAGTTAGGCATTCTGAATCGAGTGACAATGTTATCCTCTAAAAATTTAATAACAACTTCTGAAGTGGCATTTTTAGTGGGGATAGCTTCCATCCACCTTGTGCAATAATTTGTAGCTGTGAGAATGTATTTATGAGAATCGGATGAATTGGGACTGATGATCCCAACAAAATCCAAATCCCATTGTGCAAAAGGTCTAGACTCAATTACAGATTGTAATGGCATAGAAGCACCCCTTTATCTATTTGCTGCAATTTGACAAGTATGACATAACCTCACATGAGCATGAGCATCTTTGAAAAATTGAGGCCAATAGTAACCAGCTCTAAGGATTTGATGGGTTGTGGCATTAACAGACCCATGTCCTGTCCCATACTTACCATGGAATTCCTCGAGTATTTGCGCTGCCTCCTTTCGATCAATGCAACGAAGGTAAATTCCTTCATGGTTTTTCTTGTATAATGCATCAGATCTGATTAGAAAATTAGCAAATTTTAGACGCAAGGCTCTTCGTTGAGTAGAATTTAAATGTGGTGGACACTTGCTATTTAGTAAAAAATACACAACATCTACGTACCACTCATCTTCAGTTATATCTGCTATTTCATAATGCTGACATGAAACTAAGGGATCATTTTCTGCTATGGCCTTAACCAACCCTTGTCCTCGCACTATCTTCATAGGTTGAATTTCAAGGTCAAATTCTTGAAGAGTTGAGATCCACTTACCTCGTCTTTCACCTAGTTCATTCTTTATAAACATGGCTTTAACTACAGGATCTGGGACTATAGCAAACACCCTACTGTGGACTATATAATGTCTAAATTTTTTAACAGTCTTAAATAGGGCATACATTTGCTTGTCCAAAATGGAATATCTCAATTTTGCATATTTGAGAGTACTAAGGAAGGCAATAGGATTTTCAATGTTGGGTTCACTCTTTTGAGTTAAAACACTCGCAAAGGAATGGTCTGAAGCAAATGTGTAAATGTAGAAAGGCTTCGCATAATCAGGACTCACTAAAATCGGGGCTCTAGAAATCACATCCTTGATATTTTTGAAAGCATCCCCGTTTTCATTGTTCCATTTGATTTGGGCCTCTTTCTTCAACATATCGTTCAAGGGTTTTGCAATTTCTGAAAAACCTGAAATAAATTTTCTAACAAAATTAATCTTCCCAAAAAATGATCTTAATTCTTTTTTTGCTATTGGGAAAAGAAATCTGTTGTATGGCATCTATTCTTTCAGGATCAATGGAAATTCCATATTTGGATATTACATGTCCCAATAATTTTCCTTTCGTTACCCCGAAAATGCACTTCTTTGGGTTGAGTGAAATGCCATGTTCCCTACACCTTTGGAGAACTTTCCTTAGATCCTTGACATGGTTTTCCTTGTTCTTAGAAAATACAGGAATGTCATCTACATAGACAATAATGCACTTACCTATGAGCCCCTTAAAGGCAAAGTCCATGGCTCTTTGGAATGTGGCACCTGCATTCAACAATCCAAAAGGCATTCTCCTATACGCAAAAGTGCCCCATTTTGTGGTGAATGTGGTTTTCATCCTATCATTAGGATGGATGAGAACTTGATTGTATCCTGAATAGCCATCTAGGAATGACATAATTTTCGACCCATTTACCTTTTGAAGGATTTAGTCAATGGTGGGTAGAGGGTAATTGTCCTTTTGTGAGGTCTTATTCAGATTTTTGAAATCAATACATAGCCTTATCTCTACACTATTTTTCCTCATAGGGACCAAGTTAGCAACCCATGTGGAATGCCTAACAGGAAAGATGATTTTAGCTTCTAATAGTCGCTTTACCTCTTTCTCTATCAAAGGCTCTAGTAACGGATTGACTGACCTCTGTCTTTGCCTAAAGGGTTTGGAGTCTGGCTTCAAAGGAATTGTATGCATTATAACATTCTGATCATAAGTTCTCAACTCCTTATAGCTCCAAGCTATGAAATATATGTATTCCTTCAATGCATTGGCAATGGAATTATTTTCATGTTCGGTACATGCCTTTGCAATGAATATTTCGTGAGGTTTTTCTACACTTCCAATATTGACTAAGTCATAAGCCTCTTTGGGAGGTGGAACTTTTCTCCCTCCTTTCGGTTGGTATCCAATATCAAACATTTTTTCTAATGAGGCCATCCCATTTGGCATCTCCTTCCATTTTCCAGTAGCTTCCATTTTCAAATCTACCTCTTCTTGCCCCTTCTCGTCTTCATCAATAACCTGATTTTCAAAGATACCAAAATTAGTGACAAAATTGAATATATGTCTATCACTATCAAAGACTTGGAAATTCATGACGTTATCAGGTATCGAGGGGCAAGGGACTAATTCTATGGAAAATTTATTGCACTTCTTATGATCCACTGGTTTAAGCATGCTAGCAGCTACGGCTAAAGAATTTGCCAAACCATTGCCTTTTCTAGATATTAGAGATATGTTAAAAGCATCAAATTCATTTATTAAATCTCTAACTCTGGTTTGGTAAAGGTTGAGCTGCTTGTTTTTACATGCATATTATCCTTTAACTTGTTTTACCACCAATTCAGAATCACCTAAGACCTTGATACATTTGATTTTCTTCCGAAGGGCCAATTGGAGTCCAAAAATCAAGGCCTCATATTCTGCCACATTGTTGGTGGTTGGGAACTGTAATCTATAGGCGACCAACATAGGTTTTATGTCTAGACATGAAAGTTCAATACCAGCTCTCGCCCCTTGTTTGGACTTGGATCCATCAAATCTTAGAGTCCAAGCTGATGAGTGTCGTTTAATTCATCATTTGATCATTATTTATCAATCCGGGAAGGTGTCCTAAGGCTGTTTACGATAGTCAATTCAAGCAGGTGTAAGACATTCTATTCAGAAAATGGCTTTATTGGCAGAACAGTTAGTGTTTGTTGGGGGTTCTTCTGTCACTCTAAACCCTATGAACTGAAAGGAAACTAAATTATGCTTGCTGAAATAAAATTGCAGAAATGAAATAACAGTCAAAGAAACCTATTTACTTTTGCTAAATCTGGAAATGCACTCAAAACTGAATTAAACTTGCTGAAGTGAAAGTTGCTGAAATTAGAATTGCAGAAAGTAAACTAACTAACTTGCAAAATAAAAGAACAGATCTGAAAATAAACTTAGAAATGATAATGAAACTACAAACTCTGAAACTGGAAATGATTTCAACAAAATAAAGAAGTGCAGGAAAAATGACAGGTTTCTTATTTATTACTGTGAGACAGATTTAAACAAGAAAACCTGGTATAAACCTTCTTCTGCTCCTGGGAGTGGCCCTTGCTCCCTGGTTCAGAAGAAGGTGAAGAAGTAGCTCTGGTTTTCTACTTAATCACTCCTTCAATCATAAAGTAAAACTGACAAAAACCGCACTTTTTATTGAATTAAAAACATGCAGGAAAATTCTGCATATTACTGCTAAGAAATCTGATTTCACAATATTCCGAATTACACTAATTGCAATCCTAATTCTCCCTACACAGCTCAACCCAGATGGGAGCCGGTTATTTATATTAAAAACATGCTAAATCAGATGTGGAATGATTCAGATTTCAGGCATTTTAGGAATGCTGTTAAAACTGCATTCCTAAAATGCAGAATATGGTTACATGAATGAAATCTATTTGTTGCACATTTGCTGGAGGTCTTCTGCGTTGAAAAAGATGCACAACAGATTCACATAGCTATCCTTATCATTCTCCTGCAATTTGTTGTCTTTCCTGAGCTGTTCTGGTCAAAACTGTGCTTTTTCGGTTATTTCGGAGCATTCCTGTTATTTCGGAGCAGTATCTCTGTTGTTCCAGAGCAGCGCCAGAATGACTGTTTTCAACACAGTTTGCGGTTCCTTGGCCGAGCATTTGGTGGATCAGACTTGTAAGTCTTTCAACAACCTAGTCACATGCTTTCCTAAGTTGAATTTGACCAAATTCCAAGCCATGCAAATCTGGCTGGAATTTGTCCAAGTTAAAACAATCAAAATACAGTTTTGCACAGCTTGCAGTTTTGTCCTATTTTTAGTGCTATTTTTTGCATTTGACGACTTCAGAGAGCATGATATGAACGTTAGATATCCCACACGTGATTGCACTAACACATTTCACAATAAATCATTATTTATCAACAAAACTTATGCAAAAAATACAAAAAATTAGTAAAAACAGAATATTATGCTTCTAAACAATTAAACATGTAAATAGTAGTAAATATTGTATTTCATCAGCAGAATTAACATCAAAACATATCAAAAAGGTCTATTAAGGATGTCTAAAATAATAAAAAATGAGGCAATATTTGGCCTCATCATCCCCCCCAACTTATTCTGATGCATGTCCTCATGCATTTTGTGAGGCTACAATAGAGCAGAGATCCTTGTCCATGACTCTCTCTTGGTAGCTGAACTTTGGACCAGGAATCCTGTAGAAACCTCTGATTTCCTTTATCTGCTTGAGCCATGCCTGAAACTGATCATCTGGCTGGGGGTCTTCATCAAAAAACCATGGAACAGGGGTGATTACAATAGGCAATCTGTATCTTAATCCTATCCACTGATGTTGCAGTTGTTGAATAACTTGCATGATACCTTCAGCTCTTCTTTTTGACCACTGCAAGTTATTGGGGGAGATAGGTTCTTTCTTCTGCAAGGAAATAGGTAACTCTCCCCAACGATTTCACTATGAAAATCGACTAAGCATTTCTGAAGATTGGTTTCATAAATTTTTCTCACCTTTTCTTCCCTCATCATAGTAAAATGTTGATTGGCTGCAGCCCTGTAATCATCGTGAATTGGCCTCAGATATAGTGCTGCATTTGCCTCATTTTCCTTAATCATCTGCTTCTGTTGTTCCCAATATTCCTGATTTTGCAGAGTGGACATGAAGGCTCTTAACTGAATATCCCCTGTAAAAATGTGAGGTAGGAATGTGTCATCACCAGGCATAAAGAAATTATGTAGGAATAACTCACACAGCAGATTTTTCTGTTCTGTTGGGCTGTGCAGGTAGGTATCCACAAATTCTTCAGGATTTTCCAATTTGTATGGCAAATTAGAGTGGATTCTCATAATTTGCCAACGGATAAATCTTTCTCTAAGGATTAAGGTGTAAAACCTTGCAGGTCTTCTGCACTGGACTAAACACTCTACATTCTGACAGAGATCCTGCACTTGGTTCTTCAATTTGGTTATTTCTGCCTCTTTAGCCTCACATTTTTCCTCCAAAGGTTTCAAAGCTAAAACCTTTTCTTCTAACCTTTGGCATTTCATCATCCACTTTGATAAATCTGTATTATATTCCTCAAGTGGAACCATAAGGGGATCGCGAACAGGTTGCTGCATTTGAGGAACAATATGAACCTGCACCTCTTTGTCAGTCATGTCAACCCTGACAGAGTCTGTTTGTGTTTCTTTTTCTTCTATTTCTGCCAAAGGTAAGTTGACCTGTACCCCTTGTTCCTCTGTTTCTGTCATAGGTAATTCAGTTTGAATTCCCATGTCCTGTGTTACTATGAGGGGTTCATATAGTTCAATATCTGTAGCAGGAATTGAGGAGATCAGAAGTTGTTCCTGTCCCTGTTCTCCTTCAATATCCATTATAGGTTCTTCCCTGATTGGTGAGTCTACTACATGTGCAGCTGTTGCTAATTCTAACAGAATGTCAGCCATTTGAGTGTCATGCATACTTTCATCAGGTTGTGGCTCTAAAGATGCAATTTTAGCTGTTAAACTTGCCACTTCTTTCTGCAACATTGCGATTATTTGATCTTTTTTTGAAATAGAAGCTTGACACTTTTCTATCCAACCGGTTTGTGTTTTTACCACACTTCTTGCTGCAAACAGTTGTAGTTGGATATCTTCCTCTTCCTCTGCTTCTTCTTCTGTCTCTGATTTTTCTTCTGCCTCTGACTCTTCCTTAGAATCAGAATCTGAATAATCCACTAAGACCACTTCAGGGCTGGATGTAGGCTCTGTTATGTTTGTGGCTGCAGGTTCTGCTGATTCTGCTAGGTCTGTTTCTGCTGCTACTGCTTCTTGATTTTCTTGATCAGATGATGTTTTACCCAGTTGAAGTCTTGCAGACCTTCGTAATTTTTGAACAGGAGTCTTTCTTTTTCCTGTTTTGGGCATTTCTTGAGCAGATTCTCCTGGTTCTGCTTCATCAGAGCTATTGGACTGCAAAATAGTCACATCTGCTAAAAATGATACCCTTCTATGTTTTTTAGCAGAGTCTATTTCAGCATGCTTTTCTCTCTGTCTTCTAGTCCTAGAAGAGGGAGGTCCCTGTGGAGAGGATGGACCCTCTTCTTGGACAAACTCTGTCTCAACCACTGGCTCAGGTGTTTCTATTTCCTCTTCTCCAATGCCAGGGTTTTCATTTTGTTCTACAGATTTAGGGCTTTCAACTGGTTCTGCAGATTTAGGGCTTTCAATGTCTTCTTCTGCTTCAGCTGCAAATGCAGGGCTTCTAGTTTCATCCCACTGAGCAAAGAATCTGTCAAAGCTCTGCAAATTACCCCTAAAGTGATGTTTACAGATTATTTTAATCAAACCATGATGCCTAGGGGTTCCTTTTCCTTCTTGATATTTCTTGGCCATAGATTTTAAATTTTCATAAAAATACAGGGGAAAATTGACTTGGAATTCAGGGTTTGTGTGGCCATATCTCAAATAAATTAGAATTCTCATATGGTGCCCTGATAAAACAACATACTGACCTTCACAAGTAATAAATCTAATCATCCATTCGGCTACTTCATCCCAGGGAGATTCCAGACTTTCCCTTTTAACTCCTTTACAAACATTTTTACTCATGACATATTCAATAGGTTTATCGTTTTCTGCCCTAAATTGGTTGGCCAATTCACTTAGGGTATTCCTAGCTATTTTCCCAAGATTAATTCCTTGCAAAGGAAATTCAGTAATTTGGCTCAAAATATCTGGAGTTACCTGGATTGTCATGCCATTGATGTTGATCTTGTTATTTCTGAAGGTTCGTGCAAATTCTGCGGCCAATCCCTCAGAGTTCCCATCAAATTTCTGCAGAAACGGCATAAAACCTCCATCGGTGAAAATTTGCAGCAGCGTAGGATTTTCCAGTATGAAGCTGGCATTTTTTGGTTCACTTCTGTTCTTCCTGCCGCCCATTTTTTCTTGCTCTGCTCGCGAATATGTTTCTGAAACACTGGAATGGCAGTTCTAGCGTACATGCACTGGAATGAAGGTTCTAGCGTACATGCACTGGAATGATAGTTCTTGCGCCGGAACAGAGCATGTAAAACCAACTTGTTGATTCGTTATTTTTAAAACCGGTGGAATATGCTGAAAATGAGGAAAATTAATTCCAATGCAGATTACACGATCACGACTTGTTGAGTTGGCATTAATTAATTTAATTGTGAATTTTCAAGATAAAACAAAATCTGTTTTCGATGTCCTTTGATGCGTGTGCCATGATTACGCGAATCACGAAATCATGATATCTAAATATCATGGATTTCAAAAATCACGTGTTCCATAATCTCTTGCCACGTGTTCCTGCCTGAATCTTTTAAGAAACGTCAACTTATTCCGACGCCCTGATATTCTGGAGCACATGTCGTAATTTTGTCAATTCGGAGCATATCTGTCAATACTCATTCCGGAGCACAACTGTCATTACCCATTCCAGAGCACAACTGTTACGGAGCTTGTGATGTTCCGAAGCAGTGGTTATTCGGAAGCAAATTTCATTCCGAAGCATATGTCATTCCGGAGCATATGTCATTCCCCCCTTTTCATTGACTAATTTAGACATCCCCAATTTTAACCTTATGAATGCTTTAAATGCTAATCAAGTGAATCTATACACTACATACCTTAACTATTTACAATATTTAAAATGTAAAGAAACACATACCTGTCTTGACTACCTTTCTACATTTCATACAATTGATTAGCTTTGTTGTTTGTCTGCTGACAAGTGCAGTATTGTAATTCTGAAAAACACAAACAATATGGGTGATGGCAATGACAATGGTGGTGAATGATAATGGCACAAAAACGATAATGCTAAGGAATGAATAGTGATGGAATAAATGGCGATGGAATGGATGGTGATGGAATGAATGGTGATGGAATGGAATTCAGTAAACATGCCAGATAACTGGTTTTCATGTAAACCAATTTAAAAAAAAAAAAAAACTAAAACTATACTACTGCTGCTTCAATGGAAGAAGGGAATTCTTCCATTATGTTCACATCCAAGTGCTCTATTTGTTTTAAGAATTCATTTTTAGTTAGTGGCTTATGGTAAATCCGAAGACGATGTCCATTAACCACTAACTTCCTTCGTGAATCATCAATTGGTGAGAGACGAACTGCTCCATTCGAGAAAACTTCTTCAATCTGGTATGGTCCAAGCCACCTTGTCTGCAACTTCCCAGGAAAATCTTCATAGCGGGAGTCAAACAATAATGCCCAATCCCCTTGCTGGAATTTTCGTTCTTGGATATGGCTATCATGCCATATTTTCCGTTGTGCTTGGATCATCTCGTTCTGATGCAAAGCATCTCTTCGTATTTCATCCAATGCATTGAGTTGCAGGATCCGGTCCGTTTGTGCCTGTGACAAATCAATACCAACTTCCAAAGCAGTTCGAAGAGTTAGTAATTCAAATTCAATGGGTAAAAGGGGTTTTTTACCATAAACCAATTCAAAAGGGGTAAATCCCGTAGTGGATTTCCAAGTAGTGTTATAAGCCCAAATTGCTTCAGGTAACCTTTCTACCCAATTCCTTCTATGAACTTGCTACAGTTTTGGTTAATATTTTCTCTAATTCCCTATTTGTCACTTCAACTTGACCATTGGCCTGTGGATGATAAGGAGAGGACTTCCTGTGCTTGATTTCATATAATTTTACAAAGGCTTCAACAACCTTTGAAATAAACTGAGGTCCTTGATCAGAAGTAATAGACTGTGGGGCTCCAAATCGCAGAAAAATCTGTGAATACAGAAAATCAGCCACTTTGTCTTCTCGAGCATGCTTAAAGGCACGGGCTTCTGCCCATTTGGTTACATAGTCAACACATACTAGGATGTGCACCTTCCCTTGGGAGGGTGGATCAATAGGTCCTACAAAATCTAACCCCCACCTCTCAAACGGTTCTACACCTAATTGAGGCTGTAAAGGCATTTCATTTATAAAAGTAGGCTTACCCATTCTTTGACATGCATCACAATTTCTAATATACCTTTTTACATCCTTATGCAATGATGGCCAGTAGTAACCAGCACCCAAAATCTTTCGAATGGTATGTTTTATTGAATAATGCCCTCCTGAAGGTTCATCATGACAGGCTCTCAAGATGTCATATATCTCATCCTTACGAACACACCTGCGTAAAACATGATCAGGACTGCATTTAAATAATATTCCTTTTATCCATTCAAAAGAAGAGCTTTGCTTGATTAACTGTTTTTTCTGTTTCAAGGTAAAATGAAGAGGAATCTTCCCTGTAGCTAAATAATTAGCTATATCTGCAAACCATGGAGTTTGAACAGAGACAACAAACAATTTTTCATCAGGGAATGCGTCTTCAACTAGTTCTTCAGTTTCTGCATTTGGCAATCTTGACAAAAAATCTGCCACTACATTAGCCTTTCCTGGTCTATTTACTATAGTAATATCAAATTCCTGTAGTAAAATCAACCAGCGAATAATTCGTGCACTAACCAAAGGCTTATTCATCAAATATTTGATAGCGACATGATCTGTATGGATGAATACAGGATAACTCTGTGATATAGTGTCGAAACTTGTTAATGGCATATACTATAGCTAAGAATTCCTTCTCAGTTGTAGTGTAATTCTTTTCAGCTCCTGTCAAGTTTTTGCTAATATAATAAATGGCATAGTGTTGTCCATTTTCAATCTGCCCTAGTGCGGCTCCAATAGCAGTATTGGAGGCATCAGCCTGAATATGAAAGGGCAGCCCCCAGTTAGGTCCTCTTAGTACTGGCGGACTGGTTAGCTTTTCTTTCAAAGCTTCAAAGGACTTGTGGCAATCATCAGACCATACAAATTCAGAATCTTTCATTAATAATGCAAACATTGGATTAGCAATGGTACTGAAATCAGTAATGAATCTACGATAAAAGCCAATATGTCCTAAGAAACTACGGACATCAGTTTGAGATTTCGGAGGAGGAAGACTCTTGATGACCTCTACTTTCTTAGGATCAACCTTAATACCGTGAGCAGAGATATGATGTCCTAAAACAATTCCTTCCTCCATCATCAAGAAACATTTTTCAGGATTAAGAGATAAATGATATGCTTCACGAGCGTATTAGAACCTTTTCAAGTTGCTCTAATGTATACTCAAATGTGTCACCAAACACCTGTGAAATCATCCATGTAAATCTCTACACTCTCATTGGTTAAATCAGAAAAAATGGCCAAGACAACTCTTTGAAATGTTGCTGGTGCATTACATAATCCAAAGGGTAATACTCTATAAGAAAATGTCCCCCAAGGACATGTGAAGGTTGTTTTTTCCTGGTCTTTTGGTGCCACTTGGATCTGGTTATACCACTAAAACCATCCGAGAAAACAGAAATATTTCTTACCAGCAAGAGTGTCCAGCACTTGGTCTATAAAGGGTAATGGAAAGTGGTCCTTGTGTGTGACTTTGTTTAATTCCCTGTAATCCACACACACTCTCATATTTCCATTCTTCTTAGGCACAATAACTAATGGAGAAACCCATTGACTATCTGAAATCGGATAAATGAATCCTACTTCCAACAATTTTTCAATTTCTTCTTTAACAATGTCTTTCAAAGCAGGATTCAGACGTCTCTGCGGTTGTCTAACTGGTTTGACATCCTCAGTGTATATCCTATGTGTGCATACATCAGGGTGGATTCCAACCATATCCGTATAATTCCAAGCAAAAGCTTGAACATGTTTCTACAAAACAGCAAATAGTTTGGCTTCTTGATCGTCAGTCAACCAACTGTTAATATTTACAGGTTTTCCTGGTTGAATTTCAATTTGCTTGACTCCGGGATAAACAGAGTCAACATGTTCATATTTGCTGATCAAGGCATTTAAAGGACAATGATGTGGTTGCAGATTATGGAATACTCTTGATTCTGAGTTAAATGCAATACCTGATGGAAGCATTGGCATAGGACAAGTGAAAGAAGTCAAAAGATGATGATGCCATCCATGTGGCAATGTAAAGGAACTTTCATGAAGTGGAATAGATGGTAAATGTTCAGCAACTTGTTCATCATCTTTCCATAATAGGCGATTGACCAGAACTTGATCATCATTGAGGCCTTCTTCATACAATGTATTCACCAAGACTGTTTCATGTTCAAAAATTTCTCTCTCTGGTGAATTCAGTTCTTCAATGTGTTCCTGTACTACAATGGTGGCAAGGGTAACAAGAGGCTCTTGTTCTTCATCGGACTCAGGATACCATAACTGTCCAAAAAATTTAGATGATGGTTTAGCAGGTGGATACAAAGAAATTTTCTTAAGATCTACTCCATTTGAAATAGTCATTTCTCTAGATCTACAGTCTATGAAAGTAGCTGCAGTGGCAAGCCAGGGTCGTCCTAGGATGATAGGATAGCCATTAGTTGTACTCCTAGGTTGTAATACTAGGAAATCTATAGGGTATTCCCAAGAAGATACTTCAATGGGAACATCCTCCAAAAGTCCTTCTGGTTTGGCAACTGACCTATCTGCCATTTCTAAAACTGTGGCTGTAGGACTCAAATCAGTGAGCTGCAATTTCTGCATAATATCTTTGGTCATGACATTAATTGCAGCTCCTAAATCAATAAGCACATTGGGAATTTGAACCAATCCTACAGTAATGGTGATTACTGGACTTCCTGGATCACCATATTTGGGAGGTACTAATTTCCCAGAGAGAAGATCAGCCAACTTTCCATCTACTTGTACGGTTTGTGGAAAGGCTTTCTTCTTCTGCCGGATTTCCTTATGCATAAATCCTGAATGGTTTTCTTAATCAATGGTACATCCTTGATTGCCTACAATCAGAGGAAGTGAGATTGACATTTTCTTCAATTCTGTGATTAACTCTGATTCAGGGGTAGTGATGGGGTGATCAAACCTTTCAGGAAATGGTAAATCTGATGTGACACGTTCAGATTTTCTTTGTAAGTTTTCTGCGTTCTTTTGCTCTGATTGTATTTTTTTTGGACTTGAAATTTTTGGAATTTCTTCAATTGTAGGTGGAGCAGGGTCAGGTAAGACCTTCCCTGAGCGTAATTGGATGTTACCACAGTCAAGTACATGAACTGCAGCAGTATCTTCAGACTCAACCTCATAAACAGGGGTTGTTTGTCTAGCATTATTGGGGTTAGTCACAGGCTGAGCTGGGAGTGGAGGTTGTTTTACTGGTTGTGCTTGTTGATGTTGTGTTCTTCCCTAAAAATTTGGATTAGGAGCTGGCAACAAATTTTGAGTCTGCCCTTGATACCTTTGTTGTCCTTGATGGGATTGATATTGCTGACCTTGATAGGGTTGATATTGTTGTGGTGGAAATGGTTGTCCCTGATATTGTTGTCCCCATATTTGTCCTTGTTGTGTCCATTGTGGAGGCATGGTATGCCAAGGTGGGTTCATCCATCCAGATTGTGACCAATCTGGAGGAGCTGTCCAAGGTTGGTTCCAAGGTTGTGCAGAAGCTTCTGCCCATGGCATATTCATATTCCAAGGAGATTGTCCCCAATTTGGAAATCTAGGAGCATTGGGATATTGTGCATAACCACCACCAGGTCTTTGCCCAATAGCATTGAGTTCTTCTGTTTGGGTGCCCAAAACAGATTTTAGATGAGGCAACAAAGGGCATTTATCTGTTGAATGTTCTTTGGAACAAATTCCACAAATAGAAGTTTTGTTTAGGGGGCAGTCCTGCAAGGCATGCTTACTCCTACACCTTGGGCAATAAATTGCTAAAGGTGGTGTAGAATTAGATCTTGTGTTTTTCTCACCTAATGCAGTATTAAGTTGAACAAGGATATCAGTTTTTAAATTAGCCATTTCCTCCATCAACTCTTTCATACCATTATTGCCAAAATTCTTTTTCTTTCTTCGGTGGTGAGTACGGGAATAATTTTTGCATAACTCCACAATCTCGTCAAGGTCAAGTTGATCTATATCTCCTTTTCCCATTAAATCTAACACTTCCCTAGATTCATCCTGTAATCCTCTTAAGAGAATAGGCTTTAAGAAATCAGGCTCTACAGCACCACACCTCTTTTGGACAAAGGCAAAGCGATCAAGATAATCTTCTAAACTCTCATCCTCTTCTTGCTTGATCCTAAACAACTCATCTTTCCTGTTTCTTACTCTACAATAATCCTGATATTTATTTAAGAATGCGAGTCTCCATCTCATCCCAGGTAGTAATTGAGTTAGGTTCAAGATTGCTCATGAACCATCGGAGAGCAGCGTCCTTAAGTGTGGAAGGAAACAACTTCAATTTTTGATTATCATTTATGTAGTCATAAGTCTGACATAACACTTTGAATTCAAACAAAAATTGATCAGGATCTTCTGCAACAGTTCCCCTAAAGATTGGCAATATAGATGGGGAGATTGTTTTCATGGGGGCATCTAGAAGTGGATCCAACCGAATAGGATATTCAAAAGTTTTAGGGGCATCATCAGGATCACCATATCCACCTGCTGCTGCTGCTGCAGCCATAGTTGTTTTCTTTCTAAAGGATGATGGGAATAGTTTAGTCAGAGGGGAGTGTTTAGCAGCTAGTGCTTCAAAAAGCTCCTTTTCTAATTTTTCCAACAATTCTTCTGATGAAGAAGGTATGTCTGGCTTTTCCTCAGTGATTTCAAATGAAGGCAAATCTTCATCAGACCGAGTAGGTCTCTTTGGTGGCTCAGAGCCACTTCGGATAAACCTCCCTCTTTCGTCTCTCAGCCTATGCATTCATGCACATTTACTAAACAGACTGTAGAATTTGCAAGAACTATTTTCTGTATCCAGCCTACAGTTCTTGACCTACTTAAATTTGACTAACAACACCATGGTCCCCGACAACGGCGCCAAAAATGATGAGTGTCGTTTAATTCATCATTTGATCATTATTTATCAATCCGGGCAGGTGTCCTAAGGTTGTTTACGATAGTCAATTCAAGCAGGTGTAAGACATTCTATTCAGAAAATGGCTTTATTGGCAGAACAATTAGTGTTTGTTGGGGGTTCTTCTGTCACTCTAAACCCTATGAACTGAAAGGAAACTAAATTATGCTTGCTGAAATAAAATTGCAGAAATGAAATAACAGTCAAAGAAACCTATTTACTTTTGCTAAATCTGGAAATGCACTCAAAACTGAATTAAACTTGCTGAAATGAAAGTTGCTGAAATTAGAATTGCAGAAAATAAACTAACTAACTTGCAAAATAAAAGAACAGATCTGAAAATAAACTCAGAAATGATAATGAAACTACAAACTCTGAAACTGGAAATGATTTCAGCAAAATAAAGAAGTGCAGGAAAAATGACAGGTTTCTTATTTATTCTGCTGTAGACAGATTTAAACAAGAAAACCTGGTATAAACCTTCTTCTGCTCCTGGGAGTGGCCCTTGCTCCCTGGTTCAGAAGAAGGTGAAGAAGTAGCTCTGGTTTTCTACTTAATCACTCCTTCAATCATAAAGTAAAACTGACAAAAACTGCACTTTTTATTGAATTAAAAACATGCAGGAAAATTCTGCATATTACTGCTACAGAAATCTGATTTCACAATATTCAGAATTATACTAATTGCAATCCTAATTCTCCCTACACAGCTCAACCCAGATGGGAGCCGGTTATTTATATTAAAAACATGCTAAATCAGATGTGGAATGATTCAAATTTCAGGCATTTTAGGAATGTTGTTAAAACTGCATTCCTAAAATGCAGAATATGGTTACATGAATGAAATCTATTTGTTGCACATTTGCTGGAGGTCTTCTGCGTTGAAAAAGATGCACAACAGATTCACATAGCTATCCTTATCATTCTCCTGCAATTTGCTGTCTTTCCTGAGCTGTTCTGGTCAAAACTGTGCTTTTCCGGTTATTCCGGAGCAGTCCTGTTATTCCGGAGCAGTATCCCTGTTGTTCCAGAGCAGCGCCAGAATGACTGTTTTCAACACAGTTTGCGGTTCCTTTGCCGAGCATTTGGTGGATCAGACTTGGAAGTATTTCAACGACCTAGTCACACGCTTTCCTAAGTTGAATTTGACCAAATTCCAAGCCATGCAAATCTGGCTGGAATTTGTCCAAGTTAAAACAGTCAAAAATAGTTTTGCACAACTTGCAGTTTTGTCCTATTTTTAGTGCTATTTTCTGCATTTGACAACTTCAGAGAGCATGATATGAATGTTATATATCCCACACGTGATTGCACTAACACATTTCACAATAAATCATTATTTATCAACAAAACTTATGCAGAAAATACAGAAAATTAGTAAAAACAGAATATTATGCTTCTAAACAGTCAAACATGTAAATAGTAGTAAATATTGTATTTCATCAGCAGAATTAACATTAAAACATATCAAAAAGGTCTATTAAGGATGTCTAAAATAATAAAAAATGAGGCAATATTTGGCCTCATCACAAACATTATGGTGTTCTTCAGAATCATTGCATCCAATACTTCCATTTTGAGAATTCTCAAGAATTTCTACGTCCAAGCAATAGGCTCCTAATTCAGTTTCAATGTATTGAATCTCATTAGGTTTATTGTATTATGTTATCATTTCCTTGAGCCTAGGTTCACTATCAATTCAAATTTTTTTGTCCACTCCTCTCCAAGGCAACCACATATGTGAAGAGTCTGTTACAATGTATCCGTTTAAGTTCTTGCTCCAATCTCTTCCCAACACCATGTCATATTTGATAGGAATGTTAAGTACCAATATATCTATGTGATGTTGAACCCTAGGTTCTGAGTTGACCTGAATAATAATATCACTTAATTCTCCCACTGCCTCCATGGCCGATCTATCCAATTGCACCACCTTGCTTTTAGAAGGTTTTGGTGTAAGTCCCAATTTTTGACAGATTTCTAGGGGTATAATGCTAGTAGATGCCCCTAAATCTATTAGACAATTATGTATATTTCTACCAGCAATTCTAATGGTTATAATAAAGGGGGGTATGTCTTGTTTTTCTCTTTTCAAAACCAATTGGGACTCAACACCCTTAGCTTCATGAACTTGGGTAGTTGGATCCAAACCTTTTGGTGGACTTACTTCTTGGCCTAAAAGTTGGGACATATCATACATTGAGACATTGGCCTTAGTTTTCTTCATGTCTTCTATCAAGTCATAAGTGGGTTTTTTCGAATTTGACATGTTTTGCACCAACTTAGACTTCTCCACCATTGATGGAGGAGGTGGATTAACATCTCCTTTGAAATCAGGAGGAAGTAATGGGTTGTTTTGAGGGGTAGAGGAAGTTTTGGGATCTTTAGAACTCCTTGTGTAATACTTGTGATTTCCTTTCCCAAAATGTTTATTGGCATGAACTTCCAATGTTTCTTCATCTTCTTTTCCAAAAGCCTCAACATCCTCCTCTTCTTCACTTTCTTGGGGACGTATAACTTCAGTCAATATAGACTCCTGCTTTCCATGGCAACAGTGCGGGCAATCATTATCACAAGATCCTAACTCTCCAAAATCTTTCGAGGCATCTGCCTGATTGGCTACGGGATTGGGTACTCGTCCATTATTAGGATGTGTGTTGTATGTTCCTTTTCCTCTATGGTTGTGAGGTCGGTTATGACCAATGACTTGGTCAACTTTTTAATTAACATTTCCCACAATAACCAAAACTTTGGCCAATTTTTCCTTCGTGTCTTCTATCATGGATTCAGGCCCTTGTGGTTGGGGCACTGTAATTCCAGGCCCAGTTGTATTTTTTGCATTAGCCACCTCTGGAACAGGTACAATGGCTTGGGTCTGGGCACTTCGATTCCATCCTGGATTCACACTTTGAATAGGAGTGATTTTTGGATAAGTCATTGGGCTTGGCGTACTAATCGAAGTAAACCCAGGTATGGTCAACAAGTTATTGGCCATACTGAACCTAGGCAAGGTCATCGGCTTATTTGGAATCAATCCCTATGTTGGAACAGAGGCATTAGGATAAGCGGGAAATGATGCGACTTGAGATGATTGTTGGAAATTGTTCATTGTTGGAACTTGTGGTGCCATTAATTGATTCATCATGGTGAATTGACTGTATGGACCATATTGTCCCATCCCAGTCAATTGAGACAACCCTACTCTTGGTAAATTCATTTTTTGTTCAAGGGTCATTGTCTCCGCATAAGCTAATGAAAGCGTCGTAACCTGAGGATTCATTCTAGTCAACATGGAAGTTAACGGATCTAAAGCTCCAAAGTATAGTTGCAGGGCCACCACAGGATCTACTACAAAGTGGCAAGTCAAATTTGTATACAACTTTTGAAACCTCTGATTGAATGTTCTTATGGGCTCATTGGGTAACCTTTTGCATGATACGAATAAATTATAAATTATGGAAGGATCCAACAACATTCAAAATTGGCTAATAAAGGCAGTTTCTAATTGGGCCCATGAAGTAATGGACCCTGCGGGAAGATTCTTGTACCATTCATTGGTCGTATTGTCTAGACTAGCAGGGAAAATTCGACAGGCAATATCTTCATGGGTAACTCCTTGTCTAAAAATGTAATCCTTGTAAATTTGGACATGTTCTTCGACTGTTATGGGACCATCGTGCACGAATTTATGCAATCCCCCTTCAATATTTCTAGGCAATTCATGGACTACCCCAGGGATATCCAAGGGAGAACTTTGCGCACCATACCAAAGGGTAGGTGGTTGTTGTTGTTGTTGTTGTTGGGCCATGTTATTCAAGGGTATCAACCCTATAGGAACAATGGCGACACTTGTAATGATGGGGACAAACACACTTGGTGTAGCTATCATGTTTGAAACTGGGGGCTCAGGCCCACTAGACGTACTTGAGTCTAAAGAAGCTCCTAACTCAAGTATACTAGGTGGTATTTTGATCTCTAATGTTTTGTTTCTCGGCTTCCTAAAAATGGGAGAAAGGCTTTGGAAAATAGTTTTCGCTGTAGTTTTGGACCTAGTAGCTATGTACTCAGGTTGGGCCAGCTTGAAAACTCTAGAATTTTAAATGACTTCTCTCAACTCACTTGCAAAATAAAACAAATAAATGTTATACCTGCAAGCACAATAGGTGGAAACAAAACTACCCACGTTAATCGTTAGAACAGATCACAATCACAAAGCAATAAAGAAGGCCCTCCTTCTAGCGCCAAAATGTTGAGTGAATATTTTGCCCTATTGCAAAATGATCACCACAACTAGAGTATCAAACAGGAAACTCTCTCTTGCAAAGAAATTAAGTAGCATTATTCATTTCTCCAAGGTTCTTGTGAACAAACATTCATGTGCATGTAATCAATCAAGACTAAAGCAAATAAATGAATGTATACCAGAATAACCTAAACCATGCAAGTAATAGTTAACAAGGGGCCTTTAATGATTCGAACAAGTACTTTGCAACCATAATCCATTAAATCAACCAAATGTGAAGATAGCTTCTTTTAATGTTCCTGAGATTAAAGTGATCTACCCGAAACCCAATTAGTAACCTATTTTATCTTCAGCTTAAAAGGATTCCAAATGAGAAAGTGTGTGGTATAAACCACTTCATTTTAAGCTCCGTGCCTTTAACATGAGGTTCATTTTTAGAGTTAGCGGATTCGTTTTATCTTATTTTAAAAGTGTTCCACTATCCCAATGTTAGCATTTGGTGTTAGTAAAGTTAGCAATGTTAGCATTAAATGTTAGCAAAAATTAGTAAGTTAGAAAATTAGGATTCATTCACTTAATCTGACTTAATGTGCATTTGGAATTAGTAGCCCTCCTAAACCCATATTTTGTCTGAAAATTAGATGAAGGTATTTGGAGATGCAAGAATGAAAATATAAATTAAAGAAGTGAATCTAGAAGCGACTTTCTCTTCTCCGCTATTAATCCTTGGTTTTCTTTGGGAAACACTAGATCTGTAAACAAACCCTCCAATTTTTTATGCGAGCAGATCGCTTTCTCAAGCGCAGTCGCAGAGCATACTCTTGGCAGATTTATTTACCTTATCTATATCTTAGATTATTCATGGCAATAAATGAACTATTTATGAACATAAATTCTGGAATGGACCAGAATCAAGGAACAATTAACCTACAAAAATTCTGGAATGGACCAGAATCAAGGAACAATTAGCAAAAATTCTGGAATGGACCAGAATCAAGGAACAATTAGCAAAAATTCTGGAATGGACCAGAATCAAGGAACAATTAGTAAAAATTTTGGAATGGACCAGAATAGAATGAAAACAAATGCAAAAATTCTGGAATGGACCAGAATCAGAAAAGTAGATTTTAAGGTGAGATTAATCTAAATATCAGAAAAATAAAATAGAAACATTATTTACAAAAGTTAGCTGGAAAAACCAAAATAGAACATTAATTTGGTTAGCAATCTCCTCCTTGCAAAACCCAAAGTTATGAGATGAAATTCTAAAACAACCTGACCTAACAGACCTGCAACATAAACACAGTCAGATTAGGTCAGATGCAAGACTCTAAGGAAACAAATAATTGCATCATTATATCATTCACCTATCGTAACCCACTTTATAGCATAAACGAATAGATACAAGAAGCTATAATGCAAAGGAAAGGTTTACAGAAATAACAACAGTCTTAGTTTCAGTCTCATTTTGATTTCACACACAAAAGTTGCTTTTGCCAAATAAAAGCTCCTTTATTCCGAAAGATAGTCTTTTTTTCTACAATTTTCAGCCCCTTGTACAATGCCCTCCTTGGGTATTTAAGGTTTTCAAAATCATCAGTTCGTTTCACCTTCCCTCCTCTTTATTGATGTTAAAATAAAACAAACTTTCTTTGTTTCACATTCCCTTATAACCCCTTTTTTAACATCATAAAAAAAAATAAAACATTGACTATCCATTTCCCATTATAATATAACCAAAAAAATTACGTATTCAATATTTCACCCTTATGACTCCCTTTGGATATATTTAAAAAAAAAAAAAAATTAAAAGTTTTAATGCCTTATCCCTATAATAACTATATAATATAAAATTTAAAATTCATTTAACTTTATATTATATAGTTTCTTTTATTTAAATAATATAATAAAATCCCTTATGACTCTCGTGTACCATATAGAACAAAAAAATTTATATCCCCATAGCCCATGGTATACGTAACAGAACTGAAACAAAAACATTAACCAAACCTTATGCCTCCTGAGATATGCATTCGAATGAAACCACAACCCCATACCCGTTCGATCCCTTGGCCTCAACTTGAGGACAACCATGCTTCCTTTTCAAGCCTCCATGATGCTGTGAGCCTCGACTTACTGGGCACCATGCCCTCGGTGGCATTTCAACCTGCATCTTAGCATCCTTAGATACACTCTGCTCTGTAACACTCAACCAATTATGAAAGTGACAACGTTTATCGACCTTATGGTTTTAAGGATCTGAATCTCCCTGTTAGGGTTAGGGTTTTTTTTGGCATTGATTTCCCTCTACTACCTCCTGGTGAAATCAATGTTTATGCAAACCTGTCTGTTATTTTGTCCCCGCATGTGTTCTCTGCCAACATTTCGTAATTCGTGAACCCCATCGTCGCAGTCGTTTTATGTTTATGTAGCTTTTATATGGTCGTTTGTTGTTTACACTATCATCGACAAAATTAGATCGCCACGCACAAATATTACTGTGAACCCTGTTATTATTGAGCAAAGTGTAGCAAATAGTATTGTCATTGTTTTCAACATAGTCAGACTGATTTATTGATGCAATGGACAAGAGTTTATTGAACAGCAAGGTGCAGCCAAAGTACAATGGATAGGAGTTCAGTGTTGAGCAAGGTGTTGCAGGAGGATTGTCATTGTTGTCAATACAGTCAGTTAGATCTAATGATGCAATGGACAGGCAGTTCATAAGTCACTCAGATGCAGAGGATAAAGTTCAAAAGTTAGTCAGATCATGAGTCCTTAAATGATAGATGCACAGAAACAGAAAACATAATTCAGAATGAGAAGAAGAAGTCTTCAGAACCTGAGATGTCAAGAAGCAAAAAGGTTTTTTGTGAAAACCAAGGCAGTCAAAATAAAAAGTTTTATTTAAAACCATGGATAACAGATTTGAAATGGGTTTTTCTTAAAACCCAATTTGGCTCTTCGTTTCGTTGAAAAAGATGCCCCGGTGATGAAGATATTTAATTTTAAATATTTAGTTTAAATTTTATTTTATTTAAAATTTAAATTAAAATATTAAATTAAATTAAAAGGGCCGACGTGTTACTATTTCGTGACAATAAGCTACAGGAAAGTGATGAAGGTGGTAGAAGATTTTGAGGCCGACAAAGTTAAATCTAGGCCAACGGATTTTAGGGTTTGGCAGCCGATAATTTCTAGGGTTTTGCAGCCGACATTCTTAGGGTTTCTCAGCCGACGTTCTTCTAGGGTTTGTTCCTAAAATTTCTTCTATAAAAGGAGGGCTTCTTCGAGTTTGAAAAATGGGGTGTTAAGATAAAGTGCAAATGCGAGCATAGTGTTTGTGAAAGTGAAGTTCATGTTGAGCAGAGAGCAAGAATGTGAAACGACACAGAGTGTGCGAAGCGTGTGCGCAGAGAAAGCAGAGTGTGGAGAGAAGCGCGAAGGGCAAAGTTGATTGCAAAGTCTGGCTGTAGCAGTGCAGCAAACTATGTGAAGTGATTGTGCAAGAGAGAGCAGAGTGCACAGAGATTGCAAAGGTGATGTAGACCAGTTAGAGTCTTGCAATAACAAAGGTATATGTCAAACATTTTTTATTCAATATTGAAGTCCAGTTGGTGCTGGCAAATTAAGGGGTTGGTGCCTCTTTCCAGTAGGTGCTGGTAAAATAGGAGTTGGTGCTCCATTCTGTTGAAGCAGATAAATTTAAGGGGTTGGTGCTCCTTCCAGTTGGTGCTGGTAAACAAATTGTCCAGTTGGTGCTGGCAAATTAAGGGGTTGGTGCTTCTTTCTAGTAGGTGCTGGTAAAATAGGAGTTGGTGCTCCATTCTGTTGAAGTAGATAAAGTTAAGGGGTTGGTGCTCCTTCCATTTGGTGCTGGTAAACAAATTGTAAAGTTGGTGCTTTGCAAGAGGTTGGATTTGGATGGGAGTCCAAGCAGCCATTCTTTTTGAGGAGTAGCCATTTTGGTGAACCTCGTTAAAAATCTGTGTTGTGTGATGTTCTCTTGCGGTACTTATTATATCTGTTTATAAGTTTTATCTACTGCAATTTTTTTTAGAGCTGTCTATTCATGTTTTGGAATGCTACACTGATTCACCCCCCCTCTTAGTGTCATTGTGATTACAACAATTGGTATCAGAGCCAAGTTCCTTCGAAAAGTTTAACAGCTTGAAGGAAGATCTTACAAGAACACAAATGGCAAGGAAAGGCAAAAGCAAAACCATAAGACACAAGAAGAAGAAATCTCACAAGGGCACAAAAGAAAATGAAGATGATCTCAATGTTGCTGCTTTGGGAATGAAAATAGATTCAAGAGATGAATCAAACAGTGGAGAACATGCCAGATTAATAAAGTTTTGCACCAGATGTGGGAAGACCGGTCACTTTGTAGCTGATTGCTCATAAGGTAGAGAATGTTTTGTTTGTGGTCAACTCGGGCATAATGGACGCCAGTGCCATGGGTTTAGTAGCAGTGAAGATGAAGATGATCCATTCAAAATTGATAAAGAAACAGATTCAGAACAAGAGTGTGATGAAGAAGGAAGTGATGCAGAAGCAAATTGGGAACAGAAACTGATTTCAGACTTGAGTAAAAAGGTTGAGGATGCAGAAGATATAATCACCAACTTGAAAATTCAAGTAGAAGATTACAAGAAAATTTTTGAAGATCTTGAAATGCAATCTTCTAAGAAAATAGAGTATTGCAGCAAGCTAGAAAAAGAAATTGATGGTTTAAGAATGCAGACAGAAGAAATGAGTAATAAAGTTGGTATATACAGCAAACATGAAGAGGAATCTAACAAAGTTGTTAACAATCTGGAGCTGAAAATAGAAGAGTTCAAAAAGAGTGAAGAAACTCTCAAGTATCAAATCAATGAGAAAGAGACTGTATGCTGCCAACAAGAAGAAGAGATTGTTTCATTGAAGAAACAACTAAAAGAGGCCAATATAAATCTCAAATTTGAGAAGAGCACAGAGTTGCTAGATACAATGATAAATCAACAAAGAAGCTCCACGACTAAGTTTGGTCTTGGATATGAAGCTGAACAACCTTCATCCTCCAAATATGCGAGAGAAGAAGAAGTCCTCGGTTGAAGGATTGAAACAAGAAAAGTCTGAAGTTGAATCCTCAAAAGGAAGAAAATATCAAAGAAGATCTACAGCAAAGCAACCACAGCAAAAGAGGTTCTCTCACTCTCACTCTTTTAATAATAATGCTTTTTATGGCTATTGTTCTAAATGCAACCACTTTGGTCACAAGGCAATTTATTGTGGACTGAATAATAGATCAAAGAGTTATGCTGATAAAAATACTTCTATTTTTTTGAGTGAACACCCCGTGCAATGTTTTAAATGTAATGGCCATGGGCACATAGCAAGGTTTTGTCCAAGCACTTATGTATCTAATCTAAGGCAATACCATAGATTTCATCATACACACAGAATGCAATACAGACGGGGAATAAAACATGTGCAATGTTTTAAATGCAACGGTCAAGGGCACATAGCAAGGTTCCGTCCAAGCACTTCTATATCTAATCTAAGGCAAAACCCTAGATTTCATCAGACACAAAGAGGACAACACCGACAAGGAACATATCATGTGCATAAAAGAAAAGAAAATAATCATCCATCAAGAATGCACAAGAGACAACCCCACAAGAGAAATGTTCAAGTTCACGAACAGGAGCAAAATAGGGATGTTGTTGAAAAACCCAAGCCCAAGTTCAGGAAAGTCTGGAGAAAGACAGAAGAAAGGAAATTGTGTCTCCTTGGACTGAAGGAGGCTACTCTGCCATTGCTCTAAGCAACTCCAGGTGGCACATCCTCAGGAGGAGCAATATTAAAGTTTTATTTTAATGCTCCTATGTATTTGTATAGGTATCTGAGGATGAAAGGTAAGCAGTCGGGTTAATGTTGTATAGTTGTTAAAGTGTGTTTTTCAGTTTATATAGTGGTTTGTGGAAATGCCGTGAAGTGTGGTGTTTAATTTGAGAGTTGTCACCATTGGTAGTTTTGAGATATGTCACTGTTGTACTGTTGATGATTCTTAATACCACTGTTCAAAATTATGAATCATAATAGTCCAGGTAATTTGCTCAACGAAAGAATGCTTTCCCTAGCTGTGTATTTGTGTTTTGAGCAGCATGTATTTGTTTTTACTCTTTGATGTGAAGATTGCCAGATCTTTCATGACACCTTGGTGAATATATTTAATTCACAGACAGTTTTGTTTTAACTATTGATTTAATGCCAGTCCAAGGATAAGAATCTTGAGGCTGAGTAAGGTGCACTACGGTTGGCCATAAAGTGTTTGACAAAATGTCTTCTTCCGACATGCATAGTTGAAAGTAAGAGTTGGCAATAAAATTGCAGTCTTTGGACAAAAATTGGTACAGATGTGAGTCACTTGTCAATTCTGTTGACAAAAGTGAAATCAACATGTTGAATGGGAAGATTGAAGAAAAGTTTTTTAATGAGCAGCCAGATGATTTCCAACCTAGTGATGAATAGTTGAGTTGCTTTCATAGTGGTTGTTTTGATCAAGTTAATGCTTTTCTTGATACATGATTTGGGCTTACTCCATTGAGTTTGATTTGAGCAAGTTATTCTTTGCCTTGGTGATTTATGTTGGTGGCTGTCTTTTTCAAATACCTTTGGAAGGAAAAGGATGTCTACTAGTTTCCTTTTCATGTAGTGATTGGTTGAATGCTTCAAGGTTAATCTTGAGTTGAATGATGTTGGTTAAAACTTGTCTATAAGCATTGTTGCTAAATCCCTAATTAGTTGAGAAAAGATGTTGGTTGTGCTGTGTTACAGTGTTTGGTACTTGCACAGAGTTGAAAGTGGATTGAGGTAGCCTGCTGGATTCTCACTGCAGAGAGAGACAAATAGTTGTCATTAGGTTCAAGCTTGTTGAGAATATATCCAAGATGCATGGTGAAGTTGTATGCAGATGTTGCTGGCATTGCAGAACAAAAAGTTGGCTATATAAGATTATTGTATGCCTTCACTAACAGTGGACAAGTTTGAGTTTGCAAGGTAACAGAGGGTAGTTGCACAGAAGACAGTGGTTCAGTCATGTTCTTACACATGTTATATTGGTGAAGTTGACGGTGATGGTGTCATTCACTGGTTATTGCTGCTATTCACATTGTTGATTTTATTGATGCCTATTATGCTTATCATGATGTTGTCAATCAGTGAAATGAAGTGGTCTTGGACTCAGGGGGAGCATTTGTGTATTTATTTTTCTTCTTGTTCATGCTTGGAATATTTGCTAATTGTAATAATTTGTGTCTAAGAATGTTGTGCATAGACTCAGGGGGAGTCTGCAGCAGCCCTTTGGTATTATTGTCAAAGGGGGAGAAGATTTACAAGAAAATTGCACATGTGTTGCCAACAATTCCAAAGGGGGAGATTGTTGAGCAAAGTGCAGCAAACAGTATTGTCATTGTTGTCAACACAGTCAGACAGATTTATTGATGCAATGGACAAGAGTTTATTGAACAGCAAGGTGCAGCCAAAGTACAATGGATAGGAGTTCAGTGTTGAGCAAGGTGTTGCAGGAGGATTGTCATTGTTGTCAATACAGTCAGTTAGATCTAATGATGCAATGGACAGGCAGTTCAGAAGTCACTCAGATGTAGAGGATAAAGTTTAGAAGTTAGTCAGATCATGAGTCCTTAAATGATAGATGCACAGAAATAGAAAACATAATTCAGAATGAGAAGAAGAAGTCTTCAGAACCTGAGATGTCAAGAAGCGAAAAGGTTTTTTGTGAAAACCAAGGCAGTCAGAATAAAAAGTTTTATTTAAAACCATGGATAACAGATTTGAAATGGGTTTTTCTTAAAACCCAATTTGGCTCTTCGTTTCGTTGAAAAAGATGCCCCGGTGATAAAGATATTTAATTTTAAATATTTAGTTTAAATTTTAAAGGTTTTTTGTGAAAACCAAGGCAGTCAAAATAAAAAGTTTTATTTAAAACAATAGATAATAGATTTGAAATGGGTTTTTATTAAAACCCAAGTTGGCTCTTCGTTTCGTTGAAAAAGATGCCCCGGTGATGAAGATATTTAATTTTAAATATTTAGTTTAAATTTTATTTTATTTAAAATTTAAATTAAAATATTAAATTAAATTAAAAGGGCCGACGTGTTACTATTTCGCGGCAATAAGCTACAGGAAAGTGATGAAGGTGGTAGAAGAGTTTGAGGCCGACAAAGTTAAATCTAGGCCGACGGATTTTAGGGTTTGGCAGCCGACAATTTTTAGGGTTTTGCAGCCGACATTCTTAGGGTTTCTCAGTCGACGTTCTTCTAGGGTTTGTTCCTAAAATTTCTTCTATAAAAGGAGGGCTTCTTCGAGTTTGAAATATGGGGTGTTAAGATAAAGTGCAAATGCGAGCATAGTGTTTGTGAAAGTGAAGTTCGTGTTGAGCAGAGAGCAGAATGTGAAACGACATAGAGTGTGCGAAGCGTGTGCACAGAGAAAGCAGAGTGTGCAGAGAAGCGCGAAGGGCAAAGTTGATTGCAAAGTCTGGCTGTAGCAGTGCAGCAAACTGTGTGAAGTGATTGTGCAAGAGAGAGCAGAGTGCACAGATATTGCAAAGGTGATGTAAACCAGTTAGAGTCTTGCAATAACAAAGGTATATGTCAAACATTTTTTATTTAATATTGAAGTCCTGTTGGTGCTGGCAAATTAAGGGGTTGGTGCCTCTTTCCAATAGGTGCTGGTAAAATAGGAGTTGGTGCTCCATTCTGTTGAAGCAGATAAAGTTAAGGGGTTGGTTACTATTTCGCGACAATAAGCTACAGGAAAGTGATGAAGGTGGTAGAAGATTTTGAGGCCGACAAAGTTAAATCTAGGCCGACAGATTTTAGGGTTTGGCAGCCGACAATTTCTAGGGTTTTGCAGCCGACATTCTTAGGGTTTCTCAGCCGACGTTCTTCTAGGGTTTGTTCCTGAAATTTCTTCTATAAAAGGAGGGCTTCTTCGAGTTTGAAATATGGGGTGTTAAGATAAAGTGCAAATGCGAGCATAGTGTTTGTGAAAGTGAAGTTCGTGTTGAGCAGAGAGCAGAATGTGAAACGACACAGAGTGTGTGAAGCGTGTGCGCAGAGAAAGCAGAGTGTGCAGAGAAGCGCGAAGGGCAAAGTTGATTGCAAATTCTGGTTGTAGCAGTGTAGCAAACTGTGTGAAGTGATTGTGCAAGAGAGAGCAGAGTGCATAGATATTGCAAAGGTGATGTAAACCAGTTAGAGTCTTGCAATAACAAAGGTATATGTCAAACATTTTTTATTTAATATTGAAGTCCAGTTGGTGCTGGCAAATTAAGGGGTTGGTGCCTCTTTCTAGTAGGTGCTAGTAAAATAGGAGTTGGTGCTCCATTCTGTTGAAGCGAGATAAAGTTAAGGGGTTGGTGTTCCTTCCGAGTTGGTCTTGGTAAACAAATTGTCCAGATTGGTCTTGGCAAATTAAGGGGTTGGTGTTTCTTTCCGATGAGGTCTTCGGTAAAATAGGAGTTGGTGCTCCATTCTCGTTAAAGCGAGATAAAGTTAAGGGGTTGGTGCTCCTTTCGGTTGGTCTTTGGTAAACAAATTGTAAAGTTGGTGCTTTGCAAGAGGTTGGATTTGGATGGGAGTCCAAGCAGCCATTCATTTTGAGGAGTAGCCATTTTGGTGAACCTCGTTAAAAATCTGTGTTGTGTGATGTTCTCTTGCGGTACTTATTATATCTGTTTATAAGTTTTATCTGCTGTAATTTTTTTAGAGCTGTCTATTCATGTTTTGGAATGCTGCACTGATTCACCCCCCCTCTCAGTGTCATTGTGATTACAACAGTTATCCCCTGTACAACATCCCCGTCATCACACGTCCAAACGTGTGCATTGTCAGGTAAGTTACCCGTTGTGTCGTTTCCATGTATAATTTTTCCTGGTAGCTGCCTATGGTTCGCGATTCTGCTCATCGATGTCACTATGTCCATAAATGTTGCTTTGTCAAATTGGTCATTCCGTCGTGGGGTCCCATTCCACATGGCCCATGTTCGCCAACTACGCCTTTGTCGTTTGCAGTGAAATCATCTTAATTAACGTCAAAAATTTTGCTATTATGTCCATATCGCCTGCCACTTTAGAAACTTCTGTTTCTACTTTTAATTCCTCTGATGCATCATGCCAACTCACTGCCTCGTCATCGCTGATGTAAGAATTCCTCTCGTCGCTGTACTGTTGAAACCAAAATGAAACATCATCCCGTGACTACTTTGTCATACATGGGTCCACATCATCGATCCTTTGATGTGCGTTGTCGTTGATGGTGTCCAATCTAACGATTTCATGCATTTGCTCGTCCAGCTCATCGCTTGTCAAACCCCAGATAGAATTAGGCCTTACCGCTTGAATATTCTCGTTACCAACGTCTACCGCAATGAGACCATTCTCGGAGGAGCCGTCGTTGTTCATCTGGTCAATGCCACATCAATATTTGCATACATCAAACTATACTCACAACACCTGCTCTTTGTATGTTTTTGTTCGTATCAAAGCCATGGAGGTAGCCATTGCCATTCTTTTCGTGTATCCGCCTGACGAGTTGGATTCATTGCTTTCAAATTTATTATCGGATTCATGCGTTCCACTACCGAGGCTAGGGTTTCGTCTACCATGGCCTTGAATTTCTCTATCGATGTTAGGTCTTTGTCATCTTACCACCACATGATCCACGTTTGTAGCCACATCTGTGTGTATTCTGGGCCTACTTTGTTGTTAGATGCCGATGATATCCAAATTCGCCCAATGGTTTGATAAAACTCCACGGGTATCTGTTCCCCCTTTCGATATGGCAGTGTGGGGCCCACGTGACATGTCGCCCATCAAACTGCTTCCGTGGATGGTCCACGTCATCACCCTGTCAAACCGCTAGTATCATTTCTTCACCACCAGTCCTCCTTTAAATCCATCGACGACATTCTATTTATCCTTAAACACCATGTCAAATTATCTTTGGCCACTTCATAGCTGTGATGCTGCATTGGCCATCTTTGACCAATATTTCAACCTTGTCGGTTGCTGAGTCTTTCCTTGTCACTTAGTCCGTATGGGGTCTCCTTCTACCTACAAAGACCAAATTAACATATTATAAATCAACACCATGACCACCATTAAACTGAAGCTTAAATGATGAAAAATTCTCTAATTTATTTATTTTAAATTTATATATATAGAATATATATATATACAAACTTATTTTTATTATTATTTTTTTTTATATTGTTTTCATTATCTGAACCACCCATGACAAGAAACACCAACACTCGACCATAAACTTGCTAAAGACAAAAAAAAAATTGATGATAAAGTTGTCAAAAACAAAAATGATGATAAAAGTGGTTGACAAAAAAAAAACGTCGACAAGAAAAAGTTGTCGACAATAAAATATCGTCGACAAGAAAAAGTCGTCGACAATAAAAAAATCATCGACAATAAAATATTGTCGACAAGAAAAAATCATCGACAATAGAATATTGTCGACAAGCACCAACAACAATTGCAAAACCCACGACAAAACGAAGGCATAGACCCTTAAAACAAACTGCAAACATCGAACTTTCAAAACAAAAAGGTGGGTCCCCAATTTTTTGGGGCTCGTTGTGGAGCAGCCACAACAGGTAAGGGTCTGAGATATTAAAATAAAGATAAAGAAATAAAAAATACAACCAAGGATCGTAACAAGGTCAATGTGTGATCAATCATACAATCTCAAATAGACTGAATAACAAAAGTCCAAGTTCATTTCATGCATATGCTTAGTGGAAAAAGAGGACTAATAGGTAAAAGTAAGGACATTCCGCAAACATTTTCATACAAAGAGAGGTTTAACCAATCATGACATTGTCTTATAATACAACCAAGCACGATTTTCTATTACTCAAAATCCAAAATTATAAATGGAGAGTTCAAAATTGTCTTTCTCAAAAGGGTCAAAGGATTATTACAATGAACCTAAGGATCCTATTTATAGCAAGGTATTTACCCCTTTCACCCTAAGTGAAAATGTTTCAGTGATACATTTTTAAAGCAAAATGATAAAACAATCATTTTTAGTCCTCAATTCTTCCTACCAACCATGATGTTGTCAATTCATTAGAATTTGACGGATCATCGGTTTGATGGATCACAAGTCTGATAGATCACTAGTTATTTGACTTAGTTCTTTCTATTGTGCCACTACTTGGGTGCTACAAAATCAGTGATGATTCCAAATTTGTCAACTCCTCCCAATTTTCCTTGGGTTTCCTTATTGCTCGTGTCTAGCTTCTTCTATCAAGTCTATCATTACGGATCAAGGTAGCACCTCATACTATGGTAACATGACTTTACTTTTTAATATCGACTAGGCATGAAAAATAACATTCTTGCATATGTGACAAGGTACCTCTAATATCAATTTGTAAAAGCAAAAAAAGTCATTGAATAAGGAAGTTATATCATTGTGAGATTTCTTATCATGAATGGGTGGTGATTTTGATGGATTCCATATCCATATTACCAAGATCATGGAGTTGACATGACAATCAAAGTTGGTATCAAAGATGTTTTAAGTAAAAGTATAAAAGATGTAGTGTGGTTGCACACAATATCATTATTAATAAAAACAAAGCCTTTACTATAAAATTTCAAGTAAATCTACATACATCTTTTGAAATCCATTTGAAGTTTAGTTCACTATTCCATTTAGAGATTGATAGTCAAGTTGAAAGGGTGATCTAAATGGTGCAGGGTATAATGGATAATATGATAGGCAAACAATATAAATGGATGATTTTTTTGTAGTTAATCATGTTTACAAACAAAAATAACTACCACTCATTGATTAGGAGACTCCCTTTAAGGTATATATGGATGAAAATATTAAACCTTATTGAATTGGAATAGACATGAATTTAGCGGTATCATTGGACTTGAATTATTGTAGTAGTATGATCAACCAAGACATCTAATAAAAAATAATAGGAAGAAGCATTTGATAAGCAAAGTAGTTATGTTGATTAGTATTAGTCTTAAAAGATGCTCCTTATTAAAGATAAGCTCTTATTGTTTGTAAGACTACTTAAGATTTTAACTCATTTTAAAAAAAAAACTCAAAGATATATGTTAGATATATTAACCTCTTTGATATCACATAGAGGTGATCAATTATCCTTTTGATTGTCTTACTCTCTGTCTTCTACATTATCTCAATTTTTATGTGTATTTCATGTATTGTTACTAAAACCTTATATTTTTCCCCCAAGGGCTAGGTGGATTGGTAGTTGTCTGCCTAGCCAGACACTTACCAAGAAGAGACCTAAGTTCAAACCTTGGAGGTATGCTTGTTTGTTTGCGAAGGTAGTAGTTTAATCTGAATTCTTTAAGTGTGTGCTAGATCGATGATGATAGTACGAACCCCAAGCAATCGGTAGTCCCTCTCATGTTGAGTCAACAATAACAAGGTGGTATAGGCTTGTTGGGAGCAGTCCTTGTGGTTTGAAGCTTGCACTTGTCAGTTACTAAAAATAGTGTGGATGTAACCAACTCCCCTATGTATAAAAAACTTATATTTCTATTATTTTGCTTGTGTTGAATTGAAATGCATTATAAATATTTCTAACAATATATTTTCAAATCTTGTCGAAGTGGACGCTTGTTCCTTTCCTGGTGCTTTCAACGGCGTAAAAGGTTTAAATTAATCGTGGCATGATGGTTATAGGAACAAACTATGCGGAGATTTGTGTGACGGCTTCAAAGCGGATGACACAGAATATTGTGGCGGCCATAAAAAGTCAAACAACCTACCCAAATTCATGGCGGCTACCAATTCCACCATGTAAAATAAAAACAAAAAATAATATATTTTCAAATCAAAAAATAAAAACATAAAAATATATATCTAAAATTTTAATATTATAAATTAATAATTAAAAAATTTAAAAAAAAAAATCATCAATATTTAATTCTTTTAAATAATAAACTAAAAAACAAAACTTATGAAGATTCAATTTTCATAAATTTTTATACAAATTCTATTATTAGATGACTTTAAGAGATTGAATGTCCACTTTTTCGATAAGACAATACTAACCTTAAAAATCTAATATGTACAAATTCTATTATTAGGTGACTTTAAGAGATTGAATGTCCACCTTTCCTACAAGACAATGTTAATCTTAAGAATCTAATACTAATATTTATATAATATTTATTTGTATAGTGTAGTTGGTGAAAGTTTTAGGTGTTGGTAAAGGTTGACTTAGGTTCAATTTTTTTAATTCATCCTGCAAATACAAGGTACAGTTGGGAATGTCTTATGTGTTGGTAGAGGTCGACAAGGTTCTATTCCCCGTATCCACCATGTTGATACTTAAATGAATGTGTTATTCCCCTATTGACAAGTATAGCGCTTGGCCCTACAAAGGGTCATGGTTGGGAGGGGACTGCTCATCCCCATGTGTCAATCGTAGGGGTTTATCACACTAACCACCAAAATATGACCCTCACGGGTTAGGTGGATTGGTAAGTGCAGGTTGACCCCCAAGGGCTAAGTGGATTGGTAAGTGCAAGTGTGGCTGGGAATTTACCAAGAAGAGACCTAGGTTCAAATGTTGGGGGAAGCCAAGCCCTTTGCAAAGGTAGTAATCTGCTCTGAATCATCTGAGTGCGCACTAGACTAACGATGACGGTATGATTCCCGAGCGACAGGTGATCCCATCTCACGTTAAGTTAATATAAACGAGACAAATAAATTTGTTAAATGCAGTCCATGTAATTTGAACATGGGCTAACTAACTATTTAAAAATTAATGATTGTAACCAACTCACCAACTCTCCTTTATTATAATAATATATATAAATAAATATAAAAAATGTTTGTACCATTGCATAAGAACTTTAAAAAAAATTAGTTGGAATCCGATCCTCTAAAGAATCAACAACTAATTAACGTACCCTTTATAAGCATTATTTTGTATAATTTGTTTAATCATAAAATTGACAAATACAATCGTGATAGCCTCATGTTCCCTTAAAACGAATTGAGGCTCAATCTCCACGCTATGTCTTCTATTACACAAAAAAGAGGAAAATATAATTCGAAGTTTTCTACCCATACTCCACCCAAGTGTTAGGAGGGACTATCCGGCTATCCTTTGAATCATGTCACTTGTAAGAGTTTTCAGAGAATTTTTTCCCTGATTCTAAACAATCATATTAGTTGTAAGAGTTTTATTTTAACTTAAAAAAATCAATAATAGTTAGGAGGTCTAAGTTTAAATCTCAGGTTTCGTTGGACTGAACGTTTGTTTCTTTCCTGGTGCTTTCAGCCTAAAAGATTTAAAATGATTGTGGCAGGGTGGTTATAGGGACGGACTGCGCGAAGATCCGTGTGACAGCTTCCGAAACGAACTGCGCAAAATACTGTGGCGGCCATAAAAGCTGGACAGCCTGCCGGTAACCATGTTAAAAAAATAAATAAATAAATAAAATAAAAAACTAACTTTTGCTGATTCTAAACAACTATATATTATCAAAGTATCAACTTAAACATAAATAATAAAGTCTAAAAATACTCACGTGGCTTTTATGCCTGAAGAAACCGTGGGCTAAAACTGTGGTCAAGCATATGCTCATGCTTGAGAAGAAACAAACCGACGGTAACGAGTCACGAACACATATCATGCAGGAACCTCGCCCAACAATAGCTCCAAGTTAGATTTATAGAAAGGTGGTCCTCACGCCCAGCAATAGCTCCAAGTTAGATTTTTAGAAAGGTGGTCCTCATACTGTATGATGAAAATTAGTTGAGTTATCATTTGTCCATCTTTACTGATAGAAAATTAATAGGAAAGGTGAGGAGGTGGTCCTCATATGTTTAGATTCTTATTGTAGGATGAAAATTAGTTGAGTAATCGTTGTCCATCCATAATGGAAGGAATTCCAAACTTCCAATAATGCCCTCACAAACAAGAGGCCGTCCTTCATCTCTGGTTTTCTATGGAAATTCCCATTGGCATGGGAAGACCTCTAGGAACGACATAGACAAACAATATATGCCATCTATTCTGGCCTAAAAGTTAAGAATCCTCAGTCTGTCATAACCCAAATAGAAGAAAATGGAGTTAATAGAAACAAGAATGGAAGAAGGAAAGCTAGGGAATAGTGTGAATATAGTGGTTGCAGTGGATGAAAGCCAAGAGAGCATGCGTGCTTGTCAATGGGCTTGCACCCACCTCTTGCCTACTCAACCATACAACTTTACACTCCTCCATGTTCAGCCCCCTCTTTGTGTTTCGACTGGCCCTGGTAATTCTTCATCTCCATACTGTTCCTGGCATTCCTCAATCTGTATATGAGATCTGCAATTCAAATGCATCTATTAATTATGTGATTTTGTGGGTTCTATATTGTGTAGCCTACATCTTGAGCAGCAAGGTGTTTTATCTTCTGGAATTGGATGCAAAGAGGGCCACCCAGAGGGTTTTGAGGCGAGCTCTGCATATTTGTAATTATTACAATGTGAAGGCAAACACCCATGTTGTGACTGGGGAGGCGAAGGAGAAGATCTGTGAAGCTGCTCAGAAGTTGGAAGCACATTTTCTAGTGATGGGCAGTCATGGCCATGGTCCTTTCATCAGGTAATACTTTCAATAATCCGTCTGTATCTGCTTTTGTGCCATTTGCAACGTTCATTGAAGATATAATTTGCAGCTAATTAAGTAGTGATACATTGAAACTTGCAGAGCAATTAAGGGAAGTGTGAGTGATTACTGCTCCCGGAATGCCATGTGCCCAGTTCTTGTTGTTAACAAAAAGGTTTCATAGGGATTGCTGATAGGGGAGAAGACTGCCATTGTTGGCTTCGTGGCGTCAAATGAGAGATGAATACTAAAACGAGGTTTGGAGAAACACACAAAGGCTATGATAAGGCTTTTTGAAGTTGATGCATCAACTTCAAGGGATGCAGCATTTTTTTTTTTTTCCTCTGAACATTTTGTTAAGAAGTCCATAACCCAGATTCAAGTATTGTGCTTGGTTTCATTGGGACCTAAGATCTTATGATTGTCCTATGCACACCACTGTATGCCATGTTAATATTCCTTTCATTTTCTTTGCACCCAATCCTTTCATTAACTGTGTTCTGTATGCCATGTTAATATTCCTTGGGTTCTGTATGCCAGGTTAATATTCTTTAAATCCAATTTTTTTATTAGCTGTTTTATGGAATTTAAGTGGTTTATAAATTTTAACATTTGTTATTCTTTTTTTTAATGAGGTAACAAGTTTAAAGGTGTAAATTGTATTCTGTATACCATGTTAATTTTCCTTTCATTTTTATTGTACCCAATTTTTCATGCTGCGGGATTTGAGTGGTTTATAAATTTTAACCGTTTGCTATATTTTGTGAATGGGGTAGTAGGTTTAAAGATGCAAATCCTTGATCCCATTTTTTTTGTGGGTTCTCACCCTTATTACTATCAAATTTAAACATGTTTATAAAAATTGGTACAAATTTAATAATATATTTTATGACTAAAATTTGGTTCTAATGGAACATTTAGAAGCTTCCGAGCAATCAACTATGTTGGTTCCTTTACCTGAAGCTTCTCTGGTTTATATAATAATGTTCTAGCAGTAGACGTTCTGAAAAATGTCCCAATGTTCCTAAACACGCCTCCCATCCTTTAAAGAGTAGTCCCGACATTTTGACGTCTTCCCAGAAGATTTTGGGACTTTTAAAATTTACGTTCATTAACCCATGTAATTGGTTTAAATCTTGCGTTATCTCGCCCTCAACGCAAAACTAACATCCTGGATTGGTAAGCTTTTCCGTTGTGATGTTTATTAAGATGAGTTTTTTGGAAGCAAGTTTGGTAAAATAATAAATTATCCTGATAAAAATAAAATATGTTATTTTATGTGAAGGATTTAAATTTTAAATTTTAAATTATTTATATAAAGTTATAAAATTTTATTATTATTTAAACTTAACCATTCTTTAAATATATTATTATTATTATTTAAATTGGTTATTTGGGATTGACATGATCTTCACCTGAATTACATTACATCATCATCATGGTATTATAACAAAGCTTGAATATTATTCATGTATCTTTTGTCAAGATTTGAACCTTATCTCTTCTTTAAATATCGGATCGAGGAATCTATCTGGTTGAATTAAAGCGCGTAATCTCTTATATATATATATATATATATATATATATATATATATATATATATATATATATAAAAGAGATTACGCGCTTTAATTCAACCAATTAGATTCCTTGATATTTAAAGAGGAGACAATATATATAAGAGATCACATGGTTTAGCTCAACCAATTAGATTCCTCAATATTTAAAGAGGAGATCAAGGTTCAAATCTTGCCAAGAGATACATATATAGATTTGGTTAGTGTAACGACCCAAAAATCTAACTAATCTAAGGAAGGATTTTTTTTTGTACAAACATATACTCGAGAGGGATTGATATATCCTAACTAGCATATGTCATACTATGAATTTATCTAAATTAATCTAATGTTTTAAATTGTTTGTCTCATACCTACGATAAGCCAACTTATCCTCTTATCTATCAAAAGGATACACCCATCCCTATACCATACATATGTTAGGTAATGGAGCCAAATAAATAAGAAAGGAATTAATTGCCAAGGAGTATTGTTGATGGGCAATGATCAACAATAGGCCCTTGAACAGGGTTCCAAGGGGCAACATTAAATATTTAATTAACATTAAATATTTAATTACCATTAAATATTGTTGATGGAGAAATTTTTTATTGAAAATTTATGGCTGGCAATTTAACTATATTTTCTTGGTGAAAAAAACTTGTCATAAAATGTGATAAGCGTAAGGGTGGTTGTCAGCCCATGTTTTTGACTCATTGTATTCTGACACCACTATGTGGTTTCGGGTAGAGGAAAAGCCACAAATCTCTATACATTTTTTACTGTAAAGACTGTCTCTATGGTGGAATGCTCTTTTCTAGTTTGGAGGAAGAGAGGGAAGGAGACATTATACAAGAGGAAAATATTGTTGTATTGTTAATAATACAAAGGATTGATTGTTTCTTCGTGGACGTAGGATACACTGTTCGAACCACGTATATCGTCTCTTACATTTGTGTGATTGTTTATTATTTATTGCACTGCTTAACTAGGGTTTGAACTATTTTTCCATTATCGCTATTATAATTTGTGATTCGCATAGGCTGTGTATTGTTTGTACATGGTGAATTTTCAACAATTGGTATCAGAGCTGTCTTGTTGGGAAAGGGCACTCACAGGAGATTTTTCTATTCGAGTGGAAGAAATGGAAGAAAGTTCGAAGTTTAAACTTGAGAAGTTTACTGAACAAAATTTTGGTATGTGAAAAACCAAAGTGGAGGATTATTAGTATCAAAATGATGATCTGTACTTGGCTTTGAAAGGGAAAACTGATGGTAAACCTAGGACGATGGATGATGATGAATGGGATCTGATAGACAGGAGGGCACTGGGGGTGATCTAATTGAGCCTGGCTGATTCTATTGCATACAACATCGGAAAGGAAAAGACCACCAAAGGAGTCATGGATACACTAGCTAAATTGTATGAAAAACCCTCAGCTTCAAATAAAATTTTTTTGATTAGAAAGCTATTTACTATGAAGTTGCAAGAGGGTGGATCTATCCAAGAACACCTTAACGAGTTTTATGTTGTTATGGGTTCTTTAAAATTTGTAGGGATTTATTTTGATGATGAGGTTATAGATTTAGGGTTTCTTTGTTCACTACCAAACTCGTGGGGTAGCGTTGTAATAGTAGTGAGTAATTTTGTTCTTGGATCTGGAAAGCTAGTGTTTTATGATGTGATTAGCACAATTTTTAGTGAGGATATGAGGAGAAAATCCTCAGGGGAGGCTTCATCATCTGGAGTAGCACTATCTATAGAAAGCAGAGGTAGAAACAGAGAAAGAGGAAAAGCCCAAGCTAGAGGAAAAAACCAGAATAGAAGAAAATCGAAAGGTAGATCTAAAAGTAGAGACAAAAGCAATATTGATTGTTGGCATTATGGGAAGAGTGGACACTTCAAGAGGGAGTGCAAATATAGAAAAAAAAATGAGAACAATAGTGGAAATGATGCTCAAGAGGTAAACATTGTAGGTGCAATTTATCAAGATGCCCTGATTCTTGCAACAAATTTCACAAGCAAGTATTGGGTTATGGACTCTAGATCTTCTTATCATGTCACTTCTCATAGGGAGTACTTTACTGGTTATACTCCAGGTCATTATGGAGAGGTTTTGTTGGGCAATAACTATCCATGTGAGATTATGGGTATTGGCACGGTGAATGTAAAGTTGCCAAATGGAAATATTTGGGTGCTTAAAAATGTTAGGCACATTCTTGATCTGAAGAAGAGCCTGATTTTAGCCAATGCACTTGATTTGGAGGGATGCAACACTACTTTCAAAAACTGGCAATGGAGAGTGACAAAGGGTTCAATGGTGATTGCAAAAGGTGAGTTGATTGGAACTTTGTATTTATTGTAGAACTCATCTTATTGTACATTAAACTATGCTACTCAAGTGTTGAGCAAGGTGCAGCAACAATATTGTCATTGTTGTCAACACAGTTAGACAGATCGGTTGATGCAGTGGACAGGAGTTAAGAGGATCTTCAGAGTATGTACAGTGATTTTCCAAAAGATAGAAGTGGCCCATTTGAGAAAAATCAAAAGAAAATCACAAGGAAGAAAATTGTCGCGATATCGCGACATGTTGAGAAGAAAGAAAAACTGTCGCGATATCGTGACATGTTCGAAGAGAAAGAGCAAGAAAGAAAAACTGTCGCGATATCGCGACATGTTCGAAGAGAAAGCGCAAGCAAGAAAAACTGTCGTGATTTCGCGACATGTTCGGAGAGAAAGAGCAAGAAAGAAAAACTGTCGCGATTTCGCGACATGTTGGAAGAGAAAAAGACAAGTAGAAAAAGTGTCATGATTTCGCGACATATTGCAAGAGAAAGAGGAGAGAGAAAAAGGTGTCGCGATTTCACGACATGTTTCATTTTCGCGGTCCAAAGCGAAGAGAAAGAGGAGAGAGAAAAAGGTGTCGCGATTTCGCGACATGTTTCATTTTCGCGGTCCAAAGCGAAGAGAAAGAGGAGAGAGAAAAAGGTGTCGCGATTTCGCGACATGTTTCATTTTCGTGGTCCAAAGTGAAGAGAAAGAGGAGAGAGAAAAAGGTGTCGCGATTTCGTGACATGTTTCATTTTCGCGGTCCGAAGCGAAGAGGAAGGCAGAGAAAGAAAAAGTGTCGCGATTTCGCGACATATTGCAAGGAAGGTTGTACGGACGAAAAAGTGTCACGATTTCATGACATATTGCAAGGAAGGTTGTACGGACGAAAAAGTGTCGTGATTTTGTGACATATTGCAAGGAAGATTGTACGAACAAAAAAGTGTCGCGATTTCGCGACATGTTGCAGGAGAGAGAGTCCGAAAGAAAAAGTGTCATGATTTCGTGACATGTTGCAGGAGAGAGAGTCCGAGAGAAAAAGTGTCGCGATTTCGCGACATGTTGCAAGAGAAAGAGTCCGAGAGAAAAAGTGTCGCGATTTCGCGACATGTTGCAGGAGAGAGAGTCCGAGAGAAAAAGTGTCGCGATTTCGCGACATGTCGGGTTTTCAAGGAGAGAGAGTCCGAGATAAAAAGTGTCGCGATATCGCGACATGTCGGGTTTTCATGACCCGAAGGCAAGAGAAAGAGCTAAGGAGAAAAAGTGTCGCGATATCGTGACATGTCGGGTTTTCGTGACTCGAAGGCAAGAGAGAGAGTCCAGGAGAAAAAGTGTCACGATATCGTGACATGTCGGGTTTTCGCGAATCGAAGGCAAGAGAAAGAGCAAAGGAGAGAAAGTGTCGCGATATCGCGACATGTCGCATTTTCGCGACTAAAGGAGGAGAGAGAAAGTAAGAAGGCGAAAGTGTCACGATATTATGACAAAAGTAAAGAGGAAGAGCAAGGAGGCGAAAGTGTCATGATATCGCGACATGATGTGTTTTCGCGGGTGCAAAGCCGAGAAGAGGACAAAGAGGCAGAAGTGTCACGATTTCGCGATAGGTCACTTTGGCACGAGCAAAGAAGAGAACCCAACCGAAATAAGATATGTGATAGTTAACTGGAGTTATACGGCAGTTACAGGTGCAGTTGTAGAAGAAATTCATGCAAATAAAATAAGAAGAGTTAACTGAAGTCAGTACGTCAGTTACAGGTGCAGTGATAGTGAAAACGCATGCATGCACAAAAAAGAAAGCGAATAGTCACTAAGGAAAATATGAACAGTCATGACCAAGAAGACGAACAATCATGGTAAAGGTATATGTGTCAATTCGTTGCATGTAACGTAATGCCTACTCTATATATACAAAAGGAGTTACATATAAAAGGCATTACAATTGACAAGTGGCAGATAAGAATATGAAAGAAATAGTTACAATTGACAAGTGGCATATGAGAAATGAAAGAAGGAGTTATAACTAGAGTTACAAAGCGAAAGGATTGTTATAAAAGGAGGTCTATGTGGAGAATTAGGAGCGACTGATATAGAGTGTGAGTGCGCTGCCAAAAGAGGGAAAGTGTTGCTGAAAAGAGTGAAAGCGCTCGGGATTAAAGTGAGGCGGATTTAATCTTGCAAAGGGAGCAAGAGGAGAGCGAGCAGGGTGTGTGATGTGTGAAGAAGTGGGCAAATGTTGAGAAAGCAATAGACCAGACAGGTTCTTGTAAAAGTGAAGGCATCTTTATGTCAATAATCTAGATTCAGAATAGAAGTCCAAGTTGGTGCTTGGCATCAGGGGTTGGTGCTCCTTCCAGTTGGTGCTGATAAATCAAGGGTTGGTGCTCCTTTGTGTTGGGGTTGGTGCTTTCATTTGGGGGGTGGTGCTCTTTTGTTGGTGATAAATCGGGGTTGGTGCTCCTTTCTATTGGTGCAGATAAATCAGGGGTTGGTGCTCCTTTCTATTGGTGCAGATAAATCAGGGGTTGGTGCTCCTTCTAGTGGGTGCTGGTAAATTGATTGTAAAATTGATATTTTGCAAAGGCTAGATTTGGATGGGAGTCCAAACAGTCAATTTTGAGGAGTAGCCAAAACTGGTGAACCTCATTACATCTTGTGTTGTGTGATGCTCTTTGGTATATTTGCTTTATTGGGTTTTTAGCTTTCTTTGTTTTGGCATTAAGAATTGAAGATTTAAGTTTTTAAGAGCTACATTGATTCACCCCCCCTCTTAGTGTCATTGTGAGACTAACAATTGGTATTAGAGCCAGTTTCCCTTGATAGGCTAAATCAGCTAGGGTTGATCTTGGAAGTGAGACAATGGCAGGTGGTGAAGGATTCTCATCAAACAAAGCACCATTGTTGGATGGAACTAATTACACATTTTGGAAACTCAGGATGCAGACATATCTTTGTGCTTTGGGATATGACATTTGGGATTCGGTAGATAGTGGATACACAATACCCACCACTTCTCCAACCGATGCTGCCGGTAAGAAATTGTTTGAGAATAACTCAAAAGCAAAGAATGCCATCATGTGCGGATTAATGGATAGTGAACTAGTAAAAATTATGGGTTGTAAAACGGCAAAAGAAATATGGGACAAACTGAGGAGCATTCATGAAGGAGATGATAAGATCAAGGAGGCCAAGTTACAAACGCATCCTCATTTCGAAGCATTAAATATGAATGACGATGAGAACATAGAGGCATACATGCTGAGGGTTAATGGAATCATTAATGCGATTAGAGGACTCGACGAGAAAATGGAAGATGTTGTCATCGTGAAAAAGGTACTAAGATCTCTTTCCAAAAGATTTGATTCTAAAGTTTCAGCAATAGAAGAAGCTAAAGATCTAAATACATTTAGTATGGATGAGATGCATGGTTCTTTGACTGCATATGAGATGAGAATAGGAAAAACCAAACCAACAAAAAGAGAAGCTGCTTTTAAAGCACATAAAAAGATAAAAGCAAAACAAGAATCTGAGGAAGAAGAGACATCGGATGAAATGGAAGCAAACTTTGTTCGAAAACTAATAAGGGGAAAAGAAAAATACAGAGGAAAGCTACCATTTAAGTGTTTCGAGATGTGGAGGCGTTGGGCATGTTGCGACTAAATGTCCACTTAATGAGAAGGACGAAAGTGATGAAGGATCGCACCAAGAAAGAAGTGACTGGAAGAAAAAACCAAATTTCAGAAACAACCACTTCAGGAAGAAAAGTTTCATCTCCAAGAATGTCAGTTCATCAGAAGATAGCTCCAGTGAGGATTCTGAAGAAGAAACAGATGAAGCTCTTTTCATGGCATTCGAAGAAGAAAAAATAGAGGAAAAATAGGAATGTAATGAAAAACTTGAGGCTGAAGGCTGAAGTATATCTAGAAGGTGAGTTGATCGTTGCACTTGAAGAGTTGGGTATAGAAAGGAAAAAGAACAAAATACTATCCAAGAAGTTGGAAGAATATGAGGATAATATTGAAGATCTCTTCTTGCAAATTCATAAAACCAAGAAAATAGAAGAAGCTTTGAAGTCACACCTGGATGATAAAAGTGATGTTTGCGGAAAACAAGAAGAGGAGATTTTTTTATTGAGGAAACAACTAGAAGAGGCCAATACAAATCTCAAATTTGAGAAGAGCACAGAGTTGCTAGATAAAATGATAAGGCAACAAATAAGCCCCATGTCTAAGCTTGGTCTTGGATATGAAGTTGAACAACCTTCATCTTCTAAATCTACAAGAGAATAAGAAGTCCACTGCTAAAGGATCAAAGCAAGAAACGTTTGAAGCTGAAACTTCAAAAGGAAGAAAATCTCAAAGGAGATCTACAACAAAGCAACCACAACAAAAGAGGTTCTATCACTCTCACTTTATTCATAATAATGCTTGTAATGGCTATTGTTTTAGATGCAACCTTTATGGTCACAAGGCAATGTATTGTGGTTTGAATAATAGATCAAAGAGTTATCTTTGGTAGAAATACATCTCGTTGAACACCATGTGCAATGTTTTAAATGTAATGGTCATGGGCACATAGCAAGGTCTTGTCCAAGAAATTTTGTATCTAATCTATGGCAAGACAGTAGATTTCATCAGACGCAAAGAATGCAACACAGATAGGGAAGAAATCATGTGCATCAAAGAAAGGAAAATAATCATCCATCAAGGATGTACAAGAGACAACCACCCAAGAGAAATGCTCAAATTCACGAAAAGGTTCAAAATAGGGATGCAGTTGAAAACCTTCAGCTAAGTTCAAGAAAGATTGGAGAAAGAAAGAAGAGAGGAAATTGTGTCTCCTTGGACTGAAGGAGATTACTCCACTATTGCAGTAAGCAACTCCAGGTAGCACATCCTCAAGGGGAGCAATCTTGAAGTTTCATTTTAATGCTCCTATGTATTTGTTTGATTACCTGAGGATGAAAGGCAAGTAGTCAGGGAAGTTGTATAGTTGTCGAAATATGTTTTCAGTTCATATAGTTTGTGGAAGTGTCGTGAAGTGTGGTGATTAAATTGAGAGTTGTCATTATTGGTAGTATTGTTGTATGTCATTGTTGTACTGGTGATGGTTCTTACTGCCATTGTCAAAAGTTAAGGATTATAACAGTTCAGATGATTTGGTTGGTTTTGTGGTACTGTGTTTGATGCTTGCACTGAGTTGGCAGTAAAATTGCAGTGTTGGTACAGTGTTGGACAAAAGTTGGTACAAGTGTGAGTCACTTGTCAATTTTGTTGACAGATGTGAAATCAACGTTTTGAATGGGAAGATTGAAGGAGAGGTTTATAATGAGTAGCCAGATGGTTTCCAGCCTGGTGATGATTGGTTGAGTTGATTGATTGAGCCTTTGAAGAAGGCCTTTGGGAAATATTTGAGGACAATGTTGGTATAGATTTCCAGATGCAGATTTGGGCAGGATGTGTAGATGACAGAAAGAGTACCAGTGGAGGTGCATTCTATCTTGGAGATAGATTGGTCACATGGAACAGTAAGAAACAAGAGTCAGTTTTCTTATCCACAACAGAAGTAGAATATATTGCAGCGATAGTGTGTTGTACGTAGAGGGAGCATTTATATATTTAATTATCTTTTTGCTCATGTTTATAATTTTTGCTAACTGTCATAATGTGTGCCTGAGAATGTTGTGCATGGACTCAGGGGGATTCTGCAGCAGCCCTTTGGTATTATTGTCAAAGGGGGAGAAGAATTACGAGGAATGTGCATGTGTGTTGCCAACAATTCCAAAGGGGGAGATTGTTGAGCAAGGTGCAGCAACAGTATTGTCATTGTTGTCAACACAATCAGACGGATTGGTTGATGCAAGTGGATAGGAGTTAAGAGGATCTTCAGAGTATGTACAGTGATTTTCCAAAAGATAGAAGTGGCCCATTTGAGAAAAATCAAAAGAAAATCACAAGGAAGAAAACTGTCGCGATATCACGACATGTTGAGAAGAAAGAAAACTGTCGCGATATCGCGACATGTTGAGAAGAAAGAAAAATGTCACGATATCGTGACATGTTGAGAAGAAAAACTATCGTGATATCATGACATGTTCGGAGAGAAAGCGCAAGCAAGCAAAACTATCGCGATTTCGCGACATGTTCAGAGAGAAAGCGCAAGAAAGAAAAACTATCACGATTTCGTGACATGTTGGAAGAGAAAGAGACAAGTAGAAAAAGTGTCATGATTTCATGACATATTGGAAGAGAAAGAGGAGAGAGAAAAAGGTGTCACGATTTCACGACATGTTTCATTTTTGCGGTCCAAAGCGAAGAGAAAGAGGAGAGAGAAAAAGGTGTCACGATTTCGTGACATGTTTCATTTTCGCGGTCCAAAGCGAAGAGAAAGAGGAGAGAGAAAAAGGTGTCGCGATTTCGCGACATGTTTCATTTTCACGATCCAAAGCGAAGAGAAAGAGGAGAGAGAAAAAGGTGTCGCGATTTCGCGACATGTTTCATTTTTGCGGTCCAAAGCGAAGAGAAAGAGGAGAGAGAAAAAGGTGTCACGATTTTGTGACATATTGCAAGGAAGGTTGTACATACGAAAAAGTGTCACGATTTCGCAACATATTGCAAGGAAGGTTGTACGGACGAAAAAGTGTCATGATTTCGTGACATATTGCAAGGAAGATTGTACGGACGAAAAAGTGTCGCGATTTCGCGACATGTTGTAGGAGAGAGAGTTCGAAAGAAAAAGTGTCATGATTTCGCGACATGTTGCAGGAGAGAGAGTCCGAGAGAAAAAGTGTCATGATTTCGTGACATGTTGCAGGAGAAAGAGTCCGAGAGAAAAAGTGTCACGATTTTGCGACATGTTGCAGGAGAGAGGGTCTGAAATAAAAAGTGTCGTTATTTCACGACATGTTGCGGAGAGAGAGTCCAAGAGAAAAAGTGTCGCGATATCGCGACATGTCGGGTTTTCATGACCCAAAGGCAAGAGAAAGAGCTAAGGAGAAAAAGTGTCGCGATATCGTGACATGTCGGGTTTTCATGACCCGAAGGCAAGAGAGAGAGTCCAGGAGAAAAAGTGTCGCGATATCGCGACATGTCGAGTTTTGCGAACCGAAGGCAAGAGAAAGAGCAAAGGAGAGAAAGTGTCGCGATATCGCGACATGTCACATTTTTACGACTAAAGGAGGAGAGAGAAAGTAAGAAGGCAGAAGTGTCGCGATATCACGACAAAAGTAAAGAGGAAGAGCAAGGAGGCGAAAGTGTCACGATATCGCGACATGTGTTTTCGCGGGTGCAAATCCGAGAAGAGGACAAAGAGGCAGAAGTGTCGCGATTTCGCGACAGGTCACTTTGGCGCGAGCAAAGAAGAGAACCCAACCAAAATAAGATATGTGATAGTTAACTGGAGTTATATGGCAGTTACAGGTGCAGTTGTAGAAGAAATTCATGTAGATAAAATAAGAAGAGTTAACTGAAGTCAGTACGTCAGTTATAGGTGCAGTGACAATGAAAACGCATGCATGCACATAAAAGAAAGCAAACAGTCACTAAGTAAAATACGAATAGTCATGACCAAGAAGATGAACAGTCATGGTAAAGGTATATGTGTCAATTCGTTGCATGTAACGTAATGCCTACTCTATATATACAAAAGGAGTTACATATAAAATGCGTTACAATTGACAAGTGGCAGATAAGAATATGAAAGAAATAGTTACAATTGACAAGTGGCGTATGAGAAATGAAAGAAGGTGTTATAACTGGAGTTACAAAGAGAAAGGATTGTTATAAAAGGAGGTCTGGAGAATTAGGAGCGGCTGATATAGAGTGTGAGTGCGCTACCAAAAGAGGGAAAGTGTTGCTGAAAAGAGTGAAAGCGCTCAGGATTAAAGTGAGGCAGATTTAATCTTGCAAAGGGAGCAAGAGGAGAGCGAGCAGGGTGTGTGCTATGTGAAGAAGTGGCCAATGTTGAGAAAGCAATAGACCAGACAAGGTCTTGTAAAAGTGAAGGCATCTTTATGTCAATAATCTAGATTCAAAACAAAAGTCCAAGTTGGTGCTTGGCATCAGGGGTTGGTGCTCCTTCCAGTTGGTACTGGTAAATCAGGGGTTGGTGCTCCTTTTTGTTGGTGCAAATAAATCATGGGTTGGTGCTCCTTCCAGTTGGTGCTGGTAAATAAGGGGTTGGTGCTCCTTTCTGTTGGTGCAGATAAATCAGGGGTTGGTGTAGATAAATCAGGGGTTGGTGCTCCTTTCTGTTGGTGCAGATAAACTAGGGGTTGGTGCTCCTTTTTGTTGGTGCAGATAAACCAGGGGTTGGTGCTCCTTCCAGTGGGTGCTGGTAAATTGATTGTAAAATTGATATTTTGCAAAGGCTGGATTTGGATGGGAGTCCAAACAGTCAATTTTGAGGAGTAGCCAAAACTGGTGAACCTCATTACATCTTGTGTTGTGTGATGCTCTTTGGTATATTTGCTTTATTGGGTTTTTAGCTTTCTTTGTTTTGGCATTAAGAATTGAAGATTTAAGTTTTTAAGAGCTACACTGATTCACCCCCCCTCTCAGTGTCATTGTGAAACTAACATCAAGATGATGCGAAAGCATGGCATTTGCAGTTGGGTCATATGAGTGAGAAATGGATGAAAATCCTTCACTCCAAAAAACTATTACCAAAACTCAAGGAGGTTGATTTGGGTTTGTGTGAAGTTTGTGTATACGAAAAATAGAAAAGGGTAAGATTTTTGAAGGTTGGTCTAGAAAGAAAGAAAGAGAAATTAGAGTTAGTTCACTCGGATGTGTGGGGTCCCTCATCGGTACTTTCTCTTGAGGGCTACTCTTATTATATTACCTTCATTGATGATTTCAGCAGGAAGACATGGATCTTCACAATCAAGCACAAATCTGATGTTTTTGACATTTTTTAGAAGTAGAGAGTATTAGTGGAGATTGAGGCAGGTAAGAAAGTAAAATGCCTTAAATCTAACAATGGTGGTGAATATTGCAACAAGGAGTTTGAGGACTATTGCACAAAGGAAGGAATTAGGAGAGTCAAAACTACTTCTAGGACACCACAAGAAAATGCAATCTCGAAGAGGATGAACATAACTATAATGGAGCGTGCCAAAGCCATGAGATTGCATGCAGGGTTGCCATTGTTATGTTGGGCTAGTGCAGTTGATACAATAATTTATTTGATAAACAGAGGACCTTGTACTACATTGGATGGAGGTATTCCATATGAGACTTGGAAAGGTAAATCTGTAAACTACTCTTTCCTTAGAGTATTTGGTTGTGAGGCTTTTGCCCACATAGATAAATAAAATAAGAGTAAGCTTTATGCAAATTCTAGAAAGTATTATTTTCTTGGTTATGGTGTGGATGAGATGGTATATAGGCTATGGGATAATGTTGGTCAGAAAGTTATCAGGAGTAGATATGTGATTTTCAATGAGGATAGGTTGTACAATGATAGGCACATACAGGTTGAAGAGGATGCACCTGAGTTTGTTGACTTAGATGCAATCCTAGAGCATGGTGTAAAAATATAGTCTCTTGTTCAAATTGATGAACATGGTGCTCATGAGGAAGAGCAAGGTGAACAAAAAATTGTTGTTACTCCACCATCATCCCCATAGGAAGTAAGGAGATCTACAAGGGTAAGACATGCACCTGATAGGTATTATCTTGCTTTACATTATGTACCGTACACTGATGCTGGTGAACCAAAATGCTTTCATGAGGCTTTGAAAGTGGATGCTAGGATTAAGTGGGAGCATGCTATGAAGGATGATATGGACTCATTGACTCAAAACCAAACTTGGGATTTGGTTGAGCTTCCCAAGGGCAAAAGGGCATTGCATTGCAAATGGGTGTACAGAGTGAAGGACAAAGTTGATGGTAGCAAGAGGTACAAAGCAAGACTTGTTGTGAAAGGATTTGCATAGAGAAAAGGTATTGACTATGATGACATTTTATCACCTGTAGTAAAAATGACTTCAATTCGGACTATTTTGAGTATAGTTGTAGTAGATCTTTATCTTGAGCAGTTAGATGTGAAGACAACATTCCTTCATGGGGATTTGGAGGAGGAGATCTACATGAACCAACCATAGGGGTTTGAGGTCAAAGGCAAGAAGAGTCGTGTGTGTAAACTAAAAAAGAGCTTGTATAGTTTAAAGCAAGCTCCAAGGCAAAGGTATCTCAAGTTTGACAGTTTCATGATTGAGCATGATTTTACTAGGAGCCAAAGTGACCATTGTGTTTATTTTTAGGCTACAGGAAATGGTAACTTCCTTATTCTCTTATTGTATGTTTATGATATGCTTGTGGCAGGATCCAATATGCAAAATATTAAGAAATTGAAAAGGGAGTTGGCAAGTAATTTTGCCATGAAGGATTTGGGGGAGGCTAAAAAAATCCTTGGCATGAGAATCACTAGAGACAAGAAGAAGAAAACACTGAATTTGTGTCAAGAAAATTATGTGGAAAATGTTCTTAAGAGGTTCAATATGCATGATGCAAAACTGGTAGCCCAACATCTTGCAAAGCACTTTAAGCTCTCAAAGAATCTATGTCCCAAGAAAAAGGAGGAGGAAGAGTACATGAGGAAGGTACCCTATGCTTCAGCAGTTGGTAGTTTGATGTATGCTATGGTGTGTACAAGACCAGACATTGCCCAAGCAATGGGAGTTGTGAGCTGATATATGAGTCATCTAGGTAAATATCACTGGCAAGCAATGAAATGGATACTCAGGTATTTGAAGGGACTTCAAAATTTTGTTTGAATTTTGGAGGTTCCAATTTGAGTTACAGGGCTATGTGGATTCAGATATGGTTGGTGATTTGGATGGTGGGAGGAGCATTACTGGGTATGTATTCACAGTTGGAGGTATAGCAGTGAGTTGGATATCCAAGCTACAACGTGTTGTAGCTCTTTCTACTACGGAGGCTGAGTATGTGGTCATCACGTAAGGTGCCAAAGAGTTCATATGGCTTCATAGGTTTATTGAGGAGATGGATCAGGAGCAAGGATATGGGATACTTTGGAGTGACAACCAAAGTACCATTCATTTAGCGAAGAACTCTACTTTTCACTCATAGACAAAGCACATTCAGTTGAGGTATCACTTCATTCGATCAGAAATGGAGAATGGTTTGGTAAAGTTGGGTAAGATTCACACTTCCCAAAATTTTGCTGATATGCTTACTAAAATTTAACCAAGGAGAAGTTGAGATTTTGCTCTACTTCGGTTGGCCTTAAGGAGTAAGGTCATGTTATGAGAAACTTTCAGTCCTAGGGTGTAGGGATGTTGCATCAATCTTGTCTCCAGGTGGGAGATTGTTAGGTAATTGAGCCAAATTGATAAGAAAGGAATTAATTTCCAAGGAGTATTTTTGATGGGAAATGATCAACAATAGGCCCTTAAACGGGGTTCCAAGGGGCAACATTAAATATTTAATTACCATTAAATATTGTTGATGGAGAATTTTTTATTGAAATTTTATGACTGGCAATTTAACTGTATTTTCTTGGTGAAAAACACTTGTCATAAGAACGTGATAAGCGTATGGGTGGTTATCAGCCCATGTTTTTGGCTCATTGTATTCCGACACCACTATGTGGTTTCGGGTAGAGGAAAAGCCATGAATCTCTATATATTTTGTACTGTAAATACTGCCTCTATGGTGGAATGCTCTTTTTTGGTTTGGAGGAAGAGAGGGGAGGAGACATTATACAAGAGGAGAAGATTGTTGTATTGTTAATAATACAAAGGATTGATTGTTTCTCTGTGGACATAGGGTACACTACCCAAACCACGTATATCTTGTGTCTCTTACATTTGTGTGATTGCTTATTGTTTATTACACTGCTTAACTAGGGTTTGAACTATTTTTCCATTGTCACTATTATTATTTGTTTTTTCGCATAGGCTATGTATTGTTTGTACATGGTTAATTCCCAACAACATAAACCTATCTATGTAGGTATACTAAGTGTACTATGAATAAGCTATCAGTCTCATCCCATGGATGAGCTAACTTATCCCTTTTTGCCTATCAAAAGGGTACGCCCATCACTACACCATACATAAGCCTATCTATGTAGGTGCACTATGCATAGCGTAAAGTAAGCTATCAGTCTCATCCCTATGATGAGCTAACTTATTCCTTTGATCACCCCTAATGATAACCAAGTTTGCTTAAATCTACTTGATGTTTTGTAAATCTATCTAGTTTAGGTTTTTAGAAGAAGTCTTTAAATCAAAATTATTTGAAGATCCTTCCTAAGGGACTCATAATCCCTTATAGGTTTCTTTCTCTACTTCTAAGGCATAAGCATAATCACATTTAGATATCAATTCTAATTATCTAACTACATTAAATCATAATATCTTCTAATATTTCTTATCTTAGAATAATATAATTAAGTCTATCTACTTAATTTAAGCATGAAATAATATCTACAAAAACATCAAAGAAGGTACTTAAATAAGACATCATGATCTAACTAAAACATTAACAAATAGAATAGTTTATGAAACTACAACATCAAAGATTCTTTATAAATAACAAGTAAGAGATACATATTTCATTAATATATTAAATCATTACATAACCCAAGTATGGTAAAAGTACTTCCATACTTTAAAAGAATAAAATATTACAACATTATCCAACTAGGAGATTGCTCAACTAGAGTCTACTCCATAATATGTTTTCATAACAAGTCTTCACTACAACATATATCAAAGGTAAATGTTTCAGATCTAAGTGTCCTCCTTGGTCCTTGCTTTTTCATCACTCAATTGATGGTGGTAAGGGATAAGGACAGCTCATGGATCTTTGAAGCATGCAACTAAATGCATCTACTAAATGACTTATGAAACGGGTGCAATTATAATTGGATATAAATTGCAACTATACAAACTACTCAATGCATTTGTTCAGACATCAAAAGAAAATCTCATTCATCCATTCTATATATTGTAGATTCATTTTATCCTTTAGGAATGAAGTTCATGGAGTAATTTACAACCCTTCCTTTAATCAATCAAAGGTTCATGTTTTTCATCATACAAAACCATTTATTTAATCAATTAAGGTCCCATACCCTTAACTAATAAAATACTTACAAAACCCATTTCTTTAATCAATTAAGGTCCCATACCTTTAACTAATCAAATGCTTACAAAACCCATTTCTTTAATCAATTAAGGTCCCATACCCTTAACTTATCAAATTCTTACAAAAACCATTTATTAAATCAATTAAGGTCCCATACCCTTAAGTAATCAAATACTTACAACACTCCGTTACTTTTACCTTTAATTAATTAAGAGCTAGTCTTATTATTTAATTAAATCCAAGGTCATTCTTACTCTTAATTTGGCTATTCCTTCTTTAAATCAAAGCTATTATTATTATTTCAAATCCTTTTAATTAAATCAAGGTCACTTTATTTTAAGTCAAAAGGGGTAGATCCTACCCAATAAATCTTATCGACAACAAGCCTAATACGCCAATCCGAAGACAGGTTGCAAAAAGGTAATCCAAATAGGTCAACACATTCAATGATAACAACCAAGCACCTAGGCGCGTATATTGAAATCAATAGTTCTCCCACAATGCATGTGGGATAAAGGTTTCACATAATTAAAATACATTGCTACAAACCCGCTAGAGCATATAACACACAAATCGAAGCATATTAGCACAATCAGTTAACAACATATGATGATATAAATATGCCATGTGTCCAAGGAAAACACATCTAGTTGATTTTGGGTAGCTCTTTGAAGGGTGACCCTAACCATGACCCATGGTCGAGACATAAGGGGAACAAAACCCCTTTCTGGGCATTCAATCCCCCACGTATCCCATGTGGGATTAATACATGAGTTGGTTTGATTAGCCCAACCCCTGCCAATGCCTCCCAAGTGCTGAGGTGTCACACCGGAATGGTGTGTTGGAATTATGTTAAATATTTTCCATGTTATTCAAGAGGAGTTAACTCTAAAAGGACTTTACACTGCAAAAATTTCTTCGTCGGGATTCAGAGTCAGGTTGGATCTCGAGTGGGGGTATGGGGGTGGTAGCCCTTATTTAGGGATCCGAGGGTATTAGCCTCTGAGGTTTAATATGAAAACATTACTGTAAACTATAAAAAATGTTAAAGAAAAACTTTCTACCACCACATGAACAATAGGGAAATTTATTGGTTTAATAGGTATGACTTGCAATGGAGACAAACCAACGTTATCCAAAATAAATAGGTACAAACAAAAAAACCAAATATTAGTCATATCTATATGGAGTGAGTAGAGGACGACGTCTATTAAAAGAACAAAGAACTTAGATGACTAGCTTAGTTTAAAATCAACAAATAGGGGAGAGCATGATGGCCAAACTTCTAGACACAGGTCAAAAAATCTCCATTCGATCATAAAACTTGATAAGAATTGATGGCAAGGAGTACAAAACATCAATGGAAATTAAACAGTGCCATTTGGGCAACGTGGATCAACTTCTCAAACTGAGAACAACAAGCAAGCAAGTGACTCAAACCAACTTCAATTTTAAAGGGAATAAAAGTGATGCATTAGTTTGCTAAAATGCAGGCCAAATACAACATCGAGTGTCTAACTAAAACAATCACTAGGGCATCTAAAATATAGTTTTAGTTATTAAGAACAGGCTAATATAACCATGACAAGATCATTTCCAAACAACAGTTCTAAAATAGCATGAAATATTATTCTATGTTTATTCCAATGCATATAATCAATTATTCAAGATGTTTTAAAACAAGGAAGATATCCAACCTAAATTCTTAGGCTTCCTTTCTGGATACCTTTAGGTACCTTCCTTGTGGCTTGCTTTAATCATATGGCCCTCCCAAAACTTGCTTTTGCCTCACCCTGGTTTTACCTCCTTTAGCCTTTTGCGTAGTCATTTAAAAAAGAACCCTCTTACTTTTTTTCTCGACCTCTTAACAAGGAGAAATCCATCTACCATAGGCCTAAAGTATTCCTTTCGACATAAATACCATCAACCAAAAGTAATGTAGGGTGACAAGGGGAGGAAGATATTTGAATTTTAAAATGGTTCTTTCCATTTTTCCAAATATCTTGCCTTAAATGAAAATCCATTTGTTTTCTTTATTTCATTTATAAAACCATTATTTTCTTTCTCAAATTTATAAAGGATAAAGTTATTCATTTATTTATTCAATTTATAAAAGGATAAAGCTATTTGTTTCTTTATCTATTCAGAAAGGTAAAAGAGAGAATTAAATAGAATTTTTGAAACATTACTATATAATATATTGAATTCGATTTAATTCAAACCATAAAGGTCATTGATCATTCCTTATTCAAATAAAATACCTATACTAATATTAAACATTAGTATGGTATTTTAAGTGAACTAAGGATTAATGGAACCTCTATATACATTAGTCCTTTTTGAAGAGGGTTCTTTACCCAATATTTTTACACACAACATATATGCAAACAAAATCGAATAATCAAGTGCATCAAAGCAGGGTGATGATTTATCGTAAACCCAATCACCTATCCTAGCCAAGGATTTATGGTAACTTCTAGGTGTAGCTCTAAAATTCTCGCACTCCTTTCCTCCAGGCTAATGGATCCATGCCTCGAAGGGGAATGGGAGAATAGTAGGTCTACACCTCGGAGCGAGACACTTGAGTTTGTGTCTTCTTTGGTGATTTTTTGATGAATTATTTAGGGTTCACCTGGAAACATTTTATGGTTTTTTCCACGCCTAGGTTTTGGAATTTGTTTGATGTGTTCCTTTTAAATTCTCACAATCACCTATTTTTTGGCCAATATGCAACTATGCTAACCTATATGTAATTTTGATTCATATGTAAACAACAAACAACAAAAAATAGAGCTTTAATGAACAATGTAATGCTTGAAAAGTAATTTGAAACTCTGACCTGTATCCTGAAGTCTAATGAATATTTTAATTTTTTGTTGTAGACAAGGCCGTATGCAGCAGAGTCAAGATCGTACATACAATCAACGATCATACCTATCGATCAAATATTGACAGATCTGATCTTGATAAAAACCTGTAGTTTCATGAGTAGAGTGTAGAAAACAGAAAATAGAAGGTGCTACTGATCCTTTTAAGCATTAATTAGATTTACATGTTGGCTATTGAATGACACAATGAAATAAATCAACATATGAATTCTTTAAACTACATGAAATATACAATTAAATGTAAGTTTATGAACTTTAGAAATCCAAATGATTAAATTTAATGTTATATGAAATAGAAATGATAGACAAGATGATAAATGTGCAAAGGATGAACTTAAGGAACGCAAACCAGCACTTGGGGTTTCCCCCAAATGATCTACAAGCAAGATCGTAAATAAACATCAAGATCGTACAAAAACATCAAGATCGTCCAGAAACAGCAAGATCGTATCCTCCAATCTCAGATCATATTCTTTGATCACCAATCGTATCCTCTGATCCTGCACAAAACAAAAAAATGCTTAGGCCTAATGCAAAAATTACAGTGATTTGAATGATAAAATTATGTTAAGGAGTTAGGAGGACTTCAAGGCAAGAGGTGTTTGATTAAATAGGCTAAGCAAGCTGATGAAATTGGGCTAGAAGACAAAGTGGGTTGCAACCTCCTCCAAGCTAGGACTGATCGACGGATCCGATCCCGTAACTATCATATGGTTGCACAGGTAAAGATAAAACATGTTACAAATAATTTGTCGTTTTGCTTAATTGAGCATTCTTTGTTTTTGTTTAATATCGTACATACGATCATGGATTGTATCATCTGATCAGGGATCGTATTATACAATCAGAGATCGTATCGTACGATCTCGCTAGGAGGTTAGACATGTACATAGTTTTTTGGTAGTTTGAGGGGTCAAACGATGTCAAAATTAGACATATAATATACCATTGGAAAGCTATTTTCAAGCCCTATCCAATGGTATAAAATTTAAAAATAATTATGTTGGCAATTTTGGGTACCTTGGTTACATTGCTCTTGCTCAAGTGAATAAGTTGTCATTGATGTCAAGAAGCTTTTGAAGGAATTTGATTTGATGTAAAATAATTTGTTTTGATGAAGGTTCAGCATGACAGGTTCGAAATAAAGTAAGTTTGAAAAATGTCGTGATATCACATGTCGCATTTTCGCGACTTAAGCAGGAGAGAGAAAGCTTTCTAGAAAAGTGTCGCGATATCGCGACATGTCGCATTTTCATGACTTACGCAGGCGATAGAAAGCTCTTTAGAAAAATATCGCGACATGTCGCAGTTTCGTTACTCAAAGAGGAGAGATAATGTTCGGAGTCAGAAATGTCATGATTTCGCGACATATTGCAAGGAAGGTTGATCGGACGAAAAAGTGTCGTGATTTCGCGACATGTTGCAGGAGAGAGAGTCCGAAAGAAAAAATGTCACGATTTCGCGACATGTTGTAGGAGAGAGAGTCCAAAAGAAAAAATGTCGCGATTTCACGACATAATGCAGAAGAGAGAGTCCGGAGTGTGAATTGTCGCGATTTCGCGACAAGTTCAAAGAGAGAGAAAGTAGCAAGATAAAGTGTCACGATTTCGCGACATGCTGTAGAACTCGAAGTGAGAACTGTCATGATTTCACGACATGCAGCAAAGGGAAGAGTCTGAAATGAGAACCGTCGTGATTTCGTGACAAGTTGCAAAGAAGACGTACGGATGCAAAAAGTGTCACGATTTTACGACATGTTGAAGAGAAAGCGTACGGATGCAGAAGAAGCGTCGCGATTTCGCAACGATTTCAAGAAGGAAGAGCTCGAAGGCGAAAGCATCGCGATTTCGCGACATGTTCCAGTTTCGCGGGCGTAAGGCAAAGAAAAGCATAAGGCAGCGAAAGTGTCACGAATTCGTAACATGTTCCATTTTCGCTAGTGCAAGTAGACAAGAGTGCAAGGAAGAGAAAGTGTCATGATTTTGCAATAGATTGAGATGGCAGCGTTCGGTTGGAGAAAGTGTCACGATTTTGCGACAGAAACACAAAGAATGTCTTCAACAGGAGAAGTGTCGCGATTTCGCGACAGAAGCCAAGTTGTGAACTATGAAGACAGAAGTGTCACGATTTCGTGACAAAAGTGAAGTCGGAGTCTGCAGAGGTAGAAGTGTCACGATTTCACGACAAAAGCAAAGTTGATGCTGACAAAGACAAAAGTGTCGTGATATCGTGACAAGAGCTTAGATGAAGTTGTTAAAGGCTAAAGTGTCACGTTTTTGCGATAAAAGACAAAAGAAAGTGTACAGTTGCAAAGGTGTCGCGATATCGCGACATGTTGTAGTTTCACGATAGAAGCTATAGAAGAGTTGTAGAGGTAGTGAGGCCGACAAAGTTAAATTTGGGCCGACGAAGATTAGGTTTTGCAGTCGACATAGTTTAGGGTTGTGCAGTCGACTAAGATCAAGGTTTTGATCTTGAAAGTATTAGTATAAAAGGAGGGTTGTTCGAAGAGTTAAAGGATTGATTTGAAGTGTGCGTTCGAAGTGCGACATTCGTAGATAGAGTGCGGGGGAGGAGTTCGATCGTCGAAAATAGAGTGCATTTTGTCGAATCGTCTAAGTGAGATAGATCATAAGGAATCAAAGTGTGGCTGTAAAAGCACAGAAGTTGTGTATGTATTGGAGCAGTCTGGGCAGGTTCTAGTGAGAACTTGCAAAGCAGATCTAAGACAAGTCTTGGTGAAGACTTGGGTGAAGATCAAGCAAGCTTTAGTGAAAGCTTGTAAACCACTTTTGTGAACCAGATTTGAGGATCAGTTGAGGACAGAGATTGGTGCAAATTCGAGGTCATTTGTGCCAGACCGAAGGACTGTGTTTGGTGCAGATCAGAGAAAGATGAACGAGGATATTTGTGCTAGATAGAAGGACTATGTTTAGTGCAAATTCGAGGACCAGTTTTGGAGTTGACAAAGTTGAGTACAGATGTCTCCAGCTAGAGCAGGGAAGACAGGTGTCTTCTATGGATAGAGTTCCATTTGCTAAGGGCAGCGGAGGCAGAGGTCTTCTAGAGGATCACCAGCCAGAATAGAGCTAGGGGATTGGTGTCTCCTTTAGGTTGGTGCCCATAAACATTATAATCGGGAAAGGTATTCCCATAATTTGATTTGATAAAATTTAGTGAAAGATTTTATCCGTGGAGTAGCCCACTTTGGGTGAACCACATAAATTATTGTGTCTCTATTGTGGATGGTGTTTTGTGCATTGTTTTGATTACGACTATTGATACTGCTATCTATACACTACATAATATTAAATTGAAAGTTGAATTGAAGGAAAAAGTAAAAAGTAGTCTTATACTGTTCACCCCCCCTCAGTATAAGCTTGTGTTCTTCAATTGGTATCAGAGCCGGTGCCTTTGAAAAGTTTAACAGCTTGAAGGAAAATCTAGCAAAGAACACAATGGATTATTCAAGTGGCAATGCAACACCTATTCTCGATGGATCATATTTTGGTCTTTGGAGTGCAAGGATGAAGGTTCATCTAATGGCACTTGGTAATGAGGTTTGGAAAGTGATTGAAGACGGGTACACTATTCCTGAACATGGTCCTTATACTAAAGAAGACATGCTCCTACATCACAGCAATTCAAAAGCAATGAATGCAATCCTGAAAGGTTTACAGAAGGCATATCTTACCAAGGTGATTCACTGCAAGACAACTAGTGAAATGTGGAAACGATTGCAGGTGGTTCACACAGGTAATGTAAATGTCCGAAAGGCTAAATTGAGACACTTCAAAGGTATGTTTGAACAACTCAAGATGAATGATGATGAAAATATTAGTGACTACATGCTTCGTATGGATGAGGTTGTTAACTCTATGAAATACTTAGGTCTTGAGCTTGCTTAAAATGATGTTTGTGATAAGATTTTAAGATCTCTTCCTAATAGATTTAGTGAAAAGATTTATGTTATTGAGGAAGCTAAAGATTTGGATAAGTTGAAAAAGGATGAGCTCCATAGTATACTTGTAGCATTTGAGTTGAGAACTCAAGTGAAGGTTGATGTCAAGAAAGAGGCGACTTTCAAGGCTACCAAGAAATCCAAGGGTAAACGACTTCAAGAGAGTGATGAGTCTTCCAAGTGATGAAGAGGCATATTATAGCAAGAAAGGCAAGTTCTCTAGAAAGCACAAAAGCATGAAAAATATAAGATGTTTCAATTGTGGAAAGTTTGGTCATTATGCTACTGACTGTACTATTTCCAAGAATAAAAGTGATGAAGATAAACAGGATTCCATGAGCAAGGTTTCTGAAAAGCATAAGCATCACAGAAATAACAAATATGAGCACAGCAATCAAGGAAAGAGGTATTCTCACAAGCACAAGAAGAGTTTCTATCTAGACAAAGCAAGTAAGTGTTCTAGTAGTGATAGTGAAAGTTCTTCAAGTGATAATGAAAATGAGATGTTGTTCATATCAAAAAAGGAGGAAGAACCGAAACATAGATTCATTATCATGAAATGTCTTAGATGTGGAAATTTTGGTCACCTTGAAGATGATTGTACAAATAATGATTTGGTTCTCAATGTATGAGGATGCTTCAGAAAACTATAAGGAAGATGCGTGTATGGTTTTTGAAAAAGGTAGCACCTCTAGTGATAAGAAATCTGAAAAAGGCTTTGATGATTCAGAAAGCAAACAAATAAAGGATCTTGAAAGTGAACTTACTAACGCTCTTAGTGTTTTGAAAAAGGAAAGAAAGAAGAATGCTAGACTCAAGGATAAGTTAGATGAATGTTGTATGGAGAGAGATGATCTCATAGAAAGTCTCGACGTCTCTATGGCTAAGACACAAAAACTCAAGGATGAGTTAGAGTCTAAGGTTCTTGAGTATAGTGAGTTAGAACAGAAAATGGCTTCTTTGAAAGAGGAAACTAAAGAGTACAAGGATAAGCTTTACAAGTTTCAAGATAGCTCCAAAAAGGTTAAGTCACTAATCAAAGGTCAAAGAAAGACAACGGATAAAACAGGCCTTGGTTTTGTCAAGGAACAAGCTGGAGAATCTAGTAAGAGACTCCAAAAGGAAGAGAGTTCTGATGAGAAAAGTATTCTAGATTATGAGTCCTTGGATGATAGATGCACAGAAACAGAAAATGAAATTCAGAATGAGAAGAAGAATTTTTCAGGACCCAAGAGGTCGATTAAAGGAAAATTTCATGGCAGATGTTTTGCGTGTTACAGGTTTGGTCACATGGCTGCACATTGCATGGCTCAAGTGAAGAAGGTGAACGGCAATTTTAGAAGCGCTAGTTTCTTTCGAGGGTATTGCTACTCTTATCAATATTTCGGACACAAGGCAGTCTATTGCGAGGTAAATAACAGGAACAAGTTTTATCAGAATAGGTTTAGGCAGAACTGGCGAATTCAAAGAACAGGTATGCCTAAAAGAAATAACATTGTTACTTGTTATAAGTGCAACAATGAAGGTCACACAGCTAGACAGTGTAGAGCTAAACTTTCAAGGTACAGGAACAGGAACAGTGGTATAAATAGGTCCAAGGATCAAGGCATGAACAAGAACAAGGATAAGAACAAGAACAAGAACAGTGACAAGAACAGGAATGATAACAGGAACAAGAACAAGAATATGGACAAAGAATTCAAGAAAAGGCCCGGCAAGGAAGTTATAGACGCTGATGATGATCAGTGCCTAATGGGAGTTTTACTCCCACCCCAGAATTAATCACCTCATCAGGAGGTGAGGGAGGGACTAAGCTAAGAGGCTCATTCTTAGTCCCGAGCCCCAAAGGTGACCCTTTGCCATTGATGACAAAGGGGGAGAGATATGAGTAAGGGGGAGAGCTTCAGAGTGAAGAGGAAAGCTTCAAGTCAAGGGGAGAAAAACTTCAAAGAAAGTTTGTCAGTTGTTAAGCACAGTTGGTTTCAGTTTTGGCTCTTGAGAAGCGTTTTTAGTAAAGGTTTGCCATCAATGACAAAGGGGGAGATTGTTGGCAATTTTGGGTACCTTGGGTACATTGCTCTTGCTCAAGTGAATAAGTTGTCATTGATGTCAAGAAGATTTTGAAGGAATTTGATTTGATGTAAAATAATTTGTTTTGATGAAGGTTCGGCATGACAGGTTCGAAAGAAAGTAATTTTGAAAAATGTCGAGATATCGCGACATGTCGCATTTTCGCGACTTAAGCAGGAGAGAGAAAGCTTTCTAGAAAAGTGTCGCGATATCGCGACATGTCGCATTTTTGCGACTTACGCAGGCGAGAGAAAGCTCTTTAGAAAAATGTTGTGATATCGTGACATGTCGCAGTTTCGCGACTCAAAGAGGAGAGAGAATGTTCGGAGTCAGAAATGTCGCGATTTCGCGACATATTGCAAGGAAGGTTGAACGGACGAAAAAGTGTCGCGATTTCGCGACATGTTGTAGGAGAGAGAGTCCGAAAGAAAAAATGTCACGATTTCGTGACATGTTGCAGGAGAGAGAGTCCGAAAGAAAAAATGTCGCGATTTCGTGACATAATGCAGAAGAGAGAGTTCGTAGTGTTAATTGTCACAATTTTGCGACAATTTTGAAGAGAGAGAAAGTAGCAAGATAAAGTGTCGTGATTTCACGACATGCTGCAGAACTCGAAGTGAGAACTATCGCAATTTCACGACATGCAGCAAAGGGAAGAGTCTCAAATGAGAACTGTCGCAATTTCACGATAGGTTGCAAAGAAGACGTACGAATGCAAAAAGTGTCACGATTTCGCGACATGTTGAAGAGAAAGCGTACGGATGCAGAAGAAGCGTCGTGATTTTGCGACGATTTCAAGAAGGAAGAGTTCGAAGGCGAAAGAGTCACGATTTCACGACATGTTCCAGTTTCACGGGCATAAGGTAGAGAAAAGCATAAGGCAGCGAAAGTGTCGCGATTTCATGACATGTTTCATTTTCGCTAGTGCAAGCAGATAAGAGTGCAAGGAATAGAAAGTGTCATGATTTCATGACAGATTGAGATGGCAGCGTTCGGTTGGAGAAAGTGTCACGATTTCGCGATAGAAACACAAAGCAGGTCTTCAACAGGAGAAGTGTCATGATTTCACGATAGAAGCCAAGTTGTGAACTATGAAGACAAAAGTGTCACGATTTCACAACAGAAGTGAAGTCAGAGTCTGCAGAGGCAGAAGTGTCGTGATTTCACGACAAAAGCAAAGTTGATGCTGACAAAGACAAAAGTGTCGCGATATCGCGACAAGAGCTTAGATGAAGTTGTTAAAGGCTAAAGTATCACGTTTTTGCGATAAAAGGCAAAAGAAAGTGTATGGTTGCAAAGGTGTCACGATATCGTGACATGTTGTAGTTTCACGATAGAAGCTACAGAAGAGTTGTAGAGGTAGTGAGGCCGACAAAGTTAAATTTGGGCCGACGAAGATTAGGGTTTGCAGTCGACATAGTTTAGGGTTGTGCAATCGACTAAGATCAAGGTTTTGATCTTGAAAGTATTAGTATAAAAGGAGGGTTGTTCGAAGAGTTAAAGGATTGATTTGAAGTGTGCGTTCGAAGTGCGACGTTCATAGATAGAGTGCAGGGGAGGAGTTCGATTGTTGAAAATAGAGTGCATTTTGTCGAATCGTCTAAGTGAGAGAGATCGCAAGGAATCAAAGTGTGGCTATAAAAGCATAGAAGTTGTGTATGTATTGGAGCAGTCTGGGCAGGTTCTAGTGAGAACTTGCAAAGCAGATCTGAGACAAGTCTTGGTGAAGACTTGGGTGAAGATCAAACAAGCTTTAGTGAAAGCTTGTGAGTGAACCAGATTTGAGGATCAGTTGAGGACAGATATTGGTGCAGATTCGAGGTCATTGTGCCAGACCAAAGGACTATGTTTGGTGCAGATCAAAGAAAGACGAACGAGGACATTTGTGCTAGACCGAAGGACTGTGTTTAGTGCAAATTCGAGGACCAGCTTTGGAGGTGACAGAGTTGAGGATAGAGGTCTCCAGCCAAAGTAGGGAAGACAGGTGTCTTCTGTGGATAGAGTTCCATTTGCTAAGGGCAGCAGAGGCAAAGGTCTTCTAGAGGATCACCAGCCAGAACAGAGCTAGGGGATTGATGTCTCCTTTGGGTTGGTGCCCATAAACATTGTAATCGGGAAAGGTATTCCCAAAATTTTATTTGATAAAAATTAGTGAAAGATTTTATCCGCGGAGTAGCCCACTTTGGGTGAACCACGTAAATTATTGTGTCTCTATTATGGATGGTGTTTTGTGCATTGTTTTGATTATGGCTATTGATACTGCTATCTATACACTGCATAATATTAAATTGAAAGTTGAATTGAAGGAAAAAGTAAAAAGTAGTCTTATACTGTTCACCCCCCCCTCTCAGTATAAGCTTGTGTTCTTCAAATTAATATGAGTTGATAGGGTAAAAATTCTCTTGAATATGACCTTATTTTTTTAAGAGGGAATACTTATCTTTCATGGGTCAAATTTTCTTGTCTACATTTTGCACCCTCTTTGGCGTATTTATGAACAATAAATGCATCAAAGAAAAGTGTAGATACTTGAGTGGAAGTGATTTATGATTGACATGGACAAAAAGGATTAGATGGTTTAGAATGAATAGTTCATGCAGAATTGATGTTTTTTAAAAAAATAATTATTAATTTACTGACTAGGATGCCCCCTTGAGTTTTTACACCAAATTATATGTTTGGTGGAAAACTCAAAATTTTCTTATATATATATATATATATTGATCTTCTTTTGTCTATGCATAATTGAATGATTTGATTTATTAGATGATTTACTGCACTTGCTTATGATGGTTGTATTATGTAATTTCTTATAATCATGTTTTTATTTTTGAACATTTTGATCATGCTTAACATAAAAGAAAAATGATTTTGTAAAGTGTGTTTTGAAAAAAATGTTTTTGTGTGATGATAGATTTTATGGATTTGCAATTAACCTCGAAGGATGTTGTGTTGTTATATGACAGTTGGTGGAGGTCAATGCTCATTGGGTCATGAAGTGGATCCTATTGTGAGGAAGTTTTGTATTGCTAATACCAAAAACACAAAAAGAAATATTTACATTAATATTTTGAAGGATAACAGATGTTGCTGGAGCTTCACAGGATTTCTCTCGCTATCTTCTTCTCTGTATAGAACTTTTTTCATTACTCTATGATTAAGCACCTATAGATTGAGAACAACATTCCCCTGTTTTGATCGACAGCTACAAGATCCCACTCAAACCGGTTTTCCAAGGTAAGTGTAGTCACCAATCAGTCATTAAAGAAAACTGTCCATACACCTGCAAATGGCACTCCGGCCAATCTCCAATGCAGCAACCAATTGGCAGACCGGGCAGTTTGAACTGACAATCATTAATGAGCAGCCAACTACCTTGTTTTGACTCCACAAACCTTAACAACCTCCCACTTGGAGTCACAAACCTGGCTACAATCCCGCAGCCCCTGTGGAAGGTGTCCAATATGAACTCATTCCCTGAGTCCAACAGAAGTTGAGCAAAAGCTTAACTTCTCTCGTGTTACAACCTTAGTAAGCATATCAACAAAGTTTTGGGAAGTGTGGATCTTACCCAAACGCACCGAACCATCCTCCAATGTTGAGCGGATGAAGTGGTATCTCAACCTGATATGTTTTGTCCTTGAGTGATAGGCGGAGTTCTTAGCCAGGTGTATGGCACTCTGACTATCACTCCAAAGCTTCCCGTCTCTAGGCTCCTTTCCCAACTCACTCATCAATCTCTCCAGCCAGATGAACTCCTTGGCACCCTCTGTGATGGCAATGTACTCTGCCTCCGTAGTAGAAAGAGCAACAACTCATTGTAACTTGGATATCCAACTCACCGTTGTGCCCCCAACGGTGAATATATACCCTGTGGTGCTCCTCCCTCCATCCAAATCACCTGCCATATCCGAGTCCACATAGCCCTGTAGATCAACATTGGAACCTCCAAAGTGCAAACAAGCTTTAGAGGTCCCCTTCAAGTACCGAAGTATCCACTTCACTGCATGCCAATGCGATCTACCTGGATTACTCATATACCTGCTCACAACTCCCACTGCTTGAGCAATATCCGGTCTAGTGCATATCATGGCATACATCAAACTCCCAACCATTGAAGCATATGGAACTCTCTTCATGTAATCGAGTTCCACCTGTGTCTTGGGGTAATATTTCTTTGAGAGCTTGAAGTGCTTTGCAAGAGGTTGGGCAACTGGTTTTGCATCATGCATAGAAAACCTCTTAAGCACTTTTTCGATATACCTTTCTTGTGACAACTCAAGAGTATGCAACTTCCTATCACGAAAAATAGTCATGCCTAGGATTTGCTTGGCTGGTCCCAAATCCTTCATAGCAAATGTGTGAGACAATTTTCTTTTTAATTCTTTGATATCCTGCATGTTAGAACCCGCTACAAGCATATCATCCACATACAACAAGAGAATAAGAAAATTGCCATTTCTGGTTTGCTTGTAATATACACAATGGTCACTATGGCATCTATTAAAATTATGCTCAGCCATAAAACTGTCAAATTTAAGATACCATTGCCTTGGAGCTTGTTTCAAACCATACAAGCTCTTCTTAAGTTTGCACACAAGACTCTTCTTACCTTTTACCTCAAACCCCTCCGGTTGGTGCATGTAGATCTCCTCCTCCAAGTCCCCATGAAGGAAAGTTGTCTTGACATCTAATTGCTCTAGATGAAGATTTTCTACAGCCACTATGCTAAGAATGGCACGTATAGAAGTCATTTTCACAACCGGGGAGAAGATGTCTTCATAATCAATACCTTTGCATTGTGCAAACCCCTTTACCACAAGTCTAGCCTTGTACCTCTTGTGACCATCAATCTCATCTTTGACTCTATACACCCATTTACAATGCAAAGCTCTCTTGCCTTTGGGAAGTTCAACCAAATCCCAAGTTTGGTTATGAGTTAAGGAGTCCATCTCCTCTTTCATAGCAAGCTCCCACTTGCTCCTAGTTTCCAATTGCAAAGCCTCATGAAGACATTCGGGCTCACCTACATCAGTGTATAGAATGTAATGCAAAGAAGGAGAATACTTATTTGGTGCTCTTCTTACCCGAGTAGATCTCCAACCTTTCGGTATTAGTGGTGGTGGGGGTGTTTGAGGTGTTTCATTCTCAACTTGCTCATTCGTTTGGTCACCATGCTCTTCAACATGTGCACCATGATCATCATCTTGTGCACCATGATCATGAGCATGTACATTAGGTTGCACTTTAGTACCATGCTCAAGAGAATCATCCAACTCTACATAATCAGGCTGATTTTCTTTTTCTTGCACATGCCTATCCTTGTACAACCTGTTTTCATTGAAAATCACATCCCTACTTCTTATGATTTTTTGGCCAACATTGTCCCATAGTCTATACCCCAAACCATCAACACCATAACCAAGAAAATAGCATTTCTTAGATTTTGCATCAAGTTTCTTTCTGTTTTCTTTATCAATGTGTACATAAGCTTCACATCCAAACACTTTAAGAAAAGAGTAGTTGATAGGTTTACCTGACCATGCCTCCTCTGGAATGCCACCATCCAAGGTTGTAGAAGGTCCTCTATTGATCAAATATACAGTTGTATCTCTTGCATTTTCCCAAGTAAATAATGGCAGCCCTGCATGCAATCTCATAGCTCTAGCTCGCTCCATTATTGTCCTGTTCATCCTTTCTGAGACTCCATTTTCCTGTGGTGTCCTAGGAGTAACTTTTATCCTTCTTATTCCATTCCTTGCACAATAATCATCAAACTCATTGCTGCAATATTCACCACCATTGTCGGATTTAAGGCATTTCAACTTCTTGTCGGTTTCATTTTCCACTAATGCTTTCCATTTTTTGAAAATGTCAAAAACATCAGATTTGTTTGCCATAGTATAAACCCAAGTTTTCCTTGTAGCATCATCTATGAAGGTAACATAAAACTTGGAGCCACCAAGAGACATTACCTGTGAGGGACCCCACACATCAGAATGAACGAGCTCAAGCTTCTCCTTTTTCTTCTCTCCTCCAACCTTCAAGAATCTAACTCTCTTTTGCTTTCCATAAACGCAACCTTCACAAAAGCCCAAATTCACATCCTTAAGCTTTGGCAAAAGCTTCCTTGAGTGAAGAATTTGCATTCCTTTTTCACTCATGTGACCCAACCGCAAGTGCCAAGTCTTTGCATCCTCATGTGCAACATAATCCATTGTGCAATTTAATTGGTTGGAAAGCAAGTACAAAGTTCCAACCATTTTTCCCTTTGCAATAACCATGGATCCCTTTGTCACTTTCCATGTATGGTCACTAAAAGATGTGGTATAACCTTCATTGTCAAGAACACTAATAGAAAGAAGATTTCTCTTAAGTTTGGGAATATGTCTAACATTGTTAAGCTCCCATTTTGTTCCATTTGGCAATTTGATCATTACCTTGCCCATGCCAACAATGTCACATGGGTGATCATCACCCAATAAAACCTGTCCATAGTTGCCTTGAACATAATCACAAAAATACTCCCTATGGCAAGTAGCATGATAAGAAGCACCGGAGTCAACAACCCAATCATCATCACTCTTACAAGCGGAAAGTATCAAAGCATCTTGCAAAATATCACCTGCAATGTTAGCTTCCTGAGTTTCAGTTTTGTTGTTATTAGTCTTGCCTTCCTTCTTTCTTTCCCAGCAGTTCTTCTTGTAATGCCCGGTCTTCCCACAATGCCAACACTCAACTTTACCTTTACCTTTGCTCTTTGATCTACCCCTTGATTTGCTTCTAGTTTGACTCTTGCCTCTTTCTTTCTTCCTACCTCTATTTTTAGTAGTTAATGCAGCCCCTGAAGATGAAGTCTCTCCTGAGGATTTCCTCCTCATGTCCTCACTAAGAATAGTGCTAACAACATCTTCAAATACTAGGTGTCCTGAACTAGGTACAAAATTACTCACAACCATAACAACATTATTCCAACTATCTGGCAATGAACAAAGAAATAATAGAGCTCGAATTTCATCCTCAAATTCAATTCCTACTGATAACAATTGACCAATAGAAGCATTAAACTCATTCAAATGATCCTGGATAGATGAACCTTCAACCAATTTCATATTAAAGAGCTTTTTCATGAGAAATACCTTGTTTGTTGTAGAGGGTTTCTCATATAATTTAGCCAGGGCATCCATAACTCCTTTGGTGGTGTTTTGAGATGAAACATTGTGTGCAACTGAATCAGCAAGACTCAGCCTAACAATTCCCAAGGCTCTCCTGTCAAGCAATTCCCAATTTTCATCATACATATCATCTGGCTGCCCTTTTTCTTTGCCCTTGAGTGCTAGATACAAATCTTCCTTCTGGTAAAGATAATCTTCAATCCTTTGTTTCCATAGACCAAAATTTTGCCCAACAAATTTTTCTACTTTGAACTTTGATTCTCCAGCCATTGCTCCCACTCAATGAGAGATCTCTCTTAGAGTGTATCCAAGAATAACTGGCTCTGATACCAATTGTTGAGACTAGCAGTTGCAATCGTCTGCCTTCTCTTCAGCCAAGACCTCCTGGCATCTCTCAATAAATGGAATGAGTGTCTCCATCTTCCTTCACCAGAGCGCCATTGTTTGCCACAACCGCTTTCTAAAAAGAAAAAACCAAGCAACGAAAATGTGTCCTCCAACGCAACACCCCCTCAACACGCCCTCCACCTTCTCCTTCAGCCCCACCCCGAAGCACATGTACAGTAGTATACAGAACACTGCATACCTCAGGTGCCGCACCACAACCACGACACCGTTTCTCTGGACCTCAGAGACAGAACTTCCCTCTTTTCTTGCTATTACTCTGCTACTTCCTACTGGAAACATACGTACAAAAAACAAGCAACCAAAGAAACAACAAAATGCAAATTTGTGCAAACAGAGAAATACCGAGACAAGCTTTATCTGTTGTATTAGAGAAACACAGAAAGAAACATTTACATTAATATATTGAAGGATAACATATGTTGCTGGAGCTTCACAAGCTTTCTCTCGCTCTCTTCTTCTTTGGATAGCACTCTATTCTTAAGCACCTATAGGTTGAGAAAAACATTCCCCTGTTTTTATCGACAGTTACAAGATCCCGCTCAAACCAGTTTCCCCAAGTAAGTGTAGTCACAAATCGGTCATTAAATACAATTGTCCATACACCTACAAATAGCACTCCGACCAATCTCCAATGCACCAACCAATTGGCAGACCGGGCAGTTTGAACTGACAATCATTAATGAGCAGCCAGCTACCTTGTTTTAACTCCACAAACCTTACATGTTCTTGCTTGGACATTCTCTATGAAAGCTTTTGCTTTGTTCATCTATTTGTCTAAACTCATCACTATGTTTGGAGGTGCTCTCTTCGGAGAAGGAATTTTTTGCAACATGATCATTTTATATCTATTCAAAAGGAGGGTCTTGCACTTGGTCGTCGATTGAATGGGACATCTAGTAAGGAGAAAATACTACATGAAAGATTTGCCTTGACATAGCACATTGTCAAAGTAATTTGGTAGCAGTTTTGGTGATTTCTCTGAAGTTGGGGCAACTCAATGGTGATTTGAAATTACATTCCGGTTTCTATCTAGTTTTCTAGTTTTTATTATTTGATTTTGAGTGTTGAGCACATGGAGTTCCAACTGGCATTTCTTGCAGACGTCAAAGATCCTCCTACTTTGGAGGCCGCTCTTTGTCATCTGCCATGTTCAAGCACCACATCATTGTGATTTTGTTTTGATCAACCTTCTGTTTGCTTTGGTCAAGGTGCCCCATGTGGCTTTACCAGTACTGCTCCTTCACCTCTTAAGATGCTTGTATTCCTTTAGAATAGATGCGTCATCTGCCAGTAGAACCTACCGCTAGTGACACAAACATGAAATTGGTGGTTCTATTATGCTGCGTTGAAGTTTAGCTCTTCCTGCCTTCGAAGTTTTTATTTTCAAAAATTGATTTTGAGGGGAGAACCTATTGTCTATCGAAGCTCACGTTCGCATCGCCATGGTGAGATGGACATGTATGGCCACATATCTGATGTTTATAGCAAGGAATATTTAGTCTCTTTTTCGTACGGAATGCAAAGTCTTCAGCAATGTATTCCATGCCATTATAAGTAAGACCAATACGGAATTCCTCCCACATTGTATGTGCATGATAGTTTTGTTGTTTTAAATATCTGGCTTGGGATATAGATACTGTATAGCACTTTTGAGATGCTCCTACTTGGCTTTGGTACAACTGACTCATAATTCCCATACATTTTCACTAGGCGGTCTTTTGAATGCCTAGTGATCGTCAGTAGGATTCGATCGTCAGTAGAACGGTCTTTTGAATGCCTAGTGATCGTCAGTAGGGTAGTTTCTAGGTTTAAATAGTTTTGATTTTTGGATGTTTTAAACTTAAAAAAAGTAGATGACCATCATTCGTCAGTAGGATTCGATCGTCAGTAGAACGGTCTTTTGAATGCCTAGTGATCGTCAGTAGGGTAGTTTCTAGGTTTAAATAGTTTTGATTTTTGGATGTTTTAAACATAAAAAAAGTAGATGACCATCATTATATTCCGTCGGAATATTCTCTTTGTGGGCAAAATAGTTGTTAGGATTAAATAGTTTTGATTTAAAAATGGCCAGTGGGGTAGTTCTTACGTCTAAATAGTTTTGATTTTTGGATGTTTTAGTTGTTACTTTTAAATAGTTTTGATTTTTGGATGTTTTAAACAAAAGTAGATGACCATTTTTTCCTTTAAATGAATAAGGAATAGCGGCCAGACCCCAATCAGAGGAGGGAACAGCCCCAATCTCTTATGCGGACTTTTATGCGGAGTGGAACCTTGGAACATTAAGAATGGGCTGGGCATCTTTCCGGAACATATGAGCCGTACTATTCGAGCCTTTTCATGCTTCTTCTTCGGAGGTCCGGAGGAATCAACAATAAATAGGATTTCCCGAATATCCCTTTCCTAAAAGGGATATTTAAAAAAGATGACCATCATTATATTCCGTAGGAATATTTTTTTGTGGGCAAAATAGTTTTTAGGTTTAAATACTTTTGATGTTTGGATTTTTAAAAATTAAAAAATATATTTTGTAGGAATATTTTTTTTGCCCTTAGGTTTAAATAGTTTTGATGTTTGGAGAAAAGGAGATGACCATCATTATATTCTGGAGGAACATTCTATTTTGGGTAAAAAATGTGGGGTAGTTTTTATTTTAATTTTTAGATATTTTAAAAACTAAAAAAAGTTTTTTTCCTCATGAAACACCCATGTGATTAAAATAGATGAACATAATTATATTTCATAGGAATATTTTCTTTGTGGGCAAAATAGTAATCGCCAGTTTGTTTATGAATGTGGGGTAGTTCTTAGGTTTACCTAGTTTTGATTTTTGGATGTTTTAAAAACTTAAAAAATAGATGACCATAATTATAATCCGCAGGAATATTCTCTTTGTGGGCAAAATAGTAAAATGTGGGGTAGTTCTTAGGTTTAAATAGTTTTGATTTTGAGATGTTTTAAAAATTAAAAAAGTAGATGACCATCATTATATTCTCTAGGAATATTTTCTTTGTGGGCAAAATATTAAAATGTGGGGTAGTTCTTAGGTTTAAATAATTTTGATTTTTAAATGTTTTAAAAAAAAGAGTAGATGACCATAATTATATTCCTTAGGAATCGCTATTTTTCCCACAATAGATACCATCGTTATAGAATATTTTCTTTGTGGGCAAAAGAGTAATCGCCATTTTGTTTATGAATGTGGGTAGTTCTTAGGTTTAAATAGTTTTGATTTTTGGATGTTTTAAAAACTAAAAAATGTAGATGACTATAATTATATTCAGTAGGTAAAATAGTAAAATGTGGGGTAGTTTTTAAGTTTAAATAGTTTTTATTTTGGATGTTTTAAAAACAAAAACAAAAAAAAAAAAGTAGATCATAATTATATTCCATAGAAATATTTTTTTGGGCAAAATAGTAAGAGAGCATTCTCTCCCTATTTCTCTTTTGTTACTTAAGAGTTTAAGAGCTCATGTTTTTTATATAAATTAAGGTATCATTTTGTTGTATGCATAATTTTATTTATAGTCGTTGGAAAGTTCTTTTCGATACAAATCTAAATCTAGTAGAAGCATTGTTTTTCTATTTGTAAATATTTACTTCAACCTCTTGTATTCCAAACTTTCTATTGCCCATTTGTTGTAACTTAAGAGTGCATTTTTGGTTGTATCTGACACTCCTTTATTGACACTCCTTTGTACGAGCAATTGTATTATGTCAACACAAAACCATTTTGTGTTTTGTTCTAAGGAAAGTTCTATGGCAAACTTGTCCTCGTTTATTTATTGAATCAGATTCCAGATTTTGATTCATCTGGTACTCCATTCATTTTTGTCGCATTTGAATGAAGGCTATTCTAGAACATGGAGAGTCGTTGGTAGTTGGTGGAGTTTGTTTAGCCCTCTAGCAGCATCTGGTGCTCCTGACAAAGTTTGTTTCAATGGATTTTAGCATTTCAATTATTTTAGCTCAATTTATGTCTTTATTAACAAGACTCTTTAAATTTTATAGGGCAACAATAGATTAGTTTGTTTTGTGTCTGCATTTGGTTCATTGGATCCTCAACAATCACAGTTTCTATTCATGTTTGGTTGTTTCAATTCTTCTCTTGTCTAGTGGTTCATGTTCATGTTCCAATTATTCTAGATCTTGTTCCTACTGGTCTTTGTTTCTAGTTTGATATAACCCCTTTTCGGTGATCTGCATCCATTAGGAGATAGTAATTCTCCGTCCCTATTTGTGCACATTAGAGTCCAATGCTCCTATAGTAAGGATGAATGCTAGGGATTAAATTATTATTATATTTTAAATTATGCATATGGCCACCTTTTGGTTGACTTAATTGTAGTATTAGAAAAAATCATGGCCATATTTTATTTAGCATTTGTCATAGACAAACACACTCTAAATCAAGGGAACTCGTCTACCATTGCCTTTAACTGGATAGACAAAGTATTTTGTTTTCCAACAAAACTCATCTACCATTGTCTCTAACTGGAAAGATAAAGGATTTTGTTTTCCAACAAAACTCATCTACCATTGCCTCTAACTAGACAGTCAAAGGATTTTGTTTTCCAACATCATCAGGTTGTCTACATTAGACTTTCATCCTGAATTTTTAATGTGATCTATGTAAGAAGCCACAATGCCACCATCTTGGACTGTATGATTCAATGCATGGTTGAGAACCTCACTATAAAACTCTAATTGCCTTATTTTCTTCTCATGATGTTTTATGGAGATCTCCATTTGCCAACTTAACCACCACAACACCTATGATCATGTTAATGTGTATTAGCGTTTGTTTCAAGGCTTTTACTGCAACTTCTCAATCCATGTTGGGATGGAAGCAAGCAAGTTAAGTTTTGTTTGCAGATTGGGCTCTTGTCATTTTCTTTGCTTGGAATAATAATGCAGATTAAGAAGAGCATTATAATTACTTTTTTTCCTTGAGAGGCAACTTGACCAATCTAGGATTCTATTAAAGGGACCATAGTCCTATTTTCTTTACCATGGTTTGGAGGCTAATACTTATTGTGGGAAAATCAATTTCCTACTTCATGTGGGGTTCTTGTTCTATCCATTGGTGATGAAGAAGATATTTGAACACATCATCAAAAGTTAGATTAGGAATCTTGAGAGAATACACCTAAAACATTTTAAACACAATGGATCCTATCTCATATGTCTCAGAAATATAGTTGAACACCATGTTGATGACATCAAGTTCTAATTTTCCATTAATACCTCCCATGGCAATATAGATGTATTTTTATAGTTTCTTGAACAAGATGATGTAGCCATCAATTGTTCTAAGATTTTCCATGTCTAAACTAGCAAGCTCTTTCTTCCATCTACCAATACCTCCCCTGACAACAACGTAGATGTATTCTTATAGTTTCTTGAACAATATGATGTAGCCATCAATACTTCTAACGTTTTTCATGTCCAAAATAGCAAGCTCTATCTTCCATCTATTGATTTGAATAGAGTCAATATAATTAAACATATACAAGAAATTCTCTAATAAGTTTTTTTAGATTCATAATATTGCTAATTGTTATAGATTTAGAGCCAATGTAGTTGCCTATCTACAATAAATTGTCTACTAGTTTTTTTTTTTATCTATATATTACCCATGTGATTGATTTGGATATAATCAATGTAATTGTCTATCTAAAACAAATTGGATTTATAATGTTGCCCAAAAATGTAAATCTAATTGTACATAAAAAAATCTAATAATTTAGATTTAGTCAATACAATTATATACAATTATACATCTACGAGAAATTGTCTAATAATTATTTTTGGATCCATAATATTTTTTTTAGATTTGTTAGTGTAAGAAACTCCTATGAGAGACGCTCAGGGCTGGACATCCCTCCCCATCCCACCATGACCTCTCGACTGGGCATCTCCATCCCACCATGACCTCTCTAAACATCCAAGAAAAAAGATAAAATAAATTTAACACATAACCTTACACTATAATTTAAACTTTGAACCTTTAAGAAAACATCATAATATTACTCATGTAATTGTCCTAGATCTTGAAATCTCTCGTAATAGTAAAATCTATCGTGCAAAAAGAATTTGTTAGCGTGTTTTAAACATAAAGCTCCCGTGGCTGTTTTAAATATACAGCTCTCTTCTTAAGCACGTTTCTGTTAGCGTGTTTTAAATATAAAGCTCCCGTGGCTGTTTTAAATATACAGCTCTCTTCTTAAGCATGTTTCCTATTTATGTTTATTGGCACCTTGCGTCTCAAGCAAAAAAAAATGGTCTTGGCAAAAATCTTCTCATGTTGTGTTATGGGACCTTATTTTCAAGGTATCACCCTACCCCTCTCCAACCAACGCGCTACTGAGCAAGTAGTTATCTCCGAGTTCCAATAATATAAAAGTTGTTTATCATAGAGGAATAACGTTTATATAAAAGTTGTTCGTCATAGAGGAATATCGTTTAATTAGAGGAATAACGTTTATATAAAAGTTGTTCATCATAGAGGAATAACTTTTTAATTAAAAAGTGATAGTAAAAGTTTGGATCCGTTATTATTTGTTTGGTCAGCATTTATTAAGAAGAGACTTAAGTTTAAACTTTAGGGTTATGCTTGTTGCAAAGGTATTTGAGTGTGCATTAGACTAATGGTAGTACGAAACTCGAGCGATCGATGGTCCTCCTCCTATCAAATCAACAATAACAAAATAACGTGTGCGAACAGTGGTTCCCCTCGTGCCGAGTCAACAATATAATGGTACCAAGCGATGGTTGGTCCCCTCACACCAGAACAACAATAACAACAAAACTTGAGCAACCAGTGGTCCCCCTCGCGTTGGATCAACAATAACAACGAAACCCAAGCAACTGGTGGTCACCCTCGTGGCGGGTCAACAATAACAATGTGGTACTGAGCGATAGGTGGTCCCCTCACTTCAGGTCAACAATAACAAATAGGTGGTCCCCCTAAGCGTAAGGTGGTCCGCCTCATGTTAGGTCATCGATAAAAACAAAACCCAAGCGGTGGTCCCCTCACGACAAGTTTACAATGAAACTTGAGTGCCCGGTGGTCCCCCTCACAACAGGTCAACAATAACAATGTGAAACCAAGCGACAGATGATCCCCCTCACTTCGGGTCAACAATAACAAATAGGTGGTCCCCCTCACTTCGGGTCAACAATAACAATGTGACCCGAGTGTGACCCTCATGTCAAGTCAACAATAACAGTGTGATCCGAACGACCCTCATGTCAAGTCAACACTCACTCACTTCGGGTCATCAATAACAATGTGACCCGAGTGCAACCCTCATGTCAAGTCAACAATAACAGCGTAACCTGAACGACCCTCATGTCAAGTCAACAATAACAACATGACTCGTGACCCGAGCGACAAGTGGTAGTCAACAATAACAGTGTGACCCAAAAGACCCTCATGTCAAGTCAACAATAACAACGTGACCCGAGCGAACGACAGGTGGTTGGTTCCCCTCACATCGGAACAATAATAACAACGTGATACCAAACGACTAGTGGTCCCTGGTGGTCCCCCATATGACTGGTCAACAATAACAACAAAACCAAATGACTGGTGGTCTCCCTCATGTCTGGTCAACAATAACAACAAAATTACTGGTGATATATGAGTAGGCTCATTTTATCAACCTGAAACTAGAAAAGATGAGTAGGGCGCTGGTTGGAGACGGGTTTCGTCGTTCTGTCACGGGGGAGTCGGGTGAAATTTTTTTATCCTCATCTATAATGCTTATTTATCATATCTGATTTCGGGTGCACTCCTCTTCTCTCTTCTCGAATTATCCCTTTCTTGGGATATCAATCGCAACCCCATAGTTCCAACCAACGAACCGAGGCTTATATATAAGCCCACATTCCCACTTCTACCCCTCGGGACAGTACCCTCTTCCTTAAAAAAACGAAAAAAAAACTAGGCTTTTACTTTTAAAATAGACGGTAGAGGCCCTCTCTCTTTTAAGGATGTTTCTAAGCATATCTCATTCCAAACCTTAAAGAGCTCTTTCTAACCGTCGAACAGCCTCGCCCCTGGCTCGGAAAGGACCCCTCTCACTCATCTCATTCCCAGGGCACTCAGTTCCTCTCTATGTAATCACTCATCTCATTCCCAGGGCACTCCGTTCCTCCATATGTAACCAACTCCCTGTGTATTAAAAACAAATGGGTAGTAAAATACCAATGGTTTTAATCTTTGCTTGTATAGAAAGAGAGTCATAAGATCTTGGGTCCAAATCAAACCAAGCACAAAACTTGAATCTAGATTATGGACTTCATAAAAAAATTACATCTAGAACTTCATAACAAAATGTTAAGAGAAGAATAAAAAGGTGCGGGATCCCATTGCACCAACTTCAAAAGCCTTATCATAGCCTTTCTGTGTTTCTCCAAACCTCGTCTCAGTATTCATCTCTCCTTTAACGCCATGAAGCCAACAATGGTACTCTTCTTCCCCTCTTAGCGATCCCTATGAAACCTTGTTGTTAACAACAAGAACTGGGCACATGGCATTCTGGCGGCAGTAATCACTCACACTTCCCATAATTGCTCTGCAAGTTTCAATGTATCACGACTTAATTAATTGTAAATGGCACAAAAGCAGATATAGACGGATTATTGAAAGTATTACCTGATGAAAGGACCATGGCCATGGCTACCCATCACTAGAAAATGTGCTCCCAACTTGTGAGCAGCTTCACAGATCTTCTCCTTTGCCTCCCCAATCACAACATGGGTCTCTGCCTTCACATTGTAATAATTACAAATATCCAGAGCTCTCTTCAAAATCCTTTGGGTGGCCCTCTTTGCATCCCATTCTAGAAGATAAAACACATCGCTGCTGAGGATGTAGGCTGCACAATAGAGAACCCACAAAATCACATAATTAATATTGAACTTAGAGGTGCAGACCTCATATACAGATTGAGGAATGCCCCTTCATTTAAGAGGAACAGTATGGAGATGAAGGATTACCAGGGCCAGACGAAACATAAAGAGGGGGCTGAACATGGAGGAGTGTGAATTTATAAGCCTGAGGTATGTTTGTGTGAGTAGGCAAGAGGTGGGTGCAAGCCCATTGACAAGCACGCATGCTCTCTTGGCTTTCATCCACTGCAACCACTATATTCACTGTATTCCCTACCTTTCCTTCTTCCATTCTTATTTCTATTAACTCCACTTTCTTCTATTTGGGTAGTGACAGACTCAGATATCTTAGCTTTTAGGCCAGAATAGACTATATATATATATATACCCACGGTTTGTCTATGTAGTTCCCAGAGGTCTGGCCATAAGCCCATGGGATTTCTATAGAAAACCAGCGACGAAGGACGGCCTCCTGTATTATTGAGGGCATTATTGGAAATTCATTCAATAATGGATGGACACTGATAACCCAAACGTCTTTTCAAGATGTATCTCTTTGCATGTGCGAGGTTGCTGTATGATATGGGTCCATGATTCGTTACCGTTTGTTTGTTTCTTCTCAAGCACGTGGTGTGGGGCATATGCTTGGCCACAATTTTGGCCCACGGTTTCTTCGGAGAAATAAGCACAAGCATAAAACAACTCAAGTATAGATTCTATTGATCCACAATTTGAGCCCACGGTTTCTTCGGAGAAATAAGCACCAGCATGAAACAACTCGAGTATAGATTCTATTGATCCATGGAGTAGTTTTTACTTTTTAGTTTTTAATTTTGTTTAGGAAACTTAACTTTTTTTGGTTGGTTAGTTTTTAATTTTGATTAGGAAATTTTTATAATTTTTAGCCTGTCCGTTAAACATAATGTTAAGCACCAGCATGAACCAACTCGAGTATAGATTCTATTGATCCATGGAGTACTTTTTACTTTTTACTTTTTAGTTTTTAATTTTGCTCAGGAAACTTAACTTTTTTGGTTGGTTAGTTTTTTATTTTGATTAGGAAATTTTAATAATTTTTAGCCTGTCCGTTAAACATAATGTTAAGCACCAGCATGAACCAACTCGAGTATAGATTCTATTGATCCATGGAGTACTTTTTACTTTTTAGTTTTTAATTTTGCTTAGGAAACTTAATTTTTTTTTTTTTGGTTGGTTAGTTTTTTATTTTGATTAGGAAATTTTTATAATTTTTAGCCTGTCCGTTAAACATAATGTTATTGGAACCCAAACATTTTAAAGAATTGTACTAAGGCACTTTGTAAGTATTTGATCGGTTTTTTTTAGGGTGAGATTTTATAATGGGTCTTTGTTTTCTTCATCGGTTTGAATTTGGGTTTTTTTAGATGAAAGTCAAAGGTCTTACCACTACAATATCCTTTAAGGGATTAAAATGTTAAGTTTAAAAAATTTGTGTAGATGTAAAAAGGTGTTTACCGGATCTGCTTTTAGCAGACTTGATCTTTGATCTTTTGTTACATGTAGGATGCATTCATTTCCAAGTTTATGGAACTTCCAACACACCATGAGATGTCATTGATAGATTTCATCAGTTTTTTCAAATGGTTTAGGATCTTCAAAAGGTCCAACTAGAAACTAAAAAGAAAGCAGTTAACAATGATGAGCAAATTCAAATTTTGATTATTTCTATTTCTTCTTTGAAGACTACAAAAGATATCATTGAAGATACACCCATGATTTCTTCATATAAGAGGTTCTCCCACATATGAGTGTTGATCCATAAATTTCAGTCAACATAACAGAAATCTATCTCAAATTCTACCCTTATGACAATTTATGAATAGATTCTATCTTTATCTATAATCTAGATAAAATTATCTAGATTAAGATCTAGAAGTATTGGGACATTTATAACTTGTATATTTTTTCTCACAAGGGTCGTCCGACCCAAGTCTTCTAAATTTTTCTGACGTCGTAAAGGTCGGGTAACCAATTCAAGTACATCCCTCGCATTGGCAAACCCATGAATCTGGGCAAAAGTAAATTCAACCGACCATTTAGTAGCAACTAATTCCTTTTGCAAAGGACATGTCTTTTCCTCTACCTTCAGGAAGGTAGGGAATGGGGTATTGTATTGTTCCAATCGTAGCTTGTACCTAACCACCTAATTTCGTCCTCTAGGGGTATGTGGGCTTGATCAGAAGCACTCAACCACCTAATTTCGTCCTCTAGTGTATTGCAACAAGATATAGATATAGTTTTTTTTTTTGTTATTAGTTTTCATTCCTATGTATATTCATTTATGATGCTTTACTCTTCTCCACCTCATTTTATTTTTTAGCTGGTGGGCAGTGTTAGCACCATAATATTGTAATGTTCAGGTTAATATGAATTAATATAATCTAAGCCTTAAAAAAAAAAAAAAATATGAGGGATTTTGGTCCCCTTACACCTAAGTTTGAAACATACTACTAAGGTATCTAAGTTTGAACTTGGGTTTCTAGATGAAAACCCAAAACATACTACTATGGTATCCTCTACAAGACAAAAACAATTAGGGTAAAGCACAAGTTTAAAAAAAAAACCCAAAACATTACTATGGTATCTTTCGTAGGACAATAAATTTTAGGATAAAGCACAAGTTTTTAAAAGGGACCCTGGTCCTCTTGTACCAAGATTTGCACTTGGATCTCCTAAATAATAAATGTTAGGATAAAATACAAGTTTTTATAAGGAATTTCAATCCCTTTGTATCAGGATTTGAACTTGGGTTTCTTAGTTGAAAACCCAAGGACTTACCACTATGATACCTCCCCTAAAACTAAAATTTTAAAATAAACCACAAGTTTTTTTAAAGGGACCCAGTCCCTTTATACCAAGATTTGAATTTAGGTCTTGTCGGATGCTTGTGTGAGATTGAGGTTTTGCACTATCAATTTTTTTTAAGGAAATATGAGGCTATGGATGGCTTGAACAAGGGCCTCATGCCCCTCTCATAATTATACCTATAAATTTTATGATTAAGCAACTTATACAAAATATATATTTTTAAATAATTCATGTTTTTTTCAATTGATTATTTGAGATTAAAACAGGCCCATCCATATTACCTCAACTATCAATTTTATAATTAAGCGACTTATACAAAATAATTTTTTTAAAATGATTCATGTATTTTTTCAATTGATTATTTGAGATTGAAACGGGCCCTACCTATATTACATCATCTATCAATTTTATGATTAAGCAAATTATACAAAATATATTTTTTTAAATGATTCATGTATTTTTTCAATTAATTATTTGAGATTGAAACGGGTTCCACCTGTATTACATTATCAGGTAGTGGTATTACAACAAAGCTTGAAAATTACCCATATATCACTTGGTAATATTTGAACATTGGTCTCTTTAAATATTAGGAATCTAACCACTTGAGCTAATGCCACTCGATTTTAATCATCACATAATGGTATTACAACAAAGCTTAGAAATTACCCATATATCACTTGGTAAGATTTGAACATTAGTCTCTTTAAATATTAGAAATCTAACCACTTGAACTAATGCCACTCGATTAAATGGTCCATGCATTGCATAGATATTAGTTTTAGATTTTTAAAGTTAATATTGTGTTGTGTAGTGACGATATAGAAAAGTTAGACATTCAATAAATCACCTGAAAATAGAATTTGCACAATTTTTTTCTAAATAAAATTGAACTTTGAAGATTTTTTTTAATTATTATTTAAAAGGAATTAAATATTGATTATTTTTATTTGTTTTAATTTTATTTGTCAAATTTTACCATCTTTAACTATAATTTGTTTTTTAATTATTTTATGGAGTGCATTTAAAACTGGAGACAATGTGGGAGACAAAGAGCAAGAAGATAAGAAGGATAATTGATCACCTTTATCATTTCAAAGGGGTTAATATATCCAAAGATATCATTGACTCTTTTCTAAAATGAGTTAAAATCTTATGTAGTTTTACAAACAATAAGAGTTTATTTCTCATAAAGAGTATCTTTGAAGATTTTTTTTTTTTTGCTATTGATAAATAATAGGGTTTTGAAAGGGAACCTTTTTTTTTATAACTCTTGGAAATCCAAGACTAACAAATGAATCAATTTAGGTATAAAAATAGTTTATCTTGTGATAAATCAAATTTTGCATTTTTTGAACAATACAATTTTTCTGACCAAAACTGCAATGACCAACAAAGTTAAAAAATCTTAGTTATCAACTTCGACGAATTTTCTATATGAAATTCGAAAATCGTCGAATTTAAAACCTTGTCGAATAAATTCATCGAAAAAAACCTAAATTTGGCCAAAAAAAAATGGGTGAAAAACAAGCATTAAAAACCCTACAATCAAGTTTTAGCTTAAAATAAATACAAGTGAAAAACAAGCATTAAAAACTCTAAAATCAAATTTTAGCTTAAAATAAATACAGATGAAACACTATAAACACAACAACTATGAACAAACCCTCGTGCAATCTCCCTCAATTTGGAAGCTTGAAATTTTCTGTAGATAATATCTGAAGCAACCATTTGCAATCTATTAGGATGTTTCTTTTATTTCTTTATCATCATTTGAGAAAATGGATAGCTCTGAAAGTGCAGTTGACAAACAAATATTTCGAGGCTTCGTTATTTCTGCATTTGTTATAATTTGTAGGTTCTTCAAAATAAAATACAGAAAAAACATTGCTCTTTAACACTGAAAAAAATACTATTGTTTAAAAAAAAAAACACTGCTCTTTAAAAAAACATTGCTCCTTAACCTAAAATAAAATAAAAAACATAAAACATTGCTCTTTAACCCTAGCTTCTAAATGAAACCTAAAATTAAACTTTTCTACTTTTTAAACTTAATTAATATGATATATTTTTAATTTTAAGTGTTTTCTATTATGCATGATCTAACAATTTTTTTATTTATTATGATTTTTTATTATAATTGATAGAAAACTTATAATTTATATTTACAAAAAATTATTGATTTAACCTTCTAATGTGTTAAAATTTTATTATTATTATTATATATATTTGATTTTCAAAATTTATATAAAAATTATATGAAAATATATATATATTTGTTATATATCGAATTTTATTACAAATATTTAAACATGTCGATTTTCTTTCGAACTTGAAACTTATCGAATTTGAATACGAACTCAAACTTGATAACTAAGGTTAAAAGTAACCCGCCCTACTGCTTTTTCTACATCTACCGTCTGAATAGGGTTTTGAAAGGGATCCTTCCTTTTTACAATTCCTAGAAATCCAAGAATAACAAATGAATCAATCCAAGCACAAAAAATGGCTTATCATTTTACAAATAAAATTCTACATTTTCTTAACAATAGAGCTTTTTTTGACCAAAAGTGCAATGAACAAAAAAATAACGGTAACCCGCCCATATCTACACCCTATGTTTAGTCGAGGTATTCATAGTCTGAATATTCCAAGATAAAATTTTCATTTTGTATCAAGTTCAAGAAGTTTTCTTCCTCCCAAAGACAAAATTATTTGCTTCCCATTAGCTACACCCTTAGCAATGGCTTTGATTCTCAATTCTCAAATATTGGGCCTTCTTCAAGAAACTTAAATTCTCAAATCAACCTTCTTAGATTTCCTTCTACTTCTAGCAAAACAATTCTGGACAAATTTTCCTCCTTTTCCAACTTTGAATCACTAGTAGAAGCCCATTCTCCTCCATCTTCTTCATCCTCAGACCCATTCTGAATAATGTTAATATTTTTATTTTTTCTCTCCCATAGCCAATCAATGTCACATTCTACTAAAGAGTGGTTTCTTTTGAAACCCTCATTTTTATACTTTTTTTCTTTAGCCCTACTAGAGAGTGTGGTTCTTTCTCAATATTCTCTTCTACATGCAAAGAAGAATTATTTTCCTTTTCAATCAAAGCCTTAGTCACCAGTTCATTAATACCTCCAAGTTGAGTTTCTAGAACAAACTCTTCCCCTCCAACAATACCATCCCCATCAAGGGTAGCAAGAACCTCAAAGCTATTTGAAGATGGACCCTTACTACTTTCACCATTTTTATTCTACCCCGAAACTTCTCCTTGCTTTGTTTCCTTTTTCCTCCAAACCCTTAAAGGTTTTCCAATTCTATTATTCATAACTTCCTCAGGATTTTTTGGGGATGTTTTCCAAATATGCCCTACTATTTTACAAAGGTTACGCAAGGGAATGGGATTTTCATACTGAATATCTTATTCTCATTCCCTGTAATCTAAAACTAGTCTAATAGATTTAGGCAGTGTTTCATCCAGATCCGCCTGTACACAAAAATAGATCACTATCATTCTAGTCTGAGATTTAGTAGATAAATCAAAAGCATTTATTTTTTACATTACTTTAACTATCCCAAGAATACTATTCTCATCCTAAAATTTCATTGGAAACCTTGGTAGACTCACCCATAAGGGCATCGATTGAAGAGTGGTTGTGGTTGGATTAAAGCAATCTACTGCTCTATTTTTGTAAAAATAACCCTCTCCTCCCAAACAATCATGGGCCTCTTGACAAAGCATTTGTCATATCCTCCATATTTTCATAGTTAAACAGTAAAAAATTATTAGGCAAAGCCACCATTGCTTCTTGCCCCAAAAAATTCCATTTATCCCAAAACCACTTCCTTATTTTATCTAAATTTGGTCTATTGCCCAAAACTTTCTTGTCCAAAGAATTTTTTCCTTTTTTAATCACTTTATCAACCAAATTTTTTGGGATCTTACGAGTAAAACCATTTTCGTCCCAATCTAGAGACAAAATAAATCTCTCTTCTTGCAAAGTTTGACCTCTCTTCAAAATTTATTCCCAAGAAGTGCTTCCCTTTGATATTTCTACTATTATTGAATTTGTATCTACTGCTACTAGATCCAAAAGGTTAGAATCTCTCTTATTTTCATCCTTAGGGTATTCTACCGTAATAAAATCCTTATCTATCACCTTTCTTGCTCCTCTTATCCCTATCTCTTCTTTCTCCCGATGTTCTTTAGCTTCAACGATTTTCCAAAAATAATATTTTATGCATTCATGGTAAGGGTTTGAAGCATTGATGCACTTTGGATGAACCCACTGCTCTTCTGCCATATTAAACAAGAGGCTCATTGAAACCCTAGCCCTCCATTGCTCATCCTTGAATACCAATATTAATCAATATAACTCTTTTATTTATCAAATGCCTTCTCCAACTGTTGTTTGATTAACCATCTTGGTTGATCATACTACTACAGTAATTCAAGTCCAATGGCAACACTATCTTCAAGTCTATTCTAATTCAATATTATTATCCATTTAATACCTTAAAGGGAGCCTCCTAATTAATGAGTGGTAGTTATTGTTGCTTGTGAATTTAACTAGGTGTAGAAAGTCTTCCATTTATATTGTTGAACAATCATACTATCCTTAATATGTATAAGCACCCAATTTTACAATGCTTAGCTAACTCTCAAGATAGCCAATACCACCAGTTAATCCTTATACACCACCCCTCTAATCAACCAAATTAAATTTATTCTTCATCATACCCAAATGTAAGGCATCATCTTTGAGGTAATATTTTTCATTACAAACCCTCACAAAACTTTACAAATATACTTCCATTAGAATAAGCTTGGTAAGATATTTCCAACGAGTATTTATAAGCCTATACTCTTATAAGAACCAATGCCTTTACTGATGTAAAAATAGTGTCTGACAGTGATGGTAGCGGTTTTTCACATCGGTAGTGTTTTTACTTGACAATATTTTTATCTAACAATGAATTCACCAATTTGGTTAGACCTACCTAAATTCAACCTTTCTTGCCCAAGTTTGACCTTTAATGGTCAAAGGGAAAAAAACACTATGGGGAAAATTCACTACTCTCTTGATCATATTTCACTTTGACACATGGTAAACCTTAGATACATACTTCTCTTGAGCCATGTTCCATTAATGATCCCAATCCCATAGTTGATCCATAGTCCCATACATAAAAACCTCAAATCTAATATTTTCTACTTTCATGATCTTCCTTTTTCCTCCTTTTGATCCTTTTTAAAGTCTTCCCTCTTCCAATATTGTATCCATCATGTCATTTCCTTCCCCAAGGAGACATGGATTTCTATAAATTCAACCTTTGGGAAGGCCTTAAAAGAAAAGAAACAACAATATCTATTACAAAACTTTACAAAAAATTCTTTGTAATCACTCTCTCCATCTAGCTCACACCCAAGAACTTGAAGAAGCCTATTTCGGAGCTGAAAAGGGAAGGAAGGGAGAGTCACTTGTTATTGTAAAATTGTATGTTCTTTTTCTCTCATCCTCTATTTATTTGGACTAAGCTTCATATCACTTGTTATCTTTGATTCTACTAATAGTTTTTTATTGTTATATCATCTTAATCATTTTAATTTTGCTTCTTTTACTGATTAAATAATATTATACACTACACCAAAAAGGGTCTTTAAGGGCAGTTATTCAACCGTCATCTATGAGGGCATCATAAAAATTCAAATTCCTATGATGGCGGTAAAAAACCGCCTCGAAAACCACCTTAGTTTATCCTTATGAGGGCGGTTTAAAACTACCCTCTTAGATATAGACCCTAAGAGGGTAGTTTAAAACCACCCTCTTTTTATTTATTTTTAAAAAAATATATATATATATATATATATATATAAACTTAAGAGGGTGGTTTAAAACCACCCTCTTTTTATTTATTTTAATAAAAATATATAAACTTAAGAGGGTGGTTTAAAACCGCCCTCTTTTTATTACTTTTAAAATTATATAACACATGAAAAGCTAGTTTTATTATTAGTTGAGAATCTTAGTAGTTTATAATGAATAATTGTTTATTATTACATAAATTTTGTAGATAAATAGGTGACTAATCCAAATTTGATTTTTCTTATGACTCATGACTATATTTTAATAAAATGGTAGTTTACAAATGTTGAGGAAAAATGAAGTGTTTTCATCGTTTAAGTGTAACCACGTATAGTTGAAGTTTCCATTGTAACTTATTTAAATTGGATTTGGAAAAATTTAGAGAAATTTTAAAAGCTTTAAGGTGAATCAGTGCTGAAAAATAAATGTAAGCAATGTGCAAATTGAGCTCTCCATCCAATAAACAAAGATGATGAATCTAGGAATAGATGATGCAAGTATTGCATGCCTAAAAACAAAGCCCACATGAAGAATCTTAAATAAGATCATTGGCATATGAAAGAATGATATTTTCTAAAGCAAGTACTGCATGCCTAACAACAAAGCCCACATGAAGAATATTAAACAGGGTCATTGGCATATAAAATAATTATGTTCTCTAAAACCAATTTTTTTCATTAATTTCATTTTAAAATTTTCTTCATCAAATGAAATTTGAATAAAATAGCCCACCTTTAGAGCAATTTTAGATCATTCACTCTAAAGTTTTGAATTGCAAGATATCCTCTTCAATACAAATACAACTTAAAAAGTAGTAACAGTGTAAAATTAAAAACCCATTACTTCCAAATTTCCATCTCTGTCATTGTAGCTTCAAGTGATGATGTTAAATTAAATTCCTTTAGCAAAATATTGCAACCCCAGCAAGAGCAAAATGAGAGGCTTGCAAGCTTGTGAAAGCATTTAACTCCTCCCGACCTTAAAATGACATAAAATCATTCCTCATGATAATTACCATAGCCATAATTTTACAGACATATGATAAAAATAGAGAAGAAATTAAGTGATGTCAATGCCATACCCAAGCTAACACAATCTCCCCATTAACTAAACTATAAATGGAAAATGAGTTTTTGTAATTTGACCCTATATATATTAACATGTGACTAATGGCATGTATTTGTACAAAACTGAGCTGCTTTGGAACATAGATCGACTAACAAATACTTCAGGACATCTTCAATACATGCCATAAATAGTAAAAAGGATTCCAAAAACTAAAATGGTCATATCAACAGTTTACAAGTACTACATAACAGTTCAATCTAGGAATAGATGATGCAAGTACTACATAACAAGATGCTTAATAGTTTGCATCATGTAGTACTTATTGAGCCCTGTACTTAACAATTTACAAGGACAACATATTGTTTCCTTCTTAAGTATTAGTGCACATCAATAAAGAGACTAGCTTACTAGGATTATGGACTTACATTCCTTTTGGGCATATTGTTGTATTGATGCCTAGCTGAAGTGCTCGGATGGTTGTTTTTTGTGTTTTGAATATAGCTAAAAAACCAAATAAAAAGGATATGCTAACATCAGTAAGCATATAGCATCTCCACGAATGTTTAAGGTAAATAAACTATCTTTCCTTATACAAATATATGCATGATTTTAGAATTAAAATATGAACTAAAAAAAATAAACACAAAAAAATTTAATAAATCAAAACAAAACAAAAAACCCAAAGAAAAGATCATTGGAGTTTTAACTCTAAACATTAACATTAATATTGTCAAAATGAGATTACATTCAAGTGAATTACAAATAAAAACATCACTTGTAAATTGTGATCTTTATTCGAATATAGTGAAGTGATTAAGAAACATCCATCCAACTCTAAATCAAGTACAAAATAAAACACTAGGAATATATATACTTTAAAGATATAGCCATTATTGGACTAAAGAGAACATCAACAACATGACTCAAATAGAGAAATGAGAACAAGAATGTTTGAAAGGAAAACATTAACAACAAGAATTGCAGGTTTTGTTGGGAAGTTAAATGATAAATTCACCTGAAGATTTTTCCTTCTATCAACTTTTAAAATGAGCAGTAGTAATATGCAATTTGCAGGAACAACAAGACTTAACACAAAAGGAGGTGGTGTGAACCACTAGAATATTATAATTACAAGTGGACATTAATTTTCAATTTTGGTAAAAAAATATATAAGGATTGCATATACTTATTTTTTTCATGTTGGTGGGTTGTTGGAAGGTGACATTGTACTTAATAAACTATAACCTGCTCCAGAAAATATCCTCTTTTAAGCAGGTTTGGTGTCCATATCCTACTAGAAGTTTGTAGGGGCTCATTCCCAATCTTGGCAAAATTGGTACTTCTCTAAGCTTTAAAACAAACAGTGAAACTAGTCCAGCATATGGCATCAACTATCAGGTTATCCAGTGTTATGTCATGTCTCACATGTTTACAGATTATAAACCCTATGTTTTATTTAGTGTAATAAAAATTCCAATACATATTTAACTTGACTAAGAAATAACAAATAATTTAGTGTATCATTGCAAATTATCTATTCCCAAATTAATGAATTAACATTTTCCCAAAATGCTCAAATCCTTCAAAATGCATATTCCAAAGCTCATAATGCTTCTTGATGATACTTCTTCATAGTCTACATCCAACCTGGTAAAATATCTGCATATTTTAAAGCAGTAATTACTAAAATTTGACAACATAATCACACATCTTGTATATAAAACATGTCCAAAATTTAACACTAATATAAGAAATTTCACCATTGGGTACCATTAAAAAAAATAAAATTAAGAAAAAGACTTTACATCAGTTAATTTCCAAATAAAGACCTAGAAAATTAGAAGTGAACAAGTATGTAACAGTTATCACTATAGTCTAAATCATTAACTGCCATCCTTAATAAGCATGATGCCTGGTAATATTCACTCTAGAGAGCATATTTCTCTCCTATAATGGCATCCAAAAGCTTGAATGTTGTAAGTAATACCTAGTGAAGGCCAAATATTTGGTCCAAAAAAGCATTTTGTTGCATGAGGATCATCCTGGGCCACTTCAACTCCAATATAATACCCCTCCTTATAGTCTCCTGCTTACATAAAATAAAAATATATGGACAACAAGAGGTATATAGAAAAATAACCAAAAATGAGTTCATGAACATTGCAATTAAGGGAAGTGAAAACAATTTGTCTAACAGAATGATAAAAAGAACCAAGGATTGGACTGCAAATGGAAGAAATCAATATATTTTTTCAAAAGTAGTAGTATGGTACGTCCAAACAATCAATTCTTCATTTTTCTATTCTTTTATTTTTTATTATTATATTGGAGAAGAGTTTATCATAAGCCCCTAAGGGGGACAGCAAAACATAGTAGTCATATATCACAATATTTTATCAAGAACAAATACAACCTAGCTTCCCAACAACTAAGACAACCATTAACTAAACTAGTAACAACTGAAGTTCTAGATAAGCATTATAGCCTTCACTGGCACAATGCTACCTAAAGCCTCCTAAGACATAATCATAAAACTTAATCCCTTTTGACTAGAGCTCTAATATCTAGCCAAATTCATAGGAATATCCCTCTGATCAGGTTGTATGCGTATTTCACCCTCCACTAAACTCCATTTGTTGCTTGACCAATTGATTTCCTCTCTATGATTCGAACAAACTTAAATTGGGAACTCCTAAACTATTTTTAACCTGTTGATTATATCCATTGGTAAAATTAAGTCTAGGCTAGAAGAAAATTCCTTGAGGAGGAAACATAGTGACTTTGGAGAAAAAACCCTCTGCCTAGAATTCAACTTGCTCGATTTGAGTGCTTGCATCCATGACTATAACTGCTGTTGTAATTGCTTCTTTTCTTAAAGGATTTTTTTTGCCTTAGGCCTTAGAGGTAATCTTACCCAAATATTCTACTCAATGAATGAAAAGCAACTTGCTCTGAAAATCCTTTGTATGCTAACTACCCTGGTCCATATAGAATGAAGACTCTGGCAATACTGGAATTTGCTCAATCACTTCACGTGTCACTATCCTACATAACTAATTGACCCTAAGAATAGCATTAACATTCTGACCTTTTTACTATCTGAATAATGGGATGAAAATGAAATCATTTTGAGTACCTCCTAAAGTCTACAAAGAGGAATTATGTAATTCATTATCCACACCTTAGCATGTTGGTTATATTTGTCTTGTTGCTAAAAGAGCCTCAAAATGTTTCTGAGGTTGGCAACTTCCCTCTACCTTTGCCATATCTAACTCTATCAGGTAGGGAATTCTGAATTAAAAAAATATTTAATATCCTATGCAAATACCTCTACTTATGTAGCAACATGTATAGAGACAACAACAATGGTAACTTCCCTTGAGAACTCAATAAGATTTCTCAACTCCCCTCTAGAGACATGGTTATTACATTTTTCCAAAGAAGCCAGACGATCTCAATATTCATAAACAATCATCGAGTGGTAAACTATTTATCAAATTTGAAATCATGAATAATTGATTGGCATATATCAATCAACAATGTTCCCTATCCAAGGAGAATTACAAACCAAATTAATTTAGCATAGTAGGGCATTCAAAAAAGAGATATTTTACAAAGTCGAATCTTCCACATACTAAGCAGTTGATACTTTCAGTTCCACACTTTTTAAAGGCTTTCTCAATAGCCAACTTTTACCATATGATTAGCCATCTAAAACAAGATTTTTAAGGTTAAATTGTTGACCTTCCTGAATTTATTTTTATGATGAGTTCCAAATATGTTCAAATGCCATGTATGAGTGTTTCATTTGTGAAAAAGTGAAAGGAAATAACCTGGTTAAGTGTACTTATAACCCACAATGGCCTTTGAATTAAAACTTCCAGTTCACATTTACCTAAAAAAATTCTAAACAAGATTGTAACAAGCCCAAACAAAAATAAAGAGAGGCTACACATAATGATTTGGTGTCCCAAACAAGAAATATTTTCCATTGGTACTTACAATGAAGCAAATCATACAAAAATACAACCCCAATGCCCTTTTGGTGTTGCTTTGCAAAGAAAATGTCATATATTTGAGACTAGAGTGATATTGTACACTAAATTTGAAGTAAACTTTTAGGATTAATCTTAAAGATAAATCAAACTCTAATTTACCCAAAAAGAAATATTTTTATTAAATACTTTACAGCTCTTACCATTTGAATCCATCAAAATGGACTCTGGTTTTTTGAATTCATCAAAATGGACTCTATTTTGGGCATAATCCTTAAAGAAATATTTCCCTAGAAGGCTTTTTTTGTGCCTCATGTTACATCTTCCCAAACTGGTTTCAGAAATAGAGGTCTCCTTTAAAGATGTTGATTTTGTGGTGGAGATACCAGGCCTTCCACCCATTTCGATGAGAGATATGGGATATTCCCACTCCTGTACAAGATAGGTCTGATTCTATGTTCAAATGGTTCGTCCACCATTCCTCTCACTTTCCTAAAGTAATCGGAATTTTTGTAAACACCTTTGCAGAACTGGAGGCGGAACCCCTAACAGCCCTGAGGGAAGGGAAGGTTCTCAGCTGGGGATCTACCGCTATGTCATCCATCTATCCAGTTGGTCCCTTAATTTTTTTGTCATCTTATCACCCACATAACTCAAACTACCTGCAATGGTTGGACCTCCAACCTCCATCGTCGGTTCTCTTTGTTTCCTTTGGAAGCGGAGCCATTTTGTCTGTCAATCAGATTGCAGAACTTGCGCTAGGGTTGGAGGCCAGTGGCCTTCGATTCCTGTGGGTGGTGCGCGCTCCACTGCAGAAGAAGGACGTTTCTGAGCTTTTACCAGAGGGTTTTGAGAGTCGAACCAGGGACCGAGGGCTAGTGGTTCCTAACTGGGCTCCTCAGGTTCCCGTGCTTTCTCACCCATCAACAAGAGGCTTCCTTTCTCACTATGGGTGGAATTCCACATAGAAGAGCTACAATTGAAACCCTGCATCATAGAACTAAGCATAAAAAACATTTAAAATCTAATCTCAATCGATTTTATTTAATTTGGTGTGGGACCTGAGATATTTATTATATATAAAGTTTTATCTTACCTTCTTGTCTACAAAATCTGCCCAAAATTGCTCAAGGGCCCGAGCATATGGGTTGGAGGACATAAATGGTTTGGAGGGCCATGCCTCATCGATGTACTGGACAATGATGAGCGACTCACAAACAGGCTTGCCATTGTGGATGAGAACTGGTATTTTCTTGTAGACTAGATTCATTTGCAGGAGAAGCTCGCTCTTGTTGCACAGATTTTCTTCTTGGTACTCGTATTTCACTCCTTTTTCTTCCAATCCAATGAGAACATGCATACCAAATATGCTAACCCATGTGTTGAGCACCTTCACTTTCTCCTGCCCTATCATCTCCAATAACAACTACTATGCACTTTTTTTTTTTGTTGCAATTCCAATGATTGCTTGGCCCATCTTTGCAGAATAGAAGATGAATAGGGTCGTCCTAGTGAACCAAATGAAGATAGCGGTAGAGGTTAAGATGGAAACCGATATGGGAACTTTTCACCATGTCTCCCTCTCTATATTGGCACCTGTCACCATACCTCCTTCTCTAGGAACTAGAATGTAAAAAACCGCAATGGGAAGCTTATCCCCTCGCGCAGGAAGCTTAATTAAATTTTTATTTTTATTTTTTGAAAGGTGACCCTAAAAGGGTGGTTTTTAACCGCCCTCTTAGGGTTTATTTTTAATTTTTTGAAAGGTGACCTAAGAGGGCAATTTAAAACCACCCTCTTATAAACTGCCCTCTTAGGGCTAAGAGGGTCATTTTAAAACCACTCTCTTAGGGTAACCCTAAGAGGGAAGTTTTAAACCACCCTCTTAGGATCTATTAGGGTGGTTTTTTACCGTCGTAAAAAACCACCTTAATTTAGCTGCCCTTAAAAGTGTTTTTTGATGTAGTGATATTCTTTATTTGTGGCTTGACTCATACATGTTTACCTCTTAAGTATTTGACTATATTCTTGTAGTTGTTTCTGACGTTTATTAGAATACCCAACTTCCTAGAGATATTTTGCATCTATATTTATCTATACCTCTTAGATTTTTATTTTTTGCTTATATATTTTATGTGTACACCTACTTATAGGTAGTGTTTTCCTCACTTACGCATTTTCTTTGGTTATTTAGTGGTTATCAAACTCCTTATCCTCCTAAGTAAATTTTTGCATCTATATTTTATCAAATACATAAAGTCTTACATCTTATCCACTTGTTTCTTACACATGAACCAAAACATTGTTAGTCTGCTTACATGTAGTATTTTCACCACTTATATTGTTATCATAGATCTATAGCCTTTTTAAAAAAAAACATTTAAGACCTAGGGATCTAACGAGTGAAACAAGATAGTTTTTTGTCTTCTCCAGGCTAGGTGGACCCCCCTACACTAACCTATATTGCCAATTGTTTTGATTTTGCATAATTTTGTGAAAATGTTGGCCCCCTTGCTCTAGGCAATGAATTTGTTTACAATGAATTCACATCTCGATAGTAAATTCACCTCTACAATAAAACTAGGTGCTTAAGTTTAAAAAAAAAAAAAAATTATTCTAGTAGACTAGCTTGCTTGTTGTCTATCATAGATTATGTTTGTTATTTTTATTTTATTACGTTAATAAGAAAAAATCAAGGAATTTAGCATAGTTTAAACATGGAAAAGAACATTTTAATTTTTTTCCTAGGCATCAAATTTGAAGTGTGTGTAGTTGCATTAGGATAATATTTATTTATTCCATTCCCTCCTTGGACATTTGCCTCTAAAAGAAAACCCTTACTTTATTATAGCATACAAACTAAAGCACCATATAGTCTTAGGATTTTTTTTGTTGCATATTTGTTTGCTTGCATATCTTTCTAATTGCATATTAGGCTTTAACTAGGTCTTAGAATCCCAAGAGGATAACCTTTAGTCTCCATGGGAACATAGGTGTTTGACAAATAAATCTACAAAATATAGTTTAGGTCTTATATCACATAATGCCCCCACAAATATTTGAGATGAGAGGAATTTAAGCCTTTCACTTTGGTGAGGAAATCTTGAATCCCCTCTTACATTTTGGTGAACCCGATATGAACACCTGCACGAGTCCCTAAATATTCTTGACCTTGACCAAAGCCTAATTAAAGATAAAATCAACCACACTTTTAATTAAGACCACTTAATTTTGTATGCTTAGTTAGATCACATTAATTAAGACTAATAAGAAGCTAACCAAAGGCTGGTTCTATTGAGGGATTATATAACCCTTTGAATAACATTAAATAAATCTTGAGGATATATTGGATATATTGTAAGCCTAGGACACCAATCTGCTGCATAGGGTCTCACACATACTTTAAGCCTCCTTAGGAGTATATAGTGGTGGACTAGTGGGATTCATAAGGATGGTTCTTGATTACCTCTCACAAACCATCTTAGGTCACGTACCTAGGAAGTTCACTTTCACATATCATCTCTTTCACATGCCTTAAAATTTCTCTCGCATGAGTCTATGTATATCAAGAGGACTAGCTTCTTACATATACCAATGACTATATAGGAAGGAAGGGTATCCATAAATATTTGATATATAGGAGGGCCCTTAAGGTATACCGACCGAATTGTTATATTAATAGAAGGTCATATAAGAAGAAAAACAACCTCTTCTTCTCTTAATCAACTCTCAAAACATTTAAAATTAAATTAATTAATCTTTTCTCTCTTATCAATATTTACCTAATGGCCCAAAGAAGCTATAATCTTTGTAGTTGGGCTTATTCATTAGCCCCTAATATCCCCCTTAAGGGAATGATCTAAATATCGATACCCTTTGGAGAACCCTAACTTTGAAGAGGAAGATGAGGATGCCACAACCTCAGGTTCTCTAGAACCTCAAGAAGATGCCCAAGGAAGGTAATATCTAGAAAATTTTACCATATAACATACTTTTTGAGAGAACATAAAAATATTGTGACAAAAATCCTTAGGTATAATAACATTAACCAAAATATTTCCATGGTAGAGGGTTATGTCTTGGATCACCCCTAGCAACCTAGTTATAGTTTTATGCCCTTTAAAAATTTAAATGCAAACAATAATCAATTAAATACAAATTTTAATTAATCAAATATGAATGTTAATTTAATGAATACAAACCTTAATCAAATCTCTTTAGGTCTTAATTCATTAAATGCAAATTTTATCGACTCTACTACTACAACTGCTTCTATAGGTAGTGGGACATCAAATGTTCCATTGTCTTTAGGTCATCCTAGATCTATGCCTCCCCTTAAGGAAATTTTAAGGGTCATTGTTAGTGATCCCCACATCTCAATAACTAAGCACAAGTCATATTCATAACTTAGATCCACCCCTTAGTTCTCCAATTTCAAATCCTTTTATTAACACTTCTTTTAACTTCATCAACATAAATAGGAATTTTGCTCAAAACTCTATTCCTATAATATCTAATCTTGAATCTACCAATCTATTTATTCTAAATAACTTAGGGGTGAGTCATATGATATCATCATCAATATCATATGGCCTAATGTCTCAACCTTACTCTTACATCAATTATCAAGGCTCATTTAATTTTGTAGCACATATCTCTTGTGCAATCCAATCCCATATAAACTGAAATCTAAACTTTAACTTCACAAATGGAGCAGCTAAAGCAACAAATGACATCTATGCAAGGGTCCTCCTCTAGCTACAAGTACTCTTATGAGGACTTTTGTTATCAACCCTTATATCCCCTCATAGCTAGTTACCCTTTCCCCATAAATTTGAGACACCTAAGTTTCAAATGTATAAGGTGAAAGAAGACCAAAGTTATCATATTATACTATTTATAACATGTAGCAACATTGCTTATGATGAAATATCGTAACTTAAGATATTTTACAAAATCCTTAGTGGCCATATCCTTGAGTAGTATTATTAAATACAACGTCATTACCTGAAGAACTTCAAATATCTTGTTGATATGTTCATGCAACAATATTTAGTCTATATCAAATAAAATGTCATCATTAGTGACATATGAAAGCTTAAACAAAATAAGGGTGATACTTTTGTTGATTTCTTACTAAGGTGGCGAGCCTTGGTAGGGAGATTTCAATATGCTCCCCTACTTAAAGATATTTTAGATATTTTTATAGGAAACCTCAATGAACAATTAGCATTTTACCTAAATACAACCAATGTTTCCTCCTTTGATGATGTTGTAGAAATGTCCAAAAGAGTAGAAATCGCTCTCCTCAAAAAAGGGCAACTAAAGGCTAAAATTCCTAAGGAGGAGGAAAATCCATCCTAGCCAAAGGGGTGGTACAATAATAGGTATATTATAGGAAATAGAGTTACTGACTCACACTAGGCTAGCCATGTGAATGCTGTAGAAATACTCCAAAAACTTGTAGTCAAAGAAAAACTCAAGTGACAATTCAGTAAACTAGACCAACCCTATTTGACCATATTAAAACAACTTCTTGAAGCCAATATGGTCAAGCTCTAGCCAATTAAACCTATATATTTTAAAAGGGATAAATCTCATTGGTTCTAGTTCAAGGAGCACTATGATTTCCATTGTATAAATGGTCATTTGAACAATAGACTTAAGAATCTTAGGAACCTCATTTAAGACTTGATAGAAAATGGTCAAGTAGTTTTCATCAACCCTGATTCTCAACCTTTCACAAACCAAGATCTTGGAATCTTTCAATATCCACTCCCAAACCAAGACCAAATGGCAACTAATAATGTTTAGTATAAGGATGTCCCAACCCCAAATCAAAACATGGTGGTAATAATCTATTATTCTAATCACCCTAAGCTATTTTCTTATTGCAAGGTGATTCAAGTGTAGAATCCTAAGTCTAGTCTTTTTCCTTCCCTCAACTCATCCTTATTTGCTACTTTGTCTTCCTCTTAAATTAATGATGCATTAATGTCTTTAACTCTAAACAAGCAATCTAATCATCCTAATAATCAATCTAAAAATTAAACTCATGATCAATTAGATTTAAATAATCAATTTGAGATTGCTAATACAATCCATCTTAAGAGTAATTATCAAGATAAATATCAATCTTTCTTGGAACTATCCAAACTCCCTTCATCCCCTCGAACCATGGGATTACCTTTTAGGAAGGGTAAAATAGTATGAATAGGAAATTACTCCTTTGTTTACATCAATACTACTAACAATGATCAAATATGTGGTACTAATCCTTACCTAGTTGAACAACATTATGACTTATATCCCATCTCAAATAAAATATTCTCAAACTTGGGATATCAAGGCAAAGGACTAGGTCTTCATGAACAAGGTAATAAAGGACCTTTAAAGGCCAAAACCTAGTTGAGTGGTTATGGGATAGGTTATATCCCTGGTCATAGTGAGCCTATACCCCCTTCATTTTTTTCTGATAGTGATAATAAAGTTAATATTTTCTTTTGAGAGTCTTATGCAGATACCATTTCTATAAACAAATTGGATTGGGACTGGGTGGATGAGGAGTCCTCACTCCTCCTAGGTTCTATCTTTTTTCAATTCACACATTTTAATAAGTGTGAAACTCCTAATCTCAACTTTCACAAAATATAATACCTCTTAATAGATATTATACCTAAATCTCTATATGAGTTTGCATTGATAGTCGGCGCATCCAATTGCTTGTATCCATGTTGCCTACTTGCATTTTTCTTACCTTCATACCTGCTTGTATGCAAGTTCTTATTACTACCTAGACTACCTATTGCATATCGATCTAGTGATCTATGATGACATAAATGATGATCCTAGTCAAGATAGTTTATTTCTTGTATTACACTTGTTCTAGGTGATTGATGTAAGCGGATCGCCTAAATCCCCACCTTTAAAAATCTAACCAAGGTTCAAGCAATCACTTCATTCTTAACCATTTAAACCCATCTTTATCAATTTATCTTTATCACTCCATCATTATCAATGTGAATCAACACCTATCAATTTAATCATCTCTCTAGCAATTCAATTATCTATCTCTATCACTCTCTATCATCTATCTCTTTCAATCTAATTGTATATCTATGATATATTTCTATCAGCTAAATTTATCCACCTTCATCAATGTAATCTATCGAATCTACTATCTTTGTTGATTTAAATATTACATCTTATCAACTATTTCTACCAATCTAGCAATCATTTTTAATCGTCTTTACAAATATCTTGCTCAACTTGATTGGTATCAAAATCACATCTATCTATTCTTCCTAACCACAAAAACTCCTCTTGTTGTATGAAGAATACTACAAAGTCTATACGTGTTGATGATAAAATTTTGTTAAATTATCTCCTTTTATCTCATCACAGGTTATATAATTGACATCACAATAATATTTCATGACAATAGCCCCCTTGATCTGATCACATGCCCTCCCATTAAACATATTATGTGTGGGGACAATCGGTCCATAAAAAATATTCTCCCGCTTGAAGGTATCATTTATCACTATACCACTCAAGCATAAGTTCTCTATAATACATTTTGTGAGGTAAATCAAGTCAAAATATCAATCAAAATACCTTACAACTAAGGGTAAAATATCAATCACAATTCCAAAACAAGACCCCACAAAAATTTATTCTAATGCACAAATAGGAGAATAAGATCCACAAGTAAAATCTAAGTCTAAAAGTACTAGACTACATTGAAAATATGAGTGGTATGGCTATGAAGAAGAGGATATTTAATATGTTGCAACTACATTTATTCTCACTAACCAAGAATTCAAGTTACTTTTTATGTTTATATGGAAAAAGTAATGAACTCCCACGATCCAAATTCCTATGATGAATCCATAGAGAATCAACATTGGTAAGATTCCATGAAGGATGGGTATAGGTCCTTAATAAAAAATTAGACCTAGAAATTAGCTTTGTTGCCTCTTAAAAAGAACCTTGTCAAATCATGAATGTTTGTACAAAGACCAAATTATATTATGATGGTGAAGTGGAAAAGTATAAAGCATGCCTTGTAGCACATGGGTTCGATTAAAGTATAGGTAGTTTTATCTTGTTTAGACCAAGGTCAAAATTTTGATGAGGTGTTTATGAGTGCTATTTATGTAACCTATGAGTATGTGATTATGTAAGCCTATGGGCATGTTCATGTAAGCCTACTAGTCCCTTTAAAATTCCACCCTTAATAATATTGGTTAATCCACCTTTTCGGATAACCTCACTTAAAGGGTAATTTATTATTATTTTTTATAAGGTTAGACTCAAGGTTAAGTTAATGTTGTCCTGAGGTTAATCTCTAATTGAGGTTTTGGTATCACTGTAAATGCACTTCAACAAGGATCCATTTGGATCATAAGTATGAGTAAAATGTGATATATGTGGGGTTCCCATTGGCACCCACCTTATACTTCTTGTTGTCTCCATTATCTTTTGTTGTTTATTGTTGCTATCTTCTAAATTACATTATTTTATTTTCGATATATGATTGTGGTGAATGCATGTTTTTAGAATAGTTTTGGGAAACATTGCAAATTTAAATGAAAAGGAGAATTCACTACATCAATGATTGAAGAGAGCATTCAAGATAGGTTGCAACTTGGGCATTTTAGTTTTTAGAATTTTTAGATTTAAATTTTTGAAATCATTCATGCACAATCTTTGCATGCTCTTGTTTCACATGCCCTGATGTCACTCAACCACATGATCTAATACATTAGTGACATGTTAGCATGATTGGTATGATGACTAGGGTTAGTGTTTTAGGGTCAGTAGTGGACATGATTAAATCCTTGTTATCCCTTATCTTGTATCTGTCACTTCATTGAAGAAGCCTAGGATCACATTTTTCATTCAAGGGAGTGGCATGGTGGCATATTGATTGCCTATTTCAAAGGACATCATGGGGTAAAATCCTTGCAACTCTTTGGTAAGTTTATTTGAAATCAGATTCAAATAATGCATATTTCACTCTTTTCATTGCCTATGATGGCATAGCATAGCAGTTAGCATGTTTGTTTGTTTCTTGGAAGTTGGTCATTTTAAACCCATAGGTTAAACTTTTATAAAGGGATAAACATTTTGGAATGGCTATGGCTAAGAGCATCTTCACCTATCTTCCTACCCATTAGTACTTGTGGCTAAACCATTTTTTTACTAGCTTGTAGATGATGAATTTTTGAGGTCTAGCCTTAAAACCACCATCTTTTACACCCTATTACGTTTAAAGCAATATATGTTTTCATGTCATTCTCCTTTGGTTTTAAAGCATACATATGGCATACGGGTAAGCTCTCTTGTTGTCTTGGGTAAGGTATTAGGTTTGAGCCCTGTCAACTACAAAATTCATTCAAACCTTTTATATATGTGTATGTATGTATGTATGTATGTATGTATGTATAGATAGATAGATAGATATGAATTTAATCCACCAATCATATCATAACAAGTGTAAAACACTAAGGTATTAGGTTTGAGCCTTGTCAACTACAAAATTCATTAAAACCTTTTATATGTATGTATGTATGTATGTATAGATAGATAGATATGAAGTTAATCCACTAATCATATCATAACAAGTGTAAAACACTAATTTGAAAATGTAGCAACCAATCCAATTGTGACACATCATAGCAACATATTCAAAATTTCTTGTTCTAGGGGTTGGCATTTGATTTTTTTCTAATTTGAGCGCTAATTCAACCAAAAATTTCAAAGGGTATAAATTTTGCATACAAAAGTGTTTGGATCCTATTTTTATAGATTGTATATTTTTTGAGCTCTACATAGTGGTGACATCAATTTACAAACCTTTTACATATCTATTTAGGATTTTTGTACAATATGGGTTCTTTAATGTAAGTTACCTAGCTCAATGTGAAAAATTATAGTACTTGGTTAGTTCAAATGGTAGGATTACTTAGAAGCAAGAATTTTTGGTTCATCTTCAATAATGAGTCTAAAGAAGATCTCAATGATCACGATATCAATAAGTGAGAGGAGGAACTAGATGTACTTTTTCACATTAGAGAGAAGACCAATCCTATTAATTTATGGACTCATTTTAAATATATATATGGAAAATTAAGTTCTAATAAAGTTAACATAGTAGACACGGAGCTCACAAATCTCAAAATTTTAGTTTTCAATATTATCAAATACTATAATTATCACTTATTAGATCTAAAAATGAATCTAGATACAATAGGAGGTAAGGTAATGAGTGATGAAGAGTATGTCAAATCTATTACTTCTAATTTTTATCCTCCTTTTCATGCAATCACCTTGTTTCTTTATGTGAATGTTATGACTATCAAAGAACCACAACCCATCTATCTTGAAGATCTTTTCAAGCTTTTAATTCATTATGAAGTGGCAATGAAAAATTATGGAGCTCTTTCTCATACACAAGATCATTAAAAATATTTTAATTCAATAAAATGTAAGGCTCAAGTGCCTAAGGGTAAGTCTATGGTTTTAAAGAATACAAAACACTTATGATTATTATAAAATGGAAGGACACTCCATCAAGAATTGCATTACAAGGCTGAAGAAGATTGAGATTAAATTCTTGAGGAATGGTAAAAATATATTTGTTTATGAATATGAGGATAGAGGAGGAACAACAAAGTCCCACTAGAGAATTCAATATGGAGATAGGTGTTACCTTTAATGCCTTCTCTCCTTGGTCCCCTTAGCTTAGATTAAGGGGGTGTTGAAATGTGTATAATCTAATTTTGTTTGGGCCAAGGCCAAATGTGTGATGAGGTGCTTATGAGCATCATTTATGTAGCCTAAGAGCATATTATTATGTAATACTATGTACATTTCTTATTTATGTAAGCCTATAGGCATGTTCATATAATTCAATGAGCCCTTTTCATATTTAACCCTTAGTGGTATTAGTTAATGCACCTTTTTGGATAACAATCCTTAAAGGGTAATTTATTATTATTATTCTGTAATGTTAACCTCTCATTGAGGTCTTGGTATCCTTATAAATACCCCTCAACGAGGATTCATTTGGATCATAACCGTGAATAAAATGTAATATATTACGGTATTTTCCTTTGTTTATCTTTCATCATTTGTTATTGCTAACTTCTAAATCTCATTATCTTATTTTTAGCATCTATTATGGGGGAGGTGTTACCTATAATTCCTTCTCCCCTTGTCCCTTTCAGCTGAGATGATAGATAGGTGTTGAAATATGTGTAATATGATCTTGTTTAGGCCAAATGTGTGATAAGGTGCTTAGAGAACCATTTATGTAGCCTACATGCATTCCTTATTTATGTAATCCTACATGCATGTTCATGTGAGCCTATGTTACCCTTTCATATTTCACCCTTAGTGGTATTAATTAATCCACATTTTTTTATAATCTCACTTAAATTATGATTATTGTATTGTAAGGTTAACCTCAAGGTTAAGTTAATATCAGGATAAGGTTAACCTCTCATTTAGGGTGCCTATGGACACCCATATTATACTTCTTCTTATCATCTCCCTTTGTTTATCTTTTTTCATTTATTATTTCTATCTTCTAAATCACATTATCTTCTCTTCAACATCTATTATGTGAGAGGAGGTGTTATGTCTAGTTCCTTCTCTACTTGACCCTATCAACTAAGATTATGGGGGGTATTGAATATGTGTAATTTGATCTTGTTTAGACCAAGTCTAAATGTGTGATGAGGTGCTTATGAGTGTCATTTATGTAGCCTATGGGTATATGATTATGTAATTCTATGACCATTCATCATTTATATAAGCCTTTGGTAATTTTCATGTAAGCCTATGGACCCCTTTCATATTTCATCCTTAGTGGTATTGGTTAATCCACATTTTTGGATAACCTCACTTAAAGGGTAATTTATTATTATTTTATTATAAGGTTAACCTCAAGGTTAAGTTAATGTCAACCTAAGGTTAACCTCTCATTGAGGTTTTAGTATCACTATAAATACCCCTTAATGAGAATCCATTTGGATTATAAGTATGAATAGAATGTGATATATTAGGGTACCCACAAGCACCCACCTTAAACTTCTTCTTATCATCTCCCTTCATTTATCTTCTATTGTTTATTATTGTTGTCTTCTAAATAGTATTATCTTCTCTTTAGCATATGATTGTGGTGTATGCATGTTTGGGAATGGTTTTGAAAAATATTGTAAATTTGAACGAGTTTAGTCAAAAGGAAATAATTGATTATGAGGGCATTTGCACTAGTTGCCGAAATGACCATAGTGAAGTTGATCTTTTCTTTGATAGCTCAATTTGGATAAGAGATATATTAGATGGATATAAAGTATGTATTTCTTTATGGTGATCTCAATGATTAATTATACATGGTGCAACCTCTAGGGATCATGTAAATATGAAAGAAACACTTGGTGTGTCACCTAAAGATATGCATGTATGGTCTCAAAGCATACACCATGTGCATAACATGTCAAAATTCATACATATTTGAATGGTAAAGGTTTTGAATCAACTCCATTGGATGGAAACTTATATGTTAAGAAAGTTTATATTTCTATAGTCATCATTGTCCTATATATTTATGGCCTCCTCATTCTAAAACTCCAAAGAGGTATCTATTGAGGTAAATAGAAAGTTGCAACAAAACTTTAAGATGATAGATTTAGAGATCTTCCATTATTTATTGGGTATTGGTGTGTGGTAGACTAAGGATATAATGTTGATGTCTCAATAATAATATGTCAAATAAATGCTTTCTAATTTTGGTATGGAGGATTGTAACTAAGACAACATATGACAAGGACACTCAACTAAGTGTTGACACAAAAATAGGAAATTTTAGGTATGAAGCATGATATCACTATAGATGGATTGCTTTGATTTCATAACAAGATATATATACCAAGGAAGAGGAACCTAATAGAATTAGTTCATAGTGAAGGACATTATTTATTTCTTCCAAAAGTGTTAACTATGGAACATGATCCTAAACCACTTTATTTTTTAACTAATATAAATAACATAATTTTTATGTGTCTACATGTTTGTAGTGTTGGCAAGTTAAGGCAGAACACAAGCATCTTATGAAAATAATTACATCCCTATGCTATACCTTTCTATAAGTGGTAAGACATCACTAGAATTTGTATGAGAGATTCTAAAGGCATGACTTGAACATAAATGTATCTTGGTGGTGGTAGATATGCTTACCAAGTTGTCCAATTTTTTAATAAATCATACCAAATTGAAACAAATCCCACCTGTAATACATCATGACCACACAATGGTATTACAATAAGTTGGCAATTATGCACGTATTGTTTTGCAGGATTTAAACATGGGTCTCCTCCTTAAAAGTTGAGGAATATAACCAATTAAGCTAATGTCTTTTGATCCAAGCTAGTCATTTTATAGTAGGGAATTTGAGCAATAATCTATCAATATTAGTCCAAGATATAGTGTACTTGCATGCATTTATTTAGGTAAATACATTGAATAGTGCATTTCATGTACTTCTTTATGTGATTATATTGAATAAGGATGCCAAATTTACCTCTTAATACTAGACTACTCTTCATGTAATCTGTAAAATTAAGAAATGTATGAACTCATCAAATCATCTTGAATTTGATAATCAAATGAAAAGTTTTTTTTTTTTTTGGTAAATAAGGTACAAATTCATTACAATCGGGTTTTACAGGTTGACCCAAAACCTATTACAAAATCAGCACAAAGCTTAAGCGGAACAAGACCTCAATAGGGACAGTCTGTCCTTAGCCCCCTACTGGGGCCACACAGCCAACAAAGAGCAACATGCTTACAAAGGATTACACACACCTTAGAACACAGGCAGTCGACAATTTTGCCTCCTAACACTTTCTCTTCTCTTTTGGTCGTGAAACTGTGACATGTCGCGATATCGCGACACTTTTCCTTCCTCCTCTTTCTTTTCTCTTTTGGTCACGAAAAAGTGACATGTCGCGATATCGCGACACTTTTCCTTCCCGCTCTTTCTCTTCTCTTTTGGTCGCGAAAATATGACATGTCACGAAATCGCGACACTTTTTCCCTCTTGCTTATTCTCTTCACTTTTGGTCGCGAAAAAGTGACATGTCGCGATATCGCTACACCCTTTCTTTCATTCTGAACATGTCGCAGAAATCGTGACACTTTTCCTTCCTCCTCTTTCTTTTCTCTTTTGTTCGTGAAAAAGCGACATGTCACGAAATCATGACACTTTTCCTTCCCGCTCTTTCTCTTCTCTTTTGGTCGCGAAAATTTGACATGTCGCGATATCGCGACACTTTTCCCTCTTGCTTATTCTCTTCACTTTTGGTCACGAAAAAGCGACATGTCGCGATATCGCTACACCCTTTCTTTCATTCTGAACATGTCACGAAATCGTGACACTTTTTCTTTCCTCCTCTTTCTCTTCTCTTTTGGTCATGAGAATGCGACATGTAGCGATATCGTGACACTTTTCCTTCTCGCTCTTTCTCTTCTCTTTTGGTCGTGAAAAGATGACATGTCGCGAAATCGTGACACTTTTTCCATCTTGCTCTTTCTCTTCTCTTTTGGTCACGATAAACCGACATGTCGCGATATCGTGACACTTTTTCCTTCTTGCTCTTTCTCTTCTCTTTTGGACGCGAAAATCTGACATGTCACGAAATCGTGACCCTTTTTTATTCAAGCTCAACACATCGCCAGAAAGCGACACTAAATCCTTCTTGCTCACCATGTCGCGATATCGTGACACTCTTTCTTTCTTGCTTAACATGTCGCGATATCGCGACACTTTTCCTTTCTTGCTCTTTCTCTTTTCTTTTGGTCGCGAAAATGCGACATGTCGCGATATCGTGACACTTTTTCCATGTCGCGATATCGCGACACTCTTTCTTTCATGCTCAACATGTCACGATATCGCGACACTTTTTCCTTCCTCCTCTTTCACTTCTTTTTTGGTCGTGAAAATGTGACGTGTCGCGATATCGCGCCACTTTTCCTTCTTGCTCTTAGTCTTCTCTTTTGGTCGTGAAAAGACGACATGTCGCGAAATCGTGACACTTTTTCTTTCTTGCTTTTTCTCTTCTCTTTTAGTCGCGAAACAACGACATGTCGCGATATCGTGACACTTTTTCCCACTTGCTCTTTCTCTTCTTTTTGGTCACGAAAATGCGACATGTCACGATATCGCGACACTTCTTCCTTCATGCTCAACATATCGCCAAAAAGCGACACATTTTCCTTCTTGCTCAACATGTCGCGATATCGCGACACTCTTTCATTCTTGCTCATCATGTCGCGATATCGTGACACTTTTTCCCTCTTGCTTTTTCTCTTCTCTTTTGATCGTGACAACGCGACATGTCGCGATATCGCGACACTTTTTCTTTCTTGCTCTTTCTCTTCTCTTTTAGTCACGAAAAAATGACATGTCGCGATATCGCGACACATTTTCCCACTTGCTCTTTCTCTTCTTTTTTGGTCGTGAAAATGCGACATGTCGCGATATCGCGACACTTCTTCCTTCATGCTCAACATATCGCCAAAAAGTGACACTTTTTCCTTCTTGCTCAACATGGATCGACATCGCGGCACTCTTTCATTCATGTCGCGATATCGCGACACTTTTTCCCTCTTGCTTTTTCTCTTCTCTTTTGATCGCGACAACGCGACATGTCGCGAAATCGTGACACTTTTTCCTTCTTGCTCAGCATGTCACGATATCGCGACACTCTTTCTAGCATGTCGTGGCATCATGACACTTTTCCTTTCTTGCTCTACATGTCGCGAAATCGTGACACTCTTCCTTTCTTGCTCAACATGTCACGATATCGCGACCCTTTTTCCTTCTTGCTCAACATGTCGCGATATCGTGACACTTTTTCTTTCTTGCTCAACCTATCGCGAAATCGCTACACTTTTCCTTTCTTGCTGAAAATTGCTTTTCCTGAAACTCAAACAATTCATGAAATCATGACATCGGTCTTTGGCCTCAGCCATTGCCCCTGACCCCATAACATGAAGCCACCAAGCCACCTGGATCCTTCCCCTATTGCAAAGAAAGCTAAAGCCATCACAATAAGGACCGAAGCAATCCTGACAAAACCACATTGAAACTGCTCTCCCTTTTTTTGATCCCCACAACTTCACCATCATTGGCGATCATTTTGAATTATTTTATCCACTTCACTTGGGACCCCATGTTCCCAAGTGACCAACCCAATGGCTTCCACCCCTAAATTGGCCAAGATATCAGTTGTTTTATTTGCTTCCCTAAAAACGTGTTGGGCCTTCCGATCGTTCTTGGCATGGTAAAGGATCCTAGCCTCTTCGATGACAGTCTTAATCTACCATGGAGGATTTTTCCCATTGCTGAGAAGGTTTATGACCTGCATCGAATCTCCTTCGATAATTAGTTTACCTTCAATTTCTTGAGCCAACTGAAGACCCCTCCATAACGCTCTTGCTTTCGCCTCGTTGTTAGTCCTAGTTCCTAGCTGTTCAGAGAAGGCCATCACCAACTTGCCTTGATGATCTCTCACTGCTCCTCCAGCCCCTACATTGCCAGGGTTACCTTTAGAGGCCCCATCGAAGTTGAGCTTGAACCAACCTACCGGGGGCGGTTTCCACTTGACATCTAATCTGGGATTGACCTTGATTATAGGTTTCTCACCCAGAGTAATATTTAAGGATTGAGCGATCCGCCTCTCCCAGGGGAAAGGATTTTGATCCTCATAAGGTATAAGGCTGACGTTTTCATGGGCGAAGGTAAGAATCTTATTGGTAATGGAGGTGACATCATGGCTCGACTCATGGAAAGCTCTAAGGTTTCTTTCTAGCCACACCTGCCAAAGAAAATGATGGAGACAAATCTTCCAAAAAAACCTCATCCTAAGGCTAACAAAGGGATTTGGCCATTGGTGGAAGAGGTCAAAGATGGTAGCTGGTCTGACCCAACAAATGCTAAAGGCTTGAAACAACCCATTGAGGACACTCAGAGAGACCGAACATTCAAGGAAAATATGGTGGGTGGACTCCCAATTACCCCTGCACAAAGAACATCGGTTAGCAATTATCATACCTTTCCTTAACAAGTTGTCAATCGTCAGAATCCTGCCTTGGATCACCAACCACGAGAACATAGCAACTTTAGGAATAAGGTTTTTGACCCACACCAACTGAGTCTGGAGTGTGGGGTCCTCGGTATCTAACATTAGCATATATGCAGATTTGACTGAGAACTGCCCATTTTCGATAGCTGCCCATATTACATGATCCTGCTTAGGACTCATGGAAATGAATTGTTGATGCAGGATGCTTTGGAGTTCTTCTGATTTAGCTTCAAAGCCTTGAATCCTTATCTGTTTCCAAATAAGCCTACCTTTGTCTTGTCTTATGAAATCAACCACTTTCCTTCCAATGAGATCCTCTGTGATTCTTTTGATCCTTGCCAGGGTAGGAAACTGAGATAAAGCTTCATCCTTGGCCCACCTGTCATCCCATAACTTGATCTTCTACCCATTACCAAGAACCCATCTTAGGCCTTTCTTTAAGACCTCTCTACTTGTTAAGATTGCTTTCCAGAAAGCCGACCCTCCACCGTGCACCGAATCATTTAGGAAATCGGTATCTTGAAGATATTTTCTTTTAATTATGGTAGTCCACTCATTCTCCTCATTGTTGATAAGATGCCAAGCTTGTTTGGCAAGCAAGGCAGTGTTTAGGTGAGCAACTCTTCTTAGTCCTAGCCCCCCATTTTCTTTTGGCCTGCAAACCTTGCCCCAGCCCACAAGGTGGAACCTCTTTTTTTCCTCTGACCCAGACCAGAGAAAATTCTTTTGGAGTTGTTCAATTTTTTGGTAAACTCTGGTTGGGGCCTTAAACACAGAAAGAAAATAAACTGGGATGCTCTATAAGGATGCCTTAGTGAGAGTAAGCTTCTCGGCTCGAGATAAGAGATGACCTTTCCAACCAGCCAGTTTCTTTTGAATTCTTTCAACCACTCTATCCCACATCGACTCTCTCGGAGAACCATAGAAAATGGGAAGGCCTAAATAAGATGTAGGAAAAGTCGCTATCAAACATCCCAAAATCGTAGCTATTCTGGCTTGTCTCTGGATTGGGGTGTTGAGGAAGTAAAGCTTAATCTTGTTGAAATTTACCTTCTGACCCACCGCATCCTCGTAGAGTTGGAGTATGTGCTTAATTCTTCTGGCTTCAACCACTGACGAGTGAGTCAACAACAAAGTGTCATCAACAAATTGTTGGTGAGAAACTGGGTTGGTGAGAGATGTGGCTTTAATCCCCGAGATTAATCCAGCAATACAAGTAGCTTTTATGGTTCTACCTAATGCCTCTTCTACTAAAATGAACAGCATTGGGCTAATCGGATCTCCTTGTCTAAGCCCCCTATGACTCTGGAAATACCCAACTATCATGCCATTGACCAAAACTGAGAACCAAGGTTCGAATATACATTCTTTTATCAGCCTGACCCACTGAGGATGAAAGTCAAACTTCAGAAGAATAGTCGTCAAGAACTCCCAGTTAATGCAGTCAAAAGCTTTATTCATATCAAGCTTTAAATCAAAGACCTCCTTATTGGTTTACCTTGCAGAGTGCAAAGCTTCATGGATAGTGATTGCACCATCTAGAATTGATCTCCCCTGAACAGAGCTTCCCTGACCAGGGTCAATAATGAGGGGCAATATTTCTTTCATTCTGTTAGCTATGGATTTGGTTAAGATCTTGTATGATACGTTACATAAGCTAACCGGTCTGAAATCTGCCATTATCTCCGGAGATGGGCCCTTCGAAATCAAAGCAATAAAGGTGGACTTGAACCCTCTCAAAATATGTTTGAAGAACACAAGCTTATACTGAGAGGGGGGGTGAACAGTATAAGACTTAACCAATAAATAATTTTAACTTTAGATAGCAGTGGCATCAACACAACATTAATCAAGACAGAAAGCATCACACATTGAAGACCCATTTTTAACGTGGTTCACCCAAAATGGTTGGGCTACGTCCACAAAAACTTTTCTCTAAAATTTATCTCAAAGTTCTTTGGGAATCCTTCCCAAATACAATGTTTATGAGCCTCGGCCCAAAGGAGATACCTTCCCCCAATCAGAATTTATGAGCCTCTGCTCAAAGGAGATACCTTCCCCTCTGCTCTGGAAATGATCCCTTAGAAGATCAACTGCCTCTACCTCTTGCCAGCACGTGGAACTCCTTTCCATCAAAGACCTCCTGTCCTCAATGCTTAGCCTAAGAGACCTCTGCCTTCTATGATCACGTCCACAGCAGCTTAGCAACTTGTACCAAACACAGTCAGTCGGTCTAGTACAAGTCTTCCTCTGTCTGTCAGATCTGTCCAACTCTTGAATAAATCAATCCTCTGCATACAAGCCTTCTCAAAGACTTGCCAACTGTCCTCGGGTTCTTCTCATAGAACCAATGCACCTCTGTCCTCAAGTTCTCTGATAGAACTATCAAACTCAACTCACAAGTCCTCTGCTAGGACCTATCCAAATCTGCTCACAAGTCCCCACCGGAACCTGTCCAAAACTGTTCAAGAAACATACACATCTTTTGCGCTCTTACAACCGCACTTCGTCTTCTCTCAGTCGTCTCTCTACACACACTCTGCACTGTCTTCGCACACTCTGCGCCCATACAACAGCACTCCACGTTCGTCTTTGCCCTTTGTGCTCTCTTCGCCCTCTGCTCTCTCTGCATAATCATAGCGGCACTTAGAACAATTCGCCATGACTCTTCGCTCACTTTGCACACTTCGACATCATCTCACCACTTCTGCGCTATCTATGCTCTTTCGGCTGCATCTCGCACACTTCGACACTCACACAAATCGACATTTCAATTCTCCAAACAACCCTCCTTTTATACAAGAATTTTCATGATGAAAACCCTCATCTTAGTCGGCTGTAAACCCTAATCTTCATCGATTGTAAACCCTAAACTTCGTCGGCTCACTTTTAACTTTGTCGGCTTCAACTAAGCTCTTGTCATGATATCGCGACACTTCTGTCTTCGTCAACATCAACTTTGCTTTTGTCATGATATCACGACACTTCTCCCTTCGTCGACCTCCTTTCTACTTTTGTCATGAAATCATGACACTTTCTCCAACCATACACTGCCATCTCAATCTATCATGAAATCGTGACCCTTTCTGCATCCATACGCTTTCTCTGCAACACGTCATGAAATCATGACGCTTTCAGCTTTCGTACGCTTCCTTTGCAACTTGTCACGAAATCACGACGCTATCACCTTTCGCATGCTTTCTTTGCAACCTATCGTGAAATCATGACGCTTTCAACTTCCGTACGCTTCCTTTGCAACCCGTCGTGAAATCGCGACAGTTCTCACTTTGAACACTTTCATCTGCAGCATGTCGCGAAATCGTGACAGTTCTCACTTTGAACTCTTTCCTTTGCTGCATGTCATGAAATCGTGACAGTTCTCACTTCGAACACTTTCCTCTGCTGCATGTCACGAAATCATGACAGTTCTCACTTAGAACATTTTCATCTGCAACATGTCATGAAATCGTGACAGTTCTCATTTTACTTTCTCTCTCCTGCTTAAGTCACAAAAATGCGACATGTCACGATATCGCGACATTTTTCTAACTTGCTTTCTCTCTCCTGCTTAAGTCACGAAAATGCGACATGTCGCGATATCACGACATTTTTCCTTAGCTCTTTTCTATTTTTCGGGTCACGAAAACCCGACATGTCACGATATCGCGACACTTTTTCTCCTTAGCGCTTTTCTTTTCTTTGGGTCATGAAAACCCGACATGTCACGATATCGTGACACTTTTTCTCTGCGAGCTCTTTCTCTCGAACCTGTCACGAAATCGTGACACTTTTTCGTCCGTACAATCCCTCTTGCAAATTGTCATGAAATCGTGACACTTTTCTTTGCGAGCTCTTTCTCTCGAACCTGTCAGCTTGGGGTTTGCAAAAGACCTTTGAAACTTGTCATGCCGTAACCTTCATCAAAACAAATTATTTGACATTAAATCAAATTCCTTCAAGAGCTTCTTGACATCAATGACAACTTATACACTTGAGCAAAGGCAATGTACCCAAAGTACCCAAAATTGCCAACAATCTCCCCCTTTGTCATTGATGGCAAACCTTTACTGAAAACACTTCTCAAGAGCCAAAACTAAAACCAACTGTGCTAACAACTGAGAATCTTCCTTTGAAGTTTTGCTCCCCCTAACTTGAAGCTCTCCTCTTCACTTTGAAGCTCTCCCCCTTACTCATATCTCTCCCCCTTTGTCATCAATGGCAAAGGGTCACCTTTGGGGCTCGGGACTAAGAATGAGCCTCTTAGCTTAGTCCCTCCCCCACCTCCTAATGAGGTGATTAATTCTGGGGTGGGAGTACAACTCCCAATTTCTCCCTTAGATACTCAAACGTATCTCTTGGAAGAGGTTTGGTGAAGATATCTGCAATCTGCTCTTTAGTAGACACATACTCTACCTTGACTTGCTTGTCTTGCACTTTCTCCCTTAGAAAGTGATACTTGATGGAAATATGCTTTGTCCTTGAGTGCATTACTAGATTTTTGGAAATACTTATGGCACTTGTATTATCACAAAGAATGGAGATGGGTTGTTCATGCTTGACTTTGAAATCCTCCAAGGTGGTTTTCATCCATAAAACCTGTGTACACCCAGCCACTACTGCTATGTATTCAGCCTCTGCTGTAGATAAGGAAATTGAAGGTTGTTTCTTACTTAGCCAAGAAACCAAACTCTTTCCCAGGAAAGAATGCTCCACCACTAGTGCTTTTCCCGTCATCAATACTGCTCGCCCAATTTGCATCTGTATAAGCTGTGAGGGTGAAATCATCACCTTTGGGATACCAAAGCCCAAAGTCCATAGTGCCCTTCAGATATCTGAATATCCTCTTAACTGCTATAACATGAGAATATTTTGGAGCTGCCTAAAATCTTGCTACTAACCCAACTACTTGCATGATATCTGGTCTGGTAGCTGTACTATATAGTAAACTGCCAATCATAGATCTGTACAACCTCTGATCTACCGTTGGAGATTCATCATATTTACTCAGATTGCACCCCGTAATCATTGGAGTACACACTTGGTTTGTTGTCCATCATCCCAAATTTCTTCAACATTTCTTTGATATACTTTCCTTGAGAGAGAAATATACCATCTTTTGATTGAGCAATCTGAAGACCTAAAAAGAATGACAACTCTCCAATCATAGACATCTCAAATTCCTTCTGCATGGTGTTAGCAAAAACTTTGCACATCTGAGTATTATTTCCCCCAAAAATAATATCATCAACATAGACAACCATAATCAACATATCATCATCTTCATTCTTAATATACAAATTGCTATCTGCCACGCCTTTCCTGAAGCCTTGCTCATGAAGATACCCGTCAAGTCTTGAGTACCAAGCCCTAGGTGCTTGCTTTAACCCATACAAGGCCTTTTTCAGTTTACACACATAGTCTGACTGTTCTGAGAGAGACACTCCTTCTGGCTGTTCTATGTAGACTTCTTCTACCAACACCCCATTTAGAAAAGCTGACTTTACATCCATTTGATATACCTTGAATGATTTGAAGCTTGAAAGGGCCAAAAACATTCTGATAGCTTCAAGACGAGCAACAGGAGCAAACGTCTCTTCGAAATCAACACCTTCTACTTGAGCATAACCTTTGCAGACTAACCTAGCTTTGTTTTCGACAATATTTCCATCCTCATTGAGTTTATTTCTGAATATCCATTTTGTGCCAATGACATTCTTGTCCTTAGGTCTTGGAACCAATTCCCAAGTTTCACTTTTCTCTATTTGATTTAGCTCTTCATCCATTGCTTTTACCCAAAACTTATTTGCACATGCTTCACTGAAATCTTTTGGCTCAATCTGAGATAATAATGAAACATTTGTAGAATCATGTGAAGGAATGACTCTTCTTCTTGTTTGCCTGCTATTTGGATCACCAATGATCAAATATTTGGGATGATGTTTCTGAACATACCGTGAAGGAGTTTTGGGAAGCAGTTGTTGTCTTTCCTCTTCTTCATCTGAAACCTCTCTGAATTCTTCTTGACAAATTTCATCACTGAGTTCCTTGACTGGTTCTCTTATCCCTGTCTTTTCATCAACTGTTACATTTATGCTCTCTACAACCGTATGAGTTCTTTTGTTGAAGCATCTCGTAGGCCTTGCTTCTGCTGGAATATCCAAGAAATATTCCCTCATCACACCTAGGATCAAACTTACCCAAATTCTGATCTTCCCTTCCGATGAAGCACTTACTCCCAAACACTTTGAAGTATTTTCATCGTAGCTGGTCTTCCTTTCCACAACTCATAAGGAGTTTTATGATGATTGACTCTAAGTTGGGCCCTGGTGATGATGTAGACTGTTGTACTGATTGCCTCTTTCCAAAAGCCATCTGAAAGTTTTGACTCATTTAACATTGCTCTAGCCATATTTTCAATAGTTCTATTTTTCCTTTCAACTACTCCATTTTGTTGAGGAGTTCTTGCTGCTGAATATTCTCTTTTGATTCCTTGTTGCTCACAGTATTCCACAAATTCATTTGAAGTGAACTCTCCTCCTCTATCCGATCTTAAGCATTTGATTCTCTTGTCAGTCTCATTTTCAATCATTTCTTTAAAAGCTTTAAATTTTTCAAAAGCTTCAGATTTTTCTTTGAGAAAAGTAACCCAAGTCATTCTAGAATAATCATCTATAAACAACATGAAGTAGCTTTCTCCCTAAATGCTCTGAGTTCTGGTAGGGCCACATAAATCAGTATGAATAAGATCCAATGGTTTTGAAGAAGTATACCCTTTTGATTTGAAACTGGTTCTGGTCTGTTTTCCATGTTGACAAGGACCGCAAATGATGTTATGGGGCCTTTTTATTTTGGGCAAGTCTCTAACTGCTTCCTTGTTACTAATATTGACAAGATTATCAAAGCTCAAATGCCCCAATATTTTATGCCATAACCAACTCTCATCTTCTTGAGTTAGAAAACACTTTTCCTTTTTTATCTCACTTAGCATGTAAAGATTGTTTGGAGTCCTTGTAGCACTAGCAATGAGTTTTCCATTTTTTTCTTTACTTATCTCACATCTATCCGAAAAGAAAGATACTATGTGCCCTTGATCACAAAGTTGACTCACACTTAGAAGATTATGTCTTAGGCCTTCTACATAAAGCACATTTTTTGTTTTGGATTTCCCATCCAAACTAAGAGTCCCTTTACCACAGATTTTAGCTGACCTGTTATCTCCAAAACTGACTGTTCCTCTGTTTGTTTCTTTTAAGACCAAAATTTTTTTCCTTTTCACCAGTCATATGTTTTGAACAACCACTATCAAGATACCATTTTTCTACTTTGTCTTGAGCATGAAAAGCAGTTTGAACTAACATTGACTTAGATTTGATCTCATTTCTCTTTTTAGTGAACTCAAGGCTAGATCTATCCAAACTGCACATCCTTGCTATATGCCCAAAATTCTTGCACTTGTAACACATGACATTTTTATTCATAAGAGGTGCAAAAGGGTTAACATTTTCCTTACTATGGCTATTCAAAGACTTATTGCAATGCATAGCTTTGTGACCAAATTTCTTGCAGGAAAAACAATAGCCACGGAAAATATTATGTAACCTGTTTTGATGCCTTGGATGATTGTTCTTCTTGTGACCAACTGGAATCCACCGCTCTTCAGGATGAAGATTGATCTTGCTCGAAGACCCTGTTTCATGAATGGTGATACCATCCTTCTTTTGCTTTTCACATGGAGTATTCTGTCTGAGAGCCAACTGTTCCAACTTCACTCTAAGAGACATAACCTCTTCTTCTAGTTTCTCACAATCAGCTTCCTTTCCTTTTAGAGCCTCTGTCAAAACTTGTTCAACCTTCTTCCCTTCTTCAGCTAGAATTTTGAAGTCTATAACACTTTGAGACAATTCTGATCTTGCTATCTCTTCTTCCTGACATTGATGCTTGAGAACAGAATTCTCTTCCTTGAATTTCTCAAGCTTTCTTAAAGCCAAGAAGAATTCACCTTTGAGATCGAACTCAACCTCTTCATCTCTTTCTGAATCTGTATGTTCCTCTGATAGATCCTTCTCCAAGTTGTTAGGCTCTTTCTGGAGAGACCCGCTCTGATACCAATTGAAGAACACAAGCTTATACTGAGAGGGGGGGTGAACAGTATAAGACTTAACCAATAAATAATTTTAACTTTAGATAGCAGTGGCATCAACACAACATTAATCAAGACAGAAAGCATCACACATTGAAGACCCATTTTTAACGTGGTTCACCCAAAATGGTTGGGCTACGTCCACAAAAACTTTTCTCTAAAAGTTATCTCAAAGTTCTTTGGGAATCCTTCCCAAATACAATGTTTATGAGCCTCGGCCCAAAGGAGATACCTTCCCCCAATCAAAATTTATGAGCCTCTGCTCAAAGGAGATACCTTCCCCTCTACTCTGGAAATGATCCCTCGAAGATCAACTGCCTCTACCTCTTTCCAGCACGTGGAACTCCTTTCCATCGAAGACCTCCTGTCCTCAATGCTTAGCCTAAGAGACCTCTGCCTTCTATGATCACGTCCACAGCGAGCTCAAGAACTCTGTACCAAACACAGTCAATCGGTCTAGTACAAGTCTTCCTCTATCTCGTCGGATCTATCCAACTCTTGAACAAATCAATCCTCTCGCATACAAGCCTTCTCAAAGACTTGCCAACTGTCCTCAGGTTCTTCTCATAGAACCAATGCACCTCTGTCCTCAAGTTCTCTGATAGAACTATCAAACTCAGCTCACAAGTCCTCTGCTAGGACCTGTCCAAATCTGCTCACAAGTCCCCACCGGAACCTGTCCAAAACTGTTCAAGAAACATACACATCTTCTGCGCTCTTACAGCCGCACTTCGTCTTCTCTCAGTCGTCTCTCTGCACACACTCTACACTGTCTTCGCACACTCTGCGCCCATACAGCAGCACTCCGTGTTCGTCTTTGCCCTTTGTGCTCTCTTCGCCCTCTGCTCTCTCTGCGCAATCACAGCGGCACTTAGAACAATTCACCATGACTCTTCACTCACTTTGCACACTTCGACATCATCTCGCCACTTCTGCGCTATCTACGCTCTTTCGATTGCATCTCGCACACTTCGACACTCACACAAATTGACATTTCAATTCTCCAAACAACCCTCCTTTTATACAAGAATTTTCATGATGAAAACCCTCATCTTAGTCGACTGTAAACCCTAATCTTCGTCGATTGTAAACCCTAAACTTTGTCGGCTCACTTTTAACTTTGTCGGCTTCAACTAAGCTCTTGTCGCGATATCGCGACACTTCTATCTTCGTCAGCATCAACTTTGCTTTTGTCACGATATCATGACACTTCTCCCTTCGTCGACCTCCTTTCTGCTTTTATCATGAAATCGTGACACTTTCTCCAACCGTACGCTACCATCTCAATCTGTCACGAAATCGTGACCCTTTCTGCATCCGTACGCTTTCTCTGCAACACGTCACGAAATCGTGACGCTTTTGGCTTTCGTACGCTTCCTTTGCAACTTGTCACGAAATCATGACGCTATCACCTTCCGCATGCTTTCTTTGCAACCTATCACGAAATCGTGACGCTTTCAACTTTCGTACGCTTTCTTTGCAACTCGTCGCAAAATCGTGACGCTTCTCACTTCGAACACTTTCATCTGCAGCATGTCGTGAAATCACGACAGTTCTCACTTCGAACTCTTTCCTCTGCTGCATGTCACGAAATCGTGACAGTTCTCACTTCAACTCTTTCCTCTGTTGCATGTCGCGAAATCGCGACAGTTCTCACTTAGAACATTTTCATCTGCAGCATGTCGCGAAATCACGACAGTTCTCATTTTACTTTCTCTCTCCTCTTAAGTCGCAAAAATGCGACATGTCGTGATATCGCGACATTTTTCTAACTTGCTTTCTCTCTCCTGCTTAAGTCATGAAAATGCGACATGTCGCGATATCGCGACATTTTTCTAACTTGCTTTCTCTCTCCTGCTTAAGTCGCGAAAATGCGACATGTCGCGATATCGCGACATTTTTCCTCCTTAGCTCTTTTCTATTTTTTGGGTCACGAAAACCCGACATGTCGCGATATCGCGACACTTTTTCTCCTTAGCGCTTTTCTTTTCTTCGGGTCGCGAAAACCCGACATGTCGCGATATCACGACACTTTTTCTCTGCGAGCTCTTTCTCTCGAACCTGTCACGAAATCGTGACACTTTTTCGTTCGTACAATCCCTCTTGCAAATTGTCACGAAATCGCGACACTTTTCTTTGCGAGCTCTTTCTCTCGAACCTGTCAGCTTGGGGTTTGCAAAAGACCTTTGAAACTGTCATGTCGTAACCTTCATCAAAACAAATTATTTGACATTAAATCAAATTCCTTCAAGAGCTTCTTGACATCAATGACAACTTATACACTTGAGCAAAGGCAATGTACCCAAAGTACCCAAAATTGCCAACAATGTTTTGAAGCCTGAAACTCTTGGATAGCAGAAATGACATCCTCTCTCACAATATCCCAAAAAAATTGGAAGAACCGAGGAGGGAACCCATCAAGGCCAGGGGCCTTCTCAGGTTCCATACTAAACAACGCATTTCTGATTTCTTCATCGATGAATGGAGCAAGAAGCTTACCATTCATGGCCTCATCAACCATGCAAGGAATAAACTGGGTGAGAGTGTCCTTAGCTTCCTCTATACACTGGGATTCATCTCCGATAAGGGAGCTAAAATACCAATTGCTTCCTCTCTGATCTCAATCAGATCCTGGGTTTTGGATCCATCAGCTTTGGTCAACTCTCTGATCTTGTTATTACTTCTGTTCCTCAATGTTGTGACATGAAAAAACTTTGAGTTCAAGTCACCATCCTTTAGCCATAAAGCCCTTGATTTATGTCTCCAGTATACCTCTTCACAAGCCAAAATATTATGATATTCTGACAGCTTGGCTTGCTCCTCCTTCCTAGTAGCTTCATCACCTAAACCATTTCGTATGGAGTTTTCAATGACCTGCAACCTTTCTCCCACATGTTTCTTGTTCTCAATCAGGTTCCCAAAAACCTCCTTATTCCAAGTTCTAAGATTATCCTTTACTAATTTCAGCTTTTGAGCAAGTTTGAAACCTGAAATTCCCTGGAAGGGTTGTCGCCACCATCTGGAAATATTTTCTTTTAACTCCGGGTGCCCGATCCACATCGGCTGGAATCGAAAAGGATTTTTGAAGGAATTTGACTTTGGAACCTCCCAAAGAATGGGATTGTGATCAGAGGAAATTTTGGGAAGAGTTTGCAAAGTCGAGTCTCCAAACCCAGCAATTGCCTCCTTCGATAAGAAAAACCTGTCAAGTCTTTCCTGGATAAGTTGGCTTCCTACTCGCCTGTTGCTCCAAGTATACTTGGATCCTCTTAGTCTCACATCCATCAGTTGGTTTGAGTTAATGAAGTCATTGAAGTCTTCCATACTTCTGGTTGGGAGCCCAGAGCCACCCTTGTTGTCCAAGGGGTATAATGGCATGTTGAAATCGCCAGCCACCACCCACAGGATGTCATGGAAAGCATCATCCAGTTTACCCAGATACTCCCACAAAGAAGCTCTTCCTTGGACAACATTGGGAGCATAGACATTTGAGAAAATCCACGACCTATTGTTGTCAATGTCATGGAAAAAAACACTCAGCACCCTGTCATCATCTTGGATGATGCTGCCTTCCACCACCCAAGGATCCCACAGAACCATGAGACCCCTTGAAGCTCCTCTAGCCGGTTTGAACACCATTTCCCCTTGGCTCCACATCTTTTTTGCTATTGATTTTGATTGGGATTCGCCTAATTTTGTTTCTTGCAGCAACACAATTGTTGGATTGTACTGTCTTCTTAACGAGCTAACCACCCTTTGAGTGGGTTGGCCATTGAGGCCTCTCACATTCCATGAGAGAACCTTCATTTGGATTGTTTAGAGTTTTTCCCCTTCCCCCTCCCTTAAGGAGGTTTTCCTGATTTGTTATCTTCAAGCCCTGGGATAACATGTTGTATCAGAGTTTTATGTTTGCCACTGGCAATCTCATTGTCAGTCCTCATTTTGTTGAGCTCTGCATTTGAAATCCTCCCCTTCTTTCTCTCACTGCCATATTCAATAGGTGACTTAGTAGTACTCCTAGTCTGTTTGGGGCTAAAAGGTGGATGATCTCTCTATTGTAGAACCGGACTAACACATTCCTCCAAAACATTCATTTCTACCTCCTCAATCCTAGATTCTAACTCCTCCATCTGTTTCCTGAATTCTCTTGATGAACCTTCTATATGGTTTGACGGGCTCCTGGCTATGATGGTGGGAAGGTCTAAAATCGATGACCCAATCTCCTCCACCCATTTTCTGTATTCTCTAGGATTTTGCCTTGCCCCTCCCTGGGGGCTTGAGGGGTTCTTGGTTATGGGATTTTTAGGACCCGCCATTGATGGGGAAACAAGGGATTCAGGGATTTCACCTTGCAGGATTCCTCCTTCTAACTCCTCGCTCTCCCCTTCTCCCAATAGATCCTCTAAAATTTTGAACTTATTTGAGCTTTGGAATTTTAGGGCTTACCTTATTTTCCTAGTCGTCGGAGAGAAGCTGCTTACCTTTACTCTGACCTTGCCCTTCCCCTTGTTTTGTCTTCTCCTGATAAAAGTGGTTATTTTTAGATTGCCTAAACCCTCCTCTGCCCATATGGCCTCTATTTGGAGGGAGGTACCTAGGAAACCCTCTCTCATTTGCTCGATTGCCTTCCATATTTTGGTTTTCTCTGCTATCTGCAAGTTTAGGGCACTGATTTTGCAAATGGCCTTGGGTTTTGCACTCAGGACAAAAAGTTGGCCTGTTTTTATTCCACCACCTATTTTCTTAGGTAGTTGTTGTACTCTAGCTCCACAAAATTTGGCAACTCAGAGTCTAAATTAGCATTGACGCAAAATCTTGCATGTGTCATCCTTGTCCTAGCCAAGGTTGCATGATCTATGGCCACCAATTCTCCAATCGCTCTGGCGATGCCTTGTAGCCAATACTCGTTGAAAAACTATGCTGGTAGGTTAGGAAGACGAACCCAAATAGGGGCAGTATTGATACTCTATTTTTCAGGGTCGAAATCCTCCCCCGACTTCCTGAGGAAAAGGCTGCGTTTCCCTAAAAACCAGGGTCCTCCAGTTAGAACGCGGTTTGCATCCTCCTTGTTATTAAATCGTAAGATAAAAAAACCCCTGAACAGGGCAACAACTTCCAAACTCCCCACCATTCTCCATTTTGACAGAGCCTGAGATCGAATTGTCTCAATATCCGGCCTTCCACCCAGAAACTTACCCATAAGCGAAAACTCTTCCATGGCTAAAAAATATCCCATAAAATCAGAAGGAGCCACTATCCTATTATTCACCGGAATGAGGGGCGGGAATGAAAGGAAATCACTCACCCGACCCTTAACAGTTTTCGCAAAAGACCGGCCCCCTCTGGGACCCGCAACGCCCTTCTGGGTCCCTTTGTCCGGATATTTTTGAGGAGGGTCGAGCCCACTAGGGACGACCCCACCTGACGCCGAAGGCCTCCCTTCCTCTAGATCCTCGCCTGATTCCATCTCGATGGTCCTTCCCAAAACCTCCGTGCCTTCTCTGCAGTTCCCGCCCAAAATTTTCAAAACTCCTCTGCTCCGCTCCGCTCAACCATAATCAAATGAAAAGTGACAACCAAGTTCTCAAGGATTTTTAATGGATTGTAAAAGCAAATGGAATTACTTTTATATGGTAGAATTTGGCTATAATTATAGTTATCATGCTTCACTAGGAATTGTTCCATTTAAAGCATTGTTTAAGAAAAAGTAAAAAAGTAACCATCTTAGGATAATGTGGAGGATATAATCATATTCAAGATAAAGATAGCTTATGAAATAATAAATTAGTTAAATTTGTATGATTAAACAAATGTTCACAAAGGTCATAAACCAAAAGAAGAACCATTTCAATCAAAAGAGTAGTAAAATTATAAGATTAAAAAATGAAAAGTTCTAATATGACCTTATGTAGGTGAAAATGCTTCATGGGACTATGTAAAGCTTGTAAGATGATAAAATCCCTACTTCTTTACTTGAGCATCAAGATGGTACCTTCTTATATAGGAGAAGATGTCATATCTTAAAAAAAATTCTTTTATTATTTTCTAATATTTTTAATAAGTGCTATACAACTTCTATTGGAGGCCACTTCTGTCTAAATATTTATATATTACATTTAATGTTAGCTCAAATAGATAATATTTAAGCAACAATTTTGTAACATCAAATCTAGCTTATCTTTTTGATAAAATCTCTTTCAATGAGCTACCTTTCAAAATTTAAATTTCACCTAGATGAAGAAAAATATCATAGTTGGTTAAATTATTTACACATTGTTTCCTTCTTTATAGATATGTTGATATTTCCAAAAGATTACATTTATTAAAAAAAGTTATGGACAACAAGAATACTATTATTATTTTTTTTTTTTACATGGTGGAATCGGTAGCCGCCACGAATCCAGGCAGGTTGTCCAGTTTTTATGGCCACCACAGTATTCTACGTTGTCCGCCCCGAAAGCCGCCACACAGATCTTCGCGTAGTCCGTCCCTATAACCGCCATGCCACAATCATTTTAAACCTTTTACGCCGCTGAAAGCACCAGGAAAGAGACAAGTGTTCAGTCCGGCGAGGCCCAAGATTTGAAGAACACTATTATTTTTTATCCATTATCTACATTTATTTTTCTTGATAACATTAATAATTCTTTTTTAATCACCCTCAATTGAATTATCTCCATCATTTTTTAATGGTAACCTTGATCCATGAAATAAGTTCCTTGGCATTTGCATAGTTGTTTCTTGAAGTACCATATAACTCTAAGTAGGTGAGGAGAATTTTGTATTTATTGTCCTGAAAAAAAAGACCTTCACCAAATTTTCTATGATTCCTTTGGAATCACCATCAAAATTGTGCTTCGTGAGCCCAACTTCTAAACATATCTATTTCACTATGGATCGATGTAGAACCTTTGCATAAACACCATGATTGTAGATCACCTTCATGTGTATATTCAAATCATATAACTAGAGGCTTGGACAACATTTTCTACACCTAAGACTTCTCATAATGTAAACCATTCTTGTAAACATTTTTTAAAAGAGGCAACACTATAAATTCAAACTTAAATATGATTAATGTTAAGACTCGTTTATGTTATGGTTTACGGTGTGAAATACCTTGATTCATATTGCTTGTCTCAAATACCTTGAACATCTTCTCTTTTACCATTTAATAATATCATAGAGAGATAAATTTTAGAATTATCTCTACATTTCTTTTTCACATGAGAAATTATTTTCCATCAACTATTTTTACTTCTATGGCTACCTGTCTACTTGAAACTTCAAGCATAGTCATAACTTTTAAATTCTTCCCCAACAATTATGGATTGAGTCCCTTTGCATCAATCAACAAAATTGCTAGTTTTCATGTTGATGGCAAAATTTATAATTCAATGAGAGAACACATGAAAAAGAATATATAACCCCCCAAAATTGTTGATCCATAACAATTTCACAATGAATTTTAATACCCTTTACTTTGCTCGATATTATATTTACAATAGGTGTAAATAAAATGAACAATTTAGACTCCAAAAATCATAGCAATTATATATTTTGATTATGGGAATATTAATTCTACTAATGATATTATAGGAAATTAGAGTTTGATAGATCAAATTAGCTTTGAAAGTTTCCAAGGAACTAGTTGCCTTTACTAAACATAATTCATTAATTAAATGGTTTTTGTTTTTCCAATCACTTTATTGCCCTACACAATAGGGACTAATAAGTGGAAGAGTGAATCTATATTCCTTCAACCCTTAAGTTTTAAATGATCATTTCTAATACTAAGGACAACATTCCATAATACTTATTTGTAGTAAAATAATTTATTTTATAAATTAAATGTCATGTTCCAATCCACTATATTTTTTTTACAAAGATATTGACCATAAGGTAGTACTATCCATGTTTGAGGAGCCTAATTTGATGATGATATTGACAATTAGATTAATTGAAAGTTGGGTACTTTTATAAAGATAAGCATGCTAGTTTTGTTAAAATAATTTTTTTAGGGTATTGACAAAAGAGTGCTTTCATTCAAAATTAATTTTGAAATGGAGTAGATGGAATCTTATTTGGGTATGGAGAAAGTTATAAACTAAAATTGAGAGTTCACACTCATATGCTTGTGAATAACTATCATTGAAGATTGGTGTACAGAGGGAGTGACAACTGAATCTTGATGAAGATTAGAATGGACAACAACACATGTTTGTATGTCCATTAATTTGAAAAGGAGATGCACGCAACTTTTATTTTTCATGAAATTTAAAAAGATGACATAACTATTGGAATTTCTTTTCTTGAATTTTGGCATTTTTTAGAAGTATGATTTAATCTCCACAAGCGACAATTGCAAAATTTTTTATTGGTTGTAATGTTGAAAGGTATTAAAGGATACATTTAAACCTCATACCAAATATGCATTTGTCTTTTTGAGGACATCGTTATCCTTTAACTCACACTTACGGTAAAAAAGTAATGTAAGCATAATAGAGTTACATCCTAGCCCAAATAGAAGTTGTTTATAAGAATCAGAGGCACATGAGATTATCTTGGGAATAATTTTTTTCTTCTCTATGTACAAAGGTTTGTAGCTCCCTTATTGTTGAACTCTCAAGATTGTGAAGAGATAAAGTTGAAGGTGTCTTAATAGCATTTAGGTATTAATTGATAAAGTTGAAGGTGTCTTTATAGTGTTTAGGTATTAATAAAAACTAGATCCTGCAATGTAATGTAAGAAGAGAAAATGAGAGTATACACAACTTTTTATGAACAAATAATGTTTCATGTTAATAAATTTCATTAAACTTTGGACTAAGGTATTTTCAAAAACAATAAAAATATAAGGTGAAAAACATAGATATAAAGAGAGGAAATCATTTCCTTGATAAAAGAAAACCAAATCAAGAAAGCAAAACTGTATGCAAACATGTTGAAGTTACATAACAAAATATGTTACTAGCTCCAAGAATTGATAGATGGGTCTCCTTAAGTTATATTGGAATTATAGTTTGTTGTAAAATATATAAACAATGGTTGATAAAGTTAATTAGGTTGTTTATTCAGCATACAAGGCTTTGTTATAGTAAGGAGAGTTTTTTCGTAGAGTTGTGGTTTAGATCTTTGTACTTGATTAATATGATCTAATCATAAGTCCTTAGAAGTTTACTCTTGAAGGAAGTTGTAAATCATGTATTACATTAAAATTTCGCCACATTTTTAGAGGCCTTATTAAGACGAAAAACATTTATTTATACAAACCTTCTTCAACATGCTTTATTGTTTTTTATATACAATAGGGAAGTTGGTTATAACCACTATTTTTAGTATCCGTCAGACGCAGGATTCAAACCACATGGACTGCTCCCAACAAGCCTATTCCATCTTTATTGTTACTATCGTTATTCTCTTTTAGTAAATATAAAATGTATTCCAAACACTTAAAATGTATGCTATTCAACACCAAAAAAAACACAAATCACCTTTATAAATTAACAAAAAATAATTGAAATGGTAGTCCTATGGATGGGGGTTATCTAGCATTTCTCTTTAAGATAGTTGATTCCTTAATTTTTAGTTTAACCACAAAAATAAGATAATTGGTCCTATAATTTTATGTGCAAATCACAAAAATTGATCATAAAAAAAGTATAATGTCATAAATTTCCAACAAGTAAACTAAGCTTCAACCCTTAAACAAGCAATACTTAAAATCTTATAAAAAAAAAAAACATATTACTATAAAAGTTAAAATATTTCTTTAAAACATAAAATACATTTAACCCAACCTTATTTTATTTTATTTTATTTTGTCTAATGACATATTCCATGATTGAAATTCTCTTCACCTTAATACCTATTCATCAAACAAAACTTTTTCACCAAACCAAGATCGTGTTGAAAACTTTTAAAAGCTTCGAATTTAAAAAATTTAAGCAGTACACTTTCCAAACCCCACCTTACAGTCTTTTGGCAAAAACTAAACTAAAAAAAATGTCTTTATTTCTGTTTCACCGAACTCGGGAGCCCGCTCCATGGAACCCGACCTAAATGACACGTGTCATTCATCTTAATCCAGAGATAAGGATGTGTTGTAATACCCAGCGCCAACGGCAGGAGTTGGCTCAACCTAAAAAACAACTTTCATCTTTCATGTAATTGAACTTCAAATAAGTAAGCAGTTAAATATTTGGCAACTGCCAACCAATGGAATATAATCAACATCGTAGGTATTTTTATGACAACTACCAACCAATCAAATATTTAAAAGCTTGACAGCTACCAACCAATCCAGGTTACCTCTATGATAACTACCAATCAATCTAATATTTGACAACTACCAACCAATTACATATAACAACATGTTACCTCTAAAACCCCGTCTGAGGAACATAAGGTCCATGTTACCTTAATTTTAATACTTAAAAAAAAGGCTTTATTTAATGCATTTATTAGGTCCCAAACAGTATCAGGAATCCTCGGGGCTCCATATAGCACTCTCTCATTCTGGACCTCATATTGTCATGGAGGGCGTTTAGTGTAGACTTGGTGTTCTTTTTAATAAGCAAACATGTCAGATAAAAACTTGCATGACCTCATTGTAAATGTTTGGTACGCTGGATTGGACCAGATATGAATCATGTTATTCTCCCATTAAAACATCATCACAGTAAGTTCACCTTCTCCTCTAGCTCTGCATTCATAAAATCTTGGATATGGACCAATTTACCAGGGATGCAAAAGAGAAAAATAATTACATTGCGTCTCTCCTACTGGCCAAACAACTTGAAGCCTGGTAGTGGGCTATCTCACATAAAAGTCCAGATGGAAAAAATAGCAGGGTACACATTTGAAAAGCCTTATCATGGCCCTTTGTTACTCTTCCCCAAACCTCCTCTCACTATATAATAATACCTCACACATAACTTCACCAAGCCAAGAGAAACCACAAATTTCTGCTCAATCCTTATAAGATTTTTTTGTTTACAACAACAACAGGGCACATGGCATTCCTCGAGCAGTAATCACACACACTTCCTTTGATTAATCTGCAAATCATCCATCATCAGTGACTAGTCAATTTATTTCCCAATAAATCTTCAGTTGGTATTGAGATGACAGGGAAGAAACAGAGAGAGTCAGACTTTTGAGAGGTCTTACCTGATGAAAACACAGTGACCATGGCTACCCATCACTAGAAAATGTGCTCCCAGTTCCTCAACTGTTTCACATATCTTCAACCTTGGCTCCCCAATTACAACATGGGTCTCTGCCTCCACACTGTAATCGCTGCAGATATCCAGAGCTCGATTCAATATTCTTTGGGTTGTCCTGACTGCATCCAATTCCAAAAGATAAATCACCTCGCTGCTCAAGATGTAGGCTGCACAATACAACATCCACCACAACTCAATATAATTCAATGCATAATCCCAATACAGAAGTAGAACTCCAGATTTAGAGGAGAGCTTACCAGGGCCAGCAGAAACACAAGGAGGCTGCTGAACATGGAGGAGTGTGAATTTATAAGACTGAGGTATGTTTGTGCGAGTAGCCAAGAGGTGGGTGCAAGCCCATTGACAAGCACTCATGCTCTCTTGGCTTTCATCCACTGCAACCACTATATTCACTGTATCCTTCACACTCCCTTTTTCCACTCCCATTTCTCAACTTTCTTTTATTTTAGTATAAGTCTGGGAATCCCTAGAAATCTATGGCTTTCCTTATTTTCTCTTCTTTTGAAAATGGAGAGAACACATTATATAAGGTTTCATTAGGGTCTGCCCAGGGGAATAACCAAACTTAATTAACTAATTTTAATCTAATCAAAATAACTTTTTAACAAATATTTTACTGCTACCAATAGGCAGAGGGCACCTTGTAAGGGCTAGCATTATTGGATTCCTTCGATCATTCATTGCACGGCCTATAAGATGTTTACGTCTGTGAAAGCTTTCTTTTCCAGTATGAATGCCGAGGAAGTAAAGAATGCCGTCTGTGAGTTGTGGGTACTGCTTTCTTTCCCAAAAATGTCTTATCTCTCGTCGTGGGAGGTACAGATTGGACGTGCACTATCATCATTCCAAATTTTCAAGCATACCTTTATTTGCACGCCACGTATCTTAATATGTGAGAAGATAAGCTTTGATTTATGGAGGTCCATTTGATTTTGGCTTCTGAGGGTTGAAAGTAAAGAAAAATAAATCAATTCTTCCTTTAGACCTAAAGAGAGTGATTTGTAAGGAGACTCTATCAAAGTAAAAAACAAATGAATAAGTTACCCAGTATTTTTTATAGTGGAATTAGTAATATCTTTGTTTGATAGGTGGTGATTGAATATAAACTTGTATTTGTTGGATAAATCTTTTTTTAGTAGGATATTGTCATTATAAATCTTAGTCCGTTAGATAAGATAAAGTCAATAAGACAGGTAATTAATCTACAAACACTCGATTATATGAGCTAGAATGGAAGAGCTAGAGGTTCCAATTCACTACAGGGCAACAGTTCACAGATTTTATGGGCATGTAAAAGCTAGAATCAGAACACATGAAGGGTTATCTGAATGTTTTGGTAGTGATATAGGTGTCAAACAAGGTTGCCCTCTATCTCCTACCTTATTTGGGTTGTACATTGACAAGTTAGAAGAATGGATAAACAAATTTGGGGGAGAGGGTGTGCACTTAAGCCAAATATGTGGTAAAACTCCTCATACCTTATTTGGGTTGTACATTGACAAGTTAGAAGAATGGATAAACAAATTTGGGGGAGAGGGTGTGCACTTAGCCAAATATGTGGTAAAACTCCTCATGTATGATGACGATGTAATTCTTGTGGCCAAAACAGCCAAAGATCTAGGAGATCACCTTTGAGCTCTAGAACTCTTTTGTAAGGAAGTTGGGATGCAGGTAAACACAAGCAAAACAAAAATCATGATTTTTTCAACAAAAAGAAGAAGCAACAGCTCAAATTTCAATTTGCAGGAGAACCACTTGAGGTAGTAGTAGAATACAAATACATGGGCATAGACTTTCATGACAAACTCAATTGGAATACATGTAGGATGAAAAGAACTCAAAGCGGTTGGAGAGCACTGTATGCACTTCAAAATAGGTGTAGGAATGTCGAGTTGTGGGACTGGAAGACCACCAGGGTTTTATTTGGCCTACTTGTTACATCGGTTTTGTTGTATGGTTGCGAGGTGTGGGCTAGTGGCACAACAAAGGCAAAATGGAGGCAAATAGAAAGAATTCAAAAATATCTAATCACAAATTTTCTCAAAATTAAGGCCACAACCCCTTATGAAATTAGTCTAGCTGAAACTGGAATGTTTCCTTTAGGAGCAATTGCTATGACCAAGCTGTTATGTTACTTGAAAAATACAGGCAACATGAAAAACGATAAATGGCCAAAGGCAGCTAAGGACGAAGAGTTGCATAGGCAAAAGAACACATGGATGAAACAAAATCAAAAATGGATGAAACGTTAAGAAATCAACATAAATGAGTGCCCAAATTTCAACAAATACATCAAAAGCTATGTGAATGGAAAGTTTAGAAGTGGAATGTGGAAAAATGCAAGCAGGAAAAGACAATATTATATTGCAAAGTTTAACCCAACATATGATCACAAGGAAAAAGCATATATAGGCGTTGAAATCAAGTGGAAGGAGGAAAAAATCCTCATTGCTCAGATAAGGACTAGCTCTCATAGGCTTAGATGTGAAACAGGGAGATGGACAACACCCAAAGAACAATGGGAAGAAATGATATGTACTTTATATAGCACAGGGACAGTAGAGACACTTCATCTATAAGTGCCCGAGTTTTTCGGACATCCGTGGCAAATACAAAAAAACACTTGAAAACGGGTCTATGACAAAGTTATTTGAAGACAATAAAATAAAAAAAGTTGGGGAATTGCTAACCCAAATCAGAAGGAGGAGAAGGAACAGCCTTCTCAAAGATATTAAAGATCATATGATATGATTTGAGCAGTTGTACTTCCATATTTGAGGTCCCATAAACTATATTTGGGTCTCGAGGACGTAATTAAAATCTTTCATTTAATTTCATACCAAGGACATATCCTTTCTAAATATACCATAATTAACGACATATCCTTTCTAGATATACCATAATTAAACATAAATTTTTCGTTTTCACTTTAATACCTCTTCTTAAAACTGTTGGGTTATGCTAACACATATAATAAAATAATATTTAATATTTATTAAATTATAAATTATATTAAAAAATAACAACGTATAATTTTATCTTATTAAAATTTACTAAAAGACCTCATAGTATGTACGATAATATAGGTATAATCATACATCTCTACTATACGGTCACGAGGATTGAGAGTAAGGGCACCATAGCGAGGGCATCGTTGATAGTATGTTAATTATGTTAGAAAGTCTATTTCATTATTATTGAATTATTTTTTTAATTTAAATGTTTTTTATATTAAGTTACTCAAAAGTATAATTATTGTTTATTATTAAATAGTATAAGGTTGAATTAATTTTATTAATTTAGTAGTATTATTTATAAAATATTGATGTTTAATATAGAGCAATTATATAAATAATATAATTTTTATAAATGATAGAAATTTCAACTAATTAATTATACAAAACTTATATGTGAGTGGTTTTAAATCATTCATTTGATTTTGCCCTATCATATGATGTAATAAATTCCAGCATTCCTCTCTTGATACATCATGATCTAAATATAAGTAGAAATACTAAAAATAGTACAAATAATCATATGATGAACTAGGGCACACTCAATAATTCATCAAATACATTTATAGTGTGTATAGGGATACATTCAACTATTCACAACAAACAATAGTGGGACTGACATCACTATGCTTCTTCAATGAGAATGACCTCACTCGACTCTTAACCAAGGATAGAGACAAACTCATCTATCCATGGTCATACAACACAATTGGATAGGGACACACACTCTATCCAACATCAAAATTGTAAACACGGACACACACTATTGTTCACAATTATTATGATTAGGGACACAACCAATCATAGGTAATCAGTTGGACTAGGCCTTATTGGTTTACATCATCTTGTGAATGAGTACAAACTTAACCATTCATCTTGAGTGCAACATGGGCCTTCACTTATCCATACAATCAACAAGGTAGTTGGATGGTCCTTACTACTACTGTCAACTCAACATTGTTGATCTTCAATCGCCTGTGCTTATTGAATATGATCTTCAAAATTATATTAAATGTGGCATTTCAGAGCATTTGGGAACTTACATATTGAAAAAATTTAAAATGCCTCCCCTCATTATAAACTTTTTATTTGATCAAACTTGAGAAGTGTCAGGTATCATCAATCATACATTCCAAATATATTAAAAAACTATTTCATAACTTATTTATTTTTGTTTTTTTATTTTTTTACAATAATTAATAGTTAGTTTATTTTTTAAATTACTTCAAATAATAAATAATATCTATAACTTAGGCTAGCCTCCTTAGGCTTCTCTCTTCTTATTTTAAAATACTAGATCCTCAATTAAGATATCAAATATGCAAGAAGATATCAAATATGCAAGCAGTTGAATGGGAGATGGGTGACACTTCTTTGATTGACTTTTCTTGATAGTCCATGCTTGTCATGGTCTCATACATTGGTCAATTCAAAGTTTAAGGAAGTTTAACACCTAGAATCCCTCCTGGTATTCTTACTATGCCAAAGATCGCCAAGGACTTATGCCTATGGTAACAACCACTAGTGACAAAATTATGGTACCAATATGCCTAGCTATGTTGGTCAAACCTAATGCAATATTTCACACTACCATTGGAAATAACTTAGACATGTACATGTATAACAAGTTATATGTTCCTGCCATCTTGAGTATTCCCACGAGATCACATCCTACTTGCATACATATTAAAACTCCAAGGCTTGTCTTAACCAATCCTTCAGGCTTGTGGATAAGGGTCGAGATTAAGCTTCTAATATTAGAAAAGCCTTTGCCCAAGAACATGGTGGATACAAGCATGGATCTTCTTCCAATTTTTTTTAACAAGGCTACAATGGGGGCAAATGCAGGTATTTCTATGATTCTATTGAGGAACACACTAACATATAAGTTATTGTTGATATTTACCATGTTCAAGCTCAAATTGTACTAAACCATTGCACATGCAAACCAATTGAAGACCATTAGGATAATTATGGTTTTCATCAAGGGTGATGTGAAAACATAAAAAAGAGTTTTAAATACCTCTTCAACTTCCCTTGATTGCTCTTCATCATCTAAAAACAGTGAAACACTTTATGATAGTGTGTTTCTAGTCTATAATGGATCTTTTGATGTCCATGGCATCTTTAAGCCTACCTCGTACTAGATACCATCATGAGGACTACAAGACGAAGGGTAAAACAAGCAAGCAAAAGAAAACTAAAGGAATCAAAGTGATGATATATGGGAACCTCCAAGTGGAACACAGATACTATATGGCTGGAAGTAATGCCATGCACAAGGAAAACAAATAGAACACAGACATGTCGACAGGGTCTCTTTTCAACGAACCCATAGGTTTCATAGCCAAGACGTATGTGCATTGCCCCACTCCTTCCATGCAAATTCCAATAAATAGACTGAGTATCACATAAATATAGTAATTTGGATACAACATCGTTAGAACATCTAGTATAACATTTAATGCACAAAGTTCAAACCATAGTCAACATCCCTTTCCTACCCAATGATGAATATGAAAGGTGCCCTCATATTTTGGTACCAAAAAGACATCCAAGAAAAAAATATAGATTGGACCACTTTGACCTTGTATTTATCATCATAAATAAGGCCCACTCAGAGCTTCTTAAACATGCTTGAAATTTAGTTGTTATTGGCTACTTGAAGTCAAAATTCACCATGCAATCCTTTGGTAGCAATAGACTAGAGTGGTTAGAGCTTCATGAGAAATGTAATGGTGTTCTATTAACCTACTCTGATACCACATGTTAGAGCTTCACGAGAAATATAATGATGCTCTCTTAACCTGATATAATACCACATGTTGGAGCTTCACGAGAAATGCAATGGTGCTCTTTTAACTTGCTCTAATACTTTATGTTGGAATAACATGAGGCTAAACAAATTTTATTAATCCAGTAATGCTATTTATACAAATAATGTTGTCCAATATAGAGCAACTGCACAAATAATGTGATTTCCATAATGGGTGGAAATCATAACTAAGTAACAACACAACTCAAACATGTTTGAGTGGTTCTAACCATTCAACCTATTTTATCCTTATCACATCATATGATGTAATAAATCTCAACATTCACATAGTATATGTTTATAATATCTTTGTTTAAGTAAAAATTGTATAACTTTACACATGTTCACATCCCAAAATTTATTTACACTTAAGCTTTAATGTAAACATGTCATAACAATTTCTTGAAGATCTAACAATATATATGATTATGTGGTGTGAACAATCTTTCTTATAATGTCTTGTAACATTCATTTCTACTTTATTTTTTAGTGTTTTAATTTTTAAGAATGAATAAAAAAATATTTTAATAACATTGTCCTTGATCAACTATTCAATCTTCTTCACTATATATTTTTTTGAAAGACATAACAAAGAGAATTTTGTTTAGTATACATTCTTTTTGTGAAGCAACCAAAAATTTTCTTTTGGATGTAAACTTATTAAAAATCACTTATTAAGATCTTGGATATTGGGACTTATGATTAATTTGGCTAAATAGCCATCACTAATAAGTGGAAGAGAGAATTTATATTCCTTCAACCCTTAAGTAATAAATGATCATTTTTAACACTAAGGACAACATTCCAAAATATTTATTTATAATAAAATAACTCATTCTATAAATTACATGTCGTGTTCAAGTTCTTAATATTTGTATTTATAAAGATATTAACCATAAGGTAGCACTATCCATGCTCGAGGAGCCTAATTAAATGATGATAATGACAATTAGATTAGTTAAAATTTGGGAATTTAAAAAAATAAGCATGCTACTTTTATTAAAGTACTCTTTTTAGAAGTTACAAGCTTACTGTAGTGGTAAAGGCTTTGGCTTCTGTTTGAGAGGTCCAAGGTTCAAACCCCACTCAATATTAGGGGACCATGACCCCTCATAAAAATATGTGTAAACTCATTGAAAAAAAGTACTCTTTTAGAGTATTGATAAAAGAGTGTTTTTATTCAAAATTAGTTTGAAATGGAGCAAATAGACTCTTTATTTGGGTATGGAGAAAGTTATAAACTAAAATTAAGATTTCACACTCATATGCTTCTGAATGAGTACTATTGAAGATTGGTGTCCAAAGGGAGAGTGCCAACTAAATCTTGATGAATATTAAAATAGATGACAAAACATGTTTGTATGTCCTCTTTTTTGAAAAGGAGATGCATGCAACTTGCATTATTCATGAAAATTAAAAAGATGACATGACTATTGGAATTTATTTTCTTGAATTTTGGTATTTTTCCAAAGTATGATTCAATTTTCACAAGTGATAATTACAACATTGATTGATTGGTTGTAATGTTTGAAAGGTATTAAAGGATACATTTAGCCCTCATACCAAATATGCATTTGCCTTTTGAGGGTATCATTATTCTTTAACTCACACTTGTGGTAAAAAAGTAATGCTAGCATAATAGTGTCGCATCTTGTAGCATGTGTGGCGGTATTCCCGTGAGGGAGAGTGTGATGATAGAAATTGGAAAGTTTTCTTAGAGTTTACTATGCAGATAGGGCAACTGTACAATTGCACGATCATAATTGTACAAGTCAAAATATACAATAGACAATTGTACGATTACAAAATGTACATTGTACGATTGTACAATCACAAATGTATAATAACTTGAGACTATATGATTTGCCAAAGCGTACATTCTATCAAAAACATTCAATCAACAATCACTTAGTCTTATCGATCAAATCTAGCAATCATTCATTTAGCAATTCGTCAATCTGGCTCCAAAATATACAATGATGAATTTCTAATTTAATTAGGGAGTAACTGATCAATTGTACGATTTGGAAAACTAATTGTATGATATGGTAACCCTCATTATGTCAAATGGCTTATTTCGATGACTCCCAATTGCTTACTGTTCGCATAATTACTATTTATAATGATCATAATCACCAATGGACTTATTAAATCCTTATTGTGCATTATTGCAGCATCACTTATCCAAGTATATGATTTCTGGAAAAGCTTATCTACCAACAGGATTATTAGTACTTATAATAGTCATCAATTTCACAAATAACATTCTTATTGCACATATGTTTTATTCTCATTTTATTCATACACAAATCTAAGGAACATAGACTAATATTCTTCCTGGTTATCCCACAATCACACACAGTATACAACTTGCATCATAGGATCATCCTCATATTCATTAATGTCTGTGCACCATATACAGTATGAACGAACAACATTCTACCTTAGTGAAAACATTGAACAACAACAATGAACAATCAATCTTCTGACATGCATGAACAACCATACATGAACCATTATCAACAACCTATAAAATGTGCATGGGGGCGCTTATAATGCCTGCCCAGGCCGTTCCAAAGTGGTTCTTGAGACAATGCATCATTCACACTACCACCCGCAACTTCTCAAATTAACAACTTTATTAAAGTTTACTGAGGTTCTAATTTGATATTTATCAAATTACATTTCATGCACATGTCATTACATTTCATTTATTTCCCTACATTGTGCATTTAACCAAACCTACATTGTAGGTTTACTCAAAATTGTGCAAATTCTTTAAATTATATATTTTCACTTTTTTTCTTATGGGGGGTGGATTTGTTGTCTACACATCCCAGTTTAAATAGAAGCTCTTTATAAGAATAAGAGGCACATAACATTATCCTTGGAATATAATTTTATTTTATCTTATGTACAAAGGTTTGTAGCTCCCTTATTGTTGAACTCTCAAGATTATGAAGAGATAAAATTGAAGGTATCTTAATAGCACTTAGGTATTAATAATAACTAGATCCTATGATGTATTGTAAGAAGACAAAATGAGAGCATTCACAACTTTTATGAACAAATAGCCCTCAAGGGCTAGGTGGATATGTACTTGTTTGTATGGCCAAACACTTACCAAGAAGAGGCCTAGGTTCAAACCTTGGGGGCATGCATGTTGTAAAGGTAGTAGTATGATCTGAATCCTCTAAGTGTGCACCAAACCGACGATGATGGTATACAATCATGAGCAACCGATGGTCCCCCTCACATCAGGTCATCAATAATGAGGTGGTATAGGCTTGTTGAGAGCAATCCCTGTGGTTTGAACCCTACACTTAGCAATTACTAAAAATAGTGTAGATGTAACCAACTCCCTTATGTACCCAAAAAAAACTTTTATGAATAAATAATGTTGCATATTAATAAATTTCATTAAAATTTAGACTAAGGTATTTTCAAAAGTAATAAAAATCTAATGTCAAAACATAGGTAAAAGGAGAGGAAGTCCTATCCTTGGTAAAAGAAACCCAAATCAAGAAAGCAAAACTATATGTAAACATGTTGATGAAGTTGCACAATGAAATATGTTACAAGCTTCAATGAATTGATAGAAGGATCCCCTTAAACTGTACTGGAATCATAGTTTGTTATAAAATATATAAACAATGGTTGGTATAATTAATTAGTTTGTTTATTCAACATACAAGGCTTGGTTATAGTAAGGAGTCATTTTCCTTAGGGTTGTGGTTTAGATCCTTTTACATGATGAGTATGATCTAGTAAAAATTTTAAAGAGTTTACCCTTGAAGGAAGGTTGTAAATCATGTAAGTATAATTTAATGATGGTAATAAAATACTTTAAGATTAACCAAATTTTTTTAGAGGTCTTATTAAAACATAAAACATTCATTTATACAAACCTTCTTCAACATGCTTTATCATTAAGATTGTTAGTTTCTTTTAATAAATAAATACTTTATTTCTAACACTTACAATTTATGCTATTCAAAATAAAAACATACAAATCACCTTATAAATCAACAAAAACAGTGGTCCCATGCAAGAGGGCTATCCAGCATTTCTCTTAAATATGAATAGTTCCATAATTTTTAGTTCAGTCACAAAAATAAGATAATTGGTTCCGTGATTCTGTATGTAATCATAAAAATTTGTCCATACAAAAGTTGTCATATGTCATAAATTTCTAGCAAGCAAACTAAGCTTCAACCCTTAAGCAACACTTCTAAGAAGGAATTTAGAACTTAACATTTAGGATCTTATAAAATTAAAAAATATATTAATATAAAAGTTAGAATATTTCTTTAAAATATAAAATACTATTTTAAATGAAAATTTATAATATTTTGTTCCAAAGGAGACAACGCAATGGTTCAGACTTTGGTTCTTCCTCGAAATTCCAAGGTTCAAACCACGACGTGGGTGAGTGTGTGTGAGGGTGGATGTGTAGTGGTTGTGTGTTAAATTTTCTATTGATAAACATAGCTCTCGACTTTACGAGGGGTCATGGCTGTGAGGAGACTATTCAACCATGGTTGGGAGGAGCTTGTTCAACCATAGTTGAAAGGAGACTGTTCAACTTGGTTGTAGAGGTTTCTCGCACTAACCAAATAAAAAAAAATTATAATGTTTTAAATACACTTGAAAAAATGATATCTTAAAATTAATCCAACTTAACCATATTAAAATTTAGAACTAAGATTACAAACAAAATAACATCAAAATCTCTTAAAATTTTCTAAAACTTAAAAAAAATATATAGATATTTTCTTAAATTATAAAATACTATCTTGAATGAAAGTTTATAATGTTTTAGATACACTTGAAAATATAATATCTTAAAACTAGTCCAACTTTAACCATATTAAAATTTAGAACTAAGATTACAAACACAATTACATCAAAATCTTTTAAAAAAGCTTAAAACTTAAAAAAATTCAAACATTCTTTAAAATTTTGTGCGTGTATATTAGTTAGAGGAATCGGTAATTTGTTACATTTTTCATCACATTTTAATGGGTTCAAATCTTGCTTTCATCACATTTTAATGGGTTCAAATCTTGCTCCTTATTATCGCTATAATCTTCAATTACATTTTGTAAAAAATTTTATGTTACTTACAATGCTCTGGTAATACGCCTTCTCATTCTACAAGCCCCACCTTTTCATTTTACAAACCCAAAAAATTCAAAGTGTGGTTTCCACCTCCAACTTTATAATTTAAACATTTTAAACCTTACCTAAACGTTTTTTTTAACAAATAAAAAGCTAAATATTTGTTTAACCAAACCCTATGTAACCATATTAAAACACTAAACCAAGATAATGTTAAAAACTTTTCAAAATTATTTAAAAAAAAAAATTAAGCATTCCAATTTTCAAACCCCACCTTAAATTCTCTTGCTAAAAAAAGAAAAAGACTTTATTTCTGGAACCCGACTAAATGACACGTGTCGTTCATCTTAATGTTCTTTAGTCAAAGATAAGGATTGAGCCAAAGCCATGAGTTGGTTGTGAAGATTACTGTTTTAGACGGGAGTCAATTATGCTTGCGTCCTAAACATTACCGGATCTAACCATAAAATCTAAAAATCTAGAGAGAGGATCAAGCTTGAGCGACAAACGTCCCGTTCTAACTTATTAATAGACCGACACATGGAATGAAGTTAATATTTTGAGGTTTTTATTTTGAAGAGATAGGGAATCTAACTTATTAAGAAACATGGATTAAAGTTTAAGATTTTGAGGTTTTTATCTTAAAGAGATAAGGGAATCGTCTTCGTTATATTATTTTCATAGGACAATGTTCGAATCTAGAAAATTATTGTTATAGTCCTCACCTCATTTTGGTAAGATTTTTACATTAAGTGAGAATTTGAAGGAGCTCGGGATTAGAATCACCAATCTCAAGTTCAGTAAAGATTTTGAGATTTTAAATATGATGTCAAAGGTTTAAATTTAATAAAATAAAGTTTTTGGTTGGGTGCATATAGATAGATAGTTATTAACCGTGGAACAAAATATCAATCATGGAATAAACCCAAGTCTATTGAGTAATGACAAAGTCAACAAGACTACAATTATCTAAGGAATCGGTTTATTGGATAAAGATAAAGTCAACAAGACTACAATTATCTAAGGAATCGGTTTATTGGATAAAAATAAAGTCAACAAGACTACAACTGCCCAAGGAATCGGGGCAATCCACTAGTAAGCACCCCATCCAAGAAATAGGAAGCCCATCGATAAACACATGGTCATTACCAACCAACCTATCCCTTTTGGATTAAAATTTCAGGTAAAGCGGCTAACCTATCCCATTTGGATTAAAATTTTAGGTAAATCGGCCAACCTATCCCATTTGGATTAAAATTTTAGGTAAATCGACCAACCTATCCCTTTTAGATTAAAATTTTAGGTAAAGCGACCAACCTATCCCTTTCGGATTAAAATTTTAGGGTAAAGATGGAATCGAACCAAGGAAGCCCCTAGCAAGCACTTGGTTGTTACCAACCAACCTATTCATTTTAGATTAGAATTTTAGGTGAAGTGACCAGCGATCCCTTTTGGATTAAAATTTTAAGTAAAGCGGTCAGCCTATCCCTTTTGGATTAAAATTTTAAGTAAAACTGTCAGCCTATCCCTTTTGGATTAAAATTTTAGGGTAAAGCCAATGCTACCAACTAGCCTATTCCTTTCAGGTTAAAATTTTAGGATAAAGTCGTTGCTACCAGCCAACCTATTCATTTCAGGTTAAAATTTTAAGGTAAATTCATTTCAGGTTAAAATTTTAGGATAAAGCACCCTAATTTCTTTATATTAGGTTTGAACTTGGGTCTTCTAGATGAAAACCCAAAGAGATACCACTACAATATTCCTCACTAACAATAATTAGTATTCCTCATACACAAAGTTTTTTTTTTTTTTTCTACTACCAAGCAGGGTTCAAATCTTGGAGTTGCCCCCAACACCACTTATTCCACCTTGTTGTTGATAATTCAACATGAGGAGGACCATGGGATGCTTGGAATTGGTACCACCATCATCACGTTGATGCGCACTCAAGGGATTCAGGAAAGACTACTACCTTTGCAAACAAGCATGTTACCAGGGTTTAACCTAGGTCTCTTCTTGGTAAGCACCAAAACTTACCAATTTACCTAACCCCTAAGACCTTATAAACAAAATTATACACCATACTTTTGTAATAAAATTTGGTTAAATAAATATAAAACATTGTCTACAAAAATTCTCTTAGTTTTATAAAGATTAAAATTATTTTTTATATTTTAAGTATAGTATTATAACAATGTCTCTAATGCAAATGGTTTGAGTTTCAAATTCTTTGGAGTATGTAAAATGACTGAGATTAATAAAGAATTTATATGGTTTTTTTTTAAAGAGTTTCAAATTCTTTAGAGTTTATAAAATCATTGTGATGAGTATAGAATGCAAATGGTTCTTCTAAAGACTTTCATTGAGATGAATAAAGAGCAAACCCGGTATTCTTGTGCAGAAGTGTCAAATAAAAAAAATGATATTTTTTAAAAAAATTTAACATATACAATTTATATGGTATTTTCCTTTTCCTATTTAAGGTCCATGGTCCACCTCATGGAAGGTTCAATAAAACATTGTGACCATGATTTCAGCATTTTGATAGGTCTCATAATAAGTTTGCCTTCTCGACCAGAGGCCCATAACGTCAATGTTACCTCTGTGTCAATCTCATGGTCATCTGGCTTCCTCGATCTGAAGAATACAAGGTCAATGTTAGAAAGGTTTATTTCATGCATGTATTAGGTCCCAAACAGTATCAGGAATCCTCAGGGCTCCACTCTCATTCTGGACCTCATATTGTCATGGAGGGCGTTTAGTGTAGACTTGATGTTCTTTTTAATAAGCAAACATGTCAGATAAAAACTTGCATGACCTGATTGTAAATATTTGGTACGCTGGATTGGACCAGATGTGAATCATGTTCTTCTCCCATTAAACCATCATCACAGTAAGTCTCCCTTCCCTAGCTCTGCATTCATAAAATCTTGGATATGGACCAATCCCACAGGGATGCAAAATGGAAAAATTAATTTAATTGCCTCTCTCATACTGGCCACAAAACTTGAAGCCGGCTAAAGGCCTATCTCACATAAAAGTCCAGATGGCAGGGTACACATTTGAAAAGCCTTATCATGGCCTGTTGTTACTCTTCCCCAAACCTCCTCTCAGTATATAATACCTCACACATAACTACACCAAGCCAAGAGAAACCACAAACTTCTCCTCAATCCTTATAAGATTTTTTGTTTACAACAACAACAGGGCACATGGCATTCCTGGAGCAGTAATCACTCAGACTTCCTTTGATTAATCTGCAAATCATCCATCATCAGTGACTAGTCAATTTATTTCCCAATAAATCTTCAGTTGGTATTGAGATGACAGGGAAGAAACAGAGAGAGTCAGACTTTTGAGAGGTCTTACATGATGAATAGACAGTGACCATGGCTACCCATCACTAGAAAATGTGCCTAGTCCAACTTAAGTCAGATCACAACCCAATTGGATATTGTAACACTTTTGTTTTATTGTAACACTTTTGTTTTAGTGGGACACAACCAATCATAGATAATCAGTTGGACTAGGCCTTATTGATTTACATCATCTTGTGAATGAGTACAAACTTAACCATTCACCCTGAGTGCAACATGGACCTTCACTTATCCATACAATCAACAAGGTAGTTGGATGGTCCTTACTACTACGGTTAACTCAACATTGTTAATCTTCAGTTGCCTGTGCTTATTGAATATATTCTTCAAAATTATATTAAATGTGGCATTTTAGAGCATTTGGGAAATTGCATATTGAAAAAATAAAATAAAATGCCACCCCTCAATATAAACTTTTTATTTGAACAATACTTGAGAAGTGCCAGATACCATCAATCATACATTCCAAATACATTAAAAAAACTCTTTCACAACTTATTTATTTTTATTTTTTATTTTTTTACAAGAATTAAAAATTTGAGTTTATTTTATTTAAATTACCTCAAATAATAAATAATATCTATAACTTAGGCTTCTCTCTTCTTACTTCAAGATACTAGATCCTCACTAAAGATATCAAATATTCAAGCAATTGAATGGGAGATGGGTAATGCTTCTCTGATTGACTTTTCTTGATAGTCCATGCTTTCCATGGTCTCATACATTGGTCAACTCAAAGTTTTAGGAAGTTTAATACCTAGAATCCCTCCTATTCTTGCCATGCCAAAGATCGCCAAAGGTAGCCAAGGACTTATGCCTATGGTAACAACCACAAGTGGCAAAATTATGGTACCAGTATGCCTAGCTATGTTGGTCAAACCTAATGTAGTATTTCACACTTCCATTGAAAATAGTTCAGACATGTACATGTATAACAAGTTATATGTTCCTGCCATCTTGAGTATTCCCACGAGATCACATCCTACTTGCATACATATTAAAAATCCAAAGCTTGTCTTAACCGATCCTTCAGGCTTGTGGATAAGGGTCGAGATTACACTTTTAATATTAGAAGAGACTTTGCCCAAGAACATGGTGGATACAAGCATGGATCTTCTTCCAAATTTGTTTAGCAATGCTAAAATGGGGTAAATGTTGGAAATTACCATTAGTAAAAGGTTAAAAAAATTGATTTTAACTGGGGTAAAGGTAACTTACCTTTTACCTTACCTGGACGGCAGTGGACGGCAGCATTTGGGCGGCAAGAGAATTCCTTCCATCCTTCTTTTCCCCTAATTTCTCCTTTCTCCCTTTCTTTCTCGAATAGGTTATTTACCGCCTATTTAATCTATGTAACCTAAGTTTGAAGGTTAATGCAATATTTCCTTTTACCGTAATCACTCACCTTTCACATTTGGTATCAGAGTGACACGATTCCCGAGGCGGTGGGGCCCACAGTTCGAGGCGACGACACGGATCACGAGGCAACCCGCAGTGGCCGAGGCGGCACGAAGCAGTTTGGCACGCTTTTCGAGGTGTTGGAGGAGCTGGACGAGGCGGCCGACAAGAGCAGCAGATCCGCACGATTCCCGAGGCGTTGTTGACGTGGCGTCGATGTGATTCCTGAGGCGTTGTTGATGTGGCGATATGCTACACGCGACCCGAGGCACGATACTGACGTGGCGTGACACATGGCGACGTGTGACTGGCACGCGGCCTGAGGTGTGGTGACGTGGCGCTGGTGCGCGGCCCGAGGAGGGTGACATGGCGATCCGCAAAGTGTGCGCTGACGTGGCGTTGGCGCGCGGCCCAAGTGGTGACGTGGCAAAAGGAACCTGTGTGTTCATGACTGCCCGCAGGCAGTCAAAGTATAGTAGGTGTTTAATTATTTTTAAATAACTAAAACATCGCCCTACGGGCGATGTGGGACAATTAGTCCAAACAATTTTTAAGCTTCGCGCCGAACCGCGAAGCCAACACTAGCTTCGCGCTCGATGCGGAAGCCAAGGGACGGGGAGCACGCATTGCTCCCGGATCAGCCCGGTAGCACAGCGGCTACCCTCAGCCCTGACACCCGCGAGGTCGCAGGATCGACTCTCGGCGGGGTCGATAGATAGTTAAATTTTTTTTTAATTAATTTTTTTTTTTTTTTTAAACTAATGAATAGTTTAAAAAATATATATATAATATTTTTTTTTGTGTGTGTAATTTCCTAAGAGGAAATTTCTGTTCATTAGTTTTTCAAAAAAAAAAAAAATTTCAAAGTTAAATGAAATTTCCTAAGAGGAAATAATTGTAAAGTTTTTTTTATAAAAAACTTAGAAAGTTAATTTTTTTATTACTATTTCCTAAGAGGAAATCTTTGTAAAAGAAAATTTCTTGGAAATTTTCTTAAATGATAAGATCGGAAGGTTGTTATCATGCCCTCTGCAAGTTGTTACTGAGAACAACTCCTGAAAACTTTGATAGGCACGTGAAAACACTAGGACTTAATACAGTTTTTTCACAGTTGCAAAACGCGGTTATTGCACACCAGAGAAATCCTGATCAAGGATACGAAGCAGATTCAGAAGATAACTCCTTTGGCAGCAAGTTTGAACAATCTGACACAGTTGCAATTGCTCCACAAGGATCAGAATATACTCATTATAGTAATTCAGTTGAAATCCTACAACCTCCTTCTCCTAAAATAATATTGATCAGTGACGATGATGAACAAGTCGCTGACAATTTTGTAATGGTTGAACAAGTTTGAGTTGTTTATGATTTTAAATCAAGTAGGGCTTGATAGTTTGTAAAGTCTGTTTTTGCAATAAGACTATAAAAGAGAGGTTTCTTGTTTTAGTAGATAAATGGGATCACATAATAATCTACCAATTCCCGAATTCAGAGGGGATAATTATGAGTACTTGGTCCATCAAGATGAGGACATTACTCATCGAAAAAGGACTATGGGATATTATTGAAGACGGTTACATTGCTCCAACAGATTGGACTACCTTAAGTGCAAATGATAAAAAGATCTACAAAGATGCACAGAAAAATAATTCATTTGCCTTATACCATCTTCAATCAGCATTAGATCCAAGTATCTTTTCGAGAATTGCATCTTTCTTAACTGCAAGAGATGCATGGAATGCCTTGAAAGAAGGATTCCAAGGAAGTGATAAAGTAAAGCAAGTCAGGCTTCGGACTTTGAAAAGAGATTTTGAAAATCTCGGAATGAAGGAAAATGAAAGAGTTGGAGACTACCGTGTTCGAGTTAAAGCAATAGTTGATATGATGCAAACTTTAGGTGAAGACACAAAAAATGAAACAATTGTGAAGAAAGTGTTGAGAACACTTCTTCCTAAGTGGAATCACATTGCAATCATAATTGAAGAATCCAAAGATCTTTCTACTCTTACATTTGATAGTTTGATTGGATCATTAACATCACATGAAGAGCGACTTCAAGGTGCACCTTCAACAAGCTATGGAGGTGATGACAAAGCCTTCACTTCGAATGAAAGTGCAAGATGAGGACAAGGAAGAGGCCGAGGCAGAGGTCAACAACAAAGAGGCAAGGGCCAAAGCAACTCCTACAGAGGAGGTAATCAAAACAGAGGTGGAAATCAAAACAGAGGAGCCAATCAGAACCAAAGCGGCAATGCAGGCCGTGGAAATCAAGGACAAGGAAGTAACAAGACTAAAACAGCTTGTTTTAATTATGGGAAACAAGGCCACTTCGCTCGGGACTGCTGGTCAAAGTCTACAAAATATCAAAGCAGTCAATATGGCTCATTCTACGGAGAAGAAGAAGGTCCACCAAACCTTTTTCTCTCTTATGGACAGCCAGATCAAAATCTAAATGATACATGGATTTTGGATACTGGTTGCTCCAACCACATGAGTGGCAAAGAAAATCTCTTTGCTACATTAGATTCAAATTACAAATCTCATGTTAAGTTAGGGGATAATAAATCCTTGCAAGTTGAAGGCATAGGAGCTATGGAAGTTCCAACAAAAGAAGGCCTTAAAAATGTGAATGACATATACTATACTCCACGACTACAACACAATTTGTTAAGTGTTGGCCAAATGATGGAGAAGCATTACAAATTAGTTTTTGATGAAAGAAAATGTACAATCTTTGATAAAAACAATTGTAACCGGGTCATCACTGAAGTACCTATGACAAAGAATAGGTTGTTCCCTCTAAAATTTGGTGAGCCAGGGGGAGCTCAACTTGCAAACATTGCTATTACAAATCCAAGTGAATTGTGGCACTTGAGATATGGTCACCTCTTGAAAATGTTAACATCACAAGCTATGGTGACAGGACTACCAAAAATTCCAGAACATAAAAAGGTATGCGAAGCATGTGCTTTGGGAAAGCACTCCAGAACGAAGTTTCCAAGAGGCCGAGCGTGGAGAGAAAGCTATCCTCTTCAGCTAGTACATTAGGACATATGTGGTCCAATGCAAACAAATAGCCTTGGAAACAATTCTTATTTTCTAACATTCATAGATGATTATTCTAGAATGTGTTGGCTTTATTTTCTGAAACACAAAGATGAAGCATTTGATTGCTTCATAGACTTCATAAATAATGTAGAAAAGCAAAGTGACTACTATGTCAAATGTCTTCGCACTGATAAAGGAGGAGAGTACTCCTCAAATGAATTTCTTCATTATTGTAAGCAAAATGGGATAAAAAGGTAGTTCACCATCGCCTACACCCCACAGCAGAACGGTGTGGTTGAGAGAAAGAACCGCACCCTTGTTGAAATGGTACGAACAATGCTTCAGGCAAAACATCTCACAAACAGCTATTGGGCAGATGCAGTGAGAACAAGTGCATATATTCTAAATAGAAGTCCGACTTCTAGTTTAGATGGTATCACTCCTTATGAAGGATGGTACGGTAAGAAACCAAATGTCAAACATTTCAGAGTATTTGGTTCTTTAGCATATGCACACATTCCTGAGGAGAATAGAAAGAAGCTTGATCCAAAGAGTCAAGCATGTGTTTTTGTAGGGTATTGTGATTCAACCAAAGGGTATAGATTGTACAATCCCACGACACATAAAATCATTATCTCCAGGGATGTAATTTTTGATGAAGGGGGAGAATGGGGTCATAAAAAATTTGTTGATTTTGACTCTAATTCGGACAGTTCTACATTAGTACCTCCCACATTGGTACAACCCAAGAAAAGCAGTGTAAAAAGTCCTCCTCCACAAATTCCACATCAGGAAACTTCATCAAGTACATCAAGTGGTACACCAAGTCCAAGAAGGAATTTGTTGGCACCCCCAAATTCTCCAAAACGATTTCAAAGATCTGTAAGCGCTCCAAGCCCGATGGATATTGATTCAGTTTCTCAAAGGAAAGAGACAAATAGAGGAAAGTGCATACTGCAGAGTCATCCATCTACTCAAATGTTGGATAGGAATTTCCAACAAAGATACACTAGGAGTCAAGCTAGTGAGATGGATGACATTTTGTCAAGACTTGAAAATCTTCAAATGTCAGGGGATGATGAGTCTCATGAACCAAGGGGTGATGTAGTCAATTATGCTTTGTGGGCTGCTGCACAGCTAGAACCTTCTAGCTATGAAAAAGCATGCACTGAAAATATATGGCAAGATGCCATGGAAGAGGAAATATCCTCAATTAAAAAGAATGATACTTGGGAGCTTGTGAAGCTTCCCAAGGGAAAAAAATGTGTTGGATGTAAATGGGTCTATAAGACCAAATTCAATGCTGATGGGAGCATTGAAAGGCACAAGGCGAGATTAGTAGCTAAAGGTTTTACTCAGAAATATGGAATAGATTATGAGGAAACCTTTGCTCCAGTTGCTCGACAAGAAACAATTAGAACTGTTCTTTCCTTGGCAGCCCATAAAGGATGGAAAATTCAACACATGGATGTGAAAAGTGCATTTTTAAATGGATACCTGACAGAAGAGGTGTATGTTCAACAACCTCAAGGTTTCCAAGAACCAGGAAAAGAGAACCTTGTTTATAAATTGAAAAAAGCACTTTATGGCCTCAAGAAAGCACCAAGAGCATGGTACTCATGAATTGACGGCTATTTCAGCAAATATGGTTTCACAAAAAGCAAGAGTGAACCAACATTATACTACCTGAAAAATGGAATAGATATCCTCATAGTTTGTTTATATGTGGATGATCTAATATTCATGGGTAGTAATGATAAAATGAATATGGAGTTCAAAAACTCCATGATGAATCAGTTTGAGATGAAGGATCTCGGATTAATGAGATACTTTCTAGGAATGGAAGTACATCAATCAAAGAATGGGATCTTCATATGTCAACAAAAATATGCTCATGACATGATCAAGAAATTTGCTATGCAGCAGTGCAAATCAGCTGCAACACCAACTGGACATGGAATCCAGCTAAGCAAAGAAGATGGAGCACCAAAAGTTGACTTGACCAATTACAGAAGCATGGTTGGGAGTTTAATGTTTCTCACCAACACTAGGCCAGATATACAGTATGTTGTTTCTCTTGTATCACGATATATGGCATGCCCATCCGAGCTGCATCTTCAAGCAACCAAACGAATTTTACGATATGTAAAAGGTACATTGGATTTTGGAATCCATTACCACAAGTCTAACTCTGTGAAGTTATTTGGTTATAGTGACAGCGATTGGGGTAGTAATATAGATGACAGAAAATCTACATCAGGGAACTATTTTAGTCTAGGTTCAGGACTAATAACTTGGAGTTCCAAGAAGCAATCTGTTGTAGCATTATCATCTACATAAGCTGAGTACATAGCCATTACTCATGCCAGTACTCAGATCCTCTGGTTGAGGAAAATCCTTGAAGAGATTGGCGAAAAACAAATTGGTCCAACCAAATTGAATTGTGATAATATTAGTGCCATACAGTTGGCATATAATTCGATCCACCACAAAAGGTCAAAACATTTTGATATGAAGTATCACTTCATAAGAGATATGGTGGAACAACAGACAGTTGAGCTTCAATATTGTAGCACTTTGGATAATCTAGCAGACATCTTCACCAAAGGCATGGCTAAAGCTCAATTTATAAAGCTGAGAGACTATATAGTTAGTCCTCTCAACTTTAAGGGGGAGAATGTTGGAAATTACCATTAGAAAAAGGTTAAAAAAATTGATTTTAACTGGGGTAAAGGTAACTTACCTTTTACCTTACCTGGACGGCAGCATTTGGGCGACAAGAGAATTCCTTCCATCCTTCTTTTCCCCCAATTTCTCCTTTCTCCCTTTCTTTCTCGAATAGGTTATTTACCGCCTATTTAATCTATGTAACCTAAGTTTGAAGGTTAATGCAATATTTCCTTTTACTGTAATCACTCACCTTTCACAGTAAATGCAGGTATTTCTACGATTCTATTGAGGAACACACTAACATATAAGTTATTGATGATATTTACCACGTTCAAGTTCAAATTGTAGTAAACCATTGCACAGGCAAACCAAATGAAGACCATTACGATAATTATGATTTTCATCAAGGATGATGTGAAAACATAAAAGAGATTTTTAAATACCTCTTCAACTTCCCTTGATTGCTCTTCATCATTTAAAAATAGTGAAACACTTTATGGTAGTGTGTTTCTAGTCTATAATGGATCTTATGATGTCCATGGCATATTTAAGCCTACCTCATACTAGATACCATCATGAGGACTACGAGGCGAAGGGTAAAATAAGCAAGCAAAAGAAAATTGAAGGAATCAAAGTGATGACATATGGGGACCTCCAAGTGGAGCACTAGTACAATATGACTAGAAGTAATGTCATGCACAGGGAAAACAAATAGAACACAAACATGTCGATAGGGCCAACGAACCCATAGGTTTCATATCCAAGATGTATGTGCATTGCCCCACTCCTTCCATGCAAATGCCTATAGATAGAGTGAGTGTCACATAAATATAGTAATTTGGATATAATGTCATTAGAACACCTAGTATAACATTTAATGCACAAAGTTCAAACCATAGTTAACATCCCTTTCCTTCCTAATGATGAATATGAAAGGTGCCCTCATATTTTGGTACCAAAAAGACATCCAAGGAAAAAACATAGATTGGACCACTTTGACCTTGTATTTATCATCATAAATAAGGTCCGCTCAGAGCTTCTTAAACATGCTTGAAATTTAGTTGTTATTGGCTACTTGAAGTCAAAATTCATCATGCAATCCTTTTGTAGCAATAGACTAGAGTGGCTAGAGCTTCATGAGAAATGTAATGGTGTTCTCTTAACCTACTTTGATACCACATGTAAGAGCTTCACGAGAAATGTAATGGTGCTCTCTTAACCTCCTATAATACCACATGTTGGAGCTTCACGAGAAATGCAATGGTGCTCTTTTAACTTGCTCTAATACCTTATGTTGGAATAACATGAGGCTAAACACATTTCATTAATCCAGTAATGTTATTTATACAAATAATATTATCCAATATAGAGCAACTGCACAAATAATGTGATTTCCATAATGGGTGGAAATCACAACTAAGTAACAACACAACTCAAACATGAGTGGTTTTAACCATTCAACCGATTTTATCCTTACCACATCATATGATGTAATAAATCCTAATATTCACATAGTATATGTTTATAATATCTTTGTTTAAGTGAAAATTGTATAACTTTACACATGTTCACATCCCAAAATTTATTTACACTTAAGCTTTAATGTAAACATATCATAATAATTTATTGAAGATCTAACAAAATATATGATTATGTGGTGTGAACAATCTTTCTTATAATGTCTTGTAACATTCCTTTCTACTTTATTTTTTAGTGTTTTAATTTTTAAGAATGAATAAAAAAATATTTTAATAACATTGTCCTTGATCAACTATTTGATCTTCTTCACTATATATTTTTTTGAAAGATATAACAAAGAGAATTTTGTTTAGTATACATTGTTTTTGTGAAGCAACCAAAAATTTCCTTCTGGATGTACACTTATTAAGATCTTGGATATTGGGACCTATGATTAATTTGGCTAAAAAGCCATCACTAATAAGTGGATGGGAGAATTTATATTCCTTCAACCCTTAAGTAATAAATGATCATTTTTAACACTAAGGACAACATTCCAAAATATTTATTTATAATAATATAATTCATTCTATAAATTACATGTCGTGTTCAAGTTCTTAATATTTGTATTTATAAAGATATTAACCATAAAGGAGCACTATCCATGCTCGAGGAGCCTAATTAAATGTTGATAATGACAATTATATTAGTTAAAAGTTTGACATTAAAAAAATAAGCATGCTACTTTTATTAAAGTACTATTTTTAGAAGCTACAAGCTTACTGCAGTGGTAAGGGCTTTGTCTTATCTTTGAGAGGTCCAAGGTTCAAACCCCACTCAGTATTAGGGTACCATGAACCCTCATACAAACATGTGTAAACTCATTGAAAAAAAAGTACTCTTTTAAAGTATTGACAAAAGAGTGTTTTTATTCAAAATTAGTTTGAAATGGAGCAAATAGACTCTTATTTGGGTATGGAGAAAGTTAAAAACTAAAATTGAAATTTCACACTCATGCTTCTGAATGAGTAATATTGAAGATTGGTGTCCAAAGGGAGAGTGCCAACTAAATCTTGATGAATATTAAAATAGATGACAAAACATGTTTGTATGTCCACTTTTTTGAAAAGGAGATGCATGCAACTTGCATTTTTCATGAAAATTAAAAATATGACATAACTATTGGAATTTATTTTCTTGAATTTTGGTATTTTTCCAAAGTATGATTCAATCTCCACAAGTGATAATTACAACATTGATTGATTGGTTGTAATGTTTGAAAGGTATTAAATGATACATTTAGCCCTCATACCAAATATGCATTTGCATTTTTGAGGGCATCATTATTCTTTAACTCACACTTGTGGTAAAAAAGTAATGTTAGCATAATAGTGTCACATCTTGTAGCACGTGTGGTGGTATTCCCGTGAGGGAGGGTGTGATGATAGAAATTGGAAAGTTCTCTTAGACTTTACTATGCAGATAGGGCAACCGTATAATTGTACGATCATAATTGTACAAGTTAAAATGTACAATAGACAATTGTACGATTACAAAATGTACATTGTATGATTGTACAATTACAAACGTATAATAACTTATACTATATGATTTGCCAAAACGTACACTCTATCAAAAACATTCAATCAGCAATCACTTAGTCTTATCGGTCAAATCTAACAATAATTCATTTAGCAATTCGTCGATCTGCCTCCAAAATATACAATGATGAATTCCTACTTTAATTAAGGAGTAACTGATCAACTGTAATATTTGTCAAACTAATTGTATGATATGGTAACCCTCATTATGTCAAATAGCTTATTTTGATGATTTCCAGTTGCTTACCGTTCACATAATTAATATTGCTAATGATCATAATCACCAATGGACTTATTAAATCATTATTGTGCATTCCTGCAGCATCACTTATCCAACTATATGATTTATGGAAATGCTTATCTACCAACAGGATTATTAGTACTTACAATAGTCATCAATTTCACAAATAACATTCTTATTGCACATATGTTTTATTCTCATTTCATTCATACACAAATTTAAGGTACATAGACTAATATTCTTCTTGGTTATCCCATAATCACACACAGTACACAATTTGCATCATAGGATCATCCTTGCCTTCATTAATGCCTATGCACCATATACGGTATGAACGAACAACATTCTACCATAGTGAACACATCGAACAACAATAATGAACAATCAATATTCTAACATGCACGAACAACCATACATGAACCATTATCAACAACCTACAAAATGTGCATGGGGTGCTTATAATACCTTCCCAGGCCGTTCCAAAGGGGTTCTTGAGACAACGTATCATTCACAACTACCACTCACAACTTCTCAGATTAACAACTTTATTAAAGTTTACTAAGGTTCTAATTTGATATTTATCAAATTACATTTCATGCACATGTCATTACATTTCATTTATTTCCCTACATTGTACATTTAGCCAAACCCTACATTGTACGTTTACTCAAAATTATGCAAATTCTTTAAATTGTACATTTTCACTTATTTTTCTTATGGGAGGTGGATTTGTTGCCTACACATCCCAATCCAAATAGAAGCTCTTTATAAGAATAAGAAGCACATGACATTATCCTTGGGATATAATTTTCTTTTCTGCTTTGTACAAAGGTTTGTAGCTCCCTTATTGTTGAACTCTCAAGATTGTGAAGAGATAAAGTTGAAGGTATCTTAATAGCACTTACGTATTAATGATAATTAGATCCTATGATTTATTGTAAGAAGACAAAATGAGAGCATACACAACTTTTATGAACAAATAGCCCTCAAGGGCTAGGTGGATTGGTACTTGTTTGTGTGGCCAGGCAATTACTAAGAAGAGACCTAGGTTTAAACCTTGGGGGCATGCTTATTGCAAAGGTAGTAGTATGATCTGAATCCTTTGAGTGTGCACCAGACTGACGATGATGGTATGAAATCCTAAGCGACCGATGGTCCCCCTCACATCAGGTCATCAACAACGAGATGGTATAGGCTTGTTGGGAGCAACCCCTGTGGTTTGAACCCTGCACTTAGCAATTACTAGAAATAGTGTAGATGTAACCAACTCTCCTATGTATCCAAAAAACTTTTATGAACAAATAATGTTGCATATTAATAAATTTTATTAAAATTTGGACGAAGGTATTTTCATAAGTAATAAAAAGATAATGTCAAAACATAGATAAAAATAGAGGAAGTCCTTTCCTTGGCAAATGAAAACCAAATCAATAAAGCAAAACTATATGTAAACATGTTGATGAAGTTGCACAATGAAATATGTTATAAGCTTCAATGAATTGATAGAAGGATCCCCTTAAATTGTTAAATTGTACTGGAATCATAGTTTGTTATAAAATATATAAACAATGGTTGGCATAGTTAATTAGTTTGTTTATTCAACATATAAGGCTTGGTTTTAGTAAGGAGTCATTTTCCTTAGGGTTGTGGTTTAGATCCTTTTACCTGGTGAGTATGATCTAGTAAAACATTTTAAAGAGTTTACCCTTAAAGAAGGTTGTAAATCATGTAAGTATAGTTTAATGATGGTAAAAAAATACTTTAAGATTCACCACATTTTTGTAGATACCTTATTAAAACATAAAACATTGATTTATACAAACCTTTTATCATTAAAATTGTTAATTTCATTTAATAAATAAATACTTTATTTCTAACACTTGCAATTTATGCTATTCAAAATAAAAACACACAAATCACCTTATAAATCAACAAAAATAGTGATCCCATGCAAGAGGGCTATCCAACATTTCTCTTAAACATAAATAATTCCATAATTTTTAGTTCAATCACAAAAATAAGATAATTGGTTCCATGATTTTGTATGTATCATAAAAAAAATTTCATACAAAAGTTATCTTATAATATCATAAATTGCTAACAAGCAAACTAAGCTTCAACCCTTAAACAAGCCTTCTAAGAAGGGATTCAGAACTTAACATTTAGGATCTTAAAAAATTAAAAAATATATTAATATAAAAGTTAGAATATTTTTTTCAAATATAAAATACTATCTTGAATAAAAGTTTATAATGTTTTGTCAGAAGGAGACAACACAACGGTACGAACTTTGGCTATTTTTGGGGAAGTCCAACGTTCAAACCACGGCGTGGGCAAGTGTGTGTATGAGAGGGTGGGTGTGTGGTGGTTGTGTGTTAAATTTCCTATTAACAAGCATAGCTCTCGGCTTAACGAGGGGTCATGGTTGAAAGGAGACTGTTCAGCCATGGTTGGGAGGAGACTATTCAACCTTTGCGTTGGTCGTAGGGGTTTCTCACACCAACCAAATAAAAAAAATTATAATGTTTTAAATACACTTGAAAATATAATATCTTGAAATTAGTCCAACTTACCCATATTAAAATTTAGAACTAAGATTACAAACAAAATAACATCAAAATATCTTATTTTAAAACTTAAAAAAAAAGAAACATATTTTCTTAAATTATAAAATAATGTCTTGAATGAATGTTTATAATGTTTTAAATACACTTGAAAATATAATATCTTAAAACTAGTGCAACTTTAACCATATTAAAATTTAGAACTAAGATTACAAACACAATTACATCAAAATCTCTTAAAAAATTTTAAAACTTAAAAAAAGTTCAAACATTTTTTTAAATTTTTTTGCGTATATATTAGCTAGAGGAATCGGTTACATTTTTCATCACTTTTTCATGGATTCGAATTCTGCTCCTTGTTGTCGTTATAATCTCTAGTTGCGTTGGATAAACTTTTTTATGTAACGTACGACCCTGGCGTAACACACCTTCTAATTCTACAAATCCAAAGAATTCGAAGTATAATCTTCACCCTTCAACTTTAAAATTTAAAGATGTTAAATCTTGACTAAAAGTTTTTTTTAACAAATGAGGCTAAATACTTGTTTCACCATACCCTATATAACCATACTAAAACACTAAACCAAGATAATGTTAAAAAAATTTCAAAATTATTTAAAAAAAATAAAAAAATAAAGCATTCCAATTTTCAAACCCCTCCTTAAATTCTCTTGCTAAGAAGGGAAAATAACTTTGTTTTGTTTCACCGAACTCGGTAGCCCGCTCCATGGAACCCGACTAACTGACACGTGTCATTCATCTTAATGTTGTTTAGTCAAATATAAGGATTGAGCCAAAGCCATGAGTTGGTTGTGAAGAGTAGTGTTTAAGACGGGAAGCAATTATGCTTGCGTCCTAAACATTACCGGATCTAACCATAAAATCTAGAGAGAGGATCAAGGTTGAGCGACAAACGTCCCCGTTCTAACCATGGATTGAAGTTAATATTTTGAGGTTTTTATTTTGAAGAGATAGGGAATCTAATTTATTAAAACACGTTGATTAAAGTTTAAGATTGAGGTTTTTATTTTAAAGAGATAGGGAATCCCCAACCGTTTTCGTTATATTATTTTATGGGATATTGTTCGAATCTAAAAAATTACTACTATAGTCTCTACTTTATTTTGGTAAAATTTTTACTGAGACTTTGAAATGAAGTGAAAGATTTTAATTACGTTCGCGAGACCCAAATATAGTCTATGGGACCTCAAATATGGAAGTACAATTACTCAAATCATATCATATGATCTTTAATATCTTTGAGAAGGTTGTTCCTTCTCCTGCTGATTTGTGTTAGCAATTCTCCAACTTTTTTTATTTTCTTGTCTTCAAATAAATCGTAATAAACTCGTTCCCAAGTGTTTCTTTGTATTTGTCACGAAAAACTCGAGCATTTATAGATGAAGTGTTCCTCTGTCTCTACTGCCCCTGTACTGCATAGAGTACATATCCTTTCTTCCCATTGTTCTTTGGTGATTCTAATCTTGGAGGAGCTCAAGATTAGAATCACCAACCTTAAGCTGACAAACATTCATCACCAACCTCAAGTTGACAAACACTCAACGAAGATTTTGAGATTTTAAATAATATGTCTAAGGTTTAAATTTAATAAAATAAAGTTTTTGGTTGGGTAAAGAGCCTCTATAAACCAAGTCTATTGGGTAAAGACAAAGTCAACAAGACTACAATTACCCAAAGAATCTTGGATAAAGATAAAGTCAACAAGACTACAACCGTCCAAGAAATCGGGGTAATTCACTAGTAAGCATCCCATCTTGGGAACAGAAAGTCCAAGAAATCTGAGCAATCCACTAGTAAGCATCCCATCTTGGGAACAAAAAGCTCATCGATAAACACTTAGTCATTATCAACCAACCTATCCTTTTGGATTAAAATTTTAAGTAAAGTGACCAACCTATCTCATTTGGATTAAAATTGTAGGGTATAAATGGAATCGAACCAAGGAAGCCCCCTAGCAAGCACTTGGTTGTTACCAACCAACCTATTCTTTTTAGATTAAACTTTTAGGCAAAGTGACCAGCCTATCGGATTAAAATTTTAGGTAAAGTGACCAACCTATCTCTTTTGGATTAAAATTTTAGGGTAAAGCGGTTGCTACCAACTAACCTATTCCTTTCAGGTTAAAATTTCAGGGTAAAGCCGCTGCTACCAACCAACCTATTCATTTTAGGTTAAAATTTTAAGGTAAATTTATTTCAGGTTAAAATTTTAGGGTAAAGCACCCTGATTTCTTTATACTAGGTTTGAACTTAGGTCTTCTAGATGAAAACCCAAAGAGATACCACTACGATATTCCTCGCTAACAAATTTTTACACTAGACATTTGTAATTGGTATTTCTCATACACAATTTTTTTTTTTTTTTTTTCTCTCCATAGGGGAGTTGGTTATATCTCATACACGGAGTTTTTTTTTTTTCTTCATAGGGGAGTTGGTTACAGTCCTATTCTACTACCAAGTAGGGTTCAAATCTTGGGGTTGTCCCCAACACCACCTATTCCACCTTGTTGTTGATAACTCGACATGAGGAGGACCATCGAATGTTTGGGATTGGTACCATCTTGGGATTGGTACCATCATCATCACGTTGATGTACATTTAAGGGATTCAGGATAGACTACTACCTTTGCAAATAAACATGTCTCCGAGGTTTGAATCTAAGTCTCTTTTTGGTAAGTACCAAAACTTACCAATCTACTTAACCCTTAGAACCTTATAAACAAAATTATACACCATACTTTTGTAATAAAATTTGGTTAAATAAATACAAAAATTCTCTTAGTTTCGTAAAGATTAAAATATTTTTTTATATTTTAAGTATAGTATTATAACAATGTCTCTAAGTGCAAATGGTTTGAGTTTCAAATTCTTTGGAGTATGTAAAATCACTGAGATTAATAAATTATTTATATGGTTTTTTTTTTAAGTTTCAAATTCTTTAGAGTTTATAAAATCATTGAGATGAGTATAGAATACAGATGGTTCTTTTAAAGACTTTCATTTAGATGAATAAGCAAACCCGGTATTCTTGTGCAGCAGTGTCGAATAAAAAAATTAATATTTTCTACATATACGATTTATATAGTATTTTACTTTTCTTATTTAAGGTCCACGGTACACGTCATGGAAGGTTCAATAAAACATTGTGACCTTAATTTTAGCATTTTGAGAGGGCTCATAATAAATTTGCCTTCTCGACCAGAGGCCCATAACGTCAATGTTACCTCTAACTCAATCGCATGGTAATTTGGATTTGGCTTCCTCTGGGTCAATCTCATGGGAATTTGGCTTCCTCGATCTGAAGGATACAAGGTCAATGTTAGAAAGGCTTATTTCATGCATGCATGTATTAGGTCCCAAACAGTATCAGGAATACCCAGGGCTCCATATAGGACTCTCTCATTCTGGACCTCATATTGTCATGGAGGACGTTTAGTGTAGACTTGGTGTTATTTTTAATAATCAAACATGTCAGATAAAAACTTGCATGACCTGATTGTAAATGTTTGGTACGCTGGAGTGGACCAGATGTGAATCATGTTCTTCTCCCATTAATAACATCATCACAGTAAGTCTCCTTTCTCCTCTAGCTCTGCATTCATAAAATCTTGGATCTGGACCAATCCCCAAGGGATGCAAAAGGGAAAAATAATTACATTGCGTCTCTCCTACTGGCCACAAAACTTGAAGCCTGGTAATGGGCTATCTCACATAAAAGTCCAGATGGAAAAAATAGCAGGGTACACATTTGAAAAGCCTTATCATGGCCCTTTGTTACTCTTCCCCAAACCTCCTCTCAGTATATACCTCACACATAACTTTACCAAGCCAAGAGAAAGCAAAACCTTCTCCTCAATCCTTATAAGATTTTTTTTGTTTACAACAACAACAGGGCACATGGCATTCTTCAAGCAGTAATCACTCCATCAGTGACTAGTCAATGTATTTCCAAATAAATCTTCCGTTGGTATGACGGGGAAGAAACATAGAGAGTCGGACTTTTGAGAGGTCTTACCTGATGAAAAGACAATGGCCATGGTTGCCCATCACTAGAAAATGTGCTCCGAATTCCTCAACTGTTTCACATATCTTCACCCTTGGCTCTGTTAGGTTGTGGAGCCTTATTTCGGTTAAATATGGATAAAACAGTTTTATGTTCATTAATTGAACTATAGATAACCAATCCCAAATCAGAGGCAGAAAAAGAAAAAGTTAATTTTAGGATTGAAAAAAATTAAGTTTTTTCTAAACTTTCTAAGTTTGAATTAGGCCTTAAGTGGGGATTGGGTTAATTATAGGATGCTTGTTTTAGCATGCATGTAACTGGGTTTCCCTATTTATGTAATACCTTCGATAGAGAGGATTGTATCTTGTTTATGGGAAGTGCATAGGATTGTGTATCTCCTGTAGAGAGAGCAGTAAGCTTAGTGTAGAGCTTGATGCAAGGGTGTTTGCATGTTGAATTATTGTTAGAGTAATTGTGTGGAGATGTTGGTGTTTTGAAGAGAAATTTGCAGTTGTTTGTGTTGCAGGATTACTCCCTTCAGAGATTGTATTGGTTCTAATACGAATAACTAGTGTTTCTTGGTGGATGTAACCCACACTGGGTGAACCACATTATATGTTGTGTTTTATCTTGTTTTGCATGTTTATGTTATTCTTTTGTGATGGTTAATAGTTTCCGTTAGATCACTTTTCAAAACAATGACCTCAACAGCGACCTCTACAACTCTGGCATCTTTTGGCGGGAATCCCCATGGCCATTCAGGGGATCTGGAACAGGGGGAAATTCCCCCCTCGGATACAGGCTCCAAGGTGGACGATCGTAAGGGCCCTGATTCGGACCCTAACGGGAAGGGCGATGCCCCTCTGACCTACCGTGACAAAGTAATGGGCAAACCAAATCCCAATTCTATTGGAACCCTAAACCATCCCCCGGTGATCGCTTTAGGGGAAAATATGGTCATCCCTATCTCTATCATGGCTGAAAAGCTCGCTCTGGAATCCCTCTCCCTCGTAGGCAAGTTCGTGGGAGGCAGACCTGACATGGAATCCATAAGGAAATGGGCAAGCTTCAAATGGCACACAACAAGGAAGTTTTCAGCTCGTAGCCCTATCAAGGGGGTTCTTCTTGATCCGTCTGAACAACCCGGATGACCATGCCCGAATCCTCACTGGCGGGCCCTAGTTTTTTGGGAGGAAAAGCCTATTCCTGAGAAAATGGGGGGAAGATTTCAATCCCCAAACCCAGGACATTAACTATGCACCGATCTGGGTTCGTCTTCCCGATCTCCCCATCCAGTTCTGCCATGAAGACATCCTCCGATGGATTGGGGGGTACATAGGGGACCTCATCGCTATTGACTCTGCAACCAAAGCTCGTTCCCGCATGGCCCAAGCCCGTATCTGTATCAATGCTAATCTAGCATCCCAACTCCCAACACGCCTAAACCTCATCTATGGGGACTTTCAATGGTGCCAAGCTTTCGAGTACAAAAATAAACCGGCATTTTGCATCGAATGCAAATCCCAGGGACACCTCAAATCCCAATGTCCATCTCTAAAACCCCAGCAGGAGGTGCCAAGCAACAAGCTTCCCCCCTCCGAACCCAGAACACCCACTTGGGAACGTGAAATGATCGATTCAAAGGCCCCTTTGGCAACAGGCGAGAAAGGGAGTACAAAGGGAAGCAGACTGCTCATCAGGAACCACTCATCAACAACCCCTCTTCAAGCTCTGAACAGGTATGCTCTATGTTTGCTTTCCCCAATAGATTTGGACCTTTATCCTGTTCAAACGATGAGGTTCTCTTCCCCGAATCCAACCCCATGCAACCCCCGCCCACCCACCCCCATCCCCCCCTCCCCTTCCAAATTTGGGCCTTCCATTCCCACCCCTGATGCCCCCTCCCCCCCTCCTTCCCCTTTCTGATCCCTTGTCTGAGGTAAACCCTCTCCTTCGCGATGGTGTTCCCTGTTCCTTTCCCTCGGAAGACCCTCCATCCCCAACCGGATCGTGCCCCGAGTCCCAGGAGGATGCGTCCAGTCCCACCCACACCAAAGCGGATTTTAACTCCATCATTACCAGAAGCAAAAAAGGCCCCATTGACACCGGGGGTGAAAGAAAAAGAGGTCGACCTACCATCTCTGAGCAGATCAAAAAAGATACTGATGACCAGGTGGCCAATGGAGTGCAGTCAACTCTTTTTCCTGAATTGTTCAACCAATCCAAGGACGAGGCAAAAAATCCCAAACCTCCCCCCCCACCAAGCAAGGGAGGCAAGAAACCCACCAAATCATCTAGATGAAGATCCTCTCTTGGAATATCAGAGGCCTCAATAGCATGAGCAAACAAAGGTTAGCTCGAACCATCAGGAAGGAGTATAAACCAACCATCCTTATTCTTCAAGAAACAAAAACTGATGCTGCCAGAACTCACAATATAGCTCAAAAAATTTGGAAGCACTGTCAATGGGCCTCATCCCCGGCAGAAGGTTCATCCGGGGTCTCCTGTGCTTTTGGGACCCTGAAAAGGTGGAAGGCAGAGTCATATCCTTTTCCAACAGAACACTGAATATGGTTTTCTACTGCAAAGAAAACAAATTCACGTGGGTGTTGTCCAACATCTATGCTCCCAACAATCCAATGGAAAGATACAATATGTGGAGATCTTTGTCCCTCATGAAGGACGCTTTCTCCAACCTTCCCTGGATGGTAGCAGGGGATTTTAATTCCCCCCTCTTTCATTCTGATAAGAAAGGGGGTGTGTCTACCCCTTCCAAGAGTATCCTGGATTTCCAGGAGTTTGTCACTGAGAATGAACTCATGGACCTATAGATCAAAGGCTACCAATACATGTGGAGCAATAAAAGGGCTGGCTCGGAGCACATACAGGTGAAGTTGGACCAGTTTTTCTCTCCCAGTAGGCCATTCCCCTGTTTGGAGACACTTCCCTGATCCCTCTCCCAAGAATCGGCTCTGATCATTCCCCCCTTCTCCTAGAATCGAATAAAGCTCCATCTTTCAAAACCCCTTTCAGATTTGAAAACATGTGGATCCATCACCCGGACCTAAAGCAGAGGATCGACGATTGGTGGAAGACCCCTGTCTCTGGATCAACCATTTTTTAGGTATCCCAAAAGCTCAAGTCAATCAAAGAAAACCTAAAAACTTGGAACAGGGAGGTATTTGGGGATATCTTTGAACTCAAAGAAAAAACCTTGAGCAAACTCAAAACTTTGGAGCAACAAATCCAGCATGACCAATGGACCCCCCAGTTGAGGGATGAAGAAAGACAATTGATGGCAGAATATCACAACATTCTAGCCAGAGAAGAAACCTTTTGGCGCCAAAAATCCCGGGCTCTTTGGCTCAAGGATGGGGATGCCAACACAAGGTTCTTCCATGCATCTACATTGCGAAACAGAAGCACGAACAAGATCAGAGAGCTCACCTTGGCAGATGGAACCGTCATTCAAGACATCCTCAAGATCCGAGAGGAGGCCTCCTCTTTTTTCATCAACATGATGGGAACTGCCATTCCCACCAACATTGAAGCCCAGGAAGCCCTGCTAGGAAACATTCCCCCCTTGGTCACCCCTGAGATGAACCGATCCCTGATCCAACCTCTCTCTGAGAAAGAAATCAAGAGTGCTTTGTTTTCCATGAAAGCTGACAAGGCCCCTGGACCTGATGGGTTTCCCCCTCGGTTTTTTCAAACCTTCTGGGACATAGTGGGGAAAGAGGTTTGCGATGCAATCATGGAGCTCCAACGAACCAAAATTATCCCTCGAGGGACAAACTCCACTTTCATTGCCTTGGTCCCTAAAAATCCCCAATGCAAATCCATGAATGACTTCAGACCCATTAGCTTGTGTAACATCATCTACAAGATCCTTACCAAATCCCTAGCTCTCAGGCTGAAGAAAATCCTCCCCTCCATTATTGATCCCTACCAGGGCAGCTCGGTTGAAGGGAGATCTATCACTGATAGCATCATATCTCTTCATGAGACCCTCCACTCGACCCTGTGCAACAAAAAAGCTGCCATGTTTCTAAAATTGGATATTAGCAAAGCTTTCGACAGGGTAGACAGAGGTTTCCTCCTGAAAGTCCTCTCCCGATTTGGCTTCCACACAGAATGGGTCAACCTCATCAAGGGCTGCATCACTGCTCCATGGTTCTCAGTTCTAGTCAATGGATCTACTGCAGGTTACTTCCCTAGCCTCAGAGGGATTAGGCAGGGAGATCCTTTGTCCCCTTTCTTGTTCATCATCCTTGTCGAATCCCTGGGTAGAGCGTTCAAGCAGGTTGTTTCTTCTGGGTGTATGACAGGGATCAAGGCATCTTCAGAATCCCCTCCCCTATCCCATCAACAGTTTGTTGATGACACCATCATTGCAACCTTAGCTTTCGTCATCCAAGCTAAATCTATCAAAGGGATCCTTGACACCTATGCTCATGCAGCAGGCCAAGAGATCAACTATCTCAAAAGCAAGTGTTATTTCCTCAACACCCCAGGAAACAGGCAACAAAAAATTGCTCGCATCCTCCAATGTTGCATTGTTGATCTCCCCACTTCCTACCTGGGACTCCCCCTGTTCACCAAGAGCCCAAAGGAATCAATGTGGGATAATGTTATTGACAGGATCAAACGCAAGCTTGTTGCTTGGAAGGGCTCCCTCCTATCCCAAGCAGCCAAAGCAACCCTTACTATGGCGGTCCTCCAGAGCATCCCGGTCTACTTCATGTCAGTCTTCAAAGCTCCTGCTTCTGTTCATTCCAAAATCGAGCAAATCTAGAAGAGGTTTATGTGGGTAGGTCCAAAAAACACAAGGAAATTCCACCTTGTAAGCTGGGATAAATTTTGTCAACCCAAGGACCGAGGGGGCCTTGGTATGAGAAGATCAACCAACATGAATATTGCCCTCTTGGCAAAGCAGGCTTGGAAGTTGTTCACTAACTACAAGGCAGAATGGGTCTCAATTGTCCAAAGCAAATATCTCATAAACATATCCCTGATGGACAACAACATTCCTATTAATGGATCAGCCTTTTGGCGGGCCGTAATCCAAGCGAAACCTCTTATCATCAGAGGCACCCGATGGCAGCTGGGCAAAGGGACATCTATCAACTTTTGGGATGACACGTGGTTGAAATACAAACCCCTCAAGGATCTCCCTAAGGTGGTCGGCCTTAGACCGAGTCTAGAGAGGATATGGGGAAGCAAAGTGAAATATTATATAGATAGACAAGGCAAATGGAAGATCCCCTCAGGAGGTAGCGAGCATCTTGTGAGGGAAGGGAACTTTCTATCTGAGATGCTAAGAACCACCATCATCCCCACCACAGCCTCCCCAGACCTCCCGATGTGGGCGAGAACCGACAGTGGGGATTTTTTAGTTAAGTCAGCTCATTCCCTTCTGGTCAACCCTCGTGTTTCCACTATTCCATTCAAATTAGTGTGGATCAAGCGCCTTATCCCAAAAATTGGTTTCTTTGCTTGGACAGCCATCCAAAACAAGGCCCTCACCATTGACAATCTCATGAAAAGGGGAATCCCTGTCCCCAACAGATGCCACCTCTGCCTATCCAACTGGGAATCTGTCAACCACCTCCTTTTAGAGTGTGAATATGCTAGGGAAGGCCTAGACCACATGTTTACCACTTTTCAAATCCGATGGGCCCGCCCCGACTCCCTCTTGGACCTGTTCATCCAATGGCCTGCTCCCTTTAGAAATCCCAAGGTGGCTTTCCTATGGAAAATTTGCCTCCACCACTTCATCTGGCAGGTGTGGCTCGAGCGCAATCGTAGGGTCTTCTCTACCACCTCAAACAACTCCATCTCCTCGGCCACCAAAGCCATGTCCTACGCTTAGAGAACTCCCAACTTCTTCCTTGGCCTAGCTCCCCGCTAAGCAAGATCGAATTTGAGATCATCAATTCCCTCAACATCCCCATTCCCACCTTATCCCTCCCCACTCCCCATCCCCGTGTCAAAGCTTGCTGGAATCCCCCCCTGAGGGATGGCTGAAACTAAACTTCGATGGTGCATCAAAAGGGAATCCTGGTCTGGCAGGAGCAGGGGGAGTTGTCAGGGATCACAGAGGGGAGATCATTATGGCATTTGCAAAAAATATTCACCACCAAACCAACAATGTGGCTGAGGCATGGGCCCTATGGCGAAGCTTACACCTGATCAGGGATACACGAGTCAAGCTCCACGTTGAAGGGGATTCCCTCAACATCATTGGCTATATGACCTCTAACAAAATTCCCCATGGAACATCAGATATTTGATCCAAGAGAGCAGGGAATTTTTAAGTAAGCACTGCCAGGTGGAAGCTACCCATGCGTACAGAGAAGCCAATCGGCTTGCTGATAGGCTTGCCAACATGGGCATAGGGCAGACACCTATTACAGTGTGGCACGATTCTTTTCCACCAGATGTCCTCCAATTTGCGACCTCGGACAACCAAGGCAGGTCTTCCAAACCCCTCCACACTAATCAATGATTTTTGGTTTCAAATTGTTGCAGGTATTGCTCCAGGCGTACCCTCGCTCGAGATCCTCGTGGAGTGCGCTCCGATGCCACATCGTGATTGGCCGCCCCGTTAAGGTCCAGTATAATCATCTCACCGAGTTGAACTTAATGTCTTCCTTTGTTGCTTCCCAAAGCCTTTCACCTAATCCCATAGCCGTGTATGCGGTCGCACCCCCGCTCATTTCTCCGCCGCCTTCCACGTCTGCAAGGAACGCCCAAAATATTAACTCCGCCCGTGCGGACATTTTCCCAAAGCTCCCGCCCAATCCCCTTCATCCTTGGTATGGCAACCGCCCGTCCACCTGTCTTTCATCCGTGGTGCTCGGCATGCCCCGTCGGCTTCCCCTAGCTTATTTATATCCTCATCATCGCATGCTCACCGATGTTTTCCACTGCAAGCCCTTCCTCTGGTTATTATCTTCCACCACCCTCCCTCCAAACCCCACCCCCACCACCATGGCCTACCTGGAGCCGAGTTCGCTTCAGCTGAATACCCTATCGTCTGCTTTTTTGCAGGGCTGCAGGCTCACCACCCTTCTATCAAAATTTTGAGGAGCGAAAGAGGACATTACGATGGATTTTGTCCGAACATGGTCGAATGGCCATGTTTGCATCAAGAATCTACGATTCAAGGTTACTCCCCAACTGATTGGTGAGATTGCAGACTTGCCGCTCATTGGTCGCCTGGTTCATCGCGACAAGCATTGCTGGGACCCAGAACTGGAGGGCTTCCCCAATTATCAAAATTTCATGTGGGATGGACTTGCCCTGGAGCGTCAGTCCCTTCCACCCCCGTTTCCCACCGTTGCAATTCCCCTTATGCAATACCTTGCCTGCGACGACCCTAATAAGCCCATGGCTAGTTTCCATCTTGCCTTAGTCAATCATATCCGAGGATACAAGCCTATGAACATTCCTGGTTTCCTCCATCGCTCCATTCATCTCTCGGTGTCAGCTACCTGCAAGAAGTCCGCCCCTCCCTCCCACCAAGGGTTGTTCGATGTGATCTACTACCATGTTCTGTCCAATCCCCCCATTGCGGCTACCCCCTTACAGTCCAATCCCCCCTTTCCCCCTCCTTCCCAAAGCCCTGCTCACTCTTTCTAGTGAGCTCTTGGCCAACGATGGTGTTCCCAGCACCCCTGCCTCCAAAAAAGGCACTGTGGCTGCTTCCCCATCCAAGCCCTCCCCTTCCCCTTCCAAGCCCGTCCCTTCCCCTTCCAAACCCACCCCTTCCCCTTCCAAACCCACCCCCTCCGCCAACAAGAAACCTTCGTTGGGAAAGCGCAAGGTCAAAACTGAGGAGACGACCCCTCAAGTCCGCAGGTCTTCCAGGACCAAGAAGCCCAAAATCGAGTCTAGCCAGAATTCGCCCCTGGAGGTCGAGGACCTAAGCGGAGATTCGGCTCCCACCTCTGGCATTTCAAATCGGCTCACCAGAATGTTTCTGAAGAGTTTCATCATCGCGTTTGAGAGTGCAAGCTCAGCTCTGAAGCAGGCCCTTCAGCAGAGTGCAGAGCGCGCGGAAGAAGACATCACGGAGGTTGACCCCTAATTTGCTTCAGGATTGTAAGTTTTTGAAGGCTCATATGGGATTTCCTGCTGTGGTTTTTAGTGTCTATTTTTGCGCCCTTTGTCTGCCTACATGTTTGGGTTTCTCTGTGATAGCCCCGGTGAGGGCTCTAGCTACTATCAATGGTTATGTCATGTCTGGTTCTAGCAGCCCCTGCGTGGGCAAGCACCCCTTATCTACCAACATTAATATCCCCTGCGAGGGAATTTTTTCGTAATATCCCCTGTGCGGGAATGGTTAAAATGGCACATGTCTATCCCCTATGGAAAGGGATTCTGCACTATTGGTGTATTTCGGCCTCTTGAAGGTTTTGTATATCTGGGGTTGGGACCCAGTTAAAACCCTTATAAATAAAAACTCCAACTTACCAAAAAAAAAAAATGTTTTCGTTGTTACTGATTAAGTTGCTTGCTTCAATAATTCATTTTGTTTATATAGTGAATCCTAAAAATTGGTATCAAAGCGAGTTTGGGATTCAGAATTGAGTGGAAGCTTAACTTGAGTGGGAGCTATGACAAAAGATTTAAAGTTTAGGGTATAGGCGTACCTGAACATAGCGTGCACAGGCATGTTCTGGTGGAATTTGGGTAGCAGTTGGAGTGATCGCCTCGCTTCGAAGCCAGGAGCCTGACAACTCAACCCTCTCAACCCTAAAACCTTCGAGGTCGTGAGGAACATTATGGACGATGTGGCATCACTATTCCCAAAATAAATTTTCCATGTTGGAAGTGACGAGGTCATTCCTAGGTGTTGGAAAATAGATCGTGGTGTAAACTCAGCTACAAGAGACCAACAAAATGGACTTCAATCACATTACACAAATGCAATAATAGAAGAAAACTGCCAATTGATATTCTTCTCATTCCTGAATTCACATCCCTTCTACAAAATATTACAATCCATCATATAGCAACCAAAAACCAAAGAAACCCTAAAAATGTTTTTTTTCTAAAAACTGTTAAAAATAGATCTTTTTCCTAAAAACTGCTAAAAATAGAAATGAGTCGGATTGCACCCAAATTCGGTGCACACATCCCTCTTACAATAATGAACCTTAATTTAAAATATTAGGTCTCAACTTAAGGTATAACAAAAGATAATAAACTTCTAACAGCAAAAAAAACCCAAAAAACTCGGGAACCTATTCTAAAAGCTAATTTTGGGACACTAGATGTCGGAGTTAGGTCCCGAAAACATGATTTTTGGAGGGTCAAGAGGATCAAATATCGTCCTGATGTAGAACACGCATGTGGAACCACCTGTTAAATTTCAAGGTAAACGGGCATACGGTTCACAAGTTATGGCTCTGACAAGGTGCATCATTCTCCTCTGGTGAAAAAGAACTCAGCTGTGAGTTCAACTGAATTGAAATCCTATAGCTTTTGGTTATCAATTTTCTTTAGCTCTGACTTTGAAACCCAAGTGTTATCTGACTGTGGTAATCCTTCCCATTGAACCAAGAATTTGTTGTAGCTCCCATGTTTGGTGGTGATCACCTTCTTATCGAGCACCTGTGCAACTCTATCTTTTTTCTTCTTAGGCATCTGTCGTGCCCAATTTACTGTCTCCTGTAATTCACCATCCTCGGCAGTACCAGGATACTGAAATAAATCGGAAACATTAAAAATGGGTGAAATATCAAATTCATCGGGCAACTCCACTTTATAGGCATTATCATTGATCTTATTCAAAATCCTGCATGACCCAATTTTCTTAAGTTTCAGTTTGTTATACGTCCCCTTAGGAAATCTTTCTTTCCTAAGATGAACCATGACTCTTTGTAGTGAGAATTACTACTCTGTAATTTTTCCCTCACTGACTCTTGCACTTTTTGGATATGCTCAGCAAATGCTTCTGCACCATCACTAACTTGTTCCCCAATTGGTAACTCAACCAAATCTAATACACCTCTAGGATTTTGACCATAAATAATTTGAAAAGGAGATTTACCTGTTGACGTGTTCACTGAACTATTGTATGTAAATTCGGCTTGTGACAAGGCTAAATCCCATTGTTTTGGTTTTTCTCAAACTATGCATCGTAAGAGGTTTCCCAAGCTTCTGTTCACTACCTTTTTTTTCCCATCGGTCTGTGGGTGGTAAGCAGAACTGAACTGCAACCTGGTATTCAACTTTTTCCACAACGTCCTCCAAAAGCGACTCAAGAACTTAATATCTCGATCAGAAGTAATAGTTTTTGGAACACCATGCAACCGCACAATCTCATCAAAGAATAATACTGCAGTCCTAGTTGCATCATTAGTTTTTTGACAAGCAATCAAATGCACCATTTTTTAAAATTTGTCTACCACAACAAAAATTGAATCCTTACCCTTCTATGTCTTGGGCAACCCCAACACGAAATCCATACTCAGATCGGTCTATGGTCCTGTATCAACTGGTAGTGGCATATGCAACCCTGTATTTTGCGCATGACCCTTAGTCATTTGACATACTCTGCATCTAGAGACAAACTTGATTATATCTCTCTTCATTTTTGGCCAATAGTACTTCTCCTCTACAAGAGTGGTAGTTTTGGCTACTCCAAAATGACCAGCCAAACCTCCACTATGTAATTCCCTCAAGATGTTCTCTCTCATAGAGCTATTGGGAATGCATAATTGATTACCCTTAAACAAGTAACCATTCTATAAAAAATACTCTTCAAAAATAGTACGGGACTCACCCCCTACCGCACTTTTGCACTGTTGCACAATATTACCAAAATCCGCATCAGATTCATACAAATATTTAATCCCCTCAAATCCTACCACTTCATTCTCCATAGTGGTCAACAACAAGACTCTCCTACTCAATGCATCAACAACCTTATTATGTTTTCTTGACTTGTGTTTTAGGACAAATGTATACTGTTGCAAAAATGAAACCCATTTGGCATGCCTGCTATTTAACTTTTTTTGAGAATTGACATACCCCAATGCTTCATGATCAGTAAATAACATAAACTCCTTTGATATTAAGTAGTGCCTCCAATGTTGCAATGCTTGCACAATTGCATAAAATTCTACATCATATGTAGAATAATTCTTCCTTGCATCATTCAGCTTCTCACTAAAAAATGATACAAGTCGGCCCTCTTGACTTAAGACACCACCAATTCCAACAAATGAGGCATCATAATCAACCTCAAACACCTTACTGAAATCTGGTAACACTAGAATAGGGGCTTTTGATACCTTCTTCTTCAAGAGTTCAAAACTCTCTGTTGCTATAGTATTCCATACAAACTCTTTCCCCTTCGTGCACTCAGTTATAGGGGTAGTTATATTACTGAAGTTTCTGATGAACTTCGTGTAAAAGGTATCTAGTCCATGAAATCTCCTTACTTCTGTTATAGATCGTGGAATAGGCCATTCCAGAATCGCCTTCACTTTCTCATCATCCATCCTCATGCCATCTCTCGAGATTACAAATCCCAAAAACACTAAACTATCTTGAAGAAATCTACATTCTTTAGGTTGACATACAATTTCTCCTTCCTGAGCACGTCTAACACTAATTTCAGGTGTAACAAATGGTCTTCTTCACTTTTACTATAAATCAAAATATCATCAAAATACACAACCACAAACTTACCATTATATTCTCGTAGTACTCTGTTCATCAACCACATAAATGTACTGGGTGCATTAAACAACCCAAATGGCATCACCATCCACTTGTACAATCTATCTTTTGTCTTAAAAGTTGTCTTTCATTCATCCCCTTATCGAATTCTGATCTGGTAGTAGCCACTCTGCAGATCTATTTTACTGAAGTATTTAGCTCCAGCCAATCCATCCATCATGTCATCCACTCTCGACATAGGATATCGATACTTTATTATGATTTTGTTTATGGCTCTACTGTCTACACACATTCGCCAGTCACCATATTTCTTCGAGGTTAGCAATGCTGGAGTCGCACATGGAATCATACTCTCCCTAACTAAATTCTTCTTTATCAACTAAATTCTTCTTTATCATACTCTCCCTAACTAAATTCTTCTTTATCAACTCTGTCACTTACCTACTCAACTCTACATTCTATGTCGGGTTCAACCGATAAGCTGCTTTATTTGGGAGTGCTGATCCTGGAATCAAATCCATGTGATGTTGGATATCCCTTTTTGGTGGTAGCCCATCTGGTAAATCCTCTGGTGTGATATCTTTATATTCACATAGAAACTTAGCTGTTGTTGTAGGCATAGCCACTTCCTCTGTTTCTAGATTCCTAGCTGTTAAGGCATAACAGAAGCTAGCGTCCCTGATCTCTGTAAGAAACTCCTTCATCGTCAACAAGCTCTCACTCGGCCCATCCTCCTTTAGAGGTACAAGAACTACCTTTACACCATCCTTGCAGAATGTGTAAGTATTCTTCCCCCAATTATGGTTAGTATCCCTGTCGTACTACCAAGGTCTTCCCAACAGAATGTGACATGCATCCATCGAGATCACATCATACCACACTTCATCCTTGTAAGTGCTCCCAATTGAAAATTTAATTAAACACCTTTGATCTACTGTTACCTCATTCCCCTTTTTAACCCATGATATGCGATATGGATAAGGATGTTTTTCATATTTCAGGTGCATTTTATCAACCATGACATTTGACACCATATTCTCATAGTTACCACCATCAATGACAATGTTACATACCTTCCCTCCTAATGTACATCTTGTTCGAAATATGTTCGTTCATAGCCAAGAATATTCACCATATATGGTCTGCCCCTTTGCTTTGCTCTACACCATCTCTTTCTTAGGAGCAATCAACATCCTCCTTATCATAAGTGCTTCCCCCATGTTAGCAACAACTTCATCCTCATCCTGCTCTTCCATATCAACCATATTGACCCTTCCTTTTCCTCCTTGACCCCTTTCTTGGACATCATGTTGGGGACACTCAAATGCTATGTGCCCCTCCTCACCACATCCATAAAAGGTATACGACCTCCTCATATCATTCCTATTTCGTCCACCACCGTAACCTCTACCTCTTTGGTATCCTATTCCTCTCAGATTATGCCCATCTTCTTCTTGTTTAGCAGGTATTGAGGATTCTCCCTTGAGAAAATTAGATCCACTTCGACCCCGACCTGAAGAGGGTGTGAATCCCTTCTTACCTCTTCTATTAATCCTTTTCAATTTCTCCTCCACCTTCAGGGACATTTGATGCGCATACTCCACTGTAAGAGTGCGATGTATGCTCATCTCATCTTGAACAACAAAACTTAGGCCATTTACATACCTAGCAGCCTTTTGGTCCTCCATATCATTGTGCTCCACTCGAATGGATAGCTTGTAGAATTCATTAGTATAGTCCTCAATGCTTTGATCCTTCTGTCGAAGATTCTGAAATCTATGAAATAGGGTTTGGGAGTAGTATACAGGTATAAATTTTTCCTATAACTTCTTCATCTTTTTCCAATCCCTGATCTTTTCATTTCCATTCCTTTGTCGTGTATTCTGTCAATGATCCCACCAAATCAATGCATGTCCCTTCAACTTTGTGCATGCGAGCTTAACCTTCTCTTCAGCAAGGTTACTCCATTCAAAATATTTTTCTAGGCTATTGATCCAATCAATCAACTCCTCTAGTTTCAACCCACCAACATACTCGAGAACCTCGATCTTGATCCCATATCGATTCCCCTTAATCCCCTCTAGAGCTCGTATCAGTCGATTTTCAAAATTGTGCCCTTCTTCCTCTCGGCCCTCTGGTTCTACTTCTGCGTGGACCTTAGATCCACGTTCCTCAGGTATGTTTTCATCATCAGATCCTTGATCTACATGTGCCTTGGGACGTCTCTCCCATGTGATCAATCACACCAGTCAGCCATGCTATTTCTGCATTTAGATCCTCTATTTGCCTATTCATCTGGCATATCTTCTAGGTGGCATATTCCCTTCACTAGCAAGATCACACCCTCTTTGATACCAAATGGTGTAAACTTAGCTACAAGAGACCAAAAAAATGGACTCCAATCACATAACACAAATGCAATAATGGAAGAAAATTGCCAATTGATATTCTTCTCATTCCTGAATTCACACCCCTTATACAAAAGATTACAATCCATCATATAGCAACCGAAAACCAAAGAAACCCTAAAAATATATTTTTTCTAAAACTGCTAAAAATAGATATTTTTCCTAAAAACTGCTAAAAATAGAAATGAGTCGGATTGCGCCCAAATTCGGTGCACACATCCCTCTTACAATAATGAACCTTAATTTAAAATATTAGGTCTCAACTTAAGGTATAACAAAATATAATAAACTTCTAACAATAAAAAAACCCAAAAAACCCGGGAACCTATTCTAAAAGCTAATTTTGGGGCACTAGATGTCAGAGCTAGGTCCCGAAAATATGATTTTTGGAGTTTCAAGAGGACAAAATATCATCCTGATGTAGAACACGCACGTGGAACCACCTATTAAATTTCAAGGCAAACGGGCGTACGGTTCACAAGTTATGGCTCCGACAAGGTGCATCAGATCGGGCTATCTAGAAATTTATGGTGAAGAGAGGAACCCTCAATCAGTTGCTGGAAAAATTCATGTCCACCACTCATCTATATATTACATCCTGAAATAAGACAACAGACTACTAGGAGGATGTGTTGTTGGACGATACTGTCAAGGTGAGGCCAAAGATTTTGCCCAAGGAGACTACCATTCTGCAGACGTGGAAAAACGACCCCAATAATACGAAGCGTATTACTACGGTAGGGTACTAGGCCATAGTTTTATCTGTGGATTTTTTCTATTTGGATTACGGCCACAGCGGTTGGTTGGGCAACAATATCCACTATGACATGCAGATAAGCGATGACCCTGGCAGCCCCTTCAATTACCAGAGGGGCAATGGTGGATCGTGGTGTGTGTCCTTCAAGACATGGTAATGGACATATGACTACGATATGGTGTATGGGCTGAGTGAAGAGGAGGTAAAGTTGGTTTTAGGAGAGAGGTGGGTGTCTGGTTCGAACAATCGAACGAAACCGTTTTAGACGATCGACTTTGGCCGAGAGCGTCTGCCATGGTGGAGACATTGTGGTTCAAAAATGGAGATGGAGGAGGATGTCAAGAAGCAAACATAGTAGGTGAAGTGTTACAAGAGGCCTTGATATTCTCTTCTGATGAAAAGGATTGTATTGATCTTTATTGCAGAATACCAAATATTGGCCAAGCAGTGGGAGCTATGAGTAAGAGGCATATCTAGGGGGATGGACATGGCACCGATCTTGATGCATGATTTCGATATGGATCACATGATGCATTTGTGGCAAAGTCACATTGTGTGTGAGCATGCTATGGGTGCAAACATGGTATGTGGATCTTGTTAGAATGGTTATGGTTGTATCATAATGATGCATGGGCTCTCGTGGAGATGTTGAAATATCACATATTTGTGGTAGGTAAGATTGTGTGTTGCTTGTTAATCACATGAAAAGTGTGTGGATGACACTTGTGATGGTTCAAAGCATGGTTACAACAATCTAAAGGAGTTGACATTCCTTGTTTGGCTTAAATATGTTCTTTGGCAGATGCAACAACTGTAGAGTTGTTGTGGATCAGTCTCTAAGTGGGAGATTGTTAGGTTGTGGAGTCTGATTTTGGCTAAATATGGATAAAATAGTTTTATGTTCCTTAACTGGACTGTAGATGACCAATCCCAAATCAGAGGTGGAAAAAGAAAAAGTTAATTTTAGGATTGGCTAAAATTGAGTTTTTTTAAATTGTAAACTTTCTAAGTTTGAATTAGGCCTTAAGTGGGGATTTGGGTTAATTATAAGATGCTTGTTTTGGCATACATGTAATTGGGTTTCCCTATTTATGTAATACCTTAGGTAGAGAGGATTGTATCTTGTTTATAGAAAGTGCATAGGATTGTGTATCTCTTGTAGAGAGAGCAATAAGCTTAGTGTAGAGCTTGATGCAAGGATATTTGCATGTTGAATTATTGCTAGAGTAATTGTGTGGAGATGTTGGTGTTTTGAAGAGGAATTTGCAGTTGGTTGTGTTGCAGGATTACTCCCTTTAGAGATTGTATTGGTGCTAATACAAAGGATTGGTGTTTCTTGGTGGATGTAACCCACATTGGGTGAACCACGTTATATGTTGTGTTTTATCTTGTTTTGCATGTTTATGTTCTTCTATGATGTTTAATAGTTTATGTTGTTATTGATTAAGTTGTTTGCTTCAAGAATTCATTTTATTTATATAGTGAATCCTAACATGCTCCCAAATTACAACATGGGTCTCTGCCTCCACATTGTAATCATTGTAGACATCCAGAGCTCGATTCAATATCCTTTGGGCAGTCCTACGTGCATACAATTCCAAAAAATAAATCACCTCGCTGCTCAAGATGTAGGCTGCATAATACAACATCCACCACAACTATTCAATGCATAATCCCAATACAAAAGTAGAAGTCCAGAGAGGACAATTTACTACTATCTATGTTTGAGGATCCTAATTTGATGATGATAATGACAATTCGATTAGTTAAAAGTTGGGTATTTTAAAAAGATAAGCATGCTACTTTTATTAAAGTATTTTTTTTAGAGTATTGACAAAAGAGTGTTTTTATTCAAAATTATTTTGAAATAGAGTAAATACGCTCTTATTTGGGTGTGGAGAAAGTTATAAACTAAAATTGAGATTTCACACTCATATGATTATAAATGAGTATTATTGAAGATTGGTGTTTAGAGGGAGAGTGAGGGAGAGTGATAACTAAATCTTGATGAATATTAGAATGGATGACAAAACATGTTTGTATGTCCACTTATTTAAAACGGAGATGCATGCAACTTGCATTTTTCATGAAATTTAAAAATATGACTAGACTATTGGTATTTTTTTCTTAAATTTTTGTACTTTTCCAAAGTATGATTCAATCTCCACAAGTGATAATTGCAAGATTGAAATATTGGTTGTGATGTTTGAAAGTTATTAAAAGATACATTTAGCCCTCAATACCAACTATGCATTTGCATTTTTGAGGGCATCATTATCCTTTAACTCACATTTGTGGTAAAAAAAAGTAATGTAAGCATAATAGTGTCACATCCCAGTCCTAATAAGAGGCACATGACATTATCCTTGGAATAATTTTTTTCTTTTCTCTATGTCCAAAGGTTTATAGCTCCCTTATTGTTGAACTCTCAAGATTGTGAAGAGATAAAGTTGAAGGTGTCTTAGTAGCACTTAGGTATTAATAATAACTAAATCCTATGATGTATTGTAAGAAGACAAAATGAGAGCATACACAAATTTTTATGAACAAATAATGTTGCATATTAATAAATTTTATTAGATTTTGGACTAAGGTATTTTCAAAATTAATATAAAGATAACGTCAAAACATGGGTATAAAGAGAGGAAGTCATTTCCTTGATAAAAGAAAACCGAATCAAAAAAGAAAAACTATATGTAAATATGTTGATGAAGTTGCACAATGAAACATGTCACAAGAGCCAAGGAATTGATAGATGGATCCCCTTAAATTGTACTAGAATTATAGTTTGTTATAAAATATATAAACAATGGTCGGCAAAGTTAATTAGTTTTATTCAGCATACAAGGCTTTGTTATAGTAAGGAGACTTTTTCCTTAGGGTTGTGGTTTAGATATTTTTACTTGATTAATATGATCTAATCACAAATCCTAAAGAATTTACCCTTCATGGAAGTTGTAAATCTTGTACTTATATTTTAATGATGGTAATAAAATACATTAAGATTTCACCACATTATTTTAGAGGCCTTATTAAGATGAAAAACACTCATTTATAAAAACCTTCAACATGCTTTATCATTACTATTGTTACTGTCTTTTAATAAAAAAAAAACTTTATTCCTAATACTTCAAATGTATGCTATTCAAAATAAAAATACACAAAACACCTGTTAAATTAACATAATATAATTGAAATAGTGGTCCCATGCAATGGGCACTATCTAACATTTCTCTTAGAAATAATTGGTTCCATAATTTTTAGTTTAATCATAAAATAAGATAATTGGTCTCATGATTTTGTGTGCAATCATTAAAATTGATCATATAGAAATTGTGGCATAATGTCATAAATTTCTAACAATCAAACTAAGCTTCAATCCTTAAATAGGTCTTCTATGGAGGGATTTAGAACTTAACATTTAAGATCTTATAAAATAAAAAAAGCATGTTGCTATAAAAGTTAGAATATTTCTTTAAAATATAAAATACTATCTTTAATAAAAGTTAATTGGTTATTTTTTTGTGGTTGGAGAATAAGGGATTGTACTTGGGTCCCCCACCCTTGACAAATCACAACTCTCTTCTTTAGAGCATGAGAGTTTACAAACAGATTCAATTCTCATTTCAATTGAGTTGCTATAGCTAGAAACCTACATCATTTTACATAAAATGTTTGAATTCTTGATTTTCATTTTCTAAAACTTTTTCAATTTTTTGTGTGAATACAAATATTTCATAATTCAACATCCTTCTTGAAATTTTCCTCCAACATCCTTCACAATACCAAAATGTCACCTCTACTATCTATGCATTGCATCTTAGTAGAGTAATATTTCCAAAACATTGCACTATCATAGCCCGCTTTACCAAATCTGGATTGCTAGTTTTCTTCTTGAAGCACAAGTACAACCACAAAAATTGTAATAAATATTTTATATGAAAGCACATTAATGTTATAAAATAAAGCAAAATATTACTAATGGAAAATATTAAAGTAAATCTTAATCATTATTTGATTCATGCAATCAACATTTTCTTGTCAGCTTTAGCTAAACTTACTACTTCCTCTAACCAAGGAAAATATAATTTAACTTCACGATCCTCAATTAAAATCCCTCTATTGGCTAGCCTATCTGCACATTTATTTCCTTTCCTTAATGTATGTGTAAACCTGATTTATTCAAACCCTATAACAGGATCTTGAATTTCCATAATTATCTCTTGTATATTGCACGGAGCCTTTGCTTTCCTCAAATTTGCATCTATTACTATGAGTGAACCACCTTTCATCCATACTTTATTTCATTTTATTTGTTTGTAAATTTTTAACCCTTCCAAAGTCGCCTGCGCTTCAACTTCATTATTTATTTTAAATCCACTATTGAAAGCATAATGAGACAAAATCTATCCTCTATTGATTCCTCCTCCTACTACTGGTCTTGGATTTTCTTTAGATGCTCCATCAAAATTCAATTTGACCAACTCCACATCTGGTGGTTTCCACTTTATATTCTTTGCCTTCTTTTTTTTTCTCCTATTCCCAACATCATAATTCCATTTGATGACTTGATTCCATCTATCAAGTCTCTCTGCTTCTAGATTAGGGATTGGGTGAGTTGATAGGGTTGGTTTAGACTCCTCTATGGCTAAACAAATATTCCTTTTCATTACCTCTAAATTGCTTTCCTTTCCTTTAAATATTCTTCTATTTCTTTCTATCCATATAGTCCAAAGTATGGTATATTTTTCTTATATCCCAGATTGTGTGTAAAGCCTCACTTTTAAAAGTGCTCTGCCATTGCTTTAACCATTCTTCAATTCTTCCATTCATCACCATGCATTTACCAAACATATTAAGAATCCATTGCCATAGTTTCTATACTATTGAGCAGTGTCCCAAGAGATGGTCTATACTCTCCTCCTCCATTTTACAAAGAACACATTTTGAGGGGCCATGAAAACCCCTTTTCATAAGGTTATCCCAAGATAAAATTCTTCTATGACCTACTAGCCAAACAAAAATTTTGACTTTAGGAATGATTGGGCTATCCCAAATATCTCTCCATATTCTTGTGATATTCCTATTTTGGTGGTGCTTTATATTATATCCACTTCTTGTTGTGTATTCTCCTGAGCTATTCAACTCCCAAATCAACTTATCCTTGTCTCCCCTTGAAATAATCACTATTGTTATCTTTCTACTCAACTTCCTCCTAGCATCAATGTATTATATACTTGTAAAAAAAATCTCCTTTCCATTTGTATCTTCCTTCCTGATCCTTGTACAAAATGTTTGAAGCCCTATCACCATATTTATATTGAAGTAATCTCATCCATGGTTTCAAAATTGGATCTAGATTGAGTTGTTTTTTATCACACCAAGTATCCATCTGCAAAGAATTTTTTCTCCAGTTCCAACCACCAATATTAAACATTTAATCACTAGATCAATTGATTTTTTTAAATTGTTCCATAGTGCAAAACCATTTGGTAGAGAGAATGTAGTAAATATTAAGCTTGGGTCATTGGGCTCAACATACTTAGAAGAATTCTTACCCATTGTCTTTGACTCTCTTTGTACAATCTCCAAATTACTTTTACCCTAAGAACTAAGTTTGCATCCATAAGAACTCTTAAACCGAGACCTCCCCTAGTTTTATCATCACACACCTTGCTCCATTTCACCAAAGGAAATTTTCTTTTATCATGTAATCCTGACCATAAAAATGAATTGATAATATAGATTAAATTTTTTCTATCGATTTTGGCATAGTATACAAGGATATATAATATGTTGGAATGGCTTGTAAGACTAATTTAATTAGTTGCACTCTTCATTCTAATAATAACCATCTACCTTTCCATGCTGGTAGTTTATTTTGAACTTTACTTATAATTGGATTCCATAATTCTATCCTCATTCTCCCCTCAAATAAGGGCATCCCTAGATAAGTTGCTGAAAAATTTATCTCCTCCATTTGAAGTAACTTGTAAAAACTAACATATCCTTGCTTTGATTTTAGTTGGGGTGTTTAGGAAGTAAATTTTGAATTTTGTCTTATTAAATTTCTACCTTGATGTTCTTTCATATTCCTTTAATAAGTTATTCAAAGCTTTGGCCTCATTTATCCTTGCCCTCCCAAAAAGGTTGTATCATCTACAAATTGTTGATGGGTGATGTTTTTGATGTTATTACTAGCCTTGAGGTCACTTGTAAGCCCATATTTGTAAGCCTTCTTCAAGTTCCTACCCAAAACCTCTGCCATAATAATGAACAAATATGGTGATAGAGGATCTCCTTGTCTAAGGTCTCTCTTGGCTTTAAATGATTATGTTACTAACCCATTGACCAACACTAAATATGAAACTATAGAGACACAAGCTTTAATCCATCTAACCCATTTCTTCCCAAATCCAAACTTTTCTAATACTATAAAAAGAAAATCCCATTTAACCCTATCATAGGCCTTACTCATATCAAGTTTTAAGATCATTACTTTCTCTTTTCTTGAAGTTGTTGAATGCATAACTTCATGAGCTACTATGATCCTATCTAGAATATGTCTCCCTTTCACAAATCCTCCTTGCTCTTTTGAAATAATTTTGTCTAATAATGGTCTTAACCGATTTACCATCACTTTGGAAATATTATATGCCATATTACATAGGCTTATGGGTTGAAATGAATCAAACAATTTTATAGCCTTCTTTTTTGGAATCAGGGTAAGATATGTTGCATCTATTTTATAAGGTATGTATTTTTTTACCCTAGACTGTTCCACTTCCACCAATAAATAATCCTTCACTATATCCAAATTATGTTGATAGAATGTTGTAGAGAGCCATTTCGGATATGGGGATTTATCCTTATTAAAAGAGAAAAGAGCTAGATGAAATTCTTCTAGAGTAATAGGCTCCATCAATTTCCTATTGTCTTCATCTATTATAATTGAAGGAACTTCTTGTAGAAGTTTATCATTAAGAACTTCAAACTCCTCTAATCCTAGAATATTATGGTAAAAAGACCTTGTCTCCTTTTTTATTTCACTCTGGTCTTCAATCCAAACCCCTTCTACCGATTTAATTCTACTAATTCTGGATGTCGATCTTTGTACTATTGCCATCCTATGAAAAAACTTTGTGTTTTTATCTCCTTCTTTTAACCAAGTCTATCTTGATTTTAATCTCCAAATATTATCTTCCTTACTCAAAATATTATGATATTCACTAAGCAACTCCATTTCCTCTTATCTTGGATTATTATGATCAACTTTTTGGAATTTTGAAAGTTTATCTTCTAGTTCTTCTTTCTTCTCAAAAATATTTCCAAAAGTGTTCTTGTTCCATTCTTTTAATCTAGATGTCATTGATTTAATTTTATTTGGAAGTGCATACAACCCACTGTTTCCTAAATAATTCCATGTTTGTGCTATCATATCAACAAATTGAGGATGGTCTTCCCACATCTTCTCATATTTAAAATATGATATTTTTTTAAATTCACTTACCACCATTTTAACTTTTATTGGCCAATGATCTGAACTAATCCTTTTCAAGGTATTAATTTTAGCACAAGTTCCTTCATCTAGCCAATGATTTGAGAGAATGCATCTGTCTAATTTTTTGCTATTAGGTTCTGGCCTCTCCTATTGTTGGTCCATGCATAGTTGTCTTCTTCAAACTCAAACTCCCATAGATTATTATTTTGAATAAAAGCTAAGAAATCTCTCATACTTTGGGTTAGTTTCCTAATTCCCTCAAATTTTTCATCCAACTTGGTTATGGCATTAAAATCTCCTATGATCATGAATCGAGTTTCTTGGTCTTTACTTCTCATAAAGGCTTTGATCACATTCTAAAATTCTAATCTACTTGACTGAGTTGTAGGTCCACAAATATTAATGGGGATAAAATAGGTATCTACAAAGAAGTATGTGACTAAAGAGGCTATCCAATGCCTAGTTTTATGAATGGTTACATAGGAGGTTCTAATAGGATTCCAACAAGTTAGAATTCTCTCTATCACTCCTTCAAAATCTATAGCATCCCATTCACATCTCACCCATACTGCTTTCATAGTTTTAAAAACTTCTTTTGTCATTTTAGTTTCTTGGATACAAAGAATATCATTCTTATTACTTAAATAGAGGTCCCTGATACACCTTTGCTTTGAGGGGGTATTAGCACCCCTTATATTCCATGAGATGGTAATCATATCTCATTAGGGGCTATTGGCCCCTCCTATGAATTACCAATATCATTTTGTTGTTTGGTAAAGAGAAGTTCAACCAACTTAGTTTGTGTTCCTTTCTCTATGTTTGCTCTTGCTTCCCTGGATCTCGCTTGATAATTTGAGGGTTTTCCTTTTTTTCCTTGCATGTATCAAGAGTAGATTTTATTATTCTATTCCTCAATATTCTTTCACAACTTTCTTTTTCCTCAGATTTATCCTCTCCTAGCTCTACTATGGAAGCTTTTGACTTGTCCTGCTCATTTTTTGGTATTTTCTTATTAATGGTAGATGTATTAACATCTAACACTGTATTTTTTCTACCAATTTTTTTCTCCTGAATGGTGCATGGTACTTCAAGAGAGTCTTCAAAATATTATTTGAGGCACATTCCTTAGGTTCATCAAGAATGTTCATCCCTAAATCAAGATCATATTGAATAGATGGTTCCTTGTTAAATGGTTGAACCTTTTGTATTGTGTCCTCTAAGCTTTGATCTATTTTTTCTTCATAGACTAAAGCCTCAAAAGAGTTGGTATTTCTTCCAATATCCTTCCTTACTAGTCTCCACTATTTATTTACTTTCATTTGGCTATTTCTATTTTTTGGAAGTTAAAAACCATCCTCATCCATATCCATTTGTAAGTTTCTCTTGTAGTTTTCTACATATGATTTTGTTGGGATCTTCTTAGGGCATGATCTCTCAATATACCCCACCTCATGACATATTCTACATCTAAAAGATATATTTTCATAATCTATGGTTTGGATCCACATCTTATACTTAAGAATGATTGATTCTCGTAAAGGTTTACTTATATCAATCATGACCAATATTCAAGTATAAATAGCCAAGAGTCCATCTTTTGTAGTTTATTAAATCTCAAGGAAATCTCCCAAAGTGTTTCCTATTGCCTTGAAGGTATCCATTTCTCAAAACTCAATGGGCAACCCATACATCCTAACCTAGAATGGTACTAGGGATAGATTTTTATTTTCAGGTGAAAAGCCTTCATACCAATGGGTAAGGAAGAGTCCCACTCTTCCCTTGAACCAAGGACCCCCTATTAGGATTCTATCTCTTTCTTTCTTAGAACAAAAAAATGGCTTGGAATAAACCTTTGGGAAGAAAGGATAGAATCACTCCTGGAGACTTCCAACTCCTATCAATCTATTTTCTTAAGGTCAAAGCTTGTAACCAATACCCATTAAATGTACAAAAAGTTACCTTATCTTTGAGCAGCAAGGATCGATCGATCCTCTATGGTTTTCTCACTAACCTCTACTACTAGAGATGATTCTAAGGATTTAGCTATAAATCGGTCCATGGGAAGGAAACTAAAACTCAAAATCTATTGAAATTTACCAAAATATCCTATAGCAAATATAATATTTGATAAAAAAATTATAATAATTTGCAAGCAAAATTTTTAAGATAAAGAAGGGAAAAAGAAACTTAGCTAAAAAATTTTATGCCCAGACAAAATGTCTTGCCTCATTGAAGCCCTAGCCCTTCATTGCTCCTCCCATCATCCAAACCTTGGTTGATAGATATTTGTAATTTTGTTTTTCGTGACTTGAAAAATCATCACTGCCCTTGTTTTGGATGACTGACTTCACAGGATCATATCTCCCTCAATATTACTCGAATTCCTTCATATGACCACTCATTTTAAAGCTCTTCAAATTCCACAAAAAAGTTCAAGAATCAATTGAATCGGACAACTCTTCACGAAAATATGACTCCTAAAAAATAAAATATTAAAAAAAAATACTCTAAAATAAATTACATATAATATTTTATATACAATAAAATATCTTAAAATTAATCCACTTCAACCATATTAAAATTTAAAACTAAAATTACAAACAAAATTATATCAAAATCTTTTTAAAAAAAATTTAACATTTTAAACCCTACCTTATTATTATTAATTTTTAAACAAAAACAAAAGCTTTATATTTGTTTCACCAAGCCTAAACCAAGATGAACTTCTAAGAGCTTTCCAAATTAAAAAATAAATAAATAAGCTTTCCAATTTCCAAACCTCACCTTAAAGTCTCTTGCCAAAAAAGGAAAAAAAACTTTATCTGTTTCACCGAACTCGGTAGCACGCTCCATGGAACCCGATTCCTTTTAATGTTGTTTAGCCAAAGATAAGGATAGGTTGTAATACCCAGTGCCAAAGCCATGAGTTGGTTGTGAAGATTAATAGTCGGGAATCAATTATGCTTGCGTCCCAAGCATTACAGGATCTACCCATAAAAATCAAGTTTAGGCAAGTATTTGACAGTTTATTTTTTGAGTTAAAAATTCTCAATTTTATGTATTGGGTTTGATTTTGGATCATCTAAATAATCACTCAAAATATTAATATAATATTTTTTACGAATAAAATTATACATTATAAACATTGAAATTATTTTTTATATTTTAAATATAGTATTATAATAGTGTTTCAGAGTTGAGTTTCGAATTCTTTAGAGTTTATGAAATCACTGATAAAAACATGAGTAAACTCGTTCAAAAAATAAAATAAAGAGGGCATCGTTTGGGTAGACGAAGTGCTTTCAGGTTGTTGCGGGATTGAAGACAAGATTGTTGCCCTAGGAGGGCCCAATGGGGACACCTTCGGATCCTCTTTTAGAGAGGCAAAGTTCTTTTGCAGATTTGTTGAAGGAAAAATCTCCAGCAAAGATTGAAGAAGCACAAAAAATTGCATTAAAAATACTTTTTACGATTGTTGGAAAAAGATCAACATCTCAAAGAGTCAATGGATGCTTGCCACAGTCAGAATCAAGGCCAAAGATTGTCATTGAGCAAAGGATGGTAGAAGAAACAGTCTTGTATAGAGCCAATCACGATCTGATCTGTAAATTCATGGGTATTCGCCCTACCTTGAATTTTTTGCATTCTTGGGTTCGACAAAATTGGGAGCCTCTTGGTGAGTATTCTTTGTGGTTTATTAGTAATGGATATTTTATTGTTAGTTTTTCCTCACTTGTCGATAGAAATAGGGATTTTGAATCGAAAAAGAGGAATCATGGTCCGACAGGATTATTTGTTCAGCCCTGGAGAGTGGGATTTGATCCCCGAATTGAACCCATTGTTGTCCCGATTTGGATCCATTTGTATGCACTTCCAATGGAGTTCTGGAGTGAGCAGGTATTGGAAATCATCGATAATTCCCTTGGAAGATATTTGGGTGTTTCTAGAGACACAATGGAAGGAAACATAGCAGTTTATGCTAGATTATGCATGGAAATGGATCTCAGCTAACCTTTGCCGATAGAGGTTGAACTCGAACTTGCAGGTATATCTTGGATTCAACAACTGGATTATGAGGCGTTGCCCTTCAGGTGTAGAGTTTACCACAAATATGGGCATTTGGCTCGGTCCTGCCCAAACAATATGAACACAAAAATGGAGGCTCCTCTAGGAATGTCAAATCTTCCTAAGGAGGATAAGTCAACAATCAATAAAGAAACAACCAACATTTCTCAGGGTGGAGAAGCACAAGGAGATGGTTTTGAACAACCCAAAAGAAGGAGAAGGCAAAAGAAAAAAGTTGGCAAAGAGCAAACCCAACTCAAGCCCTCAAATAGGTATGAGATATTCAAGACACTAGTGGACCAGGAAGAAGAACAATTCATGGAAGGAGTGGATGGGAATAATGAAAACAATAACAACCATGTTCAAGCCCCTCTTTCACCTCCTCCTATCCTAGAGCAAGTAATAGAGTGTAGTGAGTTACCACAATCAGAGATTGTAGGGGTATTGATAGTGCATAACCAAGAGCAACCGATAATTAAGGATGTCATCATGGGTATAGCAGAAAAGAATAGAGAAAAGCCAACTCTAGGGATAACTCAAGTGGAAAAGAGATCAAAGAATATCAGCTCTCAAGGAGTGGGTAGAAAATCAAATAAGGAATTGATAGCAGTTCAAGGAGACAAACTGATCACTGGGGGATTGGTGAGGACAATAGACTCTTACTAGTCTCAAGGTAACCAATGATTATACAATCATGGAATATTAGGGGTTTAAATAGTAGAACCCATCAATTTGTTGTTCGAAGACTCTTAGAAAAAAGTAAAACATATTTTTTGCTTATCCAGGAGATAAAAATATCATTGGATCTTATGTGTAAAATAGTAAATAGACTTTGGAGGGGTGTTGGTCATATGGAAGTGGCTGCCCAAGGGGCCTCAGGGGGGATAGTTACCTTTTGGAACTCTCTTGAATGGACAACAATAGAACATATAGCTTGGAGGGGTGTCCTCACATCACATTTTAGGAACAATGTGACAACTGAGCAAGTTTTAATCATAAATTTTTATGGGGCTCAAAACCTAGATGGTCAGATTCATCAATGGAAAGCAGTGCATAATATGAGAGTCTCGAGGGAGGAGTTAGACTGGATTGTTGTTGGGGATTTTAATGCTAAATTATCATCTAGAGACTAGGAAGGGGGAACCCCAATTTTGGATCCAGGGGATCGAATTATGATTGCCCAAGTCCATGCATTACACTTGGTGGATATTAAATGTCTTGGAACCAACTATACTTGGACTAATAAGAGGAGGGAGCCACATAGCAGGAAGGTGAGACATTTTTTGGTTTCAGAGGAGGCATTTGTGAAATGGAATCTAAAATTTTAGATTTTGGAGGGTCCAGTTTCAGATCATTTCCCCATTCTATTGGAAGGGGGGATTAAGACAGGGCAACATCACAAACCATTCAGATTTAAAAACTATTGGTTACAAAAAGAGGAACTTCAAAAGAAAATTCCATAGTGGTGGGAAGAGGGATGCCCGATATATGGGACAACAATGTTTAGATTCCACAAACAACTTCATTATGTCAAGGATCAACTAAAACAATGGAGGTGAGCTAACAAGACAGACTTCCAGGTCCAAAGAGCTCCATTGGTGGCCAGATGGGATGAGGTTCAAAAACACTTCAGGGAAGGAACAATTACAGAGCAACTCAAAGAAGAGGATGATGCATTGCGTAAAGCGATTGAGGACATTGACAACCAAGAGGAGATCTACTAGAAACAGAGAGCAAGAACCACTTGGTTATTAGAAGGTGATAAAAACACCAAATTTTTCCATCGGACTGCTTGTGCTAGGAGATAGACGAACAAGATGGAAGCTCTTCAGGATGAGAACGGGCACTCCTTTGATACAATCCCAGGTATGCATTTCCATTCAATGGATTATTTTGCTAAATTGTTTAAGGAAAGTATGGTGCAAGATGAAGAGGCTCAAAAAGAAGTTCTTGTTGTCATACCCTCTATTATCTCTGAAGAAGAAAATTGGGCCCTACTTAAACCCATTGATAGAGAGGAACTGAAGAAAGTAGTCTTTGGAATGAGTATCGAAAAATACCAGGTCCAGATGGCTTTCCAATTGAGTTTTTCAGACCTTCTGGGACAACTTGGAGGAGGATGTAATGGTTGTTATAGAGGAGTCCAGAGGTAGTAAAAGAATGCTTAAAGCATTAAATCATACATTCATTGCCTTAATTCCGAAAGGGGAGGAGGGGGTGCATATTTCAGATTATAGACCTATTGCCTTATGCAATGTCATATATAAAATAATCACAAAGGTAATGGTTGAGCGACTAAAACCTCTCCTACATAGCATTATTTCCTCGAAGCAAGGGGGTTTTATAGAAGGCAAGCAGATCTTGGATGGTGTGGTTTTAGCTCAAGAGGCAATCCACTCAATGCAAAAATCTAGCAATAGGGGAATGTTCATAAAATTGGATATGTCAAAGGCTTATGATAGGGTGGAGTGGAGCTTCTTGTCAAGGATGATGGCAGCCTTCGGTTTCTCTCAAGATTGGATAGAATGGGTCATGAGTTGTGTTTCTACTCCGACATACTCAGTGTTAATCAAAGGCCTTCCCTCGCAACCATTTGGAGCTACTCGAGGCCTTCGTCAAGGAGATCCTTGTTCCCCTTATATTTTTCTCATATTGGCTAAAGGCTTGGGTAGACTCATCTTGAGGAGAAGACAACAAGGTTTGCTAATAGGTATCAAGGTGGGTGAGGAAGTTTTGACTCACTTACAGTTTGTGGATGACACAGGATTGGTGGGAGTGGCCAACTTCAGGGAAGCAAGAATGATTAGAGATACTCTTAATGTTTACCTTAGAGCCACAAACCAAGTCATCAATGATAAAAAATCCAAAGTGGTCTTTTTCAATCTTGATCGAAGGCTTCAGGACAAAATTTTAGAGATCTTGGGATTCACGAGGACTTCTCTCCCACTGGTATATTTGGGGGTCCCTTTGCATTTTAAAAAACTAAAAATAGATATCTGGAGGAATCTTTTGGATTGTATCAAAGAAAGAATTAATCATTGGTCTCACAAATGGTTAAGCTATGGGGGTAGACTAACTTTTTTGCAATCAATCATTCAAGCCATGTCAATTTATAAATTTTCTATCCTTGCTGCCCCACATACCATATGGAAAGAGTTAGACAAGATGGCTAGAAAATTTTTATGGGGAGGAGTAAAAGGAGAGAGGAAATGGGCCTTAGTAGGTTGGGAGAAAGTAAGTCAGCCCAAGGTAAAGGGAGGTTTGGGACTGAGGAGATCAGAGTTAAATAATAAAGCTTTGGCTGGAAAGCTTTACTGGAGGTGGATTTCCCAACCAACTTCTTTATTCAGTAGAGTTTTAACTAGTAAATATTTGGGACAAGTGAACCCGAATGAGGTGAGTCATTTCCCTTTGGATGGTAATGGGTCCTTGGTGTGGCAGGCTCTAAAGTTAGGATCTCAGGTAGTGAAAGATGGATTATTTTGGAAAGTGGGGAGAGGGGAGAAGGCACGATTTTGGATAGATTCTTGGGATCAATACCCACCTATCATTATTGAATTTCCAGAATTGCAACTAATAAAAACAACCATGGAAAGTAGGGGTTGGATCCAGATTGAAAGTTATTTCAACACTAGCCAACTGGGGGATTATAAGTTTAAGCAGTTTAAGAAGTTGGATGAGTGGCCAATTCCAATCCCTCCGGAATTGACACCCATCATGACTAAAATCTTGGCAAAAATATTTCTCATAGGTAGAGATGAGGAGGATGAATTAGCTTGGGGCTATGGGAGCCTTGGAGTCTACATAATGAAGGATGGATATGATAAGATCCTTCTAGAACCTCCTCCTCATGCATATCAGGTTGAGGATTGGAGAAAGATTTGGCAGTCCAAGGGTTGGCCGAAAGTAAACTTCTTTGCCTAGCAGTTCATGCACAATGGAATTCTTACTTTTGATAATCTGAGATGTAGGGGAATCGTTGGTCCATCTCAATGTGTTTTATGCTACAAGAGTGAGGAAACATCTGACCACTTGATGTTTGAGTGCCCATTTACGTGCTAGATCTAGGAGCGATGGTTTTTATCTTATAAAATTTGAGCCAATGGTGATTTGAATCGGATTAATATTTGGGAAAGATGGAAGAGGGGTAGATTTAAATCTAAAGCTCTTTGTATCGGTTGGAAGCTTGGATTAAACTTCATTTGGTGGCAAGTGTGGTTAGAGAGAAATGGCATAATTTTTAGAGAAACCTTTTCATCCTTAGATGGCGTTTGGCAAGCCATTTGGAGCAAAGTCACAGAAACTAGTGGCAGTGTATGCTAAAGAGGAAACTCAGGCTGATATAGGGACGATGGAGAAGGAAGTTGAAGTGCAAGAGGGGTAGGACAGAGCTAGTTGGAAACCACCCCCAGAAGGTTGGATTAAAATTAATACTGATGGAGCTACAAAAGGTAATCCGGGTAGAGCTAGAATTGGAGTGGTCTACAGGAATCATGTTGGGACAATGCTCTATTGGGAACTGCAAGGCCTGGGAAAGGCCACGAACAATGAAGCAGAAGCCTTAGCTATCAAATTTGCTTCTATCTGGGCGGTAAGACAAGGTTACAGGAGGATAATCCTAGAATCAGATTCTCAAATATTGGTGGGAGCTCTAGATTGCATGAGGAACTTTGCTTTGAAGACATGGAGGTTGAGGATTCTTGTCACCCAAATTAAGGAATTGTGGAGGGAATTAGATGATGTGATTCCAGTCTATGTGAGTAGAGATCTAAATAAAGTGGCAGACTTCCTAGCTAAGATGGGTACTGAGAAGGAGGTAGGGGTTCAGTGGCACAGTGACATGGCTATTGAGGATGAGAGGATTAGGCAGGTTGGTGAGCAAATCCAATGTTTAGCTAATTTGGACAACCATTGTAGAAATATGGTTTAGGAGATTTGGCTCCAATGCAGATCTTATTTTACTATTGTAAACAAGTGTTCTTGTCGGCTAAGGCTGGGAGGAGTCTCATCCCAACTTGTAAATGATCTTGTTTTAATATAAAATTTTCAAATTCTTTTTCAAAAAGGAGTTTCAAATTCTTTGATGTCTATAAAATGAGTGAGATGAGTATAGAATGGAGATGTTTCTTTTAAAGACTTTCATTTAGATGAATGAGCAAACCCGGTATTCTTGTGCAGCAGTGTCGAATAAAAAAATTAATATATTTTTAATATATTTAACATATAAAGGGAAGGCTGTTGAGATTGTCACATCGTACACATACTTGGGAGTTCTTTTCACAGGACATACCTTCAACTTGATCCCTGCATCTCAAGAAAGGTTAAACAAAGGTTATGCTGCCTTAGCCTCTCTAGATAAGCAATGCTTTCAGATCCAGTTTTAGGACATCAGTACGAAGATCAGACTCTTCCACACTCTTGTTACCCCTACATTGCTCTATGGATGTGAAGTTTGGGGCCCTAGCCTCAAACAGTTGGGTTGGTTTCGTATTGAAAGGGTCCTCATCTCAATGTTGTTCAAGTTCATTCGTTCCAAAAGAACTGTTCCACATCCCATCATTCTAGCCGAGTTTGGTGCTCGTCCATTGCTTACAACAACAATATTTCTTGTTGTCTCTTTACTGCGTAGATTTCATTGTATGTCGAACATGAGAAGATATCCATATTTAGCACTACAATCCTTAAGATAGTTGGCAACTCAAGGGTAAGGAATTGCTGGTATGCTCAGACTACTACTCTACTTCAATGTATTGGTCTAGATCATGAGACCTCCTACTAAAGCATCAATTAATGCACCATACTCCAATAAGGATATTCGATATGAGATTTACTAAGCATATATAAAAACTACTTGGACTGATCCAAAGGAACCTCTTTCACCAAAACTACTCCATTACTCTCACTTTTATCTCCAACTAGAGAATGGATTGATCACTACTCCAAAATATAACTTGATACATATGTCACACAGCCTTAGGTTTCCTCTAGCTTAGCTACGAGTTTGCTCCCACCAGCTGCGTATTGAGACAGATCATCACCTCCCCAGAGATCAGCGTATTTGCAGATTATACAGTCTTGATGTGGAATCCGAGGAGCATTTTATTTCACCTGTCTTATCTACCACGAGATACGAGGTAGATATTATTGCTTATTCAGAGACACCCATACACTAAAATCTTGGATTAATTATGAAGATTAAAGATGCATTGCCCTTTTCATCCGAGAATTATTCAATCTCAGGAAATAACTACTTAGTAACAGTTTGCAGAAGATAACAGGATGTCGAATTATCACTTCATTCTTCCAGCCTCCAGAGGCCACGACCAAGAAGCGCCAGGGTGATCACAGAGATACAACAAGATCAACTCGTCGTCGACTCCAACAAAGAACATCTACGACGACATCCAACTCTTATATCACTCACTTCTCTTCAACCTTGAATGTTGGGAGTAATCCTTGATCCACAAATCTTGTATATCATATGTCATTCTGTTTACTATTTTTCTTACTTTATTTTCTCTAAAGCTGCATTAGACACTCCCGTTGCTTTGTATATATCTTACTTTACAATCCTATTAATCTCTTTTGGTCACCGATAAACATTAATACAAATTCAAATTCAAATACAATTTATATGGTATTTTCCAAGGTCCTCGGTCCACCTCAGGGAAGGTTCAATAAAACATTCACTTCGATCTAAAAAAAATTAATTTTAATTTACTAAAATATCTAAAGAAAATAATTTATTAACTACTACCAAAATTACTATCCATGACCTATACTTTCATGGCAGACGGCACCTTCAGTCATTCATGGCCTATAAAATGTTTACGTCTATGAATTTCTTCAATCATTCACGGCCTATAAGATGTTTACGTCTATGAATTCCTTCAATCAGTCACGATGTTTACGTCTATGAAAGCTTTCTCTTCCCATATGAACGCCGAGGAGTTAATAATGTTTTCTGTGGTTGTGGGTACTGCTCCCTTTTCCAAAAAATTCTTCTCTCTCGTCGTGGGAGGTACGGATGCGACGTGCACTAACATGATTCCAAATTTCCAAGCATTCCTTTAATTAGCATGCCACGTATTTAGATATGACACGCTTTGATAAGGTTTGATTTATGGAGGTCCATTTCATTTTGGCTTCTGAGGTTTGAAAGTAAAGAAAAGTGAATAATTTTTTCCTTTAAACCTAAAGAGAGTGATTTGTAGGGAGACTGTATCAAAGAAAACAAGTAAAATGGTTAAGAATTTGACAGGAATTGATAACATTTTTAAACGATGGAATATAAATTTTAGTTATTATAATGTTTATATAAGATAAAGTCAACGAAATCTCGAGTAAATGAAATCAAACTAGTTAACCACAAACACTTGTTAGCAAATACCATATCCTTCTAAATATGTTATAATTGAACATGAGTTTTTCTATAAAAAAACCCAAATCCCTAACTGCTGGGTTGTTCTAACACAAATAAAAAAAAAAAAAAAAAATTTAATGTCTATTAAATTATAAATAATATTAAAAAATAATCTTATTAAATTTATTAGGAATCTTCAGAGCATGTACGGTAATATAGGTATAATCATACATCTCTAGTACGGTAATACAGGTATAATCATATTTACCAAAAAAAAAATATAGGTATAATCATACATCTCTATGTACGGTAATATAGGTATAATCATACATCTTTACTATACGGTCACGATAAGGGATTTAGAGTAAGGGCACCATAGGAGGGCATCATTAATAGTATGTTTATTATGTAATAAAGTTTATTTCATTATTATTTCATTATTTTCAAAATTTAAATGTTTTTAAAATTAAGTTATTTAAAAGTATAGTTATTGTTTATTATTAATTTAGTAATATTATTTATATAAATAATGTTGTTTAATATAGAGTAATTATATATATATATATATATATATATTTATAATTTTCATAATTAATTACACAAAATTTATAAATCTTAACATTCCTCTTTTAATACATCACGATCTAAACATAGGTAGAGATACTAAAAATAGTACAAATAATCATATGATGAACTAGGACACACTCAATAGTTCATCAAGTACATTTAGAGTATGAATAGGGACACACTCAACTATTCACAACAAACAATAGTGGGACTGACCTTACTATGCTTCTTCAATGAAAATTACATCACTGGCCTCTTAACCAAGGATAAAGACAAACTTATCTATCAATGGTCATACAACACAATTGAATAGGGACACACACTCTATCCAACATCACAATTGTAAACAAGGATACACACTATTGTTCAAAACAATTATGATTGGGGACACAACCAATCATAGATAATCAGTTGGACTCGGCCTTATTGGTTCACATCATCTTATGAACTAGCTTAGATATAAAGGATATATATTAAAAAACGTCGAGAGTTATCAATCCCAAGGCGCCTATCTTAGTTTAAATATTTTAAATGTTTGCAACGGTTGGTTAGTCGACTGTTTTAGTTTAAATATTTTAAATATTTTTGTTAATATCGGTTTAAAAAAAAAAATCTGTTTACGACGTGACATGTATGACCTCTTTGCCTCCCACCCCTTGTCTGCCATTGTAGGAACGCCTCTCGGCGTAATGAGTACAAACTTAACCCTTCACCTTGAGTGCAATTGGGCCTTCACTTGTCCATACAATCAACAAGGTAGTTGGATGGTCCTTATCAACTCAACATTGTTGATCTTCAGTCGCCTACCATAGGGGCAAGTGTAGGCATTTCTATGATTCTATTAAGTAACACACTAACATATAAGTTATTGTTAATATTTACCACCAGGGTTATGCACAGTGGTGAATATTCGCCAATAGGGCGATTATTTACATTTTTGAAAATTCAAAATGGCGAGTTTGGGGGACCCTAGACGTCGGTCCTTTCGTCCGAAATTTTTCAAATTTTTTTTAGGTGTTGATTCATCATTTGTTGATAATAGTATTACATTTTTTTTAAACTCGCCAACACTCCTACCTAGATTATGGATAATTTTTGCCTTAAATTTCTAAAATTTATAATTTATCCCGCCCAACTCGCCAACTATAACACTATAAATAACTAGCACACCAGTGATACTTTTTCACAACCAAACTGAAGAATACATTCGATCTGTTGCTGAATTCCACCGAAGATAAGCCGGGTCCAGAAACTTGTCGATCTCGTTAAAAACTCCTCTCAAATCAAAATGAAAGCCATACCTGCACTCGAAATAATAGACAAACACATTTTTGTACTCAAGCTGACATCCGGGTACTATTATGCAACTAAGTTGAAAGTCATCCGCCTGACATAGTTCTGCATACAGACCGATAGACAAAACAATTGAACAACTATAAACCCAAACTGACATCTCGACTTTGTTCTATACCTGGATCACCACATGAAACTAATTTGTAGCCATTCGAGTATTCAGATGGCTTGATAAAGTTTTGATTTTGGATCTTCCACCTTTTCCTGTTTTGTACCTGTGTCGGTATTCTGTATCTGTTCTATACCCGAACTAACATTCATTGATGTTTTGTAACCAGACCGACATTCGGTTCCTGTACTTCGACTGCCATTTCATACTAACTTGTACACAAACCGATATTTACACTAACTACGAACGATCTAACACAGGACTGCAATCGACACTATTCTTAGAACGGGCTGACTATTGATATTTTTTCCAATCGCATCTACCTCCGGACCTTTTTCTACACCAGGTACTCTATTTCTTAAAACATTGTGAATCTGTGATGCTGTGTTTTTTTGCTTTTTAGAGAATATGAGTTGAAGCAGTTGTAGAAATAAGATAAGTCAATGCTCTGTTCTTAAAGAATATAAGTTGTAGAAATAAGATACGTCAATGTTCTCCATGTTTTCTCATATTTTCTCTTTCTGTTAACACTTTGATTCTTTGTTTCTATTGAGATATGCTTTTCTGTTACAAGATTATGAGTAGGTAATTACTTTGGTTCTCTAAGGATATTGTGATGCTATGTTTCGCATACACAAGTTTTTTTCTTACATTGATTTGAATTTGTATATTGATTAGTTTTATGCTCTTCTTAGAGTTACAAGTGCTATCTCCAGTGTAGTGGAAAAAAGAACACAATAAACCATGTCTGGAAATAGGTATGTATTTTCTACCAAACCACCATTTGTTTGTTCTAATTACTACATTATCTTGAGCCCTCACAGAATTAAAATCTCATCATTTTATTACTTTTCTAAATTGAAAAATATTTTCTTTACAAGTAAAATATCACCTACTGCCAATGCAAAGAAGGGGGCCAAATCTCCTGTTGAAAAGAGTATCCTAAATTATTTTAGCAATATATCAAAATCCAATGAGCCATCAACATCGAAGCAAATTAAAGGTACAAATGATTTTTGACTTCTGAACAGTTAGTTGTATATTCAATGATTATTTTAAATAATGCTTTCTTTCTCAAATAGTTAACTCACAACATGTGCCTCTGTCCATATTTCATGATGATATGAATCATATTCTTGTTTGTAAGTTTTTTTGGTTAAATGCATAAATGATAAAGAATATTATTGTATGCTACTATGCAGAATACCTTGTTGACCCTGATATGCCTCCACTTGAAGATATTCCTCAACAAGAGATGCCTCCTAATGAAAATTCTCTTAACAATGACATCCAACAAACACTTGAAGATATTCCTCAAATGGACATGCCAACTGAAAATGAAAGCGATAAATCAAATACATTAAAATATTCTTTCGAATCTTCAAGCAAAAATACTAAAAAGAGAAAGACATCTAATTGGGCTATTGGAAGGGCATTTAAAGATGAATGGGCAAAAATATTTCGTGGATAGAGCCTATCCCTTCCATGGATAACCAATTTGAACAAAAATAATGTAGATGCAAAATTTGTAGTTGGAAACTAGGTAAGGATCACAGGCTGCAAAATAAGAAAGATACAATAGAAAAACATGCTGGCAAAGTTTATGTAAAAGTTCGAGGAAGTGATGGTAAAATTAAAAAAGAAGTTAAGTGGAAGGATGCATCAGAATGTATGCATGTTAGATATGCAATAGAATATGAAAATCACTTAAAGCAACAAAAATCTCTTGTTGAGAAAGGTGGAACGATTAAATCCCAATTTCAAAAAATGCATAAGACCATTTTAGCTTCAAAAAGTTTGCAGATGGTTGTTGTATATAATATTCTCAAAAAGGGTAGACCCATGTCTGATTTTAGTGATTATAAGCACCTGTTTGAAATTGTCGATGTGCAAAACCTTCCTAGTTCCCATTGGTCAGATCGAAGTGGTTGGGAAATGGCAAAATGTCTATCATTAGTTGAGAAGGAGGACCTAAGGGAGAAAGTAAAACATGCTAGATTCATATCACTTTCTATTGATGAGGTGATGATTGTGGACAACACATCATGGATTTGCATGCATGTGTACACATTTCAAAATCATGTAAGGCAGCCTAGTTTGCTAGGATTACATAAGATGGTGGAAAGTTCAAATGCAGAAAACATCTATAATGTTATTGTGAGTAGTTTAAAGGATATTGCAGGAATGAATGATATAGAGATAGCCACAAAGTTAATATGCATCGGAGCTGATGGTGCTGCTATAATGCAAGGGCACAGGAATGGTCTTTGTGTTCATCTCCAAACGTCAGTTGCCCCATATATGATACCCATTCATTGCATGGCTCATAGAGTAAATCTAGCATACAAAATCGTGAGCAATTTTGAAAATGTTGCAAGAGTAGAAGACCTTATTCGTGAAATACATTCTTATTTTTCTTGCAGTCCAAAAAGGTTCGTAGAGTTTCAATAGTTTGCACTAGGAGTTATAGAAGGAAAAAAATTGTTAAAAGATGTGGATACAAGGTGGATTTCAATGTATAAACCTGCACACAGAGTTTTTAAAGAGTATCAATCATTAACAGGGTTGATGTACGCAAATCATAGGGTTGTTGATAAGGCAAAAGATCTGTTATTCCGTTTGACTAACTTTGAAACCCTTTTAATGTTATGTGGTATTCTTCCAATGTTACATGAAATGAATAGGTTGATTAAACTTGCACAAGAGAGATCCATTTATATCATTGATTTCATAAGGATGAGAAAGCAAATATGTGTGATTATTGACAGGTTATATGTTTCCAAAAAATATTTTGAAGATCCCTTGTTTGAAAGTTGGAATACATTGACAAACATAAACAATCCAAAAATATTTTTGAAGTTTGACATCAATGATCATATTTGGTTTTAATATTCATGGAAAGATGATACCTTTGTACTATTTTGAAAGGTAGGCAAGTATAGTTGTTGATGATGTTGAACAAGTTCCTATGACACACAATAGATTTGAAGTTGTTTTACACAAAACAAAGACAAATCTATTTAAAATAGCAGAATCATTGACAAAAGAGATAAGAGAACGGTTTCAAAGAGATGAGTTGCTTGAGGCAATGGGTGTGGTTAACCCCATGTTTTGGGGTCCTTGTACTGAATACAATTCTGCACATGAGTTGTTTGTTAAATATATGTTCAAACTTATCAATCATTTCAGTAAAAGTGTGGAAGTCAATGGTGTTGAAATCAAAGGTATACTCAACAAAGATCTCTTAAAACAACAATCATCACATTTTGGTGGAACAATGGTTGAAAAAACGTCACTTTTGAGTAACATCCATGAGACTGGTTCCATTGCACGTTTGTGGAAAAAATTGTATCCAAGTAGTGTCTTGCAAGATACTATTAGTGAATACTTTTGTTTATATGAATTATGTCAAACAATGATATTGGGATCTGTGGAAGATGAGAGGGTTTTCAGTGCACTATCTTTCGTTAAATCTAAACTCCGTAACAAGCTGGACAAAAATATAGAAATTTGTTTGAGAATTTATGTGTCATCGTATCAGTTGAACACATTTTCTTATGACAGGGCATTGGCATATTGGAATTCCCTTGTAGGCAGAAGGGGTACCGAGAATACAAACGATAATGATGATAATGATGATTTCAGTGATCAGATTGTGGGGACACAAATAACTGAAACGCAAAGTAATGATTTTGGACAAGCTGAGAAGTGTTTGTTTCAGCTACCTAATTTGTGAATTTTCCAGTATTGTGATTTTTCCAGTATTTCACAACATTAATAAATTTGAATTTATTTGATATCATATTTCACAATAGTGATTCTGGACAAGCTGAGAATGTTTGTTTCAGCTAACTGGTTTGGGATTTTGGACAAGCCAAGAATGTTTTTTTATGGATCCAGTGTTATTTTTGAAATAGTTTTAATTGCATTTATATCATAGTATTTGTTTGTTTTAGTTACCTGAATTGTAATTTTTACATTTTACAAGATTTTACAACCTTGTTCAATATGAATGTGTTTATTGTCATTATAATATTATTTCATCTATCTGAATTGTAACTTCATTCTTTATCACACAACACTGTCTTTCAAATTATATGTTTTATGATGTAAAAGACATAATTCTCTTTCATAATCGATTTACAACATAATTTTTAAAAATATAGTGTACTGATATTAATGTATGGGATAATTGAGTTGAATGGTGAATATAGTTTAATCATTCATTTCTTTTCAGATTGTAATTGTGAATATAGTTGAATCGTTACAAATTTAAAAAACAACACATGAATATAAATAGAAACAACCAATGAGTGATAGAATTTGCAAAATATTTGAAGGTTCATTTCAAATTATTCTTGATTAGTTGTGGTAAATTGATTAAGTGCATTTTATTGAGAGTATATTGTAGTGATAAGGTGTAAATTGTTAGTGCATTAAAAAGTAGAATTTGTTAGATTCATTTGCACTATTATTACTCCAAAAGAAATTAGTTTTGTGCATTGAAGAAAAGGTACAAAATCTAGTTTGCATCAAGTTTCTAAAGACACTCTTAAAGCACAAAAACCTGCAACTCTTAGTGAATATAGTTGAATCATTACAAATTTAAAAAACAACACATGAATATAAATAGAAACAACCAATGAGTGATAGAATTCAAATTAACAAAAGTGTTTTCCATTCATTGCATAGAAAATAAACAGTACAAAATTCCATTTATACAACCACCATGAAATGTATCATTACTTATACAACCACCATGAAATGTATCATTAAATAATATAAAATTGTTTATAAAACCACCAGTACAAACTTTCTTCCCACAATGAAACATATTACAACAAAGCATTTTTTCAAGGGTGAGTAGGGGCAGATTCAGATCCTCCTTGCGCACATGGATCACCTAGGCCTTGAGATTCAATCTTTCCTTGTATATATGCATCTCCTTGAGTTTGAGATGCTTCCAAAGTTGTAGGTTCTTTTCCCTTATCTGTGATTCCAATAACCTTCTCAGGCCGGTTCAGTGCTCCCGTTATGATGAGGCCTTCCTCTTCCTTTTGTAAGCTCCCCAACAACAATCTATCATCTTTGGTTGGATCCTCAAGGACTACATGTTCGTTTTGTTTAAGCTTCTTCTTAAGCAAGATATTTGGATCCATTTTGTGCTTGAGGATAATTGCTTTTAAATAATTATTATCCTCGACCTTAGTCTATAAGGTCTCCTTCATTGTTATCGCATTCAAGATTGATTTCTTTGCAGCCTCGAGATTAACAACCAAGAAATTAACTTGTTTTGTAAATTTTGGAAATTTTCCTGCATTAAAATTAAAGAACAACTTAGTCCGTAGTTGAGAGTAAAATATAATGACAAATTTGATTGAATTTAAAGCCTCACCTCCACAACATCTCTTGCAGCTTCAACAATTAAAACTTTCTTCTTATCAATAGCCCATAGGTTGTAGTACGCTTGGGCTTCAACATTCAGGTTCTCTAACTTCATCAACATAGTCTTTAAAATTTTATCATCATAAGAAACAGAAGGGTTCACCGATCCTGATTGGGCTTGATGCAGCAACCCAATAAGCTTCTCGGGTTGGTTTCTGACAAGGGCAAATTTGTTTTCCCTTTTATCGTAACTTTTATAGCGAGCATTTATTTCCTTGATAAGGATCTTTTCCCGCAATTCCCAATCCTTCAATTCATTCATTTTTTCAAGTAAAATATCCTGGATCAGTGAATAACAACCATTAGAAACCAACTTATCTTCAGACACTGTAACTTCTTCATCCCTAGGATCAGAATCAGAGGTGTCAGAAGGTGATGATGGAATTATCTAAGCTTTTGGTTCTGGTTGTAAATTTACCATATCTGACACTTTTAACCCTTCAATGTTCCCCTGTAGAAGATAATCCTGATCAAATTCTAGTACATCTAAACCGGAGGTCGAAACATCTTTCAAAGAAACACTAGTTGCTGAAAATGACAAAGTTGGAAATGCAGATGCTTGTGTGTGCAATTGTGTGGGTCCCCCGTGATCTCGGTCCATGAAGCTTTTTTCCAGCAATTTGACCTCGCATAAATTTTGACTGTGCTGGAGGTGATGGACCTGGTGGTGGTGGTGGACTTGGTGGTGTTGGACCTGGTGGTGGTGGTGGTGGCATCATTTTCTTCCTTCTTTCATGAAATTGTGGGGAGGGACCTAAATATATTATAATAAGATATTATTAAACAAAATTAAAGGAGATAAAATTTATAATTAACAATTAAAAAACTCACATACCCGAAGAATAGATCTCGTGTTGCCCTTCAGCCTATGGAGACAACTAGGTGCGAGTGTTTGTGGTGGTTTTGCGTAAAACTGAAAAACATACCAAAAAATGAAAAATAGATATAATTTCAACTAAACAAAAATGGTAATGAATCAAAAAAAACTTGAAATAGTAAACTTACCCATCATTGGTGTGACATAACTGGATTCACCTTCCATTGCATTTGATTGCACATGTTGACGAGAAGCGGGAGAAGAAGTTGGCTTCTACCGTTTATGAGGTCTCTGTGGTTGAAAGTCAATCATTATCCCTTTTGAATCACCACAATCCTCTGGCATGTGAATTTTAACACTAGCATCCTTCTTTTCCCATGCGATGGCTGCCTTACTTTGCATTTAGATGCAAAAAAAAGTTAAAACATAAATTAAAAACATCTTAAAATATAAAAATTACTATTGGTGAAAAATAGAATAATTACCTTCAACTCTTTGACAGTCATAGCAATGCTTTGTAATTTACTGTGCAAAATAGTTGGTGAACCAGTTTCCTGCAAATTATGAAAACTTTCATAATAAAGAGCTAAAATAAAATTTATCAAAGCAACCGTGAGAGGTTTGTCTGACTGGCTAGTCTGAACAATATAGAGTTTTGATCTGATTTGATCAGAAATATATGTACACCAGTCAAATCTCTCATGGTACTATAAACAACGAATAATATAAGCCAATGACCAGAATGGAATCTCCAATCTTCCAAGCAAAAATAGTCTTGCTTGGAAAAATTCAAGAATTGCCTTGAAATCATCATTCGAAATAGAGTTATTGGTTAACCCTCTCTTGGACTTCACCGCAAAGGCTACAAAAAAAAATAGGTGACAAAAAATTTTAAATTTTAAAATTTAAGATAATTAACTAAAGAGAATTATACCTAACAACAATTTTGAAGAGATGTCAAAATGCTCCGCCAAGAAAGCCTTGTCATTCTTTGATAGAAGAAGCTTTTGTGATACTGTAGCGAGACCCTTCTGTGGAAGTCCTGTCAATATCTGGATATCCGAGGGTTTGATAGTAAAATAAATTTTTTGATTGTGTGTGGACACAGTAATAACCCCAAGATCATTGTCGTAAGAATCAATTATGTTGTGTAGAACAAATTTATCTGTTCTAAATTGGGGCATAGAAGCCAAACCCCCAAAACCTACATTCTGAACCCATGTGCGGTCAATGTCATCTGTTCCAACTAAGTACTCTTGAAAAGTGACACAACTTTTATTTTTGAATACTATTTTCTATGTCGTCATGGTCGCCATCACTCTGGAAAGGTGTGGGGTAATGGTCTCTTGGGGAAGGGAAGTGATAGCAACTTCGCTCTGATCTTGTGCAATGGAAAAAAGTCTGTAAAAATAACTCCTGATGCCTTTTTATAGATGAGACTGAGTGGGGTGGACACGTGGCAGTGTGTTATTGGATATGCATGTGGGGTGGACACGTGGCAGCATGTTAGTGGATATTCGTGTGGTGGTGTTCGTCTGCATTACTATACCCAGGTTGTTTGCGAAACTGCACTCGGTCCGTCTGCATTAATGCACCTAGTTCATTTGCATTTTATGCAATCAAACCATCTGTATTTCTGCACTTGGCCCATCTACATTGCTACACCCGACCCATGTATTAAAATTCACCTGGTCCATCTTCATTTCTGTAGTCGATCCGTCTGTAATGTTGCACCCGACCCGTCTATAATGTTTCACCCGACCCATCTACAATACTCCTCCCGATCCGTCTGCAATGATGCACTTGATCTATATTCAATCCTTCACTCGGTCCATTTGCATTTCTGCACCCGAACCATCTTCGATGTTGCACCCAATCCGTCTACATTGCTGCACCTGGTTCGACTTCAATCCTTCAACTGATCCGTCTACATTTTTGCACCCTAAGCTATCTGTATTTTACATCGGGTCTGAGCCCAATTGTGTTTTGCACCTAGTTCGAGCCTGGATCTTGTTTTGCACCCGATACCCGAATATTGTTTTGCACCCGATACCCGAATATCGTTTTGCACCCGGTTCAAGCTTGGTACGTGTTTTGCACTAGCTCGACAAAACAAAAAAAAACATTCAACTCGTCAAATGTTTACAATTTTTTTTAAAATATAAGGTAATTCTCCATTGCCTTTGACGTGAGGTTGGCCAGGATTTTCAATGGTTTTGAAATGAATTCACCAATTTTCTACAAGTACATTTCAGGTCCGACCCCTTATGTATAACCCTATTTACCACGTTCAAGCTCAAACTGTAGTAAACCATTACACAGGCAAACCAAATGAAGACTATTAGGATAATTATGGTTTTCATCAAGGGTGATGTGAAAACATAAAAGATATTTTTAAATGCCTCTTCAACTTCCCTTGATTGCTCTTCATCATCTAAAAACAATGAAACTCCTTATGGTAGTGTGTTTATATTCTAGTCTCTATTGGATCTTATGATGTCCATGGCATATTTAAGTCTGTCTTGTACTAGATACCATCATGAGGACTATGAGACAAAGGGTAAAACAAGCAAGTAAAAGAAAAATGAAGGAATCAAAGTGATGACATATGGGGACCTCCAAGTGGGGAACATGTATGATATGGCTGGAAGCAATGCCATACCAAGGGAAAATAAATAGAACACAGATAGGTGGACAAGGCCTCTTTTTGAAAAACCCATAGGTTTCATAGCCAAGACGTATGTGCATTGCCCCACTTCTTCCATGCAAACGCCCATAAATATACAGAGTGTCACATAAATATAGTGAAATGGGTACAACATCGTTAGAACACCTAGTACGATATTTAATGCACAAAGTTCAAACCATAGTCAACATCCCTTTCCTGCCCAATGATGAATATGAGAGGTGCCGCCATATTTTAGCACCAAAAAGACATCCAAGGAAAAAACATAGATTGGACCACTCTGACCTTCTATTTATCATCATAAATAAGGCCCACTCAAAGTTTCTTAAACATGCTTGAAATTTAGTTGTTATTGGCTACTTGAAGTCAAAATTCACCATGCAATCCTTTGGTGGCAATAGACAAGAATGGCTAGAGCTTCATGAGAAATGTAATGGTGTTCTCATAACCTACTCTAATACCACATGTTAGAGCTTCATGAGAAATGCAATGGTTCTCTCTTAACCGACTATAATACCACATGTTGGAGATTCACAAGAAATGCAATGGTGCTCTTTTAACTTGCTCTAACACCTTATGTTGGAATAACATGAGGCTAAACAAATTTTATTAATCCAATAATGCTATTTATACAAATAATGTTGTCCAATATAGAGCAAGTGCACAAACAATGTGATTTCATAATAGGTGGAAATCACAACTGAGTAACAACACATAAATCAAACATATGTGGTTCTAACCATTCAGCCGATTTTATCCTTATCAAATCATATGATGTAATAAATCCTGACATTCACATAGTATATGTTTGTAATATCTTTGTTTAAATGAAAATTGTATAACTTTACACATGTTCACATTCCAAAATTTATTCACACTTAAGCTTTAATGTAAACATGTCATAACAATTTATTGAAGTTCTAACAATATATATGATTATGCGGTATGAACAATCTTTCTTATAATGTCTTGTAACATTCCTTTCTACTTTATTTTTTAGTGTTTTAATTTTTAAGGACGAATAAAAAACTGTTTCAATAACATTGTCCATGATCAACTATTTGATCTTCTTCACTATATATCTTTTTGAAAGACATAACAAATAGAATTTTTTTTACCATTCTTAAAAAGTTCATTTGATGTAAGTATACATATTTTTGTGAAGAAACCAAAAATTTCCTTTTGGATGTACACTTATTAAAAATCACTTATTAAGATCTCGGATATTGGGACCTTTGATTAATTTACTTTAAAAACCATCACTAATAAGTGGAAGAGAGAATTTATATTCCTTCAACCCTTAAGTAATAAATGATCCTTTTTAACACTAAGGACAACATTCCAAAATATTTATTTATAATAAAATAATTTATTCTATAAAGTACATGTCATGTTCAAGTCCTTAATATTTGTATTTATAAAGAAATTAACCATAAGGTAGTACTATCCATGCTCAAGGAGCCTAATTTAATGATGATATTGACAATTAGATTAGTTAAAAGTTGGGTATTTAAAAAAACTAAGCATGCTACTTTGGTTAAAGTACTCATTTTAGAGTATTGACAAAAGAGTGCTTTTTTTCAATTAGTTTGAAATGGAGCAAATAGACTCTTATTTGGGTATGGAGAAAGTTATAAATTAAAATTGAGATTTCACACTCATATGCTTCTAAATGAGTATTATTGAAGATTTGGTGTCCATAGGGATAGTGACAACTTAATCTTGATGAAGATTAAAATGGATGAAAAAACATGTTTCGATGTCCACTTTTTTGAAAAGGAGATGAATGCAACTTGCATTTTTCATGAAAATTAAAAATATAACATGACTATTGGAATTTATTTTCTTGAATTTTGGTATTTTTCCAAAGTATGATTCAATCTCCATAAGTGATAATTACAACATTGATTGATTGGTTGTAATGTTTGAAAGGTATTAAAGGATACATTTAGCCCTCACACCAAATATGCATTTGCCTTTTTGAGGGCACCATTATTATTTAAATCACACTTGTGGTAAAAATATAATGTTAGCATAATAGAGTCACATCTTGTAGCACGCGTGTGGCAGTATTCCCGTAAGGGAGGTTGTGATGATAAGAATTGGAAAGTTCTCTTTGAGTTTACTGTGCAGATAGGACAACCATACAATTGTACGGTCATAATTATACAACTCTTGAAAGTGTACAATAGGTAATTGTACAATTACAAAACATACATTGCACAATTTTACAATCACAAACATATAATAACTTGAGATTGTACGATTTGCCAAAATGTACACTCTATCAAAAACGTTCAATCAATAATCACTTAGTCTTATTGATCAAATATGGTAATCATTCATTTAGCAATTCATCGATTTGGCTCCAAAATATACAATGATGAATTTCTACTTTAATTAGGGAGTAATTGATCAATTGTATGATATGGTAACCCTCATTATGTCAAATGGCTTATTTTGGTGACTCCCAATTGCTTACCGTTCACAAAATTACTATGGCTAATGATCATAATCACCAATGGACTTATTATATCCTTATTGTGCATTTCCTGCAACATCACTTATCCAACTGTATGATTTCTAGAAATACTTATTTACCAATAAGATTATCAGTACTTACAATAGTTATCAATTTCACAAATAAAATTCTAATTACACATATGTTTTATTGTCATCGTATTCATATACAAATCTAAGGTACATAAACTAATATTCTTCCTAGTTATCCCACAATCGTACACAATACACAACTTGCATCATAGGATCATCCTTGTTCTTCATTAATACCTTTGCACCATATACAGTGTGAACGAACAACATTCTACCATAGTGAACACATCGAACAACAGTAATGAACAATCAATCCTCTGACATGCATGGACAACCATCAATGAACCATTATCAACAACCTACAAAATGTGCATGGGAGTGCTTATAATGCCTGTCTGAGCCATTCCAAAGCAGTTCTTGAGACAATGCATCATTCACAACTACCACCTACAACTCCTTAGATTAACAACTTTATTAAAGTTTATTGAGGTTCTAATTTGATATTTATCAAATTACATTTCATGCACATATCATTATATTTTGTTTATTTCTCTATATTGTGCATTTAGTCAAAACATATATTGTACTTGTACTCAAAACTATGCAAATCCTTTAAATTGTACATTTTCATTTCTTTTTATTCTCGAAGATGGATTTGTTGCCTACACATCCCAATCCAAATAGAGGCTCTTCATAATACTAAGAGGCACATGAAATTATCCTTGGAATATATTTTTTCTTTTCTCCTATGTACAAAGGTTTGTAGCTCCCTTATTGTTGAACTCGCAAATTTGTAAAGAGATAAAGTTGAAGGTATCTTAATAGCACTTAGATATTAATAATAACTAGATCCTATGATGTATCATAGGAAGAAAAAATGAGAGCATACACAACATTTATGAATAAATAACCCTCAAAGGCTAGGTGGATTGGTAATTGTTTGTCTGGCCAGACACTTACCAAGAAGAGACCTAGGTTCAAACCTTGAGGGGAATGCTTGTTGCAAAGGTAGTAGTCTGATCTGAATCCTCTGAGTGCGCGCCAGACCGACGATGATGGTATAAATTCCAAGCAACCGATGGTCCCCCTCACATCGGGTCATCAATAACAAGGTGGTATAGGCTTATCGGGAACAACCCCTATGGTTTAAACCCCACACTTAGCAATTACTAAAAATAGTGTGGATGTAACCAACTCCCCTATGTATCCAAAAAAATTTTATGAACAAATAATGTTGCATATTATTAAATTTCATTAGAGTTTGGACTAAGGTATTTTCAAAAGTAATAAAAAGATAATGTCAAAACATAGGTAAAAAGAGAGGAAGTCATTTCCTTGGTAAAATAAAACCATATCAAGAAAGAAAAAGTATATGCAAACATGTTGATGAAGTTGCACAATGAAATATGTTACAAGCTCCAATGAATTGATAGATGTGTCCCCTTAAATTGCACTAGAATCATAGTTTGTTATAAAATATATAAACAATGGTTGGTAAAGTTAGTTTGTTTATTCAACATATAAGGCTTGGTTAGTAAGGAGTCATTTTCCTTAGGGTTGTGGTTTAGATTCTTTTACTTGATGAATATGATCTACTAAAAAATTCTAAGGAGTTTACCCTTGAAGGAGGTTGTGTTCATATAGTTTAATAATGGTAACAAAGTACATTAAGATTTCACCACTTTTTTTTAGAGGCCTTATTAAAACATAAAACATTCATTTATACAAACCTTCTTCAACATGCTTTATCGCTACAATTGTTAGTTTCTTTTAATAAATAAATATGCTATTCCTAACACTTCCAATTTATGCTATTCAAAATAAAAACACTCAAATCACCTTATAAATCAACAAAAACAGTGGTCCCATGCAAGAGGGCTATCCAACATTTCTCTTAAAGATAATTGGTTCCATAATTTTTAGTTTAATCACAAAAATAAGATAATTGGTTCTATAATTTTGTGTGTAATCATACAAATTGATCATACTAAAGTTGTCATATAATGTCATAAATTTCTAACAAGCAAACTAAACTTCAACCCTTAAAAAAGTCTTCTAAGGAGGGATTTAGAACTTAACATTTAGGATCTTATAAAATGAAAAACTATATTAACATAAAAGTTAGAATATTTATTTAAAATATAAAATACTGTCTTGAATGAATGTTTATAATGTTTTAAATACACTTAAAAATATAATATCTTAAAATTAGTCCAACTTACCCAGGTGTTGTGGGTGAGTTGGAGAGGAGAGGACAATCCTTCAAAGGAGGTCCCAAGTTCAAATCTCCACCCTACCAAAAAGCTGAATTGGGTATCCAAAATCCAATTGATAATGTTGGTGCGGGTAGGGTCGGGTGCGACTCCCGGGTGACTTTGACGGTGTAAAACCCCTTGTTCGTGGTCTCTCAGACCAAGGCGGCCCCACAAGGGGTTTTCCGCTTAAAAAAAAAAATTAGTCCAACTTAACCATATTAAAATTTAGAACTAAGATTACAAACAAAGTTACATCAAAATCTTAAAAAAAAATTTAAAACTTAAAAAATAAATAAACTTTTAAGATTATATATATATATATATATATATATATATATATATATATATATATTGAATAAAAATTTATAATGTTTTAAATACACTTGAAATTATAATATTTTAAAACTAATCCAACTTTAACCATATTAAAATTTAGAACTAGAGTTACAAACACAATTACATCAAAATCTCTTTAAAAAACTTGAAAAAAAGTTTAAACAATTTTTTTTAGATATATGTATACTATATTTTTTATGTAACCGATGATACTGCTGGCATAATACACCTTTCGATTATGCGAAGTGTAAAGAATTCAAAATGTGGTCTTCAACCTTGCAAAAAAAAAAAAACTTTAACCAACAAGCCAAACCCTCAACCTTAAAATTTATTCATTTTAAACCCTACCTTAAAGTTTTTTTTTGTTAATCAAATAAAAGCCATATATTTGTTTCACCAATGTCACCATATTAAAACACTAAACCAAACCAAGATAATGTAAACAACTTTTACAATTGCAGAGATGGTAAATGACATCCTTCGCCTCGGGGGTTTTTAATGTTTAAGATTAATACTAATGGCTCTTTCAGAGGGAATCTTGGGTATATAGGTTTTGGTGGTGTTGGGAGAGATAGTAGTGGTGTAGCTCTTTTCATTTTCCTGTTATAAGGGGAAGCAAACTAATAATTATATGGAGGCTCTTGCTATTCGTTTTACTTTGAAAAAAGGTTATGCTTTGAGATGACGGAAGATAATTTGTGAGTCGGACTCTTATATTATTATTAATTTGTTGAAAACTCATAATATTTCTAATGTTCATTGGGAGCTGGCGTTAGTGGCTCGGCTCGACAGATCATTCAAATTTGTTGACATGTATCTGAAGTTTATTTCCTTAGTTCATATTCCCAAGGAATGGAATGGTGTGGTTGATTGCTTGGTAAAATAGGCTTCTGAGTTTCAAAAAGTCTAGAATGTTAGGGAATGGGGTCAACTTCCATTGGATTGTTCTCGTCATCTTGCTAATTTGCTTGCTACAGATATGCCTGATTGAAGCTATTGTTTGTTAGGTATCTTTTGGTCGGGTGTTTGATAGTTTTTGGAGGTTTCTTTCTTCTCGCCTCTGTAAAAGTTATTGTTTTAAAATTCTCTTTTTCTTGTATGATTTTATTGATTCAATAAATTTTTACCTTATGTTAAAAAAATTTAAAAGCCTTTCAAAATTATTTAAAAGCAAAAAATTAAGCATTCCAATTTTCAAACGCCACCTTAAAATCTCTTGCCAAAAAAAAAAAAAAACTTTATTTCTGTTTCACCGAACTCGGTAGCCGGCTCCATGGAACCCGAACTAAATGACACGTGTCATTCAATTTAATGTTGTTTAGCCAAAGATAAGGATTGAACCAAATGATGAAATGAAAGATTTTAATTATGTCCGCCAAACCCAAAGATGGTCTATGGGACCTCAAATATGGAAGTACAATTACTCAAATCATATCATATGATCTTTAATATCTTTGAGAAGGTTGTTCCTTCTCCTGCTAATTTGTGTTAGCAATTTCCCAACTTTTTTTATTTTGCTGTCTTCAAATAAATCTGCCATAAACTCGTTCCCAAGTGTTTCTTTGCATTTGTCACGGATATCTGAAAAACTTGGGCATTTATAGATAAAATGTTCCTCTATCTCTACTGCCCCTATGCTGTATAAAGTACATATCCTTTCTTCCCATTATTCTTTGGCCGTTGTCCATCTCCCTGTTTCACATCTAAGCCTATGAGAGCTAGTCCTTATCTGAGCAATGATTATTTTTTCCTTCCACTTGATTTCAGTGCCTATACACGCTTTTTCCTTGTGGTCATACGTTGGGTTAAAATTTGCAATATAATATTGTCTTTTCCTGCTTGCATTTTTCCACATTCCACTTCCGAACTTTTCATTCACATAATTTTTTATGTCTTTGTTGACATTTGGGCATTCATTTATGTTGATTTCCCAACATTCCATCCATTTCTGATTTTGTTTCATCCATGTATTCTTTCGCCTATGCAAATCTTCGTCCCTAGTTGCCCTAGGCCATCTATCATTTGTCATGTTTTCTGTTTTTTCAAGTAACATAACAGCTTGGTCATAGCAATTGCTTCTAAAGGGAACATTCCAGTTTCAGCTAGAATAATTTCATAAAGGGTTGTGGCTTTAATTTTGAGAAAGTTTGTGATTAGATATTTTTGAATCCTTTCTATTTGCCTCCATTTTGCATTTGTTGTGCAACTAGCCCACATCTCGCAACCATACAACAGAACCGGTGTAACAAGTAGGCCAAATAAGACCTTGGTGGTCTTCCAGTCCCACAACTCGGCATTCCTACACCTGTTTTGAAGTGCATATAGTGCTCTCCAACCACTTTGAGTTCTTTTCATCCTACATGTATTCCAATTAAGTTTGTCATGAAAGTCTATGCCCGGGTATTTGTATTCTACTACTACATCAAGCGGTTCTCTTGCAAACTGAAATTTGAGTTGTTGCTTATTTTTTGTTGAAAAAATCATAATTTTTGTTTTGCTCGTGTTCACCTGCATCCCAACTTATTTACAAAAGAGTTTTAGAGCTTGAATGCAATCTTATAGATCTTTGGCTGTTTTGGCCACAAGAATTACATCATCTGCATACATGAGGAGTTTTACGACATATTTGACTAAATGCACACCCTCTCCCCCAAATTTGTTTATCCATTCTTCTAACTTGTCAATGTATAGCCCAAATAAGGTCGAAGATAGAGGGTAACCTTGTTTGACACCTATGTCACTACCAAAACATTCAGATAACCCTTCCCGTGTTCCGATTCTAGCCTTTACATGCTCATATAGTCACGTGAACTGCTTGCCTTGTAGTGAATTGGAACCTCTAGCTCTTCCATTCTGCTCCATAATTTTTTCCTTGGCACTGTGTCAAATGCCTTTTTGAAGTCTACAAAACAACAAAAAGCCTCCTCTTTTTTGTCCCATATTTTTTCCACCATGTGTCTTGAGCGTGATACAATGATCAATAGTTGAGTGCTTGGGCCTAAAACCTGCTTGCCCCTTTGCTCTCTTTCCCTTTTCTTTTGCCCATATGCTGATCCTACACTCTATCATACTCCCAAACAACTTTGCAAAGAGAGGGTTGATCATGATAGTTTGATAGTTTGAGGGATTATTTACATCTCCACTTTTAAACAAAGGAATGGTCAAGCTAGTTGTCCACTCGATAGGGAAGCCATTTTGTATGACCTCATTGAAATTTTTTTTGATTTGTGGTGCCAAGATATCTACCCCCCATTTTATATGCTTTGCTTGAAGATTGTCTATGTCACGGAATTTACCAGTTGCTAACTTTTTTATCACTTGAATAATGTCTTCAATTGTGAAAAGTTCTTTCTTGACAATGATAGTAGGGGGTGTCTCCTGCTGGTTGCTACGCTGATACAATTGTTTTGAATACTCCAACCACTGATTAACTGTTATGTTATTTTCAGTTTGGATCATTTTTATGCTTAGTTCCTTCCAAAATTTCTTTGGTTCATGCTTCCCTAAGTAAATCAATTCTTTCCTCCTTGTTCTAGTGTATTCTTCTTTTTTTGCCCTTACCAGTTTCTCATATACTTTTTTGTTTGCTCTTGTTTTACCCGTTGGTTCCTTTAGTAATCTTCGCATTTTTTTGCAATCTTCATCGAACCATGGGTTGGTTGGGAAGCTATTCCTTTCTTTATTTTTAGGTTTAGCTCTCTTGCATTTGTTTAGAGCTTCTTGAATAATGTGCATTAACCATTCACTCTTACTATAATCTCTACTACTGTGATGTAGTTCTTCCCTTTCCTATAACTTGTTATTTAATACTGCTCTAAAATTCTGTCGATTTTTATCTATTAAGAGAATGTTTCCCTTGTGAGGATATTTATTTTGATTGCCTTGCAAGTGTTTTTCCCTTGGTTTGTCTCCATGCATTCGAAGTTTCATAACAATTGGGTTGTGATCTGACTTAAGTTCCACTGGAGAATCTTCCACTTCTAGCTCCTCTATTTTTGGTATGTAATTCTGTGAGCATATTACATAGTCTATTACACTTTGTCCCTTATATGTTTTGCATGTATGCTTTCCTGAAGATTAGTTAGTTGTGAAGATTAGTGTTTAATACGGGAATCAATTATGCTTGCATCCTAAGCATTATTGGATGAATGCATGAATGATTTTAATTGCCTTCGCGATATTTAAATATGGTTTATAGGAAAAAATTATGGAAGTATAATTACTCAAATTATATTATGTGATATTTAATATCTTTGAGAAGGTTGTTCCTTCTCCTGCTGATTTGTGTTAGCAATTCTTCATTTTTATTTTATTTTACTATCTTCAAATAAATCTGCCATAAACTCGTTCTCAAGTGTTTCTTTGTATTTGTTACAGATATCTGAAAAACTCAAACATTTATAGATGAAGTGTTCCTCTGTCTCTACTGCCATGTACTGAATCTAACCATCAAATTTAGAGAGAATCAAGCTTGAGCAAGGGACAAACGTCCCGTTCTAAATTATTAATAGACCGACACATTGATTAAAGTTAAGATTGTGAGGTATTTATTTTTAAAATATAGGGAATCTAACTTATTAAGACACATGGATTAAATTTTAAGATTTTTAAGGTTTTTATTTTAAAGAGATAAGGAAATTAACATCAGTTTTTGTTATATTATTTTCGTGGACATTGTTCAAAGTTTGAAAGTTATTATTATAGTCTCACCCTACCTTGATAAGATTTTTATACCAAGTGGGAGACCTGAAGGGGTTTGGGATTGGAACCACAACCTCAAGCTAACAAACACTCAACGCAGATTTTGAGATTTTAAATAATATGTCTAAGGTTTAAATTTTAATAATATAAAGTTTTTGGTTGGGCAGAGAACCTTTATAAACCCAAGTCCATTGGGTAAAGACAAAGTCAACAAGATTACAACCGCCCACGAAGATTTATTGGGTAAAGACAAAGTTAACAAAACTACAACCGCCCAAGGAATCGGGACAATCCACCAACAAGCACTCCATTTAGGGAATCGAACCAAGGAAGCCCATCCATAAGCACTTGGCCATTACCAACTAACCTACCCTTTTGAATTATAATTTTAGATAAAGTGGTCAACCTATCCTTTTAGATTAAAATTTTAAAGTAAAAAAGAATCCAACCAATCAAGTTCCATAGCAAGCACTTGGTTGTTACCAACCAACCTATTCCTTTTAGATTAAAATTTTAGGTAAAGCAACTAGCCTATCCCTTTTGGATTATGGATTAAAATTTTAGGTAAAGCTGCTAACTTATTCTTTTTGGATTAAAATTTTAGGTAAAGTTGTTAACCTATCCCTTTTAGATTAAAATTTTAGGGTAAAGAGGCTGCTACCAACCAACCTACTCCTTTCAAGTTAAAATTTTAGGGTAAAGCGACTGCTACAACAAACCTATTCCTTTCAGGTTGAATTTTTAGGGTAAAGCGCCTGTTACAACCAACCTATTCCTTTCATGTTAAAATTTTAGGGTAAAGCGACTGCTACAACCAACCTATTCCTTGTAGGTTAAAATTTTAGGGTAGAGCACCCCGATTTCTTATACTAGGTTTAAACTTGGGTCTTCTAGATAAAAATCCAGGTTTAAATTTGGGTCTTCTAGATGAAATCCCAAAGAGATACCACTTTGATATTCTTCACTAACAAATTTATACACTATACTTTTGTAATTAGTATTCCTCATGGACATTTTGTTTTCTTCATAAGGGAGTTGGTTGCATCCTATTCTACTACCAATTAGGGTGCAAATCTTGGAGCCGCCCCCAACCGCCTATTCCACCTCATTGTTGATAGATAACTCTATATGAGGAGGACCACCGGATGCTTGGGATTGACATCACCGTTGTCCACCGAATGCTTGGAATTGATACCACCATTGTCAGGCTCATGCACACTTAACGACATACTACTACCTTTGCAAACATACATGCCCCTAAGGTTTGAACTTAGGTCTTTTCTTGGTAAGCACCAAAACTTACCAAATCTACCTAGCCCATGAGACTTTATAAACAAAGTTATACACCATACTTTTGAAATAAAATTTGGTTAAATAAATAAAAGACAAAAAAAAATTCCTAAAAGTTTAAAATTATTTTTTATATTTTAAGGTTAGTATTATAACAGTGTCTCTAAATGCAAATGGGTTGAGTTTCAAATTCCTTGGAGTATGTAAAATCACTGAGATTAATTTATATGGTTTTTTTTTAAAGGAGTTTCAAATTCTTTAGAGTTTATATTGAGATGAGTATAGAATGGAGATGGTTCTTTTAAAGACTTTCATTGACATGAATAAAGAGCAAACCCGGTATTCTTGTGCAGGAGTGTCGAATAAAAAATATATATATTTTTAATATTTTTAGATATACAATTTTTATGGTATTTTCCTTTCCTCATTTAAGGTCCACGGTCCACCTCATGGAAGGTTCAATAAAACATTGTGACCTTGATATCAGCATTTTGATAGGTCTCATAATAAGTTTGCCTTCTCGACCAGAGGCCCATAACGTCAATGTTACCTCTGTGTCAATCTCATGGTCATTTGGCTTCCTCGATCTGAAGAATACAAGGTCAATGTTAGAAAGGCTTATTTCATGCATGCATGTATTGGGTCCCAAACATCTCAGGAATACTCAGGGCTCCATATAGGACTCTCTCATTCTGGACCTCATATTGTCATGGAGGACGTTTAGTGTAGACTTGGTGTTATTTTTAATAATCAAACATGTCAGATAAAAACTTTTGTAAATGTTTGGTACGCTGGATAGGACCAGATGTGATTCATGTTGTTCTCCCATTAAAACATCATCACAGTAAGTCTCCCTTCTCTAGCTCTGCATTCATAAAATCTTGGATCTGTACCAATCCCCAAGGGATGCAAAAGGGAAAAATTAATTTCATTGCGTCTCTCATACTGGCCACAAAACTTGAAGCCTGCTAATGGCCTATATCACATAAAAGTCTCAGATGGAAAAATAGCAGGGTACACATTTGAAAAGCCTTATCATGGCCCTTTGTTACTCTTCCCCAAACCTCCTCTCACTATATAATAATACCTCACACATAACTTCACCAAGCCAAGAGAAACCACAAATTTCTGCTCAATCCTTATAAGATTTTTTGTTTACAACAACAACAGGGCACATGGCATTCCTCGAGCAGTAATCACTCACACTTCCTTTGATTAATCTGCAAATCATCCATCATCAGTGACTAGTCAATTTATTTCCCAATAAATCTTCAGTTGGTATTGAGATGACAGGGAAGAAACAGAGAAAGCCGGACTATTGAGAGGTCTTACCTGATGAAAAGACAGTGGCCATGGCTGCCCATCACTAGAAAATGTGCTCCCAGTTCCTCAACTGTTTCACATATCTTCACCCTTGGCTCCCCAATTATAACATGGGTCTCTGCCTCCACACTGTAATCGCTGCAGATATCCAGAGCTCGATTCATTATCCTTTGGGTAGTCCTGCGTGCATCCAATTCCAAAAGATAAATCACCTCGCTGCTCAAGATGTAGGCTGCACAATACAACATCCACCATAACTCAATATAATTCAATGCATAATCCCAATACAGAAGTAGAACTCCAGATTTAGAGGAGAGCTTACCATGGCCAGCAGAAACACAAGGAGGCTGCTGAACATGGAGGAGTGTGAATTTATTAGACTGAGGAATGTTTGTGTGAGTAGCCAAGAGGTGGGTGCAAGCCCACTGACAAGCACGCATGCTCTCTTGGCTTTCATCCACTGCAACCACTATATTCACACTATTCTTCACTTTCTCTTTCTTCATTCCCATTTCTCAACTTCCTTCTCTTTTTCTTTCAATGAAATCTATGGCTTTCCTTCTTTCTTTGAGCCTCTTTTTATCTAGTTGTAGTTTAGAATTTTTAAAAACCTTAATCTTTTGAAAAAAAATAAAGATAATGGAATAACCTATCCTTTAGAGAACTGTTTCTATGGCTTTCCTTCTTTCTTTGAGCCTCTTTTTATCTAGTTGTAGTTTAGAATTTTTAAAAACCTTAATTTTTGAAAAAAAATAAAGATAATGGAATAACCTATCCTTTAGAGAACTGTTTTAGGTTTAGGTGACAGTTATTAACCGCTTTATTTTTTTTTTCAAAATTTTAAGGTAAAGAATAGTTTTCATCAAGTAGTTGGTATTAATTTGTTTAGGTTAAAAGTTTTAAAATAAAATTGAAGTTTTTGAAAAAGGTCTTAATCTGAAATTTAAATTTAGGTCTTTTAAACAAAAATTTAAAAATTTATTATTATTTAAAATTTTATGATAAAACACAATTCTATGAAAAGAGTATGGTTTCTTTATGTTATGTCAAGATTTAAAGAGTTTTTGAATGAAAACATTATCCTTACACTACATTTTAGAGCACAACATTTTAAAATAAAATACAAAAAGTATCATTCTCCTTTACAAAAGTTTAAACTATATGTCAACGATTTTACAAAATTTGGCATACTTATTTTATCGTTGTATAAGAGATCTACATCTATGAAAACCTTCTCTGCCCGTATGAACGCCGAGGAGTTAATGCTTTGTAAGGTTGCGGGTACTGCTTTCTTTTCTTATTTATAAATTCTAAAAATTTCTTATCTCTCGTCGAAGGTATGGATGCGACGTGCACTATCATGATTCCAAATTTTCAAGCATACCTTTATTTGGCCTGCCACGTATCTTAACATGTGAGGAAGATATGACACGCTTTGATAAGCTTTGATTTATGGAGGTCCATTTGATTTCGGCTTCTAAGGTTTGAAAGTAAAGAGAAATAAAAAACGTAAACATAGTGATTTGTAGGGAGACTCTATTAAAGTAGAAAACAAATAAATACTTAAGAATCTGATATATAAAAAATAAAGTAATATTTAATATTTATTAAGTTAAATAAATATTTATAAAGTTATAAGTTATAGTAAAGAATAACATAAAAGTATGACGTATAATTTTATTTATAAGTATAATAATATATTTCTACCATACAGTCACAAAAAGAGATTAAGAGGAAGGGCATCATAGTGAGGGCATTATTGATAGTATGTTTATTAAGAGTAACGGCATCATAGTGAGGGTATAGTGAGGGTATTATTGATAGTATCTTTATTATATAATAGAGTTTATTTGATTATTATTAAATTATTTTTAAAATTTGTTTTGAATTAAATTTAAATGTTTTTTAAATTAAGTTATTTAAAGGTTTTAATATTAGTTATTGTTCATTATTGAAATAGTATGAGGTTGAACAAATATTATTAGCTTAGCAATATTATTTATATAAGATACTGGGTGGATTGGTAAGTTTTGGGCGATTACAAAGAAGAGACCTAGGTTTAAACTTTAGAGGCAAGCCTTGTTGGGGCAGAGGTAGTAGTTTGACCTAACTCCGTTGAGTGCGTGCTAGCTTGATGATAGTAGTACAAATTCCAAGCCATTGGGGTTCTCCCTCACTCTGAGTTGCATTTACAGAGGCAAGGCGATTTATAGTGGAAGCTTCCAAGATTTAACCCTGTGATCGAAGGTAGTTTTCCAAGGGTTTATTTTGACCCTCTGATTAGTGTGTTAAAAATGAGAGGAATGTTACCGATTTTCCTGCAGTTTAAAAAAAATACTATTTATACAAATAATGTTGTTCAATATAGAGCAACTATACAAACAATATAATTTTCATAATTGGTGGAAATCTCAACTAATCAGCAACACAAAACTCATATGTGACAAGTTCTAACCACTCAACTAATTTTATCCTTATTACATCATATGATGTATTAAATCTCAATATTCTTCCCTTATTACATGATGATCCAAACATGGGTAGGGATACTAATAATAATACAAATAAACATATGATGAACTAGGGCACACTTAATAGTTCATAAAATACACTTAAAGTATGAATAAGGACACACTCAACTATTTGTAACAAGCAATAGTGAGAGTGAGATCACTATGCTTCTTCAATAGAAATAACCTCACTAGACTCTTAACCAAGAATAAGGACAAACTCATTTATCCATGGTCATACAACATAATTGGATAGGCACACAAACTTTATCCAACATCTTGTAAACACATTACTGTTCACAACAATTATGATAGGGGCACACAACCAATTATAAATAATTAGTCGGACTCCTTATTGATTTGCATCATCTTATAAATGGGTACAAACTCAACCATTCACTTTGAGCACAACATGGGCCTTCACTTGTCCATATAATCAACAAGGTAGTTGGATGGTCCTTAGTATTGCTTCCAACTTAACATTGTTGATCTTCAATCGCCTAATGCTTACTCTGTATTGTCTTTAAAATTACATTAAATATGGTATTTCAGAACATTTGGAAAAAATACATATTGAAAAAAATTAAAAGTGCCCCCTCGATATAAATTTTTTATTTGAACAATAATTGAGAAGTGTCAAGTACCATCGACCATGCATTCCAAATACATTAAAAAACTCCATAAATAATTTATTTTTATTTTTTACAAGAATAAAAAAATCCAATTTATTTTGTTTAAATTACCTCCAATAATAAATAATATCCATAACTTAAGATCCTAGGCTAGCATCCTTAGGCTTCTCTCTTCTTACTTCACAATATTATATCCTCAATGAAGATATTGAGTATTCAAACAATTGAATAGGATATGGGTGATGCTTCTCTGATTGACTTCTCTCCATACTCCATGCTTGCCATGGTCTCGTACATTAGTCGATTCAAATTTTTAGGAAGTTTAACACCCATAATACCTCCTTCTATTCTTGTCATACCAATGATCGCCAAATGCAACCAAGGACTTATGCCTATGGTAACAACCACTAGCAATGAAATTATGGTGACAATATGCCCGACTTGGCTAGTCAAACCCAAAGTAACATTTCGCACTACCATTGGAAACAACTCATAATTGTATATATAACAAGTTATATGTTCCTTCCATCTTGAATATTCCTATGAGACCACATACCACTTGCATGCATATTAAAAATCCAAAGTCTGTCCTAATCTATCCTCTAAGCTTGTGGATAAGGGTCGAGATTATGCTTCCAATAATAGAAGAGATTTTGCTCAACATAGTGGACACAAGCAAGGCTCTCATTCCAAATATTTTTAACAAGGGTATCATGGGGGAAAATACACGTATTTTCTACGATAATGTTGAAGAACACACTAACGAATAAGATACTATTGATATTTACCACGTTCAAGCTCAAATTGTAGTAAACCACTACATAGGAAAACTAGATGAAGATTGTTAGGATAATTTTGGTTTTCATAAAGGATGATGTGAGAATATAAAAGAGATTTCCAGATGCCCCTTCACCTTCCCTTGACTACTCTTCATCATCTAAGATCAATGAAAAACCATATGGTAGCGTGTTTTTGTTTTGGTCTCTAATGGATCTCATGACATCCATGACATCTTTGAGCCTATCTCGTACTAGATACCATCACGAGGACTAAGAGATGAAGGACAAAACAAGCAAGCAAAATAAAACTAAAGGAATCAAAGTGACGACATATGGGAACCTCCAAGTGGAGCACTAGTATGATATGGCTAGAAACACTACCACACCAAGGAAAAATAAATAGAACACATACATGTCAATAGGGCCTCTTTTCAATGAACCCATAGGTTTCATAGCCAAGACATATATGCACAACCCCACTCCTCCCATGCAAATACTCGTAAAAAAACGTAGTGTCACATAAATCTAGTAATTTGGCTACAATATCATTGGAACACCTAAGATGATGTTCAATGTACAAATCATAGTCAACACCCCTTTCTTGCCTAGTGATGAATCTAAGAGGTACCCACATATTTTGGCACCAAAAAGACAACCATAGAGAAAACATAGACTGCACCACTTTGGTCTTGTGTTTATCATCATAAATAAGGCCTGCTTAAAGCTTCTCAAACATGCATGGAATTTAACAGCTATCTACTTTAACTCAAACTTCACCATGCAATACTTTGGTAGTAGTAGACTACAATGAAGAGAGCTTTATGAGAAATGCAATGGTGATCTCTTAATTTGCTCTAATAGCATATGTTGGAATAGCATGAGGCCTGAACAAATTTCATTAATCCAATAATGCTATTTATACAAATAATGTTGCTACACAAATAATATAATTTGCATAATTGGTGGAAATCACAACTAAATAACAACAAAACTCAAACAAGAGTTGTTCTAACCATTTAACTAATTTTATCCTTATCACATCATATAATAAATCCCAGCATTCACATAATATAGATAGATAAATATTAATATCTTTGTATAACTTTATATATGTTCACATCCCAAATTTTATTTACACTTTATAAACATGTCATAAGCATTTATTGAAGATTGATTAGTATATATGATTATGCGATGTGCACAATATTTCTTATAATGTCTTGTAACATTCTTTTCTACTTTATTTTCTAGTGTTTTAATTTTTAAGGACAAACAAAAAAATGTTTCAATAACATTATCCTTGATCAACTATTGGATCTTCTTAACTATGTATCTTTTTGAAAGACATAACAAAAATAACTTTGTTTACCATTCTTAAAAAGTTCAATTGATATAAGTAATACATCTTTTTGTGAAGCAACCAAAAATTTCCTTTTGGATGTACACTTAGAAAATCACTTATTAAGATATTAGATATTGGGACCTATGATTAATTTGGCTAAAAAGCCATCACTAGTAAGTGAAGAGATAATATCAAGTGGCATTAGCTCAACCAGTTAGATTCCTTAACATTTCAAGGAAGAGACCAAGGTTCGAATCTTGTCAAAAGATATATGGATAATATCCAAACTTTGTTGTAATACCACTATGTAGTAATGATGATGTAATATGGGTGGGGCTGTTTCAATCCCATAAACCCCATTAAAAAAATTGAAAAGAGAATCTATATTCCTTCAACCCTTAAGTAATAAATGATCATTTTTAATACTAATGACAACATTCCAAAGAGCTTATTTATAACAAAATAATTCATTCTATAAATTAAATATCGTGTTCAAGTCCTTAATATTTTGGTTTACAAAGATAATAATCGCAAGGTAGTACTATCCATGTTTGAGGAGCCTAATTTAATAATGATAATGACAATTAGATTAGTTAAAAGTTGGGTATTTTAAAAATATAATCATGCTATTTTTATTAAAGTAATTTTTTTAGAGTATTGACAAAAGAGTGATTTTATTCAACATTAGTCTGAAATGGAGAAAATAGAATCTTATTTGGGTGTGGAGAAAGTTATAAACTAAAATTAATATTTCACATTCATATGCCTATAAATGAGTCTTATTGAAGATTGGTGTCTAGAGGGAGAGTGATAACTGAATCTTGATGAAGATTATAATGGACAATAAAAACATGTTTATATGTCTTATTTGAAAAGAAGATGCATACAACTTGCATTTTTCATGAAATTTAAAAAGATGACAAGACTATTGGTATTTTTTTCTTGAATTTTGGTACTTTTCCAGAGTATGATTCAATCTCCACAAGTGATAATTGCAAGATTGAATGATTGGTTATAATGTTTGAAAGGTATTAAAAGATACATTTAGCCCTCATACCAAATATGCATTTGCCTTTTTGAGGGCATCATTATCCTTTAAATCATATTTGTGGTAAAATTAAAGTAATGTAAGCATAATAGAGTCACATCCCAATCCTAATAAGAGGCACATGACATTATCCTTGGAATAATTGTTTTCTTTTCTTTATATCCAAAGGTTTATAGCTCTCTTATTTTTGAACTCTCAAGATCGTGAAGAGATAAAGTTGAAGGTGTCTTAATAGCACTTAGGTATTAATAATAACTAAATCCTATGATGTGTTGAAAGAAGATAAAATGAGAGCATACACAAATTTTTATGAATAAATAATGTTGCATATTAATAAATTTTATTAGACTTTGGACTAAGGTATTTTTAAAAGTAATAAAAATATAACGTCAAAACATAGGTATAAAGAGAGGAAGTCCTTTCCTTGATAAAAGAAAACCGAATCAAGAAGGCAAAACTATATGTAAATATGTTGATGAAGTTGCACAATGATATATGTTACAAGAGCCAAGGAATTGATAGATGGATCCCCTTAATTTGTACTAGAATCGTAGTTTGTTATAAAATATATAAACAATGGCCGGTAAAGTTAATTAGTTTGTTTATTCAACATACAAGGCTTCGTTATAGAAAGGATACTTTTTCCTTAGGGTTGTGATTTAGATATTTTTACTTGATGAATATGATCTAGTCACAAGTCCAAAAGAATTTACCCTTCATGGAAGTTTTAAACCATGTACTTATATTTTATTGATGGTAACAAAATACATTAAGATTCAACCACATTTTTAAGAGGCCTTATTAAGATGAAAAACACTCATTTATACAAACCTTCAAAATTCTTTATCATTACTATTGTTACTCTCTGTTAATAAATAAAAACTTTATTCCTAATACTTCAAATGTATGCTATTCAAAATAAAAATGCACAAAACACCTTATAAATCAATATAATATAATTGAAATAGTGGTCCCATGCAATGGGGGCTATCTAACATTTCTCTTAGAAATAATTGGTTCCATAATTTTTAGTTAAATCACAAAAATAAGATAATTGGTCCCATGAATTTGTGTGCAATCATTAATATTGATCATATAGAAATTGTTGCATAATGTCATAAATTTCTAACAATCAAACTAAGCTTCAACCCTTAAATAGGTCTTCTATGGAGGATTTAGAACTTAAAATTTAAGATCTTATAAAATAAAAAAGCTTGTTACTATAAAAGTTAGAATATTTCTTTAAAATATAAAATATTTATCTTGAATGAAATTTAAATGGTATTTTTTTTGGTTGGAGAACTAGGCGTTGTACTTGGATCCCCCACCCTTGATAAAGCACAACTATCTTCTTTAGAGCACAAGAGTTTACAAATAGATTCAATTCTCATTTCAATTGAGTTGTTATAGCTAGAAACCTACATCATATTACATAAAATATCTAAATTCTTGATTTTCATTTTCTAAAACTTTTTTAATTTGTTTTGTGAATGCAAATATTTCATAATTCAACATCCTTATTAATATTTTCCTACAACATCCTTCACAATACCAAAATATCACATCTACTATCTATGCATTGCATCTTAGTAGAGTAATATATCCAAAACATCACACTATCATAGCCCACTTTACCAGATCTGGATTGCTAGTTTTTTTCTTGAAGCACAAGTACAACCACAAAAATTGTAATAAATAGTTTATTTGAAAGCACATTAATGTTATAAAGAAAAGCAAATATTACCAATGGAAAATATTAAAGTAAATCTTAATCATTATTTGATTTAGGTAATCAATATTTTCTTGTCAACTTTAGCTAAACTTACTACTTCCTCTAACCAAGGAAAATATAATTTAACTTCACGATCCTCAACTAAAATCCCTATATTGGCTAGCCTATCTGCACAATTGTTTCCTTCCCTTAATGCATGTGTAAACCTGATTTCTTCAAACTCTATAGCAATATCTTGAATTTCCATAATTATCTCTTGTTTGTTGCATGGAGCCTTTGCTTTCCTCAAAATTTCATTTATTACTATGAGTGACTCACCTTCCATCCATACTTTATTCCATTTCATTTTTTTGTAAATATTTAACCCTTCCAAAACCACCTAAGCTTCAACTTTATTATTTGTCTTAAATCTATTATTGAAAACGTAATGAGACAAAAGCTCTCCTCTATTATTTCTAATTATTCCTCCTGCTATTGGTCCTGGATTTGCTTTAGATGCTCCATAAAAATTCAATTTGACCAACTCCACATCTAGTGGTTTCCACTTTATATTCTTTGTATTCTTTTTTGTTTCTCCTATCCTCAACATCATAATTCCATTTGATGATTTGACTCCATCTATCAAGGATCTCTGCTTCCATATTAGGGATTGGGTGGGTTGATAGGGTTGGTTTAGACTCCTCTATGGCTAAAGAAATCTTCCTTTTCATTACCTCTAAATTGCTTTCCTTTTCTTTAAATATTCTTATATTACTTTCTAGCCATATAGTCCAAAGTATATATCCCATATTATGTGTAAAGCCTCACTTTTAAAAGTGCTCTACCATTGCTTTAACCATTCTTCAATTATTCCATTCATCACCATGCATTTACCAAACATATTAAGAATACATTGCCATAGTTTCCAAACTATTAAGCAGTGTCCCAAGAGATGGTCTATACTCTTCTCCTCCATTTTACAAAGAACACATTTTTGGGAGCCATGAAAACCCCTTTTCATAATATTATCCTAGGATAAAATTCTTTTATGACGTACTAGTCTAACAAACATTGTGACTTTAGGAATGCTCGGGCTATTCCAACTATCTCTCCACATTCTTGTGATATTCCTATTTTGATGGTGCTTTATATATTTTTCACTTCTTTTTGTGTATTCTCCTAAGCTATTCAACTTCCAAATCAACTTATCCTTGGCTCCCCTTGAATTAATAACTATGTTATCTTTCTACTCAACTTCCTTCTAGCATCAATGTCTTATATACTTGTAAAACACTATTTTTTTCCATTTGTATCTTCCTTCTTAATCCTTGTACAAAATTTTTGAAGTCCTAACACCATATTTATTTTGAATTAATCTCATCCATGGTTTCAAAGTTGGATCTAGATTGAGTGTTTTTTTTATCACACTAAGTATCCATACAAATAGAAATTTTTTCTCCAATTCCAACCACCCATATTAAATATTTAATCACTAGATCAATTGCTTTTTTAAATTGTTCCATAATGGAGGTCAGCTCTTGACTTGAACTTGATCGATTCAAGCCCTTGGTTCAAATCGGAGGAGGGACGTTTTTTGCAGGACTGCCCAAACTATCGAACTTGTTTCGGCCATATCTCACTCATCCGAACTCGGATTGAGCTAAAATTTTGAGGGTAGATGCCTGAAAAACCCTAGAACGTCTCCACCAATTTTCATATCATTTGGAGCAACACAGATCCTAGCGCATCCCTATGTGTGAACGATATATTTGGCAAGTGGCTATGCGAGGGTTTCATCTGGGTTGAGTGCAAGCAGCTCCAGAGGTTGGTTTTTAGGGCCTTCGGGCCCTAGCGGCCAATATTTTTGTGGTTTATGCTCAATATTTTAGCAGGAAATGTTGCAGGGGATCCAAGATGGGTTAGAAATTTATCTTTCAATAGATCATACTATGAACTTGAGTGACAACGACTTCCAATTTGTTGCACAAAAGAAAAGTGAAAACCATACCTTTCCACGATGTCTAGGGCAAGGATTAAAGAGATCACGAAACAAGTTTCAAGCAGTTGATCAAAAAATGGCTCATATCTCAAGTGAATCTGGTGCTAAGGTGCACCCACAAAATAATTCTACTATGAAAACCCCTGTCAAGGGTAAGAATTTCGAAGACTCAGCCCCAAAAATGAATTTTAGGGATGCCCTCCATGGTGGACAGCCTCAGCCCAATGCTAATATCAATCTTAGGGCTTCCCATAAACCTCTAAGAATGCCTAAGATTGATCCCAGGAAAATGGAGTCAGGATGTCTTAAAGCAGCTGATGGAACTCCTATTGTTAAGCTTGATATGGGTAACATTCAGATTGGCATTGAAGATTTGGAAAAAAGAGGACTAATTTGTCGGTTCGTGGGTTTTCGTCCGAGTCTATCTGCTTTCAAAGTCTGGGCTGCAAAAAGCTGGAAAACTAAAGGTGAGTTACAAATCTCTATTTATCCAAATGGTTATTTTCTTGTTTTATTTGCTAATAATGAAGATAGAGAGAAAACTTTTCAAGGGGGTCCTTGGTTTTTTGGAAGGGTAGGGCTTTTCATGAAGCCCTGGCATACTAAATTTAAAGCCGAAGAAGAGATGCCTTCTATAGCTCCCGTGTGGGTTAGACTCTTTGGCCTCCCTATTGAATTTTGGAATCCTACTATTTTTTCTTCAATTGGAAACTCTTTAGGAACTTTTATGATGATCGTTGATTGTACTCAAAATTTTGAACATATTATTTATGCTCGAATTTGTGTTTTAATGGATTTTGACAAACCCCTACCTAAAAAGATCACATTACAATTTGGGGAAGACACTTGGGAGCAAGTAGTGGACTATGAGAACATTCCTTTTCATTGTAGAATTTGCCATGAATATGGTCATTTGGCCAGTGCTTGCCCAAATAAAATTCTTGATCAAAAGAAAGAAGATATAAACTCAACAGGTTTCCAAATACCTAAGAAGAAGAACACTAAGAAAAAACCAGTTATGAAGGATCAATCAAAGTCATCTCGCTAATATGTTTGAAATCCTTTCCACAAATGATGTCCCAAGTGAGGAAGAGGAAATAATGGAAACAAAAATCTTAGAAACACAATTTAAATATGAAGGGAAGAACTCGGAGACAAACCAACAAATCAAAGGTTTTCAACAGAAAAAAGGGAGAAAATTTACACAAGAAAAACAATCTTTCAAATGTCAAAACTTCAAATAATGCAGGTCCCAATATAGACTCCGTTGAACCATCTAGTAAAATTTTGGTTGTGTACGAGCATTCTTCAAGGTTAGAAGCCATCTCGGATTCAATTGGAATAAGTCAAGAAACAGGGAAAAAAAATTGAAGATGGATTCTAATCAAAAAGCAGGTCGCAAGACCAATCAATATCATATGGTAAAAGAAGGTGAAAAGCTTGTAGAGGAAGGTAAGATTAATGCCCTTCCCAACTTTTTTAGCCCTGGTATTAATGAAGATCATCACTTGGAATATTAGAGGACTCAAAGGGAGTCTTTCAAAACAAAATGAAATTAGAAGAATGATTCAGATAAATCATCCACATCTTGTTTTCCTTCAAGAAACAAAGATGTCAATGGAGGATATGGACTCAATTGCCAGTAAAATTTGGCCAGCTGGAAAAGTGGTTTCCCTCAGTTCCCAAGGGACTTCTGGTGGCATTGCTTGTCTTTGGGACCCAAAAGAGGTAGTTATTCACCATATGGTTGGCAGTTGGGGTTTGTTGGCTATAGCTATTCAAAGTAGACATTCCAACCAAATTATGCTCTGCATTACTGTTTATGCTCCGACTTCTTTGGAGGAAAAAAGAAGACAGTGGAAGGATATTACTCATATTATCTCTCATTTTCCTGAAGCTTGGATCTTGATCGGAGGAGATTTCAATACCATCCTCTCTCTAGATGAGAAAAGGGGGGAAATAGAAATTTGGACAAAAGCACTGACCTCATGAGCGAATATATTGCAAACCTCCATCTTGTGGATATCCAACTAGATAATGGCCTTATGACTTGGTCTAACAGAATGCAAGGCTTAGCTTGTATAATGGAGAGATTGGATAGGTTTTTGCTCTCTAAAAATTTCTTAATCCATGGTCACATTCCTAAAGTGAAGACTCTTAATAATGTTGGTTCGGATCATTGGCCAGTCATGGTGGAAATGTGGAAAACCAATGTGAGTTTCTCTCCTTTTCGTTTTCAATTAATGTGGCTTAGAGACATTTCCTTCAGACCTCGTGTGCAACAATGGTGGAAGGAAGGTAAACCTAGGCATGGGACTAAGATGTTCTGTTTTGCCAAAATATTGCAATACATTAAATCCAAAATCAAGACTTGGAACTGGAAAGAGTTTGGGGATGTTCATAAAAAAAACATGAAGTTATTGCTCATATTGAAAATTTGAATAAGAAAATCCGTTTAGATGGCCTCACAGAGAAGAGAAGTGCAGATGAAATTAAACTCACAACTCAGTTAGAGGAATGGGAAAAAAGAGAAGAAATCTTATGGAAGCAAAAATCTAGAATTCAATGGCTCAAAGAAGGAGATCGAAACACAAATTTCTTCCACAAATATCTTCTAGCTCGAAGATCTCACAACTTTATTTCTTCCTTAAAATCAGATTCTGGAGATGTTGTTTATACTTGGGATGGCATGAACTCTATTGTTGTTGATTACTTTTCCAATATTTTTGTTGCTACTCCTCTTGACTCAGCCTTATCAACAAAATGTTCTTCAAGCAATCCCTTCTCTTATCACTTCTGAGGAGAACTCTATTTTGACTGCTCTTGTTACTATCAATGAGCTTCAACAAGTAGTTTTTAAAATGTAAAAATGGAAAACCCCGGGGTCCCGATGGTTTTCCCATTGAGTTCTACCAAGAGTTCTGGGATATCCTTCATGTTGATTTATTAGAGGTGGTGGAAGAAGCCAGGAAAGCCAAAGAAATTTTGAAGGTTATCAATAAAACTTATATTACTCTTGTTCCAAAAGCTCAAGAGGTTGATCATATCTCAACTTTTAGACCTATTGCTTTATGTAATGTTCTTCTCAAAATCATTACTAAAATCATGGCAGAAAGGTTGAAGCCTCTTTTGCATAAGATTATTTCCCCAGAGCAAGGGGGTTATGTGGAAGGACATCAAATAGTAGATGAGATAGTTCTTGCTCAGGAAGCCATCCATTCCATGGATATGCAAAAATCTCCTTCCATGTTCATTCGGTTAGACTTATCCAAAGCTTATGACAGAGTGGATTGGCACTTCCTTATCAAAGTTTTGAGGCAATTTGGTTTCTCTAAGGATTGGATGGATTGGATTATGGGATGTATCTCTTCAGTTTCCTACTTAGTTCTTATCAATGGCAGGCCTTCTCAGTCATTCCCGGCTTCCAGAGGTATTAGGCAAGGTGACCCGCTATCCCCTTATTTATTCATCATTCTTGTTGAATGCTTGGGTAGGACTATAACCAAAAAGAGGGAAAACAAAACCCTTGAGGGAGTTACCATTGCTCATGGAGCTAGACCTATCTCTCATCTTCAATTTGTGGATGACTCTACTCTTTTAGGTAAAGCTACAGTTAAGGAAGCTTCTAATATTAAGCAAATCATTAGCTGTTTTTCTAAGGCTACTGGGCAGTTGATCAATGAAGACAAATCTAAAGTTATTTTCTTTCACTCCTCTGCTAGACAGGAATCCATGGTCTTGGATAAATTAAGATATAAGAAGACCTCCCTTCCAATCACTTATTTAGGTATTCCCATAAATATTCAAAGGCAAAAAAATAAATATTGGAATTGGTTGTTGGACAAAGTCAAGAAGAAAATTGGAAAGTGGACCAACAAGTGGCTTTCTTCTGGGGGTAGAATCACCTTGGTAAAATCAGTCCTTCAAGCTATTCCTATTTATGTTTCTTCCATTTTGAATATCCCAAAGGCTGTTCTTCGAGAATTGGATCAAATCAGTCATCGTTTCCTTTGGAGTGGTACTAAGGAGAAAATAAAATGGGCCTTGGTGAAATGGGATACTTTATGTCTTCCTAAGAGTGAAGGGGGGTTAGGATTTCGGTCTTCAATTAATAACAACAAAGCTTTAGCTGCTAAATTATATTGGAGGATGTTGCATAACCCCAATGCTCTTTGGGCCAATAATCTTCGTGCTAAATATGTTGAGAACAAAAGTCCTGAAGACCTTGTTCGCTATCAACTTCCTACCAAAGGTTCTCCCATTTTAGCAGTTCTTAAGACTGGTGAGGATTTGATAAAGAAAAATTTATTTTGGATCATTCATAATGGTCAACAGGCAAATTTTTGGATAGATTCTTGGGATGGTCACAAGCCTTTGATAACTCAGTTTCCCGATTGGAGGCCTTGGATGGAGGAGCTTCACCGAGCTAATTGGATAAAGGTGGCTAATTACTGTCGGTACCATACTGGTAATTCAAAGGTTGGTAGATATTGGATCCCTATTGAGGATTGGCCTATTCAAATCCCAGAAAGGCAAAGACAAGATATCCAAGGCATCCTTCATATGAGATCCCTCTCTTGGTCCCATGAAAAAGATTGTTTTGGATGGAACAACACTACTAAGGGTGAGTATTCAGTTGCTCAAGGTTATTTGACCTTATGCCATAATAATCCCAACCATTCTTCTGACATATTTTCTCGATTGTGGGCTCAAAAGCTCTGGCCTAAGGTGAGGTTCTTTAATTGGATTTTATTGCATCGTAGGGTGCTTACTGGTGAGCAACTTATGAAGCGTGGTTTTCATGGCCCTTTTAGATGTGAAATGTGTGAAGAGAATGTAGAAAATCTCAACCATATTTTTATTGAGTGTACTTTAGCCTCTGAGCTATGGAGGAGAATGGCCACTTTACTTGGCTTACAGTGGTCCAATTTTTTTACTTTTGAACAGCTTTGGAGGGATTGGCCTAATCAAGAGGGTGTTGATCATTTTATTAGGCAGTTAGTTTGGATGGGTTCTACCATTCTTCTTTGGAATATTTGGAATGAAAGGAACAACCAAATTTTTAATCAAGATAGGAAGGATATTCACTATATTTGGCAAAAGACCATAGCCAACTTAGTTGAATCAGTCCATCAACTCCTTAATCACCCCCAAAACTCCCACCAAAGATGGGATCAAGTGATGCAAATATTGAAGATTAAATCTTCTAAGGGCAACCAACTTAAAGGGAATGTGAGTATTAGTAAGATGGATAGGACTAGAAATTGGCAACCTCCTCCTAAGGATTTTGGAAAAGTCAATACTGATGGAGCCTCTAGAGGGAACCCTGGAAAAGCCAGATGTGGGAGGAATTGGTAGACTTTCAGATGGCTCCCTGGTTTTTACTTTTGTTGAGAATTTGGGTATTCTTTCCAATAACCTTGTTGAGGGGTATGGTATCCTCGGAGGCCTTCAGGAGGCTACTAAGGTTGGATGGGAAAAGGTGTTAGTTGAGTCTGACTCTCAACTTATGATTAATCTCTTGAAGACTCCTTCTAAGAATCATAAGGTTGATTGGAGAATAAAAAGAATTATTGAGAAGATTCAATTAATCCAGATGGGATTTTTGAAAGTTGATTACAATCATGTGGTCAGAGATCAAAACAAGAGTGTTGATGCTTTAGCTAATTGGGCTTTGGACAAAGGTGATCTTACTTGTTATGGCCACCCTCCTAGATGGTGGGCTTCTCAATTTTTTTTTTTTATTTGTGGAAAACATCCCAAAAGGGATGCCACTTTCGGGTAAGACCCAAGGAGGCAGGGGTATCCATTCCGCCAAAAATGCCCAGGACTCGGACCTGGCCTACCACCTTTGACATACTCAAGGAGCAAACAAACACACAAAACCAAATTAAAAAAAGTAAATAACAACAAAAATAATAAAATAAAATAAAAAACATGCTCCTTGAGTGTGTCAAAACCAAAAGCACAACCAAACACGCACAATAAGATAAAAGAAACCACAACACAAACCACATAGAAAAACACAAGAACCACATAACAAAACACAAACAAGACAAAAACAACAGAACACTACAAAGACATAACCCAAAAAACATGAAAAATAAACACAACCAAAACCTAAAAAATAAAATAAATAAAATAAAAATAAAAACAACCAACAACAGACAATAAACAAAAACAAAAAACATAGAAAACACTCACACATAAAAAAATGAAATAACACAAACAAAGAGAAACCCAAGAACAAGAACGAAAAAACACAAGAACAATAACAAAAAACATAAAAAAAAACAAAACAACAAAAACACAAGAACAACAAAAAACAACACAAAGAACACAAAAACAAAACAAAACAAAAGAACCCACCCACCTTAAAAAACTAAACAAAAAAACAAAGAAGACAAAAGAAAAAAAAATGAACAAAACAATGACCTATCTAGACCAGAAGACTATTAATGCAAGAATCAACAGAGGAAACAAAATAAAGAATAGAATGAGCTAGGGAACTAAAAAAACTGAATGAACCAAAGAGAAAAAAAAAAAAAACAAGAAGAAACTAGGTACCTTCAGAACTGGAGCCATCCAAAGAAATGATAGAAAGAAGAGCTTCCCTAATTTGAGAAGCCCACCATATAGGAGGGTGGCCATAACAAGTAAGATCACCTTTGTCCAAAGCCCAATTAGCTAAAGCATCAACACTCTTGTTTTGATCTCTCGACCACATGATTGTAATCAACTTTCAAAAATCCCATCCGGATTAACCGAATCTTCTCAATAATTCTTTTTATTCTCCAATCCACCTTATGATTCTTAGAAGGAGTCTTCAAGAGATTAATCATAAGTTGAGAGTTCGACTCAACTAACACCTTTTCCCATCCAACCTTAGTAGCCTCCTGAAGGCCTCTAAGGATACCATACCCCTCAGCAAGGTTATTGGAAAGAATACCCAAATTCTCAGCAAAAGTAAAAACCAGGGAGCCATCTCGAAAGTCTACCAATTCCTCCCACACCGGCTTTTCCAGGGTTCCCTCTAGAGGCTCCATCAGTATTGACTTTTCCAAAATCCTTAGGAGGAGGTTGCCAATTTCTAGTCCTATCCATCTTACTAATACTCACATTCCCTTTAAGTTGGTTGCCCTTAGAAGGTTTAATCTTCAATCTTTGCATCACTTGATCCCATCTTTGGTGGGAGTTTTGGGGGTGATTAAGGAGTTGATGGACTGATTCAACTAAGTTGGCTATGGTCTTTTGCCAAATATAGTGAATATCCTTCCTATCTTGATTAAAAATTTGGCTGTTCCTTTCATTCCAAATATTCCAAAGAAGAATGGTAGAACCCATCCAAACTAACTGCCTAATAAAATGATCAACACCCTCTTGATTAGGCCAATCCCTCCAAAGCTGTTCAAAAGTGAAAAAATTGGACCACTGTAAGCCAAGTAAAGTTGCCATTCTCCTCCATAGCTCGGAGGCTAAAGTACACTCAATAAAAATATGGTTGATATTTTCTACATTCTCTTCACACATTTCACATCTAAAAGGGCCATGAAAACCACGCTTCATAAGTTGCTCACAAGTAAGCACCCTACGATGCAATAAAAGCCAATTAAAGAACCTCACCTTAGGCCAGAGCTTTTGAGCCCACAATTGAGAAAATATGTCAGAAGAATGGTTGGGATTATTATGGCATAAGGTCAAATAACCTTGAGCAACCGAATACTCACCCTTAGTAGTGTTGTTCCATCCAAAACAATCTTTTTCATGGGACCAAGAGAGGGATCTCATATGAAGGATGCCTTGGATATCTTGTCTTTGCCTTTCTGGGATTTGAATAGGCCAGTCCTCAATAGGGATCCAATATCTACCAACCTTTGAATTACCAGTATGGTACCGATAGTAATTAGCCACCTTTATCCAATTAGCTCGGTGAAGCTCCTCCATCCAAGGCCTCCAATCGGGAAACCGAGTTATCAAAGGCTTGTGACCATCCCAAGAATCTGTCCAAAAATTTGCATGTTGACCATTATGAATGATCCAAAATAATTTTTTCTTTATCAAATCCTCACCAGTCTTAAGAACTCGCTAAAATGGGAGAACCTTTGGTAGGAAGTTGATAGCGAACAAGGTCTTCAGGACTTTTGTTCTCAACATATTTAGCACGAAGATTATTGGCCCAAAGAGCATTGGGGTTATGCAACATCCTCCAATATAATTTAGCAGCTAAAGCTTTGTTGTTATTAATTGAAGACCGGAATCCTAACCCCCCTTCACTCTTAGGAAGACATAAAGTATCCCATTTCACCAAGGCCCATTTTCTTTTCTCCTTAGTACCACTCCAAAGGAAACGATGACTGATTTGATCCAATTCTCGAAGAACAGCCTTTGGGATATTCAAAATGGAAGAAACATAAATAGGAATAGCTTGAAGGACTGATTTTACCAAGGTGATTCTACCCCCGAAGAAAGCCACTTGTTGGTCCACTTTCCAATTTTCTTCTTGACTTTGTCCAACAACCAATTCCAATATTTATTTTTCTGCCTTTGAATATTTATGGGAATACCTAAATAAGTGATTGGAAGAGAGGTCTTCTTATATCTTAATTTATCCAAGACCATGGATTCCTCTCTAGCAGAGCAATGAAAGAAAATAATTTTATATTTGTCTTCATTGATCAACTGCCCAGTAGCCTTAGAAAAATAGCTAATGATTTGCTTAATATTAGAAGCTTCCTTAACCGTAGCTTTACCTAAAAGGGTAGAGTCATCCACAAATTGAAGATGAGAGATAGGTCTAGCTCCATGAGCAATGGTAACTCCCTCAAGGGTTTTGTTTTCCCTCTTTTTGGTTATAGTCCTACCCAAGCATTCAACAAGAATGATGAATAAATAAGGGGATAGCGGGTCACCTTGCCTAATACCTCTGGAAGCTGGGAAAGACCGAGAAGGCCTGCCATTGATAAGAACTAAGTAGGAAACTGAAGAGATACATCCCATAATCCAATCCATCCAATCCTTAGAGAAACCAAATTGCCTCAAAACTTTGATAAGGAAGTGCCAATCCACTCTGTCATAAGCTTTGGATAAGTCTAACCGGATGAACATAGAAGGAGAATTTTGCATATCCATGGAATGGATGGCTTCCTGAGCAAGAACTATCTCATCTACTATTTGACGTCCTTCCACATATCCCCCTTGCTCGGGGAAATAATCTTATGCAAAAGAGGCTTCAACCTTTCTCGCCATGATTTTAGTAATAATTTTGAGAAGAACATTACATAAAGCAATAGGTCTAAAAGCTGAGATATGATCAACCTCTTGAGCTTTTGGAACAAGAGTAATATAAGTTTTATTGATAACCTTCAAAATTTCTTTGGATTTCCTGGCTTCTTCCACCACCTCTAATAAATCAACATGAAGGATATCCCGTAACTCTTGGTAGAACTCAATAGGAAAACCATCGAGACCCCGGGGTTTTCCCTTTTTGCATTTTAAAAACTACTTTTTGAAGCTCATTGATAGTAACAGGAGCAGTCAAAATAGAGTTCTCCTAAGTGATAAGAGAAGGGATTGCTTGAAGAACATTTTGTTGTGAAGCTGAGTCAAGAGGAGTAGCAACAAAAATATTGGAAAAGTAATCAACAACAATAGAGTTCATGCCATCCCAAGTATAAACAACATCTCCGTAATCTGATTTTAAGGAAGAAATAAAGTTGTGAGATCTTCGAGCTAGAAGAGATTTGTGGAAGAAATTTGTGTTTCGATCTCCTTCTTTGAGCCATTGAATTCTAGATTTTTGCTTCCATAAGATTTCTTCTCTTTTTTCCCATTCCTCTAACCGAGTTGTGAGTTTAATTTCATCTGCACTTCTCTTCTCTGTGAGGCCATCTAAATGGATTTTCTTATTCAAATTTTCAAGATGAGCAATAACTTCATGTTTTTTTTTATGAACATCCCCAAACTCTTTCCAGGCTCCAAGTCTTGATTTTGGATTTAATGTATTGCAGTCTTTTGGCAAAATAGAACATCTTAGTCCCATGCCTAGGTTTACCTTCCTTCCACCATTGTTGCACATGAGGTCTCGAAGGAAATGTCTCTAAGCCACATTAATTGAAAATGAAAAGGAGAGAAACTCACATTGGTTTTCCACATTTCCACCATGATCGGCCAATGATCCGAACCAACATTATTAAGAGTCTTCACTTTAGGAATGTGACCATGGATTAAGAAATTTTCAGAGAGCAAAAACCTATCCAATCTCTCCATTATACAAGCTAAGCCTTGCCTTCTGTTAGACCAAGTCATAAGGCCATTATCTCGGTTGGATATCCACAAGATGGAGGTTTGCAATATATTCGCTCATGAGGTCAGTACTTTTGTCCAAATTTCTATTTCCCCCCTTTTCTCATCCAGAGAGAGGATGGTATTGAAATCTCCTCCGATCAAGATCCAAGCTTTAGGAAAATGAGAGATAATATGAGTAATATCCTTCCACTGTCTTCTTTTTTCCTCCAAAGAAGTCGGGGCATAAACAATAATGCAGAGCATAATCTGGTTGGAATGTCTACTTTGAATAGCTATAGCCAACAAACCCCAACTGCCAACCATATGGTGAATAACTACCTCTTTTGGGTCCCAAAGACAAGCAATGCCACCCGAAGTCCCTTGGGAACTGAGGGAAACCACTTTTCCAACTGGCCAAATTTTATCGGCAATTAAGTCCATATCCTCCATTGACATCTTTGTTTCTTGAAGGAAAACAAGATGTGGATGATTTATTCGAATCATTCTTCTAATTTCATTTTGTTTTGAAAGACTCCCTTTGAGTCCTCTAATATTCCAAGTGATGATCTTCATTAATACCAGGGCTAAAAATGTTGGGAAGGGCATTAATCTTACCTTCCTCTACAAGCTTTTCACCTTCTTTTACCATATGATATTGATTGGTCTTGCGACCTACTTTTTGATTAGAATCCATCTTCAATTTTTTTTCCCTTGTTTCTTGACTTATTCCAATTGAATCCGAGATGGCTTCTAACCTTGAAGAATGCTCATACACAACCAAAATTTTACTAGATGGTTCAATGGAGTCTATATTGGGACCTGCATTATTTGAAGTTTTGACATTTGAAATATTGTTTTTCTTGTGTAAATTTTCTCCTTTTTTTTTCCTATTGAAAACCTTTGATTTGTTGGTTTGTCTCTGAGTTCTTTCCTTCATATTTAAATTGTGTTTCTAAGATTTCAGTTTCCATTATTTCCTCTTCCTCACTTGGGACATCATTTGTGGAAAGGATTTCAAACATATTAGCAAATGACTTTGATTGATCCTTCATTACCGGTTTTTTCTGAGTGTTCTTCTTCTTAGGTATTTGGAAACCTCGCTGAGTTTATATCTTCTTTCTTTTGATCAAGAATTTTATTTGGGCAAGCACCGGCCAAATGACCATATTCATGGCAAATTCTACAACGAAAAGGAATGTTCTCATAGTCCACTACTTGCTCCCAAGTGTCTTCCCCAAATTGTAATGTGATCTTTTTAGGTAGGGGTTTGTCAAAATCCATTAAAACACAAATTCGAGCATAAATAATATGTTCAAAATTTTGAGTACAATCAACAATCATCATAAAAGTTCCTAAAGAGTTTCCAATTGAAGAAAAAATAGTAGGATTCCAAAATTCAATAGGGAGGCCAAAGAGTCTAACCCACACGGGAGCTATAGAAGGCATCTCTTCTTCGGCTTTAAATTTAGTATGCCAGGGCTTCATGAAAAGCCCCGCCCTTCCAAAAACCAAGGACCCCCTTGAAAAGTTTTCTCTCTATCTTCATTATTAGCAAATAAAACAAGAAAATAACCATTTGGATAAATAGAGATTTGTAACTCACCTTTAGTTTTCCAGCTTTTTGCAGCCCAGACTTTGAAAGCAGATAGACTCGGACGAAAACCCACGAACCGACAAATTAGTCCTCTTTTTTCCAAATCTTCAATGCCAATCTGAATGTTACCCATATCAAGCTTAACAATAGGAGTTCCATCAGCCACTTTAAGACATCCTGACTCCATTTTCCTGGGATCAATCTTAGGCATTCTTAGAGGTTTATGAGAAGCCCTAATATTGATATTAGCATTGGGCTGAGGCTGTCCACCATGAAGGGCATCCCTAAAATTCATTTTTGGGACTGAGTCTTCAAAATTCTTACCCTTGACAGGGGTTTTCACAGTAGAATTATTTTGTGGGTGCACCTTAGCACCAGATTCACTTGAGATATGAGCCATTTTTTGATCAACTGCTTGAAACTTATTTCGTGGTCTCTTTAATCCTTGCCCTAGACGCCGTGGAAAGGTATGGTTTTCACTTTTCTTTTGTGCAGCAAATTGGAAGCCGTTGTCACTCAAGTTCACAGTATGATCTGTTGAAAGACAAATTTCTAACCCATCTTGTATCCCCCGCAACATTTCCTGCTAAAATATTGAGCATAAACCACAAAAATATTGGCCGCTAGGGCCCGAAGTCCCTAAAAACCAACCTCTCGGAGCTGCTTGCACTCAACCCGGATGAAACCCTCGCATAGCCGCTTGCCAAATATATCGTTCACACATAGGGATGCGCTAGGATCTGTGTTGCTCCAAATGATATGAAAATTGGTGGAGACGTTCTAGGGTTTTTCAGGCATCTACCCTCAAAATTTTAGCTCAATCCGAGTTCGGATGAGTGAGATATGGCCGAAACGAGTTCGGCAGTTTGGGCAGTCCTGCGAAAAACGTCTCTACCATTTAGCTCCCTCCTGTTTTTCTTTTTGCTTTCGGGCTTCTCAAATTAGGGAAGCTCTTCTTTCTATCATTTCTTTGGATGGCTCCAGTTCTAAAGGTACCTAGTTTCTTCTTGTTTTTTTGCTTCTCTTTGGTTCATTCAGTTTTTTTTAGTTCCCTAGCTCATTCTATTCTTTATTTTGTTTCCTCTATTGATTCTTGCCTTAATAGTCTTCTGGTCTAGATAGGTCATTGTTATGTTCATTTTTCTTTTCTTTTTTCTTTTTTGTTTATTTTTTAAGGTGGGTGGGTTCTTTTGTTTTTTTTTGTTTTTGTGTTCTTTGTGTTGTTTTTTGTTGTTCTTGTGTTTTTGTTGTTTTGTTTTTTTTTTTTGTCTTTTGTTATTGTTCTTGTGTTTTTGTCGTTCTTGTTCTTGGGTTTCTCTTTGTTTGTGTTATTTCGTGTTTTTATGTGTGAGTGTTTTCTATGTTTTTTGTTTTTGTTTTTTGTCTGTTTTTTTTTTTTAACATGGTGGAATCAGTAGCTACCACGAATCTGGGTAGGTTGTCCAGATTTTATGGCTGCCACGGTATTCTGTGTTGTCCACCCCAGAAGCCTCCACACAGATCTTTGTGTAGTCCGCCCCTATAACTGCCATGCCACAATCATTTTAAACCTTTTATGTCGCTGAAAGCACAAGGAAAGAGACAAGCGTTCAGTCCGACGAGGCCCGAGATTTGAACCTTGAACCTCCACCCCCCTTATGGGGTTTGGATGAACCAATTGGTCTACACCTCGGACCTATTTTATTTTTGTCTATTGTTGGTTGTTTTTCATTTTTATTTTTATTTTATTTTTTTAATATTTTAGGCTCAACATACCTAGAAGAATTCTTGCCCATTATATTTGACTCTCTTTGTACAATCGTCAAATTACTTTTCCCATAAGAGCTAAGTTTGCATCCATAAGAACTCTTAAACCAAGATCTCCCCTAGTTTTATCATCACACATCTTGATCCATTTCACCAAAGGAAAATTTCTTTTATCATGTAATCCTGACCACAAAATGATCGCATAATAAAGATTAAACTTTTTTCTATTTTTTTTGGCATAGTATACAAGGACATATAATATATTGGAATGGTATATAAGACTAATTTAATTAGTTGCACTCTTCTTGCTAACGATAACCAATTACATTTCTATACCAATAGTTTATTATGAACTTTACTTATAACTAGATTTTATAATTATATGCTCATTTTTGCCTCAAGTAAGGACATCCCTAGATAAGTTGTTGGTAAATTTGCCTCCTCTATTTGATGTAACTTGCATATCCCTACTTTGATTTTAGTTGGGGTGTTTAGGAAGTAAAATTTAGATTTTGTCGTATTAAATTTTTGCCTTAATGCTCTTTCATATTCTTTTAACAAGTTATTCAAATATTTGACCTCGTTTATCCTTGCCCTCCGAAAAAGACTTGTATCATCTACAAATTATTGATGGATGATGTTTTCAATGTTATTACTAGCTCGGGGTCCACTTATAAGCCCATATTTGTAAGCCTTATTTAAGTTCCTACCCAAAACCTCTACCATACAAATATGTGTTGGAAATTTGAGTTATTTTATGTTGTCATTGATGTCACATGGATCATTGATGTCACATTGAGTTTTGGTGGCAAAAGCACTTCATAGATAATCATCTATGATATTTCGGAGAGCATGGATATATATAGGGTTTTTATGAAAACCAAAGCAGGCAAAATATAAGGTTTTATTTAAAACCATGGTGGGCTTATGTGGAAAGGACTTTTCTTAAAAGCCAAGGTGGAATTTTGTTTCATCGAAAAAGGACCTTCGGTGATGACGATATTAAAGTTTAAAGTTTAAGTTTAAATTAATGGAGGGCCGACCTATGTGCAATTAATGGAGGTTGACATATATATATATATATATATATATATATATATATATATATATATATATATATATATGTAAAGGTTTCAATTTGTTTCGAAAATGGGGCATATTATATATCGTCGAAAAGCTTATTTCGAGGGCTATTTGACTAACTTATTTAGAAGGAGAAATAAGGTGTGTGTAAAGAGATATTTCTGATTTTGCAAAGGGGTTCTAAAAGTGAAATTTGCCTTGTTCTTTTTCAAGAGGATTAATTCTTTCATGAGGTGACAAGGTATGCGATATTGTGATTTATTTTATTTTATAGTATAAGTGGTTTTGGGAGTGAAAAGGTTATGCAATGTTTTGATTTATTTTATTTTATGGTACAAGTGGTTTTAGGAGAGATAAGAAAGTTTTGGGATTAAAGGCCTTGGTGATTATTATTGAAAAGTGGAGTAATGTTGATTATTTTGTGATCTACTAACCCTTGTGAAGATTGGCAAAAGTATTTTGTGTTGAGTGTGGCAAATTTCCAAAGGGGTTTCTTCACTTCATAAAAGGTATGGGTACATTATCCTATTGATTGTTTATGGTGGTTGATTTCTGAAATATCATTGGAGAGAAAAGGATTGATTGTGGTTTCCTTTTCGAAAGTGATTGGTTTAATGCTTCAAGGTTTTCTAGTTTGAGAGTTGAGGTTAAACCTTGTTTTATAAGCATTGTTATTGAAGCCCATTGGTTGTAAAAGAACTTGAGTTAGAAAAGAACATAAGTATCATTGTTATGTGAGATTTGTGGTTGAGCAATATTAGAAACATTTGAGTTGGTTGATACATACTTGGACTAGGGTTGTGTGAGAAATAGTTGTCCCTTGTGATGATTGGTTGAGTTGAGTTGATTGAGCCTAGTCAAGTGATGTGTGAAGTGATTGTTCAAGTTCTATGAAACAAACTATTCCATCATTCTATGTTGAGTTGAGATTAAGATTAGAACATATTGAGTCTCTAATAATTCTCTTTATGGTTCTATAAGACTTGACTTGAGTTGAGGTTGACTTGAATTTATTTGAGGTTGATTTGAGTTGAGAGTGATATTAGAACATATTGAGTCTCTAACAATTCTCTTTATGCTTCTATGAGTTGATTTGAGTTGAGTTGATATTGATTTGGGTTGAGAGTGATTTTAGAACATATTGAGTCTCTAAAAATTCTCTTTATGCTTCTATGAGTTGAGTTGAGATTGATTTGGATTGAGAGTGAGATTAGAACATATTGAGTCTCTAACAATTCTCTTTATGCTTCTATGAAGTGGATTTGAGTTGAGATTGCCATTCATTGTTGAGTTCATTTTGATTACTACTTAAGCATGATTGATTGAGCCTTTGAGAAGGCCTTTGGGACAGATTCATGGACAATTTTGGACAAGTTCTTGGTGAGCTTGATAGAGCAAAATTGGGCAAGTTCTTGGTGAGCTTGCTAGAGCAGATTTGGGCAAGTTCTTGGTGAGCTTGATAGAGCATATTTGGGTAAGTTCTTGGTGAGCTTGCTAGAGCATATTTGGGCAATTTCTTGGTGAGCTTGCTAGAGCAAATTTGGACAAGTTCTTGGTGAGCTTGTTATTTAGTTTTGGACAAGTTTTGTGTGAGCTTGTTATTCAGATTTGGGCAAGTTCTTGGTGAGCTTGCTTGAGCAGATTTGACAAGTTTTGTGTGAGCTTGTTAAGCAGGTTCTGTGTGAGCCTATTGATTAGGTTCTTAGTGAGCCTATTGACAGAGCTTTGGAGGTGACAGAGTACAGAGGATAGAGTCTTAGTGGATAGAGATCCAGCAGTAGCACAGTTGAAGACAAATCTAAGTGACGAGTCTTCAAGTGGAGAGAGGTCTACCAGTCAGTGTAGCAGAGAGACATAGTCTTCTAGAAGATCACATAGCCAGATCAGAAGGGGAAAGAGTTCTCCTATGGAAGAGATCCACGAAATTGATATTAGGGGATAAAAATCTCCTTTGGATAGAGATCCATAAACTTTGTAATTGGGAGTGATTCCCAAAGAGATTGATTGAGAAAGTTTTAGTAAAAGATTTTCTCCATGGAGTATCCCACATTGGGTGAACCACATAAATTTTGGTGTCTCTATTGTGTATGGTTTCTATGCATTGCTTTTATTACTACTATTGATACTACTATCTTTACACAACATAATATTGAATTGGAAGAAAAAGTAAAAAGTGGTCTTATACAGTTCACCCCCCTCTAAGTATAAGCTTGTGTTCTTCAATTGATATCATAGCGGGTTCCTTCGGAAAGGCTAATAGCTTGAGGGAAGATTCTACAAGAACACATATGGCTTCACAAAATGAATTATCTATAAATAAGGCTCCATTGTTTTATGGTAACAATTATGCTTTTTGGAGCATGAGGATGAAGAACTATTTGATATCACAAGGATATGAGGTATGGCAGATGGTTGAAAAAGAGTATAAGGTTGAAGGTGATCCTGAGAAAGATAAGACTACTAGGAAATTGGTTGAGATCAATGCAAGAGCAATGAATTATATTTTGAGTGGGCTACATGAGATAGATTTTGCAAATGTCATGGTATGTACTTCAACTAATGAGATGTGGACCAAGTTGAGTAGTACTTATTAAGGAGATTCAAAGGTAAAGTTGGAACAACTACAAACTCATAGAAAAATATTTGAGGAATTGAAAATGGAAGATTATGAAGATATTGCAAAATTCTTACTTCGAGTTGATGAGATTACTAACACTATGAGAGGCCTAGGTTTTGAGATGAAAGAATCATAAGTTAATCAAAAGGTTTTGAGATCACTTCCCATGAAATATGATGCAAAGGTTTTAGCAATAGAAGAAACAATGGATATCAACAAGTTAACAATGGAAGAATTTCAAGGTACTCTCACAACTTATGAGATGAGGGTAAGTAAGCATCAAGCTCCAATAAAAGAGATTGCATTCAAGGCTTCAGAAAAAGAGAAAGGGAAATTTTTAGAAATAGATAGAGTTTTAGAAAATTATGAGGAAGCTAACTTCATCAAAAGGAATAAGGACTCAAGGAATTTTAGAGATATAAGGAAAGTCAGGTGCTACAAGTGTGGCGATCTTGGTCATTATGCATACAAGTTTCCACATGAAGAAATCAGTGATGATGAAAAATAGGGTCACAAAAGAAAATATGGAAAGCATAAGCATGACAAAGATGACAGATTTAAGCAAAACAAGTATTAGAAGAAGAAAATTTTTCGTAAGGCAAAGAAATCTTACTACATTGTAGAAGCAAGTGATAGCTCAGATCATAGTGATAGAGACAATTCGGATGATGAAAAGGAAGAGCATTTATTCCTAGGAATAGAAAGTGAAATAGAACAATGTTTTGTGTGTGGTCAAAGAGATAACATATCAGGATATTGTAATGGTTTCAATGATAGTGAAGATGAGATGACACATCAAGGAAACAGGCATGGTCAAAAAAATATTGAGAGTTTGTTTGCTATAGAAGATTATAATGATCTTAGTGACAATGAAGATGAAGAAGGGTTTTTCTATGGAATAAGAGAAGTAGAAGAAGAACATTCACTCCAAACAGAAGAAGTTAAACAAGAGGATAATGTCTCGGTTGATCTAAAGGAAGACTTCAATGTTATCCATGAGCAACTACAAGAGGTTAAGAAGAATATAAAAGAATTGAGATGTTCCCTACATGAGAAGTTTGATCCATCACATGACTCAAAAGGTCAAGATATTTATACTAAGAAAGAAACATGTATTTCATAGGCTATAGAGATGGATGCAAGGTTGCTACTTGACACAAATGAAGAGAAAGAAGAGGAGGATTCCAAAGCACCAATTTTCCCATATTTCAGGTTTAGGGAATCACACTACAAAGGAAAGGAATTTCTAAAATATGAAAGCAAGGAAGCACCTAAGATTTGTGAGGAAAGTTCCAAAGTTCCTATGGCTCCAAATATTTAGTTTGGATCTTATTTTGAGATAGGTGAATCAAGTTCAAAAGGAGAAGAAACTCTTGAAAAGAAAAGCAACAAAGAAATTAAGGAAGAGGATTTAGATACTACAAATAAGGTTCAAGGATGTAATGCACAAGTTGAAAATGATCATAGGGATAATGGTCAAGAAAGGGTCTATGGATCAAAGAAGTTTGATTTTGCTAGAAGAAACTTCAAAGGAAGAAGGTATGATTTTTAGGGACATTGCTTCTCATGTAACAGGATTGGTCATAAAGCTTTTCAGTGCAAAGGAAATGAACATGGTTTTGGTTTTAAAGCTACACAATTTAGAAGTTATGGTCATAATGGTTATGAAAACAGAGCTTCACAATACAGGGTTCAAGAAAGGAATGGATATGGAAATTACTTCAAGAAAGAATTTAGGACATGGGCACCATCCAAAGGCTACAATATCAAGTGTTTTAATTGCAATAACTTTGGGCATATTGCAAAATGGTGTAGGACTCAATTCCAAATAGGTTCAAGGCAAGAAGGTCAAGCAATTTCAAGACAAGAAGGTCAAGCAGTTTCAATACAAGAAGGACAAACAAGTTCAAAATAATAAGAGCAAGGAACTTTCGAGAAAGGATATCAAAAATATGTGGAAGGAAGTTGACAGAGGAAATAAACAATGTAATATGGGAGTAAATGTACTCCTACCCCAAAATTAATCACCTCAAGAGAGAGGGTGGAGAGGGGGCTAAGCTTAAGAGTCATATCTATTAGCCCCATAGGTGTCCCTTTTGCCATTGATGTCAAAGGGGGAGAGATTTGAGTAAGGGGAAGAGCATTGAGTTAGGAGGAGCAGCCTCCAAAGAGAGCATTGAGTTAGGGGGAGTAGCCTCCATAGAGAGTATTGAGTTAGGGGAAGTAGCTTTGATTCTCAGAGATGGCTTTTGCAGTGATTGTAGTGATTTGCATTAGAGGTGTTGCCATCAATGACAAAGGGGGAGATTGTTGGAAATTTGAGTTATTTTATGTTGTCATTGATGTCACATGGATAATTGATGTCACATTGATTTTTTGTGGCAAAAGCACTTCATAGATAATCATCTATGATATTTTGGAGAGCATGGATATATACAGGGTTTTTATGAAAACCAAGGTAGGCAAAATAAAAGGTTTTATTTAAAACCATGGTGGGCTTATGTGGAAAGGGATTTTCTTAAAAGCCAAGGTGGAATTTTGTTTCATCGAAAAAGGACCTTCGGTGATGAAGATATTAAAGTTTAAATTTTAAGTTTAAATTAATGGAGGGTCGACCTATGTGCAATTAATGGAGGTTGGAATATATATATGTAAATGTTTCAATTTATTTTGAAAATGGGGCATATTATATATTTTCGAAAAGCTTATTGTTAGTCTTACAATGACATTGAGAGGGGGGGTGAATCAGTGTAGCTCTTTTAAGCTTGAATTTAAAGCTCTTAAAATAGAAGCAATTAAAACTTATAACAAGGTACAACAAGAATAACAGAAGAGCATCACACAACACAAGATTTAATGAGGTTCACCAATGTGGCTACTCATCAAGAATGACTTCTTGGACTACCATCCAAATCCAGCCTGTGCAAAGCAACAACTTTACAATCACTTTACTAGCACCCACTAGAAGGAGCACCAACCCCTTATTTATCTGCACCAACAGAAAGGAGCACCAACCCCTGATTTACCAGCACCTATTGGAAGGAGCACCAACCCATGATGCCAAGCTGCAACCTGGACTTGAATTATGAATCTAGAAGATTAACAGAATGATACCTCACTTTTACAAGATCCCGGCAAGACTGCTTCACCTTAGCGATCTCTGCGCACTCTGCTCTCTTTATGAAATTACTTCGCACAATCTGCTACATCACAGTCGAACGATCGTCTTCTCCCTTTTGCATACTCTGCTTCCTTTGCAAATTTTGCACTTAGCACGATTCGATACAACTTGCACTCTGCACTCTGCGACCGAACCTCATGCACCTCGACAACAACTAAAATCTCCAAACAACCCTCCTTTTATAATAGTATTTTCATGATGAAAAAACCAATCTTAGTCGGTTGTAAACCCTAATCTTAGTCGGTTGTAAACCCTAATCTTCGTCACTGCAAACCCTAATCTTCGTCGGCTTACATCGGTCTTCGTCGGCTTCAACTGCCCCTGTAACTCTTCTGTTGCTATTGTCGTGAAAATATAACATGTCGCGATATCGTGACACTTTCACCTTTGTACGCTTTCTCTTAGCTTTGGCCCGTGAGAATACATGTCACGATATCGTGACACTTTTTCCTCTGTACGCTTTCTCTTAGATTTGGCCCGCGAGAATACAACATGTCACGATATCGCGACACTTTTTCCTCTGTACACTTTCTCTTAGCTTTGGCCCACGAGAATACAACATGTCGCGATATCACGACACTTCTTCTTTCTCTCTCTTACTCTTTGCATCGGACCGCAAAAATGCTACATGTCGCGATATCGCGACACTTTTTCCTCCTTGCATTTTCTCTTTGCTTCGGCCCCAAAAATACATGTCGCGATATCGTGACACTTTTTCTCCTTGCATTTTCTTTTTGCTTTAGACCGTGAAAATACAACATGTCGCGATATCGCGACACTTTTTCTCCTTAGCGCTTTATCTTGACTTTGGGTCATGAAAACGCGACATGTCGCGATATCGCGACACTTTTTCTCCTTAGCGCTTTTTCTTGCCTTCGGGTTGCGAAAACGCAACATGTCGCGATATCGTGACACTTTTTCTCCTTAGAGCTTTCTCTTGCCTTCGGGTCGCGAAAACGCAACATGTCACGATATCGCGACACTTTTTCTCCTTAGCGCTTTCTCTTGCCTTCGGGTCGCGAAAACGCGACATGTCGCGATATCGCAATACTTTTTCTCCTTAGCGCTTTTTCTTGCCTTCGGGTCGCGAAAACCCGACATGTCGCGATATCGGGACACTTTTTCTTTCGGACTCTCTCTCCTGCAATATGTCGCGAAATTGCGACACTTTTTCTTCCGTACAATCTCTCTTCCAATATGTCGTGAAATCGTGACACTTTTTCTTTCGGACTCTCTTTCCTACAATATGTCATGAAATCGCAACACTTTTTCTTCCGTACAATCTCTCTTGCAATATGTCACGAAATTGCGACACTTTTTCTTTCGGACTCTTTCTCCTGCAATATGTCGCGAAATCGCGACACTTTTTCTACTTGCATTTTTCTCTTCCAACATGTCGTGAAATCGCGACACTTTTTCTACTTGCCTTTTTCTCTTTCAACATGTCGCGAAATCACGACACTTTTTCTACTTGCCTTTTTCTCTTCCAACATGTCGCGAAATCGCAACACTTTTTCTACTTGCTTTTTTCTCTTTCAACATGTCGCAAAATCACAACAGTTTTTCTTGCTTGCGCTTTCTCTTCGAACATGTCGCGAAATCACGATAGTTTTTCTTTCTTCTCAACATGTCACAATATCGTGACATTTTTTCTTTCTTCTTCTCTCTCTTCCAACATGTCGCGAAATCGTGACAGTTTTTCTTTCTTCTCAACATGTCGCGATATCACGACAGTTTTTCTTTCTTCTTCTCTCTCTTCCAACATGTCGCGAAATCGTGACAGTTTTTCTTTCTTCTCAACATGTCGCGATATCGTGACAGTTTTTATTTTGTCTTCTCTCTCTTCCAACATGTCGCGAAATCGTGACAGTTTTTCTTTCTTTTTCTCTCTCTTCCAACATGTCGTGAAATCACGATAGTTTTTCTTGCCTGCTGAATATTTCGCGGTATCGCGACACCTTTCTTACTTGTTTTTTCTTTGATATTTTGCAAGTGGTCCACTTCGGTCTTCTTGAAAAATCACTGTACATACTCTGAGTAACCTTTGAACTCCTGTCTTCTGCATCTGACTAGCTTTTGAACTTTCTGTCCACTGAAACACCAGATCTATCTGACTGTGTTGACATCAATGACAATACTATTGCTGCACCTTGCTCAATAATCTCCCCCTTTGGAATTGTTGGCAACACATGTGCAATTTCTCGTAACTCTTCTCCCCCTTTGACAATAATACCAAAGGGCTACTGCAGACTCCCCCTGAGTCCATGCACAACATTCTCAGGCAAAATTTATTATACTTAGCAAAAAGCATGAACATGAGCAACAAGATAATCAACTACTTAGATGCTCCCCCTGAGAATGTGATCCCTGTAGGTAGTCAATCTTTGGGAAGTGTGACCACTCCCAATTTATTGCGAAGGTACTCAAAAACTTCCTTGGGCAATGGTTGTGTGAAGATATCTGCTACTTGCTCTGTAGTTGGAACAAAATCCAATTTAACCTCACCTTCTGCAACTTTCTCCTTCAAGAAGTGATACCTGATAGTGATGTGTTTTGTGCGAGAATGCATAACTGGATTCTTGGAGATGTTAATGGCACTGGTGTTATCACACTTAACTGATATTAGTTCACTAAAGCAGATACCAAGATCTTTTAGGGTTTGTTTCATCCACAATACCTGCGTACAACATGTTGTTGCTGTAATATATTCTGCCTCTGCTGTTGATAAACAAACTGACTCTTGCTTCTTATTATGTCATGCAACCAATCTGTCTCCAAGATAGAATGCACCTCCACTGGTACTCTTTATTTCATCTACACATCCTGCCCAATCTACATTTGAATATGATATAAGGGTGAAGTCTTTACCTTTTGGATACCACAACCCATACTCCATAGTACCCTTGAGATACCGAAGAATCCTCTTTACTGCTGTCACATGAGTATACTTGGGATTGGCCTGAAAACGTGCTACCATGCATACTGCCTACAAAATATCTGGTCTGGTAGCTGTCAGGTACAGTAGGCTTCCAATCATGGATCTGTACATGGTTTGATCAACAGGTGGAGATTTGTCATCTTTGGTCAACTTGCAGCCTATCGTCATGGGAGTGCTAACTGGCTTACAATCCTCCATTGTGAATTTCTTTAACATATATTTTACATATTTAACTTGAGAAATAAATATGCCCTTTTTACTTTGATTAACTTGCAAACCAAGGAAATATGACAGTTCACCAATCATTGACATTTCAAATTCTTTTTGCATATTATTTGCTAAATCTTTACATGACTCATCTTTGCTGCTGTCAAATATGATTTTTTTGCCAGCTGCCTGTTTTGAATTTCTTATTTTCTTCCACTTCTGAATCATCATCTGAGTCAATTTTCTGTATCTTTTCCATTTTTTTTCCTCATATCTTTCAATAACCTCTTCATAAATTGGGTAGTTCATTTCATAGTTAATTACTTGTTCTCTACCTTCATCAAATTTAACATCGGCACTGTCCAAAATTTTCTTTAGATTCTTATTGTAGCATTTGTAAGCTTTGCTTTTTGATGAATAACCAACAAAAATACCTTCATCTGCTCTATCTTCAAACTTGCCAAGATTATCTTCAGTTATTTTGATGTAGCACTTGCTGCCAAACACTTTGAGGTATTTTGTTGTTGCCCTTTTTTCGAACCATAACTCATAAGGAGTTTTGCTTTCATGTGTTCTCAGCATGTACCTGTTTTGGATATACATCGCAGTATGGACTGCTTCTTTCCAAAACCTGTTTGCTAGACTGCTTTCAGCCAGCATAGTCTGTGTCATTTCTTGTACTGTCCTGTTATTTCTTTCAACCACTCCATTCTGCTGAGGTGTCCTGGCTACTGAAAACTGTCTCCTAATACCGTATTTTTCACAGTATTCTATAAACTCCTCTGAAATGAATTCTCCTCCTCTATCTGATCTTAAACATTTGATCCTCTTACCTATTTCATTCTCAACCTGGTTTTTGAAAATCTTGAAAATATCAAAAGCTTCTGATTTATGCTTTAAGAAAAATATCCATGTCATTCGGAATAGTCATCAATGCACAACATAAAATATTTGTCACCATTTATGCTTTGTGTTCTCATGGGTCCACATAAATCAGTGTGTATTAGTTCCAAAGGTTTGCTTGTGTAGTATTCTTTAGTTTTGAATGTGACTCTAGTTTGCTTCCCCTTTTGGCATGAAGCACAAATGTTGTTTGCAGGTTTCCTGATGGTGGGAAGATCTCTTACAGCCCTTTTTGAGGTGATTTTTACTAGATTATCAAAACTGATATGACCAAGTATCTTGTGCCATAGCCAATTTTCTTCTTCTTGTCCAATAAAACAAGCTCCTTTTGAAGTCTCTGAGAGTGTGTACAGGTTGCCGGATGTCCTTGATCCAGCTTGCTATCAATTTTCCACTGTTTGTTTTTTCTGACTTCACAACCCTGCTTCATAAAAACTACTTCATGACCTTTATCACAAATCTGACTTACGCTCAATAAGTTATGTTTCAACCCATCTACAAACAAGACTTATTCTGAATTAATTTTTTCGTCACTAATTTTGACAGAGCCTTTACCAACTATCTTAGCTCCATCATTGTTTCCAAACTTTACTGAACCACCTTCATATTTCTGCAACTTCTCAAACTTTTGTTTGTCACCTGTCATGTGACTGGAGCATCCACTATCAAGTATCCATGGTACATATTTATTCTGTGCTCTAAATGTTGTTTGTACTATTAAGGATTCCTTTTCTTCCTTAAGTCGCTCCTTTTATTTCCACTCTGTTTTGATAGTAGATTTGAGCTCTTGTTTAGCCTTTCCCTTAGCAATAGCTTATGATTGTTTTTCGAAAATATTTCTATTTTGTCTCATCCTATTTGGTTGAATTTTTCTTCCCTGAAATTGATTTGAAGCAAATGTACTTCTATAGTTTCTTGCAATGTGCCCAAAATTGTGACAGTTATAAAATTCTACTGTATAATTCATCAAAGGAGAGAAAGCATTTCTACTGGTGAAACTCCTTGGTCTTACATTAAATTTGCAGTCTGAGATTTTATGTCCATAGCCATTGCATTTAAAGTAGAAACCAGAAAAGGGAAAATTGAACCTGGGTGATGGTCTTTGCCATGTTGCCGTAGGATCCCTAGGTCTTCTTCTTTGATGAGTGACATTGGTGAATCCATCATTGTCAATTTTCCTTTCATGCCTGGAATTATTGCTTTCTGTTGCATGAGATGTTTTTCCTTGATCAACCTATTTCTTATCTTCATTCTTTATGGATTCTACATTTTTGGCCTTTGATCCATTAGATGATTCTCCTTCGACGAAACCTAGACCAAATTTGATGCCTACAGGCCTTTGGTCATTTATGATCTTATCCAACTTCATAGAACTTTCTTCACATTTGTGATAGCAACTAATTTTCTTTTTCATCTCTTCTAGCTGCATTCTTAACCCAACAATCTCTTCTTCTAGCTTGCTGCAATGATCTATTTTCATAGTTATTTGCACTTCCAGATCTTCAGATATTTTCTTGGATTCTTCTATCTATACTTTCAAACTGGATATGATTTCATTTGCATCCTCAAGCCTTTTTGAAAGTTTCTTATTCTTTTTCTTCTCTATTTTCCACTCTTCAAGAGCAGAGATCAACTCACCTACTAGATCTACTTCAGCCTCAGGGTTTTCACCACATACTTCAGAGTTAGCCTCAGGGTTTTCACCACATACTTCAGAGTTCACCCCTTCTTCCTTTTCTTCTTCAAATGCCATGAAAAGAGCTTCACTTGTTTCCTCTTTAGAATCCTCACCTAAGCTATCTTCTGATGAATTGGCATTCCTGGAGATGAAACTTTTCTTTTTGAAGTTGCCTTTTTTGAAATTCGTTTTCTTCTTCCAGTCACTTCGTTCTTGGTGCGATCCTTCATCATTTTTGTTCTTCTCATTAAGTGGACATTTAGTCGCAAAATGCCCAATGCCTCCACAGTTGAAAAATTTAAGTGGTAGCTTTCCTCTGTATTTTTCTTTACCCCTTTTTAGTTTTCTGACAAAGTTTGCTTCCATTTCATCTAATGTCTCTTCTTCCTCGGACTCTTGTTTCACATTTTTATTTTTGAGGGCTTTAAAATCCGCTTCTCTATTTGTGGGTTTAGATCTTCCTATCCTCATCTCATATGTAGTCAAGGAACCATACATCTCATCTATACTAAAATAATTTAGATTTTTAGCTTCTTCTATCGCTGAGACTTTAGAATAAAACCTTTGAGGAAGAGATCTTAATACCTTTTTCACAACGATAGAGTCGTCGATATCCTCGCCAAGTCCTCTGATCGCATTGATGATTCCATTAACTCTTAGCATATATGCCTCAATGTTTTCATCGTCATTCATTTTTAATGCTTTGAACTGAGCTCGATGTGTCTGTAACTTGGCCTCCTTGATCTTATTGTTTCCTTCATAAAAACTCCTCAGTTTGTCCCATATCTCTTTTGTCGTTTTGCAGCTCACGATCTTTACTAGTTCACTGTCTGCTACTCCGCTCATGAGAGCATTCATTGCTTTTGAATTATTTTCAAACAGTTTTATTTTGTCAACCTCTTGTGGAGGAGTGATGGGTATTTTGTATCCACGAACTACTGAATCCCAGACGCCATATCCTAGAGCACAGAGATATGTCTGCATCTTGATTTTCTAGAATGCATAATTAGATCCGTCAAACATTGGTGCTTTGTTTTATGAGAAGCCTTCAACTCTTGCCATTGAGTTACTTCCAAGATCACCCTAGCCGGTTAAGCTTGTATAAGAACTTAGCTCTGATACCAATTGTTAGTCTTACAATGACACTGAGAGGGGGGGTGAATCAGTGTAGCTCTTTTAAGCTTGAATTTATAGCTCTTAAAACAAAAGCAATTAAAACTTATAACAAGATACAACAAGAATAACAGAAGAGCATCACACAACACAAAATTTAACGAGGTTCACCAATGTGGCTACTCCTCAAGAATGACTGCTTGGACTACCATCCAAATCCAACCTTTGCAAAGAAACAACTTTACAATAACTTTACCAGCACCCATTGGAAGGAGCACCAACCCCTTATTTATCTGCACCAATAGAAAGGAGCACCAACCCTTGATTTACTAGAACCTACTAGAAGGAGCACCAACCCTTGATTCCAAGCTGGAACTTGGACTTGAATTATGAATCTAGAAGATTAACAGAATGATACCTCACTTTTACAAGATCCCGATAAGACTGCTTCACCTTAGCGATCTCTACGCACTTTGCTCTCTCTACGAAATTACTTTTCACAATCTATTGCGTCATAGTTGAACGATCGTCTTCTCCCTTTTGCATACTTTGCTTCCTTTGCAAATTTTGCACTTAGCACGATTCGATACGACTTGCACTCTACGCTCTGCGACTGAACCTCACGCACCTCGACAACAACTGAAATCTCCAAATAGCCCTCCTTTTATAATAGTATTTTCATGATGAAAAAACCAATCTTAGTCGGTTGTAAACCCTAATCTTAGTTGGCTGTAAACCCTAATCTTTGTTAGCTGCAAACCCTAATCTTCATCGGCTTACATCGGTCTTCGTCGGCTTCAACTGCCCCTGTAACTCTTTTGTTGTTGTTGTCGCGAAAACACATGTCGCGATATCGCGACACTTTTGCCTTCATACGCTTTCTCTTAGCTTTGGCCCGCGAGAATACAACATGTCGTGATATTGCGACACTTTTTCCTCCCTACGTTTTCTCTTAGATTTGGCCCGCGAGAATACAACATATCGTGATATCGCGACACTTTTTCCTCCGTACGCTTTCTCTTAGCTTTGGCCCGTGAGAAAACAACATGTCGTGATATCTTGACACTTCTTCTTTCTCTCTGTTACTCTTTGCATCGGACCGCGAAAATGCTACATGTCGCGATATCGCGACACTTTTCCACCTTGCATTTTCTCTTTGCTTCGGCCCCAAAAATACAACATGTCACGATATCACGACACTTTTTCTCCTTGCATTTTCTTTTTGCTTTAGACTGTGAAAATACAACATGTCACGATATCGCGACACTTTTTCTCCTTAGCACTTTATCTTGACTTTGGGTCGCGAAAATGCGACATGTCGCGATATCGCGACACTTTTTCTCCTTAGCGCTTTTTCTTGCCTTCGGGTCGTAAAAATGCGACATGTCGCGATATCGCGACACTTTTTCTCCTTAGCACTTTCTCTTGCCTTTGGGTCATGAAAACATGACATGTCGCGATATCGCGACACTTTTTCTCCTTAGCGCTTTCTCTTGCCTTCGGGTCACGAAAACGCGACATGTCGCGATATTACGACACTTTTTCTCCTTAGCACTTTTTCTTGCCTTCGGGTTGCGAAAACCTGACATGTCACGATATCGCGACACTTTTTATTTCGGACTCTCTCTCCTACAATATGTCACGAAATCATGACACTTTTTCTTCCGTACAATCTCTCTTGCAATATGTTGCGAAATCGCGACACTTTTTCTTTCGGACTCTCTCTCCTACAATATGTCGCGAAATCGTGACACTTTTTCTTTCGTACAATCTCTCTTGCAATATGTCACGAAATTGCGACACTTTTTCTTTCGGACTCTCTCTCCTGCAATATGTCGCGAAATCGTGACACTTTTTCTACTTGCCTTTTTCTCTTCCAACATGTCGCAAAAACGCGACACTTTTTCTACTTGCCTTTTTCTCTTTCAACATATCGTGAAATCGTGACACTTTTTCTACTTGCATTTTTCTCTTCCAACATGTCGCAAAATCGCGACACTTTTTCTACTTGTTTTTTTCTCTTTCAACATGTCGCGAAATCGCGACAGTTTTTCTTGCTTGCGCTTTCTCTTCGAACATGTCACGAAATCACGACAGTTTTTCTTTCTTCTCAACATGTCGCGATATCGCGACAGTTTTTCTTTCTTCTTCTCTCTCTTCCAACATGTCGTGAAATCATGACAGTTTTTCTTTCTTCTCAACATGTCGCAATATAGCGACAGTTTTTCTTTCTTCTTCTCTCTCTTCCAACATGTCGCGAAATCACGACAGTTTTTATTTCTTCTCAACATGTCGCAATATCGCGACAATTTTTCTTTCTTCTTATCTCTCTTCCAACATGTCACGAAATCGCAACAATTTTTCTTTTTTTTTCTCTCTTCCAACATGTCGCGAAATCGTGACAATTTTTCTTGCCTACTGAATATGTCGCGATATCGCGACACTTTTCTTACTTGTCTTTTTCTTTGATCTTTTGCAAGTGGTCCACTTCGGTCTTCTTGGAAAATCACTGTACATAATCTGAGTAACCTTTGAACTCCTGTCTTCTGCATCTGACTAGCTTTTGAACTTCCTATCCAGTGAAACACCAGATCTATCTGACTGTGTTGACAACAATGACAATACTGTTGCTACACCTTGCTCAACACTTATTTCAAGGGCTATTTGACTAACTTATTTAGAAGGAGAAATAAGTTGTGCATAAAGAGATATTTCTTATTTTACAAAGGGGTTCCAAAAGTGAAGTTTACCTTGTTCTTTTTCAAGAGGATTAATTCTTTCATGAGGTGACAGGGTATGCAATATTGTGATTTATTTTATTTTATGGTATAAGTGGTTTTGGGAGTGAAAAGGTTATGCAATGTTTTGATTTATTTTATTTTATTGTACAAGTGGTTTTAGGAGAGATAAGGAAGTTGTGCAATTAAAGGCCTTGGTGATGATTATTGAAAAGTGGAGTAATGTTGATTATTTTGTGATCTACTAACCCTTGTGAATATTGGTAAAAGAATTTTGTGTTGAGTGTGGCAGATTTCCAAAGGGGTTTCTTCACTTCATAAAAGGTATGGGCACATTCTCCTATTGATTGTTTATGGTGGTTTATTTCTAAAATATCATTGGAGAGAAAAGGATTGATTGTGGTTTCCTTTTTGAAAGTGATTGGTTTAATGCTTCAAGGTTTTCTAGTTTGAGAGTTGAGGTTAAACCTTGTTTTATAAGCATTGTTATTGAAGCCCATTGGTTGTAAAAGAACTTGAGTTAGAAAAGAACATGAGTATCATTGTTATGTGAGATTTATGGTTGAGCATTGTTAGAAACATTTGAGTTGGTTGATAAATACTTGGACTAGGGTTGTGTGAGAAAGAGTTGTCCATTGTGATGATTGGTTGAGTTGAGTTGATTGAGCCTAGTCAAATGATGTGTGAAGTGATTCTTCAAGGTCTATGAAACAAACTATTCCATCATTCTATGTTGAGTTGAGATTAAGGTTAGACCATATTGAGTCTAACAATTCTCTTTATGGTTCTATAAGACTTGAGTTGAGTTGAGGTTGACTTGAATTGAGTTGAGGTTGATTTGAGTTGAGAGTGAGATTAGAACATATTGAGTCTCTAATAATTCTCTTTATGCTTCTATGAGTTGATTTGAGTTGAGTTGAGATTTATTTGGTTTGAGAGTGATTTTAGAACATATTGAGTCTCTAACAATTCTCTTTATGCTTCTATGAGTTGAGTTGAGAGTGATATTAGAACATATTGAGTCTCTAACAATTCTCTTTATACTTCTATGAAGTGGATTTGAGTTGAGATTACCATTCATTGTTGAGTTCATTTTAAGTACTACTTGAGCATGATTGATTGAGCCTTTGAGAAGGCCTTTGGGATAAATTTGTGGATAGTTTTGGACAAGTTATTGGTGAGTTTGCTAGAGCAAATTTGGGCAAGTTATTGGTGAGCTTGCTAGAGTAGATTTGGGAAAGTTCTTGGTGAGCTTGCTAGAGCATATTTGGGCAAGTTCTTGGTGAGCTTGCTAGAGCATATTTGGGAAATTTCTTGGTGAGCTTGCTAGAGCAGATTTGGGCAAGTTCTTGGTGAGCTTGCTTGAGCAGATTTGACAAGTTTTGTGTGAGCTTGTTAAGCAGGTTCTATGTGAGCCTATTGAGCAGGTTCTTAGTGAGCCTATTGACAGAGCTTTGGAGGTGACAGAGCACAGAGGATAGAGTCTTAGTGGATAGAGATCCAGCATTAGCACAGTTGAAGATAGATCTGAGTGAGGAGTCTTCAAGTGGAGAGAGGTCCACCAGTCAGTGCAACAGAGAGACAAAGTCTTCTAGAATATCACATAGCCAAAGCAGAAGGGGAAAGAGTTCTCCTATGGAAGAGATCCACGAACTTGAGATTAGGGGATAAAAATTTCCTTTGGATAGAGATCCATAAACTTTGTAATTGGGAGTGATTCTCAAATAGATTTATTGAGAAAGTTTTAGTAAAATATTTTCTTCGTGGAGTAGCCCACATTGGGTGAACCACATAAATTGTGGTGTCTCTATTGTGTATGGTTTCTATGCATTAATTTTATTACTGCTATTGATACTACTATCTTTACACAACATAATATTGAATTGGAAGAAAAAGTAAAAAGTGGTCTTATACTGTTCACCCCCTCTCTCAGTATAATCTTGTGTTCTTCAATTGGTATTAGAGTGGGTTCCTTCGAAAAGGCTAACAACTTGAGGGCAGATTCTACAAGAACACAGATGGCTTCACAGAATGGATTATCTACAAATAAGGCTCCATTGTTTGATGGTAACAATTATGCTTTTTGGAGCATGAAGATGAAGAACTACTTGATATCACAAGGATATGAGGTATGGCAGATGGTTGAAAAAGAGTATAAGGTTGAAGGTGATCTCGATGAAGATAAGACTACTAGGAAATTGGTTGAGATCAATGCAAGAGCAATGAATTGTATTTTGAGTGGGATATGTGAGACAGATTTTGCAAAGGTCATAGTATGTACTTCAGCTAATGAGATGTGGACCAAGTTGAGGAATACTTATGAAGGAGATTCCAAGGTAAAGTTGGCACAACTATAAACTCATAGAAAAATATTTGAGGAATTGAAAATGGAATATTCTGAAGATATTGCAAAGTGCTTACTTTGAGTTGATGAGATTACTAACACTATGAGAGGCCTAGGATTTGAGATGAAAGAATCAGAAGTTACTCAAAAGGTTTTGAGATCACTTCCCATGAAATATGATGCAAAGGTTTCAGCAATAGAAGAAACAATGAATATCAACAAGTTAACAATGGAAGAATTGTAAGGTACTCTCACAGCTTATGAGATGAGGGTAAGTAAGCATTAAGCTCCAATAAAAGAGATTGCATTCAAAGATTCAAAAGAAGAGAAAGGGAAATTTTTATAAATAGATAGAGTTTTAGAAAATGATGATGAAGCTAACTTCATCAAAAGGAATAAGGACTCAAGGAATTTCAGAGATATAAGAAAAGTTGGGTGCTACAAGTGTGGTGATCTTGGTCACTATGCATACAAGTGTCCACATCAAAAAATTAGTGATGATGAAAAATAGGGTCATAGAAGAAAAGAATATGGAAAGTATAAGCATGACAAAGATAACAAATTCAAGCAAAATAGGTATGAGAAGAAGAAATTTTTTCGTAAGGCAAAGAAATCTTACTACATTGTAGAAGCAAGTGATAGCTCAGATCATAGTGATAGAGACAATTCAGATGATGAAAAGGAAGAGCATTTATTCCTAGGAATAGAAGGTGAAAGAGAACAATGTTTTGTGTGTGGTCAAAGAGATCACATATTAGGATATTGCAATGGTTTCAGTGATAGTGAAGATGAGATGACACATCAAGGAAACATGCATGGTCAAAGAAATCTTGAGAGTTTGTTTGCTATAGAAGATTATAATGATCTTAGTGACAATGAATATGAAGAAGGGTTTTTCTATGGAATAAGATAAGTAGAAGAAGAACATTCACTCAAAACAGAAGAAGTTAAACAAGAGGATAATGTCTCAGTTGATCTAAAGGAAGACTTCAATGTTATCCATGAGCAACTACAAGTGGTTAAGGAGAAACTAAAATAATTGAGATGTTCCCTACATGAGAAGTTTGATCCATCACATGAATCAAAAGGTCAAGATATTTGTCCTAAGAAGGAAACATGTTGAAACGGGTAGAAAATTGCATTTGATAATTTAACACATAAACATAAATGATGCATTAAACAGAGAAATTGTATTCCATTGATATTAATGAGCATGTGTTACAAGAGGGCCTTGATGCCCTTTATCCATATCTATTCCTAACAAGGTTACAATCAATATGATGCTTTATTATAGCATCCCTCAGTGTAGGTGGGCTTTGATGTATGCAGGCCACCGCAAGGTTGTTGTTTTTATATTGTTCCTCTTCCTTATATCTGTCAGATAATCTATGAAATACCTGCAAAAGGGGGTTAGTGTGATGGGGGGCTTGCCTTAGTCAGGCCCCATGTTTAGAAAGACAAAAATGACTATAAAATTGTAATAGAAATAGAAAGGAAATATGCAGAAGATAATAACATATTGAAATAGAGCTTACCTCCCAAATCTAGAGTGATTTGGGGTCTATAGATGCAATTCACGACCCGGGTCGCTAATTGGGACTGGATTCGTAGGGCAGGCTACGAATTGAGCTATGATGCTCTTTTGGTGAAATCTCTCTGGTGGGTCAATCCTAAGGTAGCTAGGGTGCCTCTGTGTGCTATCAAAATCTGCCTGTGTGCTTTAGAAATGGACTATGTGCTATTGGCTTTCCATTTTTACAGAGTTACAGTAATTTGTTGAATTTGGGAATCAGACCTAATTAGGGGTTTAGGACCCATTATTTATAGGCAAATGCAAGGTGCAGGGGGGTTAGATAGACTAAACCTAGGTTTAATTCTGACTAGGGTTAGGTTAATAGATGCTATGTGGCAACATCTCATTCTAAGTAGGAAATATCCTATCCTCACACATGTGTGAGGAAGGATTAGTGCTAATCCTAATTAGGCCTTAAGCATGTTTAGGGGAGGATTAAAAGAAAACCCTAGGAAACCCTAAATTGGCACATGTGGGAGGATTTTATTAACACTAATTATGAATTAAGAGTTAATTAATCCAATTTTGCCCTAAAAAGGGGCTTAAGTGAAGTCAACATTAAATTAGAATTTGATAATTGACTTTTAATTGATTTTGCCAATTAATACCGTGGGCTATGCATTGCGTGTAAATGGGCTATGCATCCCCTCGGGTTGTCGTGAAGGTATATCGATGGGTAAGATGTGGTTTTGAGGGCTTATTAGGGTTTTGGACCTAAAATCCATTTGTGGAAGTCTACACGTTACTATGGTGAACTTATGGAAGTCTACGCATGTCTACACATGTCTACGCGTGTCTACGCATGTCTACGCATGTCTACACATGACTACAATAGTCTACAATATCCTAGGGATGTCTGGAATCACCTATAGATATGCAAAAATAGTAATATGTGACTTTTGGGTGTCAATATTTTACCCCTTTTAATACAAAAATATGAAGGGTTTGTGCAGAAGGAAAAGGGATAGAAGGGGAATGGAATACAATCAAAGGGTATGTAGCCGCTCGAAGTGTGACCATACAAATCAATCGGGTATCCAGGGAAAATAAGAGAAATAATGGAATCTAACCGAAGGTATGTAGCCACTCGAAGCATGACCATACAAAATCAATTGGATGTCCATAGGGGAAGAAGAGAGGAAGGAAAGAAGGAAAAGAGGAAAGAGATAAAAACAATGCTAGTAAGGGAAAATGAATGATTATGAATGCAATGATGTGATTTTGTTGAGTCCATATGACATTTACGATGCCATACTAGTTGCTTGAGAATGACAACTTTTGACTGCTTTGCTTTTATGACCAGATCAGCGTGGTCCAAAAGTATGATTAGGACAAAAGCCTAACTAAATATTTGTTGTTGATTGATTGATGAGAACATGGTGACAAGTGTCAAACCATTTGAGCTAGTTTAACATCTGGATCATCAACTCGTGACCATATCAATGTGGTCGTGAAGTCCATTTCCAAATGTTGTGCTAGGATTGATCAAACGTATCATTCATTGTGTACTCGACGTACATGAATGCTAGATTGACTTCTCCATAGTAATGCATAACTCTCCTGATGTAACCCATGTCTATTTGGGATTGAGATTATAATTGTATGATAATCTTCAATAAAAAATTTCGTAGACAAATGCGCTAATCGTGCTTTTGGATTTTCGAAGTTGTGGTTGCATGCAAAGCTGACTTTGGATATGAATACCCCCTCAAATGAGGAATCAAAAATGAGGTGAATGGAATGTGGTGAATTGATGATGCAATGATTGATAAAGATACCAATGCATGATGAATATGATTGCTAGTAAGAAGATAAAAGAATGGGATCTAATCAAAGGTATGTAGCCGCTCGAAGCGTGACCATATAACATTAACTGGATAGCCAAGAAGGAGAATGAAAAAGAATGGGATCTAATCGAAGGTATGTAGCCGCTCGAAGCATGACCATACAATATTGACTAGATAGCCAAGTGGGAGAAGAGAAAAGAATGGGATCTAATCAAAGGTATGTAGCCACTCGAAGCGTGACCATACAACATTGACTAGATAACCAAGGGGAGAAGAGAAAAGAATGGGATCTAATCAAAGGTATGTAGTCACTCAAAGCATGACCATACAACATTGACTAGATAGCCAAGGAGGAGAAGAGAAAATAATGGGATCTAATCAAAGGTATGTAGCCGCTCAAAGCGTGACCATACAACATTGACTAGATAGCCAAGGGGAGAAGAGAAGAAGGAAAGGAGAAGAAGAGGAAAGAAATAAAAAGCAATGCTGGTAAAATGAAATGGATGATTGTGAATGCAATGCTATGATTTTTTTGTGTCTGTATGACATTTACGATGCCATACTAGTTGCTTGAGAATGGCAACGATTGTTTGTTGTGCTTTTGTGACCAGATCAATGTGGTCCAAAAGTATGAATGTGACAAGTTTGTCGGTGAAATGCAACGTGTGTTTGCAAGTGGTGTTAAAAGGTAAGTTTTTGAGGCTCCTAGGGTTTTAGAGGGCATTTCCCTGCTTTCCTAGGGTTTTGGGGATGTTTTGGGGTGTTCTAGGGAATTCGTGACCCGGGTAACGATTTTGACCCAATTCATGACCTGGGTTGTGATTCTGACCTAACTCGTGACTTGGGTCATGAAACGGCAACTAAGTAGTATTTTAGCCCAAATATGCATGGCGGGGGCTCATTTGGACGACGCACGTGTGTGGAAAGCAACTTGGGAGAGCAGTTGACGATACGTAAGGAATGCGATTAGCAATTGTGAGAGCCAAGATGCAGACCAGCTGGCATCAGACGCGAGGATCCACCGATAAGTGATATTTGACTTTATTTTGTTTGTATTTTATTTTTCTAGGAAAATATGAATGAGGGGGGAGGTTTTCATCCCGATTTAAAAAAATTTGTAACTTTTAAGTAAAATTTGAATACATAGTGATAAACGGGCCAAATGGGTACCCAAAAGTGTGGTCGATTTTTCAATTGGATTTGTTTTGTCACCAATTTGACCGGGTAATGGGTAGAGTAGGTGTGAAGTTTGACTATCAGTTTTTGAGGTAACGGTGTACTGACATCGATATGTTTTTGCACTTTATCCGCTAAAGTAGGAAATGGGTATTCGGTTATGCGACTGTTTAATTTTTATGACTTCGTTTGATGTGATTTTGAAATATGTCGCTTTTATGTGTAATGTGTGAACACTAGGGCGTTAGATTTGCCATGTTAGAGGTAGAATCTCTAAAAACTAATAACACTTTCATTGCATAAGGGCAAAATGGGTGTCTAAAAATGTTAGTTGTTTTGGTAGTTGATTTCATTTGACATGCCTTTGATTTGCATGCCACGGTGTAGATAGTAGTAAATTGAAAATGAGCTATAGGGAGCCCGATGTAGACTGTACTTGATGTCAGTTTGAATTTCCACCACTAAATGGGCAAATGGGTATCTAAAAATGTAACTATTGTTTTTAGATTACGTGTCTGGATATGTGTTTGATTTTGGTGTTTTTAGGATAAATTTGATTGTTAGATCTGTGTTGATTGGTGCTTTGTTTCTGAATTTTGTCGAAACATTTACCATTAAGTGGGCAAATGGGTATCCAGAAATGTGATTTGTTTTTTGTATGTCATAGTAATTGATCATGTTTTGGATTGCGTGCCATATTAGCTGTATAGTTGAGTTTGTTATTGGTTGTTTGGGTGACCAATGTGTACTGTATGTCGTATGTGTTTGGATTATTGCCATAAAATGACAAAATGGGTATCCAAATATGTGATTGTGTTGTTGATGTGTTTTGTCATTTTATTTGTATGTTATTTTATCTCGAGATGCATGTCAAATTAAATGTTTTTAATTTGTAAATTCTGAGTGATGATGTTATATGTGATTGATTTGTTATGTGGGTTACTGATGGGTGTTGTGTTGTGTGTTGAATAGGTGAAGTCGCTTGAACCCCATCATCGGGTGAGAAAGTTTAAGCAAGGTTTTGAAAAGCTGATGAAGACCGAGGAGGAATTACAGTGGTTAGATGACATATAGTTCTATGGTGTATGGGAGTGTAAGAGCATATTTACTAATAGGGCATTTGTGTCTGCCTTATGTGAGCGATGGGATGCAGACCAAAACACTTTTCATTTTCCTACAAGGGAAATGACCGTGACATTGGAGGATGTGTATCGCATCTATCGATTTCCAATTGAGGGTGTTCCTATGAGGGCAATCGAATATGGGAGGAAGGACGAGGTGTTGGAGAGATTCTTTGGGGTTGGGTGGAGAGAGATCGATGCTACCAATATGGACTATGAGTGGTTGTGGTGTCAGAAGAAGATATCCGATAGGTAGTGTGTGGCTATGATGATGATATCTACCTATGCTCTGCCTGATAGTTCTGGGTTTCTGTTTACTTGGAACATGCTGGACATAGTTAGTGACCTGGTGGAGCACAAGGTTGTGTTTTCTTGGGTGCCTGTGCTTCTGGCCCAAGCGTATCATGAGTTATATGAGGTGGTTTGAGGTAGATGGACGGGATTGAGTGTGATTCCCTTGCTGCAGGTATGGGCATGGGAACACATAGCCATTGAGAGGCCCTCTTTGTTACCTTAGCTTGTACATGCGGAGGATAAGGAGCTTCCTTATACCTTGAGATGGAGTACGGAGGTGGAGTAGGGTATGAAGAGGCCTCATGAGGGTGATCCAATTTTGTGGAGGATCAAGTTCAGTGAGTTGACGATAGATGACATTATATGGAGACCATGGATGGGTGGAGTGAGTTGGAGAGAGGATGATGAGCAGTTACGAGCTATACGATGGGGCAGATGGTTGGTTGGGAGATATACTCGATAGACTGAGTATTTTTAGTTTGATCGAGTACAGCACCAGTTTGGATTACAACAAGATGTTCTAGGGACTCCTGTTAGCTATTTCAGGCGATAGGGAGATAGGGGAGAGCACCCTATTGTACCGCCTTGGGTTGGGGAGAGAGACCCTCCTATGGATATCTCGGATGTAGGGGATGCAGGGATGACATCGGAGTTTGATGCCTGGTGGGTGCTATAGTCTTGGGAGCCTGGGAGAGGTGTGGTGGATGGGTGGGTGGCACATGCTGCTGGGGCATCTTCACTAGAGAGGAGGATGAGTAGGAGGACTCGAGTTGGGGGAGCGAGTACGGCTGCTATTGAGGAGGATGTTCCTCTGCGATGGTCATGATGTCACGTAGGTGCCTCGATGAGCACCCAGGGCATGAGGGCAGAGGAGGTGGATGTGGGTGTAGAGGTTGGGATGGAGCAGCCTGTTGGAGCTCAGGCTGAGGGAGGTGGGGTGGCCGATATGGGTGGTATCGATGATACCATTGATATTGGGGTATTTGTTGATATAGCATAGCAAATTCCCAATGATATTTTGGAGAGGCCAGCTACAGAGGATGTACAAGGGTTGCATGATCAGATTCAGTAGTTGGAGGTAGACATGGCAGAGATGAGGGCTGCTATGTCTATGAAGGATCAGGCGATCGATACTCTGACTAGTCAGTTGGTGGTCGAGGCTGCTAAGAAGATGATGTGCGATACTGCCTTGTTGGTGCACGGGATCCCTCTACCCGATTATGGTAAGATTGTGGTGCAGTCTGGATCACAATCATAGGTGCGGGCGCCATCACATCAGAGTCAGCGTAGTGCGGCTACTGTGGGACATAGAGGTGCTAGGGTTGAGGTTTAGGATCAACCTACTGTGGATCTAGTTCCAGAGTTTAGGGCGGAGTCGAGTCAGGCTGTAGGGATGCGAGTGAGTCATGAGGGCCACGGGGAGACTCCTAGTGGGAGCTAGGATAGCTATCACTAATTGTAGCCTACGGGCATTTTGTTTTGATGATATATGATGATGGGCATGATCCTAGGTTGTAGCCTTCGGGCATTTTGTATGGATGATATATATACTTTGTTGATTTTGGCTATTATATACATGTGTTATTTTGATGGTTTGAAATGTGTTCTTGTTTATGTTTGCATGGATTAGCGTAACATAATTTGTAGATATGTATGATGAATAGATATACATGTATGACATGGTTTAGATCTATTATAATGTTGTGGTATAAATGGATTGTAGAGTAGTGTTATGATTGTATTTCCAATGCGATATGATGTGATATTAAATGTGATTTTGTAATGAATGTATGTAGAGTAATTGCGATACTATGATGCTATTTTGAAATGCATATGGGATGAATGCAATAAATGTAATTTGATATGAAATACATGTAGGATGAATGTCTAGCTATAATGTGTATCAAATGTATCTAACATAGATGCATGTATGCATGTATGAACTTACTTGAAATGCGCCAAGGAAGCACTTGTATCATTGCATTTACCTATATGGATGCTATCCATTCCATGATTTTAGGGTTGATGGATAATGTAAGGCATGTGTAATGGTTTTGACTAACATAGTTATGACAATCAAATCTCAAACCCTTAGCTATACAAGTTTTGTGGCAACTTATAACATGATCGGGCTGGTTCAAAGTCTGTCTTGGACCTATGTGTGTGAATGTGTAATGTTCATTTATCCATTTTGAGGGAGGTAGGATTAACCCATTGTAGATGCTACCATACTAGCTAGCTCATCCATCCACAACAATGATTTCTACAGAAGCGAGATGCTAATGTAAGAGATGTGTTGTCACCTGTAAGATTATTCCACTTTGGTAGGTAGGTTTTTGGAATTATCCCATAGTGTTATGTTGAACCTAAGGACCAAAGGTGATAAGCATAACATGTGTGATATCAAGAGGCATTTCCTTTTGTTTTTTACCCTGTTCTAGTGTTGACCTATCTGATTGTGGTAGTGCTCTTTTCATTTCTTTTCTTTTTTTTTTTTCTATTCTATGATTTTTTTTCGTCTATTCTGAGAGCATTGGCGTTTGTTTTATGCTCTGTTCTTGCCTTTTGCTTATGCTTGATCCCTTTGTTTATCCCCAGGTCATATGTTGACCATGCAGGCGATAGGACGAGCAGGGGATACCGTTCGCTAGATGGCGATATCTACTCAAGATGTCCTCTTTCCTAGGCTCAAAATTGTTAATGTGTGACCTATTGTGAGTGATTCATGAGAGAAGTTGAACCAGCCTAAAATACCATAAGAAGAATGTACAAGACTCAGTAGCTATGGGTGACACTTGATTGCCTAAACTACAGAGTAGTCAAAATTAAACACGACACCTATGTATACCCTGATCCTGAAAAATGGGGAATGGACATCCAGGTGGTGATGCTAACAAGTGCATGTATTATTCCTGTTGTGGTGCATTTTGGGAGAGAATGTACAAACATGAATTAAAATTTTAACTATAAAGCATATGGATATGTGCAATGCATGTAATTGTAAATGATGCAAGTGGAGGAATGCGATATTTACAAGAAGGTTATGTTGTTTAGAAAGATAATTTTAGAAGAACCTATTTACAGATGAGTGAAGTATGTAATGATGACAAAAAATGTGATGCTATGATCATGGTTGCCCCAGCGTGTGGGGTGTGTGTGTGTAGTAGATGTATAATCTTGTGAGTTGTATAAGTGTATGTAATAGTCACCAAGAAGAAAGACGATGTAAAAGTGGAATGTATAGGTGGAAGAAGTGAGAAGAAATAGGCTTTGGTGACCAATCAAGGTAAGGGGATCACCAACAACTGGTAATGATAGAAGAGAAGAAATAAATCAACATATGTAAGAAGTAGAAGAATGAGATAGAAGAAGATGAGTAACTAACACTACTATCGGGTAAAATGGCATAGATCTGGGTGGGAGTGGGATGGTGAAGTGATGACATGGCTAGAGTTGTGGCTAGAGCCATAGTTGGCAATGTTATGAATATAACGAGTGGGCACTATCAGGGTACTACGGGGTGGTAAAGTCCTGGGAGTGATGCGGCATGGAGGACTGACAAGTCGGCTAAATGGAAAATAATGCTCTGGTGATGGGGTACGCTCGTCATGCAACATGTTGTGCACCAGGGTTTTGAATGATCTGCATTCTTCGATATCATGACCTGGTTGGTGATGGTAGATGCAAAATTGATTCTCATTGTAATTGCGTGGTTTAGGACGTGAGGGGTCAGTAGGTCGAATCTTAGGTAGGTCAATAAGACCTTGGTGCATGAGATGATGGAACATTTTAGAAAGTGGTGTATGTGGAATAGGCATAGGATAGATGTATGGCTCTGGTGGAGGTGAGCGAGGTCTAGGTGAAAGATGATCTAGTAATGGAGGCATGGGTCTAGGTTCTGGCATGGGTCGATTCCAGGGTCGGGGAAGGGATCTGCATGGTGGTGAAGATGGATGGGTCATGGAAGACTACCATGGGTGAACATGGCAATGGTAGTGGCTCATCTGCAACTCTAGAGCTTCGATACGGGAGATGAGATGTTGTATCTCATGGTGTGGTGGTGATGGTATTGGGGAAGGGGGTGATCGAGATTCCAAGGTGAATGGAATGGCTTGATGTGTGGTAGAAAAAGGGTAGGACTATGATGAGGAAGCAACGACATGGAATGACTGTGGTGATTGTAAGATTTGTTGGGGTGGTAAGCCTCGCAGTGGTGAAGGTGGTGTCTTGAGGACCGGTGGCATAGGTGATGGCCTTGGGCGATGATGCGAATGAGAAAGAGGGATGTTTGTGTGATCGGCTTGAGTAGCTTGGGCCGTGCGGGCTTGTAGAGCCTAGGCGTAGGTAGACTCACCATTGGGAAGGGGAGCGGGTAGAAATGTAGTGCGAGGTTGATGGGGTGTGTATTCCCTATTAGGTGGGTGATAAGATCCTATGGGATGCTTGTGGATGACTTGGAGGTGAATAGTGACATCTGAGATCATCAAATGGATGGGAGGATGATCCTTGTGCTTATGGTTGGATGGATTCCTCTTTATCATCGAAAGAGGACATGGTAATCTGGTTGTCTCTAGAGTGTGGTGAATAGGATGAACCTCGCTGGCGAGGGGAATGATGTCGGGGTGAAGTGTGGTGACCTGAATGGGATGAGTGTGAGGAGCGCCTGGTATGAAGGGTGGTTGGTGGTCAGGAGAGATCGATCGGTGTAATGGGTTTTTGTTGCGGCTGCAGATGGTCCTGCATGGTGGTAGGTGAGGCCGCTATAGAGCTCTCCTACTGATGGCGTGGGTCCTGCAAAAGGAAAAACAAATACCCCAAGCATAAAAATGGTAGAAAGGTGAAATGTACATGTATACAGAAATAATAAAGTAGAAATAACAAATTCACTCAGTGATGTGCTTAATGATTTATTTCTAATACTATGTGACACTTGTGATGGTGACTGTGTTTATGAATCATGCATTGAAAGCACGAAGATGCAAGATGTTGATGGGTTCAGGATCATTAAGGCCTTCCATATTTGCCAAATGATATGCTCCTAAACCGTATTTGTGTGTGATAATAAATGGACCCAACCAGTTTGGGGTGAATTTATCGTGCTGTTGGCGAGGCTGACTTGTGATTTGTTGGTTCTCCTTGAGAACCAAGTCACCAATATGATATTCACACTAATGTACCTTACTATTGTAGGCACGGTGAAGGTGATCTTGATATACTCGTGTGTGCTCGATGGCATGGATGCGACGTTCATCGAGGAGTGTTAGTTGATCTAGATGAGCTTGGCGAGTAGTGTCATCATCAATGAAATATTTCATGGATATCCATAAAGAGGGTATCTCTAGATCAAGGGGCATGATAGCTTCTGCCCCATAGACAAGTGAAAAAGGTGTTGCCCCAGTGGGAGTATGAATGCTCATACAATAGGCCCACAAGGCTAGGGGCATTTTATTATGCCAATCCCGATGAGATTCTACTACAATTTTACGAAGAATAGAATAGATGGTTTTATTAGTAGCTTCTGCCTGGCCATTTCCTTGAGGGTAATATGGGGTTGAAAAGCTATGATGTATGTGAAATATGTTGCACAGGGCTCAGACAGTTTTGTTTTTGAAATATTTCCCATTATCTGAAATAATTTGGGAGGGAATTCCAAAGTGGCATATGATATGCTCCATGATGAATGTTGCAATTTTGGCTCCTGTAGTTTGGACCAATGGGATGGCTTCGACCCACTTTGTAAAATATTTATCCTGCGAATGATGAATTTTGACTGCTGGAGGATGCGGTGTAATTTTTCCAATTAGATCCAGGCCCCATTGGGAGAAGGGCCACATGGACTGGATTGGTTGAAGTGCTTGGGATGGCAAATGTGTTAGGTTGGCATGTTGTTGGCATTTGATGCAACGTTTGACATACTTATAGTAGTCTTGTTCCATTTTAGGCCAGTAGTAGCCCATACGAAGAATGCATTTGGTAATCGCCATGCCACTAAAATGGCCACCACAAGTGTCATCATGGGTTTCTTGTACAACCCATTGTGATTCTTGCGGTTCTAGGCAACGCAAGAGTATACCATCATAGCTACGGTGGTATAGGATGTCCCCTAGAAAGGTGTAGTGGATCGCTCTTTGTTTAAATGTTTGGTGTTGAGCATGGGGTAAATCACATGGTAGGAAGCCTAGTTTGATGTATTCCTTGATCTGTGAGAACCATGGGTCGTGAGGTTCGGTGTTTACCACATATACACCACCATCGTCTGTGGGAGGTGTGGGTGATATAGTGAATTGTGTAAGTGTATGAATGGTTACAGATGTTGTGTCGAATGTTGGATTTTGTGGGATAAGGGACCCTAAGGAGGCCATGGTGTCTGCAAAATAGTTAGATGAGCGCAACGTGACTTCGAGGTAATACCATTCAAATTGGGATAGGAGTTGTTGGGTGATCTTCTTATATTTTTGGAGGATTGGGAAATTACATAGCCAAAGTTCTTGCACTTGATTGACAATCAAAAGTGAATCACCTATGATATGGAGGCATTTGATGTGCATAGCATGTGCTTGTTTCAATCCTAGGATTAAGGCTTCATATTCTGCATTGTTATTGGTACAAGGAAAATCAAGTTTGAATGAAAATGGGAGTGGTTCTCCTTCTGGTGTAAAGAAAACAATGCCTGCACCCCCAGCGTGGAGACACCTGGACCCGTCAAAGAACATGGTGAGGTCAGCCACGAATTTTGGTTCGACGTACTCCTCGTATTTGGTTATGTGAAAGATAGAGTCATCAGGGAGTTGGATGAGTAGGGGTTGGTTGTTAGTTATAGGGGCTTCAGCCAGTTGGTCAATAATGACCTACCCTTTGATGGAATTTTGAGATACGAATTCTAGGTCAAACTCGGTTAGGAGCATAATCCATTTAGTTGTGTGGGAGTTGTGATAACTTTTGTTCATCATATACCATAGGGGATTGTCTCGGGCTATGACAAAAGTTGTGTGGTTTAACATGTAATGTCTTAGCTTCTGGGTGGCAAATACTACTGCTAGGCATAGCTTCTCCATGTACCCGTATCTCATTTCGTAGCTAACTAGCATGCGACTGATATAGTAGATAGCTTGCTCTTTGTCGAGAGCATTCTTTTGAGCTAGGAGTGTACCTAGCGCAAGCTCTATGGCCGAGATGTATAGAGTCAATGGTAATTGTGGGTGCGGTGGTGACATAACCGACAGCGATGTGAGGTAGGTTTTGATGGCATCAAATGCAACTTGATAGTTTTCATCCCATTTAAAGTGTACTCATTTTTGTAGGAGATGGTTGAATGGTTGGCATTTGTCTGATAATTGTGCTATAAATTTATGAATAGAGGTAATCTTGCCCTATAGGCTGCATAATTGCTTTAATATTGGAGGAGGAGGCATCTCGATGATGGATTTCACCTTACTAGGATCTACTTTAGTGCCTCATTGGGAGACAATGAATCCTAGTATCTTTCCAGATGTAACATCGAACACATACTTTTTTGGATTGAGGTGCATGTTGTGTTCTAGTAGTCGATCAAAAATCTGGCGAAGATCTTCGAGATGATTAGCACATTTATTTAATTTGGCTATGAGGTCATATACATAGTCTTCCAAATTTTTGGTGGTGTAGCTAGAGATAAAGTAGCAAAGTGTTCTGCCAATCGCTGAACATCATAGAACAAGGAGGTATTGGGTGTAGAAGATTCTTAGAAGAAATCATAGGGGACGGTGATAGTTGATGTGGGTGAAGGCGTATCTTCTAGCATGTCCATGTCAATGTACTCTTCCAAGGTGTGTGTTGGGTGTGGGGGAGGATGTAAGGATAGATCTTGTATCTCATATTCTAATGTATAGGCAATGGTTGGGCGATAACCTAGACCGAATTTTTTGGTAGGTGAGCGGACACGAGGGTTAATGGGTGTATGCAACCCTTGCTCATAACGACCTACCCCAAACCCATGCCAATGAAAGCACTATAGGTAGCGCAAGGTAAATTGAGGGTTGGCTAGGTGTGTAATTGCATCACCCGAGCTAGATTATGGTGGTGAAGAAGTTGGTGAGGGGATTGAAGAGTCTACTCTTGCATATACAAAGTTGGTATGGTTTTTGGGACTTCCTAAATTTATGACAGTTCCAATAGTCAATATCGAGGCTGAGGGACGACCAAAATATTGGGTAGATTGGATAGGGGTGTCACATACGTGGGTGTCACGTATGTTATAGTATCCTAGGCCATTTTTTGTCATGAATATGGATATGCATGGTGTGGCACGCTCTGGCGATTGGGGTGGCGTATCCGAGTCAGATGAGGAAGGAGAAAGTTGGGATTCTCTAATGGTGGTAGTTGAAGGGTGTGGAAGTTCATATGATTTGGGTGTTGGTTGTTTAGGTTCATGATGTTTGGTTGTTGTGGGTTGAACAGGCTGTTTGTTCTGTGTAGGGGATGGCATTAGTGCAGGTGCAGGGATGCGTGGAGACATGAATGTCTTAGGTTTCGATTAGAAGGTAAGAGGCGGTGTCTATGGTGTAGGAAGGATAGGGGCTTCCATATGCGAGGGTGAAGGAGGTAATGTAGCTAGTTGTGTAATGGGTGGCAATGGTGGTTGCGACACCACGGGTGGAAATTGGAATGGTAGAGGTTGAGAGGGTTGTGGAGGCCATGAGAATGGTGGTTGGGAAGGCATAGTATCAGTTTTAGGTCCCCTAGTATGTGATACTAATGGTGCAGATATCGAGGCTTGTCTTGTTGATGAACACTAGGGTGTTGGGGTGGAAATTGGGGAGGATATCGATGCTCCTACTGACTGGTGAGAAGATATAGGGAAAAATTGGGAAGATGAGAACAAAGGCATAGGGGGAAGTTCTGCGATGTTACAAAACTTAAAAGGGTCTCCATCGGCTGGGACACAATGAACAAGTCCATTGTGGATATACTTGAGGCAATGATGTAATGTGGATGGGACACACTACATATCTCTAATCCAAGGGTGACCAAGGAGAATATTGTATTGCATTTCTCCTTGAATGATGTGGAAGAGGATGGGAATCGTACGGATACCTACGCGAATGGGTAGAACTACAGATCCTACGGTAGGTCTCATGGAACCATCAAAAGCATGCAGGTCTAGGGAAGGTGTGGCAAAATGCATTGGAGGGAGGTGTAGGTGATGCAGGGCTACTATGGATATGATACTAATGGATGAGCTTGTGTCAACGAGTACCCACTTGTAGGTAATATCATTGATATTATCTTGTATATGGAGGGGAGGATCGGCTCCTTCACCAATGAGTTTTGTTATCTCATGGTCGTGAAAGATAATTGATGGTTGAAGGCATCATGGGATGTTCCCTATGAAATTGACAAAAGCATTTGTGTCATGTGTCTCTAAGTCAATGGAATGTAGGATGTCATTCAACACCTCACGATGGGGTTGAGACTATTGTAGGAGGTCAAATATGGATAGTCACGCAGGGGCATTGTGTAGCTGATGGGTTAGACTACCATGGATGGTAATCACATTTTGAGGTGGTGGTGGTATGGCATTCAGCCTTTGGGATGCTTGTGGGGACGTAAACTGGATAGGGGGAGAAACAATAGGTGTTGTCTGGGGTGATGGGTACCATTGGTTTCTTGTAGTAAGGTTGATCATGCCTACTACTCCATGTGATGGAGGATCACGTTGGACATTGTTGACTTGGTGAGGGGGCACTGGAGGATTGTTTGGAGGTCTAGGGGGATTGGGTCCTCTTTGATCTGGTAGAGGGTTTTGGAAAATCCCTAGGTTTTGGTTTTATGGGGCTAAAGGGTTTGCTACTTGAATAATGCCCCTATCGATTAGGTCTTGAACTTGCCCCTAAAAGGAGTGACATGAATCGATATTATGGCCACGTTGCCTATGAAAGGGATAAAATAATTACTCATTGTAGTCACGAGATTTAGGTGCATTTGGATCCAATGGGTGAATGTCAGGTAGAACAAGATGGTTACCCTCATATAATCTATGGAATAGGGCTGGTAATGGTTTAGATAAGGGTGTAAAGTTGCATGGTGGACCCTATGGGTGCATACCGTGGTAATATTTTGGTCGAGGTGGGGCAGGTGCATTAGCTTGGAGCACTTGCGGTTGCGGTGTATAGGGTGGAGGGATCGGTACTAATGCTAAGGTAGTAGCTGCGACTTGATTGGTTTTTTGTGGTCGTGGGTAAGGTTGATTCGATGCGGGTCTATTGAAGTAAAATTTGGAGTTATAGTTGGTTTTAGCTCTCAACTTAATCTTTCTAGATTGCACCTTGATATCTTCGATCACTTTTGCTTGTGATATAGCATCTTCAAAAGTATGACTTTGATGAAGTTGGAGGGATGTGGAAATGTGTTTGTGGCAACTCTTGGAAAAGAGTGTCATAAGATCTGAGGTGGGGAGGCTATGGGCGAGATCATGAATAATCACTCTCCATCTAGAAATAAACTTAGTGATGGGTTCATCGTTCATCTGTCGTAAGGCGTAGACATCAAAAAATGTGGTATTTTTCTTGATGTTGATGGAAAAGTGCTCTAAGAAGGAATTGGCCAGTTGTTCAAAGGTGTATAGGCTATGGTGCGGTAGCATGTTGTACCAATCCAATGCTAGCCCAATGAGGGACAGGGAGAAGGTATGCAACATAAGAGGGTTACTACTATGTAGTTGGTAATAGGATGAGCGGTAGTTGCTCACATGTTCTCTGGGATCTTCCTTACCTCTATACTTATCAAATTTTGGTATTTCAAAATGATAGGGATAAGGAGGGATAGGTATTGATGGATGTACTGGCTTGTTTCATAGCTCATCATAGCAAGGCTTTTGTGGCCCATAGCTAGAGGTGCATAGGTTCAACATTTTGACTTCATCTCACAAGAGTTGAAGTTTGGGTGTCATAGGAGTTGAAGGTTGGGCTATGATAGGATGACCTTGTGGATGTGGTGGGTATTGGTATTGTTGTTCTTCACAATACTATGGGGAATATTATTTTGCTTGATCATGATAAGTCGGGTATTGGGTGACATGTATTGTCATGTCTACAGGCACACTAGGTTGTGGGGTAGGCATATGTTGAGGATAATAATACTGTGATTGAGCAACCTACGGTTGTGGCATGGGTACTTGTTGGTTTGGATCCTACTGTACTGGTTGGACCATTGGTGGTGATGACCAAACTGGAGGAGGTGTAAAGAAGCTAGGTGTATCTAGTGGTGGTATAGGTGTCGGTGCTATTGGTGCTAGGGGTGGTCGATACGAGGTATCAAAATATGATATATGTCTCTGACCTGGAGGTTAGGAGGTAGGAAAGCTAAACTATGTAGAATAATTTGGTTGAGTAGGTACATATGCTGCTGGTGTCGGTCCATAGATAGGATGGAGATGGGTAGTGGGAGCCTGAAATGGCATAGGTGGTGGTATCCTAAAGGTCGTCATAGGCAAAGGTGGCTCCAAGGGTTTGGTGTCATGCACTCTGGATACCTATGAGATAGGCGGGAAAGCTGCTAAAAAGGTGGGATAAGCTACCGAGGTAGGAGCTTGGGTTGAGGTGAAAGTATAGGTATACACTCCCGCTTGGGTTTATGTCTCTTGGTCCTAAAGAGGCTATTGGGAGGTACCCTCAGATATGGTGAAGAACGGCTCTTGAGAAGAGGATGGTTGGTACTCTTGTGAGGAGTACGAGCATGCGGTTTGAGGGAATGTTTGCGGTTCCTACTGTATAGGGATATGTTGTGCAGTTTGGAAGGATAGATTATGGCTTCCTACAGTGGATGAGGATGGGTCCGACACCATTCCTACGATAGGGGCGAATGATGCGACCTCGGGATGGGTACGGTTTAGAAGGGAGGAATCATTCTCAAATAGGGATTGAGATAGATTTTGGAAAAAGGGGTTGGGGTGTGCAAAGGTGGGTGACGTGGGCATGACCTCCTCATCTACAGTGAAGGCTGGAGAGGACTATCATGGTGCAGTGTAGATTACATGGTCACAGAATATGGTCGAGGGATTAGGTGAGGATGGGGCTGCAAAGAGTGGGTAATCCTCTACGAGTGAAGTAGCGAGAATTTCACTCAAAGTTGACATCTTGGCATGAGGCATCATGTGTGTGAATTGTGCATCGAATTCTATGCATGAATCAAATGTATCTATAATCCTCTCCTTCATGATCGAAGGAGTAAGAGTAGACTAACTAGAGGAAGGGGGAGGCCATTCCTCCATAGAGCGTGATTTCTCACACGCTCTACTATGGGTGACCACAGGCATAGTGGCATGTGTCAAAGGGGATTTTTAAGAATAAACCCTATGTGATGTAGAATCAAGTGTGTCTACTATGAGTGTAAAATAAGTGACATGTTGTGTGTAGCAAAACAAAATATAGTGTGTAGACAAGGGTGAGTATGTTCCCGATACGAGAGGTGAACTGATCGAACAGATGAGACAAGGAATCAACATGGGGTCTCGGAGGTACAAGGTAACTCAGACGTCAAACTAGTCTATCTATCAGTTGGCTGGAACCAGACGTCTGGGTACTAGACGTCTGGGGCTGGGACGTCAGGAGGCTAGACGTCTTGGACTAGACGTCAGGGGGTGAGACATCTAGAAGGGAGACATCAGGTGGCTAGACGTCTGGGACTAGACGTCTAGGGACTGGACGTCTGGGAGCTAGACGTCTGGGACTTAGACATCTAGGGGTTGGATGTCTGGGGTGCAGACGTCTAGATGTCAGACTGTTGCTATGGCTACTGCTCTCGAATACCTGCAAACAACCCGCCAGGAAGAGTCTTCAACCTGCATAACATTAGCAACACAACCTGCAATAACACTCAAGCATGATCTGCAATACACAACATAACACCAAGCATACACCAATATGATCAAGCGTTGTCTTATTATCTCCAGAAGGTTACAAATTACAATGCAAAAGTAAGGGGGTATTTAAAGGCTGCAAGAGCGGTTCCCCAACTACCTGCGCCAACCGCCCAACCGTTTGCCCAACCAACTAGTTAGACGTCTAACTAACAGTTTAGACGTCTAATTGGCCAGACGTCTACACTAACTAGACGTCTGCCTTAACTAGCCTTAAACCACATGATGACCATTTTGTCTTTTTGTGCATTTAATCCTTCTCTCTTCTGATTGGCTGATTGAACTATACAAACATTATGCCTTATACAAAATGGCATTACAAAATAGCATAAATCAACATTTGCTATATACATTCAAAATTGCTTGGGACATTTTCACAGTCAGTTCCTCATTTTTGCTGTCTGGAACTGCTGTCTACATCTATCCTCCCCTTCGAAGAAGTCGATGTCCTCAATGACTTTCTCCGCTCGGTCTGTGGGGTCTCTGTCTCTGCTTCAGGTGGAACTGGGTTCTCAATGTTGGCAGCCTCTATAACAGCTTCATATTCCTTCATCTGCATCTTTAACAGCTCCCTCTCCTCCTTGAGTTGTTTGGCATAGTTATAAAACTTAGCACATTCTACCCCAAGGTTGTTAGCACGATCTTCTGTCTGTTTGAGAGCATCCAACAACTCAGTCTCCCTCCTCTTGAAGATCTCCTTCATCCGCTGTTCAGATATTGAGCCAGAAGACGAAGGTGCTCTCTGTGCTAACTGCTGCTGTAGGGTTGCCTCCCTTTGGCGTGCCTGCTGCAGTTCCTCCTTCAAGCTTGCCTGCTTCTTTTGCCAAACTTCTTCCTTCTTCTGCCATGCGAGCTCGGACTGATTTTTCTGTGCTGCTAAGTCCGTTGTCTTCTTAACCAGTAACTCTTTAGCCTTTGTCAACTGGGAATTATCTGCCTCCAACTGGCAGATCTGTTGAGTTTTTTCTTCCAGTTGCGTGCCAAGGTACTCCATGGTCTTTTGTAGCTTATCGAGTTCCCCTCTCATTCCGTCCATCCTGTTCATACCTTCCTCTAGGAGCGTTTCCTTCTGCTGTATTGTCTCTAGAGCAGTTTGCAGTTCTTCATCAACTGCTTTCTTAGCTGCGTGTACGCACTTCAAACCTTCCCCCAACCAACACAATAGATGGGCAATGAAATTCATTTGTGCATACATCGATAATAGTTTAGGAGCTACTCCCACCTGTGCTCCTGGTACAATAGGTTGCTGAGGATTCCTGTTGCTATGGCCACACTTATACACTCGTGTTGGCTCCAGATAGAGAGTAGGTGTCTTCTCTGGAAATTGTGCAATCCCCTCCATTGTGGACAAGCCAAAAATGGACAAAGTCCATGGTGTGTCCTGATATATCTCTGAGATGCCCTTCCGCCATGGTCCTTGTGCTGCCCAACTGACCAGTTGCTCCATCTCTCCCTCTATCATTCCTTGCCATTGCTTCCATTGGCCCATGCAAGCTGCTTCAAACTGCAAGCGTATATTGTCCATAATCTCTGTTAACTGTAAAAAATAGTCAACCGCTTGCTGATCCATGTTGTCTGATGGGTCCATAAAATTTGGTACCCATACCTAAAACACTTCAGACCATAGGTCCTTCTGTTCCTCCTCCTGCTCTTTCTCTTGTACCACCTCTTTTCCCTTGGATGTTGTCGACTTATGACTGCTCATCTATGGCTCTACCCTGTTCTCTGAATCGGTCCTAGGTGGAGGCTGCTCTCCCCCTATCTCAGCCACCTCTCCTTGTGAGATTTCTCTTTCTTCCACCTAGATAGGGTCTTCCCATGAGTGTCCTACAGTTCTTGCTTCCTTCGAAAGTCTGCTTCCCTCCACTGCAGGTGTGGTAATCTCTCCCGGATTACCTAATTGTGTTTCTTCATTTGCAGAAAATAGCTCGTCAATTGATACTGCCCCTAATGTTGCCGCAAATGCAGTTGGCCTAACCAGTGAGTCCCCAACTGGCTTCGGTGAGCTGGCACCAACCTGGAATGCTGCTTCTGCAAAATACTCTATGGGTCCGATGTGGACAGTTGTACTGGATCCTGCTACCGGATTGTGAAGGGCTGAAGGGATGTTGAGATCCATCTCCACCCCTTGATGAGTTTCTAACTATCTTTGGATTGAGCGAGCTGTCTCTAAATTCCATTGGATGGTTTGCAATGCATCTTTAGAGAGAGTTGTTGGTGGCTCATCAAACCATCCCTTCTTCTTCCTTTGCACTTGTTTCGATGACTGGGCAACTATCTGTTCTGTGGTTGTTTGCTTTCCTGACCATTGGGTATCCTCCCCTTCTGAAGCAATCACCGTCTTCTCCTACCATGGTGGTTTATGACATATCTGCTTCACTTTCACCTTCTTCGTTGATGTAGTCCCCTTTGCCAGTGGTTGTGCATCAATCCACCGCAAGACACTTGGGGCTAATTCTAGAATTTTCTTCTCTGGTCCAAATTCAGGAATCCGTACTCCTGCTCTCGTGGCTACGTCCAAAATCAGCCCAATGGCATGAAATGCCATGGAGAAATTCTTCGTTACTCTTGACAGGAACGCCTGGATGCGGAGCGACAGATGTTGTGCCCAATCAAAAGCAACTCCTTTATCTATGCCCTGTAAGTACGGAATCAGCCATATGGGTAAATCCGAACTCCTCTGTTCCCCTGATAATCTGGCCATAATAACGTTCATTATCACTTCTAGCCTAGTATGTCTCAACTGCGGTTGTTTGATGCCCCTTCCACCATGGGTGTTGAGCATCGTATCAACTTCTGCCCAGAGTAGTGACGCTCATAATCAATTTTGGCGTCTTCTTGGGGTCTACCCTTTCGTTCACCACTGGCTTACCCTTCTTGGGTAGTCCGAATGTGCGCTGAAATGACTCGAGAGAGAAGTCCACTGTCACCACCTTATCTCCTATGCGCACATAGCTCCTGCAGTTGTCCTCATCGTAGTTCTCCAGCATTTGAATCAGATAACCCTTAAAGAACTCTTTATCAAAGTTTGGGACTTGTAGTATAAAATGTACTCCTGCCTCCTTAAGTCTTCCCTTGACAGGGTTATCAGAAGTTGACTCCGCCCACCATTGTCGATAAAAATCACCCGTCGGACAAGTCCATGTAATCTCTGTGGCGAGAATTGGTGCTTTTCCACCTTGTTGGACTTCCTTGCTCCTTTTTCTAGCCAATTTCGTTGCCTCCCTCCGCATTCTCGTCTGCCCTGGGTTCTCCACTTGTCCGTGTACCTCGTGCTCCTGGTGATGTCGCAGCCTCTTTGCCGACACGGACTCTGTTTCTGATTCTGCCTGACTTGGAGCCTTGCCAGATCTGTGACTCATCTTTCCTGCTCCAACTGCTCAGTGTTCAGTATATTTTCTCGGCTGCCTCCCTAGCCGTCTGCCTTCTCCAGGCTAACCGTCCGCTAGCCACCAGGCTAGACGTCTGAAGTAATTTGCTAGACGTCTGCCTTACTAGGATGCCAGACGTCTGCAATTTCAACTTGGGCGTCTGCTTCCTGATCCAGACGTCTATCTGGACGTCTATTCGGACGTCAACACTCCCTTTCCAGACGTCTGCGTGGTTGTCTGCCAGACGCCTGATCCAGACGTCTACTCGGACGTCAACACTTCCTGCCCAGACGTCTGCGTGGCTGTCTGCCAGACGTCAGCCCTCCTGGCCTAGATTTTTGCTCTGTCGTAGATGTCTGTTGTACCCTAGACGTCTGCTGCACCCTAGACGTCTGTTGTGGCGCGCGTCGTCTTCACCACCCTTCTCGGCTGCTTCCTCTCTTGCCAACCGCGCTCCTTGCCTTCTCTTCTACCTGCAAACTGTTGGAATGGTGAAAAATGAATGTTTAACCTCCTTTTATAGCCTCTCATGCATGCCATAACGGTTTCTACAACCACCACCTAGCAACCGTCTCCTCCATGCGCGCCACCTAGCTAGACGTCTGGAATTTAGACGTCTAGGGGTGCTATTTTGTCTTTTCCTTTTTTTTTTGATCATTTAATATCTCCGACTAAACCGCACAGCCATGCCGATGCGGACTTCGAAGATATCTGGCATCTCATTCCTGTGATGATTGCTTCGACTATCAAAACTGCTAAAACCATCATCATCCCCTATTTCTGCTTCATCCGACTCTTGTCGTCTTCGACGATTACTTCGTCTATGGCGAGTTTTGGGCTGAGGTTGCTCTGGACGTCTTACTCTATTCCTTGGTACAATTCGCCAGTCCGACTGCTCTGCTTCTGGTTGTTGTCTGGCTCCTTGTTCTGGCAACTGGTGCCTACTTCCTTGATGTCCCGTGTTCTACCAACTTCTTTCTGCTACCACCCGTATTTGCTCCATCCAATCCTCTACCAGACGGATTTCTCTTTCATTTGGACTATCGGTATTTGGATCAAATTCTTCAATTACATCCTCCAGGGGTCTACTCACAGGGTTTTGATGTGCCAGTTCTACTGCTGGGGGATCCGGATGTCTCTGCCATGGAATCTGTTCCGTGCTTCCGTCATGGCACCGGATGATTACACAATCATCCAAGTAATGGAACATTTCCCCTCTATGTTCTGGTCGATCAAGTATGTTGTAGTCAGGTTGTTGGGGTCTCGATTGTCTCCAATTTTGGTTATTTCTTCTAGCTCTTCTGCCTCTTCCTTAGATTTTGCCATTCTATGGTTGCTCAACAACTCTTACTTGATCTCTTCATTCTGGATTAACATTCCCATTCCAGGTTCCTCTCCTCCCTCGAACCTGGTTCCTGTGGCCTCGACCTCTTTTCGATCGAATCTCCCTATTGTAGGGTTGTCGTACTCCCAACTTCTCAAGATTCGATCGGTCCCTCGGTCGTTCTTGATGACGTCTTCGGTTCCTATGAGCTCACTGAGGTTGGCCCATAGGACTAACCTCAAGAGCACGTAGTGATGGGTTAACTGTGGCCATACCCACTGCTGGACCTTGCGGTTCAGCAAGTGGTCTGGTCGACCTAGGGGTATCCAGAGGTGAATTTCTCCCACTCTGGTTATCGGGATGGAGGTTAACCATGCTCCTCCCTTGGTCAGGTAAGTCTTGGTCATCGAGTGGCTCTGACGAACCCTCCAGATTCTGCAAAATACCTCTATTTTGGCCCTGATTAATGAGTTCGGCCCGAGAACTCCCTTCTTGGCATTGGTTTTCTGGGGTTACGTTATGCAAAATTCGCAACCTTCGGTCCACTCTTAGCAATCTCCTTCGCCACCTGGCTTCCTCGAAGCGCCATTGAGGTGCACATTGTGCTAAGGCTACCTGATATTGTTCTAAAAATTCTGAGTCAGTACTTGAATTGTTCGCGTTTTCATATGCAGATATGGGCCAGTTGGAAGTTGCATGGACTCGACGTTCCAGCCTTCTCACTTCCCTTCTGTGTCGCCTGAGGTCCAATTCTGCTAGCCTGTATCTGGCTACTTCTTCGCGTTCAGTAGGATGTTGCATGGCTGTGGTATATGGAGTTCTGAATCGTCGAGGTACTGACAATTCTGCTACTTCATCTGTACTTGTTTCAGCAATGTTCAGTCTCGGCATCTCTTCTTCTGAAGAACTTCCACTCCCGATCACCTGTGTTTCATCTACAAACCATACTCTTGTCTGTTGATCATGAGTCAGGTGTCGTGGGCTTCTCTAGGGACTTACTTGGGGAATGTCGGGATCAGGTTGATTTTCATCACTACTTGATTTATCCTGCCAACCTCTTTTTCTTGTTCCCTCTGTTGCTACCTGGACATCCCTCCAATTGATTGTTGCCATCTCTTCTCTTGTTATTCTGTAATTGGTAGTTGAACTCTATCCTGCTTCCCAGACCCTCGGTATTTCAGGTGATTCCACTTGTTCTTCAGATCTTGTGACTTGTGCTTCATCTGAGTTTGTTGAATCTTCCGAGTTCAGTCTTATCCTTAATGTGGCTGAGGATGAACTCATGGACTGGTCGTCTGATGCTACTGCCTTCTCTCTTACCCTCTCCCCTTGGTCTGCATTGGGTAAGGAAAATAGACTGCTTGCTGGTGAGTTGCCCGATTCAGTCCTTCGTTCTTCATCCTCCTGTTCCGCCCATTCATCTCTGCGTACCTCCTGACGTTCTTCAATTCTCTCCATAGTGGTCTCCAACTCCTGGATGACTTGCTCTCGCAACTGGCTATTGTACTGTCTCAGAGTTTCATACTCTTCGTGCAATCTCTGAGTTTCCAACTGCATTTGTTGTAGAATTCTCGCCCCCTCTTCGTTTTGTCCTTCTCCCAAAATTTGTAGGACAACTTCTGCTGGTACCTGAAGTTGTTCCTCTTCGCTATTCGGAGCGGGTTGTTGTAACTGTTGTTGTTCACCTCTTCCAGTTACCGATCCTTCTTCGATTCCAAATAGCCATTCCAGGTTATGACTTCCCTCCTCCCGAACAACATCACTCTGCTCGTCATTGTCTGGAGTTTGAGTACCTGGATTTGATTCCTCTCTCCTGGTTCCGGGATTTCCCTCTGATTGTTCTAAACCGATCATGTTTATCTGAACATGGGGCCTGTATAGTTTTAGTTTAGAACCATTTATTGCTTCGGGGTAGACTGTTCCATCCAGTTTCCTCAGTCTGACTGCCCCATTCTCCAATACCTCTTCCACTTGGAAGGGTCCAAGCCATAAGGTTTTCAATTTCCCAGGCTTGATCTCTCTTTTTCCATTATACTTGAGGACCAATTCACCAGCCTTTAGGTCCATCTTCCGAAGATGCTTGTCATGCCAAAATTTTCTCCTTTTCTACGATATCTCCGTTGCCCACTGTGCCATGACCCTTTTCTCCCCTAGTCGAACCAATGCTGTCAGCCGCTCCCCGACGCTCTCTTCTTCACTTAGTCGGTTGTCGACTGCTACCCTCAGGCTTGGTACCAAAAACTCTACCGGTACCACTGCTTCTTGCCCGTACATTAGCTGAAAGGGTGTATGGTTCGTTGTCGGTTTGAAAGTAGTCCTGTACGCCCACAGTATTGCTGGTAATCATTCCTCCCAGTCGGCTCCTTCCACGTCGCATGTCTTGTACATGATAGAAACCAAGATTTTGTTAGTTGCCTCTGCTTGCCCGTTCGCCCTTGGGTAATACGGACTTGACAAGGAATGAAAAATCTTGAATTCCTTCGTTAAGTTCTGAATAATCTCGTTCACGAAATGGCCTCCTCTGTCACTTGTCAGATGAAGGGGTATCCCAAATCTGGTGATCACTTGTTCGTACAAGAAACGAGTCGTGCTTCTTGCCGAATTGTCAGGTAGGGCTCTAGCTTCCACCCATTTTGTGAGGTATTCTGTAGCGACTACAATATATCTGCATTTTCTTCTGCGACTTGTCCGCAATGGACCTACAAAATCCAACCCCCATCTCTCGAAGAGTTCCTGAGGTTGTGTCGGATGCAAAGGCATGAAGTCCCTCTTCAATGGCTTCCCCGTTCTCTAACACGTATCACATGCCTTGACAAAAGTTGTCGCATCGTGATAGAGGGTGGGCCACCATAGACCTGCCAACAACACTTTCCTTGTTGTTGCATCTGGTCCCATGTGTCCTCCTACCAATCCCTCATGTGTCTCCTTCAGGGTCTGTTGAACCTCATCCTCCATTATGCATCTTTGCAGAATCTGATCCTCCCCCATCTTGTAAAGCAATCCTGCAATCAAGGTGAAGGGTGCTGACTTTGCAATCACTTTTCTTTGTTCTGCCATCGTCATTTCTTTCGACAACTCTCCTGTCGATAGGTATTCCCCTATGTGTTTGTACCATGCTGGTATGGCACTGATCACAAATAATTGTGCATCGAGGAATTCATCAGGTATTCCTCCTTTTGCAGGTTCTCCGAAGTGTATCCTTGATAACTGATCGGCTATTACGTGCTTCTTTCCTGGTCTGACGACTATCCAAAACATGAACTCCTACAAGGTGATGAGCCATCGACTTACTCATCCGTATATTGTTGGCTTGTTTATCAAGTATAACAGAGCCTGATGATCCACATAGAAAGCAAATGGGTTAGCCAACAAATAGTGTCTAAACTTTTGCATTGCATACACCATTCCCAATGCTTCCCTCTCTGTTGTACTGTAATTTTTCTTGGCTCTTGACAGTAGCCGACTTGCAAAATATATGGGCTGATCTAACCCAAATTGGCCCTCCTGAGCCAAGGCACATCCTATTGCAAAGTTTGAGGCATCGACATGTACATGAAACTCCCTCTCCCAGTCTGGAAAAACTAGGATTGGTGCCTTCACCAAATGTCCTTTCAACCCCTCAAATGCTTCTTGGTGTTCTTTTGTCCATCTAAACGGGACACCCTTCCATGTAAGAGCATCCAATGGGTGTGACATGAGGGCATAGTTCCGGATGAACCTCCTGTAGTACCCCACTATTCCCAAAAAGGTCTTTACTGAGCTTACATCATGTGGCTCCTCCATCAGCAGTACTACCCAAATTTTGTCCGGGTCGGGTTTCAAACCCTGTTGGCACACTATATGCCCTAGCAGTTTCTCGTAAGGCACCATCAGGACGCACTTATCTGGATTCAACGATATGCGGGCGTTCCTGCATAGTCCCATACACTCTTCTAATGCCTTTAAGTGTTCTTGCGTCCGGCCATAGAGTGACCAGTCATCCAAAAAGGCTTTGAAGTTGCCTGTAGCCATCTTGTCGAAGATGTATAAGATGATTCTCTGGAAGGTGGCTGGTGCATTGCACAGTCCAAATGGCATTCGGTTGTAAGCGTATATCCCATTCTCCACCACAAAGGTTGTCTTCAGCTTATCTTCCTCCGCAATGCTGATTTGGTTGTACCCCAAGAATCCATCCAAAAATGAATATATCTCGTGGCCTGCTACCTCTTCTAGAATGGAGTCTATGAATGGGATTGGAAAGGGGTCCTTAATAGTTACGGCGTTCAAACTTCTGAAATCCACGCAGATTCAGATTTTGTCTGCTTCCCGTTTGAGCGTGATTACGATGGGAGACACCCATTCGCTTGTCGTAACTTTAAAAATTATGCCTGCATCCAGCATCTTCGCAATCTCCGCGTTCACCCGAGCTGCGTACTTGGGGTTCATCCTGTATGGTCACCTCCTAACAGGTTGAGCTCCATCAATCAACGTAATCTTGTGTACACATAGTTCGGGTGGAACTCCCTTTAGGTCCTTATATGTCCAGGCAAAAACATCTTTATACTTCATAAAGATCTTAATTGTTGCCGCCTTCAGCACTGGATCCCAATCATCTCCGCACTTAATCATCTTATTCTCATCTTCCTCTCCTAGGTTCACCTGAATCATTTTTGGTCCTTCGTACTTGATCGATTCAGGGTCCCTCTCGGCTTTTAGTACCTCAATGGGGTGGGTTGGCTTATCATCAATAGTTGCTTCCCCCATTGTATATTCTGCAAAGTTTTTGGGAAACACCCACTTCTCTCTCTTTATCCTTTTCTGTTGATGTCTGTCTCTTGTTACTGTTTTCCTCTTCGGGTTCTCTCTTCTTATCTTCCCGTGTTTCACCTTCTGTAGTGATGCATAGGCATTGCGGAGCGAATACCTCATAATCCTCCATCTGCCAATGGAGTAGACCCTTATCCTGGTCTTGCTCATCCTCTGTGCATTCCTCCAAGTGCAGCACTCCTTCTTCATCCGGTTCATACCCTATTTCACCTTCGGATAACGAAGATTCTGAGTCATCTAAAGTCGCGATGTCCTGGCTCACTGTCTGATTCTTCAGATTAATCACATACTTGTGCTGCCCCTGTTTAAAGGATAGACGCTCTTTCTCCCAGTTATGGTTGACTTTCACCATTCTCAACCATCCGTGTCCTAGCAATGCATCATATGTGGGCTTCTACATAGCTATAATTACAAAATCAAGGACAAAGTCCTGCTCTGCTATGCGTATTTTTTGGTTCATCAAAACGCCAATTGTTTTGATGTCGTATTGATCAACACCATACAACTTGAAATTCGGAGATCTTAAGGCGGGTTGCCCAATAGTCCGCCATGTCTTTTTTGGCATCACGTTCATGCTAGACCCTCCATCCATAATTACTTGACTCAGTTTATGGTCCAAAATCTCCATATGGACCATAGCAGGTCTCCTTCCTACTTCTATCATTAGAATTATGGGGTCTATGAATTGCTCTTGTTTGATTGTTGCTACCTGTCGTGGTTCATCCTTCTTCTTGATGACTTCGTCGATCATAGCATACAGCTCAGGTACTATGGTGAATAGGTTCGCAACCTTCACCTCCACCGTTGTGTTCAGTACCTGCACTACCAAACCTTCGATCGATGCCTTCTTACTTGTCTTCGGCCTCTTCAACACTTTCTCCAGAACTAGTCGATTCTGCTTCTCTTTCTCTAGTTCTGTCTGAATCAACTCCTGGGCTTCCTGCCACCACTCCTTCTCTTGGGCAGGATTTGGGTATTGCTCTATCTTTTTGGCCTGTGCCCTTGTCACAGCCAACACCTCCTTCTTTTCCTCCGTTACTGGGCTCACTTCCCCAATGCCAATCAAATTGACATTCTGAGTCCCGCTGGAACTTGCTTTGTTCGGGAAATTTGCCTCCGTATGGTTTCTTGGCCCACACCACTTACACATTTGTGTGGTGTTACTGGTATTGTTACTTTTTGCATTCTAGGGTTTTGAAAAGTTCTTCGCAAAATGTCCCCATTCTTGACAATTCCGACATTGGATGATAGGTCGACCATCAGAGTCATACTGTAGTCGACTCTGACCTCCTTGTCTGCCGCCTCTATGATTATTTCGGTAGCCCCCGCTTGTAGCTCCTTGTCCATTCCTTGTTACATTCGGTTGCTCTTCTTGTTGTATGGTCATAGTCTGATGTCGTTTACTTTTCAGGTTGAATGGACAGTCTGCGATGGAATGTCCTGCAATATCACAGATGTTACAATATGTCGTCTTCGGGAAGTTGACGTTTGTGTGTCCTTCCGTCTTGCAGTTCGAGCACCAGATTTATTTTTGGTCTTTGCGAGTATCTCCTTTGACTTCTTTTAGAATTTTATCAAATTCCCTTTTAAAGGAGTGGATTGTGCTCTGTACTTTGTCTTCTTCATCACTGTCTGAATCTTCATTATGCTTCATATGTGCTCCAATCCCCGTAGTCATCTACTTACTCTCACTTTCAAAATTCTTTGCTTTCTCCAGTGCTTCTTCATATGTTGAGGAAGGTACTGCCTTCATATTTTTCCTATATTTTTCCAGTAATCCATCCAAAAACCAGCGTTTCACCATGTCGTCGACAGGTGGCATTTCCATTTTATCAGTTAGCTGCTTCAGTCATCTATTGTAACTCTTGACATCCTCATCGGGTTTCTATTTTGTTATGCATAGTTTCATGATGATGTCCGTATCATCTCTTAATGGTCAAAATTCTTCTATGAATGCTTTTCTCAAGTCTTCCCATTGCACAAAGGCCTGTGTACTCTACTTTTTCAAATACCAGTCAATCGCCATGCCACGTAGTGTGGCTAGAAATAGTTGCAGCCATTCTGTATCCTGCATGACTCCATTTGCTCCCCAAATGGTTATGCAAGTTCCCACATGCCTTGATGGGTCTTCTTTTCCCTCGCCTAAAAAAGGTGGGCACTTCTGTTGTACTGTCTTACTACCAATACTTGCCATTTGATTTGTATTTTGTCCCAGATTACTCGATGTTGATGGTTGTGTTGTTCGATTTGGTTGTCTGTCTATTGTTGATGGTGCAAAGTTATATCCAAATAACGTTTTGCCCAACTCCAATTGGTCTCTATTCCACGATCTCCTTCGCGAATATACCAATCTTGGTTTCGGTCGCCCTCCCCACGAACCCTCGCGTGGTTGCTCAGATACAAGGTCTTCTCCTTCAGTATCCTCTTGCCAACCGTCTCCCACTGGTTCGGGTGTCACCGTCCTTTCCTCAATAATGGGCACTTCTTCCGCTATTTTCTCTTCATCTTCTGTAGTCACCGATAGTATTCCTATGTTCGTACTCTCTTCCTCCTCAGGATTCCAGACTCTCTCTACGTTCGGGTGGGAGATCTCCGTCGCCTCCCATGATCTTAAATTCGCCAGCCATGCACTTCTTCGCACCAGTACCTATGTACTTTCTTGTAACCTGCGATCAGTCATTCACCTATTAGCTTTGTCACTTATGCCTCTTAGACTCAGAGTTCGATTTTTAGGCAACGATGCCAAATGTAGACAAGGGTGAGTATGTTCCCGATACGAGAGGTGAACTGATCGAACAGACGAGACAAGGAATCAGCATGGGGTCTCGGAGGTACAAGGTAACTCAGACGTCAGACTAGTCTATCTGTCAGTCGGCTGGAACCAGACGTCTGGGTACTAGACGTCTGGGGCTGGGACGTCAGGAGGCTAGACGTCTTGGACTAGACGTCAGGGGGTGAGACGTCTGGAAGGGAGACGTCAGGTGGCTAGACGTCTGGGACTAGACGTCTAGGGACTGGACATCTAGGACTTAGACGTCTAGGGGCTAGATGTCTGGGGCTGGACGTCTGGGGTGCAGACGTCTAGATGTCAGACTGCTGCTATGGCTACTGCTCCCGAATACCTGCAAACAACCCGCCAGGAAGAGTCTTCAACCTGCATAACATCAACAACACAACCTGCAATAACACTCAAGCACGATCTGCAATACACAACATAACACCAAGCATACACCAATATGATCAAGCATTGTCTTATTATCTCCAGAAGGTTACAGATTACAATGCAAAAGTAAGGGGGGTATTTAAAGGCTGCAGGAGCGGTTCCCCAACTACCTGCGCCAACCGCCCAACCATTTGCCCAACCAACTAGTTAGACGTCTAACTAACAGTTTAGACGTCTAACTGGCCAGACGTCTACACTAACTAGACGTCTGCCTTAACTAGCCTTAAACCACATGACGACCATTTTGTCTTTTTGTGCATTTAATCCTTCTCTCTTCTGATTGGCTGATTGAACTATACAAACATTATGCCTTATACAAAATGGCATTACAAAATAGCATAATCAACATTTGCTATATACATTCAAAATTGCTTGGGACATTTTCACAGTCAGTTCCTCATTTCTACTATCTAGAATTGTTGTCTACATAGTGTGATGTGTTGAGACCGGTCTATGATCATGCAAACAATGATAGACCAGAATCAAATCTAAATGCTGAGAAAAATAAAGTGTTATGTTCATTTTGTGTGTTATAATGTTGATACTCCCTATGTAGAATCACGGGTAATGAAGTGAATACTCTAGAAAATTGGGAATGTCATCAATAACAAACCTCCTGCAACACCCGAAGATGCATAAGATAGAATGGTACCGCAACATGCAAATGGTGACATGTATGGAAGGCGCAGTAAAATGGTATCCTAAAGGGGTGGAACTCACTATGAAGTGAGTTCACAATATCCTCTCACGAGAAGAGGTGGCACTGTTTGATACCTGCTACCAGCATACCCATGCTTCCGCTTCACCCTCAGGCGGGCTTAGTCAAGAATGATAGTTACCAATTCCACAAATTATACTAGCCTTGTGGATGAAGGTGCTAAATCCTATCCCACTCCGTAGGTAACCGCTGGTGATGAAATCCAGGGCCCAATCGCAAGAGTAGGGGGTCTCTAATGATGAAATCTAGATAACCACTCATGTGGGGCTGCTAGGTGTCTAGGGGGTGAGCCAATGGAGAGTGCAACTCGATCGACATCAGTATCAAGCAATGGATTTGGGATGAAGTCCAATCTCACCACTTGTTTAAGTACCACGTGAGTGTGTGTGGGTTTATATTTCACTATCGATTATGCGAGATAAGAAACTAGCTACTTGCCTTTTCAAAAGAGACTAACCCTAATATATTTTCAAAAGGAAATTATTAGATACTATTCTTTGAAGAGAAGTATTCTAGCCCTAAATGCCTTTGTGAAGCAAACTAATCTACTTTGGAAAGCATAGAAACAAACAATCCAAGTGTGTGGAGTGAAGGGGATTAGAACCCTGATTTAAAATTTTGAATGCAAAAATTTCTTTCAAACAAAGGAATAAGGGATTAGGAACCTTAATTTGTTGTTAGAATTCAAAGACATTTCAGAATTAGAAGAGAGGATTAGAAACCCTGATTTACTTGAACATATATAGTTCTTTCTAACAATGAAAGCTATTAGTGAAATGAAATCAATGTAGGCTTGTGCTACATGCAAGATAAAAGGACATATGCAAACTTATTTGAGAAATAAATTTTATGAACTTGCTAGAAAGTTGCAGGTCCTAAAAAAATTTCAAAAACTATTGCTTTAACTACTTTGCAATGAACCCAAAACTAGGCCTAGTAATGGTCATTCAACTAATTAACGCATTTATACTTCCAAAAATTTGCAACAAAGGTAGAAAATTTGAAAATACCTACATTCTGATGCTAAGGGGGGTTTGTTTGGCCCCTGAAAAGATCACCCCAGCCGATTTGGGGGTTTTTGAGGTGTTTGTGCTCAAATTGCGACTCGGGTCATGAATTCTCCCTAAATCGTAGGGTGGGTCATGAATCAGGTGAAGAGGCTTGAAATCCAAGATCTGTTGGCCTAGGATGGTTCCTAGGGATTTGGAGGTTTTAGTGAAACATAGTTATGGTACCTGCAATACAATAAAATAGAGGATAATTTTAGATTTATAATAAAAGTGAACCTAGCACTATCCGTTGCGGGGGTCCCACTGGGCGTGCCAAAATAAAACGGGTAGAAAACTGCATTTGATAATTTAACACATAAACATAAATGATGCATTAAATAGAGAAATTGTATTCCATTGATATTAATGAGCATGTGTTACAAGAGGGCCTTGATGCCCTTTATCGATATCTATTCCTAAAAAGGTTACAATCAATCTGATGCTTTCTTCTAGCATCCCTTAGTGTAGGTGGGTTTCGATGTATGCAGGCCACCGCAGGGTTATTGTTTGAATGTTGTTCCTCTTCCTTAGATCTGCCAGATAACTTATGAAAGACTTGCAAAAGGGGTTTAGTGTGATGGGAGGCTTGCCTTAGTCAGGCCCCATGTTTAGAAAGACAAAAATAACTGTAAAACTGTAACAAAAATAGAAAGGAAATATGCAAAAGATAATAACATATTGAAATAGAGCTTACCACCCAAATCTGGAGTGATTTGGAGTTTGCAAATGCAATTTGCGACCCGGGTCGCTAATTGGGGCCAGGTTCGCAGGGCAGGCTACAAATTGAGTTGTGATGCTCTTTCGATGAAATATCTTTGGTGGGTCAATCCTAAGGCAGCTGGGTTGCCTCTGTGTGCTATCAGAATCTATGTGTGTGCTTCGAAAATGGACTGTGTGCTATTGTCTTTCCATTTCTGTAGAGTAACAGTACTTTGTTGAATTTGGGAATTAGACATAATTAGGGGTTTAGGACCCTTTATTTATAGGCAAATGCAAGGTGCAGGGGGGGTTAGATAGACTAAACCTAGGTTTGATTCTGACTAGGGTTAGGTTAATAGATGCTATTTGGCAACATCTCATTCTAAGTAGGAAATATCCTATAGCATGTTTAGAGGAGGATTAAAAGAAAACCCTAGGAAACCCTAAATTGGCACATGTGGGAGGATTTGATTAACACTAATTATGAATTAAGAGTTAATTAATCCAATTTTGCCCTAAAAAGGGGCTTAAGTGAAGTCAACATTAAATTAGAATTTGATAATTGACTTTTAATTGATTTTACCAATTAATACCCCGTGGGGGGTGTTAATTGAGTGTAAATGGGCTATGCATCGTCTCAAGTTGCCGTCTGAAGGTATCTCAATGCATAAGATGTGGTTTTGAGGGCTTTTTAGGGTTTTGGGCCTAAAAGTCATTTGTGGAAGTCTACACGTTACTATGGTGAACTTATGGAAGTCTACGCATGTCTACATGTGTCTACGCATGACTACAATAGTTTACAATATACTAAGGATGTCTGGAATCACCTTTAGATATGTAGAAATAGCAATGTGTGACGTTTGGGTGTCTACACATGTATTTCAGAGGCTATAGAGATGGATGCCAAGTTGCTACTTGACACAAATGAAGAGAAAGAAGAGGAAGATTCCAAAGCACCAAAGGTCCCATATTTCAGATTTGGGGAATCACACTAAAAAGGAAAGGAAGTTCTAAAATATGAAAGCAAGGAAGCATCTAAGATTTGTGAGTAAAATTCCAAAGTTCATATGGCTCCAAATATTTAGTTTGGATATTATTTTGAGATAGGTGAATCAAGTTCAAAAGGAGAAGAAACTCTTAAAAAGAAAAGCAACGAAGAAATTAAGGAAAAGGATTTAGATACTACAAAGAAGTTTCAAGGATGTAATGCGCAAGTTGAAAATGATCATAGGGATAATGGTCAAGAAAGGGTCTATGGATCAAAAAAGTTAGAAGAAACTTCAAAGGAAGAAGGTATGATTTTTAGGGACATTGCTTCTCATGTAATAGGATTGGTCATAAAGCTTTTCAATGCAAAGGAAATGACCAACATGGTTTTGGTTTTAGAGCTACACAATTCAGAAGTCATGGTCATAATGGTCATGAAAATAGAGCTTCACAATATAGGGTTCAAGAAAGGAATGGATATGGAAATTACTTCAAGAAAGAATTCAGGACATGGGCACCATCCAAAGGCTACAATATCAAGTGTTTTAATTGTAATAACTTTGGACATATTGCAAAATGGTGTAGGAATCAATTCCAAACAGGTTCAAGGCAAGAAGGTCAAGTAGTTTCAAGACAAGAAGGTCAAACAAGTTCAAAACAAGAAGAGCAAGGAACTCATCGAGAAAAGGATATCAAAAATATGTGGAAGGAAGTTGACAGAGGAAAGAAACAATGTAATATGGGAGTAAATGTACTCCCACCCCAAAATTAATCACCTCAAGAGATAAGGTGGTGAGGGGGCTAAGCTTAAGAGTCGTATATTTTAGCCCCATAGGTGTCCCTTTTGCCATTGATGTCAAATGGGGAGAGATTGAGTAAGGGGAAGAGCATTGATTTAGGGGGAGCAGCCTCCAAAGAGAGCATTGAGTTAGGGGAAGTAGCCTCCATATAGAGTATTGAGTCTGGGGGAGCAACTTTGATTCTCAGAGATGACTTTTGTAGTGATTGTAGTGATTTGCATTAGAGGTGTTGCCATCAATGACAAAGGGGGATATTGTTGGAAATTTAAGTTATTTTATGTTGTCATTGATGTCACATTGAGTTTTGGTGGCAAAATCACTTCATAGATAATCATCTATGATATTTCGGAGAGCATGGATATATACAGGGTTTTTATGAAAACCAAGGCAGGAAAAATAAAAGGTTTTATTTAAAACCATGGTGGGCTTATGTGGAAAGGTATTTTCATAAAAACCAAGGTGGAATTTTGTTTCATCGAAAAAGGACCTTCGATGATGAAGATATTAAAGTTTAAAGTTTAAGTTTAAATTAATGGAGGGCCGACCTATGTGCAATTAATGGAGGTTGGCATATATATATGTAAAGGTTTCAATTTATTTCGTAAATGAGGCATATTATATATCGTCGGAAATATTATTTCGAGGGCTATTTGACTAACTTATTTAGAAGGAGAAATAATGTGTGTGTAAAGAGATATTTCTTAGTTTGCAAAGGGGTTCCAAAAGTGAAGTTTACCTTGTTTTTTTTCAAGAGGATTAATTCTTTCATGAGGTGACAAGGTATGCAATATTGTGATTTAGTTTATTTTATGGTATAAGTGGTTTTGGGAGTGAAAAGGTTATGCAATGTTTTGATTTATTTTATTTTATGGTACAAGTGGTTTTAGGAGAGATAAGTAAGTTGTGCAATTAAAGGCCTTGTTGATGATTATTGAAAAGTGGAGTAATGTTAATTATTTTGTGATCTACTAACCCTTGTGAAGATTGGCAAAAGAATTTTGTATTGAGTGTGGTAGATTTCCAAAGGGGTTTCTTCACTTCATAAAAGGTATGAGCACATTCTCCTATTGATTGTTTATGGTGGTTGATTTCTAAAATATCATTGGATAGAAAAGGATTGATTGTGGTTTCCTTTTCGAAAGTGATTGGTTTAATGCTTCAAGGTTTTCTAGTTTGAGAGTTGAGGTTAAACCTTGTTTTATAAGCATTGTTATTGAATCCCATTGGTTGTGAAATAACTTGAGTTAGAAAATAACATGAGTATCATTGTTATGTGAGATTTTTGGTTGAGCATTGTTGGAAACATTTGAGTTGGTTGATACATACTTGGACTAGGGTTTTGTGAGAAAGAGTTGTCCCTTGTGATGATTGGTTGATTTGAGTTGATTGAGCCTAGTCAAGTGATGTGTGAAGTGATTGTTCAAGTTCTATGAAACAAATTATTCCATCATTCTATGTTGAGTTGAGATTAAGGTTAGAACATATTGAGTCTCTAACAATTCTCTTTATGGTTCTATAAGACTTGAGTTGAGTTGAGGTTGACTTGAATTGAGTTGAGGTTGATTTGAGTTGAGAGTGAGATTAGAACATATTGAGTCTCTAACAATTCTCTTTATGCTTCTATGAGTTGATTTGAGTTGAGTTGAGATTGATTTGGGTTGAGAGTGAGTTTAGAACATATTGAGTCTCTAACAATTCTCTTTATGCTTCTATGAGTTGAGTTGAGATTGATTTGGGTTGCGAGTGAGATTAGAACATATTGAGTCTCTAAAAATTCTCTTTATGCTTCTATGAAGTGGATTTGAGTTGAGATTGCCATTCATTGTTGAGTTCATTTTGAGTACTACTTGAGCATGATTGATTGAGCCTTTGAGAAGGCCTTTGGGATAGATTTGTGGACAATTTTGGGCAAGTTCTTGGTGAGCTTGCTAGAGCAAATTTGGGCAAGTTCTTGGTGAGCTTGCTAGAGCATATTTGGGCAAGTTATTGGTGAGCTTGCTAGAGCAGATTTGGGCAAGTTCTTGGTGAGATTGCTAGAGCATATTTGGGCAAGTTCTTGGTGAGCTTGCTAGAGCAGATTTGGGAAAGTTCTTGGTGAGCTTGCTAGAGCATATTTGGACAAGTTATGTGTGAGCTTGTTATTCAGTTTTGGAAAAGTTCTGTGTGAGATTGTTATTCATATTTGGGCAAGTTCTTGGTGAGCTTGCTTGAGAAGATTTGACAAGTTTTTTGTGAGATTGTTAAGAAGTTTCTGTGTGAGCCTATTGAGCAGGTTCTTAGTGAGCCTATTGACAGAGCTTTGGAGGTGACAGAGTACAGAGGATGGAGTCTCATTGGATAGAGATCCAGAAGCAGCATAGTTGAAGATAGATCTGAGTGAGGAGTCTTCAAGTGGAGAGAGGTCCACCAGTCAGTGCAGCAGAGATACAGAGTCTTCTAGAATATCACATAGCCAGAGTAGAAGGGGAAATAGTTCTCCTATGGAAGAGATCCATGAACTTGAGATTAGAGGATCAGCATCTCCTTTGGATAGAGATCCATAAACTTTGTAATTGGGAGTGATTCCCAAAGTGATTGATTGAGAAAGTTTTAGTAAAGGATTTTCTCCGTGGAGTAGCCCACATTGGGTGAACCACGTAAATTGTGGTGTCTCTATTATGTATGGTTTATGTGCATTACTTTTATTACTGCTATTGATATTGTTATCTTTACACAACATAAGATTGAATTGGAAGAAAAAGTAAAAAGTGGTCTTATACTGTTCACCCCCCCCCTCTCAGTATAAGCTTGTGTTCTTCAATATGGTGATAGAGGATATCCGTGTCTAAGGCCTCTATTGGCTTTAAATGATTCTATTACTAAACCATTAACTAACACTGAATATGAAACTATAGAGACACAAAATTTAATCTATTTGACCTTTTTTTCCAATTCTAAACTTTTTTAATACTACAAAAATAAAATCCCATTTAACCCTATCTTAGGCCTTACTCATATCAAGTTTTAAGATCATTACTTTCTCTTTTCTTAAAGTTGTTGAATGCATAACTTCATGAGCTACTATGATCCTATCGAGAATATGTCCCCTTTCACAAATCCTCCTTGATATTTTGAAATAATTTTGTCTAACAATGGTCTTAACTAATTCACCATCACTTTGGAAATAATCTTATATGTCATATTACATAGGCTTATGGGTCAAAATGAATCAAACAATTATGTAGACTTCTTTTTTGGAATTAGGGTAAGATATGTTGCATTTATTTATTAAGGTATGTATTGTTTTACCCTAGATTGTTCCACTACCACCAATAAAGAATCCTTCACTATATCCCAATTATGTTGATAGAATTTTGTAGAGAGACATTTTGGATATGGAGATTTATCCTTATTAAAAGAAAAAAGAGCTAGATGAACTTCTTCTAGAGTAATAGGCTCCATCAGTTTCCTATTATCTTTATTTATTATAATTAAAGGAAATTCTTGTAGAAGTTTATCATTAAGAACTTTAAACTCCTCTAATCCTAGAATATTCTGGTAAAAAGACCTTGCTTCCTTTTTTATTTCACTCTGGTCTTTAATCCAAACCCCTTCTATTGATTTAATTCTACTAATTTTGGATGCTAATCTTTGTACTATTGCCATCTTATGAAAAAAATATGTTTTTATCTCCTTTTAAACAAGTCTATCTTGATTTTAATCTCCAAAATTTCTCTTTCTTACTCAAAATATTATGATATTCCCTAATCAACTCCCTTTCCTCTAATCTTGGATTGTTATGATCACCTATTTGGAATTTTGAAAGTTTATTCTAAAAGATATTTCCAATAGGTGTTCTTGATCCATTCTTTTAATTTAGATGTCACTAATTTAATTTGATATGGAAGTGCATACAACCCACTATTTCTTAAATAATTCTACGTTTGTGTTATCATATCAAAAAATTGAGGATGATATTCCCACATCTACTCATATTTAAAATATGATATTTTTTGAATTCACTTACCACCATTTTAACTTTTATTGGCCAATGATATGAACTAATCCTTGTCAAGGTAATAATTTTAGCACAAGTCCCTTCATGTAGCCAATAATATGAGAGAATGCATTTGTCTAATTTAGGTTTTGGCCTCTCTTGTTGTTGTTCCATGTATAGTTATCTTCTGCAAACTCAACCTCCCATAGATTATTATTTTGAATAAAAGCTGATAAAATCTCTCATATTTTGGGTTAGTTTCCTAATTCTCCTCAATTTTTCATCCAACTTGGTTATGGCATTAAAAGCTCCTATGATCATGAATTGGGTTCCTTGGTATTTACTTCTCATAAAGGCTTTGATCCCATTCCAAACTTCTAATCTACCCGACTGAGTTGTAGGTCCATAGATATTGATAGGGATGAAACAAATATTTGCAAAGAAGTATATGGCTAAAGAGGTTCTCCAATGCCTAGTTTTATAAATGGTTACATAGGAGGTTCTAATAGGATTTCAGCATGTTAAAATTCTCCTTGTCACTCCTTCAAAATCTATTGCATCCCACTCACATCTCACCTATACTGCTTTCATAGTTTTGAAAACTTCTTTTGTCATTTTAGTTTCCTGGATACAAAGAATATCAGGCTTATTACTTAAATAGAGGTCTTGGATACACCTCTGCTTTGAGGGGGCATTACCACACCTTATATTCCATGAGATGATCATCATATCTCATTAGGGTCTACTAGCCCCGCCTAAAAATCATAAATATCATTTGTTGTTTGGTAAAAAGAAGTTCAACCAACTTAGTTTGTGTTTCTTTATTTATGTTTTCTCTTGCTTCCCTAGATCTCACTTGATAGTTTGAGGGTTTTTCTCTTTTTGCCTTACTTGTATCAGGAGTAGGTCTTATTATTCTATTCCTCAATATTCTTTCACAACTTTCTTTTTCCTCATATTTATCCTCTCCTAGATCTACTATGGAATCTTTTGACTTGTCCTACTCATTTTTTGGTATTTCCTTATTAATGGTAGATGTATTAACATCTAACACTGTATTTTCTTTAAAAAAAATTTCTCCTAAATGGTGCAAGGTACTTCAAAAGAGTCTTCAAAATCTGATTTAACACATTCTTTAGGTTCATCAAGAATGTTCATCCCTAAAGCAATATCATATTGAATGGTCGATTCCTTGTTAATACGTTGAACCTATTATATTGTGTCCTCTAAGCTTTGATCTATTTTTTCTTCATAGGCTAAAGCCTCAAAAGAGTTGGTATTTCTTCCAATATACTTCCTTACTAGTCTCTAATGTTTATTTGCTTTCATTTGTCCATTTCTAGTTTTTAGAAGTTAAAACCATCCTCATCCATATCCATTTGTAAGTTTATATTGCAGTTTTCTACATATGATTCTATTGGGCTTTTCTTAGGGCATGATCTCTCAATATGCCCCACCTCATGACATCTTCTACATATAAAATATATGTTCTCATAATATATGGTTTGGGTTCACATATTATCCCCATACTTAAGAGTTATTGATTCTTGTAAGGTTTACTTATATCAATCATGACCAATATTTGAGCATAAATAGCCAAGAATCCATCTTTTGTAGTTTATGAAATCTCAAGGAAAACTCCTAGAGTGTTGTCTATTGCCTTGAAGGTATCTATTTCCCAAAAATAAATGGGTAACTCATACATCCTAACCTAGATTGGTACTAGAAATAGATTTATTTTTTCAAGTAAAAATCCTTTATACCATCGGGTAAGGAAGAGTCTTGCTCTTCCCATAAACCAAGGATCCCCTTTTAGGATTCTATCTCTTTCTTCCCTAGAACAAAATATGGCTAGGAAGAAACCTTTGGGAAGAAAGGATAGAATCACTCCTGGATACTTTCAACTCCTATCAATCATTTTTCTCAAGGTTGAAGCCCGTGGTCAATACCCATTAAATTTACCAAAAACTAACCTATCTTTAAGTAGCAAGGATCGATCCTCTATGGTTTTCTCACTAAATTCTACTACTAGAGATGATTCTAAGCATTTAGCTATAAATTGGTCCATGGAAAGGAAACTAAAACTCAAAATCTACTAAAATTTACCAAAATATCCTATAGCACATATAATATTTGAAAAAAATTATAATAATTTGCAAGCAAAATTTCTAAGATAAAAAAGGGAAAAAAATATAGCTAAAATATTTTATGCCCAAACAGAATGTCTTTGCCTCACTAAAGCCCTAGCCCTTCATTGCTCCTCCCATCATCAGAACTTGGCTGATAGATATTTGTAATTTTTTTGGGGGGACTTGAAAAATCGTCACTACCCTTCTTCCGAATGACTTACTTCACAGGGTTGTATTTCCCTTAATATTATTCGAATTCATTCGTATAACCACTCATTTTAAAGCTCTTCAAATTTCATAAAAAGTGGTTCAAAAATCAACTGAATCAAACAACTCTTCGCAAAAAAAATGATTCGTAAAATATAAATTAAAAAAAAAATTATCCTAAAATAAATTACATATAATATTTTAAATATCTTAAAATTATCCAACTTCAACCAAATTAAAATTTAAAACCAAAATTACATCAAAAACTTTTAATAAATTTTAAAACTTTAAAAAACATAAAACATTTTAAACCATACTAAATATTAAAAAAAAAAATTATATTTGTTTCACCAAGCGTAAACCAAGATTATGTTAAGAACTTTTAAAAGCGTTCCAAATAAAAAATAAAAAATAAAAAAAAATAATCATTCCAATTTCCAACCCCCACCTTAAAGTCTCTTGCCAAAACAAGGAAAAAAACTTCATGGAAGTGATCTAAAACTAAAACATTACAGGAGGGTCGGAGCGATGGAGGGAAATAGGAGCGCGCGAGGGAGGGGAAATCCGTGTGGGAGAGGAAGAGGGTTTGGGCATGGATCCCGTATGGGATCCGATGCAAGCCCTATTGCAGATGATGGCGATGACTTTGTTCTAGATAGGCGCGGGATAAGCATACAAATGAGTGTAGAATCTCTAGAGACAGATCGCATGAAGACCTACGTGGGTTGATTCATGAGTTTACCGCATCTGAGAATCCTTTATTTGTTGAGTCGATGCCTGATGAGGGTATTTTGAAGGACGGTGAAGGAGATACGAAACCCTATTTGTTAAAATCGGTAGAGATTGTAGCGGAAGCCAAAGGAAAAAAAGGCTCGAAACCAAGCTCATCGATAAAGAAGACAGAGCCCGCGCCCAGTATGCAAAAAAAGACGTCGATGATCAGTCATTACGGCTCTGTGGTTGTTTCAGAACCATCATGGGTGGATGATTTACTGCATGAGCATGGCGTGAAAGGTGAAATTGCTGATGATTTCAAATCTGGGAAAGAAGAGGGCATGCAATCTATTTCACCAAAGAAAGCTTCTTTTGCGTCAATGCTTAAAAAAGACAACCAACCCAGTGATGCTACTATCAAGGGTTTCGACGCAGCAGACTATCACATGTGTGAAGATCAGGGTGACATCAATGGGGTGCCTATGTATTCCAGTAAAGGGGAACAGGAAGAGGATTTGGCGCTCAAAATGGATCGCTTGGATTCAAAAATGGCTGATGAGGATGACGAGTTTACATTCAATGTTGAAGACTATGCAGAGTACAAGAATGCTAAGAAGGATTTTGAGTCTAAAGGCATTATTTTATTCTTCCTTCGAAGGGTTCCAGATGAAGCGGATTTTCAGAAATGGATTCGTCTCAACTGGGAAGCGAAAGGGTTGCATGTTAAATCTTACTGGGGATTAGGAGGGTGGTATGTTTCGGTTCTTTTTGAAAGGGCAGATGCTGCCAGACATGTTTTGCAATTTGGCACTTGGAATATTGTAGGATCCACAATGTTTGTTCAGACATGGCGGCCTAATTTTGATCCAAAAAATGGTTCTCAGGCCCGTTATCCTTTATGGATCAAATTTGTCACCATAAAAATAGAGCTTAGATGCATGCTGCGATCAATGGCTCAAAGGTTTGGAAGGATTCTACTGGACCCTTCCAGAAATATGTCTCTCAGATTCAGCCCGCGGGTGTGTGTTGAGGTAGATCTACAGTGCAAGTTGCCCAAGCATTTAAATATTCTCACTCTGGATGGTCCAATATTACAAGAGGTGCATTATCTCAACCTGCCCAATGCTTGCTTTAGATGTCAGTCCTTGGATCATATGATTAGGGACTGCCCACTTTGCAAAAATCAGCAATCAAAGAATGTCAAGGAAAACAATGAAGCAGAAGAGACTTCCAATTCAGTGGAACAAGAAGGAAAGGAGAAGGCATCCATGGCTCCAGAGAAAGGGGAACACTCGTAGGGTGTGGGCCCTGCTTCTGATCAACAGGAATGGAAAATTGTTTAGAAGAGAAGTGAGTTAAGGAGTTCCCCTTTCAGACCAAATAAGTCAAGGAAAGGTTGGGCTTCAGAAGGGAATAACATTCCTGTGCAAGGTGGTGCTTCAGAAGGAGAGATGAGTTTGGGCATGCCTGTTGTAGGGGAGGATTCTGGGACTCCGCAATGGAACACTCCTATTGTGGCTATGGTGCAGGGAGGTAGTGATAGTGCTGATAGTGGAAGCAATAGGTTCCAGGTCCTCAACTCCCTGGTTAATCAATGAAGTTCGACATAGTTTCGTGGAATGTTAGGGGGATGACACTCCCTACTCGTAGGACTTTGGTTAGCAGTTATCTCAAAACTATTTGTGTTGATGTGGTGTGCCTTCAGGAAGTCAAGATCTCTAGTTTTGAGCTTCATAATTGTTTAAGTAATTCTTGGAAAGGAGCTTGGTGGAGTTCTTCTCATTGGCAGGGCTCTAGAGGAGTTGTTTTGGTTGTTAGACAATGGCTTGCTTCTCTTTTACTCAATTGGGGTGAAGATCCGGAAGGTCATATTATCTGGGCAACTTTTGTTGTGGTCGGGCAGGTTGTTGGTATCTGTTCAGTGTATGGCCCTAATTTGGCTAGGGATAGGGCAATTTTGTGGGATTGGATGCATGCAAATCTTCCTGATGCATGTTGGATTCTTGGGGGTGACTTCAACATGGTTGAATGGGAAGGTGACAGGGAGGGTGGCTCAAGCAGTTGTGTTGTTGGATCTGAAAAATATTCTTGGTCCAGACTTAAGGCCACTCTTCAGGTTTTTGATGCTAACTTCAAACAAAAGCACTTGGAGTCAGGAGGTTGGTTCACATGGTCCAATAGGAGAGCAGGAACTGACAGGGTGTTTGCTAGATTGGACAGGTTGTATGTTGACAGTCTATTCACTTGTGTTGGTAGAGGAACGAGATCAGTTGATGTGGATCTTGGAGCAACTGGTTCTGATCATGCCCCCATTCACTCTTGTATTCATGTTGGTGCTATGATGGTGGAAAAAATAAATTTACCTTTTAAATTGAATGTGTCTCATCTGGAATCTGGTGATTGTAGAGAGCTGATCAGATGTGTCTAGAATCTTGAGCCTAGACCCTTTGAGAAAGGATGGATTTCTTGGTGGGATGCAGCTATAAAAAGAGTGGTCAAATTTCTAAGAGGATGGGGTAGACTTTTGGCACGGGGCAGAAGAAGAAATATGAGATCTCTTCATCAGAATTTGGAGACGGACAGGAAGAAATTGGAACTTGATCCCTTCAATGTGAATTTACAAGGGAAAATTGTGGCTCTAGAAGGGGAAATCAAAAATTTGGAGGATTACATAGGCAGAGGAGCTAGAGTGAGAAGCAGGTTGCAGTGGCTGAAGGAGGGTGATGCCCCGACACAATTTTTCTTCAACCATATTCGAAGTAAAAATGCTACTGAGAAAGTTCTTGCTCTACAGAAAGAAGATGGCACTCATACTGAAGATGAAACTAAAATCAGGGACCTTTTTGAGAGATATTTCAAACATATTTTTGTTGCCTATGAAGATTCTATTTCTGTACAACATGCTCGGGAGCTGGTCAGAGAATGTGTGCCTAAGAAGATTGCCAGCTATGAGAATGATCATTTATCTTCTAATTTTTCTAAAGAGGAGCTCTTCAATGCTCTCTCTAAAATGAAAAATGGTAAGTCACCTGGCCCTGATGGTTTACCAGTTGAGTTTTACAAATATATGTGGGATTGTATTGGAGATGATTATACTAAGTTGATTAAAGAAGTTTTTGATGGAGTTGGTTTCTCACCATGGTTAAATCAAGGGGTCATTAGGTTGATTCCTAAAGGCAGCAATAAAGATAAGATTGGTGGTTGGCAACCAATTACTCTCTTGAATGTCTCTTACAAAATTGTAGCTAAAGCTCTTGCTCTGAGAATGAAGAATATTGCTTCTAGAATTGTGAGAGAGGAGCAAACTGGTTTTGTAAAAGGTAGATTTATCCTTGATATAGTTTTGTCCATTTGGGAAGCTATGGAATGGGCTGAGGAGACTGGACAATAGGCTCTTTTTTTTAAAAATTGATTTCGATAAGGCTTATGATAGGGTGGATTGGACTTTCATTTTTAATATGCTGGAATGGCTTGGATTCAATGGTGTTGCGGTTCAAAAAATCAAAATGCTCTTCTCTTCAGCTTCAGCCAAGGTAGTGGTTAATGGTAAATTATCTGAGGATATCCAGTTGTTCAGATCCATCAGATAGGGCTGCCCTTTGGCTCCTCTGCTCTTCGTTCTCTCTGTTGATGCTTTGGGCTACATGCTGGAACACAGAAGGATGGTTGGATGTATTAGAGGGATCTCTCTTCCCGAGGGATATTTGTTGAATAGTCACTTTGCTGATGATTCCTTTCTTACTGTCCAACTAGATAAGAACTCAGTTTTGGGTATGCAGGATTGTCTTCAACAGTTCTGTCTTGCCTCTGGTGCAGTTGTTAGTGAAGCAAAGTCTGATTTTTGGCTTGTTGGAGCTGACTCTCTTCCTGGAGGAATTAGTGTTGGATGGAGGAGAATTGGGGATGGAGAGATTGTAAGGTACCTGGGCATTCCCTTTGGCAAAAGGGTTTCTCTTAAGTCCATGTGGGACTGGTGCATGGACAAATTTGAGAAGAAGATTCAGAGATGGAAGCACAAGATGATCTCCTTTGCTGGAAAGCTTACTGTGGTAAGAAAAATTCTTCAGGCTTACCATATGTATTATTCGTCTTGTTGGTTGCCCAATTCCACTCAATATAAGAAGTTGGAGACATGCATTAGGAATTTTTTATGGTCCAATATGGATGGTACTAGGAGGGTTCCTCTTATAGCATGGAAATATTGTACTATTCCTAAGGTGGGTGGAGGTCTTGGCCTATTAGACATTCAGCTTCAAGGTAAGATTCTTGCTTCGAAGTGGATCATCAGATGCTTAGATGGTGATATTGGATGGCAACGTATGCTCAGGTACATGATAAAAAATTATGTGAATCTTGATGGCTTCCATGGGCAGTTCAGCTTTGAGGATATTGTGGGACATCCTAAAAAATTCAAAATCAGAGGATGCATTTTGATTAAAAGAATCTGGGAAGCCTGGAAAGTGGTGGTTAAAGGGCTTAATTGGGACTATTTGGAGAATAGAAGAGGATGGACGCTCTCTTCCAAGGCAATTTGCCTTTGGAAGATGAATGGGATTTATACTTCAGATATTCCCAATATTTAGTGTAAAATATTGAGTAAGAAAGGAATTTTTAGATGGGTTGATCTCTGGGATGAGAATTCTGGTCAATGGATTCCGTGGCAGCAACTGCTTGTTAAGTTTAAACTGAAGCCTTCAGATAAATTTGTGGTGCAACAAATTCAGGGCCTTTTGCCATCTGAGCAACTTTATAAGCTTACAAATGGTCTTCCTGGTCCTATCTGGAGAGACTGGAGATGGCTTTATGGTAAGCCAATTTGGTGCTTCAAATCGGCTAAGCTTTACCATTTGATGACTCCTTCTATTCCCTTAGGGGATGTTTTGAATGCCAGATGGGGTATTACTTGTCCTTTCAAGAAATGGAGGAAACGTTTGGCAGGAGTATGGAGGTTCCGAGTCTCTATGCAGTTAAAGGTGTTTGCTTGGCTGGTCATTATGCAGGGCCTGCAAAGTAAGGCTAGGCTTGCTAAATGGCTACTTTCTTCGGATAAATGCTCCAGTTGTGGACGAAGTGAAACCATTAAACATATTTTTTGGGATTTCCCAAGAGCAAGGAAGGTGTGGAAAGAGGCAAAGTGGATATATAGTCCGGTGATTCAGGAACAACTTAGGTGGAAGGTGATTTTGTTTGGGGACCAGCCCAATTGTGCGGCTTTCAGAAGGATTTTCTGGCATACTATTAGACTCTCTGTTTTGTTCATCTTATGGAAGGATAGATGTAATTTGGTCTTCAATAATGAAGACTCTGTTGTTGCTCTCACTGTAATTCGGGCCCATACTTTAATTACTGAGCAGTTGAAAATTTTTAGGTCTGATATCTTGAAAGATTACCTTAGAATTGACAAGGGGCTTAGAGCGGATTGCTTGCTGCTTTTGCGCAAGCTGATGTAAGTTTGGAAGGCTTGTTTCTTGCCTGTTGTTGATGTACCTTATTGATTATTCGTTAATATGATGTATTTTTTCAATAAAAAAAAAAGAAAATAACTTCATTTGTGTTTCATCGAACTCAGGAGCCCGCTCCATGGAACCCGACCTAAATGACACACATCATTCCTTTTATTGTTTTTTTTTGTTATATAGGAGAGTTGGCTACAACCACTATTTTAGTAACTGGCAGCACAACTTTCAAACCACAGGGACTGCAACCACCAAACCTATCTATCTCGTTAATTGTTGACCCGACGTGAGATGGGGACCGTCGATCGCTCGGGGTTTGTACCGTCGTCGTCGGTCTGGCGTGCACTCAGAGGATTCAGAGCAGACTACTACCTTTGCAAACTGGCACCACCAAGGTTTGAACCTAGGTCTCTTCTCAACAAGTGCCCATCCAAACTAGCACTTACCAATCCACCTAGCCCTTGAGGCTATCATTCCTTTTATTGTTGTTTAGCCAAAGATAAGGTCATGTTTTAATACCTAGAGCCAAAGACATGAGTTGGTTGTGAAGATTAGTGTTTGGTACGGGAATCAATTATGCTTGCATCCCACGCATTAAAGATTTACCCTAAAATTTATAGATAGATAGGTATAAGAGAGTTATTAATAAATTTATTTTTATTTTATTTTAATGTAAAGTTGTTATTAATTAGTTTATTTTGTTCCAATTAATATTTTATAGTAAAATATTTTAGTAATATTAAATTTAATCTTAGATCTTCTAAATAAAAAATATTAATACAATATTTTTATTAATAAAATTATTTACCATAAATATTAAAATTATTTTTTACATTGTAAATGTCTTAGTATGAGAAATCACTGATAAATAATTTATATATTTTCTTTTTAAGGATTTTCACATTCTTTGGAGTTTATAAAATCAATGAGATGAGTATAGAATGCAGATGGTTCTTTTAAAGACTTTCATTGAGATGAATAAAGAACAAACCCGGTATTTTTGTGCAGCACTGTCCAATAAAAAAATTAATATTTTTTTAATATTTTATAAATTCTTAACATATACAATTTATATGGTATTTTTCTATTATTTTCTTTTTCTTATTTAAGGTTATGGAAGGTTCAATAAAACATTGTGACCTTGATATCAGCATTTTGATAGGTCTCCTTATAAGTTTGCCTTCTCGATCAGAGGCCCATAACGTCAATGTTACCTCTAACTCAATCGCATGGTAATTTCGCTTCCTCTGAGTCAATCTCATGGTAATTTGGCTTCCTCGATTTGAAGAATACAAGGTCAATGTTAGAAAGGCTTATTTCATGCATGTATTAGGTCCCAAACAGTATCAGGAATCCTCAGGGCTCCATAATGGACTCTGTCATTCTGGACCTCATATTGTGATGGAGGTCGTGTAGTGTAGACTTGGTGTTATTTTTAATAATCAAACATGCCAGATAAAAACTTTTGTAAATGTTTGGTACGGTGGATTGGACCAGATGTGAATCATGTTCTTCTCCCATTAAAAACATCATCACAGTAAGCACTTGGCGGCCACCGAAATTTTTTTTTAGGATAAAGTATGGGTTCTTACCTGCAAGCACTTTCTACTAATCAGTCTATCTGTTTCCCATCAAAAGTTTTAGAGTAAAGCTTAAGTTTTTGAAAGGGACCTTAGTTTTTTTGTATCAACTCTTGAACTTGAGTTTCAATGAAAACTCAAAGATATTATATTATTATTATTATTTTGATACATAGGGGATCCATTACATTCATAGTCCTTTTTATTATCTAGGGTTCAAATCTTGAGGCTGCCCCATATAACCTTTACACTTCATTGTTGTTGGAGTTGCCCCCTATAACCCTTATTCTACCTCATTTTTGTTTACCCAACGTGAGAGTACCTACCTAGAATGCACTCAGCAGGTTCAGGTGAGACTATTACCTTTGCAAATAGGCATGCCCCCAAGGTTTGAACCTAGGCCTCTCATGGGACCCCAAAGACATATTATTACAATAAAATTTTAAGGTAAAACATAGTTTCTTTGGAAAGGGTCTAGCCTCTTTATATCATGGTTTGAATTTGGATTTCCAACGATAACATTTTTTTCTATATACATAGGGAAGTTGATTACATCCACTCTATTTTTAGTAACTGCCAAATGGTTACTAAATATAGGGTTCAAACCACGGGAACTGCTCCCAACAAGCCTATCCCATCTCGTTATTGTTGATCCAACAATCCAACATGAAGGGGACCACCGATCACTTGAAATTTGTACTATTGTTGTTGGTCTCACACGCACTCAAAGGATTCAAATCAGACTACTACCTTTGCAACAAGCATGTCCTCGAAGTTTGAACCCAGGTCTCTTCTTGGTAAGTGCTTGGATTCAAATCAGACTATTACCTTTGCAACAAGCATGTCCCCAAAGTTTGAACCTAGGTCTCTTCTTGGTAGACCAAACAAACAATTACCAATCCACTAGACCAATGAAAACATTATCACTATAATATTTTTATGAGACAATATTTTAAAATAAAACACTACTTTTTGAAATAGGTCCAACCTCCTTTATTAAAATTTAGACTTAAATTTTTTTTCTTGTAAGGTTGCGGGTACAGCTTTCTTTTCTTATTTATAAATTCTAAAAATGTCTTTTATCTCTCGTTGGAGGTATGGATGCGACGTGCACTATCATGAATCCAAATTTTCAAGCCACGTTTTTTAATATGTGAGGAAGATATGACACGCTTTGATAAACTTTGATTTTGGCTTTTTGAGGTTTGAAAGTAAAGAGAAATAAATAAATTCTTCCTTTAGACCTAAAAAGACTGATCTGTGGGGAGACTCTATTAAAGTAGAAAACAAATAAATGCTTAAGAATTTGACATATAAAAAATAAAGTAGTATTTAATATTTTATTAAATTATAAGTTATTTCAGAGAATAACATAAACGTATGATGTATAATTTTAATAAGAAACAAATAAAAAAAATAAAGTAGTATTTAATATTTTATTAAATTATAAGTTATTTCAGAGAATAACATAAACGTATGATGTATAATTTTAATAAGAAACAAATAAATGCTTAAGAATTTGACATATAAAAAATAAAGTAGTATTTAATATTTTATTAAGTTATAAGTTATTTTAGAGAATAACATAAAAGTATGATGTGTAATTTTATCTTATTAAATTTAAAATATAGGTATATTTAAAACTTTAAAGTATTTACTGATTATATAAATATAATAATACATCTCTCTACACAAAATAGGGATTAAGTATTTACGGCTATTGTTGGAATAGTATGAGGTTGAACATATTTTATTAAGCTAGTAACATTATTTATATAAATATTTTTGTTCAATATAAGAATAATTATACAAATAATATAATTTTCATAATTGATGGAAATCTCAATTAATCAATAACACAAAACTTATATGTGAGTGATTTTAACCATTCAACTTATTGTCTTTATCACATTAGATGATGTAATAAATTCTAATATTCCTCTTTATTACATCATTATCTAGACATGGGTAGGGATACTAAAATTAGTACAAATAAACATATTAGAGTATGAATAGGTACACATTCAACTATTCACAACAAGCAATAGTAGGACTGACCTCACTATGCTTCTTCAATGAGAATGACCTCACTGGACTCTTAACCAAGGATAGAGACAAACTCATCTATCAATGTCATGCAACACAATTGGATAGGGACACACACTCTATCCAACATCACAATTACAAACAAGGACACACACTTTTGTTCACAATAATTATGATTATGATTGGGGACACAACCAATCATAGATAATTAGTTGGATTGGGTCTTATTGATTTACATCATATTATGAATGAGTACAAAATTAACCATTCACCTTGAGTGCAACATTGGCCTTAATTTGTCCATACAATCAACAAGGCAGATGGATGGTCCTTACTACTACTACCAATTCAACATTGTTGATCCTCAGTCACCTAGTGCTTACCGAATACAATCTTCAAAATTACATTAAATATGATATTTTAGAGCATTTGGAAAATTACATATTAAACAAAATTAAAAACGCCTCCCCTCAATATTAACATTTTATTTGAATGAGACTTGAGAAGTGTTAGGTACCACCTATCATACATTCTAAATACATTCAAAAGAACTCTTTCATAACTTATTTATTTATTTTTCGTTTTTATTCTTTTTACAAGAATTAAAAAATCTAGTTTTTTGTATGACAAGGAAAGTGTAGCGGTTAGGGCTTTGGCCTCTCTTTAGGGAGGTCCAAGGTTCAAACCATAATGTACCCAAAAAGGGATTATGCTGGATGGTAGCAACTAAGTGTTTTTCGATTGACTGCCCTAATTCAATGCCCTAGAGGGTCGGGGTCCCATTAACTTCGTCTAACCCAACGAACTAGGATTTATAGTAGCAATACCAAATGGTGTTATCAATTCCCTTATGTATTCTTAAAAAAAAAAGTTTCTTTTATTTAAATTACCTCAAATAATAAATAATATCTATAACTTAGGCTAGCATCCTTAAGCTCCTCTCTTCTTACTTCTAAATACTAGATCCTCGCTAAAGATATTGAATATTCAAGCATTTGAATGGGATATGAGTGACACTTCTCTAATTGATTTTTCTCCATACTCCATGCTTGCCATGGTCTCATACATTGGTCGATTCAAAGTTTCAAGAGGTTTAACACCCACAATCCCTCCAACTATTCTTACCATGCCAATGATTGCCAAAGGCAACCAAGGACTTGTGTCTATGGTAATGACCACTAGTGGTAAAATTATGGTATCAATATGCTTGGCTAGGCCAGTTAAACCCAATTTAACATTTCACACTACCATTGGAAATAGCTCAAATATGTACATGTAAAACAAGTTATATGTTACTGCCATCTCGAATATTCCCATAAAACCACATCCCACTTATATACATATTAAAAATCCAAGGTGTGTCCTAATCGATCCCTTGGGCTTGTGGATAAGGATCAATATTACACTTCTAATAATATAAGAGACTTCACCCAAAACATGGTGGACACAAGCATAAATCTCCTTTTAAATTTGTTTAACAAGGATACCATGGGGGAAAATGCAAGTATTTATACATTTTTATTTAGGAACACGCTAACATATTAATTAGTATTGGTATTTACAACTTTCAAGCCCAAACTATGGTAAATCACTGCACAAGCAAACCAAATGAAGACCATTAGGATAATTTTGATATCTCATCAAGGGTGATGTGACTAAAGAGATTTTTAGATACCTCTTCACCTTCCCTTGATTCTCTTCATCATCTAAGATAAATGAAACACCTTATGGTAGTGTGTTTCTATTTTGGTCTCTAATGGATCTCATGATGGTAATGATATCTTTGAGCCTACCTCTTACTAAATATCATCATGAGGACTACGAGACGAAGGGTAAAACAAGTATGCAAAATAAAACTAAAGGAATCAAAGTGACGATATATGTGGATTCCATGTGCAGTACCAATATGATATGGTTGGAAGCACTACCACACCAAGGAAAAAAATAGAACATAGACATGTCGATAAAGCCTCGTTTTCATAGACCCATAGGTTTCATAACCAAGATGTATGCACACAATCCTAATCCTCTCATGCAAATTCTCGTAAATAGAGGAAGTATCACATAAATATAGTAATTTGGTTACAACATCGTTAGAACATCTAATATGATGTTTAATGCACAAACCATAGTCAACACCCCTTTCCTGCCCAATGGTGAATTTGAGAGGTGCCTGCTTATTTTGGCACCAAAAAGGTAGCCATAGATAAAATATATATTGTACCACTTACGCCTTATGTTTATCATCATAAATAAGGTCCACTTAAAGCTTCTTAAACATGCATGGAATTTAATTGCTATTGGCTACTTTAACTCAAGTTTGATAATGCAATCCTTTGGTGGTAGTAGACTATAGTGGTGAGAGCTTCATGAGAGATGCAATGGTGCTCTCTTAATCTACTTTGATATCATATGATGAAATAGCATGAGGCTGAACAAATTTTATTAATCCAATAATACTATTTATACAAATAATATTGCCCAATATAGAACAACTACACAAATAATGCAATTTTCATAATTAATGAAAATCACAACTAACAACATAACTCAAACAAGAGTTGTTCTAACCATTCAACTAATTTTCTCCTTATCACATCCACATCATATGATTTAATAAGTGCCAAAATTCATATAATACAAATATTTGTATTAACATCTTTGTATAACTTTACATATGTTCACATCCCAAAATTTATTTACATTTAGTAAACATGTCATAACAATTTATTGAAGATCTATTAGTATATATAATTATGTGGTGTGAACAATCTTTCTTATAATTTCTTGTAACATTCCTTTCTCCTTTATTTTTTAGTGTTTTAATTATAAAGGACAAATGGAAAATATTTCAATAACATTGTCCTTGATCAACTAGTGGATCTTCTTCACTATATATATTTTTTAAAGACAACAAAGAGAACTTTTTTTATCATTCTTAAAAAGTTCATTTGATGTAAGTATACATATCGGAGGAGGTAGTGGACTGATCGGTTTTTACTGAGTGTTTGTCAGCTTGTGTTCAAGTCCTTAATATTTTTGTTTATAAAGAGATTGACCATAAGGTAGTACTATTCATGTTTGAGAAGCCTAATTTCACAATGATAATGACAATTAGATTAGTTAAAAGTTGGGTATTTTAAAAAGATAAGCCTGCTACTTTTTTAAAGTACTTTTTTTAGAGTATTGACAAAAGAGTGCTTGTATTCAAAATTAGTTTGAAATGGAGCAAATAGACACTTATTTGGGTATGGAGAAAGTTATAAAATAAAATTGAGAGTTCAAACTCATGCTTATGAATAAGTATTATTGAATATTAGTGTCCATAGGGAGAGTAACAACTAAATATTGATGAAGATTAGAATGGATGACAAAACATGCTTGTATGTCCACTTATTTGAAAAGGAGATGCATACAACTTGCATTTTTCATGAAATTTAGAAATATGACAAAACTATTGGGATTTATTTTCTTGAATTTTGGTACTTTTCCAAAGTATGATTCAATATCCACAAGTGATAATTGCAAGATTGAATGATTGGTTGTAATGTTTGAGAGGTATTAAAGGATACATTTAGCCCTCATATCAAATATGCATTTGTCTTTTTGAGGGCATCATTATATTAAAAAAGTAATGTAAGCATAATATAGTCACATCTCAATCCAAATAGAGGTTCTTAATAAGAATAAGAGGCACATGGCATTATCATTGGAATAAAAATTTTATTTTCTCTATGTACAAAGGTTTGTAGCTCCCTTATTGTTGAACTCTCAAGATTGTGAAGAGATAAAGTTGAAGGTGTCTTCATTGCACTTAGGTATTAAGAAGACAAAATGAGAGCATACACAACTTTTTATGAATAAATAATATTGCATAGTAATATATTTCATTAGAGATTGGACTAAGGTATTTTCAAAAGTAATAAAAAGTAATGTCAAAACATAGGTATAAAGAGGGGAAGTATTTTCCTTAATAAAAGAAAACTAAATACAAAAAGCAAAACTATATATAAACATGTTGATGAAGTTACACAATGAAATATGTTACGAGCTCCAAGGAATTGATAAATGGATTCCCTTAAATTGTACTAGAATCATAGTTTGTTATAAACTTATAAACAATGGTTGGTAAAGTTAATTAGTTACTTTATTCAACATACAAGGCTTTGTTATAGTAACAAGACTTTTTTCTTAGGCTTGTGGTTTAGATCTTTTTACTTGATGAATATGATCTAGTCACAAATCCTAAGGAGTTTACCCTTGAAGGAAGTTGTAAATCATGTACTTATATATTTATGATGTTAAAAAATACATTAAGATTTCACCACATTTTTTTTAGAGCTATTATTAAGACGAAAAATATTATATTATACAAACCTTCTTCCACATGCTTTATCGTTGATATTGTTACTCTCTTTTAATAAATAAAAACTTTATTCCTAACACTACAAATGTATGCTATTAAAAAATAAAAATGCACAAATCACCTTATAAATCAACAAAATATAATTGAAATAGTGATCCCATGCAAGGGGGGCTATCTAACATTTCTCTTAAAGATAATTGGTTCCATAAGTTTTTGTTCAATCACAAAAATAAGATAATTGGTCCCATTATTTTGTTTGCAATCATAAAAAATGATCATATAGAAGTTGTTGCATAATGTCATAAATTTCTAACATGCAAACTAATCTTCAACCCTTAAATAGGTCTTCTATGGAGGAAGGCATTTAGGATCTTATAAAATAAAAAGACATATTACTATAAAAGTTAGAATATTGTGTGTATGCGAATGAAGCCTTTTTTTAGATTACTACAGATTTATCTATTGAGGGCTTATTTTTTGAAGAGCTATGGACTTGTTTTTGGGCTCCATATTTTGGAGATCTCAGGATTGGCCTATTGAAGGTTCAACATTTAGATTATCTATGGATATGCCTATTGAGGGACTCATTTTCTAGTGCACTTGGGACTTTCTAGAAGCATAGTGAGGCCCTGAGAGACACGGGTTCCATTTGTTTTAAGATCTATGGATCTATGTGTGGAGGGATCCATTTTCTAAATATCTGTGGACTTGTGTATCAAGGGTTCCATATTTTGGAGCTTATGAATGTAATGGATTTTTGTTTTTTGCACCAAGAATAAATTGAAGATCCAATGCAATGAATATGCTAAAGTTTTAGGAGTTATGATATAGTTGGAATAAAAAGAATTATAGATTTTGAATATTTTTTTAATATTCTTTTTATTCAAATCAACAAATTGTACATATTTTTCCTTTCTTGGTAGATACACTTTTGAGCCAGTTGTTAACAATATAGAGGTGATATTTCCTTCCACTATGAGATCTACTCCTATACATACAACACTATACTATTGCTACATAAAACCTAAAAATACTAAACAACAAATCAGAGCAAAGCATCTAGACAGAGAATGGCCAGAAGTGATTCCCTAGTTTGCTACGACCACCACCTAGAGGTAAATCCATAGCATATGATATCACCCTTATCTAGAGCCCAATTAGCCAATGCATCCACTACCTTATTTTGTTCTTGGGGGATGTGTGTCAACTCCACTATCTGAAATTTGGTCAACTATGATCTAATGGTATATATCACTCTTTCAAGTCTCCAATCCTTCCCTTTCTTAGTCTCTGGATTCTTCAATTTGTTGATCAACATCTATGAGTTTGATTCTATTTGTACTCTAGTCCAACCTGCCTTGAGGGCTTCCTAGATTCCTTTAATCAAAGCAAGTCCTTCAACTAGGTTATTAGGAAGGATTCCTAATTTTTTTGCAAAAGTAAAGGTAGGGGTGCCATCAGATAATCTTCCTATCCCCCTACACTAGCTTTACCTGGATTCCCTCTTGATGCTCCATCAGTATTAACCTTACCCATTCCTTCTGGTGGTGGGACCCACTTTCTAGTTTTGTCAATTTTTGAGGTAGGGATTGTCAATCACTGCTGATTACTTTTAGTTGGATCTATCTTTAATCTAGTAAGGATCTGGTTGTAGTTGTCACTTGGGAACTAAGGAGTCTTGAGTGTGTGTTGGATGGACTCTACCAGATTAGTTATTGTTTTGTTCTAGATAAGGTAGTTGTCTTGATAGTTCTGATTAAAAATTTTGTTGTTTCTCTCTTTCCAGAGGTTCCAGACTAGAAGAGAAGTTCTTACCCACACCAACTATCTATAGTCTAGCCCTCCTCTTGCTTGATTCATCCATTCTCTCCATATCTGTTCAAGAGACCTCAGTCGCTGCCATCTGATTCCCAAGAGTAATGCCATCATTTTCCAAAGTTTTACCACTATAGGGCAATCTATGAAGAGGTGATCTATGGTTTCCAAAATTTCCCAACACATCTCACATCGAAATGGTCCGTGTATACCCCTCTTCATGAGTTGTTCCCCCATAAGGACCCTTTTGTGTAATAATAACCAAACAAAGAATCACACCTTAGGCCACAGGTTCTATTTCCAAATCTGCTTAAAAATGTCCTTGAGGTGACTATTGTGGGGCTGAGTAAGTGTTTGATAACCTAAAGCAACTGTGTATTCCCCTTGGTTAAATCTACCCCATCCCAAAGAGTCATCTTCTTGAGAACAAGAACAAGACCTTCTACTTAAAATGCTCTGAATTTCCACTCTTTGGGGGTCCTGTAGTTGTATTGGCCATTGTAGGATAGGAATCCATTGCTTCCCCACTTCCCAACTTCTATCAGTCGGTCTACTATAATCTACCACTATCAACTAGTTGGCTCTGTGTAATTCTTCTATAATGGGTCCCCATTCTGGAAATTGTGTTATTAGTGGGGGAGAGCCATCCTAGGAGTCCAACCAAAACCTAGATTTTTCTCCATTTTGTACAATCTAGAAGAGTTTATTTTTATCATCCCCTCTCCTATCTTCAGTATTGATAGGATAGGGGAGCCTCTGAACAGTAGTGCTAGCTGAACTATATCCTTTGGTCCTTTGTTTTTTGCATATTTTGCTCTAAGGTTTTTTTCCAGAGCTCATTCGGGTTCTTTAGTAGTCTCCAATATAGTTTTGTTGCTAGTGCTTTATTATATTTAATTGTAGTCCTGAGACCTAGTCCCCCTTCTTCCTTAGGCCAACATATTTTCTCCCAGCTGAGAAGGGCCCACTTTTTAGTTTCCTTTGCACCTCGCTAGATGAAGCGATGGCAGATCTTATCGAATTCTCTCAATATAGCTATGGGGACACTCAACACTGATGAAACATAGATGGGTATGGATTGGAGTACAACTTTAACTAGGGTTATTCTTCCTCTTGATGAGAGCCATCTATTTGTCCACTTGCCTAATTTGTTCTTCACCCTGTTTGTTAGCCATACCTAGTCCTCTTTTTTTTGCCTACCCAAATTGAGTGGAATTCCCAAATAGGGTATTGGAAGAGAAGTTCGTTGGAATCTGAGCTTATCTAATAACATAGCCTCCTATCTGGGAGAGCAATGAAAAAATAAGACCTTTGATTTATCTTCGTTGATCAGTTGACCCATTGTTGTTGTGAAGGCTCTGAGTATCATTTTAAATTTGGATGCCTCTTTTATTGTTGCCTTACCGACCAAGGTAGAATCATCAACAAATTGTAGATGAGTAATAGATTCAACCCCCATTGCCATTGTTATTCCTTCCAAGTCCCTTCTATTTTTGTTGTTGGCTAATGTTCTCCCTAGCACTTTTGCTAATATGATGAACATATAGGGGGATAGAGGATCTCCTTGTCTAATTCCTCTTGAAGCCCTGAAAAGGTGAGAGGGGTAACCATTTATCATCACTGAATATGAAACTGACGATATGCACCCTATAGTCCATTGAACCCACTCTTGGGAAAATCCAAAATGTATTAACACTTTTTGGAGAAATTGCCAGTCCACTCTATCATATGCTTTAGATAGATCTAATCTAATGAACATGGAGGGCTTCTTTTGCATATGCATGGAATGAAGCACCTCTTGAGCCAATACAATTTCATCAATTATCTATCGACCTTCTACAAAGCCCCCTATTCTAGAGAGATTATCTTATGGAGTAAGGGCTTCAATATTTTTTCAATTATTTTCATGATGATCTTATAGAGGACATTGCATAAGGCTATTGGTCTAAAGTTGGATATTGTGTCCACCTTCTAAGATTTTGGTATTAGTGCTATATAAGTTTTATTAACTTCCTTTAGCACCACCTTTGCAATTCTGACTTCTTCCACTACCTCCAATAAGTCTTCTTGGATGATATCCCAAAATTCATGGTAGAACTCAATTGGGAATCCATCTGGCCTTGGGGTCTTCCCTTTTTTCATTTTAAACACCACTTGTTTCAATTCCTCACTTGTTACTGGTGCAGTAAGGACTTGATTCTCTGATTGTGTTATAGTGTTGGGGATATTCTTGAGGATCCCCTCTTGGGCTTCTGAATCTAGCTCTATGGCCTGGAATAGTGTAGAGAAGTAATCCACTGCAACTTCCTTCATCCCCTCTTTTGTATACACTTGTTCCCCATTCTGGTCCCTCAATGATGTTATGAAGTTGTGGGTCTGCCTTGATAAAAGGGATTTGTGGAAGAATCCCATATTTTGATCCCCTTCTTGCAACCATTGGACTCTTGATTTCTGTTTCCAGAGGAGCTCTTCTCTTTTATCCCATTCTTCCACAAGTGTTGTAAGTCTAAGCTCCTCCCTACTCCACTCCTTTGTTAGGCCTTGAGTCCTAATATTTGCATTCAGTTGCTCCAACTATATAGTGATTTCATTTTTCTTTTGTCGGACATCACCAAACTCCTCCCAATTCCACTTCTTGAGTTGAGTTTTGATATATTGCAATCTTTTGGTAAATATGAACATGTGGGTACCATATATGGGCTTTCCTTCTTGCCACCACTGAAGGATGTTATCTCATAGCCTGCTATCTCTTAACCACATAAGCTAGAATCTAAAGGGTGCATGGCATCTTGTGGACCTCCACATTTCCACTAGCACTGGCCAATGATCTGATCCTAGATTATCTAGAGTTCTAGTTCTTGGTATATGTCCTTTGATAATAAAGTCTTTTGACAACAAGAACCTATCCAATCTCTCTAGGATACAGTCTTCCCCTTTCCTTTTGTTGGACCAAGTCATTAGTCTATTCTCTAGAATAATGTCCACTAGGCAGAGATGAGAGATGTGCTCTAGCATAATGTCTGAACTACCATCCAAGATTTGGTTTCCCCCTATCTTCTCTGCCAAAGAGGTAATAGTGTTGAAGTCCCCCTACTATGGGCATTGCATTAGGGTGATGCTCTAAGAAGCAAGAAATACTTTTCCATTGGTACCTCTTTTCCTCTAGGGTCATGGGTGAGTAGACATTTATACATAGCATCTTGTGATCTAATTGTTTACTTTGTACTACCAACCCTAAGATCCCCCAACTTCCTATTGAGGAATGTACTATGATTTTTGAGGGGTCCCAAAAGTAGACCACACCTCTTGATGCTCTTGTGGATCCCAATGCTTCCATCCTCCTAGTGGGCCAATTTTTTTGGGCTAGACCCTCCATCTCTTCCACTATGAGTTTTATCTCTTGAAGGAACACCAAATGTGGTTGATTCACCTGTATCATATTTTTGACCTCATTCTGTTTAGATAGGCTACCTTTCAGCCCTCTCACATTCCATGTGATGATCTTCATTGATTTACATGGGGGTGAACATTTGGGTGAGGTCTTTAACCTTCCCCTTTGCTAAAAATTTTTTTTTTTTTTTTTTTTTTTTTCCTACCTACTCTTTGGTTTGTATCCATTTTTAGTTTCTTGGTGCACCCCGGTTGGCTCAGGGATCCCTTCTAGATCCAAGACTTGAGAATAAGGGATCATCACCCTTTCTACTGAATTCTGAGATATTTCTTTCTTTAGTATGGAATTTTCCATGTTTTGATTCATTCTCTTTAGATGTGGAATATTGTTGTAAGAAATTATATAAAAATTTGTAAAAAGGTTCAAGCCCTTTCAAAAACCTTGACTTTACCCCAAATAAATAAAAATTTCTTTAAAATTTAAAATACTATTTTAAATGAAAGTTTATAATATTTTAAATACACTTGAAAATACAATATCTTAAAATGAATCCAACTTCAACCATATTAAAATTTAAAACTAAGATAACAAACAAAATTATATAAAATATCAATTAAGTGGCATTAGCTCTACCGGTTAGATTATTTAACATTTCAAAGAAGAAACCCATATTCAAATCTTGCCAAAAGTTGCATAAATAATATCCATTATATGATAATAATATAATACAAATAAAACTCATTTTAATTCCTTATAATCCATTAAAAAAAATTATATCAAAACCTCCTAAAAATTTATAAAAAGCTTTATATTTGTTTTACCAACCCCTATGAAATGAAATATTTTAATTACTTCCGCCAGACCCAAATATGGTCTATGGGACCTCAATTATGGAAGTACAATTACTCAAATCATATCATATGATCTTTAATATCTTTGAGAAGGTTGTTCCTTCTCCTGCTGTTTTGTGTTAGCAATTCCCCAACTTTTTTTATTTTCTTGTCTTCAAATAAATCTGCCATAAACTCGTTCCCAAGTGTTTCTTTGTATTTGTCACGGATATCTAAAAAACTCGGGCATTTATAGATGAAGTGTTCCTTTGTCTCTACTGTCCCTGTGCTGCATAGAGTACTTATCCTTTCTTCCCATTGTTCTTTGGACGTTGTCCATCTCCCTGTTTCACATCTAAGCCTATGAGAGCTAGTCCTTATCTGAGCAATGAGGATTTTTTCCTTCCACTTGATTTCAGCGCCTATATACGCTTTTTCCTTATGGTCATACGTTGGGTTAAAATTTGCAATATAATATTATCTTTTCCTGCTTGCATTTTTCCACATTCCACTTCTGAACTTTTCATTCACATAATTTTTTATGTCTTTGTTGACATTTGGGCATTCATTTATGTTGATTTCCCAACGTTTCATCCATTTTTTATTTTGTTTCATCCATGTATTCTTTCGCCTATGCAACTCTTCGTCCCTAGCCGCCCTAGGCCATTTATAATTTGTCATGTTTTCTATTTTTTTCAAGTAACATAATAGCTTGGTCATAGCAATTGCTTCTAAAGGGAACATTCTAGTTTCAGCTAGAATAATTTCATAAGGGGTTGTGGCCTTAATTTTGAGAAAGTTTGTGATTGGATATTTTTGAATCCCTTCTATTTGCCTCCATTTTGCATTTGTTGTGCCACTAGCCCACACCTTGCAACCATACAACAGAACCGGTGTAACAAGTAGGCCAAATAAGACCTTGGTGGTCTTCCAGTCCCACAACTCGGCATTCCTACACCTGTTTTGAAGTGCATATAGTGCTCTCCAACCACTTTGAGTTATTTTCATCCTACATGTATTCCAATTAAGTTTGTCATGAAAGTCTATGCCCAGGTATTTGTATTCTACTACTACATCAAGCGGTTCTCCTGCAAACTGAAATTTGAGTTGTTGCTTCTTATTTTTTGTTGAAAAAATCATAATTTTTATTTTGCTCGTGTTCACCTGCATCCCAACTTCTTTACAAAAGAGTTCTAGAGCTTGAAGGTGATCTTCTAGATCTTTGGTTGTTTTGGCCACAAGAATTACATCATCTGCATACATGAGGAGTTTTACCACATATTTGGCTAAATGCACACCCTCTCCCCCAAATTTGTTTATCCATTCTTCTAACTTGTCAATGTACAACCCAAATAAGGTCGAAGATAGAGGGTAACCTTGTTTGACACCTATGTCACTACCAAAACATTCATATAACCCTTCCTATTTTCTGATTCTAGCCTTTACATGCTCATATAGTTTGTGAATTGTTGCCCTGTAGTGAATTGGAACCTCTAGCTCTTCCATTCTGCTCCATAATTTTTTCCTTGGCACTGTGTCAAATGCTTTTTTGAAGTCTACAAAACAACAAAAAGCCTCCTCTTTTTGTCCCATATTTTTTCCACTATGTGTCTGAGCGTGATACAGTGATCAATAGTTGAGTGCTTGGGCCTAAAACCCGCTTGCCCCTTTGTTCTCTTTCCCTTTTCTTTTGCCCATATGTTGATCCTACGCTCTATCATACTCCCAGACAACTTTGCAAAGAGGTTTGATCATGATAGTTCGATAGTTTGAGGGATTATTTGCATCTCCACTTTTAAACAAAGGAATGGTCAAGCTAGTTGTCCACTCAGTAGGGAAGCCATTTGGTATGACCTCATTGAAAATTTCTTTGATTTGCGGTGCCAAGATATCTACCCCCCATTTTATATTCTCTTCTTGAAGATTGTCTATGTCACGAGCTTTACCAGTTGCTAACTTTTTTATCCCTTGAATAATGTCTTCAATTGTGAAAAGTTCTTTCTTGACAATGATAGTAGGGGGTGTCTCCTGCTAGTTACTATGTTGATACAGTTGTTTTGAATACTCCAACCATTGATTAACTGTTATGTTATTTTCAATTTGCATCATTTTCATGCTTAGTTCCTTCCAAAATTTCTTTGGTTCATGCTTCCCTAAGTAAATCAATTTTTTCCTCCTTGTTCTAGTGTATTCTTCTTTTTTTGCCCTTACCAGTTTCTCATATGCTTTTTTGTTTTCTCTTGTTTTACCCGTTGGTTCCTTTAGTAATCTTTGAATTTTTTTGCAATCTTCATTGAACCATGGGTTGGTTGGGAAGCTATTTTTTTCTTTCTTTTTAGGTTTAGCTCTCTTGCATTTGTTTAGAGCTTCTTGAATAACGTGCATTAACCATTCACTCTTACTGTAATCTCTACTACTATGATGTAGTTCTTCCCTTTCCTATAACTTGTTATTTAATACTGCTCTAAAATTCTGTCGATTTTCATCTATTAAGAGAATGTTTCCCTTGTGAGAATATTTATTTTGATTGCCTTGCAAGTGTTTTTCCCTTGGTTTGTCTCCATGCATTCGAAGTTTCATAACAATTGGGTTGTGATCTGACTTAAGTTCCACTAGAGAATCTTCCACTTCTAGCTCCTTTATTTTTGGTATGTAATTATGTGAGCATATTACATAGTCTATTACACTTTGTCCCTCATATGTTTTGCATGTATACTTTCCTGAATTTTTCCATTTGTTCATCCCATTGCAAATAATCAAATTGTATATGTTGCAAAGACCTAACAACTCTTCTCCATATTGTGTGATAGCCCCATGCTCATCTTCTGAAGTCCTGGTCCACTATTGATTTTCCTCTTCTGGCATTCAAAGAGGATTAATCTCAATATCTTCGTTACCTTCTAGAATGTTAGCTTGCTTATTTGCTGTCCTTGCATTGAAATCTCCAATTAATATAATCTCCCCCAACTTACTGTATATTGAAATGTCTCTTTTTAGGGAGGAGTATGGGTCTTCTTTGTTAAGGTCATGTTTCTTATAGAATTTAGAATTCTTGGGAGCAAAATAACATGCTGATATGCTAATAAATGACTTATTTTCTATGATCTTTATCCAGATGTACTTTTTGTTTTCATCTTTTTTTTCAATTTTAATGACCCTATCCCATTCCTCTTTTATTAAAACCATAATACCCCCATGCCCTTTGCCATTTTCTGCTGCTTTATTCCATATTGCTATTTTTTTGTATCCCACAAATTTTGGAGTCCTACATCCATCGTGTTCATGTGTTTCTGTCAATATGATTATATCTTTGTCTCTAGCAATGGGCCCTAACCCGGGTCCTCTTCTCCAAGGGAAACCTCTACAGTTCCAACTTACCATTGTAAGATGTTCCCGGGAGGGCCATACTCCCTATTTGTTTTGGATTTGTTTAGATGTGATGTATGCCTTTCCATTTCTTAAATATGTCTGTTTCTCTTCATTCCTTGTTGCCCTCACCTTTTCCCATTCCTTATTTATTTCTTCCTGCTGTAAAAATGTTAGGTCATCATCTAAATAAAATTGTGACCCTCTCAACATGCCTCTATTTTTAAGTAACCTTATTTTATCCTTGTAGCTCATCAATGTGACCCGAATATGTCTATCTCTGCCTCCTTCTCTCAGCCTGCCAATTCTGCTTGCTTTTTTTATTTGACCCTTCCATTGTAATCGATCTGACAAGAAGTCCCTAGTTAAACGATTTGTGTCTTCCCTGTCCCCATAATCTTTCAACCCTTTGATGATTATATTTGATAACTTCTCATGTCTTTCTTTCTCTTCTGTTATTTGAATTTTTACTTGCTTTTCTATCAACTCTTTTTGTTAATTGACTGGTTTTTTTACTACTTGAGACCATGTCTTTGCCTTTGCTAATTCATTTCGTAGCTCATTTTCTCTTTTTTTCATGTTTTCTATACCTCTTTTATTTGATTTAAATTTGTTTTTTCCACCTCTATTGCATCATTGATTGGGGGGTGGATGGCTTGTTTGAGGACATGTCATTCACGTTGACCCATGTTTGCAAGGTTTTGTAGCTTTGACACTTGCTCCTTGAGTTGGTTGTTTTCTTTTTCCAGCCTCTGAATGGTGTTTATAACCTCATATGATTTAGTTTCTCTTAATTTCTCCCTCCTTTCCATGCTTTCTAATTTCTCTTTCATCTTCATTAGCTCTTGCACATAAAGTCTTGGTGCCCACATGAGTGGTGTAGTTGTGGGACGGTAAGTTTCTTCCTCATCTGAAAACTGATTTTGGTGATTTGCCTTTGATTGTTCCTTATTCTCCACCTGTTTATGTGGTAGAATATTTTTTATTTTTATTTTTTGATATACCCTTTTCATTGTTGTTGCCCTTGCTCGAGCTTTTCGATGCCTTAATATCCTCTAGTACTGTTTCTCATTGACATATATTGGTTCTTGCAATTGTTGCTTCCCTTCTTTCATTTTCAAACCCTTTATAGTCGAACCCTCTGTACGATTGATCCGATGAAATAAATGTGTAATAAAACCCTCCTTGCTCTGCAAACCCTTGCTGATAATAAAACCTTCTACCGCAAACCTCTATAACGAATGTATTTCTCCTATCTACTTAGAAAGTTTTATAAATCGAAAGAGGACGGAAAATGTGCATACCCGATGAAATAGATGTTTAATACAATACTCTGCCGCAAACCCTCCTTGCTCTGCAAAAACCTTTGTCGCAAACCCTTTAATTTTTTTGTGCTGATATTTCTTGTCTGGTTTAGTGTACAGTTCGAATCTTCTCCGTTCTATCGGCTCTGCTTCAGTATCCCCACGCTCTGCTTCAATCCTGCTTCAGTGTAAAAAACCCTACAACCAACACATAGGGCTGAGCAGTCTCCTCTCAAAAGATCTTCGTGAGTGGTGGTTCTTCTGATCGTTTACTATTAAAACACTAAACCAATATTATGTTAAAACTTTTTCAAATTTAAAAAAATAATAATAATAATAATTAAACATTCCAATTTCCAAACCCCACCTTAAAGTATTTTGGAAAAAATAAATAAATAAACTTAATTTCTTCTCACCGACCTCGGTAGCCCGCTATGAAACCCGACCTAAATGACACACGTCATTCCTTTTTAATGTTGTTTAGCCAAAGATAAGGATTGGTTGTAATACCCAGTGCCAAAGCCCTGAGTTGGTTGCGCAGATTAGTAGTGTTTAATACGGGAATCAATTATGCTTGCGTCCTAAGCATTATCGGATCTAACCATAAAATCTATATAGAGGATCAAGCTTATAACTGAAATTCTGTTAAAATAAATATATATTAAACAAATTATCCATATAAATTTTCTTATATAATTATATATATTAAATTATTTTTTATATTTTAAGTATAGTATTATAAGAGTGTCGCTAGATGCAAATAGTTTGAGTTTCAAATTTTTTAGAGTATGTGAAATCATTGAGATTAATAAAGAATTTATATGGTTTCTTTTAAGGAATTTTATTTTTTTTAGAGTTTATAATAATTGAGATGAGTATTTTTAAGGGTAAGTGGATTAGGAAGTTTTAGTCTTTACTAAGAAGAGACTTTAGGGTTTATGTTTGTAAAAGTAGTAGTTTATAAATTGAATAAGCTCCAACTAAAATCCATTTTAAGTGGAATAAGGGTTATAGAGTGCAATCTCAAGATTTAAATCTTGCTTAAAACCTTACTTAATATTAGAAAAGGACTGTGAATATAATGGATTTCCTTATTTTAAATTGATTAAATAACAACAAGGTGAAATAGGAGTTATAAAAAACAATCTCAAGATTTAAACTTTGGTTAATAGTAAAAAAGGACTCTGGATTTCCTCATATATAAAAAAATTGAAATGAGTAAAAAATGCAGATGGTTCTTTTAAGAACTTTCATTGAAATAAATAAGAGCAAACCCGGTATTCTTGTGCAGCAGTGTCGAATAGAAAAATTAATATATTATTTTTATAAATTTTTAACATATACAATTTATAAGATATTTTCCTTTTCTTATTTAAGGTGCACGGTCCACCTCAGGAAAGGTTCAATAAAACATTGTGACCTTGATTTCAGCATTTTGATAGTTCTTCAACTGTTTCACATATCTTCACCCTTGGCTCCCCAATTACAACATGGGTCTCTGCCTCCACATTGTAAGCTCTGCAGATATCCAGAGCTCGATTCAATATCCTTTGGGTAGTCCTGACTGCATCCAATTCCAAAAGATAAATCACCTCGCTGCTCAAGATGTAGGCTGCACAATACAACATCCACCACAATTCAATATAATTCAATGCATAATCCCAATACAAAAGTAAAACTCCAGATTTATAGGACAATTTACTACTATCTATGTTTGAGGTGCCTAATTTGATGATGATAATGACAATTCGATTCGTTAAAAGTTGGGTATTTTAAAAAGATAAGCAAGTATTTTTTTAGAGTATTGATAAAAGAGTGATTTTATTCAAAATTAGTTTCAAATGGAGCAAATAGACTCTTATTTGGGTGTGGAGAAAGTTATAAACTAAAATTAAAATTTTACTCATATACTTATAAATGAGTATTATTGAAGATTGGTGTTCAGAGTGAGAGTGATAACTGAATCTTAATGAAGACATACTTATAAATGAGTATTATTGAAGATTGGTGTTCAGAGGGAGAGTGATAACTGAATCTTGATGAAGATTAGAATGGATGATAAAACATGTTTGTATGTCCACTTATTTGAAAAGGAGATGTATGTAACTTGCATTTTTCATGAAATTTAAAAAGATGACAAGACTATTGGTATTTCTTTTCTTGAATTCGTAAACTATGGTTCAATCTCCACAAGTGATAATTGCAAGATTGAAAGATTGGTTGTAATGTTTGAAAGTTATTAAAAGATACATTTAGCCCTCATACCAACTATTCATTTGCCTTTTTGAGGGCATTATTATCCTTTAACTCACATTTGTGGTAAAAAAAAGTAATGTAAGCATAATAGAGTCACATCCGAGTCATAATAAGAGGCACATGACATTCTCCTTAGAATATTTTTTTTCTTTTCTATATGTACAAAGGTTTATAGCTTTCTTATTGTTGAACTCTCAAGATTGTGAAAGATAAAGTTGAAGGTGTCTTAGTAGCAATTAGGTATTAATAATAATAAAAAAATAATAATAACTAAATCTTATGATGTATTGTAAGAAGACAAAATGAGAGCATATAGAAATTTTTATGAACAAATAATATTGCATATTAATAAATTTTGTTAGACTTTAGACTAAGGTATTTTCAAAAGTAATAAAATGATAACGTGCAAACATAGGTATAAAGAGAGGAAGTCCTTTCCTTTATAAAAGAAACGGAATCAAGAAAGCAAAACTATATGTAAAAATGTTGATGAAGTTGCACAATGAAATATGTTACAAGAGCCCAGGAATTAATAGACGGATCCCCTTAAATTGTACTAGAATCATAGTTTGTTATAAAATATATAAACAATAGGTAAAGTTAATTAGTTTTATTCAGCATACAAGGCTTCGTTATAGTAAGGATACTTTTTCCTTAAGGTTGTGGTTTATATATTTTTACTTGATGAATATGATCTATTCACAAATCCTAAATAATTTACCCTTCATAGTAGTTGTAAATCATGTACTTATATTTTAATGATGGTAACAAAATACATTAAGATTTCACCATATTATTTTAGAGGCCTTATTAAGACGAAAAACACTCATTTATACAAACCTTCAACATGCTTTATCACTACTATTGTTACTCTCTTTTAATAAATAAAAACTTTATTCCTAATACTTCAAATGTATGCTATTCAAAATAAAAGTGCACAAAACACCTTATAAATTAACATAATATAATTGAAATAGTGGTCACATGCAATGGGGGCTTTCTAACATTTCTCCTAGAAATAATTGGTTCCATAATTTTTAGTTCAATCACAAAATAAGATAATTGGTCTCATGATTTTGTGTGCAATCATTGAAATTGATCATATCGAAATTGTTGCATAATATCGTAAATTTCTAACAATCAAACTAAGCTTCAACCCCTTAAATAGGTCTTCTTTGGAGGGATTTAGAACTTAACATTTAAGATATTATAAAATAAAAAATGCATGTTACTATAAAAGTTAGAATATCTCTTTAAAATATAAAATACTATCTTTAATGAAAGTTAATTGGTTTTTCTTTTTTTGGTTGGAGAACAAGGGGTTGCACGTGGATCCCCACCCTTGACAAATCACAACTCTCTTCTTTAGAGCATGATATTTACAAACAGATTCAATTCTCATTTCAATTGAGTTGCTATAGCTAGAAACCTGCATCATCTTACATAAAATGTTTGAATTCTTGATTTTCATTTTCTAAAACTTTTTCAATTTTTTGTGTGAATACAAATATTTCATAATTCAACATCCTTCTTGACATTTTCCTACAATATCCTTCACAATATCAAAACATCACCTCTACTATCTATGCATTGCATCTTAGTAGAGTAATATATCCAAATCATCATACTATCATAGCCCGTTTTACCAAATCCAATTGCTAGTTTTTTTCTTGAAGCACAAGTACAACCACAAAAATTGTAATAAATAGTTTATATGAAATCACATTAATGTTATAAAATAAAGCAAATATTACCAATGGAAAATATTAAAGTAAATCTTAATCATTATTTGATTCATGCAATCAACATTTTCTTGTTAGCTTTAGCTAAACTTACTACTTCCTCTAACCAAGAAAAAGAGAATTTAACTTCACGATACTCAATTAAAATCCCTCTATTGTCTATTCCATCTACACATTTATTTCCTTTCCTTAATGTATATGTAAACCTGATTTCTTCAAACTCTATAGCAAGGTCTTGAATTTCCATAATTATCTCTTGTATATTGCATGGAGCCTTTGCTTTCCTCTTAATTGCATTTATTTCTATGAGTGAATCACCTTTCATCCATACTTTATTTCATTTTATTTTTTTGTAAATTTTTAACCCTTACAAAGCCTCCTAAGCTTCAACTTCATTATTTATCTTAAATCCACTATTGAAAGTGTAATGAGATAAAATCTCTCCTTTATTATTTCTAATTATTCCTCCTCCTCCTACTAGTCCTAAATTTGCTGCTCCATCAAAATTCAATTTGACCAACTCCACATCTGGTGGTTTCCACTTTATATTCTTTGTATTATTTTTTGTTTCTTCTATCCCCAACATCATAATTCCATTTGATGACTTGGCTCTATATATCAAGGCTCTCTGCTTCCATATTAGGTATTGGGTGAGTTGATAGTGTTGGTTTAGACTCCTCTATGGCTAAAGAAATATTGATTTTCATTACCTCTAAATTGTTTTCCTTTCCTTTAGATATTATTCTATTTCTTTCTAGCCATATAGCCCAAAGTATATATCACATATTATGTGTAAATCCTCACTTTTAATAGTGCTCTGCCATTGCTTTAACCATTCTTCAATTCTTCCATTCATCACTGTGCATTTACCAAACCTATTAAGAATACATTTCCATAGTTTCTAGACTATTGAGCAGTGTCCCAAGAGATGGTATATACTCTTTTCCTTCATTTTACAAAGAACACATTTTCAAGGGCCATGAAAACCCCTTTTCATAAGGTTATACTACGAAAAAATTCTTCTATGACCTACTAGCCAAACAAACATTTTGACTTTAGGAATGATTGGGCTATTCCAACTATTTCTCCACATTCTTGTGATATTCCTATTTTGACAATGCTTTATATTATATCCACTTCTTGTTGTGTATTCTCCTGAGCTATTCAACTCCCAAATCAACTTATCCTTGGCTCCCCTTGATTTTATCACTATTGTTATATTTCTTCTCAACTTCCTTCTAGCATCAATGTCTTATATACTTGTAAAAAAATATTCTTTCCATTTGTATCTTCCTTATTGATCCTTGTACAAAATGTTCAAAGTCCTATTACCATATTTATATTGAAGTAATCTCATCCATTTTTCAAACTTGGATCTAGATTGAGTTGTTTTTTATCACACAAAGTATCCATCCAAATAAAAAAAATTTCTCCAATTCCAACCACCCATCTTAAACATTTAATCACTAGATCAATTGATTTTTTTAAATTGTTCCATAGTGTAAAACCATTTGGTAGAGAGAATGTAGTAAATATTAAGCTTGGGTCATTGGGTTCAACATACTTAGAAGAATTCTTGCCCATTATCTTTGACTCTCTTTGTATAATCTCCAAATACTTTTCCCCTAAGAGCTAAGTTTGCATCCGTAAGAACTCTTAAACCGAGACCTTCCCTATTTTTATCATCACACACCTTGATCTATTTCACAAAAGGAAATTTTCTTTTATCATGTAATCCTTACCATAAAAATGATTACATAATTAGGATTAAACTTTTGTCTATTGATTTTGGCATAGTATACAAGGACATATAATATGTTGGAATGGCTTGTAAAACTAATTTAATTAGCTACACTCTTCCTGCAAATGATAACCGTTTACATTTCCATGCTAGTAGTTTTTTATGAACTTTACTTATAATTGGATTCTATAATTCCACTCATTCTCCCCACAAATAAGGGCATCCCTAGATAAGTTGCTGGAAAATTTGCCTCCTCTATTTGATGTAACCTGCATATTCCTGCTTTGATTTTAGTTGGGGTGTTTAGGAAGTAAAAGTTGAATTTTGTCCTATTAACTTTCTATCTTGATGCTCTTTCATATTCCTTTAATAAGTTATTCAAAGCTTTGGCCTCATTTATCCTTGCCCTCCCAAAAGGGTTGTATCATCTACAAATTGTTGATGGATAATTTTTTAATGTTATTACTAATCTAAGGTTCACTTATAAGCTCATCTTTATAATCCTTCTTCAAGTTCCTACCCAAAACCTCTACCATAATAATGAACAAATATGGTGATAGAGGATCTTCTTATCTAAGGTATATCTTGACTTTAAATTACTAACCCATTAACCAACAATGAATATGAAATTGTAGAGACACAAACTTTAATCCATCTGACTCATTTCTTCTCAAATCAAAACTTTTCTAATATTGCAAAAATAAAATCCCATTTAACCCTATCTTAGGCCTTACTCATATCAAGTTTTAAGATCATTACTTTCTCTTTTCTTGAAGTTGTTGAATGCATAACTTTATGAGCTGCTATGATCATGTCTAGAATATATCTTCCTTTCACAAATCCTCTTTGCTTTTATGAAATAATTTTATGTAATAGTGGTCTTAACTGATTCACCATCACTTTGGTCATATTACATAGGTTTATTGGTTAAAAATAATGAAATAATTCTATAGCCTTATTTTTTGGAATCAAGGTAAGGTATGTTACATTTATTTTATAAGATATATTGTTTTACCCTAGACTGTTCCATTGCCACCAATAAAGAATCCTTTATTGTATCCCAAATCTATTGATAGAATGTTGTAGAGAGCCATTTTAGATATGGGAATTTGTCCTTATTAAAAGAGAAAAGAGCTAGATGAACTTCTTCTAGAGTAATGGGCTCCATCAATTTCCTATTACCTTCATCTTTTTAATTGAAGGAACTTCTTGTAGAAGTTTATCACTAAGAACTTCAAATGCCACCATTCCTAGAATATTATGGTAAAAAGACCTTGCTTCCTTTTTTATTTCACTCTGGTCTTCAATCCAAACTCCTTCTATTGATTTAATTCTACTAATTTTGGATGTTGATCTTTGTACTATTGCCATCCTATGAAAAAACTTTGTGTTTTTATCTCCTTATTTTAACCAAGTTTATCTTGATTTTAATCTCCAAATATTTTCTTTCTTACTCAAACTATTATGATATTCACTAAGCAACTACCTTTCCTCTGATCTTGGATTGTTATGATCACCTTTTTGAAAATTTGAAAGTTTTTCTTCTAGTTCTTCTTTCTTCTAAAAAATGTTTCCAAAAGCGTTCTTGTTCCATTATTTTAATTTAGATGGTATTGATTCAATTTGATTTGGGCATACAATCCATTGTTTCCTAAATAATTCCATTTTTTGTTATCATATCAACAAATTGAGGATGGTCTTCCCATATCTGCTCATAATTAAAATATGGTATTTGTTAAAATTTTACTTACCACCATTTTAATTTTTATTGGCTAGTGATATGAACTAAACATTTATTAATTTTAGCACAAGCCTCTTCATCTAGACAATGATTTGAGAGAATGCATCTGTCTAAATATTTTACTATTAGGTTTTGGCCTCTCCTATTGTTGGTCCACGTATAGTTATCTTCTTCAAACTCAAAGTCCTATAGATTATTATTTTGAATAAAAGCTAAGAAATTTCTCATACTTTGGGTTAGTTTCCTAATTCCCTCAAATTTTTTATCCTTGGTTATGGCATTAAAAGCTCCTACGATCATGAATCGATTTCCTTGGTCTTTACTTCTCATAAAGGATTTGATCTCATTCTAAACTTCTAATCTACCTTACTGAGTTGTAGATCCATAGACATTGATGGGGATAAAACAAGTATCTGCAAAGAAGTATCTGACTAAATAGGCTATCCAATACCTAGTTTTATGAATGGTTACATAGGATGTTCTAATAGTACTCCAACAAGTTAGAATTCTCTCTATCGCTCCTTTAAAATATATAGCATCCCATTCACATCTCACCCATACTGCTTTTATAGTTTTAGAAACTTCTTCTTTTGTCATTTCAGTTTCCTGGATACAAAGAATATCAGGCTTATTACTCAAATAGAGGTCCCTGATACACCTCTGCTTTGAGGGGGCATTAGCACCCCTTATATTGCATGAGATGGTAATCATATCTCATTAGGGGTTACTAGCCCCGCCTACGAATTACCAATATCATTTTGTTTTTTGGTAAAGAGAAGTTCAACCAACTTAGTTTGTGTTCCTTTCTCTATGTTTGCTCTTACTTCCCTGGATCTTGCTTGATAATTTGAGGGTTTTCCTTTTTTTCCTTGCTTGTATCAAGAGTAGGTTTTATTATTCTATTCCTCAATTTTCTTTCACAACTTCCTTTTTCCTCATATTTATTCTCTCCTAGATCTACTATGGAAGCTTTTAACTTGTTCTGTTTATTGTTTGGTATTTCCTTATTAATGGTAGATGTATTAACATCTAACACTGTATTTTCTTTACCAATTTTTTCTCCTGAAATGGTGCATGGTACTTCAAGAGAGTCTTCAAAATATGATTTGACATATTCTTTAGGTTCATCAAGAATGTTCGTCCCTAAAGCAATATCATATTGAATAGTCGGTTCCTTGTTAATATGTTGAACATGTTGTATTGTGTCCTCTAAACTTTGATCTACTTTTTCTTCATAGAATAAAGCCTCAAAAGAGTTAGTATTTCTTCCAATATCCTTCCTTACTAGTCTCCACTAGTTATTTACTTTCATTTATCCATTTCTATTTTTTGGAAGTTAAAAACCATCCTCATCCATATCCATTTGTAAGTTTCTCTTGTAGTTTTCGACATATGATTATGTTGGGCTTTTCTTAGGGTATTATCTCTCAATATGTCCCACCTCATGATATATTCTACATCTAAGAGATATGTTTTCATAATCTATGGTTTGGGTTCACATATTATCCTTATACTTAAGAATGGTTGATTCTTGTAAAGGTTTACTTATATCAATCATGACCAATATTCGAGCATAAATAGTCAAGAATCCATCTTTTGTAGTCTATGAAATCTCAAGAAAATCTCCCAAAGTGTTGCCTATTACCTTGAAGGTATATATTTCTTAAAACTCAATGGGCAACCCATACATACTAACCTAGACTGGTACTAGGAATAGTTTTCTATTTTCAAGTAGAAATCCTTCATACCATCAGGTAAGGAAGAGTCCTGCTCTTCCCATGAACCAAGGACCCCCTATTAGGATTCTATCTCTTTCTTCCCTAGAACAAAAAAATGGCTTGGAAGAAACCTTTGGGAAGAAAGGATACAATCACTCCTGGATAATTCCAACTCCTATCAATCCATTTTCTCAAGGCTGAAGCCCGTGACCAATACCCATTAAATTTACAAAAAAAATACCATATCTTTGAGCATCAAGGATCGATCCTCTATGATTTTCTCACTAACCTCTACTACTAGAGATGATTCTAAGGATTTAGCTGTAAATCGATCCATGGGAAGGAAACTAAAACTCAAAATGTATTGAAATTTACCAAAATGTCTTATAGCACATATAATATTTGATAAATAAAATTATAATAATTTGCAAGCAAAATTTTTAAGATAAAGAAGGCAAAAAGAAAACTTAACTCAAAATTTTTAAGATAAAGAAAGAAAAAAGAAACTTAGCTGAAACTTTTATGCTCAAACAAAATATGTTGTCTCACTAAAGTCCTTGCCCTTCATTGTTCCTCCCATCATCCAAACCTAGTTGACAGATATTTGTAATTTTGTTTTTAGCGACTTGAAAAATCATCACTACCATTGTTCCGGATGACTTACTTCACAAGGTCACATCTCTCTCAATATTACTCGAATTTCTTTATATAACCATTCATTTTAAAGCTCTTCAAATTTCACATTAAATAATTCAAAAAACAATTGAATCTAACAACTCTTCACAAAAATATAACTCTTAAAAAATAAAATATTAAAAAATACCCTAAAATAAATTACATATAATATTTTAAATACAATTAAATACCTTAAAATTAATCCACTTCAACTCCATTAAAATTTAAAACTAAAATTACAAACAAAATTACATTAAAATCTCTTAAAAAAATTCAAAAACTCAAAAATAAAAAATTAAAATTTTAAACCCTACTTTTCTTTAAAAAACCAAAAGCTTTATAACCAAGCCTAAACCAAGATGAACTTTTAAGAGCTTTCCAAATTAAAAAATAAATAAATAAGCATTCCAATTTCCAAACCCCACCTTAAAGTCTCTTGCCAAAAAAGGAAAAACCTTTATTTCTGTTTTACCGAACTCGGTAGCCTGCTTCATGGATCCGACCTAAATGACACACATTATTCCTTTTAATGTTGTTTAGCCAAAGATAAGGATTGGTTGTAATACACAGTGCCAAAGCCCATGAGTTAGTTGTGAAGATTATCAGTCTTTGGAATCAATTATGCTTGCGTCCCATGCATTATAGGATCTACCCATAAAAATCAAGTTTAGGTAAGTATATGGCAGTTTTTATTCCCGGTTAAATTTTAGGTTTTGTTTTTTTATATTTTTTTTTATAAACACACATTCATTTCTTTAAATATTTATATTACCCTTTGAACTTTTTAAAAAAAAAATTCAAATTCAAATTTAAAAAATATTAACAAAATTATATACTATAAACATTAAAATTATTTTTTATATTTTAAATATAATATTATAAGAGTATGTGTAATTTGAATTTCAAATTTTTAAAAATATATAAAATCATTCATAAAAATTTATATATTTTTTTATATGTAAAATCATTCCTAAAAATTTATATATATATTTTGAAGGAGGTTCAAAATTCTTTGGTGTTTATAAAATCATTGAGATGAGTATAGAATGCAGATGGTTCTTTTAAAGACTTTCATTTAGATGAATGAGCAAACCCGGTATTCTTGTGCAGCAGTGTCGAACACAAGTATTTATATACTTTTATATTTTTAACCTATACAATTTATATGGTATTTTCTTTTTCTTATTTAAGGTCCACGGTTCACCTTATGGAAGGTTCAATAAAAATTGTGACCTTCATTTAAGCACCCTGCACTTCAATATTTTAAAAAATAACTAATTTTTTTTTTTTTTTTAATTTTAAGAAAAATAACTTACTATTGATGGCAGAGGGCACCTTGTAAGGGTGAGCATTATTGGATTTCTTCAATCATTCATTGCACGGCCTATAAGATGTTTACGTCTATGAAAGCTTTCTCTTCCCGTATGAACGCCGAGGAGTTAATAATGCTTTCTGTGGTTGTGGGTACTGCTTCCTTTTCCAAAAATGTCTTTCCAAGAATTCCTTTGATTAGCATGCCACGTATTTTAATATGTGAGGAAGATATGACACGCTTTGATAAGCTTTGATTTATGGAGGTTCATTTCATTTTGGCTTCTGAGGTTTGAGGTTTGAAAGTAAGGAGAAGTAAACAAATTCTTTGATTTGTAGGAGACGGTATCAAAGTAGAAACGGTAAGAATTTAATAGAAATTGGTAAAAAAAATTTAAAAGAATAAATATTATTATGTGATTACGATATAACTTTTACATAGTATATTTGTAACATGTGAGGGGAGATATTTGAACCTCGGCCTCTCAACTTTAATTGTGAGAGTTTTAACTACCCATTTGCTCTCCAACTTTTCTACATGAGCAGATATACCGGTAACATCTTTGATAATTGAATATAAATTTTAATTTGTTGGATAAAATCCTTCAATGAGTTGGATATCATGACCGTGACTTAGTTCTCCCGGCTCTCAACATGGCATATCCATTCTAAATATGCTGAACATAAACATGAAAGATTTTAGTTACGTTCGTGAGACCAAAAACATGGTCTATAGAACCTTCAAATATGAAAACATAGTTATTCAAATCATATGACCATTAATATTTTAGAGAAGGTTGTTCTTTTTCCTACTAATTACCAAAAACATGGTCTATGGAACCTTTAAATAGGAAAACACAGTATTCAAGTTATATTAATATCTTAGAGAAGGTTATTCCTTCTCCTGCCAATTAAATCATATGACCATTAATATATTTGAGAAGGTTGTTCCTTCTCCTGCTGATTTGGATTAGCACTCCCCAACTTTTATTTTATTTTATTGTCTTCAAATAATTCTAACATAGACTTTTTTCCAAGCGATTCTTTGTATGCATTCATAGATGAAATATTCTTCTATATTTATTGCTCCTGTGTTGCATAGAGTACATATCTTTTATTTCTATTGTTCCTTGGGTGTTGTCTATCTCCATGTTTCACATTTAAGCCTATCAGAGTTAGTTCTTATCTTAGCAATGAGGATTTTTTTCCTCCAATTAATTTCAAGGCCTATATATGTTTTTTCCTTGTGGTTATAAGTTGGGTTAAACTTTGCAATATAGTATTGTTTTTCTTGTTTGCATTTTTCCACATTCCACTTTTAAACTTTTCATTCACATAGTTTTTTATGTCTATATTGAAATTTGGACATTCATTTATGTTGATATACCAATGTTTCATTCATTTCTGATTTTGTTTCATTCATGTGTTCTTCCGTCTATGTAGCTCTTCATCCCTAACTCCATAAACCATATGTTGTTTTTCATGTTTTCTATTTTTTCAAGTAACATAACAACTTGGTCATAGCAAACCATATGTTGTTTTTCATGTTTTCTGTTTTTTTCATGTAACATAACAACTTGGTCATAGCAATTGCCTTTAAGAGAACAAATAATTTCATAAGGGACTATGGTCTTAATTCTAAGAAAAAAATTTGTAATTAGACGTGATTGAATTATTTCTATTTCCCTCCATTTTGTATTTGTTGTGTCACGGGTCCACACCTCGCGACCATATAACACAATCGGTGTAACAAGTAAAAATACCCAAATTCCTAACTGCTAAGTTGTTCTAACACAAATAAAATATAAAATAAAATAATATTTAATATTTATTAAATTATAAATAATATTAAAAAATAATATTATTAAATTTACTACGAAACTTCATAGTATGTACGGTAATATAGGTATAATCATACATATATACTATAGGGCCACAATAAGGGATTGAGAGTAAGGGCATCATATGAATGAAATGAAATGAAATGAAAGATTTTAATTACGTCCGCGAGACCCAAATATGGTCTATGGGACCTCAAATATGGAAGTACAACTGCTCAAATCATATCATATGATCTTTAATATCTTTGAGAAGGTTGTTCCTTCTCCCGCTGATTTGGGTTAGCAATTCCCCAACTTTTTTTATTTTACTGTCTTCAAATAACTCTGTCATAGACCCGTTTCCAAGTGTTTCTTTGTATTTGCCACGGATGTCTGAAAAACTCGGGCACTTATAGATGAAGTGTTCCTCTGTCTCTATTGCCCCTGTGTTGCATAAAGTACATATCCTTTCTTCCCATTGTTCTTTGGGTGTTGTCCATCTCCCTGTTTCACATCTAAGCCTATGAGAGCTAGTCCTTATCTGAGCAATGAGGATTTTTTCCTTCCACTTGATTTCAGCGCCTATATATGCTTTTTCCTTGTGATCATATGTTGGGTTAAACTTTGCAATATAATATTGTCTTTTCCTGCTTGCATTTTTCCACATTCCACTTCTAAACTTTTCATTCACATAGCTTTTGATGTCTTTGTTGAAATTTGGGCATTCATTTATGTTGATTTCCCAACGTTTCATCCATTTCTGATTTTGTTTCATCCATGTGTTCTTCCGCCTATGCAACTCTTCGTCCTTAGCTGCCCTTGGCCATCTGTCGTTTTTCATGTTTTCTATTTTTTTCAAGTAACATAACAACTTGGTCATAGCAATTGCTTCTAAAGGAAACATTCCAGTTTCAGCTAGAATAATTTCATAAGGGGTTGTGGCCTTAATTTTGAGAAAATTTGTGATTAGATATTTTTGAATCCTTTCTATTTGCCTCCATTTTGCCTTTGTTGTGCCACTAGCCCACACCTCGCAACCATACAACAAAACCGGTGTAACAAGTAGGCCAAATAAAACCCTGGTGGTCTTCCAGTCCCACAACTCGGCATTCCTACACCTATTTTGAAGTGCATACAGTGCTCTCCAACCGCTTTGAGTTCTTTTCATCCTACATGTATTCCAATTGAGTTTGTCATGAAAGTCTATGCCCAGGTATTTGTATTCTACTACTACCTCAAGTGGTTCTCCTGCAAACTAAAATTTGAGTTGTTGCTTCTTCTTTTTTGCTGAAAAAATCATGATTTTTGTTTTGCTTGTGTTTACCTGCATCCCAACTTCCTTACAAAAGAGTTCTAGAGCTCGAAGGTGATCTCCTAGATCTTTGGCTGTTTTGGCCACAAGAATTACATCGTCTGCATACATGAGGAGTTTTACCACATATTTGGCTAAGTGCACACCCTCTCCCCCAAATTTGTTTATCCATTCTTCTAACTTGTCAATGTACAACCCAAATAAGGTAGGAGATAGAGGGCAACCTTGTTTGACACCTATGTCACTACCAAAACATTCAGATAACCCTTCATGTGTTCTGATTCTAGCTTTTACATGCTCATATAATCTGTGAACTGCTGCCCTGTAGTGAATTGGAACCTCTAGCTCTTCCATTCTGCTCCATAATTTTTTCCTTGGCACTGTGTCAAATGCCTTTTTGAAGTCTACAAAACAATAGAAAGCCTCCTCTTTTTTGTCCCATATTTTTTCCACTATGTGTTTGAGTGTGATACAATGATCAATAGTTGAGTGCTTGGGCCTAAAACCCGCTTGTCCCTTTGCTCTCTTTCCCTTTTCTTCTGCCCATATACTGATCCTACGCTCTATCATACTCCCAAACAACTTTGCAAAGAGAGGGTTGATCATGATAGTTCGATAGTTTGAGGGATTATTTACATCTCCACTTTTAAACAAAGGAATGGTCAAGCTAGTTGTCCACTCGGTAGGGAAACCATTTTGTATGACCTCATTGAAAATTTCTTTGATCTGCAGTGCCAGAATATCTACCCCCCATTTTATATGCTCTGCTTGAAGATTGTCTATGTCACGGGCTTTACCAGTTGCTAACTTTTTTATCCCTTGAATAATGTCTTCATTTGTGAAAAGTTCTTTCTTGACAGTGATAATAGGGGGTGTCTCCTTCGGTTACTACGTTGATACAATTGTTTTGAATACTCCAACCACTGATTAACTGTTATGCTATTTTCAGCTTGCATCCTTTTTATGCTTAGCTCCTTCCAAAATTTCTTTGGTTCATGCTTCCCTAAGTAAATCAGTTCTTTCCTCCTTGTTCTAGTGTATTCTTCTTTTTTTGCCCTTACCAGTTTCTCATATGCTTTTCTATTTTCTCTTGTTTTACCCGTTGGTTCCTTTAGTAATCTTCGCGCTTCTTTGCAATCTTCATCGAACCATGGGTTGGTTGGGAAGCTATTCCTTTCTTTCTTTTGAGGTTTAGCTCTCTTGCATTTGTTTAGAGCTTCTTGGATAATGTGCATTAACCATTCACTCTTATTGTAATCCCTGCTACTATGAGGTAGTTTCTCCCTTTCCTGTAACTTGTTATTTAATATCGCCCTAAAATTCTATCGATTTTCATCTGTTAAGAGAATGTTTCCCTTGTGAGGATATTTGTTTTGATTGCTTTGCAAGTGTTTTTCCCTTGGTTTGTCTCCTTGCATTCGAAGTTTCATAACAATTGGGTTGTGATCTGACTTAAGTTCCACTAGAGAATCTTCCACTTCTAGCTCCTCTATTTTTGGTATGTAATTTTGTGAGCATATTACATAGTCTATTACACTTTGTCCCTTATATGTTTTGCATGTATACCTTCCTGAATTTTTCCATTTGTTCATCCCATTGCAAATAATCAAGTTGTGTATGTTGCAGAGGCCTAACAACTCTTCTCCATATTGCGTGATAGCCCCATGCTCATCTTCTCAAGTCCTTGGTCCATCGCTGATTTTCCTCTTTGGCATCCAAAGAGGATTCATCTCAATATCTTCACTTCCTTCTAGAATGTTAGCTTGCTTATTTGTTGTCCTTGCATTGAAATCTCCAATTAATATAATCTCCCCCAACTTACTGTATATTGAAATATCTCTTTTTAGGGAGGAGTATGGATCTTCTCTGTTAAGGTCATGTTTCTTATAGAATTTAGAATTCTTGGGAGCAAAATAACATGTTGCTATGCTAATAACTGACTTATTTTGTAGGATCTTTATCCAGATGTACTGTTTGTTTTCATCCTGTTTTTCAATTTTAATGACCCTATCCCATTCCTCTTTTATTAAAACCATAATACCCCCATGCCCTTTGCCATTTTCTGCTGCTTTATTCCATACTACTATTTTTTTGTATCCCACAAATTCTGGAGTCCTACATCCATCATGTTCATGTGTTTTCGTCAGGATGATTATATCTTTGTCTCTAGCAATGGGCCCTAACCCGGGTCCTCTTCTCCAAGGGTAACCTCTACAGTTCCAGCTTACCATCGTAAGATGTTCCCGGGCGGGCCATACTCCCTATTTGTTTTGTTTAGATGTGATGTATGCCTTTCCATTTCTTAAATATGCCTGTTTCCCTTCATTCCTTGCTTCCCTCACCTTTTCTCATTCCTTGTTTCTTTCTTCCTACTTAAAAAATGTTAGGTCATCATCTAAATAGAATTGTGACCCTCTCAGCATGCCTCTATTTTTTAGTAACCTTGTTTTGTCCTCGTAGCTCATCAATGTGACCCGGATATGCCTATCTCTGTCGCCTTCTCTCAGCCTTCCAATTCTGCTTGTTTTTTTTATTTGACCTTTCCATTGTAACCGATCTGACAAGAAGTCCCTGGTTAAACGGTTTGTGTCTTCCCTATCCCCATAATCTTTCAACCCTTTGATGATTATATTTGATAACTTCTCATGTCTTTCTTTCTCTTCTGTTATTTGAATTTTTACTTGCTTCTCTATCAACTCTTTTTGTTGATTGACTGGTTCTTTTACTACTTGAGACCATGTCTTTGCCTTTGCTAATTCATTTCGCAACTCATTTTCTCTTGTTTCCATGTTTCGGAGTGTTTCCCGTACCTCTTTTATTTGACTTGCATTTGTTTTTCCCACCTCTATTGCATCATTGTTTGGGGGGTGGATGGCTTGTTTGAGGACATGCCATTCACGCTGACCCATGTTCGCAAGGTTTTGTAGCTTTGACACCTGCTCCTTGAGTTGGTTGTTTTCCTTTTCCAACCTCTGAATGGTGTTTATAATCTCATGTGATTTAGTATCTCTTAATTTCTCCCTCCTTTCCATGCTTTCAAGTTTCTCTTTCATCTTCATTAGCTCTTGCACATAAAGTCTTGGTGCCCACATAAGTGGTGTGGTTGTGGGACTGTAAGTTTCTTCCTCATCTGAAAACTCATTTTGGTGACCTCCACTTTCCATGTTGAATGCTTTCTTGCAGTTATTTTTTATTTTTTTCTCCTCGCTTGTTTTTCCTTCTATATTTCTTTTATCTTCCTTTTTTTGTCCCCTCTGTTGGGCTGACTGATCTCCTCGTCCGATGATGGTTAGTGCCTTTGTTTGTTCTTTATTCTCCACATGTTTATGTGGTAGAATATTCTTTATTTTTATTTTACAATTAGTCCTCTTCATTACTGTTGCCCTTGCTCGAGCTTGTCGACGCTTTATTATCCTCCAGTACTGTTTCTCATTGACATATATTGGTTCTTGCAATTGTTGCTTCCCTTCTTCCATTGTTGAACCCCCTATATTATTGATTCGATGAAATAGATATGTAATAAAACCTTCTGCCACAAACCCTCCTCTGCTGCAAACCCTCCTTCGCTACAAGCCCTTGTCAAACCCCCTTATACTATTGATCTGATGAAATAAATATATAATAAAACCCAACTCTCCTTGCTCTGCAAACCCTCCTCCACTGCAAACCCTCTACTTGCTCTGTCTAACAATGTTTTACTTAAATTGTTTTATTTATCGAAAGAAGAAGGAAAATGTGCTTACCCGATGAGATAGGTGTATAATAAAAAGCACTCCTTTGCTCCCATAATCATTCACCGCTCCCGTTCATTCGCTCCCGTTATGTTGCGATTGTATTCTTCTTCGATAATACGATGATTGTATTCTGTTGTTCGCTGCTCCCGTTTCAATAATCTGCTCTCCGTTCGCTGTTAATCTGCTCCCGTTTCTTGTATTCTGTTGTTCGTTGTACTGAATGGGCCCTCCGTTCGCTGTTAATCTGCTCTCATTTCTTGTATTCTGTTGTTCACTGTACTGAATGGGCCCTCCGTTCTGCTGTTAATCTGCTCCTTCGTTCGTTGTTAATGGGCCCTCTATTCGCTGCTATTATTATTTTATTTTCCATTTCTTAAATATGCTGGTTTCCCTTCGTTCCTTGAGATTTTATAATGAAAAACTCTTTCATAACTTATTTATTTTTATTATTTTATTTTTTACAAGAATTAAAAATCTAGTTTATTTTATTTTAATTACCTCAAATAATAAATAATGTCTATAACTTAGGCTAGCAACCTTAGGCTTCTCTCTTCTTACTTCAAAATTCTAGATCCTCACTGAAGATATCGAATATTCAAGCAATTGAATGGGAGATGGGTGACGCTTCTCTATGATTGAATTTTCTTCATAGCCCATGCTTGTCATGGTCTCATACATTGGTCGATTCAAATTTTTAGGAATTTTAACACCTAGAATCCCTCCTATTATTCTTTCCACGCCAAATATCACCAAAGGCAACCAAGGACTTATGCCTATGGTAACAACCACTAGTGACAAAATTATGGTACCAATATGCCTGGCTATGCTGGTCAACATGTCACACTACCATTGAAAATAGCTTAGACATGTAAATGTATAACAAGTTATATGTTCCTCCCATCTTGAGTACTCCCACAAGATCACATCCCACTTGCATACATATTAAAAATTCAAGGCTTGTCTTAATCTATCCTTTAGGCTTGTGGATAAGGGTCGAGATTATGCTTCTTATATTAGAAGAGACTTTGCCCAAGAACACGGTGGACACAAGCATGGATCTCCTTCTAAATTTGTTTAACAAGGTTACTATAGGGGCAAATGCAGGTATTTCTATGATTCTATTAAGTAACACACAAACATATAAGTTATTGTTGATATTTACCACTTTCAAGCTCAAACTTTAGTAAACAATTGCGCAAACAAACCAAATGAAGACCATTAGGATAATTATGGTTTTCATCCAGGATGATCTGAAAACATAAAAGATATTTTTAAATGCCTCTTGAACTTCCCTTGATTGTTTTTCATCATCTAAGAATAATGAAACACCTTATGGTAGTGTGTTTCTATTCTAGTCTCTAATGGATCTTATGATATCCATGGCATCTTTAAGCTTGCCTTGTACTAGATACCATCATGAGGACTATGAGACGAAGGGAAAAACAAGAAAGCAAAATAAAACTAAGGAATCAAAGTGATGACATATGGGGACCTCCAAGTGGAGAACATGTACGATATGTCTGGAAGCAATGCCATTCCAAGGGAAAACAAATAAAACACAAACAGGTCGATAGGGTCTCTTTTCGACAAACCCATAGTTCCATAGCCAAGATGTATGTGCATGGCCCTACTTCTTCCATGCAAACGCCCATAAATAGACAAAGTGTCACATAAAAATAGTAATTTGTGTACAATGTCATTAGAACACCTAGTACGATATTTAATGCACAAAGTTCAAACCATAGTCAACATTTCTTTCCTACCCAATGATGAGAGGTGCCCCCATATTTTAGCACCAAAAATACATCCAAGAAAAAAACATAGATTGAACCACTTTGACCTTGTATTTATCATCATAAATAAGGCCCACTCAAAGCTTCTTAAACATGCTTGAAATTTAGTTGTTATTGGCTACTTGAAGTCAAAATTCACCATGCAATCCTTTGGTGGCAATAGACAAGAGTTGCTAGAACTTCATGAGAAATATAATGGTGTTCTCTTAACCTACTCTAATACTACATGTTAGAGCTTCATGAGAGATGCAATGGTGCTCTCTTAACCGACTATAATACCACATGTTGGAGCTTCACAAGAAATGCAATGGTGCTCTTTTAACTTGCTCTAATGTCTTATGTTGGAATAACATGAGGTTAAACAAATTTCATTAATCCAGTAATGTTGTTTATACAAATAATGTTATCCAATATAGAGGAAGTGCACAAACAATGTGTTTTCCATAATAGGTGGAAATCACAACTAAGTAACAACACGTAACTCAAACATGTGCGGTTCTAACCATTCAACCGATTTTATCCTTATCATATCATATGATGTAATAAATCCCAACATTCACATAGTATATATTTATAATATTTTTGTTAAAGTAAAAATTGTATAACTTTACACATGTTCACATTTCAAAATGTATTTACACTTAAGCTTTAATGTAAACATGTCATAACAATTTATTGAAGTTCTAACAATATATATGATTATGTACAATATTTCTTATAATATCTTGTAACATTCCTTTCTACTTTATTTTTGTAGTGTTTTAACTTTTAAGTAAGAATAAAAAAATGTTTCAATAACATTGTCCTTGATCAACTATTCGATCTTCTTCACTATATATCTTTTTGAAAGAGATAACAAAGAAAATTTTGTTTACCATTCTTAAAAAGTTCATTTGATGTAAGTATACATTTTTTGGGAAGCAACCAAAAATTTCCTTTTGAATGTACACTTACTAAAAATAACTTATTAAGATCTTGAATATTGGGATCTGTGATTAATTTACTTAAAAAGCCATCACTACTAATAAGTGGAAGAGAGAATTTATATTACTTCAACCCTTAAGTAATAAATGATTTTTTTTAGAACTAAGGACAACATTCCAAAATATTTATTTATAATAAAATAGTTCATTCTATAAAGTACATGTTATGTTCAAGTCCTTAATATTTGTATTTATAAAGATATTAACCATAAGGTAGTACTATCCATGCTCGAGGAGCCTAATTTAATGATGATGAAAATTAGATTAGTTAAAACTTGGGTATTTAAAAAAACTAAGCATGTTACTTTGATTAAAGTACTCTTTTAGAGTATTTACAAAAGAGTGCTTTTATTCAAAATTAGTTTGAAATGGAGCAAATAGACTCTTATTTGGTTATGGATAAAGTTATAAATTAAAATTGAGATTTCACACTCATATGCTTCTGAATGCGTATTATTGAATATGTGGTGTCCAAAGGGAGAGTGACTACTGGATATTGATGAAGATTAAAATGGATGACAAAACATGTTTCTATGTTCACTTTTTTGAAAAGGAGATGCATGCAACTTGAATTTTTCATGAAAAGATGACATGACTATTGGAATTTATTTTCTTGAATTTTGATATTTTTCGTATGATTCAATCTCCATAAGTGATAATTACAACATTGATTGATTGGTTGTAATGTTTGAAAGTATTAAAGGATACATTTAGCTCTCATACCAAATTTGAATTTGCTTTTTTGAGGGCACCATTATTCTTTAACTCACACTTGTGGTAAAAAAATAATGTTAGCATAATAGAGTTACATCTTGTAGCACGTGTGGCAATATTCCCATGAGGAAGAGTGTGATGATAAAAATTGGAAAGTTCTCTTTGAGTTTACTGTGCAGATAGGGCAACTATACAATTGTACAATCATAATTGTACAACTCTTGAAAATGTACAATAGGTAATTGTACGATTACAAAATGTATATTGTACAATTGTACAATCACAAACGTATAATAACTTGAGATTGTGCGATTTGCCAAAACAAACACTTTGTCAAAAACATTCAATTAGCAATCACTTAGTCTTATCAGTCAAATGTGGTAATCACTCATTTAGCAATTCATCGATCTGGCTCCAAAATGTATAATGATGAATTCCTACTTTAATTAGGGAGTAATTGATCAAATGTATGATTTGGTAAACTAATTGTATGATATGGTAACCCTCTTTATGTCAAATGGCTTATTTCGATGACTTCTAATTGCTTATCGTTCGTAGAATTACTATGGCTAATGATCATAATTATCAATGGACTTATTATATCCTTATTGTGTGTTTCCTGCAACATCACTTATCCAACTATATGATTTTTAGAAATGCTTATCTACCAACACGATTATCAATACTTACAATAGTCATTAGTTTCACAAATAATATTCTTATTGCACATATGTTTTATTCTCATTGCATTCATACACAAATCTAAGATACATAAACTAATATTCTTCCTGGTTATCCCACAATCACACACAATACACAACCTACATCATAGGATCATCTGTGTTCTTCATTAATGTCTTTGCACCATATACAGTATGAACGAACAACATTCTACCATAGTGAACACATTGAACAACAATAATGAACAATCAATACTCTAACATGCATGAACAACCATCAACGAACCATTATCAACAACCGACAAAATTTGCATGGGGACACTTATAATGTCTATCTAAGCCATTCCAAAGTGGTTCTTAAGAAAATACATCATTCACAACTACCACCTGCAACTCCTCAGATTGACAACTTTATTAAAGTTTACCAAGGTTCTAATTTGATATTTATCAAATTACATTTTATGCACATATCATTACATTTCGTTTATTTCCCTACATTGTGCATTTAGCCAAACCTACATTATATATGTACTCAAAACTATGTAAATCCTTTAAATTGTACATTTTTATTTTTTTTTCTTCTAGGAGGTGGATTTGCTACCTACACATCCCAATTCAAATACAGTCTCTTTATAAGAATAAGAGGCACATGACATTATCCTTGGAATATAATTTTTCTTTTCTCCTATGTACAAAGGTTTGTAGCTTCCTTATTGTTGAACTCTCAAGATTGTAAAGAGATAAAGTTGAAGGTATATTAATAGCACTTAGGTATTAATAATAACTAGATCCTATGATGTATCGTAAGAAGAAAAAATGAGAGCATACACAACTTTTATAAACAAATATCCCTCAAGGGCTAGGTGGATTGGTAATTGTTTGTCTGCCTAGGCACTTACCAAGAAGAGACCTAGGTTCAAACCTTGGGGCATGCTTGTTGCAAAGGTAGTAGTCTAATTTGAATCCTCTGAGTGCGTGCCAAACCGACAATGACGGTACAAATCCCAAGCAACCAGTAGTCCCCCTCACGTCATGTCATTAACAACGAGGTGGTATAGGCTTGTTGGGAGCAACCCATGTAATTTAAACCCTGTACTTAACAATTACTAAAAATAGTGTGGATGTAACCAACTCCCCTTATGTATCGAAAAAAAAAAACTTTTATAAACAAATAATACTACATATTATTAAATTTTATTAAAGTTTGGACTAATATATTTTCAAAAGTAATAAAAAGATAATGTCAAACCATAAGTAAAGTCCCCAAGAAAACAAAAATTCAATTTTATGCTATTCATAATTGATTTCCGTATTAAAATTTAAAACTAAGATTACAAACACAATTACATCAAAATCTCTTCAAAAATTTAATTTTTTTTTTTTTTTTCATATATATGTATACTACAAGAATCGGTTTTCATCACTTTTTTTATGGGTCCGAGTCATGTTTATTGTTGTAGCTATACCTTTCATTGATAAAATAATTTTTTTTATGTAATCGATGACAATGACATAATATACCTTTAAATTCTACAAAGTCCAAAAAATTAGAACAGTGATTTTCACTTCTAAAAAACAACTTAAACTTTAACCAACAAACCCAACACAACAACCTTAAAATTTATTTATTTTAAACCCTATCTTAAAAAAAAAAAATTGTTAATCAAATGAAATACATATATTTGTTTCACCAAACCCTATGTCACCATATTAAAACACTAAACCAAGATAATTTTAAAAACGTTTAAAAGCTTTTCAAAATTATTTAAAAAAAATTTAAGCGTTCCAATTTCCAAACCCACCTTAAATTCTCGTGCCAAAAAAAGAAAAAAGACTTTATTTCTGTTTCACCGAACTAGGTAGACCGCTCCATGGAACCCGACTAAATGACACGTGTCATTCATCTTAATGTTGTCTAGTCAAAGATAAGGATTGAGCCAAAGCCATAGTTAGTTGTGAAGATTAGTGTTTAATACGGGAATCAATTATGCTTGCGTCCTAAGAATTACCGGATCTAACCATAAAATCTAGAGAGAGGATCAAGCTTCAGCGACAAACGTCCCCTTCTAACTTATTAATAGACCGACACAGGGATTAAAGTTAAGATTTTGAGGTTTTTATTTTGAAGAGATAGGGAATCTAAAAGTTTAAGATTTTTTTTTTGAGGTTTTTATTTTAAAGAATTGAATTGAACTTGTATTAATGTTCATGGGTGACCAAAAGATGATCAAAAGAGGTCAATAAGATTGTAAAGTAAGACATATACAAAGTAACAGGAGTGTCTAATGCAGCTCCAAAGAAAATAAAGTAAGAAAAACAGTAAACAGAATGATATATGATAAATAAGATCTATGGATAAATGATTACTCCCAACATTCAAGGCTGAAGAAGAGAAGTGGGTGTTATAAGAGTTGGATGTCGTCGTAGATGTTCTTTGTTGGAGTCGACAATGAGTTAATCTTGTTGTATCTTTGTGATCACCCTGGTGCTTCTTGGTCGTGGTCTCTAGAGGTTGGAAGAATGAAGTGATAAGTCGCAAACTGTTACTAAGTAGTTCTTTCCTGAGATTGAATAATTCCCATATGAAAAGGGCAATGCATCTTTGATCTTCATAATTAATTCAAGATTTTAGTGTATGGATTTCTCTGAATAAGCAATAATATCTACCTATTATCTCGTAGTAGACTAGACAGGTGAAAATGAAATGCTCCTCGGATTCCACATCAAGATTGCACAATCTGTAAATACGCTGATCTCTGGGGAGGTGATGATCTGTCTCAATACGCAGCTGGTGGGAACAAACTCGTAGATAAGCTAGAGGAAACCTAGGGCTGTGTGACATTTGTATCAACTTATATTTTGGAGTAGTGATCAATCCATTCTCTAGTTTGAGATAAAAGTGAGAGTAATGGAGTAGTTTTAGTGAAAGAGGTTCCTTTGGATTAGTCCAAGTAGTTTTTATATATGTTGAATAAATCTCATCTCGAATATCCTTATTGGAGTATGATGCATTGATTGATGCTTTAGTAGGAGGAGGTCTCATGGTGTTTAAGCCAAGAGATTGAAGTAGAGTAGTAGTCTGAGCATACCAGCAATTTCTAACCCCTTGATTTGTCAACTTGAGGATTATAGTGCTAAATATGGATATCTTTACATGTTCGGCATACAATGTGAATCTCAGAAAAGAGTGGTGCACACTCCTTTTGAACGAGGGAGGCCACCAAAGTATTGGTTTGAGAATTGATAGCAGTTTTCTTTATATTATTTTATTGGGTTTTGTTTGAATTTGAAAAGCTATTATTATATTTCCCATCCCATGTGGATAAGATTTTTATTTTGGGAGACCTTGGAACGGTTTGGAATTGGAACCACCAACCTCAAGCTAACACTCCACGAAAATTTTGAGATTTTAAATAAGATGTCTAAGGTTTAAATTTATTAAAATAAATTTTTTGGTTGGATAGAAAACCTCTATAAACCCAAGTCCATTGGGTAAAGAAAAAGTCAACAAAACTACAACCGCCCAAGGAATAGGGGCAATTCACTAGCATGCAATCCATTTAAGAGATCGAACCAAGGAAGCTCATCGGTAAGCATTTGGTCATTACTAACTAACGTATGCCTTTTGAATTAAAATTTTAGGTAAAGTGGTCAACCTATCCCTTTTGGATTAAAATTTTAAGGTAAAGATGGAGTCGAACCAAGGAAGCCCCTAGCAAGCACTTGGTTGTTATCAACCAACCTATTCCTTTTAGATTAAAATTTTAGGTAAAGTGATTATGGATTAAAATTTTAGGTAAAACAGTCAACCTATCCCTTTTGGATTAAAATTTTAGGGTAAAGAGGTTGCTACCAACCAACCTATTCCTTTCAAGTAAAAAATTTAGGGTAAAGCGACTACTACAACCAACCTATTCATTTCAAATTAAAATTTTAGGGGAAAGCGTGCCTACTTCCTTATACTAGGTTTAAACTTGGGTCTTCTAGATGAAAACCCAAAGAGATACCACTACGATATTCATCACTAACAAATTTATACACTATACTTTTGTAAATGGTATTCCTCATTGAATATATATATATATATATATATATATAGGCTTCATAGGGGAGTTGGTTACATCCATAGTCTATTCTACTACCAAGGAGGGTTCAAATCTTGGGGCTGCCTCCAATCGCCTATTCCACCTCATTGTTGATAACTTTACATGAGGAGGACCATCGGATGTTGATAACTCTACATGAGGAGGACCATCGGATGTTGATAACTCTACATGAGGAGGACCATCGGATGTTTAGGATTGATACCACCGTCGTCGAGCTGACACACACTTAGGAGATTCAGGACAAACAACCTTTGCAAACAGGCATACTCCTAAAGTTTGAACCTAAGTCTCTTCTTGATAAGCACCAAAAATTACCAATCTACCTATAATCCGTGGAACCTTATAAACAAAGTTATAAACCATACTTTTACGCTATACTTTTGAAATAAATTTTGTCTTAGATAAATATAAGACATTTTCTATAAAAATTATCTTAATGTTTTATATTTTAAGCATAGTATTATAACAGTATCTCTAAATGCAATTGGTTTGAGTTTCAAATTCTTTGGAGTACGTAAAATCACTGAGATTAATAAAGAATTTATATGGTTTTTTTTAAAGAGTTTCAAATTCTTTAAAGTTTATAAAATCATTGAGATTAGTATAGAATGCAAATGGTTCTTCTAAAGACTTTCATTCAGATAAATAAAGAAGTGTCAAATTAAAAAATATATATATATTTTTAATATTTTTAAAATATATTATGGTATTTTTTTTATTTAACGTTCACGGTCCATCTCATTGAAGGTTCAATAAAACATTGTGACCTTGATATCAGCGTTTTGATAGATCTCATAATAAGTTTGCAAATTCTACTCTACCTTCTCCTCTAGCTCTGCATTCATGAAATCTTGGATATGGACCAATCCCCCAGGGATGCAAAAGGGAAAAATTAATTTCATTGCATCTCTCATACTGGCCACAAAACTTGAAGTCGGCTAATGGCCTATCTTACATAAAAGTCCAGATGGAAAAAATAGCAGGGTACACATTTGAAAAGCCTTATCATGGCCTTTTATTACTCTTCCCCAAACCTCCTCTCACTATATACCTCACACATAACTTCACCAAGCCAAGAGAAAGCAAAAACTTCTCCTTGATCCTTATAAGATTTTTTTTTTTACAACAACAACAGGGCACAAGGCATTCCTCAAGCAGTAATCACTCACACTTCCTTTGATTAATCTGCAAATCATCCATTAGTGACTAGTCAATGTATTTCCCAATAAATCTTCAGTTGGTATTGAGATGACAGGGAAGAAACAGAGAGAGTCAGACTTTTGAGAGGTCTTACTTGATGAAAAGACAGTGTCCATGGCTACCCATCACTAGAAAATGTGCTCCCAGTTCCTCAACAGTTTCACATATCTTTGTTTTAGGTTGTGGAGTTTGATCTCGATTAAATATGGAAAAAATAGTTTTTTTTTTTGTTTGGTAACTAGTTGCTTTTATGGATAGAAACTTTCTAAACTGGAAAAATAAATCCAAAAAAATCCATAATTGATGGGTCTATCCTTGGTGTCTAATTCCAAGATAGAATCTATAAAATTAATGGTTGCATAGAAATCAGTGTGATTTTTATGGATGTGATTTTTTGGATTAATTATAGCATGCTTGTTTTTAAATGCATGTAACTGGATTTCCCTATTTATGTAATACCTCAGGTAGAGAGGATTGTATATTGTTTATGGGAAAGGCATAGGATTGTGCATCTCATGTAGAGAGATCAGGAAGCTTGGTGTAGAGCTTGATGCAAGGGTGTTTGCATGTTGAATTACTGTTAGAGTAATTGTGTGGAGATGCTGGTGTTTTGAAGAGGAATTTACAGTTGGTTGTGTTGTAGGATTACTCCCTTCAGAGATTGTATTAGTGTTAATACAAATGACTAGTGTTGGGTGAACCACAATATATGTTGTGTTTTATCTTTTTTTGCATGTTTATGTTCTTCTTATCTAATGGTTAATAGTTTTTGTTGTTAATGATTAAGTTTCTTGCATCAAGAATCCCTTTTGTTTATATAGTGAATCCTAACAATTGGTATCAAAGCAAGTTTGAGATTCATGATTAAGTGGGAGTTTAACTTGAGTGGGAGCTATGGCAGAAGAAGAGAAGTTCAGGGTGTTTGTTTCGTTTGGCAGAAAGTAATTGCGGATCTCTTTCATGAAGGACTATGATGGAGCTATTTGGTGTGACACTGAATACGGTAAAGAATTTCCAGGCGTTATACAACGAGAGCAGAAGGACCCTCGTTTCTCACCATTGCAACAAGAAGGGGCACCTGAAAAAGGATTGTTGGTCTCGGGATAGAGATGGAGGAGAAATATCAGATGTGAATCTAATGAGTGAAATTTTGACACTTTCTAATATGGCTGGTCTTGACATTGACGTTGGAGGACCAAAGAGTTATCAAGCAGTGGCAACTGGGAGACATGTCCAAGAAGATGGACATGACTCAAGATTTATTGTATGATTTTTCAGGATGGAACACATAATATGGTTATAGCTTTGGATCATTGCGACCCCAAGTACCTAAGTTGGAAGGTAATTCCACACTTGAGGAGTGTGCTTTCAAAGCTAGTGGCAAACCCATATTGTGTGTGTGCATGCTATGGGTCATCCATAGTATGTAGATATTGCCATGGTGGTGATGTTTGATTCACCATGATACAAAGTAATTTTGAGGATGTTATTATCACTAATTTGTGGTAGAGAGATTGTGTTGCTTGTTGATCACGGGATAAAAGTTTGTGGATGACACTAGTCCAGTGTGATGGTTCAGAGCATGTTTACAACAATCTGGAGGAGTTGGCATTCCTTGTTTGGCTTAAATATGTTTCTTGGCAGATACAACAGCGGTAGAGTTGTTGTGGATCAGTTTCCAAGTGGGAGATTGTTAAGTTGTGAAGTCTAATCTTGGCTAAATATGGAAAAAATAGTTTTTCTCTCTGTTTGGCAACTAGTTGCTTTTATGCATGGAAACTTTCTAAACTGGAAAAATCAATCCATAAAAAGCCATAATTGATGGGTCTATCTTTGGTGTCTAATTCCAAGATAGAATCTATAAAATTAATGGTTGCATAGAAATTAGTGTGATTTTCATGGGTGTGATTTTTTGGGTTAATTATAGCATGTTTGTTTTTAGAATGCATGTAACTGGATTTCCCTATTTATGTAATACCTCCGGTAAAGAGGATTGTATCTTGTTTATGGAAAAGGCATAGGATTGTGCATCTCATGTAGAGAGATCAGGAAGCTTGGTGTAGAGCTTGATGCAAGGGTGTTTGCATGTTGATCTCATGTAGAGAGATCATGAAGCTTGGTGTAGAGCTTGATGCAAGGGTGTTTGCATGTTGAATTACTGCTAGATTAATCTCTTCAGAGATTGTATTGGTGTAGAGCTTGTTTGCAAGGGTGTTTGCATGTAATTGTGTGGAGATGTTGGTGTTTTGAAAAGGCATTTATAGTTGGTTTTGTTGCAGGATTAATCTCTTCAGAGATTGTATTGGTGTTAATACAAAGGACTAGTGTTGGGTGAACCACATTATATACTGTGTTTTATCTTTTCTTGCATGTTTATGTTCTTCTTATCTTATGGTTAATAGTTTCTGTTGTTAATGATTAATCTAGCAGTAATTCAACATGCAAACACCCTTGCAAACAAGCTCTACACCAATACAATCTCTGAAGAGATTAATCTAGCGAGTAATTCAACATGCAAACACCCTTGCATCAAGCTCTACACCAAGCTTCCTGATCTCTCTACATGAGATGCACATGCAAACACCCTTGCATCAAGCTCTACACCAAGCTTCCTGATCTCTCTACATGAGATGCACAATCCTATGCCTTTCCCATAAACAAGATACAATCCTCTCTATCAGAGGTATTACATAAATAGGGAAACCCAGTTACATGCATTCTAAAAAACAAGCATGCTATAATTAACCCAAAAAATCACACCCTAAAAAATCACACTGATTTCTATGCAACCATTAATTTTATAGATTCTATCTTGGAATTAGACACCAAGGATAGACCCATCAATTATGGCTTTTTTTGGATTGATTTTTCCAGTTTAGAAAGTTTCCATGCATAAAAGCAACTAGTTACCAAACAGAGAGAAAAACTATTTTTTCCATATTTAACCGAGATCAGACTCCACAACCTAACAATATCCCACTTGGAGACTGATCCACAACAACTCTACCATTGTTGCATCCGCCAAAGAACATATTCAAGCCAAACAAGGAATGTCAACTCCTCCAGATTGTTGTAAACATGCTCTGAACCATCACACCGGACTAGTGTCATCCACGCACTTTTATCCTGTGATCAACAAGCAACACACAATCTCTCTACCACAAATCAGTGATAATAACAACATCCTCATAATTACTTTGTATCATGGTGAATCAAACATCACCACCATGGCAAGATCTACATACTATGGATGACCCATAGCATGCACACACACAATATGGCTTTGCCACTAGCTTTGAAAGCACACTCCCCGAGTGTGGAATTACCTTCCAACTTAGGGACTTGGGGTCGCAATGATCCAAAGCTATAACCATATTATGTGTTCCATCCTAAAAAATCATACAATAAATCCTGAGCCATGTCCATCTTCCTGGACATGTCTCCCAGTTCCCACTGCTTGAGAACTCTTTGGTCCTCCAACATCAATGTCAAGACCAGTCATATCAAAAAGTGTCAAAATTTCACTCATTAGATTCACATCTGACCTTTCTCCTCCATCTCTATCCCGAGACCAACAATCCTTTTTCAGGTGCCCCTTCTTGCCACAATGGTGAGAAACCAGGGCCCTTCCGCTCTCGCTACATAACACCCAGAAATTCTTTACCATCTTCGACGTCACACCGAACAGCTCCATCACAGTCCTTCGCGAAAGAGCTCCGTAGTTACTTTCTGCCAAATGGAACAAACACCCTGAACTTCCCTTCTTCTACCATAGCTCCCACTCAAGTCAAGCTCCCACTCAATCCTGAATCCCAACCTCGCTCTGATACCAATTGTTAGGATTCACTATATAAACAAAAGGGATTCTTGATGCAAGAAACTTAATCATTAACAGCAGAAACTATTAACCATCAGATAAGAAGAACATAAACATGCAAGACAAGATAAAACACAACATATAATGTGGTTCACCCAACACTAGTCCTTTGTATTAACACCAATACAATCTCTGAAGGGAGTAATCCTGCAACACAACCAGCTGCAAATTCCTCTTCAAAACACCAACATCTCCACACAATTACTCTAACAGTAATTCAACATGCAAACACCCTTGCATCAAGCTCTACACCAAGCTTCCTGATCTCTCTACATGAGATGCACATGCAAACACCCTTGCATCAAGCTCTACACCAAGCTTCTTGATCTCTCTACATGAGATGCACAATCCTATGCCTTTCCCATAAACAAGATACAATCCTCTCTATCAGAGGTATTACATAAATAGGGAAACCTAGTTACATGCATTCTAAAAAACAAGCATCCTATAATTAACCCAAAAAATCACACCCTAAAAAATCACACTGATTTCTATGCAACCATTAATTTTATAGATTCTATCTTGGAATTAGACACCAAGGATAGACCCATCAATTATGGCTTTTTTTGGATTGATTTTTCCAGTTTAGAAAGTTTCCATGCATAAAAGCAACTAGTTACCAAACAAAGAGAAAAACTATTTTTTCCATATTTAACCGAGATCAGACTCCACAACCTAACAATCTCCCACTTGGAGATTGATCCACAACAACTCTACCATTGTTGCATCCACCAAAGAACATCTTTAAGCCAAAAAAGGAATGTCAACTCCTCCAGATTATTGTAAACATGCTCTGAACCATCACACCGGACTAGTGTCATCCACGCACTTTTATCCTGTGATCAACAAGCAACACACAATCTCTCTACCACAAATCAGTGATAATAACAACATCCTCATAATTACTTTGTATCATGGTGAATCAAACATCACCACCATGGCAAGATCTACATACTATGGATGACCCATAGCATGCACACACACAATATGGCTTTGCCACTAGCTTTGAAAGCACACTCCCCAAGTGTGGAATTACCTTCCAACTTAGGGACTTGGGGTCGCAATGATCCAAAGCTATAACCATATTATGTGTTCCATCCTAAAAAATCATACAATAAATCTTGAGCCATGTCCATCTTCCTAGACATGTCTCCCAGTTCCCACTGCTTGAGAACTCTCTGGTCCTCCAACATCAATGTCAAGACCAGCCATATCAGAAAGTGTCAAAATTTCACTCATTAGATTCACATCTGACCTTTCTCCTCCATCTCTATCCCGAGACCAACAATCCTTTTTCAGGTGCCCCTTCTTGCCACAATGGTGAGAAACCAGGGCCCTTCCGCTCTCGTTGCATAACACCTAAAAATTCTTTACCATCTTCGACGTCACACCGAACAACTCCATCACAGTCCTTCGTGAAAGAGCTCCGCAGTTACTTTCTGCCAAATAGAACAAACACCCTGAACTTCCCTTCTTCTACCATAGCTCCCACTCAAGTCAAGCTCCCACTCAATCCTGAATCCCAACCTCACTCTGATACCAATTGTTAGGATTCACTATATAAACAAAAGGGATTCTTGATGCAAGAAACTTAATCATTAACAACAAAAACTATTAACCATTAGATAAGAAGAACATAAACATGCAAGACAAGATAAAACACAACATATAATGTGGTTCACCCAACACTAGTCCTTTGTATTAACACCAATACAATCTCTGAAGGGAGTAATCCTACAACACAACCAACTGCAAATTCCTCTTCAAAACACCAACATCTCCACACAATTACTCTAACAGTAATTCAACATGCAAACACCCTTGCATCAAGCTCTACACCAAGCTTCCTGATCTCTCTACATGAGATGCACATGCAAACACCCTTGCATCAAGCTCTACACCAAGCTTCATGATCTCTCTACATGAGATGCACAATCCTATGCCTTTCCCATAAACAAGATACAATCCTCTCTATCGGAGGTATTACATAAATAGGGAAACCCAGTTACATGCATTCTAAAAAACAAGCATCCTATAATTAACCCAAAAAATCACACCCTGAAAAATCACATTGATTTCTATGCAACCATTAATTTTATAGATTCTATCTTGGAATTAGACACCAAGGATAGACCCATCAATTATGGCTTTTTTTGGATTGATTTTTCCAGTTTAGAAAGTTTCCATGCATAAAAGCAACTAGTTACCAAACAGAGAGAAAAACTATTTTTTCCATATTTAATCGAGATCAGACTCCACAACCTAACAATCTCCCACTTGGAGACTGATCCACAACAACTCTACCATTGTTGCATCCACCAAAGAACATATTCAAGCCAAACAAGGAATGTCAACTCCTCCAGATTATTGTAAACATGCTCTGAACCATCACACCGGACTAGTGTCATCCACGCACTTTTATCCTGTGATCAACAAGCAACACACAATCTCTCTACCACAAATCAGTGATAATAACAACATCCTCATAATTACTTTGTATCATGGTGAATCAAACATCACCACCATGGCAAGATCTACATACTATGGATGACCCATAGCATGCACACACACAATATGGCTTTGCCACTAGCTTTGAAAGCACACTCCCCGAGTGTGGAATTACCTTCCAACTTAGGGACTTGGGGTCGCAATGATCCAAAGCTATAACCATATTATGTGTTCCATCCTAAAAAATCATACAATAAATCTTGAGCCATGTCCATCTTCCTGGACATGTCTCCCAGTTCCCATTGCTTGAGAACTCTTTGGTCCTCCAACGTCAATGTCAAGACCAGCCATATCAGAAAGTGTCAGAATTTCACTCATTAGATTCACATCTGACCTTTCTCCTCCATCTCTATCTCGAGACCAACAATCCTTTTTTAGGTGCCCCTTCTTGCCACAATGGTGAGAAACCAGGGTCCTTCCGCTCTCACTGCATAACACCTAGAAATTCTTTACCATCTTCGACGTCACACCTAACAACTCCATCATAGTCCTTCGCGAAAGAGCTCCATAGTTACTTTCTACCAAATGGAACAAACACCCTGAACTTCCCTTCTTCTGCCATAGCTCCCACTCAAGTTAAGCTCCCACTCAATCTTGAATCTCAACCTCGCTCTGATACCAATTGTTAGGATTCACTATATAAACAAAAGGGATTCTTGATGCAAGAAACTTAATCATTAATAATAAAAACTATTAACCATCAAATAAGAAGAACATAAACATGCAAGACAAGATAAAACACAACATATAATGTGGTTCACCCAACACTAGTCCTTTGTATTAACACCAATACAATCTCTGAAGGGAGTAATCCTACAACACAACCAACTACAAATTCCTCTTCAAAACATCAACATCTCCACACAATTACTCTAATAGTAATTCAACATGCAAACACCCTTGCATCAAGCTCTACACCAAGCTTCCTGATCTCTCTACATGAGATGCACATGCAAACACCCTTGCATCAAGCTCTACACCAAGCTTTCTGATCTCTCTACATGAGATGCACAATCCTATGCCTTTCCCATAAACAAGATACAATCCTCTCTACCGGAGGTATTACATAAATAGGGAAACCCAGTTACATGCATTCTAAAAACAAGCATGCTATAATTAACCCAAAAAATCACACCCTAAAAAATCACATTGATTTCTATGCAACCATTAATTTTATAGATTCTATCTTGGAATTAGACACCAAGGATAGACCCATCAATTATGGCTTTTTTTGGATTGATTTTTCCAGTTTAGAAAGTTTCCATGCATAAAAGCAACTAGTTACCAAACAGAGAGAAAAACTATTTTTTCCATATTTAACCGAGATCAGACTCCACAACCTAACAATCTCCCACTTGGAGACTGATCCACAACAACTCTACCATTGTTGCATCCGCCAAAGAATATCTTCAAGCCAAACAAGGAATGTCAACTCCTCCAGATTGTTGTAACCATGCTCTGAACCATCACATCGGACTAGTGTCATCCACGCACTTTTATCCTGTGATCAACAAGCAACACACAATCTCTCTACCACAAATCAGTGATAATAACAACATCCTCAGAATTACTTTGTATCATGGTGAATCAAACATCACCACCATGGCAAGATCTACATACTATGGATGACCCATAGCATGCACACACACAATATGGCTTTGCCACTAGCTTTGAAAGCACACTCCCCGAGTGTGGAATTACCTTCCAACTTAGGGACTTAGGGTCGCAATGATCCAAAGCTATAACCATATTATGTGTTCCATCCTAAAAAATCATACAATAAATCTTGAGCCATGTCCATCTTCCTAGACATGTCTCCTAGTTCCCACTGCTTGAGAACTCTCTGGTCCTCCAACGTCAATGTCAAGACCAACCATATTAGAAAGTGTCAAAATTTCACTCATTAGATTCACATCTGACCTTTCTCCTCCATCTCTATGCCGAGACTAACAATCCTTTTTCAGGTGCCCCTTCTTGCCACAATGGTGAGAAACCAAGGCCCTTCCGCTCTCGCTACATAACACCTAGAAATTCTTTATCATCTTCGACGTCACACCGAACAACTCCATCATAGTCCTTCGTGAAAGAGCTCCATAGTTACTTTCTGCCAAATGGAACAAACACCTTGAACTTCCCTTCTTCTACCATAGCTCCCACTCAAGTCAAGCTCCCACTCAATCTTGAATCCCAACCTCGCTCTGATACCAATTGTTAGGATTCACTATATAAACAAAAGGGATTCTTGATGCAAGAAACTTAATCATTAATAGCATAAACTATTAACCATCAGATAAGAAGAACATAAACATGCAAGACAAGATAAAACACAACATATAATGTGGTTCACCCAACACTAGTCCTTTGTATTAACACCAATACAATCTCTGAAGGGAGTAATCCTGCAACACAACCAATTGCAAATTCCTCTTCAAAACACCAACATCTCCACACAATTACTCTAACAGTAATTCAACATGCAAACACCCTTGCATCAAGCTCTACACCAAGCTTCCTGATCTCTCTACATGAGATGCATATGCAAACACCCTTGCATCAAGCTCTACACCAAGCTTCCTGATCTCTCTACATGAGATGCACAATCCTATGCCTTTCCCATAAACAAGATACAATCCTCTCTACCGGAGGTATTACATAAATAGGGAAACCCAGTTACATGCATTCTAAAAAACAAGCATGCTATAATTAACCCAAAAAATCACACCCTGAAAAATCACATTGATTTCTATGCAACCATTAATTTTATAGATTCTATCTTGGAATTAGACACCAAGGATAGACCCATCAATTATGGCTTTTTCTAGATTGATTTTTCCAGTTTAGAAAGTTTCCATGCATAAAAGCAACTAGTTACCAAACAAAGAGAAAAACTATTTTTTTCCATATTTAACCGAGATCAGACTCCACAACCTAACAATCTCCCACTTGGAGACTGATCCACAACAACTCTACCGCTGTTGCATCCACCAAAGAACATCTTTAAGCCAAACAAGGAATGTCAACTCCTCCAGATTGTTGTAAACATGCTCTGAACCATCACACCGGACTAGTGTCATCCACACACTTTTATCCTGTGATCAACAAGCAACACACACACAATCTGGAGGAGTTGACATTCCCTGTTTGGCTTAAAGATTTTCTTTGGCGAATGCAACAGCGGTAGAGTTGTTGTGGATCAGTCTCCAAGTGGGAGATTGTTAGGTTTTGGAGTCTGATCTCGGTTAAATATGGAAAAAAACAATTTTTCTCTTTGTTTGGTAACTAGTTGATTTTATGCATGGAAACTTTCTAAACTGGAAAAATCACACCCTGAAAAATCACATTGATTTCTATGCAACCATTAATTATAGATTCTATCTTGTTTATGGGAAAGGCATAGGATTGTACATCTCATGTAGAGAGATTAGGAAGCTTGGTGTAGAGCTTGATGCAAGGGTGTTTGCATGTGCATTTTATGTAAAGAGATCAGGAAGCTTGGTGTAGAGTTTGATGCAAGGGTGTTTGCATGTTGAATTACTGTTAGAGTAATTGTGTGGAGATGCTGGTGTTTTGAAGAGGAATTTGCAACTGGTTGTGTTGCAGGATTACTCCCTTCAGAGATTGTATTGGTGTTAATACAAAGGACTAGTGTTGGGTGAACCACATTATATGTTGTGTTTTATCTTGTCTTGCATGTTTATGTTCTTCTTATTTGATGGTTAATTGTTTTTGTTGTTAATGATTAAATTTTTTGCATCAAGAATCCATTTTTTTTATATAGTAAATCCTAACAATCTTCACCCTTGGCTCCCCAATTACAACATGGGTCTTTGCCTCCACACTGTAATCGCTACAGATATCCAGAGCTCGATTCAATATCCTTTAGGTAGTCTTGCATGCATCCAATTCCAAAAGATAAATCACATCGCTGCTCAAGATATAGGCTGCACAATACAACATCCACCACATCTCAATATAATTCAATGCATAATCCCACTACAGAAGTAGAACTCCATAATTAGATGAGAGCTTACCAGGGCCAGCAGAAACACAAGGAGGTTGTTGAACATGGAGGAGTGTGAATTTATAAGAGTGAAGGATGTTTGTGTGAGTAACCAAGAGGTGGGTGCAAGCCCATTGACAAGCACACATGCTCTCTTGGCTTTCATCCACTGCAACCACTATATTCACTATATTCTTCACTTTTTCTTTCTTCACTCCCATTTTTCAACTTATTTCTTTCAATATAAGGTCTGGGAATTCCTAGAAATCTATGGTTTTCCTTCTTTCTTTGAGCCCCTTCTCTTCGTTTGAATAGGAGAGAATACATAATATATATATATATATATAGAACGTTTGATGGGGTCTGCCGATGGGAATGACCAAACCTGAAACCAGCGAAGAGGACCGCACCTTGTATTTTTTATTAGTAGTAACGGAGGGCATTATTGGACTCCTCCAATCATTCAATGCACGGCACAATTATTTTATTTTTTTAATAAAGATTTTTTTATAAAGCTAAGTTACGGGGACTTTCCATTCATGTTTTGTTTGAGTTAAGGAAACATTTGACCTATAGTAAATTATAGGTTCCCACCTCAAGCACTAGTTATTAATTGTTTTATTTTTTATTTTTTATTTTTATAAGTTTTTTCTTTTATCGGATTTAAATTTGAGTTTTTGGATTAGCTTTTTTCTTAAGTGAAAACCTAAAAACATGTTTTTTTATTACATAGATGAATTTGTTACAATAACAATTTTTAGTAAATGTCACTGCAGCTGGCAGAGTTCAAATTATCAGCGAAGGTTTCCAATACATCCACTGTCTCTTTAATAGTAATCCGGTGTGAGATGGGAACTATCAGACGCACAGGGTTCACATTGTCTTCATCAGTCTGGTTTATCACGTGGCATGAAGGGGATCGTCGGACAAACAAGAAAGAGATCGTTGTTATCAATTAGATGCAACACGCAGAGAAGTCGGATCGGATTACTGACTATGCATGGACACGTCCAAAGGATTGGAACCTAGGTCTCCTCTCGGTAAGTGCCCCAACTTACCAATCCACCTAGACCCACGAACCCCAAAAACATGTTATTATTATTATTATTTTTAATAAATAAAGGAATCGGTTCCATTCCACAGATCTTTCTACTAACACGTAAGGTTCAAATTTCAGGATTGCCTCCTATAACCCCTATTCTACCTCATTTTTGTTGATGCAATATGAGGGGGACAACAAGTTTGGTACTCTCATCATCACGTTGGCATGCACTTATGGGATTTAGGACTACCTTTGCAAATATACATATCCCTACGGTTTGGCATGCACCTATGGGATTTAGGACTACCTTTGCAAATAGGCATGTCCCTACGGTTTTAACCTAGGTCTTAATAAATGCAGAACTTACCAATCCACTTAGCCGAGGACCCCAAAGACATATTATTACAATAAAATTTTAAGGTAAAACACAGTTTCTTTAAAAAGATTTGGTTTTCTTTTATTAAGATTTGAACTTGGGTTTCTTGAATGAAGACTATCACTATGATATTTTTTAATTTTAAAGCAAAACACAAATTTTTCAAACCACACTAAAATATTGTTCACAAAATTTAACATAATATTTTTAAATATATAAAAAAAATGATTGCAACACACTATTTTTAAAGTAACATAATTATTTTAACTTTCTATAATTACTTTCCCTACCCATATGAACGCCGAGGAGTTAATGCGTAAAGTTGCGGATACAGCTTTCTTTTCTTATTTATAAATTTTAAATATGTCTTATCTCTCGTGGGAGGTACGGATGCGACGTGCACTATCATATGATTCCGAATTTCCAAGCATACCTTTCTTTAGCATGCCACGTATCTTAACAGGTAAGGAAGATATGACACGCTTTGATAAGCTTTGATTTGTGGAGGTCCATTTAATTTTGGCTTCTGAGGTTTGAAAGTAAAGAGAAATAAATTAATTCTTCCTTTATGATTTGTGGGGAGACCCTATTAAAGTAGAAAATAAATAAATGCTAAAGAATTTGACATATAATAATAATAAAGTAGTCTTTAATATTTATTAAGTTATAAGTTATATCAAAGAAAAACAAAAGTGTAAAATATAATATTATTTTGTTAAATTTAAATCATAGGTTTATTGTCCGAAACTTCAAAATGTTTACAGTTATATAAGTATAATAATACATCTCTACTATAGTGTCACCAAAAGCATTATTGATAGTATGTTTATTATGTAATATATATTTTTTATTATTAAATTAATTTTAAAATTTATGTTAAATTAAATTTAAATGTTTTTTAAATTAAGTTATTTAAAGGTGTAATATTAGTTATTGTTTATTGTTTTTAAAGTTATTTGTGGTTTTTATTGGAGTCATTTCTATTATAAAAATAGAATGATACATTGCTCTCATCACATTTCTAACAAATTAACTAAAGCATACCTATTATTGCTTTTCTTTCAAAGATATTTTCTATCTTCTTCAAACTGCTAAGGTTTCATAATCATTTTTTTTAAGGAACTAACAACAAGAACAATCTTTACATAACACATAACTCCAGCATATAGAAGAAAAACAAACATAACATCATTCATCAAAGAGGAAATCAGTCTAATTATTTTTCATCCATCAAATAGGAAATCAATTTAATTATTTTTCATCCATCAAAGAAGAAATCAGTATGATTATTTTTCTTCTATAGCAGAGATTTTTCCTCCTGTAGAGTGGTAAGATCTAAGAATGTATTTTTGCACTTCAAGCTCTTGAAGTAATATCTAGTTGTACCACATTTTGCAGGATCTTCACTTTTAAAAAACTCACCGTCATTTTTTCAAAAAAAAAACTCACCGTCATTAATTGTTTCATAATTAGCTTTGAGTATACCGTTTAAGATGCTAATCTTTTCCATGGAATCGTTTGGATGGTCTTTAGTAACCATTTGGCTTTTCTCAATGATCTAATTCAAATTCTCCTTTTGGGGTTGAGTATTTTGTTGTTCACATGATTTCTGTTGGACAATTGGTGCATCTGGAGGATGATCTTCTTCTTTAGTAACCATTTGGTTTTTCTCAATTATCTAATTCAAATTCTCCTTTTGGGGTTGAGTATTTTTTTGCTCGCATGATTCCTATTGGACAGAGGATGAGATTTTTTATTTTGAACAAGGCCATTTGAAGATTTTGAATCATTCGCATTCAGGCCCTTCTCCACCAAGGAGGAATCAAAGCTTGATTGGATGTTCGGGTATCTCTTCTTCAAGTGGTCATATTGCTGATAGCCATTACATCTTTGGGAGAAGTTTTCATATTCAATATTTTGGAGTCATTCCCCTTTGCTTGAGGAGATAGTAATGGATTGAGGCCCAAGAATTGAAATATTCATCCAAACAACCAATCTTGCTTTACTCATATTAATTTTACTAGACAAATTTTCCTCAATTTGGGCATCCATATACTGGAATGAACCAATGGCATTACCGATTTTGGTGAATATATTCTCTCCCCAAAACTCCACATGGAGAGCATAAATGTTCACCCAAACTGTGAAGCAATTAACTTCTTCTGTAAAGGGGTTGAAATTAGGAGTCCAAGGTTTTATATAGACACCTCTTTGTTTGGAAAACCAATTTATATCTATAATCCATTACCCTATATTTATCCTCTAAATCATAAAAGGAAATAGAAAAAAAAAAATGGGTAAGAGAGTTACTTGGAAATCTGAACTCTACCAATATTTAATGTATCCTTTGAGCTCCTCCAATCCTAGTATTTTGCCTTTGAGTTTGCAAATAATTGTTCGGGATTCATGATCAATCAGATCCAACCTAAATTCATCCTCTAGAATCTTGATAGAGGGCATGGGTTCATCCATCCATGAACCCAAATATCCTTGAGAAATATTTCTTCTGACCGAACAGGCTTTCTCACATACTAAAGAGATGGTTTGCGAACAACCCTCTTGACTGCACCTAGGGTTTGCATCTCTTTTGTGAATATTGTACCCAAATTTATTGCTTTGTTCCATCGCTTGATTGCACCTAGGGTTTGCATCTCTTTTGTGAATATTGTACCCAAATTTATCGCTTTGTTCCATCGCTTGACTGCACCTAATGTTTATACCCCTTTTGTAAAGAGAAGTGTTATCATCATTGTTGGCTCTTTGGTTCCCGTGGGATTCACCCTCACCTACTTCTACATCACCTCGAAATCCTTACTGCCCATAGCCATCCTCATTGCAGCCTTCACACTCGTTGTCATGCACTCGCCGCAGCCTCCGCGCTCTTCATCGCGCGCTCACCGTGCGCTCATCGCGTAGTTATTGTTTATTGTTGAAATAGTATGAGGTTGAACAAATTTTATTAATCTAGTAATACTATTTATATAAATATTGTTGTTCAATATAAGAACAATTACACAAATAATATAATTTCAATAATTGATGGAAATCTCAACTAACCAATAACACCAATATAAGAACAATTACATAAATAATATAATTTCCATAATTGATGGAAATCTCAACTAACCAATAACACAAAACTCATATGTGATTGTCTTTATCACATCAGATGATGTAATAAATCCTAATATTTTTTGTTATTACATCATGATCTAAACATGGGTAAGGATACTAAAAATAGTACAAACAAACATATGATGAACTAGGGCACACTCAATAGTTCATCAAATACATTTAAAGTATGAATAGGGACACACTCAACTATTCACGACAATCAATGATAGGACTAACCTCACTATTCTTCCTCATTGAGAATGACCTCACTCGACTCTTAACCAAGGATAGAGACAAACTCATCTATCAATATCATACAACACAATTGGATAGGAACACACACTACTATTCACAACAATTGTGATTGGAGACACACAATCAATCATAGATAATAAATTGGATTGGGTCTTATTGATCTACATCATATTGTGAATGAGTATAAACTTAACCATTTACCTTGAGTGTGGCATGAGTCTTCACTTATCCATACAATCAACAAGGTAGTTGGATGGTCCTTACTACTACCGACAACTCAACAATGTTGATCTTTAGCTACCTGGTGCTTATCGAATACAATCTTCAAATTACCTTAAATGTGATATTTTAGAGCATTTGGAAAAATTACATATTAAACAATATTAAAAATACCTCCCCTCAATATAAACTCTCTATTTGAACAATACTTGAGAAGTGTCATGTACCACCTATCATACATTTCAAATACATTAAAAAGAACTCTTTCATAACTTATTTATTTATTGTTATTTTTTATTTATTTTTATGAGAATTAAAAATCTAGTTTATTGTCCAACAAGGACAACACAGTGGTTAGGGCTTTGACCTCTCTTTAGTGAGATTTAGGGTTCAAAACACAATGTACCCAAAAAAGGATAGGCTGGATGGTAGCAACTGAGTGTTTATTGGTTGGTCGTCCTAGTTCAATTCCCTAGAGGATTGAGGTCTCGTTGACTTCGTCTAATCCAACGAACCAAGGTTTATAGTGGCAGTACCAAATGGTGTTACCAATTCCCTTATGTATTATTTAAAAAAAATAGTTTATCTTATTTAAATTAACTCAAATAATAAATAATGTCTATAACTTAGGCTAGCATCCTTAGGCTTTCTCTCTCCTAACTTCAAATACTAGATCCTCACTGAAGATATCCAATATTCAAGTAGTTGAATGGGATATGAGTGATGCTTCTCTAATTGACTTTTCTTCATAGGCCATTTTAGGGTAGGAATACATTGCTCCTCCACTTCCCAACTTTTAATAGTCACTCTACTATAATTTATCACTGTCAACTAGTTCGCTTTGTGTAATTCTTCTATAATGGATCTCCATTCTAGAAATGGTTTTATTAGTGGGGGAGAGCCATCCCAAGAGTCTAACCAGAACCTAGCTTTTTCTCTATTCTTTACAATCTAGAAGATTTTATTTTTATATCATCCCCTTTCCTATATTTAATATTGATAGGATAGGGAAGCCTCCAAACAATAGTGTTGATCGAACTATATTCTTTGGTCCTTTGCTTTTGCATATTTTGATGTATGGTTTTTTGCCCAAAGCTATTCAGGTTCTTTAGTAGTATCAAATATAGTTTCATTGCTAGTGCTTTATTATTTTTAATTGTAGTCTTGAGACCTAGTCCCCCTTCTTCCTTATGCCAACATATTTTCTCCTAGCTAAGAAGGACCCACTTTTTAGTTTCCTTTACACCTCGCTAGACAAAGCCATGGTAGATCTTATCAAATTCTCTCAATACAGCTATGGGGACATTTAACACTGATGAAACATAGACGGGTATGGATTGGAGTGCAACTATAACTAGGGTTATTCTTCCTCTTGATGGGAGCCATCTATTTTTCCACTTGCCTAATGCATTCTTCACCCTGTCTATCAACCATACCTAGTCCTATTTTTTTGCCTACCCAAATTGAGTGGAATTTCCAAATAGGGTATTGGAAGAGAAGTTCATTGGAATCTGAGCTTATCTAATAACATAGCCTCTTATCTAGGAGAGTAATGAAAAATAAGACCTTTGATTTATCTTCATTGATTAGTTGACCCGTTGTTGTTGTGAAGGCTCTGAGTATTATTTTAAATTTGGATACCTCTTTTATTATTGCCTTACCAACCAAGGTAGAATCATCAACAAATTATAGATGACTATAGAGTCAACCCCTACTACCATTGTTATTCCTTCCAAGTCATTTTTTTTTTGTTGGTTAATGTTGTCCCCAACACTTTTGCTAATATGATGAACAAAAATGGGGATAAATGATCTCCTTGTCTAATTTTTCTTGAAGCCCTGAAAAGGTGAGAGGGACAACCATTTATCATCACTGAATATGAAACTGACAATATGCACCCTATAGTCCATTGAACCCACTCCTAGGAAAATTCAAAATGTATTAACACTTTTTGGAGAAATTGCTAGTCCACTCTATCATATGCTTTAGACAGATCTAATCTAATGAACATGGAGGGCTTCTTTTGCATATGCATAGAATGAAGCACCTCTTGAGCCAATACAATTTCATCAATTATTTACAACCTTCCACAAAGCCCCTCTGTTCTAAAGAGATTATCTTATAGAGTAAGGGATTCAATATTTTTACCATTGTTTTCATGATGATCTTATTGAGGACATTGTATAAGGCTATTGGTCTAAAGTTGGATATTGTGTTCGCCTTCTGAGCTTTTGGTATTAGCTATATATGGTTTATTAACTTCCTTTAGCACCACCTTTGTAATTATGACTTCTTCCACTACCTTTAATAAGTCTTATTAGATGATATCCCAAAATTCATGATAGAACTCGATTGGAAATCCATCTGCCCTTGGGTTCTTTTATTTTTTTCATTTTAAACATCACTTGTTTCAATTCATCACTTGGTACAAGTGCAATAAGGACTTGATTCTTTGATTGTGTTATAATGTGGGGGATATTCTTGAGGATCCCCTCATGGGCTTCTGAATCTAGCTCCATGGATTGGAATAATGTAGAGAAGTAATCCACTGCAACTTCTTTCATCCCCTCTTTTGTATACACTTTTTCCATATTTTGGTCCCTCAATGATGTTATGAAGTTGTGGGTCTGCCTTGATAAAAGGGATTTGTGAAATAATTCCATATTTTGATCCCCTTCTTGCAACCATTGGACTCTTGACTTATGTTTCCAAAGGAGCTCTTCTCTTTTATCCCATTCTTCCACAAGTCTTATAAGTCTAAGCTCCTCCCTACTCCACTCCTTTGTTAGGCCTTGAGTCCTAATATTTGCATTTAGTTGCTCTAGTTGTATAGTGATTTTATTTTTCTTTTGTTGAACATCACCAAAATCCTCCCAATTCCACTTTTTGAGTTGAGTTTTGATATATTGCTATCTTTTCGTAAATATGAACATGAGGATACCGTATCTGGGCTTTCCTTCTCACCACCACTAAAGGATGTTATCTCATAGACTGCTATCTCTTAACCACATAAGCTATAATCTAAAGGATGCATGGCATCTTATGGATCTCCACATTTCCATTAACATTGGCCAGTGATTTGATCCTAGATTATCTAGAGTTCTAATTTTTGGTATATATCTTTTAATAATAAAGTCTTCTGACAACAAGAACATGTTCAATATCTCTAGGATACAGTCTTGTCCTTTCCTTCTATTGGACCAATTCATTAGTCCATTCTCTAGAATAATGTCCACTAGGCAAAGATGAGAGATGTGCTCTAGCATACCATCTGAACTACCATCCAATATTTGGTTTCCCCCTATTTTCTTTGCCAAAGAGGTAATAGTGTTGAAGTCCCCCCTACTATGGGCATTACATCAAGGTGATGCCCTAAGAAGCAAAAAATATTTTTCCATTGGTACCTCTTGTGATCTAATTTTTCTTTATACTACCAATCCTAAGATCCCCCAACTTCCTATTAAGGAATGTACTATGATTTTTGAGGGGTCCCAAAAGTAGACCACACCTCTTGATGCTCTTGTGGATCCCAATACTTCCGTCCTTCCAATGAACCACATTTTTTGGGATAGACCCTCAATCTCTTCCACTAGGAGTTTCGTCTCTTGAATGAACACCAAATGTGGTTGATTCACTTGCATCATATTTTTGACCTCATTTTGTTTATATAGGCTACCTTTCAACCCTCTCACGTTCTACATGATGATCTTCATTGATTTACATGGGGTGAACATTTGGGTGAGGTCTTTAACCTTCCCCTCGACTAACTTTTCCTACCTACTCTTTGGTTTGTATTTATTTTCAGTTTCTTGGTAGTTTCTTGGTGCACCCCAGTTGGCTCAGGGATCCCTTATAAATCTAAAACTTGGAAATAGAGGATCATTGCTTTTTATACTAATTCATGAGATATTTCTTCCTTTAGTATAAGATTTTTTTATGTTTTGATTCATTCAATTTAATTATGAAATATTATTGTAAGAAAGTATATAAAATTTTGTAAAAGAGTCTAAGCCCTTTCAAAAACCCTAACTTTACCCCAATAAAAAAATTATTTAAAATATAAAATACTATTTTAATAAAAATTCATAATATTTTAGGTTCAAACCATGGGGGCGAGTGTGTGAGGGGTGGGTATGTGGTGGCTTTGTGTTAAATTTCCTATTGATAAGTATAGATCTCGGTTTTACGAAAGGTCATGGTTGGGAGGAGACTGCTCAACCCTGTACATCTATCATAAATATTTCTCACAGTAAAAAAAAAAAAAAACATAATATTTTAAATACACTTGAAAATATCAACTTCAACCATATAATTTAAAAAAAAAAAAATTAAAACTAAAATAACAAACAAAATTACATCAATATCTCGCGATATCTTAAAATAAGTCCAACTTCAACCATATATTAAAAAAAAAAATTAAAACTAAAATAACAAACAAAATTACATCATATCTCTTAAAAAATTCTAAAACTTATATATATTTTAAAACATTTTAAACTCTACCTTAAAGTTAAAAAAACAAACCAAAGCTTTATATATGTTTCGCCAACACCTATGTAACCATATTAAAACAGTAAACCAAAGATTATGTTAAAAAAATTTAAAAGCTTTCCAAATTAAAAAAATAAAAAATAATTAAGCATTTCCAATTTTTAAACCCCACCGTAAAGTCCGTTCGGAAAAAAAAAAAACTTTATTTGTCTCACCGACCTTGGTAGCCCGCTCCATGAAACCCGACCTAAATGACACACGTAATTCCTTTAATCTTGTTTATCCAAAGATAAGGATTGAGCCAAAGCCACGAAGATTATTATTATTATTTTTTAATAAGTTATATGTGATTTTTATTGGGGTTATTTTTATTACAACAATAAAATATTGTATTTTTTTATTACATTTATAATAAGTTAATTAAAGTATATCTTTTACATTTTGTCTTTTTTACCGAGACATTCTTCATTTATTCTTATATCAAAAATATTTTGAGTCTTTCTCGCTAAATTTCAACAATCAATTCATTTTATATCAAATGTCTTCAAAAATTTAAATTATGTCGAGATGAAATTCAACACTGAGAATGGCTAAAATATTTGTTGTCCAACTTTTATATTCAAATTTTTTTTGTCTATAACAACCTCACAATTTCTTAATACTTTTTTTAGGGTTCTTATTCATTCTCATTATATTCCAAGATATTATTTTCATTACTATTTATTTTATTTTATTTGTGGGTTTAGCTCCACTTCTTTTAACATTTGTGATATTTGCTTTTGTTTTCTCATATCATTCCTTTGTGTTTCTTTTTCTCTTTGTTTTTGCCTCTTGGGTCTACTTTTTTTTTTTTTTTCCATTCTCAGTAATATTTTCATCTTCATCAATCTCTTCAATTTTCTCACACAACTCATAGTAAGACTTATCATCTTTAGGTTTGTCTTGTTTGAAGGATTCGAAGTGCAAGGAATAACCTCAAGATCACACTCTCCTTTATATTTCCTTGGAGACCCTAAAATGCAAGGATGCTCTTCTGTAGCAATTACCTTCTTATTCTGCCATAAAAACCCTAATTTGTTATGGGTTTCTTCCAACCTCATTTCTATATTATTCTGCTCTTGAAACCTTGAAGTGCAAGGGATAACATCTTCACCACTTTCACTTTTATTACCTGAAAATGATTCTATACTACGTGAGGAAAATGAAGATGATTTACTTGGAATAAACTTGACCTTTTTTTGTTGTCTTTGTTTTGGGTTTTATCTCCACATCTTCTTTTGCACCTTTAATTCCTTCTAAACTTGCCAATTGATATTGTTAATAGGATTTCTTTGCCTCTTCTTTTGGAGTGGAATATCCTTGATCTGATCTAGATTCTATTATTGAATGATTTCCTTGCTTCGTCTTGAAGTTTATCTCATGGCTAAAATTTTGTCTCTTTTTTCATAGTTTTTACTTTGCAAACTCTTGCCATGTGTCTAATCTCAAAACAATTGTGGCAACTAAATGCAATATTTTCATAATCTACTTGTTGATCCCATTCTCTTGATTTAGATTTAATCTTAATGGATTGTGGCAAAGGTTTTGAAATATCCATAGCAACACATATTCGAGTATATATAGCATGCTTTCGCTCCTTAGTTGTTGGTCCTTCCTTGATGAATTTCCCTAGGGTATTTCCAACATTTTTCAAAACATCTTTATTTATAAGTTGATACAGAAATCCAAAAAGTCTAATCCACACTGGAAGCTTCTTAATAGTTTCTCTCTCAATTGAAAAATTTTTGTTCCATGGTCTCAAATAAAGTGCATCTCTTCCCATAAACCATGGGCCACCAACCATTATTTTATCCTTACTTTCTGAATTGGAAAAGATGATGAGGAAACAACCTTTAGAAAGAAAAGTCAAGAATAATTTGAATTCAATTCCCACTTCCACTTGATCCATTTTTGAATCTCCAAAAACCTAGCCATGATTTGTGGAACTTACATATTAGCCCTGTACTTTTAAGAACTATTATATCATGCTCAATCATCTCATCCTTGATACTTACTTTTGGTGTACCATGTGCTACTTGGATCGAACTTGCCATGTGTTCACTCTTTCTCTTATCTTCAGCTTGGGCCTTCATACTTCCAACAAGGGCATTTTGATTTCTAGCTAGGACATCTTAACTTCCCATTAGGGCTTTCAAAAATGGCTTTCCTTCCACAATAGCTAATGGGGCTTGCTCTTGACTTGCACTCCCTCTTGGTTCGCACTCCCTCTTTGCTTGCACTCGCTCTTGCTCTTAATTTGCACTCTCTCTTACCTTACACTTGCTCCTTGGCTTCAACAATTTTTTGAAAACAATGTTTCACACATTCATGATAAGAGTTTGAAGCATCAATACACTTTAAATGCCATGATTAAATCTTAACTTGCACTTACCCTCCCTCTTAATTCTCCTTCATGAATGGAACGAGTAGCTGGATATTCATAGGCATGATGGTGACACACTTGACGTGAATGCCACATAGATTGGTGTCCTCGAGCAACCCCTCCAAATACACCTTCGCCGCCTCCTGCAGCGCCGCCACCGTAAAGCTCTGGAATCGCAGATTCTTGCGCGACCTCCCTCCAGGTTGTGAAGATTATTAGTCTTTATGGAAATCAATTATGCTTGCGTCCTAAGCATTTTAGAATATAAAATATATATATAGAGATAACCTTATCAATTAATTAATTTATTATTTTTTTTAAATTAACATAAAATGGTTGTTATTAATTAGTTTATTTTAGGTTAAAATATTAAAATTAAGTATTTAGTTTTTGAATTGAATTTTAATTTTCAGATAAAAATTTAAAAAAATATTATTACTAAGAATAAAATTATACACTATATTTTTATAATTAAAATTTAACCCAAAAAAATATATATTATACAAATAGTTTTTAAATGTTTTTTTATATAATCTAGATGCCAACAGTTTGAGTTTCAACTTCTTTAAAGTATGCGAAATCACCGAGATTAATAAGGAATTTATATGGTTTTTTTTTAAGATTTAGTTTATAATGAATAAGATAATTAGTTTTTTAGATTATAAGTTTGGGTAGTTATTAAGAAAAGATTTAGATTTAAATTTTAAGTATGTTTGTAAAAATAGTAATCTAACATAAACCCGGAAATCTGATTGCAAAAGTAACAATCTAACCTAAACCCGTACTAATCTATTTAAAATCGAAATTAAACAACGACCAAATAAAATAAAAATGATAAAAAACAACCTTAAAAAAAAATATTTCCTTATCAGAGGAAAGAATGCAGAAGGTTCTTTTAAAAACATTCATTGCGATGAATAAGAGCAAACGCGGTATTCTTGTGCAGCAGTGTCTAATAAAAAAATTAATATTTTTGTATAAATTTTTAACATATACAATTTATATATGGTATTTACTATTTTCCATAATTTTCTTTTTCTTATTTAAGGTCCACGGTCCAACCAATGTGACCTTGATTTAAGCATTTTGACCTTCTCGATCGGATGCCCATAACGTCAATGTTACCTCTAACTCAATCGCATAGTAACTTGGCTTCCTCTAAGTCAATCTCATGGTAATTTTGGCTTCCTCAATCTGAGGAACATAAGGTCAATGTTACCTTAATTTTAATTAAAAAACAAGTTTTATTTTAAACATACTCATATGCAAGGATCATTCAAACTGGTTTGATGCAGTCTCCCAAAACAGAACCTAAAAACATTACTACTACAATGTCTCAACATGAACTGCATGTATTAGTTCCCCAAACCGTATCAGGAATACTCAGGGCTCCATATAGGACTCTCTCATTCTGGACCTCATATTGTCATGTCAGATAAAAACTTGCATGACCTGATTGTAAATGTTTGGTACACTGGATTGGACCAGATGTGAATCATGTTCTCCCATTAATAACATCATCACAGTAAGCCTCCCTTCTCTCTCTCTCTCTCTCTGCATTCATAAAATCTTGGATCTGGACCAATACACCAGGGATGCAAAAGGGAAAAATTAATTTCATTGCGCCTCTCATACTGACCACAAATCTTGGAGCCTGGGCTATCTCACATAAAAGTCCAGATGGAAAAAATAGCAGGGTACACACTTGAAAAGCCTTATCATGGCCCTTTGTTACTTTTCCGCAAACCTCCTCTCAGTATATAATACCTCACACATAACTTCACCAAGCCAAAAACTTCTGCTCAATCCTTATAAGATTTTAACTTCACCAAGCCAAAGAGAAACCACAAACTTCTGCTCAATCCTTATAAGACTTTTTGTTTACAACAACAACAGGGCACATGGCATTCCTCAGGCAGTAATCACTCACACTTCCTTTGATTAATCTGCAAATCATCCATCAGTGACTAGTCAATGTATTTCTCAATAACTCTTCAGTTGGTATTGAGATGACAGGGAAGAAACAGAGAGAGCCGGACTATTGAGAGGTCTTACCTGATGAAAAGACAGTGGCCATGGCTGCCCATGACTAGAAAATGTGCTCCCAGTTCCTCAACTGTTTCACATATCTTCACCCTTGGCTCCCCAATTACAACATGGGTCTCTGCCTCCACATTGTAATCGCTGCAGACATCCAGAGCTCGATTCAATATCCTTTGGGTGGTCCTGCGTGCGTCCAATTCCAAAAGATAAAACACCTCGCTGCTCAAGATGTAGACTGCACAATACAACATCCACCATAACTCAATATAATTCAATGCATAATCCCAATACAGAAATAGAACTCCAGATTTAGAGGAGAGCTTACCAGGGCCAGCAGAAACACAAAGAGGCTGCTGAACATGGAGGAGTGTGAATTTATAAGACTGAGGTATGTTTGTGTGAGTAGCCAAGAGGTGAGTGCAAGCCCATTGACAAGCACGCATGCTCTCCTGGCTTTCATCCACTGCAACCACTATATTCACTGTATTCTTCACTTTCTCTTTTTCCACTCCCATTTCTCAACTTTCTTCTCTTTTCAGTTTCAATATAGGTCTGGGAATACCTAGAAATCTATGGCTTTCTTCTTTTTTGAGCCCCTTCTCTTCTTTTGAATATGGAGAGAATACATTATATATATACAGACAAGGTTTCATTAAGGTCTGCCCATGGGAATGACCAAACAAAACCAGCCATGAGGACGGCACCTTGTTTGTTTTTTAGGTTGGTTAAGGAAATTTATAATTATGAGTTGTTTCTTAAAAAAACAACTAAAAATGGTTTTAGCAACTAATCTATCGCTTTGTTTCTAATAGACTTATCTCTTCTTGAACAGACGACACGTTGTAAGGGAGAGCATTATTAGATTCCTTTAATCATTCATTTCACGGCCTATAAGATGTCTACATCTATGAAAGCTTTCTTTCTCCGTATGAACGCCCAAGAGTTAATGCTTTGTATTGTTGCGGGTACAGCTTTCTTTTTCTTATTTATAGATTCTAAAAATTTCTTATCTCTCGTGGAATGTACGAATGCGATGTGCACTATCGAGCGAGCATCATGATTCCAAGCATCCTTTTATTTAGCATGCCACGTATCTTAATACGACGAAGACATGTGAAAAGACACGATGTGTTGATTTAATTATTATGTATATTTTTTGATTTGGTTATTGTGGGAAACATCAATGATGGACGCACAGGGTTGAGCAGTCTCTCCAACCATAACTCTTTGTAAAGCTGAGAACTATACTTATCAATAGAGAATTTAACACAAAGCCACCACACACCCACCCCTCACACACTCGCCCACGCCACGGTTTGAATCTAAGACCTCTTGAAAAAAACCAAATTCCAAACCGTTTTGTTGCAATTTATTTATTATATATTATTAAGAATCATTTTTTTTAAAATTAAAATTTTATATAATACATCTTTAGTGAAGCGGTTTCATCATTGTAATGGTGTCCTTGCCTATAGATTACATGTTTACTGATCAAAACTTAATTCTTTTTTTTATTAAAGAAAAAGTTAAATTATAATATATCATTAATCGGAACATTACAATATTTTGGTGTTAGTACCTTCCACCAACTAAAAATAAAATAAGGTGGATTAGGAGTAAAACATCCATAACTGAATATGCATAGAAATAGAAGCTAATATCAACAAAAAGACTATAGCTATATCTTGTTGTAATACACCATATATCAACATTCATCTGTTATTTTATTTTTATGTGGGATACCATTTGAGGCTGAATTTCTCAAATGGATCAGGGGGGTTTGGCAAAATACTAGAGGTTGGATAGTTGAGGTTATTCGAGGGTTGGGAAGGGGGTACATAGCAATCTCCTTTGCGAATTTCGAACATGCCAAAAAAGCCCTCCAATATGGAACTTGGGTTATCTGCGGGTAAACTTGTTATATGGATATATGGTGTATACCGAAATAAAGTTGATATATGGTGTATTCCTCTTCACCTTTCCTTGAATGCTCTTCATCATCTAAGATAAAGAAAAGACCTTATGATCCGTGTGAGCGTGGTATACCGAAAAGGATTCCACTTGTATTATAGATGATGTGACCCGGGTTCAATCCCCACAACGGGTGTTTATAAGAAGTATTTACTCAAAAAAAAGAAAAAAAAGAAAAGACCTTATGGTAGTGTGTTTCTTTTCTTGTCTTTGATGGATCTCATGACGTCAATGGCATCTTTGAGCCTACCTCACACTAGATACCATCAAAGGGACTTAGAGTCAAAGAAAAAAACAAAAAGATAAAATAAAGCCAAAGAGATTGAAGTGATGATGTATGGGGACCTCCAAGTGGGGTACCAATATGATATGGCTGAAAGCACTACCATGCCAAGGAAAAATGGATAAAGCACAAACATGATGATAGGGTCTCTTTTCAATGGACCTATTGTCCTCTCTGATTATCTATGCCATTGGACGGGTGGACCAAATGGTAAGGACTATCACACCTCATGTAGAGCGACACATCAGGGCTAGTCCTTAGAGCGCGGGATTTGGCTCTATCAGGGGCATCTAGGATTGTTTACAAGGTTGAATTATTTTAAGATGTGATCTTAAGTGTACTTGTCCTACTCTAGCTTAATCTAATAGCTTTGGGGGAAAATGTTTAGAGAAAGATAAAATAAAAACAACATAAATTAAAACCTAAGCTAACCAAGGTAATGTGCCAAGATCAAGATAAGACCCCCCTACACAACAACTTTAAGTGTAATGCACTGGCATAGTGAACACTTCCTCTCCTCAATATATATGCATAGATAAAAATACATACATAAAGGAATAAGATAGGGTGAACTAAACACTTGGAACTAAATAGTCATAGGCCTTTAGTATGCATATATGAATATAAAGCAATTACAAGATTATGCCAAAAGTGGGGGTTCGAAGGTGTTACCTAAATTTTTGGAGCATGGGTGGTTTTAGCCTTTGGAAAATTTATCACCATCTAAATTCGAATATTTTATCATCCTATAACCTCAAATATTTTCACCATCTGACCTTGAAACTTTATACGTCAAAACTTTTACCTTTCGTCTTCGATCAAAACTTTTAATAAAATATCAATTTGTTGACACTTAGTCTTCTTTCACCCTTTGGGAATTTTTGCCTTCCAATCCTTGAAACATTTTTGATAGGCATTTGCTCGCATTTGTCCAACACTTCATTTTGCACTTCCTAACTATTCTAAATTTGTCGAGTTTGCCCTTGAAAATTTTGCTAAGGCCTTCTCCTTCTGAGTATAGTGAGAACTCACTATAATTCTAGTGACTCATAGAGGATCTTCAACCTTCCAAATATAGAGAAACTAGAGAAGTTGATGCTTTGTCCATTGGGCATGGAGTCAGGAAGAGGACCAAAATTGGAATGGAAGTGAAGGAGGAATTTCAGCTATCAGTCTACAACTTTACATGTTTGTAGCTTTTGAAACCTGAGTGGTTTCACAAAATTGGACTATTCCTAAGCTATGGAACCTAAAAACCTAAAAAATAAGACATATGTTACATATATTACATATATACAAGGTTTTTTTGGGTGGCCTTATCCATTGGGCATAGAGTCAAAAGAGGCCCCCACTCGCTATCTAAGTCCTTTATTTCTTCTATCTCTTTTTCTAGTTTCTTGGGTAAAAAACCTTTACCTATAAGGAACTGAAGAAACACACACTTATACTGAGAGGGGGGGGTGAACAATATAAGATAAAACTTTTCTCTTTTATTTCCAAAACAATAACTATAATAATATGAATAAATCAATGCACAAATAACCACACACGAGATAATGATTTACGTGGAAACACCCTTTTAGGAGAAAACCACAACAAAATATTGCTTAAATTTTCTTCAAAAAATTTCGTGGGCACCAACCCACATGAGACACCAATCCCCTAGTACAAGTTTGTGGGCATATACCCACTTGAGACACCAATCCCCTAGTACAAGTTTGTGGGCACCTACCCACAAGAGACACCAATCCCCTTGTGCAAGTTTGGGTGTACCAAACCACAAGAGACACCAATCCCCTTGTGCAAGTTCGTGGGAACCAACCCACAGGAGACACCAATCCCCTTGTGAAAGTTCGTGGGCACAACCTTGCAGGAGACACCAATCCTCTTGAGCAAGTTTCTGAGCACCAACCCACAAGAGACACCAATCCCCTTGTGCAAGTTCGTGGGCACCAACCCACAGGAGACACCAATCTCCTTGAGCAAGTTTATGGGCACCAACCCACAAGAGACACCAATCTCCTTGAGGCACTAACCTTAGATCTGAAGGCACCAACCTTGATCAACAAATAGAGGATGATATACTGGTGTTGGAAGCTTCAAATGGCCAAATTGTCCTTCACATTCATTAAGTCTATCGCTTCCACAAGTCTCACATTGTCTTCTTGGATCTGCACTTTAATATCTACTCATCATATTATAATCCCTACTGTACCACTTGCCCTAAAACTCATCAGCCAAAATTACCTCTGCTTGCCCTCATATGTTATTCATATTTGTTGTCTTATTTGTTCACTACTTTTCTCCACGAGATAACACTCAACGATGATGATGACACATGCACTGCAATGATGATGGTATGATTTCTTCTATGATGGATTTTAAAAAAATGTTTGCTAGCTCAGTCATCAAGAAAATTATAATGATTGCTTGGGTGGTAAGCTTATATTCCTCCTACGTCACGCAATGGATTCAAACTCCATGACACTAAATTCTTCAATAATTGTCTTTACTGTTTGCTCTGCTACTCAAATTGGCTACCATTTGCAGTCAACGTTGCTCCAACGATTTTAGAACCTTCTCTTTAACTAAGCTTGGTACATTATGATGACCTCTCCTTCTTGTCAATAGATATTCATCGGGTGTCGTTGGACTTCTTTGTTATAGATAACAAAATTGCATCATACTAGCACCGAAATGAATTCTACCCTTTGAAGCCTTCTCTAAACCTGTTGTAAACATGCTCCACTAAGAAGCTTCACTTCGTGTGATCCAAACAAATATAACTATACAAATGTTGTATTCTCCAAGGCCATCACCATGAGGTCCCCCATGAACTCTACTACGATGGCTTCTCTGGATAGCATCACCACCTTGCTTCCACTGCACCTTACCTCCACTGCATTGGCTTCTCCATACATTGTCACCACCTTGCTTTCACTATGTCTTACCTCTACTGCGTTGGATTATTCATACAACATCACCACCTTGCTTCCACCGTGCCTTACATCCACTATATTGGCTTCTTCGTACGTCACCACCTTCCTTCAGAGCCAAACTTTGCTGACCCACATAAGCTTTGACTTCACTACTCCATGTGAGCTTCAAATTCATTGCCCCATGATAGCTTTAGCTTTGCTTCCCCATACGAGCTTCAGCTTCATTGACTGCCTTCTGCTATGCTACCTGTGCAGTCTCAACCTGTGAACAAAATCCAAACAGATTGCTGCTCTATCTGTGTAGTATCAACCTGTAGATAAAATCCAAGACGATTACTTGCTGGGGTTTGGTGCAGAATATTTTATAATCTCCTATGCCTCACATCCATGCTCCCAAAGCCTCCAAACTCATTGTTCTCTCCGACCACGCTAAGGCTCTTCAACCACCCATGTTCTGCGAACGAAGTTGTATATTTATCAAAGACTTTCCATCATAATTATATCATTTTAAAATGAACTTTGACCTCTTATTTTAATCCATCCTTTCAATTTTTATCTTAGGCATCAAAGTAGTCGGCCTATGCAAACATAATGTCAATATTTAAATATTTTAATATTTCAACTTTTACTCATTGCACACATTAGAAATATTTAAATCTTTAATTTAAATATTTCAACTTTGCCCATTGCACATATTAGAAATATTTAAATCTTTAATTTAAATATTTCAACCTTTGATATTACATCACCCTTGAAGAAAATATATTTACCTTGAATAGTTCACCCGTTGTTTGCTATCAACCAAATCAATCTTTGACATCAATGACAACTCAACAACTGAATAATTCTAACCATCTCCCCCTTTGTCATTGATGGCAACCCTGCAAATAAATTATCCTTTACTATAACAAGATCACAATGTGATCCCCTTGACAAGCCACTCCCTCTTACTAAAATTACAATATGCTCCACCTTATTGAAATTTTCCCCCTTTGACATTAATGGCAAAGGCTTCTTGGGGCTAAATGATAAGACACTTGACAATGTCCCATTTATAAATCCTCTAACTGAGACTTCAATGATGAGATGGGAGTGAAATTGCTCCCAACTTACTATGCTCATTTTCTTGTTCTATTTTCTTTTTCCAAAATTTGGAGGGCATATCCTTTTGAACAGTTTGACCATCCTCCTTTTTACTAGATTTTGGAAATTCAAGGAACACCATTCTACACCATTTAGCTCTATGTCCAAAATTATTGCATTTGTAACAAATGATGTTGTAATCCATGAGAGGTGCAAATGAATTGAAATTCCTCTTGGTGAAGCCAAAATCATTTTTAGTATAGACCTTGCAATTTATAGCTTTATGACCAAATTAGTGACATGAAAAACAACCTGTTTGATTGCCTTGGAGAATATGGTCGTATGGTTCTCTCATAGTTGTTATGGACCTTGGTCCATGATGATGCTTTATTTTCTTCCTTCATGATGCTTTCACTTCTCAAAACATCAACATAGGTCTTAGGCTCTTCTTTAATTATTTTCTTTGATGCCTCTGTTCCTTTTGAGCTTGACTCTTCCTTTTGTTTCTTTTGACTTTCTTCAAAACCAAGTCCAATATTTATAATCGAAGATCTTTGTGCTTTGATAATATCATCCAAGATTTTTGTGCTTTTCTCCAACCTAATATTTTGATGTAGCTTATCATTAGATTCTTCCACTTCCTTCCTTGGAGAGACAATCTCAAGTTCCAATTTTCACAGTCCAACTCTTTACCTTTAACTGCTCAGCCATATATTCTTCAATTCATTTTACCTCTTCAATTTTCACTTTTAAGTTGGTGAGATCTTGTGAAAGCTTTGCCTTTGTCTTTTCATCCTCTTGTAATTCAGTCTTCAATATTGAGTTCCTCTTTATAAGCCTTTTCAACTCTTCAAGAGCAAAAACAAGTTTCTCTTATATGTCAACTATGGCTTCCTCTTCATTTTTTGGATCTTTCTCCTCTTCTTGTTTTTCAACAACAGGAGAATATTATTTCACCTCCATGGCCAAAAATATGACTTCTATTTCACTATCGGAGAGACTTTCATCATTGTTGTTGGAAGATCTGCTTGCTTCCTCAACATAAAGACTCTTCTTGTGCCTTTGAAAGATATTCTTCTCATGCTTACTTTGATCGTGCCTCTTTTTCTTTTCATGATAAAATTTTATTTCCTTCTTTTTCTTGTATTCCTCTTCTTCTTCACTGCTACTACTTCCATCTTGTGGGCACTGAGCTGCATAGTGACCAATGTTACCATAATTAAAACATTTCACAGTATGCTTACCTTTGTGTTTTCTTGGTCCCTTATTATTTCTTCGCATAAAGTTAGCTTCTTCTCCATTGCTTGATTCTTCACTTGACTTTGGTTACTTATTTTTTGTCTTCTTTGAAGCTTTAAACACGGCCTCCCATTTGGATGTTTGATATTTTTCATTCCTCATATCATAGGCTGTGATAATTATGTGTAGCTCGTCCATGCTTAAGGTTTTAAGATCCTTCGTTTCATCAATCGTCGAGATCTTTGCATCAAACCTCATGGGAAGTGACCTTAAGATTTTTTGAACAATTTTAGAGTCATCAATACTTTCTCCAAGTCCACGAATGGTGTTGACAATTTCATCAACGCAGAGCAGATATTTGGCAATATCTTCCTCATCTTTCATCTTCAAGTCTTCGAACTTCCTCATGTGGGTTTGAAGTTTTGCCATTTTAACCTTGTCATATCCTTCATATGTTCTTTGTAACTTGTCCCATATTTCTTTTGTTGAGGTGCATTGCATGACTTTCACAAAATCTGATTCACATAACCCACTTAGTAATGCATTCATTGCCTTGACATTATGTTCAAATGGTTTCTTGCCATTTTAATCCAAGGGAGGGGTTGTAGGTGGTTTGAACCCATATACAAAAGATTTCCATATATCATAGCCATGTGCCATCAAATAGATTCACATCCTCACACTCCAGAAGGCATAGTTAGTCCCATCGAACAATGGAGTCCTATTTGATGAAAAAATTTCTTGGTAAGCCATGTGTGTTCTTGTAAGATCTTCCTTCAAGCTATTAGGCTTTCATGAAGGAACCCGATTTGATACCAATTGAAGAAACACATGCTTTGAAGAACACAAGCTTATACTGAGAGGGGGGGGTGAACAGTAAAAGACCACTTTTTAACTTTTTCTTTCAAATCAGATTTCAATTCAATATTATGTAGTGTATAGATAGCAGTATCAACAGCAGTAATCAAAGCAATACACAAAACACAATCCACAAAGTGAAACAACAATTTACGTGGTTCACCCAATGTGGGCTACTCCACGGATAAAATCTTTCACTAATTTTATCAACTCAAATTTTGGGAAAACCTTTCCCTATTACAATGTTTATGGGCACCAACCCAAAGGAGATACCTTCCCCTAGCTCTACTCTGACTGGTGATCCTCTAGAAGACCTCTGCCTCCGCTGCCCTTAGCAAATGGAACTCTATCCACAGAAGACACCTGTCTTCCCTGCTCTGGTTAGAGACCTCTGTCCTCAACTCTATCACCTCAAAGCTGGTCCTCAAATTTGCACTAAACACAGTCCTTCGATCTAGCGCAAATGTCCTCTTTCTCTTTCTTTGATCTACACCAAACACAGTCCTTCGGTCTGGCACAAATGTCCTCTTTCTCTTTCTTTGATCTGCACCAAACACAGTCCTTCGATCTGGCACAAATGTCCTCTTCCTCTGTTCTGCACAAAACACAGTCCTTCACTCTTATTACGTAATCACAACTGCACTTGATCGAACATCGACCTTTGCACCTCTGCACAATCATAGCAGCATCGTCTTCGCGCACTTCTGCTTCCTTGCAATCTCTCACTTAGAAGATTCGAAGAAATACACTTGGTATACTGCTATCGAATTTCGCACTCTACTTCTCGACGATCGAACTTCACACCCGTACTCTATCTGTGAACGTCGCTCTTCGAATGCACACTTTAATCGATACTAAAATCTCTAAGCAGCCCTCCTTTTATACTAACACTTTCAAGATTAAAACCTTGATCTTAGTCGGCTGCACATCCTCAAACTACGTCGGCTGTAAACCCTAATCTTTGTCGGACCAAATTTAACTTTGTCGACTTCACTGCCTCTGCAACTCTCCTGTAGCTTCTGCCATGAAACTACATGTCACGATATCGCGACACCTTTTGCAACCATACGCCTTCCTTTGGGTTTTGTCGCAATATCGCGACACCTTAGCCTTTGTCGACTTTACTTAAGTTCTTGTCATGAAATCACAACACTTTTTGCTTTTGCTAATGTCATCTTCACTTCTGTCATGAAATCATGACCCTTCAGTCTTCATGGCCTTCTTCTCTGCTTTTGTCATGAAATCATGACACTTCTGCCTCTGCTGACGTCATCTTCACTTCTGTTGTGAAATCATGACATTTCTCGCTTTCTCAACCTTTTCTCGGCTTGCACCAGCAAAAACGAAACATGTCACAAAATTGTGACACTTTCACTGCCTTATGCTTTTCTCTGCCTTACGCCCGTGAAATTGGAACATGTCGTAAAATCGTGACGCTTTCGCCTTCGAGCTCTTCCTTCTTGAATTCATCGCGAAATCACGACGCTTCTTCTATTGAAGACTTGCTTCCTGTTTCTGTCACGAAATCGTGACACTTTCTCCAACTGAATGCTGCCATCTCAACTTGTTGCGAAATCGTGATATTTTCTGCATCCATAAGCTGTTCCTTCATCCTGTCACGAAATCGTGACGCTTTCAGCTTTCGTACGCTTTCTCTATTGCCTGTCGCGAAATCGTGACACTTCTCATTTCAAACTCTTCGCTTTGCTGCATGTCGCAAAATTACGACAGTTCTCATTTCGAGTTTTGCAGCATGTCACAAAATCGTGACAGTCCTCACTTTGTCTTTTGCAGCATGTCGCGAAATCGTGATAGTTCTCACTCTGAACTCTGCAGCATGTCACGAAATCATGACACTTTCTGAAAAACTCTCTCTCTTTGATCTTGTCACGAAATCGTGACAGTTCACACTACGGACTCTCTCTTCTGCATCATGTCGTGAAATCGTGACACTTTTTTGTCCGTACAGCCTTCTTTGCAGAATGTCGCGAAATCGTGACACTTTTCCTTCTCTTCCTTCTTGCACTTTTCAAGTCGCAAAAATGTGACATGTCGCGAAATCATGACACTTTCCATCTTGCTCTCCTTCTCTACCAACATGTCACGAAATCGCGACAGTTTTGCCACTTGTCTTCTTCTCTGCCAACATGTCGCGAAATCGTGACAGTTTTGCCAGTACTTTCTCTCTCCTCAAACATGTCGGGAAATCGCAACAGATTTGCCATGACTTTCTCTCTCCTCAAACATGTCGCGAAATTGTGACATATTTGCCGTGACTTTCTCTCTCCTCAAACATGTCGCGAAATCGCGACAATTTTTCCAGCCGACTGCATACTTTTTTTTGTCTTTTTCTTTGATATTTTGCAAATGGGCTACTCTGATCTTCTTGGAAAATCATTGTCCATGCTGTAACCTTCATCAAAACAAATTCTTTGACATCAAATCAAATTGCTTCAAGAACTTCTTGACATCAATGACAACATCTACACTTGAGCAAAGGCAATGTACCCAAGGTACCCAAAATTGCCAACAATCTCCCCCTTTGTCATTGATGGCAACCCTTCACTGAAAGCACTTCTCAGGAGCCAAAACTGAGACCAACTGTGCTAATAGTTGAGAATCTGCCTTTGAAGTTTTTGCTCCCCCTGACTTGAAGCTCTCTTCTTCACTTAGAAGCTCTCCCCCTTACTCATATCTCTCCCCCTTTGTCATCAATGGCAAAGGGTCACCTTTGGGGCTCGGGACTAAGAATGAGTCTCTTAGCTTAGTCCCTCCCCCACCTCCTAAAGAGGTGATTAAAATAGGGGTGGGAGTAAAACTCCCATTAGGCACTGATCATCATCAGTGTCTACAATTTTCTTGTCGGGCCTTCTCTTGAACTCTTTGTCAATATTTCTGTTCTTATCACTGTTCTTGCTCTTGTTCTCATCCCTGTTCTTGTCCATGCCTTGATCCTTGGACCTGTTCATACTACTATTTTTGTTCCTGTACCTCAGAAGTTTAGATCTACACTGTCTAGTTGTGTGATCGTCATTGTTGCACTTATAACAAGTAACAATGTTATTTCTATTTGGCATACCTGTTCTTTGAATCTGCCTGTTATGACTAACCGTGTTCCTATTATTAGCCTTACAGAACATTGCCTTATGCCTGAACTGTTTACAAGAGTAGCAATACCCATGAAAGAAATTACCACTTTTGAAACTATCATTTACCTTCCTTAATTGAGTCATGCAATGCGAAGCCATGTGATCGAACCTGTGACACACAAAACATCTGTCGTGAAATGTTCTTCTGTTTGACCTCTTGGGTCTCGAAAACTTCTTCTTCGCATTTAGAATTCTATTTTCTATTTCTGCACATCTATCATCCACGGACTCTTTCTCTGAAATACTCTCTTCATCAGAACTCTCTTCTTTTTGAAATCTCTTACTAGATTCCCCAACCTGTTCCTTGTGTGGTTTAACAAAACCAAGACCTGTTTTATCTGTTGTCTTTCTTTGACCTTTGATAAGTGATTTAACCCTTTTGGAGCTTTCTTGAAACCTATACAACTTATCCTTGTACTCTTTAGTTTCCTCTTTCAAAGAAGCCATTTTATGTTCTAATTCACGATACTCAAGCACCTTAGCATCTAACTCATTCTTGAGTTCTTGTGTCTTAGCCATAGAGACGTCAAGACTTTCTATAAGATCATCTCTCTCCATACAACATTCATCTAACTTATCCTTGAGTCTAGCATTCTTCTTCCTTTCCTTTTTCAAAGCACTAAGAGCATTAGTAAGTTCACTTTCAAGATCCTTCATTTGTTTGCTTTCTGAATCATCAAAGCCTTTTTCAGATTTCTTATCACTAGAAGTGCTACCCTTTTCAAAAACCATACATGCATCTTCATTGTAGTTTTCTGAAGCATCCTCATACATACTAGCAACCAAATCATTATTTGTGCAATCATCCTCAAGGTGACCAAAATTTCCACATCTAAAACATTTCATGATAGTGAATCTATGTTTCGGTTCTTCCTCTTTTTCTGAAATGAACAACATCTCATTTTCACTATCACTTGAAGAACTTTCACTATCACTACTAGAACACTTACTTGCCCTGTCTAGGTAGAAGCTCTTCTTGTGTTTGTGAGAGTACCTATTTCCTTGATTTCTTTGCTCATATTTATTCTTCCTTTGATGCCTATGCCTTTCAGAATCCTTGCTCTTACAATCCTGTTTAACTTCATCACTTTCATCCTTGGCAACAGTATAGTTAGTAGCATAGTGACCAAACTTTCCACAATTGAAACATTTTACATATTTCATACCTTTGTGCTTTCTTGAGAACTTGCCCTTCTTGCTGTAGTATGCCTCTTCATCACTAGAAGACTCATCATGAATAGGTGCTGCATTGCCACTTGAATAATCCATTGTGTTCTTTACTAGCTTTTCCTTCAAGTTGTTAAAATTTTCGAAGGAACCCGCTCTAATACCAATTGAAGAACACAACCTTATACTGAGAGGGGGGGTGAACAGTATAAGACCACTTTTTAACTTTTTCTTTGAAATCAGCTTTCAATTCAATATTATGCAGTGTATAGATAACAGTATCAACAACAATAATCAAAGCAATACACAAAACACCATCCACAAAGTGACACAACAATTTACGTGGTTCACCCAATGTGGGCTACTCCACGGATAAAATCTTTCACTAATTTTATCAACTCAAATTTTGGGAAAACCTTTCCCTATTACAATGTTTATGGGCACCAACCCAAAGGAGATACCTTCCCCTAGCTGTGCTCTGACCGGTGATCCTCTAGAAGACCTCTCGCCTCCGCTGCCCTTAGTAAATGGAACTCTATCCACAGAAGACACCTGTCTTCCCTGCTCTGGCTGGAGACCTCTGTCCTCAAATCTATCACCTCAAAGCTGGTCCTCGAATTTGTACTAAACACAGTCCTTCGGTCTAGCGCAAATGTCCTCTTTCTCTTTCTTTGATCTGCACCAAACACAGTCCTTCGGTCTGGCACAAATGTCCTCTTTCTCTGTTCTGCACAAAACACAGTCCTTCACTCTTATTGCGCAATCACAACTGCACTTGATCGAACATTGACCTTTGCACCTCTGCGCAATCACAACAGCATCGTCTTTGCGCACTTTTACTTCCATGCAATCTCTCTCACTTAGAAGATTCGAAGAAATGCACTCGGTATACTACTATCGAATTTTGCACTCTACTTCTCGACGATCGAACTTCACACCCGCACTCTATCTACGAACGTTGCTCTTCGAACGCACACTTCAATCGATACTAAACTCTCCAAGCAGCCCTCCTTTTATACTAACACTTTCAAGAAAACCTTGATCTTAGTCGGCTGCACATCCTCAAACTACATCGGCTACAAACCCTAATCTTCGTCGGCCCAAATTTAACTTTGTCGATTTCACTGCCTCTGCAACTCTCCTGTAGCTTCTGCCATGAAACTACAACATGTCGCGATATCGTGACACCTTTTGCAACCGTACGCCTTCCTTTGGCTTTTGTCACGATATCGCGACACCTTAGCCTTTTTTGACTTTACTTAAGTTCTTATCGCAAAATCGTGACACTTTCTACTTTTGCTGACGTCATCTTCACTTTTGTCATGAAATCACGACCCTTCTGTCTTCATGGCATTCTTCTTTGCTTTTGTCATGAAATCACGACACTTCTACCTCTACTGATTTCATCTTCACTTCTGTCGTGAAATCATGACATTTCTCGCTTTCTCAACCTTTTCTCGGCTTGCACCAGCGAAAACGAAACATGTCACAAAATCGTGACACTTTCGCTGCCTTATGCTTTTCTCTGCCTTACGCTCGCAAAACTGGAACATGTTGCAAAATCACGACGCTTTCGCCTTTGAGCCCTTCCTTCTTGAATTCATCGCAAAATCGTGACGCTTCTTCTGTTGAAGACTTGCTTCCTATTTCTGTCGTGAAATCGCGACACTTTCTCCAACTGAATGCTGCCATCTCAACCTGTCATGAAATCATGACATTTTTTGCATCCATAAGCTGTTCCTTCATCCTGTCGTGAAATCGTGACGCTTTCAGCTTCCGTACGCTTTCTCTATTGCCTGTCATGAAATTGCGACACTTCTCATTTCAAACTCTTCCCTTTGCTGGATGGCATGAAATCATGACAGTTCTCATTTTGAGTTTTGTAGCATGTCACGAAATCGTGACAGTCCTCACTTTGTATTTTATAGCATGTCGTAAAATCGTGAAAGTTCTCACTCCGAACTCTGTAGCATGTCACAAAATCATGACACTTTCTGAATAACTTTCTCTCTCTTTGATCTTGTCATGAAATCGTGACAGTTCACACTACGGACTCTCTCTTCTGCATCATGTCGTGAAATCACGACACTTTTTCGTTCGTACAACCTTCTTTGCAGAATGTCACCAAATCGCGACACTTTTCCTTCTCTACCTTCCTGCACTTTCCGAGTCACAAAAATGTGACATGTCGTGAAATCGTGACACTTTCCATCTTGCTCTCCTTCTCTGCCAACATGTCGTAAAATCACGATAGATTTCCCATGACTTTATCTCTCCTAAAACATGTCACGAAATCACGATAGATTTGCCACGACTTTCTCTCTCCTAAAACATGTCGCAAAATCACGATAGATTTGCCATGACTTTCTCTCTCCTCAAACATGTCACGAAATCGCGACAGTTTTTCCAGTCGGCTACATACTTTTTCTTACTTGTCTTTTTCTTTGATCTTTTGCAAATGGGCTACTCTGATCTTCTTGGAAACTCACTGTCCATGCTGTAACCTTCATCAAAACAAATTCGTTGACATCAAATCAAATTGCTTCAAGAACTTCTTGACATCAATGACAACATCTACACTTGAGCAAAGGCAATGTACCCAAGGTACCCAAAATTGCCAACATGCTTATATTGAGAGAGGGGGTGAACAGTATAAGATAAGACTTTACTCTTTTCTTTCAAAAAACAATAACTACAATAATATGAATAAATCAATGCACAAATTACCACACACATAAAAAACAATAATTTATGTGGAAACACCCTTTCGAGAGAAAACCATGGTAAAATATTGCTTATATTTTCTTCAACAAATTTCATGGGCACCAACCCATAGGAGACACCAATCCCCTAGTACAAGTTCATGGGCACCAACCCACAAGAAACACCAATCCCCTAGTACAAGTTCATGGGCACCTACCCACATGAGACACCAATCCCCTTGTGCAAGTTCGTGGGCACCAATCCACAGGAGACACCAATCCCCTTATGCAAGTTCGTGGGCACCAACCCACAAGAGACACCAATCCCCTTGTGCAAGTTCATGGGTACCAACCCATAGGAGACACCAATCCCCTTGTGCAAGTTCGTGGGCACCAACCCACAGGAGACACCAATCCCCTTGTGCAAGTTCGTGGGCACCAACCCACAAGAGACACCAATCCCCTTATGCAAGTTTGTGGGCACCAACCCACAAGAGACACCAATCCCCTTGAGCAATTTCATGGGCACCAACCCACAGGAGACACCAATCCCCTTGAGCAAGTTCATGGGAACCAACCCACAGGAGACACCAATCCCCTTGAGCAAGTTCGTGGGCACCAACCCACATGAGACACAAATCCCCTTGTGCAAGTTCATGGGAACCAACCCACAAGAGACACCAATCTCCTTGTGCAAGTTTTTGGGCACCAACCCACAGGAGACACCAATATCCTTGAGGCACTAACCTCATATTTGAAGGCACCAACCTTGATCAACAAATAGAGGATGATATACTAGTGTTGGAAGCTTCAAATGACCAAACTTTCCTTCACATTAATTAAGTTTATCCCTTCCAAAAAATTCACATTGTCTTCTTGGATATGCACTTTAATATCTGCCCATCATATTATAATTCTTACTGTACCAATTGCCCTAAAAATCATAAGAAAAAATTACCTTTGCTTACCCTCATGCGCTATTCATCTTTGTTGCCACCTTATTTGTTCACTACTTTTCTCCATGAGATAACACTCAACATGATGCATGCACTGCAATGATGATGGCCTGATTTCTTCTATGATGGATTCTCCAAAAATATTTCCTGCTTAGTCATCAAAAAAATTATAATGATTTCTTGGGTGGTAAGCTTATCTTCCTCCTATGTCACGCAACGACTTCAAACTCTATGACACTAAACTCTCCAATACTTGTCTTCACTGTTCACTCTGCTGCTCAAGCTGACTACCATTCACAGTCAACGTTGCTACAACAAGATTAAAACCTTATCTTTAGCTAAGGTTGGCATGTTCTGATGGCCTCTCCTCCTTGTCAATAGAGCTTCATCGGGCATCACTAGACTTCTTTGTTATAGACAAAAAAACTACATCATACGAGCACCAAAATGAATTCTACCCTTTAAAGCCTTCTCTGAACCTACTGTAAATATGCTCAACTAAGAAGATTCACTTCGTGTGATCCAAACAGATATAACTATATAAATGTATTATTATCCAAGGCCATCACCATGAGGTCCCCCACAAACTCTACTACGATGGCTTCTCTAGACAACGTCACCACCTTGCTTCCATTGTGCCTTACCTCCACTATGTTGGCTTCTTCGTACAACATCACCACCTTGCTTTCACTATGCCTTACCTCCACTATATTGGCTTCTTCGTACAACATCACCACCTTGCTTCCACTATGCCTTACATCCACTACGTTGGCTTCTCCATATAGCGTCACCACCTTCCTTTAGAGCCAAACTTTGCTGACTCACATAATATTCGGCTTAAATGCTCCATGCGAGCTCCAACTTCTTTGTCCTACGCTAGCTTTGGCTTTGTTGCCTCACACGAGATTCGACTTCGTTGATCGCCTTCTGCTATGCTACCTGCTCAGTATCAACCTGCGGTTGAAATCCAAATAGATCGTTGCTCTATCTGTGTAGTTTTGACCTACAAATAAAATCCAATAAGATCACTCGCTGGGGTTTGGTGTAAAATATTTCATAATATCCTATGCCTCACATATGCGCTCCCAAAGCCTCCAAACTCACTGTGCTCTCCAACCACACTAAGGCTCTTCAACCACCCGGTTCTACGAATGACATCGTATATTTATCGAAGACTTTCCATCATACTTACATCATTTTAAAATGAACTTTGGCCTCTTATTTATATCCATCCTTTCACTTTTTATCTTAGGCATCAAAGTAGTCAGCCCATGCAAACATAACTTCAATATTTAAATCTTTTAATATTTCAACTTTTACCCATTGCACACATTAGAAATATTTAAATCTTTAATTTAAATATTTCAACTTTGCCCATTGCACATATTAGAAATATTTAAATATATAATTTAAAAATTTCAACCTTTGATATTACATCACCCTTGAAGAAAATATTTTTCCTTGAATAATTCATCCACTGTTTGCTATCAACCAAGTCGACCTTTGAAATCAATGACAACTCAACAACTCAATAATCCTAACAGGAACTAGGACTCTTGAGTAGCCCCTTTAGTGTAGGTAGACTAGTACTAGGGATAAGTAATTTCCTTGGTATAGGTAGATTGGTACTATTTTTGGCTTCCTCTCTACTATTGACCCTATTGGCATGCATCTTGCACCTCCAAATCATATCCTTTTCCTCTTTAATTTCCCTAGAGGGGAAGGGTTCTTCCTCTTGGCTTAGAGAAGTGCCTATGTTTATTTGCTCAATAATTTTAGAGGCAACAAACTCCATTATCCCTACTGTCCACTAGCCCATTTGATCATTGGTTTGGTCTTGTGACCTATTGGGTGCTGCTTCCTATACCTTCACATACTCTTCTTCCTTATCCTAGATTATCATAATCTAGTTTACAGTAGTCGACTATTATGTAGGAGAAGGCTATGGAGTAACATGATGGATAGTTGGAGCCAACTGCTCTTTTTTTTTGAATCCATCCATGAAAAAGGCAACAAGCTGATCCCATTAAAAAATAGAGTGCAAAAAAAGATAGTTGTATCCCTCACAAGCCTTACCTCTAAATGATACCACTAGTAAACTCAAGACTATGTTCTACTTAGTGATGTTGTGCAATTCGTACCAACAAACTATATCCTATAGATGTTCTAGCGGGGTTGTCATATCTTCTTTGGTGTAGCATGGCATAAAATTTGAGTGCTAACATTGGAATGTTATCCCACACTTCTAGTGGCACTGGAGGTCACAAGAAGATTTTATTGCTCCATGTCATGAAACTCTAGGTTGTTGGAGTGGTCATCAACAACAAAGGATCTGGCGTTGAGTATTTTCATTCATAATATTTTGGATCCTTCGCTTGGAGTGGAGTCACTAGGTGAATACAAAATTTTCTCTAGAAGCAAATAGATTGAGATCTTCATCAAATTCTCAATTTAAATTCTTTATTGTGGCTTCTCCTAGATATTCATTCTAGAGCAAAGTCACTAGGTGAGTTTTGAGGTGATGCAACAAGCAAATAGGCAGAGACCTTCACCAAAGTCAGAGCCTACCTCATTCTTTTGTAGGACCAAAGATGAGTCAATGGGGTCCCACTAGGCTTACCATTGAATTGTTGTCATCTCTATCCATCCAGGCCATTGGATGGGTTAAACAAGATGCTTAGGACTATTAAACCTCACATGAAGTGACATAACAAGTCCATTCCTGAGAGCACAGGGTTTGTCTCTATCAAGGGCCTTTGAGATTTTTTACAACCTTGACTTATTTTTAGATGTGACCTTGAGCACACTTATCCTCTAGCCTAATCTAACAACATGGGGAAAAAATGGTTAGAGTGTAGAAAAAAACAATAGAAAGGAAAACCTAAGCTAACTGAGGTGATGCACCAAGATCAAGATAAGACCCCCCTACACAACAACCTTGAGTATAAAATATCAATATAGTGAACACTTCCTCTCCTTGACATATACAAGCACAAATAAACACATATACATAAAGGAAATGAGACACGAAGAACCAAACACTTGGAACCAAATATTCATAGGCCTCTAGTATACATATATGAATATAAAACAATTATAAGATTATGCCATAAGTGAGGGCTTGAGGGTATACTTGCAAGACCACTTAGAAATATGAATACTTCTATACAAAGAAAATTAAGGGAAATCTAGATGACTGTATAACTTGTCGATCCTTTACAATGCTAAACTACCTACTACTTATATATTACAAATGGGAAATTTTTTTATCCAAAATTGTGCAGAGATTTTAAGTATGACTACTCTTCTATGTGTTGGGTCATATCTTCATTGAAGTCACTAGTTTCATTAAGGTCTCTAGATTTGGAATCATAATTGTCAAATGGTTTTGGTCCTTTGGATGAGAATTTACCACCATTTTTTCCATCTATCCCTTTTGGATATTCCCAAAGTCTAAGCATGGGAGATCTTCTACAATCAATGATCCAAATTTGGGGTTTGCTTCTGTTGCGGTTCTCATGCTATTGACTTTTTGAGATCAATCTACCATTTTTTAAAAGTATGCCATAATCTTTGGAGGAAAAGGACTACACTCCCTAGAAGACTATACACTTGAGCATAATGTACGGGGTCTAAGATCATGACCTTTAATGGGGGCATGTGGGTCAGTGGCCTTCCATGAGGGGGTTTAGAGGTGGGAGCCCTTGAAGTAAATTTTGATTTCTTAAATTTTTAGAGCATGGGTGGTTTTAATATTTGAAAATTTTATCACCATATAACTTCAGATCTTTATCATCCTTCGACCTCAATTTTTTTTACCATTTGACCTCAAAAATTGATACATTGAAACTTTTGTTTTTCGTATTTGATGGGAACTTTTATAAACTTGTAATTTTTAGACACTTAACCTTATTACACCCTTAAGGATATTTCATCTTTTGATCCTCATAACTTTTTTGTTTGGGACTTTTGGTTGCACTTGTTCAATGCTTTATTTTGTGCTTCTTGTTTGTTCTTTCTTTGCTGAGTTTGCCCTTGAAAAGTTTGCTAAGACTTTATCCTTTTGAGTGTAGTTAGAACTGAATATAAGACCCACACATTTTGTATTAAATATGTATGTGCATAGCCCCACTCCTCCTATGCAAATTCCCATACATAGATGGAGTGTCACATAAATCTAGTAATTTGGTGACAACATTGTCCAAGATGACATTCAATGCACAAACCATAGTCAACACCCCTTTCTTGCCTAGTGATAAATTTGATAGGTACCTATATATTATGACACAAAAATGATAAGCCAAGGAAAAAATATAGATTACACCACTATGACTTGTATTTATCATCACAAATAAGGCCCAGTCATAGCTTCTCAAACATACTTAAAATTTAATTGCTATTGGCTACTTTAACTGAAACTTCACCATGGAATCCTTTGGTAATATTAGACTACAATGACTAGAGATTTATAAGAGATGTAATGGTGTTATCTTAACCTACTCTGATACCACATGTTAGAATAGCATGAGGTTGAAGAAATTTCATTAATCTAGTAATGATATTTATACAAATAATGTTGCCCAATATAAAGCAACTACACAAACAATGTGATTTTCATAATTGGTGAAAATCATAACTAACTAACAACACAAAACTCATATGATGTAATAATTCCCAACAATCACATAGTATACATTTTTTTATATATTTTCATTTAAATGAAAATTGTATAACTTTACATATGTTCACATCTCAATTTTTTTTTACACTTAAGCTTCAATGTAAACATGTTATAATAATTTACTGGCCAGAGATCTATCAGTATATATGATTATGTGTGTGGACAACCTTTCTTGTAAAGTATTGTAACATTCCTTTCAATTTAATATTTTAGTTTTTTAAATTATAAAGACGAATGAAAAATGTTTCAATAGCATTGTTCCTCATCAACTAATGGATCTTCTTCACTATATATTATTTAAAAGATATAGCAAATAGAAATTTATTTATCACTCTTAAAAATTTCATTCGATATAAGTATACATATTTTTGTGAATCAACCAAAATTTTTCTTTTGGATATACACTTTTAAAATTTTATTTTATTTTTTGCTTTTCTATTCTAGCCTACTACTATCCTGTGAGGGGATGTATTAAGCTAGAATTTACATCCAAAGTATTTTTTAAATCTAGCCTATAACTACCTTATAAAGGGTGTGTTAAGATAGACTTGATATCCAAAGTGTTTTTCACCTCTAACCTATTACTACCTTGTGAGGGGTCATGTTTTGTTAGCTTTAATGTCCAAAGCACTTTTAGGAACCATACACAAAGGTTATACAAGGGGTTAGGGTAATGATTGCAAAAAACACATGGGTCTAGCCCCAAGTATTGAGTTTGAATCACAACTTTTGTTAGCTCGAAGATATCACAACTTCATTTATTCCCTGAATTCTAATTCTAGAGACGTGGTCTAGACTTGGGATGGCATGAATTCTATTATTGTCAATCACTTTTCCAATATATTTGTTGATGCACCTCTTGACTCAGCTTCTCAATAGAATATTCTTCAAGTGATCCCTACTATTATCACCGCCTCCAATTACTATCAATGAGCTTCAACAGTTGGTTTTTAAAATACAAAAAGAAAAAACCCCAAGTCTTGATATTTTTACTATTGAGTTCTATCAAGAGTTTTGGGATATCCTTCAAGTTGATATATTAGATGTAGTGGAAGAAGGCAAGAAAGCCAAAGATACTTTAGACCTATAGCTCTTATCCCAAAATCTCAAGAGGTAGATTATATATTAGCTTTTATACCTATAGCTTTATGTAATGTTATTCTCCAAATAATTACAAAGATCATGGTAGAAAGGCTAAAGCATATTTTGCATAAGATTATTTTTCCTGAACAAGGGAGTTATGTGGAAGGGCATAAAATAGTGAATGAGATTGTTCTTTCTCAAGAAGCCATCCATTCCATGGAAATGCAAAAATATCCATCTATGTTCATTCATTTAGACTTATACAAAGCTTATGACAGAGTGGATTGGCACTTGTCAAAGTTTTGAGGCAATTTGGATTCTCTCAGGATTGGATGGACTAAATCATGGAATGTATCTCTTTGGTGTCCTTATCTATTCTTATCAATTACAAGCCTTCTTAGTTGTTCTTATCTTCTAGAGGTATTAGGCAAGGTGACCCCCTCTCCCCTTACTTATTCATCATTCTTGAGGAATGCTTGGGCAAGAATATAACCAAAAACAAAGAAAACAAAATCCTTGAGGGATTTACCATTGCTCATGGAGCTAGGCCTATTTTTCATATCAATTTTTTGATGACTCTACTCTGTTAGGTAAATCTATAGTTAAGGAAGATTCTATAATTAAGCAAATCATTAGTCATTTTTCTAATGCTACCAGGCAATTGATCAATGAAGACAAATATAAAGTTATTTTATATTACTATTCTCCCAGACAGAAATCCATGGTCATGGATGAATTAAGATATATGAAGACATCCTTTCCAATCACTTATTTAGGTATTCCTATCAATATTCAAAGACAGACAAAAAATATTGGAATTGGTTGCTAGATAGAGTTAAGAAGAAAATCAGAAAGTGGACCAATAAGTGGCTTTCATTTGGGGATAAAATTACCTTGGTAAAATCAGTCCTTCAAGATATACCTATTTATGTTTCTGTTGTGTTGAATATCCCAAAGGTAGTTATTTGAGAATTAGATAAAATCAATCATCGATTCCTCTAGAGTGGTACTAAAGAGAAAAGAAAATGGGCCTTGGTGAAATGAGATACTTTATGCCTTCCCAAGAATGAAAGGGGGTTAGGATTATGGTATGCTATTAATAACAATAAGGCTTTAGCTACTAAACTATATTGGAGGATTTTGCATAACCCTAATTCTCTTTGGGCCAAGAATCTTCATGCTAAATATATTGAGAATAAAAAACTGAAGATCTTGTTCGCTATCAATTGCCTACAAAAGGTTCTCCAATTTTAGTGGTTCTTAATACTAGTGAGGATTTGATTAAGTAAGTTTTTTTGGATCATTCATAATGGTCAACAAGAAATTTTTAGGATATATCCTTGGGATTGTCACCAATATTTGATAACTCAGTTTCCTGATTGGATTCCTTGGATGGAGGAGCTTCATCAAGATAACTGGATAAAGGTAGCTAATTATTATCGTACCATAATAGTAATTTAGAGGCTGGTAGATATTGGATCCCTATTGAGGACTAGCCTATTCAAATGCTAGAAAGGCAAATAAAAGATATTCAAAGCATCCTTCATATGAGATATATCTCTTGGTCCCATGATAAAGACAATTTTAGATGGAACAACACTACCAAGGGTGAGTATTCAATTGGTCAAGGTTATTTGACCTCATTCCATAACAATCCCAACCAAACATATGATATATTTACTCAGTTGTGGGCTCAAAATCTCTAGCCTAAGGTGGGATTTTTTATATGGCTTTTATTGCCTTGTAGGGTGCTTACTGGTGAGCAACTTACAAAACATAGTTTTCATGGTCCATTTAGATGCAAATTATGTGGAGAAAATGTGGAAACTCTTACTCATATTTTTATTGAGTGTACCTTAGCCTCTGAGCTATGGAGGAGAATCACCATATTACATGGTGAAACGGGCAAAAGCTACTATTTTATCAAACATAAATACAAAGTAAATGCACATGTCCAAAAAATTGCTCTTTATTCATTTGAAATGGAATTCATAGGTTATAATAAGGATTATAAGGAATCCTTTTCATAATGAACATAAAATAGTCCGATAGCTACTCTTGGGTTCCTCAATGTAGGTGGGCTTCCTGCATGTGGGGCACCACTATTGTTGATGTGGATGCTTAATCACCTATTTTATGACCTAAAAAATAAGGTTAGAGTGTTTGGGGGCTTTCCTTGGTCAGGCCCTGTATTGATGAAAGACAATAAAAATAAGAAATGAAATTGAACTAAAATACTATAAAAACTATGGGAAACATCATAATATTGTCAAATAAGGCTTACCTAAAAAATTTGGGGTGATTTGAGACTTGTAGACCCAATTTGTAGACCGAGGGGTGAATTGGTGTCGGATTCATAGGACGGGGGTAAAATTCAGCTGTAAGTGCCTTCTAAAGGAAACCTTGTGCGGATGGGCTTCTCAGGTGTTGTAATGCTACTGGTATAGGTCAGATATCCTTACTTGTATGTCTGATTCCATTTTGATAGAGTTTTTGTGCTTTGACTAAAAGGAGAGAGAGAGGTAGAATGAGGAATTAGGTCCACTCTTTATAGATAAACCTAAGGTGTAGGGGGTGCGGTTAGGAGAACTAAACCCTAAGGTCAGGTTCTATGGTGGTTAGGTTAGGGTTTGTGAGGTGTCATCCCCACATTCCATTTAGTCAACTCTAAGGTTAGATTAGGGTTCGGTCAAGGTTTCCTAAGAAATATCCTAACTTTGTGCACACACATATGGGAGGGAATAATTAGGACTAATTAGGGTTTAGGAACTGTTGGTCACGAATCTGCCACAGGAAAGGATTTTCTAAAAACTATGCACCCTAGACCCGGCCAACATTGAAAGGCTGGGAGAAAGAGATGTCTCCCAGACCAATCTCCAGAGAGGGCTGGTTCCCTTACTATAACTAAGTTTGATTTCAGATTAAAGTTGCTGGAAAGGAATTATAAATGTGCAGAAAGAAATAGGAAAAACATGGAAAGAGATGGGAAATATAGCCGTAGGCCGAATTTGTTAGATCGGGAAAAGAACTCAGCAAGAATCAAACTTCAAGTGTATAAACAACATAAAATAACAGAACACAGCATAATCCACTTACGACCTTGCGCAGACAACCTCCAGTATGGCATTCCAGAACTCACTTTCTTCTAAGCAATATTCAAACCCAAATGCAGAATTTGAATCTAACAGCAGATTGGAAAGATGAGCTTAACAGGAAATACATGGAAATAGAAGGAAATCATTACACATAAAGACGCTTGCAAAATCAGAGGCCAAATATTTCTTATTTACGCAAAAACTTGAATGTTTCCAGCAAATGTCTCTCAAACTCCCGACCCTTGTTCTTGAGATTTACATTGATTTATATAGAGGTCTTGCCTCTTTGCAGCATTAAAAATATGAAACGGACCTCCTCGAGATCTACAAATTATGCAACGAAAACAAGGAAATGATATCCTTAAACAGCCTCGGAGAAACCAGAAATTAAATGCCATAAGGAGGAGTCGGTCGTCTTCATTAAATTGTTGTTCTTGAAAATATGCTTGAAACCGTTAGAAAAATCATGAACAGCAGCTTCGAATAATGGAAATCTTCAATTCTGGTAGCTTGGGCACGTTCTTCTACCTTGACCGCATCGAAAAGCAGCAACACATTTAATTCTGGAGCGCTTTTAATCATCGAAAATCACAAAACCTTATCGGACCGTTTGAACTGCTTTCTGGCGCGAAACTGTAATAGGTCACGAAAACGCGACATGTCACGAAATCGTGACATCTTTCTACTCCGTACACTTTTGCACTTTCGAACCTACGAAAATCAACCATGTCATGAAATCATGACGTATTCGGCTTCCATATCTCCTTCGCAACCTTGAACCACGAAAATGCGACGCTACGCGATTTCGCGACGTCCGTACAATTATGCTCTTTCTCTGCCCTATTGCCGCGAAATTGTGACAATGCACGATTTCGCGACGTTCTTCATCTTTTGTTCTCTTCGCTGCTTCAAATCATGAAAACATGACACTGCGCGATTTCGCTACAATTCTCTGCACTTAGTCTTTCTTCAACAATGTGTCACGAAATCGCTACGTTTCCTTGCTAGCCTTTATCTCCATGAATGTCGTGAAATCGCGATGCCAACTTCTGTCTTGCCCTTAGCCTCAACAATGTCGCGAAATCGCGACAAGTTCTGTCTTGCTCAGCTCCATCCTGCAAATGTCATGAAATCGCTACCATTTTCTGCCTTAAGCCTTTCTTGCTCACTGTGTCACGAAATCGTGACGTTTGCTTGCATTCTCCACTGTTCCCACTTCCTGTCGCGATTTCGTGACGTCTTCGTGCCTTCAACCTTTTCATCCACCTGAACCACGACCACACAACACGTAGCGATTTTGCTACATCCTTCGCTTTGCTTGGCTTCATCCCACAAATGTCACGAAATTGTGACGTATTTATGCCTTAAGCTTTTCTGTCCACCCACGTCGTGAAAACGTGATGTGTCACGATTTCGTGACGTCTTTTGCCTTATGTGCCTTGCTCGTTATTCTGTCACGATTTCGCTACCTTTTTCTATGCTCTGCTCCATGCCCACTGTAAGTTGCAAAACGTGACATGTCATGATTTCACGACGATTTTGCTGCGCTTCCCTCGTTGACCATTTTGACCGTGATAATCCAACACGTCGCGATATCACGACGGTTTTGCCCCCTGTTGTCGTTGACTGTGCTGACCATGATTTTTTGACACGTCACAAAATCGCTACGACTTTGCATTTGTTTTCTCTCTCCTCATCCGACCCGCGATAACGCGACATGTCATGATATCACGATGGTTTTTAACTTTGGCTCTCCATGCTATTTTTTGTCATGATTTCACGACAGTCTTCGGACTTAGGCATTTTTTTGCATCAAAACCTGTAGAGGAGTTAGAATTTCAACAGCTTATGCATGAACAATCAATAATCAACATAATGTGGCAAAAATGCCAACATTCTTGGTGGCTCACGGGGTATACAGTTCTGTTGTATGCACGAATCCCAGGCCTGAATCCATTGGGCAACAGAGTCAAGAAAAACTGAGAACAGAAAGCTGGCTGATGGGGTACATCTCGACAGACTGCTGCAACAACTCTTGCTGAATGACTGAAACTTCAAGGAATTCTGTATTTGGCTGAACTGACCATGGAATGGAAATGATGAATGATGGAATATGGGAATGGAAGGAGTGATGTGGTAGATACAGTAACAGAGTGCTCCTGTGCTACCAGCTGCTATGAAAGGAAAATGGAGGTGAATGGAATAAACAGAATGATGATCAGTGAATGTGTAGGCTGTGGAATGAGAATGGAATGGGGAAATGAACTGTAGATAAATGCTTAAAACAACAATGTAGTTAGAAGAAAAGGAAAAGAAGAACCGAGAATATTAGAAAAGGGGAAAAGAAACAACAACAGTGGCTTGATTACTGCAGAAGAAAAAGGAGTAGGAGAAGGAGGGAAATGAAGAGGGGAAGAGAAGAAAAAGGAAGGGGAAGGAAGAAATTGATAGGAAGCCACTAACTGCTGGGAAAGAAGAAGAAAAAAGAAAGAAACACGTACCTACGGGCTCGCATGCAAAAAGAGCCGAAGTGGACAAATGAAAACACTACTTTTTTTTTTTTTTTTTTTTTTTTTTTTTTTTTTTGCTATATACAAGGTGATACTGGACTGACAGTTCATGAAGTGTAGGCTTTCAGATGAAAGCCGTTCACTGAAATAGGAAGTGGGCTGCCATCCAAATCTTCCAGATGAAATGAATTTGCTGCACCAAGACTGACAATGCGGAAGGGACCCTCCCACAGAGCATCAAACTTCTTGTGATTCCCAGGCTTGGCTTTGTTTTCATTCCATTTCAGGACCAAATCACCCACCTTGAGTGGACGATCAGCAGAATTCTTATGGAACCACTTTGAAATAACTTGTGTATGTTTAGCAAACTCCTCATAAGCCAAGGAACGTTGCTCTTCCAACTGTAACAACTGAGCCAACCGCATATCCATGGAATCTATAGCTGTTTCATCATCCTGAAATTCCTGCAACTGTGCAATACTGGCAACTCTAGATGAACAGGCAACCTTGCCTCTTTTCCATATACCAGGGCGTATGGTGAAGTCTTGATAGACTTCTTGATTGAAATCCTATCTGCCCATAAAGCTTGATTCAGTAGAAGGTGCCATGATCTCTTGTTATCCCCCAAAGACCTCTTTAAAATCTGGAGCAAATTTTTATTTGTGGACTCTGCCAAGCCATTTCCCTGAGGATAATAGTTAGAGGATGTCTTCAGAAAAACACCATATTTATTTGCAAATTCAGCTAGTTCAGCTCCAATGAACGGAGTTCCATTGTCTGTAATAATAGCATCAGGAATGCCAAAACGTGTAATCAGCCCTTCAATGAAAGAAATCACCACATTCTGATTTGCAACCTTGGTTGGAATAGCTTCAGACCACCTCGTAAAATAATCTATAGCTGTCAAAATATACCTGTGTCCAGCTGAAGAATTTGGATCAATAATCCCAATAAAGTCCAATCCCCACTGCTGAAAAGGTGCTTCAACCTGAATTGGATGTAGGGGCAATGATGCATTTCTAACCCTTCCTGTATACCTCTGACATTTGTCACATGCTTGGGCAATCCTGAAAGCATCTGTGAACAAGGTTGGCCAATAATACCCAGCCCGAATGATTTTTAAAGCCATGGGTCTACCTGCATAGTGTCCTCCTGATATGCCAGAATGAAACTCCTCCAGGAGTCTAGCCTTTCTTGATTCCTTGACACACCTTAAAAGAATGCCATCAATGTTCTTAAAAAACAATCCTTCAGGCAGCAACACATACCTGAGAGCTTGCAGACGAAACCTTCTCCGTTGTGAGGCATTTAACTGTGAAGGGCATTTACCAGTTGTGAAGTAATCAATGAGGTCATCTGCCCAATCTTGTTCCTGTACTAAGAGGTTCATCAGACTGTTATCTCTAGCAGAATCATCTACTTGATAATCAACTATTCCAGATGCTGCAATTTTTGCTAAATGCTGGCATAAGGCTTTACCCCGCACTAGCTTAGCCGGATGAATCTCAACATCAAATTCTTGAATTTTGGTGACCCAACCTGCGCGTTTATCACCCATCTCACCCTGAATGATGAAATTCCTTACATCGGGATGAATAACATATATGACTGTCCTACTCTGAGATATGAAATGCTTGAATTTTTTAAGAGACTTCATGACAACATACACCTATTTTTCAATGAAATTATACTTTGCCTCATGAGGTAAAATAACCTGACTAAGGAAAGCAATGGGTCTTTCATTCCCATCATCTCCTTTCTATGTGAGCACTGCGGCATAGCTTTCATCTTCCCCAACTGCATACAAAATGAAATCTTTTGAATAATCTGGATTAATTAATACAGGAGCTTGCGCTATTCTATCCTTAATTTCCTGGAATGCCTCCTTCCTCTGAGTTGTCCATTTAAATTCTGCATCCTTCTTCAACAACTCAGTCATGGGCTTGACAACTTGGGCAAAATCAGAAATGAACTTCCTGATAAAATTAATCTGTCCAAAGAAAGACTGCAGCTCTTTCTTGTTGGCAGGGAGTGAAAGTTTCTTCAATGCTTCAATTCGGGATGGATCAATTGCCAAACCATCTTCTGAAATAACATGCCCCAAGAGTTTACCTTCCTTCACTGCAAACACTGACTTCTTTGGATTAATGGAAATACCAAACTCTGCATTTTCCAAAAATTTGCCTCAGATGCGAACCGTGATCTTCCCGTCTATGTGAAAAGACAGTCATATCATCGAGATAAATAACAATAATCTTGTTCAAGAGTTCCTCGAATGCAATGTCCATGGCTCTCTGGAACGTAGCCCCAACATTTGATAATCCGAAAGGCATTCGCTGATAAGCAAAAGTGCCCCACTTAGTTGTGAATGTTGTCTTGTACTGGTCCTCATCCCTAACCCAAATCTGGTTATATCCAGAGAATCCATCCAGCAATGAGAAACGTTGAGCCCCAGCCACAACATGCAGTATCTGATCTATACGAGGCAAGGGATAGTGATCTTTCAGAGATGCACGGTTCAGATTTCAAAAATCTACACACAGTCGTATGTCTCCATTCTTCTTTCGAATCGAGACCAGATTAGCAACCCAAGTCGAGTGCTTAACCGGGTATATAATCTTGGCCTACAGCATTTTCACAAGTTCGGCCCTCATTAGAGTCTCAATCTTTGGATTTACTGGTCGTTGCTTTTGCCTGAAGGGTCTGACACCTTCTTCCAACTCAATAGTATGCTGAACAATCTGTTTATTATATCCCTTCAGATCCTCATAACTCCAGGCCACAATATCAGAAAATTCTTGACACAGTTGCCTGATTTCTTGTAGTTCATCAGGAGTAGAATCAGTTCCAATCTTAATGACCTTATTTGGTTCCAACTGCAACTCCATGTACTCTTTCTTATCAATCTCAATCCGATGCTTTTTGGACCGATCATGCTGATCAAACAAACTTTCTAGAGTGATAAGACCCTTCGGAATATGATTATTCCATAACTGAATTAGACCTTCAGCTTCTTCGTGCTCCAAGGTTCTTCCTTCGATGGTGGCAGCTTCTTGAATCAAAAAGTTAACAATTTGCTCATCACTCTCGAAGACCTGCCAAAAAGTATCTTTATCCGGGACACTAGGCCTGTACACCATCCTTACTGTCTTTGGTTTCTTGACTACCTGCTCAATGGGAGAAAAATTTGCTCCAAGGGATGCTAAGAGATCTGCATGCTTATTCAGCTCTCGAGAAATGGCCTGAATATTCAGAGCTGTGAAAAACTCAAACAGGTCCCAAACTTGGTTGCGGTATGCTTTGAGATAATGCTGCTTGGAAATACACCTGTTTGTTACTTGGTTTACAATCAGCTTAGAATCACCAAAAATCTACAATTGTTCGATTCCCAACTTCCTTGCCTTTTTCAAGCCTAAGCATAATGCTTCGTACTCGACAACATTGTTAGTACAATTCCAAGTAAGATGGTATGAATATGTTCTTTGTAAACCAGAAGGAGAAATCAAAACAATACCTGCTCCTGCACCGTTTTTGCATCTAGCCCCATCAAAATATAACTTCCATAGTTGATCAGTGACAAAGCTCTGATCATCTTGGTTAGGAAATACCTGCCTTGTGCCATCCTCTGGTTTTGGATAGAATAACAACCGATTTCGGTCTCCAGCATGGCATTGAAATCAAGCATGGAAAACCCGTCTTCTAACTGAAGCTCATCTAAAACCTCATGCATCAAATCAGAACCCTCTAACTCTTCGGTTAGCATGTTAACAGACTGCATGGTCTTTCCTGCTTCTTCCAGCTTCTCTATATGAAAAGAGGAAGGTTTTTCATTCTGGATCCTGAGTCTTTTTCCTTTGAAAGGGATTTCTAAGTGGGAATAATCCAGTGCCAGGTAACCTCCCAACTTTGCAGTAAACTCTCTGGATAAGCACATACTAAAATAGGGTTCTAAATCTACCACAACAATCTCTTGAATGACTGTAATCTGAGGCATAGTGTGTAAAACAATCGGGACATCCTTGATTACACCCACCATTTTTATAGGAGTACCATCTAACTGCAAGACTCCAGGGCTACTTCGTGTGTATTCCATACCCATAACTTCGCAAACCGCCTTTGGCATGACAGTTGTAGCGGCTCCAGAGTCGATCATGCAGTTATGCACGATCCAACCCTCTATTTGCAATGATAGATAAAATAGGGGCGGTCTATTTTTACCAGTGATAGAAGTGGTTAAGGCCTGAGCATAAATTGTCTGGGTAGGACCCTTTTCACTATCCTTCATAGATTTTAAAGATTCTTGCAATAAATCTACCTGCCCAGGCAATTGCAATGCATCATAAAGACTAACCTTAGCTGGGGTCTTCTTCAGTTCTTCAACAATGTTGTATGCAACCGCAGCAGATTCCTTCTTTTCAACGGGATGCTCATATCTGCTTCGATACTGCTGAGTGGCTTCCACTCTTAGCCTCTTCGTCAATGAAGGATACTTCAACTTTTCTCTAGCTTGCTCTTCTGCTTCTGATCTTGCCTGTGCAGTTGCGGCCTTTTCTTGAACTCTGTGTGGAACAGGATCTTTCGACAAAATAGGCGCATCTAGCTTTGATGCTTGCACAGGAGTTTTCACTATTTTCTTCAGATCAGCTGGCACTTTTAATGGCTCTAACTCAGCAGGATCTACTGTAACAGGCTTCTTTCCAGTCCTTGTGAGAACCGAAACTTGCTCTTCCAGTGGAGTCATTAAGCTATGGCCTACCTCAGAGATCATATTGACTTGCCCTCCCGAAGAACTAGCAGCCAATGTCTGCACATAATTCAAATGAACCATGCAGGTGTCTTCTCCATGGGGATCATTGCATGTCGAACACCAATATGTTCTTTCAGCAAGGACCGCATCTTCATTTGCCAAAACAGTCAGGTTCTTCTCGGGTGCTTTGCTTGTTGAAGCAACTTGTTCTCTAGTAATCGATGGGGGTTGAAATCTCCTAGGCTGGAAATCTCGCTCAGCTTGCTTCCTTTCAATAAGCGTGATCTTATTACCCATTGCTCTTATTGCAGAATTGGCAGATTTTACCTCTTGCAGGAGTGTTGTATAAGGATCAGGATTTATAGGTGCAGGAGGTGCTGGTAAGGGCAAAGGTGCTGGTGGTGCCGGTAATGCTGGGAATGAAGTGGAAGCGAGGAATGGCAGAATGTTGGGTGCAGGTAACTGGAGATTTGCTGAAGTAGACAACTGAGGAACTGGGATGGGTGCAATTTGAGGAGCACTAGAATTCCATGATGGGACAGGGTACATAGAAGACATAGATTGCGAAAAAGAACTAGGATATAAATGTTGTGGAATATCAGGTAAAATGGGCATTGCTACCTTTGGGGGAAGCCTACCGATTGCAATCAAGTCTGCCTCCGCCTTTTGTGCTTGCTCGAACAGTTTTGGGAAAGTCATCACATTGGACTGCCTGATCGCCAAGCCAATATCTGTATTGAACGCTCGGAGGTAGTAAAACGTAGCTTGCTCAGGGGTAGGGCGAAGTCCTTCGAGCACTCGCTGCCAGCTTCTGGTGAAACGAACATTGAAATCTGCTATTGCCTCCTATGGGTGCCTCTGGATTGCATTAAACTGGTGCAACAATGAAAATGGGTCAGCCTGTTCATGAAAATTCTTAACTAACAGTTCTCCTAGCTGATCCCAGGATGCAATAGTGCCTGGTTGCAGAGATCTATACCAGTACAACAATTTTCCTCTCAAGGATAACACTAGTAACTTCACCATTACATCTTCATCTGTTATATCATGAATGGCTGCCAGAGAAGCTACATCATGAATATGTTCGTATGCAGTCTTTCCCGTACCATCATAAGTTGGCAATGCCTTCAAGGCAGCCTGGGGAACTGGATTTTGAGCCTGCAGATTCAAGGCCCCTGAGCTGTTCCATGCTGAAAACTGCCTAGGTGGAGGATACTGGGCCATTGGAACTAGTGTATGTAACTGAGAAGATGGAAAACTAGTAACAATACCAGGGATTTGTGTGGATATGGCAGATGATGCAAGCGATGGGGAAACCAACCTAGAATGCTCACCACTTTTTGTGATGTCAAGTTCAAAAAACTCAACAAGATCTCCAACTTTTTTAGACTTTGATCTCGTGATCATGAAGTACAACTTTCACTGCATCCACGTTCAGAGATTTCTGAGTACTGCAGAGTCACCAAATGCTCTAACTTTATGGCATGAAGGTGAACATTAAACCTTCAATACTATGGGATCTTTCTGAGATAGAAGAAGTCTGTCCCACCGGGCGTGCCAAAAACTGTTGGTCACGAATCTGCCACAGGAAAGGATTTTCTAAAAACTATGCACCCTAGACCCGGCCAACATTGAAAGGCTGGGAGAAAGAGATGTCTCCCAGACCAATCTCCAGAGAGGGTTGGTTCCCTTACTATAACTAAGTTTGATTTCAGATTAAAGTTGCTGGAAAGGAATTATAAATATGCAAAAAGAAATAGGAAATACATGGAAAGAGATGGGAAATATAGCCATAGGCCAAATTTGTTAGATCGGGAAAAGAACTCAGCAAGAATCAAACCTCAAGTGTATAAACAACATAAAATAACAGATTACTACATAATCCACTTACGACCTTGCGCAGACAACCTCCAGTATGGCATTCCAGAACTCACTTTCTTCTAAGCAATATTCAAACCCAAATGCAGAATTTGAATCTAACAGCAGATTGGAAAGACGAGCTTAATAGGAAATACATGGAAATAGAAGGAAATCATTACACATAAAGACGCTTGCAAAATCAGAGGCCAAATATTTCTTATTTATGCAAAAACTTGAATGTTTCCAGCAAATGTCTCTCAAACTCCCGACCCTTGTTCTTGAGATTTACATTGATTTATATAGAGGTCTTGCCTCTTTGCAACATTAAAAATATGAAACGGACCTCCTCGAGATCTACAAATTATGCAACGAAAACAAGGAAATGATATCCTTAAACAGCCTCGGAGAAACCAGAAATTAAATGCAATAAGGAGGAGTCGGTCGTCTTCATTAAATTGTTGTTCTTGAAAATATGCTTGAAACCGTTAGAAAAATCATGAACAACAGCTTCGAATAATGGAAATCTTCAATTCTGGTAGCTTGGGCGCATTCTTCTACCTTGACCACATCGAAAAGTAGCAACACATTTAATTCTGGAGTGCTTTTAATCATCAAAAATCACAAAACCTCATCGGACCGTTTGAACTGCTTTCTGGCGTGAAATTGTAACAGGTCACGAAAACGCGACATGTCACGAAATCGCGACGTCTTTCTACTCCATACACTTCTCTTACTTTCGAACCTATGAAAATCAACCATGTCACGAAATCGTGACGTATTCGGCTTCCATATCTCCTTCGCAACCTTGAACCGCGAAAATGCGACACTGCACGATTTCGCGACGTCCGTACAATTATGCTCTTTCTCTGCCCTGTTGCCGTGAAAATGTGACAATGCACGATTTCATGACGTTCTTCATCTTTTGTTCTCTTGCTTCAAATCGCGAAAACATGACACGATTTCGCTACAATTCTCTGCACTTAGTCTTTCTTCAACAATGTGTCACGAAATCGCTACGTTTCCTTGCTGCTAGCCTTTATCTCCATGAATGTCATGAAATCGTGATGCCAACTTCTTTCTTGCCCTTAGCCTCAACAATGTCGTGAAATCATGACAAGTTCTGTCTTGCTCAGCTCCATCCTGCAAATGTCGTGAAATCGCTACCATTTTTTGCCTTAAGCCTTTCTTGCTCACTGTGTCGCGAAATCATGACGTTTGCTTGCATTCTCCACTGTTCCCACTTCCTGTCGTGATTTCGCGACGTCTTCGTGCCTTCAACCTTTTCATCCACCTGAACCGCGACCACACAACACGTAGCGATTTCGCTACATCCTTCGCTTTGCTTGGCTTCATCCCACAAATGTCATGAAATCGTGACGTATTTATGCCTTAAGCCTTTCTGTCCACCCACGCCGCGAAAACGTGACGCGTCACGATTTCGCGACGTCTTTTGCCTTATGTGCCTCGCTCGTTATTCCGTCGCGATTTCGCTACCTTTTTCTATGCTCTGCTCCATGCCCAATGTAAGTCGCGAGTCGCAATGATTTTGCTGCGCTTCCCTCCGTTGACCATTTTGACCACGAAAATCCAACACGTCGCGATATCGCGATGGTTTTGCCCCCTGCTGCCGTTGACTACGCTGACCGTGATTTTTTGACACGTCGCGAAATCGCTACGACTTTGCGTTTGTTTTCTCTCTCCTCATCCGACCCGCGATAACGTGACATGTCGCGATATCGCGACGGTTTTTAACTTTGGCTCTCCATGCTATTTTTTGTCGCGATTTCGCGACAGTCTTCGGACTTAGCTTGTTTTTTGCATCAAAACCTGTAGAGGAGTTAGAATTTCAACAGCTTATGCATGAACAATCAATAATCAACATAATGTGGCAAAAATGCCAACAGGAACCTAATTAATCTTTATAATCCAAAAAGTGCACTTTAAGTGAAGTCACTTTAAAATTAGAATTTGGATTAACATTAATTAAGAATTTTTGGGAACTAATATCCTCGTGGGGTCCTAATTAAGTCTAGGAAGGGCTTAAGTGGCCTTAGGTAATTGATAAGCGATCCTTTGATGGATGCAAAGTGGTTATGCCATGGATTGAGAAGTTTAATAGGGTTTCGTAGCTATAAACTAGTGAAGTAGCCTATGTAAGTCTACGATATGCTACGCTAATCTAGAGTGATCTATGCTACTCTACGCATGTCTACAATAGTCTACACATGTCTACAATAGTCTACACAGTCTAGAGGAATCTACAATAGTCTATGCCAGTCTAAAATAGCCTAGAGCTATCTAGGATGGCCTATGTAAACCTACAAGTGTCCAAAAGGATTTAAATGTACGTAGAGGTAGCTATGTACGACTTTTAGGTGTCTATATTTTATCCCTTTTTGTACTATATTATGTGGCACACAGTTTAATACAAAAATGTGATGGGAGAAAGTGGAATATGAAAAAGGGAAGATAATGGAATACAATCAAAGGTATGTAGCTGCTAGAAGTGTGATCATACAACATTGATCGATAGCCAGGGGGAAGAAGAGAAGAAGCAAAGAAGAAGAAGAGGGGAATGAAGAAAGAGAGAAAATGAAAAATAATACCAGTGAATGGAAATGGATGATTGCAGATGCAACGCGATAGTTTTGCTGAGTCTATATGATATTTTTTGATGTCATACTAGTTTTTTGGGGGTGGCAACTTTTGACTGCTTTGCTTTAGCGACCAATGCAAGATGGTCCAAAATACGAATAGAACAAATGCCTATTCAAATTTTTGTTGTTCATTGATTGTTGAGTATATGGTGATAAGTGTCAAACAATTTGAGCTAGTTAACATTTGGATTATTCAAACGTGTCATTCATTATGTATCATAAATGCCAAAGTGAAATTCTTCTCCAAATGTTGCACTGAATTAGTCAAACGTGTCATTCATTATGTATCATGAATGCCAACATGACATCTGTATTGTTATGTATATCTCTTGTGATCTAACAAATATCTGGTTGAGATTGAGATTATAATCATAAGATATTCTTCAACAAAACAATTTGTAGATAAATGTGGTCTCCATGGTTTGGATGTTTGGTTGCATGCAAAGCTGGATTTTGGATATGAATACCCCCTCAAATGAGGAATCAACAATGAAGTGAATGGAATATGGTGATGTGGTGATGAATTGGTTGATAGAAGAAAAATACATGAGAGAATTGATGAAAAATCAAAATTGGGTCAATTTGGGGCTTCTAGGCTCAATTCGCAGGCCGGGGGGCGAATTGGATCTGGATTCACAGGTCGAGAGGCAAATTGGGCTAATTCATAGGCCGAGGGGTGAATTGGGTCAAATTCATAGGCTGGAGGGTGAATTTGACCTAGTCAGAGTTTTTGGGTGTATTTAAGTGTTTTTTGGAAGCATGGGGGGTTCATTTTGATGGTGGCGAACTTGGAGGGTGAAGAGCGAGTGACATTTGGTGATGCAAAGTGCTTGTAGTTGATCGGATCTAGGAGCAGGATGATGAGAGGACGTAATGGCACTAGAGCTCGACATGGCGATCCATTGATAAGTGTTCTATTTCTCATTTATTTTTTTCTTAAAAAGCGTGAAATAAGAGGGAGGTTTTCGTGTTATTTTTAAAAATTTATGTAAATTTTTATTAAAATTGGAATACAAAGTGTTAAACTGGATTAATGGGTACCCAAAAGTATGACCAATTTTTAGATTTGATCATTTTTCGTTGTAGTTTGACCGAGTAACGGGTAGAGTAGTCTTGCAGTTTGACTTTCCATATTTGGGGCAATGGTGCACTACTTTTGCAATGTGGTTGAATTGCATTCGTAAAAGTAGGAAATGGGTATTTGATTATGTGACTATGTTTTTGTTTTCCCCTCATTTGGCGTGTTATCTGAATGAGAACCATTAGGATGTAAATTAGAAAAATTTAACTGTTAAGTTTTCCACTGTAGGTGTACTATTTCTGAAAATCATTGACACTTTCACTGTAGAAGGGTGAAATGGGTATCTAGAAATGTGATTTGTTTTGGTATATGATTGCATTTTGTGTGTGTTTGATTTACGTGTCAAGGTGTAGATAAGGTTGAATTTAAAATTGGTTTTTGGGAGCCCGATTTGCACTATTTTTTATTTCTATTTGAACTTTCACCGCGAAGTGGACAAATGGGTATTAAAAAATGTGACTGTTTGTGATGTTATGTGATTTGGCATGTGTACCATTTTGGGGAGGTTGTGGTAACTTTGACCTCAAATTTCGTGTGGATTTGTATACTATTTCTAAAACTTGTTGACACTTTCACCGTGAAGTGGGCAAATGGGTGTTCAAAAACATATTTTGTTTTTGTATGTCTGATGGGTTGACGTCATTTTGAATTTTGTGCCATAGTAAGTATGTGGATAATTGTAAATTTGACTGTTGGGAGTCAAATATGTATTATTTTTCACATCTGTTTGAACTTTTACCATAAAATGGCCAAATGGATATCCAAATATGCGACTGTGTTTGTGATATATTTTGATATGTGAATTGTGCACTGTTTTATATCTCGAAGTACGTGTCAAATTAAAATAAATTAATTTGTGTCTGTGATGTATTCAAATAAAATTGAATTTTATTTAATTGGATGATTTTATATTAGACTTATGTGAATTTTTTTTTTTGTTTGTGTATGAACAGGTGAAAATTATCGAGCCACACCATCGTGTTCATACAATAAAACGTGAACTGGATAAGCTGATGGACAATGAGGATGATAAGAAGTGGTTGGACGCAGTATGGTTTAGAGGTATATGGGAATGTAAGAGCATTCACACCAATCGGGTGTATATATCCACTTTGTGTGAGTGATGAGATGCAGATCGTAACACCTTCCATTTTCCAACGGGTGAGATGACTATCACCCTGGAAGATGTGTATAGGATATACAAATTATCAATTGAGGGTGTGTTAGTGAGGGCAGCACCAGATAATACTAAGGAGGTTATGATGGAGTGCTTCTTTGGTGATGGGTGGGAGGTGATAGATATCAAGAATATGGATTATGAGCTATTATGGAACAATGAGAAGATATCTAAGCACTAGTGCGTGGCTATGATGATGCTATCGATATATGCTCTTCTTGACACTTCTGGGGTATTGTTTACCTGGAATATGTTGGACATTGTCAATTATATGGTAGAGTGTAATATTGTGTTTGCATGGGTGCCTTCATTGTTGGCCTAGGTGTACAAGGAGTTGCATGATGTGGTGCATGCTGGACGAAAGGGATTGAGTTGGACTCCTTTGCTGCAGGTGTAGGCATGAGAGCATATTTCTATTGAGATGTCATCATTGTTGCCTTATGATGCTCATGTGGAGGGACATGAACATTTACCTTATGCTCTAAGATGGAGGAATGATGAGGAGAAGGGGGTTAAGAGGCCATATGAGGGTGATCCTCTATTTTGGAGGATAGAGTTTGGCAGGTTGGTGTTGAGTGCCATTAAGTGGAGGCCTTGGATGGGTGGGATGACATGGGAGAAGGATGTAAAGCAGTTAGGATCCATTCATCGAGGGATATGGCTGGTGGGGAGATATACTCGGTAGAACAAGTTCTTTCAGTTTAATCAATTCAGGTGATAGTTTGGATTACGATAGGATATTCCAAAGGCTCTTGTTGTATACTATAGGCGACGGGGTGATAAGGGGCAGCCACCTATAATTTTGTTATGGATTGATGAGAGGGACCCATTGATGGTGATACTAGATGTGAGTGATGCTGGGACAACACCAGAGTTTGATGCTTGGTAGGTAATGCAGAGTTAGGATTCGGGTGTTGGTGCGGTAGACTGATGGGTACCTCCTAGTGGTGGGGTACTTGCAGCAGGGGGAAGGGCAGTAAGAGGCACTCGGGTGAGGTCACAAGATATACCCATTGATGAGATAAAGGTACCTCTATGATGTTCTAAATGATGGTTGGGTGGCACCTAGAGCTCATCTATAGAGAGGGTGGAGGAGGTTCCTGCTAGTGGTGGAGCACAACCTATGGAGGAGAGAGCAATCATGGAGGAGAGAGTGGCCATGGAGGAGTTAGACAAAGGCATGGCTATGGGTGGTTTTGATGACACTGTGGATATGGATTTCTTATGGGATGGAGGATATTTCCATCGATAAGTAGGAGAGGCAGGAGTTCTAGGAGGAGGTACTATTGTTACATGCTCGAGTACAATAGTTAGAGGGTAAGCTTCACGAGAGCGAGAGTCATAGGTGGGCAAAGATGACAAACTTAGAGGAGAGGTTGATATCTCTAGAGAATGCTAGTGATAGTGCTCAAAAGGACTTTGAGGATAGGTGTGTCTGGATGGTAGCAGAGATGAAGAGGGGTCGATCTACATTGGATGCTTGGGATGCAGATATTACAGAGTTGTGAGTTGATATGACGAGGTAGTGGTAGGTATGAGAGGGGGTTGAGGGAGCCCAAGTGTTAGTGGAGGCTCCTGCTGACCTAGCTAGTATAAGAGTGGAGTTAGAGTAGCTAAAATAGGGTATTGAGTTTGGGATAGGAATGCTGGTTGTGGAGGCAGCAAGGCAGGCAACTTGCTAGTAATCTTTGGGGATTAATAGGATCTCGCTTCTGAATTATGACCAGGTGGTGTCACAGTCGATGACACAAACACGTGTACGAGTGCCCTCTTAGTGGAGTCATCAGAGTGCATCTTTTATTTTTTAGGGATGCACGAGAGCTAGGATGCAAGATGTGGTAGCAGGTAGAGATGTGGCTGCAAGTGCGGGAGCGGTGTTATCTCCTGCAAGGGCTCAGAGATTAGGAGAGTGGATGGAGTTGAGTAGGGTTGCAAAAAAACAAAGGATAGCATTAGGGAGGGTGAGCCACAAGGGGAGTGGAGAAGCCCCTGATGGTAGTTAGGTTAATTATAATTGTAACCTGTGGGCAGTTTTGTATTTTGTATGATGGGCACGGGCCCAAGTTGTAGTCTACGGGTAATTTTGATGGATGATATATATATACCTTTTTGGTGCTAGATTATATATATATGTGCATGTTTGATGTTTATTTTCATGTGTTTGAATTATGTTTGTGTAGATAGCATAATGTAATGTGTAAGTAAATTTAGAGTGCATGGATATACATGTGGTAGGGTGTAGATGTATGATCAAACTGTAGTGTAGATATATCGTAGAATGATGTGAAGGATTGTATGTTTAATGCAATGTGATATGATGTGATGTGATGCAATTTTTAGTAAATACATGAAATATAGATGCGATGATGCATGTATGGGAAGACTGAAATGTGCAAAGGAAGCAGTTGTATCATTGCATATACCTATGTGAATGTGATCCATTCTATAATCTCAGGGATGTAGGATGGTATAAGGTATATGTAACGACTTTGACAAATGTAGTTTTGATAATCAAATCTCAGACCCAAAACCATGCAAGTTTTTGTGGCAAATCATAATTAATCTAACTGGTTTAGAGTCTATCATGGACCTATGGTTGTAAATGAGTGAGGTTCATTTATCCATTTTAAGGGAGATAGGATTAACCTATTGTAGACATGGCTAAAATAGCTAGCTCATCCATAAGAAAACAATGATCTGTATAAAATAAGGTCGCTAATATGATAGATATGTTGCCACTTGTAAGACTATTCCACTGGTAGGTAGGCTCTTGGAGCCTATTGCTAACGATGGAAATCATCCCATGATGTTATGTTGAACCTAAGGACCAAAGGTTATGAAGCATAATACTGGTGATATCTAGAGACGTTTCCTTTTGTTTTTTGCCCCTCATTTATTGTTCTTGTATGTTTTGTGGTGCTCCTTTTCTTTCTTTTCTTTGTCCCTTTTTATTTTTTATTTTTTTATATGGGCGTTGTCTTTTGTTTTTTGCCTAGTTATCTTACTTTTACTTATGCCTATCAATTTGTTTATCCCTAGGTCGTATGTTGACCATGCAAGTGATAGGATGAGCAAGGGAAATCATTCACTAGATGGCGATATCTACATAAGGTGTTATATTCCCTAGACTTAAAACTTGTTTAATGTGTAACCTATGTGAATGGTCTGTGAGAGAAGTTGGTCCTTCATGGTGGGACGCTGTGATGTTGGTGGTAAGTGTGTATTGTCATGTATCATTGCTAATGGCGTAGCGGTAGATGATGCAAATCCTATAAAAATAAACAAATACCAATAGCATATAAATGACATAAAAAGCAAAAAAACATGACTAATGCAATTGTAAAGTAAAGGTATGCACGTATCATGGTGTGCATGGTGGATGATGTGTGTGTGAATATCAATGTGTACTATTTGTGACTGTGAATGCCTATGTGTGCTAGGCATTTAATGCACAAAGGTGAAGGGTATTGATAGGTTTGGGTTCTACAAGACCCTCAAGATTAACCAAATGGTAGGCACCTGAATCAAATTTGTGTGTGATTATAAAGGGGTCCAACCAGTTCGAGGTAAACTTGTCTTGTTGTTGGTGAGGTTGACTTGTGATTTGTTGGTTCTCTTTGAGAACTAGATCACCAATTTGGAATTCACATTGATGTACCTTACTGTTGTAAGAATGACAAAGGTGATCTTGGTAGACACGTGTGGCATGGATGTGGTGCTCATTGAGGAGTATTAGCTGATAGAGGTGGGCTTGGCGAGCGGTGTTGTCATCGATGAATTTCTTCATAGAGATCCACAAGGAAGGTATCTCGAGTTCAAGGGGCATGATGGCTTCGATTCCATAGACCAGTGAGAAAGAGGTTACCCTAGTAGGAGTACATATGCTCGTATGGTATGCCCATAAAGCTAAGGGCATTTGGTTATGCCAGTTACGATGAAATTCTACTACTATTTTGTGAAGTATGGAATAAATTGTTTTTTTTTTAGCCTTTGCCTAGCTATTACCCTATGGGTAGTATGGGGTAGAGAAGCTATGATGGATATTGAATTTTGTGTAGAGGGTGCAAACAATTTTGTTTTTAAAGGATTTACCATTATCAGAGATGATTTGGGAAGGAATTTTGAAGTGGTACATGATATGGTCTGTAATAAATATTGTGATCTTGGCACCTATGGTTTGGACAAGTGGGATGGCTTTAAACCACTTTGTAAAATATTATGTGGTTGTAATGATAAATTTATGATTGCTCGATGAAGAAGGTGTGATTTTTCCAATAAGATCTATGCCTTATTGCAAAAAATACCACATGGATTGGATTGGTTGAAGCACTTGAGATGGAAGGTGTGTGAGTTTTGCTTGTTATTGGCACTTGACACAGCACCTCACGTATTCATAATAGTCATGCTCCATATTTGGCCATTAATATCCCATGCAAAGGATGCGTTTTGTGATTTCCATGCCACTAAAGTGGCCATCATAAGTACCATCATGGGTTTCTTGTACAACCCGTTGAGATTCCTAGGATTCTAGGCAACGCAAGAGGATGCCATCATAGCTGTGGTGATAGAGGATGTCCCCCAACAATGTATAGTGGATCACTCTTTACTTGAATGCTCGACGTTGAGCATGTGGTAAGTCACATGGTAGGAATCCTAATTTGATATAATATTTTATCTGCACAAACCAAGGGTCATGTGGTTTGGTATCGACCACGTGGATGCCACCATCATCTATAGGAGACGTAGGTGATATGGCAGATTGAGTGAGTGTATGAATGGATACTGATGTAGTGTCTGATGATGGGTTTTGTAGGATTAATGATCCTAAGGAGGCCATTGTATCCAAAAAATGGTTTTATGATTGTGGAGTGGCTTTGAGTTCGTACCACTCGAATTGTGTAAGAATTTGTTGTGCAATCTATTTGTATTATTGGAGAATTGGACAATGACATTTCGAAATCTCTTTAACTTGGTTGACTATCATGAGGAAATCACCTATTATGTGGAGGCACTTGATATGCATGGCATGAGCCTATTTTAATCCTAGGATCAAGGCTTTGTATTCTACATTGTTGTTTGTACAGGGGAAGTCTAATTTGAATGAGAAGGGGAGTGGTTCCCCTTCGGGTGTGAAGAAAACAATGCCTGCACCCCTAGCATGAGTACATCGGGAGCCATCAAAGTATAGGGTTAAATTGGCCAATGATTCAGGCTCGACATACTCTTCATCTTCTATGATGTGGAAGATGGAATCATCAGGAAGCTGAATGAGGAGAGGTTGGTCATAAAGCAAGGGAGCTTCTACAAGTTGGTCTACGATGACCTATCCTTTAATGGATTTTTATGAAATGAATTCTAGGTCAAATTTAGTTAGGAGCATGATCCATTTCACTATTTGGGAGTTGTGATAGCTTTTTTTCATCATGTACCAAAGGGGATTGTCTCAGGTGATGACAAAGGTTGTGTGGTTTAACATATAATGGCATAGTTTCTGGGTGGCAAAGACTATAGCTAGGCATAGCTTTTCCATGTACCCGTATCTAACTTCGTAGCTAACTAGCATACGACTTATGTAATATATGGCTTGCTCTTTATCGAGTGCATTCTTTTGAGCTAGAAATGTACCTAGCACAAAATATATGGCTGAGATGTACAAAATTAGTGATAGTTGTGGGTGCAGAGGAGACATAACTGGTGGGGAAGTGAGGTAAGCTTTGATAGCATCAAAGGCCTATTGGTAGTTATCATCCCATTTAAAATTTACTCCCTTTTGCAAGATATGGTTGAATGGTTTGCACTTGTCTGATAGTTGTGCAATGAAGCGGTGAATGGAGGTTATCTTGCCCTGGAGGCTACGCAGTTGTTTTAAGGTAGTAGGTTGGGGTATCTCAATGATGGCCTTTACTTGATTAGGGTCTACCTCAATACTGCATTGAGTGATAATGAACCCTAATATTTTTCTTGAGGTAACTCCAAAGACACACTTCTTTGGGTTAAGGCGGACATTATGTTCTAATAAATGGTCAAAGATCTGACGAAGATCGTCTAGGTGTTGCGAGCGTTTCTTAGACTTCACGATGAGGTCATCTACATAATATTCCATACTTTTGTGCATGTAATCATGAAAGATATAAGTCATGGCATACTGGTAGGTTGCCCCAGTATTTTTAAGGCCAAAAGGCATGACCTTATAGCAAAAGGTCCCCTAGGGGGTTGTGAATGATGTCTTGTGTTGATCAATGGGGTTGATCTTGATTTGGTTGTAACTAGAGAATCCATCCATGAGGGAGATCATCTCATGGCCTATGATATAATCGATGAGTGAGTCGATGTTAGGTAGTGGAAAGTTGTCTTTGGGATAAGATTTGTTCAAATCATGAAATTCAGTGCAAACACGGACTTCGTCGAATGATTTTGGTACTGGAACCATGTTGGAGACCCATTCGGGGTAATCTATGGGTACTATAAAATCTACATCGAGGAGATTTTGTAGCTCATTTTTGATGAGTAATGCAACTGTTGGGTGCATGCATCGTAGTTTTTTTCTTACAGGTTTAGCATCTTTGTCTAGCATAAGGTTGTGTACTACAAGAGTTGGATCGAGGTCTGGCATATCTTTGTAGGACCACGCAAAGACTTTGATATATTTTCGAAGGAAAGTAGTGAATAGAGCACGCTCTTCAGTGGAAAGGCTAGTGGCTAGCTTAACGATGTGGGGATTTTCGAGGTCATCACCGATATCTACATCGATGGTTTCCTCTATGAGCATGTGAGAACCATCATGCAGTTGTTATGGAACTGGAATGAGGTGGAGGTCATCGATGGCCTCAGTAATGTCATACTCATCATCTAGATAGATGTCTGTGTGGTGCACCTACGGTATGTGAGGTGGCATAGATGATGAAGGGGCATTCACAACACGTAAGACATGAGGTGAAAGTAGGAAATCTTGAGGTACTGGTATGGGTGAGATGTGCATGAGATCAATGAAATTAGGGTTTGGTGTGTCATCATATGTTGGATGGTGTGTATCAAAGTGGGGAGAAGAGATCCACCTTGACCATATTAACCGATGCTATGGGGGATGTTGGTGGTGAAGAGTCTGGTGATGATGACTCAACAACTCGTGAGCATCCTAAAAGGCTCAAAGGAGGGCGCAAGATAACCAATGGAGAGCATGGTCGAGTAGTAGCTCGATGGAGTTGCCGATGTATAGGTGGGAATGAGGCTAAATATGTTGGCGATGGTGGTGGAGATGTCATGTCCTGCTCTAGGTGATGAGCATTCAAGGATAGGGCCACAAATTGGCTCATCAATTCATCGACACAACATGAAGATGTGGTGTCGAAGCAAGGGGATTCTTGGAAGAAATCACATGGAACTATAATGGTAGAGTGAGGTGATGGAGTGTCCTCTAGGATGTCCATGTCAATGTATTCTTCCAAGGTGTGTGTTGGAAGAGGAGAAGGATGTAGGGTGAGATCCTGTAACTCATCCTCAAGTGTGTGGATGGTAGTGGGATGATAACCTAATCTAGATTTATCCATAGGTAATTGGACATGAGGGTTAATGGGTGTACGCAACCCTTGTTCATAGTGGCCTAATCCAAATCCATGCCAATGGAAATATCGAAGGTAGCGTAAGGTAAAATAGGGATTAGCCAAGTGATCAAGTGTACCACAAAAGCTAGATTGTGGTGGTGGAGGTACTATAGGTGGGAGTGAGGAATCAACTCCTACATAGACAAAGTTGGTATGATTATCAAGGGATCCTAATTGTATAATGGTTCCAATGGTCAACACCGAGGTTGAGGGGTGGCTAAAGTCTCGCATGGACTGGATGACAGGTGGACGTACATGGGCATCATGCACATTGTAATCCCCTAGGCCTAAATTTATCATAAAAATGGAAATACGTGGTGATGTGCATGATGGCGACTGAGGTGGTGAGTCTGAATCAAAAGATGATGGTGCAATCTGAGACTCTCTTATAGTGGTAGTAAAGGGGTGTAATAGTTGGTCATCAAGGTGAGAAGCTCACTACTCCCACTCATGGCATTCAACTGCGGTAGTTGGGATAGGGTGGTTTGCTTATGGGAACTGTGGAGGAGAGGGTGCTAGTGCTAGACTACGCTAGGGAAGTGAATGACCTAGGCCATGGGAGAAATGGAAGGGGAGGTGTTTGCGACGTAGGTAGGATAGGGGTTTCTATAGGGGAAGATGGGTTAGGTGGAGCGATAGGGCATGAGGAAGAAGGTGATGATGGTCGTGGTATCATGGGTGGAATTGTGGATGATGATGGTTGCGATGGTGGTGGTGGCCACAAGGATGGTGGTGAGAAAGGTATGGTAGTAGGGTTAGGTGCTACTAAAGGTGGTGCTAATGGTGCTGACATCGAGGTGTGTGTCCTTGATGAGGTTTGAGGTAGTGAAGTGGATGTTGGGGAAGATGTCGATGCTCCAATAGATTTATGGGAAGAGATGGGAAAGAGTTGCATGGAAGAAAAGGAAGGTGTTTGTGGGAGATCTGCTATGTTGTAGAACTTAAAGGGATCCCCATCGGTAGGGATGCAATGGACTAGTCCATCATGGACATACTTAAGGCAATGATGTAGTGTGGAAGGGACACACTACATGTCCCTAATCCATGGGTGACCAAGGAGGATGTTATACTGCATCTCCCCTTGGATGATGTGAAAAAGGATGGAGATGGTATGAATGCCTACTCAGATAGGTAAGATGATGGATCCTACCGTGGGTCTCATGGAACCATCAAAGGCACGAAGGTCGAGATATGGAGTGGCAAAATGGGCTAGTGGGATATGCAAGTGATGCAATGCCACTGTGGAGATAATACTAATGGAAGAACCAGTATCAATGAGGACACACTTGTAGGTGATGTCATTGATGGTTGCTTGGATATGGAGAGGAGGATCTACTCCTTCTCCTACCAATTTTGTAATCTCATGATCATGGAAACTAATGGAGGGTTGAAGGCATCATGGGATGTTCCCTACAAAGTTTACAAAGGCATTCATGTCATGTGTCTCCAGATCGATGGAGCGTAGGATATCATTCAATGCCTCATGATGGGGTTGAGATTATTGTAGGAGGTCAAAAATGGATAGCTGAGTGGGGGCATTTCATAATTGGTGGGTAAGGCTACCACGGATTGTAATGACGTTTTGTGGTAGAGGTGGTATGGCACTAGGAGTCGTGGAGGGCTACGATGATGTGAGTTGGATCGATGGGGAAACAATAGGTGTTGTTTGGTGTGATGGGTATCATTGGTTGTGCGTAGTAAGGTTGATCATACCCACTATGCCACATGATGGGGGATCATGCTGGACACTGTTGACTTGCCTAGGTGGCCCTAGTGGATTGACTGGTGGTCTTTGGGGGTTAGTTCCCCTATGGTCAGGTAAGGGGTTTTGGAAGATCCCTAGGTTTTGATTTTGTGGGGCAAGAGGGTTTGAAACTTGGATGGTACCCCTATCAATTAGGTCTTGGACTTGAGCATGGAAAGAGTGACATGAATCGATATCATGGTCGCACTATCGATGGTATTGGCAGAAGGCTTGCTCATTGTATCCATGAGGCTTAGGTAGGTTTGGATCCAATGGTCGGATCTTGGGTAATAAGATGTGACCTCCTTCATATAACCTCTGGAAGAGGGTTGGCAATGGTTCAGAAAGTGGGGTGAGGTTGCGTTGTTGGGCCTATGGGCGCATATCGTGAGGCTGCTGGGGCCTAGGAGGGGGAGGCGCATTGGTTTGAAAGATTTTGCATTGAGGAAGAGGAGGTTGTGAAACCAGTGTGGGTGCTAAGGTAGCAGTTGCCACTTGATTGGCTTGTGGTGGTCAAGGGAAAGGTTGGTTGGGTGTATTTCTATTAAAATAGAAGTTAGAATTGTAGTTGGGCTTCTGTCTTAACTTGATTTTTCTTGACTGGACCTTGATGTCCTCAATTACTTTGGCTTGGGCAATAGCTTCTTCAAAGGTATGGCTTTGGTGAAGCTGTAGGGAGGTGGAAATGTGTTTGTGGTAACTCTTGGAGAAGAGTGTCACTAGCTCAGTGGTAGGGAGGCTATGGGTTAGATCATGGATGATCGATCACCATCTTGACACAAATTTGGTGATGGGTTCATCGTCAGCCTGTCGTAAGGCATAGACATCTAAGAAGTTAGTCTTCTTCTTAATATTTATGGAAAAGTGTTCCAGGAAGGAGTTGGCTAGTTGTTCAAAGGTATACAGGCTATGGCATGGAAGCATGTTATACCAGTCTAAGGCTTGTCCTACAAGGGAGAGGGAGAAGGTACATAACATAAGGGGGTTGCTACTATGAAGCTGGTAGCAAGTTGAGCGATAGTTACTGACGTGTTCTCTAGGATATTCCTTACCTTTGTACTTGTCAAACTTTGGGATCTCAAAGTGGTAGGGGTAAGGTGGGATAGGCATTGATGGATGAACTAGCTCACTGTAGAGTTCATCATATGTCAATTTTTGTGGTCCATAATTGGTCGTGCGTAGGTTTAACATCTTAACTTCATCTCGTAGGAGTTGAACCTCAGGTGTTAAGGGTATGGAGGACTGTGCTATAGTGGGTTGAGCTTGGGAATGTGGTGGGTATTGGAGTTGTTGTTCTTCCCAGTACTGAGGGGGGAATTATTGCAACTGGTCCTAGTAGGATGGGTGTTGAGCGACGTATGATGTCACGGCTAGTGGGACACTAGGTTGTGGAATGGCTATTTGTTGGGGATAGTAGTATTGTGATTGTGGGATGTATTGTTGTGGTATGGGTACCTGTTGGGTAGGAGCCTATTGTAATGGTTGGGCCATAGGTGGTGATGACCATAAAGGGGGAGGCATAAAGAAAGTAGATCTAGTAGGTAATGGTGGAGGTATCAAGGCTACCGATGCTAGGGGTGGTCGAGATGAGGTGTCGAAAGATGGAACCTATCTCTGTCCTGAAGGATGGGAGGTGGCATAGCTAAATTATGTAGAGTAGCCTGGAGGGGTAGGAGTGTAGGCTATGGGTCTTGATCCGTAGGTGGGAGGAAGACTAGCAGTTGGGGCCTAAAAAGGAGGAGGAGGAGGTAACCTAAATGTCGATGTAGATGAAGGTTGAGCGAAGGATTGGGTAGGGTACATTCCAGACACCTAAGATGGAGGTGGGAATGATGAGGAGGAAGGAGGGTAAGCCTCTAGGGTAGGATCTTGGGAAACTGAAGAGAGGAATGCATCCACTCTTGATTGGGTGGGGATTGCTGGTTGTTTTTGTTGGTATTACGTATTTTGGGTTTGGAGAGGTGGCTGTGATAGGTCCTCAAAAATTGTAAAAAATGGTTGTTGGGATGGTGATGGTTGGGACTCTTGAGAAGAGTATGGATGTGATGTCTGAGGGGGTACTTGTTGCTCCTGCAAGGGGGTTGCTGTTGCATGGTTTGGAAGGATGGCATCTGGGTACTTGTGGTAGAGGAGGAAGGGTCTGAGATCATCCCTATAGTAGGGGCAAATGATGCAACCTCGGGGCAAGTGCGGTTCAATAGGGAAGAGTCATTCTCAAAGAGGGATTGAGATAAACTCTGGAAGAAAGGGTGTGCAAATGTGGGGGACGTAGGTGGAGTCTCCTCATCTATGGTAAAGAATAGATTAGGTTGTCTTGGAGCAGTGTAGATCACATGATCATAGAATATGGTGGGTGGATTAGGTGATGATACAGGGAAAAGGAGTGGATAATCTTCTGCAAGTGAAGTAGCGAGGGCTTCACTCGAAGTGGACATCTCACCATGAGTCATCATGTGTGGATAGCATGGATCAAACTCTATGAGTGGATCATGCATGTATGTGGACTTCCCCTTCATGATCTAAGGAGGAGGGATGACTTGACTAGAAGGAGCGCTAGGTGCCTCCTCTATAGGGTGCTCTTGCTCATGTGCATGACTATGGGTAACAACTGGCATGATGATGTGTGAAGGGGGTTGGAGGTAACCCTATGAGGTATGGACTCAAATTGAGGTGATAAGCTATATGGAGCTGAATGATAAAGTGTTGCATGGTGTGATGTGCTGAAACCAGTTTGTGATCATGCAAACAACATGAAACTAGAATTAGTTCTAAATGCAAGAAATAAAGTGTGTTGTTCATTTTAGTGTGTTTTGATGTTGATACTTCCTAGGTAGAATCATAGGTAGTGGAGTGAATGCTCTAGAAGATCAGGAGTGTCATCGGTATCGAACCTCCTGCAACACCCAAAGATGCACAGAATAGAATAATATCATGATGTGCGAATGGTGACCTGTATGGAAGGCACGGTAAAATGATAGCCTAAAAGGGGAGAACTCAATATGCTAAAATGAGCTCGCTATATCCTCTCATGAGAAGAGGTGGTACTATCTAAGACCTGCTAGGCATGGTCAACAACCCCATGCTTTCACTTCACCCTCGAGCGGGCTTAGTCAAGAATGATAGTTACCATGTCCACGAATTATGTGAGCCTTGTGGATGAAGGCGTCTAATCCTATCCCACTCCAAAGGTAACTTTTGGTGATGAAATCCAGGAGCCCAGTCTCAAAAGTGGGGGTTTTTTGGTGATGAAATCCAGAAAACCTCTCGTATGGCTACTAGGTGTCTAAAGGAGGTGAGATGGTGGAGGGTACTACTCCTGTCACACCAGTCTCGAGCGATGGATTGGGGATGAAGTCCAATCTCACCACTTGTTTTTGAACCACGTGTGTGTGTGGGTTTGAGTTTTCTAACGATGATATATAAAGCGATAAATCTAACTAAATGCTCTTTTGAAATAAAAGTCTAGCCCTAGGTGTGCTTTTTGGAAGCAAAGGGCTAAAGTAAGATGCATTTTGTAAAAGAAATCTAGTCCTAAGTGCCTTTTAGAAAATAGGATCTATTCTATGAAAGCGTGTAAACAAGCAATGTAACACATGTGAGAAAAGGGGTTTATGGAACCCTAATTTTGGAGCATGAAAGAAATGTAAGAAGGATTTATACAAAGATAAATAGGCAATATTAAACTAAAGATGTAGAAATAAATGTAACAATTGCGATTTACCCAGGGGATTTGTGAAAGAAATGGGGAAATCCTAATTTAATGACAATAAAAGGAATCTGAAATTTGTATTTACAAAAAGGAATCTGAAATTTGCTTTAATGAAATGTACAAAAAGAAATTTGAAAAGCCCTAATTCTTAAATGCATGAAAGGAATTTGACTTCGATTTTTGTACAAACAAGGAATTCAAAATTTCTTCAAAGGAAATGTGCAAAAGGGATTTGCAAGAACTCCTAATTCTAAATATGATTATTAGAATTAAAATATGAAATAATTTTGAAAGGAAATTGATGTAATGGAACAAGAAAGAAATGCACAACTTATGCAACATGTGATTTGCAAAAAGGAATTAAAAATTTCTTAAAAATAAATGAAATTGAACTTTCTAGTTTTGTGCAGGTTTCTGCAACTAAAGTCAACATTTCTAGCATGATGGATGTGTAAGAAAAGGAAATTTACCAAATGTATCGATGCATTTATTAGTAAATATTTCTTCACACATAAATGTCAGAACAGAGAAATTTTTGAGGAATACCTAGATTCTAATGCTACAGGTGGTCTGGTTTGCTTCTCTGTTGCTCACCCCTACAAATTTGGGGGGTTTTGAGGCTTCTAGGATCAATTCATAGGTCGGGGGTGAATTGGATCTGAATTCATAGGTTGAGGGGTGAATCAGATTTAGAGGCCTGAAATCCCCATTCTGAAGGTTTGAAGGGGTTTTTAGGGCTTCAAGGGATCTCTGGGAAGTCTAGATTTGTACCTGCAACAACATAGAAATAGGAGATTGAGTTAGATTTGCATTAAAAAAACTATTCCAACACAATCCTATGTGGGGGTCCCACCGGGCATGCCAGAATGAAATGGGAAAAAGCTGCTATTTTCTCAAACATAAATACAAAGTAAATGCACATGTCCAAAAAATTATTCTTTATTCATTTGAAATGGAATTCATAGGTTACAATAAGGATTATAAGGAATCCTTTTCATAATGAACATCAAATAGACTGATAGCTGCTCTTGGGTTCCTCGATGTAGGTGGGCTTCCTGCGTATGTGGGCCACCACTATTGTTGATGTGGATGCTTTGTCACCTATTTTATGACCTAAAAAATAGGGTTAGAGTGTTTGGGGGCTTGCCTTGGTCAGGCCTCATATTGATGAAAGATAATAAAAATAGGAAATGAAATTGAACTAAAATGCTATAAAAACTATGGGAAACATCATAATATTGTCAAATAAGGCTTACCTAACAAATTTGGGGTGATTTGAGACCTGTAGACCCAATTCACAAGTTGGGGGACAAATTGGTGCTAGATTCGTAGGTCGAGGGGTGAATTCAGCTATGAGTGGTTTCTGAAGGAGATCCTTGCATGGATGGGCTCCTCAGGTGTTGTAATATTGTTGGTACGGGTCATATGTCCATGCTTGTACAATTGATTATATTTTGATAGAGTTTCTGTGCTTTGGCTAAAAGGAGAGAGAGAGGTAGAATGAGGGTTTAGGTCCACTATTTATAGATAAACCTAAGGTGTAGGGGGTGTGGTTAGGAGAACTAAACCCTAAGGTCAGGTTCTATGGTGGTTAGGTTAGGGTTTGTGAGGTGTCATCCCCACATTCCCTTAGGAAATATCTCATCCTCACACATGTGTGAGGAGAGATTAGGGTTAACTAGGATTAGTCAACTCTAAGGTTAGATTAGGGTTAGGTTAGGGTTTCCTAAGAAATATCCTAACCAAATTTGTGCACACACATGTGGGAGGGAATAATTAGGACTAATTAGGGTTTAGGAACCTAATTAATCTTTATAATCCAAAAAGTGCACTTTAAGTGAAGTCACTTTAAAATTAGAATTTGGATTAACTTTAATTAAGACTTTTTGGGAACTAATAGCCCTGTGGGGTCCTAATTAAGTCTAGGAAGGGCTTAAGTGGCCTTAGGTGATTGATGAGTGATCCTTTGATGGATGCAAAGTGGTTATGATGTGGATTGAGTAGTTTAATAGGGTTTTATACCTATAAACTAGTGATGTAGCCTATGTAAGTCTACGATATGCTACGCTAATCTAGAGCGATCTATGCTAGTCTACGCATGTCTACAGTAGTCTACGCATGTCTACAATAGTCTACATAGGTCTAGAGCGATCTACAATAGTCTACGCCGATCTACAATAGCCTAGAGGTGTCTAGGATGGCCTATGTAAACCTACAAGTGTCCAAAAGGATCTACAAGTATGTAGAGGTAGCTATGTGCAACTTTTAGGTGTACACATGGCTTACAATGGTATAATTTTTTACTTTTGAATAGCTTTTGAGAGATTGACCTAATCAAGGAGTTTTGATCATTTTATTAGGAATTTAGTTTGGATGGGTTCTACCATTCTACCTTGGAATATACAGAAGGAAAGAAATAATCAAATTTTTAATAAAGGAAGGACATTCACTATATCTAGAAAAAGACCATTGCCAACCTAGTTGAATCAGTCCAACAACTCCTTAATCACTCCCAAAAATCCCACCAAATATGGGATCAAGTGATGCAAATATTGAAGATTAACTCTTTTAAGGGAAACTAGCTTAAAGGGAATGTGAGTAATCGAAATATGGATAGAATGAGGAACTAGCATCCTCCTCACAAGGATTTTAGAAAATTCATTGTTGATGGAGCCTCTAGGGGGAACCCTAGAAAATCTAGTGCATGAAGAATTGGTTAGCTTTTAGATGATTCCCTAGTTTTCACTTTTGCTAAGAATTTGGGTATCCTTTCCAATTACCTTGCTGAGGGGCATGGTGTCCTTAGAGGCATTGAAGAGGCTACTAAGGTCAGATGGAAAAAGGTATTGGTTGAATTTGATTCTCAAGTCATGATTAATATATTGAAGACTCCTAAGAATCATAAGGCTATTTGAAGAATAAAAAGAATTGTTGAGAAGATTCAATTAATCCATATGGTATTTTCTAAAGTTGAATACAATAATGTGGTAAGAGAATGGAATAGGAGTACTAACATTTTAGCTAATTGGGTATTGGACAAAGGTGATATTACTTTATATGGCCACCCTCCAAGATGGTGGGATTCATAAATAAAGGAAGTTCTTTCTATCCTTTCTCCAGATGGCTCTAGTACTAGAGGTACCTAGTTCCTTTTTACTTTGTTTTTTTTTCTCTTTGGTTCGATCAGGTTATTTTAGTTCCCTTGCTTAGATAGATCATTCTTATGTTTCCTCTATTGAATCTTACTTGAAAATCCTATTGGCCTATAAAGGCCAAAGTTGCATTGTATTTTTCTTTCTTTTTAGTTTTTCATTGTGTGTGTTGTTTTGTATTGCTTTTATTCTATTTTTTGTGTTGTTTTAGGTGTTTTTTATGTTTGATATTTTTTTGTGTTAAGTTTTTTTGCTCTTTTTTTTTGTGTTTGTGTTTTGTTTTGTTGTTTTTGTGGTTTTTTTTTGTGTTTTGTTTTTCTTTGTTGTTTTTGTTTGTTTTGTGTTTTTTTTTGCGTCGCTTTTTGTTGTTTTTTGTTATTGTTGTGTTTGTTTGTTTGTGTTTTTATTGTTTTGTCATGCTCTTTGAGTATTGCAAAGGGGAAAGGCCAGGTGCGAGCCCTTGGTGATTTTGGTAAAATAGATATCCCCACCTCCTTGGGACTTAATTGAAAGTGGCATCCCAATTGGGGTGTTTTCCAAAAAAAGATATAATAATCCACATTAAATTCAATCAAAACAAAAATTGGAATATGAAGAAAAAATCTTGGTACATTGATTTAGGAGCAAGTCATCATATGACAAGAAATATTTATTGGTTTGATTCAATTCAAGTAAAACCAAATATACCAATCAAGATAGCAGATGATAAAATTTATCATGTACAAGGATCAGGAAATATCACACTTAGTCTATCGTATTTTGAATGCACATTGAAAAATGTACTTTATGTTCTTGGCATAACAAATAATATTATTTTAGAATCAAAATTGCTTAATAAACGAAGAATGGTAGAATTCAAAAACTTTAATAGCAATAAGAGATTTCTCATTAAGAGACCAAATAAAATTGAAGCCATAGGATCTTATAAAAGTGGTATATTTTCCTTGGATGTGATAGAAATTTCACAAAGATATTTGGATCAACTTTTTCGAAAATAATGATGTCAAAAGAGGTATTACCTTTAACACAAAGCTTTTATGTCAAAAAAACATGAAAATATATTTTTTGATGACTTACTCAAAAGGAAAAGTAACAACTCAATGGGACAAATAAAATTTTAGAATCTAAAGTAGTACCAAATGTAGAATGTACGAAGAAGAAGACAATACATAAAGGCAACATGATTTCATACCAAATAACATAATACAAGGGGATGTTGAAGGTAATACATTATTTGGTACCTTGTAAATATTTATATTAGGGTGTGCGTTTAGCATTTGAGTTCATAATAGGTATCATGTTATTAAGGTGTGATTACGCATCATGTGTGTGAGTTGTATGTGTCAAGTTTAGAAGTGAGGAGTTATGAGTAATCATGAGAGAATTTATATTTATGTGATATGTGAGATTTATTATGTAATAGAGGAGTGTGAAGAGTTGGATCTCTAGTGAGGTTGACAAGATCATAGATCAAGAGCCATGTGCATATGAAGAGTCTCATATTATACTAAAGACAAAAAATGTATTAGATTATTAAATAAGCATTGCATTTATGCATTAATTATAGTAGATATATTTCCAATAAATATTTCAATGAGTTTATTGTGAATTATTTATGATATTTATTATATAAGTTTTATCTAGAATTATTATAAGATTATATGAAATTTTCCTATGGTTAAATAGCATTGGATTTCTAGTAGTGGTATCAGAGCCACCTTTGTGTGTGCTTAGAAATAGCCATGTAATGGCAAGAAATAACATGTGAGAGAAATAGCTAGAGGATGATGGAGATTAACAAAAGTGAGAATATTGAAGGAAGGGAGAGTGTAAGTTTGAAGGAGATGTCGATGGAAGAAGATTACAAGAGTGAGCACATTAGAGAAGATAAATTTAGAGAAGCATGAGTGCTAGAGGAAGATCGTAGGAGTGAAAGTGCAAGATAGGAGAATCTTGGAGAGTATTGTAAAGAACATTGGAAAGCAAAGTGAATGGAGTGTTTTTTTTGAAGGAGATGAAGGTAAATGAGATTGATTTAGAGAATGATTTCAAGTAATTCTTACAAAATCTATAGTTAGCAAAGAATAATGTTGAAGAAGAACAAGGACGTTTGAAGTGGAAATGCTAGAAAGAACACTAGAGAAGTGAACAAGGTATACACTTGAGGAGAGTGTATGGTAAAGCAAACAATATCTACACCTAAGGAGAGTGTCTAGTTTGAGCCTAGAGGTCAACATTTGAGAAGAGTGTATAGTCTAATAATGGAAATACATGCCTAAGGAGAGCATCTGGTTTGAGCCTGGAGGTCAACTGTAACAACCCAAAATTACCAACCATTTTTTTGAAAGAGATATTATAGACTCTAAAGAGAATTATCCTTGTTAGTTTTTTCAGCATAGAAGGCTTCACCACATTTGAGTTTCCAAGTTGTTGTAGATGACACTTAGTGGATAGGAGAGGCAACACTCCCATATTTTTTTGGGGTTCACCTTACAAAATATACATGTTTATAAGGATTCCATAAATGGTCCCCCATCTTTCCTATACTCTTTAATAGGACCATATGACCATAGTGTAGGGATTACCCATTAAAACCCATACTACTTAAAGGGGGATGCCAATTCCCTAACCTAAATCTAGCTTCTCTTAGATAGATTATTCAATGTAAAGCCTTGGTGCTTAGTTACCATACCTTCGTAGGCTAACTAAGGTTATTGTCACTTCTACAAAAACTAACATGATCCCTTGATCCTATGTGATCAAGGAATCACCATTGCTATCTTGTGAATAGATTTTCCCACACACTTGATCCTACTCAACCAAGGTGTGACCACTCACAAGTATCCTGGCTATTGTATACACACAACTCCTTCCAAGATCAAGAGGTCCTAGCTATTACATTCTTGTAACTCCTTCTAGGACTCTTGACTACCTGGCTATTACATTCATGCAACTCCTTCTAGGATTGGATTTCATGGTTCAAGTGAGGAAGTTCTACCCACCATAAGGATAGATAAAACATCAATTAAAAAAAATTGATAGCATAAAAAATTAATTCTTTAACCTTTACAAAAGAGAAGCATAAGAATAATTCCTCTTAACCATGAACTTGAATTTTAAAAAGCTTTCTAGCAACATAAAGCAAGATAACCAATCACTCTATCTTACCTAGATTTTTCAAGAGATAAATAAATATATATATAATCCAACTAATTCAAGAGCTTAATCAGAAACATGAAATTGCATCCCTAACTTACCTTTAACAACATAATCTTATATTGCACAAAACCAATATTCAAGGTTTATCTTAACCAAAACAATCATTACATAATAAAACAACATCATACATCAAAGTTAAAGCATTTCCTCATTGCATCAATAGGAACATCATAATTCATATCCAAATATTACCCAAGATTTTAAATCCAAGATAGCAATATAAGAAACATTACATTAAAACTCAACTAAATGCAAGATCCTAGGTAACCATACTTAAAGAAAAAACCATTCCACAAGTTACAAAATAACTCTTCATTACTTTAAGAGTAAACAATAAAGTATTATTGAAAACAAGAGTTGAATTACAATATTTCCAAGCAAGACAAAACTTTGCTTAATTACAACCATAAAAATTGAACATCTTCCAGGGTCTTCCGCCATCCAAATATGCAAGCTTCTTTGATGGAAACCTCCCATTAATTATGGGGATAACTTAGGGATTAGAAAAACTCTAAATGCAATGCAACTAAAATTGTATCTTTCTCTAATATGCAACAACCATGCACATGGCAAGCACATCAAAATATGAGAACTCTCACATATCATAGCAGTGATCCCAAAGTTCTATCAAAACAAAACATTCTATAACAACACTCGAAGAAGCCCATACTTCTCTTTATAATGATCCTTATTCCACATAGATCTCAGGATACATTATAAATAATTTTCTTCTTACAAAAATAAACAACTCATACTAAACAAGAGAAGCCCATACTTCTCTTTATATTGACCCTTAATCCACATAGATCTCAGGATACAATATAAATAGATTTTTCAACCAAAAGCACACATTCCAAACACTCTAAGAGAAGCCCATACTTCTCTTTATAATGATCCCTTAATCCACATGGATCTCAAGAATCATTATAAATAAAATTCCTTTTAAAAACAAAGTATTGCCTTATTAAAACATTAATAAAACAAACTCATAATTATAAGATACACAAAGTGCTTAAGTAAACACCCAATAAAAGCACATAAACAAGCATTTGATTTTAAAACAACAAAGCAATAAATTTCACCCAAAAACCTTCATTAAAAGAAACAAGCAACCTTAAAACATTAATACACCAAGGTTATTTAAATAAAGCAAACCCTAATATTAAAACTAAGGTCTCCTTTAAATTTAAACTTAACATTAATCTAAGATTCCAAAGCAAAAATCAAAATTAATCTTTCCTAAGGTTCCAAACGAAAAATAAAGGTAAGCCAAGGAATTTACATAACACCTGAGTGCTAAAAAACCATGCACGCAACAACAAGGAGAAAAGAGTAAGGAACTAAATGACCAAACAAACTACCATCCCAAGGTAACCTAAGATGGTAGAACCAAGGACTAAATCCTCTTGGTAGGCAATGCCAAAGGCTTAGACCTTAAAACCAACAAGGCCACTTCTCTCTCTCAAAGTGTTGGTGATAAGAAGAAGACCCAGGTGAACTAGGGAAAAGGAAGAAAGACCACACAAAACCTAAAATGATTTTGAATCCCAAGAAAATCCAAGCAATAGGATAAAAAATAACAAAGTAAAAAAGGTAAACACACAAAAGAGGAGGGATACTGCCGCACTACACATCGTCCTTAGCCAGGGATTAAAACCAAACAAAGTATTACAAAGGGCATGCAAGGGGAGACCAACAAAAGAGTGTAGGCCCAAAAGAAGGCAACAATGCCATAAAGAAATTAAAGGCTAATATGGTGTTCCACTCAACCAAGACAAAGCAAAAAAATGGTAAGGCTTCACCGCTCGGGTAACACGCAGGTGAGGGAAGAAAAAGATATTGAATTAACCATACATCAACTTCAATCAGAGACCAAAGGAAAAGAGATAAATATTAAAGGCTTAAGCTAAAAAAAATATACAACAAGCATAAAAGTAAGGACCTAATTTGATCCTTTACGCTCCTTTGCTTCGATAGGCACACTCCCTTATCCACCTCTTGTTTCAATATTCTAGCATCTCAACAAAAAAAAACTCCCTTCATCCTCCCCAACTCCTCTTTAAGGAGTAAGAAGGCACTCAAGCATTCCACAATAGCATGGTGGCACTCAATGTTCAAGAAGACATTATTTCAAAACAATGTGCTCTACCTCCACTACCTTAATTAAAGAGCCATAACATAGCACTCTTGAAAGCAAATTATCAAGGCATAATAAAATATTTGCTATTAAATAAAAACAAGCAACATACAATAATAAAGTATTTTATATTAATTTCATAACTCCAAAAATTAATGCCAAAGCTAAATAATACTTCAAGAGTCTAAGGTTTTTAAGCATTACAAAACCTAATTCAAATCTATGCACACCAAACACAAACATAGATTTCATTTAATGATATTTCACACCATTGTTTTATCCTTTAATAAGTGGTCCTTTTTAAGATAGTTTTATACTATCATCATCTTATTAATGAGACTCATTGCAAGCAATGTCTCGGTACAATGGCGTGATTTAGAACATTAGCAAAATGCAATGCATCCACATGAGGAAAAATATTCCTTGTTACCATGAGTTTTCGATGATTGAGTCATCATCATAATTTCCCTAGGTATCCTTCATGGTAGGTCGTTTCCATAGTCCCACCAAGGAGAAGGTTCCTGATCTATATTGTACAACTGTACAATTTACAAAACTCTCAAAAAATAACTATACGGTTCTAAATTGTACAACTGTATTGTTATAACTATACAACATCCTAAATTGTATGATTTACCACTTGTACAATATACCAAAACTCACTTTATAGGTAAAACTTAACAATCTCATAATCATTCACTTCCAAACCCTTGTTTTCCCACCTTAGACCAAGTCACTATGAAATTGTACACACAAAACGAAGAAAATGATCAATTTTATAGTTTGGTTGGCTGATTGTATGGTTTCACAAGCCCTTGTTGCAGTCACAAAGTTAAATATTTTCCAAATTTGCACACTAAATTTGGATAAAGTAAGAATGGTCTAATATTCCAATGAAATTACCAACCTAGTTTACCCACATGCAATCCCAAATTTACTGTCCTTGGTTAAGAGCATTAATATTACTTACTATGTATTTCTAAAAATTGTACAATGTCATACAAACATCTCAAGTATCACTTGCAACAACAACCATTCGATAATATATGCATTCACAATCATCACACAAGGTTTAGGAATCATCAACACTGTATATTCATTGTGGAATCATCTAATAACAACATCATCATGGCCATACTTACACATATTGTATAATTTAGATTTACTAGAAAGGTATAACATCAGTTGTAATTACACATAGTACACAGTTATGGCTATCATGTTAACAATAATCTTTATCAGAGAGAATGGTGAACAATATTGTCATAATGAACAACTATCAACATCAATGAACCATAATACCATCAATGAACCATCCTAAACAATAGTAATGGAAAACCATCCAAATTTGAATGGGAGGCTTTATAATGCTTTCCTAGGCTGTTCCAAAATGGTTCCTATGACAACGCATTATTCACAACTGCCTTCTTACAATATCTTCAAACAATCAATGCATTAAGGTTTTACTAAGTCTAACTTTGATTTTTATCAAATTACCTTAAATGCACATTTCAATTAATTTCATTTCACATCTAATTGTACGTTTATGATCAATTGTACAGTTACACAATTGTACAATTACAACCCTACATTGTACAATTAGACAAAAATTGAACATTTGATAAAATTGACAAAATTGTGCAAATCCATATTATTTCTTCTTCTTCTAGGAGGTGGATTTGCTGCCTACAATGGATAACTTCAAAGAATCACCATGTGTCTAGCCATGATGAAATAATCAAAGAAGATATTTGTAGCAAAGAAGAGTCCATGGAAACAATCCTAGACAACCAAGAACAATTTAGAGTGGCTATTGGTTTGAGAAATCAGCAAGCTGAAAATCAGCCACAAATTGTTCCATTATTTCTAATCAGCCACAAATTGTTCCACTATTAAGTGTAGATCCCATTTCTACTCCTTTGTTAGAGTTGCCACATGATACTAATAAATTTTCATGCAATTGGAAGTATTATGAGGATAATAAGATTTTTGTGGAAGAGTCCAATCAACCTCAAGTTTTTTAAGAGCAGCCTACACACGAGGAGCAACTCTAGAATTCTAACATTATTCAAGAAGTGCAAAATTTGAGAAGAAATAAAAAAAAAAGGATTGCACCAATCAAATTTGGTTATGATGAATACAATAACTTTGTATTATCTTCCGTGAGTGATGAGCCTATAGGTATTAAATATGCTCTCACTAGTGATGAAGCAAGTCATTGGAATAAAGCTATGGAAGAGAAACTGCAATCACTCGAGAAAAATAGGACTTGGGACTTGTAAGTGTTGCCTAAGGGTAGAAAGGCAATTGGATGTAAATGGATGTTTAAAAGGAAATACAAGGATGGTGGTTCAATTGAGAGATATTAGGTTAGGTTAGTAGCAAAAGGATACTCTCAGCTTGAAGGGCTTGACTTTGAAGAAACATTTTCTCCTATGAAAAATATTGCATCTATTAGATTGCTCTATTAGATTGCTCTTTGCATTGGTTGCTATAATGATTTGGAAATTGAGCAGATGTACGTGAAGAATTTTCTTCATGGAGATCTCATTAAATACATTGACATGAAGCAATTGGTTGGGTTGGAAGTAAGTGGGAGAAATGTTGTATGTAAGCTAAGAAAGTCAATGTATGAGTTTAAGAAATCCCCAAGGCAATGGTATAAAAGGTTTGATACCTTTGTTATTGGACGTGGTTTTGTGAGAAGTTATGTTGATCATTGTATCTTTCTCAAGAGTGAAGGCAATTACTTTCTAATTTTGGAGTTATATGTATATGACATTCTTCTTTTCAAAAGATTGAAGGATCTTGTGAAGAAGACCAAGTCTAACTTGTTAGGAGAATTTGACTTGAAAGACCTTGGCCCATTACACTATTTCTTAGGTATTGAAATGAAGATAAACCATGGCGAGAAGAAGATGTGGATTAGACAGAAGAGATACATTGCATACTTGCTTACTCTTTCTAGGATGGACCAATGTACTCCTGTATCTACACCTTTTTAGGGTGGAGTTGCATTATCAAAAGATATGTGTCCAAAGGATGATGATAAGAGTGTCATGGATAAAGTTCCCTATACAATTGCAGTTGGTAAATTGATGTATGCAATGGTGTGTATGAGATAAGATCTTTCTCATGTATTTTGAGTTGTGAGCAGATTTTTGTCTAATCTTGGTAAGCAACATTGGGTTGTAGTGAAGAGAATTCCTAATTATTTAAAAGGTACTAATGATTTGGCAATATGTTATGATGACAAAGAAAATAATTAGTTACAAGGTTTTGTATATTCTTTCTATGGTGGAGATGTAGATACTTCTCAATCTACTAGTGTATGTGTTCACACTATTTGAAGGAGTTGTGAGTTGCAAAAGTAAAAAAAAACAAGTGGTGGCTCAATCAAATACTAAAGTTGAATATATTGTTGTTGCAGAAGCATCCGAAGAGGCAACTTGGTTACATGTAATGTGCAAAGGCATTGGTTTTCAAAAAAGTTACATTAATTTATGGTGTTACAATCAAAGTGTAATTGATTTGATTGTGAATCCTAAATTTAACTCTCATACTAAGCATATTTGAGTGAAATTTCATTATATCAAAGAGACGATGGAATCTGGAGAAGTTGAGTTGCAAAATAGGTATACAAGACAATGTAGTAGATGCACTGAAAAGCCATTGGATAGCAAGAAGTTCATTTGGTGTAAATATTTGAAGGGAGTTCTCTCATTTTAATTAGTAATCCTGAAGAATAAGGAATAATTTATTTTATCTTCATTTACTTAGTCTTTTTGGCAAGTGGGAAATTGTTGGATGTGTACCAAAAATACTAGATTTGTGTTACACTCCTTAGGCATATACACTCGGGAAAATTTTTTGGTTCTATTTTTTTAAAATATGGTTTTTTAGCTAATAAAATACCTTTACAGGCACACGGTTTTAGAAATTTCCTCATGGTTGGGAGTTGCTAGACACGTGTTGAGATGTTATTAGTTGGTTGCCTAAACATGGGTGGGAAAACCCTAAACATGAGAGGGAAAACCCTAAACATGGTACCTTCGCTTGTGTATTTATTTTATAGATGCAACTCTATAAGAAGTATGTGTGTGAAGAATCATGTGAGAAGAACATCTCTCAGATGTAATGTTGAATGTATTGTGAGTGAAGTTCTTCTTCCATTTTTTATCTATGCTCTATGGCATGTCATGTATAAATGTTTACTTGTAAATTGTTCTTTTGTTTCCTATTAGTTGTTTATTAGTTGCACATTATTTTCTTCATTATATAAGTTTATTATATCCTTTATTTCTTGTTGAGTTGTTTGGCTACACATTTTGTTGTGCGAACATTGTGGTTCGATCTATGCTTTGGGGAAGGGAAGGCACAATTCCAATCATGCTCCTCCCTTGTATAGTCACTCAATACCCTAAACATCTACATGAGCCTAGGGATATTTTGCATGCTCATGTGTTATGGCAAGATGGATAATAGGATGATTTTAGAGATAAATAGGTGTGGGTTTGATTCAATGTAACTAATATTTTACTAAAAAAGAGAGAAGAAGAGGATATATCCATGGTATTTGTATTATCCCAAACATGATAGTGCAATGTTGGTTACACCATTGTGTTTAGTATCAAAGAGACCTTAGATTGAAGACCTTGAATACCTAGATTTACCTTTTTGATTTGCATGAAGGATATTGCTTGCACGGTGATTAATGTAGCAACTAACATGGCCCACTTTAGCACCATGTCTACCCAATTTGTTAGTATTCAAATAAGCTCAACCAATCATTATGAAGCAAGTGTCATCGATTGAGTGAATCAAAGGAGCTAAGTGTTGGAAATTTTGAGTCAAAGTTGTCATTGATGTCAAGGAACGAAGTTGTCATTGATGTCAAAGAATAAGCTACCGTTGATGTAGAAAGGTCAAAAGGAACAATGCAAAGGTTAATGGCAAAAGAGCTTCATAATATTTTTAATATTATGTGGAAGCATAAGTAGGAAGGTTTTTATTAAAACCATGGGTGAGCAAAAATAAAAGGTTTTTCATAATAGCCCAAGGAAGTTTTAATATTTATTTTATAAAATATTTAAATTCAAATTGATTTTAAATTTTATAAATAAATATTATTTATACAAAGTGGTAAAATCAAAGAAGGCTTTAATAAAGCCAAAAATATTTAAAATTTAATTTATAATATTTAAATTCTAAAGAATTTAAATAATTTATAAATTAATTATTCAAATTTCGAAGGCACCGACGTTCAATTTTGAAGGAGGTAATTGGTATATAAACTATATGCCTTAGTGGCATTTTAATCATCCTTCATTCGAACAAATAAAAGAGGCAAGTGTTGTGTTGTGAGAATTCGTACGAAGAAGAAGACAAGTTTCTTATCTTAAGTGCCAGTGAAAAATGGATAAAGTTGTCGAGAGCCAAAATTCAATAACCAAATAGGCAGCGTGGCCTAGTGGCAAGTGGTTGCGAGTTAAGGCGTTTGGGTGCAGAGTGGTCCATGTTTGATTCACGGTAAGATAATTTTGGCAGTGTTAAGGTTGAAGCATCGAGGAAGGACATGCGTTTTTATTTTTGATTGGGTGCCAACAAAGAGGATATAGAGCACGTGGTGCTCTTTGGTTTTCAAATGAGCACCTAGCACTCGTGACAGTCAAGGCCGCAACTAGGATGCACGAGGAGGCAGTGTCGAGGGTTCGAGTCTCACCTAGGCGAAGGTAATAAATTTTGCATTAATTTTAATTGCCTAAGGTGTAAACATTAGGTTTAGGAAGCTATACGAGGTTATGAAAAGGTGCTTATTTTAATTATTAATTTTTGACTAAATGAAGGTATAAGGTGTTAAAATTTATTTTAAATAAAGTTATTGTGACATTTTTGATTTATCAAAAGGTGAATTGAAGAGTGATTCTATTTGAGAGGACTTTTTATTTGAAGGTGACATTATTGACATTATTTTTAGTGGTAAATATTATTTTTAATTGGGAGATCATAAGGTGTAAATGGTCAATTGATTTTTGTATATGTTGATGGATGCCTTCTTCAAGATGGAGTAATAAGGTGTATGTATGTTTTGAAATTTGCATTGTAATCTTGAGAGAGAGTTTTATCATCTTCTAAACTTCCTTTGAGATTGGAAAAGCAGTATTTGTGGTTGTGGCAGATGTTTGAGGTTCCTTCATTAACAAGAAAAATGTATGAGCACATTCTTTCATAGTTGAGTTGATTGGTTGGTTTTCTGGAAAATAAGTTTGGAGTGAAAAGGACTTGATTAGGGTTTCCTTATTGAGTGTGTTGAGTTAATGCTTCAAAGTTTTCTGGAATAAAGAGTTGTTTTTAAAACCTTGTTTTATAAGCATTGTTGTTGAAGCCATTGGTTGTGTGAAGAACTTGAACTAAGGTTTGAAAATAACATGAGTATCATTGTTATGTGAGATTGGTTGATAAGCATTGGTGGAAACATTTTGAATGAAGTATCATATGCTTGGACTAGGGTTTGTAAGCAAACATTGTTTCATTGAGTGATTGGTTGAGTAGAGTTGGTTGAGCCTAGTAAAGTGGATGTGTGAAGTGATTGTTCAAGTTCCATAAAATAAACTATTCTATATTCTAAATTCATTTGAGAAAGTGATTGAGTATTGAGGTGAATGTGAAGCATATTGAGTCTCTAACAATTCTCTGTATGTTTCTAAAAGAGTGATTAAGCATTGTGATGAGTATAGAGCATATTGAGTCTCTAACAATTCTCTTTATGTTTCTATGATATTGGACAAGTTCTAGTGTGGACTTGTTGAGCATATTTAAGGTAAGTCTTTGAGAAGACTTGTGGATAGATTTGGGTAAGCTTTTGTGGAAGCTTACAATACAGATTGAGAGCAGATTTGGATAAGTTCTTGTGAGAACTTATTGAGTAGATTGGACAAGTTCTAGTGTGGACTTGTTGAGCAGATTTGAGGTAAGTCTTTGAGAAGACTTGTGGATAGATTTGGGTAAGCTTTTGTGGAAGCTTACAATACAGATTGAGAGAAAATTTGGATAAGTTCTTGTGACAACTTATTAAGCATATTGGACAAGTTCTAGAGAGGACTTGAGGACAGATTGGTGTGAGATTTTGTGGAAGCTTACAAAGCAAATTTGAGACAAGTCTTTGAGAAGACTTGAGAGCAGAGTTGATTGATTAATTTGTTTAAACCTTGAGTTAAGGTTTGGGGTAGATTATCAAAGTTTATTTAAGATTGATTCAAGCTTTATATTAAGGCTTGACGATAGATATTGAGGACAAATTTGTGCTAGATCAAAGGACTGTGTTTAGTGCAGATCAGAGGACAAATATTGAGGATAAATTTGTGCTAGATTGAAGGATTGTGTTTAGTGTAGATCAGAGGGTAGATATTGAGGATAGAGTTTAGTGCAGATTTGAGGACAATTTTTGTGCTAGACCAGAGACAGAGATTGAGCATATTTGTGCTAGACTAAAGGACTAAGTTTAGTATAAATTTGAGATGGAGCTTTAGAATATGACAGAGTACAAAGGACGATAATCTATAGTGGATAGAGATCCATTAGCCAGGGTAGTGAGGACAAGTGTATTTAGTGGATAGAGATCCATTAGCCATAGCCATGGGGACAACAGTTCTTCTAGAAGATCACCAACTAGAGTAGGAGGAGAAATGAGTTCTCCTATGGATAGAGATCCATGAACTTGATTAAGGGGATTGGTGTCTCCTTTGGATAGAGGTCCATAAACATTGTAATAGGGAAATGATTCCCAAGAGATTGATTGAGAAATTTTTAGTAAAATATTTTCTTCGTGGAGTAGCCCACATTAGGTGAACCACGTTAAATTGGTGTCTCTATTGTGTGTGATGATTTATGCATTGCTTTGGTTATTGATATTAATATTTCCATTGATTATATTGGATAATATTGTTTGGGAAAGAAAAGTAAAAAGTGGTATTATACTGTTCACCCCCTCCTCTTAGTATAAGCTTGTGTTATTCAATTGGTATCAGAATTGGTTCCTTCGAAAAAGGTTTAACAACTTGAATGAAGATCTTAAAAGAAAAAAAATGGCAAAGAAAGGAAAAAGTAGAACCATGAGACACAAGAAGAAAAGAACACACATGGTCATAAAAGAAAAATAAGATGAAGTTGATTATGTTGTTCTAAGAGGAATAGTGGAAATAGATTCAAAAAATGAGTCAAGAAGTAGAGATGAGACTAAGTTAATAAAGTTATGTACCAAATGTAGGAAGTCAGGCCACCTTGCAGCTTATTGTTCACAAGATGGTGAAGAATGTTTTGTTTGTGGTCAACTTGGCCATGATGCAAGATATTGCTATGAGTTCAGTAGTAGTAAAGATGAAATGGATCTAAAATATAACATGGATAGTCAAAACAGGTATGAAGAAGAAACTCTACTTTGGACAATAGAAGACATTGAGGACCAAAGAAAAGAGAAAAATTCAAAAATAGAAAAGGAGGAAGTCACTCTTAAAGAACTTGTTGAGTTGAAAAGGGAGAAATTAGAATTAAAGGCTCAAATACAAGAGTATGAGAAATATAAGACAAAGCTTCTACAAGATCTCTCTAACTTGAAAGATAAGGTTGAAAATGCAAGAAGAGTTGAAAAATGTATGGTTGAATAGTCAAATGTAAAAGAGATATAATGCAAAAGACTTATTGTTACTCTTGAATAACTAAAAAGGGAGAACTCAAGATTAAGATTTCAAGCTCAAGAAGATGAGAAAGCAAAATTAAAGTTTCTACAAGATTTCATTGACCTTAAGGTTAAGGTTGAATAGGTAAAGAAAATTTAAGAAGGTATGAATGAAAAGCTATAGGCACAAGTATTAGTATGTGAAATAATAGAAATTGAGGCAGTTTGTTTAAGGATAGAAGTTAAAAAGTCTAAGGATAAGCTACATAGATGTGAGAAAAGTACCAAAGTTCAAAATTCCTCATTCATGAAAACAGGCCCAGGGATTGAAGCACAAGAAGATCAAAAAGCAAAGACAAATAGTTTGGGCAACATCAAGACTCAAGAAGTAGAAAAAGGAGAGTCAAGCTCAAGCTTCAAAAAGGAAGAAGCTTCAAAAGAAGAGAGCAAAAATGTGAGTGAGACTTCTAAGGAAAATTTGGTAAATAGACTGATCAATAGGGAAAGGATCAATGCACAAATGAGGAACAAATGGAATAGGCAACAACACAGGATAGAAGAGACTAAGAGACCAATGAGGTCAAGGCAAGGAAGTTTCAATGGACGTTGCTTCTCATGTCATAGATTTGGGTACAAGGCTTCAAAATGCAGGACACATGGAAGACAGGAATATGAGAACTTCATAAATAGGTAACTTTTTCATGGGTATTGCTACTCATGTAATCAGTTTGGTCACAAGGCAAGGAATTATAGGGTTCATGATAGAAAATGATATGGCTTCACTAGGAAAAATAACATTAAGTGTTATAAGTGCAATAATTATGGACACACAACAAAGTGGTGTAGAGTAGACATTCCAGAATCAAGCATGAAAAAGAACAAGAACAGGAACATAGATATGAACAGGAACAGGAACAGGAATAGGAATAGGAACAGGAACAGGAATATGGATATGAACAAGAACAAGAACAGGAACAGGAACATGAATAGGAATGTGGACATGGATAGGAACATGAACATGGACATAGAAAGGAACAATTAGAGGAATCAGAAGGATCAAATAAGAAGAAAATAGGATAAAGGTAAATACCAGTGTTTGCTGGGAGTAGAAATACTCCCACCCCATAATTAACCACCTCAAGAGGAGGTGGGGGAGGGGCTAAGCTAAGAGACTCATTCTTAGCCTCGAGACCCAAAGATGACCCTTTGCCATTGATTTCAAATGGGGAGAGATTTAGTATTTGAGTAAAGAGGAGATATTTGAAGAGAGCATTAAGCCAGGGGGAGCAATGTCCTAGGGAGAGTAGAACAAAGAAAAGATAAATTTTTGGTAAAAATAATTTGGGTTGCCATCAATGACAAAGGCGTATATTGTTGGACATTTTGACTCAAAGTTGTCATTGATGTCAAATAATAAGCTACCGTTGATGTAAAAAGGTCAAAAGGAACAATGCAAAGGTTAATGGTAAAAGAGCTTCATAATATTTTTAATATTATGTGGAAGCATAAGGAGGAGGGCTTTTATTAGAACCATGGGTGAGCAAAAAATAAAAGGTTTTCCATAAAAGCCCAAGGAAATTTTAATATTTATTTTATAAAATATTTAAATTCAAATTGAATTTAAATTTTATAAATAAATATTATTTATACAAAGTGGTAAAATCAAAGAAGGCTTTAATAAAGCCAAAAGGATTTAAAAGTTAATTTATAATATTTAAATTCTAAATAATTTATAAATTAATTATTCAAATTTCGAAGACGTCGACGTTCAAGTTTAAAGGAGGTAATTGGTATATAAAATATATGCCTTAGTGGCATTTAAATCATCCTTCGTTCAAACAAATAAAAGAGGCAAGTGTTGTGTTGTGAGAATTCATGCGAAGAAGAAGACAAGTTTCTTGTCTTAAGCGCTAATGAAAAAGGGATAAAGTTGTTGAGGGCCAAAATTCAATAACCAACTAGGCAGCGTGGCCTAGTGGCAAGTGGTCACGAGTTAAGGCACTTGGGTGCAGAGTGGTCCGCATTCGATTCGCGACAAGAGCGTTTTAGTAGTGTTAAGGTTGAAGTGTCGAGGAAGGACACGTGTTTTTATTTTTGATTGGCACCAGCGAAGAGGATATAGAGCACGTGGTGCTCTTTGGTTTTCAAACGAGCATCTAGCGCTTGCGGTAGTCGAGGTCATGACTAGGATGCACGAGGAGGCGACATCGAGGGTTCGAGTCTCACCTAGGCGAAGGTAATAAATTTTGCATTAATTTTAATTGCCTAAGGTGTAAACATAAGGTTTAGGGAGCTATAAGGGGTTATGAAAAGGTGCTTATTTTAATTATTAATTTTTGACTAAATGAAGGTATAAGGTGTTAAACTTTATTTTAAATAAAGTTATTGTGATATTTTTGATTTATCAAAAGGTGAATTGAAGAGTGATTAAATTTTATAGGACTTCTTATTTGAAGGTGACATTGTTGACATTATTTTTAGTGGTAAATATTATTTTTAATTGGGAGATCATAAGGTGTAAATGGTCAATTGATTTTTGTATATGTTGATGGATGCCTTCTGCAAGATGGATTAATAAGGTGTATGTATGTTTTAATATTTACATTGTAATATTGAGAGATATTTTTATCATTTTCTAACCTTCCTTTGAGCTTAGAAAAGAAGTGCTTGTGGTTGTGGCAGATATTTGAGGTTCCTTCATCAACAAGAAAAAGGTATGAGCACATTATTCCATAGTTGAGTTGATTGGTTGGTTTTCTGGAAAATAAGTTTGGAGTGAAAAGGATTTGATTAGGGTTTCCTTATTGGGTGTGTTGAGTTAATGCTTCAAGGTTTTCTAGAATAAAGAGTTGTTGTTAAAACCTTGTTTTATAAGCATTGTTGTTGAAGCCATTGGTTGTGTGAAGAACTTGAACTAAGGTTTGAAAAGAACATGAGTATTATTGTTATGTGATATTGGTTAATAAGCATTGTTGGAAACATTTTGAGTGAAGGATCATATGCTTGGACTAGGATTTGTAAGCAAGGATTATTTCATTGAGTGATTGGTTGAATAGAGTTGATTGATCCTAGTCAAGTGAATGTGTGAAGTGATTGTTCAAGTTCCATAAAACATACTATTCTATATTTTGAATTGATTTGATAAAGTCATTGATTATTGAGGTGAATGTGAAGCATATTGAGTCTCTAACAATTCTCTCTATGTTTCTAAAAGAGTTATTAAGCATTATGATGAGTATAGAGCATATTGAGTCTCTAACAATTCTCTTTATGTTTCTATGAGATTGGACAAGTTCTAGTGTGGACTTGTTGAGCAGATTTGAGGTAAGTCTTTGAGAAGACTTGTGGATGTATTGGTAAGATTTTGTGGAATCTTACAATACAGATTGAGAGCAGATTTGGATAAGTTCTTGTGAGAACTTATTGAGCAGATTGGACAAGTTCTAGTGTGGACTTGTTGAGCAGATTTGAGGTAAATATTTGAGAAGACTTGTGGACAAATTTGGGTAAGCTTTTGTGGAAGCTTACAATACATATTGAGAGTATATTTGGATAAGTTCTTGTGAGAACTTATTGAGTAGATTGGAAAAGTTCTAAGATGACTTGAGGATAGATTGGTGTGAGATTTTGTGGAAGCTTACAAAGCATATTTGAGATAAGTATTTGAGAAGAATTGAGAGCAAAGTTGATTGATTGATTTATTCAAACCTTGAGTTAAGGTTTGGGTTAGATCTAGCAGAGTTGATTTGAGATTGATTCAAGCTTTGTGTTAAGGCTTGAGGATAGAGATTGAGGATATATTTGTGCTAGATCGAAGGACTATGTTTAGTGCAAATCAAAGGATATATATTGAGGATAGATTTGTGCTAGACCGAAGGACTATGTTTAGTGCAGATCAGAGGACAAAGATTGAGGATAAAGTTTGGTGCAGATTTGAGGATAGGTTTGTGTCAGACCAGAGATAGAGATTGAGTAGATTTGTGCTAGACCAAAGGACCGAGTTTAGTATAGATTTGAGATAGATCTTTGGAATGTGATAGAGTACATATGACAACAGTCTCTAGTGGATAGACATACATTAGCCAGGGCAGTGAGGACAAGTGTCTTTAGTGGATAAATATCCATTAGCTAGAGCAGTGGGGATAACGGTTCTTCTAAAATATCACCAACCAGAGCAAGAGGAGAAATGAGTTCTCTTGTGGATAGATATCCATGAAATTGATTAAGGGGATTGGTGTGTCCTTTGGACAGAGGTCCATAAACATTGTAATAGGAAAAGGTTTCCCAAGATATTGATTGAGAAATTTTTAGTAAAATATTTTCTTCGTGGAGTAGCCCACATTGGGTGAACCACGTTAAATTGGTGTCTCTATTGTGTGTGATGATTTATGCATTGATTTAGTTATTTCTATTGATATTACCATTTATTATATTGGATAATACTATTTGGGAAAGAAAAGTAAAAAGTGGTCTTATTTTGTTCACCCCCCCTCTCAGTATAAGCTTGTGTTCTTCACTAACGTGGCAAAAAGTGATTGGATCACTCAAAAAATCATAGTTTTCCAAGTTATAGATCAAAATTGGTGCTTGCTTCCCTAAGGTTAGAGCCTTTTATTCTTTATTTTTAGGATCCATTAGGACAAATCTTCCAAATGTCGTAACTTTTGGATACAAAAGCATTTTGAGACCATTTTTTAAATCACATTATATTTTGATCTGGATGCATTGGTGGCATCAGTCTACAAACCTACCATAGTGTTAGGGATCAAATTATGTAAGATGGACCACAAAACCCTAGTTACTCACCTTAATGGATGGAATTACAATATTTGATCAACTCATGATCAACCTAATACAAAGTAAGAATCTATGGTGCATATTTTAGAAGAATAAAGTAGTAGTTTTTGTTGATGAAGCTTATCACCAAAAGGAAGAAAAGACTTCAGGTTTGTTTGCCTTGTTGATTGAACTAAAGTTATTTTTTTGTATCAAACAAGAGAGTGACCCTATCAAGGTATGATGGTAGAACTCCTCACATACATACATATGCAAAGAAATTCTAATATAAGGAGGCTAAGAACCGAGGGCCCATGATAAATTCTAAGTCTTTAAGAAAATAAAGGACCACTTGCAGATACTATAAAAGGGAGGGGCATCCTATAAAGAATTGCTTGGTGAAGCTATGAAATATTGAAACAAGGTGGACATCTTTTAGCTAATGAGGGAGATTAAGATGGATCTGCCTCAACTATTGAGGTCCACTAGAGCATCCATTATAGGAGGAAGATATTATTGTCACTAATGTCTTCTCTCCTTGGCCTCTTTATTTAAATTATGGAAGGGTGTTGAATTTGTAATATGATTAATGACCAAGAGCTGACATTGTGCGTTCTATCAGATAGGCCTAAGGATATTTTATGGTGAATGTATTTATTATTTTGTAATATTTTATGATGTAAGACCAATGGGCCATGGTTAACCTTTTTATAGTTAAACCTTGTTTAAAATTTATAATTAACCTAAACCCCACTTGTTATGTCGATTTAGGTTAAAATTTATGATGTAATTAGAGGTTTTGCTATTGCTATAAATATCCCACTCACACTTCTCATTCATTATCCGAGTGTTGTAAAATATTATATATAGATAGTGATTATTTATGGTGCCTAAGGGAGCCCCAATCTATTTCATCCTTCTTTTTATTTTTCTACATTATTTGAGTATATGTTTTGCTCTCATTCATTTTTGAAAAATATTATGAATTCCAACAAAAATGTGTTGCTTAACTTTTAAAGTTCTCCTTCAATATTCTATACTCTTGCTTCATAATTCTTTATAGAATGTCCTTCCCTATTACAATATACATATGTATTTGACTTCTTTGAGGACTTGGACTTGTCCTTTGGTAGTTGAGTCTTTACCTCCACTAGTTTGAAGTCATTAGGATGGGCCTATATATGAGTAAGTGCTCCATAATTCTTCCTAGTAAATTCAAAGTTAATAAGAAGTTTGAAAATATCTTTAAGGGTTATAAATATTGGATATTTTATAGTCATGGAATTCACGTGAATGACTAATCCATCTATATGAAAATGTGAATTAATGCATAATTTTGGCATCAAAATTTAAAACTTTGAATTCAAATTTCAAAAGAGTTCCCTCCAAAGAGGGGAAGAGAGTATTGTCCTTTGCTCCTTTTTGTTGTTGATTGAGGGGATTTTCTTATGTAATTGAGTGATGTCAGTCTGAATCTACTTTGATACCATGTTCGAATTCATAATATTTTTTAGAAACTTTCCAAAATATATTTTCACCATAATCATATCAATATGCAAAAAAAATAGGAAAGAAAACTAAAGATAACATTTTGACAAAAATAGAGAGAGATAATAGAAGGAAAACAAATAAGGGGAGGGTGTTTGTAGGCACCCCCACGATAACATATCATATAAAATTGATGCAATGGATAAATAATTGGAAGATATTTACAGTGGTATGTAATCTCCAATTAATTGCTAACCTCAAGCCAACTTGACTTGGAGGTTAAAGTACAATATATTAAACCCTTTAACTAAGGTTAATATATAGGTGGTTTAACTAATATTTCTCAGGGTGAATACATGAAGATGCTCATAGGCTTACATAGATGACAATTGTAGGCTTACAAAAATACTTGCCCATAGGCTTACAAAAAATATTGCTGGCCTTGGCCTAATAAGATTGGATTACGAATATTTCAATAAATAATAGAATCCAACTAGGAATTTAATACTTCATTTATGAATTACATAAATGTTGTTGGGGCATTGCAAAGTCCAAGTGACATAACTATCCCTACTATCCTTGCTTCATTTTAAAAGTAGTCTTCTAAGGACCATCTTCTTGAGTCTAAACTTAGTGATATTCAAACTTCACATCCAATTTATTAAAGAACTTTACCTCCTAAATTGGATCCAATAACTTATCAATCCGGTGAAATTGGTATCTATTTTTTATAGTATTTTTTTTCAATAATCCATACATGCACCAACTACCATACTTCTTGGGCACTAAGACTACTGACGACCTGGAGATACACTTTGTTTAATCAAAGAGGTCTTGAACCTACCTCTTAATTTATTCATTTTCCAACACAAAAGTTCTATACAACCCAAAGTTTAGTAAGGGAGACCCAATACAAGTTGAATCTCATGCTACACAAGTTGCATTCGAGGAGAATCTTTTGAATCAAGGAATTTTTTTCATGCTACAATAATAAATCATCCAGTTGTATCTTCTGGTCATTTATAAGATGTGTGTCCTATCTTATTACATTCTCCTTCTCCTTAGACCTTATGAACAACAAGAAAAGCTTCTTATTTTTATTAATAAGTCATTTGACTTGGTGGACTAACACAAGGGAAATATTCTCTTTGCCTTGGTCAACATTGATCAAATAAGGCTTTTCATATTTTATTAAACTTATACTTTTTAGCCTTCTAAAAATAGTAACACCATGATCCCACGAATATGGACCACCCTAGTGGAACTACATAACATTCTACTTCATTTATGAATTTAAAAGATAATACAAACTTTAATTTATATTGTTTATAAACCTTCAACATACCAAAGGATACAAAATTGGATGCAATGTCACTTATGAGCCTAGCCTTTGCACCAAAGTTTTTGAAATGAGATTCCTTTGGTTGCCTAAATAAATTATAACAATAACAATTGCCTTCTTGATTTGTGACTTAACATGGATAAGTTGTTCTGTTTTTATATTATAAGAATAACAATAGCAATTGCCCTCTTAATTTGTACCTTGACATAGAAAAGTTGTTCCTTTCTTGCATTAGTAGTAGTTTCTAAGAGTTGTTTTACCAATGGTAACTTTTCATTAATCTCCTCCATTCCATCTACTTCTTGATCTTTAGATTGAATGATTTTAGACTTGACCATGAAGAACGTTCTTCCACTTTTATTCTTTAGAACAAGTTCTGGATGCAAGTCTCAACAATTATCCTCTATGTGTCCATCCTCTTTGCAATGGTTTCTACATTTTCCATTTCTAAGTATTCTAGGTTAAAGTGTGGCCATCATTGCATTGGTTGAATAAATAAATCAAATCCATTTTAAAGGTTATTTTATTAAAAACTACATCACCTTTACCTTCCCTCTTCTCAGGCATTGTTGCTGCCTTTTTCCGTTGTTTGGTATAACCATATACAATGGTTAACCTTCCTTACAGGCTCTAATACCAAAATTGATCTGGATCTATACAGTAGAAAAACAATAACAATCCCTCTCGTTGTTCTGTTATGTCCTTCGACTAAAAAACAGGACAAAACCATGGGAAAAAATAAAGATAATAGTAGGCACAATGTTTCAGAGAAAATCCAACTTTTATTTATATACACACAGAGATTTACAGAGGCTTTTTAGGAATCAAACAAGTGCCTTCAACTTACTGCCAAGAAAGACCTTTCCTGGCAGGCTACCCCTAAAACTCACTAAAGCATGAAAAGGAACAATGAGATTTCTGTTGAATGGAAATCCCCTATCTGTACATTCCTAACTGAAAAAGTTATACCATGAAGTTGTTATGTGGCTACTTACATGTAATTTGCAAAGGAGACAAAAACAAAGACGGATCATTTCTCTTGTTCCAATATAAGCAAATTGAACTGTCTTGGCAACATCCAAGCGGTGATGTTTCTTCACCATGTTGGCAATTGATCATATCGAAGGTAGCCCTGAAACCTATTGACGAATCATTTTATTTTGCTTGTAGGCCAGTATGATTTGCAACATCCTTAATTTGGATATGGAAACGGTGACCTTATTTTTCTAGGAATAATTTGAAATATGCTCTTCTATGCTGCACTTGAAATAATCTCTTTCTTCTTTCTGTTGTCGCTTGTGAAATGTTTGTTGCTTTGAATTATTTTAATATAACGGACCTTTTCTAACACCGCGTCTATACCTAACAATTTGTCTTTGGGCCTAAATTTTCATTTGCCGAGTGCCTCCTTATCTGCACCTCACTTCTATTGAATTAGTTTTATTAATAATAATTTTTATTTGCCCTCCAAGGTTAGTGGATTGGTAAGTGCCTTGTTTCGTCAGGTATTTATCAAGAAGACACCAGGTTTAAACGTGGGGTGTAGGGAGTGCACATCAGACCTACGCTACGAATCGAGAGCAACTGGTGGTCCCCTTCACACCGGGTTATTGTTGGATGAAGTGAAATAGGTTTATTGGTAGAAGCATTTGTGACTACAATTTTACACTTTTCAATTACTAAAAATATTTTGGTTAAGAAAAAAATAAAAATTATTAGATATACTGGAGTGCTCATGTTTAATACTAGTTTGAAATGAATCAGATGACTTTTTGCTCTGGCTACGGAGAACGTCAACAAATGAAATTGAGAGCTCATACTCTTATGGACAATACTTGGAAAAATTGCAAGGACTCCAATTTTGGAGAGTTTTTTTATTTGGAAAAACTTGGCAGAAACTAAACAAGCAAAAAGCAAAATAAAAAAAAAAAAAATTTAATTTAAAAAAATACATTCACAACAAAAAAAATTAGAGAGTTACAAAAGGTTATTTTCGATTAGATTTTCATAAAAAAAAATTAACTACCGTTCTTATCATCAAAACTATCAAAATAAAACATAGATCATGTCAACAACCTTTGTGTTTTACAATTTTTTTATTTCCCCGACATGACTGAGTTTGATCATTTCTATGAAAAATTAAAAAAACTCATGAGAGAGTTTTCTATCGATGCTATGGACAACTAATATTGAGGAGGGTTGTCTGAAGGGATGGTGACTACTAATATTGAGGAGGGTTGTCTGAAGGGATGATGACTACTAATATTGAGGAGGGTTGTCTGAACTTGAAGGGATGGTGGCTCAAGGAAGATTAAGATGGACATCAAATCATGTTTATATATCAGCTTTTTAAAAAAAAATGCAGGCAACTTGCCTCTTTTGTCCAATTCAGCACGATGAAATGATAATTGGGATTTTTATTTTCTTACACTTTTTCCAAGTTTCAATCTCCCCAAGTGTTAATTGCAAGATTTAAGGATTGGTTGCAATATTGGAATATCTCACATTGGAAATATGGCTACACATATTTGTTTTCCTTAAGAGCTTTGGTATAACTCCCATTGGCTGGAAAGAAATCATAGTAGAGTGCCGTCAACTAATGGAGATAGAGGCTTCTAATAAGAACAAGAGACGCATGACATTATCCTGGAAATATATATATATATATTCTTTTTCTTTGTGTGCAAAAGTTTTGCAGGCGGTTTTTTGCTGATTTTTCAAGCCTGCCTGGTGTCACAATGGCACCTAGGTATTAATAAAAATCTGATCTTAAGATCTACTACAACAAGACAAAACAAGTGCATATACTGGCTTTTGATAAACAAATAATGCCTCATATGTATAAACTTAATTGGACTTCAGAGTCGACATTAAGGACTTTTCAATAGTAACAAAAAGATAGACGTCAAAAACATAGCTATGTTTTAGGGAGGGATAGTGCAAGGGTTAGGTTTTTACTCTTTTTTCAAAGATCAAAGGTTCAAATCCTAAATTAGGTAAGTGTATGAGAAGATGGGTGTATGTTCATTAATGAACAACACCTGTCGTTACTAAAGAGGACCGAATAAAAAAAGCACAAATATATGCAAACATGCTTATGATGATATCTGGACAATGAAATCTGTTATGAGCTCCAAGAAGGAAGAGGCAGAGATCGCCTTGGCTTATATAAGAAGCAAAGTTTTAACATTTTATAACATATAAATCGGTGAGCGTCGAAGGTACTTAATTTGCTTAGTTGACTTGCATGACTCCTATAAGGAAGAACGTTTTTTTCATGAGGCTTGTGGTTCAGGATATTTTGCTTGAGACTATGATCTAGCGGTTAACCCAAAGGGTTTGCATTGCTAGAAGCTCCTTCATAAGTCTCATTATAAAATTGGTAGAATCAATCTAAGACATAAAGTCAATGTTACCAGTAAATAAGTCTCATGGTAAATTGGCATTGACACAAGATCATTGTTACCTCAAGTCCAATTGTAAACTGGTCCTGTCAATCCTAGGCACCTAAATTGGATTGACTGTGCTAGAATTTTTTTAAGGATGCTTTTCATCTAATCATCTCGGTTAGGCATTAGAAACAGTCCAAGTTGATAACTTGTATGAGACATGCCTTCAAAACCAATGTTTCAAAAACGGTGTTGATGTTCTTCTCAGTAGGGGAGGTCCTTAACTGGTGAGGATCTACCCTAAATCTCTGCATGAGACATGCCTTCGAAACAAATGTTTCAACAACGGTGTTAATGTTTTTCTCAGTAGGAGAGGTCTTTAACTGGTGAGGATCTACCCCAAATCTCTGCCTTTGCGATCTAATTCTAATAACTCGAGTACAATTTATTCTGCCTTGCCCCTTTTTCTCTCTGCAATAGTAATAATCTTGTAGTATATTTTTCTATAAAGCTTCTCTGTCAAACTTGAAGGGGTTTAAAAGAAGGCAATAATCTTCTTTTTTTTATATTACTTTTGCTTTGTTACTGTTGACCCGTCCTGAGTGGACTACTGGTGGATTCGTATCATCGTTGTCGGTCTGGCACCGACTTAGAGGATTCAGATCAGACTACCGACTCAGAGGATTCAGATCAGACTACTATCTTTGCAAACAGGCTGCCTCTGAAGTTTGAACCTCAGTATCTTCTTAGTAAACGCCTGACCTTAAGTATCTTCTTAGTAAATGCCTGAAAAAACAAACACTTACCAATCCACTAACCTTCGGATGCAAAAAAATAATAATCTTATAGATAGTCAATACGAAGTTTGAACCTAAGTATCTTCTTGGTAAACGCCTGACCCTAAGTATCTTCTTAGTAAACGCCTGAAAAAACAAACACTTACCAATCCACTAACCCTCCGATGCAAAAAAAACAAAAAACTTATAAATAGTACATACAAAGTAGTCTCTATTATTCTCATAAGTGTAGAATTGAGAATATGTGCATATGTCAGACTTTTTTTTGGAATAGCTGAAACAGCAATCATGAATGGGGACAGATGAAACGCTTCTTTGAGGGTTTGTATTTATTTACTTCCATGATATAATTTTCATTTAAAATAATTGCATTGGTTTAGTTAAAAACTTCCGTGACATGATTAAGCTGGACTGGACCACAAATCCATCATTTTGTTCTGTCATGAGTGAAATAGGAACAATAAGTCCAGTCCATCTTTTTCCTCCCTTTGTGAGTATATATATCATACACTCTTTGGATCCAGAGCAGTCCACCAGGTATGCAAAAGGGGAAAAATAATTTCATATTTTCTTAAGTCCCTCAACCTAAACACAAAACTTGAAGCTCGGTAATGGGCTATCAAACACAAAAGCCCACAGCGGATTCTAAAAACAAGTGGTTTGGTATTGTCCCGCTACCCACTTGAAAAGGCTTATCACAACCCTTGTTTTGTTGAATCTTCTTCTCAGTCCTTATAGGACTCCTTGTCTACAACAACAACTGGGCACATGGCATTCCTAGAGCAGTAACCACTTACACTTCCTTTGATTAATCTGCAAAACACCAGTCCATCACCAGTCAATTTATTTCGCAAATATAAATTCAACAAGTATCGAAATGCCAATTAAGAAACATATACAAACAATTAAAAACTCTTACCTGATGAAAGCACAGTGGCCATGGCTACCCATGACTAGAAATTGTGCTCCCGGTTGCTCAACTGTTTCACATATCTTCACCATTGGCTCCCCAATTACAACATGGGTCTCTGCCTCCACATTGTAATCGCTGCAGATATCCAGAGCTCGATTCAATATCCATTGGGTAGTCCTGATTGTATCCAATTCCAAAAGATAAATCACATCGCTGCTCAAGATGTAGGCTGCACAATACAACATCCACCATAACTCATTATAATTCAATGCATAATCCCAATACAGAACTAGAACTCCAGATTTAGAGGAGAGCTTACCAGGGCCAGCAGAAACACAAGGAGGCTGCTGAACATGGAGGAGTGTGAATTTATAAGACTGAGGTATGTTTGTGTGAGTAGCCAAGAGGTAGGTGCAAGCCCATTGACAAGCACGCATGCTCTCTTGGCTCTCATCCACTGCAACCACTATATTCACACTATTCATCTCTTTCTCCTTTTCTATTCCCATTTCTCAACTTTATTTTCTATTAATATTTCTCAACTTTATTTTCTATTAATATAGGTCTGGTAATACCTAGCAATCTATGGCTTTAATTCTTTTCTCTGAGCCCCTTCTCTTCTTTTGAATAGGTGAGATCCCATAGCATATTTATAGGATGTTTGGCAGGTGTGCCCATGGGAATGCCCAAGCAAAACCAGCCAAAAAGATGGCACCTAGTATTTAGTTTTTAATTTATATTTATAAAACGGCGACCATTATTAGATTCCTTCGATCATTCAACGCACAGCCTAATTATTTAACTTTGTAAACGTCCATCATGCAGTCAATCAATATATAAAGGCTCAAAATAGTATTTGATGCAATCATGCATGTTTCTTGCTGGGTAAGAAAAGAAAATGGTTGGATGTATACTAAATTTGAGGCACAATCGTTCAGCTCATTAATTACTCCATTCAAATCTTTTGACTTAGAAGTTTGTTAGTGATATGCACGATGCATCTGTTTGTTTTTTAAACTAGATTTTGAAAGATTGTTTTTTTAATGATATGTATGTGTTTGTTTTAAAAAAAGTTATTTTTTCAATGATATTAATTAGTTATATTAAATTAGAGTAAAATTTAATCATTAAATTAAATTATATAATCCTTTCTGATCCTTAATTTAAGTTGTGTCAAGCATATGATTTAACCGTTAAACCATAATGATGTGCATGCTATTACATTGAAAGTGTTTAATTTGTAAAGGTTAAAAATAAATACTAATTAATTTTTTTTAATTATTTTTTTTGAATTTATATGTTGGAATCAGTAGCCACCATGAATTCGGTAGGTTATTTAATGATTAAATTAAAAGTAAAATTTAATCATTAAATTAAATTATATAATCCTTTCATAAATTTGATCTGTCAAGCATATGATTTAACCGTTAAACCATAATGATGTGCATGCTATTACATTGAAAGTGTTTAATTTGTAAAGGTTAAAAATAAAAACTAATTAATTTTTTAATTTTTTTTTTTTTGAATTTATATGTTGAAATCTGGTAGCCACCATGAATTTATGGTTATCGTAGTATTCTGCGTTATCTGCCTCTGAAGCCTTCACACATTTTTTCATGCAGTTCGCATTTATAACTACCGTGTCACAATCATTTTAAACTTTTACTCTCATTGAAAGCATCAATTTCAACATCAATCCGACGAGGCTCGAGATTTGAACTCATTTTTAATTATTCATTAGGAAAATGTTTTTAAAATTGAAAGCATAATTTTGACTAAATAAAAATATACTATGTGTATAATTATTTACAAGATGTTAAATCTTTGCTGAACGGGCATTTGGTGTAATGGCATTTGTTTGGTTATTATCATCCATGTGAATCCATGTGGTTGTGAGGTCGATTCCTTCTGTGTTTGCTCGAAAAGAGCGTTGATATTTGTAAACGATGTTCAATAAAAAATGAATTATCATTTTATTATTATTTCAGATTTTTTTTTTTTGCATTTTAATTATTATATTTTAATATTTATATTCAACTTGTAATGTTTAATGTTTTTATGATGATTTAAGATTTATTTAAGATTTTTTTTTTTTTTTTCATTTTAATTATTATATTTTAATACTTATATTTAACCTATAATGTTTAATGTTTTTATGATAATGTTAAATATTAAAAAAAAATGAATTATTGTTTTATTAAATGATTTTATTATTATTTTAGATTTTTTTTTTGCATTTTAATTATTATATTTTAATATTTATATTCAACCTATAATGTTTAATGTTTTGATGATGATTTAAGATTTATTTTAGATTTTTTATTTATTTTAATTATTATATTTTAATACTTATATTTAACCTATAATGTTTAATGTTTTTATGATTATTTAAGATTTATATGAAGGTTATTATGTAAAATCCAAAATTTTTATTTTTTATGAAAAAATAAATTTATATTAAATTAAAATAAAATCTTTTACAATAAAAAAGTGGGTGTATTAACACACCCCATAGGGAATCAAACTAACCCTCAGTGACAAGGGTTAGGAAACAAAGCTGCCAATTACATCAAAGAAAACATATTATATAACCATTTGTTAATCTAATAGCACTTCATCTTCAACACATCATTTATGTTTGTTCACAAATAATGTGATATTAGAGATGAATGTGTTTTGTCCTAGAGTGGAGTTTTGGGTTCTTTACCTTTGTAGTGCAACTTTGGATGTTAGAATGCATTATTGAATAAAAATTTTGAGGTATACAAACATCATTTAATATCCCCCTCAATCATATCAACGGTTTTACTATAAAACAAGAAAATACATGCTCTACTTTAACAATTGAAAGCAAGATAATTTTTTCTTGCATGCCCATGAAATTGCTCTTTTATATGAGCAAAAACAATAACTAAAAGTAGATCTTTGATCAACTATATATCCTTCCTAATCTACATTACAAAAACATGTAAGCTTCAATGCATCATTTCAAATCCCACTAAATATAATGCCAAGATTTACAAAGAATTGACTTAGTCTACTTAAAAGTAAGTAATTTTAGGTTTAATACTAGCCATAGCATACATCAAACAACCTATAACAATTTGCATATTGAATAGTTTTGTATTCTATCCAGATCAACTTGTTTTTCGCACTCACATCCTTAAACAATTTTACATCAACTTCTATTGGAGTTTTCATAGGTTTTCATTCACTTTTTCTAGACCTTCGAAGAATATATTCAATATACCTTCTTTGATTAAAGCAAATCTGCTTATATCACTTATCTCTTTAACTTAAATCCCAAAGCAATAGTGGATCTCACCACAATGTATTTCAAACTCAAGTGCAAATTTGCTTTAAATTTATTTAATAAGCATAAATATTTGCATATGTTAATGCAAGCATCTACATATAAAGCAAGTATGAGAAATATCTCATCGATGATTTTACCTAGAAATTTGAATATACATTTGAATACTCTCTTCTTGATATAAGAATTAGTCATTTAATTCAAATACTTGGAAGATTGGTTTATCCCATACACCATATTCTATAATTTGTACACTAGATGTTCTTTTCCTAGTTTTTCATAACCTTTTGGCTATTGCATATAAAATTTCCTCCTCTAATTGTCCTTGGAGAATGGTTGTTTTCACATCAAGTTGATGTACATGTGAATTCATTGCTACAACTAATTTCAGTAACACTATTATTGAATCCATATGCACTGTTGACAAAAATATCTCTTGATTGTTGATTTCTTAATTTTGAGTATACCATATTGTAATTAATTACACCATGTAGTGATCAACTAAACCATATTGCATATATTATTTCTGAAAACTCACTTGCCTCCTTTTACCTATTTCTCAATTGGCAATTCCAAAAGTATCTATGTCTAGTTTTTTTAGAGTGATTTAATTCTTAATCCATCATATTCTTCTTTATTTGCACTAACAAAACAAATTTATTCTTGTTGGTGTGAAAACTGACATAGAACGAGTGGGAGACATTCCCGAAGGTTCTCGATCAACATTGAACAACCGCCCACGCTCCCGCTAGTTCTAGAATTCACCCCTGCATGTCGAGCCAAAGGAGAAGTGATAGACGGGGTGGGCTGATATGTTAGGTGGTTTGTTGTTGTTTGCATTGATGATGTTGGAGGAGTGTGTCTTTATGTGGCCACATTATGTCCTTGTTAGTTTCAACTACGACCTTATTTGTTTCCTTTCTCGCTTTCTTTTCCCCCTTTTTCTAGTTGTGGCATAGGTAGCTGATATCTCAAGAGCCAGCCTTCTCCAAAGATTGACCAACTCTGCCCCTTTAAGATCTCAATGTTGGTTTAGTTTTTGGTGGCTCTGTGGCCTTTACAATTCATATGTAATCCTCTGTTGCTTGTAAATAATAGTAACTCATTGTTTGGTCTCTTAATATGTCTTTCATTATTTTTCTGCCTTTGTATGAATTTTTATTTCTGTGATGGTCGTATGAGTTGATCCACTTAATTTTTTTATCTGGATTTTATGGGTTTGATTGGGAGGTTTTGGAATTCACATTCATCACTAGGCATTGAGGTTTATTTTTGCTAAAGCCAATCAGGTGGGAGCGCTCTAATTCTACTGCCTGGATTTCATGCACCCTCTCGTTGGTTTTGGAATTTACCCCTACATGTCGACCCGAAGGAGAAGTGATAGACGAGGTGGGCTGATTTGTTAGGTGGTTTGCTATTGTTTGTGTTAGTGATATTGGAGGTGTGTGTCTTGATGCTATCACATTCCATAATTTGTTAGTTACGGCTATAACCTTATTTGTTTCCTTTCTCGTTCCCTTTTCCCAATTTTCTCTTTGTGACGTAGGTAGATGGGACCTCAAAAGTTGGTCTTCTTTGAAGGTCAATTGACTCTACCCCCGAGTGTACCTCCCACTTGTTCAGTGTCAGTTTTTGCACCAACACTTTTTTAGACTGAAATTGGTTTTGGAATACTTTTTGAAATCAATGCATAATATTTTTGAAGGTTTTTATTCTCTCATTAATATGCTAAGCATATGTAATTCAAGATTAATGATTTCTTCCTCTCTGGTTTCATTAGCATGTTTTATTTTTAGTTTCATGTGGAGGTTGAATTTCTATCAATGCTCTCAAATTAACCAACATTAGTATTTTTTGGTATAAAATAACATGCTTCATAATAATATTTTCTATTTTCAAATCTTCTACTTTCTTCAACAATACTCTATTTTCGTCAAAGATCTATTTTTCTCTAGATTGTAAAGTTGGTGGAGAATTCCATTACCATCATACCCTATCACAATGCATTTTTAAATTTTTATCCATTTTTTGATGCTTTTAATTTGGTACATGCACATAAATAGGGCATCCAAATGCCTTCAAATGTAAAATATGTTGTATCCTACCATCCCATGCTTCAAAAGGATTTATTGATTATAATGTTACTATAGGTATTTTATATTGAACATATGTTGATATTGGAACTTCTTTAGTCCAAAATATTTTTGGCAAACCAACATTTTTCTATATACTTTTGGTACTTTCAACAAGCACCCTATTGTTCGTTTATACAACACAATTATATCTCAGAGTTTAAGGCATAATGTTCTTAGTTTTTATGTCATTATATTGACAAAATATTTTGAATGCCTTGGAAGTATACTCCCCACCACAATCACATCTTAACTTTTTTAATGATTTTTTATGCTCTTTTGTACATCAATTTGAAATATTTTATAAACATCCATCATTTTATATTTTTTTCAAGAAAATAAATAATGCACTTTTATCAAAAGTCATCAACAAATGATAGAAAATATTTTTCTCCATTATGTAATAATCCCTATTTATGTGTGCAAACATATTGAGCAACTCAAAAGAATTTTTCTTTGGTCAGGGCCAGAGACTAAGCAGTGGATTCACCTAGTTGCATGGAATCATATTTTTTCTAGAAATGACCATGGTGGCATTGGACTTCAGAAGGTCCATAACATGAATCTTGTGCTAATAACCAAGCAAGGATGGAAAATTCTCACCAATGTGAGATCTCTTTGGGTTTCCATCATCAAAGCTAAATACTTATGGCATAATCAAAACTTTTTGGATGACCCGACTCCCATATGTGGATCGACTGTTTGGAACTCCGTCCTCAAAAATAAGCAAATCATTCAGAAGGGTATCCGATGGAAGCTGGGTAATGGTACCAAGATCAGATTATGGAAAGACCTTTGGCTAGGCAAATTTTCATTGCAAAAGTGTGAGAATCTCTTGTGTCTCAAACTAGTGACTGATGCCCTGTTTGGGTCTAAGATATGCAATTTTTTCCTTCCTAATAGTCACTCTTGGAAATATTTACCATTTGACATCCTCAATGATGAGAAGAAGCAAACCTCTATCGACCTTTTAAATTTCTTGTGTTTTTATGTCATTCCTTCCTCTCCCGTGGAAGATTCCATCTTCTAGAGTCCTACCTCAAATGGTATCTTCTCTATTAAGTCAGCCTACATCCTCACTGAGAATCCTGGTCCTCCTTGGTTCCCTTCCAAGCTCATTTGGAAACCTCATCTTACCCCTTAGGTCAATTTTTCCTTTGGCTTGCTATCCAAGATAAGATTCTCATCATTTTGAACCTCCATCACCATAGATTTTCTCTCCCCAATGACTGTTATCTTTGCCAAATGGATTGTGAGTCTACCAAGCACATATTTTTGTCCTACCCTTTCTCCAAATCCATTATTTCCTCCCTATTTTCCTCTGTTGGCATCTCCTGGGTCTCGCCTACCCTATTGAGTGATCTTTGTGTCCAATGGCTTAACTCTTTTAGAGGTCATCACTTGGAGATTTTTGATCCTTTTACCTCCCCCACCTCCTATGGGATATTTGGCGATAATGTAATACTCATATTCAAGGACTCCACTCATAATGAGAAATATATTATTTCCAGAATCATTGTTGTAGTTGCTGAGAATGTGTCTATCACCCATGGTGATGACAATCCTAAAATAAGGTCTGAAGCTCTTCTAACCTCTTCTCTCAAGATCCCCAAGAAAATCCACACTCTTATTTCCCTAGGATTGATCGCTCCCTTGTTAAATGGACCCCTTCCCCTAGGATTCCTTAAGCTAAAATTTGATGGTGCAGCCAAAGAAAATCCTAGGCCAGCTAGTGTGGGTGGCATCGTTAAGGACCATTTAGGAAACATCATCTTTGCCTATGATGAGATTTTGGATCATAATTCTAGACACTTTGCTATAGCTAGGGATTTTTATCAAGGTGTTGTTCTCCTCCATAGTTTACAGGCCTCCAATTTTCTGGTGGAATGGGACTCCAAAAATGTCATTAGTTGCTTGACAACCAGAACCCTTCGTACTTCGTGGAACATCACCAACATGATCACTGAAATAAATCCTCATGATTTATTTCTTGAACATAAGGATGGATCACATTTATAGGGAAGGAAATCAGGTCATTGACCACTTAGCAAACATGGGTATCTCAGAGCATAGTCTCACTATGTGGAGAGAGTCCTTCCCCTAGGCCCTTATCGATATCAATGATGATAAATTCAATAAATAGTGAACCTAGATGTGATAGGATTAGAAACCAATTGTCTCCCTATTGGTTTTTAGCTCATTTTCATCTTAACTATTTAATTGGTCAGTTTTCACACAGTAATGTGGTTTATACCTACTGCATCTAATTGGACAATCTTTTGATTGTTCATATTTCGCTAAGCAAGGTGGTTCATTTCTATTGCATCCAACTGAAACCTTTATTTTTCTCTCAAAAGTAGGTCATAGATCATTGCTAGGTCAAAGGGATTCCTATATTCAGAAAACTATCAGCTTGCACCTCCAACAAAATCTTTAGTGGGCATATCCATCATATTTTCAAAAAATCGCATAACAATAATGAAATCAAACTTGGGCGTGACCTAGTGGTCACTTCTGACCTTCATGTCCTTTTGAACACTCATCTCTTCGATGGTTTCTATGGTGATATTGGAATCTCACATGTGGTAACTTTTATCGAGATGACATCATAAATTTTTTATAATATTGCCAAATTCCATCTTCAAAAAGGCGAGAGCTTGGAATTATATCATGCCAGCTAGTTTTTCATGAGTGATCGAGGTGTGTGCCCTTATTCCTGATAATAATGGTAAGGTTTTCATCCTCATAATTGGGACTCTATGTCAGGTTTTGAGTAATCATGTTTTAGTAATGATGATAGTCCACTATTCCACTAGCTTTGATTTGATCACTGCTATAGGTCTGAGGTTATCTGAGTCTTCTAGTTTATTTCATATCTTCGACTGAAGCATGCTGACTTATCATTGTCCTCTTTCCAATATGGTTAGTTTGTTCACGTGCAACTCCCAACTTGTGCTTCTAATGAGTATCCTTTTTCAGAGGGATTTCCTTGATTCAAGTAGTCCCTTGGCCCTCGTGTTGGGTGCCAAAAACTGGTTAATTTTGTCCTAAAATTTGTTACAACACTCGCATTTAAATTATCAACCCAAGAGCTCATAGAATTTTGAAGTGCCACAATTGAGATTATTCATATCACCATTTTGGAGATGAATCTATTACTATCATTGGGGGGTGTTTGTAGAACAACAGTTGATTCATCCACACCAAGAAAACTCAAACATAAATAAAATGCATAAAAGTAAACACACCACGCTAAAAGTAATAATACGTTTAACGTAAAAAGAACACAACTCTAAAATAATTAACTTTAATATAAGGAATGAAGATACTATTATGCATAATTAAATCTATGAAAAAAAAACTAAGAACAGCGGAGGAATACTGGCTTGGAGTGGGCTCGAGCTCTAGATGATCCTACCTAGCAAATCATGAAGACAATATGTTGATAAAGAATGCCCAATCTTTATTAGAAATGCAATGAAGTATTACATGCAGTAATGTTCTTAAAAGAATGATATCCCCTATTATAGAGGAGTTCATGCATTTATATACCACATGCAATACTTCTCATTGCAGTTCTATTACAACAGGTACCTTGATGGTAGCCTAAACTAGGACAATTCAGCTATTGTAACCGGTGCGTGACAATTAACTCTACGTCGTTTTCTGGAAATCGAATGACTTTCGCTTCATTACTATTCTACTTCATGAGTAGTTACGTGTTCCTCCACTCTAGCTGGGATAGCTCGTTCATCAATGGTTTCTCACATATGATGTGGAATGGTGGTCAACGGGGTCCTACCCCCAGCCATTTGCTCAATACATGTAATTTGGGCGCTTGCTTGAGTAAGGCGCCTAACTCAATAAGGTGCCTTCCTTAGTGAGGTGCCTGCCTCAGTAAGGCGCCTACTTTTGTAAGGCACCTACTTTAGTAAGGCACCTACTTCAGTAAGGCACCTAATTCAGTAAGGCTCCTACCTTTGTATGCCTTCATATGATTCAAGAAAAACTGTTCCAGGGCAATGTAGGACCTCGATTGAGAAAAATAAAATAAAATATGGGAAATAACTACACAAAACACACTTCACACATGGATTAGATAATACATACAATTTCACTAAATAAATACATAATATCTCATAAAAATACACAACTCATGATATATTGTTGTGCAAAAACTGTTAGTACATATACAAAAATATAAGCATATCTGATGCTTATCATCCCCCCATGCCTAATATATTCCACGCCCTCGTGGCACCTAAAATCGGTAACCATCTCCTCTGTATAGGCCACTGCTCCCTATTTATTTTTCTTTTTGCTGGCCTAGGTTTTCTCTCCTTCCTAAGGCTTTCATTTCTACTAAGGGGCCCTGGTTTGTTATGGGACATTTATGGGTTGTGCTACCCTCTGGCTATGCTGATGTTCGACTACATTGGGTCGGCATTAATTCTACGTCGTCTTCTTATTGCATTGGCTTCGCCTCTTGCTTGGCCCAACACCTGTGTTAGGTGCGGCTACATTAGTCGTTGATCCTTTTTGGAAGGCTGTATTTGCTTCCTGCCATAAGTTAGCATGTTGGGGGCATAAATATTCGAAGGGAATGTTAGAGTTATCCCTTTTCCTCACGACCACGCTGGCTTTGTACAACCTATGTTCTCCGAGGGTGAGGCTGATGTTTTCCTTTGGGATTATTGCTGCTTATGCCTCTGGTCCATATACCCCCCATATTTCCAACCATTTCCTCATTTTAGAAGGCCGACCTCGTGATAAACCATGGATTTCCTAGAATTTATCATCCGCAACAGGGTTTATATAGATGTCGAGTCCTCTTTCTTCCTTTTTGGCAGCTTTCCTAGATGACTTTGCCTCCTTTAACTCCTTATAGAGCTGTTTGAATTTCTCTTTTCGATCAACGAAGGCCCACACACTTGCTTCCCATTATTCATGCAAATGGGGGTTTGGTTCTGCAAACGTCACTCTAGCCTTACTTTTGGACCTATTCTACGTCGTTTGAGGTGCCTTCCTCTTTCTTCCTTCTAGAATTGTAGTGGTCTGTGTGGGGAGATATTCCTTTCCCACAAAGGTTGCTTCCTTGTTAGACAATCCAGGGATCCATCCCTCTGATCGGAGGTCTTTTATGGCCATTTCTCTTGTCTCCTGGTCGTCTAGCGCCTGCTTCTATGGTTCTTCAAGTAGAGACCCCTCAATTTTAGGTCCCTAGAACTCTAGAGAATCCTCCTTGGTCTCAGGTTCAGGGTTTTACCCTTGACTCTACCTTGAAGGCTCCTCATTGTCTTCAATGTTGATAATAGGGGTTTCTATTTGAAAAATAGAATTCCCCTATTCCTCTAGAATTACCCTATTAGAGGTGCACAATCCTTCTCCCACCTCTAATTCTTCATTTTGAGAATCTGACTTGACTGCTCTGGATGAGACTACTCTCTCCAACAAGGTTGGAGAGTTCGTTGGAACCTCAATTACCCAATCTGTTTGGGTAGAGATGTCCTACCTTTCAATCGCCCTAACCTACAATTGCTGGTTCTTTGCCTTGAGCTACTATATTAGTTGCTAATATTGGACAATGGTAGCCTCTTGCCTCTAAATTTTTCTCATAGATATCTCCTTATACTCCTCAAATAGTATCTACATCATGGATTTATCATTCTGCTCTATGCGGTCCTCTTCTATCGATACCTTCGACTGTTGCTGCATACCTATTGAAGACTACAGGTCTTGCAGATTGTGATCAGTCAAATTATAGAGGGTTTGGTCCACAAATTTGAGCTCTACATCTACCTCCTCTTCCTCACTTGTGAGGATTAGGTACCGTAGTCATCTCTGACTATGTATGTACTCTATATGTCTTACTAGGGATTCGAGGTTAGAGGATTTGGAATTTTCTTTGCATAATTGGGCAGAGAACTCTGTGCCTTCTCTGTAGCATCTGGTGAAAATTAAGGGCATTCCTCTTTGGACATTCTCCCCAATTCGACATCGTATTCTTCTTCTATTGTCGCCTGCTCTGATGCATCAGAGGGTTTGACCCTAACCTCTTTGGTCACCCCTCATAATTCAACCTCTTATTCTGCTTTAGCCGCTACCTGATCTCACGTACGAGAGTGTTCGATGCCTACCATCGATGAGATTCTCCTGTTCTTCTCTACGTGGTGCATCAAGGCTATAATTAGCCCATGGTGGGCCAGGGTAAAGGATGCCCCTCTCTAATATCGTGACACCTTGTCTTGCAGGGCATTTTTTAGGTAGAATGAGATGTTAATTTATTGCCCATGCACTAGATGGATCAGGAACTGCATGTGGTTCACATTCATGTGTGAATACTTCTCGGTGCATGTAAAGTATTTCACCACCTTCTCGAAGAGCTTCCTCAGGTGCATCGAGAGTTTTTGATTTTGAGAATCTGACCTGACTGCTCTGGATGAGACTACTCTCTCCAACAAGGTTGGAGAGTTCGTTGGAACCTCAATTACCCAATCTGTTTGGGTAGAGATGTCCTACCTTTCAATCGCCCTAACCTACAATTGCTGGTTCTTTGCCTTGAGCTACTATATTAGTTGCTAATATTGGACGATGGTAGCCTCTTGCCTCTAAATTTTTCTCATAGATATCTCCTTATGCTCCTCAAATAGTATCTACATCATGGATTTATCATTATGCTCTATGCGGTCCTCTTCCATCGATACCTTCGACTGTTGCTGCATACCTATTGAAGACTACAGGTCTTGCAGATTGTGATCAGTCAAATTATAGAGGGTTTGGTCCACAAATTTGAGCTCTGCATCTACCTCCTCTTCCTTGCTTGTTAGGATTAGGTACCGTAGTCATCTCTGACTATGTATGTACTCTATATGTCGTACTAGGGATTCGAGGTTAGAGGATTTGGATTTTTCTGTGCCTTTTCTGTAGCATCTGGTGAAAATTAAGGGCATTCCTCTTTGGACATTCTCCCCAATTCGACATCGTATTCTTCTTCTATTTTTTCCTGCTCTGATGCATCAGAGAGTTTGACCCTAACCTCTTTGGTCGCCCCTCATAATTCAACCTCTTATTTTGCTTTAGCCGCTACCTGATCTCACGTACCAGAGTGTTCGATGCCTACCATCGATGAGATTCTCCTGTTCTTCTCTACGTGGTGCATCAAGGCTATAATTAGCCCATGGTGGGCTAGGGTAAAGGATGCCCCTCTCTAATATCGTGACACCTTGTCTTGAAGGGCATTTTTTAGGTAGAATGAGATGTTAATTTATTGCCCATGCACTAGATGGATCAAGAACTGCATGTGGTTCACATTCATGTGTGAATACTTCTCGATGCATGTAAAGTATTTCACCACCTTCTCAAAGAGCTTCCTCACGTGCATCCAGAGTTTTTGATTTGGGAGCCCATGTTGGTCACATGGGATGTTTGTTTGTCCCAATAATACCTGTGCGCATTTCTTTGCCATACCATCTTTGTACGTGCATTCCCAATAAGGGGGAGGCTAATGATATGAGCGATGTGATCTAGAGTGATTAGAATTTCTTGTCCATGCAATTGGGCAATGCCTCTATTCAAAAAGACAAAAAAATCATTTGCTACCTCTATGTCCTGATCTTGGCTGACCAGGCAAAAATAATTCATCCACTTGGTTGCTTCAAACTAGTGTGCAACTTCTCCCCTGATCCCCTCAGTGCCGCTGGGCTCATGCTTTTTGAGCGCATGATTCTTCGATCGTCCACCCATGGAGAATTCTTTGCTGGTTTCAACTAGTTTGATGCCCTGCCCTTAGTAAGGCACCTTTTTCTAACTCAGGCACCTAACTCTAAAAATTGTTTCCTTATTGGGGTTGGCAGGGAATGCCACCCGACTTAACTTTCGGTATGACGTATTAGGCATGAGGTGTGAATTCAATTTTTGCATCGAAATTATTTTCAAAGAAGCATATCATATGAAAAATTATGTATATATCTAAATAAAATCATGCGCATACCTAATTGGTCATTTTGTGTTGCGTGGAGTATGCCAAAGTACTATTCGATAATATTTTTCCCATGTGCTGATTATGTCACCTTGGGTACTACATTCCTGGTTCGCTCGAGGTCCTACTGCTAAAAACATGATGGATCCTATTGGTTCAGGTTGGGATGCATATCTCCTCGATGGTTGGCCTTGGGACGTGTAGAAATCCTACCCAATGATTTCAAAATATTTTTGGGTGCTTCTAGATTTCCATCACGTGAGATGATGGTGTTGGCTTCGGTTGCTCCTTGTACTACCAAGTTGCGCATGTGTTTTTGAGTTGATTGAGGTGCCTACTTGAGTAAGGCACTAGGGTAAGGTAGGCACCTACTCAAGTAAGGCACCTAATTCAGTAAGGCACCTACCTCAATAAGGCGATGCTTGATTATGAAGAACGCTTTGGGGTGGTGCCTCCTTGGCGTAGTAAGGCGTCGCTCCTTCGTAGTAAGGCACCAGAGTAAGGCACCTCCTATGGGAGTATATATAGATAAATGTTTTGATGGTGGCTTCTTCTTGGTAGAGTGAGGCGCCTACCTGAGTAAGGTGCCTACTTCAGTAAGATGCCTACTCTAGTAAGGCACCTTCTTTAGTAAGGTGCCTACCTTAGTAATGTGTCTACCTCCTGCTTGACTTATGAAGAATGCTCTGGGGTGGTGCCACTTTTATGGAGTAAGGCACCACTCCTTTGGAGTAAGGCTCGAGTAAGGCACTTCTCCTTCGAAGTAAGGCTCCAGAGCAAGGCACTTCCCTTCGTACTGCTTAATGAAAGAACGTGTCGGGGTGGTGCCTTATTGGTTGCTAAAGGCATCACTCCTCTGGAGTAAGGTGCTAGAATAAGGTGCTTCTCATAAGGAGTAAGACACCTACTTGAGTAAGGCACCTCCATCCATTCATTCATTGTTGAAAAAGTTGGCAACGATGGACGTGCCTATTGATGTAAGGTTGATCAGGCCTAAATTTTTCATGCTACGTTAGCCTTCGCTTCATCCAGGAATGAGGGTGCATAATATTTCCCTTTACGAAGGAATTGGCGCCCACTCCATGCTTGGATCAACACTATCCTCCTATTGTGCAGGTTCATGGATGCTGAGTCGATCTAGGCCTTGTTTCGTAAGATACCTATTTTTCGAGCAATCAAGCCACTTCCTACAAAAGAAACTAAAAAAAAAGGAAAAATGTAGTTAAACACAGTCCGTGCCTGTTAGGCCCTGGCTCTCAAGATGCCTACTACTTGCATGAAGGTATTGTCCCTACAAAACACACTGTAATCTAAAAAATAGGAAACTAATCTAACTTATTTTTGGTGGACACCTCTATGTCCACCAGGTTGTTGAGAATTCTGGAGAATTTTACTTTGATGGGGTCTCCCCCATGCCAGTTCTGGACTCCTACAACAAGTTATAAAACATGTGGTATGGCCACAACCGATGGCCATTGGCTGTTAGAATGGTGTTGTTGTTGTCAATTGTCTTGAATCATACAACACCATTTCTAATTATTTCCACCACCTCATATGTGCCCATCCATCTTTGCATCAATTTTCTCTTCCACTCCTAGAATCTGGAATCATACAAAAGTACCTAGTCTCCCTCTTTGAACTATTTTGTTTTAGTATGGCGATCATGCCACTGCTTCCTTTACCTCTACACAATTTCTTTTCTCTTTAGGGCATCCCTTTGAAATTCATCTAGCTAGTTTAGCTGTCGAATTTGTTCTTTCTATGCTTTCTCCAGGCTCAGGTCCAGTTCTACTACCGTTATGAGTGTCTTAAACTTGAATTCTATGGGCATAATTGCTCTTTTCCCGTATACCATCTGGAAGGGTGTGAAGTCGATGGTTTATTTCCATGTATTATACGCCCATACTACCTTCGGTAACCTTGTAGCCCAATCCTTCTTGTGCTGCTATAGATTTTAGTCAGGATGTTTTCTATCTCCTTGTTGGTTACCTCCACTTGCCCATTCACCTACGGATGGTAGGGGGTAGTTCTCTTGTGGCATACTCTATATTTTTCCATCAATTTCTTGATTATTCTAGAGGTAAATTGGGATCCTTGGTCCATTTTAATTTCCCTGGGCACTCCAAATATTATGAAAATATGGGTAAACAAAAATTTGGCTACCCACCCCTCCTTAGAATCTCTTAATACCTAGACTTCGACCCACTTGGTGACGTAGTATGTGTAGAATAGAATATACCTCCTTTCGGTTGAAGGTGGGTTGATGGGTCCCACAAAATCCATTCTCCATTTATTGAAGGGCTCAATGTGTATGTGAGGTTGAAGGGGAATTTTGTCCCTATGGGTCGGCCTACCCAGTCTTTGAAATTCATCACACCTTCTAGCATATGCGACTGCGTCTTTAAACAAAGTGGGCAAAAATACCTAGTTTGTAAGACCTTATATGCCATCCTTCTCCCTAAGAAGTGTCCTCCACATGGCACTTTGTGATAGGCCTTGAGTATCTTTGAGAAATCATGCTCTGATACGCACCTCCTCAATATCTAGTCAGGCCCTATTTTGAATAGGAGGTCATTAATACATTGGAAGGAAGCACTCTCCTTGATCACCCCCTATTTTTCCATGTATGAAAGAGTAGAGGATGTTCTACCAGTGGCTAGATAATTGGTGATGTTTGCATACCATGGTGTCTGTTCACTAATTATGAACAAATGTTCATCCGATAATTGATCCTCTATTGCTGCATGATATGCAGTAATTAGTCTAGACAAAATGTCTACGACTATGTTATCCTTCCCAGGCTTGTCAACTATGGTGATGTCAAATTCCCACAATAGAAAAAGCCACCTGATTATCCTACCATTGATCGCTGGTTTACTCATTAGGTACCTGGTGGTTGCATGGTCCGGGTGAATGAACACTTTGTATCCAGTGATGTAGTGGCAACATTTGTTGATGGCATGTACCACTACGAGAAATTCCTTCTCCATTATTGTATAATTGAGCTCAACCCCTACTAAATTCTTACTGACATATAAAATGGTATAAAATTCTTCACCATCCTTCTACTTGAGGACTGCTCCAATTACATTATTGGATGCGTCACAATATATATGGAACATGACAACCCAATTTGGCCCTAGCAAAATTGGGACAGAAATCAGCTTCTCTTTTAGCATCTGAAATGCCTACTCGTAGTCCTCTATCTAGATAAATTCCACATCCTTCATCAGTAGGTTGTGTAGAGGTTTGGTGATCTTGCTAAAGTCGATGATGAATCACCTATAATACCTTGCAGATCTGAGAAACTCCTTACTTCCCTTTGCATTTTTGGGCTGGGTAGGTCCTTAATTACCTCTATCTTCTTTTGATCCACTTTAATCCCTTCTTCCAAGAGATGATGTCCCAGCACTATGCCCTCATGCATCATCATAAAATATTTCTCGTTGCTGAGAGATATTTTCTTCACATCTTTAGAGCACACGTTCCAAGTTTGTTGTCACTTCTTCAAAATTTTCCCATAAACGATGAAGCCTTCAATATACACTTATATTACCTCTCCCATCATATTCGAAAATATGCTCAACAATGCCCATTGGAATGTGGCCGGTGCATTGTACAACCCAAAAGGCAACACTCTGTAGGCAAATGTTCTCCATGGGTAGGTAAACATCATCTTGTCCTAGTCCTCCTCCCTAATCAGTATTTGGTTGTACCCACTGAATCCGTCCAAGAAGGAGAAGTATTTTCTCCTGAAGAGTGTATCCAACACCTAATCAACGAAGGGAAGTGGGAAGTGGTATTTTTTAGTCGCCTTGTTCAGTGATTTGTAATCAACATAGATCCACCATTTCTCATTTTTCTTAGGGACCACAAAAAGTGGTGACACCCACTCACTATAGGAGATCGGGTAGATGAACCCTATAGATAAGAGCTTCTGTAGCTCATCTTTGATGATTTATTTCATAGTCGGGTTCATCCTCCTCTATGGTTTCCTGACTGGGGTTACCTACTCTTCGAGGTAGATCTGATGGGTGTAGATTTTTGAGTTGATTCCCTTCATGTCCAAATAATCCCAGGTGAATGCATGCTAGTGTTTGGCTAGGAGATCCTTTAATTCTATCAACTATGTGGGGGTCAACCCACTACTGACATTCAATGTCTTGCCAGGCCCAATGTCAATCTACCTGGTATGGTGGTCCTGAGCACCGACCAATGGCGACTCAAGAATGATGAGGGAGGATTATCCTTGCAGGAATCCTGTTATAACACCATCCTCATCACCATCCTCATCCAACTCTATTACTACCATCACCGACTAGAACATGGATAACGAATTCTCATTCTGCTCAGTCAATGTGGGTTCATCCAATGTGTCCATGGACTGAGTGGGGGGAGATATTGTCAATCTCTTGACATTTTGCCCATTTGAAATGGTCATAAGTCCATCATGGTAGCTGATGTAGGCATCAGCCATAGCTAACCATGGCCTCCCCAAGATGAGTGGGTAACCACCCAGTCTCACTTTTGATTGCAGCACTAGGAAGTCCATTGTCGGGTATTCCCATGCATCGACCATTATGATTATGTCCTCAAGCATCCCCTCTGGTGCCATAGTTGATCGATCGGCCAACTACAACACTATTTTGGTGGGTTTCAAGTTCATAAGTTTCAACTTCTACATGGTCTCCTATGGCATCACGTTGATGGTTGCACCTAGGTCAACCAAGGTGTTCACCAATGAACATCCTCCTATTTTCACTATCAGTATCGAGCTACCTGGGTCTGCATATTTGGGATGATATGTATTCCCCATCATTAAGTCAGCCAGTTTTCCCATGACATTAATGGTTTGTGCCACCTTACATCCTGGTTTCCTTATACATAACTCTTTTATCACCTTAGTGTATATGGGCACATATCGGATGGCTTGAAATAGTGGGATAGTGACCGTGAGATTCCTCAAGCTCGAGAGGATATTGAATTTTGGTTGTGTTGGCTTCCTCTATTCCTACAACCGTTTAGGAAATGGAGCCTCTATTTTCTCAACAACCACCTCTTCTATAATAGGGGAATCTCCTACGTCTTCCTCCTCTTATACCAGGGGAGGTACCTCTACTCCTAGCTACTTGTCTGATCTAAGTTGAATAGGATTACAACTAATATTATACATCGGATACATCTCTCCCTCTACTTGGTATGTTGGTTGGTTTACCTTATTATTCGGGTTCACCGTTGGTTGTGTTGGTAACTACATAGGTCTCACCATAGGTAGGGCCGGTAAGCCTTGCTAAGGTGGAACCTATGCCATGTTTTGTGGAGCGGAGTTCCATAGAATGTGGTTCCTCCACTACTACCTAGGGTGCTGATATGGCATCCATGGTTGCTGATTGGGAAATGCAGCTCTTGGAGGTACGTTCATCCAAGGTGGTAGTCCCCACCATCCCATATTGGGTGGTTGCAGCTGCCCTTATGGCATATATGATCCTCCTTCATAGGGTGACATTCCCATGGGCATATTCCCCATAGGGGGTTGCTTCTAATTTCTTTGATTACCCATGAAATAGGCTTCGATTACGTCAGCCTCCTCCTTGGAATTGGGCAACTGCAGGCATAGTCAAGTTTTGTGGTTCTATTGGCAAACTGTGCATACTCTGACCTTGTTCTCTGGGAACACATTCCTAGCATGCTTCCCCCTACATTTTGGACAAAAATAGGTTAATGTTGCATTGTTATCCTATTTCTTCTTCTCCAGTAAGAGCGTATCCAACTGTAGTGCTAGAGAGGATAGCATTTCACTCTTTAAATATTCCAACATGTTGCCTATTTCCATATTTGTGACCAATGTAGTTGCTTTCATGGTTCTAGGAGCTGGTTTGCCTCTCCTCCACAAGTAATTATGACATAGTTGTCGGATATCTTCCATGGCATGTTGGTAGACGTCTCCTCCCAAAATTATGTTCAGTGCTTCCAATGACTCATTGTTGAGTCCTCTCAAAAAGATGCTTTTGAGAGACTTATCTCCTAGCTTTGCATGAGGAGATCACTATAGGTTGAAATTGAACCTCTCCCAGTACTTTTCTAGAGACTCGTCCTCATTTTATGTCATGCTAAGGACTTCCTCTCTGGAATCTCATGCTTTGTCGAAGTCCTAGTGCCACTCTAGAAAGAGCTTCTCATCTCTTCCAACGTAGTGATCTGCTTGTTCCCCAACTTGATAAACCATCATAGAGTTGAGTCATCTAATGTCGATGGGAAGATTTTCAGCCTTTGAGCATCTGACTTGTAGTCAATAGACCTACACAACACATCAAATTTGAACAAAAATAAGTCAGGATCTTCGGTTGGGTATCCCCTAAAGGTGGGAATATGGGTAGGGGATATGTTCTTCATCTTGGTTTCCCTTGCTCCTTCCTCTATTGGGAAGCTGAATCCAAATGAGACTTCTTCGGCCATTTTTTAAGAAATGTGGTCTCTAATGTGGCTTCTAGGGCCTTTCAAATCATTCAGAGTTTTCTAAATTAGAACTTCTAAGTCAGTTGGTGTTACGGTCTGATCCTCTATGGATTTCCACAATAGGGCTTCCTCCGAAGGTGTTCTTTTAAACAATGGGTTCAGGATGATCTATTCCTTTCCAGGTCGATGAGATGAGGAGGCACTTTGCACTAAGTGAGGATGTTCACTCTAGTGGACTTATGGTGATGAGTCGAGAGAATATAACTCAAACTCTAGGTCATCGACTGACTCAGATTTTTGTGATGGGCTCTGTCTTATAAAATGATCGTCGGGTCCTCTTTTTCTTGGTGGACTCATACAAGGTCAAGTAGAAGGTTTTAAAGGGTAATGTAATTAATCTACTAATGATGCTTCCCCAGAAATGGCACCAAAATATTGGGTGCCAAACACTGGTTAATTTTGTCCTAAATTTGTCACAACACTCGCATTTAAATTGTCAACCCGGGAGCTCGTAGACTTTCAAAGTGCCACGATTGAGATTACTCACATTACCATTCTGGAGATGAATCCGTTACTATCATTGGGGGGTGTTTGTAAAATAGCAGTTGATTCATCCACACCAAGAAAACTCAAACATAAATAAAATGCATAAAAGTAAACACACCACGCTGAAAGCAATAATACATTTAACATAAAAAGAACACAACTCTAAAATAATTAACTTTAATCTAAGGAATGAATATACTATTATGCATAATGAAATCTATGAAAAAACAACTAAGAACAAGGGAGGAATACTGGCTTGGAGTGGGCCCAAGCTCCAGCAGATCTCGCCCAACAAATCATGAAGACAATACATTGATAAAGAACATTCAAGCTTTATTAGAAATACAATGAAGTATTACATGCGGTAATGTTCTAAAATAATGCTCTCCCCTACTATAGAGGAGTCCGTGCATTTATATACCACATGCAGGACTTCTCGTTGTAGTTCTATTACAACAGAAACCTTGATGGTAACCTAAACTGGTAAAATTTAGCTATTATAACCGATGCATGGCAATTAACTCTACGTCATTTCTTGGTAATCAGATCAATTTTGCTTCATTATGGTTTTTCTTTGTGAGTAGTTACGTGTTCATTCACTTTGGTTGGGATAGCTTGCTCATTAGTGGTTTCCCACAGATGATGTGGAATGATGGTCAACGGGGTCCTATCCCTAGCCATTTTGTGAACATGCGTAATTTGGGCGCTTGCTTGAGTAAGGCACCTAACTCAGTAAGGTGCCTTCCTTAGTGAGGCACCTAACTCAGTAAGGCACCTACTTCAATAAGGTGCCTACTTTAGTAAGGCACCTACTTAAGTAAGGTGCCTACTTCAATAAGGCGCCTACCTTTGTATGCCTTTGTTTGATTCAAGCGAAACCATGCCAGGTCCATGTAGGACCTTGACTGAGCAAAAGATGACAAAATATAGGAAATAACTACACAAAACACACTTCATGCATGGATTAGATAATACACATGATTTCATTAAATAAATACATAATATCTCATAAAAATATACAACTCATGATATATTGTCATGCAAAAATCGTTAGTACATATACAAAAATCGTTAGCCCTATTCCTTTGCTCTCTGTAAGCCTATTGTCATGGCCAAAATCAAACCGTCCTCTCTTTAGCTTACCCCTTTAATCGAAGATATCCTTAGAGACCATGGCTTCTTAAATTTTTTGTATTTGTTCAATGGAAATGAATTAGACCTATCACTAGATTTTGTTCACATATGGAATGGAAGGCATGTTGTCCTCAAGGGTCTGAAATTCACTATTACAGTGGATTTGTTGGATAAGATCATTAGCCTCCCTAATGATGAAGAAATTATCAATTGCGAGAAGTATTCTCTCCAAGGGGAATTGGACCTCTTTAGGGATAGAGGTGAATACTTTGGCAAGGAGAAAGATGGCACTGTGAAACATATGTCATCGAAGCCATGGGGCATAGTCATGATTATTGTTCTTTAGTATTTCATCCTTTATAGCTCTGGTGCAATTCTGAGAAGCTTTCACCCTACTTTTCTAAACCACCTTTAGGGGAAAACATTGATCAAAATTCTCGAGTACATGTTTTGGTCAATGAAAAGGTCTATCCTGAATGTCAAAAGGAGAATCTCCTCAACTCATATTCACTAGGGCCTTCATCTTGTCCTTTTCAATCATGTTGTTTCTGAGTAAAATCATAGAGTTGCTGGCCCTATAGACCTTACCCTTATGGTAGGTGGTCCTGCTAATATTGATGGAGAAGCTAGGATAGATGTTCTGATGTCTTCTCCTCCCAACTATACTTTGGGCTCTATGGCTAGAGTGAAATATACCCCTAGTACTCAGAAGTCTGAGCCTTGGTGCTACCCCTTTAAGCCAAGGCAAGATGCAACAAACGTAAAGCTCCCCTGATTACTGATGAAGTCTCAGATGATTCTTTATCATTCCATATCAATAAGGATAATATAGCTAAAATATCTATTCCCATCGAGGGTACCTCTACTCAAGCATCAATGTTATTCTCGTGGGTGATGAATTATCCCAATCTCTCTAATTATGGGCATATCCAAGAGATCCATGACCTCCTCAAGGATCTCGGGTGGGTAGCCAAGATAATAACCTCTCTATTGAATCTTGAGGATACTCTCCTAGAGGAATACAAGGACCAATACAAAGTTCTTAAGGAGTTAAAAAATTTGGTGGGAGCAGAAACCGTAGATAATGGCCAAGGGTTGAACGGTGTAAATGCCTAATTAAGAATTTTGGGTGGTGCTTGTTTTAGGAGGATTTGTTTTTTGCTGGTTCTACCCCTGCATGGGTGTTTCTATTTCTTGATGTTCCTGCTATTGGAAATATGTTGAATATTTTCCATGTTATTCTAGTGGGGCTAACACTAAAAGGTACTAGATACTTTGTACCAAACTTTTTAGGGTTTAAGTTATTTTTAGATCCATATAGGCTTTTAGGGTTACTATATTTGAACCCATGCTTTTTCGCCCATGATATTGTAAAATATGTGCACATGCCCATGTTATATATATCACACTTGCATTAGGGTTTGGTATGAGAGATAGAAAAGAATATTATTGTATTGGATATGGTCAAGTTAATGCAATAATAAGATAATACTCTCTAGTTTTTTCTCGGTTGAGGGTTTTTAGGATAAATATTGTGTAATGTGTGAATCTTCTATCTTATTCCTTTGATTATGCAATTACTACTTTTCTAGTTTTAGTTTATAAGGACTCTTTATTTATCTTGACCTGCCCCTATGTGGTCTTTTCCATTTTATTGTGATGTCTTTTTGTGGCTTTCCTAGTATGGTGCTAGACTATTTCTGGAATTCCCAGTTAGGGTTTGTGCTCCTGTTATTTTTTGCCTCTACAGAGATTATTGTAATGGGTTTCTTTTTGTAAAATGTTAGGAGATCCTTTCAAAACCCCTTTTACCAATAAAACAATATATGCATTAGTTCGCAAATATCCATATGGACAAGTTCCAATCTACATTTTTCTCTTTGGATATATTTTTCCTAAAGGGAAAATGATGTTACTTATGAAAGATACAATATTAACAAATGCCAATATTGATAGGAATTTCTAGCTTTAAACCTTCAACTAATTTCTCCTTCTTCAAGGTTTCCAAAGCTTATACACCCACATGCTCAAGTCTATGATGCCAAATAACTTCATCATAAATTCATATAACTATTTTTAAGGACTTTATAAGCATATTGAATTTGTACAAATTTTCAAGGCCTTTTCTCATATTACTATTATTTAAAAATTATGCTGATTTTAAATTCTATAAATCATTGCAACTTTGGCAATTAATAAAACATTTTTAATTCAACTTATAAGCAACAAGTTTTCATATAATATAGAAACATTAAGGACATTATGATTCTTGTTTTATTATCTTTTATATTCACAACTACAATTATTCTAATTCCTAAAATGTCAAATCCCAAATTTATCTCCCAAAAAATATTCCTCCCTTTAGCAACTGACTCATATTGTACAAATTGATTTTGATCATAGCTCATGGTTTGAGTAGATCTTAGATTCAAGTATAATACTTTGAAGGTAATCTTCTTCCTATTTCCATTAATAATTTGATATAAAGAAAGAGTAAACTTATCACTTTTTTATGCCTCATAGAAATTAATTTTGAATAATATTTTTTGATATGATGTACTTCCCAAGAATAGTAGTATTTTTCCTTTATTTTATGATTGAAATATTTAAAATATTCTATCCTATATTGATCCATTTTTTCTTCTTTATTTTTACCTTTCCACCTACTAAAAATAATTGTAAAAAAAAATATTATTCATGTATAGACCAACATATTTTTTTCTTACTTCTTCTTTCAAAAAAGTTGAATGGACTTCTTTGAATCTAAATTTATTCCATGATACCAAAATTATCATTCTTCCTTCATATGATGGAGGCATTATTACAATAAGGTAATCATGACATCTTCATAAGAGAATGGTACACCATAAATTTCTAAATCATCCATGAGAGATTTAAAATTGGATATGTATTCTTCAAATTTACATCTTCATCCAAATAAATTTATTCCTCAATTAAAGTTTTGTATTCGCCCTCTTTTTCCTCCAAAACTGTAGTTGATATATCCTAAATTTGCTTTGTTGTATCCATCTTTGTCATGATCAGAATGACATTATTAAAAAATGATGAATTATGCCTTTGCATATCTAATTTCTTATTTTTTCTTTCTATACATGCAATATCCTTTGGTTTGTAACTATTTTCATTTTAAAAATCAAGCAAATCCTTTTCTACCATCAAAATTTCCATCCTTAGTTTCCATATATTAAAATTGCACCCATCAAATGGCTTCACAATTTTATATGAATCTCCAATAGAAATTGAAGGATCCATATGTGATCTTCAAATAGAAGTGAAAATAGAAATATACTAACAAATAGCTATGATCCAAATATAAATGAGATATTTATGTATTCATATAAACTACCATATAATACCATGTTTAGATTCCAATAAATAAATGAATACAATATACTACTAGAGTTAGAGTATATTACATCATTTGGGTCATGTAAATGTACCACCTTAGGTACATAGTTATAGTAGGATATTACTTTAGGGGAAAGTTAGCTAGTTACTTCAAGCATTGTAATAAATGCACAAGTGGCAAGGTGTAAGTTGTAATGTGCAAGGTGTCCCCTTGTACAACTAGGTGGAGTGTTGGCCAAAGAATCTATCTTCTTATATAAAGGGTCTCATAGATCAAGTCAGTATCAAGTCAAGTTCTTATCTAGTGCAATGTAGTATATAGTGGTGCTCTTGTATAAAGCACAATGTAGCTCTTTATATCATAGTAATGGAGTGGTCATTTCCTCCATACTACATTGTAATTTCATCATTTTTATTTATAGTATATTTCAATCATATTGTAGAATCACTTTCTTTCATATTTATTGCATCATGTTAGGACTTGTGTTAGATATCTTCCATTGCATATATCCTCAAAAGCTAACAGTGGTATCAAAGCCATGGTGAATTGATATAGGAGGACCTACACCCATCATAAAAAAAGTCTAGTAGGTCAAGAGGAATAGGGAGAGTCACCATTACTATTGTTGGCCTGCATATTTGCAAACCGTATCTACCATTGAGTGTTGTTGCATGTAAAATATATCATTAGGATTAATTGATAGAAAAATCCATAGTAGTTAACAAGATAAGAAAAGTGAGGACTAAAATAAATCTTAGTTGCAAAAATTATGAGATTACATCTGGCTAGAGTCTTTCCAAAAAATTACAAAAAAAATCATGAAGACTAGGACTCAATATTCATACCACTAGATTGACAAATCAACTAGTGAAGATTATTATCTCCAGATTTATAAATTATTATGTTCTAGTTTTTAACAGTTTATTGCTGGAAAAGGAGATTCAACAAAAATTTGGGAAGATTCCTACAAGAGAGTTAGGAATAATATCTTCTTGGAGTCATTCTAGCACTTGCAGCAATAAGAAGAAGATTGAATATTTCAAAGAGAAAGGTCTCATTACAAGAGTTGTAATCCTACAAATTGTAGAAGTAAAGAAAAGACCATAATAGTCTTATAGCAAACTCAAGGAAGAAGAGACTCTAGAAGTTGAGTCATAGAAGGAGATAGGAGATTGGTGATATCCATTCAAGATTAATACCTGCAAAGTGTAGAAGAAGAAAAGATAAAATAATACTAGAAGAAGAATAGTCCACGAAAGCCTAGAATAAGAATAGGTCAGAGAAACCTTGAAGAAGAAAAGTCTAGACAAGCCTTGAAGAAGAAAAGTCCATAGAAGCCTTGATCAAGAAGAAGGCCATAGAAGCCTTAATTCTAATGAAAACTTAAGAGAAGAATTCTTGATTCAAAAGTAAACTCTAAAGAAGAGTTTCTAATTTTTTTTTTTAGAGAAATATTTCTTGATCTAGAAGATAAATTCCTGATACAAAAGAAGACTCCAAATAAGAAATATTTATAGAAAATTCTAGAAGAAATTCCCAATTTAGAAGATAAATTCCTGATTCAGGTGAATACTCCAAAGAATATTTTTTGAAGAAATCCTAATTCAAAATATAAATTCCTGATTTAGAAGAAAACTCTAAAAAGGAGTTCTTGAAGAAGACTCCTGAGAAGAGCCTGGAAATAGGAGATTGGTGATCTCCTTTACTGATTAAATACTTCTTTTAGAAGAAACTGAAGATATTTGAAGTAGATCTCATTAAAGAACTTCCATTCTTGGAAGAAAGAGAGTGACTAGGAGAATCCTGTACAAATTCAGAAGCAACAGAATCAAAGATCCTAGAAGAAGATATCATCACCAACACTTCTAGAAGTAGAAGGTTGAAGAAAACATCTCAGTTGGAATACCATAGAATCTACAAGATATAAGACCTTGGATAAGTCTCAAGGAAGAAAAACAATGTTTGGAGAGCCTTGTTGTGGAGCTTGAAGAAGCATCGTTAAAAGAGTTCCTAGGAGAACTCATTGGATAAATCCATTGCCAAGGAGAAATATTTTGATAGTGAAGGACTTGGGACAATTGTTGCTATCCAACAACAAGTATAAGAGAAGAAGAATTTGGCAAGGAGTTCCAAATCCTAGAAGAAAAATTTATCAAGGAGTGCCAAATATAGAAGAAGAATCCAGCGAAGAGCTCAAGACATTCAAAATATTGAGAAGAAGAAGATCTTATTTGAAGTTAGAATTTGACAAGAAGCTTGAAGAAAGATTCATATAGAAGAAGCCTACAAAATGCAAGATATTTGGAGATTACCTCTCATAGCAAAAAGGATCAAAACAAAAAGTTTGAGACTATAGATTGGTGAAGTAGAAAGTTGTTCGGGACAACCAACAAAGAAGATACATATCCATATACTACAAAGGTACCAAATTGGTGAATCAGAAACACCAAGATCATCATCTACTTCAGAAGCCATCAAAGAGATAAGGAACTAGGGTGCAATTATTTGAACTTCATTAGGGTTCATTATCAAATTCTATTATGCATCGTATTTGGATTAAAAGTTGCAAAAATATAGATTGCATTATAGTATTCAAGTGAAAAAAGGGGAAATTCATTTTAAATATTATTTGCAAATTAAATAGAAGTTGGATATTTTAAAAAGAAATAAAATTATCACCTACCTATTTTCTAGCTAGAAAGCCAGAAGACTATATCCTACAATTTTGAATGTAGTGAAATTTACATAATACTGATTAAGGATAAATTACAAATTACTATTAAAATTTGCAGAGATTGTTAAGTGCATCTTAAATTATTTTTAGAGTTCATTTACTGGAGAAATAAGGTGAGATTATTGTTACCATTAAAAGTGCATTGGCACTATACTAGTTGATCTCTAACTAGTTACTCTCAAAAGGGTTAGTTTGTGTTGATTAAAGTTCAAGGGCACAAAAACTAGCAAAATATCAAAGTGTCTAGAGACACTATTTGGTGCACAGAACCTACAATATTTCATGGCCCAATCAGATTCCTCCAAGGAGTGGAGAAGAAAGACACCATCAAAACAACTTCAAATAAAGACTTGGTGAGTCTTAGATTTAAAGTGCACTTAGTGTTTCATTAAAATAATAAGTGTAGAATTTTCTACTTAAAAAGGGTGCAAATTATTAGCTTGGTTTTACTCTTACTAAATTATCCATGCAAAAGGAATTACTAAATGCAAGGAATTGCCTCATCAAAAGGAAAATGAGCATTTTAGAAAGAGACATTCGACCCATCATACTGGTGCAAAATCTATCTAACACAAGCACCATTTTTGTCCATTCAAGAAGGACAAAAGGTATTATAATATGATGCCCATCATCCGAGCAGGTATAAGGGTAGGTTTCAAGCAAGAAAAGAAAGCCACCAAGGAGCACATATTGCTCAATATCTAAGGTGTCAAAATACACCATTGCTCCACGCCAAAGAATTCATAAGTAAACATTCACCCGTAATATCAAAGCCCACATAAGGCCATTATCATTCTATATCTACATGGAAAAAAATGATAGCATAAATATCCATATTAAAGGATGCTCATCTACATAAAAATGTATCAAAATATACTTCTATTAATGTAGAATGACGCTATTACAAAGGAGCACAAATATCAACACATTGAAAGCATAGATAATAAGGGAAAAAGGTGCTACATTTGAGGTCTCAAACTTGGAGAACGAAACCCAACAAAAAAAGCACTAGAACCACCATTCAAAGCTCCATAGAACCAAGGATCATCACAACTAGAATCATATGACATCCTCATCAAAAATACCTACACAAGAAAAAGGTTGCTTGCTATCCAAGAAACAAAGCAAGCCAAGAAAAAAGCATATAAAAGGGAAAGAGGAGTTATAACATCATTTTTGGAGTGTTATAATAAAGATATAGATACAAAGACCTTGAGTGCCACTTGGTACAAACATTCTAAGGTGTCATCCCAACTCTTAACGCTCAAGAAATTTCAAGTGCCTAATCAAGATGAGTTACAAGGAATATTAAGGAGGTTACGTATGTTATATTTGCATGAGCATTGAAAGAACTCCAATTTATAACTCCCATTCACCACTTGTTCAAAAGGAGGAATATTCCATTCTATTTACAAGCACCCATCTTAGAGAAATTATCATAATGAAGTCAAAGCAAAATCAAGTATTGAAGACCGAGTTCGTAGCAGCATCAGAAGCTGAGCTCATGGTAGAATTACACAACAATGTCAACGTCATAGAAGAAGCAAGAAGAGAGCATTGAATGCTCCTACTAAAATTTGTTAGATGTAAAGCATATATTTTCCAAGTAGTATCCTCAAAGAAATCAACTATTGTCCAAGTTAAAAAGAAGCTAAAGACTATGTCCATACATTGGAGATAACAATCAAAAGAGCACTAAAGAGTGTTAACATCTACATCTAAGAATTAATTCCTGATATGTAGAGGTTTGGGCCATCACAAAGGTAATACTATATCTTCTTCCAATTTGATTTCATTAATAGAGAGATATAAGGTTGAAACATGAATAGAAATCAACCATATTTGAAAGCAATATTAAAAAGGAATATATATTAAATAGCCTAATATTTGCAATCTAATGCATAAGAGAAATAAGGATTTCTACCTAGATAGACTAATTATCTAACATTGCAAATATCATTGTTTTTTAAAATTCCATATTAAGGAGTTATAAGGAATACTACCCACCCAGATGTTATAAGTGAGTTGGAGAGGAGAGGGCAATCCTCTAAGGGAGGTCTCCGGGTTGAATATCCACCCTACCAAAAAGTTGAATTGGGTATCCAAAGTCCAATTGATAATGTTGGTGCAGGCAGGGCCGAGCACGACTCTCGAGTGACTTTGATGGTGTAGAACCCCCTGGTCATGGTATCTCAGACCAAGGCAACCCCACAAGTATTTTTTTGCTAAAAAACTAAAATAAGGAATACTACACCAAAATAGGTAGTTGGAATCTAGAAACATTAAATATAAAATTATAAAAGGCTATAAAAGAAGATTCTATAAGGAAAATCAAGAGTTGGAAACTAATTACTATACTTGTCTCAAACTTACATTAAAGGGACAAAAAAATTCCAAAAAATAGAACCTCATCAAAATAGAAAGTGCTTAAGTTCAATAGGAGAAATAAGGTGTAAAAGAAGTTGATATTTGCTATTCACAAAACTTTACAAAATCAACTTTAAATTGAACTACTATTCTCAAAAGCACTTTATCTATCATTCATCATATCCAAAATTACTATGAAGACATAAGGTATTCTACAAAACTTTATAATAATGACATTCATTCAAAATTTATCAAGTTCTCAATCCATTTGGAATTCATAAGGTATCCACAAATCCTACAAGGATTCTACTAATTCACATCTCTTAACTAGGGAGATAGAAGGAAGCCTACAAAACCTAAGCACTAAAAGGTTCTATCAAATCAAAGTTCATAACTAGGGAGTCACAAGGGAGAACACTTTAGAAGACTCTACAAGCACTTTATACTCCATTCCAAGAAGCCATAAATATGTCCACCTCAAGTAATACAGTAAACAATGACATGAACAACACTATTAGAAAATAAAGAGCAAGTGTCATTAAAATTGGAATTAAGAATTCATTTATAAAATATGAAGGAAACTTATATCATATTTCAAAAATAATACAGAATGAAGCCCTAAAAGACATGTTTGAAATGATGGAGCATTAGATACATGCTCGACTCACTGAAGCAATTGATAATAAAAAGAATAACACTCAAATTCCTTTAGAATACGAAAGCATACTATACATGGAACTACTTACATTCAAATGTTATAAGGATTAAAATGTAGATGAAAGGATTGATAGAATTACTTAAGCTGAAAAAAGAGTTGGATGAATCATCACTAGAAAAGATATTTCAATCCTCATGCAATATTAGTACTTCAAGTTCTACTAACTCAAAATATTATCATGATGCTCTAAGTGTATGTTCAAAAGCTTCTATACAGGGTACAAAGAGTGATGGCAAGGACAAAAGAAAAGAGAAAATTTCTTTTTAAGAATCAAGTGATAGCACATCCATCTATGAAAGTACTGACTCCAATAAAGAAGAAGAACCAAAACAAGAATATATACAATGCAATGTGAATTAAAGAGGACCAGATCAAGCTAAAGAACATCTAAAGACAAAGATCCATATTGAAGATTGAAATATTCAATACCCAAATAATGTAATACAGGGGGTGTTAGAGTTAGAGTATATTACATCATTTGGGTCATGTAAATGTACCACCTTAGGTACATAGTTAAAGTAGGATATTACTTTAGGGGGAATTTAGCTAGTTACTTCAAGCAATGTAATAAATACACCAGTGACAATGTGCAAGGTGTCCCCTCATATAACTAGGTAGAGTGTTGGCCAAGGAATCTATCTTCTGATATCAAGGGCCTCATAGATCAAGTCAATATCAAGTCAAGTTCTTTTCTAGTGTAGTGTAGTACATATTGCTGCTCTTGTGTGGAGCACAATGTAGCTCTTTAGCTCATAGTAATGGAGTGACCATTTCCTCCATACTACATTGTAATTTCATCTAGGGTTATGCATAAGGGATCGGCCCCAAAATATATTTATAAAAATTTGGTGAATTAGTTTCAAAATCTAGGTGAATAGTGTCCAAACGCATGTAGAAGGTTCACTATTATTAGGGGTAATTATTATAAACTTAAAATAGTCAAATTATTATAAAATTTGGGCGAATCGACCCCAAAAAAAAATTGCACCCAATTTTTTTTGGCTAATGGACCCTAGTCAAGGGTCCTAAATATTAGCCAATTCCAAAATTTGAAAATCCTAATTTTAGCCAAATTGGCAATAAATAGCCACTAAGCATAACGCTAATTTCATCATTTCTACTTATAGTATATTTCAGTCATATTGTAGACTTACTTTCTTTCATATTTATTGCATCCTATTAGGACTTGTGTTAGATCTCTTCCATTGCATATATCCTCAAAATCTAACATATACAAGGTGCATACTTGAGTATGAATAATGAATATAACATAGTGGAAATAAATTATAGCAACTCTTATTCATAAAAATATCTTTAGAATTAAAACGATGATCTTCATATAATGAAATGCATGCATATATACAAAAGTACAACTATCTAGAAGAGGACAAATTATTCAAAGGAATAAATTGCTTTCTCTTGATAACTCTTCATATTCTGCATTTGTAATTATTATTTTGGGATATTTTTTACCCCGAGGCTATTATATTTTAACATAAAGTAGTTCTTAAGATGTATGTTGTCTGCTAACTATATACTTTATATTGAAAGGTTTTATTTTTTCAATTGGTTATATGTGATTGAAATGGGTGCCACCCATAATACATTGCCACCACATAGTGGTATTACAACAAAGCCTGAATATTATCCATATATCATTTGGCAAGATTTGAACCTTGGTCTCCTATTTTTTGGAAAAGTTAAAGAGAGGAATTCAAAAGTGAAATTTGAAGGAAAGGTATAAGAAAAATTTATAAGTTGAGAATTGAAAGTTTAAAAAAAAAATGAAGAAAGAAAAAAATATTATTGTTACAAGAGATCTTTTGAAAGTTTGAACAAGAAAATATTGGGAACATAAATATTGAAGATAATTTTATGAAGCCATTTTTATGTGAATATTTTCTATAATTTTCACAAATTTATTTGGAACTATAATAAATTAATTAGGGAGTAAAAAGAGGAGTTGCCCTCCTTGTACTTAGGGATGACCATGTTTAAATGTATAATGAAGAAAGAATTATGGAATCCTATTATGGAGAGATTTCATAAAAATCTAGCAAGGTGGAAAGGCATGCTTTTAAGCCAATTTGGAAGCTTCAATTGGTGAAAACACTACAAAGCTTACCTATTTACTACATATCTTTATTTAAAATGCTAGCTAAAGTAGCAAACAAGTTGGAACAAATTCAAAGGAGATTATTATGGATTGGGATAGAAGAAAAACAAAGAATATAATGGAGAAGAATTCATAATCAAATGGGTTGTCTTTATTAGACTTTGTGATTGTACCTATTGCAAAATATTACATTATTTGGCATTTTATACTTTTGTATTTTTTGTAATCATTTAACATTTGTAATTATTGGGAGTTTAATAAAATATAATTCCATGTAAAATGAAAGAGACATATCTCCTAAGATATTGAGAGGAGGTGAAGCGATAGTTGAAGACGAAGATAAAATGACAAGAAGAGGCACCATTATTTATAAAACTATAGCTAAAAAAATTATCTATAAGAAAACTATGTATCATATGTGAATAAGATGTGTACATTTTGTGAATATATTTTTCTTTGTGTTTGAATCTTGATGTATGAATTTATTGTTAAATTTGGACCTTAAGTTAATAGTGGTATCAAGCCGCCATTGCCTAAGTTGTAGCTATTAGAATTTGAAAGAAAGTCAAATTTAAGGAAGCGTGAAGTAGCTAAGAAGAACATTGGAGAATGAAAATATGGCTAGATAAAGAGAGTGCTAGAAATTGCTAGAGGATAGACAGAGAATTAGATATGTTATGCTACTTTATTAATAGAATAAATAAGAAGAAAATAGCAAGCTTGAAGAAAGTAGCTTGTCAAAAGAAAGGAGAGAAGTTTAAGAGAACAAGCTTGAAGAGAGTAGCTTGTAAAAAGAAATAAGACTCTCGTATCAAAGCCATATTTTTCATTGTCATAGGAAGTTGTAGTCATTATTGTGTGACCCAAGTTTAAGTTGAGGGATAAATAGAGTTCCCAAGACAGGTCCATAGAAGGACCTCAAACAAGCAGGTGAAAGAGAGTGTTACATAATAGAAGTCGAAGGAGTAAAAATACCATGAGAGATCAAGTCTAGAGAGCCAATTGGAGAGGATGTTGGAGAAGTAAAAGAAGCTAGAGAAGCCATTGAAACAAAAGTAGGAAATAACCTATTGTAGGTAAGCAATAAAGGCTTGAAGAACACAATTTGAGGATGTGTAACATCCAACAAATTCAAAGAAGAAGCAAGCTCAAGTGTAGTGTAATGTTCGACAAAAAGGAGTTGGTATCTAACACAAGTAGAAGGTGAAAAGAGCATAGCAAGTAATGAACCACCTCTGACAAAAAACCATAGTGTGACAATTTTGTATCATTATAAAGGTATTTAATTATTATTGGAAATATGTTGAATATTTTCCATGTTATTCTGGAAGGATTAACTCTAAAATGTACTGGACACTCTCCATGTATCCTCATCAAGATTTGGGAGCGGTAACCCCGATGAAAGTTTTAGAGTTTCTTAAGCTATTTTTAGATCGATATGGGTTGTTTACGGTTAAATATTTGAACCTATGGTTTTTCACCCATGGTATTGTAAAATCCTTTCTTGTGCTGTTATTATTTAATTGCACTTGTATCAGGGTTTGAAGTGAGATGAGAGATGAACATTATTGTATTGGAGATAATTAAGTTCATAAAATAAGGAGATATTAGTGTGTTGGATTTTTCTCTTGTAAGGGTTTCCCAAGTGAAATATTGTGTTATGTGTGTATCTATTATCTTCTTCTTCTTTCCTTTGATTATGTATTTACTATTTTTCTCAATTTAGTTTATCAGGGTCTTTTGATCTTCAATTATTTCTCTAAGGTTCAAGAGAAATATTGAAAGGAACTATTTTCTTGAAGAAAAGTTTTATAAGAAAAAGAAGATATTAGAAAAATATTAAAAAGAATAATTATTAAAAGAAAAAACAAGTTATATTTGAAAATAAATTTGAAATATTAAAGGTGGAAAAATATAGAAGGTTGATGGAAATTATATGAGAATTAATTTTGAAATATTAAAAGTGGAAGGTTGCTGGAAATAATTAATACAAAGGATATAGTGAAAGGAAATATATAAAAAAAAGGTTGAAAGGAAACCTTTGCAAGGAAAGTAACAAACAAGTTGGAACAAATTCAAAGGAGATTATTATGATTTATTATGGATTGGGATAGAGGAATCTAATTGATTGACCTAATGCCACTTTGTATATTGAAAGGTTTTATACATGTAAGTAAGAAGTATTTTTTATTAAGTTGTAGTTTTTTTATTTATTTTTAAGTAATTGATAATGATATTTAATTGCCAAGTTTCATTACATAAACTATTAAATATTCTTATCTATTATTATCATTGAAATATATAGTGAAAAGGATTATATATATTTAAAAGTTCATAAACAATATAAACATAGATCCTTTTGTTCACTAATCAAATTTTTACTTTTGGATACACCTCCTACAAAACAATTACAAATGTATCATATAGAAATTATGATCAACAAACTATAATGGAATACTAATAAATGAAATCATTACAAACCAAACACTTATCATTTATGACATACAAAAAATTATGGTAGATCTCCAACATATTATGGAGGTAAATATTTTAGCAAGATTAATAAACCAACAAGAGCTTGCATCCAAACTTGTATATGTAGATACAAATTAGACATAGCTGGTTAAGGGTACTCATAACTTCAAACTCATAATTGGGATGAATGAAACAAACAACCTAACTTTGGAGAGGATATAAAAAAATAAGTTAAGTAAGTTATATTCATAGCTTTAAAAGTACAAGAGAACCCACTTTATTTTGTAAAATAATTTATTCATGATCTATTAGGATATTAGGACATTATTGTAAAGGGAGATTAGTTCAATAAACACCATTCACTTATAATTTTGTTCTCGAAATTTGCAAATAGGTTTTGAACTCTTTACTCCAAGAATATGTATTTAACCATTTGAGAGAAGGTATAAATAAAAGAGGAGCTCACATGAATTTAATACAAAGAGCTAAAGAAATATAACTTTTAAATAGTTCAATCTAAAAAATAAATAAATTAGGTTGCCACTAGGAATGATAAAGCTTCAATTATAGGTGTGTCTTCTTTAGATTCGTTCAAATCATAGCCTCCCCCATCTTCTTCGTCTTTATTATAATACCAAGCTTCAAGTCCAAGTGGTATTCTATTTTTGGACTAATATGGACTTGGGATAGTTCAATGTTTTTTTTTATCAAGCTCTATAGAGGATCTAATCCATAACTTAGATATGATATTCAAAAAACACATGAATCTAACAAAAAATAAATTCCTATTTTCTCAAAGTATTATTTGATATCAATTCATAGGGCAACATAAAATATTGATTCTAAAGGACTCAATAAAATTGCATGTCTATAAAATATTAATTAATCTATTATAATTAAAATTAGAGGGTTATTATATTCATGCAAATTTTCTATAGGCATCATTGAGAAGAGTTTCTATTAAAAATGTAATGTTTAATTTTTAGCATACTATAATTTTAGTCCATGGGTGTTGGATTATGTGGTGCTTAAGCTTCTCTTATGGCAATTGAATTTTGTATTGTATTATTCATATAATCTCTTTGGGCCCTTGTAAACCTTGAAGAAGCTATTTTTGTAATATTTTATTATTTTAATAATTAAGGTTGGTCTCTTAACACTGACTTAAAGTTAATATATATATTTGGGTATAAAAACCCCATAATACCAATCATTTCTTTATCGGTTAGAGTGTAATTATATTATTTGATAGTGAGATTATTTGGTCTCCATGGACACCTACATATACTATGTGTATTTCTTTATGTGTATTTATTTTTAGCAATAATAGATAATGTGTTGATTCCATTCATATCTATAAACTAATGTGAAATCTAACCTGGTATTAAAGGGGGTGTGAATATTTTTTACTTGATTGCATGTTTCAAATAAATTGGCTTCTCTAGCTTATCTCAAGGGTAATTGTGTTTGAAGCATCCAATAAGATCTTTTTGTAAAGCTGATAATAAGACTTGAACAAGGGTTTTTGATAAAAACCACAAGTGGGATTAGCTTGCAAAGATATCATTATATTCAACGAATTTTATCTAAGGAAAATATTCACCAATAGGTTACTTTATTCCTCTTATTACTACTCAATCCTCTTTTATTTTATTTTTCTTATTTTTATCTACATGGATGCCCTAGTTTCAAGATTGAGTTTTTCACGATTTTTGAAAACCTCATTTGTCTTTTATGATTTTTTCACAAAATCAATTTCCTTTTCTATTTTAGATCATTTTTCCCAATAGCCATACAAATGAGAAGATATATTGCATGGATTCCATGGTGCTAGAGAAGGCCTGTGTAGGATTTTGTGTTTGGCAATGACATTTGTGGAGCTTGACAATGTTGCTATAATAGCCAAACATTATTTTTGTTGCATAATAATGAGAGGATGTCCTAATTTGTTACCTTTGATAAAAAAGTTGTGTAGGAAAAATCATGATAGACATGAATGAGCCATTAGTGCTTTTGGATTCTTTACAAAATTTTAAAGAGGCCATAGTTAAAATATTTTTTAGATAACCTCTAAGCATTATTTATCAAGAATTGAAATTTTGTGCAATTTACCTCCAAAAAAAAGGAATTCAAAATATGAAATATTCCATGAAGTATTTCATGGGATATGCCATAGGAAAAAGTGTACAAACATGTGTACATGAGCATGATGTATGCTAATGTCATACGCACAACAAGAGAGAGGTAATATATGTTCATGATATTTTCTTTAATATTGACTATTATCACTTATCCCCCAAGGAATACCTTGAGGAGAGTGGCTAGCTTAATCCATGTGAAGGATTTTTATGGAAGAGGTATTAAGTTCAAACTCCTGATGCCATTACCTTTTGAAAAATAATGATGTAAGTATGATACATGTAGACAACCAATTTTGATGTACCATCAAAGTAAAAGACATAAAACAAGACACCAAGCATTAGTAGACACTCAATCAACCCAAAACCAAAAATTTGGGCATCATTTTTAGCCCTTATCAAATTTACCACTCACTAGCAAATTTTCTAGTGGTAAATTTGCAATTAGTGAATTTGCAAAATGGCCAAAATATTCTAGCAGGAGTCAGTAGCATGTGAATTACTTTGCCCCACTACCTCCTTTAACCTTGCATGCTTTAGTAACGAACTATGCCTACAAATTCAAAAAATACTAAGGGTATCCTAATCAATTTTCCCTCTCAATACCTCTTCCAAAAATATATAAATGCAACCCTTGGGGTAAGCATTCAATAGGTAATTTTTGAGCTAGGAATACTTTGTAAAAATTCTCTTATCATTCTCTTCATTTGCATTCTTCATCTTCTCATTTTGGAATCTTTATTAAGCTATATTGGAGTTAAGTCAAGTGAGGCAAGGAGAGAGATTGGGGAAAGGAGAATGTCTTTGGGGCAAGGAAGAGTTCTTGCTAGGTTGTATCACTCCTAGCTCCTATTTCCTTTCATATTATTGTTCTCTTTCATGCATTTTTCTTCTATTTCTAGTCCTTGCTAACTTGGTTGGCATACATAGTCATTGATTTATCTTTAACTATTTTATTTCATACTTCTAAAAATTTATTTGCAGGCCATTTCAAGTTCATTTACATTTACTTCATTCATTTACAATCATTAATCTCTTTTGTTGCATATTTTTATACTTCTAACATATGCTTCCATGCCATTTACTTCCATGTTTCTTCATTTACAATAGTTCATTTCATTCATAAGCATATTTCTTTTCATTATAAGCATACTAACTATATTTCCTTTTCTTTTCCATGCACTTTGATTTCTAATCCATCACTATTTGTAGGCATTACTTTACTTATAGACTCTTTCATATTGTCTTCTCATTACATGTAAGCTTATATATTATTTGATCCTTTAATTCATGCATTTTATATCAGCTTCATTCTAGTCTCAAGGAACCTCTCCTTGATTTTGCTTTGGTATTAATACAAGCCTAACATTGTCTTGCTTATATTACCATAAACATTTCATCAATTTTCATGCTCTTTCCATTTTCCTTGTAGATTTTCTTAAATTTTATAGCAACAACACATACATTTTTTTTTAATAGATATAGAAGGGGTTTTGAAATGGTCCCTGAACATTTTACAATAGGAAAAGCCCTGAAAAACTTGGCCTAAGACCGGTAATACTAGGACAAGAATAACTATAAAGCACTACAACTGGCCATCCATCACCAAGTGAACTAGCTACAACTTGATACAAAAAATAAAATTAGAATAGTGCTGGTGAGCCCCCCAACCAACCAACACTCCCACTTGGCTATGCACAAAACCTTTCTTCATAAATAGTAAAATCTTACAAAGCATCAAGAAGCATGCATCACTAAATCCAATTGAAGAAGACCTTTGAGAAAATTGTCTCTCTAAATAGATAAACCATTGAGACTTATACCCAGGTTTACCATAAATTCAACGTGGTAGTTTCCTTCTCTGAAGATATGCTTTATCTCCCTATCCTCTCTATCCTGAAGAATCTACCAAGATTCCATAATCATAGCCTCAATGTTCCAACTGGGGATTGAATCACTTTTGAACATGTTTATAATATTAAGTGAGTCTCCTTCAATGCTAACATTTTTATACCCCATCTTCTCCACAAGTAGGAGACCTTGGTAAAGAGCTCTAGCCTCCACAACATGGAAAGTCTATATATCTAAGAATTTGAAATATGACAGTAGAAGCCCATCTCTATCATCCCTAAGCACCCCACCAACACCAACATTATTGGAATCACCCTTTCAAGCTTCATCAAATTTTAGTTTAACCCAACATAAAAAAGGATATTCCCACCTCACAAGGGCCCGAGGATTAGGACTAGGAAGACCAACAACCCTATTGCTCTCTTTAAAGCCAATCTTCCTTTTGAGCTCAACCTCCCCAAAATTTTCCTCCTCCAAATCCAAAGAGGACACATTCTCTAGGGTGGAATTCAAGGCTCTAGAACAAACAAAGGTAGGATATATTTAATTTTTTTAAAATTCTACTATTCCTCTCCTTCCATACCCACCCAAAAAAATGTGATAAACAAAAGTTTCAAAAATATTTTAGCCTTGGAGAGTAAAAAGGAGATGACCATTGAGCGCAAACATCAACAAGAAAACTTCCATAGAGAATGAACATTGAAAGAATAGATGGCTTGTTTGTTCCTCATTAGAAACATAGAGACAACATTTGTTTGGCATTGACCAACCTCTTTTTTTAATATTTTCAATGGTCAAAATATTATTCTAAGTTACCAATTAGAAAAAGATATTCACCTTTGGTATTAGACCCTTAACCCAAAATTTGAAATGTGGGACCCACGAAGGAGTCCTAACAACCTGTAAATTGTAGGTGGACTTGACTAAAAAGGATTCGTTATTTTCCCTTGCCCATAAGATCTCATCCTCTTCATTTCTTTATTTAATGACCTGAAAATTCAACTTATTAGCAATTAGAATCCAAGCTTCAAGTTCAACATTGTTGAGAATAGACTGGTCTAATGATTTCCAAACCTTCAAACCATTTACCACCTCGATAAAGTAATCCACCTTAGACCCAAAGACCAATTTGGTCCTTGGCTTCAAATATGCTAGATTTGGAATCTACACAAGGGGCTAGTCCATCAACCATATATCTTTCAAAAAATTAATCTTGAGTCCATCACCCAACCTCCACCTACAACCTTTGCAGACTAGCACCCTCGAATTTTGTAAACTCAACCAAAAGGCTAACAATAAGTCAGTAAAGGATAAACAAGCAAAAAATTCTCCTATCTCAAGTATATGGCTGACATAATATCGAACCAGCTTGTTTTAGTTTGATATTCCAACTTCCATCCCTATTTTACAACCAAATCCTTATTCATATACCTAATATTATAGAGACCTAAGCCACCATCCTTTTTAGGTCTGCAAAATTGCTCCCAACCAACTAAGTGAAATTTTTCTTCTCATTAGACCCAAACCAAAGAAATGACTTTTGAATATGTTCAATATTTGATAAAATCTTGTTAGGAATTCTAAACATAGATAAGAAGAAGGTTGGAATGATTTGAAGAGTAGAATTTACTAGGGTAGCCTTTTTAGCTTGACTGAGGAGGGATCCTTTTCACTCGACCAGCTTCCTCTACAATCTTTCCACCATAGGTTCCCAAAGTGAATCTCGGATCCTACCTTTAAACAAAGGTATTCCAAGGTAAAGAGACATGAGGGCAGCCACCTCATAGTCCAAGATGCAAGAAATTATCCTTCACCTTGCTAAAGAGGTATTTAGAAATAATATTTTACTTTTTATATAAATTATCTTTTGCCCAATTGCATTTTCAGATGCCTCCAAGATTCCTTTAGCACCGTTACTTGGTGAACTAAATCAAGGAGGGAGAGAAAAACATCATATGAAAATTGGTGATGAAAAATAGGATCCATCGATAAAGTGGGCTTGATACCTTTCACAAAGGGTTCTAACTTGATAACCCTATCTAGGGATTCTAACACTAAGATATAAACATAAGGGGACAAGGCGTCCCCTTTGGCGAATACCTCTCAAACTTGAAAAATAACATGTTGGGGACCCATTTATGAAGACTAAAAACTTAGCATAAAAGATACAAGCATGGACAAGTTTTATCCAACTCTGGAAAAAACAAAAATTTCCCAAAACCCTATCATGGTTCATGTCTAATTTGAGGAGGATACCAACTCTTCCACTTTTATCAACTGAATGAAGAATTTCATGGACAACTATGATACTGTCCAAGATCTATGTCCTTAGAATAAATCCACTTTGGGTTGAATCAATCAAGGCTAGAAGAAAAAGGTTTTAATTTGTTAACAAGGGCATTTTCAAAATTTTATAAACATTGTTGCATAAGCTAACGGGTCTAAAGGAACCAAATTCCTTTGTACCAATAGTCTTGGGGAACAGAGTTAAAAAATTAGAATTCACTTCAAACATTATATGATTGGTGGTTTGGACCTCTCGAAGGGCATCAACAATATCCTTCCCCACAATAAGCCAATAATTTTATTTAGCATCTTCATTGCATTTACATTACCTTTGCTTTAGCTTAATATTAAATAGATGTTTACAATCCCTTCCTTCCACTTTTGCAGATATTTCTAGACCATTCAAGTTATTAGAAATTTTAATCTCAATCATTTTTAGGGATTATTCATATTCTTTCATGCACATTTAATTTGCTTATTAAAATTAGGATTTGCATAGCTTGATTCTAGAAATTTGTAGGTTATAGACCTTGGAAATATTCCACTCCATCTTTCCCCCACATTGCACCTTAAACTTGATCAAACACAATTGTGAAATCCAAATCGAGACTCATTTAGCCTCGTTTTAGGACAAATTTGCCACTCCCTACAACCACTGGTGAATTTGACTCTCTAGAACACAAATTTTTTTTTCCAATCTATCAAATTTACAACTAGAAAATTTACCACTCATTGGAAACTTTGATAGGCCTTGCATCCATTCCAAAATGAGGCTCATTCATACTCATTTTTACATTAACATGGGGTTTGATAAGCTAGAAATATAGTTTATCATATCTATACAATAAGATAGACTACCAAAAATAGAAAATCTTAAAATTTCTCCTTCATTTTGTAGGTTTTCAAAATCTCTAGTTAGTGGAAAATTCAACAATGGAGAATTTGACAATCAGTGGTGAATTTGATCAGGCTCTAGAAAAGGTAACCTTGCCATTTGACACCTCTTTGATATTTTTTATTATATTTTTATTTTTTGATCTCTATTTTCATAGTTTGTTTGCTTAAATTCACACTTATTTTGGTCAATCAAGGAATCTTAGTTTAGCTCAAATTCTTCTTTTAAATCACATTTATCTTGGATAGAAATCAAGGAATCCTAGATCAAGTCTAAATCATTTCCTTTTACAAGCACTTAAGCAAGAAATCAAATCATATAGTTGCATTTTAGGCTCAATTGTTTGATGCATTATCTATTGATTGCCTTGAAAAGAAAAATCTCCTTTAGCATAGTTCGTCATTCAAACTCAATAGTTAGAATACATTGTACATGATATTTATTTTGAGTTTGAATAAAGCTTATTTTGATTAAGGCTTGATAAATAGTCAGATTAGTAATCCAAAATATTATGTGTTTGTTTAATAAATCCATTGAACACCATCACTCATAACATCAACAACATACTTAGACACCTTGATAAACTATATGACGTAGAGCCACTCGCATTGAGGATTCCCACATCTTTGGGGTCCCATTTGGAAAAAGACCTTCAAAGCAGGGAAGTAGGTATTCCTAGTAGATTTCCCTTCACTACGTGTTGTCAGGTTTTTAAATATACAATACAACTTGATGACATGGTAGTTTATAATGACATGACACCTGATAATATCATCTCTTTCTAATTGCACATGCTAACATGACATCCAATGACATGTCACATAATGACAAGGTATTTTGTACACTCTATACAATTGATATGGTAGATGAAATGGTGTGACACATGGTGAGTGGTATAATAGTCCATATAACTAAAATGAAAGTCCATATAACTAAAATGGTAGATGGCATGACATGATACATGGCAGGTGACATGGTCATCCATACAATTGATGTGGTATTTTGTATAATTGACATGGTAGGCAAGAAGGCATGATTGTGGTGATTTACATAGAGGTTAACATGGTAAGTGGAGAGAGGGATGACATGGAAGGTCAAATTATGATCAATGTGGTAGGATATATGCCACTTGTCATGTATAACTATAGAGTTGGCCAATCAGATTCAATCAAATCATTAAACTTGATAAGTTGTTCACATACTGAGTAGTAGACTTAGCAAAGCATAAATTTTAGAGTGAATTAGGATGTGAAAAGTGATGCAGTGTTTTTCATAAATCATATATCTAATCAAAGCATGATGAGTGACATGTTCTGGTTTATTGATACCCTGTTAGTGGCCTACATAGTAAATGCATAGGTTGTAGTCCCCTGATCATGACAAGTGGCATCATGTGATTGCTAGTATGTTGTCCAATCTACACATAGTTGAAACCCCCTAAAATACTTATACATTCACACATGGTCCCCTCTCATTAACTTTACGTACTAGATCTTAATTTTTTTTAAAATATTTTAGAGGCATTTTGTGTGTTTTTTGGGTCAAACTTTCAAGGGTCATAACTTTTGTATTTGGAAGTATTTTGAGCATTTTTTTTTCAAATTGCATAGTTTTTTGAGATATTTGCATTGAAGGTGTTACTTATGGTCACAATTGCACAAATTACATTTTTGTGGTAGGATAGTTATAGATCAACATGTTCCCTTATTGAGTGGTCCAAACTATACTACTTGGAAAATCAAGATTGAAGCTTTGCTCCAAAGTAAGGGGTTACTCAAATATGTGAATGAGCAACCTTGTGCTCCTATTTATAAATAAATATATTACATCTACATGAGTAAGAAGAGTGATTATCATGGTGTGATAGCCCTTCCTATTCATAATTTTTATGACACCTATGTTAGAAGCACCATGAACGCCAAGGAAGTGCTTGATAAACTTTTAGGAATTTTGTAATTGTATTTATTCTACAAAAATTTGTAGGATGGAGGCTAAGCTTGCTACTTTGACTATGGAATATTTTGATACTACTAATGGATATTTTGGTTATTTTAAGAAACTAGAAGAAAATATTTAAACTGCAAAAGTATTACCTAAGGTGACAGAAGAAGTACAAGAATCTATGGAGAAAGAAAATAATATTGAACTACTGAGTATCATCTTCAACAATGTTTTGAAGACATATGAGATATTTAATATTTTATTTGATATGCTTTGGGTATACTTTCTAATTCTCCTACACCATCAATTGATGAGGTATTCAAGTAATTTTTGCATCATTAGGCTAGAATAAAAAGGCATAACGATAATTTTATGATCAATCAGGTCCATCTAAGAAAGCTATTGTCTAATCTCAATTTGACAAGAATTCAAAAAAAATGAGAACCCCCAGAAGCCTTCAAAAAAACATGTGATTTTTTTAATAAGGAAAGACATAAAGAAACATTTTACTAGACTCACATAAATAATCTTGAGGAAGCATAAAAAAAGGGGTGTTGGTGCTACTCTATTCTATGGATAGGGTGAGCACAACTTTGGTGGAGAGACCTCACAAACACATGTAGATATTTATTTAGCATATTGGATATACAATTATTGTAATGAGTGGATTATAAATTTAGGGAAAACTAGGTACATTATGAAGATCAAACATTTCATATAGATGTACAAAAAATCATATTTATAGGATCATGTTCTTATTAGATATGATTCTTTATTGTAGTTGCAATATATAGAAAAATCAACAATGGATATTCTTAATTTGATGATGCATTTCATGTTACTAGCATTGGTCCTAATATCTTGTCAATTTATTGCATTACTTATATGAATAAAAAGTAGATTTATATCCTAATTATTGTGTGAATACAAAAAATGGATTTTAAATTTTTGCTTCTAGGCATTATGATGAGTTGGACCAAATGTATATGTTGAAAAAAGGGACTACTTCTTTTGTTTCTTTTTGTATGAAGAAATATTATTTTGCTATGGTTGTACATGTAGATGATTAGATTCAAAGGTGACACCATAGGCTTGGGTATATTAGCTATATATCCTTGAGATACATGAGTGATCATTAGATGGCTATTGGACTTTTGTACATATCCCCTATAGATGGTGTATGCAAAGGATGTATTATTGGAAAACATCATAGGGAGACTTTTTCAAAAGAGGACTACAACTTGGTCTTATCATTTCTTGGAGATAATAAATAATGACATTTGTGGACCTATGGGTATACCATATATTTTTGGAAATAGGTACTTCCTTATTTTTATTGATGAGTTCTCTTGATATGTTTGGTTATATACTATTCACTCTAAGGATGAAGTCTTTGGGATTCAAGACCTTCAAGGATATTTTAGAGGATTAGTTTGATATAAGAAACAAATGTCTTAGGAAACATGGTGGAAGTGAGTACATAGTTCATGTATTTCATTTTTTTTGGCTCTTCATGGGATTGCATAAAAGAAAATGGCTCACTATAATCCTAAGAAAAATGATATGGATGAAATAAAAAATAGGGTAATCAAGGAGATGATATGGTGTATGATTCATGCTAAGGAGATGGAGCACAAATTATATGGTAAATTCATCACTTGTGTAGCATACATAATACACCATACATCATCAATAGGGTTTCCATGAGGGAGGTGTAGGGTATGACACCTCTTGAGAGGTTGAAACGAGATAAAAGTGATGTCTCTCATTTATATATCTTTGGATCTTTAATAGGGGATCACATATCCAAAGATATTAAGAAGGAGAAATAAAAAATTTATAGATGCATAATTATGTGGTATTCATATACCTGTAAGGAATATCTCCTTTATGATACTTAGAGGCATGAGGTCTTGATTTAGAAATATGTCATTTTTCATGAGGTACATCTAGGTGGTCCTTCCAGTTTATCACTTGAGATTTTATGATATAACTCTTCTAATACTTTGGTAGATTAAAATTTAGTTATTTATTTAGTGATTATGATAATATCTATTCCCATTAGAGCATATTTTTTGTATTAATCTTCAAGTGGAGGTTATTTTCCTATTTATTTGAACCCTTCATGATTAGGACTACCAAAAGTACCCTCTTTTTTGGATTTAGGTCATTTTGAGCAAGACACATTAGTTCGTAGTGTAAAATTTGCATGATGAGGTGAGTAGGGATTTTGAGGTAGTTCCTTCAATTTTAGATTTTGATGTTGAATTGCCACAAAGTGCATATCATTCTTCCTTTGTTTTTCCAACACCCAAGTGGGTCACAATGCTTCTAAAGGATGCTTAGCCTATTTTGTATCTAGAATGACATCAGAAGGCTATTTATTGAGCATTGCTCTTAAATATTGGTCATTATTAGGATCATCTTACATATTATTAAGCTAAGGGCTAGATAGAGTGGGAAGATCCTATGCTTGTGAAGTATGAGGACTTTATGAAGAACAATGCATGGGAGCTTGTTCCTCTTTCAAAAGAGAAGAATGTATTTGATTGCAAATGATTCTATAGGACCAAGTATACTTTGGATGGTCAAGTGTAGAAGAACAACACATGCCTTGTTACTAAGGAATTCTCTTAATAAGAGGGGGTTGATTATTCTAGACATTTGCTTTAGTGGATAGGTTGGACTCATTCAAGAAGATTCTCTCTATAGCTACCTTGTATGGATGGAAAGTCTACTAGATGGATGTGAAGAGTTCCTTCCCACATAGAGAGCTTCATGAGAAGATATATATGCAAAAACCATTTGAATTTGATCTTGAAGGATCTACTCCTTTGGTTATTCACTTGACTAGGTCTTTGTATAAATTTAAGTAAACTCCTCGTGCATGGTATGAGAAGGTTGGGTTTTAGTGATGTGAGGTAGAATAAAATGGTTACGTCAAATATTAGGATGGAGAGACTTTGATGATTGTATGTTGATGATCTTATCATTATTGGTAGTTCTTCTACCTTGATCTAAGATATGAAATCATGACATTTTTCCACATTTGAGATGATATATTTGGGACTTATACACTACTTTTTCGAATTCAAATTAATTTTATAGGTTTCGACATTACCATTTCATAGCCCAAGTATGCTTTGGATCATGAAAATTGTACCACTTTGATGGATATTATGTTTTATCAGTCTCTAGTAGGTGGTCTCTAGTGGTTGGACCTCTCTATCTTACTCACACAAGGCTTGATATAAATTTTACTATTATTTATTGTTCTAGGTATATGCAAGAATCTTGGGAGATTCATTCGATTATGGACAAGAGGATTTTCAAATACATCCAAGGATATTATCAAATGCATATTCACTAATCCATTATATCCCATTTGATAGATTTTATTTTTAGTTGCTAATTAGGCTAGTGATTTGAATGAGCAATGATCCACCTTAGATTTTGTGTTCTATTTAGGATTTACCCCTATCTCTTATTGTTATAAATGTCAATACACTATATGATAACGTTCTACAAAAGCTAAATAGTATACTTTTAATGAGAAAACTGAGCATATTTAGTGGATACTCATAATTTTTGAGGAGATTAGCATTCCCTAGAGTTTTATAATCACTCTTTGATGTGATAATTAGAGCACCATCCAACTTGTTTGTAATCTAATTTTTCTATCAATAGGTAAAACATATAGAGTTATATACACTATATGAGATGGTTTCATCCATGTAGGATGATTGATCAAATTTTTGACCTTTTAGAAGACAAGGCAACAAACATCCTAACCAATATTATGCTTGAGGTTCCTTTTGTGTACATACTAGAGCTACATGGTGTGGGAGAGTGCCCCTTAGGTGGAATGACAAATAGTAGTCTCTCCATGTGTCCCTATTTAATTTAAGGGGGTGTTGAAATATGTGGTGATTAATCTTTCCTTGAGGCTACAATTGAATTTTATAATGTATTGTTCATATAAGTCCTTTGGGCCCTTTTAAACCTTGAAAAATGTATTTTATAATACTATATAATTTTAATTCTTAAGGTTGGTATCTTAATATTGATTAAAGGTAACATGTATTTGGCTAAAAATACATCATCATAGAAACCATTTATTTATCAATTTGAGTGCAATCCTATTCTTTGATAGTGATATTTTTTGGTATCCATGTACACCCCCATGTATTGTGTGCATTGATTTGTGTATACATTTTTAAAAATACTGGGAAATGTGTTGATCCCATTTGTTTCTAGAAACTTGTATGAAATATAATAAGGGGAACTCTTTTTACCTTAAAGGTCATCCATGTAATATGCCATTGATCGAATAACATGCTAGTCTATCTTTTTTTTGTATCCATGCCATTGCATTATGTGTAATATCTATACTCTCCTTTACATATCACACTTTACATTTATTGGAGACCTTTTTTTTAGTGGCGTACTTTGATGTGCAAGGGAGACATACCAAATACTTCATGTTCCTTTCTCAATTTTCATATTTCTTTTCATTTTCTATTTTTAATATAGGAGATTCATTGATCATATCCATTCCTCTCTCCATACTATAGTTTTCTACATGGTATCAAGTAATTTGTAGATATACATAACTTGAATTAAGAATTTTATTTATGATTCCCTTACTTTGTCAATTTAGTTAGAGTTGTGTTCCAAAGATTATAATTGTAGAGTATTGCATGCTCTTTAGAACACATTTTTCTTTTGATATTCCATTTGTTTGTAAGATTCATGATGTATACATGGATAATGGATTTAGATAGATAAATATTAGATGTTGTTAATAACTTAAGTGGACCACCTTAATGTATTAAGATACTTTGGAAAGAACATATGACACCATAGGTTACTTTTAAGTTTAGATTTGAAAACGCAAGGAGTTGATTTTAGATCCTTTCAAACTTTGTTATAGTAGCTATTCACAAAAATTGAAGAAAGGGAGTTAATATTTTAGATCTTAGCTTACAAATCCATAAAATAATCGATATTTGTAAAAAAAATATCTATACTTTTAGAGTCCATGTGATTTTTTTTGCTATATGATTTTATCATTTTATGAAATTTATCCATTTTAGGTATTTTTTTCTAGTTTGAAGTCCAATCTACTCCATTCAGAAATTTTAATAAATTTTAGAATTTTAAATGTTTTAAAATGACAAATAAGAAATAGGAAATATTCTATCCAATCAATAGGTTGTTTTTTTTTGCCTATGTTATGCTTTGAAGGGGTATCTTGTTTTAACTGAATACTCTAATTTGGAGGTGCAAGTGATGTAAAATCATTATGAAGGGACCTCAAAAATGTAAAATATTCTATCCAATTGATAGTTTTCTTCTTGTCCCCTTTGTTATGATTTGAAGGGAGGTTATCCTTTAAGGGCACACCCTAATTTGGATGTGCAACTCATGTAAGGCCCAATTATGGAGGGACCTCTCTCTATCTCTCTTTGCATGTGTGCAAGGTGCTAAGGCAACACGACTAGATATAAGTCTCAATCCTAAGAGGGCATGGGGTTTGAATTCCAATGCAATCCTAGGGTATATATTATTATTTGGAAAATATATTGATGGGTGATTTTCTCAAAGTTCTCATGAACTTTGCTCCTAGAAGTAGGAATAACATGCTTGACTATCCTAACTAGCATAAGATGTGTGCATTTTGGATGATGGAGGGTTCAAACCTTATCCCCTTTTTGTGTTGTAATAGATCCATTTTTGGGGGTGATAAATTAGGATTGACATGTCAAATTTATGCTCAATGTACTCCAAGTGGTTCAAGAATGATACATGGAAATTTGACTCACCAATTTAATACTTGGAAAAAAATTCATCCATATTTTTAATATATATTCTCATGGCCAATCCAAATCCACAAAATATCATTTTTTTATCCATTAAATATTATTAATTAATTATTGATGAATATATGCATGTTTATGATTATGTGAAGTGATTAGGAAATATTTTGAAAAATATAAAAGGTTTAAGGTTTTCAAATTTTAGCATTCTTGGGTTTAATAATAGGGGCAAAAATCTATAGTCCAAAATTTCTTCATACAAAACTTCATCTCTTTTTTGATCATGTGATTTTTTTCTCATTTTGCTATGGTGTCATATCAGATGTAAGATGAATTTGTGTGGAAACTTGATGTATTTAAATATGTTTGATACCCATTTTAATGAGTCTAATTATACTATTTGAATGGACCATATATATATGATTGAAGACTAGGAGGTTTTGGAGTAATTTGAACATAGAAACCCACTCACTAATGAATTTGAATTTTTACACTAGGACAAGAAGGATATTTGCATCATAACATTTCTTATTGATTAGAAGTTATTATTCCATGCTAAAGAATGTGCAAATCCAATTGACATTTAGTTCATATTTAAGATGCTTTTTGGAAATATTGAAAGCACAAAGGTCACCCACTTGAAGAAAAATATTGCCAATTTCAAGTCAAATAATCTTGATGGTGTTAAGGACTCTATTTGGAGGTTTGGGGCTATGATACTATATATATAATTCTAGATAAAATTTAAAAATATTCAAATGATCTGAATACCATTTCAATAACCTTTCTTATCCTTTAAAATGTTGGGTATTCTTACCACATATTTTATTTATTTATTATGATGTATAGGCAATTCAAGATTCAAAAAATATTTTTCTTCCTCATTCAACATCAATTTTCTTTTTGAATCATGGGGGAGCTTCTGACTAAGGAACAAGTTCATCCAAAATTTATCTTAAACTATATAATTATTGAGATGGATAGTTGTATGAGGTAGTTGGAATTTCTTAAAGAATAACTAAGGTAACTTATATATGTTTTTAAAATTGGGGTCATAATTTGAAAATGTGTTTTGTATAGATGCAAAATCTTTAGCAGATTGTGAAGAAGTCTAGTGTAATCAAGAGCATTTTGATGCTCCATAGAATATTTATGCAAGTATTTCACCTAGTGTTACATATGATCATGTAATTTGACTATTACTATAATGTTTTTAATATCAAAAGTGGATTACTAATTCAAGAGTTGCAAGGACTATGAATAGGCATCACCATGTTCTTTACTACGAAAATCATTAACATAACAAAGTGATATTTTTATTGGTGATTATACAACCTCACTTGTTTTAGTTTGTAGTGATGTCACTATTGGAACCTCTAAGTTTTGAGAGGTGATTCATATTTTGAGGATTGGAATTTATCTTATTTTTATTTATTACATCACACACACCAATGACAAGGTTGATTATTGATCAAGTTGATAGGTTGCCAAGGATATTGATGATGACTTTGATGCCATTGTATTAGAATATTTTGATTAGTTAGATGATATGTATAATCTAGATGATATCCCCTTATCTTCAAATAAGAAGGAATTTGTTATTATAGTGGTTGAGTATAATGATACTAGTGAATTATGACATCAATGATTAGTGCATAGTAATTTGTGAGCCTTAAGTCACATGAGTCATCTTCATATGTTTACAATTTTTCTATCAATTTTCCTAGTGAAGTGTATGATTTATGCATGTTATAGAAAAATCATATAGAATGCTTTATTAAATACAAAATATAGTTTACTTGTCATCCCTTGAAGCCATTTCATAGTGACACTCACAATGTTAGGCCTATATGTTCTTTGCAAGTAACTTTTATTTTCTTGATGAGATTCTTAGGTTTTCTCTATATATACATAATCAAATCAAAAAACAAGGATTTCAATAATATTTAGGATTTTAAATTACTAGTAAATAATCAAAGTGGAAATAATATAGATTGAACAAAGATCAATCATGGAGGAGAGTATGTCAACAATGAGTTTAAGATTTTTCTTACCTCTTAGGGAATTTCTTGGAAGTAGTTTATCACTATACTTCTTAAAAAAATGGGATAGCTAAGAGGATGAATATTATATTACGGATATGGCTTGCAATATTATCTAGCTTAAATATATGAATCTTATATATTGGGGTAAGGTGGTTCATTATATGGTGTACGTCAATAAAAGCACATATACTTGTTGTATATACATGTTCTATTAATTCATGATCAATTTTTAGAGGTGGATAGGAGGGAGGTATTCATTTTATATTTTAAGATTCTTGTATTAATTACATAGGTCTATATTACTATTGCATGATAAAATAAACTATAATCTAAGATCCATAAATACATTTTTGTTGGATATGGTAAGGTGTTAAAGATATACTAGATTTGTGATCTAACTATATATGATGTCATTGCTCAAGGGTATGGTATTTTTAGAAAGTATTCTCTCATGGATACTTAGGGTATCTCTCATATCCTATATTTTTTTAATCATATTTTATCTTAGCTAGTCTAAATTAGTTATCCTTATAGTCCTAAAAATACTTCAATATGTGAGTTTGTTTCATATTCTTCTAATGATCAACTTGTGCACCTCTCTTCATATTCTAGCAATTAAGATCCTTCTTTTATTCTTGAGCTTCTTTTTGATTGCAATATTGATAAAAATAATGTATTTTTTTTTTGAAAACACCCCTTTCAGGGTGCCATTTTAGGTAAGACCCAAGGAGTTAGGGGTATCTATTATGCCAAAATAACCTAGGGATCACACCTAGCCTGCCCCCTTTGGCACACTCAAGGAGCATGACTATAAAAGAAAAAACATAAACAACACAAACCAAAAATCACCAACAAACATAAAAACACAAATAAAGATAAACACACAAAAATAAAAAAAAAAACAAAAAAAACACAAAAATAACAAACAAACAACAAAAAAACACAAAAATGCAAGAAAAATAAACAACAAAAACAAAACACAAAAAACAACAAAACCATACCTAAACACAAAAAAAAAAAACAAAAACACATACACAAAAAATAACATTTGGTTATAAGATTCATGATGTATACATGGACAATGGAATTAGATAGATAAATATTAGATGTTGTGAAGAACTTAAGTGGATCACCTTAATGTATTAAGATAATTTCAAAAGAACATATGAAACCATAGGTTACTTTTAAGTTTAGATTTGAAAATGCAGGGAGTTGAGTTTAGATCCTTTCAAACTTTTTTATAGTAGCTATTCACAAAAATTAAAGAAAGGGAGTTAATATATTAGATCTTAGTTTACAAATCCATAAAATAATCGATATTTGTAAAAAAAATATCTATACTTTTAGAGTCCATGTAAAATGTTTTGCTATCTTATTTTATCATTTTGTGAAAATTATCCATTTTGGGTAAGTTTTTCTAGTTTGAAGTCCAATCCACTCCATTCATACATTTTTATAAATTTTAGAATTTTAAATGTTTTAAAATGACAAATAATAAATAGGAAATATTCTATCCAATCAATAGGTTGTTTCTTGTTGCCTTTGTTATGACTTGAAGGGGGGTCTTGTTTTAAGTGAATACTCTAATCTGGAGGTGCAAGTGATGTAAACCCATTATGAAGGGATCTCAACAATATAAAATATTCTATCCAATTGATAGTTTTCTTCTTGTTCCCTTTGTTATAATTTTAAGGGAGGTTATCCTTTAAGGGCACACCCTAATTTGGATGTGCAAGTTATGTAAGTCCAATTATGGAGGGACCTCTCTCTATCTCTCTTTGCATGTGTGCAAGGTGCAAAGGCAATACGACTAGATATAAGTCTCAATCCTAAGAGGGCATGAGGTTTGAATTCCAATGCAATCATAGGATATATTATTATTTGGAAAATACATTTATGGGTGATTTTCTCAAATTTCTCATGACCTTTTCTCCTAGAAGTAGGAATAACATGCTTGACTATCCTTACTAGCATAATATGTATGCATTTTCGATGATGGAGGGTTCAAACCTTATCCCCTTTTTGTGTTGTAATAGATCCATTTTTGGGGGTGAGAACTTAGGATTAACATGTCAAATTTATGCTCAATGTACTCCAAGTGGTTCATGGATGATACATGACAATTTGAATTACCAATTTAACACTTGGAAAAAAAATCATTCATATTTTTAATATATATTCTCATGGCCAATCCAAATCCACAAAACAACATTCTTTAATTCATTAAATATTATTGATTAATTATTGATAAATATATGCATGTTTATGATTATGTGAAGTTATTAGGAAATATTTTTGAAAATATAAAAGGTTTAAAGTTTTCAAATATTAGAATTCTTGGGTTTACTAATACGGGTAAACATCTATAGTCCATAATTTCTTTGTACAAAACTTCATCTCTTTTTTGATCATGTGATTTTTTTTCTCTTTTTGCTATGGTTTCATATCAGATGTAAGATGAATTTGTGTGAAAACTTGATGTATTTAAATATGTTTTATACCCATTTTAATGAGGCTAATTATACTATTTGAATGGACCATATATATGATTTAAGACTAGGAGGTTTTGGAGTAATTTGAACATAGAAAACCACTCACTAATGAATTTGAAGTTGTACACTAGGACAAGAAGGATATTTGGATCATTATATTTCTTATTGATTAGTATTTATTATTCCATGCTAAAGTATGTGCAAATCCAATTGATATTCAGTCTATATTTAATATGCTTTTTGGAAATATTGATAGCACAAAGGTCACCCACTTGAAGAAAAATATTGTTAATTTCAAGTCAAATAATCTTGATGGTGTTAAGAACTCTATAGGGAGGTTTGGGGCTATGATACTATATATATAATTCTAGAGAAAATTTAAAAAATATTAAAATGATATGAATACCATTTCAATAACATTTCTTCTCCTTTAAAATGCTGGGTATTCTTACCACATATTTTATTTATTTATTATGATGTATAGGCAATGCAAGATTCAAAATATATTTTTATTCCTCATCCAACGTCAAGTTTCTTTTTGAATCATGGGGGAGCTTCCAAATATGGAACAAGTTCATCCAAAATTTATCTTAAACTATATAAATATTGAGATGGATAGTTGTATGAGGCAGTTGGAATTTCTTAAAGAAGAACTAAGGTTACTTCTATACGTTTTAAAAATGGGGTCTTAATTTGAAAATGTGTTTTGTATAGATGTAAAATCTTTAGCAGTTTGTGAAGAAGTTTAGTGTAATCAAGAGCATTTTTATGCTCTATAGAATATTGATGAAAGTATTTCACCTAGTGTTACATATGTTCATGTACTTTGACTATTAGTATTATGTTTTTAATATAAAAAATGGATTACTAATTCAAGAGTTGCAAGGACTATGATTATGCATCACCATGTTCTTTCCTACTAAAATCATTAACATAACAAAGTGATATTTTTTATTGGTGGTTATACAACCTCACTTGTTTTAGTTTGTAGTGATGTCACTATTAGAACCACTAAGTTTTGAGAGGTGATTCATTTTTTGAGGTTTGAAATTTATCTTATTTTTGTTTATTACATCACACACACACCAATGACAAGATTGATTATTGATCAAGTTGATAGGTTTCCAAGGTTATTGATGATGGATTTGATGTTATTGCATTAGAATATTTTGACGTATTAGATGATATGTATAATCTAGATGATATCCTCTTATCTTAAAATAAGAAGGGATTTGTTGTTATAGTGGTTGAGTATAATGATACTAGTGAATTACAACATAAATGATTAGTGCATAGTAATTTATGAGCCTTAAGTCACATGAGTCATCTTCATATGTTTACAACTTTTCTATCAATTTTCCTAGTGAAGTGTATGATTGATGCATGTTATAGAAAAATCATATAGAATGCTTTATTAAATATAAAATACAATTTACTTGTTATCCCTTGAAGCCATTTCATAGTGACACTCACAATATTATGCCTATATGTTCTTTGCAAGTAGCTTTTATTTTCTTGATGATATTCTTAGGTTTTCTCTATATATACATATTCAAATCAAAATACAAGGATTTCAATAATATTTATAATTTTAAATTACTAGTAAATAATCGAAGTGGAAATAATATAAATTGCCCAAAGATCAATCATGGAGGAGAGTATGTCAACAATGAGTTTAAGAATATTCTTACCTTTTAGGGAATTTCTTGGAAGTAGTTTCTCACTATACTTCTTAAACAAATGGGATATATAAGAGGATGAATATTATATTATGGATATGGCTTGCTATATTATCTAGCTTAAATATATGAATCTTATATATTGGGGTAAGGTAGTTCATTATATGGTGTACATCATCAAAAGCACATATACTTGTTGTATATACATGTTCTATTAAGTCATGATCCATTTTTAGAGGTGGACAGTAGGGAGGCATTCATTTTGCATTATAAGATTCTTGTATCAATTACATAGGTCTATATTACTATTGCATGATAAACTAAACTATAACCTAAGATCCATAAATACAATATTGTTGGATATGGTGAGGTGTAAAGACATACAAGATTTGTGATCTAACTATTTATGATGTCATTGCTCAAGGATATGGTATGTTTAGAAAGTATTCTCTAATGGATACTTAGGGTATCTCTCATATCCTATATATTGTTATCATATTTTATCTTAGCTAGTATAAATTTGTTATCCTTATAGTCCTAAAAATACTTCAATAGGTTAGTTTGCTTCATCTTCTTCTAATGATTAACTTGTGGACCTATCTTCATATTCTAACAATTAAGATCCTTCTTTTATTCTTGAGTTTATTTTTTATTGTAATATTGATAAAAATAATGTATTATTAATTTTTTATTTGTGGAAAACACCCATTTCAAGGTGCCACTTTTGGGTAAGACCCAAGGATGCAGGGGTATCTATTCTACCAAAATCACCTAGGGATCACACCTGGCCTGCCCCCTTTGGCACACTCAAAGAGCATGACTAAAACAACAAAAACATAAACAACATAAAAAAAAAAAAAACCAACAAATACAAAAAGACAAATAAACATAGACACACAAAAATAATAATAAAAAAATACAAAAACAACAAACAAACAACAAAACAAAAAAATACAATAACAATAAACTACAATAAAACACAAAAAATACATAAAACAACAAAACCATACCAAAACACAAAAAAAACCAAAAACACACACATAAAAAAACAAAACACAAAACCAACCAAACAACACAAAAAACACAAAAATAAAACACAACACAAAAACACACACATCAAAAAATTAAATCAATGAAAAAAATAAATTACATATATGGCCTTTCTAGGTTTACATGCCTTTTAACCAAGAATCAACATAAGAAACATAAGATTGATCTTTCTTATGTGGGGACCTGAAAAACCCTAACTATACCAAAGAGAGGCTAAATCAAAGTAAAAAGGAACTAGGCACCTCTAGTACTAGAGCCATCCAGAGAAAGGATAGAAAGAAGAGCATCATCGGGAGGGTGGATGTAGCAAGTAATATAACCTTTATACAATACCCAATTAGCTAAAGCATCAAAAATCCTATTCTATTCTCTGACCATATGATTGTATTCAGCTTTTAAAATCCCATTTGGATTAATTGAATCTTATCAATAATTATTTTTATTTTCCAATCAACATTATGATTCTTAAAAGGAGTCTTCAATAGATTAATCATGACTTTGGAGTCATATTCAACTAGCACCCTTTGCCAACCAAAATTACCAACCTCTTAAAGACCTTTGAGGATACCATACCCTTTAGTAAGGTTATTGGAAAGGATACCCAAATTCTCAACAAAAATGAAAACCAAGGAACCTTATGAAAGTTTACCAATTCCTCCCATAGTAGCTTTTCTAGGGTTCCCCCTAGAGGATTCATCCATATTGAATTTTCAAAAATCCTTTGGAGGAGGCTACCAACTCTTTGTTCCATCCATATTTTGATTACTCACATTCTTTTTAAGATAGTTACCAACAGTAGAGGGAATATTCAATATTTGCATAACTTGATCCCATCATTGGTAGGAGTCCTAGGGATGATTAAGAAGTTGGATTGATTTAGCTAAGTTGGCAATGGTATTTTGCCAAAATAGTAAATATCATTCCTTTCCTATTTGAAAATCTGATTATTTCTTTTCTTCTAGATATTCCAAGGCAAAATGGTAGTTCCAATCCAAACTAATTGTCTAACAAAATGATCAATAAACATAATGTATTATTGATAAGGGATTATTTCATTCAAATGGAGGTAGTTGAATATGATGATAATTTCATCACTATTTATTAAATTGACTCCATTTAGATGGTGATTTTATCCTTTACTACATCATAATATCAGGTTTACAAAGTAGAATTCAAAAATACCTTTATCATAGGGAGCCTTAATGTGATATTTGCATGAAATAAATGCTATGATATATTAGAGGTGATCCCATACCATTAGTTTGTATAATTAAGAAGTTCTTGTACTGGGTAAGTAGGCACCTCAATATTGGTATGAGAAGATCCATATATTTTTTATTAAATTTGGATTCTCTTGAAGTGAGGTTGATCATGCTATTATCATGATGGTTAGATTATTATTAGTATTATTGCTATTTATGTTGATAATATGACTATCATTGAGAGTTGACCTTTCATAATTTGGACTTTGAAGCTATGACTTTAAGACTTATTTTAGATGATATATTTTGGCTTAATTATTTTTAAGGCATCTATATAGTTCAATATTCTTTGAGAATTTCTCTCTTACATACTAAATATGCTTTAGATATTTGATAGTCATTTAGGATGGATGACTAGAATCCAAATCAAACTTGTTTGCTTTAAGTGTGAAGCTTTAGGATTACTTCTATTACTTTATTGATGTGACTAACTATTAATATTTGGTGGACAATCATATCTATGTTAATCTTATAAAACTAAATATTGCATTTTTTAAATTCTGTTACAAATGCATGCAAAGGCCTTATGAGAGTCTTTAGAAATCTATCAAGAAAATATTATGCTACATAAAAGGTACTTCTAACATGGAAATCCATTATTCTAAAGGAGATATTAATATTTTATAGTTTTAATAAAATGCAAATTAGATTGATGATTAAAATTGTTCTGACACATTTATTTTCTCTTCAATATGGACTTGCTGCTTGGAGTTCAAAGAAATAACACAATACATATTTTCTTCTTTAGAGAAGTGTAGTATTGTGGTGCCATTATAGTTGATAAACATATTAAGTGGATGTGGATATTTATTGAGTGATTAAATATTCCTCAATAGACCTATCAAATTAAAATTTATATGCATTACATTTGATAACTTTAGATTTAGGGCTAATTTGTGTTAGTGTATAATTTTGTAAATTGTAAATATTTTGACAAAAATCATATTCGAGGTTACCTTCATTGCTTTATGATATCATATTAGCATGAGATAGATTTTATTAAATGTGTATTTTCAATAATATAATATCTTAGTGGACCCCATCTAGCTTAATAAGAAATGTTGAAAAGTATTATGTTTCACTTTGGGTATGATGAATGTATACTTGTATTCTACCATTATTTTATTACACAAACACCTTCACCTTGAGAATTGATCCATGTATTATATTGTAATTTTTTTTGGGTAGATTGATATATTAAAATGGGTTTTAAAAGGGCCCCAAAACCTTATTATTGAAAGTGCAACATTATAGCCAAAAAACCAACAAGGGGTTAAAAAACAAAATGGTAATCCCGTAGGGAAGATCCCAGCCATGAAGGTAAAATAAATTCAAGAAGAAACCAGAACATAGAAAACAAAAATAGGGAAGATACCAACTATGAAGGCAAACAAAATTTGGGAAGAACCCAGAACATAGAAACCAGAAATAGGTAAATTCTACAACAAAACCAAAGATTTATGAACACAAACACAATAAATAAGCCTTCAATGATCTTTACCTAATATTTAGAGACATTGCTTCTATTTTTACAAAGTTGCTTGAGTTGGACCTGAAGCTCCATGGTTTTGGTAGCTTGATTATAGATCATACAAGTAGCCCTAGCAGCATTGATAACAATGGTAAGGTTGACTGTAGTGTTTACTATGTGGGTGAGGATAGAGTTTTGAAGCATGATAACAGAACTTGCCTTCAGTGTATTTTCATCATCAAAATTCTGAGTAGGTATCACCTTTGAAGGATACCCCTTGATCTTCACCTTCTTGGAGCTTTCAAAGAACTAAGCTTTGCTTGTGCTTTCCTCATGTTTGAGCTTCCTCAAAGAAAAATTTTGTATCTCAAAACCAGAAAAATAAGACTCCTACTTGATGGAACCAAGGGTCTTCAATTTTGGTTTATGGGAGACAAACTCAGGGTCACCCTCATTGCTAGGTACCTCAGTGACAGGGGTGACATGGCTAGGACTTCTCATAGGTGGGTTATAAGGGTTACAAGTTATGATGGTTTCTTAAGGCGCTCATCTAGGGCATGCTTGTAAAGGATCAAGTACAAACCTTGATGGGTTGGGTGGGTAGAATTTTTCTTTTTGATGCTTTCAATGGATAGTTCGATGGATCAAAATAGGTAATCATGAATATTAATAAGATTAATATCCCTAAGGTGATTTAGGAATGCAAGATGGAATCTATGTAAGGGTAGGTTTATGTTGTCAACTATCACATCCTACATAATGGGGACCATCACCCAATACCAGGGTGAGGGAAGTGAAGTAGGAAATAATGGTGCACCAAATGATGATAAACAATGCACGTATCTATGTTATATCACTTATGACCATCAAAAGAAAGCATGCAAGTAAGAAGGAAAGATAAAAAATAACAAGAAATGAAGCAAAGAAAATGGATTTATTATTAATCGAGCAAATCAGATCCAATTTACAAAATTTTCCCTTTGAGGGCTCAAATTATTGATACAAATTTTTACAAATCGGGTGCCCAAGGATCAAAATCCTTCAAGTAACTCGGGTGCACATCCAATGTCTTTCCTCATACCCACAATCGAGGTGGGTAGGAAAATGCTATCACCGCTTGTATATTTGATCTATATGTCTTGTGATCCTTGCTAATGCACTGTAAGAACATACATCTGCACACAAGAAAACCATAAATGTCAAATAGCAAGTGCGTATGGTGAAAAACATGCAATCCCTAGAGGCACCAAATGAATAGTAATGAGAATGTACATTAAATAAAATCCAAATGACTTGAAATTTTAGAGGTATCTAAATGGTTTTGGGAAGATATCACCAGAAATTGCACCAAAATTGCATCCGATCAGGCTTCGTAATTGTAGTGATCGTTCGCAACCTGCAAAACCTAAAGCAAACAATTTTTTCCCATACACATATTCAAAACACACAAAAAATAGATAAAATACATAAAATTTTATTTTAAGAAAAACCATATGATCAGATTTGAAAAATCAATAACAATTTAGGTGTTTCTCCAGATGACCGCCGTAGACCTGCATGAGACCTTGCAAAACACTAAAATTGTGATATCTCGGCCAATATAGCTTAGAATGATGTGAATTTTGAACTGCAGCATAATATGCACATGTATAAAATAAATAATTAAAAAAATATCATAAAATTATTCACATATTTCTATTCGTCATAGGGTGGGACGAATAGGACTGTCACAAATTAGGGGGCATCCGAGGGTGGGACGCCCATCGATTCTACCTATATTTTACCACCAATTCCATTGCAAAATGGTCCAAAATACTCTAAGGGGTATTTTTGTCAAATTTGGTGAGGAAATTAACTCATATGGTTCGGTTATGTGACAAATTACGCTTACTATTTCACTCGCAAACCTCCTTCGTTAGGTAGAGATTCCGAGGGAAAAATGGGCATAAAAGGTGAAAGAAAATCTTAGCAGCACTTTGTTGCTTTGTCTAAAACTCCTCTCTATCTTTTGTGTGGAAAATGCATACACTTTATAGCCCAAGGAGGCTCATGAATCAATAGGCATGCGATGGCATTCAAGGCAAGAGGCGTCACTTGGCTGCCAGGGTGACATGCATTGGAGGGGGAAGTGAATCTCCTAAATTGACCTCCCTTATGGAGCAAGGTATTAAGATGCTACATGATCTAGTAGGCAAAAAATATAATCATTTTCATGTGCCTTTGTTCATATTTGACTTTTTTTTGTCAAACCTGCTATTCTCTCCACCCTGGGATGAATGCTGCTATTCGATCTAGGGTGGGATGAATAGGTATTGTATTCATCCCAGGGTGTGAGGAATAGAACCAAGGTGTCCAAAAGGTCCCAAAAATAGCCTATAACCATCCAAAACCTTGCACAAAGTGGTTAGAACCATTATATACCTTTTGAGGGTTGCCCTAGGGGCCTTGGTGTGTCATTTTAGCTGTTGCTTTCGGTAGCATAATTGGATTGACTAGATTTTAGTGTCTACAGGAAGAGATGAACAAAAAATCCCATAATTCTACCAAATAATATTCTTACCTTTATCTACTAAAAATTTAATCTCTATTGCAAAATTATTTCTATCCCTTTTGATGGTGTGCCTGTTGGCTAGAAACCTAGAAACATTTGCCAACAAATAAATATTGATTACAAATTCTAAGCTGCAAACAACAACACACCCTTTTTTCCAAGATTTAACAATGTCTCATGAAACGTCTTCATCATGGCCATAATTTCTTCAAAAATAGAATAAATCTGTGAGACCTTAGGATATCTTCACTCACAGGTTCCAATTGTAGGGTCTCAAGTTCAAGAAGGGCCACGGTAAATTTGTAGGAAATGGATTGAGGATAGGGAAACAAGAGGGAATGATGACTTAAACCACTATTTCCATAATAATTATAGACATCGATCATGCAGAAGATTCTAGATTGAGATAAATCTAGATACCATTGCATGTATCTATTGGTGGAAATGATTGATTCACATAACTTGATGAAATAAAAAATTTCCAAATGGGAAAGGTACAAGCAAGCATGGTTAAAGTCATCGATCATAAAATTACTAGGAGAAAAGGATCCTTAGAAAATATATAAGTCAAGAGAAAAAATGAGGCACTTTGGTAGAGGTAAACACTAGTGAATAACTAGACATTAGGATGGTCATCGAACACAGGCCAACCAATAGGACTGGGAGGATGAGACATGGCTTAATAGGAAAGGGTGAAGGGGTGACAAGGGTGGGTGATAGAGTGAGACCTGGCTTGGTGGGGAAGGGTGAAGGGGTGACAAGGCTAGACATGGTTTGGCAGGTAAGGGTGAGGGGATGATAGGGATGGATGATAGGGAAAGAGAAAAATACCATGTGATAGGAAAGCAGATGGCATAGATGAAAAGGGTGGATGATCCAAATAAGAAAAAATAATAACCATAAAAAATATATAGAAAGGATCACTAGAAAAATCATTAGCATGGAGTTCCAATTCAGATCAAGGGTTAGCCTTACATCGAATAAGTTATGATAGCTAATTTACAACAAGGTAAGCCATATCAGGTCAAAGGTAGGGATCTCAACCCAAGTAACCAAAAGGAAGGTTTTAACCAACATGAGAGTAATCATAGATGGAGGCATCAATGAGGGATTGAGGAAACTCATTATTCCAAATGTTTAGGGATTCCATGTTGACCCCTAGATTGGCCATAGAGTTAGTAGCTCGATTAGCTTCTCTATAGACATGTTGAATGGTGGATTTAGGCAAGTGGTGGAGCATTTTGGCTTCTAAAACAATATTGATGATTCTACATGTTGGTTATTTATCTCTTCTAATATAATGAATTACATTTAAGAAATCACCTTTTATGATGAGTCTACAATGGAACCTTTCCACAATAATTATATATCAAAGGAGAGATTTTGCTTCAGTAATATGGTTGGTCTAAATGCCCAAGTTTTCAGTGAAGGCAATGATGATTCTATCATTGTGATCACAAAAAATAACCCCTCCTCTAGATCTACCAGGGTTGCCTTTGGAATATCCATCAAAGTTTAATTTTAGACAACCTTCAAGAGGGGGACTCCATTTGGCATTAAATTTATTGTTGGTATAAGATGAAGACCTTGAAATATGAGGAATCAAGTTAAAATAAGCAACAATGGTGGCCTCAATTCCATAATTGGGTGCTTTGGAGTAGAATATGAGTTGGGTGTGTTTAGAAGCAAAACAAAGCACTTTGTTGCCAACAGATATGAGATCTTTAGACAGATTTTAAAAGGCTTTATTATTACGCTCCAGCCAAAATTTCCAAAGGAAATAATGAAGGCAAATTGTCCGCAGGGACTTGAGCTTGAGATTTTTAAAGGGTTGGGCCATTGAGTAAAGAACTCCACAAGAGAATTAGGTTGAACCCAGGATGTAATAAAAGTGTTTAAAAGGAATTTAAGGATTGCAACTGAGAATATACACTATATTAAAAGGTGGTGGATGGACTTCCAACCAAATAAGCACTTATAGTAACGGTTAGGGATGATGAGGCCACACTTCATGAGGTTGTCAATATATTGTAATATATTAAAATGTTATTTGGATAATTATTGGAATATTTTCCATAATATCATGCATAGTATTTGAAATTGTGCTTGAATATTATCTATATATTGGTTAAAGATATTTTTATTTTCAGTGAAGTATTTTGATGTCCAAGGGCATCATATAAAATATTTTGTATTTCATTCTTAATATTTATATTTCTTTTATTTTTTGTTTTGAATCTAAGTGACATTTGGATTCTACTTGTGTCTTTTCATATTATGAATTTTTATATGCTCATGGGTGAAACCATTCATTGGTGCATATTATCTCTTCACATTCATGGAATTAGAAAATTTTAGATGCCTACAATCTCTATTTATATATTAACAACAAGAAATAATAATTTTTTACTTATTTGATATTTTAATGCATGAATTACTTGTGTCTATAATATTGGGTATGTATTGTCCCTTTCTTAGTGCTTTTAGTGGCGTAAAAGGTTTAAAATGATTGTGGCATGGTGGTTATAGGGGCGGACTGCGTGAAGATCTGTGTGGAGGCTTTTGGGGCGGACAACGCAAAATACTGTGGCGGCCATAAAAGCTGGATAGCCTACCCGGATTCGTGGCGGCTACCGATTCCACCATGTAAATTCAAAAAAAAAGAAAAAAGAAAAAAGAAAAAAGAAAAATATTGGGTATGTAAGTTATTTAGATCATATGATGATTTAATTATTCAATATACAAAACAAGGGTCTACAATATAATTAATTAGATATGAAAACACATCATATTAGAATCAATCAATGACTTTTAAGAGTTTACTTCAACGATACTAGTCATTTTTTATATTCTAGGAAACTTCAAAAGTTTCCTATTTATTTTTAGCTAATTAGTAGTAGACTATATACTTGCTTGTGAAACCTTATATTGAAAGTGTAATATGAATTATGACCAAGGTTGACATTGTATGATGTAATACTCTGTAGGCCTATGGGTAATCATTATACAAACGAAATTAATTAATTTTATATTACTTAATTATATAATCCCTATGGATTGTAGTTAACATTTCTATGGTTAGAATAACCTTATAACTTAAATTTAACCTAAAGTCTTATTATTATGTGGACTTAGATTGACTTGTTTATGTAATTGGGATTTTTACATTGGTCCAAATACCCCCACATTAGAGTGTTGTGATCCTTATCTATAGATAATACAATGATCATTTATGGTGATGAAGGGCATCCACCAATTCTATATATATTTCTTTCATTTTCTTCTTTTTATGATTTTTGTATGATATTTGAGTGGATGTATTAATTTTGTTCATTTTTGAAAATAACTATGAATTCCAACACCTTTTAGCAGATATTTCATATCTATAGGTATATTCTATCCATCTCATTATTTATTAGTATACTATATTATATTTTCAATTTTCTATAAATTTTCTAACTATCAATACTTATATTTCCATCCTCAAAATATAACTTAAGTGTATTTTACCATTAGTTTAATGAAAATACACAAGTATTCTAAAACAAGACTCTTTCTATATTATGATATTAATGACCATATTAATCATGATCCTTGTTTCACCATATTAATTTTATCCTCAATATTTTAGGTCTTTTCTAATTTCATGCATTTAGATATGATTATGTGTTTCCAATTGCCCTTATAATGCTTGAGATTACTCAAATTATAGGAAACTCCATAGGACAACTAGGTCAATTATGTCACATATACCACAAATTATAAAAAATGAAAATGGTATAGGTAAGGGTCAGTAAAATGAAGAATAGAATGTATCTAGTAAATAAATGTAATATTATTCTCTACTATTACATTTATTTATCCTTGAAACTCTTTTCAAAGTTCCTTGTTTCGAAGAGATTTATTTATATAACTCTGATCTCTAAAAAAGGTTTAGTTATGCATTTAATATTTATAACATACCTCATTGTCCTTGTACTTTTATTTATCCTAAACTTGTTTATTTTCATTTATTCATTGATCATAATTCTTCCATGATATTCTTAAAATTCATTATAATAAATCTCAAAATGATAGAAAGTTGAATTATGTAAACATAGTTCTCAAGCTTTAGTTGTATATATAATATTATTTAACTGCAATATGTCCTATAGATTTATAACATATACATGAAAATATCATTCATAGCATATATAAATTTATAGGACAAAATGATCTTAACAATTAGTGCACTATCATGACTAGATATTTTCTATCCAGTATCATTGTCTTTACATTAATCATAAATATATCCAAATGATTTATGATTAAATAATTATGGAATAAGAGATGAGAAAATTTTAGGGGGAAGTTCATCACATCATTGGTCACATAACCATGTTTACCTCTATTATTGGGAAGGCAAAGACAAATATACAAAATATATTATCTCTTTGTGGAATCTCAAAAGTATTGTTGACATTATTTTGTAGCACTTGTCCATGAATCTAAAAAAATTAGGCATTTTGAAGATAGTTGTGTCACTTGCTATTGCACTTCATATGTCCTTGATTATAAAAGTACACATAAGTATTGTACCTTGGCATTACCTTGGGATTTGCAATTTTGAAGGAGCATAAAATAGGGAAATCATATACTAGACACCTCATAAAGTCCTCTATAATTTATCTAAGTATAGAACAAGTACTATTTTACCTGTAAAAGGTGTCGATTGGCTCAAGGAAGAGCCTCACTTACAAAAGGTTTTGATTGCCTCCAAGGAATTATTGCTAGCAAAGTGACTCAATGTTACAACACCAATATATCCAAGTCGACTATATTTCCAAGTTTCACTTATTCATTGATTTATTATTATAAATAAAAGTAGGTTAATTTATTTGGAATCATCTATCATATTAATTCTAATTGCGTATTCACAACAAGAGACTTAGACCTCTCTAAGTGGTAAAGTACTTCGCCCTCCTAAAGTGGAAAATAATATTTGAATTCCTTATTCGTATTATTGTTTACACTATTTTTGGAAGAATTTTGCTTCAAGTGGTATCAGAGCTGTTATGATCTAAATCTAGTATCATTGCATCAACTAATCGCTCTCATTTCATTCGCCTTTTCCTGGTACAAGGAGGATGTTTTTTTGCGAAGCAAAAATTACCTTACAACATAGCACAATGATATTGGTCAAGGAAATCACAGTGAAATAATTTATAGCATAAAATTTCTAAGTGTCCTCTCATGTGATCATCTATGGAGATCGAAAGAAGTCTGGTTGGAATTTTGTGGTGCTTCATAAATTTTTTATTGTCTTAAAGCAGTCCAATAGTTTACAGTGTATTTTATCATGTGACCATCAACGAATATCGAAAGAAGTCTGGATGAAACTTTGTGGTGCTTCATCAAATTTTGAGCATCTTAGAGTAGTTTAGTTTTTTACAGTCTCAGCAGAAGTGCAACCATCGAAAAATTCATGAGCATTATTTTATCAATATTTTAAGGTTTAAAGAGCAACAAGAAATTAATTAATAATAAATTTATGAAATATGAGGAGATTTTGATTCGTGCACATCTAAATAAAATCACAACAAACCTAAGCATATGTCGTTCAAGTACGTGCTTCCATTTATTCTTAAACTACATAAGTAACTGCAAGATTATTAAATATTTGTTGGAATTACAAACAACACGATTGCTTTGCTGGTGTGTTAATTCAGTCGTCACAGTTGATATATCCTAGTGGATAGCGTTGTAGAAAAATTACAAAAGGCAGACATAGAAAGCAACAATGACAACAAATAATATATTAATTCAACCAATCCATGCATAATAGGTACCTTATAAATTAGAAATTTCTAAGGTTTTTATGGATAATTTATATTATAATTTTGTGGTTATAAGAATTTAGAAATCCCATATTCTTCGTGTGGGTTAAATCATACTCTATATCATTGAGGAATTGCAATCATATTGTTGTGATGTTCATCACATGAGTTCCTATCACCCACACTGTAACCATACTAGTTGTCATTTATCCACGTGTCATTTGTCATCCATTTTGGGTTATTTCTCCATGAATTTGTAGGTTTTGGTTTCATGATGTCCAATTATATTTACTAGTCATGGTGTCTATTTGGTTTGCTCAAGTGTTTATGTGCAGCCATCTACAAAATACAAACTTATGTTTTATTATATCTATATTAGTCTAATCATCAAGTCCAGGTAAGTGTCTTGTCCATGTATTACCCCGTGTGACATATCAGCTAGTGCATCATCCACAATTTATAGTTTGTATACCTAATACGAGTCTACCATGTCAGTATTGTCCTTAGTAGTCCAATTCCAAATATTGTTTGGTCTTAAGAGTCACCTCATCAGTAGTGTCATCATCTTCTTAAAAGTTGTGTCAACAATAGTGAAGTTGTATCGTGAAGATTCAAGCTACGTGTGAATATTCCAGCCACTAAAGTGAAAGTATCACTTAGTTGAAACTACAAATTTCTAGCCATTTGGAGATAAAATCAAATCAAATAAAGATGCTAGATTACTAGTTGTTTGAATATAATAGTCATTGATTTGAAGAATAAAGTAGTCATTGAATATTTTTATCCATGGAGCAAATAACAAAGTTTTTCTCTACAAGTAAAACAACTACATGAGTTCTAGGTGGAATAGAGGACAAAACAGAAGATTAAATAGCACAAATATTCCAAACAAAGTACCAATAAATCCACCAAGAAGACCTTCTGTAAAATAAAGGTATGCAACATAATTCTCCTTTATGCATTAATATTTTTAACCCCAACCACCCTTCTATTAACCCCATGGCTCCTTCCAACTCATCCAACTCATCCCAAGAAAATCTCACACATGAGGAAATAGTAATCCCTACTACATGTAACCAAGAATTACAAGAGTGTCTGTCTAAAATAACTACTAATATGAACAATATGTCAATAATTCTTAGACAACTAGTAAATAAACAAAACCTTGAACCTCCTTCCTCTCCAACTAATTCCCATAGACAAAATGATACTGAGGATCAAGCTCCTCCCATAGGTCACAATGATCCCAACCAAGATACAAGGGAAGTTTCTCAATATGCAAGATGGCCTATAGGTGTTAATATTCCATGTACTGATATGCCCAACTTTGAGGGTGGGGATCCACATGGTTGGTTAGCTAAAATGGAGGGTATCCTACACTTATATCATATTTTGAAAGCCGAAAAAGTTTCTTACGCCTCTTCCAAATTAGGTATAGAAGCTTACCAATGGTTCTCTTGGCAGCAATGTCAACATAATCATCCCATATTATGGCCTGAATTTAAATATATTTTCCTCAAGATATTTGATGAAGGTAGTTCTTCTTCCTACATTGTTCACCTATTGGGGCTCAAACAAACTGGTTCTGTCCAAGATTATGTTTTAGAGTTCACAAGTCTTCTCGCTTATACGAAATATGTAAACACTTTTGTGGTGGTTTTTGCCTTTCGACATGGTTTGAAAGAAAATATTCAACTCGAAGTGGACTTACATGATCCATACACTTTGGATGATACTATAAGGATTGCTAAGCTTGCTGAAAAGAAGTTTCAAAATTGGACATCTTCTAGATGAGACTCTAATACACGTCCTCAATATCGCAATAATTCCTTTCACAAAAATGAACAACCATCAAGATATTTCTACTTTAAATGTCGCAATCATCATCCCAAAGAGCAAGCATGTGTACCACATCAAACCTTTCAAATAGAGTACAAAAATAAAGATGAAGAAGAAGTAGAGGATATCATTCAGCAAGAGTCACCCATAGAACAAATCTCAGCAGATACTAGTGAAGTAACATTAGAAGAGGACACTATGGCTATTTCAGTGCATGCTCTTATGGGGTTAACAACTCATCATACAATCAAGGTACCAAGATTTATTAGGAAAAAATGTATACATGTGTTGATTGATTCAAGTAGTACTCATAACTTTATTGACATCAAGACTACTAAAGCATTGAACTTGCACATTAATTCTTCCAATCAAGATAAGTTTCAAGTTTTAATTGCAAATGGAGGAAATGCTCAATGTATTGGTAGAACATATCCCATTTCAATACAAATGGGAAGTTACACCTGGTGAGGAACTCTCTTCGTTATGAGTTTGGGAAGTTTAGATGTTATTTTGGGTGTTGAATGGTTAGAACAACTAGACACTATTAGTTTTAACTTTCAAAAACTATTTGTGGAATGGAAATAAAATAGGAAGACTATTCACCTCCAAGGAATTCAAACTCCACCATCAAAGGTAGTGAGTTCCCACAACATGGAAAAAATATTAAAGAAAGGAGGTTATGGATTCATAGCTCAAATCAATTACATGGAAGTGCAAGCACAAGATACCCTGGTAATTCCCTCAAAGGATCTTCAAGATATTGTGGCTAACTATGATGAAGTTTTCAATGAACCAAAAGGGCTACCTCCCAAGTGATCTCATGACCATGCCATACATATTGTCCCTGGAAGTATCCCTCCTAATGTACGTCCTTATCGATACCCTCAACCTCAAAAAATAGAAATTGAAAATATTGTCCAAGAACTATTAGAACATGGAGTCATTCGTCATAGCACTAGTCCTTATTCATCACCAGTGGTTTTGGCCCATTGTAAAGATAATTCTTGGCATATGTGTCCTGATTTTTGGTCCCTCAATAAAATCACAATCAAGGACAAGTTCCCTATCCCTGTCATAGATGATTTATTAGATGAATTGCATGGTGCTAAATTCTTCACAAAATTGGATCTATGTTCAGGTTTTCATCAAATCAGAGTAAGAGATGAGGACATTCCCAAAACTACCTTTCATACTCATGAAGGTCATTATGAGTTCTTAGTCATGCCTTTTGGTCTCACCAATGCCCCCTCCACCTTCCAAAGTCTCATGAACCATGTCTTTCATCCATTTCTTCACAAATTTATCTTAGTCTTCTTCGATGATATTTTAATATATAGTAAATCATGGAAGGATCATTTGATGCATGTGGGGAAAGTTCTTCATGTTTTACATAAGGAGAAACTTTTTGTCAAATGCTCCAAGTGTTCTTTTGGTGTTCAAGAAGTTGAATATTTGGGTCATATCGTTTCTCATGAAGGTGTTAAAGTGGATCCTAATAAAATTAAAGCCATTCAGGATTGGCCTTTACCCAAAACCATCAAGAAACTTCATGGTTTTTTGGGCCTTACAGGTTACTATCACAAGTTTATTTGCAATTATGGTAAAATTGCAGCTCCTCTCACCACCCTCACAAAAAAGGATACCTTTCACTGGTCGGATGTGGCCACTCAAGCATTCATGGCACTCAAGGAAGCTATGTGCACTACTCCAATTTTGGAAACTCTAGATTTTCACAAACCATTTGTTATTGAATGTGATGCTTTAGGAATAGGTATTGGGGCAGTATTAATGCAAGATGGTCATCCCTTGGCATTCAAAAGCAAGCAAATTTTAGGTAAAAATTTGGGAAGGTCCACATATGAGAAAGAAATGTTGGCTATTCTACATGCAGTCGAGAAATGGAGACACTACTTAATCAACAATTGTTTCATCATAAAAATAGATCATAGTAGTCTCAAGCACTTTCTAGAACAACACTTTTCCTATCCAGAGCAAAACAAGTGGCTGAAAAAGTTATTGGGATATGATTTCATTATTGAGTATAAGAAGGGCAAAGAAAATGTGGTAGCAGATGCATTATCTCATAAATATGAAGATGAAGTTTCCATCAATGCCATTTTGGGTCCTTGTTCTCAATGGGTTTCTCAGCTCCAAGAAGAATGGTTGGTGAACACTGAAACTACTCAAATTATTCAAGATTTGATTCTAGGATCATCCAAGCATCCTCATTTTTCATATAGTGACAAGGTGTTAAGAAAGAAATATCGCATTTACATTCCATAAAGTTCCATTATTAAATCCATGGTCCTTGAAGAATCACATGCTTCTCCATCAGCAGGGCACTCAATATTTTTGAAGACATATATGCGGGTAAAACAATCCTTTTATTGGAAAGGATTGAAATATGATGTCAAGATATTTGTTGCTGAATGTGAAGTATGCCAATGCAATAAGGGTGAAATAGTCAAATCTCTAGGACTTATTCAACCATTACCAATTTTTGACTGCCAATGGGAACACATATCAATGGATTTTATTGAAGGTCTTCCCAAATCAGAAGGTAAAATAGTGATTTTTGTGGTAGTGGATCGTCTCTCCAAGTATGCTCACTTCAATGCTCTACAACACCCATATTCAGCAAGCAAAGTGGCTAAGGTATTTATGGACTCCATTTTCAAGTTACATGGAATACCCAAAAATATTGTAAGTGATCGTGATCCCATCTTTACTAGCAATTTTTGGCTAGAATTATTTTGTCTTAGTGGTACCAAATTAAATATGTCTTCTACATACCATCCTCAAACAGATGGCCAAACTAAAATTGTTAACAAATGTTTGGGTACCTATCTACGATGCTTTTCTCAAGATAAGCAGTATCAATGGAGTCACTAGCTTTCATTAGCAGAATGGTGGTACAACACTTTGTACCATTATTCCATCAAGATGTCCCCATTTGAAGCATTGTATGGGTTAAAACCACCAACAATAACATATTATGTTCCAGGATCTTCCAAAGTAGCTCAAGTAGATGATTGGTTCCAACACCGATAGACAATGCTTAACATTCTCAAAGATAATTTGATCTAGGTACAAAATCGTATGAAGCAACAAAAATATTCACATCATTTAGAGCGATAATTAAATATAGGAGATATGGTTTTCTTACGTCTGCAACCTTACAAACAAGTGTCATTAAATATCAAGACTAGTCAAAAGTTGGCTCCAAGATTTTATGGTCCTTACAAGATAGTTCGTCGTATAGGCAAAGTAGCATATCAACTAGAGCTTCCTCTCTCATCCCGTATACATCTAGTATTTCATATTTTGTGTCTCAAAAAGGTGATTGGACAAAGAGTACACTCTTAGTCAGAGCTTCTAGTACTTGATGAAGAAGGACGTATATATCTTCAACCGAAAGCAATATTGCAAAGCAGATCACGTCATCTTCGATCTCACCACATCAAATAATTTCTAATCAAATGGTAGGACCTACCAATAGAAGATGCTACATGGGAAATAGAAAGTATTTTTGAGTCATTTATAGCTTTGAGGACAAAGCTTTCTGAGGAGAGGAGCCATGTTACAACACCAATATAGCCAAGTCGGCTATATTTCCAAGTTTCACTTATTCATTGATTTATTATTATAAATAGAAGTAGGTTGATTTATTTGGAATTATCTATCATCTTAATTCTGATTGTGTATTCGCAACAAGAGACTTAGCCCTCTCTAAGTGGAAAAGGACTTAGCCCTCCTAAAGTGGCAAATAATATTTGAATTCCTCATTCGTATTATTGTTTGTATTTTTATGGAGCAAATTACTCAAGAACACCTAGCGATTTACTTGTAAAAGCAAGCAATTCACTTGGTAATTGGAGTGAATCCCTTGATACGTCATAGTGAGGTAAAATTGAAGGTATTAATCCCAAGGAAAATATTTTGAGAGTGACATTTTTATATGAAGTGGTGTGCTAAGTCATTTTAAAATTCTTCTGACTCTACTAAAGGTATAATTAGAGATATGTAACATTTGGTGGTGCATAATTTTGCTGAAGATGCCTCTACATATTTTGTTTTACTAGGAGTAGTTATTTCTCATGTTAGTAATATAGAGGTGAAATTTGACTATAAATAGGATCCTAGGATTCCATTTTATTCACCTTTTTGCCATGAGAATTTAGAGCCCCACTCTGTGAAATTCACATTGTGATTTGAACTCATGAGATTGTAAGAAATTAGCAAGTCCTTATTTATTTTATCAGTGGCACCACCCTCATTGTATGCTATGTGCACAAATATTGTGGTATTTTCCTTTAATCCAATCTTGTTATTCATTTATTAATTTCATATCTAGTTAATGTGTGGACATTGATGTTATTGAAATTATTATGTGTTGATTGATCACACACGTTCCTCACTATGGTTTAAACCTATATTTTCTTTGGATCACATGCACCTTTAATATTTCATGCTTGTTTATTTTTCACACTTTACTATTCATGCATTTAGTTTAGATTAGTGTAGGAGTATTCCGTGAGGATAATGGAAAGTTGACCTAAATCTAAAGATTGGGATAAGCCATTGACACTCTCTTCCAAAATTTTTAAAACTAGAATTTGGGTGCAAACACTAAATTAGAAGTTAGGACAATTCCCTAGCAAACATAGTTTCTAGCATGCCTGGTGTTTTACTTAATTTAGCTAAAATTTCATGATTTTTGGGCACATTCATCATGGTTGAAGTGATTGGATCAAAATTAAGTGATCTTATTTCTAAGTCTAGTTTTAGGAAGCAATTTGCTCTAGAATTAGAGTGATTTTCTCCATATGAGAAAATCACCAAAATAAATTTCTCAGTCTAGTTTTGCAAGTGATTCTCTTTGGATTACAAGTGATTCACTCCAAATTACGAATAATTTTCTTAAAGTTCCTACACTTTCATAAGTTGAACACAAATTAATTCATCAAGATCATGGACTTTATTTACAATGCTCAATCTCCAATTGACCTTAAAAATTTATTATTTTTGTTATTGTGCTTAAATTTTGTAGGTACTTTGTGAATGGAGAATCCTATATGAACTCTAGAATTTTAAATGTTTTTGCAAAGATGAAAACACAAACAACATTAGAGTACCATCAAATCTTACATCTGATCTCATATATGCATCTATCATGGACATAAAGCATTTAAATATATTTTGAGCTATTTCATCCAAAACATAAATCTACAAGTGATTTGCTCAATTCAATGAGTGAAGCATCCAAAATAATAAAATTTTATGAAATTAGATTTGACAAGAGAATCGCTTCAACTTTGAGAAGTGATTCACTAGGAAAGATAATATTCTTCCTCTCTCTTTATTTCCCTCTTGAAAAGGAAATTCTCTCTAGTTTCAAAGCAATTTTATTAGAATAGTTTGCTTGGATCCTTTTCAAATGCAATTTTTCTAAGTTCAAATTTGCAATTCAATTGCCTAAAAATATGAGCAAACCATTTGAATTTGTTAGCAGATCAATCAATTTTACAACCAAATTTTAAGAAATTAATTTATGCTAACAGATTACCTAAAATTACAAGTGAATCACTTGATTTTGTAAGAAAATCACTCTAGTTTTTTTGTGAATTTATCCATAGGCAAAATTTAAAAATTTTACCCTAAGATTATGTTAATGTATTTTCATATGGGAGAGCTAATAAATACATGCTTGAATATTAAAAAATAGGGAGAGAATATCAATCAACAAATATATTTTATTATTATCAATGAACATAAAGGGGAAATGAATGGAACAATTCATCACATGGGTGCATTTGAATGACAAGTTTTAGGGTATTCTAGCATCTAATATTGTTCTCTCACAAGGGTAAATTCCCTATGGTTAACCCTATCAATAAAATCTTTAAATCCCTAAAAATTAGTTTCTTATTCTAGCAAATGAGCTACTCATTTGCTTTAGCAAGCAAAAATTGATCCAATATAGTATCAACTTATCACATACAAACCCCCTTTATGGTGTATCCATCGATGTAAATAAACCCAAAAAACATTCACTTTTTGAAATCCAATACCATGTTGGTAGCATGGACCCAACACCTATCTCTAATGCTCAAAACATCACTCCCATAAATATTTATTCAATATAAATCCCACCTAGATCTAGTTTGTTAGATATATCTAATATTTCACTTAGTCTATGACTCTCAATGTAGGGTATTTACGGAAAATCCAAAATCAAAATCAAGGTCTTTCACAAATTGCTCAAGTGTTTTAGCTGCAATCTTACTGTAGTGGTAAGGACTATGGCCTCTCTTTAATAGATCCAAGGTTCAAACTCCACATAGTATGAGGGGATCAAAAACCCTCATAAAAACCTATGTAAACTCATTGAAATGATACTCAAGTGTTAGCTAGACAAATTGGGTCATAAAAGTCCTATAGAAACACCTAAGAGCCAACACCATATCTAATTATCTAGTCTTACAAAAATGTGCAAGTTCCACCTCATCCAAATCAATAAGTCCCATAATAAGGTCTATATTACCTTCCTCCAAATCAATAGTGCAGTTATTAAAAATTCCAAATTTATTGTCTTCTACATCATTATCTCCCATATTATTATCTTCCTTATCTGTAACCACCAAAAAGGCTTGCTATCTAGTATATCTATTGCAATTGACAAAAAGGACACAAATAGACATGCATAAGTTGACAACAAGAAATAAAATGAATACAATGAATCTTTTATTAATTTCTATGGAGTCAAATTACAATTTCGTCCCTCTTAGGGATAACCATTTGATACAACAATTACAATAGCATCTCTAATCCCTCTCAAGGGTAGATGCAATCAAAATATCTTTTAGGATGACACGAACTACTCCAAGGTGTCGATGACCTTCTTCTCCACGATTAGAGGAATTTTCTATGTTGAATGGCACAACCTTGTTAATCCTGCATTCAAGAAACAACAAGAAACAATTAGCAACAAAGGAGGCCTCTCTTGATGAGGCTTTTAGGAGACACAATATCAAGAAATGGCATAAAGAACATGAAATCAAGAAAGTAGATAAAGGTATGCTAATATAATTATAACATGATAATATGCCATTAGAAACATGCAAGAAACATATATAAACCTATCTAAGGTCCTAATTAATCAAATGAAAGCATTATAACATGAAAAATATCCATTATGCCCTACTTGCAATTATGAAGGAAACATGTATCAAAATCCTAATTTATATGGTCAAAAATCTTTAGGAATGTAAATAAACCAGTAAAATGACTAATCTAACATACTAAAGCAAATTGTAAAACTGAGAGTCAAGGAAATGGGGGATTATACCTTGATCACGGCTCTATGGAGTGATGAGCACTATTAGCCATGATTGACAGTTGTGGCAAGGCATGAAGTGTACTTGCCCTCCAAATCAGGGGTCAAATCCTCAAATCTCCTTGCCAAATTGATGGTCAAGGATCACCTCTATGTCCTCTAATAGGTTTATCAGTTGAATTGTTCTAATGATGCATAGATGGTGAGAATTCATGTTTTTTGGATCTTCTAGATTCCTAGGACCTCCATGGATTGAATTGTAATGACAAAGATTAATCTCAAGGAACAAAAGTGAGTGTATATCTCGACAAGGATTTGCCACTCAATTGCTTATGGCTCTCTCTCTTATTTCTCCAATTTGGAGAGGGAGTTTATAGCACTTGCCTAGGGTTAGGGGTGGATTCATGAGGAAACCAAGAACAAGATTAGGCAGTTCAGTTTTTTGGATGGAAGGATCCAAAACCTTTCTTGCTCAAACCACTCCAATCCACAACCAATTGGTCATTGCAATCGATTTTGGGTTGGATGAAAGCCAACTGATTTTGAGTCTTGATCATGGCTGACAAGCACGATCAACTGCGGGTGTCAGCAGTGGCTAACACTGACTAGACAAAGGTGCCCAAATGAGTGGTAAAAAACACTGCTATACCTTGGAATTTATCCAAGGTCTTCCACATGGTCTTATAACATTTCCCATATGAGTAGTCTCCTCGACATGACACATTTTAGGTGTCTATAGATGCCTCTTTTGAGATGTGTTGTGATATTGAACAATGATGAGCAAAAATAGAACTCCTAAAATGATGTTATAGGTTGGATTATGATCATTGGTCTGATCAACATTAGATGCCCAAGTCCTGCAAAGAGGACGTATATCCTAGAATCATTGCTTCCAACTGGATGGAAGGCTTAATTTTAAAAAATATTTGGCAAGTTCCAATAGCGATCAAACAGCTCAGGGCTACTAAAGGCTTCCATACCATATAGTTCCAAAATTAGGAGAGCTACTAACTTAATTGTCGTATTGGATTTTTTCCCTAGCAGATTGTAATCTTATGATAGTCATTGACAATGATTCGTAAGACAAACACAATTTTCACAAGATCAAGGGATCTTCTATTGACTTTGATTATGATTTGATATTATGACTATCCCTTAAAGCGATGAGTCAATGAGGGTAATGACAATTAAATTAAGTGACAAATCACTTGACCACTATGAATGATTTGAAAAAATTAAGATTTAGCATTTGAATACTTAGCAAGGCGTAATCAACTATGATTGTAAATATTAATAGTAATTGCATATATCTATCCCATGGAGTAGTCCAGTCGTGAATGACTTATTAGGGAATAAAAATGATAACAATGTAACTTATGGTTGTGTTGAATCACATAGTTCGATAATTTTCTAAAAATGTCATAAGGTAATTGACATGAATATCTCATTCCCTTGGAGCAGTCCGACCGTCTAGGCCTTCTTAGGGATTGAAATGAAGCATAACAATTCAACGATGACTAATTTATCCCAAATGTCCTTATGGTAATTTACTCATCTGATTGCATGGAGCACAAGTCGCTGCAACCACCAAGTGTATAGGGTAAATAACTAGATACAAGGTGCATTTGGCTTTTGATTTTTTTGATTTTTTTGTTATTTTTAGAAATTTTGATTTTTTTGATCAGGTTGGTATTTTTAATTTACCATTTTGAAACTCCACATGGTGGGATTTTATCGTGTTTATCAAAGATAGCTATAAATATCAAATTGCTTAGCCGAGGGTCAGACCCATGGGTAGAAAACCTTAATTTGGGGACTACAGTTGTTAGGCACGGTTAGGACCAAAATTAGAAATATTTAAACATTTTGCACAATTTAAAAATTTCATTATTTCTTGCTGCATTTGAGAATATGAGAGCTCTGAGAAGGAAGAAGACAAAAATGATACGGAACACTACCACATTTTGACCTCACCTTTATCCATACCGATGGTGGACCAACCTGAAGGAGTCGGTGCTTCTAAGGTAGAAGCACACAACTCAATTATTACTTGCCTTTACTAGTTTTTAAAATTAACCTCATTAAGTAATGGGCTAAATTAACCTCACTAAACTACTGATAATGAACCTCATACTAGTCAAGATTAGCTTAGGTTAGCTTAAAGGGGAGGGATTTCAATTTTGGGGTGTCTCGAGATGGGGAATGACCTTGAAAAGGTCATTTATCCTAGCCACAACTAGTAGGCATGGTCCCCAATTGGTAAATTGGGGACCGCGGTTGTCAGCCATGGCAGGATTCAAATTCCAACGGTTAAAAATTTGACTGCCATCCCGACCATGGGTCTGAACCATGGTTTGACAACTTTAGAATTTTTTTCTAATTTTTATTTTTATTTTTTCATTTTTAGCATAATTAATTGATTTTTTTGAATTTTGAAGTGTTGTTTTTCATTTTTTTGATATTTTTCACATTTTTTGATTTTTTTTGTCGTTTTGAGATTGTTTTTTATAGTTTTTGCTTATTTTTAATTGATTTTTGCATTATTATTCTTTATGTTAGACCTTGACTACAATGGCGAGGGAATATAAGATCCTTTGCAACCTACACAATGCCCTCTCTCAGCTGGACCAAGAGTGGTTTGAGGTTGTAGGATTTGTCTATGTCTTAGGCCTTCCCATTATCAGGGCCGACTAGGCCTACATGACTGCATTGGCCTGACGTTGGGACGTGCAGACCAATACCTTTCACCTGTCGATAGGTGAAATGATAGTGACCTTGGAGGATGTCTATCGCATCTTATATATCCCTATGGATGGTGAGGCCATCACATATTCACTAATTAAGGTGAAGAGAATATTATTTGATAAAATATTTGACCACCACAGTGAGGAGGCACAACACAACTCAGACCACAGAGGGGTCCACATTGAGGATTGGTACATAAAGGGGATCTTCATTGAGGAAGAAACCATATTCATGCACCTGAGCAGGTCATCTTGCCCAATTATTCTGGAGTGAGGTTCCCCTGGAACCTCCTATCTAGGACTTTGGACATCCTCATGAGTTCTACGGATCATCCCCTGATCCTGTATTGGAGGAGTGCATTGTGAGTGCAACTCTATAATGAGTTGTACTAGATTACCCAAAGGAGTAGGGTTGGCATTGGATGTAGTCTATTACTTTAGCTTTGGGGGTGGAAACACATTAAGATCAAGCATCCCACGAGCCTAGCACTAAATATTGGCACCATTGAGGAGTGACACTAGTGCTATGCTACATGCTGGCCTCATGAGTAGGAGGGATTCTGAAGCAGGTTTTCATGTAGGTGATTTGGTTTAATACATTGCATGGTTCTTGGGGCTACATGTGGTTCAGATTAACTGATGTCCCTACCTAGACTGCCCTCCATGGTGGAAGGTTGATGACTACATCGAGAACATAGAGATAGATGGGTCCTCGAACATAAGTCCAAGGTATAATATTTCTTCTACTACTCTTACATCCTTAGATAGTTTAGCATCAGGCAGGATATACCACAACTATCGACTATATACCGTCACCTCCAACTAGAGAGGGACTTGACCTGGCCTAGGATTACTCCACTAGGTGACGAGGATGACGACTTCTAGGAGTCAAGGTAGACAGATGTAGGGAATACCACTACCTATGAAACATGGTGAACACTTTGGATATGGAAAGGTTTTGATGGCCCCTTGGTAAGGATCCCAGATGATGTAATAGAGGGCGATGAGGACACAGAGGTAGATCCTACAGGGCATCAAGTCTAATAGAGGACTAAGGGGGTATGGGATAAGGTAGTAGAAGAGGAGGCACTACTAGTTGAGAAGGAGGGTGATGCTCTCGAGGAGGACAAGGCAACACCTAAAAATTAGATTGAGAAGCTCAGGGCCCAGATTGCTAGCATATAGATTCAGGTAGGCTCTCTACAAACACAACTACTACATTGGGATACCACCATTGCTACTATGTAGGTAAAGGTTGGGGATCTTCAATATAGAATGACAATAAGGTAGACTCAATGGCATAGCTACAAGGAGGAGAAGATTGACTTAGAGGTGAAGGTCGAGTATGCTGATATAGAGATACAAAGACTTATAAGGTAGCGCACTCTCTTACAGTCTTAGATTGATGTGATGACAACATAAATAATTACACTCAGGGCTAGGATTAGAGCTTCCTCATCATAATAGGTGGCTCTAGCACCTCTAGCTACTCTAGTAGCTCTAGTGATATAGGGATTGATAGGGTTGGACTTGGATATAAAGAACATGAGACTATGGGCTCTTGTTCAGCAGTAGATCCGAGACAACACTTAAAATGCTACATATATCTCTACCTTGAAAGGAGAGATGGCACTACTCAAGGGTGAGGTTCCAGAGAGGTTTAAGGCTATAGGATATCAGAGGAATCAGACTAGGGATATAAGGCAGTCCTCATCTAGCTCTAGTTATAGGTCGTATAGATCAGAGATGACCTCATGTGCCACCTCGTAGAGGACTCATAGGGAGGATAGAGGCGACGGTGGAGCCTCTTAGACTACGGGTGTAGGTGCTAGCTAGTACAAATATATGATTATATTGTACCATTTTTGAGTGTAAGGTCGAGGACCTACACATATGTATCCTACGGGTATTTTTGACCATGTCGATGTACTGCATATTATTATTTTTTTATACACACACACACACACACACACACACACACACACACACACACACACATATATATATATATATATATATGTTTTATGTTTTTATGAGATGCATATGGATGCAATGTTTATATGTTATGGTGATTCTATATTATATGATGTAATGTATGGATGACACTCACTAGCTAGATGATAGATGTATGATTTAGATGCGATGATATACATGTGTAGATGGACTACTTATGATGAATGTATATGAATGCAATATTTTATTGTTAAATGCATATATAATTTTCTTCACTTGTGTGTATTTAATTTATGTTGCTATGACCTAATTTATGCCATGTATGTATTACATATATATATTTATGATGAATATTATGCAAATGAACATGTATGTTTTAATAATTTAAACATAATGTATGAATGTAATATGAATTTAACAATCTAATGGATGACACCACATAATGTATAACAATCATGATTTGTAATTGCTATATCCTATAAAATTTTGATAAATTGTACACCCTTATGTGAGATGCAATGATATATTGTTTCTATTTATAAGCTTTTGTAAATTAAAAGAATATGGGTAGAATAATTAGTGTTCATGTAAATATAACTTATGACATCCATCCAGTATCTAACATATATTAAAACTCATTCTAATAAACAAACTCATAAATTTTTTTTGATTTTTGATTATTGCATGAAATTTGGTTGTTGCTATTTGGGACTTTTTGAGGTTTTCCATGAGACTCAAACACCCTATTTGACTCATCAAAATTTTTATATTGACTAAGTAGGCTTTTGAAAATAAATATTTCACTACAAACGACCAAGCTATTCATTATCTCTGTGTGTGCAACTGTATATATTAGATAAGGTATAAGCATACCCCAATTCTAGGCGGGATTCATTCAGCCCATTTTTGTATTGGGGATCCTCAAATGTTTATCCGATCCTAGGTTTGAACTTAGTTAGACTAGACCACTAATCAATCCAGGCCACCAAAAGCTAGCTCATTTGTAAATTGCTTAGACCTACCCCAATGCCATACGAGATTCATTCAGCCCATTGCTGTATTTGGGATTGCCCTATGGCTTTCAAGTAATGATCATTCGAGAGATTAGAGCTCCCTCCATTATTTTCTTCATTTTATTGGGATACTTGCTCATATATAGTGATGAAAATCACTATTTATTTTCTCTTTTAGTGAAAATAATCATTGTTTATTTTGAATTTCTCTTTTTTATTTTCTTTTTCTTTTTTCTTTGAGCAAAGGGTTTTGAATTTTGCTTTTGAACTTGAATCTGGGATGAATTTGATTTGATTTTAAATTTTAGGATTTTGCTCCTTCATTTGTAAGAAATGGATTTGTTCGGGTAGGGGGAAATGCTCATCCTTTTTCCAATGACCACTACCCTAGACCATTTCTCCTCACAAACAAGTAAGTAACAAAACCTTTCACTCAAGGTGACCTAGACCACTTCACAAAGTTCATCCTTCCTTGCCCTAGCCCTAAGTAGGATTATTAAATATCTTTGATTAGTGATAGAATATTGATATTCTAAGTGCTATAAAAACTATACCTCATCTACATAACAAAATAAAGCTTTCTACCAAACTCTTGAGAAGACCACTAGGTATGGTTGAATGATCGAAAAACCCTAGTATATTCTTCATAGCAACAAAATGGGTTGTGTTGAAAACATAATTACTCACAAGGGTGATTCATGATGATAATGCAAAGATGCATGATTGAAACACAAACATGGTGTCATTTGTAATATTGCAAACATAACCTATCCTAATGCAATGTGCAATGGATGGAAATGGCTAATGCAATGAAACTAAATAGATGGATGCAAAATGAAATGCAATGTTTTTTTTTTAAATGAAATGAATTTTTTTTGAATTTTATGTTTTGCAATGTTTTTGGATTTTAAATTTTGACCAAGGGTTTTAAAAAAAACCATTGGAGCCTTTTATGTTTTGACCAAAGGTCTTACAGATGCCTTTGGAGACTTTTTGAAATTGACCAAAGGGCTTACAAATGTATTTGGAGCTTTTTGAAATTGACCAAAGGGCTTACAAATGCCTTTAGGGTCTTTTATGGTTTTAGGCATAAAACACTTTAAGATGAAGGATATTTAGAGGTTCAGGCTCTTCAATTCCTTCCAGTGATGTCAAGTGATATGTCCCAGGTCCAATATTCTCAGAGATCATATAATAAACCAACCAGTTTTCCATAAATTTGTCTCGTAGCTCTAGCAGTAAATTTGAGTTCTATTGGTTCTCTTTCAGCAGAAGATTGCCAACCTCAAAGCCTCTCAAATGGAATTTGTTATTGTAAGCTCATTTTAAGAAATCCTGATACACACAGAGGTGCTCAAGGGTATTCAAACAGCCTCTCAAATGGAATTTGTTATTGTAGGGTAAATTGCTTAGACCTACCCCAATGCCATGCGGGATTCATTCAGCCCATTGTTGTATTGGGGATCACCCTATGGCTTTCAAGTAATGATCATTCTAGGGATTCGAGCTCCCCCCTTATTTTCTTCATTTTATTGGGATACTTGCTCATATATAGTGATAAAAATCATTGTTTATTTTCTCTTTTAGTGACAATAATCACTGTTTATTTTGAATTTCTCTTTTTTATTTTCTTTTTCTTTTTTCTTTGAGCAAGGGATTTGAATTTTGCTTTTGAACTTGAATTTGGGATGGATTTGATTTGAATTTGATTTGATTTTGAATTTTGGGATTTTTCTCCTTCATTTGTAAGCAAGGGATTTGTTCGGGTAGGGGGGAATGCTCGTCCTTTTTCCAATGACCACTACCCTAGACCATTGCTCCTCACAAACAAGCAAGTAACAAAACCTTTCACTCAAGGTGACCTGGACCACTTCATAACGTTCATCCTTCCTCACCCTAAGTAGGATTGTTAAATGTGTTTGATTAGTGATAGGATCTTGATATGCTAAGTACTATCAAAACTAGACCTCATCTACATAAGCAAAGCAAGCTTTCTACCAAACTCTTGAGAAGACCACTAGGTATGGTTGAATGATCGAAAAACCCTAGTATATTCTTCATAGCAACAAAATGGGTTGTGTTGAAAAACACAATTACTCACAAGGGTGATGCATGATGAAAATGCAAAGATGCATGATTGAAACACAAATGTGGTGTCGTTTGTAAGATTGCAAACACAACCTATCCTAATGCAATGTGTGATGGATGGAAATGCCTAATGCAATGCAATTAAATGAATGGATGCAAAATGAAATGCAAATGTAATGTTTTTTTTTGAAATGAAATGCAAATTTTTTGAATTTTTATGTTTTGCAATGTTTTTGGATTTTAAATTTTGACCAAGGGATTTTAAAAACCATTGGAGCCTTTTATGCTTTGACCAAAGGGCTTACATATGCCTTTGGAGCCTTTTTGAAATTGACCAAAGGGCTTATAGATGCCTTTGGAGCCTTTTTGAAATTGACCAAAGGGCTTACAGATGCCTTTGGGGCCTTTTTATGGTTTTAGGCATAGAACGCTTTAAGATGAAGGATGTTGAGAGGTTCAGGCTCTTCAATTCCTTCCAATGATGTTAAGTGATATGTCCCAGGTCCAATATTCTCAGAGATCATATAAGGACCCAACCAATTAGCCATAAATTTGTCTCGTAGTTCTGGCAGTAAATTTGAGTTCTGTTGGTTCTCTTTCAACACAAGATCACCAACCTCAAAGTCTCTCAGATGGAATTTGTTATTGTAAGCTCATTTTAAGCACTCTTGATAAACGCGGAGGTGCTCAAGGGTATTCATGCGACGTTCATCAAGTAGCATCAATTGATCTAGGTGAGCTTGCTACGTGGTGTCATCATCAATGAACTCTTTCAATGCGATGCATAGCGTTGGAATTTCCAACTCTAGGGGCATAATGGCCTCAGTGCCATATACTAGTGAAAATGGAGTTGCCCTAGTGGGTGTCTGAATGCTAGTCCTATAAGCCCATAATGCAAGGGGTAGCTGGGTGTGCCAATATTTGTGGTGCTCTTGTACCATATTTTTCAAGATGGATACCACTATCTTATTTGAAGCTTCAGCTTACCCGTTTGCTTACGGATAATATGGAGTCACAAAACTATGTTTGATCTTATATTTGGATGTCAAAGCCCTCACAGTTTTGTTCTTAAATGATGTTCCATTATCCAAAACTATTTTGGATGGTATCCCAAAATGACTTATGATATTGGTGAGTATGAACTCCGCAATACGTGCTCCAGTTGTCATTGTTAAGGGAATGGCTTCCACCCATTTAGTAAAATACTCAATAGCCATAATAATGAATGTATGTCGACCCGATGATGGAGGAGAGATCTTATCGATGAGATCAAATCCCCACTAAGCAAATGGCCAAGCCACTTGAATGGGTTGTAAGGCCTATGATGGCAAGTGCATAAGATTAGCATGATGCTAACATTTAATACATTTCTTGACATACACATTGTAATCCTTCTCCATAGTGGGCCAATAATAGCCCATGCGAAGGATGCACTTGATGATAGCCATACCATTGAAATGGCCATCACACGTACCATCGTGAGCTTGCAAAATTTCCCAAGATGACTCTTGGGGCTCAAGACAATGAAGGAGAACTCCATCATAGCTTCTACGATACAAAATATCTACTAACAAGACATACTTTATCGCTTTCTATTTAAATGTACATTTTATGGCATACGACAATCCCTGAGGGATTACACCAAGTCTAAGGAAGTCATGTATCTGTGATGTCTAGTTATGATAAGCTTCGGCCTCGATTGACAAGACAACATGTTCCCCTTGTGGTTCCACATTTGCAAATGCATATTGGAAAATGACCTTGTGGTGAATGGTAGTACCACTCCTTATCGGATCTTACGAGATCAAAGACCCCCAAGACGCTCTCTTGAGAAAGTCTCTGGATCTATAGAACCATTCATGGTTTGGTTCTACATGAATCATGTTGATTGACTCTTTGTTATCCAATGCTTCACGCTACATAGTAGAATGTGACAATATTTTTACATGGATGGTAGTGAAATCGATAGATAGATTTTGAGGGATTAAAGATCCCAAAGATGCCATTGTGTCTACAAATCTATTAGATGAATGAGGGATTGCCTCGATGTCGTACCATTCTAGTTGAGCTAGATAAATGTCAACAAGATCCTTGTAAGCTTTCAATACTGGACATCGACATTGAAATAGTCCCTTAACTTGGTTGACAATGAGAAGGGAATCACCAAAGATATTTAGCCTTTTGATCTTCATGGCGATAGCTATTTGGAGACCCAAAATTAGGGCTTCGTATTCAGCATTATTGTTGGTGCAAGGAAAGTCCAACTTGAATGACAAGGGCATTGGAGCACCTTGTGGTGTGAACAACACTATTCCTGCACCACCCCCTTGCTCACACTTTGAACCATCAAAGAACAAGGTCATATCAGCTTTGTTATCCGGTTCCTCGGGTTTGGGTGCTTCTGATAAGGCAAATACTGCATCATCAGGAAGCTCTATGGTGAGGGGCCTACTATTCTCGAGAGGCACCTCAGCTAGTTGATCAGCTATGACTTATCCCTTGATGGAATTTTGGCTAATGAATTCCAAATCAAATTCTATCAGTAGCATGATCCACTTTGTAGTACATGTATTATGATATGTCTTGCTCATCATATACTACAAAGGATTTTGTTTTGATATGACATACGTCGTATGACTTAACATATAGTGCCACAATTTCTTTGTAGCGAACACTACTACTAAACACAACTTTTCCATGTATGCATATCCTAGCTCGTAACTCACCAAGGTTCGGCTAATGTAATATATGGCTTGTTCTTTATCTTGCACATTATTTTGGGCTAACATGGTCCCTAGTGCAAAGTCAGTTGTCGATATATATAGCAAAAATGGTACATCTGGTCTTGGTGGAGCTAGCACTGGCGACGTTTCCAGGTATTGCTTAATCTCAACAAAGGCTGCTTGATAGTCCTCATCCCAATTGAATGGGACCCCCTTGTGTAGCATTCGATTCATGGGTCAACATTTATCCGATAATTGTGTGATAAATCACTTTATGGATGCTACTTTGCCCTGTAGGCTTCTTAATTCCTTGATGTTTATGGGAGGATGCATTTCTAAAATAGCCTTGACCTTTGTTGGGTCAACTTCGATGCCTCATTTTGAAATGATGAATCCTAAGATATTTCTTGAAGTTACGCCAAATACGCACTTCTTAGGATTCAACCTGACATTATGCTCTATCAGGTGATCGAAGACTTTTCTCAGGACCTCTGCATGCTCTGAACGCAACAATGACTTTGCCAATAAGTCATCGATATAATCTTCTAAGATCTTATGCATGTAGTCATGAAAGATATATGTCATAGCCCGCTGATATGTAGCACCAACATTCTTCAGGTTGAATGGCATAACCTTGTAATAGAATGTCCCCCATGGCATTATGAATGTGGTTTTATGTTGGTCTTCGGGCTTAATCTGAATTTGGTTGTAACCAAAAAAACCATCCATTAAGGAGAGCATCTCATGACCCGTAGTTGCATCTATGAGAGCATCTATGTTTGGAAATGAAAATGAATCCTTTGGTGTTGCCCTATTTAGGTCTCTAAAATCCGTACAGATACGGATCCTTCCATCAGGTTTTCCTATAGGCACCATGTTTGATACCCATTTTGGATAGTCGATGGAAATGACAAACTCTACATCCAACAACTTTTGCAATTCATATTTAACCATTAAGGCTACTGTTGGATGCATCTTCCTGAGTTTTTGCTTGACTGGCTTCTTTGATAGATCTAGCGAAAGGTTATGAGTAACCAATTTTGGATCTAGACCCGACATGTCCTTATAAGTCCAAGCAAAGAGATCAGGTCTCTCTTTCAGTAGAGGGATGAGGTTGGCATGCTCATCAGGAGTCAAAATCTCTCTAAATTTAACCTTCTTAGGATTAGTGGGATCATTACTGATATCCACTTCAAAGGTTTCCTCTACTGACATATGGGATCCCTCCTCAAGCTGATGAGGTGTAGGGATCAAGTGGATGTCATCTACTGGGTTTATGGGTTCCTCATTGGAAGCATCCTCAACATGATAGACATCATGTGCATAGCCTAGCACAAAATGGAAAGGTTGCAACATTTCTTCATTAGGGAAGAAATATTCAGGCTCTAAGGGTGAATCAACATGGTCCCAATCAATAGCATCTACATTAAGACACAATGGTTTGGAAGGATCGGCTAGATTGTAAAGTGGAGTGGTCAAATCAATGGAGATCATATTGATGGAATGGATCATGTCTCTAGGACCACGTGCATGTGACTCAATATTAGTAAAACTTCCATCCTCGAGATGTGGTTCTAGGGGTATGGGGATCTCCGGATCTGGTCCATGAATAGACTATCGGATGGGATCATTGGGCTCAAGGAGCTCCATGTATGTCGACGGATCAGGAAACACCATATGATAAATCACATTGAGATTCGGTGGTCTTCCCCTAAGGTGAGGGTGGAGATTGATCTCTCTGTACATCTCCTCGGTAGTATATGGTGCATTACGATGATGCAAGTAGGGAGGTCCTAAATAGGCTCTCTTTGTTTCATCTTCATCATCACTATCATAATAAGGATCCTTGCTACCTAATGGAATTGGATGATGCTCCAAATGAGGCCCCATGTAGGCTATTTCTTGATAGCCATCATCATCATCGAGGGGCTCTTCACTCATACTTATTGATTCTAGAGGTAATAGATGATGTAAGTTGAGAGGGCCTAGATAAGCCAACTTAACTTCATCGTCATGATCATTATCGTACATAAATCTCTCTCCCCTACCCACTAGAATTGGGAGATCAACAAGATGAGGCCCGAGGTAGGCCCACTCTATTTCATCCTCATAGTCACTCTCAACTATGAAGCGCTCTTCGATCTCGCCCATTTGTTCCATGGGTAGTAGATGACGTAAGAGTAAAGGGCCCAAGTAGGCCAACTTAGTTTCATCCTCATATTGCTCATTGTTTGAGGATAACTCAGTGTCATCTGTTCCAGAATTGTAGTCTGGTCCATCACTTTCGATGATGGATACTGCATGCACGTCCTCAGAAGCAACTTCTGATTCGGTGTCTCTTATTGTATCTAGACTCTAGATATGCATACCAATATCGTTGGTAGCTTCATGACTTTGATTGTCCAAGTCGGCTCTTGGAATGTGCTCTAGGTCGGTCTCCACCAAGATGTTTTTATGGTATCTCTCGGGTGGTTCTATAGTGACATAGGACACTAGCCGGTTATCCCTTCGAAATGTAGAGGGATTAGGGTGATAAGGATTGAAGTTGACTTCACCCCCAGACTGAGGTATAGGCGGTCTAAAGATGCCATGAGGAGTTCATCCTATCCTCGAATATAGTACCCTAACCCAAACCTATCAGTTGGAAACTGATATTACGGTTCATATGGCCTCCTATGCCCTTGCTCGAATAATCTGAGACCGTAACCATGCCAATGGTAATGCTCAAAGTATCGCATGGCATATTCTGGGTTAGAGAGATAATGAACATTCACAGTGAATGGTTCATCATCATCCTCATCCATGGGTGTGCGAGATGCTAGTTGGTCGAGCCCTCCATAGATGAAGTTGGTTTGGTTAGGCGGTACCCCTAGTGGTACCACCATCCCTATGGGAAGGTGATGGGCTCATGGTCGGCCCATGTCCTATGCAGTCTCGATGATCGATGTGAATATCACATTCTGCATGATGTATTCCCCTAATCTAGGATTAACCAAATGGATGGTCACCTATGGTGTAGATGACCCTGTTGAAGATGTAGGTGAAGTAGGTTGAGGTGCCTCTTTGACTTCTCCTTGAATCTCCTCTACTTCCATGGGAGTAGGGACCTCAATGACAACTGGCTTGGGTGCTTGCTTTATCTCTTTTTTCCCCTCTTTGCTTTTAGCTTCCTATCATCCTGATGCATTATGGATGCAGATGGTCTAGTAGAAGCAATTGTCGTGTGCTCCGATCATTGAGATGCGGATGTTGTAGGTTTAGCACACACTTCTTTGATTTTACCTCTTGGATCTTTGATCAGTGACATTGGCCATATGTCTAGGTGCATTGAGGGGAGCATGAATTCCCCTAACAAATCTTCTAGATTCACATATTTGAAGGGTTCTTCATCTGAAGGCACCACGTGAACCTATCCCTCATGAACGTATTTGATACATTGATGTAGAATAGAAGGGACACAATACATTTCTCTTATCCAAGGCCTCCCTAGAAGTATATTGTATTGCATAGCACCTTCGATTACGTGACACATCATCAAGATGGTCTTCAGTCCTACCTGAATAGGTAAAACTATAGTGTCGATAGTTGAGCATAATGCATCATTGAAAGCTCTCAATGTGAAGGTAGAAGGTATGATATGCGTCTTTGGAAACTTTAGGTAAGTTAATACCTTGGTCATGATGATATTGATTGATGATCCTGTATCAATCAAAACCCACTTGAAGGGTATGTGATTCACACATGCAATGATATGGAGCGGTGGGTCCATTATGATAGTGGAAATCATCTTGATTTCATGATCATAAAATTGTATGACCGGTTCTTGACACTGTTGCACGTGCCCCATGAAGTGTGTAAATGCTTTGAGATCCTAGGATTGCACTTCTATGGACCTTAAGATGTCCATAAGCATCTCCTTGTGCTTGGGAGATTACTGAATCAACTCATAAATTGACAACTTTGTTGGAGTCATCTGTAGGTTTTGAACTAACCTACTCCTGATTGTCACCATCGGTCTAGTTGGTGGGCTTGGCACATGTTGGGCTAGCCTTGGAGGAGGCACAACTTGGACTCTAATAGGAGCTAGAGGTTGATTTGGTCTTTCATACCTCATGTGTCTTGTGACAATGTTGACCATTCCGATGAACCCATGGGTTGGTGGTTCGATGCATACTTGATTGACTTAGCCAATATTATTCCTTGGTACCTCATGGTTGGGTAGAGGATTTTTGTAAATCCCCATATTTTGATTGTTAGGCGCTTGTAGATTGTCGACAAGAAGCGTACCTCTTTCGATCATATTTTGCACTAGATGTTTGAAAGACCAACATACCTCAATATCGTGGCCTTTCACTCGATGAAATATGCAATATTGATCATCCTTGTAGCCCTTAGGCTTAGGTTGATTAGGGTCCATTAACTTGACCTCGGGTAAGTTTATAGCCTTTGCCTCACATAACTGATGGAAAATCGAAGCCAACGACTCTGATAATTGAGTGAATATGTGAGGAGGGCATCTTTCCTTATCCTTACCCCTCTTATTGTTGTTGCACTGCTCATATTGTGTAAGAGGAGGTTGGGCTTGATAGTTTCATTGTTGTTACCCCTTATCCCCTTTTTGAAGGTTCAACACCACCTGATTAACGTGGGCCGGCTTGGCCTATTGTTTCTCAATGCTTTTCTTATTCCACTCCTTCTTTTTTGAGCTTCAAGTTACCCTCTTGTAACTTGATGTCCTCAATCACCTTGGCTTGCACCAAAGCCTCTTCGAATGTCTGATATTGCTGCAACTATAGAAATAATGAAATGTGCTTGGTGCAACTCTTCATGAACATTCAGGTTAATTCAGAGGATGGGATGGAGAATGGTAGCTTTGCCATCATCTTCCTCCATAATTTTCCATAATCCATAACTGTCTCATCATCATGTTGCATTAAAGCAGCTAGGTCAGATAAGTTTACCTTTTTCTTGATGTCGAAGGAGAAGCGTTCAAGAAATGCATCAGCTAGTTGCTCAAAACTAGTGATGTTGTGCCTCTTCAGTTGGTTAAACCACTCTCGAGCTGGGCCTGAGAGGGTTGTAATGAAGGTGCACAGGAGCAAAGCATCATTGCTCTCAATCTGAAAGCACATGTCTAGAAAACTCATCACATGCTCCTGAGCATCCTCCTCTCCTTGAAACTTTTCTAGCCTAGGCATCTCAAAATGCTCAGGATAGGCTAGAATAGGCATTGATGGGCATAGAGGTTCATTATGAATCTTGTTCAAGGTAGGCTTTTGATAAGTCATTCCTTGCTTCTCTATAGCTTTGACCTTTTCTTCCAAGGCCTTATAGGCCTATGAAGATAGGATCTCCTCTTCTCTAGATTGCCTTGGAGGCACCTTCGAAGGTAGATTCTTCTTCTATCGAGGTGGTGGACTAGGCTCATCATCCTCCTCGAATTGGGAGATTTTAGGATATTCTTGATCTAATTCCTCTCCCACTTCTTCCTCATACTACCTATGCCCATGATGTTCGGATGCTGGATACCGATCTCTATGTTGGGCTATATGACGAGTATGTGTGTCTATGTACTCAAGGTACAACTCGGGCTGTGAAGCCACTCATCTATCGACATGCTCCCTGGTCTCACTATGAGGAGGTAAACCGATATTGGCCAATCGATCCTCTCTCTCAACATGCTCCTTCTGATCAAGGATGCATTGCTCATGCATGCACTATTCATATAAGCATTGTCTTATGAACCTTTGCCTCTGAGTGTTCTCATTTTTGAGGTGTTCTCACTCTACGTGAACATCCTCCAATTGGTCTTGGAGAATCTAATGTCTCTGCTCTAACACCAGTCTATGAGATCTATCTATGTGATCAGTCATATGAGGCCTCTGGTGTGTGTGCTCTATTCGAGCGACTTTATGGGTATGTCCCCCAATGGACTGATTTTCCATGCTCTTGCCCTTGTCTATAAATATGACATTCACATCAGGCTGTCTCCTATACTCTGTGCCTACATGGGATGCAGGAGCACGTATATCATGAGAATGCTTGGAGCACTCTCTAGGTTCTTTGATGGTCCTAATGGTGCTTCCGCTACACTCACTCATAGATCGAGAGGGTGCAGGCATAGGCTTATAACCTAGCTATCCTAGGACTCTGTCTAGACCATCTAACTGACTACTATGCCATGGCTCATGAGGTGGCATGCCTCTAGCTCCCACTTTAGACATGTCTATGGTGAACTTACAAGGTTCACCTCTATAGGGAGTCTACATGGGCCTACACTCAAAAGTACCCCCATCTACTTACCCTTGAATGGGTAGATCTCGAGCCTATCTATACTCGGATGGTGGAGGTCATGAGCCTCCCTTAGCTATAGGTCAAAGGGGTACCAATCTGGATCCCTCAATGACATACTCTTCAGTAGAACCCATGGATGCATGAGGAGTGCGGTCATGGTAAATGCCACCATGTGTGGGACCCCCATGCTGGGAAGTCCCATGCTTTGATCTATGTCTCGAGGAGTGTCTAGTACTTCCTCTAATCAGGGTATTCTCAATGGAATCCCCTCATGTAGAATTATCCCCTCTAATACTCATTGAATGATGTTCGAGAGGATTCTATGATTGAGGGCCTTCTACATTATGTTGTGCATTAGGTGGAGCTTGGGATTCGATCTTGGGTCTATGCCTAGATCGGCCCCTCCATGTTTGCACCATTGTATTATCTTTTGTGTAAATTTTAAGGCAAGCAAAGTAAACAATGATGATTATCTTATTTTAAGTTTTGCTTGTGAACCCTAAACTGTTTGATGTGTTTTTCAAATTTGTTGTATCAGTAAGTAACTCTCATCATGTTTTCAATATGTTGATGATATACTCAATTTTTAAAGGGATTTCACCTGTATACTCATAGCTCGACAACCTGGCTATGAACTCCAGGTCATGTAATCCCCTCAAAATGTGGTGATGAGGTCCACACTTGGGTAGGGAGCATAGGTCCTGTCGATCCTCACCCTTGAAACCCCATGCATAGTGATACACCCCTTCGAAGAGGAATGCATGCTATTTTGCATGGTTAGGATGGATCTTGGAGTCGGTATTGGTCTAGTAACAAAAGGTTCAAGGGAGTTGGGCCAACGGATGGAAATCACTACCACCATCGTTGAAACCCTACTAGTGGTTGGATGTGACTTCCAACTCACTAGCATTTAAATGTGTCATGGTGTGTGTGGGTTCTTTTTATTTTACATGAAAGTAAATGCATAAAACAACATCCATGATTCTTCTATATGCTATGCAAATTAAAAAGAACGTTTAAATTTCAGAAGTATGCATGACTAACTATATGTCTTTCAAAAAATGCATACTAATGACAATGACGAAATGGCCACTAGATGGGCCTCATGCAAGCAAACCAGCATACAAGAAGGGCCTAGACCACTGGAGACTAGGGTGGACTACACCTAGAGGTCCACTGTTCCTAGAAGCGACTAGTAGAACCTAAGAAATGACCTAGGGACTCAATGCATTTTCATTTTTTCTTGCATTCCCTAATTATGCTAGCATTTTACAGTTTCTAGAAAAACACAGACAAAAAATAGGAAAATACAAAGAAATATGGGACCTACCTCAGATCCTCATCCGATTGAGCTTTTTCTCCCTACTGTACGGCTTGTCAAATGTTGACCGTGGCTCTGTGGCACGGCTGAGACTGTTGCCCGTGGGTCTATGCTACAACGACAACTTTTGACCATGGATGTCAACCGTGGTTAGCACCTATCATCAGAAAACCACACAAATTAGTATTCAGTGGCATTAAATGTAGAATTCCCATCGTGATCGCCTTCTGTAACCACCAAAAAGGCTTGCATCTAGTCTATCTATTGCAATTGATGAAAGATACACAAATAGGCATGCATAAATTGACAACAAGAAATAAAATGAATACAATGAATCCTTTATTAATTTCAATGGAGTCAAATTATAGATTCGTCCCTCTTAGGGATACCCATTTGATACATCAATTACAATAGAGTCTCTAATCCCTCTCAAGGGTAGATGCAATCAAAATGCCTTTCAGGATGACACGAACTGCTCCAAGGTGTCGATGACCTTCTTCTCCATGATTAGAGGTATTTGTTGCATTGAATGGCATGACCCTGTTAATCCTGCATTCAAGAAACAACAAGAAGCAATTAGTAACAAAGGAGGCCTCTCTTGATGAGGCTTTTAGGAGACACAATATCAAAATATGGCATAAAGAACATGAAATCAAGAAAGTAGATAAAAGCATGCTAATCTAATTAAAACATGATAATCTGCCATTAGAAACATACAAGAAACATGTATAAACCTATCTAAGGTCCTAATTAATCAAATGAAAGCATTATAACATGAAAAATATCCATTATGCCCTACTTGCAATTATGAAGGAAAAATGCATCAAACTCCTAATTCCTATGGTCAAAAATCTCTAAGAATGTAAATGAACCAATAAAATGACTAATCTAACATAGCTAAGCAAATTGCAAAACTGAAAGTCAAGGAAATGAGGGATTATACCCTGACCATGGCTCTGTGGCACGGTGAGCACTATTAGCCATGGCTGACAGCCATGGTGAGGCTTGAAGTGTACTTGCCCTCCAATTCAGGGGTCAGATCCTCAAATCTCCTTACCAAATTGATGGTCAAGGGTCGCCTCTGTGTCCTCTAATAGGTTTGGTGGTTGAATTGTTTTGATGACATGTAGATGGTGAGAATTCATGTTTCTTGGCTCTCCTAGCTTCCTAGGACCTCCATGGCTTGAATTGCAATGACAAAGCTTTCTCTCAAGGAACACAAGTGAGTGTATATCTCGATAGGGCTTCACCGCTCAAATTGCTTATGCTTCTCTCTCCCTTTTCCCAATTTGGAGGGGGATTTTATAGCACTTGCCTAGGGCTAGGGGTGGCTTCATGAGGAAGCCAAGAACAATATTGGGTAGTTGAGTTTGTTGGATGGAAGGATCCAGAACCTTCCTCGCTCAAACCGCTCCAATCCACAACCAATTGGTCGTTGCAACCGATTTTGGGTCGGATGAAGGCCAACTAATTTTGAGTCCTGACTACAACTGACAAGCATGGTCAGCTCTGTTAACCATGGGTGTCAGTAGTGGCTAGCACTGACTAGGCAAAGGTGCCCAAATGAGTGGTAAAAACCACTGCTATACCTTGGAATCTATCCAAGGTCTTCCATATGGTCTTCTAGCATGTCCCATATGAGTAGTCGCCTCGACATGATGCATTTTAGGTGTCTACAATATCATTATCCTTTGAACCCTCCATAATCACCTCATGATTATGCAATATATACTTATATCCCTCCACATTAGCAATATGGCCATCCTTAACAAAAATAATGTACGAGTACCTCCTACTACATAAAATGAACTTCTTGATTGGAACTACTAAGGACTATTAAATTTAGTGGTTTATTATCCTATCTACCTAGAAGATATGAGAGCATTTCCTACCTTCTATGGGAATGGGAACAAGATGACACTAGATCAACTCAATGAATTGCAAACACTCAAGTTAATCCATCACATCAAATAGGAGGATATAATGGCACATTTAAAAATTTACTCGCTTCATGATAGGGTTGGTTTATGGTATAGAATAATAATAGATAATTCTTATACAAGTTGGGAATTGATTATAATACTTTTTTCATATATATTTTATAGCATAAAAAATAACTACTCTACTTTTTCAACTAAACATAATTGAAAGACACTTAAAAAATAGACAAGAGTTTACTACTAGATTCTTGAGAACCTTGAATTTAATCCCATAAAAAGTTAGGCCAAATGAGGAACAAACATTGCCATACTACATCATTACTATACATTTTGATCTTGATTTAATGTTATGTTATACTAACCATCATATACTAGATACAAATTTTGAAGAAGTAGTCTAAGGAGAAGACATTCTCATTCAGGTAGAAAAACTACCTCCTACTCCACCAATGGCCTGTGTATCCTACATTACCCAAGATACATCCACACCTAGTCTTATGCCCACCATTTTTCCCATTCCTAATCCTCAGCCAAATGCTACTACTAATATATCTCCATCATGATACATCATTACTCATCCTAGCCAAAGCATCATTCATTACAGTCTTTTAGCCATAACTTTCATCCTTTCTTGTCCCATCCAATAGAAATAAAAACAATAACTTTATGGTGAGTGAGATGGTATAGGTGATCAAAAATTTGATAAATTAGAATAATTATGAGGAAATAGTTTCAAAAAATATAAAAATATAGGCTTGAAAGACCTCATTTCTTACAAAAAATTTGGATCCTTGACAAGATGCTAAGTAAGGAGTGAATCAAGATTGCAACCATATGGTGAAGGTGTCAAGAGTGCAAGTGAAGAGTCATAAGTGATAGGTGTCAAGAGTGCAAGTGAAGATTCATAAGTGATAGGTGTCAAATATGGAAGTGAATATTCATATGAGACATGTCAATATTAGAAGTAAGAGGTTATGTAATCATGAGAAACTTTGTCATAATATAAGAAAAATATGTGAAAGGTTGCATCCCTTAGGAGTTTGAGGAGAGCAGAAGTAAAGAGAATTGAAAAGTCTTTTGTAATTTTATTTATTGGAGATAAAGCTCCATGCTATGGAATCGAATGAATCTTGTATTAAGATATTTTGTACTATCAATAAAGTGTTATTTTTTGCAATATTGGTGTTTTAACTATGTGATATTATTTTACAAGTAATTTTACAATCCTAGAAAACGAGACCTGTGATATATTAGGGCTAATTTTTTTAATGGAATGCCAATTTAGATGTAGAGACAACATGGTATATCCCATGCAATGATAGGCATGATCCCATAGAATATGTTGGATCCATTAGGTATTCTCAAAATATCTAGTATAATCAACAATGATAGGATCAACAAATCTCCATCTTAGGTTAGTTGGTCACTATAGTAAAACAACTTATGCACCAAAAAATACAACTTCAATAGTTATCCCTATATTACCCACCCCAAAAATGCCATCCTATCCAATTTTAGTGCTATAAATATGGGTGAAAAGTCAACATTTGAAAATGATGCAATATGTGCTAACCAATAAGCTATTGAGACTAGAGGTAAGAGGAAATGTTTTGAAGAGCAACTAGCTAAAAAATAAACTAAAGAAAACAAGGTTACAATTAAGCTTTAATTAGAGAGGCTACCATTATATTTAAAAAATAAATTATTAATAGTAGCATAATAAGATAAACACAAGAAAATTAAGAGTGCATTTAAGAATACTACAAATGCACTTCAAAACGAAAGGGGAGAAACACAAATCAATAGAGACAAATAGATATACAAAGGATACCAGTCCAAAATAAATAAATAAATTGTAAGAGGAACAAATAAAACTATAAAAAATGAAATTTATAAGGAAAGAAACCAATTACAAGAATAATCTAAGCATAAACTAAAATATCATTTCCTTACTAGCAAAGGCCATGTGACAACCACAAGGCATTATGAAAAATTCATAGCACAAAGTGAGAGTACCATTGTAGAATTCAAGTTCAATATATCACAAGAGTTAAAAAAATGTTTAGAGTATTCTAGATGCATATTTTCTACTAGATATTTGGATCTACTCCAAAAGGCTCTAAAATAGTAAGAAAATAGTTATTTTAGGGGTAAATTGTTAAAAATTGCTCATGCCAATATAACTAATCAACAAAATTTGATAGCAAATCATCCTATGGATAATCAATTCCACATAGCTAATATATTGAATGCCCAAATCCTAAGAGGTTAAAGCTAACCCCATTTTATATGACCATCAAAACTAATTTTTTTTTTTGATAAGTTAATTTTTCATTCAAAATAGGTTTTGATAGGAAACCCCAAAACCTGCTTACAACCATAGCTTAAGGATATTGAAAAATAGAAACAAAAGAAAATAGGGGGACAATCCCAAAAATGAAAGATCAATAGAAACATAGCACCAGAGAAAAAGGCCCCATGCAGGGAAGCCCCAAAACCATCAACTAGCAAAGAAAGGGATACATTAGTCCTCCTCGTCTGCTTTGACACCTTCATCCTTTGCATCATACTTTACCTCATCCTTGATCTCATCCTTAATGTTGATCTCAGACACCTTTGTGTCCTCCAGAGTTACCTCAGTGAAATTTTCATGAACAATAGGAGATGTAAGGCATTGCCAAAATTTGTGAGAGTGTTTGCCAGATCATTCAATTTGGAAATTCCATTTTTCAATTGAGAAATACCAATGGAGGTAATTTTTATGATGAACTACTGCAAAATATGGGCTGTAACATCATGATCATCCTCATAAAAATCAATTTCTATAAATTTTTGCTTGTCCCGAATTAACTTGTTTCTCAAGTTATGTGAAAACCTTACGACATCCTCGGTTTTATCACACTTGATTTTATTCTTTGCAAGAAACCCTTTGACTGCCTCCACAACTGCTCTCTTCTTGGTAGACATGGTCGGGGAATAGGTAGAGGATAAGGGTGGGCTTGATTTAACCTGGGTAGGGCTAGGTTTTCCTTTAGGAGCAAAATTTTGTGTAGCCAAGCCTAGTGATTGTAGAAAACTTTAAATAGGCCTTGGTGGGAAGGGAGGTCATCTCCCTTCTTCTTCCTACAATTCTATATGGAATATTTTATAGAATTCAACATGAACTAGGGTATGCTAATAGGGTTGACATCAAAATTGAAAATGATCTACTAAGGAGTTGTGTATTTAATTTAAGAACATTATTGATAGTGATGCCAAAAGATGTTTGTGAAGATATGGGTCTCCCTTATGTCAAAAAAACTAGGCACCTAATACAAATGGATGATATCATGGTGAATGCAATGGGGGTCCTTAAGGACCTGTTCATAACCATAGCTATACATCTATAGTTCATAGTACTATAAGAAATGATAACTATTAGCCTCCCTCCATACTTCGGTAAATTAATATCCAAAGAATGGACATGCAATTTATATAGATATGATTACCTAGAAATGGACTATACCCATTTGAACATGCCTAAGGATAGGAAGTTGATCAAGATAAATAAGTGAACAATCTTACAACTACTTATTACATATGTTGGATAAAGAGGGTATTGTAAATTATAATGGGCTATTAGAATTCATAGAATATGATGAGCATCTCAAAGATAACTAAAGCTCATAATTCAACATGATAATTGACATATTGCAAGATGAAAAATATTTAGAGGTTAAATTCAAGGATATTAAACTAGAAAACTACCTCATCATAGAAGTATTGTCTAATATTTTAGCTTTGACACATCAAAGATAAAATATTACTTAGAAAATATACTTTGATGGTACTACAAATAGAAATAGGATAGGTATTGGTATTTAATTTATTAATCCATAGTATGTAGAGAGTCATTTTTTATGTATATTACTATTCAATTGTACCATCAATATGGTAGAGTATGAAGCACTTTATACTGGCTTGAGTAAGACCAAGAAGTTGGATATCAAATACCTAAGAATATATGGTGACTCTAAAATAATTTTAAATTAGGCTTATTCTCCATGCACCACAAATGACAAGCGCATAAAGTCATATAAGCATTGGATCTTGGATTTGTTGAATTTTTTTTAACACATATAAGATCAAAATAATTCCTAGGAAATTAAATGCCAAGGATGATGAGTTGGCAGGTGTAGCATCTAGGTTTTATTCTACTAATGATATATGGAATAAATCCAAGGATTTGGAAGTAGTCTAGATGAAGGGAAGAACCTACTATTTGAAAAGGATTACACTTAGGAATAAGTGACCCTTTTCAAAGATATCTATAGTAATTATGGGCAACATCATTGCATGGTCATATGAATATCTCAAGGTCTATGATTGAAAGATCATAGAGCACACCATCGAGTTGGAACTTGGTGCTAGGCCATTCAAATAGAATTGGTAATTGGTGAACCATAAATTGAAGCAATAATAAAATCTCTTTTGTATCTCTTATATGCCTAGATAATATTCTCAATCAAACACTCAACCTAGGTTTCCAATTTGGTTCATGTGCATAAGAAAAATAATGATATAAGATTATGTGTTGACTTTAGGAACCTAAATTGAGCTTATTTAAAGGACCTCTATCCTTTACCTACCATAAATTGGAATCTATTAAGGTAACTAAGTCATAAATTATGTTCCTCCTTGATGGTTTCTAAAGTTATAATCAATTTGAGTCAAAGATGGCAAAAATAAGATAATATTAACCATAAAATGGGGGGTCTTCACATATGAAACAAAGTTATTTGGTCTACCAATTATGGGGATACCTTTCCAAAGGGATTTTTTTAATAAGTTAAATTTTTATTCGAAAAAAGGGGGTTTTAGCAGGAGATCCCAAAACCTGTGTACAAAAATAGCTTAAGGAGGCTAATAAAATAGAAATATAAGGGGAAGGAGGGACACAAACCCATATAGGAGAAAAAAACTAGGACCATACACCATAGAAAAATGCCCCTCATAGGGAATCCCCACCACGACCAATAGCAAAAAGAAAAGATGTTAGTATTTCTCTCCAACTTCAACATCTCTATCCTTCACTTCATCCTTAACCACATAGTTGAACTCATCCTCAGTGATGACCTTATATATCTTGGCATTATACATAGTAGCCCCAAGGATATTTTAATGAAAAAACAAGAGGTGGATGGCATTACGAAGATCAATGAATGTCTCCACCAAATATTTCAATTGGGACATGATGCTTTCCAATTGAAAAATCCCTTTGGAAGTAGTAGTGATAATGAGATGCTATAAAATTTGAGCTTCAATGTCACGGTCATCCTCATCAAACTCAATATCCAGGATATTATGCTATCTTGAGTAAATTTGTTTCTTAGGTGACATAAAAATCTAACCACACCCTCAGGTTCCTCCCGCTTGATCTTCTTATTCGTGAGTAATTCTCTCACTACCTCTATGACCACTCTCTTCTTGGAATCCAAGGTTGGGGGAGGTATGGTGGATGAGGATAGGCTTGGTTTACCTTGGCAAGGCTAGATATTCCTTTGGTAGGGATATTCTGGGAAGAAGGGGGGTTATTCCACTAGGGTAATGGACCAACCAATGTTTATAAAGGACTTTGAAGAGGCCTTGGTGAGAAGGGAGGTCATCTCCCTTCTTCTCTTTGCAAGATTCAATGGAGTAGCTAATGGAGTTGAACATAAACTGAGGAATACTGATAGGGTTAACATCTCTAAAATGATTCACAAAAGAAAATGGAAGTTGTAGAGAGTTTTCTTAGGGTCGTCTATAGTAATTCCATAACAAGCTTCAATACCTTATTCGAAAAGGATGGGATATCCGCATGGTGCATACCTGCCTTCACCTACTTGCAAAAATTTTGATCTTTAAACACCTTTAATTTGGCTTCCCAATTATGCTTTTTGTATCAGATTTATCACCCTTTGATAGGTTACCTAGTGATTTCGACTAGAAAATTGATGTAAATTAGGTAGCATTTACCTTGAACATTAAAAATTCCTCCATCCCAGCTCTCTAAGATCACCATGGTAATTTCAAGTTTATCTCCAGAATATTTCTTGAAGAAGGGAATGGAACCCCTCTCAACAAGGATCACCTCAGCAATGGATTCAATCTCTAGGGAATTAGGCTTGACAAAACTCATCTTGGGCCTCCAAAAAGGATGCTTGTTGAAAGAAGTAGGAGATCAAAATTCAGGTTCAGGATGATGGATACTATAGTAACCAAATTGTTTCTTAAAATAACAACACATGCTTAAGGGAGGTAGCTTCTCTTGGAAGGAACCAAAACTTTTGGAAGGTACTGTAGAAGTTGCAACAATCATCTTGGGGAATCCCATCATTCACAGAGATATCCTTGGGAACAAAAGCAATATTGAGGATCGAGGAGGTTCGAAACACCAAAAAAAACCATGTGAATCCCACCATTCATAGAGATATCATTTTCAAAGGGATTTTCTAGACTTATGGGTGAGACAATTATCATATAACTTGATGATCTAACTATATATTCCAAATATATATGTAAGAACATTGAATATCTTGGGTTAGTATTCCATAGGTAAAGAGAGTTTGGTATCTTTCTTAATCCTAAAATATCTATTTTTATCATCAAAGAAGAAAATTTCTAGTCAATATAGCGTCAAAAGAATGTTTGACCATAGGCCTTAATCGAATAAAAGTAATCAAAGACCTCCCATTACCCTCTTATATCAAGGAGATTAGGTCATTTCTAGGTCATATTTAGTTTATCTCTAAATTCATTACTAAATCTACATAAACGGTTAGACCTATTATTAAAATATTAAAAAATAATTTCGGTCTAGAATGAAACAAGGAAAGTAAGAAGTCTTTTCAATATTTTAAATATGCCATCACTAGATCCTTGGTCTTGATTGAACCTAGAATTTTCCAAATGTTATAGGCTATATATGTTTGGTATAGATGAAATCATCACCACTATATGTAGACACCTAAAACGCGTCATGTCGAGGGTGACTACTCATATGGACATGTTACAAGACCATATGGAAGATCTTGGATAGACTCCAAGATAGAGCAGTGGTTCTAACCACTCAATTTGGGCTCCTTGGCCTAATCAGTCTAAATCACAATAGTCTAAACCATGGATGACACCTGTGGTATATAGTCTAGACCACAGTTGTCACTTGTGATATTAACTAAAGTTCAGTTGGCCTTCATTCGAGCCAAATCAGTTTGAACAGCCATTTGATCTAGAAGAAGGTGGTTGAAGGATGAAAGATTGCAGAGGCTTCCATTCCAACTATCATAACCAACCCTTCTTGTTCTTGGCTTCTCCATGAAGCCAACCCTAGCCCTAAGACATGCTATAAATACCCTTGCCAAATTGAGGATAAAGTGAGAGAGACAATTGATCAAGAGAGCAATGAATCCCTATCGAATTGCATATTGAATTCATGCAATTGAGAAGGTTACTTTGCCATCCATAAAATATTAACTTGCCATGGAGGTCTTAGGAGCCTAGGAGAGCCAAGAAATGCTAATTCGGGTGAACGGAGGCCCTATTCAATGATTCAACTGCCAATCCAGTCAGAGGACAACCAGGTGATCCTTGATCATAAATTTGACAAGGGGGATCAAGCCCACAACCCTTGAAATTGGAGGGTAAACTCATTTATTTGCTCACCATGGCTGTTAGCCATGGTTTACAGTGTAGACCGCTCATCTGAGTTGCAATTTGCAATAGGCGTAAGATCTCCTTACTGTTACTTTTATAGTATGCTTATCTAGGTTAGATTAGTCAGCTTAATGGTTTATTTTATAGTTTAGAGACTCTGATGGACCATACTAACAATTTCATTAGGTTTACTTCACTTTAGCAAGTAGGATCTAAATAGCTTAATTTCACATTATAATGCTTCATTTCACATAATTGATCCATTAGATTGATAGCTATAGTTATTGTTTACATGTTTCAAGCAATCTTGATGAATCTTGACTATGTCTAACATGTTTTATTATCTTTCTTGATTTTATTAGTGTTATGGCATTTTCATATTTTAATCCTTCAAAGGGGCTCATCACGAGAGGCTGTCTATTTTTCTAATGTTTTGTTGTTGTTTCTTGATCGCAAGAAACATATTTAAAGGAGAATAAATCATTCAAACATCTTCCTAGACATGAAGAAGAGGGCCAAATCCACCCTAGAGTAGTTTGTAACTATTTAGAGAGCCTTAGTAGTGTGTCTACCCCGTTAGGGGCTTCAGAATTGTAACAATTGTATACATATTTGGGTGATCCTAAGAGGGGCATGATTGTAACCGGGATTCATTTGCAATATTAATAAAAGAAACATCTATTTATTTGTTATATGTAATCTTGTTCATTATTTCATGCTTCCATGTTTATTTCCATTTCGTTACTAGATAGGTGCATGCTTTTTGCATAGGTCAGAAGGCGATCACAATGGAATTCCACAATTCAAGTGATCTGACTATCATTTCTTGTTTTTTGGAAATTGCAGGTGTAGACCACAGCTGACAACTACGGTTCATTTGTTGGCCCATAGCTGCAACATGTGGTTTACAGTGTAGACCATGCATCAGACCTACGGTTCATAGCTGACAAATCATACAAAAAAGAAAAAAATATAGATCGGACATGGACCTGAGGTAGGTCCCACTTTTCACCCTCTGTACACTGTGTTTTTCTAGAATGTTGAAATTTGGAATACAAATAGGAAATTAAAAAAGGGAAATGAAATTAGGTCTTAGATTTGTATTCAATTTTGCATTATTAGAAAGGTGCTGCTAGGAATAGCGGATCTTTGATTGCAGTCCACCCTAGAATCTAGCGTGATTGATAAAATTTGTGTTTGGTTTGCATGTTTGAGGCCCAATTAGTGGCCATTTGCATAGTAGCTTGCATTATCAAAAATCATTTAGGAAATAGCATGCATTTATTAATATGAAACATTTATTTTTACATTACATGTAGGAAACAATCATTCATGCTATATTATGCATTTTTCATTTAATGCAAATTAAAACGAACCACACAAACTACTTGGCACTTGAACGCTAGTAAGTTGGGAGTCACATCCAACCACTAGTAGGGTTCAATGATGGTGGAGTTGATTTCCATCCGTTGGTCCAAATACTACGTACCCTTGGATACTAGACAAATACCGGATCCAAGAACCTTTCGTACCTTAGAAAATTTGCATGTATTCTCTTCAGAGGGTAATTTGTTGACTAGGGAAAAACATGTGAGGATATGGGAGGACCTGTGCTCCTTGACTGTGTGTGGTCTTCATTACCACATATTATAGGTTGGATTACATGATCTGGAAGTCACATCCAGGTTTTCGAGCTATGAGTGTATAGGTGAAAGATATTAAACTGAGAATATCATCCAACAAGCTTTCTAAACATGATAAGAGTTTCTATACTGATACAACAAACTTGAAATAACATCAAAAAATTTAGGGTTCACTTTTAAAATGTAAATAAGATAATCATATTGTTTACTTTGTATGATTATTTATTGCTTAATTCACTAAGATAATGTTTTATTCGAGGCCAAAATTTTTAGTAAGAGAGGCTTCCTCTCAAGACTTGTCTAGTTGCCATATCATGACAACTAGGCATAGTCAAGCTCAATCACAAGCTAATGACTCAGGATATGCACAGAGAGACCCTCGAGGCCTTCGATATTCCCCTGAGGATCTTTTAGATATCACACGCTTCCTTGCCATACATCACACACATAATTCACTTAAGTATCCAATCCTCCTAGCATGACATTATGATAGTCGTCTTGAGCCCCCTTCATCACGTAGGGGGTCCACCCACATAGATCATGGGGTTTATTAATACATAGTGAGGACCCACATTATTAGGTCTCCCCCTAGTGAAATGGAGAGTTGTGGATCTTACTCCATGAGTCAGTCATATAGGGAACATGAGTCTCATGTAGCCCATAGGAGGCAACTACTCCAAGACCAATTGAAGGAGGCATGCATTGAGCATAAGTGTCTAGAGCATGAGTGCGCAGAGAAGAAGAGATCACATTAAAAAAGTTTGGATGAGCTCCAAAAATGGGAAGAGAGGATTTATTGACATAAATTACATGAAGAACAATCATGTGAGGTAACTCCTAAAAAGAAGCTCATACCTAGAGTGCTTAGGAAACCAGTCAACGCGATGCATCCCACACATCGTCAAGAGTTACCTCTTAAGAAATAAGATAGCCATGCTCTCAGATAGACAAACATACCATTGAATATTGTTAAACAAAAAAAGTTTATGCTTCAGGATCCCATGCTCAAGCATGAGGTTGAGAGTAGTCAAGTTAGACAAGTGAGCAATGTCGACACTTGAAAGTCGTAACAATCCTTGCGGTATATATAGTCTATGTCTCAATATAAGGAACCTATGATTACTTTCCATAAATAGAAAGTCAAACCTGTCCCTATCAAGGAATATGATCCTCCATTGCACATCATAGTGAGGATAAATGAGATTGCATATAAGCGAGTGTTGGTCGATACAGGATCTTCGATTAATATCATCACCACCTTTGCACTCAAACATCTCAAAATCCTACCTTCCCACATCAAAACATCAAATTTAATGTTGCAATACTTTAGTGATGTGGAATCCTCTACAAAAATCATAATAGTCCTCTCCATAAAGGTAGGGCAAAATATTATTCCAACATTGTGCTATGTCTTAGAGGATTCAAGACAGTATAATATGCTACTTGGAAGACCATAAGATCCATGGAGTGCGTACCGTCCATAGTGCATCAATGCATTAAGTACACCCATGCAAACAAAGTCCATGTAGTTGAGGCGGACCTAGATCCGTTCAAATATTATAAACCTAAGGATCATCCATAGGAACCTAGTGGGGCACATATGCATATAAGAACCAAACATGATGAGTCTATCCAAATTTTGGATGCAACCTTGTAGACTGTTATAGAGATACCGTCACCACCGCTATCATTAGTGGAGTCACTTAAGACTCCTTCATATTTTACCTCTCCTAGCAGGGAGGGACTAATGAACGCCATTACATAGATGCTCACAACTACCTTAGATGTGTCATTTGATGGTCCTCACATTCTTATTGAGGAGGAGATATCTAGCATAGGCATGGATGTACCTGAGTGTATAACACCCTCACTATCCATCGTGGCACAAGATAGTCCTCATAAGAATGATGTTGAGTATAAAGAGCATATAAAGGAAGACATTAGGATGTCATACATCATAGATATTATTGGGGATGCAATTCAGTTTCCTGTCGAGTCTCTACCGGTTGAGCCTATTCTTGATGCACCATTTGAGCATGAGGAGTCATCTGTAGCAATGGAGATGATATAAACCCAAAAATTTGACGATTCGCCTATGATTCATGTAGTTGCAGAGTCATCTTCTCAAAAATTTGTGTGAATGGTTGAAATTATGTCAGAAGGTTGAGTTATTCTTGAACCAATAAAGTAGGAGGTGGGGTAATCAGACATTGCTTCCACATCAAAGGGGGTCAAATATTTAGAATTAGTCATCCTTGACCCCTCTATTTTGCCACATTCTCAAGGACAAGAACAAGTGTGTACCCCATATTAGGCTGGGGTACTAAATTTAATGTCACTTAATACTTTCAAAGCAAGCAACAACATGAGCTAAGTCATGCACCTGAGCATGTGGATAGAACTGATGAAGTGTGTCATTGAGAAGCATCCACATCAACCCAATTGACGGAAATAGGTGATTTGCAATTACCTAGTGGACCTTTAGCATCCACTTTTCTATTTCCTTCAATAGACAAAGGTATTTCGAATCAGTTATTAGAAATACATATGAGCTCTTTGTTAGTATTGCGAGCCATCCTAAGTCATCTAGAACGAATGGAACATTGAATGGATGAGCAAGATAAGGTGTTGCATTTTATCATCAACTAGATTGAAAACTTGGGATCACAAGAGCAATCCCTAGTTGAGGCTTAATCACTTCCTGTGCAAGTTTAGGAAAAACATCAGAAAAAGTGAGAGCCCATGCGGCCAACCCAACCATTGGGCCCTCAAAGCAAACCAATGCGGGTCGAGCGCCTAAAATAGTTGTAGTGCATTTGGAATCCTTTAGAAGAGTCTATGTCTAACATATTTTAGAAGCTACACGAGGCTAAGGTCATAAATTTTCCTGATATCATCCCTTTAGAACCAAATAGAGCTAAACCTATGGGTTATAAGGAGCATCATTATTGCCTTTATCATCGAATAGGGGGTCATGACATTTGATATTGTCATGAATTCAATAGTGTGGTACAAAACCTTATAGATAGTGGGGTTTATCATGTAGATGGGTCTCTTATAGTGCCCCAAAATGATGAAGTGGAGGTCACACCTCCTCATGTGCGAGCCAAAAGTCGTCAGTCGCCTCATAGGTCCAATAGGCCGATGCAACGAATAGTGTCATTTTAGATGAGTACTTTAGCTTTGTTCCAAAAGTTACATGAGGCAAATGCATTTGTATTTCTCGAGGTTAAGCAAAGAGTATTAAATATTGATTCACCTGATAGGGGTCCCTTTTGTGTGTATCATCGAGCACATGGACATGACATTTGGGGCTGTCAATCATTTAAGAGGGTCATCCAAGACCTAGTAGAATGAGATGCTATCCACAAGGATGGGTCTCTAATTCATCTTAATAAAGAAAAAGAAACTCCTATGAGGCTCATTCCTCAGTTGGGAGAATTGATTTCTATTACTCTCCCTAAAAAAGTTGATTACATGTCAGTGGGTAACATGCACACTAGGGGTCTTCAAGGTAGCATACCTTCCCCACCATACACGCTAAACTCAATAAGGCAAAGATAGGGATCTAGAGGTATCACACCTCCCTCATCATCATTAAGTGGCACATACACTAGGGGTATATAGGGCAGTGTGCCCTCCCAAAAGGCACCAAGGGTTCCAAAAACTGCTTGGTCATGTCAGTAAAATCCTTCGAGGGTTTGCTTAAAACTGCTTGGTCATCCCCAAAAGGCACCAAGGGTTCTAAAAATGCTTGGTCATGTTAGTAAAATACTCTGAGTTTTTTCTTAAAATCGCTCGGTCATCCCAAAGAGATACCAAGGATTTTTGAAAAATCTCTTGGTCAACCCAAAATCTCCAAGGGTTCCTAAAACCGCTCGATCATGCTAAAGGGCTCCAATCTCTCTAGTTAGTAGTTTGGTCAATCAAAAGGCTCCAAAGGCGTTTGGAAATCCTTTGGTCAATCTCAAAAGGCTCCAAAGGCATTTGGAAATCCTTTGGTCAATCTCAAAAGGCTCTGAGAGTTTGCTTAAAATCACTTGGTCATCCCAAAAAGGCACCAAGGATTTCTAAAAAATCGCTTGGTCAACCCAAAGGCTTCGAGGGTTTGTTTAAAATCGCTCGATCATCCCAAAAAGGCACCAAGGATTTTTGAAAAATCACTTGGTCAACCCAAAAGCTCTGAGGGTTCCTAAAAACTGCTAGATCATCCTAAAAGGCTCCGAGCTCTCTTGCGAGTAGTTTGGTCAATCAAAAGTCACCAAAGGCATTTATAAGCCCTTTGGTCAATCCCAAAAAGCTCCAAGGATTCCTAAGAGTCACTTGGTCATCTCTAAAGACTCCAAAGGTATTTCCTCACCGTTTGGTCACTCTTAAAATCTCCAAGGGCATGTACTCACCGTTTGGTCAAATATAAAGGCTCAAAATTCATAAAAAATGAAAAATATATAAAATCCAAAAAAAATTGGTAAAGAATAAAATTCAAAAACATTTGCTTTTGCATTTTGCATTTTAATTTGCATTCACACATGCATTTACTTTATTGCATCGCATATAGGTATTCTTCATCTGTTGCATTCCACAATAGAATGAATTGTGTTGGTCAGTATTACAAAAAGCTCCACGTTTGTATTCCAATCATGCACCCTTGCATTTATCATAATTTATTGCATTCACAAACACCTATTGCTAAGAAATATGTACGTATACCAAGTTTTCCAATCACTCATCCATACCTAGTGGGTCTCTCAAAGGTTATAGAAAGCTTACTTCTTTTGTATATTATGTCAATGATAGTGCTTGACATATCAAGATCCCGTCACTAATCAAAACATTTAAAATCCTTCTAAGATAAGGGAAGATGAAAGCTGCAAAAGTGGTCTTGGGAATTTAGAGAGATGGATTTTATTTCATGCTTATCTTGCAAATAGTCGGTCTAGAGTGGTGAACCTTGGCAAAAGGACAAGAATTTCCTCTACTCGTACATAGATACAATGTTTAAATCTCAAGTTCAAAGTTCAAATCTAAAGTGATATGGTGAATCAAAAGCACTACACAAATCCCTCACTCAAGTAAAATGTAAGTAAAGTGTTACACTAAATATGATCAAGTATACAAAACGAGGTGAGAACTTGAATCCCTGGATTATTAACTATTCAAAAGCCATAGAGTGAACCCTGATTACAACAATGGGTTGAAAGAGTCTCACTTGCTTTTGAAGTAGTAGTTCTATTGGGTGATCCCCAATCACAACAATGGGTTGAAAGAGTCCCACTTGCTTTTGGAGGGGTAGTCCTGATCAATTTACAAGATAGCTCTAGGTGCCTAGGGTTGTCTAGCACTATAGTCCAATAAAGTTTGAAAAATGGATAATATGAACATTTAAGGAGCCAAATCTAACATATGGGTTGAAAGAGTCCCAAAAATATGTGCATCAAATAAACATGATGATCCATAAATGATCAAAACTCATATATCATATATATATATATATATATATATATATATATATATATATATATATATATATATATATATATATATATATATATATATATATATATATATATATATATATGTGTGTGTGTGTGTGTGTGTGTGTCAAAAGAGTACATCAGGAGTATACAAAATACCCACAGGCTACAATCGTGTAGGTCCTCAGACCTTACACCAAAAATGATACATATACAAAAATGTAGCTTGTATCCAATAGAGCCCTAGCTCTAGCCTGCTCCTCATGTACCAAAGCTCATCATGGGAAGGTCTTAAAAGACAAATCGATGACTCCTAATGGATCTCTTCAATAAGAGCAATCAAATTTGTAAATTTTGTGATGTTCAAGTACCAGAATAAATTTAATAATGCAAACATTAAAAAAAAATCAAATAATCAAAAGCCAAATGCACCTCGTATTCAGTTATTTACCCTATATACACTTGGCAATTGTAGCGACTTGCGATCCATGTAATCCGGCAAGATGAGTAAATTACCATAAGGACATTTGGGGTAAAATTGTCATCATTGATTTGATATGCTTATTTTCAATCCCGAAGAAGGCCTTTGAGGATGGACTGCTCCATGGGAATGAGATGTCTCATGTTATTTCTTCTATGACATATTTTCAGCAAATCATCGACAAATTGATTCAACGTAAATCTAATTGGCATTGTATCATTTTGATTCTCTAAGAAGGCTATTGCAGCCTGACCGCTCCATGGGATAGAAATGTGCAATTACTATTAATAGTTGCAATCATAATCTGAACTAGGCCTAGCCAAGGCATTAAAATGCTCAAATCTAAATTTTTTTAGATCATTCATTGTGGTCAAGAGACTTCTTCGCTTCAATCATTGGCATTACCCTCATCAACTCATCGCTTGAGCGGGTTGTCATAATATCAAATCATAATCAAAGTCAATAGAAGATATCTGAAATCATAGATCTCTTGATGTTGTAAAAATTGCGTTCATTCTTGTGAATAATTGCTAAAAACTATCATAAGCTTCCCCCTTTGCTTGGGGAAAATAGCAAATATGAAATTTTGCTTGTTTTTCATCGCCTTTCAGATCTATGGGTCATAAGATACCTATGGAATGCACAGCTACACCGAATGAGATGAGATGGATACAAGATTTTCAAATATAAGACTTTCACCCAGTTGGAAGCAATTATTCCAGGATGCGCATCATTTTGTAGGACTTGAGGCATCTAATTTTGATCCGACTAATGATAATCATGGAACATTCAACATTATTTTAGGAGGTCTATTTTTTTTCAGCATTGTGACATGCTACAAGGCCATAGGGAAGATCTTGGATATACTCCAAGATAGAGTAGTGGTTCTAACCAGTCAATTTGTGCTCCTTGGCCTAATCAGTTTGAATCATAGTTAAGACCTACGGTCTATAGTATGAACTGTGGCTGACACCTATGGTCTACATTCTAGACCGCAGTTGTCACCTGCAGTCTTAACTGAAGTTTAGTTGGCCTTCATTCGAGCCAAATCAGTTTGAATAACCATTTGATATAGAAGAAGGTGGTTGAAGGACGAAATATTCTAGAGGCTTCCATTCCAACTGTCCTAACCACCCCTTCTTGTTCTTGGATTCTCCATGAAGCCACCCCTAGCCCTAGGATATGCTATAAATACCCCTTCTAAATTGGGGATAAATAGAGAGAGACAATTGATCAAGAGAGCAACGAAGCCCTATCGAATTGCATACTAAATTCATGCAATTGAGAAGTTTACTTTTCCATACATCAAAGATCAACTTGCCATGGAGGTCTTAGGAGCCTAGGAGAGCCAATAAGTGCTAATTCAGGTGAAAAAATGCCCTATTCAATGATTCAACTACCAATCTAGTTAGAGGACAACCAGGTGACCCTTGATCATCAATTTGACAAGGAGGATCAAGCCCACAACCCTTGAAATTAGAGGGCAAACTCATTTGTTTTCTCACCATGGCTGTCAGCCATAGTTTACAGTGTAGACCGCTCATCGTAGTTGCAATTTGCAATAGGCATAAGATCTCCTTACTATTACTTTTATAGTATGTTTATCTAGGTTAGATTAGTCATCTTAATGGTTTCTTTTATAGTTTAGAGACTCTGATGGACCATACTAACAATTTCATTAGGTTTACTTCACTTTAGCAAGTAGGATCTAAATAGCTTAATTTCACGTTATAATGCTTCATTTCACATAATTGATCCATTATATTGATAGCTATAGTTCTTGTTTACATGTTTCAAGAAATCTTGATGAATATTGCTATGTCTAACATGTTTTATTATATTTATTGATTTTATTAGTGTTATGGCATTTTCATATTTTAATCCTTTAAAGGGCCTCATCCCGAGAGGCTGCCTATTTTTCTAATGTTTTGTTGTTGTTTCTTGATCGCAGGAAACATATTTAAAGGAGAATAAATCATTCAAACACCTTCCTCAATGCGAAGAAGAGGGCCAACTCCACCCTAGAGCATTTTGTGACTATTTAGAGACCTTAGTAGTGTGTCTACCCCGTTAGGGGCTTCGAAATTATAACAATTTTATAAACATTTGGGTGATCCTAAGAGGGGCATGATTGTAACCGGGATTCATTTGCAATATTAATAAAAGAAACATCCATTTATTTGGTATATGCAATCTTGTTCATTATTTCATGCTTCCATGTTGATTTCCATTTCGTCACTAGATAGGTGCACACTTTTTGGATAGGTCACTATACTAACCCAAAATAATGATAAAGATGAGGAGAATCCCATATTGTTCATGATCCAATCCCTCCACAACTAGAAAGAAAGATACACCCTATTGAAAAATAAATGTTTACCATCATGAAAGTCATTAAGAAGTTTAGGTAATATCCATTGCAAAGAAAAACCACCATCTTTTTAGGATACCTTGATGTCCAATTTGTCATGCTTCATGGTAATTTAGGAGTAGGAGGTGTAGGTGGATCAAAAATATTCAATATGTTACATTGAAATCAAACCCACTAAGGTCATAAAAGGAAGGGCTTTATGTGAAAGCCTCAAAATGATGGTCCCTAAATATTAGATTGCTCTGCGAGAGGAAATAAATAAGGATGATAGAATGGTCTAGATAGGTGATATGTGTAGATATATAGCCATAGGATAGGCGCTAGAAGGGTTGATATCCATAGAGAGAGTTTGATTTAGGTAAAAACAACATATTATTACTAACTTGATAACATATTATTGAGGAAAGGATATGATGGTATCTTGTTGCACTACGTTAAAGAAGAAAGTATAAGAGTCCGTAATCAAACAATACCATAAGGACATAGGGAATTAATCTATGCCCACTATAGATTTTAAGGGCTATATATTACTTTCCTAGCATCTTTGCTAATTTGTAGTAATGGATCAAGAGTTAGAGATCCTACTACATGTTTAGAGGAATGAAGAAAATAGTACCAATTGTCCTAAAACCCACCATCATGACCAAACCATTCTAACAATGGGGCCTAGAATTTATGGGTAAAATCATTTTATAGGGTATGGATGAATCCCTTTCAATATAGATTATTTCATTAAAATGGTTGAATAAATCCTAATCATATCAACTAATTAGGAGATGGTGTTCTAATTACTAGAATATATCATCACTAGATATGGGGCTTTAGCATTTATAGTCATATATAATACTACCTAGTTTAAAGGGGATAATGTGATAAAATTCACCATAGAAGAAAGGTTATTGTTTAAGACATATTTCAATTACTATATATAAGGTAGTTAAATGAATAGATTAATAAGAATATAACAAGGAACCTAAGAAGAACAATTTATAAATCATAAAGGGACTCACACACTAGGATGCATAAAACACTATGGGTAGATCAAGTGATGCCAAAACATCCATTGGATCCTATTTCTATAAGTTAGTTTATGGCAAGGAGGTCATGTTACCAATAAATTTATGGCTCTCTTCCCTTCAAATTTTGCAACAACTAGAATTGAAAGATATTAACATTGATCCCATACAAGCAAGACTAAATGCACTATTGGTGCTAGAGGAAGAAAATGAAATGACTTTTAAAGAATAGTGTAATGCTAAGAGGCTTTCAAAAGGATATTTAAGATGGATTACACAGAATGAGATCTCATATTCATATGGGATGAGTACCAAGAAAAACTAAGGGAACACTAGAAGTTTGACTTATGATGGAGAGGGATTTATCAAATTCTAAATATTGTAGGCCCAAATGCCTATAAAATTGCTACCATTGGTGGAATAATATTATCTATTTTATGAATGGATGGGAATTTTTCTAATATAACACTACAAATTTTGACCAAATGAATATACATTTACCTTTTAATGGTTGTTATTTATCATTTTCTTCTCAAAATCCTACTTTAAATTTTTTTTCCTTTCAAAATTTATGGTAAATACATATTTTTATCCTCTCTTATTTCATAGTCCTAGTTGGTATGTCATAGCATCCCCTCATATGTCATGTCATATTCAAATAAAACTAAGGTAATAAATGAGTGAATCACTTACTATGGCTAGAAAACACCTAGAGTAGCTACTTTGTCATGACCAAGTAGCCATATAATTGAGTTAGACCCTTACAAGCTAATTTCCCACTTGAGATGTCCCTATATCTAGAAAAATATAGTGTGAGTAGCTAAAGGCTATGCAAGGTATGGGTTATATAGCCCCTCTTCCTACTATATTCCCCCACTCTTGCTTTCAATGCACCAAGAGTGAATTGCTTCCTTCTTATGCACCATTTAAATGCCATCTAATTTACTCAAACACATAAAGTGTGGGATGTGTGAAACCTAATGACCCATGTATTTTCATCTATTGAACTAAACAAGCTCCTAGAGTGTTAGCATTAGATGCTATGTAGAGGATATAAAAGGAAGAGACAATAAGTCCTCAACTATGATCAAGTCACTTAAATGTGTTGAAGAAATACCATGTAAATGAAATTATATACCAAGTTGCCACTGAAATAATAGAAAATCAATATTTCACTCATAATTATGAAGCAAATTACTTGATATCTCAAATGAACTACTCAAAATAAATAACTAGGCACACTTTAGGTCAAATTTTGACTCCCCTAAATTGAGTGTCTCACTTGATTTTGAAATTTAGTCATTTGTTTTTTCTAGGAAATCACTTCCAACCTCCAGACCTATAGAAGAGCCTCCAAAGTAAGTTAACCACTTGTTTTTAAAAATAAATCACTTGTAATTACTAGCAAATCACTCCATCTATTAAAATTTTTGAAGTTCCCTAAAAGGGACAAAACACTTTGATTTATGAGCAAATCACTCCAAATTATAAGCACATAGCTTCGATTATCCAAACTTAGAGAAATTTCATCTATTCCCTAAAAAATTACTATCATTATTATTTTTATATTTATTCCATCCCAAACTATAATGGAAACACTTCCACCTCTTGTCCTTTTCTAAAGCATACCCCATATCACGTTCCACTATTATTTTTGTGCCTATATCCACTTTACTTTCACTAGTAACCATTCTTGTAGAAGAGGAAAAACCATTAGGAGAAAGGGGTAAGAGAAAGTTATAGGGATCTCCTCCCCCTATGAGAATTTATGAGTTATTTGATTATCCCTATTAAAGGATGGAAGAGGAAATTACATGCATCCCATTGGGTAGGCTAGGAAGAAAGGCCTAAGGAAGTTCAACTTGGGGCCTCAAATTGATTCATGTAGCATAATTTGCATATGAACATCAAGGCTGGTAATAAATCTCATTCCATAAGAATGGAGTTACACCAAATTTATGGAGGCATGTATTAAAATATGTGACTCTTTGAGAAATTTTAGACTCCCGCAATGGAGCAAAGAGTTCTTATATATGAGAGAGGAAGATATAAGAAATATGCTCAAGGAAATAGATGGCCTAAATATGTGGGTATTATAAACTCATATATGCAAAAGGACTCCTACTATTAATTCATAATCACCTATTATTAGGATTTCTTAATCTCATACCTAAAATGATCAAACCTACCAATTGACTTTATCATTTTGTTGGAGTTAGGGATATTTAAGGAGGATGCACATATGGTATTATCAATGATAGCTATGGTCTTGGGAGGAAAGAGTGATTTGAAGCTCTACAAAGAGAATTTTTTCCTATTTCATCCTATGTAGACCTATCTTAATAATTTACAAATGACTGATTGTGCTTATATATTATTGATCAGATGGAAAAATAGCTAAAGGTATTCCAATAAGTGAGGAAGTTTAATTAAACCACTTACTTGGTTTAGCTCATCATATATATAAAGAAACATTAGTTTTCAACCCTCTACATAGACCACATAGGAGCAAATGACAAACCCTCTTTATGGTTGATTTCATAGATGTACCCTACCAAGAAGCAGATAAAGCCTCCTACTACTTTATGAGGTGTATAAATTAATCCTGGAAACATTTAGGGGTAAATAATCAAGACTATGATATGAGGTATGATATTTATGAAATTAGGGGAATTTCCAATTAGATATTTCTACTTTGGGAAAACTCAATCCTTCGTTAGCTTCTAAGGATTTTCAACCATATTTTTTGATTTACTTGCATGCGTACCTGATTACATGTTCAATATATTATACATATGATAACTCATTTATGTGGATCTAAAGTATTTTAGGAACTATAATAAAACCATCTTCTACCCACTTAAACATCCAATAATTAAAATCATTTTGAGGTTGTGTGGGTTACACCAAGTGATAGAAGTGAGGTTGAGGAAAATTAGGGTAGACCAATTCAAAGATAATTGGTCCTATTATCCATGAGGAACTTTTAAAAAGATACAAATGAGTAAGAACATAGATACTTTCTTCATGAGATAATATACAACATTCTATAGTAGGAAAACCCTAGTGAGGAATTAGTCCTTACCACTTTGGGAAGTAGACATGGGTACAAAGATGAGATCCCAAATTAGTATAACAACCCATTAGAATGGAAAGCCTTTTACACCAAGGACAAGGATGATTTTAAACCAAATATAAAAATGAACCATTAAAAGCTAGGGGCACTAAGGAAATTGAGTTAAATTGATAGGAAGATGTTCACATGGTAGAGGATGAGATATGAAATAAACACACTAACAAGGCCTACCAAAGATGACCTATTTAGTGATGAATTATTTACAATCCAAGATAGAATACATCCCAAAAGTGCAAAAAGGGTTACAACCATCATTGAAGCAGTGGATAGCCCATCAAGGTCCAAAAAACTAAATAATATAATAGTACTTGAGATTCACATCTCTGTTGTACCTATGACACTAGCCATAATCAATTTGTTAGTAAGGTAGGCTATAATTGAGGGACAAAGGGGTTTTGAGAGGTATGGATTAATTTTAAATAGTGTTGTGATAGTGTAAGAAAAATAATAGCAAACAACCCAACCTAAGAAGAGGAAACTTACTCAAGGAGGCTCCCTTTAGAAGTTGAGAATGGCTAGCATTGTGTCCACTACTACAAACACCTTCACTTCCTTTCCACTATTAACTACTTCCCTTTTCTTCTCTAGTCATTCTTCTATTTCTACTTCTTCTATCCATATCCATTCTTATACTACACTTTTGTCATCCTATATCAATGTAGTTCATGTTCTCTTAGGGTATCACACCTCTAATAGTATTTCTCATAGTCAAGACCATGTCTATCAATTAATTTCCATCACCTACCATCCATGTTTTCACTACATAACCGTGGTACCATACACCGCCTTGTGACCATCATCCATGCCTTCACCCAACATGTCACCACTAGCTAACACATTAAGTATATTTAGCATTAATACCCATTACCTCCATTTCCACTTCATTTACCTCCATCACCAAGCACAACTTAAAAAATAAAGATACTTACTACAACAAGAGAATGAGTCTCTCAAAGGAGACATTTCAAGAAAGGAAAAATTAAAGAAGTAGATCGAGGACCTTTAATAACACCTCATATATATTAAAATGAACCAATAATAGATAGAAGACCTCATAGAAAAAATCACATAGTAGTTGGAATTCATAATATTTTCCAAAAATAAACAAAAGCAATCCATCCTCTCAAATCTTATACAAAAATCATAAAAGGATAAAAAAGAGAGAAGAGACACAAATTAGGGCACATATAGTCATCATAAATAATCACTATATAGTTTGTAGATTATATTCATAATATTGTGATGATCAAATAAGGATTGGAAGGATATATTTATACCAATACCAAAACCCTAATTACATAATCAAGTTTAACATAAGCTAACATAACAAGAGGGCTTAAGGTTAATTACAAGTTATAAAGTGGGTTTAACCATAATAAGATTAAAATCAATCCATAGGGCTTATATCATAAAATATTATAACAAATTAACATATTGTACAATCAATGCCCTTACGCCTACCAATATTACATCATACAATTTTAGTCTTGGCCATGAATCAAATTACACTTTCAACATCCCCCATAATATAAACTAAGGGGAAAAGGAGAGAAGAGGCAAGGCCATAGGTCATATGAGACAATGCTCATAGAGGATGTTTTTTACCAAATATATGGCTATCCAACCATACTTTGATTATTGAATCATGGTGTACAACCCAAAACCTCGCAAGATTTGAACCTTGGACCTATATGTAGAGTTCCAAAGTCTCCACCAATAGGCCACTCAATGAGTGACATAGGATTGAGGATCCATCTTACATAATTTGGACCCTAACATGGTAATAATACTTAAATAGATTTTACCAATGTGATGAGCTTGAAAAATCATATGATTTGAAAGAAATGGTCTCAACATGCTTTTTTATGTAAACGTTATACTCTAAAACGTTTTCCCTAATGAACCTCAAAAATAAAAAATAAAAATAAAACCTCAAACCTTAGATAATTAATTTCCAATTACAAGCTTCCACTTGGCATTCATTGATTTGCTCATGTTTGGAAATGATTATTTGCCAAAAAATCACCATTATTAGTTTTATTATGATTTAGACACTTTTTATTTCCAAATTGGTTCAAAAAGATATATAGGTTAAAAATATATTTATGTGACCCGGTGTTGTAGGTGAGTTGGAGAGGAGAGGGCAATCCTCTAAGGGAGGTCCTAGGTTCAAATCTCCATCCTACCAAAAAGTTGAATTGGGTATCCAAAATCCAATTGATAATGTTGGTGCGGGCAAGGTCGGGTGCAACTCGCGGGTGACTTTGACGGTGTAGAACCCCTTGTTCGTGGTCTCTTAGACAAAGGTGGCCCTGCAAGGGGTTTTTCGCTTAAAAAAAAAAATTATGTGGTGGTGAAAGTGGCAACATTGACCACAAATACATCCTTCTTTGAAAAATATATGAGAAGCATTGATGAGACTCAAACCATGGTCTCTTAAGTACTAAGCACATCACATTAGCCATTTCTCTATGAATATTATTGGGAGGGGATTGCAAATTTCCTCTACATGGTTTGTTTCCCATTAACCAAAAAATAAAAAACAACACATGGTTCGAATATATAACCTTATTCTCCAACAAATGTACCACTTTACAACCTTTCACTATAAACTATCATGATGAAAGTGTCATTGATTTTGTAAAGACCATTCACTCAATAATTTGTTACAAAAGAAAATTTTGACATGATTCAAACCCATAGTCTTCTATCTATTATGCATAATACATACCTCCATGTTATAATAATGATTGAGGTGGAGGTGGGTCCTTTAGAACTTTCACTTCTCCTTTCAAACATAGATATACAAAATATGACATCCCCTTCAAAAGTAGCTCTTGTAGTAATTCGAATATGAGCATCCAATAGCCAAATGCCCTAATATGCATTTCCCTAACCACAATTATGTTCTTATTAGCTAAGTGGATGGACTCCATTTATCCTTGAAGAAGGGTACTGTGCAATTATGTTCAAAAAGGCTCTAGGCTAGAGCAAGAAAAGAACGGCAGATGCCTTGATTTTAAGTAAACTTTTACATGCATAGTAGCTATTTGAAGATTCAAATAATTTCTCTAATCCAGATAATTGTGTTATTTAAGAACTTTTAGTAGCATGAGACCATAAAAAATTGAAATTTTAAATATTTTTTGTAAGGATAAAGGCATATTTTCTCTAATACTTTTAGAAATACAAGTAATTAAAAAAGGGTAAAACTACCATTTTGGCTCTTATGCAGAATTGGCTTATGACACTTCAAGGAGGAAATTGTCCTAGAGTAAAAAAGAAAGATTGGAGGCTCTAAATAACTTTTCTACATGACCAAGTGAGCCAACATGTTTTGATACCATGTTAGAATTCATGTCTATTTCTAGAAATAAATAGAAGCAATCCACTCATTCAAATATTATGCAAAAAGCATAAAATAATAAAAAAGGAAAGCGAGAGACAAAAATTTATGGGTGCCCTTGAGCACCATAAATAATAAATGTATTATCATGGATAAATATCATAACAATTTGATACAATGGATGAAGTGGTAGGGGGTATTTAGACCAATATAAAAATCCCAATTACTTATATTAAGTTAGTGTAAGTTGACATAACAAGAGGTATTTAAGTTGTAGGATAATTTATGCAAGGATATGGAGAGCATCTGCAGAGATAATTTGAATCTATGCATGGGTGGGAGAATCGTAGTGGTGCTAGATCCTATTGTAGAGGAGACTAGGCCCATGAACAGTGAGATTAAGCACCACTTCACCCTAGATTCATTTTTTTCACCTTATGAGCTTGAAGGCCTCTTCACTGCTGCTTGGGAACTTACTTAAAGATAATCCTTTGATTTCTCTTTAGAGGCTTATTTTTCTCCAACTAAGCTAAAAATATTTTTTGCCTCTTGGTCCTTGTAGGAGAGTGGGAGGGCTGAGTTAGGTAAACCAGAGCTCTCTTGTGGATCAAGAGAACCCATGGTGTATTGTGGAGCCTACCTTCTACCTGATAGTGTTGAACCTATGGTGGTGCTTGGGGTGCCTCCTATTCTAGATTTCTCCAAAGCATTGTTGTGGGATAGTTGGTTTGGTGGTGGGCTATAATATTAGTATTTAGTCTCTAAAATACTAGGTGGTTGTGGTTGGACACTTTTAAGTGGTTGGGTTCCTTCCTTGGTGGGGAAACTATTCTTATGTGTTCTCGTGTGGTTAGAACCCATAGAGGTTGAGATTTTAGCTTCATTGTGTGCCTGTGGGGGTGGTACCCATATGTTTTAATGTTCCTAGGTCCTCAAAACCCTATTGCAAGGTTCTAGGAACAATTTAAAACTCATATGATCTCTTGAATCCCTTGGCTACATTGTTCAAGTTCTACTCTTCTGGGTTTTGGGATATTGGCAAGTCTCCGATGGTGGTTTTTCATAAGTGGAGGCTCATATAGAGGGTTCTTACTGATATTTTTTTAGCTGGATATCGATGCTCTATGTTGCAGATTATTTAGATGGTTTTTTAGTAGATTGCAGGTTGAGATGTAGATATCTTTATGTTGGTTTCTCACTCCTAGGTGTTCTCTATTGTTTTCCCTATTTGTGGAGGGTTATAAACTCCTGGTTTTTCTTGGTTTCAATTTTTTTTTGGGTAAAAAATTAGTCCCATAGTTATTTTTAGTTGTGAAGCGCTATTTTGGGTAGGTTTTTGAATGGCATTTGAAATCTTATATGCTTTGTATGTTCACTATTGTTTGCTGCAAGATTTCATAATCCTATTTTTTCTTGGTTTTTGGTATCAATGGAAAGTATTTGGATCCCAAAGTTATTTTAAAATTTAAAGCTCTAATTTTGGGTAGGATTTTTAAGTGGTTTTTTCAGATCCACCTATGGGTTTTAATTATTTTATTATTGGAGATCTCTACCTATGGGTCAATCGATGTTGGTGATACGTCATTGATTTGTCATTAATACCTTGAGTCCTATTTGGCAGGGTGCCTATATTTTATGGTTTTTTAACCCTCTCTTTTGGGTTGTCGGTTGGTTTCCTTCTATGCGAATGTTATTTTACTATTCATAGGTTGATAGGGTGGTCGTATTTTATTTTTATAGTCATGTTCTTTGGTGGTTAATCCCTTTTGGGTTTGCTGGATGTTAGTATCCGTTTGGAGTTAAAGGTTGTGGGATTCATTTCAAAAATCTTGTTAAAGTGCTACTATTTGATTGGGATTGTAATTTTAATTTTATATTTCGGTAGCATTTCTTTTTGGTCCCACCTTTTTTTGGTGGTTGGATCCTTTTGGAGTGTTTTGTACAAGGTTGTGGGGATCCTTTCAAAAATCTCACATTTCAATTTAATAAAAAAAAAATAGGTATTTAAGTTAATTATAATTTATAATATGGGTTTAACCATAACAAGGCTAATTGCAGCCCATAAAGTCTATATAATAAAATGATATAATAAATTATATACATTTGTACAATGATTGCTCTTAGGCCTATACAAGATTGCATCAAACAATGTTATCCTTAGCCATAAGTTAGATTATGCTTTCAACTCTTGAGAATGCATAATAAGTTGTTGCATCATATTAACAAAAAAATTCTCTTAAATTTATTTGAATGCTTCTTCATTTATGGAAGAAAGCTTCCTATATATGATTTAGCTAGAAAAATATCATAGTAATAAATCCTACTTGAAATATCTAGAAGCATGCATCTAAGAAATTGTGAATGGTATTATACGATGATTAAATAATGACCACTAAAGAGGGAGTAAGTTAATGGGGCAATCCATCCCTTGCCCATATTAGAAAATGTTCAATAGGTACCTAAGATTATCAAAGAATTTTAGCCATAAAATATTTAGTAATATTAACAGGAGCTAGGGTCATTAGTAAGAATTATAAGGAAGAAATATCCAAAATCTACTAAGATTTTTCTCCTTACAGTGTTTTAACCAGCCATTTGGTTTAAAGACCTATCCTTTTTTTGTGAATGCCTATGAGATAAAGGTTTTCTCATAGACAAGAAGGAAATAAAATTATAGAATTTTTTTGAAAGCTCTTATATGCCATGGAATTATTCTAGATAAATTATTTTAGGAGTCATTCTAATTTTTTATAAATATTCTAGGAAGGAACCCACAAAGAAAAATACTACGCATGGGTAGATTATAAACCATTAGCATATATTTGAAAAATATAGGGTATAGATAAATGTGTATTGACCCTACTCTTTGAGCTACATAATTCAACAACGGTGAGAGAATTCTACCAAATATAAATAAAATGCCTAGAATTTTAACATCTCTTTAGGTTGAATCCATTTTAATGATAGTCACAAAGCCACTTAGGAGAAATTAAATGGATTATCTACAACAAAGTTTTATTCCTTTGGATACTTAGTCTTGAAAACAATTATCAAATTATCTAAAAGCCTTTTTGTAATGTTTTTTAGTTGTTATAGTATAAATTTGTAATTTGGTCATGAACTTTGGATTTTACTAATTTTAGATGCATTGTAATTCTTGTTTAAATTTTTTAACATCTCTTTAGGATGGATCCATTGTTAATGATAAACACAATGCCAATGAGGGAAAGATAAGTGGATTATCTACAACAAATTTATTTTACCTATTTGTAATAAGATTTTAGACTTTGAACTTGTTGTCCTCTACAATTGTCCTAGTCAAAACAATCATGCATCATGCAAATCAACATAGTAGAGCCTAGGATCAAAGCATGGGTTTCGACTTAATCAAGGGCCTCTAATATTTTTTTTATAAGGATAGATCCTTGTTAAGATGTGACCTTTAGACACATTTGAACTCATGGGAGAAAAGGAATGTGAGAACAACTCAAAAGAAACAAAGATCTAAGCTACCAAGGTGGCGATGCACCCAATATATTCTAAGATATCCCTACACCATACGCTTGAATGTTATGTGCTAGTGGTGAACACTTCATCTCCTCAACATATATGAGCCCAAACTAGAGTTACCATATGCATTGAGAGACAGGTCAGAGCATGAGAACCACAATTGGATACCCAAAACAATTATACACATAGGCCTCTCATACACGCATATATGCAAAATAAAATTCAAAATATGTAAATATTGAGAGCATATATACACATACAAATATGGGTTAGCATTAGAGCTTTAGATGGCTAGTCAAAAAATTGACGAGTAGACCTCTAGTGTATATATATATATATATATATATATATAGATGCAAATAATGTTTACAAAGATTGTGCCAAAAGCAAGGGTTCGATTTTCCCACAAGCTACTTAGGAGTCGACTACTATATAGAGAGAAAGGAAATATTATAAAAGGTTACAAATGCAAACTTACTTCTTGTTCCTTTACAAAGCTAAAACTAATCTTATTTATAGATTACAATGAGAAGCATTTCCCTCAAAAAACTCATGTAGATATTTCAATATGATTGATGATTTTTGGCATCTAATCATGTATTCATTTAAGTTGGTCTCTATATCTAGGGTCATGAATATCCAATTGTAAGCCTTTGGATGAGCAACTACCATCATTATTGATATCTACCCATTTTGGGTATTCCCATAATCTAGGTGTAGAATATTTCTTCATTTAATGCTCCATATCTATGTGTTGCTTTTGCTATGGATTCCATGTTGTTGCTACCCTTTCAAAGAGATATGCAATTTTCCAAAAAAGGATGATATTAACAGAAGCTCATACACCTCAAAATTTTTAATTTTTAGGGCATGGATGTTTTTCTTTGAAAGTTTACTCACCATTTTACATTGGAACATCAAGAATTTTTGACCTCAAGTTTTTTTTATTATGGGAACCTACATCAAAAATTTTGCTTCCAATATATGATTAGAATTTAATAAAATTTCAATATTCATACATAGTTTATCGCTTTTTGGAAATTTTTTATCAATAGTTTCTTCTGCATTTGTTTGTTAATTTTGCTTCTACTTCCTATCATCCAAAAATGGTGTAGTGAGAATTCACTATGGTTTTGGCAATTCATTGGGGATATTTAGCCTAGTAAAGATAAGAAACCTAGAGTTGCGTAAGAATTTAGTAAGAGAACCCACCTTTTAGAATGGAAGCAAAGGTGGGAATTTACTAGTTGTTATGCATCTTCACATTTTTACAGTTCACTTTTGTCATCCCATAAAACTGGGACTACTATATATTAATATATACATGGGTTTAAGTGTGTGTCCTTTATCCATTGGGTATGTATTCAATAGGTCCCCCACTAGCTTGCTCAAATCATCTATTTGTTTCTTTTTCCCTAGTTTCTTGGGTAAAAAATCATCACCCTTAATAAACTAAGATTTTTTAGTAGCCCCTTGGCGCAAAAAAAATAGTGGTAGGGATGAAATATCTTCCTAGTGAAGTAGGACTGGTAACACTATTGGCTCCCTCTATGTTCTTGACCCAATTAGCATGCATCTTCCACCTATAGCTTACGTCTTTTGTCTCTTTTAACCTCTAGAGGGATAGGGTGTTTCCTTTTGGCTTGAGAAAGTGTTTGAGCTTATTTGGTCAAAACATTTGGAGGTAGTGGACTCTAGTACCTTTTCTATTCTTTGGCCCATTTGATAGTTGATCTAGTTCTAGGGCCTATTGGGAGTTGCTTTCTCTACCTCCTTTTCCTAGATTGACATAATCTAGTGAAAAGTAGCAAGCTATTGAGTGATGAGGCAATCATTAGACCTAGGCTTATGTTTATTAGAATTATTTTATTTTATTATTTTCTAAAGCCTAAAGTCCTAAGTCTAAGTTAGAATAATTGCAAATCTTATTCCAACTTGTAAATTTTGGCAACATTTGGATGACATAGTCTTTGGGTTGGATTTGTTCTTCTTTTATGAGTTAGCATTTTTCAATTTTGGTTCCTTACAATTGGTAATAGAGCTTGAGATCAGGCTTTTCGTAGTTTAGATCCTAGTTTGTCTAGAATGCCATTAGTTTGAATAGAATAATCACATTAAATTATTGCAAATAAATCCCATAAAACTCCTAATTGTAGGTCCCAAGTTTACCTCTATTACTTTACTCCAGTCACTTTACCTCCATGCACAAAATTTAGGGAAGTTTGAGCTAGTTTCTTATGAGTTCTGGAAGCTCTAAGACTAAGTTAAAGTCTTTGGTTAAATATTAATATTAATATTAATATTTTATTAATATTAATATTAATATTTTATTAATTTTAATATTAATATTAATATTAATATTAATATTTATCTTTATAAGGTTGTTTTTGGCGTTATAATAGGTAGATCGATGCGCATCATATAATTTCTAGGTGATCGCCCTTATCACCATTAACCAACTATCAACCATCTTCAACTGTTATTGGCCATCTGAAGCTAACCATTAGTGGTTGACCTTGATGCCTACCACCAAGCCATCGATGCAAAAGCCCTTACCCTAACGTTGGATGAACCTTCACAACATCGTTTTCCTACCTAGTGCCTCCAACTGACCACCCTTCAACTACCCATTAGCTACACTCAACACTCTAGGAATCTGACCACCAACTCGACGCCACTCAAGTCATGTGCCGACCATTAGCTTCTCCAATTTTTATGATCCTCTAGATTGGTATTCACCTTAATTTGAAATAACGACCGTGTGTTGGCTTGAAGTATGCTATAGTCATTATTTTTTGGCCTTTGAAATAATTCCATATATGTTTGAGGCTGTTTCCTGATGCTAAAAACCATTTTTGATGATGTTTTGATGATTTTGCGATGAACACAATAGTAGGGTAACATTTCATTTAGTCCCACATGTAGGACTTTGAAGGTCTCTGAGTTGTATTTGATTGCAAGTGTAAAGAAAGAAGGGCAACTAGTGTTCTCTAGTGAAGGTTTGGTTTGTCTTAGTTTTGGAAACCTTGACCAATCTATGGAAGATAATTTGGCACTTATTTGGTAGCATTGTTGACCATTTGACTACTAGTCGTCTTATTGCACATGGCACCCAAAAGTCAACAACACATTTTTGTTTGTTTTATTTTTTACTTGCAAGAGTTTTTATACCACATTGCATCTATCATAGGAAATTTTGATATTCAAAAGGTACTAGGCACAAAGTTTGGGATAGCTATCCACTCAGGTTGGTTGGGTGTCTTATTATCGCTCGCTACGAACATTAACTATGCCCTAATTATTGATGTGCACAGAAGCTCATTGACTTGGCTGAATATGAATTTGATGAACATTGATCTTCCATACTTTGTGGACTGTTTACACTCCATCAAATTTTTATTAAATTAATTAGTTAAATTTTTGTGCCAATTTCACACTTTGTAAAAGCAAATTTTTTTTTGCTTAGGCACAAAATTAAAATTATAAAAGAAGGAGTTCCTTTTTGAAGAACATAAGCTTATACTGAGAGGGGGGGTGAACAGTATAAGACCGCTTTTTACTCTTTCTTCCAAATCAACTTTCAAATCAATATTATGCAGAGTATAGAAAGCAATATCAATAGCAATAATTAAAGCAATGCACAAAAAACCATCCACAATAGAGACACAACAATTTACGTGGTTCACCAAAAGTGGGCTACTCCACGGATAAAATCTCTCACTAAATTTTATCAACTCAAAATCTGGGAATACCTTTCCCGATTACAATATTTATGGGCATCAACCCAAAGGAGACACCAATCCCCTAGCTCTGTTCCGGTCGGTGATCCTCTAGAAGACCTCTACCTCCTCTCGCCCTTAGCAAATGGAACTCTATCTATAGAAGACACCTGTCTTCCCTGCTCTGGTTGGAGACCTCTGTCCTCAACTCTATCACCTCCAAAGCTGGTCCTCGAAATTGCACCAAACACAGTCCTTTGGTCTAGCACAAATGTCCTCGATCTCTTTCTCTGATCTACACCAAACACAGTCCTTTGGTCTGGCACAAATGTCTTTGTCCTCTTTTTTTGGTCTACAGAAAAATATAGTCCTTCACTCTTTTTGTGCAATCACAGCTGCACTTGATCAAACTTCGACCTTTGCACCTCTGTGCAATTACAGCTGCATAGTTTTCATGCACTCTACTTCCTTGCGATCTCTTTCACTTGGAAGATTCGACAGAATGCACTCTACTCTCAATGATCGAACTTCTTCTCTTCGCACAGTCTATGAACATCGCTCTTCGAACGCACACTTCAATCGATATTTGTTTTCTCTCCAAGTAGCCTTGCTTTTATACTAATACTTTCAGGATCAAGACCTTGATCTTAGTCGGCTGCTACCTTTAACTTCATCGGTTGCAAAACCCTAAATTACGTCGGCTCAAATTCAACTCTGTTGGCTTCAACCGCCTCTATGGTTCTGTAGCTTTTCTCGTAAACTACATGTCATGATATCATGACACCTTTGCAACCGAACACTATCTTATGGCTTTTGTTGTGATATCGTGACACTTTCTACTTCTACTGATGTCATCTTCTCTTCTGTCGTGAAATCGTGACCCTTTTGTCTTCATGGCCTTCTTCTTTGCTTTTGTCACAAAATTGTGACACTTTTGCCTCTGCTGACGTCATCTTCAATTATGTTGTGAAATCGTGACCCTTCTATCTTCATGGCCTTCCTCTCTGCTTTTGTCGTGAAAACGTGACACTTCGACTGCCTTGAGCTTCTTTCTGCCTTACACCCAAAAAATTGGAACATGTCGTGAGATCGTGATGCTTTTGTCTTCATAGCCTTCCTCTCTGCTTTTGTTGTGAAATCATGACACTTCACCTATGGAAGACATGCTTTCAGTTTCTGTCGTGAAATCATGACACTTCTGCTACCGTCTGCTATCTTTTCTCCCTGTCGCAAAATCGTGACACTTTCTACATCCTTACGCTATCTTTTCTGCCTGTCACGAAATCGTGACACTTTCTGCATCCGTACGCTTTTATTTCATCCTATCGTGAAATCGTGATGCTTTCAGCTTTCGAAAGCTTTCTTTGCAACCTGTCACGAAATCGCGACGCTTCTCATTTCAGACTCTTCCCTTTGCTGCATGTCACGAAATCGTGACAGTTCTCACTTCTTTTTAGCATGTCACAAAATCGCGACAGTCCTCACTTCATCTTTTGCAGCATGTCGCAAAATTGTGACTGTTCTCACTTTGAACTCTATAGCATGTCGCAAAATCATGACACTTTTTGAGATACTTTATCTCTCTTTGAACTTGTCACGAAATCGTGACAATTCACACTGCAGACTCTCCCTTCTACATCATGTCGCGATATCGCGATAATTTTTTGTCCGTACAACCTTCCTTACATTATGTCGCAAAATCGCAACACTTTCCCTTCTTTGCCTTCCTGCATTTTCCGAGTCGCAAAAATGCAAAATGTCACAAAATCGCAACACTTTCCACCTTGCTTTCTTTCTCTGCCAACATGTCACGAAATCGTGATAGTTTTGCCTGTTTCTTCTCTCTCTTCCAACATGTCACGAAATCATGACAATTTTTCTAGCACTTTCTCTCTCCTCTAAAATGTCACGAAATCGCGACAGTTTTTCCAACACTTTCTCTCTCCTCTAACATGTCGTGAAATCATGACAGTTTTTCCAGCCTGCTGCATACTTTTTCTAACTTGTCTTTTTTCTTTGATATTTTGCAAATGGGCTACTATGATCTTCTTGGAAACCCACTGTCCATGCTCTGAATAATCTGACATTAAATCAAATTCTTTCAAGAGCTTCTTGACATCAATGACAACTTCTACACTTGAGCAAAGTCAATGTACCCAAGGTACCAAAAATTGCCAACAATCTCCCCCTTTGTCTTTGATGGCAAATATTTACTGGAACCACATCTCAAGAGCCAAAACTGAACCAGTTGTGCTAACAATCGAGAATATGCCTTTGAAGTTTTGCTCCCCCTGACTTGAAGCTCTTCTCTTCACTTGATGCTCTCCCCCTTACTCATATCTCTCCCCCTTTGTCATCAATGGCAAAGGGTCACATTTGGGGCTCGGGACTAAGAATGAGCCTCTTAGCTTAGTCCCTCCCCCACCTCCTGATGAGGTGATTAAAATAGGGGTGGGAGTAAAACTCCCATTAGGCACTAATCATCATCAGCATCTACAATTTCCTTTTCGGGCATTTTCTTGAATTCTTTATCAATATTCCTGTTCTTGTTCCTATCACTGTTCTTATCCATTCCTTGATCCTTGGACTTGTTCATACTGTTGTTTCTATTCCTATACCTTGGAAGTTCAGCTCTATACTGTCTAGCTGTGTGACCTCCATTATTGCACTTATAACAAGTAGTAATGTAATTTCTTTTAGGCATACCTGTTCTTTGAATCTGCCTGTTCTGACTAACGGTGTACCTGTTATTTGCCTTGCAAAAAATTGCCTTATGCCCAAACTGATTACACGAGTAGCAATACCCATTAAATAAATTACCACTTCTGAAACTGTCATTTACCTTCCTTACTTGAGTCATGCAATGCGAAGCCATGTGACCAAACCTGTGACACGCAAAACATCTGCCATGAAATTTTCTTTTATTCCACCTCTTGGGTCCCGAAAACTTCTTCTTCTCAATCTGAATTTCATTTTCTATTTCTGCACATCTATCACTCACAGAATCATGACCTGAAGTACTTTCTTCATCAGAACTCTCTTCCTTTTGAAATCTCTTGCTAGATTCCCCAACCTGTTCCTTGTGTGGCTTAACAAAATCGAGACCTGTTTTATCTGTTGATTTTCTTTGAGCTTTGATGAGAGACTTAAACCTTTTGGAGCTATCTTAAAACCTGTACAGATTATCCTTGTACTCTTTAGTTTCCACTTCCAAAGCAGCCATTTTCTGTTCCAACTCATTATACTGAAGAATCTTAGACTCTAACTCGTCCTTGAGTTCTTGTGTCTTAGCCATAGAGAAGTCAAGACTTTTCGTAAGATCATCTCTCTCCATACGACATTCATCTAACTTATCCTTGAGTCTGGCATTCTTCTTTCTTTCCTTTTTCAAAGCACTAAGAGCAGTAGTAAGTTCACTTTCAAGATCCTTTATTTGTTTGCTTTCTAAATCATCAGAGTCTTTTACAGATTTCTTATCACTAGAGGTGCTACCCTTTTCAAAAACCATACATGCATCTTCCTTATAGTTTTCTAAAGCATCCTCATACATACTAGCTACCAATTCATTATTTGAGCAATCATCCTCAAGGTGACCAAAATTTCCACATCTAAAACATTTCATGATAATGAATCTATGTTTCGGTTCTTCCTCTTTTTCTGATATGAACAACATCTCATTTTTATCATCACTAGAAGAACTTTCACTATCACTGCTTGAACACTTACTAGCTTTGTCTAGGTAGAAGCTCTTCTTGTGCTTGTGAGAATGCCTCTTTTTGTGATTGCTATACTCATATTTGTTCTTCCTATGATGCTTGTGCTTTTCAAAATCCTTGCTCTTAGAATCCTGTTTATCTTCATCACTTTCATACTTGGAAACAGTACAGTCAGTAGCATAATGACCAAACTTTCCACAATTAAAACATCTTATATTCTTCATGCTTTTGTGCTTTCTAGAGAACTTGCCTTTCTTGCTGTAATATGCCTCTTCATCACTAGAAGACTCATCACTCTCTTGAATCTGTTTGCCCTTTGATTTCTTGGTAGCTTTGAAAGCTACCTCTTTCTTGACTTCAACTTTCACTTGAGTTCTCAACTCAAATGCTGCAAGAATACTATGGAGCTCATCCTTTTTCAACTTATCTAAATCTTTAGCTTCCTTAATAGCAAAAATATTTTCACTAAATCTATTAGGAAGAGATCTTAAAATCTTATCACAAACATCATTTTCAGCAAGCTCAAGACCTAAGTCTTTCATGGAGTTAACAACCTCATCCATACGAAGCATGTAGTCACTAATATTTTCATAATCATTCATCTTGAGTTGTTCAAACATACCTTTGAAGTGTCTTAACTTGGCCTTTCGAACATTTACATCACCTGTGTGAACCACCTGCAGCTATTTCCACATTTCACTAGCTGTATTGCAGTGAATCACCTTGGTAAGATCTGCTTTCTGTAAGCCTTTCACGATTGCATTCATAGCTTTTGAATTGCTGTGATGTAGGAGCATATCTTCTTTAGTATATGGACCATTTACAAGAATAGTGTACCCATATTCAAGTACTTCCCATACCTCATTACAAAGTGCCATTAGATAAACCTTCATCCTTGCACTCCAAAGACCAAAATCTGATCCATCAAGAATAGGTGCTGCATTGCCACTTGAATAATCCATTGTGTTCTTTGCTAGCTTTTCCTTCAAGCTGTTAAAATTTTTGAAGGCACCCGCTCTGATACCAATTGAAGAACACAAGCTTATACTGAGAGGGGGGGGTGAACAGTATAAGACCGCTTTTTACTTTTTCTTCCAAATCAACTTTCAAATCAATATTATGTAGAGTATAGAAAGCAATATCAATAGCAGTAATTAAAGCAATGCACAAAACACCATCCACAATAGAGACACAACAATTTACATGGTTCACCCAAAGCAGGCTACTCCACGGATAAAATCTCTCACTAAATTTTATCAACTCAAAATTTGGGAATACCTTTCCCGATTACAATATTTATGGGCATCAACCCAAAGGAGCCACCAATCCCCTAGCTCCGTTCTGGCTGGTGATCCTCTAGAAGACCTCTGCCTCCTCTGCCCTTAGCAAATGGAACTCTATCCACAGAAGACACCTGTCTTCCCTACTCTGGCTGGAGACCTCTGTCCTCAACTCTATCACCTCCAAAGTTGGTCCTCGAAATTGCACCAAACATAGTCCTTCGGCATAGCATAAATGTTCTCGATCTCTTTGTCTGATCTGCACCAAACATAGTCCTTCGGTATGGCACAAATGTCTTTGTCCTCTTTTTTTGGTCTGCACAAAAACACAGTCCTTTGCTCTTTTTGTGCAATTGCAGCTGCACTTGATCAAACTTTGACCTTTGCACCTCTGCGCAATTACAGTCGCATAGTTTTTGTGCACTCTGCTTCCTTGCGATCTCTCTCACTTGGAATATTCGATAGAATGCACTCTACTCTCGGTGATCGAACTTCTCTTCACACAGTCTACGAACACCGCTCTTCGAACGCACATTTCGATCGATATTTTTTTTCTCTCCAAGTAGCCTTGCTTTTATACTAATACTTTCAAGATCAAAACCTTGATCTTAGTCGACTGCTACCCTTAACTTCGTTGGCTGTAAAACCCTAAACTGTGTCGGCTCAAATTCAACTGTGTCAGCTTCAACCACCTATGTGGTTCTATAGCTTTTCTTGTGAAACTACAACACGTCGTGATATCATGACACCTTTGAAACCGAACACTATCTTATGGCTTTTGTCATGATATTGCGACACTTTCTGCTTCTACTGATGTCATCTTCTCTTCTGTCGTGAAATCGTGACCCTTCTGTCTTCATGGCCTTCTTCTCTGCTTTTGTCATGAAATCACGAAACTTTTGCCTTTGTTGATGTCATCTTCAATTATGTCATGAAATCGTGACCCTTCTGTCTTCATGGCCTTCCTCTCTGCTTTTGTCATGAAAACGCGACACTTCTGCTGCCTTGAGCTTCTTTCTGCCTTACACCCGCAAAACTGGAACATGTCACGAAATCATGACGCTTTTGTCTTCATAGCCTTCTTCTCTGCTTTTGTCATGAAATCATGACACTTCACCTATGGAAGACATGCTTTCAATTTCTGTCATGAAATCATGACACTTTTGCTGTCGTCTGCTATCTTTTCTCCCTTTCATGAAATCGTGACACTTTCTGCATCCATACACTATCTTTTCTGCCTGTTGCGAAATCATGACACTTTCTACATCCGTATGCTTTTCTTTCATCCTGTCACGAAATCGTGACGCTTTTAGCTTCCAAAGCTTTCTTTTCAACCTGTCATGAAATCGTGACGCTTCTCATTTCAAACTCTTCCCTTTGTTGCATGTCATGAAATCGTGATAGTTCTCACTTCGAGCTTTTTAGCATGTCACGAAATTGTGATAGTCCTCACTTCATCTTTTGTAGCATGTCATGAAATCGTGACTGTTCTCACTTCGAACTCTGCAGCATGTCACAAAATCATGACACTTTTTGAGATACTTTATCTCTCTTCGAACTTGTCGCGAAATCATGATAGTTCACACTCTCCCTTCTGCATCATGTTGCGAAATCGTGACACTTTTTCATCCGTACAACCTTCCTTGCATTATGTCGCAAAATCATGACACTTTCCCTTCTTTGCCTTCTTGCACTTTTTGAGTTGCAAAAATGTGACATGTTGCAAAATCGTGACACTTTCCACCTTCCTTTCTTTATCTGCCAACATGTCACGAAATCACGACAGTTTCGCCTGCTTCTTCTCTCTCTTCCAAAATGTTGTAAAATCATGACAGTTTTGCCAGAACTTTCTCTCTCTAAAATGTCGTGAAATCATGACAGTTTTTCTAGAACTTTCTCTCTCCTCTAACATGTCACAAAATCGCGACAGTTTTTCCAGCCTGCTGCATACTTTTTCTAACTTGTCTTTTTTCTTTGATATTTTGCAAATGGGCTACTATGATCTTCTTGGAAACCCACTGTCCATGCTCTGAATAATCTGACATTAAATCAAATTCCTTCAAGAGCTTCTTGACATCAATGACAACTTCTACACTTGAGCAAAGGCAATGTACCCAAGGTACCAAAAATTGCCAACACTTTTTTGTACTTGTTAGCAATTTTAGTAATCCCTCTTTTAGAAAGAAAAGGTTTAGAAGTTTATTGTAATAACCTAGGAAAGTCTAGTTATGAAAATATTGTTGGCTTACACAAAGTCACAAATATCTTATGATTTGGTGAAGCAAATGGTCATGATAACAATAGTAGTTAACTTTTTGTTTGACAAAGTGAATGCTATTGCCACTCAAAGTGCTCCTACAATTATAGTCTACAACAATGATCTCAAGAAAAAGCAAGATGTAAGTCCACACTTATGATGGGTCACATAAACTAGATGTCCTAAACAGTTGGATCTTAGACATGGAGACTTGGTTCTCCTATTCTAAGATTCTTGATGATGACCAAGTACCATTTGCTAAACTTAAGCTAACAAGATTGGCTAAGTTAGTAATTATGGATAGATAGGAAGACCAAAATTCCCTTACCACTTGGGAATAGTTAGTTCAAGCTTTGAAGGACACATTTTATCCTTCTAACTATGAAAAATAGCTCAATTTCAATTGGTATAGGTTAAGACAAACTCATAATATATTTATTTAGAATTATTTTCTAGTTCAATAAGCTAAGGATTTTGCTTTATGTGAAAGATTCTGTAGAATCCCTTATCATCAAGTTTACAAGTAGAATTCTTGAATCATTGTATAGGGAGTTGAAATATACTCCCTTGATAACTTTGGATGTAGCATTCAACCATGCCCAACTAGCATAAGAGAAGTTAGTTTCTCGGTCACAAGGAGCTTCTCGATCTTCAAATAAACAACTACCATCTAAAGCCAAGATGCCTTCATCATCATCATCATCATCTTCTTCTTCTTCCTCCTCATCTTCTACTTATTTTAATGCAAGAAAATATTATAATAATTGTCAAAGACAAGGACACTTAGAATATGAGTATTTTAGGAAAAGGAATAACTTAATTATTCAATATCAAAAGGAGGAACCCCATGAGGGCCCCCTTGATGTTATGGGATAAGCAAGAGAATATGTAGAATTATGGGGTAAACTGAACAATGTTATCTTGATGCATCATGAAGGTGGTCGTGATAGTTTTTTTGTCACAAAAGCCCACCGCACTCATAACTTCGTTGTCAATTGTATTATCGATAATTGATCGTAAACAAATTTTATTACTCAATCCATTGTCAATAGGCTCAAACTGCCTGTAAAATTTCATCCCCATCCATATCCATTAGGATGGCAGGATATGGGTTCTACCTCAAACATCACAAATACTTATATTGTATCCTTTGCATTGACTCGCATTATGTGGATTGATTCATCTACAATGTGACTCCCATAGACTATTGTGGTATTATTCGTGGCCAACCCTATCAATATTATAAAAGGGCTATCTATAATGCATACAACCAAATCTACACTTTGTATCATAATAATAAATAATTTCGTATTCATAATCTGCCATATTCCACACTTATGTCTTGCTCTCATAATTCGTAAAATATAGCATTAGTCTTCAATCAGTATTATAACACACTTTCTTTTGTTGCACCACCTCCTCCCAAGGAGGTGATTTCATCTTCTTCATCATCTATACATCCTTCTATTGCTCATGTTATTCTTTCTCCTATTTTAGAGCAACCTTCTTCATTGATGCCTTCACTAGTTCCTATTGTGCTACTTCGTAGACTTTGCAATAGACTATCGATGCTTTATCATTGTCTCATTGAGATCCTACACATATTGGTGACAAATTCATACCACAAAATTGTACTCTAGGGCCTCAATGACCTTGTTCACCATATCAATAGGCATTTTTTTCAACGTGTGGTATCTCAACCTCTCACTTCTATTGTAAAAGCATTGGATTCCAATGCTTCTATTGTGGGAAGGTATGATAAGGACATCATTAGACCTAGGCTTATGTTTATTAGACTTAGTTTATTTTATTATTTTCTAAAGCCTAAAGTCCTAAGTCTAAGGCCTCTTCTAACTTGTAAATTTCAACAACATTTGGATGGCATAGTCTTTGGGTTGAATTTGTTATTCTTTTAAGAGTTAGCATTTTATAATTTTGGTTCCTCATCATTGAGTGAGAAAAAATTGAGTAATAGGTTAGATAGTTGGGGTTGGTTGCCCCATTTCCTTAAATATATTTATGAATAGGATAATAAGTTGATCCCATTCAACAATTGAGTGTGAATAGAGGGATTATAACCCCTTACAAGACTTCCCTTTGAATGAAGCCATGAGCAACCTCAAAGCCACATTATGCTTTGTGATGTTGTGTAATTGATAAAAGCATACAATAGCTTGCAGATGCTCCCATGGGGTTGACAAATATTCACCATAATAATATGGCATATTTTGGAGTATGGACATCAGATAGTCATCCCAAATATCTGGTGGTATTAGATGTTGCAAGGGGCTTCTTTTACTCCATGCTAAGAAATTCACAAGGAAGCACTTATATTTTGTCATGCAACCTTTGTGGTGGAGATTGCATAGTCCTTTGGGTCTCTTGGTTTGAGTGGAGTCACTAAGTGAATGTAGCATGTGCTCTTGAAAGCAAATATACTGAGGCCTTCACTATAATCTCAATATAATGTCCTCAAACAATGACTTCTTATGAATTTTTTTCTAGAGAAAAGTCGACATATGAGTTATAATGTGCTTCAAAAAGCAGGGGTAGTGTAGCACCCTAAAATTGGTGCAATAAAATTACAATAATTACATTCACCTTAGTAAATAATTTAAAAATCAAATTTAACCTCCCAAACTGCTCGTTAACCGTTGAGAAATCCGTTTCCCCTTTTTTTGCATAATTTTTAGAGGTTGTTTGGACCGTTTGACGATATCATCGCCGATCAGACGATATCGCCCTAGATTTGACGATTTCATCTGGACTAGGACGTCCAGACGATCTTGTCGCAAAACTGATTTTACAAAGTTGGAATCTGTTCCAACGGGTCTCCAATCTGGGCAGAAGCGTGTCTGCGTCGTTGGGACCCTCCCCCGTTGGAGATCTCCCAAATTGGGATGATCTCCAACCTCCTAACTACTCCCCTAAGACTATTTAGTCTCTAGGATTTTCCCTTCCCAACCCCTGGCTGAAAATTATCTGCAAATTAACTCCATTCATGTTAAAACATCCCTATTTTCCATTTGCACTAGTTCCATATCATTTTTGTTGCAGGTACATCACTATTTTTCAGTCGAAGCTAGCACCTATCGTTTTCGATGATCCTGTTTAGATTGGAGGCAAACCTGTCGAATTCGATGCGATTTCGTACTGATGCGAGACGATCTCGGCTGCAGTCCGTATAAAGGCAATCAGTGCCTGAAGTTTGCGTTCCTCAACATTTTTTTCTGTCATTTTATTCTGTAAATTAGATAATCTATTCAGTGTTTTATATTATCTTGCATTTGGAGTTCACCCATTTAGATTAAGTGCATAATTAAATCCTAATTATCATCTAATTAGCACGATTCATTTTTGTCTCTGTGTTTAAGTTTCAGTTTGATAACATTGCTGCCATTTTATATCATTTCCCTCTGTTAGCACTGTAGTACTTTTTGTATTTTGCATCTATTTTTAGTTTTGCAGGTCTCTAACGAATTCGTCTGATGAATTCATCAGATCTCAGACGATCTTGTCTGATTGCAGACGATTCTATCGAATCTCAGATGATCCAGACTACTTCAACATCAGAATCTTCTTCAGACATCCGGATCAGGTATTCCTCATTTGTATTCTGTAATCTCTCTATTTTTCTGTCTTTAAATCTATTTTCTGTATTCATTGAACTTGCATTTTAATATAGAGTAATTTAGATGCATTCGGCCAAACCTAGGATATGAATGGTTAAGGTTAAAATGAACACATTTAAACACATTCCAAAACCTAGGCATGGAAGCTGCCATTAAATGTTTCCTAGTGAACCCACCATCCGTCGAAAAATCATCAAAATACACCTCCCTTGAGAGGCGGGATCTTCGCAAAGTCCTCTCAGTCCGAGGTACCGCGACATCCTTTTCCCATCCTCCTTCCGGGAGCGGATCCAATAGCCTGAAGGTAGGGATGCGAAAAATTTGGAGCGATACATTTTGGTGAACCCGACGTGAATGCATCATAACCTTTTGAAAAACAAAAACAAAAACAAAAACATATATAGAACAACTAAAACATAGATGCATTTTAAAAAACATTTAAGTTTGAAAACATGTTTAGATGGTAGCTCCTAAGAAAAGGTTAGCAGTTACTATAAACGTAGAAAATCAATTGGCAGCCATAGAAGTTAATTCTGTCCTTAGTGTGCCTAAAACAAGTAGAAATCAATTCCTGTGGAACGAACTTGATAGGAGACTTAGTCTCATTTCATCTAGGTCCACACAACTTAAGCAAATCAAGAGGCTAGTCCTAGATAGAATCCTGGACCCTCATCAATTAGTTTTTGATCATGAACTTCAGAGAGCCTGCCATAGATGGTTAGCCTATAGGAGATCTTTAGTATCTTCAGAATTGTTCACCTTCGAGGAATACCTCGAGAATGCAGCCATTGTGCACCAGTTCCTAGGTTGTGTAGAAGACCAAGAGGTTGTTCTTATAGATAGGGAAATATGGAATAATATCGAGAGTATTGCCATGAGCTTTACTTTTATCAACCAAAGATCTGAAACAGACAACATCACTATAGCTCTTTTCATCAAATTTTTAAAAGAAAACTTTCAATTTGAAGAAGAACACTTCATGACTCCTGAACAACTCGAACCTATTAATGATATTCATAAATTGTTTATAGAAAACTAGATTATTACTTCAGTATTATCTCTTGCATTTATTGTGTTATTTGCTGTCTTTATTGTATTGTTTCAAAAAATTAAAAAAAAACTAAAAAATCAAAAACTTAGCAAAAACTTAAACATTTCATTTTCAAATATTGTAGTAGGTATATAATAAATATATACCTCTTAATTTGTTGCATATATATATATATATATATATATATAAATATATATATATTTGCTGAAATCAAAACTCTTTTGACAATATATATATATATATATTTGCTGAAATCAAAACTTAGCATCATGCCTAAACTTAGGAATGGCAAAGAAACTTTAGGAGAAGATAAAGACTGGGTACAAGATACAACTAAAGACCCAAATGTCCTTCTCGGAGATTCAAATCCGGAAGGAGAAACTCTAGGTCAATCAGATAAAGACTTAGGTGAAGATAAGGAACAAGAAGTGTTAAAGAGGATGGATCCTCATCCCCTAGGATAGCTCCAAATGGAACTATTGCCTTTGAAAATGTAGAGCATTTCAAGAAATTTCTCATGGATAACATTGATGACCTTAATGTGGCAATTCGTCTTGATAAAGGGCAAATTAGTAAAACTCAAGAAGCCATGGAATATATATGCAATATGCATACTAATCCCTTGTCTTTCATTGATCAAGAAAGTGACAAGGCTGGACCATCCAATACAGATATGGTCACTATGGCCCAAAGCATGTCAAAACAACAGGTTACCCAACCTCCTAAGGAACCTGTTATTCAACCTAAAATCACTCCCACACAAAAGAAACCTTCCTTCACTACTTTATTTCGTCAAACTATTGAGCAATATGCTTCAAATAAACAAAAACCTAAAACAAAGCCAAATACAAACTTTCAACAATCCAAAATACAACATAATCCAACTTCAAAATTCCTCCATAATACTTTTCCTACCAATACTTTACACAACAGTAACATGGCATCTAATCTGCATGTTCCTCCATCCTACGCCCATAAAACTCATGTCAATGCCCTACCAAACCAATATGGGGGGCAAACTAGTAATCTGGAAGCCATGGTGAAATAATTAGCTTCACGTATGGACCAGATAGATCCCTACCGTCCCTCGTATAATTATCGAGAGATCTGTAGTCAACCTTTGGACCCCATAGTTGTAGCTCAACCATACCCTAAGCATTTTCCCATGCCTGTCCTGCCTATATATAAAGGAACCGAAGATCCCATAGAGCATCTTCGCATGTTTAGGATAACATGTCACGACATATCGCATGACGACTTGCTATTACTAAAAATGTTCTCGAAAATTTTAGGTGGAATGGCATTAGAGTGGTACTATCAATTGCCCACTCATTCTTTGAGAAACTTTGAAGAAATAGCGGAATCATTTGTCCATCAATTTAGTGCCTACATCGAGAGGCATGTAACTATTAAAGACCTATACAATTTAAAACAAGACAAGGATGAATGCTTTGCCGATTTCTTAGCTAGATGGAGGCAATTGACAGAAAACTGCACTTTGTGCTACCTTATAGGGAAATGTTGGACATTTTCATCAACAATTTACAAGAACAAATATCTTATGAGCTATCAACTGCTACTTTAACTACCTTCGATCAAGCTATAGATTTAGCTCGAAGAGTAGAAGATGCCATCATTAGGAGAGGCCAAATTAGGAATAAGGATGATGATAAAACATCCAGAAATCAATATAAAAACAAACAAGTTGTCGGTGACGGAGTCACTGACAGCAAAAATGTTGCTAATGTCAATGCAATGAAGACAACAAAAAAAATCATATTGAAACCTCCTGAAAAGCCTCCTCGATAATTCACTAGATTAAACCAACCCTTATCAACTATTTTACCTCAATTGCTCGAAAGAGGTTTGATCCAATTACCAGCTATCCGGGAACCTGACCCAACTATACTCGGATACAGAGCTGACTTGCACTATGATTTCCATAGAGGACCTGGACATTCTACCAATGCTTGTAAAAGATTGAAACATAAAATACAATATTTGATTGACAATAATGAAATGGAAGTACAAGCCTTCCAACCTAAACAAAACCCTCCTAATAATACTCAAAAGACCGTTCCTCAAAATCAAAATCAAAATGCCAATCAAACTCTAGACATATTTCAACACCCTTTACCAAGACATGGTAAAGAGGTAGCCAATCAAATCAAACATCATAATGTTCCCCATCCTATCCGATATGTAGGAACCATTAGCGGGCAATTACCTGTTCAGGATCCTCAAATATTTGACACGACCTTATCCCTGGTTACGACCAGGCCCTTACATAATTTTCAAACTTCTGATTCTAGTGATATAGAATTAGATAGTGAAAGTGAAGTAGACATTACTTCAAACCAATTGAATAGTTCTGAAAACGAATCAGATCCTATTCAACCTGTCACAGATGCTATGGTTCCAGAAGAACCATTTCCTAGAAGAGTCACTACTCGACCTTCTTCTAATATATTCCTTTCTAACGAACAAGCCATTAATGCTCAACCGAGACCAGTTCAACGTCTTCACTATAACATTGTAGGTACCATTGGAGTCGTTACTCGACAACAAGCTCAAAATTCTCAACAAGAACCAAACTAGAACGATGGATCAGCTCCATTCGTTTTGAAAAACCCCAATAAAGGGAATCATGCTCCTACTATTCAACCTAAACCCCCTTACAATATTAATGAGCAATTGTCTAACACTACGGCCAAAATTTCCCTCTTAGATTTATTAAGATCCTCTCCCACCCATAGGGATGAGTTGATGCTTACATTGAGCCAAATGATGGTACCTCAAAACATTCAACTCGAAGCTATGGCTAATACTATCATCACTCGAGAGATCGATTGTATTGAATTCCAGGATAAAGACATCCCACAACATAGTTTACATAAGGAAAATCCCTTATACATTACTGCTCTAATTGGAGATGTAGCTGTCAAACGAGTTTTGATTGATAATGGCTCATCTCTAAACATTTGCACCTTTGTCTTCTACCAACGATTTGGCTTTAGAAGTGATGAAATGAAGAAAACTGATATGATTATCAAAGCTTTTAATGACGAAACACAAGAAACATGTGGAGTTATTACCCTCCCATTGCAAGTTGGTCCTAGAACCCAAGAAACAACCGTGTTTATTGTACATTGCCCAGCATTGTACAATATACTTTTGGGTCGCCCTTGGATCAACGCCATGCGAGCGGTCCCATCAACTTTACACCAATGTGTTAAATTTGAGTTTAAAAATCAGTTGGTCACTATTCATGGTGACCCTAGACCTTTTGATATGTGTGCTTTGGTAGAACCTGTTGGAGTTCAATTTTGCCCAGCTCTGTCATCCACACATCCTAGTTCTTATCTTTCATCTAAAACTGTGAAACATAAACCCATAACTTCACCAATTTCCCCTCCATTAATTTCATCCTCCTATATAGATCAACAACCCTCTAAAAAAATTATTCTAGAACCTCAAACAGATCTTAAATCTACAACTAATCCTTCAAATTCTACCCCTATAAATTCAAAACCTATAGACACATCTATAATTCCTTCTACATCTCAAGATATAGGTAATAAGCCTTCTACATATTATGCCATTTTTGATGAAATTTTACCAGATTTATCTACAACCTTAATATCAGAAAAAAAAATGCTTTCATGCAAGATTCAAACCTTTTAAATAACTTGCCGCCATCTCCTTGTACTTTGGGCCTCCCACAACCTATGGGAAGTACTTACCAAGTCGGGAGTTGTGCCTTCATTTATAAAGGATATGGACCGGGAAGAATCCCTCGGAATATCAAAACTCACCATGAAGGATACGTTCGGTGTTATTTTACCAATGATTATATTAAAGCTAAACCCATGATGCTTAAAATGGGATATGAAGGGAAAGGCTTGGGACCTTTCCAAAATGGCATGAAAGAACCATTCAAGGTAGAACCATGGCCTGCCCGCTGTGGTGTGGACCTATTTCCTAGTAAGGGTCAACCCTTTCCTTTTGAGGATGAGGATCATCTCATATGCTATCAAGATTATTTGGATAGGCATGTTGATTTGCCTCTTAAAAATCAGTCGTTTTCATGCAACATGCTATCCATAGCATACCCTAAAATGATTGTCGACCCCGATGAAGAGTTGGAAGGAGATATCTTCCATGATGTCTCTGTTGAAGATATGTTACACAATGGATTTTATTTTGATGGTTCTATACCAACTATAGCTCAACTTGAGGCCACTGATCATCAGAATGAATTATCTAAATTAACCTTACAAGAATTGGGTGTTTCACCCGCCCCACCTAATTTTGAAATAGATCTACACATGGAGGTAGAAAATGTCATTAAAATTAATATTGGAACTGAAGACAATCCTCACATAATCAACATTGGATCAGAACTAAGTCAAGAAAAACAAGAACAATACATTACATTCCTTAAAGAGTATGAAGATGTATTCGCTTGGACATACGAAGATATGCCAGGTCTAGACCCTTCTGTAGTCATGCATCATCTAGTGGTCCATCCGGATGCTAAACCTGTTAAACAAAAACTTAGAAAAATGCATCCCAAAGTGGCTCTGCTAGTCAAAGGAGAGTTAGAAAAACTCCTGAACGTTATTTTTATACAAGCTATTGATTATGCTGAATGGATCTCAAATGTAGTTCCAGTCACTAAGAAAGAAGCTACCAAAGTTAGGGTTTGCACAAATTTTAGAGATATTAATGCTGCATGCCCTAAAGATGACTTTCCTCTTCCAAACATGGATCAAATGATTGAATTTACTGCCGGGAGTGGGATGATGTCCTTAATGGATGGATTCTTCGGTTATAATCAGATCAGGATAGCTCCTGAAGACTAGGCTAAAACAACCTTTATTACCCCCTGGGGTACCTTTTGATGGAAAGTGATGCCATTTGGCTTAAAGAATGCCGGTGCAACTTATCAACAAGCTATGACCTACATTTTTCATGATATGATGCATGATATCCTACATGATTATGTAGATGATATTATAGCTCGCTCTCTTATTGAAGATCATCATTTGGATGATTTGCGAAAAGTTTTTAATCGATTACGAGAATATCTCATTTGATTAAATCCAGCAAAATGTATATTCGGAGTTAAATCCGACAAACTATTAGGGGTTTTAGTTTCTTTACGTGGTATTGAAATCGACCCTCTCAAGATTGTGGCTATCACTGATATGCCCGCACCTACTAATATATTTGAGTTACGAAGTTTACAAGGTAAACTTCAAGCCATCCGTTGCTTCATTGATAAGCTGGCAGACAAAACTAGTCCCTTTCTTAAACTCCTTAAGAAGAATGTCCCTTTTAATAGGGACACAGAATGTGGAGAAGCTTTTGAACTTCTCAAACAATATCTCCTTAATCCACCTGTGCTTTCACAACCTAAATTCGATCGCCCATTTCTTCTATATATTTCCACTTCAGATTCTGCCTTAGGAGCTATGTTAGCTCAACTTGATGATGAAAAGCGAGAACATGCTAATTATTATATTAGCCAAACTTTCATCAGTTATGAAACCCGCTATACAGCGTTGGAAAAACTCTGTCTAGCAGTCATTTTTGTTACGCAAAAATTACGACATTATATGCTTAGTCAAAAAACTTGTCATTGATAAATATGATCCCTTAAGGTATCTCATGAGTCGACCTTATTTATCGGGTCGCACAGCCAAGTGGGTTCTTGCTCTAAGCGAGTTTGATCTCACATTCATAGGACAAAAGTCTGTTAAGGGTCAAATCATAGCAGATCAATTAGCTGCTGCACCCTTAGAGTCTACTCATCCCCTCATCATCAAATTTCCTGATGAATGCCTTCAATTAGAGGCAGACCATCCTGAACAATGGTCCTTATACTTTGATGGAGCTCGATGCATGAGTGGGGCTGGTGTGGGTATTATTTTAATATCTCCGCAAAAACATCTTATTCCTCTGTCCTTCAAATTGACCTTTGCTTGCACCAACAATACTGCTGAGTATGAAGCTCTAATCCTTGGATTACGAGCTGCTCTAGCACTAAAAATTAAACACCTTTTAGTTTTTGGTGATTCTCAATTGGTTATAAACCAAATTAATGAAGTTTATCAAACCAGAGATGATAAACTGTGCCCATATAAGGCCTATGTTTTACAATTAATGTCTTTATTTGATCAAGTCACCTTGGAAGCTATTCCTCGAACTAGCAACCGTGCAGCTGATGCTATGGTCGCAGCTACATCTCTCTTGCCCTTGGAGTTAGATGACGAATATGCCACTATCATTATTCGTCGACTCCAGGAACCCGCCTCAAATAAGTCATGCTTAGAGCCTTTGGATGTGTTTCTAATCAATGAAACTACTCCTGAACCTTGGTATACAGACATATTTGATTTTCTTCAAAATGGGACTTTCCCCGCCAATTCTAATAGAAACCAGCGTCGGTTATTACGTCGACAAGCAAGTCGATTCGTCATAATTGGCAATACTTTATATATGAGATCTTTTGAAGGTATCCTATTAAGATGTTTAAACTTAGAAGAGTCTAAATCAGCCTTGAGTGAAGCCCACGATGGTTCTTGTGGAGGACACTTTAGTGGTAGTGTCATTGCTAAAAAGCTCCTTCGGATAGGATACTTTTGGCCTACCATGGAAACGGATGCACATGAGTATGTGCGCCATTGCGACAAGTGTCAAAAACATGCTGACCTTGTCCATGCGCCTACACAAGAGCTGCAGGCTATTTCATCTCCATGGCCCTTTTCTAAATGGGGTTTGGATATTATTGGCAAAATCAATCCTGTGTCATCTGATGGACACAAGTTCATCATAACTGCCACTGAGTATTTCACGAAGTTGGTCGAAGCTATGCCTTTAGCTTCCTGCACTGACACACAAATTTCTAAATTTATTTTTAATCAAATCATTTGCAGGTTTGAAATCCCTGCCAATCTCATCTCTGACAATGGAACTTGTTTCAAAAATAAAGATGTTAAAAAATTATGTCAAAAATATAAGATTCAACATCGCTGGTCCACTCCCTATTATCCTCAGGGTAATGGTCAAGCGTAAGCATCTAACAAAACCTTAATCAAAATTCTCAAAAGATTAGTCAAAAAACGGCCGTGGATCGGCACATCCAATTATATCCAGCCTTTTGGGCATATCGAACTAGTGTTCGAACTCCCACAGGAACTTCACCATTTGTTTTGGTATATGATGCTGAAGCAGTTTTTCCATTTGAATTGGAAGTTCCTTCTTTGGCTCTGCTACTTCAAGATACCGAAGTAGGAGATGAATATCGAGTCATGCGGACTCGATCACTGGAACTCCTAGATGAAAAACACATCAATGCTTTGGAACATCTCCGTGCTTACCAAAACAAGCTTAAAAGATCATATGCTAAAAAAAGTTCGTCATCGATCCTTTGAGATTGGCGACCTTGTTTTAAAAGAAAATAAAAAAAATACAAATGCAACTAAGGAACTTAAAAGAAAATTTGAGCCCAATTGGCTTGGACCACATATTATTACTACTAAATTTGAATCAGGAGCATATAAATTATCTACCTTAGATGGTAAAGAACTTAAAGAACCTATGAATATTTTGCATCTTAAACGTTACTATGCATAAATTTGGTCATTTCATCCATGTATATATTTGTTCAAAATTACTATCTTGTATTTCTTTCAATTTATTCAAAAACATCAAAAATATTCATAATCATCCAAAATCTTCAAAACTATCTATTGCATTTATTTAAAGCACTTGTTAAGTTTTTTTTTTTTTTTTGCTCAAAAACCAAAAATCAAAACAAAAATCAAAATAATGATAAAAATATAATAACAGTTATATGCTTGACTCTTTCGAAACCAAATAAAATAAAGAAGAAAGAGAGAGACAATATTCTCAAAACTTTCTCAAAAAAATCATTTATATATATATTTTCTTACAATCATTGCAGTTGTATGTTTCAAATTATTTTGGGATAAATTAGCATTTATTTTGAATCCCTCACTTGCACACTCACAACAATAAATATCTTGATTTTATCTGGCATGATTACTAATCTCTCTTATATCAAAGTCCACAAAATTCAATTAAATAAAGTTTGAGCATAGAGAATTGATCTTGTTATTTACTTAAACCAAGCACATCTTTTCACAATAAAATGATTATATTTGTAATTTCCATGTTTTGCTACATAGTAGAACTGATTTCTTGAGCGAAAAGTTTCCCCTGCTATCCTACCATGCACATAGTCTAGAATCTTTGAGAATTGGAAAAAGGACAAGCTCACCCCTACCCAGAATAAAAATCCCTTGCTCTACAGCCAATCCGAGCAAGTATCCCTAGAACAAAAGAAAAAAAGAAAAGTTCAAGAAAGAAACAAGAGAAAAGAAAAATGTTATTTTCGCAATGTTCCAAGCTTTATTAAGCAAAAGAAATACAAAAATAAAAATAAGCAAAGTTTAAAAGAAAGCAAGAAAGCAATAAAATCCCTTTCCCTACCCTTTGAAAAGAAAAGAAGGGTTGATGAGCTTGAATCCCTGGAATTCTCAATTATTCGAAAATTGTGAGGTAAGCCCCATAACAGGTGGTTTGTGCCCAACCCGCTTGGCCTTGGGTAACTCCTAGTGTGACGATATGTCTGTCACATTAGTGACCTTCTTTTGTACAGACCTATGTCTGCTTATGGATTAGCTAGCTCTTGATAATCCGATCTACATAGTAGCCTAGTATGGTTATATGCATCTACATCATGGTTAATGAACACTTATTTGGTTTCTTCAAATCACTTGTATCATAGTATCTTGCTCAAAACTGGTAAATGAACAATGCAATTGCACACACATTTGTATTTGAGTGATTTTGTGTATCATTATGATAAATCAAGATCGGAAATGAATTCACATATGCACATGGGATTCTTTATAAATCTAACTTTTGTCTTCAAAATAATTTGAAATATTATTTTTGCAACTTGTTTGGAATAAATCAAGCACAATTGTTTACCACAAAGACAACTATATAGTAGAAAAATCAAGATTTCTTTCAAAAATATACAATCAAAACATATACATATATATCTGGTTGACTTTTGCGACGATGGTATAGTTTCAAAACCAAAATTGGAATTTTATGCCTAACGCAAGTCCTCATTTTCATATTTTCTGTTCATTAAAAATCAATCATGCAATAAAACTATCTTTTTTGGATTTTCACGATGATGGTATAAGTCTATACCTACATATTTTATGCCTAGCGCAAACCATTGTAACAATTTTTATTCCCCATTTCTTCAAAATCTTGAAAACCATATGGCTTAATTCATTACGTTACATAAATTATGCTTTTCCAAAGCAAACACATTTTCATTAATTCATGTCATTATGTCAACCTTTAATTTTGCAATGATGGTATAATTCCTAAAGAATTATCCAAAAATTTTATCACCCTTAGGAATTTATGCCTAGCAAAAATCATTTGAACATCATTTGATGCACAAACATTTTTTATGAAAATCTGAAAACAAACCATTATCATCATTATCATTTGCACTATTGCACCAAAGTCTTAAGACAGTCTCTTAAGCACTCTTTTACTTTTAACAATATTTCTATCCTGGGATTATCTTGACGACCGAGTGAGCAGCGACTCCATGAAATGGTCTATAATAGCGACAATGTCCTTTGAAATTATTGTTAGAAGTCTCTTTTTATTTTTACATGTCATTACAACAAATCAATTTGTTCCATCAGATTATTTCATTTAAAATATCACCGCATGACATTCAAATTATAATATCTCCAACGACATAATTACATCCAATTATCAAATCAATCAATCAAAACATAAAAGCATCATAAACATACACAAGACACAAGTCATATGATCAAAAATATCTCATCTATATATATCACAAATATATGTACATCATCAAAACTAGATTGGTATGCCACAATCTGTACCTCGGCATACTCAATCCTCTATCAAACAAAAACAAATATAATACAATGTCAATCCCGCCCTCTAGCCTCGAGATCCCCTCAAGCTCTCTGCCTCATCTCCTCCCCCGCCCTGAGGTGGACGAGGTGGCCCCATCGCAGTCTGTGTAGTCCTAGTCCTCGATCGGGACGAGGTCCTCGACGACCCGATCCTGATCGGATCTGCGATGATGGTTGGTAGGGGTAGTCTATCTGCCTCTGGCACCAGCTGGAAGTATAGTGTCTGGTAAAATGTCAGCTAGGTGATTGCTCGTGTTAACTCCCCAGAGCTCGCCCCTCCACCCCGTGCCCTGAGGCATGCAATATCATCCCGTAGCTGTGACACCTCAGCCCGATGTTGTGCAGCCGCATCCTGTAGCGTCTGCACCTGGGCCTGCAGACTATCTCTCTCCGCCCAAAGAGTAGCCATCTCGCTACTCTCTCCTGTATCCACACCCTTGCCCTTATCAGGTGATGATGGCCTCTGTGGAGATGGGGGTCTCGCCTCCCTCCTCTCCCTCTCTCTTTGTCGTGGCCTCTCCTGTGCCTGTGGCCTCCTCGCCTCTCTCCCGTCGAGACCCTAGGCTACCTCCATCGCTGCCTGGCATTGCCTCCCTATTCGACGCACAAATGTGTGGATTGGACCCTATGCCCTCATCATCCAAGGAGGGCGGATGCCTGCGTACCAAGCATCGTAGCCATCGGCTACTCCTGCATCGTCCCCATCCACCAGCTGGATGGGGGCATCATCTGTGTCCTGGCTCCAAAATCGTTGCATGTCAGGAGCCCCGCTAACTATAGTGTTATCCCGAACAGTCCAAGAAAACTCATAGTCTCTGAGAGATGGGATCCCCTACTGTAGATCGAACTGCCTCAAAACTTGGTCGTATCGGTGGAGCTCCACCTCTCCCCTCTCCATCCTTAGCCAGCAAACTCGCCTGATGCGAGCCAACTCCTGTCCGTCCTCTGGCCACCCTGGATGCTCCCTCCACGGCCTCCAGGTGATCTGGTCCGAGACTAGGTCATCCAATAGCCTCCGGGACATCGACAGGTCGATCCGTCGCTGTGCCCCTCTCCGAAGCCACCAGTAGAAGACTCGGGGCCTCTCCCCGTCAACCCTTGTCAGAGGAAGCCCTACCGGCCTCCGCACCGCAATGTGCTCCTAGCACCAAACCTGTAGTAGCGATGTCATAACCAGACATTGGTCGCCCTTGTACACGACCCCATACAGGATCGTGTACAATCGACATAAAACAAAATTGCCCCAAGCAAACCTGTAGCCATGGTCTCTCATGTCACAGACCACATCTGCCAGCATCCATGGCACCCTGCACCCGCTCTGGTGGCATAGCAGAAGTCCACCAACTACTCCAGCTAAAACCCGTGTGAGTGTAGATGCCCCAGGCATCTGGCGCAGTGCCTCGATGTTAACTTCTCCCTTCTCCAAGGCGAAGCTCGGGTCATCGCACAACTGTCCCATAGCACGGCCCTGGTTGGCCACAGGAGTAATGAGCCATCCTTGTATGGGGATTCTCAGAATCCTCCATACGTCCTCCAAAGTGGGAGTCATCTCCCCTGTAGGTAGCCGAAAACATGAAGAGCCCGGATACCACCTCTCTGCTAGGGCCGTCAGTAGCCCCATGTCTGTCAAAACTTGTGGCATTTCTGCCACACGCAGTAAGCTGGCCTGTGCCAGCTGATCTCGCTCTACCTGTATCAGAGTGGCCAAGTCATCTCTCAAACCTCTGTATTTCCACTCCCTGCTCTTTAGTAATCCTCTCTGCAAACATAAACAACAAAACAATAAACAATCATTAATCAACAATTCAAGTAATCAATAATACAAGTTAAAAATTCAACTTTGTGCAATTGATGATATCGCCCACTATTGGACGATATCGTCCCAAATTTGAGCATAATCATCTCCGATTTCGCAGTTCGAAATCGTCCTTAATTTGACGAAATCGTCCCCCTTTCGACGATTTCGCCCTCGAGCAAAATTGCCGAAATTGAGACGATTTCGTCGAAATCGGGACGATTTCGTCCCGACGATGTCGACGGCCCAAAAATGGCCGCGATGCTCAAAATTCACCTAAAAATTACCTACAAAGCATGTAAAGTTAATTTAAAGCATTCTAGATCAGTCTGGACTCTTACCCGTAGACCGCGTCGGACCTCTGTTGATCTGTGTGTTGTCTCCACCATTTTTGCTTCCAGAGCTCTAAAACTTAGAAAATGAACAGTAAAAATGAATTAGGGTTTTACCCTATTTTTCTTAATTTTATTCAAAAATAATTTTTTGCTTTTTCACGTTTTTACCTCAAACGTTCAATTTGGGTAAAAACACGAAGGGGGCACCATAGTAAGCTGTCGTACGATTCGACCAAGAACCGTCGCCTAAAAATGGGAATAATTTTTGCTTTCTCGTAGATCGAGAAGAACTCATATTTAACGCATTTTCTTCAGAAAATTCGCTAAAGAGGAGGCAAAATGTAGCACCCTAAAATTGGCGCAGTAAAATTACAATAATTACATTCACCTTATTAAATAATTTAAAAATCAAATTTAACCTCCCAAATCGCCCGTTAACTACCGAGAAATTCGTTTCCCCTTTTTCCACGCCATTTTTAGAGGTTGTTTTGACCGTTTGACGATATCGTCGTCGATCAGACGATATCGCCCCAAATTTGACGATTTTGTCTGGACTAGGACGTCTAGACGATCTTATCGCAAAACTGATTTTGCAAAGTTGGAATCTGTTCCAAAGGGTCTCCAATCTGGGCAGAAGCGTGTCTGTGCCGTTGGGACCCTCCCCTGTTGGAGATCTCCTAAATTGGGATGATCTCCAACCTCCTAACTACTCCCATAAGCATATTTAGTCTCTAGGATTTTCCCTTCCCAACCCTTGGCTAAAAATTATCTGCAAATTAACTCCATTCACGTTAAAACATCCCTATTTTCCATTTGCACTAGTTCCATATCATTTTTGTTGTAGGTACATCATTGTTTTTCAGCCGGAGCTAGCACCTATCGTTGCCGACGATCCTGTTCAGATCGGAGGCGAACCTGTCGAATTCGAGGCGATTTCGTACTGATGCGAGACGATCTCGACTGTAGTCCGTATTAAGGCAATCAGTGCCTGAAGTTTGCGTTCCTCAACCTTTTTTTCTGTCATTTTATTCTACAAATTAGATAATCTATTCAGTGTTTTATATTATCTTGCATTTGGAGTTCACCCATTTAGATTAAGTGCATAATTAGATCCTAATTATCATCTAATTAGCACGATTCATTTTTGTCTCTGTGTTTAAGTTTCAGCTTTGATAACATTGCTGCCATTTTATATCATTTCTCTCTGTTAGCACTGTAGTACTTTTTGTATTTTGCATCTATTTTCGGTTTTGCAGGTCTCTGACGAATTCGTCAGATCTCAGATGATCTTATCTGATTGCAGACGATTCTGTCGAATCTCAGACGATCCAGACTACTTCAACATCAGAATCTTCTTCGGACATCCGGATCGGTATTCCTCATTTGTATTCTGTAATCTCTCTATTTTTCTGTCTTTAAATCTATTTTCTGTATTCATTGAACTTGCATTTTCATATAAAGTAATCTAGATGCATTCGACAAAACCTAGGATATGAATGCTTAAGGTTAAAACGAACACATTTAAACACATTCCAAAACCTAGGCATGGAAGCTGCCGTTAAATGTTTCCTGGTGAACCCACCATCCATCGAAAAATCATCAAAATACACCTCCCTTGAGATGCAGGATCTTCGCAAAGTCCTCTCAGTCCGAGGTACCGTGACATCCTTTTCGCATCCTCCTTCCGGGCGCGGATCCAATAGCCTGAAGGTAGGGATGCGAAAAATTTGGAGTGATACAGGTAGATATAAACCCTCACCAAGTCTAAGCCTAACTAGTTATTGTGATTATGGGATCAATGATATGTCATTAGGGTCCCACCAAGTGTGCCATTAAAATATTCTCCTCTCCAATTATTTTGGTCAAAGCAATCATGTCTCACATAGAGCAACACAATAGGGGCTCAATCGAGAGCATATGTTTATCTCAATTGGGAGTCTTCAAGAGTTTTTTACAATGCTAACTCCTTGTTAAGATGTGACCTTTGAGAACATTTTAATTCAGGGGAAAAAAAGATATGAGAGTTAAAATAAAAAATCATCTCAAAGGAAACAAAGACCTAAGCTATTAGGGTGGCGATGTGCCAAAATTCCACTAAGATCTCCTTACACCATAACTTACACCATAAGCTTGAACGCTATGTGCCAATGGTGAACACTTCTCTCTTTGACATAGATGATGTCAAATGAGAGTTACCAACACACATATACATAAATATACAGATCAAAGTATGAGAACCACAGATGGATACCTAAAAAATAGATTCGTAGGCCTGCCATACACGCATATATACAAAATAAAACTCAAAACAGGTAAAACTTGAGAATATGCATACACATATAGAGATGAGTCAACATGAGAGATTTGTATATATATGCAAACAATTTTTACAAAGTTTGTGTGAGAAGCAAGGGTTCGATTTTCCCACATGCCACTTAGGAGTCAATTGCTATATAGAGAGAAATGAAAGGAAAGCTTACAAAAGGTTACAAATGCAAACTTGTCAATTCTTTACAAAGCTTAAACTACTCCTATTTATAGATCACAAAGATGAGGGTTTCTTTCCAAAAACTCATGTAAAGATTTCAAAATGACTGATGCTTTTTGACATCTGGTCATGTCTTCATTTAAGTTGAGGTCTCTAGATCTAGGGTTATGAATGTTAAATGGTTCTAAGCCTTTGGATGAGTAGCTACCACCATTATTATCATTTACCTGTTGCTCCATATCTGTAGGTTTCTTCTATTGTGGCTCCCATATTAATGTTTTCCATATATATATATATATAAAAGCCCATACACCTCAACAATTTTGATTTTTTTGGGGAATAGGTGTTTGTAATGTCCCTAATTTTTAATTATTAGGATTATACATAAAATGTGGTGTGTTAATGTTTATGTGGCTCGGATAAGAAAAAATTAAAAAAAAAAAAAAAGGGGTTATAAGGGTTAACGCCACATTAGGGAGTTATAAGGTTAATTTAGCTATTTTATTAAAACAAAATAAAATATAATTCTCAATGGAGAATTAGGGTTTTGGCTAATAAAAGGAGGCTTGGGCTTCATTCTACACATCCATTGTTATTGTAATTGATCTCTTTCTCTTGTATTTGGCTGCAAAGTCATTTGCAATTCTTCTGTGGACGAAACCCTGCAGAAGTGAACTCTTGTGGACGAAAACTTGCAAGAGTAAAGCCTTGAGGACGGAGACCCTCTTGGTTTAGAGGCAGAGGACGAAAACCCTTTTGTCTCAGAGGGGCAAACTCATCCAGGGTTTGCATATGAGCTTGTATTGATCAGCATTTGTGGGCGGAGTTTCAACATTTCAGCCATTGAGGGCTTTATATCAGAAATTGATATCCAAATCAGCATTCGGGGTTTTTTGGCATTTGTTTGGAGGGATTCCGTTTTCCACAGGCCAGATATTGTTGATTCGACTTCCGAATTGGATAGAGAATTTCATGCCATTCATTTTGACAGGTTACACGACATGGTTTCGTTAAGAAACGAAAGAGTTATGGCATTTTGAAGTTCGCTTGCCAGTCCAGATTTCTAATATCGCGCGCGCAGGAACTTCAAGTTGCAACAAATTTTGGACCTGTTCTTCATCAGTTATTATTTTTTGCATTTCAGAGACTTATGCAGTTCCCCATTGATCAAATTTGTGAGTTAAAATATTGGTTGTAATTTCCCTCTTTTCAGATTCAATAAAAGCAGTGTTTTAATGAAAAACTATGGTGTTTTTCCATGATTATTGTGTTAGACAGATAGATCTGAGTGTGATTTAATTGATTCCTAAATTATTGCAAGAAAATTACTATTTCATTAGCTAGGGTTTGCCAAATTCAAGTTAGGGCAGCACATTACAGTGGTATCAGAGCTGGTTTTTCCTGCCAGCCTGTTTAGGGTTTGCTGAACATTTCAGAAATGATTTAAGTATTGTGTGGGAAAAAAAAAAATTCAGCTGCCGTGAGTATTTTTCAGACTTGGAAGTTAGGGTTTGGTTGCCGTTTTCAAATCTAGGGTTTCCAGTTTTTGGGTATTGGTGATTTGAATACCCTTTTGGTTGATTTTGGCTTTAAGAGTTCTGGGTATTGTTAATTCAGAGCTCAGGCTATTCTTCCAGCTTGTGGAAGCCTAATTAAATTTCAGATTCATGGAGTCTTATAATGATTGGTCTAGGAGACAACGTGATTGGGATAGGACTCAAAGTGAGATACAAAAATCCATCAGTCAATTAACTGCAATGATGCAAATTTCTCTACCTTCAGTTTTTCCTCAAGATAAGGTTGATTTTTCATTCATAAAGTTGCCGAAGAAAGTTGGAGTTGAACAAAATACTTTACAAGATCCTAAAATTGCAGCTAATATTGCGGCTAATAAAGTTGAGCTCGTTGTCCCAAAAAAGTTGGAAAAGCAGTTGACAATAGCTATGTCACCTAAGTCAGCACCTATGGTTCCCTCTAAGGCTAAGGTTGAGCATCACACATCCAATAACAAAAAACAGATTCAATCTGCAGAACATATCAGTAAAAGAATGGATGTAAGTTGTAAGCTCTATGCTTTGGGGAAACAACTTGAGTCCCAAAATTGTCAAAAGATGTTCTTCTTGAGAGTCTAAAGGAAATGGATACATGTCTAGTTGAACTAGATCAATCTGATCGTGAGGTTTTGAATTGGGCAGCGAAAGTACCTATAGTTGCATTAGGCCAGCATTGGATTATGAGACATGCGGGACGAGGGATGTGAGACTTGCAGTCACCTCTTGTCTCAGTGAGATCATAAGGATTACAACTCCGAAAGCACCCTACAATGACGACATCATGAAGGAGGGATTACAATTGATGGTTGACAGCTTTCATGGTTTGAATAACATCAGGGACCGATCCTATGGTAAGAAGGTTAGAATTTTGGAAGTGATGGCAAAAATTAGAATATATGTCTTTTTGCTTGATTTAGATTGTGCTGATCTTAGTCTCCAGATGTTTCAACATTTTATGGCTTCTATCAGTGAAGATCATGAAGACATTATATCCTCTTACATGCAAACCATCATGGTACGCATCATTGAGGAAAGTGATGACTTTACCCAGCCCATCTTGCCCAAGTTGATGGCTGTTTTGAGGCAAGGACAGATTACCTCTTCAGCTGCACGTAAATTAGTTGACAATGTTTCCAAGCAGTGTGAGAAGAAGTTGAAACCTCTCTTGGTACAGGAGGAACAGGAGAAGGAAAAGAGACCGAGTGACTTACAGATGCAAGGACTACCTCTCAAAAGCAAGAATCAATTGAGAAGAGAACAGCGTTGCTTCACTTGCCAAGAAGAGTGGTCACTTGGACATATATGTGGGCCCATAACCCACAAGTCCCAGGACAACTATAGTACCGAGGGTAATGACAGGACAACAATTGTGGAATTGCTTCCAGAGCAATCCAGTGAGCTCTGTGAGACCTTGGACATAAGGTATGATGAGCCTTGCATTTTTCCTAGCAACAGTTCATTGTTGCATGGTGTTTTTTTTCATGGTGAAGACTCCAAATTTGATGAGGAGATCAATGTCGATGAAGATGTCTTCTGGTTAAAGTTAGAAATAGAACAGACCAGCAAGTGGTTGGATGGTGGCTTTCCCGATGAGTTGGAGAGTTATGTCTGATGAAGTAAATGAGAAGATTGATAGAGACAAATTTCCTTTTGATCCGGGTGCTGACTTGAACATTCAGACCGCTGAAATTCAAAATATAAACATGCCACCTCTTCAAGAAACTTGTGTGGAAGTACAGGAGGGCAAAATTGATGAAGATGAAGTTAATTCATCTTGTGGATCTCATTTTGGTGAGGGGCATAATGAATTTCGTGATAGTGGTGAGATCATAGAGCAAGCTGATTTTGACATTGTTAAATCAGCAGCTGGTGAGGATGTGCATGCAGTTGATAATTCTTGGGTTGAGCATGAGTCAGTCCTAACTTCAGTGCACGAAGTTGGAGAGTGTAGTGTCAAAAGGAATGCTGATCTAGTTGGGCAGCAATTGTCAGCCCATGAAAGCATCATCTGTACAAGTCTGACTCAATCAAAAGATAAGCTTGATGACAGTGTTGTTTCGCTTCTCTCAAAAGAAAAAATAGATTGCAGTCAAGCTATCGAGCAAATTCCTAGCACCTTGACTTCTAGACAAGGAATTGGAGTAGAGGAACAAGAGCAGTCATATCTTTATTTTGAGAATAACATCTCCAATAAAAGTCCCAAATATCATCTTTGTGATGCCACTGGTCAGCAGCTTTCTGAACAAAATATCATCTCTAATGAAGCATCTCAGCAAGCACTTCAGGAGCCAGAACGGTCAGATTTTCATTTTGAACATGAAAAGAGAATCTCCAATGGTCATAAACATCACCTTTATGAAGATGTCACTAGTATACAACCTTCTGAACAATATATCATCTTTAGTGAGGGATTTAATCAAGCAACACAGCAGCAAGAGCAGCCATACTTTCTTTTCAATAATAATGAATGGACTAATATTGAAGAAATTTCCTATATCTTGAGTATCTATCCCTTGAAAGATTTAATTCACATTCAGCCTAGTATTGTAAATATGGCAAATGCATTTTCAGTTTTGATGTCTAGCATTCCACCTACAGCCATGAGACACGTGGACATTATATGTTTTAAGTACTTAAGCAGAATTCAGTCCTCATATGTATTCGGTACAGTCACGGAACAACAACATATAAGTTCATGCAAATTGGCCTTAGAGGAAGAAGTTGCACTTGAAAGAACGTTTGAAGAATTAGTGCATTGCCCTGCCATAAATAGAACTGCAGATCGTTTCAGATCCAAGCTTATTTTAATGAAAGTTAGGGAGTATGGATGCTTGCACAACACAAAGGCGGAGAAGATACTTCAGAAAGAAGCGTGTGTAGATCTTGATGTTGGGAAAATAAAGAATGGCTATTATCAAAAGGAAACAAAGTTTGTTGGCTCAAAATTAGATTTCTCTTTCATTATGTCTACAGTTGTTGATCATTTCCTATGTAGTTCAGTTTCAAACAATGATGGTGGACTGGGTTTGGTCGATGTTGGAAGAATTGGGCAATTTTCACTCATTGCTATTCATGAAGTTCTTTTCTTGATATGCCTCATGACGAAATCAGAATTGCTATGCTCAGTGTTCAGTCATGTTTTTAGCAATTCCATCACTCTTTTACATGATACTCTTGTTGAGAATGATGTGGGAGTGATCCTAGGAGAATTGGGAAAAATTGGGAAGATTCATTTTATTACTGCTCACACCAAATCAGATTTGGTAAGAGCTATATCAGACCTGTTCTTGTTCAGTTTGGATGAACGTGGAGGCATAGGGCATCATGGAGACAGTTTAGAGATATCCCTGCATGAGCAAAATTCAGTTTGGAAAAGGCTTTTGGGCAACTTTGGCAAGATTATGTTGGTGAGAAGCAAAGGATTGATTGGCTTCTTACTTGGTTTGGATATTTGTGCACACTTGAGACAGTCTTCACACAGCTTTGAGAAAGTCTCATTTGGGCAAGCTTTTTACAAGGCTGGTCTTAAAGAATCAGGCTTACTCCACATACAGTTTGAACTGGGCAGCGAAGAAACAGTTGGTTTCTCACTTGACTTGGATAAATGTGCACATTTGGGAAAGTTTCTATACAGGCCTGGTAAAGAATTATTGGAGCAGCATCACCAGGTGATCAAGAAGGTATGTAGATGGATTGGTGAAACTCTTGGTATCCTTCTTGACTTGGTAGAAACACATGGGTTAATAGATTTCACTTATGGCCATAAAAATAATGATAGTATGATTGTTGTACTTCCATTTCTCAGTCCATGTTTCATGGATGCACTCATCACTATTATTGGTTTGGCCACATTTATGCATGATATGACTAATAGAGATGATGAGGGAAAAAGTTTAGATGTCTTTCTCAGTGTTGTATTGAAGAAATCAGACCTGTTGAACTCACTTTTCAGTCACTCATCCATCATCATTGCTGGTTTATTAATACTCATACATGGTACAGCTGTAAGGAATGATAGAGCACTTAGTTTGGATGCATTTTGGGAATATGAACAGACCTTTTTTGCTGTTGTAATCAGAAAATCAGAGTTGTTACATGTTCAGGATTGGTTGGGCAGCAAAGAATTAGCTGGGTTTTCACTTGGCTTGGATGTATGTGTACATTTGAGACAATTTCTATACAGCCTTGGTGAAGTATTATTTGGGCAGCGTACAGGTTTTGCATTCTTCTTTGGTAAGAAACCAAGTTTGGGACAGTTTGGGAAAATAATTATGATGTTGTCCTTTGCATTCACCCTTGGATCAACACTGTGGGAGTATGGTAAGATTTTCTTGAAGTTAATTTGGGACCCTGGAATCATTCTTGCTTATGACTCTGAATTGATTTGATGGAGTTTGTGTTCGATTGCTTGAGGACAAGCAATCTCAGGGGGGGATGTATTGTAATGTCCCTAATTTTTAATTATTAGGATTATACATAAAATGTGGTGTGTTAATGTTTATGTGGCTCGGATAAGAAAAAATAATAAAAAAAAAAAAGGGGGGTTATAAGGGTTAACGCCACATTAGGGAGTTATAAGGTTAATTTAGCTATTTTATTAAAACAAAATAAAATATAATTCTCAATGGAGAATTAGGGTTTTGGCTAATAAAAGGAGGCTTGGGCTTCATTCTACACATCCATTGTTATTGTAATTGATCTCTTTCTCTTGTATTTGGCTGCAAAGTCATTTGCAATTCTTCTGTGGACGAAACCCTGCAGAAGTTGAACTCTTGTGGACGAAAACCCGCAAGAGTAAAGCCTTGAGGACGAAGACCCTCTTGGTTTAGAGGCAGAGGACGAAAACCCTTTTGTCTCAGAGGGGCAAACTCATCCAGGGTTTGCATATGAGCTTGTATTGATCAGCATTTGTGGGCGGAGTTTCAACATTTCAGCCATTGAGGGCTTTATATCAGAAATTGATATCCAAATCAGCATTCAGGGTTTTTTGGCATTTGTTTGGAGGGATTCCGTTTTCCACAGGCCAGATATTGTTGATTCGACTTCCGAATTGGATAGAGAATTTCATGCCATTCATTTTGACAGGTTACACGACATGGTTTCGTTAAGAAACGAAAGAGTTATGGCATTTTGAAGTTCGCTTGCCAGTCCAGATTTCTAATATCGCGCGCGCAGGAATTTCAAGTTGCAACAAATTTTGGACCTGTTCTTCATCAGTTATTATTTTTTGCATTTCAGAGACTTATGCAGTTCCCCATTGATCAAATTTGTGAGTTAAAATATTGGTTGTAATTGCCCTCTTTTCAGATTCAATAAAAGCAGTGTTTTAATGAAAAACTATGGTGTTTTTCCATGATTATTGTGTTAGACAGATAGATCTGAGTGTGATTTAATTGATTCCTAAATTATTGCAAGAAAATTACTATTTCATTAGCTAGGGTTTGCCAAATTCAAGTTAGGGCAGCACATTACAGTGTTTTTCCGAAACATTGGGACTTTTTAACCATGGGAATCGGAGCTTTTGCTTCCCATATATGATCAGGACTTAATAAACTTCTGATCTTCGAACATAGCTTTCCACTTCTTAGAACTTTTTGATCGAAAGTTTCGTTTGCACTTGTTCATCGTTTTTGCTCTGCTTCTTACCGCTGCAAAATGGTGCTACAGGACTTTGCTTGTTATAGGACTTTGCTTGTTATAGAGCCATTGTAATTTGTTCTTAATAATGTTAATTTTGTTAATCAATTTAATTTTTTATAAGCTACTTGCCAAACTGGTGGATAAAGGTAAACTTATGTCATCCTTTTCTTTTTCCAGATAACATCCTAATATTATTATTATTTTTTAATGACTTAACATCAAACATTTAACCCTTTTAACAAGTTAAACTTGTATTATTTCATAAAAACACAAAAACCTTTTGGAAACATTTGGCTTATAATTTGGTGATCAACATTCATTTAGCTCGAACCTTTGCTTTTTAATGGCAGGAGAAGAAAACGGCGAGACGATTAAAAAGGGCAGGTGGTATGCAATGTTTTATATATATAAATAATTTTTACTGCTGTGAAATATTTTGAAGCACCAACCGTGTAAGTTAGTGTTGTGGCATAAGAGAAGGAATTTACAGAATATTTAGTCGTTCGAAATTGAATTGTTGTGAACATATGAAATTAGTTAGTTTTTCTTCCAACTAAAATGATATTTTAAAAATGGGTTGTAGTTGCTACGTTGACAACATGGTTATATTTTTTAATTTTGAAAGGTACTTACCACCTATCACAACAAATTTATATAATTTAAAAAATTGGTAAAAATAAAGTTAATGAAAGCAAATCAATTTTAAATTCTATTCAATTACATTTAATATTTAAAACATTTTACTGGTACCAATAATCGACTATCCTACAGCCATGATTACCACAGTTTTTTGGAAAGTAGCTTGTGTTTGTAATCCCTGTAGCACCAAATATCTAGAGTCTCAGTCCCATGAAAATGGAGCTACTCATCCAACTTTGCTATTGGAAATCAATTGCAATAGTAAAAACTCAATGAGCATTTTTTATAGGTCCTTATAAAGTATATACAGATTTTGCCTGAAAAGATTTACAGGCTTTTCCTAAAAAACCAACTAGCATACAGAAGGCTTTATCAAAAACTTCAAAAAGGCAGTGGCCTTTGTTGGCATCTCCATAGCCATATCTTGGCCCTGCTTTAGTTTCTCCAAACTCTTATCACCGTTTCTTAGCTCACCCATCCCATAATCAACTAATTTTCCTGTCCATTTTTGTATACCTTTTCGTTGACAACGATGACTGGACACATGGCGTTCCGAGAGCAGTAATCACCCAGACTTTCCCTGACTAATCTGCAGATAATTAAAAAAAATAAAAAATCAGGGGTCATCATCACTTCTGAATGGATTTTGAAAACCCAGAGAAGCGAAGACGGGTTCAGAAAGTAATACCTGATAAGAACACCATGATCACGGCTACCCATTACTAGGAAATTTGCTCCCAACTTCTGAGCAGCTTCACAGATCCTCTCCTTTGGCAACCCAATTACAACATGCGTGTTTGCCTTAACGTTGTGATGTTTGCATATATTCAGAGCCTGCTTCAATATCTTCTGGGTAGACCTCTTTGTATCCAACTCCAGAAGATAACACACATCGCTGCTCATGATGTAAGCTGCACAATACAACACCCACTATAATTCATACATCGAATTTTTAAGAAGAGGTATTAAAGGGGAACGGAATTCCAACATAAGAATATGTTATTGGAAATAAATAGCTTGTATAGGAACAACATCACATGAATCAGTTAGAAAGCAAGAGGGCCAACTACCCCACACACATAGTTGCTCAAGATGTAAACTTCACAATACAACACCCACTATAACTCATACATCGTTAACAGCAGACCTCCTACATATAAATAGTAAAAGAAGAGGAGGTATTAAAGTGGAACGAAATTACAACATAGGAATATGCTACTGCAAATAAACAGCTTGTATAGGAACAACATCACATGAACAGATTAAAAAGTAAGAGGGCCAACTACCCCACACAGTGCAGACCTCCTACATATAAACAGTAAAAGAAGAGGTGGTATTAAAGTGGAACGGAACTTCAACATAGAAATATACTGGAAATAAACAGCTTATATAAGAACAACATCACATGAACAGATTAAAAAACAAAAGGACCAACTACCCCACACAGTATATTGATATGAAGGAGCCGTACCAGGACCGCCAGCAACACAAATAGGGGCCTGAGCATGAAGAAGTGTGAACTTATAAGGTTGGCGGACATTGGTCTGAGTAGCCAAGAGGTGGGTGCAAGCCCACAGACAAGCACGCATGCTCTCTTGGCTTTCATTCACTGCAACCACAATATTCATCTCGTTCCTGCCTGATTCTTCTTCCTGCATTTTAATTGATGATTCTTCTTGCGTTTGGGTATTCATTGTATTTTTCAATCTAAGTCCTTCGGATATTGACTATATATAGAAGGTCTGCCCATGGAATGACAAGGCAAAACCGCGTGGAAAGGATGCTTTCTGTTTCGTCATGAGAAACTTCGAGCATGATTAGAGTCCAATCATTTACGGAACTCCATTAAAAATAAATTTTCCACTGTCCTCTACCATTATTGTGTGCGAGGCGTAGGGCCAGAAATCTCACAATGCTGTTCGCTTCTCACAATGCTGTTCGCTGCACATTGGTGGAAAACAATAAATCTAATTTTTTATTCCGACATCATAATACCTAATACAGTGTTTTTATATATAGCAAATTTGATTATGATTTGGACACTTTGGTTTGCAAGGTGTCAACAAAAGCAGAAAGGACAGTGTGAATCGCACTCGCGGGGTAATCCTCTTTTGTTGTGATATGGTCACAATGTTGAGTGATTTAATATCCTTTAACCTCTGAAAGTGATTTAATGTACTTTTGACGAGTAAAGGTGAGACATGCAACCTCTGTAATTGTACAAGAAGATCATGTGGCTGTCACTATCAACTCATGAATTTCCAGTGGTTTAGTTATTTTCCTACTTACAGCCGACCTTTAAAGGATGTGATTGGATAAGCTAACGGTCAGTCGTTGAGCTAGATTTGTAGCATTGACTTTGCTTGTATCTAATACCTCATATTTAATATGGTTATTATTTGAAAAAGAAATTGTATGCAATTGGATGTTGCCGACATTGTTTTAAATATTTTATTTATGTGGGGTAAGGTTTCTACAATTGGATGGATGGGGTATTGGAATTATATCATCATTTTTTAACTTTTATTGGGTTAAATATAATTCATAAGAATTTTCACCTGGTAGAATTTTTTTAATAATAATTTAGTTATATCAATTTATATAGTTTATTTAAAAATTTGAATTTTGGTGAGAGTTATATTATCTATATGTTTCAACCATTAAATTGAACTACGATCTATTTATCTTTAATTGTCAATTTTAATGATATAAATTTTTAATTTTTTTAAAATTTTCTTCTTGAAATAATTATATATTAACTCAATTACTAAAATATCATGATTTGGATATCTATCTATTCCTCACATTCCGAAACAAAATCCTTTTATCTTAATTATCTCTCAAATATTCTTGAAATATATATAGATAGATATCCCCTCTCTTTTTATTTTTCTTTTGGTTTTTTCTATCTGTCTATTTAACATCTAAATTGGTGTGAGTTACATATGTTCTCCAATCGATGTTTGCTTTTATATAGGCCTTTTAACAGTAGTATGTAGGTTAAATTTAATAAAATAGTATTCTCTCTTTCTTATTAACTTCTTTTCCCATTTAAATATTTTCAAATTTTCCTTATCAAATGTATTGTGGGCATTTATTTAGGTTAATATTCCATTTGTTCGTTCCACTTGATGTTTTGTTTCATCCATGTATCCTCTTTCTTATTCAAATATTCTATTACAATATTAGGCTATCTATTTTGTTTCATCCATGGATCCTTTTTCTTATTCAAATATTTTATTACAATATTAGGTTATCTATTTGTGTGCATCTTTATTTGCATCCATCTATTTGATTCTTTTTAAATATCTTAAAAGAAAAACCATAACAATTGTATTATAACGAAGGCACATGTTTATGCTAGAAGAATATCATATGGAACTAAATCTTTTATTTTGAACTTGTTTGTAAAGAAATATTTTTTAATCATATTTGTATCTAGTTTAATTTTGACGTTCTAGTAGCCCATACTTCACATCTATATAGCACCACTAATACAACGAATATCCCAAATAAAAACCCATAAAGTTTTCTAGTCCCATAATTTAAACCCTCTTGTTCTAGTTTATAATGCAAAGAGTGATATCCATGCTCCTAAAATTATTTTCCTTCTACACATTTCTCAATTGAGCTTATTATTAATGTATATTTTAAAATATTTGTACTTTGTTACTTTGTTTAAGAGACCTCCTTCAAACTAAAATTATAATTAATTTTTATTTATTTATTTATTTATTTTTGTTGGTAAATAATAGGTTTTTGAAAGGGGCCCTTCCCTTTTACAACTCCTAGAAATCCAAGAATAAAAAAATAATCAATATGGGCACAAAAAACAACTAATCTTCTTACAAATCAAATTATGTATTTTCTAAACAATACAACCTTTTCTGACCAAAAGTGTAATGACAAAAATAGTAACAATAACCGACCCTACCACTTTTTCTACATCTTCCATCTAAAATTTTAGTAGAGTTGAAACAAAATAATATCTTTGGGAATTTTCATCATCTAGTTATCAAGTTTTTCTATTTTCTTAGCCTCTTGACAACAAAATGTAAATATATGTTGCGGGAAATTATTAAATTTAGTTTTTAGATCATGTGAACAAAATAGAACCACCCTACTGCTTTTTCTACATCTTTCATCTAAAATTTTAGTAGAGTTGAAACAAAATAATATCTTTGGAAATTTTCATCATCTAGTTATCAAGTTTTTCTATTTTCTTAGCCTCTTGACAACAAAATGTAAATATATGTTGCAGGAAATTATTAAATTTAGTTTTTAGATCATGTGAACAAAATAGAAATAAACTTGTCATTAATATGCAAACTTTGTCCCTCTAGTTGCTTTAGATTCCATAAAGTCCATAAACCCCCAAATGCACCATCAACATGAACCATTTCCACCTGAGCTATTTTCCAAATTGAATTCTTCACCTTCCCAAATATTCCAAGATAGAAAATTCATTTTGTATCAAGTTGAGGAAGTTTTTCTCTTTCCAAAGATAAAATTCTTTATTTCTCGTCAACTAAATCCTTAGAAACAACCCTGGTTCTCAATTCCCGAAGATTGAGCCTTCCTCAATAAACTAAAATTCCCAAATCAACCTTCTTAGATTTCCTTCTACTTCCATATTTTTTTTTGGATTACCTTTTCCTCCTTTTCCAACTCTAAATCACTAGTAGAAGTTCATTCTCCTCCATCTTCTTCATCCTCCAACTCATTCTGAATAACATTAATATTTTTTTCCATAGCTAATTAATGTCACATTCTGTTGAGGAGTGGTTTCTACCAAACCCTCGTTTATATGCTCTTTTCCTTAAACCTTGTTGGAGAGTGTGACTTTTTCTCAATATTCTCTTCTACGTGCAAAGAAGAATTATTTTCCTTCTTAATCAAACCCTCAGTCACTAGTTCATTAATACCTTTAGGTTGAGTTTCTAGAACAAACTCTTCTCCTTCAATAATATCATCCCCATCAAGGGTAGCAAGAACCTCAAATCTATTTGAATGTAGACCCTCACTACTTTAACCAATTTATTTCTACCCCAAAACTTTTCCTTGTTTAGTTTTATTTTTCCTCCAAACCCTCAAAGACTATCTAATTCTATTATTCATAACTTTCTCCTTAGTATTTTCTAGGTATTTTTTCCAAATATATCCCACCCTTTTGCAAATGTTACACAAGGGGATGGGAGTTTCATACTGAATCTCTTCTTCCTATTCCATGTAATCTAAAAGTAGCCTAACAGATTTAGGTGGTGGTTCAGCCAAATCCGTTGTACATAAAAATAGGTTGCTATCATTCTCGTTTGGTATTTAGTAGTTGAATCAAAAGTAACTATTTTTCCAATCATTTTAGCTATCCTAAGAATAATACTTTCATCCCAAAATTCCATTGGAATCCCCAATAGAATCATCCATAAGGGCATCAATTGAAGAGTGGATATGGTTGGATTAAAGCCTTGGCTCTATTTTTGTAAAAATAACCCTCTCCTCCAAAAAATTCATGGGCACCACAACAAATTTTTTTCCATATCCTCTAGATTTGAAAAGTTAAACAACAAAAAAATATGAGATAAATCCACCACTACTTCCTGCCCTAGAAGTTTTCATTTATCCTAAACCCACTTCTTTATTGTATCTAAATTCAGTCTATTGTCCAAAAATTTCCCAATCAAAGATTTTTTTCCTTTTTGAATCACTTTGTTAGTAAAATTGTTTGGGACCTTAAGAGTAAAACCCTTTTCATCCCAATCCAGAGATAAAAAATATCCCTCTTATGAATTTTAACCTTTTCAAAACTTGTTCCCAAGAAGCACCTCCCTTTGACCTTTTTCCTATTTTTGAATTTGGATCTACTAATCCTGGATCCAAAGGATTAAAATATATTCTATCTACATTCTTAGGGTATTCTACGACAATGGAACCCTTGTCTATTGCCTTCCCTCATCTTGTGTCTCCTTTGTCTTGACGTTCTTTAGCTTCGATGATTTTCTAGAAACAATATTCAACACACTCATGGTAAGGGTTTGAAGCATTTATACACTTTGGATGAACCGATTGCTCTTTCTCCATCACTCATAGTTTTCCTACAAAAAGTACTAAGAGGAGAATAATTTTTTATATATATATTAGAGAATATCAAATTCTTGGTTTCATTGGCATTTAATTGCATGTCTACCTTCTTGCAAAAGTGGTCTAAGGTTTTTAAGTGCTCTCTTAACCTCTATGTTGATATTATAATCAAAATGAGAACATATACATACAAAAGAAGCATCCCTACATATTCTCCCAAAAGAACACCAATTCTTGCTCTCAAATTTAGCATTCTTCTATTTTGTCAATATATTGTAAACCAAATAAGGTAGGAGATAGTGGGCATCTTATTCTAACCGCTATGTCACTTCTAAAGCATTTTAAAAGGGTTGTTTGAGCTTTGATTTTAGCTCAAACATTATCATAAAGCCTATAAACTATTGCCTTATATTGTTCTAGTATGCCTAGGTCCTCCACTATACTCCATATTTTACTTCTTGGCATTGTGTCAAGGATTTATTGAAGTCCACAAAACAACAAAAGGATTCTCTCCACTTATTGTATCAGAGTTAGTCTTCATCTAGGAAAAATTTTGAACCTTTCAATAAATTGCTATTTCTTAAAATTTAGTTCTTTTCCTTTAAATGGTAAATTTGATAGACTTACACCTTCATTTTCTACTTATTTTTCAAGTCTCCTTGCTTGTAAAATTTATCCTTTTCATGTATCTTCAACTTATCAATAATCTCTCACCCCTTCATGAACTATAATTAATGATATATTATATCTTTCCTTGTTTTTCCATACCTCCCAATTTCTTTTTAGACACCTCTTCCTTCTTGTTTATTTATCCTTTTACTACTTATGCTTATGTATTGACCTCTTTAAATGAGTTCTTAGGTCGTTTTGTTTTACTTTTATATCTATTATTGTTGTTTGTTGTTGTGTCATATAAGTTCCTTCTATTATGCCTATTAGATCTATAGATACCAAATTTTGAGTAGTCAATCTACAACACAACCAAAGTAACCCCTATCCCACCAAAGACATCAAAGAAATTTGTTTATTACAAAGTCCAAATTGATGAAGATTAACCTAAGTGTCCCACACTAAAAGCATCATCATAGAAACAACAACACCATAGCACTTCTACTATATCAAACAATGCTATTATTCAAAGTTTGAACATGATATTTTCCACCTAGCCAATCTAACATTTGTCATCCTTTTCATTAGTGCCAAAATATCACTAGCACCATAACACTTTAAGTGTAGCACTATTATCAAAATTACTATTGATTAAAAGTAGACAAGCAACTTATGTTAGTTTCCTATTACCTTAGCTCGTAATATTTTACAAATTGCTTATTGATTTTGATTAATCAAGATTCAATAAATGAATATAATTAGTCAAATCTAATCAATAAATCAACAATAAGTTAAATCTCATAAAGATCTAATCAAATCAAACAAATCTCCTTAGAAACTTATAAAACTTTCCTTGTTTAGGCATCAAGCAAATAGTGGAGAAACATATTGAATTGCTATCAAAATTCACATAGAGAGACAAGCTTCAATTATTTGGACTTGCAAAAGGTAGTGTTATCCCATCCAATTGAATCATCCATTGGATGTAGGGACTAGATGATCGGGACTATTATGCCTCGCATGGAGTGACATAGCAGGGCAACTCCAAGAGCATAGGTTTTGGATCAATTAAGTGCTTCTAGAATTTTTTAAGGCTGACTCCTTTTAAGATGCGATCTTTAGTGCACTTCCTACTCTATCCTAATCTACCAGCTTTAGGAAAAAATGATTAGAGAAAATGCATAAAATAAAGATAGTAGAAAGGAAAAAACCTAAGCTAATAGGGTGTAATTTGACAAGATCAAAATAAGATTTCTCTATATAACAACTATGAGTGTAATGCATCAACAACTAAAATATGAACACTTCCTCTTCTCATCATGTTAAGAATAATTTGTATATAAATATAATGAGATAGAGATTTGCTAGTCAAAGTCTCTAATATGCACACATGAACATATGCACACATATGAAATGGGATAGAAAGAACCAAAAATTCATTTACTCAAACATAAATATAAATATAAAGGTTTACACATGATGCTATAAGTGAAGGCTTGAAAACTTACCCACAATACCACTGCATGACCTACCCTTGGCAGAATTTTCATTTTGATTAGTTTATGCTTTGTTATGTAGCATTGTGGTTAAATGAATGACTATTTAAGACATGTTATGCATAATATTTATGTATTATAGAGAATATAATATGTGGATGTTATTCATCTATGTTGGTTACTTCCATACTTAGTTTGGTGAAACATACATTTTATGAGAGAATATGATGCTACTAATGAAAGAACACTTTTGCAGGAACATGTCTCTCTACAGTGGCAAAAAAACTAACCATCGAGTATGGGATTGCTTAAGGGAAATGATGTGATGGGTAAAATTATTAGAATTCAGGGGTAACATGAATGAATACTCCTTGTATGAAGTGCATATCATATTTTGCATATATTAAAAATAAAGAGAACATCAATCTTTCATTGAATTGGTTTTTACATAGTAAATTTCTTATAAAGGGATTTTATTGACATGATATTATTGCTGCAAATAATTAGTTCATTAAATTCTTTTATACTATGCATATTTAAAAAAAAATATTTGAATAGGAATTTGATGTTCTGGAGTGATGATTTGCTTGTTAATGTTGAGTTTGTGAGTATCCTAACTAAAAAAAAGGAACAATGATTTGTAATCCTTTATGATGCTTCAAAATTGGACCTTTTGTTTTATTAACTTAACTTTGAGTTGGTCGAGATGTTTTTCATAATGGGAAGCAAGTGGAGAATGAAAACGAGGGAACTGACCGACAAAATGGGTAATGAGACTAAGGTCAAATCTCTCTCAATAAAAGGAGGAGAGGAGATGTTGGTTGAGGTTAGCATTTTTGGTATATCAAAAAGAGATGAAGCAAAGGAGTTGGAATTCATCTGGCAAAATATTGCATTGAGGAATTGTAGACCGAACCAGGTAGACTCGAATTTTTGTTACTTGTTTGCAATATTCGGTTAGGCATTTTCTATAGACGTCTAACTTGTATTAGCTTTTATGTTTGTGTTCGATTGTGTTAATTATAAAGTTCTAGATATTGATTAATGGTGTATAGTTCCTCCTGCACATTTAACTAATGGATAGAGAGTGTTTTGGATTTTTTTGAGGGAGTGGAAGCCTAAAATAATTATAGACAAAAATAGATACCGTAGTTTCCTATTTGAAATATGATCTTGTGGGAGTCAGCTATAGCTTGTGTGACCATTGTTGCCATTATATAATTCTGCATGGGAACTTCTAGATTCTGTTTTGAGTGGGATTTTGTTATGTGGATTTTTTTTTTGTTTTTGGAGCAGCCTTGTAGAGGAACACGGACTAGTGTAGTACCTTTCAATTGACTAACCATAATACCTTCACTCTAGGTCAATTTTACTAATTGCTAGTTTGAACTATGCATGTGTTTGACGAGTATAGTTCCTTTCACTATGTGGAGTAATGTTGGGTTGTCTTAACCATGTGATAGGTGTAATGCTTGGTTTCCAAACTAGAGTAGGCACACTCAAGGAAATGAGTGTATGTTATTTGGCTGAACCTGATCCCAACTGGTAGAAAATAAAGATTATATATATATATATATATATATATATATATATATATATATATATATATATATATATATATATATATATAAATATTGGTAATTTTTTTGAAGGAAGAAATGAGTTTTGATTCATTTTTTTTGAAATGAGTTGTTGAGAATGTATATATGTGACAGGCAAGATAGGAATAATTCATAAGGAAAATTGCTTTAGAAATTCTTTCAATAGAAAATGGAACAATTACTTATAGAATGTTAGGAGTTGTGCTACTTTCTAATAGAATGAGTGAGCATGATCGTTTATGTAAATGAGAGAATTATATGTGTGTTTCAGTGTGAATGAATACATGCTTAGAGAATTTCTATTATCTCTAAAGAATAGCTTATGGATCCTTGTATATGCATTATTGTAGACGAAAATAATTTATATTATTTTTATTATCTCTAAAGAATAGCTTAATGGATGCTTGTACATGTAATTACCGTTGGTAAGAGAAATTGTCTTACTTAGTTATAGTAGGTGTGTCTTTTTATTGACCTTCTAAAATAAATGTGGTAAAAGAAATAGATCTTGCATATGATGAAGAGCTTATGAGTAGTTGAAGATTTATGGCATAATGAGGTACTCAAATTTATGAGCTAGAGCCATCTCTAATCCCTATGGAAAGGCAATCCCTCTCAGTGGTCTCAAAGGTACTTGTGAAAGGAATGGACTCCTTGCTGATCTGATTGCAAGTGATATAATGAAGGAAATTTTAATGATCGACTCTAGTGAGGATCTGAACTATAGATATTTTTTGGGTATTGACTACATGGGATGATTTACGTGTATACATATTGATGCATGTAACTTATCTTAATGAGAAGAGGAGAAGGTTTCCCTTTTAAATATCTTGAATGGTATTTGGATGATAGACATTTTAGCAATGTCAGTCATACCCCCCGTATCATTGGAATGTAATAGAAATTATTGTTGGGAATTTAGCTTGGTGAACTATTGTAGAATCGTTGTCGAGTTTAATTTGATGGAATCGAATGCATTTATTATATGAAATATAGATCCTTGAGATAATGTAAACTCTCCATGATTTATTTAAATCTTGTTTTTATTTTATTACGTTTTGGGATGCACCATTTGTTTAATAGAAAATATTGGCTATTTTAATAATGCCAAGAAGGATAGTAATGGGTTAGTATTTCAACGAATGAGGTTGAATCATTTTCTTTCTGAATCTCTTCATGTTCATGGGGAACTGTAGTGGGAAAACATATAGTCGACATAGAGCATTGATTATGTTTAGGTGAAACCATCTAGTTATTGTCATGGTTAAACCTGTGTGATTATCTCCTTTTGATTTCAAGCCATGAACACATAAGTTCCCTTAAAAGAATTAGAATTCCTATTTTAAAGGAAGGATAGATTGATTATGTTAAAGGATTAACTTTCTGCCATAAAGATACAATAGATCCATATCTAACCCATTTATCAATTTGACCTTTATCTTTAAAGAAGAGTTGAACTTAGACATTTATATTTGTTATAATATTCTACTGGATGTCTATTGTAACTACTCAATAAAAAGTAGCCAGCAAAGTCATGAGCTCAAAGAAAGTAGACTAGCTCATTGGATAAATGAGAGAGATAGAAAATTCTTGTGCTAAGTGCATTCCCATTCAGAGACTTATGGGGAATACAAGTATTAGTATACTTCCTTTCGAAAGACCAAAAAGAAAAGAGAGATAACTTATTGTAAAATGAGAGAGATAGCTTAACTTGAGGTAAACCTAGTATTCTTACACTAATAGGCACATGTAAGAAGTAGTTATGGGTGAGTTATATTATATGTACATGCTGGGTAATGGAGCTAATATCGTATTAAGTCAATCAACTTGAATTGGTTAGGCTAGGTAGAGTTGTCAACCATTAACAAGGGATTATTTAAATTAAAAAAAACTCTTAATTTAGTAGAGGAAAATTAGGGTGTTTACATTTTTGGTATCAGAGCATGGTTCATAGTGGGATAAGTTCACTATGTAGAAAAATTAGGTTTGTATGTAATAGAAAATATACTTATAAAGGAATTTTACCTTGCCAATAGAATACCCACTAGAAATAAAATCTACTTGAGATACTTGAGATGATTGGGTAAATAATTTAGTAAGAGGAACAATTTGAAGGACTAATTGCTAATGAATTCATACTACCTATTTTGTGTATGGCTAGGGACAATGCTACCAAAGAGAAGAAGAGGAAGTGCTGCCCCATTGACAAGCTAGACATGACAAAATAATATGGAGGATAGGAACCCAGAAGTGGGTTCAAAGAACCCTAGTGAGAAAAGATAAAATCCTAGTAATGAGAATCATACTGAGATAGTGGTTCTACTTCAAGAATAGATAGAAACCCAAAAATAGTTGTTGGATATCGTGTTGAGTCGAGAAATACAAGCGGGTAACCCTAGAGTGAGTTAGACAAATAAACTTCTTACCGAGGTACAATAGGCTAGGGTCAGATTAGAGGCCAAGTTGGGCAAGAAAATGAAACATTTAAAATCTTCTAAATTTAAAGGAGAGGAATATGGGGATAAGGCTAAGGTATGGTTAAAAGAGAGAAACATATTGTAACATGAAGAACTTTTCCTCGGGCACTCAAACATCCTATGCCACCCTGCATATGCAAGTCAATGGCCTGGATTGGTGGGAAGCACATAGTAATGAGTTGGATATTATGGAAACAGTTGATCTAAAATGGGAAGATTTTGTAAAAGCCTTCAAAGATAGATTTCTCATGGAACACTTCTATTCCCATAAGTTTGAGGAGTTTACTAAGATTTAACATGAAATTAGAACAATGGAGAAGTAATACCATAAATTTGTCAAACTAATGAAATATGTGTCTACTTACAACGAGAAAATGAAGATCCATAAGTTTATTTTGGGGTCAGATCATAGAATAGGATAGGAAGTGGATATGCAAAAACCTAGAACTCTATAGAAATCCTATGCATTGGCCAAGAATGCTGAAACATATCTCAAACCCTACTTCGATTATGAAGGATTAGATGAAGAGGGTAAGGGGCCACTAAGAAAAAGAAACAATGCAAGATTTATAAAATGGAAAGAGAAACAGGCAAGCAAGAACTTCTCTCAGTAGGATCGAGGAAATTATTGGAAGAAAGGGAATTTTAGGAAAAGGTTTTAGGGGAAGAACCAAAACAATAGTAAGGATAACAATAGATAGTTACAGGGATAGGCTAATTATCCATATGTAGGAAAAGTAGAAGAGGGACAGAAGCAAAAAGAACATATAGGACCGAAATAGGAATGTTATATTTGTATAGGACCACATTATTCTTCTGATTATCCATGGAGGATAGTAATGAATTCTAAGGGAAAAAAATAATGTACCCAAAAACTGCACTTAGGGAGCCTACACACAAGATTTATGCAGATACAGGAAACTAGAATCTTGATGGTCAAGCCACACCACTAGTGATCAAAGGTAATATTTTTGGTATAAATGTTAAAATATTGATTGATAGTGGTGCTATAAATAGTTTTATTTCAACTAGTTTAGCTAAAGATATTTTAGAAAGACAAGGAATATTGGCTCATGGGTGGAAGGTCGAGTATGGTTCAGGATAAACCCACTTTGTTAACCAATATTATCCTATGGCAGAAATTGCATTACCTAGTGGAATAACTATAAGATGCTTGTATGTAGCTCCGTTAGATGCTTTTTATATAATCCTAGGGATGGATTGGTTAAAAGAACACAAAGGTAGTACTCAATTTTTAGTATAGATGGATTGAGTACACAGATGATAAGAATGTTGTGTATAGGATGTATAGGCTTCAGGGAGATTTTCAATCTCAAATCATGTTGGTAATGAAAATTAAGAAGACCATAAAGAAAGGAGGTATAGGCTATATAGTGAATATAAATAAAATGGATAAAGAGAAGAAGGAAGAGGTGTTTGAGAAACACCCAATTATTCAAGAATTTACGAATGTTTTTCTAGATAATTTACCTAGATTACCCCCTAAATGAGAATTTGAATTTACTATTGAGCTTCAACCAGGAATAGAACCCATCCATAGAGCTCCTTACAAAATGAATTCCATAGAAATGCAAGAGTTGAAGGTGCAATTGCAAGGGTTACTAGAGAAAGGGTTGATCAAACCAAGTGTATCACCTTGGGGTGCACCAGTACTATTTATAAATAAAAAGGATGGTTCCTTGAGATTATGCATAGATTATAGAATGTTAAACAAGGCAACCATAAAGAATAGGTATCCTCTATCTAGAATTGAAGATCTCTCCGATCAACTCAAATATGCCACAATATTTACAAAGATTGATTTGAAATCAGGATATCACCAATTTAGGATCCATGAGGAAGATACTCATAAGACAACCTTTAAAACTTGTTATGGAAATTATGATTTTGTTGTCTTAACTTTTGGTTTAAAAAATGCCCTAGTGACATTTATGAATTTTATGAATAGTATCTTTAGGAAGTACTTGGATATATTTGTACTGGTATTTCTGGATAAATTCCAAAAATAAGATAGACCATGATGAAAATATTTGGATGGTGCTAGAATTATTAAGGAAGAATAAATTGTATGGGAACTTATCCAAGTGTGAATTTTATGTTTCAGAAGTACAATACTTAGGACAAATTGTTTTGGTTGAAGGGATCACAGTGGATCCTAAGAAAATAGAAGCAGTTTTGAATTTGCCACCACCAACAAATGTGATAGAATTTTGAAGTTTCATGGGCTTAACTGGTTATTATAGGCAATATGTGAGGGACTATGCCAAGATCACTTCACTAATAACCAAATTTCAAAAAAGGAAAAGAATCTAAGTGGATAGAGAAGTGTGAGGAAGCCTTTGGTTTTCAAAATAAAATCTTACCATGCCTCCTATACTAAAAGGTACCTCATATTTAGGGAATTTTCTCAATTTGTACTGATGCATCATTAGAAGTTTTGGGAGGAGTGCTCTCATAGGAAGAAGCAGTGGTAGCCTATGGATGCAAAAAATTGAAAAGACATGAAGTTAATTATGCTACCCATGACTTAGAGTTGGTGGCTATAGTTTTTTCAAGCATTGGTGACATTATTTAATTGGTAGAAACTTTGAGTTAAGGATAGACCATCAAAGTCTACAATACATATTTACTCAACCCTTGATCAATGCTAGCTAGAGGAGATGGATGGAATTCCTCACAAAATATGATATTGGCATTGAGTATATAAAAGGAAAAGAGAATAAAGTAGTTGATGCATTGAGTAGGAGAAGATATGTAGCGGTTTTTTCTTGCATCCATGTCGAATTGATGGAATAAATCAAGAAAATACAAAATCAGGATGCATATTACAACTCAATTCGGGAAAGGATGAAGAGGAAACCTGATGAAAACAAATAATTTGGCCTCAAGTATGGTTTCTTATGTTATAAGAATAGGGTAGTAATTCTTGAGATTGAGAATTTGAGACAGATGATTATGAATGAAGTGCACAGATCTCCATATTTGGAATGAGGAAGAATATGAAAAAGACTTTCTTTTGGCTAGGAATGAAGAGAGACATAACTGAATTTGTTTCTCAATGCCTCGAGTGCTAGAAGGTAAAATAAGAACATAGATATCATGTTGGTTTTTTGTATCTGCATGATGTACCTATGCAAAAATGGCAAGTGATTTCAATGTATTTCATAGTAGGGTTGCCTAAGAATAGATTTCAGCATGATGTAATACTAGTAGTGGTCAATAGACTGACCAAATTTGCACAATTTATACCTAGGAACACTAAGGATGATGTCATGGTTGTGGCTACTATATTTTCCAGGGAAATATTTTGGCTTCATATTTTTTTGGAGGTAATCATATCAGATAGGGATCTAAAACTCACATTTGAATTTTGGTAATCCTTGCATCGTATCATTGGTACTAGATTTAATATCAGTTCTGCTTACCATATAGAGATTGATGGACAAACTGAAAGAGTGAACCAAGTGCTAGAAGACATGCTTTTGCATGTACTGTATGGATCAAAAACCCGTTGGAAGAATAACTTGTATTTGGCAGAATTTACCTACAATAATAGACATCATTCAACCATAGGTATGGCTTTGTTCAAATAAATGTATGATAGAAAGTGTAGGACACCATTTACATGGGACAATGTAGAAGATCAGATTTTGCTTGGCCCAGACATGGTCAAAGAAATAGAGAAAAAATTTAATTTGATTAGAGAGAGGTTGAAGGAAGTTGTGAACCATCAGAAAAGTTATGTTGAGCTTAAGAGATCACCAAAAGAGTTTGTTGTGGGTGACAGAGTGTTTTTTAGGGTAAAGTCTAAGAAGAGAATAATTAAGTCCATAAAGCTAGATCCTTGCTTTGTCGATCCCTTTGAAATCATAGAGAATATTAGTCATGTGGCATACCAACAAGGCTTACCACCCAATCTATCCAATATTCACAGTAAATTTTATATTTCTTTGCTTAAAAGGTATGTTGCTAATCCGAAGCATGTGTGGGATTTTTCTAATTTGCATATGATGAAACCAAAGGATATAGAGGTTCAACTAGTAATAATCCTTTATTTCCAATCCAAATTGATGAGGAAATGAACTTTGGAGAAGTGCAAAGTTTAGTGGGACCGTTATTATGAAAGAAACATTACTTGGGAGAAAGTAGTAGATATGTAGAAATATTTTTCATTTTTTTTAAATACTTTGTAATTATTGTTTATGTTTAACACAAAGGACTATGTTAAGCCTAAGGGGGGATGATGTCATGACCTACCCTTGGCAAACTTCTCATTTTGATTAGCTTATGCTTTTTTATGTAGCATTGTGGTTGAAATGAATGACTATTTTAGACTTTTTATGCATACTATTTACGTATTATGGAGAATGTAATATGTGGATGTTATTGATTGATGTTGGTTAATTTTATGCTTAGTTTGGTGAAACATGCATTTTGTGAGAGAATATGATGCTGCTAATGAAAGAAAACTTTTGTAGGAACAAGTCTCTCTACAGTGGTAGAAAGAACTAACCATCGAGTATGGGATTGCCTAAGAGAAATGATGTTATGGGTAAAATTGTTGGAATTCAGGGGCAACATGAATGAATTCTCCTTGCATGAAGTGCATATCATATTTTGCATATATTAAAAAGAAATAGAACATCAAGCTTTCATTGAATTGGTTTCTACATAGTAAATTTCTTATAAAGGGATTTTATTGATATTATATTATTGCTAAAAATAATTAGTTCATTAAATGCTTTTATACTATGCATATTTTTAAAAAAATGACTAGGAATATGATGTTCTGGAGTGATGATTTGCTTGTTAATGTTGAGTTCGTAAGTCTCATAACTAAAATATTGGACATTTTGAGTCAAAGTTGTCATTGATGTCAAGGAATAAGCTACAGTTGATGTCAAAAGGTCAAAAGGAATAATGCAAAGGTTAATGGCAAAAGAGCTTCATAATATTTTTAATATTATGTGGAAGCATAAGTAGAAGGGTTTTTATTAAAAGCATGGATGAGCAAAAATAAAAGGTTTTTCTTAAAAACCCAAGGAGGCTTTTAAATTCATGTTAGAAAGCCCAAGGAAGTTTTAATATTTATTTTATAAAATATTTAAATTCAAATTGAATTTAAATTTTATAAATAAATATTATTTATACAAGGTGGTAAAACCTAAGAAGGATTTAATCCTTAATAAATCCAAAAGGATTTAAATCTTAATTTATAATATTTAAATTCTAAAGAATTTAAATAATTTATAAATTAATTATTTAAATATCAAAGGCGCCAACGTCTAAGAGAAAAAGGAATCCACCGATGTTTGAAAGTGGTGGCATATTGGTATAAAAACCATATGCCAAAGTGGAAAATAATTCATCCCTTGTTCGATTTAAAAAGGATTGCGAGTTGTGTGTTTTGTGTGATTTCGTGCAAGGAAGAAGATAAAGTTTTGTCTTAAGTGCAACAATGAAGGAATAAGATGAAATATGCCCTAACCCTTATAACCATCCAACGTGGTGGTATGGTGGCAAGTTGGAGTGATATAGGGTGCTTGTGAGCGGGAGGACCCAGGTTTGAATCGCGATAGGCAGCGTTTTACATGGATTTGGTTAGGCGCCAAAGGAAGTGGCACAAATATTTTTGTGTGAGGCGCCAAGAGGGAGAAGATAGAGCACGTGGTGCTCTTCCCTCCCAAGGTGAGCACCTAGCTCACGTGGCGGTTGGAGCCATGACTAGGGCGCTAGTAGAGGCGGCATTGTGAGTTTGAGTCTCACCAAGGCAAAGGTAATAAATTTTTAATATATTTTGTGATGCCTAAGGTTTTGACATAAGGTCTTAGGGAGTTAAAAGGGGTAGATAAAAAGTATTTTTAATTAATAATTATTCTAGTTTATTGGAGGAATAAGGAGTTAGATTTATTTTTAAATAAAGTATTTATGACATATTGGTTTATTGGAGATTAAAGTGTTGGTTAAATTTTGAGAGGACTTCTTGCCATTGAGTTATTTTGAGAAGGTGATTTTATTGAAATTATTTCTGGTATTGGATATTATTTTAATTGGGAGATTATAAGGTGTATTTGGTCAATTATTTTTGTATATGTTGATGGATGTTTCTTCAAGATGGAGTGATAAGGTGTATGTATGTTTTGATATTTGCATTGTATCTTTGAGAGAGTTTATCATCTTCTAACTTCTTTGAGATTGGAAAAGAAGTGTTTGTGGTTGTGGTAGATTTTTGAGGTTCCTTCATCATCAAGAAAAAGGTATGGGCACATTCTTCCATAGTTGAGTTGATTGGTTGGTTTTCTGGAAAACAATTTTGGAGTGAAAAGGACTTAATTAGGTTTCCTTATTGAGTGTGTTGAGTTAATGCTTCAAGGTTTTGGAATAAAGAGTTGTTGTTAAAACCTTGTTTGATAAGCATTGTTGTTGAAGCCATTGGTTAAGTGAAGAACTTGAACTAGGGTTTGAAAAGAACATGAGTATCATTGTTATGTGAGATTGGTTGATAAGTATTGTTGGAAACATTTTGAGTGAGTGTTCATATGCTTGGACTAGGGTTTGTAAGCAAGGATTGTTTCATTGAGTGATTGGTTGAGTAGAGTTGGTTGAGCCTAGTCAAGTGGATGTGTGAAGTGATTGTTCAAGTTCTATAAAACAAATTATTCTATATTCTGAATTGATTTGAGAAAGTGGTTGAGCATTGAGGTGAATGTGAAGCATATTGAGTCTCTAACAATTCTCTGTATGTTTCTAAAAGAGTGATTGAAAGTTATTGAGCATTGAGGTGAATGTGAAGCATATTGAGTCTCTAACAATTCTCTGTATGTTTCTAAAAGAGTGATTGAAAGTGATTGAGCATTGTGATGAGTATAGAGCATATTGAGTCTCTAACAATTCTCTTTATGTTTCTATGAGATTGGACAAGTTCTAGTGTGGACTTGTTGAGCAGATTTGAGGTAAGTCTTTGAGAAGACTTGTGGACAGATTTGGGTAAGCTTTTGTGGAAGCTTACAATACATATTGAGAGTAGATTTGGATAAGTTCTTGTGAGGACTTATTGAGAAGATTTGGACAAGTTCTAGAGAGGACTTGTGGAAATATTAGTGTGAGCTTTTGTGGAAGCTTGCAAGGCAGATTTGAGACAAGTCTTTGAGAAGACTTGAGAGAAGAATTGATTGATTTGTTCAAACCTTGAGTTAAGGTTTGGGGTAGATCCAACAGAGTTGATTTGAGATTGAGTCAAGCTTTGAGTTAAGGCTTGAGGATAGAGATTGAGGATATATTTGTGCTAGACTGAAGGACTGTGTTTAGTATAGATTAGAGGATAGAGTTTGGTGCATATTTGAGGATAGGTTTGTGCCAGACTAGAGATAGATATTGAGGATAAATTTGTGCTAGACCGAAGGACTGTGTTTAGTGTAGATTTGAGATAGAGCTTTGGAGGTGACAAAGTTGAGGACAGAGGTCTCCATACAGAGCAGGGAGGACAGGTGTCTTCTATGGATAGAGTTCCATTTGCTAAGGGTAGTGGAGGCAAAGGTCTTCTAGAGGATCACCAGCCAGAGTAGTATTAGGAGATTGGTGTCTCCTATGGATAGAGATCCATGAACTTGATTAGGGGATTGGTGTCTCCTTTGGATAGAGATCCATAAACATTGTAATAGGGAAAGGATTCCCAAGAGATTTATTGAGAAATTTTTAGTAAAATATTTTCTCCGTGGAGTAGCCCACATTGGGTGAACCATGTTAAATTGGTGTCTCTATTGTGTGTGATGATTTGTGCATTGCTTTGGTTATTGCTATTGATATTTCCATTGATTATATTGGATAATACTGTTTGGTAAAGAAAAGTAAAAAGTGGTCTTATACTGTTCACCCCCCCTCTCAGTATAAACTTGTGTTCTTCAATTGGTATCAGAGTTGGTTCCTTCGAAAAGGGTTTAACAACTTGAAGGAAGATCTTACAAGAACACAAATGGCAAAGAAAGGCAAAGGTAGAACCATGAGATACAAGAAGAAAAGAACACACATGGTCATGAAAGAAAAGGAAGATGAGTTTGATATTGTTGTGTTGGGAGGAAAAATAGAAATAGATTCAAAAGATGAATCAAGTAGTGGAGAAAATATTAGATTGATAAAGTTTTGTACCAAATGTAGGAATACAGGTCACCATGCAACTTATTATCCACAAGAAGGTGAAGAGTGCTTTGTTTGTGGTCAAATCGGTCATGATGCAAGATATTGTCATGGGTTCAGTAGTAGTGAAGATGAAATGGATCTAAATGATAACAGGGATAGTCAAAATAGGTATGAATAAGAAACTCTACTTTCAATAATAGAAGAAAAAGGAGATGCTCCTATAGAAGATCAAAGAAAGAAAGAAGAGGAAGATTCGGAAAAAGAAAAAGAGGAAGCCACTCTTAAGGAACTTGTTGAATTGAAAATAGAGAATTTAGAATTGAAGGCTCAAATACAAGAAGATGAGAAATGTAAGACAAATCTTCTACAAGATCTCTCTGACTTGAGAGATAAGGTTGAAAAGGCAAGAAGAGTTGAAGAAGGTATGATTGAACAATCAAAGGTAAAAAAGATAGAATGTGAAAGACTTATGGTTACTCTTGAAGAACTAAAAAAGGAGAACTCAAGATTAAGGGTTCAATCTCAAGAAGATGAGAAAGCAAAAGCAAAGTTTCTACAAGATCTCATTGACCTTAAGGTTAAGGTTGAAGAGGCAAGGAAAATTGAAGGAGGTATGAATGAAAATCTAGAGGCACAAGTCTTAGTATGTGAAAGATTAGAACTTGAGGTAGTTTTTTTAAGGAAGGAAGTGGAAAAGTCTAAGGACAAGCTACATAGATGTGAGAAAAGTACCAAAGTTCAAAATTCCTCATTCATCAAAATAGGTCTAGGCACTAAAGCAGGACAAGAAGATCAAAGAACAAAGACAGATAGTTTGGGCAACATCAAGACTCAAGAAGCAGAAAAAGGAGAGTCAAGCTCAAGCACCAAAAATGAAGAAGCTTCAAAATAAGAGAGCAAAAAGGTGAGTGAGACTTCTAAAAGAAAGTTGGAAAATAGACAAATCAACAGGGAAAGGATCAATGCATAAATAAGGAACATATGGAACAAGAAGCATCATAGGATAGAAGAGACTAAGAGACCAATGAGGTCAAGACAAGGAAATTTCAATGGAAGGTGTTTCTCATATCATAGGTTTGGACACATGGCTTCATAGTGCAGGACACATGAAAGACATGAAAATGGGAATTTTGAAAATAGGTAGCTTTTCCATGGGTATTTCTACTCATGTAATCAGTTTGGTCACAAGGCAATGAATTATAGGGTTCATGATAGAAAAAGATATGGCTTCACTAGGAGAAATCCTAAGATATTTGCACCTCCAAGGAATAATAACATTAAGTGTTATAAGTGCAATAATGATGGACACACAACAAAGTGGTGTAGAGCAGACATTCCAGAATCAAGTATGAATATGAACAGGAACAAGAAAAGGAAAATGAATATGGATATGAACAAGAATAGGAACAAGAATATGGACATGGAAAGGAATAGTTAGAGGAATCAGAAGGATCAGATAAGAAGAAAAGAGGATAAAGGTAAAGACCAATGCTTGCTAGGAGTAGAAATACTCCCACCCTAGAATTAACCACCTCAAGAGGAGGTGGGGGAGGGGCTAAGCTAAGAGACTCATTCTTAGCCCCGAGCCCCAAAGGTGACCCTTTGCCATTGATGTCAAAGGGGGAGAGATTTGAGTAAGGGGGAGAGATTTGGTATTTGAGTAAAGAGGAGAGATTTGAAGAGAGCATTGAGCCAGGGGGAGCAATGTCCTAGGGGGAGCAGAACAAAGAAAAGGTTAAGTTTTTGGTAAAAATAATTTGGGTTACCATCAATGACAAAGGGGGAGATTGTTGGACATTTTGAGTCAAAGTTGTCATTGATGTCAAGGAACGAAGTTGTCATTGATGTCAAGGAATAAGCTACAGTTGATGTCAAAAGGTCAAAAGGAACAATGCAAAGGTTAATGGCAAAAGAGCTTCATAATATTTTTAATATTATGTGGAAGCATAAGTAGAAGGGTTTTTATTAAAACCATGGATGAGCAAAAATAAAAGGTTTTTCTCAAAAACCCAAGGAGGCTTTTAAATTCATGTTAAAAAGCCCAAGGAAGTTTTAATATTTATTTTATAAAATATTTAAATTCAAATTGAATTTAAGTTTTATAAATAAATATTATTTATACAAGGTGGTAAAACCTAAGAAGGCTTTAATCCTTAATATAGCCAAAATGATTTAAATCTTAATTTATAATATTTAAATTCTAAAGGATTTAAATAATTTATAAATTAATTATTTAAATATAAAAGGCGCCGACATCTAAGAGAAAAATTAATCTGCTAATATTTGAAAGTATGGTGGCATATTGGTATAAAAAACAATATGACAAAGTGGAAAATATTTCATCCCTTGCTCGATTGAAAAAGGATTGTGAGTTATGTGTTTCTTGAGATTTTGTGTAACGTAGAAGACAAAAGTTTATCTTAAAGTAAGACAGCAAAGGAATAAGATGAAAGATACCCTAACCCTTATAACCATCCAGCATGGTGGTCTGGTGGCAAGTTGGAGTGAGCTAGGGTGCTTGTGAGCAGGAAGACCTGTGTTCGAATAGCGATAGGTAGCATTTTACGTGGATTTGGTTAAGTGACAATGGAAGCGGTGCAAATATTTTTGTGTGAGGCACCAAGATGGAGAAGATAGAGCACGTGGTGCTCTTCCCTCCCAAGGTGAGCACCTAGCTCACACGGCGGTTGGAGCCATGGCTAGGGCGCTGGTAGAGGCGACATCGTGAGTTCGAGTCTCACCAAGGCAAAGGTAATAAATTTTTAATATATTTTGTGATGCCTAAGGTTTTGACATGAGGTCCTAGGGAGTTAAAAGGGGTAGATAAAAATTATTTTTAATTAATCATTATTTTGGTTAATTGGAGGAATAAGGAGTTAGCTTTATTTTTAATAAAGTATTTATGACATATTGGCTTATTGGAGATTAAAGTGTTGGTTAAATTTTGAGAGGACTTCTTGCCATTGAGTTATTTTGAGAAGGTGATTTTATTGACATTATTTTTGGTATTGGATATTATTTTAATTGGGAGATTATAAGGTGTATTTGGTCAATTATTTTTGTATATGTTGATGGATGCTTTCTTCAATATGGAGTGATAAGGTGTATGTATGTTTTGATATTTGCATTGTACCTTTGAGAGAGTTTATCATCTTCTAACTTCCTTGAGCTTGGAAAAGAAGTGTTTGTGGTTGTGGCAGATTTTTGAGGTTCCTTCATCATCAAGAAAAAGGTATGGGCACATTCTTCCATAGTTGAGTTGATTGGTTGGTTTTCTGGAAAACAAGTTTGGAGTGAAAATGACTTAATTAGGTTTCCTTATTGAGTTGTTGAGCTATATGTTAAATTGTTTGATAAGCATTGTTGTTGAAGCCATTGGTTAAGTGAAGAAATTGAACTAGGGTTTGAAAAGAACATGAGTATCATTTTTATGTGAGATTGGTTGATAAGCATTATTGGAAACATTTTGAGTGAGTGTTCATATGCTTGGACTAGGGTTTGTAAGCAAGGATTGTTTCATTGAGTGATTGGTTGAGTAGAGTTGGTTGAGCCTAGTCAAGTGGATGTGTGAAGTGATTTTTCAAGTTCTATAAAACAAATTATTCTATATTTATAATTGATTTGAGAAAGAGATTGAGCATTGAGGTGAATGTGAAGCATATTGAGTCTCTAACAATTCTCTGTATGTTTCTAAAAGAGTGATTGAGCATTGAGGTGAATGTGAAGCATATTTAGTCTCTAAAAATTCTCTGTATGTTTCTAAAAGAGTGATTGAAAGTGATGAGTATAGAGCATGTTGAGTCTAACAATTCTCTTTATGTTTCTATGAGATTGGACAAGTTCAAGTGTGGACTTGTTGAGCATATTTGAGGCGAGTCTTGAGCGAAGGTGGGCTATAAAATAAAATAATTTATTTAATTAATTCAAAACATTACAAATCCACACCACACCATAGTGCTAGAATTGACATGGAGGAATAAGGGATTTATAGGGAGTGGAAGAAGGAGAGATAAGGGATGTGGAGGGATAAGGGAAGAGGAACGAGGTGGAGGAATAAGGAGAAAATGGTGGCGGAAGAATAGGGAGGAAAGGCGGTGAGAGAGAGAGAGAGAGAAAAAATAGGAAGGGGGTTAAAGCAATTAAAAAATCTTGTCGACATGTTGCCGAAAAATTTGGGCGCATGTTCACATTGTGGCCAGAAATCAGGATATTTTTGAGCCACTTAGACAATAACCCTCTTCACACTTGCAACATTCTCCCCCTTAAAGTTGAGAGGACTAACTACATAGTCTCTCAGCTTTATAAATTGAGCTTTAGCCATCGCTTTGGTGAAGATATCTGCAACGTTCTCCAAAGTGCGGCAAAATTTAAGCTCAACAATTTCATGCTCCACCATGTCTCGGATGAAGTGGTACTTCATATCAAAATGTTTCGTTATGCTATGGTGGATCGGATTGTATGCCAATTGAATGGCACTGATGTTGTCACAGTAAATCCTGTTCGGACCACTTTGTTGTTCTCCAATCTCTTCCAGCACTTTTCTTAGCCATAGGGCTTGAGTACTAGCATAGGTGACTGCTATATACTCAGCTTCTATAGAAGACAAAGCTACAACAGTTTGCTTTTTGGAACTCCATGTTATTAGCCCAGATCCCAGACTAAAATAGTTCCCTGAAGTTGATTTTTTGTCATCAATATTGCTGCCCCAATCACTATCACTGAAGCCTACAAGCTTGATAGTGTTACATTTATGGTACTAGATTCCAAAATCCAATGTACCCTTCACATATCTGAGAATTCTTTTAGCTTCCTGCAAATGCAGCTCAGATGGGCTAGCCATAAATCGAGAGACAAGAGAAACAACATACTGAATATCGGGTCTGGTGTTGGCGAGAAACATCAAACTCCCAACCATGCTCCTAAAAGTGGTCACATCAACTTTTGATGCTCCATCATCTTTTCTCAATTGGATCCCATGTCCAACTAGAGTTGCAACTGGTTTGCAATGCTCCATAGCAAACTTCTTGATCATGTCCCGAGCATACTTATGTTGACAGATGAAGATCCCTGTATCTGATTGATGAACTTCCAATCCAAGGAAGTAGTGCATTAAGCCGAGATCCTTCATCTCAAACTGCTTCATCATGGAGCACTTGAACTCCATATTCACTTTGTCATTACTACCCATGAATATGAGATCATCCACATACAAGCAAACTATGAGGATGTCATTACCTTGCTTCAGGTAGTAAAGGGTGGGTTCATTTCTGCTTCTGGTGAACCCAAAATCTTTAAAGTACCCATCAATGCATGAGTACCAAGCTCATGATGCCTGCTTGAGGCCATAGAGTGCCTTTTTTAGTATGTAAACAAGGTGCTCCTTACCTTGCTCTTGAAATCCTTGAGGTTGCTCAACATACACCTCCTCTATCAAGTACCCATTGAGAAAGGCACTCTTAACATCCATGTGTTGGATTTTCCAACCCTTATGAGCAGCTAAAGCAAGAACTATTCTGATGGTCTCCTGTCGGGCTACAGGAGCAAATGTCTCTTCATAATCAATACCATACTTCTATGTAAATCCTTTTGCAACCAATATTGCTTTGTGTCTTTCAATGCTTCCATCAGCATTGAATTTGGTCTTGAAGACCCATTTGCATCCAACACACTTCTTTCCTTTAGGAAGCTTTACCAACTCCCAAGTGTCATTGTTTTTTATAGAGGTTATCTCCTCTTTCATGGCATCTTGCCAAATTTTTTGAGTACATGCCTTCTCATAACTAGAAGGTTCAAGTTGTGCACTAGTTAACAAGGCATAGTTAACTACATCTCCCTGAGGTTCTTGGGAGTCATCATCTCCATACAAATGCATATTTTCAAGTCTTTGCAAAACAAAACTCATTTCACTAGCTTGACTTCTAGTATATCTTCTTGAAATTTTTTTATCCAACATCTGATAAGATGGATGATGCTGGAGAGTTCTCTTACCTCTGGATGGAGAATCAATATCCATTGGTGAGGAACTGACTGACCTTTGTGGAGAAGGACTTGGTGAAGAAGATGATGAACCGGATGTAGAATGTCTGCTTGGGCTTGGAGGAGGAGACTTCTTGCCTTTCTGTGGCGCTTGTTGAATTTGTGAAGAACCTGCATCATGAGATTCAACATCACTATAAATTTGGGGATGTCCCCATTCTCCCCCTTCATCAAAAATCACATCCCTGGAAAGTATTATCTTTCGAGTCCTGGGATTGTAGAGTCTGTAAGCTTTTGTGGTCTCATAGTACCCTACAAAAATGCATGCTTGACTCTTAGGATCGAGCTTCTTCCTCTGCTCATCAGGAATGTGTGAGTAAACCAATGAACCAAACACTCTGAAATGCTTGACATTTGGTTTCTTACCATACCATGCTTGGTAAGGAGTTTTCCCTTTCAAACTTGAAGTAGGGCTCCTATTCAAAATATACACACTGGTCCTGGCTACATCTGCCCAATACATATTGCTCAAATGCTTCATCTGAAGCATAGATCTTGCCATATCTACAATGGTGTGGTTCTTTCTTTTGACCACACCATTCTGTTGTGGAGTATAGGCAGTAGTGAACTGCCTCTTTATTCCATGTTCTTTACAAAAATTCAAAAATTCATTAGAGGAGTATTCTCCTCCTTTATCTGATCTGAGACACTTAACAGAATATCCACTTTTATTTTCAACTCTTGCTTTAAAATCTACGAAGCAGTCAAATACTTCATCTTTATGCTTCAAAAAATATATCCAACACATTCTTGAAAAATCATCAATGAAAAGAAGAAAGTAAGAGTTGTTACCAATGCTCTTGGTCTGCATTGGACCACAGATGTCCGAATGCACTAGCTGGAGTGGATAACTGGCCCGCCATGCTTGCCCATGAGGAAATTTGGTTCTAGCGTGCTTGCCCAAGGCACAACCTTCACAGACTTCCTTATTGTCCTGAACTTTAGGAAGTCCGGTCACCATCGCTTGAGAAGTTAACATCTTCAAACTAGCTGAATTCAGATGACCGTATCTCAAGTGCCACAACACACTTGGATTTGAAATAGCAACATTTGCTAATTTATCTCACCTTGGCTGGCCAAAATTTAAAGGAAATAACCTGTTCTTTGTCATTGGCACTTGAGTAATGATTCTATCACTATTACTTTTATCAAAAATGGTACATTTATCCTCATCAAATAGCAACTTATAGTTTTTCTCTAACATTTGACCAACACTAAGAAGATTGTGTTGGAGATGAGGTGTGTAATAGATATCATTCACCTGTTTGATGCCCTCTTTTGTTGGAACCTCCAAGGCTCCAATGCCTTCAACCGCCAATGACTTGTCATCTCCTAACTTGATGCTAGATTTGTAAGAAGAATCCAGGGTAGCAAAGAGTTCTTCTTTGCCACTCATATGATTTGAACACCCAGTGTCCAAGATCCAGGTGTCATTCAAGTTCTGATCTGACTTGCCATATGAGAGAAAGATATTTGAGGTCCCTTCCTCTTCTCCAAAATTGCCATATTGGATGCTCTTGCTCCCTTGTGAGGATTTCGACCAGCAGTCACAAGCGAAGTGACTAGGTTTGCCACAATTGTAGCAAACTTGCTTTGACTTGTCACTTCCTTTTCCTCTGCCTGGATGCTTTCCTTTATTCTATTGGCCACCTCTATTTTGACCTCCACCTCTGTTTGAAGATCCTCCTCTGCTTGGAGTTCCACCTCATGGACTATTCCTACCTCTTCCTCTTTGTTGACCTCTATCACGACCTCTACCTTGTCCTTTTCCTTCTTGTGAAGTGAAGGCTTTGTCATCGCCTCTATGGCTAGTGGAAGAAGATTCCTACAATCTCTCTTCATGTGAAAGAAGAGAACCAATTAGTGCATCAAAGGAAAGTGTAGTCAAATATTTTGACTCTTCAATAATGATTGCTACATGATTCCACTTAGGAAGAAGTGTGCGCAACACTTTCTTCACCACAACCTCTGGTTTAACTTCTTCACCTAGAGTGACCATTTTATCTACTATGGCTTTGACTTGCATGCAGTAGTCTCCTACTTTCTCATTTTCCTACATTCTGAGATTTTCAAAATCTCTTTTCAGAGTTTGAAGCCTGACCTGCTTCACTTGATCACTTCCTTGAAAACTTTCCTTTAAAGCCTTCCAAGCATCTTGAGTTGTTACACAGGATGCTATTCTAGGAAATATACTTTTATCTAGGGCTGCTTGTAAATGGTACAGGGCAAAGGAATTATTTTTCTGGGCTTCTTTTTTAGCTTTTCTATCGACAACACTTAAAGTAGACTAGTCAGTAGTAGAGGGTTCTGTGTAACCCTCTTCAACTATTTCCCATAAACCTTTACCAATCAACATAGTTTTCATCTTTATTGACCAATATTCATAATCACTACCATTAAATTCAGGAATTGGGAGATTTGAATTTGAGGCCATTTCTACTACTTGAAAGCAAACTTTGATTTGACTAAAAATAGGAAGTACAAAGCAATTACAAGTTCAAATCAAATCTAGATTTCTTAATTCTCTCACTGATTTCTTGTTCTTCTTCTTGTGGATTGCCCAGTATTGGAGGCCCAAAATTGTCTGCAATGGAATCCTCGTCGTCACTGATGATGACAATTTTAGGAGCTGCTACTGGCTCGGCTTGTGCTGGCTCAGCCTCTGCTGGCTCAGGTTTCGCTGGCTCAAGATCTACTGGCTCAGGCTCTGGAGAGCATGGGGTATAACTTTCACTGGATTGTTCCTCAGGCTCAAATGCAACTGAATCAGACTCCTCCACTCGTTGTCCAAAAATATTGTCCTCTGAGTCAGCCTCGTATCCTGAATCGGGCTTCCTTTGGTGGGCTATTACTGAATTATGCAGTTGACTGAATACAGTATGTATTCCATCTCGTCGAACCCTCTCATCAAAAGACTCAACAGATTCTCTCCTCAGTAGAGAGCATAGGGCATGGTAACATCCGGTTGACCGGATCATCTACTCATCATGGCAAAAAATTTAGCTGAGAAATTTTCAGGTGCTCTTTCAAAAAAACTTTTCAATTTTCCTTTCCAAAATTTTTAAAGGTTTTCAATATATTTTTTTATAAAGGCTTAAAAAAAAATTTAATAATATTATTTTATATCTTTAATTATTTTTAAATAAAATTTATTTAAAACTAATTAAAAATATAAAATTGAAAATATTATTAAATTAAATAAAAAACAACCTTAATAAAAAAATATTAAAACCTTAAAAAAAACAAATCCTTTTAAAAACCTTTGCGTTTTTGGGGCGGGGGAGTCGAACCGACGACTCCCATGAACAACTGCATGCTCCAACCGCTTCATCGCCTCGTGGCTTTGAAACGAAAGGGGATCCACCAAAATTTTATGCCTCATGTCAATAAAAAAAAAAAAAATAATCCTTTGGCTCGACGGGTTTCGAACCCGAGACCTCCGCTAGACAACCCTGTTGCCTTGGCCAACTGCGCTATGCGCTCCGATGGGAACTAACTGCACGCGAGGGTTAATGAAATCATCACAAGGTTTTTTAAAAAAAAAAAAACAAAAGCTTCCATTTATCCCACATTCATTGGGATAAAGCTCTTTGGGAGTTTAAATACTCCAAAGCGCATGAAAAGAGTCGATTGCCTTCGAGAAATCGCCTCCTGACCTTTTGCAAATGAACCAACCAATGAAAAATTGCCACGTGGTGTTCACGCCACCTCACCATGCCATGCCAAATTCTACCTTGTCGCCACATCAACACCTCCTTTGCCAGCCACGTCAGCGCTTGCCAACTCAGCTGCCACACGTCAGTCGTCCATGTCAGCAGCCTCCTCAGCCACCTGCCTCGGTTTGCATACCACCACGTCAGCACTCCAGCTCAGTGCCCACCATGTGTTCACCACCTGGCACCTCAAGATTCATGCCCAAGTCCTACTGACTACCACCTCAACCTTGCATCAGCCGCCTAGTCTCGAACTACATACCCCCAATCAGCGTCCATGCCAGCTCAACTCTCTGCACCCGCCTCGGGATTTGTACCCCCAGATCTGCTTTGAATACTGCACCCACCTCAGGATATGTGTCCTCCTAATGCTGCCTAGAAATTTATACCTTGATTTTAGTGCCCCTAGCCTCGGATCTGATACCAGTGAGCGAAGGTGGGCTATAAAATAAAATAATTTATTTAATTAATTCAAAACATTACAAATCCACACCACACCGTAGCGCTAGAATTGACATGGAGGAATAAGGGATTTATAGGGAGTGGAAGAAGGAGAGATAAGGGACATGGAGGGATAAGGGAAGAGGAATGAGGTGGAGGAATAAGGAGAAAATGGTGGCGGAAGAATAGGGAGGAAAGGCGAGAGAGAGAGAGAGAGAGAGAAAAAATAGGAAGGGGGTTAAAGCAATTAAAAAATCTTGCCGACATGTTGCCGATAAATTTGGGTGCATGTTCACATTGTGGCCAAAAATCAGGATATTTTTGAGCCACTTAGACAATAACCCTCTTCACACTTGCAACAAGTCTTTGAGAAGACTTGTGGACAGATTTGGGTAAGCTTTTATGGAAGCTTACAATACATATTGAGAGCATATTTGGATAATTTCTAGTGAGAACTTATTGAGAAGATTTGGACAAGTTCTAGAGAGGACTTGCGAACAGATTAGTGTGAGATTTTGTGGAATATTGAAAGGTAAATTTGAGATAAGTCTTTGATAAGACTTGAGAGCATAATTGATTGATTTGTTCAAACCTTGAGTTAAGGTTTGGGGCAGATCTAGCAGAGTTGATTTGAGACTAAGTCAAGCTTTGAGTTAAGGATTTAGGATATATTTGTTCTAGATCGAAGGAGCATGTTTATTAAATATTAGAGGATAGATTTTGGTGCATATTTGAGGATAAGTTTATGCCAGACCATAGACATATATTGAGGATAGATTTGTGCCAGACCGAAGCACTATGTTTAGTGTAGATTTAAGATAGAGCTTTGGAGGTGACAGAGTTGAGGATAAAGATCTCTAGCTAGATAAGGGAGGACAAGTGTCTTATGTGGATAGAGTTCCATTTGCTAAGGGCAGTAGAGGTAGATGTCTTCTAAAGGATCACCAACCAGAGCAATATTAGGATATTGGTGTCTCATGTGGATAGAGATCCACAAACTTCATTAGGGGATTGGTGTCTCCTTTGGATAGAGATCCATAAACATTGTAATAGGGAAAGGATTCCCAAGATATTGATTGAGAAAGTTTTAGTAAAATATTTTCTTCGTGGATTAGCCCACATTGGGTGAACCACGTTAAATTGGTGTCTCTATTGTGTGTGATGATTTGTGCATTGTTTTGGTTATTGCTATTGATATTGCCATTGATTATATTGGATAATATTATTTGGGTGTATCATTGAGAGCATCCTTGACTCTTATGAAGGGGCAACTGGCCAAAAAGTCAATTACCGCAAAAGCAAGCTATACTTCCTCAATACTCCCATCCATAGACAAAACAGGATTGCTGAGATCCTTGGGTGTATCATTGGGAGCCTTCCAACTACTTATATCGGATTATCGCTTTTCCATGGCAAATTGGTCTCGGCTATGTGGAACCCTGTTCTAGATCGTCTCAACAAGAAGCTTGCAGGCTAGAAAAGTTCATTGCTTAGTCAGGCAACCAAAGCCACTCTGGTCCAGGCTTGCTTGCAAAGTATTCCTATTTTTTTCTTATCTATCTTCAAAGCTACAGCTTCCATCTGCCAAAGAATTAAGCAAATTCAACGTAGATTCCTTTGGGCAGGAAACGAAAAAAAGAACAAATTTCCCCTTGTTGCCTGGGACAAGGTCTATTCCAAGAAAAAGGATGGAGGTCTCGGCTTCAGGGACATCAAGCGGATGAACATGGTTCTCATTGCCAAGTAGTCCTAGAGACTTACCATCAACGAAAAAGCCACCTGGATTGACATCATCAAAGCTAAGTACCTTCATCAGGTTCCCTTTCTTGGAGAGCACAACCTTCCTAGCGGATCTCATTTCTGGAATGGTGTCACTAAAACAAGGAAGATCATCATGGAAGGCTTAAGGTGGTGTCTTGGAAATGGATTGACCATTCATTTCTGGGATGACCCTTGGATCTGTGACAAACCTCTTAGCCAAGATCCTCATCTTGCTATGCTCAAGATGGTGACCGAAGCCACCTTTGGAGATAAGGTGTGTCATTTCATTAACCCAGGTAGTACAAGACCCGAATGGAAACACCTGGATCTGAATGGGCCTAGACATATCACTGAGGTGCTTAGGCAGTTACAAAACTTACTGAGGAGCTGCATAATCCCTAGCTCTCTCAAAGATGACTCCATGGTTTGGAACTTTGAAGATTCAGGGCATTTTACTGTTAAATCTACCTACTACAGTCAAGAAGCTCCCAGTGATGGTCGTGACTTATCTAATCTGGTCTGGGTTCCCAAGATCATTCCCAAGGTCAAATTATTCTACTGGTTGGCCATCTAAAATAGAATCCTCACCACTGACAATTTGATAACCAGAGGGCTTATCATCCCCAATTGGTGCATCCTGTGTAAAAACGCCTGTGAGTCTACTACGCATGTTTTTTTGGAATGTCCCTTCTCCCTTAAAGTGCTCAACCAGGTTTTCAACACTTTTGCCATATCCATAGCCCTCCCTCATTCCATTCCCCTCCTTTTTCAACAATGGCCCAGGCCTTTCAAAAGCAGTCAACTCAAATTCATGTGGCAAGCTTGCCTCCACATTTTCCTGTGGCAGATTTGGCTTGAGAGAAATACCAAAATTTTCAAAAACCTTGCCATGGATAAGAAGATTGTTGTTGCCAAAATCTTGGCCCTTGCTACGGAGAATGCCTCTCTTGTCTCATCGTCCAAACCCCCCCCTCCTGGCCTTGAATTGGATTTAACACATCATTTCAATCTTTTCAATTTTTTTGCAACACCTCGTACTTCTGTTGACAGGTCTGTAATCAAGTGGGCCTTACCTCCTTCTGGGTGGCACAAGCTTAACTTCGATGGCGCGGCCAAAGGCAACCCTGGAGTGGCTGGCGGAGGTGGAATTCTCAAAAATCACAGAGGAGAAATAATTTTGGCCTTTGCTCAAAACTTAGGAATTCAGTCTAACAATATGGCCAAGGCTCGGGCCTTGCTCCAAAGCTTGATTCTATTGGAAGGCTTGACTATCAATAAACTCATCATAGAAGGAGACTCATTGCATTGCATTAACTGGCTCAAAGGAACCTTTGTGCCTCCCTGGGCCCTTGTTTCCATCTTTGAATATTGCAAGGCACTAATTGGCTTTTACCTAGAATTAATCATTCAACATCAATACCGGGAAGGAAACAAAGCTATGGACTGGCTTGCTAACAAGGGAGTTGACACAACAGACATTCAGGTTTGGAGAGATTCCTTCCCAATCGGCCTAAGGGACACTTCTTCAAGTTCCAATGTTTGCACAATGTGAGTGGGTTACTGGGCTCCGAGTTTTTCCCCTGTGGCTGTGTCTTGGCATCTTGGAACATTTTCACGTCACTTTTCACAGTTGGTTGCAAAATCTCAGCTTGTCGCATTATCGAGACTTTTTTCTCTCTTCAACGACGGTCTTCCATTCTGTCGCGATATCGTGACCTTTTTTCTCTCCAACGACGGTCTTCCAATTTGTCGCGATATCGCGACATTTTTTTCTCTCTCCAACGGCGGTCTTCAATTCTGTCATGATATCGCGACACTTTTTCTCTCCGGGTGCTTTTTTGCAAACTTGTCGTGATATCGCGACACTTTTTGGCCTTCAGACGCTTCCTTGCTTCATGTCACGATTTCACGACATTTTTTCTCTCTCCAATAGTGGTCTTCCTTTTTGTCGCGATATCGCGACCTTTTTTCTCTCTCCAACGGCGGTCTTCCATTCTGTCGCGATATCGCGACCTTTTTTCTCTCCAACGGCGGTCTTCCATTTTTGTCGTGATATCGCGACATTTTTTCTCTCTCCAACGATGGTCTTCCTTTCTGTCGCGATATCGCGACCTTTTTTCTCTCCAACGGCGGTCTTCCATTTTTGTCGCGATATCGCGACATTTTTTCTCTCCAACGGTGGTCTTCCATTCTGTCGCGATTTCGTGACCTTTTTTCCCTCCAACGGCGGTCTTTCATTTTGTCGCGATATCGCGACCTTTTTTCTCTCCAACGGCGGTCTTCCTTTTTTGTCGCGATATCGTGACATTTTTTCTCTCCAACGGCGGTCTTCCTTTTTGTCGCGATATCGCGACACTTTTTCTCTCCAAAGGCGGTCTTCCTTCCTGTCACGATTTCGTGACACTTTTCCTCCTCGGCTGCGGATTTCCAGATTGTCACGATTTTGCGGCACTTTTTGTCGTCGGCTACGGTCCTCCAGATTGTCACGATTTCATGACACTTTTTCGTCTTAGCAGCGGTCTCCCACTTTGTCGCGATATCGCGACAATTTTTCTCTTCGGCAGTGGTCTTCATTCTTGTCGCGATTTTGTGACACTTTTTCTTCTCGACAGCAGGCTTCCACTTTCGTCGTGATTTCATGACTCATTTTATATTTCGGCTGCGGTCTTCATTCTTGTCGCGATTTCGTGACTCTTCTTCTCGTTCGGCTCCATCCTAGCAACTTGTCGTGATATCGTGACACTTTGCAACATGTCACGATATCGCGACTTCTTCCCTTCTTCGGTTTCGATGGCGTTTCTTGTCGTGATTTCGTGACTTCCTTTCTTCTATTGGCATCAATGGCGCAACTTGTCATGATTTCGCGACATCACCATTTTGGTCGCAATTTCGCGACACCTTCCCTAGTGTGGAGGTTTTCCAGCTCTCTTTTCCTTTCTTCTTGGACCACCTCGGTCGTTATGGATTTCTTGTAATCTCTCTTGTACAAGGTTCAGGGACCTTTCAACACCCTTTCTACCAATAAAAAAAAAAATATTATTTGGGAAAGAAAATTAAAAAGTTTTCTTATACTGTTCACCCCCCTCTCAGTATAAGCTTGTGTTCTTCATAAAAAAAAAACAATGGTTTGCAATCCTTTATGATACTTGAAAGTGGACCTTTTTTTTTATAAACTTAACTTTGAGTTGACCAAGATGTTTTTCATAATAGAAAACGAATGAAAAAAAAACAAGGGAAATGGCTAGAAAAATAGGTAATGAGACTAAGGATGGATCTCTCTTGATAAAAGGAGGAGAGGAGATGTTGGTTGAGGTTGGAATTTTTGGTATAACAAAAAGAGACAAAGGAAAGGAGCTAGAATTAATCTGCTAGAAGATTACATTGAGGAACTTGTGGTCCAAACTAGGTAGAATCAAATTTGTGTTACTTGTTTGCAATGTTTGATTATGCATTTTTGACAGACGTTTAGCTTGTATTAGCTTTTATGTTTGTGTTTGACTGTGTTATTTATAAAGCTCTAGATATTGGTTAATGGTGAATAGTTCCTCATAAAATTGTAACTGATGGATAGAGAGTGTTTTGGGTTGTTTTTAGGGAGTGTAATCCTAAAATAATTATAGGCAAAAATAGATACCATAGTTTGTTATTTGACATATGATATGGTTTGAGTCAGCTATAGCTTGTGTGACTATTGTTGCCATTAAATAATTTTGCATGGGAACTTCTAGATCCTATTGCGAGTGGGGTTTTTGTATGTGGATTTTTTGTTTTGTTTTTAGAGTATCCTTGTAGAGGAACATGGACTAGTTTAGTACCTTTTAATCGATTAGGCATAATACCTTCACTCTAGGTTGATTTGACTAATTGTTAGTTCAAACTATGTGTGTGTCTGACGAGTATAGTTCCTTTCACTATGTGGAGTAATATTGGGTTGTCTTAACCATGCAATAGGTGTAATACTTGGTTCCCAAAATAGAGTAGGTACACTCAAGGAAATGAGTGTTTGTTGTTTGGTCAAACCTGATCCCAATTGGTAGAAAATAAAGATTATATATATATATATATATATATATATATATATATATATATATGTATGTATGTATGTATGTATGTATATTTACTTTTTGGAGTAATGTTGAGTTGTCTTAACCATGCGATAGGTGTAATACTTGGTTTCCAAACTAGAGTAGGCACACTCAAGGAAATGAGTGCCTATTGTTTGGCCAAACCTGATTCCAACTGGTATAAAATAAAGATATTATATATATTATCTTGGTAATTGTTTTGAATGATTCATAAGGAAACTTTATTTAGAAATTCTTTCATTAGGAAATGGAACAATTGCTTATAAAATGTGAGTTGTGTTACTTTATAACAGAATGAGTGAGAATGATCATTTATGTAAATGAGAGAATTATATGTGTTTCAGTGTGGATGAATACATTCTTAGAAAATTTATATTATCTCTGAAGAATAGCTTTATGGATGCTTGTATATGCATTGTCGTAGACAAAAATAAATTATCTCTGAATAATAGCTTAATGTATGCTTGTACATGTAATTGCTATTGGCAAGACAAATTATCTTACTTAGTTATAGTAGGCATGTATTTTATTTACCTTCTAAAATAAATGTGATAAAAGAAATAGAGCTTGTGTATGATGAAGAGCTTATGAGTAGTTGAAGCTTGATGACATAATGAGTTCATCAATTTTATGAGCTAGAGTCATCTTTGATCCCTATGGAATGTAAATCCATATCAGTGGTCTTAAAGGCACTTGCAAAAGGAATGGAATCCTTTTTTATATGATTACAGGTGATCTAACAAAGGAAATTATGTTGATCAACTCTGGTGAGGATCTGAACTGCATACATTTTATGGTAGACATGGAATGATTTGGATGTATACATATTGATGTGTGTAACTTCTCTTAGGGAGTAGAGGAGAAGTTTTCCATTTTAAATATCTTGGATGGTATCTAGATGATAGACGTTCCAATAAATCTATGTCAGTCGTACCCCTGTATCATTGGAATGTAACAAAAATTAATGTTGGGAATCTAGCTTGGTGAACTATTGTAGAATCGATGTCGAGTTTCATTTAAAGGACTCAAATGCATTTATTAAATGAAATGTAGATCCTTGAGATAATGTAAACTCTCCATGATTTATTTAGATCTTGTTTTTATTTCATTATGTTTCGAGATGCGCCATTTGTTCAATGGAATATATTAGCTATTTTAATAATGTCATGAGGGGTAGTACTGGATTAGAATTTTAGCGAATGAGGTTGAATCATTTTCTCCCCGAATCTCTACATTTTCATGGGGAGATGTAGTGGTAAAAAGTGTATTCAACATGGAGCATTGATGATGTTTAGGTAAAATCATCTAGTTATCAACGTGGTTAAACCTGCATGATTATCTCCATTTTATTTCAGGTCACAAACACATAAGTTCCATTAAAATAATTAGAGTGCCTATTTTAAAAGAATAATAGACTGTTTATGTTAAAATATTAACTTTTTTCCATAAATATACGACCAATCCATATGTAACCCATGTATCATTTAGACCTTTATATTTAAAGAAAAAGAGTTAAAATTAGAAATTTATATTTGTTATAATATGCTACTTGATTTCTATTGTAACTACTAAAATGATAAGTATCCAGTAGAGTCACGAACTCAAGGGAAGTAGACTAGCTCATTGATTATATGAGAGAGATAATTAAAAAATTCCAGTACTAAGTGCATTCCCATAGAGAGACTTATGGTTAATTAAAGGATTAGTACACTTCCTTTCAAAAGACCAAAAAGGAAAGAGAGCTAGCTCATTGTAAAATAAGAGAGATAGCTTAACTTGAGGTAAACCTAGTACTCTTACATTGACAAACATATGTAATAAGTAGTGATGGGTGATTTACATTATATGTACGTGTTGGGTAACGGAGCTAATATCATCTTAAATCAATCAACTTGATTTGGTTAGGCTAGGGAGAGTTTTTAACCGTTAACAATGGATTAGTTAAAAAAAAAAACTCTCATTTTAGTAAAGAAATATTAGGGTGTTTACATTTTGGTATCAAAGCATGGTTTATAGTGAGATAGGCTCACTACGTAAAATATTAGGTTTGCATGTAGTAGAAAATATACATATAAAGGAATTTGAACTTGCCAATAGAATACCCATTAGAAGTAAAATATGCTTGAAGATACTTGAGATGATTGGATAGATAATTTAGTAAGAGGAACAATTTGAAGGACTAGTTACTAATGAATTATTACTACCTCTTTTATGTATGGCTAGGGACAATACTACCAAAGAGAAGAAGAGAAGTGTTTCTCATCGATAAGGTAGACGTGACAAAATAATATGGAGGATAAAAATCTAGAAGTGGGTTCAAGGAATCCTAGTGAGAAAAGGAAAAATACCAGTAATGAGAATCTTATTGAGGTAGTGGCTCTACTTCAAGAATAGATAGAAACCCAAAAATAGTTTTTGGATGCCATGTCGAGTCGATAAAAACATGAGGCTAACCCTAGAGTGAGTCTAAAAAATGAACCTCTTACCGAGGCATAATAGGTTAGGTAAAATTAGAGGCCAAGTTGGGCATGGAAATGAAACATTTGAAATCTTCATAATTAAATGGAGAGAAATATGGGGACAAAGCTGAAGCATGGCTAAAAGATATATAAACATATTTTAACATGAAGAACATTTCATAGGTCACTTAAAAATCCTATTCCACCCTACATCTATAAGGTGATGGCCTGGATTGGTGGAAAGTGCATAGTAATGAGTTGGGTCTTGCAATAGTTGTTGACCTGAAATGGGAAGAGTTTTAAAAGCCTTAAAATATAGATTTCTCATGGAACACTTCTATTCCTAGAAGTTTGAGGAGTTCACTAAGCTTCGACAGGGAATTAGAATAGTGGAGAAGTACTACCAAAAATTTGTCAAACTAATGAAATATGTTCCTGCTTACAATGAGAAAATGAAGATCCATAAGTTTATTTTGTGAGCAGATCCTAGAATAGGATAGGAAGTGGATATGTAGGAATCTGGAACTCTATAGAATACCTATGATTTGGCCTAGAAAATTAAAATATATATCAAACCCTACTTTCATTATGAAGGATTAGATGAAGAGGGTAAGTAGGCACTAAGAAACAAAAACAATGTAGGTTTTATAAAATGGGAATAGAAATAGGCAAGCAAGAACTTCTCTCAATAGGATCAAGGAAATGCCAAGAAGAAAGGAAAGTTTAGGAAAAGGTTTTAGGGGACAGGGTAATCCTCCATATACAAGAAAATCAAAAGAGGTACATAAGAAAAAGAACATCCAAGACTGAAAGAAGGATGTTATCTTTGTAGAGGACCACATTATGCTTCTAATTGTCCATAGAGAACAAAAATGAATTATAAGGGAAAAGAACCAATGTACCCAAAAAATACACCTAGGGAACCTCCACAATATTTATGCAGCTACAGGAAACCAAAATCTTGATGGTCAAGCTACACCACTAGTGATCAAAGGAAATTTTTTTGGTATAAATGTTAAAATCTTGATTGATAGTGGTGCTACAGATAGTTTTATTTCCACTAGTTTAGCTAAAAATATTTTAGAAAGACCAGGAATCTTAGCTCATGGATGGAAGGTCGAGTATGGTTCTAGAAAAACCTACTCTATTAACCAATGTTACCCTATGGAAAAAATTACCTTACCTAGTGGAATAATTGTAGGATGCTTGTATGTAGCTCCACTGCATGCTTTTGACATAATCCTAGGGATGGATTGGTTGCAAGCACACAAGGAAGTACTCAATTTTTAGGATAGATGTATTGGGTACATAGATTATAAGAGTGTTGTGTATAGGATGTATAACTTTCAGGGAGCTTTTCAACCTCAAATATTGTCATAAATGCAACTTAAGAAGGCCATTAAGAAAGGAGGAATGGTCTATATAGTTAAGATAAAGAGAAGAAGGAAGAGGTTTTTGAGAAACACCCAATTCTTCAAGAATTTAGGGATGTTTTTCTAGAGGATTTTACCTAGATTACCCCCTAAATGGGAATTTTAATTTACTATTGAGCTTCAACCAGGAACATAACCCATCCATAGAGCTCCGTATAAAATGAATTCCATATATATGTAAGAGTTGAAGGTGCAATTGCAAGGGTTACTATAGAAAGGGTTGATCAAACCAAGTGTATCACCTTGGGGTGCACCAATACTATTTGTTATTTTTAAGGATGGTTCCTTGAGATTATGCATAGAATAGAGAATTTTAAACAAGAAAACCATCAAGAATAGATATCTTCTACCTATAATCAAAGATCTCTTCGATCAGCTCAAAGATACCACAATATTTACAAAGATTGATTTGAAACTAGGATATCACCTATTGAGGATCTGTGAGGAAGATACTCATAAGAAAATGTTTAATACTTTTTATGAACATTATGAGTTTGTTGTCTTACCTTTTGGTTTAACAAATTCTCTAGCGATATTTATGAATTTGATGAATAGTATCTTCAGGAAGTACTTGGAAATATTTGTATTGGTATTTCTGGATGATATTTTGATATATTCTAGAAATAAGACAGACCATGACGAACATCTCAAGATGGTTTTAGAACTATTAATGAAGAATAAATTTTATGGGAACTTATCCAAGTGTGAATTTTATGTCTTAGAAGTACAATACTTAGGACACATTGTTTCAATTGAAGGTATCATAGTGGATCCTAAGAAAATAGAAGCCATTTTGAATTGGTCGCCACCAAAAAATGTGATAGAAGTTTAAAGTTTCATGGGCTTAACTGGTTATTATAGGCGATATGTGAGGGACTATGCCAAGATCACCTCACCAATAACCAAACTTTAGAGAAAAGGAAAAGAATTCAAGTGGATAGAGAAGTGTGAGGAAGCCTTCGGTTTTCTTAAGCAAAATATTATCATGCCTCCTATACTAAAGGTACTTGATCTTCAGGGAAGTTTCTCAGTTTGTATTGATGCATCATTAGAAGGTTTGGAAGGAGTGCTCTTATAGGAAGAAGTGGTGGTAGCCTATGGATACAAAAAACTAAAAATACTTGAATTTAATTATGCTACCCATGACACGTTCATCCAAACCCCATAAGGGGGGCGGAGGTCCAAGGTTCAAATCTCAAGCCTCGTCGAACTGAACGCTTGTCCCTTTCCTGGTGCTTTCAGTGGTGTAAAAGGTTTAAAATTATTGTGGCATGGTGGTTATAGGGGCGGAATGCGTGAAGATCTGTGTGGCATATTCTAGGGCAGATAACGCAGAATACTGTGGTGGCCATAAAAAGCTTGACAACCTGCTATCGATTCATGGGGGCTACCGATTTCACCATGTAAATTCAAAAAAAAAAAAATTTATGCTACCCATGAATTAGAGTTGGTAGTTGTAGTTTTTTCTCTCAATATTTGGTGACATTATTTAATTTGTAGAAACTTTGAGGTAAGGACAGACCATTAGAGTCGACAATACATATTTACTCAACTCTTGCTTAATTCTATCTAGAGTATTTGGATGAAATTCCTCACAAAATATGATATTAACATTGAGTATATTAAATGAAAAGAGAATAAAGTAGATGATATGTTGAGTAGGAGAAGATATATAGCAGTTTTGTCTTTCATCCATGTCAACTTGATGGAACAATTCAAGAAAATACAAAATCAAGATGCATACTGCAACCAAATTTGGGAAAGTATGAAGAGGATACCTGATGAAAACAAATAATTTATCTCAAGGATGGTTTCTTATGTTATATGAACAGGGTAGTAATTCTTGAGATTGGGAATTTGATAAGGATGATTATGAATGAAGTTCACAAATATCCATATTTTTCTCATCTAGGAGGAGAAAAAATGAGGGAGAATATGAAAAAGACTTTCCTTTGGCTAGGAATGAAGAGAGACATAGCTAAATTTTTTGCTCCATGCATCGAGTTCCAAAAGGTAAAAGTAGAACATAAACATCCTCTTGGTTTTTGTATCCATGTGATGTGCCTATGCAAAAATGGTAAGTGATTTTGATGAATTTCATAGTAGGGATACCTAAGAATATATTTCAACATGATGCAATACTAGTAGTGGTCGATAGACTGACCAAAGTTGCACATTTTATACTGATGAACACCAAGGATGACATCGTGGATATGGCAAATATATTTACCAAGGACATATTTTGGCTTCATGGTTTTTTGGAGGTAATCATATCAGATAGGGATCCAAAATTCACATTTGAGTTTTGGTAATCCTTGCAACATGCCATTGGTACTAGATTGAATATCAGTTCTACTTACATCTAGAGACTAATGGACAAAATAAAAGAGTGAACCAAGTTCTAGAAGATATGCTTTCGCATGTACTGTATGGATCAGAAAACCTGTTGGGAGGATTACTTGCATTTGGTAGAATTTACCTACAATAACGAACATCATTCAACCATAAGTATGGCTCCATTCGAATATTTGTGGTAGAAAGTGTAGGATATCATTGACATAGGACAATCCAGAAGATCAGTTTGTGCTTAGCCCATACATGGTCAAAGAAATGGAGCAACATTTGAAGTTGATTAGAGAGAGGTTTAAGGAAGTTGTGGACCGTAAGAAAAGTTATGTTGATCTTAAGAGATCACCAAAATAATTTGTTGTGGGTGATAGAGTGTTTCTAAGGGTAAAGTCTAAGAAGAATACAATTAATTCCACAAAGCTAGATCCTTTCTTTATCAATCCCTTCAAAATCATAGAGAATATTAGTCCTGTGGTATACTGAATTACCTTACCACCCAATTTGTCCATGATTCACAACACCTTTAATATTTATTTGCTTAAAATATATGTTGCTAATCCAAAACATGTGTGGGATTTTTATAATTTGTAGATGGTGAACCCATAGGCTATAGAGGTTCTAAAAATAAGAATCCTTGATTTCTGATCCAAATCAATGAGGAAAGGAACTTTGGAGTAGTGAAAAGTTCAGTGGGACCGCTATTATGAAAGAAACACTATTTGGAAGAAAGTAGTAGATATGTAGAAACATTTCCCATTTTGTTTGAATTTTTTTTTTAATTATTATTTATGTTTAACTTTAATGATACATAGAGGACTGTGTTAAGCCTAAGAGGTGAGGATGTCATGACCTAACCTTGTCATACTTTTCATTTTGATTAGATTATTCTTTGTTATGTAGAATTGTGGTTGAAATGGATGACTATTTTAGACTTTTTATGCATAATATTTATGTATTATGGAGAATGTAATATGTGGATGTTATTGATAGATGTTGGTTAATTCCATGCTTAGTTTGGTGAAACATGCATTTTGTGAGAGAATTGATGCTGCTAATGAAAGAAATTTTTGCAGGAATAGGTCTCTCTATAGTGGTAAAAAGAACTAACCACCGAGTATGGGATTACCTAAGGGAAATGATATGATGGGTAAAATTGATTGAATTTAGGTGCAACATGAATGAATGATCCTTGCATAAATCACATATCATATTTTACATATATTAAAAAGAAAGAGAACATCAAGATTTCATTGAATTGGTTTCTGCATAGTAAATTTCTTATAAAGGTATTTTATTGATATGATATTATTGCTAAAAATAATTAGTTCATTAAATGCTTTTATACTATGCATATTTAAAAAAAATGTTTGAATAGGAATACAATGTTCTAGAGTGATGATTTTCTTGTTAATGTTGAGTTCATGAGTCTCCTGACTAAAAAAAGATAACAATGGTTTGTAATCCTTTATGAATCTCGAAAATGGACCTTTTGTTTTATTAACTTAACTTTGAGTTGGCCGAGACATTTTTCATAATGGAAAGTGAGTGGAGAATGAAAATGAGGGAACTGGATGGAAAATTATGTAATGAGACTAAGGCCAGATCTCTCTTGATAAAATGAGGAGAGGAGATATTGATTGAGATTGGCATATTTTGTATAACACAAAGAGACAAAGGAAAGGATCTAGAATTCATCTGGTAGAATATTGCATTGAGGAACTTGTGGGCTAAACTAGGTAGAATCAAATTTTTGTTACTTGTTTGCAATGTTTGGTTATGCATTTTCGATAGACGTTTAGCTTGTATTAGCTTTTATGTTTGTGTTTGATTGTGTTATTTATAAATATCTAGATATTGGTTAATGGTGAATAGTTCCTGCTAAACTTTTAACTTATGTATAGATTGTTTTTAGGGTTGTTTTTTAGGGAGTGGAATCCTAAAATAATTATAGGAAAAAATAGATACCAAGTTTTGTATTCGACATATGATATGGTGGGAGTCAGCTATAGCTTGTGCGACTATTGTTGCCATTAAATAATTTTGCATGGGAACTTCCAGATCCTACTGCGAGTGGGGTTTTGGTATGTGGATTTTTGTTTTTTTTTTTGGAGTAGCCTTGTAGAGGAACACAGACTAGTTCAATACCTTTCAATCAATTAGGAATAATACCTTCACTCTAGGTTGATTTGACTAATTTTCATTTTAAACTATGCATGTGTCTGACGAGTATAGTTCCTTTCACTATGTGGAGTAATGTTGGGTTGTCTTAACTATGTGATAGGTGTAATACTTGGTTTCCAAACTAGATTAGGGACACTCAAGGAAATGAGTGTGTTTTGTTTGGTCAAACCTAATCCCAAATGGTAGAAAATAAATATAAATAAATAAATAAATATATATATATATATATTATCTTGGTAATTTTTTGAAGGAAGAAATGAGTTTTGATTCATTGTTTTTTAAATGAGCTGATGAGAATGTATATATACGACAGGTAAAATAGGAATGACTCATATGGAAACTTGCTTTAGAAATTATTTTATTAGGAAATGGAAGGATTGCTTATAGAATGTTAGGAGTTGCGTTACTTTCTGACAGAATGAGTGAGCATGATCATTTATGTAAATGAGAGAATTATATGTGTGTTTCAGTGTGAATGAATACATGCTTAGATAATTTATATTATCTTTGAAGAATAACTTATGGATGCTTGTATATGCATTTTCGTAGATGAAAATAAATTGTCTTATTTTTATTATCTCTAAATAATAGCTTAATGGACACTTGTACATGTAATTGTAGTTGGCAAGAGAAATGATCATACTTAGTTATAGTAGGCATGTCTTTTTTTTTACCTTATAAAAGAAATGTGGTAAAAGAAATAGAGCTTGCATATGATTAAGATCTTATGAGTAGTTGAAGCTTGATGGCATAATGTGTTGCTCAATTTTATGATTTGGAGTCATCTCTAATCCCTATGGAAAGGAAATCCCTCTCGGTGGTCCTTAAGGCACTTGCAAAAGGAATTGAATCCTTTTTTATCTGATTGTAGGTGATCTAATGAAGGAAATTTTGTTGATCGACTTTGTGTTGAGCAAGGTGTTGCAAGAGTTTTGTCATTGTTGTCAACACAGTCAGTTAGATCCAATGATACAGTGGACAGGCAGTTCAGAAGTCATTCAGATGCAGAGGACAGAAGTTCAAAGGTTATTCAGAACATGGACAAGTGAGTTTCCAAGAAGACCATAGTTGCCTTTTTGCAAAAATTCAAAGAAAAAGACAAGTAAGAAAAGTGTCGCGATATCGCGACATATTCAGCAGGCAAGAAAAACTGTCGCGATTTCGTGACATGTTTGAGGAGAGAGAAAAGGCAAGCAAAATTGTCACGATTTCGCGACATGGCCGAGGAGAGAGAAGGCGCAAGGAAAACTGTCACGATTTCGTGACATGTTCGAAAGAAAAGCGCTAAGGAAGAAAACTGTCGCGATTTCGCGACATGTTTGGAGAAAAAGCGCTAAGGAAGAAAACTGTCACGATTTCGTGACATGTTTGGAAGAAAAGCGCTAAGGAAGAAAATTGTCGCGATTTTGTGACATGTTTGGAGAAAATGCGCTAAGGAAGAAAACTGTCGCGATTTCACGACATGTTCGGAGAAAAAGCTCCAAGGAGGGAAAGTGTCACGATTTCGCGACATGTCGGGTTTTCACGACCCGAAGAGGAGAGAGAATGTACAAAGGCAAGTATGTCACGATTTCGTGACATGTTATGTTTTCACGGGTGAAAGGCAGAAAAGAGCTTAAGGCAGCAAAAGTGTCACGATTTCGTGACATGTCATGTTTTCACGGGTGCAAGCCGAGAAAAGGACAAAGAGGCGAAAAGTGTCACGATTTCGCGACAGGTTGCAAGAAAAGCCTTCGGAAGCTGAAAGCGTCACGATTTCATGACAGGATGAAAGAAAAATGTACGGATGGAAAAAGTGTCATGATTTCACGATAGGCAGCAGTGAAGAAGCTAGCAGGATGAAGATGTCACATTTTCGTGACATGTCACGGTTTCGTGACTCTAGGAGGAGAGAGACTGTACGGCGCCAGAAATGTCACGATTTCATGACAAAAGCGGAGAAGAAGGCCTAGAAGCAAAAAGGGTCACGTTTTCGTGACAAGAGTGAGGATGACGTCAACGAAAGTTAGAAGTGTCACGATTTCACGACAAGAACGGTGGCAAAGTAGACAAAGGCCAAAAGTGTCACATTTTCGTGATAGCAGGGCAAAGAAGGCGTACGACTACAAAAGGTGTCACGATATCGTGACATGTTGTAGTTTCATGGGAGAAGCTACAAAAAAAATGACAGAGGCGACAGAGGCGGTTGAAGCCGACAAAGTTGAATCTGGGCCGACAGAGATTAGGGTTTTGCAACCGATGATCTTTAGGGTTTGCAACCGACTAAAATTAGGGTTTTTCAGTCGACTAAGTTTAGATCTTTGCTCATGATTTTACGCTATAAAAGGAGGACAGTTTCAAGATTTGAAGATATCGAAGTGTGCGAATTATGTCTGCTATGTGCAGAAAGCGAATCGTGTCGATCGACTGTTCAGCAGCAGAGTGTGCGAAGCATTAGCGAAGAAGCAGTCTGCTCAGAACCAGTTAGGGCGAAGAAAAATCTGCGCAAGTGAAGTCCGCAGAGAGCAGAAAGCGAGTTGTATCGAATTAAGCTGAGTGTGAGGCAAGAGTGCAGAGAAAGCAAAAAAAGCACACAGAAGCAGAAGCGATAGTTTGATTGTGTCGAAGCGAAGTGTGAGAGGCAGTTGCAAAGAAGCAGACTGGTGGTGCGAAGCTTTTGCACAATAGAAGCAGAGTGCATAGAAACTGCAGACTGTGCGTAATAAGGTGAAAGTATTATTACTATAATTTTTCATTATTTCTATTGAAGTCCAAGTTGCAGCTTGGCATAAGGGGTTGGTGCTCCTTCCAGTAGGTGCTGGTGAATTAGGGGTTGGTGCTCCTTTCTGTTGGTGCAGAAAACTTGAGGGGTTGGTGCTCCTTCCAGTTGGTGCTGGTAAATAAGTTGTAAAGTTGTTGCTTTGCAAAGACTGGATTTGGATGGTAGTCCAAGCAGTCATTTTTGAGGAGTAGCCACATTGGTGAACCTCGTTAAATCTGTGTTGTGTGTGATGCTCTCTTGTTATATCTGGTTTGAATTTGCTTTATTTCAGCTTTAAGTATTGCAAGTTTAAGATTTTAAAAGATCACACTGATTCACCCCCCTCTCAGTGTCACTGTGATTATAACAATTGGTATCAGAGCTAGGTTCTTGAACAGGCTCAAACAGCTAGGGTGATCTTGGAAGTGACGCAATGGCAAGTGGTGAAGGTTTCTCCTCGAACAAAGCACCATTGTTTGATGGAACTAATTATGCGTTCTAGAAAATCAGAATGCAGACATATCTCCGTGCTTTGGGTTTTGACATCTGGGGTGCAGTAGTTAATGGTTACAAAGCTCCCGCCACCGCTCCAACAGACACTATCGATAAAAAGGCATTTGAAAATGATTCAAAAGCAAAAAATGCCATCATGTGTGGACTAGTGGACAGTGAGCTAGTCAAGATCATAAATTGTGAATCAGCGAAAGATGTATGGGATAAACTAGAGAACATTCATGAAGGAGATGATAGGATCAAGGAGGCCAAGCTTCAAACACATCGAGCTCAATTCGAATCCTTAAAGATGGACAATGATGAGAACATAGAGGCCTTCATGCTAAGAGTCAATGGAATCACTAATTCAATCAGAGGTCTCGACGAAGACATGGATGATGCTACGATCATGAAAAAGGTATTAAGATCACTCCCTCCAAGGTTTGATTCTAAAGTCTCAGCCATAGAAGAAGCTAAAGATCTGAATCGTTTTAGTATGGATGAGATGCATGGTTCTTTGACTGCTTTTGAAATGAGAATAGGAAGGTCTAATCCCACAGATAGAGAAGTAGCCTTTAAAGCCTTAAAAGGCAAAGATACAAAACAAGAGTCTGAAGAAGAGGATGTATCAGATGAAATGGAAGCAAATTTTGTCAAAAAACTGAGAAAGGGAAAAGGAAAATACAGAGGAAAGCTACCTTTTAAATGCTTTAACTGTGGAGGCATTGGGCACTTTGCGACAAAATGTCCTCTTAATGAGAAGAACCAGGGTGAGGAAGCTTCACACCAAGAAAGAAGTGACTGGAAGAAGAAATCAAACTTCAGGAAAGGAAACTTCAAAAAGAAAAGCTTCATCTCCAGAAATGCAAATTCTTCAGAGGACAACTCTAGTGAGGATTCTGAAGAAGAAACAGGTGAAGCTCTGTTCATGGCATTTGAATCAAAAAAATCGAAAGAGGTAGAACAATCAGAAAAGAGGGAAGTAATGAATTCTAAAGTTTTTGCAAAAATTCCTGAGGCTGAAGTAGATCTAGAAGGTGAGCTGGTCTCTGCTCTTGTAGAATGGAAATCTGAGAAAAGAAAGAATTATAAACTTTCAAGAAAGCTTGAGGATGCAAATGACATCATAACCAGCTTGAAAATACAGACAGAAGAATACAAGAAAATGTCTGAGGATCTCGAAGTTCAGATAACCATGAAGATAGATTACTGCTGTAAACTAGAAGAAGAGAATGTTAGTCTACGAATGCAGATGCAAGAACTGGATCGAAAAATCAGCTGCCATCAAAAGCGTGAAGAAAGTTCGATGAAGCTGGATAAAATTTTAAGTGATCAAAGACCTGCTGGCATCAAATTTGGTCTAGGCTTCGTGGAAGGAGAATCGTCAAATGGACCAAAATCCAGAAATGTAGAAACTGGAAGGAATGAAGAAAAGAAACAGACTGATGAAAGAAAAACAACTCAGGCAAATGAAAACAGTAATGCCTGGCCCGAAAAGAGAACTGACAATGATGGATTTACCAAGGTCACACATCAAAAGAAAAGAAGATCTATGGCTCCTACAACAACTCTGGCAAAAACCATCTTTCGGGTTCAATCATTTCTTTTCGGTTTCTGTTTCAAGTGCAATGGTTATGGGCATAAAATTGCAGATTGCAAGTATAATGCAGGTCCAAGAAATCTCTTTAATAGAAATGCTTTTTCGCCGTTAAATTATGCAGTAGAATGTTTTAATTGTCATAACTTTGGACATATTGCAAGAAACTGTCGCAGTCCTTTAGCTGCAAATCCACCACAGAAAAGAAAATTTCAACCAAATAGGACAAAACAAAATAAAAATCCTTCTGAAAGATATACTCAAGATTCTGGAAAAGGAAAGTCCAAACTAGAGCCCAATACGGTAGCCAAATCAGAGTGGAAACAGAAAGAGCAGTCTCAGGAAGAAAAGGAATCCCTAATAGTTCAAACAACTTTCAAGGCACAAAGTAAAAGGGTTCCATGGATACTTGACAATGGATGCTCAAGTCATATGATAGGTGATAAACAAAAATTTGAAAAATTACAAAAATATGAGGGTGGTTCTATCAAATTTGGAAATAATGATGGAGCTAAGATAATCGAAAAAGGATCAGTTAAAATTAGTGATGGGAAGATCAAGTCAGAAGAAGTTTTGTTTGTAGATGGTTTGAAACATAACCTGTTGAGTGTCAGTCAGATCTGTGATAAAGGACATGAAGTTGTTTTCAAGAAGCAGGGTTGTGAAGTCAGGAAATCAAACAGTGGGAAATTGATAGCTACTGGATCAAGGACATCCGACAACCTGTACACGCTCTCAGAAACTTTAGAAGGTAATTGTTTCATTGGACAGGAAGAAGAAAACTGGCTATGGCACAAGAGGCTTGGACATATTAGTTTTGATAATCTAGTGAAAATTAGCTCGAAACAGGCTGTAAGAGACATTCCAACCATTAGAAAACCTTCTAATAGCATTTGTGCTTCTTGTCAAAAGGGAAAGCAAACCAGAACCTCATTCAAAACAAAAGAGTACCACACCGAAGAAACCTCTGGATCTTATACATACAGACTTGTGTGGACCCATGAGAACTCAAAGCATAAATGGTGACAAATACTTTATGTTGTGTATTGATGACTATTCCAGAATGACATGGATATTCTTCTTAAAGAATAAAATAGAAGCTTTTGGAATGTTCAGATCTTTCAAACATCTAGTTGAGAATGAAACAGGAAAAAGAATTAAATGTTTGCGATCAGATAGAGGAGGAGAATTCATCTCAGATGAGTTTACAGAATACTGTGAACGACATGGTATCAGGAGACAATATTCAGTAGCTAGAACACCCCAACAGAATGGCGTGGTAGAAAGAAAGAACAGAACAATACAGGAAATGGCACGAACTATGCTGGCCGAAAACAAAATAGCAGACATATTTTGGAAAGAAGCAGTCCATACTACAGTATACATCCAAAAAAGGTACATGCTGAGAACTCATGAAAGCAAAACTCCTTATGAGCTGTGGTTTGGTAGAAAGGCAACAACAAAACACCTCAGAGTTTTTGGCTGTAAGTGTTACATCAGAAAAACTGAAGACAATCTTGGGAAGTTTGAAAATAGAGCAGATGAAGGTGTTTTTGTTGGGTATTCGATAAAAAGCAAAGCTTATAAATGTTACAACAAGAGACTCAAGAAAATTGTGGACAGTGCTGATGTTAAATTTGATGAAGGAAGGGAAAGAACAGTTAACTATGAAGAAAACTATCCAATTTATGAAGAAGTCATTGAAGGAGATGAGGAAAATGAAACAAAAAAGAAACCAACTCTTAACTCAGATGACTTAATTGATGATTCAGAGGTGGAAGAAAATAAGAAATTCAAAACAGGCAAGCTGGCAAAAGAATCATCCCGGAGATCAAATAATTGGAGATCCCACAATGGTATTCAGACAAGAAAGAAAGTAGTAAGTAACTACTCTCTTTTATCCAGCATTGAGCCCAAAAATATAGCTGAGGCAAGCAAAGATGATAGTTGGATGAAGGCAATAAATGAAGAGTTAGATCAGATTGAAAAGAACAGAACTTGGGAATTAGTTCCTAGACCGGCAAATAAAAATGTAATCGGCACCAAATGGATATTTCGGAATAAATTGAATGAAGACGGACAAGTAGTTAGAAATAAAGCTAGATTGGTATGTAAAGGGTATGCACAAGTTGAAGGCATTGATTTTGAAGAGACGTTTGCACCTGTGGCCAGATTAGAAGCAATCAGAATGTTTCTAGCCTTAGCAGTTCATAAGAATTTCAGAGTTTACCAGATGGATGTAAAATCAGCTTTCTTAAATGGGAAACTTGAGGAAGAAGTTTACATTGAACAACCAGATGGTTTCCAAATTGGTGAAGATCCCAATCTTGTCTGCAAATTAAAGAAAGCTTTATATGGCTTAAAACAGGCACCCCGAGCATGGTATGCATGGCTAGATAACTATCTCTCTCAACAGGGGTTTAAGAAAGGCATGGTGGACAGTAATCTGTATGTCAAAACAGAAAATGGGCATCTTATTGTTCTTGTTGTTTATGTAGATGATATCATATTTGGCAGCAGCAAAGATGAATCATGTAAAGACTTAGCAAATAAAATGCAGAAAGAATTTGAAATGTCCATGATTGGTGAACTGTCTTACTTTCTTGGGTTACAAGTTAATCAAAATGAGAAAGGCATATTTATTTCCCAAGTCAAATATGTGAAAGAGATGCTAAAAAGATTCACAATGGAGGACTGTAAGCCAGTTAGCACTCCTATGGTGACAGGCTGCAAGTTGAGTAAAGATGACAAATCTCCACCTGTAGATCAAACCATGTACAGATCAATGATTGGAAGCTTACTTTATTTAACAGCTACCAGACCAGATATTCTGCAGGCAGTTTGCATGGTAGCAAGATTTCAGGCCAGTCCCAAAGAGACTCATGTGACAACAGTAAAAAGGATTCTCAGATATCTCAAGGGTACTATGGAGTATGGGTTATGGTATCCGAAAGGTAAAGACTTCACCCTTATATCTTATTCAGATGCAGATTGGGCAGGATGTGTTGATGATAGGAAAAGTACAAGTGGAGGTGCTTTTTATCTCGATGACAGGTTGGTTGCTTGGCACAACAAGAAACAAGAGTCGGTTTCTTTATCAATAGTTGAGGCAGAATATATTGCAGCAACAACTTGTTGTACACAAGTTTTGTGGATGAAACAAACTTTGAAAGATCTTGGTATTAATTTTAGTGAACCAATATCAGTTAAGTGTGATAACACCAGTGCAATTAACATCTCCAAGAATCTAGTAATGCACTCACGGACAAAACACATTGCCATCAGGTATCATTTCTTGAAGGAGAAAGTTGTAGAAGGAGAAGTTAAATTGGATTTTGTCCCAACCACAGAACAAGTAGCAGATATTTTTACAAAACCATTGCCCAAGGAAGTGTTTGAGTACCTTCGAAACAAATTGGGAGTAGTCACACTTCCCAAGAAGTGACTAGCTACAGGGATCACTTTCTCAGGGGGAGCATTTGAATATTTGACTATTCTTTTGCTCATGATCATAATTTGTGCTAAGTGCAACAAATTGTGCCTGAGAATTGTGTGTATGGACTCGGGGGAGTCTCGTAGTAGCCCTTTGGTATTATTGACAAAGGGGGAGAAGAGTTACAGGAATTTACACGGGTGTTGCCAACAATTCCAAAGGGGGAGATTGTTGAGCAAGGTGTTGCAAGAGTTTTGTCATTGTTGTCAACACAAGTCGGTTAGATCCAATGATGCAGTGGACGAGCAGTTCAGAAGTCATTCAGATGCAGAGGACAGAAGTTCAAAGGTTATTCAGAACATGGACAGTGAGTTTCCAAGAAGACCATAGTTGCCTTTTTGCAAAAATTCAAAGAAAAAGACAAGTAAGAAAAGTGTCGCGATATCGCGACATATTCAGCAGGCAAGAAAAACTGTCACGATTTCGTGACATGTTTGAGGAGAGAGAAAAGGCAAGCAAAATTGTCGTGATTTCGTGACATGGCCGAGGAGAGAGAAGGCGCAAGGAAAACTATCACGATTTCATGACATGTTCGGAAGAAAAGCGCTAAGGAAGAAAACTATCACGATTTCGTGACATGTTTGGAGAAAAAGCGCTAAGGAAGAAAACTGTCGCGATTTCACGACATGTTTGGAAGAAAAGCGCTAAGGAAGAAAACTGTCGCGATTTCGTGACATGTTTGGAGAAAATGCGCTAAGGAAGAAAACTGTCACGATTTCGTGACATGTTCGGAGAAAAAGCTCCAAGGAGGGAAAGTGTCACGATTTCGTGACATGTCGGGTTTTCGCGACCCGAAGAGGAGAGAGAATGTACAAAGGCAAGTATGTCACGATTTCGCGACATGTTATGTTTTCGCGGGCGAAAGGCAAAAAAGAGCTTAAGGCAGCAAAAGTGTCACGATTTTGCGACATGTCATGTTTTCGCGGGTGCAAGCCGAGAAAAGGACAAAGAGGCGAAAAGTGTCACGATTTCACGACAGGTTGCAAGAAAAGCCTTCGGAAGCTGAAAGCGTCACGATTTCACGACAGGATGAAAGAAAAATGTATGGATGGAAAAAGTGTCACGATTTCATGACAGGCAGTAGTGAAGAAGCTAGCAGGATGAAGATGTCACATTTTCGCGACATGTCGCGGTTTCGCGACTCTAGGAGGAGAGAGACTGTACGGTGCCAAAAATGTCATGATTTCATGACAAAAGCGGAGAAGAAGGCCTAGAAGCAAAAAGGGTCACGTTTTCGTGACAAGAGTGAGGATGACATCAACGAAAGTTAGAAGTGTCACGATTTCATGACAAGAACGGTGGCAAAGCAGACAAAGGCCAAAAGTGTCGCATTTTCGTGATAGCAGGGTAAAGAAGGCGTACGACTGCAAAAGGTGTCACGATATCGCGACATGTTGTAGTTTCATGGGAGAAGCTACAAAAAAATGACAGAGGCGACAGAGGCGGTTGAAGCCGACAAAGTTGAATCTGGGCCGACAGAGATTAGGGTTTTGCAGCCGACGATTTTTAGGGTTTGCAATCGACTAAAATTAGGGTTTTTCAGCCGACTAAGTTTAGATCTTTGCTCATGATTTTACGCTATAAAAGGAGGATAGTTTCGAGATTTGAAGATATCGAGGTGTGCGAATTATGTCTGTTGTGCGCAGAAAGCGAATCGTGTCGATCGACTGTTCAGTAGCAGAGTGTGCGAAGCATTAGCGAAGAAGCAGTCTACTCAGAACCAGTTAGGGAGAAGAAAAATCTACGCAAGTGAAGTCCGTAGAGAGCAAAAAGCGAGTTGTATCGAATTAAGCTGAGTGTGAGGCAAGAGTGCAGAGAAAGCAGAAAAAGCACACAGAAGCAGAAGCGATAGTTCGATTGTGTCGAAGCGAAGTGTGAGAGGCAGTTGCAAAGAAGCAGACTGGTGGTGCGAAGCTTTTGCACAGCAGAAGCAGAGTGCATAGAAACTGCAGACTGTGCGTAATAAGGTGAAAGTATTATTACTGTAATTTTTCATTATTTCTATTGAAGTCCAAGTTGCAGCTTGGCATAAGGGGTTGGTGCTCCTTCCAGTAGGTGCTGGTGAATTAGGGGTTGGTGCTCCTTTCTGTTGGTGCAAAAAACTTGAGGGGTTGGTGCTCCTTCCAGTTGGTGCTGGTAAATAAGTTGTAAAGTTGTTGCTTTGCAAAGACTGGATTTGGATGGTAGTCCAAGCAGTCATTTTTGAGGAGTAGCCACATTGGTGAACCTCGTTAAATCTGTGTTGTGTGTGATGCTCTCTTGTTATATCTGGTTTGAATTTGCTTTATTTCAGCTTTAAGTATTGCAAGTTTAAGATTTTAAAAGATCACACTGATTCACCCCCCTCTCAGTGTCACTGTGATTATAACACTTTGGTGAGGATCCATATTACAAACGTTTTATAGGTATTGAATACGTGGCATTATCTACATGTATACATATTGATGCATGTAACTTTTCTTAAGGAGAAGAGGAGAAGGTTTCCATTTTAAATATCTTGGATGGTATTTGGGCAATAGATGTTCTAGAAAATCTATATTAGATGTACCCCCTATATCATTGGAATGTAATAGAAATTAATATTGGAAATGTAGCTTGGTCAACTATTGTAGAATTTATGTTGAATTTCATTTAAAGGAATCGAATGCATTTATTAAATGAAATGTAGATCCTTGAGATAATGTAAACTCTCCATGATTTATTAAGATCATTTTTTTTTTCATTATGTTTTGGGATGCGCCATTTGTTCAATGGAAGCTATTAGCTATTTTATTAATTCCATGAAGGGTAGTAATGTGTTTGTATTTTAGTGAATGAGATTGAATCATTTTCTCCCTAAATCTCTACATTTTCATAGGGAACTATAATAGGAAAGAGTATAGTCAACATGGAGCATTGATGATGTTTAGGTGAAACCATATAGTTATCACCATGGTTAAACATACATGATTGTCTCTATTTGATTTTGGGCCATGAACACATAATATCCCTTAAAATAATTAGAGTGCCTATTTTATAGGAAGGATAGACTGATTATGTTAAACGAATAAATTTCTCCATAAAGATACGACAGATGCATATCTAACCCATGTATCAATTAGACATTTAGTTTGAAAAATAAGAGTTGAACTTAGATATTTATATTTATTATAATATGCTACTGGATGTCTATTGTAACTACTGAATGATAAGTAGCTAGCAGAGTCATGAGCTTAAGGGAAGTAGACTAGCTCGTCGGTTAGATAAGAGAGATAGTCAAAACATTCCTATGCTAAGTGCATTCCCATAGATATACTTATGGGAATGCAAGGATTAGTACACTTCATTTCAAAAATAAGTACTCTTGCATTGTAAAATGAGAGGGATAGCTTAACTTGAGCCAATCCTAGTATTCTTACATTGACAAACATATGTAAGAAGTAGTGATGGGTGAGTTATGTTATATGTATATGCTAGATAATGGAGCTAATATCATCTTAATTCAATCAACTTGAATTAGTTAGGCTAGGTAGAGTTTTTAACCGTTAACAATGGATTAGTTAAATATTAAAAAAAACTCTCGATTTAGTAAATAAAAATTATAGTGTTTACAACCACTCATGGTTCTATTACTACTATACAAAAAAAATAAAGGGAAAGTTATACAACTTATCGATCCTTTACAATGATAGAATAACTACTATTTATAGATATTATTGAGAGGATTTCCCCTCAAAAACTATGCAAGAGGCTTCTAAAAATTTTACATTTTTTTTCTAGGGATCCTAAAAAAATTGTATGAAGGCACCTTCTATAGTTAATATTTTTCAAGATCTAGATAACTACTATTGGGAATGCCATTATATTGCATTTAATAGTTACCTATTTATCAATACTACTAGGTGATACTTAGTTCTCATAATTTATGGATCACTAACTTAGCTCATCTACCTTTCTTTAGAGCTCATGCCTTAGGATTAATATCCTACATGTTAATTTGATCCCTTATCCTTTGCTGGTCATTTTGCTATTTCTTAAAAATGGAAGTTTGTTAGAACTTTTGAACATCTCTTTGTTATAGACTTCTCATTAACTTTCCAGGTTGGCCTCTATCAAAAAATTTTGTAATAGGCTTATTTTATTTTCTAACCCTTTTGGTTGGTCTACTTCGTAGAAATTTTGGTTGCTTTGGCCTTCATAGTGTTTAAAACTTTCACCTTAAGATATTTTGCTTCCCAAATTTTCTTAAAAGTTTTCATTTTTTTTCTTTAATATCCTCTAATCAAGATGGTCATCAAAATATTTGTTTACTTATCTTAGTCAGAGCTTTTGAGAACCTACGATCCTCTTTTTTTATTTTTTAAAGTTTTATCCAACAACATGGTTTGTTGGAAATTTTCTTTTTATTTGATCAGGAATTTTGTAAGCTAGCACCCATTTTTGTTGGAATTTCTTTGTCTTTAGTTATATGTTATTGCTTATACTCGTCACATTCTTCCCTTGATATTGCCTAAGGTCAATCTTATAAGTTTAGTGGAAATCACTATAGTTATAACAACTCATGAGGGTTTTATCACTTGCTCAAGCAAAATTTTAAATCCATTGCCTTTATCCTTGAGCACAAAGTCAAAATATGCAAAAATAAACAAAACAAAACAAAAAGAGATATAGAAGGCTTTAAAAGGATGATATCTTATCAAGAATATACTTGATTTATTTTCATTCTTCATCAGAAGGGAAATGGACTTGTTGAAATATGTTAGGACCCCATCCTAACATTATTATTTAATTCTAATATTATTATGTAATGACCCTTTTACAATGAAGGGTCACCATTCTGATGATATTTTTTAATATTTTATAATGGTTATGGCACTTGAGGTGCCTAGAAAATTGGGGTCATTTCATGTAATCGTTATAAAGAATGTAAATATTTGTTTGTTAGAATATTCTAGCTTGGGTGACACTTTGTATGTTAGCCAACTCTTGAGAATTAGGTTAGGGTTGCACAAAATGTATCTTTAAAATACAAGGGGGCATAAATAAATGTATATCTTTACATATTGAATCAAAGTGTTGAATGAGATTGCCCCCTCGAAGAATCCCATGATTTTGTAATATGATTTATAAGATTAATACACACACACACACACACACATATATATTTGCATTTACATTTCATATTGCAATATTTATGTTATTGTGCTTATTTTAATTAGTGGTATCAGAGCACTTTCCAGGTCTGTGTTTTGCTATGACTACAATAGTTATTGCCTACCATTTTGACTATTAGGTCTAAATTTCCCATGTTTTTATTTTTCTGTTTGTTATTCTATTAAAAAAATTCAACATTTTTTTTTTTTTTTTGGTCTACTAGGTTTGAAACTCTATGCTAGGGGTTTTAAAATATCATGGAGTTGTTATTATTGGCTAAGCTATATTTTTTGTAAAGCATCTAGTGAAGTGAGGGGCGATTAGGCTGTAATACCCATACCTTAGATAGAACCCATATATGAAATTGAGCTCCCATGTATATTTAGGTATATTGGGAGACCTCATTAAGATTAGGAGAAATATTTATCCCTAGGAAAATGTTTGACCATGTATTTTTCATAGTGCATCGAACTTTAAATTTGGGATGATAACCCTCCCATACTATCAAATATGCATGTAGTGTGCTCAAGGGTATGCATGGAATCCTCCGTGAGTAGTGGCCTAAAATATTGGTTCAACTGCTATTATTTAACATTGCAATATAATAGAGAGCTATGGATAATACATACTCCTTGGCCTAGAGAACCATATTTTTATGAATATTTTCTTGCATGCTAAAAACCCTACCATAGAAAGTGAGCATACTAAAGAGACTACACTATAACAAAATTCACTAAAATAAACAAATAAAAGAGCTAGTGGTGAAATTAATAGTCAATACAAGGTCTACGAGTAATAGTTAGGCATCATTTCACTTAGGGCCATAGTCAATAATAGTCAAGATAGAGTCTATTCATACAATTGTTACTTACATTGTCAATAACAATTAATATGGAGTCTGATCATATAGTTTATGGTTATAATTGGGAATCATAACAATTAGGGTATTTATCATAAATAGAGTTTTCTAAAATAGCTATTAGAAACAACAAGTTAAAAAGTCAAACATAACATTTGTTAGTAAAAATCATAGTAGACCATATTAAGTGATTGTTGGACACAATTCAAATTTCTAAGTGAACAAAGACTCTAGGAAAAAATAGACAACACTTCCCTATATTTAAAAAAAGTCAAGGGTACCAAAAAATGTTGTGGGATATAGCTCATTATGATCATCTTGTTGAGCTGATAATTTTTGTATATAACCTCCATGAACTTTTCTAGGGTGTCATAAAACATCATTGTGAGATCTAGCCTATTACATTCATATTCTTGAGCTGATCAATTTGATACATAACACTTTTTTTGCTCATCACTAAAAATAGTAACTCTTGGAACAAAACTTCTATTTTTAGTAAGTCAATGGGATTGGTCCAAATCATACATATATGGCTAGACGGACTAATGAAGGAATTAGAACAAAGAGAATACATGGAGAAATTAAACACTTACTTAGTACTCTACAACGCCAAATGTCCCACATTGGGCAAGAAATTTCAAATATGAAAGATCACATGCATGTGATAAGAATTGACTAGATTAAATCTAAATTTGAAATTGAAGAAAAATTCCTAGAGGAAAGGAAGCCCTAAAGGTATTTGAGAATATTAAAACTAAAGTATCGGGTGGAAGTTTAGTCAATAAATAGAAGGGAATCAATAAAAATAAAGACATTTGTCATTCTCTCTTTGTCACAGATACCCCATTTAAGATGCCTAAATTAGAATTTTCTATGTTTAATGAATAGGACACTAATGGTTGGTTGTGTCAAGTAGATAAATTATTCAAACTTCATAATGTACCCCAATATTTTTGGGTTGTTATAAATAGATTATATTCCATCATTTGGGTCATGTAAATGTATCTTCCAAGGTACATATTTAGGATATTATATTACTTTAGGGGGAATTTATCTAGTTACTTCATGCAATGTAATAAATACACAAGTGTCAATGTGCAAGTTGTATATATGCAAGTTGTCCCTTGCATAGCTAGGTAGAGTGTTGGCCAAGGAACCTATCTTCATATATAAGCAGGGTCTCATTATAATAGATAGATATAGAGTCAGATAGAGAATCTTAGAGCATACTCGTAGGTAGTAGCACAATTATGTGTAGATCACCATATAATGGTGATGGGTGCAATGTATTTCAGTAGCTTTATTAATGGAGTGTTAATTTCCTCCATAGCTACATTGTATTCATTTATGTTATTTCTATTTACAACATATTTCAATAATCTAGCATATTTACTTTATTTCATATTATTATGCATCTTGTGATTGCTATCTTCCATTGCTCATTACATCAAAATCTAACAATGGTATCAGATCCATGGTAGATCTATCCACAATAGATCAATAGGGAAACCACCATTATCATTGAGTTTGAGTTTTTTTTCAACCTGACGCACTACTTGACCAACCACTTGTCAAAAACTCTTAGAAGATTCTAGGTGGTAGAATTAGGGAGAGCCCAAGTGAGGACTTAAAGAAATATCAATTCTAAAAATACTAAGATTACATTTGACTAAAGTCTTTCCATAGAGTTGCAAGGAAACTTGTGAATACTAGGACTCAACATTAAATCCACTAGATTGAAAAATCATCTAGTGAAGATCATTCAATATATTTGGATTTTTTTAACTATTCCCTAAAGTTTCTTTTGTTGTAGAAAATTAATTCTCAGAGAATTGGGACTCCTACAAAAAAAATCTATGAGACTTCAAATTCATTTCCTGAAGGTCGATGTGCCTTCATAGTGCAAATATTAGTTCCTTGTGCAAGAGAAGAAGACTTCTAGAGAAGATTCATGGTGAAGTCAGGAGACTAAATATATCCATTGCTGGATTGAAGAACTTCACAATTGAAGAAAAGGCCATAGAAGCCTTGATCCAAAAAAATTCCAAAGAAGCCTTGATAAAAAAGAAAAGGCCATAGAATCCTTGATACTAAAAAGGCCACATAAGCCTTGATACTAAAAAGGCCACAAAATCCTTAATATTAAAAAAGGCTACAAAATCCTAGATACTAAATAAAGTCCATAGAAGCCTTGATATTGAATAAGAATTTGAAGAGGATATCTATTTTAGAAGCATATTAATATTTCAACAATAATATTTTGTTGCAGGGAAAGAATATTCAGTGAGTTGGAAAACTTCCTACAAGAAAGTTAGGAAGAGCATCTTCTTTAGAATCAATTCAGCTCCTGAAGCAAAATCGAATATATTAGGAGAAGATCTCATTAAAGAACTTCCAATTTTGGAAGAAGAATAAGGACTAGGATATTCCTACTCGCATTCAAAAGTAGCAGAATCAAATATCCAAAATAATATCTCATCACCAACACTTCCAGGAGCATAAGGTTGAAGAAAAGGTCTCAAGTAAGACCAACAAAAGTTGCAAGATCAAAGACCTTGGGAAGGTCTCATAAAGTAACCAGTATAAGGATTGGAGAGCCTTATTGAATAAATCCTCAAAGGATAACTCACTGGAGAAATCCACTACCAAGGAGAAGCTCCTGATAGTGAAGGACTTAGGAGAATTATCACCATCCAACAATAAGCCCAAGAGAAGGAGAATTTGGCAAGGATTCCAAATTTGAGAAGAAGAATTTTGCAAGGAGTACTAAATCCCAGAAGAATAATCCAATGAATACCTCAATATATTTATAATATTGAGAAGAATATCCTATTGGAAGTCAAAATTTGACAAGAAGACTTGAATACAGAAGAAGCTCACAAATATTGTTACATTGTATAACACTTCTCTAAAGGTAGACTGGAAATTTCTTAAAGGCACAATATAAGTAGGGTGAAATTATCAAACACTAGCATCCTCCCAAGCATAGAAAAGAGACATTCATATAGGCTCATATTCTACATATCTGGGATAGTCAAACTTGCAAAAGACAAGGCACAAAGCCAGGGAGAAATCAAGTAGTGTATGAGCAAAAGGAAATCAATGCAAGAATATTGGAACCATACATCCGATCAAGGAGCATTCACTACCTCAAGTGGAGCATCACAGAGTCTTCATCAAAGCACTTCCATATCTCCACCAAATCTCCTCCATATCTCCACCATATCTCCATCATAAGCATTACTTGGTTGGAAACATCTCAGCTCCAATGAAGAACAACAAAGAATAAGGTCAAATAATATGTTTGAAAGGCTTGCAAGAAGGCTTTGATATGATAAGGGCATAAGAAGACCACTTGTAATTTTCTAAAAGAACCCTAAAAAGTGCCCACAAAGGAGATGTTACAAATTTGTCTTGGTGTCCATACTCCATGCGGTAGAGGAGTTATCTACAGTCATAAGCATTACAACAAGAAGCTCATACACATTGAAGCAGAAACATCCCTTGGACAAGTGCATGAAGAGGGGATAAAAATATATTTTTCAAGTGGAGGTGACACTTGTCACAAGAATTAGAACAAGATCGGTGTCTCTACAAAACTCTCGAAGCATTCTTGAAACATCTTAAAACTACTGTGACACTTGTCACTTGATGGACCACCTATTAAAGGCAACTTGGACCAAGCAACTCAGCAGCAACTCAATAGCAACTCAGCAAAAATTTGGCAGCAACCTAATAGTAATTTAGAGCAATTTTGGAGTATTCAGAAGCACTCTCGATCAAATGGGTCAATGAAGCATTAAATAAAAACATTAAAACCAAGAGCATGTTGAAGGATTTGCACTCAATAAGGATAGACCACCACCATTTGCATCTGACTTCATAAAGGTACAAAGCCCTACTAAGGTATAATTTTCTCATCTAATTTGCTTGTATTAAAAATGGAGTTATAAGGTTATATTCTAAGGTTGAAGTATTAAAAAATTCAATATTTATTTGAAAGCAAAACTTAGGGAAATTAAATATCTAATATTTGCAAAACACAACCTAGGAGAAATAAGGAATACTACTTGGGATTAATCCATTTAATGTTTGCAAATATTAATGTGTTCTAATTTTCCAAATTTGGGAGTGATAAGGGTTACAACACCAAACTAGGTTATTGAAAATTAGAAACACTTAAATAAAATCCTAAGGGATATAAACAGAGATTATTGAAGATTTTTCTAACATTGGAAGTTTAAAATATTCTTGTCTCAAAAATTTCTCAAAAGGGAAAAAAAAATCCAACATTAAAACCTCTTTAAAAATTGGAAAAATGCTTAGTTCAATAGGAGTAATAAGGTGTTTAAAAAGTTGCCATAAATTGAACTATATTTTACAAAAGCATATATCATATTCCAAAAATCACTAGGGAGACATAAGAAAGTCCACAAAGTCTAAGGATTGATATTAGGGATATTTAAATGACATCAAACAAATTCTTCCTAGCAGAATACTCAAGGGTCCTAAATAATTCTCTTGGAAAAATAAAGTGAAACCAATCTTAGTATATGAAAAACTTTGGGATGTTTTCAAAGGAAAAACACGGATACCTACCATAGGTGAAACTCAAATCCTAAAGTTTGAGGAAAATGATTCAAAAGCTCTAATTATAATAATATTTGCTATCATTGATGAGATTCAACCTTATATCAATTCAGCAAAAATATCTTCAAATGCATGGACAAGCCTAGAGAAAATATTTGAAGGAAATAATAAGGCAACTATTCTTCATCTCCAAACTCAACTTCACTCATTAAAAATGAATAGTGGAGAAAGCATAGAATTGTTCCTAAGGAAGGTAGCAGATATTAAAGGGAAATTGTTGACCTTAGGAGAAATAGTCAAGGATGAACTTCTTACTCAAGTAACCATGAGAGCACTTCTAGAAAACTATAAGCATTTGGGAACATATTTACAGGTTTTAAGTAAAGATACTTCTTTTGATGACCTAGTCAATATACTTCAATAATATGAAGTAGAAAACACTGTAAAATATGAGATGACTAACACTACATTGGTATCAAAAGATAATCCACAAGGAAACATTGCTTCATCAACAAGAGGATAGAAAATATGGTATTGTCAAATATGTAGAAATAAAGGTCATAGTACCAACTATTGCAAATACAATCCCAAAATGAAGAACCAAGGAAATGAGATGAATATTGAGAATCAATTTCAACCTCAACAATATCAAAGGAACCCTTATCAATAGTAATCTTAGTGACAAACCAATTATCCTCAATTGGAATATCAAAAGAGAAATTAGAAAGGACATCCAATATAGAGGATAGAAGAAATTAAAGATCTAGAAGAATCCACAAACAACTATGAGGTGAAAGCTCTATCAAAAAATATTACATATTACTGAGACACTAACTATTTGCTTGAACAAGTTACAAATAATGCAGAGGAAGAGTACAAGGTTCAATATGAATAAGAAGATCCATATTGAAGATTGAAGTCTTCAATACCCAAATAATGTAATATAGGAGGGTGTTATAAATATATTATATTCCATCATTTGGGTAATGTAAATGTATCTTCCAAGGTACATACTTAGAAAATTAGATTACTTTAGGGGGAAGTTATCTAGTTACTTCATGCAATGTAATAAATACACAAGTGTCAGTGTGCAAGCTGTATACATGCAAGTTATCCCTTGCTCAACTAGGTAAAGTGTTGGCCAAGGAACCTATCTTCCTATATAAGAAGGGCCTCATTGTAATAGATAGATATAGAGTCATATAGAGAAGCTTAGAGCATACTCGTAGGTAGTAGCACAATTCTGTGTAGATCACCATATAATGGTGATGGGTGCAATGTAGTTTAGTAGATTTATTAATGAAGTGTTCATTTCCTCCATATCTACATTGTATTAATTTATATAATTTCTATTTACATCATATTTTAGTCATCTAGCAAATTTACTTTCTTTCATATTAATTTGCATCTTGTGATTGCTATCTTCCATTGCTCATTACATCAAAATCTAACATGGGTCACCATGGCATCTTTTAAATTTAAATCTAAGGCCCTACAATGGTATCAATTGTTACAAAATAAGATTCCTAACCCCTCTTGAGAAGACTTGAAGTCTCAATTAATCACTCATTTTAGCCCTAGTGAGTATGAGGACTTTATAGGAGCCTTAACCAAATTGAAATAAACCTCTACTATTTGAGAATATTAGACTCAATTTGAGAAATTGGATAATAGGAGAAAGGGGTTGAATGAAGGATTGAAAGATGATATCAAGGGTGAGGTAAAAATTTTCAAACCATAGTCAATGATTAAATCCATAGGACTGGTGAGATTAGTGAAATAAAAAATTTTGACCCAAAGGAGATCATCCACTTTTCCACAGGCTAAACCCATATTTCCCTCTAGTTCATATCAAATACTAGCAATAAGTCTACCTCAATAAAACAATTGACTATAGAGGAAATAGATACCCATAGAGCACAATGCTTATGTTATAAAATTGATGATAAGTATTTTCCAAGGCATAAATGCATCTAAAAGAAGCTATTTTTATTGGATGTGGATGAATCAGTAGGTAATGAAATACTTGATGAAGATGTAGAACCGCAAGAGGAACAACCTTAGGCTTAGGTTGAAACACAGGAAGAACCATAACCAAATATCTCTATCCATGCACTTTCAAGAATAAAAATCCCATAGATGATGAAGGTAGTAGGATTTTTCAAAGGTCAATGTATTACAATTTTCATTGATTTAGGTAGTATGCATAATTTTATTGATTCTTGAGTATCCAAGCAAGCAAATTGTTACATACATTATTGCAACTCATTTGAAGTTACGGTGGTAAATAGAGGAACATTACCTTGTAAGGGTAAATGTCATGATGTTAAGTTGAATATATGGGACTACAAACTCAATACTAATATGTTTGCTCTTTGACTAGGTGGATGTGATGTTGTGCTAGGAGCATAGTGGCTAGGTGCCTTGGGAACAATAGCCTAGAACTTCTCATAGAATGAGAAGTCCTACACTCTCTATTGTTCTCTAGCAATATCTTCATAGATTAATAGTTCAAGCCATCTAGAAAAGTTGTTAAAAAAACCTCACATGGGGTAGTAGCTCAATTATATGCAATTCAACCATAAAATTCAAAATAAGATAAACCCAATATGATTTTCAACTCTTTTTAACTAAGCATGATGTATTTTTTGTGGAACCAATAAAATTATCTCCACATCATTCCCATGATCATGCAATATCATTGGTAATAGGTATATTACCACCTAACATAATACCATATCGGTACCCCTATGGACTTATGTTAAAAATTGAGAAGTTGGTAAAATAATTGCTAAAATCAGGGGTAATTATGCCTAGTAAAAATCCTTATTCTTCTTCAATGTTTTTGGTTAGAAATAAATATGGGTAATTATGGTTATGTATATATTTTTTTGAGCTCAATAAGCTCACCATTAAGGATAAATTTCATATCCTAGTGGTTGGTGAATTTTTGTATGAGCTACATGGCATACAGTTTTTCTCCAAGATGGATATCTACTCAGGCTATCATTAGATAAGGGGAGGAAAATATACTCAAAATAACATTTTAAACTCATGAGGGTCATTATGAATTTTTTGTCATGTCATTTGGCCTAACTAATGCACCATCAACATTTTAAAGCCTCATGAATAATGTCTTCTACCCATTCCTTTGCAACTTTATTCTAGTTTTCTTTGATGATATTATCATTTATAGTATCTCTTGGGAGGAGCACCTCATACAATTGGATCAAACTCTACAATTTTTGTCTAAGAATAAACTATATGCCAAGAGGTCTAAGTGTTCTTTTAGATTGATAGAAGTGAATTTTTTATGTCACATTGTCACCAAATATGGAGTTAAATTTAATCCTAAAAATATTTAGGATGTTCAAGATTGGCCAAAACCTCACACCCTCAAGGGAATTTGAGATTTTTTTGGGACTCATGGGGTATTACTGTAAATTTTTACATAACTATAGAAAGATAACAACTCTTATAACAACCATATTGAAAAAAATATATTTTATCTGGTTAGAACCAATAGAGAAGACTTTCAATGAATTAAAGCAAACCATGACAACCACCCCAATGTTAGAAATGCCTATTTTTCTAAAACTTTTGTAATTGAAAGTGATGCTTTAGGAAATGGAATTGGAGTCCTATGATGTAAGAAATAATACCATTTGCCTTCACTAGTAAAGCACTTTCAGGCCAAATTTTGGGTAAATCTACTTATGCAAAGGAGATGCTAGCTATTTTACATGTTCATTTTGGAGGAAATATCTTATTGGGCATCATTTTTTCAATTAAAACTTACCACCAAAGTCTCAAGTACTTATTGGAATAATGGGTAGCCACACTAGGATAACAAAAGTGGGTTTCTAAATTGATGGGCTATGATTATGAAATCACATATAAGAAAGAAAAGGAAAATATCATGGTTGACATCTTCTCCAAAAACTTGAATATCACAATATGTTAAATGCTATCTCTTCATCAATCCTTCAATGGATTAATAATCTTGAAGAAGAAATAACCTAGGATTATAGCTTGTAAAATTTTTGGAACAAAATTCAAGTAGAGCCTAATTCATTCCCTAGATACACTTGGGATGGACAAGAATGAAATATCATGAAAAAATGGTTATTCTCCAAACCTCACAAATGCAAAATAATATCTTGCATGAAATACATACCTCACTAACAATGAGATATTTTGGGTTTCTAAAAACTTATGAGAGGACCAATCATACTTTCTTCTAACATTGAATGAAGAAGGACATTCAAAATATTGTGGTTGAATGTGACAAGTACCAAGGAATTAAATGAGAAATTGTGTATTAACTTGAAACCCTTCATACCTTACAAATTTTAAAAAAAGTATGGGTAGATATTTCTATGGATTTTATTGAAGGTTTACCCAAGTCTAGAGGAAAATCAATTATTCTAGTTGTAGTGGATCATCTCACAAAGTATGCTTATTTTTATTCCCTAACCCACATAAAATGATTGTAAGATATTCAATTTTTAATATGGAAATATGACAAGAACAAAAATGAACATTTTTTGGTTCTCTACATATTGTATGTAATAATGATTATGAAGATTACTAGATAGTGGAAATTGTCTTTGATATTTTTCATATATATTATTTCTCAATCAAAAAATCATAAGCTAAAATATGTATTCTAGTATATCCTTCATCAATAGGCTTACAAGCTTAGAATATAGGTATTATGCAAGTTGAGAGAATAGGCACATTCCTTTAAATTCTAGACTATGATAAGGAATTGCCTAACAAGAATTAAAAAAAAAAAGAGAATGAAAAAAGTGATAATAAACCTCACATATCCTTAAATAATTCTACTTGTACCTATTTCATAAAGGAAGGACACATCAAAGAATTTTATTTGTTATGCATTAAGAGACTTGAAGAAGAAACCAAAAATGGAGGTGGTTATGGCTCTCTCTTATTTGCAATACTAGAAGAAAATTATGGGGATATCTAACATGCCTATATTAATAGAACTTATATTGACTTAAAGGAGTGGATTACATACTTTTGATCAACTCAACATATGCCAAATAATTGGTATGTGTTGAATAACTATAGAAAAGGAACTATAATGAGTTGGTATAAATAGTGATGGATATTATTTAATAGTTATATGGGATGGAGATATTCCTTTGATTCTTCAACACTCAACAATGTTCTTCATGTACCATATTTGGAATCCAATTTATTTTTGACCTATTTCATTATTTATGGTGGCTAAAGATATTAATGATAAATTTAGTGTTTTTATTTTGGTTATTATGATGAGCATGATTAAGTTTACAAGCTTTTAGCATCTCATGATCATGTAGTATTTGATCCATATTGTGTATTTTTAGTAGATTCATAGGTGTAACCAACAATTATTATGACCCAAGATCATAGAGATAGGAGTTCTTCTTCAAATCCTAAAGTATACTAGTTTTAAGGGTTGGAGACATCTAATAATAGATATTGTAACCATAGTCATGCTAAAGGAATTTCTTCATCACATGCTATCATTTTATGGAGTACGAGAGTGCTACATAAGTAGAAGTGATTAATAAGAATCTTTCTTATTGTCCCTCATTCAAATTAAGAGGGGATGCTTAAATATAAGCATACTGTGATTTAATATTCAATTTATGCCAAAACTAATTACTTTGTAATATAATAATTTATATTAACTTGTGTATCCCTATGGGACCTTTCCACCTTAAAAAGGTGAATTCAATGTAATATTTTATTACTAAAACTTAAGGTTAGTTCTCTAACCATGACTAAATATCACTTGTAATTTAGGTATTTATACCATTTGAGGTCATTCATTTAGTCATCAATGTGATTTCAATTCTTTCCTACTAATGATATATTATTGGTGTTTGTAGACACCATTCATATTGTTTTCTCTCAATGTCATATTCTTGCTCTCTATGCTATAATATTTGCAATATATTTCTATATACACCATTTATATATGGTAATTAATGTTTAATATGTCAAATATAGTATTTTTTGTCCTAAAGATTCACCATTTCATGGATTTTAACATTTCTAATTGTCTATGAAAATAAATACAATCCCTTAATAACATCAAGCCTAAGAAATGTTGAGTCACTCACATAAGTTTTTTGGTAATATTAAGTTGTACCTTTGATGTTCATAAGACCAACTACACATATTTTTATCATTAATAAATTTTCTAGATTCCTTTGACTTTGCCATTAATTTGGAAATGGTGTTCAAATTATTAACCAGATGTCTCTTCTAGAGGACAAATCCATTGAAAGTCTTTTGTACATTTAACATTATTATTGAATGGCTCATCTATGGATATTTCCAAATATTCTTATTTTTCATCATCACATTATAATATCTGGGATTGAAGTAATTCATAAACTTGACAAACATCTCTCTAAATGATTTTTTTTTTGTACTTTCCCTAAAATCCTTGACATTTCCAACATAATTGGGTTGACAATTAATTTTAAACTAGGGTGACCTTGTTGTAGATTAATTAATTGATCATCCCACAATATTTATTTGATTGTTTTTTAAATTTATTATAGTAATTCCTTATAGCTTTATGATGGTACTTTGTATATCATCCATGACAAAATCAATCCTAATTACTTGTGACTTAAAAACTTGCATGTATTCTTAAATCCTTTCATAGTCTTTCCTAAGTTGTATTAACATTTTTTTTTAAGTTATCTCCATAGAAATTGATGTTCAACATTATTCATCATTCAAATATCTATGAATCTATATGATCACCCAATTTTTCTATGATATATTTATCATCAAATCAAAAGAATAAGATTACTAGTAAATTGATCTATCTATGTATCTATATATATGGATAGATAGATAGATAGATATATGTATACATATATTTGTATATGTATACACACACACACACACACACATATATATATATATATATATATATGTGTGTGTGTGTGTGTGTGTGTACGTATGCATGTATGTGCACACACACACATACATACATATATACATACACACACAAATGCAAACATAGGTGATGTAGTTCTTTTTTTCACTAATTCCCAAGATTCATAAATATTATAGAATATCCAAACATACAATGGGACATGCTATGCATGATTCCTCTATTCACTTTTATCCAAAACTAAGGATGTATTTAATAATACATTTTTCTAATGTAAAATTCAACATTTATGTAAATGTACAATGTACCATTGCATAAATTAGTAAATTGAGCTCACATCTAACATAGTTTTTAATAATTTAAAAATCATATCTAAGTATATATATATATATATATATATATATATATATATATATATATATATATATATATATATATATATATATATATATATATATATATATGCAAGAATGTGTGTGTATGTTATGTTTTCAAAAATTTAAAGAAATATGGAGTACTCAAATGTTGCAATATTCCTTGTATGAATAAAGTATGAGTAGATCTTGATTGAATGGACAAAGCCTAATGAGAATACAAATTGTATTATATTCAAAAAATAAATATTGTTATTGTCTCATTAACCCCCAATAAATCATCAAGTACTATGCATTTTTATAGCTTGTAAATCACCATGAATTGTAAAATAGGAATTTGTAATTATATATAGATGGTTTCCTTGTGATGAAAAACTTTCCATGGTGCTTAGGAATATATGTGGTGATGGCCAACATTGATTCACTTATTTGGGTATCGTTGTGATATATTATTCTTGCAACTTTATATGCATGCTCTTTGCAATCAGATATTTTAAAAATTATGTGATGAAAGTGTGGAAAAAATGCAGGGAAATATAATTCTAAGTATGAAGGTTGGTCTATAGGAAGTTAAAAGTCTTTGCAATTTCGAAGAAAAATAAATTTATGATATCTTTTTAAACCCATGTAATATATATATATATATATATATATATATATATATATCATGCTCACATTCAGTGAAAATAATATTTTATTGATCCACATAGAAATTCATGTGAATTTTGAAGATAAATGTAAATCAACCACCCACTTTTTTAAATAAAAACTATCTCCCTAACAAAGTTACATTTTTATATGGTTTAAAAGCATGAATTTTGAAATTTTTCTTAATTACTATTATTTTTTAATGAAAATATTGGATATGATCCATTTCTATGAATTGAAAATAAGTTTAATCTAATTGAGAATTGGAATTCAAAATATTTTTTGAAAACAAACAGAAGCAATTATCCACTCAAATCTTATATAGAACTGTAAAAGTATATGAAAGAGAGAAATATATAGTAGGCACTTATAGGAACCATAAATAGTTACTATATTATGCATAGATAATAATTACTTCACTCCAATAATAATGGTAAGGTAGTGGGTATTTATATCAATACCAAAACCACAAATTACATCAATAATTTTAACCTAAGCTAACACAATAAAAATGATTTAGGTTAATTAGAAGTTATAAGGTGGATTTAACCATAACAAGGTTAAATGCATCCCATAAGGGTTACATACAATAAATTAAATATAGTATAGAGTGATTGTGCTTAGGCCTATACATGATTATGTCATATAATGTTGGCCTTGGCCATAAGTCATATTTCAATTTTAACATCCCCTTCTAATATGAATTGATGGCCCAAGAAAAGAACATATTAATGACAATAATATCCCCCTCATAATGGATTCTTAAGTTGGCCTCCATGTTGGAGGTAGACTCATATGAATCCCCCTCATCATTAAAAATGTGTTACTACAAAAATAATTATTGCATAGAAGTTTCATTAGGATGGATCATAATCATTGCTTCTTTATTAGATACTTCCATAGACATCCAATAAAATAATTTTGCTAAGGTTTCAAATTAATATGAGAAGTTAAGATCACCATAATGTCTAAATATAAGCTACTTTGATAGTCACATAAGGTATGAATTGAAGGCACATGTTTCCATTTTATAGTATACAACACCTTAATTAAAGACTTCCACTTTCTTTTGGACCACCTAATTTCTATCACAAATAAAGTATTTGCATGAAACTACATAAAATAATATTTATAACAAACTTCCAAGAGTAATTAAACATTAAATAGAAGAATGAAGACATTTCAAATGATTGGACCTACATGAATAATCTAAATCAATCACCCCAAGGAGGAAGAGGGATTGACTATCACATGTTAAATATTTTATTGTATCCCTCCAAAAGACTCAAAATATATTGCAAATATTACAAATACATCTCCCAAAATAGTAGAAAAAATATTTTAATTCCACACAATTTGACCCCTAATGCTAGAATAAGTCCATCAACTAATATAACTAATGTATATAACCTGAAAAAACATGTGATTTGAAAATAAAAAGTCTCAAAATGCTTTCACATATAAAATTTATGACTTCTAGAAGTGTTATCCTAATAGTGGAAGTTACTCAACTATTTCCACTTGGTGCCTTATGATTCGTTGGTGTCTTCCACTAATATTTATCCACTTTAATGCATTTTAATTAGTGTAAATTTAACAATCTATACTTTCCAATAGGTTCTAAGAGGTTAAGTATATGAAAAATTATCTTATGTGGTGCATAGAAATGATACGTCCACCAAGGATGTCATGTTAGCTAAGAGGAACATTAGTTTTCTGTCATCTTGGCAAAAGAAGGATTTGATCCTAGGTTGTCCAAAATCTAAGACTCTTTTGGTAACCATGACGGAATATTACTTGGTAACACAAAATTCTAGAGCCCCTTTTGTTATATTTTATAGTAGAAACAAATGACAAATAAATGACTTATTCAATGGTATTTTGACACGTGACCTCACTCCTAGAATGCCTTAACTGGCAACTATAATAGTATATTTTCAACATCAAATGTAAACTCCTCCATGAAGCTAGTCTTTTGTTTGAGATAAATTCATGTTGGCATAAAATCTACCTAGTCTATGGAACACACCCTAGATTTTAGCTAATATTTTGGATGAACAAGATTGTATCTTAGTTCAACCTCTAGATAAGGCCAACTCAGTAAACTTGTAAAATTAAAACAAGTGTTTAATCCGAGGGTAAGAAAGAGAGGGTTAATAGAGATAAGAGTTTAGAAAAATGGGTAAATGGTGGATGGGGTACAATGTAACAACATTGGACACATCTATAATAGCCTACTATAATCAAATTACAATAATACTTACTAGACCATTAATTGTCAAGTGTCTAATAGAGTTAGCCAATTACCAATTATAAGCTTTAATCATTCCAATGACTTTAATGAAAATTAATCCAACAACAATCCAAATAGCATAATTAAATTTTACAGAATAAACTAATCACAAAGTGTAAAAAAAAGAATCAAAACATAAACTCATTCATATAAACTTGCATTAACACCAACAATGGAGGTCAAACAACTATCACTTCTCATTAATTAGTAGTAGAAAGAATATAACATACACCAGAAAAATGCTATAGAGTTGACCCACACTTAGAGGTCTTTCTCCCTATTTAGAAGTTGCTCCTTGAATCTTGTAGTGTAATATTTATAATATAATAACATGTTTACTATGTAAAACAACCTTGCAAAGAATAATCTTAGGAGTTTATTACTTTGATTTCATATTGGTTTTTTGTTGATGTGCCTTGCTTTGATTTCATCTTGTGCTTGAATTTGAATTTGTTTGTAATCTACTCCAGAGATTTCTAGCTATCTTTTACAAATGGCCAAACCACTACAACTAATCTGTTAGAGATATTATTTTCATGCCTTAATGGAATTAGTTTGAATAACTAGAAGGCACTGAGATAGGTGTGGATTTGAAGGGGATGTTTAAAAGTGTTATGTATTAAAGCCAATATTTTGTTCTATTTTAAGGGTCCTTTAGAAAAAAATCCAAACTTTAGAGATGCTTTGATGATGTCATTTCTAGAAAAAACTTGGTTTTGTTCTTCATTTTTGGTCTTCTAGCTTTGTGCATTCTTTGGTTGGTACTTTTGACATCAATAATTTGGGATTTGTTCAACTATGATCTCTTTGCTCAATTCTAAACTTTATCTTGAGAGTGCTGACACCATTACCCAACATAGTCTAGAATCATCTAGTTCCAAATTTGCACAAGTAGGTTGTTCCTTGACCAATGTCAGAGATGTGTTGTCTTACTTTTGGGAAGTTTGGATTTGTTCCATTTTGATACTTTGAATGTTTTCAAAAAATTCCAATTCTATAGGTGGATTTCTCTCATGTCAAAGGCTAAGTTTTTATGCCTAGGTCCCTCATCATTCTAATACTATTATTGTGTGTCAAATGTCTCCTAAACTTCTTTTAACTTATATTCTCGATGGTGGGAGCTTTTGTAGTAGTATTTTGTTCTCTTTGTACATTCCCTTGATCTTCGTTTTTAGGCAAGATGCTTTCTGCTCTCTAAATTACTTGACAAGCCATTCTCCAAGTTTTTGGAGTAGGGTACTTGATTTCCATTATTTTTTGTGTATATTCATCAATTGATAGACCTTTTCATAGGAAGGGTCCTAATATATTCTAGCCATCTATTTAATTTTAGCTTATATGATAGCCATATTGCTTAAGAACTCACGCACTTGGGTTTCATTAAAATGTTCACACCATTGATCTATATCTTCCTCATTGTTGGCTATCAATTCTATCTAATTTTGGAGCTCTTCTTGGGTACGAAGCTAAAATTATTCATCCCATAACCCTAGAAATCCTAGATCTATGGCTTTTACTATTGAATCCATAATTGTTTTGCTTTTAGCTATAGCATATCCATCATATCCCACCTTGCTAGACTAACTTGTTCCTCCTTATTATGTTTTGGAAAATGTGCATTGTAACATTCCATTACCTATTTGGTATAGCATTTTTGGCTACTTAAAATCTCCTTTTAGATAAGCTAATAAAGTTTTTTGCTTGTTCTACTTTATCCTCTAGCCCATTCTAAAATTGCTCGAAGTCAATTTTTGTAGATTTTATAACTTTTGCATTGAATTTCAAGTATTAAATGGTTGGATATGCTTCAAGGGAACTCTAAAGGATTTTGTTCCAACTATATTTTCTTAATTGTTTCAATGATTCTTGGGAGAAACAAAAGAATTAAGTTCTTTCTATTTCTCTTTCTAGATACTGCTAAGGGTTTTAGTCTTGTTCAATTAGCACTTTATTCATTTCCTCCTTTTCCTACATCTATTGAGTAGTATAGATTTTCATGATGTTTCCTTTTAACTTTTGGTTTTAGTTTCTATTTTTTTACTTAGATTTTGCTCTTCTTTTCCTATTGTTTCCAAAATATTTACTTTTTTATCTAGCTTCTTGCATTGGTCCCTTAGCCTATCACCTTGAAGGTATATGGTGTTGAAGTGGTTCTATGTAATAAGTAAAGAGTATTCTAATGGTAGTCAAACAATATATTTTACCTATGTTTCTATTTGGTAATCATACAATATCATATTTGAATCTAGCCTATTAACCCTTGAGGTGGTTGTGACTCTCAACTATAGATAAGTAGTGGGATCAACCACAATCATTAGCCTAGAAGGTGCTTTACTTGGTGTCTTGTTTCTCCATCATTCTTGTGCATTTTGACTCATCTCTTTGAGCCCATTGATAGTAGCTATGGATGCATGACTGGGTGGTGGTAATGTTGGGAATATGAATTGCGAAATATGGAATGGAGATAAGGGAACTTTATGAATGGTTGAAGTAATTATGTTTGTGGGTGTTTGTGTTTATGGATTAGATATGACTGGAGGAGGTTGAGGAATTATGGTCTCTTGAGTGGTAGTCCTTAGTGGATGACTTCATGGTGGTAGATAAGAAGGAAAATTGATAGGAATGAGAGGAGGAGAAGAAGTAGTTATAGGTATTTGAGGAATCATACGTTCTTTCATCATTTATGGCTATTCTACGATTGGCTGAGTCACTAGTCTGATCATTAAGGGTGGCCTCTAAGTCTTAAGCTTTTTGCTAGCTCTTTCTTGTAATTCCTTATAAAGAATTGGTTTTATTTTTTCATCCCCTTGTTCCTTAATTGGATTTGAGTGACTATATTGTTATATTCTTGGTAGTTATTTTAGGTATGACCTTATAGTTTTATCAAAATATTCACTACTTTCAATAGCATGGCCTACTCCTTGTATGAACTCTACTAGCAGTTCTTACTTTGGGTAGTGTTGATGTTTTGGTGGCCCTAGTATGAACTTAGGTATTGGTCCTAATGGAGGTTTAAGCATAGATAATTTGCTTATTTTACCCCTTATTTTAGGAACAAGGGAATTAGGAAATAGGGCTCCTAAAGCTAAAATTTAAGGTTGTTTCTATACTTGTAGGAACTCCTATAGTCCTATGGCTTCTTTCCTTAAGCCTCCTTTGTTGTATCTCATCTTGTCAATTATTTTGATCCCTTTTGAATATATCTCTTTATAAAGTTCTGAAGTAGGGAAAAGCGGTGCACCTAATGAAGAGAAACAATATGTGTATCTATCCCATCTTGCACATGAGCATCAAACGGAAGCATGCATATGAAAATGAAGCAATACCAAGCAATAAAGAATGACATTAAATGAGTGGCTTATTTATTAATTGGTTGGATCATATCCAAGGTTATACAACAGTCCCCTTGAGGGCTCAAAATTTTATACAATTGTTAAAATATTTGGGGTTCCCAAGGATCAATTCCTCCAAGGAATCAAGGTGCACATCTAGTGTTTTTCCTCATACCCACAATCGAGGTGAGCAGGCCAATGTCACCACTTCTTGTATCTTCAATCTCTCATGTCTGATATTACTTCCCAATGCATTCTAAGAATTTGTACCTACACACAAGGAATTCAAAAGGGGTCAAATAGCAAGGGTGTATGGTGAAAACATGCAATCCCTACAGGGGTAAAATAGCGCATATATTAAAAATATATCAAAACATGTCCAAATGACTTGAAAATTTGCATAGATATTAAAGAGGTTTTTTTGAGGGGATTTCACCAAAAAAAATATCAGAAATTGCATCTGTAGACCCATCTATTTGGCGCCACCCGCCTGCAACCTATGAATAATAAGATAAGCAAATACCGAACCTAAACATATCCAAAAATCATGAAACTTGTAAAGTATGAATAAATTAACATTTAAAGACAACCCATGTGATTATATTTTAAAATTAAGGCCCAGATACACCTGCATAAAATTGGGGTGCCCGGATGGGCCCTACGAGCCTGCAAAAACTTAAAAATGCTATAAATTTGTCAATTTAACTCCAAATCACCTAAAATTTGAACTGTAGCATAATGGGATAATATAGAAAAATAATAATTAAAAAAATAGTGAAATTTTTTAGTAGTTTACCCTCGTGCCAGGGAGGATGGTGGTGACTGCAGCTATTTGGGGGGCACCCTAGGAGGGGACACCCACCAATTCTGACCATGTTTTTCTACCAAAATCACTATAAGATGTTCCTAAACAACCAAAGGTGTTTTTTAATTGAATTTGGTGAATAAATTCACCTAGATGGAAAAGTTATGCTCAAATTACCTTCTTGAAGTCACCCGGTAACCTCCTTGGCAAAAGAGAGATTTCGAGGGCAAAAAAGTGCAATAAGGTGAGGGGAAATATCGGTAGAACTCCATTGCATATCCTAGAACTCCTCTCCATTATATGTGTGTGTTTTTTTGTGGAAATTGTATCCATTTTATATCCCAAAAGGGCTCATGTGCAAAAGGGCATGTGAGGGCATGCATGGCAGGAGGTGCCACTTGTCAAACGGGAGACATGCAATGGGTGTGGAAGATAATATATAATTTAGACCTCCATTAAGAAGGGTGTCATAAGAATTCAGTGCCCTCTGACCCGCATGCTCCATATTGTGTGCTAAATGGCAGTTTTTGGGTGCCAAATATCCCAGATTTGACTTTTTTTGGGTCAAACCTGCTCACCGTCCCACCCTGGGACAATGGCTCACCACCATCCCAGGGTGGGATGGTGGGAATCTAGCATCGTACCAAGGTGGTACGGTGGTGAATTTTGGGCCAAAACCTCCCAAAATTGGGCCACTAGCCTCCAAAAACCTTTTCAAAGTGGTTAGAACCACTGTGAGCCTCCTAAGGGCTGCCCAAGGGGCCATATGATGTCAATTTGATCATTGTTTGTGAATGCTTAATCGGGTTTACCACATTTTAGTGTCTACAGATGACCCTTTTTGAGATGCGTCATGTGCATCACAATGCTGAGCAAAAATAGATGACCAAAATGTTGAATGATTAAGGTTACTCGATAACCTAACCAACTTTAGATGACCCAATCATGAAAAGGGTGTGTGTTCTTGAATCATTGCTTCTGACTTAGTAAAGACATTGGTCTTGGTTTCTCTTTAGCTTCCAGGTATGCTCGGGGGACTTATAACCCTAGGTGTTAGAGAAAACCAAGTATTTTGGTAACTTTTGAGGTTATGAACAGGCAGGTTCATCTGCACTGTTATGTTCTTAATTGAGATATTTGCTTGTTTTCTGCCCCAAGAAAGGACATGATTGTCTTTGTTAAAGATTCATTGGATGAATGCAACTTGCATGATTGATTGTATAATAATTTTTTTTTATTATGAATTTGTTATGTATGACTACCCCCTCAAGCGATGAGTTGTTGAGGGAATGACCTAGTGAGAAAAGCGACGAGTCGCTTGACCCAAATTTGACTTAATTTTGGTGGGTTTTGGATATTTTCTTTAGCATTTTGTGTTGTTTTTGTTGTGTTTTAATTGTTTTTAAATTTTTTAATTTTGATGAGATTTCATAGAAGAATACCTCGTCAACACTAGATTTTCTAACCATGGAAAGGGTATGCCTATTGGAATTAATGCCTTCGACAAGTTAAGAAACTTGATTTTGGTGTTCTTTGGTATATTGGCAAACAAGCTTAAGTCTAATCCTAGCCTTGGTAGTAGTTGGAAGACGAGCTCAAGTCTATGCTTTAGCCTAGCCTTTATGGCAATTAGGAGATAATCTTAAATCAAATCCTAGCCTTGATGGCAATAGGATATAAGCTTAAATCAAATCCTAGCCTTGATGGCAATAGGATATAAGCTTAAATCAAATCCTAGCCTTGATGGCAATAGGAGATAAGCTTAAATAAAATCCTAGCCTTGATGGCAATAGGAGATAAGCTTAAATAAAATCCTAGACTTGATGGCAATAGGAGATAAGCTTACTAGTTTGCTTAGATTTGCTTTTGATCTTTTGCGTATTTGCCCCAAGCAAAGGGAGTGCATGATTGTCTTTGGCAATGATTCGCAATATGAACACGATTAACTTGATTAAGTTATACATTGTTTATTTGGATTAAACATGTTGTTATTATGACCAATGGACTTAGTGGATGCCATTGGGGCATTTGGGGTGACCAAAGAGTTTATGGATACCTTTGGAGATTTTGGGTGAGCAAAGAGTTTATGGATTACCTTTGGGGATTTTTGAGGTTGATTGCTTAACTGTTTGATTGCTGATTAGGGGAGGTATGATACCAATAATACCCCCATTGATGTTACAAATTTTTTTGCTTGATTTGTAATTATGATAATGTGGAGCGTTATATGCATTATGTGTTATGATATATGGATGCATTGATGGATGCATGCATTGTACTATGATGTTATTTGATGATATGCAATGTGTGTATGCATAATGAAATGGATGATCTATTGATGTGTATTTATGGAATAATAACACTATATGACATACTATGTTAGCACCATAGACTGTATAGAATTCATCAAATTATGTGGAATATTGTCATGAGACTATGTAATGGATTTGTGTAAATGGAAACTCACATACATGTGATAAAATGGAATGAATAAAATGAATGTTCTAGAAGGCCTATGAGGTTTTCATGAGACTCAAACAATCTAGTCAGCTTATCAAAAGTTGTATACTAACCATGCATGACTTTTTGACAAGGTATGAATCTGCTAGGATGACCAAGGTACTTCATATCCTTGTGTGTGCAAGCGAGTTCATTCTTGTGAGATGCATAAGGATACCGCCAGTGCCAAGTAGGCTCTCAACCAAACTTGTACTGAGGATCACCCAATGAATGCCACCATCCTAGGTTTTGTACTCAGTTGGATTAGACCACTAGGTAGTATAGGTAACCAAAAGCTAGCTCGTCCACATGCAAACATTGGTCTACACACATAAATCTAATGTAGTAGACATATCGCCATACGTTTATGATATCGTCATTTTCGGATAGGCTATCCATAAAACCCATAATGAGGATCACCTAAATGATTTTTCAAATGTTGAGAATTTTAGGGATTCAATCTTAGGCGTCGTTCTTTTATTCAATTTTACAAGGATACATGCTCATATGTAGTGATGATAATCACTGTTTATTTTGTATTTGATTTTCTTTGAGCAAAGGGATTTTGGGAGTGGTGATAACCACTATTTCTTTTGATTGTTGTTTTTTTGAGGATTTTAATTTTGAATTTTGATTTCAAAGTTGAGCTTGTGGGATTTTTTTTTCTTGTGAATGGTATTGATCTTTTAGGCGTTGGGGATGACTACCCATCCTTCTCAGCAACGTGTAGTATGAATCCTTATGACTTTAGGGATCAAGGGTGTTTAGGAATTTTGAAGGTGAACTTTTGGGATTTTTCTTTTGAATGGTATTGATCTTTTAGCCTTGGGGATGACTACCCATCCTTCTCAGGGACATGTAGTACGAATCCTTACAACTTTAGGGATCAAGGGTGTTTGGGATTTTTGATAGTGGTGAAAACCACTGTTTATTTTGGGGAATTGGGTAGGGAAGAGCTTGTCCTTTTGCCAACTCTCAGCATTCTTGAACCATTCGCACAAGGGGATGAGTAGGATAAATTTTTTGCTCAAGGTATCATAGACAAATTTATGGGTTTCATATTTCCTTTCATGAAACTTGGATTTATTAGTGTGAAATGTGTTGGGATTTGATGTATATGAGGCACAATCTAAGCAAGACTCTACCTCCTAAACATCTTGCTAGTAGTCTACAAAATCTAAGAAGAAACTAGATGTGTTTGAGTTGCCAAAAACCATACTGACATTTAAAACAAATGTCTAAGTGAAGGGAATGGACATGACTATGGAAATGTATGAAGTGTGGATGGAAATGATAAGTAACTATGGAATGAGGTGAATGATGACCTTGACAACATTGATTATGAATTGTGACTAGTGTAAAATCTTAGTGCTAGACATGTATGAGCCACTCTAAAATGCAAAGTGCAAATGATGATTATGCCTAATGTAAGTGATTATGCAATGGTATGCGACTTGATGAGGATGCAATATTTTTTGAAATTTTGAAATTTTGATAATATTATTTTTTTTTGAAATTTTGATTGATATATATGTATGAAAGTGCAATGCGATGCAATGTTTTTGTATTTTGATGATGTTTTTGAATTTTTGATTGATATATATATATATATATATATATATATATATATGTACCTATGACCAACAGGCTTATTGTGGGCCATTGGGGAATTTAACGTTGACCTAGATGATCATAGATATTCTAGCAATGTTTTCACTTGACCTAGACGGTGAAAAACTCGCTAGGAGCCTTTTGGGTGACCTAGATGTTCAGAGGCACTTAAAAAATGTCTACGACTACCTAGGGGTATTTTGTTATGAAAAAAGGGCTTATGTATGCCTTTAGGGCTTTTAGGGTTGACCTAGAAGATTGTAGATAGTCTAGGAGTATTTTTACTTAACCTAGACGTTCAACGATACTTAAAAAGTATCTATGACTACCTAGGGGTATTTGGTTGTGACCAAAGGCTTATGGATGTCTTTGGAGCTTTTAGGATTGACCTAGATGATCGTATATAGTCTAGGAGCATTTTTACTTGACCTAGATGGTGAAAAACTACGAGGAGCCTTTTGGGTGACCTAGGCATTCAGCGGCACTTAAAAAGTGTCTACGACTATCTAGGGGTATTTGGTTGTGACCAAAGGTCTTATGGATGACTTTGGGGATTTTTGGGTTGACCTAGATGATTGTAGATAGTCTAGGAGAGTTTTTACTTGACCTAGACGATGAAAAACCTGCTAGGAGCCTTTTGGGTGACCTATGTGTTCAACGACACTTAAAAAGTGTCTACGACTGCTTAGGGGCATTTGGTTGTGACCAAAGGGCTTATGGATGCCTTTGGGGCTTTTAGGGTTGACATAGATGATCGTAGATAGTCTAGGAGCAGTTTTACTTGACCTAGACAGTGAAAAACCTGCTAGGAGCCTTTTGGGTGACCTAGGCATTTAGCGGCACTTAAAAAGTGTCTATGATTGCCTAGGGGCATTTCGTGACCAAAGGGATTATGGATACCTTTGGGGATTTTTGGGTTGACCTAGATGATCATAGATAGTCTAGGAGAGTTTTTACTTGACCTAGACGGTGAAAAACCTGCTAGGAGCCTTTCAGGTGACCTAGACATTCAGCGGTACTTTAAAAGTGTCTATGACTGCCTAGGAGCATTCTAGGTTGAGCATTCTATGACTGCCTAGGAGCGGTTTTGGGGTTGAATTTTTGAATTTGAATTATTACTAAGGTAATTTAATTATTGCTAAGTTTTACTACACCAATTTTAGGGTGCTACATTTTGCCCCCTCTTTAGCGAATTTTCCAAAGAAAATGCGTTAAAGATGAGTTCTTCTCGATCTACGAGAAAGCAAAAATTATTCCCATTTTTAGGCGACGATTCTTGGTCGAATCGTACGACAGCTTACTATGGTGCCCCCTCCGTGTTTTTACCCAAATCAAACGTTTGAGGTAAAAACGTGAAAAAGCAAAATTTTTAAAAAATATTGTTAATTGTTTTGAATAAAATTAAGAAAAATAGGGTAAAACCCTAATTCATTGTTACTGTTCATTTTTACTGGTTTTTAGAGCTCTGGAGACAAGATGGTTGAGACAGCGCACAGATCGACAGAGGTCCGGCGTGGGCTACGGGTAAGGGTCTAAACTTATTTTAGAATGCTTTAATTTAGAATTTCATGCTTTTTAGATTAGATTTGACTGATTTTTGAGCATCGTGGCCATTTTTGGGCCGTCGACGTCGTCGAGACGAAATCGTTTCGATTTCGCTGAAATCGTCTCGATATCGTCGATTTCGTCCAAGGGTGAAATCGTCGATATGGGGACGATTTACTCTAATAAGGGACGATTCCCTCACGCGAAATCGGAGACGAATTTGCTCAAATTTGGGACGATATCATCCAATAGTGGGCGATATCATCATTTATATGAAATTGCACTTGCTTTACTTGAATTTTTAATTAATGTTTGATTAATGATTGTTATTGATGATTTTTGATTGTTTTGTTGTTTATGTTGTAGAGAGGATTACTAAAGAGCCGAGAATGGAAATATGGTGGACTAAGGGATGACTTGGCCGCCTTGTCTCAAGCAGAGCGAGATCAGTTGGCTCAGGTCGGCTTGCAGCACGTGGCAAATATGCCACAAGTGTCTACAGACATGGGGCTATTGACAGCCCTAGCAGAGAGGTGGTATCCGGGTTCTTCTTGTTTCCGGTTACCGACAGGGGAGATGACTCCCACACTAGAGGATGTATGGAGGATTTTGAGGATCCCCATACAAGGATGACTAATCACTCCCACGGCCAATCATGGCCACACGATGATGCGGCTATGCGAAGACCCAAGCTTCGCCCTAGAGAAGGGCGGAGTGAACATCGAGTCTCTACGCCAGATGCTTGGGGCATCTAGGTTGACACAGGTAAGTGGTCTGCTACTATGCCATCAAAGTGGATACAGACTACCATGGCTACTGACAGATGTGGTCTACGACATGAGAGACCACGAATACAGGTTTCCTTGGGGGAGCTTTGTACTATGCCGATTGTATAGGATCCTGCATGGGGTCGTATACAAGGGCGGCCAATGTCTAGTCATGACATCACTACTGCAGGTTTGGTGCTGGGAGCACATCACGGTGCGGAGGCCGGTAGGGCTCCCACTGACAGGGATTGACGGGGAGAGACCCCAAGTTTTCTATTGGTGGCTCCGAAGAGGGGCACAATGGCAGATAGATCTGCCGATGTCCCGGAGACTACTTGATGACCTTGTCTTCGACCAGATCACCTGGAGGCCTTGGAGAGATCATCCAGGGTGGGCCGAGGATGGACAGGAGCTGGCTCACATTAGGCGAGTCTACTGGCTGAGGATGGAGAGGGGAGAGGTGGAGCTCCATCGGTATGACCAAGTTTTGAGGTAGTTCGGTCTATAGCAGGGGATCCCATCTCTCAGAGACTACGAGTTTTCCTAGACTATCCGGGATAACACTACAATTAGCGGGGCTCTAGATATGCAACGATTCTAGAGTCAAGACGCAGATGATGCCCCCATTCAGCCAGTGGATGGGGATGACGTTGGGGTTGTAGATGGCTATGATGCCTGGTACGTAGGCATCCGCCCTCCTCGAATGACAAGGGCTCAGGGTCCGATTCATGCAGTTGTGCGTCGGATGGGGAGGTAGCACCAGGCGGCCATTGAGGCGGCACAGGGTCACGGCGAGAGAGAGTAGAGGAGACCACAGGCTCAGTAGAGGCCACGATAGTGGGAGAGGAGGGAGGAGAGGCCCCCTTCTCCATAGAGAGAGAGACCACCATCGCCTGATAAGGGCAAGGGTGTCGAGGTAGGAGAGAGTAGCGAGATGGCTACTCTCCGGGCGAAGACTGTTCATCTCCAGGCTCAGGTGCAGGCCTTGCAGGATGAGGCTGCACGACATCGAGAGGAGGCCACACAACTCAGAGATGAGATCGCACGCCTCAGAGCATGGAGCGGAGGGGCTAGCACTCGGGACCTAGCACGGGCTATTGCCCAGATCACATTTTACCAGATGCTATACTACCAGATGGTGCCAGAGGGGCAGAGGTTACCACTGTCGACCCCCATTGTGGAGCCTATCGTGATGGGGTCATCAAGGACATCATCACGATCAGTGTCCAGGACTCATAGCACCACACGGACTGCGATGGGGCCACCTCGTCCACCTCAGGGCAGGGGAGGAGATGAGGCTGAGAGCTTGAGGGGTTCTCGAGGCTAGCTACTACAGATTACACTACAGAGACTGGATATATGATTGAGAGGATTGAGTATGCCAAGATGTATATTGTGGCATACCAATCTAGTTTTGATATGATGTACATATTGTTGATATATATATAGATGAGATATTTTTGATCATATGACTTGTCTTATGTATTTGTATGATGCTTTAATGTTTTGAATTGATTGCTTATTGGATTGATGATTCATGTAATTATGTCATTTGGAAATGTTATAATTTGATGTCATGCTTTTTAAAATTTAAATGAAATAATCTGATGTAAACAAATTGATTGTTGTGATGTGATAATTTGATAAAAAATAAAAGGGACTTCTAACAATAATTTCAAAGGATATTGTCGCTATTATAGACCATTTCATGGAGTCGCCGCTCACTCGGTCGTCAAGCTAATCCCAAGTATAGAAATATTGTTAAAAAGTAAAAGAGTGCTTAAGAGACTGCCTTAAGACTTTGTGTTGTGATGATGGAGATAATGATGGTTTGATGATTTGTTTTCAGATTTTCATAAAAATAATATGCATGAGATACTAAAATATGATTTTGCTAGGCATAAATTCCTAAGTGTGATAAAATTTTGAATAATTCCTTAGAAATTATACCATGGTTGCAATATTGAATTTGAACATAATGACATAAAATAATAAAAAAATGGGTGTTCATTTGTTTGTAAAGCATAATTGTGTAACATAATGATTTAAGTCATATGTTTTTATGATGTGGGATAAATGGGAAAATAAAATTAAAACAATGGTTTGCGCTAGGCATAGAATATTTAGGTATAGACTTATACCATCATCGTGAAATCCAAAAGAAGAAAATAAATAGTTTTATTGCACGGTTGATTTTTAATTTTTGAAAATAAACGAAAAATATGAAGATGAGGACTTGTGCTAGGCATAAAATTCCACTTTTGGTTTTGGAACTATACCATCGTTGCAAAAGTCAAAAAGTTATATATAAATATAACTTTATTGCATGTTTTTGAAAATGATTTTGATTTGTTGGTAAATACATGTGGTTGTCTTTATACTAAACAACTGTTCTCAGAGGAGAAAAAAATAAAATTATTCCAGACATTTTGCAAAAATATTTCAAAGTATCTTAAAGATAGAAGTTAGATTTATAAGGAATCCCATGTGCGTATGTGAGTTCATTTCCAATCTTGATTTATCATAATGATACACAAAATCTCTCAAATACAAATGTGTGTGCGATTGTATTGTTCATTTACCAGGTTTGAGCAAGATACTATGATACAAGTGATTTGAATTAACCAAATAAGTGTTCATTAACCATGATTTAGATGCATATAACCATACCAGACTACTATGTAAGTCGGGTTATCAAGAGCTAGCTAATCCATAAGCAGACATAGGTCTATACAAAAGAAGGTCGCTAATGTGATAGACATATCACCATGCTAGGAGTTACCCAAGGCCAAGCGGGTTGGGCACAAACCACCTGTTATGGGGCTTACCTCACAGTTTTCGAATAATTGAGAATTCCAGGGATTCAAGCTCATCAACCCTTCTTTTCTTTTCAAGGGGTAGGGAAAGGGATTTTATTGCTTTTGCTTTTGCTCATTTTGCTTTCTTTTCTTTCTTTTCTCTTTTTTTTTTTGTTTGTATCTTTTGCTTTGATATTTGAGATAATGCTGAAATAGTGCTAAATGATTTTGCTTGATTTTTCTTTTTCTTTTGCTTCCTATTCTAGGGATACTTGCTCGGATTAGTCTGTAGAGCAAGGGATTTTTATTCCGGGTAGGGGTGAGCTTGTCCTTTTGCCAATTCTCAAAGATTCTAGACCATGTGCATGATAGGATAGCAGGGGAAACTTTTCGCTCAAGAAACCACTTCTACTATGTAGGATAGCATGGACATTACAAATATAATCATTTTATTGTGAAAGGATATGCTTGGTTTAAGTAAATAACAAGATCAATTCTCTATGCTCAAACTTTATTTAATTGAATTTTGTGGACTTTGATATAAGAGAGATTAGTAATCATGCCAGATAAAATCAAGATATTTATTCATGTGAATGTGAAAGTGTGGGATTCCAAATAAATGCTAATTTATCCAAAATAACTGAAAATATAACTGCAAATATGTCACAATTTGAGAAGTACAAAAAATAAAAGATGGTTTTGAAGATTTTGATGATTTTGAATGTTTTTGGTATTTTTTAGATTTTTAAGTTTATAAATTGAAAGAAATACAAGATAGTAGTTTTGAAAATATTTTAAACAAATATATACAATGATGAAATGACCAAGTTTTATGCATAGTAACGTTTAAGATGCATAATATTCATAGGTTCTTTAAGTTCTTTACCATCTAAGGTAGATAATTTGTATGCTCCCGATTCAAATTTAGCAGTGATAATATATGGTCCAAGCCAGTTGGGCTCAAATTTACCTTTAAGGTCTTTAGTTGCATTAGTATTCTTTTGATTTTATTTTAAAACAAGATCGCCGACCTCAAAGGATCGATGACGAACTTTCTTAGCATATGATCTTTTAAGCTTGTTTTGGTAAGCACGAAGATGCTCCAAAGCATTGATGCGCTTTTCATCTAGGAGTTCTAGCTGACTGAGTCTGCCAGCTCGATATTCATCTCCTACTTTGGTATCTTGAAGTAGTAGAGCCAAAGAAGGAACTTCTAATTCGAAGGGAAAAACAACTTCAGCGCCATAAACCAAAACAAAAGGTGAAGTTCCAGTGGGGGTTCGAACACTAGTTCGATAAGCCCACAAAGCTGGATATAATTGAATGTGCCAATCTCGATCGGATTTATTGACCAATATTTTGAGAATTTTGATTAAGGTTTTGTTTGAAGCTTCTACTTGGCCATTACCCTGAGGATAATAGGGAGTGGACCAACGATGTTGAATCTTATATTTTTGGCATAATTTCTTAACATCTTTATTTTTGAAACAAGTTCCATTGTTTGAGATGAGATTTGCAGGAATTCTGAACCTACAAATGATTTGATTAAAAATAAATTTAGAGACTTGTGTTCCAGTGCAGGAAGCTAAAGGCATAGCTTCAACCCACTTCGTGAAATACTCAGTGGCAGTTATGATGAATTTGTGTCCATCAGATGACACAGGATTGATTTTGCCAATAATGTCTAAGCCCCATTTTGAAAAGGGCCAAGGAGATGAAATAGCCTGTAGTTCTTGTGCAGGGGCATGGACAAGGTCAGCATGTTTTTGGCACTTGTCGCAATGGTGCACATAATCATGTGCATCATTCTCCATGGTAGGCCAAAAGTATCCTATCCTAAGGAGCTTTTTAGCAATGACACTACCACTAAAGTGTCCTCCACAAGATCCATCGTGGGCTTCACTCAAAGCTGATCTGGATTCTTCTAAATTCAAACATCTCAATAGGATACCTTCAAAAGATCTCCTATATAAAGTATTGCCAATTATTACAAATCGACTTGCTCGTCTACGTAATAACCGATGCTGGTTTCTATTAGAATTGGCAGGGAAAGTCCCATTTTGAAGAAAATCAAATATATCCGTATACCAAGGTTTAGGAGTAGTTTCATTGATTAGAAACACATCCAAAGGTTCTAAGAATGACTTATGTGAAGTGGGTTCCTAGAGTCGACGAATAATGATGGTGGCATATTCGTCATCTAACTCCAAGGGCAGAAGAGATGCAGCTGCGGCCATAGCGTCAGCCGCACGGTTGCTAGTTCGAGGAATAGCTTCCAAGGTAACTTGATCAAATAGAGATATTAATTGTAAAACATAGGCTTTATATGGGCGTAGTTTATCATCTCTGGTCTGATAAAATTCATTAATTTGGTTTATAACAAGTTGAGAATCACCAAAAACTAATAAATGTTTAATTTTTAGAGCCAAGGTGGCTCGTAATCCAAGGATTAGAGCTTCATACTCAGCAGTATTATTAGTGCAAGCAAATGTTAATTTAAAGGACAAAGGTATAATGTGCTTTTGTGGAGATATTAAAATAATACCTGCACCAGCCCCACTCATGCATCGGGCTCCATCAAAGTATAAGGACCATTGTTCAACATGGTCTGCCTCTAATTGAAGGCATTCATCAGGAAACTCAATGATGAGGGGATGGGTAGACTCTAAGGGTGCAACAACTAATTGATCTGCTATGATTTGACCCTTAACAAACTTTTGTCCTATAAACGTGAGTTCAAACTCGCTTAGAGCAAGAACCCACTTGGCTGTGTGACCCGATAAATAAGGTCGACTCATAAGATACCGCAAGGGATCATATTTAGCAATGACATAAGTTTTATGGCTAAGCATATAATGGCATAATTTTTGCGTAGAAAATATGACTGCTAGACATAGTTTTTCTAATGTTGTGTAGCGGGTTTCATAACTAATTAAAGTTTGGCTAATATAATAAGTAGCACGTTCTCTTTTCTCATCATCAAGATGAGCTAACATAGCTCCTAAAGCAAAATCTAAAGCTGAAATATACAGGATAAACGGATGATCAGGTCTAGGCGGTGAAAGCACAAGTGGGTTAAGGAGGTATTGTTTAAGAAGTTCAAAAGCTTCCTTACATTCGTTGTCCCAATTAAAAGGGACATCCTTCTTAAGGAGCTTAAGAAAGGGACCGGTTTTGTCCACCAACTTATCGATGAAGCGACGGATAGCTTGAAGTTTACCTTGTAAACTTTGTAATTCAGATATATTGGTAGGTGCGGGCATATCAGTGATAGCCGCAATCTTAAGAGGGTCAATTTCGATGCCACGTAAAGAAACTATAACCCCTAATAGTTTACCGGACTTAACTCCAAATATGCATTTGGTTGGATTTAATCGAATAAGATATTCTCTTAACCGATTAAAAACTTTTCTCAAATCATCTAAATGATCATATTCATTAATAGAGCGAGCTATAATATCATCTACATAATCATGTAGGATATCATGCATCATATCATGAAAAATATAAGTCATAGCTCGTTGATAGGTTGCACCTGCGTTCTTTAGGCCGAATGGCATCACTTTCCAACAAAAGGTACCCCAAGGGGTAATAAAGGTTGTTTTAGCCTGATCTTCAGGAGCTATCCTGATCTGATTATAACCAGAGAATCCATCCATTAGGGACATCATCCCACTCCCAACAGTAAAATCAATGATTTGATCCATGTTTGGAAGAGGAAAATCATCTTTAGGGCATGCAACGTTAATATCTCTAAAATATGTGCAAACCCTAACTTTGGTAGCTTCTTTCTTGGTGACTAGAACTACATTCAAAATCCATTCAACATAATCAATAGCTTGTATAAAAACAACATTCAAGAGTTTTTCTAACTCCCCTTTGACTAGTAAAGCCACTTTGGGATGCATTTTTCTAAGTTTTTGTTTAACAAGTTTAGCATCCGGATGGACTACTAGGTGATGCATGACTACGGAAGGGTCTAAACCTGGCATATCTTCATATGTCCAAGCGAAGACATCTTCATATTCTTTAAGGAATGCAATGTATTGCTCTTGTTTTTCTTGACTTAATTCTGATCCAATATTGATTATGTGGGGACTATCCTCAGTTCCAATGTTGATTTTAATGACATTTTCTACTTCCATGTGTAGATATCTTTCAAAATTAGGTGGGGCGGGTGAAACGCCCAATTCTTGTAATTCTTTTAAGGTTAACTTGGATAATTCATCTTGAGGAGTCGTGGCCTCAAGATGGGCTATAGTAGGTATAGAACCATCAAAATAAAAACCATTGTGTAACATCTCTTCAATGGAGACATCATGGAAAATATCTCCTTCCAACTCATCATCGGATTCGGCAATCATTTCAGGATAAGCTATGGATAGCATATTGCATGTAAATGGCTGATTTTTTAGAGGCAAATCATCACGCCCATCCAAATAATCTTGATAACATATAAGTTGATCATCATCTTCAAAAGGGAAGGGTTGACCCTTACTAGGAAATAGGCCCACACCACATCGGGCGGGCCACGGTTCTACCTCAAAAGGTTCTTTCATACCATTTTGGAAAGGTCCCAAGCCTTTCCCTTTATATCCCATTTTAAGCATTATAGGTTTAGCTTTAATATATTCATTAGTAAAATAACATCGAGCATATCCATCATGATGAGTTTTGATATTCCTAGGTATTCTTCCCTAGTCATATCCCTTATAAATGAAGGCACAACTCCCGACTTGGTAAGTACTTCCCATAGGTTGTGGGAGGCCCAAAGTACGAGGAGATGGCGGCAAAGTACTTAAGATAATGGAATTTTGCATAGAAGCATTTGTTTTTTCTGATATAAGAATTTTAGATAAATCAGGTAAGAGTTCATCAAAAAGAGCATAAGATGTAGAAGGATCATTCCCTATATCTTTAGATGTGGAAGGTATGATAGATGTAGATAATGTGGAGGTGTTAATAGATGGGTCTATAGGTTTTGAAATTATAGGGATGGAACATGAAGGATAGGTTGTGGATTGAAGATCTTTTTGAGGTTCTAGAGTAGTTTGTTTAAAAGATTGTTGATCTATATATGAGGGTGAAATTAATGGAGGAGAAATAGATGAAGTTATGGGTGTGTGTTTCATAGTTTTAGATGAAAAATAAGAATTAGGATGTGTGGATGACAGAGCAGGGCAAAATTGAACTCCAACAGGTTCTACCAAAGCACACATATCAAAGGGTCTAGGATCACCATGGATAGTGACCAACTGATTTTTAAATTCAAATTTAACACATTGGTGTAAAGTTGATGGGATAGCCCGCATTGCATTGATCCAAGGACGACCCAAGAGTATATTGTATGATGTGGGGCAATGTACAATAAACACGGTCATATCTAAGGTTCTAGGACCAACTTGCAATGGGATGGTAATAACTCCACACGTTTCTTGTGTTTCGTCATTGAAAGCTTTTATGATCATGTCGAGTTTTCTTCATTTCATCACTTCTAAACCCAAATCTCTGGTAGAAGTCAAAAGTGCAAATATTTAGAGATGAACCATTATCAATCAAGACCCTTTTGATGGCTACATCTCCTATTAGGGTAGTAATATATAAGGGGTTATCCTTATGTAAACTATGTTGCGGTATATCTTTATCTCGAAAGTCAATACAATCAACTTCTCTAGTGATGATAGTATTGGCCATGGCTTCAGAGTTGAATGTTTTGTGGTACCATCATTTGGCTTAATGTAAGCATTAATTCATCTCTATGTGTAGGAGAAGATCTTAATAAATCCAAAAGGGAAATTCTGGCTGTAGTATTGGATAATTGCTCATTAATATTGTAAGGGGGTTTAGGTTGAACATTAGGAGCATGATTCCCTTTATTGGGATTTTTCAAAATAAATGGAGTTGATCCATCATTCTGATTTGGTTCTTGTTGAGAATTTTGAGCCTGTTGTCTGGTAATGGCTCCAATGGTACCTACAATGTTATATTGAGGATGCTGAATAGGTCTTGGTCTAGCATTTATAGCTTGTTCATTAGAAAGGAACTGATTAGAAGAGGGTCGAGTAGTAACTCTTCTAGGAAATGGTTCTTCTGGAACCATAGCATCTGTGATAGGTTGAATAGGATCCGATTCATTTTTAGAACTATTCGATTGGTTTGAGGTGATGTCTATTTCACTTTCAGTATCTGATTCTACATCACTGAGATCCGGTGTTTGAATATTATGTAGGGGCCTGGTCATGACCATGGATAAAGTTGTGTCAAATTTTTGTAAATCATGATTAGGTAAATGTCCGCTAATAGTTCCTACATATCGGGTAGGAGGAGGAACATTATGATGCTCAATTTGATTGGCCACCTCTTTACCATGTCTTGGTAAAGGATGTTGAAATATGTCTAATGATTGATTAGCATTTTGATTTTGATTTTGGGGAATGTTCTTTTGAGAATTATTAGGAGCATTTTGTTTAGGTTGGAAGGCTTGCACCTCCATCTCATTATTATCAATCAGATCTTGTATTTTATGTTTTAACCTTTTACAAGAATTGGTAGAGTGTCCAGGCCCTCTATGGAAATCACAATGTAAATCTGCTCTGTATCCGGGTATGGTTGGATCAGGTTCTCGGATAGCTGGTAATTGAATCAAACCTCTTTCGAGTAATTGAGGTAAAATAGTTGATAATGGTTGATTCAATCTAGTAAACTCTCGAGGAGGTTTATCAGGAGGTTTTAATATAAATTTTTTTGTTGTCTTCATTGCATTGATATTAGCAACATTTCTGTTGTCAGTGACTCCGTCACCTATGACTTGTTTGTTTTTATATTGATTTTTGGATGTTTTCTCATCATCTTTCTTCCTAAGTTGGCCTCTCCTAATGAGGGCATCTTCTACTCTTCGAGCTAAATCTATAGCTTGATCGAAGGTAGTTAAGGTAGCAGTTGATAACTCATAAGATATTTGTTCTTGCAAATTATTAATAAAAATGTCCAACATTTCCCTATAAGGTAGCACAAAGTGTAGTTTTCCTATCAACTGCCTCCATCTAGCTAAGAAATCCACAAAAATTCATCTTTGTCTTGTTTTAAGTTGTATAAATCTTTAATGGTTACATGCCTCTCGATATAGGCACTAAATTGATGCACAAAAGATTCAACGGTTTCTTCAAAATTTCTCAAAGAATGAGTGGGCAATTGATAGTACCACTCTAATGCCATTCCTCCTAAACTTTTCGGGAACATTTTTAGTAATAACAAGTCATCATGTGATATATCATGACATGCTATCCTAAACATGCGAAGATGCTCTATGGGATCTTCAGTTCCTTTATATATAGGCAGGACGGGCATGGGAAAATGTTTAGGGTATGGTTGTGCTACAACCATAGGATCTAGAGGTTGACTACACATCTCTCGATAATTGTACGAGGGACGGTAGGGATCTATCTGGTCCATGCGGGAAGCTAACTGTTTCACCATGGCTTCTAGATTACTGGTTTGCCCACCATATTGGTTCGATAGGGCATTAATATGAGATTGGTGAGCATATGATGGAGGGACATGCATATTAGATGCTATATTACTATTGTGTAAATTGTTGGTAGGAAGGGTGTTATGAAGAAGTTTTGAAGTTGTATTATGATGTATCCCAGATTGTTGAAAATTGGTGTTTGGCTTCATTTTAGGTTTTTGTTGATTTGAAGCATATTGATTAATAGTTTGGCAAAATAAAGCAGTGAATGAAGGTCTCTTTTGTGTGGGCATGATTTTAGGCTCAATAACAAGTTCCTTAGGAGGTTGGGTAACCTATTGTTTTTGCATGTTCTGAATTATAGCGGCCATATCCATATTGGATGGCCCAGCTTTATCACTTTCTTGATCAATGAAAGACAAGGGATTAGTGTGTATGTCAAACATATGTTCCATGGCTGCTTGAGTGTCACTAATTTGTCCCCTATCAATACGAAATGCCATATTAAGAGCACCAATATTATTATTGAAGAATTTCCAGAAATGATCTAAGTTATCAAAAGCAATAGTTCCATCTGAAGCCATTCTAGGGGATGAGGATCCTTCCTCTCTAACATTTTATTGTTGTTCATTTTCTTCAACCAGGTCATCTTTTGGCTTTTCTAGAGTTTCTTCTTCTAGAATTGGATCTTCAAGAAGGGTATTTAATTTTTTATTTTTCTTGCCTAACCAATCTTCTTCTTCTTCTTCTTTAGTTTGTTTACCATTCCTAAGTTTAGTCATTGTGCTTAAACTTAGATTTCAGCAAATATATATTGTATCACTCCAAATTTTTTGCATCCTTACCTTCAGGCTATAGGATCCGTGCCCGGAAGGAGGATGGGAAAAGGATGGCACGGTACCTCGGACTGAGAGGCCTTGCGAAGGTCCCGCCTCTCGGGGGAGGTGTATTATGGTGATTTTTTGACGGATGGTGGGTTCACCAAGAAATGTTTGAATGGCAGTTTCCATGCCTAGGTTGGGAATGTGTTTAATGTGTTCAGTTTTAGCCTTAAACATACAAGGACGATTGATCACACCTGTAGCCAATCAGGGCCATGCTATGATGCAGTTGTGTGGCGATCCGAGATTCGCCTTGGAGAAGGGTGGAGTGAACATTGAGGTGCTACGTCAGATGCCTGGGGCATCCAGACTCACATAGGTTTTTGCCGGAGTGGTAGATGGACTTCTGTTGTGCCACCAGAGCGGATGCAGGGTACCATGGGTGTTAGCAGATGTGATCTACGACATGCGAGACCATGGTTACAGGTTCTCTTGGGGTAGTTTTGTTCTATGCCGACTGTATAGGATCCTGCATGGGGTCATGTACAAAGGCGGCCGATGTCTAGTTATGACATCGCTTCTATAGGTTTGGTGCTGGGAGCACATTGCAGTGCGGAGGCCGGTAGGGCTTATTTTGACAAGGATTTACGGGGAGAGGCCTCGAGTTTTCTACTGGTGGCTCCGAAGATGGGCACAGCGGCAGATTGATCTGTCGATGTCTCAGAGACTGCTGGATGACCTTGCCCGGATCAGATCACTTAGAGGCCTTGGAGGGGCCATCCAGGGTGGGTCGAGTATGGACAAGAGCTGGCTCGCATCAGGCGAGTCTGCTGGCTAAGGATGAAGAGGGGAGAGGTGGAGCTCCATCACTATGACCGAGTTTTGTGACAGTTCAGTCTACACCAGGGGATCCCATCTCTTAGGGATTACGAGTTTTCTCGAACTGTCTGGGATAACACTACGATCAGCAGGGCTCCAGATATGCAGTGCTTCTGGAGTCAGGACACAGATGATGCCCCCATTCAGCCAGTGGATGGGGACGACACTGGAGTAGCCGATGGCTACGATGCCTGGTATGCAGGCATCTACCCTCCTAGGATGATGGGGGCTCAGGGTTCGATTCATGCAGTTGTGCATCGAATGGGGAGGTGACGCCAGGCAGCCATTGAGGCAACACAGGGTCACGACAGGGGAGAGCAGAGGAGACCACAGGCACAACAGAGGCCGCGGCAATGGGAGAGGATGGAGGAGAGACCCCCTTCTCCACAAAGAGAGAGGCCACCATCGCCCGATAAGGGCAAGGGTGTTGACACTGGGGAGAGCAACGAGATAGTGACTCTTCGAGCGAAGATAGTCCATCTCCAGGCATAGGTGCAGACCCTACAGGAGGAGGCTGCACGACACCGAGCTGAGGTGACACAAGTCAAATATGAGATTGCACGCCTCAGAGCATGGGGAAGAGGGGCGAGCACTCGGGAGCTGGCATGGGCTATTGCCCAGATCACTTTTTATCAGAAACTATACCACCAGATGGTGCCAGAGGAGGATAGATTACCACTTTCGGCTACCATCGTGGATCCGATCAGGATGGGGTCATCAAGGACTTCATCCCGATCCACGACTAGGACTCGCAGTACCACTCATACTGCGATGGGGCCACCTCATCCACCTCAGGGCAGGGGGAGGAGATGAGGCTGAGAGCTCGAGGGGTTCTCGAGGCTAGCTACTATTTGCATTGTACAGATAGATATATAGTATTTATTATTTTTGATAGAGGATTGAGTATGCCGAGGTATAGATTGTGGCATACCGATTCGGTTTTGATATGATGTATATATATTGGTGATATATATAGATGAGATATTTTTGATCATATGACTTGTCTTATGTATTTTTATGATGCTTTTAAATGTTTTGATTGATTGATTTGATGATTCATGTAATTACGTCGTTTGGAAATATTATAATTTTGATGTCATGCTGTAAGATTTTAAATGAAATAATCTGATGTAACAAATTGGTTGTTTGTGATGTGATGATTTGATAAAAAAATAAAAGGGGACTTTTAACAATAATTTCAAAGGACATTGTCGCTATTATAGACCATTTCATGGAGTCGCCGCTCACTCGGTCGTCAAGCTAATCCTAGTATAGAAATATTGTTAAAAGTAAAAGAGTGCTTAAGAGACTGTCTTAAGACTTTGGTGCAATGGTGCAAATGATGATGATGATGGTTTGTTTTTAGATTTTCATAAAAATAGTATGCATGAAATAATGTTAAAATGACTTTTTCTAGGCATAAATTCCTAAGTGTGATAAATTTTTTGGATAATTCCCTAAGAATTATGCCATCATTGCAAAATTGAAGGTTGACATAATGACATGAAATAGTAACAATGTGCGTTGTTTTAAAGCATAATTGTATAACATAATGATTTAAGTCATGTTTTTATGATTTTAAATAAATGGGGAATAAAAATTGGTACAATGGTTTGCGCTAGGCATAGAATATGTAGGTATAGACTTATACCATCATCGCGAAAATCAAGGAAGAAAATAGATTGTTTTATTGCATGGTTGATTTTTAATAAATAGAAAATATGAAGATGAGGACTTGCGCTAGGCATAAAATTCCAATTTTGGTTTTGGAACTATACCATCGTCGTGAAAGTCGACAATATGTGTTTTGATTGTATGGTTTTGAAAGAAATTTTGATTTTTTTGTGTTATGTATGTAGTTGTCTTTATACTAAACAACTGTACTTTAAAGAAGAAAATGAATTATTCCAAACAATTTGCAAAAAAAATATTTCAAAGTATCTTAAAGACAAAAGTTAGATTTATAGGGAATCCCATGTGCATATGTGAGTTCATTTCCAATTTTGAGTTATCATAATGATACACAAAATCTCTCAAATACAAATGTGTGTGCAATTGCATTGTTCATTTACCAGTTTGGAGCAAGATAATATGATACAAGTGATTTGAATGAACCAAATAAGTGTTCATTAACCATGATGTAGATGCATATAACCATACTATACTACTATGTAAGTCGAATTATCAAGAGTTAGCTAATCCATAAGCAGACATAGGTCTGTACAAAAGAAGGTTGCTAATGTGACAGACATATTGCCACGCTAGGAGTTACCCAAGGCCAAGCAAGTTGGGCACAAACCACCAGTTATAGGGCTTACCTCACAGTTTTCGAATAATTGAGAATTCCAGGGATTCAAGCTCATCAACCCTTCTTTTCTTTTTAAAGGGTAGGGAAAGGGATTTTATTGCTTTTTGCTTTTGCTTTTGCTCTTTTTCTTTGCTTTTGTATTTCTTTTGTATTTTTGCTTGATTTTTGAGATAATGCTTGAAACATTGTTGTAATGATATAAAATAACATTTTTCTTTTTCTCTTTTTCTTTGAACTTTGCTTTTCTTCCTATGCTAGGTATACTTGCTCGAATTAGCTGTAGAGCAAGGGATTTTTATTCTAGGTAGGGGTGAGCTTGTCCTTTTGCCAATTCTCAAAAATTCTAGACCATGTGCATGATAGGATAGCAGGGAAAACTTTTCACTCAAGAAACCACTTCTACTATGTAGAAAAGCATGGAAATTACAAATATAATCATTTTATTGTGAAAGGATGTGCTTGGTTTAAGTAAATAACAAGATCAATTCTCTGTGCTCAAACTTTATTTAATTGAATTTTGTGAACTTTGATATAAGAGAGATTAGTAATCATGCCAGATAAAATCAAGATATTTATTTTTGTGAATGTGAAAGTGAGGGATTCCAAATAAATGCTAATTTATCCAAAATAATTTGAAACATATAACTGCAACATTTGTAAGAAGATATATATATAAATACTTTTTGAGAAGTTTTGAGAATGTTGACTCTCTCTTTCTTCTTTATGTTGTTTTGGTTTTGAAAGAGTCAAGAATATTGCTATTTTTTTATTTTTATTATTATGTTTTTATTTTTGAAAGAATTAACAAGTGCCATAAATAAATGCAACAAATAGTTTTGAAGATTTTGATGATTATGAATGTTTTTGGTGTTTTTGAATTTATAAATTGAAAGAAATACAAAATAGTGATTTTGAAATATTTTAAACAAATATATACAAGGATGAAATGACCAAATTTATACATAGTAACATTTAAGATGCAAAATGTTCATGGGTTCTTTAAGTTCTTTACCATCTAAGGTAGATAATTTGTATGCTCCTGATTCAAATTTAGCAGTGATAATGTATGGTCCATGCTGCATACTCAGCTGTTACCCCGACATCGTCCACGTCGAGGATCTCCATGTCCTCATCATCCTCTATCGCCTCCCTCCATGGCTCGGCACACGATAAATCCCCCTCTGATCTGTGCCTCCGATAGCGCACTGGCTCACCGGGGACATCCTGTCTCAATTTGACCTGGCGGAGCACTCGAGACATCTGTATGTACTCCGCCTCACTGTGGCCCCGACCCACTACCCATCTAGCCTGTCGCACCTATCTTAAATGTTCTCCATCATCGATCCACCTCGCCTCCCACCAGGGCCTCCAAATGACTTGGGCATCTGTCAAGTCTACCCATAAAATCCTATACCATTGCCCCGATCTCACGGGGCGGCTCGACTGTCTCTCCTCCGCCACTGGCCATCTCCTACCATAAGCTTGGCTCATGTCACAGTAAGCACATGGCAACCCCTCCGGTCGGGCCACTCTGAAGTGCTCCCAGCCCCAGCACTCGAGAACCAAACTGTAACCTAGGACCTTTCGACCCCGTCTTCGAACCTCATACAACTCTCGGTACACCTGCGCCAATAAAGTGGGTGCCCAGGCATACACTACCCTATTAGTGAGCATCTCGCTCACTACACCCATCAGGTTCCATGGAAACCTGCACCCAGTACTGTTCGGGGCCATAATGTTGGCCAATACGAACATCATCAGAGCCTCCACCGCTACCAACTCCTTGGCCGTATACATGGTCAAGTATGGGATCCCCCCACTCTCCGTCCGGATCTCCCTCCAGTCATCCCCAAACAACTTGGCCATCTCCGCGGCCCTATCTCGTCCAACCTCCACCCGCGCCCCCTCCACGGGCACCTTGAGGATGTGGTATACATCCTCAAGCGTCACTATCATCTCTCCAGTCGGGAGCTGGAATGTCCCCCGATCTGGATCCCACCTCTCGGCCAAAGCCGAGAGGTACCCCTCATCTGCCCGAACTACCTCCAACTGGGCTGCCTCTGCTAGCCCTACTGCCTCCAATATCTCCCAGTATGACTGGGACAATGACCTCCTCATCCCCGAAATGATAGGGGAGAATCGGTGTCGTGCCTCTAAAACCCTAAGCTACAAAACAACAAAACAAAAATTGGTTACAAATTTTTTTCAAAAAAAAAAAAAAAACTACAAAAAAAAAAAAAAAAACAAATAAAAGTACTTGCTTAAATAAACAAATACCTCAACTGGCTGCACTGGCGCGTCCACTCCCATCTCCGCCATAGCTCCCATGTGCTTCACTCTCCCACACAACCTTTCACTTCACTTCACTTCATTTCACTCCCTCAGACGCACTTCTCTCAAGCTCGAACGCATAAATGAGTGAAATTCTCGTTGAAACTATTTAAATAGCTGGTTTTGGCACCCTGAAATGCAGTGGGGAATTTCATGGCACATTCAGACGTAGTGGGGCATTTCATGATGCATTCAAACACCGGCGGGCATTTCTGCCACCTCCAAATGCATACCGACGTTTGGTGTCAGTATTGAATAAAAGAACAAAACTTACAAAATTGAAGCTTACCTCCTCCAAATTTCATCAAATTGCATCCATCCATTCTTCTTATCATAATAAAACATTTTGTGAAGGTTACAAAAGTTTTGGAAACAAATTTTGTCATTTTGCTCAAAAAGCGCATCATTCATCATTGATTTACAAATTGGGTTAAAAACATTCAAAACCTTCACAAAATTAACAACATTCATCAATTCTTCTGATCTATCATCAATTTCATTCATTCTTCTTTCATCATGCATATTTTTGCCAAATCAAATTAAAGTAAACCTCGTATCTAGTGGTATATTCTATCACCTTGGCGATTGCAGCGATTTGCATCCATGCAATTCGGTAAGAGGATTAAACCACCATAAGGACACTTACCATTTATCATCATCAATTATTTCACTGTTTGAAAATTGGAAATCAATTTTGGGTATCCTACTTTTCAAGTGACCTCATACCAAGATTAATTTTATCAACAGTTGTCATTGATGGCCTAGTTCATGGGGCCTTAAACGTGGAAAATCTTCAATATCATCATTATTTTGAGTCTTGCTAGAGATTAAGGCTACCTAGGTTGATTGGTTCCGACCCGAGGAATTATCCATACAGTCACTAGGAGCATCTTTGAAGTTCTGGACTCTTTCATATTGCATCTCTGCATATCAATGGCACCAACAAGGCAATTTCATCAATAGTATGGATTCACCCACAGGAGTTGGGGCATCCGTTATCAATTTTTAACTTTCCTAATAGTAGAATTCATCTTACATGATCATGGAATTTAAAATTTGGCAAAAATCCATTTCTAACCGTTGGGGTAGAAAACGGTTCATCTTTCACATCACTCATATCGTCTTCAATCATATTATTTTCTGGTTTTTACACCAACCCCTTTCCTGTTGGGACATAAACAGATGGTTCATACACCAACCCCTTTCTTCACCGTTGGGGCAAAAACGGTTCATTTTCTTCCGAATTTCTTTCAATTGGCTCGTGAGAACCATTCTCGCTCGCAAATTGAGGGGGTAAGCTGATAAATTTTAAATATTCTTTTATTCTTTGGTCTTCAAAGTTGTGCTTTAGTCTTGAGAGAGAGTTGCGTCTGATCCAGCTTTTTAGGTGTCCTAAGTTTTTGTGTTGCATTGTGTCTTCACACAAAGCGGCTCAAAAAGGGGCATCTGTAGACACCAAAATCCAGCCACTTGCAAGTCATCTATACCTTCCGTCGACCACGTGTCAGTCATCCACCTTCCCGCCATTATTTGGCCCAAATCCACACTTTCCCGCCATTATTTGGCCCAATTTCACCTTTCCCGCCATTTTTCATCCCCAAATTTATTTAAATTAATATTTATTTTAATATTTTAATATATATATTTAAATAATAGTTTAAGTGATTTAATCTGAGTCGTCCATCCTTCATTTAATCTCATTCGTCCATCCATCTTAATCCATTTCACAACCCAGATTTATTCTCTACCCTTGGATCCACTTTAATCTTAGCCACACATTCAAAGTGTCGTTAAAACCCTAAAGTGTGCCCTAAGAGTAGATTATAAATTAAGTCACTTTGATGGCTCAAACCCTATCTTTTTCTCCTAGGTCTTTTGCTACTTCTATCTCCTATGCGCTATCTCTAATTCTAATTCTTCTACTGCTATCTCCTCTCTTCCGCTACCCTTTCGCCGCATCCATCGTCGCTTTCATCGCCACTTTCGTCGCCATTCCTTTTGCAGCATTCTGTAGAATCTCCCATTCCTGTCGCAAGTGCCCACGGGCATTTACCAAGTGCCCACGGGCGTTTACCAAGTGCCTGCGAGCATTTACCCACAACCACAGACTCAGACCGGCGTCTGAAACCTTAATCCAAAAGCACGTGGGCATTCAGCGAGTGCACCAGGGCGCCTTTCGCAGCCTATTCTGACAACAACATTACTTCCAGGTGTCGCCTGGTCTAGCTGCGTTAACAGAGAACATGTATAAATTAGTTTAAAGCAAGTAACCTCTTTTCTTCTATTTGATCTGTTATTGAATTCTTGCATTTCATTTTTCTAGGGTTTTAGATTGTTTCTGAGGGCTCACACAGTGGAGCCCTCTTATTAATCTCTAACTCCTTGATAGTGTTAATGTGTGCAGGTTTTTGATAGCAGATCCAGTTTATTGATGGCAGCTGATTAAGCTGGAGTGGTCCAAGCAAGGGATAAAACAAAGCCCACTCACTCGATTGGGATTGAAGATACATTCTTTAGAAGCGCCACCATTTGTGCCAGCTAGGGTTTCGGAGAACCCTAGCATAACTTGTAACTGTGTATCACAAATAAAGGGTTACAGGCCCAGTTGTATTCAAAAAGGAGTTTTTAAACTCCATCGATTAATAGAAATTGTTTGTTTTGTGCAACTATTTTGTACTCTGTCATTGTGATTTTATTTATTTTTTGGCGTGTATTTTTAATCTACAAATTGTGTTGCCTGATCCTCCATCCTCCTCTGTCTCTAGGTGTAGTGAGTCTAGGCACACCACTAGGTCTAGGGCTCCTACTAGGTCATAGGGATCCTCTTTTGATGGTTAGCTTAGTGCTTAGATGCACTCTTTATGAGCCTTGGTGCTCTATTGTATTTTGTAGCCTTTTGGCATTCACTGTACGTTTTGATCTTTATACATATATATACATGGCTTTTATTTTTAGTGTTTTACTTTCTTTTGTGTGAATGCCTATGTTTTTGTGATGCATGTTTTTATATGTTTTAATGCATATGTGATGGAATGGAATGCAAAGTTATAGATGATTAATGCGAGACTAAGTAAATGAAATATGCACTAAGAAGCACTCATACTTTTAGATAGTTAGATTTAGCAAACTTTTATCATAATTGTTTAATCAGGGGCACCGAACTTGGTGGCTTGTGAATGGATGACGTATGGAATGACATGAATATGGAAGAAGATATGGAGGTTGATATGGAAGAAAATATGGAGGAAGACTGTTTTACAAAGACTCAAACATGCTAGTGGTATCAAACAAACTTACTAATACTGCCTAATTCAACTAGGACCAAATGTGTGTGCATGCGAGTTCATTAACCAAATCAGAAGCATGGTAGTGACTCTAGGCAATCAAAAACCTGTGTGTGTGCAAGTGTGTTCATTAACCTCATCTTGCATAAATTAGGTAACCCTGTTATGGAGAAGACCCTGAAGCTAGTTTGTTCGTATGAGCATTTAGAGGTCTCTTTTTGAGGAGAGACATGTCGCCATGCAATGAGTATACTCCACTGCCAGTCAAGCGTCTATAGCCCCGGTGAAGGTTAACTCCATAGTCCATGTTGTTTTTGACCTTTGTAAGCCTTGGGGATGACTACCTATCCGTATGAATGGACAAGTAGTACGATCCTTACAACTTATTTGGGATCAGTGGTGTGTGAAAAATGTTCATTTCCTTAGAGCTTTGGGGAATCGGATTCTCAACCGAATTATGATGAGAATTTTACCCTATCCTTACTACTCTGTTTATATTTATATTTTGTGATTTCTTGTGATAGTGGTAAGAACCACTGTTTTATGGACTATGTTTGCATGATAGGACAAACAAGGATTACTCTTTTCACTTCAAGGCACAACCCAAGGATGGTGTTATCTCTCTTTGACACAAGATGTTTTTAAGATGTGAAAATGTGATAGGTTCAAGACCGCTTTTGAAATCATTTCCCAATACTCAAGATTTTATTTAGTGTAATTTGTGATATGGCCCTAGAGAACTTTGACATGCATTTCAAAGTTTGCTTAAAACACTAGAAATGGCTGAGTGACTGAAAACATTTTGGCAATGTAAATATGTGCAAATGGAAAATGGATGTACGAATGACAATTCGGTTTGATGGATTTTATGAAGGTGCCCCTGATTAAGGCAACATGACTTTTGCTTGACCAAATTTTATATCCAAAAGATAGAATGGTCTCTAACATGATATGCAACTATGGCTGAAAATGAAATGTTATGGTTTTCAATGAGATGTATGCACATGAAATGCAATGTTTTTGAATGAGATGTATGCAACTAACAATGAAATGCAAATTCTTTTTATTTTATTTGTTTTTTTTTTTACAAGCCATGTATATATGTACATATAAAATTCAAACTATGCGTAAAATGCCCTCAAGTGTATAATATTAAGTGGTTCGGGTTCTTCCTCTCCCTCTAAACTGGCAAGTCTATAAGTTCCATTACCCACTCTTTCAGTGACCATATATGGACCTAACAAATTAGCCGTGAATTTATCTCGAAGATGCGGCAATGCATTGGTGTTTTGTTGATTCTATTTAAGGACAAGATCCCCTACTTGAAATTCTCTTAAATGAACTTTGGCATTGTAAGCACGTTTCAATCGGTCTTGATAAGCTCGCAAATGCTCTAAAGCATTGATTCGTTTTTCATCTATGAGTGTGAGTTGATCAAGACGTGCTTGTCTAACAGTATCATCATCGATAAATTCCTGCAAAGAAATTTGCAAGGAAGGGATCTCGAGCTCAAGAGGCATGATTGCTTCAGATCCATAGACCAAAGAAAATGGCGTTGCCCCAATGGGAGTTCTGATGCTTGTTCTGTAAGCCCATAATGCCAAGGGGATTTGTGTATGCCAATATTTATGATTTTCTTTAACAAGTTTCTTAAGAATAGCAATTATGGTCTTATTGGAAGCTTTAGCTTGTCCATTGGCTTGTGGGTAGTAAGGAGTTGAGAAACTATGTTGGATATTATACTTTTCGCAAAGAGCTCAAACATCCTTATTCTTAAAAGACTTGCCGTTATCAGAAATAATTTTAGAGGGAATACCAAAATGACAAATGATATGGTGAAGTATAAAATCCACAATTCTAGGACTTGTCGTACTGGTTAGAGGAATAGCTTCAACCCACTTTGTGAAGTATTTAGTGGCTTTAATGATGAAAGTATGTTGTCCTGAAGAGGCAGGTGAAATCTTGCCAATTAAATCGAGACCCCATTGTGAGAAGGGCCAAAGGCTTTGGATGGGCTGTAAGGCTTGTGATGGTATATGGATTAAATTAGCGTGTTCTTGACACTTTTTACATTGTTTGACATATTTGCAACAATCTTGTTCCATAGTGGGCCAATAATACCCTATACGTAAAATACGCTTTGCAATGGCCATTCCACTAAAATGACCACCACAAGTACCATCATGGGCTTCGGCAATAGCTCTATGTGTTTCACCTGCTTCTATACAGTGGAGGAGTACTCCATCATATCCACGTTTATACAACACATCCCCCAAAAGAACAAAACGAGCTACCTTTTGCTTAAAATAGCGACGGGAAATTTGAGACAAATCAGGTGGAAGTGTTCCAAACTTGAGGAAGGCTACTATCTCACTAGACCAAGGCTCATATGGATCCGAATGGATAAAGCAAACATCTTTTTCATCTTTAGACTTAGCACGGACAATTGCAGACTTAGAGATTGTGGAAATGATTAGGGGTTGTGCCTCTCCAAGGGAATCCTTTGGAATCAATGATCCAAGAGAGGCCATGGCATCCTCAAATCTATTAGTCGAACGAGGTAAACTAGTGATCTCATACCAATCAAACTTAGAGAGCAACTTCATTGCTACATCATGATAAAGCTTAATGGTAGGTTCTTTGGCTTGGTATTCTCCTGTAATTTGTTTAACCACGAGTTGAGAATCCCCAAATATCCAAATACGCTTAATGCTCATAGCTATGGCTGATTGAAGACCTAAAATTAAGGCTTCATACTCTGTTGTATTATTGGTGCATTGGAAGTCTAGTTTGAATGATAAAGGGATGGGAATCCCTTGAGGTGTATGAAACACAACTCCAGCGCCCTGACCTTTCGCGCACTTAGAGCCATCAAAGAATAGCGTGATGTCAACATCTTCCTCCGGAATGATTTCCTCTTCTTGTTCAGTGATAGCAAATACCGAATCATCTAGGAGCTCAATAATCAAAGGATGATCACTAGGTAGCGGAGCTTCCGCAAGTTGATCGGCTATAACTTGACCTTTAATGGATTTTTGGCTAATGAATTCAAGATCGAATTCGGTAAGCAACATTATCCATTTAGCGGTACGAGTGTTATTATAAGTGCGAGACATCATATAACGCAGAGGGTTTTCTCTAGCTAGACATATGTTGTATGGCTAAGCATATAATGACGAAGTTTCTTAGTGGCAAAAACCACTGCTAAGCATAACTTTTCCACATAAGCATATCGGGTTTCATAGCTTACCAATGTTCGACTAATATAATAGATAGCTTGCTCGCGATTTTGTTCATTCTTTTGTGCAAGCATTGTCCCTAAGGCAAAGTCCATTGCTGAGATATAAATATTGAAAGGGACCCCTGGACGAGGCGGAGCTAAGACTGGTGGAGACGCTAAGTACTGCTTGATGTCATAAAAGGTTTTCTGACATTCATCTGTCCATGAAAATTGTACCCCCTTTTGTAGTAGGTGGCAAAATGGCCTACACTTATCAGAAAGTTGTGCAATAAAGCGACGGATTGAATTAATCTTTCCTTGTAAACTACGCAACTCCTTCAAATTAGTTGGGGGACATATTTCCATAATGGCTTTGACCTTGTTTGGGTCCACATCAATACCTCATTTAGAGATAATAAAACCTAGGAGTTTGCCTGAGGTAACACCAAAGACACATTTCTTAGGGTTCAACCTTACTTTATGCTCTAGAAGTCTATCAAAAACTTTTTCCAATACATCAAAATGCTCTTGTCGAGTTTTAGATTTTGCCAATAAATCATCCACATAATCTTCGATAATCTTATGCATATAATCATGGAAAATATAATTCATGGCTCGTTGATAGGTTGCACTGCGTTCTTAAGGCCAAAGGGCATCACCCTGTAACAAAAAGTTCCCCAAGGTGTAGTAAATGCTGTTTTGTGTTGATCTTCAGGGTTTATTCGAATCTGGTTGTATCCTAAAAATCCATCCATGAATGAAAGCATTTCATGACCAGCGCAGGTGTCAACAAGAGATCAATTTTTGGAAGAGGAAAGTCATCCTTAGGACATGCTTTATTTAGATCTCAAAAATCGATGCAAACACGTATCCCCCCGTTAGGCTTGCAAACGGGTACCATGTTAGAAAGCCACTCAGGATAATCAATCGGGATGACAAATTTAACATCCAGAAGTTTTTGAATCTCTGATTTAACTATGAGGGCCACGAGTAGGATGCATTTTCCTAAGTTTTTGTTTGACAGGTTTAGCATCTTTTTGTAAGGTGAGGTTATGGACAACCAAATTAGGGTCTAGGCCTGGCATGTCTTTGTAAGACCATGCAAATATCTCCTTCTTCCGCTTGAGTAGAGCAATCATTTGCTCTTGTTCCTCTGATGATATACTTTTAGCCAGTTTCACAATTTGGGTGCCATATTGGTCTGGACTAAGGTCTACATCGATAGTTTCTTCAATAGACATGTGGGAACCTTCCTCAAGATGATGGGGAGTAGGGATCAGATTTATGTCATCTAAAATGTCATCAGACTCCTGTGCCTTGCTCTCGTCTATGTCCGCTCGGAAGACCTCCGGCTTAGAAGATGAAGGTGAATGTGGAGGTGAAGGAGGACCGTAGTTGAGGAAGCCCTTAACAATTCCTCAGAAAGGATGAATTCTGAAATAGATGGAGGGGATGAAATCCGATCCATGCCAATCAAGCTTGGGTTGATCAGGATTGGCTTATCCGGATCATATGGATTATGGAGTGGTGTGAATAAGTCTTCAAAATTCATTGTTGACTTATGGAAGAAAGGATGGGCGGAATGGAAGGGAAAACCGGTGAAGACCTCGGAAGACCTGAGATGCAAAACAACATAGTTTTTGAGTTTTTTTTTTTTTGTATTTTGAGTTTTTTTTTTTTTTTTTTTGTAGTGGTGAAAACCACTATTACACACATACATAAAGCAATAAAGTATTTTTATATATTTTGATTTTTTTTTTTTTTGAATTTTCTGATTTTTTTTTTTTTGGTATTAGTGAAAACCACTATTTTAGTATATACATATAATACAAGTTTGGATTATGGCTTATGGATGTGGCGGAGGGGGTGGTTCACCTCGTTCTTGTGGAAGAAGCAAGCGAAAGATGGCCTCTTGGAGAGGGAACAATTGGAGATAAAACTCGTCTTGTTTAGTGAGGGGGAACAATGGGCGCCGACTCTTCTTCAGATTCATCACCATTTGACATGACGTCAAATTCTTCATAGGCTTCATCTTCGGATTCGTCGGGGTGGAGGATTTCTTCTTCTGAATTAAGATTAATGCTTTGGAAAGCTTGCTCAAAAGAAGAAAGGGATGGAAGTGGTTGGTAGCCCAGATCAAAACGCTCAGTGGGTCTCTGGTATGGCATATCCATGCGTTCAATTACCCCTTGCTCATATCGACCTAGGCCAAATTGCTGCCAATTATGTCTGTGGAAATAGCGAGAGGGAAAACCCTCCATCCTTTCGATATTGGCAAGGACTGGATGCTTGGGTTCTGGTATGGTAGTAGGACTAGAAGATGACTCTATTCCCCCATATACAAAATTAATGGAATTTGGCATAGAACCCATGTTATAAATCGATCCAATGGATAAATGTTGGTCATGTGGACAACCAAAATCTTTAACTGTTTGCACATTGAACAGTGTGATGTGGACATCTTGAATGGCATACTCACCAATACCTACATCAGTGAGATGGACCTTGACTTGGGAGGGAGATGGACTAGATGATGGAATAGAAGAATGTGGGATAGAAGAATTGGAAGGATTTGGTTGGGTTGATGCTTCACTGGCTTGTGAAACATCAGCTGGTGATGGTTGGGAAGATGGAGGAATAATAGGTGATGTTGAAGAAGGTGTAGAAGAATGAGGTAATGACGTGGAAAGAGATGATTGGTCATGGCCACATGTGCATGTGGTCACTGATGAAGAAGAAGGAAGATTAGTTGATGAAGAAAGTGGTGAATGATATGGAATAGCGGAAGAGGAAAATGGTTGCGATATGATGGGTGGCTCCTCAGGAATGGTATCTTTAGAAGAATATGGTATAGAAGAAATAGATGGGGTCAAGAAAAGATGAGTGGTTGGCAACACAATCTCATAAGTATTTGAGACATAGTTGCAATGTTTGAAGGGTTACGTAGTCGACAGGTACACAATGAACCTGTCCCTCATATACATATTTCAGACATTGATGCAGTATAGAAGGGACACATCTCATCTCCCTAAGCCAAGGCCGTCCAAGCAATACATTGTATGCCATGGTCCCTTCCAAGATGTGAAACAAGGTATGAAAAGTTTGGGCCCCTACCTCAATGGGCAAGATAACTGTGCCAACCGTGGAAGATAAAGCATCATTGAATGCTTTAAGAGTAAAGGTCGACTTTGTGATAAGGGATGGCGATAGATTTAGATGACTCAACGCCGATGTTGTAATGATATTGATTGAGGAATCGATGTCAATTAAGACTCTCTTGAATGGCTTGTTATCGATCTTGGCCATGATATGCAGTGGAGGATCTATGCTTTCTGTTGACATAGGTTTGATTTCAAAATCATAGAAAGTGATGGAGGGCTCCATGCATGTTTGAATACTCCCCACAAAGTTGTTGAAGGCATTAGTATCTTGAGTTTGAAGCTCGATTGACTTTAATATTTCCATTAATGCCTCTCTATGCGGGGGAGATTGTTGAATGAGGTCATAGATCGATAACTTGGCAGAAGCCATTTTTAAACTGGTAGTTAATCGACTACTCAATGACATGATGGGTCATTGGCATTGAGTAGAATGATTTAGCGGTTGTTGAGAAGTACTAGCATGTCGTTGGGTCACTGTTACCTGAGGTGGACTAGGGGTTTGTACAGGTGGTTGTGGTTCAGCTTGATTTGGTTGGTTCGCCCTTTGACCCCGGGTTACTACGTTAATAGTACCTACAAAACCTTGGTATTTTTGTACATGGTTGACTTGATTAGGAGTTACCTGAGTTACTCCCCCCGAAGTTGTTGGATCTTCCTCTCGATGTGGAAGGGGTGTTTGAAATATACCAAGATTTTGATTTTGTTGGGCTAAGGGGCTATCCAATTTAATGGCTCCAATCTCAATAAGATCTTGGATCACATGTTTGAAAGTTGTACAGTTATTGATATCCTACCCATTTTGCCTATGATAAGGACAAAATAGGTACTCCTTGTAATACTTTCCCCTTCTAGATGGTTCTAAAGGTTTGAACTCAGGTAAAGTTAACTGATTTGTGCTATATAACTTGTTGAATATGACCGCATATGGTTCATCTAAAGGTGTGAACTGTTGCTTGGGATGATTTGTTTGCCAAGGTCGAGTTTCCATGGTTGGCCCGGTATTGTGAGCTGGTTGAGGAGGGGTAGGTACCGCATGATAAGCAATTTGTTGTGGTTGAATTTGCATTACTTGTTGTTGTTGAGCCATTACGGGCTGACTCGCCACCACTTGATTAACTTGGTTAACATTTGAGGCTGTATTAGCCTGTGCTTGTTTGTTTTGGCCATAATTATTATTTTGTTGTTGGCCCTTTTGTTGCCATTCTTTTCTACGAGGTTTTAAAACACCCTCTTGGACTTTAATGTCTTCTATGATACTTGCTTGGGCCAAAGCCTCTTCAAAAGTCCTGTATTGTTGTAATTGGAGTAACCAAGAGATAGGTTTTAAACAACTCTGGGTGAACATTTTGGTTAAATCCTCCATTGGTAGGGAGAATGGCAGTTTATTAATGATAGCCCTCCAAAGGTTTCCAAAGTCGTAAACTGTCTCATCGTCATGTTTCTTGAGCTTGTATAAGTCGGACAATGAAACTCTCTTTTGTACATTCAGGGAGAATCGTTCTAAAAATAGATTAATCAATTGCTCGTAAGCATAAATGCTATGGTGAGCTAAATGATTATACCACTGTACAACATCTCCTCCTAATGTCTAAGGAAAAGTTCTGAGCATAAGAGCATCATTATTTTGGATTCTAAAGAAAGCATGAATGAATGAGCTCACATGTTCATGAGGATCCTCAGTTCCTCAAAATTTATCAAACTTTGGTAATGTGAAATCAGTCGGATATGGTGGTGAAGGTACCGAAGGATGAATTGGTTGATTGATCAATGACCTTAGCGTAGGTTTCTGACTAAATGAGCCAGGCACGTTAAGCATGAGGTTGTCAATCTGTTGTTGCATAGCATGGAGTCGTGGATCTTCATTAAAATTTTGACTTGTTTGATGATTATGAGGATGTAATGGAAGAGTGGAAAATTGATGAGATGGGATGAAATTGCCTGAATTAGGTGGTGTGGAATGGACAGGTTGTTGGTATGGATGATACCAAAAAGAAGGTGATTGGGGTAGATGATGAACTGGACTAGGTTGGGAGAAAGGTGGGGTAGGAATGGACACCACCGAAGATTGGGGTACCCAGGTGGGGCCTGAGCTAAGAAAAGTCGGGTCGGGTAGAAATTGGTTGGGGTGTAGGTTTTACTACGACAGGTGGTTGAGTATTTTGTTGCTGTTGTTGCTGAAGCAACTTGTCGAGGTACTCCCTAACCTTATTAATCTCTAACCCAACGGAGGTGGGATGATTGGATGAAGATGGAGGGCAGGCTGCCATGGTAGTCACAGGAGACTGCATAGCAGGGGCACTGAAGTTGGAAGGGCAGGCTGCCATGGTAGTCACAGGGGACTGCATAGCAGGGGCAATGAAGGTGGCTGAAGTAGGCGGTACACGGGAAGAAACGATGAGATCGTGCCCCAGGTAGGGTGAAACCATAAATGGTTTTGGAAGAAGAGGGTTGAAATTGGTTATGGTTAGAGGAGTTTCCACCAACTTCATAAAGAGAATTGGTGTACACCCGGGTACATGGAGGATAAGGTGGTCAGGAAGACACTACATTTATCTCCAAAGGAGGACAATTGAACATCTGGGAAGATGTTGGAGTTGAAGCCGGCTGAGCAGATACAACATTAGCCTCAAAAAAAGGGTTAGTGTAGACCTGAGTGAAACCAGCGGGTATGTTTGATGCAATATCTTGCTGAAAAATAGAATCTTGCATAGGGGAATCTTGGATTGGCTCAAGGACATAGCCAGTTCCATCTCTTAAGTGAGTTTGCACTTGGGCCATATCAATGTGGGTAATATGACAGGAATTGTCTTCCTCCATGGGCATGGCCATGCGATAGACGGTAGAAGGACGTGAAAGACCTACAGGCGAACCTGCCTAAAATTCACTAGGATAAGTGGTCATGTTGGTGGTGGGGATGTTCTGTGAATTATTCATTTGATTATTTAGATTTAACACTTTAGATTGATTCCTTGTTAAGACCATAGGGCAATAAATCTAAACAAATTTAGAAAAGAAGAATGTAAAACTAGAATGATAAATTTACACTACAAAAATTATCAGAAAACAATCACAACCTAGGTTTCAACCAATATGTCTTACCTGCGGTTAATTAATTATTTTTTGATCTTAATCTGTAGTAAATTTTAAGTGTCCGGTTTATGAGTTTTTCATGTGATCTAATCTTGAATTATTCACAAAAAAAAGGTAAAAACTATGGCTAGGAACGGACAACGAGATTCTTATCGGTGATGAAATCCAAGCAAGTTTGCTCGGGGGTGACCTATGGTGATACTGGGCAAAAGTTTAATGGATGGATATGAATTCCACCGTCACTAAACTTCAAGCAATACCTGGTGATGAAATCCAGATATCACTGTTTTAAATGCAATATGAAAATGCAATGAAATTTTTTTTTTTTTTTTTAAATGTTTTAGTTATCTAATGTGTACATACAAGGCTATAAATCAAAAGTTCTAATGATCTAAGCAAGAGGCTACTGAAAACATGTCATTTCCTCTGAAGAAGTGAAGTACACCGTTTAAAACCCCCTGCCTACCAATGATATCGGATATCAAAGGAGCAACCGGAAGGTTCGTCCACTTCTCTGCCCGGAATCACCCAATGGCAGGAGTACTATTGACATCCAATCAATAGTCCTACTTAGATAATTAAAACAAATAATTCGTAGCTATTCTAATATGCAGCTAGGTATGCAAATTTTTTTTTTTTTTTTAATGCAAGAAACAATCAATAATGCAATGCAAAGAAAAATGTAATTAAAAATAACTGTTCTTTTCCAGATTACTTATTTTTTGTTCATTTTAAAGTAATGATCTGAAAAAGAAAAAAAATATGGCGAGAAAAACCAAAAATGTAAAAAGTACGACGACTTACTTGGAAGCCTACGCTTTTCTGTAAAACTGACTTCAAACGCCCACGGGAGTCTGCACAGGCTGAAATGCACCTCTACATTTTGTATTGGACTTCCAGACGCCCCTCTGCGTCTGCTACGTTTTCTGCAAACTCAGAAACCCTAGTTCGCTGGAACAGCGAATTTCGCTATTTCTGGAACCTGCAAAATAAAATAGAAAACAGGAACGGATTAGTAAAGCAAGTATTAAAAATATGAAACCCTAGGGGGTCCCACTGTGATCGCCATTTGTAGATTAAAAATACATGCCAAACAAAAGATAAAACCACAATAATGGAATACAGGAAAGTTGCACAAAACAAACGATTTCTATTAATTGATGGAGTTTAAAAACTCCTTTTTGAATACAACTGGGCCTGTAACCCTTTATTTGTGATACACAGTTACAAGTTATGCTAGGGTTCTCCGAAACCCTAGCTGACACAAATGGTGGTGCTTTCGAAGAACGTATCTTCAATCCCAACAGAGTGAGTGGGATTTGTTGTATCCCTTGCTTGGACCACTCCAGCTTAATCAACTGCCATCAACAAACCGGATCTGTTGTCAAAAACCTGCACACATTAACACTATCAAGGAGTTAGAGATTAATAAGAAGGCTCCACTGTGTGAGCCCTCAGAAACTATCTAAAACCCTAGAAAAACGAAATGCAGGAATTCAATAACAGATCAAATAGAAGAAAAGAGGTTACTTGCTTTAAACTAATTTATACCTGTTCTCTGTTAACGCAGCTAGACCAAGCGACACCTAGAAGTAATGTTGTTGTCAGAATAGGCTGCAAAAGGTGCCCTGGTGCACTCGCTGAATGCCCGTGTGCTTCTGGATTAAGGTTTCAGACGCCGGTCTGAGTCTGTGGCTGTGGGTAAACGCCCGTGGGCACTTGGTAAACACCCGTGGGCACTTGGTAAAGGGGTAAATGCCCGTGGGCACTTGCGACAAGAATGGGGGATTCTGCAAAATGCTGTAGAAGAGATGGCGGCAAAAGCGGCGATGGATGCGGCGAAAGGGTAGCAAAAGAGAGATAGAGGAGATAGCAGTAGAAGAATTAGAATCTGAGATAGCGCATAGGAGATAGAAGTAGCAAAAGACATAGGAGAAAAAGATAGGGTTTGAGCCATCAAAGTGACTCAATTTATAATCTACTCTTAGGGCACACTTTAGGGTTTTAACGACACTTTGAACGTGTGGCTAAGATTAAAGTGGATCCAAGGGTAGAGAATAAATCTGGGTTGTGAAATGGATTAAGATGGATGGATGGATGATATTAAATGAAGGATGGACGGCTCGGATTAAATCACTTAAACTATTATTTAAATATATATATTAAAATATTAAAATATTAAAATATATATATAAATATTAATTTAAATAAATTTAGGGATGAAAAATGGCGGGAAAGGTGAAATTGGGCCAAATAATGGCGGGAAAGTGTGTATTTGGGCCAAATAATGGCGGGAAAGATGGATGATTGACATGTGGCTGACAGGAAGGTATAGATGACTTGCAAGTGGCTGGATTTTGGTGTCTACAATTTTAAAACAAGGTCGTCGATCTCAAAGGATCGATGACGAACTTTTTTAGCATATGATCTTTTAAGCTTGTTTTGGTAGGCACGGAGATGCTCTAAAGCATTAATACATTTTTCATCTAGGAGTTCCAGCTGACTGAGTCTGCCGACTTCGATATTCATCTCCTACTTCGGTATCTTGAAGTAGTAGAGCCAAAGAAGGAACTTCTAATTCAAAGGGAAAAACGGCTTCAGCCCCATAAACCAAAACAAAAGGTGAAGTTCCTGTGGGGTTTCGAACACTAGTTTGATAGGCCCATAATGCTGGATATAACTGAATGTGCCAGTCACGGCCGGTTTATTGACCAATATTTTAAGGATTTTGATTAAGGTTTTGTTAGATGCTTCTGCTTGACCATTACCCTGAGGATAATAGGGAGTGGACCAGCGATGTTGAATCTTATATTTTTGGCATAATTTTTTAACATCTTTATTTTTGAAACAAGTTCCATTATCAGAGATGAGATTTGCAGGAATTTCGAACCTACAAATGATTTGATTAAAAATAAATTTAGAGACTTGTGTGCCAGTGCAAGAAGCTAAAGGCATAGCTTCAACCCACTTCGTGAAATACTCAGTGATGGTTATGATGAATTTGTGTCCATCAGATGACACAGGATTGATTTTGCCAATAATATCTAAACCCCATTTTGAAAAGGGCCAAGGAGATGAAATAGCCTAAAGTTCTTGTGCAGGCGCATGGACAAGGTCAGCATGTTTTTGGAACTTGTCGCAATGGCACACATAGTCATGTGCGTCATTCTCCATGGTAGGCCAAAAGTAGCCTATCCTAAGGAGATTTTTAGCAATGACACTACCACTGAAGTGTCCTCCACAAGATCCATCATGGGCTTCACTCAAGGCTGATTTGGATTCTTCTAAATTCAAAAATCTTAATAGGATACCTTCAAAAGATCTCCTATATAAAGTATTGCCAATTATTACAAATCGACTTGCTCATCTACGTAATAACCGACGTTGGTTTCTATTAGAATTGGCAGGGAAAGTCCCATTTTGGAGAAAATCAAATATATCCGTATACCAAGGTTTAGGAGTAGTTTCATTGATTAGAAACACATCCAAAGGTTCTAAGCATGACTTATTTGAAGTGGGTTCCTAGAGTTGACAAATAATGATAGTGGCATATTCATCATCTAACTCCAAGGGTAGGAGAGATGCAGCTGCGGCCATAGCATCAGTTGCACGGTTGCAAGTTCGAGGAATAGCTTCCAAGGTAACTTGATCAAATAGAGACATTAATTGTAAAGCATAGGCTTTATATGGGCACAGTTTATCATATCTGGTCTGATAAACTTCATTAATTTGGTTTATAACAAGTTGAGAATCATCAAAAACTAACAAATGTTTAATTTTTAGCGCCAAGGTAGCTCGTAATCCAAGGATTAGAGCTTCATATTCAGCAGTATTGTTAGTCCAAGAAAATTTTAATTTGAAGGACAGAGGAATAAGATGTCTTTGCGGGGCTATTAAAATAATACCCACACTAGCCCCACTCATGCATCGGGCTCCATAAAAGTATAAGGACCATTGTTCAATATGGTCTGCCTCTAATTGAAGGCATTCATCAAGAAACTTAATGATGAGGGGATGGGTAGACTCTAAGGGTGCAGCAGCTAATTGATCTGCTATGATTTGACCCTTAACAAAATTTTGTCCTATGAACGTGAGGTCAAACTCGCTCAGAGCAAGAACCCACTTGGCTGTGCGACCCGATAAATAAGGTCGACTCATGAGATATCTCAAGGGATCATATTTAGCAATGACATAAGTTTTTTGACTAAGCATATAATGGCGTAATTTTTGCGTAGCAAACACAACTGCTAGACATAGTTTTTCCAACGTTGTGTAGCGGGTTTCATAACTGATGAAGGTTCGGCTAATATAATAATTAGCACGTTCTCTCTTTTCATCATCAAGCTGAGCTAACATAGCTCCTAAGGCAGAATCTGAAGCTGAAATATACAGGAGAAATGGACGATCAGGTCTAGGCGGTGAAAGCACAGGTGGATTAAGGAGGTATTGTTTGAGAAGTTCAAAAGCTTCTCTACATTCGTCGTCCCAATTAAAAGGGACATCTTTCTTAAGAAGTTTAATAAAGGGACCGGTTTTGTCCACCAGCTTATCGATGAAGCGACGGATGGCTTGAAGCTTACCTTGTAAAATTTGTAACTCAGATATATTAGTAGGTGCGGGCATATCAGTGATAGCCGCAATCTTGAGAGGGTCGATTTCGATACCACGTAAAGAAACTAAAACCCCTAATAGCTTACCGGACTTAACTCCAAATATGCATTTGGCTAGATTTAATCAAATAAGATATTCTCGTAATCGATTAAAAACTTTTCTCAAATCATCTAAATGATTATCTTCATTAATAGAGCGAGCTATAATATCATCTACATAATCATGTAGGATATCATGCATCATATCATGAAAAATATAAGTCATAGCTCGTTGATATGTTGCACCTGCGTTCTTTAAGCCAAATGGCATCACTTTCCAACAAAAGGTACCCCAGGGGGTAATAAAGGCTATTTTAGCCTAATCTTCAGGAGCTATCCTGATCTGATTATAACCGGAGAATCCATCCATTAAGGACATCATCCCACTCCCGGTAGTAAATTCAATGATTTGATCCATTTTTGGAAGAGGAAAATCATATTTAGGGCATGCAGCGTTAATATCTCTAAAATCTGTGCAAACCCTAACTTTGGTGGCTTCTTTCTTGGTAACTGGAACTACATTTGAGATCCATTCAGAATAATCAATAGCTTGTATAAAAACAACATTCAGGAGTTTTTCTAACTCCCCTTTGACTAGCAAAGCCACTTTGGGATGCATTTTTCTAAGTTTTTGTTTAACCGGTTTAGCATCCGGATGGACCACTAGGTGATGCATGACTACAGAAGGGTCTAGACCTGGCATATCTTCATATGTCCAAGCGAAGACATCTTCATATTCTTTAAGGAATGCAATATATTGTTCTTGTTTTTCTTGACTTAATTCTGATCCAATATTGATTATGTGAGGACTATCCTTAGTTCCAATGTTAATTTTAATGACGTTTTCTACCTCCATGTGTAGATCTCTTTCAAAATTAGGTGGGGCGGGTGAAACGCCCAATTCTTGTAATTCTTGTAAGGTTAATTTGGATAATTCATCTTGAGGATTAGCGGTCTCAAGTTGGGCTATAGTTGGTATAGAACCATCAAAATAAAATCCATTGTGTAACATCTCTTCAACAGAGACATCATGGAAGATATCTCCTTCCAACTCCTCATCGAAGTCAGCAATCATTTCAGGGTAAGCTATGGATAGCATGTTACATGTAAATGGCTGATTTTTTAGAGGCAAATCATCATGCCTATCCAAATAATCTTGATAACATATGAGTTGATCATCATCTTCAAAAGGAAAGGGTTGACCCTTACTAGGAAATAGGCCCACACCACAGCGGGCGGGCCACGGTTCTACCTCGAAAGGTTCTTTCATGCCATTTTGGAAAGGTCCCAAGCCTTTCCCTTTATATCCCATTTTAAGCATTATGGGTTTAGCTTTAATATATTCATTGGTAAAATAACATCGAGTGTATCCCTCATGATGAGTTTTGATATTCCGAGGGATTCTTCCCCAGTCATATCCTTTATAAATGAAGGCACAACTCCCGACTTGGTAAGTACTTCCCATAGGTTGTGGGAGGCCCAAAGTACGAGGAGATGGCGGCAAGTTATTTAAAATAATTGAATCTTGCATGAAAGCATTTGTTTTTTCTGATATTAAGGTTGTGGATAAATGCGGTAAAAGTTCATCAGGAAAGAGCATAAGATGTAGAAGGATCATTCCCTATATCTTTAGATGTGGAAGGTATGATAGATGTTGATAATGTGGAAGTGTTAAGAGATGGGTCTATAGGTTTTGAAATTATAGGGATGGAACATGAAGGATTGGTTGTAGATTTAAGATCTTTTTGAGGTTCTAGAGTGGGTTGTTTAGAAGATTGTTGATATATACATGAGGATGAAATTAATGGAGGGGAAATAGATGAAGTTATGGGTGTGTGTTTCACAGTTTTAGATGAAAAATAAGAACTAGGATGTGTGGATGATAGAGCAGGGCAAAATTGCACTCCAAAAGGTTCTGCCAAAGCACACATATCAAAGGGTCTAGGGTCACCATGGATAGTGACCAACTGATTTTTAAATTCAAATTTAACACATTGGTGTAAAGTTGATGGGACAACCCGCATCACATTGATCCAAGGGCGACCCAAAAGTATATTGTACGATGCTGGGCAATGTACAATAAACACGGTTGTATCTAGGGTTCTAGGACCTACTGACAATGGGATGGTAATAACTCCACACGTTTCTTGTGTTTTGTCATTGAAAGCTTTGATAATCATGTCAATTTTCTTCATTTCATCACTTCTAAAGCCAAATCATTAGTAGAAGTCAAAAGTGTAAATGTTTAGAGATGAACCATTAGTTCCAAGGCATCTTCCAAAGCGAAAATCCACAAACCATCACACCCCCAGAAGGAAGCTATTAAAGAAATAAAAAGATTCCAGGATCAAAACAAATCTTTGTTTGGTTCTCGTTGATAAGCAACACACCCCCACCGAAAAATGAGATTCCATCCTTAGAAAATTATGAACTTCCATTTTTTGCAAGCGAGGACCCTCTTGGTCATTTTCAGTTTTAAATCCAAATTTTGCTTGCCTCCTTTTTAAAGTTGTGCTTTTTCTTGCATTCTAGCCGTGTTATCCAAGAATTCACTTTTTACATGCTAGAATCATTCATGCACAAGCAAAATCTTGCACCGGTACCGAGAAAATCCAGAAAACAGTTGCATAATTCACTGAAAAATCAAACTTTCCATTTTTGGTAGTGTCGCGATATCGCGACACTTCCATTTTCGGAAATGTCGCGATATCGCGACAGGTAAGTCAAAATGCGGCTAAGTGCCAGAAAGGTCGCGATTTCGCGACATGTCGCGAAATCGCGACAGTTTTTGGGAGAGAGAAGCAAGCTGTACGGAGGGCGCGATTTTGCGACATGTCGCGAAATCGCGACATGTCGCATTTTCGCGGCAGGAGAGATAAAATGGGCTGCAGGATGAAAAATCGGCTAAGTCGTAAACATGTTCCAAAATCGCGGTCAACGCGGTCAACGCATGCAGGTAAGGGAACTGTCGCGATATCGCGACGTGTTCTAAAATCGCGGCTGAAAATCAAGAAGCGTACGGAGGCCAGGAAGGGTCGCGATTTCGCGACATGTCGCGAAATCGCGACATGTCGCGTTTTCGCGGCCGACGAGGGAGGAAGTTGCCGATGCTCTGGTAGGGTCGCGATTTCACGACATGTCGCGAAATCGCGACATGTCGCAGAATCGCGAAGGAGAGAGAAAGTCATAGTTGACCTGAAAGTGCATTCCGGCGGGAAACATAAGGCTTCCTGGGGTAGCGACACGTGTCAAAGCGTGAATGGGACAAACAGAAGCCGACATGCAAGCTTATTTTGCGGATTTAATCTGTTTTTAATGTTTTAAGCTTCTGATTTAATTAAAATGCTAATCTAATGCATCTTTTTGTCTTTCATGCAGGATTCCACCTGGCACTTACGGGACAACCGGGAAAGACCATAAAGGCGAAGATAAAGTGCGGATTTAGTCAAGGACCGCCATGCTAGGAGAGAAGCTGCCGGTGAGAGCATTCAACAACAAATTTATTGCAGACTTGATAGCATGAAGACCATTTCAACTTCGGGATGGATTTGCGGAGATCGAATTGATGGAGAAGTGGTGACTCATCCGGCTCACCAGCAGAATTAATGAAAGCATTTATTTGCGACTGCGAATGAATGCAAGTTGCATTTTATTTTATCTTCTCCATTTATGGCAGCTGACTGCACAGATTTGCCGAAGGGTTAAGTTCTATCCGGACTTTGATTTTTAAATGGATTTTTATTGTAAAACCCGGGTCCTAGGGTTTAAGTGCGATAAGATTTAGGGTTTGAGCAAGATATTTTGGAAAAGATCGTGGTCCGTCCCGAGTCTATAAATACAAATTCTAAATGTAATCGCAGGAGGCGGAGACTTAGAAATAAAGGCTTATAAGCAATTTCTTGCAAATTTTGTGAAATCCTTTGTTTCCGGACTTGGAGTTGATGTGCTTTAGCTTTTCTCGTGATAGCATGGCCAGGAGCCTAATCTTTTGCAGAGTGTGATAAGTGTATTTTCTTTTGTTATCCGTTCCATTTAAAGTTTGTTAGATATATGTCAGTAAATCCGCCATTGTCAAGATTAAATATGTTGTTAGGCTTCACTTGTTCTATTGTCTGCTAGGGGAAATTACAGATTTCAGGTGTAAGTTTGTTCTAATTGCTCTGTCTTCACCTGTGCGAGCTAGGCTGCCGGTGAAAGATACCGCTTTTAACCAACTGCCCTTGGATTTATGATTTTCTCGCTAGATCCGTTTCACTCGCCTTGTGCTCTTAGTTGAAAGTGATCTTAGACTGACCGGACACTTTCTTCTCGGGATTTGTTCTGTTGTGAAGCTGATAGCATAGATAAGATTGATAGTTTGGGTTTACAATTGGTGTTTGATAAACTTCTCTTTTCTGCCCTACCCTACCCTCTCTTTGCTTTCCGTGAATGATCCATTTTTATTTTCTTTATTTGCCTTTTATTTAAATCTGCTGACCTATGAGAGCTAGATCAAAGAATTCAAGTCAAATCTGATTGTCAACAACTTTTGCAACTACCGAACAAGTTCAGGAACCCCCGTAAGGTAACAGAGCAAGTCCATATTGAAATCTATTCCCGAAGTGGAAAAGAGTGAATTGCCATTCGACCCAACTCGTAACTCGCACCTTGGATAACCAGACTAGATCCTAAAGATGAGTGGGATCAGTCCCGTGGGTGTCTCCTGAGCTTTCCTTGCCTTCATCCTTTTTCACGGGTGTGCATGAAAGCCGGACCAACACCTAATTGGCGCTAGAAGGAGGGCCACGTAACATCCGTTCTTAGTGCACTTGAGTTGAGAAATCCGACTGTATGTGGAACTGTAAAGCTGTATTTTATCCAAAGTCTGGTAGCCAATTTTCCCTCCTCCTCACCCAACACCTAATTGGCGCTAGAAGGAGGGCCAGAACATCTGTTCTTAGTGCACTTGAGTTGAGAAATCCGATTGTATGTGGAATCGTAAACCGTATTTTATCCAAAGTCCGGTAGTTAATTTTCCTCCTCCTCACCCAACATCTAACTGGCGCTAGAAGGAGGGCTTGAACTCGGCTCAAGTATTGTAAGGGCATAATAACGAACATTTGAAGGACCCACGTTGAACTCCTGACAGCTTTATAAATTGTCGATACAGCTTTATAAATTGTCAAGAATGTTGTTTTAAATTTCCAAATGCGTAACCCGTTAAGAACGTAAGTTGTATGTACCGTATTTTATCCAGAGTCTGGCATTTTAACATTTAAAAGTGGCTCAGTTTCATAAATTTTTAGTGCAGTTTTTGAAAGTTGTCAGTACAGTTTTGTAAATTGTCAGTGCAGTTTTTGAAAGTTGTCAGTGCAGTTTTTGAAATTGCCAGAGAAGGCCTTAAGTTCAGTGGTTTGTTAAGAACAGTTCTATCATCACTTGCGCTTATCCAATTACAAATCGTAACATCACCTGTCGACCAAGTAATAATGGCAAATTGGTTGGGCCCCACCGCTTTGAACATTCCGGGTATAGCCCATGACCTGCCCGTAAGTCCGGAAAGGTATCTCCCCAGGTACAAACATGATGGGACAAGAACCGCAGAAGAACATCTCGCTAGCTTTTAAAAATGCTTTAAAATTATTGAATATACAAAGATGAAGATGTTGCCCCGCAGATTGTTCCCTGCTTCACTCTCCAGGAGGGAGCTTATGACCTGGTTTTTAAACCTCACCAAAGAATTCCATTACTAGTCGGGATGATCTAGAGAAAGCTTTTATATCACAGCTCGATGAAGTGATAGATCCCAACGATTTTATATCAGCAATTTTCCAAGGATCAAGAGAGAGTCGGGAGAAACTGCCGTGTCTTTCAATATGAGGTTCCAAAGAGCTTACGGTAGAATGACCGGCCATTACATCCCAAATGCAAATCTGGCCTTAGAAATCTACAAGAATGCATTGGATTCGGTGACCTCTATTTTCCTCAAGAGAGACATTAATATCACAACCCTGGCAGGGGCTTATAAAGAAGCCTTAATTCTTGAAAGACAGCTAGGGCCTCAAATTTTGAGCAGTCCTTTGATATCCTATGTTACACAGAACATGCCTGTTCCAGACCCCATTCCACATCATGAGTTAATGCCAACATGTCATGCTCTACCCAAGGAGACTCCGTTAACTGTGACATCCACTCAACATGTGCAAAATACAGAGAAAAGTTCTGACAAATTCAAAGTGCAGGTGCTTGAACTGAACAGTTGTGATCTGGCACCACCCAAATCAAGTTTTTCCTGGTGAGTTAAATTTTCCTGGAGATCAAAGAAATATTGATATTTCTAGTTCACCCAAAAACAGTACAACCAGGGTTTCGTATTCTCGTCACTTTTCCCGAAGAGACAGAAAGTCTTGTACGGACTTCCGTGGATGAAATGCAAGATTTTCAACAGCTCAAAATGGACAGCTATGACTTGAAATGTGAGAGTCCATAACTTAATAATGATCCTTCCTCATCGTAGGATGATGAAAGTGAGATTCAATCTCACTATGCGAAGTAATCGAGGAGGATAGCATCATTGAGGATATGAGGGAACTTAAAGCCGACATCACCCTCTATGAACCGCCTCGCATTGTTGGACAAAACATTAACTTGATTGAGGCTTACTCTGGACCACCTGTTGAATTTCAAGAAAAGGAGGAAAAGATGGTAAATATGAATGTGGTCACCAACTTGGAATTGATGAACTGCCTCAACATAAGCCTCGCAACTTCCGAACATAATGTCAAAGAGGAGGCTATAAACTGTGTTGATGCAGATATTGGAGTTTATGATTTGGCAACTGAAAAGGTGAGAACAATTATAGCCCTAATCAATAACAACAATGATGTTTGGACATTGCACATTGATGAGGTTAAGTCTAAGCAAGGCTCATGTGAAAAGGAAAATTGTAAGCATTCTCGCTAGAGGGATAAAAATTGAAGTCCCGGATATTGAAGCAAGTGCAAGCAACCACAAAATGTTCAAGTTGTTAAGAACCAGGGCATACAGATAAAACATGATTTCTTTCAGCTTGTCACATCATTTTGAAAATGTGGTGGTCTGGGTCTGTCAAGGTTTTAAAGTATTTGATCCCCGGGGTTTTTTACATTCAGATCCTTTTGAAAGAACTCGCAAACCCTTTAATTAGAAGCATAAACATGTTATCATATGATTTGTTATTATATGATTTGTTTAATTTGAAGGAGTTGCAGATTTGTTTTTCAAATGGGACAGGGAAGACAGTAAACCCAAGTCTTTCCCATATAGCAAATTTTTGAAGCACAATCTGGAGTGCATTTCGTCAACAGGACTCGAAAGGTAATTTTTTTTAAATTACTTGCATGGTCAAAATTTTTTAAAGCACCATTTCTCTCGCTTTCCCAACCGCCGCATTTTCTGAGTATGAAGGGAAGTTGTAACATATGTATGCATTGTAAATAAGCTTTGAAGTTTTTCAGCTTTATTTCTTTGTCGCTGCAGCTTTTATTTCAATGTCTCGTGCGCTTTTAATCTGTTTCAGCTTAATTTTAATGCTCTCAGCTTTAATTTATTTGTTTTTCATTTATTTCTTTGTCGTTGCAGCTTTTATTTTTTAAATGTCTCGTATAGCTGTAGCTTTTTCGCTTTTCTTTAGTTGTTTTTCGCTTTTAGCTTGTGCAGCTTTATTTCTTTTGTCATTGCTTTTTATTTCCTTTCTTTGTCTTTTTATTTTAGCTTGCTTTTATTTTAGTCTGTACAGTCTTTTCTTTATTGCATTTCTTTTTCTTTGCTGTCTGTACAGTTGCAGTTTTATTTATTTTATTTCAGTTTTATTTTTATTTGCTTCAGTTCTTTTAGTTTATTTCTTTTATTGCCTGTACAGTTTTTATTTTCTTCCCTGCTTTTCCTTTTCTTTGTTGTCTATCGTCTTTGTTTTAGTTTTATTTTGTTGCTTGTGCAGTTTTATTTGCAGTCTGTGCAGTTTTATTTTGTTTTGCTTTAAAGCCTGTGCCTGTCCTTGGAAGCCTGTACAAAGTCCTTTGGCTTCTAAAATTCTATTTTTTAACCTCTCGCCCTGAGCAATCAATGAAAAGTCACCCGCTGAAAAATTGTTTTATTCCTAGTCGATAAATCCTCAATCCAAGTGCCTCCCCATTCTCGCTCATTATTCTAATTGAGATAGTCTCGCTTGCACTAAACTCGTGGAACTATTTTGTTATCCAGGATGAAGGTAGAGAGATGATTGGATCTTTGTGTCTTACTTGCCACACCTTGTTTTAATGATAGAAAAACTCGTTATGTCGTTTAGTTGGAGGAACTCCTGGGAATCCAAGAAAAGTCGAGTTATAAGAGGGGACTATGGTTCATGCAATTATTTGGGTGTCACCAGAGGCTATCAATGCCTAGACTGAAACAGTTCCAGATTGATCAAATATTAAAAGAAAATTGTAATTTCTCTAAGGTCTTCCAGATAGTGATATATTTCAAAAAGAAGAGAGATAAAAAAAAAAGAGATAAGAAAAAGAAAAAAAAAAAAAAGAGTTATATGATCAAAAGAGGCAGCCAATATTAGATTCTGCCCTACAGTTGTAAATTGGGTCGTGTAAATCTAAAGGGTAACTCTGTCTAGGCTGTAAAAGGCTAAACTAGTAAACAGAGCTCTACTCGGTTTCCCCTTTTACAATCTAGAAAAGTTGATTAATCCAAGTTTATCATTCAATTCAGTCATCCTTGAAGAAAGTTCTATACCCTTGTAATTGCACATCATAAATCTTCCTTGAAGTAATCCAGCCTAGTATGTCCTTGGGAAATTTTAACAGCTTGCAGTTAGTAGTCAATTTATTGTGAAGAATGCCTGTGGCAAGGCATGATGCATGGTCTTTTTGTTTTGAAACCATAGTCTTGGGTTCTAAAATAGTGCTACTATTTTACCCGCAGATATCGCCATTTGTTGATAAGCAACACACCCCCACTGAAAAATGAGATTCCATCCTTAGAAAATTATGAACTTCCATTTTTGGCAAGTAGGGACCCTCTTGATCATTTTCTGGTTTTAAATCCAAATTTTGCTTGCCTCCTTTTTAAAGTTGTGCTTTTTCTTCATTCTAGCATTGCCATCTCAGACTTCACTTTTTACATGCTAGAATCATTCATGCACAAGCAAAATCTTGCACCGGTACTCGAGAAAATCCGAAAACAGCTTGCATAATTCACCGAAAAATCAAACTTTCCATTTTTGGTAGTGTCGCGATATCGCGACACTTCCATTTTTCGGAAATGTCGCGATATCGCGACAGTAAGTCAAAATGCGGCTAAGTGCCGTAAAGGTCGCGATTTCGCGACATGTCGCGAAATCGCGACGCTTTTTGGGAGAGAGAAGCAAGTCGGACGGAGGGCGCGATTTTGCGACATGTCGCGAAATCGCGACATGTCGCATTTTCGCGCAGGAGAGAGAAAATGGGCTGCAGGATGAAAAATCGGCTAAGTCAGAAACATGTTCCAAAATCGCGGTCAACGCGGTCAACGCATGCAGGTAAGGGAACTGTCGCGATATCGCGACGTGTTCTAAAATCGCGGCTGAAAATCAAGAAGCGTACGGAGGCCGGGAAGGGTCGCGATTTCGCGACATGTCGCGAAATCGCGACATGTCGCGTTTTCGCGGCCGACGAGGGAGGAAGTTGCCGATGCTCAGACATGTCGCGATTTCGCGACATGTCGCGAAATCGCGACATGTCGCAGAATCGCGAAGGAGAGAGAAAGTCATAGTTGACCTGAAAGTGCATTCCGACGGGAAACATAAGGCTTCCTGGGGTAGCGACACGTGTCAAAGCATGAATGGGACAAACAGAAGCCGACATGCAAGCTTATTTTGCGGATTTAATCTGTTTTTAATGTTTTAAGCTTCCGATTTAATTAAAATGCTAATCTAATGCATCTTTTTGTCTTTCATGCAGGATTCCACCCGGCACTTACGGGACAACCGGGAAAGACCATAAAGGCGAAGATAAAGTGCGGATTTAGTCAAGGACCGCCATGCTAGGAGAGAAGCTGCCGGTGAGAGCATTCAACGACAAATTTATTGCAGACTTGATAGCATGAAGACCATTTCAACTTCGGGATGGATTTACGGAGATCGAATTGATGGAGAAGTGGTGACTCATCCGGCTCACCAACAGAATTAATGAAAGCATTTATTTGCAGATGCGAATGAATGCAAGTTGCATTTTATTTTATCTTCTCCATTTATGGCAGCTGACTGCACAGATTTGCCGAAGGGTTAAGTTCTATCCGGACTTTGATTTTTAAATGGATTTTTATTGTAAAACCCGGGTCCTAGGGTTTAAGTGCGATAAGATTTAGGGTTTGAGCAAGATATTTTGGAAAAGATCATGGTCTGTCCTGAGTCTATAAATACAAATTCTAAATGTAATCGCAGGAGGCTGAGACTTAGAAATAAAGGCTTATAAGCAATTTCTTGCAAATTTTGTGAAATCCTTTGTTTCTGGACTTGGAGTTGATGTGCTTTAGCTTTTCTGTGATAGCATGGCCAGGAGCCTAATCTTTTGCAGAGTGTGATAAGTGTATTTTCTTTTGTTATCCGTTCCATTTAAAGTTTGTTAGATATATGTCGTAGAATCCGCCATTGTCAAGATTAAATATGTCGTTAGGCTTCAGCTTGTTCTATTGTCTCGCTAGGGGAAATTACAGATTTCAGGTGTAAGTTTGTTCTAATTGCTCTGTCTTCACCGTGCGAGCTAGGTCGCCGGTGAAAGATACCAGCTTTAACCACCTGCCCTTGGATTTATGATTTTCTCGCTAGATCCTGTTTCACTCGCCTTGTGCTCTTAGTTGAAAGTGATCTTAGACCGACCGGACACTTTCTTCTCGGGATTTGTTCTCGTTGTGAAGCTGATAGCATAGATAAGATTGACAGTTTGGGTTTACAATTGATGTTTGATAAACTTCTCTTTTTTGCCCTACCCTACCCTCTCTTTGCTTTCCGTGAATGATCCATTTTTATTTTCTTTGTTTGCCTTTTATTTAAATCTGCTGACCCATGAGAGCTAGATCAAAGAATTCAAGTCAAATCTGATTGTCAACAACTTTTGCAACTACTGAACAAGTTCAGGAACCCCCTGTAAGGTAACAGAGCAGTCCATATCGAAATCTATTCCAGAAGTGGAAAAGAGTGAATTGCCATTCGACCCAACTCTGTAACTCGCACCTTGGATAACCAGCTAGATCCTAAAGATGAGTGGGATCAGTCCCGTGGGTGTCTCCGGAGCTTTCCTTGCCTTCATCCTTTTTCTCGGGGTGTGCATGAAAGCCGGACCAACAGGTTCTTGTTGAGAATTTTGAGCCTGTTGTCGGGTAACGACTCCAATGGTACCTACAATGTTATATTGAAGACGCTGAACTAGTCTCGGTCGAGCATTTATGGCTTGTTCATTAGGGAGGAATTGATTAGAAGAGGGTCGAGTAGTAACTCTTCTAGGAAATGGTTCTTTTGGAACCATAGCATCTGTGATAGGTTGAATAGGATCTGATTCATTTTCAGAACTATTCGATTGGTTTGAGGTGATGTCTATTTCACTTTCGATGATCTGATTCTATATCACTAGAATCTAGAGTTTGAATATTATGTAGGGGCCTGGTCGTGACTAAGGATAAGGTTGTGTCAAATATTTGAGGATCCTGAACAAGTAATTGTCCGCTAATAGTTCCTACATATCGGGTAGGAGGAGGAACATTATGATGTTCGATTTGATTGGCCACCTCTTTACCATGTCTTGGTAAAGGGTGTTGAAATATGTCTAATGATTGATTAGCATTTTGATTTTGATTTTGGGGAATGGTCTTTTGAGGATTATTAGGAGCATTTTGTTTAGGTTGGAAGGCTTGCACCTCCATTTCATTATTATCAATCAAATCTTGTATTTTATGTTTCAACCTTTTACAAGCGTTGGTAGAGTGTCCAGGTCCTCTATGGAAATCACAGTGTAAGTCAACTCTGTATCCGGGTATAGTTGGATCGGGTTCCCGGATAGTCGGTAATTGGATCAAACCTCTTTCGAGTAATTGAGGTAAAATAGTTGATAATGGTTGATTCAATCTAGTAAATTCTCGAGGAGGTTTATCAAGAGGTTTTAATATAAATTTTTCTGTTGTCTTCGTTGCATTGATATTAGCAACATTTTTGCTGTCAGTGACTCCGTCACCTACAACTTGTTTGTTTTTATATTGATTTCTGGATGTTTTCTCATCATCCTTCTTCCTAAGTTGGCCTCTCCTAATGAGGGCATCTTCTACTCTTCGAGCTAAATCTATAGCTTGATCGAAGGTAGTTAAAGTAGCAGTTGATAGCTCATAAGATATTTGTTCTTGTAAATTATTGATAAAAATGTCCAACATTTCCCTATAAGGTAGCACAAAGTGCAGTTTTCCCGTCAACTGCCTCCATCTAGCTAAGAAATCGGCAAAACATTCATCCTTGTCTTGTTTTAAGTTGTATAAATCTTTAATGGTTACATGCCTCTCGATGTAGGCACTAAATTGATGGACAAAAGATTCAGCTTGTTTCTTCAAAGTTTCTCAAAGAATGAGTGGGCAATTGATAGTACCACTCTAATGCCATTCCACCTAAACTTTTTGGGAACATTTTTAGTAATAGCAAGTCATCATGTGATATATCATGACATGCTATCCTAAACATGCGAAGATGCTCTATGGGATCTTCGGTTCCTTTATATATAGGCAAGATGGGCATGGGAAAATGCTTAGGGTATGGTTGTGCTACAACTATGGGATCCAAAGGTTGACTACATATCTCTCGATAATTGTACGAGGGACGATAGGGATCTATCTGGTCCATACGCGAAGCTAACTGTTTCACCATGGCTTCCAGATTACTAGTTTGCCCACCATATTGGTTCGGTAGGGCATTGATATGGGATTTGTGAGCATATGATGGAGGGACATGAAGATTAGATGCTATGTTGCTATTGTGTAAATTGTTGGTAGGAAAGGTGTTATGAAGGAATTTTGAAGTTGTATTATGTTGTATTCCGGATTGTTGAAAATTGGTGTTTGGCTTCATTTTAGGTTTTTGTTTACTTGAAGCATATTGATCAATAGTTTGGCGAAGTAAAGTAGTGAAGGAAGTTTTCTTTTGTGTGGGAATGATTTTAGGCTCAATAACAGGTTCCTTAGGAGGTTGGGTAACCTGTTGTTTTGGCATGTTTTGAATCATAGTGACCATATCTCTATTGGATGGTCCAACCTTATCACTTTCTTGATCAATGAAAGACAAGGGATTAGTGCGCACATCAAACATATGTTCCATGGCTTCTTGAGTGTCACTAATTTGCCCTTTATCAATACGAACTGCCATATTAAGAGCACCAATGTTATTATTGAAAAATTTCTAGAAATGATCTACGTTGTCAAAAGCAATAGTTCCATCTGGAGCTACTCTAGGGGATGAGGATCCATCCTCTTTAACATTTTCTTCTTGTTCATTGTCTTCACCTAGGTCATCTTCTGGTTGATCTAGAGTTTCTCCTTCCGAAATTGGATCTTCAGGAAGGACATTTGGGTTTCTAGTTTTATCTTCTAACCAATCTTCTTCTTCTCCTTCAGTTTGTTTACCATTCCTAAGTTTAGGCATTGTGCTTAAATTTAGATTTCAGCAAATATATATATATATATATATATATATATATATATATATATATATATATATAGCAACAAGCTTAAGAGGTATATATTAATTATATACCTACTACAATATTTAAAGTGAAATGTTTTGGTTTTTTTTTTTTTGTTATGTTTTTTTTTAGTTTTTCTTGTTTTGTAATAAATTTGTAAAGATAACAAACAACACAATAAATGCAAGAAATAAAATACTGAAAGTAATGATCTAGTTTTCTATAAACAATTTATAAATATCATTAATGGGCTCAAGTTCTTCAGGAGTCATGAAGTGTTCTTCTTCAAATTGAAAATTTTCTTTCAAAAATTTAATGAAAAGAGCTATAGAAATACCATGTATTTCAGATTCTGGTTGATAATAATAATTCTCACGACAATATTCATGATACAACATAGCTCTATGAATTCTGTTCCATATTCTTCTAATCATAAGATCAGTTTCTTGGGATTCTATATGAACTAGAAATTGGCGTACCACAACTGTGTTCTTGAGGTATTCCTCGAAAGTGAAAAATTTTGAAGACACAAGAGCTCTCCTATAAGCTAACCATCTATGGCAGGCTCTCTGAAGTTCATGATAAAAGACGAGTTGATGAGGATCCAGGATTCTATCTAGGACAAGCCTCTTGATTTGTTTAAGTTTTGTTGACCTAGATGAAATGACACTTAGTCTTCTATCAAGTTCATCCCACAAAAGTTGATTTCTATCTGTTTCAGGCACACTAAGCACAAAATTGATTTCTATGGCTGCCAATTGGTTTTCAACATTTATAGTAACTGCTAATATTTTCTTAGGAGCTACCATCTAAACATGATATGCAACTTATTAATTTTAGATGATTTGAAATGCATCTATGTTTTGGTTGTTTTATTTTTTTATTTTTATTTTTGTTTTCAAAAGGTTTTAAATGCATTCACGTCGGGTTCACCAAAATGTATCGCTCCAAATTTTTCGCATCCTTACCTTCAGGCTATAGGATCCGTGCCCGAAAGGGGGATGGGAAAAGGATGGCATGGTACCTCAGACTGAGAGGCCTTGCGAAGGTCCCGCCTCTCGGGGGAGGTGTATTATGGTGATTTTTCGACGGATGGTGGGGTTCACCAGGAAACGTTTGAATGGCAGTTTCCATGCCTAGGTTGGGAATGTGTTTAATGTGTTCAGTTTTAGCCTTAAACATCCAAGTCCTAGGTTTGGCCAAATGAATCTAAGTTGTTCTATTATGAAAATGCAGACTAAATGAATACAGAGAACAAAATTAGACAGAAAACAGAGAGAAAGGGCTAAATTACAGAGTCATACCTGATCCGGATGTCTGATGGAGATTCTGATTCTTGAAGCAGTCAGGATCGCCTCTAATTTGACAGGATCATCTGCTATCAGACAAGATCATCTGAGATCTGACGAATTTCAGACGAATTCGTCAGAGACCTGCAAATAGAGAAATAGGTGCAAAACACAGAAAATGCAACTATTCTATCATAGAAAAATAGTGTAAAATACCAATAACAATATCAAAATGAAAATTATAAATAGAAACATGAATGCATTATACTGATTTAATGATAATTATAACTTAATTATGCATTTGATCTAGATGGGTGAACTCCAAGATGCAAAATAATAAGAAATAAACTTAGATTTAACTAAATGCAGAATAATGTAGCAGAAAAGGGATGAAGAAATGCAAACTCTGGGCACTGATTGCCCCCAATGTGGACTACAGTCGAAATCGTCTCTGATTCGACAAGATCACCTCCGATCTAAATAGGATCGTCTACGACGATGTAAGCTTGCTTCGGCTGAAAAATACTAAGGTACCTGCAACAAAATTTGGATAGAATAAGTGCAAATAGTAATTTAGGATGTCTAGTGCGTGTAGAATTCAAGTTATAGGGATTTTCAGCCAGGGGGATGCTAAGGGGAGGGCTTAGGATTAAATATGCTTAGGAGGGAGGTTAGGAGGTTGGAGATCATCCCTATTTGGGAGATCTCCAACGGGGAGGGTCTCTAACAGCACAGACACGCTTCTGCCTGGATTAGAGATGTCGTTGGAATAGAAGCTAATTGTGAAAAATTAGTTTTGGGACAAGATCGTCTGGACGTCCTAGCCTAGACGAAATCGTCCGATCTGAGGCGATATCGTCTGATCGACGACGATATCGTCAAATGGTCAAAACAAACTCTAAAAATGATGCGGGAAAGGAGGAAACGAATTAAGCGGCGGTTTGGGAGCGGTTTTGGAGGTTAAAATTTGAATTTGAATATTTACTAGAGTAAATGTAATTATTAAGGTTTTACTGCGCCAATTTTAGGGTGCTACATATATATTTATATATATATGCAACAAGCTTAAGAGGTATATATCTTAATTATATACCTACTATAATATTTAAAATGAAATGTTTTGGTTTTTGTTATGTTTTTTAGTTTTTCTTGTTTTTTATTTATTTTTATAACAATATTATAAAGATAACAAATAGCACACAAAACGCAAGAAATAATAATAATGAGAGCAATGATCTATTTTTCTATAAACAATTTATAAATATCATTAATGGGCTTGAGTTCTTCAAGAGTCACGAAATGTTCTTCTTCAAATTGAAAATTTTCTTTCAAAAATTTGACAAAAAGTGCTATAGTGATTCCATGTATTTGAGATTCTGGTTGATAATAATAATTCTCACGACAATATTCACGATATAACATAGCTCTAGGAACTCTGTTCCATCTTTTTCTAATCATAAGATCGGTTTCTTGGACTTCTATATGAACTAGGAATTGGCATACCACATCTGCGTTCTTGAAGTATTCCTCGAAGGTGAACAATTCTGAAGACACAAGAGCTCTCCTATAAGCTAACCACCTATGGCAAGCTCTCTGAAGTTCATGATAAAAAATGAGTTGATGAGGATCTAGGATTCTATCTAGGGCAAGCCTTTTGATTTGTTTAAGTTTTGTTGACTTAGATGAAATGATACCTAGTATTCTATCAAGTTCGTCCCACAAAGGTTGGTTTCTATCTGTTTCAGGCACACTAAGCACATAATTGATTTCTATGGTTGCTAATTGGTTTTCAAAATTTATAGTAATTGCTAGTCTTTTCTTAAGAGCTACCATCTAAACATGATATGCAACTTATTAGTTTTCTAATGATTTTAAATGCATCTATTTATTTATTTATTTTTTGTTTTCAAAAGGTTTTAGTTTCACGTTGGGTTCACCAAAATGTATCGTTCCAAATTTTTCACACCCTTACCTTTAGGCTATAGGATCCGTGCCCGGAAGGGGGATGTGAAAAGGATGGGACAATACCTCGGACTGAGAGGCCTTGTGAAGGTCCCACCTCTTGGGGGAGGTGTATTATGGTGATTTTTCGACGGATGGTGGGTTCACCAGGAAACGTTTAGTGGCAGTTTCCATGCCTAGGTTGGGAATATGTTTGATGTGTTCAATTTTATCTTTAATCATCCATAGCCTAGGTTTGGCCAAATTAATCTAAGTTGTTCTATATGAAATGCAAATTTAAATGAATACAGAAAGCATAATTAATATAAAACACAAAGAATAATTTAAGTGAAGAAATCCATACTTGGTTCTAGATGTCTGATGGAGATTTTGACTTTTGAAGCAGTCAAGATCGTCTGGAAATTGACAGAATCATCTCCTATCTGACAGGATCATCTGAGATCTAATGAATTCATCAGACAAATTCGTCAAAGACCTATAAACAGAGAAATAGATACAAAATACCAAAATTGCAACTATTCTGATAAAGGAAAATGATATGAAACAATAATAAGGATGTTAATAAGATAATCCCGAAAGGAAATGCAAGTAAATTATGATTCTTTAATAGCTAATCATGATCTTATTATGCAATTAAACTATATGGGTGAACTCCAGGATGCAGGATAACATGAAATAATAATAAAACTGACTAAATGTAGAATAAAATAGCAGTAAAATATAGGAAAAGCACAAACTCTGGGCACTGATTGCCCCCAATGCAGACTGCATTCGAAATCATCTCAGATTGGTACGAAATAATCTTGAATTGGACAAGATCTTCTGCGATGATCTGAGCTTGCTCCGACTGAAGAATGACAAGGTTCCTGTAAGAAAATTTGGAAAGCACAAATGCAGATGGTAATCCATGGTATTCTAATGCGTGTAAAAATCAAGTTACAAAAAAATTCAGCCAGCCAGGGGAATGTCAAGGGGGGTCCTAAGGTTTAAATAGGTTTAGGAGGGAAGTTGGGAGGTTGGAGATCATCCTAATTTGGAAGATCTCCAACAGGGGAGGTCTCTAACGGCACAGACACGCTTCTGCCCAACTTAGAGACGTCATTGAAACAAAGGCTAATTATGAAAAATCAGTTTTGGGACAAGATCATCTGGACATCCTAGCCCAGATGAAATAGTCCGATCTGAGGCGATATCGTCTGATCGGCGACGATATCGTCAAACGGTCAAAACAAATCCTAAAAATGGTGCGAAAAATGAGGAAATGGGTAGCAGGCGGTTTTGGAGTGGTTTTGGGGTTGAATTTTTGAATTTGAATTATTACTAAGGTAATTTAATTATTGCTAAGTTTTACTGCGCCAATTTTAGGGTGCTACACATAGGATGGAATAGTTGTTGGTACAACCATATTTTGAAAAATCTAACCCCATCCTTATGCATTTGTAGTTTATACTATTTATTTTTCTCCATTGCAATAAAGGAAGTGGAGGATATCCTAGGTTTAGCTCCTAAGGTAAATACATTAGTGAGGAGCTTAAGCATAAGATAGAACAATACTTGGACTTTGAAATTTTGAATTACCTTTAGATAAGGGTTATAGCATTGGGAAATTTATAATATAAGCTCAAGATAAGGATGTATAGACCTATAAATATATGAAGATAAAAATGAGTACCATGCAAATGAACCTAGGTTACTAGTTGACATTCCTTGTGCTCATTGCTCGATAGCTTCTTAAAGATTTTTTTCTTAGCCTACAAAGTGATTTATCTATCCCAAATTTGACAACTATGGTCTTGCAATATTTTATTTTATTTTTGGATTTTTTGGGTACTTGTTACTTGCTGGGTAGAGGCCTTTGTGTTATTGACCATTGCTACTAATTTTGCACCATAGTATTTTTTTTTGGCATTGTGTTGATTATTTTTATTTTTGTTTGCATAATTTTTGTTTAGAAAACTTTGCCAAATTGTGAGTTCTTAGCAATTTTGTAAACTAATATCTTTTTGGAGTGTTCATTTTATTAGCATGAAACTAGAAATTGAGCATTTAATGTGATGGATGGGGTATATGTTTTTGCCTTTTCTTGAGAATCAACTTTTGCATTTTGTAAAGTCATGCAAACGATTTTGCATGTAAGTTGGATTATGGTTGTTGTGTTTGTCTAGTTAATGGATGTGCAATATTTATAAATTCTTATTAGTTGGCTTTGGATTTGGCCAATAAACTTTGAGCTTATTTCAAAATTTTTGTGGTTTATTTACTTTTTGTATTTCTATGTAAATATAATACAGAGGGTGGTGGCACCCTAAACAAAGCACTTTAAATGTAGTCCATTTATTTCTATAAAAAAAATTGACCATTGAAATTTGATAGCTCGTATATGTTATGTTTGCATTTTGCAGCTATGTCATATGGCCCAGACCAAAATGAGTCAAATTTTTTAATGATTCATTGGTTTTTATTTATCTTCGTCGCATTTGAGTACAAGGTTGTCAATTTGATAATCATCAAATATGACTTTCTTATCAAACAAATGTTTCATTTATTTCGAATGATTTTGAAAATTACTACAATATTTTTCTCTATTCCTCTAAAAGTAAATGTTGTGCTATTTCAGCCTTTGTTGCTCAAATATCTAGGATTTTTTCTCGGTCTATTAATTTCATTTTAGGCAATTCAAGATGTAATGGGAGAATGACTTCTTTTTCATAAACCAATAAATAAGACAAAGCTCCTAGTCTTTTTTTATTATTATCTAGTCTACTCATAATGCTTGATCAAGTAACAAATGCCAACCTTTTTTGTTCTTGCTGATGGTCCTTTTGATAATTCTTAACAAATTCTTAAAAGTGGATTTGGCCAATCTATTTTCCTGTGGATAGTAATTTTATGATGCTTTTAAGTAAATGCCATATTTAATTGCAAAATTATTGAATTTTACCCCTATAAAGGTAGGTCCATGATCAGTTATTAGAGTATTTGGGATACCAAATCTTGTGATTCGTATTTCTAGGAACTCAATTATCGTATCTTGATTAGCTAATTTTGTAGCTACCACTTTTGTCCACTTGGTGAAATAATCAGTTGTTAAAATATACTCATGCACTATTGATTAACTTGGGTTTGTAACTTAGATGAAGTATACTCCCCATTTTTGAAAGGTTTCTTCCATTGTAATTGGTTTTAGTGAGAGCATGGGGTTTTTATTTCTTTCGATAAATTGTTGAAATTTTTTGCATGCTCTAGATATCTTAAAATAATCTACAAATATGGTGGAAAATAGTATCAAACTCAAATAATTTTGGTAATGGCACTTTATTCTATGTAATATCCTCTAGATAATCACATATGAAACTCTCTTAGCACCTTTTTGACTTGTTTTGGCTTTATGCAATGGAAGAGAACTCCATAAAAATTATTTTTGTATAGTCCTTCCTACAATAAGATGTATTCAATACTTGTAAGCTATACCAGCATCTTTGTGAAGAATTTAGTCCCTCGAGGTATCTACCCATTCAAAAAAAATTTATTAACTTGTTCAAATTATTTCATGTTTTTCTCATATTCTAAGCCTATCTCATTGTTGTCTTCTATACATAATAATTGTACTTTGGTGTAGTAGTTAGTTGTTGATAGAAGGATCTATATTTCACCAGTTTAGTAGGGCATATCTCAATATCATATTCTTATATTTTAGTAACCTATCTGACTATTTTTTCTCCTAATTTTTCTTGAAGGATAAAATTTCTAACATTTGCATGAACTACATAGACTATAGTTTTACTCTAAGATACATAATGCCTAATATTTTTTAGTGACTTCATGAAAGTGAACACCTATTTTTCTATGAAGTTGTAGTTATTTTGATGATAATGTAATGTTTGACATAGGAAATATTAGAGCATATTACATCATTTGGGTCATGTAAATGTATCACCTTTGATACATAGCTAGAGTAGAAGATTATTCTAGGGGGTAGTTAGCTAGTTACTTCAAGTAATGTAATAAATGCATAAGTATCAATGTGCAAGTTGTAAATGTGCAAGGTGTCCACTTGTACAACTAGGTAGATTGTTGGCCAAAGAATCCATATTCCTATATAAATGCCCTCTTAGTGAGTGATTATATATCATTGTAGGTAATAGTAGGTATAGAGGTTATATCACCATATAGATTGGTGATGGAGTAAAATGTAGTTCTTTAACATCAATAATAAAGTGTTCATTCCTCCATACTATATTGTAATATTTTTATCACTTTCAATTGATAACATATTTCAGAATTATTGCATAATTCCATTATATTACACTTTTGCATATCTTACATCTTGTTATTGCATTCTCCCATAGTATATATTATCAAAATCTAATAGTGGTATCAGAGCCACAATAGATCAATAGGTTAAGGAGATCCCAAAGAGAGATAGAGAGGAAAAACAAATCTTAGTTCCAAAATTTATAAGATTGCATTTGGTTAGTATTTCCACATAGTTATAGAAAATTCATGAAGACTAGGACTCAACATTCATTCCACTAGATTGACACAACTAGTGAAGATTCGTCATTGATAAATTTATAATTTTCATCCTAATACTTTGTTTTAGAAAGAGGAGATTCAAAAAATTTGGGAAGCTTCCTAAAAGAGAGCTAGGAAGAATATCTTCTTAGAATAAACCTAGAACCTAAAGCAAAGAGGAGATTTTAGGAACCTGAAGGAAGTCTTATTGTAAACCTGCAAGTTTTAGAAGAGAAGTTCCTAGAAGCCTTGATCTAGAAGAAAATGCCATAAAATCCTTGATCTAGATTTGAGGAAGATATTGTAGAGAAGAGTCCTAGAATATTAGAGCTTGGTGATCTCCATAGAATACTGAAGACATGCAGATTATAGAAGACAAGAAAAATGCTAGAGCAACCTTAGTGTAGACTAAAGAGACTCCATAATAGATTCCATAAAAATATATAATATTGGTGATATCTAACAAATATTATAGATTGTAGATTGAAGACTTCTTCTAGAAGAAGCTGAAGAATACCCACATAAGGTCTCATTGAAGAACTTCTAATCTTGGAAGATTGAAGAAGGAATAGCAAGATCTTGTACTTGATTCTAGAAGTAGAAAATTTTAGAGATCCAAGAAGAATATCTCATTATCAACACTTCCATAATAGAAGGTTGAAGGAAATGTATCATTTGAAATACAAGAGAAGTAATATTGAAGACCTTGGAGAGGTCTCAAGGAGAAACAAGGAGAAGGCTTAGAGAGCCTTGTTTTAAAGCTCGTTGAAGCATCATCGAAGGAGTTCCTAGAAGAAATCATTAGAGAAATTAACTACCAATGATAAGCTCTTGATAGAGAAGAAATTGGGATAATTTTCACCATCTAACAACAAGCCCAAAAGAAGAAGAATTTGGCAAGGAGTGCTAAATCCCAAAGTAGAATATTCAAGACCTCAAAAATTTTAGATTCTTGAGAAGAAAGCCCTATTTGAATTCATAAATCAACAAGGAGGTTGGAGGAGAATTTAAATATAAGAAACCTACCAAATCCAAGAAGAATTGGATATTGCATTTCATAGCTAAGAAGGCACATTTCAGAGAGAGGGATTTGTTGGATTCATATCAAAATACTAAAAGGATTCTTGAAGGATAACATTTTAGTAGATAAATTATCTGCTAGAAGGTAGAAATCAAGACAAAATTACTAGATATAAAACTTTGGAGGTCTAGGATACATCCTTAAGGAGAAGTTGAATCAATCTACTACAATTTCAAGGCAAGAAATTAAAATAGTTCATAGCTGCAAGCAACCACAATTCAAGATAGAAACTTGGTGAGTCAAATCATCAAGATATTCATCATCTTAAAAGTTTATAAAAGGTAAGAAACTTAGGTGCAAAAGGGTTCATTACTTGAACACTTATTTGGATTACAACTTAGCTTCATTAAGAACCTTATTAGAATGCAAAAGTTACAAATTAGAAGGTTGTATTTTAAGTCTTCAAATGAAGTGCAAAAGTTAGTTACTGTTAAGGGTTATTACATGCACATTGAATAGGAGTTAGATACATCATTTCTAACTATAGATGATAATACTACATTAAGTTGCAGATACTATAGAGAATTATTTAGGAGTTAGAATTAGTGCATATTACAAGTTACTGTTAAGGAGTAATAAGAAGATTGGATTTGCACTTTATTAGTTTCTCTTAAATCTTATGAGAATTGCAATAAATATTTTAGTGAGAGTGAAAATTAGTTCAAAAATGATTACCTCTACTATCATATTGCTTATATGATTATTAACTTGAATTCATTGTTACTAACTATCCAAGTGAATGGATTAAATACTAGTATTGTCTAATAAGAAAGGTAATAACACATTACTCTCAAGAAGTAAGAGCAAGTAGCAGCCATATCCAACAAGCAAGGGAAAATATTTGAATCACTCTACATAAGTCCTCAAGCTATACAACGAGGAGCCTTCATATCAAAGGAGGAAATAGCATTTGAAAGAGACAAGAAACACACTAAACTTTGGTGTAAAATAAAATATCTTATTCATAATACATTGGAGCACTATATACCTATAAAAGAGGATAGATTATTGAGTTCCTCAAGACACTTAACATAGAAGATGTTCTACATCTATTACTAGCATATCAACGAAGGCAGAAAAGAAGCCATTTTAGGGTTTACAAGAACCAGGTTTTAGGTGTATAGGAACACCATTCAAATTGTAAAAGTAAGTGGTCTCAATAATCATCCACAACAACGAGTATCTACAAGTGTCAAAACCAAAAAATGGATAACATATTAGGGGAGCTATCATTTACCAGAACACAAATCATTACAGGAAAGAGAAAAAGAGCTTTAGCTAATACAAAATGTGCATTATCATGAGTGAACTACCAACCAAGAGTAGCACCATAGAATCATCCTTGAAGAACCTTGTCATTTCCATCAAACCAAGATCCAAAATCTTGAGAAGAATATCACTTAGTTGTGCCTGAAGGAAGTGTTTAAGAACAAGAAAATAGCTAGGTATATGTTGGAAAAAGAAATAGATAGGGAGAAATATGTTGGAGAGAAGCGTCTCATGCAAAACCACCACTTGTTACTACTAATAGAAGTGTTTATATTCCCTAACACCCTCAAGAAATAAAATGCTCACTCCTTGAGTGTTAGAATAATCATCATTGTCGTAGATGGATGTTAGAGGGTATCATTATCATAAAGAAGCATTATAGCATCTTGAAGCTATGTAGGTATAATTTTAAAGAGTGTTGAAGCTCACAAGACATGTGGACATCGTCTCAAGAGGCGTTGATAGTATCTCAAGAATATAAAAACTCATGCCACATGAGAGTCATCAAAAGAAATCACATATACATAAATCCAAGATGAAAGAAGACAATCACAATTGGAGAGAATATTACAAAATACAAAGCACATTGTAATTAGAGTCAAAGGAGGTAGCAAAGGACTATCATAAACCAATGTTGTTAAGGAGCATTGAATGCTCAAAATAATAATCAAATACCAATGCCATTTGGAGAGAAAATTAAGCAAAATATCAAGAAATAATAACAAAATTGAAGCATGAATACTGAAGAAGAAGCATGCAGATTCTATAGCCGAGTAAGGTTAGAGTAGGAGCGTTGAATGACCATCTACACACAAAATCTAGATATGTTGAGATTCAATGAAAAATAGTGAGCGTCAAGCAACACGATGTGCGGCATTGATAAGGTAAAATCAATACTAAAGTTGCTTGCTTTAATTAAAAGACATTTGGAGTTATAAGGGATATAATCAATTTACTATTGCATTGGAATAACAAGCATTTACCAACATTAGTAAATTATAAAGCAAGCTTAAATTGAAGGCATTAGAATATTCTCATATTTGCAAATAACCAAGTAGGAGATATAAGGTTGTCAACCTTGGTTAATTCAATATTAATTTGCAAATATAATTATTTTCTAATATTCCAAAGATAGGGAGTTATAAGGCATACTACTTCAAACTATATATATATATATATACTTGGAATTTAGAAAATTGATCTATTGAATAGAGAAGCAAATCTATTGCTTGCACATAGAGTTGGAATTAATTGATAATACTTTTCTCATACTTAAACTAAGGAGACAATAAGAGGTCCAACTATAAGAACTCTATTAGAGCATTATAAAAGAAAAGGTAAATTAGAAGTTGATTATTATTTTCAAAATATTAAAAAATCAACTCATAAAATGAGCTAAATATTGCTAAGATTTATAATAAATTCTATAGCATATGCTAAATTACTTAGGAGATATTTTTTTTTGGTAGATAAGATACTATAGCATTAATACCGGGTTTTACAGGTTGACCCAAAACCTTTTACAAAAATCAGCCCAGGGCTATTGATGAACATATCCTTACTAAGGATCCTATATATGTAAAATCTACATGCCGCCAAAGCCATTACATCCGATAAGGCACATAGTCTGTTATAAAAAAGAAACTTCCCATACAACATTTTGGGTATATGCCAAGAAAACACACATGCATCATAATTACAAAAAATAAACAGACACGGGTCCCTTCCTTGAGACAATGGAGAAACAAAAAGCTACAGACACACATAGCAGAGTAATGAAAAAAACTCCCACAAGCTCTGTATTGATAGTTACTTTTAATAATTCTTTGGTAATTGCTTTCTTCCGTATATGACATGCTTTGGTACCACATACTATCTTGGCCAATCAACCTTGGAGAAGTGAACCTGCTGGCTAGATTTATGGCGGTGGCTATCTGGTGGTCCATGTGGCTTTGGTTCAAAGTCTTATATTGTCGTTTCTTTCCTTCCCTATGATTATCAACCAACCTCAAATTACTAATATGACTAGGAGCTATGTTATCTAACATGTGATTGTCCCCATTAGTCTTTGTGGTATTTCCAAGCAGCATCCACGAAGACTGATAGCTCGGATAATTTTTATTGTGAGTCCATTTCAAAAAAGATACGGGAATACTCCTAGCCTTCAAACTTATAGTGCCTTCCCTGTTGGTAAATTCGACTATCATTATTGGAATTCTTGTTGAATAATCTCCTCTACTTCACTTGGGACACCGTGTTCCCATTTGAAAATTTCATCACCATCGACACCCAAATTGGCCAACTTATCAACAATTTTTTTAGCTTCTCGAAAGACATGTTGGGATTTTCTGTCCTGTCTTCCATGGAAAAGGATCCTAGCCTCTTCAACAATTGTTTTAATCCTCCAAGGAGGTGTTTTACAATTATTGAGGAGATTTATAACATGCATAGAGTCTCCTTCTACGATCAAATTGCCTTCTAAGTCTTGAGTCATTTGAAGGCCTCTCCACATAGCTCTAGCTTCAGCTTCATTGTTTGTCCTTGTTCCCAAATATTCAAAAAATGTAAGTATCATATTCCCATTATGATCTCACAATATGCCACTAGCGCTTGCTCTACCAAGATTTTCCTTAGTTGTTCCATCAAAATTAATCTTAAACCAACCCGTAGGAGGTGGAGACCACTTAACATTGGCTCTGGGGTTGACTACCCTAGGCAAAGACTCATCTAACAAGATTAATATTAAATATTGAGCAACCATGGTCTCCTGCAGATGAGGTTTATAGCTATCAAAAGGGATAAGGTTCACATTCTCATTGGAAAAGGATAGGATCCTGGCAATGATAGTTTGATGATCATGGATAGACTCATTAAAGACTCTATGGTTCCTTTATAACCACACCTGCCAAAGATAGTGATTGAGACAAATTTTCCACATGTATCTAAGTATTTGGCTTGAAAAGGGGTAAGGCCACTGGATGAACAAATCAAGTACGATGGCTGGTTTAACCCATGAAATATTGAAGCCCTGAAAAACCCCACTTAGGACAGTCAAGGAAAAAGGGCACTCAAGGAAAATGTGATAAATGGTCTTCCAATTAGCCTTACACAGATAACAACGATTAGTGATACAAATAAATTTATGCATCATATTATCAATGGTTAGAATTCTTCCTTGGATAACCAACCACGAAAAGACTACAATTTTTGGAATTAAATTTTTTATCCAAACTAAGTCCTTTTGGAGGACAAAATCCTTGTCATCAAGCATAAGCTTGTAAGCTGATTTAACATAGAACTGCCCATTTTCCTTAGGAGCCCAGGTCACTTGATCTTCCTTGGGTCTCATGGGGATAAAATGTTGCCCGAGAATGTTACAAATATCATTTGATTCTGCTTGAAATCCCTGAATTCTTATTTGTTTCCACTTCATTCTACCTCTGTCCTTAACCATATAATCGGAGACTTTTCTACCAATGATTTCTTCTGTGATACCTCTGATTCAGGCTAAGTTAGGATATTGCGTCAGTGGTTCATCCTTAGCCCACCTATCATTCCAGAAATTTATCCTCTCACCATTGCCTAAAACCCTTCTTAAACCTTTTTTGATGATTTCCTTACAATTAAGAATTTCTTTCCAAAAAGCAGAACCTCTGATTGGAATTGAGTCACTTAGAAATTCCATATTTTGAAGATACTTTCGTTTGATGATAGCTGTCCATTCATTTTCTTCACCAGAAATGAGACGCCATGCCTGCTTATAAGGAAGCCTACAAAACCTAAATTCCAAGAAAGGTTTTATCAAATTAGTTCACATATCTAGGGATTCATAAGGTGGAACATAAAAACCATCATGACTACAAAAAAAATCATCCTCATAATTGCTTAAGGGTACAAATTACTTCTCATGGAAGAACAAAGTCAGAGCCATTCTGATATTTGAAAAACTTTGGAAAATTGTTAAAGGGACAAAAACTAAACCAACTTTAGGAGATAAGAAGAGTGATGCTAAGGCACTAATGATAATAACCTTCACCATAATATATGAGATACAGGCTTACATTAGCTCAAGGAACATCTAAGGATGCTTGGACAACCTTAGAGAAAATATTTGAAGGGAAGAATAAAGCCACCATCCTAAACCTTCAAATCCAATTACATTTCCTAAAAATTAATAGTGGTGAAAGTAAAGAACCATCTTAAGAAATATAGCAGATATTAAAGATAAATTATTAAAATTAGGAGAAGAGGTTAAAGATAAATTTCTTGTTCAAGTAACCTTGAGAGCACTTCCAGATAGCTACAAGCATCTAGTTACATCTTTACAGGTTCTAAGTAAAGATACAAGATTTGATGAACTAATCAACATTCTTCAAGAATATGAGGTAGAAAATACTATGAAATATGAAATGACTAACAATGCATTGGTATCAAAATATAATCCATAGGGGAACATTGCTTCATCTTCAAAAGGTTAAAAACCATAGAAAAATAGATATTATCAGATATGCAAGAGAAAAGGGTATAACACCAGTTACTGCAAATTCAATACAATAAATAATAATCAAGGAAACCATATGAACTATGGAAGCCAACCAAATAGAATATTCCAACCAAGGAAATATAAAAATAATCCTCGACAACAAAAATTTTAGCATCAAAACAATTATCCACAATTGGAATATTAAGAAGGGAATAAAAAATGACATCTACCTTAGATAATTGAAGAAATTGAAGAACTAGAAGATACTATTGATGATCAAGAAGTAAAATCTCTTACAATGAGAGTAACATATTATGAAGACACTAACTACTTTCTTGAATAATGTATAGAAAAATGAGAAGAAGATCCATATTGAATAATAAGGTCTTCAATACCCAAATAATGTAATACGAGAGGGTGTTAGAGTATATTACATCATTTGGTTCATGTAAATGTACCACTTTTGGTGCATAGCTAGAGTAGAATATTACCTTAGGGGGTTGTTAGCTAGTTACTTCAAGTAATGTAATAAATGCACAAGTGTCAATGCAAGGTGTTCCCTTGTACAACGAGGTAGACACTTGTGCAAGGTGTCCCCTTGTACAACTAGGTAGAGTGTTGGCCAAGGAATTTATCTTCCTATATAAAGGGCCTCTTAGTGAGTGATTATATATTATTGTAGGTAGTAGTAGGTATAGTGGTTATGTCACCATATAGATTGGTGATGGAGTATAATGTAGCTCTTTAACATCATTAATGGAGTGTCCATTCCTCCATACTACATTGTAACATTTCCATCACTTTCCATTAATAGCATATTTTAGTATTATTGTAGAATTATATTATATTACATTTTTGCATATTTTGCATCTTGTAATTGCATTCTCCCATTATCAAAAGATAACAAGAAATACACTGGGTTTTATCCTTGATTATCATCTTTCCTAGTCAAAACTATAGCATAGCTATCCTCAGACCCATACACATATAGAATGAAGTCTTTGCTAAAATTTGGGTTGACCAAGATTAAAGCCTTTGTTATAGCTTGTTTTATTAGTTCAAATTATTTTCTCCTTTCAAGGGTCCATTTAGATGATGTGTTTTTATTTAATATTTTTGTCATAGATTTGAATATTTACACAAAGAAATAAAATTTTGGACGAATTTGATCTGCCCAAAGAATGATTGCAAATCCTTCTTGCTAAGGGGGAGTGATAAGGCTAGAATAACCTAGATTATTTTTGGATAAATGGACATTCCTTGTTTATAGATCATGCATCACAATATTTTTCTCTCATGCATAGAAAATATTGATTTTTTTGGATTCAATGATATTCTAAACTTGCAACTTTTTCGTAAGACCATATCTAAATGCTCTAAGTGATTTTTCTTGTCATGAGAGAAAATTATCATGTCATATACATATAGTAGGATAATTTTATCAACCAAATCATCGAAAGTGAATTCCATCATATGCTAGAAAGTTGCTTTGGCATTAGACAAACCAAACAATATTCTTTGGTACATGAATGTTCTCCATTTGGTGGTGAATGTTGTTTTGTGTTGATATTCATCTTTTACCCATATCTGATTATATCCTTAAAACCATAAAGGAGTGAAAATATTTCTACTCCCACTACAACCTACAATATTTGATTGATTTGTGGTAAATGATAATTATCTTTCAATGGAGATTTGTTTAGATTCCAAAAGTTGATGCAAAGGTGAATATCTTTGTTCATATTTATAACTGGTGAAAGGTTAGCCACCCATGTATAATGTTTGAATGGATATATAATTTTGGTATTTTGTAGTTTGAGAAGCTCTTGTTTTATGACTACTTTTTTTTGGGATTAATCAACATTTTCTTCTACCTGAATGGCTTGGCATCAATTGTTAGTTGTATGGTATGTTGGATAACCCTTCTTTCATAAACCTAGAGATCATAAAATCTCTATGATATTATGTCTTGGTAATATTTATATGGTGATATGAATTCATATACTTCTTCTATGGAGTAGTGGATTATGATCTTTAGACTTTTTCCTAGTTCAATTTGGGCCTCTTTGTAGGCATATTTTTCTATTTTCATCTTTTATCCTATATTTTGATCATTGTTGTCAAACAAGCCTTACAAGGTGATCAGTCCTTTTAATATATGATTATTTTTAAGATAAAAGAATTTTTCTTGGTCAAATTCCTACACCATATCTTTCTATTGCACTTCATAGATCACTTCTCTCATTAAGAAATCAATAATCTATTGGTCGTCTTCATACACCTACTAGAAAATTTCTTGATTTGCTATCATTGTCTTGAATATCATCTTTACCTTATTAATTTTCCTTAATAATTGGTAGAAGGCATAAAATTTTCTTCCTAAGAAGCTAATTCATCAAGTAACTCATTATGTTCCCTAGAAATTACTTTTATGTTTAAGGCTCCAAAGCTGTGCATTAAGTCTCACACCCAATTATGGTATGCTTTCAACTAGTGATGTTTACTATTGCATCTCTCCAATATTCCATTGACCATGAGTTTAGAGTCACCATGGATTACAAGTAATTTACTGTCCATTCCTTTTGCCTACATAAAGTAGAGACATAAGGCTTCATATTCATTTGCATTGTTTGTGCAAATCCATATTAACCTATAGGAGAAACTTTTGATTTCTTTTGAAGGAGATATGAACACTATCATATCTCTAGCCCCATTATTTCAACTAGTCCCATCAAAGTAAAGATTCTAAATCTCTATTGTTTGGATTTATTGGTTTATCATAGCTAAGAATTTTAATTGCTCTAACTCCATAATGTGATATGTATCAATTCTAGATTCAATCATGGCATTATGATATTTCAAAGAGAAATCATCTTCAATCTATAAATATTCAATGATATCTTCTAGAGGGTCTATGTTAATACATTCTTATTTTATATTTTCTATATGATATGATATTGGCATTTTTCGGGTAGATTTTAATTTGTCTCCCCTTATGTGGGACTATCATATGGGAATATTCTAGGTACATGTAGTCTTGCAATTTTACTATTAGTTTTCAACAAAGATAGAGGTCAAAATCTGGCTCAAGGTCTACAATTACCAGTTCTTGTATTATGATGATCTTCAATGCCCTATGTAGTATCATAGGAATATCTTTGATAACCCAACTATCTTAACATGAGTGCCATATAATTGTAAAACTTTGGGATATGAGCAAGTGTAATCCATACCCATATCTTCACATACCACTTTAGGCATCATGGTAGTCATAGCTCCAAAATAAATCATACAATTATGTACAATCTATCCTTCCATTGTTAAGGACATGTAAAAGGGTAGTGGCATATTATTTTTAATTTCAGGAGTCAACAAATCTTGACCAAGATTATACTCTAAATTTGGTGCACCTCCTAAGTTGGTCATTGTTAATGAATATTTGAGTAGGTAAATTTATGTAAATATCATGAGGGCATCACACATACTCACTTTGGAGGGAGTTTTCTTTAGTTCTTTGACAATGTTAAATCCTAATGACTCTAGCTATTTCTTTTCTTCTTTCTAAGTTTCATCTAATCTCCTCCTATATTCATGAGTGGCTTATATCCTTTATCATTTGGTTATAGATGGATATTTTAGCTTATCTCATGCTTGCTCTTTAGATTCAGGTAAGGTCTCTTTCATTTTCTCTTCTTGTTCTATATTTGGTCACTCTTTATGTGGCTTCGATGGAGGGGGAGTTTTTCTTGATTCTAGTTGGGCTAGAGCTTTTTTGAAATCACATAGTGTTTGTTTTTTGGGATCCTATAGCTAAAATGGAACTTGAAGTGGCCCTAACTTTTATGGATATATTTTTAATAGTTTTTTGTATCTGGTCAACACTAATATGCACTCCTCCTGTAAAGGATCTTGCATAATCCTGATATTTTATGGATCCCACAACATATTTACCTAACCTTTATGTGTAATTTTAGCCTTTTTAACAACATCCAACTAGTATTGATGTTGGAACATCATGCAACTATTGGTATTATGGGTATCACAACACATTATGCACTAGAGAAAGCCTTTTGAATTTGACACTGTTGATTTTGGTTCTTGATCATTGCAAATATTATTGAATTTTTCAATAATATTGATAGTGAAAGCCTTTTGATATTTAACAATGTAGGGGAAACTTCTAGGTTGGTATATTTCAAGCTCTCTTTTTACAATAGCCATTATCTTGTTATTCAATGTCTTTAAGGTAGTTAGTACATCTATCATTATTAGGGACTCATTTGGTTCTAGGGATGGTAATTCTAGTAAAGTTGGTATTGGAGGTAATGCCTTAGGAGTAGGAATAGGAGCTACTAAAGGAAGGTGTTTTATTGTGATTGGAATTTATTTCTATTTAGTGGGCTAAAAAATATTTCATAAATATGGCATCACAACCCTAAGGGGCAACCTTCATATAGAAATCATTGTAATATCTATAGTGACAACTTGATAAACTTGAGGGAAGGTCATCACATTAGAATACTATGTTTGGAGTACCACATTAGTACCTAGGGATTTTATATAATAAATGTATGCCAAGAGGCCATAATGTCTAATATCTTGACAATATTTTTCCAAGTTCTACTAAACTTGATGTTGAAATCCATGATGACCTCTTGAGGATGTAATTGAATAACTATAAATTGAGTAAGTAATGAAAAGGGATTAGCTAAATAACAAAAATATTCAACAAATGGTCTTTCCAAATCATCCCATTAATGAATACTCTCACATTATATAGCATGATACTTTTGTAGTACGTGTCCTCTGAAAGATAAGATGAGGAGCCTAACCATAATATATTCCTCCTATATGTTATGAATTGTGGCTAATGAGGCCAAATATTGGTAATGTTCATATGCCATTTTACCTATGCCATCATAGGTAGTCAAGTATTTGAGTTCTACCTTAGGAATAACATTAAGGTGTGCCAAACCTAACGGTTCAGTGGTGTTCCATTCAGGGAAATTTTTAGGGACCTATTGCTGATTTTGAGCCATGAATTCAAATTTCGATGTTCCTAAGAATGCTAGAAAGGTAGAGTATGTGGAATCTACACATTTTTATAAATATTCTAGAGGTAGATACTTAGTTTATCTTGACCTAAAAAATGGTAATTCGAGAAATGATAATGGATTATCTAACTTCTTAGTTGTAGATCTTGTCAACATAAAAATACAATGAGCTAGAATGGAGTGGCAATTGGGTATTTTTTAATCACTTGTAAATCAGTAGAGTCTCTAGGTGAATAATTTGAATTATTATAAGGTACAAATATTCACTAAGGTTTTTCTCAATCATATATATGGGTGAATTGCCATAATTTTTCCCATCAAGCATGCCAAAAATAACTATTGGCATAAAATATTTCTAGTATATAGAATCTACCCTAGATTTTATACAATTTTTTTCATGAACAATATTTCTCTCAGTTCAACATTCAAATAAGGTCAGCTCCTTGGTATACTTGTAAAATTAAATTAGGGGTTTAAGTTGAGGGTAAGAAAAGAGAGGGTTAAGAGAGAGTAAGAGTTTATAAAATGAGTAAATGGTGGATGGGGTATATAATAACAACATTGGACACATCTGTAATAGCATAATATAATCAAATTACAATGATACTTAACATACTTGCCATTGTCAAGTGTCTAACAAAGTTATCCAATTACCAATTATATGCTTTCATCATTCCAAATACTTTAATGAAAAGTAATCCAAATAGAAAAATTTGCTTTTAAAAAATAAATTAATCACAAAGTGTAACATAAATGAATTAAAAATAAAATCATTCATAAAATATTGTAATAACACCAACAATGGAGGCCAAACAACTATCATTTATTAATTAATAGCAAAAATATTACAACATTCACCCAAGAATATGCTATAGAGAAGATCCTCACATAGAGGTCTATCTCCCTATTTATAAGTTACTCCTTGAATCCTACAACAAAATATTTACAATATGGTTATAGGTATATAATGCAAAATAGCCTTGGAAATAATTCTCTTGAGAGTTTCTTAATTTCATGTCACACTAATTTGTTACTGATGTGGCTTGCTCTGATTTCCTATTATGCTTGAATTTAAATTTGTTTGTAATATATTACATAGATGTTCAACTTTATTTTGTAAATGGATGAACTGTTTCAACTAATCTATTAGAGATGTCATTTTTAAGCCTTAATAATATTAGTTTGAATAGTTTGAAGATACTGAGGTAGTTTTGGATCTAAAAGGGATATTTTAGAGTGTCATGTATCAAAGCCAGGATTTTGTTCTATTTGAAGATTCCTTCAAAATAAATCTGGACTTCAAAGATGCTTTGTTGATGTCATTTATAGAAACATCCTAGATTTGTTCTTGATTTTTTATCTTCTATCTTTATGCATTCTTCGTTTGGTACTTTTGGCATCAATAATTCTCACTTTGTTCAATTGTGATCTCTTTTCATGATTCCATACTTTATCTTGAGAGTGTTGACATCATTACCCAATATAGTCTGGAATCATTTAGTTTTGGCTTTGAACAAGATGGCTTCTCCTTGACCAATGTCAAAGATGCATTGTCTTGCTTTCAAGAAGTTTGAATTTATTCCATTTTTATACTTTTTTGTGCATTTTAAAACTTTTGAGATGTTTTGCTAACATCATCACTAAAAATAGTCTATATTTATTCTATTTTGGTTTTGTGCAAACCCAAAACTCTTATCGAGACTTAGTCTCTTTTTCTAAGTAGATGCATGATCATTTTGAGTATTTTCCATATGATTTAGCTTTGAATATTTTGGAAGAAATGGGACTTGTAAATGAGGGTATGGATTTGACCTACAATTCAATGGATGCAAAATATTGTAGGTGTAAGTTTCAAACCCTATACCTCCCCCTACTCATGGACTAAGAATTCATACAATTGCCAATATACCATGCATGTTGATTAGTCCAAAGCACAACCAAATATTTGATGAAGACCATGGTCAGTGTTTTTTTTAAGAAAAAGGAAGGTGCCCCTTAATTTTAACCCAAGATGTCCACCTTTCTATATGTCTAGACACATTAAGCTATCCAAGTTAGTATCCTCCATACATGGAATTAAGTATACCAATTCACTATTTTATGATATATAAAAAGAATAAGTGTCATTGCATGTATGCACACTTGCACATCCTTTTTCAAAAATTTAAATCTAAAAATTGGTTACTAATATTCTCTTTGTATCCATTTACGATTAGATAGACTGATGTATTTCTTAGTTCAAATTTTAAAAAGGAAAAATGTGAAAAAAAATAGAAAGATGAATCCTTTAGGAAGATAGAAATTATGGAAGAGAATACTTTTTAAAATCATGCTAAAAATGTTTATGAATCTTCAAAGAGAAAATTTCCTTAAATTTTGGAAGAAGAACAAGAGGGTTCAATTTAATTCCCACAGTGATGCTCCATACCCACTTTCACCACAATAATTCTAGAAATGAACAAAAGTAATCCATCCACTCAAATATTATATAGAAAGTATAAAAAGGATGAAAGAGTAAAATATATGGTGTGCACCCATAGGCACCATAAATAATCACTATCTTGTACATAGTTAACAATCATTTAAATCTATTAGTAATAATGGATTGGAGGTGGGTATTATATCAAAACTAAAACCCCAAATTACATCAATAAGTTTAATCTAAGCTAATATAACAAAAGCGATGAATATTAATTACAAGTTATAAAGTAGGTTTAACCATAACAAGGTTAACCATATCTTATAGGTCATGAAGTTGTGGAATTCACTTATAATATTATAAAAGATAATTCCTTACAAAGTGAATAGATGGTATAAAATAGTGGTTAAAAAGGCATTTCTTGTTATCTCAAAATGTTGTGGTCACCTATTGTCATGGTTGGATGCACCTAACATTCACAACTCATGTAGAGAGACATAGTCAAAAGTCTTGAGAGCATGGGATGTGGTTCAAAGGAAAACCATTAGGATATTTTACAAGCTCAAATTCTTATAACATGTGATCTTTAATGCTAACCTAGATAAGCTACTCCTAAGCTACTTGCATTCTTTAAAGAAAAATATAAAAGAGAGATAACAAAAAAAAGAAAAATCCTATGGTACAAATGGTAATGCACCAAGATTATAGATTCTCATATGCATCAGTGGGATTAATGAATACTATGTTTTTTTGCTAACAACTAAAGTGAATACTTTCCTAGTTTAGCAAAAATATTCATGCACATAGAACATACATGTAATAACTGTGAGTCTAATTTATAGCCACATTACATCAAGAGGGAAATATCTACTGAATATTAAAAATTTACTAAGTGCTACAAAGTTATTAAAGATGACATGGGACCAAGAATGCTCAAGGTCAAGAGTATAAAAAAGATTCATTTCAATGGGAATGTGCAAAATTTCATCATACGGTTTGGAAACTATCTATGACCAAAAGAAATCAACTACCAATGTACTCCTGAAATAACAACATCCCAATTTTACAACCTTTGAAATGATGATTTCAGCCAAAGAGGTTAATAGCCCAATCCTGATAAATCCAAACCTTGTAGACCACTTGAAATAACAATGCATGAGACAACATGACTTAGTGATGATGTCATTAAAAATTAAAACAAATCCAAAACCATACCACAAAGGAAAGGGATCCCAAAGTTAGGATGAAAACATGTTGAACTAAAAGTGCCTACGATCATGTCAAAGGATCCGATGATGCCACCAAATAGAAGATTAAACCTAGGGCCACAAAAATCAAAGAATAAAGAAAATTCCCAAATCCAGGATACATCAAAGTTGTGAATTCACTAAAGGGATTCCTATAAATAAACAAAGAGCCCAGTCTTGAGTAAATTTTAGTTAGAAGTCGTTTTCATGCCTACAACTGCCATGGTGCTCACCAAATGGTTCCAATTGATCTCCAATAATGCAACCATTTATAGAAGGCCATTGTATATCAATGAACCAAATTTAAATTCAATCATAGAATGAAATCTAGACTGACCACATCTACTTCTAGAATATTTTATTGAACTATCTGTACTAATTTTTTTATACCTGGATGTAAATATTACACTATGAGATTCAAATAAGTAGCTTATAAATAAGAGCAAGGACCTCATAATAGGGGTCAACTTTGGAGTTCTTATCTAGTGTTGCATTGTAATCACTCTTCTAATCAATGAAGTGATAGTTGTTTGGTGTCTATTACTTTACATTTATAGGTTTTATGTGAATGTTTTCCTCTAAGTCAATTATGTTATACACTTTGATGTTAGTTTATTTTATTAAAGTACTTTCACTATTTGAATTACCTATTGTATTGCTAGCATTTAAAGTCCTTAGAATTATTACAACCTTTATGCATTTATTTTAAGTCATTTATGTTACATTCTATAATTGGTTTATTCTATTAAAGTGATATTCACATCACCTATTGGATTGCTAATTATTTGGATCCTTGGAATGATTAAGATGAATGTAATGAGCTTAATGAACCTATAGATATTATCACTAATGCCTGATTTGTTCAGTATCATGTAAATTATTGGATAGTGCATTACTCTGTAAGATCTAATGTTGTTACACTATACCTTGACCATGTTTTATTTGTATTTCTAACTTTTACTCTTTTCCTATCCCTTTTCTCAAAATAATAAATCCAAAGGAGTTGTCCTTCTCTAAAGGTTGAAGCATAATGTAACCTTATTTCATCCAATTGATATACTTTGGCTAAAATTGATAGGTGCAATACCATTCCATAGTAACGACAAATTTTAGTCAAATAATATAGTTAGTTTTTGGCACACCCAATGGGACTTGAAAATAAATCATCTCACCAACCCAGAGGAATCAAAATTTAATGAATAGTTTTGACCTCATTTGTGGAGAATGTATGTTCATCTGGTAACTTGTTTTTAGGTAGAACCTAAAATTATATTCTAAAAAAATCATCAGTTCTATTTTTTGGGCTTCTAATCCATGCATACTTATCCCATTTCCATATAGTAATAGGGTCTTCAGCATAAAATTTTCATATGTCTACTGCACTATGAGTAGTTTTTGGTGACTCTTCTTGAAAATAAAACTGAAAATTACCTATAAATAGGCTATGCCATCCCCATGGCTCAATATTTTTGTCCATCATGGTATGATACTGACCCCCTCGATGTTCCAATTCTCCATGAAATAACAAAAATTACCCTAAAAGCTCTACCTAGTTATGAAGGTAAAGAAAAACTGCCTATGAGCATTATCAAAACATAGCTTCTTTAGTTATTGTTTATGACATTGTCTTTGAAGATATAATTATTAGATTAATCATCCTATATTTCAAAGACAAAGTATTGTTATGGCATAGATATTTGGAAGATAAGAGTATTTGTACATGGGTTGATTTAGCTAACGCTCTTATTGGTGAGTTTGATGACTCTTGAGATCCATTCATGTTACTTCTAATTCATTTGAAGAGTCCCACATGAAAGTATTTTTTACTTCAATTTTCAGTTCAAAAGGAATTGGAGGAGAATTCCCTAAGATTTTTTAGCCCTCCTCTCCCTAAGATTATCTCTATTAAATTCATTTGCTCCACCCTAATATAAGTATCCTCATTCATCAATCTAAAGAAAGAAGATTCCCTCAAAATTTTAAAGAATCCATACAATCTAAGAATATGTTAATTATAGCAAGAAAAATACCTCCTAGAAGTACCATGTTCCCTATTGACCTCTCACCAATCCCATATCACAAATCATTTCATAAATAATTTAATTCATGTCCATCTCAAGCTTCCAAAGATATTGTTACTACTACCATACAGGAGAATCAGATGCAAACAGAACAAGAATTGAAAGCCTTGATTCAATAGTTGATTGAAGATACGTGAAGAATGGAGGAATAAATATTTTAGCCTAGAATGAATGACTCTAACAACTTTGGGCCTATATCACACCAGTATAACGACTATTGGTCCTCTACTAGTATGAAATGTATAACAAAGAGAGGTGCAGAGCAATGTATTGATTACAATAGGCAAGAGGTGATTGATGCTTCGACTATATGTACACCTTCATTACATATTGAAATTCATGTAAAAGAGAAAGGTACAAAACTTATGTCTTTACAAATATTTTTATTAATAGAATATGTGGTGGCATTCACCATAATACCTAGGCAAATATTATTGGAAGTAGAAATGGTCCCTGCCAACAACCAAAAAGAGTCATCACATAGTTTTTTCCAAACTCTATTTTTGGCTACATAAAGTGAGGAAGAAGAAATATAACCAAGTGCTCAAGCATCAATTCTAAAATCAAAATCACTGAATCAAAAAAATATTGAGTCATATAAGAGGCTATATTTCTTATCTATGACTTTGTAACATAGACTACAATCAGTAAAGTAGTTTAAAGTTTTGTTTAAGCCCCCATCTTAGCAGAAGAAGATTTGAAGAAATATTTATTTGTGACTGAAGAAGTAGTCAAAAGCTATCTTGATCCTCTTTAAAACCTGATCCTCCAAATGTTCGAATGTCAAAGGGCCTAGAGAGCCCTTGAAATTTGGGAGAGGAGAAACCTGAACCTTTATATCTTAAGGTGGGCCCCAAATTCATAGAACAACCATCACATCGTATAAAAATGCTTTTAAAGAGGACTTATGAAAATTATTGCTTCTTCATGGTGAATAATTCCCATGGTTACCCATTGTTGATTGGTTATATGAGTTAACCAAACCCTATATGTTTGCACTTCGGTGAGCTTGGATCCAATATCCATCAAAACACACTCCACTACCTTTCTAACCTTAGTGCTTCATGAGGTAATTGCCCTAATGAACTTACATATGTCATGAACCTCTCTTGGAAGACCATTTATTTTGGTTAAATTTATGCTAGGTTATGCATAATGAATATTTTAGTGCAGGTGGATGCTCTTCTAACTAAAGGAATGACTGACAAATTATGTTGATTTTTGCAACTTAGGTTTTAAAGGATAAAATATGATGTTGTTAATAGACTTTCATTGATGCAGGATCAAAATGTTCTAAGGAAGGGCATACTCTTGACAAGAAGCAACCTAAAAAATGCTCTCTTTCTTATTTAATGACTTGGCATAACTTGTATATAAGAGATAGATTAAATGTTGCTTACTTAGTTACTAACCCAAAAATTTAGTGAAAATAATTGGAGTTATATTGTATTCTTTTAAATATAATCTCTTCAAAAAAACAAAGAAGGAAAAGTTTTGGTAAGCATATTAAGTATGGTGGACTTCTGGTTATCGATTGTAATATGTTTTTATGATCATAAGTTATTTTTTGACACTCATGAATAAATTCTTGCAGAGAAGTACAAGAGTTTTATTTTCCTTTTCTTCTAAGTTTATGTATTTTTGAAAGGATTATTGTCAAGGTTTGGGTTGAGCGCCTAACCCTTGTGATGTCATGGGAACAAGGATAGGGGATCACAACATTTTAGTTGGGAACGCACATTGAGATGGACCAAAACTTAAGGTGATGGAGTAGTGGGGATAGTTGGCAGGAGTTCAATTAGGAGTGTTCACGAAAACAAATAAGGAAAGGGAGAGGAAGAGGAGGAAGGAAGGAACAAAAATAAAGGAGAAGAGTGCTCTATGAAAAGTAAAAAAACCTTAGAAGGGGGACATTGAGGAAAGGACTCGGCACTGCAAACCACCATTGATTATAGGTAGACTTGTTTATTTTGACGTCTTGTATTTTTTAAGTTAATGGAGGTAGAAGAGTTTCTCAATACTCTAGTAAAAGTTTTAATTCCCTTTTTTAGAGATTTGAGACCCTTCATTGCACTCACTGCTCTGGTATTTATAGTGCATTGACATGTGTGTTAAACCAGAGTAGAGATTCTTGAATCTGACCTGGCTAGGATATCAAAATGATGGTTTTTAATTACTACCATAGCTTCCCTAGCTGTTATTTTCCACCTGGATGGCTGAGATGATTGTTAGATAAAGTAATTAGATTTTTTCTAACCAGTACCCTTGTTTTTGTCCTCATTGCGTAATCATGGAAGTAGCAGTTGTGTTGAATAGAGACCTTTTTACTAACTAACCAAGAGAACAAAATTTTATTCTTGATCTAGCACCGACTATGAGTTGGTCGTCTTGTGGTAGTAAATATGGGAGTTGCCTTGGGTTGCTCTAGAATACTCCTTTTTTTGGATGTGAGTTGGATTTAAGAACCATTATAAGTCATCTTTATTTTTTAGAGTGTTTAATCCAATTCTAGTTGTATTCAAGAAGCAATGCTACCAACCTTACGCTGGTTGAGACCGTCAACTTGAAAAGGGATAGGGTTCCTCTTCTGGTGCTAAGGACAAGGATCGATTTTTGCAGTAGTAGAGTAGCACTCGGAGGCTAAGTTTAGAAATAGTGAAATTAGGATTTTAATTATTTTTGAGAATTTATGATTGAATATATATGATGCTTTAGATTTTAGAAATATCAAGCAATAGAGAAATTATTATTGAATATATATGATGCTTCATATTTTTGAAATATCAAGCAATAGAGAAATTATGATTGAATATATATGATGCTTCAGATTTTTGAAATATCAATCAATAGAGAAATTATGATTGAATATATATGATGCTTTAGATTTTTGAAATATCAAGCAATAGAGAAATTATGATTGAATATATATGATGCTTTAGATTTTTGAAATATCAAGCAATAGAGAAATTATGATTGAATATATATGATGCTTTAGATTTTTGAAATATCAAGCAATAGAGAAATTATGATTGATTATATGGGATGCTTTAGATTTTGAAATATCAAACAATAGAGAATTATGTTTGAATATATGTACTGCACCATATTTTGTAACAAATAATAGTGAATCTGCGATGATGGTTATTATTTTGGGAATCCGTTATTGCTAGATAGCACAGTACAATTATGTTATTATTTATATGTTTTGCTTCTATTATGTTATGCTTTAAAGATTTAATAAAATTATGAATGGATATCCTATATCAGACTTTGTTATATAGTAGAAATGATGAATTGGTGGCTGAATATGATGTTCAGAGTTAGGTTTTGCTTTAGATAACTTTAATGGAATTATTGTTAGCAAATATATTTTATAGAAGTTACTTGCATTAGAAACTTTGGTAAATTTAGAACCGGTTATGTTTCTAGATGGTATTAACATGATGGTTACTCCGGTATGGGAAAAATGGTTGTGCTCTTTTAGCATGGGATCCTCTAGTATGGTAGCACCGAATTTGTGACCACCTCTAGAATGGGTCCTTTACGAGCATCACAGTCGATGAGCTCTTAACTGGTTGACAAGTTTGAGCTGAGAGATATTTTTGTTGGTCTGAGTGCCTGAGTTATACCAAACCAACTCATGGGCATTCACCAACAGTGTTATGTGTACTCCATCCCTTGATACGGTAGTAGTATTATAGGTTTTGGGAGCTGATTCCAAGACGTAGAGCAATGATGATAGTGTGTGGTGAAATATCATCCTTCTAGAACGAAACTAAATAGAATTTTTAACTTCCTTAACAAGGATTAAAAACAATATGGGTTATCTTTTTGATAATTTGGCTTATTAATATCATTATGGAATAATTTAAAGCTGGGTCTCCACGGGGTTTCTCCCAGGGTAAAATTATGTGTTGATTGGTTGTTGTGTGGTTTATAATTATTTTCCATGTTAGTATGTCTATTCAAATGATTTTATAATTCTTGCAAGACTTATAAGGAGTTAGTTTTTTATGCTTAAGGGAGTAGAGTTTAGAACAATATTGGTTGGGTAAGGTTTAGATAGATCTAAGGATTCCTTGCTCCAAGATTTATTTGTTAAATTGTTATGTGCTTAACGATTAAGTTATTCTTCTTAATGATTAAGTAATTGGTTGAACTCTTGAAAGAATGTGATTGGCTATTCTTGTGCAATCTATGAGTTAATTTGGATAATGGCTTTAAGGGTTGGAATGGTTTCTATTTTGCTTTAAGCAATCATTTTGAGAGGTTATAGACTAAGGTAGCACTCAAACATCAAAAAGGAATTTTGTGGATGATTTTTAGGTAGTAGGTTAGTTCCTTCGATGGGAAGGTTAAAATATTGTGAATACACTTCATAAATAAATTTTATGGGGTATTCAAGAGGTCTAGACTAATCTAAGGATCCTTGTGGATAGGGTTTTAAATCAGGCAAATGAGAAACTAACTAGCTCATATTTAAATGAGAATATAATCAATATCTATACACTCTATCCTTCTCAAAAGGGCATGAGTAGAGGATATATAGAATCATACCTCTTCGATAGAATGAAAGGGAAGGTAAGTTAGCTTGTGGGGCCAGCAAGAGGGATAACTTGTATTACTAGTTTTTGTACCTAGTGCACTTGTGTAGCCAAAATTACGTAAGATGTAGTGATGGGTATACCTCGAGTAAAATATGAAGGGTAATTAAGCAGTTTATAAAGTATTTAAGACTCCTTTAAAAAATAAAAATAAAAAATAAAGGATGGAAAATTGGGTTGTGACAACATACCAAGGGTAAGTCATCAAATACTTCAATTATCCTATCCCAATGAACCTAACTCACTTCAAATATTTACTCTATATTTCCCATATTTTATTTTATCTCATCAAATTTTCTTTTACATTCTCCTAGCTCCTTCAAGGAATTTGTCTCTTCTAGTTGTGCCATTAGATTGGTCATCTATGACTTCATTGATTTAACTTTAGCTTGAGAATCTCTGAACATATGTCTAAAATTTTATTATTCCTTTTACTTTTTGGCTAGCTTATTTTTATAAGTTAAGTAATGGAATTTATTCTCAGGTCACACATCTTTGAGTATTATATCTATGGTAGCTACTCAATAATATTAAGCTTGAATTTATCCCTCCATATTAGAGATGGTGGCTATCAGGTGGGCCATATAGTTGGTAGAATTTTTAGAATTAAAGATGGTCCTCACCTATATTTTTGCATGTTGTTCTACCCTTTTAGCTACCTTCTATTGTGCATACCTTTATGCTCAATATTGGATCTATTAAAACTAATGCAATAGGTCATCTATGGATATAATGATTTGGGTGATGGCTAGTTGCCATTGGCTATCTAAGGGCAAGACTAAGGGACTTAAGAAAGTAAAAGTAGTTGATTGAACTACAAGGGATAGGGTAATGGAATAAGACTTGATGGAGCATGGCAAGGTAGTGAGAGATGTAGATAGGATCGGTTGGAAGATAATGAGTGGTAGAAGTGTGGTGAGAGTGGAAAAAATGGAAGTGATAATGAAAATGACATCCAAATATGGTGCCATTGGGAAAAAAATATTGGGTTGCATAATGGTTGAGACTTTGGGCAATAAGGTTAGCCCCTCCTGCATTGCAATAATGAATTCTATAGCTTCCATTAGAAATGGTAGATGGGATCCCTAGGATGGATTATAAATATTATAATTATCTCTAAATTATTCTAGTTGAAGGATTGGCCTTCATTTTCTTGGAGGAGTTTCACCCCTACTTGACTTCCCTTCTATTGGCGTTCTTTATGTAGGGTTGGCCTAAGAAAATGTCATTGTATCTAGGGATATCTAAGTGTTATTTATGACTAGATCCACTTTGTTTCTTGATGGTGAGTTTAATAGGACATAGGTACCAACCCATTGTGATACTTTCATTCTTTTTTATTGGTGTGATTGTATGATCATCACCTCTTCATCACTTCCCTCCATAAAGTCAAAAACTTCTACAGGATGCTCCTCATCATAATATTAGCTAAAGGTTTAAGTACCCAAAGGACATATTAATATCATAAATATCATAGTGGAATATCCACCTAGCATTGATCTTGTTATCGCTCCATCCTACATTCCAAAAATATTCCTTTGTGTTGGAGTTAATTGAGGCATTTGGTTTACCTCATGCACTTTTATATAGAATATCTCATACAAATTTTTTGAGGCTTAGACAACAAAAAATGTTCTCTCTAGAGTGTAATTTGAACTCCTCTTCTACACTATGGCATACTTTAATATTAGGCTTGATTTAATGGATGAAACTCTTGGACCTTTTCATGTCCACCAACCATGCAATGATTTTTCCATGTGGATCATAATTTTAGGAATCATTCAAAATATTCAATCCCATATCTCATAAATTATTTTCTAAATATTAGATCACCTTCATCCTTAATAAAGACACATCACATGGTGTATAGGGGGTTTGTAGAATTTTTCCTTGATTTTCCCATTCCTAGGATACGTAATGTGAGGGTAGGCATTTGGGTATTGGTAGTTTCATGTAATAGGGTCCTCTACATTGTTGTTTTGCATAAGGGCTATGTATCTAGTGGTGTTAGAAGGTATTTTCTATAATGGAGTTAGGACAAGTATTATCTACTAATCATGGCTCTGAGTTTGGGTAGCATCCTTGTTAGCCTATAATTTGGACCTTTGATATTCATTAAGGGGATGCCTATAACATTTATTATTCTACTAGAAAAGAGGTCTCAAATTATTTTGATATTGAAACCTTTGGGTATGTCTTGTTAGGGCCAAGACTTCATTAAACACTAATATAATCAAACCATTTATTCATCCATATCAGTAGAGGAGTGGGAGCTTATAGTGAAATGATCAAGGATAGGAAGATTAGTTGATACTATGATTGGGTTTACAATATAGGAGGGTGGATATGGAGGTTGTACTCTAACAAATAGAGGTATAGAGGGTTTTGGAGCTAGCACCTTTCTAAACAAGGTTATTCTTGGATTGAATGACTATGTTCTATTCTCCAATGTTGCTCATTACACATAGGTTGGTCATGTGATGTACGTGCTTCATTGGTGTAGTAGCATCTTTCTGGATGAAGTAAGAAAGTGACTGAGTCTAAAGTTAATATCATATCCAATGTAGTTAGAGGGATGGGTGAAATTAGGGAACCTCTATCATTCTAGGTTACATATCTTCTATGGTATTAGTTTGATGGTACTACCATGTTCTATTGTCATCCTCTCCTCCTTAGAATTGGATTACGAGGTGGAACCAACAATTGAGAATTTACTACTATAAAGGATATAGTGGTAGGTATTATGATCATGAATTTTTGGATAATTTTTCTCAATGGATTCAAAAGGTGAATGTTTAATGTGTTTCAATAGGCTAAGAGACTAATAATTTCATCAAAATATTAGTCTAATATATTTTTAAGCAACTAATTTTGGGTATTATTCTTCAGTGGAATCACTAGGTGAATATTTTGGTGCTTCAATAAGTAGATAAGCTAATATATTAACCAGAATATGTATCTAATGTGTTTGGGTCCCAATGGGTATACAATTAAACTATTATCATATTAGAATATCATAGTCACCCATTGTAGTGGTCGAATACACTGACACTCATAACTTATGCAGAGCAACATAGCCAAAAGTCTTAAAAGCATGGGCATGGCTTAAAGGATGACCTCTAAGATTTTTTATAAGGCCAAATACTTATAATATATGATATTCAATACCTACCTAGCTAAGCTACTCCTAAGCTACTAACATTATTTAAAGAAAAATGGAAAGCAGACAAAAATAAAAATAAAAAATACTACAATAAGCAAGGTGATGTGCTAAGATTAGAGATTTTCTTATGCATCAGTGGGATTAATGAATACTATATTCATTTACTAGCAAATAAAGTGATCACTTTCCTAGTCTAACATAAATATTCATGCACATGGAACATACATATAAGAATCATGTTCAAAAGAGAATAGTCATAGCTTCACATATATGTGATAAATATTTTACAAGTATGTCAAGCCAAGAGGGATGAAATAATATTAATAGAATACCCCAAGCCTCAAGTCTAGATTGATACAAAGATAAAAGCGAAATAAAATTACCAAGGGACCATATATTAGGCACTATTAGGTAATTTTCCTATCCTTTGCAATGAAATACTACTATTTATAATCAAAATTAGGGAACTTTTCCCTCTCAAAACTATGACAACAATTCAAAAGGTTTCCTTAAAATTTATGCGATGGATACATTCATATTAATAACTTGTAATCTCAATATCTTTGGATCTGGATCCATAATGCTAAAGTATTCTAGATCTATAAATATTGAGTCTTTGCTACTTTTGCCAACTATCATTACTGGAAGTCCTTAGGGACTAGGTACAAGAACCTTTTGTAGTTAATTTTGTTAGGCTTGAGGCTACTATAATTTTAACTTAAGATACTATTTTATTTAAGACCCAAACACCTTCTAGGGATGTTGTGCCTAAGATGTGAGGGTAACTCTAGAGGTTACATATCATGGAAGGCAAAATGTTGCTAACAATCTCTATTGATGTGGGTTGTTGATCATGGATCAAATAGTATATGGAGTTAATTTTATTTTTAATATTCTTTCAAGCCATATCTTATTCTTAGAACATGGCATACCTTTAAACCTATCTAAAATCTACCTATCGCCCTTCTACATACAATATTTTATTTATTTCTTATTTCAATTTTGATAATCACCACTTTGCATGCAATTTCCTTTTGTACCTTGACTAGAGTATCAATTTTTATTTATTTATATACTTCATAGTCTAGTATATGCTCTTTTTCTTTTGATTTTTCCCTAGCTTCATTATGAGTTTCTATTAGTGCTATCAAATCATGTTTATCAAACATTTAAAAAATGTAGGTGCACCCTAGAATTATTTCCTTCTAGTTTTGGTTTATTTTCTTCTTCCTTCTTACTAAATTTTACCAAGGGGAGGAACTTCCTTTTGAATGTAGTGAGAATTCACTACAACAAAGAACTAACAGAAGGGTAGGCGGTATGAAATAACAATAATGATATGGGATATAGATTTTAGTGGTGACTATTCATATGTTATAATATTTGATAATGGTACTAGAAAAATATAAATTTTTGAACACTATGTATTGTGGATGAGATGCATAGTAAGAGAGTCATGAATAAATATATGTGGTTGAATATGTTGTAATATGATGAGATAATCCTAAGCATTGATAAACACAAGAGCATAAACATGTTAAATGAGGTGCTTAGGAATGTAAATAATGGGTCATAACAAAAGTATGGAAATTATGGATCCCATACTTTGACTAATAAGATTATATTAGGATTCTATCTTGAGATGACTATTGTAACTAAATGATTTCATTTATGGGGTCACTCTACAGTACTTTATATTTATTTCATTTAATAATTTATTTTAAAGAACTTATTTAATAAGTAAAATATATACAACTTAGTGATCATGTACTTGGACAAGGAGATGTTGGCATAGATCATATAGCTTTAAAGCCTTATCAAGACATAAATCTCTAATTTAGAATAATCTAAAACTACATCTTCTTTCTTCTAATTAAGATAACTTTAAAGGCTGATATTAGCATTATTAGATCCATAGACATCCATTATGAATGAATTAAGAGTGTCCATGAGATAGAAAAATATAAAAAATTAAATATCTTAAAAAATTAAAAAGGGATGTGTTGTCAAACTCATCATACATGGTTATAATGAAAATAAATTCCCATAAGTGCATTGGCTTTTACCAAGTTATCAAAACTAGGGTAAATAAAGAATAATTTTCAAATAGCTCAAGTGACTTATAACTAATATAGTCATGAACATGTATAATATAATATGGCTATGGCAAGCCAATGGTATTATTGAGTGATAACAAATAATTTATATACCCTTTTGAAGATAAATAATAATGCTATGCACCTAGTCCTTTTATATTACCATACCTAGGGATCCTATATTTGATATTAATTATCTATTAATTATAATATAATAAGAAATAGTCAATTCCTTTCATATATAATGGAGACAAATAATATAAATTTTTCCAAAAATACTTGTATATTTTCCTATTAATATATGAACTCAACACTATGCTTTGAAATGTTACTAGAAATAAAAGTGATAAAAAATTACAAGTCAAGCAAATAATAAAAAAGACCTATAAATGAATTAAAAAATAATAAATTTCAAGTCAAGCAAGAATACAATAAAAACCTGGAAAGTTTTCAATTGGGCATGCCAATATATATACTTTAGTAAAATAAAATTTGGATCTTCTATGTGCTGACTTTGTTTAGTATATTTTCTTCACTTTCCATGACCATATTTTTGAGAGTGCAAGAGATTATCTTCCAATTTGTAAAATACGACATGTACATATCCTCAAATAGAAGAATGATTCTCAATGAACCAAATTATTTTATAGATATAATATTGATAAATTATGGCTACAAGAATGATGCTAAGAGAATACTAGTTTGAATATGGTTGAAATTAGACTAGGATTAGCATAGAAGAAATAAACGGTCATATGCTTCTCATATTACAATGTGTCAAAACAATAGGTTCTTATTATTTTAATAAAAATTCACACTATATTTTAAATTATTTCTAAATACTTTGTGATTAATAGATATATTTAAAGGGGTAATATGATCTTATTTGCATGAGTATAATATTTTACAATATAGTCACTTATATAAGCCTAGGAAAAATATTGTATAATGTATAATAAGGACTTGTGTAATTAGCTTATGCTCCAATAGTATAACATTTTAATGGTTAAACACATTATAACTTAACCCAATTTTATGTTGGTTAAGGGTAATGGCATTCATAAATAATAATTGATGTATTTGTACATCACTTCCACCCAATCCATTATTTCAATGTGATATTTATCTTGAGAATTATTGTGTAGGTGCATAAGGGAAAACTTTCATCTTTTGTGTATTATAACTCCTTTGAATATTTTTTTTATATAACATTTAAGTGATGGTTTTTTTGGAAATATATTATGAAATACAACTTGGCATCAAAATGTTTAAATTTGTAATATATTTAGTAGTGAACATAATCAAATTATTACTTACCAAAGTAGAAGCAACATATATTAAAAACATAGATATAAAGGGTGTACCTATATACCAATAAAATTACTAAAAAATATATGATTGTCTCTAGATGTTGAGAAAATAGTTAGATAGGATGGAGTGTAAATAATTATAATAAAATTTACCAATGGTGAGTGCTAAATAACTGACATAATGCATAATTATATAATTATGCAACAAATACACCTATTAAGCTACTCGTAGTACCATAGAGAAATGTACAAATGATTACAACAAAATATTATTATGGGCTCAAGTGAAGATGCATGCCACTTATTTCAAATACCATTTAAACAAAATGGTAGATAAAAATAAATAATACTTATTAGTTTTTCCCATTTAATATATATTCTTGTAAGCCAAGATACTTCTATAGCCACACAAGTTTCACGTCTACTATAACCTCGGTCATAATATTCATAGTTTTCTCTCCATTAATTATACATAGATTATATCAAGTATCCCATAAGCATGAAGTAAAAATACATAGTGAATGCACATATTAATGTGCTTCATTCATTAGTGAAAATCAAGATTGCAAACAAACCCAATGGATATTTGATTATGACAACATAGAGTAATAAGAAACTACTAAGGAAACAACAACTACTAACAAATAATCAAAATCCATGAAATATGTTTACAATACTCATTAGTAGAATAATATTAATCTTTCATAAAAGACTTAGATATGATGTATAGTCAACCATAACAACAAGAGACCAATATATAACCAAGATAGAATACTGAGTCAATAGTAATTTTTGTTTGTTAAGAATCAAGGATAGAATAGTAAATGGTGCATTTAATATACCTCACAATTTAATAATGTATTTTCTAATAAGTAACATAAAGTGCTTTAAAATATCAAGAAAAATAACTAACAACAAAGGTGATATGTTACCTATTGTGTGTTAGGTAAAGTGGATCCCAATATGATACTAATAAAATACGACATCAACCAAAGTAGTACAATAATTTTCTTAATGTTTTACATGAAGCAGATAGAGTATAAATAAGCTTATGCTCCTCCATCCTAAATTGTTACAAAATATCCAAGGCATAGATTAATGATTTTGGAGGGTGACTAATAAAAACATAATCCCCTAATATAGTAATAAAAATCTAAAGTTTTTATCTCAAATTTATTTTAAAGTCAGAGATTCATATCCTATATTATAATTTCCAATCTTCTAATGATTACAAGGTTATCAACATACCAAAATGAAAAAAAGAGATATATCCATAATGATTATTTATTTATACACCATGATTTTCCTTGCATTATCAAAATCCATAAGTAAGAAATATGGAACACATCTTATCATACTAAGAATGAGGTGATTGCTTAAGCTTATGGAAGGGATTTATAAGTAAACAAACTAGAGTATAAAGGCCATCTAATGCATTTTAAATTCAAATTTGAGTTATTATTATATATAAAAACATTTTTGAAGCTTTTCATGAATAAAATCACTCTTCACATCACTCTAGTAAATTCTCTATATAAAATAAAAAAATATCTATATGGATTATGCATAATCTATGATGAAATCTAAGCAATAAAATCCATCCTTTTGAGATAATTCTTTAGTAAAAAGTTGTTATTTATTCTTCTCAATATATCCTTATGAATAGAACTTTGCTCTTGTAGACTATTTTATAACAACCATATTGTTTTTCTTAAATAGAGAAACTAGCACCCAATTTCTTTGTCAGGGACTCATAATTTTCCAATATAGCATGTTCCTTATAAGGCCTCCCTTTGGAATAGGAATACATGAGAGGATTCCCAAATTTATCAACCTTTAAAATCAAGTCTCAAGAAAGAGGGGTATTTGATGACATTAATGTAGAAGAATGTGGTATATTTCTTGAAGTAGAGTCTATTCCCATTTAAGCATTATGTGATATATAAAAGGATATAGAATATCCTACATATAATCATGAGTAGAAGAAGGCTAAGGAGTCCATCATATCCTTAGAATCAACCACATCCAACACAATTACAAAGTGTAACAGAGAATTAAACTCATTATAGGATCTAAAGAAATAAAATAAATAAATATGAATGGAGAATTTGGAATTTTAATAGTTGCATTTTTAATATACATTAGATAAATAGGAAATATAAGCTAAGATATTGTAATCCTTTTGGAGGAATTATTTAGAAATGAAGTGCTTAAAAGTGGATGAAAATAAATAGGATGTAATCAAGAATCTACCAAGAGGATTGCATGTGAAATAATTAAAACTCATGGAAGAACATCATCCAAAATGACATCATATTGAATATGAATATCCCAAGTGAAAGGATCATAGAGGAAGTATGCTATAAAACTATCATTATATCAGATATAAATTTACTAATTACTCTTAGATTGAATCTTGTTTCACTTATCTTTGGTGATATGGTTTTATGCAATAAATACAAAGAATCCAAAAAGGAAAAAAATAATATTAAATCAAGTCAATCTCTCAAAAATGGGCTATAAATGTGGAATATATCACTACTTTTTCCTAAAACTTGATATTCATTTACTTGGCATACAATATACATCATGTTATCTCTAAAATAATTTTTTTCTTCTTCTCAACCACCCCATTCCTCTAATAAATATGATGAACGATCCTTTACAATTTAATTCTAAAAAACATAAAAACTAATAAGGAATGACTAATAAAATCACCACCACCGTAAGTACAAATGCAAGTTATCTTCCTCTCATACTAATTCCCAATAAATATTGGAAATTTCTAAGGTTTCCAAAAGCTTTATACTTGGTCTAAGCAATATATATCCATAAACTTGAATAAAAGGTTCATATATATGTTAGCATACATACTCATGGAAGGATAATAATCAAACATAAGATCAACAATATCGCTATAAATTATTTTCAAATTTTGTAAGGTACAATTAGCTTCTTATTTCAAATTTGGTTTCTCATCTTCATTTTAAAAATAAATTCCTTATGAATACCATTAGATGGAGTGATGAGTCAGAGACCATTAACCATATGAATATGAATCATGTGCCTTAAGGATCCATGGAAGATGTGACCAAGTCAATGATGCAATTGGTTATCGATGTCATCTACCTTAGAAACCATAGAAACAAACTCTTCTTGCTTAGAAAAATAAGAAGATGAGGGTCATACAAATATAACATACATATGAATAGATTCATTAGAGTATATTTAATCCACTATCATAAATTTATAGCTAATATTCTTAGCACACATATATGAGGTTAAAGTGTATAGCAGGAAAACTGTGCAACCCAAGCAATAAAAAGTGTGCGACCCCAGGAAGCATGCACCCCTACTCTACTTGCAATATTATATCAAATGAAAGACCATAAATAAATAGATATCATGAAAATTATAAAATTATAAATAAAGAAAGATATTTTATTAATTCTTGCAAATCCCCATTACATATTGGTCCCTCTAAGGGATACCTAGTTTTGATACAATGAAATACATACAGAATAATGGTGAAAATGTCCCCTCGCAAAGGAGGGTGGTGCACTTTTGTAGGCATCCCAATCTCGCACATGAAATTATATGAGAGATTATAGATTCCTCCTTCTACTTTTATCGTCTTGGAAGGATCTTGTGCACTAAAACCTTGAATCGGTCCTATGAAACTGTAACCTGTGTGCATAGAATCAATAGAATACTATTAGTAGCACGGGTAGCCTCTCCTGATGAGGCTTTTATTAGCAGATTCGATAAACATGATATATGAGCATGATAATATTAAAATACAATAAAACTAAATGATAAATGCATGGATAACTCAGGAAATAACAATGTAAATGCATTAAAGAAATCAAATTTATGCTAAAACTAATTAATAAATAAAAAAATAATAGATCTAAGCTAGAACTTGGAAGATAATGTTTAAAAACCCTAGGCTATGCCTATATGCCACTATCAAGGACAATGACCATGAAATACAATATTTCTCCTCATGAACCAAGGGTCGTAGCACTATATTCCTCGTCCGAATTGATGTTCAAGGGTCACCCTTTGTGTCTGTGCATTTATTGGTAATTAAGCACATTCGATTTGAATGGTTGTATGGTTGGAAACCATTTATAAATTAGGCAGAGCTTCGTTACTCCTCTAAGGGATATTGAATCTCTCTCTAGTCTACTATATCTTTGCTACACAAAATTCTAATATTCGTGGATCATTTACTTTGCTTGGGAGGATGCATATGTAGACCTCCCAGATTTAGATCTAGATCTTGGATTCCTGAAGAAGCCAAGATCCAAATTTACATGCAACTGATCATCTCAGAGGGAAATCATCAGTCACAAATCTTAATTGAAGGGACAGTTAGGAGGAACTCTAGGAGTTCGACACCAAAATCCATCTGCAAGCAATGCAAGGTGCAGTCAGACTATGTGATTTGGGTCTGTATTCATGGCTAGACTATGTTTTTGTGCTAACCACTATTCAGAGTAGTGGCTAGGTGTGGCCAATCTCACCTTAAATAGCTAGGTGTGGCGACTCTCAGCTTCAGTGGCTAGGTGTGGTGGTCACTTTGCTTGACAGCGGCTAAGCCTAGATGGGCTAGAACTGCCCTTTTTGAGTGGTTAAGACCGCTTCTAGCTCTTGGAAATGTCCAAGGTGATTCTTTAGGTCTTCGGATGTGCCCATATGAGTAGTCCTCTAAACATAATGTATTTTAGGTGTCTACAGATACCCCTTTTTGGGATGCATTATGAGAAAACACAACGCGAAGTAAAAGTAGACCACCTAGGGCCACATTGTAGGGTGTGTGATGATCATTGATCTAATCAATATTGGATTCCCCAGTCATGATAAAGGGTGCACATCCTAGAATTATTGCTTCCAATAGGATGGAAGGCTTAAACTTGTGAAATATTGCACACATCCATCAAATTATTGGGTAGCTTTAGTGCTACTATAGGCTTCAATGCGACTATAGATAAAAAAGGAGGAGAGATACAAACTTAACTATCATATTTTATTTTTTTCCCAGAAAAGGGTAAGCTTATGATATTTTTTGGCAATGATTCATAAGACGACTGCAATTTGACATGATCAAGTGATATTTTATTGATTTTGATTATGATTGTTGATATTGTGACTACCCCCTCAAACGATGAGTCAATGAGGGAAGGAAAATGAATAAAGTGACAAGTCACTTGACCATGATGAATGATTTGGATCCTTTTAGAGGTTTACTTTGTTGTTATAGGGTAGGTCCTATCTCAAGTGATATTCCAACCATTTATCATAATTATACATCTCTATCCCACGGAGTGGTCTGCTATAGTGGCCTTTTTGGGGAATCAAGATGATATCAATTGCATTCAATATTGTGTTGAATCACTATGTTTGATGATTTGGTGAAAAAAATATAGAAGAAAGGAGATGAATCCTCATTCCTGTGGGGTAGTTCATCTACCATGGCCTTCTTCGGGATTGGATTGAAGCATCTCAATTCAACCATAACTAATTTTTCCCAAGTGGCCTTATGGTAATATACGCATCTTGTCGGATTGTATGGAGTGCAAGTCACTGCAACCGCCAAGCGTATAGAGTAAATAACTGATTACGAAGCTTAATTGAGATTTTTTGTTAATTTAGATTCTATACTATTTTTGAAATTTTATTTGTGTAATTTATTTTGGTATTTGTGCAATTTTTTATTGTTTTGGACCGATAGTTATGTTTAACATCCCATTTTGAGGTCCCTCATGGTAATATTTTGAGTAAATTTATCTTTGTTTCCTAGCCACTATCATGTCTAGTGGCTCCTAATTGGAATTTTGTGGTTGTTGTCAGTGTCAGTGGCCAACAAGTGCAGGCTACTAACACCAGCAATGATCGAAGCATAAGTTGAAAATATAAAAATAATTTTTAGGTTTTGACTTTTATTATTGTTAGTTGTCAGTTTGCACTTTTGAGCTTTGTGTTGAGAGTGATTTATTGTGATACAAGACTCTGCCTATTCATACACCATGGTGGAGCAGGACGAGGCTTCAACAAGTGGAGTTGTCTATGACTCAAGGGTATCTTTCAAATCCTTGCTTTTTATTTGTTTTATTGGGTAAAATGAACCTCACTAAGTAATCATTAAATGGACCAAATTAGACCCTCTGGAAATGAAATGAAACCATAGATAGTCGTAGTTTAGGTTTAATTTTAGTGGGTCTAGCTTAGTTTTTATGTTTTTTCAAATTTTTTGTTATTTTTGGCTGAGGGGGGACGTCATTGGCGTGCTACGTCATGGCTTCTGATGCTCAAAGAGGCCCCTAAATGGTCAAAGAGGGACCGTTGTCACTGTCAAAGGCTAGCTTGAATCCCAACAATCATATTTTTAACCATTGGTGTATGGCCACTGTCGGCTTAAACGACTATTGTGTGGTCACTCTTGGTGTGAGCGGCTAAGTGACCTTAAGTAAAATTTTGATATTTTTTTGGATTTTAAGAAATTTAATTGATTTTTTTTAGTTTTGAAGTGTAGATTTTGATTTTTTTGGATTTTTAGGTGTATTTGGCCATTATGATTGTAGCCTTAGGCTTATATTATATAAATTTTACACCATTTTTGTTTTATTGCTCCTTTTAGTTGTTAAGTGCATTTAATTTAGGCATTTATCTTACATTTTAGCTCTTATCTATGCAGGCTCGGGACCCTAGATTGCTCATGCAACTTCTATCCCAGATGATTGTAGTATATTGAACTTGGCTTGATGCCTACAGACTCTAGTATGTTACACAGTTACCTACGATCATGACGGATCAGGCCTACCTTACGGCCTTAGCACATAGATGGGATTATAGGACTAATACCTTCCATCTACCTATGGGAGAGATGACCATCGTGTTGGAGGATGTCTATAGGGTCTTTCGAATCCCTTTTTATGGAGTTCCCATTGTTTCTTCGCTTACTAATGCTAGAGATGTAGTCTTTGCGAGGGTTTTTGGAGATTGTGCCACTGCAACATTTGACAACTATCATCATGGTAGGATATTTGTGGATCAATGGTATCAAGAGAATGTCTTCTCTCAGTGGTAGGCAGTTTTGATGCATGTTATCTATAACATGATTTTATCGAATTTCTCAGGAGCAAGGTTCCCATGGAACCTCCTAGCTATGGTCCAAGACCTAATGGATAGATTGGAGCCCATCATCATGACTTGGGGGAGTGAATTGTTTATGTAGAGTTATGATGAGCTCTATCAGATTCAGCAATAGGGATGAGCCATCATTTCTTACAGCCTACTTCTACAGATATGGGGTTGGAAGCACATCATGGTAGACCACCTAGGAGGATTTCCTATCAATATTATGGCCATTGCATATGTGGCTTAGTTTTACAAAGCCAAGTGGCCATGAGAGTGTGAGCAGTGTAAGAGTCGGCACCATGCAAGGGATTTGACACACTATACAATGACTTTGACTGGCTTGTAGGCCAAGGATATTATCTAGATGTCTTATCATAAGTGCCCCACATAGGTAGAGGTAGATAGATTCATAGCATGTGCTAGGCATGATCGATGGGTTATCAGTCACAAGGGTAACATTAGAGAGTTCTTTCACTACTCTTGGGTGATTCGATAATATGACCTACAACAGGACGTACCTCTTGAGCCCATTTTGTGTAGGTAGATTACTATAGAGAAGGATATTCCACTATCCTGAGTTATAGTATTTATAGAGAATGATGATCCTATAGCATTGGATGATGGCATTGTAGATGCTGGGGTCATAGAGGTATATACTTAGTGGTGGATCACATGGTAATGGTATTGTATCGCTCCAAATTTTTTGCATCCCTACCTTCAGGCTATAGGATCCATGCCCGAAAGGAGGATGGGAAAAGGATGGCGCGGTACCTCGGACTGAGAGGCCTTGCGAAGGTCCCGCCTCTCAAGGGAGGTGTATTATGGTGATTTTTTGATGGATGGTGGGTTCACCAGGAAACATTTAATGGCAGTTTCCATGCCTAGGTTGGGAATGTGTTTTATGTGTTCAGTTTTATCCTTAAACATTCAAATCCTAGGTTTGGCCAAAATGCGTCTAAGCTATTCTATATGAAGATGCAAATTAAATGAATACAGAAGAACAAAATTAGATAGAAAACAGAGAGAATAATATGGATTAAATATCAATACCTGATCCGGATGTCTGATGAAGATTCTGATTCTTGAAGCAGTCAGGATTGTCTGGAATTCGAAAGGATCATCTGAGATCTGATAGGATCGTCTGAGATCTGACAGGACCGTCTAAGATCTGATGAATTCGTCAGACGAATTCGTTAGAGACCTGCAAATAGAAAAATAGATAAAAAATATAAAGAATGCAACAATGCTAACATAGGGAAACAATGTAAAATGACAATAACAATATCAAATTGAAAATTATAAACAGAAACATGAATGCATCATACTAATTTAATGACAATTATAACTTAATTATGCATTTGATCTAAATGGGTGAACTCCAAGATGCAAGATAGCATGAAATAGTAAATAAACTAGCTAATTGCAGAATAAAATAGCAGAGAAAATATGAAGAAATGCAAACTCTAGGCACTGATTGCCCCAATGTTAACTGCAGTCGAAATCATCTCGCATTGGTACAAAATCGTCTCTGATTCGACAGGATTGCCTTCGATCTGAACAGGATCGTCTGCGACGATGTAAGCTTGCTCCGACTGAAAAATACTAAGGTACCTGCAACAAAATTTGAATAGAACTAATGCAAATAGCAATTTAGGATGTCTTAATGCGTGGGAAGTTAAGTTACAGGAATTATCAGCCAGGGGGATGCTAAGGGGAGGGTTTAGGATTAAATATGCTTATGAGGGAGGTTAGGAGGTTGGAGATCATCCCTATTTGGGAGATCTCCAATGGGGAGGGTCTCTAACGACGCAAACACGCTTCTACCTGGATTAGAGACGCCGTTGGAACAGAGACTAATTGTACAAAATCAGTTTTGAGACAAGATCGTCTGGACATCCTAGCCTAGATGAAATCGTCCGATCTGAGGTGATATCATCTGATCGGCGACGATATCGTCAAACGGTCAAAACAAACTCTAAAAATGGTGCAGAAAAGGAGGAAACAAATTAAGTGGCGGTTTGGGAGCGATTTTGGAGGTTAAAATTTGAATTTGAATTATTTACTAAAGTGTAATTATTAAGGTTTTACTGTGCCAATTTTAGGGTGCTACATTTTGCCCCCTCTTTAGCGAATTTTTCGAATAAAATGCATTAAAGATGAGTTCTTCTCGATTTACGAGAAAGCAAAAATTATTCCTATTTTTAGGCAACGATTCTTGGTCGAATCGTACGACAGCTGACTATGGTGCCCCCTCCGTGTTTTTACCCAAATTGAACGTTTGAGGTAAAAATGTGGAAAAGCAAAATTTTAAAATGTTTTTAATTGTGTTTTGAATAAAATTAAGAAAAATATGGTAAAACCCTAATTCATTTTTATTGTTCATGTTTCTGGTTTCTGGAGCTCTGGAGAAAAAATGGTCGAGACAGTGCACAGATCGACGGAGGTCCGACGCGAGCTACGGGTAAGAGTCTAAACTTAGTTTAGAATGCTTTAAGTTGAATTTACATGCTTTTTAGGTGAATTTTAAATAAATTTTGAGCATCGCGGCCGTTTTTGGGCCGTCGACGTCGTCGGGACGAAATCGTCCCGATTTTGACGAAATCGTCTCAAGTTTGCCAATTTTGTCGAAGGGCAAAATCGATGAAAGGGGGACGATTTCATCAAATTAGGGACGATTTCGACTTACGAAATCGGAGAAGATTTTGCTCAAATTTGGGACGATATCGTCCAATAGTGGACGATATCATCATTTGTAAAATTGAACTTATTTTAACTTGCATTATAAATCACTTGAGTTGTTATTAATGATTGTTTGTTATTGTTGTTTTTATGTTGCAGAGAGGTTTGCTAAAGAGCAGAGAATGAAAATACGACGGGTTGAGAGATTAATTGGCCGCTCTATCACAGGTAGAGGGGGATCAGCTGGCTCAGGTCGGCTTACAGCATGTGGCAAAAATGCCACAAGTTTCTACAGACATGGGGCTACTGACAGCCCTGGCAGAGAGGTGGTATCAGGGTTCTTCCTGTTTTCGGTTACCCATAGGGGAGATGACTCCCACATTGGAGGATGTATGGAGGATCTTGAGGATCCCCATACAAGGACGGTTGATCACTCCTGCGGCCAATTAGGGCCATGCTATGATGCAGTTGTGTGGCGACCCGAGCTTCACCCTGGAGAAGGGCAAAGTGAACATCGAGGCACTGTGTCAGATGCCTGGGGCATCCAGACTCACACAGGTTTTGGCCGGAGTGGTTGGTGGACTTCTGTTGTGCCACCAGAGTGGGTGCAGGGTACCATAGGTGCTAGCAGATGTGATCTGCAATATGCGAGACCATGGTTACAGATTTTGTTAGGGCAATTTTTTTCTATGCCGACTATACAGGATCCTACACGGGGTCATGTACAAGGGCGTTCGATGTCTGGTGATGACATCGCTTCTACAGGTTTGGTGCTGGGAGCACATTGCAATGCGGAGGCCGGTAGGGCTTCCTTTGATAGGGATTGACGGGGAGAGGCCTCGAGTTTTCTATTGGTGGCTCCGAAGAGGGTCACAGCGATGGATTGATCTATCGATGTCCCGGAGACTGCTGGATGACCTTGTCCCAGACCAGATCACCTGGAGGCCATGGCGAGAGCACCCAGGGTGGGTCGAGGACAGACAAGAGCTGGCTCACATCAGGTGAGTCTATTGGCTACAGATGGAGAGGGGAGAGGTGGAGCTCCACCGCTACGACCGAGTTTTGTGACAATTCGGTCTACAGCAGGGGATCCCATCTCTCAGGGATTACGAGTTTTCCTGGACTATCTAGGATAACACCACATTGAGCAGAGCTCCAGATATGCAGTGATTCTAGATTCAGGATGTGGATGATGCCCCCATTAAGCCAGTGGATGGGGACGACACAGGGGTAGCGAACAGCTATGATGCCTGGTACATAGGAATCCGCCCTCCTCGGATGACAAGGGCTTAGGGTATGATTTATGCAGTTGTGCATCGGATGGGTAGGCGATGCCAGGCGGCTATGGAGGCGACCCAAGGTCATGGAGGGAGAGAGCTGAGGAGAGCACAGGTTTAGCAGAGGCCATGACAGCGGGAGAGGAGGGAGGAGAGACCCCCTTATCCATAAAGAGAGAGGCCACCATCGCCCGATAAGGGCAAGGGTGTTGACATTGGGGAGAGTAGTGAGACAGTGACTCTCCAAGCGAAGACAGTCCGTCTCTAGGCATAGGTTCAGACCCTGCAGGAGGAGGCTGCATGACACTGAGCTGAGGTGACATAGCTCAGAGACGATATTGCACGCCTCAAAGCACGAGGTGGAGGGGCGAGCACTCAGGAGCTGGCACGGGCTATTGCCCAAATCACTTTTTACCAGACATTATACTACCAAATGGTGCCAGAGGAGGAGAGATTACCACTGCTGGCTAACATCACAAATTCGATCAGGATAGGGTCATCAAGGACTTTGTCCTGATCAAAAACTAGGACTCGCAGTACCACACATACTATGATGGGGCCACCTTGTCCACCTCAGGGCGGGGGAGGAGATGAGGCTGAGAGCTTGAGGGGTTCTCAAGGCTAGCTACTGCATGACACTATACAAATTGAGACATAGTTTCTATTATTTTTGATAGAGGATTGAGTATGCCGAGGTATAGATTATGGCATATCGATCCGGTTTTGAGATGATGTACATATATTGTTGAGATATATATATATATATATATATATATATATATATATATGAGATATTTTTGATCATATGACTTGTCTTATGTATTTTTATGATGCTCTTATGTTTGATTGATTGATTTGATGATTCATGTAATTATGTCGTTTTGAAATATTATGGTTTGAATGTCATGCTGTAAGATTTTAAATGAAATAATCTGATGTAACAAATTGGTTGTTTGTGATGTGATGTGATAAAAGATAAAAAGAGACTTCTAACAATAATTTCAAAGGACATTGTCACTATTATAGACCATTTCATGGAGTCACCACCCACTCGGTCGTCAAGCTAATCCCAGTATAGAAATATTGTTAAAAGTAAAAGAATGCTTAAGAGACTGTCTTAAGACTTTGGTGCAATGGTGCAAATGATGATGATGATGGTTTGTTTTCAGAGTTTCATAAAAATAGTATGCATGAAAAAAATGATTTTTGCTAGGCATAAATTCCTAAGTGTGATAAATTTTTTGGATAATTCCCTAGGAATTATACCATCATTGCAAAATTGAAGGTTGACATAATGACATGAAATAATGATAATGTGCATGCTTTTTGTTTTGAAAACATAATTGTATAACAGAATGATTTAAGTCATATGGTTTTCATGGATTGATTTTTAAATGAATGGGTAATAAAAATTGGTACAATGGTTTGCGCTAGGCATAGAATATGTAGGTATAGACTTATACCATCATCGCAAAATCCAAAAAGAGATAGTTTTATTGCATGATTGATTTTTGATAAACAGAAAATATGAAGATAAGGACTTGCGCTAGGCATAAAATTCCAATTTTGGTTTTGGAACTATACCATCGTCGCGAAAGTCGACAATATGTATATATGTGTGTTTTGATTGTATGGTTTTGAAAGAAATTTTGATTTTTTCTATTATGCATGTAGTTGTCTTTAGATTAAACAACTGTATTTTTAAAGAAGAAAATTTTTCCAGACAATTTGCAAAAAATATTTCAAAGTATCTTAAAGACAAAAGTTAGATTTATAAGGAATCCCATGTGCATATGTGAATTCATTTCCGATCTTGAAGTATCATAATGATACACAAAATCTCTCAAATACAAAATATGTGTGCAATTGCATTGTTCATTTACCAGTTTGAGCAAGGTACTATGATACAAGTGATTTGAATGAACCAAATAAGTGTTCATTAACCATGATGTAGATGCATATAACCATACTAGACTACTATGTAATTCGGATTATCAAGAGCTAGCTAATCCATAAGCAGACATAGGTCTGTACAAAAGAAGGTCGCTAATGTGACAGACATATCGCCACGCTAGGAGTTACCCAAGGCCAAGTAGGTTGGGCACAAACCACCTGTTATAGGGCTTACCTCATAGTTTTCAAATAATTGAGAATTCCAGGGATTCAAGCTCATCAACCCTTCTTTTCTTTTCAAAGGGTAGGGAAAGGGATTTTATTGCTTTTGCTTTTGCTTTCATTTCTTTATTTTGCTTTCTTTTGTATTTTTTTGCTTGATAATGCTGTAATGATGAAAATAATATTTTTTTTTTCTCTTTTTTCTTTTTCTTGAACTTTGCTTTTTCTTTTTGTGGTAGGGATACTTGCTCGGATTAGCTATAGAGCAAGGGAGTTTTATTCTGGGTAGGGGTGAGCTTGTCCTTTTGCCAATTCTCAAAGATTCTAGACCATGTGCATGATAGGATAGCAAGGGAAACTTTTCGCTCAAGAAACCACTTCTACTATGTAGCAAAGCATGGAAATTACAAATATAATCATTTTATTGTGAAAGGATGTGCTTGGTTTAAGTAAATAACAAGATCAATTCTCTGTGCTCCAACTTTATTTAATTGAATTTTGTGAACTTTGATATAAGAGAGATTAGTAATCATGCCAGATAAAATCTAGATATTTATTTTGTGTTTATGAAATTGAGGGATTCCAAATAAATGCTAATTTATCCAAAATAATTTGAAACATATAATTGCAACATTTGTAAGAAGAAATATATACAAATACTTTTTGAGAAGTTTTGAGAATGTTGACTCTCTCTTTCTTCTTTATGTTGTTTTGGTTTCGAAAGAGTCAAGAATATTGTTGTTTTTTATTTTTATTATTATTTTTTTGTTTTTGAAAGAATTAACAAGTGCCATAAATAAATGTAACAAATAGTTTTGAATATTTTGATGATTATGAATGTTTTTGGTGTTTTTGAATTTATTAATTGAAAGAAATACAAAATAGTGATGTTGAAATATTTTAAACAAAAATATACAAGGATGAAATGACCAAATTTATACATAGTAACATTTAAGATGCAAAATGTTCATGGGTTCTTTAAGTTCTTTACCATCTAAGGTAGATAATTTGTATGCTCCTGATTCAAATTTAGCGGTGATAATGTATGGTCCAAGCCGGTTGGGCTCAAATTTACCTTTAAGGTCCTTAGTTGCATTAGTATTTTTTTTATTTTCTTTTAAAACAAGGTCGCCGATCGCAAAGGATCGATGACGAACTTTTTTAGTATATGATCTTTTAAGCTTGTTTTGGTAGGCACGGAGATGCTCCAAAGCATTAATGCGTTTTTCATCTAGAAGTTCCAGCTGACTAAGTCTTCCAGCTCAATATTCATCTCCTACTTTGGTATCTTGAAGTAGCAGAGCCAAAGAAGGAACTTCTAATTCAAAGGGAAAAACGGCTTCAACACCATAAACCAAAACAAAAGGTGAAGTTCGAGTGGGGGTTCGAACACTAGTTCGATAGGCCCACAAGGCTGGATATAATCGAATGTGCCGATCACGGCCAGTTTTTTGACCAATATTTTGAGAATTTTGATTAAGGTTTTGTTAGATGCTTTTGCTTGACCATTACCCTGAGGATAATAGGGAGTGGACCAGTGATGTTGAATCTTATATTTTTGGCATAATTTTTTAACATCTTTATTTTTGAAACAAGTTCCATTGTTAGAGATGATATTTGCAAGAATTCCGAACCTACAAATGATTTGATTAAAAATAAATTTAGAGACTTGTGTGCCAGTGCAGGAAGCTAAAGGTATAGCTTCAACCCACTTCGTGAAATACTTAGTGGCGGTTATGATGCATTTGTGTCCATCAGATGACACAGGATTGATTTTGCCAATAATATCTAAACCCCATTTTGAAAAGGGCCAAGGAGATGAAATAGCCTGTAGTTCTTGTGCAGGCGCATGGACAAGGTCAACATGTTTCTAGCACTTGTCGCAATGGCGCACATAATCATGTGCGTCATTCTCCATGGTAGGCCAAAAGTATCCTATCCTAAGGAGCTTTTTAGCAATGACACTACCACTAAAGTGTCCACAAGATCCATCGTGGGCTTCACTCAAGGCTGATTTGGATTCTTCTAAATTCAAACATCTTAATAGGATACCTTCAAACGATCTCCTATATAAAGTATTGCCAATTATTACAAATCGACTTGCTTGTCTACGTAATAACCGACGCTGGTTTCTATTAGAATTGGCAGGGAAAGTCCCATTTTGGAGAAAATCAAATATATTCGTATACCAAGGTTCAGGAGTAGTTTCATTGATTAGAAACACATCCAAAGGTTCTAAGCATGATTATTTGAAGCGGGTTCCTGGAGTCGACGAATAATGATAGTGGCATATTCGTCATCTAACTCCAAGGGCAGGAGAGATGCAGTTGCGGCCATAGCATTAGTTGCACGGTTGCAAGTTCGAGGAATAGCTTCCAAGGTGACTTGATCAAATAGAGACATTAATTGTAAAACGTAGGATTTATATGGGCGTAGTTTATCATCTCTGGTCTGATAAACTTCATTAATTTGGTTTATGACAAGTTGAGAATCACCAAAAACTAACAGATGTTTAATTTTTAGCGCCAAGGTAGCTCGTAATCCAAGGATTAGAGCTTCATATTCAGCAGTATTGTTAGTGCAAGCAAATGTCAATTTGAAGGAAAGAGGAATAAGATGTTTTTGCGAGGATATTAAAATAATACCCGCACCAGCCCCACTCATGCATCGGGCTCCATCAAAGTATAAGGACCATTGCTCAATATGGTCTGCCTCTAATTGAAGGCATTCATCAGGAAACTCAATGATGAGGGTATGGGTAGACTCTAAGGATGCAGCAGCTAATTGATCTGCTATGATTTGACCCTTAACGGACTTTTGTCCTATGAACGTGAGGTCAAACTCGCTTAGAGCGAGAACCCATTTGGATGTGCGACCCGATAAATAAGGTCGACTCATGAGATACCTTAAGGGATCATATTTAGCAATGACAAAGGTTTTATGACTAAGCATATAATGGCGTAATTTTTGCATAGCAAACACGACTTCTAGACATAATTTTTCTAATGTTGTGTATCGGGTTTCATAACTGATGAAGGTTCGGCTAATATAATAATTAGCACATTCTCTCTTTTCATCATTAAGCTGAGCTAACATAGCTCCTAAGGCAGAATCTGAAGCTGAAATATACAGGAGAAATGGGCGATCAGGTCTAGGTGGTGAAAGCACAGGTGGATTAAGGAGGTATTGTTTGAGAATTTTAAAAGCTTCTCTACATTCGTCGTCCCAATTAAAAGGGACATCCTTCTTAAGAAGTTTAAGAAAGGGACCGGTTTTTTCCGCCAGCTTATCATTGAAGCGACAGATGGCTTGAAGCTTACCTTGTAAACTTCGTAACTCAGATATATTAGTAGGTGCGTGCATATCAGTGATAGCCACAATCTTGAGAGGGTCGATTTCGATACCACGTAAAGAAACTAAAACCCCTAATAGTTTACCGGACTTAACTTCGAATATGCATTTGGCTGGATTTAATCGAATAAGATATTCTCGTAATCGATTAAAAACTTTTCTCAAATCCTCTAAATGGTTATCTTCATTAATAGAGCGAGCTATAATATCATGTACATAATCATGTAGGATATCATACATCATATCATGAAAAATATAAGTCATAGCTCGTTGATATGTTGTACCTATGTTCTTTAAGCCAAATGGCATCACTTTCCAACAAAAGGTACCCCAGGGGGTAATAAAGGTTGTTTTAGCCTAATCTTCAAGAGCTATCCTGATCTGATTATAACCGGAGAATCCATCCATTAAGGACATCATCCCACTCCCGACAGTAAAGTCAATGATTTGATCCATGTTTGGAAGAGGAAAATCATCTTTAGGGCATGCAACATTAATATCTCTAAAATCTGTGCAAACCCTAACTTTGGTGGCTTCTTTTTTGGTGACTGGAACTACATTTGAGATCCATTCAGCATAATCAATAGCTTGTATAAAAACAACATTCAGGAGTTTTTCTAACTCCCCTTTGACTAGCAGAGCCACTTTGGGATGCATTTTTCTAAGTTTTTGTTTAACAGGTTTAGCATCCGGATGGACCACTAGGTGATGCATGACTACAGAAGGGTCTAGACCTGGCATATATTCATATGTGCAAGTGAAGACATCTTCATATTCTTTAAGGAATGCAATGTATTGTTCTTGTTTTTCTTGACTTAATTCTGATCCAATATTGATTATGTGAGGACTATCCTCAGTTCCAATGTTAATTTTAATGACGTTTTCTACCTCCATGTGTAGAACTCTTTCAAAATTATGTGGGGCGGGTGAAATGCCCAATTCTTGTAATTCTTGTAAGGTTAAGTTGGATAATTCATCTTGAGGATTAGCGGTCTCAAGTTGGGCTATAGTTGGTATAGAACCATCAAAATAAAATCCATTGGGTAACATCTCTTCAACAGAGACGTCGTGGAAGATATCTCCTTCCAACTCCTCATCGGAGTCAGCAATCATTTCAGGGTAAGCTATGGATAGCATGTTACATGTAAATGGCTGATTTTTTAGAGGCAAATCATCACACCTATCCAAATAATCTTGATAACATATGAGTTGATCATCATCTTCAAAAGGAAAGGGTTGACCCTTACTATGAAATAGGCCCACACCACAGTAGGCAGGCCACGGTTCTACCTCGAAAGGTTCTTTCATGCCATTTTGGAAAGGTCCCAAGCCTTTCCCTTTATATCCCATTTTAAGCATTATGGGTTTAGCTTTAATATATTCATTGGTAAAATAACACCGAGCATATCCATCACAATGCGTTTTGATATTCCGAGGGATTCTTCCCCAGTCATATCCTTTATAAATAAAGGCACAACTCCCGACTTGGTAAGTACTTCCCATAGGTTGTGGGAGGCCCAAAGTACGAGGAGATGGCGACAAGTTATTAAAAAGAGTTGAATCTTGCATGAAAGTATTTGTTTTTTCTGATATTAGGATTATGGATAGATCTGGTAAAATTTCATCAGAAAGAGCATAAGATGTAGAAGGATCATTCCCTATATCTTTAGATGTAGAAGGTATGATAGATGTTGAAAATGTGGAAGTGTTAAGAAATGGGTCTTTAGGTTTTGAAATTATAGGGATAGAACATGAAGGATTGGTTGTAGATTGAAGATCTTTTTGAGGTTCTAGAGTGGTTTGTTTAGAATATTGTTGATCTATATATGAGGATGAAATTAATGGAGGGGAAATAGGTGAAGTTATGGGTGTGTGTTTCACAGTTTTAGATGAAAAATAAGAATTAGGATGTGTGGATGACAAAGCGGGGCAAAATTGCACTCCAACGGGTTCTGCCAAAGCACACATATCAAAGGGTCTAGGGTCACCATGGATAGTGACCAACTGATTTTTAAATTCGAATTTAACACATTGGTGTAAAGTTGATGGGACAGCCCGCATTGCATTGATCCAAGGACAACCCAAGAGTATATTGTACGATGCGGGATAATGTACAATAAACATGGTCGTATATAGAGTTCGAGGACCAATTTGCAATGGAATGGTAATAACTCCACACGTTTCTTGTGTTTTGTCATTAAAAGCTTTGATAATCATGTCAGTTTTCTTCATTTCATCACTTCTAAATCCAAATCATTGGTAGAAGTCAAAAGTGCAAATGTTTAGAGATGAACCATTATCAATCAGGACTCTTTTAACGACTACATCTCCAATTAGAGCAGTAATATATAAGGGATTATCCTTATGTAAGCTGTGTTGTGGGATATCTTTATCCCGGAAGTCAATACAATCAACTTCTCGAGTGATGATAGTATTGGCCATGGCTTCAGGTTGAATGTTTTGAGGTACCATCATTTGGCTTAATGTAAGCATCAACTCATACTTATGGGTAGGAGAAGATCTTAACAAATCCAAAATGGAAATTATGGCTGTAGTATTGGATAATTGCTCATTAATATTGTAAGGGGGTTTAATTTGAACATTGGAAGCATGATTCCCTTTATTGGGATTTTTCAAAATGAATGGAGTTGATCCATCATTCTGGTTTGGTTCTTGTTGAGAATTTTGAGCCTGTTGTCGGGTAACGACTCCAATGGTACCTACAATGTTATATTGAAGACGTTGAACTGGTCTCGGTTGAGCATTTATGGCTTGTTCATCAGGGAGGAATTAATTGGAAGAAGGTCGAGTAGTAACTCTTCTAGGAAATGGTTCTTCTGGAACCATAGCATCTGTGATGGGTTGAATAGGATATGATTTTTTTTCAGAACTATTCGATTGGTTTGAAGTGATGTCTATTTCACTCTTAGTATCTAATTCTATATCACTAGAATTTGGAGTTTGAATATTATGTAGGGGCCTGGTCGTGACCATGGATAAGGTTGTGTCAAATATTTGAGGATCATGATTAAGTAAATGTCCGCTAATAGTTCCTACATATCGTGTAGGAGGAGGAACATTATGATGTTCGATTTGATTGGCCACCTCTTTACCATATCTTGGTAAAGGATGTTGAAATATGTCTAATGTTTTATTAGCATTTTGATTTTGATTTTGGGTAATGGTATTTTGAGCGTTATTAGGAGCATTTTGTTTAGGTTGGAATGCTTGCACCTCCATTTCATTATTATCAATCAGATCCTGTATTTTATGTTTCAACCTTTTACAAGTGTTGGTAGAGTGTCCAGGTCCTCTATGAAAATCACAGTGTAAGTCAGCTCTGTATCCGGGTATAGTTGGATCAGGTTCCCGGATAGCTGGTAATTGGATCAAACCTCTTTCTACTAATTGAGGTAAATTAGTTGATAAGGGTTGTGTTGATAAGCAACACACCCCCACTGAAAAATGAGATTCCATCCTTAGAAAATTATGAACTTCCATTTTTGCAGCAGGGACCCTCTTGGTCATTTTCAGTTTTAAATCCAAATTTGCTTGCCTCTTTTTTAAAGTTGTGCTTTTTCTTGCATTTTAGCTGTGTTATCCAAGAATTCACTTTTTACATGCTAGAATCATTCATGCACAAGCAAAATCTTGCACCGTTACCGAGAAAATCCAAAAAACAGTTGCATAATTCACTGAAAAATCAAACTTTCCATTTTTGGAAGTGTCGCGATATCGCGACACTTCCGATTTCGAAATGTCGCGATATCGCGACAGGTAAGTCAAAATGCGGCTAAGTGCCAGAAAGGTCGCGATTTCGCGACATGTCGGGAAATCGCGACAGTTTTTTGGAGAGAGACGCAAGCTGTACGGATGGCGCGATTTTGCGACATGTCGCGAAATCGCGACATGTCGCATTTTCGCGGCAGGAGAGAGAAAATGGGCTGCAGGATGAAAAATCGTTTAAGTCAGAAACGTGTTCCAAAATCGCGGTCAACGCGGTCAACGCATGCAGGTAGAGGAACTGTCGCGATATCGCGACGTGTTCTAAAATCGCGGCTGAAAATCAAGAAACGTACGGAGGCCAGGAAGGGTCGCGATTTCGCGACATGTCGTGAAATCGCGACATGTCGCGTTTTCACTGCCGACGAGGGAGGAATTTGCCGATGCTCTGGCAGGGTCGCGATTTCGCGACATGTCGCGAAATCGCGACATGTCGCAGAATCGCGGCAGGAGAGAGAAAGTCATAGTTGACCTGAAAGTGCATTCCGGCGGGAAACAGAAGGCTTCCTGGGGTAGCGACACGTGTCAAAGCGTGAATGGGACAAACAGAGCCGAAATGCAAGCTTATTTTGTGGATTTAATCTGTTTTTAATGTTTTAAGCTTCGATTTAATTAAAATGCTAATCTAATGCATCTTTTTGTCTTTCATGCGGGATTCCACCTGGCACTTACGGGACAACCGGGAAAGACCATAAAGGCGAAGATAAAGTGCGGATTTAGTCAAGGACCGCCATGCTAGGATAGAAGCTGCCGGTGAGAGCATTTAATGGAGATTTATTGCAGAATTGATAGCATGGAGACCATTTCAACTCAGAGATGGATTTACGGAGATCAAATTGATGGAGAAGTGGTGACTCATCCGGCTCACCAGCAGAATTAACGGAGGCATTTATTTGCAGCTGCGGATGAATGCAAGTTGCATTTGATTTTATCTTCTCCATTTATGGCAGCTAACTGCACCGATTTGCGAAGGGTTAAGTTCTATCCGGACTTTGATTTTTAAATGGATTTTTATTGTAAAACCCGGGTCCTAGGGTTTAAGTGCGATAAGATTTAGGGTTTGAGCAAGATATTTTGGAAAAGATCAGGGTCAGTCCTGAGTCTATAAATACAAATTCTAAATGTAATCGCAGGAGGCGAGAGACTTAGAAATAAAGGCTTATAAGCAATTTCTTGCAAATTTTGTGAAATCCTTTGTTTCGGACTTGGAGTTGATGTGCTTTAGCTTTTCACGTGATAGCATGGCCAGGAGCCTAATCTTTTGCAGAGTGTGATAAGTGTATTTTCTTTTGTTATCCGTTCCATTTAAAGTTTGTTAGATATATGCTGTAAATCTGCCATTGTCAAGATTAAATATGCTGTTAGGCTTCAGTTGTTCTATTGTCTGCTAGGGGAAATTACAGATTTCAGGTGTAAGTTTGTTCTAATTGCTCTGTCTTCACTGTGCGAGCTAGGCTGCCGGTGAAAGATACCAGTTTTAACCAATTTGCCCTTGGATTTATGATTTTCTGCTAGATCTGTTTCACTCTGCCTTGTGCTCTTAGTTGAAAGTGATCTTAGGCCGATGGACACTTTCTTCGGGATTTTTTCTATTGTGAAGCTGATAGCATAGATAAGATTGACAGTTTGGGTTTACAATCGATGTTTGATAAACTTCTCTTTTCTGCCTTACCCTACCCTCTCTTTGCTTTCCGTGAATGATCCATTTTTATTTTCTTTGTTTGCCTTTTATTTAAATCTGCTGACCCATGAGAGCTAGATCTAGAATTCAAGTTAAATCTGATTGTCAACAACTTTTGCAACTACCGAACAAGTTCAGGAACCCCCTGTAAGGTACCAGAGCAGTCCATATTGAAATCTATTCCAGAAGTGGAAAAGAGTGAATTGCCATTCGACCCAACTCTGTAACTCGCACCTTGGATAACCAGCTAGATCCTAAAGATGAGTGGGATCAGTCCCGTGGGTGTCTCCGGAGCTTTCCTTGCCTTCATCCCTTTTTTCCCGGGGTGTGCATGAAAGCCGGGCCAACAGGTTGATTCAATCTAGTAAATTCTCTAGGAGGCTTATCAGGCGGTTTCAATATAATTTTTTTGTTGTTTTCGTTGCATTGATATTAGAAACATTTCTGCTGTCAGTGACTCCATCACCTACGACTTGCTTGTTTTTATATTGATTTCTAGATGTTTTCTCATCATCCTTCTTCCTAAGTTGGCCTCTCCTGATGAGGGCATCTTCTACTCTTCAAGCTAAATCTATAGCCTGATCGAAGGTAGTTAAAGTAGCAGTTGATAGCTCGTAAGATATTTGTTCTTGTAAATTATTAATAAAAATGTCCAATATTTCCCTATAAGGTAGCACAAAGTGCAGTTTTCCTATCAACTGCCTCCATCTAGCTAAGAAATCGACAAAACATTCATCCTTGTCTTGTTTTAAGTTGTATAAATATTTAATGGTTACATGCCTCTCGATGTAGGCACTAAATTGATGGACAAAATATTCAGCTATTTCTTCAAAGTTTCTCAAAGAATGAGTGGGCAATTGATAGTACCACTCTAATGCCATTCCACCTAAACTTTTCGGGAACATTTTTAGTAATAGCAAGTCATCATGTGATATATCATGACATGCTATCCTAAACATGCGAAGATGCTTTATGGGATCTTCAGTTCCTTTATATATAGGCAAGATAGGCATGAGAAAATGCTTAGGGTAAGGTTGTGCTACCACTATGGGATCCAAAGGTTGACTACATATCTCTCGATAATTGTACAAGGGACAATAAGGATCTATCTGGTCCATGCGCGAAGCTAACTGTTTCACCATGGCTTCCAGATTACTAGTTTGCCCACCATATTGGTTCGGTAGGGCATTGATATGGGATTTGTGAGCATATGATGGAGGGACATGAAGATTAGATGCTATGTTGCTATTGTGTAGATTGTTTGTAGGAATGGTGTTATGAAGGAATTTTGAAGTTGTATTATGTTGAATTCCAGATTGTTGAAAATTGGTGTTTAGCTTCATTTTAGGTTTTTGTTTACTTGAAGCATATTGATCAATAGTTTGGCGAAGTAAAGCAGTGAAGGAAGTTTTCTTTTATGGGGGAATAATCTTAGGCTCAATAACAGGTTCCTTAGGAGGTTGGGTAACCTGTTGTTTCGGCATGTTTTGAATCATAGTGACCATATCTCTATTGGATGGTCCAGCCTTGTCACTTTCTTAATCAATGAAAGACAAGGGATTAGTGCGCACATCAAACATATGTTCCATGGCTACTTGAGTGTCACTAATTTGCCCTTTATCAATACAAACTACCATATTAAGGACGCCAATGTTATTATTGAAAAATTTCCAGAAATGATCTATGTTGTCAAAAGCAATAGTTCCATCTGGAGCTACTCTAGGGGATGAGGATCCATCCTCTTTAACATTTTCTTCTTGTTCATTGTCTTCACCTAGGTCGTCTTCTGGTTGATCTAGAGTTTCTTCTTCCGGAATTGGATCTTCAGGAAGGTCATTTGGGTTTCTAGTTTTATATTCTAACCAATCTTCTTCTTCTCCTTCAGTTTGTTTACCATTCCTAAGTTTAGGCATTGTGCTTAATTTGGATTTCAGAAAATATATATATATTTATATATATATATGCAACAAGCTTAAGAGGTATATATTAATTATATACCTACTACAATATTTAAAATGAATTTTTTTTTGGTTTTTGCTATGTTTTTTTTTTTTTTTAGTTTTTAGTTTTTCTTGTTTTTGTACTAATATTGTAAAGATAAACAACAACACAATAAATGCAAGAAATAATACTGAAAGTAATGATCTAGTTTTCTATAAACAATTTATAAATATCATTAATGGGCTCGAGTTCTTCAGGAGTCATGAAGTGTTCTTCTTCAAATTGAAATTTTTCCTTCAAAAATTTAATGAAAATAGCTATAGTGATATTATCTGTCTCAGATTTTGGTTGATAGAAGTAAAGCTCGTGGCAATACTCTCGATATAACACAGCTCGAGGAACTCTATTCCATATTTCCCTATCCATAAGAACAACCTCTTGGTATTCTACACGACCTAGGAACTAGTGTATAATGGCTGCGTTCTCGAGGTATTCCTCGAAGGTGAACAATTCTGAAGACACAAGAGCTCTCCTATAAGCTAACCATCTATGGGAGGCTCTCTGAAGTTCATGATAAAAGACGAGTTGATGAGGATCCAAGATTCTATCTAGGACTAGCCTCTTGATTTGTTTAAGTTTTGTTGACCTAGATGAAATGACACTAAGTCTTCTATCAAGTTCGTCCCACAAAAGTTGATTCCTTTCTATTTCAGGCACACAAAACACAGAATTGATTTCTATGGCTGCTAATTGGTTTTCAACATTTATAGTAACTGCTAATATTTTCTTAGGAGCTACCATCTAAACATGACATGCAACTTATTAGTTTTAAATGATTTGAAATGCATCTATGTTTTGGTTGTTTTATTTTTATTTTGTTTTTGTTTTCAAAATGTTTAAAATGTATTCACGTCGGGTTCACCAAAATGTATCGCTCCAAATTTTTTGCATCCCTACCTTCAGGCTATAGGATCCGTGCCCGGAAGGAGGATGGGAAAAGGATGGCACGGTACCTCGGACTGAGAGGCCTTGCGAAGGTCCCGCCTCTCAAGGGAGGTGTATTATGGTGATTTTTCGACGGATGGTGGGTTCACCAGGAAACATTTAATGGCAGTTTCCACACCTAGGTTGGGAATGTGTTTTATGTGTTCAGTTTTATCCTTAAACATTCAAATCCTAGGTTTGGCCAAAATGTGTCTAAGCTATTCTATATGAAGATGCAAATTAAATGAATACAGAAGGACAAAATTAGACAGAAAATAGAGAGAAAAATATGGATTAAAGATCAATACCTGATCCAGATGTCTGATGAAGATTCTGATTCTTGAAGCAGTCAGGATCATCTAGAATTCGACAGGATCATATGAGATCTGACAGGATTGTCTGAGATCTGACAGGATCGTTTGAGATCTAACAAATTCGTCAGACGAATTCATCAGAGACCTGTAAATAGAAAAATGGATGCAAAATACAGAGAATGCAACAATGCTAACATAGGGAAACAATGTAAAATGATAATAACAATATCAAACTAAAAATTATAAACAAAAAAATGAATGCATCATACTGATTTAATGACAATTATAACTTAATTATGCATTTGATCTAAATGGGTGAACTCCAAGATGCAAGATAGCATGAAATAGTAAATAAACTAGCTAATTGCAGAATAAAATAGCAGAGAAAAGATGAAGAAATGCAAACTCTGGGCACTGATTGCCCCAATGTTAACTGCAGTCGAAATCGTCTCGCATTGGTATGAAATCGTCTCTGATTTGACAGGATCGCCTCCGATCTGAACAGGATCATCTGCGACGATGTAATCTTGCTCCGGCTGAAAAATACTAAGGTACCTGCAACAAAATTTGAATAGAACTAATGCAAATAGCAATTTAGGATGTCTTAATGCGTGTGAAGTTAAGTTATAGGAATTATCAGCCAAGGGGATGCTAAGGGGAGGGTTTAGGATTAAATAGGCTTAGGAGGGAGGTTAGGAGGTTAGAGATCATCCCTATTTGGGAGATCTCCAACAGAGAGGGTCTCTAACGACACAGACACGCTTCTGCCCGGATTAGAGACACCGTTGGAACAGAGACTAATTGTGCAAAATTAGTTTTGAGACAAGATCGACTGGATGTCCTAGCCCAAACGAAATCGTCCGATCTGAGGCGATATCATTTGATCGACGATGATATCATCAAATGATCAAAACAAACTCTAAAAATGGCACGAGAAAGGAGGAAACAGATTAAGCGACGGTTTGGGAGCGATTTTGGAGGTTAAAATTTGAATTTGAATTATTTACTAGAGTAAGTGTAATTATTAAGGTTTTACTGTGCCAATTTTAGGGTGCTACAGGTATGGTAGCGGTAGCTTAGGTCAGGACATAGATGAGGTAGCTATCGAAGAGGATATTGATGGGTGCTGAGTGCAGGCCTAGATAAAGTACTAAGGGTAGGCCATAGAGCAGATGGTTGAAGAGTAGGTTGTTCCTAAGGAGGAGGAGGAGTTAGCTCCAGATGAGTAGGAGTCTCCTCTATAGGCTCAATTGCACCACATAGAGGTCGAGCTATAGGCAGCTCAGATTCAGGTCTTGCAATGGGATTCTACTATTTTTGGGCTACAGACATAGGTCTAGATTTTTTAGGAGGAGAGGACCACCCTCTAGACATAGATCGATTCGACACATATCAAGATATATCATCTTACAATCGAGAGGGATGCTTCCCAAAGATAGGTTGTACCAGCTATGCCAATGCCTTAGGGATCGAGTGGGCTAGATTAAGATGTAGAGATCAAACATCTGCATGCACTTATATCAAAGGACTTAGAGTAGCACAAATGGGATAATGCTTACATCCTTGCACTGGAGCATGAGGTAAGGCTTCGAGGTGGTCATCTACCAGACAGGTCTACAACCGAAAGGTCATACATGATTGGACAAAGTACATCAAGGTAGTCATTAGTTCGACCTATCCAGAGGACTAGGACCCGTATAGAGTAGACTACAGGGACTAGCTTTCACCATTCTCATAAGGATAGAGCTGAGGGTGGAGGCGAGGTAGGGGGCACAAGCTCAGCTTGATGGCTTTATTTTTATGGATTTATTTTTGATTGTAAGGTTAGATGACCTACACTATTGTAGCCTGTGGGTAGTTTTGTACCCTTATGTACTTATTGGACACACACATAGATATGATATCTATTTTGAGACTCGTTATGTGTATTTATATGTTTCTTCTTTTGTGTTTATGTGATGCAATATTATGATTTTATGCTATATGATGTGATGTATTGATCTACATGCTCTAGCTATGTGATTGATGGATGCTTAGATGGTATGATCTATATGTATAGATGCACTATGATGTATGCATATATGGATGCAATGCTTACATGTCTTGATTATTGCTATAGGATGTGATCTATGCACTATTTATATGATGGTTACCTAATATAAATGAACCTGTATGTTTTAATCACTTAAAATATAAGGAATGGATGTGATATGAGTAAAATAATCTAATGGGTGACACCACAGAATGTAACACAATCATGAATGAGATGAGATGATGTGATATGTATGTGATTTCTTTTTAATATTTTGTAAATTAAAATATATACCCAAAATAGTCAGTGGTCGTCTAAATGTCATTGTTGACATTCATCTGGTATCTACCCTATTTCATGCACACTGTTTAATGAACAAAACCTCATAAAGAAAGTTGCTAATGTGATTTATGACATGATTTGTTGCTATGAGGGGATTTTTTTTGAGGTTTTCCATGAGACTCAAACACCCTAGTTACTCCATAAAAAGTTGTATATCGACCATACATGACTCTTTAAAGATAAAGTTCTTGCTTCAAAGACCTAAATACTCATTATCCCTATGTGTGTAGATGAATATATTAGATAAAACATAAGCATACCCAAATGCCAAGTGGGATTCATGTAGCCCATTGTTTTTTTGAGGATCCTCAAATATTCATCCTGATTCTAAGTTGGACTCAGTTGGATTAGACAACTAGGCGATTTAGGACACCTAAAGCTAGCCCTTTTTGTAAATTACTTAGATCTTACCCTAATGCCAGATGAGATTCATGTAGCCCATTTTTGTATTAGGGATCACTCAATGGCTTGTGGAGATCGACCATTCTAGGGATTCAAGATCTTCACCCCATTCTTTTCTTCACATTTATTTAGGATACTTGCTCATGCGTAGTGATGAAAATCACTGTTTATTTTGAATTTTTGTTTTTATTTAAGAAAGGGATTTATGTAGTGATGATAATCACTATTTATTTTGAATTTGTTTTTGTTTTCTTTTGAGCAAGGGATTTTTGTAGTGATGATAATCACTATTTATTTTTCTTTTGATTTTGCTTTGTTTCAGGATTTTTGCTTATTTTGATGAAAGCAAGGGATTTATTTTGTTGGGGAGAGCTTGTCCTTTTGCCAATGATCAAAATCCTAAACCATGCACATCACAAGGTGAGCAAGTAGAAATATTTCACTTAGGATGCCTAGTACCACTTCGTAGTGTTCATATTTTCCTTGTTCCAACTAGGATTTTAGTGTTTTTGATTAGTGATAGGATTCTGAAATATGCTATGTACTAACACAACTAGACCTCACCTTCTACTAGTGAAGATAGCTTTTTACAGAATCTGATAAAATCACTAGATATGGTTGAGTGACTGAAAAACCCTAGAATATAACTTATAGCAATAGGGGTTGTGTTGAAAAACATAGTTACACACATGGGTTATGAATGATGGTGGATTTTGAAGATGCATGATTGAGGTACAAACGCAGTGTTGTTTTTTAGATTTGTGAAAAAAACCTACCTTATGTAAATGCAATGGATGCAACATGCTTAATTCAATGTAACTAATGGATGCAAATGCCAAATGTAAATATTTTTTGTATTTTTGATGCTTTCAATTATTTTTTATTTTTGATTGTTTTGAATGTTTTTGAACTTTTTTACTTTAATCTATTTTTGTGCTTTTGTATTTTGTTTTTGACCAAAGTACTTTAAGATGACTTAGGGGATTTTTGTGTGTGACCAAAGAAGTTATGATGCCTTTGGAGCTTTTGTGTGTGACCAAAGGGCTTATGATGCCTTTGGGGCTTTTGTGAGTTGACCAAAGGGATTTATGCCTTTGGGGTATTTTGTGATTTGACCAAAGGGCTTATGATGCCTTTGGAGATTTTTTGTGATTTTACAAAAGGGCTTTAAGATGCCTTTGAACCTTTTTGTGTTTTGACCAAAGGGCTTCAAGATACCTTTGGAGCCTTTTGTTTTTGAATTTTTTTATTGTTTTTGAAGTTTTTTATTGTTTTTGTAATTTTGAAATTTTTGAATGTTTATGATATTTTTTTGGTTTATTTGAATGTTTTTGTGTTTTGTTGTTCTTATGTGTGAAATTCCCTTAGATGAATAATTTTGAGAGGATTTAGCTCCTCAACACCTTCTAGTGATGTTAGGCGATATGCCCCAGGTCCAATCTTCTCAAAGATGATATAAGGACCTAGATAGTTGGCCATAAATTTGTCTCGCACATGCGGTGGTAGGTTTGAGTTCTGTTGGTTCTCTTTAAGTACAAGATATTCAACCTTAAAGTCTCTCAAGTGGATTTTATTGTTATAAGCTCATGTTATATGATCCTCGTAAACATGAAGATTCTCAAGAGCATTGATGCAACGTTCATCTAAAAGGGTCAATTGATCAAGGTGAGCTTGTCGTGCAGTGTTGTCATTGATGAACTCTTTCAATGTGATGCGCAATATTGGAATTTCTAACTCTAAGGGTATAATGGCCTCAACACCATATACAAGTGAAAATTGTGTTGCCCCAGTGGGCGTCTGCATGCTAGTCCTATAAGCCCATAATGCAAGGGGTAATTGCAGATGCCAATCCTTATGATTTTCTTTCACCATATTATTTAAGATGGCTACTATTGTCTTGTTTGAGGTCTCTGCTTACCCATTTTACTACGGATAGTATGGTGTCATAAAACTATGCTGAATATTGTATTTGGTGGTTAAAGCTCACACATTTTTGTTTTTGAATGATGAACCATTATCCAATATTATCTTGAAGGAGACCCTAAAATGATAGATGATGTTGTGGAGTATGAACTCCGTAATTCGTGGTCTAATTATCGATGTTAGGGGAATCGCTTCCACCCACTTGGTGAAGTACTCAGTGGTCATTAACATAAATGTGTGTCAGCTCAATGACGGGGGAGAAATATTTCTAATTAGATCGAAACCCCACTGATAAAATGGCCAAGCCACCTAGATGGGTTGTAAGGCCAAAGATGGCAGGTGCATCAGATTTACATGATGTTGACATTTAACGCATTTCTTGACATACTCCTAGAATTCCTTCTCGATGGTGGGCCAATAATCCATTTGAAGGATGCACTTGACAATGGCCATACCATTGAAGTGGCCACCACATGTACCATCGTGAGCTTACGAAATCACCCAAGCTGATTCTTGGGGCTCTAAGCATCAAAGGAGGAATCCATTGTAGCTTCAACAATACAATATGCCTCCTAAAAAGACATATCTTGTTGATTTCTATTTAAATGCTTATTTTTCGGCATGCAACAGTCCCTATGGGACAATTCCAAGATTCAAGAAATCTTGTAATTGGGATAGCCAATCCTGAAAAGCTACAACCTCGATAAATAATATGACTTGTTCCTCCTATGATTCGATGTGCACAAATACATGTTGAGAAATAACCTTGTGGTAAATTATGGTACCATTATCTATAGGACCCTGTGATATCGAGGACCCCGATGGTACCTCCTTTAAAAATTATTTAGCTTTACAAAATCAATCATGGTCTAGTTATATATAAATCATGTTGACTAATTATTTGTCATCAAAAACCTCATCCTGCATCATTGAGTTCAAGAGCATTTTCACATGAATGGTGGTGAAATCAGTAGATGGATTTTGAGGGATCAAGGATCCCAAAGATGCCATGGTGTCTACAATTTTTTTTTATGAACAAGGTATTACCTCAATTTTGTACCACTCCAGTTGGTCTAGATAGGTGTTAACAAGCTCCTTATAAGCTTTCAATATTAGATACATACATTGGAACAATACCTTAACTTGGTTGACTGTGAGGAAGTCACCGAAGATATTTAGCCTTTTGATTTTCATAGCAATGGTTGTTTGGAGACCCAATATTAGGGCCTCGTATTCGGTGTTGTTGCTTGTGCAAGAGAAGTCTAGATTAAATGACAAGGGCATTGGGGCACCTTATGGCATGAAAAATACAATCCCTGCACCACCTCGTTACTCACACTTTGAACTGTCAAAGAACAAAGTCATCAAAGAACAAAGTCATTTTAGCTTCATTTTTAGGTTCTTCGGGTTTGGGTGCTTCTGATAATGCAAAGACTACATAATCAATAAGTTCTATGGTGAGGGGTCTACTATTCTGAAGAGGCACCTTAGCTAGTTTATCAGCTATGAATTGTCCCTTGATGTACTTTTGGCTTATGAATTCCAAGTCAAATTTTATCAATAGCATGATCCACTTTGCAGTACGTGTATTGTGATATGTCTTGATCATCATATACTACAAAGGATTTTACTTGGATATTACATGCATCACATGGCTCAGCATGTAGTGGTGCAATTTATTGGTTGCAAAGACCACTGCAAGACACAACTTTTCTACATATGCATATCCTATCTCGTAGCTCACCAAGGTGCGGTTGATGTAATATATTGCTTGTTATTTATCTTGCATGTTCTTTTGAGCCAACATGGTGCCCAAAGCAAAATTGATAGTAGATATATATAGCAGGAATGGCATGTATGGCCTTGGTGGAGCTAGGACTAGCGGTATTTCCATGTAATTATTGATTTTAGCAAAGGCTTTTTGACATTCTTCATCCCACTAGAATGGGACCCCTTGTGTAGCAGTCAATTCATGGGTTGACATTTATCCGATAGTTATGTGATTAATTGCTTTATGGACACTACTTTGCCCTGTAATTTTCTCAGTTCTTTGATGTTAGTGGGTGGGGCCATTTCCATGATAGAATTTATCTTTACTGGGTCTACTTTGATGCCTCATTTAGGAATGATGAATCCCAAGAGTTTTACAAAAGTTACACCAAAGACGCATTTCTTGGGATTCAAAATAACATTGTGTTCAATTAGGTGATGGAAGACCTTCTTGAGGATCTCAGCATGCTCTTCATGTAGCAATGAATTGGACAATAAGTCATCGATATAGTCTTCTAATAGCTTATGCATGTAGTCATGGAAAATGTATGTCATAGCACATTGATATGTGGCACCAGTATTTTGGAGACCAAATGACAATACTTTGTAACAAAATGTTTCCCATGGAGCTGTGAACATGATTTTATGCTGGTCTTCAGGTTTAATTAAAATATGGTTGTAACCAAAAAAACTGTCCATTAGAGAGAGCATCTCATGACTTGTAGTTGCATCTACAAGATCAAATGGAAATGAATGCTTGGGTTTTGTCTTATTGAGATCCCTAAAATCCATGAAAATGTGGATTCTTCCATCAGGTTTTCCTATGGGTACCATTTTTTATACCCATTCTAGATAGTTGATGGGAACAATAAATACTACATCCAATAGTTTTTGCAACTCATTCTTTACCATAAAAGCGATGGTTGGATGCATCTTTCTAAGCTTTTGCTTGACTAATTTCTTTGTGGGTCCAGTGAAAGTTTGTGGACAACCAATTTCAGATCTAACCTTGACATATCCTTATAGGTCCAAGTGAAGAGATTTGGTATCTCTTTCAATAGAGGAATAATGATGGCCTATTCTTCTGGAGATAGATTTTCTCTAAACTTTAATTTATTTGAATTAGAAAGGTCATTGTTGATGTCCACTTCAAAAGTATCCTCTATTACCATATGTGACCCCTCCTCAAGCTGGTGAGGAGTGGGGATTAAATGGATGTCATTTGATGGGTTTAAAGGTTCCACTAAATCATGGTCAAAACCAACGTGGTAGACATCATGTGTGAAACCTGGTGCAAAATGGAATGGTTCTAACATCTCTTCATTAGGGAGGAAATCTTCAGTCTCTAGGGATGAATCAGCATGATCCCAATCAATAGCATATAAGTTAAGACACAATGGTTTTGCAAGATCTATTGGGTTGTGAAGTGGAGTGGTCAAATCAATGGAGATCATGTTGATGGATGGGATGAAATATCTAGGACCATGTGGGTGAAACTCTGCATTGGTGATTTACCTTCCATACCCAAGATGTGGCTTTGGGGGTATGGGAATATCATGATATGGTCTATGGATAGACGAGACGATGGAATCATTAGGCTACAATAGCTCTATAAATATTGGTGGATTTGATAAAACCATACGATAGATGACATCTGGATTTACTCGTCTTCCTAGGAAGTGAAGGTTAGGATCTATGGTGCAAAGTATCACCTCTATTTCAACAAGTAGATTGACCTAACATAAATTATGAGGCCTATGATAAGCCATCTTGGTCTCATCCTCATAGTCATCATCACTTATGAATAAAACATTATTTTTTCCCACTAGAACTGGGCAGTGACTTGCTTGGTGATGCTAAATATAGGCTATTTCAGGCCATTCAGTCTCATCTTCATAATCATCATCGCTTATGAAGAATCCATTGGCATTTACTATTGGACCTATGATGTGGTATGTACTTCTTACCCTGAGGTAGGTCATATTAGTTGAGTCATGTGACTCATATCCACTCTCATCCGATATGTATCCACTTTGTATGTTACATATCCAAACAAGGTGTTGAACATACCGAGGCCCATGATAGGCCAGTTTGGCTTCATCTTCGGATTCACTAGTGACATACTCATTTTCCTCTCACTCATATCCATGGATTGGCTTGTCCTCCCATAGGATGATTCCTGATGGGTGCACTTCAAGAGAGGAATCAGGTTGATACTCATCGAGTGGTTTGATATTGACCATAGACACCCATCCATCACCCAAGTAGTTTCTTCTAGGGGGTTGATAGGTATTCTAGTCAACGTATTCCTTGAACCCCAAGCTTAGCCTATCTAGGGTTTCTACAAATGAATCATTATGGCTTTGTATTCGATACCCTAGACCCCACATATCAGTAGGCAATTGGTACTACAGCTAGAATGGAAGCTGATGCCCTTGCTCATATATACCTAAGAAATAGCTATGCTAATGACATCTCTAAAAGTACCTTAGAGAAAACTCATGATTTGATAAGTAATGAAAATTCATGGTGAATGGTTCATCATCATCCTCTTCAATATCAGAAGAATTATGGGCACAGTATAAACCAATATATATGAAGTTGGTTTGGTTAGGGGGAATACCTAATGGAACCACTATCCCTACTGGCAACTTTGGGACTCTTGGCCATCCCATGTCTTGCGTAGACTCAATAATAGGCATGAAAGTCATGTTCTATACAAGATATTCACCTAACCCTATGTTAGTTAAGTGGACTATCACATACGATGCAGATGATTTTGTTGATGAAGCAGGTGAGGCAGGTTGAGGTACCTCCTTGGCTATGTCTTGGGAATCTTCCTCTTCCATGGGATTCATAATTTTTGCAGATGCTATAGTTGGAAGTTCCTTAGGTCCTTCCTCCACTAGGTGTGCTTTTAGCTTCTGAGTATCTTTTGCTTTATATATTGAAGGCTTCTTAGAAGCACTAGTATTTTTAGATGTGGGAGGTGGTACCGATGTGGATTGGTCACCTTGCACTAATTTTCTCTTTTTTTCTGGCTGCATGGTCAGGGATGAAGGCCTTATGTATAGATGTGTTGATGGAAGGAAAAAGTCTCCTGACAAATTGACCTAATGTACGTACTTAAATGGCTCTTAATTTGATGAAACCACATGCACTTGTCCCTCATGCACATAATTGATGCATTGGTGCAAGATTGAGGGAGCACACTGCATGTCCCTTATCCAGGGATGTCCTAGGAGGATGTTGTACTACATTTCTCCCTCCAATACATGACACATCATGGGTATGGTATTTTGACCTACCCAAATAGTCAAGACAACTGTATCCACTATGGAGCACAATGCACCATTGAAAGCTCTCAATGTATAGGTGGTTGGGACAATGTTGGACCTAGGGATTTTTAGGTGCCCTATAGCCTTTGTTGTTATAATATTGATTGACGAGCACATGTCGATTAGAACCCACTTGAAGGTTGTCATTTATTTATGCAATTATATGCAAAGGCAGGTCTGCTATGGTAGTAGGCACTACCTTTATTTCATGATCGTAGAAATGGATCACAGGCTCTTGACACTACTAAACCTACCCCACAAATTTTGTGAATGCATATAGGTTTTGGGTATGGAGCTTGATCGACCTCAATATTTCCATCAAAGTCTCCCTATGCCTAGGATATTGTTGTATGAGCTCATAAATTGATAACTTGGTTAGATTCATTTGCAAATTTTTCTCTAGTCTACTCTAAATAGTTACCACAGGTCGTGTTAGTAGACCTGGAGGATTGTTTTACACCTATCTCTATTGAGGTGCAGCTGGGATATAAATAGGAGTTGTTGGAGGCTCTAGTTGATCATATTGCCAACTCCTAGTTACCATTTTGACTATCTCAACCATTTCGATGCATCCTTGAGTGGGCGGTTTAACTCAAACTTGGTTGAATTAGATGCCCTAATCCTTGGGGGCCTCATGATTTGGCAATGGGTTTCTAAATATACCCATGTCTCTATTATCGAGTGCTAATGGGTTTTCAAATTTTAGCTCACCCTTATCAATCATGTTCTAGATAACGTACTTGAAACTGGATCATGTCTCGATATCATGCCCTTGTTATCTATGATACAGGCAATACTAGTCTTCCCTATATCCCTTGGGCTTGGGATGATTGGGGTCTAGAAGTTGTACATCAAGAAATTTGATTCTTTGTGCCTCTCTTAATTGATTAAATATAAATTACATTGATTCAGATAAAGGTGTGAAATAGCGAGGCGGTTGACGCTCCTTGTTTCAACCTTGGTTGCTCTTTGGGTTGTAATTGGCCAGTGGGGGTGAGCTTGATAGTTTTGTAGTTATTATCCATTGCCTCCATTTGGTGTACTTAAAACAACCTAGTTGACTTGAGCAGGTTTGGCCTGCTTCTGTTGATTCTTGTTGTAGTTGTTATTCTACTCCTTTTTGTTCCAAAGCTTGAGGTCTCCTTCATCAAACTTTATGTCCTCTATAAGCTTAGCTTGAGCCAAGGCTTCTTCAAATGTTTCATACTGTTGCAATTGTAATAGCAACAAGATGTATTTGGAATATCTCTTTGTGAACATTTAGATGAGCTCTTCAATGGGAATGGAGAATGGTAGTTTCACCATTATCTTCCTCCATCTGTTCCCATAGTCCATAACTAGTTCATCGTCATATTGATTTAAGTTTTCTAGATCAGACAATTTCACCTTCTTCTTGATGCCAAAGGAGAAGAGTTCAATAAATGCATTCACCAGTTGCTCAAAGCTGATGATGTTGTGCTTGGGAAGTTAGTTGAACCATTGAGTTGCTACACCTGATAATGTCATAATGAATGTTCTTAGCATTAAGGCATCATTTTGCTCAAGTTGGAAGTACATGTTCATGAAATTTGTAATGTGTTCTTGCACGTCTTTCTCTCCTTTGAACTTGTCTATCCTAGGTATCTCAAAGTGCCTATGGTATATAGGACTTAGTAATGAGGGACATAAATGTTGGTTGTGTATTTTTCTCAAAGTCAAATTTTGCCCAATCTTATCCTGCTTCTCGAGATATTTGACTCTCTCAGTGAGTATTTGGTACACCTTAAAAGAAATAATCTCCTATTATTTAAGGTTTATTCATGGTGGTAAGGGAGGTAATCATGTGTTTGCCTAATTTGGGCATCTATATTCATCTCCCATGACCGCAGATGGAGGTTTAGGATATGTCTACTCATAGTCTTCCATCTCTGCATGTTCCTCATTAAGTTGTATCTGTTTAGGATCTAGGTTTTGTTGATATTGTGAGGCATGGTGAGTCCACTCCTCCCTTTGTCTACTACATCTCTCATACTAAGAATCAGCACGTCTATCATGTTGGTATTCCTCACCACCTATGTGTAAGTTATCGCAAGCCAACCTATCTACTTGCTCTTCATGCTTAGCCCTTTCCTCTCTCAATCATTGCTCATGTAGGCACAAACACCTTTTCCTTCACTCTTCTTTCTCAAGAGTTTCCAAATGCTCTCACTCAGTATGCAATGCTTCTTCTAACCTACTTATGCGATCAGACTAACCTGCTACTGAAGGTTCATGCCTCTTTAACTTTGTGCAAAGAGTTCAAATGGATAGAACTCTCAGAGAGGCTCCTACTATGTTCTTGTCCATGTCTATCAAGATGATTTTCTCTATGCACTATGATATATGTTGTGTGCCCCCATGGTCAAAGGTAGTGTATGTGATACAGGGCAACTTTGAAGCTTCCCCTGGTTCATTGGTGTACCTTGTGGTTATGATACAAGAAATTCCTAAGGAAAAATGTGTGGTAGCAATGCTTCTTTGATATGGTCTTGAGGTAACTCAATCCAACTCATCAAGTTGTTTGGTCTTCCATGGTCGATCTCATGGAGTCCCATTAGCACCAATGAGATCATAATGTAGGGGTATCCTCCCACCTTTAGGGAGGATACAAGTGAATAACATGTGCTTATACTGAGAGGGGGGATGAATAGTATAAGATAAATCTTTTTGCCTTTTAATCCAAATGATAACATCAGCAATATTAAAGCAGTAAACATCACACAAAGCATCACACACATGAGAGACATGATTTTACGTGGTTCACCCAATGTAGGCTACTCCACAGATAAAATATTTCTTATAATTTTTTCTCAAATAAATTATCTTGGGAATTATTTCCCTATAATTTTTATGGACATCTATCCAAAGGAGACACCAATCTCCTTAATCAAGTTAGTGGATCTTTATCCATCGGAGAACTCCTTTCTCCTAAGATCTTACTAGTGATCTTCTAGAAGAACTGTTGCCCCTACTTATCTAGCTAATGGATCTCTATCCACTGAAGACACCTATCCTCACTACCATAGCTAATGGATCTCTATCCACTGGATACTGCCCAAACTATATGCCCAAAATTTTTGGTGATCAATATCAAAGCATGCCTCTTACTTCCCCAAAAAGAGGATTTAGTGAGATTCGATGTCTCCTCTATCCTAAGTGCCTTAGCACTTGGGAGCCCACCGCATGGGCTACTAAGGTCCACATGAAGTAAGGTAGAACCCCTTCCTCTTATTCCTTCATCTTCGTTTGTCTTTCCATAAATTCACATGTTCTTTCTTCCTTGGATGCAGCACAAATTACAAAGCTCGCAATGTATTTCAAAGGCATGGTAATATTTGGTAGTGTGGGAGTTCCTCCTTATATACACATTTTTTAAACTTCACTCATGTTGGCGCTATGTCATTCAAAATCTAATTTCGAATTTTATTTTTAATAACCCACCTTAGGGTTATTTAACCTTAGCTTAAATTAATTTATAATTAATAATTAAATTAATTAATAATTAATTTAAATAACTTTATAAGTTAAATAAATTAACTAATAAATTAATTTATAATTAATTTTAAACTTCCTTTGTATAATATTATAAAAGAATATTATAATATTATTTATTTGGGCTTTTTCTTGCACTTTGGACCTCATCTAACTTCTTGGAACCGGGTCTTGAAACTGAAACCGAAATGGATGCTGCCAACTGAAACTGCCACTGACTGGTGTTGTTAGTTCGACATCAATGACCACTTACTCTTGACATCAATGACAACTTATCACTCAAAATGTCCAACAATCTCCCCTTTTTTCATTGATGGTAACCCAAATTATTTTTACCAAATCTTGACCTTTTTCCTGTTCTGCTCCCCCTGGGAAACTGCTCCCCGTAACTCAATGCTCTCTCCTTAAACCAAATCTCTCCCCCTTACTCAAATCTCTCCCCCTTTGACATCAATGGCAAAGGGTCACCTTTGGGGCTTGGGGCTAAGAATGAATCTCTTAGCTTAGCCCCTCCCCCACCTCCTCTTGAGGTGGTTAATTCTAGGGTGGGAGTCTTACTCCCAGTTTTCCTCGAAGATACTCAAAGGTCTTCTTTGAAAGTGGCTTAGAGAAAATATCTACTATAGTTTCCTTTGTAGTAACATATTCCAACCTGACCTATTTATCTATCACCTGTTCTCTTAGAAAATGATACTTAATCGAAATGTGCTTTGTCCTGGAGTGCATTACTAGATTTTTTGAGATACTTATAGCACTTGTATTATCACATAGTATGGGAATAGGATGATCATGTTTTATCTTGAAGTATTCTAGAGTTCGCTTCATCCATAATACTTGTGTACAACTGGATACTTCTACAATATATTCTGCTTCTGCTGTAGATAGGGATACTGAAACATGCTTCTTACTTAGCCAAGAGACTAAATAGTCTCCAAGAAAGAATGCTCCTCCACTTGTGCTTTTCTTGTCATCAATGTTGCCAACCCAATATGCATCTGTATATGCTGTGAGTGTGAAACTATCACTTTTAGGATACCAAATCCCAAAATCCATAGTCCCTTTTAGATACCTAAGAATTCTTTTTACCACTGCCACATGTGTTTCCTTAGGTGTTGCCTAAAACCTTACCACTAATCCCATTGACTGTACTATGTCTAGTCTTGTAGCTGTAACATACAATAAGTTGCCAATCATAGATCTGTATAATCTCTGATCTACCTCTGGAGATTCATCATCCTTACTTAACTTGCATCCTGTGACCATGGGGGTACTTACCGGTTTGCAATCTTCTAACCTAAATTTCTTTAACATTTCTTTTATATACTTGGTTTGTGAGAGAAATACCCCTTTCTCTGATTGTGAAATCTGAAGTCCAAGAAAGAAAGACAACTCACCAAGCATAGACATATCAAATTCATTCTGCATATTCTTAGCAAATTCTTTACACATCTTATCATTGTTTCCCCAAAAATGATGTCATCAACATAAACAACCACTATTAGTAGATTATTCCCTTCATTTTTGATATATAAGTTGTTGTTTGCTATTCCTTTTTGAATCCCTATTCCTGAAGATACTTATCCAGTCTTGAGTACCATGCTCTAGGAGCCTGATTTAGACCATACAATACCTTTTTCAATATGCATACATGATCTGGTTTATCTATTAACATGAATCCCTATGGTTGTTCAATGTACACTTCTTCTAGAACACCATTTAGAAATGTTGACTTAACATCCATCTGATATACTTTGAAGTTTTTAAAACTTGAGAAGGCTAAAAATATTCTTATGGCTTCAAGTCATGCAACTGGAGCAAATTTATCATCAAAATCAATTCCCTCCACCTGTGCATAGCCTTTGCATACTAACCTTGCTTTATTTTGTACTACTTGTCCATCTTCATTTAGCTTATTTCTGAATACCCATTTTGTGCCAATCACATTTTTATCCTTTGGTCGTGGGACAAGTTCCCAAGTCTTGCTTTTTTCTATCTGATCTAATTCCTCATCCATTGCCTTGATCTAGAACTCATCTTCACTTGCCTGTTTGAAGTCTTTTGGCTCAATCTTAGATAGCAAAGAAAAATTTGCTTGTTGAGATGGTGTTATTATCCTTCTCCTTGTATGTCTTTCATCTGGATTCCCAATTATTTGTTCTTTTGGATGATGCTTCTGTACATACCTAGATGGAGTTTTAGGAAGAATATTTTGTGTTTCTTCTTCTTCATCATTTGATTCCTCATGAAACTCTTCTTGACAACTTCCATCTTCCTGATACACAATTTGTTGAATTGGTTCTCTTGAATCTATCTTTTCATCAATTGTTACATTTATACTTTCTACAATAGTGTGTGTTCTCTTGTTGAAGCATCTATAGGCTTTACTCTTTGAGGAATAACCAAGGAAAATTCCTTCATCACATCTTGGATCAAACTTGCCTAAGTTTTGATCTTCTCGTCTTATGTAACACTTGCTTCCAAAAATATTGAAGTGTTTTACAGTGGCCGATCTTCCTTTCCAAAGCTCATATGGAGTCTTGTGATGGTTTACCCTCATTTGAGCCCTAGTGATTATATATACTACTATGTTGACTACTTCTCTCCAAAATCCATCTGAGAGCTTAGACTCATTTAACATAGCTCTAGCCATATTCTCAACAGTTCTATTTTTCCTTTCAACTACTCCATTTTGTTGAGGAGTTCTTACTGTTGAATATTCTCTCTTGATCCCATGTTGTTCACAAAACTCTACAAACTTATTTGAGGTAAATTATCCTCCTCTGTCATATCTCAAACACTTAATTCTCTTGTCGGTTTCATTTTCAACTAGTTTCTTAAATGTTTTGAACTTTTCAAAAGCTTTTGATTTCTCCTTTAGAAAATCTACCCAAACCATTCTGGAGTAATCATCTATAAATAGAATAAAGTAACTCTCACCCTGAATGCTCTGTGTTCTGGTAGGACCACATAGATCAGTATGTATTAGAATCAATGGCTCAGATGACATATATCCTTTTGACTTAAAGCTTGTTCTAGTTTGCTTTCCATGTTGACAAGGTGCACAAATTATGTTTTGTGGCCTTTTTATTTTGGGTAAATCTTTGACAACCTGCTTATTGCTTATGTTGACTATGTTGTCAAAATTCAAGTGACCCAATATTCTATGCCACAACCAAATCTCATCTTCTTGTGATAGAAAGAACTTTTCCCCTTTGATCTCACTAAGCATGTATAGATTGTTTGGAGTTCTTGCATTGGCAATGACTTTTCCAGTTTTTGATTTTCTTATCTCACATCTATCTGGATGGAATGTAACCATATGCCCTTGATCACAAAGTTGAATTACACTTAACATATTATGTTTTAACCCTTTAACATACAACACATTTTCTATTCTTGTTTTCCCATTATCTAAACTCAGAGTTCCTCTTCCACCAATCCTTGCTGATCCATTATCACCAAAACTTACTGATCCTCTATTGGTTTCTTTTAATACAATGAATTTATCTTTGTCTCCTATCATGTGACTAGAGCAACCACTATCAAGATACCATTGTTCTTATTTATCCCGAGCATGAAGGGTTGTTTGAACTAACATTGATCTAGCTTTTACATTTTCCCTTTCATCTTTCCTAGTTGTTGAATCTATTTTTCTTTTACTAGACTTAGGAAGTATCATTTTACACCATCTAGCCTTGTGCCCAAAATTATTGCATTTGTAACATATAATATCATTATCCATAAGAGGTGCAAAAGAATTGAAATTTCTATTGACATTGTTTCTTGCAAGACTAATACAGTGTACATCTCTATGACCATATTTATTACAAGAAAAGCAATGACCATGGAAGAAATTATGTAACCTTTTTGGATGCCCTTGAGATTGTGGTGGAGTATTCCTCCTCTTGTGATTAACTCTCATCCAAGGTTCTTCTTTGCTTTCTTCCTTGTTTGAAGTTTTTGCTTCTTGAAGACTTGATTCCCTTTTTTATTTCTTATCCTCTACATCTTGTAGTACCTTGGTCCTTTCAACTTCATTCCTTAGATAAACAATTTTTGCTTCCAATATTTCACATTTTGTTTCTTTTTCTCTTAACAGATCTATCATTTCTTGCTCAATTTTCTTTCCTTCTTCCACCCTTATCTTGAGTTCTATGAGATTTTGTAGAAGTTCCATCCTTGCTTCTTCATCCTCTTGAATTTGTTCCTTCAAGCTTGAATTCTTCTCTCTAATTATTTCTACTTTTCTCAGAGCAGCAAATAATTCCTCTTTTATATCAAAAATAGTCTCCTCTTCATTTTTTGAAGTCATGTGTGTTACTGATGGATCCTCCTCCAAGTTGTTAGTCTTTTCATGGAGAGACCCACTCTTATACCAATTGAAGAACATGTGCTTATACTGAGAGGGGGGGGTGAAAAGTATAAGATAAAACATTTTGCCTTTTAATCCAAATGATAACATCAACAATATTAAAGCATTAAACATCACACAAAGCATCACACACATGAGAGACATGATTTTATGTGGTTCACCCAATGTGGGCTACTCCACGGAGAAAATATTTCTTATAATTTTTTCTCAAATAAATTCTCTTGGGAATCCTTTCCCTACAATGTTTATGGACCTTTGTCCAAAGGAGACACCAATCCCCTTAATCAAGTTAGTGGATCTCTATCCATAGGAGAACTCCTTTCTCCTAAGCTCTAGCTGGTGATCTTCTAGAAGAACTATTGCCCCCACTGCTCTAGCTAATGGATATCTATCCACTGAAGACACCTATCCTCACTGCCCTGGCTAATGGATCTCTATCCACTAGATACTGTCATCTTCTATACTCTGTCACCTCCAAAGCTCTATCTCAAATCTGCACTAAACATAGTCCTTCGGTCTAGCACAAATCTATCCTCAATCTCTATCTCTGATATGGCACAAACCTATCCTCAAATCTGTACCAAACTCTATCCTCAATCTTTGTCTCTAATCTGGCACAAACCTGTCCTCAAATATGTACCAAACTCTATCCTCTAATATATCCTCAATCTGTATTGTAAGCTTTCCACAAAAGCTCACATAAATTTATCCACAAGTCTTCTCTAAGACTTACCTCAAATATGCTCAACAATATCACACTAGAATTTGTCCAATCTCATAGAAACATAAAGAGAATTGTTAGAGACTCAATATGCTTCTCATTCATCACAATGCTCAATCACTTTCAATCACTCTCTTAGAAACATATAGAGAATTGTTAGAGACTCAATATGCTTCACATTCACCTCAATACTCAAACACTTTCTCAACTCAATTCAGAATATAGAATAATTTGTTTCATAGAACTTGAACAATCACTTCACACATTCACTTGACTAGGCTCAACCAACTCTACTCAACCAATCACTCAATGAAATAATCCTTGCTCACAAACCCTAGTCCAAGCATATGAATACTCACTCAAATATTTCCAATAATGCTTTATCAACCACTCTCACATAACAATGATACTCATGTTCTTTGCAAACCCTAGTTCAAGTTCTTCACTCAACAACTCACTTCAACAAAAATGCTTATAAAAAAAGGTTTTATCAACAACTCTTAATTCCAGAAAACCTTGAAGCAATAAATCAAAACACTCTAAAAAATGCTAACCAAACAATCCTTTTCACTCCAACTTTTCATACACAACATTCAACAATCACTCACTAGGAAGAATATGCCCATACCTTTTGTTGGATGTCAAAGTGCCTTTGGAAAAACTTATCTTAATCACAATTTCCTTCTTTCCAATTTCAATGGTTAAACACAACAATATCACTTCAATAATTTCTCAAAAATATTCCCTTAGACACAAAATAATCACAACTCAATTTATGCCTTATTTATCCCTTTTAAAAATAACACTCATCATAACATACATAAAAATAATTTCTTTGATACACCTTATAAACTCCAACTTAAAATAATATCCAACACCATAAAATATCAACCAAACACCTTACAATACTTTCAACACCTTTGAGCAAATAACATTAAAAATTTAATTTTGCAAAACCCTTATAACTCCCTTGCAACCTTAGAACCAAATAAAAATATGCAAAAATTAATTTTTAAATGCCCAAACTATATTCCCAAAATTTTTGGCGACCAATATCAAAGCATACCTCTTACTTCCCCAAAAAGGAAATTCGATGAGATTCGATCCGCCGTCTCCTCTATCCTAAGTGCCTTAGTGCTTGGGAGCCCACCGCATGGGCTACTAAGGCCCACGTGAAGGAAGGTAGAACCCCTTCCTCTTATGCCTTCGCTGTCGTTTGTCTTTCCACAAATTCGCACGTTCTTTCTTCCTTGGATGTAGCACAAATTACAAAGCTCACAATGTATTTCAAAGGCATGGTAATATTTGGTAGTGTGGGAGTTCCTCCTTATATACACATTTTTTAAACTTCACTCACGTCGGTGCTATGTCATTCGAAATCTAATTTCAAATTTTATTTTTAATAACCCACCTTAGGGTTATTTAACCTTAGCTTAAATTAATTTATAATTAATAATTAATTTAAATAACTTTATAAGTTAAATAAATTAACTAATAAATTAATTTATAATTAATTTTAAACTTCCTTTGTATAATATTATAAAAGAATATTATAATATTATTTATTTGGGCTTTTTCTTGCACTTTGGACCTCATCCGACTTCCTAGAACCGGGTCTTGAAATTGAAACCAAAACGGATACTGCCAACTGAAACTGCCACTGAATGGTGTTGTTAGTTCGACATCAATGACCACTTACTCTTGACATTAATGGCAACTTATCACTCAAAATGTCCAAAAATAAGATGCTCTCGGTCTACAATTGGGCATAGGTCTAGTGTCTTACCCCTTAGTGGGTTGATCTATCATAAGTGTGTCATGTGAAGTTTGGGGCCTTGCAGTCCCTGCATGCCTATGTGATGACGTAGGCCTTGATGCCTCCTCCTGTATGTGTGATGATGGAGGCCTTGAGGCCTCTACATGTCTGTGTAATTATGGAGGTCTTGAGGCCTCCACATGTCTATGTGATGATGGAGGCCTTGAGGCCTTCGTATGTCTATGTGATGATGGAGGCCTTGAGGCCTCTGCATGTCTGTGTGATGATGGAGGCCTTGAGGCCTCCACATGTCTATGTGATGATGGATGCCTTGATGCCTCCTCATGTTTGTGTGATGATGTAGACCTTAATTCCTCCTCATGTATGTGTGATGATGGAGGTCTTTATGCCTCCTCATGTCTACCACAAGATGAACCAAGATAGGGCTCTCTCACTGGGGTTTCTCGAGGAGTCCCCCCAAGGGTTGAGTTGTCATCCTTAAGACTTGATGAAATTCATCTAGTGACACTGTGGGTGTGCAACTCAATGTTATTGTGACTGTGACTATGGGGAGCATCAGTTTTTGCCTCGGTGTTCGATTGAGGGTGGTTGATCTATGTGTATACCATAATGACTATGAATTATCTTATTATGTCAATTTTAAACCACACAAGCAAAGCAAACAAATGTTTATCTCATTTAAGAATTAATGTATGTTCCCTAAGCTATTTTGTGTGTTTTGATGCATTGTATATAAAGAAGACCTTATATCATGTGTTTTGCATTTCATTGGATGGTATACTTAGATTGTTAAAGGTATTTCACCTATATACTCGTACAATCCGAATATGGTAGTGAAGTCCATACTCAATGAGGTAGCATAGGTACTACCAAACCTCACCCAGCACTTATGCACAGTGATACACCCCTCAAGGAGGAGTGTGTGCTATTTTGCATGGTATAGTTAGTTCTTGGGTTGACCTTGGCCACATACGGGTCCTAATGATACTCTTTTAAGCAAGCCAACCAAGTGGTAATGATATCCACTGTTGGCCTTGATCAACAAGTTGGATGTAAGAGCCCAACGTTGTTGATGTTAAAGTGATACGTGATATGTGGGGTTCATTTTATATTTTTTTAAAATGATGCATCAATGAGCACTCATGATATTTTCCTATATGCCTAAAAGAACATTTACTTTTAGAAAATTAATCTCTAACTAATCTAAATGACTTTAATATAATGCAATTTCTACTTTGTGATGTAACGGCCTCTAGCTGGACCACATGCAAGCAATATTAAACATGAAAGAGCCTATACCATTGGATATTAGGGAAGACCTTGAAAATAGAGGTTCGTTGTTCCTAGCAATGACTATAGAAAAGCTAAAAATAATAATAATTAGCTTCAAATGCATTTTTCTTCCATATTTTCTTATGTTTCCTTAATAAAAATGTGGTTTCACTTGCTATTTTTTGAAAATAAATTACAGACAAAGAAAGATAGAAAATTAGGAAGTAGAACCAACCTAAAATCCTTGTCTAATGATGAAAGGGCTGCCATCTACTACACTTTTATTCTATCCACTGTTGACTAGAGCATCTACTTCTGGCCATTAATTACAAATGTGATCAAGCTCTGCTAGCCACTATCGACCAAAGTGGCTAAAATAGCACTAGAAAAAAGCATGAAAATATCAACAAAATAGCTTAAACAAAAAAACTAGGTGGGGGTCCCACCACAATCTCCATCTGCACAACCCTAGGAAGCATGCACCCCTACTCTACTTGTAATATTATATCAAATGAAAGACCATAAAGCAATAGATAACATGGAAATGACAAATAAAGAAAGATATTTTATTAATTCTTGCAAATCCCGGTTACATATCGGTCCCTCTGAGGGATACCCAGTTTTGATACAATGAAATATAGATAGAATAATGGTGAAAATGTCCCCTCACAAAGGGGAGTGGTGCACTTCCATAGGCCTCTCGATATCACACACAAAATTGTATGAGGGCTTATACATGCCTCCTCCTTCTCTTGTCTTGGAGGGATCTTATGCGTTGAATACCTTGAATCGGTTCTATGAACCTATAACCTGCATGCATAGAAACAATAGAAGACTATTAGTAGCATGGGAAACCTCTCCTAATGAGGATTTTATTAGCATATTTGATAAACATGATATATGAGCATGATAATATTAAAATGTAATAAAATTGAATGATAAATGCATGGATAACTCAGGAAATAACAATGTAAATACATTAAAGAAATCATATATATGCTAAAAATAATTAATAAATCAAAATAAATAACAGATCTAAGATAGAACTTGGAAGATAATATCTGAAAACCCTAGGCTATGCCTATGGGCCACTATCAAGGACAACGACCACAAAATAGAACCTTTCTCCTCATGAACCAAGGGTTGTAGCACTATATTACTCACCTGAATTATTGTTCAAGGGTCACCCTTTGTGTCTATGCACTGATTGGCGATGAAGCATGTTAAATATGAATGGTTGTATGGCTAGAAACCATCGCTAAATTGGTAGAGCTTCGCTACTCCTCCAAGGGATATTGAATCTCTCTCCAATATACTATAGCTTCACTACACAAAATTTTGATATTCGCATATCATTTACTTTGCTTGGGAGGATGCATATGTAGACCTCATAGATTCAGATCTAGATCTTGACTTCCTAGAGAATCCAAGATGCAAATTTTCATGTAACTAATCGTCCTGAGTGGAAAGCATCAATCACAAATTTGCATTAAATGGGTAGTTAGGAGGAACTCTAGGAGTTCCATGCCAAAATCCACCTACAAGCAATGTAAGGTGCAGCAGATTACATGATCTAGGCACGTATTCATGGCCAAAATGTGTTTTGGTGCTAGCCATTGTCTAAATAAACTTCAACAACCAAGTGTGGCGATCACTTTTCTTGACAATGGCTAAGCCTAGATGGGCTAGAACTAACATTTTTGAGTGGTTAAGGCCACTGCTAGCTCTTGGAAACATCCAAGATGATTCATATGGTCTTCGGATGTGCCCATATGAGTAGTCCCTTAAACATGACACATTTTAGGTGTCTACAAAAATAAATGAAATATAGCAATAATATAACAACAATGATAAAACAACATATCTGAAAGTGTGGTCCTTTTATTAATAATATATGTCCTTTCCAAAGTGGTTACAATGAGATCCCCTTTGAGGGGATTTACTACCCATTTGATACAATAAATTACAACATAGAAATTTGGGTGCACTCCTCAAGATCTTCCTTGCTAACATGGTGTAAAGGCAGGTTTTTCATGATCGTTGCTTTGAGCTTGATGCTCATGTCTTGTATTCCTTGGTCCTCGTGGAAACCTATAATATACACATAAATAAAAGCAAAGTAATTAATACCATATGTAGAGCCCTTCAAGATAGGTTCTAGGATAATGATAATGAATACTGAAATAAAATTGAATCAAATGCATGAACAAAAATATAAACTTTTGTAAAAAGTAGCAAATGTGTGATACTAAACCCTACTTAAAGAAGAAACCAAATAAATTTATCTCTATTAGAGGTCATCTCAAGGTAGGATGGCCTTGCTTGTAGGCCATATCAAATGGAGATGACCACTATTCTGTAATTGTACTTTCAAGGCCACGTTAGGGGTGATGTCTAGGTTTGATTTGTGGTCTTGTCGATGGATTGGTGCATTCATGGGAATAAGTTAGTGGACCTTAATAATTTGTTGAAGTAGGGATATTTGATTACATAGAGAATGTAAGAATAGTCTTTAACCCTTGGAGTAAACCAATGACATAGCTTTCTCTGGTGAGAGGGTTCAAAATATGTAGAACAAACACCTCTTGGGATGCAAAACCTCGAAAGCTCGTGGTTAGGTTTTGACAGTACTTTGTTACCTGAAAATTTGAATCTTTAGATCTTATTAAAAACTTTGCACATAAACTTAGAAATCAAATTTGTAGGGGTTTTAAAATGGAGGGGTGAATGCTAATATATATATGTCTTGAAATAAATATAATAATGACGCAAATCCTTTGCATGAAAAAGCAAAGAGGTAGTTCGCATTGAGAAAAGTGAATGTTTATCTTTAGAATTTCATGCAATTGATTAATGCATGTGTTTTTGCTATTTTGGCTCATGCAAGGTGCTAAATCATGGCTTGGGATCATGCACAAGATCTAACTAGAAATTTTAGGTGCTAGTTGGGTCTCGCTTGACTTTTGACCAAAATTTCCTACGATCGTCTTGGGACCCCAAATTTGAGGTCATATCAGGGTAGGACGACCTTGAATGCTTAGGTAAATATGCCTTGTTTGAGTGGTAAGAACCATTGTTTTAGCCCTGAGGCTGCCCAAAGTGGGTCATGTGGTCTAGAAGAGTCCAATTAGGTAGTATCTTAAATATTAAATTATTTTAGTGCCTACAAATACCCCTTTTTGAGATGCATTTTGAGAAGGAACAACACAGAACAAAAATAGGACTAAAATGATCAAATTGATTAATATTGTTCATTAACCTAATCAATGTTAGATGCCCCAATCATGGAAATAGCATGCAATTTTGAATCATCACTTTTGAAAAGTTGAAGAACTTGATTTTGGTAACCTTTGGGGTGTTGGAAGACAAGATTGAGTTTACACTTTAGACTTAGGGGATATCAAGCAAGCAGTTTCGGTTGTCTTGTTATGTGTTTAGTTTAAATTTTTGTTTGTTGTCTACTCCAAGAAAAAAGGGCGTGATTATCCTTAACAATTATTCTTGGATTAATGCAATTTGCATGATTGAGTATTTGAATATTGACTTGATTATGAATTTTGTAATTATATGACTACCCCCTCAAGCAACAAGTTGATAGAGGAGATGGAAAATAATGAAAATGATAAGTCGCTTGATAAATATGACTGAATTTAGATTTAACCATTTTATTATAATATTTTGAGGGCCTATATCCTTATGACCTTGGTTATTTTGACCCATTATTTCTATTTTTTTATGAGTGACCTTATGGTAATGTACTCATCTTACCGGATTGCATGGATAAGTAATCACTGCAACTGCCAAATGACTAGAGTAGATCATTAGATATGAGATTCACTCAAGATTTTTGACTTGATGTGACCAAAGGGGTTAGGTACCTTTGAATATTTTTGAAATGAATTTGACCAAAGGAATTTGGGTACCTTTGGAGCTTTTTGAAATTGACCAAAGGAGTTTGGGTACCTTTGGAGATTTTGAAAATTGAAATTGACCAAAGGAGTTTGGGTACCTTTGGAGTGGTTTGAAATGGACCAAAGGAGTTTGGGTACCTTTGGAGATTTTTGAAATTGACCAAAGGAGTTTGGGTACCTTTGGAGTTTTTTTTTTGAAATTGAGATTGACCAAAGGTGTTAGGTGCCTTTGGAGCTTTTTGAATTGATTTGACCAAAGGGGTTAGGTGCCTTTGGAGCTTTTTGAATTGATGTGACCAAAGGATTTTGGGTACCTTTGGAGCTTTTTCATTGAAATTGACCAAAGGGATTGGGTACCTTTGGATATTTTTGAATTGATTTGACCAAATGGGTTAGGTTTCTTTCGAGCTTTTTGAATTGATGTGACTAAAGAATTTTGGGGTACCTTTGGATCTTTACATTGAAATTGACCAAAGGGATTTGGGTACCTTTGGAGCCTATTTATTGCTTATGTTATCTTATGCATGGATGCACTTATGGATGCAATGATGAGTGATGGATGTATGCCTAGACATTGATTATGTATGCATAGATGTATGATGGATGAATGTTTTGATATGGTAGATCTAGTATGTATGCCTAGGTGTATGCATGTATGTTATGTACTAATGACATGATTATGTAATCTATGAATTGTATGTTTAAATATGAAGTATAGTAATAAATGAATCTAAGAGTTGGAAATTTGAGCAAGTTTTGTTGTCATTGATGTCAAGAGGTTGATGTCCAAGTTTCGTCATCATTAATGTCATCAAGTGGTTTTTCCAAAAGGTAAGGAAATGGTTAAAAATAAATAGGATATAATATTTATTTTAAATATTATATGCCTAAAGAGGCCTAAAAGATTGAAGACCCAAGGAAGGAGAAGCAGGTTTAAAAAGAAATAATAATATTATAATATTTTGGGCAAAATGATGAGGTGAAGAAAACGAGGTCCAAGGAATTATTAAAAATAATCTATCCTTGAAAAGACCCATTGAGAAGCTCGCAAAGGATTTAATTTAATTTATTTAAATTAAAATATTTTAACCTATGGTTAAAATTTTAATTTAAATAAATAATGGGTGCCAAAGGTTTTAAGTTTAATATTTAAATTTAAATTCAAATTTCAAAATTTGAATTTGGGCCGACGTGTAAGGGCAAAGAGCAAATGTATTTATAGGGGAAATAATTTTCATTTTTCCTCCCCGATGATATGCGATTCAAATGCTATGCTAAGAAAAATATTTCATGCACTGCTTTGCTAAGTAAGAAGAGAGGATTTGTGCTTTAAATTAGAAAAGACAGGGAGTAGGTTGAGAAAATTGTGGAAGTCAAATAGAGGTTCCATCGGTGTCGTTAGCGCAGGTGGTAGTTGAGGCCAAGCTAGAGCATTGTGAGGGCAAGATCATGGGTTCGATTCACGCGGTTGTGTTTTGCAAAGGGAAAATCATTTTCGTTCGTGCTAAGTGTGAGAAGAGACAAGGAACAAAAGGGGGTTCATGTGCTCTTTGATTTCGTGTGGGCGCGTAGCCCAACTGGTGGCCTAGCTTTGGGCTAGGGTGTTGGAAATGTGAGGTCGTGTGTTCAAATTTTACCAGAAGCACTTTTTGGGTAGAATTAAAATGAAAGGTATGCATTTCATGATTTAATTTTCCAAAGGTTTTTGATATTCGAAAATCTGCATTAAAGGGTTTCGTGAGATTTAAAAGGTAGTTTGTGAGTTTGTTAAGGGAGATATAAGGTATAAGAAAATTAAAATATTTTATTTTAATTTTTGGTGGTTAGAATTTATTTTATAAGGTAGGAGTGATAAGGTATGCAAGGAAAATTGTATTTTGTATTTTGAGATAAAGCTACATTGTGATAATTATTTTGAGAGGAGAAATAAGGTGCATAAAGGAAATTATTGTGTATGTTTTGCTATAATAAAATTGTTGACTTATATTTTGAGAGTTTGGAGATTATAAGGTGTATTTGAGACTTGTTATTTTTGTATGGTGAAATAATTATTGGGAAAATATTTGTGTGGAGATTTTGAGATAGATTGTTGCTACCTAACCTTGAAATTGGCAAAGAATATTTGATTGTGATTAAGACAGGTTTTGAAGATATATCTCCATCAAAAAAAAATGTATGGGCACATCTTCCTTATGAGTGAAATATTGTTGGATTGAATGTTGTGATATGCAAAGTTGGAGTGAAAAGGATTGTTTGATAAGCATTGTTGGAAATATTTGAGTGAGTGTTCATGTGCATGATTTGTGGATGTTAAAAGAACATGAGTATCATTGTTATGTGAGATTGAGAACTATCTTGAACTAGGGTTTGTGAAAGAACATGAGTATCATTGTTATGTGACATTGGAATCATCTTGAGTCAAGGTTTGAGTTCCATAGTGTGAGTTGTTGGAAGTATAGTGAAACACTTGGTTAAGGTTTGTAAGCAAGTTGTGTTTCATTGAGTGGATGGTTGAGTGAAGTTGATTGAGCATTATTGATTGAAAGTATTGGAGTGATAGTTCAAGATTTGTGAAACAAATTATCCTTTATTTCTAAATTGATTTGAAAGTGAGTTTGAAAGTGATAGAGTGATTTGTGAGTGTGAAACATATTGAGTCTCTTACCATTATCTATATGTTTCTATGGTTAAAAAATATTATGAGTGAAACTTGTTTGTGTGATTGAAGAGGTTTTTTGAAAGAGATTAAGTTGAGTTTTGTATGCAAGTTTTGTAATTGATTTGAGTAAGCTTTTGTGAAAGCTTGTGAGAAGATTTGAGTAAGTCCTAGAGGGGACTTAAGGATAGAGTTAAGCAAGATTTTGTGAAAGTTTAAGGATAGATTTGAGTAAGTCTTAGAGGGGAGCTTAAGGATAGAGTTGAGTGAGATTTTGTGAAAGCTTAAGGATAGATTTGAGTAAGTTAGAAAAGGATTGAGGTAAGTCTTGGTGAAGACTTGTTGAGATTGGACAAGTTCTAGAGAGGACTTGTTGGATTTGAGGTAAGTCTTGGTGAAGACTTGTTGAGCATATTGGACAAGTTCTAGAGAGGACTTGTTGAACAGATTTGAGGTAAGTCTTGGTGAAGACTTGTTGAGCAGATTGAACAAGTTCTTGAGAGGACTTGTGGATAGATTTGAGGTAAGTCTTTGAGAAGACTTGAGAGTAGAATTGATTGATTGATTTGTTCAAGCTTTGAGTTAAGGCTTGGGGTAGATCTAAGTAGAGTTGATTTGTGATTGGATCAAGCTTTGTGTTAAGGCTTGATGAAAGATTTGAGGATAGTAGAGATAGATTTTGGTGTAGATTTGAGGGTAGATTTATGCTAGACCAGAGATAGACTTGAGAGTAGATTTGTGCTAGACCGAGGATAGTGTTTAGTGTAGATTTGAGATAGAGATTGAGTAGAGCTGAGAGTAATATTTGGAGGTGATAGAGTAGAGGATAGTAGTCTCTAGTGGATAGAGATCCATTAGCTAGGGTAGTGAGGACAGAGGTCTTCTAAGTGAGGATAGAGGTCTTCTAGTGGAGAGAGATCCACAAGCCAATGTAGTGGAGGTAGTAGTCTTCTAAGAGATCACCAGCTAGAGTAGAGGAGAAGGAGTTCTCCTATGGATAGAGATCCATGAACCAGTAGAGGGGAAAGAGTTCTCCTATGGATAGATATCCACAAACTTGATTAGGGGATTGGTGTCTCCTTTGGATAGAGGTCCATAAATATTGTAATAGGGAAGGATTCCCAAGAGATTTGTTGAGAAAATTTTAGTGAAATATTTTCTCCGTGGAGTAGCCCACATTGGGTGAACCACGTTAAATTGGTGTCTCTATTGTGTGTGATGATTTGTGCATTGCTTTGATTATTGTTATTGATATTTCCATTGATAATATTGGATAATATTGTTTGGGAAAGAAAATTAAAAGTTGGTCTTATATTATTCACCCCCTCTCATTATAAGCTTGTGTTCTTCAATTGGTATCATAGCGGGTTCCTTCGAAAGAGTTTAATAGCTTGAAGGAAAATCTTACAGGAACACAGATGGATTCTTAGAGTGGATATTCAGGAAATAAGGCACCATTGTTCGATGGGAACAATTATGCATTTTGGAGTATAAGAATGAAGATTTATCTAATGGCACAAGGAAATGATATATGGCAAGCAGTTGAGGATGGATACACACCACCAACTACTCCACCTATAGATAAATATGGTAAGCTCCTACAACTAAATAATTCAAAGGAAATGAATGGAATATTAAGTGGTTTATGTGAATCAAAGTTTGTAAAAGTTATGCATTGCACATCAGTAAAAGAGATTTGGGAAAAGTTGCAAAAAACATATGAGGGAGACAAAAAGGTCAAGATGGCAAAATTGCAAAATCACAAGAAAACATTTGAAGACTTGAAGATGAAGGATGAGGAAGACATTGCTACATACTTACTTCATGTGGATGAAGTTGTTAACTCCATGCAAGGACTTGGGTTTAAAGTTGAAGAATCAGATGTTTGTCAAAATGTTTTAAGGTCACTCCCTAAGAGGTATAGTGAAAAGGTTTCAGCCATAGAAGAAATAAGAGATATTGAAACTTTGACTAGGGATGAGCTACATGGAACTCTCATAGCTTTTGAGATGAGAATAGGAAATGATCCTATCCCCCAGAAAGAAGCAACTTTCAAAGTAACAAAGAAGACAAAGGATAAGAAGTCAGATTCAAGTAATGAGTTATCCAGTGATGAAGAAGCAAACTATGGTAGAAGGAACAAGGACACAAGAAAGTATAAAGGTACAAAATCAGTTAAGTGTTTCAATTATGGTAAATATGGTCACTATGCATCTGATTGTCTAGGATCTGGAAATAGCAATGGTGAAGAGAAATAGGATCATAAGAATAGGGAAGCAGGAAAATCCAGGTATCAAAATAAAAATAGGTATGGACAAAACAAGCATGAAAATAAGTTTTTCCAAAGGCATAAGAAGAGTTTCTATGCAGACAAGATAGGCAAGAGTTCAAGTGATAGTGATGAAAGGTCCTCAGAAAATGAAGAAGAAGAAATTCTATTTTTGACAATAGAAAAATAAGATGTTAAGAAAAAGGTAAAAAGGGAACCAATAATTCTCAAGTGTTTTAGGTGTGGTAACTTTGGTCATCTTGAAGATCATTGCACAAGGAATGGGTTCAATTTTAGTGAAGATGAATATGAAGATGCTCTTGAAGGTCTAGAAGAAGAAAGTCTTCTTATGGCAATAGAAGAAGAAGGAAGTGCTCCTAGTGGAAATAAATCAGAAAGGAATGAAGATGATCTTAAAGATAAAGGAATAGAGGTAGAATTAGAGGAAGGAGAAGTTGATCTTGAGGGTGAGCTTATTTTTGCTCTTAAGGAATTAAGGAAGGTAAGAAAGCAGAACTCAAAACTCAAGCTTCAATTTCAAGAATGTGATGAAGAGAAAGGAAAGCTTATAGAAGATCTAACCAACTCAATAGCTAAGACAAGGAGATTTAAAGAGAAGTTAGAGGCAAAGGTCTTAGAATGTGAAAGATTAGAGCATGAGGTAGCTTCACTAAGGAAGGAAGTAAAAGAGTCTAAAGACAAGCTACATAGGTTTGGGAGAAGCTCAAAGACCTTGGATAAAATTATCAAGGTACAAAGATCTTCATCAAACAAGACAGGACTTGGTTTTGAAGAGGAACATAGAGAACAAGGAGAGGAGTCAATATCAAGCTCCAAATAAGAAGAAGCTTCAGAAGAAGAGAGTGTAAGAGAAAGTGAGACTTCTGAGGATAAGTTGGAAAATAGAAGGTTCAACAAGGAAAGAAACAATGCACAAATAAGGAACAGATGGAATAGGAAACATCACAGGGAAGAAGAGACTAAGAGACCAATGGGGTCAAGGCAAGGTTTCTTCAATGGATGTTGCTTCTCATGTCATAGGTTTGGACACAAGGCTATGCAGTGCAGGACACATGAAAGATAGGGACATGGTTTCACCAATAGAAATTTTAGAAGTGGGCATCTCTTTCAAGGGTATTGCTACTCTTGTAATCAGTTTGGTCATAAGGTAGTTAATTGCAAGGTTCATGATAGGAATGGATATGGCTTCACCAGGAGGAACTACAAGATATTTGCACCTTCAAGGAATCACAACATTAAGTGTTATAAGTGCAATAATGTTGGGCATATGGCTAAGTGGTGTAGAGCAGAATTTCCAGAGACAAGCAGGAACAAGAATATTTAGAGGAATCAGAAGGATCAGTTGAGGAAGAAGGTGGACAAAGGAAAAGAGCAGTGTATACTGGGAGTAGAGATACTCCCACCCCAAAATTAACCACCTCAAGGAGAGGAGGTGGGGAGGGGGCTGAGCTAAGAGTCTTATATTTAGCCCCAAAGGTGGCCCTTTGCCATTGATGACAAAGGGGGAGAGATTTGAGTTAGGGGGAGAGCATTCAGTCAGGGGAGCAGTTTCTCAAGGGGAGAATATTTTGAAAAAGGAAAAAGGAATGGTTAAGGAAAAAGGGTTGCCATAGGAAAAAGGGTTGCCATCAATGACAAAGGGGGAGATTGTTGGAAATTTGAGCAAGTTTTGTTGTCATTGATGTCAAGAGGTTGATGTCCAAGTTTCATCATCATTAATGTCATCAGGTTGGTTTTTCCAAAAGGTAAGGAAATGGTTAAAAGAAATAGGATATAATATTTATTTTAAATATTATATGCCTAAAGAGGCCTAAAATATTGAAGACCCAAGGAAGGAGAAGCAGGTTTAAATTAAAATAATAATATTATAATATTTAATATTATAATATTTCGGGAAAAATGATGAGGTGAAGAAAATGAGGTCCAAGGAATTATTAAAAAATAATCTATCCTTGAAAAGACCCATTGAGCAGCTCGCAAAGGATTTAATTTAATTTATTTAAATTAAAATATTTTAACCTATGGTTAAAATTTTAATTTAAATAAATAATGGGTGCCAAAGGTTTTAAGTTTAATATTTAAATTTAAATTCAAATTTCAAAATTCAAATTTGAATTTGGTCCGACGTGTAAGGGCAAAAAGAAAATGTATTTATAGGGGAAATAATTTTCATTTTCTCCCCCGATGATATGCGATTCGAATGCTATGCTAAGAGAAATATTTTGTGCGCTGCTTTGCTAAGTAAGAAGAGGGAATTCATGTTTTAAATATTAGAGGCAGACGAGGGTTCAAGTGCAAGAGACGTGGCAAAGAGGTTCCACCAGCATCGTTAGCGTAGGTGGTAGTTGAGGCCAAGCTAGAGCGTTGTGAGGGCAAGATCGTGGGTTCGATTCACGTGGTTGTGTTTTGCAAAGGGAAAATCATTTTTGTTTGTGCTAAGTGTGAGAAGAGACAAGGAATAAAAGGGGGTTCATGTGCTCTTTGATTTTGTGTGGGCGCGTAGCCCAACTGGTGGCCTAGCTTTGGGCTAGGGTGTTGGAAAGGCGAGGTCGTGTGTTCGAATTTTTCCAGAAGCACTTTTTGGGCAGAATTAAAATGAAAGGTATGCATTTCACGATTTAATTTTCCAAAGGTTTTTGATATTCGAAAATCTACATTAAAGGGTTTCATGAGATTTAAAAGGTAGTTTGTGAGTTTGTTAAGGGAGATATAAGGTATAAGAAAATTAAAATATTTTATTTTAATTTTTGGTGGTTAGAATTTATTTTATAAGGTAGGAGTGATAAGGTATGCAAGGAAAATTGTATTTTGTATTTTGAAATAAAGCTACATTGTGATAATTATTTTTGAGAGGAGAAATAAGGTGCATAAAGGAAATTATTGTGTATGTTTTGCTATAATAAAATTGTTGACTTATATTTTGATAGTTTGGAGATTATAAGGTGTATTTGAGACTTGTTATTTTTGTATGGTGAAATAATTATTGGGAAAATATTTGTGTGGAGATTTTGAGATAGATTGTTGCTACCTAACCTTGAAATTGGCAAAGAAGATTTGATTGTGATTAAGATAGGTTTTGAAGACATATCTCCATCAAAACAAAAGGTATGGGCACATCTTCCTTATGAGTGAAATATTGTTGGATTGAATGTTGTGATATGCAAAGTTGGAGTGAAAAGGATTGTTTGATAAGCATTGTTGGAAATGTTTGAGTGAGTGTTCATGTGCATGATTTGTGGATGTTGAAAGAACATGAGTATCATTGTTATGTGATATTGAGAACTATCTTGAACTAGGGTTTGTGAAAGAACATGAGTATCATTGTTATGTGACATTGGAATCATCTTGAGTCAAGGTTTGAGTTCCATAGTGTGAGTTGTTGGAAGTATAGTGAAACACTTGGTTAAGGTTTGTAAGCAAGTTGTGTTTCATTGAGTGAATGGTTGAGTGAGGTTGGTTGAGCATTATTGATTGAAAGCATTGGAGTGATAGTTCAAGTTTTGTGAAACAAATTATCCTTTATTCTAAATTGATTTGAAAGTGAGTTTGAAAGTGATAGAGTTATTTGTGAGTGTGAAACATATTGAGTCTCTTACCATTCTCTATATGTTTCTATGGTTAAACAAGATTTTGAGTGAAACTTGTTTGTGTGATTGAAGAGGTTTTCTGAAAGAGATTAAGTTGAGTTTTGTATGCAAGTTTTGTAATTGATTTGAGTAAGCTTTTGTGAAAGCTTGTGAACATATTTGAGTAAGTCCTAGAGGGGACTTAAGGATAGAGTTAAGCAAGATTTTGTGAAAGCTTATGAGTAGATTTGAGTAAGTCCTAGAGGGGACTTAAGGACAGAGTTGAGTAAGATTTTGTGAAAGCTTAAGGATAAATTTGAGTAAGATTTTGTGAAGGCTGATGATGTTGTTGAGAGATTTGAGGTAAGTCTTGGTGAAGACTTGTTGAGTAGATTGGACAAGTTCTAGAGAGGATTTTTGGATAGATTTGAGGTAAGTCTTGGTGAAGACTTGTTGAGTAGATTGGACAAGTTCTAGAGAGGACTTGTGGATATATTTGAGGTAAGTCTTGGTGAAGACTTGTTGAGAAGATTGAACAAGTTCTAGAGAGGACTTGTTGAGCATATTTGAGGTAAGTCTTGGTGAAGACTTGTTGAGCAGATTGAGCAAGTTCTTGAGAGGACTTGTGGACATATTTGAGGTAAGTATTTGAGAAGACTTGAGAGCATAATTGATTGATTGATTTGTTCAAGCTTTGAGTTAAGGCTTGAGGTAGATCTAAGAAGAGTTGATTTATGATTGGATCAAGCTTTGTGTTAAGGCTTGAGGATAGATTTGAGGATAAATTTGAGGATATATTTTGGTGCAGATTTGAGGGTAGATTTGTGCCAAATCAGAGACATATTTGAGAGTAGATTTATGCTAGATCGAGGATAGTGTTTAGTGTATATTTGAGATAGATATTGAGTAGATCTGAGAGTAATATTTGGAGGTGACAGAGCAGAGGATAGTAGTCTCCAGTGGATAGAGATCCATTAGCTAGGGTAGTGAGGACAGAGGTCTTCTGAGTGAGGACAAAGGTCTTCTGTGGAGAGAGATCCACAAGCTAGTGCAGTGGAGGCAGTAGTCTTCTAAGAGATCACCAACCAGAGCAAAGGAGGAGGATTTCTCCTGTGGATAGAGATCCATGAACTAGAAGAGGAGAAGGAGTTCTCCTATGGATAGAGATCCATGAACTTGATTAGGGGATTGGTGTCTCCTTTGGACAGAGGTCCATAAACATTGTAATAGGGAAGGATTCCCAAGAGATTTGTTGAGAAAATTTTAGTGAAATATTTTCTCCGTGGAGTAGCCCACATTGGGTGAACCACGTAAAATTGGTGTCTCTATTGTGTGTGATGATTTATGCATTGCTTTGATTACTACTATTGATATTGCCATTGATAATATTGGATAATATTGTTTGGGAAAGAAAAGTAAAAGTTGATCTTATACTATTCACCCCCCTCTCAGTATAAGCTTGTGTTCTTAACTAAGCTGCAAAACAACCTAAGTGTGAGCACCATAGAATGTATAAAAGTCATTAATAAAAATGTTAAAATTTTCATAAAAGTCATACATTTTAAGGCCAATGATGTGTAATATGACACAATTTAAATCTTGGATGGGAGAATAGTGAGAAGTCACAAGGGAACAATAAGGTTTTTCATGAGACTCAAACACCCTAGTTGACTAGTCAAAAGTTGTATACTGGCTATACATGATTCTAAAAGATAAAAATCTACTAGGAAGACCTATATATTCATTATCCTTGTGTGTACATAGTGATGTTCATTAATTTTATGCATAAAGTTATCCCATTTCCAAGCCAGCTCGTAGAGCCCATTGCTATAATGAAGATCACCCCATGGTCATAATTATCATGATTTTGGAGATAGTTGGACTAGACTACTAGGTAATGCAAGCCATAAAAAGCTAGCTCATCCACAAGATGACATTGGCTATACAAAAGAAGGTCACTAATGTGATATACATATCATCATGCGTAAGACTACTCCATTGCCAAGTCAAATTTTATAGCCCATTGTTGTAATGGAGAATGCCCTATGGCTTCTGAATAACTAAGGATTCTAGGGATTCAAGCTCATTACCCCCTGCTTTTATTTTGATTTATTTACTTGGGATACTTTCTAATTTTTTATGAGGAGCACGAGGATTTATTTTTGTGGTGAAAACCACTCTTGTATATATATTTTTTGAGGGATACTTGCTCATTTTTGTGGATGAGTAAGGGATTTTATTGCTTTGGGTAGGTGGGAGCTTATCATTTTTTTAATTGTTAGCATTCTAAACCATGCACATAAGAGTGTGAGAAAGGAAAAAATTTCACTTAAGGGGTAAGGACTATGTTGTAGTGTCATCCTTCATTGTCCAAACTTGGATTTAAATGTGTGAATTTATGTTGGGATTGTGAAATATGCAAGGTAATATAAAAGCAAGACCCTACATTCAAAATAAAGATATATTTCTACAAAATATAAAAAGAAAACTAGGAATGGATGAAGGACACAAAATCCTATTGAACACTCTATAACAAATTACTAGGTGGGGGGAACACAAACACCTAGGATGGGGAATGTGGATGTAAATGATCTATGGATGTGTGTGTTTTCCTTATGAGCTTTTGAAAACTAAGAGGTGTGTGTGAAATAGTTAGTGGCCATATAAACATCATTTTTGATGGTCATATAACATCTACCCTATCTCATGAGGACCCCTTAATAACCAAAATATCACAAGGAAAAGTACAAATGATGACAAGAAGAAAGGTGCGATTAAGACTTACAGTTAAACAAGCATGGTGCTCTATATAGTAATGCAAGAACAACATATTATAATTCAAGTCCAATGAATGAATATGTCTAATGCAAATAATAAATGAATGCAATGATGTGAAATGCATGATGATGTAGGAAATTCAATGTGTTTGTGATTTTTTATTTTTATTTTTATATTTTTTTATATTTTATTATTATTTTTATTCATTGTGTGTCATGCATGAAATACCCATAAATAGAGAATATTGAGAGGTTCAGTTTCCTTAACACCCTTGAGAGAAGCTAAAATATAAGTACCTGGCCCTATCTTCTATGTAATGATGAACATGCCTAACTAGTTAACTATAAATTTATCTCGCAAGGGGGGCAATAAGTTTGAAATCTGCTAGTTTTCTTTAACGACAAGGTCCCCAAATTTAAAGTCCCTAAGGTAGAATTTCATATCATAATATCGTTTAATGTGATCTTGATAAACACAAAGATACTTGAGAGTGTTAACACGTCATTCATCAATAAGGGTAAACTGATCAAGGTAAGTTTATCGCACAATGTCATCATCAATGAACTCTTGTAAAAAAATGCATAATAAAGGAATTTCTAATTCCAAGGGCATGGTGGCCTCAAAACCATAAAATAGTAAAAATATAGTTACCCCAATTGGAGTCCAAATGCTAGTTCTATAAGCCCATAATGCAAGAGGTAGTTTAAGGTGCCAATCTTTGTGATTATCCTTAATAGTTTTCTTAAGAATGGAAATGATTGTTTTGTTGGATGTCTCTACTTGACCATTACTCTATGGATAATAAGGTTTTGAGAAGCTATGTTATATTTTTTACTTGGCACACAAATATCTCATATATTTGTTCTTAAATGAAGGTCCATTATCTTAGATGATCTTTAATGGGATACCAAAATGACATATGATGTTATGCAATATGAACTCTGTGATGCAAGGTCCAATCATAGTGGTAAGAGAAATTGCTTCCATCCATTTGGTAAAATATTGTATGGTTGTTAGAATAAACATGTGTTAGCCCAAAGAAGGGGGTGATATTTTTCTAATTAAATCAAAACTCCACTGTGAAAAGGTCATAAAGAATGTATTAGTGGTAAGGCCTGTGAGGGTACATGCAATAGATTAGGATGATGCTGATACTTAACACACTTATTGACATAAGCGCAACAATATTTCCCCAAGGTGGGTTGGTAATAAACCATTCAAAGGATGTGCTTAGTGATAGTCATGCCACTGAAATGGCCATCACAACTACCGTCATGAGCTTGAGATATTACCTAAGCAGACTCTTGAGGCTCTAAGAAATGAAGGAGAATACCAGTGTAGCTTCTATGGTAAAGGATATATCCTAATAAGACATATTTTATTACATTTTTCTTGAATGTCATTTTGGTGGCATGCAACAATCCTAAAGGAATATTACCAAATTTTAGGAAATATTTCAGTTGAGCAAACCAATGTTGATATGGTTGAGTTTCGACTAAGTGAACTACTTGGTCCTTTTGCAACTCATCTCACACAAATGTGGATTGGAATATGTTCTTGAGATAGTTGGTCATTGTGTTATTAAAAGGACTCTGTAGGACCAAGGACCCCTAGGATGCATTCTTCAAAAAGTTGTGTATTTGAGAGAATTGATCTTGGTCCAGTTCAATCTGAATCATGTGAACTTCTTGCTCATATTTAAAATTATTATAATAAATTATGGATTGAGTGAGCATTAATACTTGAATATTAGTGACATCATCTGGTGGGTTTTGCAAAAGTAAGGATCCCAAAGAAGCTATTGTATCCATAAAATGGTTAGAAGAGCGAGGAACTGCCTCGATGTCATACCACTCAAATTTAGTTAATAAATTATCTACAAGGTATTTATATGGTTTCAATATTGGATACTTGAATTGGTAAATTTCCTTAACCTGGTTGATAATGAGCAATAAATTGCCAAAGATGTTGAGTTTCTTGATTTTCATGGCAAGATCCATCTGAAGACCCAAAATAAGGGCCTCGTACTTGACATTATTGTTGGTGCATGGAAAATCAAGTTTAAATGAAAGGGGAATCAAAACCCCTTGTGGTGTGAAAAATATTGGATATTTTGAGTAGATGAGTTGGCATTGATGTCAAGAGTGAGTGGTCATTGATGTCAAGCTTCAGCACCAGTCAGTAGTAGTTTCAATGGGCAACATCAATTTCAGATTCTCTAATAAATGCAAAAGGATAGTCCGTATTTAGTTGATCAAGACCCAGTTCTAGGAAGTCATATGAGGTCCAAAGGGCAAAGAAGAGGCCCAGGAAAATAATATTATAATAGTTTATTATAATATTAAAAATGAAATTTAAATTAATTATAAATTAATTAATATAATTTTATTATAAATTAATTTAATTAACTTTCATGTTACTTAAGTTAATTTTAATTTAATTATAAATTATTTTTTATTAATTTAATAAACCCTAAAAAGGGTTATAAAGCAAAGTTTATAAATCGAATTTAAAATTTGATTTGATGCACCGACGTGTTATAACATCAAGGTATCATATATATAAAGGCAAAACCTTTGCCTTAAGTCTCCCCTCATGAATTATTTGAATGCCTATGTTTTGATTAATGCACAGAGAGAAAGTAGCAATTTTCAAGTTTGTAAAGTCTTCGGCAGAAGAAAAGGAACAAAAAGGAGCAAGGATCCTTTCACTTTGCACACGTGCCATGTAGCACAGCTAAAAATGGCGTAAGGTGTTAAGACGGTTGCTGGTAGTAAGGGCGCAGGTTTAAATCCCATGGGGTTCATGTTTTGCAAGGAAGAAGGTTTGTGTTTTATGAACAATGCCTAGCACGGGGAACAAAGGGAGGTTAACGTCTTCCCCTTCCTGTGGGAGAACCTAGCCCATGTGGTGTGTTAACGCCTTGGTAAGGGGCTCGAAGGAGAGGTTTCGGGGTCAAAACCCACCAAGACCTTTTAGTTGTTGAGAGAAAGGTATGCGCTGATGTTTCTTGAGTTTGTCGCTTAATTTGGATGTGCTAAGGTTGAAGAAAAATAAATATGTTTATGTTCCTAAGGTTGAAAAATAATTGTTTTGATTGGTTATAAGATTTAATTTTTGCCTAAATTAAAATTGTTTATTAAGTGTCTTGAGGGAGATAAAAGGGTAGGAAATTATTATTTCTGAAGGATTATTTTTGAAAGTTTGATTTATTAATTTGGAGTTTATAAGGAGCATCTTGAGTGATTATTTTTATGTTTTAATTGATGATTGCTAATTTCAAGTAGGATTAATAAGGTGTATTTGGATTGATTATTTTTGTGTTTGCAAAATATTTTGAAAGAGAGTTAGTGTGATATATTTTCATCTAATAATTGAAATTTGCAAGGAAGAAAATTGTGATTGAGATAGGTTTTCTAAAGGGCACTTCTACATTAAACAAAAGGTATGGGCACATATTCCTAGTGAGTGATTGTTGAAATTTTTGAATGCAAAGTTGGAGTGAAAAGGATTGTTTGGTTAGCATTGTTGAGTGTGTTTTGAATTAATGCTTCAAGGTTTTTTGGAATAAAGAGTTGTTGATAAAACCTTGTTTTATAAGCATTTTTGTTGAAGTGATTAATTGAGTGAAGAACTTGAACTAGGATTTGCAAATAACATGAGTATCATTGTTATGTGAGATTGATTGATAAGTATTGTTGGAAACATTTGAGTGAGTGTTCATATGCTTGGACTAGGGTTTATAAGCAAGGATTATTTCATTGAGTGATTGGTTGAGTAGAGTTGGTTGAGCCTAGTCAAGTGGATGTGTTGATGTGATAGTTCAAGTTCTATGAAATAAATTGTTCTATACTCTGAATTTATTTGAGAAAGAGGTTGAGTGTTGATGAATGTTAAACATATTGAGTCTCTAATAATTCTCTATATAATTCTGTGATAAAAGAGAGATTTAAAGTGATTGAGAGTTTGTAAGTGTGAAGCATTTGAGTCTCTAACAATTCTCTATATGTTCCTAAAAGAGTGATTGAAATTAATTGAGCATTGTGATAACCGTGAAGCATATTGAGTCTCTAACAATTCTCTTTATGTTTTTATGAGTTTGGATAAGTTCTAGTGAGGACTTATTGAGCAGATTTGGACAAGTTCTAGTGAGGACTTGTTGAGCATATTTGAGGGAAGTCTTAGTGAAGACTTGAGAATAGATTAGGTAATTTCTAAAGAGGACTTGTGGATAGATTAGTGTGAGCTTTTGTGGAAGATTACAAGCAATATTTGAGATAAGTATTTGAGAAGACTTGAGAGTTGAGTTGATTGATTGATTTGTTCAAACCTTGAGTTAAGGTTTGGGGTAGATTGTTGGACATTTTGAGTCAAAGTTGTCATTGATGTAAAGGATAAATCATCATTGATGTCAAAAGGTAAAAAGGGGTATTGCAAAAAGTTTATGGAAAAATAAGCTTCATAATATTTATTTTTAAAATATTATGTAAAAGGTTTTTATTTAAAACCATGGTTGGGCAAAATAAAAGGTTTTTTATTAAAACCATGGTTGGGAAAAATAAAAGGTTTTATTAAAACCATAGGTGGGAAAATTAAAAATGTTTTTCTAAAAACCTAAGGAGGCTTTAATTTTTAATAAAGACCAAAGAGAACGTAAAATATTAAATTTATAATATTTAAATTCTATTGAATTTAAATAATTATAAATTAAAATATTAACAAGGAAAATGTTAGCGTCAATTCCCAATGCATTATCCTTCACCGATGTGCATGGTAAATAGGGCATAAGTTATTTATACCTTAGCCAAACCAAAGTTTGGTATTTGATTAAAACAATGTGCATCCAAAATATTCGAAGCTCATGCGAAATTTAATCAAGCGCCTCTAAATTGCAAGTGTGGTAGCGGACGTCACGTTGAAGGAAGAGCCAAAGGCTCTTGAGGGTCATGAGGAGGTCAAAGTGCATATTGCACTTTAAGGCATCAAAGGAGCACATGGCTCACACGATGTGGAATCCGTGGCCAAGGCGCTATGGATAGAGTGGTGCAATTTCGAGCCCTACGGATTGCGAAAAGGAGAAAATTGTGATTGAGACAGGTTTTCTAAGGTCACTTCTACATCAAATAAAAGGTATGGGCATATTCTTCCTAGTGAGTGATTGTTGAAAGTTGTGAATGCAAAGTTGGAGTGAAAAGGATTGTTTGGTAAGCATTGTTGAGTGTGTTTTGAATTAATGCTTCAAGGTTTTCTGAATTGAGAGTTGTTGATAAAACCTTGTTTTATAAGCATTGTTGTTGAAGTGATTGATTGAGTGAAGAACTTGAACTAGGGTTTGCAAAGATCATGAGTATCATTGTTATGTGAGATTGGTTGATAAGCATTGTTGGAAATATTTGAGTGAGTGTTCATATGCTTGGACTAGGGTTTGTGAGCAAGGATTATTTCATTGAGTGATTGGTTGAGTAGAGTTGGTTGAGCCTAGTCAAGTGGATGTGTTGAAGTGATAGTTCAAGTTCTATGAAATAAATTATTCTATATTTTGAATTGATTTGAGAAAGAGGTTGAGTGTTGATGAATGTGAAACATATTGAGTCTCTAACAATTCTCTATATGTTTCTATGGTAAAAGAGTGATTGAAAGTGATTGAATATTGTGATGAATATGAAGCATATTGAGTCTCTAACAATTCTCTTTATGTTTCTATGAGTTTGGACAAGTTCTAGTGTGGACTTGTTGAGCATATTTGAGGTAAGTCTTAGAGAAGACTTGTGGACAGATTTGTGTGAGCTTTTGTGGAAGCTTACAATATATATTTGAGAACATATATTTGAGGACATATTTGAGGATAGATTTGAGGATAGAATTTTGTGTATATTTGAGGATAGGTTTGTGCCTGACCAGAGACAAATATTGAGAAGATTTGTGCTAGATCGAAGGACTATGTTTAGTGTAGATTTGAGATAGAGCTTTGGAGGTGATAGAGTATAGAAGATGATAGTATCTAGTGGATAGAGATCCATTAGCTAGGGTAGTGAGGATATGTGTCTTCAGTGGATAGAGATCCATTAGCCAGAGCAGTGGGGGCAACAGTTCTTCTAGAAGATCACCAGTCAAGCTAAGGAGAAAGAGTTCTCCTATGGATAGAGATCCATGAACTTGATTAGGGGATTGGTGTCTCCTTTGGACAGAGGTCCATAAACATTGTAGGGAAAGGATTCCCAAAGAGAATTTATTTGAGAAAAATTTATAAGGAATATTTTCTCTATGGAGTAGCCCACATTGGGTGAACCACGTTAAATCATGTCTCTCATGTGTGTGATGCTTTGTGTGATGTTTATTGCTTTAATATTGTTGATGTTATCATTTGGATTAAAAAGAAAAAAATTTATCTTATACTATTCACCCCCCTCTCAGTATAAGCACATGTTCTTCAATTGGTATCAAAGTGGGTCTCTCCATGAAAAGACTAACAACTTGGAGGAGGATCCATCAGAAACACACATGACTTCAGAAAATGAAGAAGAGACCATGTTTGATATAAAGGAGGAATTCTTTGCTGCTCTCAAAAAATTGGAAAGAATTAGAGAGAAGAACTCAAGCTTGAAGGAACAAATTCAAGAGGATGAAGAAGCAAGGATGGAACTTCTACAAAATCTCATAGAACTCAAGATAAAGGTAGAAGAAGGAAAGAAAATTGAGCAGGATATGACAGATCTGTTAAGAACAAGAGAAAAAGAATGTGAAATATTGGAAGCAAAAATTGTTTATCTAAGGAATGAAGTTGAAAGGACCAAGGTACTACAAGAGGTAGAATATGAGAAACAGAAAAAGGAGTCAAGTCTTCAAGAAGTAGAAACTTCAAACAAATATAGGCAAGCAAAGGATATCAGAAAGGAAGAAAGCAAAGAAGAACCTTGGATGAGAGTTAATCACAAGAGGAGAAGCACTCCACCACAATATCAAAGGCATCCAAATAGGTTACATAATTTCTTCCATGGTCATTGCTTTTCTTGTAACAAATATGGTCATAGAGTTGTACACTGTATTGGTCATGCAAGAAACAATGTCAATAGAAACTTCAATTCTTTTGCACCTCTTATGGATAATGATATTATATGTTACAAATGCAATAATTTTGGGCACAAGGCTAGATGGTGTAAAATGATATTTCTTGAGTCTAGTAAAAGAAAAACAATTTCAACAACTAGGAAAGATGAAAGGGAAAATGTAAAGGCTAGATCAATGTTAGTTCAAACAACCCTTCATGCTCAGGATAAAGAAGAACAATGGTATCTTGATAGTGGTTGCTCTAGTCACATGACAGGAGACAAAGACAAATTCATTGCACTAAAAGAAACCAATAGAGGATCAGTAAGTTTTGGTGATAATGGATCAACAAGGATTGGTGGAAGAGGAACTCCGAGTTTAGATAATGGGAAAACAAGAACAGAAAATGTGTTGTATGTTAAAGGGTTAAAACATAATATGCTAAGTGTAATTCAACTTTGTGATCAAGGGCATATGGTTACATTCCACCCAGATAGATGTGAGATAAGAAAATCAAAAACTGGAAAAGTCATTGCCAATGCAAGAAGAACTCCAAACAATCTATACATGCTTAGTGAGATCAAAGGGGAAAAGTGCTTTCTATCACAAGAATATGAGAGTTGGTTGTGGCATAGAATATTGGGTCACTTAAATTTTGACAACATAGTCAACATAAGCAATAAGCAGGTTGTCAGAGATTTACCCAAAATAAAAAGGCCACAAAATACAATCTGTGCACCTTGTCAACATGGAAAGCAAACTAGAACAAGCTTTAAATCAAAAGGATATATGTCATCTGAGCCATTAATTCTAATACATACTGATCTATGTGGTCCTACCAAAACATAGAGTATTTAGGGTGAGAGTTACTTTATATTGTTTATAGATGATTACTCCAGAATGGTTTGGGTAGCTTTCCTAAAAGAGAAGTCAGATGCTTTTGAAAAATTCAAAGCATTTAAGGAACTGGTTGAAAATGAAACCGACAAGAGGATCAAGTGTTTGAGATCTGAAAGAGGAGGAGAATTTACCTCAAATGAATTTGTAGAGTTTTGTGAACAACATGGGATCAAGAGAGAATACTCAACAATGAGAACTCCTCAACAAAATGGAGTAGTTGAAAGGAAAAATAGGACTATTGAGAATATGGCTAGAGCTATGTTAAATGAGTCTAAACTCTCAGATGGATTTTGGAGAGAAGTAGTCAACACAATAGTATACATAATCACTAGGGCTCAAATGAGGGTAAATCATCACAAGACTCCATATGAGCTTTGGAAAGGAAGACTAGCCACTGTAAAACACTTCAAGGTTTTTGGAAGCAAGTGCTACATAAGATGAGAAGATCAAAACTTAGGCAAGTTTGACCCAAGATGTGATGAGGGAATTTTCCTTGGTTATTCCTCTAAGAGTAAAGCCTATAGATGCTTCAACAAGAGAACACACACTATTGTAGAAAGTATAAATGTAACAATTGATGAGAAGATAGATTTAAGAGAACCAGTTCAACAAACTGTGTATCAGGAAGATGGAAGTTGTCAAGAAGAGTTTCATGAGGAATCGGATGAAGAAGAAGAAGAAACACAAAAAATTCTTCCTAAAACTCCATCCAGATATGTACAAAAGCATCATCCAAAATATCTAATCATTGGAAATCCAGATGAAAGGTAGACAAGGAGAAGGATAATAACACCATCTCAACAAGTAAATTTTTCTTTGCTATCTAAGATTGAGCCAAAGGACTTCAATCAGGCAAGTGGAGATGAGTTCTGGATTAAGGCAATGGATGAGGAATTAGATCAGATAGAGAAAAGCAAGACTTGGGAACTTGTTCCATGACCAAAGGACAAAAATGTGATCAACACAAAATGGGTATTCAAAAATAAGCTAAATGAAGATGGACAGGTAGTAAGGAATAAAGCAAGGTTAGTGTGCAAAGGTTATGCACAGGTAGAGGGAATTGAATTTGATGAAACATTTGCTCCAGTTGCATGACTTGAAGCCATAAGAATATTTTTAGCCTTCTCAAGTTTTAAAAACTTCAAGGTATATCAGATGGATGTTAAGTCAACATTTCTAAATGGTGTTCTAGAAGAAGAAGTCTACATTGAACAGCTAGAGGGATTCATATTAACAGATAAACCAGATCATGTATGCAGATTGAAAAAGGCATTGTATGGTCTAAAGCAGGCTCCGAGAGCATGGTACTCAAGATTGGATAAGTATCTTCAGGAACAGGGATTCAGAAAAGGAATAGCAGACAACAATTTATACATCAAAAATGAAGGGAATGATCTACTAATTGTGGTTGTTTATGTTGATGACATCATTTTTGGAGGAAACAATGATAAGATGTGTAAAGAATTTTCTAAGAACATGCAAAATGAATTTGAGATGTCTATGCTTGGTGAGTTGTCCTTCTTTCTTGGACTTCAGATTTCACAATCAGAGAAAGGAGTATTTCTCTCACAAACCAAGTATATAAAAGAGATGCTAAAGAAATTCAGGTTAGAAGATTGCAAACCGGTAAGTACCCCCATGGTCACAGGATGTAAGTTAAGTAAGGATGATGAATCTCCAGAGGTAGATCAGAGATTATACAGATCTATGATTGGTATCTTGTTGTATGTTACAACTACAAGACCAGACATAGTACAGTCAGTGGGATTAGTGGTAAGGTTTCAAGCAACACCTAAGGAAACACATGTGGCAGCAATAAAGAGAATTCTCAGGTATCTAAAAGGGACTATGGATTTTGGGCTCTGGTATCCCAAAAGTGATAGTTTCACACTCACAACATATACAGATGCAGATTGGGCTGGCAACATTGATGACAAAAAAAGCACAAGTGGAGGAGCATTCTTTCTTGGAGACTGTTTAGTCTCTTGGCTAAGTAAGAAGCAGGTTTTAGTATCCTTATCTACAACAAAAGCAGAATATATTGTAGTGGTAGCCAATTGTACACATGTATTATGGATGAAGCGAACTCTAGAAGACTTCAAGATAAAACATGATCATCCTATTCCCATATTATGTGATAATACAAGTGCTATAAGTATCTCAAAGAATCCAGTGATGCACTCCAGGACAAAGCACATTTCGATCAAGTATCATTTTCTGAGAGAACATGTGATAGATAAACAGGTCAGGTTAGAATATGTTACTACAAAGGAGCAGATAGCAGATATTTTCACTAAGCCACTTTCGAAGGAAACCTTTGAGTATCTTCGAGGAAAAATGGGAGTAATACTCCCACCCCAGAATTAACCACCTCAAGAGGAGGTGGGGGAGGGGCTAAGCTAAGAAACTCATTCTTAGCCCCGAGCCCCAAAGGTGACCCTTTGCCATTGATGTCAAAGGGGGAGATATTAGAGTAAGGGGGAGAGATCTATGTTTGAAGGAAAGCATTCAGTCAGGGGGAGCAGTTTCCCAGGGGGAGCAAAATGAAAAGGTCAAGAAAATGGTAAAAAGTTATTGGGTTGCCATCAATGACAAAGGGGGAGATTGTTGGACATTTTGAGTCAAAGTTGTCATTGATGTCAAGGATAAATTTTCATTGATGTCAAAAGGTCAAAAGGAGTAATGCAAAAGGTTGATGGCAAAATAAGCTTCATAATATTTATTTTTAAATATTATGTAAAAGGTTTTTATTAAAACCATGGTTGGGAAAAATAAAAGGTTTTTATTAAAACCATGGTTGGGCAAAATAAAAGGTTTTATTAAAACCATAGGTGGGAAAATTAAAAAGGTTTTTCTAAAACCTAAGGAGGCTTTAATTTTTAATAAAGCCCAAAGAGGATGTAAAATATTAAATTTATAATATTTAAATTCTATTGAATTTAAATAATTATAAATTAAAATATTAACAAGGCAAATGTTAGCACCGACTCCCAATGCATTATCCTCCGTCGACGTGCATGGTAAAGAGGGCATAAGGTATTTATACCTTAGCCAAACCAAAGTTTGGCATTCGATTAAAATGTGTGCATCCAAAATATTTGAAGCTCATGCAAAATTTAATCAAGCACCTCCGAATTGCAAGTGTGGTAGTGGACATCGTGTTGAAGGAAGAGCCAAAGGCTCTTGAGGGTCGTGAGGAGGTCAAAGCACATATTGCGCTTTAAGGTTTCAAAGGAGCACGTGGCTCACACGGCGTGGAAGCCACGACCAAGGTGTTGTGGAGAGAGTGGTGCAAGTTTGAGCCCCACAGATTGTGAAAAGGATTTGTAAGTTAATATATTGTATGTGGTGGTGGGGTGGGGGGGGGGGGGGGGGGGGGTAGTGTTGTTATAAGGAGTGGAGTATGGGTTTAGTGGGGGGGGGATGTTTTTATATTTTTATTTTTAATAGTGTTATTATTTTTTATTTATATTATTTTTTTTTATTATTTTTAATTTAAATAAATAGTGGGGTGGGGGGTGGGGGTTGTTTTTTTTTTTTTTTTTTTTTTTGGGAGGGGGGGGGGAGTGTATTTTAATGATTAGTTTTTTTTTTGTGGGGTGGGTGTGTGGGGGGGGTGGTTTGTTTTTTTTTTTTGTTGGTGGGGTTTTTTTTTTGGGGGGGGGGGGGGGGGGTTTATTTTTTTTTTTTTTTTTTTTTGGTTATTTTTTTTGGGGGGGGTTGGGGGGGTTTTTTTTCCACCGTGGGGGTGAGAAGAAAATTGTGATTGAGACAGGTTTTCTAAGGTCACTTCTACATCAAATAAAAGGTATGGGCATATTCTTCCTAGTGAGTGATTGTTGAATGTTGTGAATGCAAAGTTGGAGTGAAAAGGATTGTTTGGTAAGCATTGTTGAGTGTGTTTTGAATTAATGCTTCAAGGTTTTCTGGAATTGAGAGTTGTTGATAAAACCTTGTTTTATAAGCATTGTTGTTGAAGTGAATGATTGAGTGAAGAACTTGAACTAGGGTTTGAAAAGATCATGAGTATCATTGTTATGTGAGATTGGTTGATGAGCATTGTTGGAAACATTTGAGTGAGTGTTCATATGCTTGGACTAGGGTTTGTGAGCAAGGATTATTTCATTGAGTGATTGGTTGAGTAGAGTTGGTTGAGCCTAGTCAAGTGGATGTGTTGAAGTGATAGTTCAAGTTCTATGAAACAAATTATTCTATATTCTGAATTGATTTGAGAAAGAGGTTGAGTGTTGATGAATGTGAAACATATTGAGTCTCTAACAATTCTCTATATGTTTCTGTGGTAAAAGAGTGATTGAAAGTGATTGAATATTGTGATGAATATGAAGCATATTGAGTCTCTAACAATTCTCTTTATGTTTCTATGAGTTTGGACAAGTTCTAGTGTGGGCTTGTTGAGTAGATTTGAGGCAAGTCTTAGAGAAGACTTGTGGACAAATTTGTGTGAGATTTTGTGGAAGCTTACAATACATATTTGAGAACAAATATTTGAGGACAGAGATTGAGGATAGATATTGAGGATAGATTTTGGTGCAGATTTGAGGATAGGTTTGTGCCAGACCAGAGATAGAGATTGAGCAGATTTGTGCTAGACCGAAGGACTGTGTTTAGTGTAGATTTGAGATAGAGCTTTGGAGGTGATAGAGTATAGAAGATGATAGTCTCCAGTGGATAGAGATCCATTAGCCAGGGTAGTGAGGACAGGTGTCTTCAGTGGATAGAGATCCATTAGCCAGAGTAGTGGGGGCAGCAGTTCTTCTAGAAGATCACCGGTCAGAGCTAAGGAGAAAGAGTTCTCCTATGGATAGAGATCCACGAACTTGATTAGGGGATTGGTGTCTCCTTTGGATAGAGGTCCATAAACATTGTAGGGAAAGGATTCCCAAAGAGAATTTATTTGAGAAAAAATTATAAGGAATATTTTCTCCGTGGAGTAGCCCACATTGGGTGAACCACGTTAAATCATGTCTCTCATGTGTGTGATGCTTTGTGTGATGTTTATTGCTTTAATATTGTTGATGTTATCATTTGGATTAAAAAGCAAAATGTTTTATCTTATATTGTTCATCCCCCTCTCAGTATAAGCACATGTTCTTCACAAATCTAACAGAGTTTATTTGAGATTAAGTCAAGTTTTGTTTTAAGGATTGAGGACAGATATTAAGGACATATCTGTGCTAGATCGAAGGACTATTTTTAGTGCAAATCATAGGATAGATATTGAGGACAAATTTGTGCTATACTGAAGGACTATGTTTAGTATAGATTTAAGGATAGAGTTTGGTGCAAATTTAAGGATAGGTTTGTGCCAAACTAGAGATAGAGATTGAGAAGATATATGCTAGACCGAAGGACTATGTTTAGTACATATTTGAGATAGATATTTAAATGTGACATATTATAGAGGATTATAGTCTCTAGTGGATAGAGATCCATTATGCAGGGCAGTGAGGATAGGTGTCTTCAGTTGATAGAGATCCATTAGCCAGAGCAGTGGAGGCAATAGTTCTTCTACAAGATCACCAGTCAGAGCTAAGGAGAAAGAGTTCTCTTATGGATAGAGATACATGAAATTGATTAGGGGATTGGTGTCTCCTTTGGACTGAGGTCCATAAACATTGTAATAGGGAAAGGATTTCCAAGATATTTATTGAGGAAATTTTAGTGAAATATCTTCTTCGTGGAGTAGCCCACATTGGGTGAACCATGTAAAATTGGTGTCTCTATTGTGTGTGTGGATTTGTGTATTACTTTGATTACTATTTTTGATATTTATATCTATATATTACCTAATTGTGATTGGTAAATAAAAGTAAAAAGTGGTCTTATAATGTTCACCTCCCTCTCAGTATAAGCTTGTGTTATTCAATTGGTATAAGAGTAGGTTCCTTCGAAAGAGTTTAACAACTTGAATGAAAAGATTTCAAGAACACAATGGATTCTAAGAATGTGTTCTTAGATAATTCAACACCAATATTTTATGGAAGTTATTATATATTTTGGAGTATGAGAATGAATATTCACCTGATGGCACTTGGCAATGAAATTTGAGAAGTAGTTGAAAATGGATACATACCACCAACTGATCCACCTACAGATAAGGAATGTAAGCTTCTACAAAATTACAATTCAAAAGCAATGAATGCAATTTTGAGATATTTGCATAGAACATAATCAATACAAATTATGCATTGTAGAGATGCAAAAGGAAATTGGGATAAGTTGCAAAGCATATATGAAGGAGATAAAAGTGTTAAGAAGGCAAAGATATGAAATCTCAAAGGGCAATTTGAAGAGTTAAGAATGAAGGATGAGGAAAACATTAGTACTTATCTACTTCAGCTATATGAGGTTGTTAATGCCATGCAAGGACTTGGAATTAATGTTGAAGAATCAAATGTTTACGATAAGGTCTTAAGATCTCTTTGAAAAAGATTTAGTGAAAATATTTTTGCTATAGAAGAATGAAAAGATGGTGATTATTTGACAAGATTTATGTTACTTGGTATTCTTATAGCTTTTGAGTTAAGAACAAAAGAGGAAACTAATTCCCAGAAGGAAGCAACATTCAAAGCTACTAAGAAGACAAAGGGTAAAAAGTCAGATTCAAGCAATGAGTCATCCAGTGATGATGAAGCTAATTATGGCATAAGGAATAAGGATTCAAGAATATTTAAAGATGCAAAATCTATTAGATGTTTCAATTATGGAAAGTATGGTCACTATGCAACTGATTGTCAAGAATCTAAAAATAACAATCATGAAGAAAAATAGGATCACAGGAACAGGGAATCAAAAAGAAATAGGTACCAAAAGAAAGATAAGGATGGACAAGGCAAACAAGGAAAGAAGTTGTTTCAAAGACAAAATAGGAGCTACTATGTATACAATGCAAGTAAGTACTCAAGTGATAGTGCTAATAGTTTCTTAGACAATGATAAAGATGAAGTCCTATTTCTTATTGAATAAAAAGAAGTTAAGAAAATGTCACCAATAATTCTCAAGTGGTTTAGATGTGGTAATTTTGGACATCTTGAAGATAGTTATACAAGGAATGGTGTTAGTTTCAGTGATGACCAATATGAAGATACACTTGAAGGACCAGAAGATAATATTCTAATGGCACTAGAAGAAGAAAGAGGTGATCCTACAGAAGACAAGTAAAAAAAGAACGAAGATGTTCTCAAAGACGAAAAAATAGAGGAGGATCAAAAAAAGGAGTTAATCTTGATGGAGAGCTTATTTATGATCTTAAAACTTTAAAGAAGGTAAGAAAGCAAAATTCCCAACTTGAGTTTCAGTTTCAAGAATATGATGAAGAGAGAGGAAAGCTTATAGAGGATCTAAAAAAGTCAATGGCTAAGACAAAGAAGTTCAAGGATAAGCTAGAAGCAAAGTTCTTAGAATGTGAAAAGTTAGAACAAGAAGTAGCTCTACTAAGGGAGGATTTAGAAAAGTCCAAGGATAAGATACACAAGTTTGAAAAGAGTTCAAATATTGTAGATAACATGATAAATTTACAAAGAAGGTCAACAAATAAAATAGATCTTGGTTTTGAACAGGCTCAAAGGAAATAAGAAACAGAGTCAACTTCAAGTTCTGAAGAAGAAGAAACTTCAGAAGAAGACAGTGTAAGAGAAAATAATACTTTTGAGGATGAGTTGGACAATAGAAAGTTCAACAAGGAAAGAAAAAATGCACAAATAAGAAACAAATGGAATAGGAACCAACATAGAGAATAGAGACTAAGAGACCAATGAGGTCAAGGCAAGGAAATTTAAATGGATGGTTTTTCTCATGTCACAGGTTTGGGCACATGGCTTCATAGTGTAGGACACATGAAATTCAAGAATATGGGAACTTCAGGAACATGCAAATTTTCCATGGGTATTGCTACTCATGTAATCAGTTTGGTCACAAGGCAATGAATTGTAGGGTACATGATAGAAATAGAGATGGCTTCACTAGGAGAAATCCCAAGATATTTGTACCTCAAAGGAATAATAACATTAAGTGTTATAAGTGCAATAATGATGGACATACAAAAAAGTGGTGTAGAGTAGACATTCAATAATCAAGCATGGACAGGAATAGGAACAGGAACAAGAACATGAATATGGACATGAATAGGAACAAGAATATGAATAGGAATAGGAATAAGAATATGGACATGAGCAAGAATAGGAATATGGATAGGAAAAGGAATATGGATAGGAAAGGTAAAGACCAGTGCTTACTAGGAGTAGAAATACTCCCACCCTATAATTAACCACCTCAAGAGGAGGTGGGGGAGGGGCTAAGCTATGAGACTCATTCTTAGCCCCGATCCCCAAAGGTTACCCTTTGCAATTGATGTCAAAGGGGGACATATTTGAGTAAGGGGTAGATATTTGGTTTAAGGAGAGAGCATTGAGTCAGGGGGAGTAATTTCCCAAGGGGAGAAGAACAGGAAAAAGGTCAAGTTTTGGTAATAATAATTTGGGTTACCATAAATGAAAAAGGGGATATTGTTGGATATTTTAAGTAGACGAGTTTTCATTGATGTCAAGAGTGAGTGATCATTGATGTTAAGCTTTAACACTAGTCAGTGGCAGTTTCAGTGGGCAACATCAGTTTCAGGTTCTCCAATAAATGTAAAAGGATAGTCTGTCTTTAGTTGATCAAGACCCAATTCCAGGAAGTCAGATGAGGTCCAAAGGGTAAAGAAGAGGCCCAGGCAAATAATATTATAATATTTTATTATAATATTAAAAAGGAAATTTAAATTAATTATAAATTAATTTAATTAACTTTCATGTTACTTAAGTTAATTTTAATTTAAAGGAGATAAGTGTTTTATATCAAAATAAGATGAAATTTGGTTGTGGCATATAAGAATTAGTCATTTGAACTTTGACAACATAGTAAGCATAAGAAACAAGCAGACTATCAGATATCTACCAAAGCTAAAAAGGCCACAAACCAATATTTTTTCACAATGTCAGCATGGGAAGCAAACTAGAAAAAATTTCAATTCAAAAGGATTTATGTCATCCGAGACATTGAGGATAGTGCACACTGACCTATGTGTTACTACAAGGACAAAGAGTTTACAAGGTGAAAGTTACTTTATATTATTTATATATGATTATTCCATAATTATTTGGGTAGCTTTCCTAAAAGAAAAGTTAGAAGCTCTTGAGAAGTTTAAAGCTTTTAAAGAGTTAGTGGAAAATAAAATAGGTAAAAGTATTAAGAGTTTAAGATCAGACAGAGGAGGAGAATTTACCTCAAATGAATTTTTAGATTTTTGTGAACAACATGAGATCAAAAGAGAATATTCAGCAACAAGAACTCAACAAAATGGGGTAATTGAAACGAAAAATAGGATAGTTGAGAATATGGCTAGAGCTATGTTAAATGAGTAAGATTTCATATGGTTTTTGGAGAGAGGTAGTACATACATCAATATATATCATCAATATGGCTCAAATAAGATTAAACCATCACAAGAATCCATATGATATTTGGAAGGGAATACCAACCAATGTAAAATATTTCAAATTTTTTGGAAGCAAGTGTTACATAAGACAAGAAGAGAAAAACTTGGGCAAGTTTAACCCAAGAAGTGATGAGGGTATTTTTTTTGGTTATTATACTAAGATCAAAGCCTATATATTCTATAATAAAAGGAAACATACTATTTTAGAAATTATAAATGTAACAATTGATGAAAAGATGAGGTTAAGAGAACCAGTTCAATAAATTATGTATCAAGAAAATGAAAGTTCTCAAGAAAAGTTATTTGAAATATCAGAGGAAGAAGATAAACTACAAACACCATTGCCTAAGACTCCATCAAGGTATGTATAGAAAAATCATCCAAGAGATAAATCATTGGGAATCCAGATGAGAGATAGACAAGGAGAAGGATAATAGCATCAAATCAACAAGCAAATTTCTTCTTGTTATCTAAAGTTGAGCCAAAATACTTCAATGAGGTAAGTGAATATGACTTTTGGATTAAGGTCATGAATGAGGAACTAGATCAGATAGAGAAAAGTAAGACTTGGGAACTTGTACCATGACCAAAGGACAAGAATGTGATTGGTAATAAAATGGGTATTCATAAACAAGTTAAATGAATATGGTCAAGTAGTCAGAAATAAAGCAAGATTAGTGTTCAAGGGTTATGCACATGTTGAGGGAATTGATTTCAATGAGAAATTTGCTCTATTTGCATGACTTGAAGATATAATAATGTTCTTAGCCTTCTTAAGTTTTAAAAAATTCAAAGTATATCGGATGGATGTTAAGTCAGTATTTCTAAATGGTGTTCTGGAAGAAGAATTTTATATTGAGAAACTAGAGGGATTCAAATTAACAGGTAAACTAGACTATGTATGCAGATTGAATAAGTCACTATATGGTCTAAAACAGACTCCTAGAGTGTGGTACTCAAGATTGGATAAGTATCTTTAGGAACAGAGGTTCAAAAAATGAATAATGTATAGTAACTTATACATCAAAAATTAAGGGAATGAGCTACTAATTTTGGTTGTTTACATGGATGACATCATGTTTGGAGGGAACAATTATAAGATGTGTCAAAAATTTGCAAAGAGCATGTAGAATGAATTTGATATGTCTATGCTTGGTAAGCTATCCTTCTTTCTTGGACTTTAGATTTCACAATCAGAGAAAGGAGTATTTCTTTCACAAACCAAGTATATAAAAGAGATGCTAAATAAATTCAAGTTAGAATATTGCAAACCAGTAAGTACCACCATTGTTAGAGGATGTAAGTTAAGTAAAGATGATGAATCTCCAGAGGCAAATCAAAAATCATACAGATCTATGATTAGCAACTTATTGTATGTCATAGCTACAAGACCATATATCATGCAGGCAATGGGATTACTGGTAAGGTTTCAGGCAGCACCCAAGGAGACACATGTAGTAGTAGTAAAGAGGATTCTCAAGTATCTAAAAGGAACTATGGATTTTGGGCTCTAGTATCCCAAAAGTGACAATTTCACTCTCACAACGTATACAGATGAATATTGGTCTGGTAGCATTGATGAAAAAGAAAGCACAAGTGGAGGAGAATTATTTCTTGGAGACTATTTAGTCTCTTGGTTAAGTAAGAAACATGCATCAGTATCATTATCCATAGTAGATGTAGAGTATATTGTAGCATTTGTTTATTGTATATAGGTATTATGGATGAATTAAAATTTGGAGGACTTCAAAGTAAAGCATGATCACCCTATTCCCATATTGTGTGATAATATTTCAAATAATCCGGTAATGCACTCCAGGACAAAGCACATTCCAATAAAATATCATTTTCTAAGAGAGCAGGTGACAAATAAGAAAGTTAGATTGGAATATGTTACTACAAAGGAGCAGATTGCGAATATTTTCACTAAGCCACTTCCAAAAGAGACCTTTGAGTATCTTCGAGAAAATTTGGGAGTAGTCCTACTCCCACCCCAAAATTAATCACCTCAAGAGAGGAGGTGGGGGAGGGGCTAAGCTAAGAGTCTCATTATTAGCCCCAAGCCCCAAAGGTGACCCTTTGCCATTGATGTCAAAGGGGGAGATATTTGAGTTAATGGGAAAGCATTAAGTTAGGGGGATCAAAACATAAAGAGGTAAAGGGAATGGTAAAAGATAAATGGGTTGCCATCAATGAAAAAAGGGATGATTGTTGGAAATATGAGCAAGTTTTGTTGTCATTGATGTCAAGAGTTTGTTTCAGTGAGTAGTACAAAAGGAAGGATGTCAAGAGTCAGTTTTAGTAAGCAGTGCAAGAGAAAGATTACTTCTAGGCCTAAGGGAAATAATATTATAATATCTCTTATTATAATATTCAAGGTGGTCATATAAGGTCTAAAGGAGCAATAGGAAGGTCCAAGAAAAATAATATTATAATATTAAAGATCTAATGTTAAGACCTAAAGTTATTAAATTAATTATAATAATTTCATTATAAATTAATTTAATTAACCCTAAGGTTAGGGTTATAAGGGAAAAAGGTTTAATCTTATTAAAGCGCCAATGTCATATGTATTTTCCCCCTATGTCGATGTCTAAAGGGAGATGGCACAATGGTATAAATACCATGTGCATTTGGTTTCCTAAGCTCCTACCTTCAATTGATTAATATTTCTAATGCATGTGAATTTTTGTGATCTACGTGCAAGACAAAGGATAATATTTTTTATTGTTTTGGTGGCCATCAAAGGGATAAAAAAGTGCAGGCTTAAAGCCTCATTACCAAACTGGTGATTGGGCTAGGGGTAAGTAGTTATGTGTTGAAGCATTGACAGGAGGGAGGTCCCACAATCGAATCCTGGTGGTAGACTTGAGAGTGTTTTGCTGGCGATCCTTTTGGTTTTGGTGCCTAGCACATGATACAAAGTGCACAAGGTACTTTTGTCTACCAACGTGAGCGCCTAGCTCATGTGGTATTTGGGTCGTGGCTAGGGCACTGGTGGTAGTACAGTGGGGGATCAAATCCTGTCAAGGGCAATACAGGTATTTAATTTTTTAATTAAATTTTGCTCCTAAGGTTTTTAATGTGGCATGAATTTTTGAGTTAAAGGGAGGTATAAGGTGTTTTATTAAAGTTTAATTTTTGCATTTTTGAGCATATTAAAGGAGTGATTTAATTTATGAGAAAGGATTTATAAGGAAATTTTTGAGGAGTTTCTTTTTACCAATTTAATTTGAGATCTAGGGTTTTGAGTAGTGTTTAAGAGTGTGGATATTATAAGGTGTAATTAAGAAATAATATTGCTATGTATGTATTAGATGCTATTTTTGAAGTAGGAGTGATAAGGTGTATTTAAGATTGAACATTGCATTGTAATTCTTGCATGATTAAAGTGAATTTTCCAATGGAGAGTTTTGAGGTAGATTGTTACTATCTAACCTGGAATTGGCAAGAGTTTTTGGTTGAGAGTAAAATAGGTTTTGAAGACATATCTCCATCAAAGCAAAAAGGTATGGACACATTCTTCTTTGTATGAGGTGTATGGTTGATTGAGGTTTTCTGAATATAAGTTGGAGTGAAAAGGTTTGTTTGATAAGCATTGTTGAGTAAGTTTTCATGTGCATGATTGGTGAATGTTTGTGAGAACATTTGAGTGAGAAATTGAAAACTATCTTGAACTAGGGTTTGTGAAAGATCATGAGTATCATTGTTATGTGAGATTGTTTGATAAGAATTGTTGGAAATATTTGATTAAACCTTCATGTGCATGATTAGGGTTTGTTAAAATATCATGAGTATCATTGTTATGTGAATGAGGAATCATCTTGAGTCAAGGATTGAGATTCATAGTGTGAGTTTTTGGAAGTGTAGTGAAACACTTGTTTAGGGTTTGTAAGCAAGTTGTGTTTCATTAAGTGATTGGTTGAGTGGAGTTGATTGAGCATAGTTTATTGAAAGTGTTGGAGTGATAGTTCAATTTTTGTGAAACAAATTGTTCTTTATTCTAAATTTATTTGAAAATATTTTGGAAGTGATTGAGTGTTTGTGAGCATGAAACATATTGAGACTCTAACAATTATCTATATGCTTTCGTGACTTAACAATATTATGAGTGAAAATTGTTTAAGTGATTGAAGAGGTTTTCTGAAAGAGATTAAGTTGATTTTTGTAAGTTTTTAGTGAGTGTGAAACATATTGAGTCTCTAACCATTCTCTATATGTTTCTAAAGTCAAACAAGATTATGTGTGAAACTTGTTTGTGGGATTGAAGAGGTTTTTTGTGACAGATTGTGTTGAGTTTTATATGCAAGTTTACAATTGATTTGAATAATATTTTTTGAAATCTTAAGGATAGATTTGTGTAATATTACAAGCATATTTGAGGTAAGTCTTGGTTAAGACTTGTTGAGCAGATTGGATAAGTATTGGTGAATACTTGTTGAGCAGATTGGACAAGTTCTAGTGAGGACTTGTTAAGCATATTTGAGGTAAGTATTGGTGAAGACTTTTCTTGGATAGATTTGAGGTAAGTTTTTGAGTAGAATTGAGAGTAGAGTTGATTGATTGATTTGTTCAAACCTTGAGTTAAGGTTTGGGACAGATCTAGAAGAGTTGATTTGTTATTGAGTCAAGCTTTATGTTAAGGATTGAAGATAGATTTGAGAATAGATTTAAGGATAAATTTTTGTGTATATTTGCGAGTAGATTTATACTAGACAAAATATACATATTGATCACATTTGTGCTAGACTAAAGGACTATGTTTAGTGAATATTTGAGAAATAAATTGAGGAGATTTGTGCTAGAATGAAGGACTGTGTTTAGTGTAGATTTGAGACAAAGCTGAGAGCAAGCTTTGGAGGTGATAGAGTAGAGGACAACAGTCTCCAATGGATAGAGATCCATTAGCTAGGGTAGAGATTAAAACGGTCTTTAGTGGATAGATATCCACAATCTAGTGCAGTGGAGGTAGTAGTCTTCTAGTAGATCATCAACCAGAGCAGTGGAGAAGGAGTTCTCTAGTGGATAGATATCCATGAAATTTATTAGGGAATTGGTGTCTCCTTTGGATAGAGGTCCATAAACATTGTAATAGGGAAGGATTTCCAATATATTTGTTGAGAAAATTTTAGTGAAATATTTTCTCCGTGGAGTAGCCCACATTGGGTGAACCACATTAAATCATGTCTCTCATGTACGTGATGCTATGTGTAATATTTGCTACTTTAATACTGCTAATGTTATCATATGGATGGAAAATTAAAAAGTTATATCTTATATTTTTCACCCCCCTCTCAATATAAGCACATGTTATTCGGTATCAAAGCATGTCTCTCTATGAAAATACTAACATCTTGAAGGAAGATCCATCAGGAACACACATGACTTCAAAAAATGAAGAAGAGACCATGTTTGACATAAAAGAGGAATTCTTTGCTGATCTCAAGAACTTGGAAAATATTAGAAAGAATAAATCAAGTTTGAAGGATCAAATTCAAGAGGGTGAAGAAGCAAAAATGGAACTTCTATAGAGTCTCATAGAACCCAAGATAAAGATATAAGGAAATAAAATTGAACAAGATATGACAGATCTATTAAGAGCAAGAGAAACATAATGTGAAATATTAGAAGAAAAAATTATTTATCTAAGGAATGAAGTTGAAAATACCAAGTTATGACAAGATATAAAGTTGGGGAAATAGAGAGAGGAGTCAAGCCTTCAAGAATCAAATACATCAAACAAAGATAAGCAAGTGACTCATACTATGGAAGGAAAAGACATCAGGAAAGAAGAAAGCAAATAAGAACCATGGACAAGGGTTAATCACAACAAAAGGAGGAGCACTCGGCCATATTTACAAAGGTATTGAAATAGGTTACATAATATCTTCCATGGCTATTGCTTTTCATGTAACAAATATGGTCCTAGATTTGTACATTTCACAGGCTATGTTAAAAATGATGTCAATAGAAATTTTAGTTCTTTTGCACCTCTTATGAATAATGATGTCATATGTTATAAGTGCAATAATTTTTTGCACAAGGTTAGATGGTGTAAAATGGTATTTCCTGAGTCAAGTAAAAGTAATACTTCAACAATTAGGAAAGAGCAAAAAGGGCATGAGAAAGTTAAATCAATGTTAGTAAAAAAAACTCTTCATTTTCAGGATAAGGGAAAACAATGGTATCTTGATAGTGGATGTTCTAGTCACATGACAGGAGATAAAAGTAAATTTCTAGTACTCAAAGAAATTGATGAACGATCAATAAGATTTGGTGATAATGGATCAGAAAAAATTTGTGGAAAAGGAAATATGATTTTAGATAATGGGAAAACAAAAATAGAGAATGCATTGTATGTCAAGGGATTGAGGCACAATCTACTAAGTGTGATCCAACTTGGTGATCAAGGGCATATGGTTACTTTTCATCCAAGTAGGTGTGATATTATAAAGTCTAAAACTAGAAAGATTATTGAAAATGCAAATAGAACTACAAAAAACCTTTATATGTTAAGTGATATTAAAGGAGAGAAGTGTTTTCTATCACAAGAAGATGAGAGTTGGTTGTGGCATAGAATAATTAGTCATTTGAACTTTGACAACATAGTAAGCATAAGAAAAAAGTAGGCTGTAAAAGATCTACCAAAGCTAAAAAGTCCACAAAATAATATTTTTTCACAATGTCAGCATGGGAAGAAAACTAGAACAAGTTTCAAGTCAAAAGGATTTATGTCATCTCAGCCATTGAGGCTAGTGCACACTGACCTATGTGGTCCTACAAGGACAAAAAGGTTACAAGGTGAATGTTACTTTATATTATGTATAGATGATTATTATAGAATGATTTGGGTAGATTTCCTAAAAGAAAAGTTAGAAGCTCTTGAGAAGTTTAAAGCTTTTAAAGAGTTAGTGGAAAATAAAATAGGTAAAAGGATTAAGAGTTTAAGATCAAACAGAGGAGGAGAATTTACCTCAAATTAATTTGTATATTTTTGTGAATGACATGAGATCAAAAGAGAAAATTCAGCAACAAGAACTCAAAAAAATGGGGTAGTTGAAAAGAAAAATAGGATAGTTGAGAATATGGCTAGAGCTATATTAAATGAGTCTAATATTTCATATGGTTTTTGGAAAGAGGTAGTACATACAACAACATATATTATCAATAGGACTCAAATAAGATTAAACCATCACAAGAATCCATATGATATTTGGAATGGAAGATCAACCACTGTAAAATATTTCAAAATTTTTGGAAGCAAGTGTTACATAAGACGGGAAGAGAAAAATTTGGGCAAGTTTGACCCAAGATGTGATAAGGGTATTTTTATTGGTTATTATACTAAGAGAAAAGTCTATAGATACTATAAAAAAAGGACACATACTATTGTATAAAGTATAAATGTAACAGTTGATGAAAATATGGGGTTAAGAGAACCAGTTCAAGAAATTTTGTATCAAGAAAATGGAAGTTGTCAAGAAGAGTTATGTGAAGAATCATAGGAAGAAGACAAAAAACAAAGACCATTTCCTAAGAATCCATCTAGGTATGTACAAAAAAATCATACAAGGGATCAAATCATTGGGAATCCAAATGAGAGATAGACAAGGATAGGGATAATAGCATCAAATCAACAATAAAACTTCTCATTGTTATCTAAAGTTGATCCAAAAAATTTCAATGAGGCAAGTGAAGATGACTTTTGGATTAAGGCAATGAATGAGGAACTAGATGAGATAGAGAAAAGTAAGACTTGGGAAATTATCCCATTATCAAAGGACAAGAAAGTGATTGGCAATAAAATGGGTATTCAGAAACAAGTTAAATAAATATGGTCAGGTAGTCAGAAATAAAGCAAGATTAGTGTGCAAGGGTTATGCACATGTTGAGGGAATTGATTTCGATGAAAAATTTGCTCTAGTTGCATGAATTTAAGCTATAATAATGTTCTTAGCCTTCTCAAGTTTTAAAAACATCAAAGTATATCATATGGATGTTAAGTCAACATTCCTAAATTGTGTTATGGAAGAAGAAGTTTATATTGAGTAGCCAAAGTGATTCAACTTAACAGGTAAATTAGACTATGTATGCATATTGAATAAGGCATTGTATGGTCTACAACAAACTCCTAGAGTGTGGTACTCAATATTGGATAAGTACCTTTAGGAACAGAGGTTCAGAAAAGAAATAATGTATAGTAACTTATACATAAAAAAATAAGGGAATAATCTACTAATTGTGGTTGTTTTCATGGATGACATCATTTTTGAAGGGAACAATGATAAGATGTGTGAGTTGTTGGAAGTTTAGTAAAACACTTGTTTAGGTTTGTAAGCAAGTTGTGTTTCATTGAGTGATTGGTTGAGTGGAGTTGATTGAGCATAGTTGACTAAAACTGTTGGAGTGATAGTTCAAGTTCTATGAAACAAATTGTTATTTATTCTAAATTGATTTGAAAAGAGTTTGGAAGTGATCGAGTGTTTGTGAGTGTGAAAAATATTGAGTCTCTAGAAATTCTCTATATTCTTTTGTGGCTTAACAAGATTCTGAGTGAAACTTGTTTGAGTAATTGAAGAGGTTTTCTGAAAGAAATTAAGTTGAGTTTTGAAATTGTTTAGTGAGTATGAAATATATTGAGTCTCTAACCATTCTCTATATGTTTCTGAAGTCAAACAAGATTCTATGTGAAACTTGTTTGTGGGATTGAAGAGGTTTTCTATGATATATTGTGTTGATTTTTATATGCAAGTTTGCATTTTATTTGAATAAGATTTTGTGAAAGCTTAAGGATAGATTTGTATGAGATTTTGTGGAAAATTACAAGCAGAATTGAGGTAAGTCTTGGTGAAGACTTGTTGAGCAGATTGGGCAAGTCTTGGTGAAGACTTGTTGAGAATATTGGACAAGTTCTAGTGAGGACTTGTTGAGAAAATTTGAGGTAAGTCTTGGTGAAGACTTGTTGGATAGATTTGAGGTAAGTCTTTGAGTATAATTGAGAGCAGATTTGATTGATTGATTTGTTAAAACCTTGAGTTAAGGTTTGGGACAGATCTAGCAGAGTTGATTTGTGATTAAGTCAATCTTTATGTTAAGGCTTGAGGATAGATTTGAGAATAGATTTGAGGATAGATTTTGGTGTATATTTGAGAGAATATTTGTGCCAGACCAGATATAGAGATTGATAAGATTGTGCTAGACTGAAGGACTATGTTTAGTGCATATTTGAGATAGAGATTGAGCAGATTTGTGCTAGAACGAAGGACTGTGTTTAGTACATATTTGAGACAGATGTGAGAGCAATATTTAGAGGTGATAGAGTAGAAGATAGTAGTCTCTAGTGGATATAGATACATTAGCTAGGGTAGAGAGGAAAGAGTTCTTAAATGGATATATATCCACAAGCCAGTGTAATGGAGGTAGTAGTCTTCTAGCAAATCATCAACCAGAGTAGTGGATAAGGAGTTCTTTAGTTGATAGAGATCCATAAACTTGATTAGGGGATTGGTGTCTCCTTTGGATAGAGGTCCATAAACATTGTAATAGGGAAGGATTCCCAATATATTTATTGAGGAAATTTTAGTGAAATATTTTCTCCATGGAGTAGCCCACATTGGGTGAAATAGGTTAAATCATGTCTCTCATGTGTGTGATGCTTTGTGTAATGTTTTCTACTTTAATACTACTGATGTTATCATATGGATTGAAAATTAAATAATTATATCTTATATTTTTCACCCCCCATATTAGTATAAACACATGTTCTTCATCTGAGTGAGCTTGCTCCTTATCATGAGCATCGGGTGAGGTGATAGAATTTGGATTAGAGTTGGTTGTGGTAATGACTATGACATTGAAGGAAAATTGGTTGGACCTCCAGGTTACGTAGGTTGGTTCAGGTATCTCTATTTCCTTGTTACTATATTAATCATACCAACAAAGCATTGATGTGGTGGGGTTGTATGTATCTCATTTACCTATCTAGTTTGCTCTTCTTGGCCCTCATGCGTAGGTAATAGTTCTTGGATTATTTCAATATTTTGGTTGTTTGTAACAAGAGGATTATCAATTTGAAGTTCATTTTGCTCTATCATATCTTGCACAAGATTATTGAATGCATAGCAATTTTTATTTTCATGACAATTATAATGATGATAGATACAATGTAAATCCTCCCTATAAATCTTAGTTTTTATCTTATTCAAATCTGGTTGTCAAACCTTAGGTAGATTGATGGCATTTGCCTCGTAAAACCAATGAAAGAGACATCGATAACTCAAGTAATGACATGTACTAGTAATGAGGGCAACATTGTTGATTCATCCATTGGTTCTACTAAGCTTGAGAATTGTACTACATAGGTGGAGGTTGGGATTGATAACTAGGCTATTCAGGTATCATTTGTTATGACAGCCCTAGGATGCTTAAGATAACTTGATTTATCAGAGCTAGCTTTTGTTTCATGTATTTTCCTTTAGAATTTGTTTTCCACTCCTTTTTTCAAGGCTTAATATCACCCTCTTGGGACTTGATATCTTCAATAACCTTTTCTTGAGATAGGGATTCCTCAAATGTGTTGTACTATTGGATTTGTAGTAAAAGTGAGATCTATTTTGAACAAATATTAGTAAAAAATCAAGTGAGATTTGTGATAGGTAAGGTAAATGGCAATTTTATGATTATTACTCTCCACCACTTTCCATAATCCATGACTAACTCTTCTTCAAATTACTTAAGGTTGTACAGGCTAGTCAATGTTGCTTTCTTTCTAATGTTGAATGAGAAGCATTCCAAGAATGCATTTGATAGTTATTCAAAGGAGTGTATGATGTGTCATGCTAAATGATTATACCACTCTAAAGCTGACCCAATTAGGGTTATGAGAAATTTTCTAAGCATGAGGGCATCGTCTTCCTAGATATTAAAGCACACATTCATGAAGCTAGTGATATGATATTGATCATCTTCATATCCTTTGAACTTATCCAATTTTGGCATTTTAAAATGCTTAGGATATTGAGGACATGGCACATAAGGGTGAAGTGGTTGGTTGCATAGTTGATACAATGTGGGTTTCTGATAACACATTCCTGAAGCTTATTTTCCAAAGAATTTATACATTCTATAAGTAGCTTGTAATATTCAAGTGATATGATATCATCTACCCACATTTTTATGAGGGGAAAAAATATGTCTATTGGGGTGAGGTGGTGAAGAACACAAGATTGTACTAAGAGGGGGGTGAACAATATAAGACCAAATTTTACTTTTCTTTACCAAACAATTTTATCCAATATTATCAATGGCAATATCAATAGCAGTAATAAAATCAATGCACAAATCATCACACACATACGAGACACAAATTTAACATGGTTCACCCAATGTGGGTTATGTCCACAAAGAAAATATTTTTTCTAAATTTTCTCAAAAAATCTCTTGAGAATCAATTTCGTATTACAATGTTTATGGACCTCTATCCAAAGAATACATTAATCCCCTATGCTTTGATTTATGGATCTCTCTCCATAGGAGAATTCTATCCCCTTTGCTCTAGTTTTTGGATCTCTCTCCATAGGAGAACTCTTTCCCCTTTTCTCTAGTTCGTGGAACTTGATCCAAGAGAACTCTATCTCCTCAATTGGTTTGTGTATCTCTCTACATAGAATAACTCTATCTCCCTATCTATTTCATGGATATCACTCCACAAGAGAATTTTTTCCCCTTGCTCTGGTTTGTGGATCTCTCACCACAAGAGAACTCTATCCCCTCTACTCTAGTTGGTGATATTCTAGAATACTTCTACCCCCACTACTCTGGCTTATGGATCTCTCTCCATAGGATACCTCTTTCTCCATTGCACTGGTTGATGGATCTCTATCCGCTAGATACTACTATCCTCTTTGCTCTATCACCTCCAAGGCCTTCTCTCAACTCTATCTCAAATCTACACCAAACTTTATCCCAAGTCTAGCACAAATTTGCTTTAACTCTACTCCCAAATTTGCACCAAACTTTGTATCAAATCTTCCCCAAGCCTTAACATAAATCTTGATCAAATCAATGACCAAACATGATCTTAACTCTGCTCAAATCTATCACAAGCCTTAACACAAAGCTTGATCAAATCAACAACTAAACTAAAGAACACAAGCTTATACTTAGAGGGGGGATGAAAAATATAAGAACACTTTTTACTTTTTCTCTCAAACCGATATATGCAATGTAAAGATAGCAATATCAACAACAGTAATCAAAGCAATATACACAACACCACACACAATAGAGACACAACAATTTACGTGGTTCACCCAAATATGGCTACTTCTACAAAAAAATTATTTCACTAAATTTTCTCAATCAATCTCTTGGGAATCCTTCCAAATTATAATGTTTATGAACCTCTATCCAAAGGAGATGTTGATCCCTTAAATATAGTTTGTGGATCTCTATCCATAGGAGAACTCTTTCTCCTCTACTATAGCTGGTGATCCTCTAGAAGACTCTACCTCCATTGCATTGACTGGTGGATCTCTCTCCACTTGAAGACTCTTGTCCTAACTAAGAATACCTATCTTAAATGTCCTGGCTGATGGATATCTATCCACTGGAGATTCTATCATATTTACTCTGTCACCTCCAAAGCTCTATCTCAATGCTTTAATAAACACAGTCCAGTAGGTCTAGCACAGAAATGCTCAATAGGTCCACTCAAAACCTACTCAATTCTTCTCAATAGGTCCACATAGAACCTGCACAACTCTGCTCAATAGGTCTGCATAGAACCTATCCAAATATGCTCACTAGGTCCACACAGAACCTGCTCAACTCAGCTCAAAACATCCACACAGAACCTATCCAAATATTCTCACCAGGTCCACACAAAACCTACTCAAATCTACTCTCTAGGTCCACACAAAACCTACTCAACTCAGGTCAACAAGTCCACACAGAACCTATCCAAATATGCTCACCAGGTCCACATAGAACCTGGTTAAATCTACTCAACAGGTCCACACAGAACCTGCTCAAATCTACTCAACAAGATCACACAAAACTTGTCCAAATTTGCTCAACAAGCTCATACAGAACTTGTCCAAATCTACTCAACAAGCTCACACATAACTTGTCCAAATCTGCTCAACCACTTTCTCAACTCAAATCAATCTCATAGAAGCATAAAGAGAATTGTTAGAGACACAATATGTTCTATACTCAAAACTCAGTCTCTTTATCAACTCAATATCATAGAAGAATAAAGAGAATTGTTAGAGACTCAAAATGTTCTATTCTCACAACTCAATCTCTTTCACAACTCAAATCAGAATATAGAATAGTTTTTTTATGGAACTTGAACAATCACTTCATACATCCACTTGACTAGGCTCAATCAACTCTACTCAACCAATCACTTCAAGAAACAACTCTTGCTCATAAACCCTAGTCCAAGCATATATCATCCAACTCAAAATGTTTCCAATAATGCTCAACAACAACTCTCACATAACAACGATACTCATGATCTTTTCAAACCCTAGTTCAACTCACTTCAACAACAATGCTCATAAATCAATCTTCACATAACAATGATACTCATGTTCTTTCCTAACTCAAGTTCAAGTTCTTTGCATAATCCAATGGCTTCAACAACAATGCTAATAAAACAAGGTTTTAATCACAACACTTAATTCCAGAAAACCTTGAAGCATTAACTCAAACACTTCACTCAACCAATGGTATAAAAAAAAAATACTTATCAAACAAGTTTTAATCACAACTCTCAATTTAAAAAAGCCTTGAAGCAATAACTCAACCACTTTTGAAAATGAAATCCTAATTAAATCCTTTTCTCTCCAAATATGTTTTCATAAATCAACCAAACAATCAAATTATCAAAGGAGAATATTGCCCATACCTTTTTTTTGCCAAGGAGTTGTTCACAAAATCTGCCACACTTAAAAATTTATTTTCCAATATCAATAAGGGTTAGAGGACTTCAATAAAAATTACAATACAAAATAATAAGTCAATAACACCTTATTACTCCAAATTAATTTTAACATCCACCAAAGTCCTTTTAGAAGAAAAACTTTATAAAAAATAATAGCCAACAAGTCTTAAAATAAATCTCAATTAAGACAAAGTCCTTATACCTCCTAAAACATAACTCTCAAAAAAATAATTTCCAAATTATAAAACTCAAATAATCATCAACACTTAACTTTCAAAAATCAATCACCACAACATTTATTTAATAAAGTTTATTAAAAATTAATAAACTCTAAAACAACTTTATCACTCCAACCTTAGGGCATAAAACATAAAAAATAAATCAAAAATTGTACCTGCCTCAAGGGTATTCGATCCCATGTCTTGCCCTCACTACGAGCACCTTAGATACAGCTAAGGTTGCCACTCGAGCTACACACTCGTTTGCAAAGGAGCAAGCACCATGTGCTTCCTCTTTGCACTTCTCCTTGCTCATGTTTAATAAAAATATGCACCTTGGGTGCTTCTACAACACTGCCACCAAAAACCACTCCGCGAGAATTGAACACACGACCTCCGTGCTTTCAATGCCTTTGCGCTCTCCAAGATGCCACTAGGCCACACTGCCCAATGCAAATTTTGGGGTGGTATCACTCCATATTATCCTTTGCTTCCTTTGCCAATCATTTTAAACCACACGAGCTCATTTTCGCATATGCCACTCAACAATCATTCGAGCAAGGATAATTAATGAATGAATTTGGGCATGTATTTATATTGCCCTCCTCCTTTGTCTAATACATCAACGCTTTGATTTGAATGCATCACGTAGGCACTCTAAGGCTTCGAAAGCCTTAGTAAAACCCAACCTTTGGGTTTTTAATTATTAAAAACTTTGCACTTGAATATATTTTATTTCTCTAAAACCCAACCTTAGGGTTTAAATCAAATGAAATTTATCCTTTAAAATCTAATTATATTATAATTAAAAATAATAATAATTAATTAGATTTTTTCCACTTTGATAAATATTATAATAAAAACAATATTTTAACCTTCCAATGCTTCGGATGAATTGCTTCCATGGAGAAGTAAAAACCTCTTTCTGACCCAATATTTTTGGGTGTAAAATAAAATATTTTAACCCATTATAAACTTCCATTAAACTTTGCACTCAAACTGAAGAAGAAATTTCACTGGCATCTTGACATCAATGACAACTTTGGCTTTGTGACTCAAAATGTCCAACAATCTCCCCCTTTGTCATTGATGGCAACCCACATTCTTTTTACTAAAACCTGGCCTTTCTTTTTCCTTTTGCTCCCCCTAGGACATTGCTCCCCCTAGCTCAATGCTCTTTTAGATATCAAATATATCCCCAATACACAAATATCTCCCCCTTTGACATCAATGGTAAAGGGTCACCTTTGGGGCTCAGGGCTATGAATGAGCCTCTTAGCTTAAACCCTCCCCCACCTCCTCATGAGGTGATTAATTCTGGGGTGGGAGTATTTATACTCCTCAAAAACACTGTTATTTACCTTTATTTTTTTCCCTTATTTTTTGAGTTTCCTGAATCCTCTGATTGTTTCTATCCAAGTCATCATCCCTATTCCTATCATCATTCCTATTCCTGTTCCTGTTCCTATTCATACCTATTTCTAGAATGTCTTCTCTACACCACTTTTTTGTGTGACCATAATTATTGTGCTTATAAAACTTAATGATATAATTCCTTGGAGGTGCAAATATCTTAGTATTTCTCCTAGTGAAGTCATATCCTCTTCTTTCATGAAAACTACAATTCATTGCCTTGTGACCAAACTGATTACATGACTAGCAATACCCATGGAAAAATAGTCCAATCCCATATTCCTATCTTTCATGTATCCTGCATTGTGAAGCCATGTGCCCAAACCTGTGACATGAAAAACATCATCTGTTGAAGCTTCCTTGTTTTGACCTCATCGTTCTCCTGTTCTAATTGTTGTTCCATCTATATCTTCTCTATGCATTGTTCCTATATTTGTTGAAATCTTTATTGTCCAGTTCTTCCTCTGATGTCTGACTTTCTTTTACACTGTCTTCTTATAAAGTATCTTCATATGAAGTTTCCTCTTTAGAACTTGAAGTTGACTCTCCATCCTATTTTTTTTATTTTGTTCAAAACCAAGACCTGTTTTGTTTTTTGACCTTATTTGAACCTTGACTATCTTATCCATAATATTTGATCTATTCTTGAATCCTTTCATCTTGATCTTAGAGTCCTCTAAATATTCTTTTAGTAGTGCCACTTCTTGTGCTAACTTCTCACATTCCAATATCTTTGCTTCTAACTTATCTTTGAATATTTTTACCTTAGCGTTTGATTTTTCTAAATTCTCTATGAGCAATCTTCTCTCTTCATCACATTATTGAAATTGAATTTCAAGTTTACAGTGTTGCTTTCTTACCTTCTTTACCGTGTCAAGGACATAGATAAGTTCTCCCTTGAGATCATAACCATTCTCTACTGAATAATCCTCTATTTGTTTACCTTTGTGCACATCATTACTTTCTTTTGGATTGTCTTCTATAGGATCACTTCTTCTTCTAAAGCCATTAGAATATTTTAATTTGGTCCTTTGAGTGCATTTTCATATTCATCATCATTGAAACTATAACCATACCTTGTACAATCATCTTCAATATGTCTAAATTTACCACATCTAAAACACTTGAGAATAACTGGAGTCTCTTTCTTAACTAATTCTTTTTCTTCAACCATAAATAGGACTTCATCTCTATCATTATTTTAAGAACTAGCATCACTATCATTTGAGTACTTACTTGCATTATCCGCATAGTAGCTCCTCTTTTGTCTTCGGAAAAACTTCCTTCCTTGTCCATATTTGCTTTTATTTTGGTGCCTATATCTTTCTAATTCCCTATACCTGTGATCTTATTTTTCTTCACCATTATTGTTCTTTGATTCTTTACAATCTATTGCAAAATATCCATACTTTCCACAATTGAAACACTTAACAGATCTTAGATCTATGGGTCTTCTGGAGCCTTTATCTCTTCTACCATAATTTACTTCTTCATCACTGGATGACTCACTACTTGATTCTGACTTCTTACCATTTATCTTTTTGTTTGATTTGAAAGCAACCTCTTTTGGAGGGATATGATCTTTTGTTCTTATCTCAAAAGTTGTAAGCATGCCAAGTAAAGAATTTCTTGTCAGACTATCATTATCAATTGATGTTTCTATAGCAGAGACTTTTTCACTATACCTTTTTGGAAGAGTTCTCAAGATCTTATCACAAGCATTGGATTCATCAACCTTCATTCCAAGACCTCTCATATCATGTACAAGTTCATAAATATTACTGAGATAGTCACAAATTTTTTCATCATACCACATTCTTAGATTTATAAATTCTCCTTTGATATTTCTTATCTTAGATTTCCTGACACATTTATCTCCTTCATATATGTTATACATTATTTTCCACATTTCATTTTTTGTTTTATAATCCATAACCTTCATATATTTTGATCTATGCAACCCTTTTATAATTGCATTCATAGCTCTTGAATTTGTATGTATTAGAAGCTTACCTTCATTATCTATAGGAGGAATGAATGTTGAATCATATCCAAGTTCCACTGCATCCCAAACTTCATTTCCATGTGCCATCAAGTGAAACCTCATCAGCATACACCAATACAAGAAGTCACTTCCATCAAATATTGGTGTTGTATTATTGATGGACCCATCCCTTTGATCCTTTTGATCCATTGTGTTCTTGATCACTTTTCCTTCAAGCTATCAAAATCTTCTGAAGGAACCCGATCTGATACCAATTGAAGAACACAAGATTATACTAATAGGGGGGGTGAACAGTAAATGAGTACTTTTTATTTTTTATCTCAAACTAATATATGCAATGTAAATATAGCAATATCAACAACAGTAACCAAAGCAATGTACACAACACCACACACAATAGAGATACAACAATTTAAGTTGTTCACCCAAAGATGGCTACTTCCACAAAGAAAATATTTCACTAAATTTTCTCAATCAATCTCTTGGGAATACTTCCCAATTACAATGTTTATGGACCTCTGTCCAAAGGAGATGTTGATCCCCTAAATCTGGTTTGTGGATCTCTATCCATAAGAGAACTCTTTCTCCTCTACTCTGGCTGGTGATCCTCTAGAAGATTTTGCCTCCACGGCATTGGCTGGTGGATCTCTCTCCACTTGAAGACTCTTTTCCTCACTCAGAAGACCTGTCCTCAATATCTTAGCTGATGGATATCTATCTACTGGAGACTATATCCTCTTTACTCTATCACCTCCAAAGCTCTATCTCAATGCTATACTAAACATAGTCCAGTAAATCTAGCATAACTCTGCTCAATAGGTCCACTTAGAACCTACTCAATTCTTCTCAATAGGTCCACACAGAACCTGCACAACTTTTCTCAATAGGTACACACAAAACCTATCCAAATATGCTCACCAGGTCTACATAAAACCTGCTCAACTCATCTCAATAGGTCCACACAGAACCTGTCCAAATCCACTCACTAGGTCCACACAAAACCTGCTCAAATCTACTTACCAGGTCCACACATAACCTTCTCTTCTCAGATCAATAGGTTCACACAGAACTTGTCCAAATTTTCTCACCAGGTTGGCACAGAACCTGCTCAAATATGCTCAACAAGTCCACATAGAACCTACTCAAATCTACTCAACAAGCTCACACAAAACTTGTCCAAATCTACTCAACAAGCTCATACAAAACTTGTCCAAATCTTCTCAACAAGCTCACACAAAAATTGTCCAAATCCGCTCAACCACTTTCTCAACTCAAATCAATCTCATAGAAGCATAAAGAGAATTTTTAGAGACTCAATATGTTCTATACTCAAAACTCAATCTCTTTCTCAACTCAATCTCATAGAAGCATAAAGATAATTGTTAGAGACTCAATATGTTCTATTCTCACACCTCAATCTCTTTCAAAACTCAAATCAAAATATAGAATAGTTTATTTTATGGAACTTGAACAATCACTTCATACATCCACTTGACTAGGCTCAATCAACTATACTCAACCAATCACTTCAATAAACAAATTTTTCTCACAAACCCTAGTCCAAGCATGTATCATCCAACTCAAACTGTTTCCAACAATGCTCAACAACAACTCTCACATAAAAATGATACTCATGATATTTTCAAACCCTAGTGCAACTCACTTCAACAACAATGCTCATAAATCAATCTTCACATAATAATGATACTCATGTTCTTTCCTAACTCAAGTTCAAGTTCTTTGCACAATCCAATGACTTAAAAAAAATGCTAATAAAACAAGGTTTTAATCATAACATTTAATTCTATAAAACCTTGAAGCATTAACTAAAATACTTCACTCAACCAATGGTATCAACAACAATGCTTATCAAACAAGGTTTAATCACAACTCTCAATTTCAAAAAACCTTGAAGTAATAACTCAACCACTTTCTAAAAGGAAACCCTAACTAAAACATTTTCTCTCCAAAGATGTTTTTAGAAATCAACCAACCAATCAAATTATCAAAGGAGAATATTGCCCATACCTTTTTTTTTCCAAGGAGTTGTTCACAAAATCTACCACACTTAATTTTTTTTTTCCAATCTCAATAAGGGTTAGAGGACTTCAATAAAAATCACAATACAAAAATAATAACTCAATAACACCTTATTACTCCAACTTAATTTTAACATCCACCAAAGTCCTTTTAGAAGAAAATCCTTTTAAAAAATAATAGCCAACAAGTCTTAAAATAAATCTCAATTAAGACTTTATTATAACTCCTTATACCTCCTAAAACATAACTCTCAAAACAAAAATTTCTAGATTATAAAACTCAAATAATCATAAACACTTCACTTTCAAAAGTCAATCACCACAATATTTATTTAATAAAGTTTATTATAAATTAATAAACTCTAAAACAACCTTATCAATCCAACATTAGGGCATAAAACATAAAAAATTAATCAAAATTTGTACTTGCCTCAATGGGATTCGATCCCATGTCTTTCCCTCATCGTGAGCACCTTAGCCATAGCTAAGGTTGCCACACAAGCTACATGGTCATTCGCAAAGGGGGAAGCACCACGTGCTTCCTCTTTGCACTTCTCCTTACCCACGTTTAATAAAAATGTGCACCTTGGGCGCTTCCGCAACACTGCCACCAAAAACCACTCCGTGAGAATCGAACACACGACCTCCATGCTCTCAACACATTTGTGCTCTCCAAGATGCCACTAGGCCACATTGCCCAATGCAAATTGGGGGGTGGTCTCACTTCGTCTTATCCTCTGCTTTCTTTGCCAATAATTTTAAACCACACGAGTTTGTTTTCGCATATGCCACTCAACATTCATTCGAGCAAGGATAATTAATGAATTACTTTGGGCATGTATTTATATTGCCCTCCTCATTTTTCTAATATGTCGGTGCTTTGATTTGAATGGATCATGTCAGCACTCTAAGGCTTCGAAATCCTTAGTAAAACCCAACCTTTGGGTTTTTAATTATTAAAAAATTTGTGCTCGAATATATTTTATTTCTCTAAAACCCAACCTTAGGGTTTAAATCAAATGAACTTTATCCGTTAAAATCTAATTATGTTATAATTAAAAATTATAATATTTAATTAGATTTTTTACCACTTTGGTAAATATTATAATAACAATTATAATATTTTTAACCTTCCAATGCTTCGGATGAATTGCTTCCATGGAGAAGTAAAAAGCTCTTTCTGAACCAATATATTTGGGTGTAAAATAAAATATTTTAACCCATTATAAAATTCCATTAAATTTTGCACTTGAACTGAAGAACTCTCACTAGAATATTGACATCAATGACAACTTTAGCTTAGGGACTCAAAATGTCCAACACAAACCTGCTATCAACTCTACTTAAATCTACCTCAAGCCTTAACACAAATCATGATCAAATCAACAACCAAACCTACTATCAACTCTATGTCAAATCTGCCTTCAATTCTTCTCAAAGACTTTCTCAAATCATCCTCAAGCCTTCTTAAAAGACTTTCTCAAATCTACCTTAATGCTGCTCACTTAACCTACTCAAATATTTCCAAACTTTGCACACAAACAAAGCTTATATCTTTTTTAGAAATGCTTTCTTCAAACAGATATATTCTACTCAGAATTTTTTTAACCTCTGGAACATATAGAGAATTATGTACACTATCAAAATTCTAATATGTTCTTCACATTTAAAAATATTACATTCAACTAATCCAATATTTGTCTCTTGCAAAATCCTTTTCAAAACAAATCAACACAGTATATATCTTGCTTCATAAAAAAAAATCTATCTTTCTTGAAAATTTACTCTCAAACATAAACCTCACTAATGTATAAATTTCCCTCACAATATTTATCTCAAATACTTCCACAATATCTCTCAAAAAAATGTTTAAAATATTTCACAAAGATGCAATAACTTGTCTTCAACCCTAGCACAAGTAGTTCACAATATCTAGCACAAATGTCTTAACCTCTTTCAACAATAGAAGCACACTTGTTCTTAAACTTTATCTCAAATATTTCCAATACCATTCAATAATGAAGTACAAGCCCTAATATAATTATTTCCACTCTCTCAACAAAGATGCACAATGTAAGTCTCAAACCCTAATTCAAAATTTTCAACAATGCATACCAAGCAATCCTTTTATCTCCACCTTATGATATAGAAAACCTTTCTCAAAAACACACCTCAAAGAAGGATAAAAATACCCATAACTCTTATTTTCTTTGATGAAGATATGTCACAAAACCTGTCTCATAAACAACCAATCCTTATTATGACACTTCAAGGGTTAGATAGCAAGATTCTATTTCAAAATATCCACATGAATTTTACCTCAAAAATGTGCTCAATGAAATTTGAAAATAATTTTCTAGGACTCTTCTATTGTTCTCAAGGATAATGCATTAAAGCTCAACAAAACCCTCTCAAAAATTTCCTTTTCATAAAGCAAGAATTACAAACAGTAAAATCATATTTTAAACCTTTTATCTCCCACTTTCATAAAATAATTTCCAATCCACTTTAATGTCCAAGAATAAATATTTACAATTTTAAATAAACAATTTACACCTTATCACTCTAACCTTTGAATATATATAATTAATGACAACAATACCCTTAAAATATTATGCAAAAATTAGTTTCCCCTATACCTCCTATATGCCAAGACTATACATCAAATAACACATGCCAAACACCAAGCATAGCCAACATTAATCAACTTAGAGCATACCTTATAAAAATTAATCTCCTTGCTGGTGCAGATGGGAATCAACCCTTCGACCTTAAACTCCTAAGTGCAGTGCTCAACTGCTTGCACTAGCCAATCATTTGAGACCTAACACATGGCCTACACCCTTTATTTCTAGCCAGATTTGCTGAAAAGGATAAAATGCTTCAAAAATGATGCTAGGGAGAATTGAACCGCGAACATTTTTCCCACTACACCTTAGCGCGAGATGAACTGCCACTCAACCACCCTAGAGGATGACGTCAATGCACAAAAAAATGGAATTTGTTTTTTTTATTGCATGCTAGCTGAAAACAAAGCGCTATCCTCTCCTCTTATTCATCGTCTCTCTATGCATGGGGTACACTCATCGATTGAAGGTATTTACAAAACATTGAGGGGATATTGATACATTTTATGCACACTTTAAACGACATTGACCCTCATTTGAGTCATGCTCAAAAATTAGACGTCGACCCTTCTTTGATTTTTAAAAATAATAATTTAATTTTTCTTTACCACACTTAGAGTTTCTAATATTTAAAAAAATATTATAATAAACCCTTTTATTTGCCTTGGGTCTTTTTCACAAATAAGTAAACTTAGAATTTCCTTTGCAAATTGGAAACCCCCTTGGGTTTTTATTTACCAAATAAAACTTTTGTCACTATAAAGCTTCCTTAATAATATTTAAATATTAAAATTTAAAAATTACAATCCTTTTGAATAATTCTTTTTGATTGCTTTCTTAACCATGGAAAAATATTGTCTTTGCCACCATAAAATATTTTTCTTTTGCAAGTACCACCATGGTAAATGCGTCATATTTTATTGCTACCATATTGTTTTAAACCCTTAGAAAAACACCATCAACTTATGACATCAATCCTTTGACATCAATGAAAAATCATCATTCTCAAATTTCCAACAATCTCCCCCTTTGTCATTGATGGTAACCCTTTCTGAAAAAAAACTTTTCTTGCCATTGGATCCCAAAACTGCTCCCTTTGATTCTACTCTCTATGAGAAGCTGCTCCCCATGACTGAATGCTCCCCCCCTTACTCAAATATCTCCCCTTTGAAATCAATGTCAAAGGGACTCCTTTGGGCCTAAAGATAAGACTCTTAGCTCAGTCCCTTCCCCACCTCCTCTCATTGAGGTGACTAATTTTGGGGTGGGAGTATTTATAATCCCAACATACAATGCTCTTTTTCTTTGTCAACCTTCTTTATTAATATCCCCTTTTGATCCTTTTGAGTGTCCTTGTTCTTGCTTGTCTTTGGAAGATCTGGAAACTCTATTCTACACCACTTGGCCTTATTCCCTATATTATTACACTTATAACACTTAATGTTGTAGTTCTTGGAAGGTGTAAATATCTTGAAGTTCCTCATAGTGAAGCCATAATAATTTTTGTCATGAACCATGCAGTGGATTTCTTTATGATCAAATTGATTACAAGAGTAGCAATACCCTTGAAAGAAATATCCATCTTTGAAAGAGTTCACAATCCTTTTAGTGAGGCCATACTTCTTATTTCCATGGGTCCTGCAATGCATAGCCCTATGACCAAATTGATTACATGAAAAACAACATCCTTTGAAGAAATATTTTCTTGAACCCTTTGGTCTCTTAATCCTTTCTTTGCCTTATTTGTGATGGTCTTCAAGAGCATATTCATACTTTTCAAATTTATCTTCAACAGGAGCATTTTCTTCATCTTCTATTATCAAAAATATAATATCTTCTTCTCCACTATCCAAGGTTCTTTCATCAGTGTAACTTGAAGCCTTGTTTGTCTTGTTAACATAGAAAATCTTCTTGTGCCTTTGAAAAAAATTATTTTCATGATTGCCTTGACCATACCTAGATTTTGCTCCTTCCTTTTTATTATGATCTTGTTTATCTTCACTGCTACTACTTCCAACTTTTGGATAATTAGATGCATAGTGACCAAAATTACCATAGTTAAAACATTTCACTATTTTCATACCTTTATGCTTTCTTGAGTCCTTCTTGTTTCTCATATTTTATCTTCTTTGATGCTTTGAAAGTTGCATCTTTCTTGGAGTTGGGATCCTTTACTATTCTCATCTCATAATCTATGAGAATTCCATGTAAGTCATCCATAGTCAAATTTTCAATATCTCTCATCTCTTCTATAGCTGAAACTTTTTCGTCATACCTCATAGAAAGTGACCTTAATACTTTCTGACCAATATTGGAGTCTTAAAAGTTGAAACCAAGTCCACACATGGTATTTACAACTTCATCCACATAAAGTAAGTATGTAGCAATATCTTCCTCATATTCCATCTTAAAATATTCAAACCTTTTCTTGTGGTTTTGTAGTTTTGCCATCTTGACCTTTTAATCTCCCTCATATGTTTGCTTCAATTTTTCCCATATCTATTTTTTTGATTTGAAATGCATAACTTTCACAAATTTTACTTCACATAATCCACTTAAGATTCCATTCATAGCCTTGGCATTATTTACATGTAACATCTTACTATCTTTATCTATGGGTGGAGTAGTTGTAGGTGTGAACCCATCCTCAATGGATTGCCATGTATCATATCCTTGTGCCATCAAGTAAGTATTCATTATTATGATCCATAAAGCATAATTGTTCCCATAAAATAATGGTACCTTATTTTATGAAGATCCATTATGATATGTCATATGTGTTCCTGTAATATCTTTCTTCAAGATGTTAGATGTTTTTGAAGGAACCCCCTCTGATACCAATTGAAGAACATAGGCTTATACTAAGAGGAGAGTGAATAGTATAAGAACAACTTTTACTTTTATTTCCCAAACAATATTATCCAATATTATCAATGGTGATATCAATAGCAGTAATCAAAGAAATACATAAATAATGACACACATGGGAGACACAAATTTAACGTGGTTCACCCAATGTGGGTTACGTCCATGGAGAAAATATTTCTTCTAAATTTTCTCAATAAATTTCTTAGGGAATCAATTACCTATTACAATATTTATGGGCCTCTATCCAAAGGAGACACCAATCGCCTATGCTCTAATTTGTGGATCTCTCTCCATAGGAGAACTCTATCCCATTTTCTATGGTTTGTGGATCTTTCTCCATAGGAGAACTCTTTCCACTTTTCTCTGGTTCATGGAACTTGATCCAGGAGAACTCTATCTCCTCAACTGGTTTGTGGATCTCTCTCCATAGAAGAACTATATCTCCCCAACTATTTCATGGATCTCATGCCACAGGAGAACTCTTTTCCCTTGCTCTGGTTCATGGATCTCTCTCCACAGGATAACTCTAACCCCTCTACTCTGGCTAGTGAACTTCTAAAAGACTTTTTCCTCCATTTCTTTGGCTTATGGATCTCTCCACATGAGATATCTATCCCCACTAGACTGGTTTATGGATATCTATCCATTGGAGACTATTGTCCTCTTTGCTCTACCACCTCCAAGGCCTTCTCTCAACTCTATCTCAAATATACACAAAAATCTATCCCAAGTCTAGCACAAATTTTCTTTAACTCTACTCACAAATATGCACAAAAATCTATCTCAAATTTTTCCCAAGCCTTAACATAAATCTTTATCAAATCAACAATCAAAACTGCTCTCAAATCTACTCAAATATGTCTCAAGCCTTAACAGAAAGCTTGATAAAATTAGAAACTAAACCTGTTATCAACTCTGCTCAGTCAAATTACCAATCAAACCTACTATCAAATCTATCTCAAATATGCCTTCATGTCTTCTCAAAGACTTTCTCAAATCTGCCCTCAAGCCTTCTCAAAAGACTTGTTCAAATATACCTTAATGTTTCTCACTTAACCTACTCAAATATTTCTAAAATTTTCACACAAATAAAGTTTATATCTTTTTCATAAATACTTTATTCAAATATATATATTCTACTTAGAATTTTTTTAACCTCTAGAACATATAGAGAATGATGTACACTATCAAAATTCTGATATGTTCTTCATATTCACAAATATTGCATTCAACTAATCCAATATTTATCTCTTGAAAAATCATTTTCAAAACAATTCAACACAGTATATATATTGCTTCATAAAAATTGATCTATATTTCTTACCAATTTGTTCTCAAACATAAACCTCAATAATGCACAAATTTCCCTCACAAGATTGATCTCATCTACTTCCACAATATCTCTCAAAATAATGTTTAAAATATTTCTTGAGCATTTTTTCAACGGATATTTATGAACGACCATCATTTAAAAGGGTAAAAAGGAAGAAGTGCTCACCTGAATATGCGAAGGGACCATATGGTCTTAAAAAGATGCACTAACTTGTCTTCAACCCTAGCACAAGTAGTTCACAATCTCTAACACAAATGTCTTAACCTATTTCAACAATAGAAGCACACTTGTTCTTAAACTTTATCTCAAATATTTCCAATACCATTCAAAAATGAAGTACAATCCCTAATATTTCCACTTTCTCTCAACAAAGATGCACAATGTAATTCTCAAACCCTAATTCAAAATTTTTAACAATGCATACCAACCAATCCTTTTATCTCCACCTTATGATCCAAAAAACCTTGCTCAAAAACACACATCAAAGAAGGAGAAAAATACCCATACCTCTTATTTTCTTTGATGAAGATATGTCACAAAACCTATCTCACAAACAACCAATCATTCTTATGCCACTTCAAGGGTTAGATAGCAATATTCTATTTCAAAATATCCACATGAATTTTCCCTCAAAAGGGTGCTCAATGAAATCTAAAAATAATGTTCTAGGACTCCTCTTTTGTTCTCAAGGATAATGCATTAAAGCTCAACAAAACCATCTCAAAAATTTCCTTTTCATAAATCAAGAATTACAAACAATAAAATCATCTTTTACACCTTTTATCTCCCAATTTCATAAAATCATTGAAGAACACAAGCTTATACTAAGAGGGGGGTGAACAATATAAGACCACTTTCTATTTTTCTGTCCAAAATAGTAATATTCAATATTATCAATGGTAATATCAATAGAAGAAACCAAAGCAATACACAAATAATCACACACAATAGAGACACCAATTTAACGTGGTTCACCCAATGTGGGCTACTCCACATAGAAAATGTTTCACTAAAATTTTCTTAATAAATCTCTTGGGAAACCTTTCCCTATTATAATTTTTATGGACCTATATCCAAAGGATAAACCAATATCCTAATCAAGTTTGTGGATCTCTATCCACAGGAGAACTTCTTTCTCCTATACTATGATTGGTGATCTTCTAGAAGAACTACTACCTCCACTACACTGGCTAATGGATCTCTATCCACTAAAGACTTTTGTCCTCACTCAGAAGACCTATCCTCACTACCCTGGCTAATGGACCTCTATCCACTGGAGACTATCATCCTCTATACTCGGTCACCTCCAAAGCTTACTCTCAACTCTGTCTCAACTCTGCACTAAACACAGTTCTTTGGTCTAGCAAAAATATGCTCAATCTCTATATTTTGTCTAGCACAAACCTATCCTCAAATATACACCAAACTATATCCTCAAATCTACACTAAACACAATCCTTAGGTCTAGCACAAATCTGCTCAATATCTATCCTCAAATTTGCACTAAACACAATCCTTTGGTCTAGCACAAATTTGCTCAATCTCTGTCTTTGGTCTGGCATAAACCTATCCTCAAATCTACACCAAAATCTATCCTCAAATATGTCATCAAGCCTTAAAACAAAGCCTAATCCAATCATAAATAAACTCTGCTATATCTGCTCCAAAATCTATCCTCAAATATGTCATCAAGCCTTAACACAAAGCCTAATCCAATCACAAATCAACTTTGCTAGATCTGCTACAAATTAACTTAAGGTTTGAAACAATCACTCAATCAAATATACTCTCAAGTCTTCTCAAAGACTTGTTTCAACTCTGCATTGTAATCTTCCATAAAATCTCACACTAATCTATCCACAAGTCCTATCTAAAACTTGTCTAATATTATTTCAATCTCTATCTTCAAATTTGTATTGTAAGCTTCCACAAAAGCTCACACCAAACTATCCACAAGTCTTATCAAAGACTTACCTCAAATATTCTCAACAATTTCTCGCTAGAACTTGTCCAATATGCTATCAATATCTATCGCCAAATTTGTATTGTAATCTTCCACAAAGCTCAGACCAATATGTCCATAACTCTTCTCAAATACTTACCTCAAATATGCTCAACAAGTTCTCACTAGAACTTGCCCAATCTCATAGAAAAATATAGATAATTGTTAGAGACTCAATATGCTTCACACTCACAACACCTCTAAATCACTTTCACTCTCTCTTTTTACCATAAAAATATATAGAGAATTGTTAGAGACTCAATATGATTCATGCTCACAACAATTCTCAATCACTTTCAATCTCTTTCTCAAATCAATTTAGGATATAGAACAATTTGTTTCACATAATTAGAACTATCACTTCAACACTTCCACTTGACTAGGCTCAACCAAATTCACTCAATCAATCACTCAATGAAATATTTCTTGCTTACAAACCCTAGTCCAATCATATGAAAACTCACTCAATCATTTCCAACAATGCTTATCAAAAAATCTCACATAACAATGATACTCATGAGCTTGCACAAACCCTTGTTCAATATAGTTCACAACTTAATATAACAATGATACTCATGTTCTTTCACAAACCCTAGTTCAAGCACATGAAGGCTCACTCAATATTTCCAACAATGCTTATCAAACAAGGTTTTATGATCAAATCTCACTCAAAAAAATATTTACCATGCAAAATCAACAATGCTTATCAAACAATCCTTTTCACTCCAACGTAGCATTCAAAACATTCAATACAACAATATTTTTCTCACAAGGAAGATTTACCAATACCTTTTATTTTGATGGAGATATTTCTTCAAAACCTATCTTGACCACAATCAAAATTTTCTTTACCAATACTAGGATTAGGTTACCACAACCTCCAAACGCGCAAACCAACAAAACCTTCTCCACTTCACAAAATACATACTGGTAAGATTCGATCCCTGCACCTCACATTCACCAATGACGTAATGCCTCCCTTGAGTGCTTTGGGATGTAAAACGAAAGGCTCTACTCATTGTCCTATATGCTTCTACACTCAATTTTCAAAACACACGATTTCTTGCTTTCTCAATGTGCACACAAATTTCTTTTGATCGCAGATAAGGATATTTACCAAAAATTTTCCCCCTTTTATATGCATTAGGCTGTCTTTGATGACATCAATGATAATTCAAAAAAAATGAATTATAAACTTTATAACCCTATATTTAGGGTTTTAATTAATTTATAATAAATTAAATATCTGGATCTTGCACCTTTAATATTATAATAAATTATTATAATATTATTTAGCTTGGGCCACCTCATCTGACCACCTTGGAGAACACTTCCTTTTGCACTTGATTACCTGAACCTAAAACTGATGCTTGCTCACTGAAACTGACGCTTGTTGGTGCTAACTTCTTGACATCAATGACAACAAAACATGCTCATATTTCCAAAAATATCCCCCTTTGTCATTGATGGCAACCCAATTACCTTTTATCATTTCCTTAACCTTTTTTTTTCTGCTCCCCCTAACTCAATGCTCTCCCCTTAAATAAAATATCTCCCCCTTTGACATTAGTGGCAAAGGGTCACCTTTGGGGATTGGGGCTAAATATAAGCATATTAGCTCATCCCCTCCCCCACCTCCTCTCTTGAGGTGGTTAATTTTGGGGTGGGAGTATCTCTACTCCCAGCATACACTACTCTTTATTTTTTTCCATATTCTTTTTCCATACCTTTGAAGTCATACCCTTTTGAACCTTTTGAGAATCCTCTTTCTTGCCTGTCCTTGGAAGATCTAGAAATTTTATTCTACACCACCTTGCTATATGCCCAACATTATTTCACTTATAGCACTTAATGTTGTGATTCCTTGGAGGTGCAAATATCTTGAAGTTCCTCCTGGTGAAGCCATATCCTTTCCTATCATGAACCCTATAATTTACTACCTTGTGACCAAACTGATTACAAGAGTAGAAATACCCTTGAAAAAATTGCCTATTTTTGAAACTTCCATATTCTTGTATTTCATGTGTCCTGCACTGTGTAGCCTTGTGCCCAAAACTTGTGATATGAGAAGCATCGTCCATTGAAGAAACCTTGCCTTGACCCCATTGATCTCTTAATATCTTCTTCCCTGTGTTGTTTCATGTTCCATATGTTTCTCATTTGTGCATTGTTCCTTTCCTTGTTGAACTTTCTATTGTCCAACTCACTTCCTCTTACACTCTCTTCTTTTGAAGTTTCTTCTTATTTGATACTTGAGCTTGACTCTCCTTTTTCTGCTTCTTGTTTCCCTTGTTCTTCTTCAAAACTAAGTCCTATTTTGGTGGTCGATGATATTTGTGCATTGATAATCATGCCCAAGGACTTTGAATTTTTCTCAAACCTGTGTAGCTTGTCCTTAGAGCCTTTTACTTCCATCCTTAGTGAAACTATCTCATGTTCTAATATTTCACACTCTAGATATTTTTTCTTTAATTTTTCGGCCATACCTTCTTCAATTTTCCTTGCCTCTTCAACCTTGATTTTGAAGTTTGTGAGTTCCTGTAGAAAATTTGCTTTTCCTTTCCCATCTTCTTGATCTTGAACCCTTAATCCTCAGTTCTCCCATTTTAATTCTTTGAGATCAACACTAAGTCTTTTACATTCTTGCTCTTTTACCTTTGACTGTTCAACCATATCTTTTTTAGCTCTCCTTGCCTTTTCAACATTAACTTTCAAGTCAGAGAGATCTTGTAGAAGCTTTGTCTTACATTTCTCATCCTCTTGTATTTGAGCCCTTAATTCTAAGTTCTCCCTTTTCAACTCAACAAGTTCCTTAAGAGTAGCTTCCTCTTTTTATTTTTCTAAATTTCTCTCTTTTCTTTGGTCTTCAATAGGAGTATTTTCTTCTATTGTTCAAAGTAGAGTTTCTTCTTCATACCTGTTTTGATTGTCCCTGTTATCTTTTTCTGAACCATCCTCTAGGACTTTAGTTCTGAAAGTATCATCTTCATCTTCACTACTACTAAACCCATTGCAATAACTTGCATCATAACCAAGTTGACCACAAACAAAACATTCTTCACCTTCTTGTGGACAATAAGTTGCATGGTGACCTGTCTTCCTACATCTGGTACAAAACTTTATCAATCTAACCTTTTCTCCACTACTTGATTCATCTCTTGAATCTATTTCCATTTCTCCTCGTAAAATGACAACATCAAATTCATCTTCCTTTTCTTTCATGACCATGTGTGTTCTTTTCTTCTTGTGTCTCATGGTTCTACTTTTGCCTTTCTTTGCCATTTGTGTTCTTGTAAGATCTTTCTTCAAGTTGTTAAACATTTTTGAAGGAACCAAATCTGATACCAATTGAAGAACACAAGCTTATACTTAAGGAGGGTGAATAGTATAAGACCACTTTTTACTTTTCTTTCCCAAACACTATTAACCAATACAATCAATGGCAATATCAATAATAGTAACCAAAGCAATGCACAAATCATCACACACAATAGAGACACCAATTTAACATGGTTCACCCAATGTGGGCTACTCCACGGAGAAAATATTTCACTAAAATTTTCTCAAAAAATCTCTTGGGAATCCTTTCCCTATTACAATGTTTATGGACCTCTATCCAAAGGAGACACCAATCCCCTAATCAAGTTCATGGATCTCTATCCATAAGAGACACCAATCTCCTCAGCTGGTTTGTGGATATCTATCCATAGGAGAACTCCTTTCTCCTCTACTCTGGTTGGTGATCTTCTATAAGAACTATTACCTCCACTACACTAGCTTATGGATCTCTATCCACTAAAGACTCCTATCCTCACTCAGAAGACCTATCCTCACTGCTCTGGCTAATGGACCTCTATCCACTAGATACTATCATCCTCTATACTCTGTCACCTCCAAATCTTGCTCTCAGCTCTATCTCAAATCTACACTAAACATAGTCCTTCGGTCTAGCACAAATCTTCTCAATATCTATCTCTAGTCTGGAACAAATCTATCCTCAAGTCTACACCAAACTCTATCCTCAAATCTGCACTAAACACAGTCCTTCAGTCTAGCACAAATCTTCTCAATCTTTGTCCTCAAGCCTTAACACAAAGCTTGACTCAATCACAAATCAACTCTGCTAGATCTTCTCCAAACCTTAACTCAAGGTTTGAAAAAATCACTTAATCAACTCTGCTCTCAAGTCTTCTCAAAGACTTGTCTCAAATCTTCATTGTAAGCTTCCATAAAATCTCACACTAATCTTTCCATAAGTCCTCTCACTACCAAGCTCTCTAGAACTTGTCCAATATACTCTCAATATCTATCTTCAAATCTATATTGTAAGCTTCCATAAAATCTCACACCAATCTGTCCACAAGTCTTCTCAAAGACTTACCTCAAATCTTCTCAACAAGTTCTCACTAGAACTTGTCCAATATACTCTCAATATCTATCCTCAAATTTATATTGTAAGCTTTCACAAAAGCTCACACCAATATTTCCACAAGTCTTCTCAAAGACTTACCTCAAATCTACTCAATAAGTTCTTACTAGAACTTGTCCAATCTCAAAGAAACATATAGAGAATTGTTAGAGACTCAATATTCTTCACACTCACAAAAATTCTCAATCACTTTCACTCTCTCTTTTTACCATATAAATATATAGAGAATTGTTAGAGACTCAATATGCTTCACACTCACAACAATGCTCAATCACTTTCAATCTCTTTCTCAACCAACTTGTTTTTTCTCTTCTACCTTATACACTCAATCAATCACTCAATGAAACACTCCTTGTTTTCAAACCCTAGTCCAATCATATGAATCCTCACTCAATTATTTCCAATAATGCTTATCAAACAATCTCACATAACAATGATACTCATGTTCTTTCACAAACCCTAGTTCAAGCATATGAAGGCTTACTCAATATTTCCAACAATGCTTATCAAACAAGGTTTTTATCACCAACTCTTACTTAGAAAAACCTTTAACAATCAAACTCAACAATGCTTACCAAACAATCCTTTTCACTCCAACTTAGCATTCATAACATCCAATCCAACAATAATTTTCTCACAAGGAATATTTACCCATACCTTTTATTTTGATGGAGATATGTCTTCAAAACCTGTCTTAACCACAATCAAAATTTTCTTTACCAACACTAGGGTTAGGTTACCACAACCTCTCTCAAGATCTCCACAAAATAATTTTCTCAAAGATTATTTTTCACACAAAATAATAAATCCTTTTGTACACCTTATAATCTCCAAACTCACAATATTCAATTTAATAATTTCACCATAACACTACACTTAACAACAAGTATAGCAAAGTCCTTATACACCTTATAATCTCCAACTTTATAAACTCTAATCACCAAAAATTAAAATCAAATATTTAATTTTTAATACCCTTATATCTCCCTCAAAAACTTTAATCAACCTTTATTTTTCACAGCAAAGCAACCTCTAAAATTACAACCTTAGCAAGAGAAAAATCGATGCATACCTTATTTAGCCTAGCAAAATACTTTTCATGGGTTTCGAACACCTAACCTCACTCCTCCAAGCACCTTAGTGCCTACCATGTCTACCACTTGGGCTACAAGCCCTCATGGAACCAAAGGTACACAATGTTCACCTTATCCTTTGCTTCCTTCGAACATGCAAACCAACAAAACCTTCTCCACTTCGCAAAATGCAAACTCACGGGATTCGATCCCTGCACCTCACACTTGTCAATGACTTGGCACCTCCCTTGCTTCCAGTTGTGCTACAATGCACCTTGGAATGTAAACTAAAAGCCTCTCCTCCTTGTCCTTTTTGCTACCTCTATAAGCCTTTAAAAACACGTAATCAATCCTTTGTTTTGCGCATGAAACACACCATTAAAACTTTGATCACAGATAAAATATTTACCAAGGCCTTTCCCTCATTTATATTCATTGGGCTATGCCTTCGATGACATTGACGATAATTCAAAAATTTGAATTATAAATTTTATAACCCTATGCTTAGATTAATTTAATTAACTATAAATTAATATATAATTAAATTATAATTAATTTAAAATTAACTTTAAAAGTTAATTAAATTAATTTATAAATTAAATTATAATAAAACTATTATAATTAATTTAGCATAATTAAATATCTTGCATCTTTAATATTATAATAAATTATTATAATATTATTTTTCTTGGGCCTTCCTTTTGCCCTTTAAACCTCATCCGACCACATGGAAGGAAAATTTCTTTTGCACTTGATTATAGAACTTGAAACTGATGTTGCTCACTAAAATTGATGCTTGTTGGTGCTGACTTCTTGACATCAATGACAACAAAACTTGCTCATATTTCCAATAATATCCCCCTTTGTCATTGATGGTAACCCAATTACCTTTTATCATTTCCTTAACCTTTTTCTATTCTGCTCCCCCTGGGAAACTGCTCCCCCTTCGACTCAATGCTCTCCCCTTAAATCTAATCTCTCCCCCTTTGACATCAATGGCAAAGGGTCACCTTTGGGGCTTGGGGCTAAAGATAAGCATATTAGCTCAGCCCCTCCCCCACCTCCTCTCTTGAGGTGGTTAGTTTTGGGGTGGGAGTATCTCTACTCCCAGCATACACTGCTCTTTATTTTTGTCCATATTCTTTTTCCATACCTTTGAAGTCATACCCTTTTGAAACTTTTGAGAATCCTCTTTCTTGCCTATCATTGGAAGCTCTAGAAATTATGTTCTACACCACCTTGCTATATGCCCAACATTATTGCACTTATAACATTCAATGTTGTGATTCCTTGGAGGTGCAAATATCTTGAAGTTCCTCTTGGTGAAGCCATATCCTTTCCTATCATTAACCCTACAATTTACTACCTTGTGACCAAACTAATTACAAGAGTAGCAATACCCTTGAAAAAGATGCCTATTTCTGAAACTTCCATATTCCTATCTTTCATGTGTCTTGCATTGTGTAGCCTTGTGCCCAAACCTATGATATGAGAAGCATCATCCATTGAAGAAACCTTGCCTTGACCCCATTGGTCTCTTAATCTCTTCTTCCCTGTGTTGTTTCCTGTTCCATCTATTTCTCATTTGTGCATTGTTCCTTTCCTTGTTGAAATTTCTATTTTCCAATTTATAAGTCTCACTCTTTCTTTCACTCTCTTCTTTTGAAGCTTCTTCTTCTTTGGTACTTGAGCTTGACTCTCCTTTTTTTGCTTCTTTTTTCCTTTGTTCTTCTTCAAAACTAAGTCTTGTTTTGGTGACTAATGATCTTTGTGCATTGATAATCCTATCCAAGGTCTTTGAATTTTTCTCAAACTTGTGTAGCTTGTCCTTAGAGCCTTTTACTTCCATCCTTAGTGAAACTATCTCATGTTCTAATCTTTCACACTCTAGATCTTTTGTCTTTAATTTTTCGGCCATACCTTCTTCAATTTTCCTTGCCTCTTCAACCTTGATTTTGAAGTTGGTGAGTTCCTGTAGAAACTTTGCTTTTGCTTTCTCATCTTCTTGAGCTTGAACCCTTAATCCTGAGTTCTCCCTTTTTAATTCTTTGAGATCAACACTAAGTCTTTTACATTCTTGCTCTTTTACCTTTGACTATTCAACCATATTTTTTTTAGCTCTCCTTGCCTTTTCAACCTTAACTTTCAAGTCAGAGAGATCTTGTAGAAGCTTTGTCTTACATTTCTCATCCTCTTGTATTTGAGCCTTTAATTCTAAGTTCTCCCTTTTCAACTCAAAAAGTTCCTTAAGAGTAGCTTCCTCCTTTTCTTTTTCTAAATTTCTCTCTTTTATTTGGTCTTCAATAGGAGCATTTTATTCTATTGTTGAAAGTAGAGTTTCTTCTTCATACCTGTTTTGATTGTCCCTGTTATATTTTTTTGAACCATCCTCTAGGACTTCAATTTTAAAAGTATCATCTTCATCTTCACTGCTACTAAACCCATTGCAATAACCTGCATCATGACCGAGTTGACCACAAACAAAACATTCTTCACCTTCTTGTGGACAATAAGCTACATGGTGACCTATCTTCCTACATATGGTACAAAACTTTATCAATCTAACTTTTTCTCCACTACTTGATTCATCTCTTGAATCTATTTCCATTTCTCCTCTTAAAATGACAACATCAAATTCATCTTCCTTTTCTTTCATGACCATGTGTGTTCTTTTCTTCTTGTGTCTCATGGTTCTACTTTTGCCTTTCTTTGCCATTTGTGTTCTTGTAAGATCTTTCTTCAAGATGTTAAACCTTTTCCAAAGGAACCAACTTTGATACCAATTGAAGAACACAAGCTTATACTGAGGGGGGTGAATAGTATAAGACCACTTTTTACTTTTCTTTCCCAAATACTATTAACCAATATAATCAATGGCAATATCAATAGCAATAACCAAAGCAATGCACAAATCATCACACACAATAGAGACACCAATTTAATGTGGTTCACCCAATGTGGGCTACTCCACGGAGAAAATATTTCACTAAAATTTTCTCAACAAATCTCTTGGGAATCCTTTCCCTATTACAATTTTTATGGACCTCTGTCCAAAGGAGACACCAATCCCCTAATCAAGTTCGTGGATCTCTATCCATAGGAGACACCAATCTCCTCAGCTAGTTTGTGGATCTCTATCCATAGGAGAACTCCTTTCTCCTCTGCTCTGGTTGGTGATCTTCTAGAAGAACTACTACCTCCACTACACTGGCTTATGGATCTCTATCCATTGAAGACTCCTATCCTCACTTAGAATACCTATCCTCACTGCCCTGGCTAATGGACCTCTATCCATTGGATACTATCATCCTCTATACTCTATCACCTCCAAATCTTGCTCTCATATCTATCTCAAATATACACTAAACATAGTCCTTCGGTCTAGCACAAATCTGCTCAATATCTATCTCTTGTCTACATAAATCTATCCTCAAATATACACCAAACTCTATCCTCAAATATACACTAAACATAGTCCTTCGATCTAGCACAAATCTGCTCAATATCTATCCTCAAGCCTTAACACAAAGCTTGACTCAATCATAAATCAACTCTACTAGATCTTCTCCAAACCTTAACTCAAGTTTTGAACAAATCACTCAATCAACTCTGCTCTCAAGTCTTCTCAAATACTTGTCTCAAATCTACAAAATCCAATCAATCTAATTTTTCTTAAATGTATTGTAAGCTTCCATAAAATCTCACACTAATCTATCCACAAGTCCTCTCTAGAACTTGTCCAATCTGCTCTCAATCTCTATCTTCAAATATGTATTGTAAGCTTCCACAAAATCTCACACCAATCTATCCACAAGTCTTCTCAAAGACTTGCCTCAAATCTTCTCAACAAGTTCTCACTAGAACTTGTCCAATCTACTCTCAATATCTGTCCTCAAATTTGTATTGTAAGCTTTCATAAAAGCTCACACCAATCTTTCCACAAGTCTTCTAAAATACTTACCTCAAATCTACTCAACAAGTTCTCACTAGAACTTGTCCAATATCATAGAAACATATAGAGAATTGTTAGAGACTCAATATGCTTCACACTCACAACAATTCTCAATCACTTTCACTCTCTCTCTTTTTACCATATAAACATATAGATAATTGTTAGAGACTCAATATGCTTCACACTCACAAATACTCAATCACTTTCAACCTCTTTCTCAAATCAATTTAGGATATAGAACAATTTGTTTCACATAATTAGAACTATCACTTCAACACTTCCACTTGACTAGGCTCAATCAACTCCACTCAATCAATCACTCAATGAAATACTCCTTGTTTTCAAACCCTAGTCCAATCATATGAATCCTCACTCAATTATTTCCAATAATTCTTATCAAACAATCTCACATAACAATGATACTCATGTTCTTTCACAAACCCTAGTTCAAGATATAACATATCAATGATACTCAATGTTCTTTCACAAACCCTAGTTCAAGCATATGAAGGCTTACTCAATATTTCCAACTTTTTATCACCAACTCTTACTCAGAAAAACCTTTAACAATTAAACTCAACAATGCTTACCAAACAATCCTTTTCACTCCAACTTAGCATTCATAACATCCAATCCAATAATATTTTTCTCACAAGGAAGATTTACCCATACCTTTTATTTTGATGGAGATATGTCTTCAAAACCTATCTTAACCACAATCAAAATTTTCTTTACCAACACTAGGGTTAGGTTACCACAACCTCTCTCAAGATCTCCACAAAATAATTTTCTCAAAGATTATTTTTCACACAAAATAACAAATCCTTTTGTACACCTTATAATCTCCAAACTCACAATATTCAATTTAATAATTTCACCATAACACTACACTTAACAACAAGTATAGCAAAGTCCTTATACACCTTATAATATCCAACTTCATAAACTCTAATCACCAAAAATTAAAATCAAATATTTAATTTTTAATACCCTTATATCTCCCTCAAAAACTTTAATCAACCTTTATTTTTCATAGCAAAGCAACCTTCAAAATTACAACCTTAGCAATAGAAAAATCGGTGCATACCTTATTTAGCCTAGAAAAATACTTTCGGTAGGTTTTGAACACCTAACCTCACTCCTCCAAGAACCTTAGTGCCTACCACATCTATCGCTTGGGCTACAAGCCCTCATGGAACCAAAGGTGCACAACGTTTACCTTATCCTTCACTTCCTTCGAACGCACAAACCAACAAAACCTTCTTCGCTTGTGAGATTCGATCCCTACACCTCACACTTACCAACGACTTGGCACCTCCCTTGCTGCAAATTGTGCTACAAAATGCACCTTGGAATGTAAACTAAAAGCGTCTCCTCCTTGTCCTTTTTGTTGCCTCTATAAGCCTTTAAAAATACACGATATGATTCTTTGTTTCAATGTGCACACAAATTAAAACTTTGATCATGGATAAAATATTTACCAAGGCCTTTCCCTCCTTTATATGCATTGGGCTATGCCTTCGATGATGTTGATAATAATTCAAAAATTTGAATTATGAATTTTATAACCCTATGCTTAGGATTAGTTTAATTAACCTATAAATTAATATATAATTAAATTATAATTAATTTAAAATTAACTTAATAACTTTTAAATTAATTTATAAATTAAATTATAATAAAACTATTATAATTAATTTATAATTAATTAAATCTCTTGCACCTTTAATATTATAATAAATTATTATAATATTATTTTTCTTGGGCCTTCCTTTTTCCCTTTAAACCTCATCTGACCACCTGGAAGGAAAATTTCTTTTGCACTTGATTACAGAACCTGAAACTGATGTTGCTCACTGAAATTGATGCTTGCTGGTGTTGACTTCTTGACATCAATGACAACAAAACTTGCTCATATTTCCAACAATCTCCCCCTTTGTCATTTATGGCAACCCAATTACCTTTTACCATTTCCTTAACCTTTTTTTGTTCTGCTCCCCTTGGGAAACTGCTCCCCTTGACTGAATGCTCTCCTCTTAACTCAAATCTCTCCCCCTTACTCAAATCTCTCCCCCTTTGACATCAATGGCAAAGGGTCACCTTTGGGGCTTGGGGCTAAAAATGAGCCTCTTAGCTCAGCCCCTCCCCCACCTCCTCTTGAGGTGGTTAATTCTGGGGTGGGAGTATCTCTACTCCCAGCATACACTGCTCTTTATTTTTGTCCATCTTCTTTTTCCATACCTTTGAAGTCATACCCTTTTGAACCTTTTGAGAATCCTCTTTCTTGCCTATCATTGGAAGCTCTAGAAATTTTGTTCTACACCACCTTGCTATATGCCCAATATTATTGCACTTATAACATTTAGTGTTGTGATTCCTTGGAGGTGCAAATATCTTGAAGTTCCTCCTAGTGAAGCCATATCCTTTCCTATCATGAACCTTGCAATTTACTGCCTTGTGACCAAACTGATTACAAGAGTAGCAATACCCTTGAAAAATCTACCTATTTCTGAAACTTCCATATTCTTATCTTTCATGTGTCCTGCACTATGTAGCCTTGTGCCCAAACCTATGATATGAGAAGCATCATCCATTGAAGAAACCTTGCCTTGACCCCATTGGTCTCTTAATCTCTTCTTCCCTGTGTTGTTTCCTATTCCATATATTTCTCATTTGTGCATTGTTCCTTTCCTTGTTGAACTTTCTATTGTCCAACTTGTCCTTAGAAGTCTCACTTTCTCTTACACTCTCTTCTTTTGAATCTTCTTCTTCTTTGGTACTTGAGCTTGACTCTCCTTTTTTTGCTTCCTGTTTCCCTTGTTCTTCTTCAAAACTAAGTCTTGTTTTGGTGATTGATGATCTTTGTGCATTGATAATCCTATCCAAGGTCTTTGAATTTTTCTCAAACTTGTGTAGCTTGTCCTTAGAGTCTTTTACTTCCATCCTTAGTGAAACTATCTCATGTTCTAATCTTTCACACTCTAGATCTTTTATCTTTAATTTTTCGACCATACCTTCTTCAATTTTCCTTGCCTCTTCAACCTTGATTTTGAAGTTGGTGAGTTCTTGTAGAAACTTTGCTTTTGCTTTCTCATCTTCTTGATCTTGAACCCTTAATCCTGAGTTCTCCCTTTTTAATTCTTCGAGATCAACACTAAGTATTTTACATTCTTGCTCTTTTACCTTTGACTGTTCAACCATATCTTTTTCAGCTCTCCTTGCCTTTTCAACCTTAACTTTCAAGTCAGAGAGATCTTGTAGAAGCTTTGTCTTACATTTCTCATCCTCTTGTATTTGAGCCTTTAATTCTAAGTTCTCCCTTTTCAACTCAACAAGTTCCTTAAGAGTAGCTTCCTCCTTTTATTTTTCTAAATTTCTCTCTTTTATTTGGTCTTCAATAGGAGCATTTTCTTCTATTGTTGAAAGTAGAGTTTCTTCTTCATACCTATTTTGATTGTCCCTGTTATATTTTTCTGAACCATCCTCTAGGACTTCAATTCTAAAAGTATCATCTTCATCTTCACTTCTACTAAACCCATTGCAATAACTTGCATCATGACCGAGTTGACCACAAACAAAATATTCTTCACCTTCTTGTGGATAATAAGTTGCATGGTGACCTGTATTCCTACATATGGTACAAAACTTTATCAATCTGACCTTTTCTCCACTACTTGATTCATCTCTTGAATCTATTTCTATTTCTCCTCTTAAAATGACAACATCAAATTCATCTTCCTTTTCTTTCATGACCATGTGTGTTCTTTTCTTCTTGTGTCTCATGGTTCTACTTTTACCTTTCTTTGCCATTTGTGTTCTTGTAAGATCTTTCTTCAAGTTGTTAAACCTTTTCTAAAGGAACCAACTCTGATACCAATTGAAGAACATAAGCTTATACTGAGAGGGGGGTGAATAGTATAAGACCACTTTTTACTTTTCTTTCCCAAATAGTATTAACCAATATAATCAATGGAAATATCAATAGCAATAACCAAAGCAATGCACAAATCATCACACACAATAGAGACACCAATTTAACGTGGTTCACCCAATGTGGGCTACTCCACGAAGAAAATATTTCACTAAAATTTTCTCAACAAATCTCTTGGGAAACCTTTCCCTATTACAATTTTTATGGACCTCTGTCCAAAGGAGATACCAATCCCCTAATCAAGTTTATGGATCTCTATCCATAAGAGACACCAATCTCCTCAATTAGTTTGTGGATCTCTATCCATAGGAGAACTCCTTTCTCCTCTGCTCTTGTTAGTGATCTTCTAGAAGAACTACTGCCTCCACTACACTGGCTAATGGATCTCTATCCATTGAAGACTCATGTCCTCACTCAAAATACCTATCCTCACTACTCTAGCTAATGGACCTCTATCCATTGGAGACTGTCATCCTCTATACTCTATCACCTCCAAAGCTTACTCTCAACTCTATCTCAAATCTACACTAAACATAGTCCTTCGATCTAGCACAAATATACTCAATCTCTATATCTTTTCTAGCACAAATCTATCCTCAAATCTACACCAAAATCTATCCTCAAATCTACACTAAACATAGTCCTTCGGTCTAGCACAAATCTACTCAATCTCTATCCTCAAGCCTTAACACAAAGCTTGACTCAATCACAAATCAACTCTGCTAGATCTACTCCAAACCTTAACTCAAGGTTTGAACAAATCACTCAATCAACTCTTCTCTCAAGTCTTCTCAAAGACTTGTCTCAAAATTGCATTGATAAATTCCACAAAATCTCATACTAATCTATCCACAATTCCTCTATAGAACTTTTCTAATATGCTCTCAATCTCTATCTTTAAATCTATATTGTAAGCTTCCACAAAATCTCACACCAATCTATCCACAAGTCTTCTCAAAGACTTACCTCAAATCTACTCAAAAAGTTCTCACTAGAACTTGTCCAATATGCTCTCAATCTCTATCTTCAAATCTATATTGTAAGCTTCCACAAAAGCTCACACCAATCTGTCCACAAGTCTTCTCAAAGACTTACCTCAAATATGCTCAACAAGTCCTCACTAGAACTTTCCCAATCTCATAGAAACATATAGATAATTGTTAGAGACTCAATATGCTTCACACTCACAACAATGCTCAATCACTTTTACTCTCTCTCTTTTTACCATATAAACATATAGATAATTGTTAGAGACTCAATATGCTTCACACTCACAACAATACTCAATCACTTTCAACCTCTTTCTCAAATCAATTTAGAATATAGAACAATTTGTTTCACATAATTAGAACTATCACTTCAACACTTCCACTTGACTAGGCTCAATCAACTCCACTCAATCAATCACTCAATGAAACACTCCTTGCTTACAAACCCTAGTCCAAGCATATGAATACTCACTCAATTATTTCCAATAATTCTTATCAAACAATCTCACATAACAATGATACTCATGTTCTTTTACAAACCCTAGTTCACCCAATCTGTCCCTCCCACATGACATTCTTTCACAAACCCTAGTTCAAGCATATGAAGGCTCACTCAATATTTCCAACAATGCTTATCAAACAAGGTTTTTATCATCAACTCTCACTCAAAAAAACCTTTAACAACCAAACTCAACAATGCTTACCAAACAATCCTTTTCACTCCAACTTAGCATTCACAACATCCAATCCAACAATATTTTTCTCACAAGGAAGATTTACCCATACCTTTTATTTTGATGGAGATATGTCTTCAAAACCTGTCTTAACCACAATCAAAATTTTCTTTACCAACACTAGGGTTAGGTTACCACAACCTCTCTCAAGATCTCCACAAAATAATTTTCTCAAAGATTATTTTTCATACAAAATAACAAATCCTTTTGTACACCTTATAATCTCCAAACTCACAATATTCAATTTAATAATTTCACCATAACACTACACTTAACAAAAAGTATAGCAAAGTCCTTATACACCTTATAATCTCCAACTTCATAAACTCTAATCACCAAAAATTAAAATCAAATATTTAATTTTTAATACCCTTATATCTCCCTCAAAAAATTTAATCAACCTTTATTTTCCATAGCAAAGCAACCTCCAAAATTACAACCTTAGCAAGAGAAAAATTGGTGCATACCTTATTTAGCCCAGCAAAATACTTTCAATGGGTTTCGAACACCTAACCTCACTCCTCCAAGCACCTTATCAAGACATGTGCCCACTGCATGGGCTACAAGCCCTCATGGAACCAAATGCACACAATGTTTACCTTATCCTTCACTTCCTTTGAACGTGTAAACCAAAAAAACCTTCTTTGCTTTGCAAAATGCAAACCAGCAAGATTCAATCCCTACACCTCATGTTTGCCAACAACTTGGTGCCTCCCTTGCTTTCAATTGCACTACAAAGCGCGTTGGGATGTAAAACGAAAGGTTCTCCTCCTTTTCCTATATGCTACCATAGCCTTTAAGCCTTTAAAAACATGTGATCAATCCTTTGTTTTATGTACACACACCATTAAAACTTTGATCACGAATAAAATATTTACCAAGGTCTTTTCCTCCTTTATATGCATTGGGCTATGCCTTCGATGACATCGACGATAATTTGAAAATTCGAATTATGAAATTTATAACCCTATGCTTAGGATTAGTTTAATTAACCTATAAATTAACTTATAATTAAATTATAATTAATTTAAAATTAACTTAATAACTTTAAAAGTTAATTAAATTAATTTATAAATTAAATTATAATAAAACTATTATAATTAATTATATAATTAATTAACTCTTTGTCTTGCACCTTTAATATTATAATAAATTATTATAATATTATTTTTCTTGGGCCTTCCTTTTGCCCTTTAAACCTCATCTGACCACCTGGGAGGAAACTTCCTTTTGCACTTGATTACTGAACCTAAAACTAACGCTGCACATTGAAACTGACTCTTGCTGGTGCTGACTTCTTGACATCAATGACAAAAAAACCTACTCATATTTCTCATATTTCCAACAATAATTTCCAATCCTCTTTAATGTCCATGAAAAAATATTTACAATTTTAAATAAACCATTTACACCTTATCACTCCAACCTTTGCATATATAAAATAAATGACAAAAATACCCTTAAAATATTATGCAAAAATTAGTTTCCCCTTATACATCCTATATGCCAAGACTATACATCAAATTACATCTACCAAACACCAAGCATAGCCAACATTAATAAACTTAGAGCATACCTTATAAAAATTAATCTCCTTGCTGACACGGACAGGAATAGAACCTCCGATCTTAAACTCTTAAGCGCAACGCTCGATCATTTGCGCTAGCTAAGCAGTTGAGATGTAACAAGCGGTCCCCACTATGCCTTACCACGAGACGAGCTGCTGCTGGGCCACCCTGGCGGATGATGTCAATGCATGAACAAATGGAATTTATTTGTTCTACTACGTACTATCTAAAAAAAAAGTGTTGTCCTCTCCTCTTATTCACCATCTCTCTATGCATGGGTACGCTCATCGATCAAAGGTCTTTTCAAAATATTGAGGAGGTATTAATATGTTTTATGCACGCTTTAAACGACGTCGGCCCTCCTTTGAATCATACTTGAAAATTAGATATCGACCCTTATTTAATTTTTAAAAATAATAATTTAATTTTTGTTTGGCACCTTGAAACATTAGACTTAGGGTTTATAATATTTTAAAAAATATTATAATAAACCCTTTTATTTTCCTTGGGTATTTTTCAGCAATAAGTAAACGTAGACTTTCCTTTACAAATTGGAAACCCCCTTGGGTTTTTATTTACTAAATAAAACCTTTATCACTATCAAGCTTCCTTAATAATATTTAAATATTAAAATTTAAATATTACAATCCTTTTGAAGAATTCTCTTTGCTTGCTTTCTTAACCATGGAAAAATATTTTGTCTTTTCCACCATAAAATATTTTTCTTTTGCAAGTACCACCATGGTAAATGCCTCATATTTTCTTGCTGCTATATTGCCTTAGACCCTTAGAAAAATTCCATCAACTTATGACATCAATCATTTGACATCAATTAAAACTTATCATTCTGTAATTTCTAATAGGTGGTTGAATGTGGTCATCAACCATGTCCTCATAAAGCGACTCAGGGTACCCCTATTCCTTGTAATCTAACTCTAAGTTCTTATAGGCTTCATAACTTTGTTGATGGTTGTTTGATTGATGTTGTTGAGACCTATGGTGATGTACAAACACATGGGAAGGATGGTTCTGATTTGGCCTAGGTGGCATGTTATGATACTGTGCAAGGCACCTTTGATGGGTTTGTTTCCTATGGGTGCTAGGGGTAGGAACTATCTTATGCAATACTTTTTGCATTTGTTCCTAATGTAATCAATATTAATGTAGCATATGTTGGTGAAACCTTTGCTGATATGATTGGTTTTGATCTAGGTGCCTTTGATCCAATCATAGCTTATCCAACTATAGTTGGTGTAGCTTATCTTGTCTATTTATGTTTTGTCTAGGTATTTGGTCTATCAGATTAGTTGTGTGGGATCGATTAGCCATCGTATTGATACAAATAGGTTTTAATTGCTTCTCAAACCTAGAAGGATTGGCCACCTAATTCCCATGATCAAGGGAGGTTGCATTAACATGATATTTAGGCTTAAAGGTAAGCTCTACGTACTCGAGCGATGTAGAGGCACAATGTGCTTGCATGGAATACTCTTTATGAGTAGGAAGATGACCTGGGTCTTCTTCCTCCTCATATACAAGAAATTCATGGGCTGAAATGGATGTCTTACTTAGATTATGAGTATCGTACCTATCCATATGAGCATATTTTCAACTCAACCATGGGTTATAAAATGAAGTGTCTTGTTCATCCAGGTTGGGTCATGGTGTATACTCTTGTTCATGCTCTGATTGATGGATAGAGTGAGTCAAAATGTGAACTCACAACATCGACCTACTAGGACCCTCCTAGTACTAATAATTTTGTATAAAGAATGCATGTAGAGTGTATTGACCATGGAGGTCATTAGTCTGATCATATTGAGGACCTATAGATGCATCCTAAATAGTAACCTCCTAAAGGTCAAACTCTCTGTAAAAACTAGGATGCCATTTAGGAATGGCCATATCCTCCAGACTAATTTAGATATGTTCCAAGTCTCCTTACAAGTTTTTAGTAGCACTAGACCTTGATTGAGCTTGGATGTGCATTGTTACCATGGTCTGAATTAAGCCAAACAATAAAGAAACAATCAAGCAAATAATGTGTTTATCTCTTTTAAAATTTTCTTGTGATTCATATTATTATTTTTTGTGTGTTTTGATATTTAAACCTCTATTCCTATGAAAACTAAGGGTAAACAAAATAAAAATCTCCTAAAGATAGGTTGAGAACACCCCCTACCAAGGACTATAACTCAAATGACAAAAAGTGGCTTCCTACATTGGATATGGCTCAAGGTAAACCTATGGAAATAAAGAACCCCAAAAGGGGCCACACTGTCTAATGTTCTGCTACTAGCATACCCATGCTTTTGTTTAACCCATGTGTTTAGGGTATGAACAAGAACAATAGTTACATCCACCAATTATTTGAAAAGCCATATGGTAAAGGGGCTTGCTAATCCTTCCTACTCTGGGTGCACCCAAAATTAGGGGACTTTTCAGTGATGAAATCCAAAAAGCCACTCGCTTGGGGATACTAGGATTGCTATGGTACGATCCAATGGATGGAGATGAATCCCACCATCATTGGTCTCAATTGATAACTAGTGATGAAATCCAACTCGTTGATGTTTACAATAGATCGTGTAGAGTGTGGGGTTCCTTTTAATATTTTTAAAAGTAAATAAACCAAAGAGCACAAGATGATTTTTCACTAATGCTAAACAAATGTTTAATTTTCATAAATCCTATATGAATGATTAGCCTTTAAGTAGGCAACAGGACAACAAACCAAAGTAGTAGCAAATAGAAGCCATATCGCATAGATACAACTAAAAATAGAGATCATTTGACCAAGAGATGACCATAGATAAGGGTTGTCTGGAATAGAGACAAATATAGATAGAGGTTTTCTGTACTAGATACTATCACAGATAGAGACTTAAAAATTTAAAGTCTTATGCAACCCTTTTTTATAATTGAAAATTTTTACTTTTCTCTATGAAAATAGGAAAATAAGGACAAAACCACTTACTTTGATAGCCTATGTCCAATGTAGATTGTTGACTTTATTTTTGTCCCACTTTGGCTTTGACTCAAGTAAAATTACTTTTGGGTACCTGTAATATGTAAAAAAATATCAATAATCCACCAGAAGCCTTAAAAAGGGACCAGGTAGTCCCACCATGATCACCATTTGTATAGCAAAAAAACCATGCAACCCAAGCAATGAAAATAAGTGAAAGATAGAAATAATGTAACAATAGTGATAAAACAACATATATGAAAGTGGTGCTCTTTAATTATTAATATATGTCCTTTCTAAATTGTTACAATGAGATCCCCTCTGAGGGGATTTAATACCTATTCTATACAATAAATTACAACATAGAAATATGGGTGCACTCTTCAATATCTTCCTTGTTAACACGATGTAAACGTGGGTTTATTATGACCGCTGCTTTGAGCTCGATGCTCACGTCTTGCGTTCCTTGGTCCTTGTGGAAACCTGTAATCTACACACAAGGAAAAGCAAAGTAGTTAATGTTGAGCAAGGTGCAGCAAACAGTATTGTCATTGTTGTCAACACAGTCAGACAGATTTATTGATGCAATGGACAAGAGTTTATTGAACAACAAGGTGCAGCCAAAGTACAATGGATAGGAGTTCAGTGTTGAGCAAGGTGTTGCAGGAGGATTGTCATTGTTGTCAATACAGTCAGTTAGATCTAATGATGCAATGGACAGGCAGTTCAGAAGTCACTCAGATGAAGAGGATAAAGTTCAAAAGTTAGTCAGATCATGAGTCCTTAAATGATAGATGCACGAAATAGAAAACATAATTCGGAATGAGAAGAAGAAGTCTTCAGAACATGAGATGTCAAGAAGCGAAAAGGTTTTTTGTGAAAACCAAGGCAGTCAAAATAAAAAGTTTTATTTAAAACCATGGATAACATATTTGAAATGGGTTTTTCTTAAAACCCAAGTTGGCTCTTCGTTTCGTTGAAAAAGATGCCCCGGTGATGAAGATATTTAATTTTAAATATTTAGTTTAAATTTTAAAGGTTTTTTGTGAAAACCAAGGCAGTCAAAATAAAAAGTTTTATTTAAAACCATGGATAACAGATTTGAAATGGGTTTTTCTTAAAACCCAAGTTGGCTCTTCGTTTCGTTGAAAAAGATGCCCCGGTGATGAAGATATTTAATTTTAAATATTTAGTTTAAATTTTATTTTATTTAAAATTTAAATTAAAATATTAAATTAAATTAAAAGGGCCGACGTGTTACTATTTCGCGGCAATAAGCTACAGGAAAGTGACGAAGGTGGCAGAAGAGTTTGAGGCCGACAAAGTTAAATGGGCCGACAGATTTTAGGGTTTGGCAGCCGACAATTTCTAGGGTTTTGCAGCCGACATTCTTAGGGTTACAGCCGACGGATTTTAGGGTTTGGCAGCTGACAAATTCTAGGGTTTCTCAGCCGACGTTCTTCTAGGGTTTGTTTCTAAAAATTTCTTCTATAAAAGCAAGGGTACTTCGAGTTTAAAAATGGGGTGTTAAGATAAAGTGCAAATGCGAGCATAGTGTTTGTGAAAGTGAAGTTCGTGTTGAGCAGAGAGCAGAATGTGAAACGACACAGAGTGTGCAGAGAAGCAGAGTGTGCAGAGAAGCACGAAGGGCAAAGTTGATTACAAAGTCTGGTTGTAGCAGTGCAGCAGACTGTGTGAAGTGATTGCGCAAGAGAGAGCAGAGTGCGCAGAGATTGCAAAGGTGATGTAGACCAGTTAGAGTCTTGCAATAACAAAGGTATATGTCAAACATTTTTATTCAAAATTGAAGTCCAGTTGGTGCTGGCAAATTAGGGGTTGGTGCTCCTTTCTGTTGATGCAGAAAAATAAGGGGTGGGTGCTCCTTCCAGTTGGTGTTGGTAAACAAATTGTAAAGTTGGTGCTTTGCAAGAGGTTGGATTTGGATAGGAGTCCAAGCAGCCATTCTTTTTGAGGAGTAGCCATTTTGGTGAACCTCGTTAAAAATCTGTGTTGTGTGATGTTCTCTTGCGGTACTTATTATATCTGTTTATAAGTTTTATCTGCTACAATTTTTTAGAGCTGTTTATTCATGTTTTGGAATGCTACACTGATTCACCCCCCCTCTCAGTGCCATACTAAGTACAACAATTGGTATCAGAGCCAAGTTCCCAATTTTGGCTAAATCAGTCAGGGTTGATCTTGGATTAGTACACAATGGCTAAGAAGAATAGATCCTCATCCAAAAAGGCATCCCAGTCAGTTTCAGTTCCTGTAGAAGAGAAATTTGAACCGAAAAAGGTAGAAGAAGTGAATCCTGAAGTTTGTGATGAAAATCTTGAGGCTGAAGTAGATTTTGAAGGAGAGTTGATATCTGCTCTTGAAGAGTGGAGTATAGAAAAGAAAAAGAACAAAAGACTGTCCAAGAAATTGGAAGAATATGGGGATGAGATTGAAAATATGTTCTTACAATTCCAAAAGGCCAAGAAAATAGAAGAAGACTTGAAGTCACAGCTGAATGATAAAGTCAATGCGTGTAACAAACATGAAGAGGATTCTAACAAAGTAGTTAGTAATCTAAAGTCGCAAGTAGAAGAGTCTAAAAGGATTGAGGAAACTCTCAGGTCGCGAGATCAATGAGAAAGAGATTATTTGCCGCAAACAAGAAGAAGAGATTGTTTCATTGAAGAAACAACTAGAAGAGGCCAATACAAATCTTAAATTCGATAAGAGCACAGAATTGCCAGATAAAATGATAAGTCATCAGAAAAGCTCCACGGTTAAGCATGGTCTTGGATATGAAGCTGAACAACCTTTATCTTCCAATTCTGCAGAGAAGAAGAAGTTCACTGTTGAAGGGTCCGAGCAAGAAAAGGTTAAAGCTGTATCTTCAAAAGAAAGAAAATATCAAAGGAGATTTACAGCAAAGCAGCCACAACAAAAGAGGTTCTACCACTCTCACTCTTTTTATGCTAACACTTTTAATGGCTATTGTTTCAGATGTAACCAGTATGGTCACAAGGCAACTTATTGTGGATTAAATAATAAATCAAAGAGTTATGCTAGTCGAAATACATCTGCATATCTGAGTGAACACTTTGTACAATGTTTTCAATGCAATGGTCATGGGCACATAGCAAGGTTTTGTCCAAGCACTTCTGTATCAAATCTAAGGCAAAATAGTAGATTTCATAAGATGCAAAGAACACAACACAGACAGGGAATAAATCAGGTTCATAGAAGAAAGGAAAATAATCATTCATCATGGATGCATAAGAGACAACCACACCAGAGAGATATTCGAGTTCACACAATGATGCAAAATAGGGACGCAGGTGAAAAATCCAAGCTCGAGGTCAAGAAAGTCTGGAGAAAGAAAGAAGAGAGGAAATCGTGTCTCCTTGAACTAAAGGAGACTGCTCTTCTGCTGCACTAAGCAACTCCAGGTAACACATCCTCAAGGGGAGCATTTTGAAAAAGGTTTTATTTTATTGCTCTTATATGTTTGTTGGGTTAACCTGAGGATGAAAGGCAAGTAGTAAGGAGGAGTTGCACTATAGTTGTTTAAATTTATTTCAGTTCATATAGTTGTTTGTGGAAGTGCCATGAAGGCTGGAGATTAAATGGAGAGTCGCCACCATTTTTAGTACTGTTGTATGTCATTGTTGTACTGTTGATGTTCTTACTGTAACTGTTCGAAGCCATGAAATGTAACAGTTCAGATAATTTGATTAGTGGAAGAATTTTTGCTCTAGCTACGTATTTATATTTCGATAAAAGAACCGTGTATCTGTTCCATTCATTGATGTAAAGATTGTTAGAAGTTTCATGGTGCCTTGGTGGAATTATTTAATTCTCAGACAGTTTCATTTTAACTGTTAATAAAATGCCAATCCGAGGTTAAGAAGTATAAGGCTGAGTAAAGAGATGAATGGTTGGTCGTGAAGTGTTTGACAGAATGTTTTCTCCAGATTTGCACAGTTGAAAGTAAGAGGTGACCAGCGTTGACTGCAGAAAACTTAGACAAAGCTGCAAATGTAAAAACGGATCTGATTTGTGTTAAGGTACAGTATTTTATGCGTGCACAGAGTTGATAGTAATACTGCAGTGTTGGTACAGTACTGAACAAGAGTTGGTTGATACATTCTTGGACTAGGGTTGTGTGAGAGATGATTGGTTGAGTAAAGATAATTGAGCATAGTCAAGTGATTGATTGCATGTGGTTGTTCAAGTCCCATAAAATAAACTTTTCTTGATTTGAGTTGAGATTGAGATTTGAGAATAGAAGATATTAAGTCTCTAACAATCTTTTGTATGCTTCTATAAAGTGGATTTAATTTTAAACTATCATTCTGTGTTGAGCTTATCTTGAGTACCACTTGAGCATGTTTGATTGAGCCTTTGAAGAAGGTCTTTGAGAAATATTTTGAGGACAATGCTGGGACAAATTGCCAGAGAAGTTTTGGACAAGTTTTTAGAGAGCTTGGCAAGAGCATATTTGGGCAAGTTCCTTGGTGAGCTTGTTAAGCAGGTTCTTAGTGAGCCTATTGACTGAACATTGAAGGTGACAGAGTACAGAATACAGAATTTCAATGAATAGAAATTCTGGCATCCAACACAGCTGAAGTTAGATCAGAGTGAGGATTCTTCAAGTGAAGAAGAGGTCCACCAGTCAGTGCAGCAAAGAGACAGAGTCTTCTATAATATTACAAGGGTACTATGGAGTATGGGTTATGGTATCCTAAAGATGCAGATTGGTTGAGTGGTTAAAATTCCCAAGAAGTGACTAACTTGGGATCACATTCTCAGGGGGAGCATTTGTGTATTTGTTTTTCTTCTTGTTCATGCTTGGAATATTTGCTAATTGTAATAATTTGTGTCTAAGAATATTGTGCATAGACTCAGGGGAGTCTCATGCAGCCCTTTGGTATTATTGTCAAAGGGGGAGAAGATTTACAAGAAAATTGCACATGTGTTGCCAACAATTCCAAAGGGGGAGATTGTTGAGCAAGGTGCAGCAAACAATATTGTCATTGTTGTCAACACAGTCAGACAGATTTATTGATGCAATGGACAAGAGTTTATTGAACAGCAAGGTGCAGCCAAAGTACAATGGATAGGAGTTCAGTGTTGAGCAAGGTGTTGCAGGAGGATTGTCATTGTTGTCAATACGATCGGTTAGATCTAATGATGCAATGGACGAGCGGTTCGAAGTCACTCGGATGCGAGAGGATAAAGTTCAAAAGTTAGTCGGATCATGAGTCCTTAAATGATAGATGCACAGAAACAGAAAACATAATTCAGAATGAGAAGAAGAAGTCTTCAGAACCTGAGATGTCAAGAAGCGAAAAGGTTTTTTGTGAAAACCAAGGCAGTCAAAATAAAAAGTTTTATTTAAAACCATGGATAACAGATTTGAAATGGGTTTTTCTTAAAACCCAAGTTGGCTCTTCGTTTCGTTGAAAAAGATGCCCCGGTGATGAAGATATTTAATTTTAAATATTTAGTTTAAATTTTAAAGGTTTTTTGTGAAAACCAAGGCAGTCAAAATAAAAAGTTTTATTTAAAACCATGGATAACAGATTTGAAATGGGTTTTTCTTAAAACCCAAGTTGGCTCTTCGTTTCGTTGAAAAAGATGCCCCGGTGATGAAGATATTTAATTTTAAATATTTAGTTTAAATTTTATTTTATTTAAAATTTAAATTAAAATATTAAATTAAATTAAAAGGGCCGACGTGTTACTATTTCGCGGCAATAAGCTACAGGAAAGTGACGAAGGTGGCAGAAGAGTTTGAGGCCGACAAAGTTAAATCTAGGCCGACAGATTTTAGGGTTTGGCAGCCGACAATTTCTAGGGTTTTGCAGCCGACATTCTTAGGGTTACAACCGACGGATTTTAGGGTTTGGCGACTGACAAATTCTAGGGTTTCTTAGCCGACGTTCTTCTAGGGTTTGTTTCTAAAAATTTCTTCTATAAAAGCAAGGGTACTTCGAGTTTAAAAATGGGGTGTTAAGATAAAGTGCAAATGCGAGCATAGTGTTTGTGAAAGTGAAGTTCGTGTTGAGCAGAGAGCAGAATGTGAAACGACACAGAGTGTGCAGAGAAGCAGAGTGTGCAGAGAAGCACGAAGGGCAAAGTTGATTACAAAGTCTGGCTGTAGCAGTGCAGCAGACTGTGTGAAGTGATTGCGCAAGAGAGAGCAGAGTGCGCAGAGATTGCAAAGGTGATGTAGACCAGTTAGAGTCTTGCAATAACAAAGGTATATGTCAAACATTTTTATTCAAAATTGAAGTCCAGATTGGTGCTTTGGCAAATTAGGGGTTGGTGCTCCTTTCTGTTGGTGCAGAAAAATAAGGGGTGGGTGCTCCTTCCAGTTGGTGTTGGTAAACAAATTGTAAAGTTGGTGCTTTGCAAGAGGCTGGATTTGGATGGGAGTCCAAGCAGCCATTCTTTTTGAGGAGTAGCCATTTTGGTGAACCTCGTTAAAAATCTGTGTTGTGTGATGTTCTCTTGCGGTACTTATTATATCTGTTTATAAGTTTTATCTGCTGCAATTTTTTAGAGCTGTTTATTCATGTTTTGGAATGCTACACTGATTCACCCCCCCTCTCAGTGCCATACTAAGTACAATAGTTAATAGCATATGCAAAGCCCTTCGAGATAGGACCTGAGATAATGATAATGAATACTAAGATGAAACTGAATCAAATGCATCAACAAAAATGTAAACTACTATAAAAAGTAGGAAATGTGCTATTATAAACCCTACTAAAAGAAGAAAGCAAATAAACTGATCTCTGCTAGAGGCCATATCAGGGTAGGATGGCCTTATCTATGGGTCATCTCGGATGGAGACAACTATTATTTTGTAATTGTATTTTTGAGGCCAAGTCAAGGACAATGTCTAGGTTTGATTTGTGGTCTTGTTGACAGATTGGTGCATTCGTGGGAATGACTTAGTGGGTCTTGATCAATCATCAAAGTAGAAACATTTGATTATGTAGATATTGTAAGCATGATATTCAACCCTTGGAGTAAACTACTGGCATAGCTTTCTATGGTGAGAGAATTTGAAAGATGTAGAACAATCACCTCTCAGGATGCGAAAGCTTGGGAGCTCATGGTTGGGTTTTGATAGCACTTCATTGCTTGAAAATTTGAATCTCTGGATCTTATTAAAATATTTGCACATAAACTTAGAAATTCAATTTATAAGGGTTTTAAAATGAAGGTTTGAGTACCAATATATAGATTTCTTGAAAGAAATCTAATAATAACACAAACCCTTTGCATGAAAAATCAAAGAGGTAGTTCACATTGATAAAAACAAATGTTTATCTTTAAAATTTCATGCAATTAACTAATGTATGTATTTTTGCTATTTTGGCTCATGCAAGGCACTAAATCATAGCTTGGGATCATGTGCAAGATCTAACTAATAGTTTTGGGTGCCAACTAGATCCCATTTGACTTCTGACCAAAATTTCCTATGATCGTCTCAAGGTAGGATGACTCCAAATTTGAGGCCTTCTCAGGGTAGGATGACCCCTAATACTTAATTAAATGTGCCCTATTTGAGTTTTAAGAACCACTATTTAATCCCTAAGACTACCCAAAGTGGGTCATATGGTCTAGAAGAGTCCAACTAGGTAGTCTCTTTAATATGACATGAATTTAGTGTCTACACAAATATCTATTTTTTTATTAGCATGAGTAATGTGATAAATAGGACTTAGTTAGGTTCAATACCTAGAACATGGAGAAATTCCCCAAATATTAGGATCTAAGAGTAATATTATGAGATCTAGATACTTGTAAATAATATTCATTACTAATGACCAGATGATCAACCTAGTATTATTTATTATAATTAATCAATAGATAGTGATTCTTTGTCTTATGTTGTGTTGCTCATCCATTTCTTTGAAGATGTGAAGTTTGAATAAACTAAAATATTATCTATATGGAAGAGATATCACCCTCATTCCTATCATCACACTATATAAATAAAAGAGAAGCACTACTAATAATTCAAAAAAAGTTTAATCTAAAACATAAACCATCGGTTACAGCTTAAATAGTCTAGGGAAAAAAATGAAATATAAATAGCAAGAATTAGGGAGAGAAAATAGGGAAGAGGGAAGATAGGAAAGGTAGTAGAATAAAAATTGAATTCTCCCACTTTCCTTCACCGCCTGTCGTCCACTATCCTGTCGTCCACCTTGGTACTGTCGTCCACCTTAGTGCTACCATCCACCTTGGTGCTGCCGTCCACCTAAAGGTGGGTTAAATACTAATATTATCCCCTTTAAAGTTGAGAGGACTGACAAGACAGTCTCTAGATTTTATATATTGATCTTTAGCCATGCCTTTGGTGAAGATGTTTGCCATGTTGTCCAAAGTGCTATACTGTTTAAGCTCAACTACCTAGTTCTCCACCATGTCTTGAATGAATTGATACTTCATATCAAAGTGTTTTGATATGCTATGGTGAATGGGATTATATGCCAATTGAATTGCACTCATGTTATCACAATACAATCTGGTAGGACCACTTTGTCATTCTCCAATCTCTTCAAGGATGTTTCTCAACCATAGAGCTTGATTACTAGTATATGTGTTTGTTATATACTTAGCCTCAGTAGATGATAATGCTACAATAGTCTACTTTTGGAACTCCATGTAATTAGTCCTGACCCTAGACTAAAACAGTTCCCTAATGTAGATTTTCTATCATCTATATTGCTGCCCCAATCACTATCATTGAAGCCAACTAACTTGATAGAATTACATTTGTGGTAATGGATTCCAAAATCCAATGTACCCTTTACATATCTAATAATTCTTTTAGTTGCTTGAAAATGTAGCTCGGATGGATCAGCCATGAACCTTGAAACAAGAGAAACAACATACTGAATATCAGGTCTTGTGTTGGTGATAAACATCAAACTCCCAACCATGCTTTTGTAAGTGGTCATGTCAACCTTTGGTGCTCCATCATCTTTGCTCAATTGGATCCCATGACTTGTTGGTGTTGCAACTGATTTGTAATTCTCCATGGAAAATTTCTTGATCATATCTTGAGCACATTTGTGTTGACATATGAAGATCCCTCTATTTTTCTGATGAACTTCCATGCCTAGGAAGTAATACACTAATCCTAGATCTTTCATCTCAAATTGTTTCATCATGGAGTATTTGAACTCCATATCCATATTATCTTTACTACCGATAAATATGAGATCATCCACTAAATAAACTATGAGAATTTTTGTACCTTGCTTTAGGTAGTAGAGAGTAGGTTCACTTTTTCTCCGAGTGAATCCATACTCCTTGAAATAGCCATCAATGCAAGAGTACCATGCTCTTGGTGCTTGCTTGAGGTCATAAAGTGCCTTTTTCAGTTTATAAAAAAGGTTCTCCTTACCTTGTTCTTGAAAGCCTTGAGGTTTTTGAACATAAAACTCCTCAGTTAAGTACCCATTGAGAAAGAAACTTTTTACATCCATGTGCTGAATTTTCCACCCTTTGTGGGCAGCCAAGGAAAGTACTAATTTGATTGTTTCTTGTCTAGCTACAGGAGAAAAGGTCTCCTCATAATAAATGCCATACTTCTAAGTGAAGGATTTTGATACAAGTATTGCCTTGTGTCTTTTTATGCTTCCATCAGCATTGAATTTGGTCTTGTAGACCATTTACATCGAACACATTTTTTTCCTTTTGGAAGCTTCACTAGCTCCCAAGTATCATTCTTTTTTACTTCCATGTCTTGTTGCCATACATTATGAGTGCAATATTTTTCATAGATAGATGGCTCTAGATGTGCACTAGACATTAAATCATAATTTACTACATCTCCCTTAGGCTCTTGGGAGTCATCATCCTCATACATATGCATATTTTCAAGTTTTTGCAAAACTGCATTCATTTCACTAGCTTGAATCCTAGTGTATCTTTTCTAGAAATTTTTATCCAACATTTGAAAATATGGATGATGTTGTAGTGTTATTATACATATTTATAGAGAATATATATCCATAGGTGAAGAAATTACTGATTGTTGTGGAGAAGGAATTGGAGTAGTTGTTGATGCACTCAAAGTAGTACTCATGCTTGGGCTTGGAGGGGGTGTGCCTTTGTTATTCTTGGTATGCACCTACTGTACTTTAAAAGAACTTGCATCCTGGGATTCATCATCAACAAAAATGTTTTTATGACCACATTATCCCCCTTCATCAAAAATCAAATCCCTTGAAAGTATAATTTTATGCATTTTTGGATTGTAGATCCTATATGCTTTGGTAGACTCACAATATCCTACAAAAATATATTCTTGACTATTTGGGTCAAGCTTATTTATTTTGTCATAGGAGTGTGTGTGTATGATAAAGAACCAAAACCTTTGAAATGTTTTACATTTGGCTTCTCCCCTCGTAATGAGTGATCCCATCCAAACTAGAAGTAGGACTCCTATTCAGAATGTAAACACTGGTTCTAATATCATCGACCCAATACATGTTACTCAGATGCTTAGATTGAAGCATCGATCTAGTCATTTCAACTATGATGTGGTTATTTATTTCCACAACACCATTCTATTGTGGAGTATAGGTAGTGGTGAATTGCCTCTTTATCCCACATTCTTTACAATATTTTAGAAATACCTTCGAAGAGTACTCTCCTCCTCGGTCTATCCTTAGACATTTTACATGGAACTCACCTTGTTTCTCTACATTATTCTTGAAATCTATGAAGCAATCAAAGGCTTCATATTTGGTTTTCAATAAATAGATCCAACACATTCTAGAGAAATCACCTATAAAAGTGAGAAAATAAAAATTATTACCCATACTTTTTGTCTGCATTGGACCACAAATATCTGAATGCACCAATTGAAGTGGATAGCTAGCCCTCCATGCTTGTCCTTTTAGAAACTTGGACCTGGAGTGCTTTCCCAAAGCACATCCTTCATAGACCTCCTTGTGTTCATCAATATTAGGAAGTCCAGTCACCATAGCTTGAGAAGTTAACAATTTTAAGCTAGCAGAATTAAGGTGATCATATCTCAAGTGCCAAAGCACACTTGGATTTTCTATAGCAATATTTTCAAGTTGAGCTCTCCCTGGTTCGCAAAACTTAAGGGGAAATAACCTATTTTTGGTCATAGGTACTTGTGTGATGACTCTATTACAATTGTTCTTGTAAAAAATTACACATTTGCCTTCATCAAAAACAAGTTTGTAATTTGTATCCATCATTTGTCCAACACTAAGAAAATTATGTTGGATTTTAGGGGTGTAGTAGATGTCATTCACCTTTTTGATGCCTTCTTTTGTTGGAACCTCCATGGCTCCAATACCTTCAACTTGCAAAGCTTTATCATCTCCCAACTTGATTCAGGATTTATAGGTGGAATCCATTGTAGCAAAGAGTTCTTTTCCACTCATATGGTTGGAACAACCCGTGTGCAAAATCCAAGTGTCATTCATATTTTGATCTGATTTCCCATATGAAAGAAATATATTAGATGTTCCATCTTCTTCACCATAATTGCCATATTGACTGTTGCCTTATTGAGAATACTTAGGCCAATAGTCTTGAGCAAAGTGACCTGGATTGCCACAATTGAAACAAGATTTTCTAGATTTTTCACCTCCTCTTCCTTGATTCTCATTTCACCCTTGATTTCCACCTCTATTTTGATTATTGCCTCTTCTTTTATTTCCACCTCTGCTGGGATTTCCTCCTCTTGAGCTGATTCTACCTCTTTCTCTTATTTTTCCTCTGCCTTGGCTTCTTCCTTGTCCTTGTCTTGCACCCTAATTGGATGCAAAGGCTTTATCATCACCTCCATAACTTGTTTAATGAGATCCCTATAATCTCTCTTCATGTGACATTAATGAACCAATTAATGCATCAAAAGATAATGTAGAAAGGTCCTTTGATTCTTTGATGATAGCTATGTGACTACATTTTTAAAGAAGTGTTCTCAACACTTTCTTCACAACTACTTCTGGTTTTACTTCTTTTCCAAGTGTTACCATCTTGTTGACAACTACTTTGAATCTTATGTAGTAGTCACCAAATTTCTCATATTCATTCATTTTGAGATTCTCAAAATCTCATTTTAGGGTCTAAAGCCTTACTTGCTTCACCTGATCACTTCCTTGGAGACCTTCTTTAGAGGCTTTCCATGCATCTTGGGCAGTTAAACAAAAGGTAATTCTAGGAAATTTACTTTTATCCAATGCTACTTGGAGATGATAGAGAGAAGAGGAGTTACTCTTTTATGTTTTTATTTTTGTTTTCTTATCTGTTGCATTCAACATAGTCCAATCTATAGGTTATGTGTAACCTTATTCTACTATGTCCCATAGTCCCTTGCCTATGAGTAAGGTCCTCATTTTGATGGACCAATACTCATAATCATACCCATTAAATTCTGGAATGGGTAGATTAGAATTGGATGCCATAGCTATTGGAAATAAACTAAAAAACACACTTTTATTTCTCAATTACAATCAAAGCACTCTACTTTTCAAAAGAAAAAGTTACATATTTAAATCAAATCTAACTTGATCTACTCTCTCACTTATGGACTGTTCTACTTGCTGAGGTTCTCCAATCACTGGATTCACAAAATTTTCAGCAATCGGATATTCGTCATCACTTATAAGAATAATTTTTGGTTAATCTGGATCCAGTATCAACTAAGTCATTGCTATTGAGATGAGGATTTTTTGGATCTTGTGGTGCAACTCCTATAGATTCTGACTGCTCAAATATGCTGCCAAAGGAATTGTCTTCTGAATCTACTTCATATCCTGAATCTGGATGTCTTTGATGGGCTATTACAACATTTTGTAATTGACTGAATATAGTATGTAGTCCATACCTTTGAACTTTTTCATCAAAGGATTCGGGGTTTTCTCTTACTAAAATAGAACAAAGGGCATGATAGCATCCAGTAGATTGTATCATGAATGTATACAAATATATGCAAAAAATATCCCCCCTTAAAGACTCTTACGCTATTACATAAAATGTTTTCACCCTTCAAGCCTCTCAGGCTATTACAAAAAATTTTCACTTTTAAAGTCTCTCAGACTTGTACAATAATTTCCTCTTAGGAAATGGTGAAAAATTTGCAAAAAATTTTTATATTGCAAAAATAATTTTTTTTATTAATAATATTAACTAATAATAAAACTAAATATTAATAAAAAAACATTAAAAAATACTTTTTTAATTAATATTTTAATTAAATTATTAATTAAATGAATAAAAAATAATAGTTAAAAAAAAATAATTATCTATCTTTGGAGAGTTTTGAACCTGTGTCAATCCCTCACTAAGCTCTTAGCTTATGGCCACTGACCAACCACACTAACTCACTACCTTGTGAGCTAAGGAAAGGTGCACTCCTTTGAACATTTAATCTTCACACACCAAAAAAAAAATAATGAAAAAACTTTATTTTACCTTCTTGTGACTCGAACACGCGATCGGGTGAAGGGCGAAGGCGTTAGGCTGGCTCCTTGAGCCAGTTGGTCTACAACGCCTGATGTGAAAGGCAAATATTATACCTTCTAATTGAGCACATTGCCTCCTTGCAACACAAATAAAAAAATGGGCTGTAATATCCCACATTCACCCAGAGGAGGGATTCAAATATGTTTAAAACTCTCAATGCATGTATGAAATCTTAATTACCTTCGAGTAATTACTTGTCTCCTTTTTCTGAGTACTTTTCCAATGGAAAAATTGCCATGTTGTCCCTTTGAAACTTGTGTTGCTATGTCAGTACTTCATCAATCATCTTCCATGTGTCCATCCACGTTAGTCCTATGTTTGCCACTTGTCTATCTATGGCAATCCTATGTCTACCATGTGTCTGTTCGCATTAGTCCTTTGTATACTATCATCAGTCCTCTATCTATCACATGTCCAATGTTAGTCCAGTTAGGACAGTTCTACTATTTGCCACCTCAGTTACCTCAAGATTCATGTCCTTGTCAGATGTCTCCTTGGTCAGTGTCTATCTGCCACATCAGGTCCTCGATCTACGTGCAAGATTGAGTTTTCTTTACAAGCTTCAGATCCTCAATGCCATGTGTCCTCCTTGGGATATGTGCTTGGCTTTGGCTCCTCTACGGACCGCGTGCCTATGGGGGCTGCTCCTCCTCGAGATGCATGCTTACGGGCCCTCCTCGGGATGCATGCTTGAGGCCGCTCCTTGGGATGCATGCTTGCAGGCCCTCCTCTCTAGAAATATGCCAATACAAAACTTAACCCCTAACCCTAGATCTGATACCAAATAATAATTCAAAAAATTTCAATTAAAAACATAAACCATCGATTACAGCTTAAATAGTCTAGGGAAAAAACTAAAATAGAAATAGCGAGAATTAGGGAGAGAAAATAGGGAAGAGGGAAGATAGGAAAGGTAGTAGAATAAAAATTGAATTCTCCCACTTTCCTTCACCCCCTACTGTCCACTATCCTACTGTCCACCTTGGTGTTTTCGTCCACCTTAGTGTTGTCATCCACCTTGGTGTTGTCGTCCACCTAAAGGTGGGTTAAATACTAACAACTACCTCCACCCTTCTTATTGACATGATATATTTTATTTGAAGATGACAAAACTCTTCCTTGTGAGTCTCCTCAATGAAAATATACAAATAAATTTGCTATACAAAATTATTTTTCATTGAACATGGGATAGCATCCCACATTGTTTATAAATATTGTATGTAATATTCATTATTTTACTAGCAAAATAGACAAGGATGATAACAACTACATGATATTGAATAAATATGTGATTTAAAATATGCATCAAAATATTTTGTGTGAGAAAGATATGGCCTTTGGAAATTTTATTTTCAAATCATAAAAAGTATAAAATTTTAAAACTTGAAAATTCCTATGACAAATTACATATTGTCTTGTGAAAAACTTGATAAATATAATTCAAAAATTTATTTTCTAATTACTAGGTGAAGGATAAATTATAAATTTTTAATTTGATGAAATTTAATTGGCATATATCCTCATATATAAAAATTATTGTTGGAGTTGCTTTAGGAATGCCACACTATCCTCACAACTAATCCAATTCTTAAGATATATCTAAGGGTATCAAATACAATACCTATAAATCATAGAGATTCTATGGACACTTTTCCATATATAAGATCCATGGGCCTATTGAGAATAATCATTTGGTCACTATAATAAAAAGGGAGGAAAGTAATATGGTAAGAAAATGAAGGTATCTATGCCTCACATCCAATGATCTCCACACTTAACAAAATACCCATTCCCACCATGTTCCTATAGAATAGGATTCATGGAGGTTCAAACACATATATCACAACTCTCATAACATCTTAGCAAGATCAGAGTTTCCCAAATTATGCATTCCACTCTTAACATTAGTGTTTCAAGGAAAAAATAAATAAAAACAAGTATCATGTGTTGATCTAAAGTACACACAAATCCACATTATTGCCTTCTAAAATATTATCATATGTCCCATTTCTATTGTGCCTTAAAACATAAATGCGGTAAAAGATGTCGATTATTATTGAAGATTTTTCTAGTAATATATTCCCACCATAATCAATAAGAATCACTTATGTCAATATTTGTTGACATGAACATAGGGGATGTGTCTATTTTATGATCATATTTATGATTGGATAATGATCCACATGTGTTGTATTACAAGCATCAAAATACTTACTTCTTGGGAAAGCACATGTAATCCTTAGCTATAATGTCTTGTGCATGGCATCTATACCTTCAATGTGAGTAGTAAAAACCTTTATATTTATTTTATATTTGTGTTTTATGTTTTTATTTCCCCTTGAATTAGTTGAATATGGTTTAAAGTGATACCAATATGTTCATATTGTTTCTTAACCCATTGAATTTGATACTTTTTATATTTATAAATCTAAACATGAAATCAAATAAGGCAACTTATCAACCTCTAATGTGATTAGGAAAACAAGTTATATACTTCATTTTTTGCAAAAAGTAATATTGAAAAAGTCTAATCAATGTGTGCAAAGTGAAAATATTAGAGTAGTTGGAGGAAAATTAGTCTTTTATTTATTTTATGTTTTCAAATTTTGTGGTTATAAAGAGGGCCTCATATAAAATCATATCTCTACCAACTAAAATTACTTAGTTTTCAAATTAGATAATTTTTAGGTATGATAGTAGTTCATTCTTTCAAATATATTTTGCTACAAAAAATGATGCAATGTGTAAAGTCCTAAAGGAGAATTAAGTAACAATCACCATTTTTGATGTGAAGAAGTATGTTGCATAAAACATAGTTTCAAGATCTTATTTAGAAATCAAAATATTGTGTGGAAAATGAAGAACAAATTTTAGAGGCTTATTGACATGTGATTGGATATAAAGTTGAACATATATCCAAAATCAGAAGTATCCTACTATAGAATGGAATAAATCCAAGGGGTTTTTTTATAAGTTCTAAACCATATAAGTAAGCTAATTAAAATTAAATGTTTCCATATTGAAGTGAGTGAACATCAATAGAGTTGAAAATAACATTAATTATTGATTTCAAATCTAATAGAGGTACCAAAGATAAAATTGATCATGTCAATATTATCCTTAGTAGTATTTCTATTATGTATGAAATTATTATCATATTATTTGATGTGTTTTTTACATATTTTAAAAAGCATCTAATGTTGAGTTTTGATGAAATATTCACTAATTTTGTTCAACATTAGGTGACTTTTAGGAATTTGAAACAAGTTAAACTTTAGTACCAATGAAATTCAAAGAAGGTTCCTTGTCAAGACATAAAATTTCCAAACCTAATCATTATGAGCATTCAAATAAGAACTAAAAATATATTTTATGAGTATTTTAAAAGGAAGGCATAAAGTAAATATTTATAATATAAAAAATGATATCTAGTGAAGTCCCAAGAATATATAGATGTGATATCTCCATTTTATTACATAATAGGATGCCAATGATGTTAATATTTATAAAGAAGATGTTGCAATTAATTCTACTTATTGATATTCCTTCTCTTAGGGATGGATTTTAGATATAAGAGCTACACTAAATATGACCAAATATTAAAATTTTATTTTTAGATATAATGATCAACACAATGCAAGGATGTCTATGATTGGTGATGATTATACCTTCCATGTTTGTAGACGTGGGTATATAACTATTGTTTTCTCTTGATGATTTTTATTTTTATTTTATACATTTTAAATTTACTTATGATGTCATTCATACCAACAAAAGGGTGTGATTTGGGTAAGGTCAATGAATGATTGGTAATGCTGATCATTATTTTAAAGTTTTTGGTTTTAGACGTTATCATGTGTTAATATTAAATGTATAATCTTAATAATATCCTCTCTTTTAACCAAAAAGATATTATTTTTGTGACATCTAAGGCTAATGAAATAATTCAGTATTAACATCAGTTTCTACATCAATTATGTATCCTTAAAGCAAATATGTTATCTTAATATGGTTGATGTGGTTCCATTGATTAGTCCACAGTATATTTTGTGAGGATTGTATTTCAAGGAAGTACCATACTAAATAATTTAATAAATGGAGTGCTCTTCATGCCACTCTACCTTTAGAGGTTGACCATTATGATATTTATGGACCTATGGCAAAAAAAATTCTTTTATTACCATAGGCATTATCTCTCCATTATTAAATACTTATTTTTATGGGGTTACACCATCAAATCCAAGGACTAGGTCTTTTTGAAATTATATTAATTGAAGGATTTGTAGAAATTAAAAGTGGGATGAAGATAGAGTGCTTATATACTAATGGTAAAAAATAGTGTGTAGGAAGAAGAGGCAAACCTGCTACTAGAGGAAGAGGAAGACTTGACAAGAGAAATATCCAATGCTACCACTGCAATAGGGAGAAACCATGGTGATAGTTGAAGATCCATCTATATTTTTTTTGTGCAAGTGAACAACAATTTGAAGGAGTTTGTTTGGATAGAATCATGGAGTGCATGCAACAAATCTAGGGTTTACAAAATGAAACATAGATAAAATTAAAAAACACGTGACATTAATTTATTTTACAGAAAAATATTTTATTTTCTAGAGGAGAAACAAATTTGGGGGAAGAAAAAAAACCCTAACATTGATTGATTTTTCTGGGAGAGATTTTGAGTATAAGTTTAGGTATGGTACTTATTTGGCTTTAGCTTTGAAAATATTTCAATGTCTAGGGCTTTAAAAATAGGGACCTCTTTTTTGGGAAGTGATTTATGGCAGTCTGTTGGTTGCAATGATGACTGCAACCTCACTTTTCAAACAAGAAGGCAATGAGGACTTCTCCATATTTTCACAATAGTTTCCCTTTGATGAGGAGAAGCTAGATCATATGCATAAAGTGTTTAAAGAGAGGAAATAACCCCATCCAAAACCACTTGCTCACTCTAAAAATGGTACCTTTGTACCAAAGTTAGATGAGTCTCTTGTGATTGTGGTGCCTCCAACCTACGTCCAGAAACCTTTGCTCACACTTTCCACCCAAGTCCTTGCATGAAAATCTATGGGAATATGGCCTAGTCCAATCACAATCCAAAAATTGATTAACACACATTGAGGGGTAAATGATGATGGGTAGGGGATACTTTATCATTAAATTTACCTCTATGGAGGACAAGAACACTATATTTCATGGTGGTCCTTGGTTTATGGGATCCAACCCACTCTACATGACCCCATGGAGCATGACATTTTATCCTCAAGAGGAGGAGCATGAAGAAGTTTTTATCTGGGTGAGGTTACCATTTCTACCACTGCACCTATGGAATAAAATATTTATGGAATTAATAGGGAATGATACTGGAATGTTCATTGACTAGGCTCCTCCAAAGGCTAATAATGCTATATGCACACACATCTGTATGCAAGTCAATCTAAAAAAGGGTTTGCCTGAGTATACTAGAATAAAGGTGTTTGATTGGATATATAACCAACCCCTAGACTATGAGAATATACCTTTCAAGTGTATAAAATTCCATGAGCATGGGTGTTTCTCCTAAAACTACTCAAATAAACAAGCACAAGAAACAAAAAAGGAAGAACTAGGAATCTAGGACGTCAAAAGTAGATCGTTTAGATCAAGAAGCAAGAATTGACAACCTCAACCATATGATCAAAAAATATTCCAGCACAAAATTAAATTTTCAAGTATTATTGAAGGAGAAAAGGAAATTATCTCTATATGTGATGACTCCTAAATTTAAAGAGAAGATACCTACAAATTAAGCTAAAAAGTCACCAAAGATCTTAGGAGATACACCAGAAAACACAACATCTAGAGAAGAAACTTATGGCAACTCAGAGGAAGAGGTAGAATAAACACAAGTGGAGGAAATAGTGATTCCTGGGGGATTTTTGACAACATGATATACAACTAAGGGAAGAAAATTGAACCAACTTAGAAATGAGCAAGCATAGAAAGACTTGCAATCTAAAACATAGGTTAGAATTGAGGAGAGCTTCATAAAAAATAAGAAGCAATCCAAAAAATGAAGATTATGTCATGGAACTATAGGGGAATGGGAAGTCCTCTAAAAAAACTATCTCAAAGTTCTAATATAGGAGAAAAATCCAACAATAGTTTGTATTCAAGAAACAAAAATAATAGAGACAACATTAGCTATATAATTATAGAAGATATGGGCACAATCAAAACTGATAACTGTTGATTATGTGGGAGATTTAGGGGGACTGGCTTTGGCTTGGGATCCATAATAATTAGTTTGTAGCTTGCAACATAAGAATAATAAATGGATAGGTAGAAAATATGAAACTAGTGTAGCGGTTTATGGTCCAAATCATCCTATCTAGAAAAGAGAAGCATGGAAAAACTTAGCACAATGGATAGACAATGAGAATTTTGACAACATAATACTAGGAGGAGATCTCAACATGATTCTCTACCATTGGGAGAAGATTGGGGGAAGTTTAGCAAGGTATCCAAATAGAGATTTTCTCAATCAAATTATGGAATATGAAAGCTTACAAGACATTTGATCAACCAAAGGAAAGTACACTTGGAGCAATAGAAGAGCAAGGGCAAACTATATTGCAAAAATATTGGATAGATTTTTAATCAGTGAAAATCTCCTAACACACTTTCTCCTCACTTCTAGTCACATCATTCAGAAATTTATCTCAGATCATAAGCCAATTCTCTTAGATAGCGGCCAAATCCTAAAACCCCCTCCAAAAAAATTAAATACAACTCTAAATGGATGGCATAAGAATATTTAAATGAACTTGTGGAAAGCACTTGGAACCAACAGGTCCAATCCACTAACCCCCAAGAAAAATAGAAAAGCAAAATTAAAAAATTGAAACACGTGATAAAAAATGGTTGGTAGAAAAAGTGAGAGTCAAACCAGACAATAAGCAGTTGATACAACAACTAGAGTAGCTAGAAACATAAATTGGGGATCATTCTCCTCAACCATGGTAAGAAGATGCAAGAAATGACCTGATTCAAAAGCTAAATAAATTAAGCACTAAAGAAAAAACACATTGGAGGCTTAGATATTGAATGGTTTGGCTAAGAAAGGGGTATAGAAAAACCAAATATTTTCATTAGAAAACCATGCAATGCTATTAAAGGAACATAATCAAGGAGATAGAGCATGAAGAAACCACTTATACAGATCGGGAGAAAATTAAGGAAGTTTCCAATCAATATTACACAGCTCCACTCTCCAAAGAAAATGGTAACCCTAATTCCTAGGGAATAATGATGTGGCATATACTGATAGTATTAATTTTGGAAGACAAAAATTATCTCAAGAAATTAATCACTATGGAGGAACTTAAGAAGATTATAGCAGCTCTACCAAAGTACAAAGCTCATGTACCTAATGGATTCACAAACAATTTTTACCAAACATACTTACACATCATCAAATAATATTTACTACACATGATTAAGGATGTTAGGGTGAAAGGTAAGCTTATTGGAGGCATAAAATCCACCTTTCTATCACTTATTACTAAAGAAATAAATGCCACTACTTTCTCTAGATTTAGACCAATTTCTCTATGTAACTCTTCCTATAAATTATTACCAAATTGTTGGCCAATAGAATAAAGAAGAAAATTGAAAAACTAATATCAGAAGATCAAGGGGGTTTCATGCCTGGAAATAAAATATATGATAATATCATAAGAGTGCATGAATCCCTTCACAGTAGTAGAAAATAAAAAAGAAATAAATTTGATCGAGTTAATAAACAATTTGTAGAACAATACCTACAAAAGTTTGGATTCCCACATCATTTTATCAAGTGGATCAGAGCATGCATAAAAAACCCATGGATAGCCCCCTTAATAAATGGATAACCAACAAATTTCTTTTAGGCTACAAGGGGAATTAGACAAGGGTTTCCACTATCGCCATACCTTTATATCATTTTAGCTGAGACTCTTGGAAGATTAATTAACCATCTTCGAAGAGAAAGAAAAATAATAGGGATAGAGGTTGCAGCAAGATGTAAAGCTATAACACATACCCAATTTGCAAATTATATCATTATTCTAGGTGAAGCCACCAAGAAAAATGTTAGAAAATTCAAGCAATGTCTAGATTAGTTCACACAAGCTATCAAGGCTCATATAAACACTCAAAAGAGTTAGTTCTATACACAAAATGTTGCAGCAATAATTTTCAAAACTCTTTTGCAATATCCTAGGATTTTTCTATGGCACATACTTCAGATATATAGGAGTGCCCATGAGAATCCACCTCAAAGCCTCAAAATTTTGGACCCCAATATTGTACAAGATAGTTAGGAGGATACAAAGTTATAGTAATAGTTGGATCAGTATTGCAAGAAGGATAGTATTGATCAAATTAGTGTTAGCTTCTCTTCAAATCTGCCAACTATTACTATTTCATGATCCCAAGTTTATTTTGTAAAAGGTATATGGAATCATACACAACTTCCTATGGCAAGGGGGTAGGCAATCATAAAGAAAAACGCTCCACTTGGTCAATTGAGAGATGGTCACCAAAATTAAAATTCAAGGACTAGGAATAAAAAAAATGGAAATAGTTTCGAAAGCATTGGGAAAAAAAATTCTTTGAAACATCCTTAAATACAATAAAGCATGGCATAACATACTAGTAAGAAAGTATGTAAATAATTAAACATGTATTCAAATGTATAAACACATAGACAAACTTCCCAGAGCCTCGTTGGTTTGGAAACATATAGTGACTGCAAAGAGCATAATAGAGGATATAATTTCTTGGCTACCGAGATATGGTAAGTAAATTAATATATGAGAGGAACCGATCCTAGGAAATCCATAATTAATAGAGAGAAAACCTATTCAATTACAAAATCACTTGGAAAGCCAAAGAATACTCAAATTAGGTGACTTGTTTTATTGGACCTCATAACTTTGAACTAGATCTTCCCTCCCATTCCATATCAACTTTAAGGAGATTGGAATTATTTTAAGTTCCAAGTGGTGAGCATTAGAACTCTTCATCACATGATGCCATAAAAACTTATGTGGGGTAGCATAAGTATTAATAGGGAATACTCAGTGCATATAGGATTCCAACATCAGTAGATTGGACTTGCCAAGAAAAAATTATTGATATTATGGAAAATTAGAGCTCCACCTAAACTGCAAGTATTCAACTGGCTAGTCTCTCAAAATAAAATCTTAAAAAGTGATAATATGAAAAAGAATATAGCAAGGTTTCATGTTTGTTACATGTGCAGGCATAACAATGAATTAGTTCTCCATATTTTTTTTTGAATTCCCAAAGGTAATTTCAATTTGGTTAGGAATAACCAAAATTCTTGGTATTTCTTACTTTGTAAGGTTAACCATAGACACATGTTTTACCAAGTGGAACAAATAATATAGAGGTAAACTGGTAGGTAAGCCCCTCTTGAAATATCTTTGGAGCTCTATACCATATTGTTTCAATTGGCACATCTGGTTTGACAGCAACTAGAGAATTTTTGAAGGAAAATGTAAGGACAATAAAACTATAATACGAAGGATAAAAGAAGAATTAGTCCTAAATGTCAAATATAGTTTTAATCAATAGCAGTATGAAGAATATCTATCACCCATAGAAAGAAGAATGATCTACCAAATTAATCTCCAAGATTTCCTAACATAGGGAGGATGCAGACCAAATAATTATTTGTCTAACATATGTTTTCTAGCATTCTTCTTTGATAGTGCCTCCAAGTCCAACCTTAGTCAAGTAGCAATAGTGGGACTAATTCTTACAGGATCCTATGAGATCCTACTCAAATAAATGATTATATTGGGAATAACATCTAATAATGTGGCAAAGGCTATTGGATGTGAAATCATCTTAAAATTGGTGGCAAAGCAAGGAATCACTCAGGTTAGAGTTTACAGGGATTCTAAACTAATAATAACTGCTCTTGCAAAAATAAAGATTTTAGATCTTTACAATTGAAGATTATTCAAGAAAATATTAGACAACTAGGTAGGATAATTGGTAAAATATCCTATCAACACATAAGGTGGAAATTCAACAGAGTTTGACACACTAGTGAATCAAACAATAAATATAGCCGCTAGTTATTACTGCCAAATCATAAAGAAGTATAAGGGTATGGGTGGTATGCGAGGATGATGAGGAATCCAATAATGAGGTCCTTTTTTGTCTTCATGTCCTATATTTTAGAATTCTCTATTCACTTTGATCTCTCTTATTAGAGAGTTTTATACCTGTAGACACCAAAACCTAGCCACTTGTCATCCATCCTGACTTTCCCATCATTTCCACCATTTATTTACATATATTTATATATATTAAAATTAATATTATATATATTATATTTTATATATATTTAATAAATATATATTTATATAAGTGAATTAATCCTAGCCATCCGATTTCATTTAATCATATCCATCCATCTACACCAATCCATGCCACACCCTATATTTAATATCCACCCTTCCATATGCTTTTATCTCAGCCACACAATTAGTGTAGTTGAAAAAATAAGTATGCCCTAGGTTGGATTATTCATAGGAGCCATTTTGATGGCTCAACCCCTAAGAAATTTTCTAAGCCATTTTGTACCCTAAATTCGAAGAACCTGAGTTCTTAGCCATTCATCCTTGAGTCCCTTAGAGCATCCGAGCACCCTAGCCTTTCGTTTGTATTTTCCATAGCACTTGAATCCATCACCACATACCTCATCCAACCAGATCTACTTTTGTATACATCCCCCTCAACCATCGAACACCTTCGAGAAATTTTGGTCACTCTCAAGCACCTTTGGATGCTTCCTTCCTTGCTGCCAAGAACCTTTGGGTACCTTCTACAATCTATGAGTATCCACATGTATTTTTTGCAACTACCAAGCACCCAAAAGCATTTTACATCAGAGATTATGAAGTCCCCCTAGCCTCCGAGTGATGCTAGGGCATCGCTGCATCAATTCACTACAACAAAGATCATCCGATCAGAGAACAACAAATATGTAAGGTAAATCCATTATTTGTTATTTCATTTAGGTACTTTCAGATTCTGTTCATTTATTCATATTGCATAGCTAGGGTTTTTATCTACTTTATAAGGGCCTCACATTATGGAGCCCTCATAGTTGCTACTAACTCTTTTGTTGTTTTATTGTGTGTAGATCTAGAAGTGTGACATCAACATTGGACAACTACTTAAGATGGAGTGATCTGAAATCGGATAACTAAAAACCCACTCATTTCTATTGGGAGAAAGGATGCATTTAAAGACACCACTAGCATTATTTTTCTAGGGTTTCAGAGAACCCTAGCCATTGTAAAATCTGTATCAAAGGATTCAAATATCCTCATTGTAACAATGGAGATTTTAGGCTCCCCCCATTAATATAAAATCATTCATTGTGTAATACTATTCTTTGAGTTCTATTGTCTATTTTATATTATTTGGTATTGAATTTTTATCTCTTAAAATGGTGATCACGGTGGGATCCACTAAGGATTTATTTTTTGATTTGCTTTATTGATTTATTTTCTATTTTCTATCATCTTGTAGGGTTTTCAGAAGCACATATTTCATAGTTTTTGTTGGATCTAGGGTTTTTAGAAGTTTGCAGAAGGTGCATGAATGCTCGATGGCACTCAAAGGCTATCCAAAAACACCCAGGTGTGTTTTATAAATGCCTAGGGGTATTTTATAGAGAGTTGAAGTAGAAGCATAGGCTGTTTTGTAAGTCTACAGCCAAAACCCTAGCTTTTTGGTTTACGTATTTTGGGTAATCTTATGTTTTTTTCAGATTTTTAAGCTAAAAATAACATTAATTAATATGGAAAATAACATTCATACTAGCTTGCATATTAGGTTTTAGATTAATCATTTGCATCCATACACACTTTCTATTTGAATTTTTTTCTGTTGTGTACAAATTTAAAATATATTGCATTCTGATTTCATGTGAATTAAAATTTGCATAATTAGTTTGCATTATAGGGTTAGGGATTCCTATTTTTGTAGGTCTAAGTAGGAATATTTTTCATATAGTAAAAGTATTCTCATACTTGGGTGATTCCATACAGAGGAGTAGACAAACCCCCTAGTTGTCTAGAGTGGGTTTTAAGCGGTGTATTCTACATAATTTAGAAAAATTGGTATTGTGAGTGGTGGCTTATGATTTAGACTATCAAAAGTTGTTATCTTTCTAACATTGTATGAACACCATAGTAAATCAGAAATTTTAAAAAGAACCACACACTGCATGATTCACATTTAATAGTAGTGGCTGGATTTCATCACCAACCATTTCTTGAGATTTGGTGATGGTGGATTTCATCTCCATCCACCAATATCTGCCCTTAGAAACCCTAGGTCAACCCGAGCAAACTTACTAGATTTCATCACCAGTAGGAATCTCATTGTCCCAACTTAGCCATAGTTTTTACCTTTATTTGGATTAATTCAAATTAGCACATTTGAAACACACAAGATTGAAACCTAAGAAAATGAATTCACATTAAAAGGAGACAATCAATGAATGAGGTAGACACATGTGTTAAAAAAATTAGCATTGATTGTTTATTTTTCTTGTGAAATTTAAATTTTGTGTTTCATTTTACTACATAATTTGTATTTTGGTTTATTTGTTTTATGGTATTAACCAAAAAATAAAATAAAGCATTAAATTAAGATAATCCAATGGAACCTTCATCCACATTCCCCACCACTTCTATGGTAGATTCCATAAATGTGACATAGGCAGATTTATCTGTAGGTCCCTCACATTCTTTACCATCCACATCCTTTCATATGGCTATGCCCCAAGTAGAGTCAACCTCACCAACCATTAACAACCACATTACCCAAATAGACATGACATAAGTAGAAGATCTTATGAATTATTTTAACTATATCTTAGAGTCAGTCCCCAACTCACCTAGACATGATCCTACTTCACAGTAGGAACTTGTTTATTCCTAGCCACCATCTAGCTTTACCCAGGTGTACACCAACCCTCTTTTTGAGGCATAAATTGCACCATCCTACCATATGTCCATTCCCCAACCCTCATGTTCTCCTAGCACTTCATACACATCCACATATACCAACCCCTTATATGAAGTACATGTAAATACTGATTTACAAGTTTTAGCCTCACAAGTTACCATACTAAGTGTAACTTGTACCCAAGCCACATCTTCCATACCATCTGTGTCCATCCCATCCACTTATGATATAGATATTAATGAAGCATGGGAAAACTTGAACAAATTTATTAGATAGCATCAAAATTCTCAACAACAAGTACCAGGGAACCCTAAGACTTTACCATCCTCTACTCAAATTGTCCTCATTAACTAGGGTCCATCATGGACACCATAGTCTTCTGTGGTTTCTATCCCTATTCCCCCACCAAGTCATACAACTACTCAACCTATTCCCATTGGCCATCCTAGCCATAACCCTCATACATTAAACTCATTCCATAATTATCCATATTTTCATTATCAATCTTCCATGCATCAATTTCCATAAAATTCACCTAGTCATAATTACCAATCCTAGCATCATTTAGTCACTCCACAACATTTTTCCACCCCACATCAAAATCATCTAGTAATTCAGGGCTTCCAAATTCCAAAAGAAGACCCTCAAATTAAGGCCATGCAAAAATAGATAAATAAATTGATACAATTTACTCCTGGTTCGACAAATTGAAATCTAACCTTATGCCAATTGATCAACCAACCCATTCATCCTTTGGTACCATCACCGCCATATCCGACAGATTTTATAGTACATAAGTTTAACAAATTCAAGGGAACTTAGGATCCAAATTAACATGTAATCATGTGTGTACATGCCTATTTTAGAATTCAGAATGACAATGCTCTCATGCCCAAAACTTTTCTTCAAACATTAGGAGCAAATGCCATAGAGTGGTATAATCAATTACCTAGTCATAGTATTTATACTTTTGAGCAATTGATTGACCAATTATTTGAGTGTTTCATCTTAAATGTTAAAAATAAGATTTCATTATCTGATGTCTATGCTTTAAGACAACATGATGATGAGTCTATCTACGATTTTGGAAACTGTTGGAGGGTTGTCATCACTAATTTTCCATTCACCCTAAAATGGATGAGCTAATCAAATTATTCACCAATATTTGTCTAAAACCTATCTCTTGGATGCTTCAAATGCAAACCTATCGATCATTTGAAGAAGCTTTAGCTCAGGCTAGTGTCATTGAGGAAATCAAAATCCAAGAAGGTATACTTAAGCCTAAGAAGAAAGAATGGAAAAATAAGGGCCAATATAAAAGCAACTATTCTAGCCAACCAAAAGAAACATAGGATACCCCAACCAGTTAGACCAATCATGTTAATCAAGTGGTCATAAGCCAACCGATAATGGCTCAACAATAATCAGTGAAATAGTCACTACAACAAATTGCTTATCATGTGGTACCCTCAACAACACAAGCCATGCAAAACATAGTTCCAAATGTAGAAACCTGTCCCGAGTGATAATTTGTCCAATAGAATCACCAATACACCTCCTTAGCCGAGTTATATGCCTCCCTTTTTCAAATATTGTATGACACAAATAAACTTGCTTTTCCTGAAATCAGACCTGATGATCCTGCTAAACGTAGTAAACACTATCGAGAACATATATTTTTCCTTATAATAGGTAAAATGGGTATGATATTAACAATTTCCATGCATTTAAAGATACAGTGCAAGGCCTTATTGACTTGGGGGCAATCAAGCTTGACAACCCCCTTTCTCAACAAAATTAAAACCTTGGTATTTTTCAAGCACCACTTCCTCATCATGAGGAGGTGCAACCAAATGTCGAAGGTGCTAACACCAAAATTTACCTAAATCAATTCAATCATGTCCAAAAATACCAAGGGGTTTTAGGGGCCATCCATATGGTCACTAGAGGCCAAAGAAACAATCAAAGGCAACAACCTCAAGCAAGTGTGTCACAACCTCCTACATCACCACCCATTCAAATTTCCCCCAATACTTTATCACCCATTCATATCCATAGCCAAAAAAATCCTCCAAATGCACCCATAAATCATCCACCATGACCAATCATCTCATTGAGTAGCCGGTTAACTACAAATCTAAAAATATCTTCCACCAAATTGTAAATTTATGAGTTAATTCAACAATCTCCCCCATACTGAGAGGCATTAATGGATATTATCAAATCCATTGAACTATAATCTCAAGATTATAATGCCTTCAAAAAATTTATAGGGAGCATCCAAATATGCATGGAGCCTTCCATCACATTCTATGACTTTGATATTAAGCCAATATCATCAGATTCAATAGACCCTCCATTGCATATTATGGCTCTAATTGATAAGAATCCATTTAAAAGAGTCATAATTGATATCAGTTCCTCTATCAATATCATCACCACTTCTACCCTTCACCATCTTAACCTTCCCCCATCCCATATCACCAAATCATCATTCACCTTAAAAGCATTTAATTATGCTTTATATTCCATAGTTGACACTATTTTTTTGCCCATTGAAGTTGGGGTCAAAACATTGCACACCAAGTTTCACATCTTGGAAGGATCCATGGCATACAATGTACTCCTTGTAAGACACTGAATAAGGGAAATGAGATATGTTCCTTAAATACTACAACAATGTTTGAAATATGTTTATGAGGGACAAGTACATTGCATATCGATGGACGTCAAGTTGTTTAAGTATTGCAATTTAATTTAAAATCCTTATGAGTCCATGCTTCCTTCCACCAACCTTTTCCTTTCACCATAATCCAATCCATCACCCAATTAATCAATCAATCCATATACTAATTCACCAATTCCCACATAAAAAGATCCTATTCTTTAGAATCTCCCTATCACCAATCCCCATCAAGCTTCCATGACCCCATCATATTCATCATTGACTACAAGCACATGTGGCCACAATAAATCCACATCATCAGCATCCTTGCCATCCACATCATCATCATCCACTCAACAACCTCCCCAAGCCAATCCATCATGGGAACCTAATGTTTCACAAGTTGAGTTAATGGATTGTGAAACATCTCCATCTTCACCATTCCCCAAGCCATCATCTGACCATAGGTCTTCCATATCATCCCAAGTCAAGGTCCATCTCACTAATCCTGGTATTGGTGAATACATGGTGTACTACATCACTATCACACCCATTACCATTCCTAGGCTAAGGATTTTGGTTACCCACGTGACCCACCTTAGGCCATAGGAGCAGTATATAACATGATTTCAACTCCAAATAGAATAAATTTTATATATGAGGGGATTGATTTTTCATCAACTTCAACACCCCTAGATGAACCCAAAGAACTAGCACTTACCAACATTCAAAACATGATGAGATTTCCATATTGCTATTTTCACATAGTTAATTGGCAAGGTCATGGTCTAGGACTGCATGAAAAGGAAGTGCATCAACCTATTGATGTTCCATATCAAGAGGTGCACGACTGTTCAGGTCTAGGTTACCACCCACTTTCCACCACTTCTTCTCTTGAACAAGCCTTCCAAAGGCTTAATCTAAATTTAGGAGAATAAGCCCTCCATATTGATGATTCTAAAATTGAAATCCATGAAGAGTTTAAACTTATATCGATAATTTTGGATGAATCTAAAGAAGGGTCAGAGCCCATCATTCCCCACACCAAACAAGATGAGTTTTATCTCAACATGTTCCCCATCCATGAGACCATATTTCGCTTGCTTTTTCCATAAGAATAAGTTGCCCATATCGGTGAACCACCACTTCCATTCCATTAAGTCGTTTCATAAGATAGCATGTAACATATGTACATAACACAACAATAGTGATTTTTACCACTACAAAAAAAAATTGAAAAAATAAAAAATCAACAAAAATATTTTTCTTTCTTTTTGCATTGCATGTATATATCTTCTAATTAAATGCATTTATGTGTGCTTCTTGCTGCTATTCAGGTTAACCAAGATCCTAGCATTAGTTCCTAGGTCCTATCTATTCAATCCAACCTCATTACCTTTACCCATAAGTCAACATGAATCCTATTGATTTATTTACCCCACTCTGTAATCCATATGATATGGCTAAACCAATTCCAATTGATATAAACCTTATTGATATGGAATAGATTTCCTCACCTTCATACTTTTCTGAATTTTTCTTATCTGAGGAATTGTTAAGGGATTCCACCAAATACATTCCTCCATCCCCTCTGTCTTCACCTTCATCCTAACCTTCAGATCCTAAGGTTTTCTGGGTAGACATAGACAAGGATTAGCCATAAGAGTTTGATGACATCTTGTATGATATTCATCTGATCACTATGTCCCATCAACTTGAGGAAGGTTCACACATGTCTATTGAAGATACCATAGATATGGACCTTAGTTCATACAAAGACAATCCCTAAATTATCAATCTTGGCATAAGTTTATCAACCAAAGAATATGAGCAATTAATTGCTCTCCTCAAGAGGAAGAAGGGCATATTTGCATGGTCCTACAAGGACATGCTTGGTCTTGACCCTAGTCTAGTTGTCCATAATCTCACGTTACATCCTAATGCTAAGCCGATAAAAAAAAACTTAGGAGAATGCATCCTACCGTGGCCCTCTTGGTAAAAACAGAGCTTCAAAAAATCTTAGACATGAACTTCATAGTTCCTATCGACTATCCTTAGTGGCTTTCTAACATGGTACCAATTCAAAAACCTAAGGGGTGATACACGTTTGCACTGACTTTTGAGATATTAACAAAGCATATCCTAAGGATGACTTTCCTCTTCCACATATCGATACTCTTGTTGACACCTGTGATGGCCATTAAATGCTTTCACTCATGGATGATTTTTTAGGATACAACCAAATCCGAATAAATCCCGATGACCAACACAAAACAAAATTCAATACATCTTGGATAAATTTTTGTTGCAAGATGATGCCCTTTGGCCTAAAAAATGCAGGTGCTACTTATCAACATGTCATGACATATATTTTCCATGATTACATGCATAATATTATCAAAGATTATGTGGATGATATCTAAGCTAAATCTAAAACTCAACAAAAACACATTGATGTATTGGAGAAATTTTTTGACCGACTCCTAGAGCATAAGGTAAGGTTGACCCCAAGAAATATGTCTTTGGTGTTACCTTGAGAAAACTTCTAGGAATCATTATCTCCAAAAGAGGTATTGAGATGGATCCTAACAAGGTCAAGGCCATCATGGAGATGCCTCCTCCAAATAACTTAAAGGAATTACGTAGTTTACAAGGAAATATCCAATCAATCCACCATTTTATTCTACAACTTTCTAAAAAATGTAGGCCATTCAATAACGTATTACAAAATGGGTGCCATTCTCTTAGATAGATGAATATTAGAAAGCCTTCGATGACATTAAGCAATACCTAGCTTCTCCACTAGTCTTAGCTCCTCCTCGTCTAGGGATCCCTTTCTATATTTATATCTCAACAACAAATTTTGCATTAGGGACAATGCTTGCATAAAAGAATGAAGAAAATCAAGAGAAAGTTTTCTATTATATAATTCAAACATTAGTAAGCTATGAAACCAGATACGCTTATGTAGAAAAACTGTTCTTAGCTATGGTTTTTGCAACTAAGAAACTTTGACACTACATGCTTAGTCACACAACATGTCATAGCTAGAGAAAATCCTTTGCATTATATGATGTCTCAAAATTACAATAACACTCGCACCGCTAAATGGATAATGCTCCTCATTGAATTCAACTTGGAATTCATTATCCAAAAATCCATCAAAGGTTAGGTAATAGCCAATCAACTTGTGGAAGCTCCACTATCTAGTGATAATCCTTTGATTATTGAGCTCCCAGATGATTTGGTATTGGCTGTCACTGAACATGAAGATGTCATTCCTAAGGAAGACGTCGATGTCACACTATTATTTGATGGATTTAAGTGCACGAAAGGTCAAGGTGTTGGATTTGTGTTTCATACACCCTACGGGGTACCTATCCCATTATTATTCAAAATCAACTTCCAATGCACAAACAACACTGCAGAGTATGAAGCCTTAACCCTAGGTATCCAATCAACTATAGCTATGAGCATTAAGTGTATTAGGATATTTGGTGATTCTCAACTTTGTTTCAAGCAAACCAAAAGAGAATACCAATGCAAAGAACCTACCATAAATCTTTATCATGAAGTAGCAATGAAATTGCTCTCTAAGTTTGATTGCTATGAAATCAATAGTTTACCATGTTTGACTAATATATTTGCAGATGCAATGGCCTCCCTTGGATCATTGATTCCAAAAGACTCCTTTGGAGAGGTACAACCCCTTATAATTTTAATGATCTCTAAATATGCAATCTTCTATGTTGAATCTAAATATGAAAATAATGTTTGCTTTATCCATTCCAATCCATGTGAGCCTTGGTCAAGCCAAATAGTAGCCTTTCTCAAGTTTGGAACACTCCCGTATGAGATATCTCAAACTAACAAACACACATTCAAGCAAAATGCTACTCATTATGTTCTCTTGGGGGACATTTTGTATAAATATAATTATTATGGAGTCCTCCTTCATTGTCTCAAGTCTAGTGAGGCACAAAGAGCCATAGTCGAAGCCCATGATGGTACTTGTGGTGGTCATTTTAGTGGAATATCCATTGTAAAGCGTATTTTATGCATGGGTTATTATTGGCCCACAATGGAACATGATTGTTGCACATGTGTTAAACATTATAAAAAGTGTCAAGAACACACTAATTTAACTCATGTACCATCACAGACCTTATAGCCTATTCAAAGCATTTGGCCCTTTTCAAAATGGGGTCTAGATCTAATTGGAAAAATTTCACCTCCTTCCTCGGGATAACATACATTCATCATCACAACCACTGAATACTTCAAAAAGTAGGTTGAGGTAATTATTCTAACCAGTACAATAAGACCTAGATTTGTGGAGTTTATACTTCATCACATAATTTGTCATTATGGTATTCCCTCGAAAATCATCTCTGATAATGGTAAGTCATTCAAGAACAAGGATGTTCGAGCACTTTGTGAGAAATGTAACATTCAACATAGTTTCTAAAATACTTATTACCCACAAGAAAATGGACAAGCTGAAGCTTCCAAAAAGACATTAATTGTTATTCTCAAGAAACTTGTCAAATAAAATCATAGAGATTGGCACACACAAATACCCTTGGCACTATGGGCTTATCGAACAAGCATTTGCATGCCTACAGGGGCAACACCATTTTCATTGGTATATGAAGTCAAAGCAATCATGCCTCTTGAGCTTGAGATCCCCTCACGAATTTCTTTGTAGGAATTCGTAGATGAAAATAATATCAAAAAAGCACATCTTGACCAACTCACTCTCCTTGATGAAAGGTGAGTCAATGCTTTAGAGAATTTACGAGTTTATCAAGACCGCCTAAAGCATGCTTACAACACCAAAGTTCATCTATGTGAATTCCAAGTAGGAGATCTTGTCCTTAAAGAGAATCAACAAAATACCAATGCATTACCACATCTTTGTGATAAATTCATGGCTAATTGGTTAGGTCCATACATTGTTACTTAGAGAGTGGGTCACAATACTTACATACTTTCCAGTCTAGAGGGAGATGAAGAATCTGAACCACTTAATGTCATACACTTGAGAGAATTCTATGCATGATTTGATTTCTATATATGTATATATACATGGCTAATACACAAAAACATTTGCATACATTTCATTCACAACATTGCATTTCACTTGCATCTACATTCCAAAAACAATGCATTCACCCACATCTCATATTGTATTTCAAAAATTTGCATGTCACAAATTGCATGTCATACATTGCATTTATACAAACATTTCATATAGATATCATTTATTAAGTTCACGATCTTAATTGATCCAAGAAAAGTCATGTTGCCTTAATAAGGGGAACCTTCATAATATCATCCACACAATCCCACCAAATCAAATTTCCATTCGCACAAACCACTTTTTCATAAAAGTCCTAGGTGTTTTTGGTTACTCAGCCACTCCTAGTGCTTTAAGAAACCTCAAAAATACATGTCGAGTTCCTTTTAGGACCATTACACATCTTCACTAAGAAAATATTGAGTTTTAGGAATTGAATCCAAAACATTCTTGAACCAAACACAATTTCACATCTTAAAAACATATTGTGTCAAAGAGGGATAACACCATACTTGGTATGAACCTCGAAGTGAAAAAGGTCATCCTTTCTAGTCCCATAATGCAACATAGTCCATAAAAATAGTGGTTCTCACCACTATCACAATTCCAAAAATAAAAGAAAGAGTAGGGAAAACTCCCTAACAAAAACTCTAAATATTTTACATAACACACCACTGATCATTGGGTTGTAAGGATCATACTAAATTTTCAATCAGACGGTTAGGTAGTCATACCTAAAACTTAAGAGATCAAAAATACAAATCATGGATTATGGAGTTAGCCTCCATCGGAGCTATATATTCTTGACTGGCAGTGGAGTATGCTCATGCATGGTGACACGTATCTATCAAAGAGACCTCTGACAACACATAAGGACAAGCTAGCTTCTTGGTTACATCCATAATCGGTTTATCCAATTTACCCAAGATGAGTTAATGAACTCACTTGCACACATATTGGTTCTTTATTTCCTTGAGTCATTACCATGATCTTGATTCAGTAAATAAATTCACTTAACACACAGTTGGACCTAGAGGGATTAGGAAGTTTTAGTGAGTTTGTTTGATGCCACTAGTATGTTTGAGTCTGTAAAAAGAATCAGTTTCCATATCAAAATCCATATCTTATTCCATATCAACGTCCATATCTTCTTCCATGACAAGATCCATGTTAGTTCACAAGCCATTCATATCACATCCCACCAATTTTGGTGCCCCTGATTAAACAACAATGCTAAAAAAAAATGGACATAAAAGATCTAAAATATAAATGATCATTAGCACATTTGCATTCCATACCTTGCATTAATAATCCATAACATATCATATGCATTCATAAACATGCATTCCACAAAAAGAATTCACACAAACATATATAACACAAAAGGTAAAAGCCATGTATATATATGTATAAATATATCATGTACAATGAGTGTCAAAAGGCTACATACAATGGAGCACCAAGGATCATATGAAAAAAATGCATCTAAGCACTTGCTATGCCCTCCAAGATGACCCTTGTGACCTATTAGGAGCCTTACACATAGATCTATGCCTCAACTCACTATGCCTAGCACCCCTGAACACATTTGAGATTGGAGGATCTAGAAGTGGAATATGATATTCCATAAACCTATCCTCCAATGCATAGATATACCTATTCCAAGAGTGAATATGTGATATGTTGACATTATGTTGATGCTCCCTATATACTAGCTCTATATGGAGCCTCGTGATCCTTGCATCCTACTCTGCCACTGCTACTCCAACCATGCCCAGTTCTCCTTGCTCTAATCTTGAGGTCCATCCAAAGCCTCCTCCACATCCTCTCCATCTCCACCATCTCCTCCAATCTCGAGAGCCTACCTAGCTGAACTCTTAGCTCTCCTCCTTTGACTATCTAATTGAAGGCATCATTACCACTTGGGGGCCTCCTGAGTCCCCCCATAACCATCCCCATCAATTGCTTCTCAAGGTAGCACCCATACTGGTTAAGCAACAAATCATATCTCATACTTCATGATAGTCCTTGCATCCTATACATCTAAGAGGTCCACCTCCTCATCATACTCATAGGCCACCCTCCATGGCTTTGTACATGGTAGACCTATATCATCCTGATGCCTCCTATACTGCACTAGCTCATCCAGGTTATCTTGTATCAAGCCAAACTATTGGAGTACTCATGAGAATTAAAAGTACTCAGCCTCACTCTGATGTTGTCCAACCACCCATCGATATTGCCACACTTGTTGTAAGTGCACTCCATCTATAATCCACCTACAGGCCCACCACAATTTCCATATCACTTGGATGGATGTCAATCCAACCCATAAATATCAGTACCATTGAATTTTTTGCACTAGCCAACTTGGTTGTACCTCCTCAGCCACATCCCATCTCCTAGAATAGGGCTATTCCATACCCAAACCTACTACTAGTAAGCCATTCGATCAAGCCACACTAAAATGATCTCATCCCCAACACTACAAAAACAAGCTACATCTCAATCCTCTCCTCCCTCATATCGTCACCTCATAAAGCTCCTGGTATACCTGCACCAACAAGGTAGGAGCCCATGCGTACACCTATCACCTAGTGATCATATCACTCACTACTCCTATCAAGTTCCAAAGGAAACTACACCCAATGATGTTTGGGGCCATGATGTTGGCCAACAAAAAAAATACCAAGGCATGGAGGGCATCCAAATCCTTGTCCACGTACATGGACAAGTAAGGTATACCTCCACTCTCCACCCTTACACCTTACTAACCATAACAAAACATCTTCATCATATTCATCTTCCATCTGTGCCCAACCTCCACTTGGATCCCCTCCATTGGTACCTTTAGGATGCGGTATACATCCTCCAAGGTCATGATCACCTCTCCTATGGGAAGCTGAAAAGCCCCCCACATCCCACCTCTATACTAGTGCAGAGAGGTACCCCTCATAATCCCTCACCACATCAACCTGGGATATCTCCACTAGCTCCACATCCTCCAAAAGCTCCCACTCCTCATACAACACTACCTTCCTCATCCCAAGAATGTACAGTAAGAACTGGTGTCGAACCTCTATAATCCTAAGCTACAGCACAACACAAAACACTTGTAATTTGTAATTTTGTAAAAACAAAATCATAAAGGTACAAAACTTTTACACAATGCACAAACAAGGGTATTACATCAGCAAACCGCACTCCAACATCAACCTCGACCTCCACATCTACTCCTTCCACTGCCATAGCTTCTGTGCACAAATCACTTCACCTCACTTCACTCCACTCTCCCAGACGTAGCTTCTCAAACTCTCAAATGCACAAATGAGCTTGGTTTCTCATCTTGGTAGCTATTTATAGCTACTTCAGGCACCTTGAGACACCCATGGGTTTTTCTTGGTGTATTGAAGCACCCATGGGAGTTTGCAAAATGCCCAAAAATTGGTGGGTTTTTCTACAGATCAAAACCACCAACATGCAAATGAACCTTGTATCTAGTAGGTTATTCTATATACTTGACAATTACAATAATTTTCATCCATGTAATTTGGTAAGATGAAGAGCCTACCATAAGGACACTTGGTCATTTTCATAATTCCATATATTGTTTTTCGAAATCATGATCATATTGGGTACTTCACATTTTGAGTGAAACCTTACCAAGAATAATTTGCCTAAAAAGTTATCATTGATGGCCTAGTTAATGGGGCTTAAAACATGGACAACATCACATTTCATTATTGCACATTTCCTTGATAGTCATCATGGCGATTGACCTTAGCTAGGATGATTGGTTTCAATCATAGGAATTATCTGATAGTCACTAGTTGGCCCTATGAATATTGACTATTTGTATCTTTGAATTTTCATCCTTGCATATCAATGATGCCAGAAGGAATACTCTTCAACAACATTGAATCACCCCAAATTTGGGGCAACCAAATTTGGTTTTGACTTTCCCACAATGGGATACATCTTACATGATCACGACATATACACTTGGCAAAAATTACTTCATCTATTGGGGCAAAAACAAACATATTTTCTATCACACATATTCACAAAACCCTCCATCTATTGGGGTAAAAATAGATGCATCATATCAGATTTTTCACCAATCCCATTCCCACCATTAGGGCAAAAATGGTATCACATTTGCATCATTCATTTGCACAAATTTTTCAATTGGCTCATGAGATTCATCCGCAAAATCATTCGCCAATTGAGGGGGTAAACTACGCAAAATTCCAAATTCTTTCATTCTTTTATCTCCAAGCTCGTGTTCCACATCCCAAGAGTTGCTTATGCACCTAGCCAAAATAGGTGTCTTGTATTTTTGCACCGCATTGTGTTTCACGAAACACAATACAAAAAGGGGCATTTGTAGACACCAAAACCTAGCCACTTGTCGTTCATCCTGAATTTCCTGCCATTTACACCACTTATTTACATATTTTTATCTATATTTATTTTGTATATATTTAATATTAATATTTTATATATATTTAACAAATATATTTATATAAGTAAATTAATCCCAACCATCCAATTTCATTTAATCGTATCTATCCATCGACACCATTCCATGCCACACCCTAGATTTAATATCCACCATTTGATATGCTTTTATCTCAGCCAAACGATTAGTGTCATTGAAACCCTAAGTATGCCCTAGGTTGGATTATTAATAGGAGCCATTTTGATGGCTCAACCCCTAAGAAATTTCCTAATCAATTTTGTACCCTGAATTCGGAGAACTCGAGTCCTCAACCATTCATCCCTTAGTCACTTCGTGCACTCTCACCTATGCCATAGCCCCTGCATCCATCACTGCATCCCTTTCCCAACTAGATCTACTTCTTCAGACTTCCCTCTCAGCCTCCGAACACCTTTGGGTGCTTCTTGTCACTCTCGAGAACCTCTAGGTGCTTTCTTCCCCACAACCAAAAGCCTCTAGGCACCTTCTACAATCATCGAGTTTCCATAGATATTTTATGTAGCTACCGAGTGCCTATGAGTGTTTTACGTTAGAGATTATAAAATCCCTCTAGCCTCCGGGTGATGCTAGGGCATCGTCGTGCCGATTCACTGCAACAAACATCATCAGATCTGAGAACAACAAATACATAAGGTAAATCCATTATTTGTTATTTCATTTAGGCACTTTTAGATTCTGTTCATTTATTCATATTGTATAGCCAGGGTTTTTATCTGCTTTTTGAGGGCCTCACATTGTGGAGCCCTCATAGTTGCTACTAACTCATTTTCTATTTTATTGTGTGCAAGTCTAGAAGTGTGACATTAGCATTGGACAACTACTTAAGCTATAGTGGCCTGACATCAAATAACTAAAAGCACACTCACTTCTATTGGGAGCAAGGACACATTTGAAAACACCACCAGCATTGTTTTGCTAGGGTTTTGGAGAATCCTAGCCATTGTAAAATCTATATCAAAGGATTCAAAGATCCTCATTATAACAATAGATTTTTTAGGCTCCCCTATTAATATAAAATCATTCATTGTGCAATATTATTCTGAGTTCTACTGTCTATTTCATATTATTTGGTGTTGCGTTTTTTTCTCTTAAGTACCTTTTTGTTAAGTAAATAAATATTTTCCTTTAAAAAAATAAATAGTGTGTTATTCAAACCTTTAACGATTATCTCACATATAATTATAAACTTGCAAGAAAACTATTAATTATAATCCTTAATATAATGTAGTTAATAAGTGAAATATTATAGCCATATTAGAAATAATTGGTTACATGTTGCATCATAAATATATGAAACTCATATTTTTAGGTGTAGTATTTTGTGTAGCCTACATTATTAATAGGACACTAACCCATGATGAAGATGTGCAAAGAAAACCCTCACTAGATACCTCAAGACTTTTTATTCACCAACTTAGGAGTACATTCTTAAGAAAAATGGAATAAAATTCATGCAAGTATTCATAGATAGATTGGTATGAAGTAATAGTTGAAGGAATATAATTTGTAATGCATAACCACTCTAGATGTTGTCATTGCAAAAGCTATTGAGTCTGAGAAGATTTATTCCTTAGGATCTTCTACAACTCTTATGAATCTTATTATTAATTATATTCCATTTTTTGGATCTTTTTGGTGCTTGTATTTGTTAGAATTAAAGTGCACTATGCCTCTGTTTTGACACTTGTCAGTTTATTAACACTTGTCAGTTTATCATATAGGCCTTCTGCCTATATATGTAACTCATTTCATGTATAATATTATCTCATCTTGTTCATTTTAATATTAGTCCCAACATTTGGTATCAGAGCCTAGTCGCTCTCCTGCCCTATGTAAACCCTTGAGGGGGGATTTCCCTCATGGAAATCCTCCCTCCCACCATTTCTTTCTTATTTTTTCCCCCTTTATTATTTTCCTCTCGATTATTTTTTTTTTCGAGGGAGTATGCTCTCCATCATTTGATGGATCAGAAACCAAATGGTCAAAATATTAAATTTGGGAGGTCTTTTTTAGTTTTTAGTTCGAGATCTTGATATGGAGCAGCTTGAATCCGAGGTGGTCAACTCTGCACACAATTATTCTTCATTCAAATATTGTAGTCTAGATCCACTTTCGATGTTGGTGCAGAGACGTGAGGTACATACAGTTCACATTGGGGTTCAAATTTGCATCCTTCAAAGTATTCGAGGAGAACGACAATTTGTTTTTACGGGTGGTGTTGAATGGACCTACGCAGCGTTAAATCAGCCTCCTGTAGATTGTTCTGCATAGACCACCAACAAATGCTGCTATTATTTTTGCTATAGAGGGGGGATGCGACTCCTTCCACTCTTGTTGCATGAAATAAAGGAGGTGGAAAAGGCAAAGTGCGAGTATGAATTTATTCTGGGATACCGAAGGTGATGACAACCAATCCCATGGCGAGGGGAGGCAGATCAATTTTTTGTAGAAGATGCAGTGAGCCAATGTAGCTTATATTTTTTGATCAGATAATTTTTTTTTGGCCATTCTAGCATCGAAAGAAATTGGGCATGGCACATGTTCAAGTAACCAGCAGAGAAATTGTTGGCATCATCCACTCTTTAGTGGAGATTACCTGCGATCATCGAGGAGAAATACGTGCCAGAGGAGAAATTGTTGGAATCATCCACTCTTTAGTGGAGATTTCCCTACGCTTCGTCCAGATGTTCTCTTGCATGCCTAATCAAATCTGATCACATATATTCATATGGACTCATGGGGGATTTACTCATTTGGCCTTCGCTTGGCACCATCACCTAAAATCAATAGCGCCACTACAACACTCATCAGTGATATGGAGTGCACTGTATTCCACCATGGAGGATTATGGAGGCCTCCAACAAAGATGAGCTTGAGTCGTTGATCCTCGGGCCATGTTCGCCAAATGCAGGGAGCATCTACAACAGTTGGAGGATGCAACATCGAAAAACAATGTTGGATAAATAAGGACGTGTGATGTCCTTTGCCTGGCGCCATGCTTTCTCAGATCTGTGATGCACATTTTTATGGTTGCCTATTTTTTCTCATGGTGACTATTACCGTCATCATCATCAACTATGATGTAGAGTTTCAGATAAAGTAGCCCGAATTTTCCAGTCGTCTAAGCTGACGGATAGCAGTTGCAGTGCTCGATCTGAAGGAGTCGTTACTACACACAATATTTTGTAGAAAAAGGAGATGCTACAATCTGATCTCGCATGGAAGGGAGGCCCACATCTGCAAGCCAAGATTTTTTGGCTACCACAAGTTTTGGCTACATGAAGAGATGGAGATTTCTCGGTAGCATGGCCATATTTATCATTGTGTTTGCCATGGAGTATGGAAGGCAAAAACTCAAAAGTAACATGCGATGATCTTTTTTAATGTTGACTTTATTTTTTGATGGAGCCTCTGACCGTTGCTTGCGCATCGATGTGAGGAATCAAGGATGTCTAGTGCGAACAAGATTCACTATACAAAAAAAATGTATATGAGCTCCGCGTTAACTACTATGATCTAATTTTTTTTAGCGAGACAGAAGGCCAGTGACAACCAATTGTATTTTATCAAAGCCAAGTGTATGCGGTGTTGCTCGATCATGGTGCCCATGATTTCAAAGGCATTTTTGGGGATTGGAAAAGGAATGTTCGAGTAGACAACATCACATCACCAAATTTTGTTCTTGCACCTCGTTATGACAGAGTCTGCTGATCAGGACCAGTTTGCAGTGTCAATGTTTGAACCATGTTGCTTTCAGTCAGATGGATCCCGAAGAATGCTGACGAAAGAATACGATCCTGGATAATGGAGCTGTTATTATCTTTTATATAGTGATTTGCCATAATCCGAAAGCATGAATGGAGAGGAGCCAATGGAGGTTGCAAAAGCTGTGGAGCAGTGTTGATTTCCTATGCCAAAGTGAAGGTGCCAATGATTTGCAATTTGTTTACAACCCTGGTTACGGTATTATTGAGTGGTATTTTCACCCAATTGTGAAAGTACACTCTCCCTTAGGATTTGGGTTCCAAATCCCCTCTTACAAAGAAGTTAAAAAAATGACTTCTCCAAGGTATCTGCTATATTAGCATTTGCAGATGTGTATTAGTAATCTTAAATAAAGATATTCACTTTAAATGCTTGGAACACCTTAGTGATTGCAACTGTAAACAAAGTGCAATGTTGGTTTATTTTACCATGAAACTTTAGTGATTGTTCATTGAACCAAAATAGATCAAATGTGATTTGGCCTTCATATGACCACGATGTAGTGCTCAAATTACCCCTATTTCGTAAAATTAGAATTTTTATGAAGAGGGTAATTTTAGGCTCAAAAAAATGGAAATTTGTGAAATGCCATAAAACATAACTCCTTCAATGAAATTGGAATTTTCATGAAGGGAATGTCATCATAGGCTCATGAATGAAACATGAAACTAAAAAAAAATGAAATTCCGGCCCAAAATGGAAACTTTCTATTTTCGGATTTTTTATTTTCTAGAAATTTTAACTTTTTTTTAATTTTCAGGCATTAAGATAAACATTTAAAAAATGTCAAAATCCAAAATTTATTTCACCATTGCATAGGTTATACTACAGAATTCCAATACGCATTTTGAAATTTCATTTTCAGAGTTGTTTAGTATTTTTAAAAACTCATTGAAGTTGTTGTTTTGTTACAGATTTTAAAAAATTCCGAAAATAGAAAATTTCCATTTTAAGGTCAAATTTCATTTTTTTAGTTTTTTTTTGCACTCATGAGCCTATGATGACATTCCCTTCATGAAAATTCCAATTTCATTGAAGGAGTTATGTTTTATGGCATTTTCACAAATTTCCATTTTTTGAGCCTAAAATTACCCTCTTCATAAAAATTCTGATTTTACGAAAGAGGGGTAATTTGAGCATCACATTGAAGGTCATATGAGGGCCAACTCACATTTGCTCTATTTTGGTTCAATGAACAATCACTAAAGTTTCATGGTAAAATAAACCAACATTGCCCCTTGTTTACAGTTACTTGCAATCACTAAGGTGTTCCAAGCATTTAAAGTGAATATCTTTATTTAAGATTATTAATACACATATGCAAATGCTAATATAGCGGAGACCTTGGAGAAGTCGTTTGTTTAACTTCTTTGCAAGAGGGGATTTGGAACCCAAATCCTAAGGGAGAGTGTACTTTCACAATTGGGTGAAAATACCACTCAACATTTTGGCGCTAGAAGGAGGGCCCGAATTGGTTTATTTCAGTGTGATTTAAATGCTATAGGGATTTAAATTTTGAATATTTCATGCTCTATTGATTATTATCTTTAGCCCTATTTTAACAATACAACCTTGTAGTGTTAAAAGGAGGACATGAATTGCTATGCATTGTTCTAACTCTTTTGATTTTTCATACATGAATAATGTGTTTTGATTTGATTTTAAAACTTTTTGGTCTTGACTAACGAGGTTGTCTCCATGCAATTACTTTCATTTGATTTTAATGGATACATCTCTTGGTTGATGCTAACATGATTATTCATACGTTACATGTTTGATATTTGCTAATCATTTAATGCTTATTTGTAAGCAACTATTTTGTCTAAAATGTAGTTGTTGTCGGTATTCTCTTCACTTGCGTGTAATGCGATCTTGTGAATCAGAAAGCCTATAACACTAGGAGTATGCTCTTCACTTACGCATATGCGATCTGGTGAATCATAAACTAATTTACATTTTTATAATATTGCTTTGTCATGGTTCCTTCTTTTATTCATGACTAACAAATTGGTTTTGAAGTTATTATTTGAGTTTCATTAATGGCTACAAATGCAGGAATGTGGTATGGGATACATGTTAATCCTTTGAACATTAGTGGAGATTCTCATGATTTACCCAAGAACGTAGAAAAATGTTTGCCCAAATTTAAACACAATGGTCCAACATTAGCCGAGGAACATATTCAAGCCTATGTGGATATCCTAGTTAGATGGAATGTTGAACATGAGGATGTGGCATGTAGAATGTTTCCTGGAACCCTAGATGAGGTGGCATATGATTGGTACATCAATTTACCCACTGGTTCTATTACATATTGGACTCAATTGAAAGATGATTTTATCAATCAATTTAGGTTGCTCATTGATCCTCTCATGATATATCAACAATTTACTTCTTGCAAAAGAGAACCTAATGATCCAGTGAGAAGTTTCAACTTGAGGTTTCGAAAGCTTTATGCAAGATTGATTTCTCCCTATACTATTGAGGAAAGTGGTGCTCTTCAAATATACTTTCGAGCATTGGATCCATTGTTTGCCATATTTGTTAGGATGAATCCCTTGGTTACTGATCTTGCATCGGCATACACAGAAGCTATGATTGTAGATCAATAATTGAGACCATAAGGTTATGGAATAGAGCAATCAACTATGGTAGGACAACTAGGGGCTTGCAATCAAACCTCGATGGTAAATCAAGTGTGGGCACAACAAAATTTGATATCAAATGTTTTTCCCTACAATCAACTTTATCCTACCATACCAACTTATGCTCCCACATGTGCTTATACAAGTACTTCCATCCATCCAACTATGCCTCAATTAGAGAATCGTGTGGTCACTCATGGAACCATTGCAACAAATGTTCAAGCTTTGTCCATGGATATCAATCCAACTAATCCTACTACTTCTACCACTCAAACCAAAGAGTTCGTATCGAAATTAAAAGAGAAAAAGAAAGTGGTTAAGAAGGTATGTAGGCATGTTCCACGACAAAAATGAGCATGTCAATGTATGCATCCAAATCATCCTAGGAAGAAAATTCATAATGCTGATCTTAATGATGTTTCACGTTATGCTTCTTCAAGCGATACAAGATATTTTGAGGTGACTCATGTTGAAGTAAATACCTATTCGAAAAGTCTTGAAGAGCATGAATTTTTTGGAGAAGAAATTCTATGGATGGGTAACAAGAAGTTGGAATCAAATGATCACCATCTTATGTTGGAAAAGAAATATCTAGAATCATTACCCAAAAAGGAGGATTTGGATGAATGAACTTATGTGGAGATGATTTTGTCAGACGTACTTGCAAAGGATTGGAGCATTTATATGACACAAAATTCAAAAATTGATCTCGTTATAGAAGCTCCTAAGCCATCACAAGTGGCTAAAAATGAATTTGAAATAAAATCAACAAATGAAGTTGAAGACATAATCGAATTTCACCACTTGTTCTCGAAAGTGATGACCAAGAGGATCCACACCTTCCAAATTGTGATAAAATTGAATCATGGGTTACAAATTTGGATTATGATAGCTTTACCAATTTGAATTCAAGAGATAACCCACTTTTGGAAATAAATGGACCATCTAATGAAGGTGAAGATGAATTGGATGAGAAACATGCTGATGAATCAGAAGATGAAGAAGAAGTACTTGAGCATCATAGCTTGAAATTGGAAGATGATTACTATGATTCGTGGAAGAAATGGGAAGAATATTATCAATCTAAATCTTCTAACAAACTTGTTGTGTCAATTAATATGCAGGATAACTCAATTGCTTCCTCACATGAGGATACTATAAATCCTATACAATTTGAGAAAGTTTTGGAAGAGGAATTCAAATCTCATCAAATTTTGGAACATGATAAGGATTCTATAACCATGAATCAAGAAAGAGAGTCACTTGCTTTAGATTCCTTTGAAGGAAAAGAAATTGAAAATCTTGATCCACTTACTTGTGCTACAATGATTATGCCATTTCAAAATGAGAAAATTACAAAACCTAAATCATTTGGGTTTGATATCATTGATGATCCAATTGAAAATCTCACGTTACCCAAAACAACAACCCAAGTGATCAATCATGGAAATGTGTTAGTTAACCCACCCCTAGATAGACAAGACTTATGGTTTGAAAGGGATGGACATGTGTTCAATTGGGTACCTAAGTTTGGTGCTTTTGATAAACAAATCATGGAGAAAGAACAAGTGAACTGCATGGAGAAAAAATATTTTTCATCCTACTTTTATTGCATCATTGATATTGGATTGGAAGGATCGTACTACATGTCCCTTGCAAGGATGGGTAGTCATACCTAAGGTTCAAGAAATCAAAAGTAAATTCAAATCCTAGATTATGGGGTTGATCTCCACCGGGGCTATAGACGCCTGACTGGCAGTGGAGTATGCTCATGCGTGGCAACATGTCTTTTCTAAAATCAAGACCACTGACTGCTCAAATGAATAGGCTAGCCTGACAGTTTCATCCATAATAGGTTAAATCATTTTGTTCAAGATGAGGTAATGAACTGTAGATCAGAGGAGTAAGGATAGAGTTAAATTCCCATCTCGCTTAGGTTGGGAATCCTATTCCCCAAAGCTCTGATTTCACTTACACTTGCACATGGGTTCAAAATGGTAGTGACACATAACCAACTTTGGGATCTGTTGAGTAGTGTTTTCACCCGATTGTGAAAGCACACTCTCTAGTAGGATCTGAGTCCAAGAATCCTCTGCTTGCAAAGAAAAGAACTTTCTCCAAGGTTCCTGTTAGGCTTAAATAATGTTGTTCAAATGAAATGCCAGGAATATCTTAGGGTTTGCAAGTGGATGTTAACAAGGGGCACTGGGGTTTATCTAATTTGAAATTACGGTGGACTCAAAGTGAATAATTGTACTTTAATCTTGGATTCTGATGGATTTTCAATTGCTTATTCAAAATACTGTAACTAAACTGTAAGAAATAAAATAAATATTTGAAAGATAGAGCAAAATAAATAGAAATAAGATTAAACTACAGTCAGAATACTCTCATCAATTCGATGAAACCGAAGATACTGAGGTTTTATGCATGCAACCTAATCTAATGAACCTGCAAACTCGCACAATCCAAATAAATTAGGTGCTGGCTTCTAGGGTTTCTATTGTAATTCCAGACTTAGGCATTCGTATGAAGCAACCAAGCACACTTGCATTAAACTTCACCTAAAAGCCTCAGAAGCCTGGAATGAAAGATAAAACATTAAATCATGCATGCATAAAATGACTCCTTCTTTCCCATCAATGAGATGCCAATACTCTGTATTTTATATTAAATGATATATCAATTACATTCAAAGAATGTTCCAGGAAAAAATATTCCAGAACAATAAAAAGAAGGAAATTGCCCAAGTGCAGGCCCAGAATAGCACGAAGCTCTTGTCTCTGCAACTCTGCAATCGGCAATTTCCAACCCTTCCTTCAATCTGCACTTCTGGCTTTATACTAACGAAAACGGCTCTTCGATTCTCCCTGTGTCGATTTGTTTCATCTTCCTGCATGTGACCCTTCAAATTCCCACCTTTTCCTTGTCTTTATTCCATGTTTAATGCCAAAACGCCTAAAATCCTTCGCTGCATGTAACGCCTCTGCAGACCTGACACCTGCATGCCACGTGTCACACGCCCTCTGCGCCTTCTGTAACGCCACTCTGCAAAAAAAACCAAAAAAAACTGCATGCCGCCTGCTCACCTTCTTGGCCACGAAAACGCGACATGTCGCGAAATCGCGACATGTCGCGATATCGCGACGCTCTTCCCGGCCGTACGTCTTCGGCAGCATCTTGTCGCGATATCGCGACCATTTTTGCTTTTGAACCTTCTTTCCTCAAACTGTAGCGATATCGCTACCATTTCTCCATCGGGCTTCCTTTTCACCAAGCTGTAGCGAAATCGCTACCATTTCTCCATCGGGCTTCCTTGGCAACTTTACGTCGCGACATCGCGACCATTATCACTTTCTTGCCTTCTTTCGACAAACTGTCACGATATCGCTACCGCTTTCTCTTTTCGTACGCTTTCCCGAAACACGTCGCGAAATCGCTACCGCTTTTACGTTCCGAACCTTTGGCAAAACCTGTCGCGATATCGCGACCATTTCTCTGCTTCGGGCATGGTCTTCATTTCTGTCGTGATTTCGCGACATCTCCCTTGTGCCGTACAATTTGCTAAACACGTCGCGAAATCGCGACCACCTTCTCCTTCGGGCCACTTCTCCGAAACATGTCACGATTTCGCTACCATTTCCTGTTCCGTACACCTTTGCTGCAATCGGTCGCGAAATCGCGACGTCTTTCCTCTTCGAGTCCTTTCGCTGTTTCCTGTCGCGATATCGCGACGTTTTTCCGCTTTCCTACACTTTGCCAAAACACGTCGCGAAATCGTGACACTTTTCATCATCCGTGCGCTTCGACAAAACACGTCACGAAATCGCGACCATTTTCATTCTTTTCCAACAACATGTCGCGATTTCGCGACACCGTTTCTTTTCTTCTCAGCGACATGTCGCGATTTCGCGACACCATTTCTTTTCCTCTCAACGGCATGTCGCGATTTCGCGACAACTTTCAATTTTTTCTTTTCTCTCCTCTTCGGCAGCGATGGAGCTACATGTCGCGATTTCGCGACAACTTTCCCGTTTCCAACAGCGATGGCGCGACATGTCGCGATTTCGCGACACTTTTCAACACTCAGGCATTTTTTCTTTTTTCTTCAATTTTAGCATCTGGGTCACCGAGATTCTTCTCTGCAAGCCTGCAAAAAATGTGGGTCCCCAATTTTGGGGTGTGTTGTGGATCAACCACAACAAATGGCGACTCTGCTGTCAAATGCTCTTGAGCATTTTAGTAAGAACCCAACCTGAAACATATCACAAACTCGCAAATATATGTTAGCACATAAGCAAAATAACAAATGCCCAAAGATCAAAAGTACATGAATCATCAGAATCATCAAGTATCAGCTCAGTGTGTGCAATGTGCTTTCATTCCCTATCGTTTGAAATTGATCAACATTCCATTATCAGTTTTGCATGAATGCATATGTGGGATGATGAATGATTTGTGTACCCTAATGAATGTGCAAGGAGATTTGCTTCCATAAAAGGCATGGTCCTTCTTCTATTACTATGTACAAGCATTCAAGATTGCCAAACCCTCTTAGGATCCACTAATTCATTACCTTATTGTATCCCAAAGTTGGTTATGAGTCCCTACCATCTAGAACCCATGTGCAAGTGAATGTGAAATCAGAATTTTGGGGAATCAGACTCCCAACCAACCGAGATGAGAGTTTAACCCTATCCTTACTATTCTGATTTAGAGTTCATTACCTCACTTTAAGCAAAATAATTAAACCAGTTATGGAAGAAATGGTCATGCTAGTCTAACCCTCTAGACAATCGGTGGTCTTGTTTTTTAGGCAAGACATGATGCCATGCATGGGCATATCTAACCCCACAATCCAAAACTTATCTCCATTTCTTTGGACCTTGGGGATGACTACCCATCCCTTGCAGAGGACAAGTAGTACGATCCTTACAATCCAAAATAAAGATGAGATGGGAAAAATTTATTTATTATATATATATATATATTTTTTTACTTCTTGGACCTTGGGGATGACTACCTATCCTGGCTAGGGACATGTAGTACGATCCTTACAATCCAAACTTTAGATGAGAAATATTAATTTTTTTGCTTAGACCTTGGGGATGACTACCCATCCTTTGTAGAGGACAAATAGTACAATCCTTACAATCCAAGATTTACTATGAAATGAAACATAAGAGCTTTGGGGAATCAGATTCTCAACCAACCGAGATGAGAATTTATGCCCTATCCTTACTACTCCATGTGGGTCAAATCAAAGCTTTGGGGAATTGGATCCTCAACCTAAGTTTGATGAGGACTTAACCCTATCCTTACTACTCTGATTTTAGGCTTTAAGCTCTATGGAAATGGTCAAAACCACTTGTTTTAAGGATCATGTTGCATAAATAGGATAGACATGAAATACTTCTTTCGCCCAACCTTTTCCTCCAAGTTAGGTTTTGATCATTTTGCTCAAGATCCTTTTTAATGTACGAGACGTGCTTGGTTCTAGATATCTCAAGACTCAGTTTCCAACCTTAGGAGCTACTTACATATATGTTATAACACAACCCTAAGAGGATTTGACAAATTTTAATGGCTTGTACCTAAGATGCATATGTAACTAAGATGAGATGAATGTAAGGTGAGATGGAACATGAATGCATTATTTCTTGAACTACAAATGGAATGAATTGTCATGCAAAACTGATTCTTTCATGCATCACAAAATCAAACAATATTATTAAACTGTTTGTGTTACTTGTGGAGCTTTTACAAGACAATTCCAATATTTCATATTCTCCTAACCTTAAGCATAAGTTGACATCTCAATTTTTTTATTCTTTATTATATATATATATATATATATATATATATATTTTTTATATATTTTTTTTTTCAAAATTAACACACATGTCAATTGAAATCAAATCCATAACCTACATCCTAGCTAGACTAACAATCCTAAACAATAAAAACAAAATCTGAAAATCCCCCACCAAGATCAAAAGAATAATATCAAAGTCTCACAACCTAAGGGCTAAAATAATGCTTTAGAATCTGCCCATTAACCGGTAGCATGAAATCTTCCCCTTCTAATGTTTTTAGCCTGAAGGTATTCTTCCCAAGAATCTCTGAAATCTGATATGGGCCCAACCAAAGACAATCAAACTTTTGGTGATTCCGTTTTTCCTCATGTCTTTTGTCCCATAGTAATACCAAATCTGAAATTCTGAATGATTTAACTTTGGCCCTTCTGTCAAACCATCTCTTGATAAACTGCCTGGTGTTTATTCATGTGATTCATGGCCTCTTCTCTCTTTTCATCAAGGTGCAACAAGCTGGCTCAACTTTGGCTTCAACTTGATCATCTGTCCCCAAGTACTCTTGTATGAAATGTAAGGTCTGCAACTTCAAATTTGCTGGAAATATCGGGTCTTGCCCATAGACCAAATGATAGGGAGTATTCCCTATGGACTCTTTCACTCTGGTCCTATCTGCCCAAAGGGCAAACTTTAGTTGGTTGTGCCAGTCCCGAGGGTTCTTTTCCAGCAACTTCTTAATAGTATTCAATAAATTCTTATTTGAAGACTCGGCCAACCCATTTCCTTGAGGATAGTAATTGGATGCAAACTTTAAGCTCACTTTGTTATCATATGCCCAATCTGCAAATTGTGTAGAAATAAAAGCTTTACCATTGTCACTGACAATAGAGTCGGGCATTCCAAATCTTGTTATAATCTGATCCTCAAGAAATTTAATCACAACATCTGTGGTGGCATGTTTAGTAGGAATCGCCTCTGTCCACCTTGTACAGTAGTCCGTAGTTGTCAAAATGAATTTATGAGAATCAGAAGAATTTGGGTTAATAACCCCGATGAAATCTAGTCCCCACTGTGCAAACGGTCTCATTTCGACTACGAGTACGCAACGGCATGGCTGCATTTCTCTCTCTATTTGCAGCCACTTGACAGATGTGACAAGATCGTACATGGGTATGCGCATCTTTGAAAATATGTGGCCAGTAGTATCCTGCTCTCGAGGATTTGATGTGTTGTAGCATTGGCTGCACCATGACCAGTTCCATGTTTCCCGTGAAATTCCTGCAACACCCTGGCAGCTTCTTCTTTGTTCAAGCACCTCAGGTAGATACCTTCATGATTCTTCCTGTAAAGCACACCAGATTTTATCAGATAATTGATAGATTTAAGCCTTAAGGCTCTTCTCTGTGTTGAATTCAGATCAGAAGGACACTTACCGATCAATAAAAAATGCACAATATCAACATACCGGTCGTCCTTAGTCATGTATTATGTATTTGAGCATTGACCTCGTTATTTGCGGATTATTTTCTGCGATCGCCTTCGCCGAGTCCCTCGTCCTCGAACTAGTTTCATTGATTGGATTTCGAGATCAAATTCTTGGATGGTTGAAATCCACTTTCCTCTCTTCTCACCTAGTTCATTCCGTAAAAACATGGTCTTGACGACGAGAATCGGGCACGATGGCGATAATTCGTTGTGCACAATGTAATGCCTAAATTTTTTCATAGTTTTAAAAAGTGCGTACATTTGCTTATCAAGGATTGAATACCTTAATTGAGCGTCTTTCGGGGGGCACTTAAAAATGCAATGGGTTTTTCGGCACTATCCTCACCTTTTTGGGTTAAGACACTCGCAAAGGAGTGTTCTGATGCAAAAGCATAAATATAAAAAGGCTTGGAGTAGTCTGGGCTTATAAGGACAGGGGCTCTGGAAATGGCATCTTTGATATTCTGGAAAGACACTCTACTTTCCTCGTTCCATTTTACATCCACATCTTTCTTGAGCATCTGGTTCAGAGGTTTGGCTATCTCAGCAAAGCTAGAGATAAATTTCCTCACAAAATTGACTTGCCCAAAGAAAGATCTCAGTTCTTTCTTACTGCTCGGGAGAGGTAGGTTTTGGATAGCTCTGTATCCTTTCTGGGTCGATGGATATGCCCTCTTTTGAAATGATGTGACCCAACAATTTCCCTTCTATTACTCCGAAAATGCACTTTTTGGGATTTAAGGAAATTCCATGTTCTCTGCATCTTTGAAGCACCTTCTTCAAATCTTTAACATGATCCTCTCTCTTCTTCGAGAAAACTGGGATATCATCTACATACACGATGATGCATTTGCCTATTAGCCCTTTGAATGCGTAATCCATGGCGCGTTGAAAAGTTGCACCAGCATTTAACAGTCCGAACGACATTCTCTTATATGCAAATGTCCCCCACTTGGTAGTGAAGGCTGTTTTCATCCTGTCATCTGGATGTATAAGAACTTGGTTGTACCCAGAATATCCATCGAGAAAGGACATCATTTCAGATCCATTTACCATTTGCAGAATTTCATCAATTGATGGCAATGGATAATTGTCTTTTTGAGAGGCTTTATTAAGATTTCGAAAATCTATGCACAGCCTAATCTCTCCACTCTTTTTCCTTACTGGAACGAGGTTGGCCACCCAGGTTGAGTGCCTAACGGGAAAAATGATTTTCGCTTCCAATAATATTTTAACCTCCTTTTCGATCAAAGGCTCCAATAGCGGGTTCACAACTCGCTGTCTTTGCCTAAAAGGCTTGGAGTCTGGCTTCAAAGGAATGGTATGTGTGATAATGTTACAGTTTGTAAGTCTTCACTCATTGTAGTTCCAAGCAATACAATCTATGTAATGCTTCAATGCCTGTATTATGTTGCTCCTTTCTTCCTCTGTACATGCCTTTGCTATGTACACCTCCTTTGGATTGTCTGCACTCCCTAGATTAATTGAATCGCATGCATCTTTGGGGAGTGGGACTCTTTTTTTCTTCTTGTTCTTGCATTCCATGTCGAACATCTTTTCTAATGAAACCACGTCTTTAGGAATTTTGTTGGATTGATACGCAGTTTCACTTTCTTCTGTTTCATCCTGCCACCTTTGTTCCTCATCAATCACCTGGTTTTCAAAAATACCCGAGTTTGTGACAAACTTGAAGATGTGCTGTCACTTTCAAAAACCTGGAAATTCTTTACATTATCAGGTATTGATGGACAAGGAACCAGCTCAATGGAAAAATTTTTACATCTTTTTATATCCACCGGGTTTAACATGCCCGTGGCGACTGCAAGAGAGTCTGCTATTCGATTTCCTCTCCTAGAAATAAGGGCTATGTTGAATGCATCAAACTCCTCCATGAGATCCATAACCCTAGTTCTATAAAGGCTCAGTATTTTGTCGCGGCATGTATATTGTCCTTTGATTTGCTTGACAACCAACTCAGAATCTCCCAAAACCTTCAAGCATTTAACATGTTTGCTCAATGCTAGACGTAAACCATAGATCAATGCTTCGTATTCTGCCACATTGTTTGTGCAAGGAAATTGCAGTCTGTAAGCAGCTAGCAATGGTTTACCTCCTGGACCGGTGAGCTCGACTCCAGCTCCTGCTCCCTGTCTAGACTTTGATCCATCGAACTTGAGCAACCACGTGTAATCATTTTCTTCAGAAGAATGACCATGACACACTTCTTCTTTAAATTCTTCAACAGCTTCCTCAACATCAAGCGCATAGACTCCTAAGTCTGGCTCAGAAAACTGAACTTCATTCGGCTTATTAAAATCTGTTATAATCTCTTTAAGCCTCGGTTCGTTTTCCACTCTTATTTGATTTGCAATTCCCTTCCATGGTAGCCACATATGCGAGCAGTCTATTGCAAAATAGCCATTCAACGTTTTCATCCAATCCCTAGCAAGTAGCATTCCATACCTACTCGGGATATTAACCACCAAAATGTCCACAACCTGCTGAACCCTGGGTTCAGAATTCAATTGAATCTTGACATCATATAAAGTCCCCACTACATTTACTTCTGATCTGTCCAGTTGTAGGACTGTACATTTGGATGAAACAGGCTGCAGACCTAGCATTTTGCATATCTCCGTAGGCATGAGGTTGCTCGTGGCTCCTGTGTCCACCAAACAGTTATGTAAGTTCTTACCCGCAATTCTCAGAGTCAATAAGAATGGCGGGACATCCCTTCTCTCCTTTCGCAAAATCGGATGGGATTCAGCTCTTTTTTCCTTCCACATCGGATCGGGTGAGTTCAAAGCTCTTATCAACGCCTCCTTTTGACCGGGCAATTTAGCCGCGTCCAAGAATGAAAGGCTAGATTTGGACTTCTTCATATCCTCCACCACATCGTAATTTGGTTTTTCGAATTTGACTGTCTTCTGGACGTCATTGGACATTTCTCTTCCGAGTGGAGGGGGAGGGTTGTTACTTGCCTTTGTATCTGGAGGAAGAATAGAATTGTTTGGAGGTGTTGATGAGGTTTTAGGGGCTTTAGATTTACTCCTCAAATGGTACCCATGAGTCCCCTTTCTGAAATCTCGAAAAGCTTGCACCTCCTGTTCCAAAACTTCGTCTTCTTCCTCCTCGCTTTCACCCTCTTGGTGATATATTGTTTCCATCACCATAATATTTTCATCTTGATGATACGATGGATCCTCATTTGATACTAGTTCCAAATCATCAACTTGTGCTCGAAGACAATGAGTGTATCTAGCAATCTCAGGACAATTCCTCTCATTGTGTTCCTTTGTGTTATGTAACCTGCACCCCCTTTCCCATGCCAAATCTGAAAGATTCAAAAGAGAATTAGATTGGCTAGGGCCTGCAGAAGCATCTAATTGATTAGCAATGGGAGCAGGAACTCCCCCATTGTTTGGCTTGGTGTTCCAGTGCCTCCCTCTATTGTTGAAATTTCGGTTTGGATGAGGGGCATGGGAGTCATACTTCTACTGTTGAACCCTGTCATTGCTTAGTTTATGCACTAGCTTCTTGAGCTCTTCGACTTCCGAAAAAACATCCTTCGGTGGAATCATATTGTTGTTAACCCCTATTGGATTCGCATAATTAATGGGGTCTTGATTCCACATTTGGGTCGGGTTCTGAGGAATTTGATTCCCATATGGATTAATACCTTGAATCGGGATTGGATTCGGAACAGGGAACTATGGCTTGAGGATTGACTTGACTAGTTTCTTGCGTAGTTGATTGACTGTTCTGCAGAAATGCAGGAACAGGTGGAATGGTTGTGATTGGTTGGATTGGAACGGGTGCATATGCGGGTGCTGGTGGATACGGCTGCTGATATGGGAAGGCGTTCATACTTGGCATTTGTGGTGCCATGAGTTGATTTGCCTGGGTAGCTTGACCATATGGAGCACACTGTCCCATCATAAGCATCTGGGTAAACCCGTAGCCTTGCGGTGTCAATTGCTGCTCAATAGTCATGGCTTCATTATAGGCCAAAGCCAGCATGGTGACCTGAGGATTACGCCTTGCAAACATGGCTGTCATGGGGTCCAATGCCCCAAAATATATCTGCAAAGCCACTGCGGGATCGATAGCGAAATGTCTAATTGCTCTGTTATAGTTCTTTTGGAATCTCTGATTAAACATTCGGATTGGTTCCCCTTGGCCCCGTTTGCATGTAATAAACTGATTGTAAATAGTTGCGGGATCTAAGGGTGACCTAAATTGATTGACAAAGGCATTTTCCATTTGTGTCCAAGAGGTGATTGAACCAGTTGGCAAGCATATATACCATTCATATGCTATTGGATCCAAACTCATGGGAAAAAGTCTACAGGCTACATCTTCATGTTGAACTTGCAGCCTAATTAAAACATCCCTATAGGCTTGGATATGTTCTTCTGCTGTTCTTAGGCCATCTGGCTTGTATTTAGGCAAAAATATTTCAATGTTCTTGGGGATTTCATGGATATCCCCAACAATATTCAAAGGAGTATTGTTAGCTCCATACCAAGGAGCTGCTGGAGCTTGAGCCATTTGACTCAAAATTGATGTAGACAGACCTACAATAGCAGTAGAAATATTACTAACTATAGGCACACTAGGGGCAAAGGATATTACTGGCGTAGGTCCACTCGACGTTCCTGGAGAAAATAGGCCTTTTGCGACTGGTGTGCTTACGACTTGCTTGGCTTTACCCTTGGGAGTACCAGTAAGGTCATGAAAAATGGTTTCTCCGGTTGTTTGAGACCTGGTCGCAATACGGCGTGGTGGGTCCAGCCTGCCTGAAGAAACCCTCGGCTATTTCGAAGAAAACCTGCAACAAAAACAAAAAATGATGTTGCAGTTTAGCCGTAAATAATTTCAGAATTAAATTAAAAACAAAATACTCAGATATGAAAATCAAAATAGATAAACCAATTCGCCCTCCTTCTAGCGCCAATCTGTTGAGTGGTGTTTTCACCCGATTGTGAAAGCACACTCTCCGGTAGGATCTGAGTCCAAGAATCCTCTGCTTGCAAAGAAAAGAACTTTCTCCAAGGTTCCTGTTAGGCTTAAATAATGTTGTTCAAATGAAATGCCAGGAATATCTTAGGGTTTGCAAGTGGATGTTAACAAGGGGCACTGGGGTTTATCTAATTTGAACTTACAGTGGACTCAAAGTGAATAATTGTACTTTAATCTTGGATTCTGATGGATTTTCAATTGCTTATTCAAAATACTGTAACTAAACTGTAAGAAATAAAATAAAGATTTGAAAGATAGAGCAAAATAAATAGAAATAAGATTAAACTACAGTCAGAATACTCTCATCAATTCGATGAAACCGAAGATACTGAGGTTTTATGCATGCAACCTAATCTAATGAACCTGCAAACTCGCACAATCCAAATAAATTAGGTGCTGGCTTCTAGGGTTTCTACTTATAATTCCAGACTTAGGCATTCGTATGAAGCAACCAAGCACACTTGCATTAAACTTCACCTAAAAGCCTCAGAAGCCTGGAATGAAAGATAAAACATTAAATCATGCATGCATAAAATGACTCCTTCTTTCCCATCAATGAGATGCCAATACTCTGTATTTTATATTAAATGATATATCAATTACATTCAAAGAATGTTCCAGGCAAAAATATTCCAGAACAATAAAAAGAAGGAAATTGCCCAAGTGCAGGCCCAGAATAGCACGAAGCTCTTGTCTCTGCAACTCTGCAATCGGCAATTTCCAACCCTTCCTTCAATCTGCACTTCTGGCTTTATACTAACGGAAACGGCTCTTCGATTCTCCCTGTGTCGATTTGTTTCATCTTCCTGCATGTGACCCTTCAAATTCCCACCTTTTCCTTGTCTTTATTCCATGTTTAACGCCAAAACGCCTAAAATCCTTCGTTGCATGTAACGCCTCTGCAGACCTGACACCTGCATGCCACGTGTCACACGTCCTCTGTGCCTTCTGTAACGCCACTCTGCAAAAAAAACTGAAAAAAACTGCATGCCGCCTGCTCACCTTCTTGGCCACGAAAATGCGACATGTCACGAAATCGTGACATGTCGCGATATCGCGACGCTCTTCCCGGCCGTACGTCTTCGGCAGCATCTTGTCGCGATATCGCGACCATTTTTGCTTTTGAACCTTCTTTCCTCAAACTGTAGCGATATCGCTACCATTTCTCCATCGGGCTTCCTTTTCACCAAGTTGTGAGCGAAATCGCTACCATTTCTCCATCGGGCTTCCTTGGCAACTTTACGTCGCGACATCGCGACCATTATCACTTTCTTGCCTTCTTTCGACAAACTGTCGCGATATCGCTACCGCTTTCTCTTTCCGTACGCTTTCCCGAAACACGTCACGAAATCGCTACCGCTTTTACGTTCCGAACCTTTGGCAAAACCTGTCGTGATATCGCGACCATTTCTCTGCTTCGGGCATGGTCTTCATTTCTGTCACGATTTCGCGACATCTCCCTTGTGCCGTACAATTTGCTAAACACGTCGTGAAATCGCGACCACCTTCTCCTTCGGGCCACTTCTCCGAAACATGTCACGATTTCGCTACCATTTCCTGTTCCGTACACCTTTGCTGCAATCGGTCGCGAAATCGCGACGTCTTTCCTCTTCGAGTCCTTTCGCTGTTTCCTGTCGCGATATCGCGACGTTTTTCCGCTTCCGTACACTTTGCCAAAACACGTCGCGAAATCGCGACACTTTTCATCATCCGTGCGCTTCGGCAAAACACGTCGCGAAATCGCGACCATTTTCATTCTTTTCCAACAACATGTCGCGATTTCGCGACACCGTTTCTTTTCTTCTCAGCGACATGTCGCGATTTCGCGACACCATTTCTTTTCCTCTCAACGGCATGTCGCGATTTCGTGACAACTTTCAATTTTTTCTTTTCTCTCCTCTTCGGCAGCGATGGAGCTACATGTCGCGATTTCGTGACAACTTTCCCGTTTCCAGCAGCGATGGCGCGACAAGTCGCGATTTTGCGACATGTCGCGATTTCGCGACACTTTTCAACACTCAGGCATTTTTTCTTTTTTCTTCAATTTTAGCATCTGGGTCACCGAGATTCTTCTCTGCAAGCCTGCAAAAAAGGTGGGTCCCCAATTTTGGGGTGTGTTGTGGATCAACCACAACAGGATCTAGTAAATTAATTTAGTATACTCATATTTGGTCCTAAGAGGATTTGACAGTTTTAATATGTTTGTTCATGGTACTAGAAATTTTGAGCCTTTGCAAAGCTTGTTATATCTCTAGCATCTTCACCATACGTTAAATCCTACAAGAATCATCCATAACTTCTCATACACACGAATCATAAGTGAAAATGACAATGGAAAGTTGAACGAGTTTCAAACTATAGGGAATGAAGCACATTGCATACACCGAGCTGATGCTTAATAATTCTAATGCTTCATGTATTTCTCCTCTAGTTTCATTCTTGGGATATTTGTTGACGCTTGTGCATGTGTTTTGAAGGTGTTCAGGTTGAGTTCTCACCGAAATGCTCAGGAGCATTTTCCAGCAGAGTCGCCATTTGTTGTGGCTGCTCCACAACGTACCCCAAAATTGGGGACCCACCTTTTTGCATGTTTTCCAAGAAGACCGAAGTGGCCCATATGCTAAAGATCAAAGAAAATGCAAAACACCGCAAGGAGGAAAAAGTGTCGTGATATCGTGACATGTTGCATTATCGCGGATAAAAGAGAAAAAGTGTCACGATATCGTGACATGTTGCATTGTTGCGGCCAAAAGGGAAAAAGTGTCACAATATCGCGACATGTTGCATTGTCGCGGCCAAAAGAGAAAAAGTGTCGCGATATTGCGACATGTTGCATTGTCATGGCCAAAAGAGAAAAAGTGTCGTGATATCGCAACATGTTGCATTTTCGCGGCCAAAAGAGAAAAGTGTCACGATATCACGACATGTTGCATTTTCGCGGCCAAAGGAGAAAAGTGTCGCGATATCGTGACATGTTGCATTTTCGCGGCCAAAGGAGAAGAAAGAAAAGTGTCACGATATCACGACATGTTGCATTTCCACGGCCGAACAAAAAGAGAAAAGTGTCGCGATATCGTGACATGTTGCATTTTCATGGCCAAAAGAGAAGAAAGAAAAGTGTCGCGATATCGCGACATGTTGCATTTTCACGGCTAAAAGCAACAAAAGAGAGCAAGGAGGCAAAAGTGTCGTGATATCGTGACATGTTGCATTTTTGCCAAGGGAACAGAGTAGTTGACAGTGCGTCTGATATTAGTGATGAACACCAGGATAGTGAAACTGAAAACTGCATAGTGACGTGGACATAAGGACAAAATGCAATGAATAAGACAAAATGTTACATAAGGAATATTTAATGATTTGAAATCATTTAAGATGGTCGTTACACACGGAAGGAAATGAACGCAAGCCCATGTGGAGAAAATGAAATGAAGGGCCACAAAATAGAAATGAAAAGATTTTTTGGAAACCAAAACACATGCATGCACAAGGGAAGGTGAAACGAACAGTCATTGAAAAATGAAACGAAAAGCTTCCTGAAATTTTTAAATATGCCAGGCAAGGATGTTTTGAGGGGTTGGAAACTATCGCGAGCAGAGTTGCAGATTTGAAGGCAAGAGGGCCATTCTGGACCTGTTCAAGTTGTTTTCTTCCATTGACTGGTTTGGGAAAACCAAAAATTTTTGTTATTGTAAAATGACAAATCTTTAATTCAGGAAGTTTCAGAAAGTTGCATTTTATGGACAAGAAAGGAGTCATTTTCTACATGCAAGATTAAATGTCTATTTTTTCCCTTTTCAGATTTTAGGCTTGTAAATGGAGTTTATACAAGTTTTCTTGGTTGCTTCATGCGAATGTTTAAATCTGAAAAAACCTCATTTAAAACCCTAGGAGCCAGCACTTAGCTTATCCGGATTGTGCTTGTTTTGCAAGTCCAATAGGTTAGGTTGCATGCATGAAAACCTCACATCTCTGGTTTTTTCGGAATAGGATAGCATCAAACTGAATGTATCTTGTGTTCCATTTTTTGCATTTCATTTTCATGTTCTGCATTTTATTTTCCAGAAATTTTAACTTTTTTTTAATTTTCATGCATTAAGATAAACATTTAAAAATATCAAAATCCAAAAATAATTTCACCATTGCGTAGGTTATACTACAAAATTCCAATACGCATTTTGAAATTTCATTTTCGGAGTTGTTTAGTATTTTTAAAAATTCATCGAAGTTGTTGTTTTGTTACAGATTTTAAAAAAATCCGAAAATAAAAAATTTCCATTTTAAGGTCAAATTTCATTTTTTCAGTTTTGTTTTGCACTCATGAGCCTATGATGACATTCCCTTCATGAAAATTCCAATTTCATTGAAGGAGTTATGTTTTATGGCATTTTCACAAATTTTCATTTTTTGAGCCTAAAATTACCCTCTTCATAAAATATCTAATTTTACGAAAGAGAGGTAATTTGAGCATCACATTGAAGGTCATATGAGGGCCAAATCACATTTTCTCTATTTTGGTTCAATGAACAATCACTAAAGTTTCATGGTAAAATAAACCAACATTGCCCCTTGTTTACAGTTACTTGCAATCACTAAGGTGTTCCAAGCATTTAAAGTGAATATATTTATTTAAGATTACTAATACACATGCAAATGCTAATATAGCGGAGACCTTGGAGAAGTCGTTTGTTTAACTTCTTTGCAAGAGGGGATTTAGAACCCAAATCCTAAGGGAGAGTGTACTTTCACAATTGGGTGAAAATACCACTCAACAGGCATCTAAGTAGCCAAGGATAGAAAAATCTTCGTAGAGGAGTTTGTTTAAACTTAGGAGGAGTGTTTTTTTGATTGTACGATACCTGTAGATAATGGTGCTCGTGGTGGCCACTATGTCTTAATGAAAGTGTGAGCAGTGTGAGTGTCATCCAATAAAAAGAGGAGTTACTACAGTCTTCTGAGGAGTAGTGACACATCCCAACCACGACCGAGCAGTCTTGTGTTTCTGGCGTAGAACAAAACCTAGCATCCGTAGACATGTCAATGGTGGAGGATACTATGAGTTTCAAGACCGAAGTTGTGAGAGCTAGTTGTAGATGAGGTGAGCCTGCACATGGTGGAGAACCTTTTTCTTCCTTTTACTTGATGAGATTTTGCAGGCAGTGTTTAACCAAGATGATGGCTATTTTTGGGTCACTGTGGTTCGTGCTAGTTGAATACTCGATGGCTATTTTCTTTTAAATGATTTTTCACATGGAAAGTGGAAGGCCTAGATGGCCCAAGTTATGTTCTGATGTTTTAAATCTCCCTTGTATTCTGCTACAGATAGATGCTGCCATTAAGCGATGTTAGAGGCATGATATTTTTATTCAACAAGATGAATGCCCCATTGATACTGGAATATAGGGGTATTTATAGTCATCGGAAAGATTTTTCCATGACGAAAACATTGGTGGTGTCCATTTGTAATTCTGAGGTTTTTTCATTTGAGTTTTTTTTCTACCTTGGAGTGCACTCTCGGTTGTACTCGACACTCCCAAGGCACTTGTAAGTGAACCTAGTATCTAGTATTCTCCTCTTTCTACTTGGCGGTTACAGCGGCTAGTTACCCATGCATTTCAATAAGATGAGGTGACTACCATAAGGACACTTATTCTAGGGACTACAGACATAGACACCCTAGACTCTATCCGAGGTTTTTTTGGATCTACTTCTAAAGACTATAGATGGAGACACTTTAGAAGATTCTATTATATTATTCTTTCTTCTTCTCCTCCATATTTGGATATATGGCTCATTTTATTGTATTGAGTGCATTTTCGACAGAGACCGACACTCTTATATGGCTCATTTTTCATTTGTATTAAGGTGCATTTTTGAAAGAGACCGACACCTTCTAGATTGAGTTCACCATAAGGAGGGATTTGATATTTATGGTGGAGCTAGTCAGTGACCTACGAGAGACAACATCCTCTGAGGATGACCTGCAGAGGCAACAGACCCAGAAGTGGCTGACCTTGAGGCACCCATGTTGACCCTGAGGCACTTAGACAGTTGACCCAGTGGCAACAGACCCATGGAAATGGCTGAAATTGAGGCAACAGACCGAGATGTATACACAGTAAATATATCATTATTCATAGTTGGAGAGTCAAGCGCAAAGAGCACGAACCTAGAGAAAATCAGCAATAAAAGAGGATGATAGGTTAATTTTAGAGAAGTCAACATTAAGGGGGAATGTTACCTAATGTTGACTTGTTTTTTTTCTTCTTTAGTTAGGATAGTGCACTTTAAGGGGGAATGTTAGAATTAAAGTGCACTATGCCTCTGTTTTGACACTTGTTAGTTTATATTGACACTTGTTAGTTTATCATATAGGCCTTTTGCCTATATATGTAACTCATTTCATGTATAATATTATCTCATCTTGTTCATTTTAAGATTAGTCCCAACAGTATTAAACACCAATTTAGTTTTGCTCTTCTAGTCAAATGATTATTCTTCCTTCATCCTTAGGTTATTATAAATATTATTGTATCATATTCACTTAATTGAGTGATATAGATAATATTTTTTTGGTAAGTAGATATATTATATTAACAAATGGGTTTTGAAAGGGCCCCAAAAACTTTTACAAAAAGAAACAGGTCATCTAACCAAAACCACTATCCTAGTGCTAAAAGACAAGGGAATAAAGCCACAACAGATAAACAAAAAGGAGTTCCAATGGGATTATCCCGACAAAGCAATCCCAACAAAATAGTCTCGACCAAAACCAAAAGGGAAGACCCTAGTAGAAACAAAACACAAAACCATTACTCTTCAACATTGACTTTTGCATTCGAGTTGTTTGGAGCATCACCTGCATTCTTCATTTTATTGTGGATTTCATCCAAAACTTTTGCAACTTGTTGATAGAGCGTCTAGGCCACTTTGGAAGCATCAGCAACCACATTGAGATTTATAATAGTGTTGGCAATCTAGCTAAGTAGAGGATTTTGTCTTGAATTTGTAGGGGGTTTCATATTGGCTTTAGTCATCGAATCCATGGGAGGAGTGCCATAAGTGGAGGCCTTCAGAAGGGGATCATCAGTCTTTGGCTTATTTAGGTGAGGGGAGACCTTGGGGGTGGTAAAGTGAGAGTTCTCTTGGTAGACACAAGGCTCTTAGCATGCATGGCATTTTTGAGGGAACGACATCTAAAACCATACTCAGCATAAGGGGAGGTCTCATTTTTCTTGGATCCTAGATAGGGATTTTTGGAAGAGGGAGAAACAAAATCAAGGTCTTCTCCATCACTCAAGATATTTTGGATAAGGGTTCCATGGTTGGGACTCTCAACGAGATTGGAAGGGTGTTGACTACCAGAAACCACTACTTTCTTGGTGAAGGCATTGAGAGCATGCTTGTAGAGAATGAGGTGGAGGTATTTGTGGATAATGTGAGTGGAATTACTGTTCCTAAAATTGGTGATGGAAAGCTCAATAAATATTAAGAGGTGGTCAAGGATATTGAATTTCCTATCATCTTGGAGGTGGTTAAGAAAGGCACCATGGAAGCTATAGAGGGGACTATAAATTTTATCAATTGTAATAAACTGCATTATGGGAATCATATCATAGTTACAGGGAGTGGGAAAGGAATTACTTTTAAATCCTCCATTATCAATGATAAGGTCCTTACCTTTATTATAAAATATCTCTATCTCCATCATTGAATGCCTATCACGTCTGACCACTCAACCATTGATTGGAAACCCAATCACTTAGTGCCATTATCTGGATGTTAATATGGAATTAAAACCCACAAATAGTAAAAATTTTATTGTACCATGTATCCACAATCTCCTCAATCACTTCTTCATAACTGCCATAGAACATCTTCAAGAAATGTAAAAATCCATGGCTATTTAAAATATCTTCAAATAGAGGGTTGATTATGAGGGAGTCGGGTTCATACAGGGCCATGGTAGAACAAGGGTAGGAATTGGGGGCTCTATAATTCTAGCTAGGATAAGGGTAAAAGAAGGGGAGTTAAAAAAATTTGAGGTGGAAATTGAACTTAAAGGCACACTCATTCTGCATATCGATAGGTCTATTGCCACCTTTGATCTTTGGAGGTGTTTGACATGTGTACCCCAAGACGATGAACGTTTCAAGCATGGGAAATAATCAAGTGGAAAAATTTTGTAATCAAAGACCCTAGAAGGAAAATGATGACCAGCCAGGATGGCACATGAAAAACAACCAACAAATCCTGAGGTGGCGTGGAAGCCCAAGAAGAAAAATCCAACCCGCTGCTCCAATGTGAGAAATGTGTCTGACACATAACTAGATGAACGATGGAAAATGTTAAATGTGGGTGATTGGTGAGGGGGGCATAGTGATGCGAAGAAATGTGAGAGGAAAGTGGGGTGTCAGTGATGATGTGGATAGAGGTGATGAGGCTAGACAAATGATGATAGGGAAAGGTGACAGTGGATTGGATAGGGCGTAAGGGTCCATGGAAGAGTAATGGATGGGTGGAGGGGGGAGGAGCGATACGCAAAGTGAGATGGGAAAATTGGAGAATTGTATTAGTAATTAGGATAGGTCCATGCAAGGTTTGACTAAGGGTGCTAGGTAGATGAAAAATCTCAATGATACTTGGCCCAATCAACTGTAGTATCATGGATAAGAGTTTACAAAAAATCATTGTACCAAACACTTAAGGGTTGCTGATGGAACCCAAAATTGACCAATGAATCAGCCACATGGTTGGATTTCTTGAAGATGTGTTGGATGATGGATGTGAGATAACCTTGAAGGAGTCATCTAGCTTAAAACATAATGTTGTTGACTCTCCAATTAAGCAGTTTGTTTCTTTTGAAATAGTTGATGATATTCAATGAGTCACCCTCCATATTTAGTCTACAATGAAGATCGTTGATAATTAAGAGTCCATAGTAGAGAGATCTAGCTTCAACAGTATGGTTGGTTTGAATGCCCAGGTCTTCAGAAAAGGCAACAATAATCTTGTCATTATGGTCTCTAACAATACCTCCTACTCTAACTCTTCCTAGATTGCTTTTGGATGATCCATCAAAGTTGATATTAAGCCAAACTTTGAGGGGAGGGATCCAAAAAGTATTGAATCGAGTATTGGTGGGAGTTAGGATTAGAGTTAGCTCCATGGGCAGGTTGAGGGTGGAAGTGATGATGGATTAAATTCTAGGATCAGGGGGTCTTGAGAAAGGGAAGAGTTTGCCATTTTTTCTATTAAAACACAACAGTCTATTGCTCATCGAGATAGGATATCTGGAGAGATTAACAAAGGTATAGTTTTTGTGCTCAAGCCAAAACTACCAAAGGAAGTGGTGGAGGCAGAGGGATCACACAACTTTGATTATATTTTTGTAGAAGGGGTTGGGCCATTGGGTGAATAGGTCAAACAAAGAGGGAGGCCAAACCCAAGCAATGTTGAAAAATCTTAAGATGAGAATTAGGTTAACTTCAGTTAAAGGGCACTCCATGAAGAGGTGGTAAGTGGATTCCCAAGAAGACTTGCAAAGATAACACCTATTGGGAATCATAAACTCCTTGATCATGAGGTTGTCGATGGTCAAGATTTTGTTTTGGACAAGCAGCCAAAAAAAAAACCACTTTGGGTGTAAGGTGCTTGATCCAAATGAAGTTGATCAGGATCGAGCAAATGAGGGGATTGATCTAATACAGGTACACAAACTTGACAGAGAAGAGGTTATCATCGCATAAATTCCAAAGAGGGATGTTAGGAAGGTCAGTGTGGGGAATGATGTAGTGGTTGAGGATGGCGATAAGGGAGTTGGCGACTGGGATAAGCTCTCTTGTAATGATGGTGGAGTAAATGGGGTTCTAAGATAGGTGATCATGGGAAAGGGTAAAAAACTAGGAGACATTGGAGCCAAAGAACTGGTCAATGGTGGGTTTAAGGGTGGCAAAGATGGGATAAAATATTAGAGGGTGGTCGTAAACCTAGGGATTGATCCAGAAATAAATGGAGTTACCACTTATGAGTTGCCATTTGAAGCTATTTTTGATGATGTCCTTAGTTTTGATGACAAACTTCTAGAATGTAGAGCCAGACTGAGGGATTATTTCATCTAGGAAACTATGATTCTAGAGGTAGTTACTTCTGATGATAGAGACCCATTCAACATTAGCATTAGTGAAGATATTTTAATCCTTCTTAGCAATAAGGGCTAAATTCATCATATCAATCCTTTTGAAAAAAAAGACCTCCTTGAGCTTTGGGGATGCAAAATTTATCCCATGCCACTAGATGAAATGTTTTCTTGTTATCAAGGCCAGACCAAATGAATCTCTTTTGTATTTTCTCAATTTTGGTATGTATTGAATTAGGGGCTTTGAAAATGGATAAAAAGTAGATAAGTATGCTTTGGAGGTAAGCATGAACCAGGTTAGCTTTGGCAGCTTAACTCAAGAGTGCTCCTTTCCATCCGACCATATTCTTAAGGAGTTTGTGAATGAAATTGTTCCACATGCTTTTAGAAGGGATGTCGATGAACATAGGAAGATCCAAGTATGAATATGGGATGTTATCAATGATACAATGGAGGATTATGGCTATATTTAGCGATCAACCTATAGAAGTGTTGATCAAGAATATTTTTCTTTTGGTTTAGTTGATAGATTGACCGACGACCTACTCATAGAGGTTGAGGATTGTCTTGATGGATTGGGCTTCATCTACAAATACAAGAGTGGCTAGGATAGTGTCATCAAAAAATTATTGGTGAGTGATGGGTCATAACAAATAGGTGAGTTTGATGTCTAAAATAGCCCCAAGAGAGAAAGTTGCTTTAAGGGTTATCCCTAGGGACTCATCCAAGATGATGAACAAGTAGGGTGATAGGGATTCCCCTTGACTAAGACCTTTAGCACTCCTAAAGTAGTCAATGGATGAACCATTGAAAATGATAGAAAACCATGCAAAAGAAATGTAGGATTTTATGAGGACAACCTACTGGAGGTGGAAGCCAAAATTAAGGAGGACAACAAAAATGAAGTCCCATAAAACTCTATCAAAGGCTTTGTTCATATCAAGCTTAAGGAGGAATATAGACTTTTGACTGCAAGAGACAGAGTGCATGAGCTCATAAATTGTGATGACTCCATCAGTGACAGATCTACCATGGATAGTGATGCCCTAACAGGGGAAATGATGAGTGGGAGGGCCTCCTTCATTCTGGTGGTCAAAACTTTGGTTAGAATTTTGTAAAGGATATTTCAGAGGCTAATGGGATGGTATTCAAAGATGATCTGTAATCAACACATTTGGGGATGAGCGCTAGAAATGTAGAATTGATGTCCCGAGGGATAAAATGGGATCTTTGGACATCTTGGAGAGTTGAACAAACATACCTTCCCATAGTATCCTAGAAGCATGGGAAGAATGAGGGGAAGCTGTTAGGACCAAGAGCATTATCAGCCTGCATGGAAAATAGGGTGTCCTTAATTTTTTTAGGAGAAAAGGGCTGGAGGAGACAAAGGTTCAACTCAGGGGGATGAGGTTGGGGATGTGGTGGAGTAGGGGATGCTGAGAGTGGTTGGGCCTTGGGTTAGCAAAGGACAAAAATTATTAGAAATGTTTTACCACTTCAACTCTTATCTCCTGGATGTTACACGTGATAGTACCGTTGCTTCTCACCAATTCTTTAATTTTGTTGGAACTACGATGCTTAAGGGTTGTAGCATGAAATAACTTGGTGTTTACATATCCCTTTTTTAACCATACCACCCTAGAATTTTATCTCCAAAAAGTCTCTTCTTTGGTGAGGATGTTGTGATAGTCAGCTAGGAGTTTGCGTTCCTCTTCCCTGGTTCTACTATTCATGGTTCCTTGTTGGATACTATTTTTGATGATATGTAGCCTTTCTTTTATAGATTTATTGTTTTCAAAGATGTTACCACAATTATACCTATTCCACACCTTGAGATTGATTTTAATGAAATGGATTTTTTTGGCAATTTGAGTGATGGGGGGTCATGATAAGGGATGATTCCACCACTCATTGATGTGATCCCTGAGCTCTGTGTGATGGGTCCATATAGCTTCAAATCTGAAAGGAGATTTAAAATCAAGATTTTGGTTGAGCCCTTCAAATACTAGGGGGTTGTGATCAGATCCAATTTTGGGTAGGTACTGGAGAGTTGCATCCCCAAACCAGTGAAATACTTCCTTGGACAGTAAGAACCTATCAATTCTAATATAAATGTGTTGGGATCCAATACTTCTATTGCTCCAAGTGTAGTTAGATTTCTTAATGTGGACATCAATAAGTTCATTAGAATTGAAACTCATTAAAGTCTTCATATTTCTTTGTGGATATGGTAGTTCCTTATCTTTTCTGAGAAGGGTAAAGAGGGGAATTGAAGTCTCTAGAAATTATCCAAGGATGGCTTGAGAAGATGCTTCTCATTTAAGTGAGGGTTTTCCAGAGGCCATTCCATCCTTGGAAAGTATTCGGGGCATAAATATTTGATAGGACCCAATTGAATTTGTGCTCTTTGTTGTAGAATAGAATATTTATGACCCTATTAGAGGATGAAAGGAGTCTTCCTTCAATATTTTTGGGATCCCATAGACATAATAGTCCTCCTACTATACCATGAGATGGACTGGTAATAAAATGTCTGTTTACCCAAATAATTCCTACAGTTTTCTCAGTGTTACTTTCATCAAGCTTGGTTTATTGACACATGAGAATGGAGGGTTTGACTTCTTTTCTTAGGGTGACTACTAGCCTTTTCTTAGTAGAGTATTTGAGGCCTCTCATATTCCATGAGAGGACTTTCATTTTTTATTCTTTTTTAGTTGATTTTTTTCCACCTCTACCTTGTTAAGAGAGGTTTTCAATTCTTTTTGTTTCATCCATGAGTTGCTCTGATAGGGATGCGAAGAGGGTTATTTGGATGCCATTCACTATGTCATCCTCAATGCTCTACTTCATTTACTCATTGATGGAAGGTATCGCCCTTTTCTTGTCACTACCAACATCAATGGGTGCTTTTTGATAGCTTCTAGTATGCTTGGGGATAAGAGATGATGGGAACGAGAATCCCTTAGGATTAGAAGGGCTAGGGAGGTCAGACTTAGCAGGTTAGGGAGCATAGGGGTTAGGGTGGGTGGGATTGTGTGGGGGATGGGAGAAGCTTTTCATGATGGACTAATGAGGGGCAAGGGAAGTGGATCTATATATGAATGGGGATGAGGGTGGGTGTGGGGGCATCAAGGATAGGGTTGGGGAGGGAGAACTTGGGTGGGGGACTGGAGAAGCCTTTTGGGATGGACAGGTGAGGGGGAGGGGATGAGGGTTCAAATATGATTTGGGATGAGAGTGGTGGGAATTAGGAATAGGGTGGGGATAGGAATCAGCTTGGAATAAAGCAAGCTCAGCCTCTGGGTCATGGTCAAAAGGGTCTAGGTCATTTGATTCAGATAAAATGCAAAAGTGGTTAGGAAATGTGAAGAGGGAGAATAGCTGATCTTGGGAGCACTCATAGAATGGGGTTGTAATTTGTTTATATTTTTTAGGAGTGGGAGGAATGTGAGGTTGCTTGTGAGTAGTTAGAGGTCCCTGAGAATTTGGGGGCTTGTGAGCAATCAGAGGTCTATGAGCAACACTAGAGCCGGTGAGATTACTCTTGGGCAGAGGAGGGGTAGACTTAGGAAGTCTAGAACCAAGGTTCTTAGGGTACCCAAAATATTTCTTTGAGGTCTCATTTGGAGGCTTGAGATTGGGGCATTAGGCCCTTAGATGACCTTGGGTATGGCATTCGACAAAAAATGCTAGTTTTTTCTCATATTTAATAACTTGGCACCTATTGTAGGAACCATAGATCAAGTTGACATGAGTGGGAAGCTCAGAATCGATATTGGAATTGATGCAAATTCAAGCATAGATCATATTTCTTCTAGCATTGGTTGTTGGGTCTATGACAACGATTTCACCAAAGGTGTGGGAAATCCATCAACAAATAGGTTAATGCCAAAAATGGGAAGGGAGGCTAGGGAGGTAGACCCATATGGGTTCTATGTTAATGGATTGCGATTTAGGGTCAAAATACTCTGCTCATATTCTCAAGAAGAGACTCCTCCTTCCAAAAAACTAGGGACCTCTAGTTAGGATGCGGCTAGCATATTTCGTGTTGTTGAGGCGAATTTGGAAGAAGCCTCTAGGCCAAGAAATCAATTCCATGCTACCTCTAGGACACCATTTGGTGCAGGCCCATTTTTGAATGGATTCCATATCTTGCCTACCTCCAAAAAATTTCTCAATCAATGACATAGTGTCCATGGAAACAATGTTCGCCATATGGCTTTCTGGGATGACGAGATCTTTATCTTTAGGAATCAATGGATTACTTTGGGAAGAAGAGATATTGAAGCTGAATCCATTTCAAACTTTGTTGACAAAGGAGGATGGGGGATTCCCACCAAGACCAACAATATCAGAAGTCTTATCAGGGGAGAAAGGTCCTGAAGTAGGACAACCTGATAGAGAGGGCCCATCATTTTTTGCACTTCCAAATATCTTATCAATATTATTATAGGGTATTTCAAATCTTATGAAGTCAAGGCTTCTATCGGGGGCTAATGAGACCCAAATAAATCCACATCGACATCATAGGTATCACCTCCATCCCCGGGATCATCTTTCGTCACGTTCATACGCACAGGAATTTAAAATTTTCCTCCTACTGTTGACCTCTCCATGTTATCTTTCAATCTATCTTTAACACTCTATTTATTGTTCAGCGATATAGATAATATGATTAAACCTCATTCACTTAAATATTTTATTGAGAAAATTTATTCTTATTTTTCATATGAGTCAATGTTGAATATATTGTAACCTTATAATGGTTAAAAGTTACCTTTAATTTCTAATATTTTTATAATATGATGATATTAGAATATTCTTTAATATGTTAGGCCCATTTGTAATAAAAATATCAACAAAAATGCACCATCTCATACATTTTTAAGTACGATGGATGATATTTGAGATCATATGACCTACACCTAGGAAAATAGATTTTTTAAAAGAAAGGAGGTTATGTAAATGAAATATGATTCTTTCATAGTATATCAAACTTAGGAGTCAGTTCCCTTAAGGAAAAAAAACTATTAGTTTCAAATAGGTCTATAAGCATAAAATTGATGAGAATTGTCAAATTGAGAAGCACAAGGATCACCTTATTGATAAGGGGTTCTAGGAAAAGTAGGGAATTGACTAGATAAATACTTTTATCATTCATTTTAACATGGAATCCATCCTCATCATAATCCCATTATTGTTTTTTTGTGATGGTAGGTTCTTCAAATGGATGGCAAAATCACATTTCTCCATTGAAACCTTGATGAGATCTACATGTAATGACATACCTAAAGTTTACTAGGATCCACATACAATAGTAGTTCCTAGACTTAGGAAGTCTTTATATGTGAAAAAACTATCTTGTACATGATGTGAGAGAAATATTTTTTCTTTCATAGTTGTGGGTTTTATAATACAATGTGTAGCATGGTGTTTACATTAAGCATCATGATTGTTATATTCTTATTCTTATGATTTATGTTAATGATTTTATTACTATTGAAAATCAATTTTCCATGACTTGGGTTATGAAACTTCATCAATCCTTTTAGATGATATGATTAGGCCTACATTATTGTTTTTAGGTATTTATATAGTTTGGTATTTTTAAAGGATCTCCCCAACTTGATTATATTATGTATATGATCTATTATAGTTTTTTTCAAAAGAGTGTTATAATCCAACTCACATACTTTTTACCTTTGAGTTAAAGCTATATGCTAATTATTCTACTTTATTATTGAAGTATGCTATAAAAGTCTTTAGTGAGAATCTATATTTACTTATAATAAAGTATTTAGTAAATACTATGGCTACATGAATATAGACGAGGTAAATATAGATTCCTCCTTTATTATAGGCAGGCCCATCGTTTGAAGCGCATAGTTGACAAGTTGCAGTGCTGATTCAAAATTTTAGGATCTGGCCTTACTCCTTACACAAAAAATTATGGCGTAGGATAGAAAAATATATAGATTGTTGATACTAGCTGAGGATAATTCCAGAGGCTACAAAGAAAAACCATAGATTGTTGAATAGTTGTCCATGAATACACAAATAGAAGAGAAATCGGCAATCAAAATAAAACAAGAGAATGAGTCCAATACGGTAAATATTATGATTACAGTAGATGAGAGCGAAGAGAGTATGCGTGCTTGTCAATGGTCTTGTACCCGCCTCTTGGTTGACCAGAACGATATCTGCCATTCGTATAACTTCATAGTTCTTCACATTCAACCGTCGATTTGTGCTCTTGCTGGCCCCGGTAAGCTGACTCCATTTCCATACTCATTTTTTGTAGGTGTTCAGGTGTTCAAGATGGTGTTATATTGTATATTGATTAATTTTTAGTTATGGTGGGTGTGGTATCATGCAGCTTATATATTGAGCAGCGATGTGTTTTATCTTCTTGAATTGGATGCAAAGAGGTCCACCCAAAAGATATTGAAGAAAGATTTGGATATTTGTGAATATTACAATGTAAAGGTAGGGATCCGTGTTATAATTAGGGATCCCAAGAAGGTCATCTATGAAGCTTCTCATAATTTGGGAGCACATTTCCTAGTAATGGGTAGCCATGGGTATGGTTCTTGTATCAGACATTACTTTTTATACTTGCCTCTCTGCCTTTGATTCTTAGGCCGAATGAAAAATAATAATGACTCGTGTTGCTTTTTTTCCTGATCACTTGCAGACTGTTCAAAGGAAGTTTGAGTGATTAATGTACTTGGAATGCTATGTGCCCAGTTGTTGTAAATAAAAAAGTTTATAATGATTGAGAAAAAAATGGTTTCATCGTTGTCTTGGCGAGGTTACGTGATGCTTATTTGGATCATTTTGTAAATTATATCTAGCCCAACCTATTGATGGTAAGGGTAAAATTTCAGCTTCCGAATTTCGATTGATCGAATCTTCCGCTCCAGGTATTATTTCGAGACGTTCTATATATGAACCTCTTCAAACGGGTCTTATTGCTATTGATTCTATGATCCCCATAGGACGTGGTCAGCGAGAATTAATTATTGGGGACAGACAGACTGGCAAGACAGCAGTAGCTACAGATACGATTATCAATCAAAAGGGTCAAAATGTAATGTATGTTTATGTAGTTATTGGTAAAAAAAATTCTTCTAAACTAGTTTAATTTAATATGTATTATGAAGTTATTGGTCAAAAATTTTCTTCTAAATTAGTTTAGGTAGTTAATACATCTCAAGAGTGTGTTGCAATGAAATATGCAAATGTGGTAGCAAAAAAATGTGGATTCTCTTGGTGTATTATAATATCTTGCTCCTTATACAAGAGTAACTTGAGAAACTTTAAGAGAATACTTCATGTATAAAGAACAACATACATTAATAATTTATGATGATCTCTCCAAACAAGCACAAGCTTATCGACAAATGTCTCTTCTATTAAGAAGACCACCTGAATTAAAGCTATAATGTCTTATTTATTAGCTATAACATCTTGTGCATAACACCTATACCTTCAATGTGAGTAGTACAAATCTTTATATTTCTTTTATATTTGTGTTTTATATTCTTATTCCCCTTCTAATTAGTTGAATATATTTTAGATTGATACCAATAAGATCATCTTGTTGCTTAACCCATTGAACTTGATAGTTTTATATTTATAAATGTAAACATAAAATCAAATCATGTGACTTATCAACCTATAATGTGATTAGGAAAATAAGCTAAATACTTCATTTTTTGCAAAAATAATATTCAAAAGTTTAATCAATGTGTACCAAGTGAAAATATTGAAGTAGTTGGAGGGAAATTAGTCTTTTTATTTCTTTTATGTTTTCAAATTTTGTGGTTATAAAGAGGGCCTCATATAAAATCATATCTCTACCAAATAAAATTACTTTGATAGTTTTCAAATTAGATAATTTTTATGTATGATAGTAGTTCACTATCTATTTTGCTACAAAAAATGATGCAATGTGTTAAGTCCTAAAGAATAATTAAGTACCAATCACCATTTTTGATGTGAAGAATTATGTTGCATAAAATATAATGTCAAGATCTTATTTGGAGTAAAGGGTTTATGAATGTATAGGAAAAAGAATAATATGGACTCTATAAATACTATTAGAAATCAAAATATTGTATGGAAAATGAAGAACAAATTTTAGAGGCTTATTGATATGTGATTGGATAGAAAGTTGAACCTATATCCAAGATCAAAAGTATCCTACTATAGAATGGAATAAATACAAGGAGTTATTTTATAAGGTCTACACCATATAAGTAAGCTAATTAGAATTCAATGATTCCAGGGTTATGCACAACGGTGAATATTCGTCATTTTAGTGAATATTAGTATTTTTGAAAATTCAAATTTACGAATTTGGGGGACCTGAACGTCGACCCTTTAGCCAAAAAATTTTGGGACAAAATTTTTTTAAGTGTCGGTTCGTCGTGCATTGATAATAGTATCACGTATATTTTTAAAAATTAACCAACAATCCTGCCTAAATAGAGGTCTCTTTTTGCTATAAATTTTTTAAATTATCCCACCCAACTCACCAAGTATACCACTACATATAATTAACACCCTAGGGATACTTTTTCATTTTTGGACCTTGTTCTACACTCGACGAATATATTGACCCATTTCTACACAAGACCGGACCCATTTTAGCACCAGACAAGATCATACCCATTTCTGCACTAGATCAAACCCTGTTCTGCAATAGACCGGACCAATTTCAGCACCTAACAAGACTGAACCAATTTCGACACAAGATCAAACCTATTATATATCAAGCCAGACCCTATTCTGCACCAAGAAAAACCTTGTTTCATACCATATAATATCGGACGCATTTTTGCATAAGACCATACCTTGTTTTGCACCAGGCTAGACCCTATTTTGCACCAGGCCAGACCCTATTCTACACTAGATAATATTGGAACTATTTTTACACAGGACTAGACCCTATTCTACACTACGCTAGACCTTGTTTTACACCAGGCTAGACCCTATTCTACACCAGGTCGGACCCTATTCTACACTAGATAAGATCGAAATCTATTCTACATAGGACTAGACCCTGTTTTGCACTAGGTTGATTTACAGACCTCTTTTTGCACCAGGATGATTTTTGGACCCTGTTATACTTTTGGACTAACTGTTGGACTCTATTCCATATCAAAATAGACTACTAGACTATGTTCTCCATCAGGTTCTCTGTCACTGCTCTATTTGCCATGTTTTTCTCTATTTTTCCATATTTTGCATGTTGTTCCCTATTTTCCTCTTTTTGTTAAAACTCTTTGATTATTTGTTTCTATTTAGATTTTCTTTTCTATTATAATATTATGAATAGGTGAACACTTTGGTTCTTTAAAGACATTGTGATGCTTTGTTTCTTTGAATACATTATGATTCTCTATTTCTAGTCCATTTTATACTATAATTTGATATTTTTTGACATGTATCTTTAATTATTTTTCAATCTTGTTCTACACTAGATCAATATCCAAGTCATGTTCTACATCCGGATGGTCATTGCTCTATTCCCATATTTTTCTCTATTTTACCCTATTCTACATGTTTTCCCCTATTTTCTCTCTTTTTGTTAAAACTCTTTGATTCTCTATTTCTATTCAAATTTGTTTTTTTGTTATAAGATTATACATAGGTAAATGCTTTGGTTATCTAAAGACATAGTGATGCTCTATTTCTCTAAAGACATTGTGATTCTCATTTCTAGTCCATTTTGTACTATAATCTGATATTTTTTGACATATGTATAATTATTTTTTGCATAGATAATTTTTTTCTTAAATTGATTTTAATTTGTATGTTAATTTGTTTTGTGCTCTTATTAGTTACAAGTGCTATCACCAGAAAATGGACTAGTGACATAAACTGATAAAATCACAATAAAGCATGATAGAAAACAAGTATGTACTTTCTACTAGCCAGCCATTTGTTTATTCTATTTATAATATTATATTGAGGCCAAACCAAAGTACGACCTCTTCAACATTTTATTACTTTTCGAAATTGAAAAAAAAATTCTTTACAAGTAAAATGTCACCTATTGGTGATGGAAATAAGGGGGCCAAATCTTCTACTAAAAAGAGTATCCTCAAATATTTTAGCCAAATTTTGAAATACAACGAGCCAACGACATCAATGCAAAATCAAGGTGCAAATAATTTTTTACTTTTGAACATTTAGTTGTATATTTTGTAATTAATTTAAATAATACTTTCTTCCTCAAATAATTAATTCTTAGTATGTGCTTGACGATATGAATATTTTTTCTGTTTTTAAGTTTCTTTTCTAACTTTGTTTAATACAAGAATGATAACAAGTATTATGGTATGCTACTATGCAAAACACCCTGTCAACCCTGATATACCTTAACTTGAAGATATTCCCCAGCAAGAGATACCTTCTAATGAAAATCCTCTTAACAATGACATCCAACAAATACTTGAAGAAAACCCTAAAAATAACATATCAATTGAAAATGAAAGTGATAAATCAAATACCTTACAAACTTCTTTTGAATATTCAAGCTAAAATTTTAAAAAGATAAAAGCATCTAACTGGATTATTGGAAGGGTATTTAAGAAAGAATGGGTAGAAAAATTTCCCTGGATTGAGCGTGTCCTGACTGAGGACAACCAAATCAATCAAAAGAAATGTAGATGCAAAATTTGTAGTTGGATACTTAATAAGGATCACAGACTACAAAATAAGATAGATACAATAGAAAAAAATGTTGGTAAAGCTTATGTAAAAGTTACAAGAAGTAATGGTGAAGTTAGTGAAGAAGTTAGGTGAAAGGATGCTTCATAATGTATGCATGTTAGATATGTAATAGAATATAACAATCACTTAAAGCAACAACAATTTATTGTTGATAGATATAGAACGATTGTAGCCCAATTTCATAAAATTCACAAGACCACCTTAGCTTCAAAAAGTTTGTAGTTTATCGTTGTATATAGTATTATCAAGAAAGGTAGACTCATGTCTGATTTTGTTGACTATAAGCACCTATTACAACTAGCTAATGTGCAAAACATTTCTAATTTCCATTGGTCAGATCGAAGTGGTTGGGAAATGGTAATATATCTATCATTAGTTGATATGGAAGACATGAGAGAGCAAGTAAAACTTTTTATATTCATTTCACTTTCTATTGATGAGGTGACAGCTATGGAAAACACATCCTAGATTTGCATGCATGTGTAGACATTTCAAAATCATATAGGAAGGCCTAGTTTGCTCGGATTAAATAAGATGGTGGAAAGTTCAAATGCAGAAAACATCTATAATGTTGTTGTGATTAGTTTAAATGATATTGTAAAAATGAATGATATTTTAAAAATGAATAATATAGACATAGCAATAAAGTTAATATACGTTGGAGATGATGGTGCTGCTATTATGTAAGGACACATAATTGGTCTTTGTATTCGAATCCAAACCATAGTTGCCCCATATATGATTCCTATTCATTGTATAGCTCATAGAGTGAATCTTGCGTATAAAATCATGAGCACATTTGCAAATATTGGTAGAGTGGAAGACTTCATTCGTGAAATACATTCTTATTTCTCATGCAACCCAAAAAGGTTTGCAAAGTTTCAACAGTTTGCACTAGGAGTTATAGAAGAATTTTTTTTATTAAAAGATGTGGATACAAGATGGATTTCATTGTATCAACCTACTCATAGATTTTTTACAAAATATCAATCATTAACGGGGTTTATGCATGCAAATCATAAGATAGTTGATAAGGTAAAATATTTGTTGTTCCGTTTGAATGACATGGAAACCCCTTTGACCTTATGGTATTCTTCTAATGCCACAAGAAATAAATAGATTAATTAAACTTACACAAAAGAGATACATCTATATCATTGATTTCATGAGGATGAGAAAACAAATATGTGTGCTTATTGATAAGTTATATGTGTCTAAAGCAAATTTTATAGATCCCTTATTTGATAGTTGGAATACATTGACAAACATGAACAATCCATAAAGTTTTTAGAATTTTAACATCATTGATCATCTTTGTATTAATGTTCATGGAAATTTGATAGCACTTTATTGTTATGAAATACAATCGTGTATAGTTGTGGATGATTTTGAATAAGTTCATGTAACACACAATAGATTTCATGTTGTTTTAACCAAAACTAAGACAAATTTGTCAAAAATAGTAAAATCTTTGACAAGTGAGATGAGAGAACAGTTTCAGAGAGATGAGTTGCTTGAGGTCATGGGTGTGGTTAACCCCATATTTTGGGGTCCTTGTACTAGATACAATTATGCAAATGAGTTGTTTATTAAATATATGGGCATCCTAATTAACCATTTTAGTAAGAGTGTGGAATTCAATGGTGTTGAAATCAAAGGTATACTCAACAAATATCTTTTGAAATAAAAGTCATCATATTTTGGAAGAACGATGGTTGAGAAAACATCACTTATGACTATCGTCCATGAGAGTGGTTCCACTGCACATTTGTGGCAAAAATTGTATTCAAGTACTATCTTACAAGATATGATAAGTAAATATTTTTATTTATATGAATTATTTGAAACAATGATTTTAGGGTCTGTGGAAGATGAGAGAGTTTTTAGTGTACTATCTTTTGTTAAATCTAATCTTTGCAACATGCTTGAAAAAAATTTAGAAAATTGTTTAAGAATTTATGTATCATCATATTAGTTGTAAAAATTTCCGTATGACAGAGAATTGGCATACTGGAATTCCCTTGCAGGCAGAAGGGGTATCACGAATATGATCGATAAGGACGATGATGATATTTTTAGTGATCAAATGGTGGAGACACAAATATTTGCTATGCGTAATAATGATTCTGGACAAGATGATATGTTTTAGCTTCCTAAATTCTAATTATTCCATGATTTCATGGACATTGATAAACATGAATTTATTTGATAGAAGATTTCACAATTAGATTTATAAGATTTCAAAAAGTTTATTTATTCATAAATTATATGTTTTATATCACATTGTTGTTTTATAAATTGCATGTTTTATATCACATTGTGGTTTTACAAATTGTATGTTTTATATAATAGTGTCTCAACTACCTTCATTGATAAATCTTTATGTTTAATGTTTTAAATCATAGTAATGGTATATTATTGTTGATGTATTTATGTTAAACAACAATAACTTTAGGATTTATTTTAGTTCATGAGATCAGGGTTATGCATAGTGGCTATTTTCGTAAAATTGGCTAAAATTTGGATTTTCAAAATTTGGAATTGGCTAATATTTGGGACCCTTGACTAGGGTCCATTAGCCAAAAAATTCTGGGTGCAATTTTTTTTTGGGTCGATTCGCCCCAATTTTATAATAATTTGACCATTTTAAGTTTAAATTTTCAACATTGCCCCTAATAATAGTGAACCTTCTACATGTGTTTCGAAACTATTCACCTGGATTTTGAAACCGATTCGCCAAATTTTTATAAATATATTTTGGGGCCGACCCCTTACGCATAACCCTACATGAGATATTAAAAGATGCGTGGTTTGCATGAAGATCTACGATCTTATCTATGATGCTTAAGATCATTTTTTTGGTTTATTTTAGTTTAGGATCTATTATAGTCCGTTTCAGTTTCGGATCTATTATAGTTTGAGATCTTAAAGATGCTTGGTTTTCATAAAGATATATGATGTTATCTATGATGCTTTTGTTGTTTGAGATGAACATAGTAAACAATATTGGCCAGAAATAAACTAAAATAGCAACACAAATTTATAAATACAAGCAACCTTTGAATCATAGAAGACACAAAATGAGAAAATGTCTTTTTCATTAATTCAAATAGAAATATATTACATCGTACAAAATTGTTGACTACAATCAACTTGAAAGCATTTTATATTGTTAAACATTTGATTGGGGGTTTTTTGCTTCAATATCAGTTGGAGTTGCCTTTTATTTTCCTTTATCTGCTTCCATGACACCCTCTTCTAGTAGTGCTCCAAATTTGACTAGGTTTTAACGTACTTTCACAATACTCCCCACCAATGCTACTTCTTCTTTTTTTGGATCTTCGAGTATTTTTGGAAGCAATTCTTTTGATTTCTATTACTCTAGTATACAGTTTAGATCTTCATTGATATTATCCCTGATATATTTTATTAAATGATTATTCTTCGCTATTTTTTTTTACATTTTCTTTTACTTTTCCATTGCATTATACAAAAATGTCTTCGCCCTATTTATATTGAAGTCCATTCTCTTAACTTGTCTTTTAAAGTTATCAAAATTTGATTGCAAAAAGAAATTGAAAACATAATTCAAAATAATTATATGAAAATTATTACATATTTTAAAGAAATATAAAAATTTAACTACAATAGAAAATTGAAACATAAAAAACTTTTCTTACCTCAACCAAATCCCTTACAGTCTCAGCATCTGCAACTTTGTCCTTATCAAAAGTCCAATGGTTATAAAAATCTTGGGCTTCAGTATTAATGTTATCTAATATACCGACCACAAAAGTTAAAATATCATCATCATAAATAAAATTAGACTTCACTGGTCTTGATGTGGCTTGTTGTAGCATGCCACAAATCTTTTCTGGTTCATACTGAACCAAAGAATAAATAGAATCTATTTTGTATAATTCTTAAATCGGGCATTAATTTCTCTTATAAGGACTTTGGCCCAATATTTCCAATCCTTCATCTCTTGCAAATCTCTAAGCATGATCTGTTTAATGGTTGCTTCAGTATTCTCAATAATTAATACATTTTCATCAAAATTTACAATATCATCCTCAATTTGAGGACCCTGAGGATGAGGGTTGTTTCCTTGAGATGATGGCAACGATGTCTAGTCAATTGCAAGGGCTTATCTTTGTTCTAATTCAAATTTTGGATCATGAAGCACATACATTGTTTTAAAGCCTAAAATATTACCCTATAAAATAAAATCATCATCGATTTGGATATTATCCAATCCCACGATTAAAATTTTTGGTGCCTATGAATTTGTGTTAAATGTAAAATATGACCACCCATACCCAAAACTTGGTTCTGGCCCCTGTGATCTATGTGAGAATATATGCCTAGAACTTGGTGCTGGTCCCTACGATCTCTGTGAAAACAATTGTTTTCTAATGCGTATGGCCCCACATTTTCATAAGTTGTGCCTATCATTGATGTGGTGGAAGTGATGGTTGTGGTGCAAGTGGTGGCTATGATGGAGGTGGTGGCGGTATATGGACTCTCATTTTTATATTTTTACTTGTCGTTGAACTTGAGAATCGACTCAAAATAGTCAAAAATATTTTGTTATAAATTTTTAGAAAATAAAATAGAAAAAAAATCTTAATTTAATTTAAATACACTGATTTACCTGAAGATGATGATATTTGTTAAATTTGGGTTCCAATGGGTGAAGGGTTGACTGTACTAGATTTAGCCTACACATTTTGTGCATACCTAGGTGTATGAGAACCCCCAAGAGAAGTAGCTTACCTAGAAAATTTATATAGCCTTTACAATGATGTCGCTTCTGATCTAGTATCTTCATAATCAACAGTTTTTTCTGGCATGTAACCCCTATTGGCAACATCCTATTTATTCTTTGTAATGGTTGCCCTACCTTGCATTTAGATGAAAAGAAAAATTAAAAAGAAAATGTGATAAAATATAAAATAGTATTTCATGGTCAAAGATGGACTTATCACCTTCAATTCCTCTATTGTCATTGCAATAGCTTGTAGTGTTGCATGCACTAAATTTGGTATAGGAGTAGTTTGCAAATTATGATAACACTCATAATAAAGTGCTAAAATATTATTAATGATTCCCACAATGGGATGTGTCTTTCTGGTTTGCATTTGTACGCCATGTAACTCAACCTTGATTTGGTCCAAAATATATGTGCACCAATCGAACCTTTGATGCTTCTCATAGTGAACAACATAGGCCAGTATCCAAAAAAAAAAATTGGTCTTCCAAGAAGAATTAGTATTGCCTAGAAGAACTCGATAATGGCCTTCAGAGTTGCATGGTTAACATCGCTGATTGTTAACCCTCTTTTTGACTTGGCGGCGAAAGCTGCAAAAACAAAATTAGATGACAATTTACAAATTTAAAACTTTGAACATTAATAGAATATAAATAACAAGAATTATACCTACCAAATATTTTGATCCCAGACCGTATGTTGTTTTGAGGTATTCTTTGTCATATAGAGTTATTTGAAACCTCGTTGACACTTGAGGACAATCATTGAAAGGAAGAATTATCAATATGTTAATATCTGTTGGCGTGATGGTGAAAACTGGATTTCTATTTTATAATTTCATTTTGACTGTAGCCCTCTCATGGTCGTAACTGGCTATGATATGTTGCAGGAGGACTTCATCAGTTTTGAATTGTGGTATTGAAACCAAGGTTTTCAATCCTACATCATCTATCCATGAAAATTATGTACCTAGGGTTGTTAGTAAATCTAAAATTAATCTGCAAGAAAGGTTCTTGAACTTTGGTATAGGGGTGGAAGTAGTGGCCATTTCAATAAGTTGGAAGTAGAATAAATTGGATTATGAAACAGAATGTTGCTTGTAATGGTTACTTCTTGTTGGATGTAGTCATAGAAGCAAAATGAAAAAATGATTGTTAATGCCCTTTTATAGACAAAAGAGACGGGGTTGACACATGGTAGCATTGTATTGGATATGTAGTGCGGTTGACTGAACATGTGACATGTGGTAGTCGATAAAAAGGGGAAAGTTTTCAAATTTAGAACTTTATCTGCATTTGAACCATATTCTGCATGAGGCCCCAACACCAGACCTTATTCTGCATCAGGCCCAAGATTGAAGTAAATTCTGCATCAAGACCGATACCGGACAACATTTTACATCAGGGATACTGGACCTTATTTTGCATGAGATACTATACTAGACCATATTCTGCATTCGATTTAATACCGTTCCACAATATGCATTTGGTCCTAAACCAAACCATTTTTTGTACCCAATCTTATGTTGGACCAAATTTTGCATCAGGCTCGATACTAGATCATATTCTATATCCAGTCTGATACCAAACCTTATTCTGCATTAGGCTCGATACAGAACAATACACTGCATTAGGCTAGACCATATTTTGCATTTGAGCTTATATCGAACCACACATTGCATCAATCTGGACCATATTCTACATCCAGTCCCATACCGGACCACTTTCTACATTCAGGTCCATACCGAACCACATTCTGCATCCAAAAAAATATTAGACCATATTTTGCATCCAGATAAATACCGAACCATATTCTGCATCTGGACCAACACCGGACCATATTCTACATCTAGTATGAGACCGGATCATATTCTGAATTTGATTTGATACTGGATCATGATTTGTCACTTATCCATCATCACTGAAACTCGTTTTCCACCTAGTCCGGTTAGAATTTTGAAATTCACCATTTTAAAAAAAAAATTAAGTTAAGGCAAGTCACCATGTTCTCGTACATGAAGTTGGCTAGGATTTGCTAGGGTTTTACAACAGATTCACCATTTTTTTACAAGTATGTTTCGGGTCCGACCCCTTATGCATAACCCTAAATGTTTTCATATTGAAGTGAGGGAACATCAATAGAGTAGAAAATAACATTAATTATTGATGTCAAACTTAATGTAAGTACCAAAGGATAAAATTGATCATGTCAATATTATCCTTAGTATTATTTGTATTATGTATGAAATTTTTATCATATTATTTGATGTGTTTTGTACATATTTTAAAAAACATCTAATATTGAGTCTTGATGAAATCTTCACTAATTTTATTTAAAATTAGGTGACTTGCAAGAATTTGAAACAAGTTAAACTTTAGTACCAATGACATTCAAATAAGGTTCCTAGTCAATATATAAAAATTCTAAACCTAATAATTTTGAGCATTCAAATAAGAACTAAAAATATATTTTATGAGTATTTTAAAAGGCATAAAGTAAATATTTATAATATTAAAAATATGGCTCTAATATTCAATGGAGAAAAACTTCTTGCTATAGACAGTCTGGAAAATATATGTCTCTCTGGTTAGTTGATAAGCATTGGAAGTGGATTCAACTTGGGGAAACCTTTAAATTATTGGGTATTCCTTTTGTTTTTTTGGGTTCTCCTACCCGTTTGTGGGATTATGTTGTTCAAAATGTTGAGAAGAAGCTTTTGTACTAGTGTACCAAAAAATTATCCTTAGCTGGCAAGTTTTAGATTTATTCCAAGGTATTGACCTCTATTCATGTGTATTACTCTTCTTGTTGGGTCCCTTCCAAGACTTGTTATGCCAAATTGGAGAAGTTGCTTCGAGATTTTATGTGGTCCAATGTTGTTGGTAAGAAGGGATTTCATAGGGTGGCTTGGGATATTTGTTGTCTTCCTAAAAAAATTGGAGGAATGGGATTGTTTGACTGTCAGCGACAAGGCTTTTCCCTTTGTGCTAAATGGATTGTGAGAGCTTTACAGGAAGAGGAAGCCTAAAAACTTTTAATTCGTCACTACGTCTCCACGGGGCTTCCTTTTGGTAAGAAAGTGTGGAAAGGGCTTGATTTGCAAACCATTCTTACATCCCCTGTTCCAATAGAGATTTTTGGGTCCTTTGTTATGCAAAGCATTTGGAAGGCCTGGGAAGCCATTAAACCTTGAATTTCTTGGAAAGGTCACAAGGGGAAGCTGTGGGCTTAAAAACCTTTGCTTAATGTCTGGGGGTCTTTGACCATCACTTTGTATGGGACTCCCCTTGCTCAAGTCCAGTGGATACATGCTCAAAAATTTTATAAACGAGGTATTGCTCAATTATCTGATTTCATGGATTTTCATTCAAGGTCTTGGATACCTTGGGAAATTTTTAAGAATTTTTTTGGTTTATCTTCTGCTAATAAGACTACTTATGAGGCTCTTATTGATTCCACTCCTTTTTTTGTTTAGGGTAAAGTTTTTTGATATTATCAGAAACCTTGGTGGACTGATTGGTCTTGGCCCAAATATGTTTCTCTCACCAAGTATAAACCTCATTTGGGATACTCTTGGCTTTCCCCTATTGTGCCTATGGATGAGAAGCTTAATTCTAGGTGGGATGTAGTATCTCTTCAGTCCATATGGAGTCTCAGATTTAATACACTCTAGGCAAAGTATCTTGAACCTAAGAAAGCCTTTTTTGCTTGGAGTTTATTGTTTCAAGGGCTTCCTATTGTTCAACGTCTTAGATATTTGGGTGTGAATGATATTTCCTGTAGATATTGTGGAGTAGATGAGGATGTGCATCATATTTTTTGGTCATGTGTGAGAGCTCAAGAGGCTTGGAAGTGGATTTTCTCTTTTTTCAGACCATATATGACAGGTCCCTATTCTTGGGTGAATATTTTGTTAGGGGATCCACTTTAGTTTTTTGAGAAGCTTATTGCTATGTGGTATATATTTAGAGTGGGGATTATTTTTTATTTGTGGAAAACTCACAATAGAGTGATTTTTAGCCAGCAAGAGCCTTCTACTTTTTATCTTGCTGATAAGCATAAGGTTTTCTATGATTGTTGGCTACAGATTTCAGTGCAAGTAAAAAAAGTGAATATAGAGCTTCATCACTTACGAGACCTTATTGATCATTGGGATGATTATCCTTGAGCAATGAATCATGTTCCTCCAGCCCCTACACAGCAATGATGCATAGTTGATTAGTTGTTTTTTAGGTAGTTCTTTGTTTGGTTTTCTTGTGAACTTATATAAGTTATTTTGGTAGCTTTGCTAGCTGTTTAGCACACAGTTAGTGTGTTGGTTGTGTGCTCAGGGTGTGCTAATTCCACCCACCCTTTTTTGTATGATTAAGCCATTTTAATATAATATTTTTGTCATCCAAAAAAATATGATATCTAATGAATTTCCATGAAAACATAGATGTGATATCTCCGTATTTATTACATAATAGGATGCCAATGATGTTGATATTTATCAACAATATGTTGCAATTAATTCTACTTATTGATATTCCTTCTCTTAGCGATGGATTTTAGATATAATAGCTACGCTAAATATGACCAAATATTAAAATTTTATTTTTAGATATAATGATCAACACAATACGAGGATGTTTATGATTGGTGATGATTTTGCCTTCCATGTTTGTAGATGTGGGTATATAACTATTGTTTTCTCTTGATGATTTTTATTTTAGATTTAGACATTTTAACTTTACTTGTAACGGTGGGATTTGGGTTAGGTCAATAGATGATTGGTAATGGTAATAATTATTTTAAAGTTGTTGGTTTTGGATGTTATGATGTGTTAAGATCAAATGTATAATATTAATGAGGTCCTCTCTCTTTTAACCAAAAAGATATTATTTTTGTGATATCTAAGGCTAATGAAATGATTGAGTATTAGCATCAGTATCTACACCAATTATGTATCCTTGAAGCAAATAAGTTATCTTAATATGGTTTGTTGATTAATCCACATAGTATTATTTGTGAGGGTTGTATTTCAAGGAAGTACCATAATAAATAATTTTAGAAGTGGAGAAATATTCATGCTTCTCTACCTTTAGAGATTTAACATTATGATATTTATGGGCCTATGGCAAAATATTCTCTTTTATTACCATAAGCATTGTCTCTCCACTATTAAATACTAATTTTTACGGGGTTACACCATCAAATCCAAGTACTAGGTTTTTTTGAAATTATATTAAATGAAGGATTTGTAGAAATTCAAAGTGGGACGACGATAGAGTGCTTATAGACTAATGGTAAAAAATAGTGTGTTACTAAAATCTTTAAGGATTATCTCACATATAATTATAAACTTGCAAGAAAACTATTTATTAGAGTCCTTAATATAATGTAGTTAGTAAGTGAAAGATTATAGCCATATTAGAAATGACTAGTTACATGGTGCATCATAAACATATGAAACTCATATTATTAGGTGTAGTATTTTGTGTAGCCTACATTATTAATAGGACACCAACCCATGATGAAAATGTGCAAAGAAAACCCTCATTAGATACCTCAACATTTTGTATTCACTGGCTTAGGAGTACATTCTTAAGAAAAATGGAATAAACTTCATACAAGTATTCATAAATAGAATGGTATGGAGTAATAGTTGAAGGCATATAATTTGTAGTACATAACCACTCTAGATGTTGTCATTGCAAAAGATATTGATTTTGAGAAGATTTATTCCTTAGGATCTTCTACAACTCTTATGACTCTTATTATTAATTATCTTCTATTTTTTGGATCCTTTTGGTCCTTGTATTAAACACCAATTTGTCATTTCTCTTCTAGTCACATGATTATTCTTCCTCCATCCCTAGGTTATTATAACTATGATTGTATCATATTCACTTAATTGAGAGATAGAGATAATATGATTAAACCTCCTTCACTTAAATATTTTATTGAGAAAAATTATTTTTATTTTTCATGTTAATCAATGTTGGATATCCTGTAAGCTTATAATAGTTAGAAGTTGCCTTTAATTTCTAGTATTTTTATATTATGATGATATTGGAATATTCTTTAAGATGTTAAGCCCATTTGTAATAAAAATATCAACAAAAAGACACCATCTCATACGTTGTTAAGTAAGATGGATGATATTGGAGATCATATGACCTACACCTAGGAAAATGGATGTTTTAAAAGAAAGGAGGTTATGTAAATGCAATATGCTTCTTTCATAGTATATCATACTTACGAGTTAGTTCCATTAAGGAAAAAAATAATATTAGTTGCAAATAGGTCTATAAGCACAAAATTGATGAGAATTGTCAAATTGAGAAGCACAAGGATCACCTTATTGATAAGGGGTTCTAGGAAAAGTAGGGAATTGACTAGATAAAGACTTTTATCATTCATTTTAACATGGAATCCATCCTCATCATAATCCATTATTGTTTTTTTGTGATGGTAGGTTCTTCAAATGGATGGCAAAATCACACTTCTCCATTATAACCTTGATGAGATCTACATGTAATGACATACCCAAATTTTACTAGGATGCACATACAATAGTAGTTCCTAGACTTAGGAAGTCTTTATATGTGAAAAAACTATCTTGTACATGATGTGAGATAAATATTTTTTCTTTCATAGTTGTGGGTTTTATAATACAATGTGTAGCATGGTGTTAACATTAAACATCATGATTTTTATATTCTTATTCTTATGATTTATGTTAATGATTTTCTTACTATTGAAAATCAATTTTCCATGACTTGGATTATGAAAATTCATCAATCCTTTGAGATGATAGGAACAGGCCTACAATATTATTTTTAGACATTTATACAGTTTAGTATTCTTTAAGAATTTCCCCAACTTGGTTATATTATGTATTTGATCTATTATAGTTTTTTTCAAAGAAGTGTTATAATCCAACTCACATCCTTTTTACCTTTGGATTAAAGCTATATGCTAACTATTCTACTTTATTATTAAAGTATGCTACAAAAATATTTAACGAAAATCTATATTTACCTCATCTATATTCATGTAGCCATAGTATTTACTATTATTTTATAGCGTATATACATGCAACTACCTCGTGAAATTCAATTGAAAAGTTATATCAAAGGTAAAGTTCACATGGGTATTCACTATTTCATTGAAATTCCCAATTTATTGTAGATATAGTCTAACATAAATTGGGTTGTTCCCAATATAGTCTAACATAAATTAGGTTGATGCCCACCATAAGTATAAGCTAACTTCTAGTTTCTTTTATTCACTTAGTTATAGATCAATTTGTTGATGTTTAAATTAGAATACTACCATATCTTTATCTAAATTGGTAGAATATCATATCTACATGGGTAGAATATCATAGTGGCCATTAGTCCATGAGATATATTTAACTAATATTGGTGGTCATTGACCAATTGAATCCACTTGAAAAAAATCTGTTGAATCAATTCTATAATAATTAGAGTGACAGCCAATTGGTTTGCAACCTAATGAAGTAATGAAGCATTAGTGTATCCAATAAAATGAGATTTGAATATGTACGTACATCACCTTCATTCATGTCAATTTCTTGATTGACTGTATGTCCCTTCGATGGATCGTCTTACGGATAGATTCTCTATTTGTAGCCCCATTCAAAATTAGCAGAAATATCGTGATTTCACTTTTCGGACATGATTAACATTGCTACAGTTAAGTATATTCATCTTAAAGATCATTTTTAACTTATAAGGTGATTCTTATACTATTATTATGATTCAATTATATATATTTTTAAACATTGTTAGAATAGATGCATTATATTATAAATGGTATTTTACCTAGATTTTAGTGACCCTGTGCTAATATTAAAACTTTTAAATATTAAAGCTAATCCAAATTATATAATAATATAAATATAAATTGAAAAAAAAGTTAAGATTGATTCTTTAATACAAATACATGTGATATATATAAGTTTACACACATAATCTAATAAAAAAATTTATAAACAAAATATTTATTAGGGTTTGCTTCAACTATTAAAACTTTTTTAAGGTAGCCAACTACATAAAAGGTTTACTAAATATAACGGGAGGTATATATAAATATAAATGAATAAATAGTGCTTAAGGGCTAGATGGATTGGTAAGAAGTTGGGCACTTATTAAGAGGAGATTTAGGCTATAGGTTCAAACTTGGTGGGCATGCCCAATCCAGGGCAAACGTGTAGTCTGACTGGAGTCCGTTGAGTGTGCATCAGCTTGATGACAACAATACAAACCCGGAGCCATCAAGGATCTCCCTCACTAGTGATCGTGTTTACCAAAATGAAATAGGGGTTATCGTGGTAGCACCATTATCTGACTGGAGTCCGTTGAGTGTGCATCAGCGTGATGACGAAAATACAAACCTGGAGCCATCAAGGATCTCCCTCTCGTGATCGTGTTTACCAAAGCGAAATAGGGGTTATAGTGGTAGCACCATGATTTGACACCACCATAGGAGGCAATGCCACTCGTGATCGTGTTTACCAAAGAAAAATAGGTGTTATAGTGGTAGCACCATGATTTGACGCCACCATATTAAGCAATGTCACTTGACCTTATGACTGATTGTTCAAAAAGAATAGATAGTAAAAAAATAATAATTACCAGTTCCTCTATGTATCAAAATATACATATATATTAAATGCTCCGTCGTGGAGGTTCCTAAATATCAAAATAAATGTTAAATAGATGATAGATTCTAATCCGTCATACATTGTCCTATAGACCTACCACATAAGCACTTTTCTTTTCCTTACAAGCGTAGAGGGTAACAAAAAAAAAAAACTGACTAGATTAAAGAATAGAGCGATGGGTTCCTCCTTTATTATAAGCAGGCCCACCGTTTGAAGCGCATAGTTGACAAGTTGCCAGGGTGCAGATTCGAAATTTTAGGATCTGGCCTTACTCCTTACGCAACAAATTATGGCGTAGGACAGAAAAAATATATAGATTGCTAGTATACTAGCTGAGGATAATTACAGAGGCTAAAAAGAAAAGCCATAGATTGCTGAATAGTTGTTGTCCATGAATACACAAATAGAAGAGAAATCGGCAATCAAAATGAAACAAGAGAATGAGTCCAATACTGTAAATATTGTGATTGCAGTAGATGAGAGCGAAGAGAGTATGCGTGCTTGTGAATGGACTTGCACCCGCCCCTTGGTTTGCCAGAACCATATCCGCCATTCGTATAACTTCATAGTTCTTCACGTTCAGCCGCCGATTTGTGCTCTTGCTGGCCCCGGTAAGCTGACTCCATTTCCATACTCATTTTTTGTAGGTGTTCAGGTGTTCAAGATGGTGTTATATTGTACATTGATTAATTTTGAGTTATGGTGAGTGTGGTATCGTGCAGCCTATATATTGAGCAGCGATGTGCTTTATCTTCTTGAATTGGATGCAAAGAGGTCCACCCAAAAGATATTGAAGAAAGATTTGGATATTTGTGAATATTACAATGTAAAGGCAGAGACCCATGTTGTGACTGGGGAGGCAAAGGAGAAGATCTGTGAAGCTGCTCAGAAGTTGGGAGCACATTTTCTAGTAATGGGTAGCCATGGGCATGGTTCTTGTATCAGGTATTACTTTTTATACTTGCATCTCTGCCTTTGCTTCTCAGGCCGATTGAAGAATTATAATGACTCGTGTCTTTCTTTCTTTTTTCCTAATTACTTGCAGACTGTTCAAAGGAAGTTTGAGTGATTACTGTACTCGGAATGCCATGTGCCCAGTTGTTGTTGTAAACAAAAAGGTTTATAATAATTGAGAAAAAAAATGGTTTCATAGTTGTTTTGGCGAGGTTAAGTGAGAAATAAGGGTTGACCCCAGTTGGACAAAGAAAAGCATGGCCAAGATCTAGCTATTAGGATAGCCCATAAGGATGGCTTCCTTGTAAAATTTATTGGTGAAGCTTTTTGTGGGCTTCAAGTTTTCTATTCTGGTTTGAATGAAAAATAAAACAGAGACCCGTTAAATCCCTTCAAGCAAACTCTATAACTCTATATATAAGATCTATTGCAAATATTTGCTGCATTAATTGTTTAATGAAAAAAGTGGATCCAAGACTACAATTTTCGTGGAAGAACAAGATGGGAGAGGAACTTGAGAGATTTGGTGCTATATGATTGATAATTTTGGCTGTAGACATAAAAGTGGAATGGCCATAGATTTGGTCCAATATGCGAGACAATCTATCTGTCTATGCAAGTTTTGCTTAAGACCGAAGACGTTGGAAATCAGTATGGAAAATGTCCAACTGTTATCATATTGTCGATGCAATTCAATTTATGAGGACTGAACTCTTTAATCTCCCTTCCAAAAATTTACAGGACGGCACGTATACGTGTCTTAAGCCTATAAATTAAAACTGTCATACACCCTATAATTTTCACTTGGACTATCGTAAAGGACATTAAGTTATTGCCTTTTCATGGTAGGATTAGGATTGATGGCAGACGAAGTGTAGTATGTTGGAAAATTATTTGAAAAATATCTAAGGAATTTATTGGTCATTATGACCACAAAAAATTCTTCTCTAGATAGTGTACGGTTAGTTCCTGTCCTGCTTATTTTCAAATTCTTATTTGTACAGTTTTTCCCATATGCATTTTAAAAATAGATGCCCAGCTTGGCTATTTATTAGGGTTTATTTACTAAGAGTATTATGAAACATAAAAATAGTATTTTATTTTTACTTTTAAAATAATATAGTATGTTAATCTTAAATCATACGATATTTATTATAGGATCTTAATAAATTGATTTAAAAAAGCAAAGATGCAAACAAGATTTGATGTCAATAGCAAATTTTTTGAATGCAATAGAATTATCTCATCTTAGATGAACATGGGTTCTATTCCACTAAAGCATATTTAAAGGCACATATGCCTTACCATTAAACCATGATCTCTAAATTATTATTTTATTATACAATAATAGTTTATAAAATGTTATTTATGAGAGTTAAGGAATCCAATATTGTGCTTTTTTTTATGAGTATGACAAAATAATTTCAATGAATATGTTGATTATATTTTTTAAATATTTTAGAATTATGTCAAAGAACTCTTATATAATTAATTCAACTGTTAAGATTGAGTGAAGAAAATTCACAAAGGTGACTAGATAGAATAAAAATAATGGAAAACATTATGCATGTAAAGTGTCGTTAATGTACCATTATCATATGAAGCATCCTACACAACTTCAAAATATTATTTTCCTTCATGTCATTTTGAAATATAGCTAGTATTTCTACACCACTTTAATAATATTGTAAAATTGCTAACTTAAGCTTAAATAAGAACTTGATCATCAATCTTATCATACCTTACATAAAATTAAGCTATTTACATACTATTGGATGTTTGATTATCATAACATATAGAAGTATAGTAGTGTTGAAAAAGGTTATTCTCGATAAATATATTACGATTACAAACTACCTTATTTCTTGCTTCATTTGATTCTTTTTACTTTACCTGAAAATACAATTGTAGTTATTTATTTTTTTGCTTCTTTATGTATTAATTCTCCATCCAAACTAAAACACATAACTACTTATAGATTTTCCATAATTGATAATGACATACCAATTTGAATATTTTAACCTGTAATTGAGATTTATAGAAATAGATATATGATAATGTCTTATGCATCCTTTCAATATATTTTTTTGGTATTTTGTGTGAATATGAATATTAAATTGATAGACATTTTATTTATTATATGTTGAAAAAACCAAGCTACAAATAAGTTATCTATATATCATGACATCCAACATAGAAGAATTATCCTTAGTAAGCACAAGTCTAGACTTAAGGAAAGCAAGATTGACATTTAAATTAAGTATTTTAATCTTTGAAGATATCTAATGCATATTTTGACCTTTAAAGAGGAAAATCGTCATTTATTGTACAAACTTGTAAACAAACAATATTTACATCACCCAAATCACTCATATCAAAAGTAATTCATAAACCTAATTTTAAAGCATTAGCAAACTCAATATTAGGAAAACCAATGAGAAAATAGTCTATATAAATAATAAGGTGAATATTATCACGTTGGATTCCATTCACATACACATTTCAACATGTTTTATATTTTGTAACCCATGTTGTTTAAAATTTTTATTCTAGAGTCTTGTTGTTTATTTAAGTTTATGAAGAAAATTCTTAAACTTGTAGAAAAAGTACAAGTGTTTTTTTATCTAAAAACAAAAATAGTTGAACTTTATATATTTGTTCATTACATCCATGCAAACATATTTTCTTATGTGTCCACTTGATAAATTTGTGAATCAAGATCAATAACCAAAGAACTAATGATTCTAAGGTTATACATATTGATAATGGGTGTAAATGTTTCCTTATAATAAATAACTTATATTTGATAATTTAACCTTTCTAGTTACTAATATATTTTTGAGTTTGCATTCATTTGATATAAATTTAGTTTTAAAAATCAATTTCTATTTTATGATAAAAAAATTTGTAAGGGACATGAAATCTCTTTTTTGGTTTTCTATCATTTGATCATATTGTACTTCCATGGAATTTTCTATCCTTGCTTTCCTTATATTCCTCATATATGATTAGATCATTATATTTTTTAATTGAACCTTTCTAGTTCTTGATATATTTTTAAATATAGAGTCATTTAATTTAAATATAGTTTTATAAACCATTTCTTTGTGATGACAACATTTTTTGAATTTAACGAAAAACCCCTTGCGGGGCTGCCTTGGTTTGAGAAACCATGACCATAGGGTTCTACACCATCAAAATCACTTGGAAGTCATGCCTAGCCTTGATCACACCAACATTATCAACTGGATTTTGAGTATCCAATGTGCGTTTGGTAGGGTGGAGATTCGAACCAAGGACCTCCCTTGGAGGATTGCCCTACCTTCTCCAACTCACCTACAACACGTGGGTGATGACAAATTATTTTTATAAGGGGAATAAAAATCTATTTTTTGGTTTTCTATAAATTGATTATATTGTACTTCCATGCCATGTTTTCATTCTTGCTTTCCTTGATATTCCTTATATGAGGCTAGATCATTAATCTATATCACCTTATACATAAGTGCACTCTCATATCTGATTTCTTCTTATTCATCAATGTACCTAATAATTATTGTTTTGTATCTAATATATAATTATTGTTTTGTATCTAAAATATTATCAATAATGTCATCACTCTATCTATACAAATATGTTATTTGTTATCATAATTAATATATTTATTTTGACATTATGATATTTTATAAGACTTCTATTAATTATTTATATATTATCATAAATATAATTAAAATTAAATTAAAATAAAATTATTATAATTACGTTCATGAGGTCAATATAGTATATGGAACCAAGTGCTTTAATACATGATAGGGTAGAGTGTACAACCCAAATAATTTTGAATTCAAACCTTGGACCTCCTGTTCAAAGTTCTAAAATTTAACAACATCCAAGAAATAAAATTGTTCAACAAATTTAAAAGGCTCAACATTCTCTTATTATTTTTTGGAGTGTGTTTCTTCTATTTTTGATTTTGATTACATCCATGAGAACAAAATTATCTATGTGACCAAGAGCTTTAATACAAGATGGAGTATGGTATTTAATCCTACTCCCTTTTGGATTCAAACCTTGGACCTTCTATTTAGAGTTTTAAAGTTTAATAACATCTAAGAAAAAATTATTCAACAAGGTCAAAAACCTCAATATGCTATTATAATCTTTTGGATCATATTTCTAATACAAAAACATCCTAACAATGAGTAGATAAGTAAAGAAGTTACAAATAGGTATTTGGTACTTTTTATGGTAACCATCACCTATAGGTATAAATGGACACAAACCCTATTTTAGATGGAGGAGAGATAATGGCATGCTAAAGAAAATTATCATACATAGTGGGGAATAAAAGAGAAAATGAAGAAGAAGAGGAATTGATAAAAAAGAAAAGATGGAATGGTGGTGTGCATAGAGGGATAAGAGAAGAGGTAGAGGGAATGACATGAGAGTAAAATAAAAGAGTGCAAAGATGTCCATGAGAAGAGATACAGGTGCAAAAATATTATATGCATAGTTATTTAATGTATGGGAAATTCCATTGCTATTCACCTCAAATTGTGTTCTATTTGCTTGTTTAAATGATAATTATTTTGTGTTATTTGATTTGTATGTGGTAGATCACATAAATTTTTGTGTGTGTATAGGTTCATAGGTGAGGTGAAATTTTATAATTGTTTATGTGAAGAATCTATTCAAGGGGAAGAAATGAGAGGGTCATTTCAAAAGAATGGTAATTGCCTTCTAAGTCTTACTATCAATCCAAGATTTATCTAAGGGAAAATGTCTAAGAAAAGTAACGACTACATCATTACCATATTGTAAGCATGATGTGGGTCCTACTATCTTGATATACGTCATGGAAAAGTATCGATATGGTAAGTATCATCTGGTACATATCCTCAAGGAAGTATCAATGTAGTAAGTATCATCTAGTGCAAGTCATTAGGGAAGTATCATATAGTGCATACCATTATGGAAATGCCATATAGTTCATGTTATTAAGGAAGTTCCAACATGGTAAATTTAGTTTCATAATATTGCCATCATAAGAAGTTTTCAACTCAAGGTGTTGCTATATTGTATTTTCTTTTCATATATAAGGTAAATATTAACATCATACGCTTACCACAACCTAAGTTGCCATCATCTGCTTGATATCACCTAGACTATCATTTGAGAGAAATTGTGAAACAAAAATCCATAGGTAAGTCATCTAGGAACCTTGTCGATTAAGGACTAAAGAGCCAATATCCCATTTAGAGTGTGTAAAATAGAATAAAATCAAATATTATGCTATGGTGAAAGTAAACCATAAATCCTTTACTACTAGGGGAGGTGGTTGTTTTTTGACTCCCTTCGTCTAGTCTACAACATTTGGTAGCATAGCAAGGTTAATTATTTTAGAGAAATAACACAAATAGGAAGAGGAAGACCATGTGATTTGGGACCCTGACCAACTGATATAGTAGAAATGATAAGAGGAATTACTACCAAGTTAGGTGCAATTGATATTTTCCAAAGGAGAGGCACTTATCTTAAGGATATTAATGACAACGAAGAGGAGGAAAATGATAATGCAAAAGCTCAATATGAAGAGCAAGGAGAGTAACTGAAGTAGTGGTTGATTTAGAAAATCTCAAGCATTGGAATAAAACCAAAGATAAACATCCTTAATTTTAATGAAAGTTTAAATCTAAAAGAGTTGAATGATTGGATAATGAATAAAGATATATTCTTTGACTTTGAATCTATGGAGGATCCAAAATGAGTCAAATTTACATGTACATGATTAAAGGTACTTGCTTCAATTTAGTGGGATCATGTCCAAACTAAGAGGCAATGAAAAGATAAGAAAATAATTTAAACACGGGAAAAGTTTGTATCTAAATTAAAATCAAATTTTCTACCTGTTGATTATCAAATTTGGTTATTTAGAAGACTGCAAAACCTTAAGCAAAAGGAGATAGAAATGAAAAAGTATATGAAAAAATTATAAAATTTGACCATAAGAGTAGGTCATATTGAAGATGATGAGGAGAAAATTGTGAGATACATAAATAGGCTAATGTGGTCCATACAAAATGAGATTGGTATGATTTGAATTAGGACTATTGAAGAGGCAATTAACCCAAGTCACCAGTAGTAATAATAATGAATATGATGGTGCAATGATTCCTATTATAGGTAAAGAGAATGAGAAAAAAAGGAACAAATAGATAGGAAAGGAGGATAAATTTCATGATGTCATTGATGTTGTGTTGGCCATGACAAAGGCCATATTATCCAAATTGATAGTAATAATGGTACTTTAAAGTGTGGTGAAGTACCTTATGATGTTGTACGATATTTGAATAATGAAGATATAGATCAAAGTGGTGATGAAGAGTTTCGGTACTTTGAAAGGAACACCAAATGTATTGGTTCCAAGTTAATAAAAAGAATGGGGTATACTAAAAAATATTGGGAAGATATGGGTAAGGTGTAAAAATTCTCATAATGACAAATTTAAGACCAATGAGTGAAGGCCTTGGATATATAGGTAAAAAAAAAGACAGTGAGACTAAAATTGTGAGAAGAAATAATAGTACAAGGGATGAAGGTCCTAGGATGGATTGTTGCTATCAATGTGGAATATTTTCACATATCACAACTAGGTGTTAGAACCTACACCTTTGTGAGAATTTTGTAGGACACAATCACTCTAGAAAAAGGTATTGGAACCAAGAGAAAGTAGCCAACAAAATACATGTTGATTTTGGTTGGATGGATGTGATGAAATGTGATACAATTAAATGAATGTTTAGTGGATTCTACTAGAAGAAATTTTGTTGTTAAAATAAAGCAAGGACAAGACAATAAATGTGGCCTTGTAAAGAAATCCAAGTTAAAATTTTAAAAACTTGGAAGAATAATACATCTTCATGATTTGAAGCTCATGAAGTATGTCTTCTTACCAAATGAGTATGATCCAAGAGCATTTGAAAAATGAGTAGATACCTAAAGCAATTATGAATAGGTATATGGTAGTTGTTATGGTAATCACCACCTATAAGAATAAAAATACAATTACTATTTTAAAGGGAGGAGAGAGTATGGTATGATAGAGAGGAGTGACATGCAAAGTGGGGGAACAAAGAGGAAAGGAATTAACAAGAAAGGAAATATGGAAGGATGGTGTGTATAGAGGGATAAGAGAAGCGGAATAGGGAACAACATGGGAGTAAAATAAAAGAGTGCAAGGATATCCTTGAGAAAATAGATGAATGGAAAAATATTGGATGTATAGTTATCTAATTTATGGGAAATACCATTGTAAATCACCTAGAATTTTGTTCCTGTGCTTGTTTAAATGATAATTACTTTTTATCATTTGTGTTGTATGTGGTAGATTAAATGTAGTGTGTGTGCAGGTTTATAGGTGAGGAGATATTTTACAATTATGTGAAGACTCGATTTGAGGTGAAGCAACAAGAGAGTAATTTTAGAAGAAAGGTAATTATCCTCTAAGTCTTATCATCAAGCTAAGACTTGTCTAAGGATAAATATATAAGCAAAGTAATGATTGTATCATAGTTGTTTTAGAAGTATGACATAGCTTGTGTTATATTGATATACAACATAGAGAATTCCATTGTGAAAAATATCATCTAGTAATTATTGTCTTGCCAACATGGAAGTTGTCATCTATTGTGTGTCACATAGAAAGTGTTGACATGGTAAATGTCATCCAGTGCATGTTGCTATGGAATTTCCAACATAGCAAGTACCATCTAGTGTATGTTGTTAAGGAGGTATCATTCTAGTGTGTGTCATCAAGGAATTTCATCTAGTGCATATCATTAGGGAAGTGTTGACGTGACAAGTTTCATTTCATAAAATTATTGTCATTAGAATTTATCGACTCAAGGTGTTACCATCTTGTACAAGGGAAATCTTACTATCATATGCTTTCCATAACCTAATTTGCCATCATCTAATTCCCCTCACTTGGACTACCATATAAGAGCAATTGCAAAAGGAATTTCTATAGGAAAGTAATTTGGGAACCTTGTTGACTGAGAACTAAAGGGTCCTTTAGAGAATGGCATGACCATTCTTTGTAAGGTTGTTTTCCATGATTCATGTGTGCATAAAAATTTGTAATAGGAACACGTTGCTTAGTCATTTGAAGCTCAAGCTTATCAAGATTGGTTCGTCCAGTTAAAAGGTTACCTGAAACTTGGAAGTATCCCTCAAGGATTGTTGCATGTCACAAAATGAGCATTTAAATATAAAGTGACTAGGTATGTCTTGCTAGGAGATATTCTATATCCATGGAGCTATGATGGAATCCTTCTTTGTTGTCTTGAGCCCCAAGAATCTACTTTGGAAATCTTGCAAGCTCACAATGGTACCTACGGTGGCTATTTTGGCAACATGACTATCATTAAGCAATTTTTTAGAATAGGCTATTATTGATCCATGATGGAGAAGGATTACTACTCATATGTCAGGAAATACATAAAGTTTCAACATCATGCTAATCTCTCACACCTACCATCTCAAGCCTTATAACTAATTCAATTAGCTTGACATTTTTCTTAGTGGGGATTCGATATAATTGGGAAGATCTCTCCTCATTATTCAGACCATCACACATTCATTATCACGGCTACTGAGTACTTTACTAAATGGATGGAAGCAATCCCTTTAACCGTTATAACTAGAGCTTGTATTACATATTTCATACTCCATAATATTATATGTCATTTTGGTATTCCATCCAAAATAATATCATATAATGGAACATCGAATCAAAAACAAAGATATACAGGATTTAACGTCTAAATATAACATTCAACATAGCTTTGTAACACCTTAATATCCACAAGAAAATGGGTAAGCAAAGGCTTATAATATAATTATAGTTGTCATATTGAATAAAACAATCAAGTAAAATCATAAGGATTGTCACCTTCAATTACCTTTAGCTTTATAATATTATCAAACTAGCATTTGGACACTCATTGGGACAATCTCATTTTTGCTAGTATATGACACTAAGGCCATTATGTCCTTGGAAATACAAATTTCATCATTGTGAATCTCATTGAAATAGTTCATTGATGATGACACTTCGCGATAAGCTTACCTCGATCAATTGACCTTTCTTTATGAACAACGAGTGAATGCTCTTGATAATATTCATGTTATTCAAGATCATATTAAATGAGCTTATAATACTAAAGTCCATACAAGAGAGTTTAAGGTTGAGGATCTTGTGATTGAAGAGAACCAACAAAACTCAAACCTGCTATCCCATCTGTGAAATAAATTTACAACCAATTGGTTAGGTATCTTCATCGTAATAGATAAGATAGGACCAAAAACTTATCACCGAACTTCGCTAGAATGTGTTGAGTATCCCGAGCCTCTCAACATTCTTCATTTATGGGAATTTTATACTTTAATAATAAAACAATAAAAAACACCAAAAACAAAAAAAATAATAAAAAAGTCCAAACAAATCAGAAAACACAAAAACAATACAAAATATTAAAATACAAAAACAATTACATTATGTTATCATGCATTTTCATTATGTGCACTCACCAATTGCATTGCATTAGGCATCTTCATCCATTGCACTTGCATTAAGATAGGATGTATTTAAATTCTTATGAATGACACCATGATTGTATGTCTATCATGAATCTACACATCCTCATCATACTTATTTTCCTTATGAGTACCTATGTTTTTCAACACAACTTATGAGTTGCTATCGAGTGCATACTAGGGTTTTTCGGTCATTTGACCATCCCTAGTTATCTTTTCAAATTTTGTATAAAGTGATCTTGGATTTTAATAGGTAAGGTCTACTTTTGATTAGGATATATCTCAAAATCCCAACACAATTATACACATTAACAATCCAAGTCTAAACAAGGAAATATGACACTACAAAGTGGTCATTTTCACCTAAAGTGAAAGGTTTTCCTTGCTCATCTCGTTATGCGTATGGTCTATATTGCTGATAATTGACAAAAGGACAAGCTCCCCCATACCTAAACAATCCCTTCCTCTCATACAAAACAAGAAAAAATCCCAAAAACAATGTAAAATAAACAATGATTTTCATCAATAAGCAAATTCCTTGCTCAAAAAAAAGAAAAACAATGATTATCATCACTAAGCATGAGAAAGTATCCCAAGTAATCAAAAGAAAATAAGGGGGCAATGAGCTTGAATTCTTGGAATCTTTAGTTTTCAAAAGCCATGGGGTGATCTCCATTACAATAATGGTTTAAATAAAACCCTTCTGGCAATGGAGTAGCCTTACACGTGGTGATATGTCTATCACATTAGCGACCTTTTGTACAGACTAATGTTAGCTTATGGATGAGCTATATTTTGGTGGCTTGTATTTCCTAGTAGTCTAGTCTAACTACATCCAAACTTAGGATCATGATGACCATAGGGTGATCCTAATTATAGTAATGGGTTGCATGAAACCTTCCTAGAAATGAGGTAGTCTTATACCTCATCTAATACAATCACTTTGCACACATAGGGATAGTGAATATCTTGATATTCTTAATAGAATTGTATCTTTTAAGAGTCTTGTGTAGTCATTATATAACTTTTGATCAATAAACTAGGGTGTTTGAGTCTCATGGAAAACCTCAAAAATGTCCCTCATACCAACAAAAATCTAATCAACAATCACATTTTTTATTATGAACTTTCGTTTATTAATGGGTGTTCATAAAATAGGATAGATACCATATATATATTAGCAATGATATTTAGATGGCCACTAAATATTTTATGTATACCTTTTAGTTTGCAAAATCTTGTAGAGAAATCCCTTACATCTCACATAATTTTATCTCATATATGCATGAATAAATGTTTAATATTATGATGAGAATTCATATTTCTTATTCATGATTTTTATATATTATGTGGTGTCTTCTATTAGCTCGTTAAACACAAATTAGATTCATTCATTATGTTTTAATTTATTAAAGCATACATATACATTTGCATTAGACCATCCTCATGAAATTAATGCATTACATACACATTAGATCATACACATATCACAAGAAATTAAATGCATAAACAATTGAACAAATATAAACATGCATTTAACATTCACTACTACATCCATATAAGCATACATAGTAGTACATCTATACATCTAGATCACATAATCTAATCATACATCAATCATATAACTATTGCATGTCATTAGTACATAGTATATATATAATAACATATCATCATATAAGCATTACATCCATCAATGCATCCATGAACATAAAATCCAAATCATAAGACACATAATGAGCCATAAAAGGATATCATATATATATATATATATGTGTGTGTGTGTGTGTGTGTGTGTGTGTGTGTGTGTGTGTGTGTGAAAATAATAAAGTACATCATCGTACAAAATTTCCCACGGGCTACAACTGTGTAGGTCCTCAGATATTACAATCAAAATTAGGATAAATACATGATGGTACATCAAGCGGGGCCTACACCCCCAGAGTCACCTCCACCACCAACATCATCTCTATGAGGCTACCTAGAGTCACTACCTATTGATATATCAGATCGAGAAGTTGACCTGTTATTAGGCCACATTAATGACTACCCAAAATCACTTTGCCCGCTCCATTGGGATCCCCCTTCTATAGACCTCTATAGAATACTACCCCCACATAGCCTAAACTGAGTCTTAAAATCAATAATATATGTTGCATCTGCTCTATGTTGGGTCGTAGTCTCCTCTATGAGTGGCTAGAGTAGAAGGTGTACCCTGACCTACATTCATGGCTTCTAGCTAAACCCAAAGAGCATCCTACTATGCTATCCTAGCGTCCCTCTCAGCTATCGTGGCTATCAGATGAGTATGTAGAGTGTCCCTCTCCATCGTAAACTGGTTAATTGTAGTCTAATCTATTACCACTTAGACCTTGAATAGATCCCTCTCCTCAGCATACCCCTACCATAACTATTATCCAATGCTTAGTTAACTTTGAGAAAAAACAACATATGTATCCTGATCTACCGACCATCCCTATGAATTCTGTAGCTACACTTGTATAGCCTACAACTATGCTTACAACTATACCACCTCATCACTTGGGGTGTTCTCCTTGACCTCATCCTTACCCTAGGGCTCATCTATTTATCTTACAACCTTCCCCCACTCACCCTATATCCTATGATGTACTCGTTTCTCATTAGCATCACCCCCTACTCCACTACTACTATTACAGGCCTTCCTATAGGACCGCCACCCTACCATATCCAAGTAACCCACTAGGTATCGTAATCTACACTAGTCCTCAAGCCCGCTAAGACAACCTCTACCACTGTAGGGTCCACCTCCTCTGATAGTGCCTCCACTTAAGGTAACTCAAACTGTATCTCATAATTTTATGACAATAGTAAACTGGCTCCTCTGGTACATCCTAAGTAATCCTAAACTATCAAGTCACCCAAGTGTAATGGAAGTACTCTCTCTGTCCATGGTTCCCAATGAGCCATCTCTCGTTCCTCACCCTCTCCAGGTACCTTGTCACCTCTATCCAATCGAGGTAATCCAAATATGGCCTCTATATCACCTGCTCCCACTATAGTCTCTCTAATGACTCAGTGTAATGTGCCAATCAACGTCCATGTGGGTAACTATGGTCAAACTCTTGATATTGTAGCCATCAAGTTGCATATCCTACATCAATGTCTCCTAAATACGCTTGAGGCACTAGTAATCCGATGGATCGATCTACCCTAATGTGCTCCTATCCCTAGATATAGAGTAGTAGATTGCATCCCAATCCCATAAATTTTTTATGTTGTATCTCATACAACTCATCATATAGATGCACCAGCAGTGTGCTCCCCCATACCATAATGATCAGTTGTTGTTGGGCACACTCCAAAAAATATTGTAGTATATCTAGGAGGTTCCAAGGGAACCTTGCTCCTGAGGAGTATGGTATTACATTAGATATAATGTACATGTCCATAACATGTCACCTAGAGAATACGTGCTTCTCATACCACTCACTAAATAGGATCCCACCATGGTCTATACTATCAACGCCTCATCTACCTTAGCATTAAAAATCCACTGCATAACCCTCAATCAATCCCAAATATGCAAAGAAGTGATGGTTAGTCCCTCAATAGAGATCCTATAAATCATGTACACATCCTAAAATGTGACATTCATCTCTCTAGTTGGGATATAGAATGTGTTGATCTTGTTGTCCCAACTATGAGCCAAGATCGTAAGATAAGCCTGATCTGCCATCATTGTGGGCAGACACACAACCTATTTGAGGTTGATCACTCCAAACCATACCCAATAATCAACATGAATATCTCTTTGTAACTATATGAATAGGCTAGTCTCTCTAGATCAAGCTATAAAAATCTGACGCCCAACAAAAAATAAAAAATAAAAAAATGCAATTCAAAAAATTCAAGAAAAACAAAAATATCATGAAAATTATAAAAAAACTCAATTTTTTTTTTTTTGCTAAAGTTGGGATGTTTCTCTAGGTCCCTATGGCTACTAGGTACCACCACTGGACCCCAATATGACCACCCCAATGGTTAAATTTTCTATTGTTGGATTTCAAATTTGGATGTCTTACCCCCTAATGGCCCCCTTCCCACCAAAGGGGATACACTCCTGCCCAGGAGTGCCCTGTAGTGGCACCTACGTGAGGTCATTTCCCCTCCTAAAAATTCCAAAAAAATTAACACCTACCCTTAATCTAACCTAATATACATTTCTAAGCTAGGGTGAGGTTCATTACTTATAGTTTAATGGGGTTCCTTTATCTCATTACTTAGTGAGGTTCATTTTAAATTTAATAATTTAGAAGCAAAGTATTAAGAGTTCTACCTTAGAAGCTCTGGCTCTATCACTTGTCAAAGCATCTACCTGGTCCATAATTGGTCCTCTAGTGCAACTTTGGTAGCATTCCACGTCAATATATCTCTCCATCTCATAGCTCACTGCCAACTATCACAATGACAAGAAAAATTGCTTATATATTTTCTAAATTGTGTGACCATCCTAGGGTGGAACGGTTGCATTTCAACGTGATTGATGTACCTCGAGATGACCCCAAAATTTGCATATTGTCGCCATTGTACCCCAGGATGACATCCAAATGGTAATAAATGCGATCATTTTATCAGCATCATGAGCTTCATTTTGGACATTTAACAATATCTAATGGTCCATATTCATCAAAAATTAATAAAATAAAATAAAATCAAACAAAAAAATCTTAAATGCGTATTGTACCTAGTTATTTACCCTATACTTTTGGTGGTTGTAGCAACTTGCTATCCATGCAATACGGTAAGATGAGTAAATTTCCATAAGGTCATTTAAAAAAATATATTCATTGATAAATTGAAATATTTTCACTTTGATTCCCAAGAAGGCCATGTAGTCATACTGCTACACGGGAATGAGGCGTGCATTTCATTCTTCTATGAAATTTCATAAAATCATCGAACATAGTGATTCACTATGTGCTTTAATTGAATTGTTATCATCTTGATTCCCTAAGAAATACATGTGGTTGGACTGCTCTACGGGATATAGATGTACAATTAATTATAATGGTTGAAATAATAGTTGTAATAGGACTTTCTCTTTTACATTTTTTATCATCTTGTAATGCTCAAATAAGTCATCTTGGTCAAGTGACTCATCGATTTCATCACTTGCAATTTCCTCATCGACTTGTCGCTTGAGGGGGTAGTCATAATCAAATAATTCATAATAAAAATCAATAATCAAACACTTAATCATGTAAATTAAGTTCATCCAAGAATCATTGCTAACAACTATCACAAGCTTCCCTAATTCAAAAATACTAAACTAAACCTTTTTCAGTCTAACTAGTAAAACATGTATCTTGACAACGCTACCCGATGGCCTTTAGATTCATCAAATTTTTACTCAATTTAAGCCTACTAATTTGTTGGAGGTAATGATTCGAATATGTATGCTATTTCCATGATTGGAGTATCTAAATTTGACCAGATAAATGAACATCAATAAACTTACAATGTGACATTAGGTTTTTTATTTTTGCTCAAATTTGTGCTTTCACATAATGCATCTAAGAAAGGGGTATCTGTAGACACCTTAAACACATCATGTTGAGGAGGCTACTCATATCGACACCTTTTCAAGCCATATGAATCATATTGGGTCTTACCAAGACCTAAAAATGGTTCTAGTCACTCTAACAATGGCAACCATTCCTTTTCAGCCTAGGTCGTCATACCCAGGAGTGGCCTCAAGTGGCTGCTGGACCCTGTGATGACCCCCAAGCATGGTTTTTCCACCCTGGGATGGCCTCACCTGTAACAAACTTGGGTTCCCTAAGTTTATCCAAATACCTTATAGAGTAGTTTCTCGTAATGATGAAGCTTCTAGAAGCAATGCTTGGGATGCTTGATCCTAACCAAATCTTGATCTTGGCTTCCCTTGCAAGCCAAGATGCCAATTGGAAAAATCTATAAAAGGTACCCAAAAACTTCATGAAATATAGAGAATAGATCATCAATTATCCACAACGAAGTGCTGTCGATTTAATAAATAGAGAGAACCTTCTCTCATATGCACTGAGGTGTTGCCCAAATCATATCATGAAGCTTGCATGCCCACCAATGGATTTTTTGAGATTTTGAAGGTCAAATACCATCATTGTGCATCATAATTCACCTTGAATTCAATATAATTCTTAAAATTAAATTGTGTTTCAAAGAGCAAGATCCTTGAACATAAATTTTATAGATAAATTAAGCGTCACCCTGCATCAAGCACGAATAACAGGCTCTCTGGTCAACGACCACTTTGCCCCAAAGCAGACTGCAGGTGCAACCGCTAGACCCTCTAACGACTAATAGAGCTAGCTGCTATACCACATGATGGCCTCATAGAGACATTTGATTTTCTATCTTTTCTTAGTTAGGTTAGCTTTAACAACTTTTAATTTGGTTTCTAACGTAGTTTAGCACATTTTCATTCAGTTTTATATACATTTATTAACTATTTTACGCATTTTCATTTCAATGGTTTATCATGAAATGGCCCTCATCTTGAGATCTTCCACATTTGCTACTAATTTCTTGTAAGTGCTTTTGTGTGCAAATCTCAAGTTTTCACAGGAGCTAATCATCATAAAGATCCTCAATATTTACATTATTAAGCGAAGGTCATAAATAAACCCTCCATAATCAATTTTGGGAGAGCAAAGATCCTACGAATTGCACCTTCCACTTTGGGGTTTCATATTGTAATATTGTATCAATTGGTGTAATCCCTAAGAGGGATATTTTGTAACCTTTTGTAAAGACAATTCCAAATTATTAATGAGAAGGGCATCATATTTTCTCTATCTTTTTATCATTATTGTTACATGTTATTTCTTGTCAATTTTATTACATATTACATGTTTAGGTGTATGGTTTTTTCTACTCTATAGTTTATAGTCACAATAGGTATAAACATTCCTTGAAAATATAATTGAGTTTCTTCTTGGATGAGAACGAGTACCTCCCAAAGGAGCATAGTTGTTTCAATGCTAAATCTTTTAAAGCTCTATAATACCAAGTGATTATTGTCATCATGGACTATTTTATGCTAGACCCATATAAATATGTTGTAAGGAGATACCATGTTATGTTCCTTAATCAGTTGAGAAGAGAAATATGGATGAACATCCCAACATTTCTATTTCACTCGATGTAAAAATCAATGATGGATGTGAGGAGTGAGAGAAACTTGGGCCCAATCCACCAGGGTCTAGCATTGTTAATTTTTTAACATATGGCTAAAGATATATGTGTGGAGGTTGTATAATTTTTAAATGCTATCAAATCCTAGCCTATCCCCCTATCTACCATATCCAATCAAGAGATAGCTCTGTCCAAATCCAATAATTTTGGTGACTCAAGAAAAAGAGAGACTTGTTTCCTCTCCCAAGGAGGTTGGAAATGAAAGGTTGGCACAAGGAATATTAGTCTCCCTAAGGGCATGAGAGGAGGTAGACTTTGTAGCTTCAAAATGAAACCCTCAAAATATTCAAAGTCTAGCTAGGTCGAGAGTCATTCAGATTCATTCAAAGTGGCTGGTAGTAGCAGAATATTAGGGGATATTTTGATGATTTCTAGAGGATTTTGAGGGAGGAAGGTAAGATACTTAAGAAGGTTACATAAAAATAAAATATAAAATGAGTCATTAATTATGGTGGACCACTTTGATTTGGAGGACCTGACCAAAGTAAAGAAAAAGGTAAAAGCTACTGGTGTGGAGTTCTGATCCACTTCCAGCACTACGAGCTCCTATAAGCACATTCAACTGATCAAGCTAGTTGAGGACAAGAAGTTGTTGATCTTGGGAACCCTAAATATTGTTGTGTAGTTCATTGAGGAGGTGAATCATCTTATGGGTCAGATCCTAGAGGATTCAACCACATGAAAGAAGGAGGTTGAGGATGTGATAGTAAAGCCCTAGGTTCAGGACTTTGGTTGGCTTCTCATCTATTCATATTGGTTGATGGGTCCTTACTGGGTAGGTTGTTGGTTGTTTTTCCCTATGCGGGTGGTTTTTAATCTTGTAAGTAGGATCATAGGTTGGTATGATTTTTTTGGCCTAATTCTAGTTATGTATTTTCTCTTGGTTGGATGACCTCTCTGGGGGCGTTGGTTGTTTGGTTCCTCTAGAAGTATTTTATTTAAGGTTTTGGGGATCCATTAAAAACCCTCACCTTTTTAATTAATAAAAAAATTCTAATAGTTAAGAGGAAATAAGGGGTTTCCCCTTTGTCTTTCCATGATACAAATTGGACATCCATGGTTTTCTTGGATTCAATTTTATTTTGAACACTAAATGCTTTAATTAACAATTATTGTTGATTAGTTAGCTGAGCAATTTCAAAGGGAGACATGTTTGCTTTTGTTTTATTTAAATATTATACAATGTTATATGTAGGTTTATCTTTTTCTAAACCTTTATGTGGTTGTAGTGGGACATTATCCTTAGGTGTACTGGGATGATTTTTGGCTTGTGTGTCAGGAATGGAAGTATGGTTAGGTGGAGTAGAAGAAGTGATTGGTGCCTTACCTTTAATTCTAAGCATATAATTGTTATTTTCATTTTTAAACTGCCTGTAGGTTTGTACTTCTTCTTCTAAAGATCTTTCATACCCTTCTTCATCTTCATCTAAGGATTCAAAAGTTTCTACTACTAAGCCTATTCCATTACTAGTGCTTGTTTGATTTGTATTATATTCATTTGGTATTATTTTCATGTTTTCCATTTCTTTCTGAAGTATATCTAAAGTTATTTTTAATTAAGGATAGTCATTTTCACTGTGGTGTGTGGTGGAATGCACTCTATGCCAATTTTTTAAGGCTAAATATGAAATATTGAATATGGTATTAGGCCAATTATGATTGGCAATGGGATTTGGTACTCCTACATTATTTGGATGTGTATTCCTTTGATGATTAAATCTATAGAAATTAAAGTTTCTATTCTAAGGTACCTGCTTATGCAATTTAACCATATCATTGCTACGTTTCTAGACTAACCTCTAAGTTTCTAGACTAACCTCTATAGATTATCTAATTGAGAATTAGAATTATTTTTTTATCCTACAACAATCTAATTTATTGCATTATTTGTAGATGCAGTGGGATTCAAGAAAGCAAGTATGTTTTGATTTTGAGTAGCAGTTAGAAATGTTGGTGCAGTAAAATTTGTATTGGTATTTAAAAATTCTAGGATGTTCTGATTAGAATTAACATTTGTAAATGCATTACTTTTAGTATTCTTATGAGTAGTAAATTGGTTGTCTAAGTATGGTGGAGTAATAATATGGGTAGGGGTGTAACAACCTGCCCTGTTGGACCTCTCTCATAGGTAAAATAATTAGTTATGAGGATCAAGTAGCATAGATTTAGGGGTCAAATACCCTATTCACACCTACAAGTCTTAGTGGATTAAGTGTGTGAGAAATAATTAGAAGGGTTAGAAATAATTAACTATAATTATATATGGTTAATAGATATTAACTAATCTAATCTAATATAAAATAAATGCTCATAGGAATGTGTCCAATGCTGATTGGACCACAATGAGCACTAGAAATATTTGAAATATAATATTGGATAGTGGAGGATGACTAGGATCCTCACTCCCTATCCTTAATAACGAGATGTCCAACTCTTATAGGACCCAACTAATTGCTCTTGGTTGTTTCTCCTTTCTATTGGACCTCACACAAAATATTAATGTGAACATTTATGGAGGGATGACTAATCCCAACCACCTTGACCAATTTTATTAATAAAAATAATAAGAGGAATGAGGTGGAATTGGCCTATAAATAGAAGGCCTTATATAGGTACAAGGCATTTCTAAAATCTTTCTTGTAAGTGTTTGCTGGGAGAAATCCTGTCGTCTAGGAGTATGCTCTCCACCCTTAGGTGGATCAAAAACCAAATAGCAAAAGGATATTACCAATAGTTGCTTGAGAGTATATAGGAAGGGTCCAATGAGCTTAGGATGAGAGAGGATAATAGATCATTTGGGAGAGCTTGTAGGAGGGCAAGAAGGAGATCATAGTTCGGAAGGAACATAAGGAGGAGATGGATCAGGTGATATCTCTCCTTGTTCAATATCTACTTGTTTAGATCAGAATATATGGTATTAAGCTAACATTGGTTTGTGGTTTTCTCATGTGTTAGATTAGATTCTAAGGATACTTCTTAGGGTTGATGAAGAGATCTTAGAATCATGTTTCTACCTAAGTTGTCTATATTTAGGTTTGTGAATGCTTTGTAGATGAGGTAGACATCTTGATCTATAGGTTTTAAGCAATGACCTGTAATTTGTTTGATTTTATGGTTTGATTTTAAAATCACACCTCTTGTTTTAGTAATGATCTACTATCTAATTCGGGCTTGATGGTTTTTATGGGTAGAATCTCATATAATCATAGAATTAGTATTTTAGATTGAGAAATATTCACATCATTAGAATTATTATTATGTGGATAATAATAATTATAAAGGGTTTGTACTGATAATTTGTATTATGTTTATTTCATAATGTTAAATTATATAAACATGTGATATTTGCTTAACTAGTTAGATTCCTCAATATTAGATAAAGAGGAAACTATAGTCAAATATTTAGACTCCTCAATGTAAATAAAGAGGAGGTTAGGCTCAAATCTTACCTAATAATATATTATTTAAGATATGTTTGAGCCTAGCTAATAATACATTGATATTATTTAAGTTATGTTGTGCATTGAAGTATGTTACATTGAGTATTTGATTTATTGTAATACGGATAACGGTTGTTGCATTTCATTTCTCATGATAATGAATGCATTATGTCATAAGATGCATAAAGGATTAACATGGTTATGTTCTTTGTAAACAATTGAAGTAATGGAACAATGTGCTATGAAACAATGAAAGTGATTCATAAACATATAAATCACTATCTAAACATGACTTCCACTGAGATAATTAAAGGTTATGATTGCAATATATGACCAACTAATAAATTAGGAATAGTTGATGGATCAATTAATATCTGGAAGAAAGCAAGGTGATGAATATTAGGAACTCTACACCTGGAATAGAAGTAAATTTAAAAAAAAATCATAGTAGAGTTTTGTGGTGGAAAGAGTGGTTGTTACAGTTGGTATCAGATCCAGGTTAGTTAATAGATTCTAAAATTAGATCTAGGCTAGCAAAGGTTTTGGGCACTGTTAAAACTTCTAGATTGTAAGTTTATAAAACTTATAGATAAAATATTAGCCTATAGATGATTGGTAAAGAGTAGTGTTTAAGGGTTAGTAATGTGCAAATATTTTTCCTCCATGTCTAATAAGTTAGAATGAAATATTGAAAGAAAATTTCTAAAAAAATATTGGAAAAATACTAACCCTAGCTGTGAGGACAGTAGGCCAAAACGTGCACCTTGAAATAGTGAGTTTGAAGACTTAGGCAAAATGAAATTGCCTAAGTGTTTTAGGTCTATTTAGATGGATAGATATTTCATCTGAGGATAAAACCTTGAAATAAACTGTGTTTAGAACAATGGTTTATATTGGAACTTATATCTTAAGAATATTACTAACTCTTAGTGTTTGGGTAATTTAGAATCCATAGGTGTTGTTTATATAAATTCCATGGGATTTATTACCAAATGAATTACGGAGTTAGTTTGGTTTGCAAGCATTATAATATTTAAGGCATTATTATAATGGTTAGATTTTGTTAGCCTTGCAATGTTTAAAGTAGAAAATCATGCTTATATGATCTATAATCATTATAGGATTTCATATTCATTTGATTGTTGAATAATGGATTAAACATGTGGATTTATGTTTATACTTTGATCAAAAATGTACATCCTAAGAATTGGTAAGTAGAAGTTTTGCATAAGTTGATGTTTGATCCCTAGAAACTGTGGAAAACATTGTGTTGAAAATATTATGATAATTTAGTGTCTAGAAATAGTTTGAAATTCTATAATAAGCATCATGCTATTATAAATGCATACATGGCTAATGGATTTTGTGTGGTTTAACTAGGAAATTGCTAAGAAATTACACTTAGTACACAAACCTTAAACCAAACCTTTTTATGAATTGATAACTCAAATATTGAATTGATCAAGTATGGATAAAGTGAATTCACTCTCATATCGTGAGAAGCAAGAATGGTAGACATTTTTGGTGTCTATGTGGGTTTGTGTGATAACCCCCTTAACCCCATTGTGTGATATGGGACGATGGTTAAGCATTGCAGTTAGATTGGTGCTCTATCCATGAGATAGGACATTTAATATTCAAGGCATACGCCTAATGTTTGGGTTGAAAGAGACCTAACATAATGTATAGGTTAAAAAAACACCTATCATGAGTCGAGTTTAATGGTGGGTTAAACTAGAAGGGAAAAAAGCATCCCTGTTGAAACATACGGGAGAATTCCCAAAAGTTTGGTATGTTTGATTACCCACTAGCCTTAATAGGAGAAGTGGTACCACTCCTATCCACAAGATAGACACTGGCCATGTTGACTCTTGTGAGCTGCAGCCTTGAACTTACTTGGGAATTCATCTTTATAAGAACTACCCCTTGATCATAAATATTAGCTATACAAGATAATAGGTGAATTACTTGTTGCTTGAAAAGCATGATAAATGATAAAAATAAGATTCCTTTTTGAAACCATCATTGAGATGTTATCTTGTGTTAAGACAAGAGTAGGAATAAGATCTTGGAAAATTGTATAATTTGTACCTTGTAGAAAATATGAGTGCAAATTGATCATATTTGGTTAGTTCACAAAGATAAAATTAGTTACCGAAACTATAATTAGTGTGAACTATTAGGTAGTGTATTGGAAGTACACCTAAAAATATGATAAGACTATCCAAATATTAGATCATACAATTCTATAGGAATTGAAATATTGTGTTGGGAAAGAATAGATTAGGGATTTATTATTGAGAGGGTATGGGAATCCTCTCATTAAGTTGTTCAAATCATGTCCAAATATTGTAAATGACACCTTATTTGGGGATAAGTGTGGTCACCCATATCATCAATGGATGATAATGTACTTGGTATGATGTCTTACTTGGAGTAAGCATCAACCTAAGTATTATTAGAAAATGATAAAATGCTAGAAAAATACACCATATGTAGAGTAAATTTGGACTAAGAAAGTCACAAAAAATGCTAATATGGTGAAAATTACACTCAAGATTTCACATGTTCAAGTATTTTATCCTTCCACTATTGCACTACTAGTGAAGTGGTGTAACGAAAGCATGATGACTCTTAAGCAGTATACTTGAGACCCTTTTGAGGTATCTTGAAGTAGGATTGGTGTAATTACAATTTTGTCCTTACATACATCTAATTTCCATAAGCTTAACACATGTTAAGGATCGTAAAACTGGTAGGTTGAAAACTCCTTGGTATGAAATTTTGCTAATCCTATCGATAATTAGAATTGCAATGTCTATATTATTATGGAAATATGATTTCACATTATCATTAAGAAGACATTTTGAGTGTTGTTATTGCAATGATCTTTTATGATGCATTGATAGATGCTTCAATGTCTGACTTTGTGATGAAATTTTTGTATTGATGAGTGTTTCAATACTTAAAAATTTATGCAAAATGGATGTATTATTGTTTGAGGACATGATACTTTTGATATGTTTGTATTTTTATAGGTTTAGGTACTCTCGTGGATGGAAGGGGATGCTTACCATCATGGATGAGATGCTAGCAGAAAGAGGATAAATAAGAATGACTTGTTTAACTCTGCAAAAGTTTGACATACATTATGTTCTTAAGCACAAATTATGACAAGAAATTTCTAGCAACATAGAGGACTGTGTTGAATCCAAGGGGGAGCATGTAACAGCCTGCCTCATTAGACCTCTCTCATAGGTAAAATAATTAGCTATGAGGATCAAGTAGCATAGATTTAGGGGTCAAAGACCCTATTCACACCTACAAGTCTTAGTGGATTAAGTGTGTGAGAAATAATTAGAAAGGTTAGAAATAATTAACTATAATTATATATGGTTAATAGATATTAACTAATCTAATCTATATAAAATAAATTCTCATAGAAATGTGTCCAATGTTAATTAGACCACAATGAGCACTAGAAATATTTGAAATATAATATTGGATAGTGGAGGATGACTAGGATCCTCACTCCCTATCCTTAATAACAATATGTCCAAATCTTATAGGACCCAACTAATTGCTCTTGGTTGTGTCTCCTTTCTATTGGACCTCACACAAAACATTAATGTGAACATTTATGGAGGGATGACTATTCCCAACCACCTTGACCAATTTTATTAATAAAATAATAAGAGGAAAGAGGTGGAATTGGCCTATAAATAGGAGGCCTTAGAGAGGTAAAAGGAATTTCGAGAAGCTTTCATGCAAGAATTTTTTGGGGAAAATCATGTCGCCTAGGGAGTATGCTCTCCACACTTAGGTGGATTAGAAACCAAACAGAAAAATGATATTACCAATAGTTTCTTGAGAGTAGATAGGAAGGGTTCAACGAGCTTAGTATGAGAGAGGATAATAGATCGTTTGGGAGAGTTTGTAGGAGGGCAAGAAGGAGATCATAATTTTAAAGGAATATAAGGAGGATATGGATCAGGTGATATCTCTCCTTGTTCAATATCTACTTGTTTATCTTAGAATATATGGTATTAAGCTAACATTGGTTTGTGGTTTCAACATGTGTTAGATTAGATTCTAAGGATACTTCTTAGGGTTGATGAAGAGATCTTAGAATCATGTTTCTACATAATTTTTCTATATTTAGGTTTGCGAATGCTTTGTATATGAGTTAGACATCTTGATCTATAATTTTTAAGCAATGGACTGTAATTTATTTGATTTTATGGTTTGATTTTAAAATCATACCTTTTTTTTTAGTAATGATCTACTATCTAATTCAGACTTGATGGTTTTTATGGATAGAATCTCATATTAAATAGAATCAATATTTTAGATTGAGAAATATTCACATCATTAGAATTATTATTATGTGGATAATAATAATTTTAAAGGGTTTGTACTGATAATTTGTATTATGTTTATTTCATAATGTTAAATTATATAAACATGTGATATTTTCTTAACTAGCTAGATTCTTCAATATTAGATAAAGAGGAAACTATAGTGATGCCAGGAGCATCCGAGGGCAGCAGAGCAATCCTGCACCAACCAACAAGGAAAGAAGCCAAGGCCGAGGGAGGGTCACGAAATCGCGACCAAATCAAGAAGCAGGGCAAAGGCGGACGGAGGGTCGCAAAATCACGACCAAATCAAGAAGCAGGGCAAAGGCGGACGGAGGGTCGCGAAATCGTGACATGTCACGAAATCGTGACCAAATCAAGAAGCAGGGCAAAGGCGGACGGAGGGTCACGATTTCGTGACATGTCACGAAATCGTGACCAAAACCAGAGGCAGAGGCTACGGCGGACGGAGGGTCGCGAAATCGCGACCAAAACAGAAACAAAGGCTACGGCAGTATGGAGGGTCGCGAAATCATGACCAAAATAGAAACAGAGGCTACGACAGTACGACGGGTCACGAAATCGCGACCGCAACGGAAGCAGGGGCTACGACAGTATGGAGGGTCACGATTTCGCGACATGTCACGAAATCGCGACCGCAGCTTAAGAACGAAGGCGCAGCAGAAAGACGTCGTGATATCGCGACCAAAGCAGAGGAAAGGGGGACTCGATGGAAATACGTCGCGATATCGCGACAGGTAGCATTTTCGCGACGAAAGATGAGCCGAAGACCAAGAGGCGAAAAGTGACACGTGGCGAACACCTGGGCAACGAAGCGACACGGGGAGGCGAACGAAAGGTTCGGGAAGAGGAAACGAAGGGCCGCCAGCTGGAAACGGAGCGTCACCTAAGAACCTTTAAAAATGGAAACAAAGGCATGCACAAGGGATGGAAAAGTTGCTAAATCGAGAAGATAATCATGTGGCATTTCCAGCTTGGAGAAGTGCGAAAAAGATGCCATTCTTTTGCGACTTATGGATAATCAGCCGTGACTATTATTTTTGGCTGTGACTGTAATATTGGGCTGCATGCGAATGAAATGAAACTATTCTTTTTTTTTCTTTTTCTCTGTGAATACGGTGTTGTGACTGTAATATTCGACGCATGCGAATAAATAAAACTGTTCTTTTCTTCTCTGTGAATGTGGTGCCGTGACTGTAATGTTCGGCTGCATGTGAATAAAATCAAAATGTTTTCTTTTTCTCTGTGATACTGGCTCTCGATCAAGTAATGTTTTTTCCGTGATTCTGGCTCTCGATCAAGTGGTATCAGAGCGAGTGATTCTGAGTGTGCAAACAGAACGCCGAACGTGAGGCAGTTTGCACCAGGATCTGTGGAAGGATTCTGAGAAGAGAGAACGGGAGTGCCTGAGTAGTGTAACAGAGAAATCGTGAGCAGGATGCCTCCAAAAAGAAATCGTGGTCATGGGAGAAATGTGGCGCAGGATGAAGATTTCAGAGCGTTGCAAAGACAAGTGCAAGCCCTGCAGGAAGAATTGCGAAAAAGGACCGAACCTAAGGGAGAAGAACAGAGTGACGATGAAGCCTGGGAAACTGAGGGTCCATCAGATGATGAAGATGCATTGGATCCTTCTGAAGCTAGACTGTTGAAAGCTCTATCTCAGGCCGGGAAGAGACCAAAGTTTGATGTCTCTACATATTCTGGGCACCTCAACCCAGAAGAGTTGATTGACTGGATCAACGATATGGAAGAATACTTTGAGTATGAGGAGGTGGCGGATCCAGACCGGATAAAATTTGCAAAAACAAGATTAAAAGGCCATGCTAGTTTATGGTGGAAAGGAATACAACTCGAAAGAAATAAAAATGGAAAGGAGAAAATAACCAGATGGGACCGAATGGTGGAGAAGCTGAAGAGACAATTTATTCTTGCGGATTACGAGTTGGACCTGTTGAGGAGAATGCAGAGTCTGAGGCAAGCAGGCAAGTCTGTCCAAGAATACACAGAAGAATTCTACAAGATCTCCATCAGAACTGGCCATTCGGGGGCTAATAAGGAGAAGGTAGCTAGATACATCAACGGGTTGAGAATGAACATTCAGGAAGAGCTCAGCTTGATCGGAATAGCCACCATAGAAGATGCATACCAGTTGGCCTTGAAGGTAGAAGAGAAACTAAACAGGAAGATTCGAAGGCAACCAGAGAGGAAGGGATCGTGGTGGAAGAACCGGTGGAGGAAATTACCGAGACCAGAAGAAGACTAGGGAAACAAGCAAACCCCAAGAACAGAAAAAGGAGAATACCTACCACCCGCGTGATCATAACAATGACTACCAGAGAGGAAGAGGTAGACCTGGACGTGGGTATGGAAGAGGGGTATTCCATGGAACCTGTTTCCAGTGTGGAGAAGAAGGACACCGGTCATACGAATGTCCTCAACACCAAGAAAGGATGGACAGGAGACCTGAGGGTCATGCCAGAGCTACTGTGGCAGATGAAGGTGCAGAGTCAAAACACTTTGAAGAGGCAGAAGGAGGAGAAGTGTTGATGATGAAAAGAACACTGTTGAATGAGGAAAAAGAACCGGAACGAGAGGAAGAGCCTGTTTCGCACAAGGTGCAAATGTGCAGGGAAGGTCTGCAATGTTATCATTGATAATGGTAGCACAGACAACTTAGTTTCAGAAGAGATGGTTACTAAGTTGAATTTGGGGAAGAGGAAGCACCCGCATCCATATCGGATTGCATGGTTGCAGAAAGACCACAGAGCACTTGTCAGTGAACAGTGCTTGGTCAAATTTCACATTGGGAATTATCAAGATGAGGTCCTATGTGATGTATTGCCAATGGATGCTTGCCATTTGTTGTTGGGAAGACCATGGCAATTTGACAGACGTGCAGTGCACGATGGGCATGCAAATACGTACTCTCTAACGAAGGATGGAGTACGTCACAAATTGAAGCCACTGAAGGAAGTGGATGAGAAAGTGTGTAGTAGTGCCAGAATCTGCCTGGTGGAAGGAAGACAGTTTTTGGAAGGTCTGAAGAGGGATTCAATGTGTTATGCATTAATCCCTACTGTTAAGAAAGAACAGTACATGAGATGTTCCAATAGAGGCCGAACACCTGTTAGAAGAATTTCCAGACATCATATCAGACAATGTGCCTGAGGGTTTACCACCGATGAGAAAGATCAGTCACCATATTGATTTGGTACCCGGATCTAGTTTACCCAACAAGGCAGCCCACAGAATGACTCCTGTGGAAAGTGAGGAGCTGAGCAGACAAGTCCATGAGTTGTTGAAAAAGGGACTGATTCGAGAAAGCTTGAGTCCATGTGCGGTACCTGCAGTACTAGCACCAAAGAAGGATGGGGAGTGGAGGATGTGCACAGACTCCCGAGCTATAAACAAGATCACCATCAAATACAGATTTCCATTACCAAGGATGGATGATATTATGGACTATTTGAGTGGAGCCAAGTACTTCACCAAGATTGACCTGAAGAGTGGCTACCATCAGATTCGGATCGAGAGAAGGAGATGAGTGGAAAAGCTGCTTTCAAAACCGAGAGAAGGTTTATATGAGTGGTTGGTCATGCCATTTGGGCTAACCAATGCACCAAGCACTTTCATGCGGTTGATGAATGAAGTGCTGAAGGAGTTCTTAGGCAAGTTTGTTATTGTCTATTTGGATGACATTTTGATATTCAGCAGAACCCTGGAAGAGCACCTGATGCACATCAGGAGGGTTTTTGAGAAGTTGAGGGAAGAACAGGTTGTTGATCAACTTGAAGAAGTGCAATTTTGTGAAGAAGGAGTTGGTATACCCGGGATTTGTCATCTCGGTTGAAGGTCTGAAGATGGACCCGAAAAAGGTAAGGGCTATCATTGAATGGCCTACTCCAAGAAGCACTTTTGAAGTGAGATCATTTCATGGTTTAGCCAGTTTTTATAGGAAATTCATCAAAAATTTTAGCAATATTTGTGCACCCCTTACAGAGACAATGAGAGGGGATAGAAAAGACTTTAAGTGGACCTTGGGAGCTGACAAAAGCTTTGATATGTTGAAGAAGAAGGTCACTGAGCAACCTATTTTAGCACTTCCAGACTTTAATAAGGTATTTCAGGTAGACTGTGATGCCAGTGGTAGTGCCATTGGAGTTGTGCTGAGTCAAGAAGGTAAGCTCGTTGCTTACTTCAATGAGAAACTCAATGATGCCAGGAAAAAGTATTCAGTGTATGATCAAGAATTCTATGCCATAGTTCAGTCCTTGAAGAAGTGGAGACATTATTTGCTGCCAAAAGAGTTTGTGTTATATACTGATCATCAGGCCTTACAGTATATAAACAGCCAGGGAAAACTGAACCAGAGGCACTTGAAGTGGGTTGAGTTTCTCCAAAGCTATACCTTTGTGTTAAAGCACAGAAGCGAAAAATCAAACAGAGTTGCAGATGCCTTAAGTAGAAGGCAGAATTTGCTGATTGAAATGACAGTGGAAGTGGTAGGATTCGAAGAACTGAAGGGCCTGTACCCGAAAGATCCTGATTTTGCAGAAGCCTGGAAGGCTTGCTCGGCACCTGTTACTGTGGACAGGACAAAATGGTTGGATTTTCTAATCCAAGATGGAATGTTGTTCAAAGGAAGTAGATTATGCATTCCAAGGAGTTCCATGCGGGAAAACTTAGTCAAAGAGAAACACAGCGGAGGACTGGCTGGACATTTTGGCCGGGATAAGACCATTGCCCTGGTGAGTGAGAACTATTATTGGCCGCAACTACAGCAGGATGTGAACAAGTTTGTGCAAAGTTGCAGAATATGCCAGATGGCAAAAGGAGTGAGGCAGAACACAGGATTATATCAGCCGTTACCTGTACCTGAGAGGCCATGGGAGGACATCGGCATGGATTTCATTCTTGGGTTGCCGAGAACACAGAGGGGAAATGACTCCGTATTTGTGGTGGTTGATAGATTCTCCAAGATGGCACATTTTATTCCCTGCCAGAAAACAAGTGACGCGGTTCACATTGCAGGGTTATTCTTCAAGGAAGTGGTACGACTTCACGGTCTACCAAAAAGCATAGTTTCTGACAGAGATACAAAGTTTGTTGGATATTTTTGGAGAACATTGTGGAAGAAGTTGAAGACAGATCTGAAGTTCAGTTCTGCATACCACCCACGGACTGATGGATAGACAGAGGTGGTAAATAGAAGTCTGGGTAATTTATTAAGATGCTTGATAGCAGATAAACCCAAGGGATGGGATTTGGTTTTGCCGTAGGCAGAATTTGCATACAACAATTCTGTCAACAAGAGTACAAACAAATCTCCATTCCAAGTCATATATGGAAACAGCCCAAGAAATGTTTCTGAGCTGAGGAAATTAGATAAAGGAGAAAAGTGCAGTGCCGAGGCTGAGGAATTTGTGAAACGGATGAAAAGCCTGCATGAAGAAGTAAAGAGACAAATTACAAAAATGAATACTCAGTACAAGACAAGAGCAGACCAAAAGAGGCGGTTCAAAGAGTTCGAAGTGGGAGATGAGGTCATGGTCCATCTCAGAAAAGAAAGGTTTCCAGCCAAAACTTATAACAAATTGAAGATGAAGAAATTTGGGCCTTGCAGAATACTGGAAAAACGGGAGTCAGGCAATGCATATAAAGTGGAATTGCCAAGTGGGCTTGACATTTCACCTATTTTTAACATATCAGATTTAGTAAAATACCATGAAGGGGATAGTAGTGAGGCACCATGTGCATAGTTGTGGAGTATTCCAGCATCTACTCCAACCACAGATGAGATAGAGGAAATACTGGACATAAGAGAAGGCAGAAGTACCAGAAACAGATAATATTTGGAATATTTGGTCAAGTGGAAGGGCAGACCGGTAGAAGATGCAACTTGGTTGTCCAAAATGGAGGTTGACCACCTGGGTCTCCCTCCAACAGTTCAGAAGTGAGGATCACTTCTCAATCTACCCCGGGTGTCTGATGCAGGAGCATCCGAGGGCAGCAGAGCAATCCTGCACCAACCAACAGGGAAAGAAGCCAAGGCCGAGGGAGGGTCGCGAAATCGTGACATGTCACGAAATCGTGACCAAATCAAGAAGCAGGGCAAAGGCGGACGGAGGGTCACGAAATCGTGACCAAATCAAGAAGCAGGGCAAAGGCGGACGGAGGGTCGCGAAATCACGACCAAATCAAGAAGCAGGGCAAAGGCGGATGGAGGGTCACGAAATCATGACCAAAACTAGAGGCAGAGGCTACGACGGACGGAGGGTCACGAAATCATGACCAAAATAGAAACAAAGGCTACGGCAGTACGGAGGGTCACAAAATCGTGACCAAAATAGAAACAGAGGCTACGACAGTACGGTGGGTCACGAAATCATGACCGCAATGGAAGCAGGGGCTACGGTAGTACGGAGGGTCACGATTTCGTGACATGTCATGAAATCGCGACCGCAGCTTAAGAACGAAGGCGCAGCAGAAAGACGTCGCGATATCGCGACATGTCACGATATCGCGACCAAAGCAGAGGAAAGGGGGACTCGATGGAAATACGTCGCGATATCGCGACAGGTAGCATTTTCGCGACGAAAGATGAGCCGAAGACCAAGAGGCGGAAAGTGACACGTGGCGAACACCTGGGCAACGAAGCGACACGGGGAGGCGAACGAAAGGTTCGGGAAGAGGAAACGAAGGGCCGCCAGCTGGAAACGGAGCGTCACCTAAGAACCTTTAAAAAGGGAAACAAAGGCATGCACAAGGGATGGAAAAGTTGCTAAATCGAGAAGATAATCACGTGGCATTGTGCGAAAAAGACGCCATTCTTTTGCAACTTATGGATAATCAGTGGTGACTATTATTTTCGGCTGTGACTGTAATTTTGGGCTGCATGCGAATGAAATAAAACTATTCTTTTTTTTTCTTTTCTCTGTGAATACGGTGCTGTGACTGTCATATTCGATGCATGCGAATAAATAAACTTTCTTTTCTTCTCTGTGAATGTGGTGCCGTGACTGTAATGTTCGGCTGCATGTGAATAAAATCAAAATGTTTTCTTTTTCTCTGTGATACTGGCTCTCGATCAAGCATAAAAATGTTTTCTTTTTCACTGTGATTCTGGCTCTCGATCATATAGTCAAATATTTAGACTCCTCAATGTAAATAAAGAGGAGGTCAGGTTCAAATCTTACATAACAATATATTATTTAAGATATGTTTGAGCCTAGCTAATAATATATTGATATTATTTAAGTTATGTTGTGCATTGAAGTATGTTACATTGAGTATTTGATTCATTGTAATATGGATAACGATTGTTGCATTTCCTTTCTCATGATAATGAATGCATTATGTCATAAGATGCATAAAGGATTAACATGGTTATGTTCTTTGTAAACAATTGAAGTAATGGAACAATGTGCTATGAAACACTGGAAGTGATTCATAAATATATAAATCACTATCTAAATGTTACTTCATCTGAGATAATTAAAGGTTATGATTGCAATATATGACCAACTAATCAATTAGGAATAGTTGATGGATCAATTAATATCTGGAAGAAAGCAAGGTGATGAAGATTAGGAACTCTACACCTGGAATAGAAGTAAATTAAAAAAAAGTCATAGTAGAGTTTTGTGGTCGAAAGAGTGATCGTTACAAGGGGTGGTAATAGGATTATATGGCTGATTGAAATTTATATATGGCAAATTATTCAACATTGGTAGCTATTGCAAAAGAGCTTGATTGATCATTGGCACTTTATTGAATGCACCTGGCTATCCTAGAAAAGGTATTTGATCAATTCTAAAACCTTGAGGTATTAACTATTGTTCTATAGTTAAGGCTTCATTGTATGCCATTAGTAAAGTGGTGGTCTGAGGTGCTCTCCTTACAAATACAGTTGTAACATGATCTAAAGCTTTGAAATACATTTGTATGGTTGCACCAATATTAAGTATATATGGTGGAGTCAACCTGTTATAAAGCTTATGAAACGTAGTATTTAATAGCCTTAGAGGCTCATTGGGTGCCATTCTAGATTCTAAAAAATAGTGATATATGATAGTAGGTTCTATGGGTAATCTAAATTGGATGATGAATTTTATTTCAAGATTAACATAGAAAGTGATGGAATTCATAGGTAAACTGATATACCATTCATACACTAATTCATCCAATATGAGAAAAAATTCTTAGGTAATATATTCATGTTCAACCTACAATCAAATCAAAGCATCCTTATGGGCTTGTATATGATCTTCATCTCTTCTAGCCCCATCATGTCTATACCTAGGCAAATACCTTTCAACATTCTTAGGCATATCATGGACTGGTCCAAGAATACTTAGTGGGTTATTGCTACCTAACCATGGTGTAAATGCTACCATTGGTGTACTTAATGGAGTGACAAATAAATCAATATATGGTGTGATGAGTTGGGATGAGGTATTAATGGGAGTAAGAGTACTTGATCGACCTTTATTTTTTTGGGTCTTATAGGAGGAGAAATATTATGAAATTCAGTATCATCTTTAGAGGTCTTAAACTTGATGATAATAACTTTGGGTTCCAGTTTTAATAGTCAAGTAGTATGATATATGAAATCGAATAATAATTAAAATCCAATAATTTTAGAATTAAATAAATCAATAATTAAACTCAAACTTAAGCAATCTATAACAATTAAACCATAAGTGTTGGGATATTAAGTTGTTCAGACCTACTGTAACAATGAATCAAATATTTCAAAAAAAAAAATTTAAGCAAAAAACCCCTTGCGGGGTCGCCTTGGTCTGAGAGACCATGAACAGGGGGTTCTACACTGTCAAAGTCACCCGGGATTCGCACCCGACCCTGCCCACACTAAAATTATCAATTGGATTTTGGATACCCAATTCAACTTTTTGGTAGGGTGGAGATTTGAACCTGGGACCTCCCTTGGAGGATTGTCCTCTCCTCTCCAACTCACCTACAACACCTGGGTAAAATATTTCAATTATTATAGTAACGATAAATTGGGTATTTCAAAAATTTTATTAAACACTTTTAGGCCCTCCTTCTAGTGCCATTGTCTATTGAGTGATACATCAACATAATTTCCAACATACACCAATGGTTATAACAACAAATGTTCTCTATTGAAAAAGAACATTGATTCCCCCAAGGTTTAGGTGATATGGTATGTTATTATAAAATATTAAATCGAAAGAATAAAAACGAAGGCAAATGGATAATTAATAGGTTACATATAATTGTTAACAATGGTGAGTGTCAATTCATTGTTGAAGCTTATAATACTAGAAATCTAAAATTCAATCTCAAAGTATCACATTGAAGAATAAAATAAAAGCAATTTTTTAGGATTGCTACCTTAAATTTATTAATATAATGCACTCATTGCATCATTCTCATGATCATTATAGCACAAATAAATGTATATTCTAAAACTCAAAGAAATATAGTACACAAATCATGTAAAATAATCTCTAGAAATTGAAATTGGTTTAATCTACTCATATTCTAAATAGATTTCAAATAAAATTCAAAATAAAAGAGTTAGAGAAAGAAAAGAAACAAGCCATTGAATCTTGAAGTCTTAAACCAAATATTTTGAAGCAACAATTCTAAATCAACCAACCTTAGCCCGATCAACATTCACACAATCTAAGACCAAGACAGTGTTATCTTCAAAGGGAAAAGAAGCAAAATACTAGAATAGACTCAAATACAATCACCATCAACATGCAAATATTACACCAAGAATTCTAGTATATTGTATTGATGAAAGATATTCAATAATTAAATTCTCATACTTGCTAGGATCATATGATTATAAGAGTAATTATCCAAGCACAATGACAAGGGTATAGATGTCTACCATCTACAAAGAAAAAAAATCTAAAAGGCCTATTGTCATAAGTGGAATCCGACCATTTGGAATGGGGTCTAAATGGCTATTTATGGCTATTTATAGCCTTACAATTTCAAAATTTTAGTGCTTTACAATGGTGTTACAACTATACTTTTAGGTTTACAATTGTATTTTAGTTATCTTCAACTAAGTGGATAGATGATGTGGTGGTCTATAATTTTTCTTGATTTTGATCTTCAATTTCAGCTATGGATCCTTAATTTCTTCTATGGTGTCTTTATGAAGGTTGGGTAGCTAAGTTTTCGTGCTCTAGGTGATCTGATTTATCACACACTATTTGGTCAAGATCAGGTCTAGGTTCACTTTCTTTCCTTCCTTTCATTCCCTTTTGGTTCTCACATTCAATCGCTTGCAACATAGAAGAACATTGTATATTAGTTCAAAATTAATTGATTTTATAAGGTTTAATTTTCTTGAATTTTAGGTCCAAAGTATTAGATTTAATGTTAAAGTTCCATTCTAATTTTAATGTCAAAGTATTAAATCCAATACTAAGGTTCTATTTATTTATTTTATTCATTATTTCAAAGATTGGAGATTATCCTCTTAATATATTTAGCTATTAATATAAGTCTCTTAGTCATTAACATTTATTGCTCTCAATTAATATACCTTTATATTTTTCTTATGATATTCTTTAGATTTTGAATTAAAACTATCTTGAATGTGCAATGCTATTGACTATTCAAATTTTATTAATTGATTTTATAAGGTTTATTTCCTTTAAAAAAATGAGTGGACAATGTATGTAAAATTTCATATACGTAATATCTAAAGGTTAGACTTATGCCGACCCCTTCCACTTTAATTCCATGAAAAATTAAAATTTAATGTTAAGGATTTTTGTTTTAATTTCATATTGCTAAGGTTCAAAGTCTAAGGTTTAGGTTAAAATTTTCTTTTAATTTCCTTTATTAAAACTTTGATTTTCTTTATTATGCCTTAAGTTCTCAAATAATTCATTTAAGATTGAGCTCTTATTAGTTACTTGATTTGCTTTAATTTCATATCTCAAGTGTTAAGTCGAACATTTAGGTTTTTCAACAATTTTTGTGATTTTAATGATAAGGGGCAAAATTATTTCTTTTATTACCTTAGGTTTTCTAAACCTTAGTATTAAATATATATGAGCATGTATGAAAAATTTAATCCTTAGTACCAATAGAGAAAGAAAACTTAGACCCTTAGAATAATTGGCATATAAAAATTAAGGGGAAATTTCTTCCTAAGGTTCAAACCTTATTAAATGAAATTAAATCTTAGTGCTTTTCTTAATTCTCTAGGCTATGTTTCAAGATTTTTGGTCTTACAGGTTGTCCCTCCATTTCATTAATTTACCGGCCCTACCTCATAACCATCAGATCTGAGCATGCATATTTGAGCATATATAATATAAAGCACCTTTTAGGCTATCATTAATCTTCCAACTGTAGGTTGTTCCTCTGCAATATTGATTTACCAACCCTACCTCCTAATTGTTGGATCTGAGTGTACATGAGCATATATAAGATAAAGCACATTTTTAGGCTATCATTAATCTTCAGACTCCATGCTACCCCTCTGCATCATTTATTTACTGACCTTATCTCCTAACCATAGAATTTGAATGAAATACCATGTCATTTATTTCATGAAAAACTTTAGTCGATAATTTTAATTAATGAAGGCATTAAGTTTCAAGCTTCTTGATATTACCAATTGTGGAACCTAGCCATAAATTTCCTAGTGGTGCCTCCTAAATGCCATACTTAGGGTACATAAGACAACACTTTAAGTAACTATTTTAATTAATGAAGACGAAGGTCAACAATTGAATTAATGAAGGCATTATATTTCAAGATTTTTTATTTTGTTAGCTATACCTCCTACTCGTAGATCTCTCAGTCTTACCTCCTAACCGTCAGATTTAGGGTGCATAATAAAACACTTTAGGAAACTATTTTAATTAATGAAGACTAAGATCAGTAACTTAATTAATAAAGGTATTAAATTTTGAGCTTTTTATCTTGTTGGCTATGCCTCCTAACAATAGATCTCCTGGTCATGCCTCCTAACCATTAGATTTAGGGCATATAAGATAAAAATTTAGGCATCAATTGTAATTAATGAAGACTAAGGTTGGTAATTTAATTAATGAAGGCATTAAGTTTTAGGATTTTTAATATTTTTGGTTATGCCTCCTAACCGTAGGTCGCTTGGTTATGATTTTGCATTGTTAGATTTAGGGTGCATAATACAAGACTTTAGGTGGCCATTTTAATTAATGAAGGCATTAATCTTTGGGCTTTTTTATTTTATCGATTGTACCTCCTAGCCATGTATCTCCTAGCCCTACCTCCTAACTATTAGATTTAGGGTGCATAAGACAAGACTTTAGGTGGCCATTTAAAAAAATGAAGTTATTAATATTTGGGCTTTTGGTTTTACAAGATGTGCCTCCTAAATGTAGATCTCTCGGTCCTACCTCCTAACTGTAGGATTCATTCAAATAAGACAAAATATTGTAGGAATATTTAGGGGATATTTTTCAAACATATTAATTCTTAGACTTTAGGTAGAAAAATTAATTACCTAAAAAGAACCTTTATTTTAGACTTCCAAATCGTTTATGTACATGGGTTAATTTGATTTAATTCTTTTCTGTCTTAGACTTTTAAATCTTCAATGCCAAAATGGAAAACTAAGTGAACAGACTCAAAAAATTAGGGTTATTCAAGTATTTTATCTTAGTTGAAAGATATAAAAATTGAGTATATAATTTTACGAGATGTTGGAGAGGTATATGATGTCATTACTTGGTGGTTAAAGGTAAAATTTGAATTTAAACATTGAATTGGTTTTGTGGCACCAACGGGATTTAAATTGGATGACCTAGTTGTAAACTATTAACCTAGGCATATTTAAATTAATTAGAAATATAGTTTTAATCCTTATTAATGGATAATGAACCTCATCTTATCGCAACCATGATAATATTGCATGATTAAAAGCTCAAAACATTCTATAGTGCAAAAAATAGGTAAAAATTCAAAGTGCCTAGAATTTCATGAAAAATTACACATTTCTAAATAAGACAAATGGGTATCCAAAATAATTGAAATAACTAGAAAATTTTCTATGGATAAAAATATAGCCATTTAAAGTTTATAGACTATCACAAAAAATTATTGTGGTTGAGTGGTATTTTTATTGAAAATCCTTATATATTGGGGATGTGTATATGAATTTGGTATCATTGTGAAAATAAATTCAAGATCTTCCTATTAGGATTTAAATTGTATCAAATGGATCTTTGTAGCAAAAGTTGTGGTTATTTTAGGTTTACAACTACTAAAAGTGATGAAATTTAGAAAACCCTAAAAACAACTTCAAAAAATTGAATTCTTTAGACTATGAAGAGGAATTAAAATACAATTTATTCTAAATTATTCAATGCTAGAAATTTTAAGAACTTATTCACTACAAGAAAATGTGACACATGGATGCAAACAATTTTAAAACTAGTGTAAAAAGTTTGAAAAAAAATCAAGTGGATCCCCAATTGGGGTGAGTTGTGCAATGTCAACAAGTTGGAGTCAACATTTTTGAATTATCCCACATTGGTAGTGGGAATATTAATTGAAGCTAATATATTATTATTTTATCCTTTATTTGATTACAAGTAAAAAGGAAAGAAACATATAAAATTTTAAGTACTAAAATATTCTAAAGAATATTTCCTTAAGATTCTAGTTAGAGAAGGAAACTTCACCTATATTTTTTGCTTGGTGAGACTTGATTTCTTGTAACTCGCGGTATTAATCAAGTTATGAGTCTAGGATTATATATACTCATTGGAAACAATTTTTCAAAGCCAATCTAGTGGGATTGAAATTTCCACTTTTGTGAAGATTCATCATAGCTAATAGTGCACCAAAGTTCCTATTGCCCAACTCCCAACTATTGCAAGGAGATAGTTGTTTTGCTTAGAATACCAAAATTAGAATTTAGTTATAATTTAAGAATTATATGAAATTATAAATCGGTCCTTTACCTATTCTAATAAAATAATGAAGGGAAAATAAACTTTGATAAGGAATATAGAGAGGCTTGATTGATCATCATGTTTGGTGTAGAAGATGAAGTGTAATCATAAATTTATGATTCAACCATAGAAAAATATGCATGTGATAAGCTCACAAAGAAGATAATAATGAATTAGTAGTCACTTCAAATATAAGAAAATATATGCAATGTAAACTAGACTCGCAAACAACATGGCTCGTATGACCATGTTTGATAGGATTCATTAGAGAAAAAATAAAACAACAATAATGATGGAGGATCCCATATTTTTTTTCCATGACAACATAATGAATGCTTAGTAATGTCTACATAGATAGTATTCATAGGTTTTGGAGTAAATACTTGTTCAACTCTTCAAGATGTCACTCAAAATAATATCAATACCAAATTAAAACTAGTCTACCATTTCATGCCACTAGAGAACCAATAGGAAAATTAAATGGATGATAGAACAAGAGCAGGTCTTGATACCTCAATGAGGAAATAGCACTAAATATATTCCTCAATATTTGACATAGAGAGGCTCTAAGTAATCTGAGGATAAATAACCATGCCAATGATCAACATTCTACTAAAAGAGATCTTAGGATAAACAATCCTACTAAAGACCAAAGTAGAAATAGGAGTGATCTTAGTATAAATAATCTTACCAAGGATCGGCTAATTTTAATTTCTAAAATAAAAATATGATCTCAAGATAACTAATATTTCCAAATATTAGTAAAACTTAACCTCTAAAGCAAGAGGATTCTCAACCATCACATATAGCAAGGACATAGTTAGATGAACAAGACCAAGATACAAAAGAAAAATTAGAAGTTGATTAACCTTACCATAATAAGCAATATTCTAGATAGAAAATGACAATAGGCCATTATGGCTACCATCACAGGGTGCATGATAATAGAACACTTGTTTTAGTACAAGGGCTTTTCAGTATTAGATGTAAGCAAACTACTTGACAAAGATGTTCCCCATGAATACATTGGAGGAGGGACATAGTTTTTAAATTGTTTCAAAATTAATTCTTTTTGAAAATATTTGTTCCCTATTCATAAGGAAATAATAAATATGGCCATAATACAAGTTATATTTGATGAATAAATAGTTATGTAATAGTATTATATGATTGGTGGTATCTAACGCTCCCTCATATCATACAAGTGTATAGTTCACATTAAGGGGGCAATAAGTATTAATTCTCCCCAATGTTCTATACTGAAATTGATATTAGTTTATGCGGATTGTATTTGATAAGAACCAAGTACCAAAGATTACATATAATCCACACATAAGGGAAATGAATATTTGATGCAAAAATAATAAAGTGAATCTCATAAGTAATGACCTATTTTATTACATTTGGCAGTTATAAAAACTTGTCATCTATACAATCTAGTAGGATGAGAAGGTTACCATAAGGAAACTCATAGTTGAGTAAGTAAAGAAAAACAATAGTTGAAAGTATAAAAAAAATTAAATTCCATGCCAAAATTAAGGTGAATATTTCTCTCCATTCACAAGAAGAAACAATATCAATCAATATAAATTCAACTAATTATCTATGGTTGGGTATATATCCTTGGACCATGGATAGAATAATTTATACCTATGCTTGGTTTAGTGTTTAGTAAGGATATTCCCACTATTGCAAATAACCCTATATATGTTTTGGATCATGATGGATTAAGGGGTAATTCCCCTCTACCCTAAGAGTGGCATCCAAAAACAATAGTTATATTTAGAGCTAGAGCCAAGATCTAAGGGCTAGAGTGAGATCCAATAACTAGTGATAAAACCAATAGTCTTAACTAGAACCAAAGCTAGAGTAACAACTAGAACTAAGAGTCGGATCCAAGAACCAAAACTAAAATTTTGACCTACTCAAGAACAACATATAGACATCATCATTAAGCCACTCGCACATATTGAAACTGAAGCATTTTAAAATTTCCTCTCCATGAAAATCTAAATTATGATGTAATAAATGGGGAATGTTAGGAATTATTACTAGCGTAATTTAGTGGTGTGATATTAAGGAGTGATTTTAACTACCACTCATAATGTGCAGAAGCCCATGTTAGTTGAAGTTTGTTGTTGTCCTCACATGGAAAGTGCTTATACTCTATTAATCATGGCAAGCTGTATACATATACCCCAATCCAATAATGTAAGTATCAAAGTATTAAGGATTATCAATTAGATCAAAGAACATTAAATTTTCTAAGACAAAAATACATCCTTTGAGATTCTTGCATCAAATACTCAATAACACAAGCAATATAATTGTACTCACTAAATAAAAATTTCTTGACCTAGAGACTCAAACAAGTGACCTTCTATTTATAGACATATTCATGAGCATGACATAGCCAATTAGCTAGGGCAAGTTGATATGGATCAATAGGTTGTGTCCCCATAGGTAAAACCTACCAACCTTACCATTGTTAGCAAAATATATCTACTTGAATCATACTCAAGATTTCCTCCTACAATCACACAATTCATATCTCCTCTAGCCAGTGTGCTATGTCTATGATTTATAGTATTCATCAATGGATTGAATTTATCTCACAAATATTTACGATATTGCTACAAAGGCTGATAATTATTCAAACTAATAACCAGTGGAAAATTCAATATAAAACCATGTTATTCTATCCAAATCAATAGCTTGTCTAAATATATATATTCAACCATATCACTTGTATAGAATGTGATAGTGCATCCCTATCGATGAATCACCAAACCCTTCATGAGAAAAGACACATGCAAGGTCATTTTCAGATTTAAAAAATGGCACCAAAACCCTCTCATGTGTCCAATCATACTATAGCTATTTTACAATGGAAAAATGATTTGATACTTACACCAAAAATATCAAGGAAACCTTGATGACAACAAGGAATAAATTGGAGTAGGCAAAAATTCTCAAAAAAACATGGAAGGACAAATGAGGCAAAAAATAGAATAACCTCCCTACTTCTTATGGAAAATATTCTTATGAAGTAATGAGAGAATTGTTTCTCTATTTGTAGCTTCATACCCTCTCTGATGCCATGCTGGAATGTATATTATTTTCTAGAAATAAACCAAAGAAAACCATCCACTTAAATATTATATAGATAGTAAAAAGAAGGATGGAAAAGAGAGAGATGTTGTAAACTTATAGATGTAAAATGTTAGATACATAATAAAGTTTAACCTCAAAATAACAAGAGGGGTTTAGGTTAATTAGAATTTATGAAGAGGCTTCAACCATAAAAAGTGTAACTAGATCCCTTAAGGATAACATAGTAAAATATTAGAATTATCTAATTCATTGTACAATAAAATGCCCTTAGGCCTATCCAATACATAATACAATGTCAACCTTGACCATGAATCAAATTATAATTTCACCAATCTTGAGTAAGGTTATACCTGAGGTAACTTTATGCACATGCAAGAGCTTCTTGGAGCTGGAAAGTGTCCATTAATATGGATGTAAAATAATGATCTCTATTTGTGTCCTCTATTTAGCTTAAGGAAGGATTTTTAAATATTTAACGGTTAATATTCTCTTGAGACCAAGCTTGACTATGTGTACTTGTATTTATTATATTTACCCTTTAGGCCCATGTAAACCTTGTAAAAGGTAGTTTTTTAATGTTTTGTAATATTTTACTCTTGAGAGTCAGTATGACAACCTTCACCTAAAGGCATCATGTATTTAGGTATATTTTGTATTCTCCTTTTTTATTCTTTGTATTCCTTTTGTTAAAGCAATATTGAGTAATATTTTGATGTAAATCCAGCTGCAAGAGGTCAAAAAAAAATACCTCCCATTACATAAAAACTGTGATAATTGAAAATAATATGTAAAACCCTGCATTGACATAAAAACTGCAATAAATGGAAATAATCAGTAAAACCCTCCATTCACATAAAAACTATAATATATGGAAATAAACCAATAAATACTTTCTTTTCTCATTCCTAGATTCACTTCCCCCTTTTACAATGCAATACCAAGGGAATATATATCTCCAAAGAAACCCTAAAAGAAAACCCTAAATTTTGAAGCCCTAAAAGAAAACCCTAAAGCTTAAAGCCCTAAAAATAAAAAATTACTATTTTCAAAAAATTATTTTTTCATCAATATTTGCCTTTTTAGGTAGTTACCATTTTCGGCAAATTATTTTTGCATCAAAGAATACCATTTTGAGTAATAAAAAAATTATTTTAAAACTTCTTTAAAAAAATCTTCTCCTCTAGTTGAAAAGAACTCTGCTCCTACGAGTTACTTTTATCAAACTCATAATTTCTCTCCATATAGGGCCACGCATCTACAAGTACTCCTTAAAGTACCAATCTCCTTCCAAGGTTCTATATCTCAAACCTCTTGCAAGCACTACATATAGTGTCAATTTCTTCCTTCGAGGTTTTACATAAAAAAAAAACCTCCTACAAGCACTACACAGAATGTCAATTTCTTTCTTTAAGGTTTTACAAACCTTCTGCAAGCACTACACAAAGTGTCAATTCCTCCTTCTGAGGTTTTACATAAAAAAATCTCCTACAAACACTACATAGAGTGCCAATTTATTTCTTCAAGTTGTTACAAACCTTCTGCAAGCACTACATAAAGTGTCAATCTCTTTCTCTGAGGATTTACATTAAAAAAACCTCGATGAAACACTACACAGAGTGCCAACTTCTTTCTCCAAGGTTTTATAAACCTTCTGCAAGCACTGCACAGAGTGCAAATTTTCTTAGAGCCCTTTTGCTCTCCTATCCTTTTCTTTTTTCTTCTCTTCTTTTTTCTTCCCTAGTAAGATCCAACATGCTCTGATACCAAATGATGTAAATTCAGCTGCAAGTGGTCAAAATAAAATACCTCCCATTACATAAAAACTATTATAAATGAAAATAATATGTAAAACCCTCCATTTATATAAAAGCTACAATAAATATAAATAATCAATATAACCCTCCATTCACATAAAAACTATAATACATGAAATAAACCAATAAATATTTTCTTTTCTCATTCCTGGATTCACTTCCCCCTTTTACAATGCAATACCAAGGGAATATATATCTCCAAAGAAACCCTAAAATAAAACCCTAAAGCTTGAAGCCCTAAAAGAAACCCTAAAATAAAACCCTAAAGCTTAAAGCCCTAAAAATAAAAAAATTACTATTTTCGGCAAATTTATTTTTCCATAAAAAATTACCTTTTTAAGTAATTACTATTTTCGGCAAATTATTTTTTTTCAATATTTGCCTTTTTTAATAATTACAATTTTTGGCAAATTATTTTTATATCATTAGTAATAAAAAAAATATTTTAAAACTTCTTTAAAAAAAACCCTCTAAAGACTCCTGCATCATATTTGATTCCATTATTTTCTAGAAACTACAATGAATCTAACACAAGACATACTCTAATACCATTTGATCCACACCACTAGGCCCAAGATGTTGTGAGAGGAAAATCTCTCAAAATCTACTTTTGGTGCCTAAATGTTGTACTTTAGAGTTATGTAACTAGAAATATGGCATAATACAAAATGGTTCCACACATAAGAATGCAATTTTTGTTCTTATATATTACAATTAAGATCAACATATTATAAACTATTAGTATACAAAGCATAGACACTAGAGAAAACTCTATTTAAGGGAAATGAAAGAAATATCAAAACAAATTATGTCTAAAGGGTGAGAAAGAGAAACAAATAAAGTAATAAAATAAATTTAAGCAGCAAAGATCAATGAAATAGAAGAAGAAAATGAATTTTCTATTTAAAATATATATATATATATATATATATATATATATATATATATATATAATATGCACCATAGTTAATATATAGTTAAAAGGTGTAACAATTTCGCTTCTAATTGATCAAAAACCCCTTTTAAGAATATATACAAAATTTTATTTTTTGGTTCTTTTACAAGTGGTTCCATCCTATGGGATGTAAAGTGCCTCAACTGGAAACTCATAGATATGTGCTTGGTATATAGTGTTGAATGATCCTTTGTGTATCCTAGTCCTTAATGATAATATATGGAATTGATATTATAGGAATGTTGGCACCATAAAAGTCATGACATTGCAACTAAGGTTGGAACCATACAAAATCCTGATACCAAAATAAATGATCGATGTTAACTTCACTAGATAAGATGGAAAAGATGCACTAAGGCCTATAAGCTAAAAATACTCTAACATTATCTTAGAATTTATAGCGATAATTAATTCGATCAAAGCATCATGATATCAAATATTCTCATAAAAATAATCTTTAGAATTACAAATTTCTAATTATTACAAAGCCTTCTATCCTAACTTGATTTTGATAGATTTAAAACCAACTCATCCTTTTGTTAAAAAATAAAAAAGATAAACTCTTGAATCATAACTTGAAGATCCTCCACTATTTATTTAAGGTCATATCTCAATAAGGATGGTAATATAAATTCATACTAAAACTTTTGCTCATGTAATATCAATTATGACATTTGAATGTATACAAGCTAAGCATGGCTAAGTTATTCATTGTTATTTTGAATTAAAAATAAGAGCACAAGGATTGAACCAAGCATATAATAAAAAAATTAAAGAAACCCCCTAATTGAATGACCACTTAATATATTTCTTAATCAATCATAAACTCTCAAAAATGAATTTCCATGTCATTGAACCCCTAACTAGGGTTTATTTCCTTGATAATTTTATCACATGAATAGATCCTATATTGTTTGCAATTAATATTTTCCAAAGCATTGGAATGAAGGAAAAATTATATGCATATATCCCCTGTATATAATACTCCATTCCACATTAAAAAGAGGAAACTTATTTTTTTCTAAATAAAATCTCTTAAATTTTGTGAAATTGACATGTTATACCTACTAAGAAACTTAAAAGTTACACACACATATTATTATTCACTTATAATATTCTATATATGGTTAGTGTAATGAAAGTTCACTACACAATATCACCCCATGAATTACATCATGAGGTTGCCTAGAAGGTTGATTGAGAAGATTACCTGATGGAGTTTCAAAATAGCTATGGTAAGCCTTTGATCATTGGTCCACACCAATTATCCATTGTAAGTAACCAATAGCCTATGTTGTCTATAATATCCCTCTTTATGATATTTAGGTTGGACCTCACTAGCAAAAGAAACCATAAATCCCTCTTAGTGATAATTAAAGAGTTTTTTTTCTAGTGGGGGTGTGATTGAGATAAAGGTTTTAGGTCAATTCAAATTTATCATAGGAGGGTTCATGAAACTAAATATTGCTCATGTATTCTTGGAAATTTTCCAAATGTTGTATGAGACTTGATTCCCACCTCAATATTCAAGTCCCCACCATATTTTTTTAAGGGAATATGTTACCTGATAGAGCATTTGCACTACTTTAGGAATTTGTGCATAGTGCACTTATTTTAAAATCAAGATATATCCTTAAAGATATTGGTGGCCTCCTTTAGAGGAAAAACTCATGAATGGTACCTCAACCTCAATCCTTAATTAGTTCAAAGCTAGGACCAGCTAGTGGAACCCTTGATAACTATATTTAAAGAAAAATATGATGGAGCATTGCTCCTAGAGTAGCTCATGACCATTTAAATGGTGCCTAAAAATATAATGGATGATTTAATCATTTTTTTCTAAAAAACTTGGCAAAGGATCCCTGAAAATATCTAACCACCTCTAGGTATGTTATTTATTTACTATTTGAAAGCTTTCAATTTTAAACTTTTCATGATGGTCAAGTCTAAGGGAGGGAAATCATTACTAGAGGCCTATGATATAGCCATCTAGGTATAAAGGATTTAATCCAAATAGGAAAGCTAATCCCTAAGACACCCTCTTCCTTATTCCCCTTTGTTCAACCTTTTCATCACCCTATTCTAATAATCTAATTGGTAACTCATTGGCATTTTTGCCACATTGATTCTCATTGATTAATGCATTAGTGTATTGTTGAAAATCTGACCTTTGATACCAGCTTTGATGCAGCTTTGGAGGAAAAGGAGAAAAAATGAGTAGAAATTGACTAAGTTCAAAAACTGCAGTGATTCGCTGACATGTCGCTGAATCGCGGTCAACGTGGTCAATGCAGGCAGGTTGGGCGGAACCGTCGCGATATCGCGACGTGTTCCATTTTCACGACTTCAAAATGAGCAAAAGAGGAGCAGCGACAAAATGTCGCGAAATCATGACAAGAATCTCAGCCGACGACCAAAGCTAAAAACTTGCAGCGCATCGCTAACATGTTCCAGAATCGCGACGTCGGGAGCTTCGAAGAGTCAAGTGGTAAAAGTGCAGCGATTCGCTGCATGTTGGTTGAGCAGAAGCCTTAAGTTAAAAGTGGCAGCGATTCGCTGCACATTCGTTGCAAGGGCTTAAGAGCTTGAAAGTTGCAGTGACGCGCTGCGTGTTTCAAAATCGCGGGTGGCGTGGTCAAAAAGAGTCTAAGTTAAGAAAGTGCAGCGATGCGCTGCATGTGGCGTTTTCACGACGCTGACGGCTTCCAAAGCTTAAGTGCTGAAAGTGCAGCGATTCCGCCGTCCCAAATCCGAGGCATTTTGTTTCAAGGACTTAGGTGAAGGTTGCAGCGATGCGCTACAGGTTTGCTTCAAAGGAAGTCCAAGGTCAAGGTTGCAGCGATGCGCTGCACATTGGTTGCAAGGGGAGTTGAAGTTAAAAGTGCAATGATTCGCTGCACGTTTCATTTTTGTGGGTCTTCAGCAGCGAAGCGTACGGAATTAGAATATGTCACGATTTCGCGACCCGTCGTGTTTTTGCGACCTGCAACTGTTTCCCGCCAAAACGCAATATGAACGGCCGAGAAGGGTTTTTGGGTTTTCGATGATTAGATGCTGCCCCGAATTTAATGATTTGTGGATTTCCAAGGCATTCAAAGTCAAAGAACCGCCCAGGCTTCCAAAATTAAAGATTTATTTGTTCGAAGCGGCTGGTCGTGGTCTATTTTAACGGTTTCATGCACATGTTCGAAAAATAAAATTTAATGAAGGCGACCGCGATTATCTTATTGTATTTAATTTTTGCCTCCTCAATGCTGCAATTAAGGGGATCGTGTGCATAATTTCCGTTGCATGGTTGTAGATCACGAGGAAGTTGGTTTTAAATATTCAATGCTGTAAAGAGGACGGACCTCTATAAAAACCAATGTAATTTTCATTTACGGAGGTTGGAAAAACTTGCTGCTAGAGACTGGAATTGTATTTGTGGGAATAAAAGGATCAACTTCTAATTTTTCAAGCGTTGCATGGATGAATTTCTTTTCTATTTTTTTGCATTTCTAATAGCATTCATACTCCTGCATTGCTGTTACATTTAAATTTTGCTTTTGGATTTAAATATTGCGGTCAGGGTACGATTTTTGGAATGTGGGTTTGGAGGGATTTGTTGCATGTGATTGTGCGAAGATTAAGCTGATTCCTTATGTTACTTGCTGTTGTTGCGTTTGTAGTTTCCTGCTGTTGTTTTTCTGATCCCATCACTTTGTCCTGTGGCCATATTTCCCATTTCTTTCTGCAACTTCTTAAATCTCTTTCCTGTAACCCTTATCTTAATCCCATTTTTAGGATAGTAAAGGGAACCAGCCCACTCTGGAGATTGGTCTGGAAACCATTTCTTGTTTCCAGCCCTTCAATGTTGGCCGGGTCTAGGGCGCACTTGTGAAATCCTTTCCTGTGGCAGATTCGTCGCCAACAATTTTGGCACGCCCGGTGGGACAGACAAGTTTTGTCTCCAAGAATTCATAATCGGTGGGATAAGCATAATTTTCCAAAGTGATAAACCCACCGGTGCCAACAGTTTTTGGCACGCCCGGTGGGACAGACTGTTTCTGTCTCCAAGAATTCATAATCGGTGGGATAAGCATAATTTTCCAAAGTGATAAACCCACCGGTGCCAACAGTTTTGGCACGCCCGGTGGGACAGACTTCTTCTGTCTCAAAAAATCCACATTTGTTTTAACACCCGGAGGTCTCAAGATTTGATGAGCTGTCTTGGCCTCACAGCGGAGATTTGTAAGTTCATCTGGCGACTTTGCTGAGTTGAAGATCTGTTCGTGGACGCCTATTTTTTTTTTTTAAATTCAAAGAATGTTCATCTGGCGACTCTGACTTAATGGCAATGGTCGTGATTCCGTAGACCACTGCCACAAAGGCGAGGGTTTTTCCTAGATGGGATGATCCTGGCCCTCTGAATCTCCAAGTTCGGCATGAAATTCCCAAAGGTGCCCTGAAGAACCTGGCAAAATATGATGGTACCGAAGGCATGGCTCGGCACATGTTGAAGACATTGCTACTCTGTCCATGATCCATGTCATAGAACACGAAGATGTCATGATCCGACTTCTGGTTCAATCTTTGGAAGGAAGAGCATTGCAGTGGTACAGATTGCTCAAACATCAAAGCATCAGCTCATGGGACGATCTAGCGGGGGCACTGATCAAAATATTTGACGAAGATCCTTTCTACAGTTCTTTGGATCTCTACCAATTTTTCATGTACATCAAGAGAGCACCTCAAGAAAGCATCACGGACTTCAATGTCCGATTCTTGATAAGTTGGAAGAGAATTCCAGAGAAGATCCGTCCATCACCCACCCAAGCCCACCTCTTTTATGTTCGAGCTTTTAATTCTGACATAGGTCTCTTTTTGCTGCAGTCAGGTGAACAACGGTTCCCACAAATCTTTGAGGAAGCAGTGCGAGCGGAACAGCTTTTGCTCTTATCGAGAAAGTTACCGTGGGGAGAAACTCCATTACCTTCTCCGGTGGTTGTTGCTCCTGTCTACCCTACACAGTACTTTTCATGCCAGATCCCTTATACTGAGCAGAAACCTGAGATGCAGTCATGTGGAGTTCAAGGGACAGATCTCGTCCAAAGTCAAGGATTGGAACATGCAAGAACTTTTCCAGCAATGAACAATATGGTTGCTTGCAGTTTTCATCAAGATATGGGCCAAGTAGAAGAACAAGTTCAAATTCCAGAACCTGAGGAGATCCCAGAATCAGATTTCTCACTTGAAGAGCCCTGTGATCACATCAAGGAGTTAGAGGAGCCTGTACTCAGCCCACAGCCAGTAAAGTCTGCAAAGTGGTGGTGTTGGTTCCAGCCACTACATCCAGCACCTGAAGAAGTCCTCCATGTGGGTACTAGTAAGAAGGATAATCTGCCGCATTGCATCCTATTCGCACCATGGAGAACTTCGGAAGGAGCCAGCCCAATTTCAAGAACCGACTCAAGTATGATTGGATCTGGTCGAGACATTGCAGATTTACCGGATAACTCCTGAGACTAGGGTTTCTGGTGGCGACATGCCAATCATGTCGTGAACTATTGTATATAGTATTTTGAAAAAATAAAAATATATATATATATATATATATATATATATATATATATATATATATTTTGTTATTACTTGTTCATCTCAGCTCTTTTGTTGCCTGCGAGCTGTAGGTGCTTCTTTTTTCCTTTTGTCTCTTCCTTTCCCGGCAGTTGGTGGCTTTCAGAAAATTCTTCTTTTCCCTTCCCCGTTTCCTCTCTTTCCTTTCTTCATCTTCTTCCTTCTTCTTTTTTTTTCTTCTGCATTCAAACAAAAATAAGCCACGACTGTTGTTTCTTTTCCCTTTTTCTATTTTTCCCCGTCCCTTCTTATCCCTTTCCTCTAAGTTCAGTCTTTTATGCATTTATTTCATAGTCTAGTTCATTTCATTTCACAGCTTTCCTAGTTCCATTACCATTCCATAAATTCGTTCACTTACTTCCACATCACTCCATTGCAGTCACCGCCTGCGCAATCGCAGGGTCTCACTCCATCCTACCACTCCATTTGTTTCATAACCCATTATATGCAAGTACTTTCGGTTTCAGATTCACAGCAGCAGTTTTTTTGCAGTAGTCCCCTGAGATGGTTTACAGCAGCCAGCTTCCTGTTCTAATATGACTCTGTGCCCAATGGACTAAGGCCTGGATTCTTGCATACAGCGAGCTGTATACCCCGCGAGCCGCCAAGAATGTTGGCATTTTTGCCACATTGATTCTCATTGATTAATGCATTAGTGTATTGTTGAAAATCTGACCTTTGATACCAGCTTTGATGCAGCTTTGGAGGAAAAGGAGAAAAAATGAGTAGAAATTGACTAAGTTCAAAAACTGCAGCGATTCGCTGACATGTCGCGAAATCGCGGTCAACGTGGTCAACGCAGGCAGGTTGGGCGAAACCGTCGCGATATCGCGACGTGTTCTATTTTCGCGGTTCAAAATGAGCAAAAGAGGAGCAACGACAAAATGTCACGAAATCGCGACAAAAAGTCCAGCCGAAGACACAAAGCAAAAGTTGCAGAGCATCGCTGACATGTTCCAGAATCGTGACGTCGGGAGCTTTGAAGAGTCAAGTGGTAAAAGTGCAGCGATTCGCTGCATGTTGGTTGAGCAGAAGCCTTAAGTTAAAAGTGGCAGCGATTCGCTGCACATTCGTTGCAAGGGCTTAAGAGCGTGAAAGTTGCAGCGACGCGCTACGTGTTTCAAAATTACGGGTGGCGTGGTCAAAAAGAGTCTAAGTTAGGAAAGTGCAGCGATGCGCTGCATGTGGCGTTTTCGCGACGCTGACGGCTTCCAAAGCTTAAGTGCCAAAACGTGCAGCGATTCGCTGCACGTCCCAAAATCGTGAGGCATTTTGTTTCAAGGACTTAGGTGCTGAAGGTTGCAGCGATGTGCTGCAGGTTTGCTTCAAAGGAAGTCCAAGGTCAAGGTTGCAGCGATGCGCTGCACATTGGTTGCAAGGGGAGTTGAAGTTAAAATTGAAGCGATTCGCTGCACGTTTCATTTTCGTGGGTCTTCAGCAGCGAAGCGTATGGCATTAGAATATGTCACGATTTCGCGACCCGTCGCGTTTTCGCGACCTACGACTGTTTCCCGCCAAAACACAATATGAACGGCCGAGAAGGGTTTTTGGGTTTCCGATGATTAGATGCTGCCCCGAATTTAATGATTTGTGGATTTCCAAGGCATTCAAAGTCAAAGAACCACCCAGGCTTCCAAAATTAAAGATTTATTTGTTCGAAGCGGCTGGTCGTGGTCTATTTTAACGGTTTCATGCACATGTTCGAAAAATAAAATTTAATGAAGGCGACCGCGATTATCTTATTGTATTTAATTTTTGCCTCCTCAATGCTGCAATTAAGGGGATCGTGTGCATAATTTCCGTTGCATGGTTGTAGATCACAAGGAAGTTGGTTTTAAATATTCAATGCTGTAAAGAGGACGGACCTCTATAAAAACCAATGTAATTTTCATTTACGGGAGGTTGGAAAAACTTGCTGCTAGAGACTGGAATTGTATTTGCGGGAATAAAAGGATCAACTTCTAATTTTTCAAGCGTTGCATGGATGAATTTATTTTCTATTTTTTTGCATTTCTAATAGCATTCATACTCCTGCATTGCTGTTACATTTAAATTCTGCTTTTGGATTTAAATATTGCGGTCAGGGTACGATTTTTGGAATGTGGGTTTGGAGGGATTTGCTGCATGTGATTGTGCGAAGATTAAGCTGATTCCTTATGTTACTTGTTGTTGTTGCGTTTGTAGTTTCCTATTGTTGTTTTTCTGATCCCATCACTTCGGCCTGTGGCCATATTTCCCATTTCTTTCTGCAACTTTTTAAATCTCTTTCCTGTAACCCTTATCTTAATCCCATTTTTAGGATAGTAAAGGGAACCAGCCCACTCTAGAGATTGGTCTGGAAGCCATTTCTTGCTTCCAGCCTTTCAATGTTTGCCGGGTCTAGGGCGCACTTGTGAAATCCTTTCCTGTGGCAGATTCGTCGCCAACAGTAACCTACCCAATCCCTTCTATTACAAGCTCTGAACTAACCCAAGATTCTAACCAAATTAATATCCTAACCCTTATGATGCCTAATTTGACCAAGTATAGAATATTATGAGGAAATTATTGAATAACCTCATGTCCCTATAAAGGTAGTATAATACTTAGAGGTTCCCTTACTAGAGTTGTCCAAAGCCTCATATCCAAGAGCCTACATACAATCATCGACTAAATTACCAACAACTAGATCCTTAATTATAAGATAGACCTTGGTTACATGGGATAAAGTTAGAAGTATATTCTATATCAGATGAAATAATCCCCTTAGCTTGGTAATATCACAAGAGCAATTAGACCACATCATTCAAGCAAGAGGAAATAAATGGAGTAAGGAACCCCTAGTAGACTAAAAACTCAACCTTAGGTGAGAGCAATGAAGGAACATAGAAGATTTCCAACACAAGCCTAGATAGAGGGATAGGTTCATGCAGTCTCAACAATCACAAGGCCAAGCCTACATGCTCAAATAAAACCTACTACAAGGTCATTTTCTAGGATAATATAATAGACCTCTACCTACATCAAGAAACACCTTAAGAACTATGCCTATTAGATCCTTTTATGAGGAATACCATATGAATAAGTCCTAGTAGTGATGCCACTCTAGGATGTTCTTGCAACTTTCAAATAAATGAAGTGGTTGGAGGAATCCCTCCAAAAGTGGAAAGAGATAAGTGAATAGGAGGCACCCGTAGTTCTATAAATATCAACATTAAATACAAAGGCCACTATTAAAAGTAAGGCCAAGACCTTCCCCTTGGCTAGAGGGAGTGTTAGCTTTTGATGTAATGAGTACTAGGAGATAACAATCACAAGATGTAGAATAATATGAAAGAAAGTAAATTTGCTACATGTCTAAAATGTGTTGCAAATTGAAATGACATAAAAGAATACAATGTAGCTATGGAGGAAATGAACACTCCATTAATAAAGCTACTGAACTACATTGCACCCATCACCAATGGATGGCGATCTACACAGAACTGTACAATGCTCTAAGCTACACTATCTAACTAGGTCCTCCTGAATCTATATATGTATTACAATGAGGTCTTTCTTATATATGAAAATAGGTTCCTTGTCCAAAACTCTACCTAGCTTTACAAGGGACAACTTGCACATATACAACTTACACATTGACACTTTTCCATTTATTACATTGCATGAAGTAACTAGATAACTTTCCCCTAAAGTAATCTAAATTTCTAAGTATGTACCTTGGAAGATACATTTACATGACCCAAATGATGTAATATACTCTATTTCTAACACCCCCTATATTACATTATTTGGGTATTGAAGACTTTAGTCTTCAATATGGATCTTCTTATTCTTCATATTGAACTTTGTACTCTTCTTATGTATTCTTTGTATTTAGGTTTAGTAGGTAATTTATGTCTTCATATGATGCAGAGTAAGTTGTAGCTAAAGCTAAAGATTTTTCTTTCATTGAATGATCTTTGGCTTGTTCAGATTCATCTTCCTTATCTTCTATCCAGCCACCTTTATAGTTCTCTTTGCAAGTATATTAATTTGGTTCTAATTGTTGATGAATGGGTAAGGCATGGTGCAACTGTCCTCTCATATTTTTTTTTTGATCCTTCTGTGCTTACCTTTTTGGTGTACTAGTTTTTCATTTTCTTCAACCTATTCCTTTGTAAATATGTTAGTATCATTTTTAAACACCACAATATCTTGTGAGATTTCCATTGAGTCTAGGATGTATGTATTTTCATGGATTGAACCTGTTTCTTTTATTCCATCTTGATTTATAATGAGACATGTATTGATACCATTTGAATATCCAAAGTTAATCATATACTTGTCTTCCACTAGCTTGCTTATTGAGATGATATTGAATGTTAATCCATGAACATACAAAATTTTTTATAGTAGAATATTTAGAAATTATTTTTTGGGTGTTACACACCCATATCCATGTATAGGATAACTTTGATTTTCTACAATTCTTAGTATGTAACCTTTAGCAAATTCAAGACAGTCAAACCATTGTATATTTCCTATTATATGATGATTGGCTCTTGAGTCAATATACCACATGCGTTCATGTTTTATGAACTGGTTTATGTTGGAGCAAGTTTTACATTCATTGTATGACATTCCTTTACCCATTTGAAGAGGTTGAATTTGAAGAAATGAGATATAATTGTAGTATTTATTATAACTCCCTATATTAGGATATTTGATCCCTAATTTAAGTATATAAGCTTGATTTGATAAAACCTTTATTAATCCTTAGGTTTGTAGGCTTCCTTATGTCTCCCTATTAATGAGAGTATGAACACCTAATTTAAGGTTTTTAAGAAATATTATGTCTTCCCAACATGAGAATTATTATCAAGTTTTGCAGAATATCTTGACTCCCTAATGATTTTGGAGTATGATATAGTGCTTTTGTAAAGTATAGTTTAATTTTGGTTGATTTTGTACAGTTTTTGTAAAGATCAAAAATCAACTTGTCTAACACCTTATTACTCCTATTGAACTAAGAAATTTTCAATTTTGAAAAGTTTTTAATGTTGGATTTTTTTATCCCTTTTGAGAAATTTTGAGACAAGAAAAATATAAATTTCCAACCTTAACAAAAAAAATATTAATAACCTCTTTTGTAACCCTTAGGATTTTATTCAAGTGTTTATAATTTCTAATAACCTAGTTTGATGTTGTAACCCTTATCACTCTCAAATTTGGAAAATTAGAAAATTAATAATATTTGCAAAAGATTAAAGAATTTAATCCCAAGTAGAATGTTTTATTTCTTCTAGGTTAAATTGCAAATATTATTTAAATTTGATAAGTTATCCCTTATGGTTTTTGCTTTCAAAATCTAATATTTGACCTTAGCTTATAACCCTTATATCTCCCTAAAGTGAAAGTAATAATAAATAGGATTTAAACATTACCTTTGAACATTGTATCACCGCATATTTCAATGCCTTTTTGGTTGAATATAACAACACTTTAATGTCCTCATTTGGCTCTAGAAACAATTTTTATGCTTTGGAATTCCCTCTCTTTAATGTTGGAACATAGGTGCTACAAATATAGAGAGGTTTGACCTTCAATACCAAGAGATTTTAATTCTTCCTCTTCCTTCCTTCCATGTTGCGCTTTGCTATGCTTTGACTGCGCTTTCCTATGCTTGACTGCTTTGGACTTGAGCATATTTTTATGGAAGAAAGATCTTGAACTTTGTGACAAGTGTCACATCCATTACGTATGAGCACTCCACCTTTCTTAATGTATCGATTTCCTTCTTTAACACTTCTTGGTCACTCTATAAAGTATGAGCACTCGTGCAGGAACTTGTGTGAGGATTTTGGAAGATAACAAGTGTCACCACTTCCTTGATATTCCCTATAACTCCTGCATGAGGTTTCTTGAGCATTGAGAGATGAAATGGCACCTTAGAAATTTTATGCCAAGTGGAATTCAAGCTCTCTACATGAATTCTTTTGCTATAACGCTTCCAAGGAGAATATTATAACTCATTTCATATGCATTTCCTTAGCTTGATTTGTTTCTTGGATAGCAATCACTCTTTTCTTTTGCCTGTGAATTTATGAGGTGTTATGGATCTTTGAATGGTGATTTTGGTGATTCCTTTGGTGGATGATATACTCCAATTTTAAGGCCTTGAATGTAGAACCTTTTCTCCTTGTCTTCTATACCTTCAAAATGTTGATTCATGTGCTTATTTGTAGTGTAGATAGCCTCTTGTTATGATTTATGTCCCATGTTGGTATAAGTACATTTTGATGCATTCTCTTTGTAGATGAGCACTCTTCTTATCTATGTAAATACAGCTTGATAATAGCCTTATGTGGGCTTTGATTTTGTAGGTTCATCCATCTAATATATGTGGACAGTGAGCTCTTTGAGTGGCTCCTTTTTATATGGAAGAAGAGTGCTAACGTTCAATCTTACTTGGATGGCTTACCTTGTAGATATTGTGACTTTTGAGGCTGCTTCAAACCTCCTCTCTTCCTATGTATAACGTATTTTAGGAGTGCAATACCATGTAATATTATATGTATATAAAACCTTCTTTATTGTACTCTTTTGTAGGTCTAAATTTCTGGTTTTGTAGTAGATTTTTGAATGCAAATATGGGGGTTTTAAGGATATCTCTTTGGCTAGACTCCTTACCCTTTTTTCTTAGATACTTTTATGATAAATCCAAGACCTTAATGATGTAGATAGAAGCTTATTTGTAGCTGTATTTTTCTGCCCTTTATACCATGCAATGTAATGCTTTGGATTTGAGACTCACCAAGTCTCAATATTTGAAGTTTTTTTTCTGCCTTTAGTTAGTTGCTATTTGGATTGTACTAACCTGTTTTGGTGGCTTCCCTTGACCACTATGTGTTACATATTTTTGTGCCTTAATAGTGTCTTTAGACACTTGATTCAAATCAAATTATGTGCCCTTCTCAAGTACACAAAACTAATCCTTTTGAGAGCAATAGAATAGTGCAAATGAAAATAATAATCTATCACTTTTAATGCACTAAAAATTTCATCTTATCACTCCAATTAACTCTCAAGATAATGCACTTAATCAATTTACTACAACTAATAAAAAATAATTTGAAATTAAAATTCAATAATTATTCTGTAATTTCACTACAATCAATATTGTAGGACTTAGACTTCTTTTTATTTTTCCAAACTAGATGATAGGTAGTTGATATATGTAATACTGAAATCTAATCAACTCCTAATTAATGTGCAAATGAAACTTAAAAATAACTTTTCTCTTTTTGCACTTTAAGACTGTAATCCATTTTTTTTTATTGCATCTTTAATCTAAATTAAGGTGCTATAACAAATATGATAAGTAATCCAATTAACAAGTTTATTTTCACCAAAAGTTGCTTATATTTTTAAAGCTTTTGTAGTTATTTTTCCACTTATGTAGAGGATGTGAATCTTGGTGTCTAATATCACCAAGTTGCTGCTTCGAGTAGGATCTTGTAGCTTTTTTTAGACTATCCTAAACAATTCGTTCTTCACCAAAAGATGATCTCAAACTTTATTTCGTGAGCCTAAGATTTAGTGGCTTGGTCTCCTCTTGTGGTCTCCTCCTTTTGCAATAGATTTGGATAAGTCTTTGTATCTGAAGTAATGCCTTCTTGCTGTTAGAGGTAATCTTCAAATCTCCTATTCAAATCTCCTAGATTTGGTGAGCTTCTTCTATATTCAATTATTCTTTTCAAATTCTAACTTCAAGTAGGACCTTATTTTCAAGATTTTGAATATCTTGAGGTCTTCACTGGATTCTTATTTTGGGATTTGGCACTTCTTTTCAAATTATTCTTCTTGTATTTGGCACTCCTTGCCAAATTCTCCTTCTTAGATTTAACACTCCTTGCTAAATTATCCTTCTCTTGGGCTTGTTGTTGGATGGTGACAATTGTCTCGAGTCCTTCACTATCAGAGGCTTCTCCTTGGTCATGGATTTCTCTAGTGAGTTCTTCTTTGATGATTTATTCAATAAGTCTCTCCTAGCCTTTTACTGGATGCTCGTTGAGACCTTCCCAAGATCTTTAATCTTGCAGCTTCTGATGGTCTTCCTTGATACCTTCTCTTCAACCTTCTGCTTTTGGAAGTGTTGATGATAAGATCTTATTCTGGATATCTAATTATTCTATTTTTTAATACAAGGAGGACTCTCCTAGTCCTTCTTATTCTTCCAAAATTGGAAGTTCTTCAATGAGATATTCTCCTAATATCTTCATTTTTTTTTCAGGTGCTGAGTTAATTCTAAATAAGATACTCTTCCTAACTTTCTTGTAGGAAGTTTATCAACTCAATGAATCTTATTTCCTTGCAGCAAAAACATTATTACTAAAATCTTCAACTGCTTCTAAATCATATATTATTTTTGAATTCTTCTTTAGGATCAAGTCTTTTGGAGCCTTTTTAAATATCTAGGCTTATGTGGCCTTTTCAATATCAATGATTTTGTGGCCTTTTTAGTATCAAGGCTTCTTTGGTCTTTTTAGTATCAAGTATTTTGTGGCCTTTTTAGTATCAAGGATTATGTGGCCTTTTTAGTATCAAGGATTATGTGGCCTTTTTAATATCAAGACTTATGTGGCTTCTTATACAAGGCTTCTTTGGTCTTTTCTTCAAGCCTTCTATGGCCTTTTTTATATCAAGGATTCTATGACATGTTCTTCAACTATGAATTTATTCAATCTAGCAATGGAGATATTCAATATCCTAACTTCCCCATGACTCTTCACCAGAAGTCATATTTCATAGTTTTCTTCTCTTGCACAAGGAACTAATATCTACACTATGAAGGCACACCGACTTTCAAGAAACGAAGTTGGAGTCTCCTAGATTTTTGTTGTAGGAGGAGTCTCAATCCTATAAGAATTAATTTTCTACAACAAAAGAAACTTTAGGTAATAGTTAGCAAATTCTAGATATCCTGGATGATCTTCACTAGATGATTTATCAATCTAGTGGATTGAATGTCGAGTCCTAGTCTTCACGAGTTTTTCTTGCAACTTTGTGGAAAAAACTCTAATAAAATCTAATATTAGTATTTTGGAACTAATATTTCTTCAGTCCTCACTTAGGCTCTCTCTAATTCTACCACCTATACTCTTTTGAGAGTTTTTGATAGTGGTTGGTCTAGTAGCATATCATGTTGAGCAAAAAATTAGGATCAATAATAATGGTGGTTTTCTTATTGACCTACTATGGCTAGATCTATTGTGGCTTTGATACCACTGTTATATTTTTATGTAATGAACATTGGGAGATAGCAATCACAAGATGCATAATAATATGAAAGAAAGTAAATCTTCTAGATGACTAAAATATGTTGTAAATAGAAATGGCATAAAAGAATACAATGTAGCTATGGATAAAATAAACACTCCATTAATAAAGTTGTTGAACTACATTGCACCCATCACCAATGGATGGTGATCTACACATAATTATACTATGCTCTAAGCTACACTATCTGACTATCTCCCTCTAACTCTATATCATTATTATAATGAGGTCTTTCTTATATAGTAAAATAGGCTCCTTGGCTAAAACTCTACCTAGCTATGCAAGGGATAACTTGCACATATACAACTTGCATGACACTTGTGCATTTATTACATCGCATGAAGTAAGTAGATCACTTCCCCCTAAAATACTATAATGTCCTAAGTATGTACTGTTAGTCTCACAATGACACTAAGAGGGAGGGGTGAATCAATGTAGCTATTTAAAACTTAAATCTTAAACTCTTAAAGCCGAAACAAAGAGAACTTAAAACAAAATAAAGAAAATATAACAAGAGAGCATCACACAACACACGATGTACTGAGGTTCACCGATTTGGCTACTCCTCAAAAATTGACTGTTTGGACTCCCATCCAAATCTAGCTTTTGCAAAGCAACAACTTTACAATCAATTTACCAGCACCCACTAGAAGGAGCACCAACTTTGTTGGCAATTTTGGGTACCTTGGGTACATTGCCTTTGCTCAAGTATAGATGTTGTCATTGATGTCAAGAAGCTCTTGAAGCAATTTGATTTGATGTCAAGAAATTTGTTTTGATGAAGGTTTTTCAGAGCATGATCAGTGAGTTTCCATGAAGTCCTTAGTGGCCCATGTGCAAAAGTTCAAGAAAAATACAAGTTAGAAAAAGTATGCAGCCGGCTAGAAAAACTGTCGCGATTTCGTGACATGTTTGAGGAGAGAGAAAGTGCTGGAAAAACTGTCATGATTTCGCGACATGTTTGAAGAGAGAGAAAGTGCTGGAAAAACTGTCACGATTTCGCGACATGTTTGAGGAGAGAGAAAGTGTTGGCAAAACTATCATGATTTCGTGACATGTTTGAGGAGAGAGAAAGTGCTGGCAAAACTATCACGATTTCGTGACATGTTGGCAGAGAAGGAGAGCAAGATGGAAAGTGTCACGATTTCGTGACATGTCGCATTTTTGTGACTCAAAAAGTGCAGAAAGGCAAAGAAGGAAAAGTGTCATGATTTCGCGATAGGCTACAAAGAAGTTGTACGGATGCAGAAAGTGTTGCGATTTCATGACAAGTTGAAGAGAAAGCTTGCGAATGTAGAAAGTGTCACGATTTTGTGACAGGTTGAGATGGCAGCATTGAGTTGGAGAAAGTGTCACAATTTCACGACAGAAACAGTAAGCAAGTCTTCAACAGAAGAAACGTCATGATTTCACGATGAATTGAAGGAAGAGCTTGAAGGTGAAAGCATCACGATTTCGTGACATGTTCCAATTTCACGGGTATAAGGCAGAAAGAAGCTCAAGGCAATGGAAGTGTCACGATTTCGTGACAAAAGCAAAGAAGAAGGCCATGAAGACAGAAGGGTCATAATTTCACGACATAATAGAATATGACGTTAGCAGAAGTAGAAAGTGTCATGATATCACGACAAAAACAAAAATGAAGTCAAAAGAAGCAAAAGTGTCACAATATCGCGATAGTAGGTAAAAGAAGGTGTACGACAGGAAAAGGTGTCGCGATATCACAACATGTTGTGGTTTCGCTAACAGAAGCTACTAAACCACAGAGGTAGTTGAAGCCGACAGATTTAAGATTGGGCCGACAAAGTTTAGGGCGTGCAGCCGACGGAGTTAGGGTTTGCTTTTGCATAACAGCTAACTAAGACCAAGGTTTAAATCTTGATTATGTTAGTATAAAAGGAGGGTTGTTTGAAAAGATTAGGTATCGATCGAAGTGTGCGTTTGAAGTGCGACTTTCATAGATAAAGTGCGGGGAGAAGTTCGATCGTCAAGAAGTAGAGTGCAAATTTGATTGCAGTGTACAGAGTGCATTCCATCGAATCTTCTAAGGGAGAGAGATTACAAAGAAGCAGAGTGTGCAAAGATCGTGTTTTTGTGATTGTGCAAAGGTGCATAAGTTGATGTTTGATCAAGTTTTGTTGTGATTGCACAGAGAGGTGCATAAGTTGATGTTTGATCGAGTGTTGTTGTGATTGCGCAGAGGTGTAATTTCAAGGACATTTGTGCCAGATCGAAGGACTGTGTTTGGTGCAGAACAAAGGACCAGCTTTGGAGGTGAAAGAGTTAAGGACAGAGGTCTCCAACCAGAGCAGGGAAGATAGGTGTCTTCTATGGATAGAGTTCCACTTGCTAAGGGCAGAGGAGGCAGAGGTTTTCTAGAGGATCACCAGCCAGAGCAGAGCTAGGGGATTGGTGTCTCCTTTGGGTTGGTGCCCATAAACTTTGTAATTGAGAAAGGTTTCCCAAAATTTGAGGTGATAAAATTTAGTGAAAGATTTTATCCGTGGAGTATCCCGCATTGGGTGAACCACGTAAATTGTTGTGTCTCTATTGTGGATGGTATTTTTTGCATTGCTTTGATTACTATTTTTGATACTGCTATCTATTCACTGCATAATATTAATTTGAAAGTTGAAGGAAAAATTTTAAAGTGGTCTTATATTGTTCACCCCCCCTCTTAGTATAAGCTTGTGTTCTTCAATTGGTATCAGAGCGGGTTCCTTTGGAAAGTTTAAACAGCTTGAAGGAAAAGCTTGATAAGAACACAATGGATTATTCAAGCGAAAATGCAGCACCTATTCTTGATGGATCAGATTTTGGTCTTTGGAGTGCAAGGATGAAGGTTCATCTAATGGCACTTGGGAATGAGGTTTGGGAAGTGATTGAAGATGGGTACACTATTCCTATAAATGGTTCGTATACTAAAGAAGATAGGCTTCTACATCACAACAATTCAAAAGCAATGAATGCAATCCTAAAAGGCTTACAGAAAGTAGATCTCACCAAAGTAATTCACTACAAGATAGCTAGTGAAATGTGGAAACAGTTGTAGGTGGTTCATACAGGTGATGCAAATGTCAGAAAGGCCAAGTTGAGACATTTCAAAGGTATGTTTGAACAACTCAAGATGAATGATGATGAAAATATGAGTGACTACATGCTTCACATGGATGAGGTTGTTAACTCCATGAAAGACTTAGGTCTTGAACTTGCTTAAAATGATGTTTGTGATAAAATATTAAGATCTCTTCCTAATAGATTCAGTGAAAAGATTTCTGCTATTGAGGAAGCTAAAGATTTGGATAAGTTGAAAAAGGATGAGCTTCATAGCATTCTTGTAGCATTTGAGTTGAGAACTCAGGTGAAGGTTGACGTCAAGAAAGAGGTAGCTTTCAAGGCTACCAAGAAATCTAAGGGTAAACAACTTCAAGAGAGTGATGAGTCTTCTAGTGATGAAGAGGCATATTACAACAAGAAAGGCAAGTTATCTAGAAAGCACAAAAGCATGAAAAATATAAGATGCTTCAATTGTGGAAAGTTCGGTCATTATGCTACTTGATCGTACTGTTTCCAAGAATGAAAGTGATGAAAAGAAACAGTATGTTAAGAGCAAGGATTCTGAAAAGCACAGGTATTACAGAAAGAACAAAGATGAGCACAAAAATCAAGGAAAGAGGTATTCACATAAGAACAAGAAGATTTTCTACCTAGACAAAGCAAGTAAGTGTTCTAGCAGTGATAGTGAAAGCTCTTCAAGTGATGAGGAAAATGAGATGTTGTTCATATCAGAAAAGGAGGAAGAACCGAAACATAGATTCATTATTATGAAATGTCTCAAATGTGGAAATTTTGGTCACCTTGAGGATGACTGTACAAATAATGATTTTGTTTCCAGTATGTATAAGGTTGCTTCAAAAAACTATCAAGAAGATGCTTGTATGGTTTTTGGAAAAGGTAGCACCTCTAGTGATAAGAAATCTAGAAAATGCCTTGAGGATTCAGAAAGGAAACAAATAAAAGATCTTGAAAGTGAACTTAATAATGCTCTTAGTGTTTTGAAAAAGGAAAGAAAGAAGAATGATAGACTCAAGGATAAGTTAGATGAATGTTGTATGGAGAGAGACGATCTTATAGAAAGTCTTGACTTCTCTATAGCTAAAACATAGGAACTCAAGGATGAGTTAGAGTCTAAGATTCTTGAGTATAATGAGTTGGAACAGAAAATGGCTTCTCTGGAAGTGGAAACTAAAGAGTACAAGGATAAGCTATACAGGTTTCAAGATAGCTCCAAAAGGGTTAAGTCTCTCATAAAAGGTCAAAGAAATCCAACAGATAAAACAGATCTTGGTTTTGGTAATCCGCACAAAGAACAGGTTGGGGAATCTAGCAAGAGATTCCAAAAGGAAGAGAGTTCTGATGAAGAAATTACTTCAGAACATGATTTCGTGAGTGATCGATGCGCAGAAATAGAAAACAAAATTTAGAATGTGAAGAAGAAGTTTTTAGGACCTAAGAGGTCGTATAAAGGAAAATTTCATGGCAGATGTTTTGCGTGTTACAGGTTTGGTCACATGGCTGCACATTGCATGTCTCAAATGAAGAAGGTTAACAACAATTTCAGAAGTGGTAATTTCTTCCAAGGGTATTGCTACTCTTGTAATCAGTTTGGGCATAAAGCAATTGTCTGCAAGGCTAATATCAAGTTCACGATTAGTCATAATAGGTGGATTCAAAGAACAGGTATGCCTAAAAGAAATTACAGTGTTACTTGTTATAAATGCAACAATGCAAGTCACACAGCTAGACAGTGTAGAGCTGATCTTCCAAGGTACAGGAACAGGAACAGTGGCATGATCAGGTCCAAGGATCAATGCATGAACAAGGATAGGTATGAGAACAAGAACAAGAACAGTGACAAAAATAGGAATGCGGGCAAAAAGTTCAAGAAAAGGTCGGGCAAGGAAATTATAGACACTGATGATGATCAGTGCCTAATGGGAGTTTTACTCCCACCCTAGTTTTAATCTCCTCATGAGGAGGTGGGGGGAGGGACTAAGCTAAGAGGCTCATTCTTAGTCCCAAGCCCCAAAGGTGACCCTTTGCCATTGATGACAAAGGGGGAGATATTTGAGTAAGGGGGAGAGCTTCAATGTGAAGAGGAAAGCTTCAAGTCAGGGGGACCAAAACTTCAAAAGGAGATTCTCAGCTGTTAGCACAGTTGGTTTCAGTTTTATCTCCTGAGACGTGTTTTTAGTAAAGGTTTGCCATCAATGACAAAGGGGGAGATTGTTGGCAATTTTGGGTACCTTGGGTACATTGCCTTTGCTCAAGTATAGATGTTGTCATTGATGTCAAGAAGCTCTTGAAGCAATTTGATTTGATGTCAAGGAATTTTTTTTGATGAAGGTTTTTCAGAGCATGATCAGTGAGTTTCCATGAAGTCCTTAGTGGCCCATGTGCAAAAGTTCAAGAAAAAGACAAGTTAGAAAAAGTATGCAGCCGACTGGAAAAACTATCATGATTTCGCGACATGTTTGAGGAGAGAGAAAGTGTTGGAAAAACTGTCGTGATTTCGTGACATGTTTGAGGAGAGAGAAAGTACTGGCAAAACTGTCATGATTTCGTGACATGTTTGAGGAGAGAGAAAGTGTTGGCAAAACTGTCATGATTTCGCAACATGTTTGAGGAGAGAGAAAGTGTTGGCAAAACTGTCATGATTTCACGACATGTTGGTAGAGAAGGAGAGCAAGATGGAAAGTGTCATGATTTTGTGACATGTCGCATTTTCATGACTCAAAAAGTGTAGAAAGGCAAAGAAGGAAAAGTGTCACGATTTCGTGACAGGCTACAAAGAAGTTGTACGGATGTAGAAAGTGTCACGATTTCATGACAGGTTGAAGAGAAAGCTTGCGAATGTAGAAAGTGTCACAATTTCGCAACAGGTTGAGATGGCAGCATTGAGTTGGAGAAAGTGTCACGATTTTGTGAAAAAAATAGTAAGCAAGTCTTCAACAGAAGAAGCGTCGCAATTTCACGACGAATTGAAGAAGGAAGAGCTCGAAGGCGAAAGCGTTGCGATTTTGCGACATGTTCCAATTTGTGGGTATAAGGCAAAAAGGAGCTCAAGGCAACGAAAGTGTCACAATTTCATGACAAAAGCAAAGAAGAAGGCCATGAAGATAGAAGGGTCATAATTTCATGACAAAATAGAATATGACATCAGCAGAAGCAGAAAGTGTCGCGATATCATGACAAAAACAAAAAGGAAGTCAAAAGAAGCAAAAGTGTCACGATATCGTGACAGCAGGTAAAAGAAGGTGTACAACAGGCAAAGGTGTCGCAATATCATGACATGTTGTGGTTTCACGACAGAAGCTACTAAACCACAGAGGTGGTTGAGGCCAACAGAGTTAATATTGGGCCGATGAAGTTTAGGGCGTGCAGCCGACGAAGTTAGGGTTTGCTTTTGCATAACAGCCGACTAAGACCAAGGTTTAGATCTTGATTATGTTATTATAAAAGGAGGGTTGTTTGAAGAGATTAGGTATCGATCAAAGTGTGCGTTTGAAGTGTGACTTTCATAGATAGAGTGCGGGGAGAAGTTCGATCGTCGAGAAGCAGAGTGCAAATTCGATTGCAGTGTACAGAGTGCATTCCATCGAATCTTCTAAGGGAGAGAGATTGCAAAGAAGCAGAGTGTGCAAATATCATGCTGCTATGATTGCACAAAGGTACATAAGTTGATGTTTGATCGAGTGCTACTGTGATTGCATAGAGAGGTGCATAAGTTGATGTTTGATCGAGTGCTGCTGTGATTACGTAGAGGTGCAATTTCAAGGACATTTGTGCCAGACCGAAGGACTATGTTTGGTGCATAACAGAGGACCAAATTTGGAGGTGAAAGAGTTGAGGACAGAGGTCTCCAGCCAGAGCAGGGAAGATAGGTGTCTTCTGTGGATAGAGTTCCACTTGCTAAGGGCAGAGGAGGCAGAGGTTTTCTAGAGGATCACCAGCTAGAGCAGAGCTAGGGGATTGGTGTCTCATTTGGGTTGGTGCCTATAAACTTTGTAATCGGGAAAGGTTTCCCAGAATTTGAGGTGATAAAATTTAGAGAAATATTTTATCCGTGGAGTAGCCCGCATTGGGTGAACCACGTAAATTGTTGTCTCTATTGTGGATGGTATTTTGTGCATTGCTTTGATTACTATTTTTGATACTGCTATCTATTCACTGCATAATATTAATTTGAAAGTTGAAGGAAAAATTTCAAAGTGGTATTATACTGTTCACCCCCCCATCTCAGTATAAGCTTGTGTTCTTCACAACCCCTGATTTACCAGAACCAATTGGAAGGAGCACCAACCCTGATTTACCAGCACCACTTGGAAGGAGCACCAACCCCTAATTTACTAGCACCAACTGGAAGGAGCACAAACCCCTAATTTATCTACACCAATAGAAAGGAGCACTAACCCTTGATTTATCTACACCAATAGAAAGGAGCACCAACCCTTGATTTATCTGCACCAACAGAAAGGAGCACCAACCCCTGATTTACCAGCACCAACTAGAAGGAGCACCAACTCTTGATGCCAAGCACCAACTTGGACTTCTGTTGAAGCTAGAAGATTGACATAAAAATGCCTTCACTTTTACAAGACCCTGACTGGTCTATTGCTTACTCAACATTGCTCATAATTCACACAACACACATTCTTCTTGCTTGCCTGTCGCGTGCCTCTCGCTCTCCTCTCGTTCTCTTCGCAAGATAAAATCTATGACACTTTAATCCCCCATGCACTCTAAATTCTCCAAGCAACACTCATTTTATAACCATCCTTTCTCTTTGTAACTCCAGTTGTAACTCCAGCTGTAACTCCAGCTGTAACTCCTTTTGTATATTTTGAGAAGGCATTTCGTCAAAAACATCACATGCAAATAATTGACACCATGTTCTCCTACCATGATTGTTCATCTTCTCGGTCATGACTGTTCATTTTCTCTTTGCATGTCTGTTCGTTTTCTCTTTGCATGACTGTTCATTTTCTCTTTGCATGTCTGACTGTTCGTTTTCTTTTCCCTTGTGCATGCATTTGTTTTCTCCTTCGATGACTGTTCGTCTTCTTCTTCATGACTATTCGTTTTCTTTTCCATGACTATTTGTTTCTATTTTGAGGCTTTTCTTGAGTCGTGAAAATGCGACATGTCATGATATCGTGACACTTTTGTTACTTTGCTTGCCTGCCCTTCTTGAGTCGCAAAAATGCGACATGTTGCGATATCATGACACTTTTGTTACTTTGTCTACCTGGCATTTTCGAGCCGCAAAAATGTGACATGTCATGATATCGTGACACTTTTTCTTTCTCTAACTGCCTGCCCTTTTTGAGTCGTAAAAATGTGACATGTCGTGATATCATGACACTTTTTCTTTCTCTACCTGGCTGCCCTTTTTGAGTCGTGAAAATGCGACATGTCGCGATATCGTGACACTTTTGCTTCTCTGCCTTCCTGCCCTTTTTGAGTCGTGAAAATGTGACATGTCATGATATCGCGACACTTTTTCCTTCTTGCTCTCTCTCTTCACTTTGGACCGCGAAAATGCTACATGTCGTGAAATCGCGACACTTTTTCTTCCTTGCTCTTTCTCTTCGCTTTGGACCACGAAAATGCTACATGTCGTGATATCACGACACTTTTTCTTCCTTGCATTTTCTCTTCGCTTTGGACCGCAAAAATGCTACATGTCATGATATCGCGACACTTTTTCTTCCTTGCATTTTCTCTTTGCTTTGGACCGCGAAAATGCTACATGTCGCGATATTGCGACACTTTTTCTTCCTTGCATTTTCTCTTCGCTTTGGACCATGAAAATGCAACATGTCACGATATCGTGACACTTTTTTCTCTTTGCTCTTTCTCTTTGCTTTGGTCCGTGAAAATGCTACATGTCACAATATCGCGACACTTTTTCCTCCTTGCATTTTCTCTTTGCTTTGGCCCATGAAAATACAACATGTCGCGATATTGCGACACTTTTTCTCCTTGCTCTTTTTCTTTGCTTAAGCCCACGAAAATACAACATGTTGTGATATCGTGACACTTTTTCTCCTTGCTTTTTCGTTCGTGAAAATGCAACATGTCGCGATATCATGACACTTTTTTTCTTTGCTCTTTCGGCCACAAAAATGCAACATGTCGTGATATCGCAACACTTTTTCCTTCTTTGCTTTTTCGCTTCTCTTTTATCTTTAGCATATGGTCCACTTCGGTCTTCTTGGACAACCTATAACAACTTCACCCAAACATCAAAAACATCCTCATAAGCATTTAACTTCACTGTACATACTCTGAATAACCTCTAAACTCCTATCCACTGCATCAACCGATCTATCTGACTGTGTTGACAACAATGATAATATTGTCGCTACACCTTGCTCAACAATCTCCCCCTTTGGAATTGTTGGCAACACATGTGCAATTTCCTGTAACTCTTGTGCAATTTCCTGTAACTCTTCTCTCCCTTTGACAACAATACCAAAAGGGCTGCTGTAAACTCCCCTTGAGTCCATGCACAACATTCTCAGGCAAAAATTATTACACTTAGTAAAAATCACAAATATGAGCAAAAAGATAAACAAATACACAAATGATCCCCTTGAGAATGTGATATCGATAGCTAGTCAATTCTTGGGAAGCGTGACCACTCCCAATGTATTGCAAAGGTACTAAAAGACTTCCTTGGGCAATGATTTTGTGAAGATATCCGCTACTTGCTCTGTTGTTGGAACAAAATCCAACTTAACCTCACCTTTCGCAACTTTCTCTTGCATACAGCACGCTATCGCTGCAATATATTATGCCTCTACTGTGGATAAGGAGACTGAATCTTGTTTCTTACTATGCCATGTGACCAACCTATCTCCAAGATAGAATGCACCTCCATTGGTGCTCTTTCTATCATCTACACATCCTTGATCAACTTGCAACCTGTCGTCATGGGAGTGCTAACTGGATTACAATCCTCCATTGTTAACTTTTTAGCATAGTCTAATCAACACGCAACTCTCAGCTGTGTAAAAGTTACTCTCAAATCAAAAGTGACCGACTCTCCAGGCAGCCTGCACGTAATTTCTTCAGCATTTTGACTACCACCTCCTCCGTGACTAACGACTTTGCCTCGCATTCGTTGTGCAGCTCAATGTCTCTAGTTTCTTATGGCTGCCATAAATGTTTTCATCGTTTGTGTAGGTATTAACATTGGACCATTACATCTAGCATTGGAACCTCAATCTATGCGTAGTCATCAACTCTTGGTATTCTGCTTCTTGCTAGGGCATATGTCAGGGCTACTCAATGTCTTGGACGAACGTTCTTCACGCGATTCCAGGGAGCATTTCTCCTCGCTACGATCAAGTGATTCCTTGGGAAATATCTCGCATTTCTCAAATAATGCAAGACTTTCTTAGATGCATAGGCATCTTGTCCTCCTTGATGCTTCACCACCTGGGCGCTATTATCTCAACATCTCTTGCCTTGCATGTGCCACTTGGCACTTTTGACCAACTAGGTGCTAGTGCCACTGTTTGCTTTGACTATGGCATCTCTTTGATAACGACTATTTATTTAGATAAAATTAATGCTCTCTTATACCAAATGATGTGTTGTATTTTTGGTTAAGAAACACACGCCTTCCCACCTACACGTTGGCAGTAATTTTCATAATGATCATGAAGATCTTTACCATAGTCCTCCCTCGATATTGATAGATGAATTGAGATGTACTCACAACACGGATTCTATGTTATCTGTAGATTGGAAATGTTACATGCTTCAAAACTAGCACCTTCCATCTTATGCTTCCATGACACGATGACCTATGCTACATGTTCTATCTCATATAATGCCTATCAGCTACTGCATCGAAAACCTAGCTGTTCACCATGTTGTTCTACTGAAGCACATCAGTTTGACACTATCTGCTATTGTAACCGCCATCACCAAAGAGATTTCACAATAATAAAAAACTAGCTCTGTTAATCCAATGTCTCATGCTCCTGCTTATTACCTCCACAAACAACTACATGAACTCAAACACACTTTGACAACTATACGACAACTCCCCCTGACTACTTTCCTTTCATCCTCAGATAACCAAACAACATAGGAGCATTAAAATAAAACTTTAAGATTACTCCCCCTGAGGATGTGCTACCTGGAGCTGCTTAGTGCAATAGAGGAGTAATTTCCTTCAGTCCAAGGAGACACTATTTCCTCTCTTCTTTCTTTCTCCAACCTTTCTTGAACTTGGGCTTGAGTTTTTCAACTGCATCCCTATTTTGAACCTTTTCATGAACTTGAACATTTTTCTTGGGTGGTTGTCTCTTGTGCATCCTTGATGGATGATTATTTTCCTTTCTTTGATGCACATGATTTCTTCCCTTTCTATGTTGCATTCTTTGTGTCTGATGAAATCTATTGTCTTGTCTTAGATTAGATACAAAATTTCTTGGACAAAACCTTGCTATGTGCCCATGACCATTACATTTAAAACATTGCACATGGTGTTCAACCGGAATAACAGATGTATTTCTACCAACATAACTCTTTGATCTATTATTCAATCCATAATAAATTGCCTTGTGACCATAATGGTTACATCTAAAATAATAGCCATTAAAAAAATTATTATGAATAAAGTGAGAGTGATAGAACCTCTTTTGTTGTGGTTGCTTTGTTGTAGATATCCTTTGAGATTTTATTCCTTTTGAAGATTCAGCTTCAATATTTTCTTTCTTTGATCCTTTAGTAGTGGACTTCTTCTTCTCTACAGATTTAGAAGATGAAGGTTGTTCAGCTTCACATCCAACATCAAGCTTACACATGGGGCTTCTTTGTTGCCTTATCATTTTATCTAGAAAATTTGTGCTCTTCTCAAATTTGAGATTTGTATTGGCATCTTCTAGTTGTTTCCTCAATAAAATAATCTCCTCTTCTTGTTTACAACAAACAATCTCTTTCTCATTGATCTGTGACCTTAGAATTTCTTCAATCCTTTTGGAATCTTCTACTTGCAGCTTTAGATCACTAAAAACTTTGTTAGATTCCTCTTCACGTTTACTACATACATCGACTTTATTATCCAGGTGTGACTTCAAGGCTTCTTCTATTTTCTTGGCTTTATGAATTTGTAAGAAGAGATATTCAATCTTATCCCCATATTATTTCAACTTCTTGGACAGTATTATGTTATTTTTCCTTTCTATATTCAACTCTTCAAGTGCAGCGATCAACTCACCTTCTAGATATACTTCAGCCTCAAGGTTTTCATCACATACTTCAGAATTCACTCCTTCAACCTTTTCTAGTTCAATTTTCTCTTCCACAAGAACTGAAACTGACTGATATGCATTTTTTGAGGAGGATCTATTCTTATTACCCATTGCATACTAATCCAAGATCAAGCTGATTTAGCCTGATAAGGGAAACTGGCTTTGATACCAATTGTTAGTCTCACAATGACACTAAGAGGGGGGGTGAATCAGTGTAACTCTTTAAAACTTAAATATTAAACTCTTAAAGTCAAAACAATGAGAACTTAAAACCAAATAAAGAAAATATAACAAGAGAGCATCACACAACACACGATGTATTGAGGGTCACCGATTTGGCTACTCCTCAAAAATTGATTGTTTGGACTCCCATCTAAATCTAGTCTTTGCAAAGTAACAACTTTACAATCAATTTACCAGCACCCACTGGAAGGATCACCAACCCTTGATTTACTAGCACCAACTAGAAGGAGCACCAACCCCTGATTTACCAGCACTAGTTGGAAGGAGAACCAACCCCTAATTTACCAACACCAAATGGAAGGAGCACCAACCCTTGATTTATCTGCACCAACAGAAAGGAGCACCAACCCCTGATTTATCTGCACCAATAGAAAGGAGCACCAACCCCTGATTTATCTGCACCAAAATAAAGGAGCACCAACCCCTAATTTACCAGCACCAACTGGAAGGAGCACCAACTCCTGATGCCAAGCACCAACTTGGACTTCTGTTGAAGCTAGAAGATTGACATAAAAATGCCTTCACTTTTACAAGACCCTAATTGGTCTATTGCTTACTCAACATTGCTCATAATTCACACAACACACATCCTTCTCACTCGCCTCTCACGCACCTCTCGCTCTCTTTGCAAGATAAAATCCACGATGCTTTAATCCCCTGCACACTCTAAATTCTCCAAGCAACACTCCTTTTATAATCATCCTTTCTCTTTATAACTCTAGTTGTAACTCCAACTGTAACTCCAATTGTAACTCCTTTTGTATATTTTGAGAAGGCATTTCATCAAACATGTCACATGCAAATAATTGACACCATGTTCTCCTACCATGACTATTCGTCTTCTCGATCATGACTATTCGTTTTCTCTTTGCATGTCTGTTCGTTTTCTCTTTGCATGACTGTTCGTTTTCTCTTTGCATGTCTGACTGTTCGTTTTATTTTCCCTTGTGCATGCATTTGTTTTCTCCTTCGATGATTGTTCGTCTTCTTCATGACTGTTCATTTTCTTTTCCATGACTGTTCGTTTCTATTTCGAGGCTTTTCTTGAGTCATGAAAATGCAACATGTCGTAATATCATGACACTTTTGTTACTCTGCTTGCCTGCCCTTCTTGAGTCACGAAAATGTGACATATCGCGATATCGTGACACTTTTGTTACTCTGTCTGCCTGGCCTTTTTGAGTCATCAAAATGCGACATGTCATGATATCGCGACACTTTTTCTTTCTCTGCCTGCCTGCCCCTTTTGAGTCACAAAAATTGGACATGTCGCGATATCGCAACATTTTTCTTTCTCTGCCTGCTTGCCCTTTTTGAGTCACAAAAATGCGACATGTCACAATGTCATGACACTTTTGCTTCTCTGCCTTCCTACCCTTTTCGATTCATGAAAATGCGACATGTCGCGATATCGCGACACTTTTTCCTTCTTGCTCTCTCTCTTCGCTTTGGACCGTGAAAATGCTACATGTCACAAAATCGCGACACTTTTTCTTCCTTGCTCTTTCTCTTCGCTTTGGACCACGAAAATGCTACATGTCATGATATCACGACACTTTTTCTTCCTTGCATTTTCTCTTCGCTTTGGACTACAAAAATGCTACATGTCACGATATCACGACACTTTTTCTTCCTTGCATTTTCTCTTCGCTTTGGACCGCAAAAATGCTACATGTCGCGATATCGTGACACTTTTTCTTCCTTGCATTTTCTCTTCACTTTGGACCACAAAAATACAACATTTACATGATCCAAATGATGTAATATACTCTATTTCTAACATGGAGCAACAAACCTTCCATATCGAAAGGATGGCCTAATGCAAAATTATTTGTAAGCCAATATGTGGTTGAAGGAGAAAATTTCTTATCAAAGTAAGCCTTCGAGCAAATATAGATAGGGGCATACTTGAATCAAGAAAAAATCCCTTATTTGCCCAAAATCATGGGACCTAAAGATATCAAATATGGCTTGTGGAAATTGTACTTCAATGTGGCTAAGAGTAGAAAGGGGGTCAATGCTATGATTTTCTTGCTTTTACCAAAGGGAACTAATACCCTATAGTTATATATATTATAGTTCAATTGTGTAAATAACATAGTTGAGTATGAAACCTTGGTGCTTGGCCTTGATATAGATAAAAAGAGAGACATTAAATTATTGCAAATATCTAGTAATGTAGAAATGATGGTCAAGTAAGTTAGATCATAGTGCCTAGATAAGAATAAACTAATAAGATCTTACAAGTATCAAATATGGGATATGATAGAAGCATTTCATGTTGTATATGTCCAATCCCTTATTAAGGCTCAGAACATAGATATAAACCACATGGCCATTATTAGGTATAATTTGATCCTATATACCAATGACATGTAAAGGTCATAGTAAGACCAACTATTATCAACAATGAGATAAATTAGCAAGTGTTTGATAGTGATGAATATATTATCTGATTCATCGAACAAGAGGCTATTTGTTTTAAACATGGGTCTCCAAATCAAAGAAGCATATGATTATTAGATCATATAGCTAAGGTCTAACAAGCTTCCCAAAGGGCTCATCACACTAGAATATATTTTTATTCTCAATGACTACTTTAAAAAAAGAAGAGTAATGGCATACGATAAAGGGAATTACTAGGAAATTGAGGTTACCCCAAGATAAACACTAAATATAGGTAAGGTCACAATCACATAATAGGAACATACCCTCATCCATATTTTTCAAAAATATAGTGATGTAATCACATGGAGTTATGAATATCTAAAGGGATACTAGAAGAGCATTATTCAACACACCATCGAGCCTACCCTAGACACCAAGTAGTGATATAGAAGTAGAGGATCATCGATCCAAAAATATAACCTCTTATATGGAAGCATTTGGATAAGATAATAAAATAAAAATTCATATACCCCATCAAACATACCTTGTGGATCTATAATATGGTGCCTATAAAAAAAGAAGAAAATGAAAATTAGATTATGTGTGTTAGAATATTTAGCATATATTATATTACATTAATTAAGTTAACTAGCATTATAGGAGTGGTTCGTAGTTTTCTTCATTCAGTTTATGAACCACCCAGCTTGGAAACTGCCTCAACGGAGTTTATGTAAATCTTATATATTTTCCAGGAATATGAAGAGCAAACTAATGATTCAGTTTCTAATATGGCATCAGAGCAATCATTATTTTTTTTTGATAATGTGCAAGGATAAGATGGTACACAGCCATTCCAATGCACTCTAAAAAAAATTGATCCATAGTTGCTATTTTTTGTTGTTGCAGTAGATATATAAATTTCATTTGTCATTGCATTTGTCATTTTTTTTATATAGTGGTAGCCCTTCCATGATATCTACTATCTCCTACAATATTCAGTGCCTTGTACCTGTGTAAATCCAACCGTGTCAAACGATCACATTTTGTTTTTTTGCGGTATATACGGATCTCGGCCAACGAGTTGAAGCATAACCAGAAAGAGGTGCCATCGGCCACGACGTGGTTGAGCGCACAGCCTATGGAAAAAAATGTCACGTAGCTTCGTTACCGAAACTGTGATCGGCCATGAGCCACTGGCCTCCATGATGGCCGCCAAGGGTGAAACCACCACGTCGTAGGGTTTCTTGACCACGTCCACTGGCAAGTCACTTCCAAACAAGATAGCTAACAAAGTCCAAGATACATCATGCACTGGATTTTACGCTTTGGCTCGGCCGCTTTAGTGAAGATGTCTGCTACTTGGTCATTTGTGGGAATGTAGTGGAGCTGGATATGATGCTTTGGAACCTCATCTCGAATGAAATGACACCTAGTGTCAATGTTTTTGGTGCGATCATGAAAGATAGGATTCTTGACAAGATTCATAACACCTTGATTGTCGCAAAATAAATGTAAAGGAAGTTTCATTGGAAGGCCCATATTTGTGAGAATGCGACGTAACCATATGATCTCGCAGATCGCTCCACTAGTCGCTCGATATTCTGCCTCAGTAGAAGAGATAGCAACAACATGTTGCTTCTTGCTATGCTAAGAGACAGGACCAGATCCAAGGTGAAAAACATAACCTGTAGTTGATTTTCGGTCATTTATGGATCTAGCATAATCAGATTCCGTATACCCTTGAAGATAGAATTTGTTGTTCTTTTTGTATTCTAGGCCGATATATGTCATACCACGGACATAGTGAAGAACTCTTTTTGTTGCTTTCCAGTGGCTAACTTTAGGATCTTGCATGAATCGTGAAAGATAACCCACAACAAAACTAAGATCTGGCCTAGTGTTTGTGAGATAGATGAGACTCCCAATCAGCTGACGATAGAGTACTATCTATTTTAGGAGATTCATCGAATCGGGATAACTTAAGTCCTGCTTCCATTGGTGTGGCTTTGGGCTTGTAGTCAGTCATCCTATACTTATCAATTAGAGTCTTGGCATATTTCTTTTGTGTAACTTGTATGCAATGCTTGTATTGAGTTACTTCTAGACCAAGACAATAGCGGAGAAGTCCAAGATCTGTCATTTCAAAAAAGGTATTGAGATCTTTCTTTACTATTTTGATCATACTCTCTAAACTACCTGTTATAATCAGATCATCCACATATAGTACTAGAATTACTATTTTAGAACCATTGTTCTTGATATATAGATTAGGATCTATAGGACTTCTTCTAAATCCATGTTGCACTAGGTGACTATCAATTTTGATATACCAAACTCGAGGAGCTTGTTTAAGTCCATATAGAGATTTGAACAGCTTACAGACTTTCTGGTCTTGCACTTGAACTACAAAACCTTTAGGTTGAGTCATATAGACTTCTTCTTGTAGGTCACCATTTAAGAAAGCACTCTTTACATCCATCTAATGTAGCTGCCAACCAAATTGAGCTGCCATTGCACACAGAACTCGAATAGTGGTCATTTTAGCAGTAGGAGCAAATGTCTCTTCATAGTCTATGCCTTCTTTTTGTGCATAGCCCTTTGCAACAATTCAAGCTTTATATTTATCTATTGCACCATTTGCCTTATATTTGATCTTGAATACCCATTTGCAACCAATGGGTTTCTTTCCTGAAGGCAAATTCACTAACTTCCAAGTTTGATTTTTCATTAGAGATGTGTGTTCTACATCCATAGCAGTTTTCCATTGATATTTATTGAGTGCATCTGAGACTGATGTGGGTTCTTTTTCATCTAGTGTTGTCAGATAGACTTTTTCATCTTCCATATCTATATCCTCATCTTCTTCTACATTCACAGATAAATCATCAAAATGTTGACAAAGGTCATCAACATTTTTTACTGATGTTGCATCATCTGCTATTTTGTGTTGAGTCATACTGTGAGTAGCGGGTCGATCTAGAGTTATATCTCGAAGTGATGTCAATTTTGAATCTTGCAATGTACTAGTATACCATTTAGGAACCTTCTTCTGAGGAGGTGCTGCTTCTTTCTTAGGTTCATCTTCCTTAAGGTATACAAGTGTGTTATTTGATGTGAACGTTTCATCAAATACTACATCTCTGCTAATGTGTGTTTTCTTGGTTATAGGATCAATCAACCGATATCCTTTTGAATACTCATCATAACCAAGAAATATACATTTTTGAGTTTTCTCATCTAGTTTCCTTCTTTTCTATTTAGGAATATGCATAAAAGCTTGGCATCCAAAAACTTTTAGATGAGAAATTGAGGGTTTATTACCACTCCAGGCTTCTTGTGGATTTTTTCCTTGTAGAGCCCTTGTAGGTGCTCTATTTAGTAGGTAAGATGTTGTGTTTACCGTTCTGCCCAATATTGTTTTTCTAAGTTTGCTCCTTTTAACATACACCGACTCATTTCTACTATGGAGCGATTTTTTCTTTCTGCAACTCCATTTTGTTGCGGTGTATATGCTGTAGTGAATTGTCTCTTGATCCCATGTTTTTCCAAAAATGCTAAAAATTCCTTGGAAGTGTATTCCCCCCCTCGATCTGAGCGGAGGGTTTTGATGGAACAACTTGTTTCCTTCTCAACTTGTCTCTTGAACTGACAAAAGTAGAGAAGAGCTTCTGACTTGAGTGCAAGGAATGAGACCCATATTTTGCGGGAGTAGTCATCAACAAATAGCTAAAAATACCTCTTTCCACCATGATTGGTTGGGAAAGGACCGCACAGATCTGCGTGGATTAACTCCAAGGGTTTCTTAGAGCGAGAAGAACTTGTCTCAAATGGAACTCGATGTTGTTTCCCTGCTAGACAATCTGAGCACACTGGAAGAACAGATGAAAGCTGAGGAAGCCCTTTGACCATGTCATATTTGCTTAATTCGAGTAAATACCTAGAAATGAGGTGCCTGTATCTTTTATGCCATAAGGAAGTAGCTTCTATTGTAGTGGCAATGAGGGCAGTATGGGATGTAGAAATTGTATCCAAGATGAATAATCCATGTTTGTAGGAGCCAGTGGCAATGTTGTGACCTTGGTGACTGATGAAACATCTATTTTTTCCTTTTTCAACTTGAAAAATAGCATCCATATTTCTATCTAGCATCTATGGAACAGATAATAGATTGTTGACAAGGCCAGGAACATAGAGAACTTTCTCTATGGCACGATCACTCATCGAGGGTGTGATCGTAACATCCCCTTCACCTTGTACTTGATAGACCTGATTATCTGCAATAGTGACAGGTTTGCCTTCTCTTGCATGAAAGGTTTGAAACCAGGACTTGTTCCCAGTCATATGTTTGCTTCCTCCAGAATCAATATACCATACAACATCTAATTTTGAGGAGGCAGTATGGGTCATGAGCACCTTGTGTGCTCTTTCGAAGTCATTATCTGAAGATGAATTAGAATCATCTGAATGGGAATCTGCATAAGCAACATGACCCTTTTGTTGTTTGCGATGCTGGGGATATTTATGCTTCCCCTTGCCTTTCTTATTTTGTGAGGGATCATTTTGTTGTTTTTTTTTGAACCAACACCTGTTGGTATCATGATTGTTCATATCACAGATCTTACAATATTTATCTCGCTAGAGATTGGGCTTGCCTTTGCATTTGGAAGAAGACCATCCCTTCTGCAACTGTCCTTACTTGTGACCCTTTTGATGGGTGGAAAGAGCAGTGGCAGGTTCCTCATATTTTTGTACTTGATTGGCTTCTTCAGTTTGAAGCAAATTAACCAATTCAACAAAAGTTAATTTTCTTCCAGAAACATTGAGTGAAGTAATAAAACTTTTGTAAGATGGTGGGAGTGCCCTCAAAATAACAGATGTCAAAATATCATCATCTATGGGTTTTCCCATAGTATTGAGTTTAGCTTTCAATTCTGCCACTTTGCAGAGAAACAATTCAACAGTTTCCCCTGAATTCATATTGAGATTGTGAAGCTAAGTTTGTAGGTGAAGGATAGTGGAATTATTCTTTCCTTCATACACAGTAATCAATGCTGCCCAAGCATATTTACTGGTCGTGGCATCACAAATATGAGGTTGAACCTCATCTGTTATGGCAAGTCACAAAAACATAAGGCCTTTCCTATCCTGATCATCAAATGTATCTTGATTTGTCCCTGCTGTGGTGGGACAAGAGGTAGTGCCACTGACGACATCCCATAATTTTTTGACTTGAAGAATGGCTTTCATTTTATGCTTCCATGGAACAAAATTGGTGCCTTTGAGCAATTGGGCATCTGAAATATACTTGTGCACTATAGCCATTGTTTAGGGTTCCTTATAGCACCAAATGGTCCCCTTTTCGATATACCGTTGCCAGGCCAGTTATACACGAATCGAATCAAAACAATACCTGCCCTTACGTGAGGGAGACTATAGGTATTTTAGAGATCAAAACGATACATGGAACATAGGCAGTACTGAAAAGGATTACTTTGTTGATGGCACCTACCTTAGAAAGACAGGAATCCGCATGCGTGGGGCGTAACCTCCCCTAAACACTTTGGAGTCCAAGACTTTCGTTAGGATTTATGCCTAAACACAATAGCAATGGGGGTAAAAAATTCACTCAAATAGATTTTAATGACACCTGCCTGAGAATATTCAAAAGAAGAATAATCAGTTGGAGTTAATTAAGTCAAAAAACAAAACTAGGAGAAAATTAGTGTTGGTGAGAGAACATCAAGTAGATGATCAATGAAGATCCTTGTGCAAAGAAATAACTGCTTTTGGAGAACCTGTGCAACATGTGTTGAGAGAAGTAGTGGATGCTTTGATGTAGATGATTTTTAATTGCAGAAAAAAATGCAATAATCAAACAAGCATGCTCACAAAATGCTTCTCACATAGGTGTCGGGTTCAACCAAAAATGCACCCAAATTTGACAAAAGAAGGTGTTGAGTAAAATCGAAAATGCACCTTTGAGTTGCTATCTAAGTCTTTTTCTGAGGGTTTGAAAATTTTGAATTCCCCCCTCTATCTGGTAATAAGTGAGGGCAAAATAGAGTATAATGCCTTTGAAAAATTGCTTTTGAAAGAAAAATAAGCAATTTACATGTCTTAAAAGCAATGACAACAAAAACAAATGTGTCACCAAAACTTCTTAGGGCATCAAAATGCCCGATGTGGCATCAACAAGACCCTCGGGGTGTCAAAATGCCCTCCTTGGGCATCACCGGGCCCTCGATGCGTCAACAGGATCGACAAGGAGTCAAAATGCCCTCCTCGGGCGTCATATTGTCAGCAACTCGAAGGGGTTTGAAACCCTAACCTCCTCGTGGCAAAAAAACTTAAGCACTCACCAGCAAAACCATTGCGGCCATTGTGGTGCATTTGTTTTCATGGCACAGTGATGTTCTTGACCTCCACGTACAACAATGTCAATGGGAAAAAAAATGTGCACTCTTGTAAGAAAAATTAAATGAAATTTTATCAAACAAAGCCGTATTACCCAATGTTCTTCACGGCCGGTGCGTTTGCTCCAATTTTACCAATCTTTGCAGAGTTTGATTGCAAATATTCCTAGGCGGCCAACACTAGACAGGGTGGATAGAAAGTGTGCACAACGCGCGCGTATGGCTTGATTACACACAAAAATACAAAGCTAACTGGAGCCCACCACAAATCCCTGTGATGTGATGTCCTTCTGATGTGTTCGTCGAGCCAAACCGTAAAATCCAGTGCATGATGTATCTTGGACTTTGTTAGCGGTCTTGTTTGGAAGTGACTTGCCAGCGGACGTGGTCAAGAAACCCTACGACGTGGTGGTTTCACCCTTGGCGGCCATCATGGAGGCCAGTGGCTCGTGGCCGATCACGGTTCCGGTAACGAAGCTGCATGACATTTTTTTTTCATAGGCTGCGCGCTCAACCACGCAGTGGCCGATGGCACCTCTTTCTAGTTACACTTCAACTCGTGGGCCGAGATCCGTATATACCGCAAACAAACAGAATGTGATTGTTCGACACGGTTGGATTTACACAGGTACAAGGCACTGAATATTGTAGGAGATAGTAGATAGCATGGAAGGGCTGCCACTATATAAAAAAAATGACAAATGCAATGACAAATGAAATTTGTATATCTACTGCAACAACAAAAAATAGCAAATATGGATTAATTTTTTTTTAGGGGGAATTCAAATTTTTCAAACCCTCAAAAAAAGACTTAGATAGCAACTCAAAGGTGCATTTTTGATTTTACTCGACACCTTCTTTTGTCAAATTTGGGTGCATTTTCGGTTGAACCCGACACCTATGTGAGAAGCATTTTGTGAGCATGCTTGTTTGATTATTGCATTTTTTTCTGCAATTAAAAATCATCTACATCAAAGCATCCACTACTTCTCTCGAGCACATGTTGCACGAGGTTCTCCAAAAGCAGTTATCTCTTTGCACAGGGATCTTCATTGATCATCTACTTGATGTTCTCTCACCAACACTAATTTTCTCCTAGTTTTGTTTTTTGACTTAATTACCTCCAACTGATTATTCTTCTTTCGAAGATTCTCAGGCAGGTGTCATTAACATCTCTTTGAGTGAATTTTTTACCCCCATTGCTATTGTGTTTAGGCATAAATCCTGACGAAAGTCTTGGACTCCAAAGTGTTTAGGGGAAGTTACGCCCCACGCATGCAGATTCATGTCTTTCTAAGGTAGGTGCCATCAACAAAGCAATCCTTTTCAGTACTGCCTATGTTCCATGTACCGTTATGATCTTCATAATACCTATAGTCTCCCTCACGTAAGGGCGGGTATTGTTTTGATTCAGTTCAGGTATAACTGGCCTAGCAACGGTATATCGAAAAGGGGACCATTTGGTGCTATAAGGAACCCTAAACAATGGCTACAGTGCACAAGTATCTTTCAGATGCCCAATTGCTCAAAGGCACCAATTTTGTGCCATGGAAGCATAAAATGAAAGCCATTCTTCAAGTCAAAAAATTATGGGATGTCGTCAGTGGCACTACCTCTCGTCCCACCACAGCAAGGACAGATCAAGATACATTTGATGATCAGGACAGGAAAGGCCTTATGTTTTTGTTACTTGCCATAACAGATGAGGTTCAACCTCATATTTGTGATGCCATGACCAATAAAGATGCTTGGGCAGCATTGATTACTATGTATGAAGGAAAGAATAATTCCACTATCCTTCACCTACAAACTCAGCTTCACAATCTCAATATGAATTCAGGGGAAACTGTTGAATTGTTTCTCTGCAAAGTGGCAGAATTGAAAGCTAAACTCAATACTATGGGAAAACCCATAGATGATGATCTTTTGACATCTGTTATTTTGAGGGCACTCCCACCATCTTACAAAAGTTTTATCACTTCACTCAATGTTTCTGGAAGAAAATTAACTTTTGTTGAATTGGTTAATTTGCTTCAAACTGAAGAAGCCAATCAAGTACAAAAATATGAGGAACCTACCACTGCTCTTTCCACCCATCAAAAGGGTCACAAGCAAGGACAGTTGCAGAAGGGAGGGTCTTCTTCCAAAGGCAAAGGCAAGCCCAATCTCCAGCGAGATAAATATTGCAAGATCTGTGATATGAACAATCATGATACCAACAGGTGTTGGTTCAAAAACAAACAACAAAATGATCCCTCACAAAATAAGAAAGGCAAGGGGAAGCAAAAATATCCCCGACATCGCAAACAACAAAAGGGTCATGTTGCTTATGCAGATTCCCATTCGGATGATTCTAATTCATCTTCAAATAATGACTCCGAAAGAGCACACAAGGTGCTCATGACCCATATTGCCTCCTCCAAATCAGATGTTGTATGGTATATTGATTCTGGAGCAAGCAAACATATGACTGGGAACAAGTCTTGGTTTCAAACCTTTCACGCAAGAGAAGGCAAACCTGTCACTATTGCAGACAATCAGGTCTATCAAGTACAAGGTGAAGGGGATGTTACAATCACACTCCCTGATGGTGACTGTGCCATAGAGAAAGTTCTCTATGTTCCTGGCCTTGCCAACAATCTATTATCTGTTCCACAGATGCTAGATAGAAATATGGATGTTGTTTTTCAAGTTGAAAAAGGAAAAAAGAGATGTTTCATCAGTCACCAAGGTCACAACATTGCCACTGGCTCCTACAAACATGGATTATTCATCTTGGATACAGTTTCTACATCCCATACTGCCCTCATTGCCACTACAACAGAAGCTACTTCCTTATGGCATAAAAGATACGGGCACCTCAGTTCCGGGTATTTACTCGAATTAAGCAAATATGACATGGTCAAAGGGCTTCCTCAGCTTTCATCCGTTCTTCCAGTGTGCTCAGATTGTCTAGCAGGGAAACAACATCGAGTTCCATTTGAGACAAGTTCTTCTCGCTCTAAGAAACCCTTGGAGTTAATCCACGTAGATCTGTGCGGTCCTTTCCCAACCAGTCATGGTGGAAAGAGGTATTTTCAGCTATTTGTTGATGACTACTCCCGCAAAATATGGGTCTCCTTCCTTGCACTCAAGTCAGAAGCTCTTCTCTACTTTCGTCGAGTTCAAGAGACAAGTTGAGAAGGAAACAAGTTGTTCCATCAAAACCCTCCGCTCAGATCGAGGGGGGAATACACTTCCAAGGAATTTTCAGCATTTTTGGAAAAACATGGGATCAAGAGACAACTCACTACAACATATACACCGCAGCAAAATGGAGTTGCGAGAAAGAAAAAATCGCTCCATAGTAGAAATGAGTCGGTGTATGTTAAAAGGAGCAAACTTAGAAAAACAATACTGGGCAGAAGCGGTAAACACAACATCTTACCTACTAAATAGAGCACCTACAAGGGCTCTACAAGGAAAAACTCCACAAGAAGCCTGGAGTGGTAAGAAACCCTCAATTTCTCATCTAAAATTTTTTGGATGCCAAGCTTTTATGCATATTCCTAAACAGAAAAGAAGGAAACTAGATGAGAAAACTCAAAAATGTATATTTCTTGGTTATGATGAGTATTCAAAAGGATATCGGTTGATTGATCCTATAACCAAGAAAACACACATCAGCGAGAGATGTAGTATTTGATGAAACTTTCACATCAAATAACACACTTGTATACCTTAAGGAAGATGAACCTAAGAAAGAAGCGACACCTCCTCAGAAGAAGGTTCCTAAATGGTATACTAGTACATTGCAAGATTCAAAATTGACATCACTTCCAGATCTAACTCTAGATCGACCCACTACTCATAGTATGACTCAACACAAAAGAGCAGATGATGCAACATCAGTAACAGATGTTGATGACCTTTGTCAACATTTTGATGATTTATCTGTGAATGTAGAAGAAGATGAGGATATAGATATGGAAGATGAAAAAGTCTATCTGACAATACTAGATGAAAAAGAACCCACATCAGTCTCAGATGCACTCGGTAAAGATCAATGGAAAACTGCTATGGATGCGGAACATACATCTCTAATGAAAAATCAAACTTGGAAGTTAGTGAATTTGCCTTCAGGAAAGAAACCCATTGGTTGCAAATGGGTATTCAAGATCAAATATAAGGCAAATGGTGCAATAGATAAATATAAAGCCCGACTTGTTGCAAAGGGCTATGCACAAAAAGAAGGCATAGACTATGAAGAGACATTTGCTCCTACTGCTAAAATGACCACTATTCGAGTTATGTGTGCAATGGCAGCTCAATTTGGTTGGCAGCTACATCAGATGGATGTAAAGAGTGCTTTCTTAAATGGTGACCTACAAGAAGAAGTCTATATGACTCAACCTGAAGGTTTTGTAGTTCAAGGGCAAGACCAAAAAGTCTGTAAGCTGATCAAATCTCTATATGGACTTAAACAAGCTCCTCGAGCTTGGTATATCAAAATTGATAGTCACCTAGTGCAACATGGATTTAGAAGAAGTCCTGCAGATCCTAATCTATATATCAAGAACAATGGTTCTAAAATAGTAATTCTAGTACTATATGTGGATGATCTGATCATAACAGGCAGTTCAGAGAGTATGATCAAAATAGTAAAGAAAGATCTCAATACCTCTTTTGAAATGACAGATCTTGGACTTCTCCACTATTGTCTTGGTCTAGAAGTAACTCAATACAAGCATTGCATACAAGTTACTCAAAAGAAATATGCCAAGACTCTAATTGATAAGTATCGGATGATTGACTGCAAGCCCAAAGCCACACCAATGGAAGCAGGACTTAAGTTATCCCGATTCGATGAATCTCCTAAAATAGATAGTACTCTCTATCGTCAGCTGATTGGGAGTCTCATCTATCTCACAAACACCAGGCCAGATCTTAGTTTTGTTGTGGGTTATCTTTCATGATTCATGCAAGATCCTAAAGTTAGCCATTGGAAAGCAGCAAAAAGAGTTCTTCACTATGTCCGTGGTACGACATATATCGGCCTGGAATACAAAAAGAACAACAAGTTCTATCTTCAAGGGTATACGGACTCTGATTATGCTGGATCCATAGATGACCGAAAATCAACTGCAGGTTATGTTTTTCACCTTGGATCTAGTCCTGTCTCTTGGCATAGCAAGAAGCAACATGTTGTTGCTATCTCTTCTACTGAGGCAGAATATCGAGCAGCTAGTGGAGCAATCTGCGAGATCATATGGTTACGTCGCATCCTCACAAATATGGGCCTTCCAAAGAAACTTCCTTTACATTTATTTTGCGACAATCAAGGTGTTATGAATCTTGTCAAGAATCCTATCTTTCATGATCGCACCAAACACATTGACACTAGGTGTCATTTCATTCGAGATGAGGTTCCAAAGCATCATATCCAGCTCCACTACATTCCCACAAATGAGCAAATAGCGGACATCTTCACCAAAGCGCTTGCTCGAGTCAAATTTGAATTGTTCCACAATGCTATGTGTAGTCAACATTAATGTAATAAGGGGGGATGTTAGAATATTTAGCATATATTATATTACATTAATTAAGTTAACTAGCATTATAGGAGTGGTTCGTAGTTTTCTTCATTTAGTTTATGAACCACCCAGCTTGGAAACTGCCTCAACGGAGTTTATGTAAATCTTATATATTTTCCAGGAATATGAAGAGCAAACTAATGATTCAGTTTCTAATAATGTGTTGACTTCTAGGATTTAAAGAAGGCCTCATTAAAACATCACTACTCCTTTCCCTTAATGCATCATATGCTTAATATGATTGTTTTATTTGAAATATTCTCCCTTATGGATGTATTCTCTAGATATAATCAATTATGGGTAAAGGATGAAGATCACATAAGACAATTTTCACCACCAAATGGAGGATGCTTGCTTATCAGAAGATACCTTTTGGCTTATCAAATATAACAACAACATTTCAAAGCTCCATTGATATCACTTTTAAAGGTTTAATAAAAAAAATTATTTTGATTTACCTTGATGATTTGACTTACCTCCCTAAGTAGAAAGGGATCACCTAGTGCATTTAGAGGAGGTCTTCAAGTGGTGCCAAGAATTTGGAATGTTTTTGAAACCCCAAAAATGTATTTTTTATGTTCCCAAGGAAATTTATTTGGACATGTTTTTTCTAAAGAATATATAGCAATTGATTTAGAAAGGGTTTGGACCATTTGCTGACATCTCCCTATCACAACCTAAGAAATCCATCCAATCCTTTCTCAAGAAAATAATATTTTTCCAAATATTTACCTCAAACTTTACTAGGATTTTTAATCCAATAACCCTAATGTTTAAAAACAATAAACCACTCAAATGGATTGAAGAAGGGAAAAACCATTTTAAGAGATCAAGGTGGCTATAGTAGAAGTACCATTGTTATCCAATCTTGACTTCAACAAAGAATTTATTCTATTTATTTTTGGGGGTGAGTTCAACATTTCTAGTCTACTTAGCCAAAAATGCTATGACAAAAATGAACACCTAATTACCTTCTTCAACTAGACCTTGAAAAGCTATAAATAAAGATACAACTTCATCAAAAAAACATATGCCTTAATTAAAGCTTTAAGAAATTTAAGCACTTGGTCTCCAATAATATAATCCTTGCACATTTCATCCACTCGAGCATATAAGAATATATAATTGGGGGGAATTAATGAGAAGTGAGCCACACAGATTACAAAAATCTTGTACTTTGACATAGATATCAAACCCACAAAGCTAATAATAGGAAGGAACCCTATGTTAGAAGATGATGAAAGATGTGGCTAACAAAGAAATAGTTGTGGATCTATGTTTAATCAATGATTAAGGAGAAGAACCTAACTAGGTAGGCTAGTGGGTCTAACATATGCACTCAATCCAATATAGACTAGGGCTAGATAAGGCCTAGAGGTGAGCCTTCTAACTATAGAATGATCATTTTTTCCTAATAGGAGGTGTCTTTTTTTAAGATATTTTTATGGCATCCTTATAAGGTGTTGTAAAGCATACTAGTGTCAATGGTTGCTATAGGAATTTCATCAAGAATTATTTGGGATATACTTATTAGCTCAAAACACAACCAATAAAATAATGAAACTCAACTATTACTAGCCCACCATGTTTACATATGTACATTAGTGGGTGAGAAGGTACAACAAATGCAAATTCTTCATTGGGAGAAATATGAATGCATCACTCCCCTTAAATTCCATTATAGATGATGAACCATTCTCCCAGTGGGGGTTTAATTTCATTAACATGATCAAACCCCCATCAAGAAAATAATATAAGTGGGTTCTCATTTCTATTGACTACTTCACTAGATGGACCGAGGTGGTGCCATTGAGGGAAGCATTTGAAATTTTTATTACTAATTTCTTGGAAGAAATCATAACATAGTTTGGAACAACCCATACAATAATTATTGATAATTAAAAAGCATATTTGGGGGCCAAGATCACTAAATTTTTATACTAGCATGAAATATTTCTAAAATTTATCTCAAATTATTACCCCCAAGGAAATTGGTTTGTTGAGTCCACCAACAAGGATTTGCTAAAAATCCTAAAAATAGTGGGGTTTAATAACCATAGGCAATGGAATTTGCATATTAGAGGAGATTTATGGGTTGATCATATTACTCCTAAAAAGGTGATAGAATGCTCATCTTATACCTTGGTTTATGGGAGGGAAGTAAGGTTTTTTTGTCTTCATAGATTACTAGCTTTGTAGTAACCCCATCAGCTATAACTCTAGGAATATGATGCATTGTCCTTATGGATAGGAGAATTGATAAGGAAAAAACAAAGAGATATGACTCAGGAGCAATTATTTCAACATAAAAATGTGACTAAAGCATAGTTTGATAAAAGAGTGACCACCAAAACTTTGAGGTTGGTGACAATGTTCTCAAATGGTATGAAGAGAGGATGAAACTAGGTCACCATACCAATTTTGGTGCCATATGCAGTGACTCCTATATCATCACTAATCAAAAGGCTAAAAACACATTTGAAATATCAAATACAATGATGATGATTTTCCCATTTCTATAAATGGGATCTATCTAAAAAGGTAAACGATGCTATGTTTTCTTTTGAAAAGTATTATTGTGTTGTAGGAAATACATGAGTAAAAAGGAATGGTTAGAGCCTAAGATATTCAAAATCCATGGAAACATCAAAAAGGCTTGGCTTATAGTAGGAGAAGGGATGTCTATAGAGAATCCTATGCCAATGAGATCTGACCAAAGCATGCAAGAAATAAAAGCTATAGTCACATGAGTGGATAATATTTTCAAAAGGTTCTAGTTGGGTCATTAAGACATGAACATAGCTTCCCAAAGAGGTGGCTTCTTGAGATCACCATCAGTCAACTAAATTATCTAGACAAGTATAGAATGGCAATGGCCCATATAAGAGAAAAATAAGGTATAATTGGTAGACAACTATCCTCTTCTAGCTTAGCCTATGTGAAGAGTAGTATCACATGAAACAAATCTAGCTCAAAGGAGGGAGGCAACAATTTTCTAGTATCATAGTGATAAGGTTAGAGTCTGAAATTACACATAACATATCAAGGGAAAGAAGGGAACCTAAATGTGCATAAGATGAAATCAATGTAGGTTTGTATCACCAATCCAAGAGAAAATTCTATATAAAGCCAACTTGCTTGCATAAATGCCATAAAGCTAGAGCTTCTAAGTAAGTGAAGTCTATAGTGCTCTATTTTGTCTCTTCAAGCTCACTAAGGTTTCTTTGTCACCCAATAGATAAGGCTACCATATTCAATGTCCTTCATCGGTTGTAAGTGATGGATCACCTATGAGTCACCAAAACTATAATGAAACTTGACTATATGGTACCACCCCATGACTTACATCATGAGGTTTCATAGAAGGTTGATTAAATGTTAGAGTATATTACATTATTTAGGTACATGTCTATGTACCACCTTAGGTAGAATATTACATTAGGAGTTACCTGGGGAAGAAGTAATAAATGCGCAAATGTTAGAATGTGCAATGATGTAAAAGGACATGTGTTCTTTAGGTAGATAGGAAGAGTAGGGAGCACATAACTCATCTTCTTATATATAGGGCTTATTGTAATGAAATATGTATGATCCATAGCAAGCACTAGTATGTTGTAGAGAGATATTGTATCAAGCTTCCATTTTTGTGAGAATTCATTGATGGTTGTTGCATGAGTTGTTTCAAAAGTTTCTCATGTTATTTCCATGCTTATTAGTTAGCCATTATCATAGCTATAACATTTTTTTCTTATTTAATTAATTTTGGCTACATCTCCTTCCTTACATACCCATCAAAAGCTAACAGTGGTATCAGAGCCACAGTAGATCAATAGGTCACCCTTCATCCCTCATTGCATACTTGTATGCAAATACTGCTATCTCAAATTTTTTTGATAGAAGGCCTTATTACAAAAGCTAAAGCAGTGATCATTGTAGGAGAGTTGAAGCTACCAAGATGCAAATTAGAAGAATCTAAGACCTATTTTTTGGACAGCAAGGAAGAGTTGCAAATTCATCAATATTGGGGTAGTAATCAAGTGATTCAGATCACCAAGATATCCATCAAAAGGTATGCAAATTTGGTGTGAAAGGTTGATTCATTATTAAGTTTTAAAGCACAAAATTCAAGGTTTATAGTTGCAATAGAATGGGTTATGGTTTAAGTCTTCAAGTGCATAAGATAATTTTTATTTTACAAGAAGTAATACGTACACATAAAGAAGAGGAGCTGGATATTTTTAATATCAAATTTCTACTATCTACTGAAAGCAAGGAAGATAGTATTGCAAAGCATAGGTCGCATATATTATATTGCAAACTACAACCATCCAAGAGATAAAGTATTGGCTTGATTCACTTAGAGGGAAAGAGGTGATTCAGCTACGAACTCAGGATTCCTATCATCAAGTAAGAGATCAAAGTGCCATAGGAGAGTGCTATTCGAATGAGATCTAAAAACAAGGAGGAATAGGAATGTTCAATGCTTACTAAACTGTCAAAATAAGCATATTTTGAAGTAACATCTCCATAGGCATGAGCTTGATTGGCACGAGCAACGAACAATGAATACATCACATCCATTGGTTTGAAAAGTGAACCTCAAGTGTTAGAATGTATTTTGTGGCATATTAAAGCTATTACACAACACGCTCAGAGGACACCCACTAGATTAGGTGTTACATTCACCAAATAAAGCTTACAAAAGAGTGAACAACGAGGTATTTGAGAGGACAATGAAGTGCCAAAAAGGAAATAAGTACAATCATCACCCTTAGTTGTTTTAGATTCATTACCAAGCAATTATAGTTTGGTTAGTGGATTGGTATGTGATGTTCTCACAATGACACTGAGAGGGGGGGGTGAATCAGTGTAGCTATTTAAAATTCAAATCTACAACTCTTAAAGCTGAAGCAAAGAGAACTTAAAAGTAGGTAAAGCAATTATCACAAGAGAGCACACCACAACACACAATGTAACGAGGTTCACCAATTTGGCTACTCCTCAAGAATGACTGCTTGGACTACGGTCCAAATCCAGCCTTTGCAAAACACCAATTTTACAACTGCTTTACCAAGCACCCACCGGAAGGAGCACCAACCCCCGGTTTATCCGCACCAACGTAAAGGAGCACCAACCCCTAATTCAAGCACCAACTTGAACTGCACTTTTGAAACTATCAGATTGACATAAGAATGCCTTCACTTTTCCAAGACCCTGACTGGTCTACAATTTATCAAAACTCAGTAAACACTTACGGCTCTGCTTGTCGCTCTCTTACAGCACTCTTCTAACCCTCTTTCGGCAGCACTTTCACACATTCAACAGCAACTTAATTCTCTACGTGACTGCCCTTTTATAACCCTATTTCTCATTGAGACTCCTCGTCTTCTATCACTTCCTAATCGCCACTTGTCATTGTCTATTAACATTCTCTTCTGCCACTTGTCAACTGTAACTCCTTCTTTATGTAACTCCTTTTGTATATATAGAGTGGGCATTTCGTCAAACACGTTACATGCAACATATATCTCTACCATGACTGTTCGTCTTCTTGGTCATGACTGTTCGTATTCTTTTCTGTGCATGCATGCATTTTTTGATTCTATTTATGCGACTGTTCGATTTCTCCTTCTTCGACTGTTCTTAAAATAGCTGCATGATTTCTATCTGTAATTGTCACACTAACTTTAGTTAACTCTACTTATTTTGGCTACATGATTTTCCTCTACAACTACCCCTGTAACCGTCGTTCTACTTTCAGTTAACTGTCAGTAAGCGTGTTGTTGCGACCTGTCATGAAATCGTGACACTTCTGTCTCTTTGCACTCTTCTCGCCTTCTACCCGCGAAAACATGACATGTCACGATATCGTGACACTTTCGCCTCCTTGCTACTCTTCTTGGCTTCAACCAGCGAAAATAGAACATGTCACGAAATCATGACACTTTTGCCTCCTTGCTACTCTTCTTGGCTTCAACCAGCGAAAATAGAACATGTCATGAAATCGTGACACTTTCGCCTCCTTGCTACTCTTCTTGGCTTCAACTAGTGAAAATAAAACATGTCATGAAATCATGACACTTTCGCCTCCACCTCTCTTCTTGCTTCCCATGAAAATGGAACATGTCACGAAATCGTGACACTTTCGCCTCTTCTACATTCTTCTCTGCTTGCACTGGTGAAAACATGACATGTCACGAAATCATGAAACTTTCTCTTCGTACACTCTTCTCTCCTTGCACCGCGAAAACATGACATGTCACGAAATCGTGACATCTTTCCTCGTACACTCTTCTCTTCGTGAAAACGACATGTCATGATATCATGACACTTTTTTCCTTGTGCCTTTTTTTTCTTTCGAAAATGACATGTCACGAAATCGTGACACATTCTCCTTGCACTCTTTCTCCTCTTGTCTAAACACATGTCATGAAATCATGACACTTTTCTCCTTGGCGCTTTCTCTTGAACCTGTCATGAAATCGTGACACTTTTCTCTTAGCCTCTTTCTCTCAAAATTTGTGAAATCGTGACATTTTTCTTTAGCTCCTTCTTTTGAACATGTCACGAAATCGTGACACTTTTCTCTCTCCTTCTTCTTCCAACATGTCACGAAATCGTGATAGTTTTCCTTGCGCTTTCTCTCTCTTCCAACATGTCATGAAATTGCGATAGCTTTCCTTGCGCTTTCTAAACATGTCACGAAATCATGATAGTTTTCCTTGCACTTTCTAAACATGTCACGAAATCGTGACATATTTTTCTCTCTCCTCTTTCTCTTCGCTTTGGATCATGAAAATGAAACATGTCATGAAATCGTGACAGTTTTGCTAGCATTTTCTCTCTCCTCTGATATGTCATGAAATCATGACAGTTTTGCCAGCATTTTCTCTCTCCTTCGATATGTCACGAAATCATGATAGTTTCTTTTTTCTCTCCTTCGATATGTTATGAAATCGCGGAAAACATGTCGCGATATCGCGACAGTTTTCTTACTTGTCTTTTTCTTTGATCCTTTGAATCTGGCCACTTCGTCTTCTTGGAAATTCATTGTACATGCTCTGACTGACCTCTGAACTCCTATCCACTGCATCAACTGATCTATCTGTCTGTGTTGACAACAATGACAATATTGTTTCTGCACCTTGCTCAACAATCTCCCCCTTTGGAATTGTTGGCAACACATGTGCAATTTCCTGTAATTCTTCTCCCCCTTTGACAATAATACCAAAGGGCTACTGCAGACTCCCCCTAGTCTATGCACAACATTCTCAGACACACATTGTTATAGTTAGCAAAAATCATGAATATGAGCAAAACTATAAACATAGGCATAAATGCTCCCCCTGAGAATGTGGTCCCGATTGCTAGTCAATTCTTGGGTAGTGTGACCACTCCCAACTTACTCCGAAGGTACTCAAAAACTTCTTTGGGCAATGGTTTTGTGAATATATCTGCTACTTGCTCTGTAGTTGGAACAAAATCCAATTTAACCTCACCTTCTACAACTTTATCCTTCAAAAAGTGATACCGGATTGCAATGTGTTTGGTTCGAGAATGCATAACCGGATTCTTTGAGATGTTAATAGCACTAGTGTTATCACATTTAACTGAAATTGGCTCTTTGAAGTTAATACCAAGATCTTTCAGTGTTTGTCTCATCCATAAAATCTGAGTACAACATGTTGTTGCTGCAATGTATTCTGCCTCTGCTGTGGATAGAGAGACTGATTCTTGTTTCTTGTTGTGCCATGCTACCAACCTGTCTCCAAGATAGAATGCACCACCACTGGTACTCTTTCTGTCATCTATACATCCTGCCCAATCTGCATCAGAATATGCAATAAGAGTGAAGTCCTTACCTTTTGGGTACCATAACCCATACTCCATAGTACCCTTGAGGTACCTAAAGATCCTCTTCATAGCTGTCACATGAGTCTCTTTGGGACTAGCCTAAAATCTTGCTACCATGCATACTACCTGTAAGATATCTGGTCTTGTAGCTGTTAAATACAACAGGCTCCCAATCATAGATCTGTACATGGTTTGATCAACATCTGGAGATTTGTCATCCTTGCTCAATTTGCAACCTGTTGTCATGGGAGTGCTAACAGGTTTACAATCCTCCATTGTGAATTTTTTTAGCATTTCTTTCACATATTTAACTTGAGAGATAAAAATGCCCTTTTCACTTTGATTAACTTGCAGTCCAAGGAAATACGAAAGTTCACCAATCATAGACATCTCAAATTCTTTCTTCATTTTATTTGCTATGTCTCTACAATACTCATCCATGCTGCTGCCAAATATGATATCATCTACATAAACAACAAGTACAATAAGATGGCCATTCTCTATTTTGACATACAAGTTGTTGTCCACCATACCTTTCTTGAACCCCTGTTGAATAAGATAGTTATCCAGCCTTGCATACCATGCTCTGGGTGCTTGTTTCAGACCATACAAAGCTTTCTTTAACTTGCAAACAAAATTGGGATTGTCACCGAGTTGGAAACCATCTGGTTGCTCAATGTAAACCTCTTCTTCCAGTTTTCCATTCAGAAATGCTGATTTCACGTCCATTTGATATACTTTGAAATTTTTATGAACTGCTAAAGCCAGAAACATTCTGATTGCCTCTAGTCTAGCTACTGGTGCAAAGGTTTCCTCAAAATCAATACCTTCAACTTGAGCATAGCCTTTACAGACCAATCTTGCCTTATTTCTGACAACCTGTCCATCTTCGTTTAATTTGTTTCGAAAAATCCATTTAGTACCGATTATATTTTTATTTGCTGGTCGTGGTACTAACTCCTAGGTTTTGTTTTTCTCAATCTGATCTAGTTCTTCATTAATTGCCTTCATCCAACTTTCATCTGTGCTTGCTTCAAGCAACATTTTTGGGTTCAATGTTGGATAATAGAGAGTAGTTCCTTACTACTGTTCTCCTTGTCTGAATACCAACTATGGGGTCCCCAATAATTTGCTCTCTGGGATGATTTTTCTGCTAGCTGCTTGTTTTAAATTTCTTGTTTTCTTCTACTTCTGAGTCAATCTCCTTAATCTCTTATGTTCCCTTTTCTTCATCTGCTTCTATAACTTCTTCATAAATAGGGTATTTTTCTTCATTGCTAATTTCTAGTTCCCTACCTTCATCAACCTTCACATCGGCACTCTCCACAATTTTCTTTAGCCTTTTGTTATAGCATGTGTAGGCTTTGCTTTTTGTCGAATAGCCAAGAAAAATTCCTTCATCAACTCTATCTTCAAACTTACCAAGATTATCTTCAGTTCTTTTGATGTAGCACTTGCTGCCAAAGACTTTGAAGTATCTTGTTGTTGCCTTTTTGCTGAACCATAGCTCATAAGGAGTTTTGCTTTCATGTGTCCTCAACATGCACCTATTTTGGATGTAAACCGTAGTATGAACTGCCTCTTTCCAGAATCTGTCTGCTATTTTGTTCTCTGTCAACATTGTCCGTGCCATTTCCTGCACCGTCCTGTTCTTTCTTTCAACAACACCATTCTGTTGAGGTGTCCTTGCTGCTAAAAACTGTCTTCTGATCCCATATTTTTGATAGTACTCTGCAAACTCCTCTGAGATAAACTCTCCTCCTCTATCTGATCTTAAGCATTTAATTCTTTTTCCTGTTTGATTCTCAACCAGTTTTTTGAAAGTCTTGAACATTTCAAAGGCATCTGATTTAAGCTTTAAAAATAATACCCATGTCATCCTGGAATAATCATCTATGCACAACATAAAGTATTTGTCACCATTTATGCTTTGTGTTCTCATGGGTCCACATAAATCAGTATGTATTAGCTCTAAAGGTTTGCTGGTGAAGTATTCCTTTGATTTAAATGTGGATCTAGTTTGCTTCCCTTTTTGGCATGAAGCACAGATGTTATTTAATGGTTTGCCAATGGTGGGTATATCTCTTATTGCCCTTTTTGAACTTATTTTTACCAGATTGTCAAAGCTAATATGACCGAGCCTCTTGTGCCACAACCAATTTTCATCTTCCTGTCCAATCAAACATGCTCCTTCTGAAGTCTCTGAGAGAGTATACAGGTTTCCAGAAGTCCTCGATCCATTAGCTATCAGCTTCCCACTGTGAGCTTTTCTGACTTCACAGCCCTGCTTCTTAAAAATGACTTCATGACCTCTGTCACAGATTTGACTTACACTCAGTAAGTTGTGCTTCAAACCAATCACAAATAGAACTTCTTTGGAATTGATCTTTCCATCACTTATCTTGATTGATCCTTTGCCAACTATCTTGGCTCCATCATTATTTCCAAACTTTATAGAGCCCCCTTCATATTTCTGTAACTTTTCAAATTTTTGTTTATCTCCTGTCATGTGACTCGGAGCATCCACTATCCAATATCCATGGTGCAGATTTGTTCTGTGCTTTGAATGTTGTCTGTACAATCAAGGATTCCTTTTCTTCCTTGGGTTGCTCCTTTTCTTTCCATTCTGGTTTGACTATAGTTTTGGTCACTTGTTTAGACTTTTCTTTGTCAGTGGCCTGTGCATGTTTTTCTGGGAATTTTCTGTTTTGCCTTAAACTGTTTGGTTGAGATCTTCTTCCCTGATATTTATTTGTTGCATATGTGCTTCTACAGTTTCTTGCAATGTGTCCAAAGTTATGACAGTTATAGCATTCTACTCGCATAATCCATCAAGGGTGAAAAGACATTTCTACTGGTGAAATTTCTTTGTCCTATATTATAAATGCAATCTGAAATCTTATGACCGTAAGTATTGCATTTAAAACAATAACCAGAAAAGGAATGATTGAACCTGGGAGTTGGTCTTTGCCATTTTGTAGTAGGAGCCACAAATTTTCTTCTCCTTTGATGTGTGACTTTTGTGAATCCCTCATTGTCAGCACTCTTCTCGTGCCTGGCATTGTTGCTTTCTTTTGCATGATTCATTTTTCTTTGGTCAACCTTGATCTTATCTTCTTTCTTTACTGGTTCTATAGTTATGGCCTTTGATCCACTTGATGATTCTCCTTCGACAAAGCCCAAGCCAAATTTGATGCCTGTAGTCCTCTGACTATTTATAATCTTTTCAAGCTTTGCAGAACTTCCTTCAAGTTTGTGATAGCAACTCAATTTTTGATTCTTTTCTTCTAGCCGCATTCTTAAAACAACAATCTCTTCTTCTAGTTTTCTGCACTCATCTATTCTCATGGTTAATTGTACTTCAAGTTCTTCAGACATTTTCTTAAATTCTTCTGTCTGTACTTTCAAACTGTTTATTATGTCATTTGCATCCTCAAGCTTTCTTGAGACCTTTTTATTCTTCTTCCTTTCTGTACTCAACTCTTTAAGTGCAGCAACCAACTCTCCTTCCAGATATACTTCAGCCTCATCCTTAAGGTCTTTATCACCTTCCTATTTTTCTTCTATTTTTTCTTCTTCAAATGCCATGAACAGAGCTTCACCTGTTTCTTCTTCAGAATCCTCACCTGAGCTTTCTTCAGAAGAGCTGACATTCTTGGATATGAAACTTTTCTTCTTGAAGTTGTTCTTTCTAAAATTTGGTTTCTTCTTCCAGTCACCTTTTTCTTGGTGTGACCCTTCATCATTTTTGGTTTTATCATGCATTGGACATTTAACTGCAAAGTGACCGACGCCTCCACAATTGAAGCACTTAAACGGTAACTTTCCTCTATATTTTCCTTTTCCCTTTGTAAGTTTTCGAACAAAGTTAGCTTCCGTTTCATCCGATGTCTCTTCATCCTCAGATTCTTGTTCAACTTTTATATTTTTGTGTGCTTTAAAAGCAACTTCTCTGTCTATGGGCTTAGTTTGTCCTATTCTCATTTCGTATGCAATCAAAGAACCATGCATCTCATCCATGCTAAAATTATTTAGATCTTTAGCTTCTTCTATAGCAAAAACTTTAGAATTAAATCTTTTGTGAAGAGTTCTAAGTACCTTTTTCATGATGACCGCATCTTCGATTTCTTCGTCGAGTCCTCTGATCGCATTAATGATTCCATTGACTCTCAACATATAGGCCTCTATGTTCTCATCATCATTCATTTTTAATGCTTCGAACTGAGCTCGATGCGTTTGTAGCTTGGCTTCCTTGATCTTGTTGTCTCCTTCATGAATGCTCTTCAGTTTGTCCCACATGTCTTTTGCCGTTTTACAGCTCATGATCCTTATCAGTTCACTGTCTACTAGCCCACACATTATGGCATTCTTTGCTTTGGAGTTATTCTCAAACTTCTTCTTCTCGATAGTATCTATTGGAGGAGTAGCTGGTATTGTGTATCCACTTTCTACTGACTCCCAAATGTCGTATCCCAATGCACACAGATATGTCTGCATCCTGAGTCTCCAGAATGAGTAATTAGTTCCATCGAACAAAGGAGCTTTGTTTGATGAGAATCCTTCACCACCTGCCATTGTGTTTCTTCCAAGATCACCTTAGCTGATTAAGCTTGTTCAGGAACCTTGCTCTAATACCAATTGATGTTCTCACAATGACACTGAGAGGGGGGGTGAATCAGTGTAGCTATTTAAAATTCAAATCTACAACTTTTAAAGCTGAAGCAAAGAGAACTTAAAAGTAGGTAAAGCAATTATCACAAGAGAGCACACCACAACACACAATGTAACGAGGTTCACCAATTTGGCTACTCCTCAAGAATGACTGCTTGGACTACGGTCCAAATCCAGCCTTTGCAAAACACCAATTTTACAATCTGTTTACCAGCACCCACTGGAAGGAGCACCAACCCCTGGTTTATCTGCACCAACAGAAAGGAGCACCAACCCCTAATTCAAGCACCAACTTGAACTGCACTTTTTAAACTATCAGATTGACATAAGAATGCTTTCACTTATCCAAGACCCTGATTGGTCTACAATTTATCAAAAACTTAGTAAACACTTACGGCTCTGCTTGTCGCTCTCTTGCAGCACTCTTCTAACCCTCTTTCGACAGCACTTTCTCACATTCAGAAGCAACTTAATTCTCTACGTGACTGCCCTTTTATAACCCTATTTCTCATTGAGACTCCTCGTCTTCTATCACTTCCTAATCCCGCATGTCATGTCTATTTTTAATATTCTCTTCTGCCACTTGTCAACTGTAACTCCTTCTTTATGTAACTCCTTTTGTATATATAGAGTGGGCATTTCGTTAAACACGTTACATGCAACATATATCTCTACCATGACTGTTCGTCTTCTTGGTCATGACTGTTCGTATTCTTTTCTGTGCATGCATGCATTTTTTGATTCTATTTATGCGACTGTTCGATTTCTCCTTCTTTGACTGTTCTTAAAAATAGTTGCATGATTTCTATCTGTCACTGCACTTGTAACTGTCGCACTAACTCTAGTTAACTCTACTTATTTTGGCTGCATGATTTTCCTCTACAACTGCCCCTTTAACTATCGTTCTACTTTCAGTTAACTGTCAGTAAGCGTGCTGTAGCGACCCATCGCGAAATCGTGACACTTCTATCTCTTTGCACTCTTCTCGCCTTCTACCCGTGAAAACATGACATGTCATGATATCGTGACACTTTCGCCTCCTTGTTACTCTTCTTGGCTTCAACCAAAAATAGAACATGTCACGAAATCATGACACTTTCGCCTCCTTGCTACTCTTCTTGGCTTCAACCGAAAATGGAACATGTCATGAAATCGTGACACTTTTGCCTCCTCACTACTCTTCTTGGCTTCAACCAGTGAAAATGGAACATGTCACGAAATCGTGACACTTTCGCCTCTTCGCACTCTTCTCTACTTGCCTCAAAACATGAACATGTCACGAAATCGTGACACTTTCACTTCCTTGCACTCTTCTCTCCTTGCTCTAGCGAAAACATGACATGTCATGAAATCGTGACATCTTTCTCTTTCGTACACTCTTCTCTTTCACCCAGAAAACGAACATGTCATGAAATCGTGACACTCTTCCTTGTGCCTTTCTCTTCTTTCGTTCCGAAAATGACATGTCACGAAATCATGACACTTTTTCTCCTTGCACTCTTTCTCCTCTTCGGGTCATGAAAACCTGACATGTCACGAAATCGTGACACTTTTTCTCCTTAGCGCTTTCTCTTTGAACTTGTCATGAAATCGTGACACTTTTCTCTTGAGCTCTTTCTCTCAAAACATGTCACGAAATCATGACAGTTTTCTTTGCCTACGCTTCTTCTTCGAACATGTCATGAAATCATGACAGTTTTCTTACTTGCCTTCTTTGCTTCCAACATGTCACGAAATCATGACAGTTTTCCTTGTGCTTTCTCTCTCTTCCAACATGTCACGAAATCGTGACAGATTTCCTTGCACTTTCTAAACATGTCACGAAATCGTGACAGTCTTCCTTGCGCTTTCTAAACATGTCACGAAATCGTGACATCTTTTTCTCTCTCCTCTTTCTCTTCGCTTTGGACTGCGAAAATGAAACATGTCACGAAATCATGACAGTTTTGCCAGCATTTTCTCTCTCCTCCGATATGTCACGAAATCATGATAGTTTTGCCAGCATTTTCTCTCTCCTCCGATATGTCACGAAATCATGACAGTTTTGCCAGCATTTTCTCTCTCCTTCGATATGTCACGAAATCGCGACAGAAAACATGTCGCGATATCGCGACAGTTTTCTTACTTGTCTTTTTCTTTGATCCTTTGAATCTGGGCCACTTCTGTCTTCTTGGAAATTCACTGTACATGCTCTGACCGACCTCTGAACTCCTGTCCACTGCATCAACTGATCTATCTGTCTGTGTTGACAACAATGACAATACTGTTTCTGCACCTTGCTCAACAAGATGTACTAGTTTGGTTAGGTGGATTAGTAAGTGTTAGTTTGGTTAGTGGATTGGTAAGTGTTATTCTAGCTAAGCATTTATCAATAAGAGACCTAGATTCAAATCTTGGTGGTGTTAGTTAGCAAAGGAAGTAGTCTAATATAAATTGTTTGACTCTACATCCAACAACAAGGCTACTACGAACCCTGAGCGACTGCCACCTCCATCTCACGTCGGGTCAACAATAACAAAACTGGGATATCCATCTCAAGTCAAGACAACAATAATGAGACGATGTAAGGATTATATTGGATAGCCCCAAGATTAGAACCCTGCTTGATAGTAAAAAATAACTATGGATGTAACCGATTCCCTTATGTTACCAAAAAATAGCTATTATAATCATTCTCATTCTTGAAGGGTCCATTATCACTTTCTTGGAGGGTTCGTTACCACAACACGTGGAGAACAAAGGAGATGACTAGTTATTTTAAGTGCCCAAGTTCGAGAATTTAAATGACACTTTGACAGTCGCCATAGGTCATAAAAAAAGATGATTTTCAAAGTTTGCACCCCTAATGAAGTTGGAAATATTAGTTATCAGATAGATAGATATTATTGTGAATTATGTAATATGTCATTAGATTTGCATCATCACATTAATGGGTTAAAAAACAAGAGGGCCAACCCCACACACATACCCAAACTATACGTTAATAAAGATGAGGAATGCTACAAAGTGAAACCAAAAAATTACATCTTTAAAAAAAGCGTTTTAGAGAGAATGGCAGAGATAATTTATCTACTACAATTTTTAATAACATCAAACAGTGAGAGTTATTCATGACAATGATTTATGTGGAGAATTTGAATTTTAAGGAATAAAAACATTAGACAAGTTCATTAAGGAAAGGAAAGAGAGCCAAAAGGAGTCAAAGAAGAGAACGCGAAATGTTGCAAAAATTAAAATGGCTTCTAGTTTTGAGTCATGTGCGTAAATTTGAGTGCAGAAGGAGAATATATCTGATGTTACATTTAAAATGGTCTGACAGTAAGTAATGGATAGTTTGGAGCACAATTGGAATCATTCTCTTCCCAAGTGGAATTATTGTTTGTCTTGGAGTGCTGTGAAGGCAACTTCGAATAAATCTTGAAGCGTTAAGAACCTGTGTTTCTACATCCACTTGCCAAATAATATTCAGTGCACACTTTGACTAACACGAGCATAGTTACAATGAGTATCTTAGTTATCAAGTTTGATATCATATTCTAATTTGAATAAATTCAAAATAAAGATATATCCTTTTATGCCAAGAGGTCGGTGCGATATCAATTTATAGGCACACATGTAATTCCAATTATTAAAGTGACCTATGTATCTATTTCTAATTATTTATAAGCACGCATGTAATTCTGATATCAATTTATAGGCACACATTTAATTCCGATATAAATGAATTATTAAATTTGCAAATAATTCTAGTTTCTAAATTTCAAATTAGGGTGATATAAAGAATTCTACACTAAAATTTATATTATTGAAATTTAGAAAACTATACTTTTGAGAATTGAAATCAAACACTAGGGAGTTATACGATAGTCAACTTCATAGGAACATGGTAAAGAAAAAGCAGATGAAAAATAAAACAAGTAATCCAAAATTAGAAGCTCAAAAAGTCATGAATTGTCAAAATTAGATGAAGAAAATCTATGTCTTCAACAAGAACTGATTTACATTGGAGAGGACTTATGTTCTCAAGAAGAGAAAATAAATATTTAAGAAGACCAAATAAAACAACTAGACATTCAAGAAATTTCAAAGTGGAAATATCAAGATGTCATTTGCAACACTTGATAGAAGATACTGAAAATGGTTTTTCACAATCAATGTTAATGAAAAACACAAGATTATACTAATAAGGGGGTGAACAGTATAAGACCACTTTTTACTTTTCTTTCCAAATCAATATTAAGCAATGTGTAGATAGCAATATCAATAGCAGTAATCAAAGCAATGCATAAATCACCACACACAATAGAGACACCACAATTTGCATGGTTCACCCAATTTGGGCTACTCCAAGAAGAAAATATTTCACTAAAATTTTCTTAATCAATCTCTTGGTAATCCTTCCCAATTACAATTTTTATGGACTTCTGTCTAAAGTAGACATCAATCCCTTAAATCAAGTTTGTGGATCTCTATCCACAAGAGAACTTATCCTCTGCTCTGGCTAGTGATCCTCTAGAAGACTACTACCTCCATTGCACTGACTTGTGGATATATCTCCACTAAATACTCTTGTCCCCACTCAGAAGACCTATCATCACTACCCTGGCTGATGGATCTCTATCCATTGAAGACCTTTGTCCTTTCTACTCTGTCACCTACAAATATCTATCTAAAATCTGCACTAAACATAGTCCTTCGATCTAACACAAATATACTCAGTAAGTCCACATAGAACTTGCTCAAATCTATTCAATAAGTCCACACAAAACTTTCTCAAATCTGCTCAACAAGTCCACATAGAACTTTCTCAAATCTGCTCAACAAGTCCACATAGAACTTGCTCAAATATGCTCAACAAGTCCACACAAAACTTGCTCAAATATTCTCAACAAGTTCACACATAACTTGCTCAAATATGCTCAACAAGTCCACACAAAACTTGCTTAAATATACTCAACAAATCCACACAGAAGTTGCTCAAATATGCTCAACAAGTCCATGCAAAACTTGCTAAAATCTGCTCAACAAGTCCATACATAATTTGTTCAAATCTACTCAACAAGCTCACTCAGAACTTGTTCAATCTCATAGAAACATAAAGAGAATTTTTAGAGACTCAATATGTTCTACACTCAATGCTCAATCACTTTTTTAACTCAATTTAGAATATAGAATAGTTTTTTTTATGGAACTTGAACAATCACTTCACACACCCACTTGACTAGGCTCAATCAACTCTACTCAACCAATTACTCAAGAAATAACCCTTGTTCACAAACTCTAGTCCAAGCATGTAAACACCAACTCAAAAATATTTCCAACAATGCTCAACCACAAATCTCACATAACAATGATACTCATGTTCTTTTCAAACCCTAGTTCATGTTATTTGCACAACCAATGTCTTCAACAACAATGCTTATACATCAATCTTCACATAACAATTATACTCGTGTTCTTTTACACAATACTAACTCAAGTTCTTCACACAACCAATGGCTTCAACAACAATGCATATAAATCAATCTTCACATAACAATGATACTCATATTCTTTTGCACAATACTAACTCAAGTTCTTCACACAACCAACGACTTCAACAACAATGCTTATAAAACAAGGTTTTAACAACAACTGTTTATTCCATAAAAACTTGAAGCATGAACTCAACACTCCTAAAAAGGAAACCCTAATCAAGTCCTTTTCACTCCAAACTTATTTTCAGAAAACCAATCAATCAACTCAACTAAGGAAGAATTTGCCCATACCTTTTTTCTTGACAAGGTGTAGATCTCACAAATATGTCACACTCAAAATTATTTCTTTGCCAATCTCAATAAGGGTTAGAAGATAATAATTTCCTCAACACAACACAATACAAAATGATATCAAACAAAATACACCTTATCACTCCAACTTTAAAATAATATCCATTACCCTCATAATTAATCTCTTTGGCAAAAATCCTTTTAAAAATAAAATCAACACTCACTAAAATTCAAAACCTCTTATTACCTTATTACTCCAACTTAAAAAGAATATATCCTCTTTTATAAATCACAATTCAACACATAACAATTTGCTATTACTCCTTATTTATCCTAACCACTAATTTTATTGCCTAACTAAAAACCTTTTAAAAACCCCTTATAACTCCTAATAAAGGCTTTAATTAAAACTTTAGGCAATAAAAATATTTTAGAAAATTACCTTTGCCTCTCAACAGGTTTTGAACCCTTGAAATTTGACTCCGCGAATGCCCTATCCATGGGCTCCTCAACCACATGCACTCAACGCACGTTGAGAGCTAAAATGATCTTTGTGCACTATATTCCTCCTAGTGCCTTATACGACAAACACGAAAACTCAAACCTTTCCCTTTGCGCATGCACTCCTCGGGATTCAAACGTAGGTTCATCTCCCCACAAACGCCTTAGCAAAAACGTGTGTTGCCAATGGACCACCATGTCCAACTTGTCTTGGGCACCAACCTTACTCCGCTATAACCCTTGCGCATAATATGAAAAGTCATTCGTCTCTTCCTCACCCAAAAATTTGAATCACACATGCAATTTACTTTGTCACATTAATTAAATTCGATGAGGGATAATTTGCAAGGTCTTTTGGTGTCCCTTTTATATATGAAGCTTTCATTGTCTTCAAACGTCGGCGCTCCAAATTTTTCGATGACGTCAACGCATTTAACCTTTGTAATTTATAAATGATTTAAATTCCAAGGAATTTAAATTTTATAAATTATAATTATAACCTTTGGCTTTTAAGGCCTTCTCTTATTGCGCAACTTCGTATTGATGATATTTATTTATAAATTTTAAATTCCTTTTGAATTTAAATATTTTATAATATAAATATTAGACCTCCTTTGAACTTTAGGCCTCCATGGGTATTTATGAAAACCCTTTTTAACTTATGCTATCATATAATATTAAAATATTATGGAACCATTTTACCTTTAACTTCTGCACTGTTGAAGCTTCTTCCTGGATATTAGTCACACATTTGACAACTTTATTTCTTGCCCAATTCCTTGACATTAACTATGACTTCATTTGGTGACATCAATGACAACTTTTGACTTAGGGACTCAAAATTTCTAACAATCTCTCCCTTTGTCATTAATGGCAACCCAACTTCTTTTTATCGAAAACTTGACATTTATTTTATTCTGCACCCCCGGGGATATTGCTCCCTTTGGCTCAAAGCTCTCTCAATTATCAAGTCTCTCCCCCTTACTCAAATATCTCCCCCTTTGACATCAATGGCAAAGGGTCACCTTTGGGGCTCGGGTCTAAGGATGAGCCTCTTATCTTAGCCCCTCACCCACCTTCTATTGAGGTGGTTAATTCATATGTGGGAGTATTTCTACTCCCAGAAGGCATTGTTCTTTGCCTTTATCCTCTTCTCTTCTTTTCTGAGTTTTCTGATTCCTCTGACTATTTATATCCATGTCCATGTTCTTGTCCATGTCAACATTCTTGTTCTTGTTCCTATTCTTGTTCATATCCATGTTCTTGTTCCTATTCACATTCATGTTCCTATTCCTGCTCCTGTTCCTATTCATATCCATGTTCCTAATATTGTTCTTGTTCCTGTTCAAATTCATGTTCCTATTCCTGTTCATACCTATTTCTAGAATATCTGCTCTACACCACTTTGTTGTGTGACCATCATTATTGCACTTATAAAACTTAATGTTATTATTCCTTGGAGGTGCAAATTTCTTAGGAGTTCTTCTAGTGAATCCATATCCTCTTTTGTCATGAACCCTGCAATTCATTGCCTTGTGGCCAAACTGATTACATGAGTAGCAATACCCATGAAAATTTTATTTGTTCCCAATATCTTGTATCATATGTGTCCTGCATTGTGAAGCCATGTGCCCAAACTTGTGACATGAAAAACATCTTCCATTGAATATTCCTTGTCTTGACCTCATTGGTCTCCTATTTTGATTGTTGTTCCATCTGTATCTTCTTTGTGCATTATTCCTATTTTTTTTGAACTCTCTATTTTCCAAATCATCCTCTGATGTCTCACTTTATTTCACACTGTCTTCTTCTGAAGTATCTTCATCTGAAGTTTCTTCTCCTCCAAAACTTGAAGTTGATTCTCCTTCCCATTTATTTTGAACCTGTTCAAATCCAAGACCTATTTTTTTTGTTGACCTTATTTTTACCTTGACTATCTTATCCATAATATTTGAGCTATTCTTGAATCCTTTCATCTTGATATTGGATTCCTCTAAATATTCTTTTAGTAGTGCCACTTCTTGTGCTAACTTCTCACATTCCAATATTTTTGCTTCTAACTTATCTTTGAACCTTTTTGCCTTAGCCTTTGATTTTTCTAAATCCTCTATGAGCAATATTCTCTCTTCATCACATTCTTGAAACTAAATTTCAAGTTTAGAGTGTTGATTCCTTACCTTCTTTATTGTGTCAAGGGCATAGATAAGTTCTCCCTTTAGATCATAACCATCCTTTTCTAAATATTCCTCTATTTGTTTACCTTTATTCGTATCTCTATTTTCTTTTGGCTTGTCTTCTCTAGGATCACTTACTTATTATTCTAAAGCCATTAGAAGATTTTCATATGGTCCTTCAAGTGTATTCTCATATTCATCATCACTTAAACTATAACCATCCCTTGTACAATCATCTTCAAGATGTCCAAAGTTACCACATCTAAAACACTTGAGAATAACTAGAGTCTTTTTCTTAATTGGTTTTTTTTATTCAATCATAAATAGGACTTCATATTTATCATTGTCTGAAAAACTAGAATCACTATCAATTGAATACTTACTTGCATTATCCACATAGTAGCTTCTATTTTGTCTTTGAAAGAACTTCTTTCCTTGTCTGTTTTTTCCATCCTTGCTTTTATTTTGATGCTTATTTTACCTTTATATTTCTAATTCCCTAGACCTATGATCCTGCTTATTTTACCATTATTGTTCTTAGGTTCTTGACAATCTGTTGCAAAATGTCCATACTTTCCATAATTGAAACACTTAATAGATATTTTATTTCTAGATCTTCTATAGTCCTTATCTCTTCTACCATAGTTAGCTTCTTCATCACTAGATAACTCATTGCTTGATTTTGACTTCTTACCCTTTGTCTTATTGGTTGCTTTGAATGTTGCTTCCTTCTAGGAAATAGGATATTTTGTTCTTATCTCAAATATTGTTAGCATACCAAGCAACTTATCTCTTGTCAAAGTATCAACATATATTGATACTTCTATAGCAAAAACCTGTTCACTGAATCTATTTGGAAGATATCTTAAGACTTTATCACAAACATCAGATTCATTAATCTTCATACCAAGTCCTTGCATATTATTAACAACGTCATAAATTTGAATTAGGTAAGCACTAATATCTTCCTCTTCATTCATTCTTAATTCTTCCAGTTGTCTTTTGAGGTTTTGAATCTTTGCTTTCTTGACACTTTTATCTCCTTCATATATATTTTACAATTTATCCCACATCTCTTTTACAGTTTGATAATGCATAACTTTCATAGACTTTGTTCTACGCAAACCTCTCACAAGTGCATTCATTGCTTTTGAATTATAGTGTTGTAGAAGCTTACATTACTTATCTATATGAGTATTGATTAAGGGATCATATCCAAATTCCATTGAATCCTAAATTTCATTGCCAAGTTCCATTAGGTAGATCTTCATCATCATAATCCAATACATATAGTCACTTTCATAAAAAAACTGGTGCTAAATTTTTTGAGGACACTTCCTTAGGATCCATTGTGTTCTTATTAGCCTTTACTTCAAGTTGTTAAACTCTTCTAAAGTAACCCACTCTGATACCAATTGAATAACATAATATTATACTAAGAGGGGGGTGAACAGTATAAGATCACTTTTTACTTTTTATTTCCAAATCAATATTAAGCAATGTGTAGATAACAATATCAATATCAGTAATCAAAGTAGTGTACAAATCACCACACAAAATAGATACACCATAATTTACGTGGTTAACCCAATGTGGGCTACTGCATAGAGAAAATATTTCACTAAAATTTTCTCAATCAATCTATTGGGAATCCTTCCCAATTACAATGTTTATGGACCTCTATCCAAAGGAGACACCAATCCCATAAATCAAGTTCATGGATCTCTATCCATAGGATAACTCCTTCTCCTCTACTCTGGCTAGTGATACTCTAGAAGACTACTGCCTCCACTACACTGGATTGTGGATCTCTCTCTAATGAAGACTCTTATCCCCACTCAAAAGACATATCCTCACTGCCCTAGTTGATGGATCTCTATCCACTAGATACCTCTATCCTCTCTTCTTTGTCACCTCCAAAGCTCTATCTCAAATATGCACTAAATACAATCCTTCAATCTAGCACAAATCTTCTCAGCAAGTCCACACAAAAATTTCTCAAATTTTCTCAACAAGTCCATACAGAACATGCTTAAATCTGCTCAAAAAGTCCACAAATAACTTGCTCAAATATGCTCAACAAGTCTACACAGAACTTGCTCAAATTTTCTCAACAATTCCACACAGAACATGCTCAAGTATGCTCAATAAGTCCACATATAACTTGCTCAAATTTGCTCAACAAGTCCACATAGAACTTGCTCAAATCTGCTCAACAAGTCTACACAAAACTTGCTCAAATTTGCTCAACAAGTCCACATAGAACTTGTTTAAATTTTCTCAACAAGTCCACACAGAACTTGCTCAAATATGCTCACCAATTCCACACAGAACTTGCTCAAATTTTCTCAACAAGTCAACATAGAACTTGTTCAAATTTTCTCAACAAGCTCACTCAAAATTTGTTCAATCTCATAGAAAAATAAAGAGAGTTGTTAGAGACTCAATATGTTCTACACTCAATGCTCAATCAATTTCTTAACTCAATTTAGAATATAGAATATTTTGTTTTATGGAACTTGAACAATCACTTCACACACCCACTTGACTATGCTTAATCAACTCTACTCAATCAATTACTCAAGAAAAATTCCTTGCTCACAAACCCTAGTCCAAGCATGTAAATACCAACTCAAAAATGTTTCCTACAATGCTCAACCACATATATCACATAACAATTATACTCATGTTTTTTCAAACCCTAGTTCACATTATTTGCACAACCAATGTCTTCAACAACAATGCTTATACATCAATCTTCACATAACAATGATACTCATGTTCTTTTGCACAATACTAACTCAACTTCTTCACACAACCAATGGCTTCAACAACAATGAATATACATAAATGTTCACATAACAATGATACTCATATTATTTTGCACAATACTAACTCAAGTTCTTCACACAACCAATGGCTTCAACAACAATGCTTATAAAACAAGGTTTTAACAACTCTTTATTCCAAAAAACTTGAAGAATAAACTCAACACTCCTGAAAAGGAAACCCTAATCAAGTCATTTTCACTCCAAACTTATTTTTAGAAAACCATTCAATCAACTCAACTAAGGAAGAATTTTCCCATACCTTTTTGCTTGACAAGGTGTAGATCTCACAAATCTGTCACACTCACAATTACTTCTTTGTCAATATCAATAAGGATTAGAAGATAATAATTTCCTCAACACAACACAATACAAAATTATATCAAACAAAATACACCTTATCACTCTAACTTTAAAATAATATCCAATACCCTCATAATTAATCTCTTTGGAAAAAATCCTTTTACAAATAAAATCAACATTCACTAAAATTCAAAACCTCTTATTACCTTATTACTCCAACTTAAAAATAATATATCCTCTTTTATAAATCACAATTCAACACAACAATTTGCTATTACTCCTTATTTCTCCTAACCACTAATTTTATTGCCTAACTAAAAACCTTTTAAAAACCCCTTATAACTCCTAATAAAGGCTTTAATTAAAACTTTAGGCAATAAAAAATATTTTAGAAAATTACCTTTGCCTCTCAACGGGTTTTGAACCCTTGACATTTGCCTCTGTGAATGCCCTAGCCGCGAGCAATAAAAAGTCATTTGTCTTATTCCTCACCAAAAACTTCGAATCACACATGAAATTTACTTTATCACATTATTTAAATTCGATGAGGGATAATTGGCAAGGTCTTTTCGCCTCTCGTTTATACACGAAGCTGCCATTGTCTTCAAACGTCGGCGCTCCAAATTTTTCAATGACATCGGTGCATTTAACCTTTATAATTTATAAATGATTTAAATTCCAAGGAATTTAAAATTTATAAATTATAATTATAACCTTTGTCTTTTAAGGCCTTCTCTTATTGCACAACTTTGTATTAATGATATTTATTTATAAAATTTAAATTCCTTTTGAATTTAAATATTTTATAAAATAAATATTAGACCTCCTTTGAACTTTGCAATAAGCCTCCTTGGGTATTTATGAAAACCCTTTTTAAATTATGCTCTCATATAATATTAAAATATTATGGATCCCTTTTTCCTTTAACTTCTGCATTGCTGAAGCTTCTTCCTAGATATTAGTGACACCTTTGACGACTTTATTTCTTTCCGAATTCCTTGAAATTAATGATGACTTCATTTAGTGACATCAATGACAACTTTTGACTTAGGGACTCAAAATGTCCAATAGTTAAAAGAAACAAAAAAATCAAAATTTCTTCGCACTTAGTAATTATCTAAATTGAAAGCTTGATGAGACATATAAAGCTTCTAAAAATAGTTTCATATTACCAAGTGATATAGGAGATATGATATATATGGCATTAATTTACAATGAAGTTCTAAAAGACATGAATAGAATACAAGAGGACATGTTAATAGATTTGAAGAACAAGTATATTGATGAAGCAAATGCTTTGAATAGTAGGCTTGTAGATAATACTAGTGAAGCAGAAAAAGAGGATTATTCTATACTTCAAAAATGCATGTAAAATATTCTTACAAATGATAATGAAGATTTTTTACTATACCTATCAATCTATGGATAATAATCTACAAAGGAATTGTTACTCTTAATATTTATAATACGAGAGATTCAAAAAATATTGAAAAGGTAAAGAAAAAAATAGAGATGAATGATGCTTCTAGTGATACAAATGATCTAATGTCAATAATGGTAGATTCATGTTGCAATACTATTGAATCAAAACCTTTGATGATTTATGCATGTGATGACACTAGTGATCTATAATTCTTGACTAAGGAATAAGAACATGTTACAAATATTGATGCTACATGCAATACAATTGATTTAGATACAAATCATAATTACTTAGAAAAATTTCATGTTACTAGAATTGATGAAGGTATAGATACAAATAATGATAGATACAGTGATACATAGGATCATACTGATGTTGAAAAAGGTCATTCTAATAATTGAATTAATCATACTAATTATTTTTGTTCAAATATGATAAGGTATGAAGATATAGGATCAAAAAAATATAAAGAGGGAATGAAAGAATCAATAGCATCAAAGATCAGATCAAAGTATGAAGGTCTTAAATAGACAGGTCAAATGAACATCAATAAGCAAGGTACTGAATCTATAAGAAAACATAGTGACATCAAATGAGTAACAAAGGGTATTTAGCTACATGAATAGTTGCTATGAAGGATAGAATGGTCAAGGGACTTTGGCTACAGGAAGTAGGTGTAGTCATTGTAATAAATATGGGCACAATATAGAGAGATGATGGAATCTCCATAACTGTAAAATATGTGGAGGAACCAATAATTCCCCAAGACACTATAGGTACAAATAAAAACATTTCTTTGATTGAATACATACAATGAAATGAAAATTCATTTGTTAGTTCTCTCAAGCATACTTCTCAAGGTACAGAGATGGGCGCAAGAAAGGTATGAACTTCAATAATAAAATTGGAAGGAAAATAGTAATAGTATCAAATTCATAATACAGAGCCCAATAGAAGATCAAATTCAATGTCACTTAAAGAATGAAGACAAATACAAAGATCCATATTGAATATTAAAGTCTTCAATACCTAAATAATGTAATACATGAGGGTGTTAGAGTATATTACATTATTTAGTTACTTCTCTATGTACTACATTAGGTAGAATATTAGATTAGGAGTTACTTGGGGAAGAAGTAATAAATGCACAAGTGTCAGGATGTGCAATGACAGGACATATTTTCTTTAGGTATATAGGAAGAGTAGGGAGAAAGTAACTCATCTTCTTATATATAGGACTTATTGTAATGAAGTATGGATGACCATAGCAAGCATGAATATGTTGTAGAGATATATTGTATCAAGCTTCCATTTTATAAAAATTCATTTATGGCTATTACATGAGTTGTTTTAGAAGTTTCTCACGCTATTTCCATGCTTATCAGTTAGCCATTATGATAGATGTAACATTAGTTGCTTATTTCATTACTTATGGCTACATCCCCTTCATTACATACCCATCAAAAGCTAACATAGAGGAGATTACCTGATCGAGGTTCAAAATAGTTGTAGAAAGTATTGGATCATGCATCTACACCAGTTGTCAATTCCAAGTAGTCCTTCATCATCTATAACAATCCTCATGTTGATATTTAAATTAGAACCCATTGGTGGAAGAAGTCATAGAGATCTATTTATGATAACTAAAGATGATATTATACTAGTGGAGATGTGATCAATACAAAGGCTTTGGGTCAATACAACTTCCCCATTAGAGGGCTTGCAAAACTGAATACTGCCTATGTCTACTTGCCATCACACTACCTACTAAATGAAGGTAGTCAAAAGGAGCAACCACCTTTTGGTCAAAAGGGAAGGTTTTAGCTTTGATAGCAGAAGGAATGGTGAAAGAGCTTGAAATTGTGTCATCCATTAGATCTTCCATCAATGGTCAGTGCTATGTTCTACCTAAGGTAGAATAATTAGAGGAACTAAGCTTTGTGGGCCATAAATGTTCTAGTTGATGGTCCACATGGTCCTTACATAAAAGGAAATCATGAAAAGGATAAAATTCCCTACTATGATCTAAATAAATACATGTAAACTAGTAAAAATCCAAAAAGAGAATTGCATTAGGGCAAATTCATAAAGGTCTACCATTAGCCAAAGGAAAATCCATATCAAACCAAGACATGTGTTGGCTACTTGTATACCCTATAGGGAAGTACAAAAGAGAAATTAGAAGAGGAGTTGCCATAGGCTATTGAAGTTCAATTTTTTGGCTTGGCCTATCAAAAACATCTGCATGTCTATGCAGTGATCACTCATCATATGAGTTAAGCTACACTATCATCCCACCTACTACATCAATAGTGGTACACGACAACAAGAAGTTATTTCAAAAGAAACCTAGAAAATTTTTAATAACACAACCACCTTAGCATAGCAATAGTGGTACATGACAACAACAAGTTGTTATCTGAGGGACCAAATTGATAGTCCCAGATCTAGAGACCTCAAAGTTGTCAACCCTAGTTGTAGAATAATTTTAGCTATAGATAGAGAAAAATTTACAATCCTTCTGCACAAAGTTTCAAAGGGAAGAAACCCTCATTTTGTCTTATAAATAAGCCAACATTTTTATTGTAAATGCATTGGGATTTTCTCACTCGCACATTATATCTAGCCTTGAGAGATCTTCCTTTCACTCCTTCTTGGTTGTATGAGCAGGGTTTAAACCTTTAGCCACTATATAAGGAGCATTGAGACTCTTTAGGCCACATGCATTATACTCATTATAACATATGAATGGAAGCTATGACTAGTTTCAATATATCCAACTCCTTAATTTTTTTTCTAAATTTAGGTTGTGCATACTATAGTGTGTTCAATTTATAGCTATTAGACTATGGTGAATTTTTTCATTTATATCTTGTTCATGTAGTTTGGAGGGAAACAAATATTGGAACATCACCCCTATAGCTTAGGTTTTATTTCTATAAACTTTACCTTCTTGGTCCCTTGCGTTTCTTTTATATTTTACTTTTATTGTATTTCCTTTCCTAACCCTCCAATAAAATATGTCCTAAGCTTGTGAAGGCCTAGTGCATTAAATATTAATCCAATGAGAATATGGCCTTGAAAAAAACCCCTAGAGGTTGCCCTGCAAGCTATCCTTTTACCCATGACACTTCTCATTATGTTTTTCTATGCAATGCATGGATACCCCTGGGCATGTTGGGCTTCCGCCCTAATAGTCAAGTGCACCTAAAGATGGTAACAATTAGGAAATTATATTTCTACATTACCAAATAAAATTTCATTTTATTCAAAAATTAGTCCCAAATCTCCATCTTGTTTTATTTCTTAAAGGAACAAATATTTATACGTGTTAATTATAAATTTCTAACATTAAACCCTAAAACCTAAAACATAATGCATTTGTAAATCTAAGACATTATTAATAAAAATATCTTGTATATTACAATATTAACCAACTACATTAGCCTTGTCATAGTGTTATAATAATTTTTGGCTACTTAATGACCAAGAAAATTATCATTAGTCGATTGAGATGAGATTTAATAGGATTATTTTTTTAGTATATATACCTAAATATCTCATAGGTAAATTTTTCTAGGATCAAATAATCACACACAATAATACTCATAATATTGCACACCAAAAATACTTCTCTATTACATTCATAAATCACACTTTATCACATTGCAAAACTCATTCGGATTACATAGCATGGAGCTTTGTATCCAATATATAACTTTACATAAATAAACTCTTTAATACTCCTAACTATTCCTCTCCTCAAACACATAGGAGATGAAACCTTTCACATGCCTCACATTATGACAATGGTTCTCTTTATTACATAACCTCATGCTTCTTATCATGACACATCTCATATGAATCTTCACTTTCTATGACTCTTTACATGCACACTTAACACCTTTCACACTTTATCACATAACACACAACACTCTTCATACTTTGACACATACTTTAGCCACACACTTCTTAAATATTTACAATAGCACTCAATGGTACCAAACAATGTAATACCACTAACACACCTCCCCAACTTATTGTATTATTTGGTGTAAATTTCTTTTGTTGTAAACAATGACTCTAAAATATCTTATACTTGTTTTTTCCAAGTGCTTTTGTAAAAATATCTGCAAGTTGATCTTTAGTGGGGACATATTTTATTTGAATATGATGGTCCAAAACATGATCTCTAATAAAGTGACATTGAGCTTCAATGTGTTTTATTCTTTTATGAATCACGATATTTTTGATTAATTTGAGAACTCCTCGATTATCATAGTTAAAATGAGATTGAATTATAATTAAAATAATTTAAATGGAAGAAGAAAAAAAGTTACATAAATTATTATGTGTCAATACAAGATTTGCAAAAGTTTATTTAATCTTGAATTATACATCAAGTTTAATATCTTTGACTCCTAATATCTATTTATATATCTATACGTATGGAATTCCAATTCAAAATAAGATGCCATTTAGACATGTTAGTATATAAACTAAATTTTTTGTATTCTAATGTCATTGAATTAATATATCAAAAAAAACATCAACTAGTATAGGAGGTAGGTACTTACAATATTGCTAGGAGACTGGCCTTGGAGGAATTGATATAGCTAGTTGTAACTCTATAAATATATACCTATGTAATGTAACGTGACAACCATGTCTATACTCAATATGGTGTTAGAGCCTTATTATATTAAGCCTAGGTGAATCAATTATTGGCTAATCTGTCAAGAGCTAGATTATTTTCTACACATTTATTTTTATGATTTTGTTGTGTGTGTGGTATGTATATGCTTGTTTGTAATAGCCCTTTAAGATTGCATCAGAAAATATTGTTTTGAATGTGTAAAGCAATATTGTGTGGGAGTGTTTCAAATCTTGTGGGAATGGAGTGATATATCTCTAGTCATGCGCAAGGAAAATACTACATCTAAAATATCTTTTTATACAAATCAATGTTCTTCTTGTATCTTTTGCATGTCCTCACTAGAGGAAATACATCTATAGTTTTGTGCTAAAAATCTCATTTTACTATATGTGGGTCAATAATAATATTTATGCCCTAATCCATACCTCCAATATTGGTCTCACTCATGATGGTATGAATGACAAAATGGTAAAACCTTTACCCAATATTTTGGTTTCTATGATTCTTCAATATTTTTTTCATCTATTTTAAATTCTTTCTTACCCTTTTCTTTTGGTATGTCCTTGTGCTCTGCTAACATATTTGGCTTGGACTTTGTTGTTAATTCTTCAAAGGATTTGGTTGTTGTCTCTACTATAGACTCAGATTTTAGTTCCTTTATCATAACTACTTATTTATTCTCCTTGGATCCATTCTCCTTAAGTTGAGAAATATCACACACACAAAGAATCCAACCAAGGATAACCATGAAAAAATCCACATTATCCATCTCAATAGCATGAAAATATGAATGTTAAATATATTAATCCATCATTATATGCAAAATCGTCAAAAATTTAAACATTCTCACACTCAATTTATGTCCTTATTTTTTGTTGCTTCAACATGAAACCTCTTAGCCATAGCAATTTTAATAAAATTATACCTATTTCTAGTATTTATGGAAATAATAACCTTTTTCCTCTAAATGTAGTGATGAACCTATAAAATATAATTTTTAGATTTAAGCAAATCCTTCTTACCATTATTTGGCCTATCTAAAAAGAAAGGTGTTGTTCCCTCAACCTACACACTATCATCCTTATCTATTTCTATTACCAATTTCTTGAAATTTTCTTTCTTTCTAATTCATTTAGCTCATCATCAAGATTTTTTTTTAGCTCTCAATGGTATCTTTCAAGCTAGTTCTATTTTTATACAAGCTTCATTGACTCAAAAATGCTTACTTTATTTCTTCCAATGTTAGTCTATAATTATGGGTCATAAAAATACTATAAAACAAATAGTCATATGCTTCTCTAAGATAATAAATAAGCTTAATGGTCTAATTAAATCTAGTATAATACAAGGATTAAAAATATTTTCACCATTCTCTAACATTAATATCATCTTCTCTAGAAAATATTTGTAACTCCATGAGTTCACATCCCAACAAAAAAGACAATTCAAACTAGGGTTTTATGAACAAGGGTTTCATAAAAATATATGTCCCTACTATTTTGAATCTAAACTTCCAAAAAAGTTTTATTTAAATACAACATTAGATGATTTGCTTACCCCAACTAAAAGACATCAAAATTTATTATTTTGGTAAAAACATGATTTAAAAAATTGCTATTGCCCCTAATCCAAATGACTAAATTCATAGGGTTATATCTCCCTTAATACTATATATATTCCTTTATATGACCACTCATTTTAAAGCTCTTTAAAATTTGAATAAAATAGTGCAAGAATCATTTGAATTGAATAATTTTACACAAAGATATGGCTCATAGAAAACAGATGTTTTCTTTAAAAAATTACCAAAATTTTGCAATCCAAAAAAATAAATCACACTTTGTTAAAATTGTTGCTCTAATACAACTTGTTATGAAACTTTATTATTATTATTATTATTATTATTATTATTATTATAAATAATTTACCATATACTAAAATAACAAATCATTTATCCATAAATAACTATGCAAAATAACAGTCCTGTTGGTCAAATATTTGCCTAATTATACAAACATGCATTTGCATGTCCTAGACATGGCCAACATTGAAAGGCTGGAGGAAATTAATGTTCTCTATGCCAATCTCCAGAGAGATTTGAATCCCTTACTAAATCCTACACAGTTTTAAGGCTAGATTTGCAAGAAAGAAATTAGAAATGATGGAAAGAGATGGAAAATATGGCCACAGGCCAAAGGTGTAGTATTGGGGACAGACTAGCAGTAGGAATTCCACTCAAGTATTGAAGCATAATGTAATAAAATAAGGCGGTAGGATTTACTTACAACCTTGGAAATACAACCTCCAAGATCACATTCAAGAACTCACTCTCTCACTAGCAATGTTCAAATTTAGATGCAGAATTTAAACTTAATAGTAGACAATGAATATGAGCATAAAATAGAAATGCATAAAAATAGAAGGAAATCACCTATAAAGATTGCTTGCAAATTCAGAAGCCAAATATCTTCTATTGATGCAGAGAACTTGAATATTTTTTTTGCAAAATGTCTAAACCCCTTTTACAATGAAAATTGATAAGTATTTATAGAGGATTTTGCCTCTTTAATTAAATACACATGAAGACAACATGTTCACAGATTAGGGAACTTGGTGAGACAATTTCTCCTTGAAATACTTGAAAATATTTCTCTTGAGGTGATGATATAGTTTTTAAGGGAAAAATATCCAGGAAATTGGTCATATCCTAATGTTAGTGCATGAAAAACTGCAAACCTAATCATTGACTTAGAGACTTCTTTATTCCTCAAAAATTCACTTTCATTCAGAGCGTTTCGGAACTCATAAAAATCATCTAGTGATTTAAAAACGTAGCTCCTTTACCTTGAAACTCACAACTTTGGCTATCTCTTGCTTCAATCATTAAATGCTTTTCATATTTGGTCCAAGCTCCTATTCATATTAAAAAGCATGGATTTTATCTTTTTCTAAAAAACTTGATTTTATGGCTTTTTTTTTTTTTTTTTGAATTCGCCTACATGCCAAAAATCTTATACAACTCTTTTTTTTTTAATTCTCTTCTTGTTTTCTGCTCTCTTTTTTATATATATATTTGCATTTACATACTGCATTAAATTTTAAATGCATTCCCCAAAAAGAGCAAGCGCGTGCCTTTTACATATTAAAAAAAAAACAATTTCATTTCAAACACAAAGCGAAAGTACTTTGGTGTGAGTTATAAACCTCGTCTGCATTTTCACCCCAATGAGGGGCGAATGGGAGTTTCACCCCTCTTTCGGGGTGAAAGCCCTTTTAACTCCCTTTGAATATTTCGGTGTGCATTGTTAAAAAAATCAGATGGGTCTTTGCCCTAATGAAGGGTGAATGAGGGTTTTACCCCTCATTTGGGGTGAAACCCCTTTTGACTTATTTTTTGAATTTTCACTTTCTTTTCTCGCAATATATGTTTGCCTCCATTTGTAGGCAAATGGGGTTTTCACCCCTTCTATCCATCGAAAGCATTGTTGAAATTTTTGACTTTAGTTTTCACCCTTTGACTATAATGATCATTATGAGCTTTGGCTTTTTTTAGTTCCAGGACACATTCACCCCAGTGAAAGGTGAACGAGACTTTTGTCCTCTTTCCTAGGTGAAAGCACTTTTAGTTCGTTACTTACCATACTTTTGAAATTGTTGCCTTATGTTTAAATTCTTCAACTGGACATTCGACTTGTGCTCCCAAATATTGACGTTTCACTTTTCTGAAACATTTAAACTCCAAAATTGCAAAGTGAAGTAACATGTTAATTTTTTTTAGGGCATTTTGGGCTTCTCACAATCTCATCTTTAGTATATCAATTAATTCTGCCCGCAATCATAATGTGTCTTCATTGAACCATTTCGGGTGAAATTGTTTTTGTAAGAGAGATGGAGCATATATACATTTTTTTTAAACAGTGTCAAATAAAAATTGCTTGCAAATTGAAATATGTACATATTTACAAATTGGTACCTCTTGATTTTATCATTGAACATAGGCCTTTAGATCAAGATCATTTACTATAATTGGAAGATACCAACCATCCATATCTTGAAGATGATACACATTTGCCAAATTCACTGTAGAGACTTGAAAGGGACCTTCCTAGATCACATCAAACTTGTGGTGCTTTCCCAACTTGGATTTGTTCTCGTTCCATTTGAGGACTAAATCTCCCACCTGAAACTTACGTTCTGCTATATTTTTCCAAACTATTTCTGCATCACTTTAGTGTGTTTGGTAAAATCTTGATATGTCATTTCTCTTTCTTCCTCCAACTGCAATAATTGAGCCAACCTCATGCTCATTTGATCATGCTCATCATCTTCATCTTTGAACACATGCAAGATCTGAAGGATAGGGACCTCAATGTGTGTGGGTAGGACTACTTCTTTTCCATACACCCAGGAAAAAGGAGAAGCTTTAATATTTTTTTTTATTGATATCCTATCTGTCCTTAGAGCTTGGTTCAATAGTAGGTGCCAACTTCTCTTGTTGTTTCCTAGTGTTCTCTTCAAGATCTGCAATAAATTCTTATTTTTAGATTCAGCCAACCCATTTCCTTATAAATAATAATTAGAATATGTCTTGAGATATATCCCATATCTTCTTGCAAATTCAGTGATCTTCGTCCCAATAAATGGAGTCCCATTATCCATTACAATAACATCTAGAATACTGAAACAAGTGATCAATCACTCAAGGAAAGAGATGATCGTAGCTTGATCTACTTTTTTGGTAGGGACTGCCTCTGCCTACCTAGTGAAATAATCTATTGTAATCAGATATATTTATACTTAGCTGATGAGTGAGGGTCTATGACTCCAATGAAGTCCAAGCCCAATTACTGAAATGGTGCTTCCACTTGAATTAGGTGTAGGGGCAATGATCCTTTCCTAGTCCTACCAACATACCGCTGATAGTTATCACATTTTTGGCTCATTCTATGTGCATCTACAAAAAGGGTAGGCTAGAAGTAGCCAGCTCGAATGATATTAAATGCCATAGGTCTTCCTACATAATGGCCACCAGATAGGCCAAAATGAAACTATTCCAATATTTTTTTGAATCCTTTACACACCTGAGAAGCACTCCATCCAAATTCTTGTGAAATAGCTTGCTTGGCAATAGAACATACTTGAGTGCTTGCAGCCTGAACCTCCAATGTTGTGAAGCATTAAGATGTGATGGACATTTCCCTGAGGTAAATAATTCGACAAGGTCTTTCGTCCAATCATGATCTACCATAGCATGATTTGCACAAATGCTTTCGTAGATATCCTCTTTCTGTATTGTAGCCAATGATTCATATGTTACACTTTTGGCCAAATCCTGGCAAAGATATCATCCATGGATTAGCTTAGTTGGTCAGATCTCCACATCAAACTCTTGAACCTTTGAGACCCAACCCACTCTTTTGTCGCATAATTCTCCTTGGAGAATGAAGTTTTTGATATTTGGATGAATAACATAGATGACTGTTTTGCTCTGAGATATTAAGTGTTGAAACTTCTTCAGGGATTTTATAACTGCATACACGTATTTTTTACTGCAATTATACTTCTCCTAGTGTGACACAATAACTTTTCTCAAAAAGGTAATCGAATTTTGATCTTCGTATTCTTGTTTCTGGGTGAGAACAATGACATAAATCTCTTGTTCACCTACTACATATAGAATGAAATATTTTGAATAATTCGGATTAATTAATAATGGTGCTTGAATAATTTTTTCCTTGATTTTTGAAAAATCCTATCTCTTGTCCTCGTTCCATTTGATATCTGCTTTCTTTTTCAGGAGCTTGATCATGGGTTTTACTACCTAATAAAAATCAGCTTTGAACTTCCAAATGAAATTTATCTGGCCGAAGAATGACTGTAGGTATTTCTTGTTAACTGGAAGCAGTAGTTTCAAGAGCACCTTGGCCCTTGTGGGATCAATCGTCAGTATTTCTTGTGAGATCACATGACCCAATAATTTATCCTCTTTGACAGCAAATATGGACTTCTTCAGGTTAAAGGAAATTTTGAACTCTCAGTATTTTTTGAACACCTACCTCAAATGAGAAACGTGATCTTCTCTACGATGTGAAAACATAGTCATGTCATCAAGGTAGATCACAATAACTCTATTTAACAATTCACTGAACTTGACATCCATGGCTCTCTAAAAGGTAGCACCAGCATTTGAAATACTGAACGACATTCTTTGATAAGAAAATGTGCCCCACTTAGTAGTGAACGTCATCTTGTGTTGGTCCTCATATTTTACCCAAATTTGGTTATAACCATAGAAACCATCTAGCAATAAAAATCTTTGTGCTCTAGCAACTATGTGGAGGATTTGATTTATCTGTGGTAGGGGGTAGTGATATTTTAATTATGCCTGGTTCAGATTCTAAAAATCTACGCACATATGGATATATTCGTTCTTATTTTGAACTGGCACCAGGTTCACCACCCACATTGAATGCTTAATTGGATATATTTATCTTACCTCCAACATCTTTAATAGTTCTACCTTCATGAGCACCTCAATTTTGGGATTGACGAGTCGTTATTTCTACCAAAAAGGTTTTACTCTCTCTTACATTTCAATGGTATGATGTATTACATTCTTGTCATATCCCTTCAAATAATGATATCTCCATGCAATGATATCGAGGAATTCATAACATGGGCTCTTGATATCTTCTAATTCTACTGAAGTACATTCGGTTCCAATTTTGATGATCTTCTCAGGCTCTAGTTACAACTCCTTATATTCCTTCGCATCTACCTTGATTTTATGCTTCTTAGCCCTATCATTTTGGCCGAACAAACTTTCTAGAAAAATTAGTCCCTTGGGAATATGATTATTCTTCGGTTAAATAATTCCTTCCATTTCCTCTTCGACAATTACTCTATCATCTACACTTGTAGATTCCTTAATCATAAAATTTATTATTTTCTCATCATTGTCGAACACTTGCCAATAGAGATTCTTATTAGGGACTGAGACTCTATAATTACCCTGATAATCTTGGGTTTCCTAACTACTTGCTCCATGGGAGAGTAATTAGCATCAAGGGAAGCTAAAATATCTACATGTTTGTTCTGCTCCCACAAAATTACCTGAATTTTCAAGGCTATAAAGGACTCAAAAAAATCCCATGCCTTATTGCAATAGTCCTTCAAGTAGTGTTGCTTTGACACACACTTGTCTATAGTCTTGTTTACAATGAGCTTAGAGTCTCCAAAAAATTATATCTATTTTATACCTAACTTTTCAGCCTTTTTCAAACCAAGACACAACACTTCATATTCGGTAGCATTATTCGTTCAATTGCAAGTCAATCTATATGAATATATCTTATACAATATAGTAGGAGAAATAAGAATAATACTAGTCCCTATGCCATTCTTGCACCTTGTACCATAAAAATACAACTTCCATAACTGATCTGCGATAGGGTCTAGGAAATCAAGGACCTTTTCTTCAATCTACTCAGGTTTGGTTATAGTGTAACAACTGATGTTATTTTCAGCCATCCCATTGAAATCCATGAGTGAGAATTCATCTTCAATGCAGATCTCACCAAGCACTTCTTCCATCCAATCAACTTCTTATAATTCTTTAGTCATCATGTTGACTGCACCTGTAGATTTCTCTTCCTCTTTCAATTTTTCTATATAGAAAGTGGATGGATTTTCGTTATAAATGCAATTTCTCCTTACCTTATATGGTATCTCCAAATGTAAATAATACAAGGGAAGGTACCCTCCTAACTTTGCTATGAATTCTCTTGAGAGACACATGCTGAAGTATGGTTCCAATTCAACCACCACTACTTATTGAATAACAGTGATCTACGACATGCTATGTAGAACAATAGGAATATCTTTGATTATTCCCATTGTGTTGACTGGGGTCCCATCCAATTGTAATACTATTAGACTACTTCTTGTGTATTCCCTTCCCATGACTTCACATACTGAATTTGGCATGATAGTAGTTGCAGCACCGGAGTCAATAATACACTTATACACTACCCACCTTTCCATCTTGAGAGACAGATAGAATGGGAATGGTCTATTCTTACCGATGACTGAGGTAGGCAAGGTTTGTGCTAGAACAGTCTGGGAATGAATTTTATTTTGGTATTTTGTTGTCTTGAGAGACTCTTGCAGTAGGTCAACTTTCCCTGGTAACTGTTGTGCATCATATAAGCTCATTTTTATCGGGATCTTCTTCATATCCTCCACAATATTATAATCAGACACACTAGGAGAATTTTCCTCTACCACTTGCTCATACTTGTTCTGGTACTATTGAGTAGCTTCTACCCTTTGTCGGTTAGTCAACAATGGGTACCTAAGATTCTCCTTGGCTTGTTATTTTGCCTTATTTTATGCCTAAGGAGCTACAGGTTGTGAAGCTGATATCTTAGTCTACAAATTCTCTTGAGCTTGCTTAGGTAGTAGATCCTTCAGCAAGATAGAATTTTGCTACTTTGCTATCACACCAAACATTTTTGCTTGCACTTGCACTTTTTCATTTTGTTTCTCTGGCTCAGTGGGAACCTTTAGAGGCTCCAACTTTGTTGGATCAACAATCACTGGCTTCTTTCCAACTCTTGTGAGGACTAAAACTTGCTCCAATTATGGGACCATAAAGTTGTGATTTGTTTCCATTATCATATTAACTTGACTATTGGTAGAACTTTCTGATAGCATCTATACATAGTTTAGATGAACCATGCATGTGTCTTCTCGATGAGGATCATTGCAAGTTGAGCACTAGCACGCTCTCTTCGATGTATTAGTTTTATCATTTTCTAACATAGTTGTGCTCCTCTCAGGGCCCTTGTCAGTCATTGGTTGTCCCCTGGTAATTGGCGGTGTTTGAAATCTCCTTGACCAAAATTTAGCTTTAGCTTATTTCTTTCTTACTATGGTGATTTATTTTGACATTATCGTTGTGAATGAATTAATAGAATACACTGCTTGTAATAGTTTCATGTAAGGATTGAGATTTGAGGGTGCATAACGTGTTGATAAAGGTAGAGGTATCAGTGGAGCAGGTAATGGTAATGGAACAAGCAACACTGGTAGTACTGGGAAAGATACAGGTGCTTGAATTATGGTGCAACTCGAGAGGGTAATTATGGGATAGTTGGAGTGGGGAGTTATGGAACTGGAATGATTTAAGGTGAACCCAAGCTCCATGAGGTAACCGGGTACATAGAAGGCATAGGCTATGAGAATGCACTTGAATATAAATGTTGTGGAAGATCAGGAAGGATGGGCATGGTCACTTTCGAGGGAAGCTTACCTATGGTGATCAGGTTTGATTCGGCCTTTTGTGCTTGTGTGTACATAACATTGAATTATCGAAAAACCATGCCAATATCAAAATTAAATGCTTTGAGATGGTAAAACATAGCTTGTTCATGCATGGGTTGAATTCCATTAGGAACCCTTTGCTAACTTCGGGTGAACCTAACGTTGAAGTCCACTATCTCCTCCTACGGATGCCTTTGAATCATTGTAAATTGATATAGCAAGGAGAATGGATTGGCTTTCTCGTAAAAAATATTTATTATAAATTTCACCAACTAATCCCATGTGGTGATAGTGGTGGGTATCAAGGATCGATACAAGTACAATAGATTTCCTCTAAGTGACAAAACCATTAGCCTTACCATAATTTCTTCATCTACAATATCATGGATTGTTTTCAAAGAACCCACATCCTGAATATGCTCATAATAGGTCTTACCAGTACCATCATAGGTAGGCAAATCCTTCAAAGCTACTTCAAGACTAGATTTTGTGCTTGTAAATTCAAGGCTCCTAAGCTATTCCATACTAGAAACTACATGGTTGTGGCTAATGTGGTGGTGGGTTTTGAACCATTTGAATAGGTGTATGAGATCGTGGAGGTGGGATACTGGTAGCAGTACTAGATGGATTGGACAAAATGGAGAACACACCAGCTACCTGTGAGGATGTTGTAGATGATGTGTAAGGTGAAGGAACTAACCTAGGATGTTCACCTAATATTTTGGTATCAAATTCGTAAAACTCAATGGAAAATTTAGGATTTTTGGCCTTTGATATCATAATCATGAAGAAGAGCTTTCACTACCCTCATGTTTGGAGGTTTCTAGGTATAATTGAGTCACCATATGTTCTAACTATACAGCATGAAGGCGAACATCAAACCTCAATACTATTGAAAGTAGAAATTTTGGTGTCCCATCAAGTATCTGCCTAATTATACAAACATGCGTTTGTGCACCCTAGACATGGCCAATATTAAAAGGTTGGAGGAAAGGAATGTCCTATGTGCCAATCTCCAAAGAGGGATAGCTCCCTTACTAAATCCTACACAGGTTTAAGGCTAGAGTTGCAAGAAATAAATTGGAAATTTTGTAAAGATATGGGAAATATGACCATAAGACAAAGGTGTATGATTGGGGATATACTAGCAACAGGAATTCCACTCAAGCATTGAAGGAGCATGTAATAAAATAAGGTAGTAGGATTTACTTATAATATTTCAGATACAACCTCCAGGATCGCATTCTAGAACTCACTCTCTCACCAGTAATGTTCAAATTTAGATGTAAAATTTAAACTTAACAATAGACAATGAATATGAGCATAAAATAGAAATGCATATAAATAGAAGGAAATCACACACAAATATTGCTTGCAAATTCAGAAGCCAAGTATCTTCTATTGATGCAGATAACTTGAATAGTTTTTTTGTAGAATGTCTAACCTCCTTTTACAATGAAAATTGATTAGTATTTATAGAGGATTTTGCCTCTTTAATTACACATGAATACAACACGTTCACAGATCAGGGACCTTGGTGAGATAATTCCTCCTTGAAATGCTTGAAAATATTTCTTTTGAGGTGGTGATCTAGTTTTAAAGGGCAAAATATTCAGGAAATTGTTCATATCCTAATTTCAGTGCATGAAAAACTACAAATCTGGTCATTGACTTGGAGTCTTCTTTATCCCTTGAAAATTCACTTTCATTTAGAATGTTTCAAAACACAAAAAAATCATCTGGTGATTTGAAAATCATAGCTCCTTTACCTTGAAACTCACAACTTTGGCTACCTCTTGCTCCAATCATTAAATGCTTTTCACATTTGGTCCAAGCCCCTGTTCATACTTAAATTCGAATTCACTCGAAACAGAGTCATGAATGAAAAAATATTACCTTTTAGCTCTAATTGTCCAACACTTACATCATCATGCTTCTTGGATAGCCCCCCTGACTTCAATGTTGCATATGTATTAAACTGCTTCACCTTTGGAAATAGTGATCCAAAACTTCACATGTATTCCCTAGTGGAAGCACCTTTTATAGGACATTTAACTTCTTAAAATGCACGTTCATCCCAAGGTGAGGTGAAAGGCGTTGTCGCTTCTTACTTTGGGTGAACTTAGATTTGATTATTTAGTGCTATCCCTCTTGGTGAAAATAAAATTACAACAAATTAGTGAAGTCGTTTCCATGTAGATTCACCCCAAGGGAGGATGAATATGACGTTCGTCCCTCTCTTGGGGCGAACACACCATTGAATTTTCAATTTATGATTCAAAAATTTGCAACTTTTTCAAGGCTTCTCTTAATTGTGCTTTCACCTTTAGGAGGGGTGAATGGAACGTTTACCCCTCAATCGAGGTGAATGCGCCATTGATTGGTCAACACCTTCATTAAATATTTTTTGAATGGCGTTCATCCCCAAAGTGGGGTGAACAAAGCTATCACCCCTACTTTGGGGTGAATGTGCTTCCTTTCATTTTGCTTGTGCTTCAAATCTGGGCACCTTCCCCATTAATTTTAAAATGGCTTTTCACCCCAAAGAGGGGCAAAAGGGACTTTCACCCCTCATTTGGGGTGAAAGTATCCCCATTCAAAACTTAGCCCTTTTCTCCATTTGCTTTATATAAAAATATCACATTCACTCTAGAATAGGGTGAACGTGTCAGTCACATCGAATTAGAGGTGAATGTGCCCTTGTCGCTCTTTTTGCTTCATGACCCAATTTTTAAAAACAAAAAAAATTTTGTCACCCATCAATGAATTTTGAAGTAGTACCCTGTGTGATTTTATCTAATGATTTTACTGAAATTTATCATATTGTAAATATTTTATCTCTTGACGCCCATTAATTCTAAGAAGTGCTTGAAAACAAAGCAGTTAATATGCACAAAAATTGTAACATATCATATCAAATGATGAGACCATAAATTTGTGATATGCTTCCATTATCATATTAACTTTGTTATCAATATAACTTTCTGCTATCATCTATACATAGTTTAGATGAACCATGCATGTGTCTTCTCCATGAGGATCATTGTAAGTTGAGCACCAGTATGCTCTCTCCAATGTACTAGTTTCTTCGTTTGCTAACACAGTTGCGCTCCTATCAGGGCCCTTGTCGATCGTTGGTTGTTCCCTTGTAATTGGCGGTGTTTGAAACCTCCGTGAATGAAAGCCAACTTCAGCTTATTTCTTTCTTATCGTGGTGATTTAATTTGACATTGTCATTATGACTAAATTAATAGATTACACTTCTTGTAACAACTTCATGTAAGGATCGATATTTGAATGTGCAGGAGGTGCCAGTAAAGGTAGAGGTGTCGGTGGAGCAGGTAATGTTAATGGAACATGTGAATCTGATAGCATTGGGAAAGGGATAGGTTTTGGCAACTATGGTGTAACTGTTGAGGATAATTATAGGATAGTTGGAACATGGAGTTGTGGAATTGGAACTGGAGTGATTTGACGTGAACCTGAGCTCCATGAGGAAATCGGGTACATAGAAGGCATAGGTTGTGAGAATGTACTTGAATATAAATGTTGTGGAAGATTAAGAAGGATGGGCATGGTCACTTTTGGGTAAATATTACCTATGGTGAGCAGGTCTAATTCGTCCTTTTACACTTGTGTACAACTCTAGAAACATATTCATATTGGCTTTCCGAACAACCATACCAATGTCAAAATTAAATACTTTGAGATAGTAAAACATACCTTTTTCATGCATGGATTGAAGGCCATTAGGAACCCTTTGCCAAATTTGGGTTAACCTGACATTGAATTCCACTATCTCCTCTGACTAATATCTTTGAATCATTGTAAATTGATGTAGCAAGGAGAATGGATTGGCTTGCTCATAAAAAATCTTGATTAGAATTTCTACCAACTGATCCTATGTGGTGATAGTGGTAGGCAGTAAAGAATTGTACCAGTACAACAACTTTTCTCTAAGTGACAACATTGGTAGCCTTACCATAATGTCTTCATCTACAATGTCATGGATTATCGCCAAAGAAGCCACATCCTAAATATGCTCATAAGCGGTCTTACCAGTACCATCATAGGTAGGCAAAGCCTTCAAAGCTTCTTGGGGGATTGGATTTTGTGCTTGTAAATTCAAGTCTCTTGAGCTATTCCATTATAGGAACTAACTTGGTGGTTGTGGCTATTGTGGTGGTCGGTTCTACGTCATTTAAACTGGTGTATGAGGTCATGGATGTGAGATACTAGTAGCAGTACTAGCTGGACTAGACAGAATAGAGAACACACCAGCTATATGTGAGGATGTTATGGATTATGTCTAAGGTGAAGGAACTAACCTGGGGTTTTCACCTAATATTTCAATATCAAGTTCATAAAACTCAATGGGATCTTCAAGATTTTTGGCCTTTGATCTCGTAATCATGAAGCACAACTTTTGTTGCCCTCACATTTGGAGGCTTCTAGGTATAATTGAGTCACCAAATGTTCTAACTATACAACATGAAGGTGAACATCAAACCTCAATACTATTGAAAGTGGAACTTTCGGTGTCCCATCGGGTGTGCCAAAAACTATTGGTCAAATATCTGCCTAATTATATAAACATGTGTTTGTGCATCCTAGACACGACCAACATTGAAAGGCTGGAGGAAAGAAATGTCCTCTATGCCAATCTCCAAAGAGGGTTGGCTCCCTTACTAATCCTACACTGGTTTAATATTAAATTTGCAGGAAAGAAATTTGAAATAACAGAAATAAATGGGAAATATGGCCATAGGCCGAAGGTGTAGGATCGGGGACAGACTAACAACAAGAACTACAACAAGCATGGTAATAGCATAATATGGAGATAAGATAAAGAATTTGCTTACAGTTCTATAGAAACAACCTCTAGGATCGCATTCCAGTACTCACTCCTCATTGGAAGTATTCAAATCCAGGCACAAAAATCAATTTTAGTAGCAGATAATAGACATTATTATAGCATTAATATATTTTTTGATTTTACATCAATAAAAATTCATCAAAATTTTAATGTTTCCAGACCGCTTCTAATGAGTAGGAAGACAAATATGTGTCCACCATGATGATGTGTCGGTTCATGGAGACATAGTTGATTAAAGAGCCCTAGCTAGGGCAACTATTGAACTTGCCAAAGCCACTTGTAGAGTTCAAAATCTTGGATATTTACTCAATGTTAGTGTGGGCTACCAGAATATTCCACATGTTCATAGGTGGCAAGCGGTCCTAGCATAATGCTTATGCCAAGTGGAGTTTTACGCTCCTATAGCCATGACGTAGGGCACCAATCTGATTTACTTTGATTGGGCTGATTTTATATCTCAAATAGACTATGCTAATGATGTGTATAGAGTAGGGCACGACAAGACGATGACTTGAAATATATATTTCAACTTCAACAGTATAGAAGTGAACCAGGTCAGGCAAAACATACCACTTACGATGGCACTCCAAGACCTGGGGTTGATAGAACTACCACAACAATGGAGATATGACCCATTGGGGAAATTTTTGGAAATAATGAAGGCCAAGACCTTCCATTGTTGTCCACGGCTTGACATTTAAGAGAGATGCAATAATTTTTATGGGTGTGACTTAGAGAGACACAATAAAAATATGACATCACTCCCACCCTGGCATAATTTCTACGAACAAGAGGTTGATTACAATCCGACGGTATACAAAAATTATATTCCTCCACCCAGACTATTTAGTCAAATAAAAGAAAGTAAACCCCTATGGACCAAGGAAAATATTATGAATTGATGGATAATGTGGTTCCACAGAGGAAAAATTACATCTCCTTATGGGTTGAAAATGGATGAGGCATTTTCAAAAGCCTATGATGAATATGTCAATGCCTATCAACCCATTGCTTTCACCAAGATTTTACCCCAAATTTTTCAACATTTTGAAAGGGGCGAGAGCATGACCAAGGAAGAGCACCTGATATTTGAGGAAGAGATGCCTAAGGAGGAAGAACAACAATATGTATTTCAACGGAGGTCACAATGGATGAAGCGTAAAGTTGTTGAGGCACATTTGGTGGAGAAGAAATATGTATAAGAGGTTCCCCCATTCCAAAAAGTTGCAAAGAAGCTAAGGACCAGTGCTACTTCCTCATCTAATACCATAGTTTTGGTTGTTATATTTTCTACAGTTGTAGTTATTTTGATGACTATTAAATCCCCTATACTGGTGACAGATGCTCTGATGAGCATTGTGTAAGTTCTTTTGATGATTCATGAATAGTTAGAGGACCAATAGTCGGAGTACCCATAGGTGAAGGTTGTTAACCTCGAGGAGGAAGCGAAGAAGCAATAGGAAGAAATTATTTTGTAGTTTCTTCCATCATTGAAATACACGACACCCGCACCTAAAGGTACATCTTCCTTTCATTCTTCTTCTTCTTATTCGAAGAATGTAGCAGCTATTAGTTTATATTTGTCAATTTCCACATCAATCTCTCCTTCCTTTGGTATGCCCTCCATGTCCATTTCATTCTCCTCTTCTTCCCTTTCACAAGTAACTACTGCTCCTATTTCCCTTTCTTCGGCATCTCTTTCTTTTAGTTCATTTGCATCAAGGCCCAAAATTTTTTTACACCCTTCTCCTTCCATTGTTGCTACAATTTTCACTAAGGTTATAAGTATGAAAGCTCCTCCCAAAGTGAGCGTAACTGTAGCTGAACCCGGTTCCTTCACCCACTCCACTATTTTGGTCCCTCTCCTCCTAGCCATCTCCTCCACTTTCTTTGAGCCTGACCGCTCACAAATTTTGATATCTTTCATACCATTTTGGAGTTACAAGTACTGCCAGAAGTTGAAGTGGTGTTGAAGTAGCCTGATGCAGAGAAAATCAATCGATCACACCTTAGTTCATCGTAGTGGTTAAAAATTTGTAGAAAAAAAGAAGCACTAGCTCTAGCTCGACCGCTCAAGAAAGTTGTTTTTTTATCTGGTCGTTATAGAGGTTCACATAACTATAATCACTCCCCTGGTCCAAAATCCACAAGGTGAAATGACGCCAAGCAATTATGCTTATGATACCATGACAGAGGACCTGATGAAGATTGATCTAACTAAAAAAATGGGGAATATGCAAGTTGATATGAGCTTAGTCTAATTGCATGGTGAGTATTACAAGCATGGATTTTATGACACTGAAACAAAGATTGTTGAACTCAAATATGCTTTGGCCTAAATTAGAGCATAGCAGGAGAAGACTACCATGGAGAATGAATACTTGGACCAACAGGTTGGAGTGCATTGAAAACAAAGGGATGCGATGAGGTTGGAGATGCAAGCACTTAGGATGCAACTAGAGGCCATTTATAATAAACTAGATGAAAATACCACATAGGCTATGGGCTTCTCCATGAAAAAAATCAAAGAGGCTTACCTTCACTTGGTCCAAAGTTGCAAAAAGTTAGTATTCAAAGAAAAGTTTTACATTATCTTTAGGCAGCCCGAATATAGATTCATATGAGTCAAAAATTAATTGACACCACATAGGAGTTGTTAGAATACCACATGGGAATGGTTGTAAAAACCCAGGTTTTAGCTCAATCTAACATGCACATTCACCCCCTAAGTAAAATGGATCACGCTTGGTCTTCCACCAAGGTCACGCTACAAAACTACTTTCAGATAATGGACCTAGTGAGAGAAGGCAAGAAGATCCTTAATGACATAGAGTTGCAGCATACTGTTTCCATGATTCATTTTGATGCTCTTGTTGATATGGATTTTCTAATTTTTACTGATGACTGGGGTAAACCTTTACCAAAATAAAAATTAGAAGTGGCCTAGAAGAAGTTTGTGGAATACACCTTGAATATTGATACATGGGAGGAGCCCATCATAGAGGAACAAGTGTTGCCACTTATGAATATTTTTATCCACATGGAGCTATTGTTGTTTGAGCTAGCCCAACAAGCAAAGTGTCTTAGTCTAGAGTATGTCTAGAACTTGAGGTATGTGTATGAGTCACTAAACATTCCTTGCTTATTTAATACATATGCTTGGGAGGAGGCAGTCGTAGTCTATGAGGTTACCTACAAAGGCTTGAAGGAGCAGGAAGAGGGAGAAGCGATAGATCGAGCAACAGCTAAACAAGTAGTGGTAAAGCAAGAGCGAGCATAAGTTCTATGAGTAGCTACAGAGGTAGAGGTGGTTGAGAAGGCAACAAAAGAGCAGGTGTAGAAAAATGCTTCCACATTAGGAGCGTCAGTTGAAGTCACCAGTAAAGAGGCTTAATAGAAGCCCAATGAATAAAATCCTAGGATCGCTTGCATCCATACGAGTTGGATACCCCATGAGCTGCCAAAAATATTGGTAGTTTTACAATATGCCACATTAAAATTTTGATGAAGTTTTATTGATGTAAAATCGACAAATATATTAATGCTATAATTTAGTGTTTTCGGCCTATATGATATGTTACAGTTTTTGTGCATATTAACTGCTTTGTTTTCATGCACTTCTTGCTTGGAATTAATGGGCGTCGAGAGATAAAATGTTTACAATGTGAGAAATTTTAGTAAAATCATCAGATAAAATCACACAGGGCACTACTTCAAAATTCATCGTTGGGCAACAATGATTTCTTCATTTTTAAAAATTGGGTCATGAAGCAAAAAGAGCGATAAGGGCACGTTCGCCTCAAATTCAAGGTGACTGACGCGTTCGCTCTATTCCAAGGCGAACGTGATCTTTTTATAAAAAAAAATTTGAAAAAATGGGCTAAGTTTTGAATGGGGATGCTTTCACCCCAAATGAGGGGTGAAAGTTCCTTTCGCCCCTCTTTGGTGCAAAAATCCATTTTAAAATTAATGGATAAGGCATCTGAATTCAAAGCGCAAGTGGAATGAAAGGAAATGCATTCACCCTAAAGTAGGGGTGATAGCTTTATTTGCCCCACTTTGGGGGTGAACGTCATTTAAAAAGTATTTAATAAAGGTGTTGACCAGTCAATGGCGCATTCGCCCCAGTTGAGGGGCAAACATTCCATTCGCCCCTCTTGGAGGTGAAAGCGTAATTAAGATAGGCCTTGTCAAAGTTGTAAATTACCGAAGCATAAGTTGAAAATTCAATGGTGTGTTTGCCCCAAGAGAGGGGCGAATGTCACATTCGCCCTCCCTTGGGGTGAATCTACATGGAAACGACTTCGCTAATTTGTTGGGATTTTATTTTTTCCAAGAGGGATAGCATTGAATAATCAAAGCTATGTTCACCCAAAGTAAGAAGTGATAACACCTTTTGCCTCACTTTGGGGTGAACGTGCGTTTTAAGAAGTTAAATGTCCTATAAAATTCACTTCCACTAGGGAAGAAATGTGAAGTTTTGGATCGCTGTTTCCAAAGGTGAAGCAGTAGAAGACATATGCAACATTGAATTTGGGAGGGCTATCCAAGAAGCGCAATGATGTAAGTGTTGGACAATCAAAGCTAGAAGGAAGTATTCATGACTCTATTTCTTGTGAATTCAAATTTAAGTATGAACAGGGGCTTGGACCAAATGTGAAAATCATTTAATGATTGGAGCAAGAGGTAGCCAAAGTTGTGAGTTTCAAGGTAAAGGAGCTACGATTTTTAAATCACCAGATGATTTTTATGAGTTTCGAAACATTTTGAATGAAAGTGAATTTTCAAGGAATAAATAAGGCTCCAAGTCAACGACCAGGTTTGCAGTTTTTCGTGCATCGACATTAGGATATGATCGATTTCCTAGAGATTTTCCCCTTAAAAATTGGATCATTGCCTCAAGAGAAATATTTTCAAGGATTTCAAGGAGGAATTATCTCACCAAGGTCCCTAATCTGTGAACATTTTGTCTTCATGTGTATTTAATGAAAGAGGTGAAATCCTCTATAAATACTAATCAATTTTCATTGTAAAAGGAGGTTAGACATTTTGTAAAAAAACTATTCAAGTTCTCTACATCAATAGAAGATACTTGGCTTCTGAATTTGTAAGCGATATTTGTGTGTGATTTTCTTCTATTTTTATGCATGTCTGTTTTATGCTCATATTCATTTTCTACTATTAAGTTTAAATTTTGTATCTAAATTTAAACATTACTAGTGAGAGAGTGAGTTCTGGAATGCGATCCTGGAGGTTGTCTCTACAAGGTTGTAAGTAAATCCTATTGCCTTATTTTATTACATGTTGCTTCAATGCTTGAGTGAAATTCTTGTTGCTAGTCTGTCCCCAATCCTACACCTTTGGTCTGTGACCTTATTTCCCATATCTTTCCATCATTTCTAATTTCTTTCCTACAACTTTAGCATTAAACCTATGTAGGATTTAGTAAGGAAGCCAGCCCTCTCTGGAGATTTGGCATGGATGACATTCCTTCAATGCTTGAGTGAAATTCTTGTTGCTAGTCTGTCCCCAATCCTACACCTTTGGTCTGTGACCATATTTCCCATATCTTTCCATCATTTCTAATTTCTTTCCTACAACTTTAGCGTTAAACCTATGTAGGATTTAGTAAGGAAGCCAGCCCTCTCTGGAGATTTGGCATGGATGACATTCCTTTCCTCCGGCCTTTCAATGTTGGTCGTGTCTAGGGCACACAAATGCATGTTTGTATAATTAGGCAGATGTTTTACCAACAAGTCCATACATTAATACAGGGATAGATAATACCCTTAACGTAAGGCAACACCAATAATATTATTTAAGGAATAACTCCATAAAATATTCCAAGATGAGAGACCACTCCATGGAAAAATATGATTACAAGAGAATATTTGATACAAATTATGATTATCCTTACAATGACAACATCCCTTCTTTATGTACCCATTTTCTAATTCTACATTGGGGAGCCGAGTAATAAACCCTCATCCAAATAATTATTAATATATAATATAATAATATAATCAACCTTATGTGTGGCTCATGCCAACTATCCAAAATACCCTTATACAATATAATACCATATCCCTATATACCTATCTCTAAATAGTATAACACAAGGATACAAGATAATGATCATATTACATTTAATATTTGAATATAAATTATTTAAATTTCATTGTAATACTATTATTTGTGATGTGTTAATGATGTATTAAAAATAATTTAAAATATTATTGTAATAGTTTAAGATTCAAATCCCATGAGTGAGGATCTTTGCAAAGTTCTTAGTACATTTAGATCTAGGGATTAGATTTTTGGAAATACATGGATCTAATATTGAATAACCATAGATACGACATCGATTATAACATACCAATGATCCATATCAATTCTATATTATCCTTATTCAATGCTAATTTTTTTTTTATCTATACCATTATGAAGAAAAAATGAATGAAATAAACTTATTTAAGAATAAGTTTATGTATCATGTTGGACACTTGGTTTATAAGGTTTCCTATTAAAATATAATTTGTTATAATATTATAATAATTTTATTCCTTAAAATATTATTAAGAATGTAATATTTGACCACTTCTTTTAATCCTCTATAGCTTGCAAAAGTCTGAAAAAATAATAATTTAGAAATAAAAAATATCATTAGGTAAGACAACCAAAATAACTTAAAGAAGATATTCATTCCATTTGTTGTGTTATGAAACATGACATAATATGTATAAAAAATAAATAAAATTCATGTTAATGTAGTATAAAATAGTATGTAAAATTTGTGGCTCTATTTAATGTCATAGATAATTCATTTTTATTAAAAAATATATATTTATCTTAAAATAGATTTTATGTAATTTTTAATTATATGATTAAATTTATAAATATTTGTCTTCATATTATAATTTGAATTTTATGGAATGAAATATTCTTCCAATAATATTGAGGATTGGTTTTTGGGACACCATATTGTAAAATACTTTAATTATTATTTTTTTGGTAGATAAGATACTATAGAATTAATACCGGCTTTTATAGGTTGACCCAAAACCTTTTATAAAAATCAGCCCAGGGTTGTTGATGAACATATCCTTACTCAGGATCCTATATATGTAAAATCTACATGCCGCCAAAGCCATTACATCCGGTAAGGCACATAGCCTGTTATCAAAAAGAAACTTCCCATAAAACATTTTGGGTATAGAAAACACACATGCATCATAATTACAAAATAGAAATAGACACATATCCCTTCCTTGAGACAATAGAGAAACACAAAGCTACAGACACACATAGCAGAGTACTGAAAAAAACTCCCACAAGCTCTGTATTGATAGTTACTCTTAATAATTCTTTGGTAATTGCTTTCGTTCGTATATGACATGCTTTGGTACCACATACTATCTTGGCCAATCACCCTTGGAGAAGTGAACTTTTTGGCTAGATTTATGGCGGTGGCTATCTGGTGGTCCATGTGGCTTTGGTTCGAAGTCTTATATTGTTGTTTCTTTCCTTCCCTATGATTATCAACCAACCTAAAATTACTAATATGACTAGGAGACATGTTATCTGACATGTGACTGTCCCCATTAGTATTTGTGGTATTTCCAAGTAGCATCCACGAAGACTGAGAGCTCAGATAATTTTTATTGTGAGTCCAATTCAAAAAATAGACAGGAATACTCTTAGCCTTCGAACTTACAGTGCCTTCCCTGTTGGTAAATTCGACTATCATTCTTGGCATTCTTATTGAATAAGCTCCTCTACTTCACTCGGGACACCATGTTCCCATTTGAAAAGTCCGTCACCATCGACACCCAAATTGGCTAGCTTATCAACAATTTTGTTAGCTTCCTGAAATACATGTTATTTTTGTCCTGTCTTCCTTGGAAAAGGATCCTAGCCTCTTCAACAATTGTTTTAATCCTCCAAGGAGGTGTTTTCCAATTATTGAGGAGATTTATAACATGCATAGAGTCTCCTTCTACAATCAAATTACCTTCTAAGTCTTGAGTCATTTGAAAGCCTCTCCACATAGCTCTAGCTTCAACTTTGTTGTTCATCCGTGTTCCCAAATATTCAAAAAATGTAAGCATCATATTTATGTTGTACTTAGTATGGCACTGAGAGGGGGAGTGAATCAGTGTGGCATTCCAAAACATGAATTAACAGCTCTAAAAACCACAGCAATTAAAACTTATAAACAAATATAATAAGTACAGACAAGAGAACATCACACAACATAGATTTTTAACGAGGTTCACCAAAATGGCTACTCCTCAAAAAGAATGGTTGCTTGGACTACCATCCAAATCCAGCCTCTTGCAAAGCACCAACTTTACAATTTGTTTACCAACACCAACTGGAAGGAGCACCAACCCCTTATTTATCTGCACCAACAGAAAGGAGCACCAACCCCTAATTTGCCAGCACCAATTGGACTTCAATTTTGAATGAAAATGTTTGACAAATACCTTTGTTATTGCAAGACTCTAACTGATCTACTTCACCTTTGCAATCTCTGCACACTCTGCTCTTTCTTGCGCAATCTCTTCACACAATCTGCTGCACTGCTATAGCCAAACTTTGCAATCAACTTTGCCCTTTGCGCTCTCTGCACATTCTGCTTTCTCTGCTCACATGCTTCGCACACTCTGTGTCGTTCCACACTCTGCTCTCTGTGCGCATTCACAATCGCACTTCGAACAACTCGACACAACTAGCTCACATTATGCACTTCGCTATCATCTCGCCGATTCTATGCTATCTGCGCTTTTACGGCCGCATCTCGCACTTCAACATTCACCCGATGGATGCCTAAATCTCCAAACAGCCCCGCTTATATACTTGAGATTTTGAGATGAAAACCCTAATAGTAGTCGGTTGATTATGCAAATGCAAACCCTAATCTTGGTCGGTTGCAAACCCTAAACATGGTCGGTTGCAAACCCTAAATGTGGTCAATTGCAAACCCTAAAATCTGTCAGCCTGCATTGAATGACTTCTGAACTGCCTGTCCACTTGCATTATTAGATCTAACTCGCTTGAGTTGACAACAATGACAAAACTCTTGCAACACCTTGCTCAACAATCTCCCCCTTTGGAATTGTTGGCAACACTCGTGTACATTCTTGTAACTCTTCTCCCCCTTTGTCAATAATACCAAAGGGCTGCTGCAGACTCCCCCTGAGTCCATACACACCATTCTCAGAACCACATTGAAATAGTTAGCAAAAATCATGGATATGATCAATAAGATGAACAAATGCACAAATGCCCCCCCTGAGAATTTGATCCCAATGGCTAGTCAAATTTTAGACTATTCTTGGGAATATGTGGCCACTTCAATTCACACTGTCTTCCGAGCCTCAACCCTCTCGTTGCTCTGCAATCTCAAACTTGTCCACCGATTTTAGTGAAAGCATACACTGATCGTTTAACTATCCAACTTTTTGCTCTGTAATGCAAACAACATCTGCATATACATCTTGAATATTCTCAACAGACTTGAACCTACTGACAGTTGTTTGTCTTTCTCTGCAGTGAGAATCCAGTAGACTACCTCAATTCTTTATAAAAGCACCTCAAACATTCATCACCAGGCTGGAAATCATCTGGCTGCACATTATAAACTTTTTCTTCAATCTTCCCATTCAACATGCTGATTTCACTTCTATCAACAGAATTGACAAGTGACTCACATCTGTACCAATTTTTGTCCAGCACTACAATTTTACTGCCAACTCTTACTTTCAATTGTGCATGTCGAAAGAAGACATTTTGTCAAACACTTTATGGCCAACCGTAGTGCACCTTACTCAGCCTCAAACTTCTTATCCTTGAATTGGCATTATATTAAAAGTTAAAACAAAACTATCTGTGAATTAAATATATTCACCAAGGTGTAATGAAAGATCTGACAATCTTCACATCAAGCGTCGAACAAAAACACGTTGCTATTATCGAAACACAAATACGCAGCTGGGGCAAGCATTCTTTCAATAAACAAAAACAATCTGAACTGTTATAATCCATAGCTATAATCAGTGGCAGTAAGAACCATCAACAAAACAACAATGACATAAGCAATACTACCAATGGTGAAGATTCTCAATGCAAACACTACCCTTCACGGCACTTCCACACACAACTAAATGAACAGCCAACACACTTGACAATTATACCACAAAAGCCCAACTGCTGGTCTTTCATCCTCAGATACCTAGACAAATATACAGAAGCATTAAAATAAAACCTTTTTCAAAATGCTCCCCCTGAGGATGTGTTACCTGGAGTTGCTTAGTGCAATAGAAGAGCAGTCTCCTTTAGTTCAAGGAGACACGATTTCCTCTCTTCTTTCTTTCTCCAGACTTTCTTGACCTCGGGCTTGGATTTTTCACCTGCGTCCCTATTTTGCATCATTGCATGAACTTGAATATCTCTCCGGTGTGGTTGTCTCTTATGCATCCATGATGAATGATTATTTTCCTTTCTTCTATGAACTCTGATTTATTTCCTGTCTGTGTTGTGTTCTTTGCGTCTTATGAAATCTATTGTTTTGCCTTAGATTTGATACATAAGCGCTTGGACAAAACCTTGCTATGTGCCCATGACCATTGCATTGAAAACATTGTACAAAGTGTTCACTCAGATATGCAGATGTATTTCGACCAGACATAACTCTTTGATTTATTATTTAATCCACAATAAGTTGCCTTGTGACCATACTGGTTACATCCGAAACAATAGCCATTAAAAGTGTTAGTATGGAAAAAGTGAGAGTGGTGGAACCTCTTTTGTTGTGGCTGCTTTTCTGTAAATCTCCTTTGATATTTTCTTTCTTTTGAAGATACAGCTTTAACCTTTTCTTGCTCGGACCCTTCAACGGTGAACTTCTTCTTCTCTGCAGAATTGGAAGATACAGAGTTGTTCGACTTCATATCCAAGACCATGCTTAATCGTGGAGCTTCTCTGATGACTTATCATTTTATCTAGCAATTATGTGCTCTTCTCGAATTTAAGATTTGTATTGGCCTCTTCTAGTTGTTTCTTCAATGAAACAATCTCTTCTTCTTGTTTGCGGCAAATAATCTCTTTCTCATTGATCTGCGACTTGAGAGTTTCCTCAATCCTTTTAGACTCTTCTACTTGCAGCTTTAGATTACTAACTACTTTGTTAGAATCCTCTTCATGTTTGTTACACACATTGACTTTATCATTCAGTTGTGACTTCAAGTCTTCTTCTATTTTCTTGGCCTGTTGGAATTGTAAGAACAGATTTTCAATCTCATCCCCATATTCTTCCAATTTCTTGGACAGTCTTTTGTTCTTTTTCTTTTCTATACTCAACTCTTCAAGAGCAGAGATCAACTCACCTTCCCAGTCTACTTCAGCATTGAGGTTTTTATTATCTGCTTCAGTGTTCACCCCTTCTGCCTTTTCTGGTTCAATTTCCTCTACCACATAAACTGAAACTGGTTGAGATGTCCTTTTGAAGGAGGTTCTATTCTTCTTACTTGGAGTTGTAATTTGATCTTCATTCCAATTTGCTTCTGCATTCATTTCTTCTTTATTACATTCCTGTTCTGATTCTATTTCTTCTTCATCTTCACTGCTACTAAACCCATAACACTGACGTTCATTATGCCGAAGTTGATCAAAACATTCTGAACCTTGAGAACCTGCATTATGACCGAGTTGACTCTTGGCCTTTTCTCCATTGTTTGATTCATCTCTTGAATCTACAGCAATAATGAATTTATCTTTATTTTCTTTTATGACCCTGTGTGATCTTTTCTTCTTGTGTCTCATGGTTCCATTCTTGCCTTTCTTTGCCATTAGAGTATTAATCCAAGATCAACCCTAGCTGATTTAGCCTTTAAAGGGAACTTGGCTCTGATACCAATTGTTGTACTTAGTATGGCACTGAGAGGGGGGTGAATCAGTGTGGCATTCCAAAACATGAATTAACAACTCTAAAAACCACAGCAATTAAAACTTATAAACAAATATAATAAGTACAGCAAGAGAACATCACACAACATAGATTTTTAACGAGGTTCACCAAAATGGCTACTCCTCAAAAAGAACGGCTGCTTGGACTACCATCCAAATCCAGCCTCTTGCAAAGCACCAACTTTACAATTTGTTTACCAGCACCAACTGGAAGGAGCACCAACCCCTTATTTATCTGCACCAACAGAAAGGAGCACCAACCCCTAATTTGCCGGCACCAACTGGACTTCAATTTTGAATGAAAATGTTTGACAAATACCTTTGTTATTGCAAGACTCTAACTGATCTACTTCACCTTTGCAATCTCTGCACACTCTGCTCTTTCTTGCGCAATCTCTTCACATAATCTGCTGCACTGCTACAACCAAACTTTGCAATCAACTTTGCCCTTTGCGCTCTCTGCACATTCTACTTTCTCTGCTCACATGCTTCGCACACTCTATGTCATTCCACACTCTGCTCTCTGTGCGCATTCACAATCGCACTTCGAACAACTCGACACAACTAGCTCACATTATGCACTTCGCTATCATCTCGTCGATTCTATGCTATCTACGCTTTTACGACCGCATCTCGCACTTCAACATTCACCCGATGGATGCCTAAATCTCCAAACAGCCCCGCTTATATACTTGAGATTTTGAGATGAAAACCCTAATAGTAGTCGGTTGATTATGCAAATGCAAACCCTAATCTTGGTCGGCTGCAAACCCTAAACATGGTCAGCTGCAAACCCTAAATGTGGTCAATTGCAAACCCTAAAATCTTTCAGCTTGCATTGAATGACTTCTGAACTGCCTGTCCACTGCATTATTAGATCTAACTGCCTGAGTTGACAACAATGACAAAACTCTTGCAACACCTTGCTCAACAATCTCCCCCTTTGGAATTGTTGGCAACACCTGTGTACATTCTTGTAACTCTTCTCCCCCTTTGTCAATAATACCAAAGGGCTGCTGCAGACTCCCCCTGAGTCCATACACACCATTCTCAGAACCACATTGAAATAGTTAGCAAAAATCATGGATATGATCAATAAGATGAACAAATGCACAAATGCCCCCCCTGAGAATTTGATCCCAATGGCTAGTCAAATTTTAGACTATTCTTGGGAATATGTGGCCACTTCAATTCACGTTGTCTTCTGAGCCTCAACCCTCTGTTGCTCTGCAATCTCAAACTTGTCCACTGATTTTAGTGAAAGCATACACTGATCGTTTAACTATCCAACTTTTTGCTCTCGTAATGCAAACAACATCCGCATATACATCTTGAATATTCTCAACGAGACTTGAACCTACTTGACAATTGTTTGTCTTTCTCTACAGTGAGAATCCAATAGACTACCTCAATTCTTTATAAAAGCACCTCAAACATTCATCACCAGGTTGGAAATCATCTGGCTGCACATTATAAACTTTTTCTTCAATCTTCCCATTCAACATGCTGATTTCACTTCTATCAACAGAATTGACAAGTGACTCACATCTGTACCAATTTTTGTCCAGCACTTGCAATTTTACTGCCAACTCTTACTTTCAACTGTGCATGTCGAAAGAAGACATTTTGTCAAACACTTTATGGCCAACCGTAGTGCACCTTACTCAGCCTCAAACTTCTTATCCTTGAATTGGCATTATATTAAAAGTTAAAACAAAACTGTCCGTGAATTAAATATATTCACCAAGGTGTAATGAAAGATCTGACAATCTTCACATCAAGCATCGAACAAAAACATGCTGCTATTATCGAAACACAAATACGCAGCTGGGGCAAGCATTCTTTCAATAAACAAAAACAATCTGAACTGTTATAATCCATAGCTATAATCAGTGGCAGTAAGAACCATCAACAAAACAACAATGACATAAGCAATACTACCAATGGTGAAGATTCTCAATGCAAACACTACCCTTCATGACACTTCCACACACAACTAAATGAACAGCCAACACACTTGACAATTATACCACAAAAGCCCAACTGCTGGTCTTTCATCCTCAGATACCGAGAACAAATATACAGAAGCATTAAAATAAAACCTTTTTCAAAATGCTCCCCACGAGGATGTGTTACCTGGAGTTGCTTAGTGCGATAGAAGAAGCGAGTCTCCTTTAGTTCAAGGAGACACGATTTCCTCTCTTCTTTCTTTCTCCGGACTTTCTTGACCTCGGGCTTGGATTTTTCACCTGCGTCCCTATTTTGCATCATTGCATGAACTTGAATATCTCTCTGGTGTGGTTGTCTCTTATGCATCCATGATGAATGATTATTTTCCTTTCTTCTATGAACCTGATTTATTTCCTGTATGTGTTGTGTTCTTTGCGTCTTATGAAATCTATTGTTTTGCCTTAGATTTGATACATAAGCGCTTGGACAAAACCTTGCTATGTGCCCATGACCATTGCATTGAAAACATTGTACAAAGTGTTCACTCAGATATGCAGATGTATTTCGACCAGCATAACTCTTTGATTTATTATTTAATCCACAATAAGTTGCCTTGTGACCATACTGGTTACATCTGAAACAATAGCCATTAAAAGTGTTAGTATGAAAAAAGTGAGAGTGGTAGAACCTCTTTTGTTGTGGCTGCTTTGCTATAAATCTCCTTTGATATTTTCTTTCTTTTGAAGATACAGCTTTAACCTTTTCTTGCTCGGACCCTTCAACAGTGAACTTCTTCTTCTCTACAGAATTGGAAGATACAGGTTGTTCAGCTTCATATCCAAGACCATGCTTAATCGTGGAGCTTCTCTGATGACTTATCATTTTATCTAGCAATTCTGTGCTCTTCTCGAATTTAAGATTTGTATTGGCCTCTTCTAGTTGTTTCTTCAATGAAACAATCTCTTCTTCTTGTTTGCGGCAAATAATCTCTTTCTCATTGATCTGCGACTTGAGAGTTTCCTCAATCCTTTTAGACTCTTCTACTTGCAGCTTTAGATTACTAACTACTTTGTTAGAATCCTCTTCATGTTTGTTACACACATTGACTTTATCATTCAGCTGTGACTTCAAGTCTTCTTCTATTTTCTTGGCTTGTTGGAATTGTAAGAACAGATTTTCAATCTCATCCCCATATTCTTCCAATTTCTTGGAGAGTCTTTTGTTCTTTTTCTTTTCTATACTCAACTCTTCAAGAGCAGAGATCAACTCACCTTCCCAGTCTACTTCAGCATTGAGGTTTTTATTATCTGCTTCAGTGTTCACCCCTTCTGCCTTTTCTGGTTCAATTTCCTCTACCACAGAAACTGAAACTGGTTGAGATGTCCTTTTGAAGGAGGTTCTATTCTTCTTACTTGGAGCTGTAATTTGATCTTCATTCCAATTTGCTTCTGCATTCATTTCTTCTTTATTACATTCCTGTTCTGATTCTATTTCTTCTTCATCTTCATTGCTACTAAACCCATAACACTGACGTTCATTATGCCGGAGTTGATCAAAACATTCTGAACCTTGAGAACTTGCATTATGACCGAGTTGACTCTTGGCCTTTTCTCCATTGTTTGATTCATCTCTTGAATCTACAGCAATAATGAATTTATCTTTATTTTCTTTTATGACACTGTGTGATCTTTTCTTCTTGTGTCTCATGGTTCCATTCTTGCCTTTCTTTGCCATTAGAGTATTAATCCAAGATCAACCCTAGCTGATTTAGCCTTTAAAGGGAACTTGGCTCTGATACCAATTGTTGTACTTAGTATGGCATTGAGAGGGGGGGTGAATCAGTGTGGCATTCCAAAACATGAATTAACAGCTCTAAAAACCACAGCAATTAAAACTTATAAACAAATATAATAAGTACAACAAGAGAACATCACACAACATAGATTTTTAACGAGGTTCACCAAAATGGCTACTCCTCAAAAAGAACGGCTGCTTGGACTACCATCCAAATCCAACCTCTTGCAAAGCACCAACTTTACAATTTGTTTACCAGCACCAACTGGAAGGAGCACCAACCCCTTATTTATCTGCACCAACAGAAAGGAGCACCAACCCCTAATTTGCCAGCACCAACTGGACTTCAATTTTGAATGAAAATGTTTGACAAATACCTTTGTTATTGCAAGACTCTAACTGATCTACTTCACCTTTGCAATCTCTGCACACTCTGCTCTTTCTTGCGCAATCTCTTCACACAATCTGCTGCACTGCTACAGCCAAACTTTGCAATCAACTTTGCCCTTTGCGCTCTCTGCACATTCTGCTTTCTCTGCTCACACGCTTCGCACACTCTATGTCGTTCCACACTCTGCTCTCTGTGCGCATTCACAATCGCACTTCGAACAACTCGACACAACTAGCTCACATTATGCACTTCGCTATCATCTCGCCGATTCTATGCTATCTACGCTTTTACGACCGCATCTCGCACTTCAACATTCACCCGATGGATGCCTAAATCTCCAAACAGCCCCGCTTATATACTTGAGATTTTGAGATGAAAACCCTAATAGTAGTCGGCTGATTATGCAAATGCAAACCCTAATCTTGGTCGGCTGCAAACCCTAAACATGGTCGGCTGCAAACCCTAAATGTGGTCAATTGCAAACCCTAAAATCTGTCAGCCTGCATTGAATGACTTCTGAACTGCCTGTCCACTGCATTATTAGATCTAACTGCCTGAGTTGACAACAATGACAAAACTCTTGCAACACCTTGCTCAACAATTTCCATTATGATCTCGCATAATTCCACCAATGCCTGCTCTTCCAAGATTGTCCTTAGCTGCTCCATCAAAATTAAGCTTAAACCAACCTGTAGGAGGTGGAGACCACTTAACATTGGCTTTGGGGTTGACTACCCTAGGCACAGACTCATCTAACAAGGTTAAGCTTAAAGATTGAGCAATTGTGGTCTCCTGCAGATGAGGTTTACAGCTATCAAAAGGGATAAGGTTCACATTCTCATTGGCAAAGGATAGGATCTTGGCAATGATAGTTTGATGATCATGGATAGACTCATTAAAGACTCTATGGTTCCTTTCTAACCACACCTACCAAAGATAGTGATTGAGACAAATTTTCCACATGTATCTAAGTATTTGGCTTGAAAAGGGGCAAGGCCACTGGATGAAAAAATCAAGTACAATGGTTGGTTTAACCCATGAAATATTGAAGGCCTAAAAAACCCCACTTAGGACAGTCAAGGAAAAATGGCACTCGAGGAAAATGTGATAAATGGTCTCCTAATTAGACCTGCACAAATAACAATGATTAGTGATACAAATACCTTTACACATCATATTATCAATGGTTAGAATTCTTCCTTGGATAACCAGCCATGAAAAGACTACAATTTTTGGAATTAATTTTTTTATCCAAACTAAGTCCTTTTGGAGGACAAAATCCTCGTCATCAAGCAGAAGCTTGTAAGCTGATTTAATAGTGAACTGCCCATTTTTTCGTAGGAGCCCAGGTCACTTGATCTTCCTTGGGTCTCATGGGGATAAACTATTTCTCGATAATGTTACAAAGATCATTTGATTCCGCTTGAAATCCCTGAATCCTTATTTTTTTCCACTTCATTTTACCTATGTCCTCAACCATATAATCAGAGACTTTTCTGCCAAAGAGTTCTTCTATGATATCTATGATTCGGGCTAATTTAGGATATTACATCAGTGGTTCATCCTTAGCCCACCTGTCATTCCAGCAATTTATCCTCTCACCATTGCCTAAAACCCATCTTAAACCTTTTTTGATGATTTCCTTACAATTGAGAATTACTTTCCAAAAAGTAGAACCTCTGATTGGAACTGAGTCACTTAGAAATTCCATATTTTGAAGATACTTTCATTTGATGATAGTTTTCCATTCATTTTCTTCACTAGAAATGAGATACCACGCCTACTTAGCTAGTAAAGCTAAATTTATATGAGCAATTCTCCTCAGACCTAAGCCCCCATTTTCCCTGGGTCTGCACACTTTGGTCCATCCTACAAGGTGTATCCTTTTTTTCTCCTCTGATCCAGTCCATAAAAATTCTTTTTGGAGTTTCTCAATTTTTTGGAAAACCTTCATAGGGGCTTTGAAAATGGAGAGGAAATAGACTGGAATGCTCTGAAGAGAGGCCTTAGTGAGGGTCAGCTTTCTTGCTTGAGATAGAAGATGACCTTTCCATCCAACAAGTTTTTTTAAATTCTTTCAATAACCCTGTCCCACATTGACTCTCTTAGAGAACCAATGAAAAGAGGGAGACCAAGATACGAAGTGGGGAGGTTTGCTATATCACACCCTAAAATTTTTGCAATCCTTCCTTGCCTCTGAATGGGGGTGTTCAAGAAATATAATCTTCTTTTACTGAAATTAACTTTTTGACCAGCAGCGTCCTCGTAGAGTTGCAGGATGTATTTAATTATTTTGGCCTCAACCACCGATGCCTTAGTCAATATAAGGGTATCATCGACGAATTGTTGGTGAGAAATAGCCCTAGTGAGAGATGTTTTCTTGATTCCTGATATTAGCCTTGAACTGCAAGCATTTTTTATTTTTCTGCCTAAATATTTTGCCATAATTATGAATAACATGGGTCTGATAGGGTCCCCCTGTTGAAACTTAAGGAGGAAAGTAATCAGAAAGTCCCAATTTAGCCTGTCAAATGCTTTGTTCATATCAAGCTTGAGGGAAAAAAAAGACCTATTAGTCTTATCAGTAGAGTGCAGAGCTTCATGAACTATGATAACTCCATCCAAGATTGACCTACCCTAGATAGAGATTCCCTGGCATGGATCTATGATGCGAGGCATAATATCTATCATTCTATTTGTAATGGCTTTAGTTAGGATCTTCTAAGAAATATTGCACAGGATGATTGGCCTGAAGTTAGCCATAGATTCAAGGCTTTGCTTCTTAGGAATTAGAGAAATAAAATTAGATTTGATACATTTTGGGATATGATTGCTTTCTTGGAATTCTCTGATGGAAAAAATTACATCCTCACTTAATATATCCCAAAAATCTTGATAGAAACGAGGGGGAAAGTCGTCGGGTCCCGGGGCTTTGTTTGGCTCCATGCTAAACAAGGCTTCCTTAATTTCCTCATCAGAAAATGGAGCTAGAAGCTTAAGGTTTATATCCTCATTTATTATGCTAGGAATGGATTGCAAGAGAATATCTTTGGCCTCCTCATTGCACTGCGATTATTGACCAAGGATAGAATTGAAATAAGTTATTGCCTCCTTTCTAATTTTTGTTAAGTCTTGAGTAATAGAACCATCTACTTTTTTTAAAAATTTATCTTGTTATTGCTTTTGTTTCTAAGTGTGGTGATGTGAAAAAACTTGAAATTTGAATCTCCATATTTCAACCAAAGAGCCCTTGATTTTTTCCTCCAATAGATTTCCTCATAGGCCAAAATGTTATGAAACTATACTAGTTTTGTTCGTTCCTCCTATCTAGTAGTTTCATCAGCATCACCATGTTGGATCCTCTGATCAATTATCTTCAAACTTTCAACAACCTATTTTTTATTTTCAAAGAGGTTCCCAAAGACCTCTTTGTTCCAATTTTGAAGCTTTTCCTTAACAAACTTTAATTTGCCAACAAGTTTAAAAGTTGCACTACCCCTGACAGGTTGCTACCACCACTGACTTAAGTTATCTCTGAAACTGGAATGTTTGATCCACATAGATTGAAATCTGAAAGGTTTCTTGAAGGAAAAAGAGTTAGGAATCTCCAAAAAAATGGGATTATGATTAGAGGTAATTTTAGGAAGGGCTTACAAGGTAGAATCACCGAACAAAGTTGTAGCCTCATTTGATAGAAAAAAACTATCAAGCAATTCTTGAATGAGATGACACCCTATCCATCGATTTCTCCAGGTATAATTTGCTCCTCTAAGTTTTACATCCATCAACATGTTGGAGTTCACAAAGTCATTGAACTCATCCATGCTCCTAATAGGTGGTCCATTTCCACCCATTTTGTCTTAAGGGTAAAGAGGAGTGTTAAAATCCCCAGCCAAAATCTAGGGGACATTATGGAAGATTTCACTCAGATTGCCTAAGTACTCCCACAGTAGAGCTCTCCCTTGAATTGAATTTGGGGCATAAATATTTGAAAGGATCCATGACCTATTGTTGTTTATTTCCTTAAATAAAACACTAAGAACCCTGTTATCTTTCTGAATAATGGTGCCTTCTACTATCTGGGGATCCCACAAAGTCGTAAGGCCTCCAGATGCTCCTCTGGCTAATTTGCAAACCATATCCCCTTGATTCCAGATTTTTTTTGCTATTTTTTTGATTGAATCTCATTATTTTTTGTTTCTTGCAACATTATAATAGTTGGATTCACTTGATTTCTTATTGCACTGACTTCCCTGTGTTTGGGCATGCCATTGAGGCCTCTCACATTCCATGAGAGGAACTTCATTTAGATTGTTTGGGATTTCTTCCTCTCCCCCTCCCTTGAGGAGGTTTTCCTAATTTGTTGTCTTCAAAACCCGAAATAACCTGTTGAAACAAGGTTATCTATTTTCCATTGGCAATGTCATTATCAGTTTTAATTTTTTGATGCTCAACATTTGATATTCTCCCTCTTCTTTTTTCACTGCCAAAATCTATAGGAGACTTCACAATGCTCCTGGTTTGTTTAGGACTAAACTAAGGGGAGGTAATTTGTTGCAGAATCGAGCTATCATATTCCTTAGTCTAAAGAGTTTCACATATCTCCACCCCTACATCCAAATCTTCTCCTTTTTTCCTGTATTCCCCTGGTCTACGGGATGACCCCTCAGTAGGATTCACTTGGCTCCTAGTGATGATGTTAGGGAGATGAGATTTTTATTTTCCAACACCTCAAATTTATTCCTAAGTACTTCAGCATTAGGGTTTGACTTTGGGATGCCCACTGGGCTTGAAGTATTTCTAGCATTGGGGTTTAAGGATCCCGACTTGGATGTGGATTCTAGAGATCGTGCATTAGGGTTTGGATTTGTGATGCCCATGGGGCTTACAGTAATTTTAGCATTAGGGTTTGAGGATCCTGAATTGGATGGGGATTCGAGAGAGTCAGAAAGGTTAGCCTAAAGGTGTTGGGCTTCCATGTCTTTTGATAATCCTCCTACTCCCATATTTGATAGAATTGAAAATTTATTTGAAACTAGAGGATTGGAACTTACCTGAGTAATTTGGTTGCCAACAACCTATTGTTTTCCTTTGTCTTTCTGGGACCCTACACCCTCTCTTTTCTTTTTTGGTAGACATAGTTTGCCTGATTGAAATCCCCTTTGCTAGGGAAACTCCTCAAATTTCCTCTATCTAGCATTACCTGCTTTTGCTTTTCTCTATTCTTTACCAGCTTAGGGCACTAATTGCATAGATTTCCTTGATTTTTACATTATGCACAAAATGTTGGTCTGTTCTCGTATTCTATCGATTATTTTCTATAGTATTCTCCATACTCTAGCTCCACAAACCTTGGCAATTCATTATTCAAATTAGCATTTATGTAGATTCGTGCATGAGTCATCCTTGTCCTGGCCAAGGTTGCATGGTTAATGGAGATCAGGTCTCCTATAGTTTTGGCTATGCCCTGCAACTAATATTCATTGAAGAACTAGGCAGGTAGACGAACCCACATAGGGGTAATGTTAATATTTTGCTTTTTAGGGTCAAAATCTTCACCCCATCATCTGATAAAAAGGCTCCTTTTGCCTAGAAACCAAGGACCTCCTGTTAAAATACGGTTAGCATCCTCCATATTGTTAAAAAGGATAATTAAGAACCCTCGAGTTAGAGCTACCAACTCCAAGCTGCCTACCAGTCGCCATTTACCCGTCGCCCAAGCCTTGATAGTCTCCATGTCCGGCCTACCTCCCAAAAACTTGCCTACCAAGGAGAATTCTTCCATTAAAATAAAAGGGCTCATGGAACTTGTCGGGGCTGAAATTTTATTATTTATTGGAACTAGGGGCGGAAGAGAGAGAACCTCCTTTATTTTTCCTCTAAGAGTCTTAGCAAAAGACAACCACTTCTTGGGCCCCGCATTGTCCTTCGTATCTTTTTTGTTGGGGTATTTCTAAGGAGGGTCGGGCCCCCGTGTGATGCCCACATCCAAATATGTCATAGCCTAACCGCCTTCCTCTAGATCCTTGCTTGATCCATGCTCGAGGTTCCCACCCACCCCTTCCGTACCTACTCTACCTCTACCGCCTTGGATGAGATTCCTGCCTAGAAAATTTAAACCCTCACTCTCGTCGCACCCGCTAAACCTCAGCTCACTCATTCCTCTTGTTGAAGGAGAATGAACCTTTAATTATGAACATCAAATATAATACACATTCTCCTTCAATTGATTACACAAGTGCATAGATGCGCTTATCAAAAAAGTGTAAGAAATTTCAATCTAAGTTTATCTTAATACCTTGGTTAGATTGTTATACAACCAAATTATTAAAGTAGATTCGGTTAATAAATGATTCTATCATATTATAAAAAATATAATTCATTGTGAAGCAACTCTAACCTGTAAAAACATTGCCCCATAATATTACTTTTGAAAGAAGGATAAATAAGGTAATGAAGGAGATATTCTAAGATATATACCCTAAAGGTTTGCTTTCTTCACTCCTAGTAATGTGTGAAGTTGAACAAACTTAGCTACTACTGAGGCTTTAGTAAAGACATCTACAATTTGATCTTGACTAGAGTAGTAACAAAGATCAAGATGTTGATCTTTTATAAGTTATTAGATGTAGTGAACATGGATCTCAATGTGCTCGGTATGCTAATGCTCTACCAAATTATTGTAATCCAAATAACACTTTAGTTATCACACCAATTTTTAATAGGTGCATATCAAACAAAGACATGATTTAAGAAGTGCTTAGCTAAGGAAAAGAATCTATTTTACAACATGAATTACACCTCTATGATTTTATCTTAGTGGAATAATGTGCAATAGCAATATATCCTTAATAATAGATGCATCTGAAACAAAGCCATTATTTTAAAAGTGCTTAGCTAAGGAAAATAATCTCTTTTGCAACATGAATTGCACCTCTATGATTTTCTCTTAGTGGAATAATGTGCAATAACAATCTATTTTTAATGGACCATGTGAAAGCTTGACTAAAGAAGATATCTATGAAAAAATTACATGTAGTTTTCTCTTTCCATCTTAACAAACATATTTCATGCAATTTTGTTTCAATTTATTTGGGAGTTATTAAAGATTTATATATTAGTTATAATTGAAAAGACCCCAAGAAAGTAAAGCTACAATAAGTGGTATCAATTCCACTTTTACTACATTTATTCCTAAGAAAAATGAGACCAAATATTTTGAAAATTTTCATCGGGTAAGACTTTCTAATAGGATCTATAAAATCATTTAAAAAATAATGTAAACAATTTGAAAGGTGTTCTAGATTATGTGATCTCATAGGAAAAACATGGTTTTATTTGTGGTAGAAAAATCATTAATGATATAATCATTGCATAAGAGGCCATACTTTCTCTTCATTCCATGAAAAATCTAGAGGCATTAGGAAAAGATTTCTCAAAGGTAAAAATGGAAGGAAAACTTAAAGGTATTTAGGCTACAAAAAATGGTCACTTTGGATCTCATTGTCAATTTGCTAATGATATTCTTATTTTGGGCCATATCTCTTAAGCCATGTAGTTTAAGTCAATATGTTCACGGTACATGAGAGTTGGTCAATACTATAAAATCTAGGATTTTTCAATTTATATTGCTTTATATTTACAATAAATTATGATGGATATTCTAGGGCTTAAAATTGAAATTAAAAAATCTCATAAAGGAATTAAAAAAATCTTTGGGTCTCTTATTTGGATAGAATGAAAGATTATTTGATAGGTTGGAAAGGTAAGTTCTTGATCATGTCATGAAGGCTACAAAATTGTAGATACTACATTACAATCTATTCTTATTTATGTGATGTCACTTCCAAGATCACAATAGGCATAGCATAAAAATTTGATAAAATTCAGAGAGATTTTCTTTGGAAGAGATGTGAGGAAAAATTTAGTTTTGTTGTTTGTAAATGGGATAGGGTTTACAAAAGAAACAACATTGAAGAAGTATGCTTAAGAATATTATTCATAAATCAAAGAAATAATTGGAAAATAATGTTAAGAAATATATAGGTCTCTTGATGCAATAATATTATTTACAAAAATAACCCTATGCAAAGGATTTCCAACATGGAACTTCATATAAGATATTTTGTAGTTGATTAAGAAATATATCAGATGGTCAATCAATGAGGGGAATTATGCAAAAAAGAAATTTATGCTTGGTTGAAGCTTTATTCTCTTATTTTTTAATCAAAATGGAAACCATACTCCTTCCTTATAAAGATCCAAATGCCAAAAACTATATTAATATGAGTAACATCTTCAAATCATGAATTTTTATTAGTAGATTATTTTAAGAAGAGGAAGTCAAAAAAATTGTGTATGAACATCAAAACATACTTCAAATATTTATTTACTAATTTTTACATCAAAAGATAAGTTGGTTTAAAATTTATCAAAAGATGGTAGAAAATTAGTCAAGTTGGGATATGATGATTTAGTGCAATCAAAGTTTCCTACTCCTAAATATTTTCCATGAAAGAATAATTGGTCATTAGAGGTTCTCCATAAGGCCTCAACATTCCTTTGGTTAGCAAATCAAAGTAAGACTCCCGTAGGAGAGAGTCTACAAAGAAGTGGATATCATGGGTTTTTTAAATGTGTCTTGTGTGAAAAGAACTTGGAAACACTATACCATGTACTTCTTAATTGTCCCTTGACTCACATTATTTGGGATTACAATTTTTAAAATTATGAAAATATATTGTGTAGCTCCATAAACAATGCAAGAGTTGATGTAATGTTGGATTAATTATCTCAAAGCTAAAGCATTATATCTTTTATGAAGGATTGGTCTCGCCATTATTTATTGGAATTTATGGCTTGAAAGGAATAATATAATTTTTAAAAATAAGTCTCATTCATATCCAAGTTTAAAACCATATAGATATGGAAGTCTGAGGTGTGTGAAAAGAGGTGGTCACAACTTGGTTACAATATTTGAACACACATGAAAAAGTGATCTACAATAATTACGTTAAAATAAAGAATCTACTTTGACCTAAGATAAAATGTAAATGTCTAAAAATTGCACTTTTCTTCTAAAGAAAATCCAAAAAAAAAAGCCAACAAAGGCAAAATTCTCCTAACTTACTTAGAATCATATGGAACTTCAACACACAACTATGGAGATGCTAGGACACTTCATACAAGAATTAAAATTAAAATAGAAAAATAATGAAAATATATTTTAATTGAAGGAGATTCACATATTATTATTAATGCTATCAACAAAAATGGATGTAGAAATTGTATAAAAATAATATTACCCTTAATATTTATCATCTCTTATTGAAGACAAAACAATGTGAAAAAGTTGATTGTGAAATATAACACTTTGAAAAACGTGAATAATATATTTAATAGAAAAATAAAAAATATGTATAATAAAAAAACATACTAAATATAATTTAATACACCTAACAATAATTATAATATTATAATAAAAATACCTTCCAATAAAAAAAAGTTGGATATAACTTATGGTAAAAGTTTTACCATAGAACAAACTTATCCAACGCAATTAGCACGAGGCAAAGATGCATTTTAGCAGTACTTTGTCAAACTGAGGTAATGCAAGCTCACTAGGTCAAGGTGGTGAGTATCTACAAGCCCTTCTAGAGCGATCGTTTGGATAACGTTTGGATAACTTTGTTAGTGTAGAGATCTTAGAGGGATCTGAGATGACAAAATCATTATCAAACGTAAAAAAAGTTACAAGGGAATATTTTACTTACCATTCCATTGAACCCTTCTCCTCCACAGAAACCACCTGTTCTTTTTTATATAACTTTCATAACCAAACGCCATGATTAGTGGAGTAAACTACCGTTTCTCAGGGAAATCCCAGGCTTCTGCGGGGGTTTGTGGCCCTTACACTGCACGTGGAGCACTACTCCAGGCACCGAATTCCATGGACGATGACGCATCTAAACCTCCATACGTTGGCTACAAATTCTCGATATCTTGACATTATCTGCAACCTCCTCTTGGATTCCCCATATATTAATAATCTTCAACTACCTATTTAGATCCCATATGCATTTCAATCAAAAAAACGCAGCCAAGAATAAGTTGGAAATGAAAATGGAAGAAGAGCCAGATAAGATTGTGAACATTCTGGTTGCAGTGGACGAAAGTGAGGAGAGCATGAGGGCCTGTGCATGGGCTTGCAATTATTTACTGCCTTCTCAGGACATTAATGATAAATGTCCTTACAATTTGGTGCTTCTTCATGTACAGCCTTCTACTAATTTTTACGGTGGCCCTGGTAAGAATTCTCATAAAATTCATTTTGGTTTTGTTTCTGATTACTGGTGGTGTGTAATCATGTGAATGATTTGTGTTTGTGTCCCATTATAGTGTACATTTTGAGCAACGATGTGATTTGTCTTCTGGAAATGGAGGCGAAAAGGAGCACCCAAAAGATTTTTGAGCGAGCTCTGAGTATTTGTGATGAGTACAATGTGAAGGCACAAGTTCATGTTGTCGTGGGTAATCCCAAGCAGATGATATGCGAGGCTGTGAATAAGTTGGGTGCTCGATTTCTGGTAATGGGTAGCCATGGATGCAGTGCTTTCCTCAGGTAATAAGTAGTACTACTTTAAGATTGTACTCTTTTGTTGGGATAAAAGAAATTGAATCATAAGATGGTGAATTGCAGAGCAATCAAGGGAAGCGTGAGTGATTACTGCTCTAGGAATGCAGGGTGTCCGGTTGTTGTGGTGAACAACAACGTGCTTGGGGAATAGATATCAGAAGCTTCAGAAAGGAAACTTAAATTATCCTGCCATTGTAACTGAATCTTCTAACGATTCAAAGATACATTATATTTGGCAGTAGTTAATTAATAAGCCTCTAAGAAGCCCTCAAGTATATTTTGTAGATTCACGCTTACAAGAATTTTGTGTGGATCTTGGATCACTGTCTTGTTTAAGCCTTCATGTATATATATTCTTTTTTGTATATGAGAGTGATAGATACCATGTACTGGTAATTGCTTGTCTAGGAAAGCATTTGATAGTTTTGTTTACATGTATTTTTAAGGTTTTGTCTTCATTCTTTTCATTAAAACGGCTAAATGAAGGTTGTTTTATTTTAAAAGAAGGTAAGATACAATTGTTTTTCTGTAAACACGGCTTTCAATCGACATTTTAGTGTATTAAAAAAAAAATCATCAAATTTGGTTGTATGATGTTTGTGGTTCTATAACCATAGTTCATTACCTCTGTAACTTGAGCAGGATAGGCTAGAATTATTCTTCAATAAGGTTTGACAGTAATATGGGGCTCAAATACTAGACAATCAAGAATGGCTCAAATATAAACACACTCATACTTCCACCGTGGGATTACTGCTAGCATGAGAAGAGAGATCACATTGTCTTTTCCGAGGAGGAAACGAGAGCTTTTATTTTTATTTTTGGACACATTGGAAATAGGTAGCTTCCGAAGGACCAAAGGAGAAGAGAGATCACATTGTCTTTTCCGAGGAGCAAACGAGAGCTTTTATTTTTATTTTTGGACACATTGGAAATAGGTAGCTTCCGAAGGACCAAAGGAGAAGAGGTGTGGAACGAAATTCCAACATAAATTCATTGCACTTTAATAATTATTATTTATTTGTTTTTAAAATGGAGAAATTTTGAGAATTTTTCTTACGCTTTAATCTTTCTGCTGCGTTCTCCTTCCAAAATAGCAAAATTATAAAGGTGTTGCCAATATACTACAAGATTATAGGCAAAGTGATTGAGATAAATAACCTTAAAGAAATTTAATTTCATTGCAAAGGTGTTTAAAAGTCTTGATTTAATAATTGAAATAGTAAAAAACTAGTTTGCATGAAAATAATTTGTTAATTTTTTTTTCCCTTATCATGAAATAATCAAAGAGTCAATCATGATTAGTATAATTATTTTATGGAAATTAAAAAATTTATTTAATTTCATGATTGTCCTTTTCTCTTTCTATTAATTGTATGAAGAGGTTTAAAAAGATTGACTAAATGAGGTTATGTCATAGGGTGATATTAGGGAACAAGTTGAGTTTAGGAAGCCCAAAATGTCATAACTCCCAAGGAAAATATATAAGAGTTTTATAGCATAAGAAGGCATTTTTTGTAAGCACATAATACATGTAGTCGTGTATTGTTAATATTGTAAATAGACACAATTTGTTGGAATACATTGCATTATTTGGTACATGCCTATGTACCATCTCAGGTACACTATAGATTAGGAGAATATCTTAGATTAGGATTTTAGTAGTTACTCTATGCAATGTAATAAATACACAAGTGTTAGAAGTGCAATGATGTAAATGTGCATGTAGTCCACATGTACATGAGTCATAAGATAGGTAGTTGAAGAGTCATGGTATATATACCTTTGACATAGAGAGAGTAAGAGAGAGGAAGCATAGTGATTTTAGTAGGTACATGTAGATCATGCATTATTTATGGAATGTTCAAGTCCTTCATTATATTACATTGTAGTATTTTTGTGAGCTTTCATTATTAGCTATTTTATGAGTTACTGTAGAAGTTTATCATATAGTTTTCTTGTATATTATATTACCATTATCATATATATAACATTGCTTGCTCATTTTAGATCTTGTGGTTGCATTTCCTTTAATATAGATCATCAAAAGCTAACAGTGGTATCAAAGCACATGGTAGATCTATAGGAAATAAAGAGAGCCACTAGAGAGATCGAGAGGAGATAGAGAGTTCTTTTTCAAAAAAATTAAAATTGTATTTGGCTAGATTGTTTCTACAGAGTTGTACAAAAACTCATGAAGACTACGACTCAAAATTGATTCCACTAGATTGACAAATCAACTAGTGAAGATTCATTATCTCTAGATTTAAATATTTTTCATTTTTAGTTTCTAACACTTTGTTGCAGAAAAAATTGATTCAAAAAAAATGGGAAGCTTCCTATAAGAGCTAGGAAGAATGTCTTCTTTAGAATCAATTTAGTACCTAAAGAAACAAGTAGAAGACTAAATATCTAAGAGACCTTAAGGAAAAGGTCCCATTACAAGATTTGCAAACTTACATATTGCATAAGAGAGAAAAAGACCAAAGGAGCCTTACTGTAGATTGAAGGAAGAAGAGACTCCAAAAAATATTCTAGGAGAATATTGGAGATTGGAGATCTGCATTGAAGATTTAATACTGCATATTATAGAGTGAAAGAAGGAGAAAATAGCTCAAGAAGGTGAAGAGACCCACAAGAGGTCCATTGAAGAACTTTCAGATTTGGAAGATTGCTAAGGACTAGCACAAGTCCTATTCTAGATATTAGAAGCCAAATATTTCAAAGATCCAAGAAAGAGATCTTATTTCAAAACTTTCATAGTTGAATATTGAATATATCAAGGAAGATCTCATTAAAGTCTTGATAAGAAGACTTAAGAAGTTGTAGAATTCGAAAACCCTAGAGAAGAGGTCTCAAGGAAGAATTGAAAGGAGATAAAAGGAAATGGTTAAGAAAGCCTCATTGAAGGAGACTTGAAGAAGTCCATTGAAGAAGACTTGAGGAGAACTCAAGGGAGAAGAGTGCTAGAAAAAATAAGCACCTAAGAAATAAGGATTTGGAATAACTGTCACCATCTAAAAACAAGCCCAAAAGGAAATAAATTTTCCAAACTTTGAAAATGATTTCCAAAGACCTCAAGACATTCATATTCTTGAGAAGAAATCCAGAAAATAGGCCAATATTGGTCATAATTTGATAAGGAGAGAGGAGCTAGAAGAATCTACCAAATTCGAGAGATTTGAAGATTACCATTGAAGGCTTGAAGGTTGATTTGGAGAAAATAATTTATTGTTTTTATAGAAAAAAATTGAAGGTCTTTAGAACAACAAATTGAAGGATAAATTGGATGCATTAGAAGCTATAAAAGTATAGATTCAAGGATAGAAAAAGGGAAACATTTAGGAAGCATTAATAGCTACAAATTTTTAGAGTTCTTAGAGCAATAAATCAAGAAGGATTGGAATGCAAATGTGCTACAAATTTTAAAGGTTAAATATAGCACATTAGAAAACATTGTAGCAGTAAACACCACATACATGGGTAAAAAGTTTAAGGAGTTATAGAGCTACAAATTGAAAAATTTAAAGAGCTATTTTGGATAGCAAGGAAGATCTACAATTTCATCAAAACAGAGCAGTAATTAGATGATTCAAAACACCAAGAAATCTATCATCTATGGAGGTTATAAAGGTATGCAAATTTGGTGCAAAAGGTTCATTAAGCACCAAATTTGAGTTAAAATTTACAAAGAAAAAGTTTCAAGTTTCAAGTCTTCAAAGAAGTGCAAAAGATAGTTTTTTATAAATTTAAAACCTACACATAAGAAATAGAAGTTAGATATATTTCAAGAGAAATAAAAATATCAACATCCTACTATCTATTGGAAGTAAAGAAGACATTATTCTAAAGCATAGGTTGCTTAAAATTTAGTGCATAATACAAGTTATTTCTAAGAGTTATTAAAGTGCATTAAGTATTAATCAAAAAGGGATATTCAGGCACAAAATAAAGGTTGATTTGAAGTGTCAAAAGACACCATTGATCATAGAAAAATTTGCAGAAAATATTTGTGAAGAGAAGCCACCAAAAATAGCATTATAACCACCAAATAATAGAGAAAAAACCATCATACTAAAGGAAGGAAGAAAGCTTCAAAAAGGAGACTAAAATATCTCAAAAATTTTGATGCAAATTAAGGTATTTTATTTTAATTATTGTAGAATTATATACATTCCATAATTGCATTATATTGCAACAATCGTATCATCAATATTGAAAGACAAACTTTGAAGCGAGGGAAGAGATCCAACTAAGGGATCAAAATCTAGTATTAAATGTGTCTAAAGACACCTGATTCAGTTTCATAGGTCTCATAAAAGTAGTGCTTATAGTGCAAGAGAAAATTACAACTGAAAAGAGACCAAGGAAGGGAAGCTTAACAACATTAGTAAGGATAGCATAACACAACTTAAGTGCAAGTTACAAGAAGAATAACATAAAGGAATAATGCAAGTAGCAAATACAAGGTGTAAGTTGCATTACCCAAGTGGATAAGGATAAAATATTGGATGAACAACCACTTGGAAGAAAATATTGAAACACCATAGAGCCACCTTCATTGGAGAGGAGCCACCATTCGTTGGAGAAAGCACATTGTCGTTATAAGCCAAAACAACTTACAAAATTTGGCAAGAGCATTAAGGAGATAAGGGACATTGTGAGCATAGTTACAAGCAAGGAAAATAGCTTCCACTTACCACCTCGAATAAATGAATCTCATGTAACTTGGTAAAAAGGAGAAGAGCGCCTTCGAATACACAAAAATTTTGCTAAAATATAATGCTTGCATAGGGAAAAGAGAGCTCAAGTCTGAAGTAATGCTCAACTATCATTAATTCTCAAGGCTAGTATAATTCTTGCATTACCTAAAACACCACCATATAAAGTTTTTAACTCTCCTACGCACCTAGCAAGAAGATTCAGGGTTGATGGTAATGTAAATGCCATGTGGTATATGTTCCAAAGGAAGGTAAAATTGTATTAATACCCCTATCCAAAGAGAGCTTGAAAATATTGCTTACACATGTCAAACTATAGAGAAAATGAGGTAAATACAATCCTAAGCATGACAGCGAATGAATATAATTTATTCCATATTATCATACCTTGAATACTGAAGAAGATACATCATTTGAATACCTTAAAAGTGCAGTAAAGGACAAAACCAATGAACACACAATGCATCACAGAGAGGTATATTTGCATTGATTTAATATTTACTTTCTATCAAGTGCAAAGGAGATATAAGGTACTTTATTTCTAAGGTTAATTAATTATTGCAAGGAGATATAAGGAACATTAACCTTAGATAAATCATTGTTGATTTAGAAATCAAATTAAAATAAGGAGTTTATATCTTTAAGAGCTATTTCAAATTATATTACTTGAAATTCAAATATCCTAATATTTACAAATAATTAAATTAGGAATATTAGGTTTTCCACATTGAAATTAAAGCATTATTTACAAATATTTTCATTTTCTAAATTTCTAAATTAGGAAGATATAAGGAGTACTACATCAAAATTTAGATCATAGAAATTTAGACCATTGAGAATTAAAGTGTAAAAGAAGAAAAACATAGAATTACTTGAAAGTTGGAAATTATTATACTAGTCTCTTATACAAATTGAAGGGACAAAGGATATACAACTATAGAGTCTTGAAAAATAGAAAACATCATCAAATTTAAAGTGCATTAAAATTGGTTCTAGCTTTCACAAATAGGAAGAAATAAGGTGAAAAATAGAAGTTGAACATTAGGGATTCAACTCAAAAGAAATCTAAAGAAAGCTAAGCACTTTATCAAAATTATAGTAAACTCAAAACACTAAGGAGATATAAGGAGTTCTACAAAATTTGATATTAGAAAACTTTTTATTAAATTTGATCTTATACTTAATACTAGGGAGACATAAGGCAAACAACCTCAAAGGATTAAAAATTAAAAAAAATCTACCAATAAATATTATTTCAAAAAGAACTGTGGAAAATATTATTAAATATACAAGATTCAAGGAGCCGAAATGGTTCAAATATATACTTGATTCTAGAAATTATAGTAGAGAAAATATAAGTAGAAGAGAAGAACCAATATGGCATAGAAATAGTTCTGAGAAATCGTAAGCTAATAATTCAACAAAAGTAGATTCTATAGAAAGAACTTCCAATAATGTGAGGAAATAAATTGATGACAAAATCAAGAACCATATGCAAAATATAGATAAGGGTATTGATCAAAGAATATCCTACAGACTTATGAAAGAATAACTTCAATTGTGCATAGATAGTTTGACCATTTCATCAAGGAAATAGATGAACTTGATTCTCCTAAGACCAATAACAAAGAAGTTAGGATATCTTCACAATGCACTTATTACAACAAATTTTGTCATGAGAACGAAAACTATTGGAGTTTCCATCCATGTAAATATTGTGGAGAAAAATCTCATTCATATTTATTTTGTTACTATAAAGACAAGTACTATAAAATATTTGAAGAAAACTGATATTCATATTAGATTATCTCTTTCAAGTTCTTATTTCAGAAGCATCTACTAACAATAAATTCAAGTTTGAAATTTTTGAAGAACAAGGAGACAGGTCATTCAAAGAATCAAAAGAAAGAAAATAAGATCAATTCTAATCCACTTATAACTAGAAAAGTTATAATATCTCTAGTTCATCAAGGATGCTTAGAAGACTTCAAGGACAAAGATCCTATCAAACACTTTGAAATATTGAAAAGCAATGGAATAAAGAAGACAAGGAAGGACAACATAAATACTGAAGCAGTAGAAGAAGAAGGATATGGTCAATCTAAAGACCATTCGAAAGATAAATACCATATTGAAGACTAAAGTATTCAATATCCAAATAATGTAAGACATGATGTTGGAATATATTACATTATTTAGTACATACCTATGTACCACCTTAGGTATATTATTATATTAGAAGAATTTCTTAGATTAAGGTTTGAGTAGTTACTCCATGCAAGTTTTTAAATGCACGAGTGTTAGAATGTGCAATGATGTAAATGTGCATGTAGTCCACATGTACATGAGTCATAGGATAGGTAGTTGAAGAGTCATGGGCCAAGGGATATATCTCCCTATATATATACCTTTGACATAGAGAGTAAGAGAGAGGAAGTATAGTGAGTTTAGTAGGTACAATGTAGATCATGTATTATTTATGGAGTGTTCATGTCCTCCATTATATGACATTGTGATATTTTCATGAGCTTTCATTAATGGCTATTTTCTAAGTTATTATAGAAGTTTCTGATATAGTTTTCCTGCATAATATATTGTCCATGTAATAGATATAGCATTGCTTGCTCATTTTAGATCTCGTGGTTGCATTTCCTTTAATATAGATCATCAAAAGCTAACAATATTTGCATAAAATTATCATTTTTCTTTAATACCACATACAATGTAAGTTCAATTATAACCACTTTTATATATAGGACATGATATCTCAAGATATTAATAGCACTTAATTTTAATTGCACAAATATTAAAAGAAAATAAATGATTTCAAACATACAATAATAAATTAACTTGTGTAGTTGCTTTATATGGTTTCAATAAGTCCAAGTATTAGAATACCATGAAATATCCATTTTTCCATTCTTGTGATGAAATATCAATTTTACCCATTCTTGTGAAGAAAATATGAAAAAAAAATTGTAAATATGTAAAGTAGATTTCTAAAAATATATTTAAAAATATATAGTTTCAAACAACATTTAAAAAAACAATTATTAAGCTTAACATATGTTTATTTCTTCAATTTCAATCCCAAAATCTGAATTACAACTTCTTTCACTCAAACAATACTTTTGAGTTGATTATAACCAATGCCTAACACCAAATATATAGATATCCTACATGATAATAATAGTAAGACATTTCTATATCTAGTTCCCTTTTTTTCTATCATTATTATATCTATTTTCTATTTTCATAGATATTATTGTAACATTGTTTCTCTTTCTTCTATTGCATGCATTTTTCTATAAGCATTATTTTTAACATGTTTTTTTATTTTTATATTAAATTAAGCATTACTTTTGACACTCCCCATTAATGCTTAATTTTCCTATTACTAATTCTATATGGAGTTAAACAAATTTTTCTCACGGTTACTATATCTAGTTCCCTTATGATAATAATAATATATTTCTATATGTGGTGCCCTTATATTTCTATCATTATTATATCCATTTTCTATTTTTAGAGATACTATTGTAACATTGTTTATCTTTCTTCTATACTCTAGATTGTCTATAGACTTTTCTTCTCCTTTAGGAAAGACATTTTGCATGCATTTTTTTATAAGCATTATTTTTAACATATTTTTTTATTTTTTTATTTTACATTAAGCATTACTTTTGACACTCCCCTTGAATGCTTAATTTTTCAATTCCTAATTCTCTATGGAGTTAAACAAATCTTTCTCATGGGAGTGCTTTTGTAAAAATGTTTGTCTATCTATTGTTTATCATATAAAATTGTAACTGTACTAGTCTTTTCTAAATGAAATCTTAAATGATGTGATGAAGAATATCTATGTGCCTTATTTTTCTAAAAACAAAATAGCATATTGTGCTACTTAAATGGAGCTCCTATTATCACAATTTCTAGTAGTGGAGAAATTATCTCTTGCTATAGACTGTCTAAATTTCTTGTAGTCATATTGCTTGACAACTTGTTGATATAGTTATTATATAATCATATTCTAGTGAGGAAATGGAAACTCTTTATTGCATATTTGAACTTCATACAATAAGACAATTACCAAAACTAAAGCAATATCCTAAAGTTGACTTTTGATCATCTACTAAACTAGTCTAATTTGAATTTGAATATCCAACTAGCTCCAAACTTTCAGTTGTTATGTGGTATATTATATAATACATTGTATATTTGATATATCAAATAATCTACTTTATTAATATCTAATGAGTTTCATGTGGACATGACATAAATTTAGAATCAAGACTTACTATAAAAGTGATATTTGACCTCTTATCTCTAAGATACATTAAACTACAAATAATCCTTTGAAACTATGCTCAATCAAGAATCCTACTCTCCTTTTCATTGCTCAAATTTTTACCTTATGCTATGGGGGTTGCCACCTCCTTATACTTGTCCATACATATATTGAAAAATAAATATATAATGTGATTGATATATCTTCATTCAAAAAAATAATGTAATAATCCAAGATTAGTCATCTCAAACTCATTTGTCATTAGCTTTTGGACTTATAATAAATCCATGTCATTGAAGATAACTATTAGATTCTTGCATATGAATCTCTAAAAGTTGTATTCAATCCATTTAATGATTTCTTCAATCTATAGCGATTTTTTTTTTTTTTTTTACTTCAAACCCTGTTGGTTGTTATGTATAAATTTCTTATTAAATGAATCCATTCAAGAATGTTCACTTAACATCCATTTGATAAATTTCCCACTTGTTGTGAGCTTCTAATGCTATCATTGTTCTTATTTTATTCAATCTAGAAATAGTTGTAAATATTTCTTCATAAGCCTAAGCCATTTGGCAACTAGCCTTGTCCTATGATTTTCTATTGTGTCATCACTCTTTTAATTGTTCCTGTATATCCACTTTAATCCTATCACTTCATTTTCCTTTGAAGCTGAAATAATTCCCAATTTGATTTCTTGTCAATGTCTCTCCCTCCATGGCATGACTTCTATGAGATGGAATTCAAATATAATCTCAGAGTCCACAAGCACAAGATTCCTCCTCCAAACATGTTTAGTAAAATAAATAATCAGTTGCCCAGTTGGTCTAAGGATAAAATCATCAACTGGTGGATTATGAGAGCCCATTGAGGAAATATCGAGTCATCCTATGGCTTGGTGATGGATGAGAAGTTTTTAGATATATATTATGAGCATTGTGACAAGTACCAACCAATTGCTTTCGCTAAGATTATGCCTCAAATATTTTAAATATCTGATAGCAAAGAGATTATGGCTGGAAAAGACCGACTAGTAGCTGAAAAAGCAACACTTGTAGAAGAAGAAAAATAGTTATCATTGAAAGAGCAAATTCAATGTAATAAGAAGAGTATGGGTGAGGCACTTAATTTTCCAAACATCTCCAAGAAGACAAGAACTAATGCAGTCTCTTCATCTAGCACAAACCCTCCTCCTACAGTTTTTTCCACACATGTCGGTATTTCAAAGATTATTCCTTTGGTCCTAGAAGAGTAGCTTGGCTAGAAGGTTGAGGTCATTAATATTAAGGAAGAGGTAGAGGAAAATAAGACCAAGAAAGAATCAATATCGCAACTACCTTCATCATCGGCTCAAATGGTGTTGGGACTCGTAGGTATGTTTTCCCTATATTCTTCCCTTGATCATGAGCATTTGGTGATTGTTGATTCCCATTCAATAGTTTCACTTCCATTTCATCCCCATATAGTATACCTTCCACTTAATATTTAATCCTCATTTCTCAGTCACCAATCACCAATGCTCCTTCTTTTATTCTCTTTCCTTCTATTTCTCTTTCTTTTAGTTCTTTTGTGTCCACATCCAACCCATTTTTGTGTCCATTTTCACTTCTTTCATCTTCCATTATAGTTATTTTTCCCACAGCTATAAGTACAATGACCCCTTCTCAAGTAAGTGTAACTATAGTTGAATCATATGTTTCTATTTTGTCAACCACTCCCATTTTTGTTTTCCTTTGTGAGCCAAACCCTTAGTAGGTTCTTTTTTTATTTTCCCCATTTCTTAAGTTACAGGTACTATCAGATTTAGATATAGAAGTTATGCTAGAGCACCTTGTTGCAAAAAATATCAATTGAGCCCGCAAAAGTTCATCATGTTGGCTAAAAAATCGTAAGCGAAAGGAGGCTCAAGCTCTAGCGAAAACATTAAAGAAGACCTCTTTTGACCCTGAAGCTATGGAGTCCCACACAGTGAAAATGATTCCATAGATTTAAAATCCCCAAGGAGATATGGCTTCAATAGACTATACTTATAAATTCATTATAGAGGACCTTACATAGATTTATGCTGCAAAAAATATGGGGAACATTCAAGTGGAGATGAGCTCAATCTACTTGCATGGCGAGCATTTCAAGAAAGAAATTTTTCAAAGTTGAAGCAAATATCACTGAGTTAGAAGATGCTCTCATTGAACATAACGTATAGTTGGAAACAATGAAATCAGAGGTAGAGCATTGACAGCAGAAGGCATATGGATTAGAGAAATAAATTGCAAGATATAGGCAAGTAGTCGAGGAACACCAAAAAGCTCGAGAAGAAGTAGAACAATAAGTACAAGCATTGTTCTCCCAACTCAAAAATTTACATAATCAGATGGCTAAAAAGGCATTACAATCAATGGGTTTCTCCAAGGATAAAATTAAGGAGGCTCACCGTCTTTTGATTGAAGACTGCACAAAATGGGCAGCAAAAGCACTCTTGGTTTTACTGTATATTCAAGAGGCTTGAATAATAATTATATTTGGTGAGGAATCATTACAATATGTTAAGGAGCACCTAGAATCAAAATTGGAGATGACACTAATTATTTAGTCGTTAGCTCATTCTGACCTTTTATGTAAACCCATGAGTTGGATGGACAAAGCTTGGTCTAAATATCAGATAACATTACATATTTAGTTTTCTAGATTAGATCTATCTAGAGAAAATTGTAAGTTGCTTGATATGTATGAGAAGGAGCATTGTATTTTGCTCATTTATTTTGAGGTTGTAGTTGATGCCGGATTCCCAAGTTTCACTAATGACCATGGGGATATTTTTCTGAAGTGAGAGTTAGAGGCAGCCTAGAGAGATTTCATAAAGGATACCTCAAAGATTGATAGTTGGACAAAACAAATTATAGAAGAGAAGATATTTTCGTTCATGAAGAAGCTCACCCACATTGAATCATCCTTGCTAGATCTGATCCAAAGATTCAATAACATCAACTTGGACTAGATCTAGACATTATGCTTCAATATTTATTTACTCCATTATCCTTTAATGCTTGATTTGGATTCTTGGGTTGAGGTGATTACAATATATGATACCACCAGGGCATATCTCAAGAAGCAAGAGGAACAGGCATAGGTGAAAAGAGAGCAATAGGAAGCTGCTAAATAAAATGAACCATATAATGTAGTAAGCGAAAGAGAGATTTAAGACCAATGGATAAATTTCAGGGGTCGATTGCATCCACACAAGTTGAATACCCTGTGAGCCACCAAAAGTGTTGGTAATTTTACCACACTAGAACGTTTTTGTAAAAACTTCCAAATATATACATAAATTTTGCATTCATGTTGGCCTCTTTAATATTTGATGTCTTTGCTTTTTTTTTTTGGCTCAATGCTTTTGCTAGTGAAAATAAATAAAGACATTTTCACCAAGATTTATGCATTTTTCAATGGTCAAAGTCAATTTTACCCTTTTCTTCAACAATATACCATTGTCACTTGGTTTTTAGTGAAAACAATGGTTGGGTCGGTATTTTTCGTCACATTTAAATTTTGTCAAATTTTACCTAAGTATGGAATGAATTTTGCAACAAAATCATCTTCCGGGCATTTTCGCCCCCAAACGCAGTGAAATCCTCTTTTTGCAGTTTTGCCAGCGAAACCCCCAATGCAGTGAAAATAACTTCTAGGTATTTTCGCTAGCAAACTCATTTTCTGGTATTTTTGCTAACAAAATCACTTCCAAGCAGTTTCTCCAATGAAATACCATTTTCGTCCCTTTTTACAATGAAATTCTATTTTCGCCCAATTTCTCAACGAACGAATTTTTTGGGTGAAACGCCTTTGCGAAAACATTTTGGGCATAAGGTTGAGCGAAATTCCATTTCAAAAGCAAAAATTGTTTCCTTTATGCTTTTAGTGCAGATCATTTTTTAAAAAGTGCAAGGACGGGTAAATTTAATTCTTTGGGTAAAGAAGCTGATATTTCCAGGATTATTGCTAAAGAATTGTTGATATTAAATGATTGATTCGCTTTGCCTTTGATTCTGGTATGATTTTGTTCATTTTCGATGCGCCATCCACTACGGTGGGTGCTCATTTTTTATACATCAACATGAAGATGAAAATTTTATCAACAATTCTTGTTAGGTTCCAAGGTGCTCTCCACTAAAGAAGGATCACTGCTTCCCAAGATGTTCGTTGATTTGTTCATTATTATCATCGAGGAGGAAATTTTTGTTGATCAATCTTTGATTGCTCAATATTTTATTTAATGTTTATTAAATTTTAGAGGTGAAATCCTCTATAAAAACAAAGAAACATGTTGTAAAAAAGGGAGGAGGAAAACTCTGTTAAAAAAAACTCTTTAAGTTTTAACTTTTATCTCAATTGAGAGATTTTAGACTCTAGTTCCTAGATCAGTCATGTAGTGAATATTTTCTACCTATTATTTCTTCTATATTCATTACCTTTTTTAGATAAGTTAAAATTATGTATTTGAATTTAATTTCTAATGAAGGAATAAATGTTGAAATGTTAACTAGAAATCATATTTGTGATCTATGATTGGTTCCTATATTCTTCTTTTTGATGAATGTTGGTTAGAACTTTATTTGATAATTTAGCTATTATTTCATTCCCCATTCTGTTTTTCTGGATTACAGCCATATTTCCCATCTCTTTATATTAATTTCTATCCCTAAGCTTTCCACCGATTATTAGATTAGTAAGAGAGCCAGCCCCATCTAGATATTGGCTCTAAGGACATCTCTTTCCTTTGGCCTTTCAATTTTGGTCGGGGCTAGGGCACATATATTTATACTTAGGCAGATTCATGACCAACACATCCTTACATTCCTTACTACATAGTTTTATTTCTTATATTTAGCTAAACTTAGGGCTATAACAACCTATTCATTACATATTAAAAAAAATAGAGGTCTTATTCATATCCTAATATTCCATGATATTAGGTCCGAGGTGTAGACCAATTGGTTCATCCAAACCCCATAAGGGGCGGAGGTCCAAGGTTCAAATCTCGTGCCTCATCGGATTGAACGCTTGTCCCTTTCCTAGTGCTTTTAGTGGCATAAAAGGTTTAAAATGATTGTGGCATGGTGGTTATAGGGGCATATTGTGCAAAGATCTGTGTGGCGGCTTCTAGGGCGAACAACACAGAATACTATGGCGGCCATAAAAGTTGGACAGCCTGCCCGGATTCGTTGCGGCTACCGATTCCACCATGTAAATTCAAAAAAAAAAATATATATATATATATTCCATGATATCATTTTATCATCATCAATTTTTTATTTTATTAATTGGCTTAGCCCCACTTCTTCTTAACACCAATTATACTTTTATTTAGATTCCCAAATTGATATTCCTTTAATTCTTATTTCCTTTTTGTCCATGCTTTGATGGCCTTCCTCTAATTTTTCCATTCCCAAAAACACTTTCATATTCATAAATCTCTTCTATTTTCCATATTGTTCATAGTGATACTTTATTCTAAAGATTTATGATGCCCTAAAGAATCTAAAATAAAAATAATATCCTCATTAATACATTTTTTTTATTTTATCCCAAAAACCCTAAAGTGCATGGATGATCCTATATAGTCATTACTTTATTATGTTATCATAGAAACCTAAATTTCCTTGGATATTCTCCAAATGATTTTATTTATTGTGCTACTCTTGAAACTCTAAAGTGTAATGGATACACTCTATACTCATTTTATTTATTGTAAGGATAATAATTTATGCTACTTGAGAAAAAAATATTGGATTAACCCTAATATACTTCAGCTTATTTGCTTTAAATTTTGTCTTCCCATCCTTATTTACTTTAAAATTTCCCTCCTCATCCTCCCTTACATTAAATTTTTCCTTCCCATCATCCTTTGCATTTTTAAATTCTATATTTAGACTAGTGTACTTCCTCATCCCTTTGTGTCATTTTTCTTTTAATGGTGGACTCAAGTGAATTATAATGGACTTTTTCATTTGATTATGCAAAGGGGTTTTTATCTCCACTTTATTTGGAGTGGGAATTCCTTAATTTGACCTAGCTTCTACTATGATATGATCTCCTTATATTATATGAAATTTTTCCTCACTTCTAAAATTTTCATCTCTTGCTCTATCATTTTCACTTTGTAATCTCCTGCCATGTGCCTAGTTTCATGACATTTGTGACATCAAAATGCAATATTTTCATAATCCATTTATGGATCCCATTATCTTGATCTAGATCTAATATTTAATGGACTATAGTAATATTTTTCAAATATACATGGCAACACATATTTGAGTGTATACAACATGCCTTCTCTCCTTAGTAGTTGGTCCCTCCTAGATGAACATGCCTAGAGTATTGAAAATTTCTTAAAAAACCTCTTATTGATTAGTTTCTAAGGATGTCTAAAAATTATAATACACATTGAAAGCATTTTAATAGTATCTATATCCATAGAAAAATTCTCACTCCATGGTCTTAAATATAATTCATATTTTCCCCTAAACCAAGGGCCTCCATCGATTATTTTATCCTTTATTTTTAAATAATAGAAGATAAGGAGGAAAAAAATTGAAATAAAAATCAATGTGCATTTTTAATTTCAATCCCCCTTCCACTTGATCCAATTTTGAAATTTAAAAAACTAGCTACTATCCATGGAACTTACATATTAACCCTCTAAAATTAAGAACCATTATGTCATACTCAATTAGCTCATCCTTGATAATTACTTCTAGTGTATTAACTACTACATAGATAGGTTTTGTCATATATTTTATCTTCCTCCTAATGCTAATGAGGGAATCCATACTTCTAACTAGGACATCCTTACAACTAACTAGAGCACTCTTACTTCCTATAAGGACTTTCAAAAATAACTTTTTTTCCATGTTACTTGGATTTTCTTCACATAAATCCTTTAGTTTTTTAGTTTTTCCATAATATGGAACAATAAGAAGTAGTATTTACTTCTTGATCACACTTTGCTTCTTACTTACTACTTATTTTTCACACCTCATCCTCATTAGCTCCTATCTTGCAGTTGCTCCTTTCTACATAACATTAGGTGTAAAATATTATCTAAACTTAGCAAAATTTGGTTAAAGCATTATAGCATAAGATGACATACTTAAATATATATACATGATGATTACTCATTGGTTTACACATGATCATATTATACAATTTTTTCCTTCGATGTTAAGTTCCTATTACATAGTTTCAAAAACCCCCATAATCTAAACTAAGGATCTAAGGAGGGAATAAATTTATGATAATTACATCTTCCCTTCTTAATAAAATATTTTAATGGTCATTTTAATATTTTATGAAGAGGACCCATTTGAATATCCCTTTTTATTCAAAGTACTACATCCTATCTTCCTAAATATTGCTTCAAATTATTGTAATATCATTAAGCATTTTTCAATAGGATGTACTTCTCTTTATATATCCACAAGAGGTATTTTAATTATTTTTTTCCTTTGACTTACCTTCAAGAGTTTGATACTTAGTATTTTCTAACTTGTATTTCTTTGCATAAGATAATGCCTAGGAGAAAACACCATAATTTTACATAAAAACCTAAAAATAAATCCAAAAATAAAAGAGATCATCTAGTGTTAAAAGGAATATTTAGTTTATATACATAGAATCAACACAAACCACTACTTAAAAAATTTTAAAGATAAAAGAAAGGTCAAAAGAATATTTTTCACACATTTTTTATCATCATATTTTTCTCCTAAATATGTAATGTCTATGGTTAAATCCATTAATAATGAAATATAATCCTCAGTATTATTGGAATATAATAACTTAAGGGAAGAGAGCTTTGAATTCAATCGATTGAACATTATGGCATTAACCTTTGAAGTAAATTATTACTTGGTCCAAGCCTTTGTTGGACCACTTTCCTCTCTAATATACAAAATAATGACAAAGTTTACCAATTTCTAAAACTATATTTATGGTCTCCCCTTTCTTATGAGCATGATCATTTTATTTAAGAATATTTATTTTTTTCTTCCTTAAATATACACTAAATATTCTTAGATATCAATAATCTAGTCATTTTGGTTGATCGTACTATAGTTTTACTTATTCAAAAAGTATCTTATGCTAAAGAATATCCAAAAGCACTCTTAACTCTATAACATATCTTTCACCAATGAGAAGATATCAAAAGAATATATGATATAAAAAATATCAAAATTTATTTTGTATATGGCATTTGAAATTTTTGTCCTCTTAAACCTTATAAAAATATATAACACCACTTTTCATGTAGTAAAGAGGTAAAATTCACCATAATAACATCATCTATATTCCACCATGCAAACTGAGAAGATCATGGTCTTCCACTTGGTTAGTTATGATATGTTTCCTTTATTACCATAAAAAATTAATTGTATAACTTTAAAATAAATATCCACAATGACCTCAATACCATTAATGAATTTAATGTATAATTAAAAGCGGTAGTATTTGAACCCACGTTTCTTAGGCGATGGGCCTTCGAAGCTAGACAAGCTATCTAGCTACGCATGTCCCTTTGTTAGGAATCAAAAATTAATAACATTATATGATAATATAGTACCTTCATAACATTTATAAATAATGCATTCTAGGATGTGACAATAATTGTATTATCATCCATGCTTATCATAATACTATGGCACTATCTCCTATAGCCAATAATGCATATACATTGGTTATATATGAGTTTTCTTTTCCATGACAAAAACATATTATAATTCTGGAAATGAAAACTTATGTCTTTCAAGAGGAATAACAATATGGGGTATTATTTAAACATGTGACCCCTCTATGTAATGAACTAGATTCATCCCATGTTATCCAAGAGTATTATACCTTCTAAATAAGGCAAAAGGACTTCTCCACCTTAAACAAGAGGAGATATCTCAAAGCAATAAATAGAATCAATATAACATGTAGCAAAAAATACCTAAAATTGACCTAATGAATGGAACTAGGGAATGTTAACATTTAAATAACCCATAAATATTGTTCTCACTAGGGTGTGATGATAATGAGTGAAGAAAAACACCATATAATATTGTTGTTATCATTTTATCTATTGTCCCAATGAGCATCATTAACTACTCAAAGCACAAAATATTTAGGGTCAAACTCATACCTTGTACTAAAAAGAATCCAAAAAAAGACTAAATATGTCATCATCCTAAAACACATGGATATGGGTGGTTCAACCTTGGATAAATCAAAATTTCCCATACCCCCATTTTAATATTCTATATTCATGCATACAAAGAATAAACTTAAGGAAAAAGAGAGAAAAAACAAAATTTAAATCTCACCCCCATAGTATTGTAATTCTTGGATGACTTGCCATGAACTTAGTTGATCCTTTGTTTATCCTTTATATCAAAATGGTACATAAAGTAACAAAAGGTAATTCACCTTTATCATTGGAATAAAAATAAATTACTATGATAGAGATTTCTCTATGACTAATAGATAATACTTTATATCTACTCTAATACCAAGTTGAATATTATATTACATTAAAATAAATAAACTAGAGAGATATGGTGTAAAAAAATAAAGTTTTAATTTTACCTCCATAGAATTGTAAATCTTATATTACTTGTCATGAACCTAGTTGATCCTTCCTTTATCCTTTACATCAAAATGGCACATGAAATAATAAAAGGTAATTCACCTTTATCATTAGAAGAAGAACAAAATACAATGATAGATATATCTCTATGACTAATGGATAATCTTCTATATCTACTCTAATACCATGTTGGATATTACCTTACTTTGAAATGAATAAAGTTGAGAGAGAGAGGGTAGAACAATAATTTTTCAATTTTACTTCATAGTATTGTAATTCTTGGATTACTTGCCATGAATTTAGTTGATCCTTCATTTACCCTTTATATAACATGAAGTAATAAAAGGTAATTCAAAATTTTCATTAAAGGAAGAACAAGAATCTATGGTAGAGATATCCCTATGACTAATGGATAATGCTCTATATCTACTCTAATACCATGTTGGATATTAAATTACTTTGAAATAAATGGATTTAATACAATAAAGTCATATATAAATCAAATGAATATAATAGTGATACATGAGAGACAAAGGTTACACATCCACATGTTGTAGGTGAGTTGGAGAGAGTAGAGAAATCCTCCAAGGGAGGTCCATAGTTTGAATCTCCACCCTACCAAAAGCACATTGGGTACCCAAAATCTAGTTGATAATATTGGTGCAGTCAGTGTCGAGTGTGACTCCTAGGTAATTTTAATGGTGTAGAACCCTGTAGTCATGGTTTCTCATACCAAGGCGGTCCTGCAAGGGATTTTTTGCTAAATTAAAAAAAAAAAGATAAATATTACACATAGACACCTATAGAAATGGTCATACTACACTGGAATGAATAGGGTATATTATGTGTCTAATACTTTAATATTCAGTTACAAGATACTTAACCCTTTCTAATATCACAATAGACATAAATAGTTAGTAAATATTAACCACAACAAGGTAAAACCACAGGACCATGGGCTAAACAAAAAAAAAATCTAAAATATTATACGATAAATTTTGATATGATTAATGATAGTTATATAATACAATGTTAGTCGTAGCTAATAATATCATATTACATACTTTCAATAATTAAGCTTAACTATAATGGTGTTTACAAAGGAAACTCTTTGCCCTTGGAAATTTGGAAAAAATTGTGTTTTCCATAATAATGAAAGAAAATTTTTCCTTACTAACACAAAATTATATACAATTTTAGTGAGCAACTATGCGAAAACTAAGGGTATCCTAACAAGGATTCCTAGGTTGCTATCAAAAAAGAATAGAGATATATTTCAATTAAGGTAGATTCACATATATTATTACTAATATTATGAATAGAAATAGATGTGAACATTGACCTAATGATATCATTATTTTGATGATTATTAAAAAATAATGAAAAATATTTTTAAATTGAAAATATATATAAAGAATAAAATAGACTTATCCAAAAATAATGTTAATATTTTTTTTGGTAGGTAAAATTGCTTAAGTGTGGGGTTTAAATGGGCACCAATCCCAAGTACATAAACCGGTAGCTAAAACAAATCGTAAGATGACATAGGCCTACACATTGGCCAACTACAACCTGAATGAAAAGGACTAAACAGTAGTAAAGAAGGCTAAGTGGATGTCTTACATCAAAAACACAAAATACAGCCTGAGCAATACCCACGCAAGGTTTTCTTAAGATAATTAACTACTTGTAAACCTTGTAAAGGAGCTATAACAAAAATCCATGTAGGGGATGCTCGCAAAAGATCATAAAAAACTATAATATATACCTAAATAGGAAGAAACATAGTTATCAAAAAGTCCCACACAGGGGTAATAAAGAACTTAGAAATAGTAATAGCAAGCCCTGGAGCTCAGGTTCCCAGTTATGATAATCTCTTCACACCACTCACCCTTTCATCGAAATTTCTATCACCTCGACCATCAACTTAACAGTAACTCTAAAATGGAGGTTACACACAACATAACCATTATTCCACAAATTGATAAAGGCTTTAGTGATATCTTTCTTAGCCCCTTTGAACTTGTTGAGGAAATTAATGATACCATGATCTTCCAGAAAGGTCTGAGACAAGGGATCAAGCTGAAGGCTAGATGGCTCAAGCAGGGCCATTTTGGTAAGATTGAGGAAAAATAAAGACCACAAAAACCAGAAACTACGCTTCTTACTGCCTAGGACACACAATAGCGAACAAAATTAAACGATAATGGATTGACATAAACCAAGGTTATAAATATAGAAATTTTTGGCATAATAAACGACCTTTCTAGAAGCTGAGTTGGAGTGATTGGTGGACCACTTAGTAATTCTCCATAAGGAATAGACACTGGAAAATACAGACATGACACAAGACATACTACACAAAGGATAGGACTGGGATAAGATTGGGAGTGCCAATTGACTAAAAAAATGACTCAAAATTTGTAAGACGTAAAAAAGAGGATCTCAAAACTTTACGCATATTGACCTTGTTTAAAAACATCCAATTACACTTCCTAGACCTACTAAGGGACTTGACATGCTGGGAGAAGACCACCACGAGATAAATCCACTGATAAGGCCTACCTTGGAACATAGCATACTTCATAGAAAGGAAATGGAAGAACCAACCACCAGTACTAATAGCAATACTTCATAAAATGTTTTCCATAAGAATTGGAACCAAAGAAACAAATCATGCTAAAAAAGCTAGAATCATCATTGGAGATGTTGACCTGCCAAAACATATGACCATATATTTCAAACCAAATCATTATCAGTAGCATTTAAAACTTCTTGGGGAAAGCTTTCTTTCCAAATGGATAGTGATTTATGGATAACTCCTCAATTGGCAAGAATATCTACAAGCCTATTAGCTTCACGGTACACATGATTGATAGAGATATCATTAAAATTTTGGGATAGCTTCTTAGCTTCCTAAACAATGGTTCTGACATTCTAAGAGGACACCCTATTATTTTTTAGAGCATTTATAATATTCAAAGAATCTCTCTCAATAAAATGGTTATATTTATAACACTTAAGAAGATCTAGCCCTCTCCACAGTGCACGACCTTCAAAAAAATAATTAGTTTGATACCCTAAATAATTAGCATAAGTTATAATAACTTGACCATTGTGATCTCTGACAAGACCACCTGCACCTGCATCCCTTGGATTTCCTTTGCAGGCACCATAAAAGTTAAGTTCTAGCCACTCACTTGGGGGAGAAATCCAATGGGTACCCAATTTGGGATGGGGGGCTGGAAAACTAGAACTGGAGTTGTAGGGAATTTTTAAGAATGAGAATAGAATAAACTCCAATATAGAATTAGGATATTTCGGACAAGGGAAGAGCTGGGAATTTTTGATAGTAAAGGCAATAGCTTTATTGGCAATAGAGATGGGATCCTTAGAGGAGGAAGAAAAAATCCTATTGATTCTTTCAAGCCATAATGATAATATTTTTATGTTGAATTCAATTTTTAAAAATTAAATATTTGAGTTGGGTATCTTACTTTCAATTAAATTAATACTCAACTTGATCAAGAAAAAATAACATCTTGAGAAGAAGATATAAGAAATGACATTGATAAAAATAAAGGATAAAAATGTATCATAATAACTATGCTTGGATATGATTTGTTTGCCATAGTAGCATATATAATATCTTGATACATTAATGAGAATATCCCTAATGAAACCTATATTTAACTTATTAAAAATATAAAATATATATTTTAATGAATTAAAAACAAACAAATATTTGTAATGGGTTATATAGGATTGAAATGCACCCCACCCATATTACATCATTATCACATTGTGGTATTTCAATAGCTTGGTAATTATGCATATCAATATTCCATCCTAAGTCACCTCATTAAATATAAAAAAATTTAACTACTTGAACTTATGCCAATTGATAAATATATTTTATTTTAATATAACAAAATTATTTAATTCAATCATAGCATAATAAACAACAAATATCAAGATGTGGTTGATCTTAATGCCACTAATATATTTATGTCAAAAATAAATATAACTAAGGATCAAAATTAAACCTTTCGCAACTTTTCAAATGATATTTTTCCCTTTAAAGAAGGGTGAGATAAAAATTTCTTAATAAAAAAGTCCAGTTTTAGATTTTATTGTTCACCAAAGGGAGCAATTCAACTTTTCATTTAAATGATAACTTAATACTATACCTATAAAAAACAAATACATTTAATAAATTAATATTATTGATATAGAAAAAATAGAAAGAATAGAATTTTGAATATTTACTTATTTTCAAATATATATACCAAGAATATTGTTGTAATATGAATATGTACAAGGTGACGTGTATATAATTATTATTTTTTAATATGCTTGAGTGGTGAGTTGGTTGATCATGGTGGGGAAATTAACAAAGGGTGTTGGTTGTGGCTCTCACTCCCTCCTATGGATACATAAAATACCCTTTTCTCACTGCTTGTGGTTGGGGGTTTAACGATTTTTTTGGTGCCCACCTTAAACCAAAGTTTTAGTCTGCATTTGTAGTGCAAGTGGAGAAGGTAAGCCTGGCCCCGTTGAATGGTAGGTCTGTGGTTTGAACCTCTGTGATGCAAAGGAGGACACAAAAAACCTCTTGTAGCTTCCTTCTACATAGTGGTATACCTGGATGGGACGGCACTACCAGCCACCTAAGAGTGGCTCTGGAGATTTGTTTCTAACCTAAAATTTTAGTCCTCAAGGGCTAGGTGGATTGGTAATTATTTGTCTTTTCAGGCACTTACCAAGAAGAGACCTAGGTTCAAACCTCGGGGGTATACATGTTGCAAAGGTAGTAGTCTGATATGAATCCTCTAAGTGCATGCTAGACTAATGACAACAATATAAATCTCAAGGGACCGATGGTCCCCACATGTCGGGTCAACAATAATGAGGTGGTATTGGCTTGTTGGAAGCAACCCCTATGGTTTGAACCATGCACTTGGTATTTACTAAAAACTGTGTGGATGTAACCAACTCCTCTATGTACTAAAAACAACTTTATTGTAGTAGACTATAGTCATGACATCAATGAGTGGAACCCAATTTCATATAACCAATCAAAGATATTATCATATATTTTACATTTACAATTGATTAATTATTAGTTAAAGGTTTTCTTAATATTGAGCTTATCTACTATAAAGTTGAAACTTTAATTTAATTGATCTTTATTCAATTTATTTTAAATATATTTATATTAAGTAATTTTTATATAAGAATATACATAATTATACTAATAAGTAATTTTAATACATAACTTTAAACAACTAAATACTTTAATTAAAATTATAATTTATCAAGTGGATGTTCAATATATAAAAAAATTTGTTCAATGGATTTGGGGTAAGTTATGGGAAGTAAACAATACCACACCATAAGAACTTTTTCTAATCCCATAGATAATACATCATAGAAGTCAAGGATACTTGAATGTAGTGACTAATCTAATGGTAATGTATAGACCTAAGATGAAGTGGCCTTAAATCTAACTTTAAGTGTAACTTTATTATTGATCCAAACTCATTTTCATGCTCTTTGCAAATCTTACCATAATCTTAAACTTATGTTTTAACTCTACATCATTGAGTTATATATATTCTATGATTTTCAACATATCCAACCATTTTGATAAAAAATAATCAAGATAAATGGTTGAGTGCCCAAGGTTCCAATATTATGAGTGAGGCATATTAAAGAGCCATGGGGAAACCTAAATATAAGGGGTAAACTTATGATTGTAGGTAAACCTAGATAATGTAAGCATAATGGAAATCCAATCCCACCTTCATGCTATCTATAAGCTTTATTTCAATGTTAATTTTTAAATTGTAGAATATTTAAAGAGCCAATTCAAGTATTGATATAGTATGAGTAGTGAATACTTGACCTTTAAGTGAGTTGTCTTAACCTCATCATAAAACCAATTATATGATAACTTAATTAAAAACATATTAAAAAGATAATGTGTAAGTTTTATTTTAGTTTTTCATAGGGATATTTTTGTCAATCCTCAATTGTAAGTAAACCTAGATTCAATTGTAAGCATAATGAAAATTTAATCTCACCCTAATACTATCTATAAGCTTTATTTCAATGTTAATTTTTAAATTGTATAATATTTAAAGAACCAATTCAAGTCTTGATATAGTATGAGTAGTGAATACTTGACCCTTAATAGATTTGTCTTAACCTCATCATAAAATCAAATATCTGATAACTTAATTAAAAATATATTAAAAAGATAACGTGTAAGCTTTATTTTAGTTTTTCATAAGAAGGACATCTTTGTAAATCCTCCATTTGAAGGGTGTAATAAAATCATGATTTTTAAATAAAAAATAAAAATATCCCTTCAATTTTGAACCTTGAGTACAACTATAATGGAGGTAAAAATGAAGACTTGGGTACTCTATGTAGAAAGTAAAATGTTTAAGTCTAAATTTTTGTATGGTTCTATGTGTAGGAGTTAAAAGCATAAAGTTCCATATGACTTTTGAATGTATGAGCTTGCTTAAAAATAAGACTTCAAAACTCTAAATAGAAGGTTCAAGTTTTGAATCCAATGGGGCAAAGTTGTATACCATACTTCATTAATCAAAATTTGGTTGGATAAATATGTATTGAATAAATAACATCCTTTACAAAGGTTTTCTCATATGAGCTATAGTTTCATAGAAATTAAAAACTATTTTACCTTTTTCACCTTTTAATAATTTCTAAAACTTCACATTCTCTTATAATCGTACAACTATGCAATTTTGTCTAACAATTTCCAATGTTTCAAAAACTATGACCTTTATGTCTTTTATTTAAATTAGATAGTTACCTTGATTGTATGACCTTTTTTAGTAATTTCTAAAACCTCAAACTTATTACCTTCGTTATGAATTTTGTTGCCTTGATTGTGAATTCTCGTACAAATGTACAACTATGCAATTTTGCTTGACAATTTTCAAAGCTTCACGGACTATGACCTTCATGACTTTCATATTAATGAGATAATTACCTTATTGAACTAAATTGTTTTATGAGTAATTACATTTTCACCTTGTTCAATTGCAAAACACTATAATGCATTTTACACCTTTCTAAAAATATTAAAAATATATAAAATTTTATCAAATGACATTAACTCAATCGGTTATTTCTTTAACTTTCAATAAGATTATTGCAAAACTATACATGTATAGTTGTCATATTAGTGTAATACTGCTATGTATTCATGATGTGATATAGATCGAGCCTATTTTAATTTTATATAACCAATTAAAAATATATTACAAAATTTCTTTAAAACAAATCATAAAATAACCATAATAATATTTTCATAATAAATTTTAAAGATTAAAATAAACAATTGTTAACCTTTTTAAATCTAAACATAATTTTTGTGCACCATTAATAACCTCATAAACGTTTTATTAAAAACATAGAATATTCATATTTTTTAAATAATTATAAAATGATTTCTTTTCACCTCGTTGGTAGATCATTTCTGGAAGGATCTAAATTGATCAAGCAACAATGGCCATAGAAAAGTGGACGTGGTATCCATCGTAGGTTCATACTCATCGAAATTCATAGAGTAAATAAGGATTAGGTTCATTCAACATATCAATCTATTAAGAGAAAGAAATATCACATGATAAAATAACACTTTCCACAGCTCAAATCTTTTAATTCATGTTCTTAAATCCCATTTCCAGACAGTCTCTAAATACAAAGGCACATACATCCACACCCTTGCTTTGCGTATAGAAGTTAAACCCTAAGCCTGAGAGGCATCTACATTCCATAAATTTTGTATCATTTTTATAATACATTGAATGCTCACCGTCCCGTACAGCAGGGCGCCAACTAAATATTAATGTCAGATGACTATTATCTAATCGTGTACTGCGAGGTAATATAACTAATCTGTAAGAAACCAGTAGAACTCCGAGTCTTTTCTTTCTCTCGAATTCTGGGGATCCTCATTCATTGTTTCAGTTATAAATAGTGAGAACACGACTCTAGTTGCAATGCTAAGCTCAGTTTGTAGTGTCAAATTACAGAGAGATCAATGGGGGAGGAAACGAAGAAGGAAAGGGTGATATTGGTGGGCATGGACGGTAGTGAGGAAAGCATGCGAGCTCTGCAGTGGGCTCTTCTGCACATCTCCACACCTCAGGACAGATTGATTGTTCTCTATGCCCAGAGACCTGCAACCCATTATCTCAAAGCTCTAGGCCCAGGTCTCTGAATTTCTCTGTTTATATGAAAGTTAAGTCATTTTTTCTCCTGCCTTCGCCAGTGGATGTCATTTTTTTTCTGTTGTGCTGATTAGAATGTTTTTCTTTATGCGTGGACAGCTTATTTGTTGCCTCCAGACACGCTCAGGGTATTCGAATCGGACATCAAGAGGTCTACAGAGAAGGTTTTTAAGAGAGCAGTGGAAGCGTGCAAAGAGAAAAATGTGAGTCCCTTATGAAATTTGGGTTACATTTGGTTCATATACTGTTCAAAGATTGTGTGAAATTCCTTCAACTTTCGGTGGTCTTTTGCGTTTTGTTTTTTGAATTATCCTACAAATACAGGGTTGGAGTTGGTCGACGTTATCATCTTTTGCCTGCAATTTTCCTTTGCTTGGAGTTTTCATGCGTCTTTTGTATCTGATATTGTTTCTTTTAGCTATTAGAGTGGGAATTTTATGCACCGTTCTGGTGGTATTGCAGGTGGTTTCGGAGAGAGAGGCCATGAGAGGAGATGCGAGGAATGTCATCTGTGAGGCCGTCAAAATGTATAACCCTGATATGCTGGTGTTGGGAAGTCACGGACACGGACCCATTAAGAGGTATTCTAATTTTGTTGGTCCTTTTTTTTTCCTATAATTTTTTATACCAGCTGGGTCTCGACTAATTTTGAAGTTTGAAAGGGTCATCTTGTGAATTTGGTTATTGATGTGGATGTTGTAATATACAGGGCGTTTCTTGGAAGTGTGAGTGACTATTGCGTTCGCCATGTTCAGTGTCCTGTTATCGTTGTGAAGAATGGCAAAAATGATGGGAGGAATAATGGGAGAAACAACGCTGCTCACTGATACCATCCAACAATTTTTTTGAATTATTTTCAATTAGGTTTCCATGTAGTATTTTTAGATTAGCACTCATTTTGTAGCTCAAATCATGTAGTTTTGGTTCTACATGCATTTATAGAGAAGATCCCAGCGGCTTATGTGTTCACGATATATTTTTTTTTTTCCTATATTCTAGGACCCTGTGTATCAAACTTATGCTAGTTTTTGTATGGATGCCCTTCAAGTTTTTGCCTAATCCTCCATGGTTTGATGGAAGAAAGTAAGCTCAGCTTTTGATAATCTGAGTTTTTCTTTCCTTTTTGAATAATAACGTAGATTAAGAATAGCATTGCTATTTTTATCCTTATCTACTAACTCAATTTTGGAATTCTGTTAAAACGGATCAAAATCCTATGTTCTTTGTTATGATCGATAAGCTACCAACTACTATGGGAATTGACAACTTTCAATTCTATAAGGTGTTCCTTTTCCTATCAATTGTTATCAAATTCATTAGGCTTTAACAACGAGATACTACGGTTGTATTAGGTAATGTCCAAACTAGTGTCATGGTGAGAATGAACTATTAGTGAAGGGATAATTATCCTATTAAACTACCCACAATTTCGTCTCTAGCAACCAAATCAACTATTCTATGTTAAATTATTTGTTCGCTTGATTTATGTACCTCATTCCTCATCAAGAATAATTGGTGTATAAACATATTTTGTTTTTCCTCTGTTATCTTTAGACCTTCTCTTTTGAATTCCTTAATGTTACTAAAAACTTCTATTATTTCTTGGCATCTTGACAAGTTAGCATTAGAAAATGGAAGAAGTGCTTTCCAGTTATAGTTTTATGTTGGTTTTTGTTAGAAGATAAGATCTTCATTAAAAATTGTTAGTTTGTTGCATAGCTATTATTTTCATTTATTCATTTGAATCAAACAATGGATTTAATAAAAAGATAACCTTTATTATATTTTTATGTAAATTCATTTATTAACCATAACAGTTATTATTATTAAAGGTTAAACATATTTTACTTAAGAAATATTATATTTGAAATGACATAATAAATTTTTGTTTTGAAAATATAAAGAGATTTACAAAGGAAATTCCTAAGAATCATTTTACCTTCTTGAATTTTGCAATAATCACTTTCAAGATTATAGCATTCATTAAGCACAACTACAATAAACATGAAAGTTACCTTGCCTTGAATATTAAAAAAAAAATGTTTCATTTTCCAAATTCTATTATCATCATCCTATATGTATTAAATTTCTTAATGTAACATTCATCTTCAACAAAGCAAGAGACCACAAGTTCATTTCTATTCAGCATTAAAAACAAGTATTCTTACCTTACATGAATTCCAAAATAGATTGATAAATAAATAGTCATTAGTTAGTGCAAATTTGGCATACCTATTATTTAAATATAGAGCCTTTATGTATCTCATATTCTCTCTACATGTTGTATCGCATCTTAATCATCAATGATAAATGCAACTTTCCCAATATTATACTCAAATAAAAAGTTTCTATAGAAACTTGAAGCTTCAATAGGTTCACCCATAATCTTTGAAGAAATTGTTAACATAAAAATTGTCATGAACACTTAATAATAGATCTATCAATTTATAATTGCTTTGGTGCCAAAGGTATCACGTTAGAACCACTAAAATCAATGTAAAATGGTATTTATGCTACTTTTAAAAGGCTCTATTTTAAAAAAAATTAAATAAATAGATAATAAGTGTAATAAAAATAGTAGTGAAAAAGGTAATTGTAAAATATTACGTAAATTTACCTAAATTTTTTGTATAGATAATTCTTTGAAAAGAGTTGTTATACACACTTTACACCTTCTATAAAGGTAGAATCAAGGGCTAAACTACCTCTACCATTAATCTTTCTCATTTTGCACACAAACCACAACAACCTTTCTTAGACTCTTGAATGGACTATTAGCAATTTAAAAATAATGATCATTGCTTTATTTAGAATTATTTGTATGTATATTCATAAATAACAAAAAATATAATATATGATATCTCTTATAGATTTGATTTCTAAATTGTTAAACAATATTCTATATTCCTAGTTTAGACCGTAAATGTAAATTCTAAATATAAATAGATGTTTGAGCATACAAAAGTTTGAGAATAATCACATTTTTAAACTTTGGCATCTTTTATAAAGGTGTTTTTCTAAATCATTAAACGTTCCAGCTAAATTTAAATTCGTGAGGAATGAGGCCATAGAAATAAATTGTTTATATTCCTTTTGTAAAATAGGTCATCTTCCTCTTCATAAAACTTGTAATATAAAAGGATATTTTTGTGTGTTTAATAATTTTTTTATATTCAAATTGGAGGGCATTTTTGACCACCTAAGAGCGGCTCTAGAGGTTTCTCTCTACCCAAGAGTTTAGTCTAGGGGGACAGTGCAATGGTTCAGGATTTGGATCTTCTTTGAGAGGTCCAAAGTTCAAACCACGACATATGTGTATGGTTGTGCATGTGTGTATGGTTGTGTGTTAAATTCCCTATTGATAATATCAACTCTCCCCCTTATGAGACATCACAATAATATGGGGATGCCCAACCCTGAGCATTAGTCATAGGTATTTCTCACACTAACCAAATCCATATATATATATATATATATATATATATATATATATATATTTCCCTTTGAGAATCACAAATGTAAAATTCAATTTGATGATTCAAACTTTATATTCTAGATATTTATTGGGATTTTTGCTAATATCTTAGTCTCTAGCAACATGGTTACTTTCCAAAAGGGGAATAACCTATAAATAGTTCATCAACTATAAACATTGTAGAAGTCACTTTATATTCTTAAAAAAAAACTTTTTTAATGTGTATTAAAAAATATAAAATAGATGAAGTGGAACTAGTTCAACTAATTATGTTCCTCAACTTTCTAGGAGGATACCCAGGTTCAAATCTTGCCAAGTTGTAATGCCACCATATGGTTATGATGTAATATGATTGAGGCTCATTTCAATCCTAGATAAATAATTTAAAAATAAATATAAAATAGAATAGAATTTTTTTACATATATGAGATCAAAACATTGTAGAGATACTAAATCTATTTATTAAATAAAATATATTATCTTACTTGTTCCTTTAAATCATTGTTTCTTTAAACAATTTAGGCCTAGGATCCTCTATTAATATATCAACATAAATATATTGAATATTATTATAAGCTTTGTATTTCAATATAATTTGTTTTATTATTTTCACTATCCCTAAAGTGCAACACTTGCATATTCTCTCTTCTCACTTCTCTTTAGGTCTTTTCAACATACCCCATCACATTTGAGTTGATTTTAAATAGCCCTTAGTTGGGCTATAAGAATCGTTTCTCAACATTTAATATTTTTATGTATAAATAATTTTTGGTGATGCTCATATATGTGGTTGAACTCAACAAGGTAGTGCACCTTCTTTTTACCTAGCTCCTAAATACAAACTACTACTCTAAATAGTTTCCTTACATATACTTTTATATCATTATTATTTTTTGTATATTTTATTAATAAAATACCCTACTTATTCATCCATTTGATATTTTATTTTATTTAGGTGTTATTTTTCTATAGCTTATCTATATTTATAATATTAATCCACTTATTTACATGTATAGAAAAATATTAATCATTGTGGCTATCTCTATAGGAAAAGTAAACTTTTGTATTAGGAGTATTTCATATGGAACCTAAGATTTTATTTCAAAGTTTCTTATTATCAAACTATTTTTTAGCTTGTATATTTTCCTCTATTTTAATATAAATATACTCTTGGCCTATACTTCACTTCCATAAAGCACCATTAGCATTAGGAAAAATCTAAAAAAATACTCACATGATTTTCCAATCTCACAATCTTGCCTGCCAACATTTATTCTATAATAAAAGTGCTCTCCAAGATTCTTGTATTGTGTTATCTAAGTCTATTATTAGCATATATAACAAGATACTTGTATTGTGTTACTTCTTATAGGAGGACCTTTCAAATTTAAATTTAAATTCTTTTCTTTTCTTTTGGTTAGTGAAAACTATTATCTTGGTTTTGTTATTATTTATTTACATGTAAAATTCTTTTAATTAAATTAAATGCTCTATTAACCCTTATGCTATCATTAAAATGAGATCATCTAATAAAAAAGTAACTTCACAACATAATTAGGTAGTTAAATACCATTTCCTCCACTTACATTTAACGAATATTCTATTTTATCAACATAAATAACATAATTTATAGATAATGGACACTATTATTTAACTCCTATATCACTTTCAAAGCATTTTCATAGATATTATTCCACTTTAATTTTTTCTCAAACCTCTTTATGTAATCCATACACAATTACCCTGTTCTTTTTTGCTAAATTTAAATCTTCAACCTTACTATAAATTTTTCTTCTACACATTATGATAAAGGCATTCTTGAAGTCAATTAAACAACATAATACATCCTCTTTTACATATAATATTTTTTTATTATATATTTCAATATGATATAATGATCTATTATTGAGATTTTGGCCTAAAAGTTACTTCTCCTTTTACCTTATTTTCTTGTTCTTCTACCCACTTGTTGATTTAATGTGCACTATTGAAAAGCTTTACAAATAGAGGATTATTCTTTTAAAATTAATGTGCACTATGCCTTCTATATTGACACTTGTCACCTTCTCTTGACACTTGTCACCTTTTCATATAGGCCTTCTACCTATATATTGTAACTTTTTTTGTATCAATATCATCTCATCAGTTCTTAATCCTAACATTTGGTATTAGAGCTCCAAGCTTTCTCTACCCTTGTGAGCTTGAGGGGGGGTTTCCATCATGGAAACCCCTCTTCCCCATTTTTCCCTCTCAATTTTACATTTTCCCCCAATTTCTCTTCAAGCTAGGGAGTATGCTCTCCATCCATGAGATGGATCAGAAACCAGAAGCTTAAATATTCATGGTTGTCGAAGAGTTTTAGACTTTTTTACGTATCTATCTGAAGAAGTAATTATCCAGGGAAAAATGAAAAATGGGATACGGGCTGCCAATATTTTTTATTTTTTGGATTGAGATTTGAGTTGTTCGTGTTCGTTCGTATTCGTATTTGATGGTTTTTTCCTGGCACTAAGTTTGCACAACGTGATTGGTTGATTCGATGGTGGAAGAAAAAAATAAAGCGCAAGATGAAACAACATAAGCTCCATTCAATACCTCATATGGCTTCATATCTTGTTGTAACCCAAGACGGAGGTTGTGGAGCTCCAAAATATAGCAAGATCTATTGAGTAATCGTAGGAAGCTGCAACTCCAGCTAAAGCAATGTGATCTCGTAATCTATGTGAAGAGCTCATGCATGTGTTTTTTTTGGAGGTAGCATGATGCAGCAAACATAGTCATTTGAGTGCAAGAAATACACATACAGTGCTATAGTAGTATTTTTACATCATGCTTGATCATGGCTAAAATCTGGATCCCAAGCATCTGCATGAATATGTTGTTTAAGTAGATGATCAGTTTCTTGTTACGTGGCGCTAAGGTGAAATTTGCGTAAAAATTTGTGTTCTTCAGAAGTGGAAGCCCTAGACCGCTATGAGAAGTGCTTCAAAAAGTAGTTTCTATAAGTTCAAGGATGCACAACCATTTTTTTTACCACCATTTATTATTTCTTGACACATATGCCTGAGTTCATTGATTGGACGGGCAATGAAATAGAAGTCAAAGATGTGCTTTGTCGAGTATTGGACTCTTAGAGCGAGTGGCAATGGTGGGAATTTCAAGAAAAATTTATTCCTATTCAAGGCAGTAGTGGACCTATTTCTCAAAGAAAAAACGTATGATAAATGTGTAGATTTTTTCCATCGTGGAGTTTTGATTCACCGAAAAGGCCACCCTTGATCATCGCTTAAAGTTCTGAATTTTGCTTGGTGCATGGTTGTCATAGTGTTTTCTGGAGATATGTGCATCGTGTTGAAGGAGCAGCAGATGGACAGTGATCTAGATCATGGTGCGGATATCATCATAGTTTCAAACAACAAATTTAAACACCTCCATAAGCCATGGGATGAAATTCGAGCCTGATATTTACTACTACGTAGGATGTTTTGTGGAGCTACCAACATAATGCTAAAGAATCAAAGATATTTATAGACCTCGACATATGCTACAGATGATCATGTACCTCTTATTTCATAGACGCAATGCTAAGTTCATGCTCGACGAAAGGGGCGGATTTCAATTTTTTTTTTTTTTGTGGATGATTTCCTGTGAATCACAACAGTATATCTGTGGTTTGATTGTGCATAAAAAAATATATACTTGCAAAGATATGTCGAGTTTGATGCGTTGCAGTCTAAATATAGTGTCACCAAAGCAAATATGAACCATAGTGACATTTAATAAGGAGTTAGTCTGGATTGAGAAGTTTTTTGATGCTCCCTGATGTGACCTCATCCACTGTTGATTTCAAGAACGTTGGCAGATCCTCATTTGGAGGCGACAACTTCTCTAACCATGTTGGATAAGTAAATTAAATTTGGTATAGTTTTGTGACTATTTTTTCTACGTCGGTTATCTCCTATCGTGAGGGGGATACGTGTTCTCAACAACAGCCAATGTGATAGTTTTTTGGCACACTACATAATGGAGGAAGTCAGTTATTATTTAAAAAAAAGGTTGCCTATATTTTTTTCCTATTTTTTGCAGTAGGTAATATTACCTGTCAAGCATCGGCACCCCAGCTGGAGAAGCCCATGAAACCAAAATATTCTCCATTGACTTCCATTGTACTCATCCAGGAACCGTTGCTTGTGGGGTTAAAAGCTGGTAGTTGAGAGTCGTTGGTTGTTGGAGGAATGAGTTGTGATTTTATGGGAAAAATCAGTGCTCCCATGCTATTATGGTGGTACTTTTAATGGTGAGGAGAAGTTTACAGCATCATCGATTGAGGAGCAGTTGAGACATATGATTGACGCATTGTTGCCTAGATCTAGTCTATTGAGAGCACCACTTATCTAACCCGATCGTGCATGTGTTCGTCTTGTGGACGTAATGGTGGCAGATGTACATAGTTTTTAACCCTAAAGTTGCATATTATAGAAAATATGGTTAAATTTGGTTTATGATTTGCAAAACCTGAGGTGTGCAGTAGAGAGCGCATTTGGACCACTTTTGGCCATTATCAAGTGGGGATGCATGATGATGTCTACTAGTGAAACAACATTTTTTTTAATGATCTTGTATAATACTTATAGTGGCTCAGTATTTAAAAGTGTGGGTTGTTTTTTAAGAGCCTTTATTTTTTATAAATAAAGTGGAATGGACACTTTATTAAACCCAATGTAAGGGGGCTTAATATGTAAAATTTTGGAGTGATCTTGAAGAGTGGCCAAAAGCAAAGTCTTATTGGTCATTAATTTTAATGTTTTTTACACATGGAGAGTGGAGAGTAAAAGTGGAAAAGGATGGTCCACATGGCGAATTTATTTCCCCTATGAGGGAAAATTGAAATTTTCTTTATTCCACTTGAGAGTGATGCCAGGAATAATTTATTCCTGATGTTTTGTTGCCTAGAGGGGCATATTGTTTTTCCACAAAATGAAGGCCCTATTGAGACCCAAACATAGGGGTATTTTTAGTTGTCAAAAAGGTTTTTCTATGATGGACATAATGATGGTGTCCATTTGTAATTCTAAGGTTGTTTCATTTAGGTTTTTTAGCCTCAAAGTTGTACCTTGGAGTGCACTCTCGATTGTACTCGACACTCCTAAGGCAAATTGTATGTGATCCTTGTACCTAATAATCTTCTCTATAACACCTAGTGGATGCAATGGCTGGTTACCCATGCATTCTTATGGGATGAGGAGGTCACCATAAGGACACCTACTCTAAGAACTACAGACATAGACAATCTAGACTCCATCCGAGGACTTTTCTGAATCAACTTTTGAAGACTACAAATAAAGAAACTTCTGAATATTCTATTCTCTTCTTTCTTCTTCACCTCCATATTTAGCTTTTATGGCTCATTTTATTGTATTGAATGAATTTTTGGCAGATATCGATGCTCATATATGGCTTGTTTTTATTTTTTATTAAGGTGCAATTTTGGTAGAGACCGACACCTTCTAGATTGAGTTCATCATGAGATGGGATGATATTCCTGGTGAATCTAGTCAGTGACCTTCGAGAGGCAACATACCTGGATGATGATTGCAGAGACAATAGATCCAAAAGTGGCTGACCTTGAGGCACATAGGATGACCCTGAGGCACTTAGATGGCTAACTTAGAGGTAACAGACCCATGGAAGTGACTGAACCTAAGGAAATATATTGAGGTATATATACCGTTGATCTAGCATTATTCACATTTGGAGATCCAAGCATAAAGAGCACGAGCCTAGACCAAATCAGCAATAAAGGAGGATGATAGGTTTCTTTTAGAGAAGTCAATATTAAGGGAAAATGTTACCTAATGTTGACTTGTTTTTTTCTATAGATTATGATAGTGTACATTAAGGGGGAATGTTAGAATTAATGTGCACTATGCCTTCTATATTGACACTTGTCAGTTTCTCTTGACACTTGTCACCTTTTCATATAGGCCTTCTGCCTATATATTCTAACTTTATTTGTATGAATATCATCTCATCAGTTCTTACTCCTAACATATTCAATATGGGTCGATAATTTTAAGTGTTTTCTATATGATCACTCTTAAATAAGCATATAAAAACTTATCCAAATATTTGAAGAACCATTCTTAAGAAAACCACTAAATAACCTTTTGATATCAACTGTTAGGTTTTCTATTCCCCATTTTAAATATTTGTCTTGTATACCATCCTTATATTGTGCTTTACCTATTCCCAAAATTTTAATACCCTCTTTAGCCTCCTTTAATATGAACAAATCTATTACTTTATTAATTATAGAAGGAACATTTTTTTCTTAATCATAGTCATATAATTACTTTATATATTATATATTCTAACTATAGATTTGTGATATTATCCTTTTTTTATGTCTTTATTTGATAAAGTTCCTTCTATAATCACTTTGAATCAAGCTTCCATAGATAAATTAATTCTTAACTTCTTGCATCCATGTATTCTTATTTTTTTACTTTTACAATTAAATTTTAATTTTAATTTTTTTTCCTTTTTTACTTGATTCATTAAAAATTATCCTTGATATTTTACATTATTCATCATACCATGGCTTTGTATAAATTTTATATTTCTTATTCTTCTTCATTTTCATTGCTTCTTCAATTATACATGTTATTTCATGGATCTCAATTCTATTTTCTTTTCTACCATAAATATTAATGATGATATGCATCACAAGAACAATGTTAAGTGTCTCCATGATAAATATTACATATTAATTATTTTTAATAAATGGTATTACCACTTATTCCCTTCAAAAAAATAAAATATAAAATAAATTTTTTAATATATTATATGTAGCTTATATTGGGGCCACTCCCATCAAAACAACAAAATATTATGTTTGTTGTTAGATCATTTAAGCCATATCCATAATGACTTTATATCACAAATATATTTTATTTATGATTCTATCAAATATTCTCATCTTCCTCATAGTGTTATGTTTCAATAATCAGCTCCTTGATATCAGTTTCATTAAGATATAAAATCTCACTTGGCTAGTTGCCTTCTAAAATTTGAATTTCACCAAGATGAATATCAACACTATGATTGATTAAATTATATATACTTGATTTTTGAAATCAATACAAGTGAGCAGCAATTCTTATCTAAACAATATGGTATTTTTTATCACCAAATAAAACTTCTATATAGCTTTCATATTTATACATTAATGTACCCCTTAGTATCAAGAGACTCTTTATATTTTCACACCTCGGTATCTCACATTTAGCTTTATCTTTTACTCTTCTCTCATGCTCAAGAGAGATATGACTATCCAACCTCATATGAGGTAAAATCATTAATCATATCCTAATAATTATATAACAATAAATAATGTAATAATGGCTAACATTCCCCTTATTACATTATTTTTTATGTAGATCATTATCCCCCATAATTCCTAGGGTTGGTAAACTAGAATTACGCTCTAGCTCTAGATCTAGCTCTAGCTTTGGCTAATCTCCACTAGTTATACCTCTTTGTTCTATCTTAGGGTCTACCTCTAGGTCACCTTTGGGTTTTATCTATGTCTTTACCTATGGGTTACTTCTAGATCATCACCTTTGGGTTACCTCTAGGTAAGCCTCTAGATCTTCCTTTAGTTCAAATTAGCATTGAATTATAGCTTTGGAATCAATCCACATTCAAAATAATCCACATAATATTTCACTATAGATTTATCACTATAGGTCTTCCAAGAATGGCTTGGGTCATATTATGATACAAGAATCAGTTATTTCAAGTTTCCCAAGATTACATTACTCCATGGGAAAACTTACATTTGTATCATTCAACAAAATCCACCTTCTTTTGTAGAAACCATTAAATATATTTTTGCTTTATCCCATTCTAACATATTTTTAAATATAATTCATATTTATGCCTAAACCAAGGGCCTTTATCGATTATTTTATCCTTTATTTCTAAATTAGAGAAGATAATGAGGAAAAAAAATTGAAAGAAAATTCATTGGGTATTTTTTATTTCAATCCCCACTTCCATTTGATCTTATTTTGAATCTTTAAAAAAACTAGTTACCATCCATGGAACTTACATATTAACCCTCTAATTTTAAGAACCATTATGTCATAATTAGTTCATCCTTGATAATTACTTCTAGTGTATTAACTACTACAAAGATAGGTTTTTCCATGGATTTTATCTTCCTCCTAATGCTAATGAGGGTATCTATACCTCTAACTAGGACATTCTTACATCTAAATAGAGCATTCTTACTTCCAATAAGGACTTTCAAAAATGACTTTTCTTCCATGTTACTTGGATTTTCTTCACATAAATCCTTTAGTTTTTTGTTTTTCCATAATATGGAACAATAAGAAGTAGCATTTGCTTCTTTCTCAAACTTTACTTCCTACTTTCTACTTCTTGTTCACACCTCATCCTCTTTGGAACCTGGCTTGCACTTGCTCCTATCAACATAACACTAGGTGTAAAATATTATTAAAACTTTACAAAAAATGGTTAAATAACTATAGCATAATATGACATATATATATTTACATGGTGGAATTGGTAGCCACTATGAATCCAAGTAGGTTGTCCAGTTTTTATGGCCGCCATAGTATTATGCGTTGTCCACCCCGAAAGCTGTCACACAGATCTTTGCACAATCCGCCCCTATAACCACCATGCCACAATCATTTTAAACCTTTTATTCCATTGAAAGCCTTAGGAAAGGGACAAGCTTTTAGTTAGAGAGGCCCAAGATTTGAATATATGTGTGTGTGTGTGTGATAATTACTCATTGGTTTACACATGATCATATTATACAATATTTTCCTTTGATGTTAAGATCCTAGTACATAGTTTCAACAAATCCATAATCTAAACTAAGGATCTAAATATGGAAGAAATTAATGATAATTGCATATCCCCCTTCTTAATAAAATATTCTATTGATTATTTTAATATTTTATGAAGAGAACCCATTTGAATCTCCCTTGTTATTCAAAGTACTACATCCTATCTTCATAAATATAGCTTCAAAATATTATAATATCATTAAGCATTTTTAAATATAATGTACGTCTCTTTTGTAGTATCCACAAGAGATTTTTTAATTCTTTTTCCTTTGACTTACCTCAAGAGTTTGATTCTTGGTATTTTCTAACTTGTATTTCTTTATATAAGATAATGCCTTAGAGAAAACACCATAATTTTACATAAAACCCTAAAAATAAATTAGAAAACAAAAGAGATCATCTAGTACTAAAGGAATATTTAGTTTATATACATAGAATCAACACAAACCACTACTTAAAAAATTTAAAGATAAAAGAAAGGTTGGAAAGAAGACTTTTGACACATTTTTCATCATCCTATTTTTCTACTAAATATGTAATATTTATGGTTAAATCCATAAATTATGAAATATAGTCTAATATTATTAGAATATAATAACTTAAGGGAAGAGAGCTCCAAATTCAATTGATTGAACATTATGGTATTATCCTTTAAAAGTAAATTATTACTTGTTCCAAGCCTTTTTTGGACCACTTTCCTCTCTAATATACAAAAGAATGTCAGATTTTACCAATTTCTAAAACTAGATTTATGGTCTCCTCTTTCTTATGAGCATGATCATTTTATTTAAGAGCGTTTATTTTTTCTTCCTTAAATATACACTAAATATGATTAAATATTAATAATATAATCATTTTGGTTGGTCAAGTACTATAGTTTTACTTAATCAAAAAGTATCTTATGCTAAATAATCCCTAAAATCACTCTTAACTCTATAATATATCTATCACCAATGAGAAGAGATCAAAATAATATATGATCTAAAAAAATATAAAAAGTGATTTTGTATGTGGCATTTGAAATTGTTTTCCTCTTAAACCTTATAAAAATATATAACACCACTTTTCATTTAATAAAAGGGTAAAATTCACCATAATATCATCATCTATCTTCCACCATACAAATTGAGTAGATCATGGTCTTCCACTTGGTTAGTTATGATATGTTTCCTTTATTGCCATGTAAATTTAATTATATAACTTTAAAAGTATGATCCATATTAACCTCAATTACCATTAAGGAATTTAATGTATAATTAATAGGGGGTAGTATTTGAACCCATATTCTTTAGGTGATGGACCTTCGAAGATAGACAAGCTATTTAGCTACCCATGTCCCTTTGTTGGGAATCAAAAAATGATACCCCTATAAGATAATATAGTGCCTTCATAACCTTTGTAAAGAATGCATTCTAGTATGTGACAAGAATTGTATTATCATCCCCTCTTATCATAATGCTATGGTAATATATCCTATAGCCAATAATGCTATACATTGGTTATATATGAGTTTTCTTTTCCATGCCAAATAAACATGACAATACTGGAAATGAAGACATATTTCAAGAGGAATAAAAATATGGGGTATTATTTAAACATGTGATACCTCTATCTAATTAACTAAATTCATCCCATATTGTCCAAGAGTAGCATGCTTCCTAGATATGACAAAAGGACTCCTCCTTCTTAAACAAGAGGAGATATCTCAAATCAATAAATGGAATCAAATATAACATATAGCAAAAAATACCTAAAATTTAACGTAAGGAATAGAACTAGGGAATCTTAACATCTAAATAACCCATAAACGTTCTCCTAGCTAGGGTGATGGTAATGGATGTAGAACAACACCATAGAATATTTTTGTTATAATATTATCTATTATCCCAATGAGCATCATTAACTACTCAAAGCATAAAATATTTAGGGTCAAACCCATACCTTGTCCTAAAAAGAATCCAAACAAAGACTAAACATGTCATCATACTAAAACACATGGATATGGGTGGTTCAACCTTGGATAAATCAAAATTTCCCATACCCTCATTTTAATATTCTATATTAATGCATACAAAGAACAAACTTGAGGGAAGAGAGAGAGAGAGAGAAAGAGAGAAAAATAAACTTTAAATATCACCCCCATAGTATTGTAATTCTTGGATGACTTAATTGATCCTTTGTTTATGCTTTACATCAAAATGGTACATAAAGTAATAAAATATAATTCACCTTTATCGTTGGAAGAAGAAAAAAAGGCTATGATAGAGATATCTCTATGACTAATGGATAATCCTTTATATCTACTCTAATACCAACTTGAATATTACATTACTTTAAAATGAATAAACTAGAGAGAGAGAGAGGTGGTGGAAAAATAAGATTTTATTTTTTCCCCCATAGGATTTTAAATCTTATATTACTTGCCATGAACCTAGTTGATCCTTCATTTATCCTTTACATCAAAATGGCACATGAAATAATAAAAGGTAATTCACCTCTATCATTGGAAAAAGAACAAAATATAATGATATAAATCTCTATGACTAATGGATAATGTTCTATATCTACTCTAATACCATGTTGAATATTACCTTACTTTGAAATGAATAAACTTAGAGAGAGAGAGGGTAGAAAAATAATTTTTCAATTTTACTCCATAGTATTGTAATTCTTGGATTACTTACCATGAATTTAGTTGATCCTTCATTTACCTTTTACGTGGAAATGGAACATGAAGTAATAAAAGGTAATTCATGTTTTTAATTGGAGGAAGAACAAAAATCTATGATAGAGATATCTCTACAAATAATGGATAATGCTCTATAACTACTCTAATACCATGTTGGATATTACATTACTTTGAAATTAATGGATTTAATATAAGAAAATCATATAGAAATCAAATGAATATAATAGTGATACACAAGAGTCAAAGGTTACCCATAGATAATTATAGAAATGGTCACACTACACTAGAATGAATAGGGTATATGATGTATCTATTACTTTAATGTTTAGTTGCAATACTTAACCCTTTCTAATATCACAATAGACATAAATAGTTATTAAATATTAACCATGACAAGGTACAACCATAGGACCATGGGGTAAACATAAAAATATTCTAAAAAATTATATGATAAATTTTGATATGATTAGTGATAGTTATATCATACAATGTTCGTCTTGGCTAATAATATTATATTATATACTTTCAATAATTAGACTTAACTATAATGGTGTTTATATATATACTTTCAATAATTAAACTTAACTATAATGGTGTTTATAAACGAAACTAGGGTTATTCATAGTGGCTATTTATCGCCAAATTGGCTAAAATTAGGATTTCAAATTTTATAATTGGCTAATATTTGAGACCCTTGAACAAGACCCATTAGCCAAAAATTTTGGATGTAAATTTTTTTTGGAGGTCGATTCGCCCCAATTTTATAATAATTTTACCATTAAGTTTAAATTTCCAACATTACCCGTAACAATAGTGAACCTTCTACATGCATTTGGACACTATTTGCATGGATTTCAAAACTAATTCGCCAAATTTTTATAAATACATTTTGAGGTTGACCCCTTATGCATAACCCTAAAATAAACCCTTGGTAATCTGGACACGATTGTGTTTTCCATAATAATGAAGAAAATTTTATCCTCACTAACACAAAATCATATACAATTTTAGGGAGCAACTATATAAAAACTGGGGGTATCCTAACAAGGATCCCTAGATTTCTATAAAAAAAGCATAGAGAGATATTTGAATTAAGGTAGATTCACATATATTATTACTATTATTATGAATAGAAATAGATGTGGACATTAATCTAATAATATCATTACATGATTATTAAAAAATGATGCAAAATATTTTTAAATTGAAAAAATATATAAATAAGAAAATAGAGTGACTTATCCAAATATAATGCTAATATTGTTTGATGTTGAATTCAATTTTTAAAAATTAAATAGTTGAGTTGAAATCTTACTTCTAATTAAATTAATACTCAAAATTGGTCAAGAAAAAATAGCATCTTAAGAAGAAGAAATATCTAAGAAATAACATTAATAAAAAGAAAGGATTAAAATATGTCATAATAATAAGATTTTTTTGACATAGTAGCATATATAATATCTTGGTAGAATAAACCTAATAAAACCTATATTTAAATTATTAAAAATATAAAATATATTTTTAAATAAATTTAAATATTTATTTATTTATTTAGTTAATGTGAGAAATCTCTACAACCAACACATGGTTGAGTAACCCCTACAACTTAGTTAATGTGAGAAACCCCTAAAACCAACACACATGGCTCAGCAACCCCTACAACCAATGCACGCTGAGCAACCCCTACAACCAACACACATGGCTAAATAGTCTCATCCCAACCATGACCCATCATAAATTTGAGAGCTATGCTTATCAATAGGGAATTTAACACACACCCACCCCTCACACACTTGCCTATGCCATGGTTTTAACCTTGAACCTCCTAAAAAAAAATTCAAAGCCCAAAACGTTGAGCTATCCCTAAGATAAAATAAACAAATATTTTTAATGGGTTATATAAGATTGAAATGCACCTCACTGTAATAATCACATAGTGGTATTTCAATAGCTTAATAATTATGCATATTAATATTCCATCCTAAATCACCTTATTAAATATCAAAAAATTTAATTACTTAAACTTATGCCAATTGATAAAGATGATGTTTTATTTTAATATAGTAAAATTATTTAATTCAATCATAACATAATAAAAAATCAAGATGTGATTGATATTAAGACCACTAATATATTTATGTCACAAATAAGTATAACTAAATATCAAAATTACACCTTCATCGTCTTTTCAAATGATATTTCGACCTTAAAAGAAGGGTGAGATGAAAAGTTCTTAATAAAAAAGTCATTTTTTAGATTATACTATTCACTAAAGGAAGCAATTCATCTTTTCATTTAAATGATAACTTAAAGCTACACCCGTCAAAAACTAATACGTAATAACGCATTTGATAAATGAATATTATTGATATAAAAAATTAGAAATAATAGAATTTTAAATATATATATTTATGTTCAAATAAATAAATAAATATATATATATATATATATATATATATATATATCAAAAATATTGTTGTAATATAATTATGTACTAGGTGATACATGTATATTTATTTTTTTTAGTTCGTTTAAGTGGTGAGTTGGTTGATCATGGTGGGGAACTTAAAATTTATTTTTTTAATCCATTTGAGTGGTAAGTTGGTTGATCAGGGTAGGGAACTTAACAAAGGGTTTTAGTTGTGGCTCTCACTCCTTCCTAGGTTACAAAGGAAAACCTATTTCTCACTACTTGTATATGGGGTCTAAAGGTTTCTTTGGTGCCCACCCTAAACCAAAGTTTTAGTCTACCATTATAGCACAAGTGGAGAAGGAAAACATGGTCCCATTGAATAGGAGATCCACGGTTTGAACCTCTATGATTCGAAGCAAGATAAAAAAAATCTCTTGTAGCTTTCCTTTAGATAGTGGTATACCCAGATGGGACAGCACTACCAACCTAAGAGTAGTTTTGGAGGTTTCTTTCTAACCTAAAAGTTTAGCTCCTAAGGGTTAGGTGGATTGGTAATTATTTGTCTTGATAGACACTTACCAAGAAGAGACCTAGGTTCAAACCTTTGGTGCATTCATGTTTTAAAGGTAGTATTCTGATATGAATCCTCCAATTGCATGCTAGAATGATGATAATGGTATAAATATCGAGTGATCGATGGTCTCCTCAGGTCAGGTCAACAATAATAAGGTGGTATAGGCTTGTTGGGAGCAAGCCCTATGGTTTGAACCCTGCACTTGGCAGTTATTAAAAATAGTGTGGATGTAACCAACTCCTATATGTACAAAAAAAAACACTTTACTGTAGTAGACTATATTCATGACATCAACTAGTGGAACCCAATTTCATATAACCAATTAAAAATATTATCATATATTTTCATTATTTATTAGTTATAAGTTTTCTTAATATTATGCTTATCTACTATAAAGTTGATACTTTAATTTAACTGATCTTTATTAAATATATTTATAAATAATATACATAATTATACTAATAAGTAATTTTAATTCATAACTTTAAACAACTAAATACTTTAACTAAAATTGAATTTATCAAATTGATGTTCAATATATAAAGAATAGTTTTCAATGGGTTTAGGACAAGTTATGGAAGTAAACAATACCACACCATAAGCAAATTTTCTAATCCCATAGATAACACATCATAAAAGTTAAGGATACTTAATGTAAGTATCCATCTTATGGTAATGTATAAACCTAATATGAAGTGGCCTTAAACCTAACATTAAGTGTAACTTTATTATTGATCCAAACTTTTTTTCATGCTCTTTGTAAACCGTACCATAATCTTAAACTTATGTTTTAATTCTACATCATTGAGTTATGTCTATTCTATGATTTTCATCGTATCCAACCTTTTTAACCAAAAATATTCAAGATAAATGGTTGAGAACCCAAGGTTCCAATCTTATGAGTGAGACATATTAGAGAGCCATAGGAACACCTAAAGATAAGTGGTAAACTTATAACTGTAAGTAAACCTAGAGTCAAATGTAAGCATAATGGAAATTCAATCACACCCTCATGCTATTTATAAGATTTATTTCAATTTTAATTTTTTAATTATAGAATATTTAAAGAGTCAAGTTGGAGTAGTTTAGATGAGTCGATGTAATTCAAGTCTTGATATGGTATGAGTAGTGAATACTTGACCCTTAAGTGAGTTGTCTTAACCTCATCATAAAATCAAATATATGATAACTTAATTAAAAATATATTAAAAATAATGTGTAAGCTTTATTTTAGTTTTTCATAAGAAAGACATCTTTGTCAATCCTCCATTCGAAGGGTGTAATGAAAACATGAATTTTAAATAAAAATAAAAAGATCCCTTCAACTTTGAACCTTGAGTACAATTATAATGGAGGTTAAAATGAAGACTTAGGTACTCTATGTAGAAATTATAATGTTTAAATCTAAATTTTGGTATGGTTTGATGTGTAGGAGTTAAAAGCATAAAGTTCCATATGACTTTTGAATGTATGAGCTTGCTTAACAATAAGACTTTGAAACTCTAAATAGAAAGTTTAAGTTTTAAATCCAATGGGGTAAAGTTTTTTAATCCAATGAGGCAAGTTGTATGCCATACTTCATTAATCAAAGTTTGGTTGGATAAATATGGTATTAGATAAATAACATCTTTTACAAATGTTGTCTCATATAGTCTAAGGTTTCATAGAAATTAAAAACTTCACATTCCCTTATAATTGTACAACTATGCAATTTTATCTAACAATTTTCAATGTTTCAAAAACTATGACCTTTATATCTTTTATTTCAATTAGATAGTTACCTTGATTTTATGACCTTTATTAGTAATCAAAAACTTCAAACTTAACTTATTACCTTCATTATGAATTTCGTTGCCTTGATTATGAATTCTCGTACAAATGTATAACTATGCAACCTTGCTTGACAATTTCCAAAGCTTCATAGACTATGATCTTCATAACTTTAATCTTAATGAGATAATTACCTTATTGAACTAAATTTCTTATGAGTAATGACATTTTCAACTTGTTCAATTTCAAAACACTACAATGCATTTTACACCTTTCTTAAAAATATTAAAATGTTATTACATTATTATTAAAATAATATAAACTTTTATCAAATGACATTAACTCAATCAGTTATTTCTTTAACTTTCAAGAAAAATCTTGCAAAACTATAAATGTATAGTTGTCATATTAGTGTAATACTACTACATATTTGTATGACAAATGTAATACTACTATGTATTCATGATATAATATAAATCAAGCCTATTTCAATTCTATTTAATCAATTAAAAAATATATTACAAAATTTCTTTAAAACAAACTATAAAATAACCATAATAATATTTTCATAATAAATTTCTTTTTCTCGAATTCTGGGGATCCTCATTCATTGTTTCAGTTATAAATAGTGAGAACACGACTCTAGTTGCAATGCTAAGCTAAGTTTGTAGTGTCAAATTACAGAGAGCTAAATTTGTAGTGTCAAATTACAGAGAGATCGATGGGAGAGGAAACGAAGAAGGAAAGGGTGATATTGGTGGGCATGGACGGGAGTGAGGAGAGCATGCGAGCTCTGCAGTGGGCTCTTCTGCACATCTGCACACCTCAGGACAGATTGATTGTTCTCTATGCCCAGCGACCTGCAACCCATTATCTCAAAGCTCTAGGCCCAGGTCTCTGAATTTCTCTGTTTATAAGAAAGTTAGGTCATTTTTTCTCCTGCCTTCGCCAGTGGATGTCATTTTTTTTCTGTTGTGCTGATCAGAATGTTTTTCTTTATGCGTGGACAGCTTATTTGTTGCCTCCAGACACGCTCAGGGTATTCGAATCGGACATCAAGAGGTCTACAGAGAAGGTTTTTAAGAGAGCAGTGGAAGCGTGCAAAGAGAAAAATGTGAGTCCCTTATGAAATTTGGTTTTAAGAAAAATTTGGTTCATATACTGTTCAAAGATTGTGTGAAATCCCTTCAACTTTCTGTGGTCTTTTGCGTTTTTTTTTTGAATAATCCTACAAATCCAGGGTTGGAGTTGGTCGACGTTATCATATTTCTCCTGAAATTTTCCTTTGCTTGGAGTTTTCATGCGTCTTTTGTATCTGTTATTGTTTCTTTTAGCTATTAGAGTGGGAATTTTATGCACCGTTCTGGTGGTATTGCAGGTGGTTTCGGAGACAAAGGCCATGAGAGGAGATGCGAGGAATGTCATCTGTGAGGCCGTCAAAATGTATAACCCTGATATGCTGGTGTTGGGAAGTCACGGACACGGACCCATTAAGAGGTATTCTAATTTTGTTGGTCTTTTTTTTTTCCTATAATTTTTGATACCAGCTGGGTCTCGACTAATTTTAAAGTTTGAAAGGGTCATCTTGTGAATTTGGTTATTGATGTGGATGTTGTAATATACAGGGCGTTTCTTGGAAGTGTGAGTGACTATTGCGTTCGCCATGTTCAGTGTCCTGTTACCGTTGTAAAGAATGGCAAAAATGATGGGAGGAATAATGGGAGAAACAACGCTGCTCACTGATTCCATCCAAAAAAAAATTTGAATTATTTTCAATTAGGTTTCCATGTAGTATGTTTAGATTAGGATTCATTTTGTAGCTAAAATCATATACTTTTGGTTCTACATGCATTTATAGAGAAGATCCCAGCGGCTTATGTGTTCATTTTATATATATTTTCCATATTCTAGGACCCTGTGTATCAAACTTATGCCAATTTTTGTATGGATGCTCTTCATGTTTTTGCCTAATCCTCCATGCTTTGATGGAAGAAAGTAAGCTCAGCTTTTGACAATCTGAGTTTTTCTTTCCTTTTTGAATAATAACCTAGATTAAGAATAGCATTGCTATTTTTATCCTTATCTACTAAGTCAATTTTGGAATTCTGTTAAAACGGATGAAAATCCTATGTTCTTTGTTATGATCGATAAGCTACCAACTACTATGGGAATTGACAACTTTCAATTCTATAAGGTGTTCCTTTTCCTATCAATTGTTATCAAATTCATTAGGCTTTAACAACGAGATACTACGGTTGTATTAGGTAATTTCCAAACTAGTGTCATGGTGAGAATGAACTATTAGTGAAGGGATAATTATACTATTAAACTACCCACAATTTCGTCTCTAGCAACCAAATCAACTATTCTATGTTAAATTATTTGTTCGCTTGATTTATGTACCTCATTCCTCATCAAGAATAATTGGTGTATAAACATATTTTGTTTTTCCTCTATTATCTTTAGACCTTCTCTTTTGAATTCCTTAATGTTATTAAAAACTTCTATTATTTCTTGGCATCTTGACAAGTTAGCATTAGAAAATGGAAGAAGTGCTTTCCAATTATAGTTTTATGTTGGTTTTTGTTAGAAGATAAGATCTTCGTTAAAAATTGTTAGTTTGTTGCATAGCTATTATTTTCATTTATTCACTTGAATCAAACAATGGATTAAATAAAAATATAACCTTTATTATATTTTTATGTAAATTCATTTGTTAACCATAACAGTTATTATTATTAAAGGTTAAACATATTTTACTTAAGAAATATTATATTTGAAATGACAAAAATTAATTTTTGTTTTGAAAATATAAAGAGATTTACAAAGGAAATTATTAAGAATTATTTTACCTTCTTGAATTTTGCAATAATCACTTTCAAGATTATAGCATTCATTAAGCGCAACTACAATATGTTAGTCTTACAATGGCACTGAGAGGGGGGGTGAATCAGTGCGGCTATTTAAAAACTTAAATATTCATCTCTTAATTCAGAACTAACGAATGCTTAAAACCAGATGCAGCAAATGTAACAAGATAGAAACACATAACACAAGATTTAACGAGGTTCACCAGATTTGGCTACTCCTCAAAAATAGACTGCTTGGACTCCCATCCAAATCCAGCCTATGCAAAGCACCAACTTTACAAACAGTTTACCAGCACCAACTGGAAGGAGCACCAACCCCTAATTTATCTACACCAATAGAAAGGAGCACCAACTCCTGATTCTAAGCACCAACTTGGACTTTTATTTTAAATCTTGATTGACATAAAAATGCCTTCTGTGTTACAAGACCCTCACTGGTCTATCTTTACTCAAATCAATCTCATGGAAGCATACACTCTTTTAAAGCTCTTCTTGCTGCACACTTACAGCCTTTTCTTCTAGCTTACTCTTGTAGCTCTCACAGCTCTGTTGCACTCTTTATGCTGCACTCTCTATGCTGCACTCTCTCTATGTTGTATTCTCTCTGTTGCACTCTCTATATTTTTCTCTATCTCAGCTGTGCCCTTTTATTCATCCTTTTTCACAACACATTTCCTCTATTCTGCAACACGCTGCTCTCTCTTCCCGCACAGAGCTCAATGCTCTCTTACAACACACTTTTTCAACCTACTTTTCTCAGCACATTTTCTCTCTATTTTTGTGGCACTTTTCACTATCAGCAGCATGCTACTCTTTTTCTTTACGCACGGAGCTCAACACTCTCTTATCGCCCGTAGCACTATCTCACTATCCTGCGGCTCTTTTTTCTTTCACAGCAACGCTCTCTCTACCCGCATAGTGCTTAACATTACTACCTCATGCAAATCTGCTTTTATAACAGAGTTCTGTTTCTATTTTTGACTTCTATATTTTCGCATGCAGCTTATTAATAGAAACGGCTTCTTTATTCTCCCATGCAATCTTATTAATAGAACAGTTATTTGAAACATTTCTCTGTCCGACTCTTGGTCTTCTTCTGACGACTTTCAGTAACCATCGCTGCATGAAATTTCTTTATAACGACTCCTGTAACTGTAGTAAAGACTTCTATTTACTGTCACTGTAACTGCCCCTGTAACTGCTGTAATTACTTCAAATCACTGTTCTTATTTTAGCTGCATGATTTCTATCAGTAACTGCACATTTGACTATTACACTAACTTCAGTTAACTCTTCTAATATTGGCTACGTGATTTTCCTATGCAACTGTATCTGTAACTATCGTTTACCTCCAGTTAACTTTACTTCAACTTTTACCCACGAAATTAAGACATGTCGCGAAATCGTGACAGTTTCTGCCTCTTTGTCCACTTCTTCGCTTGCACCCGTGAAAATCAGACATGTCGTGAAATCGTGACACTTTCGCCTTCTTTGCACTCTTCTCTGCCTGCACTAGCGAAAACATGACATGTCACAAAATTGTGACATCTTTCGCTTTCGTACATTAAACTCTGCAAGCTCTAGCGAAAACAAGACATGTCGTGAAATTGTGACACTTACGCCTACTCGCTACTCTTCTTGGCTTCAACCAGCAAAAACGAAACATGTCACGAAATCGCGACATCTTTCTCAGCCTTGTGCCTTTTCTGCCTTTTGCTCACGAAAATGGAACATGTCACGAAATCGCAACATCTCTCTCTTCCTTGTGCCTTTTCTACCTTCCGCTCGCAAAAACGAAACATGTCGCGAAATCGCGACATCTTTCTCTGCCTTGTGCCTTTTATGCATTTCGCTCGCGAAAACGGAACATGTCACAAAATCATGACACTTTCACTGCCTTGTGCCTTTTCTATCTTTGGCCAGCGAAAATGGAACATGTCGCGAAATCGCGACATCTTTCTCTTCCTTGCACTTCTCTTCGACCCTGTCGCGAAATCGTGACACTTACTCTCCTTGACGCTTCCTCTTGGAACTTGTCGCGAAATCGCGACACTTTTTCTCCTTAGCACTTTTTTTTGCAACTTGTCGCGAAATCGCGATAGTTTTCCTTGCAAGTGCTTCTTCTTCAAACATGTCACGAAATCGCGACAGTTTTTCTTACAAGCGCTTCTTCTCCGAACATGTCATGAAATCATGATAGTTTTCCTTGCAAGCGCTTCTTCTCTGAACATGTCACGAAATCATGACAGTTTTCCTTGCAAGCACTTCTTCTCCGAACATGTCGTGAAATCATGACAGTTTTCTCACTTGCCTTCTTTGCTTCCAACATGGCACAAAATCGCGACAGTGTTTTCACTTGGCTTCTTTGCCTGCAACATGTCACCAAATCATGATAGTTTTGTTTGTGCCTTCTCTCTCCTCATCCATGTTGTGAAATCACGACAATTTTGCTTGCGCCTTCTCTCTCCTCGTCCATGTCATGAAATCATGACAATTTTGCTTATGCCTTCTCTCTCCTCCGATAAGTCATGAAATCGCAACGTTTTTGTTGCACCTTCTCTCTCCTCGGCAATGTCACAAAATCACGATAGAAAACATGTCGCGATATCGCGACAGTTTTCTTACTTGCCTTTTTCTTTGATTCTGAGAATCTGGTCCACTTCTGTCTTCCTGGAAATTTACTGTACATGCTCTGACAGATCTCTGAACTCCTGTCCACTGCATCAACTGATCTATCTACTGCTCTGTACTCTTGTCCATTGCATTAACCGATCCTATGTCTGTGTTGACAATAATGATAATACTTTGGCTACACCTTGCTCATCAATCAACTCCTGTCCATCACCTTGCTCATCAATCAACTCCTATTCATTGCATGCCATCAAATGTGTGTTGTTGTATACTTTGGCTTTGTCACACCTTGCTCATCAATCAACTCCTGTCCATCACCTTGCTCATCAATCAACTCCTATTCATTCCATCCTCGTTTGGCCAATGCACAATGACAATACTTTGGTTGCACCTTGCTCATCAATCAACTCCTGTCCATCACCTTGCTCATCAATCAACTCCTATTCATTGCATCAACTGATCAACCTGACTGTGTTGACAACAATGACAATACTTTGGTTGCACCTTGCTCATCAATCTCCCCCTTTGGAATTGTTGGCAACACACGTAATTGTCTACAATTACCTATAATTCTTCTCCCCCTTTGACAATAATACCAAAGGGTGGCTGCAAAACTCCCCCTGAGTCCATGCACAACATTCTCAGGCAAAAATTATTATAGTTAGCAAAAATCATAAACATGAGCAATAAGGTAAACAAATGCATAAATGCTCCCCCTAAGAATTTGATCCCGATAGCTAGTCAATTCTTAGACTATTCTTGGGAATATGTGACCACTTCATTTCACACTGTCTTCTGAGCCTCAACCCTCTGTACTCTGTCATAGGCTCACTAAGAACCTGCTTAACAAGCTCACATAGAACTTGTCCAGATTAGCTCACAAGTCCACACTAGAACCTGTCCAAATCAGCTCACAAGTTCATCAAGAAAAAATTGCTTAGCATGAACCCACAAAGAGAATTTTTAGAGACTCAATATGTTCTATACTTAACTCCCATTCTCAATCTCATCTCAATCTCAATCTCAAAATAATAAGATAGATGAAGTATGCTTTTCTCAAGAACATAAAACACTACCCAACAATTGCTAACCATGCAATAACTCATCTAACAATGATACTCATGTTCTTTCCACAACCAATTAGGGCTTTAACAACAATGCTTATAGACAAGGTTTAACCAACATTATTCAACTCGAGATTAACCTTGAAGCATTCAACCATTCACTACATGAAAATTAAACTAGTAGACATCCTTTTCCTTCCAAAGGTATTTGAACAAAACTACCACCAACATAAATCACCAATGCAGAGAATAACTTGCTCAAATCACTCTTAACAGAGTAAGCCCAAATCATGTATCTAGTAAGGCATTAACTTGATCAAAACAACCTCTATGACAGCAACATAACCATCAATCTCAAAATAGCCAACTAAGGGTTTCACCATCTCAATGCAAGTAGCAAGACTTGCTAACATAAACCCTAGTGCAAAATGCTTCCTCTTCCTCAACCAAAATTATGCATTCACCCAAAGAAAACTCATCAATAATTTTAATGCATAAACGATCTTCACTATCCAGAAACTGGGATTTACACCAACAAGAATACCTAGTAGACAACCTTTTACCTCCAAACTCAATTTCAGAAAATACACCATCAACAATATACATGGAAGAAGTTGCCCATACCTTTGTTTGAGGAAGAAGAGAATAGTTCTTCAACCTGTTACCAACACCACCCTCAACTTTGCCACCAAGATAGGGTTAGATTATAGAAGTAACCACAAAAATATTTATTCCATTAAAACACCTTATGACTCCAATCCTTAGAAGTCAACTATCAAAGAATATATAAAGCATGCAAACAATATATCCTTTTACACCTTATTCAAACTCATACTTCTGGACCGTTACCTCTAGCGTTGGAACCTCAATCTATGCGCAGTCATCAACTCTCGGTATTCTGCTTCCTCAGGCAATATCTCGCATTCCTCAAATAATGCAAGACCTTCTTAGGTGCATAGGCATCTTGTCCTCCTAGGCGCTTCACTACCTCGACGTTATTCTTTCAACGTCTCTGCCTTGCATGTGCCACTTGGCACTCTTGACCAACTGGGAGCTAGTGCCACTAATTGCTTTGACTCTGGCACCTCTTTGATAACGGCTACTTCTTTAGAGAAAATTAATGCTCTCTTATACCATACGATGTGTTGTATTTTTGATTAATAACTGCATGCCTTCCCACTCAGAACATGGATTCTGTATTACCTGTAGATTGGTAATGTTACAAGCTTCAAAACTAGCACCTGCCAGCTTATGCTTCCACGAAACGTCGACCTGTGATGCATGTTCTATCCCAGATCATGCCTATCAGCTATTGCATCGAAAACCTAGTTGTTCACCATGTTGTTCTACTGAAACACATCAGTTTAACACTATCTCCACAAACATCTATATGAACTGAAAACACACTTGACAACTATAAAACAATAACATGACTGCTGGTCTTTCATCCTCAGATACCCAGACAAATACATAGGAGAATTAAAATAAAACTTTAATATTGCTCCCCCTGAGGATGTGCCACTTGGAGCTGCTTAATGCAGCAGAGGAGTAATCTCCTTCTGTCCAAGGAGACACGAATTCCTTTCTTCTGTCTTTCTCCAGACTTTCCTGAACTTGGGCTTGAGTTTTTCAACTACATCCCTATTTTGCCCTTGTTAGTGAACTTGAACATTTCTCTTGCGGGGTTGTCTTTTGTGCATTCTTGATGGACGATTCTTTTCTTTTCTTTTATGCACATGATTTATTCTCTGTCTGTATTGCATTCTTTGAGTCTGATGAAATCTAGTGTTTTGCCTTAGATTAGATATAGAAGTGCTTGGACAGAACCTTGCTATGTTCCCTTGACCATTGCATTTAAAACATTGCACATGTTTTATTCCCTGTCTGTATTGCATTCTGTGTGTATGATGAAATCTATGGTCTTGCCTTAGATTGGATACAGAAGTGCTTGGGCAAAACCTTGCTATGTGCCCTTGGCTCTTTTGCTGTGGTTGCTTTGCTGTAGATCTTCTTTGATGCTTTCTTCATTTTGAATATTTAGCTTCAACCTTGAACTTCTTCTTCTCTGCATATTTGGAAGATGAGGGTTGTTCAGCTTCAGACTTTTCTTGCTTTGATCCTTCAACAGTGTGCTTCTTCTTCTCTGCATTTTTGGAAGATGAAGGTTTTTCAGCTTCATATCCAAGACCAAACTTAGCCGTGGTGCTTCTTTGTTGCTTTATCATTGTATCTAGCAACTCCGTGCTCTTCTCAAATTTGAGATTTACATTGGCCTCTTCTAGTTGTTTCTTCAATGAAACAATCTCTTCTTCTTGTTGGCAGCAAACTGTCTCTTTCTCATTGATTTAAGACCTGAGAATATCTTCAATCCTTTTGTACTGTTCTACTTGTAGCTTTATATCAACAATAACTTTGTTAGATTCCTCTTCACTTGTGCTGCATACATGATCCAGGTGTGTCTTCAAGGCTTCTTCTGATTTCTTGGCCTTTTGAACTTGTAGGAAGAGATCTTCAATCTCATCCCCATATTCTTCTAACTTCTTGGACAGTATTTTGTTCTTTTTCCTTTCTAAACCCAACTCTTCAAGTGCAGCAATCAACTCACCTCGTAGATTTACTTCAGCCTCAGCCTCAAGTTTTTCATCATATTCCTGTTCTTCTTCAGTGTTCACTTCTTCTACCTTCTCTAGTTTAGTTTTCTCTCCCATAAGAACTGAAACTGGCTGAGATGCCATTTTGGAGGAGGATCTGTTCTTTTTAGCCATTGTGTGCTAATCAAAGATCAACCCTGACTGATTTAGTCAAAACTAGGAACTTGGCTCTAATACCAATTGTTAGTCTTACAATGGCACTGAGAGGGGGGGTGAATCAATGCGGCTATTTAAAAACTTAAATCTTCATCTCTTGATTTAGAACTAATGAATGCTTAAAACCAGATGCAGCAAATGTAACAAGATAGCAACACATAACACAATATTTAACGAGGTTCACCAGATTTAGCTACTCCTCAAAAATAGACTGCTTGGACTCCCATCCAAATCCAGCCTATGCAAAGCACCAACTTTACAAACAGTTTACCAGCACCAACTAGAAGGAGCACCAACCCCTAATTTATCTGCACCAATAGAAAGGAGCACCAACCCCTGATTCCAAGCACCAACTTGGACTTTTATTTTAAATCTTGATTGACATAAAAATGCCTTCCGTGTTACAAGACCCTCACCTGGTCTATCTTTACTCAAATCAATCTCATGGAAGCATACACTCTTTTAAAGCTCTTCTTGCTGCACACTTACAACCTTTTCTTCTAGCTTACTCTTGCAGCTCTCACAGCTCTGTTGCACTCTTTATGCTACACTCTATGTTGCACTCTCTATGCTGCACTCTCTCTATGTTGTATTCTCTCTACTGCACTCTCTATATTTTTCTCTATCTCAGCTGTGCCCTTTTATTCATCCTTTTTCACAACACATTTCCTCTATTCTGCAACACGCTGCTCTCTCTTCCCGCACGGAGCTCAACGCTCTCTTACAGCACACTTTTTCAACTTACTTTTCTCAGCACATTTTCTCTCTATTTTTGTGGCACTTTTCACTATCAGCAGCATGCTACTCTTTTTCTTTACGCACGGAGCTCAACACTCTCTTACCGCCCATAGCATTATCTCACTATCCTACGGCTCTTTTTTCTTTCACAGCAACGCTCCCTCTACCCGCATAGTGCTTAAAATTACTACCTCATGCAAATCTGCTTTTAAAACAGAGTTCTATTTCTATTTTTGACTTCTACATTTTTGCATGCAGCTTATTAATAGAAACGGATTCTTTATTCTCCCATGCAATCTTATTAATAGAACAGTTATTTGAAACATTTCTCTGTCCGACTCTTGGTCTTCTTCTGACGACTTTCAGTAACCACTGCTGCATGAAATTTCTTTATAACGGCTCCTATAACTGCAGTAAAGACTTCTATTTACTGTCACTATAACTGCCCCTGTAACTGTTGTAATTACTTCAGATCACTGTTCTTCTTTTAGCTGCATGATTTCTATCAGTAACTGCACATTTGACTATTACACTGACTTTAGTTAACTCTTCTAATATTGGCTGCATGATTTTCCTATGCAACTGCATCTGTAACTGTCATTTACCTCCAGTTAACTTTACTTTGGCTTTTACCCACGAAACTAAGACATGTCGCAAAATCGTGACAGTTTTTGCCTCTTTGTCCACTTCTTCGCTTGCACCCGCGAAAACCAGACATGTCACAAAATCGTGACACTTTTGCCTTCTTTGCACTCTTCTCTGCCTGCACTAGCGAAAACATGACATGTTGCAAAATCATGACATCTTCCGCTTCCGTACATTAAACTCTGTAAGCTCTAGTGAAAACAAGACATGTCGCAAAATCGTGACACTTACGCCTACTCGCTACTCTTCTTGGCTTCAACCAGCGAAAATGGAACATGTCACGAAATCGTGACATATTTCTCAACCTTGTGCCTTTTCTGCCTTTCGCTCACGAAAACGGAACATGTCACGAAATCGCAACATCTCTCTCTTCCTTGTGCCTTTTCTACCTTTCGCTCGCGAAAATGAAACATGTCATGAAATCGCGACATATTTCTCTACCTTGTGCCTTTTATGCCTTTCGCTCGCGAAAATGGAACATGTCATGAAATCACGACACTTTCGCTGCCTTGTGCCTTTTCTGTCTTTGGCCAGCGAAAATGGAACATGTCACGAAATCGCGACATCTTTCTCTTCCTTGCACTTCTCTTCGACCCTGTCGCAAAATCGTGACACTTACTCTCCTTGACGCTTCCTCTTGGAACTTGTTGTGAAATCGTGACACTTTTTCTCCTTAGTGCTTTTCTTTGCAACTTGTCATGAAATCGCGATAGTTTTCCTTGCAAGCACTTCTTCTCCGAACATGTCGTGAAATCGTGACAGTTTTTCTTGCAAGCGCTTCTTCTCCGAACATGTTGCGAAATCGTGACAGTTTTTCTTGCAAGCGCTTCTTCTCCGAACATGTCATGAAATTGTGACAGTTTTCCTTGCAAGCACTTCTTCTCCGAACATGTCACAAAATCGCGACAGTTTTCCTTGCAAGCACTTCTTCTCCAAACATGTCGCGAAATCGCGACAGTTTTCTCACTTGCCTTCTTTGCTTCCAACATGTCACGAAATTGTGACAGTGTTTCCACTTGGCTTCTTTGCCTGCAACATGTCGCAAAATCATGACAGTTTTGTTTGCGCCTTCTCTCTCCTTGTCCATGTCATGAAATCGTGACAATTTTGCTTGCGCCTTCTCTCTCCTCGTCCATGTCGTGAAATCGCGACAATTTTGCTTGTGCCTTCTCTCTCCTTCGATATGTCACGAAATCGCAACGTTTTTCTTGCACCTTCTCTCTCCTCGGCCATGTCATGAAATCGCGATAGAAAACATGTCACGATATCGCGACAGTTTTCTTACTTGCCTTTTTCTTTGATTCTAAGAATCTGGGCCACTTCTGTCTTCCTGGAAATTTACTGTACATGCTCTGATAGATCTCTGAACTCCTGTCCACTGCATCAACTGATCTATCTACTGCTCTGTACTCTTGTCCATTGCATCAACCGATCCTCTGTCTGTGTTGACAACAATGATAATACTTTGGCTGCACCTTGCTCATCAATCAACTCCTGTCCATCACCTTGCTCATCAATCAACTCCTATTCATTGCATCAACTGATCAACCTGACTGTGTTGACAACAATGACAATACTTTGGTTGCACCTTGCTCATCAATCAACTCTTGTCCATCACCTTGCTCATCAATCAACTCCTATTCATTGCATCAACTGATCAACCTGACTGTGTTGACAACAATGACAATACTTTGGTTGCACCTTGCTCATCACAATAAACATGAAAGTTACCTTGCCTTGAATATTAAAAAAAAAATGTTTCATTTTCCAAATTCTATTATCATCATCCTATATGTATTAACTTTCTTAATGTAACATTCATCTTCAACAAAGCAAGAGACCACAAGTTCATTTCTAGTCAGCATTAAAAATAATTATTCTTACCTTACATGAATTCCAAAATAGATTGATAAATAAATAGTCATTAGTTAGTGCAAATTTGGCATACCTATTATTTAAATATAGAGCCTCTATGTATCTCATATTCTCTCTACATGTTGTATCGCATATTAATCATCAATGATAAATGCAACTTTCCCAATATTATACTCAAATAAAAAGTTGCTATAGAAACTTAAAGCTTCAATAGGTTCACCCATAATCTTTGAAGAAATTGTTAACATAAAAATTGTCATGAACACTTAATAATAGATATATCAATTTATAATTGCTTTGGTGCCAAAGGTATCAAGCTAGAACCACTAAAATCAATGTAAAATGGTTTTTATGCTACTTTTGAAAGGCTCTATTTAAAATAATTTTAAATAAATAAATAATAAGTGTAATAAAAATAGTAGTAAAAGGGTACTTGCAAAATATTACTTAAAGTTACTTAAGTTTTTTGTATAGACAATTATTTGAAAAGAGTTGTTATACACACTTTACACCTTCTATAAAGGTAGAATCAAGGGCTCAACTACCTCTACCATTATTATTTCTCATTTTGCACGTAAACCACAACAAACTTCCTTAGACTCTTGAATGGACTATTAGAAATTTAAAAATAACAATCATTGTTGTATTTAGAATTATTTGTATGTATATTCCTAAATAGCAAAAAATATATAATATATGATATCTTGATTTGATTTCTAAAATGTTAAAAAATATTCTATATTCCTAGTTTAGATCATAAATGTAAATTCTAAATATAAATAGATGTTTGAACATACAAAATTTTGACAATAATCACATATTTAAACTTTGGTATCTTTTATAAAGGTTATTTTCTAAATCATTAAAGGTTTGGTGCTAAATTTAGATTCGTGAGGAGGCCATAGAAATAAATTGTTTATATTTCTTTTGTAAAATAGATCATCTTACTTTTCATAAAACTTGTAATATAAAAGGATATTTTTGTACCTTTAATACTCTTTTTTATACTCAAATTAAAGGGAACTGTCGACCACCTAAGAGCGGCTCTAGAGGTTTCTCTCTACCCAAGAGTTTAGTCTAGCGGATAGTGCAATGGTTTGAGATTTAGCTATTTTTTGAGAGGTGCAAAGTTCAAACCACGACGTGTGTGTATGGTTGTGCATGTGTGTGCAATGGTTCAGGATTTGGCTCTTCTTTGAGAGGTGCAAAGTTTAAACCACGACGTGTGTGTATGGTTGTGCATGTGTGTATGGTTTTGTGTTAAATTCCTTATTGATAAGCTCAAGTCTCCCCCTTATGAGACGTCATGATGTGATGGGGACGCCCAGTCCTCAGCATTAGTCAAAGGGGTTTCTCACACTAACCAAATCCATACATATATATATATATATATATATATATATATATATATATTTGAGAATCACAAATGCAAAAGTTCAATTTGAGGATTCAAACTTTATGTTCCAGATATTTATTGAGATTCTTGCTAATATCTTATTTTCTAGCAACATGGTTGCTTTCTAAAAGGGGAATAACCTATAAATAGTTCATCAACTATAAACATTGTAAAATTCACTTTACATTCTTATAAAATAACTTTTTTAATGTGTATTAAAAATATAAATTAGATCAAGTGGAACTAGTTCAACTAATTATCTTCCTCAACTGTCTAGGAGGATACCCAGGTTCAAATATTATCTAATAGTAATGTCACTATGTGGTAAGTTCCAATCCTCTAGTTTCAAATAAATTTTCAATTCTATCCAATATGGGAGTAGGAGTATTATCGAAAGACAAGGAAGCCCAGAACCTTCAAGCTAACCTTTCTGACTCTCTAGCATCCCCATCCAAGTCAGGATACTCAAACCCTAATGCTAAAATTAATGTAAGCCCCGTGGGCATCACAAATCCAAACCCTAATGCCCGATCTCTAGAATCCCCATCCAAGTCGGGATCCTTAAACCCCAATGCTGAAAATACTTCAAGCCCAATGGGCATCCCAAAGCCAAACCCTAATGTTGAAGAACTTAGGAAGAAAGTTGAGGCATTGGAAAATAAGAAATCTCATCTCCCTAACATCATCACTAGGAGCCAGGTGAATCCTACTTAGGGGTCATCCCATGAGACCAGGGGAATATAGGAAAAAAGGAGAATATTTGGATGTAGGGGTGGAGATATGTGAAACTCTTCAGACCGAGGAATATGGCAGTCCGGTTCTGCAACAAATTACCTCCCCCCAGTTTAGTCCTAAACAAACTAGGAGCACTATGAAGTCTCCTATATATTTTGGCAGTGAAAAAAGAAGAGGGAGAATATCAAATGCTAAGCATCAAAAAATTAAAACTAATAATGACATTGCCAATGGAAAACAGAGAACCTTGTTTCAACAGGTTATTCCAGGTTCTGAAGACAACAAATTATGAAAACCCCCTCAATGGAGGGGGAGAGGAAGAAATCACAAACAATATAAATGAATTTCCTCTCATAGAACGTGAGAGGCCTCAATGGCCTGCCCAAACACAGGGAAGTCAGTGCAATAAGAAATCAAGTGAATCCAACTATTATCATGTTTCAATAAATAAAAACTGATGAGATTCAATCAAAAAAAGTAGAAAAAAAAATCTAGAATCAAGGGGAGATGGTTTGCAAATCATCCAAAGGAGCGTCTGGAGGCCTTATGACTTTGTGGGATCCTGGATAGTAGAATGCACCATTATTCTGAAATATGACAGGGTTATTAGTATTTTATATAAGGAAATAAATAGCAACAGGTTGTGGATCCTTTCAAATATTTATGCCCCGACTTCAATTCAAGGGAGATCTCTACTGTGGTAGTACTTAGGCAATCTGAGTGAAATCTTCCATAATATCCCCTGGATTTTGGCTGGGGATTTTAACACTCCTCTTTACCCTTCAGACAAAATGGGTGGAAATGGACCTCCTATCAGGAGCATGGATGAGTTCAATGACTTTGTGAACTCCAACATGTTGATGGATGTAAAACTTAGAGGAGCGAATTATACCTGGAGCAATAGGTGGATAGGGTGTCATCTCATTCAAGAAAGTCTTGATAGGTTTTTTCTATCAAAGGAGGCTACAACTTTGTTCGGTGATTCTACCCTGCAAGCCCTTCCTAAAATTGCCTCTGATCATAATCCCATTTTGTTGGATATCCCTAACTCTCTGTCCTTCAAGAAACCTTTTAGATTTCAATCTATATGGATCAAACATTCTAGTTTCAGAGATAACTTAATTCAGTGGTGGCATCAATCTGTCAAGGGTAGTGCAGCTTTTAAACTTGCTGGAAAATTAAAGTTTGTTAAGGAAAATTTTTAAACTTGGAACAAAGAGGTCTTTGGGAACCTCTTTGAAAATAAAAAATAGGTGGTTGAAAGTTTGAAGATAATTTATCAGAGGATTCAACATGGTGATGCTGATTAAACTACTAGGTAGGAGGAATGGACAAAACTAGCAGAGTTTCATAACATTTTGACATATGAGGAAATCTATTGGAGGCAAAAATCAAGGGCTATTTGGTTGAAATATGGAGATTTAAATTCCAAGTTTTTTCATGTCACCACGCTTATAAACAGAAGCAATAACAAGATAAAATTTAAAAAAAAAATAGCTGGTTCTATTACTCAGGACTTAACAGAAATCAAAAAGGAGGCAATAACTTATTTCAATTCTATCCTTGGTCAGGAATCATAGTGCAATGAGGATGCCAAAGATATTCTCTTGCAATCCATTCCTAGCATAATAAATTAGGATATAAACCTTAAGCTTCTAGCTCCCTTTTATGATGAGGAAATTAAGGAAGCCTTGTTTAGCATGAAGCCAGACAAAGCCCTAGGACCCGATGGCTTTCCCCCTCATTTCTATCAAGCTTTTTGGGACATCGTAAGTGAGGATGTAATTTTTGCTGTTAGAGAATTCCAATTAAGCAATCATATACCAAAAGGTCTCAACTCTACTTTTATTTCTCTAATTCCTAAGAAGTAAACCCCTGAATCTATGGTTGACTTCAGGCTAATCAGCATGTGCAATATTTCTTACAAGATCCTAACTAAAGCCATTGCAAATAGAATGAGATATGTTTTGCCCCGCATCATAGATCCATGCTAGGGAAGCTTTGTCTAGGGCAGGTCAATCTTGGATGGAGTTATCACAGTTCATGAAGCTTTGCACTCTGCTCATAAGACTAACATATTTGTTTTTACCCTCAAGATTGATATGAACAAAGCATTTGACAAGCTAAATTGGGACTTTCTGATTGTTGTCCTCCTTAAGTTTGGTTTTCACCACCAATGGGTTAATTTGATCAAAAAATGCATTTCTAAAGCATGGTTCTCGATTCTGGTTAATGGAACAACTGCTGGTTACTTTCAAAGTCACAAAGGAATTTGGTAGGGGGACCCTATCAGCCCCATGTTATTCATCATTATGGTAGAAGCTTTAGGCAAAACCATCAAAAATTCTTGTATTTCAAGGCTAATATCAGGAATCAAGGAAACATCTCTCACTAGGGATGTTTCTTACCAATAATTCATCGATGATACCCTTCTATTGACTAAGGCATCGATGGTTGAGGCAAAAAGAATTAAATACATCCTGCAACTCTACGAGGACGCTGTTGGTCAAAAAGTTAATTTTAGTAAAAGCAAGTTATATTTCTTGAACACCCCCATTTAGAGGCAAGGAATATAGCAAACCTCCCCATTTCGTATCTTGGTCTTCCTCTTTTCATTGGTTCTCCGAGAGAGTCAATGTGGGATAGGGTTATTGAAAGAATTCAAAAAAAACTTGTTTGATGGAAAGGTCATCTTCTATCTCAAGCAGGAAAGTTGACCATCACCAAGGCCTCTCTTCAGAGCATTCTAGTCTATTTCCTCTATGTTTTCAAAGCCCCTGTGAAGGTTTTCCAAAAAATTGAGAAACTCCAAAAAGAATTTTTATGGATTGGATCAGAGGAGAAAAAAATGATACACCTTGTAGGATGGACTAAAGTGTGCATACCCAGGGAAAATGAGGGCTTAGTTCTGAGGAGAATTGTGCATATGAATTTAGCTTTACTAGCTAAGCAGGCATGGAACCTCATTTTTGGTGAAGAAAATGAATGGATAGCTATCATCAAACAAAAGTATCTTCAAAATATGGAATTTCTAAGTAACTCAGTTCCAATCAGAGGTTCTAATTTTTGGAAAGCAATTCTTAATTGTAAAGAAATCATCAAAAAAGGTTTAATATGGGTTTTAGGCAATGGTGAGAGGATAAATTGTTGGAATGACAGGTGGGCTAAGGATGAACCACTGACGCAATATCCTAACTTAGCTCGAATTAGATATATTATGGAAGAACTCATTGGTAGAAAAGTCTTTGATTATATGGTTGAGGACAGAGACAGAATGAAGTGAAAACAAATAAGGATTCAAGGATTTCAAGTGAAATCAAATTATCTTTGTAACATTCTCGAGCAACAGATTATCCCCATGAGACCTAAGGAAGATCAAGTGACCTAGGCTCCTATAGAAAATGGGCAGTTCATTTTTAAATCATCTTACAAGCTTATGTTCGATGACGAGGATTTTGTCCTCCAAAAGGACTTAGTTTGGATAAAAAATCTAATTCCAAAAATTGTAGTCTTTTCATTGTTGGTTATCCAAGGAAGAATTATAACCATTTATAATATGATGCATAAGGGTATTTGTATCACTAATCACTATTATCTATGCAGGGCTAATTGGGAGACCATTTATCACATTTTCCTTGAGTGCATTTTTTTCTTGACTGTCCTAAGTGGGGTTTTTCAGGCCTTCAATATTTTCTAGGTTAAACCAACCATTGTACTTGATTTTTTTATCCAGTGGCCTTGCCCCTTTTCAAGCCAAAGACTTAGATACATGTGGAAAATTTTTCTCAATCACTATCTTTGGCATGTGTGGTTAGAAAGGAACCATAGAGTTTTTAATGAGTCTATCCATGATCATTAAACTATCATTGCTAGGATCCTATCCTTTGCCAATGAGAATGTGAACCTTATCCCTTTTGATAGCCGTAAACTTCATCTGTAGGAGACCACGATTGCTCAATATTTAAGCTTAAACTTGTTAGATGAGTATGTGCCTAGGGTAGTCAACCCTAGAACCAATGTTAAGTGGTCCCCACCTCCTACGGGTTGGTTTAAGCTTAATTTTGATGGAGCGGCTAAGGAAAATCCTGGTAGAGCAGGCATTGGTGGCATTGTGTGAGATCATAATGGGAATATGATGCTTGCATTTTTTGAATATTTAAGAATAAGGACAAACAATGAAGCTGAAGCTAGAGCTATGTGGAGAGGCCTTCAAATGACTCAAGACTTAGAAGGCAATTTTATCATAGAAGGAGACTCTATGCATGTTACATATCTCCTAAATAATTGGAAAATACCTCCTTGGAGGATTAAAACAATTGTTGAAGAGGCTACGATCCTTTTCCAGGGAAGACAAGACAGAAAAGCCCAACATGTCTTTCGAGAAGCTAACAAAGTTGTTGATAATCTGGCCAATTTGGGTGTCAATGGTGATGAACTTTTCAAATGGGAACACGGTGTCCCGAGCGAAGTAGAGGAGCTTATTCAACAAGAATGCCAAGAATGATAGTCAAATTTACCAATAGGAGAGGCATTGTAAGTTCGAAGGCTATGAGTATTCCCGTCTCTTTTTTGAAATGGATTCACAATAAAAATTATCCAAGCTATCAGTCTTCATGGATGCTGCTTGGAAATACCACAAAGACTAATGGGGACAGTCACATGTCAGATAACATGGCTCCTAGTCATATTAGTAATTTGAGGTTGGTTGATAATCACATGCCAGGAAAGAAATGATAATATAAGACTTCGAACTAGAGCCACGTGGACCACCAGATAGCCATCGCCATAAATCTAGCCAGCAGGTTCACTTCTCCAAGGCTGATTGGCAAATATGGGATGTGGTCCTAAAGCATGTCATATACAGAAGAAAGCAATTACCAAATAATTATTAAGAGTAACTATCAATACAGAGCTTGTGGGAGTTTTTTTCAGTACTCTTCTATGTGTGTTTGCAGTTTTTTATTTCTCCACTATTTCAAGGAAGGGATCTATGTCTGTTTCTTTTTTTGTAATTATGATGCAGGTGTGTTTTCTCGGGGTATACCCAAAATGTTTTATGGGAAGTTTCTTTTTTATAACAGGCTATGTGCCTTACTGGATGTAATGGCTTTGGCGGCATGTAGATTTTACATATATAGGATCCTTAGTAAGGACATGTTCATCAACAACCCTAGGCTGATTTTTGTAAAAGGTTTTGGGTCAACCTATAAAACCCGGTATTAATGCTATAGTATCTTATCTACAAAAAAAATGATGTAATATGAGAGAGACCCATTTCAATCCTAGATAAACAATTTAAAAATAAATCTAAAATAGAATACAAAGTTTCTACGTATACGAGGTAAAAACATTGTAGAAATACTAAATTTCTTTATTAAATAAAATATATTATCTTACATGTTCCCTTAAAATGAGACAATTTTATGTGAAAATTCAAAGTCAAGTCTCACTTTCTCTTTTTGAATAACTGATCTTCTACTATTAATCTTAGTGATATATTCTCCTAGATTATCTATCATTATTTCTTTAAACAATTTAGGCCTAGGATCCTCTTTTAATGTATCAACATAAATATCTTGAATATTATTATAAGCTTTGTATTTCAAGATAATTTGTTTTGTTATTTTCATTATCCCTAAAGTGCAACACTTGCATATTCTCTCTTCTAACCTCTCTTTAGGTCTTTTCAACATACCCCATCACATTTGAGTTGATTTGAGATAGTCCTTAGTTGGGCTATAAGAATATTTTCTCTCCATTTAATATTTTTATGTATATATTATTTTTGGTGATGCTCCTATATGTGGTTGAACTCAACAAGGTAGTGCACCTTCTTTTTACCTAGCTCCTAAATACAAAATACTACTCTAAATAGTTTTCTACATAGGCTTTTATATCATTATTATTTTTTGGACATTTTATTAAGTAAATACCCCACTTATTCATCCACTTGACATTTTATTTTATTTAGGTGTCATTTTTTCTCTAACTCATATATATTTATAAACTTAATCCACTTATTTACATGTATCACAAAAGATTAATCATTGTGGCTATCTCTATAGGAAAAGTAAATTTTTCTATTAAGAGTAGTTCATATGGAACCTAAGCTTTTATTTCAAAGATTTTATTATCAAACTATTTTTTAGCTTCTATATTTTCCTCTATTTTAATATCAATATACTCTTGGCCTATACTTCACTCCCATAAAGCACCATTAGCATTAGGAACAATCTAAAAAAATACTTGCATGATTTCCCAATCCCACAATCTTGCCTTCCAACATTTGTTCTATAATACGTATATAACAAGATACTTGTATCATGTTACTTATTCTAAGAGGACCTTTCAAATTTGAATTTTAATTCTTTTCTTTTCTTTTGGTTAGTGAAAACTATTATCTTGGTTTTTTTATTATTTATTTGCATGTAAACTTCCTTGTAAAAGTGTTTTAATTAATTTAGATGCTCTATTAACCCTTATGCTATCATTAAAATGAGATCATCTAATAAAAAAGTAACTTCACAACATAATTGCCTACTTAAATACGATTTCCTCCACTTACATTTAACCATTATTCTATTTTATCAATATAAATAACATAAAGTTATAGATAATGGACATTATTATTTAACTCCTATATCACTTTCAAAGCATTTTCATAGATATTCTTCCATTTTAATTTTCTCTCAAACCTCTTTATGTAATCCATACACAATTACCCTATCCTTTTTTGCTAAATTTAAATCTTCAACCTTACTATAAAGTTTTCTTCTACACATTATGATAAAGGTCTTCTTTAAGTAAATAGAAAAACATAATGCATCCTCTTTTACATATAATATTTTTTTATTATATAATTCAATGTGATATAATGATCTATTATTGAGATTTTGGCCTAAAAATTGCTTCTCCTTTTACCTTATTTTCTTGTTCTTCTACCCACTTGTTGATTTGCACTCAACCATGCTATTGAAAAGCTTTACAAATAGAAGATTATTCAATATGGATTGATAATTTTAAGGATTGTCTATATGATCACTTTTAAAGAAGCATATAAAAACTTGTCTAAATGTTTGAAGAACCATGCTTAAGAAAACCACTAAATAGCCTTTTGATATCAATTGTTAGGTTTTCTATTCCACATTTTAAATATTTTTCTTGTAGATCATCCTTATATTGTGCTTTACCTATTCCCAATATTTTAATACCCTCTTTAGCCTCCTTTAATTTGAACAAATATATTACTTTATTATTTATGGAAGGAACATTTTTTCTTAATCATAGTCATATAATTACTTTATATATTATATATTAAATATTCTAACTATGTAGTTGTTGTGATATTATCCTTTGTTTGTATCTTTATTTGCTAAAGTTCCTTCTAGAAATTCTCTGAATCAAGCTTCCATAGATAAATTAATTCTAACCATCTTGCATCCATGTATTCTTATTTTTTACTTTTACAATTAAATTTTATTTTTATTTTTTTCTCTTTTTTACTTATTCATTAAAAATTATCCTTGATATTTTACATTATTCATCATACCATGCCTTTGTATAAAGTTTATATTTCTTATTCTTCTTATTATCATTTTTCGTTGTTTCTTCAATTAAACATGTTATTTCATGGATCTCAATTCTATTTTCTTTTCTACAAAAATATTAATGATGATATGCATCACAGGAACAATGTTAAGTGTCTCTGTTATAAATATGATATATTAATTATTTTTATAAATGGCATTACCATTTATGCTCTTAAAAGAAATAAAATATAAAATATTTTTTTAATATGTTATATGTAGCTTATATTAGGGCCACTCCCATCACAATACCAAAATATGATGTTTGTTTTTAGGTCATTTAAACCATATCCATCATGACTTTATATCATAAATAGTTTTTATTTATGATTCTATCAAATATTCTCATCTTCCTCGGAGTGTTATATTTCAATAATCAACTCCTTGATATTAGTTTCATTAAGAGATATAACCTCACTTGGCCAATTGCCTTCTAAAATTTGAATTTCACCAAGGTGAAGATCAACACTATGATTTATTAAATTATCTATACTTGATTGTTGGAATCAATAGAAGTGAGCAACAATTCTTATCAAAACAATATGGTATTATTTGTCACTACATAAAACTTCTATATAGCTTTCATATTTATACATTAATGCCCCTTTAGTATCAAGATACTCTTTGATGTTTTTACCCCTTGGTATCTCACCTTTAACTTTGTATTTTACTCTTCTCTCATGCTCAAGAGAGATGTGACTATCCAACCTCATGTGAGGTAAAATCATTAATCATCCCCTAATAATTATATAACATAAAATAATGTAATAATGGCTAACATCCCCTTTATTACATTATTTGGTATATATATCATTATCCCTCATAATTCCTAGGGTTGGTAAACTAGAATTTTGCTCTAGCTCTGGATCTAGCTCTAGCTTTGGCTAATCTCTAGCAGTTCTTCCTCTTTGGTCTATCTTAGGGTCTACCTCTAGGCCACCTTTGGGTTACCTCTAGGTCTTTGCCTATGGGTAACTTTTGGATCATCACTGTTGGATTACCTCTAGGTTAGCCTCTAGATATTTCTTTAGGCCATCATATTTGGGAAATTAACATTGAATTATAGCTTTGGAATCAATCCACATTCAAAATAATCGACATAGTATTTCACTATATATTTATCACTATAGGTATTCCAAGAATGGCTTGGTTCATATTCTAATACAAAAATCATTTATTTCAAGTTTTCCAAGATTACATTACTCCATGGTAAAACTTACATTTGTCTCATTCAACAAACTCCACCTTCTGAGGAAATTATGGTTTACGGGATTGTGAGCGCATGAACTAGGGTTTCTGGAGCTAGGGAAAAACTAGGGCATCAGTTGGGTTGCCGAAGAGATTTTTGGTTACTGTGGATTTGAAGGCAAGATTGCTGCCCCAGGGGGGTCCAATGGGGACACCTCCGGATCCTCTCCTAGAGAGAAATAGCTCTTATGCAGATTTGTTAAAAGATAAATCTCCTTCCAAGACTGACGAAGCACAAAGAACTGCTTTAAAAATGCTCTTTACGGCTACTGGGAACAGATCTACATCTCATCGAGTTAATGGATGTCTGCCGCAGTCAGAATCCAGGCCAAAGATTATCATTGAACCAAGGATGGTTGAAGAAACAGTCTTATATAGAGCCAATCACGATTTGATCTGTAAATTCATGGGTATTCGCCCTACCCTAAATTTTTTGCATTCCTGGGTCCGGAAAAACTGGGAGCCTCTTGGTGAGTACTCTTTATGGTTTATTAGCAATGGGTATTTTATTGTTAGTTTTTCTTCACTGGCCGATAGAAATAGGGCTTTCGAATCAAAAAAGAGGAATCATGGTCCGGCAGGATTATTTGTTCAACCCTGGAGAGTGGGATTTGATCCTCGAATTGAACCCATTGTTGTCCCGGTTTGGATCCGTTTGTATGCACTTCCAATGGAGTTTTGGAGTGAGCAGGTTTTGGAAATTATCGATAACTCCCTTGGAAGACATTTGGGTGTCTCCAAAGACACAATAGAAGGAAACACAACTGTTTATGCAAGAGTATGTGTGGAAATGGATCTTAGCCAGCCCCTACCGATAGAGGTGGAACTTGAACTTGCAGGACTATCTTGGATTCAACAGCTGGATTATGAGGCTCTGCCCTTCAGATGCAGAGTTTGCCACAAATATGGGCATTTGGCCCGATCTTGCCCAAATAATATGAACACAAAAAAGGAGGCTCCTCTCGGAATGTCAACTCTTCCTAAGGAGGGTAAGTCAACAATAAACAAAGAACCAACCAATATTTCTCAGGGTAAAGAAGCACAGAGAGATGGTTTTGAACAACCCAAAAGAAGGAGAAGGCAAAAGAAAAAATATGGTAAAGAGCAAACCCATCTCAAGCCCGCCAATAGGTATGAGATATTTAAGACACTAATGGACCAAGAAGATCAATTCATGGAAGGAGTGGATGGGAATAATGAAAATAATAACATCCACGTTCAAGCTCCTCTTTCATCTCCCCCCGTCATAGAGCAGGTAATTGAGCACAGTGAGTTACCTCAGTCGAGAGAGTGCAGGGGCATTGATAGTGCATAACCAAGAGCAGCCAATAATTAAGGATGTCGGCATGGGAATAGCAGAAAAGAATAGAGAAAGGCCAACTTTAGGGATAACTCGGGTGGAAAAGAGATCAAAAAATAGCAACTCTCAAGGAGTGGGTAGAAAATCAAATAAGGAATTGCTAGCAGTTCAAGGAGACAAACAGATCATTGGAGGATTAGGGAGGCCAATATATTTTTACTTACTCTCAAGGTAACCAATGATTATACAATCATGGAATGTTAGGGGTTTAAACAGTAGAACCCATCAATCCGTTGTTCGAAGACTCTTAGAAAACTGTAAAACAGATTTTTTGCTTATCCAGGAGACAAAAATGTCGTTAGATCTTATGTGTAAAATAGTTAACGAAATTTGGAGGGGTGCTTGGTCATATGGAAGTGGCTGCCCAAGGTGCCTCAGGGGGGATAGTCACTCTTTGGAACTCTCTAGAATGGATCGCAATAGAACATATAGCTTGGAGGGGTGTTCTCACATCACATTTTAGAAATAATGTCACAGCTGAACATGTTTTAATCACAAATTTTTATGGGGCTCAAAACCTAGATGGTCAGAGGCTTCAATGGAAAGTTGTGCATAACATGAGAGTCTCAAGGGAAGATTTAGACTGGATTATTGCTGGGGATTTTAATGCTAAATTATCCTCTAGAGATCAGGAAGGGGGAACCCCATTTTTGGACCCAGGGGACCGACTTATGATTGCCCAAGTCCAGGCTTTACACTTGGTGGATATTAAATGCCCTGGAACCAACTATACTTGGACTAATAAGAGGAGGGAGCCACATAGCGGGAAGGTAAAGTTAGACCATTTTTTGGTTTCGGAGGAGGCATTTGTAAAATGGAATACAAAATTTTAGATTTTGGAGGGTCCAGTTTCAGATCACTTTCCCATTTTGTTGGAAGGGGGAATTAAGACAGGGCAGCATCGCAAACCATTTAAATTTGAAAACTTTTGGTTACAAAAAGAGGAACTTCGAAAGAAAATTCCACAGTGGTGGGAAGAAGGTCGCCCAGCTTATGGGACAACAATGTTTAGATTCCACAAACAACTTCATTATGTCAAAGATCAACTGAAACAATGGAGGCGAGCTAACAAGACAGACTTCCAGGTCCAAAGAGCTCCTTTGGTGGCCAGATGGGATGAGGTTCAAAAACACTTTAGGGAAGGAACAATTACAGAGCAGCTCAAATACGAGGATGATGCCTTGCGTAAAGCGGTTGAGGACATTGACAACCAAGAGGAGACCTACTGGAAACAGAGAGCAAGAACCACTTGGTTATTAGAAGGTGATAGAAATACCAAATTTTTCCATCGGACTGCCTGTGCTAGGAGACGGATGAACAACATGGAAGCTCTTCAAGATGAGAACGGTCACTCCTTTGATACACTTCCAGGTATGCATTTCCATTCAATGGATTATTTTTCTAAACTATTTAAGGAAAGTATGGTGCAAGATGAAGAGGCTCAAAATGATGTTATTGCTGCCATACCTTTCGTTATCTCTGAAGAAGAAAATCAGACCCTTCTTAAACCCATTGATAGAGAGGAACTGAAGAATGTGGTCTTTGGAATGAGCACCGAAAAAACTCCAGGTCCAGATGGCTTTCCAATTGAGTTTTTTTAGGCCTTTTGGGATAACTTGGAGGAGGATGTAATGGCTGTTATAGAGGAGTCCAGAGGTAGTAAAAGAATGCTTAAAGCATTAAATCACACTTTCATTACCTTAATTCCGAAAGGGGAGGAGGGGGTACATATTTCAGATTATAGACCTATTGCCTTATGCAATGTTATATATAAAATAATCACAAAGGTAATGGTTGAGCGGCTAAAACCTCTTTTACATAACATTATCTCCTCCGAGCAAGGGGGTTTTGTAGAGGGTAGGCAGATCTTGGATGGTGTGGTTCTAGCTCAGGAGGCAATCCATTCAATGCAAACATCCGGTAATAGAGGAATGTTCATAAAATTAGATATGTCAAAGGCTTATGATAGGGTGGAGTGGAGCTTCTTGTCAAAGATGATGGCAGCCTTTGGTTTCTCTCAGGATTGGATAGAATGGGTCATGAGTTGTGTTTCTACTCCGACTTACTCAGTGTTAATCAAGGGTCTTCCCTCGCAACCGTTTGGAGCCACTCGTGGCCTTCGTCAAGGAGATCCTTGCTCTCCCTATATTTTTCTCATATTGGCTGAAGGATTAGGTAGACTTTTCTTGAGGAGAAGACAACAAGGTTTGCTAACAGGTATCAAGGTGGGTGAGGAAGTTTTGACTCACCTGCAGTTTGTGGATGACACAGGATTGGTGGGAGTGGCCAGCTTCAGGGAAGCAAGAATGATCAGAGATACTCTTAATGTCTACCTTAGGGCTACAAACCAAGTCATCAATGATAAAAAATCCAAAGTGGTCTTTTTCAATCTTGATCAAAGGCTTCAGGACAGAGTTTTAGAGATCTTGGGATTCACAAGGACTTCTCTCCCAGTGGTTTACTTGGGGGTCCCTTTGCATTTTAAAAAACTAAAAATAGATATATGGAGGAATATTTTGGATTGTATCAAGGATAGAATTAATCATTGGTCTCACAAATGGTTAAGCTATGGGGGTAGATTAACTTTTTTACAATCAGTCATTCAAGCCATGCCAATTTATAAATTCTCTATCCTGGCTGCCCCACATACTATATGGAAAGAGTTGGACAAGATGGCTAGAAAATTTTTATGGGAAGGAGTAAAAGGAGAGAGGAAATGGGCCTTAGTAGGTTGGGACAAAGTAACCCAACCCAAGGTAAAAGGAGGTTTGGGATTGAGAAGATCAAAGTTAAATAATAAAGCTTTGGCTGGAAAGCTTTACTGGAGGTGGATTTCCCAACCAACTTCCTTTTTCAGTAGAATCCTCACTAGTAAATATTTGGGACATGTAAACCCAAATGAGGTGGGTCATTTCCCTTTGGATGGTAATGGATCCTTAGTGTGGCAGGCTCTCAAGTTAGGATCTCAGGTAGTAAAAGATCGCTTATTCTGGAAAGTGGGGAGAGGGGAGAAGGCACGATTTTGGACAGATTCATGGGATCAATACCCACCTATCATTGTTGAATTTCTTGAATTGCAACCAATAAAAACAGCCATTGAAACCAAGGGATGGGTCCAAATTGAAAGTTATTTCACCACTAGTCAGCTAGGGGATTATAAGTTTAAGCAGTTTAAGAAGTTGGATGAGTGGCCAATTTCAATCCCTCCGGATTTGGCACCCATCATGACTAAAATCTTGACAGAAAGATTTCTCACAGGTAGAGACGAGGAGGATGAATTAGCTTGGGGCTATGGGAGCCTTGGTGTCTACACAATGAAGGACGGATATGATATGATCCTTCCAGAGCCTCCCCCTCATACATATCAGGTTGAGGATTGGAGAAAGATTTGGCAGTCCAAGGGTTGGCCGAAAGTAAACTTTTTTGCCTGGCAGTTCATGCATAATGGAATTCTCACTTTTGATAATCTCAGATGTAAAGGAATCATCGGTCCATCTCAATGTGTCTTATGCTACAAGAGCGAGGAAACAAGCTGATCACTTGATGTTTGAGTGCCCATTCACGCGCCAGATTTGGGAGAGATGGTTTTTATATTATAAAATTCAAGTTAATGGTGACTTGAATCGGATTAATATCTGGGAAAGATGGAAGAGGGGTAGATTTAAATCTAAAGCTCTTTGTATTGGTTGGGAGCTTGGATTAAACTTTATTTGGTGGCAAGTGTGGTTGGAGAGAAATGCTAGAATTTTTAGAGAAACTTTTTCTTCTTTAGATGGAGTTTGGCAGGTCATTTTGAGCAAAGTCACAGAAACTGTGGCCGTCTATGCTAAAGAGGAAACTCAGGTTGTTATTGGGGCAATGGAAGCGGAAGTTGAAGTGCAAGAGGGACAGGATAGAGCTAGTTGGACACCACCCCCAGAAGGTTGGATTAAAATTAATACTGATGGAGCTGCAAAAGGCAATCCGGGTAGAGCCAAAATTGGAGTGGTTTGCCGAAATCATGTTGGAACAGTGCTCTACTGGGAACTGCAAGGCTTGGGAAGAGCCACAAACAATGAAGCAGAAGCCATAGCTATCAAATCTGCTTCTATTTGGGCAGTAAAATAGGGCCACAGGAGGATAATAATTGAATCAGATTCTCAAATAATGGTTGGAGCTCTAGATTGCATGAGGAACTTTGCTTTGAAAGCATGGAGGTTGAGGATTCTTGTCACTCAAATTAAGGAATTATGGAGGGAATTAGATGATGTGATTCCAGTTTATGTGAGTAGAGATTTAAATAAAGTGGTTGACTTCCTGGCTAAGATGGGTGTTGAGAAGGAGGTAGGGGTTCAGTTGCACAGTGATATGGCTATTGAGGATGAGGTGATTAGGCAGGGTCTTGAAAGGTCCCTGAGCTAATGATCAAAGAAAAAGCAAAGGGAGGAAAGGCGTCATGATATCGTGACATGTTGCTTCATCGCGGCCAAGGTTGGAAAGGTGTCACGATATCGCGACATGTTGCTTCATCGCGGCCAAGGTTGGAAAGGTGTCACGATATCGCGACATGTTGCTTCATCGCGGCCAAGGTTGGAAAGGTGTCGCGATATCGTGACATGTTGCTTCATCACGGCCAAGGTTGGAAAGGTGTCGCGATATCGTGACATGTTGCTTCATCGCGGCCAAGGTTGGAAAGGTGTCACGATATCGCGACATGTTGCTTCGTCGCGGCCAAGGTTGGAAAGGTGTCACGATATCGCGACATGTTGCTTCATCACGGCCAAGGTTGGAAAGGTGTCACGATATCGCGACATGTTGCTTCATCGCGGCCAAGGTTGGAAAGGTGTCATGATATCGTGACATGTTGCTTCATCACGGCCAAAGGAGAAAAAGTGTCACGATATCATGACATGTTGCTTCATCACGGCCAAAGGAGAAAAAGTGTCATGATATCGCGACATGTTGCTTCATCACGGCCAAGGTTGGAAAGGTGTCACGATATCACGACATGTTGCTTCGTCGCGGCCAAGGTTGGAAAGGTGTCACGATATCGCGACATGTTGCTTCGTCGCGGCCAAAGGAGAAAAAGTGTCACGATATCGTGACATGTTGCTTCATCGCGGCCAAAGGAGAAAAAGTGTCACGATTTCGCGACATGTTGCATCATCGCGGCCAAAGGAGAAAAAGTGTCGCGATATCGCGACATGTTGCATCGTTGCGGCTAAAGGAGAAAAAGTGTCACGATATTGTGACATGTTGCATCGTTGCGGCCAAAGGAGAAAAAGTGTCACGATATCGCGACATGTTGCATCGTTGCGGCCAAAGGAGAAAAAGTGTCACGATATCGCGACATGTTGCATCGTTGCGGCCAAAGGAGAAAAAGTGTCGCGATATCGCGACATGTTGCATCATTGCGGCCAAAGGAGAAAAAGTGTCACGATATCGCGACATGTTGCATCGTTGCGGCCAAAGGAGAAAAAGTGTCGCGATATCGTGACATGTTGCATCATCACGGCCAAAGGAGAAAATTGTCGCGATATCGCGACATGTTGCATCATCGCGGCCAAGAGAGAAAAAGTGTCGCGATATCGCGACATGTTGCATCGTCACGGCCAAAGGAGAAAAAGTGTCACGATATCGTGACATGTTGCATCGTCACGGCCAAAGGAGAAAAAGTGTCATGATATCGCGACATGTTGCATCATCGCGGCCAAAGGAGAAAAAGTGTCATGATATCGCGACATGTTGCATCGTCACGGCCAAAGGAGAAAAAGTGTCACGATTTCATGACATGTTGCATTGTCACGGCCGAAAGAGAAAAAGTGTCGCGATATCGCGACATGTTGCTTTTTCATGGCCAAAGGAAAAAAGTGTCGCGATATCGCGACATGTTGCATTTTCGCGGCCAAAAGAGAAGAAGGAAAAAGTGTCGCGATATCGCGACAAGTTGCATCAACAGTCCAAACCGATCCCCCTGGCAACATCTCACATTGTGTGAACATTGAATCCTGTTGGATCGTGCCTTAGGCCATTGGGGAAGGAGTTTCTCCACTCTTGAATGTCAGATTCGCCGTCTCCCCTGTTAGCTAGTTAATGGTTTAAGAGATTTGGCTCCATTGCAAATCTTCTTTTACTGTTGTATGCATGAGTTCTCTCTGACTATGGCTGGGAAAAGTCTCTTCCCATCTTGTAAATGATCTTTGTTTTAATACAAGTTTTTTCAAATTTTTTCAAAAAAAACAAACTCCACCTTCTTTTGTAGAAACCATTAAACATTTTTTTTACTTTATTCCATTCTAAGACATTCATCCATACATAATTTATATACATTTTGTTGGTTACTTTAAATTTGTGCCAACACTTTCTTTGAGAATTATTTTTACCTTCACAAATATTATAAAGATACAATTTCCAATACCTAGTTGTCACATATCCAGATCTTCCACAATGACTACAACTCATCCTAGGAGATTCATTCTCTGCATAGAATCTTTTTTATAAATTTCATGTCATTATTTTTTACTTGAGAAATATATCTGATGCCTTCACTCTTTAGCCTAATATATAGAATTAGGGGTATTTTCATACCTTGCCTATATCTCCCCAAATATATACCATTATATTCCATTTTTCTAATTAGTTTTGAACCAAATCCTTTGGTATGTTTTTCAAAACACCCATTTTTCTCATCCCACTATGGTCACTATCACTATCACAAACAACATTCAAATACCACACATCATCGTCACAATAAACTTCAACACAATCTAAACCATCACTATTACTTTTAATTTGGATAATATGGCCTTTGTCATGGCTAGTACATTCTTCCATACAAACTTTTTTCTTACCAACAATCTTCAAATAACTAGTACCATAGGCTATATTTATCTCTTGTATGAGATTATTTGTATCACAACACACATTTTCCACTGTAGACTTCAAATCACCTATTTCACAAGCAAAATTTATCCTTTGAAATTTTACTTATGTTACAACAAACATGTTTCATCATGGGCTTATCCTTTAACTTTTTAATTATTTCTATTTATTTTCAACATTGCACCTCAATAATGTCAAGAGTGAATAATGCTACACACATGCTTCTAATTGCACCAACAGATATTGTCACACCATTTTCAATATACTCTTCACAAGTATTGGCTTTTCTGAGAATCAATTACAAACAACACCTAAGTTTTCAAAACTTTCACCTTCACTAGTTTTTGAGGATCCATACTTTTGAACTTCAATTTTTTTCTTGGCTTATTTATTGACCCCTTTATTTCTTAATTTTATCACTTCCTTTTCCATGAGTACCTTTGTGTTGTTTCACACTCTTCATCATAATATAATTTAGGTTCATTTTGAATAATATACCCTTGTTGTTGTCATTGTTGAAATTGGCCCTACTATTTTTGTGATTAAAACTATTGCTTCCCCCAAGGAGGTCCAAAAAATTGAGCCCCTTGAGTCATGAAATTGTATTTACAAAACTTAGTTTCATGTCCTTTTTATTCATAAACATGACAATACCTCCTCCTTCATTGAGGTTATTTTTGTGATAAATATGAGGAAGGACCCTTTGAACACTTTTGTGGTTTGTTTTTAGAGATAAGAGCATTATTGGACAACTCATCTCTTAATTGATTTTCTATTTCCTATTTTTGAAGGATGTTTGCCAATTATTCAAATATCACATGTCTATTTTAAATTTGTAAAGATGTTACCAGTGTTTAAAATGATTTAGTGAGAGTTCTGAGTATAATAGAGACTAAGAGCTTATCATCCATATTTTCTCCCATGGTGTTCAATTTTATCTTCAACTCTATAACTCTTCATAGAAATTATTCTATACTCTCTCCATATTGGACCCTTAATGTATGTAGTTGTGACTAAAGATGAAGAATTATGGCTTTATTCCTTCCTTTAAATATAGTACAAAGTCTACACCATGCATCTTTTAATATTTTTTATTCACTTATATGTGGTTGTATTTCATTTTCCACTCTAAAATTAATGAGCATTAGTATATTTTTATCTCTTTCATCATAATTTTACTTAGCTTGTATCTCCTCAGGTCGAGTTTCACCACTAGTAACTATGTACCAAAGTTTTTCAACCACTAAAATTATTCTCATTTTTGTCTTCTATGGTACAAAATTTGGACCTTTAAGCAATTGATATTCTATGAGAATTTTTTGATGTAGCCATCGTAAAGGTTCCTTATATCTCCCAAAATGATCCCTTTTTTTTATACTACTAGTTGTATATGTCAAATCTTTCGATATACCTACTATTTATATATACCCATTGGTATATGGAGAAAGCTAGTCCCCTTGATACATGTAGTCATACATGAGAGAGACCTTAAGGTACGTGAAAGAAAACAATACATGGTATCAAGGTAGTATTGAAAGGAATTCACTATATCAATTAAACCTACTTAAAGATAAATACTCATATGTGGTTGTAAATTTCCTCTATACTTGGATTTTATCGAGTTTAGGATTTACATATGACAATAGTAACAAATGGGGTAAAAATAGAACGAAACAAAAGTCACAAAAATGTGTCATTATTTCTCCTTGATGATTTATGAGATTGATTCCCAAACATTGTTATGACATCTATCTTAGGCTTTAGGCCTAATTAATTTAATGTTACAACATTACCTATAAATGTAATCTAGAGTCATTGTTTATACTAAATGTAATGATTATGCGAAGCACATGTTTTATTTTTGTGTATAAAAATATTATTGGAAAAGAGATGTTAGTCATTACCAAAAATGCATCTTTTACAATAACAATTACTACCTTTTATTTTTTAAATATACTCACTATAGTTTTTCTTTTAATAAAATAATATTTTCTTAGTAATTTTCTTAGAACACTATACCTCCTTGTGGTTAAAGTTTGAAGCGACCTGCATCAACTCAGTTTCCCTCATGTTTTCCTAATAATATTTAGAATCCATGGTCTTTTCCCAAATAATTAAATTAGCTTCATATTTTTATTTTCTATGTCATCACAAAGATTGACAAATTTATAAAAACAAAAGAGGTAAAAAAATATATCATGGGCTATGTCTCAATTCTTGGTCCTCAAGCCATACACAAGTAATAATGAAGTTCAAGAACCAAATCTCATTTACTAATTTTTTAACAGTGGATTTACATAGATTAATTTGACCACCTATGCTTGACAAAAAAATATACTTGATTGGAATTAAGGAAAATTGGTCCATTAATAAAAAAATGGAAGCATTGATATCAATAACATAATTTTTTATATTTTTTTTAGCATAACTCTTCATAGATCTTAGTTTCTCTTGATTTACATGATTCACTAGTGTAAATATCTTTATCCTAGTCTATCTTGAGTTGATTTTTGATAAATATAACTATGATACATAGGTTATCTTGAGTATTTCTCCTCAAGATAGTCCCTCAAACTATCTAAGCCAAAATTACTTCTATTTTGGTGTATCTTTTTCCTAAATTATGAATGTTGCTCTCTCATAGCCAATAAATTACAATCAACCATCCTTAGATCCTATAGATCTTGAGAGCCTAGGATGTTTCCTGATCCCCCTCAATTGGAAGATGAGTCTTATATTTTGATTAAAACAACCATGGATATTGATATTCAGACTCCTACAGGTCTCAATATCCTTAAGGTAGGAAAAGTTTTAACCCTAATTGAGAATGAGGAATACACCAAGATTTTGATGGATTTCATTGACATATTTTCTTGGTCCTATATCAATATGTTAGGTCATGATCCTTTCCTAGTTGTCCACCACCTAGTTATCACTCTTGATGAAAAGCCTATAAAGCAAAAATTATGGAAGACGCATCTAAAGTAACTTTGGTGGTCAAAGAGGAGCTCTGAAAACTCTTAAATACTAGATTCATCAAAACCATCAACTATTCCAACTAGGTCTCAAATATTGTACCTATTTCTAAGAAAGTAGGTAGCATTAAAGTTTGCATAGACTTTTGAGGCATCAATATTGCATATCCCAAGGATGACTTCCCTCTGCCCAACATTGAAATGATCATTGATTTCACATTAAGATGTGGAATGTTGGTTTTGATAGATGGGTTCTTAGGCTATAATCAAATAAAAATTTCTCCTAAGGACCTAGTCAAAATAGCTTTCACCACCTCATGGAGTAACTTTTGCTATCAAGTCATGCCTTTTAGATTAAAAAGCACATAAGCTACCTACCAATGAACCATGACATACATTTTTTGTGACATGATGTATGACATCATGGAATATAATGTTGATATCCTTCTTGATTGATATTTAAACTAGGAAGATCATATTTGGTACCTAAGGCATATCTTCAAGTATTTGTGGGAGTACAAGGTATACCTCAAGTCTCATAAATACAACATTGGAGTTACATAAAAAATGTTATTGGAATTTATCATATCTTGGTGTGGAATTAAAGTTGATCCTAACAAGATATTGGTTATAATTGATATACCACCCCATTGAAATTTAGCCTAGCTTCAAATACTTTATGGAAAAATGTAAGCTATTTGGAAATCCATTACCCAAATTTTTGACAAGTGTCAACCTTTCACCAATCTTTCGAATAAGAATGTAGTTGAAAATTAGGACATTGATTATCAAGTGGTATTCAATGCTCTTAAATCCTATCTCTTGTGTCCTCTCGTCCTCATCACTCCTACTCCTCAATCCTTGTTATATATAACAATAAAATACCATGTCTTATAACATATGTTGGTGGTGTATGATGATCAACATAGAGATCTATTTTCTATGTCAATAGGAATTTGGACAATTATAGTCTACTATACCCTTTAGAGAAGTTTTTCCTTGCCATAGTGTTTGCTTCCTATAATCTTAGATACTACATGCTTAATTCATAAGACAATTATCATCATGAGGGTTGATACCTTATGATATCTCGTCTTGGCCTCAACTCTTAGGATAAATCACTAAGTGGGTCATAGCACTCAGTGAATTCGATCTTGAGTCTATCAACCAAAATTTAATGAAAGGTTAGGTCATTGCTAACCAACTAGCAATAGCAACCTTATAAACTAGTCATCCCTTAGTCGTAGGTTTCCTAGATGAATTAGTCTTTAACTTAGAAGTTGATTAACTAGATTCTTGGATCTTGTACTTTGATGATGCTCAATGTGTCAAAGGATTAGGGCTAGAAGTCATCGTGGTCACTCTTTAATAGCAACTTATCCCTTTGTACATTAAGCTTATTTTTTCTTATACAAATAGCATTGTTGAGTATAAATATCTTATTCTAGGGATTCATGTATCCCTATATTTATAGGTTAGAACCCTCTCTATTTTTGGAGATTCCTAGCTTGTAGTAGACCAAGTTAATGGTTTTTATAAAATAAAAAACAAAAATATTAAGCCATACAAGTACATAGTCAATGAACTAATGTCTCCTTTTTATAAAATCACCATTGAAGTTATACCTAGGTCTAGCAACAACATGATGATGTTATGGTAGTGGTCGCATCCCTTATCTCCTTAGAGTTAAATTATGAATAAGCCACAATCATCATTTGATAAATTAGGAAGCCTTCAACCTTAGAGTCTAGCCAGCTTTCTCTAGGAATACTTTTCATAGAAGCATCTCCTTCTCCTAACCCTTGGTATAAGGATATCTTTTCCTTCCTTAGGGATGGCACATTACCTGACGATTTGAACTGTAATGAGCATAATAGCCTTAAATAATGCATCTATTGATATATCATATTTAGTGATATCTTATACCATATTTTTTTTGATGGAATTCTTCTTAGGTGCCTAGCCTTAGCTAAAGCCTAGGTAATCATCAAATAGACCCATGATAGTATCATCATCACCTAGAAACTCCTATAAATGGATTATTATTGGTTATTTATGGTAAAATGATAGGTATTATTGTATTGATTATATATTAATTAAACTTTAGTTTAATTAGTTTTTAATTAATTATCAATACCTTGAAAATCAATAGTATAGTAAATTTTTTACCACACTAGAGCCCTATCAAGGATCTTCATTATAGAACCATATAGTAAAATGTAGAGAGTTACAATGGAAAGGCATCCAATGGAAGGTATAGAATGGTAAACATATCCACTTATAGGAAGATGTGTGGCTAGAGAAGTACCCGTTATTGAAATATGAGGAGTTAGAAAGTATTAGAGTAGAGCTAGAATGTATTTATGGAAATATGGTGAGTTATTATTTGGATATAGAATGAGAGGTAAGATGAAAGGAGTTGAGAATCCATAATTAGTATGAGAAATATTTTTAAAATTTTAGCACTAAACTCATAACATATTATGTAAGCCCAAACTTGGTTGAGGATACAATAATATGGTGAGCTACTTAGGAAGTAGCATTCATTGTTAAATCAATCTATGATATTTGACATGCAATTCCTAAGGAGAGCTTTCAATGGGATCGATTATAGGGAAGGAAAGAAATTCCAAAGTTAACAATTTTCCTTTGGTTGGAAATCCAAAATAAGTAGTAGATAACTTGCATAAGAGAGGTTTCCAATTTCTTAACAAATGTTACCTTTGTGAAGCTCATGAGGAATCAATGAGATAAATATTACTAGAATGTAGTTACTCCCTCAAAATATTGTAAGATTTAATAAATAATATGGGGGTGGTGTGGGTGTTGCCTAATAACATGGCAGGATGGATAGAATAGTGAGAGAATTCATTTAAAATTCCAAGACTGAATAAAATTTAGAATTTGATTCCATTTTATTATACGTGAGGAGTTTGGTTGAAGAGAAATAGAAGGATTTTTAAAGGGGAGAAAATATCTACAACCAAAAATAGATAACATATCATAGTGGCCATAGTAGAGAATGTCAAAGCATTGAAAGTGCATGAGATTATAGAGTCATTAGAGGCTAAATTAAGTGAACAATGGAATCTAAGATCATTTGGGATGAATGATTGTTGGAAATATTGAGTTGGCATTGATGTCAAAGGAGCAAGAAATATTCTTCAAAGGTGAAAATTTTATAAGGATGGACAATATATCATTGAGGTCAAAGATGGGTTTGATAAATAAAAAACTGTGGAAAATCATCCAAGGAAAATATATATTACAACTTTATTGCAAAGCAAGGCAATTATTTTTAAGGATTATAATATTTAAATATCAAATTTAAATATTATAAAAAGATTTGGACAAAGGTTCAAAAGTGCTTGGGACAAAAGATTTAAAAGAAGGACAAAATTTTAAAATCTTGGGATAAAAATTTTGAAATTATAGAAGGCTTTGGACAAAGGTTTAAAAAGTAAAATATTATAATATTTAAATCCAAAGATTTAAAATATTATAATATAAACAAGTGTAAGTTTAAAAGGTGCCAATGTCATGAGAGAAAGCATAAAGACAAAATCTATAAGCAAAATATAGCATCGACGTTCCATGGTGAAAATGAAATACATATATAAATGGGGAGTAATAATTCATTTGAGTAAGGTTTTCAAGAAGCACAAATCAAAAATTTCTTCATGAGAAATTCGTGGAGAGCAGAAAATAAGAAAGGGAAGTGTGCATGTCTTTGGACGTAAATCGAAAATAAAAATAAGAAGACAGTGCATTTGTGATTCCATCTGGGTGGCTAGCCCAGATGGTAGCCTAGCCTGTGCTAGAGCATTGTGGAACAGGAGGTCATGGGGATGATTCATGATGGTACTATTTTGCTGAGATTTTGGTTAGAGAGGAATTCAAAAAAGACTTTAAAATATAAATTGTGAGCCTTGGTTTTCGTGCAGATGGCTAGCTCGAATGGCAACCTAGATTGCACTAGGGCGTGGGCAAGCAATAGGTTACAGGGTCGATTCACGGTGGTTGTGTGTGGTAAGGGCAAAAGAATTTTTTATTAAATTAAATTTAGGGAGACATAAGATTTTGAATTTATTTTACTAAGCAATTTTTTGTAGAGAGATATAAGGTTTGCATTGCATGTTATTGTGTGAGGGAGTTATAAGGTGTATTGGAATTAATTGAAAATTATATTTTGCATAATGTGTGAGGGAGTCATAAGGTATATTGTGATTAATTAAAAATTGGATTTTGCATATTGTGTGAAGGAGTCGAAAGGTATATTTTGATTAATTTTTTTTTTTTTTTTTAGGATAACGTTTATAAATTACATCAACAACCACCCTCAAGGGGTTTTAACACAAGACCACTTAAGAAACAACCATCATCTTAGCCACTAGGGAAACTGCCTGTCGGTATATTTTGATTAATTGAAAAATACATTTTGCATATTGTGTGAGGGAGCTATAAAGTTAAATTTATTTGTGCATTAGTAAAGGAGATATAAGGTGTAATTGTGATTGATTTTAAATTGTATTTTGAATATTAAAAATGAGTTTTAATATTTGTGCAAGAAAGAGAAAATTACTAACCAGATTTTTGAAGGAACAAAAAGGGAACTATTTTTGTAAAGACAGGTTTGGAAAGCTCATCATAATTATTGAGGCAGATTTAGAGGTATGGTGATTTAATTCCTTTCTCAAAGTGTTTTGGTTGAAGAAAATATTTTGTTTTCATATGGTTGGAGGTATAAGGAATGATTAGATGTGCATTGGTTTTGATTGAAAGAAGAGAGTGAATGTGCAAGAGTTATAGATCAAATTTATAAACAAGTTTGTGTATTGTTTTTGAAGAGAATGTGGAAGTAAGCAAAATACAATAGTCTCACATAAACATAAAGAGTGTTGTAAATCAAACCAAAGTGTCAAAAAGTACAAAGATAGTATGCAAGGAGAAGAAAATGACATTACAAGGTTAGTTGTTAAGTACTAATTTTAAAAGTTATCCTTCAATATAATGAATGTGAGACATGAGAAAGCGACAGACTTAATGAATCTGAAAGAACATATTGGGTATTTGTAATGCATATCATTTTCTATATGTTCATGAAGAAAAATAATTCTGGGTAGAATATGTCTGAATTGCTATAGTAGAGGAAAGCATATTTGAAAAGTTATGAGCATTGTTTGTATGTGATATTTGGAAATATATGAGCATTGTTTGTATGCAATATTTGAGCAAGATTGAGCAGACTTTGTGAGTAAATTTGAGCAGGTTTTGTGAGTGGGTTTGAGTAGGATTTGTGAGCAGACTTGAGCAGGCTTTGTGAGCATATTTGAGCAAGTTTTTGTGAGAATATTTAAGCAGGTTTTGAAGCAAGTTTGAGCAGGTTTTGGAGCAGATTTGAGAAGGTTTTATGGGTATGTTTTGGAGTAAATTTGATCAGGTTTTATGAGCAGTTTTTGGAGCAGATTTGAGTAATATTTATGAGCAGGTTATGGAGTTGTTTGATTAGAGTTGAAGACAGAGTTTGAGCAGAGTTTAAGATAGAGTTTGAGTAGAGTTGAATATAGATTTGAGCATATTTGAAGATAGAGTTTTAGTAGAGTTGAAGACAAGAACTAGAACAGAGGGGATTGGTGTCTCTTATGGAGTGGTGTCCATAAGAAAAAAATAGAGTGGAGTGGTGTCCATAGAACTTGAGAGGGGACAGGTGTCTCCTATGGATAGAGTTCCACAAACATTGTAATAGGGAATTGGTTCCCATGAAATTTGTTGAGAAAATTTATAAGAAATATTTCTTCGTGGATGTAGCCCACATTGGGTGAACCATGTTAAATTTGTGTCTCTTATGTGTGTGGTGATTTGTGCATTGTTTCATTATTGCAATGAAAAAATAATTGAATTTACTGCTTTGGAAAGAAAAGTAAAAGTTTTATCTTATACTCTTCACCCCCCATCTCAGTATAAGCTTGTGTTCTTCAATGATAATTCTTAAGGAGGCTTGAGGAGCATGACCAAGTGGAAACCACCCAAACAAGTATAGATGAAACTAAATCTTGATGGGATTTCTAAAGGAAATATAGGGAAATCTCAAGTAGGAGCAATGCTAAGGGATAGTTAGGGAATAATAATCAAAGCGATGAGTGAATACTTGGAAATTATGACTAGTCATTAGTCTAAAGCTAGAGCAGTCTCGATAGTAGTAAATATGGTGGTTCATTTGGGTCTAAGAGATTAATAATTAATGGCGACTTATTGAATATTGTTGATTACCTCAATAAAAGGTTAGTGGCAAGCTAGAGAGTAAAAATCATAGTAACAAATACACTAAGATTCATAAATTCATTAGAAGAATTTTAGGTGGTACATGTGTATAGAGAAGGGAATAGGATGGTTGATTGTCTAACCAATTGGGGAGCTCTTAGTGAGGAAGATAAAATATAGATACCACCAAATAGGATCCATCTAGATGTACTAAAATTAGTGGTAAAGGAGAGAAGAAATTTAGAAAGTCAACTTAATGGGTGAAAGTTTCAATTTTTATAAAGTCCATAGTAAATTATTTTTTGGATATTTATGGATATATGTGGGGTTTATCAGTTTTAGCCATAAAAAGTTGGAAAATTTGATGGTTTCAGTTTTTTAAGGATTTGTCTATTGAGGATTCTATTTTTTAAAGATTAGTGGATTTTTCTATTCAAGTATCCATTTTTTGGAGATCTATGGAATTATCAGTTGAGGGTTCCTTTTTTAGGAGATATGTGGATTTGTCTACTAAGGGTTCCATATTCTAATAAATTTTTGATACTATAAAAGATATGATTAAATGGTCACCACATGTGTTGGTTCTATAGGCATCCAAGGATCCTTGGGGGAAGAATTACATTGAAGATGATAAGATTGGAGAAGAAAGAATTTGAAAAAGGATCAATAAGCCATTAATGGAAGAATATGAGAATGGTAATATTTAGATTTAGGATTTTTTTAGGAGCCATCAAAGAGAAGGAGAGTCTCTTGGCCTATTTTCCTTGTTGATTGAACCAAAATTACTTTTCCACATCAAATAGGAGAGTGACACTATCAAAGTATGGTCAAAATTGCATGAACATTTTGGGAAGGTAAATACCACTAAAGTAAGTCACTTAGAATTGGAGCTCTCCTCTCTCAAATTGGTTGAGATTGATAACATTGAGGACTATATTACAAGATTTAAGGTATTGAGGGTAAATATTGCATCTTCTAGAGGTAGAAAGAAACATGATGTAACATGCATACAAATTTTCTTTGCTAATATCTCCCCCTCTTTTTAGATGTTGAAATTAATGGTTCATAATATTCTTATGTTCATATACTTTCTCTTTAATAGCATTTTTCTCTCCTAATTTATTTTTAGGTGGTAATGTTGAATTAAGGTGTAACTCCACAAAAATAGGCTCACATAAAGGAATTCAAATATAAGGAGTCTAATACCTATGGGCTAAATGGGTAGGCTAAATCTTCAAAGAATTCAAATACTACTTGTTGATATTTTAAGAGGGAGGAACACCCAACAAATAATTGATTGCTAAAAATACAAAGGATTGAAGCTAAGCTCCTAGATATCAGTGGATATCTTCTATATGATGAGGAAGATTCTAAAGGATCTACCTATAGATATCCACTAGACCATCCATTATGAGAGGGATATATTATTGTTACTAATATATTCTCTCCTTGGTCCCTTAGTTTAGATTAGAGGTATTGAAATTATAATTTGATTCATTACCAAGGTTGACATTATATTATGTAATATTGATAAGTTGAATGGAATTCAATATACAATGTATTGATTTATTGCAATATGTTATTATATAATCCCTATGGGACACAATTAACCTTATTAAGGCAAAACATTCTTTATAACTTGTAATTGTCATCAATACCTCTTTATTTTTTTAAATGGTTATATGGGATTAAAATGGGACCCACCCATATTACATCATCATCACATAGTGGTATTACAAAAAACCTTATATATTATCCATGTATCACTTGGAAAGATTCAAACCTTGGTCTCCTCCTTGAATGTTGAGGAATCTAACTAGTTGAGCTAATGTCATTTGATTAAAATGTTAATTTACAATATTTTTAAGAGGGTCCACAAACCTCATACTAGGGTTTGAACTTGGGTCTCTTGGATGAAAATCCAAAGGCTTTACCACTATAGTATCCATCATGGGTCACCTTAATCCCTCTTGTTATGCTGACTTATCTTATACTTTATTATGTAATTAGTGTTTTGGTATTGGTATAAATACCCCCCACCACTCCTCATTTGAATTATTTAAGCTAACATAGTGAGAGAGCTTAAGGTTAATTACAAGATATAAATTGGGTTTAACATAATAAGGTTAATCATGTCCCATAGGGCTTACATAATAAAATGTTACAATAAATTGAATACATTGTACAATGATTGTCCTTATAAATATCAATATTACATCATATAATGTCAATCTTAGCCATGAATCAGATTGTAATTTTAACAAAACTACTAAATCTTAAAGTAGGTGATTTTCTTTTATAACCCAAAAAGTCATGTAATAATTTCTCATGATTAAAGAAAAAGTTGACAAAATTTTATCCTACAATTCTATTGTGACATCAATACCTTGAATTTTGATATTACAACAATGTGTATTATCATTTATTCCATCGAAACTAAATACTAATGGGGTTTATTTGAGTCAAACACCCTTACTAATAAAAATTCAACCCCTTGGACACAAATTATTCAAATTTAAAATGAACACAAACTATTCAATCTTAAACAAGGTAACCTTTATGTTATAACATAAAACTCATGTATAACTTGTGATTAAAGAGAACATTGGCAAAAACTATATTTTTTCAATTGGTTATATAGAATACAAACAAGTCCTATTTGTATTGTATCATCATCATGATACAGTATATTAATTATGCATCTATAACCTATCAAGATTAAAACCAATATCTCCTCCTTAAAATTTAAGATATTTTATGGGTTAAACTCATACAATTTGACAAGTTAACAAAAAATATTAAAATAATTAACTGTAATATTTTCATCTATACAAATTAATACTTATAAATGAAACAAACTAAACTCAAATTTATAGAAATATCATTAACAAATAATTTAATATTTTGAACAAGATGCTATCAATTTTCGGAAGTTGTTAGCAAGAACAGTGTGGCTAATTTAATTAGTCTTACAAACCATTCCAATATATTATATGTCCTTGTATATTATGCGAAAATTGGTAGAAAAATTTTTAATCTATATTGTGTTGTCATTTTTTTGACCAATATTACATGATAAAAGGAAAATTTCTTTGGTGAAATGGAGCAATATGTGTGATGATAAAACTAGAGATCTCAAGTTTAAGAATTCTTATGTATGTATACTTATGGTGTAAACTCAGCTACAAGAGACCAACAAAATGGACTCCAATCACATAACACAAATGCAATAATGGAAGAAAACTACCAATTGATATTCTTCTCATTCCTGAATTCACACCCCTTCTACAAAATATTACAATCCATCATATAGCAACCGAAAACCAAAGAAACCCTAAAAATGTTTTTTTCTAAAACTGCTAAAAATAGATCTTTTTCCTAAAAACTGCTAAAAATAGAAATGAGTCGGATTGCACCCAAATTTGGTGCACACATCCCTCTTACAATAATGAACCTTAATTTAAAATATTAGGTCTCAACTTAAGGTATAACAAAAGATAATAAACTTCTAACAACCAAAAAAACCCAAAAAACCTAGGAACCTATTCTAAAAGCTAATTTTGGGACACTAGATGGAGGAGTTAGGTCCCAAAAACATGATTTTTGGAGGGTCAAGAGGATCAAAGATCATCCTGATGCAGAACACGCATGCGGAACCACCTGTTAAATTTCAAGGCAAACGGGCGTACGGTTCACAAGTTATGGCTCCGACAAGGTGCATCATTCTCCTCTGGTGAAAAAGAACTCAGCTCCTACGAGTTCAGCTGAATTGAAATCCTGTAGCTTCTGGTTATCAATTTTCTTTAGCTCTGACTCTAAAACCCAAGTGTTATCTGACTGTGGTAATCCTTCCCACTGAACCAGGAATTTATTGTAGCTCCCATGTCTGGTGGTGATCACCTTCTTATCGAGCACCTGTGCAACTCTATCTTTTTTCTTCTTAGGCATCTGTCGTGCCCAATTTACTGTCTCCTGTAATTCACCATCCTCGGTAGTACCAGGATACTAAAATAAATCAGAAACATTAAAAATGGGTGAAATATCAAATTCATCGGGCAACTCCACTTTATAGGCATTATCATTGATCTTCTTCAAAATCCTGCATGGCCCAATTTTCTTAAGTTTTAGTTTGTTATACGTCCCCTTAGGAAATATTTCTTTCCTAAGATGAACCATGACCATATCACCCTCTTCAAACACTTTCACCCTTCTCTGTGCATCAGCAGACTCTTTGTAGTGAGCATTACTACTCTGCAATTTTTCCCTCACCGACTCTTGCACTTTCTGGATATGCTCAACAAATGCTTCTGCATCATCACTAACTTGTTCCCCAATTGGTAACTCAACCAAATCTAATACACCTCTAGGATTTTGACCATAAATAATTTGAAAAGGAGATTTACCTGTCGACCTATTCACTGAACTGTTGTATGCAAATTCGGCTTGTGACAAGGCTAAATCCCATTGTTTTGGTTTTTCTCCAACTATGCATCGTAAGAGGTTTCCCAAGCTTCTATTCACTACCTCTATTTGCCCATCGGTCTGTGGGTGGTAAGCACTACTGAAATGCAACCTGGTGTTCAAATTTTTCCACAACGTCCTCCAAAAGTGACTCAAGAACTTAGTATCCCGATCAGAAGTAATAGTCTTTGGAACACCATGCAACCACACAATCTCATCAAAGAATAAGACTGCAGTCCTAGTTGCATCATTAGTTTTCTGACAAGCAATGAAATGCACCATTTTTGAAAATCTGTCTACCACAACAAAAACTGAATCCTTACCCCTCTGTGTCTTGGGCAACCCCAACACGAAATCCATACTCAGATCGGTCCATGGTCCTATAGGAACTGGTAGTGGCATATACAACCCTATATTTTGCGCATGGCCCTTAGCCATTTGACATACTCTACATCTAGAGACAAACTTGATTATGTCTCTCTTCATTTTTGGCCAATAGTACTTCTCCTCTACAAGAGTGGTAGTTTTGGCTACTCCAAAATGACCAGCCAAACCCCCACTATGTAATTCCCTCAAGATGTTCTCTCTCATAGAGCCATTGGGAATGCATAATCGATTACCCTTAAACAAGTAACCATTCTATAAAAAATACTCTTCAAAAATAGTATGGGACTCACCCCCTACCGCACTTTTGCACTATTGCACAATATTCCCAAAATCTACATCAGATTCATACAGATATTTAATCCCCTCAAATCCTACCACTTCATTCTCCATAGTGGTCAACAACAAGACTCTCCTACTCAATGCATCAACAACCTTATTTTGTTTTCCCGACTTGTGTTTCAGGACAAATGTATATTGTTGCAAAAATGAAACCCATTTGGCATGCCTACTATTTAACTTTTTTTGAGAATTGACATACCTCAATGCTTCATGATCAGTAAACAACACAAACTCCTTTGAGAGTAAGTAGTGCCTCCAATGTTGCAATGCTTGCACAATTGCATAAAATTCCACATCATATGTAGAATAATTCTTCCTTGCATCATTCAACTTCTCACTAAAAAATGCTACAGGTCGACCCTCTTGACTTAAGACACCACCAATTCCAACAAATGAGGCATCACAATCAACCTCAAACACCTTACTGAAATCTGGTAACACTAGAACAGGGGCTTTCGACACCTTCTTCTTCAAGAGTTCAAAACTCTCTTTTTTGTCGTAGTCCATACAAACTCTTTCCCCTTCGTGCACTCAGTTATAGGGGCAACTATACTACTGAAGTTCCTGATGAACTTCCTGTAAAAGGTAGCTAGTCCATGAAAGCTCCTTACTTCTGTTATAGATCGTGGAAGAGGCCATTCCAGAATCGCCTTCACTTTCTCATCATCCATCCTCATGCCATCTCTCGAGATTACAAATCCCAAAAACACTAAACTATCTTGAAGAAATCTACATTTCTTCAGGTTGACATACAATTTCTCCTTCCTGAGCACGTCTAACACTAATTTCAGGTGTAACAAATGCTCTTCTTCACTTTTACTATAAATCAAAATATCATCAAAATACACAACCACAAACTTACCATTATATTCCCGTAGTACTCTGTTCATCAACCGCATAAATGTATTGGGTGCATTAGACAACCCAAATGGCATCACCATCCACTCGTACAATCCATATTTTGTCTTAAAAGTTGTCTTCCATTCATCCCCTTCTCAAATTCTGATCTGGTAGTAGCCACTCCGCAGATCAATTTTATTGAAGTATTTAGCTCCAACCAATCCATCCATCATGTCATCCACTCTCGGCATAGGATACCGATACTTTATTGTGATCTTGTTTATGGCTCTACTATCCACACACATCCGCCAGTCACCATATTTCTTTGGGGTTAGCAATGCTGGAGTCACACATGGACTCATACTCTCCCTAACTAATCCCTTCTTTATCAACTCTGTCACTTGCCTACTCAACTCTGCATTCTGTGTCGGGTTCAACCGATAAGCTGCCTGATTTGGGAGCGCTGATCCTGGAATCAAATCCATGTGATGTTGGATATCCCTCTTTGGTGGTAGCCCATCTGGTAACTCCTCTGGTGTGACATCTTTATATTCACTTAGCAACTTAGCTGCTGCTGTAGGCATAACCACTTCCTCTGTTTCTAGCTTCCTAGTTGTTAAGGCATAACAAAAGCTAGCATCCTTGATCTCTGCAAGAAACTCCTTCATCGTCAACAAGCTCTCACTCGGCCCATCCTCCTTCAGAGGTACAAGAACTACCTTTACACCATCCTTCCAGAATGTGTAAGTATTCTTTCTCCCATTATGGTTAGTATCCCTATCGTACTACCAAGGTCTTCCCAATAGAATGTGACATGCATCCATCGAGATCACATCACACCACACTTCATCCTTGTAAGTGCTCCCAATTGAAAATTTAATTAAACACCTCTGATCTACTATTACCTCATTCCCCTTCTTAACCCATGAGATGCGATATGGATAAGGATGTTTTTCACATTTTAGGTGCATTTTATCAACCATGACATTTGACACCATATTCTCACAGCTACCACCATCAATGACAATGTTACATACCTTCCCTCCTGATGTACACCTTGTTCGAAATATGTTCATTCGTAGCCAAGAATCATCACCATCTATGGTCTGCCCCTTTGCTTTGCTCTGCACCATCTCTTTCTTAGGAGCAATCAACGTCCTCCTTATCATAAGTGCTTCCCCCATGTCAGCAACAACTTCATCCTCATCCTGCTCTTCCATCTCAACCAGATTGACCCTTCCTTGTCCTCCTTGACCCCTTTCTTGGACATCACATTGGGGACACTCAAATGCTCTGTGCCCCTCCTCACCACATCCATAATAGGTATACGACCTCCTTGGATCATTCCCATTTCATCCACCACCGTAACCTCTACCTCGTTGGTATCCTCTTCCTCTCAGATTCTGCCCATCTTCTTGTTTAGCAGGTATTGAGGATTCTCCCTTGAGAAAATTAGATCCACTTCGACCCCGACCTGAAGAGGGTGTGAATCCCTTCTTACCTCTTCTATTAACCCTTTTCAATTTCTCCTCCACCTTGAGGGCCATTTGATACGCATCCTCCACTATAAGAGTGCGATGCATGCTCATCTCATCTTGAACAACAAAACTTAGGCCATTTACATACCTGGCAGCCTTTTGGTCCTCCGTCTCATTGTGCTCCACTCGAATGGATAGCTTGTAGAATTCATTAGTATAGTCCTCAATGCTTTGATCCTTCTGTCGAAGATTCTAAAATCTACGAAATAGGGTTTGGGAGTAGTCTACAGGTATAAATTTTTCCTGTAACTTCTTCATATTTGTCCAATCCCTGATATTTTCCTTTCCATTCCTCTGTCGTGTAGTCTGTAAATGATCCCACCAAATCAATGCATGTCCCTTCAACTTTGTGCATGCGAGCTTAACCTTCTTCTCTTCAGCAAGGTTACTCCATTCAAAATATTTTTCTAGGCTATTGATCCAATCGATCAACTCCTCTAGTTTCAACCCACCAGCATACTCGGGAACCTCGATCTTGATCCCATATCGATTCCCCTTAAGCCCCTCTAGAGCTCGTATCAATCAATTTTCAAAACCGTGCCCTTCTTCCTCTAGGCCCTCTGGTTCTACTTCTACATGGACCTCAGATCCACGTTCCTCAGGTATATTTTCATCATCAGATCCTTGATCTACACGTGCCCTGGGATGTCTCTCTCCCATGCGATCAATCACACCAATCAGCCATGCTATTTTTGCATTTAGATCCTTGATCTGCCTATTCATCTGGGCATATCTTCTAGGTGGCATCTTCCCTTCACTAGCGAGATCACACCCGCTCTGATACCAAATGGTGTAAACTCAGCTACAAGAGACCAACAAAATGGACTCCAATCACATAACACAAATGCAATATAATGGAAGAAAACTACAAATTGATATTCTTCTCATTCCTGAATTCACACCCCTTCTCCAAAATATTACAATCCATCATATAGCAACCGAAAACCAAAGAAACCCTAAAAATATCTTTTTCTAAAAATATATCTTTTCCTAAAAACTGCTAAAAATAGAAATGAGTCGGATTGCACCCAAATTTGGTGCACACATCCCTCTTACAATAATGAACCTTAATTTAAAATATTAGGTCTCAACTTAAGGTATAACAAAAGATAATAAACTTCTAACATCCAAAAAAACCCAAAAAACCCGGGAACCTATTCTAAAAGCTAATTTTGGGACACTAGATGGAGGAGTTAGGTCCCGAAAATATGATTTTTGGAGGTTCAAGAGAATCAAAGATCATCTTGATGCAGAACATGCATGTGGAACCACCTTTTAAATTTCAAGGCAAATGGGCGTACGGTTCACAAGTTATGGCTCCGACAAGGTGCATCATTCTCCTCTGGTGAAAAAGAACTCAGCTCCTACGAGTTCAGCTGAATTGAAATCTTGTAGCTTCTGGTTATCAATTTTCTTTAGCTCTGACTCTGAAACCCAAGTGTTATCTAACTGTGGTAATCCTTCCCATTGAACCAGGAATTTGTTGTAGCTCCCATGTCTGGTGGTGATCACCTTCTTATCGAGCACCTGTGCAACTCTATCTTTTTTCTTCTTAGGCATCTATCATGCCCAATTTATTGTCTCCTATAATTCACCATCCTCGGTAGTACCAGGATACTAAAATAAATCAGAAACATTAAAAATGGGTGAAATATCAAATTCATCGGGCAACTCCACTTTATAGGCATTATCATTGATCTTCTTCAAAATCTTGCATGGCCCAATTTTCTTAAGTTTCAGTTTGTTATACGTCCCCTTAGGAAATATTTCTTTCCTAAGATGAACCATGACCATATCACCCTCTTCAAACACTTTCACCCTTCTGTGTGCATCATCAGACTCTTTGTAGTGAGCATTACTACTCTGCAATTTTTCCCTCACCGACTCTTGCACTTTCTGGATATGCTCAGCAAATGCTTCTGCATCATCACTAACTTGTTCCCCAATTGGTAACTCAACCAAATCTAATACACCTCTAGGATTTTGACCATAAATAATTTGAAAAGGAGATTTACCTGTCGACCTGTTCACTAAACTGTTGTATGCAAATTCAGCTTGTGACAAGGCTAAATCCCATTGTTTTGGTTTTTCTCCAACTATGCATCGTAAGAGGTTTCCCAAGCTTCTATTCACTACCTCTGTTTTCCCATCGGTCTGTGGGTGGTAAGCACTACTGAACTGCAACCTGGTGTTCAACTTTTTCCACAACGTCCTCCAAAAGTGACTCAAGAACTTAGTATCCCGATCAGAAGTAATAGTCTTTGGAACACCATGCAACCACACAATCTCATCAAAGAATAAGACTGCAGTCCTAGTTGCATCATTAGTTTTTTGACAAGCAATGAAATGCACCATTTTTGAAAATCTGTCTACCACAACAAAAATTGAATCCTTACCCCTCTGTGTCTTGGGCAACCCCAACATGAAATCCATACTCAGATCGGTCCATGGTCCTGTAGGAACTGGCAGTGGCATATACAACCCTGTATTTTGCACATGGCCCTTAGCCATTTGACATACTCTACATCTAGAGACAAACTTGATTATGTCTCTCTTCATTTTTGGCCAATAGTACTTCTCCTCTACAAGAGTGGTAGTTTTGGCTACTCCAAAATGACCAGCCAAACCCCCACTATGTAATTCCCTCAAGATGTTCTCTCTCATAGAGCCATTGGGAATGCATAATCGATTACCCTTAAACAAGTAACCATTCTATAAAAAATACTCTTCAAAAATAGTATGGGACTCACCCCCTACCACACTTTTACACTATTGCACAATATTCCCAAAATCTGCATCAGATTCATACAGATCTTTAATCCCCTCAAATCCTACCACTTCATTCTCCATAGTGGTCAACAACAAGACTCTCCTACTCAATGCATCAACAACCTTATTCTGTTTTCTCGACTTGTGTTTTAGGACAAATGTATACTGTTGCAAAAATGAAACCCATTTGGCATGCCTACTATTTAACTTTTTCTAAGAATTGACATACCTCAATGCTTCATGATCAGTAAACAACACAAACTCCTTTGAGATTAAGTAGTGCCTCCAATGTTTGCTAATGTTGCAATGCTTGCACAATTGCATAAAATTCCACATCATATGTAGAATAATTCTTCCTTGCATCATTCAACTTCTCACTAAAAAATGCTACAGGTCGGCCCTCTTGACTTAAGACACCACCAATTCCAACAAATGAGGCATCACAATCAACCTCAAACACCTTACTAAAATCTGGTAACACTAGAACAGGGGCTTCCGACACCTTCTTCTTCAAGAGTTCAAAACTCTCTGTTGCTTTCGTAGTCCATACAAACTCTTTCCCCTTCGTGCACTCAGTTATAGGGGCAGCTATACTACTGAAGTTCCTGATGAACTTCCTGTAAAAGGTAGCTAGGCCATGAAAGCTCCTTACTTCTGTTATAGATCATGGAAGAGGCCATTCCAGAATCGCCTTCACTTTCTCATCATCCATCCTCATGCCATCTCTCGAGATTACAAATCCCAAAAACACTAAACTATCTTGAAGAAATCTACATTTCTTCAGGTTGACATACAATTTCTCCTTCCCGAGCACGTCTAACACTAATTTCAGGTGTAACAAATGCTCTTCTTCACTTTTACTATAAATCAAAATATCATCAAAATACACAACCACAAACTTACCATTATATTCTCGTAGTACTCTGTTCATCAACCGCATAAATGTACTGGGTGCATTAGACAACCCAAATGGCATCACCATCCACTCGTACAACCCATATTTTATCTTAAAATTTGTCTTCCATTCATCCCCTTCTCTAATTCTGATCTGGTAGTAGCCACTCTGTAGATCAATTTTACTGAAGTATTTAGCTCCAGCCAATCCATCCATCATGTCATCCACTCTCGGTATAGGATACCGATACTTTATTGTGATCTTGTTTATGGCTCTACTATCCACACACATCCGCCAGTCACCATATTTCTTTGGGGTCAGCAATGTTGGAGTCACACATGGACTCATACTCTCCCTAACTAATCCCTTCTTTATCAACTCTGTCACTTGCCTACTCAACTCTGCATTCTGTGTTGGGTTCAACCGATAAGTTGCCTGATTTGGGAGCGTTGATCCTGGAATCAAATCCATGTGATGTTGGATATCCCTTTTTGGTGGTAGCCCATCTGGTAACTCCTCTAGTGTGATATCTTTATATTCACTTAGCAACTTAGCTATTGTTGTAGGCATAACCACTTCCTCTATTTCTAGCTTCCTAGTTGTTAAGGCATAACAGAAGCTAGCATCCTTGATCTCTGCAAGAAACTCCTTCATCAACAAGCTCTCACTCGGCCCATCCTCCTTCAGAGGTACAAGAACTACCTTTACACCATCCTTCCAGAATGTGTAAGTATTCTTTCTCCCATTATGGTTAGTATCCCTATCGTATTGCCAAGGTCTTCCCAATAGAATGTGACATGCATCCATCGAGATCACATCACACCACACTTCATCCTTGTAAGTGCTCCCAATTGAAAATTTAATTAAACACCTCTGATCTATTGTTACCTCATTCCCCTTCTTAACCCATGAGATGCGATATGGATAAGGATGTTTTTCACATTTCAAGTGCATTTTATCAACCATGACATTTGACACCATATTCTCACATCTACCACCATCAATGACAATGTTACATACCTTCCCTCCTGATGTACACCTTGTTCGAAATATGTTCGTTCACATCCAAGAATCTTCACCATCTATGGTCTACCCCTTTGCTTTGCTCTACACCATCTCTTTCTTAGGAGCAATCAATGTCCTCCTTATCATAAGTGCTTCCCCCATGTCAGCAACAACTTCATCCTCATCCCGCTCTTCCATCTCAACCAGATTGACCCTTCCTTGTCCTCCTTGACCCCTTTCTTGGACATCACATTGGGGACACTCAAATGCTCTATGCCCCTCCTCACCACATCCATAACAGGTATACGACCTCCTCGGATCATTCCCATTTTGTCCACCACCATAACCTCTACCTCGTTGGTATCCTCTTCCTCTCAGATTCTACCCATCTTCTTCTTGTTTAGTAGGTATTGAGGATTCTCCCTTGAGAAAATTAGATCCACTTCGACCCCGACCTGAAGAGGGTGTGAATCCCTTCTTACCTCTTCTATTAATCCTTTTCAATTTCTCCTCTACCTTGAGGGCCATTTGATACGCATCCTCCACTGTAAGAGTGCGATGCATGCTCATCTCATCTTGAACAACAAAACTTAGGCCATTTACATACCTGGTAGCCTTTTGGTCCTCCATCTCATTGTGCTCCACTTGAATGGATAGCTTGTAGAATTCATTAGTATAGTCCTCAATGCTTTGATCCTTCTGTCAAAGATTCTAAAATCTATGAAATAGGGTTTGGGAGTAGTCTACAGGTATAAATTTTTCCTGTAACTTCTTCATCTTTATCCAATCCTTGATCTTTTCCTTTCCATTCCTCTATCATGTAGTCTATAAATGATCCCACCAAATCAATGCATGTCCCTTCAACTTTGTGCATGCGAGCTTAACCTTCTTCTCTTCAGACAAGGTTACTCCATTCAAAATATTTTTCTAGGCTATTGATCCAATCGATCAACTCCTCTGGTTTCAACCCACCAACATACTCGAGAACCTCGATCTTGATCCCATCTCGATTCCCCTTAAGCCCCTCTAGAGCTCGTATCAATCAATTTTCAAAATCGTGCCCTTCTTCCTCTAGGCCCTCTGGTTCTACTTCTATGTGGACCTCAGATCCACGTTCCTCAGGTATATTTTCATCATCAGATCCTTGATCTGCACGTGCCCTAGGATGTCTCTCTCCCATGCGATCAATCACACCAGTCAGCCATGCTATTTTTGCATTTAGATCCTTGATCTACCTATTCATCTGGGCATATCTTCTAGGTGGCATCTTCCCTTCACTAGCGAGATCACACCCACTCTGATACCAAATGGTGTAAACTCAGCTACAAGAGACCAACAAAATGGACTCCAATCACATAACACAAATGCAATATAATGGAAGAAAACTACAAATTGATATTCTTCTCATTCCTGAATTCACACCCCTTCTACAAAATATTACAATCCATCATATAGCAACCGAAAACCAAAGAAACCCTAAAAATGTCTTTTTCTAAAAACTACTAAAAATAGATCTTTTTCCTAAAAACTTCTAAAAATAGAAATGAGTCGGATTGCACCCAAATTTGGTGCACACATCCCTCTTACAATAATGAACCTTAATTTAAAATATTAGGTCTCAAATTAAGGTATAACAAAAGATAATAAACTTCTAACATTCAAAAAAACCTAAAAAACCCGGGAACCTATTCTAAAAGCTAATTTTGGGACACTAGATGTCGGAGTTAGGTCTCAAAAACATGATTTTTGAAGGATCAAGAGTAAATATTATCCTAATGTAGAACATGCATGTGGAACCACCTATTAAATTTCAAGGCAAACGGGCGTACGGTTCACAAGTTATGGCTCCGACAAGGTGCATCATTCTCCTCTGGTGAAAAAGAACTTAGCTCCTATGAGTTCAACTGAATTGAAATCTTGTAGCTTCTGGTTATCAATTTTCTTTAGCTTTGACTCTAAAACCCAAGTGTTATCTGATTGTGGTAATCCTTCCCACTAAACCAGGAATTTGTTGTAGCTCCCATGTCTGGTGGTGATCACCTTCTTATCGAGCACCTGTGCAACTCTATATTTTTCTTCTTAGGCATCTGTCATGCCCAATTTACTATCTGTAATTCACCATACTAGAGATACTAAAATAAATCAAAAACATTAAAAATGGGTGAAATATCAAATTCATCGGGTAGCTCCACTTTATAGGCATTATCATTGATCTTCTTCAAAATCCTGCATGGCCCAATTTTCTTAAGTTTTAGTTTGTTATATGTCCCCTTAGGAAATATTTCTTTCCTAAGATGAACCATGATCAGTAAACAATACAAACTCCTTGGAGATTAAGTAGTGCCTCCAATGTTGCAATGCTTGCACAATTGCATAAAATTCCACATCATATGTAGAATAATTCTTCCTTGCATCATTCAGCTTCTCACTAAAAAATGTTATAGGTCAGCCCTCTTGACTTAAGACACTACCAATTCCAACAAATGAGGCATCACAATCAACCTCAAACACCTTACTGAAATCTGGTAATACTAGAATAGGGGCTTTCGACACCTTCTTCTTCAAGAGTTCAAAACTCTTTGTTGTTGTCGTAGTCCATACAAACTCTTTCCCTTTCGTGCACTAAGTTATAGGGGCAGCTATACTATTGAAGTTCCTGATGAACTTCTTGTAAAAGGTATCTAGTCCATGAAAGCTCCTTACTTCTGTTATAGATCATGGAAGAGGCCATTCCAAAATCACCTTCACTTTCTCATCATCCATCCTCATGCCATCTCTCGAGATTACAAATCCCAAAAACACTAAACTATCTTGAAGAAATCTATTTTTTCCCCCTCCCCCCCCCCCCCCCCCCCTCTTTTTCCCCTCCTCTCTTTTTTATAATTCAATATATCACACAAAACACCCCCCCCCCCCCCTTCTTTTCCCCCCCTCCCTTCTCTCCCCCCCCTCATTTCCCCTTAACCCACCCCCCCCCCCCCCCCCCCACCCCTTTTTTTTTTTTTTAATTTCCCCCTCCTCCCCTCCTTTTTTTTTTTTTCCCCCCCCCCCCCTTTTTTTTTTATTATTTTTTCCCCCCCCCCCCCCCCCCCTCCCCTCCCCCCCCCGGGGGGCCTTTTTTTTTTTTTTTTTTTTTTTCCTCCTCTCCCCCCCCCCCCCCCCCCCCCTTTTTCTTTGATGAGTCCCATGGACTCATACTCTCCCTAACTAATCCCTTCTTTATCAACTCTGTCACTTGCCTACTCAACTCTAAATTTTATGTTGAGTTCAACCGATAAGCTACCTGATTTGGGAGCGTTGATCCCAGAATCAAATCCATGTGATGTTGGATATCCCTCTTTGGTGGTAGCCCATCTAGTAACTCCTCTGGTGTGATATATTTATATTCACTTAGCAACTTAGCTGCTACTGTAGGTATAACCACTTCCTTTGTTTCTAGCTTCCTAGTTGTTAAGGCATAATAGAAGCTAGCATCCTTGATCTCTACAAGAAACTCCTTCATCGTCAACAAGCTCTCACTCGGCCCATCCTCCTTCAGAGGTACAAGAACTACCTTTAAAACCATCCTTCCAGAATGTGTAAGTATTCTTTCTCCCATTATGGTTAGTATCCCTATCGTACTACCAAGGTCTTCCCAATAGAATGTGACATGCATCCATCGAGATCACATCACACCACACTTCATCCTTGTAAGTGCTCCCAATTGAAAATTTAATTAAACACCTCTGATCTACTGTTACCTCATTCCCCTTCTTAACCCATGAGATGCGATATGGATAAGGATGTTTTTTGCATTTCAGGTGCATTTTATCAACCATGACATTTGACACCATATTCTCACAGCTACCACCATCAATGACAATGTTACATACCTTCCCTCCTGATGTACACCTTGTTCGAAATATGTTCGTTCATAGCCAAGAATCTTCACCATCTATGGTCTACCCCTTTGCTTTGCTCTGCACCATCTCTTTCTTAGGAGCAATCAATGTCCTCCTTATCATAAGTGCTTCCCCCATGTCAGCAACAACTTCATCCTCATCCTGCTCTTCCATATCAACTAGATTGACCCTTCCTTGTCCTCCTTGACCCCTTTCTTGGACATCACATTGGGGACACTCAAATTCTCTGTGCCCCTCCTCACCACATCCATAATAGGTATACGACCTCCTTGGATCATTCCCATTTCATCCACCATCGTAACCTCTACCTCGTTGGTATCCTCTTCCTCTCAGATTCTGCCCATCTTCTTCTTGTTTAGCAGGTATTGAGGATTCTCCCTTGAGAAAATTAGATCCACTTTGACCCTAACCTGAAGAGGGTGTGAATCCCTTATTACCTCTTCTATTAATCCTTTTCAATTTCTCCTTCGCCTTGAGGGCCATTTGATACGCATCCTCCACTGTAAGAGTGCGATGCATGCTCATCTCATCTTGAACAAAAAAACTTAGGCCATTTACATACCTGGCAGCCTTTTGGTCCTTCATCTCATTGTGCTCCACTCGAATGGATAGCTTGTAGAATTCATTAGTATAGTCCTCAATGCTTTGATCCTTCTGTCGAAGATTCTGAAATCTACGAAATAGGGTTTGGGAGTAGTCTACAGGTATAAATTTTTCTTGTAACTTCTTCTTCATATTTTTCCAATCCTTGATCTTTTCCTTTCCATTCCTCTATCGTGTAGTCTATAAATGATCCCACCAAATCAATGCATGTCCCTTCAACTTTGTGCATGCGAGCTTAACCTTCTTCTCTTTAGAAAGGTTACTCCATTCAAAATATTTTTCTAGGCTATTGATCCAATCGATCAACTCCTCTGGTTTCAACCCACCAGCATACTCGAGAACCTCGATCTTGATCCCATATCGATTCCCCTTAAGCCCCTCTAGAGCTCATATCATTCAATTTTCAAAATTGTGCCCTTCTTCCTCTGGGCCCTCTGGTTCTACTTCTACGTGGACCTCAGATCCACGTTCCTCAGGTATATTTTCATCATCAGATCCTTGATCTGCACATGCCCTGGGATGTCTCTCTCCCATGCGATCAATCACACCAGTAAGCCATGCTATTTCTACATTTAGATCCTCGATCTGCCTATTCATCTGGGCATATCTTCTAGGTGGCATCTTCCCTTCACTAGCGAGATCACACCCGCTCTGATACCAAATGGTGTAAACTCAGCTACAAGAGACCAAAAAAATGGACTCCAATCACATAACACAAATGCAATAATGGAAGAAAACTTCCAATTGATATTCTTCTCATTCCTGAATTCACACCCCTTCTACAAAATATTACAATCCATCATATAGCAACCGAAAACCAAAGAAACCCTAAAAATGTTTTTTTCTAAAACTGCTAAAAATAGATCTTTTTCCTAAAAATTGCTAAAAATAGAAATGAGTCGGATTGCACCCAAATTTGGTGCACACATCCCTCTTACAATAATGAACCTTAATTTAAAATATTAGGTCTCAACTTAAGGTATAAAAAAAGATAATAAACTTCTAACAGCCAAAAAAACCTAAAAAACCCGGGAACCTATTCTAAAAGCTAATTTTGGGACACTAGATGTCGGAGTTAGGTCCCAAAAATATTATTTTTGGAGGGTCAGGAGGATCAAAGATCATCTTGATGTAGAACATGCACGCGGAACCACCTGTTAAATTTCAAGGCAAACGGGCGTACGGTTCACAAGTTATGGCTCCGACAAGGTGCATCATTCTCCTCTGGTGAAAAAGAACTCAGCTCCTATGAGTTCAGCTAAATTGAAATCTTGTAGCTTCTAGTTATCAATTTTCTTTAGCTCTAACTCCGAAACCCAAGTGTTATCTAACTGTGGTAATCCTTCCCACTAAACCAGGTATCTGTTGTAGCTCCCATGTCTGGTGGTGATCACCTTCTTATCGAGCACTTGTGCAACTCTATCTTTTTTCTTCTTAGGCATCTATCGTGCCCAATTTACTGTCTCCTATAATTCACCATCCTCGGTAGTACCAAGATACTAAAATAAATCAAAAACATTAAAAATGGGTGAAATATCAAATTCATCGGGCGACTCCACTTTATAGGCATTATCATTGATCTTCTTCAAAATCCTGCATGGCCCAATTTTCTTAAGTTTTAGTTTGTTATACGTCCCCTTAGGAAATATTTCTTTCCTAAGATGAACCATGACCATATCACCCTCTTCAAACACTTTCACCCTTCTATGTGCATCAATAGACTCTTTGTAGTGAGCATTACTACTCTGCAATTTTTCCCTCACTGACTCTTGCACTTTCTGGATATGCTCAGCAAATGCTTCTGCATCATCACTAACTTGTTCCCCAATTGGTAACTCAACCAAATCTAATACACCTCTAGGATTTTGACCATAAATAATTTGAAAAGGAGATTTACCTATCGACCTGTTCACTGAACTTTTGTATGCAAATTCGGCTTGTGACAAGGCTAAATCCCATTGTTTTGGTTTTTCTCCAACTATGCATCGTAAGAGGTTTCCCAAGATTCTGTTCACTACCTCTATTTGCCCATCGATCTATGGGTGGTAAGCACTACTGAACTACAACCTAGTGTTCAAATTCTTCCACAACGTCCTCCAAAAGTGACTCAAGAACTTAGTATCCCGATCAGAAGTAATAGTCTTTGGAACACCATGCAACCACACAATCTCATCAAAGAATAAGACTGCAATCCTAGTTGCATCATTAGTTTTTTGACAAGCAATGAAATGCACCATTTTTGAAAATCTATCTACCACAACAAAAACTGAATCCTTACCCCTCTGTGTCTTGGGCAACCCCAACATGAAATCCATACTCAGATCGGTCCATGGTCCTGTAGGAACTGGCAGTGGCATATACAACCCTGTATTTTGCACATGGCCCTTAGCCATTTGACATACTCTGCATCTAGAGATAAACTTGATTATGTCTCTCTTCATTTTTGGCCAATAGTACTTCTCCTCTACAAGAGTGGTAGTTTTGGCTACTCCAAAATGACCATCCAAACCCCCACTATGTAATTCCCTCAAGATGTTCTCTCTCATAGAGCCATTGGGAATGCATAATCGATTACCCTTAAACAAGTAACCATTCTATAAAAAATACTCTTCAAAAATAGTACGGGACTCACCCCCTACCACACTTTTGCACTGTTGCACAATATTCCCAAAATCCGCATCAGATTCATATAGATATTTAATCCCCTCAAATCCTACCACTTCATTCTCCATAGTGGTCAACAACAAGACTCTCCTACTCAATGCATCAACAACCTTATTTTGTTTTCCCGACTTGTGTTTCAGGACAAATGTATATTGTTGCAAAAATGAAACCCATTTGGCATGCCCTGCTATTTAACTTTTTTGAGAATTGACATACCTCAATGCTTCATGATCAATAAACAACACAAACTCCTTTGAGAGTAAGTAGTGCCTCCAATGTTGCAATGCTTGCACAATTGCATAAAATTCCACATCATATGTAGAATAATTCTTCCTTGCATCATTCATCTTCTCACTAAAAAATGCTATAGGTCGGCCCTCTTGACTTAAGACACCACCAATTCCAACAAATGAGGCATCACAATCAACCTCAAACACCTTACTGAAATCTGGTAACACTAGAACAGGGGCTTTCGACACCTTCTTCTTCAAGAGTTCAAAACTCTTTGTTGTTGTCGTAGTCCATACAAACTCTTTCCCCTTCGTGCACTCAGTTATAGGGGCAGCTATACTACTGAAGTTCCTGATGAACTTCCTATAAAAGGTAGCTAGGCCATGAAAGCTCCTTACTTCTATTATAGTTCATGGAAGAGGCCATTCCAGAATCACCTTCACTTTCTCATCATCCATCCTCATGCCATCTCTTGAGATTAAAAATCCCAAAAACACTAAACTATCTTGAAGAAATCTACATTTCTTCAAGTTGACATACAATTTCTCCTTCCTGAGCACGTCTAACACTAATTTCAGGTGTAACAAATGCTCTTCTTCACTTTTACTATAAATCAAAATATCATCAAAATACACAACCACAAACTTACCATTATATTCTCATAGTACTTTGTCCATTAAATCGCATAAATGTATAGGGTGAGTTAGACAACCCAAATGGCATCACAATCCACTCATACAATCCATATTTTGTCTTAAAAGATGTCTTCCATTCATCCCCTTCTCAAATTTTTATCTGGTCAACAACAAGACTCCAAAGATAATAAACTTCTAACAGCCAAAAAAACCTAAAAAACCCGGGAACCTATTCTAAAAGCTAATTTTGGGACACTAGATGGCGGAGTTAGGTCTCGAAAACATGATTTTTGGAGGTTCAGGAGGATCAAATATCATCCTGATGTAGAACACGCATGTGGAACCACTTGTTAAATTTCAAGGCAAACGGGCGTACGGTTCACAAGTTATGGCTCCGACAAGGTGCATCATTCTCCTCTGGTGAAAAAGAACTCAGCTCCTGCGAGTTCAGCTGAATTGAAATCTTGTAGCTTCTGGTTATCAATTTTCTTTAGCTCTGACTCTAAAACCCAAGTGTTATCTGACTATGGTAATCCTTCCCACTGAACCAGGTATCTGTTGTAGCTCCCATGTCTTGTGGTGATCACCTTCTTATCGAGCACCTGTGCAACTCTATATTTTTTCTTCTTAGGCATCTGTCATGCCCAATTTACTGTCTCCTGTAATTCACCATCCTCGGTAGTACCAGGATACTAAAATAAATCAGAAACATTAAAAATGGGTGAAATATCAAATTCATCGGGCAACTCCACTTTATAGGCATTATCATTGATCTTCTTCAAAATCTTGCATGGCCCAATTTTCTTAAGTTTCAGTTTGTTATACGTCCCCTTAGGAAATATTTATTTCCTAAGATGAACCATGACCATATCACCCTCTTCAAACACTTTCACCCTTCTGTGTGCATCAACAGACTCTTTGTAGTGAGCATTACTACTCTGCAATTTTTCCCTCATTGACTCTTGCACTTTCTGGATATGCTCAGCAAATGCTTCTGCATCATCACTAACTTGTTCCCCAATTGGTAACTCAACCAAATCTAATACACCTCTAGGATTTTGACCATAAATAATTTGAAAAGGAGATTTACCTGTCGACCTATTCACTGAACTATTGTATGCAAATTCGGCTTGTGACAAGGCTAAATCCCATTGTTTTGGTTTTTCTCCAACTATGCACCGTAAGAGGTTTCCCAAGCTTCTGTTCACTACCTCTGTTTGCCCATCGGTCTGTGGGTGGTAAGCACTACTGAACTGCAACCTGGTGTTCAACTTCTTCCACAACATCCTCCAAAAGTGACTCAAGAACTTAGTATCCCGATCAGAAGTAATAGTCTTTGGAACACCATGCAACCGCACAATCTCATCAAAGAATAAGACTGCAATCCTAGTTGCATCATTAGTTTTCTGACAAGCAATGAAATGCACCATTTTTGAAAATCTGTCTACCACAACAAAAACTGAATCCTTACCCCTCTGTGTCTTGGGCAACCCCAACATGAAATCCATACTCAGATCGGTCCATGGTCCTGTAGGAACTAGTAGTGGCATATACAACCCTATATTTTGCACATGGCCCTTAGCCATTTGACATACTCTACATCTAGAGACAAACTTGATTATGTCTCTCTTCATTTTTGGCCAATAGTACTTCTCCTCTACAAGAGTGGTAGTTTTGGCTACTCCAAAATGACCAGCCAAACCCCCACTATGTAATTCCCTCAAGATGTTCTCTCTCATAGAGCCATTGGGAATGCATAATCGATTACCCTTAAACAAGTAACCATTCTGTAAAAAATACTCTTCAAAAATAGTATGGGACTCACCCTCTACCGCACTTTTACACTGTTGCACAATATTCCCAAAATCTGCATCGATTCATACAGATCTTTAATCCCCTCAAATCCTACCACTTCATTCTCCATAGTGGTCAACAACAAGACTCTCCTACTCAATGCATCAACAACCTTATTTTGTTTTCCCGACTTGTGCTTCAGGACAAATGTATATTGTTGCAAAAATGAAACCCATTTGGCATGCCTACTATTTAACTTTTTCTAAGAGTTGACATACCTCAATGCTTCATGATCAGTAAACAACACAAACTCCTTTGAGAGTAAGTAGTGCCTCCAATGTTGCAATGCTTGCACAATTGCATAAAATTCCACATCATATGTAGAATAATTCTTCCTTGCATCATTCAGCTTCTCACTAAAAAATGCTACAGGTCGGCCCTCTTGACTTAAGACACCACCAATTCCAACAAATGAGGCATCACAATCAACCTCAAACACCTTACTAAAATCTGGTAACACTAGAACAGGGGCTTTCGACACCTTCTTCTTCAAGAGTTCAAAACTCTTTGTTGCTGTCGTAGTCCATACAAACTCTTTCCCCTTCGTGCACTCAGTTATAGGGGCAGCTATACTACTGAAGTTCCTGATGAACTTTCTTGTAAAAGGTAGCTAGGCCATGAAAGCTCCTTACTTCTATTATAGTTCATGGAAGAGGCCATTCCAGAATCACCTTCACTTTCTCGTCATCCATCCTCATGCCATCTCTTGAGATTACAAATCCTAAAAACACTAAACTATCTTGAAGAAATCTACATTTCTTCAGGTTGACATACAATTTCTCCTTCCTGAGCACGTCTAACACTAATTTCAGGTGTAACAAATGCTCTTCTTCACTTTTACTATAAATCAAAATATCATCAAAATACACAACCACAAACTTACCATTATATTCCCGTAGTACTCTGTTCATCAACCGCATAAATGTACTGGGTGCATTAGACAACCCAAATGGCATCACCATCCACTCGTACAACCCATATTTTGTCTTAAAAGTTGTCTTCCATTCATCCCCTTCTCTAATTATGATCTGGTAGTAGCCACTCCACAGATCAATTTTACTAAAGTATTTAGCTCCAGCCAATCCATCCATCATGTCATCCACTCTCGGCATAGGATACCGATACTTTATTGTGATCTTGTTTATGGCTCTACTATCCACACACATCCGCCAGTCACCATATTTCTTTGGGGTCAGCAATGCTGGAGTCGCACATGGACTCATACTCTCCTTTCCCTTCTTTATCAACTCTGTCACTTGCCTACTCAACTCTGCATTCTGTGTCGGGTTCAACCGATAAGCTACCTGATTTGGGAGCGCTGATCCTGGAATCAAATCCATGTGATGTTGGATATCCCTCTTTGGTGGTAGCCCATCTGGTAACTCCTCTGGTGTGACATATTTATATTCACTTAGCAACTTAGCTGCTGTTGTAGGCATAACCACTTCCTCTATTTCTAGCTTCCTAGTTGTTAAGGCATAACATAAGCTAGCATCCTTGATCTCTGCAAGAAACTCCTTCATCGTCAACAAGCTCTCACTCGGCCCATCCTCCTTTAGAGGTACAAGAACTACCTTTACACCATCCTTCCAGAATGTGTAAGTATTCTTTCTCCCATTATGGTTAGTATCCCTGTCGTACTGCCAAGGTCTTCCCAACAGAATGTGACATGCATCCATCGGGATCACATCACACCACACTTCATCCTTGTAAGTGCTCCCAATTGAAAATTTAATTAAACACCTCTGATCTACTGTTACCTCATTCCCCTTCTTAACCCATGAGATGCGATATGGATAAGGATGCTTTTCACATTCCAGGTTCATTTTATCAACCATGACATTTGACACCATATTCTCATAGCTACCACCATCAATGACAATGTTACATACCTTCCCTCCTGATGTACACCTTGTTCGAAATATGTTCGTTCGTAGCCAAGAATCATCACCATCTATGGTCTGCCCCTTCGCTTTGCTCTGCACCTTCTCTTTCTTAGGAACAATCAATGTCCTCCTTATCATAAGTGCTTCCCCCATGTCAGCAACAACTTCATCCTCATCCTGCTCTTCCATCTCAACCAGATTGACCCTTCCTTGTCCTCCTTGACCCCTTTCTTGGACATCACGTTGGGGACACTCAAATGCTCTGTGCCCCTCCTCACCACATCCATAATAGGTATACGACCTTCTTGGATCATTCCCATTTCATCCACCATCGTAACCTCTACCTCGTTGGTATCCTCTTCCTCTCAGATTTTGCCCATCTTCTTCTTGTTTAGTAGGTATTGAGGATTCTCCCTTGAGAAAATTAGATCCACTTCGACCCTGACCTGAAGAGGGTGTGAATCCCTTCTTACCTCTTCTATTAACCCTTTTCAATTTCTCCTCTGCCTTGAGGGCCATTTGATATGCATCCTCCACTGTAAGAGTGTGATGCATGCTCATCTCATCTTGGACAACAAAACTTAGGCCATTTACATACCTGGCAGCCTTTTGGTCCTCCATCTCATTATGCTCCACTCGAATGGATAGCTTGTAGAATTCATTAGTATAGTCCTCAATGCTTTGATCCTTCTATCGAAGATTCTAAAATCTATGAAATAGGGTTTGGGAGTAGTCTACAGGTATAAATTTTTCTTGTAACTTCTTCTTCATATTTTTCCAATCCCTGATCTTTTCCTTTCCATTCCTCTATCGTGTAGTCTGTAAATGATCCCACCAAATCAATGCATGTCCCTTCAACTTTGTGCATGCGAGCTTAACCTTCTTCTCTTCAGCAAGGTTACTCCATTCAAAATATTTTTCTAGGCTATTGATCCAATCGATCAACTCCTCTGGTTTCAACCCACCAGCATACTCGAGAACCTCGATCTTGATCCCATATCGATTCCCCTTAAGCCCCTCTAGAGCTCGTATCAGTCAATTTTCAAAACCGTGCCCTTCTTCCTCTGGGCCCTCTGGTTCTACTTCTACGTGGACCTCAGATCCACATTCCTCAGGTATATTTTCATCATCAGATCCTTGATCTGCACGTGCCCTGGGATGTCTCTCTCCCATGCGATCAATCACACCAGTCAGCCATGCTATTTCTGCATTTAGATCCTTGATCTTCCTATTCATCTGGGCATATCTTCTAGGTGGCATCTTCCCTTCACTAGCGAGATCACACCCGCTCTGATACCAAATGGTGTAAACTCAGCTACAAGAGACCAACAAAATGGACTCCAATCACATAACACAAATGCAATATAATGGAAGAAACCTACAAATTGATATTCTTCTCATTCCTGAATTCACACCCCTTCTCCAAAATATTACAATCCATCATATAGCAACCGAAAACCAAAGAAACCCTAAAAATGTTTTTTTCTAAAAACTGCTAAAAATAGATCTTTTTCTAAAAACTGCTAAAAATAGAAATGAGTCGGATTGCACCCAAATTTGGTGCACACATCCCTCTTACAATAATGAACCTTACTTTAAAATATTAGGTCTCAACTTAAGGTATAACAAAAGATAATAAACTTCTAACATCCAAAAAAACCCAAAAACCCGGGAACCTATTCTAAAAGCTAATTTTGGGACACTAGATGGAGGAGTTAGGTCCCGAAAACATGATTTTTGGAGGGTCAGGCGCATCAAAGATGATCCTGATGCAGAACACGCATGCAGAACCACCTGTTAAATTTCAAGGCAAACGGGCGTACGGTTCACAAGTTATGGCTCCGACAAGGTGCATCATTCTCCTCTAGTGAAAAAGAACTCAGCTCCTACGAGTTCAACTGAATTGAAATCCTGTAGCTTCTGGTTATCAATTTTCTTTAGCTCTGACTCTGAAACCCAAGTGTTATCTGACTATGGTAATCCTTCCCACTGAACCAGGTATCTATTGTAGCTCCCATGTCTGGTGGTGATCACCTTCTTATCGAGCACCTATGCAACTCTATCTTTTTTCTTCTTAGGCATCTGTCATGCCCAATTTATTGTCTCCTATAATTCGCCATCCTCGACAGTACCAGGATACTGAAATAAATCAGAAACATTAAAAATGGGTGAAATATCAAATTCATCGGGCAACTCCACTTTATAGGCATTATCATTGATCTTCTTCAAAATCCTGCATGGCCCAATTTTCTTAAGTTTCAGTTTGTTATATGTCCCCTTAGGAAATATTTCTTTCCTAAGATGAACCATGACCATATCACCCTCTTCAAACACTTTCACCCTTCTATGTGCATCAACAGACTCTTTGTAGTGAGCATTACTACTCTGCAATTTTTCCCTCACTGACTCTTGCACTTTCTGGATATGCTCAACAAATGCTTCTGCATCATCACTAACTTGTTCCCCAATTGGTAACTCAACCAAATCTAATACACCTCTAGGATTTTGACCATAAATAATTTGAAAAGGAGATTTACCTGTCGACCTGTTCACTGAACTGTTGTATGCAAATTCGGCTTGTGACAAGGCTAAATCCCATTGTTTTGGTTTTTCTCCAACTATGCACCGTAAGAGGTTTCCCAAGCTTCTATTCACTACCTCTGTTTGCCCATCGGTCTGTGGGTGGTAAGCACTACTGAACTGCAACCTGGTGTTCAACTTCTTCCACAACGTCCTCCAAAAGTGACTCAAGAACTTAGTATCCCGATCAGAAGTAATAGTCTTTGGAACACCATGCAACCGCACAATCTCATCAAAGAATAAGACTGCAATCCTAGTTGCATCATTAGTTTTCTGGCAAGCAATGAAATGCACCATTTTTGAAAATCTATCTACCACAACAAAAATTGAATCCTTACCCCTCTGTGTCTTGGGCAACCCCAACATGAAATCCATACTCAGATCGGTCCATGGTCCTGTAGGAACTGGCAGTGGCATATACAACCCTATATTTTGTGCATGGCCCTTAGCCATTTGACATACTCTACATCTAGAGACAAACCTGATTATGTCTCTCTTCATTTTTGGCCAATAGTACTTCTCCTCTACAAGAGTGGTAGTTTTGGCTACTCCAAAATGACCAGCCAAACCCCCACTATGTAATTCCCTCAAGATGTTCTCTCTCATAGAGCCATTGGGAATGCATAATCGATTACCCTTAAACAAGTAACCATTCTGTAAAAAATACTCTTCAAAAATAGTATGGGACTCACCCCCTACCGCACTTTTGCACTGTTGCACAATATTCCCAAAATCTGCATCAGATTCATACAGATCTTTAATCCCCTCAAATCCTACCACTTCATTCTCCATAGTGGTCAACAACAAGACTCTCCTACTCAATGCATCAACAACCTTATTTTGTTTGCCCGACTTGTGCTTCAGGACAAATGTATACTTGTTGCAAAAATGAAACCCATTTGGCATGCCTGCTATTTAACTTTTTTGAGAATTGACATACCTCAATGCTTCATGATCAGTAAACAACACAAACTCCTTTGAGAGTAAGTAGTGCCTCCAATGTTGCAATGCTTGCACAATTGCATAAAATTCCACATCATATGTAGAATAATTCTTCCTTGCATCATTCAGATTCTCACTAAAAAATGCTACAGGTCGGCCCTCTTGACTTAAGACACCACCAATTCCAACAAATGAGGCATCACAATCAACCTCAAACACCTTACTAAAATCTGGTAACACTAGAACAGGGGCTTCCGACACCTTCTTCTTCAAGAGTTCAAAACTCTTTGTTGCTTCCATAGTCCATACAAACTCTTTCCCCTTCATGCACTCAGTTATAGGGGCAGCTATACTACTAAAGTTCCTGATGAACTTTCTGTAAAAGGTAGCTAGGCCATGAAAGCTCCTTACTTCTGTTATAGTTCATGGAAGAGGCCATTCCAGAATCACCTTCACTTTCTCGTCATCCATCCTCATGCCATCTCTTGAGATTACAAATCCTAAAAACACTAAACTATCTTGAAGAAATCTACATTTCTTCAAGTTGACATACAATTTCTCCTTCCTGAGCACGTCTAACACTAATTTCAGGTGTAACAAATGCTCTTCTTCACTTTTACTATAAATCAAAATATCATCAAAATACACAACCACAAACTTACCATTATATTCCCGTAGTACTCTGTTCATCAACCGCATAAATGTACTGGGTGCATTAGACAACCCAAATGGCATCACCATCCACTCGTACAACCCATATTTTGTCTTAAAAGTTGTCTTCCATTCATCCCCTTCTCTAATTTTGATCTGGTAGTAGCCACTCCGTAGATCAATTTTACTGAAGTATTTAGCTCCAACCAATCCATCCATCATGTCATCCACTCTCGGCATAGGATACCGATACTTTATTGTGATCTTGTTTATGGCTCTACTATCCACACACATCCGCCAGTCACCATATTTCTTTGGGGTCAGCAATGCTGGAGTCGCACATGGACTCATACTCTCCCTAACTAATCCCTTCTTTATCAACTCTATCACTTGCCTACTCAACTCTGCATTCTGTGTCGGGTTCAACCGATAAGTTGCCTGATTTGGGAGCGTTGATCCTGGAATCAAATCCATGTGATGTTGGATATCCCTCTTTGGTGGTAGCCCATCTGGTAACTCCTCTGGTGTGACATCTTTATATTCACTTAGCAACTTAGTTGTTGCTGTAGGCATAACCACTTCCTCTATTTCTAGCTTCCTAGCTGTTAAGGCATAACAGAAGCTAGCATCCTTGATCTCTGCAAGAAACTCCTTCATCGTCAACAAGCTCTCACTCGGCCCATCCTCCTTTAGAGGTACAAGAACTACCTTTACACCATCCTTCCAGAATGTGTAAGTATTCTTTCTCCCATTATGGTTAGTATCCCTGTCGTACTGCCAAGGTCTTCCCAATAGAATGTGACATGCATCCATCGAGATCACATCACACCACACTTCATCCTTGTAAGTGCTCCCAATTGAAAATTTAATTAAACACCTCTGATCTACTGTTACCTCATTCCCCTTCTTAACCCATGAGATGCGATATGGATAAGGATGCTTTTCACATTCCAGGTTCATTTTATCAACCATGACATTTGACACCATATTCTCACAGCTACCACCATCAATGACAATGTTACATACCTTCCCTCTTGATGTACACCTTGTTCAAAAGATGTTCGTTCATAGCCCAGAATCATCACCATCTATGGTCTGCCCCTTCGCTTTGCTCTACACCTTCTCTTTCTTAGGAACAATCAACGTCCTCCTTATCATAAGTGCTTCCCCCATGTCAGCAACAACTTCATCCTCATCCTGCTCTTCCATCTCAACCAGATTGACCCTTCCTTGTCCTCCTTGACCCCTTTCTTGGACATCACGTTGGGGACACTCAAATGCTCTGTGCCCCTCCTCACCACATCCATAATAGGTATACGACCTCCTTGGATCATTCCCATTTCGTCCACCACCGTAACCTCTACCTCGTTGGTATCCTCTTCCTCTCAGATTCTGCCCATCTTCTTCTTGTTTAGCAGGTATTGAGGATTCTCCCTTGAGAAAATTAGATCCACTTCGACCCTGACCTGAAGAGGGTGTGAATCCCTTCTTACCTCTTCTATTAACCCTTTTCAATTTCTCCTCCACCTTGAGGGCCATTTGATATGCATCCTCCATTGTAAGAGTGTGATGCATGCTCATCTCATCTTGGACAACAAAACTTAGGCCATTTACATACCTGGCAGCCTTTTGGTCCTCCGTCTCATTATGCTCCACTCGAATGGATAGCTTGTAGAATTCATTAGTATAGTCCTCAATGCTTTGATCCTTCTGTCGAAGATTCTGAAATCTACGAAATAGGGTTTGGGAGTAGTCTACAGGTATAAATTTTTCTTGTAACTTCTTCTTCATCTTTATCCAATCCCTAATATTTTCCTTTCCATTCCTCTATCGTGTAGTCTATAAATGATCCCACCAAATCAATGCATGTCCCTTCAACTTTGTGCATGCGAGCTTAACCTTCTTCTCTTCAGCAAGGTTACTCCATTCAAAATATTTTTCTAGGCTATTGATCCAATCGATCAACTCCTCTGGTTTCAACCCACCAGCATACTCGGGAACCTCGATCTTGATCCCATCTCGATTCCCCTTAAGCCCCTCTAGAGCTCGTATCAGCCAATTTTCAAAATCGTGCCCTTCTTCCTCTGGGCCCTCTGGTTCTACTTCTATGTGGACCTCAGATCCACGTTCCTCAGGTATATTTTCATCATCAGATCCTTGATCTACACGTGCCCTGGGATGTCTCTCTCCCATGCGATCAATCACACCAGTCAGCCATGCTATTTTTACATTCAGATCCTTGATCTGCCTATTCATCTGGGCATATCTTCTAGGTGGCATCTTCCCTTCACTAGCGAGATCACACCCGCTCTGATACCAAATGGTGTAAACTCAACTACAAGAGACCAACAAAATGGACTCCAATCACATAACACAAATGCAATATAATGGAAGAAACCTACAAATCGATATTCTTCTCATTCTTGAATTCACACCCCTTCTCCAAAAGATTACAATCCATCATATAGCAACCGAAAACCAAAGAAACCCTAAAAATGTTTTTTTCTAAAAACTGCTAAAAATAGAAATGAGTCGGATTGCACCCAAATTTGGTGCACACATCCCTCTTACAATAATGAACCTTACTTTAAAATATTAGGTCTCAACTTAAGGTATAACAAAAGATAATAAACTTCTAACATTCAAAAAAACCCAAAAAACTCGAGAACCTATTCTAAAAGCTAATTTTGGGACACTAGATGGAGGAGTTAGGTCCCAAAAACATGATTTTTGGAGGGTCAGGAGGATCAAAGATTAGCCTGATGCAGAACACACATGCAGAACCACCTATTAAATTTCAAGGCAAACGGGCGTACGGTTCACAAGTTATGGCTCCGGCAAGGTGCATCATTCTCCTCTGGTGAAAAAGAACTCAGCTCCTGCGAGTTCAGCTGAATTGAAATCCTATAGCTTCTGGTTATCAATTTTCTTTATCTCTGACTCTGAAACCCAAGTGTTATTTGACTATGGTAATCCTTCCCACTAAACCAGGAATTTGTTGTAGCTCCCATGTCTGGTGGTGATCACCTTCTTATCGAGCACCTATGCAACTCTATCTTTTTTCTTCTTAGGCATATGTCGTGCCCAATTTATTGTCTCCTATAATTCGCCATCCTCGAAAGTACCAGGATACTGAAATAAATCAAAAACAATAAAATGAAGAACACAAGCTTATACTGAGAGGGGGGGTGAACAATATAAGACCACTTTTTACTTTTTCCTTTATATTACAAAACAGTAAAGCAATATACCCACAGCAATATCAAAGCAATGCATGAAAACATCCACAAAGCGACAACAATTTTAACATGGTTCACCCAGAATGGTTGGGCTACGTCCACGGATAAAATCTTTCACTAAATTTTATCAATTCAAATTTTGGGAATACCTTTCCTAATTACAATGTTTATGGGCACCAACCCAAAGGAGACACCAATCCCCTAATCTCGAGTTTGTGGGCACCAACCCACAGGAGACACCAATCCCCTAGCTTTGCTCTGGCTGGTGATCCTCTAGAAAACATCTGCCTCTGCTACCCTTAGCAAATGGAACTCTATCCATAGAAGACACATGTCCTCCCTGCTCTGGTTGGAGACCTCTGTTTTCAACTCTATCACCTCCAAAGCTGGTCCTCAAATTTACACTAAACACAGTCCTTCGGTTTAGCACAAAAGTCCTCGTTCTCTTCCTCTGATCTGCACCAAACACAGTCCTTCAGTCTGGCACAATTGTCCTCGAATCTCTTTCTCTGATCTGCACCAAACACAGTCCTTAGGTCTGGCACAATGTCCTTGAATCTGCACCAATCTCTGTCCTCAACTTTTTGCACCTCACAACACTTCACTTTTTTGCTCTCTGTGCGCTCTTGCTTTGCACTTAGCTCGATTCAACATGACTCGCTCTCTCTGCGCACTACAGACTTAACTTTCGCTCATTTTATTACTTTCAAATCTTGAACCAACCCTCCTTTTATAACAAAAATTTCAAGATCAAAACCTTAAACTTAGTCGGCTGACCCTGATCTTTAGTCGGCTGCATAACCCTGTACTTTTTTGGCTGCAAACGTCGGTTCACATTTAACTTTGTTGGTTTTAACTACTTTTGTAGTTCTATAGCTTCTGTCGTGAAACTACAACATGTCGCGATATCGCGACACCTTTGCCTCTGTACACTTTCTTTTGGCTTTTGTCATGATATCACGACACTACAGCCTTTGTCAACTTTAACTACGTTCTTGTTGCGATATCGTAACACTTCTCCCTTCGTCGACCTCCTTTCTGCTTCTGTCGTGAAATCGTGACACTTTAGCCTTTGCAGACTTCGTCTTCACTTATGTCATGAAATCGTGACACTTTTGTCTTCATGGCCTTCCTTTCTGCTTTTGTCGTGAAATCGTGACACTTCACCTATGGAAGACATGCTTTCAGTTTCTGTCATGAAATCATGACACTTTCTCCATTCGTACACTGCCATCTCAAACTATCGTGAAATCATGACACTTTCTCTTTCTTGCACTCTTGTCTGCTTGCACTAGCGAAAATGAAACATGTCACGAAATCGTGACACTTTCGCTACCTTGTGCTTTTCTCTGCCTTACTCCTGCGAAAACGAAACATGTCACAAAATCACGACGCTTTCACCTTTGAGCTCTTCCTCCTTAACTTTGTCAAAAAATCGTGACACTTCTAGCTTTCATACGTTTTCTTTGTAGCCTGTCACGAAATCGCGATGCTTTCAGCTTTCATACGACTTCTCTGCAACCTGTCACGAAATCGTGACGCTTCTCATTTCAGACTCTTCCCTTTGCTGCATGTCGCCAAATCGCGACAGTTCTTACTTGGAACATTTTCATCTGCAGCATGTCGCGAAATCATGACACTTTATCTTGCTTCCACTTTGTCTTCTGACTTTTCATGAAATCGCGACACTTTTTCTCCTTAGCGCTTTTTATTTCTTCGGGTCGTGAAAATCGACATGTCGCGATATCGTGACACTTTTTCTCCTGGACTCTCTCTCTTGCATTATGTCACGAAATCGTGACATTTTTTCTTTCAGACTCTCTCTCCTACAACATGTCACGAAATCGTGACACTTTTTCGTCCATTCAACCTTCCTTGCAATATGTCACGAAATCGTGACATTTCTGACTCCGAACATTCTCTCTCCTCTTTGAGTCGTGAAACTGCGACATGTCGCGATATCGCGACACTTTTCTAAAAAGCTTTCTCTCACCTGCTTAAGTCACAAAAATGCGACATGTCGCGATATCGTGACACTTTTCTAAAAAGCTTTCTCTCTCCTACTTAAGTCACGAAAATGCGACATGTCGCGATATCGCGACATTTTTCCAACTTACTTTCTTTCGAACCTGTCATGCCGAAACCTTCAACAAAACAAATTCTTTTACATCAAATCAAATTCCTTCAATAGCTTCTTGACATCAATGACAACTTATTCACTTGAGCAAAAGCAATGTACCCAAGGTACCCAAAATTGCCAACATTAAAAATGGGTGAAATATCAAATTCATCGGGTAGCTCCACTTTATAGGCATTATCATTGATCTTCTTCAAAATCTTGCATGGCCCAATTTTCTTAAGTTTTAGTTTGTTATATGTCCCCTTAGGAAATATTTCTTTCCTAAGATGAACCATGACCATATCACCCTCTTCAAACACTTTCACCCTTCTATGTGCATCACCAGACTCTTTGTAGTGAGCATTACTACTCTGCAATTTTTCCCTCACCGACTCTTGCACTTTCTGGATATGCTCAAAAAATGCTTCTGCATCATCACTAACTTGTTCCCCAATTGGTAACTCAACCAAATCTAATACACCTCTAGGATTTTGACCATAAATAATTTGAAAATGAGATTTACCTATTGACCTGTTCATTGAACTGTTGTATGCAAATTCGGCTTGTGACAAGGCTAAATCCCATTGTTTTGGTTTTTCTCCAACTATGCATCGTAAGAGGTTTCCCAAGCTTCTTTTCACTACCTCTGTTTTCCCATCGGTCTGTGGGTGGTAAGCACTACTGAACTACAACCTGGTATTCAAATTTTTCCACAACGTCCTCCAAAAGTGACTCAAGAACTTAGTATCCCGATCAGAAGTAATAGTCTTTGGAACACCATGCAACCGCACAATCTCATCAAAGAATAATACTGCAGTCCTAGTTGCATCATTAGTTTTTTGAAAAGCAATGAAATGCACCATTTTTGAAAATCTGTCTACCACAACAAAAACTGAATCCTTACCCCTCTGTGTCTTGGGCAACCCCAACATGAAATCCATACTCAGATCGGTCCATGGTCCTGTAGGAACTGGCAGTGGCATATACAACCCTGTATTTTGCGCATGGCCCTTAGCCATTTGACATACTCTGCATCTAGAGATAAACTTGATTATGTCTCTCTTCATTTTTGGCCAATAGTACTTCTCCTCTACAAGAGTGGTAGTTTTGGCTACTCCAAAATGACCAGCCAAACCCCCACTATGTAATTCCCTCAAGATGTTCTCTCTCATAGAGCCATTGGGAATGCATAATCGATTACCCTTAAACAAGTAACCATTCTATAAAAAATACTCTTCAAAAATAGTATGGGACTCGCCCCCTACCGCACTTTTGCACTTGTTGCACAATATTCCCAAAATCTGCATCAGATTCATACAGATCTTTAATCCCCTCAAATCCTACCACTTCATTCTCCATAGTGGTCAACAACAAGACTCTCCTACTCAATGCATCAACAACCTTATTCTATTTTCCCGACTTGTGTTTCAGGACAAATGTATATTGTTGCAAAAATGAAACCCATTTGGCATGCCTACTATTTAATTTTTTCTGAGAATTGACATACCTCAATGCTTCATGATCAGTAAACAACACAAACTCCTTTGAGATTAAGTAGTGCCTCCAATGTTGCAATGCTTGCACAATTGCATAAAATTCCACATCATATGTAGAATAATTCTTCCTTGCATCATTCAGCTTCTCACTAAAAAATGCTATAGGTCGGCCCTCTTGACTTAAGACACCACCAATTCCAACAAATGAGGCATCACAATCAACCTCAAACACCTTACTAAAATCTGGTAACACTAGAACAGGGGCTTTCGACACCTTCTTCTTCAAGAGTTCAAAACTCTTTGTTGCTGTCATAGTCCATACAAACTCTTTCCCCTTCGTGCACTCAGTTATAGGGGCAGCTATACTACTAAAGTTCCTGATGAACTTCTTGTAAAAGGTAGCTAGTCCATGAAAGCTCCTTACTTCTATTATAGATCGTGGAAGAGGCCATTCCAGAATCACCTTCACTTTCTCATCATCCATCCTCATGCCATCTCTCGAGATTACAAATCCCAAAAACACTAAACTATCTTGAAGAAATCTACATTTCTTTAGGTTGACATACAATTTCTCCTTCCTGAGCACGTCTAACACTAATTTCAGGTGTAACAAATGCTCTTCTTCACTTTTACTATAAATCAAAATATCATCAAAATACACAACCACAAACTTACCATTATATTCCCGTAGTACTCTGTTCATCAACCGCATAAATGTACTTGGGTGCATTAGACAACCCAAATGGCATCACCATCCACTCGTACAATCCATATTTTGTCTTAAAATTTGTCTTCCATTCATCCCCTTCTCGAATTTTGATCTGGTAGTAGCCACTCCGCAGATCAATTTTACTGAAGTATTTAGCTCCAGCCAATCCATCCATCATGTCATCCACTCTCGGCATAGGATACCGATACTTTATTGTGATCTTGTTTATGGCTCTACTATCCACACACATCCGCCAGTCACCATATTTCTTTGGGGTCAGCAATGTTGGAGTCGCACATGGACTCATACTCTCCCTAACTAATCCCTTCTTTATCAACTCTGTCACTTGCCTACTCAACTCTGCATTTTGTGTTGGGTTCAACCGATAAGCTACCTGATTTGGGAGCGTTGATCCTGGAATCAAATCCATGTGATGTTGGATATCCCTTTTTGGTGGTAGCCCATCCGGTAACTCCTCTGGTGTGACATATTTATATTCACTTAGCAACTTAGCTGCTATTGTAGGCATAACCACTTCCTCTATTTCTAGCTTCCTAGCTGTTAAGGCATAACAGAAGCTAGCATCCTTGATCTCTGCAAGAAACTCCTTCATCGTCAACAAGCTCTCACTCGGCCCATCCTCCTTCAGAGGTACAAGAACTACCTTTACACCATCCTTCCAGAATGTGTAAGTATTCTTTCTCCCATTATGGTTAGTATCCCCATCGTACTGCCAAGGTCTTCCCAATAGAATGTGACATGCATCCATCGAGATCACATCACACCACACTTCATCCTTGTAAGTGCTCCCAATTGAAAATTTAATTAAACACCTCTGATCTATTGTTACCTCATTCCCCTTCTTAACCCATGAGATGCGATATGGATAAGGATGCTTTTCACATTTCAGGTGCATTTTATCAACCATGACATTTGACACCATATTCTCACAGCTACCACCATCAATGACAATGTTACATACCTTCCCTCCTGATGTACACCTTGTTCGAAATATGTTCATTCGTAGCCAAGAATCTTCACCATCTATGGTCTGCCCCTTTCCTTTGCTCTGCACCATCTCTTTCTTAGGAGCAATCAACGTCCTCCTTATCATAAGTGCTTCCCCCATGTCAGCAACAACTTCATCCTCATCCTGCTCTTCCATCTCAACCAGATTGACCCTTCCTTGTCCTCCTTGACCCCTTTCTTGGACATCACATTGGGGACACTCAAATGCTCTGTGCCCCTCCTCACCACATCCATAATAGGTATACGACCTCCTTGGATCATTCCCATTTCGTCCACCACCGTAACCTCTACCTCGTTGGTATCCTCTTCCTCTCAGATTCTGCCCATCTTCTTCTTGTTTAGCAGGTATTGAGGATTCTCCCTTGAGAAAATTAGATCCACTTCGACCCCGACCTGAAGAGGGTGTGAATCCCTTCTTACCTCTTCTATTAATCCTTTTCAATTTCTCCTCCGCCTTGAGGGCCATTTGATATGCATCCTCCACTTGTAAGAGTGTGATGCATGCTCATCTCATCTTGAACAACAAAACTTAGGCCATTTACATACCTGGCAGCCTTTTGGTCCTCCGTCTCATTGTGCTCCACTCGAATGGATAGCTTGTAGAATTCATTAGTATAGTCCTCAATGCTTTGATCCTTCTATCGAAGATTCTAAAATCTATGAAATAGGGTTTGGGAGTAGTCTACAGGTATAAATTTTTCCTGTAACTTCTTCTTCATCTTTGTCCAATCCCTGATATTTTCCTTTCCATTCCTCTATCGTGTAGTCTGTAAATGATCCCACCAAATCAATGCATGTCCCTTCAACTTTGTGCATGCGAGCTTAACCTTCTTCTCTTCAACAAGGTTACTCCATTCAAAATATTTTTCTAGGCTATTGATCCAATCGATCAACTCCTCTGGTTTCAACCCACCAACATACTCGGGAACCTCGATCTTGATCCCATATCGATTCCCCTTAAGCCCCTCTAGAGCTCGTATCAGTCAATTTTCAAAATCGTGCCCTTCTTCCTCTGGGCCCTCTGGTTCTACTTCTACGTGGACCTCAGATCCACGTTCCTCAGGTATATTTTCATCATCAGATCCTTGATCTGCACGTGCCCTAGGACGTCTCTCTCCCATGCGATCAATCACACCAGTCAGCCATGCTATTTCTACATTTAGATCCTTGATCTGCCTATTCATCTGGGCATATCTTCTAGGTGGCATCTTCCCTTCACTAGCGAGATCACACCCGCTCTGATACCAAATGGTGTAAACTCAGCTACAAGAGACCAACAAAATGGACTCCAATCACATAACACAAATGCAATAATGGAAGAAAACTGCCAATTGATATTCTTCTCATTCTTGAATTCACACCCCTTCTACAAAATATTACAATCCATCATATAGCAACCGAAAACCAAAGAAACCCTAAAAATGTCTTTTTCTAAAAACTACTAAAAATAGATCTTTTCCTCCTAAAAATGCTAAAAATAGAAATGAGTCGGATTGCACCCAAATTTGGTGCACACATCCCTCTTACAATAATGAACCTTAATTTAAAATATTAGGTCTCAACTTAAGGTATAACAAAAGATAATAAACTTCTAACAACCAAAAAAACCCAAAAAACCCGGGAACCTATTCTAAAAGCTAATTTTGGGGCACTAGATGTCGGAGTTAGGTCCCAAAAACATGATTTTTGGAGGGTCAAGCGCATCAAAGATGAGCCTGATGCAGAACACGCACATGCGGAACCACCTGTTAAATTTCAAGGCAAACGGGCGTACGGTTCACAAGTTATGGCTCCGACAAGGTGCATCATTCTCCTCTGGTGAAAAAGAACTCAGCTCCTACGAGTTCAGCTGAATTGAAATCTTGTAGCTTCTGGTTATCAATTTTCTTTAGCTCTGACTCTAAAACCCAAGTGTTATCTAACTGTGGTAATCCTTCCCACTGAACCAGGAATTTGTTGTAGCTCCCATGTCTGGTGGTGATCACCTTCTTATCGAGCACCTGTGCAACTCTATCTTTTTTCTTCTTAGGCATCTGTCATGCCCAATTTACTGTCTCCTGTAATTCACCATCCTCGGTAGTACCAAGATACTAAAATAAATCAAAAACATTAAAAATGGGTGAAATATCAAATTCATCGGGCAACTCCACTTTATAGGCATTATCATTGATCTTCTTCAAAATCTTGCATGGCCCAATTTTCTTAAGTTTTAGTTTGTTATATGTCCCCTTAGGAAATATTTCTTTCCTAAGATGAACCATGACCATATCACCCTCTTCAAACACTTTCACCCTTCTGTGTGCATCAGTAGACTCTTTGTAGTGAGCATTACTACTCTGCAATTTTTCCCTCACTGACTCTTGCACTTTTTGGATATGCTCAGCAAATGCTTCTGCATCATCACTAACTTGTTCCCCAATTGGTAACTCAACCAAATCTAATACACCTCTAGGATTTTGACCATAAATAATTTGAAAAGGAGATTTACCTGTCGACCTGTTCACTGAACTGTTGTATGCAAATTCGGCTTGTGACAAGGCTAAATCCCATTGTTTTGGTTTTTCTCCAACTATGCATCGTAAGAGGTTTCCCAAGCTTCTGTTCACTACCTCTGTTTGCCCATCGGTCTGTGGGTGGTAAGCACTACTGAACTGCAACCTGGTGTTCAACTTTTTCCACAACGTCCTCCAAAAGTGACTCAAGAACTTAGTATCCCGATCAGAAGTAATAGTCTTTGGAACACCATGCAACCACACAATCTCATCAAAGAATAAGACTACAGTCCTAGTTGCATCATTAGTTTTTTGACAAGCAATGAAATGCACCATTTTTGAAAATCTATCTACCACAACAAAAACTGAATCCTTACCCCTCTGTGTCTTGGGCAACCCCAACATGAAATCCATACTCAGATCGGTCCATGGTCCTGTAGGAACTGGCAGTGGCATATACAACCCTGTATTTTGTGCATGGCCCTTAGCCATTTGACATACTCTGCATCTAGAGACAAACTTGATTATGTCTCTCTTCATTTTTGGCCAATAGTACTTCTCCTCTACAAGAGTGGTAGTTTTGGCTACTCCAAAATGACCAGCCAAACCCCCACTATGTAATTCCCTCAAGATGTTCTCTCTCATAGAGCCATTGGGAATGCATAATCGATTACCCTTAAACAAGTAACCATTCTGTAAAAAATACTCTTCAAAAATAGTATGGGACTCGCCCCCTACCGCACTTTTGCACTGTTGCACAATATTCCCAAAATCTGCATCAGATTCATACAGATCTTTAATCCCCTCAAATCCTACCACTTCATTCTCCATAGTGGTCAACAACAAGACTCTCCTACTCAATGCATCAACAACCTTATTTTGTTTTCCTGACTTGTGTTTCAGGACAAATGTATACTATTGCAAAAATGAAACCCATTTGGCATGCCTACTATTTAACTTTTTTTGAGAATTGACATACCTCAATGCTTCATGATCAGTAAACAACACAAACTCCTTTGAGATTAAGTAGTGCCTCCAATGTTGCAATGCTTGCACAATTGCATAAAATTCCACATCATATGTAGAATAATTCTTCCTTGCATCATTCAGCTTCTCACTAAAAAATGCTACAGGTCGGCCCTCTTGACTTAAGACACCACCAATTCCAACAAATGAGGCATCACAATCAACCTCAAACACCTTACTGAAATCTGGTAACACTAGAATAGGGGCTTTCGACACCTTCTTCTTCAAGAGTTCAAAACTCTCTGTTGTTGTCGTAGTCCATACAAACTCTTTCCCCTTCGTGCACTCAGTTATAGGGGTAGCTATACTATTGAAGTTCCTGATGAACTTCCTGTAAAAGGTAGCTAGTCCATGAAAGCTCCTTACTTCTGTTATAGATCGTGGAAGAGGCCATTCCAGAATCACCTTCACTTTCTCATCATCCATCCTCATGCCATCTCTCGAGATTACAAATCCTAAAAACACTAAACTATCTTGAAGAAATCTACATTTCTTCAGGTTGACATACAATTTCTCCTTCTTGAGCACGTCTAACACTAATTTCAGGTGTAACAAATGCTCTTCTTCACTTTTACTATAAATCAAAATATCATCAAAATACACAACCACAAACTTACCATTATATTCTCGTAGTACTCTGTTCATCAACCGCATAAATGTACTTGGGTGCATTAGACAACCCAAATGGCATCACCATCCACTCGTACAATCCATATTTTGTCTTAAAAGTTGTCTTCCATTCATCCCCTTCTCGAATTCTGATCTGGTAGTAGCCACTCTATAGATCAATTTTACTGAAGTATTTAGCTCCAACCAATCCATCCATCATGTCATCCACTCTCGGCATAGGATACCGATACTTTATTGTGATCTTGTTTATGGCTCTACTATCCACACACATTCGCCAGTCACCATATTTCTTTGGGGTCAGCAATGCTGGAGTCGCACATGGACTCATACTCTCCCTAACTAATCCCTTCTTTATCAACTCTGTCACTTGCCTACTCAACTCTGCATTCTGTGTCGGGTTCAACCGATAAGCTGCCTGATTTGGGAGCGTTGATCCTGGAATCAAATCCATGTGATGTTGGATATCCCTTTTTGGTGGTAGCCCATCTGGTAACTCCTCTGGTGTGACATCTTTATATTCACTTAGCAACTTAGCTACTACTATAGGCATAACCACTTCCTCTATTTCTAGCTTCCTAGTTGTTAAGGCATAACATAAGCTAGCATCCTTGATCTCTGCAAGAAACTCCTTCATCGTCAACAAGCTCTCACTCGGCCCATCCTCCTTCAGAGGTACAAGAACTACCTTTACACCATCCTTCCAGAATGTGTAAGTATTCTTTCTCCCATTATGGTTAGTATCCCTGTCGTACTGCCAAGGTCTTCCCAATAGAATGTGACATGCATCCATCGAGATCACATCACACCACACTTCATCCTTGTAAGTGCTCCCAATTGAAAATTTAATTAAACACCTCTGATCTACTGTTACCTCATTCCCCTTCTTAACCCATGAGATGCGATATGGATAAGGATGTTTTTCACATTTCTAGGTGCATTTTATCAACCATGACATTTGACACCATATTCTCACAGCTACCACCATCAATGACAATGTTACATACCTTCCCTCTTGATGTACACCTTGTTCAAAATATGTTCATTCGTAGCCAAGAATCTTCACCATCTATGGTCTGCCCCTTTGCTTTGCTCTGCACCATCTCTTTCTTAGGAGCAATCAACATCCTCCTTATCATAAGTGCTTCCCCCATGTCAGCAACAACTTCATCCTCATCCTGCTCTTCCATCTCAACCAGATTGACCCTTCCTTGTCCTCCTTGACCCCTTTCTTGGACATCACATTGGGGACACTCAAATGCTCTATGCCCCTCCTCACCACATCCATAATAGGTATACGACCTCCTTGGATCATTCCCATTTCTTCCACCACCGTAACCTCTACCTCGTTGGTATCCTCTTCCTCTCAGATTCTGCCCATCTTCTTCTTGTTTAGCAGGTATTGAGGATTCTCCCTTGAGAAAATTAGATCCACTTCGACCCCGACCTGAAGAGGGTGTGAATCCCTTCTTACCTCTTCTATTAATCCTTTTCAATTTCTCCTCCGCCTTGAGGGCCATTTGATATGCATCCTCCACTGTAAGAGTGTGATGCATGCTCATCTCATCTTGAACAACAAAACTTAGGCCATTTACATACCTGGCAGCCTTTTGGTCCTCCGTCTCATTGTGCTCCACTCGAATGGATAGCTTGTAGAATTCATTAGTATAGTCCTCAATGCTTTGATCCTTCTGTCAAAGATTCTGAAATCTATGAAATAGGGTTTGGGAGTAGTCTACAGGTATAAATTTTTCTTGTAACTTCTTCATCTTTGTCCAATCCCTGATATTTTCCTTTCCATTCCTCTGTCGTGTAGTCTATAAATGATCCCACCAAATCAATGCATGTCCCTTCAACTTTGTGCATGCGAGCTTAACCTTCTTCTCTTCAGCAAGGTTACTCCATTCAAAATATTTTTCTAGGCTATTGATCCAATCGATCAACTCCTCTGGTTTCAACCCACCAACATACTCGGGAACCTCGATCTTGATCCCATATCGATTCCCCTTAAGCCCCTCTAGAGCTCGTATCAGTCAATTTTCAAAATCGTGCCCTTCTTCCTCTGGGCCCTCTGGTTCTACTTCTACGTGGACCTCAGATCCACGTTCCTCAGGTATATTTTCATCATCAGATCCTTGATCTGCACGTGCCCTGGGACGTCTCTCTCCCATGCGATCAATCACACCAGTCAGTCGTGCTATTTCTGCATTTAGATCCTCGATCTGCCTATTCATCTGGGCATATCTTCTAGGTGGCATCTTCCCTTCACTAGCGAGATCACACCCGCTCTGATACCAAATGGTGTAAACTCAGCTACAAGAGACCAACAAAATGGACTCCAATCACATAACACAAATGCAATAATGGAAGAAAACTGCCAATTGATATTCTTCTCATTCTTGAATTCACACCCCTTCTACAAAATATTACAATCCATCATATAGCAACCGAAAACCAAAGAAACCCTAAAAATGTTTTTTCTAAAAACTGCTAAAAATAGATCTTTTTCCTAAAAATTGCTAAAAATAGAAATGAGTCGGATTGCACCCAAATTTGGTGCACACATCCCTCTTACAATAATGAACCTTAATTTAAAATATTAGGTCTCAAATTAAGGTATAACAAAAGATAATAAACTTCTAACAGCCAAAAAAACCCAAAAAACCCGGGAACCTATTCTAAAAGCTAATTTTGGGGCACTAGATGTCGGAGTTAGGTCTCGAAAACATGATTTTTGGAGGGTCAGGAGGATCAAAGATCATCCTGATGCAGAACACGCACGTGGAACCACCTATTAAATTTCAAGGCAAACGGGCGTACGGTTCACAAGTTATGGCTCCGGCAAGGTGCATCAACTTAGCTCTAAGGAGAAAAGTAATTTGGAGATTGTACAAAGAGATTCAAATACAATGGGCAAGATAGTATAGACCATCTCTTAGGACACTACTCTATAGTCTAGGAATTTTTATCCTCTCCAATTATCCCATTTTTCATACATGGTGCGGACCAAGAAAATGAGGCATTTAACACCTCACATAGAGTAATATAGCAAGGCAAATCTTGAGAGCATAAGATTCAACTCAATCGAGGGCCTAGAAGATTTTAACAAAGGTCAACTCCTTTATAATATGGGATTTCTTGTACATCTACTCTACCATCTTGGGGAGAAAAAGGTAAAAGTAAAAATCAAATGCAATGGGAAAGTAAAAACCCAAGCTAAAAAAGAAGGTGGTGATGCGCCAAATATCAAATAAGATATCCCTACATAATAGGAATGAATAAATTTGTCTCTATGAACAATCTCCTCTCCTTGGCATAGACAAACACACACACACAATATGCAAACACACATACATAAGAGAAGTAGGTTCGAGCATGATATCCATAGATGGGATTTAAAGTAGATGCATGACGTCCAATATATATACAAGCAAAATGTATTGCATAAGATTATTCCTAAAGTGGGGGTTCAATTTCCCACAAGGCCTCTTAAGATTCTATAGATTGCTATATAGAGAGAAATAAAAGGAAAGGTTTACAAACTTGTTGATCCTCTTTTATGCTAAGCTAACCACTATATATAGATTACAACAAGGATAGATTCCCTCCATAATTTATCAATGGTTTTGATAGTTTTAGCTACCCCTTCTAGGGATTCTAAAAATTGAATGGGGAACTTTCTATCATTAGTGTTTCCAGATGCACAACTACACCTATCATATTCATATTTAATATCTTCTTGGATTGGTTAGTTGAGATGATGTTGGTAGGTGATCCTTACTTTCCATAGTAATGGCCCATTGATTTGTCTCACCTGCTTTCTTGAGACCTTGTACATCATTGCTTCCTCTCAATTTGACTTATCTTCTAATTTGATGATAGCTTTAAATTCTTGGTTTACCTTTAATTTCTTCATATCTTGATGCATTTCTATCTGTTGGTCATAACTTATTTTTGTTAGTCTTTTTAAATTCATACAAAACTTTTGCTATCAAGAATCATTTTGGAGGAAAAATCAATCTTCAATTGGCTCCCCTAGTGTTCCACTTTTCAAAAAAATTCTCCCTTTTAATTTATGGATATTTCCAAAACCTCTAATTATCATAATATTCCTTAGCTTCTTGCTCCTAAGTCATATCACGCATGTGCTTAGAACTTGGTCTTTCTCCTTCATTCATGAATTTCATAAAATCATGACTATCTTTGATCAAAAAATTTGCACCCCTTGAAATTTTACCTTAATTTTTCTTTACGAAGCATAATTTAGTAGTGTTAAGTCACTACATGAACTATGGAAATGGATTCTTAATATGTTTGGTAAATGCATGGTAATGAATGGTAGAATTAAAGAATGGTTGAATCAGTTGCAAAGCACTTTTAAAAGTGAGGCATCATAGATAATCTAGGATACAACAAAATATATAATACTCTAGATTATATATCTAGAAAGAAATATAAGAATATTTAAATGAAATAAAAGTAGTTTAAACATAATAAAAAGAAAGATTTTTTTACCCATAGAGGAGTCTAAACCAACCCTATCAACTTACCTAATACTTAATCTTTAAGTAGATATGGTATGGAAATAAAGTTGATTATTGCATTAGTCTGGGTGTTTAAATAGGCACCTTGAAGAAATAAATGGTTACAACTAAAAGGCAAGGGCAACATAAGCCAAGAAGAGCTTCATGCAATACATGCCAATAGGTTAGCCTAACAAACTAACCAATATAATCCAACATGATCCATGAAGGGTTTTGTTGCAAAAATTTCTTGTGTTCCTTATGGATTTTCATGCCACAATAAATTCTTGATTCCAACCAGTATTGTGGACTCTAGCTGATCCACCTCTTTAACTCGAGAAAATATTATTCCTAGGCTCCAGAAAAACTGAGTATGGTAAGAAAACCATTGAGGTGAACCTATAATATAACTATACAATTATTCTTATCCAGATTATAGGAAATGTAAAGTATTCATTTGATCAAGAATCATAAAAACCATCTAATAATGCTCTATAAGTAGACTAGTGCCTTGTCCATTGGGTAAATTATAGCAAGATTTTAAACATTCAATGAGAAAGAAATAAAATTAAGAATAAACTAGTTCAATTATGATCATTCAAATAATGTAATAAAAAAATTGAAACTCATCAGTGAAGGAAAGTGTTATTCACACATTCAAATTATGTAATATGTAAATATGCAACAGATACACAATTATGCCAAATAATTTGCTCCAAGGAAGTAGGATTATATTAATGTTGAAATATTTTACAATAGGAGTCTCACTTAGAATACCAATATCTCACTCAAAAAATGCTAATGGTGTTTTATTCGCACAGTGCAATAAAATTCCATCACTCCTTGTTCAAATCATGTAACAAGGATACTCCTAGCTTCTGATCCAACCACTAGAAATGATCTTGGCAAAATAGATACCTCTTGAGCAAAGCCTACATAATCATGGGGAAGAATGAGGAATGGGGGTAAAAACAAGAAACAAAGGGAATACAATTCACAATGCAAAGGCACTCGAGTATACCTCTCTTAGAGAAATTGGCTATGCAAAACTTGATGATGATCTTGATCATTGTAGCTCCATATATAGCTTTCAATCACTTTATCCTGTTATAACTATTTTTAGCAAATTTCTCCATCTAGCATCTTCCTTACCCTTAATAAAAATTTTAGTTGTCCTAAGTTGTTTTATTCAAAAACTAACACTAGCTACATCTAAAGCCTTAGATATTTATTGTGGAGTATAGTTGTCTTGGATATTAGTCATGTATTTAATTTACTTGTTTCTTGGGATTTTGTCTTTTTCTGCAATGGGTTCTACCTCAACTTTATTTTTTCCTAATTGACTTATTCCAAGAAAATTAGCCATTGCACCTAGGCCTCATTGCAAAAGGAAGTTGTAGATGTAATTGCATTAATTACTCATAGTTATTTATTCTTATAGTCTTTAATTATAGAATCATTCTCCTTGGAAAACCTGATTATAGCTTGGGTCACCTTCGACAAGTCAGTAAGTTGTTGATCCTATTTAATTTCATCTGTGTTATCACACTCAAAGTATTATATTCTTTTGGAGATAATTTCATCAAAAAGTTCTGCAATAAGAGGTTCTTCAAGGAGGATTCCAACTTATTTCCTCTTCTCACCAATTTATTGCCCCCAAATTTCTAGTTCTTTGACAAAATTCTTCTAGCAAGATCTTTCATGCAAATAAGTGATCACTTTAATTTTATCTTGGCACTAATAAATCTTGCCATCTAAAATAGTCACCTATTTGATTCTTATTTGATCATATTCTTCTTTGCATTTTTCAAAAATATGACTGATGGTTGTTGCCCTTTTATTTGCATCCTCAAGGAGTGATTTTATATTTTGTACTTTGATTAAATTATTAGAAAAATACTTGAGACCTATGCTTATAGTATTTATTTCACCCTTCAATTTAGAAGTAATTATCTCCTTGTAACTTCAAATGAAAGCAGAACTATCAATTTTTTTTACCTATATCTAGGGTATATTTTATTTGAATATGTTCACTTCTACTTACAATTGTTCTTTTTCTTTTATCAAAGCTTGATTGATTTTATAAAGGGAGCCTGAGCTTATTATTTTTCTAGGGTCAAGGGATCCTTCTGATACTTTATGGTTGTCTCTCCTGTAGTTCATTCCACTAATGGAAGTTGGGATGGTTGGTCATCTGCTTCTTCCACTATATATTAGATTTTGTTGGGATTTTTTCCTTCATTTATGTCCTGAATTTATATTTCCTCAATAGGATCAAATTGTATAGCCTCTTCTACTCTTATCAGAGTAAGGATATTAAGAGTGTATGAATAAGGTGTTGCTTCAAGTTTGGTCTTTTTATGTGGTGAGAACTTGGAGGTGTTACGATTTTTATTTGATGCTCCTTGAGTAGATTAGACAATCCTCTAGATTCTTGAATATTTTTAGCACTGTTGAAGATATTTTACATTCTTCTTTGTTTACTACCAGAGCTATGGGTATGACTCAAGGTAGATTTACTACTACCTCAAGTTTATGTTTAGGATTTATTAACATTTTAGCAAGATCTAGGATAATTGGTTGGATTTGCGCAGATGAAACAAACACAATCTCTTTGCCTTTACCTGTGTCTTTAGTAGTGTAAGGAGTAGACCAGATAGCTAAAGGCTCCCTTGTTTTAGCTGAATCGATGACTTCTACTAATACCTCCACTTGTTCAGTCTCTCAACTTTGAGGTACACAATAGAAACTAAAGGAGTAATTGCCTCTACTGAAACACTTCCTAATATTTTTAACTCAATTTGATAATTATTCAATATTTCTATTGGGGTGTGAGGTCTATTATTTTTCTTCCATATGGGCTAATAGCCTCTCCTATTCCTATGGATATTTACATTGCTTCTTCAAACAGGTCTACTCAGTGGGTCATTGTGATGCATGTCAATTTCTCAATATATTGTTTATAGTAATCAAAAGGGTCATATGGCTAGCAATTAATTTTGGCAAAACATATGAATCCATTCTCCATAGAGCTCCTAATAGACTAAAGTATCCCTTATACACATAATATCCTATTCTGCAAGGGAATTTTAGCCATAAAACCTTTGCTTATTTTTTACCTGCTCTCATCTTGACTTCCTTTGCTATCTATCTAGCAATTTTTAGTGTAGCTATATATATGGAAAAAAATGCAAGAAAATCTTTCGAGGGAATTTTTGACCCATGCAATCTTATATAAGTGAAATCCTCAACCAAGAAATAATATCCTATCTTATTTTCATGTAAGAACCCAGCTATCCAAGAACCAATTCTACTAGGATAATTTTATTGCATATCCTTAAATGAATAAGTCAAAAATTAGACCTTGGGGCATATCAATTTCTCCAAGTTGCTTATCCCTTTATTGTATTTGGGACTGGTTTTATTCTGAGCTCTCCATACCCTCTTGAAAATTCCTTTTAATAATGCTCAATTATGTTGATAATCCTCTTTTATTGGTCCATAACTAAAAATGGTAATGTTTTGGACTTCCCACTATTGAGTAAGAGTAATTTATTTGTTTGGGCTTGATAGTTTAGAAAACATTTCATGTCTCTAGCAATAGCTTTTCCTTGTAGTGCCTAGTAGGGTAGAACTTTTGTTAAGTTTGTGATATTAGCTAGTGTTATGCACAGTGACGAATATTCACAAATTGGGTGAATATTAGGATTTCCAAAAATTAAAATTGCAAAGTATGAGCACCCTCGACGTCAGCCCATTCGCCTAAAATTTTTGGGACCAATTTTTTCTTAGGGTCAATTCACCAATATATATCCAAACATAGGTATATTTGTACTCGTTAGAAATCTCCTTTCAATCCTGATCTAGTGGTGGTGTTTTTATGAAGTTATAACATTATTTAATAGGTCAAAATGTGCCCTAAAGATGACCTTACTTTCTAGAGATTCAAATACCCCTAAATTTTGGTGTGAAGATGATTGATTTGATTTGCTTAGGATTCACCTTGATTTCAATTAAGATTCACCATTTTTTTACAAGTATATTTCGGGTCCAAACCCTTATGCATAATCCTAAGCTATAGTACTCAAGGAAGTGGCCATGGGAGCACTAGATGAAGCCATAATAACTTCCTACAGCAATTTAACTTTCAATTTCTAAAAATCTTACTTTGTGCAACCAGTATTTGTGCATCCACTATGTATATGTTTATTGTAACTATAACAGAGAGTTCAAGTAGGGATTTACAAACTTTTAGGCCATATCCTTCACATACTTTTGCTTTAATTACAACTATCCACCCTTGAGATAATTTTACATGCACCAGCTTTTATTGCTTCCAACTACATTTATTTTGCTACTCTAGTACCACCTCACTCTTTACAGCATGGCATTCATATTCTACTATTAGTAGAGATATTTTTGTTTAGTGTGGTGTATATCATTTGAATTATAGTCATCGATCCTAGAGGATTGAATCTGAGCCATCAGTGGGCTTTTAAACATGTGTGCCAAATTTGTTTACCCTTTTCATTCTCTATATAGAAATGGTATTTTTTTTGTTGTCTTATTTTTTTAATTTCCTTTGGTCGGATACTGCTAGTCATTAGCAGTCTTACCAAGGGATTTTGCTAAATTTAGTGATTCATTATTGGTTATTAATCTTTTCATTCTCTAGTAACATTAATCTGCTATCATAGCACATCTTTTTATCTTTTATTTCTCACATTTTTCTAACAATAGGTCAATCGTATTTCAATGTTTTAACTCCCTCAAGCGGATCTAAACCATAGTTTTTAGTCAATTAAGTCACTACGCTTTAGATTGTTTGATAAAATCTGAACCACATAATTCTATCCCTTTTTTAACTAGCTACTCCAGGCCATTGGATTATCTTAGGATTATCTTGAGCCATTTATCTTTCATCCAATCGAATTAGTGGGTTGTGCCCTTCCAAGTGAATAAAGGTCATTGACCTCATTGAATTTTGCACACATGAAATCAATTAATGTCTTAGTCCAATAAAATAGATTTTAAATGATAAAATTACAATAATTATCAAGGTACAAGTTCATTGTCCTTAACTGAAAATGAATCTAGGCCACATGGTTCTCCAATAGTGAAGTGTCCCGAGTCATTCATCTTGCTAGAAGACTTGGACTTTCCTTATTTATCGGATTAGCCTGAACACATCTGCACCGTAGATTTGTTTGCCAATCAGAATGTGATGCTCAAATTTCTTTGATTAAATCCCATCCACTCATTCTTAAACCAATCTAAAGGTAGTTCTTTAATCCTCTAATCAAATATTAGATGTTCATTTTTTAACCAATCAGGCTCCCACCCTCTCATATTTATGAATTGTTTTGGGCCACAAGATTGCTAACCAATCGAATGGTAGCATTGAATTTCCCTTGGCCATTTTTGAACCACACAATCCCACAACTAATTAGGTAAATGTGCTACATTTCCTCTAAAAATATCCAATGGTGCCACATGGTGTAGGTGAAAATTCAAAACGGACTAAAAACTTAAGACCTTTAGCGAGAATATTTTGAAAAACATGTATGGCTAGGATTGTTCGGTAGAGGGTATGCAATTACGGATAGTGGGATATGGAGAAGATGCATGGTATTTAGGAGAAGGGGGCACATGGACATGATGTAAACCTTGAACCTTAGAAAAATTTTAATTTTATTTGTGCGACTTAGAATTTTAACCTTTAGGAAGATAATATGATTTAGGGGGGCATGAAATATTAATTTAAGCTAAACCTAGGCATTAAAAGAATAAGGTTGGGGGAAATGCCAATGTGACTTGAACATCTTAAGGAGAAATTTAAGTGAACCATTTTCAACTTAGGCAATGTATGAAAATAAAAAATGACCAAGAAAAGGGGGAAAAGTTACATGACTTTGGCTTAAACCTTAGGCATGGTCATGGTGAAGGTTGCTTGTCCTTATCCTCCATTAAGGTACAACTCATTTGTCTTAATTTTATGTGGTACAAGTCTTTTATCTCCTTCTGTGGTCCTTTCTCAGTGTTTTCCATGTGTCTCTTCTACATTCGTTTGCCTTGAGAATTTTTGGAAGAATGCAAGCTGCTAATATTTTTTTGAACAATTTTGATTCATTCATTTTTAGGCCAATCAAATTAAAGTGCTCAAATTCCTCCAGGTGATTTTGAACCATGAATTTTATATCCAATCAAACTTTGATGCTGCAATTTTGTCGAGCAAATCCCATGTATTTTCACCAATTGGGCAGTATTGCTCTATTATTTGTGGATGATTCTAGACCACATATTTCTTTAGCCAATCAGGTGACTACACTTTGACTTCTCTAAATAATTTTGAACCACTCAATTATTTCATGGAAAACCTTAGGCGAATATTTAATTGGTTGGAAAATATGATCTTTAGAACTTGGAATATGGCAAAATAATTTTAGGCATGAGACAAAGGTAGAAAGGGGGATTTTGGTTTACGTACTACTGACCCTCAAACCTTAGATAATTAAAGGTGTTGCAAAATAACTTCATGGCATAGACTTTATAAAATAAGTCAAAATATGAGGGTGAATGATTTGGCTAATGTGTGGATGACGTAAGGAATCTAAAATATTTTCATAACCACATTACTATGTCGGGGATGATTTTCTTGACTAAGGATGAGGTTGTTAAAATAGTGGTTGATGAAGCTCAGCGACTTAGGGGATTATAAAGGACTAGGACCATTAAATATTTCCAACAATTATTGGATAAAATTTTTGATTTAGCAGTTAATATTTTTTTACAAAAAAGGGGACCTTAAAGAGTATATAGGACTTTGAGATACCAAGACTTTTGAGCACATGACCTTACAAACTTCTAGGTGACCTTAAAAATATTGGTCTTAACCAAAACAAATCATTTTAATAATAAAAATAAACTAAAAGGGATGACAACATAAGGGAAAATTTTGACAACAAAATAAATATGAAAACTATTCTAGAGATTATTGCAAATTTTTGAAAGACAACAAAAATAATACAACCTAAACCTAGGACTTCATCAAACATATCAAAATTTAAATTTAGGGATAAATCTCAAGTTGGATTTTGAGGATCCAATAGGATTCACGTAATACATGAAATAACATATAATCCTAAGACTAATACTAATCCTAATATCATTACATCAAGTCTTAGTATTATTACATCATGTGTTTCCCATCATTCTTCCCCACCATAGAAGCATTGGACTCCGATGCTTTCAAGAGAAGTAAATTCATGAGATATCTAGTGGTATGATATATAGTGATTTTAGTGTGGAAGTTGACCATGATGGATGACAAGGTATGAAGTGGAAGAACCTTATAAATTTAATGAGTCTTCATGTCGAACACTGTCTAAATCAAGTGGAAGTTGGAAGTTAGGTACCACATCTACAGGATAGCTGGTAATAATATCGATCCAAAGTAGGATTATGATATGGCTTCAAAAGATCCATGTTGATTATGTCATGAATGCCAATATGAGCTAAAAGATCTAAGCAAAAGGTATTCTTAGACACCTATTGGAGAGTGGTGTAAGGCCCATAGTGAAGCAATTTGATCTTACTATTTTTTCTCTTTGAAAAGTATCCTTTATCCAAGTAAAGCTAAACTTTATCTCCAACCACCCAGGTGTTGTAGGTGAGTTGGAGAGGAGGGCAATCCTCCAAGGGAGGTTCCAGGTTCGACTCTCCACCCTACCAAAAATTTGAATTGGGTACCCAAAATCCAATTGATAGTGTTGGTGCAGATAGGGCCAGACGTGACTCCCGGGTGCCTTTTATGGTGTAGAACCCCCTGGCCGTGGTCTCTCAAACCAAGGCGGACCCACAAGGGGTTTTTTGCTTAAAAAAAATTATCTCCAACCAGAAAATGATGATGAGATATCAATCCATTGCTCATTTTTTCTATTATTGATTCTTCTACAAATTTATACCACCTTTGACTAATGACCCTACAAGTGTTGTATGAAATGGGTTGCCTTATCTTGCTCCTTTTGCATGTGTGTAGTGGATAGAGACGGTAAAGCTAGAGGCAACTCATATGGAGCCAAAGGCTAAAATCCAAGACAAACCATAAAAGGAAAGTGTCTTATGGAACTGTAGACTACTCTATTATAGGCATGCTCTATGTGTGGGAGGCTCAAATCCCACTTAGCTAGAGAATGTGGTGATAGATCCTCAAAATTTTCATAAGAGTGTGATTAACCACTTTGGTTTACCCATATGACTATGCATGAAAGGTCATGGAGAAGTTAATAGAGACTCATAAAATCTTCCACAAGGAGTGTCAAAAATGACCCACAAAATGTGGATCTCTATTAGATATAATGTTGGTAGGGAGACCAAAGGAGTGTCATACTATATCAAAGAAAAGTTGTGTTAATTCAGGTTTTGAACTAGTCTTTTGACATGGAATGAACTTCATCATTTTACTAAATTGGTCCACAATCATGAACACACAATCATGACATCAAAATATCATTGGAAAATTAGTTTGAAGGATTGATTGCCTATTCATAGGTGCATTGTAAAGAGTATTACCTGGGATAATCTCAATGTTGTTATTAATATCCCACACAGGAGGAAGAGTGATGGGTTCCTTGAACACATGAGCATACAGTTGTAAAATTTTATTTATTGAAGCAATGCTTGATGGACTTATGTTGTGGTGTTTGGATTTCTTTATCATGTGGTCTTATAAAAATGAGGGTCAATTCTTATGCCTAATTTATCTCTTTGCATGGTTTATTGTATACACTTAATTAAATATGACTTAATATTCAATTATAAAGTGTATGTATTTTTTTATTCATCATAGGTACCCTTCCTATCATATTCATAGGGTTTTCCAAGTAGCAATCCATAAAAATCCATGGACATGATATCATGGATTACTCTATCCACAAATCTAGGACCAAATTCAAACGAGACTGTGCATGTGTGTGTGATGCTAGAAGAGATCCCACTATTCTTCCATCCAAGTAAATATGAATGAGGATTTGGGCTCATAGGAAGCTTCAATTTTTTGACAATAGATCTCACAATTAGATTTTTCTACAAGTCATTATTGATATTATAATCAACTAAATAATCATATGTTAGGTGTGCCCTTATGACGAACAAGGTGTCATAGTCACCTATTGAGGATATTTGATTCATTAAAGTGACACTATTTAGTCTACCTTTAATTATTTGTATATTACATCTTCTCCTATAGTCTCAATGAGACCATATTTTGAGTCCTCATTTGTAGACAGTACAATCAATGATTTCTTCTTCATATTTTTGAACTTATAGAATTAGGATTTTCTATGTCCTTTCTTCTTACAAAATTCAATAATATTTGGGAATTTTGAGTAATAAGTCTTAGAATAAGAAGATAAAGAAGATGAATTAAATGAATAAGGAGAAGTAGAGGAAGGAGGAGATAATTTCTTCACCTTTTATTCTTGTTGATACCGGTTTGACCTATTGGAAGTACCTACAAAAAAGAATATTGAGATCTTGATTAACCAATAAATTTCTCCTCCATGAGATGTACATGGTTGAATGTGGCATCAAGAGTGGCTAAGGAAGATTTCAACTCCCTATACAAATGTTACTGCAAGCTACTTTGGAATTTCTTGATGAGTGCTTCAGCTGGATCTTTTACGCTAAGCAGGATCCTCAACCTATTGAACTAAAATATGTAATATTGTATAGATATATTGTTACTTTACCCTAATTTATAGTATTTTAATTTGAGTTATTTTTCATATTTTGAAGGATAGAAGGTATCATTCAAAGCCCTTACAAGGTCATCCCAATTTTCGATTGGATTTTGGTCTTATTACCTTTTCATAATCAAAATCTTTTCCAAACTTGAAATTTTGAGTTTAGCAAAGAGAACCTTCTCTTCAATAGGAGTCTCTATGTAGGAGAACCATGTCTCCATGTCCAATATCCAACTCAATAAGACATCTAGGTTCCTAAAAGCATCATAAGGCTTAACTTCACATTTAGACTTAACACAAAATTCATTATTGTAGATCTTCACATCACCTGGGATGTTTTAAATTGTCATATCCTAGACTTTATTGGCCAATTGACCAACTATGTTGGCTATTATGACCACTTGTTCCACCAAATTAGAGGCCATTGTGGAATGAGTGTAAGTCAGGTTAACAAAAATGATCAAAAGGTTTACAAAAAATTATCCTTCTCTAGTAACTTACAAGGACTATATTTTGATTGGTCCTAGAGAATATAAGAGTGTTTATGTTTGACCAAGAGGTAATAAACTTTTGCCTATGTTCCTCGTCAAGAGAGCCTTGATATATGGAGTTAAATTATAAATTAATATTATGATGATGGCTATAGGAGAAATAAAAGGAAGGAAAAAAAAATAAAGTTGAAACCATTCGAAGAAAAGTTAGTCAAAGTGATTTTTTATGGAGTTTCTAAAGGAAATCCAAGACCAATAGGAGGAATAATAAAAAAATAATAGGAGTGATATTTTCTCACATTACGCTTTTAGTAGTGGATTTGAGAAAAATAACAAAGCTAAAGCTTGGGTGGCTTTGGAAAGATTAAAAATATACAAACAAATAAAATGGAACAAAGTATAGATGGAAGGCGATTCATTAATAGTATTAAATGCAATTTTGAGGAAAGCAAAGGTTGCATGGAACATACAAGAGATCATTGTAGAAATATAAAACCTTGTTATAGAGTTTGAAGAAATCAAATTTACACATATGTTAAGGTAAGAGAATAAATATGAGCTACCTAGTAGAGGGGTTTTAATAGAGGGCCGTGAAGTTAAATTCATTTTTCATGGTTAGAGGAAGTGGTAAGTTTAGCTTAAGCTAACAAGAAAAATCCAAAAGGAGCAAATTTAAATAAATGTTCCAAAGAGGATCCATCTATAGATTAATGCATTAAAGGAAACTAAGGGTCCATATTGGGTAAAGTAAACTATGTTTTAATGAAGCAATTAGAATTTTTGTATGCTAAAGTAGAAGATGATATCAGATGGACTTCATGGCTAAATGGATTATTTAAGTTGGTTGGATTATGGGATAGAGTATGGATTGGAACTTTCAAATTTTTGATATTATTAAACTATTTATTAAAATAATACCATTAAAATTTGTTAAAATATCATTATATTATGAACGATATTCATTTCATTACTCATTAAAATGATAAAATGTATTTCTTAATTGATTATTTGGGATTAAAATAAATTCCACTTGTATTATAATGACCCATAGTTTAGTTATTATGCATATATTCCTTAATAATATTTAATCATAATTTTTCAAAATTTTGAGATTGCTAAACTATTTATTATAGTTCTTGTGTTTGCACTTATGCTTTAGGAATGAAACTAATAGTCCAAACCTAGTAAAGTAGACTATGATAATGCAAAATTTTGAAAATAATACTCTACAAAGATACAGTGCATAGATAGTAGAGGTGGAGTTTTGGTATTTTGAAGGTTGTTACAAGAAAATTTTAAGAAGGATGTTGAATTCTAGAATATTTATATTTACAAAGAAAATTGAAGAATATCCAAAAAATTAAAATAAAAAATTTAAAATTTTTATGGAAAATAAAATAGGTATATTTAGAGGGGGAAATATACCCTTTCATATATGATTCTCAGCTGGATCCATTGGGAGCCAAGGTGAACCATGAGGGTGTGTTATATTCTCTACACTCGATGGGCAAGGAAAAGGATGGGTTCACCAGGAATAGTTTTAGGACTCGCTCCAAGTCCAGGGTGGAAATGTTTGATGTGTCAATTAAGCATACACCTATTGTTTGGCCTTTCTAAACTAAACTATGAAAAGGAAAGAACAATGCAAGACACACAAGATGCAAGAAGACAAGAGCTAACCCTAGTATGATTTTGTAATTCAATGATGTCTAACCCTAGGATTGCAAAATAAAGCCTTTGAGAAAGGGTCCAAGGGAAATGCACAAACAATATTAAAATCCTAGATGCACACTATATGCTTTTATTCTTTCAAATGCCTAGAAATTCAATCAAATGCTTTTCCTTTTATTGTGATCTAGGTTTTGAACAGAAATGAATAGAAAGAAAACACCAAATAACCTAAAGATCTATTAGGGAACTTATCTGATTTGGTGGTTGATCCAAGATTTATCTTGCATCCAAAATATCCAATAGTTTCAAACCTACAAAATAACTTCACAAAACCTAGAAAATTTGATCAGCATTTGGGGGCCTGCTTAGGCCACTATAAGACTAAGCTTGGAGGCACAACAGTCAAGCCCCCTTGGTCCTTTTAGTTGACCGTTCAAAAGTAAAATTGATCTTTGACCTTTGGAACATGCACAAAAAAATGGAAATAGATATGTAATAGTAAAATAAAATGCAAACAGGATGGACACAATAGAATGCTAAAATGCAAGATGTGAATTAGGGTTTTGGGGTGCAAAACTTACCCCCAAGCCCTAATTTACCAAATTCATGCCCTATAAAGAGGGAGAATAAATATGGTTAACAAAATTCATGCCCTATAAGTATGGGGCATGAATTTGGTTTAGATGCCCTTTTCGGGCCCTGAAACAATGAAAAAAAAGCACAAAATAGTAAAAAAATAGACTTAAAAAGTGACTAACATGAATACCAAACCTGATGAGCTGATGGAGAGGTCAAGAAGCAATGAAGAGGTGGATGAAGCACTCCAAGAAGGTTGATCTATCCAATCATCAAGACTCCTCCACTCAATCCCCAAGGGTAGCCACCACCAAAGCACAAAATAACAAAAATAGCAATTTGGAGTAGATGAGCACTTGTTAGCATGAAAAATGAGCAAGTCAAGAATTAGGATCTCAAAAGAACTTGTTAGGTAATTAGGGAAAATAGGGAATCCAAACCCTTATTTATAAGAGGTTTGGAGGGAAAAACGAGCAAGAAAATGAAATTTCACCATGGGCAAAGACCGACCCCAAAATAGGCCAACAAGGGGAGGGGTTTTAGTGAGAAAAACCTCTAGAATACCAAATTCATACCCCATCATTATAGGGCGTGAATTTGGCAAGACAAATTCATGCCCCATATGGACCGGGTATGAATTTGGTAAAGCTAAGGAAACAAGGCCAAGGGGGAGGGCAAAAGGGTCCCAAATTTACACTTAGCAAGTTTGGGTGGCTAGCTAGGGATCTAAGGAAGAATTGACTCATTTGGGTGGGTCAATTTTCTATGTCTATATTTTACCCCCTCTTTGATGCATTTATGACCAAATAAATGCATCAAAGAAATATGTAGACTCCTATGGGTGAACACAAAAAGGGGTGGCCAGGTTTGGACAGAGGGGCGGTGCAAAAAAGGGGTGTTAACCTAAACACCACAAATTTACATGCAAAATGAGGTATTACTACCATTAATACCTCTAAGGCTAGGGTACGCCCTCGAGTTTCGAAAGGAATATAAAATTTCTACAGGAACTCGAAAATTATGGGCACAAAAAAAAAGGCGATAAATAAAGAAAATATATATTTTTTTATTTTAATTTTTTTATTTATTTTTATCACAAACATAGTGAATACAATGTAGAATGGTCCTCACTAAGATGCAATGCAAGCTATCATGCAAGCTAAAATGAATGCAAGGTGGAATGCATGGATGAGTGGATGGAAATAAAATAAAGAAGAAAAAGAAAGAAGGAAACAAACAATGAAAGAAGAGAGAAGGGTAAAAGAAGAAGAAAGCAAAAGCTCCAAAAGGTCAAAGAAAATAAAATAAAATAAAAAGAGTGGAACCCTATGAGGATGTATGCTCACAAATGGTCGAATGGAGGCTACCCCTCGCTAGTGGCCATGAAGCTAATCTTGTAAGGGTGTTATGCTCTTTGAGATGGATAGGTGGAGTGATACCCACTATGGGTGTAGTGCTCTCTAATGGCTAGAGAAAAGAAGAGAGATACCCACTGGGATGTATGCTCACAAATGGTCGAATGGAGGTTGCCCCTCACTCATGACCATGAAGCTATCCACTATGGGGTGCTAAAATGATATGATTGATATTGCCAAAGTGAGGACTACCCGATAGGGGTGTGGTGTGTGCAAAATATGAGTGATCAAAGTGAAGCATAACTTATGTGTGCACGTGCTAGAAAATAAAGAGAGGAAATAGAGACGAAGAAGAAGAATAGTGCATGTGTGCACCCTTCTCAAAGAAGATCAAGAAAGGAGAAAGTGTGAACAACAAGCAAGATTCACAAATGAAAGGAAGAACATGTATCCTTGTCTTGATGAGAAAAAGAAAGAAAAAAAATGCAAAGGACAAGGATACACAGAAGAAGAACTATATTCCTTGACTTGGGGAGGATAAAAATATGATCATTAAAACTTTCAAGGTCAAGGAATATAGAATGGCATGAGTAGATGCAATGAGATGAGCCCTAGGTTGGGGATTCACTAGGCATCAGAGCCCTAGTGTGAGTGCAATGCATGTGAGCTATGACCTAACTAGGTGTCATCACTTGCCATTATCATGAAATCCCCAAAAATCTATATGATCAAGCAGTCATGCAAAAATGAGCAAGCAACAATGCAATTGTATGACAAGCAAAAATGCAAGGAATATAATGTTAGGCAAATCATGCAAAATATGATAGGCAATCATGCAGTATGAACAAGCAAACCAAATGTAGTATGAAAACTAAGCTACATGCAATATGAAGATGCAAAGTGCCAAGTTATGCATAGTATCTCTTTAGATGCATTATATTCATTGGTTCTTTAAGTTTTGTACCATCCAAAGAAGCCAAATGATAGGCCCCTGAACCAAACTTGGTTGTTATGATAAAGGGGCCTAACCAATTGGGCTAAAATTTTCCTTTGAGATCTGATCGAGCATTGGTGTTCTTTTGGTTTTCCTTGAGGACAAGGTCCCCAACCTCAAAAGAATGATTATAAACTCTCTTGGAATAAGATCACTTGAGCCTATTCTGATAGGCTCACAAATGCTCTAAGGTATGAATGCACTTTTCATCCAACAACTCCAATTGATTCAAATGATCCAAGTGATACTCATCGTCGATCGAGGCATCTTGCAACAAGATGCGCAATGAAGGAACCTCTAACTCGAATGGAAAGACCACCTCAGTCCCATAGACCAAGATGTATGGAGAGGCACTCATAGGAGTTCGCACACTAGTGTGATAGGCCCATAAGGTAGGATAAAGTTGGATATGCCAATCATGATCAATCTTACTAACCAACTTCTTGAAGATCTTGATCAAAGACTTGTTGGATACTTCAACTTATCCATTACCTTAAGGGTAATATAGAGTTGACCACTTATGTTGAATCTTGTACTTAGCACAAAGTTTATGGATATCCTTGTTCTTGAAAGGAGTATCATTGTCAGAGATAATCATCAAAGGAATCCCAAACCTACAAAGGATCTGGTTAAATATGAACTTGGAGACCTGAGTTCTAGTCACCATAGCTAGGGGTATGGCTTCGACCCATTTAGTGAAGTACTCTATCATTGTTATGATAAACTTGTGACCATCAGATGACATTGGGTTAATATTCCCTATAATGTCCAATCCCCACATGGAAAATGGCCAAGGGGAAGAAATAACCTGAAGGTGTTGAGAAGGAGCATGGACAAGGTTGTCATGGTGTTGACACTTGTCACAACATTGAACATGGTCACATGCATCTTTCTCCATGGAAGGCCAATAATACCCCATCTAAAGGAGCTTTTTGGTAATAGCATTATTTCTAAAATGACCTCCACATGAACCTTCATGAGCCTCACTAAGAGCTAGTCGAGCTTCATCAAAGTTAAGGCATCATAAGAGGATGCCTTCAAAAGAATATCGATACAAAGTATTACCAATTATAATGAATCAACATGCTCTTTTGCATAAAATATTATGTTTATTATGGTCTAAACCATCAAGAATCAAACCATCCTTAAGGAAATTAAAGATGTTGGTATACCATGGCTCATATGGGGAAGCTTTGATGGTCAAAACATCTAATGGAATAAGACAAGAACTAAGTGATGTGGGCTCTCAAAGTTATCTAATGATAATCGATACTTGATCATCATCCAACTCCAAAGGAAATAAGGATGTAGTAGTGGCCATGGCATCTACATGGTGGTTTGAGGATCTAGGGATAAACTCTATGGTTACCCGATCAAAGGTAAACAAAATCTTGGTGATAATATCCTTATAAGGTTTTAGCTTATCATCTCAAGTTTGATAAACATCATTAATCTGATTGACCACAAGTTGAGAGTCACCAAATATAGAGAGAACTCTAACCTTCAAAGCTAAGGCTACTCTAAGGCCAAGGATCAAGGCTTTGTACTCTGTAGTATTGTTCATGTAGGAGAAATGAAGCTTGAAGGAAAGGGGGATGAGCTATTTTTATGGGGTAACTAGAATGACTCTAGCACCAATGCCCTTCATGCATCGGGCTCCATCAAAAAACAAAGTCCAAGACTCTAGCTCTTCAACCTCTATGCTGAAGCACTCATCAAGAAACTTGATGACCAAAGGATGGGTAGCTTCTAGGGGAGTGAAGGCTAACTGATCAACAATCACCTGACCCTTGATAGCCTTCTGACCTATGAAAGTTAGGTCAAACTCACTAAGGGCTAAAACCCACTTAGTATCTTGACCTAAAAGGTGGGTCTTAGACATTAAGTAGCACAAAGGATCAAACTTTGCCACTACCAATGTCTTATGGCTGAGCATGTAGTGTCTTAGCTTCTAGGAAGTAAACACCATAGCAAGGTAAAGCTTCTCTAAGGGAGTGTACTAGGTTTCATAGCTGACCAAAGTTCTACTGATATAGTAGATAGCTTACTCTTTGTTTTTATCATCATGTTGAGCCAACAAGGCTCCCAAAGCATGAGTTATGGCTACTATGTAAAGCATCAGATGCTTACCAGGCATAGGAGGAACTAAGATAGGTAGGGAAGTGAGGTATCTCTTGAGCTCATCAAAATCTCATTGACACTTAGAATCCCACTAGAACACAACATATTTCTTAAGAATCTTAAGAAAGGGCTGACACTTATCGGCTAGTTGGGCTATGAATCGATGAATAGCTTGAAGTCAACCTTGCAAGCTATGCAACTTGGTCAGGGTGTAAGGAGGAGGCATGTTAGTGATAGTTACTATCTTAGTGGGGTCCACTTCAATACCTCACCTAGAAATGATGAAACCTAACAACTTGCTAGATGTGACTCCAAACACACATTTGGAGGGCTTAAGATGAACTTTGAACTATCAAAGCCTTTCAAAAATTCATCTTAGATCATGAACATGATCTTGTCGATGTATGGAATGACCCAAAATATCATCCACATAATCCTATAAAATATCATGCATCATGTCATGAAAAATATAAGTCATAGCCCTCTGATATGTGGCACCAACATTCTTCAAGCCAAAAGGCATGACTTTATAATAGAAGGTGCCCCATGGTGTGATGAAAGTTATCTTGGCCTGGTCCTCAGGGGTAACCATGATCTGATTATATCTTAAGAAACCATCCATAAGTGAGAGCATACCATATTTGGTGGTGAAATCTATGATCTAATCTATGTTGGGCAAGGGAAAATCATCCTTGGGACATGCTAAGTTAATGTCCTAAAATTTGGTACATATCTTGATTGTTCTTATCTTCTTAGCCATAGGAATGATATTGGAGATCCAATCAGAATAGTCGATAGCTTTTATAAAATTGATGTCAAGGAGTTGTTGGAGCTCCTCCTTGACTAAAAGGGTGACCTTAGGATGCATCTTCCTAAGTTTCTACTTAACAGGCTTAGCACTAGGGTGAACTACCAAATGATGCATAACAAGGGAGGGATCAAGCCCTAGCATGTCGACATATGACCAAGCAAAAATATCATGAAATTATTTCAACAAATTGGTCAACTACTCCTACTCATCCATGGACAAGGCTTTACCTAGCTTAAGGATTCTAGGGGTCTCCTCAAAACCTATGTTAACATCTATGGTCTCCTCAATGAGAATGGATGACTCATCCTCAAGAGGAGGTAGGGTAGGAATCACTCCTAGTTTCTCAAGGTCCTCGGGAGACATAGAACCAAAGTCCTCTTGAGAACTAGAAGACTCAACCTACGCAATACAAGGGACTGACCCATCAAATAGAGATATCATTATGAGGGACATCCTCATGAACCATGTCACAAAGAGTATCATCTTCAAGCATACTCCTTTGGGGTCATAACTAATAGAGAGGGAGAGGGTGGTCCCTCATCCTCAATACTCCACTCCAAACCTTGATGAGATGTCCTTAGAAGAGGCTCTTGATGAGAAGGATTGACTTGATCCTGTGATGAGATATTGATTAATGATTCCTCTCTCATGTTTAGATTTTCAAATTGCTTAGTTATGTGAGATGAGGAATCTGATGGATATAAATGAATATTATATTGAGCTTGCTCAACTAGTGAACAATATTCAAATGGGTGAGGATCACCCAAAATGGTGATAAATTGATTCTTAAATTTGAACTTCAAACATTGGTGAAAAGTAGAAGGGACAACCTACATCGCATGGATCCAAGGATATTCGAGAAGAATATTAAAAGATGTAAGGCAAGACACCATATAGAACAAGGTATCTAAGATCTTAGGTCCAACCCTAAGGGGGAGGGATACAATATCGTAAGCTTCTTGGGACTTATTGTTGAAAGTTTTGATGATGTCATCGGATTTAGTTAAATCTTCCTCTTTTAATCCAAAATTTTAGAAAATTTGATATGTACATAAATTGAGGGAAGAACCATTATCAATCATAATCCTTTTGATAAAATTTTCCCCAATAAATGTAGTAATGTAGATGGAAGAATCCCCTCATAAGTCTAAGGAAGAAATATCATCATCTAAGAATGTGATATGATGTATCCCAAGAGAGCTCACAACATTAGCCATAGCACTAGGGGAAATGTCTTGAGGAATAAATTGTTGTCTTAGAAGTTTCAACAAGGCTTCCCCATGAATAGGAGAAGTTTGCAAAAGCTCTAAGAGGGAGATCTTGGCTGGGGTACTAGCTAATTATTGTTGAATGTCAAAGGAGACTTTAGGTTGTGGCTTCAACACTAAAGGTGGGTTTTCTATTCTCATGCTCCTTTTTTGGGTATTCTTCAAAACTAAGGTGGGTTTTGAAGGTGGGTTGGATGAAGAACTCATCTCCTACTAAGAATGTTGAGTTTGTTGATTCTACGCTTGTTGCCTTGTGGTTATTGCTATCATACCAACCATATTATCATAGGGAGGTGGCACATTCTGATATGACACTTGATTAGTTGCCTATTGACCATGCTTAGGGAGGGGATCTTGGAAGATCCCCATGTCTTGATTAGTTGTGGGTGCTTGTTGAGTAGGAGGTTGATTGTTTGTTGGAGGATTGGGTCGAGAACCTTCTATGACAAGGTCATCCTTCATCAATTAGGTCTTGAACCACATGTTTCAACCTCTTACAAGAGTTTGTCTAGTGCCCCTCCACTCTATGATACTCACAATGTTGACCAGGCTTATACCAATCAGTCATGGTATCGGGTTGCCTTATGGGAGGTAACTCAATCATGTTAGCTTCCAAAAGCTACTTTAGGACCACATTCATAGGTATGTTGAGTCTTGTGAAATTCCTTTGTGGGGGTTTTGGGGTTGGTTAAGCACCATATTTTGTAGGGAGTTAACAACATTGTTAACAGGCCTACTATCCGTTACCCCATCACCAACCACATGCTTGTTCTTATACTAATTTTTAGTGGTCCTATCTTCTTTTACTTTAAGCTAACCTCTTATTATAAGGGCTTGCTCTACCCTTCTTGCTAGATCTATAGCTTGGTCAAAATATGTGATAGTTGTAGTTTCCAACTCATAAGAGATCTGTTCTTGCAAGTTTCCAATAAATATCTCAAGCATGTCTTGAGGAGGTAAGGTATATCTCAAGCATCCAACTAGACTCCTCCATCGAGACAAAAATTCTAAAAAAACTTTCATCCTTAGCTTGTTTCAACATATAGACATCTTTCATAGTAACATTCTTTTCAACATAAGCACCAAATTGTTGAACAAACATTTCAGCTATCTCTTCAAAATTCCTCAAAGAATGATTGGGCAATTGATAATACCACTCTAATGCCATACCACCAAGGCTCTTAGGGAATGTTTTTAGTAACAACATATCATCATATATGATATCATGGCATGTTGTTCTAAACATTCTTAAATGCTCAATTGGATCTTTTGTTCCCTTATAGATAGGAAAAACCAACATTGAAAAATGCTTAGGGTAGGGCCTAGAGGCAATGATAGGGTCTAAGGGTTGATTGCACATTTCTCTATAGTTGTAGGTGAAACTAGGTGGTTGAATCATATCCACTCTTGAAACTAATTATTTCACCATATTTGTTAAGCTCTACACTTTAGGATTGTTGTTGTGCAATATCCTTAGATTCCCTAGGGGAGGGGTATAGGTAGGTTGTTGAAAGGGAACTTGGCTTATGTTGGAGGTATTGACACTGTTATGGTATGGGTTATGATATGTGGTATCTTGTTGTGGAGGATAACCAATATTTGGTGAGATAGAAGCATGAATGTTGAGATTAGCTAAATGAGGAGGAAATTGAACATAATATTTAGATGCACTACTAGTTGGAGGAACTTGTGGAATTCTTCCAATATTGGTGGTTACAGTAGTAGCATATGTTGGGTTGTGAACAAGATTATCATGATGCAAATATTTGGTCAAGGGGTTGTTATGAACATCTCTATTAGAATTAGAGCATATTACATCATTTAGGTCATGTAAATGTACCACCTTTGGTACATAGAGTATATTACTTTAGGGAAAATTTAGCTATTTACTCCAAGCAATGTAATAAATGTACAAATGTCAATATGCAAGTTATAATGTGCATGGTGTCCACTTGTACAGCTAGGTAGAGTGTTGGCCAAGGAATCTATCTTCCTATATAAAGGGCCTCATAGAGATATCATAGATAGATCAAGCACATCAAGTATATTATAGTAGAGAGTAGTAGATAGTGGTAGAACTCCTATTTGAAGTACAATGTAGTTCTTTAACTTATATAAATAAAGTGACCATTACCTCCATACTGCATAGTATTTTTACCACTTTTTATTTATAGTATATTTCAGTCATATTACAAAATCACTCTTTTTCATATTTTGTGCACCTTATTAGGACCTGTGTTAGATCTCTCCCACTTCATGTATCCTCAAAAACATACAATGGTATTAGAGCCACGATGAATTGAGAATAGGAGAGCCTACATCCATCATAGTTTCTCTTTGTGTTTGTTCAAATTGAACTTGCCATTGTGCACCACCACTTGTAAAAGTTACCATAAAAGAAGTTTAGCATGCCAATATGAATAGGGAGATTCACCATTGCTATTGTTGACCTACATCTTTGCAAACTAGATCTGTCATTGTGTGCTATTGCATGCAAGCAATGTCATTAGGAATCAATTGATAGAAAAACCACAATAGCCAATAGGATTAGAGAAAGTCACAAGAAAAATTGAAAGGACTAAAATAAATCTCAGTTATAGAAATTCTAATATTATATTTGACTAGATTATTTCTACATAGATATAGAAAATCTTGTGAAGACTAGGACTCAGCATTCATTCCACTAGTTTGGCGGATCAACTAGTGAAGACTATTTAAGGATCTGGATTTTTAATGTTAACTATTGTCTAAAGTTTTTGTTGCAGAAAATTAACTCTCATAATTTGGTATACTTACTACAATAGATAGAGAAGGATTTCACCTCTGTTTCCTAAAATTCTATGTGCTTTCCTCGTGTAGATATTAGTTCTTTGTTGCAAAAAGAGACTCTAGGAGAAGAGTTATGGTGAAGTTTAGCTATTGGATATCTCCATTGCAAGATTGAAAAAATTCACATTATAGAAGCATAAAAGGCCATAGAAGCCTTGATCCAAAATAAAGGGACACATAAGCCTTGATACATAAGATAAGGCCATAGGAGCCTTCATTCTGAATAAGACTTCAGAGAAGAATTTATGGTTCACAAGAAGAGTTCCTAATTCAGGATAAGAAGACTCTAGAGAAGAGTTCCAAATTCAGAATAAGACTCCAAATAAGAGTTCCAGATTCATAATAAGACTCCAAAGAAGAGTTCCAGAAGAAAACTCCAAAGAAGAGTACACAAAATAGTAGAGTGGTGATCTACATTAAATCCTGTAAACTATAGAAGAAAATAAGGATCAACAAGGTCCAATTTCAGAATCTAGAAGTAGCAGATTTTAGAGATCTGAGAAGAAGATCTCATCAACAACACTTCCAAAAGTAGAAGGTTGAAGAAAAGTTCTCAGTTAGAATACCAAAGAATTTGTTAGAAATTTGAGTATAATAAGATTATCATTGATGTCAAAATGGTATGGGCCATGAGAGCATGACAATGAAAAGGTTGAAGGCCAAGTTGTGCAAAAAAGAGAGCAAGTGAAAAAGCCTTATATTTTAATATTATAATAGCCGAACAAAAAAATCTTTCAAAAGGAAAAGAAAGCAAGTTTAAAAATAATATTATAATGATTTGCAATATACTATATGGGATAAAAAAATTATTTTAGTTAAAGTCTTAAATTATTTAATATTTAAATTAATTAAATATTTTAATATTTTAATTTAAAATTATTTTAAAGGCCATACACAATTATTTATCCCACTAACGTCGTGTATTGAATTTTTAAAAGTCATACACAAAGTTATTTATCCCACCAACGTCGTGTATTGAAAGATCTTGGTACTATATAAGAAAGGCCATATCTAAGGTTTAAAAGTGACTTAGATGAAGATATTAGAGAAAAAAATCGATGTCGTGATCCAGTGAATAAGGATGTGTTTTGTGCACATGAAAAAGATAAAAGGGTAAAGATCTTTAAATTTATGAATAGCTTAATCTGAGCACGTGATCTGAATATCCTGCATCATGGCAACGAAAAGAGTGCACACAAAAATTGAGAAAGTTTTAAAGCAATTTATTAGTGGTTGCACGTTTTTTGAAAACACGCCTAAGAGGGATTTCGAAATGCATTCTAAAAGATACGAATATATTTTTGCCCCTATTGATCCCATCCACCAAGGCGATGGAGTTGGTTACTAGTCTGAGTGGAAGTACTACGAAAAGGTAGGTCTCCCAATCGAGACTGGGCGACAGCAAAAATCAAAGTTTTTTTTGTGGTTAAGCATCGATGAAAGGATAAGGAGGAAGTTGTCCACACTTGATTCTGTGAGGGTTGTTAGCCCATGTGGTTGCTCCACTTACACTAAGGTGCAGTCTAGTGTGAGGCACAGGATCAATTCGTGGTATTGACAATAGTAAATATTTTTATTTAAAATCAAAGGTCTAAGGTATGCTCCACAATTTTTATTTATTTTAATTTTAATTGTTGTTCAGGGTTGAGATTGGTGATATGTTATAGAACAGTGGAGTGATAAGGTGGGTAAATTAAAATTTGTCTTATGGTGTATTATTTGAGTAAAATTTTAATTAAGTTGTCTTCTTGGAGTGATAAAGGTACATAGTTATTTATATTATTTTGGAGGAATATTGGCATTATATAATAATGCTTGAGTGATTAAAAGATTTATTAATTGGGATTCAATTTTTTAAGGAGTTATAAGGTGTACTTGAGATTTAATATTTTTGTATGGTGAAATATTTGAAGGAAATAATTGAGGATAGATTTTTGATATCTAACCATTGAGATTGGCAAAGAGGTTGATTGTGTTGAGACAGGTTTTGAGGTTATTTCTCCATCAAGAAAAAGGTATGGGCATATCTTCCTTGTGAGTGAAATATTTTGGATTGAATGTTATGAATGCTAAGTTGGAGTGAAAAGGTTAGTTTGATAAGCATTATTGAGTAACCTTTCATGTGCATGATTGGTGAATGTTTGTGAGAACATTTGAGTAATAGATTGAGAACTATCTTGAACTAGGGTTTGTGAAATATCATGAGTATCATTGTTATGTGAGGTTTTTTTATAAGCATTATCGGAAATATTTCGGTAAACCTTCATGTGCATGATTAGGGCTTGTGAAAATAACATGAGCATCATTGTTATGTGAGTGAGGAACCATCTTGATTCAAGGATTGATATTCATAGTGAGAGTTGTTGTAAGTATTGTGAAACACTAGTTTAGAGTTTGTAAGAAAGTTGTGTTTCATTGAGTGATTGATTGAGTTGATTGAGAATAGTTGATTGGAAAGTTTTGGAGTGATAGTTCAAGTTCTGTGAAACAAATTTTTCTATATTCTGATTTGATTTGGAAGAGATATTGAAAGTGATTGAGTGTTTGTGAGTGTGAAACATATTGAGTCTCTAACCATTCTCTATATGTTTCTATGGTTAAACAAGAGAGTTTGAAAGTGATTGAGTATTGTTGTGAGTGAGTAACATATTGAGTCTCTAACCATTCTCTATATGTTTTGGGGAGTCAAACAAGATTCTATGTGAAACTTGTTTGTGTGAGTGAAAGAGGTTTTCTGTGAAAGAGTGAGTTGAGTTTTATATGCAAGTGTTTTAATTGATTTAAGCAAACTTTTGTGAAATCTTGTGAGCAGATTTGAGTAAGTCCAAGAGAGGGACTTAAGGATAGAATTGAGAAAGCTTTTGTGGAAGCTTACAATGCATATTGGATATAAGTCTTGGTGAAGACTTATTGAGTAGATTGGACAAGTTCTAGTGTGGACTTATTGAGTATATTTGAGACAAGTCTTGGTGAAGACTTATTGAGCAGATTGGACAAGTTCTAGTGAGGACTTGTAGAGTAGATTTGAGGTAAGTCTTTGAGAAGACTTGTGAGTAGAGTTGATTTATTGATTTGTTCAAACCTTGAGTTAAGGTTTGGGATAGATCTGTTAGGAATGGAGCCTAATTATGAGGAGGCTAAACAGAGAAAGTTTCTGGAATTTACTGCAGGACGGGCAGGGAAAGTTTCCAGATTTACAGTCTGTTAGTCTACCAGAGAAATTTTTCGGATTTACAACAGGACAACCAGGGAAATTTTTTTTGTTTTTATCCCAAAATTAGATGTTGGGAACTCAATGTTAATCTTGGAATGTATTAAGAAAAGCAGTTTTTTTTTCTGTTTTTTTCTTATATATAGTTGTGAGGAAAAACAAAGAAGACTATGACAAAGAAAATTACCGTGTTAATTCCTTGGAAATATAGAGAGGAAATTACAGCAGATGTTTGTTGTAGGTTGTAACCCTCTATTGCTTGGATTGAGAAAATGAAGGACTGAAAATTCTCGGTGGATGTAACCCACATTGGGTGAACCACGTTAAAATCGTTGTCTCTTCTTCTCGGTGTGTTTGTCTAATTTTTCTTTAATTCGCCGTTAAATTTTGAAACACTATAATTGCTTTTCTATATAAATATATTTTATATAGTGATTTACTCTAACAAGTGGTATCAGAGCGGTTGTTTTGTTGGGTGCACTTGACCGAAGGAGAATTTTTGGATCAAGTGGGAGCAATGGCGGAAGAAGGGAGGTTTAGAGTTCAAAAATTCAATGGCCAAAACTTTCAATTTTGGAAGATGCAGATGGAGGATTACTTGTACCAGAAGGATCTTTACTTACCTCTTAAGGGGGAAACAGAGAGACCTTCATCTATGTCTGATGAGGAGTGGAGTCTCCTTGATAGAAAGGCATTGGGTACTGTGAGGCTGTGCTTAGGAGCCACTGTAGCCTTCAACATCTCTGATGAAAAGACTACCAAGGGAGTCATGGATAAGTTGGCCAAGATGTATGAGAAACCATCAACATCAAATAAGGTATTCTTAATGAAAAGGTTATTTAACATGAAAATGAGTGAAGGAGGATCTGTGCATGATCATTTAAATGAATTTAATACTATCACTAATCAATTGCATTCAGTAGGATTGGATTTTTATGATGAGCTTAGGGCCTTATTAATCTTATGCTCTCTTCCAAAAAGTTGGAACAGTTTGGTAATGGCGGTAATTAACTCTGCTTCGAGTTCAAATAAATTAGAATTTGATGATGTGGTTGGTGTGATACTCAGTGAGGACATGAGAAGAAAAACCACAGGAGAATCATCTAGCACCGCCTTAATTGTTGAGAATAGAGGAAGAGGAAGAGAAAGAGGCAAGAGTTCACATCATGGCAAATCCAAAGGCAGATCCAAATCACATGGAAAAGGAAAGCTATAGTGTTGGCACTGTGGCAAAAATGGTCATCTCAAGAAGGACTATTGGCAAAGAAAGGGTGATGGAAATGAAGGTAATGATAATAATGGTAACACTTCAGAAGCCAATATTAATGGACAAATTCTACAAGATGCTTTAATCTTATCTCTTGATAGAAATAGTGATTATTGGGTAATTGATAGTGGTGCTTCATTCCATGCTACCTCACATAAGGAATACTTCATAGATTATGTTTCTGGAGATTATGGACAAGTTCTATTGGGAAATGACCAACCATGTAAAATCGTGGGTATTGGAAATATTTTGATTAAATCCCCAAATGGATGTCAATGGGCTCTTAAAGAGGTGAGACACATCGAATTTAAAGAGAAATATTATATTAGTAAGTAATCTTGATGGTGAAGGATACACGGTTGCATTCAGAGAAAATGCTTGGAAAGTTACTAAAGGTTCATTGATAGTAGCTAGAGGTAAATTGGTGGGTACTCTTTATTTACTTACTGATTTTTCTCACTGCTCCATGAATTTAGTTTTTACAGGTGAGAGTGCATCTTTGTGGCACCAAAGACTTGGCCATATGAGTGGAAAAGGTATGGAAATTTTACATTTAAGAACGTTATTGCCTAAGTTAAAAGAGATTGATTTGGAATTCTCTGAGGATTGTGTTTATGGTAAAGCAAAGAGAGTTAGATTTCTCAAGGATGGCAAGGAAAGGAAGAAAGAGAAATTGGAGCTTGTGCACTCAGATGTTTGGGGCCCAACTCAGGTAACTTCTCTTGGAGGTTCCTCTTACTATGTACTTTTTATTGATGATGCAACAAGGAAAACATGGATATATTGCATTAAGAATAAAAGTGATATTTTTAATACCTTTAAGAATTGGAAATCATTAGTTGAAAATGAAATTGGAAAAAGTGTCTAAAGTCGGATAATGGTGGAGAATATTGCAGTAGAGAATTTGATGTGTTTTGTTCTAAAAATGGAATTATAAGAATCAAGGTAGTTCCAAGAACACCTCAAGAAAATGGGGTTGCAGAAAGAATGAATAGAACCATCATGGAGCGTGCTAGGAGCATGAGAATACATGCAAGCTTACCATTATTTTTATGGGCTCATGCTATTGATACTGCAGTATATCTGATTAATAGAGGACCGTCTAGTGCCTTGGACAGGTAAACCAGTAAATTATTCTTTCCTTAAGGTATTTGGATGTGAGGCTTTTATGCATATAGACAAAGAGAACAGAAATAAGTTAGATGCTAAGGCCCAAAAGTTCTATTTTATTGGTTACGGTATTGATGGCTTGGGTTATAGATTATGGGATTGTGATAACCGAAAAGTCATTAGAAGTAGGGATGTCATATTTAATGAAAAAAACTTGTATAAAGATCGGTTGCAAGGAAAGAAATAGAAAGAGGAAATTACTGAATACATAGACCTTGATGGACACATAGAAAAGGTAACTCCAAAAGTGGTAGAAGATCAAAATGTACAGCAGTAGCAACAAGCACCTCAATCTCTAGAAAGTGTTGTTAGACGATCTACCAGGATAAGTAAAATTCCTCAACGTTTCTCTGATTATGTTTTGTATACTGATGCTAGTGAGACAGAATGTTTTCAGGAAGCATTACAGATGGATACCATGAATAAGTGGGAGCTTGCAATGAATGAAGAAATGGACTCTTTATTTCACAACCAAACTTGGGATTTGGTTGAGCTACCCAAAGGTAAAAGAGCTTTGACCAATAAATGGGTGTACAGGATTAAAGAGGAGAATTAAGGGCATAAGAGATACAAACCAAGACTAGTGGTCAAGGGATTTGCTCAGAAAAAAGGTATTGATTTTGATGAGATTTTTTCTCCAGTTGTAAAAATGACCTCTATTAGAGCTATTTTGAGTCTTGTAGCTATAGAAAATTTGTTTCTGGAGCAATTGGATGTGAAGACAGCATTTCTTCATGGTTATTTGGAGGAGGAAATTTATATGCACCAACCAGAAGGCTTTCGGGTGAAAGGTAAAGAGGATTGGGTATGTAAACTGAAAAAGAGCTTGTATGGGTTAAAACAAGCTCCTAGACAATGGTATTTAAAATTTGATAAGTTCATGGCTAATAAAAGGTTTGAAAGATGTCAAAGTGATCACTGTGTATATTTTAAGCAAACTGGAAATGGTAACTATGTTATTTTGCTATTGTATGTGGATGACATGTTAGTTGCAGGAACAAATATGCAAGATATAAACATGCTCAAGAAGAAGTTGGCTAAATCCTTTGCCATGAAGGATTTGGGAGAAGCCAAACAAATCCTTGGTATGAGAATAACAAGAGACAAGGAGAGTCACACTCTGAAATTATCACAAGCAAAATACATTGAAAAAGTGCTTAAGAGATTCAACATGAACAATGCAAAGTCTCTGTTGCTACTCCATTGGCAAAGCATTTCAAACTCACCAAAGATTTGTGTCCCAAGACACAAAAGGAACAAGAGCATATGGCTAAGGTTCCCTATGCATCAGTGGTTGGAATATTGATGTATGCAATGGTTTGTACAAGACCAGATATTGCCCATGCAGTGGGAGTAGTGAGTAGATTTATGAGTAATCCGAGAAAAGGACATTGGCAAGCGGTAAAATGGATACTCGGTACTTGAGAGGAACTTCAAATTATTCTTTGAATTTTGGAGGCTCTAATATATGCTTGAAATGTTTTGTAGATTCTGATATGGTAGGTGATCTTGATGGTGGAAGGAGCACTACTGGCTACATCTTTACTATAGGAGGAGGAGCGGTTAGTTGGATTTCTAAACTCCAACACGTAGTTGCCCTTTCTACCACTGAAGCTGAATATGTTGCTGCTACAGAAGCAAGCAAAGATATGGTTTGGTTGCAAAGACTAATGGAAGAACTGGGGGAGAAGTAAGAGGATAATAGGTTATGGAGTGATAGCCATAGTGCTATACACCTTGCAAAGAATTCAGCATTCCATTCAAAAACTAAACACATCAAACTCAGGTATCATTTCATTAGATCAGTAGTGGAAGATGGATCTTTGAAATTAGGGAAGGTTCACACATCACAAAATCCTGCTTGATATGCTTACAAAAGTGGTGTCAAGAGAAAAGTTGAGCTTTTGCTCAACTTCAGTTGGCCTTAAGGAATAAGAGGCCATGATGAGAATTTTTTAGTCCTTGGTTGCAGTATGGTGCAATGGAATTAGTCTCCAAGTGGGAGATTGTTAGGAATGGAGCCTAATTATGAGGAGGCTAAACAGAGAAAGTTTTTGGATTTACTGCAGGATGGGCAGGGAAAGTTTCCATATTTACAGTCTGTTAGTCTACCAGAGAAAGTTTCCGGATTTACAACAGGACAACCAGGGAAAGTTTTTTTGTTTTTATCCCAAAATTAGATGTTGGGAACTCAATGTTAATCTTGGAATGTATTAAGAAAAGCAGTTTGTTTTTTCTATTTTTTTCTTATATATAGTTGTGAGGAAAAACAAAGAAGACTATGACAAAGAAAATTACTGTGTTAATTCCTTGGAAATATAGAGAGGAAATTACAACAGATGTTTGCTGTAGGTTGTAACCCTCTATTGCTTGGATTGAGAAAATGAAGGACTGAAAATTCTTGATGGATGTAACCCACATTGGGTGAACCACGTTAAAATCGTTGTCTCTTCTTCTGTGTGTGTTTGTCTAATTTTTCTTTAATTCTGTCGTTAAAGTTTGAAACACTATAATTGCTTTTCTATATAAATATATTTTATATAGTGATTTACTCTAACAAGATCTAGCAAAGTTGATTTGTGATTGAGTCAAGCTGTGTGTTAAGGCTTGAGAACATATTTGAGACAGAGATTGAGTAAATTTGTGCTAGACCGAAGGACTATGTTTAGTGCATATTTGAGGATAGATATTGAGCATATTTGTGCTAGATCAAAGGATTGTGTTTAGTACAGATTTGAGGACAGAGATTGAGCATATTTGTGCTAGACCAAAGGACTATGTTTAGTGTAGATTTGAGATAGATATTGAGCAAATTTGTGCTAGACCAAAGGACTGTGTTTAGTGTAGATTTAAGGACATAGATTGAGTAGATTTGTTCTATACAAAAGGATTTTTTTTAATGCATATCAGAGAAAGATATTAAGCATATTTATGCTATACCGAAGAACTATGTTTAGTTTAGATCAGAGACAAATATTGAGTACATTTGTGCTAGATTGAAGGACTGTGTTTAATGTAGATTTGAGATAGAGCTGAGAATGAGCTTTGGAGGTGATAGAGTAGAGGACAGTAGTCTCGAGTGGATAGATATCCATAAGCTAGGGAAGTGAGGATATGTCTTCTGAGTGAGGATAAGAGTATTTAGTGGAGAGAGATCCACAAGCCAGTGTAGTGGAGGTAGTAGTCTTCTAGAGGATCACCATCCAGAGCAGAGGAGAAGGAGTTCTCTTATGGATAGAGATCCACAAACTAGCTAAGGGGATTGGTGTCTCCTATGGATAGATATTCATGAACTTGATTAGGGGATTGGTTTCTCCTTTAGATAGAGGTCCATAAATATTGTAACAGGGAAAGGATTCTAAGAGATTTATTGAGAAAATTTTAGTAAAATATTTTCTCCGTGGAGTAGCCCACATTGGGTGAACCACGTTAAATTGGTGTTTCTATTGTGTGTGATGATTTATGCATTACTTTTGTTAATACTATTGATATTACCATTGATTATATTGTATAATATTATTTGGGAAAGAAAATTAAAAAGTGATCTTATATTGTTCACCCCCCTCTTAGTATAAGCTTGTGTTCTTCAATTGGTATCAGAGTGGGTTCCTTTGGAAAAGGTCTAACAGCTTGAAGGAAGATCCTAAAATAACACACATGGGTAGGAAAGGCAAAATAAGAACCATGAGATCTAAGAAAAAATAAACATACACAGCTATATAAGATACTATGGTGGAAGAAGGATTTGATCCCTTTCTTAGCAAGATTGTTATTAAGAAAAGGGAAGAGGAAAACTTTGTGATATGTGTTGAATGTGGTAAACTTGGTCACATGGCACTTTATTATCCATAAAATGGGTATGATAGTAGTGCAGAGGAAAAGGAATTTGTTTTTTCTCTCAACATAATTGTTTCTCTAGGAGGAGAAGTGGAAACAGACTCAAGAGATGAATTAAGTAGTGGATAAGAGACTAAATGGATAAAGTTTTGTACCAAATGTGGGAAGATAGGTCACCATGCAGCTTATTGTCCACAAGATGGTTAAGAATGTTTTTTTTATGGTCAACTCGATCATGATGCAGGTCATTGCAATGGTTTTAGAAGCAGTGAAGATAAAATGGAACTCAAGGAAAACAAGCACAATCAAAATAGGTATGAAGAAGAAACTCTACTTTCGACAATAGAAGAAAATGCTCCTATTGAAGACCAAAGAAAACAAGAAAAGGAGAAAGCCACTCTTAAGGAACTTGTTGAATTGAAAAGGGAGAACTTAGAATTAAAGGCTCAAATACAAGAGGATGAGAAATTTAAGAAAAGGCTTCTACAAGATCTCTCTGACTTAAGAGATAAGATTGAAAAGGCAAGGAAAGTTGAAAAAAATATGGTTGAACAGTCAAAGGTAAAAGATCTACAATGTGAAAGACTTATTGATGATCTTGAAGAATTAAAAAAGGAGAACTCAAGACTAAGGGTTCAAGCTCAAGAAGATGAGAAAGCAAAAGCAAAGTTTCTACAAGAGCTCACTAACTTCAAAATTAATATTGAATAAGCAAGGAAAATTGAAGAAGGTATAGCTGAAAAATTAAAGATAAAATATCTAGAGTGTGAAAGATTAGAACATGAGATATTTTCACTAAGAATGGAAGTGAAATAATATAAGGACAAGCTACACAAGGTTGAGAAAATTTCAAAATCCCTGGATAGGATTTTCAATGCACAATTATCATCAGTCACCAAAATAAGACTTAGTTTTGAAGAAGAACAATGGAAATAAGAAGCAGAAAAAGGAGAGTCAAGATCAAGCACAAAAGAAGAAGCTTCAAAACAAGAAAGTGAAAGAGAGAGTGAGACTTCTAAGGATAAGTTGGACAATAGAAAGTTCAACAAGGAAAGGAATAATTCACAAATAAGAAACAGATGGAATAGGAAATAGGATAGGGTAGAAGAGACTAAGAGACCAATGGGGTCAAGGCAAGGTTTCTTTAATGGATGATGTTTCTCATGTCATAGATTTAGGCACAAGGCTACACAGTGCAAGACACATGAAAGATAGGAATATGGAAATTTCAAAAACAGATATATCTTTCAAGGTTATTGTTACTCTTGTAATCATTTTGGTCATAAGGCAGTAAATTGCAAGGTTCACGATAGGAATGGATATGGCTTCGCCAGTAGGAACTACAAGACATATGCACCTACAAGGAATCACAACATTAAGTGTTATAAGTGCAATATTGTTGGGTATATAGCAAGGTGGTGTAGAACATAATTTCCAAAACTTCCAAGGATAGGCAAGAAAGAGGATTCTCAAAAGGTTCAAAAAGGTATGACTTCAAAGGTATGGAAAGAGAAAGCTAAGAAAGGAGAAGAGCAGTGTAATATGGGAGTAGATTTACTCCCACCCCATAATTAACCACCTCAAGAGAGGAAATGGGGGGAGTAAGCTAAGAGTCTCATTCTTATCCCCAAGCCTCAAAGGTGTCCCTTTTCCATTAATGTCAAAGGGGGGAGATTTGAGTTAGGGGGGAGCATTCAGTCAAGGGGAGCAGATTTGAAATCAAGTGTTTTGGAAAGTTGTTGCCATCAATGACAAAGGGGGAGATTGTTAGAAATTGAGTATAATAAGATTTTCATTGATGTCAAAATGGTATGGGCCATGAGAACATGACAATGAAAAGGTTGAAGGCCATGTTGTGCAAAAAAGAGAGCAAGTGAAAAAGCCTAATATTATAATATCCGGCCAAAAGAGTCTTTTAAAAGGAAAATAAAGCAAGTTTAAAAATAATATTATAATGATTTACATTATAATATATGGGATAAAAAAATTATTTAAGTTAAAATTTTAAATTATTTAATATTTAAATTATTTATATTTAAATAATTTAAAATTAAATATTTTAATATTTTAATTTAAAATTATTTTAAAGGTCATACACAAAGTTATTTATCCTGCTGACATCGTGTATTGAATTTTAAAAAATCATACACAAAGTTATTTATCACGTCGATGTTGTGTATTGAAAGCTCTTGGTATTATATAAGAAAGGCCATACCTAAGGTTTAAAAGTGACTTGGACGAAGATATGCTTAGAGAAAAAAATCGATGTCGTGATCCAGTGAATAATGACATGTTTTGTGCACGTGAAAAATACCAAAGGGTAAAGATATTAAAATTGATGAATAGCTTAATCTGAGCACATGATCTGAATATCCTGCGTCGTGGCAAAAAAAAGAGTGCGCACAAAAATAGAGAAAGTTTTAAAGCAATTTATTAGTGGTTGCACGTTTGTTGAAAACACACCTAAGAGGGATTTCGGAACACATTCTGAAAGATACAAATAGATTTTTACCCCTGTTGATCCCATCCACCGAGGCGAAAAAGTTGGTTTCTAGTATGAGTGGAGGTACTACGAAAAATGAGGTCTCAGGATCGAGACTAGGTGGTAGCAAAAATCAAAGTTTTTTTGTGGTTAAGCACCGGTGAAAGGATAAGGAAGAAGTTGTTCATACTTGATTCCATGAGGGCCACTAGCCCATGTGGTTGCACCACTTATACTAGTGTGTAGGCTAGTGTGAGGCACATGATCAATTCGTGGTAGTGACAATAGTAAATATTTTTATTTAAAATCAAAGGTCTAAGGTATGGTCCACATATTTTTATTTTAATTTTAATTGTTGTTCGGGGTTGATATTGGTGATATGTTATAGAACAATGGAGTGATAAGGTGGGTAAATTAAAAAATTTCTTATGGTGTATTATTTGAGTAAAATTTTAATTAAGCTACATTCTTGGAGTGATAAGGGTACATAGTTATTTACATTATTTTGGAGAAATATTGACATTATATAATAATGCTTGAGTGAGTAAAAGATTTATTAATTGGGATTTAATTTTTTAAGGAGTTATAAGATGTACTTGAGATTTAATATTTATGTATGGTGAAATATTTGAAGGAAATAATTGAGGATAGATTTTTTATATTTAACCATTGAGATTGGCAAAGAGGTTGATTGTGTTAAGACAGGTTTTGAGGTCATTTCTCCATCAATAAAAATGTATGGGCATATCTTCCTTGTAAGTGAAATATTGTTGGGCTGAATGTTATTAATGCTAAGTTGGAGTGAAAAGGTTAGTTTGATAAGCATTGTTGAGTAAGATTTCATGTGCATGATTGGTGAATGTTTGTGAGAACATTTGAGTATGATATTGAGAACTATCTTGAACTAGGGTTTGTGAAAGATCATGAGTATCATTGTTATGTGAGGTTTTTTTATAAGCATTGTTGTATATATTTGAGTAAACCATCATGTGCATGATTAGGGTTTGTGAAAATAACATGAGCATGATTGTTATGTGAATGAGGAACCATATTGAGTCAAGGATTGAGATTCATAGTGAGAGTTTTTGGAAGTATTGTGAAACACTAGTTTAGGGTTTGTAAGCAAGTTGTGTTTCATTGAGTAATTTATTGGGTTTATTGAGCATAGTTGATTGGAAAGTGTTGGAGTGATAGTTCAAGTTCTGTAAAACAAATTGTTCTATATTATTATTTGATTTGGAAGAGAGATTGAAAGTGATTGAGTTTTTGTGAGTGTGAAACATATTGAGTCTCTAACCATTATCTATATGTTTCTGAGGTTAAACATGAGAGTTTGAAAGTGATTGAGCATTTTTTTGAATGAGTAACATATTGAGTCTCTCACCATTTTCTATATATTTTGAGGAGTCAAACAAGATTCTATGTGAAACTTGTTTGTGTAAGTGAAAGAGGGTTTTTGTGAAAGAGTGATTTGAGTTTTATAAGCAAGTGTTGTAATTGATTTAAGTAAGCTTTTGTGAGATCTTGTGAGCAGATTTGAGTAAGTCCAATAGATGGACTTAAGGATAAAATTGAGTAAGCTTTTGTGGAAGCTTACAATGCAGATTTGAGATAAGTCTTGGTGAAGACTTGTTGAGCATATTGGACAAGTTCTAGTGTGGACTTATTGAGCAAATTTGAGATAAGTCTTGGTGAAGACTTGTTGAGCATATTGGATAAGTTCTAGTGAGGACTTGTAGAGTAGATTTGAGGTAAGTCTTTGAGAAGACTTATGAGTAGAGCTGATAGATTGATTTGTTCAAACCTTGAGTTAATGTTTGGGACGGATCTAGCAGAGTTGATTTGTGATTGATTCAAACTTTGTGGTAAGGCTTGATGAAAAATTTGAGACAGAGATTGAGCAGATTTTTGCAAGACCGAAGGATTGTGTTTAGTGCAGATTTGAGGACAGATATTAAGCAAATTTATGCTAGATCAAAGTATTGTGTTTAGTGCAGATTTCAGGATATATATTTAGAAAAATTGTGCTAGATTGAAGGACTATGTTTAGTGTAGATTTGAGACAGATATTAAGCAAATTTGTGCTAGATAGAAGGACTATGTTTAGTGTATATTTGAGGATAGAGATTGAGCATATTTGTGCTACACCGAAGGATTATTTTTAGTGCAAATCAAAGATAGATATTAAGCATATTTGTGCTAGATTTAAGGACTATATTTAGTACATATCAGAGATAGATATTGAGTAGATTTGTGTTAGACCGAAGGACTATGTTTAGTGTATATTTGAGATAGAGCTAAGAACAAGTTTTGGAGGTGACAGAGCAGAGGATAATAGTCTCTGGTGGATAGAGATCCATAAGCTATGGTAGTGAGGATAGATCTTCTGAGTGAAGATAAGAGTCTTTAGTGGAGAGAGATCCACAAGCCAGTGTAGTGGAGGTAGTAGTCTTCTAGAGTATCACCAACCAGAGCAAAGGAGAAAGAATTCTCCTATGGATAGAGATCCATGAACTAGAAAAGGGGATTGGTGTCTCCTGTGGATAAATATCCATGAACTTGATTAGGGGATTAGTTTCTCCTTTGGACAAAGGTCCATAAATATTGTAATAGGGAAAGGATTTCCAAGATATTTGTTGAGAAAATATTAGTGAAATATTTTCTTCTTGGAGTAGCCCACATTGGGTGAACCATGTTAAATTGGTGTCTCTATTGTGTGTAATGATTTATGCATTGCTTTGGTTACTACTATTGATATTGTCATTGATTATATTGGATAATATTGTTTTGGAAATAAAAGTAAAAAGTGGTCTTATATTTTTCACCCCTTCCTCTCAAAATAAGCTTGTGTTCTTGAGTTGCAATATAGAAGATCTTGAAGAGGTCTCAAGGAGAAACAAGAAGTCTTGGATATCCTTGTTGTAAAGCTCATAGAAGCATCATCAAAAGAGTTTGTAGGAAAACTCATTAGAGAAAACCCCTACCAAGGAAAACCTCCTAATAGTTAAGGACTTGGTACAATTGTCACTGTTTGACAACAAGCCCAAGAGAAGAAGAATTTGGAAAAGAGTACCAAATCCATAAGAAGAATCCAATGAAGACCTCAAGACATTCAAAATCTTGAGAAGAAGAAGATCATGTTTGAAGTCAAAATTAAACAAGAATATTGAAGGAAGAGTTAGATACAAGAAGCCTACCAAATCCAAGAGATTTATAGATTACCTCTCATAGTAAGAAGGTACATTTTAGAAGCAAGAACTTTATGAACCTACTATATAAAATTGAAGATCATTGGAAGGATCAAGCCACCAAATCCTAGGCTCAAGATAGAAAGTTCAAGACCATAGGTTGGTGAAGCAAGAAGCTATTTTGGATAGCCAACAAGAAGTGAATTCATCCATTACAAGGTAGCAACTTGGTGAATCAAACACCAAGATCTACATCTACTACAAAATCCATTAAAGGTAAGCAACTAGGGTCAATTAGTTGAACTTCAAAATTAGGGTTCATTATTAAATTCCATTAAGCACCATATTTGGATTAATTTTTTAAGGAGAAGGGATCATATTATAGTCTTCAAGAAAGTGCAAAAATGAGAGTTCATTTTAATATATATTTGCATATTAAATAGGAGTTGGATATTTTTCAAAAGAAATAAAATTGTCACCTACCTATTATCTATCTAGAAATCAAGAAGAATACATCCTACAATATCGATTGTAGTGAAAATTATAGATTATTCATTAAGGATTCTTTATATATTACTCTTAAAAGTTGTAGATATTATTATGTGCATTTGGAATTAATTTGAGAGTGTATTTATAGAAGAAATAAGGTGATATTATTGCTACCATTAAAGTGCATTATTAATCCATTAGCACTATACTAGTTGATCTTTAACTAGTTACTCTCAATAAATTAGTTTGTATGTTGATTGTTAAAGGCACAAAACTAGCACAACATCTACAATATTTCTTGGCCAAAAGAAGCCACTGATACAAGTCGAAAGGTGTAGAAGGAAGCCACCATTAAATACCTTGAAAAAAGCCTCAAATCGAGACTTGGTGAGTCTCAATATTCAAGGAATATATAAGGGTTTCATTTAAGTGCAAAGTGTAAAAATCCTTACTCTAAAAATTAGCATATATTATTAGCTTGGATTAACTCTTATTAAATTATCCAAGGAAGAGGATTAATGAAGGCAAGGAGCTGCCTCATAAAATTCAAAAAGAATTTTAGAAAAAAGTTTGTCATATTGATGTAAATCTAACTATTACAAAGCACCTCTTTTGTTCCCTCAAAGGAGAAAATAATATCTCATTGCAGGTAATATCATAGATATTATCTCAGTAGGTATTAGGGTAGAGTTTGAGCAAGAGAAAAGATCCATCGAAGAGCTCACACTTCTCAAAATCAAGGTGTTAAAAACACCATTTCTCCACATCCAATCCAGCCCTAGAAGCAAGCATTTCACCTACAATATTGGAGCTATTATCATCCGAGTCTATGTAGAGAAATGGCAACATACAGAAGGATATTATCTACATATCAAGCTAAAGTACAAGGGGTTATTATAGAATCTACAAATATAGCATAAAATAACAAAGAGAATGTGTTATACCCAAGGCCATTACTTGGAGAGAATGACAACCAAAAAGTAGCACAAAAAGACTACTACAATACCACCATTAGAAGTGCCATAGAACCTGGGAGCATTACAACTAGAGCCACCCATTATCCTCATTGATACAGTGTACAAAATAAGAAGAGGATATGCTTGCATTCCAAGAAATATAGCAATCCAATGTTCAATACAAATATACAAGCAAATATAGGACTACAACGCTCATCCATGGAGCGTTAGAAGAAAGGCTTACATGCACAAGCCTTGAGTGTAACTTGGCATAAGAGTTCTAAGTGCCCCAACATTCATGAATAATCTAGCGCTCACCTAAAAGGGAGTTACAAAGCTTTAGGAGGTTACCACCAAACTCATCATTGCATAAAGGTACGTTGGAATATCAATGCCTACTTAGTAACGCTCAAGTGGCATTTATCCACAATATGCAAAGAAAAAATCATATTTAAAGCACCCACTTTGGAATCACATTCATAGGGAGGAGGCTAATTCAAGCCTGTGCACCATTTAGAGGTATAAACATGTATTTAAGAAGTTGTCATAGACTAGCAAGACTAGTACCCCATTCCTAGAGGATATTTTTCATAAACCAGTAATACCAGTACCCCATTCCTATAGGATATTTTTCATTAACTAGTAATACCAGTGCCTCATTCGTGGAGGATATTCATCATAGACCAAATTTTATTTACATAGGAGAGAAGAACTACTCAAGGGAGAAACCAATGCTAGTCAAAGAAATCATTAACTACCCATGCGTGCCACATTCTAGAAGGTCTCAAATCTACCACCTCACAACATCAAGGCAAGATAATCTAGAAGAGCTATTAAGGCAAAATTTGATATTATTTATATCTTGCTAAAGTTATATCAAATTTATAAGGGTACATTACATTTACTATTGCAATCATCCATTTAGCATTAGTAATATATTAAGAAAGCATATTTCAAGAATATTTATATTTGCAAACAATAAAGTAGGAGGTATAAGGTTTTTCAACTTGGAAATTAAAACCTTATCATTGCAAATATTATTGTTTTTTAATATTCCAAATTAGGGAGTTATAAGGAATACTACACCAAATAAATTAATGGAATTTAGGAACATTAAATATCAAATATGAAAGGCTATAAAAAGAGGTTCATTAAGGATTATCAAGAGTTGGAAATTAATTGGTATACCTATCTCAAAACACATTAAATGGATAAAAGGAATCCAATAATTATTTTCTCATCAAATCAGAAAGTTCTTAAGTCCAATAGGATTAATAAGGTGTAAGAAATTTGATTTTTGCTATTTACAAAACATTACAAAATCAACTCAAAATTGAACTATTATTCTCAAAAATACACTTTATCAATCATATAGAATATCCAAAAACACTAGGGAGTCATAATGAATTCTACAAAACTCAATAATAATAGCATCCAACAAAGTTTATCAAGTACCCAATTCACTTGGGAGTCATAATGTTTCTACAAAATATAAATTCTACAAGGATTTTATTAAATCAAATTCACATATCTTAATTAAGGAGATATAAGGAAGCCTAAAAAACCTAATCTCTATAAAGGTTTTATCAAATCAAATTCACATACTCTAAACTAGGGATTCATAAGGTAGACTACTTCAAAGATTTAATTTAGAGTACTTAAGGGATAGCAAGAAACACTATCTCAAAACCTATCAAGAAGAAATATGGATGAAATAATAAGAAATGCCTTTGTTAATGAAGAATTATTTCATGAAATGAAATTATATTCTCAAAACTTGATAGATGCCCTTGAAGGATATGAGAATATATTAACTAGTGATAATGAGAGATTCTCCTTATTTCTTAAAGAAGCAAAAGAGGATATATTTGAATAATTAATTGGTTATCTTCATGAAAACCTCTTCAAGACATGGTGGAATTCATAAAATATAGTTATATTCACATCCGATGAGTGTTTTATGATTTACCTATCATTAATTGTGTTTGTACTCACTCAACACATGAAGCAAGCTAGCAATACAAATCAATATTATTGTGATGATAGACTAACTCCTCATGAAGCAAAAATTCCACTAGTATCAATGCAGAATCATAGGAGGAGGAAAAGGAAGAAAATATATGCTAAAAGAGATCATAACAAAGAAGATATGAATAGCAAAGAAACCATGAAGATTGAACCAGACAAGCATTTTCAAAATATTGAAGAACACTCAGCTACAACTCTATTTGCATCATATGAAGACATTAACTACTTGCTTCATCAAATTACAGTAAGGAAGGAAGGAGGATACAAGTTCCAGTACCCAATAGAAGAAGATCCATATTGAAATTTGAAATCTTCAAAACCCAAATAATGTACTACAGGGGGTATTAGAGTTAGAGCATACTACATAATTTGGGTCATGTAAATGTACCACCTTTGGTACATAGTTAGAGTAGGATATTACTTTAGGGGGAAGTTAGCTACTTAAAGCAAAGCAATAATTGCACAAGTGTTAATATACTAGTTATAATGTGTAAGGTTTCCACTTGTACAACTAGGTAGTGTTGGCCAAGGAATCTATCTTCAAATATAGAGGGCCTCATAGAGATATCATAGATAGATAAAGCACATCAGTTATATTATATAAGAGAGTAGTAGATAGTAGTAGAACTCCTATTTGGAGTACAATGTAGTTCTTTAGCTTATATTAATGGAGTGACCATTATCTCCATATTGTATTGTATTTTTACCACTTTCTATTTATAGTATATTTCAATAATATTGCATAATCACTCTCCCTCATATTTTTTGCATATTATTAGGACTTGTGTTAGATATCTCCCACTGCATGTATCCTCAAAAGCTAACAATCTCAAGGGGAAATTATTTGATGATGAGTTATTCCAACTTCCTTGAGTTGGTATTCCTCTTCCATAGTTTTATCCAAGGCATTTTTATGATGCTTGTAGAAATTCCAAACATGTTCAAATGATTTAAAGATAAGTTTCCCATTGGGCCCCTTAGTAGGACCAAGGTCATTGTCAACTTTTTAATTTTCTTCTTCTTCTAGATTATGATTTTCTCTATTAATTTGATCATCGTCTTGGAAAATCTCAACAGAATCTGAAAGCCTTCATCTACTCCTAAGGTTGGAAATCATTAGGAGAGATAAAGGATAGAGTGGAAAAGGAAGAAAACTAAAGACCAGCAAAAAACACAAAATATTTTTAAAATATTTTTAAAATATTTTTTGATCTAAACAAATAGAATTAATGGTCTTATTTAAGTTTTCAAAAGAGCAAAGGAAGAGGCTTCCTATTTTGGCCACTAAGATATGTGTTCACGTCGGGTTTACCAAAGATGTAGAGGGGGAAAACTACCCTATCATGTATTATTCTTGGCTAGATTCACTAGGAGCTGAGGTGAACCATAGGGGTGTGTTATATTCTCTACACTCAGTGGACAATGAAAAGGGTTCACTAGGAATAGTTTTAGGACTCGCTCCAAGTATAGGGTGGAAATTTTTGGTGTGTCAATTTATCATACACCTATTGTTTGGTATTTCTATTCTAAACTATGAAAATGAAAGAACAATGCAAGAATACAAGGGCTAACCCTAGTATGATTCTACAATTCAATGATGTCTAACCCTAGGATTGTAAAATAAAGCCTTTCAGTAAGGGTCCAAGGGGAATGCACAAACAAGATTAAAATCTTAGATGTACACTATATGCTTTTACTCTTTCAAATGCCTAGAAATTCAATAAAGTGCTTTTATTTTTTATTGAATAGAAAGCAAACACCAAACAACCTAAAGATCTATTAGGGCACTTATCTAATTTAGTGGTTCATCCAATATTTATCTTGTGTGTAAAATATCCAATAGTTTTAAACCTACAAAATAGCTTCACAAACCCTAGAAAATTTGATCAGCATTTGGGGACCTGCTTAGGCTGCAATGTGATTGAGATACAGTCAGCCCCATTGGTCCTTTTCGCTAACCATTCGAAAGTAAAATGATCTTTGACCTTTAGAACGTGCACAAAAAAATGGAAACAAATATGTGATAGTAAAATAAAATACAAACAAGATGGGCACAATAGAATGCTAAAATGCAAGGTGTGAATTAGGGTTTTAGGGTGTGAAACTTGCCCCCAAGCCCTAATTTACCAAATTCATGCCTGTAAAGAGTGAGCATGAATCTATCTGACCAAATTTTCACTCTGTAAGGATGGGGTGTGAATTTGGTTCAAATACCCTTTTTCAGACCCTAAAATGATAAAAAATAGGGTATAAAATAATGAAAAATAGACTTAAAAAGTGACTAACATGAACACCAAACTTGATGAGCTGATGGAGAGGGTACGGAGCAATGAATATATGGATGAAATACTCCAAGAATTTTTATCTATCTAGTCACAAAGACTCCTTCACTCAATCCCCAAGGGTAGACATCATCAAAGCACAAAATAACAAATATAGCAATTTGGAGCAGATGAGAACTTGTTAGCATGAAAAATGAGCAAGTCAAGAATTAGGATATCAAAATAAATTATTAGGTAACTTAGGTGAAAATATGGGAATCCAAAACCTTGTTTATAAGAATTTTGGAGAGCAAAATGAGCAGGAAAATAAAATTTCATCGCAGGCAAATGCTGACCCCAAAGTGGGCCAACAACGGGAGGGGTTTTAGTGAGGAAAACCCCTAAAATACCAAATTTTTGTCCCATAATTATAGGATGTAAATATGTTAAGCCAAATTCATGCCCCGTATAGATCGGACATGTATTTGGTAAAGCTAAGGAAACAAGGCCAAGGGGAAGGGCAAAAGGATCCTAAATTTGCACTTAGTAAGTTTAGATGGCTAGCTAGGGATCTAAGGAAAAATTGACTCATTTCGGTGGGTCAATTTTTTATGTTTATAGTATATAACTATATCAACTCAATTGAGATCAAAATTGAATCTATTTTTAAACTCTCAATCTTTAAAAGAGAGAGTGGGGGACCCAAGTACAACACCTTTTTCTCAAGCAAAAAAAATCAACCATCCCAAATCAACTAAAATGTTCTAATTAACCTATCCTATAAGTGGTTGATGACTAATGTGTACATCCCAATTAATTTGGTTGAAAAATAAAATTATGGGAGGAACTCATCCAGTCTAGATTGAACTTGTTAGATATCCCATGGATGGTTGTGAGTGACTTCAACACAACTTTATTATCAAGTGACAAGAAGGGAGGGAATCAAGTCTTTTTAGATAGTATGGAAGAATTTGGAAATTTTGTTTCTCAATGTGGGTTGCTAGACTTGGATTTAAGGGGAGCCAAGTATACCTAGTCTAATAGGCAACTAGGAGAAAGTCTTATTCAAATTAGATTGGATAGATTTTTTGTTACTTAATATTAGTTTGCAAGGAATTGTAATGCTTGAATATTGATTCTTCCTAAGATTGGCTCAGACCATAACCCTCTTTTGCTATAAATTGAAGAGAAAAGTTTCAAAAGCCCACTCATATTTGGATTAATGTGACTTTTTTATTTTGGGTTGGAGGGAAAAATTAAAAATGGTGGAATGTTGATATTCCAAATACATTCATGTTCAAGGTCTCCAAGAAGTTAAGAAATATTAAATATAGTCTAAAGCATGGAATAGGGAGTTTTTTTACAATATTCTACAATAGAAAGAAAATCTGGTCCAAAATTTAAAGGATATAGAAACCCAAATTCAGGTGCAGGGAATGGTGAAGGAAATATTACTGAAAGAAAAAAAATTATCATCATATTTTCACTCTAAATTGGTTGAATAAGAAGTCTTTTGGAGGCAGAAGTCTAGGGATATTTGGCCTAGAGAAGGTGACAAAAATTTAGTAAACAATCACATTTCTACTCTTCACCATAGGAGGGCAAATAAAATCAAAAAAATAATTAAGGATGATGGCAGCTTTCCCAAATATGAAATAGAAATCCAAAATGAAGTAGTCCTATTTTTCAAAAACTTACTCTCTAAGGAACAAGATATGAATGAGCAAGCAACCAAACAACTACTACTTCATATTCCAAGGGTCATTTCAAAAGAAATTAATGAAAATATCTTAAGACCCTTCTCAAGGGAAGAAGTGAAAAATGTAGTATTTGGGATGCCAAAGGATAAGTCTCCAAGGTTGGATGGATTTTGAGCCATTTTTGTCAAGCATTCTAACATATAATTGGAGAAGATATTAGTGTGACTATAAGGAAATTTCAGGTTACATGCAATCTTCCAAGAGATATTAGCTCTACATTTTTGCCTTAATTTCTAAAAAATAGGGGATAAACAATTTCACGGATTTTTGGTTGATCAGTCTCTATAATATTATTTATAAAATTGTAACCAAACTGATGGCCAATAGATTAAAAGGACTCCTCCCTCTAGTTATCTCTCAACAGCAAGGAGGGTTTGTGAAGGGAAGGCAAATTCTAGATGGAGTAATTTCTATTCATGAAGTTATTCATTCCATGGAGAAAAGCAAAAATGCTAGGATGATCCTTAAATTGGATATGAATAAAGTGTATGACAAGGTTTCATGGTCCTTCCTCAACAAAATCTTGGAAAATTTTGGCTTTCATGACCGTTGGAGACAATGGATTGGGACTTGTATTTCTTCTACCATGTTCTCAATAATTGTTAATGGAGCACCTACAAGGTATTTTAGTAGTGAGAGAGGCTTAAGACAAGGAGACCCTATCTCCCCATATTTTTTTATTATCATAGCAAAAGTGTTAGGGGGAGAATTCTTTGTAGCTAGGGTTTCTGCAAGGCTTAAGGATTTTTAAGCAGCTTCAAATCTTGAAGCAATTACTCATCAAATATTTGTTGATGATACCATTTTAGTGGAATAAGCTTTAATAATTGAGGCAAGGAAAATAAAATACATTCTTGAAACTTATGAACAAGCTTCTAATAAAAATATTAGTTTTGTTAAGAGTACAGTTTAATTTATTAATACTCTGATAATGAAGCAACAAAGAATTTTCATACTTCTCAACTGTGAAATAGAGGAGTTTCTCTCCTTGTACTTAGGGATGCCCATGTTTAAAGGTAAAATTAAAGAAGAATTATGGAATCCTATTCTACGTTTCAAAAAAATCTAGTAGGGTGGAAAGGGGTGCTTTTAAGCAAGTTGGGAAGCTTTAGCTGGTGGAGACAACACTACAAAGCTTATTATTTACATGTTTTTATTTAAAATATTTGCTAAAGTAGCAAATAGATTGAAACAAATTCAAAGGAGGTTCTTATAAACTGGTACAAAGGAAAAACAAAGAATATCCTTAGTATCTTGTGATAGGATTTGTAATCATAAAAAGGAAGGAGAATTAGAACTGGGAAAAATAAAATGGTTTAATAAAGCCTTGGTTAACAAAATTGGATGGCGGTTGATTGAAGAGAATGACCTTATGGATAAAGATAATCAAAGCTAAATATTTGGAGAATGATAACTCTTTTGTAAGATGTGAAAACCGTCCTCTAGATTCCTCTCTTTGGAATAATTTGGTTAAGATGAGACCACTTTTTTGAAAAGGGATTTGGTGTAAATTTGGAGATGACTCCCAAATTAATTTATGGTAAGACTCATGGCTCATGGATACTCCCCTAGGGCTGATTTATGAGTTGAATCCTACTATAAACATTTTCGTTGATTGCTTTGGAATAAAATTCAAAGATTTTATAACAGAGGAATTGATAACAAATAATGAAAAAGATCGATAAGCATTCTAGTTTAAGGAACATTCAGTAAGCAATTATGAAGATAAATCAATTGCTACAAGGATATCATTTAAGAAAAAAATGTATAGATATACTATTATTTGGGTCCTCAATCCCTCTTGTAGTTATTCAGTTAAAATGGATATGAATCCTAGATATATTCCTGCCTAGGTAGCTTTTATGCAAATAATATTTAGAGCAAGTTTTTAATTTTAAATATTACCTTCTTCTTGTGGTTGGCCATACAAAATAATATTTTAACACTAGACAATTTAATGAGAAGGGGATTTTCTCTCCCCAATAGATGTGTGTTATATCTTAAAAGTGAAGAATTAGTCAAGCATATATTTATGGAGTGCCCCTTCTCTTCAAAGATTTTTGAATTGATGATGAAGGAATTTAAAATTTAGTGGGTGAAGCCAAAGGATGTTACAAATTTATTAGAACAATAGAAATCTCCCTTTTCCAATTTAGGGTTATCTCAAGCTTGGAACCTAGCCCTGCTTCATTTTTTGGGGGCATTTGGAAGGAAAGAAATAACAAAATATTTAAGAAACTGTATAGGAATGAAATCTCAATCTTCAACAAAATGATGGTTGTAGTTAATGATAATCTCTCTATTATACATCATCGTTATGATGGAGGAAGGGTAGTGGAAGCCATAATTGCTTTAAATTTAGGGCTTTCCCACAAGCCAAATTTATGATATTGACCTCTAAAGATTGACCAAATGGAATACAATCTAGAAACCACCTCAACTTGGTTGGATTAAAGTGAACTTTTATGGGGTAGCTAAGGGAAACCCTAGTAGGTCAGGAGGAGGGAGAATTTTCATAAATACAAGCAAGAAGAGCATAGCAACATTTGTGAAATCTTATGGCATTCAATCCATCCATATGGAAGAAACCAAGGCTCTATTCATATACATGATCTTAATGAAGCGATCGAATATAAATAAGGTCATTATTGAAGGTGACTCTTTAAATATTATTAATTTCTTAAGGGGTAAGGATGAAGTCTCGATTGCTTAATTGGGAAAGTAATTGGGCTCATTATTTCCCTAAAACTCATTATAAGGAGTACCCCAAGAACCCCGGAGTAACTGTTTTAAGTGTGTCATAAGTGAAAAGGGTCAACGACCTCACATCCTATCAGTAGTTTTTTCCTTAAGAGTGTATACAAGGAGTTGTCGTTTAGAAATAAACTCATGGTTTGTTTCTTAACAATATTCCTTAGTGGGATAGTGTTGGAAATCAAAGAGTGGTACTCAATTATACAACCCTTATGGCCAGTGAGATTTACCTTAAGCCTCTAGGAAGCCACGGTTTGAGTCCCAATTCTTCTTCTTTCTTCTCTATGGGTCTTTGAAGAATGGAAGGAACTTCTAAGAAGACTGGAAATAAGGAAGCAGATCGAGGAGGAACATCTCCTCCAGAACTAGAGGAGAATTATTCTTGGGTAAAAGTATTGATGGGAGTTAATAACTCAGAGAGGGAGAGCTTTGACTTGCATTCAATAAAAGATAAGTACATCCCAATTTTGAGGATCCCACAACCTATATTTTAAATAATATTAAAAGAAAGAGAAAACACTTAGGTTGGCAAATTTATAAGTATCCAACAAAACTTGGATACAATCAGGAGTTGGACATATCAAAAATAGAAAGTGAAAGGAAGACTAGAAATTGTGGCATTTACCAAAGGTTTTTTATTATTCAACTTTAAGTGTCAAGAAGATATGAGTTCAGCTCTATTGAAAGGGTCATGGGTTTTTGGACGAAAAGGAATTTATTTGAGAAAATGGACTCCATAGTTTAAACCAAATACACATAATATTTATATGGATCCTCTTTGGTTTTGATTACCTGGACTTCCAGTGACTTTTTGGGATGAAGATATTTTTTGAGGAATAGCGAAATCAATGGTAAAATTAATAGCTTTTGATCCAGTGACAAGGGCAAAAACAAGGATGGTTTTTGCTCAGTTTTGCATGAATGTAGATCTCACAAAACCCTTACCCACTATAATCAAATTGGTCTTAGATGGAGGATTTTGAACACAAGAAATACATTATGAGTCCTCAATGCCAATTTGTTACGGTTGTAAGAAGGTATGACATTTATAAGCAAAATGTGTAGAGATAAAATAATTAAATAAGGGAAATGCTCAAATTTGGAGGAGAAAAGAGTTTCAATCAGAAGAAAAATGAACTCTATTCGAGAAAGGAGAATATTCTAAGACAAAGCACATAATGAAAATAATTTTGAATTTCTAGAGGAGATAAATGAGCAGGAAATAGAAAAATAAAGAGAGGATGAAGGAAATATGGCCCATTAAAAACTAGACCAAAATAAATTGGTTGTTGAAGAAAGAGCTCCAAAAAAAAACACTCCCAATCAAGTAGTCCAGAATTCAAGAGAGGAGACAAACTTATCCCAAGAAGGAGAAGAGGAGGAAGTGGTAAGAGAGACTCAATGGGGTGGTGGAGAGGAAGAGGTTTTACCCAATGAACAAGAAGGGGAATCAAAAGATATTTGGTCCTCTTCAGAAGAAGAAGAATTTTTCCAAGAGGTAGTGAATAAAAAGAAAATGAAAAAGAGCAAAAGAGGGGCCAGGAAACAACAAATCCAATCTTCAACAAAGCAACATAATAGAGAGGGAAAAAGTTCTATGCGAATAATCAAAAGCACTAGAAACACAATAGATTTAGGAAGTGGTAAAAAGTGAGGAAGACCCAAAAGTGTAGAGGTGAAGAGTAGGAAAGCGACCCAAGAAGTAGTTGATGGAACACAATAGACATTGCAGTTGAGTGGAGGGAAAGTATTGCAATATCCTAGAATATGAAGATTATATCATGGAATATTCGAGGATTAAATGCCCCATCAAAGCAAAGGGTAATGAAGGACTATAGGAAGAAGATAAGAGCTGATATTTTCCTTGTGCAAGAAACCAAAGTAGGTATCAATAATTTAAAAAAATAAAAAAATCTATGTGGAATAAATCTAAAGGAGTTTGTAGAGTAGCTCAAGGAGTGTCAGGGGGGTTGTGTATGCTCTGGGATCCAATAATAGTATAAGGGAAGTTAATCCAAGAAGTATATAGGTTTCTCTTGATCTTTTTTACTGTAAGAAGTCAAATTTTTCTTGGTTGGTCACAAATGTGTATGCTCCTAATTTGGCTATACATAGAAGGAGACTATGGAGAGACCTCAATTTCTTAGGTATTGTGATGGATGTATTTTGGCTAATTTTGATATATTTTGACTCTACTCTTTCTCCAGGGGAGAAGCAAGGAGGATCTAACCTTTTCTATAACAACATGGAGGATTTTGGTGAGTTTATAGCTTCCTCAGGGTTGATGGACATAGAAATTCAAGGATCCAAATATACCTGGTCCAACAGAAGAATCAGAGCAGGATTGATTCAATCAAGAATAGATAGATCCCTAGCTTTAGTAAGTTGGAACTCAAATTCTCATGGTTACAGTTTGAATACTTTGCCAAGAGTAGCATCGAATCATAGCCCTCTTGTAACCACCCTCCTCTTACGATGAAGGAAAAAAATACAGAAATAATAAACTTACTTTTTATTGTGAAACATGGTACTATTGATGATCCTGGTGAGTGCAGGATAGTTGCAGGATGACAAGGAAAATAATTCAAGCAACAGGGAAAAAAGGGTAAGTACAAGAAATGATGATTTGGCTCGCGAGTACATGGATGCTCACACACCTGTATTTCATGTAGAGTCTTTGATTTATGAAGTGTGCATGTTTGTTTGAAAGAATGATTGTTTTAAGTAACATAGAATAGATTGTGCTTGTGTCTTGTGTGGTGATGATGATGGGAGCCACTTTCTATTTTCTTTTGGTTTTGTGAATGATTCTGATCAAAGGTGAAAATATATTGATAAGCATGGACATAAATATGGAACTAGTTAGTACATGTGCATATGAACGTATCATGTGAAAGTGTCCTTGCATATTTGCTTTAAAATATTGCTTTATTGTTTTCTTTGTTACGTGGAAAAACTATATGCAAAGCTTCCTTATAAGTTAAACTTAGTGGAGAAATATATAAATATGCATAACTTTAATCAACAACGTTTGAGGACTGTTTGATTGCAAAAATTATGGTAATTATGGAGTAGAGGAAGGTTGGTTGGAAGGTGCACAACTAAGAGAAGTGGTGTAATGATAATTTTAACCTCCACCTTACCTAACGTTCAATATGGAGGGAAGATGGATATAAAGGTCTCGAAGTAAAAATAAAAAAGAAAAAAGACCGAAATAGGGAAAACATAGACAACCGAAAGAGAAAAAACACAAACGATCGAAAGAGAAAAAATGAAAATTATTGCTGGTAAGAGGTTACATGTGGGGAAGAGAGAAGGAGCTAAGATAAACCTTCAATGAACGTGATTCCCAGGTAAAATTCTTTGTGTTTTAAGAATTTTATTTAATGGTTAAACGTTTTATTTGAAAAAGAAGAATGTGTCAAATGTTTCCTTGGTTGTTGTTTGCATGTGTTGAGGAAAGACTGCACATTATGTGTTTATTGAAAACTCTTCTCTATCCACCGTGGTTATGTGTCGAATGTTTCCTTGGTTTTTGTCTACAAGTGTTGAGGAAAGACAACACATTATGTTCTACTTAATATCTTCTTTGTTCGTCGTGTTTAGGTAGAAATGAAAAATGAACAGAATATGAGAGATATCTTATTGGATAAAATAGCTTGCATTGATGCATGGAAAATATGTGTGATATGACAAGCATTGTTTGGATAACGAAGAAAATTCGAGTTAATTAGCATGAATAAATTGATTAGTATGTTGTATGTTTTATTGTGTGGTTGTATGTTTAAGAGATAACTGCACTTAGGAATGCATACATAAAAATGTGAGCCAAGATATGATCCCATAACAAATGCAAACCCAAATTTTCCAAAGCTAGCAGAGAAGGGCACTAGATGGTGACTATGGAGGTGGTCAAGCTATGCAGAATCCGAAGTGTGACCTGCGACACCAATGCTTTGGAAAACCAAAATGAATTTGATATCGAAACTCACCTGTAAATTCTAATTTTGTCATCGTTGTGATATGGCAGCCGAATGTTGTACTCTTTTGGAAAATGTAATTTGTGTTGAAGAGTTTTAACACTTAGGAAAGTGATAAAATTGGCCTACCATAACTCATAGAGATGGATTAAAGGCTTCAACTTGTTTTTGGAAACCATTTGGGTGACCCTTGTGAAAACCCGGATATAATATTTTAGAATATTAATGTATTTATTTTGAGTTTAGAGAAATGAATCTCTTTCTTCAAAGGGAATGCTTGAATAAGATATTTATGTTGAAGCAAATATAGCACAGACATATGCTTTGTTGTGAGGTAGACCATAATGAATTTCATATTTAAATGATATGTTTTTCCTTAGTAAACTCATCTTATTAGTATTGTTTAAAACGTCCTAGGAATTTATTAAAGAGCATGTTCCAGGTAAAATAATATATGTGTTTGAAAGAATTATTCCTCTTGATGTATTAAGCTAATCGACAGATAGACTATGATTAGATTGTTGTTAGCTGAGACCTTGTTTTATTAAAGTAAGCTAATTCTTATAAGTTTATATCTTTTTTTGTTGAGCGAATTGTGCATGCATATTTATTAAGTGATATCAAAAATCTTTGTGGTTATTCAAATAAAGAAAACCATAAATAGCTAAGTTAGTAGCGAACCTATGCTATTGGCTGGAAATGATTTTTAGAATAAAACCATAGTTCTTTTCTGGAAAATGCTAGTTTTGCTTGGTTTTGATAACGTGAAATTTAACCCATGTGGTAACGAATGGGCTTTAAATATAAATATTCTTTTAGTGTAGCCAAAGAAGAAGTCTTACTTGAGAATGTATTCTTGGTTTTTTTAGAAAACGTATTTAAGCTGGCAATAAGTTCAATGGGATCGCTTGTGAGCAACTCCTTGATGTTCCCTTTAAAAGAAGAACTTGTGGAAGGAATCGTAGGTTGCATGTTTTTTTAAAAGAAAATTTTAAGTTTCAAAATACAAAAGAAATAGCATGTTATATGCATTGAATGTTTGGTGGAAAATGACTTTAATTGTTCTATTATGCTTGTTGTCATGTTAGGGAATGCCATGGAACTTTATCCCCAAAGGGGTAAACCATCAACTGATAATATTTAGAGCTTAGGTTGGGTGAAATTCTTAGAGGTAAATATTAAACCAAGAATAGAAGTCATAATACCCTACTTTTCCTATTAACTATGCATCGAGAATTAAGGATATTTAAAAAAAAAAAAAACCCAATATGTTGAGGTGTGGGAATGCACACAACAAGTTTGGGAGTGATCGTTGGATTGACAAAATTGGTCGTATTATGTGACTTGGTCAAATCCTTTAACGAGAAGGTGGTATGGGATGCCATCTCTATATCACTACCCATTAGTATTGTGATAAGTCCCATTCCCGGGTAACTTAGCTAAAATAGCCTCGACATTTGGTATGGAAAAATGATCATGATTTACATTGAGTATATGCAATTAAGACCTAGGCCAGGGAATTGGCAAGGCTCTATCTGACTTTAGGAAAAATGGATAATTAGATAGACACGGGGTATATTTACTCTAGAGCCCTTACAATCAATAATAGAACATAATCGATAAAATTCAAAGGTTCGAATTGTCAAGGTATGGGAAAGCAAGCATCGACCCTTTAGGTGTTATGGTCCCTAAAGGATAACCCCTAGCGTGGATCGACCCACATGCCAAAAAATGAGGATGATAAATGAGAAAGTCGACTCCACTAAATGGTACAATTATGGGATGTGGCCTATCTTGTCCACTTGGATGATTGTTTGTAGCAAAACTAAATCTAAAAGTTGGTACAATATGTTGTACTATTTTAAGTCATTTTTAATGATATATTGGGTGAATCAATTCTTACTTAGTACCTTGAAGGTATACCCTTAGCAAAACATAGGTTGAAAACAAAAAAAAATAACCTTCTTGCTTATCTTGTCTATTTGAGTAGGGCAACCAAGTGAGTAGACTTGGGTTGTTACACCTCTTTTGCTAGAATTTATGGAGGAAAGGAAATCAAAAGATCTTCTTTTTATATTTGAGACTATGTGGTTTATTCATCAATATCTAGAAGTTTTGATTAAGGAATGGTGGACATTGAATGTGTATGGCACAAAGATGTTTTAGTTATCAAAGAAACTCAAAATCATAAAATAAAATTTGAAGAAATGGAACAAAGAAGAATTTGGAAATATATTTCAAATAAAGTGCTCCATTATGAAATAGTTACATGAAATTAAATATAAAGAATAGATGAGGGAAGATCAAAGGAATTAGACATGATGGAGAAAGGTAGTTTGACTGAATTCCATAATCTACTTTCTAGGGAGGAGATCTTTTGGCGGTAAAAATCAAGATCTTTATGGTTGAAGGATGGAGATAGAAATACAAAGATTTTTCATATCCATGTTGAAACATAGGAGTGCAAATCATATCAAGGAAATAATTCTGGAAACGGATGAATTTTTGAAGGAAGAAGAGGAGATTGCAGTGGTCACAATCTCTTTTTTCCAAAATTTATTTTCCAAAGACAGAGAGGAAGATCCAGAAGACATAGAATATCTCTAATTGAATATCTCTACTTTTATTTTTGAATAAATAAATGCTAGGCTATTGATGCCTTTTTCATATGAAGAGATCAAGAATACTATATTTGGTATGAAAAAGGATAAGACACCAAGACCAAATGGATTCCCAGCAGACTTCTTTCAGAAATATTGGCATATAATGGGGAAAGATATTTTAGATGCTTTAAGGGAATTTAAATATTCTGATTCTTTGCTCCAAGAATAGAATACTACTTTTATAGTTTTAATACCAAAGAAATATGGTGCATCATCTATAAAGGATTTCAAACCCATAAGTTTATGCACCACTCTCTACAAAAAGCTCACAAAAAGTGTCATATAAAATCAAAATTTTGCTACCTTTTCTAATCTCTTCACTTCAGGGAGGGTTTGTTTAGGGAAGACAAATATTCTATGGAATAATAATTGTTCATAAGATAACTCATTCAATAGAGAAGAGAGGATACCCAGTGATATTTCTTAAATTATATATTCACAAAGCCTATGATAGAGTCTCATGGACTTTCCTTTATAAGGTTATGCATAAGTTTTGTTTTAGTGGCCAATGGAGGAAATGGGTTAATATCTATATTTCTTTAGCCAAATTTGTAGTCATTATAAATGGAAAATATTGTAGTTTATATGGGAGCCAAAGAGGTGTAAGACAAGGGGACCCTCTATCCCCTTACCTTTTTATTTTAATGGCTAAAGCATTAGGAAGATCAATGCAAGCAACCACAACTATAAGTAGAATCAAAGGTATCAAACCAGTAAGGAGTTTGTAACCAATTTCATGTCAACAGTTTGTGGATGATACTTTCATTATGGGAGAAGCTACATATAGAGAAGCAAGGGAAATCAAAGATATTCTCCATAAATATGAAAGGGAATCAAACCAATTGATAAACTTCATCAAAAATAATATTTATTTTGTGAACACAAACAGACAGTTACAATTGAGGATTGCAAAAAAAATGGTTGTAATATTTCTAATATCCCATCCATTTACCTTGGTATACCACTTTTTTTTAGGATTCATGAAGGAGGAAATGTGGTCTCCGGTGTTGGATAGGATTCAAAGGAAGTTGGTTGGGTAGAAAGACAACCTCCTTAGCCAAGTAGGAGAAGTACAACTACTTCAAGCAACCTTACAGTGCATGCCAATTTATATGTCTCTATTTAAAATGACCTCCAAGGTTAGGAGGATGGAGAAGATATTTAAAATATTCCTATGGACTGGAGCTGAAGACAAGCAAATACTTTCTTTAGTGGCTTGGGATAGAGTTTGCACTTCGAAGAAACCTGATGGATTAGGCCTAAAAATATTATAGATCTTTAACAAAGCCTTAATCTTAAAAACTGCATGGAGACTTTGCACAGAAGGAATTTTGTTGTGGCAAAATATTATAAAAGTGAAGTACTTAGAAAATTACATTCCATTTTTTAGAAGTGCAATTTCTCCTAAAGGATCAACCATATGGAATGCAATGCTAAAAACAAGAAGTTTTCTAAGGAGCAATATAAGATGGCAGGTAGGAGAAGGGAAGGAAGTTTTCTTTTGGGAAGATTCTTGGATCCTTTAGGAACCTATAATAAATAAACAATATTTTTAGGATTTGTGGGTTCCACTGGTAGCTAAATATGGGGAAAAAGTCAAGGATTACATAGAATGTCTTCATGGTAGAAATAAATGGAAACACCTTTGTTTAGATTCAGATGAAGTTCATATTCAGTAGGGTCTCCTAAATTTAAATAAGTTGATTAAGAGCTTCCACATCTCCCAAATCAACAAGGAGGATTCTTTGCTAAGGAAATGTACTTCAAAAGGAATATTCTCTGTCAAATCAGCCTATGAAGTTCATATTCTCCCTAGAGGAGGAGCTTATCCAATGAAGAAGGTTTTTTTTGTTAGAATTAGAGTATATTACATCATTTGGGTGATATTATATAAATGTACCAAAGGTACATAGATAGGACTTTAGATTACTTTAGGGGAAAGTTATCTAGTTGCTTGAGGAACAAGCAACATATGCACAAGTGTCAGTATGCATGTGTGCAAGGTATCTCATTGTACAATTAGATGGAGTGTTGGAAAATGAACCTTTCTTCCTATATGAAGGGGATCATGGCTCACCTCATTTTTGTATCACTTATATTTTTCATTCAATAAGATATTCTATTGCTTTCATCTCTATCTCGTAGTGTAATGTAATGATGAAAAATCCATCAATGGTATCAGAGCTACGGTTGTTCCTAGGGAGGAATAAGGAAAGTCATTGCTATAGGGTTTTGCAAAAAATATGCGCCTTTGGACCTACCACTTGCAAATTCCACTGCTTTGAGATTGTGTGAAAAGCTTGGTAAGAATAAGGAGATCAAATAAGTTTCTGATAAGCAGAAGATTTGGGACAATTATCGCCATCCAAAAACAAGCCCAAAAAGAAGAATGTATAAGACCAGAAGAAGATCTACCAAGTCTCTAGAAGAGAAGAATGAGGTAAGAAGTATCAAAGAATATACAAAAATGGAAAATGAGCTACAAAAATCTTAAAAAGGTACACAATCCTTGGTGCAAATATATTTGTTAATTAGATTTATTAAAGCACCTTATTTTGGATTAAAGTTGCAAGAAGAAAATTAGATTACAGTCTTCTAAAAGTGCAAAAGGAAACATATTTTTTTTAAGGATTTATTTGCACATTTATTAGGAGTTGATTAGATTTCAGATTAGCCTCTATCAACTAACTATTATCTACTTTTGAAAAAAGAAGACTAAGTCCTACAACAGTTTTTTTGTAGGTAAAATTTCTTAAGTGTGGGGTTAAATGGGCCCCAAACCCAAGTACATAAATTGGTAGCTAAAAAATAGCATAAGATGACACAAGCCTACACATTGACCAGTTGCAACCTAAATGAAAAGGACCAAATAGTAGCAGATAAATCTGAGTGGACGTATGACATCATAAACACAAAAATATAGCTCGAGAAATACCCAGTCAGGGGTTGCTTAAGAGAAGTAACTACTTGTAAACCTTTTAAAGGAGCTATAACAAAAATCCATGCAGGTGATGCTCGTAAAATATCAACAAAAACTATAATAGATACCTAAATAGGAAGAAACATAGTATTCAAAAAGATCCATGTAGGGGCAATAAATAACTTAGAAAAAGTATTGGGAAGGCCTGGAGCTTAGGTTCCCAGTTATGACGATCTCTTCGCATCGTTAACCCTTTTTTCAAAAGTTATATCACCTTGGCCATCATCTTAATAGTAACTCTAAAACGGAGGTTACGCACAATAACATAACCATTATTCCACAAATTGACAAAGGCTTCAATGATATCTTGATCAACCCCTTTGAACTTGATGAGGAAAGGAATGAGACCATGAGCTTCCAGAAAGGTCTGAGATAGGGGATTAAGTTGAAAGCTAGATGACTCAAGTAGTGCCATGTTGGTAAGACTAAGGAAAAAGGAAGACCACAAAAATCAAACACTACGCTTCTTACTACCTAGGACACACAATAGCGGATAAAACTATATGGCAATGGATTAACACAGACCAATGTTGTAAATATAGAAATTTTTGGCACAATAAATGATTTTTTTGAAAGTTGAGTTGGAGTGATTGGTGGACCACTTAGTAATTCTCCATAGGGAATAGACACTGGAAAATACAGATATGGCACAAGATAGACTATGCAAAGGATAGGACTGGGATAAGATTGGGAGTTTTGATTGACTAAAGAAATGATTCTCAAAATTTGTAAGATTTGTAAGATGCAAAAAAGAGGATCTCGAGACTTGACGCATATTGACCTTATTTGACAACATCCAATTACACTACCTATACCTACTAAGGTACTTGACATACTTGGAGAAGACCACCATGAGACAAACCCACTAACAGGGCCTACCTTGGGACATCATACTTAATGAGAAAATGGGAGAACAAACCACCAGTACTGATAGCAAGACTGAAAGTCACACTAATCAGAAAACTTCTGCCATAAGAATTAGAACCAAATAAACAAATCATGCTGAAAAAGCTAGAGTCATCATTGGAGAAGTTGACCCACAAAAACCTGTGACCACATCTTTCAAACCAAATAATTATTAGTAGCATTTAAAACTTCTTGGGGAAAGCTTTCTTTCCAAATGGATAGTTATTTATGGATAACTCCCCATTTGGAAAGAATATTTGTAGGTGATTGTAGTGAAATTGTAGAATACCTCTTAAAAGATTCATTTTAGGTTATTCTTGATTAGTTGCAGAAAATTATTAGTGCATGACTTTGAGAGTTGATTGGAGTGATAAGGTGTAATATTAGTGCATTAAAAGTGAAGGACTTGTACTATTATACCACTCTCAAAAAGAAAATTAGTTTTGTGTTTCTTGAAAGGCACAAAATCTGATTTGTATCAAGTGTCTAAAGACACTATTGAAGCACAAAAATCTGCAACTTGTAGTGGCCAATAGAAGCCACCAAAAGGGTTAGAATCCTCCAGAATTTGGAGAAGAACTTAACTAACCAAAAATAGAAATAGAAGCTTAAGAAAGTGAGACTTGGTGAGTCTCAAATCAAAAAGCATTACAAAGTTGAATGCAAGAAGAAAGAAAGTGCAGAAAATTGCATCAATTGAAAAGCTTCTATCTACTATTATTGAAGCTTGGATTTGTTATCAAAGTGTCCAAGAAAAAATGGAAAGGTGTGTCTACTCTTTAAAGACAACCTCAAAACCCTTGTATTGCAGGAAAAATCTGCCACAAAACCAGAATTTTAGATCTGGAAATAGAGTGCAAAAGAAGGTATATTAAAAAGCCTTATTATACAAATTATAATACATTATATGCACTACTCTAATCTGGTTTTTGATAGCATAAGAGAAGATTTGGAAGTGCCACAAAAGGGCACATTTACTACAAGGAAAAATAACCAACAAAGGCCGAACGTCAACACTCTTCTTCCCAAGCTAGAAGGAGCCACTCAAGGGCTCATCTTGGACGTACGTACCTACAGAATCAAAGCTCATATCAGATCATTCAAGAGCTACATTTACGTAGACAAGCGAGTGCACATATATTTCTAAAAGATGTCAAAAATATCTACAAGGGATTCAACACGATTGGAGGCATAAAAGAAAGAGGCAAAGGTGTTACATTCATGGTCTCTAACTTGGAGAAGACCATCCACCAAAGGAAGCTCCAAATCGTCATCCAAGCTCCATAGCGCATCGTCTATCCACCTGTAGAAAAATAGCTTGCTTGCTACCCAAGCAACGTAGCAAAGCAAAGGAATTGAGGAGTTATAATCTCCATCTTCGAAGATGTTACAAGAATGGACTCCATGCAAAAATAACACTTGGCATTATAGACATCATTCCTCTCTCAACATTCTAGAAACTCCCACGCAGGAGTTACAAGCAAAGTAGTGACACTTGGTATTCTCCACCAGCTTCACACGAGTGCCCATACATTTTTAGATTTCTTCAAGAGTGTTGAACAAAGAACTTGGAGCGTTATTAAAGAAGGGAGTGCTCACTTGTAACGAACGTGACACATGTCACAAAGTCTGTGATTAATTATTTATCAATGATATTTGACATCCAAAGAGGGAGTGAAGCACAATCAAGGAAGGAGTGAAGCACAACAGAAACATTTGAAGTGCAGCATGGAAGATAAGGGGAAGGAGCATTAAAGGCTCCATCATTTTGAAGGTCAAACCTTCAACGCCTACGTACCAACATTCAAGACCAACTACTCCAAGGAATCTCCATTAATTCAAGCGCCTAAGGTACCACTTATACATTGTTATACTCAACCGTAGAAAGCACCAAACATTGAGGAGATATTGCATCTAAAAAGGTAAGGTCTAAATCCCATTTATTATTGCTTTCATAAGTTGGAGATATAAGGGTTATAAACTAAGGTTAAAACTTAGATTTTGAAAGCAAAAGGGGTAACTTATCTTATTAATTTAATATTTGCAATCTTACTTAGGAGGAATAAGGAATTCAACTTGGATTAAATTATTTTGCAAATATTATTATCATTTCTCTAATTTTCCAAACTTGGGAGCCACAAGGATTACTCCATCAAATTTATTTTATTGGAAATTAGAAATAATCCAAGGGATATAAAAGAGGTTATTAGGGTTTCCATTAAGGTTGGATAAATATATTCTTACTTTTCTCAAACCTTCAAAAGGGAGGCAAAATAATTCCAACATCAAAACCTCTTCAAAAATTGAAAAGTGCTTAGTTCAAATAAGGTGTTAAGAAGTTGTTTTTTTGATCTCTACAAAACTTGTACAAAATCAACTAGAATTATAGCACTATATCATGGAGTATTGGTATATAGATTCAGGTGCAAGCAAGCATATGACAGGAAACATACTTTGGTTTAACTCTTTGAAAAAGATAAATGAAAAACCAATTGCAGTAGCAGATAACAAAACATATGAAGTGAAAGGAATCGGGGATATTCTAGTAAATCTTAAAGGTGGAAAAGGAATAATAAAAAATGTATTGTATGTTCCAGGATTAACCACCAATCTCATTTTTGTCTCTCAACTTATGGATCAAGAATTAACTATTGAGTTCAAAGTTCTCACTGGGAGAAAACAATGTCACATCTCAAGACAAGGAAGAATGATAGCATCAGGATCATATAAAAATGGCCTATTTATCTTGGATACAACTATTCACTCAGCTCTTTCAGTCAATGCTTCAAAACTTTGGCATAAAATATTAGGACATACCAGTGAGACATCAATGAAGGAATTATTCAAATATCAAATGGTGGAAGGATTACCCAGCCTATCTCCAGAAACCACTGTATGTGCAGAATGTTTAGCAGGAAAACAACACATAATTCCTTTTGAACTACGTCAACATAGAGCTCAACAACCTTTAGAGATAGTATATACAGATTTATGTGGGCCCATGAAGGTTGATAGTGTTGGAGGACATAAATATTTTCAGTTGTTTGTTGATGATCACACAAGGAAAATGTGGGTATACTTCATGAAATACAAGTCAGATGCATTTAGTTATTTCAAACAATTCAAACTCAAAGTAGAGAAAGAATCAGGAAAGACTATAAAAGCACTTCATTCAGACAGAGGAGGAGAATTTATTTCTAAAGAGTTTGACTTATTTTTAGAAGAAAATAGAATTAAAAGACAACTCACTACAACATATTCACCTCAACAAAATGGAATTGCAGAAAGAAGAAACATGTCAATAATGGAAATGGTTAGATGCATGTTGAAAGAAGCACAACTTGATCACCATTTTTGGGTAGAAGCAGTACAAACAATAGTCTACATACAAAATAGGCTACCTACAAGAGTACTCAAACATATTACACTAGAAGAAGCATGGTCAGGACAAAAGCCCAACATAGAGAAATTGAAAATATTTGGATGTAAAGCCTATATGCATATTCCAAAGTAGAAGAGGACTAAACTAGATGACAAAACCATGGTAGGGATATTTTTTGGTTATGACAATGAATCTATAGGATACATAATACTAGATCCATCTACAAAAAAATTCTACATTAGTAGAGATGTAGTCTTTGATGAAAAAGTCAAAGTTGACACAGGAAAATCTAGTGATGACACAAAAGTTCTTTTAGATCTGTCCGAAGAAGATACAAGAAGTGAAGAGTCAGAATCAGAATCTCAAGAGCAGGGAACAAAATCTCCTAGAAGAGAACCAATATGGCTCAGAGAAACACTCAGAGAGGTAAATCTAGAAAGGATGCCAGATCTTACTACTACAAGACCTCAGACTCGTAGCATAACCAGAATGAATAGAGGGATGTTGAGTAATATAGCAGAACCAACATCAACACTACAGGCACTAAATGATTCACACTGGAAAGCAGCAATGGAATCTGAATTTCTGTCACTTCAAAAGAATAAAACATGGAATCTAGTGGAACTACCCCCTGGAAAAAGGTAGTAGGATGTAAATGGGTTTACAAGGTCAAATACAGAGCAGATGGAACACTAGACAAATACAAGGCTCGATTAGTGGCAAAAGGATATACTCAAATAGAAGGAATAGACTATGAAGAGACATTTGCACCAACAACAAGGATGACTACTATCAGAACAATCTATGCACTAGCGGCACATCAGGGATGGAAACTTCATCAGATGGATGTAAAAAGTACCTTTCTTAATGGTGACTTAGAAGAAGAAGTCTATATGTCACAACCAGAAGGCTTTATCACTCAGGGATAGGAAGATAAGGTATGCAGATTAAATAAATCTTTATATGGTTTAAAGCAAGCTCCCAGAGCATGGAATATAAAGATCAACAATCATCTACTACAACATAACTTCAAAAGAAGTTCATCCGATCCTAGTTTATATACCAAGAAAATTGGAAATGATATCTTGATTCTCATAGTATATGTTGATGACATTGTGATTACTGGAAGCTCAAAAAAATTGATAAGAGATATAAAAAAGGATCTAGAAAAGGCATTTGAAATGATAGATCTAGGGTTAATGAGTTACTATCTTGGTCTAGAAATTTATCAAGGAGAGGACAGAATAGTGATCACTCAATCAAAATATGCTAAAGCCCTACTGGAAAAATATAGAATGATAGAATGCAAGCCCAAAGACACACCAATGGAACAAGGGATTCAACTATCTAAGAATGATGGAACACCACTGGTTTCAGCAACATTATATCGATAGTTGATTGGAAGTCTTCTATACCTAACAAACAACCGGCCAGATATTGCTTTTGCAGTAAATTATCTATCATGGTTCATGCAAGAACCAAGAGAAAGTCATTGGAAAGCTACAAAAAGGATATTGCAATATATAAAGAAGACTACAGATTATGGACTAACATATTTAAAATATGTCAAAGGTTTTTGTCTATAGGGTTACTCAGATTCAGACTATGTTGGATCCATTGATGATAGAAAATCTACCTCAGGATATGTCTTCTACCTCGGATCAGGACCCATATCTTGGCACAACAAGAAACAACATACAATAGCACAATCATCAACTGAAGTAGAATATCGAGCAGCAAGAGATACCACCTGTGAAGCACTTTGGCTACAATACATACTAGCCGACATGGGAATTAAACGAACTCCAACCATGATATTCTACGACAATCAAGGAGTATTGAACCTGATCAAGAATCTGATCATACATGAAAGAACAAAGCATATTGAAGCACAATGTCATTTCATCAGGGAACATTTTTAGAATAAACACATCATCCTCAAGTATGTGCCTACAGAAGATCAAACAACAGATATCTTTACAAAGGCACTTGGAAAGATCAAATTTCAAAAATTCAGAGATCATCTATGCAATTCAAAGGAATCTCATACCCAAATAATGTAATACATGGGGTGTTAGAATTAGAGTATATTACATCATTTGGGTGATATTATGTAAATGTACCAAAGGTACATAGTTAGGACTTTAGATTACTTTAGGGGGAAGTTATCTAGTTACTTGAGGAACAAGCAACATATGCACAAGTGTCAGTATGCATGTGTGCAAGGTATCTCATTGTACAACTAGATGGAGTGTTGGACAAGGAACCCTTCTTCCTATATGAAGGGGGTCATGGCTCACCTCATTTTGTATCACTTCTATTTTCATTCAATAAGATGTTCTATTGCTTTGATCTCTATCTCGTAGTGTAATGCAATGTTGCTAATGCCATCATGGTCCCTTGATTTTGTGCCGAAAACTGCTTGCTTTATTTGGTTATACCTTCAAAATAAGATTTTAACAATAGATAATTTATGCAAAAGATGGTACCAAATGATAAATATATGTTCTTAAGCCAGAAGTATGTTGAGTCATTAGACCACTTATTCAACTATTGTGAGGGTTCAAATAAAGTCTTCTATGCTTAATAAACTCTCTTTCAGTCAAGTGGAGCATACCACAAACCTTTAGAGATTTGTTTAACCAATGGAGATATCCATTTGTAAGTGAGAGCCTAATGAGATTATGGAGCCTAATTCTCCCTCACTATATATAGGGCATATGGTGGGAAAGAAAACAAACACATATTTAGGAATGAGATGAAGGATGAAGTATATATATTTAAAAGAATCAAAGTTGTTATTGAAGAAAATTTATTCATTCTCCCAAAGGTTGAATGGTATGTCAAAAGAGAAGAAATAATGATTGTTGAAGGGTGGAAGGTAAAATAATCCAAACCATGCATAATGGACTCAACCCAAAAAAGAATGAACACAATATGGATGAAACCAAGACAAGGTTGGATAATACTTAACTTTGATGGGGCAGCCAAAGGAAATCCAAGAAGAGCAGGAGGAGGTAGAGTGATTAGAAATGATAAAGGTAAAATTTTATGGGCTTATGCAGAGGATTATGGAGTTCAAACCAACCATATGACAGAATCCAAAGCTCTTTTCTTAGGAGTTCAACAGTTATATGATAGAGGTTATAGAAAAATTATGGTCCAAGGGGACTCTTTAAACATTATTAGAGATTTGAAATCAGGAGAAATAGAGAATAAGTTTATACTTAACATTATAAAGGATATAGGTTCGAGGTGTAGACCAATTGGTTCATCCAAACCCCATAACGGGGGCAGAGGTCTAAGGTTCAAATCTCGGGCCTCGTCGGACTGAATGCTTGTCCCTTTCCTAGTGCTTTCAGCGGCGTAAAAGGTTTAAAATGATTGTGGCATGGCGGTTATAGGGGCAGAGTGTGCAAAGATCTGTGTGGTAGCTTTCGGGGCAGACAACGCAGAATACTATGGCAGCCATAAAATTTGGACAGTTTTCCCAGATTCGTGGCGGCTACCGATTCCACCATTTAAAAAAAAAAAAACATTATAAAGGATACTTCAAGGACCATAAAAGAGATGAGTGATGTTGTAACTGATCATATCTATAGAGAAGGTAATCATGGTGCTGGTGTTATGGCCAATATGGGGTGGATAGTGGTCAAAATAGAATTTGGGATGAGAACTTTCCATTGCCATTACAAAGAATAGTTGCATTGGAGGTTGAAGGTCAGTCTGTTATAATGAATAATATCAAAAATTGAATGAAGTGGGTTATCAATTTTGATCAAGTTCATTGAGCTGAAAGACTGCTTATTCTGAGTCTATTTTATTTGGGCAATATCTTTGTACTTCGTTTTTTTTGTCAGTGTATCTTTAGCATCATTCATTCCTAGGAGGAAAGGTGTATGATTTTTTCTAGGATCTCTTTTGTTGGCCTATGGTTTTTATTTTCCAATATGATCAAGCCTCTCTTGTAAAAGGGTTAGGGCCCCTTTCAAAACCCTATTTTTTCACCCAATATCAAAAAATAATAAAGCTAGTTCGAACATATCATACATTATATTAGAGGCAAGAGAGATCATTGTAGCCTTGGAGGAGGTTAATATAGTGTTAATCTATCGAGAGGGCAACCAAGGGGTGGATTAGTTGGTCAATAAAGGTGTAGACAATCCTTAACTGATTCTATGGAGGGGTGATTTCCCTAGTGAATTGAGGAGTATAGTTGATAGGGAGTTGCAAGCTTATGATAGACACAATTATGGTTAAATTATTAATCAATGGTTGCAAGCTTTATTCACCTCTTGTAGTCATAGGAAGTGAAACATTTTTATTTTTTTCCTTGTAAAAAGTCTATGTGACTTCCTGTCTTGTTCTGTTGCTAGTAATTGTAGATTGTTGATGTCTTAGTTTCTTTTTGTTTTTTTTCTTGTTCTGTTGCTAGTAATTGTAGATTGTTTTTTTTTTTGAATTTACATGGTGAAATCGGTAGCCACAACGAATCCGGACAGGCTGTCCAGCTTTTATGGCCGCCACAGTATTCTGCGCTGTCCGCCCCAAAAGCCGCCACACAGATCTTCGCGCAATCCGCCCCTATAACCACCATGCCACAATCATTTTAAACCTTTTACGCCGCTGAAAGCACCAGGAAAGGGACAAGCGTTCAGTCCGACGAGGCCCGAGATTTGAACCTTGGACCTCCGCCCCCCTTATGAGGTTTGGAAGTAATTGTAGATTGTTGATGTCTTAGTTTCTTTTTGTTTTTTATTTTAATTCTTCGTTGTTTAATTTAATATAGAAGAGTGGTATTATAAAAAAGATTGAAACCCTTTCAAAAACCCTTTTCTTTTACATATTCAAAAAAATACAATTAACTCTTAAATACAAAATTATAATAACAAACATAAACCAGTTTTCACTATATAAACTAAATATTATAATAACAAACATAAAACCAACTCTTACTATCTAAACTAAAGATACACTTGCCTAATAATATTAAAATTTTAAACATTGACAAATATAATTTTAAAATTTTATTATATTTAGTATTCTGAATAAGCCAACCAAAATAAAGTTGGACGCCTAAAACCTAAACAAACAATAAAAAAAGGCCAAGATATCACTCATCCTGGTCAAATCATATTTGATTATATATTTTATATAATAAAAAAATAAAATTGGAGTAAATTTTCAAATACCACCAAAGCCAAGATAGCAACCGCTTGGAAATCTCCAGCCTAAGGCTCTAATTATAAGACTTAATTGTATATGGAGAAGATGGTTTCCAGTTGTTTTTAGCATTATTTTATTAAAAAAATATTAAGAATCATATTTGGATCGTTTTTTAAAATACTAAATCGTATCGATATTTGTGTCAATCTAGCTTTTAAGAAAATGATGTTAAATGATTAAGATGGCTTCGAGTTGTTTTTAGCATTATTTTATTAAAAAAGTGATTAAGAATCATATTTTGATCTTTTTTAAAATAAAAAAATTTGTACCGGTATTTTTGTCAAAAGAGCTTGCTTAAAAAAAATTATGTTAAATCATTTTTTTGTAGGACATGCTAATGATTTAAGTTTAAATTTTTTTTTTTCTTAAACTTAAATTCAAACCAAAGATTATTCTTTTAAGAATCCTAAATTCAAAATAAATGCGTCTAAACAAGCTTATTAGTTAAAAAAAATTATGCGTTTTTTTTCTCGAAATAGAATAATGATTACTTGCCACGTCATTGTCCAACGTGGCGATAAGTCCGTATGAATATTATTGATTACAAAGTCTTGTTCGTACTTGCCACGTCATTGTCCGTATGAATATTATTGATTACAAAGTGGGCGGTTCTTATAAAGAGATTAAAGGTTTTACAGAGCTTTAGAATATTCAATAAAGCTTGGAATTCTGTGTATTACATTCTTAACATTATCTAAAAACAAATAAATAAACAAATACTAATTATTGCGTCATTCAGGATGTGAAAGGAAAAATGCTGCTGGAAGAGGCGGCTACAACTTTCCGGTCTTGTCCTTCTAAACCTGTGGGTAGTATATGGTCATAGCTGATGTGTTGTGCCACGTCAACACGGATTGGCCTTCTAATGTGGGTAGTAGATGGTCATAGCTGATGTGTTGTGCCACGTTAACACTACGTCCATGTATAAGAGGCGCCTAATTTCCCCTGCATCCTCAGCGATTCTGTTCAGTGTCAGCACAGGAGGAGAGGAGAGGAGAGGAGAGGAGAGGAGAGGAGATGGAATCTGCGGAGGAGGAAACGAGGAAGCAACGGTTGATAATAGTGGCCATGGATGATAGTGAGGAGAGCATACGGGCTCTGCAATGGGCTCTGCGTAACATCTGCGCTGCTCAAGACAGGTTGATGATTCTCCATGCGCAGCGCCCTGCATCTCACTATATGAAGGCTGGAGGCCCAGGTCTGTGGATTTTCCGCAAACGGTGCTCTTGAATGAAATTCTCTGTTACTTCTAATTTTCTCCATTTTTTTCCCTCTATAATGTCTTGTGTTCTGTTCGGATTTGTGAAGACTGATCTCTGGTTTGATGTATTTACTTATTCTTTCTGTGGACAGCTTACTCATTGCCAACGGACATGGTGAGGATATTTGAATTGGATATCAAGAGGGCTGCAGAGAAGATCTTTAAAAGAGCAACGGAAATGTGCAAAAATAAAGAGGTAAGCACAGTAGGAAAGTTCTTTGGCTTGTTTATCGAAGTGGCTTTCAAATCTTTGGATTTGTAGGTCGAAGTAAGGGTTAGGGCTATTGAGTTAACCTAATGATTCTCTTTTAATAGAGAATTCTTTGGAGATTTCTTTGTCTGATGCACTGATTCTTGCAATAGGTGGTTCTGGATACAAAAGCTGTGACAGGAGACGCCAGGCAAGTCATTTGTGAGGCAGTAAAAAGATATAACCCCGATATTTTGGTTTTGGGAAGTCATGGATATGGTCCTCTTAAGAGGTATTGTTGAATGGAAAATTTTCTGGAATTTCTGTTCAGGGTGCATAATTTTAGTGGTTGTTGTGTTAATTATGTACAATTTTTTAAATTGTTTTGGGAGTTTGAGAGGTGGTTTCTGTGAATTTGGCTAATAAAGTGGTACTGTAATTTGCAGGGCTTTTGTTGGCAGCGTAAGTGACCATTGTGTTCACCATGTACAGTGCCCTGTTCTCGTTGTGAAGAGTGGAAAAAGTAACGGCAGAAACAGTGGTGGTGCTCAGAATGGTTCTATTATATTAAAATAGTCATTATGTCCCTCTTAGATATCCCAACGATGTGTTGTTTATATTTTGTTCTGATTACTTCAGTATAAATTATGGGAGCTTCTGGTTATTTCAGTTTAAATCAAGAATTTATTTCGGTTACTTTAATTTGAATCTTGAGAGGAGGTTCTGGTTATTGTTTCTGTTACTATACCTTAAGGAATATGGTTATTTGAGTTTGAATAATGAAAGGAAAGGAGGTCCTCTTACTATACCCTTCCGGTGTGTTTTCTGTGTAGCTGATTGGGACAGAGACTAGAGACAGTCGAGAGTCGACGGCCACAGAACCAGTGCGGTATTACTTGATTGCTGGTCCGAGTCCAATCTCTTAAAGCTCTGATTTTCTTTAGCTACAACAGAGAAAACACACCGGAAGTGCCAAAGCCTTGCGGAAGAATCTCAATGTCGCGATGCTCATTTAAAAAAAAAAATCCGTAGTGAGATGTTGATTTAGTTTCATGCTTTTTGAGTAGGGAGATTGGACTCGGACCAGCAATCAAGTAATACCGCACTGGTTCTGTGGCCGTCGACTCTGTCTTTAGTTTCGGTCCTAATCAGCTACACAAAAAACATAATGAAAACAAGTTTGAAGTTTTCGAGGAGTTAAATAAGCAGGAAATAGGAGTTAAATAAGCAGGATGAAGGAAATAAGTAGGAAATAGGAGTTAAATAAGCAGGAAATAGGAAAAAAGAGGATGAAGGAAATATGATCCATCAACAACTAGACCAAAATCAATTGGTTGTTGAAGAAAGAGCTCCAAAACAAAACACTATCAATCACTATTAATCAAGTAGTCTAGAATTTAGGAGGGAAGACAAAGTTTTTCCAAGAAGGAGAAGAGGAGGAAGTGGTAAGAAAGACCCAATGGGGTGGTGGAGAGGAAGAGGTTTTACCTAATGAACAAGAAGAGAATCAAAAGATATTTTTGGTCCTCTTCAGAAGGAGGAGGTTTCTAGGAGGTAGTGAATATAAAGAAAATGAAGAAGAGCAAAAGAGGGGCCAAGAACTAACAAATCCAGTCTTCAGCAAAGTAACATAATAGAGAGGGAAAAAGTTCTATGCGAATAATCAGAAGCACTAGAAACACAACAGATTTGGGAAGTGGGAAAAGGCGAGGAAGACCCAAAAGTGTAGAGGTGAGGAGTAAGAAAGCGGCCCAAGAAGTAGCTGATGGAACACAACAGATATTGCAGTTGTGTGGAGGGAAAGTATTGTAATCTCCTAGAAGATGAAGATTATATCATGGAATACTCGAGGATTAAACGCCCCATCAAAGCAAAGGGTAATGAAGGACTATAGGAAGAAGATAAGAGTTGATATTTTCCTTGTGCAAAAAACCAGAGTAGGTATCAATAATTTTGAAAAAAATAAAAATTTCCTGGAATAAATCTGAAGAAGTTTGTAGAGTAGCTCAAGGAGCATCAAAGGGGTTGTGGATGCTCTAGGATCCAAGAATAGTAGAAGGGAAGTTAATCCAAGAAGCAGATTGGTTTCTCTTGATCCTATTTACATGTAAGAAGTTAAACTTTTCTTGGTTGGTCACAAATGTGTATGCTCCTAATTTGGCTATAGATAGAAGGAGGCTATGGAGAGACCTCAAGTTCTTAGGTACTATGATGGATGTACCTTGGCTACTTTTTGGGATATTTTAACTCTACTCTTTCTCCAGGGAAGAAATAAGGAGGGTCTAACATTTTCTCTGACAGTATGGAGGAGTTTGGTAAGTTTAGAGCTTCCTTAGGGTTGATGGGCATAGAACTTCAAGGATCCAAATATACCTGATTCAATAGAAGAATCAGAGCAGGATTGATTCAATCAAGAATAGATAGAGCCCCAACTTCAATTTGTTGGATCTCGAATGCTCATGGTTACAACTTGAAGACTTTGCCAAGAGTAGCATCGGATCATAGCCCTCTTTTGCTAGAATTAATGGAGGAAAGGAAATCAAAAGGACTTCCTTTTAAATTTGAAGCTACGTGGTTTAGTCATAAAGATCTATAAGGCTTGATTAAGGAATGGTGGGCATCAAATGTGTATGGCACAAAGATGTTTTAGGTATCAAAGAAACTCAAAATCATAAAATAAAATTTGAAGAAATGAAACAGAGAAGAATTTGGCAATATATTTAAAAGAAAGTGCTCCATTATGAAAGAGTTGCATGAAATTGAAGAGAAAGAATGGAATGAGGAAAGATCAAAGGAATTAGAGAGGATGGAGAAAGGTAGTTCAACTGAATTCCATAATCTAATTGCTAGGGAGGAGACCTTTGGCGGTAAAAATCAAGATCTTTATGGTTGAAGGATGGAGATAGAAATACAAAGTTTTTTCATATGTTCACGTTGAAACATAGGAGTGCAGATCGGATCAGGGAAATAATTTTCGAGACGGGTGAAGTTTTGAAGGAAGAAGAGGAGATTGTAGTGGCCACAATCTCTTTTTTCCAAAATTAATTTTCCAAATACAGAGAGGAAGATACAAAATATCTCTTATTGAATATGCCTACCTTGATTTTTGAAGAAATGAATGCTAGGCTATTGATCCCTTTTTAAGATGAAGAGATCAAGAATACTATATTTGGTATGGAAAAGGATAAGGCACCAGGACCATATGGATTCCCAGTAGGCTTCTTTCAGAAATATTGGCATATAACGGGGAAATATAGTTCATATGCTTTAAGGGAATTTCAATCTTCTGATTCTTTGCTCCAAGAATGGAATATAACTTGTATAGTTTTAATACCAAAGAAATATGGTGCATCATCTTTAATAGATTTCAAACCCATAAGCTTATGCAACACTCTATAAAATGCTCTCAAAAACTTTGGCTTATAGAATAAAAAATATGCTACCTTTTCTAATCTCTCCACTTCAGGGAGGGTAAGGAAGACAAATATTAGATGGAATCATCACTGTTCACGAGACAATTCATTCAATAGAAAATAAATGAGACCTAGGCATGCTTCTTAAATTAAATATGTGCAAAGCCTATAATAGTCTCATGGACTTTCCTTGATAATTTTATGCATAAGTTTGGTTTTAGTGGCCAATGGAGGAAATGGATTAATATATGTATATACTTAAGCCAAATTTTTAGTCATTATAAATGGAAAACCTTATGGTTTCTATGGGAGCCAAAGAGGTATAAGACAAGGGGACCCTCTATCCCCTTACATTTTTATTTAAATGTCTGAAGCATTAGGAAGATCAATGCAAGCAGCCACAACTGTAGGTAGAATCAAAGGTATCAAACCAGCAAGGAGTTTGAAACTAGTTTCATATCAGCAGTTTGTCGATGATACTTTCATTATGGGAGAAGCTACATATAGAGAGGTAAGGGAAATCAAAGATATTCTGCATAAATATGAAAGGGAATCAAACCAATTGATAAACTTCATCAAAAGTAATATTTATTTTGTGAACACAAAGAGACAATTACAATCGAGGATTGCAGAAAAATTTGGTTGTAATATTGCTAATCTTCCATCCATATACCTTGGTATGCCACTAATTTTAGGATGCATGATGGAGGAAATGTAGTCTCCGGTGTTGGATAGGATTCAAAGGAAGTTTGGTGGGTGGAAAGGCAACCTCCTTAGCCAAGCAAGAAAAATACAACTACTTCAAGCAACCTTACAGTGCATGCCAATTTATTATGTCTCTATTTCAAATGCCCTCCAAGGTTAGAAGGAGGATGAAGAAGATATTTAATAAATTATTGGACTGGGGATGAAGACAAGCAAAGACTTATGTCTTGGGATAGAGTTTGCACTCCGAAGAAACTTGGTGGGTTAGGCCTAAAAAATTTAAAGATCTTTAACAAAGCCTTAATCTCAAAAATTGCATGAAGACTTTGCACAGAAGGAAGTTTGTGGTGGCAAAAATTTATGAAAGCGAAGTACTTAGAAAATCACATTCCCTTTTTTAGAAGTGCAATTTCTTCTAAAGGATCAATCATATGGAATGCAGTGCTAAAAACAAGAAGTTTTCTAAGGAGCAATATAAGATGGCAGGTAGGAGAAGGGAAGGAACCTCTAATAAATAAATAAGATTTTTAAGAGTTGGGGGTTCCACTGGTAGCTAAATATGGGGAAAAGTCAAGGATTACATAGAATGTCTTCATGGTGGAAATAAATGGAAACACCTTTGTTTAGATTCAAATGAAGTTCATATTAAGCAGGGTCTCCTAAATTTAACTGAGTTGATTAGGAGCTTCCACATCTCCCAAATCAACAAGGAGGATTCTTTGCTATGGAACTATTCTCCGAAAGGAATCTTCTTTGGCAAATCAACCTATGAAGCTCATACTCCCCCTAGAGGAGGAGCTTATCCAGTGAAGAAGATTTGGTCCCATAATTTTGTGTTGAAGACTACTTGTTTTCTTTGGTTATACCTTCAGAATAATATTTTAACAATAGATAATTATGCAAAAGAGGGTTCCAAATGATAAATATATGTTCTTTATGCTAGAAGGATGTTTAGTCATTAGATCACTTATTCAACTATTGTGAGGCTTAAAATAAAGTTTTCTATGCTATAATAAACTCTCTTTCAGTCAAGTGGAGCATGCCACAAACCTTTAGAGACTTTTTTAACCAATGGAGATATCCCTTTGTAAGTGAGAGTCTAACGAGATTATGGAGCCTAATTCTCCCTCATTATATATGGGGCATATGGTGGGAAAGGAATAAATGCATATTTAGGAATGAGATGAAGAATGAAGTATATATATTTAGAAGAATCAAAGCTGCTATTGAAGAAAACATGTTCATTCTCCCAGAGGTTGAAGGGTATGACAAAAGAGAAGAAATAACGATTATTGAAGGGTGGAAGGTAAAACAATCCAAACCAAGATGGATGAAACCAAGACAAGGTTGGATAAAGGTCCAATTTTCTAGGCTTATGTAGAGGATTATGGAGTTCAGACCAACCATATGGCAGAATCCAAAGCTCTTTTCTCAGGAGTTCAACAATTATATGATAGAGGTTATAGAAAAATTATGGTCCATGGGAACTCTAAAAATTATTAGAGATTTGAAATTAGGAGAAATAGAGAATAGGTTTATACTTAACATTATAAAGGGCACTTCAAGGATCCTAAAAGAGATGAGTCATGTTGTAATTGATCATATTTATAGAGAAGGTAATCATGTTGTTGATGTTATGGCCAATATGGGGGTGGAGAGTGGTCAAAACAGAATTTGGGATGACAACTTTACACTGCCATTACAAAGAATAGTTGCATTAGAGGTTGAAGGTCGGCCTATTAGAATGAATAATATAAAAAATTGAATGAAGTGAGTTGTCAATTTTGATCAAGGTCATTGAGCTGAAAGACAATGCTTATTCCGAGTCTAGTCTATCTGGGCAGTATCTTTGTAATTTGTTTTTTGTCAGTGTATCTTTAGCATCATTCATTCCTAGGAAGAAAGGTGTGTGATTTTTGCTAGGATCTCTTTTGTTGGCCAGTGGTTTTTATTTTTCAATATGATCAAGCCTCTCTTGTAAAAAGGTTAGGGCCCCTTTCAAAACCCTATTTTTTCACCCAATATATAAAAAAAAAATGAAGCTAGTTGGAACCTATCAAACATTATATTAGAGGTAAGAGAGATCATTGCAGCCTTGGAGGAGGTTAATATAGTGTTAATCTATCGAGAGGGCAACCAAGGGGTGGATTGGTTGGCCAATAAAGATGCGGACAATCCTTAACCGATTCCATTGAGGGATGATTCCCCTAGTGAGTTGAGGAGTGTAGTTGATAGGGAGTTGCAAGTTTATGATAGACAAAATTATGGTTAAATTATTAATTAGTGGTTGCAATATTTATTCACCTCTTGTAGTCATAGGAAGTGAAGCATTTTTGTTTTTTCCCTTGTAAAAGGTCTATGTAACTTTTTGTCTTGTTTTAATGCTAACAATTATAGATTATTGATGTCTTAGTTTCTTTTTGCTTTTTTTTTTTAATTCCTCGTTGTTTAATTTAATATAAAAAAAGTGGTATTATAAAAAGAATTGAGACCCTTTCAAAAACCTTTATTTTCAAGTATTCAAAAGAATTAAATAAACTCTTAAATAGAAAATTATAATAACAAATATAAATCAACTCTTAAGATTATAATAACAAACATAAAACCAACTCTTATTAAAGATACTCTTGCCTTATTAAAATTTTATTATATTTAGTATTCTGAATAAGCCAACCAAAATAAAGTTGAACGCCTTTAACCTAAACAAATTGTTTTGAAATAAACTAAATAAAAAAAAAAAATAAAAAAAAAAAAAAAAAAAAAAGCCAAGTTATCACTCATCCTCGTCAAATAATTTTTGATAATATATTTTATATAATAAAAAAATAAAATATGCAAAGATAATACCTACTAATTCGAGTAAATTTTCTAATACCAACCAAAGCCAAAGATATCGACCACTTGAAAATCTCCAGCCCAAGGCTCGAATTATAAGATGGCTTCGAGTTGTTCTTAGATATTTTATTAAAAAAAGGTGATTAATAATTATATTTCGATAGTTTCTTAAAATAATAAATTGTTTGTTAGTTCAGTTTGTAAAAAATAATGTTGAATTAAAAAATAATGTTAAATCGAGTTTTGGTTTTTCTTCGTGAGGTCCAAGGTTCAAACCGTGGAGTGGGCGAGTGTGTGAGGGGGTGGGTGTTAAGTGGCTTTGTGTTAAATTCTCTATTGATAAGTATAGCTCTCGGCTTTATAAAGGGGTCATGGTTAAGAGAATAATGCTCAAGCTACTTCGATCATAAAGGTTTCTCACAATAACCAAATAAAAAAAAATTATATTAAATCATTTTTATACATCTTAATAATTTAAATTTAATTAAATTTAATTTTTTCTTCAAAACTAACCAAAGATTAAACTTTCTATTTAAAATCCTAAATTCAAACCAAGAACAAATGCGTCTAAACGAGCTTATTAGTTAGAAAAAATATATGTTTCTTTTTTCCAAATAGAGTAATGGTTATTTGCCTCGTCATTGTCCAAAGTGGTTATATGATTATTATTAATTATAAAGTTTTGTTGATACCTTAATGTGTAATTGTTATAGTTTTATTTACAGATATATAATTTACATTTTGCGGATGGCTGACACTTGGTTTTTACAGAGTTTTGACTCACCGACTCTGCTGCTCATCTTCTACAGTTTGTATTTAATTTTGGACATATATATATATATTGTAAATACTTTTATAATCATTTGGTTATTTTTATTAGGGTTTTATGCCACTCTCTTTAGTTTGTAGCTGATGTTTATATGTTAGTACTGTTGTCTTTGGGTTAATTTTGTTTGTATATTCATGATTTTGATTAAAATTAGTATACGATTTAAAAAAAAAAGAAAAAAAAAGTTTCGTTAATGTATTTGTCACTTATTGTAGATGAGTTGGAAAGGATATGATAATTCTTTAAGGGAAGTCTTTGGTTCTAATCTTCACACTACCAAATACACACTAAATGCAATCAAAACAAAAAAACGATTGTCAAAAAAATTTTAAGGTGTAAAACCGGCATCATGGTTTTTCAAACCAATTGGATTCTCCAAATAAAAAAATACTTGCCACGTCATTGTCCGTATGAATATTATTGATTACAACGTGGGCGTTTTATAGAGCTTTAGAATATTCGATAAAGCTTCGAATTCTGTGTATTACATTCTTAATATTATATAAAAATATAAATAAATAAATACTAATTATTGCGTCATTCACGAGGTGTGAAGAAAGATGCTCGAAGAGGCGGCTACAACTTTCCGGTCTTGCCCTTCTAAACCTGTGGGTTGTACAAGGTCATAGCTGATGTGTTGTGACACGTCTACACGGATTGCCCTTCTAAACCTGTGGGTAGTACAAGGTCATAGCTAATGTGTTGTGCCACGTCTACACTACGTCCATGTATAAGAGGCGCCTAATTTCCCCTGCATCCTCAGAGAATCTGTTGTAGTGTCGGCACAGGAGGAGAGGAGAGGAGAGGAGAGGAGAGGAGAGGCGAGGAGATGGATTCTGCAGAGGAGGAAACGAGGAAGCAACGGTTGATAATCGTGGCCATGGATGAGAGTGAGGAGAGTATACGAGCTCTGCAATGGGCTCTCCGTAACATCTGCGCTGCTCAAGACAGGTTGATGATTCTCCATGCGCAGCGCCCTGCATCTCACTATATGAAGGCTGGAGGCCCAGGTCTGTCGATTTTCCGCAATCGGTGCTCTTGAATGAAATCCTCTGTTACTTCTAATTTTCTCCATTTTCTTTACCCTTTAATGTCTTGTGTTCTGTTCGGATTTGTGAAGATTTGATCTCTGGTTTGATTTATTTGCTTATTATTCTTTCTGTGGACAGCTTACTCATTGCCAACGGACATGGTGAGGATATTTGAATTGGATATCAAGAGGGCTGCAGAGAAGATCTTTAAAAGAGCAACGGAAATGTGCAAAAATAAAGAGGTAAGCACAGTAGGAAAGTTCTTTGGCTTGTTTATCGAAATGGCTTTCAAATCTTTGGATTTGTAGGTCGGAGTAAGGGTTAGGGCTATTGAGTTAACCTAAAATAATTCTCTTTTAATAGAGAATTCTTTGGAGATTTCTTTGTCTGATGAACTGATTCTTGCAATAGGTGGTTCTGGAGACAAAAGCTGTGACAGGAGACGCCAGGGAAGTCATTTGTGAGGCAGTAAAAAGATGTAACTCCGATATTTTGGTTTTGGGAAGTCATGGATATGGACCTCTTAAGAGGTATTGTTGGATTGGGAAGTTTTCTGGAATTTCTGGTCAGGGTACATTTTCTGTGAATTTGGCTAATAACGTGGTACTGTAATTTGCAGGGCTTTTCTTGGCAGCGTAAGTGACCATTGTGTTCAGCATGTACAGTGCCCTGTTCTCGTTGTGAAGAGTGGCAAAAGTAACTGGAGAAACAGCGGTGGTGCTGAAAATGGTTCTATTGTATTAAAATAGTCATTATGTTCCTCTCAGATATCCCAACGGTGTGTTGATTATATTTTGGTTATATTTTATTTGAGTTTGAATTATGGGAAAGAGGTTTTGGTTGTTCAGTTTAAATCATGAGTTTATTTTGGTTATTTTAGTTTGAATCATAGAAAAAATTGGGTTATTTCAATTTGAAATATGAATTTATTTTATTCTGAACTATACAAAAGTTTTTGGTTATTTCAATTTAAATCACAAATTTATTTTAATTATTTTAATTTGAATTATAAAAGAAGGTTTTAATTATTTCAATTTAAATCATAAAAAAAATCCATAACAAATATTGTCCTTAATTACATAATCTCCTATTACTATATCTTAAGAAATATGGCCTTTAATTGCCCATTCTGTAATCTGTTGTACAATTTATTATACTTTACAGTCATCATCTTCTTCATCAACCTTAGGGTTTGACAATTAGTAGCTATCGTGAAAAGCCTTGGTTTCCTCTGAAGCATATTTTATACTAGCGAGGATTCGTTCGGTGTTAATTGATTTGTTTTTCTTCTTAGAAGAAGTAACTTGGGGTTACCATCGAGGTCACCGATTTAATGGTCTTGGATCTACATGGGTTTTCTAGTCTAATATGAAAAATATTAGAAGGAAAAACGGTTTAGGTTATCCCTAACTATGTGGATTAATTTTTATATTGACAAGAGGTTTTATTTTATTTTATTTAGAGCATAGTTTTTAAATACAATTCAAGTGAGGGAGACTTACAGTGGCTTGAGGTTAGTATTGCAGTGGTTAAGTTAGTGTGTACTTAGTGGAGTTAAGTTAAGTGAAGTTAAGTCAAGTACTACCTTTGCGACACAGATTGAAGGAGGCCCTGGTACCGTCGTTAAGCTAGCGTGCGCACTCAGTAAAATCAAATCAAACTACTACCTCTGCCTCAACCAGGCTTGCCTCTTGTTTAAACCTGCTTATCTTGTTGATAACTTAAAACTTACCAATCCACCAATCCAGAGTTGCTCTATAAATAATCCATGAGAGGCAAAAGAGAAAAAAAAATTATCACTCAATTAATTAAGTCAAATGAATAGTGAGGTAAAAGAGAAAAATAATTTACCACTCAATTAATTAAGTCATATGAAGAGTGTTTGAAAGCAGTGTAACTAAAGATAATTTAAGCATATTTTTAAGAGATTGTCATCAACAATAATATTATTTTTTATTTAATTTTTATATTTATTTTTGTTAATGGAAGTAAATATAATTTATAAATCATTTTAAATTGAATTATATTTTTATTTATTTTTATTTATTTTTAATTATAATTTAATCCTTATAAGAAGCCTCTTAAATTTAGTATAGTTGTTAGTTGAAGTTTCATATGTTTATTTTTTATATTTATATTTGTTAATGGAATTAAATATAATTTATAAATCATTTTAATTTAATTATATTTTTATTTTTTCTATTATAATTTATAAGAAGCATTCTAACTTTAGTATAGTTTTTTTTATTAGATGGACGAAGGAGTTTTGAAAGGATCTCCAAAACTTGTACAAAAGAGACTAAGCCCCACCCAAAAAGAGGGATCCGAAATTACTTACATCTAGTAATAATTGAGGAATGACCAATCAAAGGAGTTACCCCTTCCAAAGCCAAACCAGTACATAGGTAAGACCATACATAATTTAAAACTTAAAACAAATTGAAACCAAATCAAGATGTCATAGATAACCAGCCGAACATAGATCAGTAGCAGGACCTGAATCACGGACTAAACCATGCACCAGTCTCATTCTCCTCCATGAGGTCATTGCTTTCCTAGGCTTACTAGCCCATTAGGATAAGAATTTCTTATGCATTGAAGATTTATGGCTTGCAGGGAGGAAACATTAGCTTGGAGATATGAAATTGGGTGGGGAAACCCAAAATCAACAAGTGCCCCCAAGTTTTGCAGCCAGTCATCAACAACAACTCGACCAAAGCGGAGCAAAGGCCAAGTCATCATTGCAGTCTAACTTTAGTATAGTTGTTAGTTGAAGTTTCATATGATTCTAAGTAAGTGAGGATAATTTTACTTTTATTATTGAAAAAAAAAAACCACCTCTACCAACTTTTCCTTCGATTTTTAAGTACCATCCAAATTAATTTTGAGAAACTCAAATTTTTTACATTTTCATTTTATCCTTGATCAAAGTAGATTTTTTTTTTAATGCCATTATAGCATATGACTCTTCTATATATGTTCAAATCCTATAACCAAGTTGTTACCACTTTTTTATCTTGGGACTTCCCATGATAAGCACTATGTCTTTAGATATTTTAGAGGTAATAATATTGTTTAGAACATAGACATCATTTTGGGATTTTTTTTTTTTTTTATTATTCCTTTTAAGCTATAAATTCCAACAAATAATAGCAAAGCCTATTCTTCATATAATAAATAATGTTTTAGCTTTGAAATAACTAATATAACATTTTATCAACTCTTTCATTTAAAAAAGGAAGCCTAAATAATATAAGCAAAGAGACAATGAATAAGTAATGGCATCTTTCATTTTAAAAAAACAACCCTAACTAATGCGAGCAAAGAGAATGAATAAGTAATGGTCTCTTTCAATTTAAAAAAAGCAACCCTAAATAGTGCAAGCAAGAGATAATGATTTCAATTTAAAAAAGTAAATTCTAAATAGTGCTAACAAAGAGACAATGAACAAGTAATGGTCTAGTGTTTCTAAATCCTTTTTATAGAAGACACATCTAAAAGGTCTTTAAATCCTTCTTACAAAAGACACATCTAAAAGGTCTATGATATGCTCTTTTTTGTAAATTCTTTCCTATAAGAATCTTACTTTGAATTGCTAACCCATGAATTATTGAGGTCTAATAAAGAGCCTCTAATGACCAAACATTATTTCAAGAAAAAACTATGAAAAAATAAAATTTTAATTGCTCTAAATCCTCATATCCCAAAATGATAAAGTATCCACCATATGAAAGATTTCGAACTAACTCATCATTTTATGTAAAAATTGACAAATAAAACTCTTGAAGCATCTTTTGAAGTTCGTCTGTAATTTGTTTGAGTTCTTCTCTTTCAACTAAGTTAATAATAACAAATTAAGATTTGGAGTCGTCCCTCATATTAATAGTCTTTGACCTTTGCACCTTTACAAGGTAGGCATGCCAAAGCCAATGGTTAATATAGTGTTAATCTATCGAGAGGGCAACCAAGGGGTGGATTGGTTGGCCAATAAAGGTGTAGACAGTCCTAAACCAATTCTATGGAGGGATGATTTCCCTAGTGAGTTGAGGAGTATAGTTGATAAGGAGTTGCAAGTTTATGATAGACATAATTATGGATAAATTATTAATCAATGATTGCAAGCTTTATTTACATCTTTGTAGTCATAAGAAGTGAAACATTTTGTTTTTTTCCCTTGTAAAAGGTCTATATGACTTCTTGTCTTGTTCTGCTGCTAATAATTATAGATTTTTGATGTCTTAGTTTCTTTTTGTTTTTTTTTTAATTCCTTATTGTTTAATTTAATATAAAAATGGTATTATAAAAAATATTAAAACCCTTTCAAAAACCCTTTCTTTTCACATATTCAAAAAATACAATAAACTTTTAAATACAAAATTAAAATAACAAACATAAAACCAACTCTCACTATGTAAACTAAAGATACACTTACCTAATAGTATTAAAATTTTAATCATTTACAAATATAATTTTATATTTTTATTATATTTAGTATTGTGAATAACCAAAATAAAGTTGGACGCCTAAAACATAAACAAATTGTTTTGAAATTAAAAAAAAGGCCAAGTTATCACTCATCGTGGTCAAATCATATTTGATTATATATTTTATATAATAAAAAAATAAAATATGCAAAGATAATACCTAGTAGTCGGAGTAAATTTTCGAACACCACCAAAGCCAAGATAACAACCTCTTGGAAATCTCCAGCCAATTATAAAGCCCTAAGGAGAAGATGGCTTATAGTTGTTTTTAGCATTATTTTATTAAAAAATAATTAAGAATCATATTTTGATATTTTTTTGTATTTGAGTCAATGGAGCTTGTAAAAGAAAAATTACGATTTAAGTTTTATTTTTATTTTTATTTTAAATTTAAATTCAAATTAAAAGTTAAATTTTTTCTTAAATCTTAAATTCAAAACAAATGCGTTTAAACTAGTTTTTTTACGCAAAGAGTTGGTCACAACGATACTATATTTTTAGTAACTGATATAAGGGTTACATTTATCAAACTTATTGTTAATCGGACATAAAGAGGACCATTAGTTGTTCGAGATTCATACCGCGGTCTTTTGGTTCTTTTGGTCTAGCATGCACTCGAAGGATTTTTGGAAAGTGCCTGATTGGCAACGAGATGAGATAGAATAAGCTCGGACTATCAGACCCCTATCCATCTTCGTCACATCCGGTGGCCAGTGTCTTCTTGGTAAGTACCTGGACGGACAAGCAGTTACCAATCTACTAACCAAGACTCCAGCTTATTAGTTTTAAAAAATTATGGTTTTTTTCCTCAAAATAGAGTAATGGTTACTTGCCACGTCATTGTCCAACGTGGCGATAAGTCCGTATGAATATTATTGATTACAAAGTGGGCAGTTATTATAAAGAGATTAAAGGTTTTACAGAGCTTTAGAATATTCGATAAAGCTTCGAATTCTGTGTATTACATTCTTAACATTATCTAAAAATAATTAAATAAACAAATACTAATTATTGCGTCATTCAGGATGTGAAAGGAAAGATGCTGCTGGAAGAGGCGGCTACAACTTTCCGGTCTTGTCCTTCTAAACCTGTGGGTAGTACAAGGTCATAGCTGATGTGTTCTGCCACGTCTACACGGATTGGCCTTCTAAACCTGTGGGTAGTAGATGGTCATAGCTGATGTGTTGTGCCACGTCAACACTAAGTCCATGTATAAGAGGCGCCTAATTTCCCCTGCATCCTCAGCGAATCTGTTCTAGTGTCGGCACAGGAGGAGAGGAGAGGAGAGGAGAGGAGAGGAGATGGAATCTGCAGAGGAGGAAACGAGGAAGCAACGGTTGATAATAGTGGCCATGGATGATAGTGAGGAGAGCATATGGGCTCTGCAATGGGCTCTGCGTAACATCTGCACTGCTCAAGACAGGTTGATGATTCTCCATGCGCAGCGCCCTGCATCTCACTATATGAAGGCTGGAGGCCCAGGTCTGTGGATTTTCCGCAAACGGTGCTCTTGAATGAAATTCTCTGTAACTTCTAATTTTCTCCATTTTCTTCCCCCTTTAATGTCTTGTGTTCTGTTCGGATTTGTGAAGATTTGATCTCTGGTTTGATTTATTTAGTTATTACTCTTTCTGTGGACAGCTTACTCATTGCCAACGCACATGGTGAGGATATTTGAATTGGATATCAAGAGGGCTGCAGAGAAGATCTTTAAAAGAGCAACGGAAATGTGCAAAAATAAAGAGGTAAGCACTGTAGGAAAGTTCTTTGGCTTGTTTATTGAAGTGGCTTTCAAATCTTTGGATTTGTAGGTCGAAGTAAGGGTTAGGGCTATTGAGTTAACCTAAAATAATTCTCTTTTAATAGAGAAATCTTTGGAGATTTCTTTGTTTGATGCACTGATTCTTGCAATAGGTGGTTCTGGAGACAAAAGCTGTGACAGGAGACGCCAGGCAAGTCATTTGTGAGGCAGTAAAAAGATATAACCCCGATATTTTGGTTTTGGGAAGTCATGGATATGGACCTCTTAAGAGGTATTGTTGAATGGAATTTTTTCTGGAATTTCTGTTCAGTGTGCATAATTTTAGTGGTGGTTGTGTTAATTGTGTGTCACCCAGGTTGTATTTAAAAAAAAAAATTGTGTACAATTTTTTAATTGTTTTGAGAGTTTCAGTGGTGGTGGTTTCTGTGAATTTGGCTAATAACGTGGTACTGTAATTTTCAGGGCTTTTGTTGGCAGCGTAAGTGACCATTGTGTTCACCATGTACAGTGCCCTGTTCTCGTTGTGAAGAGTGGCAAAAGTAATGGGAGAAACAGCGGTGGTGCTCAAAATGGTTCTATTATATTAAAATAGTCATTATGTTCCTCTCAGATATCCCAACGGTGTGTCGGTTATATTTCCCTTGTTTTAGAGAGGTTTTGATTTTTTTATTTTAATTATAAATTTATTTTGGCTAGTTTAGTTTGAATCATTGAAAGGTTATGATTATTTCGGTTTAAATCATCAAGGGAGGTTCTGGTTCTGAGAAATATGATCTTTAATTGCAGGATCTGCCCTTGGAAATATGGCCTTTAAATGCGCAATCTGTAATTTGTTGTACAGTTTATTATTCTTTGTATTACTTAAAATGGTTATTATTGATGGACTCTTCTTGAATCATCTACCGAGAAATATGGCCCTTAATTGCGGGATCTGCCCTAAGGAATATGGCCTACAATTTATTATACTTTGTATTGATGGAATCTTCTTGTATCATCTACCTTAGGGTTTACTATATCCTGAGAAAATGGCCCTTAATTGCGGAATCTGCCCTGAGGAATATGGCTTTTAATTGCGCAATCTGTAATTTGTTGTATAATTTATTATACTTTGTATTATTTGAAATGGTTTTTATTAATAGAATTTTTTTGAATTATTTCAGTCATCATTTTTTGTGACATATTTTATATTGGAATTCCGTTCATGTTAACGTTAATATTTATTTATCTAGTAGCTTCACAAGGATTTGTGTTAGTCTGCTTCAAATCCTCCGAGTGTATGTTAGACCGACGAAAACGATACAAGTCTTGAGTAACCGATGTTAACGTTAATATTTATTTATCTAGTAGCTTCACAAGGATTTGTGTTAGTCTGCTTCAAATCCTCCGAGTGTATGTTAGACCGACGAAAACGATACAAGTCTTGAGTAACCGATGACTTGGATCAAGAACGGGACAGATAGGTTTATTGGGAGCAGGTCATGTGATTTAAAAAAAAATTATGTAATAATAATTATTATTATTTTTTTCCTTACAAGAATCATCTAGGTCACCGATTTAATGGTCTTGAATGTACATGGATTTTCTAGTCTAATATGAAAAAAAAAATTCAGGTCTAACTATTTCTATTAGAAACTACCAAAAACTATATATATATATATATATATATATATATATATATATATATATATATATATTTTCCTTACAAGTTAAATTATTAGAGTTATTTTTATAACTGCTTTTATAACCTTTGGTTTCAGTAAATCTTTTGTGGTTTGAGATTGATATCGCAATGGTCGTCAAGCTGGTGTGCACTTAGTGGAGTTAAGTCAGCTAACACAAACTCAAGGAAGCCTTGGTACCATAATTGTCAAGCTGGCATGGCACTTGCATGCGCACTCAGTGGAGTAAGTCAAACTACTACTTTTGCCTCAACAAAGCTTGCCTTTGGTTTGAACCTGCTTATCTTAGCTTCTAAAATCCACCAATCCACTGCTCTATATATAATCTAATAGAGGCAAAGGAGAAAAATAATTTACCAATCCACTGCTCTATAAATAATCTATTAGAGGCAAAAGAGAAAAATAATTTATCACTCAATTAATTAAGTCAAATAGCTTTCAACTTTAAGAGGGGTCATATGGTTGGGAGGAGACTGTTGGTCATAGGGGTTTCTCACAATAACCAAATAAATAAATAAAAATGTTTACGGGTGTAACTAAGGATAATTTAAGTATATTTTAAAGAGATTGTCATAAAAAATAATATTACTTTTTATCTAATTTTTATATTTATATTTGTTAATGGAATTAGATATAATTTATAAATCATTTTAATTGAATTGTATTTTTATTTTTTTATTATAATTTAATCCCTATAAAAAGTATCCTAACCTTAATATAGTTGTTAGTTGAAGTTTCATATGTTTATTTAATTTTTATATTTATATTTGTTAATGGAATTAAATATAATTTATAAATCATTTTAATTGAATTGAATTTTTATTTTTTTTCTATTATAATTTAATCCTTATAAGAAGCATCCTAACTTTAGTGTGGTTATTAGTTGAAGTTTCATATGATTCTAAGTAAGTGAGGATAATTTTACTTTTATTATTGAAAAAAAAAACCACTTCCACCAACTTTTTTTTCGATTTTTTAGAAGCACCATCCAAATTAATTTTGAGAAACTCAAATTTTCTACATTTTAATTTTATCCTTGATCAAAGTAGATCTTTTGTTTTAATGCTATTATAGCATATGGCTTTTTTATATATGTTCAAATATTATAACCAAGTTGTTACCATTTTTTTTGCTTGAGACTTCCCATGATAAGCACTATGTCTTTCGACATTTTAGAGGCAATAATATTGTTTAGAACATGGACATCATTTTGAGTTTTTTTTTTTAAATATTCCTTTTAAGCTATAATTTCCAACAAATAATAGCAAGACATATTCTTCATATAATATATAATGTTTTAGATTTGAAATAACTAATCCAACATTTTATCAACTCTTTCATTTTAAAAAAGCAAGCCTAAATAATATAAACAAAGAGACAATGAATAAGTAATGGCCTCTTTCAATTAAAAAAAGTAACCCTAAATAATGCGATCAAAGAGAATGATAAGTAATGGTCTCTTTCAATTTAAAAAAAGTAACCCTAAATAGTGTGAACAATGAGACAACGAATAAGTAATGGTCTCTTTCAAATTTAAAAAGTAAATCCTAAATAGTGCGAACAAAGAGACAATGAACAAGTAATGGTCTAGTTTTTCTAAATCCTTCTCACAGAAGACACATCTGAAAGGTCTTTAAATCCTTCTCAGAAAAGAGACATCCAAAAGGTCTATGATATCCTCTTTTTTGTAAACTCTTTCCTATAAGAATCTTACTTTGAACTGCTAACCCATGAATTGTTGAGGCCTAATAAAGACCCTCTAGTGATCAAATATTCTTCCAAGAAAAAACTATGGAAAAATAAAATTTTAATTGCTCTAAATCCTCATATCCCAAAATGATAAAGTATCTACCATATTTTGAAAGATTTCGAACTAACTCATCCTTTTAAGTAAAAATTGACAACTAAAACTCTTGAAGCATCTTTTGAAGCTTGTTAATTTGTTTGAGTTATTTTCTTTCAACTAAGTTACTAATAGCAAACCAAGATTTGGAGTCATTGCTCATATTAATAAAGTCTTTGATCTTTGGACCTTTACAAGGTAGTCATGCCCAAACCAATGGTTATCATTTTGAGTAAGAGATCAGAGGAAAAGGCTTCAACATCAAACCAAAAGTTTACATAATTTTCTTGATTGATTGACGATCTAATATATTTTTTATCAATCACAAACTATCTGATATGAAGTTCTATGTTGATGATCCTTTGGGTAGGGTTATTTTCCTAAATAATTTCATTGCATAAAGAGAACTTACATATTTTTAAAGTAATATTTTAATCTATATCTTTCCTTAGTCTCCACATAATATTTGCCCAAGCTTTGCCACTAATACCAGACGTATAAGTCTAATTTTACAAGCCTACTCCTCCAATATTATTTTCTTTGAAAAATCTATCTCACTTATAAAGATGAAACCTCTACTCCTCCAATATTCTTTCTTTTGAAAAACATATCTTGCTTATAAAGTGGAAACCTAAATTTTTTCTCACATACTTTCCAAAGAAAATCTTTAAACATCTTATCAATTTATGATTCTATATCTACTGGCAATCTTGAAAGTGGCATCATATAAATATGGATGGATTGCAATCTAGTCGTTATGAATTATAGTTTTCTTGCCATACAAGAGACCCAAAGCTCCTTTTTATTATTTTAGGAAACAAAAGAATACCCAAGTAAGTTCATGGAAATTTCTAAACTCTAAAATATTCACAATAATTTGTTGTAAATCTAGGTAGTGTTAATAAAAAAGATCTTAGATGTAGTATTAACCAATTGGTCAAAAACCTTCTCATAGCATGATAATATTGATTTAAATTCCATGACCTCAATAATTAAGGGATGACCCAAAAGAAGTTTCATAAACAAATTAGAGATGAGATTTGAAGGGACCATTTTTTGCAACTTGAATACCTTTATTTTTTTGACTTGAAAACATATACTATCCATGTCATAGATCAACATTTTTTTTTCTAATGCTATAGGAGCACTCCTATTTGGTGGTGGTGGTGGTTGGTGTAGACACCAAATTTTAGTCATTTGCACTCAAAATTGCACAAATTTACCAAAACTCCCAATTTTCCACAAAACCACCCAAATTCGCTCAAATCCTCCCAAAATTCTAATTTCCTATCTAATTCGTCCAAATATATATATATATATATATATATATATATATATATATATATATATATATATATATATATATATATAAATTTAGCGAAAAAACCCTTACGGGGCCGCCTTGGTCTAAGAGACCACGAACAGGGGGTTCTACACTGTCAAAGTCACCCGAGAGTCGCACCTAACCTTGTCCGCACCAACATTATCAATTGGATTTTGGATAACCAATTCAGATTTTTGGTAGGGTGGAGATTTGAACCTGGGACCTCCCTTGGAGGATTGCCCTCTCCTCTCCAACTCACCTACAACACCTAGGTACGTCAAAATCTTCTTAATTTTTAGCAATTTATTCTTAATTTCCTTCTAATTTTCCTAAATTCTTCTAAATCCCCCCTAAGCTCTTCTAATTTCATTTTAATTTCATCTATTCCTTCTAATTTTCCTAAGTTCCTCTAAGGTTTCCCTAAGTCTTCTAATTTCCCTCTAACCTTTCTATTTTTCCCTAATTTCTAAATTTCTCTAATTTTCCTAATCTTCTCCTACCCCTCTTAATTCTTCTAATCCACCTTTATTCTCTTCTAATCCTTCCCTTCCCACCTAATCCCTCATTAATTTCTCTCCATTCCTCAAAATTCTCCATAATCCACATTACCCATCTAATCCATCCCTAACCATGCCCTAACCTCACCTTGAACCTCCATTCAAATCCCAAGGGGAATGCACAATAATTTAAAATTCAAATCAAATCCCCAAAATCCAAGGTTTTTGTTGGAGATATTACATTATTTGACCCCCTTGCAATATTAGTTTGGTAGTGATTTATATTTTATATGTATGTAGAAATATGAGAAAGAGTGCAAAGTGTCAAGAGAGTATGAAGTGTCACATGATATGTGGCAAAATGAAAGTTGTCTTTATGAGTAGTATGAAAGGTTGCAATTCCCGGATGAAAGAGGAAGAGCAACAATCAAAGTACTGAAAAGTCATGAAAAAAAATATATTGGAGGTAAAGCTCCATGCATTGTAACCAAGTTGTATAATTAATGTAATTTTTTTATATTGTGCATATTTGAATTATATTTTGTGAGATATTGTTGTTCATTGTTATGAGAGATTTTTGATATTGTTAGTAGCATAAATTTATCTCATTCTTGATCTTGGAATTAGTTTGTTGTGAGTTAATCCATTAAGAAAGCTAACAATGGTTTCAGAGCCACGAAGAGTCTAAGTGAATATATTGGGACAATCATCACCATTCGACAGCAAGCCCATAAGATACTGTGAAACCCTTTGAAGGAGAAAGCAGACAACATATTGGGCAGCTTTGGAAGAAGAAGATAGCTGCAAATTTTTGGGGCAAAAGTTGAAGAGTTTCAAGACAGCAAAGTGAAGAAGGAATTACCTACATTCAAAGCTACAAATCTCAACACTTTGGACAGCAAGCTTAGTGAGTAGAAAGGTGAAAAAAAAGTTTGTAAATTAGAGACATAAAAGTTGTTCTATTTCAATCATTAAAAGCTACATATTCAAGTATTTTAAACCAGAAAAAAAAAAAAAAAAATTAGTTGAGTGTCTCCAAGTTAAGAAAGGAAGTATTTTTTTCATTTTAGAACCCACAAAATAAAATAAGAAGAGTTAGAAAGTGCATAAGGAGTTATAAGGAGAAATATATAATAGAGAATAAAAGCATAAGGAGAAAGAATAGTTCAAAAAGAGCATAGCAAGCAAGGGATACAAAGGTAGTTTGAAGAACAGGACAGAATAAGTCACAAGAAGAATAGTGTAGCCATTAGCTAAGCGTAAAGGTCACCTGCACCTGAAACAAAATGTATAGTACGATAGAAGGCAGAAGAAACTTGTCCTAGACTTGCACCTGCATTTGAAAAATGACTATGGCTGATGGAATCTAATAAGCGGTTCCCATAAACCAAGCTTAGAACATCGTTGGGTAGGAGTGCAGAAAAGAGAGTACAATGTAACGACTGCCCTAAAACCTAGTCGAAATAGCTATGTAGAAGTCGAGTCAGAAATGGTTGCTCTACGTCGAGCCAAAACCAGAGGGTTGTAGAGTTTTATTGTATAGGAGAACATTATAGCGCCAAAGAAAAGAACGTTACATCGTCTATTTGATTTGAATATTGAGAGGTGCACACATGAAGAACTGACAACACCAAAGGGGGCAAAAAATTTCTGAGGCAATTTAGAGTAAGTGAGTAACGTCTAAAAAGAATAATAGACCACACATTTCTTAATAGAAGATTGAGACAGAAGCAGCAGTTGTATGGGTTCTACTTGGAAAAGTTGGGCCCCACTTACTTATATATCTGCCTGAAGTAGGTTTGTAAAAATAAATAAAAAGATTACGAATGCCGAATCCAAATCTAAATACAGAACCTGATCTCGACTATGATGATGATGCAGCTCAACTACGCTTCCCTCGCTTTGTTATTGTTCAAAATTTTTTAGGGAGAACGATCATCGGGCACAACAAACAAGTACCATTGAAGAGTACTCTGTGGTTTGTTGAGAATTTGCCATGGCAACTGCAGTCGTCCACCATTGATATATCTGTAGGAGAAATGCATGAACTAAATGCATGTAATAGTGGACCGTTAGCTTAGAAAAATCTACATAGCCTACCTATAGGAGGTACAGTTAGAGAGACATTACTTGACGCGATAGTGCGACATAACGGTGGATGTCGATGATCTGTTGCCAAGAGGAAGTTATTGTAGGCACTTTAGGATACCCTATCACATTTTTGGAACATCAGAAAAGTTGAAACAATTGAGCACCAGCACATGAGATTTGTGTTTTAAGTGAAACATTCAAATAAAATTCAAGATATTGTGAGCGCCAAGCAAATCATCATCAAAACCTACATAAGGTAAATTAATTTTTGATTAATTGTTCAAAGTTTAAGATTTAGTGGAGTGATAAGGGAAATTTGATTTTTTTTAAGTTTTCTAATGTTTTTAAAGTTTAATTTAGAGTGAAAAGGTGATTAATAGTTTAATTAAGGCTTTTAAGATTTTTGGATTAATAAGGAGCAAGTTATTATTTTGTTGTTTTGATACTTAAAATATTTTTGTAAATTGTGGAGAAATAAGTTTTTCAACATTAAATTAGGAATAATATATTTGTCTACAAAATTTCTAAATTTCTTATTTGGGAGTTAAAAGGATTTCAACATCAACATAGGGCATTGAAATTTAGAACTTATTTAATCATATATTTAAACATTAGGGAGATATAAGGTTGTCAACTTCAAAGGAATATGGCAAAGAAAAAGCAAATGAAAAAGAAAACAAATGATCCAAAAATAGAAACTCAAAAACCAAAACTTCATAAGCTATCAAAATTAGTTGAAGAAGAAAACCTATGTCTACAAGAAGAACCAATATACATTGAATAAGACTTGTGTTTTCAATGAAGAATAAAACCTATGTCTACAGGAAGAACCAATATACATTGAAGCCAAAAATGAAAGTTTTGTAATGCCAGAAAATTATCTAGACTCAAAATTTGAGGAAGAAAAATTAACTCCAAAGATGTTTTCACATTACATAATGATATAGGAATTGTAATGTATATGGCATTACTTTCTTGTGAAATCTTAAAAGGTAAGAATAGAAAGCAAGAAGAAATGACAACAAATTTGGAAAATGAAATTGTTGATATTATCATACAAGTAGAACAAGGAGAATTTCAAATGCTTCAAGAGTGTATACAATATATTATTAATGATGCTAATGATTATTGTGAAAATAGTGTTATTGTACCTGTTAGTCTATGGAGAATAATCTACAAAGGGATTATCACTCTTAATGTTTCTAATATGAGAAAACAAGAAAATGTTGAAGAAGTAGAGAACAAATTAGTGATGAAATATATTTCTTGTGATACAAATGACTTAAGGCCTATGATGGTATGTTCATGTTGCAATACTATAGAATAAAAACCATTGATAATTGATGAATGTTATGATACTAGTAATCTTTTTTAAAAGGAAAAAGATGTAAATTATGACTTGTCAAAATAAAAGAAAACATTGTGATGCAAGCAATGATACTAGTGATTTAGAATTCATGAAAAAGATAGAATAAATTGTTACAAAAATAGATGTTATGTGTGATACAAGTGATTTGAATACAGTTCATGATTGTTTAGAAAAATCTTATGCTATCAAGATTGATGAAGGCATGAATTCAAATGATGATAGAAATAGTGATGCTCATAATTGTATTGATATTGATAGAGATCAATCTAATGATTGTATTGGCAATTTTGGAAATCATACCAAGGGAATTGGTTCAAAGTTGATGAAGAAAATGGGATATAAAGATACAGGTTTAGGAAAACATAAACAAGGAATAAAAGAACCAATTGTATCATAAATAAGACCAAAATATAAAGGTCTTGGATATGCAGGTCATACTATTAGTAATGAGCAAGGAACTAATTTTGTGATAGGAAATAGTGACATAAAATCTATGATAGGGATTGATAGAATCATTTGAAATAAAGGACATAATGATCAAAGGAATTTAGTAACAAAAACTAGGTGTAGTCATTGTGCTAGATATGGAAATAAGGTAGAGAGATATTAGAATCTCCATAGTTGTAAAATTTGTGGAGCACACAATCATTCACAAATGTGTTATCTACAAAATAAAAAGAAAGACTACAAAGTAAAAGTGGATTATGGATGGATGAGCATAGATGAATGAGATAAGATGAAAGGAATATTGTATGGTTTCTACAGAAGGAAACCAAGTATAGTTTGCTTACATAAATTTTGAAAGTTGCAAAAGAAAAGTATTACCACCAAATTGAAGGAAAACTAGTGAAGAAAAGGATTATCACCACTAGGTTGAAAAATAACTAGTGTAGATTAAGTTTCAAAATTTTGAAAAAAAATCAATTCAAGAAAAGTACAATATAGATTGAGTTTACCTATTCCAAGAATATATTCGGAATAGAAGGTAATCTATAAGAAATTGAAAAGCAAATTTAGGAGACTTGTGGAAAGAGATCCCATAGCAGATAGAGAGAAAGAAGACCCAAGCATAGCTTGGAAGATGGTTCATAGAGATAGCATCTATAGTGATGATCCTATAGATATGATTATTTTATAGTGGATGACCCAAAGACAATGATTATATAGAGGTGACCCAAAGGCAGAGTTCTAGAGGTAGTGACCCAAAGGCAGAGTTCTAGAGGTAGTGACCCCAAGGCAATGATCCAGTGGAAGTGACCCAGAGGCAGTGATCCAGAGGAAGAACCAATGGCAATGACCCAGAGGTAGATACCCAGAGACAGAGACCTAGAGGTAACTCAAATACATTGATCTATAAGCATACATAGATTATATATCCAGCCATTATAGAGTCAAAGTTAAATATTGAAGAGAAAGAAGAATCAAATATTGAAGAAAAAAAGTCTTCCTACCAAATAATTTAATATGGGGGGTGTTGGAGATATTACATTATTTGACCTATTGCAATATTAGTTTGGTAGATGGTTTATATTTTATAATGTATGTAGCAATATGAGAAATAATACAAAGTGTTAAGAGAGGATGAAGAGTCACATGATATGTGGTAAAATGAAAGTTGTCTTTATGAGTAATATGAAAGGTTGCAATTCCTAGATGAAAGAGGAAGAGCAACAATCAAAGTACTGAAAAGTCATGAAAAAGGATATATTGGAGGTAAAGCTCCATGCATTGTAACCAAGTTGTATCATTAATGTAATATTTGTATATTGTGCATATTTGAGTTATATTCTGTGAGATATTGTTTTTCATTATTATGAGAGATTGTTGATATTGTTTTTTTTTTTGAAAAAATGAAAAACTTGTATTAATACAAAGAGCTGTTACAAACGGGAGAAAGCACATCCCAGCCAAGAGCAAACACCAAGACAACAAGAGCAGAGCATAAAAGTCTGCACAAACCAACAAAGAGCACAAAAGCCAATAGGGCGCGAAAAAGCGACATGTCGCGAAAACGTGACATGTCACGAAATCGCGACAGTCAGCCCCGTCTCGACCGCCGTGGCGCCCCTAGTCGCGAAAATGCGACATGTCACGAAATCGCGACAACCAGAGCCCTCGGCAGCCGACCGCCAAAAAGGTCGCGAAATCGCGATGACACCTCCCTCCGGCGCTCCAGCAACAAAGGTGTCACGAAATCGTGACCAAAAATCCAAAGAGCTCCCGAACTCCAGAAAGGTCGCGAAAGCGCAACAAGATTTCTCCAAATCGCCCATCCAGCATGAGTGTCGCGAAATCGCGACGAATTATCCAGTTGGTGCCCAAGCCGAAGAAGGGTCGCGATATCGCGACAGTTTTTCCAAAAGCCTCTTAAGTGCCAAAAGTGTCACGAAATCGCGACAAGAATTCCTTTCGGCACCCAGCCACAAAAAGTGTCGCAAAATCGTGACCAATTTTCCATTTTGCATCCAGTCGGCAAAAGAGTTGCGATATCGCGATAGGTTTTCCTTATGACGCCAGTTTGCCCAAAGTGTCGCGATATCGCGACAAGTTTTCCTTTTAGCTCCCAAACCTCAAAACTGTCGCGATATCGCGATGAGTTTTTCACATTGCACCCAGTCTTCAAAAGTGTCGTGATATCACGACAAGTTTTCCAGATAGTGCCCGTTCGCCAAAACTGTTGCGATATCGCGACAAGTTTTCCTTGCAACTCCCAAACCTCAAAACTGTCGCGATATCACGACGAGTTTTTCACATTGCACCCAGTCTTCAAAAGTGTCGCGATATCGCGACAAGTTTTCCAGATGGTGCCAGTTCGCCAAAACTGTCGCGATATCGTGACAAGTTTTCCTTGCAACTCCCAAACCTCAAAACTGTTGCGATATCGCGACGAGTTTTTCACATTGCACCCAGTTCGCCAAAACTGTCGCGATATCGCGACAAGTATTCCAGATGGCGCCAGTTCGCCAAACTGTCGCGATATCGCGACGGTTTTTCCTTGCATCCTCCAAATAGCAAAAAGGTCACGAAATCGCGACGAAATATGCACTGTGCTCCAATTCCCAAAAATTGTCGCGGTATCACGACGGTTTTCCTCCTTGCCGACCCTTCGCCAAAAACGTCACGAAATCGCTGCATCTGCCAGCCAGAGGCCGTGTTGGCTCACCAAGTCGCGAAATTGTGACATCTTACCGACGGAGGTCGCGACAGTGCAACAAGTCGCTAAATCATGACAAAAACCAACCTTAGCCATTTTTTTACTCATTGACGCAGGGATCGTTCCAAACCTACCCGAATCACTTCATCAATCAGAGGCATGTTACTGTGCAGCTGCACTCCTACCTCTTTCTCAGCGCCCATCTTTGCAAGAAAGTCAGCCACATTGTTCAAATTTTGTCTCACATAAACCGGGATCACATCATCTAACTCCCTCCATAAATCCTTGATTTGGGAAATCAAAATCCGTAGCCTCCAAGCTTTCGAGGAGAAGTTCCGCATGCAGTCAAGAGCGCCAACCAGAACTTGTGAATCAGATTTAATAATTATCCTCCTATGACCCTGCTTAACAGCCCAAAAAGAAGCGGACTTGATCGCAATGGCTTATGCTTCGTTGTTTGTAGCTCTGCCCAAACCTTACAGTTCCCAGTAGAGCACCGAACCAACATGATCCCGGCAGACAACACCAATACCCGCACTGCCCAGGTTGCCTTTTGCAGCCCCATCCGTATTGATCTTGATCCAGCCTGCTGGGGGAGGTTTCCAACATTCTCTATCTTGTCTCTCTGGACCCTCTACCCCCTCCTCTGAAAGCCCAAGACCAACCTGATTCTCCTCATCAGCATTGATGGCCACATTTTTTGTAACTTTGCTCCAAATGACCTGCCAGACATCGTCTGTCGAGGAGAAAGTTTCTCTAAAGATCCAGGCATTTCTCTCCAGCCAAACTTGCCACCAAATGAAGAGAAAGCCGAGCTCCCATCCAATACGGAGAACTGTAGATTTAAATCTGCCCCTTTTCCATATTTCCCAAATTTTGGCATGATTTAATTCACCATTTGCCTGAAATTTATATTGAGAGAACCAACGCTTCCATATCTGATGCGTAAAAGGGCACTCGAACATCAGGTGATCAGCAGTTTCCTCATGTTTATGACATAGAGCACACTGAGAGGGACCGATGATTCCTCTACTTCTGAGCTTGTCAAAGGTGAGAACTCCATTGTGCATGAGCTGCCAGGTAAAGAAATTCACTTTCGGCCAGCCCTTGGGATGCCAAATCCTTCTCCAATCCTGAATAGAAAATGAATGCGGGGGAGGCGCAGGGAAGGATCTGCTCATAACCATCCTTTACTGAATAGACCCCAAGGCTCCCATAGCCCCAGGCTAATTCATCCTCCTCATCCCTCCCAGTAAGGAACCTTTCAGACAAGATTTTGTTCAAGATGGGTGCCAGCTCTGGAGGGATTGTTATTGGCCACTCCTCCCACCTCTTAAACTTTTTAAATTTATACTCCCCCAATTGGCTGGTGTTAAAATAGCTTTCAATGAGGATCCATCCCTGGGCTTCTATGGCGGACTTGATTGGCTGTAATTCAGGAAACATAGCAATGATGGGTGGGTATCGGTCCCGGGAATCGGTCCGGAAACGAGCCTTATCCCCTCTTCCCACTTTCTAAAAAAGCTGGTCTTTTATGACCTGAGATCCAAGCTTGAGAGTCTGCCACACTAAGGAACCAGTGCCTTCCAGGGGGAAGCGACCCCCTTCAGTAGGGTGGACAGGGCCCAAATATTTGCTGGATAGGAGTCGACTGAATAGGGAGGTTGGCTGGGAAATCCACCTCCAATACAATTTTCCAGCCAAGGCTCTGTTATTAAGCATGGAGCTTCTCAGGCCCAGCCCTCCTTTATCCTTAGGCTGGGTAACTTTATCCCACCCAACCAGAGCCCATTTTTTCTCCCCGTTTGCACCTTCCCATAGAAATCTTCTAGCCATTTTTTCCAGCTCTTTCCAAATGGATTGAGGGGCAGCCAGGATAAATAATTTATAGATTGGCATAGCCTGAATAACTGACTGCAGGAAGGTTAATCTACCCCCATATCTTAACCATTTGTGGGACCAGTGATTCATTCTATCTTTGATACCTTCTATTATATCCTTCCATATATCTAATTTTAGTTTTTTGAAACGCAGGGGAACGCCCAAGTAGACTATTGTAAGAGAAGTCCTTGTGAATCCCAGGATCTCAATAATTCTATCCTGCAGCCTTTGGTCAAGATTGAAAAAGACCACTTTAGACTTCCTGTCATTGAGGACCTGGTTTGAGGCCCTAAGGTAAACATTAAGAGTATCTCTGATTCCTCTGGCTTCCCTGAGACCAGCCACACCAACCAATCCAGTATCGTCCACAAACTGCAAATGGGTCAAGGTTTCCTCCCCAACCTTGACACCAGTTAGTAGGCCTTGTTTCCTTCTCCTCAAGAAGAGTCTGCCTAATCCTTCAGCCATAATGAGGAAAAGATAGGGAGAGCAGGGATCTCCTTGACGAAGGCCACGAGAGGCTCCAAAAGGAAGCGAGGGAAGACACTTGATAAGAACAGAATAAGAAGGTGTAGACACACAACTCATGATCCAATCAATCCAGTCCTGGGAGAAGCTAAAGGCTGCCATAATTTTTGACAAGAAGCTCCACTCCACCCGGTCATAAGCCTTGGACATATCCAATTTAATAAACATTCCTTTATTACCCAATTTTTGCATAGTATGGATAGCCTCCTAGGCAAGAATCACCCCATCCAAGATTTGTCTTCCCTCAACGAAGCCCCCTTGTTCTGGAGAGATGATGTTATGGAGAAGTGGTTTAAGCCGCTCAGCCATTGTCTTGGTGATTATTTTATAAATCACGTTACATAAAGCAATAGGTCTGAAGTCCGAGATCTGAGTTCCCTCCTCCCCTTTTGGAATTAAAGAAATGAAGGTATGATTAATAGCCCTGAGCATTCTTTTATTGATTCTGGATTCCTCTATCACAGCCAAAACATCCTCCCCCAAAGTATCCCAAAAGGCTTGAAAAAACTCAATAGGAAAGCCATCTGGACCAGGAGATTTACCAGTACTCATACCAAAGACCACATTTCTCAGTTCATTTCTCTCAATGGGTCTAAGCATGGCCTGATTTTCTTCTTCAGAGATAATAGCAAGAATGACATTAAGAACTTCAAACTAAGCCTCAGCATCCTATTCCATACTTTCAGTAAAAAGTTTACAAAAGTAATCAATTGAGTGTTGGTGCATATCAGGAAGGGTGTCAAAGGTATGACCATTCTCATCTTTAAGGGTTTCCATATTGTTCAGCTGTCTCCTAGCACAAGCTGATCGGTGAAAAAAATTGGTATTTATGTCCCCTTCTAGTAACCAAGTATTTCTTGCCCTCTGTTTCCAGTATGTCTCTTCTTGGTTATCAATGGCCTCAACCGCTTTACGCAAGGCATCATCTTCAGATTTGAGTTGCTCAGTAATTGTTCCTTCCCTAAAGAGTTTTTGAACCTCCTCCCATCTGGCCATCAAGGGGGCCCTTTGGAGCTGAAAATCTGACTTATTTTCTTTCCTCCATTGTTTCAGTTGAAGTTTAACATAGTGAAGTTGTTTATGAAATTTGAACATTGTTGTCCCAAAAGGAGGACGACCTGCTTCCCACCATTGTGGAATTTTCTAACGAAGATCCTCCTTTTGCAACCAAAAATTCTCAAATTTAAAAGGCCTGTGATGCTGTTCTATCAAAGTCCCTCCCTCCAGCAAAATGGGAGAATGATCAGAAACAGGGCCCTCCAAAATCCGAAACTTAGTATTCCATTTTACAAAAGCTTCCTCGGAGACCGAAACCGATCTAACTTGACCTTCTCGTTGTGTGGTTCCTGCATCTTGTTTGTCCAAGTGAAATAGGATCCAGGGCCTTGAACATCAACTAATTGAAAGGCTTGGACTTGGGCAATCAGAAGCCGGTCCCCAGGATCTAAAATTGGGGAGCCACCTTCCTGGTCACGAGCAGATAACTTTGCATTAAAATCCCCTACAATAATCCAGTCTAGGTATTCTCTAGATGACCTCATATTATGAACAACTTTCCATTGAAGCCTCTGACCATCAAGGTCTTGGGCCCCATAAAAGTTAGTGATTAAGACATGTTCTGTTGTGAAGTTATTTCTGAAGTGAGATGTAAGGACACCCCTCCAAGCTATATGTTCTACTGCAGTCCAGTCCAAAGGATTCCAGAGAGTGACAATCCCCCCTGAAGCTCCTTGGGCAGCCACATCCATATGGCCAGCGCCCCGCCAGATTCTATTAACTATTTTACTCATAATATCTAAAGACATTTTTGTTTCTTGAATAAGCAAAAAGTCTGTTTTACATTTTCCTAAGAGTCTTTGAACAACAGATTGATGGGTTCTACTGTTTAAACCCCTAACATTCCAATATTGTATGATCATTGAAAACCTTAAGAGCAGTAAGAATCAATAGTCCTCATCGATCCTCCATTAATCAGTTTATCCCCTTGAGCTGCAATCAGATCCTTATTTGACTTTCTGCCCGCTCCTTGAGTGTTGCAATTTTTGGATCTCTTTTCTACCTGAGAGATACCCAGGGCTGGCCTTTCTCTATTTTTTCTGCAATTTCCATGCTAACGTCATTAATTACTGGCGGCGCTTGGGAGTGCACTATCAGTGTCCTTGCATTTTTTTGCTGTAATACCTCAGAGGGCACAAACACCTGTTCTAAAATAGGAGGAGATGAAGGAGAGACAAGAGTTTGTAGGTTATGGGTCTCAATATTCCCATCTACAACTTCCATATTCTGATCCTCCTGATCCACTAATGACTTAAAGATTTCATATCTGTTAGTTGGCTTAGATTGAAATTGCTCCTTACCATTTTTCTTCGGCTTTCTCCTTCGCTTGGCCTGTTCAAAGCCATCTTTATGACCCTCATTGCCCTGAGGAGTATTAGATGTTTCTTTAGCAGAAGAAGACTTTTCCTCTCTAGAGCGATTTGGCATACCATTCTGGGCTTCCGTTTTGGAGTTCAAGAGGTTTGGACAAAACCGGGCCAAGTGCCCATGTTTATGGTAGACTCTGCATCTGAAAGGCAGTGCCTCATAGTCTAACTGTTGGATCCAGGATACCTCTGCCAGTTCCAGTTCCACCTCTGCTGGTAGAGGTTGGCTGATGTCCATTTCCACACAGATTCTGGCATAGACACCAGAGATACCTTCTATAGTATCCCTTGAAATGCCCAGGTATCTACCCAGGGAGTTACCTATCATTTCCAAGACCGACTCCCCCCAAAAATCCATTGGCAGAGCGTACAGCCGAATCCAGACCGGGACAGCCATGGGTTCAATGCGGGGATCAAATCCCACTCTCCAGGGTTGGACAAATAACCCTGTCGGGCCGTGGTTTCTCTTCTCTGATTCAAACACTCTGTTTCTATCAGCTAAGGAAGAGAAGCTAACGATGAAATACCCGTTGCTGATAAACCAAAGGGAATACTCACCATGGGGCTCCCAGTTCTGTCTGACCCAAGTGTGCAAGAAATTCGGGGTTGGTCGTATACCCATGAATTTGCAAATCAAATCATGATTAGCTTTGTATAAAATTGTGTCTTCTACCAACTTTGGTTCGATTACAATCTTAGGTCTTGAAGCAGATTGTGGAAGGCAACCATTGACACGATGTGCCGCGAAATCCTTACCAGCATTCTTGAGCATCATATTCAAAGTGTTTCTCTGTGCTTCGCCATTAGATGACGAAGGATTGTCCTTAAGCATTTCAGCATAGGAGCTCTTTCTCCCAGAAAGAGGACTTGGAGGAGACCCCATTGGGCCCTCCAGAAGTGGCACACGATCCGTCAAAACCACAGAAAAAGAACAACACAGAAAACTACCTGAAGGCCTGGATTATCCTACGCTTCGGGAGTCCAAGAACATCGCCTGTCGCCTGCACAGAGAGTTTCCCGCCAAAAACCATATTGTTGATATTGTTAGTAGCATTTATTTATCTCATTTTTTTTATCTTGGAATTAGTTTTTTGTGAGTTAATCCATTAAGAAATCTAACAACAATCCCTCTCTCAATTCCTAGGAAATCTCCTAGAAAGTCCCCCCAAATCCTCCTACATCCTCCCTACACATCCCCATGCAATTTTAATGAATTAAAAATTGGCATGCTCCCCAAGGTCAAAGCCCCCATCCAATCCCACATTAATTCTCCATCCTACCTTGCACTTTCTATCAATTTTTAATTCAACCACATTCTCCCATGTGCCCCTTTTTGGAATTTAAAAATGTCCTCCCATTTCTCTAGGCTCCCCATTCCCCCATGCAATTTATGATGCACATTCCTCCATGAGATTTCTTGGATTTGCATTGGTCTTCTCACATGCCACTTGACCTCCACCTCATGCCTAGTCATCTCCAAGTCATCCCCCTCACCTTGCTCAAAATTTCTATAAATCCCCTTCCATTTCCCTCATTTGATAGGTAAATGAATATACATAATGAAATACCGTTAAAATTTACATAGGATCAAGCATGCACATCATCTATCTTTCAAGTTTGCATATTTCAATTACATTTACATTTCAATTTGCTTATGCTCATTTTGGTTTTGCTTAAACATGTAAACAAGTGCTACTAACAATCTCTTGTTTGCATGTATGCAGATGCACAACACAACTCACTTCAAAGGCTCAACTTCAATGGTGGTCCAAGCACAACTCCAAAACCCACCCTCGTGGAGAAAGTGGAAGCACCATAGTTCATTGTTGTAAAGGGGATCATCCCCTCATTTTGGGTCACTTATGTTGTAAAACACCCTACAAAAGGGTTCACTTGTACTAAAAATATTTTAAATTTAATGTGATTTGTTTGTGATTTATTGCAATGGTGCATTTTTTCTATGTTACAGTTGGTAACTATGGCTTTCTATCTCTAATAACCTTGGTTTTATCCCTAGTTACTTTTGTTGTAGTAACTTTTAAATTTATTATGTAGTAAAGAATTTTTATTGTTATCGTGGTAATTCTAATTTTACCAATAGTAAATTATTTTTACTATAGAATGTTGTAAAGCCTACTTACCATGGTCATTATGTGGTACCTTTAGTCAATACCTTTCTTATGGTACCTATTTTTTGTGTTTAGCGATGTAAGTGCATGGAGAAGAGTGGTCAACATCCCTTGGTGATCTTATGGATAGTTTGTGATTATCCCATCATAATATAATGTATAGTTTACCCTGTGATGGATGGGTCTATGTTTGATACATTATATATATATATATATATATATATATATATATATATATATATATTGAATAGGTTAAAATTTTGGGGGCACATCAGGGGCCACCCTCCCCGTGAATTGAACTTGGATCTCTATTAAGAGAACCCAAGACCTTTTGCCATTATAGTGTCTCTATCAAGATGATGCATAATATTAAATAATTAAGTGGTATAATCTAGTAGATTTGGTATTAATAGTATTCAATAGGTATATTCTACCTTTAGTTCACATGAAATTGCCTTCTTCTTTAGGAAGAGTTGTATCAAGAATTTCAAGGTTATAAAATGTATTGAATAAATTCCTATCTTTTTAGCTCAATCTTCTAAAGATTTCAAGAATTTTATTTAAAAATATAAGAAAGTATACATTTGCAATTGTTTGATATAGAAGGAGCAATGGGTTGAGTGCCTTCCAAAATTTTTGAACAATGTTGCTTTAAGATGGTACAATACACAAGAGGATAAAATTAAGTATTCATATGATCAAGTAAGCGAGTTAATGATCGAGGAGTATAGTCCATGCTAGAAATATTGTGACTTGGTGATTGAGATAATGAAGTTATTTTGGGGAGTAGAGAACATGTGAGATTATCATGCATGGGCATTTGAGTTACAAAGGAATACTGAAGCATAGATCTGTAAGGAAAACTTACTTGTTGACCTATTACCTAGTCTTGATAATATGATCTACAAATATTATATTGTAGGATTGAAGCCAAAAATTAGGTCAAATATTAAATATAGGCATTTATACGCATACTATATTGCAAAGCAATAAGAGAACATTCTCAAGGAGGAACCAATTATTCCAACATTAACTATTCCAATAGCTTCAAGATAAGCTCTACAAACAACAACAACAATAAAAATAATAATTTCATCTCTTCCTACTTCTATAGTTAAAATAGAAGAGTTAATTAAAAAGATAGGATAGCTTGCAATCATTTTTTGCAAGAAAAGGATTGAGAAGCCCAATCTAGGGATAATAGTGAAGATGAATTTGTATAAATAAGTATGTTATAAATGCAAGGGGAAAGGACATTACAAGACAAAATCCCCCAATAAGTGCTTCAAGAACAAAGAATAATGAGAAATGAAAAGTTTTAATTAATTTAGTCAATATTATTTAAGACAATGAAGAAGTTTATATCATGGAAACTAAATGAGATTTAAATAGGAATCCCAATGAAGGAGAAAAAAACTAAAAAGAGGAAAAAAGGGAACAAAGAGTAGAGGAGAAGAAAACTAGGTATTCAAGATTTTCAATTTTAGCAGGCCAAGCACCATACTCAATCATGATGGGCTTGTTAAAGTATACTTCCACCATTACATATGGGCAACTAATGGCATAATAATCAAAATAAATGGAGGGAGTAGAACAATGGGATCAACGCTAGACAAAGGAGGAATATCAAAGTCATTATTGTTGACACAAAGTTTGACCCATGCACTCTATAAGCTAAATGTACCAACCCAAATCTAACCATCCTGGGAGAGAGTTTTTCTTTATTTTTTTCTTTTATACATAGTTATGATTAACAATAGATAAAATAGATAAGATCATACAGGTCCCACCATATTTTGATTTCAAGATGTTGAAGATATCCCTTGTGTCGACAAGAGTGATCACTCTCCCGTAATTTTGTGGGGTTAACCTTGTACACTACCCATACAGCTTAAATAATATCTTTATGTGGTCCCTTCATTTTCTAACACTCTCCATGAATGTAGGATGACTCAACTACAATGTGGAGATTTACCCTTCCTCGGTCCTATGAGAAAAGGAACGCCAATTTCTTTATCAAGATTAGTCCTCCTAAGCCAATACTTAGGTGCATGACCTCTTAGGTGATCATTTCTACCATCTTCACGATGGTTTAATTGGGTGGTTGTCACTTTGCATGAATTTTCTCACATGGATACCCAAGACTGTCAATTTGGTTCCATCACCAAATCCATTTGAAAGGGATCCAACCTCCACGGTTAAATTTTTGTATCCTCTCTCTCTCTCTCTCTCTTAATCAAAACTTTCTTTCCTTAATGCATTAAATTCCCACTATACATAAAAGGAACAAGGCTTCTTAATCAATAACCATATACATAGATGTATTTTACTAATCATCTAAGAATCTTCATAACAAGGACTATTCAATAATATAAAATGCATATATTGTTTCCTTCTCATAACTAGATATTTTATTATTTTCTTTTGATTTAATATTAGCAATAAACCTCTCATTTAATTAAAGAGCACTATCATCTCAATATCTAACTAAAAAAGCAGTATAAACAAGATCAAAAGTTAAAGATATTGAAAACACACTTTATGCATCATATATCCTAGGAAATGCTTGCAGGAAAACCCATCTTCGAAACATCCATTTTATTGCATAAGTATTTCAGCCTCCAATTACAATTATGTAGAGGAATTCCTTTCCCCAACACATCATTTCAAATTAAATGCATAGGATTCCCATAATTCCTATGCCCCCAAATAATATGAATTGTTATTCATATTACAAATACCAATGAGACAACCCCATAATTGTCCCAAATGAATTCCACATTCATTCTTCTAAATATAGATACTTATGAACCCCCATAAGTATATTTAAAAGTATAATAATGGAATCCCCATAAGTTCCAACATACTTATTGGACTCCATGCCCAATATTCAAACATATCTTTCATAAATTAAAAAAAACATTCATAAACCATTTTAAATACATGAATATATTCGATCCATATTATAAATTAAAATAAATGATTTAATTATCAACTAATTATTTTTAATGAAATAATTATAAATCAATGATAATTTAATTAGTAATACAAAAATATTATTTATAATACTTCCTTATAATTAATTATAATTTCCATTTGAGGTTATTGAATCAGTTCTAAAGTAGAATAACATTCTAATTTAGATATTCATACAATAAAAAAAATCATATTATAAAAAGATCCCTTTTTAAAATATAAGCCCATTTTCTTTTAAATAAATTTCCGTAACAATCTTCATTACCTACTAAGATCATTGCCCTAAAACCCTTTCAAGAAAAAGGAGTTCTTTTACCGTATCTTAAAACCTTATTAAGAAAAACACATTGAAACATTGTGGACTAATTTCTAAAAAGTTAAAACAAGGTCCAACTTGTTTAATATTTCTACAAAGTCAAATGTTTTTCCAAGCAAATGATAATCCATCACTTTAAAAGAACTTAGGCATTAAAACTCTGACGCGTGAACACGAATCAGGTCAAATCCAAATTACGTGGCCCCCACTATACTCAATAGGGTGTGAAAGGTCCTTGGAGCTTGCCAGGTGTTAATACTAAAACACTAAAGACATTGCTATAGCTTCAATCAAATAAATTGAAAAGGCTCACTTTCCTCTTTTAAAATTGCATAATTCACAAAGCCCTATGTAAAGAAAAATTAATGATTTGATCTCTTATGTATTACTCGATCCAAAATAATACAACATATACTCCTCGGGTTTTGGATGATTTCTCATTGGTTACGACTGACGAGGCACACATTTACATAGTCATACTCGATCTCCCTTGTCCTATAGCACACGATCAACTGCTGCATGGACCTATCCCATTCAAGGGTTGCATGGCTCATTTGACCTGTTAAAAATAAAAGGTCAGCTTTTGATTTGGTTTGTCAAAGATATATTAAAACCCTATATGTAAATCGTATGCACTGCACACTCAGCTTGCCAACACCCATGTTATAACGAACGTAGAATCTCTGGGTATGCCTCTACTGGCATCCTTTAAATCCAAAACCAGATAAGATAGGCTTCTAATACACTCAATTTTGGGATAACGAGTTCAACCTAGTTTTTAAGGATTTATTTTTAAATTTTTACAGGTTCACTATCATTTATTCATAAAAAAAGGACACTATTTTCAAAACTAACCAAATATTTTGAAAATCAAGTATTGGAGTAGCTTTGATTCAAATCTATTTGATTAATGTAAAAACATTTGATATGCTTGCTCCACCCAGTGTCCCCAAACTCTCTATCTTCCCCTTTTATCTTTTTTCTTCGGGTTCTTAATGTGCAAGGAGAGAGTTTGGTTCACTTTCCAAACTTATTTTTAACCACTTTTATTTTAATTTTAATTTAAACTTAGACCAACAAAGTCCGTTATCAATTGATTTTATTTTTCTTTCCTTTATTATTATTTTAATTTTTTAATGTTCAAAATGAAAGCCCTTGGATACGGAAGCAGAGGCGCACCGGGTGCGATGCAAACAAAAGCATTTGTACCAACGAAACGCTAAGTGCATGAAAAAGGGAAAGCGAAGCATGAATGAAACGAGATGTAAAGCAAAAACAAAGATGCAGCCTCTTTTATTAATTTTGCTTATGATAAGGTTACAATACGTCTCCCCCTCCCCTTTTTAAGGGCTCGAAGTGTTCGATACAATTTTGTTACACCAACGGATGGTGCGCTTCCCTTCGGGATCTTCCGCGTGCCCACATTCGGAATAGGCGGGCCAAACGTCACCGTCGCTTGCGTGAATACGTTCTTGGTTCCTTGCTGCCCCTCTGGTGTCGAGATCCTACGTACAGAGAAACAACAAACGATTAATAGCACATGCGGATGGAAGGAAACATGCAATCCCCAAGGCCTCCGGTTAATGCATACATGAAATAATTAAAACAATGATCAAAACTTATCAGAACGGAATGAAATTTAAACAGAAGCATGTAAACACCATCAGGGACACATTGCAAAAAGAACAGTCAAGAAATCTGCTGTATATTTCTAATCGCTCCGGGGTGGGACGATCAGGACTGTCATAAAACGCCTGAAAGCAACCTCCCAAATTTCCCATGCAGAGGCCTCCAAAACACCTACAAACTTGGGGTTAGGCAAAATAGGGCATTTTGAGATGACCCATAAGGTCGGATTTGGCTGATTCTGCCCCGATCACCCTGTATCCGAAGGTGCTCCCTGTATGTTAGTAAAAGCGTAAAACAATGAAAACATAGTCAAAACAAGTCAGAATGCTTTGAAATTTGAACTGCAGCATATATGAAACACACAAAACATGATGCAAAATAAACAGTGAAGAAATATGATGTAGATTTCTAATCGCTTTGGGGTGGGGCGATTAGGACTGCAATAGTGCGGGGGATGCCCGCCGTTTGGGGCTTGGTTTTGACACCAATCCACTTGGGATGGGTCCAAAACCTCCTAGGGGGTTGTGTCAAAAAATTGGGTGTGGGATTGTGGCCAATTGTTTGGGTTTTGGGTCCGGATTGTGCTCCTAATGTTCACCCGATAACCTCCCTTCCAAAAGAGAGATCAAGGATGTAGGAAGCACAATGAGGGTGAGGGTATAATTCGATAGCACTCTGTTGCTCCAAATGCTCCTGCTCTGTCCTCCTTTTGGGGTGAAAATACTCACCATTTTATAGACCTGAAGGTCTGCTTTGAATGTGCATGCAGGGGCGCCACTTGGCCATCATGCCTTATCAGGGGGGAGGAGATTCCTCCCTGATTAAGGGCTCCATGACTGCCTCTTTGAGCTTTGAAATGCTCACTCGCACTCCCATGCATTGAAGGTGGAGTTGAGTGGCGTATCTGGGCTGCCATTTGCCAAGGTTTAACTTTTTACCCATCAAACCTGCTATTCGCCCCACCTTGGAGTGATTGCTACTAATCGTCCCCGGGTGGGGCGAATAGCATTTTAATCGTCCCAAGGTGGAACGAGTAAGGAGCAGGGTGCTTGAAAGGTACCAAATTGACCTCTGACCTTCCAAAACTACTTTGGGAGTGGTTAGGACCACTGTTTAACCTTTGGAGGCTGCCCTAGGGGCTATGTATGCCAATTTGGTCAGTGCTTGTGGCCACATGATCAGATTAGTGTTGTTTTGGTGTCTACAGATACCCTTTTTTGGGATGCACTGTGCGTGGTGCAGTGTTGAGCAAAAATAGATAACCAAAGCACTTAATGATTAGGTTTTCTCAATACCCTAACCAAAATTTTATGCCCTAAGTATAAAAAGGATATGCATTCTTGAATCCTTGCTTCTGACGAGCTAAGGAGCTTAATTCAAGTGTTAACCTTTTTCGGTGAGGTGTTACTTGATCTTGGACATTGTTCAGTCATGAATAGGCAAAGGGCTCAACCTTTTATTTGTGGGAACCTTAAGTTCATGATTCTAGAATGCCAAGTGTTTGATCAGCTTGTGATTATTGCTTGTTTGCTGCTCCAAGTAGGAGCGTGATTGTCTTTATCAATGATTATTTGAATGCATGCCATTTCCTTGATTGGGTGTGTATTTGTTGATTAGTGACTAAGTGTGAATACCCCCTCAAGCGACGAATCGATGAGGGAATGATCGACATGAGAAAAGCGATGAGTCGCTTGACCCAAGATGAATTTTTAAAGGTGCCTTCAGTTGTTTTTCGTTGAATGCTTATGCAGTTTCCCAACAATCGGACCTATTTTTGGTGGGTTTTAACCCTTTTTGTGACGCTTATTGGGGCTGAAATTATCAAAAATTTGTCCTCTCGTGGAGTGGTCCAACTATGGTAGCCTTATTAAAGAGTAGGATATTGATAATTTGTGGCCCCGACGTCAGTTTTGTATGCCAAGAATGTCAGGCGCAAAGGCACCTTTGTTCGACAGTTTTATTATTGTTTTTGGGTGGGTTTTGACCCTTTTTATGACGCCTTTTGGGGATGAAATTGTCAAAAATCCGTCCTCCCGTGGAGCGGTCCGGCTATGGTAGCCTTCTTAGGGAGTAGGATATTGATAAATTTTGACCCCAACGTCATTTTTTGATGCTATGAATCACAGGCGCAAAGGTGCCTTTGTTCGGCAGTTTTATTACTATTTTTGGTGCATTTTGGATGCAGTTTTGGTTGTTTTTTATTTTCTTGCTCTGTAATCATCCCAGGGTGGGATGAATACCAGTTTTGTACGTAGTGATAAAATCACTATTTATTTATATATATATATATATATATATATATATATATATATATATATATATATATTTTTTTGAGCAAGGGATTGGAATTTTGAGTGATGAGAATCACTATTTCTTGTGCTTTTTGATGTATGCACTGTGTGGGTTTTGATGTCAAATTTTGGAGTTTGTACATTGACTTTTTGCAAATTTTTTTTTGGATATTTGCAAATTTTTGAGAATTTGGGATGCTTTGGGAATTGGGTAGGGAAGATGCTTGTCCTTTTGCCAACTCTCAGCACTCTTGGGGTCGTTTGCATAGGGGGATGAGCGAGATAACCTTTTCACTGTATGGTATCCTAGATCGCTTGCGTGTTTCATCTTTCATTCACACAACTTGGGAATTTTTTATGTGTTTTAACTTGTGTTGGGATGCGACGTAACAAGGTGTGATCCAAGTAAAACTCTACCTTTGTAAAATTCTGTCTGACTTTGTAGGGTTTTTGGCTAGAAATCTAAAGAAGCTGAATGACGAAAGCCTGGGATACATTAGAAGACAACTGATTATGATATGGTGAAAAATGTGGATGGTGTTTATTTTTGCTAGACTATTTACAAAGTGGAAAAATGCAGAAAATGATGGAATTGCTGAGTAATTACAGTCTATGGTGCATTTGACCTGTATGACCAACAAATATGCAATGTATGTTTGCGATGCCTAATGCAACTTATTGTTTTTTTGATTTTTTGATGGAGTTTGTGTTTTGATTTCTAAGAGTATGCATGGAAGTGAGATGCATTTTTTTTTGTTATTTTTGATTATTTTATTGTTTTTGAAAATTCGTTATGGTTGGTTTATCCCGAGTGGATGCAGTCCAAGTGATTCTTTCGTATCCTTGGAGGTTTGGACCAAAGGGATTATAGATACCTTTGGGGCATTTTGGGTGACCAAGCGGTTGTGGGAACCCTTGGGGCTTTTGGTTTGACCAAAGGGTTTATAGATACCTTTGGGGCGTTTTGGGGTGACCAAGCGATTGCGAGAATCCTTGGAGCTTTTAGTTTGACCAAAGGGTTTATAGATACCTTTGGGGCGTTTTGGGGTGACCAAGCGATTGCAAGAATCCTTGGAGCTTTTGGTTTGACCAAAGGGATTATGGGTACCTTTGGGGCATTTTGGGGTTGACCAAGCGATTATGGGAATCCTTGGAGCTTTTGGTTTGACCAAAGGTATTATGGGTACCTTTGGAGCATTTTTGGGGTTGACCAAGCGGTTGTGGGAATCCTTGGAGCTTTTTGGGGTGGGGCATGGCTCTTTTAAATGTGGAATGGCCTCAACTGACTGATGTTCAAGGGTTCTAGTTCCTTGATTTTGTCAAGAGAGGCTAGCCGGTATGTTCTAGGTCCTAATTTACTATCAATGACATAAGGACCTAACCAATTTTCCATGAACTTTTCCCTTAAATGGGGTGGCAAGTTAGAATTTTGTTGGTTCTCTTTTAAGACCAAGTCACCAACCTGAAAGTCCCTAAGGTGAACTTTCATGTTGTATGATTTCTTAAGTCGCTCTTGGTAGATACGCAAATGCTCGAGAGCATTGACGCGTCGTTTGTCGAGCAACGTAATATAGTCTAATCGGGCCTGTCGTGCAGTGTCATCATCGATGAACTCTTGCATTGATATGCGCAGGGAAGGTATTTCCAAATCGAGATGCATGACTGCCTTGCAGCCATACACAAACGAAAATGGAGTTGCCCCAGTGGGCGTCCGAATGCTAGTGCGATAAGCCCACAGAGCAAGCAGGATTTGAATGTGCCAACCCTTATGACTATTTGTGACTATCTTTTTAAGGATGACAACTAGCATTTTTTTTATCGCCTCTGCTTGCCCATTTGCCTGTGGATAATAAGGTGTCAAAAAACTATGCTGGATTTTGTACTTTGTGGTCAAAGCACACACGTCTTTGTTCTTAAACGATGTCCCATTATCCGAGATGATCTTGGATGGAATACCAAAACGACATATGATGTTATGTAGAACAAACTCCGCAATGTGGGGTCCAATCGTAGAGGTAAGCGTAATTGCTTCCACCCACTTGGTGAAGTACTCTGTGGTTATTATGATAAACGTGTGACGACCTAACGACGCAGGGGAGATCTTTTTGATGAGATCTAAGCCCCACTGTGAAAATACCCAAGCCAATTGGATCGACTGCAAGGCCTGAGAAGGTACGTGTGTCAAATTAGCATGGTGTTGACATTTCACGCACTTCCTTACATACGTGCAACAATCTCGCTCTAAATATGGCCAATAATAGCCCATGTGTAGAATGCACTTTGCGATGGCCATACCGCTGAAGTGGCCACCGCATGTACCATCGTGCGCTTGGGTGATCGCCCAAGTGGACTCCAGCTGGTCCAAGCAACAGAGGAGGATCCCTTCATAGCTTCGATGGTACAAAATGTCTCCTAGTAAGACATGTTTTTCTGCTTTCTGTTTGAATGATATTTTCACGACGTGCGATAATCCAAGTGGGAGGCTACCTAACTTGAGATAGTCTCTTATGGGTGTGTACCAATCCTGCTGATCAAAAACCTCGATGGTATGAACGACCAATCTCTTTTGAATTTCATCCCTAGCAAAATCTGAGCGGGAAAGAACTTGTAAGAATAGCGTTGTGTTGCTATTAAGAGGGGTCAAGGAGAACAAGGACCCCCAGTTGGCATGATTCAGGCTATCGTGGATTCGAGAGAACCTATCCTGAGATGGTTCAATCTGGATCAGGTGGATTCCTGGCATAAGGTCAGAGCTTGCACGCTCCATTGCGAATTATGATAATGTTTTGACTTAAACGGTTGTCATCTCACCAGAAGGGTCTTTCGGTATTAGTGACCCCAAGGAGGCCATAGTGTTCGCAAAATGATTCGATGATCGAGGGAGTGCCTCGATGTCGTACCATTCAAGATTTTCTAGGAATTTATCCACAAGGGCTTTGTAGGCCTACAGAACTGGGCATTTACATTGGAATACCCCTTTCACTTGGTTGACAATTAACAGTTAATCACCAAATATGTTCAAGCATTTGATTTTCATGGTGATGGTTGTCTGAAGACCTATGAGCAAGGCTTCGTATTCGGCATTGTTATTGGTGCACGAGAAATCAAGTTTAAATGATAGAGGCATTGGAGACCCTTGCGGTGTGAAGAATATGATTCCCATGCCACCCCCTTGCTCACATTTAGAACCATCAAAAAATAGGGTTATGTCGGCCTGTGACTCAGGATCATCAGAATCTGGTGATTTTGAGACATGGAAGACCCCATCATTGGGCAGATCTACGGTCAGAGGCTGATCGTCTTCGAGAGGAGCCTCTGCTAGTTGATCGGCGATGACTTGACCTTTGATGGACTTATGTCCAATGAATTTGATGTCAAACTTCATTGACAACATGATCCATTTCATCGTGCGACTACTATGATAAGTATGACTCATCATGTATCGCAATGGATTCTCCTTAGACACAACATACATCATATTTATCGACAATAACTTTTTGGTGGCAAATACCACTGCTAAGCATAGCTTCTCGACGTATGCATAGTTAAGTTCATAACTGACCAGGGTGCGGCTAAGATAATAATTAGCCTATTCTTTATGTAGTTCATTTTTTTGGGCTAGCATGGCACTCAGTGCCACCTCAGTAGCTGAGATGTATAAATAGAACGACACTCCTGGTCTAGGTGGTGCCAATACTGGCGATGAAGCCAAGTATTGTTTAATGTCATCGAAGGTTGACTAGCACTCATTATTCCAGTGAAATGCAACCCCCTTGTGTAATAATTTATTCATGGGTCGGCACTTGTCAGATAACTGCTCTATGAAGCGCTTGATCGACGTGACATTACCCTGCAAGCTTCTGAGATGCTTGATGGTGGTTGGGGGAAGCATTTCAAGGATTGCCTTGACTTTATTTGGATCTACTTCGATGCCTCATTTTTAGACTATGAAACCCAAGAGTTTTCCAGATGTGACGCCAAATACGCACTTCTTGGGGTTTAGCCTAACTTTGTGTTCAATGAGGTGATCAAGGATCTTGCACAAGTCATCGAGATGATCTGGGCGCAAAAGAGATTTGGCCAACAAATCATCCATATAATCTTCCAAAGTTTTATGCATGTGATCATGGAAGATGTATGTCATAGTGTGTTGGTAGGTGGCGCCAGCATTTTTAAGGCCAAAGGGCATGACCTTATAACAAAATGTCCCCCAAGGCGTCATGAACACCATTTTGAGTTGATTATCGGGATTGATATGAATATAGTTGTATCCCGAGAAACCATCCATGAGGGAAAGCATTTCATGGCCTGCTATAGCGTCTACCAATGCATCGATGCTAGGCAAGGGGAAATCATCCTTGGGACTCGATTTGTTTAGATCTCAAAAATCGGTGCATATACGAATCCTCCCGTTAGGATTTTTGATGGGCACCATGTTGGACAACCATGGTGGGTAATCCACGTAGATGACAAACTGTGCATCCAACAACTTTTGCAGCTCGTATTTGACCATTAAGGCCACTGTTGGGTGCATCTTACGTAGTTTTTGCTTGACTGGCTTGACTGTCGGATCAAGCATTAGATTATGCGTGACTAGTCATGGGTCTAGCCCTGACATGTCTTTGTAGGACCATGCAAAAACCTCCTTCTTCTCTTTGAGAAGGGCAACGTAATTGGCTTGCTCTTCGGGGGATAGACTTACCCCCAGCTTGATGATTTACAGATTCATTGGATCAGAGCTGATGTCTACGTCAGTAGTCTCTTTGACTGACATGTGGAACCCATCCTCCAACTGGTGTGGAGTTAGGATTAGGTGGACATCATTTACTAATTTAGATCTATGTTTGGAACGTCGGATTCCTCTCTAGCATGGAAGATATCCTAAGTTGGTCCTAGGGTGAAATGAAGCATCTCATCCCAAGGCCAGTACTCTGATGGGGATGGTGGCGAGTTAGTGCGATCCTAGTCTATGGCATCTAGGTTTAGATACAATGGTCGTGCTGGATCGATTGGATTGCCGATGCGGGTGGTTAAGTCAATGGAGATCATGTTGATGAAGTGAATTTGGTCTCCATTACCGCATGGGTGGTGACTCGGACATCCTTTTTGATCTTTGTCCTCACAAATGGATCGGCCCTATGTGCGGATAAAAGGATAGGGTCTGCCCTTGGCACTGATGGCTCTATAGGGTCTCTGGGTGGAAGGTACTCTTTGTATGCCTGAAGTGGCAAATGTAGCACTTGGTCCAATTGTGCCTGGTTCAAATACCTACTATGCCTTGGCCCCATGTTTAGCTATTCAAACATGTCATCAATGTCCATGGGGTATTGTTGCTACCGCATATGGTTGAGATATGCCATCTCAATCTCATATTCATAATCGCTATCGGAGATCCATAGGCCTTCATTGGCTTCGACAACTGTTTACGGCATGTGAGGCTCGTTCTGCTCGAGCAAGTTAATTTTGTCCCATCGGGGTTGTTCCGTTCTCTGCAGGAGGACCTGATTCTCTTGGGGTGGCAATCGCTCGATTGGAGCATCAAAGGGGAACATTGCCACAAAGTTATCCTGATAGTCATCTATGGGCGTCACTTATGAGTGATTGCTATCGGACTCGAAAGGGTCCCAAGGTGCTACCTCATACTCTGACTCGTCTTCTGAAGATCCTTCTTGGCCTTGTCTATATCCCTCTTGGAGGCAAGTTCTTGAACTTTCCCATTTCTCAATCAAAGGGGAGGAGTTGTTGAGGCCCACAAGGTTGGTTGTTAGCAATGGGAGATAATCCCCCAATGTGTATGTTGTGTTAGGATTGGCATATGAATCTTATGCCAACCCATCCTTGTTGCCTAGCCCTAGGCCTTGCATGTTCTCTATCAAGATGTCAACGGGCAAAGGGTGGTTGAACCCTACTCCTAATTTATCATATGGCATTTGATATCTTGGTTGACAAAGAACATGCACCCCTTGTTCATATCTGCCCAATCCATATCCGTACCAATTACATTGGCCAAGGTACTTCAAAGCGAAGTCCGGATTGGACAGATAGTTGATGTTCTCAGCAAAGGGCTCTTCATCCTCTTCCTCTTGCAGGTAAGGTTCAATACCGTTGTCGAGGCCCCCATATACAAAATTTGTCTGATTTGGCGGGTAGCCTAGAGGGACAATAGTGCCGATGGGGAGTTGAGGTCTCCCCATGTCCTGCATGGATTCAAGTGTGGGTGTTGCTACAATGTTATGCACTAGGTACTCCCCCAAGACCATATTGGCCATCTCAATGGTGATCATTAGAAATGGAGGGGGAGGGAATGGGAGTTCTTCTTGAGTCCACTCCATGTTGGGTGAACAAGGCATCTCGAATTCCATTCGACTGGGCACCTCTTCGGTAGATATGGTTGAGACCAATGGTGGTATCTCTTCCAGGGGCTTCTTCTCGTTGTCCTTAGGTGTGCCTATCGTAGGTGGTGTCGTTGGTGAAGGACCAGACGATGAATATGGGCCCAGTTGGTGATTTGAGGGACTTAACATCGGGGATGTATGTGGAATCGGACCCTGTTTGGACGGATTCAATTGAAAGTCCAAATGTGTCGATGGGAGGGTCAACTGTGGCATCAGTTGCACCACATTGCAATACTTGAAGGGCTCTAATTCTGTCGGGACTACATGCACTTGCCCTTCGTATGTGTACTTTAGGCATTGATGGGCTATCTAAGGGACACACTTCATGTCCCTGATCCAAGGCCGACCCAGTAAAATATTGTAGGCCATCTCACCTTCCAGGATGTGGCACAACGTAGGAATAGTATTTTGTCCCACTTGGATGGGCAGGATAATTGTGCCAACCATCGATTATATCGCGTCATTGAATGCTCGAAGAGTATAGGTGGAGGCCACAATGTGAGATTCTGGAAACTTGAGGTGTTTCAATGCCGCTGTTGTGATTATATTGCTAGACGAGCCAGTGTCCACCAACACCCTCTTAAATGGAATCCCGTTGACCCGCGCAATGACGTGCAGGGGTGGATTCGCCATATCACCAGTCACCGATTTTAGTTCGTCTTCTCTAAAGGTGATGACTGGTTTTGTACATTGTTTTACATGTCTCACAAAGTTTTTGAAAGAGTTTGCTTCATGGGGTTGTATCTCGATGGCTTTGAGTATCTCCATTAGAGCCTCCCGATGGGGCGGTGATTGTTGGATGAGCTCATAGATGGAGAGCCTAGCCGATGTGGTCCTTAAAATTTGGGTAAGTTTAGTTCGAATCATGGCCACTGGTCTAGGCGAAGGAGGTTGCGTAGGGTGTTGTTGAGGTTGTGACATTGATGGAACCTCTCCTGTAGCTGCAGCGGGGGCAGCTATGCTTGGGTACCTCCTGTTTCGTGTCACTATGCTTATCATCCCTACATACCCCTGCATGGGGCAGTTTTGTGTCACCTCATTGAATTGTAGAGTCTTTGCCTGCGCATCATGGGCAGGCAGGAGGTCTTTGAAGACCTCCATCTGTTGGTTGCTTGGTGCTATGGGATTATCCACCACTAGCGTTTTGTTGTCTATTAGGTCTTGCACTAAGCTTTTGAACTTCCAACATGCGTAAAGGTCATGTCCTTTCTACCGGTGAAACCTACAGTACAAGTCTTCCCTATATCCCTTGGGTTTTGGTGCGTTGGGGTCTATAGGTTGACTTTCTGGCAGGTTTATCAAGTTTGTCGCGGACAAACGGTCAAACAAGGAGTCTTTGGACTCTATGAAGGGTGTGAATTATCGCCTAGGGCGACGCTGCTGACTTTGCTCTTGCCTATGATTTTCCTTCTCATAGCTGTCAAGAGGAAATGCCTGATAATTAGCCTTTGGGGGCTGTGTCGTCGGTGCAAGCTTTGGTATGTTTATGGCAACCTAATTGACCGCGACGGGTTTCGATTGCGTGGACCCAGTTTTGGAGTTTTTGGGCCACTTTTTCTTGCTTGGCTTGAAAATCTCGCCATCCTGTATCTTGATCTCCTCAATTATTCTGGCTTGCACCAGGGCTTCCTCGAGAGTGGCATATTGCTGCAGCTACAATAGCATAGAGATCGATCTTAGGCAGCTCTTTGAGAACATTTGGGTCAGGTCGACCATAGGAGGGAGGTAGGGAAGCCTTGAAAGCAACTTCCTCCAATGATTTCCATAAGCTGCCATGGTCTCTTCATCATACTACCTGAGACTAGCTATATCGCTTAATGATGCCTTATTCTTGGTGTTGAAGGTGAAATGTTCGAGGAACGCGTCCACTAGCTGGTCCAGGTTACTGATGCTATGCTTCGACAACTGGGTGAACCAATCCAAGGCAGGGCCTGCGAACATGGTTATAAATGTTCTTAGAAGCAAAGCATCGTTGTCCTGAATGCCAAAGCATTGAATCAGGAATCTTGACACGTGCTCTTGGGCATCCTCATCCCTTCTAAAAATTGCCAACTGAGGCATTTTGAAGTGTTTAGGGTATGGGGGTGTCGGCACTGAAGGATGCACAAGGTGACTACGAAGCTGGCGTAAAGTGGGTTTTTGGGGCCCAAAAGTCTTGGTCTCCACAGACTCTAAGTGCTCTAGCAGCGCTTTGTATGCATCAAAATATTTGATCTCTTCCTCCTTGGTTTATTCCCATTGTGAATTGCGGGGAACTTGAGGCCTATGGAGGGGTAGCCGGATAGCGTCCCCCCTACCTTGGTAGGGCATTTTAGCTTGCTCTTCTTCTTGCTCGAATTCCTCATAGGCTTCTTGAGGAGTTCCTGTGCATGACCTATAAACATGGGTGGGTGCCTGAGGAGGGTGCCCATCATTGGTTCTGGGAGTGGCTTCTCGCTCAGGTCTAGGAGGTCTTGGAGGTAACGCTTGATAAGGTCATGGAGACCTATCTCATACCAAGGGGTTATGCCTCTCATAAAGCTCTGTCTTATGTGTGTGAGGGGTTGGAATCCTCTCATGCATAGTGTTCTAGAGAAACTCATCTGTCTGACACTGAATGCACTCTTTACTAAGACGGTACAAGTGCTCTAACTATTATTGATCTTGCTCAAGCTACATGATTTGCGCTTTGCGGGCGGTATGTTTAGAAACTGCCAAGTCGATTTGTTCTGTCGTCGTCAGTCTAGGAGGCCTATATGCCTCCCCTACATATCTACCTTGGTCGTTGTGATCTGAGATCTCTATAGGTCACTTCCCTCTGTCAAGGTTAGCAGCATTCACCCGAGGCTCTGGCCTCAGTAGGTGATCCTGATAAATAGCAGGTGCGAAGGCGCATTGCTCCCATGCTGTGTATTGCTCTTGAGGAATATAGTGGTTTTCCTCATGCTTCATTTCATATATGTGAAAGGGACGGGTAGAGTTGGCTCGCCCTGTCTGAAAAGCCTTACGCTTTGGATTTGGCCTATTGTTCCTGACAACAATGAGGGGTAGAGGAGGGATGATATAATCATGTGGCCCCTCCTTATGGACCTTATGCTGTTCTAACACTTCATTGCATGGTGGCCACTCATAATGAGTGTCTAAGGGGGCCTTCCTATGTATGTACTCCTCCTGAAAGGGTCTGTGCTGAATGGGAGTGCCCCTCAAAGGGATGCCTCTATAGTCCTATTCCGTCATGATATGATGTGTACTATTTTGTGGGTCAGGCCTCCAAGGTGGTATGACCAAGTCCTTGGGGTTATAACGGAGGCGACTTGTGCCCCCTTGTACACTTTCTGCAGCTTCTGCCCGTGATTGGGCTTGGCTACGGGTGTACACCATGGTGGCAATTTTATAAGGGATACATATGCTTTTATCTTCTTTACGATTTTTTATGCTACACTAAACAAAAAGGGGTCACACAAACAAAGAAGTGATTATCTCATTTACAGATTAAATGTGTGCCCTAAATCTGGTTCAGTGTGTTTTGATTTTTGTTTTGAAAGCCTTGTAAAGAAAATTTTGTTGTACATGCAATATGAGGGCTCTTATGTCTCCCAAAATGGTCGCCCCTTCAATATACCACTTCCAGGCCATTATATCAAACCTCTCAATATACCCGTCCTTACGTGAGGGAAACTATTGGTACGTGAGAGCAGAACAATATGTGGAACATAGGCGGTACGAAATGAGAATCGCTCTGTTTTTGAAACCTATCATAGAAGATTTATACTCATGTGCTGGGAATCACCACAGCTACACTTGGTCAGCTTTCATCAGGATTTACATCTAGCAACAATCGCGATCGGGGTTATGTATGCAAAATTCAAGCCAAGGTGGTGATGAAATCCACCGTTGGTCTTGATCAAGTGTTGGGGTTTTATGACCAACTCATTTATGTTTATATTATCACGTGGTGTGTGTGGTTATTTTTACTTGCGCAAAGAAAGAAAACATGCAGCAAACTTCTCTATGCAAGCAAAGAAAGCAAAAAAATCACAAAAATAGAGACAGAAAATTACAGAGGATGTCCAGAAAACCTACCTCTTCTCTGCCCAACCCGGATGCCCTTGAGTTTCTGCTCAGATAATGCACAGATAGCTAATCATCCTGGGGTGGTACGAATAGTATATCTGTATTCATCATAGGATGAGACGAATGCATATTCGTCCCTGGGTGAAATGAATACCAGCTCTGTATTCGTCATAGGGTGGCACGAGCAGCAGTCCAACGCCTGAAGGATTAACACCTGCAAGCAAAAAACACAAAATTTTGATCAGAAACTTGATCCTAAAATCAGGGTACAGGGTCCCACCGTGATCTCCACTGAAAGCACTTGGATACGGAAGCACAGGTGCACCGGGTGTGATGCAAACAAAAGCAGTTGTACTAACGAAACGCTAAGTGCATGACAAAGGGAAAGCGAAGCATGAATGAAACGAGATGTAAAGTAAAAACAAAGATGCAGCCTATTTTATTAATTTTTATTATTATCAGGTTACAATACGTCTCCCCCTCACCTTTTCAAGGGCTCAGAGCGTATGATACAATTTTGTTACACCAACGGATGGTGCGCTTCCCTTCGGGATCTTCCGCGTGCCCACATTCGGAATGGGTGGGCCAAACATTGTCGTCGCTTGCATGAATACATTATTGGTTCCTTTCCGCCCCTTCAATGTCGAGATCTTGCATACAGAGAAACAACAAACTATTAATAGCACATGCGGATGGAAGGAAACATGCAATCCCCAAGGCCTCCGGTTAATGCATACATGAAATAATTAAAATAGTGATCAAAACTTATCAGAACGAAATGAAATTTAAAAAAAAGCATGTAAACACCATCAGGGAAACATTGCAAAAAGAACAGTCGAGAAATCTTCTGTATATTTCTAATCACTCCGGGGTGGGATGATTAGGACTGTCATAAAATGCCCGAAAGTGACCTCCCAAATTTCCCATCTAGAGGCCTCCAAAACACCTACAAACTTAGGGTTAGGCAAAATGGGGCATTTTGAGACGACCCAGAAGGTCGGATTTGGATGATTCTGCCCTAATCGCCCTGTATCTGAAGGCACTCCTTGTATGTTAGTAAAAGCGTAAAACAATGAAAACATAGTCAAAACAAGTCAGAATGCTTTGAAATTTGAACTACAAAATATATGAAACACACAAAACATGATGCAAAATAAATAGTGAATAAATATGCTTTAAATTTCTAATCGCTCCGGGGTGGGGCGATTAGGACTGCAACAGTACGGAGGGCGCCCGGGGGCAGGACGCTCGCCATTTGGGGCTTGGTTTTGACACCAATCCACTTGGGATGGGTCCAAAACCTCCTAGGGGGTTGTTTTGGAAAATTGGGTGTGGGATTATGGCCAATTTTTTGGGTTTTGGGTCCGAATTGCGCTCTTAATGTTCACCCGATAACCTCCCTTCCAAAAGAGAGATCAGGGATGTAGGAAGCACAATGAGGGTGAGGGTATAATTTAGCAGCACTCCATTGCTCCAAATGCTCCTACTCTATCCTCATTTTGGGGTGAGAAGACTCACCATTTTATAGACCTGAAGGTCTGCTTTGAATGTGCATGTAGGGGCGCCACTTGGCCATCATGCCTTGTCAGGGGGGAGGAGATTCCTCCCTAATTAAGGGCTCCATGACTGCCTCTTTGAGCTTTGAAATGATAACTCGCACTCCCATGCATTGAATGTGGAGTTGAGTGGCAGATGTGGGCTGCCATTTGTCAAGGTTTAACATTTTTCTCGTCAAACTTGCTATTCGCCCCACCCTAGAGCGATTGCTGCTAATCGTCCTGGGGTGAGGCGAATAGCATTTTAATCATCCTAGGGTGGAACGAGTAAGGAGCAAGGTGCTTGAAAGGTGCCAAATTGACCTCTGACCTTCCAAAACTACTTTGGGAGTGGTTAGGACCACTGTTTAACCTTTGGGGGCTGCCCTAGGGGCTATGTATGCCAATTCGGTCAGTGCTTGTGGCCACATGATCAGATTGGTGTTGTTTTGGTGTCTACACAAAACATTAGTATTATTATATTTTATTAATAGATCCCTTTATTACAAAAAATTAATAGGTGAGATATATTAATATAATTTCATAATAAATTTAATATTGCAAGAAGGCTCATAAATTATTAGTAATTCCTTCCTACTATTAATTATTTATAAGCAAACATCAAATATTCTATGTTACTTTCTATCCATCTAAAGTAAATCAAACCGCAAGAATAAAACCAGACGATAAATTCCATGGAGACATGCAATAAGTAAATTGTGATGATTAATTCATCATTTTCCCTACTCCTCCTAGCTAGTACGTGAAAGGTATTTTTATGATAACTTCATGATTATCAACTTTTATAATGGATGGATTTTTTAGATGGTGAAGACCATAATTAATCTCAAGCACATAAATGCAAGAATGATATCACAAAATACAAAGGCATGAATTAAGTCTAAATGCGGATATCATGTGTCAGTTAGCTTTGACCATCTTAGACATCATTTTCTTTTCTTTTCCATAAAACACCTCATTCATGGTGGTTAATCCTTTGTCCACCCACGAGGATCCCTAATCCTATAATCATGCAAATCCATTAGAAGCATCATATTCTTAAATAAAACAAATATTTATAAAAACTAATCATCATTTAGCCATTTAATCTATCATTAAAATAGCATATCAATTCATAAGTCCATCATATGAATAATTTCACCAAGGGAGGGTCATGACATACTTACCCCCTTAGACTAAATATAGTCCTGTGTGTTTCATAAATGTCTTGCATAATTTTTTAGAATTATATTTCATTTTCAAACAAATACGAAAAATATCAGTCCTATTAGACCTTGCATTGTTCTAGAATTTGGTTCCTCATAATTTTGGAATGGAACTCCAGAATCTTCATGGGCTTCACCTTAATCATTGAGAGATCAACTATCTATAAATTAGAAATATTCCATACATGGTTAGGATCAACAATATATATTCTACACAGAGATACGTGGAAAGTTTTGTGGATATTTAACAAGTTGGGTGGGAAGACAAGAAGATAGGCTACAAAACCTATCTTCTCAATTATCTCAAAGGGCTCAATATATATGGGATCCAACTTAGTAGACTTGATGGTGCTTTTCATGGGTTTTACTATTAAGAATACTCTATCTCCCACAAAGAATTCTCTTGATGATATCTTGAGATCGACATAGCTTTTTTGGTGATAGATGACTTCCTTAAGCCTTTGTTTTATCATCCTAAGTTATTCCTCCATCTCTTGAATCATGTTCAGTCTGATGATAATCTGATCCTCTGTATTATCCCAATACAGGGGAATTCAGAATCTCCTTCCATACAGGGCTTCAAATAGAGCCATATCCAAGGAAGCATGATGTCCATTATTGTATACAAATTCCACTAGATGCAAAAAGTCATCCCACCAAGACTTCTGGTCAATACAATACATTCAAAGCATATCTTTCAAGACCTGGTTTACCCTTTCTGTTTGACCATTTATTTTCAAATTGTATGCAAAACTTATGTTTAGCTTTGTGTCAATTACACAAAGAAGATATTGTCAGAATGCGGATGTAAATATAGAATCTCTATCTGAGATAATCACTTCAGGAAACCCATGTAACATGAATATCTCTTTTGCAAATTTGTTAGCCACCATTAGAGCATCATCTTTTGTTCTCCCTGGTATAAAGTGTGCAACCTTGGTTAACTTGTTGACCACTACCAATATTGTATCATGTTGGTACCTATTCTTAGGTAGTCCCACAATAAATTCAAAGGATATAACTTGCCACTTTTGCTCAGGTATATCATATGGGTATAAATATCCTATCAAATATCGATGTGCAACTTTCACTATTTTGATATTCCATCCATCTCACCACAAGATCAGTGATATCCTTCTTCATGTCAATCTAATAGAAGGTCTTTTTTATATTATCCCTCATATTAAACCCTCCAAGATAAGTAGAGCAAGGAGATCTATGCACATCTTGCATGATCAAAATACTTAAATCACCAAGTTTTGGTAAATATTTGAAGCACAAAAACCCATATTTTAAGTTGAAATCCTTGTTTTCTTTGGGATATCTTGCAATCCTTGTTTATATATTATTTTAAGATTAATCCTATGTTTACATCTTCCTGACTTGGTCCATCAAGTCTATATGACTATGGATCAATGCAATTATATGCCTTCACATGCTTAAGGTATCAACAACCTTATTTTCCTTGCCTTTGATGTAATCTATACCAAATACATACTCAACTAGGAACTTGATACATCTTCAATATGTTGCAGATATCCCCTGACTTGATAAGAGTGATCACTCTCCCATAATATATTAGGGTTAACCTTATACACTATCCATACAGCTTAAAGCATACCTTTATGTGGTCCCTCCATTTCCTAACACTCTTCGTGAATGTAGGATGTCTCAACCACAATGTGGAGATTTGCCCTTCTTCGATCCTATGAGAAAAGGAACATCAATTCCTTTATCAAGCTCAGTCCTCCTAAGCCTGAAGGATTAACACCTGCAAGAAAAAAACACAAAATTTTGATCAGAAACTTGATCCCAAAATCATGGTACATGGTCCCACCATGATCGCCACTGAAATCACTTGGATACGGAAGCACAGGTGCACCGGGTGCGATGCAAACAAAAGCAGTTGTATTAACGAAACACTAAGTGCATGAAAAAGGGAAAGCGAAGCATGAATGAAACAAGATGTAAAGAAAAAACAAAGGTGCAACCTATTTTATTAATTTTGCTTATGATCAGGTTACAATACGTCTCCCCCTCCCCTTTTCAAGGGCTCGAAGTGTTCGATACAATTTTGTTACACCAACGGATGGTGCGCTTCCCTTCGGGATCTTCCGCGTGCCCACATTCGAAATGGGCGGGCCAAACGTCATCGTCACTTGCATGAATACATTATTGGTTCCTTGTTGCCCCTCTTATGTCGAGATACTACATATATAGAAACAACAAACGATTAATAGCACATGCGGATGGAAGGAAACATGCAATCCCCAAGGCCTCCGGTTAATGCATACATGAAATAATTAAAATAGTGATCAAAAATTATCAAAACAAAATGAAATTTAAAAAGAAGCATGTAAATACCATCAGGGAAAAATTGCAAAAATAATAGTCGAGAAATCTGCTGTAGATTTCTAATCGCTCCGGGGTGGGACGATTAGGACTGTCATAAAATGCCCGAAAGTGACCTCCAATATGTCCAATCCAGAGGCCTACAAAACACCTAAAAACTTGGGGTTTGGAAAAATGGGGTATTTTGAGACAACCCAGAAGGTTGGATTTGGTTGATTCTGCTCCGATCGCCCTGTATCCGAAGGCACTCCCTGTATGTTAGTAAAAGCGTAAAACAATGAAAACATAGTCAAAACAAGTCATAATGCTTTGAAATTTGAACTGCATCATATATGAAACACAAAAAATATGATGCAAAAGAAATAGTTAATAAATCTGCTATAGATTTCTAATCACTCCGGGGTGGGGCGATTAGGACTGCAACAGTGCGGGGGGCGCCCGGTGGCAGGACGCCCACCTTTCAGGGCTTGGTTTTAACACCAATCCACTTGGTATGGGTCAAAAACCTCCTAGGGGATTGTGTTGGCAAACTGGGTGTGGTATTCTGGCCAATTGTTTAGGTTTTGGGTCTGGATTACGCTCTTAATGTTCACCCGATAACCTCCCTTCCAAAAGAGAGATCAAGGATGTAGGAAGCACAATGAGGGTGAGGGTATAATTCAACAGCACTCCGTTGCTCCAAATGGTCCTAATCTGTCCTCATTTTGGGGTGAGAAGACTCACCATTTTATAGACCTGAAGGTCTTCTTTGAATGTGCATGCAGGGGCGCCACTTGGCCATCATGCCTTGTCAGGGGGGAGGATATTCCTCCCTGATTAAGGGCTCCATGACTGCCTCTATGACTGCCTATTTGAGCTTTGAAATGCTCACTCACACTCCCATGCATTGAATGTGGAGTTGAGTGGCGGATTTGGGTTGCCATTTGTCAAGGTTTGACTTTTTGCTCGTCAAACCTGCTATTCGCCCCACCCTGGAGTGATTGCTGCTAATCGTCCCGGGGTGGGGCGAATAGCATTTTAATCATCCTAGGGTGGAACGAGTAAGGAGCAGGGGTGCTTGAAAGGTGCCAAATTGACCTCTGACCTTCCAAAACTACTTTGGGAGTGGTTAGGACCACTGTTTAACCTCTGGGGGCTGCCCTAGGGGCTATGTATGCCAATTCGGTCAGTGCTTGTGGCCACATGATCAGATTGGTGTTGTTTTGGTGTCTACACAAAACATTAGTATTATTATATTTTATTAATATATCCCTTTATTACAAAATATTAATAGGTGAGATATATTAATATAATTTCATAATAAATTTAATATTGCAAGAAGGCTCATAAATTATTAGTAATTCCTTCCTACTATTAATTATTTATAGACAAATATCAAATATTCTATGTTACTTTCTATGCATCTAAAATAAATCAAACCGTAAGAAGAAAACCAGACAATAAATTCCATGGAGACATATGCAATAAGTAAATTGTGATAATTAACTCATCATTTTCCCTACTCCTCCTAGCCAGTACGTGAAAGGTATTTTTATGATAACTTCATGATTATCAACTTTTATAATGGATGGATTGTTTAGATGGTGAAGACCATCATTAATCTCAAGCACATAAATGCAATAATGATATCCCAAAATGAAAAGGCATGAATTAAGTCTAAATGTGGATATCATGTGTCAGTTAGCTTTGACCATCTTAGACATCATTTTATTTTCTTTTCCACAAAACACCTCATTCATGGTGGTTAATCCTTTTTCCACCCATGAGGATACCTAATCCTATAATCATGCAAATCCATTAGAAGCATCATATTCTTAAATAAAATAAATATTTATAACAACTAATCATCATTTAGCCATTTAATCTATCATTAAAATAGCATATCAATTCATAAGTCCATCATATGAATAATTTCACCAAGGGAGGGTCATGACATACTTACCCCCTTAGACTAAATATAGTCCTGTGTGTTTCACAAATGTCTTGCATATTTTTTTAGAATTATATTTCATTTTCAAACAAATACGAAAAATATCAGTCCTATTAGACCTTGCATTGTTCTAGAATTTGGTTCCTCATAATTTTGGAATGGAACTCCAGAATCTTCATGGGCTTCACCTCAATAATTTAGGGATCAACTATCTATAAATTAGAAATATTCCATATATGGTTAGGATCAACAATATATATTCTACGCAGAGATACATGGAAAGTGTTGTGGATATTTAACAAGTTGGGTGGGAAGACAAGACGATAGGCTACAGAACCTATCTTCTCAATTATATCAAAGGGATCAATATATCTAGGATCCAACTTAGTAGACTTGATGGTACTTTTCATGGGTTTTACTATTAAGAATACTCTATCTCCCACAAAGAATTCTCTTGATGATATCTTGAGATCGGCATAGGTTTTTTTGGTGATAGATGACTTCCTTAAGCCTTTGTTTTATCATCCTAAGTTATTCCTCCATCTCTTGAATCATGTTCATTCTGATGATAATCTGATCCTCTGGATTATCCCAAGACAGGGGAATTCAGAATCTCCTTCCATACAGGGCTTCAAATAGAGCCATATCCAAGGAAGCATGATGTCCATTATTGTATACAAATTCCACTAGATGCAAAAAGTCTTCCCACCAAGACTTCTGGTCAATACAATACATTCAAAGCATATCTTTCAAGACCTGGTTTACCCTTTCTGTTTGACCAACTATTTTCAAATTGTATGCAAAACTTATGTTTAGCTTTGTGTCAATTGCACAAAGAAGATATTGTCAGAATGCGGATGTAAATCTAGAATCTCTATATGAGATAATCACTTCAGGAAACCCATGTAACATGAATATCTCTTTGGCAAATTTGTTAGCCACCATAAGAGCATCATCTTTTGTTCTCCCTGGTATAAAGTGTGCAACCTTGGTCAACTTGTTGACCACTACCAATATTGTATCATGTTGGTACCTATTCCTAGGTAGTCCCACAATAAATTCAATGGATATAACTTACCACTTTTGCTCAGGTATATCTTATGGGTATAAATATCCTATCAAATATCGATGCGCAACTTTCACTATTTTGATATTCCATCCATCTCACCACAAGATCAGTGATATCCTTCTTCATGTCAATCTAATAGAAGGTATTTTTTATATTATCCCTCATCTTAAACCCTCCAAGATAAGTAGAGCAAGGAGATCTATGCGCCTCTTGCATGATCAAAATACTTAAATCACCAAGTTTTGGTATATCTTTGAAGCACAAAAGCCCATATTTTAAGTTGAAATCCTTGTTTTCTTTGGGATATCTTGCAATCCTTGTTTATATATTTTTTTAAGATTAATCCTATGTTTACATCTTCCTGACTTGGTCCATCAAGTCTATATGACTATGGATCAATGAAATTATATGCCTTCACATGCTTAAGGTATCAACAACCTTATTTTCCTTGCCTTTGATGTACTCTATACCAAAGTCATACTCAACTAGGAACTTGATACATCTTCAATATGTTGCAGATATCCCCTGACTTGATAAGAGTGATCAATCTCCCATAATATATTAGGGTTAACCTTATACACTATCCATACAACTTAAAGCATACCTTTAAGTGGTCCCTCCATTTCCTAACACTCTTCGTGAATGTAGGATGTCTCAACCACAATGTGGAGATTTTCCCTTCTTCGATCCTATGAGAAAAGGAACATCAATTCCTTTATCAAGCTCAGTCCTCCTAAGCCAGTACTTAGGCACATGACCTCTTAGGTTCTCATTTCTACCATCTTCACGATGGTTTAAATGGGTGGTTGTAACTCCACATGACTTTTCTCACATGGATACCTAAGACTATCATTCTAGTTCCATCACCAAATTCATTTGCAAGGGATCCAACCTCCATGGTTAGAAGAGAGGATTCAGGCTATTCCACCTAAATATTTTCCAAAGATTTCTTTTACCTTAGGTCTGCTTTGAAGGTCCATTAATAAAATATCTCTTGCAAATTATTGCAGGCATTTTTAAACCATAATACCTTTGGGTTTCTCTCTCTCTCTGTCCTTTGCTATCACATTTATCATTTTAGAAAATTATATGTATACCATTAAATCTATCTTCTACTTAATCAAGGTATATACATAAACTATAAATGTACATGCCATAATGAAAGTAGTATAACAACGATAAGCACTAAATCAAAACTTTATTTCCTTAATGCATTAAATTCCCACTATACATAAAAGGAACAAAGATTCTTAATCCATAACCATATACATAGATGTATTTTACTAATCATCTAAGAATATTCATAACCAGGACTATTCAATAATATAAAATGCATATATTGTTTCCTTCTCATAACTAGATATTTTCTTCTTTTCTTTTGATTTAATATTAGCAATAAGCCTCTCATTTAATTAAATAGAACCATAATATCAATAACTAACTAAAAAATCAATATAAGCAATATCAAAAGTTGAAGATATTCGAAATACATGTTACGCATCATATATCCTTAAACCCTTGTGGGAAAATCTAGCTTCGAAACATCCATTTTATTGCATAAGTATTTTAGTCTCCAATTACAACTATGTAGAGGAATTCCTTTCCCCAACACATAATTTCAAATTAAATGCATAGAAGTCCCATAATTCCTATGTCCCCAAATAATATGAATTGTTATTCATATTACAAAGACCAATGAGGGAACCACATAATTCTCTCAAATGAATTTTACATTCATTATTCTAAATATAAATACTTATGAACCCCCATAAGTATCTTTACAAGTATAAGTATAATAATGCAACCCCCATAAGTTTCAACATATTTATTGGACTCCATACCCAATCTTCGAAGATATCTTTCATAAATTAAAAGAACATTCATAAACCATTTAAAATACATGAATATATTTGATCCATATTATCACTTAAAATCAATGATTTAGTTATCAACCAATTATTTCTAATGAAATAATTATAAATCAATGAATGTTTAATTAGTAATACAAAATTCTTATTTTGTATACTTCCCTATAATTTAATTGTAATTTACATTTGAGGTTATTGAATCCGTTCTAAATTAGAATAACATTCTAACTTAGATTTTTATACAATAAAAAAATCATATTATAAAAAATCCCCTTTTTAAAATATAAGCCCATTTTCTTTTAAATAAATTTCCTTAACAATATTCATTACCTACTAAGATCATTGCCCTAAAACCCTTTCAAGACAAAGGAGTTCTTTTAACGTATCTTAAACCCTTGTTAAGAAAAATACATTGAAACATTGTGGGCTAATTTCTAAAAAGGTAAAACAAGGTCCAACTTGTTTAATATTTCAACAAAGTCAAATATTTTTCCAAGCAAATGATAATCCATCACTTTAAAATAACTTAGGCATTAAAACTCTGAAGGGTGAACAAGAATTTGGTCAAATCCAAAGTACGTGGCCCCCACTATACTCAATAGGACGCGAAAAGTCTTTGAAGGTTGCCAGGTGTTAATACTAAAACACTAAAGACATTGCTATAGCTTCAATCAAATAAATTGAAAAGGCTCACATCCCTCTTTTAAACTTGCATAATGCACAAAGCCCTACGTAAAGAAAAATTAAACATTCGATCTTTTATGTATTACTCGATCCAAAATAATACAACATATACTCCTCGGCTTTTTATTTGGATTTTCAAAGATACATTAAAACCCTATATGTAAATCGTGTGCACTACACACTCATCCTACCAACACCCATGTTACAACGAACGTACAATCAGTTTGGGAGTAACGGATTCAACCTAGTTTTTAAGGATTCATTTTTAAATTTTTACAAGCTCACTATCATTTATTCATTAAAAAAAAAAAAAAAAACACTATTTTTAAAACTAACCAAATGTTCTGAAAATCAAATATTGGAGTACCTTTGATTCAAATCTATTTGATTGGTACAAAAACCTTTGATATGCTTGCTCCACACAGTGTCCCCAAACTTGCTATCTTCTATTCTTGGAAAAAGTCCCCTTTTCTCTTTTTCTTTTGGGTTCTTAATGTGCAAGGAGAGAGTTTGGTTCACTTTTTGAACTTCTTTGTAACCACTTTTCTTTTAATTTCAATTTTAACTTAAACCAACAAAGTCAATTAACAATTGCTTTTATTTTTTTTTCCTTTATTATTTTTTTAATTTTCTAATGTTCAAAACATTAGTATTATTATTTCTTATCAATAGATCCTTTTATTAAAGGACATTAATAGGTGAGATCTATTAATATAATTTCATAAGCAATTTAATATTGCAAGAAGGCTCATAAATTATTAGTAATTCCTTCCTACTATTAATTATTTATAGGTAAATATCAAATATTCTACGTTACTTTGTATTCATCTAAAGTAATTCAAATTGCAAGAAGAAAACCAAATGATAAATGCCATGGAGACATGCAATAATTAAATTACGATGGTTAACTTGTTGTTGTTCTCTACTTCTCCTATCCAATACACGGAAGGTATTTTTACGATAACTTCATGACTATCAACTTTCATAATGGATGGATTGTTTAGATGGTGAAGACCATCATTAATCTCAAGCACATAAATGCAATAATGATATCCCAAAATGAAAAGGCATGAATTAAGTCTAAATGTGGATATCATGTGTCAGTTAGCTTTGACCATCTTAGCCATCATTTCCTTTTCTCTTCCGTGGAACACCTCATTCGTGGTGGTTAGTCCTTTACCCACCCACGAGGATCACTAATCCTACAATCATGCAAATCCATTAGCATCATCATTTTTTTAATTAAAACAAATATTTATAACAAATAATAATCATTTTTCCATTTAATCTATCATTAAAATAACATATCAATTCATAATTCCATCATATGAATAAGTTCACCAAGGGAGGGTCATGATATACTTACCCCCTCGGACTAAACATAGTCCTATGTGTTTCACCAATGTCCTGCATTTTTTTTTAGAATTACATTTAATTTTCAAACAAATACGAAAAATGTCTTTGCATATCAATCACTTTCTCCCAAGTGGCATTCTTTTCAAAATATCGATCCCATTAGACCTTGCATTGTTCTAGAGTATGGTTCCTCATCATTTTGGAATAGAACTCCAGAATGTTCATGGGCATCACATCAATCACCAAGGGGTTAGCTATATACAAATTAGAAACATTCCATACATGGTTAGGATCGGCAATATATCTTGTAATCAGAGATACATGGAAAGTGTTATGGATCTTTAATAAGTTGGGTGGAAAGGCAAGATGATAGGCTATAGGACCTATCTTATCAATGATCTCAAAGGGCTCAATATATCTGGGATCCAACTTAGTAGACTTGATGGTTCTTTTCATGGGCTTTACTCTTAAGAATACTCTATATTCCATAGAGAATTCTCTGGGTGATCTCTTGAGATCGACATAGCTCTTTTGGTGATCGATAGCTTCCTTAAGCCTTTTCCTGATCATCCTAAGTTTTTCCTCCATATCTTAAACCGTATCTTGTCTTATGATAATTTGATCCTTCAAATTATCCCAAGATAGGGGAGTTCTGCATCTTCCACCATACATGGCTTCAAATGGGGCCATACCTAAGGAAGCATGATGTCCATTATTTTATGCAAATTCCAACAGATGTAAAAAGTCTTCCCACCAAGACTTTTGGTCTATGCAATACATTCATAGCATGTCTTCCAAGACTTGGTTTACCCTTTCTGTTTCACTATCTTTTTCAAATGGTATGCATAACTTGTGTTCAACTTTGTGCCAATTGCACAATGAAGAGCTTTCCAGAATGCGAATGTAAATCTAGAATATCTAAGTAAGATAATCACTTCAATACACCCATGTAACTTTAATATCTCTTTGGAAAATTTGTTAGCCATCATAAGAGCATCATATTTCGTGCTTTCTGGTATAAAGTATGCAACCTTGGTCAACTTGTCGACCACTACCAAGATTGTATCATGTTGGTACCTATTCTTGGATAGTCCCATAATAAAATCCATGGATATAACCTACCACTTTTGCATAGGTATATCATATAGGTATAAATATCCTACCAAATATTGATGCTCAATTTTCACTTTTTGATATTCTATGCATATCACCACAAAATAGATGATATTGTTCTTATCAATCCAATAGAAGTTCTTTTTAATATTCTCCCTCATCTTAGCCCATCTAGGATGAGTAGAGTAGGGAGATATATGCACCTCTTGCATGATTAAACTATTTAAATCATAAATTTTTGGTATGACAACTCTATCTTTGAAGCACAAAAGCTCATATTTTAAGTTGGGATCCTTGTTTTATTCAGTATTTATTGCCATATTTGTTCTCATGTCATTGCAAAACTAATCCTATGTTTACTTATTCTTGACTTGGTCCATCAAGTTTATATGACTACGGGTCAGTGCAGCTAAATGCCTTCATTTGCTTAAGGTATCAACAACCTTGTTTTCCTTACCTTTGATATACTCTATACCAAATTCATACTCAACTAGAAACTTGATCCGTCTTCTTTACTTAGCATTGAGCATAGGTTGACTGAAGATGTAATTAAAACTTTGATGGTCAGTTCATAGTTCAAAAGGTTTCCCTAGCAGATAGTGTTGCCACATATTGAGTGCATGCACAATTGTTGCTAGCTCCAAATTATGTGTGGCATAATTCACCTCATGCTTCTTAAGTTTTTTTAATTTGTATGCAACTACCATTTTAACTTGGGATAGCACCCCTTCTAACCTTTCCAGTGATGGATACGTACAAACTGGATAGTTCCCCTATGGATCCAAAATATTCAGTATAGGCACAGTAGTCAATTTGAAGAGACAAAAATGCAACACCAAATAACAATATATATATATAAATTGAACTCAAATAACAATATTGCATAATGAATTATTTTTATTAATGGAGGGAGCTACAAAAATCCATCGTTACAATAAGAATCCTTGAATTCTTTGATACAAATTTTACAATGGCTAGGGTTTTTCGAAACCCTAGCAAGCAACGCTAGTGGTGTCTCAAAAAGTGTCTCTGCTCCCAACAGAGGTGAGTGGGCTTTTGATTATCCAATATTGGGCCACTCCAGCTTAAGCAGCTATCCAATGCTAATGTAATACTTCTAGATCCACACATTATAAAATAGCAATTAGGTTAGTAGCAACTTTGAGGGCTCCACAATGTGAGGCCCTCAGAAAGTAGTATAAAAACCCTAGCAATGCAATGTAAATAAATGAATAGAACTTGAAAGTGCATAAAATGAAATAACAAATGAAATATTTACCTTGCTTATATGTCGTTCTCTAATCTGATGTAGTTTGTTGTAGTGGATTGGTGTGGTGATGCCCTAGTGTCACCCAGAGGCTAGGGGAAATTTAGAACTATGGAGTAAAACACCCATGGGTGCTCGATGGCTACAAGAAACACCCGTGGGTATTCGGTAATTATGGAGGGCACCCAAAGGTGCTTGGCGATGGAGAAGGAAGCACACAAAGGCACTCAAGAATGACAAGAAGCGCTCAAATGTGTTCGATGGTTGAGTAGGATGTTTGTATAAGCAGATTTGGTTGAGCAAGAGGGGTGATGATGGATGCAGGGGCTGTGTCAAGTAAGGATGGAAGACAAGAGTGCTATGATGCTCTAGGGAACTTAGTGGTAAACACTTCATGAAATTACTTAGGGGTTAAGCCATAAAAATGACTCCTACTTATAATCTCACTTAGGCCACATAATGACATAAATTGTGCGATTAAGATTAAAATGTGATAGATAGTGGATATTAAATCTGGGGTGTGGCATGGATTGATATGCATGAATGGATAGGATTAAGTGAAATCGAATGGCTGGGACTAATTCACTTATATAAATATATATAAAATATAATATATAGAATTTATTTATTTATTTTATTTATTATTATTATTTTTTATCTAAGACGTTGATGGCGGGAGTGGGAGCAGGAGCAGGAGCAAGAGCAAGTACGGACACAGGACTAGGGACAGGCTTAGAGAATGGTGCAGGTTTCTGGGCAAGATCGGGGTCAGGCACGTCAGGCCCGATCTCGGGCCAACAGGACCCTCGATAGGCCCAGAGGATGGCTCTATGCTTGATCTGATTGGCGGCCAGGGCGAGGACGACATCTTGGGCCCTGGCCCCCAGGCCAGCCTCGATGCGAGCATAGGCCTAGGGAAAAAGCCCCCTGATCCTGGACAGGGCTCTGTCTCAGGAGGGAACAAACCCTCCTATCAATAGATCTTGGCGAGCACTAGGGCCCCTTCCCGGGCCCTGGGGTTAGGGCTTTCCCTCGAGGGCACCTACATTTCTATTCAGGAGGAGGTCTACGCCTCCTTGGTAGCTGGTTCCTTTGCCTCCCTGGTAGGGAAATTCCTGGGAGGGTACCCAGACATGGAAACCATCCGTGGATGGGCAGCTACCAAATGGAAGGTGTCTGGGCATATTCAGCTGGTTGCCTTGACCAAGGGTTTCTTCATCATCAAGCTAAATAACAGTGAGTATGTTGAAAAAATCCTGTCAGGCGGGCCCTGGTTTCTGGGGCGCAAAAGCCTCTTCCTCAGGTGTTATGGAGCTGACTTCCACCCCAGCACCCAAAGCATTAATTTCGCCCCAGTCTAGGTTCGTATCCCAAACCTTCCCTTTGACCTGTGGCATGAAGACGTCCTTAGACTCATTGCTCAGTCGGTCAGGGACCTGGTGGCCTTCGACCCTGCTACCAAGGTAGGATCCCATATGTTGCATGCTAGATTTTGTGTCAATGCCAATCTCAAATCTGAACTCCCCTCTTTAGTGACCATCTCGTCTGGGTCCTTCTTGTGGCACCAGCCATTGATCTACGAAAACAAACCTGCCTTCTACCCCACCTGCTACACTCAAGGCCACCTCATCCTCCAATTCTCGATTTCCAAAAATGCTGATGGCCCTATCCCCAAACTCACTTCCTGATCAGATCAGGCCCCGTCTCGAGGGCCCCCTCGCAACGGTCACAGATCCCAGGCCTAGACCAGCAAGGAGGCTCCCCCTCCTGCCCCAAAGGACTCTCATGTGGAACCCAATCTGGAGGACGGTCTCCCCTAGGTTTCCCCTTTCGCTGCTCCCTCCCCTGGGTTGTATTTTGAGGCCTCGATCCTAGGTTCTCCCTCCCTGCCCACTTTGAATCCCGCCCCATAGGCCCTTGCCTATGCCCCCCTCCAGGCATGCGATCTACCTGGGCTCCTTTCCCCGTCAGATCCCACCTCTGTTGGGGCCCCCTTCTCCCCCCCACTCCCGATATCCCCCCCTTGACCCCCTCGCCCCTCTTGGTGATCCCTGCTAGGCTTTCTCCCTTGGAGTGCGAATCTGAGAGGTCAGATGAAGAGATCAAAGCTAGTTCTCCATCTAGGCCCGATGAAGTCAGCCCCAAGATGACCTGGAGCAGGACTTTTATCACAGACTTTGGCAACAAAATCAAAATATGGCGGCCCACCCTAGGCAACCAACGAACAAGGTTTACTGAAGATGACATAGCCAATGGCTCCCAGATAACTCTCTCTGACGTTAGCACAAGCTTCTCCAAGACAGACGCCATCCGACCCAAACCCCCCTCTCATGCCGGGAAGGGGGGCAAGTGACCCCACAAGGGTGTCAAATGAAGCTCATCACCTGGAATATCAGGGGGCTAAATGGGGACCCTAAGAAAAGGATCCTTGACCAATTTTGCAGGGATCACCGCCCATCCTTCCTCCTTCTTCAGGAGACCAAAATAGATGATGCTGCTGCCCGACGTGTAGCCCAAGCTACCTGGCGCAATTGCGAGTCCCTGTCTACCCTGACGACTGGCTCAGTCAAGGGTTTTTTGTGCATGTGGAACCCCCGGTATTTTAAGGGAAGACTCATATCTTCGTCTCCTAGAATAATCAACATTCTGGTCCATTGCATGAAGTCAAGGTGCTTGTGGATTTTGTCCAACGTCTACGCTCCTAACAACCCCGTCGAGAAAGTAGCCTTATGGAAGGAGATTAGCTTGATGAGATAAGCCTTTGCCCCCCTGCCCTAGATCCTGGTTGGGGACTTCAACAACCCCTTGTTCCTTTCTGATAAAAGTGGGGGCTCAGCGGTTTAGGGCAAGAGCATGGAGGACTTTGAAGCCTTTATCGCCCTCAATGAGCTCATGGACGCCAATATGGAAGGAGTCAGGTTCACTTGGTCCAATAGAAGAGCGGGATCAAATCATATACAGGTCAGACTAGATAGAGTTTTCTTGTCCAAGGAAGCCCTTCCCATGTTTGTCGATGCCACCCTGTTGGCCCTCCCCAAAATCGGGTCTGATCATAGCCCCCTCCTCCTCAAAATCGACCATCGCCCCTCCCCCAAGAGGTCTTTCCAGTTCGAGTCCATGTGGCTACATCACCCTGACTTCCAAGCCCAGGTAGGCCATTGGTGAGCTCCCCCAGTCCCTGGACGCCCCGTTGAACAAGTTTTTCATAAGCTGAGACGCCTCAAAGAGCAACTCAAGGTTTGGAATAAGGAGGTGTTTGGTAATATCTTTGAAAACAAAGAGATTCTTAAAGATAAGCTCGAAGACCTCGAGTCCAGCTTTCAAGCAGGCTCCCAAGACTCGAGGCTCAGGGAAGAGGAACGCCTTGCTCTTAGTGAGTATCACAACATTCTGGCCAGGGAAGAAACCTTGTCGAGGCAGAAGTTGAGAGCCCTGTGGCTCCAAGATGGCGATGCAAACACTAAGTTCTTCCACGCATAGACTCTCAGGAATAGGGGTTCCAACAGAATTACTGAGTTAGTGGGCAGCTACGATAGAATCATCAAGGAAGAAGAGGACATTCGGGCTGAAGCCACCCACTTCTTCTAGGAGCTCCTGGGTGACAGCCCCCCCATGTCCCCGAAAGCAGCTGAATCCCTTTTGGAACACATTCCTTCTTTCGTCTCGGCCATGGAAAATGAGATGCTTGTGTAGCCCTTGTCTGATTTCGAAATCCATGTTGCCACTTTCTCCATGAAGGCTGAGGCGACCCCGGGCCTGGACGGATTCCCCCCTCGATTCTTCCAATATTTTTGGGACATCGTTGGGCAAGAAGTGTGTGCAACCATTAGGGACCTACAGACTGCCAGCTCCATCCCTAGAGGTATCAATTCCACTTTCATAGCCCTGATCCCCAAGACCCAGGCAGCCAGATCCCTCTTAGATTTTCACCCCATCAGCTTGTGCAATGTCTTGTATAAAATCTTGACTAAATCCATGGCCTCCCACCTTAAGGATATCCTTCCCCTGATTATTTCCCCCTGTCAAGGTAGCTCGGTCAAATGCAAACTGATCACAGACAGTGTTATAATCATGCATGAGGTCATTCACTTGGTTGTCCTATCCAAAAAAGCCTCCTTTCTTCTCAAGCTGGATATGAACAAGGCCTTTGATAGGGTTGACTGGGCTTTCTTGTCCAAGGTCCTCCTTAAGTTTGGGTTCCACCCCTCCTGATTCAGGCTCATCAGCAACTGCGTGTCCTCCCCGTGGTTCTCCATCCTCGTCAATGGGTCCCCTGCCGGGTTCTTCCCTAGTTCTAGAGGCCTCCGCCAAGGTGACCCCCTGTCCTCGATCCTCTTCATCATCATGGCTGAGGCCCTTGGGTGTACCATCTCGGGCACTATGACCCGCGGTCTCATTTTGGGCATCAGGCCTACGTCGGGACTACCCCCTATGTCCCACCAGCAGTTCATGGATGACATCATCCTTGCCACCTCTGCCTCAATCCCTTAAGCCAAGACCCTCAAGTGTATCTTGACCCTATACAAGGAGGCGACCGGGCATAAAATCAACCTCCAAAAAAGCAATATTTTCTTCATCCATACTCCCTTGGCTAGGTAGATTAAAATCAGGCGAATATTGGGCTGCACCCCTGGTTCCCTTCCCTCCTCTTACCTCGGGATCCCCCTATTCATAGGTGCGTCCTCCAAGGCCCTATGGGGCGGGGTGATTGAGCAGATTCAGAGGAAGCTGGCCATCTAAAAAGGTCACCTCCTCTCGTAGGTTGGCAGAGCCACCCTCTTGGTGATAGTCCTGCAAAGCATTCCTATATTTTTCATGTCGGTCTTCAGAATCCTGACCTCCATTATAGCTCACATCGAAAAAATTTAGAAACGATTTCTCTGGTCGGGCAGTGAAGATAAGAAGAGGATTCCCCTGGTCTCCTGGCCCCTGGTCTACCACCCCAAAGGTGAGGGAGGGATCGGGCTCAGGCGGGTGGTCCTCATGAACAAGGCCCTCTTGTCCAAACATGCCTAGAAGGTGCACACCAATACCCCTGATGAGTGGGTCAGCATCATGCGTAGAAAATACTGTCATAACCACCCCTTCCTCAGTGAAGCTCAGCCCCGAGATGGATCAGCATTTTGGAAGTCCCTGATCTTCACCAAAGACATAATTCGAAAAGGGACCAGATGGATCCTCGAGGATGGAGCCAAGATCGACTTCTGGGAAGACAGATGGATTCATGATGAGGCCCTAACTGCTGATAGAGAGCTTCTCGTCCTCAAACCAGGGCTTGCGAACAGGGGCCCAGAGTGTCGGCCTATCTTACCCAGAACTAGGGGCGGACTACCTAGAAACCCATCCTAGATCCCAGGCACCCGCTCCAAGCTACCAGGCTTCAGTGCCTTCTCAAGGTGACTTCATCCCGTCCTTCAGAGGAATCGACAGATGCGTTTGTCATGGTACTCCCAGTGGAGTCTTTTCTATCAAATCTGCTTATAATCTCCAAAGAGTCCCTGATGAGGTTCCCTTTCGAACCCGATAGGTGTGGGCCAAGAAGTTGATCCCCAAAATCAGCCACTTCGTTTGGGCGGTCGTCCAAAACAAGATCCTGACGATCGAGAATATGATCAGGAGGGGCTTTTAGATCCCGAATAGATGCTTCCTCTACTGTGCTGCCTGGGAGTCCACTAATCACCTCTTTATCAACTATCCCTTTTCATCCGAAGTCTTGGGCCTCATCCTTTCCCAATTCTCTATCTAGTGGGTGGCCCCCAACTCCATCTCTGACCTCCTATCTCAGTGGCCCAACCCCTTTGCCCATACCTTCATCCGCTTCCTCTGGGGCTCCTACCTTCCTCATATGCTTTGGCAACTCTAGTTGGAGCGCAACAACAGATCCTTCTCCTCCCCAACCCGCTCCCCCTAGTGGATAGCGACCAAGGTAGTGAACTTTGCCCTTGAGAATTCCTGCTCCATCCCCTTGACTGAGGCACCCCGACGACTAGGCGAGGCCACCCTCCTATCCTCCCTCGGAATTCAGCTTCCCCCTCGCCTCCCTCGCCCCCTCTCATAGTTCTACGACCAGGTGGACTACCCCCCCTCTCGGATGGGTCAAACTTAACTTTGACAGAGCTTTTAAAGGAAATCCTGAGCCCTCAGGTGCGGGCGGGGTCATCTGTGACAGTCACGAGGCCCTGATCTTGGCGTACGTTGCTCCGCTTGGCATCCAAACCAACAACTTCATCGAAGCAACAACTCTCCTCAGCGGGCTGACTGCCCTGAAGGAGTCCACCCCAAAAGTCATCATTGAGGGTGATTCCCAAGTTATAATCAAAGATGCTCGTAGCCCAAGAAGTTGCTCTTGGCGCATTCACAACTCCATCTGGGAAGTCCGCACCATTCTCCAAGGGCTACCTGATCACGCCCTTCGGCATGTGTACAGAGAAGGCAATAGGGTAGCCGACTTCATGGCCAACCATGCCATCACAGTAGAAGATTTCACTACCTGGACCACGAACTTCCCTGAATCTCTGGCCCAAATAGTATCGCAAGATAATTCCAGCATCGATGAGGGCCCAGGTGCTTAGCCCACCCCGTGTCGGGGCCCTAAAGATGCACGGTCATGCCCTGCTCTTCCCCTGCAACTTCCAAATCCAAGGAGACCCCCTCCCCCAAAGGCTCCCCTTCCCCGAAAAGGTGCTGGCCCACCCGAAAATGCAGAACTCTAGTCCAGGGCCCAGGCGGGCCCTTGAATCCTGCTCAAGTCACAAAGGCCCAGCCCCAGGTAGTAGCAGGGCTATTGGAAGCTCCAAGAATGCCAAGGTGGAGGTCCCGGAGGCCACTGAAGTCAGTTCTGACTCCGATAGCAAGATGCAGAATTTGACGACCAGGGCCTTCCTTAACATTTTGATTGGCTCCCAAAGTGGCTTCCTCAGTGGCTAATGCCCTGGTCAAACCTACCATAGGCTGGGCAATGGCCCTAACTGGGAGAGGATCTACTCTGTCAGGTCAGGCCCCGTCCAGGCCAGGCCCGACCATAAGGCCTCCCGGAGCGGCGACGAGCAGGTTTTTGTGTTTTTGGCATTTGTTGTTTTGCGGTTTTTCCATGTTTTGGTGGCCACAGACCAAATTTTGTAGTGCTGGTCTCATAGCTAGTCTGTATTTTTGTAGGCACTAGGGCCCTGGGCCCCGGACTGTTGTCCAAGGGTGCAACCCCGATTTTTACTCCCAATTGTAGCCACGACTTCCTATGTAACTAAGGTTTTGGGATCCTTCAACAAAAAACCCATTGTAAATATACTGTTACTTACCAAAAAATATATATATAATATATAAATATTAATATTTAAATATATAAAATAAATAAATAAATATATATATAAAAATATATGTAAATAAAGGGTAGAAATAGCGGGAAAATCAGGATGGATGACAAGTGGCTAGGTTTTGGTGTCTATAGATACCCCTTTTTATACTACGTTGTGTAAAAAACAATGCAGTACAAAAATACGAGACACCTATGTTGGCTAGGTGTAGAAGAAGCTTCTCTCTTGGGATGAGAAACATGATCTTGAAGATAAAATAATGAAAGAATTTGAATTTTGTGTAGCTTACCCCCTCAATTGGTGAGTGAGGTTACAGATGAACCTCACGAGCCAATTGAAAAATCTGTGCAAATGAATGATGGACGATATGAATGATGTAAATGTGATACTATTTTTGCCCCAACGGTGGGAATGGGATTGGTGAAAAATGCGAAGTGATGCATCTTTTTTTGCCCCAACAAATGAAGGGATTTTGTGAAATATGTGTTTGTTTTTGCCCCAATAGAGGAAGGGATTTTTGCCAAGGGTAGATGTCATGATCATGTAAAATGTATCCCATTGCGGGAAATCAAAACCAAATATGGTTACCCCAAATTTGGGGTGATTTAATGCTGCTGAAGAATGTGCTTTTCGATGTCATTGATATACAAGGATGAATATTCAAAAAGAAAAGTAGTCTACTTCGGAGGGCCAACTAGTGACTGTCAGATAATTCCTATGATTAGAACCAATCACCCTAGCTAAGTCCAGTCACCATGATGACTATAAATGAGATGTGAAATTATGAAATTTGGTTTTTTTCCATGTGTTAGGCCCCACGAACTAGGCCATCAATGACAACTTTTGTGCAAAATTGTTCTTGGCAAGGTTTCACTAAAAATGTGAAGTACCAAATATGATCATGATCTTGAACTACGAGATATGGAATGATGAAAATGACCAAGTGCCCTTATGGTATGTTCTTCATCTTACCGAGTTGCATGGATGCAAATCGTTGCAATCGCCAAGCATATAGAAAAACCCACTAGATACAAGACTCACTTGCATGTTGTTTTAACTTGGAAAATATACAAATGGTGATATGGAATAATTTTGGTGATGATGTATGAATGCAGATAATGATGATTGTGATTGTTTTGTGAAGGTTTTGACATTTTTGGAGTGCTTTTGTAACTTGTTAGGTGAATTTACGATTTGTGGTTGTAAACAAGAATTATGCGTCCAAATCAATTGGAAGCTTCATAAAATGTGTTAATGTGATGAAACAGATGTGTGGATTCAATATGAAGTAATTTGGTTGGTAGAAGCCACTATTTTGTAATAATTTACCTTTTGTCGAAATTGATGCCAAACGCTCGTTGGTGCTTTTGGCATGCAAAAATGTCTGTCGATGTTTGGACAATCTGTAAATATCAATGGGCACTTTAGTGCACCAGGAAATACCCATGGGCATCTCAAGGTGCCTGAAGCAACTATAAATATCTTGTTGGGTAAAAATGAAGATCATTTGTGCATTTTAGAGTTTGAGAAGCTGCATTTGGGAGAGTGGAGTGAAGTGAGGTGAAGTGATTTGGGTGCGAAAGCTATGGCTGCAGAGGGAGCAGGTGTGGGGGTCAGGATTGAGGCTGGACCATGAGCTGCTGAGGTATGTCCCTTATTAGTATCATTGTGCAAAGCTTTTGTGTTTTTGTGATGATTTATTTTTTTGAAAAATGATAAGTGTTTTGTGTTGTGTTGCAGCTTAGGATTTTGGAGGCTCGACATCGATTCTCGCCTCTTATTCTTAGAATGAGGAAGACAATGGTGAAGGATGAGTGGGACTTGTTGAAGGAAATAGAGCTAGCGGAGGTAGCCTAGATTGATGTGGTGAGGACGGATAAGGGGTACCTCTCTGCTTTGGCAGAGAGATGGGATGCGAATAGGGGGACTTTTCTGCTCCCTATAAGAGAGGTGACCGTAACCTTGGAGGATGTATATTGTATCCTTAAGGTGTCGATGGAGGGAATCCAATTTGAGATTGGGTGCAATCGAAAGATGAAGATGAGGAAGATGGTCGATGATGGCTGGTAGGGTGTGCGGGTGGATAGTGGAGGTATACCTTACTTGTCCATGTATGTGTACAAGGAGTTGGATGCCCTCTGTGTCTTGATAATATTCGTGTTGGCCAACATCATGGCCCCAAAAAGCACTAGGTGTAGGTTCTCTTGGAACCTAATAGGGTTAGTGACTAATATGCTCACTATGCAACAGGTGTATGCATGGGCTCCTACCTTATTGGCGTAGGTATACTGGAAGATTTATGAGGTGATGATGCGGGGGAGGAAAGGATTGGGGTGCAACTTACTGTTGCAGTGTTGGGGATAGGAGCACTTTAGAGTGGCTCGATCAGAGGGCTTATCGGTAGCAATCTTGGATAGGGAGCAGCCCTACGCTAGGATATGGGTAATGGTCGAGGAGGTACAACTAAGTTAGCTTGTGTGGATGAGCTAGTGGTACCAAGATCTGTGGGCTAGATTGACATCCGTCCAAGTGATATGGAGGTTGTGGTGGACTTGCAGGTGGATTAGAGATGAAGAGCACTTGCTATGAGTGTGGAAGGCTAGGTGGGTGGTTGGGTGATATCAGAGTGAGGATGAGTATTTTCAATTCTCATGATTACTCTAACAATTCGGCTTGAGATAGGAGGTCCCAGATGAGTCAATGATCTATAGAAGGCATTGAGAGAAGTTAGGGCTACCATGTGCAAAGCCATAGATGGTGGCCTATGAGGATGATAAGGAGATGTATCTCCCAGATGTATATGATGTAGGGACTACCATGAAGTATGATGTATGGCTTGCTACACAACCACCATGGGCACCACATCGAGTAGTGGTTGATAGAAGTGGGGATGAGGGTGAGGGGACCCATGAGGCCCCCAAGTGATAGTCATGCTTTTGATCAAATAGTCAAAGGAGTAGGACTAAGGGTGTGTCTAGGTAGGCTCCTATGAGTGGAGGAGGTGGTGGAGATGAGGATGATGTGGAGGAGACTCCAGATGAGCCTCTAGATGTGAGTAAGGAGGAGTGGGTGAGGCTGGAGTAGTAGGTAGCAAAGTGAGATGCAATGGTGACGGCTCGAGATGGGATGATTGCGAGGCTCCAGGTAGAGATACTATAGAGGGAGCTTTAGCATAATGTTGACATAGTACATCTTTGGTCTTGGCATAGATATATCAAGGTATTGTAGGATAGGTTGATGGAACACCATATTCCACTTCTGGATCCTCCAACCTTGTCTGTCTCTGGGGGTGCTAGGCATAGTGATTCTAGGCATAACTCTAGGTCTAGGGATCCTCCTAGGTAACAGGGCCCCTCTTGGAGGACATAGCTAGTACTTAGATGCACTTTTTTTACATGAGCCTTGGTGATCCATTGTATGTAGCATTTTGGCATTCATTGTACATGCAATATTTATACATATATATATACATGGATTTTACTTTTTGTGTTATAAGTTTTTGTGTGAATGCTTTTTGTGGAATGCATGTGTATATGGATGATGAATGTATATGATATGTTATGGATGATTAATGCAAGGTGGAATGTATGGATTATTAATGCAAGATATGAAATGCATATGTGCTAATTATCATTCATAGTTTAGATTTTTCTTGGCCATGTTTCTAGCATTGTTGTTTAATTAGGGGCACCAAACTTGGTGGTATGTGGGGTGAAATACTCATGAAATGACATGGATGTTGACATGGAAGAAGATATGGATTTGATATGGAAAATTGACTATTTTGCAAAGACTCACACATACTAGTGGCATCAAAAAAACTCCCTAACACTGCCTAATCTCTCTAGGATCAAATGTGTGTGCAGTGAATTCATTTATCGAATCAATAGCATGGTAATGACTCAAGGTAATCAAGAACCAATGCGTGTGCAAGTGAGTTTATTAACCCATCTTGAGTAAATTGGGTAAACCTGTTATGGATGAATCCAAGAAGCTAACTTATCCTTATGTACGGTTAGAGGTCTCTTTAAAAGAGATGTGTCATCATGCATGAACATACTACACTACCAGTCAAGCGTCTATAGATCCAATGGAGGCTAACTTCATAGTTCACAATTTGTATTTTTGATCTCTTAAGTTTTTGGGATGACTACTTAACTGTTTTACTGAAAATGTAGTACAATCCTTACAACCCAATGATTAGTGGTGTGTGATGTAAAAATATTCAGATTTTTTAGGATTTTTTCCCTACTCTTTCTTTTATTTTGGAATTTGTGATAGTAGTGCAAACCACTATTTTGGTGGACTATGTTGCATGATCGAATTAGCAAGGTTGACCATTTTCACTTCGAGGTTCAAACCAAGTATGGTATTATCCCTCTTTGATGCAAGATTTTTTTAAGATGTGAAATTGTGTTTGGTTCAAGAGTTTTTTGGAGTCAATTCCCAAAACTCAAGATTTTCTTAATGTATATATGTGATGGTCCTAAAAAAACTTGACATGTATTTTTGGAGGTTGTTTAAAACACTAGGAGTGGCTGAGTGACCGAAAAAACCTAGGAATTTTATGGTTTTGTGGAGAAATGGATGATGGTGAAGGATGTGAAAGGTACCCCTGATTAAGGCAACATGACTTTATTGGACCAATTAAAATATTGAACTTAATAAATGATCCTAATATGAAATGTGCAATGTGAATGTGAGTGCATGAAATGCAATTTGAAGTGTGTTGGCATGAAATGTATGCAAATGAAGTGCAATATTTTTGTAATGAAGTGTATGCAATTGAACATGCAATGGATGCAGATATTTTTGTGTATTAGCCATGTATATATATATATATATATATATATCATATCATGCATAGAATGCTCTCAAGTGTATAACATTAAGTGGTTCGAGTTCTTCCTCTCCATCGAGACTGGCAAGCCTATAAGTACCATTACCCACTATTTGAGTAACAATGTATGGACCTAACAAATTAGCCATGAATTTATCATGAATATGCAGCAATGCATTGGTGTTTTACTGATTCTCTTTAAGGAAAATATATCCTACTTGGAATTCACATAGATGAACTTTGGTATTGTAAGCACATTTTAGGTGGTCTTGATAAACTTGCAAATGCTCTAAAGTATTGACTCGTCTCTCATCCAAAAGTGTGATTTGGTCAAGATGTGCTTGTATAACAGTGTTGTCATCTATGAATTCCTACAAAGAAATTTGCAAGGATGGTATCTCGAGCTCAAGAGGTATGATTGCTTTGGCTCCATAGACCAATGAAAATGGTGTTGCCCCTATAGGCATGCGGATGCTTATTCAATAAGCCCATAATGCCAAGGGAATTTATGTATGCCAATCTCTATGATTTTATTTAACAAATTTCTTGAGAATAGAAATTAAGGTCTTGTTTGAAGCTTTAGCTTCTCCATTTTATTGTGGGTAAAAGGAGTCAAGAAACTATGTTGAATGTTATATTTCTTGCAAAGTGCTCGAACATACTTGTTCTTGAAAGACTTACCATTGTCTGAAATGATTTTTGAGGGAATACCAAAATGAAAAATGATGTGGTGAAGTATGAACTCCACAATTCTAGGTCCTATCATACTAGTTAGAGGGATTGCCTCAACCCACTTTGTGAAGTATTCAGTGGCTATGATGATGAATGTATGTTGTCCCAAGGAAGGAGGTGAAATTTTACCAATTAGATCTAGACATCATTGTGAAAAGGGCTAAAGGCTTTGAATAGGCTATAAATTTTGTGATGGTACATGAGTTAAATTAGCATGTTCTTGACATTTCTTGTAATGTTTAACATAAGTGCAACAATCATGTTCCATTATGGGCCAATAATAACCTATGCATAAAATACGCTTTGCAATGGCAATTCCACTAAAATAACCACCACAAGTACCATTATGGGATTAAGCTATGGTTTTTATGCCTCACTAGACTCGAGACAATGAAGGAGGACTCCATCATAACCATGTTTATGCAACACGTCCCCCAAGAGAATGAAACGAGTTACCTTTTGCTTGAATGTGCATTTGCAAGTTTGAGACATGTCAAATGGGAGTATTCCAAACTTGAGAAAGGCTACTATTTGGCTTGATCAAGGTTCATATAAATTTGACTGGATAAAGCAAACATCATTTTCACCTTTAGATTCAGCGTGAACAATTGCATATTTAGAGATCGTTGAAACTATAAGGGGTTGTGCCTCTCCAAAGGAGTCTTTTGGAATCAATGGTCCAAATGAGGCCATCGTATCTGCAAATATATTAATCGAACATGGCAAACTATTGAGTTCATACCAATCAAACTTAGAGAGCAATTTCATTGCTACTTCATGATAAAGCTTAATGGTAGGTTCTTTACATTGGTATTCTCCATTGATTTGTTTGACGACAAGTTGAGAATCACCAAAAATATTGATACACCTAATGCTAATAGCTATAGTTGATTGAAGACCTAAGATTAAGGTTTCATACTATGCAATATTTTTTGTGCATAAGAAGTTGATTTTGAATGATAAGGTGATAGGTACCCCTTGGGGTGTATGAAATACAACTCTAGCACCTTGACATTTTGTGCACTTAGAGCCATCAAAGAATAGCGTGATATCGACATCTTCCTCTAAAATGACATCTTCTTATTATTCAGTGATAAAAATACCAAATCATCTAGGACCTTAATAATCAAAGGATGATCACTAGGTAGTGGGGCTTATGCAAATTGATAAACTATTACCTTATATTTAATGGATTTTTGGCTAATGAATTCCAAATCGAACTCAGTAAGGAGCATTATCCACTTAGCGATGTGGCTGTTATTGTAAGTGCAAGATATCATATAAAACAGATGATTTTCTCTAGCTATGATATAAGTTGTGTGACTAAGCATGTAACATCAAAGTTTATTAGTGGCAAAAACCATTGTTAAGCATTATTTTTCCACATAAGCGTATCTGGTTTCATAGCTTACCAATATTCGACTAATGTAATAGACAACTTGCTCTCAATTTTTTTCATTCTTTTGTGCAAGCATTGTCCTTAAGGTAAAGTTTGTTGCTGAAATATAAATATAGAATGGGATCCCTAGATGAGGAGGAGCTAAGATTGGTGGAGAAGCTAGGTATTACTTAATGTCATTGAAGGCTTTTTGACATTCATCTATCCAAGAAAATGGCACCCCCTTTTGTAGTAGGTGATTGAATGACCTACATTTGTCAGAAAGTTGCACAATGAAATGATGGATCGATTGGATCTTTCCTTGTAAACTATGTAATTCCTTTAAGTTATTTTGGGGAGGCATTTCCATGATGACCTTGACCTTGTTTGGGTTCACCTCAATGCCTCTTTTGGAGATAATGAATCCTAGAAGTTTTCTCGAGGTAAAACCAAAGACACATTATGCTCTAGAAGTCGGTAAAAAACTTTCTCCAATACACCAATGTGCTCTTGTCGAGTTTTCGATTTAGCCAAGATATCATCCACATAATCTTTGATAATATTATGCATGTAGTCATACAAAATGTATGTCATGGCACGTTGATAAGTAGAACCTACATTTTTGAGGCCAAAGGGCATCACCTTGTAACAAAAAGTTCTCCAAGGTGTAGTGAATGTTGTTTTGTGTTGGTCATTAGGATTTATTCAAATTTGGTTGTATCCTAAAAAATCATCCATGAGTGAAAGCATTTCATGGCCAATGCAGGTGTCAACAAGAGTATCAATATTTGGAAGAGGAAAATCATCCTTAGGACATACTTTTTTAAGATCTTGAAAGTCAGTGCAAACACATATTGCCCTATTAGGCTTGATAACGGGTACCATGTTTGAAAGCTACTCAAGATAGTCGATGGAAACTATGAAGTTCACGTCTAAGAGTTTTTGAAGCTCTATTTTTACCAAGAGGTCCACAATAGGATGCATTCTCCTAAGTTTTTATTTGACCAGCTTAGCATCAGGCTGTAAGGTGAGATTATGGACTACCAAACTAGGGTCAAGATTGGGCATGTCCTTATAGGATCATGCAAATGTGCCATTCTTTCTCTTGAGGAGAGCAATTAATTTCTCTTGTTCTTCGAGTGCTAAAATTTTGCCAAGCTTGACAATTTAGGGATTATATTTGTCTGAACTAATTTCCACATTGATGGTATCTTTAGTGGACATGTGGGAACCTTCCTCAAGTTGATGGGGCATAGAGATCAGATGAATGTCGTCAAAATTATCATCAAAATCTTCTAACTTATCCTCATCTATGTCTTCCTGGAAAACCTCAAGATTCGAAGGTGAAGGTGAAGGCAAAGACTAGGGGAATAGAGGAATGTAGTTGGTTGAAGCCCTTAATAATTCCTTAGATAAGATAAACTCAGAAAAGTATGGGGGCAATGAAATCCAATCCATATCGATAAGGCTTATGTAAATTGGAATTGGTTTAGGCTAATCGTATGGATTACGGATTTGGGTGAATAAATCAATAGGATTCATGTTGACTTATGGGAAAAGTGGATAAGGTTGGATGGAATGAATGGAACTTAAGAACCGATGCTAGGATCGTGGTAAAACTAGACAGTAACAAGAAGCATAAATAAATACCTTTAACTAAATGATATATACACGTAATGCTAAAAAGAAAAATGTTTATGTTTAATTTTTTATTTGATTTTTTTTGGTAGTGGTGAAAACCACAATTTTTATTTATGTACATATATTACAAGTTTGGCTTATGAAATGACTTAATGGAATGGAGGTGGTGGTTCACCGATAGGGTCGGCTCGCTCTTGTGGAAGAAGCAAGTGAAATATGGACTCATGGATGGGGAACATGTTGAGATAAAACTCATTTTGTTCAATGTGGGGAATAATGGGCTCTGATTCCTCTTCAGATTCATCTAAAATTATCAATATAAGTTTGAATTCTTTATGTAATTCATCGTCAAAATCATCGGTATGGAGGGCTTCTTCTCCTAAATTTAGATTAAGCATTTGGAAGGCTTGTTCAAGAGAAGAGGTGGTGGAAAGTGGGTGGTAACCTAGACCTGAACGGTTGTGCACTTCTTGATATGGAACATCAATAGGTTGAAGCACTTCTTGTTCATGTAATCCTAGGCCATGACCTTGCCAATTGACTATGTGAAAATAACGAGATGGAAATCTCGACATGTTTGGAATGTTGGCAAGTGTTGGTTCCTTAGGTTATTCTAGGGGAGCTATATTTGATAAAAAATCAATCTCCCATATATAAAATTTAAATTATTTGGAGCTAAACCCATGTTATATACTACTCCTATAGCTAAAAGTGGGTCACATGGGCAACCAAAATTCTTAGCCCTAGGAATGGTGAGAGGCGTGATAGTGATGTCTTGGACCATGAATTCACCAATACCAGGATTAGTGAGGTGAACCTTGACTTGGGAAGGTATGGAAGGACCATGGTTGGATGATGGATTGAGAAGTGGTGAATATGAAGGTGTCTCACAATCTGTCAACTCGATTTGTGATACATTAGGTGATTGGGATGGATTGGATTGTGTAGGTTGCTAAATAAATAATGATGATGATATGGATGGCAAGGATGTTGATGATGTGGATTGATTGTGGATACATGTGCATGCATTCAATGATGAAGATGATGGGGGTATGGGAACTTGATGGGGATCGATTATAGGGAGCTCCTTAGGAATGGAAACTTTTGATGAGGAATTTGGTGGAGTGGTAGATGGATTGGCTGATGGTGAAAGAAAAAGATGTGTGGAAGGAAGCATGGACTCATATGGATTTGAGATGAAATTGCAATACTTAAATGTTTGGACATCCGTCGGTATGTAATGTACCTCCTTCATGAACATATTTCAAACATTGATGTAATATTGAAGGAACACATCTCATTTCCCTCATCCAAGGTCTTCCAAGGAGTACATTATACGCCATGGATCCTTCCAAGATGTGAAACATAGTGTGCAACATTTTGACCCCTAATTCAATGGATAAAACAACAATGCCAACTGTGGAACACAAAGCATTGTTGAATGCTTTTAAGGTGAATGATGATTTGGTTATATTATATGGGGGAAGATTCAAATGATGAAAGGTAGATGTGGTGATGATATTGATGGAGGAACCTGTATCAATTAGAACTCTTTTAAAAGACTTATTTTCAATTAGATCCATGATATACAATGGAGGGTCTATTTAGTCCAATGAGGTTGGCTTAATCTCAAAGTCATAGAATGTGATAGAAGGCTCCATGTATGTTTGGATGCTCCCTAAAAAAAATTTAAATGCATTAGAATCTTGAGATTGTAGTTCAATGGATTTGATAATATCCATTAATGTCTCACGATGTGGGGGATATTATTGGATTAACTCGTATTGATAATTTGGCTAAATCCATATTTAGGCTTGTGGTTGACCAACTACTAAATGAGATGAATGGTCGTGGTGGATGATTGATGGGTGGAATTGGAAATTTTAATTGGCTAGGGATATGGATGGGTGATGAAGGATTGGAGGAAATTTGAATAGGTGGTGATGTGGGAGGTTGTGAAACACTTGCTTGAGGAGGTTGCCTTACATTTTGTTGATTGTTTTTTGATCTCTAGTGACCACATGGATGGAACCTACAAACCCTTGGTATTGTTGCACATGATTTACTTGATTAGGAGGAGTTTTGGTGTTAGCCCCTCCTATATTTGGTTGCACCTCCTCATGGTGAGGAAGTGGTGTCTAAAAAATACCAAGGTTTTGGTTTTTTTTAGCAAGGGGGTTATCAAGTTTGATTGCCCCCAAGTCAATTAGGTCTTGAACGATGTCTTGAAAAGTATGGCAATTGTTAATATCATGCCCATTTTACCTATGATAATGACAAAATAAATGTTCCTGATAATATTTTCCATGTTTAGTGGGATCATCTGGTCTAATTTTGGGTAAAGCAAGTTTGTTTGTGTCATACAACCTTCGAAAAAAGAAGGCATATGACTCGTCTAAGGGTGTATATTGGTTATTTTTTTAGACAGACTATCACCGAGGATGGTTTTCCATAGTTGACACTATATTCTGCATGGCTTGAGTTGTCGAGGGTACCGCATGATAAACAATTTTTTGCGATGACTGTTGCACTGGTTTTTGTTGAGCCATTACTGGTTGTCTCATGACCACTTGATTAATGTGATTGGGCTGACTGGCTGGGGTAGGTTGTGTTGATTTTGGTTGGCCAGAATAATTACTTTTATGTTGACCTTTTTTTTACCATTACTTTTTCTTAGGCTTAAGTATACCTTCTTGGATTTTGATTTCCTCAATGACACTAGTTTGAGCTAAAGCTTCTTAAAATGGACAATAAGTTTTCAGTTGAAGCATCCAAGAGATAGGTTTTAATCAACTCTTGGTAAATAATTTGATTAGCTCATCCATTGGCCGGGTGAATGGCAACTTAGTGATGACAACCCTCCAACGGTTTCCAAAAACGTAGATAGACTCATCATCATGTTGTCTTAAAGCATAGACATCAGATAATAAAATTTTATTTTTAACATTTAGGATAAAACGCTCAAAGAATTGATCAACCAATTTATCAAAATTATAAATACTATAACTAGGAAATCGATTATACCACTATATGGCATTTCCTCCTAATGTTTGAGGAAAAGTTCTAGCATTAGAGCATTATCATTTTGAATTCTAAAACATGTATGTACAAATGTGCTCACATGCTCTTTGGGATACTTAGTTCTCTTGAATTTTTCAAACTTAGGCACCATGAAATCTATCAGACATGGCAGTGATGGTACCGAAGGATGAATAGGTGTGTTGATCAATTGATGTAAGGTTGGATTCTGATTTGTCAAACTAGGAGTATATTGTATCAAATGATCTATTTGTTTTTACATGGACTTAATTTGAGGGTCTTCTTCAGGAATGTGAAAACCCTGAATTACCTTGTTATTTTGAGGTAGAACAAAAAAATTTTGTGGGGTGACCAAATGATGATGAGATTGGTAATGATGACTAGGCAAATTTGATGGAAATTGATGAATGGGAGATTGATGGTGAAAATATGGAGAATTTTAGAATGGGGTTGATGTATGAGGGTTATGGCTGGGTTGGCCAATAGGAATAGGATGGGTAGTGGTATGACTTGGTGGGGGAATAGGGATAGAAACCATAGAAGACTGTGATATCCATGATGGACCCTAGTTAATGGGGACAGTCTGAGTAGAGATTGGTAAAGGCTTAGGGTTCACTTGTACTTGTTGTTGAGCATTTTAATGTTATCTAAGCAATTTATTCAAGTGTTCCCATGCTTTAGTAATCTATCTATCATAAGTGGAAGGCATAGAAGCAGATGGTATGGAAGATGTATATGGGGGATAAGTTACACTTGGTATGGTAACTTGTGAGGCTGAAACTTGTGAAGTAGCATTTACATGTGCTTCATACAAGGGATTAGTGTATGTGGATGTGTATGAAGTGCTAGGAGCACATGAGGGTTGGGGAATGGATATATTAGAGGAAGGTACAACTGATAGCTCTAAAAGAGGTTTGGTGTACACTTGGGTAAAGCTGGATTGTGTTTGGGAATAAACAAGTTCCTGCTGTGAAGTAGGATCCTGTCTAGGAGAGTTGGGGACTGACTCTAAGACATAGTTAGAAGATTTCACAAGAGCTTCTACTTGTTCCATGTCTATGTGGGTAATATGATGGTCAATGGTTGGTGAGGTTGACTCTTCTTAGGGCAGAGCCATACGAAATATTGTGGATGGAAAGGAATGTGAGGGACCTATAGATGAATCTACCTGTATCACATTAAATTATTATACCATAGAAGTGGTGGGGAAGGTGGATGAAGGTTCCATTGGATTGAATAACACCGACTTATACTGAGAGGGGGTGAATAGTATAAGACCACCTTTTAATTTTCTTTCACAAACAATAATATCCAATATTATGAATGGCAATATCAATGGCAGTAATCAAAGAAATGCACAAATCATCACACACAAGAGAGAGAAAAATTTAATGTGGTTCACCCAATGTGGGCTACTCCATAAAGAAAATATTTCTACTAAATTTTCTCAACAAATCTCTTGGGAATCAATTCCCTATTACAATGTTTATGGACCTCTATCCAAAGGAGACACCAATACCCTATGCTTTTATTTGTGGATCTATCTCCATAGAAGAACTCTTTCCCCTTTGCTCTGGTTCGTGGATCTCTCTCCATAGGAAAACTCTATCCCCTTGCTCCGGTTCATGGAACTTGATCCAGGAGAAGTATATCTCCTCAACTGGTTTGTGGATCTCTCTCTATAGAATAACTCTATATTCCTAGCTAGTTCATGAATCTCACTCCACGGGAGAACTCTATCTCCTCTTCTTTGGCTGGTGATCCTCTAGAATACTTCTTCCCCAACTGCTCTAGCTTGTGTATCTCTCTCCATAGGAGGCCTCTGTCCACACTGCATTGGTTGATCGATCTATATCCACTAGATACTGATGTCCTATTTGCTCTATCACCTCCAAAGTCTACTCTTAACTCTATCTCAAATCTGCACCTGTAGACACCAAAATAGCACTAATTCGATTATGTGACTACACACACTGATCACATTAACACACACAGCCCCCAGGGTAGCCCCCAGAGGTTAAACAATGGTTCTAACCACTTACATAGTAGTTTTGCAAGTCAAAAATCAATTTGGCACCTTTTAGACACTTTATTTCTTATTCGTCCCACCCAGGGACGAGTGAGAATTTGTACTCGTCCTACCCAGGGACGAGTATGGATTTATACTCGTTTCACCCAGGGACGATTATTAGCGCTCGCTTCTGGGTTGGACGAACACCAGGTTTGACCAGCAAAAAGTCAGACCTCGGTGCATGACAACTCAAAACTGCCACTTAGCTTTCCTTGCATGGCATAGGAGTGCGAGTGAGTTATTTTGACAACTCATATCTGCCAATTGACTCTCCCTTCACTACATGGGAATGGGAGTGAGCTTTTTAAGACAACTTAGATTTGCCACTTAGCTATCCCTTCATTGCGTGGGAGTGCAAGTGAGCTTTTCTAAAACATACAAAGACATGCACAGAGGCAGTTAAGAAGCCCTTGATTAAGAAGAAGTCTTCTATTCACAAACAAAAGCATTCATGCAAAGAAACACTTTTGCATGTTAATTCAAAGAGACCCCTTGGGTCTATAAAATGGTGAGTTTCCTCACCCAAAAGAGATACCGAGCTGGAGCATTTTGAGCAACGAAGTGCTGCTAATTCATTTACTTGCGATTTGTGTTTTCAACATCCATAATCTCTTAATCGAAAGAGAGGTTATTGGGTGAATTTTGAAGGCACGAATCAAGAACCAACACCGATTTTCTGACCACAATATTCTACCAATTTTTCGACAACACATCACATCAGGTTTTAGACCCATCCTAAGTGGATTGGTGTCGAAGCAAAGTTTCACCCGCAAGTGGTTTGCCTTCGGGCACCCCCCGCTTTATTTCTTTTATAGTATTTAGCTAGTTTCATGTTTATGCTTTTGTCAAGTTTTCATTTCATTTAGATTCATTTTAACCATCGTTAGATTCATCTTTTATTTTTCATACACAGGTGCTACTGATTCTTTGTTTGTTTCTTTGAATGCAGATTTGCAGCATTAGAGAAGCAGCGAGGAATCTACCTTTACCAACGCAAGTGGCGAAAACGTTTTGGTTCGCCCATCTTATATGTGGGCACGCGGAAGAAGGAATTCTGAAACAAGTTGTAAAAGAGCAACACTTAATGCTCCTATCCCCTAAAAAGGAAGGAGACGCATTGTAACACGAATTTGCAAAGCATATCAATAAAAGGGCTGATTTTTATATTGCTTTAATATCTTGTGTTCATGTTCTTCCTTTTTACGCATTTTCAATAACATAGGGTTTAAGCGTTATTTTAGTTTCATTTACATTGCAATTTTAGTTTATCCTTTTTGTTTTCGGAATCTCGTGCTTTCAATGGCGATCACGGTGGGACTTTTGTCCTCTATTTTTTTTTAGGTTAAATTACTGATCTAAAATTGCTTGTTTTTTTGCAGGTACCTATTTTTCAACATCGGACTGTTATTCGTCTCTGCAAGTGACGATTACAGAATTTTATTCGTTTCACCCTGGGACGAATATTTTATTCGTCTCACCCTGGGACGATTACTGTTCTGATATTCGCCTCACCCAGGGACGAGTATATTTCTGTGCAATTTTTAGAACAAATCAGAAACATCCTGTCAGGCAGAAAAGAGGTAGGGGTTTTTACAGCTTCTGTCAAATTTCTATTTTTCTATTTTCTGATTTTTGATTTTGTATGGCTTAGGGAAAGATTTCTTTTTCATTTGCCTGTTTCAATTTTTGCAAAATTAAAATGAACCCCACACATCACGTGGTATTTTAAACCAAGGCGTTGGTCGTAAAACCCCAACCCTTGAGCAAGACCAAAGGTGGATTCCATTATCACTTTGGCTTGAGATATTGCATCCATTACCTCGATCGCGACTGTTGCTAGACGTAAATCCTGACGAAAGCTGACCGAGTGTAGCTTGGGGTGATTCCTAGCACGCGAGGATAAGTCTTCTATGGTAGGTGTCATAAACAGAGCGATTCCCCTTCCGTACCGCCTATGTTCCACGTATCATCTGCTCTCACGTACCTATAGTCTCCCTCACGTAAGGGCGGGTATATAGAGAGGTTGGTATATCGGTTCGGCAATGGTATATTAAAGGGGCGACCATTTTGGGAGTCATAAGAGCCTTCATAATTGCATTTAAACGTTTCACAAAATTTTCAAAAAAAACAAAACAAACAACAAAAACACACTAAACCAGATTTAGGGCACACTATTAATCTTTAAAAGAGATAATCATTGCTTGTGTGTGTATGCTATTTTTTGTTTAGACAAAAAAAATCAAAAATAAAAAAAAATCATAAACAAAGATAAAAATCTACGCATTTTGTCACTCGCTCCAAAAGCTCCAAGGATTCCCGCAATCGCTTGGTCACCCCAAAATGCTCCAAAGGTGTCCATGAACCTTTTGGTCAAGCCAAAAGCACCCTGAAGGTGCCCATAAGTGATGTTGGGAGAGTTTTAAACAAATATAACTCTCTTGAGTTGTATTTGTCTAGAAAAGTCAGTTTTCGGGGCCAAATTCCATCATCTAGTGCCCCAAAATTAGGTTTTAAAATTGCTTACCTAATTTTTTGCGCTTTTTGAGCTGTTCGAAGGCTAATATCTCCTAATGTATTTAGATTTAGGACTTGAAACTTTATTTATGGCTTATCTATTGTAAGAGGGATGCACACACCAATTTTGGGCCCCATCTGACTCATTTCAAATTTTTGGGTTTTTTAGAGAGATTGTCATGGTGTTCACTCGCAGCCAAGCCCAATCACGGGTGGATGCTACGAAGAATGTCCGAGGAGGCACGAGTCACCTCCATTATAGTCCCCAAGATTTGGTCATACCACCTTGGTGACCTAACACACAAGGTAGTCCCCTCCACACGTTAACGAAAAGGGACTATAAGGGCACCTCTTCTAGGGGCACTCCTGTTCAGCATAGCACCCAACACACACCCTTCCATGAGGGGTACATCCGTAGGAGAGATCCCTTAGATGCTTGCTATGAGTTTTCATCGCGCGATGAAGCGATAGGTCAACATAGGGTTCGACGGGAGGAACCACATGATTACACTATCCCTCCTTCATCCCCTCTAGTTGTCAGGACTGCAAGGACAAATCCAGAGCACAAGGCTCCTCAGGCAGGGCGAGCCAACCCCGCTCATTCCTTTTTCACTTATGCAAGAGAGCACAAGGAAAACCCTTACCTTCCTCAAGAGCAATATACATTGAGGAAGCAATACGCCTCCGCAATTGCTAGCTATCAGGATCACCTACTGAGGACAAAGCCTCGGGGGAGTGCTGCTACCCCCAACAGAGGGAGACGACCTATAAAGATCTCGGATCACCATGACCAGGATAGATATCTAGGAGAGGCATCTAGACCTTCTAGACATGAGACGATAGGACCAACTATCTTAGAATCTACCAAGCATATTGCATGTCGGATGCAACTCACACTACTTGAGCTAGAACAACAACAGTTAGAGCAACAATATATTTTAAATCAAGAGTGCCTTTAGCGCCAGGAGGATGAGTTGTTACAACACACTATGTAGGTGAAAACCCCTCACACGCATAAGATAGAACATTATGAGAGACACAACTGGGTGCAAGACAGGTCTCTACGACCTTATCAAACGTTGCCTTCGACGCCTCCTAGACTTGAGCGGGAGGCCAATCCTAAGACCAATGACGGGCACCTTCTTCAGGCACCCACCCAGGTTCATGGGCCACCCCCAAAAATTCTTCAAGAAGCCTCTGAGGAACCTGAGCGTGAAAAAGAGCGGGATGAAATGCCCTACCAAGGTAGAGGGGGTGCTATTCGGTCATCCCTCCCAAGGCATCAAGTTTCCCATAACTTGCAATGGGAACAAATCAAACAGGAGGAGCTCAAATTCCCTGATACAAGCAATGCGCTGCCAAAGCACTTAGAGTCGATAGAGATCAAGATTTTGGGGTCCCAAATGTCCAACTCACGCGAAACTCCTCTCAAAGAGGATCAACCCCTAGTTGTAGAGCTACCTAATGACGAGGTCTTCCATATCTCAGAATCACCAGATTCTGATGAGCCTGACTCTCTCGCCAAAGATGAGTTAGCATATGCAATAGCACCAGGGGACCCGTTCATGTTCGACAACACTAATTCACAGGTGGTCCCCATGGATGAGCATCACAAAAGTCTCTTAACCTTATTCCCTTTGGAGGCTCCCATCGAGCCCATGCCATTGTAGGAAAATTAGGTCCCCTAGCAACGAGCGGAACAACCCCATGAGGACCAAATCAATCTACTCGAACAAGAAGAGCCTAGCATGTCGTAGATAGTTTTTGGGGCCAACGAAGGCCTTTGGATCATCGATAATTATTACGAAGACAAAATTGAGATGGCATATCTCAATCATGCACAACGACACAATCACCCTGTAACCCATGACGAACTGATGGCACAACTAGGCATAAGACTAGGGCATGAGTGGCGCATAGACCCAGCCCACTGGCATCACATGTTGATCCTGCTCCTTTGGGAAGATCGCGAGCAACTTCCACCCAAAGATATCATAGCACCATTAGTGTCGAAGGCAGACCTTGTCCTCCTATCCATGCATAAGGCCGATCCATTCATGCCAATTCCTACAGAGCCAGATTCGGTGCACATAGATCATCAAGCTGGGGGTACCTCTATTCCCTGAAGAGCCAGTGGGTTACACCAAATGCTCCAAAGGTGTCCATAAACCCTTTGGTCAAACCAAAAGCTCCAAGGATTATCGTAATCGCTTGGTCATCCCAAAAAGCTCCAAGGATTATCGTAATCTCTTGGTCAACCCCAAAAGCTCCAAGGATTATCGCAATCGCTTGGTCATCCCAAAAAGCTCCAAGGATTATCGCAATCTCTTGGTCAATCCCAAAAAGCTCCAAGGATTATCGTAATATCTTGGTCAACCCCAAAAGCTCCAAGGATTATCGCAATCTCTTGGTCATCCCAAAAGCTCCAAGGATTATCGCAATCTCTTGGTCAACCCCAAAAGCTCCAAGGATTATCGCAATCGCTTGGTCATCCCAAAAAGCTCCAAGGATTATCATAATCTCTTGGTCAACCCCAACAGCTCCAAGGATTCTCATAATCTCTTGGTCAGCCCTAAATGCCCCAATGGTATTTATAAACCCTTTGGTCAACACCAAACACTCCAAGCATTACCATAATTGCTTGGTCAAAATACATATTCAAAAATCAACAAAAATAACACAAAAAAATCATCATCACAAAAACAATTGCATTTCAATTCCATGCATTCTAAAAAAAATCAATCATCACAAAAACAATTGCATTTCAATTTCATGCATTCTCATAAACATCAAAATCACAAAAACAATTGCATTCCAATTCCATGCATTCTCATAAAAATCAAAATACAAAAATATAGGTTGCATTAAGCATTGCATCCATACATTGCATACTTCGATAGGTCATACAAGTCACAAGCACCATAGACAGTCATTATTTGGCAATTCCATCATTTCCACATCAACTCCATTTTCATACACGCATACATCCAACATATCACCCTTTTATTTTAGCATCGTCAGTTGTCGCCTAATGTATATAGGGTTTTCGTCCTTCAGATGTCTTTAAATTTCTAGCCAAAACTGTACAGAGTTAAACATATTTTACACGAGAAAGTTTTACTTGGACCACGCCTTGTTACGTAGCATCCCAACACTAATTAACACACATATAAAAATTCCTAAGTTGTGTGAACAAAAGATGCAACCTGCACAGTAATCCAGGTTACCATAAGCGAAATGACTATCTTGCTTATCCCCCTGTGCAAATGACCCTAGGAATGCTGAGAGTTGGCAAAAGGACAAGCATCCTCCCTACCCAATTCCCCATGAATCCCAAGTTCTCAAAAGTTGCAAAAACATCAACAATTTGCAAAACGTCAAAACACTAAAATTTGACATCCTACAGTGCACACATCAAAAGGCACAAACAATAGTGATTCTCGTCACTCCATATTCAAATCCCTTGCTCAAAAAAAAAACAAGACGAGTACTAACACAAAAATAAACAGTGATTTTATCACTATAAAGAGCAAGTATCCCAATACAATTGAAGAAAAGAAGGGATTCTAACTTGAATCCCTGGAACTCTCAGCATTTCGATAGGTCATGAGGCAAGCTTCAGTATCGGTTTGGTTGATAGCCTATCGGTCACTGGCGGTAAACCTCCCGCATGACGATATATCTATCACATTAACTTGTGTGCAAATCAATGTTTGCCCACATTAAGATATATCTAGAATACTTCTTCCCCAACTGCTCTAGCTTGTGGATCTCTCTCCATAGGAGGCCTCTGTCCACACTGCATTGGTTGATCGATCTATATCCACTAGATACTGATGTCCTATTTGCTCTATCACCTCCAAAGTCTACTCTTAACTCTATCTCAAATCTGCACCAAACTCTATCCAAAGTCTACCATAAATCTTCTTTAACTATACTCACAAATCTGATCTTAATTCTATCTCAAATCTGCCCTAAGACTTAACACAAAGCTTGAAAAAAGCTGCTCTTAATTCTACCTCAAATCTATCTTCAAGCCTTAACACAAAGCTTGAACAAACCTACTCTCAACTCTGTCTCAAATCTACCCTCAAGCCTTAACACAAAGCTTGAACAAACCTTCTCTCGACTCTGTCTCAAATATGCCTTCAAGTATTCTCAAAGACTTGCTCAAATCTATCCTCAAGCCTTCGTAAAGACTTGCTCAAAAACTGTCCTCAAGCCTTCTCAAATATTTGCTCAAATCTGTCCTCAATGCTACTCACTTAACCTGCTCAAATATTTCCAAACTTTGCACACATACCAAGCTTATATCTTTTTCAAAAAAAATTTCTTCAAATAGATATGTTCTACTCAAAAAAATTTTAACCTCTGGAACATATAGAGAATGATATGCTCTATCAAAAACTCAATATGTTTCACACTCACAAATCTTGTACTCAATTAACCACTCTCTATCTCTTGCAAAATTCCTTTCAAATCAAAACAACACAATGCATAACAAAATTGGTTTATTCTTCTTGCAAATTTTCTTTCAAATATCAATCACACCAATGCACATTTTCCCTCATAAAATTATTCTCCAACACCTTCACAATAGCTATCAATATTTCTCAAATCAATGTTCAAAATATTTCACAAAGATACACTAACTTGTCTTCAACCCTAGCACAAGTAGTTCACAATCTCTAGATCAAATGTCTCAAACCCTTTCAACAATTAGAAGCACAAATTGTTCTCAAATTTTATTCCAAATATTTCCAAAATATTCAACAATCAACCATAAAAACTCACTCAAGGATTTCCAACAATGCTTATCAAACAATCCTTTTCTCTCCACCTTATGTTCCAAAACATTCACTTCAAATAAACACTTTAAACAAGGGATGATGTGCCTATACCTCTTAATTGCTTTTGTGGAGATATGTCTTAAAAAATCTCTCATACACAATTGATCTTTCTAGTGCCACTTCAAGAGTTAGCTATAAAAATACTCTCTCAATACATCCATATGAATTTTCTTCTCAAAAGATATTTCACCATACAAAAATTACAATAAAATATCAAATCACTTTTACACCTTATTTCTCCTATTCTTTGATGCAAAATAATGCTCAACAAAACAACTAGAAATTACACACATGAATTTCACTCATACACCTCATACCTCCTTATGAAACTAAAAATAATGTACTTCAGATTTCAATAAGATCAAAGAAATTTTCACTTTATCTCATGCATCAACCAAGTATTAATAATCTAAAATTTCACCTTTCATCCCTTTCTAAAATAAAAATCAAATCACTTTACTAACCTTATAGCTCCCTAACCATACCATATCACAATGATAAAATTTATTAACCCTTATAGATCCTTAACCAAACACAACTTTGCATACCTTTATAAAAAAAATTAATTCTTCCTTCAAGCGTTGTCACTGTTGTTCGAACCTGCAATCTCGCTGACCTCAGTGAACTAGCTCAAGTGCAAACACCATGTGGGCTAACCACCCATATAAACCCAAGGAGCACGTGCTCCCTTTTTTCCTCTACCGTCGACGTAAAACACAAAACATCAACCAAAACTTTATCACCTACCTCCATCGCATCTCGACCACGAGACCTATCTGCTGCCACAACCTATCACCGCAGACACTACCATCTGAGATACCTACCCATATGGAATAGAATTTTTTATCCCCTACTCCTTGTCCTTTCCTCTACCTCTATTTTTGAAAATTGACGTCTTCTTCCTCTCCGTCGTGAATCGAACAACGATCGAATAGGCGCACAAATTTCAACACACAAACACATCTTATCAACCACTTTAGCATGCAATATTTATATGCAATGGTTATATTACCTTTGACATCAGTGTTTGAATTTTTAAATATTTTGGCACCAATAAAATATTCTATTTTAATTATAATAATTTAAATCCAAGGGATTTAGATATTATAATTTCTCTTAGGGCCTTTTCTTAGGCTAAAACTTTTGCCACCACAGTTAGTCAATTTAACCTTTTTCTTTTGTAAAATTACCACCAAGGTAAATCAAATAGACCTTTTTATTTTTCCTTTTTCAAATGCCACCATGATAAATCAACTTGACCCTTTTATTTTTCTTTTTCAAATACCACCATGGTAAATCAACTTGACCCTTTTATTTTTCAATACCATCATGGAGAAGGCTTTTCTTTCTTCTTGCTGCCTCATGCCTCATGTGCCCTTTGAAGAATATTCTCATAAATATTTCCATCAACTTAGTACATTAAACCTTTTGACATCAATGACAATATAGCATGCTCAAATTTCCAACATGGATTATCTTATTTAATGCTTTCTTTTATTTTCTAGTTAATATCATAAAGCAACTAAACCAAAATGTAGATTATGCAGTAAAATGAAACACAAAATTTAAATTTCACAAGAAAAATAAAAAATCAATGCTAAGTTTTTTTAACATGTATGTCTTACCTCATTCATTGATTATCTCCTTTTAATGTGAATTCATTTTTTTAAATTTTGATCTTGTGTGTTTCAAATGTGCTAATATGAATTAATCAAAGAAAGGTAAAAACTATGGCTAAGTTGGGGCAATGAGATTCTTGCTGGTGATGAAATCCATCAAGTTTGCTTAGGGGTGACCTAAGGTTTCTAAGGGCAGAGATTGGTGGATGGATATGAAAGCCACAGTCACCAAATCTCAAGCAATGGTTGATGATGAAATCCAGCCACTACTATTAAAATGTGAATCATGCAGTGTGTGATTCTTTTTAAAATTTTTGATTTTCTATTGTGTTCATACAATGTTAGAAATATAACTACTTTTTATAGTCTAAATCAGAAGCCACTACTCATAATACCAATTTTTCCAAAGGATGTAGAGTACACCACTTAAAACCCACTCTAGATAGTTGGGGGATTCGTCTACTCATCCATATGGAATCACACAAGTACGGGGATACTTTTGGTATATGAATAATATTCCTACTTAGACCTATAAAAATAAGAATCCCTAACCTTATAATGTAAACTAATTATGCAATTTTTCAATTCACATGAAATTATAATGCAATATTTTTCAATTTGTGAATACAGTAGAAACCAGAAACTTCAAAGAGAAAATGTGGATGGATGCAAATGAGTAATATGAAACCTAAGATGCAAGCTAATATGAATGTTTTCCTAGATTAATTAATTATGTTCTTTTTAGCTTAAAAATATAAAAAAACATAATATTGCCAGAATACATAAATAGAAAAGGTAGGATTTTAGCTGTAAACTTACAAAACAGCCTATACTTCTGCTCTAACTCTGTAAAATGCCCCTGGGCATTTTTGGATAGCCCTCGAGCATTGTCGGGTGTTCGTGCATCTTCTGCAACCTTCTACAAATTTATAGAAACCTTCGATCCAGTGAAAACTGTAAAATTTACACTTCTAAAAATCCTACAAGATGACAGAAAACAACAAATAAATTAGCAAGGCAAATCATAAAAAGAAACCCTTAGTGGGTCCCACTATGATCACCATTTGAAGAGACAAAAATGCAACACCAAATAACAATATATAGAAATTGAACTCAAAGAACAGTATTGCACAATGAATAATTTTTATTAATGGGGGGAGCCTCAAAACTCCATTGTTACAATAAGAATCCTTGAATTATTTGATACAAATTTTATAATGGCTAGGGTTCTCCGAAACCCTAGCAAGCAACATTGGTGGTATCTCAAAATGTGTCTTTGCTTCCAACAAAGGTGAGTGGGCTTTTGATTATCTAATGTCAGGCCACTCTAGCTTAATAAGTTGTCCAATGCTGATGTAACACTTCTAGATATATACACAATAAAATAGCAAATAGGTTAGTAGCAACTGTGAGGGCTCCATAGTGTGAGGCCCTCATAAAGTAGTATAAAAACCCTAGCTATGCAATGTAAATAAATGAACAGAACTTGAAAGTGTATAAAATAAAATAACAAATGAAATATTTACCTTGCTTATCTATCGTTCTTTTATTTGATGTAGTCTATTATAGTGTATTGGTGCGGTGATGCCCTAGCATCACTCAAAGGCTAGGGGAAATTTAGAACTCTAGCGTAAAATGCTCGTGGGTGCTCGACAACTGCAAGAAACTCTCGTGGGTGCTTGGTAATGGCGGAGGGTGTCCAAAGGTGCTTGGTAATGGCAGAGGCTACCCATAGGTACTTGGTGGCATAAAAGGAAGCGCTCAGAGATGCTCAAGAATGATAGGAAGCGCTCAAATGCGTTCGACGACTAAGGGGGAAGTCTGCAAAAGAAAATCTGGTTGAGCAAGAGGGGCGATGATGGATGCAGGGGCTGTGTCAAGTAAGGATGGAATGCGAGAGTGCTCAGATACTCTAGAGAACTCGGTGGCAAAAAAATCATGAAATTACTTAGGGGTTGAGCCATAAAAATTACTCTTACTTATAATCTCACCTAGGGCACATTAGGGTTTTGACAACACGAATTGTGCGGTCAAGATTAAAATGTGACGAAGGGTGGAGATTAAATCTGGGGTGTGGCATGGATTGATATGGATGAATGGATAGGATTAAGTGAAATCGGATGGCTAGGATTAATTCACTTATATAAATATATATTTATTAAATATATATAAAATATAATATATAAAATATTAATATTTAAATATATATAATAAATATATATAAATATATGTAAATAAAGGGTGGAAATGGCGGGAAAATCAGGATGGATGACAAGTGGTAAGGTTTTGGTGTCTACACAATTTTTTCTTAACTTAAAAGTAGTATCACACTTATCTATCTATTTAAATTCCTTCCCTTTCCTTAGGAGATTGGTTATAGGATAGGTGATCTTAGAGTAGTCCTTCACAAATCATCTATAATAACTTGTGATGCCCATGAAGCTCCATACTTTGGAAACATTAGTGGGCATTGGCCAAATCAAAATGTGCTCAATTTTTTTGGGGTCTACTATAATTCCTTCTGTAGATATGATATGCCCCAAATATTACACTTCAAGAACATAGAAGTTGCATTTTGACAAATTATCATAGAGTTTATTCTTCCTCAACATCTCAAGCACTATCCTCAAGTGCATATCATGGTCTTCCTTGGTCTTAGAATATTTTAGGATATCATCCAAAAATATTAATACAAATCTATCCAACTATTTCCCAAATACACTTTTCATCATATTAATGAAATTTGATGTGCATTGGTCAGTCCAAAAGGCAACACTATGAACTTATAATACCCATACCAGGTCCTAAAAATAGTTTTGTGAGTGTCCTACTCATGGATCCTCAATTGGTGATAACCTGATTTTAGATCAACCTTAGAAAATATTATTGCACCTTTCAATTGATCAAATAAATATTTGATCCTTGGTAAAGGATACCTATTTTTTACGGTTGCTTTATTTAACATTCGATAATCGATGCACAATCAAAGTGAACCATATTTCTTTTTTATAAAAAGGATGGGTGCTCCCTAAGGTAACACACTAGATTTAATCATCCTCCTTTCTAGAAACCCTTGAAGTTGCACTTTCAACTCATGTATTTCGATAAGATTCATCCTATACAAAGTTCTATGTATATGTTTAGTTCCTAGCATTAGTTTAATGATGAAATCAAACTCTTGCTTTGGTGAAAGTCCAAGAAGATCTTTAGGGAACACATGCCTGAATTCTTACAATATTGGGTGTTTTTAAAATACCCATTGCTTTTATCCTTCTCAACCTTGTTTAGTTTTACAACAAAAACCATTCCTCCCTTTCTCATGGTCTTCTTCAGTTGCATAACTGACAATAATTGGGGTTAAAATAAACCTTGTTCACTGACGATTCTCTCTCTTGTGTTCTCTTTGTTAGTATAGTCAATCCATCTATCTTGGAAATTAATCAGGGTTTTATGAGACTTTAACCAGTCCATCCCCAAGATGATGTCAAAGGCATGTAGCAGAGCTACATATAGGTGCCATAAGGTGGAGTTGTTGGTTAGGGTGATCTTAGCTATAGGAAAACATTGATCCATTGAATAGGTTTATCCAAAATCATACTTGACTTTCCACCCTTGTGCTAAAAATATTGATCTTTCTGGCATATCCATGACTATACTAGAAGAAATATATCTATCAATCATTTTACTATCTATAAAAATCTTGATACTTCTATTAAATAACTTACCATTTAGGATTAAATTAGTAGCTTGTCCATCAAGGTTCTATTTACCTGTGGTTGCAAAAATCCTATCACTGGGTTCCTCAAGTTTCTTACTTGATCTTGCTCTATGTGGGCACCTGTTTGCATAGTGTGGACCCCCATAATCATAGCAACAACCCTTGGGACCTAGGTGCTTCTCCTAATTCTGTTGCTTTGGATTTTTTAATTGAACCAAATCGGGTTGCCTACGAGGTTGAGTATTGTTATTGTTATTTTTTTTATTTTGAAACTTCTTCTTCTTGAAGTTCCCCTATTTCCCATATTTTCTTCTTTCAAACTTTAGGTTTTATTTGTGTTTCTTATTATGTTCTTACTCCCACTTCATAAATTTGGCGTTGTTTCTTTTCCTCAGTGATTGACGATCTGCTTTAGACAAAACTGAATAATCAAAGGGAGTAGTCCTATTCAACTACAAATTGGACTCTGCTTGCTAAGTAAAATCATAAACTTTTTGTAATGTTAGGCTTGTGCATATTTTCTAAAGCTTGAAGCTTAGGGTCTAGTCCTAAGATAAATTTGTGTACCTTCATACTCTAATCCTGCTCATAGAGTGGTACATATTTTAACAACTTAACAAATATCTGGTGGTAAAATTCCACTTTCTTTGTTCCTTGTAGTAGCATGAAGAATTCCTCAAATTTCTCCACATAATATTGCTCCATGAGGAACCTCTTCCTAAAGGCTTTTACAAATCCTTCCCATGTTAGATTTATAGTCTTAATCTTGTGCCTGGATTTAAAAGTTATCTAGCATTCCAACCCTACCTCTTGCAAGTGAATTGTTGCCCAAACTGTTCGAGATACAAAGTAACAATTTTCAATGGAGAAATATCTCCAAATCACTCATCCAAACCTTAGTTGAGTCACCCCCTTCTCGTCTAGTGAACTTTTACATCTTCACATTTTTTAGATCCTTGGCTAATTTAACCTCAATATGAGCTCTAACTTTGTGTTTTCCCGAATAAGTAGTTCCATCTGATCTAGCCTTAGGGTTTATAATTTTGGAAGTTTGGCTTAGGATAGTCTCCAAAATTTACCTTTGTTGATCCATTTTGTTTCTTTACTTCTCAAGTTTCTCCTATAACAATGAGACAATAGAGATGAGGTTCTCTACCTCTCTATTGGAGCTCCCCAAATTTTCTCCTTGAGGTCTCTCATCAATACTATATGGTCTAGGTTGCCACAATGTTTGGAAATATCACTGTCTTTCTATTTTCGCTCCTAGTGTCATAGTTATTGGCCATAAAAAGGAGGGTTGAGTTAGATAACATCTTCTAATCCCTATTTAGTTACATATCTTATGTAAACCAATGACAAAACATTATCATCTATAGACACTACACCAAAAAAGGGCTTTAACAATAATTTTTAACTGCCCTTAAAGACCTTTAAGGGTGGTTATTTAGCCATCGTCTATGAGGGCATCATAAAAAATCTGCACCCATATGACAATGACTAAAAACTACCTCAAAAAGCCACCCTCATAGAGGTTTTAAACTTCCCTCTTAGGGATTTTTTATATATATATTTTTAAAGTTACCCTACGAAGGTGGTTTTAAACCACCCTCTTAGGATGACTTTTAACTATATATATATATATATATAGCCCTTATATATATATATATATATATATATATATATATATATATATATATATATATATATATATATATATATAAAGGGCGGTTAAAAATCATTGTTAAAGCATTTTTTTTAAGTCGTCCATTAAATATATATATATTTAAAGTCATCCTAAGAGGGTGGTTTAAAACCACCCTCGTAGGGTAACTTTAAAAAATATATATATAAAAAATACCTATATATATATAAGGGTGGTTAAAAATCATTGTTAAAGCCCTTTTTTAAGTCGTCCCTTAAATATATATATATTTAAAAGTCATCCTAAGAGGGTGGTTTAAAACCACCCTCGTAGGGTAACTTTAAAAAATATATATAAAAAATCCCTAAGAGGGCGGTATATATATAAATCGTGATAACTTTAGATATGTACCTATTGCATATTCAAGACTTTCAAAGTGCTTGTTGGTCAGACGAGGGTCATGGAAATGTTTAAATTATACCAGGTGATGTAGCTATAAGACACATGGAGAAATGATAGGTCTTGTGTAGGATTATCTCTATTTATGTTTAGTTCTGCCATCTCTATGTTTATTTTTATAGTATGATCACAACTACAAGCACTATACTCTCACCCTGTGAAGAATGCATGGAAATTATGATAGAAGGATTTTGTCACTACACGGTGTATACTTGGCTCAAGAATTTTGCACCATGACCTGACAAATATATGGAGCTTCCACTAAATACCCCCCATACAGTAAATATTCAAGTTTGGTCGCATTATGTATCTATAAAGTTGACAATGATGAAGTGGCTATCTTATTTTAATTTCGTTTTCATAAGAGTGTTGATGGTTTTCTCCTTTCTATTAGGGATTGGGAACCTGTGGCAAACCCCACTGAACAATCAAACAAAAGAAAAATGGAAAAAAAATAACGCACATTTTACTTTGTAGGAAAAAATATTGAATTGTATATTCTGAACGTTGTGTTCATTTTTTAATACTTCCAATCTACTATTTGATTTCTATACAAGGCTAATTAGTGGATTTGTAATCCATTTTCAGATGAACTCAGGGATTTTATGTCTTTGTAGTAAAAGGAGCTGCAACTTCTATGATTTACAGTTAAACACAAACCCAAACTATCTGGACTCAGGGATTTCTACGTCTTTGAAGTAGTAAAAAGAACCACAACTTCTATGATTTCCAATTAAACACAAACCCAAACTAGCTGGAAACAACCATTCTCATGTTAGAAATACCTCAAGAATGACCTAGAAAGGTTGGAAGGGGAACAAAGAATCAATAATCTCAACCTTTCATTCAACAACTTAGACAAGACTTCTGGTTTAAGCAGGAAATCATCAGATAATGTTGTTGGCACTACCACTGGATTTGCATCTGTTAACCAAGTGATTTCAGGGTAGCTAACATAAAATGGAGCTAGAATAATAACCTAGAACAATGTAAAATATGTAAACACAGAATGTGTTAGTCAATAGGGGAACATTCCAAATGAAGTATACTTTTAATTTTTGATTGAAAAGCCATACCCAAATTTTAAAGTATCAAATGTAAACAAGAAGTACAAATTTAAATCCTAGAAAAAATAATACAAAAAATGTTTGAAACAATTCACTTGATAGATTCATAGGACCAAAATTTTGCCTTGAATAGTTATATTAGCTATCAACCCCATAGATAAAATCTTGGTACAAAGACCATTGAAAGGCTAAACTAAGTGTTTGCCAAACTATTTTAACTTCTATTTGAATCATATTGCTATTGTTCAAGCTTTAGGTGCTGGTCAAGACCAGATTTTGAACATAAACTTTTTTCTTTTTAATTATGTTTATTTTTATGTTATGATAGCAATATATCATTTCCTTAAAAATAATTTTCTCAACAAGTGTACAGGACTTTAGAAACATAATCAACCATTCTTTCATTAGAAATCTAATAACACAAAAGAATATAGCAATTGGCCTATTCCCTGCAAATGTAGTTACCACAGTACTACGTGGATCCCTTTCAATTATCTTTTATATGGCTTATAATATACTATTAAAACACAACCCAAAACAACATTTTCTTAAATATAAAAAATAATTTTAATTTATATAATTATTACAATGATTTTGTTAGCACAAATATTTAACATTTTTTTTTGCTTGATAATAAGGGGTTGTACTTGGGTCCTCCACCTTTGATAAATTACATCCCTCTTCTTTAGAGCTTGAGAGTTTACAAATAGATACACTTATCATCTCAATTGAGATGCTATAGCTAGAAACCTACATTATTTTACATAAAATGTTTGAATTCTTGATTTTCATTTTTTGGATCTTTTCAAATCTTTGTTTGAATACAATTACTCCAGAATTTAGCATCTTTCTTGATATTTTCTTATAGCAACCTTCACAATGCCAAAACTACACCTCTACTATCTATTCCTTTGCATCTTAGTAGAGTAATATTTCCAAAACATCGCACTGTCATAGTCTGCTTTACCAACTTTGGATTGCTAGTTTCCTTCCTGAAATACAAGTGCAACCACAAAAATTATATAAAAGTCTAAATGAAAATGCATTATTATTACAAAATAAAATAGATATTTTTTTTTTGGAAAAAATGAAAAACTTGTATTAATACAAAGAGCAATTACAAGCGGGAGAGAACACATCCCAACCAAGAACAGCAAACAACACTACAAGAGAAGAGCACAAAGGCAACCCAAAGACAACACAAAGCAAAGAAGTCAACTGGGCGCGAACAAGCGACATGTCACGAAATCGCGACATGTCGCGAGATCGCGACAGTCAACCCCGGCTCCCCCACTGCGGTGCCAACAGTCGCGAAAACGCGACATGTTGCGAAATCGCGACATGTCGCGAAATCGCGACATGTCGCAAAGTCGCGACGACAGCACCCACCAGCAACCCTTCGACAAAAGTGTCACGAAATCGCGACGAATTCTCCTTATGGCAACCAGAACGCAAAAGCGTCGCGATATCGCGATAGTTTTCGCCATTCCGCTGGAAAGCCAAAATTGTCGCGATTTCGCGACGGGTTTTCCTTATGACACCAGACCGCCAAAAGTGTCGCGATATCGCGACGGTTTTTCCTTTCGGCGCCCAGTTCTCAAAACTGTCGCGATATCGCGACGAATTTTCCTCTCGGCGCCCAGTTCTCAAAACTGTCGCGATATCGCGACGAATTTTCCACTTTGCTCTCCATCTGCAAAAGTGTCGCGATATCGCGACAATTTTACCAGTTAGCCCCAAATTGCCAAAACTGTCACGAAATCGCGACAACTTAACCAAGCGCCTTCCCCGAGGGCCGCGATGGCGCGACATGTCGCGAAATCGCGACAAAAACCCGCCAAAGGCCGAGAGGGCGCAACCTGTCGCGATATCGCGACATGTCGCGATATCGCGACAAAAACCCGCCAAAGGCCGAAAGGGCGCAACCTGTCGCGATATCGCGACATGTCGCGATATCGCGACGTAAACCTTCCTTAGCATAAAAACACTGCACATCATTTCAGAAAACGTTCAAGGCCTTGTCGGATCTCTGCATCCTCCACAGGCATGTCACCGTGCAACCGCATCCCAACCTCCCTTTCAAGGACCCATCTTAGCAAGGAAATCGGCCGCCTTATTGAGATCTCGATTCACATAGACAAGTATCACATCATCTAATTCCCTCCAAAGCTCTTTGATTTGGGAAACTAAGATCCGCAACCTCCAAGCTTTCGAGACAAAGTTTCTCATACATTCAAGAGCACCCACCAAGATTTGGGAGTCAGACTCAATAATAATCTTCCCGTGTCCCTGTTTGACAGCCCAGAAGGAGGCAGATTTAATGGCAAAGGCCTCGGCTTCATTGTTTGTGGCACATCCCGCACTCCTCAGCTTCCCAATAGAGCAAAGACCCAAGCATGATCGCGGCACACAACTCCAATTCCAAGGACTTCCCGGATTGCCTTTAGCCGCTCCATCGCATTGATTTTGATCCATCCTTCAGGAGGAGGTTTCCAACTACCACTCACCTGCCTTTGTTGAAAAATAGCTCCCTCGTCCAAAGGCTCGAAGCGGATCGAATTTCCCCTCGGTATGAATGGCAACCGTTTCCGCCACTTTGCTCCAAATGACTTGCCATATTCCTTCTAGAGGGGAGAAGGTTTCACGAAAAATACGGGCATTTCTCTCCAACCAAACCTGCCACCAGATAAAAAATAAACCAAGCTCCCAGCCAATTCGAAGAGCTTTGGATTTAAATCTACCTTTCTTCCAGCTTTCCCATATGTTGTTTCGAGACAAGACCCCATTAGCCTGAAGTTTAAAGTGGGAGAACCAGCGCTTCCAGATCTGTCGTGTGAAAGAACATTCAAACATTAGATGATCCGCCGTTTCCTCCTGCTTGTGGCATAACACACATTGGGAAGGGCCAATGATGCCTCTGAGTCTGAGATTGTCATAGGTGAGAATTCCATTATGCAAAAACTGCCAGGCGAAGAAGTTCACTTTCGGCCAGCCCTGGGGATGCCATATCTTTCTCCAGTCATGAACCAAAAAAAAGTGTGGAGGGGGCTCTGGGAGGATCTCACCATATCCCTCTTTCACAAGATAAACCCCAAGGCTCCCATAGCCCCGTGCCGCTCATCCTCCTCATCTCTCCCAGCAAGAAACCGTTCCGCCAAGATTTTTCCCAAAGTAGGTACCAACTCCGGAGGGATTGGTATTGGCCACTCATCCAACCGCTTAAACTTTATGATCTTGTAGTCCCCCAATTGACTAGTGTTAAAGTAGCTCTCAATTTGGATCCATCCCTTATCTTCTAAAGCAGATTTTATCGGTTGCAATTCAGGAAACACAACAATAATGGGAGGATTCTGGTCCCAGGAATCAACCCGTAACCGAGCCTTATCCCCTCTCCCCACTTTCCAAAATAGTTGATCTTTGATGAGTTGAGCTCCAAGATTGAGCGCTTGCCACACTGGTGATCCAAAACCTTCCAGTGGAAAGCGGCCCACATCATTAGGATGGACAAAACCCAAGTATTTGCTAGAGAGAATTCTCGTCGAAGAGGGATGTTGGCCGAGAAATCCACCTCCAAGATAGGTTTGCCAGCCAAAGCCTTGTTGTTAAACTTGGAGCTTCTTAGTCCCAACCCCCCTTTTTCCTTGGGTTGGGTAACCTTGTCCCAACCAACCAAGGCCCATTTCCTCTCTCCCTTGGCACCTTCCCATAGAAATCTTCTAGCCATTTTATCCAGCTCTTTCCAAATAGACTGGGGAGCAAACAGACGGAGAATTTATAAATTGGCATGGCCTCGAATAATTGACTCAGTAAAAGTTAGACGACCCCCATAACTTAACCATCTATTAGACCAATGGTTCATTCTATCTTTGATGCCATCCAAAAGGTCCTTCCAAACATCTATTTTCAGTTTTTTGAAATGGAGAGGGACCCCTAGGTAGACTACTGGGAGAGAGGTCCGAGTGAAACCTAAAATCTCAATAACTCTGTCCTGTAACCGTTGATCAATATTGAAGAAGATCACTTTGGATTTATTGTCATTGATGACTTGATTAGAGGCCCGAAGGTAGACATTTAGAGTATCTCCGATTCTTCTTGCTTCCCTAAGGCCGGCCACTCCCACCAATCCAAAGATCATCTACAAACTATAAATGAGTCAAAACTTCAGCCCCGACCTTAAAACCTGTTATCTGACCTTGAAGTCTTCTTCTCAGAAAGAGTCTACCCAATCCTTCAGCCAAGATGAGGAAGAGATAAGGAGAGCAAGGGTCTCCTTGCCGCAATCCACGAGAGGCACCAAAAGGAGGCGAGGGAAGTCCCTTGATAAGAACAGAGTATGAAGGCGTAGAAATACAGCTCATGACCCAGTCTGTCCAGTCCTGAGAGAAACCAAAGGCAGTCAACATCTTTGCCAAGAAGCCCCACTCCACCCTGTCATAAGCCTTGGACATATCCAGCTTTAATGAACATTCCTTTGTTCCCGCATTGGTGCATTGTATGGATAGCCTCCCGAGCAAGAATCACTCCATCCAAAATTTGCCTCCCTTCAACAAAACCCCCTTGCTCGGGGGAAATTATATTATGCAGATAGGTTTTAACCTTTCAGCCATAATCTTAGTAATTATTTTATAGATCACATTGCATAAGGCAATAGGTCTAAAATCAGATAAATGAACCCCCCCTGCTCCTTTTGGAATTAAAGTAATGAATGTATGATTTAGAGCCTTGAGCATTCTTTTATTGGTTCTGGACTCCTCAGGGATGACTGTAACATCTTCCTCCAGGGTATCCCAAAAGGCCTGGAAGAACTCAATAGGGAAGCCATCAGGACCAGGCGATTTACCAGTACTCATCCCAAAGACCACCTTCTTAAGTTCATCTTTATCTATAGGTCTAAGTAGAGCCTGGTTCTCTTCAGGAGAGATTATAGAAGGAATGACAACAATAACTTCATCTTGGGCTGCCCCATCTTGCTCCATACTTTCCTTAAAGAGTTTTGAGAAATACTCCATTGAGTGGGAGTGCATACCAGGAAGAGTGTCAAAAGAGTATCCATTCTCATCTTGAAGGAAATCCATATTATTCATTTGTCTCCTAGCACAGGCAGAGCGCTGAAAAAATTTTGTATTTCTGTCTCCTTCTAATAACCAAGTATTTCTTGCTCTCTGTTTCCAAAAATCTCTTCTTGATTATCAATATCCTCAACCGCTTTGCGCAAAGCATCATCCTCGGATTTAAGGTGCTCGAAAATGTTTCCTTCCCCGAAATGTTTTTGCACCTCATCCCATCCGGCCAACAAGGGGGCCCGTTGGTGCCGGGAAGTCCGATTTGTTAGTTTGCCTCCACCGTTTCAGTTTACACTTGACAAATTGAAGCTGTTTGTGAAATTTGAACATTGCAGTCCCAAAAGGTGGGCGGCCATATTCCCACCACTGAGGAATTTTTCTTCGAAGATCTTCTTTTTGCAACCAAAAATTTTCAAATTTAAAAGGTTTATGGTACCGCCTCGTCATAGCCCCCTCCCTCCAAGAAAATGGGAAAGTGGTCTGAAATTGGGCCTTCCAAAATCTGAAATTTAATATTCCATTTCACAAATGCTTCCTCCGAGACCAGAAACCGGTCTAGTTTTACCTTCCTACTGTGTGGCTCTCTTCTCTTATTAGTCCACGTAAAATAAGTACCAGGACCTTTGATATCAACAAGGTGAAAGGCCCGGACTTGAGCAATCAGAAGCCTATCCCCCGGATCCAAAACTGGGAAACCACCTTCCTCGATCCCCGGCGGATAATTTGGCATTAAAATCCCCAACAACAATCCAATCGCAATCTTCCCGGAGGATCTCATTGAATGAACAACATTCCATTGAAGCCGCCGGCCATCAATGCTTTGAGCCCCATAGAAGTTTGTAATTAAAACCTGTTCAGCTGTAACAATATTCTTAAAGAGAGATGTGAGAACACCCCTCCAAGCTGTATGTTCTATTGCTATCCACACCAGAGGATTCCAAAGAGTAACAATTCCCCCCGAAGCTCCTTGGGCCGCCACATCCATATATCCAGCGCCCCTCCATATTCTACTAGCAATTTTACACATAAGATCTAAAGACATTTTTGTTTCCTGAAGGAGCAAAAAGTCTGTTTTGTGTCTTCCTAAAAGTCTTTGAACAACAGATTGATGGGTTCTACTGTTTAAACCCCTTACATTCCAGGATTGTATAATCATTGGAAACCTTGGGAGCAATACGAGTCAATTGTTCTCACCGATCCTCCATTGATCAGCCTTGTCCCCTTGCGCTACTATTAGATCCTTATTGGATTTTCTACCACCTCCTTGGGAATTACTATTCTTAGACCTCTTTTCCACCTGGGTAATCCCCAACGCCGGTCTTTCTCTGTTCTTTCTCGCACTTCCCATGTGGACATCCTTAATAACTGGTTGTGCAGGGGAATGAATTACCATAGCCCCTAGGTTCTCTGGCTGCAAAGTCTCAGGGGTTTCAATCACCTGTTCTAAGACAGGAGTAGATGATAGAGGAGCATGAGAGTGGGTGTTAGTATCCCCAGCATTCCCATCCACTCCTTCCATGACTTGGTCTTCTTGGTCTACAAGGGATTTGAAGATTTCATATCGATTGGTTGGCTTGGTTTGGGCCTGCTCTTTGCCATTTCTCTTTTTGTTTTTCCTCCGCTTCTGCTGTTCAAAGCCATCTTTCTGGGCATCATAACCCTGGGGGATATTGAGGGGTTCTTTGACCGAAGTGAACTTACCCTCTCTGGGGCGATTTGACGCTCCCGACGGAGCTTCCGCTTTTGTGGTCGTGCTATTTGGGCATAACCTAGCCAAATGGCCATGCTTATGGCAGACTCTGCATCTAAAAGGTAAGGCTTCATAGTCTAGCTGCTGTATCCAGGTTAGTCCTGCCAACTCCAATTCCACCTCGACCGGAAGTGGTCGGCTAATGTCCATTTCTACACATATTCTAGCAAAGACAAGCAGATTTCCTTCCATGGTATCTCTTGAAACTCCCAAAAATCTACCTAGAGAATTACCAATCAACTCAAGGATCTGCTCACCCCAAAACTCCATTGGGAGAGCATACAACCGTATCCAGACCGGGACAGCCGTGGGCTCAATGCGAGGATCAAAACCCACTCTCCACGGTTGGACAAATAATCCTGCCGGGCCGTGGCTCCTCTTCTCTGATTCAAATGCTCTGCTTTCTATCTTGCTAGAGAAGAGAAACTAATAATAAAATACCCATTGCTTATAGGCCATAGAGAGTACTCACCAATGGGCTCCCAGTTCTGTCTCACCCAGGTGTGTAGAAAGTTCAGAGTGGGCCGAATACCCATGAATTTGCAGATCAGATCATGGGTAGCACGGTATATAATCGTATCCTCAACCAGTTTTGGTTCTATGACAATCTTAGGCCTGGACGCAGATTGTGGAAGGCAGCCGTTAACTCTGTTTGCAGTGTAAACCCTTTCCAAGATTCTTAAATAGCATTTGATAAGCACCGCGTTGAGCTTCATCGGAGGAAGATGCAGGGTTTTCTTTTAATTTATCAGCATATGAGCTTTTCTGCCCATCGAAAGATCCTGGAGGAGACCCCATTGGGCCCTCCCAAGGCAACGAACGATCCTTCAAAGAAGTGTAGAATCAATCCACAGGAGGATCTGGAAGAAACTTCCAACCAGAGACCCTGGAGCTTCGCCCGGTGCCTGCACAGAAGGTTTCCCGCCAAATCGCCAGAGCTCGAAAAACCTCTTTTGTTTGAAATGTTGGAATGATGTTCAAATAAAATAGATATTACCAATGTAAAACATTAAATTAAAACTTAATCATAATTGATTTTGGCAATCAACATTTTTTGTGAGCTTCAACTAAAATTTCTACTTCATCTAACCATGGAAAGGAGAATTTAGCTTCACGATCCTCAATTAAAACCCCTCTATTGGCTAGCTTATCTGCACTTTTTTCCTTCCCCTAATATATGTGTAAACCTGATTTTTCCAAACTCTTTAGCAAGATCTTGAATTTCCACAATTATCTCTTGTATGTTCTATGGAGTCTTTGCTTTCCTCAAAATTGTATTTATTACAATGATAGAATCACCTTTCATCCATACTCTATTCCATTTAATTGTTTTACATATTTTTAACCCTTCTAAAACTGCCCAAGCTTCAGCTTCATTATTTGTCTTAAATCCACTATTGAAAGCATAATGAGACAAAATATCTCCTCTATTATTTCTAATTATTCCTCCTCCTCCTGTTGGCCTTGGATTTCCTTTAGATACTCCATAAAAATTCAATTTAATCCACTTCATATCTGGTGGTTTCCACTTTATATTATTTACCTTATTTTTTCTTCTCTTGTACCCAACATCATAATTCCATTTAATGACTTGACTCCATCTATCAAGACTCTCTACTTCCAAATTAGGAATTGGGTAAGTTGATAGAGTTGGTTTAGACTCCTCTATGTCTAAACATATCTTCTTTTTCATTACCTCTAAACTGCTTTCCTTTCCTTTAAATATTCTTCTATTCCTTTCTAGCCATATAGTCCAAAGTATTGTATTTTTTGATATATCCCATATTGTTTGTAAAGCCTCACTTTTATAAGTGTTTTGCCATTGCTTTAACCAATATTTAATTTTTCTATTCATCACCATGCATTTACCAAACATATTAAGAATCCATTGCCATAGATTCCAAACTATTGAGCAATGTCCCAAGATATGGTCAATACTCTCCTCCTTATTACAAAAAACACATTGAGAGGGGCCATAAAACCCCTTTTCAAAAGGTTATCCTAGGATAAAATTCTTATATGACCTACTAGCCAAACGAATATTTTCACTTTAGGAATGCTTGGGCTATCCCAAATATCTCTCCATATTTTAGTGATATTATTATTATGTTGGTGTTGAACATTATATCCACTTCTTGTTGTGTATTTTCCTAAGCTATTCAACTCCAAAATCAATTTATCCTTTGCACCCCTCGAAATAATCACAGTTGTTATCTTTCTACTCAATTGTATCATAGTATCAATATCTTATATACTTATAAAAAAAATTATTTCCATTTGTATCTTCCTTCTGGATCCTTGTACAAAATATTTGAAACCTTATCACCGTATTTGTCTTGAAGTAATCTTATCCAAGGTTTAAAAATTAGATCTAAATTGAGTATTTTTTTATCATACCAAGTATCCATCCAAATGGAATTGTTTCTCCAATTCCCACCACCCATATTAAACCTTTAATCATAATATTAATAGATTTTTCTAACCATTCCAAAGAGCAGAACCATTTGGGAGAGAGAATGCAGTAAATATTAAACTTGGGTCATTGGGATCAACATACTTACTTAGAAGAATACTGGCCCATTTTCTTTGACTCTCTTTGTACAATATCTAGATAAATTTTCCCCTAAGAGCTAAGTTTACATTTCTAAGAGCTCTTAAACCAAGACCTCCCCTAGTGTTGTCATCATACAACTTGCTCCATTTCACTAAAGAAAATTTCCTTTTATCATGTAAACCTTACCACAAAAAGGATCGCATAATAAATATTAAACTTTTTTCAACTGATTTTGACATAGAAAGCAATGACATATAATATGTTGGAATGGCTTGTAAGACTGACTTAATTAACTACACTCTTCCTACTAATGATAACCATCTACCTTTCCAAGCTAGAAGTTTATTTTAAACTTTACTAATAATTGGATTCCATAAATCTATCCTCATTCTCCCCTCAAATAAAGGCATCCCTAGATAAGTTGTTGATAAATTTACCTCCTCCATTTGAAGCAACCTACAAATTCTTGCTTTGATATTAGGAGTGTTAAGGAAGTAAATTTTGGATTTAGTTTTATTAATTTTTTGCCTTGAAGCTTTTTCATACTCTTTTAAAAAGTTATTCAAAGCTCTGGCTTCATTTATCCTTACCCTTCCAAAAAGGGTTGTATCATCTACAAACTGTTGATGTGTGATGTTATCAATGTTATTATTAACCTTAAGTCCATTAATAAACCCATATTTGTAATCCTTCTTTAAGTTTTTACTCAAAACTTCTAGCATAATAATGAACAAATAAGGAGATAAAGGATCTCCTTGTCTAAGGCCTCTTGGTTTTAAAATATTTTATCACTAACCCATTAACCAACACTGAATAAGAAACTGTAGAGACACAAGCTTTAATCCATCTAACCCTTTTCTTCCCAAAACTAAACTTATCTAAAATTGTAAATAGGAAATTCCATTTAACCCTATCATAGGTTTTACTCATATCAAGTTTTAAGATCATAGCTTTCTCTTTTTTTGAAGTTGCTGAATGTACAACTTCATGAGCTACTATGATCTCATCTAGAATTTGTATTCCTTTCACAAATCCTCCTTGCTACTCTGAAATAATTTTATCTAACAATGGCCTTGATCTATTCGCCATCACTTTGAAAATAATCTTAAATGCCATATTACATAGGCTTATGGATCTAAAAGAATCAAATAATTTAGCACCCTTTTTTTTTGGAATTAGGGTAAGGTAAGTTGCATTTATTTTATAAAGAATGTATTGTTTTACCCTAGACTATTCCACAACCACCAATAAATAATCCTTCGCTATATCCCAATTATGTTGATAAAATGCTTTAGAGAGCCCATTTGGACCTCGGGATTTATCATTATTAAAAGAGAAAAGAGCTAAATGAATTTCTTATAGAGTAATAGGCTCAATCAATTTCCTATTGTCTTCATTTGTTATAACTGAATGAACATCTTGAAAAAGTTTATCATTAATAACTTTGGTCTCCTATGAACCTAGAATATTTTGATAAAACAACTTTTTCTCTTTTCTAATTTCACTTTTATATTCAATCCAAACCCCTTCTATTGATTTAATTCTATTAATTCTAGAATATGACCTTTGTACTATAGCCATCCTATGAAAAACTTTGTTTTTTTATCTCCTTTTAACCAATTCTATCTTGATTTTAATCTCTAGAATTTCTCTTCCTTACTCAAAATATTATGATATTCACTAAGCAACTCCCTTTCCTCTGAGCTTGTATTATTTTCATCACCTTTTTAGAATTTTTAAAGTTTATCTTTTAGTTCTTCTTTCTTCTCAAAAATATTTCCAAAGGTGTTTTTGTTACTTTCTTTTAATTTAGACGTCATAGCTTTAATTTGGGTTGGAAGAGCATGCAACCCACCATTACCTAAACAATTTCATAATTAAGCTATCATATCAACAAATTGAGGATGGTATTCCCACATCTGCTCATATTTAAAATATGATATTTTTTGAATTCACTTACCACCATTTTAACTTTTATTGGCCAATGATCTGAATCAATCCTTGTTAAGGTATTAATTTTAGCATAAGTTCCTTCATCAAGCCAATTATCTAAGAGAATGCATCTATCTATTTTTTTGATATTAGGTTCTGTCCTCTCCTGTTGTTAGTCCAAGTGTAGTTGTCTTCTTCAAACTCGACTTCTCATAGATTGTTGTTTTGAATAAAAGCTGAGAAATATTTCATACTTTGAGTCAATTTCATAATTCCCCCAATTTTTTTGTGTAGCTTTGTTATGGCATTAAAATATCCAATGATCATGAATGAGGTTTCTTGGTCTTTACTTCTCATAAAGGCTTCAATCCCACTCCAAACTTCTAATCTACCTGACTAAGTTGTACGTCCATAGACATTGATAAGGATGAAGTAAATATCTGCAAAGTAACAAGTGACTAAAGAGGCTATCCAATGCTTAGTTTTATGAATGGTTACACAAGAGGTTCTAGAAGGATTCCAACAAGTTAGAATTCCCCCTGCTGCTCCTTCAGAATCCATAGCATCTCATTGACATCTTTCCCAAAATACTTTCATAGTTTTCAAAACTTCTTCTTTTGTCATTTTAGTTTCCTGGATATAGAGAATATCAGGTTTATTACTTAAACATAGGTCCCTAATACACCTATGCTTTGAGGGGTCATTAGCACCCCTTATATTTCATGAGATAATAATCATGTCTCATTAGGGGCTTTTGGCCCCTCTTGCGTATTACCAATATCATTTTGTTGTTTGGTAAAGAGAAGTTCAACCAACTTAGTTTGTGTTCCTTTCTCTATGTTAGCTCTTGCTTTCCTGGATCTTGCTTGATAATTTGAGGGTTTTCCTCTTTTTGCCTTACCTATATAAAGAGTAGGTCTTATTATTCTATTCCTCAATATTCTTTCAACATTTTTTTTTTCAACATATTTATCCTCTCCTAGATCTATTATAGAAGCTTTTGACTTATCCTGCTCATTTTTTGGTATTTCCTTATTAATGGTAGAGGTATTAACTTCTAAAATTATATTTTCTTTACCAATTATTTTATCCTAAATGGTGCATGGTACTTCAAGTGAGTCTTCAAAATCTGATGAGACAAATTTCTTAGATTCATCGAGAATATTCTTCCTTAAATTAGGATCATACTGAATAGACGGTTTGTTGTTAATATGTTGAAATTGTCGTACTGTGTCCTCTAAGTTTTGATCTATATTTTCTTCATCGGCTAAAGCCTCAAAAGAATTGGAATTTCTTCCAGTATCCTTCCTTATTGGTCTCCATTGTTTATTTTCTTTTATTTTTCTAGATCTATTTTTTGGAAGTTGAAAACCATATTTATCCATAACCATTTATAAATTTCTCTTATGATTTTCTACAAATGATTATGTTGGGCTCTTCTTAGGGCATGATCTCTCAATATGCCCCATCTTATGACATATTCTACATCTAAAATATATGTTTTTATAATCTATAGTTTGGGTCCACATATTATCCCTATACTTAAGAATGGTTGATTATGGTAAAGTTTTACTTATATAAATCATAACCAGTATTTAAGCATAAATAGCCAAAAATCCATCTTTTGTTGTATTTGAAATCTCAAGGAATTATCCTAGAGTGTTTCCTATTGCATTGAAGGTATCTATTTCCCAAAATTCAATGGGTAACCCAAACATCCTAACCCAGACTAGTACTAGGGATAGATTAACATTTTGAGGTGAAAAGCCTTCATACCAACGGGTAAGGAAGAACCCCGCTCTTCCCATAAACCAAGGACCCCATTTTAGGATTATTTCTCTTTATTCCCTAGAACAAAAATGGCTAAGAATAAACCTTTGGAAATAAATGATAGAATTGCTCATAGAGACTTCCAACTCCTATCAATCTATTTTCTCAAGGTTGAAGTCCTTGGCCAATACCCATTAAATTTACCAAAAACTACCATATATTGGAGCATTGAGGATATCTCTGAGGTGCGCTTATTAACCTATACCACTAGGGATGATTCTAAGAATTTAACTATAAATCAATCCATGGAAAAGAAACTCAAAATCTAATGAAGTTTATTTGAAAGTCTTATAGCAAATATAATATTTGATAAAAACTTTATAAATTTTCATGCACAATTTCTAAGATAAAGAAAGGGAAAAAAAAACTTAGATGAGAATTCTTTGTCTAGATAGAATATCTTACCTCTCTGAAGTCCTATATCTTCATCGCTCTTCCTATCGTTCGAACCCTAGTTGGTGAATATTTACAATTTTGTTTTTCGTGACTTGAAAAATTATCACTGCCCTTGTTCCAAATGGTTGATTTCACAAGGTCATATCTCCCTCAATATTGCTTTGATTTTTATACATAACCACTCATTTTAAAGCTATTCAAAATTTTCATAAGTTGGTCCAAGAATCAACTAAATCAGATAATTCTTCGTAAAGATATGGCCCCTAAAATATGAGATATTTTTTAGGAAAATACCCTAATCCTTCACACTTTACAAATTTATTTTTCGTGACTTGAAATATCATCTTCTAAACATTAAATATAATATTTAACATTTTTTATTTACCCATAATATTCATAATGATAACTACTTTAATTGTTATTATAAAGCTAATATAGAGTCTTGGGCAAAGTAACCTCAAAGAAACACGAGCTTAAAAGAATTTGGAAGCTAAACATCATCCCTAAGGTTGCTATATTTTTTTGGACTACCATTCTCAATAAGATCCTTACAAAATATAATATGTTCAAAAGAGAAATTGTGGTTCCAACTGTTTGTGTCTTATGTAACAAAGAGGATGAGTGTGTGGACCACTTGTTTGGAACTTGTGATTTTTTTGTGATATCCTAAATATGTTATTGAGAGAAGTTAATATTGCTTGGGTCATTCCAGATTATCTAATCAAGATTTGGAAACAATGGCACTTAGGAAGCAGTATTTTTTGGTAAAAATACATTCCACATATTTTTTGGGGGATTTGGTTGGAAATAAACAGACAAGTGTTCAAAAATAAAACCAGAGGAATAATTGGGGTTTATGCCAGGATAAAAATAGCCCTATTGGAGGATTGTATTAAAAATATTTTTGGCCAATAAAATCTTGCAATGATCCTCTCTAGAGAAAAATATATCTTAAATATGAAAAAAATCAATATGGTGAGACTAGATACTAGATGGGAACGTCCCCACAAAACCTAGGTAAAAATTAACTTTGATGGAGCTACAAAAGGTAACCTAGGTAATGTTGGTGGTGGGGGCCTCATTAGGAATGACAGAGGTCAAGTAGTGGTTGCATATGTTGAGGATCTAGGAATTACCACAAATCACCAAGTTGAAGCAATGGCAATGCTTACAGACCTCTTAATTGCAGTGAATTTGGATTTTAGGAGAATTGCTCTTGATGGGGATTTCAAGAATATTATAAATTCCCTTCAAAAATAGGATTTGAATAATTCTAGCATTTTCCAAATAATTACAGATGCGAAGACTATCTTGGGAAACCTAGAAGAAAGTCAAGTTAAACATATTTATAGAGAGGGAAACAAAGTTGCAAATAAAATGGTAAATATGGCAGTTAAATATGAGAATTTCAAGGTTTCGTCATATGCCCCCATGGAGTTGAAAGAGATTATAAGAATTGATAATGAAGTTAGTAGATAAAGAGGGCATAGCAAAGTAGAATACTTATTGGGATCATGCGATGAAGGATTTGAGCACACTAAATTACATTATTGTTAGCAATTTTTTTATCAATTATGTAAAGCATTGAGCACTGCATCAACCATGTTAAATAGAAGGATAGCGGGAGGAATATTATTTCAACTTCTCCATCAACAAGTTTAGCCCAGGTTTGTTTGTTTTACTAAGATAGGGCTATCTTGCATTTGTATAATCTTATCTTGTTTTTTCTTGTACATATTTTGAGCTCTATGTAAAGGGTCGGGGCCCTTCAACCCCATTTTTTATCAATACCAAAAAAAAATTATAAAGCTAATATAACAAAGTTAAGAATAAAAGAATCATGAAACCATTTTGAAGCTACTCGACCAGTAGTGAAAAACAATTGCTCAGTACTCTACATGCTTAAAAAACAAAATTGTATTTTATAATAGTTACCTATAATTAAGGTACCAGTAATATATGATATAATAGTGTTCTAGGGGGACAACACAAAGGTTTGGGCTTTGGCTCTTCTTAGGGAGGTTTAAGATTCAAACCGCAATGTGGGTGAGTGTGTGAGGGAGTGGGTGTGTGTGGTTGTGTTAAATTTCCTATTGATAATCATAACTTTCAGCCTTAAGAAAGGTCACGGTTGGAGGAGACTGCTCAGCGGTATGCGTTGGATTGTAGGGGTTTATCATACTACCTAAATTCAAAAATATTATATAATAGTTTTATTAATGTTTCTATTAAACAATAGCTTAGTAGGTCCGAGGTGTAGACCAATTGGTTCCCCCAAAACCCATAAGGGGGCGGAGGTCCAAGGTTCAAATCTCGGGCCTCATCGGACTAAACGCTTGTCCCCTTCCTGGTGCTTTCAACGGCATAAAAGGTTTAAAATGATCATGGTATGGTGGTTATAGGGGCGTACTGCACGAAGATCTATGTGGTGGTTTCTAGGGTGGACAACACATAATAATGTGGTGGCCATAAAAATCCGGACAACCTGCTCGGATTCGTGGCGGCTACCGATTCCACCATGTACCAAAAAAAAAAAATAGCTTAGTGCAGTGGTAAGGGTGTTGGCCTCTCTTTAAGAAGTCCAAGGTGAACCTAGACACCTCATAAAAACTTATGTAAACTTATTGAAATAAGAAAATAATTATATTGTCCAATATCTTAAATATTAATAAATATTTATTTTATCCAAAGTATATTATTTCCATGTCATTTCTATAAGGGTTTAATTTAATTGAATATTTCATGCTTCTCACATTAAAAAGCATTATATCATAATGACTTAAGGGCTTAATTTATTGTGAATGTCTTCTGTTGCACATGTACAATTTTTTTCAAATGGTTCACTCATGTAAAGTAACTTTACATTCAAATCCCCTCTACCTTTGTTGACAAGTGCATCAATGAATGATTAATACCCATTCAACACAGAAACTAAGGAACAAGGCCCATGGGGAAAAGGCAACCCACAAAGAATATAGGCTTCTAAAAAAAATGTTGGCTAAGAAAACTCAGAAGCCTTTGAAAGGACCTGGTGCAAAATATAAAGTAGAGGGACTACGTATTTGAAGTCCATGCAAACTCCTTGTCCATCAATCATCATGCTAAAATTCAACTAGAAGTTGTCAAGTCAGTTTGAAACAAAATTGTAAAAAATATATAACAATTTTTGTAATGTGGTAAACAGTTCCAGATCCATGATAATACAACTGGTCATTTCAAATCCATAAAACTAATTCAAAACTTGACAAACCAAAAAATAAAAACCACAAATCATTGAAGTGCCTGTATGGTGGAGTAGAAACAATAAGTTTCTAAATTTTGCATTTCAGTAATTCATCACGTTTCAGCCCCCTCAATGAGAGACTGCTCTCTTAACCATATAGAGCAAGTGATATTTTTGAAGCAACAAATTAGTGTAAACTTGTAAAACATCCTAAAAACTGCAAAACTCTTAATAGAAATAAATTAAAAGCAACCAGATCTTAAGAGCTTATTCCACTTAAACAACTATTTACACTAAGAAAATTTCCACATAACTAAAATAACCAAGCACCACTAGATCTTTAAAATTTCTCACTAAATGCAGTGTATAAATATCTCAAGAAAAAACTATGCATTCAGAAAGCTTAAAATAAAAATCAAATTTACCTTTTAAATCCCTTCAAAAAACATCCAAATCCAAGATAAAACTAAGATAAAATCACATAAGATTTAAAAAAAAAAAATTGGACCCTCTCCGACCTTGGCTCCCAAACAACACCAACTGAACTTGACCCATTTTTTAAACAACTACTACTGAATTTGAGGATATCAAATACATGGGCAGCCACAATTGAAACTGGATTTCATTGTAATCTCATTTTCTTTTTAACTCTCTATCTATATATACACACTCCAACATCCAACCAAGTCCCCTTCCCACAATTTGCATACAAATCCAAGATAAAACTAAGATAAAATCACAAAATATTTAAAAAAAAAATTGTGGACCCTCTTGGACCCTGGCTTCCAAGTAACACCAATTAGGCTTGGACAATTTCTTAATCTACTACTCAATTTGAGAATATCAAATAAGCAGGCAACACATTAATCAATACCAATTTTAAAGTAATTACTTGCTACTTATTTAAATTATGACTGCTATTTAAGATATATATATATATATATATATATATATATATATATATATATAAATGTTGAATGTTTTACAAATGGAATGAAAAAAAATCATTGCCACTTTAAAGATGTTCAATAATGCTTTGAAGTTGATGTTCTTAGGAAAGGGGTTATGTTTTATACCCTTTTGTTAATATGATAAAGATGTTCAATAATGCTTTGAAGTTGATGTTCTTCCAAAAGGGGTTATGTTTTATACCCTTTTGTTAATATGATATAATAAATATTAAATTTTATTTTATTTTATTTATTTATTTATTTATTTGATCTTGCCATACAATATAAATATAATTATCAATGTGTTTTGATATCATAGTAACATCCACCATGTAACACAAGGTGGGCCCAATTTCAATCTCATATAAACTATTAAAAATAAATGAAACACCTGAATCTACAGCAAAAACTTGTATCTCTTGTATTTATAATGGTAGTAAAACTTGATTTTGCCGAAACCACTTTTCATCCTTAAAGTTCAAATTTTAGCGATATCATAAGATTATATAACCCTAGGCAGTGCTTGGTTCAACATCACATCCAATAGATGGATGCAGACAGGAAGGAAATGACTATTAAAATCAGCGTTTGCAAACCACTGTTCACATGGCCAAGAAGATTTGCTACAAAGATGAATAAAAATTGATGAAGATGTTTGCCCATTTCTAAAACTAGTACTGAATTTGAGGATATCAAATACCCAGGTAGCACATTTATCAAAATCATTTTTATAGTAATTGCTTGCTGCTTATTTAAATTATGACTACTTGTTTAAGGTATATCATATAGAAAAATGTTGAATGTTTTACAAACGGAATATTCATTGCCACTTTTAAGATGTTCAATAATACTTTGAAGTTGATATTCTTCCTAAAGGGGTTATGTTTTATACCTTTTGTTAATATGATATAATAAATATTAGATTTTATTTTTTTTATTTATTTGATCTTGTCATACAACATAAATATAATTATTTGTTTTCATACCATAGTAACAACCACCATGTAACACAGGGTGGGCCCAGTTTCAATCTCATATAAACTATTTTATTTTATTTTTTTATTTTTTAAGCGAAAAACCCCTTGCGGGGCTGCCTTGGTATGAGAGACCACGAACAGGGATTTCTACACCGTCAAAGTCACCCGGGAGTCGCACCCGACCCTGCCCGCACCAACATTATCAATTGGATTTTGGATACCCAATTCAGATTTTTGGTAGGGTGGAGATTTGAACCTGGGACCTCCCTTGGAGGATTGCCCTTTCCTCTCCAACTCACCTACAACACCTGGGTAATCTCATATAAACTATTAAAAATAAATGACACACATGAATCTGCAATAAAAACTTGTATCTCCTATATTTATAATGGTAGTAAAACTTGGTCTTGCCGAAACCACTCTCCATCCTTAAAGTCCAAATTTTAGCAGCATCATAAGATTATAGAACCCTAGGCAGTGCTTGGTTCAACATCACATCCAATAGGTGGATGCGGGCAGGAAGGAAATGACTATTAAGATCAATGTTTGCAAACCATTGTTCACATGGCCAAGAATATTTGCTACAAAGATGAATAAAACTTGATGAAGATATTTGCCCTTCTTTTTTTGAAAATAATATATGAGTTATATAGGATTGAAATAGGTCGCACCTATATTAGATCATAATCACATAGTGGTATTACAACAACTTATCAATCATGCATGTATCGCTTGACAAGATTTGAACCTTGGTATCCTCCTTGAAAATTGAGGAATTTAACCAATTAAGATAATGATATTTGATAAGATGTTTGTCAATTATTGATTATATAAGTTTTTTTGGAGTACTTCCTATTTGGTGTGTTAATATAGTTCTTAAAGAGGGAAGAATAGGTACCAAAAGCATTGAATTATTTGAAATAAGAGACTATCCTAAAGGGCAGTCTTTGGAATAACACTTTGGCATCACATTATTGGGTACAAGAAAATGATTGGAATATAAAATTCAATAGTGTGGTGGGCTCTACATTTTTCTAGTGTTAATATAGTTCTTAAAGAGGGAAGAATATGTACCAAAAGCATTAGATTCTTTGAAATAAGAGACTATCCTAAAGGGCAGTCTTTGAAATAACACTTTGGAATCACATTATTGGGTACAAGAAATGATTAGAATATAAAATTCAGTAGTGTGGTGGGATCTACATTTTTCTTGTAAATAGCACACTCTGCATTTGAGGTAGTGATAAAACTTTGATTTTAAAGTATGTTGTCTATTTTGTTTGCTTTTTAAATTGCATGAACTCAAATTTAGCAAGAATGACAACAACTCAGCATAATGTTTTAGCCAACATGGATAGAAAACTACTCAATAATAGATCTACCTCAACTTTAAATTGTAGTATTAGTTCACAATACAAGTTGTAATGATAGGAATAAAAATAAGCTCATGGGAGGCAACAAGTTGTGACGGATGGAGCAGCAAGGAGGAGGAGCGAGAGGTCTAGGGGCATCAAACCCTAGGTGTGGGACTTCAAAGGGCAGATCAGCAGACGCGGCAGGTGGGGGCTCTGGCGAGATAGCAGGCCCCCAGGCGGAGGATGTGGACAAGGAAGTTCTATTGGAACCGGTCCAAGGGCGTTGGGCGGATGCGGTTGAAGATTTCTCTGAGGGGGACCAGGACTCTATGCGTCAGGATCAAAGGAAGACCCAAGAAGGAGAGAAAGAGAAACTCGGCAACCGGAGACCTTCATATCTTAATGCTCTTCGCGGTAAGCAAAAATTATCCGACTCTTGTTTTAATCTAAAATCTGTCAATGGTAGGTTGCACGTCCCGGATTCCTTAGCTCAGCATGTGGCTATGGAGGGCAGAACATCTTTGGTGGCTAAATTTATGGGGGTGAGGCCAAACATGGAAGTCATAAGGAGATGGGCCATCCAAAAATGGCAACCAAGGGCCGGTATGATGATTAAGGCTTTACCCAAGAGTTTTCTTTTGGTGACATTTCAATGTGAACAGGACATGGAAAGGACTCTCCAAGGAGGTCCTTGGTTTTTTGGGAAAAGGGGCTTGTATCTGAAGCGTTGGTCCCCCGATTTCAACCCCCAGACTCAGGTGTTGGATTTGGCTCCTATTTGGGTTAAGATGCCAGGATTACCTCTGCTTTTTTGGAACGAACAAATATTGGTTGGGATAGCTACAGAGATTGGAGAACTAATAGCTATTGATCCTGCAACCTTGAGCAAAACAAGACTCCTGTCTGCTCGCATGTGTGTATTGGCGGACCCGAGTAAAGAGCTCCCTAAATCCATTATTTTGTCGTCTATGTTTGGCCTTCATACTCAGGTATTTGAATATGAAAATATGTCTTTTAAGTGTAGTGTTTGTGGGAAGGTAGGGCACCAGGGTATCCACTGCATTTCCAAGAACCAGCCCCCACTCCAAAATACCGATCCTCAAACCCCGAATAATATCCCTCCCCGCGAGATCTCCATTCCTACCCAACCCGGGCCTCAAGGACGTGGAGCTCGAAATCCGAATATCGGAGACCCTGTTCGCCCTATTGTAAGCAAGAGGCAACGTTTTAACCCTCCTCCCAAAAATTCCTATGCCCCAAAACCCTCTCACCGGGGAGCTGGTCCCTTTGATGGGAACCCTCAAGCTCAACTTTGCTCCTAAGATGTTACAACAAGCCTCGAGCCAAATCACAAAGGAAAGAACCCCATAGATCAACGCCCTGGGGCAAGTAAGTTTGATTGGGTGATACGGGAGGCCTATGGAGGCTCGATGGAAGTGGTCCCATGTACTGCAGAGGAATTTATGGGAAGAAATTCCAAGGAGATCAACATCCCAGTGGAGAAAAGTTTTGATGCATTAAATCATTTGAAGGGAGATCAGATGGACAGACCAAGAAGTGGAATCCGAGGTAGAGGAGACTCAAGAGAAGGATTTAGAGGAGAAAAATCGGAGGAAGGAGCAGGAAACTAATAATACGAGCAAGGATACTCGGGAGGAAGAGGTGAACCACCAAGATCGGTGTAACCCCAAAGCGGGGAAAAAGAATCTACTAATCAAGAAGCTAAGAGCACGAAATCATCTCCATCGTCAAAAAGACCGGTTAACTCGGAAAGCCGATTGTTACCCCAAATACCAAGACCGACCTACCCAAGATGGTTACTAGAAGCCAAGTGAATCCCAAGGAACTTCAACCTAGAGCGGATGTATGGGGATATGGTTCGGTGGGAAGAGGGAAACCTAGCAATGTCGCCTTAAGGCGAAAAGAAGCGAGCGAGGAGTGGTCGATGGCACTCAAGCGATGATTGCTCTTTGGGGCGAAGGCTCGAGGATCCAAAGCCCATAAATGAAGATCCTTTCATGGAATATTCGTGGGAGTAATCCTACAAAAATAAGAGCTTTGTATGCTCTTAGACAAGAACACAAACCGGATATGATTTTACCTGCAAGAAACTAAAATGGAGGAGAGTAGAGTTATTCCTTTTAAGAATAGGACTTGGCGAGAAGTCGAAGTAGTAGGCCAAGAGGCCACCGGAACAACAGGAGGTTTCTTGGTTATGTGGAACAAAAATGTGATTGATAGTAGAGTGATTCCGATGTCTAGTTGGTTTATTTGTCTCTTATGTGTGGATAAAACCACACGGGAAGAGTGGATCTTAACGAATGTATATGCTCCGAGTTAGACAGGGACCGAGAAGGGTTCTTTGGAGTCGGCTAGGCTGAATTGAGGGAGACGGTCCCCAACTACCCTTGGATTATGGCGGGGGGATTTCAATTGCTACCTTAATCCCGTAGATAAATTGGGGGGCTCTCAAAGAATAACCGCTGATATCTACGAGTTTAGAGATTTTGTTGAGCAACATGAGCCGATGGATGTGGACCTGCGTAGATTCTCCTATACATGGTCTAACAAAAGATTGAAGGAAAACCAAATTCGAGATAAGATTAGATAGGTTTCTTCTTTCTCAATAATGCCCGGAGAGGTTTGGGGACTCTTCATTAACGGCACTCCCAAGAATCGGGTCCGATCACAACCCAATTGCGTGGGAAACAGGGGAGGACTCTAAGAAAAGATACATCGGACCCTTTCGATTCGAACTTATGTGGTTCCAACATCGGGATCTCAAGGATCTCGGTTGCCCAATGGTGGGACAAAAAGTATAATGGTTCGAAACCGGCCCAAGTGGCATGTAAACTAAGGAATGTGAAGGCTAACATTAGAGAGTGGAACAAAACTTCCTTTGGCAATATTTTTGTTAAAAAGGCCGAACTAAAAGACAAGATCAATGAACTACGGGAGAAGTTGAAGTCGGAGCGACTTACGAGAGGATCCGAGAAACCGGAGAGAGGAGGCGTTAGTCGAATACCACACGATGCTAGGATTTGAAGAAACCTTTTGGAGGCAGAAATCCAGACTGCGTTGGTTAAAGGAGGGTGACAGAAATACAAAGTTCTTCCATGTCTCTACTCTTCGCCACAGGAGTACTAACAAAATTAAGGAGATCAAGATGGCCGATGGGTCTAACACCAAAGATATGGAAGACATAAGGAGGGAAGCGGTTGAGTACTTTAAATCGTTGCTAGAAGATGTAAATCCGACTATTGAAGAAGAGGACTCTCTCGTTGGCAGCCATTCCACCCCTCGTAACCGATAATCTTAATGGATTCTTACTTAGTCCTTTCAAAAAGGAGGAAATCAAGAAGGTCGTTTTTGACATGGATGGTAACAACTCCCCAGGACCGGATGGCTTCCCCTGCAGCTTTCTTCCGAAGTTTTGGGATATCCTAGGCAATGATGTAGTGGAAGCTATAATTGAGGCTCAAAAGGACATGGAAATCCCGGAAGGAGTTAATGCTACTTTTTTAGTTCTCATCCCTAAACTAGTGGGAGCAATGGAATTTTCCGAGTTTCGCCCTATCGGTTTATGTAACACTCGATGAAGATTCTCACAAAAACAATCGCCAATAGGTCGAAGGTTATCCTTCCTTTCATCATTGATATGAACCAAGGTGGCTTTGTGAAAGGGCGACAAATATTGGATGGTATCATCACAATTCATGAGGTTATTCATTCAATGGTGACTAGTAAGGAAGCGGGTATGTTACTAAAGCTTGATATGAATAAAGCCTACGACCGGGTCTCATGGCGGTTCCTCACCAAGATTTTGGGTAAGTTTGGTTTCTGTCCCCAGTGGATTAAGTTGATTTTTAGTTGTATCTCTACTACAAGATTTTCTGTCATGGTGAATGGGTCACCCTCCGGTTACTTTAAGAGTGAAAGGGGGTTGCGACAAGGAGATCCTTTGTCTCCATACTTGTTTATTATTTTAGCGGAAGCATTGGGTAGGAACATTTCAGCGAGCGGTGGCGGATGGTCAATTGGAAGGTTTTAAACCAGCCTCAACAACGAGGCCAGTGTCTCACCAACGAGTTTGTGGATGATACAATCATTGTGTCCAAAGCCTCGGTGCCTCAAGCTAGGAAGTTGAAGAGAATTCTAACCAAGTATGAGACAGAAGCGAGACAAGTACATAAACTATAAGAAGAGTAGCATCTATTTCTTTAACACGCCCGGTGGGAGGGAGGAAAGAATAGCTAACCTCTTCGGTTGTGGAAAGGAGCTTCTACCAGACAACTTATCTAGGTATGCCTATGTTCGAAGGAAGAATGAAGGCTACTTTGTGGAACTCGATCATTGACAGGATCTCCAAAAAGTTAGCGAGGGTGGAAGGGCAACCTTCTCGACTCCGCGAGAAAAGCCTTATTAGTTCAAACTACTTTACGGAGCATTCCAATTTATTGCATGTCTCTATTTAGAATGCCCGCAAAGGTCCGAGCTACATTGGAGCTAATTCAACGCAACTTCTTGTGGTCGAGGTTCGGAGGAGAGAAAGAGAATTTCGTTGGTAGCATGGAATCGGTGTGTGCAAGCAAGGATCGGGGGGCTCGGGGTTAAAGAGAATGAAAGAATTGAATCAAGCTCTGATTGGCAAAAAGGTATGGATATTTATCAATAATGATCAATTGGGATGGGTAAAACTTCTTAAGGCAAAATATATCAGAAATAATCAGGACTTCCTGAAAGCTGATAATCTTCCTAGAGGATCCTATTTTTGGAATTGTTTGCTCGAATGTCGGGAGGTAGTCAGGAAAGGCATCAGATGGAGAATTGGTAATGGAAGACAAGTGGACTTTTGGAAAGACCCGTGGTTGGAAGAGGCCCCTCTGAAAGATAACTTAGACCTTCGGGTCCTCCAACATAAACTTTCGAAGGAAATGGGAGGAAAAGTAGGGGATTTTATTGTCTGTAGCACAGAAACTTCTTCTTGGAAGAAAATCACGAGTTCATAATCTGTCGAGCAAGAGAAGGTGGCCCTAACCAAACTCAATGATGCTTTAAGGGTGTTCCCGATCATTCCTGGGGAGGAAGAGACAAGGCAATTTGGGGCAAAACTACAAGTGGGATCTATTCGGTAAAAGCGCCTATAAGTTAATCCACTCGGGATTCAATGGTCGGACTCCGACTTCGTTATTTGGTTAAATAATTTAACCCCAAAAATAGCTTTCTTCTTTTGGTTGGCGAGTTCAAAATAAGATCCTAACAACGAGATAATCTGCAAAGGAGAGGTTTCCAATTCATCAATCGATGTATCTTGTGTGAGAAAGCGATAGAATCCGTAAGTCATATATTTCTAACTTGTGATTTTTCTTGTAGAGTCTTCCAAATGATCCTGTCCAAATTTCATATAGATTGGGTCTGTCCAAATAGCATGTCCGACTTACGCATACGGTGGGCTTCCCCCTTCCGGGAAAAGCTCTTGACTTGGCTCGGAAGCTCGGCTTACCCCATTTTTTATGGGGGATATGGAATGAGAGAAATAAGAGAGTTTTTAAAGGACATAATAAATATCCCAGGTTATGTGGTAATAAAATAATCAGAGCTTTGAAAGAAAACTGGAAAACTTTCTTCTTAAAAAATGAGACCATGTCTCTAAGGGAAAGGAGGATTTTGCGGAAGTGGGGAGAGGAACTTCCAGACCTAGACATTACAACCAACCCACGGGATGGTGTCAAGTGGATACCCCCACACAAAAGTAGGTTAAGTTTAATTTTGACTGGGCAGCTAAAGGAAATCCGGGGCTGCAGGAGCGAGGAGGAGTTTTGAGAAATGAGGAAGGAAAAGTGGTCCTTGCCTTTGCAGAGCCTTTGGGAACTCAAACAAATCATTTTGCAGAAGCCCGAGCTCGCATGCAAGCAATGAGAATTGCCGGACTTGAGGGTTATAAGGAAGTTATCTTTGAAGGGGATTCACTTAATATAATCAAGGCAATTAAGGAGGATAAAGACCCCAGATGGACCATATTGGAGCTTATCCTAGAAGCAAAGATTCATAAATCTCATTTGGTTAATGCCCGAATCCAACACACCTTCGAGAGAAGGGAACCGAGCGGCGGATCTAATGGCAAATATTGCAGTTTTCGTTGGGGAGATGCAAATTTGGAAGGATAACTTCCCTCAAGAACTATTGGTGTTGGTCGCTAGAGAAGAGCTAAGATCAAACTCGTTAGAGCATCGAGGGAGATCGAGAGGGCTGATGATGAGTAATCCGACGAGATGGAATTAGGCGGAAAAGGCATCCCATTTGCTTGGGGCCCGGGAGGTGACAAGTGTACGATACAGACAACCTAGTGTTAGTAAGTGCTAGGTGTTGTTTGGTTTTTGTTTTATCCTGAATAGTCAAGCGACAAGTATAGGACCGTGGACTCTAAGTATGGCTTAATGTGAGTCTTAGAAAGATCCATTTTGTATTTTGATTATACGGGCTTGATGCTAGAACCAGCCCATTTTGACTTTGTAAAAGGTTTGTGGACCTTATAACCACCTCTACCTTATACCAAAAAAAATGATAGGAATAAAAATAATAATTGTAATCTATTCAGCGTAATACATGCAGATAGCATGCCCCATCATTAGCACTAACACAAAAAGATCATGAAAGACCAAAAACTATAGGTGTTTTTGATAATTAAAACAAATCAATGTCTAGTAACAAAAACAACCATGGTAAAAGTACCCTTAACAAATTGAGGACTACATAAGTTCAAAATCTGAAGGCTCTCATAATAACAAAAAGATCTCCATAATATATATCAAACACATTTAGAAATCCAATGGCCTTTTCGCATTTTGCATTAAGTTTAAAAATCCAATTGTGCATAGAATATTTCAACTTGTAAGACTCGTGCACCCCACCCAACCAAATGAGTGGAGTTTGCAATGAGATGCAAAATAATCTTGTAGTTTACACTAAAAATATTAAGTAGAATATCATTATAAAATACCAACATATACCATAAGAAAATGTTAAACAAAGCAAACATTAAAACAATCTTGTCTTCATTCTATAAGACGAACGCAAAACAAGGAGGAAAACAAATAGAGATGCATAGATTAGATTATATTCAAATAAAAGAATATAGATTAGATTATATTCAAATGAAAGAATATAGATTAGATTATATTTAAATAAAAGAATATAGATTATATTCAAATGAAAGAATATAGATTATATTATATTTAAATAAAAAAATATAAATTATATTTAAATGAAAGAATATAGATTATATTATATTTAAATAAAAATATATAGATTATATTTAAATGAAAGAATATAGATTATATTTAAATGAAATAATATAGATTATATTATATTCAAATGAAAGAATATAGATTAGATTATATTCAAATGAAAGGATATAGATTATATTATATTCAAATGAAAGAATATAGATTGGGTTATATTTAGATAAAGGAGTATAGTTTATATTCAAATGAAAGAATATAGATTACAATCAAATGAAAGAATATAGATAATATTCAAATGAAATAATATAGATTATATTATATTTAAATGAAAAATATAGATTAGATTATATTTAAATAAAAGAATATAGATTATATTCAACTAAAAGAACATAGATAGATTATATTCAAATGAAAGAATATAAATTATATTATATTTAAATAAAAGAATATAGATTATATTATATTTAATTGAATGAATATAAAAAGAACCATGGATTATATTTAATTGAAATAATATAGATTATATTTAATTGAAAAGAATATAGATTATATTTAATTGAAAGAATATAGTATAAAAAATGTTTAGGCCATGGATATATTTAATTGAAAGAATGCATACTAAATATTGGATGGTTTTAATTGAATTAATATATTTTAAAGAATAAATAAAAGATAGACTAGTTTAATTAAATGAAATAAGAGATAGTTTTTACTTAGAATGAAAAAAAAAAATAGACGTTTTAAAGATAGATGAAAGGTTACATGTTTGAACATCAAAGATAGATGTTGAATTAATGAAAGAATGAATGTTTTAACTAAAACTAAATATAGTTTTTATTTAGATCAAAGATAGATGTTTAAATAGATGTTTGAATGTCGAAAGGATAGGTGTTAATATTGAAGGATAAATGCTTCAACTAATGAAATATAGATGTTTGAATATCAAATGATAGATGTATCAATTAAATGAAATGATAGATTTTTGAATGTCAAAGCTAGATGTTTAAATTAAATGAAAAGATAGATGTTTGAATATCAAATATAGATGTATCAATTAAATTAAATGATAGATTTTTGAATGTCAAAGCTAGATGTTTAAATTAAATGAAAAGATGGATTTTTGAATATCAAATATAGATGTATCAATTAAATGAAAAGATATATGTTTGTATACCGAAAGGATAAATGTTTAAATAGATATTTGAATATCGAAAGGATAGATGTTTGAATATCGAAGGATAGATGCTTCAACTAATGAAAGATAGATGTTTGAATATTGAATGATAGATGTATCAATTAAATGAAATGATAGATGTTTACATATCAAAGATAAATGTTTAAATTAATTAAAAATATAGAGGTTTGAATATCAAGGGATAGGTGTTTCAAATTAATAGAAAGGTAAACTGATATATTAAGTTTAAAAGGTTGTATTTATATCTTGAAGAGTAGATTTGTCTTAATAAGTTTGAAGAAGGAAGGATATACTTCTTAGATTAAATGAGAGAAGAAATATAATTCTAGTTATAATGAAGTGGAAATATAATAGCAGATATTGTATTGATTAGAGTGTCTGAATTGATAAGTACTTAATTGATTAGAAGTATGGGCTCTTAATTAGTTCAGGAAAAGTGGTTGATAAGTACTTAATTGATTAAGAGTATTGCTCTTAATTAGTTAGGGAAAGTGGTACTGATGTTATGAGAGATGCTATTCCGTTATAAATATTAGAAGGAAGAAGTTATCCTTAGAGGGATGAAGGCAGAATGTGTTTGGGGAAATTATGGGATTCCCTCGTTATTTATGTAACGTGGATTAAAATATCAATTCATGGTGGAGACTAGAGAACTATGAGGTTCTTGTGCTTTGGTTATTGACATGTGTTTGGGAAAAAGTAAATTATAGGATTCATTTGTATTAAATAAACTAAACTTATGCAATAAAAAAATATTTGAGACTACGTTTTTTCGTAAGGATTTTTCCCAGGGTATATGAGGTGTTATGTATATTCTAAATATCTCTTTTTTAATCTTGCTTTTAATATTTTTTTTAGTTGTTATTTCTCATTATTGTTTAAAGTAGATGGATTTATTAATTATCCTCCTATAATTTGAAGGATATTGAATGGTTAAAATAGTTAAATAAGCTAGATAGATTAGCATGGTATTTATGCACTTACCGATTGGGATAAATATTTCCCTCTTGAGCATGTGTTAGTTAATGTTACAAAAAAAAATGCAACCCCTTAGTTAGAGTTTTGGGTTGTAACAATACTCATTGGGTAAAGCCTCATAGACATTACTTAGCCCAATATAATGCTTCAACTTAGTTTCCTCAAGACACACTCTTGAATGAGACATTGAACATCACCTTCCCTCAAGTAGACACTCAACAAACTACTTTTTTAAAACTATGTTTGACTCTTCATCACTAGTACAATGCTTCAAAACATTGATCTTGCTCAACCTTGATGTTGAAATAAATTAATGACTTCTATCCTCTTCTTATGGACCTTAATCATCCATTACATAACACAACATCCTTAATCATCCATATTCACTCCTCTTGAAAAAAATATTACAATAGTATATCATTGATTAATGTTCCCTCTTTCCATTTTGGGACACACATACCTGATAAATTTTGTAGAGGTACCTTGTTTGCCCTCATATTTCACCAATATTTACATCATAAATAAATTTTTATCCTGAGAAAATATGATAGTATTGTGTACCTAGTGAACTAAGGCGATCAAGGTCAAAGGAGACCAATGTTGGGGTGATTTGTTGTTGGCTAAAATAGGAATCAATCTTTTGTTAATAAAACTGCAAGAAGATTCAAATGAAAGCTCATGAGCCTAAACTAACTTGTTTATTGACCCAATTTTCAAAGGAATCTTACAGTCATTATTAGAGATTTAATTAATGTAATGGTATTAAGCTGATATTATGGCCTAGTCAACTAACCTAGCTTGGCATGTTTTCCTTTTAGTGTAATTCCTAATAAAAGTGACTCGGTTATCTATAGTAAAAGCAACCATTCAACAAGTTCAAGTAAAAAAAAAATTGCATATACTTAAATCTTGTAATTAATAGATGGGTATTGTCCATCATCTCACAATCTAGGTCTATTTTAATTCATTTCCATGATGCACTCTAAAGTTGGTGAACTTGTCTTTCTTGTTTATGAACCATATGACTCTTCCTAATAATTGGATATGGTTGAAAAACCAACTTAAGAAAAGAAGATTTAACTAGAGAGGATATTTAGTCCTAGAGGGGCTTTCTAGGTGAAACTCAAGAACCAAGCCTATAGGTAATTAACCTATTCACAAAAGACATAGGTGTTGTATTGTAACATGGCCTTAACATTTCCTTAGATAATGGTCCAAATACCCTTTAGCCAATCCCCTCATCTATTCAATTACCTAAACCTTGGACTACCAATTTTCTCTAACCCACTTGTCAAATTTTATGATTGACTAGAACCCACTCTAAGTAAAACAAAATAATATATTTTTAGAACAAACCAATTGTAATAAAAGCATCACTCAGGAGGAGAAATTTTGGGGTCGTGCCTAAAACTAAATGATGAAGGGAGTTGGTCATCAATCAGCTAATTGATTTCATATTTGCTTTCATGTAGATCGTCGTCTCTCACCTCCAAGGATTACACTACTTTTAGACTTCATAAATATGCTTTTGTCTTTAAGATGGATTTAGATTAGTGTTTTTGCTAGCGACACTCACAGAGGGTAGGTGAATGGGATTAAGGTTTGGTGAAATGACATGAATATCTAATTTCAAATGTCAATTGGTATGGAAGATTGCAATGTAGGATAGTCCACTAGTGATTGCACTTACACTAGTGAGAGGGATAATAGAAATGAACCAGGTAAACAAGGGTTTGATAATAGAAAATGATAAGCATATGCAAATAAAGGGTATTTGGGCTTGGGGTTAGTAATGGTGGGCTAGCCCTACATGAAGTAGAAATCAGTATCAACAAGAGGTGGAGAGGGACAATGTTCAAGATAACATGACTTGATGTAGGTAGTTGTGAACTCAAAAATTCAACAAACATGGTGATTAGGACAACATTGACCTAAGGTAACTCGATAGCGAAAGAGAAAAAAGAAAATTCACCTTAAGTGCTACCACCAAAGACGATGATGTTTCCTTAATGATTGTAGTGTATAGAATGGAAGGAAGTAGAGATGGGGTAGGAAGATACACTAGTGTTAAATATGATGAAGAAAAAATTGGTTGTGTTGAGGAGCCTAAGAATACCTCTATAGGGTTTTTGAGGGGCATATTATGTAGAAAAATCACCACCTAAGACAAATGAATGGTGAATAATTTGATCTAATAAGGTTATTCGATGAAATAGGCAGCTCAGATTGTAGATAGCCACATAAGACCCTCAACTTATGATCAAAGGTTGACTACAAGACACCAAACAATTAACATGCATTGTCAATCAATAAGGAACTTACTAAAAGCAATAAGGTAAAGAGACTAGAGGTGTCAAATGTTATATGTTTAAAAAATTTGACTATGAGGTGTCAATTGATATATGGTTAGATGATTTAGCTAAGAGGTGCTAATTGCTATATGTTTAGACAATTCATACTAGGAAGATGCTTTACTATAGAAAATGGTATAAGATGACAATGATTATTAGATTTTTTATTGGTTTTTTATTTTGAGTCTCTATAACTATTCAAAATCATTGTTCGTTCTTCTAATGTCTTTTATGTAGCTAAGAGTCAATTGGAATAGTGATTCGATTTATTTTTATGTTGTTTTATTGGTTTGGAGAGATGGAGGTCTTGTTATATGGACATCTAACATGATCAATTATGGAAAGTCCATCCTTTATAAAGTCTAAAGTCATTATGAAAAATGATTAAATAGATTTTCAAATCATTATATTTAAAAATGGTATAATTATACTTATTGTTGAAAATATAACTAATACCATGAAAACAATGTTAAGCATACAATTATCCGCCCATGTAGAGGAGTTGGAGAGCAAGTGGGTAGTTAAACCTCTCTAGTTGCTGAGAGGCCCAGGTTCAAATCTCTCGCCTCACATGTTGCGGATATGTTATGTAATGGTTCCCTCGTGGTCACAGTCTGTTTACCCCTTGTGGCCACCACCAAAAAAAAAAAAAAAAATGTTAAGCATACAACTTCCCTATAAATAATTTGCCAATGACAAACATAAATCTTAAGAAGAGGATTATGATATTACAAAATAAGCCCCAATTGAGAGTCAAATCTTAAAAGTTTATGTCAAAAATTAATTTTTTTTCTCCCTTAACCTAAACAACATTTTTGTTTTGTCCACTACTATTGTTTTTCTCTTTTGTTCTATGTACTTCCTTATCTTTAGTTGTCTTGCATTTCTCCTTTATTGCTTTGTTGTTATTTGCTAAGACCTGCATTATTTTTAAATTTTTCATTTTCATAGAAGAGGAAAAAAGAAATAAAAATTACATGTTGAGGATATGTTGTATATAAAAGGTTCCTCATCAAAAAATAAATAAAAATTTATGTTTTTATTTACTCATAATTATTATTTTAAAATATTAAAAAAACAAATGAAAATTTTATTTTTATTTATTCATAATTATTATTAAAACTTTTATGAAATTAGTTCAACATGCTAGATTCCTCAATATTTAAGGAAAAAAATTAGATTCTAATATTGTTATATAATACATGGTTAATATCCAAGCTGTTGTAATATTATAATTATTATATAATAATAATAATATGAATGAAGTCTAAATCTTACCATACAATACATAATTAATATCCAAACTATTATAATATTATAATATTATTATATAATAATAAAATCCCTTTCAAAACACAACCTCAAACCATAAGTTACTTTTATGTGACGTACTAAAATGGTAAAAAGAAAAATTACTAGCAACTGAAAACAACTTCTGAGACTGGATTTCTGTATGATTAGTGGATTTTTCTTTAACCTAAACTTAGCTGCTTCTTATCCATGGCTGTTTTTTTTAACGTTTGCCAATTTAATATCAAGTTGCGGTGTATATAGGGTAGTTTTACTCAAATTTAACATCTAGTTTCTAGGTAATTGATCCTCTTAGTTTTTAATCGATTTAGATAAAAATATTTATATTCAAAAACATATTTCATTTTAATACCTCTTCTTCCCTATATTTAACATTATAAAAATAAATAAATAAATTATATTTTTCCCATGATGGTGTAGTTAAAAAGGCCTTGAGGGCACTACAAGTATACATGTTTGGCCAAGGATAATCTTCAACACAAAATATATTTTTCAATTGAACAACACAGAGCACTGATAATATTAAAATCCCCAGCATTCCATTTTTAAAACACCCTAATGTTCTTACCCAAATGATTATATGAACAAGAAATCCATTCAGTGCTTGGGTTTCTTCACAATCATAACCGTGCACTTGGCATGATGAGCGCAGTAGTCGCTTACACTCCCCAAAACTGCCCTGCATACTCCACAAAATCACAATTCAAACCCCAAAACTCCATATCCATACCCACGACACTTTGAATTTGATCACAAATATCAGGAGATTAAATTTAAAAAGTAATAATAATAATTTAACCCCAAAACTCCATAACCACGGCACCGTGATTCCTTGACCACAATAATCAGGATACTAAACAGAGGAAAGGAAGAGATAATTTATTTGAATCGCACCGCTTAATAGCTCCGTAGCCATGGCTGCCCACCACCAATATTTCTGCGGCGTGTCTCTTTGTCGCGTCGCACAGCACATCCCGGGCGTCGCCCTCCACCATTTCCGCCTCAAAATCGCACACCTGCAAATCCGTTTCCATTTTTTATTCGACCGGATTTCCCCGCTTTGAACAAACATGAATCAAAATCGATACAAGGAGAAAAGGCAACAAATACTGACCGATCTGCTCTGGCATAAAGCCTTTGCTTGCTCGAGGGCCCTCTCCCCGGTTTTCTTCAGATCTGTCTCCACGATCGGCAGCACCTCGGCTGCGCCTGCAACAAGCCCCCCACCATGTCAACGGATCGAGTCCGGGGGAGACAATCAGAGGCTAAAAAGCAAAGAGAATTTTTTACACATTAACTGAGGTGTGCTGTTTTGTGGGGTTAATTACCTGGACCTATCATGCAGAGAACACTGGATGCTGTAGGCCGGGCATGGACCAGAAAAATTTTGAACGGTGAATTTTCATGGAAGGAAGTGATAAGATGATCCAGCGTCCACTCCAAGGCGTAAACGCTCTGCTCGCTGTCATCCACCCCGACCACTATGCTCTTCTTCTCCACTTCTGCCATTTTCTTGCTTCTTCTCTTCTCTTCTATTCTTCTCAGATGCTCTTTATTTCCTCCCCTCTGCCTCACTTCATCAATACATAAACAAAAATAGTGCCCCACACTTCACCTATACTTACTAAATCTCTAGAATTATTTAAGTACTTCTCTTGGGCTGGAAACAGAGAGGGAGACTGTATTTAAACTTTGAAAACCAGTCGATTCGTCTTATCTTTATATTCAATCAAAACTTTAATTTTACGTAAGATTCGAGAGATGATGTTTTAATCGAATATACTTGCTGACTAGAAAGTTCAATTTACATTTATTAAAAAACTGAAATGTTGTAAAGCATTAGCAGAAATGAAAATGTGGAGCAACGGTGACCATTGCTGGTGGGTGTATAGCGTAATGGAATTGTTTGTCGTTTCTGGTTGTAGCTATTTGGTAAGTTACCATGTAGTATATTGGTATGGGTCTAATAATGACCGGTCGCTTTGACAATCTTCCATATCTTAAAAGCGTATGACACGCCTGCAAATAACATGTTTACACATGAAGTTCCATTTAACCATTCAACAATAATCATTATATGTTTTGACTTTAATTATTTGAGTTTATATAAATAATTTTTACAATATTATTTTATTTAATAAAAAAATATATAATTTTATATTATATTTCAATGTTAAAAGATGTTTTTTTAATTGTTTTTTCGAAGAAATATTTATCAGGAAGAATATCTTTCTTTTTAACTGTATATTTATATTGAAAAGTATAGTTATATATATATTTTATTTTAATATCTAAAAATTTATTGAAACATAAAATCGAATATATACTCATGTTTCAACATTATTATTTAAGAATAGAATTTTAATATTTTTTTTTTTATCAAATAAAGTTTTCATATATATATAAAAGTTATTGTACATATTATGTTGTATTTTTAATTATTGTATTAAAAATATTATCATAGTAAATGAGGTTTTGATGGGGTCCCTAAATCAGATATGAAACTCTTTACATTGGGTATCTTTCTAACCCTTACAAGGCACAAAAATACAAACCCTAGCTATTTTACCTGTATCATGGACAAAAAATACTTCAAAGAGCCAACATTTTCTTCAAATCATTGATCCCAAACTTTGTCCTTTTTCTCGCTCTACTGATTTTACCTAATCCAACCTCAAACTGCCCTTATTGAGGTGGGAATTGCTTCACCCTCCCTCCAAATTCAGCTCTCCTATTCCAAAAATCCTTCATTTGCTAATTTGTCAAAGTATTTTTTGGGGGGTTAATACACACAACGTACACCATCATGCCAAAATGAGTGATTCTCCATGTGCACAAAAACCAAAGCTCGAGCCACATGGAATTACACGCGCACACACGTCGTGGTTTGAACCTTGGTTGCCCCCAAATTCAGCTCTCCTATTCCAAAAATCCTTCATTTGCTAATTTGCAAAAGTATTTTTTTGGGGGTTAATACACACAACGTACACCATCATGCCAAAATGAGTGATTCTCCATGTACACAAAAACCAAAGCTCGAGCCACATGGAATTACATGCGCACACACGTCGTGGTTTGAACCTTGGTTGCCAGAGCATTTTATTCATGAAAGGTATGTTAAATCTTGGTATCTTCAAACCCATTTAGTAGAGCCAAAGTCTCTTCTATCATACCCATCACCCACTAGTTGGATTTATTCTTATCGTTGAACCAATTCACTAACCCTTATGAATCACACTCCACTTCTAACTTGCTTATGCCCATTTTCCTTACCAACTTAACTTCAATGAGCAACACCTTGGATATTACCACAGTATTGATAGTCTTGTTGAAGTTATCTGTAAACGTCACTCTTATTTTACGTTTATCATCTCTCATCGTTGCTTCTCCTGCTAGGCTAGGATTCCCTATAAAAGCCTCATCAATATTTAGTTTATGTCATCCTTTGGTCATTTCCATGTTATATTTTCTCTTTGTCTAGTCCTTGTGGTAGAAAGTAGATGAATGCACCATCTTTCCAAGGTCTTGCACTCCCAAGTACATATTTCATTCACCTACACTTTGATAATTTGTTCTATCATTAAGGATTTAATTATAGACTCTAATCACATCCATTTTCATGTTTTGAAAGTACAACGCTTGTGTTCCAATCAAATATTCCAAAGGAATATTAAGGGCATCATATTCCAAAGAGTCTATAGCTTCTTGTTCTTAAGCTTCTCCATTAGGCTAATCAGTCCTTGACCCCCTTCAATCGGACCCATCCAACAGAGAAGTCCCTTTCAATATTTTCCCAAATCTCTCCACTAAACTTGCACTTCATAAACATATGATGACCTATCTCCTTCTCTTCTTCAAATAAAATACATTGGGAAGACCCATGAAAGTCTCTCTTTCAAATATTATCCATCATTAGCATTATATTGTGAGCAATTAGCAAGTTGAAAACCTTAATCTTCAAGATTGTTGCATTTTCCCTGTTTTTGTCTAGACCTCCACACTAGTACCTTAGTTAATTTTTTATAACCACTTTTGACTAAGTATTCTCCATTTAGGCTTGTTAACCAATATCGAGTGTTTGTACCCATTAGAGAAATATGGGTAGAACAAAGTCTCTATAGAATGATTCAAAGTTGCCTATTCTATTGATTCTCCTCTTCTATCCAATCCTCCAATCCTCTAAGACACATCTGATGTTGCCCTCTCAATCCTCATGGAAGTAGTTACTCACTTTATTTCCATAGATATTTCATGCATCATAGACTAGCGCATTCTAGCTCTCATTCTATCATAGATCCCCCTAAACAAATATTATTCCAAAATTCAATGCACTCCTCGATTCCAACCTTCCATTTCACTACCTTTCTAAAAACGTTCTTGTTTCCCAATAGATGGTTCTAAATTATTGAGCCTTTGCAATTATCTTCTTCACTAAGGATTAGCTCAAGATCCTCGCCTTCTAGGTAGTTATGTTAGAGAATCATGGACCAAAGGTTGTTTGGTTCTCTCATTAATCTCTAGGCCAATTTCCCACCTAGGGCTACACACATCAAATTGATTCTCCTTAAACCCGCACCTCCCTTTTTCTTAGGTTGGCAAACTATTTCTCATTTCAAAAGAGGCAAACAGTCTTCTTCTCTTGTGAGAAACACATTGTGTAAAATTTTTCACCACCCAAGACAATTGAATGGTGAATAATCCAAGTCTAATAAGTTATTCAATGAGATAGGCAACTCAAGTTGTAGATAGCCACATAAGACTCTTAACTTGTAATTGCAATCACATGGAAGCTAACTATGAGACACCAAACAATTAACATGCATTGATAATAAAAAAGGAACTTACTAAAAGTAATAAGGTAAAAGACTAGAGGTGTCTATTGTTACATGTTTAGACAATTTGATTATGAGGTGTCAATTGCTACAAGTTTAGACAATTTAGCTAAGAGGCGTTGATTGGTACATGTTTAGACAATTCAAACTAGGAAGATGTTTTACTATAGAAAATGGTGTGAGATGACAATGATTATTAGATTTTTATTGATTTTTAATTTTGAGTCTCTAGAACTCTTCAAGATCATTGTTCTTTCTTGTTAATGTCTCTCCCGCAGTTAAGAGTCAATTATGATAACGACTTGATTGATTTTTTAGGTTGTCTTATTAGGTCGGAAAATAAAGGTCTTATTATATGGACATCTCACATGATCAATCTTGGAAAGTTCATTATTTGTAAAATCTAAAGTCATTATGAAAAAAATTTATATAAACTTTTAAATCATTACATAAGAAAAATGGTATAATAATACTTAAATACCAAACATATAAAAGCAACTTTAAGCATACAACTTCCCTATACATAATTTGTAGATGACACACATAAATTTTAAAAAAATGATTATGATATTGCAAAATCAACCAAAGTTGAATCTTATAAGTTTATCTTCAAAATTATTTTTTTTTCCAATATTCTCTCCTTTAACCTAACCAATGTTTTTGTTTTTCTTTTGTTTTGTCCATTACTTAATTATGTGTCCCTTTCACTTTATACACTTCTTTATTTTTAGTTGCCTTGCATTTCTCCTTTATTGCTTTGTTGTTATTGCTTAGACTTGCATTTCTCCTTTACTGCTTTGTTGTTACTACTTAGACCTGCATTTCTTTTTTTTTTAAATGATATCTTGCCCTCTTCTATTAAATAATTTATTTATATATATATATATATTAAAAATTAATAAAATGTTATACATACCTTTTTAAATTTTTCATTTCATTAAAAGAAAAGGAAAGAAATAAAAAAATATATTTTATCAAATAACATTATTTTAAAAGGTTCAATCTTGCCATACAATACATAGAAATATCTAAGGTATTGTAATATTGTAATACCATTGCATAGTGATGATGTAAAATGAATGAGACCTGTTTCAATTTCATATAATTAAATAAAAATATAATATAAATAAAACTTATTTTAATCTCATATAATCAAATGGAAAAAATTATTATAAAAAATATTAAAATTAAAGAAAAACATAACTATAAAACCATAACAGTAGGGCTAATTTTATATGATGTATTAAAAAAAATGGTAAAGAAAGAAAATTTACAACCACCTGAAAACAGCTGCTGAGACTGGATTTCTTTATGTTTAGTGGATTTTTCTTTATCCTAAACTTAGCTTCTTCTTATCTATGGCTGTCTTTTTATTGTTTGCCATTAGTTAAAGTTCTTTTACTCTCTGCATATTTATTATTATAAAAATAAATAAATAAACTAATTTTTTTTTCCTGTTAAAAGGCCCTGAGGGCACTGCAAGTATACATGTTCGGCCAAGGTTAAACTTCAACACACAATATGTTTATCAATTGAACAACACAGAGCACTGATAACATTAAAATCCCCAGGCATTCCACAGCAAACTCCATTTTGAAAATACCCCAATGTTCTTACCCAAATGATTATATGAACAAGAAATCCATTCAGTGCTTGGGTTTCTTCACAATCATAACCGTGCACTTGGCATGATGAGCGCAGTAGTCGCTTACACTCCCCAAAACGGCCCTGCATACTCCAAAAAATCACAATTCAAACCCCAAAACTCCATATCCATAACCACGACACTTTGAATTTGATCACAAATATCAGGAGATGAAATTTTTTTGAAATAATAATTTAACCCCAAAACTCCATAACCACGACACCTTGATTCTTTGATAACAATAATCAGGATACTAAACGGAGAAAGGAAGAGATAATTTGATTGAATCGTACCGCTTAATAGCTCCGTAGCCATGGCTGCCCACCACCAATATTTCTGCGGCGTGTCTCTCTATCGCGTCGCACAGCACATCCCGGGCGTCGCCCTCCACCATTTCCGCCTCAAAATCGCACATCTGCAAATCAGTTTCCATTTTTTATTCGACCGGATTTCCCAGCTTTGAACAAACATGAATCGAAATCGATACAAGGAGAAAAGGCAACAAATACTGACCGATCTGCTCTGGCATAAAGCCTTTGCTTGCTCGAGGGCCCTCTCCCCGGTTTTCTTCAGATCTGACTCCACGATCGGCAGCACCTCGGCTGCGCCTGCAACAAGCCCCCCACCATGTCAACGGATCGAGTCCGGGGGAGACAATCAGAGGCTAAAAAGCAAAGAGACTTTTTAACACATTAACTGAGGTGTGCTGTTTTGTGGGGTTAATTACCTGGACCTATCATGCAGAGAACGCTGGATGCTGTAGGCCGGGCATGGACCAGAAAAATTTTGAACGGTGAATTTTCATGGAAGGAAGTGATAAGATGATCCAGCGTCCATTCCAAGGCGTAAACGCTCTGCTCGCTGTCATCCACCCCCACCACTATGCTCTTCTTCTCCACTTCTGCCATTTTCTTGCTTCTTCTCTTCTCTTCTCTTCTATTCTTCTCAGATGCTCTTATTTTTCTCCCCTCTGCCTCACTTCATCAATACATAAACAAAAATAGTGCCCCACACTTCACCTATACTTACTAAATCTCTAGAATTATTTAAGTACTTCTCTTGGGCTGGAAACAGAGAGGGAGACTGTATTTAAACTTTGAAAACCAGTTGATTCGTCTTATTTTTATATTCAATCAAAACTTTAATTTTACGTAAGATTCGAGAGATGATGTTTTAATCGAATATACTTGCTGACTAGAAAGTTCCATTTACAATTATTAAAAAACTGAAATGTTGTAAAGCATTAGCAGAAATGAAAAATGTGGAGCAGCGGTGACCATTGCTGGTGGGGAATCCATCAAAAGGGGGTGTATAGCGTAATGGAATTGTTTGTCGTTTCTGGTTGTAGGTATTAGGTAAGTTACCATGTTCGCTAAGAGTTAAGTCGTTTAGCGTTTATTGGTATGGGTCTAATAATGACCGGTCGCTTTGACAATCTTCCATATCTTAAAAGCATATGACACGCCTGCAAATAACATGTTTACACATGAAGTTCCATTTAACCATTAAACAATAATCATTATATGTTTTGACTTCAATTATTTGAGTTCATATAAATAATTTTTACAATATTATTTTATTTAATAAAAAAATATATAAATTTATATTATATTTCAATGTTAAAAGATGTTTTTTTAATTGTTTTTTCGAAGAAATATTTATCAGTAAGAATATCTTTCTTTTAGCTGTATATTTATATTGAAAAGTATAGTTTTATATATATCTTATTTTAATATCTAAAAATTTACTGAAACATAATATCGAATATATACTCATGTTTCAACATCATTATTTAAGAATAGAATTTTAATACTTTGTTTGTATTAAAATAATGTTTTCATATATATATATATATATATATATATATATATATATATATATATATAAGTTATTATACATATTATGTTGTATTTTTAATTATTTTATTAAAATTATTATCATAGTAAATGAGGTTTTGATGGGGTCTCTAAATCAGATATGAAACTCTTTACATTGGGTATCTTTCTAACCCTTACAAGGCACAAAAATACAAACCCTAGCTATTTTACCTGTATCATGGACAAAAAATACTTCAAACAACCAACATTTTCTTCAAATCATTGATCCCAAACTTTGTCATTTTTCTCGCTCTACTGATTTTACCTAATCCAACCGCAAACTGCCCTTATTGAGGTGGGAATTTCTTCACCCTCCCTCCAAATTCAGCTCTCCTATTCCAAAAATCCTTCATTTGCTAATTTGCCAAAGTATTTTTTTGGGGGTTAATACACACAACATACACCATCATGCCAAAATGAGTGATTCTCCATGTACACAAAAATCAAAGCTCGAGCCACATGGAATTACATGCGCACACACGTCGTGGTTTGAACCTTGGTTACCAGAGCATTTTCTTCATGAAAGGTATGTTAAATCTTGGTATCTTCAAACTCATTTAGTAGAGCCAAAGTCTCTTCTATTATACCCATCACCCACTAGTTGGATTTATTCTTATCGTTGAACCAATTCACTAACCCCTATGAATCACACTCCACTTCTAACTTGCTTATGCCCATTTTCCTTACCAACTTAACTTCAATGAGCAACACCTTGGATATTACAACAGTATTGATAGTCTTACTGAAGTTATCTGTAAACGTCACTCTTATTTTACGTTTATCATCTCTCATCGTTGCTTCTCATGCTAGGCTAGGATTCCCTATAAAAGCCTCATCAATATTTAGTTTATGCCACCCTTTGGTCATTTCCATGTTATATTTGCTCTTTGTCTAGTCCTTGTGGTAGAAAGTAGATGAATGCACCATCTTTCCAAGGTCTTGCGCTCCCAAGTACATATTTCATTCACCTACACTTTGATAATTTGTTCTATCATTAAGGATTTGATTTGATTATAGACTCTAATCACATCCATTCTCATGTTTTGAAAGTACAATGCTTGTGTTCCAATCAAATATTCCAAAGGAATATTAAGGGCATCATATTCCAAAGAGTCTATAGCTTCTTGTTCTTAAGCTTCTCCATTAGGCTAATCAGTCCTTGACCCCCTTCAATCGGACCCATCCAATAAAGAAGTCCCTTTCAATATTTTCCCAAATCTCTCCACTAAACTTGCACTTCATAAACATATGATGACCTATCTCCTCCTCTTCTTCAAATAAAGTACATTGGGAAGGCCCATGAAAGTCTCTCTTTCAAAGATTATCCATCATTAGCATTATATTGTGAGCAATTAGCAAGTTGAAAACCTTAATCTTCAAGATTGTTGCATTTTCCCATATTTTTGTCTAGACCTCCACACTAGTACCTTAGTTAATTTTTTATAACCATTTTTTACTAAGTATTCTCCATTTAGGCTTGCTAACCAATATCGAGTATTTGTACCCATTAGAGAAATCTGGGTAGAACAAAGTCTCTGTAGAATGATTCAAAGTTGTCTATTCTATTTATTCTCCTCTTCTGTCCAATCCTCCAATCCTCTAAGACACATCTGATGTTGCCCTCTCAATCCTCATGGAAGTAGTTACTCATTTTATTTCCATAGATATTCCATGCATCATAGAAATTTTTACACTAAAACTATAATTGAAACTATTGTTCCACTTAATTTTGATAATGACGTCATTCCTATAACTAAATGGAATTAGCTTAATTGGTTTAATTCCAGTTTTATAGAGGAGATTGAGGTTCAAAATTTTCCAAGTTATACATGTATAATTGTCAAGCTATTATAATAGCACTATGTGGACGTAATACAAGTGGGGCTCATTTCAATCCCACATAGTCCATTAAAAATAAGTAATTCTTATAAGCACAAACTTGTCCTTTACTTTAAGTTTTCAATACGTCATGATTTTCCTTATTAATACTTCTTTCTAAAGCTCATATAGTGTAGATCATTGACATCCTTGATTTATAATCATGCCCATTAAAAGGTAATAGGATAAACATGTAGAAATGTATTCCTTCTAGGTGGCATTTCAAGAAGGACATGTGTTTATTTTGATGACAAACTAGTATTTTTATTAGAACTATTCAAATTTCGATTCTAGATTTTTTGAAATAATATAAAATAATTAACAGTTGTGATTTACATAGATGTATTAGTAGTCACAATAAAAATATATTTTTCATATAAATAAGCATCTGTCTAGAATGTTTCCTAGGAGATGTCGCTTACTTTTTCTTAATATTGAAAACTTAAAAGAAAATAAATTATAGTAGTAAAAGCCACATCTAAGTGTCTCAAGCAGTCCTAATACAATTTAATTGATCTTATCAAAAGCTAGGTAAAGCTTAAGGTAAAGTTGAGAGTAATATTTAGATCAAAACACATGAATTGAACATAAAATTGAATTAGATACCAATATTAAATCATGTGCACAATAAGCCCTCGATGTTTGCTAGGGTAATCCACATTTAGTAGAAAAATATTATATTCAATTTCTAATATTACAATCTACTTCAAAGCCTCTTTCTCCACTTTGTCACTTTTCTTTATTTTTTAAATCATCAACCTTGTCATTTAGTATATTGATGCCAATCTTGTTGCCTATGATTAATATATGGAAGTGGGTAAACTTACTTATTTATTCATTCTTGGTTTCTTCCTCCTAAATCCATTTGCAAACATATTAACTTGTAATAACATGTTAGAGTAAAACTAAAGTGCCTCATCTACATAATTTGTGCATAATTAAATATATTCTTAAGTACTACAAACCATAGATATTATAGAAGACCTATCTAAAGTCTCTATAACAATATTTATGGATAAATAAATAACCAAAACAATAGCTTCCCTTTAAACAAATCAAGAAAATAAGCAAACAAATTTTTAAACTTGTCATACCATTTTATAAGATCAAACAACATGCTTAATTGTATCAAAGTATCCAGCAAAATGTTTAGGCTGACCTAGACCTAGTAGGGTCAAAAATGATTAGTGAAAAGTTTATGATGTAGAATCCTCATGATAAGATCTTATTGATAGTTTATGTCTTAGATTTGTAAATATTCATTTTATGTCTATGCCAAAAGGATTCTTTTAGTTTACACTTCTATCTTCATTTAACCTTGGAGAAACTATGAAGGAATAACATTACTATAAAAATATTTAATAAAAAATCTAGTAAGGCATTAGCCGTGTAGCTAGTGCCAATCTTGGATGAATTTATAGACGATGTTAGTGGATAAATTCACTCAAAATCTCACTAACTAGAATCTAAACTAGTAGAAAATATTGTTTGACTACATAAAGCAACACAAAATAGACATTTAACTGGTTTCAATTCTTCTTGTCTAAATCCCTGAATCTTTTGACACCTTTCTTAAACAAGTTCACTTTTAAAATAGGATCTAAATCTAACAACTGACCGATCTATATGGACTGCATACTCCATCACATAGAGGTAGAAGTAATTCCTAGGGCTTACCTCAAAACTGATCCATTCTACATTAATTTGAACAACAATTTCTACTAAGTGTTCCAAATATCATGACAAGAGTTGAGGCATAGATAAATTATTAGCACATAGTATTTTATAAGGAATAACATGACTGTAAAGAGATTTAATAAAAAATCTAGTAAGGCATTAGCCATCTAGCTAGTGCCAATCTTGGATGAAGTGATGACGATGTTAGTGGATAAATTCATTCAAAATCTCACTAACTAGAATCTAAAATAGTAGAAAATATTATTTGACTACATAAAGCAACACAAAATAGACATTTAACTGGTCCTAATTCTTCTTGTCTAAATCCTTGAATATAGATTATATTATATTATATTTAAATAAAAGAATATAGATTATATTATATTCAAATGAAAGAATATAGATTAGATTATATTCAAACGAAAGAATATAGATTGGGTTATATTTAAATAAAAGAGTATAGATTATATTCAAATGAAAGAATATAGATTAGATTATATTTAAATAAAATAATATAGATAATATTCAAATGAAAAAATATAGATTAGATTATATTTAAATAAAATATTGTCTAGCTAAAGGCGATTAGCAATAGGTGTATTCAACATGTGTATAGGGAAGGCAATCGGGCAACAGATACAATGGCAAATTTTGGGTTAACTGTTCAATATTTTTCGATGTGGCAAGGGAATCTTCCCCAATGTATCGTTGATTCCTGTAGTGAACTTGCAGCTACCAATGTTAATTAATGCCATGATGTCAAGGACCGCGTTGGCCCACAATGCAAAGTGCATCAAGGGAGGATAGATGTCGTGCGTGGACAACATATTGAAGGAAGGCGTCCATGGACACATGATTATTTTCACCTCTATGCTCTCCCTGCCTCTCTGTATACGATCGTTTGGGAAGGTCCCTGTGATATCTATGTTGTTTCTGGTTTCTATTTGTGCCCATGGGTGGTATGTTTGTAATAGTTTAGACTGTTTTAGTTTATGGACTCTGCAAATGGTCCAATTTTGGCTTGTTTTGTAGGGAGTTGAACCTTCATGGGATCCTCCTTGTAGCTTGTTTATAAGGTTTTGGGTCCCTTATAAAACCCGTTAGTAATCAAATATATATATATTTAAATAAAATAATATAGATTATATTCAAATGAAAGAACATAGATTAGATTATATTCAAATGAAAGAATATAAATTAGATTATATTTAAATAAAATAATATAGATTATATTCAAATGAAATAATATAGATTAGATTATATTATATTCAAATGAAGAATATAGATTATATTTAATTGAAAGAATATAGAAAGAACCATTGACTATATTCAATTGAAAAGAATATAGATTATATTTAATTGAAAAAAAATAGTATAAAGAATGTTTAGGCCATGAATATATTAATTGAAAGAATGCATATTAAATATTGGATGGTTTTGGAAAAAAAAAAATAGTTTTGATGGCATGGTATTTTTTATGGCGGGAGCAGGAGCATAATCGAGAGTAGGAGCAAGAACGGGAGCGGGAGCAGGAACGGGAGCGGGAAAAGGATCTAGGGCGGGCGTAGGATCGGTATCGAGATCGAGCACGTCGAGGCCTAGGCCCGGTCCCACAGGGCCCTCAGCGGGACTAGAGGAGGGTTCAGATGCTGAGCAGACTGGCGGTCAGGGCGGGGATGACATCTTGGGCCCAGGGCCTCCTCCCAGCCTCGATGCAATTGCAGGCCTAGGGAAAAAGCCTCCAGATCTTGGGCAGGGTTTTGCCCCAGGAGGGCCCAAACCCTCCTACCAATAGATCCTGGCTAGCACCAGGGCCCAGCCTCGGGCCTTGGGCATAGGGCTTTCTCTCGAGGGCACCCACATTTTCATTCAAGAGGAGGTCTACTCATCCTTTATCTTTGGATCCTCTAACTCCTTGGTTGGAAAGTTCCTAGGAGGGCGATCGAACATGGAAACCATCTGTAGATGGGTGGCTTGCAAGTGGAAAGTTTTTGGACATATTTAGCTGGTGCACCTTACCAAGAGCTTTTTCATTATCAAACTAAACAATAGTGATGACGCTGAAAAGATCCTGTCTAGCGGGCCCTGGTTCCTGGGACGCAAAAGCCTCTTCCTTAGGCAATATGGAGCTGACTTCCATCCCAGCACCCAAAGTATCAACTTCACCCCAATTTGGGTTCGACTCCTCGAGCTTCCCTTTCACTTATGGCACGAAGACGTACTAAGGCTTATTGCTCAATCATTCAGTGAGCTGGTGGCCTTCAATCCTGCTACCAAGGCAGGCTCTCAAATGGTGCATGCTAGATTTTGCATCAATGCAAATCTAGAATATAAACTCCCGTATTATGTGTCCATCTCCTCTGGGTCCTTCTTCTGGTGTCAAACCCTAATTTACGAAAACAAACCTGCTTTCTACCCTCTCTATTGCACTCAGGGGCACCTTTCTTACCAATTCCCCATCTCCAAGAAGGTTGATGCCTCTCTCCCCGCTAAACCCCCTTCCCAGCCATGTAGAGCCCCTTCCCATAGGCCCCCTCGTGATGGCCGTAGATCCTAGGCTTGGAACAACAAGGAGGCTCCCCCTTCTATCCCAAAGGAATCCAAGGCAGGCCCCTGCTGACGGATGGCCCTCCCCAGGTTTGCCCTTCCCCTAAACCTCTCCCTGGTTGCCCTCCCGGGGCCCCGATCCTAGGCTCCCCCCCTCACCCAGTGTGGATCCCTCTCCCCCCCTCCCCGTAGGCCCTCGCTTACGCCCCCTCTTAGCCCTGCGAGCCGCCCGGGCTCTCTCCCCCGTCGGCTCCTGCCTTCCCTTCCTCCTCCCTAGATGCCAGAGTTTCCTTCTCCCCCCCTCCCTCGCTACCCCCTCTCGACCCCCTCTCGTCCCTCCCAACATTCCCTACCGACCTTCCCCCCTTAAAGTGCAGCTCCAAGAGGACCGACGATGAGGATGAGGGCAGTTCTCAGTCCGAACCTGATGAAATCAGCCCCAATATGACCCAAAGCAAGACGTTTGCCACAAACTTTGGCAACAAACTCAAGAGAGGTCGCCCCACCTTGGGCAATCAATGATCAAGGATCACTGAAGATGACATAGCCAATGGTTCACAGGCAACCCTCTCTGACATTATCGCGAGCTTCTCCAAAGCAAACATCCTACGATCCAAACCCCTCGCTCAGCTCAGGAAGGGAGGCAAGCGACTCCCCAAGGGTGTCAAATGAAGCTCATCACTTGAAATGTCAAGGGGATCAATGGTGCCCCCAAAAAAATATCCTCAGCCAACTCCGCAAGGATCACCGTTCGTCCTTCCTCCTCCTCCAGGAGACCAAAATAGATGAAGCGACCGCTCAGAGGGTCACCCAAAATATTTGGAAAAATTACGAGTCACTGTCTACCCTTGCGACTGGCACAACTAGAGGCTTGTTGTGCATGTAGGATCCTCGATATTTTGAGGGGAGACTCATTTCATCTTCCCCCAAAATAATCAACATTTTAGTCCATTGTGTGAAGTCAAGGTGTTCATGGATCTTGTCTAACGTCTACGCTCCCAACATCCCGGTTGAGAAAGTTGCCTTGTGGAAAGAAATCAACTCAATGAGGGAGGCCTTTGCCCCCATTCCCTAGATCCTAGCAGGGGACTTCAACAACCCCATTTTCTTTTCAGACAAAAGCGAGGGTTCAGCGGCTCTTTCCAAAATCATGGAAGACTTTGGGGCCTTCACCGACCTCAATGAGCTCATGGACATCAACCTAAAAGGATCCAGGTTCACCTAGTCAAACATAAGAACGAGAGCAAGCCATATCCAGGTCAGGCTCTCCCCAAAATTGGGTCTGACCACAACCCCCTCCTACTTGAAATCGACCATCGTTCTTCCCTCAAGCGACCCTTTCGATTCAAGTCCATGTGGCTGCACCACCCCAACTTCAGGGCCCAGGTTGGTTGTTGGTGGGCTCCCCCAGTCCTTGGGTGCCCTGCCGAGCAAGTTGACCACAAATTGAGATGTCTCAAAGAATAGATCAAGGTATGGAATAGAAATGTGTTTAGCAACATCTTCGAAAATAAAGCAACAATTAAGAAAAAGCTCGAAGACCTTGAGCTCAGGTTTCAGGAAGGCTCCTAAGAATCGAGGATCAGGGAAGAGGAAAATTCAGCCATGAGAGAGTACCACAACATCCTGGCCAGGGAAGAAACATTCTAGAGGCAGAAGTCGAGAGCCCTATGGCTCTAAAATGTTGATGCTAATACCAAGTTTTTTCACACGTCGACCCTCAAAAACAGGGGCTCCAACAGAATTTTTGAGTTGGTGGGCAGCGATGGCAGAATAATCAAGGATGAAGAAGACATTTGGACTGAAGCCATCAAATTCTTCCAGGAGCTCCTTGGAGATAATTTCCAAATGTCCCCAAACGCGATAGACTCCCTGGTGGAGCACATCTCAACTTTTGTCTCGGCCCTAGCGAACGAGATGCTCCTGTAGCCCCTATCTGACTTTGAAATCCATGCTGCTATGTTTTCCATGAAGGCCGAGGTGGCCCTAGGCTTGAACGGGTTTCCCCTCTGGTTCTTCCAATCCTTTTGGGACCTCGTTGGCCAAGAAGTGTGCGCAGCCATCCGGGCCCTCCAATCCACCATCTCCATCCCCAAAGGTATCAACTCCACCTTCATTGCTCTGATCCCCAAGTCTCAGGCAACTAGATCCCTCTCTGAATTTTGCCCCATCAACTTGTGTAATGTCTTATACAAAATCCTAACCAAATCCATGTCCTCCCGCCTTAAGTATATCCTTCCCCTGATCATTTCCCCTACCAGGGGAGCTCGGTCAAAGGTAAACTTATCACATACAGAGTTATCATCATGCATGAGGTCATCCACTCGATCCTCCTATCCAAAAAGGACTCCTTTTTGCTCAAAATAGATATGAACAAGGCCTTCAACAGAGTTGACTAGGATGTCCTTTTCAAGGTCCTTCTCAAGTTTGGGTTCCACCCCTCCTGGGTCAGCCTCATCAAAAATTGTGTTTCCTCCCCTTAGTTCTCTATCCTCATTATCGAATCCCCCATCAGATTCTTCCCTAGTTCCAGAGGCCTTCGTCAAGGTGACCCCCTATCCTCGATCCTCTTCATCATCCTGGCTAAGGCCCTTGGATGCACCATTTTGAGTGTTGTCTCTCACGAACTTATCTCGAGCATTAGGCCTGCATAGGGCCTACCCCGTGTGTCCCATCAGCAGTTTGTGGATGACACCATCCTTGCTACTTCAGCTTCGATCCCTCAAGCCAAGACCATCAAGCACATCTTGACCCTCTTTGAGGAGATGATCGGGAAGAAAATTAACCTCTAAAAAAGTAAAATTTTCTTTATCCATACCCCCCCGGCTAGGAAAATCAAAATCGGGCAGATTCTTGGTTGTACCCTTGATTCCCTCCCCTCCTCTTATCTTGGGCTCCCCCTGTTTATAGGAGCTTCCTCTAATACCCTTTGGAGCAGGATGATTGATCGGATCCAGAGGAAGCTGGCCTCCTGGAAAGGCCACCTCCTCTCATAGGCAGGTAGAGCCACCCTCCTGTCGACGGTTCTTTAAAGCATTCCGGTCTACTTCATGTCGATCTTCAGAATCCTGACCTCCATTACAACACACATCGAGCAAATTCAAAAACTCTTTTTGTGGTCGGGCAGCTAAGATAAGAAGAGGATTCCCCTGGTTTCCTGACTCCTGGTCTACCATCCCAAAGGTGAGGGAGGGATCGGGCTCAGGTGGGTGACCCCCATGAACAAGGCCCTCTTGTCTAAGCATTCCTGGAAGGTGTTCACCAACGCCCCTAATGAATGGGTTAGTATCATGCGTAGGAAATACATCCACCATCACCCCTTCCTCAGTGACTCCTAGCCCAGAGACGAATCAGTCTTCTAGAAATCCCTGATATCCACTAAACACATCATTCGAAAGGGGACCATATGGATCCTCGAAGACGAAACCAAGATCAACTTCTAGGAAGATAGGTGGATCCAAGATGAGGCCCTGATTGTTGATAGCGACCTCCTCATCCTCAAATCGAGCCTGGTGGGCAGAGGGTCCAAAGTGTCAGATTATCTCACCCAGAACCAATGATAGGTAACATGGAAGCCCATCCTGAACCCCAAGCACCCGTTTCAATCCTCCAAGCTCCAACATCTCCTCGAGGTGACAGTTATCTCATATTTCGAAGGGAATGACAAATGCATCTAGCATGGCACCCCTAGTGGCATCTTCTTTGTCAAATCTGCCTACAACTTCCAAAGAGTCCCTAATGAGGCCCCATTCCTAGTCAAACAGGTATGGTCCAAGAAGCTAATCCCCAAAAATTAGCCACTTCATTTGGGTGGCCATCCAAAATAAGATCCTAACTATCAAGAACTTGATCAGGAGGGGCTTTCAGATCCTGAACAGATGCTTCCTTTGTTGTGTTGCCTGGGAGTCTACTAATCACCTCTTCCTCAGATGCCCCTTCTCTTCTTAAGCCCTGGGCCTCATCCTATCCCAATTTTCTATCTAGTGGGTGGCCCTAATTCCATCTCTGACCTCTTGTCTTAGTGGCCCAATCCCTTCGCCCACCCCTTCATCCACTTCCTATGGGGATCTTGCCTCCCTCATTTGCTCTGGCAACTCTGGATTGAGCGCAACAGTAGAGCCTTCTCATCCCCGACCTGCTCCCCCTAGTGGGTGGCAGCCAATACGGTTGCCTTCGCCCTTGATAACTCCCACTCCCTCCCCTTGATCAAGGTACCCCAAAGGCTGGTCGAGTACACCTTCCTCTCCTCCATCGGAGTCCAGCTTCCCCTCCTTGGTCCCCCTCCTGCCCCCTCCTGTCGTTCGACGACAAGGTGGACTGCCCCCCTCCCGGATGGGTTAAACTTAACTTCGATGGAGCTTCTAAAGGAAACCTTGGCCTCTCTAGAGCGGGCGGGGTCATCCGAGACAGTCACGGGGCCCTGATCTTGGCGTATTTCAAATTGCTTGGCATTCAGACCAATAACTTCATCGAAGCAGCAGCTCTCCTCCGTAGGCTGATAGCCCTTAAGGAGACCTCCTCAAAAGTCATCATCGAGGGCGATTCTCTAGTCATCATCAAGGCCACCCGTAGCTTGGAAAATAGCTCATGGCGTATCAACAACACCATTTGAGAAGTTCTCACCATACTTCAAGGATTCACTCATCACTCCTTTCATCATGTGTATAGAGAAGGTAACAAGGCAGTCGATTTTATGGCTAATCAAGCCACCACAACGAAATATCTCACTACCTGGATCATGAATTTCCTTGATGCTCTGGTGCAATTAGCGTCTCAATACAATTCAAGCCCTAATGAGAGTACAGGCGCTTAGATCGCCCCGAGTTGGAGCCCTGAAGGTACGACATCATGCCCTCCCCACGTGGATAGGGGATACTCCTTCCCGCTCTACCTTGATGATTGGTCCCAATGACCCTCTCGCTCGAGTGCTGGCCAATCCGATCAAGTGCCATCATGTCTCGCCAAGTGCTTCCCGCTTCAAAGGCCATGTCAGATTTTTGGCTTCTCCTAATATGGATAACCACAGCCTCATCGAAAAACCTTGCAAGCCCAAGTTGGAGCGCGCGGCTTCTCAGTCTAAGTTTCTCGCCTTGGGCGTCACTCCGATGAATCTTCATGCTGAGTCAGACCGCACGTGCCTTTATCCCGAGAGATTTCCCCAAACTACTTCCCCATAAATATTGTGCCAATTAGAGCACTGTCATTGGCTCCCCTTCCTTTCCCCACGTGGCTGTCGCTAGCCTCACCCCCTTAGCTCCTCCCAGCTCATGTCCTCCCCCACCCTAAGCGCCCTTTCCCGACGCCTACGACCCTTCCCCTCCTTGGCATCTCCCTGCTAAGCTTTTAATCCAGCCATGTTCAGAGGCCACTCGTATTCCTGTGTGTTTTCCCCTTCCCTTGTCCCTGCGAGTCTCCCCTCTCAGTTTAGGCTGACTCTGGTTCCCTTGTCCCTGGCCTTCCTGTTTGCCTTCCATGGCTGCCAAGGCAATTTTCCTTGAGCCCTCCACTATTGACCTGAGTGAGTCTGTAAGGATCTTTTATGATACTAAGAACTACACTCCCTTATTTAGTAAGTTTGCAAGGGCAGACGAAGAAATCACGTAGGGATTTCTAGATTCCTAGAATGACGGGGAGGTCAAAGTGAAAGGGCTTCACTTCAAGGTGTCCAAGAATTTTTTGATTAAAATGACGGGCTTGCACCATGAGGAGAAAGGAAGATTTATTCGATGGGACAAGCACAACTAGGAGGAGGAGCTCTCTCGATTCTCGAAATAGCAATGGGACAAGGCCAACCTCTTTCGAGCTGACCTCCCGACCCCCTTTGATGAGGCCATCATCCTAGTGATGCAATATATAACTTGTAATGACCCGGATCAGTGCCTCTACAACTTTCACCTTAGTTTCTATAATCACCTTCGTGGAGCCACGCTGGTAAGCACCCCATGATTTCTCCTTTATTCCTTGAGCCTCACCATTGATCGGACCCACAAGAATCATTCTCGACCCTCCCATCAAGGTCTCATGGTTGTTCTGTATAGACACACCCTAGCAAACCAGTCTCAGCTACATCACATCCCTCCCTTGTCCTTTGTTCCCCCTAAAGAGGTTGGCTCCCCTGTTGCTTCCCCTTCAACGTCCAAATCTAAGGAGACCCCATCCCCTGATGCCTCCCCTTCCCCAAAACTGCGCAGACCCACCGAAAATGCAAAACCCAGGCTTAGGCCCCAGGCGGGGCCTCGACTCCTGGCACAAGTTTGATCCACAAGGGCCCGACACCCGACAACAGTAGGGCTGCTGGCAGCTCCAAGAAGGCCAAGATGGAGGCCTCGAAAGCCACCGAAGTTAGCTCTGACTCCGAAAGTAAGTTTCGAAACTTTTCGACCAGAGCCCTCCTAGACATCACGATCAGCTCCCTGATCGCTTCTGCAAAAGCGGCTTCCACAACGGCCAATGCCCTGTCCGAACTCCGTCGCAGGTTGGGCGATGGCCTTGACAGGGAGGGGAACTAATCTGCTAGGTCGGGGCCCCCGTTCATGTCAGGCCCGATTACGGGGCAATCTAGAGCAATGGCGGCTAGTAATTTTTTGGGTTAACTGCTGGGCAATTTTGAGGTTTCTTCTTGTTTGGTGGCCTCAGGCCAAATTTTGTCTTGCTAAAAACATCGTTGGATGGACTATTTGTAGGCATCGGGGCCCCTGGGCCCCGTCTTGGTCCCCAAGGGCACATCCTCGATCTACTCTAACATCAGAATATAGCTACGGCTACTTATGTACCTAAGGTTTTGGGATCCTTTAAAAAAAAAACTCCGCTGTAAATATTATTGTTACTTATCAAAAAAAAATAATGGATGGTTTTAATTGAAAGAATATATTTTAAAGAATTGATAAAAGATAGACTAGTTTGATTGAAAGAAATAAGAGGTAGTTTTTACTTAGAATGAAAAATAGACGTTGTAAAGATAGATGAAAGGTTACATGTTTGAACATCAAAGATAGATGTTGAATTAATGAAAGGATAGATGTTTTAACTAAAACTAAATATAGTTGTTATTTAGATCAAAGATAGATGTTTGAATGTCGAAAGGATAGATGTTAATATCGAAGGATAGATGCTTCAACTAATGAAATATAGATGTTTGTATATCAAATGATAGATGTATCAATTAAATGAAATGATAGATTTTTGAATGTCAAAGCTAGATGTTTAAATTAAATGAAAAGATAGATGTTTGAATATCAAATATAGATGTATCAATTAAATGAAATGATAGATTTTTGAATGTCAAAGCTAAATGTTTAAATTAAATGAAAAGATATATGTTTGAATATCAAAAGGATAAATGTTTAAATAGATGTTTGAATATCGAAAGGATAGATGTTTGAATATCGAAGGATAGATGCTTTAACTAATGAAAGATAGATGTTTGAATATTGAATGATAGATGTATCAATTAAATGAAATGATAGATGTTTGAATATCAAATATAGATGTTTAAATTAATTAAAAAGATAGATGTTTGAATATCAAGGGATAGGTGTTTCAATTAATGGAAAGGTAAATTGATATATTAAGTTTAAAAGGTTATACTTATATCTTGAAGAGTAGATTTGTCTTAATAAGTTTGAAGTAGGAAGGATATACTTCTTAGATTAAATGAGAGAAGGAATATAATTTTAGTTAGAATGAAGTGGAAATATAATAGTAGATATTATATTGATTAGAGTTGTATGAATTGATAAGTACTTAATTGATTAGGAGTATGGGCTCTTAATTAGTTAAGAAAAGTGGTTGATAAGTACTTAATTTATTAAGAGTATGGGCTCTTAATTAGTTAGGGAAAGTGGTACTGATGTTATGAGAGATGTTATTCCTTTTAAAATATTAGAAGGAAGAAGTTATCCTTAGAGGGATGAAGGCAGAATGTGTTTGAGGAAATTATGGGATTCCCTTGTTATTTATGTAACATGGATTAGAAGATCAATTCATGGTGGAGACTTGAGAACTATGAGGTTCTTATGCATTGTATTGACATATGTTTAGGGAAAAATTAATTATAGGATTCCTTTGTATTAAAGAAACTAAACTTATGCAATAAAAAAATATTTGAGACTAGATTTTTCCGTAAGGGTTTTTCCCAGGGTATATGAGGTGTTATGTATATTTTAAATATCTCCTTTTTTATCTTGCTTTTAATATTTTTTTAGTTTTTATTTTCCATGATTATTTAAAGTGGATGGATTTATTAATTATCCTCCTAGAATTTGAAGGATCTTGAATGGTTAAAATAGTTAAATAATCTAGATAGATTAGCATGGTAGTTATGCACTTACCTATTGGGATAAATATTTCCCTCTTGAGCATGTGTTAGTTTATGTTTCAAAAAAAACACAATCCCTTAGATATTTGGGTTGTAACAAGACTCATTGGGTAAAGCCTCATAGAGATTACTTAGCCCAATATAAGGCTTCAACTTAGTTTACTCAAGACACACTCTTGAATGAGACATTGAACATCACCTTCCCTCAAATAGACACTCAACAAACTACTTGTTTAAAACTATGTTTGACTCTTCATCACTAGTACAATGCTTCGAAACATTGATCTTGCTCAACCTTGATGTTGAAATAAATTAATGACTTCTATCCTCTTCTTATGGACCTTAATCATCCATTACATAACACAACATCCTTACAATAATAGGAGTTAAAGATAACCATATTCACTCCTCTTGAAAAAAATATTACAAGAGTATATCATTGATTAATGTTCCCTCTTTCCCTTTTAGGACACACATACCTGATAGATTTTGTAGAGGTACCTTGTTTTCCCTCATATTTCACCAATATTTTTATCATAAATATATTTTTATCTTGAGCAAAGATGATAGTATTGTGTACCTAGTGAACTAAGGCGATCAAGGTCAAGGAAGACCAATGTTGGGGTGATTTGTTGTTGGCTAAAATAGGAATCAAGCTTTTGTTAATAAAACTACAAGAAGATTCAAATGAAAGCTCATGAGCCTAAACTAACTTGTTTATTGACCCAATTTTCAAAGGAATATTATAGTCATTATTAGAGATTTAATTAATGTAATGGTATTAAGCTAAGATTATGGCCTCGTTAACTAACCTAGCTTGGCACGTTTTCCTTTGAGCGTAATTCCTAATTAAAGTGACTCGGTTATCTATAGTAAAAGCAACCATTCAACAAGTTCAAGTAAACAATTTTTTGCATATACTTAAATCTTGTAATTAATAGATGGGTATTGTCCAACATCTCATAATCTAGGTCTATTTTAATGCATTTCCATGATGCACTCTAAAGTTGGTGAACTTGTATTTCTTGTTTATGAGCCCTATGACTCTTCCTAATAATTGGATATGGTTGAAAAACCAACTTAAAGAAAGAAGATTTAACTAGAGAGGATATTTAGTCCTAGAGGAGCTTTCGAGGTGAAACTGAAGAACCAAGCCTATAGGTAATTAACCTATCCACAAAAGACATAGGTGTTGTATTGTAACATGGCCTTAACATTTTCTTAGATAATGTTCCAAATACCCTTTAGCCAATTCCCTCATCTATTCAATTACCTATACCTTGGACTACCAATTTGCTCTAACCCACTTGTAAAATTTTATGATTGACTAGAACCCACTCCAAGTAAAACAAAATAAAAGATTTTTTAGCACAAATCATTTGTACTAAAACCATCACTGAGGAGGAGAAATTTTGGGATCGTGCCTAATACTAAATGAAGAAGGGATTTGACCATCAATCAACTAATTGATTTCATATTTGTTTTCATGTAGATTGTCGTCTCTCACCTCAAATGGTTACACTACTTTTAGACTTCATAAATATGTTTTTGTCTCTAATATGGCTTTAGAGTAGTGTTTTTGCTATCGACACTCATAGAGGGTAGGTGAATGGGATTAAGGTTTGGTGAAATAACATGAATAACTAATTTTAAATGTCAATTGGTATGGAAGATTGCAACATAGGATAGTCCACTAGTGATTGCACTTACACTAGTAAGAGGGATAATAGAAATAAACCAGGTAAACAAGGGTTTGATAATATAAAATGGTAAGCATATGCAAATAAAGGGTATTTGGGCTTGGGGTTCGTAATGATGGGCTAGCCCTACACGAAGTAGAAATCAGTATCAACAAGAGGTGGAGAGGGACAATGTTCAAGACAACATGGCCCAATGTAGGTAGTTGTGAACTCAAAAATTCAACAAACATGGTGATTAGGACAACATTGACATAAGGTAACTCGATAGCGAAAGAGATGGAATAAAATTCACCTTAGGTGCAACCACCAAAGACGATGATGTTTCCTTAACGATTGTAGTGTATAGAAGGGAAGGAAGTAGAGATGGGGTGGGAAGTTACACTAGTGTTGAATATGATGAAGAAGAAATTGGTTGTGTTGAGGAGCCTAAGAAGACCTCTATAGGGGTTTTTGAGGGGTATATTATGCAAAAAAATCACCACCTAAGATAAATGAATGGTGAATAATTTGGTCTAATAAGGTTATTCAATGAAATAGGTAGCTCAGATTGTAGATAGCCACATAATACCCTTAACTTATGATCAAAGGTTGACTACAAGACACCAAACACTTAATATGCATTGTCATTCAATAAGAAACTTACTAGAAGCAATAAGGTAAAGAGACTAGAGGTGTCAATTGTTACATGTTTAGCCAAATTGACTATGAGGCATCAATTGATATATAGTTAGATAATTTAGCTAAGAGGTGCTAATTACTATATGTTTAGACAATTCATACTAGGAAGATGCTTTACTCTAGAAAATGGTGTAAGATGAAAATGATTATTAGATTTTTTATTGGTTTTTGGTTTTGAGTCTCTAGAACTGTTCAAAATCATTGGTCTTCTTCTGATGTCTTTTATGTAGCTAAGATTCAATTGGGATAATGATTTGATTTATTTTTTTATGTTATGTTATTGGTTTGGAGAGATGGAGGTCTTGTTATATGGACATCTAACATGATCAATCATAGAAAGTCCATCCTTTATAAAGTCTAAAGTCATTATGAAAAATGATTATATAAACTTTTAAATATATATATATGGTATAATTATACTTATTGTTGAAAACAACTAATACCAAACATGAAAACAAAGTTAAGCATACAACTTTCCTATAAATAATTTGCCAATTACAAACATAAATCTTAAAAAGAGAATTATGATATTACAAAATAAGCCCCAAAATAAGCCCCATTTGAGAGTAAAATCTTATAAGTTTATCTCAAAAATTAATTATTTTTTCTCCCTTAACCTAACAAGCATTTTCGTTCTATGTACTTCCTTATCTGTAGTTGCCTCGCATTTCTACTTTATTTCTTTGTTGTTATTGCTAAGACCTGCATTTCTCTCTTTCTTAATGATAACATCTTACCCCCTCCTATTAAAGAATTTAAATTTAAAATATATTTTTTAAAATTAATAAAATGATTATAAATACATTATTTTTAAATTTGTCATTTCCATAATAGAGGAAGAAAGAAATAAAAAATTATATTTTTATTTACTCATAATTATTATTTTAAAATATTGAAAAAAGAAATTAAAATTTTAAGTACCACGTGATGTGGTTTATAGGCAAGGACGTCACTTGTATTATTTGTTATGTGACCCGGGTTCAATCCCCACTACGAATATGTATATGTATAAGAAGTATTTACTCAAAAAAAAAAAAAAAAAAATTATTTATTTATAATTATTATTAAATTTTTTATTAAGTGGTATTAATTCAATTAGCTAGATTCCTGAAAAGAGTCAAATTCAGATCTTATTATACAATACATAGTTATTATCAAGCTATTATGGTTAATATCCAAACTACTATAATATTGTAACTGTTATGTAGTAGTAATCTAATATAAATGAGACCTAAATCTTACCAAAAACAATACATAATAATATATAAATTACTGTTATAATATTATTATATAATAAATCCATTTCAAAACTCAACCTCAAACCATCGGCTAATTTTATGTGACGTATTAAAATGGTAAAGAAAGAAAAATTATTAGCAACTGAGAACAGCTGCTGAGATTGGATTTCTTTATGATTAGTAGATTTTTATCCATGGTTGTTTTTTTAACTTTTTTTTATAGTTAATTTTTTTTATCAAGTTGTCGCATGTGAAAAAGGTAGTTGATTTTCTTTTTTTTGATAGATTAGATAATTGGTTCTCTTATTTTTTTAATCAATTCATAAAATTTAACATCATAATTAACCTTTTTAACACATTCATATGATATTATTCCCTTACAAAATATTTATATTCAATAACATATTTCCCTTTAAATATAAAAAGGACCTGAGGCCACTACAAGTATACGTGTTTGGCCAAGCTTAATCTTCAACACAAAATATATTTTTCAATTGAACAACACAGAGCTTTGATAACATTAAAATCCCCAGAATTCCACAGCAAACCACATTTTAAAAACACCCTAATGTTCTTACCCAAATGGTATATGAATAAGAAATCCACTCAGTGCTCGGGTTTCTTCACAATCATAACCGTGCACTTGGCATGATGAGCGCAGTAGTCGCTTACACTCCCCAAAACGGCCCTGCATACTCCAAAAAATTCACAATTCAAACCCCAAAACTCCATATCCATAACCACGACACTTCATATTTGATCACAAATATCAAGAGATCAATTTTTTTTTGAAATAATAATTTAACCCCAAAACTCCATAACCACGACACCTTGATTCTTTGATAACAATAATCAGGATACTAAACGGAGAAAGGAAAAGATAATTTGATTGAATCGTACCGCTTAATAGCTCCGTAGCCATGGCTGCCCACCACCAATATTTCTGCGGCGTGTCTCTCTGTCGCGTCGCACAGCACATCCCGGGCGTCGCCCTCCACCATTTCCGCCTCGGAATCGCACACCTGCAGATCCGTTTCCAGTTTTTATTCGACAGGATTTCCCAGCTTTGAACAAACAAGAATAAAAAACGATCCAAGGAGAAAAGGCAACAAATACTGACCGATCTGCTCTGGCATAAAGCCTTTGCTTGCTCGAGGGCCCTCTCCCTGGTTTTCTTCAGATCTGTCTCCACGATCGGCAGCACCTCGGCTGCGCCTGCAACAAAGCCCCCCACCATGTCAACGGATCGAGTCCGGGAGAGACAATCAGAGGCGAAAAGGCAAAAAAAACTTTTTTACATATTAACTGAGGTGTGCTGTTTTGTGGGGTTAATTACCTGGACCTATCATGCAGAGAACGCTGGATGCTGTAGGCCGGGCATGGACCAGAAACAGTTTGAACGGCGAATTTTCATGGAAGGAAGTGATAAGATGATCTAGCGTCCATTCCAAGGCGTAAACGCTCTGCTCGCTGTCATCCACCCCGACCACTATGCTCTTCTTCTCCACTTTTGCCATTTTCTTGCTTCTTCTATTCTATTCTATTCTATTCTTCTCAGATTTTCTTCTTTCCCTTCATCAGTTAAAAACAAAAACAAAAATAGTGCCCCGCACTTCACCTATATTTACTAAATCTTGAAACTCTAGAATTATTTGAGTACTTCTCTTGGGCTGAAAACCCGAGGGAGAGTGTCCAGTTGGTAATTAGTTAAATGTTTGTTTTTAAATTTAAAATTTAAAATACAGTTGATTCGTCTTATTTTTATATTCGATCAAAACTTTAAATTTACCCAAGGGACGATATTTTAATCGAAGATGATGTTTTAATCGAATATACTTGCTGGCTTGAAAGTTCCATTTACAATTATTTAAAAAGTGGAATGTTGTAAGGCATTGGCCGAAATGAAAATGTGGAGCAGCCGTCACCATCGCTGGTGGGGGATCCATCAAAAGGGGGTGTATAGCGTAATGGAATTGTTTGTCGTTTCTGGTTGTAGGTATTAGGTAAGTTACCATATTCGCTAAGAGTTACGTCGTTTCGCGTTTATTGGTACGGGTCTAATAATGATGGGTCGCTTTGAAAATCTTCCATATCTTAAAAGCGTATGACACGCCGTAGTCCCGTTTAAACATTCAACAATAATCATGAAATTAATTATTTTAGTTCATATAAATAGTTTTTACCATTTTATTTTACTTAATAAAAAATTTATTTTTTTGCATTTGGGTTTTGGTTCTTTTTCAGGAAGTTATTTATTATTATTGGTGGAGACCGCGGCTTGGGCGAGTGTGTGAAGGGGAGGGTGTGTGGTGGCTTTATGTTAAATTCTCAATTGATAAGTATAGCTCTCGGCTTTACGAGGGGTCATGGTTGGGAGGAGATTGCTCAAATCTTATACGTAGGTCATAAAAATATCAATATAAAAAAAAAAAAAAAAAAATTATATATTGTTAAATTATATTTCAACATTTAAAGATGTTTATTTTTTATTTTTTTAAAGAAATATTTATCATTCTTTTATATATATATATATATATATTTATTTATTTATTTATTTATTTATATTGAAAAGTATAGTTTTACATATATTTTATATTAATATCTAAAAATTTACTCAAACATAAAATTTAATATATAATAATGTTTCAACATTTTTATTTAAGAATAGAATTTTAATATTTTGTTTGTATTAAATAATGTTTAATATTTTAATAAAGTTTTTTTTGGTAATATTAAGTAATGGAGGTTTTGACCAGGAATCCTCCAACCTGTTACAACAATTTTACTAGGAAGACACACACCCACCCTCTCACACACTCACCCACGCCACGGTTTGAACCTTAGACCTCCCGAAGAAGAGCCAAAGTCCAAACTGTTGCCCTATATATATAAATTATTATACATATTATGTTGTATTTTTAATTATTTCATTAAAAACATTATCATAGTAAATAAGGTTTTGATCGGGTCCTCAAACCAATTACAAAACTCTTTATCTTAGGTATTTTTCAAACCCCTACAAGGTGCAAAAATACAAACCCTAGCTATTTTACCTGTATCATGGATAAAAAAGACTTCAAGGAGCCAACATTTTCTTCAAATCATTGATCCCAAACTCTGTCCTTTTTTTGGCTCTACTGATTTTACCTAATCCAACCTCAAACTGCCCTTATTGAGGTGGGAATCTCTTCACCCTTCCTCCAAAGACACATCTGATGTTGCCCTCTCAATCCTCATGAAAGTACTTACTCACTTTATTTCCATAGATATTTCATGCATCATAAACTAGCGCATTCTAGCTCTCATCCCACTATAAAGGATTCCTCCCTAAACAAATATTATCCCAAAATTCAATGCACTCCTCGGTTCCAACCTTCCATTTTACTACCTTTCTAAAAGCGTTCTTACTTCCCAATAGATGGTTCCAAATTATTGAGCCTTTGCAATTATCTTCTTCACTAAGGATTATCTCAAAATCCTCGCCTTCTAGGTAGTTATGTTAGATAATCATGGACCAAAGGTTGTTTGGTTCTCTCATTAATATCTAGGCCAATTTCCCACCTAGGGCTACACACATCAACCTGATTCTCTTTAAACCCACACCTCCCTTTTTCTAAGGTTGGCAAACTATTTCTCCTTTCAAGAGAGGCAAACAGTCTTCTCTTGTGAGGAGCACACTCTGTAAAAGTTTTCACCACCCAAGACAATTGAATGGTGAATAATTCGAGTCTAATAAGCTATTCAATGAGATAGGCAACTCAAGTTGTAGATAGCCACATAAGACTCTTAACTTGTAATTGCATTCACATGGAAGCTGACTATGAGACACCAAACAATTAACATGCATTGATAATCAAAAAGGAACTTCCTAAAAGCAATAAGGTAAAGACTAGAGGTGCCAATTGTTACATGTTTAGAAAATTTGACTATGAGGTATCAATTGCTACAAGTTTAGACAATTTAGCTAAGAGGCGCAGATTAATACATGTTTAGACAATTCAATCTAGGAAGATGCTTTACTATAGAAAATAGTGTGAGATGACAATGATTATTAGATTTTTATTGATTTTTAGTTTTGAGTCTCTAAAACTATTCAAGGTCATTGTTCTTTCTTATTAATATCTTTTAGGTTGTTAAGAATCAATTATGATAATGATTTGATTGATTTTTTAGGTTGTTTTATTAGGTCGAGGATATGGAGATCTTATTATATGGACATCCCACATGATCAATCTTGGAAAGTTCATTATTTGTAAAGTCTAAAGTCATTATGAAAAATGATTATATAGACTTTTAAATCATTACATAAGAAAAATGGTATAATAATACTTATTGTTTTTTTCGGTTACATAAGAGAGTTGGTCACAACCACACTATTTTTAGTAACTGAAAAGTAATATCAAACATATAAAAACAATGTTAAGCATACAACTTCCCTATAAATAATTTGTAGATGACACGTAAATCTTAAGAAAATTATTATGATATTGCAAAATCAACTTCTTTTAAGAATTGAATATAAGGTTATCTTCAAAAATATATATTTTTTTTCAATATTCTCTCCCTTAACCTAACCAATGTTTTTGTTTTTCTTTTGTTTAGATGCCTTGCATTTCTTCTTTATTGCTTTGTTGTTATTGCTTAGACTTGTATTTCTCTTTTATGTTGTTATTGCTTAGACCTGCATTTCTCTTTTTTTTTTAATGATTACATCTTACCCTTTTCTATTAAGTAATTTACTTTAAAATATATATTAAAAATTAATAAAATGTTTATACATATGTTTTTAAATTTTTTATTTCCATAAAAGAGAAGGAAAGAGATAAAAATATATCTTTTCATTTATTCTTAATTATTATTAAAAATGTTATCAAATGATATTAGTTTAAAAGGTTCAATCTTACCACACAATAATAGAAATATCTAAAGTATTGTAATATTGTGATACCATTATTTAGTGATGATGTAAAATGAATGAAGTATTTTTCAATCTCATATAACCAAATAAAAAAATAATATAAATAAGACTTGTTTTAATCTCATATAATCAAATAAAAAAAATATTATAAAAATATTAAATTATTAAAAAAATCTGTTAAAAGTAGAGAAAATAAACAGTGAGGCTAATTTTATATGATGTATTAAAATGGTAAAGAAAGAAAATTTACAACCAACTGAAAACGGCTGCTGAGGGTAATTTTATATGATGTATTAAAATGGTAAAGAAAGAAAATTTACAACCAACTGGAAACAGCTGCTGAGACTGGATTTCTTTACGATTTGTGGATTTTTCGTTAACCTAAACTTAGCTTCTTCTTATCTATGGCTGTCTTTTTATTGTTTGCCATCAGTTAAAGTTCTCTTTCTCTCTCTCTGCATATTTAATATTATAAAAACAATTAAATAAACTGTTTTTTTTTCAGTTAAAAGGCCTTGAGGGCACTGCAAGTATACATGTTCGGCCAAGGTTAAAGTGCAACACAAAATAAGTTTATCAATTGAACAACACAGAGCACTGATAACATTAAAATCCCCAACATTCCACAGCAAACTCCATTTAAAAAACACCCTAATGTTCTTACCCAAATGAGTATATGAATAAGAAATTCATTCAGTGCTTGGGTTTCTTCACAATCATAACCGTGCACTTGGCATGATGAGCGCAGTAGTCGCTTACACTCCCCAAAACGGCCCTGCATAGTCAAAATCACAATTCAAACCCCAAAACTCCATATCCATAACGAGGACACTCTGATTTTCACCAAAATAATCAGGGATTAAATTAAAATATATATAATTTAACCCCAAAACTCCATAACCACGGCACCTAGGTTCCTTGATCACAACAATGGAAGAGATAATTATTTGAATCGTACCGCTTAATAGCTCCGTAGCCATGGCTGCCCACCACCAATATTTCTGCGGCGTGTCTCTGTGCCGCGTCGCACAGCACATTCCGGGCGTCGCCCTCCACCATTTCCGCCTCAAAATCGTACACCTGCAGATTCATTTCCATTTTTTATTCCACCGGATTTTCCAGCTTTGAACAAACAAAAATCAAAATCAATCCAGGAGAAAAGGTAACAAATACTGACCGATCTGCTTTGGCATAAAGCCTTTGCTTGCTCCAGGACCCTCGCCCCTATTTTCTTTAGATCTATCTCCACCATCGGCAGGACCTCGGCTGCGCCTGCAACAAGCCCCACAACATCAACGGATCGAGTCCCGGGGAGACAATCAGAAGAAAAGATACAAAAAACTTTTTAACACATAAACTGAGGTGTACTGTTTTGTGGGGTTAATTACCTGGACCTGCCATGCGGAGGACGCTGGTTGCTGTAGGCCGGGCATGGACCAGAAACAGTTTGAACGGTGAATTTCCATGGAACGAGGCGATAAGATGATCCAGCGTCCATTCGAGGGCGTAAACGCTCTGCTCGCTGTCATCCACTCCCACCACTATGCTCTTCTTCTCCACTTCCGCCATTTCCTTGCTTGTTCTCTTCTCTTCTCTTCTTCTGGGATGCTGTACTTTCCTTCCCTCTGCCTCACTTTATCGATGAATAAACAAAAATGGTGCCCCACACCTTACCTGCACTTACTAAATCCTAAACTTGTTAGAACTAGTAAACTAATTCTCTTACACCCAGAAGGGAGAGACCAATTAATAAAAGTCAAATGTTTACCGTAGTATACTGTACTTATTTAATTTTTTAAGTTTATTTATTTATTTATTTATATATATTTTTAATAGAACGGTAATTTTTATAATCTTTAATTATTGGATACGGGGTTAAATATAATTTTAAAGGATAGTTGCCTCTAATATAAATTAAGACTTTAAATTATTGGAGCTACCTCTATAATTCTTATCTTATTTTAATAAATGCAACTTGAAATGAAAGAGATTCCTTGACTCAAAATTTATACCTTAATTTTCCAACTGATGTATATCAAACTACTACCTTTATTAAAAAAACTTACTTCCAAACTTACTTCCAAACTTTGAAACTTTCCAACTAAACTTTTATTTTTATATGCGATCACCTTAAATTTGATGTATAATCCTATTTCTATTATATCTGATGATGTTATACGTGCTGACTAGAAAGTTCCATTTACAATTATTAAAAAGTGGAATGTTGTAATCATTGGGAGTGGAGTGCTCCACACGTAACCATCGCTCATGAAAATCCATGAAAAGGAGGTGTATGGCGCGTGATATTTGCAGCCACACGAGTCAACGTGCTACGTAAGTGTTGGTGCATATCGTGAAGGAATGCATTTGAACAGTGAGGCCAGGGTGTATTTTTTTTTCAAAAGAGATTGCTAAATTAAATTAGATTATATCTTTTTGTTTTTTATTAAAGTATTTAAGTTAAGTTTTAATATATTATATGAATTTTTTTTTTTTTTAATTATACAAAACAAGGATATATAAATTTACGAATAAGAAGTAGAGTTATTATCAATTATAAAAATAAAATAAAAAAGTTTTTTTTGGTCCATTGTTATCATCAATTGTAAGAATAGAAAAAAAGAGCTTAGGCCACTATGTGGCAGGATATCCATAGCAAGTGAAGTCTTTTGGATTAAGAGTTTAGTTAACTATTGCATTTGCTACCTTGTTCTCATCTCTAAAAATGTGTACGAACTTTACTATCTCAAAGCAGTATTGAGTGGTGTGTATTTGTTCAAGTATTCTTTGTGTTCTTTTTTGCTTGTTTAGTCCTTTTAAGCAGTTAATTATTATTTAGAGTCTCCTCCAACCCATCTTTAGAACTTTACTATCTCAAAGCAGTGTTGAGTGGTGTGTATTTGTTCAATTATTCTTTGTATTCTCTTTTGCTTGTTTAGTCCTTTTAAGGAGTTAATTACTATTTAGAGTCTCCTCCAACCCATCTTTAGAACCTTTTGAAATCCCCTTAAGATGACATATCTTTCTACCAGGGTATTCAAGAAGATACCAAAATTTTTTTTGCAAAAATAAAAGTAGAAACTTCATTCGAAAGGGGGACTATTTCCATTTTCATTCTTCCTAAATTTTTTTTTTTTTTTTTTTGGAAGATAACTAACATTCTTTAAAAGATAATCAAGGTCACGTGAAACAACGAAGTTTATTGTTTCTTTAAAAAACATCAAAGCTGTGTTAACCTATAAAGTCTAATCCATGATTTTTTATTGGAATGTGATCTTTAGCTACTTATTTTAATAATAAACTTCTCTACTTCCATACTCAACTTCTTAAATATTTTGTGTACAAATTCCATTGTTTAAATTATCTTCTTTGCCCATTTTCCCTTCGATAATTTTTGTCTAAACTAATATAACATTTATATCCACACTTGGTATAAAGGATTGTAAACAAATCTCTCTCTTTATATATAATGTAGATGCCAAGTCCATATCCTCTTTATATAATCTTCGTATAATATTTAACATGTAATAATAGGCAATATGCTAATTTAGTGGTCATATAGGATGCATGCCAATGCAATATTAATTATTAATTTATTATATATAAATTTGTCAATCTAGTATAGCTTAACATCTTAGTTAAGATTTTATGTTCTTATAAGCATCAGTAATTCATAAATGTTATAATGTGAAACCAAATTCTTGTCATTGTTGAAATTTTTACACTAAAACTATAATTGAAACTATTGTTCCACTTAATTTTGATAATGACGTTATTCCTATAACTAAATGGCATTAGCTTAATTGGTTAAATTCCTCAACTTTTATAGACGAGATTGAGGTTCAAAATTTTCCAAGTTATACATGTATAATTGTCAAACTATTATAATACCACTATGTGGATGTAATACAAGTGGGGGCTCATTTCAATCCCACATAGTCCATTAAAAATAAGTAATTCTTATAAGCACAAACTTGTCCTTTACTTTAAGTTTTCAATACATCATGATTTTCCTTATAAATACTTCTTTCTAAAGTTCATATAGTGTAAATCATTGACATCCTTGATTTATAATCATGCCCATTAAAATGGAATAGGATAAACATGTATAAATGTATTCTTTCTAGGTGGCATTTTAAGAAGGACATGTGTTTATTTTGATGAAAAACTAATATTTTTATTAGAACTATTCAAATTTTGATTCTAGATTTTTTGAAATAATATAAAATAATTAACAATTGTGATTTACATAGATGTATTAGTAGTCACAATAAAAAAGTATTTTTCATATAATTAAGCATCTATCTAGAATGTTTCCTAGGAGATGTCGCTTACTTTTTCTTAATATTGAAAAATTAAAAGAAAAGAAATTAGAGTAGTATAAGCCACATCTAAGTGTCACAAGCAGTCCTAATACAATTCAATTGATCTTTTCAAAAGATAGGTAAAGCTTAAGGTAAAGTTGAGAGTAATATTAGATCAAAACACATGATTTGAACATAAAATTGAATTAGATACCAATATCAAAGCATGTGCACAATAAGCCCTCGATGTTTGCTAGGGTAATCCACATTTAGTAGAAAAATATTATATTCAATTTCTAATATTACAATCTACTTCAAAGCCTCTTTTTCCACTTTGTCACTTTCCTTCATTTTTTAAATCATCAACCTTGTCATTTAGTATATTGATGCCAATCTTGTTGCCTATGATTAATATATGGAAGTGGGTAAACTTACTTATTTATTCATTCTTGGTTTCTTCCTCCTAAAATCCATTTGCAAACATATTAACTTGTAATAACATGTTAGAGTAAAACTAAAGTGCCTCATCTACATAATTTGTGCATAATTAAATATATTCTTAAGTACTACAAACCATAGATATTATAGAAGACCTATGTAAAGTCTCTATAACAATATTTATGGATAAATAAATAACCAAAACAATAGCTTCCCTTTAAACAAATCAAGAAAATGAGCAAACAAATTTTCAAACTTTTCTTACCATTTTATAAGATCAAACAACATGCTTAATTGTATCAAAGTGTCCAGCAAAATGTTTAGGCTGACCTAGACCTAATTGGGTCAAAAATAATTTAGTGAAAAGTTTATGATGTAGAATCCTCATGATAAGATCTTATTGATAGTTTATGTCTTAGATTTGTAAATATTCATTTTATGTCTATGCCAAAAGGATTCTTTTAGTTTACACTTCTATTTTCATTTAACCTTGGAGAAACTATGAAGGAATAACATAACTGTAAAGAGATTTAATAAAAAATCTAGTAAGGCATTAGACATCTAGCTAGTGCCAATCTTGGATGAAGTTATAGATGATGTTAGTGGATAAATTCACTCAAAATATTACTAACTAGAATCTAAACTAGTAGAAAAGATAGTTTGACTACATAAAGCAACACAAAATAGACATTTAACGGGTCCCAATTCTTCTTGTCTAAATCCCTGAATCTTTTGACACCTTTCTTAAACAAGTTCACTTTTAAACTAGGCTCTAAATCTAACAACTGGCCGATCTATATGGACTATATACTCCATCACATAAATGTAGAACTAATTCCTAGGGCTCACCTCAAAACTGATCCATTCTACATTAATTTGAACAACAATTTGTACTAAGTGTTCCAAATCTCATGACAAGAGTTGAGGCATAGATAAATTATTAGCACATAGTAGTTTATAGAAAAGAGACCACATCCTACAAATTTCTTACAAAATCTTGTTCTATTTAAAATCAAAACAACTCCTTTTGGGACCATTCCCGTAAAGGTACCACATTACCCATTTGGAAAATGAGCATATGTTTGAGCCTAGGGATCCATGATGCCAAGGTCATCTCTTATTATTGGTTGTATATATTGGCTCTAAGAAATTATATCCATCAATGTGGTCTTATCCTACATTGACCATAAAAATATCCTAATCACTCTCATGGATTCCAAATAATGTGATACTTCTATTCAAATTTGTATTATTTTCTATAATTATTTTAAAAAATGCATTTACCACAATCGTATGCCAAAAGGAAGAAAAGGTGACTAAAATATAGAAATATTAAATGAAGAAAATGAAGGGAGACAACAAGAAGTATAAGGTGAGTGTGTGTTGGAACCCCAATATGTCACATTTTATTCACACTTTTGATACAATTGAATCCTCATTAAGGGGTATTAATAGTGATATTGAATCCCCAATGAGCAGTTAACCTTAGGTCAACATAAACTTAACCTTGAGGTTAACTTTATAATAAAATAACCATAAATTAATATTTTAAGTAAGGTTATCCATAAGTATTAATTAACCAATACCACTAAATGTGAAATATGAAAGGGACCCATAGGCTTACATGAACATGCTCATAATCTTACATAAATGGTGAATATTCGTAGGATATATTAATATTGTTCATAAGCACTTCTTGCACTTTTGGCCTTGGCCTAAATAAGATCAAATTACACAAATTTTAAAACCACCCCATAATCTGAGCTAAGAGGACCAAGGAGAGAAGGCATTAGATGTAACACCTCCCCCATAATGGATGCTTTGTTGGGCATCCACTTGTTCCACCTTCATCCTCATCTTCATCATCAAAAAGCTTGTGTTCAACCCTCAAGAATTATGTCTCAATATTCTTCAATATTGTAATATAATTCTTAATGAAGTATCTTCCCTTTTACAATACTCACAAGTATTTAAATTCTTTGAAACCTTAGACTTTCCCTTAGACACCTAAGCCTTAGATTCCATTGACTTGAATTCTTTTGGATGAGTATGTGTATGAAAAAGAACTCCACAATTATTCATTGCCACTTCATAATGGATTAGAAGCTTGAAATGTCCTTCAAGAGAGATGAGTTGTGGCTTTTGGATAGTCATAATATTCACGTAAATAACCGAGTCAACTATATGAAATGGAGGAGAAAGATTGAAAGCAATAGACTTGGCATACTCTTCACCACTTTTTACCTTACCTCCTATGGTAGCTATATCAATGTTTAGAGATTTGAAATCTAAAATTTTAATATTAGAGAGGTCTATCTATCCTATTAAATTTATTAGCACTTAATTTTCCATAGAAATATTTCAAAGTAGACCATGTGTAGATCATGCCTCAATAGGATCAATTTTCTCTCTGATGTGAAAAGTACATTTAGTTCTACTAACATGAAGAAGAGTCCAAGAGCTTCCTCCTTTCTCATACTAAGTTCATTATTACTAAGAACTTATTTTTTGTTGAAGCTAAACTGGAGATTATTTCTTTTGAGTAATCCTACTATTTGAATTGGCCAAGTGCTATAATTTTATCCATTGAGGCAAGTAACATACCCTAAGGAATCCATTTTGCACAAAATTCCTAAATATATCTATAACAAATCTATAAATTAATGTCACCACTAAGTAGAGCTCAAAATATATACAATCTAAAAAAAAGAGTTCACACACTTCTATATAAAAACTTTAGATGATATGTTATATTAGCACTCAAATAAAAAAAAAATGGCAAACCTTAGAAAAAAAATACCAAATCAATGATTGTCACTTGGTACCACTAGATTGGATTGTGTTATTTGTTTGAGTTTGATAAGTTTAATAATGTGATAGGTTGGATAACTCATTTATAGGTGTATGTATGTGTGTGTGTTTGATTCAAAGGGTTTGGAGCCAATGAGGCTCAAACACAATGACCATTTGTGACCAAGTAAGAGCACTAACCAATGTTCCACATTTGTTGGCTAATACCAAAGAAGGGTTGGATTAATTTAAACATGTGTTGAGCTAAAATACCTTGCATAAAAAAGAAACTCCAATTCCTACACTGAGTAAAACTTAGGACCTTCCCTTTTCAAGCAAGCAAACCAACCATTGTGTCATGCAAACAATTAAGTCCAAAAGACCATCTTACTCCCTAAGGCATGTATGTCATTCATCATAGTGAGAAAAATGGCATAAAAAGGTTTTATAGAAAATCAAACCATCAACTAGAGTAGGGCAAGGGTGCAACTCAACTCCTACACCATCAACAAGAATGTAACTGAGATGATAATGATATGTGTCTTTGTATAGTTCATGTTGAGAAATAGAAAATTTATGTTGTTGGTGATTCAAACCAATGATATCCTATGAACCAAGAATAATACCTTCTAGTGTGTCACTCACTCCTTGGCGAGTGGAAGAGGAAGGGATCTACCACAAATATGATTTGTCTATAGATGAAGAAAGCATCAATATTTGAACACCTTTTCTCCCAACTCTAAGACATGTAGCTTAACATAGACATTTGCACTAGCATACCACTTCTAAACAAGAATACATATACATGCAATGGCCAGTCACACAAAAACATGCATGAATGGTGTCAATTAAAATGACATCAAAAAAATTAATTTTCAAATTCAAACAAAGAAATGATGTAACTAGAATATTGTCAAACAGTTGATTCCTCTTATGTTGATGAGTGATGTTGATTTGGATATCATTCATATACCAAGTTCAAATTTATAATATTTTCCAAGCAACATTCCAAAACATGCATTCACCACAATAATATATAGAAAGGAAGAAAAGGTGATCAAATGAAAATAATATTAAACAAAGTGAAGGAAAAAAGGGATACAACAAGAAGAAGTGTAAGATGGGTGTCCACGGGCACCCTATAATATCACATTTTATTCACACTTATGATATAAATGTATCCTCATTGAGGAGTATTTATAGTGATACCAAATCCCCAATGAGAGGTTAACCTTAGACCGACATATACTTAACCTTGAGCTTAAATTTACAATAAAAGAATAACAAATTACCTTTTTAAGCAAGGTTATCCATAAAGTTGGATTAATCAATACCACTAAGAGTGAAATATGAAAGGGGTATGTAGGCTTACTTGAACATACTCGTAGTCTTACATAATTACATGTATGTAGGTTATATTCATAGTGTTCATGAGAACTCCTTCACATTTTTGGCCTTGGCCTAAACAAGATCAGATTGCACAGATTTTGACACTTTCTAAACATAATTTTCTTAATGACGAAGATTTCTCATGAGGCAAAGATACCTAGTTACACACATACACTTCTTTTATAATTTTACCATGAACAAACCCCAAAGGTGTTTAATAGTCACTTTATAATCCAAGGTAATTTCTTAATACCAAATTATCTCATGATGTTTACCTTGTATCCACTCATTTGGAATCTAAGATCACCAATAACAATCATTTAGCATGATAAAATCTTATTTTTCCTTGTGATATTTTAGCCCCTAAAATAACATAAGAGTCCGAGATACCAACACAAGACTAAATCCTTTTTCGAACATTTAAAATCAACTTTTATAACCTTAGTTGATCATACTACTTAGAGAAACTTTATGTTTTACCTTCTTGTATACCTTGTATAAACCATATCCCAAAATATACCACATAGCCTTAAAAAAATATGCAGGTAAACCATCCAACCTAGTATCCTTATTTACATGCATTTAAAGGAGGAGATTTTTTAATTCCTTAAGGGATGGGGTATTATCTAGCCATATACAAAGATCATTGTCTATATTTAATAGAAATACATTTAGCTAGGATATTGACCATCTTATCTTCAAGTTGCTCATATTTTTTAAATAATGATAAATAGTAATCCACAAATAATTTTACAATGCTCTCCTCATCATCAATAAAACAACTCAACTTGATCCTAATCTCAAGAATTTTCTTTTTTTGATGTTTATCATACCAAAAAATAGAATACATTTTAGACACCTTGTTTTCCCAGATGATCCATTGCACCTTGATATAATCTTAGCCCCCTCCCTTTAAGCACATCAAATTCCCTTATTTATATCTCATAAAATGCACCTTAATTTTGTAGTGATGAACTATTTGAGGAATGTAAATTTTATCTAGCTTCCATAAGTTCACCTCTGATGAACTCTCTTTCCTCCTCCTCTCCCTAGTAAGTACTTTACCATAACTCCTTTAGAAAGAGACACACCTAGTGGCTGAGGAAATCCACCATTTAATATGGTCATTTGATCCTTTTAGTCTATGCTACTCATTCCATATCACTTCGAGAGCCTAGAGGTATTAGATCTAATTGATAAGTAAAGCATTAGGTTTATAAGGCAATTCAAAAAACTTTTTTTAATCCTCCCTCTCTAGAAAAATGACCATTATCAAATCATGATCACGTAAAAAAATGTAGACACCTTATCACTTGGTAAAACTATAAAATATTTGACCACATACAATTTACAAGGCAACCAAACTTCGAATCTCCTCCCTCCTTCAACTAGACCATATGTATCACATATTCTTCTCACAACTCCTAGAGAATATAAATATGTTAAATACCTCATGGGTTACTATGACATTCTAACAATATCCTAAATTCTTCAATTGATAAAGAGGGCTAAGTTGTAACCCAAATACTATCATGTTTATATTCAGTCACAATAAAGTACTTTTCTCTATAACCCATTTTATTATAGGGAAGAAAGTCCCTAACTAGTTTCATAGTTCAATTCCATCACTTGCCTCATTAGACATATAACTAAAACAAAACCCTAGAAATTTATCCTTAAGAATAATGAAATCGAAAATAGGACGATGTTGTCTCCCCCCACCTAATATCAAGGGTACTAATCCAATGTGGGAGACATAGTACCACTCTAATACTTCATTTTGAATAAGACAAGACAAAATATATTTCATCCTTCTAGATAGACCAAGGAATAATATGTAATATAATCCCGACACATTTATTTTTTTGTAGTATGATCACCTCAGGGTTCAAGAAAAATATGGCTTTTTAAACTCGATGTTCATTGTCATTCATGGTAAGACCCCTTACATCCCATGAAAACATTGCACCCTTCATTTATCTACAAAAGACTTATTGGGTAAAGCCTCATAGACATTACTTAACCCAATATAAGGCTTCAACTTAGTTTTATCAAGACACGCTCTTGAATGAGATGTTGAACATCACCTTCCCTCAAATAGACACTCAACAAACTGCTTGTTTGAAACTATGTTTGACTCTTCGTCACTAGTAAAATGCTTAGAAATATTGTTCTTGCTCAACCTTGATGTTGGAATAAATTAATGACTTCTATCATCTTATGGACCTTGATCATCCATTATAACACAACATCCTTATAAGTCTAGGAGTTATAGATAACCCTATTCACTCTTCTTAAAAAAATTGTTACAAGAGTATATCATTGATCAATATTCCCTCTTTCCCTTTTGGGACACACATACTTGATAGATTTTGATGAGGGCATCACGTTCCATTACTTAGGCATATATATTTTTATTGTTCGTAGGTTTTATTTTTGTTGTTGCCACTTTCCACGTGAGTTTCACCCTCGCGTAGGTTGTTAGTTGGTTATGTTTAGCCATTAAGTTGGCCTTAGCTCATGTTTGTTAATTTTTAGCAAGTTTTAGGCGTAGTTAGCATATTTTGATTTGCTTCCTCACTATTTTTGCTCTGACACGCTTTAGGCGTGTTGTTACACAAATTAGGCATATGGTTTGTATTTAGGCATTGCTTGGCCTATTTAAGTATTGCAATTTAATAAATAACTCAATTAGATTTTCATACCTTTTCACTTTACCTCCCCATTCAAGAAGAATTGGACTTCAATGCTTTTACAATAGGAGTGGAAGGTGGAGTCACCAAACATTGCAACAATGCTCATAATTGGGTGGAAGAACATTATGGAAACCATGCAATACCGATGTAGAGAAACAACATCAAGAGAACTCCCCTATCAAGAGAAAACCTAGGACAATGAATAATGACCTACTGCTGGATCTGCAAAGGCTACTAAACATTTAGAACCTGTGAAGGTGACGTTGAAAGAGGCCACTACAGTGCTCAATGTGGAACAACAAGAGGAGCAGTAGGAGCAACAAGAGGAGGTACATATGATGGTGGAGAAATGGTCTCCTTAGGAACAAAAGGACGAATGTCCTTTGGCCATGAGACTAAAGAAATCCTTGGTGAAGACACCAAGAATTATGTATGTGGAAGATTACGAATAAGAAAGGTCTTACTCTGATGATGCAAAGAATATATTTTGTGATAAGCATCATATGAAGCTCACTTATCATATTGATAATGCTGGTCGAGAATAATTCCACACAAGTCCATGGGAGTCACATCATAGGTGACTCAATCCACATAGTGTGGACCAAGGGCAAACGATAAAGTACAATGTTTTGTGATTGTAAAGGCAGTTCCCTCATCCTTCCAACCAAGTGAATATGGGAAAGGATGGGGTTTGACTAACAATTTGAGTCGATCGACCATGGATTCAGAAATGAGATTTGCTGTAGAGCCATTTTCGAAGATGCAACTCATAGAAAAGTTGTGGAGAAGATGTGCTCTTGTGAAGAACATACTTTCTTTATGTTTTTGTTGATGCAGGAGGGTCACTTGGTTTAGTTTACCCCAAAGTTCTGGATACATCGTATCTTCTCCTGTAGACTCAATGGGCCCATATTGTGGGGCCTCCTATTGAGGTTGTGTAAGAAAATTTTTCTTCTTTCTGAAGCACTCTGCCTCGAGGTGTCCTTGTTTCTTACAATGATTACAAAACTTTTTTCCATTATATGAAGAGGAAGAAGAAGAAAGAGAAGAAGAAGAAAAAGGAGTTTTTGAAGCCTTTTCGAATTGCTACTACTATGGTGGCCCTGTTTTAGGTACCTTGGAGGAGGCGACTGACTTCATAGCAATTTTCTCTTCCTCAAGTTGTGTCTTATTATACACTTCATTCAAAGTAGCACAAGGTGTAAATTTTAACTCTCTAAAGAGTTGATCTTAAAAACCACTCTTAAACTTGTTGATAAGTTTGGGAGTGGGATCTAGGATTCCATTGAGAATTCATAATTTTTTAAACTTCTCGATGTATTCTTGAACACTCAAGTTGTGTCCTTGCCTCAAACTAAGCCATTGGAAGTCAAGATATTTAGAAAAATTGGAAGGATAGAATGTATCCTTCAATTCTTTGACCAAATCACCCCAAGTATCTATGGGATCTTGAGTGCTTTGAAGATCCTGTACCAAAACCTTAGCAAAACTAGAAAGTTTCAGTTTTGCAAAAGCAACTTGGTCATATTTTTTAATTTTTCTATAGGTAAACCATGTATCCATGTCGAGAATCCAACTATTGAGAATGTCTGGATCTCGAGAGCCATTATAAATATTAACCTCACATTTGATTTGAGGTCGAGGTTTAGGAGTTGGACTAGGTGGACTAGGCCTAGTCATGTTTTAAACTTGTTAGCCAAGATGTTGATAACTTCAGCTATGGCGGCCACTTATTTTGCCAAATCAGTAGTCATCTGACCTCTAGTGTAATCTAGGAGGGTTACAAAAATTCTTCACAAAAAGAGTATAAAATTTGCCTTGTAGTACAATTACAATGGTGCGTTTTTCAGCACTTACATTGAGCTTGAAAAGATTTTCAATCATTGCTTCGTAGGCAAATACAATGTGCTATGCTTTTGAAGAACTTTACAAGAAGCCAAAAATGCTTTCAAAATTGTTGCCTTTAGGCACTTAAAATATGGACCCAATGCTTGAGAAGTATAGATTGTAGTAAAAATATGAGCCTTGTAGGTGTTTACAAGGAATTGCAAAAACAAAAATGTAATTTAATGAAGAATTAAATTGTTGAAATAATTCAATTAATTTTAATTAAATTAAATTAAAGTTAATTTAATTTAAAAATTTAAGAATTACTTGGAGAAAAAAATAGTTTCGGTGCCAAGCGCACTTTAACCTCCAACGGTTACCGATACCAACTATCTCGGTGATTGTGCGAAAAATTGCAGGTCTTCCAAATGGCATATTTTTCCCGCTTTCAACTGGCATAGTTGCAGCCACCGTGCGAGGTCGCTCTTGACCACTGCATGTTGGTCGATAGGATATATGGGCCTCCACCCATTTAAATTGCCATAATCCTTCAATACCCACAATGTGGGATATTATCCCAAACACACCAAAAATTGTGCATGTCGATAGCCTTAAAACAAAAATTCAACGGTAAATTATCTCTACAATCCTGCGAACAAAAATCAATGAGCCACAAAAATCCTTGTCTGCACGGTCTCGATCTCTATATCTGCTTGCAAATTGCTATAATCCAACGTGGCATCCCCTAGTAGCAAACAATTTTTCTAAAGTTTAAAAACTTGATTATTACCTATGAAAACCTAGAAACGCGTCGCCTTGTGATCTTCTTTGTAAGTGTCACCTATAGGAAAAATCCATCAATTTTTAGTTGTTCAATTGTTGACAAAGATGCACAATGAGCAGAGGAGAACAAGTTGAAGATGCCACAAAATAGAAATCGTCCTAGTTTCACGTCATTGTCAGATCAAACTCTCTACACAGTGCGCTTATGAACAAAACTTATCTAAAGATATCCTACCAATCGACCTGCACATGCTTCGATGAACGTAATCCATAAATACATCGAGATGAGCTATGTTTCATTTTGAGGGTAAGAAAAGTGATCATAGTTGGTGCAGTGAAGGTAGTTGGTTTACAAACAGCAAGAATACGGGCCCAACGTAGTAACTAAAAAAATACGCACCTTTAGTTCCAAATGCAGGATGTACAGGCAAGAAGGCGATTTAAAAAGAATAAGTCACATATGACTTATCGGCCACCAGTTGGTGGTCCGCCCAGCCCTTGGCCTGACCTTGCACCCACGAATGTTTTAGTCGTCCACCATATTACCACGTCTCACATTCAATGAGCCTCATCTAGTCCTCCAGTCTCGATGCTCCATCAATCAGTCCACTCTCCAGTCATCCACCACGTAGTCATTGTGTCTCCAATTGTCCATGTAGATTGTGTTCGCCACTAAGTTTTCACATTATTTATTGTCCATAATTTGTAGTGCTAAGCTATCACATACATTTTTTTCTCGTAGTTGTAGGTTTGACCCATCAGCCAATGACTAGTCTATTGTTTCTTCTAGCTGCAAAATTGACCTGTCAGCTGTATAGTCGCCTTGAAGAAGGTGGGTTGAACAAATTTTGTTTGAAAATAAATTATGCCAACATTAGACCCACAAACAAATCATGCCAAAACCAGATCTACAATTAATGGATGAAATTGTTAATGATAAATTAGCTACAAACAAAATTTTCAACCCATCTTACCACGTCTCACATTCAATGAGCCTCATCTAGTCCGCCAGTCTCGATGCTCCATCAATCAGTCCACTCTCCAGTCATCCACCACATAGTCATTATGTCTCCAGTTGTCCATGTAGATTGTGTTCGCCACTAAGTTGTCACATTATTTAATGTCCATAATTTGTAGTGCTAAGCTATCACATACATTTTTTTCTCGTAGTTGTAGGTTTGACCCATCAGCCAACGGCTAGTCTGTTGTTTCTTCTAGTTGCGAAATTGACCTGTCAGCTGTATAGTCACCTTGAAGAAGGTGGGTTGAACAAATTTTGTTTGAAAATAAATTATGCCAACATTAGACCCACAAAAAAATCATGCCAAAACCAGATCTGCAATTAATGGATGAAATTGTTAACGATAAATTAGCTACCAACAAAATTTTCCCAACAAAAATAGATAACAATAAAAATCGCAACGCAACATTGACGAAGTCCAAATCCAAATGGAGCGACGAATTCCAATTGAAATGTGAAGTCGCTAATAAGAGTAGGTCATCAATATGTTGCTCTGATATAGTGAAAAGGTATGAAAACCTTGAGTTATTTATTAAATTGTAATACTTAAATAGGCCAAGCAATGCCTAAATATAAACCATACGCTTAATTTGTGTAACAACATGCCTAAAGCGTGTCATAGCAAAAATAGGGAGGAAGCAAATCAAAATATGCTAACTACGCCTAAAACTTGCTAACAACTAACAAGCATAAGCTAAGGCCAACTTAATGGCTAAACATAGCCAACTAACAACCTACATGAGGGTGAAACTCATGTGGCAAGTGGCAACAATAAAAATGAAACCTAGTGATGCCCTCATCAGATTTTGTAGAGGTACCTTGTTTGCCCTCATAATTAACCAATATTTACATCATAAATTTATTTATATCCTCAACAAAGATGATAGTATTGTGTACCTAGTGAACTAAGACAGTCAAGGTCAAGGGAGACCAATGTTGGGGTGATTTATTGCTATCTAAAATAGGAATCAAGCTCTTGTTAATAAAATTACAAGAGGATTCAAATGAAATCTCATGAGCCTAAACTAACTTGCTTATTTACCCAATTTTTAAAGGAATCTTACAGTCATTATTAGGGATTTAATTAATGTTATGGTATTAAGTTGAGATTATGGCCCAGTCAACTAACCTAGCTTGGCATATTTTTCTTTGAGTGTAATTCCTAATAAAAGTGACTCGATTATCTATAGTAAAAGCAACCATTCAACAAGTTCAAGTAAATAATTTTTTGCATATACTTAAATCTTGGAATTAATAGATGGGTATTGTCCAACATCTCATAATCCAGGTTTATTTTAATGCATTTTCATGATGCATTCTAAAGTTGGTGAACTTGTATTTCTTGTTTATGAACCATATGACTCTTCCTAATAATTGAGGAAATAATATTCAACTAGAGAGGATATTTAGTCCTAGAGGGGCTTTCTAGGTGAAATTGAAAATCCAAGCCTATAGGTAATTAACCTATCCACAAAAGACGTAGGTGTTGTATTATAACATTGTTAGGATTAATAAATGCGAGCAATAAACAAAATGCAAAAATAAAATACATAAGAATAACACAATACAAGAGAGAGACAGATTTACGTGGTTCACCCAATATGGACTACGTCCACGAAGAAAATAACTAGGCATTTTTATTTTGTCCATAAAAATGAAAGGATACAACCTACAGTAGATCCGTTGTAACTTCCTCTTCACTCTATCATCGCCAATTACAATACGCGCGCTCTCCTCTTCTTGCAAATTCACCCCCCCCTTTGGGGGGTGTGTTCAAACATTCACCATACCCAAACCCTCATGCAAGTGTTGTTTTATATACCAACAACACAAGAAGGGGTTTTACAATACCATGGCCATAAAACCTGGGTTCAAATATATTAACCCAAATATATTTATCCATGGGTTCAAATATATTAATCAATGGGTTCAAATATATTAATCCAAAAATCCTGACCATAATAACATGAAAAATATCCAACACATTTTCAACAATCTTCAACTTGTTGAATACTTTCCATAGGATCCAAAAACTACCATAGTAGTTCAATGTTTTTTTCTTGGATTGGACATATACCTGCTAACTACTCCCATTGCATGTGAAATATCTAAACATATTCGCTTCACTTGTTACCCTCAACCATATACCGACAAGGTAACAAAATAGTCCAAAAATCCACTTTAAAAACATTACAAATATTACTGGAGCTAACTTTGAGAACATTACACCAGGAAACCACCACTAGCATCCACATCAGTTTCTTTTTGGCCACAACTACACCAGTTATAGTAGCTTCTTTAGGTACAAGCTACACTAGTTACAGTAGTTAATACTTACCTAAAAACTTGTGGTACAACCAATAAACCATCTCAAATATTTTTCAGCAACTTTGCAATAAGGCCACTAGAACAAGCATTTTCGGCCTTAATCTTCAAATCTACCTTTTTTGAAGCTCACAAGATCTATTGCTATCAAAGTTCACCAAATATACCACTGTCGAAGCTCACTAGATCTACTACTATCGAAGCTCACAAGATCTACCTTTGTCGAAGCTCACCAAATATACCGATGTCGAAGCTCACAAGACCTACCACTATTGAAGCTCATCGGATCTACCGTTATTGAGAAGCTCACTAGATATACTACTATTGAAGCTCACAAGATCTACCGTTGTCGAAACTCACTGGATATATCACTATTGAAGCTCACTAGATATACCATTATCAAAGCTCACTAGATCTACCATTGTCGAAGCTCACCGTATCTATCGCTACTAGAGCTCACTGGATATACTGCTACCAGAGCTCATCGGATATACAATTGTTGAAGCTCTCTAGATTTACCACTATCATATCTCACTAGCTCTATCACTACTGGAGCTTACCAGCTCTATCGTTGTCGGAGCTCACCAAATCTACTGCTATCAGAGCTCACTAGTTCTATCGTTGTGCTTTTTGTTATTTTTCCTTCACCTAGATTCTTCCACACACTACTTCCACTCAAGAAATTATTATCCCAAGTTTAAAACCCTTTCTCCTCGAACCAAGCTACAACCTAGCTCTTCCTCTCTTCTTCTGTCATTGCTTCCACTCGAACCAGGAAACCCTCCTTTCAAGTGTGTTTTTCAAACCTTGATTTTATACAAGTTATTAGGCTTAATAAATACGAGAAATAAATAAAATATGAAAATAAAACATAGAAGAATAATGCAATACAAGAGAGAGAGATTTACGTGGTTCACCCAATATGGGCTATGTCCACGAAGAAAATAACCAAAACTTTTTATTTTAGCTAGAAAAATGAAGGGATACAACCTACAACAAATCCGTTGTAACTTCTTCGCTCTATCATTGTTAATTACAATACGCATGCTCTCCACTTTTTGCAAATTTATTCCCCCCCTTTAGAGGGGTGTTCGAACATTCATCATACCCAAACCCTCATGCAAGTGTTGTTTTATATACCAATAACACAAAAAGGGGTTTTACAATACCATGGCCATAAAACCTGGGTTCAAATATATTAATCCATGGGCCCAAACATATTATTCCATGGGCTTGAATATATTAATCCAAAAAACCCGACCATAATAACATGGAAAATATTCAACACATTTCCAACAAACATGGCCTTAACATTTCCTTAGATAATGGTCCAAATACCCTTTAGCCAATCCCCTCATCTATTCAATTACCTAATTCTTGGACTACCAATTTGCTCTAGCCCACTTGTAAAATTTTATGATTGACTACAACCTACTCTAAGTAAAACAAAATAGTAGATTTTTTTAGCACAAATCAATTGTATTGAAAGCATCACTGAGGAGGAGGAATTTTGGGGTCGTACTTAACACTAAATGAATAAGGGAGTTGGTCATCAATCATATAATTGATTTCAAATTTGCTTTCATATAGATCATTGTCTCTCACCTCAAAGGGTTACACTACTTTTAGACTTCATAAATATTCATTCGTCTCTAAGATGGCTTTAGAGTAGTGTTTTTGCCATTGACACTCATAGAGGGTAGGTGACTAGGATTAAGGTTTGGTGAAATGACATGAATAGCTAATTTCAAATGTCAATTGGTATGGAAGATTGCAACGTGGGATACTCTACTAGTGATTGCACTTACGCTAGTGAGAGGGATAATAGAAATAAACTAGGTAAACAAGCGTTTCATAATAGAAAATGGTAAGCATATGCAAAAAAAGGGTATTTGAGCTTGGGGTTAGTAATGCTGGGCTAGCCCTACTCGAAGTAGAAATCAATACCAACAAAAGGTGGAGAGGGACAATGTTCAAGACAACAAGGCCCGATGTAGGTAGTTGTGAACTCAAAAATTTAACAAGCATGGCAATTAGGACAACATTGACCTAAGGTAACTCGATAGCGAAAGAGAAAGAAGAAAATTTACCTTAGGTGCTACCACCAAATATGATGATGTTTCCTTAACAATTGTAGTGTATAGAAGGGAAGGAAGTAGATATGGGGTGGGAAGATACGCTAGTGTTGAGTATGATGAAGGAGAAATTGGTTGTGTTGAGGAGCCTAAGAAGGCCTTTATGGGGGTTTTTGAGGGGTACATTATGCAATAAAAATCACCATCTAAGACAAAATGAATGGTGAATAATTCGATCTAATAAGGTTATTCAATGAAATAGGCAGCTCATATTGTAGATAGCCACATGAGACCCTTAACTTATGATCAAAGTTTGACTACGAGACACCAAACAATTAACATAAATTGTCAATCAATAAGGAACTTACTAAAAGCAATAAGGTAAAGAGACTAGAGATGTCAATGGTTACATGTTTAGACAATTTGACTATGAGGTGTTAATTGCTATATGGTTAGATAATTTAGCTAAGAGGTGCTAATTGCTATATGTTTAAACAATTCATACTAGGAAGATGCTTTACTCTAGAAATTAATGTAAGATGATAGTGCTTATTAGATTTTTTTTATTGGTTTTTGGTTTTGAGTCTCTAGAACTATTCAAAATCATTGTTTTTTCTTTTGAATGTCTTTTATGTAGCTAAGAGTCAATTGGAATAATGATTTGATTTTTTATGTTGTTTTATTGGTTTGGGGAGATGGAGGTCTTGTTATATGGACATCTAACATGATCAATCTTGGAAAGTCCATCCTGTGTAAAGTCTAAAATCATTTGAAAAATAATTGTATAGAGTTTTAAATCATTATATAAAAAAATATTATAATTATACTTATTGTTGAAAACAACTAATACCAAACATGAAAGCAATGTTAAGCATACAACTTCCTATAAATAATTTCCCAATGACAAACATAAATCTAAAGAAGAGGATTATAATATTACAAAATAAGCTCCTTCTAAGAGTAAAATCTTATAAGTTTATCTCTGTAAGTGTGGTCTACCGGCAAGAACTACAACTTGTAGATGATGTGACCCGGGTTCAATCTCTATGGTAAATGTGTATAAAAAATATTACTAAAAAAAAAAATCTTATAAGTTTATTTCAATTTTTTTTTCTCCTTTAGCCTAACCAACATTTTTGTTTTATCCCCTGCTATTTTTTTTCTCTCTTTCGTTCTATGCACTTCCTTGTCTTTAGTTGCCTTGCATTTCTCCTTTATTGCTTTGTTGTTATTACTAAGACCTGCATTTCCCTTTTTCCTAATGATAACATCTTACCCCCTTTTATTAAGGAATTTATTTTTTTAAATATATTAAAATTAATAAAATAATTATAAATACATTATTTTTAAATTTTCATTTTCATAAGAAAGAAATAAAAAATTATCTTTTTATTTATTCATAATTATTTTAAAAGTATTATTAAGTAGCATTAGTTCAACTAACTAAATTTCTCAACATGTTATAAAAAATTTAAAAAAAAAATTAGTTTTTAATCGTACTATATAATTTATGGTTAATATTGTAACCATTATATGATAATCATGTAATATTATAATATCATTATATAATAAAAATACAATATAAATAAAATTCGGTTCAAATTTGTATAACAAAAACACAACCTAAAACCATAACCGTTCTTGAGGCTACTTTTATGCGATGTACTAAAATGGTAAAGAAAGAAAAATTACTACCAACTGAAAACAGCTGCTGAGACTGGATTTCTTTACGGATTTTTCTTTAACCTAAATTTAGCTGCTTCTTATCCGTGGCTGTTTTTTTTTATCTTTTACCATTAGTTCTCTTTCTCTCCCTATATTTAACATTATAAAAATAAATAAATAAACTAGATTTTATTTTTCAATGGTGTGGTTAAAAGGCCCTGAGGGCACTACGAGTATAAATGTTTGGCCAAGGTTAATCTTCAACACAAATAGTATCAAATGCTTTTAGCTTTTGAGTGAATTTGAACTTAGCTTGTCCAGTAGTAAAATGTTTGTCATAAATTTAAACTTCGTCTTATTTTTATTTTTTATTTCTTTTGAGTGTCTTATTTTTATTTTTATATTCAATGAGAACTTCAATTTGACATAAGATTTGAGAATTGATGTTTTAATCGAATAGACGTGCTGACTAGAAAGTTCCATTTACAATTATTAAAAAAGTGGAATGTTGTAATCAGTGGAAGTGGAGTGCTCCACACGTGACCATCGCTGGTGGGGAATCCATTAAAAGGGTGTGTATATGCACCGCAGCAGTCGACGTACTAAATAAGTGTTAGTGCCTTTATTTTGAACAGTCAGGTCATTGATGTTTTAAATTGAGTATGACATAATGATTCCATTACTCACCTGAGATTTCCAAGTCTACTCTGTATTGAAATTGTTTGTCGTTTATTGGTATGGGTCTAATCGGGCTAATCAAATCGTATTTTCTATGTGAAACTGTAAATTACGATTTTGATTTTGTATCGACCATAGATTTTACACGTAAATATATTTAAAAACCATAAAATTTAGTTATAATATACATACCTATATTATAGGTAAGAAATCAAATATTTAGGAAAGAGAATCCTTCCCCCTGCTCCCCCTCCTCTGGTTCTTGCCCAGTTCCTGATTCATCCCAGGTCATCCCACTTTGGGAATGGTTTGTAGCAGATGATCTCCTTGGGGGGAGATCCTTGCCCACTTTCTGCTCCTTTCCCAGTAGTTTTGGGGTTTCCTTGCTTGAGTCCTAGGCCTGGTGCTTCCCAGGGATCTTCTAGGGTTTCCTGCATGTTCCCGGGATCCTTTCCTTGATCTCCCTCAGACTTTTCCCTAAGGTTTTTTTGCAAGTTTTTTACTTAGATCCAATTCTCAAGGCTTTCTCGACCTGTGGTGGTTGCAGGTTGGGTTTTCGATTGCTTCCTGGTGTGTCCTGTGAGGTACTCACTTCATCGAGGTTGGTTTGGGGGGGCCAGTTTCCTCTTTGCCCATGACTCCTCTTTGGGATGCCTTTGGTTGTTGGTGGTCTCATTCCTTTGGGTGGGGCCATGTTCGGTTTCCTGTTCGAAGACCTATTTTTGCTGGCTGTGCTTGGTGGACGCTTAGAGCATTTGCATGGCCTTGGGAGGGGCATCTTTCTATGCTGGAGTTGTTCCCAGCCCCAGTCCTAGTTCCCTGAAGCTGTTCGTGCAAGGATGGGGGTTCCTCGTCCTTTATGTTGGGGTGCTTAGGGTTTTCTGCTGCATGTCTCGATCTTGGGGAGGGGACCTGTGATCAATGCATGCAAACCCCTGGCCCCCTTAGTTTAGACTTCCAAGGATCCCATCTTTGTGCTTGTTATCGCTTTCTGCCTGGGCTTCGCAAGTTTTTCGTTTCAGTTTTCTGTTCGAGGGCTTCTGCTTTCTGGTCCTGCTTCTCGGTGGACTCTCAGAGCTTGTTATTGGCCTTGGGGGGGCCTCTTCTTGTTCTTGAATTGTCCTTAGTCCTAGTTCCAGTTCCCTAGAACTATTCGTGAGCAAGGATGGTGGGTTCCTGGTAGTTGGAATGCTTAGGGTTTCTTCTGCATTTTCTGGTCTTGGGGTGAAGTCCGGTGCGCTTACAGTTGTGGTCACTCCTTCCTCCTTCAGTTTTGGCTTTCAAGGATCCTTTCTTTGCATCTGTTGTTGTTGTCCCTGGCTCCTTTCGGCTTCCTCGTACTCCTGTTGGCGGGATACCAGTGCTGCGGTTTTTCAAATCCGTTCTTCTGTTGGTTTTCCTGTTGGGCGGGATTTTCCGAACCTGTTGGTTTTCCCATTGGGCGGGATTTTTCAAATCCGATTTTCTGTTGGTTTTCCGGCAAGGCGAGACTCTCCAAACCTATTGGTTTTCCCGTTGGGCGGGGTTTTTCAAATTCGTTTTTTCTGTTGGTTTTCCCGTTGGGTGGGATTTTCCAAACCTGCTGGTTTTCCTGTTGGGCGAGATTTTCAATTTGGTGGTTTTTGGTTGCTTCTCGTTGGGCGGGATTTTCAAATTCATCATCTTGTTGGTTTCCCTGTTGGGTGGGGTTTTTCAAATCCGTCTTCCTACTGGTTTTTCGTTGGATGAAATTTTCAAATTGGTGGTTTCCCATTGGGCGGGATGTTCAAACTCTATGTTTCATCCTGCATGTTTTCCCGTTAGGCAAGATTTTTCAAAATTGGTGGTTTCCCACTGGGCGGGATTTTTCAAATTTGTCTATTTTCGTTGGGCGAGTTTTTCCAAACTGTTTATTTCCCGCTGGGTGGGATTTTTCAAATTGATTGTTCTTGGTCTTTGGTTTAGTCGGTTGACTTGTTGTAAAAAGGTTTTGGGGTCCTTTCAAAACCCACTTTTAATATAATTTTAACCTATACAAAAAAATCAAATATTTAATTTTTATTACAACTTGCAATTCTGCACTCACCATGCCTCATTGGCGAGGTGGGCGAGTGGTAACTTGAAGGAGGTGGGCGAGTGGTAACTTGAGGGAGGTAATAGGTAGTGCTCTCGCGAGCTGGCATTAAGTACAGATACACCCTTTTGCTGCACGACCCATCAATGTGACAACTAATAATAATTTAAATTAATTTCCTCTCTACTAATCGAAACACACACGGCTAACAACAATATGGGGTACTTTTGTAACGTATGCATGCTTACGTGTGAGATTGATGTGTATTTATTGGCTTGCTTTGTATTTATTGGGTTGGTTTGTTTTTCAACATGCCATGGGTCATTAATGAAAAACTCACGCGGATTGTCAGCGGGGACAAGAATTGCAATAACGCATGTGGTGGGGTGAGTAAATGTGACGAGGTAGAGGTATTTATAGGGGAATATCATCGGATTAAATTTTATGTGTTGTCTAAGGGGTGTGAAAATCGTCGAGTCTTTTACAGCTCCACGAAGTTCACGACGAGAGAAAAGAGGAGAAAAACTAAAACAAAAAACAAGGGGCGGGGTTGGGTATTGGTGATGGGTGAAATAATAATTGCATCAATTTACTAAATATTGGTTCATCATTCATCTATTATGGTATTTTTGCACCCTTGCAAGGTTTACTTTACATCCATCTACAATTTTATCTGGTTCATCCAGTTTCACAGTTACAAATAAAGAAAGAATATCATTTTCACAGTTACAGATTTTAGTTTTTACAGTCGCTAATTGATATTTTCTTTGATTTTGTTCTGTCAATCATTTTTATTAACATGCAAAACATTATTTGTTAATTGGTTACATGGGATTAAACGGTATATGTTAATTGGTTAGATGGGATTAAAATGGGTAGGTATTTGTTGATACAATTACTTTTGGTTCAACCTTCTTTCACTAGGTTCCTTAAAGTTAGATTGTGATTCCATGATTCTTACTATGATTAATAATTTTACGAATAGATAACCCTTTCAAAATAAACTTGATCCTCTTTCTTTATAGAAAATATGAAGTTGCTATCATCTTTCAAAAAAATTGAAAGGCAAATAAAATTTTAAACAGTAATTCGAAAGTCAATAAATTTTTTTACCGTCGTTGATAGGTAAATATTTTTTGAAATTCCAGTTGTGGGTCTAATAATGACCGGTCACTTTGAAAATCTTCCATATCTTAAAAGCGTGTGACATGCCTGCAAATAATATGTTTACACGTGAAGTTCTATTTTAACATTCAACAATAATCATAATATGTTTTGACTTTAATTATTTGAGTTCATATAAATAGTTTTTACAATTTTATTTTATTTAATAAAAAATTGTATATTGTTATATATATAAAAGTTATTATATATATTATGTTGTATTCTTAATTGTTTTATTAAAAAAATTTATTATAGTAAATGAAGTTTTGATTGGGTCCTTAAATTAGTTACGAAACTTTTTACATTGGGTATCTCTCTAATCTTTACAAGGTGCACAAATACAAACCCTGACTATTTTATTTGTATTATGGACAAAAATCTTTAAGGAGCCAACATTTGCTTCGAATTATTGATCCCAAACTTTGTTCTTTTTTTTGGATCTTTTGATTTTACCTAATCCAACCCTGAACTGCCCTTATCTAGGTGGGAATCTCTTCACCCTTCCTCCAAATCCAACTCTCCTATTCCAAAAATCTTTCATTTGCTAATTTTTCAGAGCATTTTCTTCATAAGAAGATATGTTAAATCTTGGTATCTTCAAACCTATTAATAGAGCCAAAATTTCTTCTATCATCCCCATCACCTACTAGTTGGATTTATTCTTGTCGTTAGCCCCTGTGAATCACATTCCACTTCTAACTTGCTTGTGCCCATTTTCCTTGCCAACTTAACTTTGATGAGTAACGCCTTATATTCTACCACAGTACTGGTAGTCTTGTTGAAGTTATCTACAAATATCACTCTTATTTTACCTTTATCATCTTTCATCGTTGCTTCTCCTTCTAGGTTGGGATCCTTATAAAATCCCCGTTAGTATTTAGTTTATGCCACCCTTTGGTTGTTTCCATGTTATCTCTACTCTATCCATTTTTTGTTGTCTACTCCTTGTGGTAGAAGGTAGATGAACGCACCATCTTTCCAGGGTCTTGCGCTCCCAAGTACTTGTTTCATCAACCTCCACTATGATAAGTTGTTTTGTCATTGAGGATTTGATTTGATTATAGACTCTAATCAAATCCTTTTTCATGTTTTAAAAGTACAACACTTGCATTCCAACCAAATATTTCAAAGGAAGATTAAGGACATCATATTCCAAAGAGCCTACAACCTCTTGTTCTTAAATGGACTTCTCCATGGGGCTAATCAGTCCATGACTCCCTTCAATTGGACCCATCCAACATAGAGAAGTCCCTTTCAATCTTTTCCCAATTCTCTCCACTAAACTTGCACTTCATAAGCATATGATGACATATCTCCTCTTTCTCACATAAAGTACATTGGGAAGGCCCATGAAAGCCCCTCTTTCAATTATCCATCATTAGCATTATATTGTGAGCAACTAGCAAGTTGAAGACCTTAATCTTCAAGATTGTTGCAATTTCCCATATTTTTGTCTAGACCTCCTCATTAGTACCATAGTTAATTTTTTATAATCAATTTTGACTAAGTATTCTCCATTTAGTTTGCTAACCAATAAAGAGTGTTTGTACTCATTAGAAAAATATAGGTAGAACAAAATCTATGTAGAATAATTCAAACTTTGCCTATTCCATTGATTCTCCTCTTGTGTCTAATCCTCCTCGACACATTTGATGTTGCCCTTTCAATCCCCATGGAAGTAATTGCTCACTTTATTTCCATAGATATTTCATGCATCATAGACTAGCACATTCTAGCTCTCATCTTGTCATAGAGGATTCTCCCCTAAACAAATATTATCCCAAAATTCAATGCATTCCTCGGTTTCAACCTTCCACTTCATTGTCTTTCTAAAAATGTTCTTGCGTCCCAATATATGGTTCCAAATGATTGAGCCTTTGCATTTCTCTTCTTCACTACGAATTCTCTCAAGATCCCCATCTTCTAGGTAGTTATGTCGAAGATCTTGGACCAAAGTTTGTTTGGTTCTCATCTCTAGCCCAATTTCCCACCTAGGGTTGCACACATCAAATTGATTCTCCTTAAACCCACACCTCCCTTTTTCTTAGGTTGACAAATTGTTTCCCATTTCAAGAGTGGCAAACAATCTTCTTCTCTTGTGAGGAGTAGACTATGCAAAAGTTTTCATCACCTAAAGACAATTGAATGGTGAATAATTTGAGTCTAATAAGGTTATTCAATGAGATAGGCAACTCAAGTTGTAGATAGCCAGCCACAAAAGAATCTTAACTTGTAATTGCATTCACATGGAAACTGACTATGAGACACCAAACAATTAACATGCATTGTCAATCAACAAGGAACTTACTAAAAGCAATAAGGTAAAGAGTAGAGGTGTCAATTATTACATGTTTAGACAATTTGACTATGAGGTGTTAATTGCTACAAGTTTAGACAATTTAGCTAAGAGGTGTTGATTGCTACATGTTTAAACAATTCAAACTAGGAAGATGCTTCACGTTAGAAAATGGTGTGAGATGACAATGATTATTAGATTTATTTATTGATTTTTGGTTTTGAGTCTCTAAAACTATTCAAGAGCATTGTTCCTTCTTCTTAAAGTCTTTTAGATAGTTAAGAGTCAATTATGATAACTATTTGATTGATTTTTTAGGTTGTCTTATTAGGTTGAGGAGATGGAGGACTTGTTATATGGACATTTCACATGATCATTCTTGGAAAGTTCATTCTTTGTAAAATCTAAAGTCATTATGAAAAATTTCTATATAGACTTCTAAATCATTATATAAGAAAAATTGTATAATTATACTTATTGTTGAAAACAAGCGATACCAAACATGAAAGCAAATGTTGAGCATACAACTTCCCTATAATTAATTTGCAAATAACAAATATTAATCTTAAGCAAACAACTTCCCTTGTAAGAGTTGAATCTTATAAGTTTATCTCAAAATTAAAAAAAAAATCAATATTTTCTCTCTTAACCCAACCAATGTTTTTGGTTTGTCCATTACTTATTTATGTCTCACTTTATGCACTTTTTTTATTTTAATTGTCTTTTTAATTGTCTTACATCTCTCCTTTATTGGTTTATGATTATTATGTAGACCTGCATTTCTTTTTCTTTGTTTTTCCTTTTAAGGATGACATTTTATCTCTTCTATTAAGCAATTTATTTTATAATATATATTAAAAATTAATAAAATGTTTATATATATATTTTTTATTTTTCATTTTCATAAAGGAAGAGAAAAGAGATAAAAATTTATCTTTTCATATTATTAAAAAATGTTATCAATTGACATTAATTCACTTAGTTCAATTTTGTCATATAATACATGGAAAATATTTAAGGTGTTGTAATACCACATTATATGGTGATGATGTAAAATATAATACTTAGATAATATCTAAGGTGTTGTAATATTGTAATATCATTATCACCAAGGTGTTGTAATATTGTAATATCATTATATGGTGATGATGTAAAATGAATGAAACATGTTTCAATCTTATATAACCAAATAAAAATATAGTATAAATGAGTCATGTTTTAATCTCATATAACCAAATGGAAAAAAATATTGTGTAGTGTATGAGGGGTAGGTGTGTACATGGTTGTGTACCTTTATTAAAGATCATGTTTAAAATAAAAATGTCAAACAAATTTCAAGAATTTCTTATACTAACTTCAATTAAAAAAAAATTATTAAAAAAATACAACTGTAAAACCATAACAATTTAAAAAAAAAAAAACAGTGAGGCTTAATTTATGTGATGTATTAAAATGGTAAAGAAAGAAAATTAGAACCAACTGAAAACAGCTGCTGAGACTGGATTTCTGTATGATTAGTGGATTTTTCTTTAACCTAAATTTAGCTTCTTCTTATCTATCTATGACTCTTCCTTTTGTTTGCCATTAGTTAAAGTTCTCTTACTCTCTGCATATTTAATATTATAAAAATAAATAAATAAACTAAATTTTTTTCCTGTTAAAAAGGCCCTGAGAGCACTACAAGTATACATGTTCGGCCAAGGTTACAGTTTAACACAATATATGTTTATCGATTTAACAACACAGAGCACTGATTATAACATTAAAATCCCAAGCATTCCACAGCAAACTCCATTTTAAAAATACCCTAATCTTCTTACCCAAATGATTATATGAACAAGAAATCCATTCAGTGCTTGGGTTTCTTCACAATCATAACCGTGCACTTGGCATGATGAGCGCAGTAGTCGCTTACACTCCCCAAAACGGCCCTGCATAGTCCACAAAATCACAATTCAAACCCCAAAACTCTGATCAAAATAATCAGGGGATTCAATTAAAACATATATAATTTAACCCCAAAACTCCATAACCACGGCACCGAGGTTCCTGGATCACAAATAATCAGGATACTAAACAGAGAAAGGAAGAGATAATTTATTTGAATCGTACCGCTTAATAGCTCCGTAGCCATGGCTGCCCACCACCAACATTTCTGCGGCGTGTCTCTGTGCCGCGTCGCACAGCACATTCCGGGCGTCGCCCTCCACCATTTCCGCCTCAAAATCGTACACCTGCAGATTCATTTCCATTTTTTATTCCACCGGCTTTTCCAGCTTTGAACAAACATGAATCAAAATCGATCCAGGGAGAAAAGGTAAGAAATACTGACCGATCTGCTTTGGCATAAACCCTTTGCTTGCTCGAGGGCCCTCGCCCCTATTTTCTTCAGATCTATCTCCACCATTGGCAGGACCTCGGCTGCGCCTGCAACAAGCCCCAGAACGTCAACGGATCGAGTCCCGGGGAGACAATCAGAAGAAAAGTACAAAAAACATTTTAACACATAAACTGAGGTGTGCTGTTTTGTGGGGTTAATTACCTGGACCTGCCATGCGGAGGACGCTGGTTGCTGTAGGCCGGGCGTGGACCAGAAACAGTTTGAACGGTGAATTTCCATGGAACGAGGCGATAAGATGATCCAGCGTCCATTCGAGGGCGTAAACGCTCTGCTCGCTGTCATCCACCCCGACCACTATGCTCTTCTTCTCCACTTCTGCCATTTTCTTTATTGTTCTCTTCTCTTGTGTTCTTCTCGGATGCTCTTCCTTTCCTTTTCCTTTTCCTTTTCCTTCCCTCTGCCTCACTTTATCGATAAATAAACAAAACAAAACAAAAATGGTGCCCCCACACCTCACCTGTACTTACTAAATCCTAAACTAATTTTCTTGGGTTAGATAACAATCAAATGTTTACTGATAAAATGTTCCTATCCAATTCCTTATTCGTTGAAGTCCAATTGATTTTTTTTTTAACCGTTGTTTTTATATTTATTAACTAAAATTTGACGTATTTCTAATAATTTTGAGAGATGATGTTTTAATCGTATATACGTGCTGACTATTAAAAAAATAGAATGTTGTAATCATTGGGAGTGGAGTGCTCCACACGTAACTATCGCTCGTGGGGAATCCATCAAAATGACGTGTATAGCGTGTGATATTTACGATTCAACGTGGTGAGGGTGTTTTTTTTTCCTTTAAAGAAGCTAAATTATATTAGTTTATAATTAGAAATTTTTTAAGTTTTAAAATAAAATTTTAATAAATGATGTAGAATTATTTTTTCTCACATCTAATTTATTACAACGATTTACTAAAAAAACTATATAAAATATGGATATATAAATTTAAATATAAGAATACAGGCTCCTAAGATTAGGTGACTGGTAAATGCTTGTTTGCCCAGACATATACCAAGAAGACACCAAAGGTTCAAACCTCGGGGTAGCTTGTTTGCAAAGGTAAAGACACCCAAGGTTCAAACCTCGGGGTAGCTTGTTTGCAAAGGTAGTAGTCTAATCTGAATCCTTTGAGTGCGCGTCAATAATGGTACAAATTTGGAGCGACGGGTGGTCCCTTTCATGTCAAATCAACAATAACGAAGCAGAATAGGTTTGGTAAAAACAGTCTCTGTGGTTTGAACCCTGCACTTGTCAGTTACTAAAAATAGTATGGTTGTGACCAACTCTCCTATGTAACCAAAAAAAAAAATAGGAAAAAAGAGTTTTCCTAATCCGCTTAAATCGCTATGTGGAAGGATATCCATTGCAAAAGTAAAATCTCCTCAATCAAAAGCTCAGTTAACCATTGCATCTTAGGCCGTTATGTGGGAGGATATTCATAGCAAGTGAAGTCTTTTTTTTTAAGTAATACTTCTTATACACATCCATCATGAGGATTGAACCCAGACCGTCAAGTCTCTTTGAACCCAGACCGTCAAGTCTCTTTAATCAAGACCTTAATTAACCATTGCATATGTTATCTTGTTCTGATTTCTAAAGATGTATATGAACTCCATTGTTTCAAAATGTTATTGTTCTCATTTCTAAAGATGTATGTAAACTCTATTGACTCAAAATGTTATTGAATCATTTGTATTTTTTCGAGTATTGTTTGTATTCTCTTTTGCTTGTTTAATCTTTTTAAATAATTAATTATTATTTAAATTTTCATTTCATATAAAATTTCTTCATCTTAAAGTGTTTTATAATCCCTTAAAATAACATATTTCTATCAAATTATTAAATAAAATACTACTTTTTAAATAAAAATAAAAGCGACGTTATAAAAGCAGCTTATTCCTATTCTCACTTTTTTTCTAGATTTCTGTCTAAAACTTCATCCATATAAATCTTATCCAATCCCTTTCAAAGAGATTTCCAATTCTTCTAATTACTTGTAGAGGAGGTTTCCAATTCCTGTTGACAAAATGATTCAATTAAAGCACCTGATCTCCAAGTCCATAGTGTATTGGAATTGTTTGTCGTTTGTAGTTGTAGTGATTAAGTATGCTACCATATTCTCATAGAGTAAGGTGGTTAAGCGTTTATTGGTATGGATCTAATATTGACAGGTCGCTTTGAAAATCTTCCAAGTAACATTTATATTATTCTTATCTCAAGTTGACTTTTTTTTTAATGATTTTAAGAATATTTATATTATTATTATTTAATTTTTTTTAATTGAATAAATATTTTTTATATATTACATATTCATTGTGGATTGGATCCGCGTCAATAATATAAATGGCATCTTTGTATAAACCACATCACACATGGTTTGTACCATCAACTCAACCCCAAAGGGCAAGAAAAAGAAAGGTGCGTCAAGGCGAGGTCCTCGTCGACTGGTTATGTTAAAGGTTCCAATCCCTCTGCAGTCATAAAGGTGTTTGTGTAAGTGGATTGATGAATGGGGCATAGGTTAAGATGAGGTTCCGGAAAGGTGTTTTTATATATACATATCTTTAACAAATACAAAACCATCATATAATTTTTTTATATTATTTTTTAAGTGTTTATTTTATATTATTTTTTAAGTGTTTATTTTAAGTAAGGAGATTTGGAGGGTTTAAAATAAGAACTAGAGATTTTAAATTAACAAACATTTAAGCAAAACCAATTAATCTATTACCTTTATTTTTAAAAAAAATATTAATAATTATAAAATATAGTATAATAAAACTTGTTTCATCTAAACTTTTAAAAATAATAAGTTTTTCTTTAATTAGTTATGTTCATGGTGTTTAGTTTAAAAAATAATATAGTTAGCTAATAACATTTTGCATGAAGTTTTATATAAATATTCAATGATGTGTTTTGATTTTAATTATTTGACTTCATACAAATAGTTTTTATAATATTATTTTATTTAATAAAAAATTATATATATTAATATATTTTTTAAGATAATATATTATTATATTATATTTTAATATTAATAAATGTTAAAAAAATTAAAAAATACTTATATATATAAAATATAGAAGAACATTTTTCATATATTAAAAAGTATAGTTTTACCTATATCTTATATTAACATCCAAAAATTTATTCAAATATAAAATCAAATATATAGTCATGTTTCAACATTGTTATTTAAGAGTAATATCTCAATATTTTGATTATATATATAATGTTACCTTCAAGGGTGACACATTGGTGATTGCGAATAGCTCCCTCCATTTGAGGGGTCCTGAGTTTGAATCCCATATATATTATGTTACTTGTAAGAATCCCATATATATTATGTTACCTGTAAGGGTGGCACATTGGTGATTGTGAATAGCTCCCTCCATTTGAGGCGTCCCAAGTTCGAATCCCTATACAAATGCATCAAAATTTCTTGTCGATAAGCTTAGCTTTCGATCTTAGAGGGGTCATGGTTGGGATGAGTGCTTAGTTCTAAGTGTTGGTCATAGGAGGTTTCTCACCAGTCAAAAACAAATTATACATATTATGTTGTATTTAAAATTTTTTAATCGTAGTAAATGAGGTTTTCAACATTGGGTATCTTTCTAACGTTTACAAGGCTAAAAAATATAAACCCTAACTAATTTATTTCTATCATGGACAAAAACGACTTCAAGGAACCAACGTTTTCTTTGAATCATTTATCCCAAACTTTATCCTTTTTTTGGATCTTTTTATTTTACTAATCCAACCCCAAAGTACGCTTATTGAGGTAGGAATCTCTTCATCCTCCTTCCAAATCCAACTCTCTTGTTCTAAAAATCCTTTATTTGCTAATTTGCCAAAGCATTTTCTTCATGAAAGGTATGTTAAATCTTGGTATCTTCAAACCCATTTAGTAGAGCTAAAATCTCTCCTATCATACCCACAACCTACTAGTTGGATTTAATCTTTGCGTTGGACCAATTCACTAGCCCCTATGAATCATACTCCACTTCTAACTTGCTTATGCTCATTTTCCTTACCAACTTAACTTCGATGAGCAATGCCTTGGATTTTGCCATAGTACTAGTAGTCTTATTGAAGTTATCTACAAACATTGTTGTTATTTTGCCCTCATCATCTCTCATTGTTGCTTCTTCTACTAGGTTGGGATTCCTTATAAAAGCCCCATAAATATTTAGTTTATGTCACCACTTGGTCATTTTCATGTTATCTTTGCTTTATCTACTTTTTGTTGGGTACTCCTTGTGGTAGAAGGTAGATGAATGCACCATCTTTCCAGGGTATTGTGCTCCCAAGTACATGTTTTATTCACCTACACTTTGATAATTTATTCTTTTATTAAGGATTTGATTTGATTATAGACTCTAATCACATCTATTTTCTTGTTTTGAAAGGTACAACGCTTGCGTTCCAATCTAATATTCCAAAGTAAAATTAAGGGAATCATATTCCAAAGAGACTATAGCTTCTCGTTCTTAAATGGACTCCTCCATTGAGCTAATCAACCCTTGACCTCCTTTAATCAGACCCATCCAATAGAGAAAGTCTCTTTCAATATTTTCCCAAGTCTCTCCACTAAACTTGCACTTCATAAATGTATGATAACCTATCTCCTCCTCTTCCTCACATGGAGTACATTAAAAAGGCCCATGAAATCCACTCTTTCAAATATTATCCATCAATAGCATTATATTGTGAGCAACTAGCAAGTTGAATTCCTTAATCTTCAATATTGTTGCATTTTCTCATATTTTTGTCCAAACCTCCTCACTAGTACCTTACTTTATTTTTTATAATCACTTTTGACTAAGTATTTTTCACTAGTACCTTACGTTATTATTTATAATCACTTTTGACTAATTATTTTCCATTTTCGCTTGCTAACTAATAATGAGTGTTTGTACCCATTAGAGAAATATAGGTAGAACAAAGTCTTCGTAGAATGATTTGAACTTGCTTATTCCATTGATTCTTCTCTTCAGTCCAATCCTCCAGGACACATCTGATGTTGCCCTCTCAATCTCGATGGAAGTAATTGCTCAATTTATTTCCATAGAAATTCCATGCATCATAGACTAGCACATTCCAACTCTCATCCTATCATAAGCTTTCATCCTGTCATACAAGATTTCCCCTAAACAAATGTCATCCCATAATTTAATGCACTCTCTATTTCAACCTTCCATTTCACTATCTTTCTCAAAACGATCATGTTTTCCAATAGATAGTTTCAAATGATTGAGCCTTTGCAATTCTTTTCCTCGCTAAGGATTCTTTCAAGATCCCTACCTTCTAGGTAGTTATGTTGAAGAATCATGGACCAAAGGTTGTTTGGTTCTCTCATTAATCTCTAGGTCAATTTCTCATTTAAGGTTGCACACATCAAACCGATTCTCCTTAAACTCGCACCTCCCTTTTTCTTAGGTTGGCAAACTATTTCCCATTTCAAGAGAGGCAGACAGTCTTCTTCTCTTGTGAGAAGCACATTTGCAAAAAATACCACCCAAGATAATTGAATGATGAATAATCTAGGTCTAATAAGGTTATTTAATGAGATAAGTAACTCAAGTTATAAATAACCACATAAGACTCTTGACTTGTTATCACTTTACATGGAAGTTGACTATGAGACACCAAAAAATTAGCATGCATTGTCTTTTTTAGATTCTTAGGAAAATCGGTAACACCATGAATAGGTTACCTCTATAAACCCTAAGCCTGAGGGGTAAAGCACAGTCAATGAAACTCCCTACCCTATAGGGCATCAAATTGAGGTATCCAACCGACACACACTTGATTTCTACCATCCAACCTATCCCCTTCTGAGTATGCGATGGTTTGAACCTTAGACCTCCCCAACAAGAGGCCAAAGCCCTAACCACTACACCATCCTTACGAAAAAATTAGCATGCATTTCCAATCAACAAGGAACTTACTAAAAGCAATACAATAAAGACTAGAGGTGCCAATTGTTACATGTTTAGATAATTTGACTATGAGGCATCAATTGCTACATGTTTAGACAATTCAACTAAGAGGTGCTAATTACTACATGTTTAGACAATTCAGACTAGGAATATGCTTTACTATAGAAAATGGTGTGAGATAACAATGATTATTATATTTTTCATTGATTTTTGATTTAGAGTGTCTAGAACTATTGTTCTCTCTTCTTAATGTCTTTTAGGTAGTTAAGAATCAATTGAGATAATGATTTCATTGATTTTTTAGGTTGTCTTATTGGTTTGAGGAGATGAAGGTCTTATTATATGAAAATGTGACACGACTAATCTTGAAAAGTTCATCCTCTGAAAAGTTCAATCATTATAAAAATGATTATATAGACTTTTAGATCATTATATAAGAAAAATTGTATAATTATACCTATTGTGGAAAAAACTAATACCAAATAGGAAAGAATATTAAGTATACAACTTCTCTATAAATAATTTGCCAATGACAAACATAAATCTTAAGAAGATGATTATGATATTGCAAAATAAACCCTTTTTAAAAGTTGAATCTTATAAGTTTAACTTAATATTTTTTTTTCTAATATTCTCCCCAATAATCTAATCAACGATTTTGTTTTCCTTTTGTTTTGTCCACTACTTACTTTTGTCTCCCTTTCACTCTATACACTTCTTTATCTTTAGCTTCCTTTACATTTCTCCTTTATTGCTTTGTTGTTATTGCTTAGACTTCATTTTTCTTTTTTTTAATGATGACGTCTTACCCCTTTTATTAAGTAATTTATTTTAAAATATATATTAAAAATTAATAAAATATTTATACATACCTTTTTAAAAAAATTCATTTCCATAAAAGAGCTCGGAGGAAGAGAGAAAAATTTCTCTTTTTATTTATTCTTAATTATTATTAAAAATGTTATCAAATGAAATTAATTTAAACAGTTCAATCTTGCCATACAGATCTCTTAATTTATTATTAAAAATTAAAAATGTTATAAATGACATTAATTCAAATAGTTCAATCTTGTCATACAATACATGGATAATATTTAAGGTGTTATAATATTGTAATATTACTAGCTTAGATATATAAAATATATATATCTATAAACGTCGAGAGTTATCAATCTCGAGGCACCTATCTATCACACCCCCAAGAAATGAGATAGGCGCCTCGAGATTGATAACTCTCGGCGTTTATAGATATATATATTTTATATATCTAAGCTAGTAGCATCCGCGACCGCACAATTATTATATTAAAATATTTTTTGATGACATTTTTAAAAATATATTTATAAATGTATTGATAAATATAACATGCCAAAAATATTTAAAATAGCTTTGAGTGAGATGAAAATGCTCAAGTGATAACAAATCTGAATCCCAATAGGCGGTGTTGATAAACACCTTATTATTTCAAAGATTGATGTTGATAAACACCTTATTATTTCATAGATTGGCTAGAGCCAATCATTTAAGCTCCAAAGACTTTAGTCGCTCTTCTTCCTTCTTCCTTTCTCTTAGCAACTCCTTTTCCCGACTTCAGTTTTTCATATCGATCATATGAAAAGGGTGGTATTATTCTAAGTCCTTCCAATGCCTTAACTCTTGAGATGGCAACAAAAGTTAAACCTTGTCTTTTTGTTTGTCCTATGTCAATTGTTGCTTTATTCAGTGTCAAACCTTGTGACTTATGAATTGTCAATCCCCAAGCTAATTTTAATGGAAGTTGTCTTATCTTTCCCTTTTCTACTGGTGTAATTGGAACAATTCGAGGAGATGTATCATCAAATACCATCCCTGTGTAGTTATCGAACTCCACCAAAACATATGTTGGTTGATCTGGTGGAGACCTTCCAGGTTTATAGACTATATTTCGAATATAGCCTAATGCACCGTTAACAAGTCCAGCTTCAGTCCATAAGTTGGTTGTTAACATAACTCTTGCATTTTTTGCAATTAGTAACTCAACTTCAAGTTCTTCATTATCACCTCCTCCTGGATTAGTTCTTCCCCCTTTTGTTACATTATTTTCAATAGTCATAATAATGTAGGGAAGGCCATATCCAGTAACCCTTCTGTAACATACTCATTTATAGGAGATGCTCCAATTCCAGGCCAATCAATAAGTGTTCCAGGATCCGCATTAGGGTTGTTTACCCATGCACGAATGAGTTCCATCTCCCTCGGAGCATTAGGCGGTTTGGAGGCCATTGATGTGGTGTGATCAATTATATTTCCTTCATCAGTCTCTAGAATTGGACCCATAAATACATATTCATTCATATCAGAATCGAACTCCATATGGACAGAATTAAGTTTATGAAAGACATTTGTAGTGGTGTCTGTTGGGAGTTCACTCAAAACATTTTCATCAATTTGTACATCCTTATAAAACTTATCATGCTCAACCTTATACTTAAGAGCTTTGTATACTCTCTCTTTATTCATTGTAAAATTATAATTTGTACCACGTTGATCTTTTCTCCTAACAATAATGATTGGCAAATCACTTATTGAATGAGGCAATACCTTAGCAATTTCTTTCACCTCTTGAGGAAAACTTATTGTGTGCCCTTTATACTTGTATTGGCCTCCCGTAGCATGTGTTACCTGTAATATGGGATTAACACGGGCTATCAACATTTCTTCAATTTGTGTCAAATTCGCAAGTTCAGGTGGTTGTAGTCCAGGATCCATATTATTCTCTGTAGAAAATCGATTAGGACCTTTTTCTTGTCGACACCTATTACATACTGGACCTTTGACTGTCAAACGCACGTTTATTCCAGGATAGCATTCATCACAAATATAACACATGGATGGTGATGCAAGACTGTCTAATTGATGTCGAAATATAGTCTGCGATTCATTGAAATCCACACCATATGTTGGAATTTGTTGTATATTTATTGCTATACCTTCAATATTTCCTTCTCTTCGAGGCTGCAATGTCCTTTCTTGATGCATCTCCATGTTAATCTCATTGCATCCGCTTTGTGTCTGTTGAACGACAACTATATTTGAAGCATTTATTCTAAGAAAAGAAGATGCTTCAGATGCATCCATCAGTTTTGTTTGTTTTTCTCTTTCTTCTTGTATCTTTTCAACTGTTGATTATGCCTTGCGTTTTGCACGATTTTGTCTTTGTTTCTCATTTTCTCTTCCTCTTTGGCTAACTGTCATCTGTGCACGTCTCTGTCTTTGATATTCTCTTTGATATGCCAAACGTTGTTGCTTCTTTTCCTCCTCTGATATATTTATTTTTGGTGTATTTTCCATTTGTTCCTGTAAAAAAATATTAAATATTATTAGTTCTCCATTTGTTGGAGAGATATGATCAGATCGGTCATAACCAATCAAGATCCCAAATATTAATATTGTTTGCTAACCTAAAAACAAATACAAGTATAATATTTTGATATTTTCATAAAATAAAATATCATCAAACCCACATATATTTATTAAAAAAAATTAAAAATTAAAACATTATCTTGTTTCCTCTATCAAAGCAATGCCTTCAAAAAAAATTAGTCATATTAGTCATAGTACATAAAAACCTAATCAATAGCAATAGTCTTAGGGTCTAGTGGTAATGAAGGACAAATATGACCGATAAATTGATTACTAAATCAACATTAGAAGGCTAACTTATTAATGTTTAAAGAAGAAATGACAATAATATTCATGATAGAAATAGTGAAATTAATGGGCATTCGAGTAATTAGTTCGAGAATCTTATGAAATTGAAAAACATCTTAGTGAAATAGTGTATAAAAAGTAGCTTTAAAAACCTCTATATATTATACATCATTTAGGGCAATACTTGTTTCCACATAGAGTATCCATGTTGTCAATCAGTACATGTTAATAGATCATAATACTATAATATATATATTTGCATCCACCATAAGTTTATTATTGAATATTTCGTGGGTACTTCCTAGCAGACTATTGAATTAAATAGTATGAATATACTACGTTGAATATAATAAGCCTAGCGGTGTTATGTATGTTAAGCCTATAGCTAGGCTAGCATTGTTCGTTCTGAACCTGCCATGAGAAAACTCTACTAATATTTAGTAAAAAGTAAGAGAAGCCCAAGGCTCTTCTCGTAGTTCTCAAAAGTCTGGTCCTCAATTAAATTAAATTAACTAAAAGGGTAATGGCTTGGCCATTTATAAAATAAAATTATGATGTTGAAACCACAAAATATTGAGTTGGTCAAGTTAAATTTTAATCGAATATTGAGTTGATTAAAAATTTTAAAAAAATTATTATAAAAAACTTTTTAATCGCCTGAAGGTCAGGGATATCCCAAACTTATTAGTTCTCAACGTTACTTCAAGGTTTTTCTAAAATAATATTAGAAAGTTTGGGCACCATTTTAGTTTAAATAGTTTAAATATTTTTTAAATATTTTAAATCCACCGTAACCCTTAATGTCGACGGATAATTTTCTTAATGTCGGCTTTTTTAATAAAATATTAATATTGTTTACGGCGTGGTTGACCTTCTTGGCTGCCATTGTAGGACGCCTATCCGCGTAATTATACATTGATGATGTAAAATGAGTGAAACATGTTTCAATCTCATATAGACAAATGAAAATATAATATAAAAGAAACTTGTTTCAATCCCATGAAAAAAAAAATTATTATTAAAAATATTAAATTATAAAAGAAAACGGTGAAACCATAACGTTCTTTAAAAAAAGTTCAAAAAAATAAAAAAGTGAGGTTAATTTTAACTTGTTTTAATCCCATATAACCAAATGAAAAAAAAATTATTAAAAATATTAAATTATAAAAGAAAAACCATTAACCATTCTTTAAAAAAAGTGAAACTAATTTATTTTTAAAGTAATTCTTCTTCTACACATCTACACATCCACCACACGCAGAGGGATGAGGCTAATTTTATGTGATGATTATATGAATTAGAAATCCATTTAGTGCTTGGGTTTTTTCACAATCATAACCGTGCACTTCGCATGATGAGCGCAGTAGTCGCTTACGCTCCCCAGAAGGGCCCTGCATGGTCCACAAAATCACAATTTAAACCCCTAAACTCCATATCCATAACGAGGACACTCTGATTTTGGTCAAAATAATCAAGGATTTAATTAAAATATATATAATTTAACCCCAAAACTCCATAACCACGGCACCGTGATTCCTTGATCACAATAATCAGCATACTAAACAGAGAAAGGCAGAGATAATTTATTTGAATCGTACCGCTTAATAGCTCCGTAGCCATGGCTGCCCACCACCAACATTTCTGCGGCGCGTCTCTCTGCAGCGTTGCACAGCACATTCCTGGCGTCGCCCTCCACCATTTCCGCCTCAAAATCGTTTACCTGCAAATTCATTTCCATTTTTTATTCGACCGGATTTCCCAGCTTTGAACAAACATGAATCAAAATCGATCCAAGGAGAAAAGGTAACAAATACTGACCGATCTGCTTTGGCATAAAGCCTTTGCTTGCTCCAGGACCCTCGCCCCGATTTTCTTCAGATCTATCTCCACTATCGGCAGGACCTCGGGTGCGAATGCTACAAGCCCCACAAAGTCAACGGATCGAGTCCCGGGGAGACAATCAGAAGAAAAGAAGTTAAAAAACTTTTGAACACATAAACTGAATTGTGCTGTTTTGTGGGGTTAATTACCTGGACCTGCCATGCGGAGGACGCTGGTTGCTGTAGGCCGGGCGTGGACCAGAAACAATTTGAACGGTGAATTTTCATGGAAGGAAGTGATAAGATGATCCAGCGTCCATTCCAAGGCGTAAACGCTTTGCTCGCTGTCATCCAACCCCACCACTATGCTCTTCTTCTCCACTTCTGCCATTTTCTTGCTGCTTCTCTTCTCCTCTCTTCTATTCTTCTCGAATGCTCTTCTTTTCCTTAGATTTCTTATGCGTTAAGTCCGGTTCGTTAGATTTCTTATAGGGTAAGTCAGTTGACTTTTTTGTTTTTACTGTTTATTTTTATATTCAATCAAATTAGTATAATCCTATTTCTATTAGATTTGAGAGAAGATGTTTTAATCGAATATACGTGTTGACAAGAAAGTTCCATTTACAATTATTAAAAAATTGGAATGTTGTGATCATAGGGAGTGGGGTGTAGAATCCATCAAAAGTAGGTGTATAGCGTGTGATATTTGCAGCCACGCAAGTCAACTATATAAGCGTTGGTGCATTTCGTGAAGGAATGCATTTTGAAGGTTTTTTTATTTATTTAAATTTAAAAAAAATTATATTAAATTAGTTTATATTTTTCTTTTTTGTTTTTTAGAGGATATAGAATTATTCACTTCACTTTAATTTATTATAATTATTTATTAAAAGGAATTATATAAAACATGGATATATAAATTTATATAAGAAGTAATGTTATTATTAATTATAATAATAGAAAAAAAAAAAGATTTTTTGGTTTGTTTATGTCTTAAAATTCAAGGATATTTATAGTAAGTAAAGTTTCCTCAATCAAGAGCTTAGTTAATTATTGCATTTACTACTTTGTTATCATCTCTAAAAATGTATATAAACTCTATTAGAGTAAATCACTATATAAAATATATTTATATAGAAAAGCAATTATAGTGTTTCAAACTTTAACAACATAATTAACAAAATAAGACAAACACACATAGAAAAGACAACGATTTTAACGTGGTTCACTCAATGTGGGTTACATCCACCAAGAATTTTCAATCCTTCCTTTCTCAATCCAAACAATAGAGGGTTACATCCTACAGCAAACATCTACTGTAATTTCCTCTCTATATTTACAAGGAATCAACACAGTAATTTTCTCATTGTCATAGTATTCTCTGTTTTTCCTCACAACTATATATAAGAAAAAAACAAAAAAACAAACTGTTTTTCTTAATACATTCCAAGATTAACACTGAGTTCCCAGCATCTAATTTTGGGATAAAAACAAAAAAACTTTCCTTGGCTGTCCTGTTGTAAATCCAGAAACTTTCTCTGGTAGACTAACAGACTGTAAATCTGGAAACTTTCGATGCCCGTCTTGCAGTAAATCCATAAACTTTCTCTGTTTAGCCTCCTCATAATTAGGCTCCATTCCTAACAAAAACAATATTAATTATTTATATTTACTTAAATATTTTTATATATTTTTTGACTTATCTAATCTTTTTAAATAATATATAAACTCTATTATCTCAAAACATAATTAATTATTTATATTTATTTAAATATTCTTTATATTTTTTTGACTTATCTAATATTTTTTAAATAATTAATTATTATTTAGAGTTTCATTTCATCAAAATTTTTCTCACCCTGCCTTTTAAAGTTTTTTAAAGTTTTTTAATACTATGGCTTATCTTTCTAGCCAAAAATCTTTGCAAAAATAAAATAAAAATGTCTTTAAGAAAACGACTTATTTCCCATTCTCACTCTTCCTAAATTTCCTTTTAAAAAGCTCTATTCATATTAATCTTATCCAATCCCTTTGAAAGAGATTTCCAATTCCAATTCCCAGGGATGTTTGAATATGAACATGACAAAATGATTTCATTAAACCACCTGTTCCAAGTCTACAGCGTAATGGAATTGTTTGTTGGTTGTAGCGATTAAATATGTAACCATATTCGTGGAGATTTCGGTGGTTTAGTGTTTATGTATGGGTCTAATAATAACAGGTCGTTTTGAAAATCATGCCTGCAAATAACGCGTTTACTTTCTCAACAACAAAATTAAGATAAAGAATAATAAAAATACTCTACGCTAAAAAAAAAACATTAATATTATCATAATTCTTCTTTGAACTCTTAAGATAGTTTGCACCCATCAACTCAACCCCAAAAGGCATAAAAATAAAAGGTGCGTCAAGGCGAGGTCCTCGTCGACTGGTTCTGTTAAGGTTCCAATACCTCTCCAATCATAAAGGTCTTTGTGTAAGTGGATTGATGAATGGGGCATAGGTAATGATAAGGCTTGGTTTTTATATGTAACTTTAACAAATATATAATTAAAAAATTATATGTAATAATATATGATATTATTTTTTATTTTATTTCTTTAAATATTTATTTTGAAGAGATTTGGAATTGAAATCATTGATTTTAAGCTAGCAAACATATATATATATAAAAGTGATGTAGATACTATTTTTATCTACCATTCCACTTTAATACCTCTTCTTCATCTCTTTAAACATTTATTCCTAGAAAAGGTTTGGAATTGAAACCATTGACCTTAAAGTTAGCAAATACAAAAAAGGTTTGGAACCATTGACCTTAAGTTAGCAAACACCCAAACAAAACCAATTAATCTACTACCTTAATTCTTTTTTGAACTCTTAAGATAGTTTGCACCCATCAACTCAACCCCAAAAGGCATAAAAATAAAAGGTGCGTCAAGGCGAGGTCCTCGTCGATTGGTTCTGTTAAGGTTCCAATACCTCTCCAGTCATAAAGGTCTTTGTGTAAGTGGATTGATGAATGGGGCATAGGTAATGATAAGGCTTGGTTTTTATATGTAACTTTAACAAATATATAATTAAAAAATTATATGTAATAATGTATGATATTATTTTTTATTTCATTTCTTTAAATATTTATTTTGAAAGAGATTTGAAATTGAAACCATTGACTTTAAGCTAGCAAACATATATATATATATATATATATATATATATATATATATATAAAAGTGATGTAGATACTATTTTTATCTACCGTTCCTAAAAAAGGTTTGGAATTGAAACCATTGACCTTAAAGTTAGCAAATACAAAAAAAAGGTTTGGAATTGAAACCATTGACCTTAAGTTAGCAAACACCCAAACAAAACCAATTAATCTACTACCTTAATTCTTCTTTGAACTCTTAAGATAGTTTGCACCCATCAACTCAACCCCAAAAGGCATAAAAATAAAAGGTGCGTCAAGGCGAGGTCCTCGTCGACTGGTGGTTCTTTTAAGGTTCCAATACCTCTCTAGTCATAAAGGTCTTTGTGTAAGTGGATTGATGAATGGGGCATAGGTAATGATAAGGCTTGGTTTTTATATGTAACTTTAACAAATATATAATTAAAAAATTATATGTAATAATGTATGATATTATTTTTTATTTCATTTCTTTAAATATTTATTTTGAAAGAGATTTGAAATTGAAACCATTGACTTTAAGCTAGCAAACATATATATATATATATATATATATAAGTGATGTAGATACTATTTTTATCTACAGTTCCACTTTAATACCTCTTCTTCATCTCTTTAAATATTTATTCCTAGAAAAGGTTTGGAATTGAAACCATTGACCTTAAAGTTTGCAAATACAAAAAAGGTTTGGAATTGAAACCATTGACCTTAAGTTAGCAAACACTCAAACAAAACCAATTAATCTACTACCTTTATCTAAAAAAAACTTATAAACACTATGAGAAATAATTATAATATAAAAAACATATTTCACCTAAATTTTAAAAAATAATGAGTTTGTACTTAGTTGTGTTCACGTTTTTTAGTTAGTTAAGAAAATTTTGCATGAAGTTCTATTTAGATATTCAACAATAATAATGATATAATTTGTTTATATAAATAATTTTTATAATTTTATTTTATTTAATAAAAAATAATGTATTGTTAGATTATATTTTTACATTAATAGATGTTTAAAAAAATTATGAGTAGGAGGTAGTAGATTAATTGGATTTCATTGAGTGTTTGACGGTGGTTCCTATCCCGAGTCCCTTTCAATTGGAGTAAAAGTTTACTAAAGTGGGACGAGGGTTATAATGGTAGCTTTCCAAATTCGAACCATGTCCGTGGGATAATATGAAGAAGGCCGTTGCCAATTCCCCTGTGTACCAATGAGAAAGAAAAAAAACTTTAAAAATTATATATTATACATAATATATTTGAACCATGTTCGCGGGATAATATGAAGACAACAGTTGTCAATTCCCCTCTGTAGCAGCAGAAAGAAAGAAAGAAAAACTTTAATATATATATATATATATGAGAATGATATAGTGGTAGTTTTCTAAATTGTCAATTCCCTTGTGTTAGAGCAGACAAAAAAAAACTTTGAAAGATATTTATCATATATATATTTATTTATTTATTATCGATGATGTGACCCAAGTTCAATCCCTATGGTGATGTATATAAGAAATATTTCTCAATAAAAAATATATATAAATAATATATGATAGCATTTTTTCTTTAATTGTATATATTAAAAAAAATAGTTCTACCTATATCCTATATTAACATCCAAAAATTTACTCAAACATAAAATCAAATATATAATCATGTTTATCTTAATATTTTGATTATATCAAATAATGTCTTTATATATATATACATATTATGTTACCCGTAAGGGTGGTGGTGATTGCAAACACCTCTCTCCATTTGAGATGTCTCGAGTTCGAATCCCTATATAGATGTGTCAAAATCCCAAGTTCAAGTCCCTATATAGATGCGTCAAAATCCCCTATTGATAAGCTTAGCTCTCAATCTTATGAGGGGTAATGGTTGGGATGGAAATGCCCGGTCCTAAGCATTGGTCGTAGGGGGTTTCTCACCAATAAAAAAAAATATACATATTATGTTGCATTTTTAATTATTTTATAATATTTTGTTATCATAGTAAATGATATTTTTACTAGGTCCTCAAACCAGTTACAAAACCCCTTACATGGGTATCTTTCTAACCCCTACAAGGCTCTAAAATATAATCCCTAATTATTTTACTTGTATCTTGGACAAAAATGACTTCAAGAAGCCAACATTATCTTTGAATCATTGATCCTAAACTGTTAAACAGCGAACTAAAAATTATTATTCAGCAATGTTTAAATAATGGTTACAATGCCGGGAATAGTCACCGGTTGAAAGCAGAGCTATTACAGAGTCTGTAACGATAAGCCTAAATAATGAAATATAGACAAAATATGAATAGTGGATGTTAAAGTACGCTAACATCCCCCTTTATTACATTATTTGGGTAATGTAATAACTAATAGCTATACTAACATCCCCTTACATCATTTTGCAATACAAAGAGAGCTGCGAAACAATTCAAATTTGACACGTCCAAGTGCCTTAGTGAAAATGTCTGCAACTTGAGCATCGGTGGGAATGTCTTTGAAGCTGAATTCGGTGCTTTGGAACTTCATCTCGAATGAAATGACATTGTGTGTCAATGTGCTTTGTTCTTTCATGATGGGTGGATTCTTGACGAGGTTCGAGAACACCACTGATTGTCGCAAAACAAGTGTATTGGAGATTTTGATGGATGGCCCATACTTGTCGAGAATGCGACGCAACCATATCACTTCGCACACAGCTTCACGTGCGACGCGATACTCTGCCTCTGTTGATGAAATAGCAACCACCTGTTGCTTCTTCTTGTGCCAAGAGACAGGACCGGATCCCAGATGAAAAATGTATCCAGAAGTTGACTTGCGATCATCAAATGATCCGGCATAGTCGGAGTCCGTGTATCCTTGCAAGAAGAATTTGTTGTTCCTCTTGTATTCTAGGCCATATTCCATAGTACCACGGACATAGTGAAGAACACGTTTCTTTGCTTTCCAATGAGTGGTCTTAGGCTCCTGCATGAACCTCGAAAGATAGTTGACGGCAAATACGAGATCGGCCTAGTATTGGTCGGATATATGAGACTCCCAATCAAGCTGTCGATAGAGAGTACCATCTACCGAGGTGAATCATCATATCGCGATAAGCTGAAGTCCATTCTCCATCGGAGTTGCCATTGGCTTGCAATCGGTCATGCGATATTTTTCCGGCAATGTCTTGGCATATTTTTTACGAGACACTTTGATGGAGTGCTCCTTACGGCTGAATTCCGGACCAAGACGGTAATGGAGAAGTCCGAGATCTGTCATCTCAAAATATTTACACAAGTTTCTTTTGACGGTAGAGATCATAGTTTTCGAACTCCCTGTAATGAGCGAGATCATCCACATAGAGTACAAGCAACACTATCTGAGAACCCTGTTTCTTGAAATAGAGGTTTGCATCGACGGACATCTCTTAAATCCATGCTTGCATAAGGTGATTGTCCATTTTTATATACCAAGCTCGAGGAGCTTGTTTCAGACCATATAAGGATTTGACCAATTTGCAAACCTTCTGCTCTTGGCCTTCCACTTCAAATCCTTCTGGTTGAGTCATGTAGACTTCTTCTTGGAGATCACCATTTAGAAAGGCACTTTTGACATCCATCTGGTGAACTTTCCACCCATATTGTGCTGCCATAGCACACATAACTCGAATTGTGGTCATCCGAGCAGTAGGTGCAAAAGTTTCCTCGTAGTCAATGCCTTCCTTTTGAGCATAGCCCTTTGCAACAAGACGGGCCTTATGCTTATCAATTGTTCCATCTGCCTTGTACTTGACTTTATATACCCATTTGCGGCCAATGGGTTTATTTCCATGCGGCAGATCAACAAGCTTCCAAGTTTTATTTTTCATCAAAGACTCATACTCTGTATCCATAGCGGCCTTCCATTGAGGCTCACTAAGAGCATCTTGCACTGATGCAGGTTCAAGATCATCTATGGTAGACATGAACGCCTTGTCATCATCAATATCCATATCCTCTACTTCTGTACGTGGAGTTACAGAAAGTTCCTCAAAATATTGACAAAGATCATCAACCTCACTAGTTTCTTTGGCTTCTTTTTCCTTTTGAGACATACTTGCGTGTACGAGGTCTATCCAAGTTCAAATTGGGAGGAGTGGATAAATTTGTGTCTCCGATTGTATTTGTACACCATTTTGGATTCTTCTTCGGTGGTGTTGAAGAAGATGTAGAAGGACCTCACTGTCTGTGTTGATGAAGGAATCTTCTCTTCCTTAGATTCCACAAGATCTAGGTGTACTTTAGATGTGCTCTGTGATGTGAAAGCTTCATCAAAGACAACATCTCTGCTGACATGAATTTTCTTGGTCAAAGGATCTATCAAACGATATCCTTTAGAGTGCTCATCATAACCAAGAAAAATACATCTCAGTGTTTTCTCATCTAGCTTCTTCCTTTTCTCTTTCGGTATGTGCATGAAAGCGTGACATCCGAAAATACGTAGATGAGATATGGAGGGTTTTCGACCACTCCATGCTTCTTATGGAGTCATTCCTTTTAGGGCCTTTGTGGGTGCCCTATTCAACGAGATATCTTTGCGGTGGTGACGGCTTACGCCCAATATTGTTGCCCAAGAGTAGCTCCTGTGAGCATACAACGAACCATTTCCATGATAGAACGGTTCCTTCTCTCGGCAACTCCATTTCTTTGAGGAGTATAGGCGATTGTTAGCTGTCTCTTGATTCCATGCTTATCTAAGAATGCAAAAAATTCATTAGAGGTAAACTCCCCCCTCGATGCGAGCGGAGGGTTTTAATAGAAGCTCCGACTCCTTCTCAACGGATTTCTTGAGCTGCTTGGAAGAATGCGAAAGCTTGATTTCGGTTGGAGAAAGAAAACCCACATCTTTCGTGAGTAGTCATCTACGAATAGCTGAAAGTACCTCTTCCCTCCACAGCTGTTGGGTGTGAAAGGACCGCACGGATCGGTGTGAATTAACTCCGAGAGGTTTTCGTGCTCTTGTTGAGCTCTTCTCAAATGGTACTCTATCTTTGCTTTCTGCCAAGCGGTCGGAGCACAGCGGCAATGTGGCGAAAGGGAAGGAAGACCCTTTACCATATCATAATTACTGAGCTCAAGTAAGTAGCCAGAACTAAGATGCCCATATCTCTTGTGCCATAGGGAAGTTGCCTCCTTGGTAGAGACAGTCATGGCAACATGTGGAGTAGAGATAGCATCTAGGGCAAATAAGCCGTGCTTATATGAAGCTGTTGCAATCTGCTTACCCTTCCTGGTAATAGTACAACACTTCTTGCCATTCTCAACACGAAAGTTGACAACCATATTTCTATCCAGGATTTGTGTGACTGACAACAAATTGTTAGCCAATCCCGGAACATAGAGGACTTTGTCAATCTGACACTTGCCATCAGGAAGAGTGGCTGAAGCTGTACCCTCTCCACTGAACCCCTGTAGGTTTTATCATCAGCAATGGTGACAGGTTTGCCCTCTTTGGCCACGAATGATTCAAACCACGATCTGTCGCCAGTCATATGTTTGCTAGCTCCAGAATCGACATACCAAACGGGATCCCTCTGTGTGGAATCTGTGGTAGTCATGAGCACCTTGTGTGCCCATTCAGAATACGAGTCAGATTCTTCAACAGCAACATTCACCTGGGGTTGCTTGTTTTTATTTTGTGGTTTGTTTTGGCCTTTCTGCTTGTTCTTATGCCAACTTTGTTGGTGTCATGGTTGTCTTTCTCACAGATCTTGCACCACCTCTTCTTCTGTTGAGGTTGTTTTCCTTTTCCTTTCATATCTTGTTGAGAATTTCCTCCTTTATGAAAGTTGCCTCCTTTTTGCCCATTACCTTTCTTCCTAGAACCACTCCTGTTGGTGTATAGGGCTGTATTGGAAGAATCATCCTTGTGAAGTTGGCGTGCCTCCTGTTGTTGAAGCAGATTGACCAACTCGATGTAGGTAATTTGTCGTTGAGACACCTGGATGGAGGTGATCAACATATCAAATGAAGAAGGCAAAGCTCTCATCACAAGTGAAATGAGAAGCTTTTCGTCCACGGTATCTCCCAAAGAATTCAATTTCTCTTTCAATTCAGACACTCTGCACGAGAAGAGTTCAAGCTGTTTCACCCTGTCTCAAACTCGGGTTATGAAGTTGTTGTTGAAGATGAAGAATGGTGGAATCATTCTTTCCCTCATAGATGGTTCTAAGGGCATCCCATGCCTCTTTACCACTTGCTTTGTCGGCTATATGAGGTTGCACTTCATACGAAACAGACAAACAAAATGAGCACCTTTGCTCATTGTCTTTCTTGTCAAAAGCTATCGATCTGCGGAAGGACCTGTGGATCCTGCTTGTTGGTGAAGGCCTAGTTGTTACTCCAGTAAAAATATCCCACAAATCTTCCATTTGGAGAATTGCCTTCATCTTATGTTTCCATGGTGTATAATTTGGACCTTTCAATAAGTGATGAGGATCAGTCATCAACTTTGCAACAGCGGCCATAGTGAAGGTTCCTTATATCACCAATTGGTCCCCCTTTCGATATACCTTTTGCTAGGCCGTTATACCGTACAAAATACCCGCCCTTACGTGAGGGAAACTATAGGTATTTAGAAAGATCAACAAAAATCACCCGCCCTTACGTGAGGGAGACTATAGGTGAGTTTTAGAGATCATACGATACGTGGAACATAAGCGGTGCTGAAAGGGAATCGCCTTGTTGATGGCACCTACCATAGAAGATTCTTCTCATGCGTGGGGCGTAACTTCCCCTAAACACTATGAAGAATACTTCGTCAGGATTTACGCCTAAACACAAGAGCGATTAAGGGTAGTGGATGGAGTAAAAAAATGCAAAAATGGCGTACTTATTCCTCCCCGACGATTTATAGAGAACAAGCTCAGACGTCGTTGTTGCAGCTATATTAGGCGATAGATACAGTAGCCCAAAGCACGACGACTTTACCTGTAAGTGTGGGCCGGAGGTATCAGTTTTTACCGAACGTTGCGGTGCAAATAAATTGCACAGATGGGTTTTTAATTATTCCGGGGACTTAGGGAGTGATTTATATTTTAATGAAGTAGTGCATAGAAATGAAAATGCATCATACATCAAAAAAATGCCCACAGAATGAAACCCTAAGGTGTCGGACACAGCCGAAAATGCACCTTTTACAATTCGCCAAATTGCTATTTTTTAGAAAATTACTCACATTCCCCCTTTGATTTTTTGAAAAAAATATCCCCCCTTAAAAAAATTCTCTTTAACAAAGCATTTTAATAATTATTATGTATTTAAAGTTAAAATAAATAATTTTAATTTATATAGTTTTAAAAACTTATGAAAAAATAAATTAAAATTAAATTTTAATTTATAAAGTTTTAAAAACTATTAAAAAATAAATTAAAATTAAAAATTTTAACTAAAAAAATAATAATTAAAAAACCTTTGAAAAAAAAATTATACCTTTGCAAGGGGGGAGTCGGCGGGATTTGAACCCCCGACTGCTGGGTTCCCGGAACCCACCACGCAGCTCACTTGCCAGTGAGCCCGTGGGCTGATCTGGGAGGAGAAAGGGCCCCCTCGTATTTGAGGAGGGTCCTCAATCTGCTGCCCGAGCGCAGCTTCCTCTGCTGCTGGTCCCCAGTCCTCCTCTCTGCTTCCCGAGCCCACTGTGGCTGCCGTCCACAGTCGCGCGGCGCTTCTTTTTTTTTTTTTTTGTTAAAAAAATTGCGCGCCTGCGCGGGGGGGCGGGACGTAGCAGCGCGCTACGCGCTGCGTTCGCGTCCGCGGGGGGGGCGACCAGGACATCGCAGCGCGCTACGCGCTGCGTTCGCGTTCGCGTCCGCGCGGGGGGGGTTCCGTTTAGAACGCGTGCAACGCGTTCAACCGGGGGGGCCTCCGTTTGGAACGCGTGCAGCGCGTTCAACGAGGGGGGGCTTTGTCTGCCCCGCACTCCGCTTCGAACACTGCAGCCTGGAGAACGCTGCAGGCAACGTTTGCGCAGCAGCCTGCACGCGTCCGCTTGGAACGCTGTAGGCGACGTCTCCGTAGGCTGCAGGCTGAACGCTGCAGGCGACGTCTGCGCAGGCGGGACGTCTGCGTAGGATGGACTCAGTCATGCGTGGATGCGCGATGACTGTCGCGCGTCTGCGCGCGACAAAAAAAAAATCTCTTTTTTTTTTTTTTTTAAATTCGCTCAGCTGCGCGACAGGGAGAGGAGATAGCGCACGGACGGAGAAAACAAAAATCACGCCCGAAAAATAAAATCACGCTATGCTCCTCATCTGTATTATCTCGCCCAAAAATTTCAGAATGGCTCTGATGCCATGTTAAACAGCGAACTAGAAAATATTATTCAGCAACAGGTTTAAATAATGTTGACAATGCCGGGAATAGTCACCGGCTGAAACAGAACTGTTACAACTCCTGTAACAGTAAGCCTAAATATGAAATATAGACAAAATATTGAATAGTGGATGTTAAAGTACGCTAACATAAACTTTACCTTTTTTTTGGTTCTTTTGATTTTACTTAATCCAACCCCAAACTATGTTTATTGAGGTAAGAATCTCTTCACCCTCTTTCCAAATCTAACTCTCTTGTTTTAAAAATCCTTTATTTGCTAATTTGCCAAAGCATTTTCTTCATGAAATGTATGTTAAATATTGGTATCTTCGAACCCATTTAGTAGAGCTAAAATCTCTCATCATACCCACCACCTACTAGTTGGATTTCTTCTTGACGTTGAATCAATTCACTAGCCCCTATGAATCATGAATCATACTCCACTTCTAACTTGCTTATGCCTATTTTCCTTGCCAACTTAACTTTGATGAGCAACGCCTTGGATCTTGCCACAACACTCGTAATTTTGTTGAAGTTATATACAAACATAGCTCTTATTTTGCCTTCATCATCTTTCACTATTGCTTCTCTTGCTAGGCTAGGATTCCTTATAAAAGCCCTGTCAATATCTAGTTTATGCCACCCCTTAGTCATTTCTATGTTATCTTTGCTTTATCTACTTTTTTTTGTGTAATCCTTGTGGTAGAAGGTAGATAAATGCACCATATTTCTAGGGTAGTGTGCTCCCAAGTACATGTTTCATTCACCTACACTTTGAAAATATGTTTTTTCATTCAAGATTTAATTTGATTATAGACTCTAATCAATCTATTTTCATGTTTTGAAAGGTACAACGCTTGTGTTCCAACCTATTATTCCAAAGGAAGATTAAGGGAATCATATTCCAAAGAGCCTATAGCTTCTCGTTCTTAAATGAACTCCTCCATTGGGCTAATTAGTCCTTGACTCCCTTCAATCGGACCCATCCAACAGAGAAGTTCCTTTCAATCTTTTCCCAAATCTCTCCACTCAACTTGCACTTCATAAACATATGATGACCTATCTCCTCCTTTTCCTCACATAAAGTACATTGGAAAAGCCCATGAAAGCCTCTCTTTCAAAGGTTATCCATCATTAACATTATACTGTGAGCAAGTAGTAAGTTGAAATCCTTAATCTTCAAGATTGTTCCCATAGTTTTGTCCAAACCTCCCCACTAGTACCTTACTTTATTTTTTATAACCACTTTTGACTAAATATTTTTCATTTCTACTTGCTAACAGATAACGAGTGTTAGTACCCATTACATAAATATAGGTAGAACAAAGTCTCCATAGAATGATTCAAACTTGCCTATTCCATTGATTCTCCTCTTCTATACCTAAATTTTGTTCACGTTAATACCTATCTATACCTATCTATCTTGTTAGTCTAGTTTTTGTGTGTTTGTGAATAATCCCACATTAACTGTGTTGTGGGACTTGTGTGGTTTATAAACCTCAACACTTGCCATACTCTTTGCCAATGGGGTAACAGGCTTAAAGGTGCAAATCCTTGGTCCCACTTTGTGGGATTCCTCACCCCTATTAACATCGAGTTTGGGTATGTGTGTGGGGGACTAGCCCTCTTGCTTTCTAACCGATTAATGTGATGATGCAAGTCTAGTGGCATATTCCATGCTTGGAATTCCGTTCACGTTAATATCTACATATCTATCTATATGTGTCCAATCCTCTAGGACACATATGATGTTGCCCTCTCACGTTAATATCTACATATCTATCTATATGTGTCCAATCCTCTAGGACACATATGATGTTGCCCTCTCAATCCTCGTAGAAGTAATTGTTCACTTTATTTCCATAGATATTTCATGCATCATAGACTCGCACATTCCAAATCACATCCGATCATAGAGGATTCCTCCCTAAACAAATATCATCCTAGAATTCAATACACTCCCCAATTCCAACCTTCCATTTCACAACCTTTCTAAAAATGTTCTTGCTTCCCAATAGACGACTCCAAATGATTGAGCCTTTGCAATTGTCTTCCTCACTAAGGCTTCTCTCAAGATCTGTGCCTTCTAGTAATTATGTTGGAGGATTGTGGACCAAAGGTTGTTTGGTTCTCTCATCCATCTCTAGACCAATTTCCCACCTAGAGTTTGCACACATCAAATTGATTCTCTTTCAACCTCCACCTCCCTTTTTCTTAGGTTGGCAAATTGTTTCCCATTTCAAGAGAGGCATATAGTCTTCTCTTGTGAAGAATACATACAATGTGCAAAAGTTTTCACCACCCAAGACAATTGGATGGTGAATAATCTGATTCTAATAAAGTTATTCAAAAGTTGTCGATAGCCACATAAGACTCTTAACTTGTAATCGCATATGCATGGAAGATGACTATGATACACCAAACAATTAACATGCATTGACAAACAACCAACAAGAAAATTACTAAAAGCAATAAGGTAAAAATTAGAGTCAATTGCCAATTGTTACGTGTTTAGACAATTTGACTATAAAATGTCAATTGCTACATGATTAGACAATTCAGCTAAAAGTTGCTAATTGCACATGTTTAGACAATTTAGACTAAGAAGATGCTTTACTATAAAAAATAAAAAATGGTGTGAGATGACAATGATTATTAGATATTTGGTTAAGTTTTAATTTTGAGTCTTTAGAACTATTTATCATTGATCTTTCTTCTTTAAACTATTTATCATTGGTCTTTCTTCTTTAGAACTATTTATCATTGGTCTTTCTTCTTTAAACTATTTATCATTGGTCTTTCTTCTTTAGAACTATTTATCATTGGTCTTTCTTCTTAATGTCTTTCAAGTAATTAAGAGTCAATGAGATAATGATTTGATTGATTTTTTAGGTTATCATATCGGATAGAGAAGAAGATGGAAGTCTTGTTATATAAAATAGAGGTCTTATTACATGATCAATCTTAAAAACGTTCATCCTAATTATATAAACTTTTATTTCATTATATAAAAAATTAGCATAGTTATACTTATTGCTCAAAACAATACCAGACATAAGCATACAACTTCCTTATAAATAATAAGGATACAACTTCCTTATAAATAATTTACCACTAATGATTATAATATTGCAAAATACACCCCCTTCTGCATTTCACAGCAAATTCCATTTAATATATATATATATATATATAACCTCAAGAATTCCAGAACAAACTTCATTTTAAAATATATATATAACACCCTAATGGTTTTACCCAGATGAATGAGAAATCTATTCAGTGCTTGGGTTTCTTCACAATCATAACCGTGCACTTTGCATGATGAGCGCAGTAGTCGCTTACACTCCCCAAAACGGGCCTGCATAGTCAGGGAATCACAATTCAAACCTAAAACTCCATGTCCATAACCACGCCGCTCTGATTTTGAGCAAAATAATCAGGAAAGTAAACTAAAAATAAATAAATAAATAATTTAACCCCAAAACTCCATAGCCACAAAACCGTACGGCGCTCTGATTTTGAGCAAAATAATCAGGAAAGTAAACTAAAAATAAATAAATAAATAATTTAACCCCAAAACTCCATAGCCACAAAACCCTGATTCCTTAATCACATACAGAGAAAGGAAGAGATAATTTAATTGAATCGTACCGCTTAATAGCACCGTAGCCATGGCTGCCCACCACCAAGATTTCTGCAGCGTGTCTCTCTGCCGCGTCGCACAGCACATTCCGGGCGTCGCCCTCCACTATTTCCGCCTCAAAATCGTACACCTGCAAATTCATTTCCATTTTTTATTCGACCGGATTTCCCAGCTTTGAACAAACATGAATCAAAATCAATCCAAGAAGAAAAGGCAACAAATACTGACCGATCTGCTTTGGCATAAAGCCTTTGCTTGCTCCAGGACCCTCGCCCCGATTTTCTTCAGATCTATCTCCACAAGCGGCAGGACCTCTGCTGCGCCTGCAACAAGCCCCCAACCATGTCAACGGATCGACTCCCGTGGAGACAATCAGAGGAAAAGAAGCAAAAAAAAAAAAATTAACTGAGCTATGCTGTTTTGTGGGGTTAATTACCTGGACCTACTATGTGGAGAACGCTGGTTGCTATAGGCCGGGCGTGGACCAGAAACAGTTTGAACGGTGAGTTTCCATGGAAGGAAGTGATAAGATGATCCAGCGTCCATTCCAAGGCGTAAACGCTCTGCTCGCTGTCATCCACGGCCACCACTATGCTCTTCTTCTCCACTTCTGCCATTTTCTTGGTTCTTCACTTCTCTTCTGTGATGTTCTTCCTCTGCCCCACTTCGTCAATAAATAATAAAAAATGGTGACCCACACCTTACCTGTAATTACTTAAATCATGAAACTTCTTGAATGTTGTAATCGACTATTTCGTGCTGACTAGAAAGTTCCATTTACAATTATTAAAAAAGTGGACCGTTGTAAGGCATCGGGAGTGGAGTGCTGAAATTGTGGAGCTTTTGTAACCATCGGTCGTGAGGAATCCATGGAAAGGGCGTGTATTGCGTGTGATGTTTACAGCCACACTAGTCGACACGTGGCTTTTGTGAAAGGTTGCGTTTTGAACAGTCAGGCAGGGGTGTTTGAATTTGAATATGACATGATGATTGCATCTTCCAGGTTGAGCGTTGGAACTGTTTGTTGTTTGTAGTTATTACTATATTCCCGGAGAGTTATTTGGTTTAGCTTTTGTGAGTATGGGTCTAATAATGACCAGTCGCTTTGAAAATCTTATATGGCGTGCCGCAAATAACACCTGCACCCAGAAGATAGGTAGGTTGATAGTTCAATTAGATTCTTTAAAAATTCCAGGTGTTAATTAATATTTTTTATTTTTTTAAATTTAATTAATAAAGTTTAAAAAAATTAAACTTATAGATAGATAAATATTAATGTGAACGGAATTTCAATCATGGAATATGTTATTAGATTTGCATCATCACATTAACCGGTGAGAAAGCAACCGATTAGAAAGCAAGAAGGCCAACCCCACACATCATACTAAACAATTTTTTTACACCTAAAAAAAAAATTACAATATCCTTTGACAAACAAAAAAATATTATTATTATTATTTTTTAACTCTGAAAATAGTTTTTACCTCTCAACCCAACCCCAAAGGGCATAAAAATAGCGTGAAGGCGAGGTCCTCCTCGAGTGGTGAGTGGGGGCATTGGCTATGTTGAGGTTCCAATCCTTTTGAGGGTCTTTGTGCTAGTGGATTGATGAATGGGGCATGTCAATGATGAGGTTTATTTATGGTTATAAGAGTTTTTTTATTTATTTATATTTAAAATAATAATAATGTGTTATTATTGGTTGTAATTTTTATAGTTTGAATTTTGTACTTGTCAGTTATTTGTGACCAACTCTTCTATGTAATCGAAAAAAAAAAAAAAAAAATGTTATCATTGGAATGAGGATGTTTAACTCTGAGCTTCCGTTTTAGAAGTTTCTTACACTAATTTTAATAATAAAAAGTTAATGATCTAATATTATAGATATTATGGATATGGATTGTAATATAAAAGCATGTTTCATTTAAACTTTGAAAAATAATGAATTTGTTTTTAATTAGTTAAGATTATGTTATTTAGTTTTAAAAACAAAATGGTTAGTTAATGATACCATGCATTAAGTTTCACTTAAACATTTAACAATTTTAAAAAATAAAATGGTTAGTGAATGGTACTATGCATTAAGTTTCACTTAAACATGTATTTTGACTTTAAGTTTTTAGTTTTTCCATGGACCATTAATTATATATTTATATTAAAAGTATAATTATATATATTCATATTAACATAAAATAATAATATCAAAGATAGTCATGTTTCAATATACTTATTTTTTGTTGAAAGTAATTTGATATTATTAAAATAAATAATAAAAGTATATTATTCACAAAATGTGGGTGGTATAGAAGAACACATTATAAAGCTTATATGATAGATCCACTAACTACAAGAAAACTAACAAATCAACCTAAAAATGCGAGAACCCACTAAAACACAAATTGTCGTGGGAATGGCTCCAACAAAAGGAGGGGGTCCTTATCTATGTGATTATACCAACCATCATGTGAGACAGGCTCCTCAAGAATGGGCACCCACCAAATCCACCATCTCAAACAACTCGATAGGACAACCCACATGTAATTTTGACAACTGTTTGGTTCTAAACATACCTATTTAAGAATAGTATCTCAATATTTTATTTTTATCAAATAAATTATTAGTATTTATACAAGTTATTATACATATTTTACAGTATTTTTATTATTTCATAATATTTTTTTGTTATAGTAAATGATGTTTTGATAGGTTCTAAACATACCTATTTAAGAATAGTATCTCAATATTTTATTTTTATCAAATAAATTATTAGTATTTATATAAGTTATTATACATATTTTATAGTATTTTTATTATTTCATAATATTTTTTTGTTATAGTAAATGAGGTTTTGATAGGGTCCTCAAACCAGTTACAAAACCCCTTATATTAGGTATCTTCCTAACCCTTATAAGGTGCAAAAATACAAACTCTAATTATCTTACTTGTATAATGGACAAAAAAAAGCTTCAAGAAGCCAACTTTTTCTTCAAATCATTAATCCCAAAATATGTTGTTTTTTTTTGTTATGTTGATTTTACTTAATCCAACTCCAAATTGGCTTTATTGAGACAAGAATCTCTTCACCTTCCCTCTAAATCCAACTCCCATGTTCCAAACTCCTTTATTCACTAATCTACGAGAGTATTTTCTTCATGAAAGGTATTAAATCTTACTATCTCCAAACCCATTTAAAAGAGCTAGAATCTTTTCAATCATAAGCATCATCTACTAGTTGGATTTATTCTTGTCGTTGAGCTGATTCACTAGCCCCTGTGAATCACACTCCACCCCTAACTTTCTTATGCTCATTTTCCTTGTCAACTTAACTCCAACGAGCAACGCCTTGGATTCCACCATAGTACTTGTAGTCTCGTTTAAGTTATTTGCAAACATCGCTCTTACATTACCTTTATTGTCTCTCATCGTTGCTCCTCTTGCTAGGTTGGGATTCCCTTTAAAAGCCTTGTCATTATTTAGTTTATGCCACCCCTTGGTCGTTTCCATGTTATCTTTGCTCTATCTACTTTCTGTTGTCTACTCCCTGTGGTAGACGATAGATGAATGCACAATCTTTCCAAGGTCTTGCGCTCCCAAGTAAGTGTTTCATTTACCTGCACTTTGGTAATTTGTTTTATTATTGAGGATTTGATTTAATTATAGACTCTAATCACATCCATTTTCATGTTTTGAATGGTACATTGGTTATGTTCCAAACAAATATTCCAAAGGAAGATTACGGGGGTCATATTCCAAAGAGCCAACAACTTCTTGTTTTTAAATGGCCTTCTCCATTGGGCTTACCGGTCCTTGAGCCCCTTCGGTTGGACCACCTCACAAATAAATCTCTTTTAATCTTTTTTTTTATCTCTCCATTAAAGTTGCACTTCATGAACATATGATGAGCGATCTCCTCTTCTTCCTCACATAAAGTATATTGGGAAGGCCCATGAAAACCCCTCTTTCAAAGATTATCCATCATTAGCATTATATTGTGTGCAACTAGTAAGCTAAAAACCTTAATCTTCAAGATTGTTACATATTCCTATATATTTTGTCCAAAACTCCTCACTAATACCTTCCTTTGTGAATTTTTTATAAGCAAAGTTAACTAAGTATTCTCCATTTAAGCTGACTAACCAATAACACGTGTTTCTACCCTTTAGAAAAGTATAGATAGAACAAAGACTCCATAGAATGATTTAAACTTGTCTATTCCATTTCTCTTCTTCTATCCAATCCTCCAATACGCATTCGCATGGAAGTTGATTATGAGACACCAAACAATTAACATGCATTGATAATCAACAAGGAAATTACTAAAAGCAATAAGGTAAATACGCATTCGCATGGAAGTTGATTATGAGACACCAAACAATTAACATGCATTGATAATCAACAAGGAAATTACTAAAAGCAATAAGGTAAAGATTAGAGATGTCAATTGTTACATGTTTAGACAATTTGACTATGAGGTATCAATTGCTACATGTTTAGACAATTTGACTATGAGGTATCAATTGCTACATGTTTAGACAATTTAGACAAGAAAGATGCTTTACTATAAGATATGATGTGAGATGACAATGATTATTAGATATTTTATTGAGTTTTGGTTTGAGTCTTTAGAACTACTTAAGATAGTCTGTTCTTTCTTCGTAATGTCTTTGAGATGGTTAAGAGTCAATTGGAATAATGATTTAATTGATTTTTTAGGTTTGTCTTATTGGGTTGAAGAGATGGAGGTATTGTTATATAAACATCTCACATGATCAATATTAGAAAGGTCATCCTTTATAAAGTCTGAAGTCATTATAAAAAAAATGATTATATAGACTTTTAAATCGTTATATAAAAACGATGAATGGACTTTAAAATTATTATATAAAAACAAACAATGATATAATTATACTTATTGAAAAGAAACATGGATGCAATAAATAATTTGCCAATGACAAAATAAACCTCTTTTTAAAATCCCCAGCATTCCACACCGAACTCCATTTACAAATAAATAAATATAACACCCCAATGGTTTTACCCAAATGAATCTATTCAGTGCTTGGGTTTCTTCACAATCATAACTGTAAACTTCGCATTATGAGCGCAGTAGTCGCTTACACTTCCCAAAACGGCCCTGCATAGTCCACAAAATCACAATTCAAACCCTAAAACTCCATATCCATAACGAGGATACTCTGATTTTGATCAAAATAATCAGGGCTTAAATTAAAATATATATAATTTAACCCCAAAACTCCTTAACCACGACAGCCTGACTCCTTGATCACAATAATCAAGATACTAAACAGAAAAAGGAAGAGATAATTTGATTGAATCGTACCGCTTAATAGCTCCGTAGCCATGGCTGCCCACCACCAATGTTTCTGCAGCGTGTCTTTCTGCCGCGTCGCACAGCACATTCCGAGCGTCGCCCTCCACAATTTCGGCCTCAAAATCGTACACCTGAAAATTCACTTCAATTTTTTATTCGACCGGATTTCCCAGCTTTGAACAAACAAGAATCAAAATCGATCCAAGGAGAAAAGACAACAAGTACTGACCGATCTGCTTTGGCATAAAGCCTTTGCTTGCTCCAGGACCCTCTCCCCGATTTTCTTCAGATCTATCTCCACAAGCGGCAGGACCTCGGCTGTGCCTGCAACAAGCCCCCCACCATGTCAACGGATCGACTCCCGGGGAGACAATGAGAGGAAAAGAAGCAATAAAACTTTTTTTACACATTAACTGAGTCGTGCTGTTTTGTGGGGTTAATTACCTGGACCTCCTATGTGGAGAACGCTGGTTCCTGTAGGCCGGGCGTGGACCAAAAACAGTTTGAACGGTGAATTTGCATGGAAGGAAGTGATAAGATGATCCAGCGTCCATTCCAAGGCGTAAATGCTCTGCTCGCTGTCATCCACCGCCACCACTATGCTCTTCTTCTCCACTTCTGCCATTTTCTTGCTTGTTATCTTCTATCCTATACTATTCTACTGTGATGCTCTTCCTCTGCCTCACTTCGTCAATAAATAATTAAAAATGGTGACCCACACCACTTACTTAAATCATGAAACGAATATACGTTCTGACTAGAAAGTTCCATTCACAATTATTAAAAAACTGGAACGTTGTAAGGCATTCGGAGTGGCGTGCTGAAATTGTGCAGCTTTTGTAACCATCGCTCTTGAGGAATCCATGGAAAGGGCGTGTATTGCGTGTGATGTTTACAGCCACATTAGTCGACGTGGCTTTTGTGAAGGAATGGATATTGAATAGTGAGGCGAGGGGTGTTTGAATTTGAATATGACACGATGATTCCATCTGCCACGTGAGATCTCCAAATGTAGAGCGTTGGAATTGTTTGCCGTGTTTGTGTTTGTAGTTATTAGGTAAGTTGCTATATTCGCAGGAGTTATGTGGTTTAGCGTTTGTTGGTACGGGTTTATTAATGACCAGTCGCTTTGAACATAAACGTGTCTGACATGCCCGCAAATAACACCTGCACCCAAAACATAGGCAGATTCCTTAAAAAGGTGGGTGTTGTTAATTATTTATATTATTTTATTATTATTTTTTTAAATTTGATTAGTATAAGAAACTTTTACAATTAAAGTATGTATGGTTGAGTAGTCTATTTTTAATCATGATTTCTGGTGAAATCCAAAGCTAAGCTTATCAATAGGGAATTTAACACATCTACCATATACCCACCCTTCACACACTCACCCATTAGACAGTTTGAACCTTGGACCTTCCAAGAAAAGCCACGCTGAAAAGTTGTGCTGTCCCCAAGACTATTTTTTAAGATTTAATTAGTGTAAGAAATCTTATGATTTACATCTAAGGTTGAGTATTGTCATCCCATCATAATCTCTTAATAAAAAAAATATCAATAAAAAAATTTAACTCATAACATAGTCAAAGATTTAAATTTTGAACCTAAAAAACCACACAATATCTTTTAAAAATAGATAAATAATTTTTTAATGTGGAACAAAATTCCAATCATAAAATATACCACTAAACTTTTCATCATCACATTAACCGATTAAAAAATATTATTATTATTATTTAATTCTTAAACTAGTTTGCACCCATCAACTCAAACCCAAAGGGCATAAAAATAGCGTGAAGTAAAGGTCCTCATCGACTGGTGAGTGGGGGCATTGGCTACGTTGAGGTTCCAATCCCTTTGAGGGTCTTTGTGCTAGTGGATTGATGAATGGGGTAATCAAAGCCCAAAGGGCATAAAAATAGCGTGATGTAAAGGTCCTCATCGACTGGTGAGTGGGGGCATTGGCTACGTTGAGGTTCCAATCCCTTTGACTGGTGAGTGGGGGCATTGGCTACGTTGAGGTTCCAATCCCAGGGTCTTTGTGCTAGTGGATTGATGAATGGGGTAATTCTTTGAGGGTCTATGTGCTAGTGGATTGATGAATGGGGTACGATTGTGATGAGGTTTATTTAAGGTGACAAAGGTTTTTTTATTCATGTATATTTAAAATAATAATAATATGTTATAGTTGAACTGAGTTCTACAATAATTTTTATTTTTATATAGAATATTGTTTACAAATATTTACAAATATCAGCTCTCGTTAAAGTAAATATAAGAGGAATCGACTTCACAATCACATGGATGATAATAACTAGGCAACTGCTATTACCCCAAATACCATTCGGCTTCTACAATAATTTTAATAAAAACAAATAACGTACAACATTATAAATATTATGTATATGGATTATTATATAAAACATGTTCGTTCATGGGACAACGTAATAATTTGGGTTTTGGTTCTTCTTTGGGAGGTCTAAGGTTCAAAACGCGGCGTGGGTGAGTGTGTGAGGAGGTGGTTGTATGTTAAATTCCCTATTGATAAACCTAGCTCGAATCATGATTGGAAGGAGACTACTCTGTAAGGGTTTCTTACATTTAAATAAATATATATTATTAATTAGTAAAAAACACTAAATTTATTTTTAATTAGTTAAGATTATGTCATTTAGTTTTAGAAAACAAAATGGTTGGTGAATGGTGCTATGCATTAAGTTTCACTTAAACATTTAATAATAATAATAAAACAATAATAAATTTGTTTTTAATTAGTTAAGTTTATGGTATTTAGTTAAAAAAATTAAAATGGTTAGTGAATGGTACTATGCGTTAAGTTTCACTTAAACATTTAATAATAATAATAAAACAATAATAAATTTGTTTTTAATTAGTTAAGTTTATGGTATTTAGTTAAAAAAATTAAAATGGTTAGTGAATGGTACTATGCGTTAAGTTTCACTTAAACATTTAATAATAATAATAAAATTGTGGCCAGGGCTAGTGTGAGGAGGTGGGTGTGTGTTAAATTCCATATTGATAAGGATAGCTCTCCCTTTACAAGGGGTCATGGTTGGGAAGAGACTCCTCAGCCCTGTGGTTGTAGGGATTTTCTATACTAACCAATGTTTGACCTTAATTTTTTAGTTCATATAAATAATTTTATAATTTTATTTTAAAAAAATTAAAATTTATATGTTATATTATATTGCAACATTAAAAGATGTTTTTAAAGTTATTTTTAAAAAACTGTTTATTTTATATATAACAAAATTATTTTTCTATTAATTATATATTTATATTGAAAGTACAATTTTATATATATTTCATATTAACATGAAAATAATAATATTAAAGATAGTCAATGTTTCAATATACTTATTTTTGTTGAAAGTAACTTGATATTATTAAAATAAATAATAAGATAATATTATTCATCAAATGTGGGTGGTATATAAGAACACGTTATAAAAGCTTATATTATAGATTGAGAACATGGAGTAACTACAAGAAAACTAATAGACCAACACAAAATTGCGAGAACTTGTTAAAACTCAAATTGTCGTGGGAATGGCTCAAGCAAAAGAAGGGGGTCCTTATCTATGTGATTATCCCAACCATCATGTGTGTCAGGCTCCTCAAGAATGGACACACCACCACATCCACCACCTCAAACAACTCGATAGGACAACACAATTAATTTTGGCAATTGCTTGGTTCTCAACATACCTATTTAAGAATAATATCTCAATATTTTATTTGTATCAAATAACATCTTAATATTATATAAGTTATTATACATAATTTACGCTATTTTTTATTATTTCATAATATATTTTTATTATAGTAAATGAGGTTTATACTGGGTCCTCAAACCATTTACAAAACCCCCTATATTAGGTATCTTTCTAATCCCTACAAGGTGCAAAAATACAAATCCTAACTATCTTGTGTAATGGATTAAAAAGCTTCAAGAAGACAACATTTTCTTCAAATCATTGATCCCAAATTTTGTTGTTTTTTTTGTTATGTTGATTTTACCTAATCCAACCCCAAATTGCCTTTATTGAGGCAAGAATGTCTTCACCCTCCCTCTAAATCCAACTCCCATGTTTCAAAACTCCTTTATTCACTAATCTACGAGAGCATTTTCTTCATGGAAGGTATATTAAATCCTAATATCTCCAAACCCATTTAATAGAGCTAGAATCTCTTCAATGATAAGCATCACATACTAGTTGGATTTTTTCTTGTCATTGAGCCAATTCACTAGCCCCTGTGAATCACACTCCACTTCTAACTTCTTTATGCCCATTTTCCTTGTCAACTTAACTCCAACGAGCAACACCTTGGATTCCACCATAGTACTACTAGTCTCGTTTAAGTTATTTGCAAACATCGCTCTTATATTACCTTTATCATCTCTCATCATTGCTCCTCTTGCTAGGTTGGGATTCCCTTTAAAAGCCTTTTCATTATTTTGTTTATGCCACCCTTTGGTTGTTTTCATGTTATCTTTGCTCTATCTACTTTTTGTTGTCTACTCCCTATGGTAGAAGGTAGATGAATGCACCATCTTTCCAAGGTCTTGCGCTCCCAAGTAAGTGTTTCATTCACCTACACTTTGGTAATTTGTTTTGTCATTAAGGATTTGTTTTGTCATTAAGGATTTGGTAATTTTATTTCATTCACCTACATCCATTTTCATGTTTTGAAAGGTACATTGGTTACGTTCCAACCAAATATTCCAAAGGAAGATTAAGGGCGTCATATTCCAAAGAGCCAACAACTTCTCGTTCTTAAATGGATTTCTCCATTGGGCTTACCAATCCTTGACCCCCTTCAGTTGGACCACCTCACAAAGAAGTCTCTTTTAATATTTTCCTTGATCTCTCCACTAAAGTTGCACTTCATGAACATATGATGACCCGTCTCCTTCTCTTCCTCACATAAAGTATATTAGGAAGGCCCATGAAGCCCCTCTTTTAAATATTATCCATCATAAGCATTGTATTGTGAGCAACTAGTAAGCTGAAAACCTTAATATTCAATATAGTTGCATTTTCCTATATTTTTGTCCAAAACTCCTCACTAATACCTTCCTTTGTTAATTTTTTGTAAGCAATTTTAACTAGGTATTCTCCTTTTGGGCTCACTAACCAATAACAAGTGTTTAAACCCTTTAGAAAAATATAGGCAGAACAAAGACTCCATAGAATGATTCAGACTTGTCTATTCCATTGATTCTCCTCTTCTATCCAATCCTCTAGGACACATATGATGTTGCCCTCTCAATCCCCGTAAAAGTAATTGCTCACTTTATTTCCATAGATATTTCATGCATCATAAATTAGCACATTCCAACTCTCATCCCATCATAGAGGATTTCCCCCTAAAAAAATATCATTCTAAAAGTCAATGCACTCCCCAATTCCAACCTTCTATTTCCACGCCTTTTTCAAAACGTTAGTGCTTCCAAATAAATGGTTCCAAATGATTAAGCCTTTGCAATTCTCTTCCTCACTTAGGATTCTCTCAAGATCCCCACCTTTAAGTAGTTAATCCTGGACCAAAGGTTGTTTGGTTCTCTCATTAATCTCAAGATCCCCACCTTCTAGGTAGTTAATCCTGGACCAAAGGTTGTTTGGTTCTCTCATTAATCTCTAGGTAAATTTCCCACCTAGGATTGCTCACATCAAATTGATTTTCTTAAAACCTGCATCTAGATCCCTTTTCTTAAGCTACAAACCGTTTCCTATTTCAAGAGAGGCAGACAATCTTCTATTTTCCAACATTCTCTTCCTTAATCTAACCATCCTTTTTCCCTTTTGTTTTATCCACTACTTATTTTTGTCTCCTTTTTGTTTTATGTACTTCTTTATCTGCTTTGCATTTCATTTTTATTACTTTTTTGTTATTGCTTACATTTGCATTTCTCTCTCTTCTAATAATAATATCTTACCTCTTCTTGGGCGAGTGTGTGAAGAGGTGGGTGTGTGGTGGCTTTGTGTTAAATTCTCTATTGATAAGTATAGCTCTCGACTTTATGAGGGGTCATGGAAAGGAGGAGACTCCTCAGCCCTGTGCGTCGATCATAGAGGTTTCTCACAATAACCAAATTAAAAAAATAAAAATAACATCTTACCTCTTTTCTTAAAGAAATTATTTTAAAAAATTAATAAAATGTTTATAAATTCATTATTTTAAAAGAAAGAAAATAATAAAAAATAATCTTTTCATTTGTTTTTATTATTAAAAATATAAAATTAAAAAAAAAAACACAATTATTAAACCATAACAGTTCTTTAAAAAAAAAAAATAATAGTTTTATATAATGTATTAAAAAAAAAAAAAACCGATTCCACAAAGAGGAAAAAATTAATCTAATTTATTAGAAAGTTTTGGTGTTATACCTTTTTATTTTATTTGTTCCTGTAGAAACATTGAATTGACACATTTTTAAATTCTTGAAAAAAAGTTCAAAGTACAAATTACCTAAAAGTTTCAAGTTCAACTATGAAATGAGTACAAATTATTCAACAATGAAATGGGTACAAATTACCTAATTATATTTTCATTTAGAAAAATAAATAACAATCAACTGAAAACTTAAAAAAAAAAAATTAATAAATTATTAAAATTTATTTTTCAATTGAACAACACAAACCACTGTTAAAACAAAAATCCCCAGCATTCCACAGCCAACTCCATCTAAAAAAAATAACAATACCCTAATGTTGTTATCCAAATGATTATATGAATAAGAAATCCGTTCAGTACTTGGCTTTCTTCACAATCATAACTGTGCACTTCGCATGATGAGCGCAGAAGTCGCTTACACTCCCCAGAACGGCCCTGCATAATCCACAAAATCACAATTCGAACCCCAAAACTCCATATCCATAACCATGACACTCTGATTTTGATCAAAATAAACAGGGGATTCAATTAAAACATATATAATTTAACCCCAAAACTCCATAGCCACGACACCCTGGTTCCTTGATCAAAATAATCAGGATATTTAACAGAGAAAGGAAGAGATAATTTAATTGAATCGTACCGCTTAGCAGCTCCGTAGCCATGGCTGCCCACCACCAACAATTCTGCGGCGCGTCTCTCTGCCGCGTCGCATAGCACATTCCGGGGGTCGCCCTCCACCATTTCCGCCTCAAAATCGTACACCTGCAGATTCATTTCCATTTTTTTATTCGATCGGATTTCCCAGCTTTGAACAAACGTGAATCCAAATCGATACAAGTAGAAAAATTAACAAATACTGACCGATCTGCTTTCGCATAAAGCCTTTGCTTTTTCGAGGGCCCTTGCCCCAATTTTGTTCAGATCCATCTCCACTATCGGCAGGACCTCGGGTGCGCCTGCAACAAACCCCACAACGTCAACGGATCGAGTCCCGGGGAGACAATCAGAAGGGAAAAAGCAAAAAACATTTTTACACATTTACTGAGCGGTGCTGTTTTGTGGGGTTAATTACCTGGACCTACCATGCCGATAACGCTGGTTGCTGAAGGCCGCGCGTGGACCAGAAACAGTTTTAATGCTGAATTTCCATGGAACGGGGCGATAAGATGATCCAGCGTCCATTCCAGGGCGTAAATGCTCTGCTCGTTGTCATCTACTCCCACCAATATGCTCTTCTTCTCCCCTTCTGCCATTATCTTGCTTCTTCCGTTCTGTTCTATTCTTCTCAGATGCTCTTCCATTCCTTCCCTCTGGCTCACTTCAACAATAAATAAACAAAAACGGTGCCCCACACCTCACCTGTACTTACTAAATCTTGAAACTTGTTGTTAGAAATAGTCAAGTGCTGATGTTTTATGGAATACAACTAATATACGTGCTGACCAGAAAGTTCCATTTACAACTATTAAAAATCTGGAATGTTGTAAGGTATTGGGAGTCTGAAAAATGTGGAGCTTTTGTAACCATGCTCGTGGAGAATTCGTCAAAAGGGGTATAACTGTTTGAGTTCATAGTTTTCATAATTTTATTTCAGTTAATAAAAAATAATATGTTATTATATTATGCTTCGACATTAAAAGATGTTTTTTAAATTATGTAAAATATATATATTTGTAATATAGGAAGTATATTTTTCTTGAAAGGTATAATTTTACATCAGGAAAATTTATTCAAACATAAAATAATATATAATCATGTTTCAGCATACTTATTTAAGAATATTATTTCAATATTTTATTTGTATTAAATAACATCTTAATGTTTATATAAGTTTTTTTTAATGGGTTGCGTGGGATTGAAACAACCCCAACGTATTATATTGTCACAAAATAGTGGTATTACAACAAAGCTTGGATATTATCTATGTATAGTATGTCAAGATTCGAACTTGGACCTTTTCTTTGAAATGTTGAGGAATTTAACTGGTTAACTTAATGCCACTTGATGTTAATATCTATACAAGTTATCATACATATTATAATGTAGTTTTTGTTATTTCATAATATTTTTATTATAGTAATTGAGATTTTGATTAGTTCTCAAACCTATTACGAAATCCCCTATATTGGATATCTTTCTAACTCCTACCAGACATGAAAATACTTGTAATTATATTACTCATATCATAGACAAAAGGGCTTCAAGGAGTCAACCTTTCCTTCAAATCATTGATCCCAAACTCTATCATTTTGTCTATGATATTATCCATGTATTGTATCCTTGAAATGTTGAGGAATCTAACTGGTTGACTTAATTCCACTTGATGTTAATATCTATACAGATTATCATACATATTATAATGTATTTTTTGTTATTTCATAATAATTTTATTATAGTAAGTGAGGTTTTGATTAGTTCTCAAACCTATTACGAAATCCCCTATATTGGGTATCTTTGTAACTCCTACAAGACATGAAAATACAAACTATAATTATATTGCTCATATCATAGAAAAAGTGTTTCAAGGAGTCAACCTTTCCTTCAAATCATTGATCCCAAACTCTATCATTTTGTCTATGATATTATCCATGTATCGAATGACAAGATTCGAACATGGATCTCTTCCTTGAAATGTTGAGGAATTTAACTGGTTGACTTAATGCCACTTGATGTTAATATCTATACAAGTTATCATACATATTATAATGCATTTTTTGTTATTTCATAATATTTTTATTATAGTAAGCGAGGTTTTGATTAGTTCTCAAACCTATTACAAAATCCCCTATATTGGGTATCTTTCTAACTCCTACAAGACATGAAAATACAAACTGTAATTATATTACTCATATCATAGACAAAAGGGTTTCAAGGAGTCAACCTTTCCTTCAAATCATTGATCCCAAACTCTATCATTTTGTCTATGATATTATCCATGTACCGTATGACAAGATTCGAACATGGGTCTCTTCCTTGAAATATTGAGGAATATAACACATTGAATTAATGCCACTTGATGTTAATATATATATATAAGTTATCATACCTATTATAATGTATTTTTTTTTATTTCAATATATTTTTATTATAGTAAGTGAGGTTTTGATTAGTTCTCAAACCTATTACGAAATCTTCTATATTGGGTATCTTTCTAACTCCTACAAGACATGAAAATACAAACTGTAATTATATTACTTATATCATAGACAAAAGGGCTTTAAGGAGCCAACCTTACCTTCAAATAATTGATCCCAAGCTTTATCATTTTTCAAATCTATTGATTTCACTCGATCCAACTACCAAACTACCCTTATCAATGCGAGAATCTCTTCACCCTTCCTACAAATCCAACTTTCTTGTTCCAAAAATCCTTTATTTGAGAAAAATATTTACCGAAGTATTTTCTTCATGAAAGGTATATTGAATCCTGGTATCCTTGAACCCACTTAGTAGAGCCAAAATCTCTTCTATCATATCCATCACCTTCTAGTTGGATTTATTCTTGTCATAAAGCCAATCCACTAGTCTCTATGAATCACACTCTACTTCTAACTTGCTTATGACCATTTTCCTTGCCAACTTAACTTCGATGAGAAACGCCTTAGATTTTGTCATAGTATTGGTAGTCTCGTTGAAGTTATCTATAAACATTGCTCTTATTTTACCTATTTTGTCTCTCATCGCTCCTCCTCCTCTTGCTAGGTTAGGATTCCCTTTAAAAGCCCCATCAATATTTAGTTTATGTCACTCCTTCCTTGGTTGTTTTCATGTTAGCTTTGCTCTATCTACTTTCTATTGTCTACTCCTTGTGGTAGAATGTAGATGAACGCATTATTTTTTTAGGGTCTTATGCTCCCAAGTGCATATTTTGTTCACCTACACTTTGGTAATTTATTTTGTCATCGAGGATTTGATTTGATTATAGGCTCTAATTGCATTCATTTTCATGTTTTAAAAGGTACAATGGTTATGTTCTAGTCAAATATTTCAAAGAAATATTAAGGGTGTCATATTCTAGTTAAATATTTCAAAGAAAAATTAAGGATGGCATGTTTTAGAGAGCTAAAAGCTTCTAGATTTTTAATGGACTTCTCTATTAGGTTAATCAATATTTGACCCCCTTCAGTCAGACCCACCCAATAGAGAAGTCCCTTTCAGTATTTTATCAAATCTCTCCACTATACTTGCACTTCATGAATATATGATGACTTGTATCCAACTCTTCCTCACATAAGTATACCAAGAAGGCCCATAGAAGCCTCTCTTTAGAAGATTATCCATCATTAGCATTCTATTATGAGCAACTAGTAAGATGAAAATCTTAATCTTCAATATTGTTGTATTTTCCAATATTTTTGTCTAGATTTCCTCACAAGTACCTTTGTTAGTTAATTTTCATAACCACTTTTGACTAAGTATTCTCCATTTGGTCTCATTGACCAATAACAAGTGTTTGCAACCTGTTCTCCATAGAATGATTCAAAATTGCCCATTCCATTAGTTTTTCTCTTTTGTTCAAGACACGTCTAATGTTACCCTCTCAATCCCTATGGAAGTAATTGCTCACTTTGTTTCCATAGATGTTTCATGCATCCTAGGCTAGCACATTCTACCTTTCATCCTATCATAAAGGATTCCCCCTAAACAAATATCATTCCAAAAGTCAATGCACTTCCCAGATCCAACCTTCCATTTCATTGCCTTTATTGAAACATCCTTACTTCCTAGTAGATGGTTCTAAATGATTGAGCCCTTTCAATGATTTCCTCACTGAGAATTCTCTCAAGATCCCTGCCTTCTAGGTACTTATGTCATAGAATTTTGAACCAAAGGTTGTTTGGTTCTCTCATTAATATCTAAGCTAGTTTTCCACCTAGGACTAAACACATTAAATTGATTGTCCTTAACCCTACATCTCCCTTTTTTTATGTTGGCAAAATGTTTTCCATTTCCAGAGATAAAATCTTATTTTTTCATCTATTTCTCTCTAGAGGAAATTCTTCTAAAGATATTCTAGCTTAGTTGTCATTGCCCTTAGAATTTTGAATAGAGAAATGATGTAGGTGAGGATGGCTTGAGGGGTTTCCTATAGTGGTTGCATATTCCTATCCTAGCTCAACCATTTCCCCTTCCACCCTACTAGTTCCCATTGGAATCAAGTAAAATTAGGGTTACAATGTTCTTGCTTTGTTATACCCATGGAAAGAGGCCTTTCCAAGTATAGCAAGGGCAAGAAACCTAGTTTATAACCCAAAATTTTCTTTATCTTCCTTTGGGTTCTTGTTAGGTTATTGATGAAATATAGTATACTTTTCTTCTTATTGACTCTTTGATCTGCAACCTTTTCGTAGCTCTCTAGGACTTTCTTTCCTTATTTGTCTTCAATAACACTTGCCAATCCCAAAAGGATTACATCTTCCTTTTTTTTTATATTCTTTTATAGCTACTACAACATTTTTAACTATCTTCCAAATTTTTTGTAAGAACCTTATCTAGAACCCATCCGACCCTAGGGATTTCTCATTCTCCATAAAGAACACTGCCTCTTCAATTTATTCTTTTGTGAAGGGTTTATCCAATAGCCTTTTATCTTACATCATGATCACTTGAGGAATATTGTTTAGGATGTCATTAGATTCCTCCTCTTGCTCACTCCCTTCTTCTATCAAGAGGTTTTAAAATAAATTAACAATTTCCATCTAAACCATATCCTCCTAATCTATAACCTCCCCTTGATTTAGAGTGATTCTATTGATCTTGTTTATTTTTCGGTGGATTAGGGTGGTTTTATGAAAAAGGTGTTTTTTTATATTTCTAAAGCCATAATGCTTGATACTTTTACCTCCAATGGATTTCTTTTGTTGATAAAATGTTATGGTATTCACAAAGATTCATATTTTTATCCTGAATCAAATTTTTAGTGTTCCCCTCTATCTCCATCCTTTGGTCAATGTTCTTTAAATTGTTCACCAAGCTAACCTTCCTTTGAAATATATTTAAAAAACTTTGCGATTCTATATTTTTAGCTCACACTTAATTATTTTCATCTTTTGATAAAGTTGGAACATGTAACTCCTTGTTATAGATGTACCCCACCATTGTCTAATTTTTCCTTTTAGATATGGGTGTGTTGTGCACATCATTTTAAAATAGAAATGGTAGTTTTTATTGGTCCTATCTCTCCCTATTTCCAATACCAAAGAAGTATGGTCAAACCCAATCTGAGAGCCTACTTTATTTCTTGGTTGGAAACCCTCCATATATCATTTAGGAAACATCAAAATTCTATCCAATATTAGATTGAATACCCTGATCCTTCATACTTTTGTTATTCCAAGTGTTGCTTCTCCCCTCCATCTCTATAAAAAAATATACTAGACCCTTTCTTCTCATGCAGGGTTAGTAGGGTATTAAAACCCCTAACTACCATCTATTCATGATTTTCTAAGTTTTGACTATTATATTGAAGTAAATTTTAAAGAATTATTTATGATCAATTGAATTAGATGCATAAATATTTTTATGAAGACTACTTTAATTGTGAGCCTATGCTCAAAGTGGATTGTAAGATGATGCTGATTCTAATCAACCAACTCTCCATCAAAGATGTCTTAGTTCCAAAGAGTTAGCAAACCTCCTAAAGCCCCTTTTGTTGGAACTCCTAAAAAGTTGCATCTCTCTAGATTTGTTGCCTACTTTTCCTAACTCATTTCCTCGAATTTAATCTCCTATAATAAGATTATATCAATACATAGACTACTAATATAAGATTATAGCAGTCTATATTTGGTTGAGGCATTTTGACCCCTCATATTCTAGGATAATAATTTTAGTTTTTACCTTTGACTAGAGGTTTACATCCCTCTACAAAGGTATCAATAAGATGATTTTGTTTTCCATCTACCACTTCCTTTTCAGTTTCTCTGCTTTGCAAAGTATTTCTTGGGGGTCGCCCCTTTCCTTGTCTAGAGCCCTATGTGTTAGCTTGTCTAGGTGTGGTCATTTCCCTTCTCTAATAATATTGATCCTCTTCTCCCTTGCATTTGACTCTTGCCATGTGCCCCCATGCATGGTAGAGGCAACATCAAAAGGGTATGTTTTCGTAGTCAAACTCCTAAATATGCTTACCAAAACATGAAACCAAATCTATAATTTTAATAAGGGGATTTTTTAGGTCTACCCTCACATAGATGTGAGCAAAAATAGCCTAGGCTTTGTTTGCAGTTGTAGGGGCCATCGAGACAAATTCCCCTAAAGCATTTTTGATATTTTCAAAGACCTCTACCAAAATTATAAGGTCATGTTGTGTTGGGAATTCTCCCAGATTATCTCATAGGCCCCTCTATACAAGATCAAATATTAATCATAGTAGCATTCAACTCAATGGCCAATATCAATAAATATCATTCATATAATAACAACAATATTTATCAACAATCAAACTCATAATATATTAATAAATCATAAGATATTACAAGCTTTTTTCCATTACAATACATGGAGCTTTGTCTTCATAATATATCCTTACAAGATGACTCTTCAATACTCAACTCTTACTCTCCTCAAACATCCAAGAGATGCATCCTTTCACATTCCTCACATATGATAAAACTCTCATGACTCTTCACTTTACATCTTGCCACATATCATGTGACCTTTCACTTGCATATTTGACACCTAACTCCTATGACTCTTGACTTACTTACTTGACACTTTGCACTCTCACAACTCACACCTCACACCTTGCACACTTTATTACATAACACTTGGACACTTCTCACACATTGATACATACATTAGACAAAATATAAATCACACTCCCTAATCTAATATTTACAAATGTATCACATGCTACCAAATAATTTAATATCTCCAACATGTTGAACAACCATATCCACACTAGAAATTTTGTAACAACTTCTGTATGAGTGTTAAACCTTGGTTACCAACAACACATGTATAGATCAACATTACCCAAAAACTAGGGCCCTCCTATATATACCTGATTGCAATCTTTGTCTTAGGTAAAGACTACCCCCTTTGACATCAAAGTGATCAAAGCTTCCAAATCTTAAAAAAAATGGTCAAAGCTTCTCCTTTATAGCCTATTTACTTCTTATCCAACTCTTCACACTCCCATAAATTTATAGGTTAGGCTACTTTGCAAATCCAACGTGTTACCTCTTGTAACGGTATCACTAGCTGGAATAGAGGGAATCCCATACTCTACTAAAAGTTCTTATTGGTTTTATGATAAAAAATTATAGCCTAAAGCTAAGGCTGGTATGATACCTTACCTTTTCCTTTGAGGGCGATATTTGCCTCCCTACCATGCGTGCACTTCCATCGACTCTACCTTTGAAATTGAGCCCTTTTTTAGGCCTTTTGATGTTCCCCAAGCCTATCCCATCTTTTGTTCTCAACTCTAAACATGCTTCCGAATCCATGCCTGTAGTATCTCTCGAATCTACTCCTTTCCCAACTTTTACTCTACTTCCACATGATTTATGTTATTTTATAATATAATATATATAATTTATATATTAAATATGTCTTTTAAACATTTACTAACAATATTTATATATAAAAAATAATAATTATTAAATTTTTCATATCAAAACTTATAAAAATAAATAAAAAACTAGTTAGTTATATATGTATTGAACTTTTATACAAGAGATGAGAGACGAAAAGAGAGACGTTTTTCGCAGGACTGCCCAAACTGCCGAACTCGTTTCGGCCATATCTCACTCATCCGAACTCGGATTGAGCTGAAATTTTGAGGGTAGATGCCTGAAAAACCCTAGAACGTCTCCACCAATTTTCATATCATTTGGAGCAACACAGATCCTAGCGCATCCCTATGTGTGAACGATATATTTGGCAAGCGGCTATGCGAGGGTTTCATTCGGGTTGAGTGCAAGCAGCTCCGGAGGTTGGTTTTTAGGGCCTTCGGGCCCTAGCGGCCAATATTTTTGTGGTTTATGCTCAATATTTTAGCAGGAAATGTTGCAGGGGATACAAGATGGGTTAGAAATTTGTCTTTCAATAGATCATATTGTGAACTTGAGTGACAACGGCTTCCAATTTGCCGCACAAAAGAAAAGTGAAAACCATACCTTTCCACGGCGTCTAGGGCAAGGATTAAAGAGACCACGAAATAAGTTTCAAGCAAGTTGATCAAAAAATGGCTCATATCTCAAGTGAATCTGGTGCTAAGGTGCACCCACAAAATAATTCTACTATGAAAACCCCTATCAAGGGTAAGAATTTTGAAGACTCGATCCCAAAAATGAATTTTAGGGATGCCCTTCGTGGTGGACAACCTCACCTCAATGCTAATATCAATATTAGGGCTTCTCATAAACCTCTAAGAATGCCTAAGATTGATCCCAGGAAAACGGAGTCAGGATGTCTTAAAGCAACTGATGGAACTCCTATTGTTAAGCTTGATATGGGTAACATTCAGACTGGCATTGAAGATTTGGAAAAAAGAGGACTAATTTGTCTGGTTCGTGGGTTTTCGTCCGAGTCTATCTCGTTTCAAAGTCTGGGCTGCAAAAAGACGGAAAACTAAAGGTGAGTTACAAATCTCTATTTATCCAAATGGTTATTTTCTTGTTTTATTTGCTAATAATGAAGATAGAGAGAAAACTTTTCAAGGGGGTCCTTGGTTTTTTGGAAGGGCAGGGCTTTTCATGAAGCCCCGGCATACTAAATTTAAAGCCGAAGAAGAGATGCCTTCTATAGCTCCCGTGTGGGTTAGACTCTTTGGCCTCCCTATTGAATTTTGGAATCCTACTATTTTTTCTTCAATTGGAAACTCTTTAGGAACTTTTATGATGACTCGCTGATTGTACTCAAAATTTTGAACATATTATTTATGCTCGAATTTGTGTTTTAATGGATTTTGACAAACCCCTACCTAAAAAGATCACATTACAATTTGGGGAAGACACTTGGGAGCAAGTAGTGGACTATGAGAACATTCCTTTTCGTTGTAGAATTTGCCATGAATATGGTCATTTGGCCAGTGCTTGCCCAAATAAAATTCCCGATCAAAAGAAAGAAGATATAAACTCAAGCAGGTTTCCAAATACCTAAGAAGAAGAACACTCGAAAAAACCAAGTAATGAAGGATCAATCAAAGTCATCTGCTAATGTTTGAAATCCTTTCCACAAATGATGTCCCAAGTGAGGAAGAGGAAATAATGGAAACCAAAATCTTATAAACACAATTTAAATATGAAGGAAAGAACTCGGAGACAAACCAACAAATCAAAGGTTTTCAACAGAAAAAAAAGGAGAAAATTTACACAAGAAAAACAATATTTCAAATGTCAAAACTTCAAATAATGCAGGTCCCAATATAGACTCCATTGAACCATCTAGTAAAATTTTGGCTGTGTATGAGCATTCTTCAAGGTTAGAAGCCATCTCATATTCAATTGGAATAAGTCAAGAAACAGGGAAAAAAATTGAAGATGGATTCTAATCAAAAAGTAGGTCGCAAGACCAATCAATATCATATGGTAAAAGAAGGTGAAAAGCTTGTAGAGGAAGGTAAGATTAATGCCCTTCCCAACATTTTTAGCCCCGGTATTAATGAAGATCATCACTTGGAATATTAGAGGACTCAAAGGGAGTCTTTCAAAACAAAATGAAATTAGAAGAATGATTCAGATAAATCATCCACATCTTGTTTTCCTTCAAGAAACAAAGATGTCAATGGAGGATATGGACTTAATTGCCAGTAAAATTTGGCCACCTCAAAAAGTGGTTTCTCTCAGTTACCAAGGGACTTCGGGTGGCATTGCTTGTCTTTGGGACCCAAAAGAGGTAGTTATTCACCATATGGTTGGCGCTTGGGGTTTGTTGGCTATAGCTATTCAAAGTAGACATTCCAACCAGATTATGCTCTGCATTACCGTTTATGCCCCGACTTCTTTGGAGGAAAAAAGAAGACAAGTGGAAGGATATTACTCATATTATCTCTCATTTTCCTAAAGCTTGGATCTTGATCGGAGGAGATTTCAATACCATCCTCTCTCTGGATGAGAAAAGGGGGGAAATAGAAATTTGGACAAAAGTACCGACCTCATGAGCGAATATATTGCAAACCTCCATCTTGTGGATATCCAACCGGATAATGGCCTTATGACTTGGTCTAACAGAAGGCAAGGCTTAGCTTGTATAATGGAGAGATTGGATAGGTTTTTGCTCTCTGAAAATTTCTTAATCCATGGTCACATTCCTAAAGTGAAGACTCTTAATAATGCTGGTTCGGATCATTGGCCACCATGGTGGAAATGTGGAAAACCAATGTGAGTTTCTCTCCTTTTCGTTTTCAATTAATGTGGCTTAGAGACATTTCCTTCAAAACTCGTGTGCAACAATGGTGGAAGGAAGGTAAACCTAGGCATGGGACTAAGATGTTCTGTTTTGCCAAAAGACCGCAATACATTAAATCCAAAATCAAGACTTGGAACTGGAAAGAGTTTGGGGATGTTCATAAAAAAAAACATGAAGTTATTGCTCATCTTGAAAATTTGAATAAGAAAATCCGTTTAGATGGCCTCACAGAGAAGAGAAGTGCAGATGAAATTAAACTCACAACTCAGCTTAGAGGAATGGGAAAAAAGAGAAGAAATCTTATGGAAGCAAAAATCTAGAATTCAATGGCTCAAAGAAGGAGATCGAAACACAAATTTCTTCCACAAATCTCTTCTAGCTCGAAGATCTCACAACTTTATTTCTTCCTTAAAATCAGATTCTGGAGATGTTGTTTATACTTGGGATGGCATGAACTCTATTGTTGTTGATTACTTTTCCAATATTTTTGTCGCTACTCCTCTTGACTCACCTTCACAACAAAATGTTCTTCAAGCAATCCCTTCTCTTATCACTTCCGAGGAGAACTCTATTTTGACCGCTCCTCGTTACTATCAATGAGCTTCAACAAGTAGTTTTTAAAATGCAAAAAGGGAAAACCCCAGGTCCCGATGGTTTTCCTATTGAGTTCTACCAAGAGTTCTGGGATATCCTTCATGTTGATTTATTAGAGGTGGTGGAAGAAGCCAGGAAATCCAAAGAAATTTTGAAGGTTATCAATAAAACTTATATTACTCTTGTTCCAAAAGCTCAAGAGGTTGATCATATCTCAGCTTTTAGACCTATTGCTTTATGTAATGTTCTTCTCAAAATTATTACTAAAATCATGGCAGAAAGGTTGAAGCCTCTTTTGCATAAGATTATTTCCCCAGAGCAAGGGGGATATGTGGAAGGACGTCAAATAGTAGATGAGATAGTTCTTGCTCAGGAAGCCATCCATTCCATGGATATGCAAAATTCTCCTTCTATGTTCATCCGGTTAGACTTATCCAAAGCTTATGACAGAGTGGATTGGCACTTCCTTATCAAAGTTTTGAGGCAATTTGGTTTCTCTAAGGATTGGATGGATTGGATTATGGGATGTATCTCTTCAGCTTCCTACTTAGTTCTTATCAATGGCAGTGCCTTCTCAGCCTTTCCCAGCCTTCCAGAGGTATTAGGCAAGGTGACCCGCTATCCCCTTATTTATTCATCATTCTTTCTGAATGCTTGGGTAGGACTATAACCAAAAAGAGGGAAAACAAAACCCTTGAGGGAGTTACCATTGCTCATGGAGCTAGACCTATCTCTCATCTTCAATTTGTGGATGACTCTACCCTTTTAGGTAAAGCTACGCTTAAGGAAGCTTCTAATATTAAGCAAATCATTAGCTATTTTTCTAAGGCTATCAGGCGCTTGATCAATGAAGACAAATCTAAAGTTATTTTCTTTCACTGCTCCGCTAGACAGGAATCCATGGTCTTGGATAAATTAAGATATAAGAAGACCTCTCTTCCAATCACTTATTTAGGTATTCCCATAAATATTCAAAGGCAAAAAAATAAAGATTGGAATTGGTTGTTGGACAAAGTCAAGAAGAAAATTGGAAAGTGGACCAACAAGTGGCTTTCTTCTCGGGGTAGAATCACCTTGGTAAAATCAGTCCTTCAAGCTATTCCTATTTATGTTTCTTCCGTTTTGAATATCCCAAAGGCTGTTCTTCGAGAATTGGATCAAATCAGTCATCGTTTCCTTTGGAGTGGTACTAAGGAGAAAAGAAAATGGGCCTTGGTGAAATGGGATACTTTATGTCTTCCTAAGAGTGAAGGGGGGTTAGGATTCCGGTCTTCAATTAATAACAACAAAGCTTTAGCCGCTAAATTATATTGGAGGATGTTGCATAACCCCAATGCTCTTTGGGCCAATAATCTCCGTGCTAAATATGCCGAGAACAAAAGTCCCGAAGACCTTGTTCGCTATCAACTTCCTACCAAAGGTTCTCCCATTTTAGCAGCTTCTTAAGACTCGGTGAGGATTTGATAAAGAAAAAATTATTTTGGATCATTCATAATGGTCAACATGCAAATTTTTGGACAGATTCTTGGGATGGTCACAAGCCTTTGATAACTCAGCTTCCCGATTGGAGGCCTTGGATGGAGGAGCTTCACCGAGCTAATTGGATAAAGGTGGCTAATTACTCGTCGGTACCATACCGGTAATTCAAAGGTTGGTAGATATTGGATCCCTATTGAGGATCGGCCTATTCAAATCCTAGAAAGGCAAAGACAAGATATCCAAGGCATCCTTCATATGAGATCCCTCTCTTGGTCCCATGAAAAAGATTGTTTTGGATGGAACAACACTACTAAGGGTGAGTATTCAGTTGCTCAAGGTTATTTGACCTTATGCCATAATAATCCCAACCATTCTTCCGACATATTTTCTCAATTGTGGGCTCAAAAGCTCTGGCCTAAGGTGAGGTTCTTTAATTGGCTTTTATTGCATCGTAGGGTGCTTACCGGTGAGCAACTTATGAAGCGTGGTTTTCATGGCCCTTTTAGATGTGAAATGTGTGAAGAGAATGTAGAAAATATCAACCATATTTTTATTGAGTGTACTTTAGCCTTCGAGCTATGGAGGAGAATGGCAACTTTACTTGGCTTACAAGTGGTCCAATTTTTTCACTTTTGAACAACTTTGGAGGGATTGGCCTAATCAAGAGGGTGTTGATCATTTTATTAGGCGGTTAGTTTGGATGGGTTCTACCATTCTTCTTTGGAATATTTGGAATGAAAGGAACAACCAAATTTTTAATCAAGATAGGAAGGATATTCACTATATTTGGCAAAAGACCATAGCCAACTTAGTTGAATCAGTCCATCAACTCCTTAATCACCCCCAAAACTCCCACCAAAGATGGGATCAAGTGATGCAAAGATTGAAGATTAAACCTTCTAAGGGCAACCAACTTAAAGGGAATGTGAGTATTAGTAAGATGGATAGGACTAGAAATTGGCAACCTCCTCCTAAGGATTTTGGAAAAGTCAATACCGATGGAGCCTCTAGAGGGAACCCCGGAAAAGCCAGTGTGGGAGGAATTGGTAGACTTTCGGATGGCTCCCCGGTTTTTACTTTTGCCGAGAATTTGGGTATTCTTTCCAATAACCTTGCCGAGGGGTATGGTATCCTTAGAGGCCTTCAGGAGGCTACTAAGGTTGGATGGGAAAAGGTGTTAGTTGAGTCTCGACTCTCAACTTATGATTAATCTCTTGAAGACTCCTTCTAAGAATCATAAGGTGGATTGGAGAATAAAAAGAATTATTGAGAAGATTCAGCTTAATCCAGATGGGATTTTTGAAAGTTGATTACAATCATGTGGTCGAGATCAAAACAAGAGTGCCGATGCTTTAGCTAATTGGGCTTTGGACAAAGGTGATCTTACTTGTTATGGCCACCCTCCTATATGGTGGGCTTCTCAAATTAGGGAAGCTCTTCTTTCTATCATTTCTTTGGATGGCTCCAGCTTCGAAGGTGCCTAGTTTCTTCTTGTTTTTTTTTTCTCTTTGGTTCATTCAGTTTTTTTAGTTCCCTAGCTCATTCTATTCTTTATTTTGTTTCCTCCGTTGATTCTTGCATTAATAGTCTTCTGGTCTAGATAGGTCATTGTTTTGTTCATTTTTTTTTCTTTTGTCTTCTTTGTTTTTTTGTTTAGTTTTTTAAGGTGGGTGGGTTCTTTTGTTTTGTTTTGTTTTTGTGTTCTTTGTGTTGTTTTTTGTTGTTCTTGTGTTTTTGTTGTTTTGTTTTTTTTTTATGTTTTTTGTTATTGTTCTTGTGTTTTTTTTCTGTTCTTGTTCTTGGGTTTCTCTTTGTTTGTGTTATTTCATTTTTTTTATGTGTGAGTGTTTTCTATGTTTTTTGTTTTTGTTTATTGTCTGTTGTTGGTTGTTTTTATTTTTATTTTATTTTTTAGGTTTTGGTTGTGTTTATTTTTCATGTTTTTTTGGGTTATGTCTTTGTAGTGTTCTGTTGTTTTTGTCTTGTTTGTGTTTTGTTATGTGGTTCTTGTGTTTTTCTATGTGGTTTGTGTTGTGGTTTCTTTTATCTTATTGTGCGTGTTTGGTTGTGCTTTTGGTTTTGACACACTCAAGGAGCATGTTTTTTATTTTATTTTATTATTTTTGTTGTTATTTACTTTTTTTAATTTGGTTTTGTGTGTTTGTTTGCTCCTTGAGTATGTCAAAGGTGGTAGGCCAGGTCCGAGTCCTGGGCGTTTTTGGCGGAATGGATACCCCTACCTCCTTGGGTCTTACCCGAAAGTGGCATCCCTTTTGGGATGTTTTCCACAAATAAAAAAAAGTTTTATACAAGAGATGATATTCAACAAAATCTTAGGTTATATATGAAAAAATATTATTTAATTAATATATGATATGTTTATTTAGCTAAATTTTGGTTATTTTTTAATGAAATTTCGTTATTAAAATATGATATACAACACTATTATGTGTGGTCGCTTTCAAGGCGGATAACTCGTTTAATTAATATATGATATGTTTATTTAACTAGATTTTCGTTATTTTTTTAATAAACTTTTGTTATTAAAATATGATATACAACACTATTTTTATGTGGTGGCTTTCGAAGCAGACACTTCAAAATATTTTAACAACCATAAAAGCTAGACATCTAAACAACCTACCCAAATATATGGCGGCTACAAATTTCACCATATAAATTAAAAAAAATTCCAAAATACTAACTCATTAAGCTATATAATTGTTATGATGGAAATTAAGATAAAGTCGTTAATGTGTTTACCTCTTATTTTCTCTAGAATAAAGTAGGCCCTTTTATATCTCTTATTTTCTCTAGAATAAAGGTGGCCCTTTTATATGTCTTGAGAGAACACGTGCGTGATTATTATTATTATTATTTTTGGGGGTAACAGAATAGTTGATACAAATAAATATTATTAGAATGCGTTTACAAACGAAAATATTTGCTTGAGGTGACCTTAGGTAGTTACAAAAAAATATTATTAGAATGCGTTTACAAACGAAAATATTAGCTTGAGGTGACCTTAGGTAGTGAGTCAAATTCATAGAAAATGACACTTCATTATCCGCATCTTGCAAGGTGGGGGTTATTAAGGAATTTCATGTTCATGTCTAGCATGTTATTTTAGAATTAAATCTACTTCAATATCTAAATTAAAAATAATTAAATAAAATTTATTAAAAAAATTAATAATCTTACAAAGACTTGAGTGGCTAAAAACAATTGATTTTCTTAAATTTTAATTAAAATTTATATAATGTATGCATATCCTACCATGTTTTTGTTCAAGTAGAATATTTTCAAGTGAAAAGTAGAAAGGACAATATTTTCAAGTGAAAAGTAGTATCATTTTAATATTTAATTTTTTTTTATTAAATATTTGGAACTTTATATTAAAACAAACTATTACATCAGAAGCTCATAGCATCATAATAGGCTAAAACCAAGAACTACAGATAACTGGAAGGATTCTAGTCATAACAACTATAAAACAACCATAGAGTGCTGTTGTTTTTAACATATAAAGCATTACATCTTATAACAAAATTACAAAACCATTTATATACATCAAGATCATGAATATCATCAAACGTGGAGCATATTGCCCAATCATTTGTCTTCAATTGATCCAAGTCCTCAAAAAATTTCTTTGATTTGCAGCTGCCCTTCAATGTCCATAGCGACCTGTTGACCTGCAATAAGATTTTGAAGCGTATGAGTCTCAAATGAGACCTAGTAAGATTTCTACAATGCTACTGAAAAACTTCATCGTTACGAGATCTCCATATCATCCATAAAATTTCAGAGGATAGAATGAGCCAAAATAGATTATAAGTTTTTTGCAACTACTGAATATGCCCACAAACAACTTGCATTTTAAACTCAATTGAGTTACAATTCCAGCCAAGAATACCAGAGTAGAAAAGAAGCCATATTTATTTAGCATATACACAATAAAAAAAGATATGACAAATAGTCTCCGGAACTTTACATAAAGAGCATATAACCAAACTGTTAGGATCAACCATAGTAGGCAACCTGTATAACAGAAGAAGCCATCTAATTTTTTTTTTGGTTCAAGATGCTTGGACCATATATGTTGCAGAATAAAAGAGTAATGACTAATAGATAAACTGAAACCCCATTTAGTGATAATGTGCTGATAAATAATATTTGTATTAGTAAGCATAAGATACAGCTGCTTCGGCTTAGGCTTTATGAATTTTGAACCTTCATTCCAACAGATAAAATAAAAAATTTGCTGCTCATCAAAAACAAATTTAGGATTGATCAGATGTCTAAAACATTTCTGAAGCACAGAGTAAGTTCTCTACTGGGAATCAGGCAGATGAAATTCCAGTTTCAACATTTCCCAAGACTTCAAACCAGTAGGACATAGAATATGCTCAAAAAAATAGATACCATTTTGAGCCCAACTACGAGCTGAACAACCCTGTAAAAGGGCTAAAGGCTTATTTTTATGTTTCAAGTTCCACCAAACAGAACTCTTCACATATATTTTAAAGATGGAATTTATAGGCTGAAACCAACCCTACAAATTAGATTTCACCTATTTCCAAGCTTTCCAAATAGTTCTAAAAACAACTGAACTAGCTGGAACACTACTAAAAGTGCCAAAAAGAACATCAGAAAAGGATAATCCATGCCAAAACTTCCTTTTCTGAGGAACAACAACACAAATATTATGCCTAATTAAAAATTTCCATGGTTCCACACCATTAATTCACTTCATTATCCATTTAACAACAAGAGTCATACCTTGTTTACGCAAGTCAATTAAACCCAAACCTCCTATGAATTTGCATAAAGCAACCCAATCCCATTTAACCATATGCCTTTTCTTAATCCCATAATCACCAGCCCATAGGAACTGTTTAATATATTTTTGAATTTCAAAAATTTGATTAGCATTAAAAGACCAAACTGAAGCATAATAAACAATATAGGAGGATAAGATATTTTGACAGATCTGAAACCTGCCAGCCAAAGAAAGTTGTTTATTCTTCCATTTATCCAGTTTTAGAACAACTTTATCCTTGACCCAGCTCCACATATCCCTTAAATTGGGTTGAACAACAAAAAGTATCCTAAGATATCTTACCTGAACATTAGGTCCACACCATTGAAACTCATATTTGTTCAACCAAATAGGAGGATTAAAATCCCAACTCAAAATTTTGGACGTAGCATTAGAGATTTTAGCTCCAGAAGCATTGCAAAAAAGATCTAGTTTATGAAAAATATTAGCAAAATTATCCTCCACTAACTCCACAAAAAGCGTAGTATCACCTGCAAATTGCATATTAAGAAGCTCTTGATAAGACGGTAAACTAACACCTCTAATAGAAGGACCCAACGAGTTATCTCTTAACAAGTAATAGAGAAGGTCATTAGCAATAACAAACAATGCAGGAGCAAGGGGACAACCCTGCCTGATTGATCTTTGCAAAAAAATAGGATTAGATAAACTCCTATTAACTTCAATCCGCGTAACAACATCAGTCATAAGAGTTTTAACCATTCTGCAAAAATTGTCAGGGAACCCAAAAGCAACCAAAACAACCATAATATACCCCCATTCTATTCTATCATAAGCCTTCTCAAAATCAAGAAGAATCATGCCAATATTTTGACCAGACCTACGAGCCCAATCCATAGCCTCCCATCCAGTAATCATATTTTCCTGAATATATCTACCTTTGATAAAATCAATCTGGGTAAAATTGATAAATTTAGGTAAAATATCCACCAATCTAAGTGCCAAATTTTTTACCAATATCTTATAAGATACATTCAAAAGAGTAATAGGCCTCCAATTAAGCCATTGATAGATGTAATTGCAATGTGAAAAGTTGGACTAAAACCTTTCAAACTGTTGGAAGAATTATAGCCAAAGCCAATAAGAGGTTAGAGGTCCTTTTGAATGAGCAGTTTTTACAAACAAAATTTGCTCTTTAGCTTCATCCTAGCAATATTGACTGGCAGATGGAGTTGATCAGGATCAAGGAGGATCATAGAAACTTTCAAGTTAAGAAAATTAATGGTCAGAGAACTAGAGCTAGAATGAATTGGTTAAAAATGGGTGATAGGGGTACCAAATTCTATTTTGATTATCTGAAGGAAAAGACTCATAAAGTTCATATCCATTTTATCTTTGATGGAAATCAATTGGTTACTGATGAGGATAAAATAAAGGAGATATTTCATCAGTTTTACTCCTCTATTTTCTCTTCTGAAGATGACTCTTCTCAGGTTAGAGATAGGAATATTTTCTGTTCTCTTATTCCGAGGAAAATTACCCATCAAGAGGCTGAAATTCTGGACAGGCCGATCTCTTGTGATGAAATTTGTAAAGCCATTAAAACTATAAACAATGATAAGGTGCCTGGACCTGATGGGCTGCCTATTGAGTTCTATAAGAAGTATAGTAATTGGATTTGTGAGGATTTACAGAAGGTGTATGATGAGGCTATTAAGCGTGGTTCTTTAGGTAGCATTATTAACTCAGGGGTTATCAGACTTCTTCCTAAAGATGGAGTCAAAACTTTTATTAAGAATATTTAAAAATTGAAATTGAAGTTAGTCAAATAACAACACACCACGATATTTGTAAGTTAGACATGTGAATAGATAAAGCAATAAATGTGATAATTTTTTATGAATACACACCTACTCCCTCACACACTTACCCACTCTACGGTTTAAACCTTAGATTGCACTTTACCTAAAAACAATATGGTTCATATTTAAAGGATATTTTTATGAATAAATTAAAGGAGTGGCTATGGGATCACCATAGCCAACATTTTCATGGAAGTTTTTGAAAGGAAAGCATTGGATGATCATTAGTTAAAACCTAGGTGGTGTGATTGGTTTGTAGACAACATTGTGGCTAATTAGTCTAATGGACAAAATAATTAGAAAAGTTTTTAAATTACTTAACTAATCTATCATAATATAAAAATTATCTTGAAAATTAAAGAAGGAAATCAAATACCTTTCATAGATATCATGATTCATATGAAACAAGAGGGTACACTATGATATGATACGTATAGAAAAAATATTTAACTAACCTTTACTTAAGGGTTGATTCACATTATCATCTAATTCAAAAGATGATAGATGTTAATACGATAACAATTAGGGCATCTTTCTAATATAAAATATTTAGAGGATGAAAAGGCTTATCTTTTAAGAGTCCTTAAGTATAACGGGCATACAGAAAAATCAAATCTACAAGGATTTCAATAAGGGTGGAGGAAAAAAAGTAAAAGAAAGATAGAGATTCAAAATGCATCATAGTAATTTTACCATATATCTAAGGAACATTTAAAAAATTAGCAAGAACTTCAAAGGGACACAATTTTTAGATCTACTATTACATTGAGAGAAATGTTAGTTACAATAAAAGATAGGATAGATCGTAAAATTTATAAAGGTGTCTAAATAATTCTTTGCTCATACAATTTACCATACGTTGGTAAAATTGGAAGATCCTTAAGAACTATGTTAAAGGAGCATCATGCAAATATATAACCTAAGATATTTGTCAAATCAGTACTAGTAGAACATTTTTTTAAAACTGACCACCATATTTATCCATATGAAGCTAAGTTATTGATAAAAGAAGATCATTGGAATGAAATAAAAGTCAAAGAGGACCTACAAATTGAAAAACAACCTTTAAATATCAATAGAGAAGATGATTTTAAGCTTAGTGCATCTTGGAAACCCCTAGTCCATTGTATATAAAAGGTAAAGTAGTTAATAACATCCATGAGACCATAGGGCATATGGGATGATCCTCATGGGGGATGTTGTTTACTCACTATATGGTTATCCAACCATCCTTTGGTTTCTAAAGCAAGGTGTACAATTCTATCCATTATAGGATTCAAACCTTGGATTCTCCTCTTTAGAGTTCCAAGGTCTTCACCATTAGGTCCACTCAGGTTGTATTAATAGAAGATCATAAATCCAATATTTCTCCATTTAAAAACTATAGAATAAGCCCTCTCCACTATGAATCTCTCTTTTTGTGTGTGTGTGTGCTTTGTAAGTTGCTGCTAAAAACACCAATTAACCATTATATATGAAACTAGTTCCTTAGGGCATATTAATATTATGATTTCTTTTTGTGCTTAATAATATAGATAATTTTTTATATAAATATAAGGTTTTATGATTACTTTGATTATTTTTAATTTATTTTTATTTTTGTTTTTATATTTTATTTTATAAGAATATCTTGGTGTTAAAAATTTAAATGCACATATTCAAACAAAAAGTATTATTACTTTTTCAAAGAAAAACCATAATTTCAACTCCATGAGAGAATGGAATTATAAGGTCCAGATGCACTTGGCATTCATACAATATCTGATAAGCCCTCAAGGGTATTATACTTTTCAAGAAATAACCTTCTCTAAGATCTATCTAGAGATTTTCAAAACTAAAATTTTCTATAATTTTTCCTTCCCTTCTACTTTTGAGAAGGTACAATGAATTTCCATAATGTTTTTGAAACACTATTATATTATGATTTCCTAATTGGACATAAGAGTCTAGTTAAGGGTCATGAATAGACTTGGTTATAGTTGGCATAGGAGTTCCATCCCTTGTCTCCCATAATACCCATCTTCCCTATTCTATCTGGATGTCTTCTTTGGATAGAGAATATGCTATTGTATTTAATTCTCTATATGAGATTGAGTTAAGAAAAACCTCTACGCCTTTCAATTGATCATAAATAAGAATTAAAATTAAGTTTTATATCTGATATTTCCCTTCATCCAATTTATGATTATTATCGAGTCAAAATTTTATGTATTTATAACTTGATGAGTTATTTTTTTTCCATCCCAAAAGAAAACCCCCTCGCCTCCCTTCTACATCCATAGAAAGGAATTCTTAATCCTTCATGAATTTGTATAGATCTCCTTTGACTTTTTGGTCTTCCCCATTTTTTCTTGCAACATTAATATATTTGGTTTTTGGACCTATACTAACTTGTTGAAGGCATTTTTTTGAGGCATTGCCCATTCCCCTAATATTGAGAGAGATAATTAATATATTTAGACTTCCTAGGGTTTTGTATTGCTCTAAGAATCCCAAATATATATTTTTCTTTCCATTTTGTAATTCTCTTAATGCTTTCTCTTCGACAATGCTTAGGTAAGATTTCATACCCCATGCTAAGGTGCTCCCACCACTTCCAAAATTTAAAGCTATACCTCCTTCCATTGCTATACCTTATTTTGATCTATATTTTTGTGTGATCTTAGAAAATAATGATTCTTCCTATTAATCATTGAGTCATCCTCTGAGGTGGAAGAGGATGGAGATAAGGATCAATCATTTGGATTCTTTTGGAATGCTAATATTGTATCCTTAATGGATATTGTGTCCTCCTCGATCACCTTATTTTCTATTTTTAACTTGTATCCTTTTATCCCCTACTTTTGACCCTATAGATCTAATGGTTTTGATAAGAGTCTTCCAGAGTAGGTCAAAACTTATGGGTAAGATTTGCTAGGCTTACCAGTTTAGGTGTGGTTTATGTGTGTGTTTTATCTTAGCTTCTAACCTTGGTTAAGAAATTGTAGTGTTAAGCTCTCCTCCACATACTCTATTATGAGTATAGGTCCTCTCTTTTCTTCCTTCTGAACCAGTTCCACTTGATTTTAATATTTCCTCTCTTGTTGTCCCTTTATTAGAAGGTATTTCTTCTTCTTATTTGGCTCTAAATAAGTGTTTTGACCTTCTTTTGATTCTTTCAGTGGATTCCCTCTTCCTATTAGTTGTTTGATTTGAACTTGGGACCATGGATTTCATCCTCAATCTTCCTCTAGTAAAATTTAGAGAACATTCACTCATCACATGTCCATATACATGGCATCGAGCACACCTAAAGGGTACATTTATGTAATCAAGTTCCTAAGTATATTTCCATTTCCCTACTTCATTTTCCATGCTGTCCAAAATCCTTTCCCTCAAATTCATTTAAACCAAAATCCTTGTTGTAGTTTTAAAAGAGTAGGTTAAAGTATGATCATCCATTTTTTATGAAGTATCCTATTCTATTCCCAATTTCCTTTAGAATATGATCACAACTTTAATGGTAGTCTTGAAAATTTAACCTATATGGATTTAATTGATCTCTTTTCCCTCTATGGATTAAAACATGAAGTCCATCACCTTAAAGATAGTATAGTTGGACCTCAAAACCATTTTTTATTAAGTATGAGTCTTGCATCTTCTATCATTCTAAGGGTGAAGGCCAACCATCCTCTAACCAAGAAATAAAATCTTGGGACATATCCAAGAACAGGACCCCAAAATTTTTCAATCCACTTTCCTACTATTTGTTCTAAGCATAATATTCCATAAAACCTTCCAATAAGGGTTTTGTCCTCCATTTCCAAGACCCAAATTAGAAGAATATCCTCCCCCAATACTAAATTTACCCTTTCCTTCTTTTACTTTACACATTTCTTCCTTCTTTTAGCACTAGGAATTTCCTTGGGTTCATTAGTCTTGACTGAGCTAGGTATCCCTATAATTTCTTATAAATCTAGTCTTTGGCTGTGGGTTATTGATGGTGATTCCTCATTAAGTTTCTTCTCCTTTATCCTTTGATTTCTTTGGTTGTTGTATAACTATGTTGATCTTATCTCTAAGAATGAAAGTTCTCCATTCTCAACTTGTAACTCTTTATTTATACGAAAAATCTCATTAATTTTCAAAATGTCTTCTATGAAATCTACTAGTTCCATTCCTCCCCCTTTCCCATAGTATTTCAAATCCTCTATGTTTCTTGCATTTTCCATGTTTCATCAAAGATTATTCCATATTGTACTTTTGATTTTCAAAACTATGTTACTTCTAGAAAATACAAATTTTAGTTCAATACATTCCATTTATCCTCTATGTAGACATAGCATTGAAGCATATGACTAATATTTGATGACCAATAATACATTTGCCATATAAATTGAACTTTTTAGATGAACCTTACACCAAAATCAAAATCAAATTGAAAAATTCTTTTTGCAAGTAACAACACATAAAATTTCCTTCGATGGAATCAAACCCTAGATGATATAGGCTAAAACATTCATGAATTATATAGCATATATGAATTATACATGTCTGGAAATAGAAGATGTAGGACTATAAACCACCATGATCCCTCTCTTTTCCACCTCTTCTTGCATTTGGAAATATAAGAGCATGCAAGAAGAAACCCTAGGCAACCATTGTCTCCTTAGCAACTTTGTTCAAGCTATCTACTCAAAATGGCTTGCTCTACTCTCTACTAAACAAATTTATGGCTTAATATGCTCTTTGTTAAACAAATTTGTGGCTTGCTCTACTCTCTATTAAGCAAATTTATGGCTTGCTCCACTCCATATTAAATAGATATATGGGTTTCTTTGATTTGGTTTGTTGTGCTCTCTATTAAATAGATTTATCCCTTACCTTGCTCTTTGTTATACAATTATGTGGCTTGCTCCACTCTTTGATAAATATATTTGTGGTTTGCTCCACTTTGTTAAACATATTTAAGGTTTACTCCACTCTTTTTTAAACAAATTTGTGGTTTGCTTTGCTCTTTGTTAAACATATTTGTGGCTTGATCCATCTTGGATTGCTTTGCTCTCTATTAAATAAATCTATGGCTTTACAAAAATTATTATTATTATAATGATGACAATGGTAGTTTTAATAATATTTTATAATAATAATAAATTGTAATGTTGTCATTATTATGTAACAACCCCCTCACCAGGGTTAGTTAAAAATAGCATGAATTTTATATTTAATTTATTATCATTACCTTATATAGCAATATAAAATAGAATATAGAAGAATACAACATACTAATAAAGAAATTTTCATATATTATTCAATGTATTTATCTCACTTGTTATAAAAATATTCAATCAATGCCAAATCTTCCATATGCATTTTATATTTGTATCTAGCCTAGATACAATTCACCTAGGTAAATTGGTCTCACTATTCTATAAGCCTTCTAGATTTACAATATTGAAAAATATCCATTGGTGTCTAACTGAAGATATTGTTTAGTATCTATTCCATAGGACTAATGATATGTTTCTTCATGAAGGTGAGTTGAAACTCCCTTACCAGCTATAGTCAATCATATAATATGAGATAAAACTCTCCCATTTTCCTTAAGTTATCATATTATAAATATGTTCATTTAGTTTCTCCAAGTAGACATTTTATCTAGTTGAGGTTTCATATTCAACCCAAATTTTTTTTATATGGATGAGATTGGATGATTTTCAAGGTTTATAACAAGCAACCACTAGGCCATTTATTATTTCAAACTTGATGAATTAGCATTAGCCATGTATGCTTGGTTAAATCTAAGTGATATTCTAGTACATGGATTTATATGTATCTATTCATCTCATCCAAATGAAAAAGTGTATTTTCACTAAAAAATAAAATATTATAAATTACATTATATTTATCTCACATAATATAAAAATGTTCAATAAATTCTAAATCTTCCATATGCATTTCATGTTTACAACTAGCTTGGATACAATCCACCTAGCTAAATTGGTCTCACTAGTCTATAAGCCTTCTAGGTTTACAATCTTTAAAAACACTCATTGGTGCCTAGATAAAGATACAATTCACTATCTATTCCATAGGACTAATGCCATTCTTCTTCATGAAATTGAGTTGAAACTCTCATATCAACTATAGTTAGCCATATAGGATGGGAGAAGTCTCTTCCCTTTTTCTCAAGTTGTCATATTTATAAATATGTCCATTTAGTTTCTCCAATTATACCTTTTATTTAGTTGATATTTCCTGTTTAATCCAAAAATTTATTTACAAAAATGATACCTAGATGAATCTCAAGGTTTATAACAAGCAACCACTAGGCCATTTATTATTTTAAATTTGATGGACTAGCATTAGCCATTTTTTTTTTTAAAGCGAAAAACCCCTTGTGGGGCCGCCTTGGTCTAAGAGACCACGAACAGGGGGTTCTACACCGTCAAAGTCACCTGGGAGTCGCACCCAACCCTGCCCGCACCAACATTATCAATTGGATTTTGGATACCCAATTCAGATTTTTGGTAGGGTGGAGATTTGAACCTAGGACTTCTCTTGGAGGATTTCCCTCTCCTCTCCAACTCACCTACAACCCCTGGGTTAGCATTAGCCATTTATACTTGGTTAAATCCAAGTGATCTTCTAGTATATGGATTTCTATGTATCTATTCATCTCATCTAGATGATAAAGAGTATTTTTATCACCTTCATCCCAAGTCATAATCAATAAAACTTAGTACAATTTTAAATCAATAAGCATCTAGTTTTCTAAACATGATGGTAACTTGTACACATTCTTTATTCATAAGAACTTTTTTTTTTTAAAGAAAAAACATAATTTATATTCCAAGAGAGAGTGAAATTATAAGGCAGAGATGCATTTGGAATTCATACAATATTTGATAAAACCCCAAGGGTCTTATAGTCATCAATAAATAACCTTATGTATGATCTATCCAAAGATTTTTGAAACTAAGTTTTTCTATAATATTTTCTTCCCTTCTACTTTTGAGAAGGTACAATGAATTTTCCATAATGTTTCTAAAACACTGTTATATTTAAAATTCTTGGTTGGACATAAGATACTAATTAAGGATCATGAATAGACTTATTTATAGCCAACATAAGAGTTCCATCCCTTGTCTCCCATAATACCCATCTTCCTTGTTTACTTGGAGGTCTTTTTTAGATTGATAATCTGCTATTGTATTGAATTATCGATATAAGGCCAAGTTAAGTGAAACCTCCACACTAATCAATTGTTCATAAATCAAACTTAAAATTAAGTTTTCTATTTGATGAGTTCCCTTCATCTGTTTTATGACTATTCTTGAGTCAATTTTTTTTGTACTTACAAGTCGACAAGCTATTTTTTTCCATCCTAATTTAGACCCATTGACATCCCTTCTACATCCACAAAAAGGAATTCCCAATGTTTCATGAATTTGTATAATTCTCCTTTCACTTTCTGGCCTTCATTGTTTCTTGCAACATTAGTATATCTGGTTTTTGGACCTCTACTAACTTGTTCAAGGCATTATTTTTTGAGGCACTACTCATTCCCCTAATATTGAGAGAGATTATTAAAATTATTTTAAACTTCCTAGGGGATTGTCTTGTTCTAAGAACCCCAAGTATGGTTTTTTGCTTCCCATTTTATATTTATCTTAATGCTGTATCTTTGGCAATGCTTAGGTAAAATTTCCTACCCTATGTTGATGTGTTCTCACCACTTCCAAAATTTGAAGCTATACCTCCGTCCATTGCTATACCTTCTTTGGATCTATCATTTTCATATGATCTTAGGAAATAGTGATTATTCACATTAATAATTGAGTCTTCCTTTGATATGGAAGAGGATTGAAATAAGGATCTATCATTTAAATTATTTTGAAAAGCTAAGATCGTATCCTTGATGTATATTGTGTCCCCTTGGTCACCTTATCTTCCACTTTTCTTTTTTATCCTTTTACCCCTGCTCCTGACCCTACATATCTATGTGTTTTGATAAGATTCTTCCATAGTGGTCCAAAATTATTGGGTAAGATTTATTGGGCTTAGTGGCTTAGGTTTGGTTTGTGTGTGTGTCATCTTATCTTTATGACCTTGGTAAATAAACCATAGTGTTAACCTCTCCTCCACATACTCTATTTTGAGCATAGGTCCTCTTGTTTCTTCCTCCTAAATTGGTTCCACCTACTTGCCATATTCCATCTCTTGTCAACACTTATACTTGTCTCTTTCTTTATCATAAGGTATTAATTTTTCTTCTCCAACTCTAAAGCAAGTATTTTGAACTTATTTTAATACTTTCTATGGGTTCCTTCTTCCTATGGATTCTTTCCTTTATTTATTTGATTTAAACTTCGGATCATGGAATATTTGTTTTTCCATATTCCTCTAGTTAAATTTAGAGAAATTCAATCACCACATATCCATATGCATGGGGTTGAGCATACCTAAAAGGCACACTTACATAGTCAAGATCCTGAGTATATTTCCATTTCCCTACTTCAATGTCCATGTTATTCAGAAGTCCTTCTCTGAAATATATTTCAACCAAAATCCTTGCTATAGTTTTGGAAGAGTTGGTTAAAGTACAATCATCCATTTTTATGAAGGATCCAGGGTTATGCACAGTGGCGAATATTTTCCAATAGGGTGATTATTTGCATTTTAAAAAAATTCAAAATGATGAGTTTGGGGGACCCTAGACGTCGATACTTTCGCCCAAAAATTTTAGAATTTTTTTTTAGGTGTCGGTTCGCCATTCGTTGATAATAGTATTAAGTTTTTTTTTAAACTCGCCAACATTCCTGCCTAAATTGTGGACCATTTTCGCCTTGAATTTCTAAAATTTTTAATTTATCCTGCCCAACTCGCCAACTATAACACTATAAATAACTAGCATGCCAGTGATATTTTTTTACAACTAAACCGGAGAGTACATTTGATCTATTGCAAAATTCTACCAAAGTTAAGCCAGTTCCAGAAACCCGTCAATATGACTGTAAACTCCACATGGACCAAAACAAAAGCTATACTTGCACTCGAAACAAAATATAAACACATTTCTATATCCGAACCAACATCCGGGTACTGTTATGCAACTAGGTCGAAATCAGTCCGTTTGACATAGTTCTACACACGGACCGACAGATAAAACAATTGAACACCTATATGCTCGGATCGACATCCCGAATTTGTTCTGTATCCAGACCGCCATAAGGAACTAATTTGTAGTCATTCGAGTATTAATATGGCCTAACAAAGTTCTGCTTTCAGATCTTTCACCTATTATTGTTTTGTACCCGAGATGACAGCCAGTTTCTGTTTTGCATACAAACCGACATCCAGTTGATGTTTTGTGACCAGACCAACATTGGATCCTTGTAGACTTATTATGTTCTCAGTCTGCCATTTCGTAGTAACCTGTACATAGACCGAAATTTACACTAACTACATATGACCTGACACAGGACTGCAACCGACACTGTTATACACCAGGTACTCTATTTTTTAAAACTATGAATCTATGATGCTGTATTTTTTATTTTTTTAGAGAATATGAGTTGAAGCAGTTGTCTATGTTTCTATTGAGATATGTTGTTCTGTTTGCTTTGTTATTTTTTTCTATTGAGATATGCTCTTATGTTACAAGATTATGAGTAAATTGCTTCAGTTATCTAAGGACATTGTGATGCTCTATTTCACTTACACAAGTTTTTTTCTTACATTGATTTGAATTTGTATATTTATTAGTTTCATGCTCTTATTAGAGTTACAAGTGCCATCTCCAGTGTAGTGGTAAAAAGAACACAAAAAACCATATTTGAAAACATGTATGTATTTTCTACCAAATCACCATTTGTTTGTTCTAATTACTACATTATCTTGAGCCCTCATAGAGTTAAAATCTCACCATTTTATTACTTTTCTAAATTGAAAAATATTTTATTTACAAGGAGAATATCACTTACTTCCAATGCAAAGAAGGGGGTAAATCTCTTGTTGAATAGAGTATCCTGAATTATTTTAGTAATATATTGAAATCCAATTAGCCATCAACATCGAAGCAAATTAAAGGTACAAATAACTTTTGACTTCTGAACAGTTGTATATTCAATGATTATTTTAAACAATACATTCTTTATCAAATAGTTAAATCGCAACATGTGCCTCTGTCCATATTTCATGATGATATGAATCATATTCTTGTTTGTTAGTTTTTTTGGTTAAATGCATAAATGATAAATAATATTATTGTATGTGTTGAGGATAACTTAGGCTTATCCACTTAAGCCTAAGTTAATTATTATTATTTACTATTCCTATTTCATTACACTTTGTATTCACGTGAGGCATAGTATGCCCATGTTAGAAATAGGTTGTTAGCATGTTGTTAGCATGTTGTTAGCATGTTGTTAGATGGTTGTTAACTGTTAGAGATCTCCTTTGTCCTCTAGCAGTAAATGGACATCCCTAGTTAGCATTTGGTTAACTAGTAGTTAAGTGGTTGACCATGCTTGGCAGATTGTTACAACCACTTAACCTACATGAGATTCCTATGTAATCCTATATATTACTTGTATTTCATGAATAAAGTAGCTTCATACTATTGTTCCTACATCATTGGTATCAGTTAGCTTCAGGAAGAGTGCAGGAAGGAGGACATAACTACCACTTCACTGCTAGATCCTAGGAGGGTGTTGAGTGGAGGTGACTTGAATTCACCTACAACACCAAGTGAAGCTGAGGTGACAAAGGGTAGAAATTACCCCTGCACTAGGTGTTGACTATCAGTTGCACCAGTTTGAGGTCAAATTGTGGCCAAGAGGTGGATATTGCAAATCTGCCCAAAGTTTTTCCGAAGACTTGCCTAGAAGAAGCAAATTGGAACTCAAGTTGAAGTCCAGGAGATCTTGCAGAAAGAACTTCAGTAGAAGCTCAAGTTTGAGCTAGTTTTATAGTTTACATGAAAAAATTTCATAAAATATTAATATTTTATTAAAAAAAAATAATAAAATTGAAATTCGTACATGAATTTTTTTCAAGAGAGGCTTTTTAAGCCTAAGGATTAGTGGCCACCTATTATTTTGGTGGGCCACAAGGCAACGTATTCGGTAGCTCTCACACCAACCGTCGATGCCAGCCATCCAACGGGCCACATCGGCATCATCGACGATCAGCTAGACCTGACGTCGGCCAGATCGATGTTCAGCCAACATTCGACCACCGGTGCACGGTGGCCACACCAACTAGAAGACCACTGACCAACGTTGACTGTCGACCACTAGCATTGGCGGCTAGCAGCCAGCGGGCCACCATTTAATACCGGCTAGGCCACCACCAGCCACTAGCCGACCTGCTAGACCCGACATCGGCTAGCCTTGATGTCATCTAGCCCCGACACCGTCCAGCCTCGACATCGACTAGATCGATGGTAGCACTACCGTTGATCGACCATAATAAATAACTGACACAGCTAGAGCCGACAGCGTAGACCATAGACATCGACGACCTTCGCAGATAAGCGACACTAGTTTCAGTGACCACCGTGAAACAACGACAAGTTTTGAGAAGCATTGCGGCTTTCGACGAGTTGCAGGCGAATGTGGTGACAAACAGTGATTTCTCGACAGGAAAAACTAAAGTTTTTCAAAGGTTTTAAACAAATTCCGATGCCATCATGCATTTTTTGGTGTGAAGCAGCGATTGTGGTGAAGTTTGGGTTTTCCGGTGTGCACGGGAGAAAAATTATTTTTTCTTTTTCCTAAAGTCTAAGGTTTTCGCGGCCACTGGCAAAAATTTCCATCATCGCCAACGATCGCAGATAGAGGAAGCACCATAAAAGTGGATGCTATTATCCCACATCGGGCGTGTTAGGCCCGAGTAGGGGTTTAAAAGCGCCAAGGTGCATACAAGCTAGTGACCACCTTACGGTGGTCAACATAGTCCACGTTTTCATGTGCGGGCTAGAGCGTCCAGTTGGAGGTGCAGGCTCTCGTGCCACATGGCACTGTCATGGTGGTTAACTTTGGTTTGCATCCCCAGGCACTCCTTGGGGCGATTGCTAGCCCCCTCCCTTGTAACAGTCGCCCACGATTGACCAGCAGGTTGACCATCAACAAAATTGAAAAACAAATTTTTATTTGGCACCGAAGAAAATTGGCGGGAAAACTGGGGAAATCCAACTCGGAGGGAAATTCAAATTGAATTTTCAAAATTTCAAATTCTACCTTTTTGGCGCCAAAACCAGCAAAAAGGAGAGCAACTTCAAGAGGTGATATCTTCCTCGTTATTGGTCCGTTTTTGACCAAATTTTTTGCATTGTGTTGCAAATTTTTAGCAGATTGATAATTTTTGCTCCTAACCAAATTTTGGCATTGTAAAAGGGTTGATTTTTCATTGTTTTTAGTGCTAATTTGTAATTACAAAACTTGATTTATTTTTGTAAAGAGCACTAAAATAGCCCTAATTTTGAGAGCAAAACTTGTAAAATCTAGGCAATTTGGCTGCATAGGAAACTGAAATTGTTCCTAAGCCTAGATTAAGATTCTGCAAGACCATTTTGTAATCCTCCTAGTCTGGCATATACTAGGAAAAATATGGCTCAAGACCTCAGATCAAACATGGAAAACCTTACTTCTGCAGTAGACATTTTAGCAGAGAAGGTAAGAGATATTGTTGTGCAATTCAATCCTGGTGAAATCAAAATCCACCATAATCATGCCAACAAAGCTAAATGTGAGGTTAAAATGTATGATGGATCTAGGGATCCCGATGTCTTATCTGCATGGATTTTGGATATGCAAACTTGGTTTGCTTATGCTGAAATTCTAGAGGATGAAAAAGCCACATTTGCTACACTAAAACTCACAGGTTTAGCAAAAGTTCTCATTGTAGAAAGACAAAGCCATAATGCCACCATGACTTGGAAAGAATTAACTCAAATTCTGAAAAACACCTTCTTTCCACCAAACTACCAAAGTGACCTCACTACCAAGTGGTATAGATTGAGGCAAACCTATGGAATGTCAGTTTCTGATTTCATTTTCCAATTTAATAGGTTGAGGGTATTGCTTGGTGTGAAATATTCAGAAGATGATTTGATTAATAAATTCACTCGTGGCTTGCAAGATCAGATTTTCAGGGAGATCAAATTCAATGTCTTCCTCACCTTGGATGTGGCATTCAATCATGCCATTCTTGCAGAGGAGAAAGTTGGTGCATATCAAAAGTCTCGTTCATCACAGGAGGGCTCTTCCAAAGGTGGGAATCAGCATCAACAGAAGGTGAAGAACAATTCTCAATCTTTCCCTCATTCTTCTTCTCCTCCCACTTCTCCTAAAGCACATTCTTCTTCCTTTCATGCTAAAGATTCTTCTTCTTCATTGTATTGTGACTTTTGTAAAAAGCATGGACATGTAAAATCCAAATGCTATACTTTTGAGAAGTTTAAGAAGAAGAAATCCCTAATTGTACAACCTACACATGAGGAACCACAAGATGGTCCCATTTTGGCTACAGGGACAGAAGAAGAATATCCTGCTTTAAAGGGTAAACTGAACAAAGTTACCCTAATGTCCAATGTGTTTGCTCAAGGGGGCATGATCATTTGTTTGTCACTAGAGCCCACTTGACGCATGATTTCTATGTTGATTGTATCATTGATAACGGATCACAAAAGAACCTCATTGCGAAGTCCGTTGTGGAGAAGTTGAAACTTCCCATCAAACCACATCACCAACCTTATGCACTTGGGTGGAAAGATGTAGACTCCACATCCAACATCACCCATACTTGCACCTTGAATTTTGCTTTTGGTGACAAGTTTGTGGACAAAGTTAGGTGTGATGTCACAGATATGGATTGTTGTGGACTCTTGCTAGGTAAACCCTATCAATTTGATAGGAATGCTATTTATCATGCTAAAAAGAACACCTACACATTGGAGTTGCATGGTAAAAACTACTTGATACAAAGCACTACACCTACTTCCAATTTGATGTTAAGTTGTAGGCAAGTAAGGAAGCCATTGAGTCAAGCACTTATTTTAGCTCCTACTAGCATTTGTCCCACACAAAATGAAGAAAAAGCACCACCTAAGGAACATGCAAAGGAAGAAGTTTCACTCCCACATGATGAACAATCACAAGAGCAAGTGGTTAAGGAACCCACCATTCTCACTCATGAGAAAGATGCCATTGATTCCATTGGTATAATTTTGGGTACACCTACAACTACTGAACCACTTGTTCCACAGAAGTTACCTTTGGCTTTGCCCACTCCCACCATTGCACACATGGAGGAGCAAGCTAAGGTTACTTCCCTTACTAAGCACCGACAGAGCCTTCTAGGCAAGGTACCACAGGAATTGCAGGAGACTCCATAGGGAGTGGTGCGAAAGCATCACAATCCTCACTCACCACAGGTTGGAGGCAGAGTTTGGGTTCCTTTGGATGAGCGCCACTTTCCAGAGACACCATTTCAGGACCCTCTTTTGGTACCTGATCCTGTTTTCAGTCCTACAACAGCAGTGGCACCTGATCGTCAGCTTTCGCTCATTTTAGATAGAGTTTTCGAGATGAAGACTCATCACACTGGACAGGGTTCTTCCACTACTTACCTTGTCGCTCGTCACGGTCACTTTCCACACATGGCTCGCTGGATTCCTCACCATGAGATGGCCCATGACTTTCCACATTTGTTGAGAGCATTGGGGTCCAATGCTTATATGGTTGGGAGGAGTGTTGAGGATAACTTAGGCTTATCCACTTAAGCCTAAGTTAATTATTATTATTTACTATTCCTATTTCATTGCACTTTGTATTCACGTGAGGCATAGTATGCCCATGTTAGAAATAGGTTGTTAGCATGTTGTTAGCATGTTGTTAGATGGTTGTTAACTGTTAGAGATCTCCTTTGTCCTCTAGCAGTAAATGGACATCCCTAGTTAGCATTTGGTTAACTAGTAGTTAAGTGGTTGGCCATGTTTGGCAGATTGTTGCAACCACTTAACCTACGTGAGATTCCTATGTAATCCTATATATTACTTGCATTTCATGAATAATGTAGCTTCATACTATTGTTACTACATCAATATGCTACTATGTAGAATACCCTGTTGACCCTGATATGCCTCCACTTGAAGATATTCCTTACCAAGATATGACTCCTAATTAAAATTCTCTTAACAATGACATGCAAAAAACACTTGAAGATATTCCTCAAAAGAAATAGCCAACTGAAAATGAAAGCGATAAATCAAATACATTAAAAGAATCTTTCGAATCTTCAAGCAAAAATACTAAAAATATAAAGACATCTAACTAGGCTATTGTAAGGGCATTTAAAGATGAATGGGAAGAAACATTTCCATGGATAGAGCCTATCCCTTCCATGGATAAAAAAATTGAACAAAAATAATATAGATGCAAAATTTGTAGTTGGAAACTAGGTAAGGATCATAGGCTACAAAATAAGAAAGATACAATAGAAAAATATGCTGGCAAAGTTTATGTAAAATTTCGAGGAAGTGATGGTAAAATTAAAAAAGAAGTTAAGTGGAAGGATGCATCAAAACATATGCATGTAAGCTATGCAATAGAATATGAAAATCACTTAAAACAACAACAATCTCTTGTTGGGAAAGGTGTAACGATTAAATCCCAATTTCAAAAATGCATAAGAACATTTTAGCTTGAAAAAGTTTGTAGATGGTTGTTGTATATAATATTTTTAAAAAGGGTAGACCCATGTCTAATGTAAGTGATTATAAACACCTATTTGAAATAGTTGATGTGCAAAACCTTCCTAGTTCCTATTGGTCAGATCGAAGTGGTTGGGAAATGGTAAAATATCTATCATTAGTTGAGAAGGACTTGAGGGAGAAAGTAAAACATGCCAGATTCATATCACTTTCTATTAATGAGGTTATGGCCGTGGACAACACAACATGGATTTGCATGCATATGTACACATTTCAAAATCATGTAAGGCAACCTAGTTTTCTAGGATTACATAAGATGGTGGAAAGTTCAAATGCAAAAAACATCTATAATATTGTTGTGAGTAGTTTAAAGGATATTATAGGAATGAATGATATAGAGATAGCCACAAAGTTAATATGCGTCGGAGCTGATGGTGTTGCTATAATGCAAGGGCACATGAATGGTCTATGTGTTTGTCTCCAAACGTCAGTTACCCCATATATGATACCCATTCATTACTTGGCTCATAGAGTAAATATAACATTTAAAATCGTGAGCTCTTTTGAAAATGTTGCAAGAGTATAAGACCTTGTTTGTGAAATACATTCTTATTTTTCTTGTAGTCCAAAAATGTTTGTAGAGTTTCAATAGTTTGCATTAGAGTAACAAAAGGAAAAAAATTGTTAAAATATGTGGATACAAGGTGGATTTCAATGTATCAACCTGCACACAAAGTTTTTAAAGAGTATCAATCATTAATAGGGTTGATGTATGCAAATTGTAGTGTTGTTGATAAGGTAAAAGATCTGTTGTTTCATTTGACTAACTTCGAAACCCTTTTAACGTTAGGTGGTATTCTTCCAATGTTACATAAAATGAATATGTTGATTAAAATTGCACAAGAGAGATCCATCTATATCATTGATTTCATAAGGATGAGAAAGAAATATGTGTGATTATTGACAGGTTATATGTTTCCAAAAAATATTTTGAAGATCCCTTGTTTGAAAGTTGGAATACATTGACAAACATAAACAATCCAAAAATATTTTTGAAGTTTGACATCAGTGATCATATTTGTATTAATGTTCATAGAAAGATGATACCTTTGTATTGTTTTGAAAGATAGACAAGTATAGTTGCTGATGATGTTGAACAAGTTCTCGTGACACACAATAGATTTGAAGTTATTTTACACAAAATAAAGACAAATCTATTTAAAATAGCAGAATCATTGATAAAAGAGATAAGAGAACGGTTTCAAAGAGATGAGTTGCTTGAGGACATGGGTGTGGTTAACCCCATATTTTGGGGTCCTTGTACTTAATACAATTTTACACATGAGTTATTTGTTAAATATATGTTCAAACTTATCAATCAATTTAGTAAAAGTGTGGAAGTCAATGGTGTTGAAATAAAAGGTATACTCAACAAAGATCTCTTAAAACAATAGTCATCGCATTTTGGTGGAAAAATGGTTGAACAAATGTCCCTTTTGAGTAACATCCATGAGACTGGTTTCATTGCACATTTGTGGCAAAAATTGTATCCAAGTAGTATCTTGCAAGATACTATTAGTGAATACTTTTGTTTATATAAATTATGTCAAACAATGATATTGGGGTCTGTGGAAGATGAGAATGTTTTCAGTGCACTATCTTTCATTAAATCTAAACTCCACAATAGGTTGGACAAAAATTTAGAAAATTATTTGAGAATTTATGTGTCATCGTATCAGTTGAACAAATTTCCTTATGATAGGGCATTGGCATATTGGAATTCCCTTGTAGGCAGAAGGGGTACCAAAAATACGAACGATAATGATGATAATGATGATTTCAGTGATAAGATTGCCCATGGGCACATAGATAACTGCTACACAAAGTAATTATTTTGGACAAGCTGATAAGTTTTTGTTTCAGCTACCTGATTTGTGAATTTTCCAGTATTGTGATTTTTCCAGTATTTCACAAAATTAATAAATTTGAATTTATTTGATATCAAATTTCACAATAGTGACTCTGGATAAGCTGATAGTGTTTGTTTCAGCTTACTGGTTTGGAATTCTGGACAAGCCAATAATGTTTGTTTATGGATCTAGTGTTATTTTTGAAATAGATTTAATTACATTTATATCATAGTATTTGTTTGTTTTAGTTACTTGAATTGTAATTTTTACAAGATTTTACAACCTTCAATATGAATGTGTTTATTATCATTACAAGATTGTTTTATCTATCTAAATTGTAACTTTATTCTTTATCACTCAACACTGTCTTTCAAATTATATTTTTTATGATGTAAAATATAGAATTCTCTTTCATAATCGATTTACAACATAAGGAATAAAAAATATAGTGTACTGATATTAATGTATGGGATAACTGAGTTGAATGGTGAATATAGTTTAATCATTCATTTCTTTTCAGATTGTAATTGTGAATATAGTTGAATCGTTACAAATTTAAAAAACAACACATGAATATAAATAGAAACAACCAATGAGTGATAAAATTTATAGAATATTTGAAGGTTCATTTCAAATTATTATTGATTAGTTGTGGTAAATTTATTAAGTGCATTTTATTGAGAGTATATTGCAGTGATAAGGTGTAAATTTTTAGTGCATTAAAAAAAAGAATTTGTTAGATTCATTTGCACTATTATTACTCTCAAAAGAAATTAGTTTTGTGCATTGAAGAAAATGTACAAAATCTATTTTGCATCAAGTTTCTATAGACACTCTTACAAGCACAAAAAACTGTAACTCTTAGTGAATATAGTTGAATCGATACAAATTTAAAAAATAACACATGAATGTAAATATAAACAACCAATGAGTGATAAAATTCAAATTAACAAAAGCATTTTTCATTAATTAAATAGAAAATAAACAATGCAAAATTGTTTATACAACTAGTACCACCATTCATAAATTTCTTCCCACAATGAAACATAATACAAAAAAGCATTTTTTCAAGGGTGAGCAGGGATAGATTCAGATCCTCCTTATGCACATGGATCACCTAGGCATTTAGATTCAATATTTCCTTCTATATCTGCATCTCCTTGAGTTTGATATGCTCCATGTATATCTACATTTTCTTTACTTTGAGATGCTTCCAAAGTTGTAGGTTCTTTTCCCTTATCTATTGTACCAACAACCTGCTCAGGCCAGTTCAGTGCTTCTGTTATGATGAGGCCTTCCTCTACCTTTTTTAAGCTCCCCAATAACAATCTATCTTCTTTGGCTGGATCCTTGAGGACTACATGTTCGTTTTATTTAAGCTTCTTCTTAAGCAAGATATTTGGATCCATTTTGTGCTCGAGGATAATTGCTTTTAAATAATTATTATCCCTAACCTTATTCTGTAATGTCTCCTTCATTTTTATCGCATTCAAGACTAATTTCTTTACAGCCTTGAGATTAATAGCCAAGAAACTCACTTGTTTCTATAAATTATGGAATATACCTGCATTAAAATTAAAGAAAAACTTAGTCCGTAGTCGAGAGTAAAAGATAATGATAAATTTGATTGAATTTAAAGCCTCACCTCTACAACATCTCTTGCAACATCAGTAATTAATACTTTATTCTTATCAAAATCCCATAGGTTGTAGTACGCCTAGGATTTAGCATTCAGGTTCTCTAACTTCGTCAACATAGTCTTTAAAATTTTATCATTATAAGAAACAAAAGGGTTCATCGATCCTGATTAGGCTTGTCGTAGAAACTCAACAAGCTTCTCAGGTTGGTTTCTGACTGGGGTAAAAATTTCTTTCTTTTTATCATAATTTTTATAACGAGCATTTATTTCCTTGATAAGGATATTTACCCGCAACTCCCAATCCTTCATTTATTTCATTTTTTCAAGTAAAATGTCTTGGATCAGTGAATAACAACCATAAGAAATCAACTTATATTTAGACATTGTAACTTCTTCATCTTCAGGATCAGAGTCGAAGGTGTTAGATGGCAATGATGAAATTATCTGAGCATTTCATTCTGGTTACAAATTTACCATATCTGACACTTTTAACCCTTTAATGTTCCCTTGTAGATGATAATCTTGATTGAATTCTAGAAAATCTAAACCAGAGGTCGAAACATATTTCAAAGAAACACTAGTTATTGAAAATGACAAAGCTAGAAATGCAAATGCCTGTCACTGTGTGTAAGAATGTGTGGGTCCCCCGTGATCTCGATCCATCAAGCTTTTTTTCCAGCAATTTGACCTCGCATAAATTATTATCATTTTGGACCTAGAGGTGTTGGACCTAGTGGTGGTGGACCTGATGGTGTTGGAACTGGTGGTGGTGGTGGACCTGGTGGTGTTGAACCTGGTGGTGGTGATGGTGGCATCATTTTCTTTCTTATTTCATGAAATTGTGGGGAGGGACCTAAATAGATTATAATAAGATATTATTAAACAAAATAAAAGGAGATAAATTTATAATTAACAATTAAAAACTCACATACCCGATGAAAAAATCTTGTGTTGCCCTTTAGCCCGTGGAGACAACTAGGTGCGAGTGTTTGTGGTGGTTTTGCATAAAACTGATAAAAAATACCAAAAAATGAAAAATAGATATAATTTCAACTAAACAAAAATGGTAATGAATCAACAAAAACTTGAAATAGTAAACTTACCCATCCTTGATGCGACATAACTAGATTCACCTTTGATGGCATTTGATTGCACAGGTTGACGAGAAGCAGGAGAAGAAGTCGGCTTCTACCGTTTATGAGGTCTCTATGGTTGAAAATCAATAATTATCCCTTAGAAATCACCATAGTCCTATTGCATGTGAATTTTAACACCAAAATCCTTATTTGCCCATGTGATGGCTGCCTTACTCTGTATTTAGATGAAAAAAGAGTTAAAACATAAATTAAAAACATCTTAAAATATAAAAATTACTATTGGTGAAAAATAGAATAATTACCTTCAATTATTCGACAGTCATAGCAATGCTTTGTAATTTAGTGTGCAAAATGGTTGGTGAACCAGTATCTTACAAATTATGAAAACTTTCATAATAAAGAGCTAAAATAATATTTACTAAAGCTACCGTGAGAGGTTTTTCTGACTGGCTAGTCTAAACGGTATAGAGTTCTGATTTGATTTGATCAAAAATATATGTACACCAGTCGAATCTCTCACAGTACTATATACAATGAATAATATAAGCCAACGACCAGAATGGAATCTCTGATCTTTCAAGAAGAATCATTATTGCTTGGAAAAATTCAAGAATTACCTTGAAATCATCATGTGAAATAGAGTTAGAGGTTAACCTCTCTTGGACTTCGTCACAGAGGCTGCAAAAAAAAAAATTAGGTGATAAAAAATTTTAAATTATAAAATTTAAGATAATCAAATGAAAAGAATTATACCTAAAAAAATTTCGAAGAGATGTCGAAATGCTCCACCAAGAAAGCCTTGTCATTCTTACTAAGAAGAAACTTCTGTGATACTGAAATGAGACCCTTCTGTGGAAGTCTAGTCAATATTTGGATATCAGAGGGTTTAATTGTAAAATATATTTTCCAATTTTGGTTTGATACAGTAATCGCCCCAAGATCATTGTCATACGCATCAATTATGTTGTGTAGAACTAATTTGTCTATTCTAAATTGGGGCATAGAAGCCAAAGCCCTAAAACTTGCATTCTGAACCTGTATACGGTTGATGCCACCTATCCTAGCTAAGTAGTCTTAAAAAGTGACACAAATTATATTTTTGAATGCTATTTTCTGTGTCGTCATGGTCATCATCGCTCTAGAAAGGTGTGGGGTAATGGTCTCGTAGGAAATGGGAGTGATAACATCTTTATTATGATCTCGTGCAGTGGAAAAAGTCTGTAAAAATAACTCTTGATACCTTTTTATAGACGAGATTGAGTGGGGTGGATATGTGGCAGTGCGTTATTGGATATGCATGTGGTATGGACACGTGGTAGGATGTTAGTGGACATTCATGTGGCGGTGTCAATTTGCATTACTATACCCAGGTATTTTGTAGCACCGCACCCGATCCATCTACATTAATGCATCTAGTCCATTTGCATTTTGTGCAATCAAACCGTTTGTATTTCTGCACCCAGTCCATTTACATTTTGTGCAATCAGACCATCTATATTTCTGCACCTGATCCATATACATTGCTACACCTGGCCTATGTATTAAAATTCACTCGGTCCATCTTCATTTTTGTACTTGGTCCATATTTAATGTTGCACCCGACCATCTGTAATATTTCACCTGGTCTATCTTCAATCCTTCACCCGATCTGGTTGCAGTTTTGCACCCAGGCCATCTTCAATATTGCACATGGTCCATCTATAATGTTGTGCTTGGTTTGTCTTCAATCCTCAACCAGTCTGGCTACATTTTTACACCCTAAGCCATCTACATTTTGCACTCGGTCTGAGAAAGGATTGTGTTTTACACCCAATTCGAGCTCGAATCTTGTTTTGCACCTGATATGATCTCGGATCTTGTTTTGCACCTGATATGAGCTTGAATCTTGTTTTGCACCTGATCCGAGCTTGGATCTTGTTTTGCACCCGATCCGAGCTCGGATCATGTTTTGCATTGGCCCGGTGAAACAAAAAAACATTCAACTCACCAAATTTTTATAATTTTTTTTAGAATATAAGGTAATTCGCCATTGCCTTCGACGTGAGGTTGGCTAGGATTCACCATGGTTTTTTTGCCAATTTTCTACAAGTACATTTCAGGTTTGACCCCTTATGCATAACCCTAGAAGGATCCATTTATATTCCCAATTTCCTTTAGAATGTTTAATGACCACAACTCTAATGGTTGTCTTGGCAATTTAACCCATATGGGTTGAATTGATCTTGTTTCCCTCCATGGATCAAAATGTGAAGTTCACCACCTGAAAGATATTGCAACTAGAATCTAAAACCAATTTTATTAAGTCTAAGTGTCATATCTTCTACCATTCTAAGTGTGAAGACCAACCATCCTCTAACCAAGAAATAAAGTCTTAAAATATATCCAAAAATAGGATCCCAAAAATTTTCAGTCCACTTTCCTACTATTTTTTCTAAGCAAAATCTTTTCTAAAACCTTCCAATAAGGATTTTGTCCTTCATTTCCAAGACCTAACTTAGAATAATATCTCCCCCCTAATACTATATTTATCCTTTCCTTCTTCAGCTTTACATATTTCTTCTTTTAGCATGGGGAATTTTCTTGGGTTTATTATTCTTGACTAAGCTGAGTATCCCCATCATTTCTTCTAAATATAGTCTTCAAACATGGGTTCTTGATGGTGATTCCTCATTAAGGTTCTCCTTAGTCCTTTGATTTCCTTGGTTGTTGTATAACTCTATTGATATTATCTCTAAGAATGCTAGTTCTCCATCCTTAGCTTGTAACTTTTTATCCTTGTTGTTCCTCCACATGTTCAACAACTCTTTATCTATAGGGAAAATCTCATTAATTTCCAAAATGTCTTCTATGAAATCTACTTGTTTCTTTCCTTACCTTTCCCCATAGTATTTTAAATCCTCTGTGTTTCTTGCATTTTCCATGTTTCATAAAAAAATATTCCATATTGTACTTTTGATTTTCAAAACTACGTTGCTTCTAGAAAATACAAATTTCAGTTCGATCCATTCCATTTATCCTCTATGCAGATGTAACATCAAAGCATATGGCCAATATTTAAAGACCAATAATACATCTAGCATATAAATCAAAATTTTTATGTTAGCATTACACACCAAAATCATTATCAACCTCAAAAATTCTTTTTACAAGCATAAACCATAAATATTCCTTTGATGGAATCGAACCTTGGATGATCTAGACTAAACAATTCTTAAATTATATAACATATTTGAATTAAATATGCTTAGAAATAGAATGTATTATTCCATTTGGTAGTGGAAGAGCATACATGAAGAAACCCTAAGCAACCATCATCTCCTCAGCAACTCTATTCAATTTGCCTACTCAAAATATTTTATCAAGATATTTGATTTCTTGCTATAGTATTTGAATTACTATTCTAGTGAATAATTTTGTTTTACATTTTGAGTTGCTACTACTGATGCCATTTTTATAAGTTTTTCCATTACAAGTGGTATCATAGCTTTGGATTTGGCTCCCTATGGCAAGAAAAAAATTGATAGAAAAATGTATGAGCTACTCTAGAACTTCATTTGGATAGATTTGAATTCTATTGTCTAGGTAAATTCTATCATTATTTTTTTCATTCCATTTTTTGACGTGATTTTCTTTTATAATATCATGAATTAGACATTGTTGTTTGAATTTCTCAATCTTGATAAAAAATATCAAGGACATTGAGACCCTTATAGAAGACCTATCTCAATTTGATCATCTTGTCAAGTCAATCAAAATAAGGTATATCTTCAATAATAATTTTTTTGAAGTGTTTGGTGGTATCTTCAAGGTTTCACTATTGGTTCCTAGTGTATGAATAAACTATGAATATATATTTGCTAGGTATAAGTCAACAAGTATTTATAATACTAAAATCCTCCCAAGAATTTGTACACGAGTAGAAATAAACAACCAATTAATTTAAACATGCACTTTAATATCCCATCTCACATTAATAAATTTGACCTAAGCAATCTTGTTGCTTTAGACACCATGAATACCCTATCCACTCTTTATGAAGGTCATTGTTCCCTTCCATTGAGCATTTCATTTTATCTTTATGATTTTATTTCTCTCGAGAATGTTCGATGAATCAAAGGATATGCAATATTAATCATTCACAATCCAAGATGAAAAGGTAGCTTGATCCAATCAAGGAAAGGTTAGAATAACTTGATTTAATCTAGGAGTAGTTGATTGTAACAACCCACCAAAACCAACCCAATATATATATATATATATATATATATATATATATATATATATATATATATATATATATATATATCACAAGTAGATTCACAAAGAGGTCCCAATTTTATTTTTAGTATTCTCAAGGCTTCACCACATTTGAGTTCAATGTCGCTATAAAAAACACTCAAGTGGATAGGAGTGGCCAACATCCCATATTTTTGGGGTTCACCTTACTAAACCTCACCATTTAGAAGGACATCAAAGTGGTCCCCCCACCTTTCCTATACCCTCATCGGTATAGGATAATTTGACCATAGCATAGGGATTATCCTTTAAGACCCATAACACTTAAAGGGGAACACCTATTCCCCAACCTATTCATAAGTCTATATATGAAGGTTATTCTAGTGTAAATCCTTGGTACTTAGTTACCATACATTCGTGGGCTAACTAAGGTCATTATCACTCACCTAGTCATGAGTATGGTTACCTAGAATTTAATATTTAAGGTGCCACCAAAACTACCTCATAATTGATCTCATTAACATCATAGTTATAGAACACCCAATCCTCACTGTTAAAGGTGTACCAATCATGAGTATTTGGCTATTGTATCATCGCAACTCCTATATTTGTGAGTACTTAGCTGTTGCATCCCCACAACTCCTTCCAAGAGTTACTACTACTTGGTTATTACATCACTGCAACTCCTTCTAGTAATGGGTTAACTCTTGTCTTAGTGTTCCTAACAAGGTCCTAGATCCATACCCAAGAACCCCACCAAATTTAATATTTGCATAAAATAAATAATCTAACATTCATCCATGGAAAGAATTAAAGTGCTATAACATAAATACCATTTGTAGCTATAACACAATGCTATATTCTTGGATTTTAAGTAAAAATTTAAACCCATAAGATATAAATGCCAACATAATACTAGCATTAAAGGAACATATCTCTACCTAGGTGTTGTAGGTGAGTTGGAGAGGAGAGGGCAATCCTCCAAGGGAGGTCCCAGGTTCGAATCTCCACCCTACCAAAAAGCTGAATTGGCTACCCAAAATCCAATTGATAATGTTTATGTGGGCAGGGATGGGTGTAACCCCTGGGTGAATTTGACGGTGTAAAACCCCCTGTTCGTGGTCTCTTAGACCAAGGCGGCCCCACAAAGGGTTTTTCGCTTAAAAAAAAAAGAAAAAGAAACATATCTCTAAAATAAATCATGATTGAATTAATCATAAAGAAACCATTAAACATTAAGCTAGCATAAAACATCTTATTTAAATGAGGCTAGTTGGCAAGCCTAAAAGAAATAGAACATAATGCTAACCTACAATATTTTACTTCATAATGAAAATCATCTTTAAAATGGATAATCTCTAACCCATTATTTCATTTTCTTGAAACCCAAAATATTCCATACATTTACATAGATATTTCCAATCCTTTTTGATCAAGAGTAAAATAGTCAAGTTTTACATAACATAATTTCCATTCACATAACATCTTTTCATTCCAAAGTATGCTAGAGCAAGCCCGCCCAAGTGGCCATTATGCCATCTCCTTTTCATGATTTTCATGATCCTCTTCATGAAAAGGTCTCCAATGGACTTTATAAAAACTTAGGGATCAAGAAAAATCTTTATGCAATGCAACTTATCATGATCTATGTATAAATGTAAACATCCATGCAACATACATTCCAAACAATTAAGGAGAGAATCCCATACTTCTCCCCATAATGGTTCCCTTACCTACTTAAGTCTCAGGCAACCATTATTTAACATAACCAAAGATCATCTTTTTCTTTAAAAAATAATCCCCTTAACCCATTATTATACCTCTAATAAAAAGGAAGACAAATCCCATGTCCCTTAACATCATAAAAGCACTAATATTTCATTTTGTATAAGAGCACCAACATTTTAGTACTATCAATTCTTATAGCTAATTAAAAAGAACGTTGTAAGAAAAAAGGATAACTTTTTCTTTTGAAATTAAAGTAAAGTTAACTCTATCCTTATTTACCAACTAAACATTTCTTTGACATCCCATAGGATTAAATAAAGAAATACGATAATCTTAAAAGTGCAAGCAAGGCGATAACAATAATTCCAATTCTAGGAAACTAAAGATTATAGTTTCATTTGCTAATATGGGAAAAATAACTAAATAAAGCAAAATATCTAATATTGCATTAATATTTTAGAAACCAAAATATCCAATTATAATATAGCATATCCAAGCATCCAAAAATCAAGCTCATAACCCATCAAACATAAAGGAAAAGGAGGAAGCAAAGATAAGTACTCGAAAAAACACGTTGTTGGAAGAGAACGCTGCACAACCCCCCTCCAAACAACAAGCTCACAAATAAAACCAATGCCCTAGAAAATAAACGTAAGAGACATACAAAAGGGATGCCATAAAATACCTCATAAGGCTCTCAAAATGATACCATAGTAAACAACAACATCCTAATCAACAACATCCAAAACATAGATGAAGGGAGAACCAAATCCCTGATGGTGCTAATATTTAGGGAAAAATTCCAATGTTTAAATAGTAGAAAGGCTTAAAACCAACCAAGCAGGGTTTAACCAAATCAAGCCCACACAACACAACTAAAAGAACCAAAGGATAACTTAACCAGGACAAGGAATGAAGGGAAAGAAAACACTGCACATGCTTGGATTATTAAACAAGAAGCTAGGCTAAATAAGCAAAGAAGAGCTTAAAAGAACTAAATTCAAATTCCCACGCTCAAATCCAACTAGAAGTTAGGCAAGGCATAAAACTTACTAAAAATAAGGTGCTCATGGCCTAAGAAAAAACACTACAACCGAGCCAAAGATCCACAACAAGCACAAAGAGAGGAACAATTCAAGAGCTAAAACAAAATAAACTACCTTAGCTTTCATGAACCTCCGCTCTGCAATTCACTGCCTTTCAAAATCCACCTTGGCTCCATCGATATCCCTTCTTTCCAACCCCCACACTACCCAAAATTCTGTAACATATAACCCAAATCCATCCTCTCCATGCATTCACGAAGGTACCCATGCACAACGATTCATTGTGCAGGAGGATAATATTCTCTACATTACCAAGATGGCCAAATCATACGAGTGACTTATTTCCTGGCTAATTTTTGCAAATATTTTAATTTTATACCCCTTTTAAAAATATAAATATTAATATATTTTTCCATTAAGGCTCTAAATAATTATTGTAGATTAAGGTTAATTAACCTTACTCTATTTGATTAGGAGCTTTTCATAATTATAAAGCAAAATACAAGTAATTGATCTAATATCCAATTAAACACCATCACCTCTTAGCCATTTTCTAGCCAAAGATAATTTAAATCAATTACTTACTAATTAATACCAAATGTAAGTATTTATTATTAAGATTGGTATTAATTGTTCAAGTATTAATTTCACTAACCCCATTAAACTTTATTGGTTTACAAGCAAAACAAGGTATTGTAAATCAGTAACACACTACATTATTTTTTCTTAAGTAGGTGGTTTTTTAAGATAACCAAAATGTTATCCCCTACCTACTAAGGAGGACTCCTTTGCCAAGGAAATCTCATAGCCCAAACAATGTGTTCAAACAAAAACTATATATGCAATGCATCTATATGAAGGATATAATTTTACACTTGAGTTGTCTATGAGCAAGTCATCCATCATTTTTTAAATTTCTCTCAACCCTGGTGGTTGTCCCATATCAATCCATTTGTGAGAGTACTTTATTCTGCAACCACAAAATCATCAAAAATACCATATTCTAAGGTAGTATATTCACAACATAAATTGCAACTACCCTCTCTTATTGATATCATAAAATGAGACTATGCATTAAATATCCACACATCAATACATAAATCAATGTCAAGAACAAGTCCTTACAAGGAGGGTTGTTACATTGACCTTGTTACTTGGGCAACATCCCTATGTCGAGAATTCACCAGACAATGAGTTTAAAATAGTTTTTGGGAAACAACATGAAAAGTAGAAAAATCTTAAAACTCAGTAAATCAATCCTCCTTCTATAGGAAATCTCTAGCATGATGACTCCCAAAACCTTTATCAACTTTTCTACAAGCATGATCTATGGTCATTCCAACATCTAGATCCAAATTTTTTCCTATAATCATCCTTTTGGTCACCGTTATTTTAGCTACCATATAGGATACACACCTTCCCACACTATCAAGGGAAACTCTCAAAGTATAGGTGAACTTAACTTAGAATACATTTCTAATCCTCATTACTCTATAGGAGGTGTTGTTTTTTACTTGAATGTCCTCATGATGTTCCTATTCCATGCATTGATATTCCAACCTTAAAGGGCATAAATCTACATATCTAGATATCCAATATGGATAGCCTCATGTGCTTAAACTACATTCCTAAGGATGATAATGCCACCGTAGATTGTTCTAAGATAGTAGCTAATTCTATCAATGAATTCTATGAGAACTCATGCACTATGATTGCCATGTCTTATGGCTAGTCAAGAAATTCATCCTCAAGTTTGATAAGGTATTCTATTTGTGATAAATCAAGGGTATGTGAAATAGAGGTGATGATTAAGACAAATCAAATATATAGATTAGAAATAATAGAAAAATAGAAAAGCAAAATCATACAAGCCATTAGGCTTGAACAAGTCATCCATAATTTTCTAAATTTCTCTCAACCCTGGCGATTGTCCCATATCAATCCATCAATGAGAGTACTTTGTTCTGCAACCACAAAATCATCAAAAATACCATATTCTAAGGTAGTATATTCACAACATAAATTGTAACTACCCTCTCTTATTGATATCATAAAATGAGACTATGCATTAAATATCCACACATCAATACATAAATCAATGTCAAGAAAAAGTCCTTCCAAGGAGGGTTGTTACATTGACCCTATTACTTGGGCAACATCCCTATGTCGAGCATTCACCAGAAAATGAGTTTAAAATAGTTTTTGGGAAAAAACTTGAAAAGTAGAAAGATCTAAAAACTCAGTAACTCAATCCTCCTTCTATAGGAAATCTCTAGCATGATGAATCCCAAAACCTTTATCAACTTTTCTACAAGCATGATCTATGGTCATTCCAACATCTAGATCCAAAATTTTTCCTAGAATCATCCTTTTGGTCACCATTATTTTAGCTACTATATAGGATACACACCTTCCCACACTATCAAGGGGAATTTCCTCATGATGTTCCTACTCCATGAATTGATATTCCAACCTTAAAGGGCATGAATCTACATATCTAGATATCCAATATGGATAGCCTCATGTGCTTAAATGACATTCCTAAGGATGATAATGCCATCGTAGACTATTCTAAGATAGTAGCTAATTCTATCAATGAATTCTATGAGAACTCATGCACTATGATTGTCATGTCTTATGGCTAGTGTTCAAGAAATTCATCCTCAAGTTTGATAAGGTATTCTCTTTGTGATAAATCAAGGGTATGTGAAATATAGGTGATGATTAAGATAAATCAAATACATAGATTAGAAATAATAGAAAAATAGAAAACCAAAATCATACAAGCCATTAGGCTTGAAAATATCTAAAATATCTAAAATTGCATCACTTATATTTAGCTTTAAACATCGAATCTAAATTTTTTAATACTACACAACAACACTCTTTCTTCAATAAAACTCTTTTTAATTGATTACATCCAACTAAATCTATAATTGAATCCTTAACTGAGTCCTTATTACAATAGGTACCTCACATCCAACATATAGACATCCTACATGCTAATTATAACATGACTCTTCTATATCTGGTTTCCTTACTTTTTTATTTTTATCTTCCATTACTATTTTTATAATTCTATTTTTAGCACACCCATTTATAGATATGGGTATCATACATTGAGTTTATATTATGCAATTCATATGCATGCACTCCAAAAATATGACTAGACTCAACTAAAGCTATTCCTATAATAAGATAACTTGATTCATATGTTATCCTAACTTTTACGTGTTCTAAAAATAAGAGCTATTGCTACACACTCTACCTCTATAAGATACAAAGCAACTATGGTTTGATTATTAGAACTCCAAGAAATAAACCCACTACCAAAAGAGATAAAATACCCTAATGTAGACTTTTTATCATTTGTTGATCCTACCCAAAAAGAATATATGAAGCCAATCAATATTGTATTCTTTATAGATCGATAATGTATACCATGCTCCTTAGTTCCCTTCACATACCTAAGAATACTCTTCATTTCTTAAAGATATATTTCTATTGGATCACTCATGAATATGGATACCAATGCGACCACAAAAGTAATATCTAGTATAGTAGTAGTAAGATACATCAAATATCGATCATACTCCTATATTTATTTTGATCAAACTTAGGATTTCCATCATACTTCACCAAATTCACAACACAATCTAGTGGAGTATCCACAGACTTACAATTTTATAGTCTAAATATTTTCTACATGTCTTGGAATACTTGGATTTGCTAATGAAAATCTCACTACGTGATTGGTGACCCTCCATTCCAAAAACTTAATACATCAAACCAAAATATCTCATCTCAAACCTAGACTTCATGACTTCCTTGAAGCCCTTCATTATGTCTCTTGAACTACCTATGTAAATCAAGTCATCAACATACAAGAAAACATAAAGAACATCATTACCTAAATATTTTATATAAAGAGTGGGCTCATTTTTGCTTCTCATGAAGCCTCTCTCCAAGAACCATGTATATATCCTATAGAGCTAAGTAGGGGATTTATTGAGTCCATATAGGGCCTTCTTGAGCTTGTAGACCCAATCCTCATTGTATTTCTTTGTAAATCCTTGTGGCTAATCCACATAGACTTCCTCATTAATAAAACCATTTAGAAATACACTTCACATCTAGTTTATGTACTTTCTATACCTTTTGTGCTTATATAGAGAACAAAAACCTTATGATGACATGCCTTATAATAGGATCAAAAGTTTCCTCGTAATCCACACCATACTTTGTACAAAATACTTTTCATCACTATTAAATTTGGTCTTGTAGACCCACTTGGTACTAATGTCATATTTTTCACGTGGAAACTAAACTAACTACCAAGTATCATTATTTTCAATGGACCCCATCACCTTTTCCTTTGCCTCAACCCAAACCTTAGTTTTAGTTACCTCTTCATAGTTTCTATGTTCACTAGCTAAACAAGCTAATACATAAAACGTTAATTCTTCACCAATATCATTATCAAGATTACCTATTTTATTTTTTATTGCTTTCTACTTGTTATTATCCTCTCAAAGTTTTGGTCCAGTATTTATGATGGTGTATTTGGGATTAACAAACATTTGTGTTTTATTGCTTGAGTTTTTTGAGATGGTGTGGATGGTATTGTAGTTCTAGTAGATGGTGTATATGATACCTCCATGGGTGCTGGTTGAGAATCATAGTATTATTCTTCTCCTCATATCCACTTCAATATTTCCCCCCTTCACTTACAACCTCTTCTCTCTTTTTGTTATGGTATTCATAAACACCACTCTCAACAAAAATGCAATCCCTAGAAATAATAGATTTGTTTGACTATAGGTTGTAAAACTTGTATGCTTTTCTCTCTTCACTATAACCAGTAAATATGCAAGGCACACTTTTAGGGTCAATATTTTCCTCTTCTCATCACTAACATGCACATAAGATAAATAACCAAAAATATTCAAGTGAGCCACACTAGGTTTCTTACCATACCACACTTCATAAGGAGTCTTGTTCTTCATTGTAATAGTGGGAATTCTATTGAGTATATACACTATTGTATTAATTTCTTCAGCCCAAAATTTCTTCTCTAACCATTTAGTTTTGTGCATACTCTTGGATGATTCTATAATTTTCATACTATTCCTTTCTACCACTCCATTCTATTGGGCATTATAAAGTGTTGTATGCTATATTTTTATACCATTTAATAAACAAAAGTAATAGAAATTTTTGGAGCAAAACTTCCCTTCCCTATCCATTCTTAAAATTTTGATGGTTTTCCCACTTTCATTTTCAGCCATTGCTTTAAATATTTTAAAATTTGAAAAGGCCTCGTATTTACTCTTTAAAAAGAAAACCCACATAAATCTAGTTGTATCATCAATAAAGGAAATGAAGTACAAGTTCATACCAATACTTGCACATGATATAGGACCACATAAATCAGAGTAAACCAGCTACAATGGATTCTTTTCTCTCCATCTACTTGAAGTAAACTTATCCCTTTGTTGCTTTTCAAGTGCACCCCTTTGCACACTTCATTGATCCTTGCATGAACCTTTGGAAGACCATGCACCATGCCTTTCTTGTATAAAACATGTAGGTTACCAAAGTTGAGGTGTCCAAACCTCTCATGCCACAACCAATTTGAGTTTTCAATGGTTGTATAACGCACTCTTCCTAAAGTATCTAATATCAAAGAAAATATCCTATTTCAATTCATTGAAGATATCCCAACCAAATTCTCTCCCTACTTTCTATCATAAATCAAGCACTCCATGTTATCAAAAATAAGTTTGAAGACCTTTTCCAAGAGTTGACCTATGGTCATGAAATTATACCTCATATTAGAAGCAATAAAGACATCTAAATATCTCCTTTTTTTATCTTGTTTCTCACCAAGACAATATGAGATACTACACACTCAAATTGGATCAATCTTTGAATCCAAGTTTAGGATCTTAGGTTCTCAAGGAGGAAATAAGTTGTATTAATAGCAAACAAGAGGAGATGGTTCAAATAAAAAAGAAAACAAGAATACAATATCTAAGGGGAAATTCAATTGAACATGAAAAATATTTACTTCAATTACTATAAAAAGATAGGACATATGTAAGATTGTAGGATCTTAGCAATAATGAATCAAGGGAATCAAGGAGGTGATTAGAAAAAATATTTTCAAGTAGATCATGAAGGTGAGAGTTCAAATTATTCTCTTTTATAAAATGTTGTTTCTTACTCTAGAAAATATTTATGGTATCTGGACTTTGGTTGCTCCAACCATATGGTAAATTGTAGGGAGACTTTTGTAAAACTTGATGAGGGTTTCAAAAGCCAATTTCAGTTGAGATATGGTAAGTTGTTTAAGGTTAATGGAAAAGAGAATTTTCCCCATAACACAAGATAAAAAAAGGAGATATTTATGATGTCTTTATTGCTTCTAATATGAGGTATAATTTCATGACCATAGGTCAACTCTTGGAAAAGGGCTTCAAACTTATTTTTGATAACATGGAGTGCTTGATTTATGATAGAAAGTAGGTTTAGGGGTGGGAAAGTCCTATCTGCTGCATTAATGCTACCCTGAGGCAGTGTTAGTTCACCTTTTTAAACTTAATGCAAAGAAACAACCTTGGTAGGTTTAGGGGTGGGAAAGTCCTGTCTGCTGCATTAATGCTACCCTGAGGCGGTGTTAGTTCACCTTTTTAATGTCTACCGCTCATACGGTTGGCTCAATTTATTATGAGATTGTTAGAGAGCTCAATGGCACCAAGAAAGTATCCACACAAGCTTATTTTAAAAGTGTATCACGAGGTTAAGGCTCTATCCTTGAAGTTGTTATTCCTTTGCATGAATATTATACGGCTTGTGAATGGTTTGAAAGTCATACCTTGGTTGGTTATTTTTTGGATCTTATCCCATATGATATCATTATTCATTCTTGGGTCCAACAAGTTTGGGGCCCATATGGAGTGAAAGTGGAGAATGTACAAAACCTTATGAAAGGGTATTTCCTTTTTTGCTTTTCAGACCCAGCTCAAGCACAGAAGGTTCTATCTAGGGGACCATGGACTGTTCGTAATTCTATGTTGATTCTACAACCCTACTCTAGGGATTTCTAAGTCAGTGACCAAGCTACACTAGAAGTCTTAGTGGGTTGAATTCCTCGATCTTCCTGTTCCCCTTTGGATTTTTTTGTATAATTTAGCTGCCCCCTTAGGTAAGTTTGTTTATCTTGATCCAGAAAAATTCTTCTTTGCTCGACCCACTAGAAGGATATGTATCAAAGTTGACCTTACCAAGTATTTGTAGGAGTTTATTGATATCAAGATCGGGGACCAATCCTTTAGAAAAAGAGTTGTCTATATCAATTTGCCCAATATCTATTATCGATGTCAATTTGCAGCTCACAAAATTTGGGAGTCTCCTTTGATGGAGTGGAAATATAAGGTAAATCCCTCACCTACTCCCGCGACTCTAGCTAATGGCTCGTGGGAAAACACTAAAGAATGGACTACTATTTCTAGCAAGAAAGCCCATGGAGCTAAGCAGTAGGAAGCTTTAATTTCTGCTATGCAACTTATCCCTACTCCTTCTCAGGACATGTAAGATTCTACTAAATATTTTTAGACTCCTATTGATACAACCCCTCTAGTTGTTATAATGAAACCCCCAGTCTTGTCGGTGTCTTAATCTCTTTGGTTGGGCCCTTGTTTTGCCTCAGTGGTGGTAGCTCTAGATAATTATTCGATGGAGGAGGATTGGGCCTTTAATGTTCACCGCTCTTGTAGCCCTATTCAGAATGACAAACATCGAAAGCTAATCAGTGATGCTTTCCTAATGACCTCCAACTCCTATGGCTCACTTGAAGGTTTGGGTGATGTAAAGGATGTCATGGATATCATGCATCCTAAAAAATCCCAATGATTTTATTCTCATGGAATGTCCGAGGATTGACAGACCCGATCAAAAAATATTTGGTCCAAAATAAGATGTCAAGTGTTTCTCGAGTGCATAAAAGCCTTGATTTTTTATGTCTGCAAGAATTTAAGATTTTTTATTTGAATATATGGCGTGCATGTGATTTTTTGTGACCACAAAGTGCCTCTTTTGCCATAAAGAATTCCTCAGGAAAAGGAGGAGTTGTCACTATCCTTGTGCCTCGATTACAAAAGAATGTTGTGGCCTGGGGTGTTGACCCATACAATAAAGTTGTCTGTATTTTGCTCAAGATATGTGGAAAACCATTTGGTGTGGTTAATGTGTATACCTCGAACATAACTTTTGATTGATGTGATCTGTGGAGATGGCTTGCCATGAATCTACCATTTGCCACTTGGGTGCTTTGTGGATATTTTAATATGATGGAGAAAGATTTCGACAAGGTCAATCATGCTCCGATGCAATGGTGCTTAGGTGAAAGGGAAGCTTGGTTTTTATGAAAAACAAGCTTCATATTTATGACCCTAATTCTCGCTTCTCACCTTCTAACTCCCCTCAGTCTCTTTGGTACACCTAGTCCAATTTCTAGGATGCTTTTACTAGGGTTTTGGAAATATTGGACAGAGCCATGTTTTTCGAGTATGACAACTTTTAGTTCTACCATATTTTACCTTCTTTGTTGTATGTTCTAACTTTCCTTGGTACTACACTGTCTAATCATTCTCCTATTTTATTCTTAGTGGCAAAAAAAATTTCAACCCAGAGTGCATTCTTCGTAGTTTTACCTGCATGTTTCTTTTGTGCATAACTTTAGAATGAAAGCTCATTTATGTCACATTTAGAATTTAATTCCTAGACCTGATGGTATTTCTGGAAGAATTGAGTGGTGGAATGTTGCCATTCAATGAACCACTAAGGTGCTATAGACTTTGGGTGTTGAAGTTGTAAAGCAGCAGAAACAAGCTAAGTTTACCTTATAGAGTGAGCTATTCAAAACCTATCTCAGGCTTAAAGCCTCTCCTTTCAACTTTCTTTTTTAGTTCCAAGTTTCTTCCATTCGACATGAGCTAAAAAAAGTTGATTTATATGAAGCCAAGAGTGCTCAATTACGTGCTCGAATGCATTGGCTCAAAGTGGGGGATAGAGTGACCAAAGATATTTTTCAATGACTTAGACATCCTACCCAGTATTCTCAGTTTTAGGCCATTCAAGTTGATGGGCAGAGATTCATAGACCTTCTAGACATTGTCAAAGCCTTTATTTCACAATATCAAGGTGTTTTTTCTTCTCAACCCCTTGATGATTCTAGAAGGCAAGCTCTTGCTGATTGTACTGTTGTCATCCCCAACAAGCTTTCTCCTCAGTAAATGATATTCTGTGACACTCATATTTCCTTGGAAGATCTAAAAAATGCCTTATCACTCATGGTTAATGATAAGGCACTTGGTATTGATAGCTTCCCATGTGAATTCTATAAATAATTTTGGGATATGCTTGGTTCTGATCTCCACAAAGTGTATCTTGAAGCCCTGCAATGTGGTTCACTAGGTTCCATTATTAACAAAGGCAATGTTAAATTTATTCCTAAGTCTGGAGATCTTGAGATCATCACTTATTCGAGGTCAATCACCCTAATTAATATGAGCTCTAAGATTATTTCCAAATCCCTTGCACTTAAGCTTAAATCTCTCCTGCCTTTGATTGTCAGACCTAAACAAACTGGCTTTGTTCAAGGAAGATACATTCTTGATAATATTCTTGTTGTCTGGGAAGGTATGGAGTGGGCAAGAAATTCTGAACAAGATGCTTTATTCATTAAGATTGACTTTTAGAAAGCATATGATAATATGGAGTGGTACTTCATCACTGTCATGCTTCAGGATTTGGGCTTTGGGCCAGTGTTTATGAGCACTATTATTATGTTATTTCAATATGCTTCGACTGTTCTTACTTTGAATAATAGTCACGCTCAGTCAATTTCTCTTGGTTGTTTTGTAAGACAGGGGTGCCCTCTTACTCCATCTCTTTTCATTCTTATTGTAGAGGCTTTTGGCTATTTGTTGGTACTTAAGGTGGATCAAGGATTAATTAGGGGTATTGCTCTCCCCAATTCTTATCGTCAGATGGTCAATGGTTATTTTTCTGATGATTATTTTTTAACACTTGGAGAAGATGAGCAATCTCAATCCCAAATGCCATGTTTATTGCATCATTTCCAATGGACTTGGATTTAGCCAGGTGAGGTGTTTAAATTTCTTGGAATTCCTTTTGTGTTTCATGGTTCCTCTACTCAATTGTGGTAGTATGTTATTGAGAAAGTGGACAAGAAGCTTTCTTACTGGACTAGTAAGAAACTTTATTTCGTAGGAAAATTTTAGATTTGTTCTAAGGTTTTAGCCACTACACATGCCTATTATTTGTCTTGTTGGGTTCCATCCAAATATTGTTATAAAAAGCTGGATAAGCTTCTAAGAGATTGCTTGTGGTCCAAATACGCTTTTAAATGAGGTTTTCATCAGGTAGCATGGGAAGTTTGTTGTTTTCTCAAAGACTGTGGAGGCATGAATTTGTTTGATTTTCACCATTAAGGTTTTGCCCTTTGTGCTAAATGGATCACCCAATATTTAATTGGGGATGAATCTTGGAAAGTGTTGGTCAGAAATTGCATTTCTTCTACTTTGCTTCAGGGAAAGACAATTTGGAAAGGGGTGGGATTGCAATTCATTCTTACTGCCCCTGTTCCTATTAAAGTTAAAGATTATTTTGTCATTCAAAGTATTTGGAAAGCCTGGGTGGCCTTCAAACCCTGGCTCAATTGGAAAGGGAGTTTCTGCAAAGTAGGTACCTCTTTGCCTTCCATGAATATTTGGTGGTCTCCGATTATCACTTGGCAGGGCTCTCCCTTAGCTCTGGTGCAGTGGGTCAGAACACAAAGGTTCTATAAGCATGGTATTGCTTCCATTTTTTATTTCTTCTCCCAACATACCTAGAGTTGGATACTTTGGGAAAGTTTTTATCAAATTTATAATTTAAATTTTGGTGATAGAGATACTTATGAGGTGGTTATTGATAGTATTCCATTTTCTATTTAGTGCAAACTACATAATAATTTTCAAAAAACCTGGTGGTCAGATTGGTGTTGACCTAGGGAGCTTCATGTTTTGTAATATAAAGCTCATCTAGGTTACAAATGGCTCACCCCACAAGTTCCAATGATTGATAAGCTCACTATGATATGGGACTTAGTCTCTCTTCCCTCCCAATGGAATAAGAGGTTTCGGATTGCTTGGGCTACTTATATTGAACCTAAACAAAGTTTTTTTTGCTTGGAGCCTCTTGCACTAGGGGTTGCTTGTTGGAAATAGGCTCAAGCATCTGGGTGTTCATAATCCCATTTGCCCAATTTGTAGATAGACAAAAGATTTACTGCATATTTTTTGGTTTTGTGATCAGGCTCAATCGGCTTGGCAGCGACTTCTTGAAAATTTTAGATCTTTTATGTAAGAGGATTTTACCTGGGTGCATGCTATTTTGAATGACCCTATTGCTTTTTCCTTCAACTTGGGTGTTTTTTGGAATATTTTTAGAATTGGTACCCTATTTTATCTTTGGAAGTCCTGGAATAGAGCTATTTTTTCTCAGCAAGATGTCGGGTGTGTCTTCTCTATTGCTGATAAATATGCTATATTATTTGATTTCTGGTTATAGATTAAAGTACAAGTTGAAAAGTACATGTGGATTTGCAGTACTTATGTACCCTCATGCAGCATTGGAGGAATGTGCCATGCGCTATGAGTTGACATATTTGACACTATTTTGGTAATTATTATCTGGCTTTTTGTGGACTGTTTCTGATACTCTTATGTACTCCTAACCATGGTGGTTAGTGTGTTGGTTTATGGGGTGTGCTAATCCCACCCGCCATTTTTTGTATGATTAGACATTATTTTATTAATATAATGGCTTTTCATCCAAAAAAATTCAATTTTATATCGAGATGAACAAGCATTCAAATTAAATAAAAATCCTAATTTTAAATATTATAAAGTTCAAACTTTATAATTGGGGTTTATATTTAATGACTTTTTTGGAACTTATGTAAAATTTAATTTTATGTAAAGTTTCATTGAAACCCTATTTCATAATTATAAAGGTTCAAAACCTTATAATTAGGGTTTAAAATTTTTATGTTTGTTCACCATTCGGATATTCAAATTCCAATTTTATATCGGGATGAACAAGCATTCAAATTAAATAAAAACCTTAATTTTTAATATTATAAAGTTCAAAATTTATAATTAGGGTTTTATATTTAATGGCTTTGTTGGAATTTACGTAAACTTTAATTTTACGTAAATTTTTATTGATGAAGTAAATTTTGATTTTAATTAAAATGCTTAATGAAATTTATGTTAATATAAAGTTTTGAAGCATTTTTAATTAAAATTTTGTTTTGAAGTTTTAAAATAAATTTGCATAGTTTAAAAATTAAATTCAAGGTAAATTTATTTATTCTAGAAAAGTGAATTTTATTGGAGAGTGTATCAAAAATGATTTCAAATCAAGACACCTGAAATCCAGGCCCCTTGTTAACAAGTTATGTGCATTCAAGAGTTATTTTTAGCATTATTTCATATCTAGATGTTCCACACTTTTATGACACATTATAACAAAGAACCTTGGAAGAATCAATTATTCTTTTGCAAGAGAGGATTTTAATATTAAAATCCTAATTGTGAGTGTGATTTCGCAACTAGGTGAAATTACCCCTCAACAATTTCTAGTTAAGGAAAACCTAAAACAAATATTTTATGAATAAAATTTCTCCTCCCCCAAAGAATGCATACAACCTACTTTGTTATCAAATGTGAGAACTAAAGGGGATGTGAAAGGGAGGTGAGGATAAAGATAATTCAAAGATAAAAATTAGAAAAAAATCCAAAATCATACAAGTTATTAGGATTGAAAACCTTTGAAATCTATTTTATTCATGGAAGAAAAAATTAAATAACATATGTTCAAATAAAAATATCACTCTTATCTTTTGAGTATTACACAACACTCTTTCTTTAATACAACTCTATTCAATTGATTAAATCCAACTAAATCCTCAACAGAGTCCTTATTATAATAGACGCCTCACACATAATATAAAGACATCTTACATGCCAATAATAACATGTATAGGTCACATTGTAAATGTTAGTATTCAAATAGATCCCTATACATTAAAAAACCATCTTTATTGTTAGAGTGCATTAAATCATTTGGATCATGTAAATGTACCATATTTGGTACATATCTAGAGTAGGAGTTTTGTCAGAAATAGAGTCTACTACATCATTTGGATCATGTAAATGTACCTTTACCTTGGTACATACTTAGGACATTAGATTACTTTAGGAGGAAGTTATCTAGTTAATTCATACACTGTAAAAATTGCACAAGTGTCAAAGTGCAAGTTGTATATGTACAAGCTATTCCTTGCACATCTAGGTGGAGTGTTGGCCAAGGAACCTATTTCCTATATAAAGGGCCATAGTTAGATAAGTACATAGAAGCATAGGAGAGCATACAACAACATATAGAAGAGTTAGAGTGGTGTGATATACTATGGTGGAGTCTGATATGCTCAATGTCCATTCTTGAGCAGTAGCTCTATTCATAGAGTGTTCATTTCCTCCAAAGCTATTTTGTACACATCTTCATCATTTATATATATTATTTTTAGTCATCTCTAGATTTACTTTATGTCATTTAATTATGCATCTTGTGTTTGTTATCTCCCATTACATACTGCATAAAAAGCTAACAAGTTTACTTTAGAATAAAGTTAGTTAGTTGATTCAAGTATTATAATAAATGCACAAGTGTCAATTTGCAAGTTGTAAATGTGCATGTAGTCCACATGTACATGAGTCCTAGGTAGAGTAAAGGCCATAAAATCCATATTTCTTTATAAAGGCCTCATAGGTATAGTAGAGATAGAGTGTGATATAGTAAATATTTAGTGTGTAGTAGATATAGTGTGTGTAGTGTGGTACAATGTAGTTCTTTCATATACTTGAAGAACACAAGCTTATACTGAGAGGGGGGTGAACAATATAAGACCGATTTTACTTTTATTTCCCAATAAATATTATGCAATGTATAGTTTGCAATATCAACAACAATAATCACAACAATGCACAAATCACCACACACAATAGAGACACCAATTTTATGTGGTTCACCCAATGTGGGCTACTCCACAGAGAAAATGTTTCACTAAAATTTCCTCAATCAATCTCTTAGGAATCCTTTACCTATTACAATTTTTATGGTTCTCTTTCCAAAGGAGACACCAATCTCCTAATCAAGTTCATGGATCTCTATCCATAAGAGAACTCCTTTCTCCTCTTGCTTTGGCTGGTAATCTTCTAGAAGAACTGTTGTTCCCACTGCTCTGGCTAATGGATCTCTATCCACTGAAGACACTTGTTCTCACTACCATGGCTTATGGATATCTATCCATTGGATACTATCATCCTATATACTCTATCACCTTCAAAGCTCTATCTCAAATTTGCACTAAACACAGTCCTTCGGTCTAGCACAAATTTGTCCTCAATATCCATCTCTATTCTAGCACAAAATTATCATCAAATTTGCACCAAACCCTATCCTCAATCTCTGTCCTCTGATCTACACTAAACATAGTCCTTCGATCTAGCACAAATATGTCCTCAATATCTATCCTCAAGCCTTAACACAAAGTTTGACTCAATCTCAAATTAACTCTATTATATCTGCCCCAAACCTTAACTCAAGGTTTGAAAAATTCAATTAATCAACTTTGCTCTCAAGCCTTCTCAAATACTTATCTCAAATTTTCCTTGTAATCTTCCACAAAATCTCACACTAATCTGTCCACAAGTTCTCTCTAGAACTTGCCTAATCTGCTCTCAAGTCTTCACTAAGACTTACCTCAAATCTACTCAATAAGTCCACACTATAACTTGTCTAATATCATAGAAACATAAGGAGAATTATTAGAGACTCAATATGCTTCAAATTCATCACAATTATCACTCACTTTCACTCCTCCTTTTAGAAACATATAGAGAATTGTTAGAGACTCAATATGATTCACACTTACAATGCTCAATTACTTTCAATAATTCTTTTGGAAACATATAGAGAATTGTTAGAGACTCAATATGCTTCACATCACAAACTCTCAATCATTTTCAATCTTTATTTTATTACAAAAACATATAGAGAAATTTTAGAGACTCAATATGTTTCACACTTATCAACACTCAACCTCTTTCTTAAATGAATTCAGAATATAGAATAATTTATTTCATAGAACTTGAACTATCACTTCACACGTCCACTTGACTAGGCTCAACCAAATATACTTAAACAATCACTCAATGAAATAATCCTTGCTTACAAACCCTAGTCCAAGCATATGAAAACTCACTCAAATGTTTTCAACAATGCTCATCAACCAATCTCACATAACAATGATACTCATGATCTTTACAAACCCTAGTTCAAGTTCTTCACTCAATCAATCACTTCAACAACAATGCTTATAAAACAATCTTCACATAACAATGATACTCATGATATTTGCAAAACCTAGTTCAAGTTCTTCACTCAATCAATCACTTCAACAACAATGCTTATAAAATAAGGTTTTATCAACAAATCTCAATTTTAGATTTCCTTGAAGCATTAATTCAAAACACACTCAACAATCCTTACCAGACAATCCTTTTCACTCTAACTTTGCATTCACAACTTTCAACAACCACTCACTAGGAAGAATATGCCCATACCTTTATTTGATGTAGAAGTGAACTTGGAAAATCTATCTCAATCACGATTTTCTCTTTTGCCAATCTCAATAGTTAGATGATAAAATATCACACTAACTTTCTCACAAAATAATTCTCAATTACAAAAATAATCAAACTTAATTACATCTTATTTCTCCTTCTTAAAATAATATCCAACACCACAAATCTCCAATCAAAACACTTCTTCCAAAACTCTAACTCATCAAAATAACCTCTTAACAATTTAATTTCATCATAACCCTTTTCAGAAATATATCTAAAAAATAATCCAAACTCTACTTATGACTCCCTACTTAATATTGCATTAATTAAATGAATCACTTGATAGAATAATGCAATAAATCAATTTCCAAATTTTCTAAGGTAAAAAAAATTTACCCTAGCCAAAATAACCTTTCAACACTTAGGTTAATATCATAACTTAACATCCACCTTATTCCTCCTAAGACCTTAGCAATATGCAAATATAATTTCTAACTTTCACCTTATTCCTCCTAAGACCTTAGCACATGCAAATTAAAATATTTTCAAAAACTTTATTACCCTTTTTGCAATCCGCGGGGCTCAAACTTGCACCAGTCTCTCCACAACACCTTGGTCGTAGCTTCCATGCCATGTGAGCCACATGCTCCTTTGATGCCTTAAAGCACAATATGCGCTTTGACCTCCTCACGACCCTCAAGAGCCTTTGGCTCTTCCTTCGATGCGATGATCGCTACCACAATTTGCAATTTAGAGGCACTTGATTAAATTTTGCACGAGCTTATCAAAATATTATGGATGCACTTTTTGATCGAATGTCAAAATTTGGTTTGGCTAAGGTATAAATATCTTATGAGTTCTTTGTAATGCACGTCGACGGAGGAAATTTGTTGGGGAGTCGACACTAAAATTTACCTTCAAATAATATTTATTAATAATCATTTAAATTCAAAAGAATTTAAATATTATAAATTAAATATTTAAATCTCCTTTGGGATTTTTAAAGTAAAATCCTTCTTAGGTTTTAAAAAACTTTTTGATTTTTATTTATAATTATTTAAATTCAAAAGAATTTAAATATTATAAATTAATTATTTAAATTTTCTTTGGGCCTATTAAAATAAAAGCCTCATTAGGTTTTAGAAAACCTTTTATTTTGTGCTTCACATAATATTTAAAAATAAACATTATGAAGCTCTTTTGCCATCAACCTTTTGCATTACTCAATTTATCCTTTTGACATCAATGATGGTTCATCATTGACATCAATGACAACTTCTACTCAAAATATCCAACAATCTCCCCTTTTGTCATTGATGGCAACCCAAATTATTTTTACCAAAACTTGAAATTTTTCCTGTTTTGCTCCCCCTAGGAAATTGCTCCCCCTGACTCAATGCTTTCTCCTTAAAACAAATCTCTCCCCCTTACTCAAACTACCCCCCTTTGACATCAATGGCAAAGGGTCATCTTTGGGGCTCGGGGCTAATAATGAGTCTCTTAGCTTAGCCCCTCCCACATCTCCTCTTGCGGTGGTTAATTCTGGGGTGGGAGTATTTCTACTCCTAACAAGAACTATTCTTTATCTTTGTCCTTTTTCATTCTCATATGATACTACTGATTCCTTTGACTGTTCCTGTTCATGTCCATATTCCTGTTCCTGATAATGCTTAATTCTAGAATGTCTGCTCTACACCACTTTGTTGTATGTCCATCATTATTTGAATTATAACACTTAATGTTATTATTCCTTTGAGGTGCTAATATCTTGGGATTTCTCCTGGTGAAGCCATGTCTGTTCCTGTAATGAACCTTGTAACTCATTACCTTGTGATCAAACTAATTACATGAGTAGCAATATCCATGGAAAATTTGCTTGCTTCTAAAGTTCCCATATTCCTTTCTTTCATGTGTCTTGCATTCTTAAGCCTTGTGCCCAAATCTATGACATGAGAAACATCTTCCATTGAAGTTTCCTTGTCTTGACCTCATTGGTCTCTTAGTCTCTCTTAACCTATTCTGATTGTTGTTCCATTCATTTCTTCTTTGTGCATTGTTGCTTTCCTTGTTGAAATTTCTGTTGTTCAACTCATCCTCAGAAGCCTCACTTTCTCTTACACTGTCTTCTTCTAAAGTTTCTTATTCTTCAGAACTTGAGGTTGACTCTTCTTCTTGTTTCTTTTGAGCCTGTTCAAAATCAAGACCTATTTTATTTGTTGACCTTGTTTGTACCTTGATCATCTTATCCAAATTATTTGAACTCTTTCCAAACTTGTGTAGCTTATCCTTGGAATTTTCTAACTCTTCCCTTAGTAGAGCTACTTCTTGTTCTAACTTTTCATAATCTAAGAACTTTGATTCTAGCTTATCCTTGAACTTCTTTGTCTTAGCCATTGACTTGTTTAGATCCTCTATAAGCTTTCCTCTTTCTTCATCACATTATTGAAACTAAATATCAAGTTGGGAGTTTTGTTTTCTCACCTTATTTAAAGTTAGAGCATAAATAAGTTCTCCCTCAAGATCAACTCCTCCTTTTTTTGATTCTTCCTCTATTTGTTTACCTTTATCAACATCTTCATTTTATTTTGAATTGTCTTCTATAGGATCATATTCTTCTTCTTCTAGTTCCATTAGAATATTCTCTTCTAGTCATTCAAGTGCATCCTCATATTCATCATCACTAAAATTGAAACAATTCCTTGTACAACTATCTTCAAGATGTCCAAAATTACCACATCTAAAATACTTGAGAATTATTGGTGACCTTTTCTTGACTTCTTTTTCTTCAATCATAAATAGGACTTCATCTTTATCATTATCTAAAAAACTATTATCACTATAACTTGAGTACTTACTTGCCTTATATGCATAGTAGCTCCTCTTTTGTATTTGAAAGAACTTCTTTCCTTGTCTACCTTGTCCATCCTTACCTTTTTTTGGTACCTGTATTTTTTTGATTCTCTGTTCCTGTGATCCTGTTTTTCTTCATCATCATTATTTTTAGCTTCTTGAAAATCAGTCACATAGTGACCATACTTTCCACAATTGAAACATCTAACAAATTTTGCATCTTTAAATCTTCTTGAATTCTTATTCCTTTTGCCATAATTAGCTTCTTCATCACTGGATGACTCATTGCTCGATTATGATTTCTTACCCTTTATCTTCTTAATTGCTTTGAAGGTTACTTCCTTTCGAACCTCTTTTGTTCTTAACTCAAAGGTTGTGAGAAAACCAAGTAACATATCTCTTGTCAAAGAATCACCATATTTTGGTTCTTCTATAGCAGAAATATTTTCACTAAATCTTTTTGGAAGAGATCTTAAGACCTTATCACAAAAATATGATTCTTCAATATCAAGTCCAAGTCCTTGCATGGCATTAACAACTTCATCTACCCAAAGTAGATAAGTACTAATTTTTTCCTCATACTTCATTCTTAATTCTTCAAAATTCCCTTTGAGATTTCGTATCTTTGCATTTTTGACACTTTTATCTCCTTCATATATGCTTTGCAACTTATCTCGTATTCCTTTTGCATATTTACAATGCATAACTTTTATTTATTATGTTCTATGCAAACCTCTCAAAATTGCATTCATTTCTTTTGAATTGTAATGTTGTAGAAAATTACCTTCCTTATCTGTAGGTGGATCAACTGGTGGTATGTATCCATTTTCAACTGCTTCCCAAATTTCATTTCCAAGTGCCATCAGGTGAATTTTCATTCTCATACTCCAAAATATATAACCACTTCCATAAAATATTGGTGTTGAATTATCTGAGGACACATTCTTAGAATCCATTGTGTTCTTGAAAGCTTTTTCTTCAAGTTGTTAAACTCTTTCGAAGGAACCCAATCTGATACCAATTGAAGAACACAAGCTTATACTGAGAGGGGGGTGAATAGTATAAGACCAATTTTTACATTCTTTCCCAATTAATATTATGCAATGTATAGATAGAAATATCAAAAATAGTAATCAAAGCAATACATAAATAACCACACATAATAGAGACACCAATTTTATGTGGTTTATCCAATGTGGGCTACTCCGCAAAAAAAATATTTCACTAAAATTTCCTCAATAAATCTCTAGGGAATCCTTTCCCTATTACAATATTTATGGACCTCTATCCAAAGGAGATATCAATCCCCTAATCAAGTTCATGGATCTCTATCCATAGAAGAACTACTTTCTCCTCTTGATCTGGTTGGTGATCTTCTAGAAGAACTGTTATCCCCACTACTCTGGCTAATGGATCTCTATCCATTGAATACACTTGTCCTCACTGCCTTAGCTTATGGATCTCTATCCACTGGAGACTGTCATCCTCTATAATCTATCACCTTCAAAGACCTATCTCAAATATATACTAAACACAGTACTTCAGTTAGCACAAATCTATCCTCAATATTTTCTCTAGTCTGGTACAAACCTATCCTCAAATCTGCACTAAACTCTATCCTTTGATCTGCACTAAACACAATCCTTTGGTCTAGTACAAATATTTCCTCAATATCTGTCCTCAAGCCTTAATACAAAGCTTGAATTAATCTCAAATCAACTCTGCTATATCTACCCCAAACCTTAACTCAAGGTTTGAACAAATAAATAAATCAACTCTGCTCACAAGTATTCTCAAAGACTTATCTTAAATATGCATTGTAAGCTTCCACAAAAGCTCACACTAATTTGTCCACAAGTCTTGTCAAGAACTTGCCTAATATGCTCTCAAGTCTTCACTAAGACTTGCCTCAAATCTGCTCAATAAATCCACACTAGAACTTGTCCAATCTCATAGAAACATAAGGAGAATTGTTAGAGACTCATTATGCTTCAAATTCATCACAATTCCCAATCACTTTCACTCAATCCTTTTAGAAACATATAGAGAATTGTTAGAGACTCAATATGCTTCACACTTACAATGCTCAATTACTTTCAATCACTCTTTTGGAAACATATAGAGAATTGTTAGACTCAATATACTTCACACTCACAAAATTTTAATCACTTTTAATATTTATTTTATTACATAAGCATATAGAGAATTGTTAGAGACTCAATATATTTTACACTTATCAACACTCAACCTCTTTCTCAAACCAATTCAGAATATAGAATAATTTTTTTCATAGAACTTGAACTATCACTTCACACATCCACTTGACTAGGCTCAACCAACTCTACTCAACCAATCACTCAATAAAATAATACTTTCTTACAAACCCTAGTCCAAGCATATGAACACTCACTCAAATGTTTCCAATAATGCTCATCAACCAATTTCATATAACAATGATACTCATGATCTTTGCAAATCCTAGTTCAAGTTATTCACTCAATCAATCACTTCAACAATAATGCTTATAAAACAATCTTCACATAACAATGATACTCATGATCTTTGCAAACTCTAGTTCAAGTTCTTCACTCAATCAATCACTTCAACAACAATGCTTATAAAATAAAGTTTTATCAACAACTCTCAATTTCAAAAAATCTTGAAGCATTAATTCAAAACACACTCAATAATGCTTACCAAATAATCCTTTTCACTCCAAATTTGCATTCACAACTTTCAACAATCACTCACTAGGAAGAATATGCCCATACCTTTATTTGATGTAGAAGTGACCTTGGAAAAGTTGTCTCAATCACAATTTTCTCTTTTGTCAATCTCAATAGTTAGATGATAAAATATCACACTAAATTTCTCACAAAATAATTCTCAATTACAAAAATAATCAAACTTAATTACACCTTATTTCTCCTTCTTAAAATAATATCCAACACCACAAATCTCCAATCAAAACACTTCTTCCAAAACTCTAACTCATCAAAAGAACCTCTTAACAATTTAATTTCATCATAACCCTTTTCAAAAATATATCTTAAAAATAATCCAAACTCTACTTATGACTCCCTACTTAATGTTGCATTAATTAGATGAATCACTTGATAGAATAATGTAATAAATCAATTTCCAATTTTTCTAAGGTAAAACAAATTTACCCTAGCCAAAATAAACTTTCAACACTTAGGTTAATATCATAACCTAACATCCACCTTATTCCTCATAAGACCTTAGAAATATGCAAATATAATTTCTAACTTTCACCTTAGCCTCCTAAGACCTTAGCACATGCAAATTAAAACATTTTCAAAAACTTTATTACCCTTTTTGCAATCCGTGGGGCTCGAACTTGCACAAGTATCTCCATAGTACCTTGGGCGCAATTTCCATGCCATGTGAGCCACTTGCTCCTTTGATGCCTTAAAGTGCAATATGTGATTTGACCTCCTCACAATACTTAAGAGCCTTTGGATCTTCCTTCGACACGAAGCCCGCTACCATACTTTGCAATTCGGAGGCACTTGATTAAATTTTGTACGAGTTTCTCAAAATATTACGGATGCACGTTTTGATCGAATGCCAAACTTTGGTTTGGTTAAGGTATAAATACCTTATGCCTTCTTTTTCATGCACGTCGATGGAGGAAATTTGTTGGGGAGTCGACGCTAACATTTACCTTCGAATAATATTTATTTATAATCATTTAAATTCAAAAGAATTTAAATATTATAAATTAAAAATTTAAATCTCCTTTGGGATTTTTAAAGTAAAAGCCTCCTTAGGTTTTAGAAAACTTTTTGATTTTTATTTATAGTTATTTAAATTCAAAAGAATTTAAATAATATAAATTAAATATTTAAATCTTCTTTGGGCTTATTAAAATAAAAGCCTCCTTAGGTTTTAGAAAACCTTTTATTTTGTGCTTCACATAGTATTTGAAAATAAACATTATGAAGCTCTTTTTCCATCAACCTTTTGCATTACTCAATTTATCCTTTTGACATCAATGACGATTCATCCTTGACATCAATGACAACTTAATATAATCAAAATGTCCAACAATACTTTCATGGAGTGTTCATGTCCTCCATTATATAACATTGTACTATTTTCATCATTCTCATTAATGACATATTTTTGAGTTATTTACAGATGTTCATCTCTTTATTTTCCTGCATATTATTGTGCAATTAGTTTTATAGTAATCTCAGATTAGTTATCATACATCTTGTGGTTGTACTACCTCCCATAAAAATCTAACAGTGGTATCAAAGCACATGGTAGATCAGATAGGAAATAGGGAGATCCATAAGTGAGACAGAGAAATCCAAAAATCTCATTTATAAAATTTTTGAGATTACATTTAGCTAGAGTCTTTATATAGGGTTATAAGAAAACTCGTGAAGACTAGGACTCAACGTGGATTCTACTAGACTAAAAAATCAACTAGTGAAGAATCATCATATTTAGATTTATAGTTTCTATCATTTCAGTTTTTAACATCTTGCTGTAGGAAAGGAGATTCAAAAAGTTGGGAAACTTCCTACATAGAGCTAATAAGAGTATCTTCATAAGAATCATTCCAACACTTGTAGTGACAAGTAGAAGACTAAATATTTTAGAGACCTGAGGAGAGGTCTCATTACTAGAGATTGCAAACCTACAAGAGTGTAAAAGAAGAAAAGGCCATAGTAGCTATACTGCTATTTCAAGAGATTCCAGAGAAGAGTCCAGAAGAATATTGAAGGTTGGTAATATCCATTAAATAATAAAAATAGCAGATTAAAGAAATCATCTAGAAGAATATTAAGATATCCTTACAAGGTCCAATTAAAAAACTTCTAATTTTGAAAGGTTGAAGGTTGGTAATATCCATTAAAGCCTACAGATTGTAGAAGTAAAGAAGGACCAACAAAGGTCCTATTCTAGATTCTAGTAGTAGTAGTTTTTAGAGATCCTATAAGAAGATCTCATTATCAAACATTTTCTTAGTAAAAGGATGAAGGAAAGGTCTCATTTGGAAGACCAGAGAAGCTTTGATATTGAAGACCTTGATGAGGTCTCAAGAAGAAACAATGTTAGAAATAGAGTCTATTACATCCTTTGGATCATGTAAATGTACCTTTACCTTGGTACATACTTAGGACATTAGATTACTTTAGGGGGAAGTTATCTAGTTACTTTATGCAATGTAATAACTACACAAGTGTCAAAGTGCAAGTTGTATATGTGCAAGCTATCCCTTGCACATCTAGGTAGAGTGTTGGTCAAGGAACCTATTTCCTATATAAAGAGCCATAGATATAGAACATAGACAAGGAACATAGATAAGTATAGAAGAGCATATAATAGCCATAGTGGTATGATGTAGCATTGTAATGTAATTTGGTGGAGTGTGATATGCTTAATATCCATTTTTGAGCAGTAGCTCTATTCATGGAGTGTTCATTTTCTCTAGAGCTATTTTGTAAACATCTTCATCATTTCTATATATATTATTTTTAGTCATCTCGCAGATTTAATTTATGTCATTTTATTTTGCATCTTGTGTTTGCTATCTCCCATTACATGTTGTATCAAAAGCTAACAGTGGTTTTAGAGGTATGGTAGGTCAATAGGAAAACCATCATTATCATTGATCTTGAGTTTTTGTCAACCTGACGCGCCATTAGATCAGTCACTATAAAAAATACTTAGAAGATTCTAGGTGGTAGAATTAAGGAGAGCCACAAGTTAGGACTGAAAGAAATCTTAGTTTTTGGAATACTGAGATTGCATATGGCTAGAGTCTTTCCATAGAGTTTCAAGGGAAAACTTGTGAAGACTAGGACTCAACATTTGATCCACTAGTTTGATGAGTCAACTAGTGAAGCTCATCTAAGAGATATAGAGAAATTGACCTGAATTTTATTTTATTGTAGGGAATTGATTCTCAGATGATTGGGACACTTCCTACAATAGAAATCTAGGAGTTTTCAACTTCGTTACTTGAATGTTATAGTGCTTTCATAGTGCATATATTAGTTACTGTAAGAGAAGAATACTATAGAAGACACTTCTAGAGTAGTATTGTGGTGAAGTTGGGAGACATGAGATCTCCATTTCTAGATTGGAAATATCACAAGAAGAAAAGGCCATAGAAGCCTTAAAGGCCATAATAGTCTTGATCCAGAAGAAAATGCTATAAAAGCCTTGATACAGAAGGAAAGGCCACATAAGCCTTGGTAGTGAAAATTCCATAAAAGCCTTGATACTAAAAAAGGCCACAGAAGCCTTGATACTAAAAAATATTATAGAAGCCTTGATATTGAAGAAGAATTTAGAATAAAGTATCTAATTCAGAAGTAGATTCTAGTACTAATATTTTGTTATAGGAACAGGAAGATTTAGTGCATTGGGAAAGCTTCCTACAAAAATGTTAGGAGGAGTATCTTCTTTAGAATAAATCTAGCACCTGAAGCAAAAGATATCAGGAGAATATCTCATTGATGAAGAAGGACTAGGAGAGTCTTGCTGGAATATAGAAGCACTAGAATCAGAGCTCCAGGAGAAGATCTCACCACCAACACTTCCATAAGTAGAAGGTTGAAGATAAGGTCTCAAGGAAGACCAGAAGAAGCTATAGTATCAAAGGCCTTGGATAGATCTCTATGAGCATCCAATAAAGGCTTGGTGAGCCTTGGTGAAGAATTCATCAAAGGATTTCTAAGGAGAAATCATTGGAGAAATTCACTATTGGAGATAGTGAAATATTTGGGATAATTATTGCCATCCGACAACAAGCCCAAGAAGAAGAATTTGGAAAGGAGTACCAAATATCAAACGACCTCAAGATATACAAAATCTTGAGAAGAAGATCATGTTTAAAGGAATATTCAGACAGAAGAGGCCTACCAAATATAGGAGACCTAGAGATTTCCTCTCACAATAAGAAGGTACCACTTCAGAATCAAATATATCTTCACATCTACAACAAAAATGAGGAGACTACAAGAGGAGAAAAATCCACCAAAAATTCTAGGCTCGTGAAAGGGAGACCATATTTTGGTGAAGATAAAGTTGTTCAAGGTAGCCTAGAGGGAGCTGTAACATCTTATCTAAGACAACAACTTGGTGATCATAGACACCAAGATCTACATCCTCTACAGAAGTGGCAAAAAGGGCTTTCATAAAAAGGTAAGCAACTATTGGTGCAAGTAGATTCATTAAGTGGATTACTTATCAGATTTGTTTAAGCACCTTAACTAGGTTGAAGTTGCAAAATGAGAATTAAATTATATTCTTCAAAAGGTATAAAAATAAAATATTATTTAAGGTTTATTTGCACTTTAGGAGTTGATTAGATTTCAGAATTTTAAACTATCTATCAACTACCTATTATCTACTTTGGAAAAGAAAATGAAGACTAGCTCTTATTACCTTGTTATTAAAGAAATTTTAGAATAATTCTTGAAGATTGATTTCAGATTATTATTGATTAATTGTAGTAGATTGATTAAGTACATTAGTTTTTGAGATTTAATTGGAGTAATAAGGTGATATTATTAGTACATTAAAATATTATTATATTTGCACTATTAGATTACTCTAAAAAATATTATTGCTTGTGTTAATAAGAAGGGCACAAAACATAATTAATCAAAGTGTCTAAAGAAACTATTAGTGCACAGAGATATACAACTTTAGATGGCTTGAGAAAAACATAAAATAAGCTCAATCCTCCAATTATTGGAGAAGAAAGTAACCACCAAAAAAAGCATCAAAGGAAGCATTGAATGAGACTTGGTGAGTCTCAAGTTCAAGGCACAATAATAGTGCAGAAAAATATAGCAAAATAAAGCTTCCATCATGTGGTTACAAGCTTGGATCCATTCATAAAATATCCAAGCTAAAAGGGGAAGGTGTCCATTCTAAAGGACAACCTCAGAATCCCTATATTGCACTCAAATATTATACCTCAAAACCAGAAATTTAGATGTAAAAAGAGGAGTGCAAAAGAAGGTGCAATAAAGATATTTTATGTAAACCTATTTTATATTATTGCACAAATCCTAATCTAGTTATACAGGGAGAAAAAATAGATTTAAAGGTGCTCCAAAGGTACTACACTTGCTGGAAAAATCAGCTAAAAGTGGCCATATTCTAGTAGCAATCAAGCTTAGCTCAAGGAGCCAATAAATGGGTTCATACTCCTCGCATCCAAGACAACCAAACCTACAAGATAAAATGTGCAAAATAAAGGAAGAAACAATGTTAATCAAGAGCAATAGCATATATGGAAGGAGGATGTAAGCAAGCAAGGAAGAAAGGAAAACAAATCACCATTGAAGTATTACTTACTCCATCATCGTTGGTAGAAATCGGTGCTCAAAGCCTCCATATTGTTACTCCATGTCCCAATCGAAATCAAGTGTAGATGAACAAAAGAGGTTTTGGGAATTATCGAAGCTTAAAGGATCTTAAAAAAGGTCTGTTTGAACTAGTGAAAGGGAGGGTGTCCATGCAAAGAAGAATGTGACACTTGTTACCAAAGGAGAACCCTAACACTCAAGTCAAGAGAGCACTCATCTTCAAGAAAGGAGTTACACAAACATGATGGTGCATTAAGTGTATGGGATACACTTGTCCCTTGGAAGATCAAACATTTTGCTAAAGAGTGTAACACTTGGATGTTACAAGAAGAAAGACAAACATATTATTTACACCAAACTCCTCTCAAGCACTCGATGTGAAATAGATGTGCCACTTGGCACCTTAGACAAGAAGCTTCTCCATATTAAGGACATCAATGACCAAGGTCAAAGGAGGAGGTAAATAAATTCTTATCTCGACATTTACACTTCACCATATGCATACACAATGCAGAATTGCAGCATGGAAAGAAGGTGCTATACCCTTCAATTCTCAATCAAAGCAAGGTTAAAGCAAGAGTCCAAGAAACACCAGTTTTGAAATGCATATAGCTCCAAGCGATTCCATTAGAGGGCGCAGTCACATTGTCAAGACATCTAAGTAAATAGCATGTAGCCCTAGCTTCTTAGCAGAACAACGTCGTATATTGCTTGGTGAAAGGTAAATTTTAATTCCCATTATCATGTGCTTTCTTTCCTTTGGAGTCATAAGGTTGTAATTAAAGGAATTTAATTAATTGAAATCAATTTATCAAAGGGAAAAATTTATCATATAAATACAATATTTACAATATAAATCCTAGGAGCAATAAGGATTTCTACTGGAATAAATAATAATTATTTGCAAATATTATTGTGATCTAATTTATCCAAATATTAGGGAGTCATAAGGGCTACTACATAAAATTAATTAATTGGAAAATTAGATACACTAAACCTAATTCCCAAAAGATTATTCATAAAGAGAGGTTTATCATAGCTTTTTCAAAGGTTGGATATTCATAATATTATTATCTCAAAATTATCAAAAGGAGAAAAAAGATCCAACATTATTACCTATTTAAATTTTGGAAACAATGCTTAGTTCAATAGGAGCAATAAGGGATAATAGGAATTAATTTTGGCATTTACAAAACCTTTACAAAATAAATCAAATATTGAACTATAATTTACAAGAAGCACTATATCTTATCCATAACATACTAGGGAGTCATAAGGTATTCTACAAAATATAAGGATTTATATTAGGGAAATTAAATGGCTTCAAACAAATTCTTCCTAGCTGAATCACAATTACTCAAGGGTCCTAATTATTTTTCTTGGAAGAATAAGTTGAAAGCTATCTTGGTATATGAAAAACTGGGATATTATCAAAGGGAGAACACAAATACCTACCATAGATGATATTGAAATCCAAAATTTCATAGAAAATGATTCAAAGACTCTATAATAACCTTTTCTATCACTGATGAAATACAACCCTACATTAGTTCTGCAAAAATATCTTTAGATGCATGGACAAGCCTAGAGAAAATATTTGAAGGAAAGAATAAGGCAACTATTCTCCATCTTCAGACTCAACTTCATTCATTAAAAATGAATAATGGAGAAAGCATAGAATTGTTCCTAAGGAAGGTAGCATATATCAAAGGGAAATTATTTACCTTAGGGGAAACAATCAAAGATGAACTTCTTACTCAAATAACTATGAGAGCACTTCCAGACAACTATAAGTAGTTGGTAACATCTTTACAAGTTCTAAGTAAAGATACTTATTTTGATGAGTTAGTCAATATTTTATAGGAATATGAAGTGGAAAATATAGGTAAAGATGAAATATCTAACAATGCACTAGCATCTAAAGAAAATCCATAGGGAAACATTGCTACTTCATCAAAAGGATAGAAAGCATGGTACAACATGTATTGTCAAATATGTAAGAAAAAAGGCCATAGCACTAGCTATTGCAGGTTCAATCCCAAAAATTAGAATCAAGGAAATCATATGAACAATGGAAACTAATTTCAGACACGACAATATAAAAATCCTTGTCAGTAACAATTTCAATGTCCAACCAATTATCCACAATTGGAGTATCAAAAAAGAAATGAAAAGGGGCATCTAGCTTAGAGGATAGAAGAAATTGAAGAACTAGAAGAATTGACAGATGATTATGAAATCAAAGCTCTCTGAGTAAGAATTATAGACTATGAAGACACCAATCACTTGCTTGAACAAGTTGCAAAAAATAGAGAAGAAGATTCAAAATCTCAAGGACTCTATGAAGATCCACATTGAAGACTAAAGTCTTCAATATCCAAATAATGTAATACAAGGGGGTGTTAGAAATAGAGTCTATTACATCATTTGGATCATGTAAATGTACCTTTACCTTGGTACATACTTAGGACATTAGATTACTTTAGGGGGAAGTTATCTAGTTACTTCATGCAATGTAATAACTGCACAAGTGTCAAAGTGCAAGTTGTATATGTGCAAGTTGTCCCTTGCACATCTAGGTAGAGTGTTGGCCAAGGAACCTATTTCCTATATAAAGGGCCATAGGTATAGAACATAGATATAGGAGCATAGATAAGGATAGAAGTAGCATATAGTAGCCAGAGTGGTGTGATGTAGCAGTGTGATGTAATATGGTGGAGTGTAATATGCTCAATACCCATTCTTGAGTAGTAGCTCTATTCATGGAGTGTTCATTTCCTCCAAAGCTATTTTGTAAACATCTCCATCATTTCTATATATATTATTTTTAGTCATCTCACAGATTTACTTTATGTCATTTTATTTTGCATCTTGTGTTTGCTATCTCCCATTACATGTTGCATCAAAATCTAACAGTGGTATCAGAGCTATGGTAGGTCAATAGGAAAACCACCATTATCATTGACCCTGAGTTTTTTTCAACCTGACGTGCCATTGGACCAGTCACTATCAAAAATACTCAGGAGAGTCTAGGTGGTAGAATTAAGGAGAGCCACAAGATTAGGACTGAAAGAAATCTTAGTTTTTGGAATACTGAGATTGCATATGGCTAGAGTCTTTCCACAGAGTTTCAAGGGAAAACTTGTGAAGACTAGGACTCAACATTTGATCCACTAGTTTGATGAGTCAACTAGTGAAGCTCATCTAAGAGATCTAGAGAAATTGACCTAAAGTTTCTTTTATTGTAGGGAATTGATTCTCAGATGATTGGGACACCTCCTACAATAGAAATCTAGGAGATTTCAACTTCGTTGCCCAAAGGTCGGAGTGCTTTCATAGTGCAGATATTAGTTACTACAAGAGAAGAATACTACAAAAGAGACTTCTGGAGCAGAATTATGGTGAAGTTGGGAGATAGGAGATCTCCATTGCTATATTGGAAACTTCACAAGAAGAAAATGCCATAGAAGCCTTAAAATGCCATAGTAGCCTTGATCCAGAATAAAATACCATAGAAGCCTTGATCTAGAAGGAAAGGCCATAGAAGCCTTGAAGGAAAGGCCATAGAAGCCTTGAAAATGCCATAAAAGCCTTGAAAAGGCCATAGAAGCCTTGATACTAAAAAGGCCACAGAAGCCTTGATACTGAAAAGGCCATAGAAGCCTTGATCCTGAAGAAGACTTTAGAAGAGAGTATCTAATTTAGAAGCATATTTTAGTACTAATATTTTGTTGCAGGAATAGGAAGATTCAGTGAGTTGGGAAAGCTTCCTACAAAAAGGTTAGGAGGAGTATCTTCTTCAGAATCAATCCAACACCTGAAGCAAAGAGATCAAGAGAAGATCTCATTGATGAAGAAGGACTAGGAGAGTCCTACTCGAATATAGAGGTAGCAAAATCAGAGATCTAGGAGAAGATCTCACCACCAACACTTCCAGAAGTAGAAGGTTGAAGATAAGGTCTCAAGGAAGACCAAAAGGAGCTACAGGATCAAAGGCCTTGGAGAGGTCTCTACGAGCATCCAGTAAAAGGCTTGGTGAGCCTTGCTAAAGAATTCATCAAAGGAGTTCCAAGGAGAACTCATTGGAGAAATTCACTATTGGAGATAGTGAAAGATTTGGGACAATTATCACCATCCGACAACAAGCCCAAGAAGAAGAATTTGGCAAGGAGTGCCAAATCTCAAAAGACCTCAAGACATACAAAATCTTGAGAAGAAGATCCTATTTGAAGGAATATTTAGATAGAAGAAGCCTACCAAATCTAGGAGACTTGGAGATTACCTCTCACAACAAGAAGGCACCACTTTAGAATCAAATATCTCTTCACATCTACAACAAAAAGGAGGAGACTACAAGAGGAGAACAAGCCACCAAAAATTCTAGGCTCGTGAAAGGGAGACCATATTTTGGTGAAGATAAAGTTGTTCAAGGTAGCCTAGAGGGAGCTGTAACATCTTATCTAAGACAACAACTTGGTGATCATAGACACCAAGATCTACATCCTCTACAGAAGTGGTGAAAAGGGCTTTCAAAAAAAGGTAAGCAACTATTGGTGCAAGTAGATTCATTAAGTGGATTACTTATCAGATTTGTTTAAGCACCTTAACTAGATTGAAGTTGCAAAAAGGAGAATTAAATTAGAGTCTTCAAAAGGTGCAAAAATAAAGGATTCTTTAAGGTTCATTTGCACTTTAGGAGTTGATTAGATTTCAAAATCTTAAACTATCTATCAACTACCTATTATCTACTTTGGAAAAGAAAATGAAGACTAGCTCCTATTACCTTTCTGTTAAAGAAATTTTAGAATAATTCTTGAAGATTCATTTCAGATTATTCTTGATTAGTTGTAGTAGATTGATTAAGTGCATTAGTTTTTGAGAGTTAATTGGAGTAATAAGGTGATATTATTAGTGCATTAAAATATTATTAGATTTGCACTATTATATTGCTCTCAAAAATATTATTGCTTGTGTTCTTGAGAAGGGCACAAAAATAGAATTAATCAAAGTGTCTAAAGACACTATTAGTGCACAGAGATCTACAACTTTGGGTGGCCTGAGGAAGCCACAAAATAAGCTCAATCCTCCAAGTATTGGAGAAGAAGGTAACCACCAAAAAAGAGCATCAAAGGAAGCATTGAACGAGACTTGGTGAGTCTCAAGTTCAAGGCACAATAATAGTGCAGAAAAATACAACAAAATAAAGCTTCCATCATGTGGTTACAAGCTTGGATCCATTCATAAAACATCCAAGCTAAAAGGGGAAGGTATCCATTCTAAAGGATAACCTCAAAACCCCTATATTGCACTCAAATATTCTGCCTCAAAACCAGAAATTTAGATGTAAAAAGAGGAGTGCAAAAGAAGGTGCAATAAGGATATTTTATGTAAAAACTATTTTACATTATATTGCACAAATCCTAATCTGGTTATACAGGGAGAAAAGGCAGATTTAAAGGTGCTCCAAAGGCACTACACTTGCTGGAAAAATCAGCCAAAAGTGGTCGTATGCTAGCAGCAATCAAGCTTAGCTCAAGGAGCCAATCAATGGGCTCATACTCCTCGCATCCAAGATGATCGAACCTGCAAGATACAATGTGCAAAATAAAGGGAGAAACAACGTTAATCAAGAGCAATAGCATCTACGGAAGGAGGATGTAAGCAAGCAAGGAAGAAAGGAAAACAAAGCACCATTGGAGTATCACTTACTCCACGATCATTGGCAGAAATCGGTGCTCAAAGCCTCCATATTATTGCTCCATATCCTAGCTGAAAGCAAGTGCAGGTGAATGAAAGAGGAGTTGGGGATTTTTGAAGCTTAAAGGATCTCCAAAAAGGTCCATTTGAACCAGCGAAAGGGAGGATATCCATGCAGAGAAGAATGTGACACTTATCACCAAAGGAGAACCCTAACACTCAAGTCAAGAGAGCGCTCATCTTCAAGAAAGGAGTTACACAAATAGGTTGGTGCATTGAGTGTATGGGATACACTTATCCCTTGGAAGATCAAACATTTTTCTAAAGAGTGTAATACTCAGATATTACAAGAAGGAAGATGAATGTATCATTTGCACCAAACTCCTCTCAAGTGCTCAATGTGAAATGGACGTGCCACTTGGCACCTTAGACAAGAAGCTTCTCCATATTAAGGATGTCAATGATCGAGGTCAAAGGAGAAGGCAAGTAAATTCTCATCTTGACATTTACACTTTTCCGTCTGCATGCATAATGTAGAATTATAGCATGGAAAGAAGGTGCTAGAGCCTTCAATGCTCAATCCAAGTGAGGTCAAAGCAAGAGTCCAAGCAGTACCATTTTTGGAATGCGTATAGCTCCAAGCGATTCCATTGGAGGGTGCAATCACAACATCAAGATGTCTACGTAAACAACATGCAACCCTAGCTTCTCAGCAAAACAACATCGTATATTGCTTGGTGAAAGGTAAAGTTTAATTCCCATTATTATATGCTTTCTTTCCTTGGGAGTCATAAGGTTGTAATTAAAGGAATTTAATTAATTGAAAGCAATTTATCAAAGGGAAAACTTTATCATATAAATACAATATTTGCAATATAAATCCTAGGAGCAATAAGGATTTCTACTAGAATAAATAATAATTATTTGCAAATATTATTGTGATCTAATTTATCCAAAGATTAGGGAGTCATAAGGGCTACTACATCAAATTAATTAATTGGAAAATTAGATACACTAAACCTAATTCCCAAAAGGTTATTCATAAAGAGAGGTTTATCAAAGCTTTTTCAAAGGTTGGATATACATAATATTATTGTCTCAAACCTATCAAAAGGAGATAAAAGATCCAACATTATTACCTCTTTAAAATTTGGGAACAATGCTTAGTTCAATAGGAGCAATAAGGGATAATAGGAATTGATTTTGGCATTTACAAAACCTTTACAAAATCAATCAAATATTGAACTATAATTTACAAAAAGCACTATATCTTATCCATAGCATACTAGGGAGTCATAAGGCATTCTACAAAATATAAGGATTGATATTAGGGAAATTAAATGGCTTCAAACAAATTCTTCCTAGCTGAATCACAATTACTCAAGGGTCCTAATTATTTTTCCTGGAAGAATAAGGTGAAAGCTATCTTGGTATATGAAAAACTATGGGATATTGTCAAAGGGAGAACACAAATACCTACCACAGATGATATTGAAATCCAAAAGTTCATAGAAAATGATTCAAAGGCTCTAATGATAATAACCTTTGCTATCATTGATGAAATACAACCCTATATCAGTTCTACAAAAACATCTTCAGATGCATGGACAAGCCTAGAGAAAATATTTGAAGGAAAGAATAAGGTAACTATTCTCCATCTTCAGACTCAACTTCATTCATTAAAAATGAATAATGGAGAAAGCATAGAATTATTCCTAAGGAAGGTAGCAGATATCAAAGGGAAATTATTTACCTTAGGGGAAATAGTCAAAGATGAACTTCTTACTCAAATAACTATGAGAGCACTTCTAGACAACTATAAGCAGTTGGTAACATCTTTACAAGTTCTAAGTAAAGATACTTCTTTTGATGAGTTAGTCAATATTTTATAGGAATATGAAGTGGAAAATATAGGTAAATATGAAATGTCTAACAATGCACTGGCATCTAAAGAAAATCCATAGGGAAACATTGCTACTTCATCAAAAGGATGGAAAGCATGGTACAACAGGTATTGTTAGATATGCAGGAAAAAGGCCATAGCACCAGCTACTATAGGTTCAATCCCAAAAATCAGAATCAAGGAAATTAGATGAACAATGGGAACCAATTTCAGACACGACAATATCAAAATCCTCATCAACAACAATTTTAGCATCCAACCAATTATCCACAATTGGAGTATCGAAAAAGAAATAAAAAAGGACATCTAGCTCAGAGGATAGAAGAAATTGAAGAACTGGAAGAATCGACAGATGATTATGAAATCAAAGCTCTCTCAGCAAGAATGATAGACTATGAAGACACCAATCACTTGCTTGAACAGGTTGCAAAAAATAGAGAAGAAGATTCAGAATCTCAAGGACTCTATGAAGATCCACATTGAAGACTAAAGTCTTCAATATCCAAATAATGTAATACAGGGGGTGTTAGAAATAGAGTCTATTACATCATTTGGATCATGTAAATGTACCTTTACCTTGGTACATACTTAGGACATTAGATTACTTTAGGGGGAAGTTATCTAGTTACTTCATGCAATGTAATAACTGCACAAGTGTCAAAGTGCAAGTTGTATATGTGCAAGTTGTCCCTTGCACATCTAGGTAGAGTGTTGGCCAAGGAACCTATTTCCTATATAAAGGGCCATAGGTATAGAACATAGATATAGAGAAGCATAGATAGAGCATACAGTAGCATATAGGATCTAGAGTGGTGTGATGTAGCAGTGTGATGTAATATGGTGGAGTGTAATATGCTCAATGCCCATTCTTGAGCAGTAGCTCTATTCATGGAGTGTTCATTTCCTCCAGAGCTATTTTGTAAACATCTCCATCATTTCTATATATATTATTTTTAGTCATCTCATAGATTTACTTTATGTCATATTATTCTGCATCTTGTGTTTGCTATCTCCCATTACATGCTGCATCAAAAGCTAACAAATAAGGAGAAGGCTTGGAGATTCGAAGAAGGCCATTAAAGGAGTTCCTAAGAGAACTCATTGGAGAAATATATCAACAAGGAGGAGTTACTGACAGAGCATAAATTGGGATAATTATCACCATCCGATAACAAGACCAAAAGAAGATTTTATAAAGGAGTACCAAATCCTAAAGGAGAATACTAAAGACCTAAAGACATTTAGATTCTTGAGAAGGAGACTAGGATCGAAGTCAGAATTCGATAAGGATAAAGGAGCCTATCAGTACTACCAAACCTAAAAGGTTTGAAGATTATTTTTAGAGGCTAGAAGGCTCATTCAGGGATAGGGTTTTACTGAATCTATAACAAAATACTGAAAGGGTCCTTTAATGAAAACTCAATTACGATTTGAATGAATTTCCCACCAAATTTATGAGTTTCAAGAACAACATTTCAGTGTAGAAATCAACTATTAAATGGCAATAATTAAGACTATATTACTAGTTGCAAAAATTTAGGAGTTACAAAGTTTATTCTAAAGGATGATAGAAGTCACATCCTATAGATTAAAGGGTAGAAAGGTAAAGGAGTTACTAAGCTATTAATTGGTGAGTTAAGGAGCTAATTAGGTCAACCAAGAATAAGTTGTAGGTTCATCAAGTTAAAGGTAGCAATAAGGTGAATCTAATAATATAGCAATCCTTCATCTATAGATATCATTAAGGTAAGAAAATTGGGTGCAAATAGGCTTATTAGTTGAACTTTAATTTGGGTTATTATGTAGTTCCATTAAGCACCATTTTAGTTCTTTAGAATTTAAAAAAAGATAATGTCGCTTTATAGTATTTAAAAGGAGTACAGAAGGAAGTTTATTTTAGAGTTATTATCTACACATTAAATAGGAGTTGGATATATTTCAACAAAAATAAAAATATCATCTACCTATTGTCTATCTAAGAACTAAGAAGACTACATCCTACAACATTGATTGTAGTGCATATTACAGATTGCTTTTAAGAGTTCATTATACATTACTCTTAAGAAGACTGCAATGATTATAGAGCATTTGAGAGTTCTTTAAGAGTTATCATCAGTGCATATTACAGGTTAATTTTAGGAGTAATAAGGAGATTGCAATTGCACTATATTAGTCTCTCTTAAAGCTTATTAGAAGTGCACTAAGTATCAAACCTTAAAGGAATACTAGATGCATGATTATTAGCTTGGATTCATTGTTAATCTAGACAAGAAAAGGTGAGAGTTGTTCAGTAAAAGACAATATTGAATCAGCCTTTGCCTACAAGGATTGGTATAGAGAAGCCACCATCAAAACCAGCAAAAAGAAATCTTACAAAAAATTTAGAGATCTCAGGTAAAGGTGCAAAATCAAGGTATTCTATTGTAAATCTATTTACATTATTCTTCTACACCATAACATCTTATCCTACGTAGAAAATAGGATAGAATTTGAGTGTCTTAAGGACACATCCATCACAAGCATCCGCTAGAGGTTGAAGAGCTTTCAAGAAGCTCACATTACGATGTCAAAGACACCTCCATTAGCCACAAATTTAGGTAGCCAAAACAAGCAACCTAAAGCATAAAATAGTCACAAGGAGTTAGTATTCGTTGCATAACACAGGCTAGAAGCTATCATATACAACCCAATGCAAGGTAGTATACAAGATAGCACAACATAAGATAGATTTCAAGTGCAATACCCAAGATCCATCTCAAAAAACCTACGTAAAGGATCCACCAAAGAATAATAAAATCTATGTCTACATTGCAAGGTATATACATAGAAGAGAACATAAGAATACCTACGTAAAGGAGTTATCAATATCTACATAGAAGGACAATGTATAGCAAGGGAGAAATAAAGTTTCAATACCCAATATTCCATCCAAGCAAGAGCTCTACATTCTGCCATTCAAGATCCATAGAACCATCTTCAAGTTCCTAGGATCTTCATCGAACCAAGAGCCAACCTCCGTTTGCTGGAAGAAGTGTTTGGAGAAATAAACCAATTGAATTTACATTGGCAAGAGGAGTATATAGGTTAAATAAGGTATTAGAGGGAAGATTTCATGTAATTTTCCACTTTTCACATATGATAAGAAGCGCTCATATTCCTCAGGGAAAAAAAAACTCACTCTTGAGCGTTAGAGTAATTATTTGGGGGTTACAAAGTGTCTCTATCAAAAAGGAAGCATTACAACATCTCAAAAAATATAGGTGTCATCCCATGCACATTGGATCTCATAAGACACTTGGACACCACTTCACGAAGCATTAAGATTCCTCTCAAAATTTACTCAAGAATCTTATGCCATGTGGGAGTCTTCAATAGGAGTTTGTAGCCATTTAAGCACTTATTTCCAAGTGAAAAATATAATAAAATATGAGAAAATTGAGCAACATCCAGAGCAACAAAAACATATCCATACACTGTGAAAGAGGAGTGGACAACATTAAAGGTTGAAGTCAAGACTTCCAAGAAGGTCAAAGCAGTATTTAAGGCTCACTACCATATGTCCGCTATTAAAGGAGAATAGTGCACAGTAAGACAACATCCAACATTTAGGAGTTGGAACTTTATAAAGGTAATATTTTTACCTTAATTAAAATTGCTTTCATTAAGGAGTTATAAGGAGTATAGTATAAGGTTGAAACTATTCTATTATTTACTTTGGAATAATAGCAAAATCAACTATACATTTTTTTTTTTTGAAAAAACTTGTATTAAAACAAAGATCATTTATAAGTTGGGATGAGACTTTTCCCACCCTTAGCCAAAGAGAACACATGTTTACAACAGTAAAAGAAGATTTGTATTGGAGCCAAATATTTTAAACCATAATTCTACAATGACTATTCATCTGTTTACAACTATAAAAGAAGATCTACATTGAAGCACAAATCTCATAAATAGTATTTCTAGAATGGTTATCCAAATTAGCTAAGCACTGGATTTGCTCACCAACCTGCCTAATCATCTCATCCTCAATAGCCATGCCATTGTGCCACTGAACCCCTACCTCCTTCTCAATACCCATATTAGCCAGGAAGTCTGCCACTTTATTTAGATCTCTACTCACATAAACTGGAATCACATCATCTAATTCCCTCCATAATTCCTTAATTTGAGTGACAAGAATCCTCAACCTCCATGTTTTCAAAGCAAAGTTCCTCATGCAATCTAGATCTCCAACCATTATTTGAGAATCTGATTCTAGGATTATCCTCCTGTGACATTGTTTTACTACCCAAATGGAAGCGGATTTGATAGCTAATGCTTCTTCTTCATTGTTTGTGGCTCTTCCTAAGCCTTGCAGTTCCCAATAGAGCATTTTTCCAACATGATTATGACAAACCACTCCAATTTCAGCTCTACCCGGATTGCCTTTTGCAGCTCCATCAATATTAATTTTAATCCAACCTTCTGGGGGTGGTTTCCAACTAGCTATATCCGGTCCCTCTTGAACTTCAACTTCCTTCTCCATTTCCCCAATAACAACATGAGTTTCCTCTTTAGCATAGATTTCCACAGTTTCTGTGACTTTTCTCTAAATGACCTGCCAAACTCCATCTAAAGAAGACAAGTTTCTCTAAAAATTTTGGCATTTCTCTCCAACCACACTTGCCACCAAATGAAGTTTAATCCAAGCTCCCAACCAATACAAAGAGCTTTAGATTTAAATCTATCCCTCTTCCATATTTCCCAAATATTAATCCGATTCAAATCACCATTAACTTGAATTTTATAATATAAAAACCATCTCTCCCAAATCTGGTGTGTGAATGGGCACTCAAACATCAAGTGATCAGTTGTTTCATCACTCTTGTAGCATAAAACACATTGAGATGGACCAATGATTCCCCTACATCTGAGATTAATAATTCCATTATGCATGAACTACTAGGAAAAAAAGTTTACTTTCGGCCAACCCTTGGACTGCCAAATATTTCTCCAATCCTCAACCTAATATGTATGAGGAGGAGGCTCTAGAAGGATCTTATCATATCCATCCTTCACTATGTAGACACCAAGGCTCCCATAGCCCCAAGATAATTCATCCTCCTCATATCTACCTATGAGAAATATTTTTGCCAATATTTTAGTCATGATGGGTGTCAAATATGGAGGGATTGAAATTGGCCACTCATCCAACTTCTTAAACTGCTTAAACTTCTAATCCCCCAGCTGACTAGTGTTGAAATAAATTTTAATTTGGACCCACCCCCTGGTTTCTATGGTTGTTTTTATTGGTTGCAGTTCAGGAAATTCAACAATGATAGGTGGGTATTGATCCCATGAATCTTTCCAAAATTGTGCCTTCTCCCCTCTCCCCACTTTCCAAAATAATCCATCTTTTACTACCTAAGATCCTAACTTGAGAGCCTGCCACACTAAGTATCCATTACCATCCAAAGGGAAATGATGTAGCTCATTTGGGTTTACCTGTCCCAAATATTTACTAGTTAAGATTCTACTGAATAAAGAAGTTGGTTGGGAAATCCACCTCCAGTATGTTGGCAATTTTGGGTTTGAGATCCTAGCTTCTTGTCTATGAGTTGTCATTGATGTCAAAAGGAAATGGCATTAATGTTAAGAGGATGTGTTGGCTTCAAAGGTGGAAGATTCCAAGAGAATATTTTTAAGAGAATCCGAAGAGATTCCATTGGCAATGGTTTTTATTAAAACCAATGGAGGTTCTCTTTATTATTTATTTAATTATTATTTAAAACCCTTCAAGGTTTTAATTAATTAATTAAGGGAGAAATTATTTTTAATTTATTAAAAATACTTTAAGGGTTTTTAAACCCTTTAGAAAGCAAATTTCGATTAAATTCGAAATTACTTTTCTTTGCAACCGACGTGTTCTAAAGTCCACGTATGGACTATAAATATGAGAAGGTTCCTAAGGTTAAACCCACTTGGAAAATTGAAGGCAATTAATTGGTTTGGCTGCGATCGAATGTTCTGTTTACGTTGTGAAAGAGGAGAGCTCGTGGTTTGAAAAGCTTTCGGAAAGCTTGACTGTTTATGTGGAAGGAAGTCCGTCTTGGACTTCGTAAGCCCCTTGTGGGCTAGTGGCAGCGAAGGCTGTGTTTGGGCCTTGCGTAGGCGGAGGTCTATGTTTCGATCCCCACAGAGGGAGCTGTGCATGGATTAGTCACGTTTTTATTAAAACGTGTTTGTGCCGCAAATTTCGGATTCTTCAAGGGCAGCCATTATAAGGTGTGATTATTTTCTTGATATGATTTTTGGCATTGTTTAGCATTGTTTAAAAGACAGGAGAAATAATGGGATATTTCTTTGGTTGTATTTTTGAGATTAGTCTTTTGCTATGCTAAATTTAAAAATGGAGATATAAGGTGTAAGTTTTGGTTGTGTTTTGGGCTTCTTTGGTGGTTGTTTTTAAAGAAGAGGAGCTAAAAGGTGTATTAAGGAAAGTTTTTATATATGCTCATTTATCTTGGTTCTAACCCTAACTTGGTTGGAAGTTTGAGGGTTGTGTGTGGTGATAGCTTTAAGGATCAATTTTCTTCTACTCCAATAAGGTATGGGCACATTCTTCTTATGAGTATGATTGGTGTATGTTTTCTAAAATAAGGTTGGAGTGAAAAGGTATTCTACTAGGTATCCTTTGGCTAGGTGTAAATCCTATTTTGTGATTTGTTGAAGACTACTTATGCATTGTTATCCTTGATGAGAGTTTTGGTGAATGCATAATTCTGGTTTGAGGTAGTGGAAGCATTGTGCACTAGGGTTTATGTTTGTGAGTCTTGCTACTTGCTTTGAGTTGGTGAAACCCTTGGTTGGATGTTTTGAGGTTGATGGTTGAGTTGCTTCCATAGAGGTTGTTTGATCAAGTTATTGCTTTTACTTGATTCATGATATTGGGCTTACTCCTTTGAGTTGATTTGAGCAAATTACTCCTTTGCATTGGTGATATTGTGTTGGTGGCTATTTTGTTCAAATATCTTTGGAGGGAAAAGGATTTCTACTTGTTTCCTTTTCTTGTGATGATTGGTTGAATGCTTCAAGGTTGATGTTGAGTTGAATGGTGTTGGTTGACTAAACCTTGTTTGATGAGCATTGTTGTTGAAACCCTAATTGATGGTGAAAAGAACATGAGTATCATTGTTATGTGATTCTTTGCATAGTTGGCAATTGTTGGGGTTTCATGTTCTTGAAAGAAAACATTCTATCCTATCCATTTCAGATATTGATTTGAGTTTTCAGATTTGAGATTGAGATTGAGCTGAGTTGATTTGAGTTGAGTTTTGAGATTGGGATTTGAGTATAGAACTTATTGAGTCTCTAACAATTCTCTTTATGCTTCTATGAGTTTGAAAAATCACATTGGGTCTCTAACAATTCACTTTGTGATTTCCTACTAAGAAAGTTTTTCTTGGTGAGCTTGCTGAGTTTTTGGACAGGTTTCGATGGGGACTTGTGAGCAGATTTGGACAGGTCCTAGCAGAGGACTTGTGAGTTGAGTTTGATAGTTCTATTAGAGAACTTGAGGACAGAGGTGCATTGGTTCTATGAGAAGAATTTGAGGACAGTAGGCAAGTCTTTGAGAAGGCTTGTATGCAGAGGATTGATTTGTTCAAGAGTTGGACAGATCGACAAGCGAGAGGAAGACTTGTACTAGACCGACTGACTGTGTTTGGTACAGGTTCTTGAGCTGCTGTGGACGTGATCATAGAAGGCGAGAGGTCTCTTAGGCTAAGCATTGAGGACGGGAGGTCTTCGATGGAAAGGAGTTCCACGTGCTGGCAAGAGGTAGAGGCGGTTGATCTTCCGAGGGATCATTTCCAGAGCAGAGGGGAAGGTATCTCCTTTGAGCAGAGGCTCATAAATCTAGATTGAGGGGAAGGTATCTCCTTTGAGTAGAGGCTTATAAATTCAGATAGAGGGGAAGGTATCTCCTTTGGGCCGAGGCTCATAAACATTGTAATTGGGAAGGATTCCTAAAGAACTTTGAGATAAATTTTAGAGAAAAGTTTTGTGGACGTAGCCCAACCATTCTGGGTGAACCACGTTAAAAATTGGTGTCACTTTGTGGATGTTATTATGCATTGCTTTGGGTATATTGCTTTACTGTTTTGAAGTATAAAGGAAAAAGTAAAAAGAGGTCTTATACTGTTCACCCCCCCATCTCAGTATAAGCTTGTGTTCTTCAATTGGTATCAGAGCGGGTGCCTTCGAAAAGTTTAACAACTTGAAGGAAAATCTAGTAAAGAACACAATGGATTATTCAAGTGGCAATGCAACACCTATTCTTGATGGGTCAGATTTTGGTCTTTGGAGTGCAAGGATGAAGGTTCATCTAATGGCACTTGGGAATGAGGTTTGGGAAGTGATTGAAGATGAGTACTTGTTGAGAAGCAACACACCCCCACTGAAAAATGAATTTCCATCCTTTGAAAATATTGAGCTTTCATTTTGCAGTAAGGACCCTCTTGAGTTTTCCAGGTTTTAAATTCCAAATTTTGCTTGCCTCCTTTTTCAAGTTGTGCATTTATTTGCATCTGGCTTTGATTTACTTCAGAATTCATTTTTCCACATGTTAGAATCATTCATGAATAAAGAAAATCTTTCACTGATATGAAAAAAATGCAGAATACAGACAGATAAATTCATTAGAGGCCAAAACTTTCCATTTTGGGAAATGTCGCGAAATCACGACGGGTTTTAGAAAAATCGGCTAAGTCGCAAAAACGTAGCGAAATCGCGACACTTCCATTTTTGGAAATGTCGCGATATCGTGACACTTTCCATTTTTGAAAATGTCACGAAATCGCGACGGGTCTGGAGAGAGAAAGCAAGTGCGTACGGAACGTAGCGATTTCGCGACATGTCACGAAATCGTGACATGTCGCATTTTCACTACTGTAGGAGGCAAAAGGAAGAAAGTGAACGGATGAAATCACGACGTCGCGAAATCGTGACGTTTTTTAGAAAAGAAGCTAAGGCATGAAAGGGGCACGATTTCGTGACATGTCACGAAATCGCGACATGTCAAGCGAAAGAAGAAAAGCAAGGCAGGAAAGGTCGCGAAATCGCGACATGTTTCGGGCATCGAGAGAAAAGCGGACAAGGCCCAGATGCGTCACGAAATCACGACAGGTGAAGCACAACAAGCAGAAAGTAAGAAAAGGTCACGATTTCGTGACATGTGAAGAAAGGGAAGAATGTGTAAAATGTAACGAAGGAAGGTGCGAAATCGGAAGAGGAAAAGAAGGAGAAAGGTAATAGGTAGGGTGCAAAGAGTCACGATTTAGAGAATCGTCGAAATCGCGACAGTCACGATTTCGTGACATCGCAAAATTGAAGAAAGAAAGAGGAGGCGAAATGTCGTGAAATCGTGACAATGAGAGAAAGAGTTGCCAGGCACGGGGAGTCGGATTTCGCGACATGTCACGAAATCGCGACATGTCGCATTTTCGCGGCCATGGCAGGAAAACAACACAGAATGGAAAACAGTTGGAAATGGACACGTGTCACGATTTTTGCGACACGTGTCAAAACAGAGCAAGCCTACGTATAATGAACTTTAGGGTTTTGATTGAACTTTAGGGTTTTGATTGAACTTTAAAGTTTTGATTTAATATTATTAAAATACTAATCCTTGTTTGTCTTTTATGCAGGAAGCCATCTGGCACTTGCATGATAACGGGAGAAATGGCCAGAAAGACAAAGTTAAGTGCAAATTAATCGAAGACCGTCATATTGAAATGAGAGATGCCAGGAATTGTTGTTTCATCCAGATTTTATAGATCTGGCCGCAAAGAGACTTTACGGTGACTAAGCAGCTGCCCATTTAATGGAGTATGTTGGGAATTGGCTGAAAAATGAAAATATCTACACTCGGTTACCGAAATTTGCCGATGGATGCATTTAATGAAAATTTATGGCAGAATTAATGGCGTGCAGAGATTTTCAACTCAGGGATGGCTCTGCGGAGATGAAATGTCAGAGAAGTGGTGACTCATCCAAATTTCCCGAGGGAATTAATGAGGACATTTACACACAGTTGCGGGTGGATGCAAGTGGCATTCGAATTCTGCCTTCTCCATTTATGGCAAGTGACTGCATTGATTTGCAGAATGGTTAAGTTTTATCAAAACTTTATTTTAAAAGGCTTTATATTGTAAAACCCGGGTAGTAGGGTTTAAGATGATAAGATTTAGGGTTTGAGAAGAAGATATTTTTGAAAAGATCAGGGTCTATCCTGAGTCTATAAATACTTCTTCTAAATGTAATCGCAGGAGGCGGAGACTTAGAAAAAAAAGGCTATTGAAGCAATTTCTTGCAAATCTTGTTAAATGCTTTATTTCTGGACTTGGAGTTGATGTGCTTTTGTTTTCTGTGATAGCATGGCCAGGAGCCTAATCTCTTTCAGATTGTGATAAGTTCATCTTCTTTTGTTATCCGTTTCTTTAAAGTTTATTAAATATATGTTGTAAATCCGTGTTATCAAGATTAAATATGTTGTTGGGCTTCATTTGTTCTATTGTATGCTAGGGAAAATCATAGATTTAAGGTTCAAGTCTGTTCTAATTGCTCTGTCCTCACTGTGTGAGCTATGCTGCTGGTGAGAGATACCAATTTTAACCGACTTCCCTTATGTTTATGATTTTCTTTCAGATCTGTTCCATCTCTGTCTTATGCTCTTAGTAGAAGGTGATCTTAGAAAGTTGGACACCTTCTTCTTTGATTTGTTCTATTGTGAAGTTGATAGTATAAATAAAATTGGTAGTTTTGGTTTTACAGCTAAGTTTGATAGACTTCTCTTTCTGCCCTACCCTACTCTCTCTGTTTTACCGTGAAATGATCCATTTTTATTTTCTTTTAAATTTGTCTTTTATTTAAATCTGCTGACCCATAAGAGCTAGATCAAAGAACTAATTTTAAATCCGATTGTCAACAAGTAACAACTTCTAAACATTACTTGAACAAGTTCAGAGCCCGTTGTAAGGTAACAGACAGTCCATATTGAAAACTATTCCGAAGCGGAAAAGAGTGAATAGACATTCGACCCAACTCTGTAACTCACACCTTGGATAACCAGCAAGATCCTAAAGTGAGTGGGATTTATCCCTTATAAGTGTTATCAGAGTTTCATGCTCATTCTTCACAGGGTGTGTATAAAAGTCGGACCAACATTTAAAAATGGCGCTAGAAGGAGGGCCCACTGAACTTCGGTCAGTATTGTAAATTGTCTGTACAATATTTAAAATTGCCAGAAAAGAGGACCTCAGTTCAGTAGTCTGTTAAGGATTGTGAGATTATAAGTTGCTTGTGAAAAGTTGGATTCTACATATAGGGTAACAAGGTCCCACCCCGAGTTGGAGAGCTCCTTGTGCCTGAATTAGAAACTCCAAGAAGAAGTAGCCTCAGAAGGGCCAAGTCTCTGTCTGAAACAGTTTTATCACCACTGGTAGTTACTCCAACTACAACTCAGAATATCACCGTCAATCAAGTAGTAATGGCAAATTGGTTGGGTTCCACTGCTTTAAATATCCCGGGTATAGCCCATGACCTGCCTAGAAATCTAGAGAGATATCTTCCCAGATATAAGCATGATGGGACTAGGACAGTAGAAGAACATCTAGTTGCATTCAAGAATGCTTTGAAATTGTTAAATGTACAGCATGAAGATGTTGCTTGCAGATTGTTCCCGTTCACTCTCCAGGAGGGAGCTTATGACTGGTTTCTAAATCTCACTAATGATTCTATTACCAGTTGGAATGACTTGGAAAAGGTTTTTGTGTCACGGTTTGGTGAGGTAATAGATCCTAGTATATTATATCAGCGAGTTTTATGGTATCAAAAGAGAATTAAATGAATCTATCAGATCTTACAATGTCAGATTCCAGAAGGCTTATGGTAGACTTGCTGGTTATTATGTGCCAAATGCAGACCTGGCATTAGAGATTTTTAGAAATTCTCTGGATCCAATGACCTCTGTCTTCTTGAAAAGAGATGCCACTGTTACTAATTTAACGAGAGGCTTATAAAGAAGCTTTGATTTTGGAAAGACAGTTGGGACCCCAACCTTTAAATGCTCAGCAAATTCCTTTGGTCACACAAGCTGCCCCTGTTTTCAATCCCATACCACATCAGATGATGTTGCCAGTATGTCAGACTCTACCATCAGCAAATCCATTGGCTGTAACACCTGCTGAGAATGTACAGAACCCAGGTAAAGAGGCTGATAATGCAAGAGTTGAAGAAGTCTCAAAAATAGTCCAAAAGTTGGCCAATGATTTTTTGAGTTTTAAAAGGCAGGTTTCTACTGGGGAGAACTCAAACAGGTATTCATATCAACAGAACAGATTCAATCGGCCCCCATACGAACCTAATAAAGATTACAAAGGTAAAGGTCATGATGTGAATATTTGTGATTTGGCTTTGCCCTAACCGGTGCCAGAATACATGCTACTTCTCAGCACGGGGAGTTGGATTGTTTGGAATTTTGTAATGCCTTTGAAGCTTTGTCTGGGGATTTGATTTCTCCTGAACATCAAAGAACTACGGATGGCCCAAGTTCATCCAGCCACAGTGCAGCTATGGTCTTGGATTCTTTCACTTTCCTGGATGAATCTGAGAATGTAGTTGAAATGCCTATGGATGAGGTGCATGCTTTTCAACAATACAGGAGGGACAACTACAACCTCAGAAACAGAAATCCGGAGCCCAACACTACATCTACCCCTCCGGACAACTCTCACAATGTTCCTCCAGATCCATCTTCAAGCAATAACCCATCTCCACCCAAGGGAGGAAATCCGAGAGGACCAGATGCATTTGTCCCTCCACTCAATAAGGGATATAACATAGTGGAGGACATGAAAAAGATCAAAGCCAACATCACTCTTCATGAGTTGGCCCAAATTTCAGAACAGAGGGATAACTTGATTAAAACATACTCTGGGCCTACTACAAAATCTTTGGACAAGGGAAAGAAGATGGCAAATGCAAATGTAGCCATGTACAAAGAGAAAACTAAGGTTCCACCTTTTCTACTGACTGTACGTATTTTTGGGAAAAACTTGCACAATTGTCCGGTAGATTCAGGTGCTTCAACTAATGTTATGCCTTTGGCCATTTGTCAACAGTTGGGTTTGACCCCAATGAAGTCTGAAAGAAGAGTTGTCCAATTGGACAAATCAGAGGTTAAAGTAGTGGGAGAACTTCAGAATATTCATATCCAATTAGCATCTGAGCCCAGGGCTCAACATAGAATTGAAATTCAGGTTGTGGATATCCCCGTGGGGTACGGGATGCTTTTGAGCAGGGATTGGTCGAGATCTTTGAATGGATACTTGGCAACAGACTTTTCACACATGTGGTTGCCATGGAAGGGAGTGGCAAATCAATTACGGGTTGAAAGAGAACCCAGATACAAACATACGATTACTGAATACAATGCGAGAAAATGAGACTGTAAATATTGTTGAGGTAGATATTGGAGTTTACAATTTAACAACGGGACAAAATGAGAAGTTTAGTAAAGCTCATCCTGTTCATAGTAATGAAGTCTGGACGCTTCATGTGGATGGGGCTAAATCTAAACAGGGTTACGGCACAGGGGCAGTCCTTAAAGGGCACTGAAAGTCGGACATATTTTATGTCTTATCGCCTACAGTTCCCTTGTACAAATAATTTAGCAGAGTATGAAGCTCTGGTATTAGGTTTGAAATTTGCTTTGGACAGAAGTGTAAGAAATATTCAAGTTTTTACGGATTCAAAATTGGTGGCTAATCAAGTCAAAGGTAAATTCCAGTGTAAAGCATCTTATTTAAAAGGATACAAACATCGGGCTTGGGATCTTGTAGAAGATTTTGATGCTTTTAATCTGACACACATACCCAGAGAGCAGAATTCACGTGCGGATGTCTTGGCTTCTTCAGCCACAAGTTTAAAACCACTGGAAGAATTTAAATGGAACAAGTTTTCAATTGAGTTAGTCCCTTGTCCTTCAGTCCCAAATAATATAGATAATTTTTAGGTTTTCTCTGATGATCAGCAGATTATAAACTTTTTGCAGAGTACTAACACATTTGAAAATGCTATAATCGATGATGGACAAAGGGATACTCTGCTAGAGCAGTTAGATGATGACAGGGGAATAATAAGGTTGAAAGATAACGAGAATTCCAAAAGGGATGGTGGAACTGGAGCGGCTCTTTGATGTTGACCAAATCAGGCAAAAGGTGAATTCTGAGGATTCTATGGGTGCAACAGACAGTGAGACTGAGAACCTGAACGTGGGGACTGAAGAAGATCCCAGGCACATCAAGTTGGCTAAAAACTATGATCCAAAAATAAAAAGAAGTATGATTGATTTTCTTCACAGGTCCAAGGATGTTATGGCCTGGTCTTACAAAGACTTAAAGGTATTTGATCCGAAAGTTTACACTCATATTATACCTTTAAAAGAATTTTGCAAACCTTTCCGGCAAAAACAGAGGCATGTCAACGCTCTGCTAGAGCCCCTCATCCAGAAAGAGGTAGAAAAATTATTGAGTGCCGCCATAATTTTTCCCATTAGGCATTCTACTTGGGTGGCCAATTTGGTGCCAGTCAGAAAGAAAAATGGAGAGATCCGCCTGTGTGTGGATTTTAGAAATTTGAACAAGGCATCTGAGAAAGATAATTATCCTCTGCCTTCTATGGATGAGGTGTTGCAGATTGTCAATGGTTCGGAGATGATGTCTTTCCTGGACGGTTTCTCAGGGTATAATCAGATATTAGTTGAGAGGGAAGACAGGATGAAAACTGCTTTCACAACTAAGTGGGGAACTTTTGCTTACAAGAGGATGCCATTTGGATTAATAAATGTCGGAGCTACGTTTCAACGGGCAATGGATCATGCCTTCAAGGGCCTTATGGGTAAATGTATTGTTGTTTACATGGATGATTTAACGAGTCTTCTCTAAATCTCGGTTTGACCATGTAAAACACTTGGAGTCTGTGTTCAATAAATGCGGGGAGTTCGGCATTTCTTTGAATCCGAAGAAGTGCATTTTTGGTGTAACGGAAGGAAAGCTCCTTGGGCACTTGATCACAAAAGATGGCATTTCCATGGATCCGGACAGAGTTGAAGCCATATCCGGCATACCCTTTCCCAACTCTAAGAGAGAGTTGAGGTCCTTCTTTGGAAAAATTAATTTTGTCAGGAAGTTCATCTCCGGTTTTGCAGAGATAGTCAAGCCACTGAATGACATGCTAAAGCAAACTACTCAGATTGTCTAGACCACAGAAGCTAAAACAACGTTCCAAGAAATCAAGACCGCCATCAAGCAAGCACCGGTTACGGTGAGCCCAGATTTTAGTGCAGATTTTTATCTGTACACCTTTTCTTCCGAACACACACTTGCTGCAGTTCGACCCAACGGAGAGAAACCGGGGAGCATCCAATTGCTTTCAAGAGTACCAATTTAAAGGGGCTGAGCTGAAATATTCTCGTTTAGACAAACAAGCTTATGCCTTGGTGAGAGCAGTTAAGCGGTTCAGGCACTACATACTAAGAAGCAGAGTTCATGCTATAGTTCTCGACCCAGCTGTTAAATACCTTTTAAGTCAGGACGAATTGGGTGAACTAAGAGGTAATTGGGTTACAAGGCTGCAAGAATATGACTTAGAAATTCGGCCTGCAAAATTGATCAGAGGACTTGGTTTGTCCCGACACATTGCCGAAATACCTGTACGGGAAGAAGTTAATCAGTTAAATTCTGAATCTGATGACTGGTATGGAGATATTATTCATCTGCTGCAATTTGGAATTTGCCCGTCTCACTTGAATAGAACCCAAAGGAGAGCACTAAAACTGAAAGCTGCTCATTATCTCCTCAAAGGAGGTAATTTGTACAGAGAAAATTATGCTGGCATTTTCTTAAGATGCATTTCTCAGAGTGAAGTCAATGAAGTCATGTCCAGTTTTCATGAAAAGTTAGGGGCAGGGCATTCCTCAGGATCTGCTACTGTGCATAAAATATTGAGAGCAGGCTATTACTGGCCTACGTTATTTAAAGATGCCCATCAGCATGTGAGAACTTGCCATCAGTGCCAAACTTTTGCAGCCAAAGAGGCCAACCGGGCTCTACCATTGCAACTTGTTGTAATAAATAAACCTTTTATGCAATGGGGACTTGATTTTGTGGGAGTGATTAATCCAAATTCTTCGGCAGGGCATAAGTATGTTCTAACAGCTACTGATTACTGCACAAGATGGGTCGAAGCAGCAACCACCATAAGAAGTACAGCTCATGAAGTGATCGAATTTCTAGAGTCAAATGTCATAACCAGGTTTGGGGTTCCTCTGAATTTGGTGTGTGATAATGGACCAGCCTTCCAATCATTGGAGTTTGCAGAATGGGCATACCAGATGGGGATAGTTATCAGATTTTCATCCAACTATTATCCCCAAGGCAATGGGCTAGTTGAGTCCACGAATAAGAATTTAATGAATGCCATTAAGAAATCTGCAGCAGACAAACCCAGGCAGTGGCATACATTATTGAAATATGCACTTTGGGCTGACCGGATAAAATATAAAGTGGCTCTTAAGACTTCCCCTTTTGCTTTGTTGTATGGTACCCGACCAATTGTTCCCATCTCTCCGAAATTACCTACTTACCAATTTGTCTTAGACTATTTTGAGGATCAAGCGGATGCGAGAGGCTCGTGTTTTGGATCTAACTAATTTGCGGGATGAAAGACTCCAAGCCCTGGAACATTTCAGTCGGCACCAAGAAACCGTCAAGCACTGGTTTGACAAAAGGGCCAAAGTGAAAGCTTTCGGATTGGCGGACCTGGTGCTTCTATGGGACAAGGCCCATGAAAAGAAGGGTAAGCATACAAAGTTGCGGCCACTATGGATAGGCCCATACCAGATTGCTGAGATTCTGGGTAATAACGCATTTCGTTTACAAGACCTTGATGGTAATTTTTTGGACCTCCTTGTTAATGGTCAATACTTAAAGCATTATTTCTCGGTTGTTCCATCCAATATATCGTTTGAATGAGTCACAAAGAAGTTGTAACATGTGTATACATTGTAAATAAGCTTTGAAATTTTATTTTATTTTAGTTTATTTTCCAGGTCTGTACATTTGTTTATTTTAGTTTTATTTTAAATACCTGTACAATTTTTAGTTTTATTTTATTTAAAAAGTTTTTATTTTATTTAAGTTATTAAAATTTTATTTGGTTATGTATAAATTTGTTTATCCTTGGAGGTCTGTACAGTTTATTTTATTTTAAAATTCTGTTTTTAAGTTTTGCCTGAGCATCAATGAAAAAGTCAGCCTTCTAAAATTGTTTTTATTCTGAGTTCTAAATCCAGTGTTCATTATTCTAATTGAGATAGTCTGCTTTAACTGAACAGTGGAACTATTTTGTTATTCAGAACAACAGTGGAAGGATGATTGGATTTTGTGTCTTGCTTGCCACAGTTATTTTAATTATAAAGAAACTGCTATACTGTTTGGCTGGAGAAACTCCTAGGGAATCCAAGAAAAGTTGGTCATAAGAGGGGACTATGATTCATGAAATTATTTGAGTATCCATAGAGGCTATCAGTGCCCAATCTGAAGCAGTTCCAGACCGATGAGATATTAAAAGAAAAATTGTTGTTCTTCTTTTAAAGGCTTTTCAGACTTCGGTATATTTCAAAGAAGAGAGAGAAGATGAAAGTTGAGCAAGACAGCATAGAATTGGCACTCTGTTATTTCCTATATATAAAAAAAAAAGAAAAAAAGTTATGTAATCAAAGAGACAGCCAAGACTTCAAAAGATGTTTTTCTTCTACCAAGTTGTAGATTCTACCTTACAGTTGTGAATTGGGTCGTGTAAATCTAAAGGGTAACTCTGTCGGAGTTTGTAAAAGGCTAAACTAGTAAACAGAGCTCTACTCGGTTTCCCCTTTTACAATCTAGAAAAGCTGATCAATCCAGAGTTCAACATTCGAAGGCCCAGTCATTCTTGAAGAAAGTTTTATACGCTTGTAATTGCACATCAGAAATCTTCCTTAAATGATTCAGCCTAGTATGTCCTTGGGAAATTTTGACAACTATCGGCTAGTAGTTAAATTGTTTTGAAGAATATCTGTGGCAAGGCATGATACATGGTCTATGTTGTTTTGAAACTAGAGTCCTGGGTTCTAAAATAATGCTACTATTTTACCCGTAGATATCGCCATTTGTTGAGAAGCAACACACCCCCACTGAAAAATGAATTTCCATCCTTTGAAAATATTGAGCTTTCATTTTGCAGTAAGGACCCTCTTGAGTTTTCCAGGTTTTAAATTCCAATTTTGCTTGCCTCCTTTTTCAAGTTGTGCATTTATTTGCATCTGGCTTTGATTTACTTCAGAATTCATTTTTCACATGTTAGAATCATTCATGAATAAAGAAAATCTTTCACTGATATGAAAAAAATGCAGAATACAGATAGATAAATTCATTAGAAGCCAAAACTTTCCATTTTTGGAAAAGTCACGAAATCGTGACACTTTCCATTTTGGAAATGTCGCGAAATCGCGACGGGTTTTAGAAAAATCGGCTAAGTCGCAAAAACGTAGCGAAATCGCGACACTTCCATTTTGGAAATGTCGCGATATCGCGACACTTTCCATTTTGGAAATGTCACGAAATCGCGATGGTTTGGAGAGAGAGCAAATGCGTACGGAACGTAGCGATTTCGTGACATGTCACGAAATCGTGAAATCGTGACATGTCGCATTTTCGCGACAGCAGGAGGCAAAAGGAAGAAAGAAGATGGAGTGGACGAGGGAAAGTAGAAAAGAGCAGGCAGAAAGGGATGAAGTCAGGAAATCGTGACATGTTGGTGAAAGAAGAAAAGCTAAGGAGAAAGTGTCGCAGATTTCGTGACATGTCGTGAAATCGTGAGAAAAAAGAAGGAGTGTCATGAAATCGCGACATTGAGGGAAAAAAGGAAGGAAAGGGAAATCAGAAGAGGAAGAAAAGAAGAAAAGGGGAAAGGAAAGAGAGAAAGGGAAGAAAGGTGTCGCGAAATCGTGACGTCGCGATTTGACGTGAGAAATGTGACAAAGAAAGGAGAAGGGGGGAAATGGACAGAAGAAGGAAAAAGAGAAAGGTCGTGAAATGTGAGTCGGAAATCGGACAGTCAGATTTGAGGAGCGAAGGAAAAGGGAAAAGTCATGAAATTCGTGACATGTCACATTGTTGTGAAGAAAGAGTGCGAGGCAGGGAGGGTCACGATTTTGTGACATGTCACGAAATCGTGACATGTCGCATTTTTGCGGCCATGGCAGGAAAGAGCACAGAATGGAAAACAGCTAGAAATGGACACGTGTCACGATTTTTGTGACACGTGTCAAAACAGAGCAAGCCTACGTATAATGAACTTTAGGGTTTTGATTTAACTTTAAAGTTTTGATTTAATATTATTAAAATACTAATCCTTGTTTGTCTTTTATGCAGGAAGCCATCTGGCACTTGCATGATAACGGGAGAAATGGCCAGAAAGACAAAGTTAAGTGCAAATTAATCGAAGACCGTCATATTGAAATGAGAGATGCCGAGAATTGTTGTTTCATCCAGATTTTACAGATCTGGCCGCAAAGAGACTTTACGGTGACTAAGCAGCTGCCCATTTAATGGAGTATGTCGAGAATTGGCCGAAAAATGAAAATATCTACACACGGTTATCCAGAAATTTGTCGATGGATGCATTTAATGAAAATTTATGGCAGAATTAATGGCGTGCAAGACATTTTCAACTCAGGGATGGCTCTGCGGAGATGAAATGTCAGAGAAGTGGTGACTCATCCAAATTTCCCGAGGGAATTAATGAGGACATTTACACACAGTTGCGGGTGGATGCAAGTGGCATTCGAATTCTGCCTTCTCCATTTATGGCAAGTGACTGCACTGATTTGCAGAATGGTTAAGTTTTATCAAGACTTTATTTTAAAAGGCTTTATATTGTAAAACCCGGGTAGTAGGGTTTAAGATGATAAGATTTAGGGTTTGAGAAGAAGATATTTTTGAAAAGATCAGGGTCTGTCCTGAGTCTATAAATACTTCTTCTAAATGTAATCGCAAGAGGCGGAGACTTAGAAAAAAAAGGCTATTGAAGCAATTTCTTGCAAATCTTGTTAAATGCTTTATTTCCGGACTTGGAGTTGATGTGCTTTTGTTTTCTGTGATAGCATGGCCAGGGAGCCTAATCTCTTTCAGATTGTGATAAGTTCATCTTCTTTTGTTATCCGTTTCTTTAAAGTTTATTAAATATATGCTGTAAATCCGTGTTATCAAGATTAAATATGTTGTTGGGCTTCATTTGTTCTATTGTATGCTAGGGAAAATCATAGATTTAAGGTTCAAGTCTGTTCTAATTGCTCTGTCCTCACTTGTGTGAGCTATGCTCTTGGTGAGAGATACCAATTTTAACCGACTTCCCTTCTGTTTATGATTTTCTTTCAGATCTGTTCCATCTCTGTCTTATGCTCTTAGTAGAAGGTGATCTTAGAAAGCTGGACACCTTCTTCTTTGATTTGTTCTATTGTGAAGTTGATAGTATAAATAAAATTGGTAGTTTTGGTTTTACAGCTAAGTTTGATAGACTTCTCTTTCTGCCCTACCCTACCCTCTCTGTTTTACCGTGAAATGATCCATTTTTATTTTCTTTTAAATTTGTCTTTTATTTAAATCTGCTTGACCCATAAGAGCTAGATCAAAGAACTAATTTTAAATCCGATTGTCAACAAGTGACAACTTCTAAACATTCATCGAACAAGTTCAAGAGCCCGTTGTAAGGTAACAGACAGATCCATATTGAAAACTATTCCAGAAGCGGAAAAGAGTGAATAGACATTCGACCCAACTCTGTAACTCACACCTTGGATAACCTGACAGGATCCTAAAGTGAGTGGGATTTATCCCGTATAAGTGTTATCAGAGTTTCATGCTCATTCTTCACGGGTGTGTATAAAAGTCGGACCAACAAGTACACTATTCCTGAACATGGTCCTAATACTAAAGAAGAAATGCTCCTACATCACAATAATTCAAAAGCAATGAATGCAATCCTGAAAGGCTTACAAAAAGCAGATCTCACCAAAGTGATTCACCTGCCAAGACTGACTAGTGAAATGTGGAAACAGTTGAAGGTGGTTCATAGAGGTGATACAAATGTCAGAAAGGCCAAGTTGAGACACTTCAAAGGTATTTTTGAACAACTCAAGATGAATGATGATGAAAATATTAGTGACTACATGCTTCGTATGGATGAGGTTGTTAACTCCATGAAAGAATTAGGTCTTGAGCTTACTGAAAATGATGTTTGTGATAAGATTTTAAGATCTCTTCCTAATAGATTTAGTGAAAATATTTCTGCTATTGAGGAAGCTAAATATTTGGATAAATTGAAAAAAGATGAGCTCCATAGTATACTTGCAGCATTTGAGTTGAGAACTCAAGTGAAGGTTGATGTCAAGAAAGAGGCATCTTTCAAGGCTACCAAGGAATCCAAGGGTAAACAACTTCAAGATAGTGATGAGTCTTCTAGTGATGAAGAGGCATATTACAACAAGAAAGGCAAGTTCTCTAGAAAGCACAAAAGTATGAAAAATATAAGATGTTTCAATTGTGGAAAGTTTGGTAATTGGTGATTATGCTACTAACTGTACTGTTCCCAAGAATGAAAGTGATGAAGATAAACAGGATTCTAAGAGCAAGGATTCTGAAAAGCACAAGCATCACAGGAAGATCAAAGATGAGCACAACAATCAAGGAAAGAGGTATTCTCACAAGCACAAGAAGAGTATCTACCTAGACAAAGCAAGTAAGTGTTCTAGTAGTGATAGTGAAAGTTATTCAAGTGATGATAAAAATGAGATGTTGTTCATATCAGAAAAAGAGGAAGAACCAAAACATAGATTCATTATCATGAAATGTCTTAGATGTGGAAATTTTGGTCACCTTCAGGATGATTGCACAAATAATGATTTGGTTTCCAGTATGTATGAGGATGCTTTAGATAACTATAAAGAAGATGCATGTATGGTTTTTGAAAAGGGTAGCACCTCTAGTGATAAGAAATCTAAAAAAGGCTTTGATGATTCAAAAAGCAAACAAATAAAGGATCTTGAAAGTGAACTTATTAGTGCTCTTAGTATTTTGGAAAAGGAAAGAAAGAAGAATGCTAGACTCAAAGATAAGTTAGATGAATGTTGTATGGAGAGAGATGATCTTATAGAAAGTCTTGACTTCTCTATAGCTAAGACACAAGAAATCAAGGATGAGTTAGAGTCTAAGGTTCTTGAGTATAGTGAGTTAGAACAGAAAATGGCTTCTTTGAAAGAGAAAACTAAAGAGTACAAGGATAAGCTTTATAGGTTTCAAGATAGCTCCAAAAAGGTTAAGTCACTCATCAAAGGTCAAATAAAGACAACGAGATAAAATAGGCCTTGGTTTTGTTAAGCCACACAAGGAACAAGTTGGAGAGTCTAGTAAGAGACTCCAAAAGGAAGAGAGTTCTGATGAGGAAAGTATTTCAGATCATGAGTCCTTGTATAATAGATGCACAGAAACAGAAAATAGAATTCAGAATGAGAAGAAGAAGTTTTCAGGACCTAAGAGGTCAAATAAAGGAAAGTTTCAAGGCAGATGTTTTGCTTGTCACATGTTTGGTCACATGGCTTCACATTGCATGGCTCAAGTGAAGAAGGTAAATGATAGTTTCAGAAGTGCTAGTTACTTTCAAGGGTATTGCTACTCTTGTCAACGGTTTGGGCACAAGGCAGTCTATTGCAAGGTAAATAACAAGAACAGGTTTGGTCAGAACAGGTGGATTCAAAGATCAGGTTTACTCAGAGAAACAACATCATCAAGTGTTTCAAGTGCAACAATGAAGGTCACATAATCAGACAGTGTAGATCAGAAATTCCAAAATACAGGAACAGGAACAGTGGCATGATCAAGTCCAAGGATCAAGGCATGGATAAGAACAGGGATGAGAACAAGAACAAGAACGATGACGAGGAATAGGAATATGGACAAAGAGTTCAAGAGAAGTCCCGACAAGGAAGTTATAGACACTGATGATGATCAGTGCCTAATGGGAGTTTTACTTCCACCCAAGAATTAATCACCTCATTAGGAGGTGGGGGAGGGACTAAGCTAAGAGGCTCATTCTTAGTCCCGAGCCCCAAAGGTGACCCTTTGCCATTGATGACAAAGGGGGAGAGATTTGAGTAAGGGGGAGAGCCTCAAGACAGGGGGAGCTGTTTATGTTGAGTTCACGTGTTGTTGAGAAGCATGGTTTGCCATCAATGACAAAGGGGGAGATTGTTGGAAATTTTGGGTTTGAGATCCTAGATTCTTGTCAATGAGTTGTCATTGATGTCAAAATGAAATGGCATTAATGTTAAGAGGATGGGTTGGCTTCAAAGGTGGAAGATTCCAAGAGAATATTTTTAAGAGAATATGGAGAGATTCCATTGGCAATGGTTTTTATTAAAACCAATGGAGGTTCTATTTATTATTTATTTAATTATTATTTAAAACCCTTCAAGGTTTTAATTAATTAATTAAGGGAGAAATTATTTTTAATTTATTAAAAATACTTTAAGGGTTTTTAAACCCTTTAGAAAGCAAATTTCGATTAAATTCGAAATTACTTTTCTTTGTAGTCGACGTGTTCTAAAGTCCACGTATGGACTATAAATATGAGAAGGTTCCTAAGGTTAAACCCACTTAGAAAATTGAAGGCAATTAATTGGTTTGGTTGCGATCGAATGTTCTGTTTACACTGTGAAAGAGGAGAGCTCATGGTTTGAAAAGCTTTTGGAAAGCTTGACCGTTTATGTGGAAGGAAGTCCGTCTTGGACTTCGTAAGCCCCTTGTGGGCTAGTGGTAGCGAAGGCTGCATTTGGGCCTTGCATAGGCGGAGGTCTGCGTTTCGATCCCCGCAGAGGGAGCTGTGCATGGATTAGTCACATTTTTATTAAAACGTGTTTTGTGCCGCGAATTTCGGATTCTTCAAGGGCATCCATTATAAGGTGTGATTATTTTCTTGATATGATTTTTGGCATTGTTTAACATTGTTTAAAAGACATAGGAGAAATAAGGGGATATTTATTTGGTTGTATTTTTGAGATTAGTCTTTTGCTATGCTAAATTTAAAAATGGAGATATAAGGTGTAAGTTTTGGTTGTTGTGTTTTTGGCTTCTTTGGTGGTTTTTTTTAAAGAAGAGGAGCTAAAAGGTGTATTAAGGAAAGTTTTTATATATGCTCATTTATCTTGGTTCTAACCCTAACTTGGTTGGAAGTTTGAGGGTTGTGTGTGGTGACAGCTTTAAGGATCAATTTTCTTCTACTCCAATAAGGTATGGGCACATTCTTCTTATGAGTATGATTGGTGTATGTTTTCTGAAATAAGGTTGGAGTGAAAAGGTATTCTACTAGGTATCCTTTGGCTAGGTGTAAATCCTATTTTCTGATTTGTTGAAGACTACTTATGCATTGTTATCCTTGATGAGAGTTTTGGTGAATGCATAATTCTGGTTTGAGGTAGTGGAAGCATTGTGCACTAGGGTTTATGTTTGTGAGTCTTGCTACTTGCTTTGAGTTGGTGAAACCCTTGGTTGGATGTTTTGAGGTTGATGGTTGAGTTGCTTCCATAGAGGTTGTTTGATCAAGTTATTGCTTTTACTTGATTCATGATATTGGGCTTACTCCTTTGAGTTGATTTGAGCAAATTACTCCTTTGCATTGGTGATATTGTGTTGGTGGCTGTTTTGTTCAAATATCTTTGGAGGGAAAAGGATTTCTACTTGTTTCCTTTTCTTGTGATGATTGGTTGAATGCTTCAAGGTTGATGTTGAGTTGAATGGTGTTGGTTGACTAAACCTTGTTTGATGAGCATTGTTGTTGAAACCCTAATTGATGGTGAAAAGAACATGAGTATCATTGTTATGTGATTCTTTGCATAGTTGGCAATTGTTGGGGTTTCATGTTCTTGAAAGAAAACATTCTATCCTATCCATTTCAGATATTGATTTGAGTTTTCATATTTGAGATTGAGATTGAGTTGAGTTGATTTGAGTTGAGTTTTGAGATTGGGATTTGAGTATAGAACATATTGAGTCTCTAACAATTCTCTTTATGCTTCTATGAGTTTGAAAAATCACATTGGGTCTCTAAAAATTCACTTTGTGATTTCCTACTAAGAAAGTTTTTCTTGGTGAGCTTTTTGAGTTTTTGGACAGGTTTCGGTGGGGACTTGTGAGCGGATTTGGACGGGTCCTAGCAGAGGACTTGTGAGCTGAGTTTGATAGTTCTATCAAAGAACTTGAGGATAGAGGTGCATTGGTTCTATGAGAAGAACACTGAGGACGATAAGCAAGTCTTTGAGAAGGCTTGTATGCGAGAGGATTGATTTGTTCAAGAGTTGGAAAGATCTGACAGACGAGAGGAAGACTTGTACTAGACCGACTGACTGTGTTTGGTACAGGTTTTTGAGCTGCTATGGACGTGATCATAGAAGGTAGAGGTCTCTTACGCTAAGCATTGAGGACAGGAGGTCTTCGATGGAAAGGAGTTCCATGTCTTTGGCAAGAGGCAGAGGCGAGTTGATCTTCGAGGGATCATTTCCGAGAGCGAGAGGGGAAGGTATCTCCTTTGAGCAGAGGCTCATAAATCTAGATTGAGGGGAAGGTATCTCCTTTGAGCAGAGGCTTATAAATTCAGATAGAGGGGAAGGTATCTCCTTTGGGCCGAGGCTCATAAACATTGTAATTGGGAAGGATTCCCAAAGAACTTTGAGATAAATTTTAGAGAAAAGTTTTGTGGACGTAGCCCAACCATTCTGGGTGAACCACGTTAAAAATTGGTGTCACTTTGTGGATGTTATTATGCATTGCTTTGGGTATATTGCTTTACTGTTTTGAAGTATAAAGGAAAAAGTAAAAAGAGGTCTTATACTGTTCACCCCCCCCTCTCAGTATAAGCTTGTGTTCTTCACAGTAAAGCTTTCTAGCCAAAGATTTATTATTTAACTTTGATCTTCTCAGTCCCAAAACTCATTTTACCTTGGGCTAAATTACTTTATCTCAACCTACTAAGGCCCATTTCATCTCTCCTTTTACTCCTTCCCATAAAATTTTTCTATCCATCTTGTCCAAATCTTTCCATATGGTATGAAGGGCAGCAAGGATAGAAAATTTATAAATTGGCATGGCATGGATGAATTACTATAAAAAAGTTAATCTACCCCCATAGCTTAACCATTTGTGAGACCAATGATTAATTCTATCCTTGATATAGTCCAAAATATTCCTCCAAATATCTATTTTTAGTTTTTTAAAATGCAAAGGGACCCCCAAGTATACCACTGGGAGATAAGTCCTTGTGAATCCCAAGATCTCTAAAATTTTGTCCTGAAGCCTTTGATCAAGATTGAAAAAGACCACTTTGGATTTTTTATCGTTGATGACTTGGTTTGTAGCCCTAAGGTAGACATTAAGTGTATCTCTAATCATTCTTGCTTCCCTGAAGCTGGCCACTCCCACCAATGTTGTGTCATCCACAAACTATAGGTGAGTCAAAACTTCCTCACCCACCTTGATACCTGTTAGAAAACCTTGTTGTCTTCTCCTCAAGATGAGTCTACCCAATCCTTTAGCCAATATGAGAAAAATATAGGGAGAGCAAGGATATCCTTGACGAAGGCCTCAAGTAGCTCCAAACGGTTGCGAGGGAAGACCCTTGATTAACACTGAGTATGTCGGAGTAGAAACACAAATCATGACCCATTCTATCCAATCTTGAGAGAAACCAAAGGCTGCCATCATCTTTGACAAGAATCTCCACTCCACACTATCATAAGCCTTTGACATATCTAATTTTATGAACATTCCTCTATTACCAGATGTTTGCATTGAATGGATTGCCTCCTGAGCTAGAACCACACCATCCAAGATCTGCCTACCCTCTACAAAATCCCCTTGCTCTAAGGAGATAATGCTATGTAGAAGAGGTTTTAGCCACTCAGCCATTACCTTTGTGATTATTTTATATATGACATTGCATAAGGCAATAGGTCTATAATATGAAATATGTACCCCCTCCTCCCCTTTTGGAATTAAGGTAATGAAAGTATGATTTAATGATTTAAGCATTATTTTACTACCTTTGGACTCCTTTATAACAACCATTACATCCTCCTTCAAGTTATCCCAGAAGGCCTAAAAAACTCAATTGGAAAGCCATCTAGACCTGGTGTTTTTTCGGTGCTCATTCCAAAGACTACATTCTTCAGTTCCTCTCTATCAATGGGTTTAAGTAGGGTTTGATTTTCTTCTTCAGAGATAATAGAGGGTATGACATCAATAACTTCTTTTTAAGCCTCTTCATCTTGCACCATACTTTCCTTAAATAGTTTAGAAAAATAATCCATTGAATGGAAATGCATACTTGGAATTGTATCAAAGGAGTGTTTGTTCTCATTTTGAAGAGCTTCCATGTTGTTCATCTGTCTCCTAGCACAAGTAGTCCGATGGAAAAATTTGGTATTTTTATCACCTTCTAATAACCAAGTGGTTCTTGCTCTCTGTTTCCAGTAGGTCTCCTCTTTGTTGTCAATGTCCTCAACCACTTTACGCAATGCATCATCCTCTTCTTTGAGCTGCTCTATAATTGTTCCTTCCCTAAAGTGTTTTTGAACCTCATCCCATTTGGCCACCAATGGAGCTCTTTGGACCTGGAAGTCTGTCTTGTTAGCTCGCCTCCATTGTTTCAGTTGATCTTTTACATAATGAAGTTGTTTGTGGAATCTAAAAATTGATGTCCCATATGCTGGGCGACCTTCTTCCCACCACTATAGAATTTTATTTCGAAGTTACTCTTTTTGTAACCAAATTTTTTCAAATTTAAATGTTTTGTGATGTTGCACTGTCTTGATCCCTCCTTTCAACAAAATGGGAAAGTGATTTGAAACTGGACCCTCCAAAATCTGAAATTTTATATTTTATTTTACACATGCCTCGTCTGAAACCAAAAAATGGTCTAACTTCACCTTCATGCTATGTGGCTCCCTCATCTTATTAGTCCAAGTATAGTTGGTTCTAGGGCATTTAATATCCACCAAGTGTAATGCCTGGACTTGAGCAATAATAAGTCGATCTCGTGGGTCCAAAATAGGGGTTCCCCCTTCCTGATATCTATTGGATAATTTAGCATTAAAATCCCCAACACTAATCCAGTCTAACTCTTCCCTTGAGACTCTCATGTTATGCACATATTTCCATTGATGCATATGACCATCTAGGTTTTGAACCCCATGCAAATTTGTGATTAAAACATGTTCAACTGTGATATTATTTCTAAAATGTGATGTGAGAACACCCCTCCAAGCTATATGTTCTATTGCAGTCCATTCAATAGAGTCCCAAAGAGTAACTATCCCCCCTGAGACCCTTTGGAAAGCCACTTCCATATGACCAACACCCATCCAAAGTCTGTTAATTTTTTTACACATAAGATCCAACGATATTTTTGTCTCCTGGATAAGAAAAAAATCTGTTTTACATTTTTCTAAGAGTCTTTGAACAACAGATTGATGGGTTCTACTATTTAAACCCCTAACATTCCATGATTGTATAATCATTGGTTACCTTGAGAGCAGTAAAAATCTATTGGTCTCATCGATCCTCCAGTGATTAGTTTGTCTCCTTGAACTGCTATCAATTCCTTATTTGATTTTCTACCCACTCCTTTAGAGTTGCTATTTTTTGATCTCTTTTCCACCTGAGTTATCCCTAGAGTTGGCCTTTCTCTGTTCTTTTTTGCTATGCCCATGCTGACATCCTTAATTATTGGTTGCTCTTGGTTATGCACTATCAATGCCCCTACACTCTCTAACTACGGTAACTCACTGTACTCAATTACCTGCTCTATGATGGGGGAGATGAAAGAGGAGCTTGAACATGGTTGTTATTATTTTCATTATTCCCATCCACTCCTTCCATGAATTGTTCTTCTTCTTGGTCCATTACTATCTTAAATATCTCATACCAATTGGAGGGCTTGAGTTGGGTTTGCTCTTTACCATATTTTTTCTTTTGCCTTCTCCTTCTTTTGGGTTGTTCAAAACTAGCTCCTTGTGCTTCTTTACCCTGAGAAATATTGGTTGGTTCTTTGTTGATTGTTGACTTACCCTCCTTAGGAAGATTTGAGATTCCTAGAGGAGCCTCAATTTTTATGTTCATATTATTTGGGCAATATTGGTCCAGATGCCCATATTTGTGGCAAACTCTGATCTAAAGGGCAATGCCTCATAATCCAATTATTGAATCCAAGATAGTCCTATAAGTTCAAGTTCCACCTCTACCGATAGAGTCTGGCTAAGATCCATTTCCACACATAATCTTGCATAAACAGTTGTGTTTCCTTCTATTGTGTCTTTGGAAACACCCCAATGTCTTCAAAGGTAATTACCAATAATTTCCAATACCTTCTCACTCCAAAACTCCATTTGAAGTGCATACAAACGTATCCAAATCGGGACAACAGTGGGTTCAATTTGAGGATCAAATCCCACTCTCCAGGGTTGAACAAATAATCCTGCAGGACCATGATTCCTATTTTCTGATTCGAAAGCCTTATTTCTATCGGCAAGTGAAGAAAAAATAAAAATAAAATATCCATTGCTAATAAACCACAAAGAATACTCACCGAGAGGCTCCCAGTTTTTCTGGACCCAAGAATGCAAAAAATTTAGGGTGGGGCGAATACCTATGAATTTATAGATCAAATCATGATTGGCTCTATATAAAACTGTTTCTTCGACCATCCTTTGCTCAATGACAATAGTTGGCCTTGATTCTGACTATGGTAAGTATCCATTAACTTGTTGAGATATTGATCTATTTCTAGCAGTCGTAAAGAGCATTTTTAATGCAGTTTTTTGTGCTTCTTCAGTATTTGATGAAGATTTATCCTTTAATAAATCTGCAAAAGAACTATGTCTCTCTAGAAGAGGATCCGGAGGTGTCCTCGTTGGGCCCTCCTGGGGAAGCAATCTTGTATTCAAATCTAAAATAACCAGAAATATCTTCGACTACCCAACTGATACCCTACTTTTCTCTTCCAGAGCTCAAAGGAATTATCCCAAAATCAACTATACATTTGAAAGCAAATTTAAAGGACGTTTATATATTTAATAGTTTAATATTTGTAATTAAGTACTATAGGAGATATAAGGGTTTCTACTTGAAAAATTAAAACTCTATTTTTGCAAATATTATTATTTTCTAATATTCCAAATTAAAGAGTTATAAGGTATAATACATTAAAATAGTTTATTGAAATTTAGAAATATTAAACTATTGGATATTGAGGGTTATAAAAGGAAGTGCTTCATTTACTTAAAGGAGTTGGAATTATATACTAACACTTCTCTTATATTCATACTAAATGAAAAAAGAAGTCCAACCATAGGGAACTTCAAATTAAGTGCATAGTTCATTAGGAGAGATAAGGTGAAATAGAAGTTGATTATTGTTATTTACAAAACATTACAAAATCAGATCAAAAGTGAACTATTACTTAAGCACTTTATTAAGCTTATAGCTTACTTTAATCACTAGGGAGACATAAGGAATCCTAAAAAATCTAAGCCTAGAAAGGTTTTAACAAATTGGATCATAAACTAAATTTACTTTAAAAAGATATAGTATTGTACAAATCCTTATTCTAAATATTAAGGAAGAAAAAAGAATACTACATATCAAAATTTCATAGCTAGTAGTTTGATCATAAACTTAATCTACTAGGGATTCATAAGGTAGTCTACTATAAAGGATCTAACAAAACTGTTCTTAAAACAGAAAAAGCTAAAACTAAGAGAGATGTCTACCTCAAGGAATACAGTGAAAAATGATAAGAATAACACTATTAAAAATAATAGAGCAAGTTCCATAAAAATTGGAATAAGAAATTTACTTATAAAATATGAAGGAGATTTAGACTTTACTTCAAAAGTGATTCATAGTGAATCCTTAAGAGATAACTTTGAAACTATGGAATACTATCTACATGCTCGATTCACTGAAGCAATTGATAATGGAAAAAGTGATATTCAAATTACTTTAGACTTTGGTAGCATATTATACATGGCACTACTTATGTTAAAATGTTACAAGGATGAGAATGTAGAACAAAAAGGATTGATAGAATTATTTAAAAAGAAAACATAAATAGATGCATCATATCTAGAGAAAATATTTCAATCCTCATGTAGTATTGATACTTCAAGTTCTACTAACTCAAAATATTATCTTGATGCCTTAAGTACTTATGCAGAAGCCTCTATTCATGATAAAAAGGACAAAGGCAAAAAAAATATACTCTTGCAAGAATCAGGTGATAGTACAACCACCTATGAATATACAAAAACCACATTTAAAGGTAAGGATAAAGAAGGAAAGGAACAAGGTCAAGGAGGCATACAGTGACAGGTGAACTAAAGATATTACAAAGGATCAGATCAAGCTTCAAATTTAGACAAAGAAGACAATAAAAAAACCTGGATAAAAGAGCTCAAATTTCAATACCAAGACAAAGATCCATATTGAATACTAAAGTCTTCAATACCTAAATAATGTAATACAAGGGGGTGTTAGAGTATATTACATCATTTTTGTCATGTAAATGTACCACCTTTGGTACATATCTAGAGTAGGAGTTTAATTCAGAGTAAAGTTAGTTAGTTTCTTCAAGTATTATAATAAATGCACAAGCATCAACATGCAAGTTGTAAATGTGCATGTAGTCCACATGTATATGAGTCCTAGGTAGAGTAAAGGCCAAGCAATCTATCTTTCTATATAAAAGCCTCATAGGTGTAGTAGAGAGAAAGAGTGATATAGTAAATATACAATGTGTAGTAGATATTGTGTGTGTGTATTTAGTATGGTACAATGTAGTTATTTCATATACTTTCATGGAGTGTTCATGTCCTCCATTATATAGCATTGTACTATTTTCATCATTATCATTAATGGCATATTTCTGAGTTATTTGCATATGTTCATCTCTTTATTTTCTTGCATATTATTGTGCCATTAGTTTTATAATTATCTTAGATTAGTTATCCTACATATTGTGGTTGTACTACCTCCCATTAAAAGCTAACATTTATGTAGTAAATATAGGTAGTGTATAAGTCATATTGGGCTCCAATGTCTCTCCCAACTACGAGATATTACTCTTAATATCCAAAAATTGTATATCTAGTGGATGGAAGATGATAAATTCATTCATCTATAGGGTGTCAAACCTTTTCCTTCTAGGGTTATAGCTCCTAAAATATGGAAAACTTATTGAACAAGGAAAACTAAGGCTACTTGCCCAAGTTAATTGTATAGAATTATAATCCACTATACACTCTTTTCCATATTTTACTTTTGAGATGTAGGCTATTATGGATTTCTACAATAATATTTGGCAAACCCACGGATCTTATCCATTGGCATAGATATGATAATGCCATCCATATTGTCCCTATAAGTAATCCACCTAATGTTCATACTTATCACTATCCCCATCCCTAAAGGTTTGAGATAAAGAAGTTAGTTCAAGAGATGTTGGAACAAGGTATCATTTGTCAAAGCACTAGTTCTTAATCCTTCCCAATTGTCATGGTGTAGTGTAAGGACAACTCTTAGTGCATGCACCCAGATTTTTCCCTCTCAACAAGATTACCACTGAAGATAAGTTTCCTATCCTTGTTATAAATAATTTATTTGATAAAGTACATGGTGGTAAATACTTTACCAAGTATAACTTGCATTGGGATTTTGTAAAATTAGTGTTAGAGAGGATGAGGAACCCAAGACTACTTTCCATACATATGAGGATCATTATGAGTTCCAAGTCATGCATTTTGGTCTTACTAATGCTTTCAACTTTTTAGAGCCTAGTGAATTTTATTTTTCATCATTTTATTTGCAAGTGTATGTTTGTCTTCTTTATTTATATTAGTGTATAGTAAATCCTGGAAAGCTCATTTAATTCATGTTGTTAAAGTACTCCATATAATACAAAAACATAGTTTTTTGTTAAGAGGCCCAAATATTCTTATGGGTATTTGAGGTCAAATACTTAGGATATACAGTGTCTCAGTAAGGCATCAAGATGGATCCCATTAACATCAATACCATGAAATATTAGCCCCCACTCCAATACCTCAAGCAACTTCAAAGAATTCTAGGTATTAGAAGGTAATATAGAAAATGTGTCTCCCACTATAGGAAGATTGTAATTCCTCTTACTAATCTCACCAAGAAAGATGAATTTTTTATTAGATACAACTACCATAATATTTAACATCTTAAAAGAGGGTATGTGCATCACTCTTGTATTGGCTACTCCTAACTTTAAAAAGACTTTTATCATTAAGTGTGATGCTTTAGGAACATGTATTAGAGCTATTTTGATGCAGGACATACACCCATTGGCATTTAAAAGTAAAAAACTCTCTTGCACAAATATGGGTTGATCCACTTATGAGAAGGAGATGTTAGGAATTTTACATGTTGTAGAGAAATAGAAGCCTCATCTATTGGCCCATCACTTTATTATCCAAATTGATCACAATAGCCTCAAGCATTTTCTAGAACAATGTCTCTCATATCCTAAATAGAATAGATAGTTAACCAATCTATTGGATTATGTTTTTAACATTGCATATAATAAAGGAAATGATAGTATGGTAGTTGTAGACACCAAATTCTAGCCACTTGTCATCCACTCATCATCAAATCATAGCCATTCATCATTTATTTATATATACATAAATATATATATATATATATATATATAGATATATTATATTTATATTTATATATATAGATCCTAGTCGCCCATCACATATTAATATTAACCACTCATTTAACATGATCCATGTCACTTATCAAATCACAATCATAATCCTTCATCATGTTTTAATCTTGCCGGCTCGTTGGTGTCATCAAAACCCTAACATGAATCAAAGGTAATAATCAAAAGATCATTCACTTTTCATGAATCAAGGTCAGATCATCTCGTGAACCAGAGTATTCTATGACCATATTCCCTCCTTTCATTCACACAAACCCCAACCACCACCGTATCTATCGTTCAACCTTCGTGACACATACAAACCAGATCCAGATTCCATAGAGCATCCTCCATAACCCACAAACACTCCAAGGCATTCATTGGATGTTGTAGGGTATTTTTGGAATGCTACGGGTATCCATAGACATCCTCAAACTTTGCAGGGTATTTGATAGGCACTGCATTACATCCATTAAGCCCTTGAATGCTTACGAGAATTTGTGCATCATCAGATCAAACCAGTAGAAGAATAGATCCAATGACTCAGGTATTGACAAGGTTGTTATTTGTTTTCATTTACATTTTCTAGCATTCAATTTGTATTTCATCAATATTGCAATTAGGGTTTTGTAGATCTATTTTATAGAAATCCTCACATAGTGGAGCCCTCGCATATGCTACTAATCTATTTCATGTTGTGATTTGTATGCAGGTGCAAGAGATACTTCTATTGATGATTTTTGCAGCCTAAAGTGGCCCCATAGGGAGACACAGGCCCACTCACCCTTGTTTGTAGTAAAGAAGATTCAAAGACACCACCATTGAGTGATCGAGGGTTTCACCCCTCCTATTTTAAATCATTGTATCAAATAAAATATTGGTCTATAACCCTTTATTTTGGACACATCTATGTATAAATTGGAGATCAAGGCTCTCTCATTTGATAATATATAATGTTATTAATTTGATGCACATATATATATTATTTGCTTTGTTTCATTATATTTATCTTGGTGTTGATATTTTTTCGATTTACGAAATGAAGATCATGATGGGACCCCTAAAGGATTTTATATTTTGATTCACCTTGTCAATATTGAGTTTCTGATCTACGTTCTCTATTTTATTTTACTATAGATTTATAGAAACCCAATCGTACAAAAATCACGAAGTTTAAAACTAGGGTTTATAGGAGTTATGGGATTTGATCTACCGTTGTGTGGATGACACACCACATCCAAGGGATACCATACCACATTTGGAGGACACCACAATGTGTTTAGGAGATTCCACAAAGTATCTGGGAGATTCTATAGAGTATCGATGAGATTTGGCAGAGTATCTGGGAGATTTTGTACCGCATCTGTGAAGCTGGGTAAATAATACGTAGGCTTCCTGGTAAGTTGCACTCAAAATCCATTTATATTTTTTATTTTTAACAAAGAAATGCTTATTTTTCAATGTAAAAAGCAACACCTCATGCATTTTTAGGTATTCTAGGCATTCGTAGACTGTTTTCTTTACAATAAAAAAATAAATTGCATTTTATAGTAGCAATTCATTTGTCATATAGATCACATATAGGGGTATATATACACCTACAAATACATTTTTAGTTGCCTTAGGGCTTTTAGATTTATATTATGTTATTTCTAAATTTGTATGTTATAAATATTTTAAAGTTTGTCTGAAATACACTCGCTACATTTGGTTCAAGTTTTATGTTATTTATGACATTTTGCCTTTTTCCTTGTGTGATGTGTATGTATTTTGCTTAGGCTTTAGGAAAAAAAACTAAAAATCATATTAGCTACATTTTAGGCTAAGTTTTCCTTACATTTTTCAAGAAAACACCATAGACAACAAAAACTTAAAATGAATCACACACATTGCACGTTCCACTCTTGGCATCAATGAGTTGGATTTCATCACCAACCGTTGATTGAGACCAATGACGATGGGATTCATATCCATATGATGGCTCATCCACTAAACACCATAGTATCCCATATGAGTGATTTTTTGGATTTCATCACCAAAAGGTCCCCTGATATTGGGTACGCCCAGGCTAGGAAGGATTAGTAGTGCCCTTTTACCACAGGGTAAACTAATAAGTGGAATCTAGCTGTCATTTTTGTCCAAGCATGCTTGAGTATGATGTAAAATTTTGTGGGAACTTACCCCAGGTATTAGGCAAGTAACAAGACTCAAACAGTTCAACCTCCCTCAAGGGGTAATTTTGATTCCCTAGGTTTTACCTTGAGTCAATCATATGGTTATGAAGCCATTTTTTAGCTATTCGTAATTCATTCTTCATCATAAGGGTGGGTTCAAACATACACTTTTAGTTGCATTTCATCATTCACCCTACATATTTGTTTTAGTCTTAAGGAGTCTTAACATCAAACATAAAAAACACAATAATAATAATAAATTGTTGCAAATACATAGGACACATTTGTTTTTTTAATCGTGTGTTTTTCATTGCGATTTCACTTTCCACACATGCATTCTAAACATTTGTTACCCCAACCTACTTATATCTTATGGTATTTACCCAAATTCAATCCAGAACTATGAGTTAGCCACTCACTAGTCAACCATTTCCATATATGGAGTGCTCCACTCCTTTCCTAGCTACTTCTATGGCTAGCCCAACCTGTGTGGCATAGACAAGACATCTTGACTTGTCTACTGAACCTCTTATGTGGCATAGACTTTGGATGTATATACACTGTAGAGGGTAATTCTCACTGCCATTCAAAAAATTAAACCATCCATACCTATCGACCGTCACATTACTTACATAGATTCTAACAAACTTAGAGCCTATTTAAGACCCACCAATATGGTTCTACAACCACTTAACATACCACCCAAACATATTTTTTTTTATCAATAGGAACTTTCTCACTCACACCCAAACATTTTTAACCAAATCCTCACCAACCCTCTTTTTGAGGCCACATCTACCTCCCACACCAAATTCCTCCACAACCATTTAGCCAAAGCACCTCCATTCTACTTACCTATACCACTACCCACTCCAACCCACTCTATGAAGCATAAGTTAATGCTACTTCATATATGCCATCCACCATCCCATCTACCACCCCTCATTCAGTTGTGATTCCTTACGCAACTTACCCTCCATTGACCTCAACCAAAATTGCCAACACTCATACCATACCTACATCCACTTCCAACAAAATCACATAATTTGCATCTAAAATTGCCATACAAAAAGCATGGCAACATCTCAATCAAATTCTTATGGGTCACCAAGATATTTTTTCTTACCCACAATAGCAATCACAGGTGGTAGACTTCAAAACTCAATCTATTTTCAACCAAAATATATTTTTCATCCCTGATCCATATTAAGTATCACAATATTCTAAGGTCACTATACCCACATCCATTCAACCACATCAATGCCATTACCACCACCCAATACACCCAAATTACCTAAACTTCATCTCCACCTCATTAACACCAATCATTCCATAACAAAGTCCAACAACACATCCAATATTATCAAATCCCCATAAATCCATCAGTCAATCAGAACCATATTTTATCCCAACAGTTCATCACCCAACACACAACACCTTCATACACCCATAAAAAAACTAGGGCTTACACACACAAATAGAAGACCCTAAGATCCAAGCTTTGCAACAACTGATTGATAGCTTGATTATTCACATGCCTGGTATGATGTACCAAAAACCCACATTGAGACAATTGATCAACAAACCCATTCATTATTTGGTACCATCACCACCTTATCCGGTAGACTTTACATTACCAAAGTTTGACAAATTCAAAGGGATTGAGGATCCTAGGGAGCATATTAGTGCATTAATTCATTCATGTTTTGTAATCTTGGAGAATGTTGCCTTAATGCTCCAAAATTTTCCTCAGATATTAGGAGGGGATGCCTTAGATTGGTACAACCATCTGCCACATCACAATGTCTATACATTTGAACAATTGGTAGATAAATTCTTAGAAATATTCTCCCTCATTGTTCGTAAGAAAACTACCTTGATTGACTTATATAACCTTAGAAAATTTGAAGAAGAGTCGGTCTGTGACTTTGGAAATCTTTGGAGGGAAGTCATCACTAAGTTACCATTCTCCCTTTTAATGGAAAAATTAGCATGAATGTTTTCAAGGAGTTGTTTAAAACCTATCTCTTTACTATTGTAATTACAATAATATAGAACATTTTATGAAGCTCTTGCCCATGCCTAAGTTATATAATAAATCAAGATCCAAGAGGGTGAGATCAAACCCAAAAAGAAAAAATGGCAAAATAAGGGCCAATCTAAAGGAAAATATAAGGGCTAATCAAAATTTAGATAAGTCATTCAAGTGGTATTGAGTCAACCACATATGACTTAACAAATCCAAGGTCATCACCAACCACAACCATCATTGCAACAACTGCAACAAGTGTCTTATCAAGCGGTTCCACCCCCACAACAATTACACAACACAAAACCAACTATGGAAAACCGTCAACATTGATAATCTATTCGATAGACTTGCACTTACACATCATTATCCAAATCATATACTTCCATATTTCATAGGTTGTATGAGACCAATGATATCACCTTACCGAAAGTTAAACTAGATGATTCGACCAAACATGATAAGAGCTATAGGGGTCATTTGTTTTGTCATTTCCATCGATAGAAGGGGTATGGTATTAATAACTACTATTCATTCAAAGACATTGTGTAAGACTTGATAGACCTAGGGGCCATTAATTTAGATAGCCCCTTAGTACAAAAAAATTAAAATATTGGTATCTACCAAACACCACTTCCTCATCATGAGGAAACACAAAAAACAACAAGGGGATCAAATACTATAACTCCCCAAACCAAGTCAACCATGTGCAACAATACCAAGGCTTTGTGGGTGTTATTCACATAGTAAACTAGGGCCAACAAAGCACAAATCGTCAAAATGAACTTCAAACAGTTTTTCATCTCCAACAAATGTGTCTCCACAACCTGCTAATTCATATACACCCATCCATTTTTATACCAATCCATCTCAACCAATTCACCTTTCAAGTCAGCCATACCAACTTGTTCATCTCCCAAGCCATCTATAAAGACCTATCATCTCCTTGAGAAATCGGCTAACAACTAATATTAAAATGGCATTAAAAAAAATATCAATCTATGAGCTTATACAACAATCTCCTCCATACTATGAGGCATTAATGGAAATATTAAAATCCATTGAAATTCAATCTCAAGACTCTAATACCTTTAAAAATATTTGGGGAGCATTCAAATATGTATGGATCTTTCCATTGTATTCTATGATTTTGAGATCAAATCAATATCATTAGAATCACCGGATCCTCCATTACACATCATGTCTCAAGTTGATAGTAATCCCTTCAAATGAGTACTAATTGATACTGGTTCATCCATAAAAATCATTACCACATCAAACCTCCAATATATTAATCTTCCACCTTTACACATCACCAAATCTACCTTCACCTTGCAAGCATTCAATGATGCTCTATGTTCTATAGTTGGCACTATGGTTTTACCTCTAGAAGTGGGGGCTAAGATGTTGCACACTATTTTCCATATCTTAGAGGATTCCATGGCCTACATTGTACTTCTTCGATACCCTTGGATAAGGGATATGAAATGTGTTCCCTCAATACTACACCAATGTTTAAAATATATACATGAGGGACATATTCATTGTATACCTCTAGACATTGAACCATTTAAGTACTACACTTTCATATCCAATCTGTATGAATCCTCACTTCCATCCATCCATCTATTATTAACTCCATTAAACTCACCATCCACTTCAAATCATAATAATTATGAAGAACACAAGCTTATACTGAGAGGGGGGGGTGAACAGTATAAGACCACTTTTAACTTTATCTATCAATGCAGCTTTCAAACCATTAACATGCAGAATAAAGATAGCAGTAATAACAGTAGCAAAACAATGCACAAAATGCAATCCACAAAGAGACACAACAATTTACATGGTTCACCCAAGGTGGGCTACTCCACGGATAAAACTTTTCTTCTAAAAGTTGTATCAAAGTCCTCTGGGAATCCTTCCCGATTACAATGTTTATGAGCCTCGGCTCAAAGGAGACACCTTCCCCTAATTCTGCTTTGGCTGGTGATCCTCTAGAAAACCTCTACCTCCTTTGCCCTTAGCAAGTGAAATTTTGTCCATAGAAGACACCTGTCTTCCCTGCTCTAGCTGGAGATATCTGTCCTCAATTCTGTCATAGCAAAGCTGGTCCTCTTCTCTGCACCAAACACAGTCCTTCAGTCTGGCACAATACTATCCTCTTCCTCTATTATTTTTTGCACTTGGTTGAAACCAATGTTTTACTGTCTATGCAAATACGGCAGTTATCGATCAAAAACATAGCAGCACAGATTTCGCGTATTTTGCATATACACAACAATACAGTCTTCGCAAAAATATAGCAACACTATCTTTGTAAATACAGTAGCACTTCCTTTGCACTCTTTGCCTAAATCATGATATCACTGTCTTTGCAACCTCTGTCTAAATACAGCAGATGCTCAGGCTTCTACTTATGTACTTCTGCGATCAATCTTCTCCCCGCACTCTCTCTGCGTAATTCACACTTCGAATGCACACTTCATCGATAATGAAACTATTCAAACATCCCTCCTTTTATAGAGTAAGATCCATGGTCATTACATCCAAACTTAGTCGGTTGTTATACTTCCACTGCGTCAGCTGTAAAACCTTGTGCTACGTCGACCCAGATTTTAACTTTGTCGGCTCAAAGTTAACTCTGTCCTCAATCGCCTCCCTGTAGCTTCTAGCGTGAAACTTCAACATGTCATGATATCGTGACACCTTTTCCTGGCATACACCTTCTATAGCTTGTTGTAGGGATATCGTGATGCTTTTGCTTTTAACTGCTTCCTTTGCTCTTCTATCACGAAATCATGACACTTTTACCTTTCACTGACGTCATCTCACTTCTATCACAAAATCGCGACGCTTTAGACTTCAAAGCCTTCTTCTCTGCTTCTGTTGTAAAATCACAACACCTTTGCCTCTTGCTGACGTCATCAGTAACTCTGTCGTGAAATCATGACACTTTAGACTTCAAAGCCTTCTTCTCCGCTTATGTCATGAAATCGTGACACCTTTGCCTCTTGTTGATGTCATCTGTACTTCTGTCATGAAATCGTGACACTTCTTGCTACTTCAACCTTTTCTTGGTTTGCTCCAATGAAAATGGAACATGTCGTGAAATCGCGACGCTTTCACTGCCTTAAGCTCTTTTCTCCCAACTACTCGCAAAACTAGAACATGTCGTGAAATCACGACGCTTTCGCTGCCTTAAGCACTTTTCTGCCATATGCCTGCGAAACTGGAACATGTCGTGAAATCGCGACGCTTTTGTTGCCTTAAGCACTTTTCTCCCAATTGCTCGTGAAACTGGAACATGTCACGAAATCACGACGCTTTCGCCAACTGCAAGCTACCAACTCAACCTATCACAAAATCGTGACACTTTCTACATTCGTACAACTTCATTGAAACTTGTCACGAAATCGTGACACTTCCTGCAACTCAACACTGCCAACTCAACTTGTCGCAAAATCGTGACACTTCCTGCAACTCAACTCTGCCAACTCAACTTGTCACGAAATCGTGACAGTTTTGCCTAAACTTTCTCTCTCCTCAAACATGTCGTGAAATCACGACAGTTTTGCCTGCTTCGTCTCTGCCTTCCAGCATGTCGCAAAATCATGACAGTTTTGCCAGAACTTTCTCTCTCCTAAAACATGTCGCAAAATCATGACAGTTTTTCCAGCTGCCTGCAAACTTTTTCTAACTTAAAATTTTCTTGATCTTTTGCAACTGGGCTACTCTGATTTACTTGGAGACTTACTAACCAGCTGAAACCTTCATCAAAACACATACTTAGACATAAAAAAAAATTGCTCCAAGAACTCCTTGACATCAAAGACAAAAATTACCAAGAGCTTCTTGACATCAATGACAACAACTAAACTTATGCAAAGGCGATGTACTCAAGGTACCCAAAATTGCCAACAACTTCATCCCAAGTACCCATCAGAGGATCTCCCCATCACTGATCCACATTAGGCCTCCACTTCCACACCTCAACCTTCATAATAGTCGATAACATGTACATGTGGTCAGACCTAATCATCACCATAAACATCCATAAAAGGGGGATATCCCTCTAGATCCTCCACATATTCTACATCATGCATTACCATCCATATATCATCACCCATACAACCAAATCCATAAGCACCCACCAACATTTCATTCGCACATGAATCAGTAGTCATCCATCAAATTCCTCAACCAAATCCATCTTTATATCCACCAGTCGACATATCACAAGTCAATTTAACATATTGTGAGATGCCATTCCAACATACATCACTTCCATTATTGAAACCACAAGTCACCCTAACATCTCCACATCCACTCTATCCACATCATCACCCACACAAGTTGTAGTCCACCTTGCTAGTCCTAGCATTGGCAACTATGTGGTTCAAGATATCATAATTACACCACTCAACATCCAAAGTATTAGGGATTATGTTTGCCCATGAGACCTACCCTTATCCATTGGAGTGGTATACAATATGGGTTCATCACCTAATAGAATCAATTTTTTATATGGGGGGTCAATTCATTGTTCGATCCACTTCCATTAGACAAACCCAAGCAACCATTCTATGCCAACCTCGAACACATGACTAATCCTGATTTTCCATCATGATATTTCCATTGGGTTAATTGGTAAGGATATGGATTAGGAAAATATGAACAGGGCATGCATGATATCATCGAACCATAATATCAAGAAGCACATGATCATTTAGTTATGAGATACAATCCACAATCTATTGATTCCTCTTTTGAGTGAGCATTTTAGTGACTCAATCTAGATCATGAAGAGGAAAACTATCATAATTATGACTTTGAGGATGAATTATATCAAGAATTTAATGTCATATTGATAGATTTAGATGAATTCAAAGAGGAATCAATTCTAATCACACCATTCACTGAACAAGATGAGTATTATCTCAGAATGTTCCCCATTCATCAACCCATATTTCATTTACTTTTCCCAAGGGAGTGAGCTAAGCCTACTAGCAAACCACCACATCCACTTCATTGATCACTGTAGACTCAAAATTTTTGCACTCTTTTCCTTTAGTCTAATGGATTCGTGCTTGGAAGAGGGATGGGAAAATTGCCAAAATAAATAAACTCAAACAATTCAACCTCCATGGTACCACCTGCAAATGTGTCTCCACAACCTGCTAATTCATATCCATCCATTAATTTGTCTACCAATCCATCTCAACCAATTCACCTTTCAAGTCAGCCATCTAAACTTGTTCATATCCCAAGCCATCTATAAATACCTATCATCCCCTAAGCAGTCGGCTAACAACTAGTCTCAAAATGGCTTCAGTAAAATTATCAATCTACGAGCTTATACAACAATCTCCTCCACACTATGAGGCATTAGTGGAAATATTAAAATCCATTGAAATTCAATCTCAAGACTCTAATTCCTTTAACAATTTTTGGGTAGCATTCAAACATGTATGGATCTCTCCATTGTATTCTATGATTTTGAGATCAAATCAATATTATTAGAATCATCGAATCCTCCATTATATACCATGGCTCAAGTTGATAGTAAGCCCTTCAAATGAGTACTGATTGACACTTGTTCATCCATAAACATCATTACCACATCAACCCTTCGACATATTAATCTACCACTTTCACCTTGAAAGCATTCAATGATGCTCTATGTTCTACAATTGGCACTGTGGTTTTACCCCTAGAAGTGGTGGCTAAGATATTGCACATTATTTTCCATATCTTATAGGAGTTCATGGTCTACAATTTACTTCTTTGATACCCTTGGATAAGGGATATGAAATGTGTTCCCTCAATACTACACCAATGTTTGAAATATATACATGAGATACAGATTCATTGTATACCTCTAGACATTGAACCATTTAAGTACTGCAACTTCATCTCCAATCCGTATGAATCCTCACTTCCATCCATTTACCTATTATTAACTCCATAAAACTCACCATCCACTTCACATCATAGTACTTCATCCAAAGCACCCATCCTAGAGTAACTCCCCATCATTGATCCACATTGGGCCTCCACTTCCACACCTCAACCTTCATCACAGTTGGCAACATGTACATGTGGTTGGACCTAATCATCACCATCAACATCCATACAAGGAGGATATCCATATAGACCTTCCACATCTTCCACATCACGTATTACCACCCATATATCATCACACATACAACCAACTCGACAAGCACCCATCGTCATTTCATTCATACCTGAATCAATAGTCATCCATCAAATTCCTTAGCCAAATCCATCTTCATCTTCACCAGTCGACATCTCACAAGTTGATTTAACAGATTTTGAGATGCTATTCCAATATATATCACTCCCATCATCAAAATCACAAGTCACCCTAGAGTCCCACATATCCACATCCACTCTATCCACATCATCACCCACACAAGTTTTAGTCCACCTTGCTAGTCCTAGAATTGGTGAGTATGTGGTTCAAGATATCATAATTACACCACTCAACATCCAAATTGTTAGGGATTATGGCTACCCACGAGACCCACCATTATCCATTGGAGTGGTATACAATATGGGTTCATCACCTAATATAATAAATTTTGTATATGGGGGGGGGTTAATTCATCATTCGATCCACTTCCCCCAGACGAACCCAAGCAACCATTCTTTGCCAACCTTGAACACATGACTAATCCTGATTTTCCATCATGATATTTTCATCGGGTTAATTGGCAAGGATATGGCTTAGGATGATATGAATAGGGTATGCATGAGATCATAAAACCTTAATATCGAGAAGCACATGATCATTCAAGTCTGAGATACAATCCACAATCTACCGATTCCTCTTTTGAGTGAGCCTTTTAGCGACTCAATCTAGATCATGAAGAGGAATACTATCACAATGATGACTTTGAGGATGAATTATATGAAGAATTCGATGTCATATCGATAGCTTCAGATGAATTCAAAGTGGAATTTATTTTAATCACACCATTCATCGAACAAGAAGAGTATTATATTAGAATATTCCTCATTCATCAACCCATCTTTCATTTGCTTCTCCCAAGGGAGCAAGTTGAGCCTACTAGCAAACCACCACCTCCACTTAATTGATCACTGTAGACTCACAATTTTTGCACTCCTTTCCTTTAGTCTAATGGATCCATTCCTGGAAGGGGGATGGGAAAGTAGGGGATCTACACGTCAGATGAGAGGTACTTGTATCGTGCCATCTTTGGTGGTTGTCGATGAATTATGGTGGGTTCACCAGGAAATACGTGGTGGCGATTTCCATGCCTATGCAATATGAAAGTTTGATGAGTTATTTGTTTAACATACACCTAATATTTGGGTAAAATGTAACTAAGTCTAAGCTATATGCAATTCAGTTTTCTTATAATCAACACACATAATAACTAAGAAGATTTTTAAACTAAATGCAATAAAAATTCACTCCATATTTTTTTGTTTTATTTTGTATATGTTTTTAAACTGATCTAAATATATAAAACAGATGTAGATAAACTAAAAATAGAGTAATTTAACTTAAAATTGATCAAATTGGGTACTTACCTAAATTGAAAGCTTACACAAAGTGAATCCGTACGATCAAATATGCACCTCTAGTTAGGTAGATCTACATAAAATCCTACAATCAGTTAGAGAGGGACACTAAAATTTGTAGTTAGTATTGGGGAATTTGCTTGGGCCACTATATGATGATCCTAAGTAGTGTGGCAGTAAAATCCCCTTGATCTTTTAACCAATCATAGAATAAAAGTATGAATTAAAAGCATATTTAATATTAGGTCTAAATTAAAGAGAATGACTAAAATTATGCAAAGTAAATATGCTATATGAGATTTAAATATCTGATTCATAACATGCTAATAAGTAAAGATATATCAAGTAAAAAGAAGTTGTCCCCAAGCCAAGGATAGTGTAGATCCATACTTGCAGATGAATCCGCACCAAAGATCCGTGCTTTTGACTGTGTGAATTCTTGGAAATGCTAGTAGAAAGTTGTTGAGTGGATTCATGCTTCTAATCATGTGGATTTATGAATTCGTGCTTCTGATCATGTGGATTCATGATAGCCAAATCCTTGTGCAATTATTTTATATTTTATAGAACCAAATAATGTTAGAATGAGATATATCATATACCATTGGAAAGCTCTTTCTGAGCCCAATCCATTGGTATAGGTTTTGAAAAGAATGAAAATGATTTTATAGGGGAAAATTTAGCTCAAATATGACCTTTTCTAAAAGGAAAATGGACTAAATATGAAATGCAAATGCGAGAAAAAGTGTTAAAACCTTGAATATTTTAATATATAAAAATGTGATCAAGAAGAATTTAATATAAAATTTATATGATTTAGAATCGCTAGCCACTTCGAGGGGGCTTCCTCCTAGCAAATATATATAACAAGTTGTGATTTTTATTCTTGATGATATTGTTTCCTGCTTGTACATATATTTGTAACTATCCTAATGCTACATTGATTACAATGTGATGGTTCACTTAAGGAACCAATATATTAATTAATTATACTACTAATAATAATAATTAAATGTTAGGATGTGGGATCCTAACATGCCACCCCTCCTAGAAAAAACTTTATCCTCAAAGCTGGAACTGAGAAAATTGTTGCTGAAATTGATGAAGCACTTCCCAAGTAGCATCCTCAGGTGCCAATCCCCACCATTGAATCAAGACTTTGATGATGGTGTGATTGTGAAGTTGATGGGTGCATCGTTCCAAGACCGCTTCAGGTTCGACCACTATGGAGCCATCCTCGATAAATTTAGGTAACTCTATTTGTGCCTTCACTTGTGAGCCAATGACCTTCTTGAGGCAAGACACATGAAACACTGGATGAATTTTTGAAGACTCGGGTAACTCCAGCTTGTATGTTGTTGGTCCTATGCATTGCAAAATTTTGTAAGGTCCATAGAATTTTGGGGCTAATTTTTGTGAACCCTTAAGCTTGAGAGAGGTCTATCGATAAGGTTGAAGTCGTAGGAACACCATGTCTCCCTCCTAAAATTCATGTTCAACCCGTTGTTGATCCACTTGCTATTTCATCTGATGTTGTGCTGTGAGTAAATTCTCCTTAAGAAGATAAAGAATATTGGCCCGATTAGAAAGCTCAGAATCTACTGCTTGAACATTGGTGCTTCCAGGAATATAAGATGTGATTGTTGGTGGTGCTTGGCCATATAGTGCTTCATAGGGTGTCATTTTAATTGTCGTATGATATGAAGTATTGTACCACCATTCTACCAAGGGAAGCCATTTAACCCAATGAATCGGTTGTGCAAAAGCAAAGCAACACAAATAAGTCTCCAAACATTTATTAACAATATTTGTCTATCCATCAGTTTGGGGGTGATATGCTGAACTCATGTGGAGTTGAGTTCCTTGGAGCTTGAAAAATTCTTTCCAAAAATGACTAGTGAAAGTGGGGTCTCGATCACTGACGATAGTTGATGGCATACCATGGAGCTTGAAAATGTTATCAAGGAATAGTTGAGCCACGTTAACAACCTTGTAGGGATGGGCTAAGGAGCAAAAGTGTGCATACTTGGACAATCGATCCACAACCACCATGATGATAGATTTTCCATAAGACTTTGGAAGGCCCTCAATGAAATCCATCGAAATGTCAGTCCACATTTTTGTTGGTATAGGAAGAGGTTGAAGGAGTCCTGGAGTACCTATCTCTCCCTTTTGTTGTTGGAAAACTTCACATTCTACAACAAAGTTTTTGATATCCTATTTCATTCCATCCCAATAAAAATATCGAGCCACCCTCTTATAAGTTTTTAGAAACCCAGAGTGCCCTGCTGTAGGTGTAGCATGTAATTCATGGAGTATCTCTGGTTGACATGAAGATGTAGGAGGCAGTACAATACATCCTTTGAACCGAAGCATTCCATTGCTCCAAGTGAAGTTAGGCTTACTATTGGGATCATGTTGGAGTTGCTGAATTAATGCCTGAGTTGAACTATCACTGAGCCATTCCTGTGTTACCTTGTCTATCCATTGCGGAACTGGTGAAGAGAGTGCTTGCAATGTTGTCAAATCTTCAAATTTATGTGAAAGGGCATCAACGACTACATTTTCCTTCCCTTTACGATACACAATCTCATAATCATATCCCAAAAATTTAGTGACCCACTTTTGTTGCTCAGGGGTGGAGATACGTTGTTCCACAAAGTACTTCAAACTATGATGATCTATATGGATAATGAAATATCGACCAATGAGATATGACCACCATCATTGGATGGCATGAATGATGGCTAACATATCCTTCTCATATGTTGATCATGCCAAGTTTCATCCTAAAAGTGCCTTGTTGGTGAAAGCCAAGGGTCTACCTTCTTGCATGAGAACTGCACCAATTCCCAATCCGAAAGCATCACTTTCAATCACAAAGGTCTTGGAGAAGTTTGGCATGGCTAATACTGGGGTGGAACACATTGCTTCCTTTAATCTGTGAAAAGCATCTTCAGCATTTGTTGACCAAAGAAAGGTATTATTTTTAAGTAAAGCTATCAATGGGGCTGCAATCTTGCCATAGTCCTTTACGAACTTACGGTAATACCCGATCAATCCAAGAAATCCATGCAAGCTTTTCAATGATTTTGGGATAGGCCAATTCTACATATCTTCAATTTTGTGGGGATCCACCTTAACCCCATATTCTAAAATGATATGTCCCAGATACTCAATCTCCTTCCACCCAAAAGAACATTTTGAGCGTTTGGCATACAATTGGTTTTCACCCAAGATTTGCAAGGTCTTTTCCAAGTGAACCAAATGGTCCTCCCAAGTCTTGCTATAAACCAAAATATCATCAAAGAAAACCAAAATAAATTTCCTAAGATAAGGGTGAAATACCTGATTCATCAAGCTTTGGAATGTTGAAGGAGCATTTGTAAGGCCAAAAGGCATGACCAAAAATTCATAGTGTCCCTCATGGGTGTGAAAAGTTATTTTAGGAATATCTTCTTCTCTAATTCTGATTTGATGATACCCTGATCGTAGATCCAACTTTGAAAAATACTTAGCTCCATGAAGTTCATCCAGCAACTCATCAATAACAGGAATTGGAAATTTGTCCTTGATTGTGATCTTGTTGAGGGCTCAAAAATCGATACACAGTCACCATGACCCATCCTTCTTACGAACCAACAAGACTGGAGAAGAATAAGGGCTGACACTTGGTCGAATGACACCTGCTTTCAATAGTTCTTGCACAAGTTTCTCAATTTCACTTTTCTGTAAGTAGGGGTATCTGTAAGGCTGAATATTTGGTGGTTGACTCCCAGGAAGAAGTTGTATAGCATGATCCTGACTATGGTGGGGGGAAACCCTTTTGGTTCTTCAAATACTCTGGAGTGACATGTCAAAAGTTGTTGTAACTCTTCCACTTCATCTTGTTCTTCCCCTATTGATTGAATGGAAAATAATTGTGCAATCATCCCTTTGCCTCCTTTTCGAATAAGCTTTTCCATGCGGTGAGAACTCACTATCTGTGAGGAACCTGCTTGTAGTCCTTTTAGAGTGTATTTCTGTCCTTCAACTATGAATTGCATCCACAATGCTGCAAAATCCCATAGTATTGGCCCAAGTGTTCGCAACCATTGAGCCCCTAGGACAACATCACATCCTCCCAATGGAAGTGCATACATTTCACTTTTCATGTTGTAGTCACCCATGGTGAGCTTGACATTTCGACACTTCCCTTTATAGGTAATCCATCCCCCATTACCAATCATTACTTCAAAGCTATTGCAAGGTTGTATATAACAATCAGCTTGTTTCACCACGCTTGGGTCAATGAAATTATGTGTACTTCTTGAATCAATGAGCACAATGAGATTTTGTCATTTGAAGTACCCTCGAACTTTCATAGTTTATGGAGAAGAAAATCCTGCGAGAGCATTGAAAGAAATTTTTGGGATATCTTCATTGTTGTTATCAGGTGCATCTATCACTTCTTCCACTTCTACCTCATCTTCTTCCTCTGTTGAGTTACAAGGATCAATTGCATTCAACAAATATAACTTATGTGTAGTGCATCTATGATTTGGCCCATATTTCTCATCACAATTATAGTAGAGGCCTTTCTCCCATCGTTCCTTCATTTCCTCCAGGCTGAGCCGCTTAACCTGCAAGGGTTGGTTAGGTTTTGGGGTAGTTTGCATGACTTGTGATTTTCCAATAGGTTGCTTCCCTTGTCGACGTTGAGCATTGAATTTATCTTCTACTAACTTGGCTAATCCAATGGCCTCCATCATGGTGCTAGGATTGAACATCTTCACCTCCACCCTAATTTCTTCTTTCAACCCACTGATGAAGCAACTTTTGAAAAATGATTCATCCAACCCCTTGGTGTGATTTGTGAGCTTCTCGAACTGAGTTTGATACTCCTTCACTAAAGTGATTTGATGTAGTTTGGTGAGAGCTCCTATGAAGTCTTCGAAATCACTTGGACCAAACTGGACTAACAAATTCTTTGTAAATTCTCCCCAAGTAGGAGTTCCATTAGTCTTTTTGTACCATTGGTACCATTGGATAGCATCATGCTCGAGGTGGAATGATGCAATACGAACTTTTTGCCCCTCAGGAATCTGGTTCAATGAAAAATATTGTTTCGCTCGATAGATCCAGCTAGTTGGATCTCCTCCATCAAATTTGGGAAAATCTAACTTAGTTGTTCTTGGAAGGATGGATGCTTGTTGGCCCCCAATGTGCATCTGATGCATCGATCCTCCAGTTTGTCCTGAAGACTGTGGTGAGCCTGAACCTTGTGTGCTTTGAGATTGATTAGCTATAGCTGATTGTGCAATTTGTTGTACTTGTGTTAAGATTTTGATTCAAAGAGTCATATTTAGCATTCAATCCAACCATCCTTACCTCCATTTCTTGAAAAGTATGCTTGAGATTAACCTATGAAAGCAGGTCCTTGATTTGTCGAATATCATGATCCAATTTTTCTAAGCTAGGGTCTTGAGATCTTCCCTCGGCCATTTTTGTCCATTTTTTTTGTTTTAGAAAATTCTGACTTCCAAAAAAATGTTGTGGGTGTTATATATCAAAATGATCAGTGCGATGAGCTGATCACAATGGGCTAGGACTCAAAAAAGTGTTTTTGGGATCAAATTTTGTATTTGTGGAATATTTGGCCAAAAAGGGCTAGTGGAAAAATGATAAATTTGAGGAATTTTGAGAAAATAAGGAGTTAGGACTCAAAAATTTTGTGAGAGGTGCAAAAGGGGCTAACTAAGATAACAAAATAAATTTGAGGATTTTTGGGGTTGTCTAGGGCTTTTTATGACTTTTTTAGTGCTATTTTCCCCTATTTTTGGTTTAAAAATTACTCAAAATAGAGTAATGATAAAACCACTACAACTTCTTCATTATAGCTCCGATTTGCATGATTTTTTATTTTTTGAGTGTAGAATCAAAAAGTAGCAAAATATTTTTTTTAGGAGAAATGAAAATCTTGCTAACCTCTTGGTCGGGTTGAAGCGCCTTGTCTAGGAAGCCTTGTCTTCACGTTGCCTCTCAATCTAACTGATTTTGGAGTGAGCCTTTTTCCTTCAAATCCACCCATAGGTGGCCATGATCATGCTCTGATACCAGATGTTAAGACCCTAAGGGTTTTAATATATAAAAATATGATCAAGAAGAATTTAATATAAAATTTATATGATTTAGAATCTCTAGCCACTTCGAGGGGGCTTCCTCCTAGCAAATCTATATAACAAGTTATGATTTTATTCTTGATGATATTGCTTCATGTTCGTACATATATTTATAACTATCCTAACGTTACGTTGATTACAATGTGATGGTTCACTTAAGAAACCAATATAATAATTAATTATACTAATAATAATAATAAATAAATGTTAGGATGTGGGATCCTAATAAAAATAAAATAAAGATGTCAAAGTAGTTACGAAACAACTTGCTCACAGTGGAGAAATTGTTGATTTGATCACTTGTGGTTGAAATAGTCACAATTGCAAGGTATATCCAAGTGATGGTGAGGTGAGCTTCCCAAGATCAAACTCTAAAATGCTAGAAAATTATTTCTATCACTTAACCTGCAATAAAATGATCAGTCCTCTCACACCCACTCAAAAGTTGACTCAAATTCTCTATTTCAACATAAATTTGTTCACATAAGTATTTAACCCCCATTGATAGGTAAGATACTACTTTTAAAGCCTTGGAATGGACGTAGGAAAACCAGAAAAGTGATATTTGGGGGGCAGTTTTGAAGTTGTTATGCGGTTTTTGGATTTTTCCATTCTGAGCGAATCCACATGATCAACTTTGATCATGTGGATCTACGAAAGCTGCGGGATCAACCCAAATTTGGGTTGAATCACAACAACATCTAGGTGGTTGAACAACTTATCATTTTTAGCAAATATGTAGTACAAAATCCATGTCATGAATTTATGCTTCTAATACCACGAAAGTCTATTAGGTCTATCTTTTTAGATACAAACAAGTCTTTTCTAAATCTTGTGAGTGATAAGACAGAACTTCTGAACAAGCTATGAAATTGTTCTACCATTTTTATTCTTTATTTTACATTCATGTTGGGGAAGTAAAACTTCTTGTAGACCTTAATTCTCTTTTTATTTAGGGGTTTTAGAACTAATAGTTGAATGCTTTCTTGGATGCTTTTATCTATGCTTGGATCTATTGAAATCCATGCATGGTTGCTATTGTGGTATTCAGTCTAGCATGTCTTGATAATAATTATCTCTATCCACTATTTTTGATTATTCATGGTATTCAATCTATCACATTATCTATCAAAGGGATCCACTAAGGACCGTTGGAATGAAGGTTTAAAAAAAAAAATATATCATTAGGTAATAGAGATTCAACCAGATTTGAACCATCCATTATCTCTACCCTCATATGATTGTTATTATATTTTGCATCTTTTCTAGTTTTCTCTTTTTCTTATATAGTTCGTAAGAAATGGTTTGGCCAATGTGACTCTACAAATTCTTGTATTTCAAGAGCATTTATTATAGATTGTGTGAGTCACATCTTCATGTCCTTGACCTCTTCAGTCATCTTATGGATCATCACCTTTAATTTTTGTTCAGACTGCTATCAAGTCTCTAGAGAGAGACAAGACCAATTATTTATAGAATAATATAAGGAGCCTATTTTAGCTACCTATGAGAGTGATGTGAAGCACGAGCCTATAGATAGAGCTATGGGGTGAGCCATATTTCTAGGTGGAATTTTGTCAGCCATAATTAACATATTTTTAGCATGAATGACCTCTTTGAAAATTTGAGGGAACTTTTTTCTTTGGATTTTTGAATGAGAATGCTCAGATCAGAATGAAAGGCACAGATGTAATAGAGATATGCTTAGGTTAGATATGGATAGAAATCCTAGGGAATTCTCCTTCATATTCTTTTGAATTATACATTGAAGTCAAAAATACTTTCATGAAGAGCTTGTTTGATAAATAAGAACTGAGTAAGCAGTAAGAAAGAGTCTCTGGGATCATAAAATATCTCAATGAACACTTCCACCAAATTAACCCATGTGCAGATGCTTCTATTCTCCAGTGATATATACTTGTAGCACCCTAAAATTGGCGCAGTTAAACCCTTAGTAAAAGATAAAAGATAAAAATTTAAATTTTAACCCCAAAACCGCTTGTTACCCGCTTCCCTTCTTTTTCGTGCCATTTTTAGGATTTGTTTTGACCGTTGGACGATATCGTCGCATATCAGACGAAATCATCCCCGATCTGACGAATTCGTCTGGAACAGAGCATCCAGACGATTTCGTCCTAAAACTAAATTTTCATAATTAGCTTCTGTTTCAACAACCTCTCCAACTTGGGCAGAAGCGCGTCTGCGCAGTTGGAGATTCCCCCATTGGAGATCTCCCAGATTGGGATGATCTCCAACCTCCTAGCCTCCCCCTAATCCTATATAAACTAGGATTTTTCTAGTTTATCCCCCTGAACCCCCTAGCTGACGGATTTCCCTACAGATTTAGTTCCTTATACACTAGAGCATCCTCGCACTACTGTCTGCATTCTGTATTTCATGTTTTCTTGCAGGAACTCTACTATTTTTTAGTCGAAGCTAGCTCGGATCGTCGCAAGCGATCTCGGATGATTTCGGACGATCTTGTCGAGGAGCGTAGATGATCTCGTACGATTGGAGGTGATCCCAACTGTAGTCCAGATTGGGGGCAATCAGAGCCTAGAGTTTGCATTTTCTTAATCTATTTTTGCATTTTCCCATTGTAATTCTGCATTATCTTAAGTTATTATGTTTATGCATCTTGGAGTTCACCTCATTTAGCATAACCGCATGATAAAGTTAAAATCAAACATTAAATCTACTGCATTTCTCTTGTTTGTTATTTGAATCCATTATTTAGGCACGTTTACTATTATTGCTATCATTCTCCGTTGCTTCTACAGTTGCATATTTGGTATTTTGTATCTGTTTTTGTGATTGCAGGTTTCTGATGAATTCGTCAGATTTCAGATGATTCCATCTGATCTCAGATGACCGACTATGATTTGCGATGATTATGTGAAATATCAGATGATTACGTATGAGTTGAGATGATCTGGACTGCTACAAAACTTAGAATCTTCATCAGACATCCGAAATCAGGTATGTACTGTTCTAGTTAGCATATTCTCTGTGTTTAACATGCATTTCTATTTTTTGTATTCATCTAAATCTGTATTGGCATATAGAATAGTTTAGATTCATCTTGGCCAAACCTAGGAGTTGAATGATTAAAGTACAAAATAAACACATTAAACCCATTCCCAACCTAGGCGTGGAAACTGCCACTCAAAAGTTTCCTGGTGAACCCACCATCCGTCAAAAATTCACCTTTATACTCCTCCCCCGAGAGGCGGGACCTTCAAAGGGCCTCTCAGTCCGAGGTATTGTCCCATCCTTCTCGCATCCCCCTTCCGGGTGCGGATCCTATAGCCTGAGGGTAAGGATGCAAAAAATTTGGAGCGATACATTTTGGTGAACCCGACGTGAAAACTAAAAACCTTTTGAAAACAATCCAAAAAAAAACAAAACATAAATGCATTTAGAATCAAAGATTGCATATCATATTTAGATGGTAGATTATAATAAAAGATGAGTTGTCACCATTAATGTTGAGAATCAATTAGCAGCTATAGAGGTTACTTCTGTGCTTAGAGTACCTCAAACAAATAGGGTTCAACCTTTGTGGGACGAACTTGATAGGAGATTGGGTATCATTGGATCTAGGGCAACAGAACTTAGGCAAATTAAGAGGTTTGTCCTAGATAGAATCCTGGATCCTGATCAAGTGACCTTATATCATGAACTTTAGAGAGCTTGCCATAGGTGGTTAGCAGATAAAAGAGCCCATGTGTCTTCAGAGCTGTACACCTTTGAGGAATATCTTGAGAATGCAATTGTAGTACATAAATTTCTATCTCATATAGAGGATCAAGAGGTTGTTTTTACGGATAGAAAAAGATGGTATAGAGTTCCTAGAGCTGTGTTATATCGAGAGTATTGCCATGAACTTTATTTCTACCAGTCAAGGTATGAAACAGATAATATCACTATAGCACATTTTATCAAGTTCTTGAAAAATCATTTCCAATTTGAAGAGGAGCATTTCATGACTCCTGATGAACTTGATCCTATCAATGACATCTATAAACTATTTATAGAAAACTAAGCCATTCATTTATTATTGTTATTTCTTGCATTCAGTGTGTTGTTTGTTGTCTTTGTAAACATAAAAACAAAAATATATATATATATATATATAAATAAAAATAAAAACAAAACAAAATCATAACAAAAATCAAAACATTTTCTTTTAAGTATTATAGTAGGTATATAATTAAAATATATACCTCCCAAATTTGTTGCAAATATATTAATATATATTTGCTAAAATCTAAATTTAGACATAATGACTAGACTCAGGAATGGAAAACAAATTGAAGTAGAAGAAGATTGGTTAAGGAAAACAGAGAATAACCCAGATGTCCTTCCTGAAGACCCAATTCAGGAAGAAGGAACCTTCGACCAACAAGAAGAAGAATTTGTTGTAGGAAATGAACAAAAAGAAAATGATAGAGAGGAAGGATCCTCATCCCCTAAAATATCTCCAGAAGGAGTTGTTACTTTTGAGAACATGGAACATTTCTGGAAGTTCCTCCATAATAATATGGGCACTCTTAATAGAGCAATCCATATGGACAAAGATCAAATTAGTGACACTCAAGCAACCCTAGAAGAAATATATCACACACGCACTAATCCTTTATCCTTTGTTGATCAAGAAAGTGATCAAGCTGGACCATCCAATTTGGATATGGCCGCTATGATCCAGAACATGCAACAACAACAGGTTACCCAACCACCTAGAGTGCCTGTTATCAAGCCTAGGGTTATTCCCACACAAAAGAAACCTTCATTCACTGCTCTATTTCGCCAAGCTATTGATCAATATACCTCAAATCAACAAAAGCCTAAAACAAAACCAAATACCAATTTCCAACAATCTGGGATACAACATAATGCTACAACAAATCTTCTTCATAATACTCTTCCTACCAACCATTTACATAACAACAATATAGCATCTAATCCTTATGTCCCGCCTTCCTACGCTCACAAATCCCATACTCATGTACCACCGAACCAATATGGTGGACAAACTGGTAATCTGGAAGCCATGGTGAAATAGTTAGTCTCTCGCATGGACCAAATAGATCCCTACCGTCCCTCGTACAATTATCGAGAGATGTGTAGTCAACCTCTAGATCCTATAGTTGTAGCACAACCATATCCTAAACACTTTCCCATGCCTGTCCTACCTATATATAAAGGAACTGAAGATCCCATAGAGCATCTTCGTATGTTTAGGATAGCATGTCATGATATATCACATGATGACTTGTTATTACTAAAGATGTTCCCAAAAAGTTTAGGAGGGATGGCATTGGAGTGGTATTATCAATTGCCCACTCATTCTTTGAGAAATTTCGAAGAGACCGCTGAGTCTTTTGTGCATCAATTTAGTGCCTATATTGAAAGGCATGTAACCATTAAAGATTTGTACAACCTAAAACAAGACAAAGATGAGTGTTTTGCTGACTTCTTAGCTCGATGGAGGCAGTTGATAGGAAAATTACACTTTGTGTTACCTTATCGAGAAATGTTGGATATTTTTATCAATAATTTACAAGAACAACTATCCTATGAATTATCAACTTCTACCTTGACCACCTTCGATCAAGCTATAGACTTAGCCCGAAGAGTGGAAGACGCTCTCATTAGAAGAGGTCACCTCAAAAAGAAAGATGATGAGAAAACATCCAGAAATCAATATAAAAATAAACAAGTTGTGGGTGATGGAGTCACTGATAGCAGAAACATTGCCAATGTTAATACTATGAAAACAACAGAGAAGTTCATATTGAAACCTCTTGATAAACCACCCCAAGAATTTACTAGGTTAAATCAACCTTTATCAACCATTCTCCCACAATTACTAGCACGAGGATTGATCCAATTACCAACTATCCGAGAACTTGATCCAACTATACCCGGATATAGAGCTGATTTACATTGTGATTTCCATAGAGGACCTGGACATGCTACCAACTCTTGTAAAAGGTTAAAACATAAAATACAAGATTTAATTGATAACAATGAGATGGAGGTGCAAGCCTTTCAACCTAAACAAAATCCTCCTAATAATGCTCAAAAGAACATCCCTCAAAGTCAGAATCGAATGCCAATCAATCATTGGACATATTTCAACATCCTTTACCAAAGCATGGTAAAGAGGTGGCTAATCAAATTGAACATCATAATGTTCCCCCTCCTACCCGATATGTAGGAGCCATTAGTGGGCATTTACCTATTCATGATTTAGAAATATTTGACACAACTTTATCCATGGTTATGACTAGACCTCTATATAATATTCGAACACCTGATCTTAGTGATGTAGAATATGATACTGAAAGTGACATGGAAATCACCTCAAATCAATCGAATAGTTCTGAAGATGAATCAGATCCTATTCAACCCATCACAAATTCTATGGTTCCGGAAGAACCATTTCCTAGAAGAGTTACTACTCGACCATCTTCTCATCAGTTACTTTCTAATGAACAAGCCATAAATGCTAGACCGAGACCAATTCATCATCCTCAAAATAATATTGTAGGTACCATCGGAGTCGTTACTCGACAACAGGCTCAAAACTCTCAACAGGATCAAACTCAGAATGATGGATCAGCTCCATTTGTTTTGAAAAATCCCAATAAAGGGAATCATGCGCCTAATGTTCAACCTAAGCCTCCTTATAATATTAATGAACAATTATCCAATACTACAGCTAGAATTTCCCTTTTGGACCTTTTAAGATCTTCTCCTACCCATAGGGATGAATTAATGCTCACATTAAGCCAAATGATGGTACCACAAAATATTCAACCTGAAGCCATGTCCAATACTATCATAACTCGAGAAGTCGATTGTATTGACTTTCGAGATAGAGATATACCACAACATAGTTTACATAAGGATAACCCCTTATATATTACTGCCCTAATTGGGGATGTAGCCATTAAACGAGTCTTGATTGATAATGGTTCATCTTTAAACATATGCACTTTTGACTTCTACCAAAGATTTGGCTTTAGAAGTGATGAAATGAAAAGAACTGATATGATCATAAAAGCCTTTAATGACGAAACACAAGAAACATGTGGAGTTATTACTATTCCATTGCAAGTTGGTCCTAGAACCTTAGACATGACCGTGTTTATTGTACATTGCCCTGCATCATACAATATACTTTTGGGTCACCCTTGGATCAATGCAATGCGAGCTGTTCCCTCAACTTTACATCAGTGTGTTAAATTCGAATTTAAAAATCAGTTGGTTACCATTCATGGTGACCCTAGACCCTTTGATATGTGTGCTTTGGCAGAACCTGTTGGAGTTCAATTTTGCCCAGCTCTGTCATCCACACATCCTGATTCTAATCATCCATCTAAACGTATGAAACACACATCTATAACATCATCTACTTTTCCCCCATCAACCTCACCTTTACATATAGCTCAACCATCTTCCGAACAAACCACATTAGGACCTCAAAAGGATCCTAAACCCACAACCAATGCTTCTTGTTTTACTCCTATAACTTCCATACCTTTAGATCCTTCCATCGACATCTCTACAACGTCTACGCCTATCAAAGACATGATTTCTGCATCCAAAAACATAGGAAATGATCCTTCTACCTCTTACGCTCTTACTGATGAGCTCTTACCCGATTTATCTAAAATTCTTATATCAAAAAAAACAAACACTGCCATGCAAGATGCCCTTATTTTAAATAAACTCCCACCCTCTCCTCGTACCTTGGGCCTCCCACAGCCTATGGGAAGTATTTACCAAGTCGGGAGTTGTGCTTTTATTTATAAGGGATATGATTGGGGAAGAATACCTAGAAACATCAAGACACATTGTGATGGATATGCTAGATGCTATTTTGCTAATGAGTATATTAAAGCTAAACCTATAATGCTTAAATTGGGCTATAAAGGGAAAGGTTTGGGACCTTCCCAAAATGGTATGAAAGAACCTTTTGAGGTTGAACCATGGCCTGCCCGATGCGGTGTGGGCCTATTTCCTAGTAAAGGTCAACCCTTCCCATTTGAGGAGGATGACCATCTTACATGTTACCAAGATTATCTGGATAAACAAGATTCTTTGCATTCAAAGAATAATCCCTTTACCTGTAATATGCTATCCATCGCCTACCCTGAGATGATTGCCGAATCCGACGATGAGTTGGAAGGGGATATCTTCCATGATGTCTCCGTTGATGAATTGTTACATAACAGATTTTATTTTGATGGCTCTATACCTAGTATAGCCCAGCTTGAGGCCTCGACTCCTCAAGATGAATTATCCAAGCTAACCTTGGAAGAATTACAAGAATTGGGTGTTTCACCCGCCCCACCTAATTTTGAGAGAGATTTACATATGGAAGTTGAAAACGTTATAAAAATTAACATTGGAACCGAAGATAACCCTCACATAATCAATATTGGATCAGAATTAAGTCAAGAAAAACAAGATAAATACATTTCATTTCTTAAAGACTATGAAGATGTCTTTGCTTGGACATATGAAGACATGCCAGGTTTGGACCCTTCTGTAGTTATGCATCATCTAGTAGTCCATCCAGATGCTAAACCTGTTAAACAGAAACTTAGAAAAATGCATCCTAAAGTGGCCTTACTAGTCAAAGGAGAACTAGAAAAACTGTTGAAGGTTATTTTTATACAAGCCATTGATTATGCTGAATGGATCTCAAATGTAGTTCCAATAACTAAGAAAGAAGCTACCAAAGTTAGGGTTTGTACTGACTTTAGAGATATTAATGTTGCATGCCCTAAAGATGATTTTCCTCTTCCCAACATGGATCAAATCATTGATTTTATTATTGGGAGCGGAATGATATCCTTAATGGATGGATTCTCTGGTTATAATCAGATCAGGATAGCTCCTGAAGATCAGGCTAAGACAACATTTATTACCCCTTGGGGAACCTTTTGTTGGAAAGTGATGCCATTCGGTTTAAAGAATGCAGGTGCAACATATCAACGAGCCATGACTTATATCTTTCATGATATGATGCATGATATTCTACATGATTATGTAGATGATATTATAGCTCGTTCCATCAAAGAAGATGATCATTTAAATGACTTGAGAAAAGTATTTGATCGGTTAAGGGAGTATCTTATCCGATTGAATCCAACCAAATGTATATTCAGAGTTAAGTCCGATAAATTATTGGGGGTTATCGTTTCTTTACGTGGCATTGAAATTGACCCTCTCAAGATCATGGCTATCACTGATATGCCCGCACCCACAAATATATCTGAATTACGAAGTTTACAAGGTAAGCTTCAAGCTATTCGCCGCTTTATTGATAAGTTGGCAGACAAAACCGGACCCTTTCTTAAGCTTCTTAAGAAAGATGTCTCTTTTCATTGGGACGACGAATGCCAGGAAGCATTTGACCTCCTTAAACAATATCTCCTTAAACCACCAGTACTTTCACCACCTAGATCTGATCATCCATTTATTTTGTACATTTCTGCTTCGATTTTGCCTTAGGAGCTATGTTAGCTCAACTTGACGATGAGAAGAAAGAACATGCTAATTATTACATCAGCAGAACCTTAATCAGTTATGAAACTCGCTATACCATATTAGAGAAGTTATGTCTAGCAGTCGTATTTTCTACACAGAAACTATGACATTATATGCTCAATCAGAAAACGTATGTTATTGCCAAATTCGACCCTTTGCGATATCTCATGAGTCGACCGTACTTATCTGGTCGCACAACCAAGTGGGTTCTTGCGCTAAGCGAGTTTGAACTCACGTTTATAGGACAAAAGTCTGTTAAGGGTCAAATCATAGCAGATCAATTAGTTGCTGCACCCTTAGAGTCTACCCATCCCCTCATCATTGAGTTTCTCGATGAATGCCTTAAATTAGAGGCAGACCATCCTAAACAATGGTCCCTATACTTTGACGGAGCCCGATGCATGAGTGGGGCTGGTGCGGGTATTATTTTAATATCTCCGCAAAAACATCTTATACCTCTGTCCTTTAAATTAACGTTTGCTTGCACCAATAATACTACTGAATATGAGGCTCTAATCCTTGGATTACGAGCAGCTTTGGCCCTAAAAATTAAAAATTTATTAGTTTTCGGTGATTCTCAACTTGTCATAAATCAAATCAATGATGTTTATCAGACCAGAGATGATAAATTACGCCCATATAAAACATATGTTTTGCAATTATTATCTTTATTTGATCAAGTTACTTTGGAAGCTATTCCTCGAACTAGCAATCGTGCGGTTGACGCTATGGCTGCAACTGCATCTCTTTTACCCTTGGAGTTAGATGATGAATATGCTACCATCATTATTCGTCGACTCCAGGAACCCGCTTCAAGCAAATCATGCTTAGAACCTTTGGATGTGTTTCTAATCAACGAAACTACTCCTGAACCATGGTACACTGATATATTTAATTTTTTGCAAAAAGGAACCTTCCCTGAAGGTTGTCATAGTAACCAGCGCAGGTTATTACGTAGACGAGCAAGTCGCTTCGTGATTATTGGTAATACCTTGTATAGGAGATCTTTTGAAGGCATATTATTGAGATGTTTGAATCTAGACGAATCTAGATCAGCTTTGAGTGAAGCCCACGATGGATCTTGTGGAGGACACTTTAGTGGTAACGCCATTGCTAAGAAGCTCCTTCGGATAGGATATTTTTGGCCTACCATGGAGAATGATGCACATGATTATGTGCGCCATTGCGACAAGTGCCAAAAACATGCTGACCTTGTCCATGCGCTCGCACAAGAACTGTAGGCTATTTCATCTCCTTGGCCCTTTTCAAAATGGGGCTTAGATATCATTGGAAAAATCAACCCTGTGTCATCTGATGGACACAAATTCATCATAACCGCTACCGAGTATTTTACAAAATGGGTTGAAGCTATGCCTTTAGCTTCTTGTACTGGAACCCAAGTTTCCAAGTTTATCTTTAATCAAATTATTTGTAGGTTCGGAATTCCTGCAAATCTCATCTCAGATAATGGAACTTGTTTCAAAAATAAAGATGTCAAAAAATTATGTCAAAAATATAAAATTCAACATCGTTGGTCCACTCCCTATTATCCTCAGGGTAATGGCCAAGCAAAAGCATCTAATAAAACATTAATCAAAATTCTCAAAATACTGGTCAATCAATCTGGTCGAGATTGGCACATCCAATTATATCCTGCTTTGTGGGCCTATCGAACTAGTGTTCGCACCCCCACTGGAACTTCACCTTTCGTTTTGGTTTATGGCGCTGAAGTTGTTTTTCCCTTTGAATTAGAAGTTCCTTCTTTGGCTCTACTACTTCAAGATACTGAAGTAGGGGATGAATATCGTGCTGGCAGATTTAGTCAACTGGAACTCTTAGATGAAAAGTGCATCAATGCTTTGGAGCATCTTCGTGCCTACCAAAACAAGCTTAAGAGAGCATATCTCAAGAAAGTTCATCATCGATCCTTTGAGACCGACGACCTTGTTTTAAAAGAAAATAAAAAAAATACTAATGCAACTAAAGACCTTAAAGGTAAATTCGAGCCCAACTGGCTTGGACCGTATATTATTACTGCTAAATTTGGATCGGGAGCATACAAATTATCTACCTTAGATGGTAAAGAACTTAAAGAACCTATGAACATTATGCATCTCAAATGCTACTATGCATAAAATTTGGTCATTTCATCATTGTATATATTTGTTTTGCATATTATTTCCTTTTAGTCACTTATATAAAAAGTTTCAAAAACAATCACATTGTATTTCTTTCAATTCATAACTTAAAATCAAAATACAAAAACATCAAAATCATCAAAATCTTCAAAAACATATTTTATTTTCATACCTGTCAATTCTTGAAGTGTTGCAGTTATATTTTCAATTATTTTGGATAAATTAGCATTTATTTGGAATCCCGCACTTTCACACTCACATGAATAAATATCTTGATTTTATTTGGTATGATTATTAATCTCTCTTATATCAAAGTCCACATTGGCATTAAATAAAGTTTTGAGCATAGAGAACTGATCTTGTTATTTACTTGAACCAAGTATATCTTTTCACATTAAAATGATTTCATTGCAAATTCGATATGATGCTACATAGTAGAAGTGGTTTCTTGAGCGAAAAGTTTCCCCTGCTATCCTATCATGCACATGGTCTAGAATCTTTGAGAATTGACAAAAGGACAAGCTCACCCCTACCCAGAATAAAAATCCCTTGCTCTACAACCAATCCGAGCAAGTATCCCTAGCATAGGAAGAAAAAGAAAAGTCAAAGAAAATGAGAAAAAAAAAGAAAAATATTATTTTGTACCATCACAACAATATTTCAGCATTATCTCAATTCCAAGCAAAAATACAAAAAAAAAAAAAAGAAAAGCAAAAGTGAAAAGAAAAAGCAAAAAGCAATAAAATCCCTTTCCCTACCCCTTGAAAAGAAAAGAAGGGTGAATGAGCTTGAATCCCTGGAATTCTCAATTATTCGAAAACTGTGAGGTAAGCCCCATAACAGGTGGTTTGTGCCCAACCCGCTTGGCCTTGGGTAATTCCTAGCGTGGTGATATGTCTGTCACATTAGCGACCTTCTTTTGTACAGACCTATGTCAGCTTATGGATTAGCTAGCTCTTGATAACCCGACTTACATAGTAGTCTGGTACGGTTACATGCATATAAATCATGGTTAAGGAACACTCATTTGGTTAAGGCAAATTACTTGTATCAAATTATCTTGCTCAAAATTGGTGAATGAACAATACAATCGCACACACATTTGTATTTGAGAGATTTTGTATCATTATGATAAATCAAGATCGGTAATGAACTCACATTTGCACATGAGGATCCCTTATAAACCTACATTTGTCTTTGAGATAATTTAAAATATTTCTGTAATTCTTTTCGGAATAGTTTTATCCTCTTATTTCAGAATTTTTGTTTTGTATAAAAACAATTATATACATTGTTTCACAAAATCACAAAATGATTTCAAACAACATGTTCATATTATTATTTTTCTGTTTATCAAAAGTCAAAAATTAATCTTGCAATAAAACTAAAATATCCATTTCTTCTTTGGATTTCGCGATGATGGTATAAGTCTATACCTATAAGTCTATGCCTAGCGCAAACCATTGTTCTAATTTTATTTTCCCATTCATTTTAATAAAAACACATATGGCTTACATCATTATGTTACATAACTAAGCTTTAAAATGAACGCACACTTATCTTATTTCAGGTCATTATGTCAACATTCAATTTTGCAATGATGGTATAGTTCCTAGGAACTTATGCAAAATATTTTATCACACTTAGGAATTTATGCCTAGCAAAAATCATATTTCTTTTATATCTCATGCATAATATTTTTATGAAAATCTGAAAACAAATCATCACCATCATCATTTTCATCATCACAACACAAAGTCTTAAGACAGTCTCTTAAGCACTCTTTTACTTTTAACAATATTTCTATCCTGGGATTAGCTTGACGACCTAGTGAGCGGCGACTCCATGAAATGGTCTATAACAACGACAATGTCCTTTGAAATTATTGTTAGAAGTCCCTTTTATTTTTCATCAAATTACACCAAAACAACCAATTTATTTACATCAGATTATTTCATTTACAATTTTATGCCATGATATCAAAATATAATATTTCAAAATGACATAATTACATGAATATTCAATCACAAATTAAAGCATCATACAACATATACACAAGTCATATCATCAAAAACAAGACCATATATATATATATATATATAAAACAAATTATGTACATCATATCAAAACTGGATTGGTATGCCACAATCTATACCCTGGCATACTCAATCCTCTCAAAAATCTATACAATCTCTATGCAGTCTATAGCCAGCTAGTCTCGAGAAGCCCTCGAGCTCTCAGCCTCATCTCCTCCCCCACCCTGACATGGAGGAGGTGGTCCCATAGCAGTCCATGCTGTGTCTCGGGTCCTCACTGTCGATCGTGAGGATGTCCTCGTCGATCCCATCTAGATTGGTTTTACAATGTTGGCTGGCAGTGGTACCCTTTGACCCTCTGGAGCCAGCTGAAAGTATACCCCCTGGTAGAATGTGGTCTACATCATAGACCGCACTAGCTCATCCCTGCTCGCCCCTCCGCTTCGTGCCCTGAGCCGTGTAGTCTCATCCTACAGTGTCTGTACTTGAGCCCTGAGTTGAGTAGCCTCATCCTATAGTGACTGCACCTGAGCTCGAAGGTGGGCAACCTCAGCCCGGAGAGCCATCATCTCGTTGCTCTCCCCTACCTCGACACCCTTGCCCTTATCAGGCGATGGTGGTCTCTCCCCCTACTACGAAGGGAGTCTCTCCTCCCTCTGCCCTGTCTCCCATGGCCTCTATGGAGCTTGACCCATCCATTGGTATCTCTCCTATGGGGACCATCATTGCTCTCTCCCATCGTGACCCCATGCTGCCTCAATGGCAGCCTGGCATCGCCTCCCCATCCATCGCACAACCACATGCATCGGACCCTGTGCCCTCATCATCCGAGGAGGGCGGATGCCTACGTACCAGGCATCATAGCCATCTACAACCCTAGCATCATCACCATCCACTGGTTGGATGGGGGCATCATCCGTGTCCTGACTCTAGAACCATTGCATGTCTGGAGCCCCGCTCAGCGTAGTACTATCTCGAATAGTCTAGGAGTACTCGTAGTCCCTGAGAGAAGGGATCCCCTACTGTAGACCGAACTATCATAGAACCCGGTCGTAGCGGTGGAGCTCTACCTCTCCCTGCTCCATCCTCAGCCAGTAGACTTACTTGATGTGAGCTAGCTCCTACCCATCCTCTGCCCACCTGGGGTGCTCTCGCCATGGCCTCTAGGTGATCTGGTCTGGGATGAGGTCATCTAGCAACCTTCGTGACATCGACAGATCTATCCATCATTGTGACCCTCTCTGTAGCCACCAATAGTAAACCCGAGGTCTCTCCCGATCAACCCCTATCAGTGGGAGCCCTATCGGCCTCCGCACCATGATGTGCTCCCAGCACCAAACCTGTAGTAGTGATGTCAAGACCAGACATCGACCTCCCTTGTATACGACCCCATGCAGGATCCTATACAAGCGACATAGTACAAAGCTACCCCATGCAAATCTGTAGTCATGGTCTCTCATGTCATAGACCACATCTGACAGGAGCCAGGGTAATCTACACCGCTCTGGTGGCACAATAGTAAGCCACCTACTACTCCTGCCAAAACTCGAGTCAACCTAGATGCCCTAGGCATCTGCCTCAGAGACTCGATGTTCACTCCGCCCTTCTCCAGGGTGAAGCTCGGGTCTCCGATCAGTCTCATCATCGCCTAGCCCTGATTGGCCGTAGGCATCATGAGCCATCCTTGTATGGGGATCCTCATGATCCTCCATACGTCCTCTAGTGTGGGAGCCATCTCCCTTGTCGATAACCGAAAATAGGATGACCCCGGATACCATCTCTCTGCTAGGGTTGTTAGAAGCCCTATGTCCATCGGTACTTGTGGCATCTCTACCACATGCCGTAGCCCGACCTATGCTAGTCGGTCACGCTCTACCTGGTCGAGAGCGGCCAAGTCATCTCTCAGCCCATCGTATTTCCATTCTTGGCTCTTTAGTAATCCCCTCTGCAAAACAAACAATAAAACAACAAAAATTCATTAATCAACCAATCATTAAAATAAAATTAAAAACATTTTAATCAAGCTTAATTTCTTAAAAGCGATGATATCATCCACCATTGGATGATATCATCCCAAATTGGGCAAAATCATCCTTTGTAGGATGAATTCATCTCCGATTTCGCAACTTGGGGATCACCCCTTGTTGAACGGGATCGCCCCTAGTTCACCGATTTCGCCCTCCGATGAAATCGATGATCTAGGGATGATTTCGATGAAATCGGGATGATTTCATCCCGACGTCGTCGACGGCCTAAAAATGGCCGCGATGCCCCAAATAGTCAAAATTTAAAACAAAAAATTGCACAAAGTACAATCAAACCTAATCTACTAGGATTAGATCCTTACCCGTAGCCCGCATCGGACCTCTGTCGCTCTGTGCGCTATCTCCACCATTGTTTCTCTCTGTAGAGCTCTGGAACAGTAAAAATGAATAGTAAAAAAATGAATTAGGGTTTTCCCTATTTTTCTTAATTTTATTCAAAACCAACAACATTTTAATTTTTGCTTTTTCGTGTTTTTACCTCAAACGTTCGATTTGGGTAAAAACACGGAGGGGGCACCATAGTAAGTAGTCGTACGATTCGACCAAGAATCGTCGTCTAAAAAATTGAGTACATTTTTGCTTTCTCGTAAAATGGGAAAAACTCGTCTTTAACGCATTTTCTTCAAAAAATTCGCTAAAGAGGGGGCAAAATGTAGCACCCTAAAATTGGCGCAGTTAAACCCTTAGTAAAAGATAAAAGATAAAAATTTAAATTTTAACCCCAAAATCGCCCCAAAACCGCTTGTTACCCGCTTCCCTTCTTTTTCGCGCCATTTTTAGGATTTGTTTTGACCGTTGGACGATATCGTCGCATATCAGACGAAATCATCCCCGATCTGACGAATTCGTCTGGAACAGAGCGTCCAGACGATTTCGTCCTAAAACTAAATTTTCATAATTAGCTTCTGTTTCAACAGCCTCTCCAACTTGGGCAGAAGCGCGTCTGCGTAGTTGGAGATTCCCCCGTTGGAGATCTCCCAGATTGGGATGATCTCCAACCTCCTAGCCTCCCCCTAATCCTATATAAACTAGGATTTTTCTAGTTTATCCCCCATGACTCCCTTGAACCCCCTAGCTGACGGATTTCCCTACAGATTTAGTTCCTTATACACTAGAGCATCCTCGCACTACTGTCTACATTCTGTATTTCATGTTTTCTTGCAGGAACTCTACTATTTTTCAGTCGAAGCTAGCTCGGATCGTCGCAAGCGATCCCGGACGATTTCGGACGATCTTGTCGAGGAGCGCAGACGATCTCGTACGATTGGAGGTGATCCCGACTGTAGTCCAGATTGGGGGCAATCAGAGCTCTAGAGTTTGCATTTTCTTAAACTGTTTTTGCATTTTCCCATTGTTATACATTATCTTAAGTTATTATGTTTATGCATCTTGGAGTTCACCTCATTTAGCATAACCGCATGATAAAGTTAAAATCAAACATTAAATCTACTGCATTTCTCTTGTTTGTTATTTGAATCCATTATTTAGGCACGTTTACTATTATTGCTATCATTCTCCGTTGCTTCTGCAGTTGCATATTTGGTATTTTGTATCTGTTTTTGTGATTGCAGGTTTCTAACGAATTCGTCAGATTTCAGATGATTTCGTCTGATCTCAGATGACCGACTGTGATTTGCGATGATTATGTGAAATATCAGATGATTACGTACGAGTTGAGATGATCTGGACTGCTACAAAACTCAGAATCTTCATCAGACATCCGAAATCAGGTATGTACTGTCCTAGTTAGCATATTCTCTGTGTTTAACATGCATTTCTATTTTTTGTATTCATCTAAATCTGTATTGGCATATAGAATAGCTTAGATTCATCTTGGCCAAACCTAGGAGTTGAATGATTAAAGTACAAAATAAACACATTAAACCCATTCCCAACCTAGGCGTGGAAACTGCCACTCAAAAGTTTCCTGGTGAACCCACCATCCATCGAAAATTCACCTTTATACTCCTCCCCCGAGAGGCGGGACCTTCAAAGGGCCTCTCAGTCCGAGGTATTGTCCCATCCTTCTCGCATCCCCCTTTCGGGCGCAGATCCTATAGCCTGAAGCTAAGGATGTGAAAAATTTGGAGCGATACAATACTATAGCAATACCTTCCCTTTGAGATAGAGAAAGTAGCCTAATCATCACATCCTCAAACATGATGTTACAAATAGTAGCAATAGAAGCTACATCCTAACAATGTTTGAATGCAGTATTTTTTGTGTCATCAAAGCTTGGTAAAGTCCTTAGAGTAGTCTTGGAAATATTGTGCAGATGTAAGATATTAAGGGGACCTATATCATTCCATAATGGATAATGTTGTTGATCCATAGATCCTTTTGTGACACAGATATTTCAAAATTTTTGGATTCTTCTTTTATGTGGGGGTTGCTAGATGAGCATAATTTCTTCATTTATGAGATCAAGAATTCTCATCAAATCTTGATTCCTTCAAGAAAATTAAGATTTGGTTAGGGTCACAAAGGTAAATTATCATAGATCTAGGTTTTGCATTCACATAGAGGCACCAAGTGATTACAAAAAATGATTACTTAAAATAGGGTATTACCAAACCTTGATTTATTCAAATTGTGGGACCTCGTGTCCCATTGGGTATGCCAAAAAATATTAGTAGCATAGTGGGTTTATGCTTTATGAGATAATATATTGATATTACAAAGTCAACCTATCATGGATCTGGGTTTTGCATTTGCATAAAATCACCAAGTGATTACAAACAAAAATGATTACTTAAAACAGGGTATCACCAAACCATGATTTATCCAAATCGTGGGACCTTTGCCTCATCAAGCGTGCCAAAATTTTTGGTCTATAAATCTATCTATGGAAATTTTTATACACCCATAGACCTTGAACAACATTGAATGACCATGAAGTTGTGGGACTTCAATAGTCAATCTTTGGAGGAGGTCAATTCCTTAGGAGTCCTAGCTAATTGTTCCTAAAATATGGGGGAAAAGGATGCTAAAAGAAGCAAATAGATCTAAAGCTAGAACTTATAATGGTACAAATTAAGCCACATCAAGATACATGCATAACTAAAGATAATACAATTGAGAAAACAAGTAAACTACCTAACAGACCAACCAGTTCTCCACTGATCATAGAACATTCATTATTTTACTACATATCTATGAGATTACAAATTTCATAACTGGAGAATAAATCATGAATAGAAATACAAATAGTAGAATTAATACCATGAACATTCAACCTGCCTAAATTAGAAATAAGAAATCATCTATACATACATGTTCTGCAACAAGGTTGAACTAGAGGTTAAACAACAATTCCTTTATATTTTTCAATAAGCAATGTGCTTCATACATGCAAATTGTAAAAGCCTAAGATTCAACCTTTTTTACATTCTACATTCTAGTATATATAGCCTTTTACAATGTATTCAGTTATTTAGGCATCATTGCCTTTGGAACAAACTACCATTATGTTAGAAGATTCATCGGTTTGTTCAACTACTTGAAGGTATGCTTGTTCTAACTATCTAGTTATGGTTTGTTGACCTAGCTAGATTTTGTTTTATCTCAACCTTATTGTTTGCATCTAGTTTTTTGATCCTTTCTAAAGTTTTTATTGAGCATCCATGACATCTACATGTTGGCCTTGACGGAGACCTCATTGTTAGGATTTTTTGTTAGGTGATCTTGCCCTATAGGTGGAAAAGTATTATGGTCATTCGATGCTAAATATTTGTGTCCATTGATGGTTATCACATGCATAACAAGGTTGCTAAAGTATGATATACATTTAGTACCCTTTAAATTTTTGTCCAAGTACAATTATTCTAGTGCCTCCATGACTTTTTTTTTTTTATGATTTGAGTCCTTCAACTGTGCGATGGACCTTCAGTGTTACACTGGGTTATTTCCAAGTACTAGAGTTTTGGCCAACCCAAGATCTTGCTTCTAATAGCATGATGGTATTCCTACATCCTTCTAAACTCAAACTGGGTATATGAGTTTCGATCAGTGCAGGAGTTAATCAAATTAGCTCATATTTTTTTTGGTAATGTGATATATTCTTAGTACTACTCTGATATATAACCAAGTATAGTATTTTTGATGCTCTAAATACTTTACCACTTTTCTTATCCTTTTGTGTTTGATAGTGTGTTGGACTCTTAGTACTACTTCAGGTTTTGATCAGGTGTAGAAGTTTCGATGTTCTCATGACTTAGCCACTTTTCTCTTCCTTTTGCTTATGAAAATATGTAGGGCTCTTAATATTGCTCTAGGTTTCAACTAAGTGCAGAGGTTCCAACATTCTCATGACTTATCCACTCTTCTCATCCTTTTGCTTTTGATAATGTGTTGGACTCTTAGTATATCTCTGAGATCCAACCAAGTACAAGAGTTCCAGCATTCTCATGACTTAGCCAATTTTCTCATACTTTTACTTTTGACAGTGTCCCAAGCTCTTAGTACTGCTCTAGGTTACTTTTGATAGTGGCCCAAGCTCTTCCATTTGCAAACTATTATTTTCATTTAATATTCTTTTCTTAAGATGTAAAATTTTTGGTGATGATTGTTGTATCCATTTGAATCTGCTATAAGAGTAGTTCATTCAAGATAGCAACCTCAAACCAGGTCAACCTCAAAATAAAGCATGCAATCCTTTATTGGTTTCATCTACTTATCAAGTTGCAAAAAATTTGGTAGCTCACATACTCGTCCAAAAATTGTTGTTCTTTATTTTTATCTTGTCAAAAAAAGAGTTATATGGGTTAGACAAAGACAAAAATCACCCACATTATCTTCATTTTATTTTTCTTTACTAACCTACAACTCAGTTTGAAGATAATATTAATTTATGGAATCATTATTACTACATAAGTTTACGGTAATAGAGGATTTCAGTTCCACTAGTGATGTCTCCAATAGATTGATTTGAACAACTTATTCCAAAATTATTATTTTTTGTTCTATGACGAGTCTTTGTTTTTCCTTCATGACTACAATTAATTCTAATATCTGATGTTGCAATGACCCTATGCATTCTTCTTAAACTATTAGTCTATCACAAGATGAGCTAGACATGGTATTAGCTAATAGATTCAAGTTAATCTCAGTTATTTTCACTTTGTCTCTTTGTGCTATGGGTTTTCTATTACTTAATTCAACCTTTCCTAAATGACATGCATTACAATTTTTTTATCTTCATTTTTCAAGCCCTAGTCTTGATCCCACCAAATATATCTATTGGAATTTTAGGATTTTAGACTACAAATTAAAAATAACAAGAGAACAAAAAACAAGGTAATTATGTTTGAAGGCTTCGATTTTGTCTTTTTCTTTTTTATACACTTGTATTCATTTATCTTATGACATTTCCAAAAATAACATTTGCACAAGCACCCAAATATATATATTTTTTAAGCTAAAAACCCCTTGGGGGGCCGCATTGGTATGAGAGACCACGAACAGGGAGTTCTACACCGTCAAAGTCACCCGAGAGTCGCACCCAACCCTACCCGCACCAACATTATCAATTGGATTTTGGATACCCAATTCAAATTTTTGGTAGGGTGGAGATTTGAACCTGGGACCTCCCTTGGAGGATTGCCCTCTCCTCTCCAACTCACCTACAACACCTAGATCACAAGCACCCAAATCTATCACCTACACTATCTCTATCAATTTCATTAGAATTTATATCCACCACTTAAATATACCTCTACCTTTGGAATCTATCTCCACCACTTGATTCTACCTCTGCCTCCCAAAGGAGAAGGGTGATGAGTATATAATATTGCAATGAGATTATATGTAGGTAATAATAATGATAATGCAAATTATATGGTCTAAAAATATTATAAGCATATACAAAACTTGTCAATTATTCTCTTTTATTTTCAAAGTATAAGTCTATTTTTTACAATAATAACTATTGAGTAACAATATTTTTTGATGGTAAAATTCAATTTAATTTAACTCCATGCCATTAAAAAACCCCTACATATGATAGACCTTGATGCTTATTTAAAATTATAGTGCTACATTAAAGAGTTATTATAATATATAACACAAAATAACCAACTTATGAGAGATATATAATATTAGCTTTTTAAGAGTTATTTTATATGGTCAACATTTGCATCCACTACTAAATTTTTTTAAAATAATACATTGAAGATATTAGTGTGAATAATTACACATTAAAGACCAACATAGACATATAAATAATTACAAAGAAAAGACAAATAATTAAATATGAATGTCCTATAAATGTGTAAGCTAATTGGAGGTACTATATATAGGAATTATGACTTGATATTAATAAAAACAAAATATCACATGATCCCTACTTTAATTGAAAATAGGAAGGCTAATAATTAAACATCCATAACTATATCAACTTGATACTCATATCCATAGTGACCACACTACATAAAGTGCAACTTTATATTTAACAATAAGATTATAGCCACTAAGAATAATTAGAGACAAGTACAACAAAAAATAATCTAGGCACATGATATTGTTGGGACATGAATTTATGTTTGAAGACCTATTTTTATGTCCTAACCACATTGTGGAGGGCATAATTTATTCTCAAAACTCGAATTTAATCTACTCAAAATGCATTGAAAATTTTAGATAGAACATGAAGTTTTGAAAGGTTCAAAGTATAATAATTAAAAATACCACTATGAAATACCTTAACATATAAAATAAAATAGTTGTTAATAATAATAAGTTTCTCTTTTTATATATCATAGGAAAAATGCATTTCTAGTCATGTTGTCACATCTCTTGAGGACATAACACAAAAATAAAAGTAACTTGTGTGTAATTTTCACTTTTTTTTTATTTGGTTAGTGTGAGAAATCCCTACGACCAACGCATAGGGATGTGTAATGTCCTCCCAACCATGATCTCTTGTAAATATGAGAGTTATTATTATCAATAGGGAATTTAACACACAACCACCACACATCCACCCGCTCACACACTTTCCCACATTGTGGTTTGAACCTTGGACCTCTCGAAGAAGAGCCAAAGCCTAAACCATTGTGTTGTCCCCCTTGGAACTTTGTATCTTAAGGAGGGTGAACCATCCCATTTTTATATTATTGGTCTTCTAACTCATGGAAGATGAATCACCACATTTACAACCAAGTTGCCTTCCATTTTTAATATGGTGGATTTCCAACCCATCAGATATTATACAAAAAGAGATGTACCCCTAAATATGAAAATATGCATAATGCATTTAATGTTATAGCCTCACATATCTTCTCATAGATATATTGCATTGTAATATTTTTTTAGAAATAAAACCATTTTATTATTTTCCTTATTTTTTTGTGTTGTAATTTGTTCTAATTTTTTTTATTTAATTACACTCTTTCTTGGTTTTCCTTAACTCAAAATCCTAATTTTTAGATCATTAGTATCAAAGCAATTTATCTTTTGAGTATATAACCATAATGCAAGATCAGACTATCCAAAGATTGGGTGCTAGACATAAGATCCCTCTTATCACTTCCTTTTCCACTATCAATAATCTTATATGGTGAGTAAAATTAACAACATCAAAATAATCAATTTTTTCAAGGAGATGTTAAACAAATCCTTGTTCAAATTAAAAAAATGATATGATGGATCACTTTTATTAAATTATTTGACGACTCCTTGTTGTGAGTTCTGTAACATTCTCTACATAGCCTCTCATTACCCTAGCACCATTTAGGGCTCCCACACCTTTTAAGATGTAGTTTTAATATCCCTATTTTTGAATAAAATTTAATTTTGATGCCCTATAAATTTAGTTGGATCAGTTGTCATTATACTTTTTTTGTAAATAAATTATCCAAGAGTGAGAAGACTAATTTTTCACTTTTAAAATATTCATTATTGATGGAAAGCATATTGTAATAGGATTAGGAAGAAAAATGAAGATGAATAAGCAAGGTTCACATGGGAGGATTTCATGAAGGTCATCAAGAATAAATATTATCACATGGGAACCTACTATACTAAGTACATGTTATAATAAAACTATGTCAAGGTAAAGACTTTTTTGTTCAATTTTATATTGATGATTTCCATTTAATGGTAGCAAAAATTAGGTATTCAAGATACTAAAAGGTATTAAATCCTCAAGTAACATAGTGGGGTGCAATTGTACACTTGAGAGGATATGACTTGTTTGAATTGAAGACCTTAGAAGATGCATACAAATGTATTATCAAATTGGAGTAGAAGAATAAAAACAAAAAGAAGAAAGAAGGAGAAGTAATTAACTAGAATAAAAATACCAAGTACCATATAAATAAAGGGAAGACTGATAATCTAAATAATCAAGATAAAGAGGATAAACCCCAAGATCAAAATTAGAAGTAGAAAATAGAGTCTTCAAATAAGAATATTTTGAATCCCAAGACTAGCAAATAATGCAATAATCATAAGAGCAATTGATATTCAAGGAAGAAGTATTTATCAATTCATTCATTATTCATTGAGACACAACCTCTATACCCACTATACCACCACCTTAAAATCCATAGGATGAGGATACAAGGAAGTAAATCATAGATGATAAACCAAATGTGACCATTGCCACTACATATGTTATTCTAGAGGAGTCTCAAGAGGAATCATAAGAGGAGGAATGTGTTCATAGATGTGGATTAAGGGTAATTAATTATATTTGATTATTGATAATGGGAGTCAAAGAAATTTTATTTCTACTTAGATTTTAAGGGATTTAGTTTTTCTTACCACACAACACCCACAACCATATAATATTAGATTATTATAATAAAGGAGAGGTATTCATATCACCCAAAAAATATCCTCTCTTATACCATCAAACCCTTCAAATATGAAGTTGTATATGATGTTGTTCCCTTATATGTTTGTTATGTGATTTTGGATGACCACTCATGTGGAAGAGAGATGATGTAAATAACTCTAGAGATCTTGAAGTGTTATCATCATTGTTGAAGGTTAGTGATTCAGGATAACAAAGGTATCTCCTACTACCTCTATTTATTTAGTCAATATCAAACAATTTAGAAAGATATTAATTAAAACAAGGAAATTTATGTTATGGATGATCAATCAACAAAGAGGACTATTGGTAAATTGATTGTAATATTTGCATGGCAGAAGCAAATGAAAACAAATAATAGTAAAAATAAATGATTTTTTCAACTCACCAAATGGGGTGCCACTTCATTGCAAGATAAAATGTCCTATCGATTTAGTTCCTAGTTATCCTTTACCTAATACATTGGTGCATCATTGATTAGTTCTTAAAAATAATAAAAACAAGAGGTAGATCTAAAATTTAATTTCAAAGGGGCACATCAGGCCAAGTGCTTCACCATATCGTAATTTAATTATATTGCATCTAAAAAATATGGAATACAAATACTCTATATCAACTATAAAATTAAATTATCATAAAGAATAATTATTCACTACCTCGAATAGATAGCTTGTTGGAATAGATCCATGTTGTAAAATTTTTCATCAAAATTGATCTCAAATTTGGCTATCACCAAATACCCATCGATCCTACTAATGTATGTAAAACTACAGTCAAATACGAGGGTTTAGCCTTTTGGATTAAACAATGCACTTTTCACATTCATAAGGATGATTGATGACATCTTGTGTCCATACGTTATCTTATTATGGTAGTTTAAATAGGTTGCATTCTCATCCATATTAAGATATAGGAGGAGCATATATATTATGTTTAGTAGGTACATAATATTCTTTGAAGACACAAGCTATATACTAATTCTAAGAAGTGTTAATTTAGAAAGGTAAATATTAGGTATCTTAGGTACATTATTGATAAAAGAGGATTCCATATTGAGCTTGATAAGATTTAGGTAATTAGAGATTGGCCTACTTTAAATACTTTAATAGAGCTTTGTAGCTTTTTGGGTGTTTTAAATTTTATGAAACATTTGTATTGTGGCTCTCACACATTTCTTTGCCATTGCACTAAGTGATCAAAGAAGATACCAAATCCAAGTTTGATTGGGTAGATCCATAATAGAGGGTACTTGAGAAGCTAAAGAACCAATAGTGTTAAGCTCCTATGCTTTTCCTACCTGGTTTGGAATAATATTTTGACATCGTAACTAATGCAATAGAGCATATTTTTTGAATTATTCTCAAATAGCATGGGCACCCAGTTGTCTATTGTAGTAAAAATTTCAATAAAATAGTTTGGAATTACCCTACATATGATAAAGATCTCTATTGTGTTGTCTAAGAATATAAACAATGGAGGTACTACATGTTGGAAAATAAATATTCATTCATATAGATCATAGATCTATAGAGTTCATTTGGACATAGAGTAAGTTAAGAAAATAGTGGACCACATATTTGTAATTGTTTCATATAATCATTAGCCATTAGAAAGGGAGTGCCAATTTGGTAGCAAATTATATGAATCTCTATTTGAGAGACATACTATAAGCAACAAGGTGGATAAACAAATCCAAGTGGGAGATATCCACATTGGTAAAACTGCTTAGAAACAAAAAGTTATGGTTGAAAAAGAGGTCCAAGTTGAGGAGGACTACATCCATTTTCAACATACCTTCAATCATGAGGAATACATTCAAAGGTTTAACCAGATGATGAAGGACACTTGGGAGGAATTGAAGACAATGGTTCAAATAAATAATAGGGATGAAGACATGGAAGTTATTGTCATCCTAACCAAAATGAAGCAGAACAATCAGGATCATCCAACCTCTTAATTTTGAATGTAATTTCTTTCAGTTGTACTTTTTATGCTAAACTTTTTTTTGTATCTTCTGGTTGATTTTGTTGTATATTTTTTCCCTTGGGTTTTTCTTGTCCCCTTTTCTTGAGGACTTTATTTTCTTGTATAAAGGATTGGGGCCCTTTCAAAAAATCTTGTTTTCACCTCTAAACAAAAAAAAACTTCAATTCTATTCTTATTTATTATGGGAATAAGACTTCCAATTTGTCCACCTTGTATGAAATTGGTTCTGACTTTGTGGAAGCATTTAGAACTCTTTATGTGGCTAAGCATGTTCCTAATTTTTATTTGTAAGATAAATTCCTTTATCAAATGGAACATATTTGTGTCCCATCTAGTGAGCACTAAAAGATGATTTGGGAAACACACTTCACCAAAATAGTCGGTCACTTCAAGGTGGAGGAACTGTTATTAGCTCTTTAAAAGTAGTTCTACTTGCCCAATATGATAAATGATGTCAAGAGGTACATTATTTCATACACCCTATATGTTATTCCCAAATTGACAAGTAAGAATCAAGGGTTGTATACACTATCTTTAATGTCATTCAAACCTTGGGAATCCATCTTCATGGATTACATCTTAGGTTTACCCACACATAAGGATAGTTATAATTATTTTTTGTAATAGCTAATTTTTTTTCAAAAATGGCTATCATGCTTGCTTGTTATAAATCCATTTTAGGGAAGGAAACTACTAAAGTCTATTCCAGTCATGTATGGATCAATTTTGGTTTGTAAAAGTCCATTTTCTTTGACCAATATAGCATATTTTTGAGTATTTTATGAGCCTATGGAGAATTATGAACACCAAGCTAACTATTTTCATAACCTTTCATATCTAGATTTATGGATAAATTAAATTGGTAAATCAACTAATTATACTCCTTTCAATGTACAATTCCAAGCATCCATACACATAGGATGAGAGCTTTCCATAAATTCAACATGGGTACAATAAATCTCTATACAAATCTATCGAACACAACCTATTGTATGTCTATTTTTGGTTCTAACCCTTGAAACCCATTAATTTAGCTCTCCATACGAATCCCATGAAGTAATATCATCATGGAAATAAAGAAGTAAAAAAGGAAAAATAATTTGTGGAATAGGTTCACCATATCCAACAATAGGTCCATGACCTCTTTGAGAAGATAAAATAGAAATACAAATAACACTATGGCCAATCAAGTCCCATATCAATAAAACGTTGGAGATAAAATATAATTACATATTTATAAGGAGAGACTTATAGGAAACCATAGGAAGATCAAACTTGTTTACTATGAGCTATACACCATTACCAAGAAGGTGGAAGAAAAATATTTTGAGTTTAATATTCCATCTTATCTTATTGTACATCCAATTTTCAATATGGAACTCCTCAAGGCCTTATCATCCACATTTATTGAACACTTTTATAGTAACAGAGTAGTAAGAATCAAATAACTCAATTTAGAAAATTTAGCATCTATAGAAAGGATGAAATTATTGATATATGGACTAATAGCACTAGAATTAAATCAAATTATATGTATAGAGTGGTCAAGGTAAGACAACATGATCACCAAGGGAAATGACTTACAAAGAATAAAATAAAGAAATTACTTTTGCACTTAATGTAAAAAGTTTATTCGATGGGGATCATTGCTTTCAAAGGGGGATGAATGATCTAGACACATGAACTTGTTGGGGCATGGAATTATATCCAAAATTTGTTTTTATGATATAACCAACTTACCATTGACATAAATTTATGTTTGGGACTTGATTTTGATCTACTCAACTTGTTGGGGCATGGAAGATTTGTTAATGAACCCAACTTTAGGATCAATGCATAATTCTAGTACCTCAACACTTCCTTAGGATTTTTAAATTTTGAAGGAGCATATAGAAACCTAAAAAAACCTCTTAAAATTTATCTATCTATGACATAGGTATCAATTTGCTACAAAAGATGTCATTTGGCTCCACGGAGCAATCTACTTGCAAAAGGGGTTGATTAGCTCCAAGGAGTGATCCACTCAAGTAAAGGTGCATATCATCCTACAAAGAAATCAATTCACTTACAAAAGGGACTTATTCACTTTCTAGTTGAAGTGAATTATCTGGATGGTGGCAAAGGTAAGTTTGAAGGCATGGATCCCAAGGCAAATCTATTGAAAAGAGATATTTTGGCTTATAGTTGTATACTAAGTCTTTTTGTAATCCATATAAGCTTCTTATAGGTATACATAGAGGTACGTAAGATGTGGTTTCATATCATTTTACTAAAGATTCTCCCAAATATTAATTTTTAGTAGGAGAAATTATTTCTCATCCTAGGTAACTCTAGGATGAAATCTTACTATAAATAGATATCTAAGGTCCTATTGTATTTATTTTTTGGCCATGAGAATTTAGAGCTACTCTCTATAAGACTTGATAGCTTTTGAAGCTTAATTCTTAATGTGAATCTTACAAGAAAATAACCACATGATCGAATATAAAGTTGTAGTATAATGAACTCAATACAGATAATAATAACATAAGAATAACTCAAAAATACTCATAAAATAATCACATGAAAATGCTCACAAAAATACTGAAAATTGTCTAGAATAAAGATCTACTAATGCATGTAATAAGCTATGCATTTTTAATACCAATTACAATGCTTTATCACAAATATATAACAATATGTGACTCCTCATATGGTGCACTCTTGAACTTCATTCTTCTTTGTAACTCTTCACTTTCCTATTCTAAGGATACATGTGCATTTTTATATAATGGACACTTGTGCACATCAACACTCATAACACTTGCACACTTAATTACATCACACTTGTGTATTTCTTTCACATTAATAAATTACATAAAATATAAAATTATACTCTAATATAAGACACACACCTAATCTAATAATGTACCAAGGTCGTACATTGAAAAGTACCAAATATTGTAATATTCTCTAACACCCCCATGTATTACATTATTTGATTAGTGAAGACTCTAGTATTCAATATGAATCTTCATTATGTGTCCTTAATCATGATCAGGTTACTTTTCTTCTTGCTTGTCTTCATATTTAGTCTCAACTTCATGATATTCAGTATTTACGCTTTCTCGTACTATCATATTATCATTAGATTCTTGTAAAAGAATTTTCCCTTTGCCTTTGTTCTTCATATCACATGTCTTCTTTAGTATAGAGACTTCTGGATATTTGCTTAAAGCATCATGGTATGATTCTGAATTAGATGATCTTGATGTATCAATATTGCATGAAGAATGAAATATCTTTTCCAAAAAGGATTCATCTATTTTTTCTTTCTTCTTAAGGGATTCAATCAATTCCTTTTATTTTATGCTTTTCTCTTTGTGATATTTAAGTGTAAGCAAAACCTCTTGGAAATATGAGCAAGGTTTGTTGTCATTTATGTCAAGAAGAGAGCAAGGTTTGTTTTCATTGATGTCAAGAAGAGAGCAAGGTTTGTTGTCATTGATGTCAAGAATATGATGACCAAGTTTTTTTGTCATCTATGCATTTATATAAAAAGGTTGATGTCCAAGTTTTAGTGTTATTAATGTCCTCCAGTGGTTTTTCCAACAAGGCAAAGAAACAGGTTTAATGGAAACAATAATATTATAATACATAATATTATAATATTTCAGGTTACAGGTTGATTTAAAGAAAAACAAAGGCCAAGGAATTATAAAATTCTAATTTCTCCAAAAGACCCATGTGACAGATTTTAAAATCTAAGGTTTAAATTATTTAAATTTAAATATTTTTACCCTAAGGTAAAATTTAAATTTAAATTAATTTAAGCACCAAAGTTGAATTTAAACTTTAATTAAAGGTTTTCTAATGTGTTTGGAGATATAGTGCATTGCATATAAAAGGGGGTAAGCTTTACCTTAAAATATCATCCATGTGAAATTTGAATGCTAAGTGCTAATCGTGCGTGGAAACTGGAGAAGGAAAGAATAGCATGTGCTTTAAGGTTTAGGAGGCAAAGGAATAAATCTGAGTCAAGCACTGTTCATAGTGCAAAGCATTGGGTAGCACGGTTGGCAGCTAGGGGATGTGCTAAGTCGCTTGTATGTGATAGGTCACGGGTTTGATCCTCACAATTGCTGCTTTGCAAGGTGGAGATGAGTTTGATTTGTGTCATTGGTTGGAGGATAAAATGAAGTGGTGTGCCTTACCTTTTGTGTGAGGGCATGTAGCCCACTTGGTGGGTGCACATTGTGCAAATGCGCTTGGAATAAGGGGATCGGGTGTTCAAATCTTGCCAAGGCCTTTTGGTGTGGTTTAAAAAGGTATGCGCTCATATTTTCTAAGGTTAAAGTTTTATCCAAAAATTGAAAGGTGTGAAAATTAATTTTTAATTTTCCCAAAGTTTTATTAAGTTACAATTGCATAGTGGAAAAAATTAAAAGGGTTTATGAGCTATAAGAGGAAGATATAAGGGTGATTAAAGTTTTAATTTTGTGTTTAAATTTTTTTGGTTGTTAAAGTTTATAAAAAGAGTAACAAGATATGCCAAGGGTGTTATATGTTATATAAAGTCATATTGTGAAAATTGATTTGAAAGGACAAATAAGGTATAGTTGAGATTTAATACTTGGCATGGTGAAATATTTTTGAAAGAAAATATTGAGGATAGATTTTTGATATCTAACCATTGAGATTGTCAAAAAGGTTGATTGTGATTAAGATAGGTTTTGAGGTCAAAACTTCTTCAAACAAAAGGTATGGGCACATCTTCCTTGTGAGTGAAATATTGTTGGATTGGATGTTATGAATACTAAGTTGGAGTAAAAAGGTTTGTTTGATAAGCATTGTTGAGTAAGATTTCATGTGCATGATTGGTAAATGTTTGTGAGAACATTTGAGTGAAAAATTGAGAACTATCTTGAACTAGGATCTGAGAAAAATCACGAGTATCATTGTTATGTGAGATTATTTGATAACCATTGTTGGAAATATTTAAGTAAGCTTTCATGTGCTTGATTAGGGTTTGTGAAAAATACCATGAGTATCATTGTTATGTGAATTTGGAATCATCTTGAGTCAAGGTTTAGTTCCATAGTGTGAGTTGTTGAAATCTTAGTGAAACACCTGGTTAGGGTTTGTAAGCAAGTTGTTGTTCATTGAGTGGATTTGATTGAGCACAGTTGATTGAAAGTGTTAGAGTGATAGTTCAAGTTCTGTAAAACAATTTGTTCTTTACTAACTTGACAAAGATATTGAAAGTGATTGAGTGTGAAACATATTGAGTCTCTTACCATTCTCTATATGTTTCTATGGTTAAACAAAATTAAGAGTGAATTTTTTTTGTGAGATTGAAGAGATTTTCTAGAAGAGATTAAATTGAGTTTTGTGAGTGTGAAACATATTGAGTCTCTAACCATTATTTATATATTTTTGAAGTCAAACAAGATTTTGTGTGAAACTTGTTTGTGTGATTGAAAAGGTTTTTATGAGAGATTGTGTTGAGTTTTATATGCAAGTTTGCAATTGAGTTGAATAAGCTTTTGTGAAAGCTAGTGGACATATTTGAGTAAGTCCTTAGAGTGGTCTTCAAGACAGAGTTAAGCAAGCTTTTGTGAAATCTTGTGAGAAAAATTGAAGTAAGTCCTAGAGTGGACTTAAGTACTAAGCTGAGTAAGCTTTTGTGGAAGCTTACAATGCAGATTTAAGGTAAGTCTTGGTGAAGACTTGTTGAGTAGATTGAGCAAGTCCTAGTGAGGACTTGTTGAGTAGATTTAAGGTAAGTCTTGATGAAGACTTGTGGATAGATTAGTGTGAGATTTTGAGGAAGCTTACAATGCAGATATGAGGTAAGTCTTGGTGAAGACTTGAGAGTAGTTAGAGCAAGTTCTAGAGAGGACTTTTGGACAGATTGGAGCTAAGTCTCAATATGGCACTACATCTCAAGCAGTTAGTTCACATCTTTGAAGTTTTCTCTTGCTGGCACTACATCTCAAGCAGTTAGTTCACATCTTTGAAGTTTTCTCTTGCTGGCACTACATCTCAAGCAGTTAGTTCACCATGTTAAAATATTAAAGTGCATTTTACCTAATTTAATATTCATTATCACTTTCTAGGGTTAGGATTTTGTTTTTTAAGGTTAGAGTTAGGATTTTCTTTCTAAAACCCTAATCTCTTCCAAACCCTAATCTCTCTCTATATGTACTCATTCATATATTATAATGAATAATAACTTTTGGTTCTAAAAATTGGTATCATAGCGATAAGATCCGCCTATGTGATAGAGCAGTAAGATTCGCTTATGATGTAAGGGGGGATTTCTCTCAAGGAAATCTCCCCCCTAGCCCTTTCAAAAAAAATTGATTTTTGTATTAGATTGTTTTTTTCGAAGGAGGCCTTTATAATTTTAGTTGTAGTAATGGTGGTCATTCGTTCCTAGAAATTATTGACAGAGTTCATACACGACAATGGACTCGACGATGGAATACAAATAATAACAGGTGCTCGTCTACGGATATGAAGTACAAGAGATGAAAACCTAAAAATCCACAACATGAAAGGTGCTCTTCGTGGGGTTCAACCAAGACCATGGTTGTGTGGGTTTTTGGACAACATTGTGTGTTAATTTGCATGTCAATTCGAGTTTTTTTTGCAAATTACTAAAAATGGAAATTTTGATGAAAAAAGCAATTTACCAAAAATGGTATTTTTGACAAAATAATTTTTTACCAAAAGCGGTAATTACTAAAAATGGCAATTTTTGACGAAAAATAATTTGCGTAAAATGGTAATTACTAAAAATGGTAATTTTTTATGAAATTTTTTGCCTTAAATAGTATTTTTTTTAATCTTTAGGGTTATTTCCATTTATTGAAGTTTTTTATGTGAGAATATTTCAGGAATATTCTATTTCTCAAATTGTAAAGGCTATGAGCCTCTTTTTTTTTGCTACCGGTGAGCCTAATTATTTTTCTTAGTTTTGAGGCTCCATTCAGATCCGAAGATATTCATGCTTATAGTTATTGGAAAGATTTTTTTGAGAAGGACATAATGGAGGTGTCCATTTTCAATTTTGAGGCTATTACATATGATTTTTTGGACCTCAAAGTTTGGTGTAGAGGAAGTGCATTATCAGTTGAACTTGACACTTCTTCAATCCACTTTGTCATCAGAGACTATTTTTTGAAGTAGAATTTCTTCACGACCATGTCCCTCTTGATATTTTATTATGATTTTGGGTGCTCCTATAGTAGGAGGTATTGTTTACCGATCATGGGAATCTATCGGGTACTCTAGTTTGGGAGTTGTCATTGTCTCTTCACAAGACCAAGGCCCTTTTTTATGTGATCATGTATATCACATGGGTACTCCTATGGTTGGAGTTGTCTTTGCCTTTAGTGGCTTGTCTCTTAGTGGATCAATGATTTTCATCTTGGCTCATCAACAAGATTTCCAACATCACGATGCAAGTGAACCTTGTACCTAGTCATCTTCTCTATAGCACCTAGCGGATGCAACGACTGGTTATCCATGCATTTTGGTAGGATGATAAGGTTACCATAAGGACACTTTTGATACTTCGAGCAACACCACATCAAGCTTTCAACATCATATTCTTGGCTATTTTAGCATAATTTTTGGATGGCTCGCATTATTGTATAAAGGTGCATTTTCGGCATAGACCGACACCTTCTAGATGAGCTTCATCATTCAAGGGGGGTATTAGAATATGAATGAGTATTTTGTACTTAGGAAAGTGCACATTAAAGGGGGATGTTAAAATATTAAAGTGCACTTTACCTAATTTAATATTCATTATTGCTTTTTAGGGTTAGGGTTTTATTTTTTAGGGTTAGAGTTAGGGTTTTCTTTCTAAAACCCTAATCTCTTACAAACCCTAATCTCTCTCTATATGTACTCATTCATATATTATAATGAATAATAAATTTTGGTTCTAACAAGTCTTTGAGAAGACTTGTGGTTGTTTAAACCTTGAGTTAAGGTTTGGGGTAGATCTAGCAGAGTTGATTTGTGATTGGATCAAGCTTTATGTTAAGGCTTGAGGATATATTTGAGACAGAGATTGAGTAAAATTATGCTAGACTGAAGGACTGTGTTTAGTGCAAATTCAAGATAGAGATTGAGAAAATTTTTGCTAGACCTAAGAACTATGTTGAAGAACACAAGCTTATACTAAGAGGGGGGTGAACTATGTAAGATCATTTTTTACTTTTCTTTCCCAAATAATATTATCCAATATAATCAATAGCAATATCAATAGCAATAACTAAATCAATGCACAAATCATCACACACAATAGAGACACTAATTTAATATGGTTCACCCAATGTGGGCTACTCCACGGAGAAAATATTTCACTAATATTTTCTTAATAAATCTTTTGGGAATCCTTTCCCTATTGCAATATTTATGGACCTCTGTCCAAAGGAGATACCAATCCCCTAATCAAATTCATGGATCTCTATCCACAGGAGAACTCCTTTCTCCTTAGCTCTAACTGGTGATCTTCTAGAAGAAATATTGCCCCCACTTCTTTGTCTAATGGATCTCTATCCACTGAAGACACTTGTCCTCACTGCCCTAGCTAATGGATATCTATCCACTGGAGACTGTCATCCTCTATACTCTGTAATTTGATCTTGCACTAAACATAGTCCTTCGGTCTAGCACAAGTCTATCCTCAATCTCTGTCCTTTGGTCTTGCACTAAACACAGTTCTTCGGTCTAGCACAAATCTGTCCTCAATCTATATTGTAAGATTCCATAAAAACTCACACAAATATGTCCACAAGTCTTCTCAAAGACTTACCTCAAATCTGCTCAACAATTCCACACTAGAACTTGTCCAATCTTATATAAACATAAAGAGAATTGTTAGAGACTCAATATGCTTCTCATTCAATATAATTCTCAATTACTTTCAATCACTCTTCCAGAAACATACAGAGAATTGTTAGAGACTCAATATGATTCACATTTACCTCAATACTCAATTACTTTAAATCACTCTTTTGAAACATATAGAGAATTGTTAGAGACTCAATATGCTTCACATTCACCTCAATGCTCAATTAATTTCAATCACTCTTTTGAAATATACAGAGAATTGTTAGAGACTCAATATGCTTCACATTCACAAACTCTCAATCACTTTCAATATCTCTCTCTCAGCACATAAACATATGCAGAATTGTTAGAGACTCAATATGTTTCTCACTCATCAACACTCAATTCAATTCAGAATATAGAATAATTTGGTTCATAGAACTTGAGCTATCACTTCACACATCCACTTGACTAGGCTCAACTAAATCTACTCAACCAATAACTCAATGAAATAACCCTTTCTCACAAACCCTAGTCCAAGCATATGAATACTCACTCAAAATATTTCCAACAATGCTATCAACCAATCTCACATAACAATGTACTCATGATATTTAAAAACCCTAGTTCAAGTTCTTCACTCAACCATTCACTTCAACAAAAATGCTTATAAAACAATGTGCATAGCATTCACTTCACAATAGCTCAACAACTCAATAAGGAAACCAATCAAGTCCTTTTCACTCCTAAGTTGTTTTTCAAAAAACCAACCAATCAACTCAAACAAAGAATAATGTGCTCATACCTTTTTCTTTATGAGGAGTAGACCACACAAATCTGCCACAATCATAAACACTTATTTGGTAGACTCAAGGATGTTAGAAGATAATAATACAAAGCAAATAGTAACTCATAAATACACCTTATTACTCCATCTTAAAATAATATTCAACACCACAAGATTTTACTCAAACACTTCTTCTAAAACTCTAACTCAACAAAAGATCATCTCAACCATTCAATTTCATCATAACTCACTTCATAAAATTATCTCATAGAATAATTCAAACTCCACTTATGACTCCCTAATTAATATTGCATTTATTAATTAAATCACTTTTAAAATAATGCAATAAAATAAATTTTCATTTTTCTAAGGTAAAAGAATATTTACCCTAACTTTTATCTCAACAAAAATAATCTTTCATTCATCCAAATATAACTCTTAAAAACTTTGGCTAGCCTCCAAATAATTATTTCCACCTTATTCCTCCTAAACCTTAGCCAATGAAATTTAAATCAAATAATGAAATTTAATTACCACTTTATGCATTCGCGGGGCTCGAACTTGGCACTATACTTCCAACAAACACTTTGGTCATGGCTTCCACCCATGTGATCCACGTGCTCCAATCAGAGTAAAAAATACTACGTGTGCTTTGACTTCCCGTAATCCCCATGAGCCTTAGGCTCCTTCTCCTTTGTTTAAGGAACCCACGTATTGTGCAAAATAGGAGGCACTATTGCGCACGATTTTTATCTCAGACCAAAATGCATTAATCATTAATTTTTTAACCTTTGGGAAAATGCTATGGTTTAAATACCATACGCCTTCTCTTTTTTTACCCACGTCGGCAGAGGAAGAAAATACGTCTTTGAAAGGCATAACGTGTTGCGTTAGCACAAAATAAAATTAGCCTTTGATAATTATTTAATTATAATTATTTAAATTCTTTTGAATTTAAATATTATAAATTAAATAATTTAAATAATCTTTGGGCCTTCTTAACAAAACTAAAAGGCCTTATTGGTTTTTAGAAAAACCTTATGCTTTGCCCAACCATGGTTTTAATAAAGACCTTTAAATTATCCTCCACATAATATCTAAAATAAACATTATGAAGCTCATCTGTCACCAACCTTGCATTTACTCCTTTTGACCTTTTGAAATCAATGACAACTCATCTACTCAAAATGTCCAACAATATCCGCCTTTATCATTGATGGCAACCCAAATTATTTTTACCAAACACTTGACCTTTTTCTTGTTTTTCTCCCCTTAGGACACTGATCCCCCTGTCTCAATGTTCTCTCCTTAAACCAAATCTCTCCCCCTTTCACATCAATGGCAAAGGGTCACCTTTGGGGATCAGGGCTAAGAATTAATATCTTGGCTTAGTCCCTCCCCCACCTTATCTTGAGGTGGTTAATTCTGGGGTGGGAGTATTTCTACTCCCAACAAGCACTGGTATTTACCTTTGTCCTCTTTCCTTCTTATCTGATCCTTATGATTCCTTTGACTATTTTTGTTCATTTCCATGTTCATGATCCTGTCCATGTCCATATTCATATTCCTATTCATGTCCATATTCTTGTTCCTATTCATGTTCATGCTTGATTCTAGAATGTCTACTCTACACCACTTTGATGTATGTCCATAATTATTACACTTATAACACCTAATGTTATTATTCCTTGTAAGTGCAAATATCTTGTAGTTCCTCCTGGTGAATCCATATCCATTCCTATCATGAACCCTGTAATTTATTACCTTGTGACCAAACTGATCACATGAGTAGCAATACCCATGGAAAAGTTGCCTATTTTTGAAGTTCCCATTTTATTATATTTTATGTGTCCTATACTGTGAAGCCATGTGCCCAAATCTATGACATGAGAAACATCTTCCATTAAAATTTTCCTTGTCTTGACCTCATTGGTCTCTTAGTCTCTCTTAACCTATTCTAATTGTTGTTCCATATGTTTCTCCTTTGTCCATTGTCTCTTTTCTTATTGAACTTTTTATTGTCCAACCTATCATTAGAAGTATCAATCTCTCTTTTACTTACTTATTTTTATGCTTCTTCTTCTTTGGTGCTTGAGCTTGACTCTCCTTTTTCTACTTCATGTTTCACTTGTTCTTATTCAAAACTAAGTCTTATTTTGGTGACTGATGATCTTTGTGCATTGATAATCCTGTCCAAAGTCTTTGAATTTTTCTCAAACTTGTGTAGCTTGTCCTTGGAGCTTTTTACTTCCATCCTTAGTGAAACTATCTCATGTTCTAATTTTTCACATTCTAGATCTTTTGTCTTTAATTCTTCAGTCATACCTTCTTCCATTTTCCTTGCTTCTTCAACCTTAATTTTGAAGCTAGTAAGCTCTTGTAAATACTTTGCTTTTGCTTTCTCATCTTCTTGAGCTTGAACCCTTAAACCCGAGTTCTCCCTTTTTAGTTCTTCAATAGTAACCATAAGTATTTCACATTCTATCTCTTTTATCTTTGATTGTTAAACCATACATTTTTCAACTCTCCTTGCCTTTTCAACCTCATCTTTCAAGTCAGAGAGATCGTGTAGAATATTTGTCTTATATTTCTCATCCTCTTGTAATTGAGCCTTTAATTATAAGTTCTTCCTTTTCAACTTAACAAGTTCCTTAAGAGTAGCTTCCTCCTTTTATTTTTCTAAATTTCTCTCTTTTATTTGGTCTTCAATAGGAGTATTTTCTTCTAATACTGAAAGTAGAGTTTTTTCTTCATACCTATTTTGATTGTCCCTGTTATCTTTTTCTTAACCAACCTCTAGGGTTTCAGTTCTGAGAGTATCATATTCATCTTCACTACTACTAAACCCATTGCAATAACCTGCATCATGACCAAGTTGACCACAAACAAAATATTCTTCACCTTCTTGTAGACAATAAGTTGCATGGTGACCTGTATTTCTACATATGGTACAAAACTTTATTTATCTGATCTATTCTCTACTATTTGATTCATCTCTTAAATCTATTTCTATTTTTCCTCCCAAAACAACAACATTGAATTCATCTTCCTTTTCTTTCATGACCATGTGTGTTCTTTTCTTCTTGTGTCTCATGGTTTTATTTTTGTCTTTCTTTGTCATTTGTGTTCTTGTAAGATCTCCCTTCAAGCTGTTAAATATTTTTCAAAGGAACCAACTCTAATACCAATTGAAGAACATAAGCTTATACTGAGAGGGAGGGTGAATAGTATAATATCACTTTTTACTTTTATTTCCCAAATAATATTATCCAATATAATCAATAGAAATATCAATAGCAATAACCAAAGTAATGCATAAATCATCACACACAATAGAGACACCAATTTAACATGGTTCACCCAATGTGGGATACTCCACGAAGAAAATATTTCACTAATATTTTCTCAATAAATCTCTTGGGAATCCTTTCCCTATTACAATATTTATAGATCTATACCCAAAGGAGATACCAATCCCATAATCAAGTTTGTGGATCTCTATCCATAGGAGATTTCCTTTCTCCTTAGATCTGACTGGTGATCTTCTAGAAGAACTGTTGCCCCCACTACTCTGGATAATGGATATTTATCCACTGAAGACACTTGTCCTCACTGCCCTGGCTAATGCATCTCCATCCACTGGATACTATCATCCTCTATACTCTATCATTTGATCTTGCACTAAACACAGTTTTTTGATCTAACACAAGTCTGTCCTCAATATATGTCCTCTGATCTTACACTAAACACAGTCCTTCGGTCTAGCACAAATCTATATTCAATCTATATTGTAAGCTTTCACAAAATCTCACACAATTCTATCCACAAGTCTTCTCAAATACTTACCTCAAATATGCTCAAAAAGTCCATAGAAAACTTGTCCAATCTCATAGAAACATAAAGAAAAATGTTAGAGACTCAATATGCTTCTCATTCAACACAATGCTCAATTACTTTTAATCACTCTTTTATAAACATACAGATAATTGTTAAAGACTCAATATGCTTCACATTCACCTCAATACTCAATTACTTTCAATCGCTCTTTTGAAACATACAAAGAATTGTTAGAGACTCAATATGCTTCACATTCACCTCAATGCTCAAATACTTTCAATAAATCTTTTGAAACATACATAGAATTGTTAGAGACTCAATATGCTTGGCATTCACAAACTCTCAACAACTTTCAATCTCTCTCTCATCATAGAAACATATAGAGCAGTGTTAAAGACTCAATATGTTTCTCACTCATCAACACTCAATTCAATTCAGAATATAGAATAATTTGTTTCATAGAACTTTAGCTATCACTTCGCACATTCAATTTACTAGGCTCAACCAACTCTACTCAACCAATCACTCAATGAAATAATCCTTTCTCACAAACCCTAGTCCAAGCATATGAATACTCACTCAAAATATTTCCAACAATGCTATCAACCAATCTCACATAACAATGATACTCATGATATTTGCAAACCCTAGTTCAAGTTCTTCACTCAACCATTCACTTCAACAACAATGCTTATAAAACAATGTGCATATAATTCACTTTACAATAGCTCAACAACTCAATAAGGAAACCAATCAATTCCTTTTCACTCCAAAGTTATTTTCCAAAAAACCAGCCAATCAACTCAAACAAAGAAGAATGTTCTCATACCTTTTTCTTTATGAGGAGTAGACCACACAAATATGCCACAATCATAAACACTTCTTTGCCAAACTCAAGGATGTTAGAAGATAATAATACAAAGCAAATAGTAACTCACAAATACACCTTATAACTCCATCTTAAAATAATATTCAACACCACAATAGTTTACTTAGAAAGTTCTTCTAGAACTCTAACTTAACAAAAGATCATCTCAACCGTTCAGTTTCATCATACTTTAGAAAATTATCTCATAGAATAATTCAAACTCCACTTATGACTCCCTACTTAATATTGCATTTATTTATTAAATCACTTCTGAAATAATGCAATAAAATAACTTTTCATTTTTCTAAGATGAAAGGATATTTACCTTAACTTTTATCTCAACAAAAATAACCTTTCATTCATCAAAATATATCACCTAAAAACTTTGGCTAACCTAAAAATAATTATTTCCACCTTATTCCTCCTAAACCTTAGCCAATTGTAATTTAAATCAAAAATTAAAATTTAATTACCATTTTATGCATTTATGGGGCTCGAACTTGGGACTGTACTTCCAACAAATACTTTGGTCGTGGCTTCCACTCGTGTGAGCCACATGCTCCAATTGGAATAAAAAATACTACATGTGCTTTGAATTCCCTTAATCCCCACGAGCCTTAGGCTCCTTATCCTTTGTTGGCGGAACCCACGTGTTGTGCAAAATAGAAGGCACGCAAAACTATTGCGCATAATTTTTGTCTCAGACCAAAATGAATTAATCATTAATTTTTTAATCTTTGGGAAAAGGCTATGGTTTAAATACCATACGCCTTCCATTTTTTAACCCACGTCAATGGAGGAAGAAATGATGTCTTTGAAAGGTATAACATGTTACATCGGTGCCAAATAACATTAGCCTTTGATAATTATTTAATTATAATTATTTAAATTCTTTTGAATTTAAATATTATAAATTAAATAATTTAAATAATATTTGGGCCTTATTAACCAAACTAAAAGGCCTCCTTGGTTTTTAGAAAAACCTTATGCTTTGCCCAACCATGGTTTTAATAAAGACCTTTAAATTATGCTCCACATAACATTTAAAAATAAACATTATGAAGCTCATCTGTCACCAACCTTGCATTTACTCCTTTTGACCTTTTGACATCAATGACAACTCATCTACTCAAAATGTCCAACATATGTTTAGTACAAATTTGAGCCAGATATTGAAAAGATTTGTGGTAGACTGAAGGATAGTGTTTAGTGCAGATTTGAGATAGATATTGAGAAGATTTATGCTAGATTGAAGGACTATGTTTAGTGCAGATTTGTGCTAGACCGAAGGACTGTGTTTAGTACAGATTTGAGTAGAGCTGAGAGCAAGCTTTGGAGGTGATAGAGAAGAGGATAGTAGTCTCCAATGGATATATATCCATTAGCTATGGTAGTGAGTACAAAGGTCTCCTGAGTGAGGACAAGAATCTTCAGTGGAGAGAGATCCACAAGCTAGTGCAGTGGAGGCAGTAGTCTTCTAGAGTATCACCAGCCAGAGTAGAGGAGTTCTCTTATGGATAGAGATCCACAAACCAACTGAGGGGATTTGTGTCTCCTGTGGATAGAGATCCACAAACTTGATTAGGGGATTTGTATCTCCTTTGGACAGAGGTACATAAACATTGTAATAGAAAAAGGATTTCCAAGATATTTTTTGAGAAAATTTTAGTGAAATATTTTCTCCGTGGAGTAGCCCACATTCGATGAACCATGTTAAATTTGTGTCTCTATTGTGTATGGTTATTTATGCATTACTTTGATTACTGTTGTTGTTATTGCATTGATATATTGAATAATATAGTTTGAGTAAAGAAAAGTAAAAAGTGGTCTTATATTTTTCACCCTCCTCTCAGTATAAGCTTGTGTTCTTCAATTGGTATCAGAGCGGGTTCCTTCAGAAGAGTTTAATAGATTGAAGAAAAATCTCACAAGAGCACAGATGAATTCTCAGAATGGATCTTCATGGAATTCAACACCATTGTTTGATGGGAACAATTATGCACTTTGGAGTATGAGGATGAAGATTCACCTAATGGCACTTGGAAATGAAATATGAGAAGCAGTTGAGAATGGATACATATCACCAGCAACTCCACCTATAGATAAATATGGTAAACTCCTACAACTGCATAATATAAAGGTAATGAATGGAATTTTAATGGGCTTGCATGAAACAAAATTTACAAAGGTTATGCATTGCACATCAGAAAAGTAAATTTGGGATAAGTTGAAAGGTATATATGAGGGAGAAAAAAATGTCAAAAGGGAAAAGTTGTAAAATTTCAAGAGAACATTTGAAGACCTAAAGATGAAGGATGAGGAAAAAAATGCTACATACCTACTACATGTGGACAAGGTTGTTAACTCCATGCAAGGACTTCGAATTAAAGTTGAATAAATAGATGTTTGTGATAAGATTTTAAGGTCACTCCCAAAAAGGTATAGTGAAAATATTTCATTTATAGAAGAGTTAAAGTATATTAAAATTTTGACAAGAAATGAATTACATGGCATTCTTACAGCTTTTGAGATGAGAATAAAAGAGGAACCTATTCCCTAGAAATAAGTAGCATTCAAAGTTACTAAGAATACAAAGGGTAAGAAGCCATATTCAAGCAATGAGTTATCCAGTGATGAAGAAGTAAATTATGATAGAAGGAACAAAGACTCAAGAAAGTATAAAGGTATAAAATCAGTTAAATGTTTAATTTTGGTAAATATGGTCACTATGCAACTGATTTTCCAGAAGCTATAAGTAGAAATAATAAAGAAAAATAGGATCATAAGAATAGGGAAACAGTAAAACACGGGTACCAAAAGAAAATCAGGGATGAAAAAAACAAGCAAGAAAATAAATTCTTCCAAATGCATAAGAAGAGTTTCTATGCAGATAAGGCAAGTAAGATTTCAAGTGATAGTGATGACAATTCCTCAAATAATGTTGAAGATGAAATTCTATTTTTGGCAAAAGAAAAATATGTGGTTAGAAAAAGGTCACCAATGATTCTCAAATGTTTTAGATGTGGCAACTTTGGTCATATTGAAGATAGTTATACAAGGAATGGATTTAGTTTTTGTGAAGATGAATATGAAGATGCTAGTGAAGGTCCGAAAGGAGAAACTATTCTTATGGCAATAGAAGAAGGAAGTGCTTCTAGTGGAAATAAATTAGAAAGGAATAAATATGATCCCAGAGGTAAAGAAATAGAGGAAGAATCAGAGAAAGGAGAAGTTGATCTTGAGGGTGAGCTCATTTCTATCCTTGATGAATTAAGGAAGGTAAGAAAATAGAACTCAAAACTTAAGCTTCAATTTCAAGAATGTAATGAAGATAAAGGAAATATTATAGAAGATCTAACCAACTCAATAGCTAAGAGAATAATATTTAAAGAGAAGTTAGAAGCAAATATTTCAGAATATGAAAGGTTAGATCATGAAGTAGCTTCACTAACGAAGGAAGTAAAAGAGTCTAGAGATAAGCTACACAGGTTTGGGAGAAGCTCAAAGGCCTTGGATAAGATTATTAAGGTACAAAAATCTTCATCAAACAAGACATGTCTTGGTTTTAAACAAGTACAAAAAGAACAAGGAAAGGAGTCAATCTCAAGCTCCAAAGAAGAAGAAGCTTCAAAAGAAGAGAGTGTAAGAGAAAGTGAGTCTTCTAAGGAAGAGTTGAACAATATAAAGTTCAACAAGAAAAGGAATAACGCACAAAGAAGGAACAGATGGAACAGAAAACAACACAAGGTAAAAAAGACTAAGATACCAATGGGGTCAAGGCAAGGTAGTTTCAATGGACGATGCTTCTCATATCATAAGTTTGGGCACAAGGCTACACCATGCAGGACACAAGAAGTATAGGAATATGGGAATTTCATAAACATACATATTTTTCAAGGGTATTGCTACTCTTGTAATCAGTTTGGTCACAAGGCAAAAAATTGCAAAGTTCATGACAAGAATGGATATGGCTTCATCAGGAGAAACCCCAAGATATTTTCACCTTTAAGAAAGAACAACATTAAGTGTTATACGTGCAATAATTATGGGCATACAACAAAGTGGTGTAGAGTAGAAATTCCAGAGACAATCATGAACAATAATAGTCAGAGTAATCATAAGTATCAGTTGAGGAAGAAGGTGGATAAAGGTAAATATCAGTGCATGTTGGGAGTAGAGATACTCCCACCCCAAAATTAACCACCTCAAGAGAGGAGGTAAGGGAGGGGCTAAGCTAAGAGTCTCATTCTTAGTCCCAAGCCCCAAAGGTGACCCTTTTCCATTGATGTCAAAGGGAGAGATATTTGAGTTAGTGGGAGAGAATTCAGTCAGGGGAAGCAGTTTCTCAGGAGGAGCAGAACTGAAAAATATAAAGGAAATGGTAAAAGGTAAATGGGTTGCCATCAATGACAAAGGGGGGGTTGTTGGAAATATGAGCAAGGTTTGTTGTCATTAATGTCAATAAGAGAGTAAGGTTTGTTGTCATTGATTTCAATAATATTATGACCAAGTTTCATTATCATCCATGCATTTATATCAAAAGGTTGATGTCCAATTTTATGTGTTATTAATGTCCTCCAGTGGTTTTTCCAACAAGGCAAAGAAGCAGGTTTAATGGAAATAATAGTATTATAATATATAATATTATAATATTTCAGGTTATAGGTTGGTTTGAAGAAAAACAAAGGCCAAGGAATTATAAAATTCTAATTCCTCCAAAAGACCCATGTGACAAATTTTAAAATCTAAGGTTTAAATTATTTAAATTTAAATATTTTACCCTAAGGTAAAATTTAAATTTAAATTAATTTAAGCTCCAAAGTCGAATTTAAATTTGAATTAAAGGTTCACCGACGTGTTTGGAAATATGGTGCATTGCATATAAAAGGGGGTAAGCTTTACCTTAAAATATCATCCATGCAAAATTTGAATGCTAAGTGTTAATCATGCATGAATATTGGAGAAGGAAATAATTGCATGTGCTTTAAGGTTTAGGAGACAGACAAAGGAATAAATATGAGTGGAACACTGTTCATAGTGTAAAGTGTTGGGTAGCATGGTTGGCTGCCAGAGGCTGTGCTAAGTCACTTGCAGGTGATAGGTCACGGATTTGATCCTCGCAATCGCTATTTTGCAAGGCAAAGATGGGTTTGATTTGCACCATCAGTTGGAGGATAAAATGAAGGGGTGCACCTTACCTTTTTCATGAGGGCATGTAGCCCACTTGGTGGGTGCGTGTTGTGTGGAGGCACTTGTAATAAGGGGATCAGGTTTTCAAATCCTGCCAAGGCCTTTTGGTGTGGTTTACAAAGGTATGCGCTCATATTTGCTAAGGTTAAAGTTGCATCCGAAAATTGAAAGGTGTGAAAATTAAATTTTAATTTGCCCAAAGTTTTATTAAGTTAAAATTGCATAGTGGGAAAAATTAAAAGGGTTTATGAGCTATAAGAGGGAGATAAAATGGTGAGTAAAGTTTTAATTTTGTGTTTAAATTTTTTTTGTTGTTAAAGTTTATAAAAGGAGTTTTAAGGTATGCCAAGGGTGTTATATGTTATATAAAGTCATATTGTGAAAATTGATTTGAAAGGAGAAATAAGGTATAATTGAGATTTAATACTTGGCATGGTGAAATATTTTTGAAGGAAAATATTGAGGATATATTTTTTATATATAACCATTGAGATTGTCAAAAAGGTTGATTGTAATTAAGACAAGTTTTAAGGTCAAAACTTCTTCAAACAAAAGGTATGGGCACATCTTCCTTGTGAGTGAAATATTGTTGGATTGGATGTTATGAATGCTAAGTTGGAGTGAAAAGGTTTGTTTGATAAGCATTGTTGAGTAAGATTTCATGTGCATGATTGGTAAATATTTGTGAGAACATTTGAGTGAGAAATTGAGAACTATCTTGAACTAGGGTTTGAGAAATATCATGAGTATCATTGTTATGTGAGATTGTTTGATAAGCATTGTTGGAAATATTTGAGTAAGCTTTCATGTGCTTGATTAGGGTTTATGAAAAATACCATGAGTATCATTGTTATGTGAATTTAGAATCATCTTGAGTCAAGGTCGAGTTCCATAGTGTGAGTTGTTGAAAGCATAATGAAACACCTAGTTAGGGTTTGTAAGCAAGTTGTGTTTCATTGAGTGATTGGTTGAGTGGATTTGATTGAGCATAGTTGATTGAAAGTTTTGGAGTGATAGTTCAAGTTCTGTGATACAAATTATTCTTTACCAATTTGATAAAGATATTGAAAGTTATTGAGTATGAAACATATTGAGTCTCTTACCATTCTCTATATGTTTCTATGGTTAAAAAAATTCCAAGTGAAATTTATTTGTGAGATTGAAGAGGTTTTCTGGAAGAGATTAAGTTGAGTTTTGTGAGTGTGAAACATATTGAGTCTCTAACCATTCTCTATATGTTTCTGAAGTCAAATAAGATTCTGTGTAAAACTTATTTGTGTGATAAAAAATATTTTTGTGAGATATTGTGTTGAGTTTTATATGCAAATTTGTAATTGAGTTGAATAAGCTTTTGTGAAAGCTAGTGGATAGATTTGAGTAAGTCGTTAACTTCTGGATAGAGTTAAGCAAGCTTTTGTGAAAGCTTGTGAGTAGAATTGAAGTAAGTCTTAGAATGGACTTAAGGACTGAGTTGAGTAAGATTTTGTGGAAGCTTACAATGCATATTTGAGGCAAGTCTTGGTGAAGACTTGTTGAGAATATTGAGCAAGTTCTAGTGAGGACTTGTTGAGTAGACTTGAGGTAAGTCTTGGTGAAGAATTGTGGTCAGATTATTGTGAGATTTTGTGGAAGCTTACAATATAGATTTAAGGTAAGTCTTGGTGAAGACTTGAGAGCAGATTAGAGCAAGTTCTAGAGAGGACTTGTGGACAAATTTGAGGTAAGTCTTTGAGAAGACTTGTGAGCAAAGTTGATTGATTTATTTGTTCAAACCTTGATTTAAGGTTTGGGGCAGATCTAGCAAAGTTAATTTGTGATTTTATCAAGCTTTGTGTTAAGGCTTAACAGATTTGAGATAGATATTGAACAAATTTGTGCTAGATCGAAGGATTGTGTTTAGTGTAGATTCAAGTTAGAGATTGAGTAGATTTATGCTAGACCGAAGGACTGTGTTTAGTGCAAATTTGAGATAGATATTGAAAAAAATTGTGCTAGATCGAAGGACAATGTTTAGTGTAGATTTGAGAGAGATATTGATAAGATTTTTTCTAGATAAAAGGATTGTGTTTAGTGCATATTTGATACAGATATTGAGTAGATTTTTGCTAGACTAAAGGACTATGTTTAGTACAGATTTGAGCAGAGTTGAGAGTAAGCTTTGGAGGTGACAAAGTAGAGGATAGTAGTCTCCATTGGATAGAGATCCATTAGCTAGGACAGTGAGGATAGAGGTCTTCTACGTGAGAACAGAAGTATTCAGTGGAGAGAGATCCATAAGCCAGTGTAGTGGAGGTAGTAGTCTTCTAAAGGATCACCAACCAAAGTAGAGGAGAAGGAGTTCTCTTGTGGATAGATATCCACAAACCAGCTGAGGGGATTGGTGTCTCCTATGGATAGAGATCCATGAATTTGATTAGGGTATTGACATCTCCTTTGGACAGAGGTCCATAAACATTGTAATAAGTAAAGAATTCCCAAGATATTTGTTGAGAAAATTTTAGTGAAATATTTTATCCATGGAGTAGCCCACATTTTGTGAACCACGTTAAATTGGTATCTCTATTGTGTATAATGATTTGTACATTGCTTTGATTACTATTGTTGACATTGCATTGATATATTGGATAATATAGTTTGAGTAAAGAAAAGTAAAAAGTGGTATTATATTGTTCACCCCCCTCTTAGTATAAGCTTGTGTTATTCAATGCCATATATAATATGCTACCAATATCCAAAGAAAATAGAATATTATATTTTCCATTATCAATCACTTCAGTTCAATTGCTTCACTATAGATCAATTTTGAAGCCAAATCTAATTTTCTTTTAGTTTTTGTAAGTAAATTTCTAATTCTTGTTTTTAATACGCTTGCCCTTCCTTTTCTAATTATGTTTTCCATATCATTATCCACAAAGTTCCTAGAAGTAGACATCCTTTTGACTCCCTAGTTTTTTATTATCTCTAGTTTCTAAATTTGATAAGAACCTTTGTAGATGAATACCTTATGGATCCCTAAGTTTTTGAATGAAAAAAGAATGTTTGCAAATTTAAAAATTCCTAAGTTTGAAGTAGAATTCCTTATCTCTCCATAATTGAGCTATTTACAAATATTCTATGGCTTTTGAATTAAAATTAAGCTTTCAAAGACTAGATAAAAATTAACTTTGATGGGAACTATTTTTGGAAACCTAGAAGAAATTCAAGTTAAACATTTTTATAGAGAGAGAAACAAAGTTGTCGATAAAATGGTGAATATGGCAGTTAAATCTAAGAATTTAAAGGTCTAGTCATATGTACCCCATGTAGTTGGAAGAGATTATAAGAATTGTCAATGAATCTAGAAGATAAAGAGGGTAGAACAAAGCAAAATACTTATTAGGAACATGCGATAAAGGATTTGAGGACACTAAATTACATTATTTTCAGTAGTTTCTTTATCAATTATGTAAAGCATTAAGCACTACATTAGCCACTTCAAATAGAAGGATAGCGGGACGAATATTATTTCAGTTTCTCCATCAACAAGTTTAGCCTAGGTTTGTTTGTTTTATTAATATAGGGCTATCTTTCATTTGTATGATCTTCTCTTATTTTTTTACTATCCATATTTCGAGCTCTATGTAAAGGGTCGGGGCCCTTAAACCATTTTTTTATCAATACTAAAAAATAAAACAAAACTTACCAAAAAATTTAATAAAGATATTTTCACTAACTACTTATCACTCCAAGAAAATGCTTAAAAAATAATAAATACCTTTATTATTCTAATAGCACACTTATCACTCCAAAATAACCTTTAGAAAACCTTTAAAAACCAAAAATAAAAAATTAACTCCTTATCACTCCACTAAAATTTAGATAAATAAAAATTAATTTAATTTATCTAATAAACCCTAATTTTACCTCCTTGAAAGGTGTTTCTTTGTATGGCGACTTTGACACTAGCAAGTTCATTGACATTTTATTGTGCTTTCTTGACTCGAGCATTTGAGAGCGTGTGAGAACGTTAGGTGAATATTGACTAAACCACTATTTGAAATCTCCTTAAATAGATGTTACACGTTATGTCTTTTTGCCTTCTTTAACTCAGCATGTCCATTATACAGTTCACATGGCATTTTAGTTTGCACTCTATGTTCTAATGCTTCCAACGATTTCACATTCCTTTGGTGCGCTAATTGATTCACTTTCCTTGATGTTAGGGTTACACTCCAATGCTCAATCTCCTTTCAAATACTTTGAACATCACTAGGGTACATTTTGAATAGATGATACTTGATATTTTTACAGCAATGCTATCTCTCTTCGTGGTTGGTGCTTAGTATACTTGAGCATTATACATTTTTTTACATTGCATTTTGGTGCTTAGAAACCTTTGAGTTTCTTCTACTACATCTAAGGGTATGTTTGATGATGTTGTTGATGTTTCTCCTAATCTTCTCTCTAGAATGCACTCGACTCTTTCCTCTATGACTAAGTTGCACTCAGTTCTTTCCTCTAGTTGAATGACGTTCTCTATTTCCCTTCTATACATAAGATTTTTGAAACAACCTCATGAACACTTTCTCTTCTTTCTTCCTATAAGTTTTATCTCTTGCACTTCTACTTCAATAGACGTCATCTGAATGCCTCTAGGGTTGATGTTTCATTTCTTGCACTTGAACAAGCTTGACACCTATATCTAATGTCACTTCCTTTGACTCTCATATTGTTTGCTAGCTTTCATATGCTTGGACAAGCTTGGTGCTTGTATCTAATGTTGCTTCCTTGGCTCTCATATATTTGTGCTTCTTTATGGCAGTACAATGGCACTTTGACCTCTCAACAATGTTGTCCTCCTTGTTGACATTTATTTCCACTATGATGCTTGTCATTTTGGTAATATTTTCATCCATAATGGATTCTATATGGCATTGTTTTCCATGATGATGATTTATCACCTTTGTTTTTATGATGCTTTACACTGAATTTTATTCATTGTTGTGTGAAGGTTTGAAGGTGAAGATCTAAGTTCTAGATATACTTTAAACTCTGGATAAAACCCTTTGCTACCACTACGTTCTATTTCTACTTTCAAATCTCCTTGATGTATTTCTTTTTTGTCCTTCTTGTAGGTGCAGGTGCAAGTGCTATCGTTGTCTTTAAAGGATACATTTATTTCTCCGACAACTCCTTTCTCTTGATTGCAATCAATCCCTATAACCAAATATGAATCTTTAATCTTCATTGATTGTACTTCAACCTAGTGGTATTAATTCTTGGCTTCATTGGTTTTTCTTCAACACAATGGAAATGCTCGTCTTCACTAGTTTTTCTTATCCAATGGTAATGTACTTAATTTTTTTGGTCTTTCCTTAGCCAATGACAACTTTTAAAAACCTATACAAGTAACCTTGTTGTGGCTATGATACCAGTGATAGCTTTTGAAGCCTAATACTTAATGTAAATCTTACAAGAAAATAACCACAGGATCAAATATAAAGTTGTAGTATAATGAACTCAATAAATATAATAATTACACAAGAATAACTTAGAAATACTTACAGAATTATCACATGGAAATGTGCATAAAAATACAAAAAATGATATAGAATAAATATCTACTAATGCATGCAATAAGCTATGCATTTTCGATACCAATTACAATGCTTTGTAATAAACATATAATAGGTTGTGACTCCTCATATGGTGCACTCTTGACCATCACTCTTCTTTGTAACTCTTCACTTTCCTATTCTAAGAACACGTGCACTCTTACATAATGGACACTTGTGCACATCTACACTCACAACACTTGTAAGCTTAATTACATGACACTTGTGCATTTCCTGCTCATTATTACATTACATGAAATATAAACTCACACTCTAATATAATACACACACCTAATATAATAATGTACCAAGGTGATACATTTACAAGTACCAAATAATGTAATATTCTCCAACAAGACCCACATTTTACATTGAATTCATGAGATTGTAGGAAATTGGTACGTCCTTATGCATTCCATCAATGGAATCGTCCACCTGATATGTTAAGTGTATGACAATTATGGCATAGCCTTTTTAGACCATCTTTTCATTCGCATATCAATTTTATAATCTAATAAATGGGTCAACATTGATGTTATTTGACTTATCATGTGTTGGTTTATCACACACTTTTCTCGTTATAAGTTCAAACTATATATTTTGAATCAATGCACCTAATGGATTTTTAAGCCTTAATACTACTTGAAATATCACAGGATAAATATCACAATATTGAATATAATATAGCCACAATACTATACAGTCAAGATAATGATATGAGTGGAATAGAATGAGCAAATTAATATGTATATAAAGGCTAATAATATATCAAATAACATTCACTAATAAGAAACAATATGAATGTAAATAGCTTGAATCATACATGTACTAAGCATGTAGAACAAATTACAATATTAATTGCTCAAAATGTATGCAATATTTATTACTCCTCTTTCTCTTACATATATGACAAGAACTTGCTCTTCTTTGTAATGTGATATCTCTTTGTTTCATATGAAGTATCCTTATGGAGTATATATCCATAGTAGAATGACTCTTAGGATACTTGACTATTCCTTTCCATATGCCAAGTCTCATGACCCTTGGTTTGACTACTTGACACTTGCATACTTGATGAACACATGAATCTATATCATATGCACACCTAGACATGACTCTTGACCTTCACTTATGCACATCTTTACATTTGTACACTAACTCACATGACACTTGTGCATTTCCTGCACATTACAACTTTACATGAAACTTGTGCATATCCTACACATTCACACTTACATAAAGGGAAATATTACTCACACTCTAAACTATGACTCAACCCTAATCTACTATTTACAAGTTGTACCATGAAGGTACCATGGGGGTACATTAGCGTGTACCAAATAATGTAATATCCTCCAACACTTCCTTGTATTATATTATTTGGTTATTGAAGACTTTAGTCTTCAATCATGGTATTTATCTTCATCTTCAATATTCAAGTGACATTGCAATGCATGTGATCCTCTACTTGAGCTCCATTAGGGTCATTTTCTCCTTCCTTGGTTTTTAATTTTTTTTCATCATCATCTTCTTGTTCTTCATTCTTTGTAGCTTCAATATTACAAGTCTCGTGAACTCTCTCATTATCATCAAATTATTGTACAAGAATTTATCATTTGCCTTTGTCCAAAGCAAAATATGTTTCTTTCTTTTCCTATATAGTAGCTTCTGGACATTCACTTAGTGCATCATAATAAATTCTTGAGTTAGATGAACTTGGAATATCAATACTACAAAAAGAATGGAATATCTTTTCCATAAATGATTAATCTATTTTAATTTTCTTCTTAAGAGATTCAATCAATCATTTTTATTTCAATATCTCATACTTTTTAAGCTTAAGTGAAAGTAATTCCATATAAATTATGCTACCAATATCTAAAGGTATCATAATACTATCTTTCCATCATTAATTTCTTCAACAATTCTTGCATGTAAATAGTATACAAGAGTTTTAAAATTTTCTTCTATGGCTTCACCTTCTTCATATCTTTGAATTTCTCTTACATCTTCAGTAGGTTTTTTTTTTGTTCCTTTAACTATATTCCAAAGCTTTTCCACTACTAAAATTGATTTTACTTTATTTTTCCATGAAGTAAAATTTGGTCCTTTCAAAAGTTGATATTTAGAAAGGAAAAACTTATTGTTAGACATAGTAGTACTCATTCAATAAATCCTTTGATGTAGACAACCTTATAACTTCCTACATCTAATTAATTCAAAAAAATTAAAGTTTCTAACTTAAATTCCTATGGAGTAGCAAACCTTATGTCTCCCTAGTTCTAGAAATTAAAGAACAAATTTTACAAATTTTGTTTTCCTACGATTGATGTAAAAATCCTTTTGTCTTCCAAATTAATTAATTTGCAAAAATTCAATTTTTGATTTTCAAAAATAAAACCAAATTAAATAAATTTAAAACTTTAAAAACCAAATAAACTAATTTCATTCCTTATCACTCCAAACCTTAAGAGAATATTTTCAAAATATAAAACCAAATTAAACTTCAAATTTAAACTTATCACTCCAAAACTTATTACTCCTAAATCAAATAAACCTAGAAAACCTTATTACTCCTATATTTAATAAAACTTTCAATTCCTACAAAAAATTATCACTCCTAAAAACTTTCTTCAATAAACTAACTTATCACTCCAAAAATAATAACTTTAAATTTAACCTTATAAAACTAACTTTATAAAACTCACTTCATAAAACCCTAATAATTAAAGTACCTTTGGTAATCTACAAAAATCTAAAGAGGATGGAGCTGAAGTTAGTGTGGATGAGAGGATGTGGAAGGGTTCCCCTACTATGGAGCCATGCTTTTGTTTTTCTTGTAGGGTTAGAGCCAACCAGGATTGGAGTTCTTGCAACTCATGATATTTTTGGAGAGTTCGTCTAGATATCCTATTTTATGGGATATTTTTTTGGATTTCTTGTTTGTTGCAGGGGAGATTCATTTGGTTTTTTATATGTATTTTTTGGGGAGTTGTTCATGGTTATCTAGACTATTTTTGATGAGATCCGTCTAGATCTATTTATTGTGGTTTCTATATGTCTAGTTCTCCTATCTGTGAAGCTCACCTTGAGTGGGAAGATTGATCTTTGCTCAAACTGGTTTCTTGGCGAGTTGTTGCTAGGTTGCATGGAGGTTATTGTTTGTTGGGGCATCTCTAGATTGTCTAGTTTAGTTGTACTTTGGACCTCATCATATCCTAGATCTACTCTATCAATGAGCTTCGATCCTACTTTTTTGGATCCTAATAGGCTCATGTGGGCCTTCCTTCTCATGGATTTTGGGATGGGTGAGGAAAATATTCACAGTGCTAATGCTATTGTAAACAAGGTTTCTATGGATTACAATTTCCATGTTGAGCCAAGGCTAGTATTTTTGTGAATACTATTTTGGATTATGCATGGATTTTGAAACTTGTATTTCTTGTTGACCTAGTTTTGGTTTGGAGAATGGTTAAATTTTTTTAGCCTTTGAGAGCTTGTTCTTGGTGGGTAATGGTTTTGCTAGTGAATCCAATGATTCTGTGTTTGGATTGGTGAATCCAATAGCCTTTTATAGGATATGTGTAAGGTCCATTTCATTTTGGATGATACAAATAGAATTTCATATTGGAGTGTTTGTCTCTCAAAATCTAGCCTGTGTTAGGTTTTTCTCAGTAGATACTCTACTTTTTATTCATTTGGAATGGATTCTAGTCTATATTTGCTGGAGATTCTTGGGTGGTTTTTCTAGTGATTTACTTTCCTAAATGGACTATTTTTTGAACCTCTTAGATTGATGGAAACATACTATTGGATTGGAGCATATTTTCCTCAAATTCTAGCATTGGAAATGGGCTCTTTGGGGATAGATATTTAATTTTGACTTGATTCAGGGTGGATCTTGGTCCATAGTTTCTAGAGATTACTTGGTAGTCTTCCTTAGATATCCTTGGTATGGTTTTTTGCTAGGACTGACTATTTTTATAGGTTCTTATACGATATCATATTTCTACTTTAATTGGTTTGTTGGCTCAAAGGTTCTAGACATGTCTCGTGCTTTGATATTTTTGGCTCCCTTTGAGTTTGAGCTTGTCTAAGGCGGGATTATTTATCTCTTTTGAATTTATTTTTAGATGAATTTGTGTCCCTATAAGTAATATTTTAATTATGAATTGAAAATTGGGTGGGATTCTTTGGATGTTGATGAGGATCGGTTTGACCTTAATGGACAAGCTTCTTTTCATTTGATTTTAATTTTGAGCGGGCTCTAGTTAATTTTTGAAATTGTAATTAATGAATAATTTTTGTGGTATGGATGGATATCTTCTTGAATCTCTCACCCTATATTTGGATATCATGATCAGATCCTAGAAGATCAACATCTTTATTTTTAAATTTTTGCACTTGGTTGCTTTGGAGGTTGTTGAATCTTTCCTTAAGATTCATGCCCTTTTTTAATGATTTTTAGCTATAGTTTTTTTTATCTTAATATATTTTGTCCTATTTTTTGGCGATTGACTCATTTTTGGATCCTGATAGCTCTAACAACATTCCATTGCATTACAAGATAGAGACAAGAATAGTAAAGTATCTCATCACTTAAAAATAGATATTGATACAATACAAGTAGAGATATGAGGCCCTTTATATAGGAGGAAGATAGGTTCCTTGGACAACACTCTACCTAGTTGTGCAAGGGACATCTTGCACATATACAACTTGCACATTGACACTTGTGCATTTATTACATTGCATGAAATGACTAGATAGATTCCTCCTAAATAAATCTAATGTCCTAAGTATGTATGTAGGAAGGTACATTTATATGACTCAAATAATGTAATATAATCTATTTATAACACCCCCCTGTATTACATTATTTGGGTACATATATGATCTCTAAATGTCTGAAAGTTGATTTTCCCAAGTGATTTTGTAAATATGTATGCCAACTAATCTTCTATAGGAATGTACTTGAGTATGATATGCTTGTATTAAAAATGTTCTCTGATGAAATTACATTGACCTTCAATATGTTTTGTTATTTCATGTATTATAGGATTCTTGATCAGGTTCAATACTCCTTGATTATCACAGAATATCATGGTGAGAGTCTGTTTGATTCCCATGTTAGATAGTATGTATTGTAGCCATAGAGCCTTATAGGTTGTATCTCTTTCTACTTGATATTTTGCTTCAATTGAAGATTTTTCTATTGTATATTGTTTCTTGTTGTGCCAATATATGGGTCCTGATCCTAGATAGAAGACATAACCTGAGGTAGATTTTTTTTCATCAACAGATCTAGCATAATCTGAATCTGAGTATCCCTCTAGACAAAATTCTTTGAAATCCTTCATATAATTTAATCCATAGTCAGTAGTCTTCTTGATATATTGTAATATTTATTTTGTAGATTTCAAATAACTTTCTCTTAGTTCTTGCATGAATCATGCAAGATAATTTACTGCAAATACTATGTCTATCCAGATGTTTTTTAAGTATAGAAGACTTCCAATTAATTGACAATACATCATTGCTGAAACTAATGGTGTTTCATCATTTTTGGATAGTTGAATCCCTTGTTCTATTGGTGTATCTTTGGTATTACACTCTATCATTCTATACTTTTCAAGAAGAGCTCTTGCATATTTTGATTGAGTGATAACTATTTTGTCCTTCCCTTGATAAATCTCTAGACCAAGGCAGTAGTTCATTAGCCCTAGATATATCATTTCAAATACCTTTTCTAGATCCTTTTTGATTTCACTTATTAATTTTTATGAACTCCCAGTAATCACTATGTCATCAACATATACTATGAGGATCAAGATATCATTTCCAATTTTCTTGGTATATAAGCTAGGATCTGATGAACTCTTTTCGAAGTCATATTGTAACAAATGATTATTGATCTTTATATTCTATGCTCTTGGAGCTTGTTTCAATCCATATAGATATTTATTCAATTTTCATATATTAATTTTCTGCCCTTGAATGATATAGCCTTCAAGTTGTGTTATATAGACTTCCTCTTCTAAGTCGTCATTAAGGAATGCACTTTGTACATCCATCTGATGAAGTTTACACCCTTGATGTGCAGCTAGCACAGACTGTTCAGAGAGTAGTCATACAAGTTATTGGTGTGTATATTTCTTCATAGTCAATTCCCTCTATCTGAGTATATCCTTTGGCTACTAGTCGAGATTTGTATCTATCTAGTGTTCCATCTGCTTTGTATTTGATTTTGTACACCCATTTACAACCTACTACTCTCTTTCCTGGAGGTAATTCCATGAGATTCCATGTTTTATTTTTTGAAGTGATGTATATTCAGATTCCATGGTAGCTTTCCAGTATGAATTACTTAGTGCTTGAAGTGTTGATGTTGGTTCTACTGTATTACTCAACATCCCTTTGTTCATTCTGGTTATACTACAAGTTTGTGGTCTAGTAGTAGTAATATCTGGAATTCTTTCTAGATTTGATTCTCTGAGTGTATCTTTGAGCCATATTGGTTCTTTTCTAGGAGGTACTACAAAAGCTTGTGTGTCTTGTTCTTGAGATTTTAATTTTGTGTCTTCTTCAGATAGATTTAGAAGGACTTATGTATCTTCACTGGATTCTTCAGTATAGTTTTTTATTTTTCATCAAAAATTACATCTCTACTAATGTAGACTTTGTATATGGATCTAGTCTCATGTATCATGTTGACTCATTGTCATAACAAATGAATGTCCTTGTCATAGTTTTATCATCTAGTTTAGTCCTCTTTTGTTTTGGAATATGCATGTAGGCTTTGCATCCGAAGATTTTTAATATTTTTATGTTGGGCTTTTATCCTGACCATTCTTCTATTGGAGTAATATGTTTGAGAATTCTTTTTGGTAGTCTATTTTGAATGTAGAATGATGTTTGTACTACCTCTGCCCAATATTGGAGATCAAGTTGTGCTTCTTTTAGCATACATCTCACCATTTCCATTATTGACCTGTTTCTTCTTTCTGCAATCCCATTTTGTTGAGGTGAATATGTTGTAGTGAGTTGTCTTCTAATTCCATTTTCTTCAAGGAATGAGTCAAATTATTTGGAAATAAATTCTCCTCCTCTATCTAAACAAAGTGCTTTTATGGTCTTTCCTGATTCCTTTTCCAAATGACTGAATGCTTCTAATTTATATTTTATGAATTATACCCATATTTTTCTAGTGTGGTCATCCATAAATAGTTGAAATTGTTTGTCCTCCAATACTATCAACTTTCATTGATCCACATAAATCTGTATAGATTATCTCAAGAGGTTGTTGGGCTTTGTGCTGATGAAGTTCAAAAGTAATTCTATATTGATTTCCTGCTAAGCATTCTAGACATGTAGTCTCTAGATATAATTTGGGTAGCCCTTCAACCATTTGATACTTGAATAATTCCTTTATTGACATCTCACTAGTATTTCCTAGATGCTTATGCCATAGATCTAGAGCTTTGGTTGAAAGAGCTAAGTCTGTAGTAGTATATAGAACAAATAGACCATTTTTATAAGATCTTGATGCTATCCTTTTTTTCTATCTGGATATGTAGCATTTTTTCTTGCTAATGAGAACTTTGAATTCAATAGTTAAGTCTCAATCCATAAGTTGAGAAACAAAAATAAGAATAGTAGTTAATCCTGGAATGTACAAAATATTTTTTATTATTCCTCTTCCATCCTTTAGATAAACTGGAATATTTCCAATTCCTTTTACCTCATATGTTTTGCTATCTGCTATAGCAATTGGCTTCTCATTTACCTTCTTCAAATAATTGAACCAGTGTATGTTACTTGTCATATGTTTGCTTGCACCTGAGTCTATATACCAATAATCCATGATGCCTCTTGACTCTCAAGTGTGTTTTGAAAGATAATATAGTGCTTTTGTAATTTGTAGTTCAATTTTGGGTTGATTTTGTAAAGTTTTTTAAATATCAAAAATAAACTTTTCTAACACCTAAGCACTTTTCCAATTTTGAAGAGGTTTAATGTTGGATTTATTTTATTCCTTTTGAGAAATTTTGAGACAAGAATATTATAAAGTTCCAACCTTAGCGAAAACTTTAATAACCTCTTTTAATATCCCTTACATTTTGATTTTAGCATCTCTAATTTTCAATAACCTAATTTGGTGTTGTAACCCTTATAGCTCCCAAATATAAAAAATTGGAACACAATAATATTTGCAAATATTTCAAAATTAATTTCTAATAGAAATCCTTATTTGTCTTATGGTTAATGTTGTAAATATAATATTAATTTCATAAATTATTCCCTTTTATTCTTTTCTTTCAATATTGTTAATTTATTCTAAGTTTAACCTTGTTTTATCAACCTTATAACTCCCTTAAATGAAAGCACATTAAAGTAGGGAATAAATCTCACCTTGCAATATTCAAATGCGCGTTGTTTTTGGATGTGATATGGCTACAAAGTGAGCATATTTGCCTTGACCATTTCCTTCAATAGAAATCTTGGATTTAATCTCCAACTATGGCACCTTCTACCTTTGACTTCTTTTGACCGAATTATTTAAGGCTCTTCCTCCTTGCTTCCATGTTGCAACTCGGCCCTATGCACGAAGATTGTAAAATGTTGAATTGCAATGCTTCTAAATGTTTTTGAATGTTGTGTTCTCCTTTGTCCAAGGTGCATTTAATAGGTGGTCAATATTTTAATGAGTGACAAGTGTCACAATGATTACATTCAACACTTCAAATATGTTCTTGGATGTTTATTACAAGTGTAACATTTGAGGCATTTTTACTCCTTCATAGTGTGTTGTCTATAAGGATTCCTTCTATAATTTCTATGGCTGAATGTAACTCTTATTCCATGTGGCCTATATGTACCAAAGAGATATTGTAACACTTTTCCTTACATGTGTGAAATTCCAACATACTTTGAGGATGTTTAGGATTTCTTTGGAGAATGACAAGTGGCTCTTGCATGCCCTAGTCTTATCAATGTCTTCTTGCAAGATTTTCAATGTACTTTTCCACCTTCCTTGTTATATTTTGATTGTGTTGAGATGGTTCCATCCAAGCAATACTTATAGTGGAGCTTTGATGGAAATTTTTAGGAGATTTGGTGGGGCTTTGGTGGCTCTTGAATGGAGTTTGAATGGTAGCACTTTGGTGGAGACTTATTGATGCTCCTTGATTGGACATACGATTTCAATTTGTTTACTTTGATTTCACTTACTTATGTGCTATTGGATTTGCCCCCTTTAGTGAGCAATGTAACACCTTTCTTATGTTTTATAGGTTACATGTTATGGTTGTCCAACCTGTGCACGACGTGAGCCCTTTTGAGAGGCTTCTTTATACTTGCTGCACTCTTCTTGAGAATGTTGTGCCTTTATGGAACCTTCAAATATGTCCTCTTTCCTATGTAGAATGAATTAGAGAAGTGCAATTTAATTTAATAATAAGATGCCCTTATTGCACCCTTTCTTGTACTCCTTTTTGCAAGTCTGATTTTCAGGTTTTGTGGCAGAATTTTGGATGTAATGTAAGGGTTTTGAGGATGTCTCTTTATTTATACACCTTCCCCTTATTGCTTGGATGCTTTGATAACAAATCCAATCTTGTAATGATGTAGATAGAAGCTCCTTGTTTGCTGTAATTTTTTGTCTTCTCCTTTGCAACTAACCCTTGTATTGCTTTAAATTTGAGACTCACCAAGTCTCTATTTTGAAGCTTATTTTTCTGATTTCAGTTAGTTGTTTTCTTCTCTAAATTTTGGAGGATTCTAACCTGATTTTGGTGGCTATCTTTGGCCACTAGATGTAAATTTTTGTGCACTAATAGTGTCTTTAGATGCGTTGACAAGTTTTGGTTTTGTGCCTTTTAAAGAAACACAAAAACTAAATTTATGAGAGTAATATAGTACAAATGAGTCCAATAATATTTCACTTTTAATGCACTAATTGTTGACAATTTTGTCACATTGCCTAGAGGGGTAGAAAAATCAAATTTTTTGAAAAAGTGTTTCTTTTTGTAAAGTGTTTATTTTATTGTTTTTGAAAACATTTGTAAGTTGCAGCAATTTTGGCTTTCATCGCCATCCCCTTTGTATATAGAATGGAGGTGCAAAAGCTTCGCTAGCTAAGAAAAGAGCTTCGTAGAAAAAGGAAGATAGCTTCACCGAAAGAAAGAAGTGAAGAAAGAAAAGAGCTTCGCACCCGAAGCATTTCAAAAAGATGCTTCGGGCGAGAATCTTGCGAAGCGGCATTCGAAGAATTTCAAACGTTGAGAAGCAGCTTCGTCGAAGAAGGAAGACAAAGAAGTCTAGATCGCGGTCCGAATTTGCTAAGGAGAGAAAAGAGCTTCGCACCCGAAGCATTTCAAGCAATTGCTTCGGGAGAAAAACTCACGAAGCAAAATTTGAAGGAGTGCAAACATTGAAAACTACTTCGCCAAGAAATCGTCGAAGCACCCACTTCGGGCCTCCCCACCGGCGAACCATTTTTACTTTGCCGAAAGTTGTTGCGAAGCATTTTCTTCGGATAGCTTTCGTGCGAAGCGCTTTCACCCGAAGTGGTAGTGGCCCGTGAAGAGCAGAACATTTTGCAAGCCAAGGATGCACTTCGGTCAAAAAACCCCCGAACCGCAGTTTTGAGGGAGGATCGCGGTGAAGCATTTTGAAGACTCACCGACGAAGCATCCACTTCGGGTGGAGAACCTCAGCGAAGCAGTTTTGACACACCTTTCCAGTGAAGCAGCAAAAGAGTGAGCCATCTTGAGGAGGAATACTCACTTCGGCATTTCATCTCCCCGAAGCTGTCTCGCGAAGCTCATTCGTGCGAAGTGCATAACCAAGAAGGAGGATCTGCTTTGGCTCGCATCCATCGTGAAGCGGAGTTGCGAATGAAAATTCAGTGAAGCACTTCGAGGGCATGCACTCCAAGCCAGGTATTTTTTTGAGGCAATCAAGTGCCTCATAAATGAATTTTTACGTGCCCGATGAACTCGTTGCTCATTTTTGGCAATTGGAAGGGAAGTATCAGTCCCTGAAGGAGAGCCCGACGGACATGGCGGCCACTCGAGCTCCGCACCCGGAGACCAAGGACGTTCAGACGGCTCATTAATGCATGTTTCCCTGGCTGACCCGGTCGTAGTTGCCAGATATAGAAAAGGATTTGAGAGCTCAGTCATGAGAGCTGTGGGAGCCGACTTCTCAGGTTTTCGAGGATGTACTCCTCCATTTTGTGCATTGATGGCTCAGAGGGTCGGGTCCTCTATAAAAACCTAGGCATTGTAATGTAAAATGGGGGGAACTTTCTGCTAGAAAGTTGTTGTAACTTGAATCCCTACGATTAATACTAAAGAGCTTTGGGGCTTAATTTCTCTCTTGTATGCTGCCTTCTATGATTATTTTTGTTATCTTTTCTTCATTTGCATACTGTAATTCTGCATTCTGGATTTAGGTGTGCGATTGGGGATAGAACCCTAAAATTTTCTCGAAGGATACATAGGGGAGGAAAATGCTGTAATAGTTCTCTTTTATGCTGCCTGTGGATAGTGTTTCTGTTATATTCACTCATTCCCTAGCCATCGTAATTCTGAACTCTGGATTTTGACGAAAGGGGAAGGGTAATCCTGGAACTCGTCCAGAGGATACATAGGGGGACTGGTATTGCGTTCATTTCATTCTATTCTTGGTATTCTTTGCTATTGTTTCGAGTTGTTAGCTAGCGATCGTGCTATTGGTTCTTTCCCACTTTAATCTATTGACATTTCTTCCCTTACTCTATTTATTTCTTTCCTGCACCCTTACTCTTTTTATTTCTTTCCTGCACCCTTACTATTTTATCTCTTTCCTGCACTCTTGTCTTAAAACACCGAAGTAGTTTAGTAAAGGAGCCGGCCTTTCTTCGAAGATTGGCATGAGGGGCATCTCTTCCTCTCGGCCTTTCAATGTTGGTCCAGGTCTAGGGCACGTACACTTTCCAAAATCCTTTCCTGGGCAGATTTGATGACCAACAGTTTTTGGCATGCCCGATGGGACCCGATCAGTCTCACCTTGTGAGTGGTAGTGAGAGTCGATGCTCGTCTCATTGCCGAAAGACTCTTAGCATCTGGCGACTCTGTCTTAACCAAGAATCTTTAAGTCGTAGAGACCGGTACCTAAGTCTGTGCCTTCATGCAAACAAGATGGAGAGTTAGGAATAGAGGAGAGGAAACTGAGTTCTTTGAGCTTGATATTGACGCCTTTGGGGAACGCTCTAGGTTAGTCACCCTCGAGTCATTGTTACATGGAACATCCTCGCAAGAGGCTACTTTTGATGAACAAGGACTAACTTTGGATAGCACAGTAGCTAGCTTTCCTCCTAATCCTCCCAACTCACCGAAGCATCCTAGTGCCTCCATTCACATTAGTCGTCCTGTTAGCAACCAAGGAGGAGCTTCGAGAATTCCTATTTCTCAAAATCCAAGAGCAAATATGGCACAACAATAGCAACAACAACAACAACAAAAAATGCAGCAGTAGCAGCAACCATCACCCAGACTGTTCCCAACATGGAATTCTTTCGGACCACTAAATTTAGCGGGACAAGGGCAAGTTCCGCCTGCTGTTATGAAGAAGATCCCTACGTTTGATGGAACTGGGAAGACTGCTCTTGAGCATATCCAGGACATAGTTTCTCTGGTGGTGATTCACGACATCATAGAGGAGCGAGTTATGGTAAAGCTTCTGGTTCTATCTCTTAGAGGGAAACTCCTCTATTGGTATAGATCTTTACCACCTGGTACTATAACGGGATGGGACCAGTTAGCCGAACAGTTGATGAGAAGCTTCAATGAGTCCATCGATCCATCTTCTCTTCTGCATCAGTTCACAATGATCCAGAGACATCCACAAGAAGAGATCACTGATTTCAATGTTAGGTTCGCTCGAACCTAGCAAAGGATACCAGTTGGACTTCGGCCAACTAGCGAAGCTATAGCATACTATTTCCTTCGGGCTTTCAACCTTGATATCAGTGTAATGGTAAGGTATTCGAACATTAATACCTTCCTCGAGTTATACGAGTTAGCCCAGAGAGCGAAGATGGATCTAATAGCTATGGGCAAGCTTCCCCAAAGGATGTCGATGCCCATACTTCCTAATTTCCCTCAATCCTAGTATGCGAGCGCAACCGCTTCATAGATCTCTGCAACCCCTGCATACCCGATCTCATCTTGGAACCCGAATCCCATTGTATCTTAGATTGCTACTCCACAAATCCATTTTCCCACATTCTCGACATCACAGCCCACTGTCTCTTTGGCATTCCCTATACTTGCTAGCACCACCTCAACACCCCGCCCTACCTCCAATACCAATGATGGCTCCATTGCCACCTATTCCTAAAGCCGATGATATGCAAGCCAAAATACTACAAGAGGTTCAGTCCCTGAACTCCACAGTGCAAACCTTGTCCAATGATATGACCATTATGAAGAAGAAGCAAGCACAGCATGAGTTTCTACCTAGAAGGTCTTATCCTACACCCACGCTTACTAAATATCAAGCGGTCCAGCAAGGGAGAGCATCGGCAAGAAATGTCATGATTGATGAAGCTCCGAGCACTTCCGATTACATACATTGGTGCTCCATGTGTAATGACCCTCATGAAGAGAATACCTGCATGCTGCACCAACATTATGTACAAACGCTGGCGAGTAGTAGTCATGGTGGTCAGGTCAACATCATCAGGCAATTGGATCAAAACCTGGTAATTGGTGAAGAAGAGCAAGTTGCAGTCCTCACTAGAGGAGGGAAAAGGTCAATAGAGGTAGATGCTACTCAAATGGCTCCCTTAAAGGTGCATGCCCACCACGAGAAGGGGCAACAACCTTCTCAGGCCCCGAGCGAACCTCCTCAGCCTGCACTAGTCAAGGAGAAGGCCCAACAAGCCCCTACAAATCCACCTCAGGTGGAAACTAAAGAACAAGCTAGAGAGAAGCTCAAGCTTCCTTCACTGACCAAGCGACAAAGGGTCGAAGCTACGGAATAGTATCACACTAGGTATGAGGCAAAAAGAGAACCTGAGGTGCCCAACTCCCTAGCCTACAATATTGTAGATGAGCTAAAGAAGATTTCGGCCAAGATTAGCCTATATGATGCACTACAGTTGCCCGATCAAGTGGACTTGCTACAAGAATCATTGAAGACGACTAAGGCAAGAAAGTCAGCACCTCTTGCCCTAGTGCAGACCCTATCCACATCCATTATAGGGAAGAATCGACCACCTCCATTCTACCTATCTCTACAAATGGAAGGGTATGTTGTACACAATTGTATGATTGACTCTGGGGCCACGATGACAGTCATGCCCAAAGCAGTGTGTGAGGAAATAGGAATGGAGTACACCCAAAGTAGCCATGGCATGCTCCAATTGGATGGTACTCTTGTGAAGACTATGGGTGTGATTAAAGATATACCTATCTAGTTACACAAGATGCCTCAGATCACGGTTATACAAGAGGTGGTAGTCGTCGACTTGGAGCCATATTTTAGTATGTGCTTGTCGAGGGAGTTTACTGTGAAGCTGGGAGGATATCTATCTATGGATTACTCACACTTGGAGATTCCATTCAAAGGGAAGAAGGTAAAGATCTACAATGAGAAGCCTTCTACCTTCCTAGTATAGAAGATGTCCGAAGAAGAGAGCAGCGATCCCGTGCATGCGATAGTGGAAGGGATAGAGCAAGTGGACTTGGTCGAGGAATCCCTTGCACAGTTAAGTTGTGAAGATGAGTTTTCATTGGCAGACTTTAATGCCATGATAGAAACTGAGATGGGATGTTATGCCATCACCAAGCCTGAGAAACACATCAAGTCAGAAGATAAGATCTTTGCCCAAGAAGGACTATGGAAGTTGTTCTTCGATGGTGCCCGATGCAAAAATGATGCTGGGGCAGGGATTCTTTTAGTATCCCCTTCTAGAGAGCAGAAGGAATATTGTTACCGATTGGTGTGGAGCTGCACCAACAATGCAGCAAAATATGAAGCATTATGCCTAGGACTCAAGAAAGCAAAAAAGTTAGGCATAAAGCATCTCCAAATCTTTGGAGATTCAGAATTGGTATGCAATCAAGTCACAAATAGGTGCACTTCAAAGAAGCACTATCTCAAGTCATACCGTAACAGGGTATGGGACTTGTTTGACCAGTTTGAATCTCTCAATCTATAGTCTATTCCACGAGAAAAGAATCGACATGCCGATGTTCTAGCATCCATCGCAGCCAAGTACTCTCCAGCAGAAGACATGGTGCATAAGCCTAAAGCTGTGAGGATGATTTATAGACCCTCTGTCCCAGATAGAGATCTGCATTGGCAAGTTTTTGACAATGATGAGCAGATTGTGAATTTTATGATTCAAGAAGCAGCCACAATTGAAAGAAGAAGCCCTGAGGATGAGGAATATGAAGGGCTAGTTCAATTGAAGAATAATCATGTACCCAAGGGATTAATTACTCTTGAGAGCCTCTTTGATCAGAATGATCGAGCAGTTTCTCATAGGATCAAGGTCAATGCAAAGCAGTACCAAGATTTGGAGCTTGAACCTAGAAAAGCAATAAAAGTTGGAACAGATTGCACTCCGGAGGAGCTGGAACAGATCCGATCCTCTATGCAGAAGGTATCCCGACATCGTGGCATGGTCTTATCAAGACCTAAAGGGATACGATCGACAACTGATCCAACATACAATCGAGTTGCAGGAGGGAATCAAACCCTTCAGGCAGAAGCAAAGGCCTGTCAATCCAAAGATCGAGGTCTTGATGAAGGCCGAGCTCCTAAAAATGCTCGAGGCGAAGATAATTTATCCCATAAAGCATTCCTCTTGGGTAGCGAATCTAGTCCCTGTTAGAAAGAAGAATGGAGATATACGACTATGCGTGGACTTTCGCAACCTGAACCAGGCTTCGCTCAAAGATCACTACCCTCTCCCGTAGATAGATCAGATCTTGCATTCAATGGCTGGGGCTCAGCGCTTCTCCCTACTCGATGGCTTCTCTAGATATAATCAGATATGGGTTAGGGATGAAGATCAGCATAAAACCGCATTCACTACCAAGTGGGGAACATTTGCTTACCAGCGAATGCCATTCGGCCTTTCGAATGCGGGGGCCACTTTTTAGAGGGCCATGGATTTAGCTTTTGGTGAACTCTTGAATAAGGTTATTGTTATCTACTTGGATGACATGACCATCTTCTCCCGAAGAAGGGAGGATCATCCTTTTCACCTACAACAGGTATTCAAAAAATGTCGAGAGTTTGGCATTTCAATCAATCCAAAGAAGTCCATATTCGCAGTCAGCGAAGGGAAGTTATTGGGACATGTGATATCAGAGAAGGGTCTCACCGTAGATCTCGATAGGGCCGAGGCTCTATTGAAACTCCCACTCCCCGTGAACAAGAAAGGACTTCAATCCTTTTTCGGCCAGATCAACTTCGTGAGGAAGTTTGTTCCAGATTTTGCCCAAGTCATCAAGCCGATGTCCAAACTTTTGAAGAAGGGCACCGAATTCATCTGGACGGAGGAGAGAAAAGAGGCATTTGAAGAGATCAAGGCCCGAATTGCTCAGGCACCAGTCCTGACCAACCCTGATTACAACCGAGATTTCATCCTATATGCCATAGGAGAACCTGAGAGCTATGCTGCAGTCCTAACACAAAAGGGGGAAGATGGCGAAGAGCGCCCCATCGCGTTTCTAAGCCAGGTGATACACCCCCATGAAGAAAAATACAATTTCATAGAAAGGCAGGTGCATGCAGTAATGAAATCTCTTAGGAAATTCAAGCAATTCATTTCCCAAAGTTGGGTTACAGTCTTTGTCATACACCCCGATGTACGCAACTTCATTATCCAAGGAGAGTTGGGAAGAAAAAGAGTCGGTTGGGTCAGCAAGATACAGGAGTTCGACGTCGAAATCAGACCCACAAAATTGGTTCACGGTCGTGCACTATGTCAAGAACTAGCAAAGAGCGTAGCGACCGAAGTGACAACTTGTCAGTGGGATGACTCGACAGTAGAAGGATGCTTCACAAACCAAGAAGAGGACGAGAAGGACTGGGTCGATGAGATAGTTGAATATTTCAACACCGGTAGATGTCCTTCGCACCTAAATGCTTCACAACGAAGGCACTTCAGGATGCGGTCCCTCCGATACACGTTGCGCCCCGAAGGCCTATTTTTTAGAAACATTGATGGCATTCTTCTTAGGTGCATAAAAGAAGACGATAAGAAGAGAATCCTGGGAGAATTCCATTCAGGATTATCTGGAGGTCACTTCGCAGGAAGAACAACGACATTGAAGATAATTAAGGTTGGTTATTATTGGCCTACACTCTTCGTCGATGCTTTTGCGGTCTGTCGCAAATGCGAGCAATGTCAAAAGTTCATCGGCCAAAGCAGAAGTGCTCCTATGCCTCTCCGACCGATACAGGTAGAAATGCCCTTTCAACAATGGGGGTTGGATTTCATAGGGGTTATATCATCGAACTCTTTCGTTGGGCATAAGTTCGTCCTGACCGCAACCGACTACTTCACCAGATGGGCCGAAGCAGTACCCACGAAGCATGCTGATCAGGAGACCGTCATCGCCTTCCTTGAGGGATTGATCACCCGGTTCGGCATCCCAGAAGCAATTGTTACGGACAATGGTCCCGGGTTTTCAGGCACCAAAATCAACGAGTTCCTCTACCAATATGGGATATACCATAAAGTTTCCTCTAATTACTATCCATAGGGTAACGGCTTGGCAGAATCAACCAACAAGACTCTGTTAAGGGTGCTAAGAAAGCTCATGGAGAATAACAAAAGAACTTGGCACCTCCTTCTAGATCGAGCCTTGTGGGCCGATCGGATTTCTATCAAGAAGTCGATCAAAACATCGCCTTACGCCCTGGTGTATGGCAAGGAGGCCATCCTACCAACCCATGTAGAGATCCCTGCATTGCAGCTGTTGGATGATGAAGAGGAAGTTAATCCTATGGAAAATAGGTTGGCTCAGCTACTGCAGCTAGAGGAAGAACGTGAGAAGGCCTACCAGAGCTTCGCTAAGCATGCTCAGATCACCCGAGACTGGTTCAAGAAGAAATCCTCCGACCGCACGTTCAAAGTGGGAGATCTGGTGTGGAAGTGGGACTCCTGGAAGGCCAAACCTGGGAATCACGATAAGTTGGATGCTTTCTGGGATGGACCGTTCAAAATTGTAAAGGTAAACTCGGCCAATTATTTCATCCTCAAGGATGCAGGTGGCCAAGTCTTGCCAATTTCTGTCAATGGTCTTCATCTGAAGACTTTTCATCGTTGAGATAAAACAAACAAAAAAAAAAAAAAATGTGTTTAAACCTTACTTTTGTATGTATTTTTCATTTCTGTATATATACCCTGCTTCAAGATCTCCGAGAGGTTAAGTGTCACAGCGACAAACTCCAGCTTCGCTAAGCCTAGCCAGAATCTCCTTCGAGAAGTTTTGATGCGAAGTGACTAATGCAAGATGCTTCGCAGCGAAGCACTTTAGCCTGGAGGGAGTCGTCGAAGAACCAAACAAGAGCATGATGAAGGCATAAGAAATGCTTCGCAAAACAAGTATGAGCGAAGCAGTTTTCGAAGAAGGTCTAGCGAAGCATTTTTCAAAGAAAATGAGCTTCGGGGGGGCTAACCTTCCACAAAGCAAGCAACGACGCGGTGAAGTAAAATTACTTCAGGCCCAAAGCATAAAATATTGGATCACACCGAAGGTTCACCATGAAGCAGCTTTAGCACCGGTTTCCACTTTGCCAACCCAATGGCGTGCGAGACAAGAAGCATTTAAAACGTGTCTTGGGAGACGCATCGACGACAACCTAGGGGAATGTTCAGGGCAAATGATTTTAATGCCAAGGTGGCAGAGCACATCCCGAGAGAATTCCATTGTGAGAAAAGCTCGTGCCCGGGTACGAGGTGGTAGAAGGTTAAGTTCTCGATGCAGGGGAAATCATCGAACCACATGGGCCCGCATACCACGCCGTCATGAAGCCAATCAAAAGGCATGGTAACCTTCCTCATTCGAGTTGTAAATTTAATTATGGCAGGTGCCATAAATAGAGGTATTTGCCTTCTAAGGCTATAAAACTCAAGCCTCAGTGATAAAGAAGGATGTTCGCCAATTGGTTCATGCAAGATTAAGAGCCCCGTCATTGATAGCCTACATTTCCTCTGCCCTTTGCATCGAAATCCTTCGCATTGAAGTCTTCTGCGTCGTAAACTCTGCTATCGTAAACATCCAATGGGGAAGAAAAATTCTAAAGAGAATGGGAAGGAGCCTGAGGTAGCAGCCCCAAAGAAAATGAAAAGGGGCAAAGAAGAGCAAAAGCATAGACCTAAGAAGGTCAACCTCAACCCCCGCCCAGAAAAGCAACCGGTGGAGGAAGGAGAGGATTCTGAAGAGGAGCAACTTGAAGAGCCACCAATTGATGGGTGGGAGAAAATTCGGGACACTGAACTCTCAAAGAGTATGGCCGAGCTCCGATACACTATTGAGTTTATGACAAGCAAACTCACCCCGAAGAACAAGAGAGCTACCGCATATTATTCTCAGATTTACTGGTATCTGACCCCGCCCGCTCACCATTGTCCCAAATTAATCTGTGCCATCGCGTAGAACTACCAGCCCTCCTCCAGGCAAGTGTTGGATGCCACGGGCCATAAATTGTTTTCAATTTTGAAAGAAGATGTGCAAGCAGCCTTCGTGCCACAGTAGGGGCCGCCTAAGGGTTATTCGGTTCGCAATGTCATCCTGAGCGAACAAATGGAGAGGTTCACCTCCTCTACCTATATTTTGAAATTTCTAAGAGAGAACCTCAAGAATGGGCTCCCTTCAGGCAAGCTGCCCCAAATGCCCCTCCCCCTGAATGATTTCAAGAGCATGGACATCTTCTCCATCATTGCATGGGTAGCGGGTCTGTCAACCGATGCTTCGGTGCACCCTTGGCAGGTGTCTTTGGCCGAATGTATTTCAAGAGGGGAATTTTATGCCCCTGATGCTTCAAGGCCAAACACCAACCCAGTCTTCTTCGACTGGGTAGAATGGGTGGCCCGAACCTTGCACACGCGACTTACCAGCATGAAGAATTCTGGGACGGGCCAGTACTTCGCACCTTGCTCTTTCTTGGTTTGGTTGTTTTTCTACCATGTACATAAGAATTTTCCCCACATCGCTATTTCTTCAAGCGGCAAGGATGGAGCTCCTTTGTCGATGTACCAGTGGACTCCCCTCCTGGCGAGGACAGAGTCATATTATTCTTTTAATCAACAATTCTTGGGACCTGCCATTCATTTTTTGAAGGGTTCTTGCCCTCGGGTGCCCCTCAGTTTAAGAGACAAAGTGGTGAAGGAGAAGAAGGGAGACGTATTTCAACTAACGCAAGGGCTTGTGGTTCGCCTATTTGGCTTCACGGGAAAGCCCTTCCTACTGCCTGTCTACCCCTTCGAGTACCAGTTCGCATTAGAGGTCGCTCGACAGAGCGACGCCACAAATGCCGTCTACGACCACGGTCAAAAATGGGCACACACTTGCGACTTCCCCTTCAAAATGGGGGTAATTGAAGTGTTTGCCCTGAAGCAACATGTATTCCTAGAGGAGAAGCTTGCCAGCTTTGGTCTGCTCTAGATTCCTCAAAGGTGGCTCTACGATCCCTTGGGAGTGATGAGGGACCACCTCAGATTCAAGAATTTTCATGTCTACCCCCACCCAAAAATCGTGGAGCAAAGAAATAATCCCAATGGGAAGGATCTGGAGTGGCATTTAGAAAGGATGAAGACCTTGCCTCCCTGGCATGAGTTCTACCCTATGGAAGTTGAGTTTGATCCTGTTCAACATCCTTTCCCAACCCCAGACTCCACTTTTTGGAGGAAGATGAAAGACGATCTGAGGGAGGAATTGAAAGATTGGGGCGTAGAACAATTAAAAGAATGGTGGAAAATGAGAGTTCATCGACAAAAGATGAAATCATATGGACTCTTGGAGATGGATAAGGACTTCGCGGTTGTTTACGAAGCCAATGCTGGGACTTGGAAGCCCACCTCCTTCATCGACTTCATTCCCCCAAGTGCCCCAGGTTCGGGCGAAAGCCCAAGGAGAGATGATGATGCTTCGAAAGCAGAAGAAGAGGAGGAGGCAGAAGCTGCACCAGAAGAACTGCCTCAGGAACCTATGGAAAGCCACGACACAAGTGCTACAGGGTCGGTGCAACCATCAGAGAAGAAGAAAAGAAAGAGGTAGGAGCAAGCTCAAGTGCCTCCAACCCACCCGAAGCGACCACGCACAAAGCTTCCAGGTGCTTCTGTCGGACAACCTACGACCGGCCCAACTGAAGCAAATATCGAAGGGATGGCGTCACCAAGAGCCGAAGCAACCCCAGACGTGGATGTCATCGATGTGGAGGAACTCCTCCAACAAGAAGGGGTCCTCGAAGAAGAAGTCATAGAGGTCAAAAGTGCCGAAGTTCGAAAGGAACAGGAGCCGATCACACAGGAAGTCACTACTGCTGCTCTGCTAGGAGGGCACGCAGGTACGTACTCTCCACCCTTTGCCCTGGTTTCTCAAGGCATGTCCACCATGGTCCTGGTCATGAGTCCCCAGTAGTCTCTCTCTCCCCCACAAAGTCAATCACCCTCTCGTGTGTTGCCCCTCACCACCTCGAGTCTGCCCCATGATCCCGTTAGCCCCACAAGTGTATCTACCCCGATCGAGTCATCAGGCCGGGACAAGTCCACCGATACTACTATGCTCGCCCATGCCACCATTCCCTCGGTTCTCAGTCAGGGTGAAGGTAGTACTCCAATGCCGAGCCCCATTCCCCACTCACCTGTTACACACGGCATTGTTTCACTCATCGAAACCCCTACCACACCTGTCATCGAACCTACTGGTGAGGCATCCCCCGTTCATTCCTTGTATTTGTTCACCCCTTTGGCTGGAGATCCAGCCTCATTTGAAACTGAGTTATCCATGATTAAGGAATGCCCTCTAGCTGAGAAGCTACTCCAAGCCCGGTAGAACACAGAAAATATGCTAAAGGAGGCGAGGAAAAAGAGAGGGCGCTCTCTGGCCAAAGTGGAAAAATGCGCCATTTTTGACTTGAAAGGCGGAAAGCTGCATAAGGTGAAAAAGGTCCCCAAGGTCCAGAAACCTCTGGACGAGATGACTCCAATAGATTACGATTATCAAGAGAAGACTAAGGACCTAGAGCACTTAAATGTAGATAATGAATCTGCATCCATGCATGTAAGGATTGAAACTTTCCATGCGCATGCAAACATCGCCAATCAATGCATATTTGAAGCAGAGAGCGCCAACATCAAGTTGGAAGAAGAGCTAGCCAGGACTCGCTCCAAGCTAGAGGACTCGGAGAAGCAGTGTGAGCAGATGAAAAAGGAAGTAGTCACCTTGAAACAGCAAGTAAGACAACTACAGAGTGCAACTAAAACCCAGGGCCAAAGAATTTGAAAGCAAGATCTTGCAGATGCAGTAGCAGTTGTACGAAAAAGAAAGTCTGGAGCTGTTTGATAGGGGCCGAATAAAAGAAATTCGCTCACACTTGCTCAAGAACTTCAGATCTCGGGCCTCCAGTGCCCTGTCAATTTTGACCTACATTACCGAAGCCTAGTATGTCGTTGCTCAAGAAGGGCCAATAGTAGATGAGGTCATCCAAAAAATCAGAAGGCGACTCAAACTAGCTTTTGAGGTCCAAAGTGTCAAATATCAGGACCTGCAGGTCACCGCGATGAGCCGAACAGCCAGAGATTGGTCCACAGCTCAAGCCACGGTCCGTGCTTTCTTCTCCAAGGTGAGGAAAGCATAGAAGGCGAAGGACCTCCTGGATGTATTCGAACACGAGCAGCGCACATCACTGGGATATTTCCAAGACCTCTCTTCATTAGGTTTCCCAAGTTTCACGAATGAGGATGGGAACCTTTTGACTAAGGAAGAGCTCAAGCCGGCTTGGCTACATTTTGAAGGCGATGTCTCAGAGATAGATGGCTGGGAAGAGCCAATTATAGAAGGGCAAGTCACAGATTTCATTCTGAGACATTGCAAGATCACGGCCTGCCTCAATGATCTAAGCACAAGAGCCAAGCATGCCGACATAGGGCAAATAGATCGGTTCCATGTTCTGGTAAAAGCGCTACAAGATCGAGAGCCTTTCTCGAAAGGGCCCTAGGCTCATGTTCGCCGAACCATGGAACGCATCCGTGATCGCCTTCTCCCACCATCGCAACAGGAAGCCTCGCCAGAGGAAGAAGAAGAAGAAGGAGAGGCAGAAGAAGAAGAAGAAGTCGTGGAAGCACCCCCAGAAGGAGAAAAGGGAGAAGGGTCTGGAGGTAACTCTGGCCCAACGGATCAAGGCTGAGGGTTCTTGCACCGAGGTGAGCTCGTTGCCCCACGAGCCGCCAAGAATGTTGACAATTTTGTCACATTGCCTAGAGGGGTAGAAAAATCAAATTTTTTGAAAAAGTGTTTCTTTTTGTAAAGTGTTTATTTTATTGTTTTTGAAAATATTTGTAAGTTGCAGCAATTTTGGCTTTCATCGCCATCCCCTTTGTATATAGAATGGAGATGCAAAAGCTTCGCTAGCTAAGAAAAGAGCTTTGCAGAAAAAGGAAGATAGCTTCGCCGAAAGAAAGAAGTGGAGAAAGAAAAGAGCTTTGCACCCGAAGCATTTCAAACAGATGCTTCGGGCGAGAATCTTGCGAAGCGGCATTCGAAGAATTTCAAACGTTGAGAAGCAGCTTCGTCGAAGAAGGAAGACAAAGAAGTCTAGATCGTGGTCCGAATTTGCTAAGGAGAGAAAAGAGCTTCGCACCCGAAGCATTTCAAGAAGTTGCTTCGGGCAAAAAACTCGTGAAGCAGAATTTGAAGGAGTGCAAACATTGAAAACTACTTTGCCAAGAAATCATCGAAGCACCCACTTCGGGCCTCCCCACCGGTGAACCATTTTTACTTCGCCGAAAGTTGTTGTGAAGCATTTGCTTCGGATAGCTTTCGTGCGAAGCGCTTTCACCCGAAGTGGTAGTGGCCCGTGAAGAGCAGAACATTTTGCAAGCCAAGGATGCACTTCGGTCAAAAAACCCCCGAACCGCAGTTTTGAGGGAGGATCACGGTGAAGCATTTTGAAGACTCACCAGCGAAGCATCCACTTCGGGCGGAGAACCTCAACGAAGCAGTTTTGACACACCTTTCCAGCGAAGCAGCAAAAGAGTGAGCCATCTTGAGGAGGAATACTCACTTCGGCATTTCATCTCCCCGAAGCTGTCTCGTGAAGCTCATTCGTGCGAAGTGCATAACCAAGAAGGAGGATCTGCTTCGGCTCGCATCCATTGCGAAGCGGAGTTGCAAACGAAAAATCAGCGAAGCACTTCGAGGGCATGCACTCCAAGCTGGGCATTTTCTCGAGGCAATCAAGTGCCTCATAAATGAATTTTTACGTGCCCGGTGAACTCGCTGCTCATTTTTGGAAATTGGAAGGGAAGTCTCAGTCCCTGAAGGAGAACCCGATGGGCATGGCGGCCACTCGAGCTCCGCACCCGGAGACCAAGGACGTTCAGATGGCTCATTAATGCATGTTTCCCGACTGACCCGGTCGTAGTTGCCAGATATAGAAAAGGATTTGAGAGCTCAGTCACGAGAGCTGCGGGAGCCGACTTCTCAGGTTTTCGAGGATGTACTCCTCCATTTTGTGCATTGATGGCTCAGAGGGTCGGGTCCTCTATAAAAACCCAGGCATTGTAATGTAAAAAGGGGGAAATTTCTGCTAGAAAACTGTTGTAACTTGAATCCCTGCGATTAATATAAAGAGCTTTGGGGCTTTATTTCTCTCTTGTATGCTGCCTTCTGTGATTATTTCTGTTATCTTTTCTTCATTTGCATACTGTAATTCTGCATTCTGGATTTAGGTGTGCGATTGGGGGTAGAACCCTGAAATTTTCTCGAAGGATACATAGGGGAGGAAAATGCTATAATAGTTCTCTTTTATGTTGCCTGTGGATAGTGTTTCTGTTATATTCACTCATTCCCTAGCCATCGTAATTCTGAATTCTGGATTTCGATGAAAGGAGAAGAGTTGAAGAACACAAGCTTATACTGAGAGGGGGGGGTGAACAGTATAAGACCACTTTTTACTTTTGCTTCAATTTAACTTTGAAAATAATATTATGCAGTGTAGAGATAGCAAAAATAAAAGCAGCAATTAAAGCAATGCACAACACACCATCCACAAAGAGACACAGCAATTTATGTGGTTCACCCAATGTGGGCTACTCCACGGATAAAATTTCTTACTAAATTTTATCACCTCAAATTCTAGGAAACCTTTCCCGATTACAAAGTTTATGGGCACCAACCCAAAGGAGACAACTTCCCCTAGCTCTGCTCTTTAAAGGTGAACCTCTAGAAGACCTCTGCCTCTGCTGCCCTTAGCAAGTGGAACTCTATCCACAGAAGACACTCGTCTTCCCCGCTCCGGTCGGAGACCTCTGTCCTCAACTCTTTCACCTTTTAAGCTGGTCTTCTTATCTGCACCAAACACAGTCCTTCGGTCTGGCACAATTATGTCCTCTTCCTCTTTTCTTTTCTGTTATAGTTGCATTTGGTTGAAACCAACTTTTCACTGTCTGCGCAAACACAGCAGCACTCGATCTACTTATGCTCTTCTATGAAAACATAGCAGCACAGTCTTCGCACATCCAGCACAAACACAGCAGCACAGTCTTTGCACTCTTTGCTCAAACACGACAGCACTATCTTCGCAACCCTGATGCAAACACAGTAGCATAGTCATCGCACACTCTGCGTAAACATAGCAGTCGATCAGACTTACACTTATGCACCTCTACGATCGAACTTCTCCCCGCACTCTATCTGCATAATTCGCACTTCGAATGCACACTTGATCGATTACCAAACTCTTCAAGCATCCCTCCTTTTATACTCACAATCTCAAGATTGAAATCTTGGTATTAGTTGGTTGTTTACCCTTCAACCACGTCGGCTACAAAACCCTACGCTGCGTCGGCCCAGATTTAACTCTGTTGGCTTCACTGCCTCCCTGTAGCTTATGGCGTGAAACTTCAACATGTCACGATATCATGACACCTTTGCCTGCCATACAAATTCTATTTCTTGCTATCACGAAATCGTGACACTACTGCCTATCGTGCACCTTCTTTGGCCTGTTGTCGTGAAAACGTGACACTATAGCCTTTGTCAACCTCCTTTCTGTTTATGTCATGAAATCGTGACACTTCCTGTCTTTGTTGACGTCATCTGCAACTTTGTCGCAAAATCGTGACCCTTTTGCCTTCATGGCCTTTTTCTCTGCTTGCACTAGCAAAAACGAAACATGTCACGAAATCGTGATGCTTTCGCTGCCTTAAGCTCTTTTCTGCCATATGCCCGTGAAACTGGAACATGTCACGAAATCACGATGCTTTTGTCTACAAAGCCTTCCTCTCTACTTCTGTCGTGAAATCGTGACACTTTTCCTATAGAAGACTTGCTTCCAATTTCTGTCACGAAATCGTGACACTTTCTCCAACTGAACGCTCCCAACTCAACCTGTCATGAAATCGTGACACTTTTTGCATCCATACAACTTCTTTGTAGCCTATCGTGAAATCGTGACACTTTCAGCTTTCGAAAGCTTTCCCTACAACCTGTCACGAAATTGCGACGCTTCTGGCTTTCGAACGCTTTCTCCACTGCCTATCGCGAAATCGTGACACTTCTAGCTTTCGTACGCTTTCTCCACTGCCTGTCGTAAAATCGTGACGCTTCTCCTTTTAGGATCTTCTCTTTGCTGCATGTCACAAAATCACAATAGTCTTCAACTTGACCTCTACAGCATGTCACAAAAATGTGACAGCCCTTACTTGGTACTTTGCATCATGTCACGAAATCATGACAGTTCCTGAATAACTTTCTCTCTCATCGATCTTGTCGTGAAATCGTGACAGCTCACACTGCGGACTTTCTCTTCTGCAAAATGTCACAAAATCATGACACTTTCTTGTCCATACAACCTCCTTTGCAGAATGTCGTGAAATCGTGACACTTTTCTTTCTCTGCCTTCCTGCACTGTCCGAGTCATGAAAATGCGACATGTCGTGAAATCACGATAGTTTTGCCTGCTTCGTCTCTGCCTTCCAGCATGTCATGAAATCGTGACACTTTTGCCCAAACTTTCTCTCTCCTCAAACATGTCACGAAATCGCGACAGTTTTGCCAGCACTTTCTCTCTCCTGAAACATGTCGTGAAATCACGATAGTTTTTCCAGCCGCCTGCATACTTTTTCTTACTTGTCTTTTTCTTGATCTTTTGCAACTGGGCTACTTTGATCTACTTGGAAACTCACTATCCAAAATGAAACCTTCATCAAAACACATTCTTTGACATCAAACCAAATTGCTTCAAGAACTCCTTGACATCAATGACAACAACTACACTTGAGCAAAGGCAATGTACTCAAGGTACCCAAAATTGCCAACAATCTCCCCCTTTGTCATTGATGGCAAACCTTAACTAAAAACAAAATTCAAGAGCCAAAACTGAAAACAAAAGATCCAACAACTAAGAATCTGCCTTTGAAGTTTTTGCTCCCCCTGACTTGAAGCTTTCTTCTTCACTAGAAGCTCTCCCCCTTACTCATATCTCTCCCCCTTACTCAAATCTCTCCCCCTTTGTCATCAATGGCAAAGGGTCACCTTTGGGGCTTGGGACTAAGAATGAGCCTCTTAGCTTAGTCCCTCCCCCACCTCCTGATGAGGTGATTTAAAACAGGGTTGGGAGTGAAACTCCCATTAGACACTCATCATCATCAGTGTCTACAATTTCCTTGTCGGGCCTTCTCTTGAATTCTTTTTCCACATTCCTATTCTTGTTACTATTTTGATCCTCGGACCTGTTCATACTGTTGTTCCTGTTTCTTTCATCATTCCTATTTTTATCCATACCTTGATCCTTGAACCTGTTCATATCACTTTTCTTGTTTCTGTTATCATTCCTGTTCTTATCCATGCCTTGATCCTTGGATTTGTTCATACTACTGTTTCTGTTCCTGTACCATGGAAGATCAGCTCTGCACTATCTGGCTGTGTGACCTGCATTGTTGCACTTATAGCAAGTAACAATATTATTTCTTTCGGGCATAGTTGTTCTTTGAATCTGCTTGTTCTGACTAACCCAGTTCCTGTTATTTGCCTTGAAGAAAATTGCCTTGTGCCCGAACTGATTACAAGAGTAGCAATACCCTTGAAATAAATTACAGCCCCTGAAATTGTCATTTATCTTCCTTACTTGAGTCATGCACTACGAAGCCATGTGGCCAAACCCGTGACACGCAAAACATCTGTCGTGAAATATTCTTTTGTTTGATCTCTTGGGTCCCAAAAACTTCTTTTTCGTATTCAGAATTCTGTTTTCTATTTCTGTGCATTTATCACTCACGGACTCTTTCTCAGAAATACTCTCTTCATCAGAACTCTCTTCTTTCTGAAATCTCTTACTTGATTCCCCAACCTGTTTTTTGTGTGGTTTAACAAAACCAAGACCTGTTTTATCTGATGGATTTCTTTGACTTTGGATGAGAGATTTAACCCTTTTGGAGCTATCTTGAAACCTATACAACTTATCCTTGTATTCTTTATTTTCCTCTTTCATGGCAGCCATTTTCTATTCTAATTCACTATACTCAAGCATCTTAGATTCTAACTCATTCTTGAGTTCTTGTGTCTTAGCCATAGAGATGTCAAGACTTTCTATGAGTTCATCTCTCTCTATACAACATTCATCTAACTTATCCTTGAGTCTAGCATTCTTCTTCCTTTCCTTTTTCAAAACACTAAGAGCATTAGCAAGTTCACATTCAAGATCCTCTATTTGATTGCGTTTTGAAATATCATGGCCTTTTTCAGATTTCTTATCACTAGAGGTGCTACCCTTTTCAAAAACCATACATGCATCTTCCTTATCATTTTTTGAGGCATCCTCATACATACTAGCAACCAATTCATTATTTGTGCAATTATCCTCAAGGTGCCCAAAATTTCCACATCTAAAACATTTCATGACAATGAATTTATGTTTCGGTTCTTCCTCTTTTTTTGAAATGAACAGCATCTCATTTTCATCATCACTAGAAGAACTTTCACTATCACTGCTAGAACACTTACTTGCTTTGTCTAGGTAGAAGCTCTTCTTATTCTTGTGTGAATGCCTCTTTCCTTGATTGTTGTGCTCATCTTTGTTCTTTCTGTAATACTCGTGCTTTTCGAATCCTTGCTCTTAACATCCCGTATATCTTCATCACTTTCATTTTTGGAAACAATGACGATCAGTAGCATAATGACCAAATTTCCCACAGCTTGAAACATCTTATATTTTTCTTGCTTTTGTGCTTTCTCGGAAAACTTTCCTTTCTTGCTGTAATATGCCTCTTCCTCACTAGAAGACTCATCACTTTCTTGAATCTGTTTGCCCTTTGATTTCTTGGTAGCTTTGAAAGCTGCCTCTTTCTTTACATCAACTTTCACTTGAGTTCTTAGCTCAAATGCTGCAAGAATACTATGGAGCTCATCCTTTTTCAACTTATCTAAATCTTTAGCTTCCTCAATAGCAAAAATATTTTCACTAAATCTCTTAGGAAGAGATCTTAAAATCTTATCACACACATCATTTTCAGCAAGTTCAAGACCTAAGTCTTTCATAGAATTAACAACTTCATCCATACGGAGCATGTAGTCACTAATATTTTCATCATCATTCATCTTGAGTTGTTCAAACATACCTTTAAAATGTCTCAACTTGGCCTTTCAGACATTTGCATCACCTGTTGGAACAACCTGCAACTGTTTCCACATTTCACTAGCTATCTTGCAGTGAATAACTTTGGTGAGATCTGCCTTCTGTAGACCCTTCAGGATTGCATTCATGGCTTTTGAGTTGCTATGATGTAGAAGCCTGTCTTCTTTAGTGTAAGGACCATTTTTAGGAATAGTGTACCCATCTTCAATCACTTCCCATACCTCATTGCCAAGTGCCATTAGATAGACTTTCATTCTTGCACTCCATAGTCCAAAATCTGATCCATCAAGAATAGGTGCTGCATTGCCACTTGAGTAGTCCATTGTGTTCTTTGCAAGCTTTTCCTTCAAGCTATTAAACTTTTTGAAGGCACTAACTCTGATACCAATTGAAGAACACAATCTTATACTGAGAGGGGAGGGGTGAACAGTATAAGACCACTTTTTACTTTTGCTTCAAATTAACTTTCAAAATAGTATTATGCAGTGTAGAGATAGAAAAATTAAAAGCAGCAATTAAAGCAATGCACAACACACCATCCACAAAGAGACACAACAATTTACGTGGTTCACCCAATGCGGGCTACTCCACGAATAAAATTTCTTACTAAATTTTATCACCTCAAATTTTGGGAAACCTTTCCCGATTACAAATTTTATGGGCACCAACCCAAAGGAGACAACTTCCCCTAGCTCTGCTCTTTAAAGGTGAACCTCTAGAAGACCTCTGCCTCTGCTACCCTTAGCAAGTGGAACTCTATCCACAGAAGACACCTGTCTTCCCTACTCTGGTTGGAGACCTCTGTCCTCAACTCTTTCACCTTCTAAGTTGGTCCTCTTATCTGCACCAAACACAGTCCTTCGGTCTGGCACAATTCTATCCTCTTCCTCTTTTCTTTTTTTTTGTTATAGTTGCACTTGGTCGAAACCAAATTTTCACAGTCTACGCAAACATAGAAGCACTCGATCTACTTATGCTCTTCTACGAAAACACAATAGCACAGTCTTCGCACATCCAGCGCAAACACAGCAGCACAGTCTTCACACTCTTTGCTCAAACATGACAGCACTGTCTTCGCAACCCCGATGCAAACACAGTAGCACAGTCGTCACACACTCCGCGCAAACATAGCAGTCGATCAGACTTACACTTATGCACCTCTACGATCAAACTTCTCCCCGCACTCTATCTGCATAATTCGCACTTCAAACGCACACTTGATCGATTACCAAACTCTTCAAGCATCCCTCCTTTTATACTCACAAACTCAAGATTGAAATCTTGGTATTAGTCGGTTGTTTACCCTTCAACCACGTCGGCTGTAAAACCCTACGCTGCATCGGCCTAGATTTAACTCTATCGACTTCACTGCCTCCCTGTAGCTTCTGGCGTGAAACTTCAACATGTCATGATATCACGACACCTTTGCCTGTCGTACAACTTCTATTTCTTGTTGTCACAAAATCGTGACACTATTGCCTGTCGTGCACCTTCTTTGGCCTGTTGTCACGAAATCGTGACACTACAGCATTTGTCGACCTCCTTTCTGCTTATGTAATGAAATCATGACACTTCCTATCTTTTCTAACGTCATCTGCAACTCTATCGTGAAATCGTGACCCTTTTGCCTTCATGGCCTTCTTCTCTGCTTGCACTAGCAAAAACGGAACATGTCACGAAATCGCGACGCTTTCGCTGCCTTAAGCTCTTTTCTGCCATATGCCCGTGAAATTGGAACATGTCATAAAATCATGAGGCTTTTGTCTACAAAGCCTTCCTCTCTACTTCTGTCATGAAATCATGACTCTTTTCCTATAGAAGACTTGCTTCCAGTTTCTGTCACGAAATCGTGACACTTTCTCCAACTAAACACTCCCAACTCAACCTGTCACGAAATCGTGACACTTTCTACATCCGTACAACTTATTTGTAGCCTATCATGAAATCATGACGCTTTCAGCTTTCGAAAGCTTTCCCTGCAACCTGTCATGAAATCGCGATGCTTCTGGCTTTCGAACGCTTTCTCCACTGCCTATCGCAAAATCGCGACACTTCTGGCTTCCGTACGCTTTCTCCACTGCTTGTCACGAAATCGTGATGCTTCTCCTTTCAGGCTATTCTCTTTGTTGCATGTCATGAAATCGTGATAGTATTCAACTCGACCTCTGTAGCATGTCACGAAAATGTGACAGCCCTTACTTGGTACTTTGCATCATGTCACAAAATCATGACAGTTCTTGAATAACTTTCTCTCTCATCGATCTTGTCGTGAAATCATGACAGTTCACACTGCGGACTTTCTCTTCTGCAAAATGTCACGAAATCATGACACTTTCTTGTCCGTATAGCCTCCTTTACAGAATGTCACGAAATCGCGACACTTTTCTTTCTCTGCCTTCCTGCACTGTCCGAGTCGCGAAAATGCGACATGTCGCGAAATCGCGACAGTTTTGCCTGCTTCATCTTTGCCTTCCAGCATGTCGCGAAATCGTGACACTTTTGCCCAAACTTTCTCTCTCCTCAAACATGTCATGAAATCACGACAGTTTTGCCAGCGCTTTCTCTCTCCTAAAACATGTCACGAAATCGCGATAGTTTTTCCAGCCGCCTGCATACTTTTTCTTACTTGTCTTTTTCTTGATCTTTTGCAATTGGGCTACTCTTATCTACTTGGAAACTCACTGTCCAAACTGAAACCTTCATCAAAACACATTATTTGAAATCAAACCAAATTGCTTCAAGAACTCCTTGACATCAATGACAACAACTACACTTGAGCAAAGGCAATGTACTCAAGGTACCCAAAATTGCCAACAAGAGTAATCCTGGAACTCGCCTAGAGGATACATAGGGGGACTTGTATTGCATTCATTTTGTTCTATTCTTGGTATTCTTTGCTACTGTTTCAAGTTGTTAGCTAGTGATCATGCTATTGGTTCTTTCCCACTCTAATCTATTGACATTTCTTCCCTTACCCTATTTATTTCTTTCCTGCACCCTTACTATTTTTATTTCTTTCCTGCACCCTTGCTATTTTATCTCTTTCCTGCACTCTTGTCTTAAAAACCGAATTATTTTAGCAAAGGAGTCAGCCATTCTCCGGATATTGGCACGAGGGGCATCTCTTCCTCTCGGTCTTTCAATGTTGGTCCAGGTCTAGGGCGCGTACATTACCCAAAATCCTTTCTTGGGTAGATTTTATGACCAACACTAACAATATCACCTTATCACTCCAATAAACTCTCAAAATAAATTATTAATGCACTTAATCAATCTACTGCAACTTAATTAAGAATAATCTAAAATTAACCTTCAAGAACTATTCTACAATTTCCTCACAAACAAATGTATAGGAGATAGTCTTCTTTTGCTTTCCAAAGTAGATGATAGGTAGTTAATAGATAGTTGTAATTCTAAAATCTAATCAACTCCTAATGTGCAAAAAGAAAATTTTCTTTTTTTTTCTTTTTAAGAATGTAATTCAATTTTCCCTTCTTGCAACTTTAATCCAAATAGGTTGCTTTAATGAATTTGATAATTAATGAATCTACTTGCACCAATAGTTGCTTACCTTTAATGGCTCTTATAGATGATAGAGTTCTGCAGCTTCTCTAATCCTTTTCTTCTTGCTCTATGACTCTTCAAACAATCTCAAGGCAACGAAGTTTACATGTAGCAGGTCCAAAGGTGCATCCAATATTGCAAACAGTGTAGCAATGGTGATTGTCCTAATTATGGTAATAGTACTTTATGACTTTCTCTACCATCTAGAATCTTATGAGAGTTTTTGTAATGGTGGAATTCCCTATTCCCATCTAGGAAAGATGGTGGCTCTAATACCACTAATAGTTCTAGCAGCATTCCATTACATTACAAAACAGAGACCATAACAATAAAGTATCTCATTACATAAAAATAAGAGTGATACAATACGAGTAGAGATATGAGACCCTTTATATAATAGGAATATATCTTCCTTGGCCAACACTCTACCTAGCTATGAAAGAGACACCTTGCACATATACATTTTTCACATTGACACTTGTGCATTTATTACATTGCATATTTCCTTTGTACCAAACCTTGTACATATTTCCTTTGTACCAAACCATGAACCTCGGGATTATTAGACCTAGAGTTTGTTCTTCCTCTTTCTAATGATCACTTGGCTTACTAGAACTTACGCTTGTATTCCTTATCTTCTTTGTTTCTCTATTATAGGATTCTCATTACTACTTCATAATGACTCATATAATGGACTTTTATTCTCTTCAATCTGCTATAAGACCTCTCTTAGAACCAAATATCTTCTTCTCTATAGTTGCTATATTTTAATCTCTATATGGTTACCCTTATCAAGCCTCTTTATCAAGGTCAGTACCTAAAACTTCTATTGTCAAGATCTATCTCCAAGACCTAAAACTATCGTTATGTCAAGTTCTATCTTCAAAACTTGAATTGTTGAGGATACTTAGGCTTATCCACTTAAGCCTAAGTTAATATTTCATTATTTATTATTATTTCTTATTTATGCACTTTGTATGCACGTGAGGCATAGTATGCCCACATAAGACATAAGTTGTTATGTTGTTAGATGTTTAGTTAGTTGTTAGTTGACACTCATGTTGTCATTTGTCCTCTAGAAGTTAGTTGACATCCATAGTTAACATATTTATTATCTATTAGTTAAGTGGTTGGCCATGTTTGGAAAATTATTGCAACCACTTAACCACATGAGATTCTTGTATTTCTTCTATATATTGCATTGCATCAATAAAGAAATTAGCTTCATGTGGAGATCCTACATCATTGGTAATCAGAGCCATAGGATTTGTTTTTGTAGGAAGGAAGGCAAACTGCCACTTCTTTGTGAGGTGCCTAGTGATATTGCTAGTGCATCAGATCCTAGGAAGGTGTTAGTGGAAATTGGCTTGAGGCCACCCACAACATCAGGTGAAGCTGAGGTAGTAGAGGGTAAAATTTACCCTTGCACCAATTACCCCTGATAGTAGGTTAGAGGGTAAATCATATTACCCTTGGAGGCAATAAACTGGTAATTATCCAGTTTGGATATTACAGTCGTTTGCTTTGAAGATCTCAAGGAATATATTTGAGGGGGAATTCCATAATTTTGAGGTCAATATTTTGTCCAAAAGGAGATATTGGCAATATGCTTCAAAAAGTTGTAGAAGAAGTGCACAACTTGTTTTGAAAGTTGAAGGAAAAATGTTTCTTTGAAAAAAAAGTGGAGAGATTATTTATTGTTTTTATTATTCTATTTTCTTAATTCAGTCGATCATTTTTGCCGACCGGCCATCCACCAATCGACAGGATTCGGGCAACCCCTACCCCATGTTGTCATTTATCCTTTAGAAGTTAGTTGAAATCCATAGTTAGCAGATTTTTTATATGTTAGTTAAGTGGTTGGCTATGTTTGGTAAATTGTTACAACCACTTAACCACGTGAGATTCTTGTATTTCTTCTATATATTGTATTACATAAATATAGAAATCAGCTTCACATTGAGTTCCTACATCATGAATTTATCCTTATGTTAAGGTCTTTGTAACCTAAATCTCTAATGTCAAGGTTTCTATAACCTAATTATCCAATGTCAAGGTCAATTTCGCTATGACCTAAAACTTTAATATCTTGCAACTCTGTTGCTAGATGAAATCTTACTTTACAATTTATATAGATCTCAAGACTTGATATATCCTTCTTTTATTCTACTATCTCTTACACTTAGAAGCTTGAATTCTCCTCTATCTATTGTAGGAATATTCTCACACTTTTGATGATCTACTGTAAGTCCTAATAACTCAGTAATATTCTCCTCATTACTAGATAAATTACAATTATGTCTAGGAGACTCTTGATGTCCTTGAATCCTTCTCAATGTCAATATGGCTTGAATGCTCCTAAATTCTTATCAATTTTCTATGTCAAGGAATATATGTGCCCCTGATTCTTCTTATATTTGAAATCAATATCAAGGGTTGGCAATGTTTACAAATGATCAACTATCTTAAAGTTGATAGACCTTCTAATATAGTTGAGTATTGTTCTTCATTGGTTATTCTGCAACCATGGAAGTACTATAACCAATCTACTCACTATGACCTTATAATAGAGTCTGGGTCCCACTCCTTTAAAGTAACTAGACTCTAAATCAATCTTATCAAACTAGACAGAATAGATTTTTGTAAGTAGCTAAACTAATTCTAATAACTTGATGAGGTTATATTTCTAATAGTACCTATGGTATCTCTAATACCATTGATGAATTTTTAATCCTTAATACTACTTGAAATATCATAGGATAAATATCACAAGATCGAATATAATATAGCCACAATACTATAAGGTCAAGATAATGATATGAGTAGAATAGAATGAGTAAATTAATATGTATATCAAGGCTAATAATATATCAAATAACATTCAATAATAAGCAGCAATATGAATGTAAATAGCCTGAATCATACATGTACTAAGCATGTAGAACAACTTACAATATTAATTGCTCAAAATGTATGCAATATTTATTACTCCTCTTTCTCTTACATATATGATAAGAACTTGCTCTTCTTTGTAATGTGATATCTCTTTGTTTCATATGAAGTATCCTTATGGAGTATATATCCATAGTAGAATGACTCTTAGGATACTTGACTATTCCTTTCCATATGCCAAGTCTCATGACTCTTGGCTTGACTACTTGACACTTGCATACTTTATGAACACATGACTCTCTATTGTATGCACACCTAGATGTGACTCTTGACCTTCACTTTGCACACTCTAACCTAAGACACTTGTGCATTTTCTACATTTTACAACTTTACATGACACTTGTGCATATCTTGCACATTCACACTTACATAAAGGGAAATATTACTCACACTCTAAACTATGACTCAAACTTAATATATTATTTACAATTTGTACCATGAAGGTACCATGGGGGTATATTAGCATGTACCAAATAATTAAATATACTCCAACAACACCCTTAAGCATTCATGCATTTTTATTTTTGCACTTTACTTTTCAATATTTTTTTTGCAATTTAATTTCAATGCAAGTTAATGTAAGTTAGCATTGGATTATTAGACAAGGAAAATGGGGAACTCACCTAATACAAAGGTTGGGATAAGGAATTAAAAATCCCTTTCAACTTTGTTGAAACTAGAATTGAGGCACAAATATTAATTAAAAGTTAGGACAATTGTTAGAAATGTTGAGTTGTCATTGATGTCAAAGGTTGTTTTGGTGAATAGCAAACAATGGGAAAATTATCCAAGGCAAATATATTTCAAGTGAAGCAAGGCAAATATATTTCAAAGGCAAATATATTTCAAATAAAGTATTATAATATTTAAATATTAAATTTAAATATTATAAAGTGAAGGATATTATAAAGTGAAGGTTTTATAATATTTAAATATCAAATTTAAATATTATAAAGGTGAGTTTCAGTTTTTGAATAGGTCGACCTCTTGGGTGCCATATGAAGGAGTGTATAATTATTTTAATATGGTTGTATGATGTATTAATCATTAAATATCCGTAAGAGAGCATATTAGGGTCGTCGAAGCCGCCAAGGCCATGCGGAATGATTTTGGAGCGAAGGTTCTCAATAAATATATGATATCATGCTTATGAGATGCAAAGGAAGAGAAGCACTATAGAAGGTGATTTGAATGTGGTATGGTGTTGTGAGGCACAAGTGATTGGTTGTATCTTTGAAAGCTTAGAAAATCAAAATAGAATCAAAGGAGTAGTGTATTATTTATAAAGAGCATCTAGGTCTACGTAGTTGAGGAACCGGAGCACCCGAGACAAAGAAGAAGTTTGTCAATATCAGTGGTTTCCTTTTAAAAGGAATCAACACATTGTGTGTTCAATACATAGATACATGTGGAGGAATCGCCATCTCTAACGAAGCTATTGTAATATTGATAAGAGCTTCTCATAAGAAGGCATAGAAGTTGTTTGATATACAAGCTCATAAAACATAGCACCCAGGTACAAAATATGTTTCACTTGAATATTTTTGACATATATCATAACAATGCATAGATAGGAGTAAAATTCCTTGGACATCTAAGGAAACATATATTATTAGAAGGTAGTTGAGGATGTAGCAAGTGTGCAAACTCAGATTCAGTGGTAAAGAATTGAATCTAGTTCCACCTGCACACAGAAGGAAACATATGAATGCCTGAAGTGAAGCATAAAAACAAGACAAATCAATTGACATTGATGTTCAACTGGTAAAATATGATTAAAGAAAAACTTGTCTAAGTTTAGATGAATCTAAAGGATGCACGATGTATTTAAGAGGATAGTGCACGCTTTAGTCTTGGAAACCACACTATAAATCACCATTTTGAGAAGACAACAAATAAAGCATCATGTTATCTAGTGCACTAGCAATTGGATGTTCAAGAGATCAAGGAGAATAATTTTTTAAAGCACCAGCTAATCATGGAGAAGACCATGGTAAAATAATTCATTACGTTGATTTGCATGCATTGAAATATAGGTATTGCTATCTATTACTATGCATTGTAATACTCATTGACAAGGTTTTTTGGTTCTCTAACATGAAGAACAACGTCTAAAGAGAGAAGGAAAGCATTGAAATATTTACACCTTGGGCCGATACAAGAAGCAACATGGTGATAAGATAAAATATAAATATTACAGTGGTGTGCATCAATGCAAGAATCAAAGAAATTGTTGGAGCTGAATTTCACTTGACATACAAACAAAATTTAAGAAGTCTACACAAAACGTTGACTTGGGATGAGAGATAGTTGATCATTGAGGAAAAAGGAAATGTGCCCAATATAGTTACAAATCAACATTTACAAGGTCAATTATCAAGTACTAGACTAGAACTACCTTTAAAATGAAATAAATGTGAGACATGTGGAAGTGACAGAATTAATGAATGTAAAGAATAGCTTAGGCATTTGAAGCTTCCTACACAAGTACATCATCTACATGTTTAAGAGGTTAAATGAATCCTAGATAGAATATATTTTGATTTGAAGAAAGTAAACTCAAGAAAAGAAAATAATTTAAAGTATATTAAGAGCATATTTGAGAAGTGTATTAAGAGCAAATTTGAGTAGTGTATTGAGAGCATATTTGGGCAGTGTATTAAGAGAGAATTTGACCTATGTTTGTAATCAATTTTTGAGAGCATATTTGAGCCAAATTTTGGTGTCTTCAAGAGTTGTGGTTTGGTGTCCACGAACTTGCAGAAGGGTATTGGTGTCTCCTATGGATTGGTGTCCATGAACTTGTAGAAGGGGATTGGTGTCTTTTGTGGGTTTATGACCAAGAACTTGCAGAAGGGGATTAGTTTCTCCTATGGGTTGGTGTCCATAAAATTGTATAGGGGATTGGTGTCTCCTATGGATTAGTGTCCATGAACTTGTATAGGGGATTGGTGTCTCCTGTGGATTTGTGTCCACAAACTTGTATAGGATATTGGTGTCTCTTGTGGATTGGTGTTCATGAACTTGTATAGGGGATTGGTGTCTCCTGTGGATTGGTGTCCATAAACTTGTATAGGGGATTGGTGTCCACGAACTTGTATAGGGGATTGGTGTCCATGAACTTGTATAGGGTATTGGTGTCTCCTGTGGGTTGGTGCCCATGAAATTTATTGAAGAAAAATATAAGCAATATTTTGTCATGGTTTTCTCTCGAGAGGGTGTTTCCACGTAAAATCATTGTCTCGTATGTGTATGGAAATTGTGCATTTATTTATTATTGCATTATTATTATTGTTTTTATCATTTGGAAGAAAATTTTTTATCTTATACTGTTCACCCCATCTCAGTATAAGCTTGTGTTCTTCAACAATTCCCTAGTTTAATATATTTTTGGCATGCCCACTAGGATAAACCCTCATTATCCTCAAAATTATACTTAATTCATCAATTATTGTATCATATTTGCATTCATCATGGATGAAGTGATTGGCTTAAAATCTGAGAAAATTTTACTAAGTCTAGATTTAGGAAGCAATTCACTTTAAAATTGGAGTGATTCACTCCATTTTGTAAGTGATTTACTCTAAAATAAATTGTACTTTTATAGGCTAAATCCAAAATGATTTGTTAAGGCCAAGGACTTGATTTATTAATTCTAGTATCAAATTGATTTTAAAATTTATTATTTTTATTAGTTTTAGTCAATTTTTGTAGGTACTTTGCAAATGGTGACTTTAACACAAACTCCAAAATTTTGAAATTTTTGTAAATATGACAATTCCAATAATATCTAAGCATCATCAAAACTCAAATATGATCTTATATGTGTATTTGTATAGACAAAATGCACTTAAGACATATTCTAAGATATTTTATCAAAGATAGAATCAATAAGTGATTCACACAACTCAACAAGCAATTCACTCCAAAAATAGTACAATATCTCCAAGCTATATCAAATGAGCAAATAACTCTAAATCTAAGAAGTAATTCACTAGGAAAGATAATATTATTTATCCCTCCCATATATGAAGGTGTTTGACTATATTTTGATATAATTATCTCTAAGCATTTTTCTTGGATCCCCTGTTAAAAAAATTGCTAAGTTCTAAATTTATAAGGAAATCACACAAAATTGCAAAAAAATCACTCCATTTTATGAGTGAAGCACTCCACAAGAAAAATCCTTCCATATTATTTTCTACTAGTGAATTAATCCAAATTACAATCGAATCATTTTGATTTGTGAGTGAATCACTCTACAAGCAAAGTTTTAAAATTTTATAAATTTTGATCCCATAACTCTATGTGTGTAGTTTTATACATGTAAGCTTATGAATATGTGATCAAAGACACCAAAAATGGGGAAATAAAATTTGTCGATAAACATTATTATGTATCATTAAAGAAACACAAAGAGAAAAATAAAAGAACAAACCATGGCATGAGTGCATCTAGAAGATGAGTTTGAAAAGATTCTAATGTTTAATATTATTTCATCAAAAGGTAAAAGCCCTATGTCCAAACCTAATAGTCAAAGATTTATTCCCCCACAACATGGTTACCTGGGCTAACAAATGATTTATTCATCCATATTAACAAATCAAATGGTCTAATGTAGGTCCAACTTTAACACATACCAACCCCTCTTTGGGTTACTTGTTGATGTGAATAATCTCATAAAAAACCACTCTTTGTAATCCAATACTATACTAATAACCGATATTTGACCTCTAATGTATAAAACATCCCTCCTATAAGTGCTTCTTCAACGGAAAGTATATTTGGATCCAATTTGTCAAATATGCCTAACATTCCACTAGGCTAGTCTATGACTCCCAATGTAAAGTCATCAAAATTAAAACTAAATTAAAACCTTGCTTAAAACACTCAAATACTACTTGGATAAATGGAGTCATAGGTTTTCAATGGAAACACTTGGGGTATAACACTACCCCCAACCCACCAAGTGCAATAGGATGTGCAAGGTCCACCTCCTTAGAATAAAAAAAATTCATAACTCAGTATGCATTCCCCTCCTCCATAATAAAATATATAAATGCCTCCAAATCAATAATAACTTTATCAAATTCCACCACCTCAATATCACCTACATTATTATCCTTCATACTAATATCCTCCATTTATTCTATACCCATATTATGGTTACGTAATGTATTCTTATTTATTGCCATATCAACAACATGGCTAGCCTCCTCGATAAAATAACCTTGGATTTCCTCCTAGGACACAAAACCAAATTTCAAATTGGACCTTCCAAGGACCACTAAAATTAGTAGCCTATTCTCTCATCCTCCCAATAGTTATGAAAGCCTTGACTACCTTGGACAAGAACAACAAGACTTGACTAGATCATCTCAATGAACTATCAATGCTCAAATTGATCAATCACATATAGGATGAGGACATAATGGTACTTGCTAATTTACTCTCTTCATGATAAGGCTACTTTATGGTATAGGTAATACCCAAATAATTTAGTTGCAAGTTGGAAATCAATAGTGTAACAATTTATGCATAGATTTGATAGCATGGGAAATGGTTACTTTTTTTTGTTTCAAATGAACATAATTCAAAGACATCCTCAAGAAAATATACATGATTTTAATACTATATTCCTGATAATCTTGCATCTAATCCTATAAAATATAAGGCCAAATGAATAATAAACAATACCTTATACATCAAAGGTTTACAATTTGATCTTAGATTTAATGGTATGTAATGCTAACCATCATACACTAGCTACAACTTTTGAATATGTGGCTAGGGAAGAACATGCTCTTATTTAAGTACAAAACTACCCCCTATACAACCCAAATTACCTAGAACATGGCTATACCTACTTGCATGCCCATCACTTCATCCATTCCTAAACCCCATCCAAATATAACCACAATTATTTGTGTGCCACCATATATCAATACTCACCCTAGCTAGAGCACATCAACCACTACAACCTTTCAACCATAAATTTCATCCCTCCTTGTTGCATCCAACTCAAACAATGAGTCAAATAAAAATTTTGTGATTGACTAATAATAATATTAGTTAATTATAACAATTTTATAAGGTAACAGTGGAAACTACGAAAGAACTAGCAACCCCAAAATACTTCATATTTCATAAAAATAGGTGCCTCAACAAGGTGTTAATCAAGGAGTAATCCAATCTCACAACTATGGTTAACACCGGTTTTAAAAAAGAGCTAGCATGGTGTCTTCCATGTAATGATAGTCATGATCCCAAAAAATGTATCAAAGACATTAGGCATTAGTAGACTAACAAATATAACTAATAATTCTAGGCTCAATAGGCTACCATCTTGGGTCAACTGGTCCTTGTAGCTAATCAACATATATATAAGCAACCCCAAACTCAACAATTAATACCTTCCCTTCCCAATGCCAACAATGACATGCAAGGCAATTTTAGTATTATAGAAATGGATGAAGATTTTACATTTAAAGACAATACCATATGTGCTAATAATCAATATGTTGAGACCAAGGATAAGAGAAGAATTCCTAAGAGAAACTAAATAAGAAATAGACTAAAATTGAAAAGGGTACAACTAAACTTAGAAGAGGGAGGTCACCTTTACATTTAAAATATAAAGGCCCCATTGAGGCACAACAAGAGAAAAAAAATTATAAGGAAAGGATAGAAAAGGAGGTCATATGCATGCCTTACAAGGAAAGTGAAGAGGCACAAACTAATAAGGATAGACAAATAAATAAGGGAAAAGAACCCAAAAAAAGATAAAGAGAATGGAGGAGGAACAAATAAACCTACTAAAGAGATAAAAAATAAAATAGGTAAACTTATTAAAGAGGTTGAATGGTTACTAAAATACCCTCTCTTACAAGCAAAGGAAGCGTGGAAGCTACAAGGAAATCTAAAAAAATCATAGTGAAAAGTGAGAATGCCTTTGTGAAATTCAAGTTTAACATTACAAAGGAAATGCAATGGACACCTACTAAAGTCAATATACTGGAAGTAATAGTTCTACCAGGGTAGTAGGATCTACTCCAAGAGACTCAAAAAGAGTAGGAAAGGAGTTATGCTATTGGTAATTAACCAAACCCTACTTTAACTAATATACCTAATTGACATAATTTAACAACAAAACATCTAATAGAATTCAAGTCAAAAAGTATGATATACTAAATTCCCCAAATCATAAGATGCTAAAGCCACCCCTATTTTATGTGACCCTCAAAATTAAAAACCACATACTCAAAAGTTACATAGTTGATTTGGAGGAAACAATGACATTTATGTCAAAAGATATTTATGAATAAGTGGGACTACTTTATACCAAAATAGCTAGGCACCCATTCTAAATGGATGGCACCAGGGAATGCAACATGGGTACTTAAATATTTGGTCATGACTATGTTAGAAACTTAATGATATTATCATAGATTATGAAAATCCAGGATCAATGAATCAATCATATATCACCAATACCAAATCACAAATCAATATCACATAAAATATCATTACAAATATTATTACAAAAACTCAAGCAAAGCTTATTTGAGTTGCATTTTATAATGCTTTATCTCCAATATAAAGATACATGATATCTTTCACATTACATGACTCTTGGATTTTTCTCTCCTAAAACTCATGAGAGATCTTGACTATTTATATGCATTTCTTACACAATAAGTCCCACATATTACATAAAGATAAAGTATCTCATGATTACATATAACTCCTACTTCTAAACAAGACACATCACTCAAAGACTCTTCACTTCCTAACTAGACAACTCACACACTTGGTTATATGACACTTCCACACACCTCCTAACATAAAACTTTATAAAATTAAACTCACACCCTAAACTAAATATTTACAATGGGGCGAAATAATGTAATACCTCCACCCCCCATGTATTACATTATTTGGTGTGAAATATATTTTTCTTTTGTTGTACATAGATGTCTTTGAAACATCTTATATTTATTTTATTCAAGTACTTTTGTAAAGATATCTGCTAGTTGATCTTCGGTAGGAACAAATTTTATATGAATATGATGGTCCAAAATATGACCTCTGATGAAATGACATTGAGCTTCAATGTGTTTTTTCCTTTCATGAAACACATGATTTTTGATCAATTGTTGAACTCCTTGATTATCACAGTTTAGTATTGTAGAGTTCTTTTGATTCCCATATCTGATAGAATATATTGTAACCATAGTACCTCATATATAACATCTCTTATTGCTTGATATTATACTTCTATTTATGAGAGAGTCATTTCATATTGTTTCTTACTATACCATGAAATAGGACCTAATCCAAGATGAAACACATAGCTTGATGTTGATTTTATGTCATCTATTGAACCTGCATAGTCTAAATCTGAATATCCTTGTAAGTAGAAATTATCATTTATTATGTTCTCTAAGACCATATACCATGATGATGCTAACATATTATAGTATTTTTTTGTGGCTTTAAAATTATTTTCTTAGGATCTTGCATAAATCTGGAGAGATAATTTACAACAAATATAATATATTTTCTAGTATTTGTTAAATATAGAAGACTTCTAATAATTTTCAAATACATAGTAGCAAAGACTTATGGTGACTCATCATATCTTGATAATTGTAGTCCTTGTTCCATTGGAGTATCTTTAGGTTTATATTTTATCATTTTGTATTTTTCAAGCAATGATTTTGCATACTTTGTTTGAGTTATTGTGATGTTTTATTTTTGATAAATTTCTAGACTAAGACAATAATGTAGAAGCCCCAAATCTATCATTACAAATCTTTTATCAAATCATTTGTTACACTAACTATTAGTGTTTTTTAACTTCCTATGGTTATTATATCATGAACATATACTACAAGAATCATTATTTTTATATAAATATTTGAATCAGATGCACTCCTCTTAAAATTGTGTCATAGTAGATGATCATTAATTTTAATGTACCATGCTCTAGGAGCTTGTTTTAAACCATACAATAATTTTTTAATTTAAAAATATTTTGCTTTTGTCCTTTAACAACAACTCCTTATGATTGTATCATATATGCTTCTTCTTCAATATCACCATTAATAAATGCACTCTTAGCATCCATCTGATGTAGTTTCCAACCAAATTGAGCTTTTAATGCACCAATTGTACAAATAGTAGTCATTTTTTATGTCTATGCAAATGTTTCTTCATAATCAATTCCTTTTGTCTACGTATAATCTTTTGCAACTAGTCATACCTAATTTTTGTCAAGAGAACCATATACCTTATATTTTATATTAACCAAATCCCATATTTTATTTTTTATTAGTGTTGATTTTTTATTCTGTAGTTGTTTTCCATTCTAGTTGTCTCAAAGCATCTTGTGTGGTTGTAGTTTCTATTATTGAATTCATTAACCCCATATTTGTTCTTATCATACTATGAGTTTGAGGTCTTGTAGTGACATCTAGAAATATTTCTAGCTTTGAGTCCTTAAGCATATTTTTAAACCATTTTACTTTTTTATTTGTGGAAAAGTTATTAGTTATGAGTTTTCATTAAGTATTTATGATTCTGATTCTTCATCTAAAGACTCTTATTTATCTAATAAAATATCCAAGATAGGACTTGAATTGACCTTTGGAGATTCAATATGAGTTTTGATTTCTTCATCAAAAACCATATCTCTGCTCACAAATTTTTTTGCATATGGATCAATTAAAATGTAACCTTTTGAGTCACCATCATATCCAAGAAATATGTAGCATAAGTTTTTGTATCTAATTTTTTTCTTTTTTTTTTGGTATGTGCATATATGCTTTACATCCAAAATAATTTAGATGTCTTATTAAAGGTTTTCAAGCTGACCAAGTTTCTTCAAGAGTAATATTTTCAAGAACTCTTGTAGGAGATATATTTTGTATGTAAACTATAGTCTTAATAGCTTCAACCCAATATTGATGACCAAAATTAGCTTCTTCTAGAATGCAACATGTCATTTCCACAATGGTATAATTCCTTCTTTTTGTTATACCATTTTGTTGTGGTGAATAAGTTGTAGTAAGTTGTCTTTTGTACCATTCTTTTTAGAAATGATTCAAATTATTTTGATAGAAATTCACCACCCTTATTTGAAAAAATATTATTGATTGATTTCCCAGTTTCGTTTTCTATAAGTTGCTTGAATTGCTTGAAGAGTTTAAATGCTTCATATTTAAATTTCAAGAAATAACCCATATTTTTTAGGAATAATCATCAACAAATAATTTAAATTATCTATTTCCTCCATTACTAGCATTCATTTGTCCACATAGAACTCTAAGCACTATTTCTAGTGGTTCCTTAGCTATGTGTAAGCTTAATTCAAAATGTATTCTATGTTGTTTTCTTGCTAGGCATTCTAGATAAATTGTAGATTGTCATGTTATATTAAGTAAACCTTCTACAATTTGATATTTTCTTAGTTCATTCAAGGATGATCACTTATATACCCTAATCTCTTATGCCAAATAACTTAAATGTATCAAGAGCAAATACACAATTTGTCAAAGATCCAGTGGCTATGAGTTTTCCTTGTTTAGTGATGGTACATTTCTTTTTGCTTCCAATATTTTTTTTTTGCTAAGTAAAAGGTTTAAATTGCAAAAAAGGGTTTTAAGGATCCCTGAACCTATTTACATAAGCATCAAAAAAGCAGTGCCATGTTGGAAGGATGACTAAGAACCCCAGTAGAAGACCAAAAAAGAGAAGGTCGTGGAAGAGGACGCAACCTCAGCCTTAGACGTACTAGAGACAAACCTATAGACCCAAAAAAGAGGATGCAACCTCATACCATAATCCGAAACCAAAACCTGAACTTTGAGAGAAGGATAAGTCTAAAATAAGAAAATACATAAATGCAGGATAGACATTAACAAGAAAAACCTAAAGACCAGTAAAACTTAGGCTCCACGCAGGGAAGAGATGGGGACAAAAAAATGTAAACAAAAAGGAACAAAGTGAACAATGTGAGACAGAGGAAGTCATTCCTCAGCCTCGGCTTTTTCTTCGTTCTTATCATCTTCTTAAACCATTTCCTTAGGTTCGTCATCCTTGGGTTCAGTCTTAACAGTCACAAAGGTCAATTCAGCAGCAGCAATGTCAGCTTGAGTAATTTGATCAGTGTAGAATAGCTTGTGGAGCCCCTCCCTGATGTCCATAGTACAATTCATCATGCAGTTCATAATTACCATAGTAGAGGCAATAATGTAATCCTTAAGCTTCTTGTTCTCCTCATTGTTGTCTTTGATATCAATCACCTTACTCTTGACAGCCAGGTTCTGAATTCGTGTTGACTTTCTCACTGATTCCTCACTACTATCAAACGTAATGCTTTTCCTTGCCTTCAATTTGGAAAGGGATTCAATTGCCTTTTTCTTCTTTTTTACTTTGGACAGGCATTCGACAGGGGAATTCTTTTTGGCAGGGCTGCTAGGGTCTGGGTTAGCCTTAGGACTGTTGGCCATGATATAAGTGTAAATAACCTTAAACATACCTTGATTCTGGGAAAGATCGTTGTTCTTATTTTCTTTGTAGGAGAAAATTGAGTGGTTCATGGAGTTTAGGAAGAACAGAGGGATGCTCAAGGGGTTTAATTCTCTGAAATGGTTGACGAAGGCCAAATGGTAGGTTTTCATGGGTTTATCAGGGTCATCGATGCAAATGAACTCCATAATGGGTTTCATGACAGCATTCCAGGGTATGGACAGGTCACTTCTGAAAAGGCTTGACCCCTTGAATTTCTTAATGATTTTTTCATTTCCTTTGAAATGTTCCAACTCAACTTCCCAATTGTGCTTTTGGTGATGGATGGACTGACCACCTTCGTTAAATTGGCCAGTGATGGAAGCAAGAAGAAGAGTATCGACGACGAAATCCCTCCCTCGGACATACACAATGCCATTATCCTAGTTTTTGAGGAAATCCATAGTTATCTCAATCTCATCACCGGAGAAGAGGTGAAGGAAAGGGAAAAAATGTTTGTCCTGAAGGATGGGATCATCAAGAGGGTCACACACATAGGCATTGGGCTCGACATAATCGCTCGACATGGTGGGGATAATGGATGATCAGTGACAAAGAAAGAAAGAGACAGGTTGACCAGGGGGAGGAAGGCATAGGTGAAATGGACAAAAGTTAAAATGGAAAAGGAATGGGGAGGTTGAAAAAGAAATGGAGTGGAAGGGATGGTAATTCAAAGTGAAAAAATGAAGTGAACGAGGTGGAAGCAATGACGGGGGGACAAGTGGAAGAAATATGGCTCACTCACGGGGAAGGGCAGCCTAACCAAGGAGGGCTGATCACCAAGGTCTAAATAAATTTTTGGAACCATGTGATAGGCTAGGAAATCAGCACACAAAGGACTAGGAGTTCCAAGGTAAAACCGAGCTTTCAACATCTTTCTCTTTGCTTCCACTATTTTTGAATTCAACCACTAGGCTTTGATTTGGCACTTGATATATTGATAATAGATTGGTAGCTAAGACTGGTACATAGAATACATTTTTAATATTGCATTCACCATCAGGTAAATTGATTAATATGTTGCCTACACCTTTGACTTGATATGTCCTATCATTTGCCATAGCAATTAGTTTCTTATACTTTTCTTGAAAAGTACTAAACCAATGTTTGTTTTTGGTCATATGTTTTCTTACTCCTAAATAAATATTTTCAACGTCCCATGTGATACGTTAAAGGAATTGCCATGGTTTTTCTTTAATTCAATTTCTCAACCTTCTTATTGTAGTTGATCAATAATTTAATTTCTTTCTTCCAATTTAATTTCCCTTCTTATACCCCCTTTAGTTATTTTAATCTCTTTAATTAATTAATTCCTCTAATCATTCAAATTTCAATTAATTCTTCTTACCACTCTATATTAATCAAATTATCCTTCTTATAAAGTGGCATTAGCTATGAATGCGAGAAGGTTGTGACCAGCTATGAAGATCATAGGCATTAGGAGGCTGCAACCAGCTATGGATATCACGGATGCAAGGAGGCTACCGCCAGCTATGGAGATCATGAATGCGAGGAGGTTGTGACCAACTTTGGAGATTGTGGAGGCAAGGAGACTACAACCAACTATGGAGATCACAGAGGTTACGACCAACAGAAGAATTAACATGGGCCGATGAGCTATAGTGAATGTAGAGGCTATGGTAAAAAAAATAATGAACATGGGAAACATGAATGCAAAGGCTACAAAAAGCACAACAATGGACATGGGTAGGAAGTCTCATGTAGATATGCAAAGGCAAGTGAGGGAAAATTTCATGGGAAACCAAAGGATTATAAGAAGCACAAGTAACCACGATACGGGTTGGATGAACCATTTGTTGTGTGTAAAATCTAGATCTTTAGTTAGAATAAATATCTCTAAAGGATATTTGGTTTCTCGAGTGGATGAAACTCTGCCTTCTATCAAGATTTCAAAGGATGAATTTGGATTGGATCTGATTGATTATGAAGCCTGAACAATTATATGCAAACTCAAAGGTAAAATAACAGGCTTGGAGGAGCTCAAAGGATAGAGTATAGAATTCCAAGTAACTCTCCTACCCAAAATTTTCTTTTATGTTTCTTTTTCTAATTTAGAGGATAGATATGAGGTAATGAACTATAGATATAATTGTTTTTTTGAACAAAGGGGTGTCTATATAAGACCTTGGACTCCTAGTTTCAACCCCTTTATAGAAGAAGTTAATGGCTTCCTAGTTTGGGTGAATCTTTATGCTCTCCCTGTGGAGTTTTGGGATAGAATATATTCACCAAAATTGGTAATGTCATTGGTGCATTCCAATATACGAATGCCCAAAAAAATGAAAATTTATCCAGTAAAATTAATATGTGTAAAGCAAGATTGGTTTTTTGGATGTATGTTTCAGTTCCTGGACCTCAATCCATTACTATCTCCTCTAGCAAAGTGGAATGGATCCAAAATATTGAATATGAAAACTTCTCCCTGAGATGTTATGGTTATCAGTAATATGGCCACATGAAAAGGATATGCTCGAACATTCGATCATGCTTTGATTACTCCATGGTGGAGAAGGCCTTGCATGTGAATGATTCAAAATATTCAAATGTCCCGATTCAAAAGAAATAAGCTCATATTCCAGAGGTACCAATTGTTTAACAAGAATCAGGTGAGCAACAAAAGACTCAACTCCAAAAGGATAATTTGAAGCAGATCATTGATGAAATCCAAACAGTTACTAAAGACCATCCACATGGTTCCATGGAAAATATTAGCACCTCAGATGTATTTTTGAAGCTAATTATGAAACAATCGGTGATGGTCAATTTTCTAAAAATGAATATTTTACAAAATGTGTTACAACTAGATATTACCTTAGGAGCTTGAAGTGCAAAAATGCATTCTCAAATCTTGCCACTCTACAAGAGGAAGAACCTATGTTGCAGAAGAAAAATAGTCAAAATGGATGATTGAAGGAAACTAACAATCCAAATTTAGTAAAGTGGACTATGATAGTGTGATGTTTTCAAAATATTACTCTACTAAGATGGAATGCATAGATAGTAGATGTGATTTTTTGGTATTTATATAGAAAATTGAAAATATCTAGAAAATGAAAATCAAGAATTTATAAATTTTATGCAAAATGATATAGGTTTCTAGCCATAGCATCTCAATTGAGATGAGATGTGTGTCTATTTGTAAAATCTCAAGCTCTAAAAAAGAGAGTTGTAAATTGTCAAGGGTGGGGGACCTGAGTACAACCCCTTATTATCCAATAAAAAAAAGTGGCATTAGCTCAACCGATTATATTCCTCATCATTTAAGGAGGAGACCAAGGTTCAAATATTGCTAAGAGGTACATGGATATTTTTCAAGCTTTATTGTAATACCACTATGTGGTGATGATGTAATATGGGTGGGGCCCATTTTAATCCCATATATCCAATTGAAAAAAAATCAAATTATCCTTCTTATGGCTCCCAAAATAAATTAAATTATTATCCTACTTATGGATACCAAAAATCAAATATATTTAAATCCAATTGGCACCAAATTAAATGAATAGCATAGAGGTTAATAAATTACCTTTATTCAATATGTTTATTTCATATGCTTCAACTTTCGGACTCAAGTTTCCAAAAATATCTGCACCTTGAAACACCTTCAAAATTTAGTGTTATTCTTCCATGAACCACTCACTCTATCATATTTTTCCAGCACACTCTCCTTTGAGACTGTAGATATTCCTCTTTCTAGTGTTTTAGGGTAGCATTCATAGTATGGAAACGTTCTCACATAAAGCTTAATTTTATTTCCATTTTTTATTTGTGGCTTCATGATTCCTTTTCATTTGTTTTATGTGACTTCATGATGTTCAACATAACAACCTCTCTTTATAATATCTCCTCAAATTCTAAGGCTCCTCCAAACTCACAAGAATTTATCCATGAGTCTCTATGTTTGAGTTCTTTCCTTTTGATGGCTCTAGCATCTATGTTCTTCTTCCTTTCTTCTCCTTGTATGCTATCAATGCACATCTCCTCCAATATCCTCTAGGATTCAAATTTTTAAGTCTTTTTTCTAAAAACCAATCTCCAAATCACATTAATCTTTAATCCTCTAATTTTGCTATATTTTTTTGTAATTTCTTGCTATCACTCCAAAACATTTAAGTCATTATTTTAACATACCTTCCCTCCAATAAACTTCAAATATTTATCCTTCTTCTCCCTAGAAATCTAATAAAACGTGGCTCTGATATCAATTTTAGCAATTTCATGATATTATCATAGGTTGTAAAAATTTAGGATCAATGAATCAATCATATATCACCAATGCCAAATCACAAATCAATATCACATAAAATATCACTACAAATCTTATTACAAAAACTCAAGCAATGCATAAAGTAAATCTTATTCAAGTTACATTTTATAATGCTTTGTCTCTAATATAAAGATACATGAGACCTTTCACATTATATGACTCTTGGTTTTTGCTCTCCTCAAACTCATGAGAGAACTTGACTCTTCATATGTCTTTCTTACATAATAAGTCCCACATATTACATAAAGACAAAGTATCTCATGATTACATATAACTCCTACTTCTAAAAAAGATACATCACTTAAAGACTCTTCACTTCCTAACTAGACACCTCATAAACTTAATGACATGACACTTGCACACTCCACATTATGACATATACTTTATAAAACTAAACTCACACCCTAAACTTAAATATCTATAATGGGGTCAAATAATGTAATACCTCAAACAGACTATAGCTAGGTACCTATAGTTTATAATAGTATAAGAAATAATAATTATAGACCTTTCTCTATATATGTTACTTTCTAGAGAGTGGACACACAATTTATTAGGAGATGATTGCCTAGCAATGGATTATATTCATTTGAACATGCCTAAGGATGGAAAGGTGGATATGATTGAAAATGAATTGCCTTGTAACTACCTACTATGTTGGACATTTTGAGTCCTAAAAGTTAAAATTGTCATTGATGTCAAGAAATGAAGTCAACATTAATATCAAGGTTTTTCGTCAAGGAACAAAGTTGTCAAAGTTGTTATTTGATATCCAGGAAGAAGGCCAAAGGATTCAGTGCAAAGTTAAAAAGGAGATATAATATTTTTTATAAATTATTTAAATTCAATAAGAATTTAAATTTTATAAATAAATATTATTTACACCATGGAATGCAATGTAAAGGAAGGGTTTAAAAATTAAATCTTATAATTATAATTTATAAAATTTAAATTCTTTAGAATTTAAAATATTTATAAATTATAATTAATGTTGACGTCATCCAATTTAATAAAGCACCTTGTATAAATTATAAAGTGTTTATAAAGGCACCGACGTCATTGAAAGAAGGGAGCACCGACGTTGAAGGAAATAAATGTTTGTGTATATAAGGTGGCCTCCAAAGACATTATTGCTCATCCCTCGAACGATTGATATGCGCCAAGGTTAAAACTTTGTTTGCGATTTCGAAAGGTTCGTTGAGGAAGAAGACGAAAAATATTTTCATCTTAAGCGCCAAGGATAAGGTGAAGGGGTTGGAGTTTTTGAAGCACGTTGGACACGGTGGTCCAAGTGGCAGAGCACAAATTGTGAAAGCGTTGGAGGAAGCAAGTGCCCGCGTTCGAAACCCGTTGGTGGTAAGCGCCAAAAGGAAAATATTTTCATGCATTTTCATTGGGCACAAAGGTTAAAGTGAAGGTAGAGCCTTTTGGCTCTTAAACGTGCCTATAGTGCACGTGGTCATGGAGCCCATGGCTAGGTTGCTCATGGAGGCAGAGGTTACGGGGTCGAAACCCGTCGGTGGCCAAGGTAAAACTTTTAATTAATTTTATTGCCTAAGGTTTCAATAAAGAGTGTTTGGAGGTATAAGGGTTGTTAGTGGAATTGTTTAGAAAGGGTGTTTGTTGGATAGTGGTGGTAGTTGAAAATTATCACTTGGAGTAATAAGGAAGTTTTGGTTTTAATTATTTTTGATAAAGTCTTAAATTACTATATTGGCATATTGAAGGATTAAGACTTTTGAGTGTTGTTTAATTTTAATAAAGGGTTTTTGTGTTAAAGAAGATTATTGTGAAGGTATTGAATATTATTTGAGTTGGAGTGATAAGGTGTAATTTTGATATCATTTTGCATTGTGTTTTGTTGAGGAAATTATTATCTTCTAACCCTTATTGAGATTGGCAAAGAAGTAATTGTGAGTGTGGCATATTTGTGAGATCAACTCCTTGTCAAGCAAAAAGGTATGGGTAAATTCTTTCTTGGTTGAGTTGATTGATTGCTTACTAGAAAATAAAGTTTGGAGTGAAAAGGATTTGATTAGGGTTTCCTTTTTGAAAGTGTTTGACTTAATGCTTCAAGGTTTTCTAGAATTAAGAGTTGTGATTAAAACCTTGTTTTATAAGCATTGTTGTTGAAGCCATTGGATTGTGTGAAGAACTTGAGTTAGGGTTTTGAAAAGAACATGAGTATCATTGTTATGTGAATATTGAGTTATAAGAATTGTTGTTGAAGTGAGTTGTTGTGCAAAGAACTTGAACTAGGGTTTGAAAAGAACATGAGTATCATTGTTATGTGAGATTTGTTGTTGAGCAATTGTTGGAAATATTTTGAGTTGATTGATATATGCTTGGACTAGGGTTTGTGAGAAAGGGGAGTTTCATTAAGTAATTGGTTGAGTTGAGTTGGTTGAGCCTAGTCAAGTGGTTGTATAAAGTGATTGTTCAAGTTCCATAAAACAAACTATTCTATATTCTGATTTGAGTTGTGAAAGTGATTGTGCATTGAGAATAGAACATATTGAGTCTCTAACAATTCTCTTTATGCTTCTATGAGATTGAGAAATTTGAGAAAGTGATTGTGCATTAAGAGTAGAACATATTGAGTCTCTAACAATTCTCTTTATGCTTCTATGAGATTGGGACAAGTTCTGTGTGAGCTTGTTGAGTAGATTTGGACAAGTTCTGTGTGAGCTTGTTGAGATATTTGGACAAGTTCTATGTGAGCTTGTTGAGAGATTTGGACAAGTTCTGTGTGAGCTTGTTGAGTAGATTTGGACAAGTTCTGAGTGGACTTGTTGAGCAGATTTGAGCAGGTTCTGAGTGGACCTATTGAGTAGATTTGAGTAGGTTCTGAGTGGACCTATTGAGCAGATTTGAGCAGGTTTTGAGTGGACCTATTGAGTATATTTGAGTAGGTTCTGAGTGGACCTATTGAGCAGATTTGTGCTAGATGATGGACTATGTTTAGTGTAGATTTGAGTGAGCTTGTTGAGTAGACTTGTGCTAGACCGATTGGATTGTGTTTAGTGTAGATTTGAGAAGATTTGTGCTAGATCGACTGGACTATGTTTAGTGTAGATTTGAGTGAGCTTGTTGAGTAGACTTGTGCTAAATTGATTAGACTATGTTTAGTGTAGATTTGAATAGATTTGTGCTAGACCGATTGGACTATGTTTAGTGTAGATTTGAGATAGAGCTTTGGAGGTGATAGAGCATATAGGATAGTAGTCTCTAGTGGATAGAGATCCATCAGCCAGGGTAGTGAGGATAGGTCTTCTGAGTGGGGACAAGAGTCTTCAGTGGAGAGAGATCCACAAGCCAACGTAGTGGAGGTAGTAGTCTTCTAGAGGATCACCAGCTAGAGCAGAGGAGAAGGAGTTCTCCTATGGATAGAGATCCACAAACTAGATTCAGGGGATCAACATCTCCTTTGGATAGAGGTCCATAAATATTGTAATTGGGAAGGATTCCCAAGAGATTGATTGAGAAAATTTTAGTGAAATATTTTCTCCATGGAGTAGCCCACATTGGGTGAACCACGTAAATTGTGGTGTCTCTATTGTGTGTGGTGTTTTGTGCATTGCTTTGATTACTGCTATTGATACTACTATCTATACACTGCATAATATTGATTTGGAAAGAAAAGTAAAAAGTACTCTTATACTGTTCACCCCCCTCTCAGTATAAGCTTGTGTTCTTCAATTGGTATCAGAGTGGGTGCCTTCATAAGAGTTTAACAACTTGAAGGAAAAGCTAACAAGAACACAATGGATCCTAAGGATGTGTCCTCAACTAACTCAGCACCAGTATTTGATGGAAATGACTACATGTATTGGAGTATGATGATGAGGATCTACCTAATGGCACTTGGCAATGAAGTTTGGGATGCAGTGGAATTTGGATATGATCCAACAGTCAATCCTCCTATAGATAAGGAAGGTAAGCTTCTACAACACTATAATTCAAAAGCAATGAATGCACTTGTGAGAGGTTTGCGTAGAATAGAGTCTATGAAAGTTATGCATTGTAGAACTGCAAAAGAAATGTGGGATAAATTGCAAGGTATATATGAGGGAGATAAAAGTGTCAAGAAAGCAAAGATACAAAATCTCAAAGGATAATTTGAAGCATTGAGAATGAATGAAGAGGAAAATATCAGTGCTTATCTAATTTGAATTGATGAGGTTGTTAATGATATGCAAGGACTTGGAATGAAGATTGATGAATCAGATGTTTGTGATAAAGTCTTAAGATCTCTTCCAAATAGATTCAGTGAATAGGTTTCTGCTATAGAAATATCATTGGATGGTGATACTTTGACAAGAGATAAGTTGCTTGGTATGCTAACAACTTTTGAGATAAGAACAAAATATCCTACTCCCTAGAAGGAAGCAACATTCAAAGCAATCAAGAAAACAAAGGGTAAGAAGTCAGAATCAAGCAGTGAGTCATCCAGTGATGAAGAAGCTAATTATGGTAGAAGAGATAAAGGTTCCAGAAGACCCATAGATCTAAGATCTGTTAAGTGTTTCAATTGTGGAAAGTTTGGACATTTTGCAACAGATTGTAAAGAACCAAAGAACAACAATGGTGAAGAAAAATAGGATCACAGGTACAGGGAATCATAAAGATATAGGCACCAAAAGAAAAGCAAGGATGGACAAAGCAGACAAGGAAAGAAGTTCTTCCAAAGACAAAAGAGGAGCTACTATGCGGATAATGCAAGTAAGTACTCAAGTGATAGTGATGCTAGTATTTCAGACAATGATAGAGATGAAGTTCTGTTTATGATTGAAGAAAAAGAACCAGTTAAGAAAACTCTAGTTATTCTCAAGTGTTTTAGATGTGGTAACTTTGGACATCTTGAAGATGATTGTACAAGGGATGGTTATAGTTTTAGTGATGATGAGTATGAGAATGCACTTGAAGGACCAGATGAAAATCTTCTAATGGCATTATTAGAAGAAGATGAAAGTGATCCTATAGAAGACAAGCCTAAAGAGAGTAATGATGTGGACAAAGGCAAACAAATAGAGGATTATTCAAAAGAGAATGGTTATGATCTCAAGGGAGAACTTATCTATGCCCTTGACATGGTAAAGAAGGTAAGGAAGCAACACTCTAAACTTGAAATTCAGTTTCAAGAATGTGATGAAGAGAGAAGATTGCTTATAGAGGATTTAGAAAAATCAAAGGCTAAGGCAAAGAGGTTCAAGGATAAGTTAGAAGCAAAGATCTTAGAATGTGAGAAGTTAGCACAAGAAGTGGCACTACTAAAATAAGATTTAGAGGACTCCAAGATCAAGATGAAGGGATTTAAAAATAGCTCAAAGAACTTGGATAAGTTCATCAAGACACAAAAGCCTACATCAAGTAAAATAGGTCTTGGTTTTGAACAGGTTCAAAAGAAATAGGAAGGAGAGTCAACTTCAAGTTCTGGAGAAGATACTTCAGATGAAGATACTTCAGAAGAAGACAGTGTAAAAGACATTGAGACATCATAGGATGGGTTGGACAATAGTGAATTCAATAAAAATAGGAACAATGCACAAAGAAGATACATATGGAACAACAATCAGAATAGGAGACCAATGAGGTCAAGACAAGGAAGCTTCAATGGAAGATGTTTTTCATGTCACAGGTTTGGGCACATGGCTTCACAATGCAGGACACATGAAAGATATGAATATGGGAATGGACAACCTTTCCATGGGTATTGCTACTCATGTAATCAGTTTGGTCACAAGGCAATGAATTGCGAGGGTTCATGATAGAAGAGGATATGGCTTCACTAGGAGAAATCCTAAGACATTTGCACCTCCAAGGAATAATAACATTAAGTGTTATAAGTGCAATAATGATGGTCATACAACAAAGTGGTGTAGAGCAGACATTCTAGAGATAAGTATGAATAGGAACTTGAACATAAATAGGAATAGGAACATGAATATGAATATGAATAGGAACATGAACATGGATGTGAATAGGAACAAGAACATGGATGTGAACAGGAATAGGAATAGGAACATGAATGATGACATGGATAGGAACATAGACATGGATAGAAATAGTCAGAGGATTCAAAAAATTTAGAAAAGAAGAGAAGAGGATAAAGGTAAAGAACAATGCTTTCTGGGAGTAGAAATACTCCCACCCTAGAATTAACCACCTTAATAGAAGGTGGGGGAGGGGCTAAGCTAAGAGGCTCATTCTTAGCCCCGAGCCCCAAAGGTGACCCTTTGCCATTGATGTCAAAGGGGGAGAAATATTTGAGTAATAGGGGAGAGATTTGATATTTGAGAGAGCTTTGAGCCAGGGGGAGCAGCGTAGAAGAAGAAGTCAAGTTTTTGGTAAAAAGTTTTTGGGTTGCCATCAATGACAAAGGGGGAGATTGTTGGACATTTTGAGTCCTAAAAGTTAAAATTGTCATTGATGTCAAGAAATGAAGTCAACATTAATATCAAGGTTTTTCGTCAAGGAACAAAGTTGTCAAAGTTGTTATTTGATATCCAGGAAGAAGGCCAAAGGATTCAGTGCAAAGTTAAAAAGGAGATATAATATTTTTTTATAAATTATTTAAATTCAATAAGAATTTAAATTTTATAAATAAATATTATTTACACCATGGAATGCAATGTAAAGGAAGGGTTTAAAAATTAAATCTTATAATTATAATTTATAAAATTTAAATTCTTTAGAATTTAAAATATTTATAAATTATAATTAATGCTGACGTCATCCAATTTAATAAAGCACCTTGTATAAATTATAAAGTGTTTATAAAGGCGTCGACGTCGTTGAAATAAGGGAGCACCGACGTTGAAGGAAATAAATGTTTGTGTATATAAGGTGGCCTCCAAAGACATTATTGCTCATCCCTCGAACGATTGATATGCGCCAAGGTTAAAACTTCGTTTGCGATTTCGAAAGGTTCGTTGAGGAAGAAGACGAAAAATATTTTCATCTTAAGCGCCAAGGATAAGGTGAAGGGGTTGGAGTTTTTGAAGCACGTTGGACACGGTGGTCCAAGTGGCAGAGCGCAAATTGTGAAAGCGTTGGAGGAAGCAAGTGCCCGCGTTCGAAACCCATTGGTGGTAAGCGCCAAAAGGAAAATATTTTCATGCGTTTTCATTGGGCGCAAAGATTAAAGTGAAGGTAGAGCCTTTTGGCTCTTAAACATGCCTGTAGTGCACGTGGTCATGGAGCCCATGGCTAGGTTGCTCATGGAGGCAGAGGTTACGGGGTCGAAACCCATCGGTGGCCAAGGTAAAACTTTTAATTAATTTTATTGCCTAAGGTTTCAATAAAGAGTGTTTGGAGGTATAAGGGTTGTTAGTGGAATTGTTTAGAAAGGGTGTTTGTTGGATAGTGGTGGTAGTTGAAAATTATCACTTGGAGTAATAAGGAAGTTTTGGTTTTAATTATTTTTGATAAAGTCTTAAATTACTATATTGGCATATTGAAGGATTAAGACTTTTGAGTGTTGTTTAATTTTAATAAAGGGTTTTTTGTGTTAAAGAAGATTATTGTGAAGGTATTGAATATTATTTGAGTTGGAGTGATAAGGTGTAATTTTGATATCATTTTGCATTGTGTTTTGTTGAGGAAATTATTATCTTCTAACCCTTATTGAGATTGGCAAAGAAGTAATTGTGAGTGTGGCAGATTTGTGAGATCAACTCCTTGTCAAGCAAAAAGGTATGGGCAAATTCTTTCTTGGTTGAGTTGATTGATTGCTTACTAGAAAATAAAGTTTGGAGTGAAAAGGATTTGATTAGGGTTTCCTTTTCAAAAGTGTTTGACTTAATGCTTCAAGGTTTTCTGGAATTAAGAGTTGTGATTAAAACCTTGTTTTATAAGCATTGTTGTTGAAGCCATTGGATTGTGTGAAGAACTTGAGTTAGGGTTTTGAAAAGAACATGAGTATCATTGTTATGTGAATATTGAGTTATAAGCATTGTTGTTGAAGTGAGTTGTTGTGCAAAGAACTTGAACTAGGGTTTGAAAAGAACATGAGTATCATTGTTATGTGAGATTTGTTGTTGAGCAATTGTTGGAAATATTTTGAGTTGATTGATATATGCTTGGACTAGGGTTTGTGAGAAAGGGGAGTTTCATTAAGTAATTGGTTGAGTTGAGTTGGTTGAGCCTAGTCAAGTGGTTGTATAAAGTGATTGTTCAAGTTCCATAAAACAAACTATTCTATATTCTGATTTGAGTTGTGAAAGTGATTGTGCATTGAGAGTAGAACATATTGAGTCTCTAACAATTCTCTTTATGCTTCTATGAGATTGAGAAAATTGAGAAAGTGATTGTGCATTAAGAGTAGAACATATTGAGTCTCTAACAATTCTCTTTATGCTTCTATGAGATTGGGACAAGTTCTATGTGAGCTTGTTGAGAATATTTGGACAAGTTCTGTGTGAGCTTGTTGAGCATATTTGGACAAGTTCTGTGTGAGCTTGTTGAGCAGATTTGGATAAGTTCTATGTGAGCTTGTTGAGAATATTTGGATAGGTTCTGAGTGGACCTATTGAGAATATTTGAGTAGGTTCTAAGTGGACCTATTGAGCATATTTGAGCAGGTTTTGAGTGGACCTGTTGAGCATATTTGAGCAGGTTCTGAGTGGACCTATTGAGCAGATTTGAGCAGGTTCTGAGTGGACCTATTGAGCAGATTTGTGCTAGACCGACTGGACTATGTTTAGTGTAGATTTGAGTGAGCTTGTTGAGCAGACTTGTGCTAGACCGACTGGATTGTGTTTAGTGTAGAGTTGAGCAGATTTGTGCTAGATCGACTGGACTGTGTTTAGTGTAGATTTGAGTGAGCTTGTTGAGCAGACTTGTGCTAAATCGACTGGACTGTGTTTAGTGTAGAGTTGAACAGATTTGTGCTAGACCGATTGGACTATGTTTAGTGCAGATTTGAGATAGAGCTTTGGAGGTGATAGAGCAGAGAGGACAGTAGTCTCTAGTGGATAGAGATCCATCAGCCAGGGTAGTGAGGATAGGTCTTCTGAGTGGGGACAAGAGTCTTCAGTGGAGAGAGATCCACAAGCCAACGTAGTGGAGGCAGTAGTCTTCTAGAGGATCACCAGCCAGAGCAGAGGAGGAGTTCTCCTGTGGATAGAGATCCACAAACCAGATTTAGGGGATCAACATCTCCTTTGGACAGAGGTCCATAAACATTGTAATTGGGAAGGATTCCCAAGAGATTGATTGAGAAAATTTTAGTGAAATATTTTCTCCGTGGAGTAGCCCACATTGGGTGAACCACGTAAATTGTGGTGTCTCTATTGTGTGTGGTGTTTTGTGCATTGCTTTGATTACTGCTATTGATACTACTATCTATACACTGCATAATATTGATTTGGAAAGAAAAGTAAAAAGTACTCTTATATTGTTCACCCCCTCTCAGTATAAGCTTGTGTTCTTCATACTATATGATCTAGATGATGAAAGCATGATAAACTAGAATGAGCTCCCAAAATTCATAGAATATGATGAGTACCCTAAAAATTACTAGAACTCAAAGGTTGAAATGATTATTGGTGTATTACAAGATGAAGAAGATTCAAAGGTCGAATATGAAGAGACTAAATTGGATACCTATCTCATTGCTAAAACACCATATAATATATTGACCTTAACAAGTCAAGGAGTAGATAATACTTTGACAATGTACTTTGATGGTGCCAAAACCAAAAATAGGGTAGGCATTGGTATTCAATTCATCAACCCATAAGGTGTACAAACTCATTTTGCATGTGTATTTTTGTCCAACTATACCAACAATAATTTCACACAATATTAGGCACTTTAATCAGTTTAAGATGCCAAGAAGTTGGCAATTAAATACCTAAGAATATATGCAACTCTAAACTAATTATAAATTAGGTTAATTCTCAATGTACTAAAAACAAAAAGTATATGAAGTTTTACAAGCATTAGATTTGGTATCTATTGGAAATTTTTTATGTGCAAAACCAAAGCAATCCCTAGAGTATTAAACACAAGAAAATGAGTTGGTAGGCATAGTAGTTAGATTCAACCCCACCAACAATTTTTGGGATAAACCTAAATAATTTGAGGTAGTCTTCAAACTAGTCATACCTAATAATTTTAATCATTATTAGGCCTTTAACAATAATGAACAGATCATGGAACTCTTGATTAGATAAACCTAATACAATGAAGAAAATAATGAATATAGGTATGACATCAAGATGGAGTCTTATAGCTAAAATTAAATTAATTACCCAATGGTTTGATCACTTTAGAAATATTATTTAATGTAGATAATAATACAAGGAATATGACCCTCAAAGTGAAATCCTCCTTGTATCATCTTGTTAAATTGGGTAAAGGGAATAACCTATTGCTTTAAAAATATTAAAATTAAGAAGAAATGGACCATTTTAAAGAGCTATGTAACAACTATGAGATATTATTGCATGTTCATATGAAGATCCCATGGCATATCATCAAAAAATATCATAGAGCATACCTTGGAATTGGAGCCTAATGATAAACCATTTAGATAGAAGCAAAGATCGATGAACCCTAAATCTATGTAGTGATGAAAAGGAATACTTGAAGCTCTTATATGTAGAGATAATATTTCTAAAAAAAAACTCCACTTGGATCATTTATTTGGTTCCAATATGTAATAAAAGTGATTATATCAGTCTATATGTTGGCTTTAAGAAACTTAATTGAGCTTTGTTAAAGGATCACTACCCTTTGCTTATCATAGATCAAATTCTACAAAAAATAGTTGGTTCATGAATATTGTCTCTTCTTAATGGTTTCTTATAGTATAGTCATATTTGGATCAAGGATAAAAATCAATGTAAGACAATCATCACCACTAAGTGGGGGACCTTCACATATCAAAGAATATTATTTGGTCTATCAAGCATTTGGAAACCTTCCAAAGGGATATGGACAAAGCTTTCACTATGATTGTAGGTAAGATAATTTTCATATGCCTTGATGATTTAACAAAATATAGGAGCAATCACATTGAGCATATTGAGTCAGTATTCCAAATTTGTAGAGAATTTGGCATCTCATTAAATCTTAAGAAGTTTAGTTTTATAAGTTGCAAGCTTACTGCATTGGTAAGGGCTTTTACCTCTCTTTGAGAGGTCCAAAGTTAAAACCCCATTTAGTATGAGGGGACCAAGATCCCTCATAAAAACCTGTGTAAAATCACTAAAAAAAAAATATTTTTATAGTTCAAGAAGGCAATTTACTAGGTCATGTGGTATCAAAAGATATTTTAGCCATAGATCCTTGTAGATTAAAAATACAACGCCAAACAAGAATAAATAAAATCACAATAATGGAGTACAAGAATAGTTGCACAAAACAAACGATTTCTATTAATCGATGGAGTTTAAAAACTCCTTTTTGAATACAACTGGGCCTGTAACCCTTTATTTGTGATACACAAATTACAGTTTGTTCTAGGGTTCTCCGAAACCCTAGCTGGAATAAAGTGGTGGCGTCTCCGAAGAATGTATCTTCAATCCCAACAGAGTGAGTGGGCTTTGTTGTATCCCTTGCTTGGACCACTCCAGCCTTAATCACCGCCATCAATAAACCGGATCTGCTATCAAAAACCTGCACACATTAACACTATCAAGGAGTTAGAAATTAATAAGAGGGCTCCACTGTGTGAGCCCTCAGAAACAATCTAAAACCCTAGAAAAATAGAATGCAGGAATTCAATAACAGATCAATAAAAGAAAAGAAGTTACTTGCTTTAAACTAATTTATACCTATTCTCTGTTAACGCAGCTAGACCAGGCGACACCTGGAAGTAATGTGGCTGTCAAATCGGCTGAAGGCGCCCTGGTGCACTCGCTGAATGCCCGCGTGCTTCTGGATTAAGGTTTCAGACGTCGGTCTGAGTCTGTGTCTGTAGGTAAACGCCCGTGGGCACTTGGTAAATGCCCGTGGGCACTTGGTGAAGGGGTAAACGCCCGCGGGCACTTGCGACAAGAATGGGGGATTCTGCAGAAGAGATGGCGGTGAAAGTGGCGACGAAAGCGACGATGGATGCGACGAAAGGGTAGCGAGAAGAGATAGAAGGAGATAGCAAGAGAAGAATTAGAATCGATAGGATAGAAGTAGCAAAAGACATAGGGTTTGAGCCATCAAGGTGACTCAATTTATAATCCACTCTTAGGGCACACTTTAGGGTTTTAACGACACTTTGAACGTGTGGCTAAGATTAAAGTGGATCCAAGGGTAGAGAATAAATCTGGGTTGTGGAATGGATTAAGATGGATGGACTAGATGAGATTAAATGCAGGATGGACGGCTCAGATTAAATCACTTAAACTATTATTTAAATATATATATTAAAATATTAAAATATAAAATATATATAAATATTAATTTAAATAAATTTGGGGATGAAAAATGGCGGGAAAGGTGAAATTGAGGGAAGGGGATGGGCCAAATAATGGCGGGAAGGTGGATGACCGACACGTGGCTGACAGGAAGGTATAGATGACTTGCAAGTGGTTGGATTTTGGTGTCTACAGATGCCCCTTTTGAGCCGCTTTGTGTGAAGACACAATGCAGCACAAAAACTTAGGACACCTGAAAAGTCGGATCAGACGCAACTCTCTCTCAAGACTAAAGCACAACTTTGAAGACCAAAGAATAAAAGAATATTTAAAATTTATCAGCTTACCCCCTCAATTGGCGAGCGAGAATGGTTCTCACAAGCCAATTGGAAGAAATTTGGAAGAAAATGAACCGTTTTTGCCCCAACGGTGAAAAAAGGGGTTGGTGTATGAACCATCTATTTATGTCCCAACAGAAAAGGGGTTGGTGTACAAACCAAAAAAGAATATGATTGAAGACGATATGAGTGATGTGAAAGATGGACCGTTTTCTGCCCCAACGGTTATAAAGGGATTTTTTCCAAATTGTAAATTCCATGATCATGTAAGATGAATTCCACTATAGGAAAGTTAGAAATTGATAACGGATGCCCCAACTCCTGTGGGTGAATCCATACTGTTGATGAAATTGCCTTGTTGGCGCCATTGATATGCAGAGATGAAAGATGCATGAAAGAGTCCAGAACTTCAGAGATGCTCCTAGTGACTGTATGGATAATTCCTCGGGTCGGAACCAATCAACCTAGGTAGCCTTAATCTCTAGCAAGACTCAAAATAATGATGATATTGAAGATTGTCCATGTTTAAGGCCCCATGAACTAGGCCATCAATGACAACTGTTGAGCAAATTAATCTTGGTATGAGGTCACTTGAAAAGTAGAATACCCAAAATTGATTTCCAATTTTCAAACAGTGAAATAATTGATGATGATAAATGGTAAGTGTCCTTATGGTGGTTTAATCCTCTTACCGAATTGCATGGATGCAAATCGCTGCAATCGCCAAGGTGATAGAATATACCACTAGATACGAGGTTTACTTTAATTTAATTTGGCAAAAATATGCATGATGAAAGAAGAATGAATGAAATTGACGATAGATCGAAGAATTGATGAATGTTGTTAATTTTGTGAAGGTTTTGAATGTTTTTAACCCAATTTGTAAATCAATGATGAATGATGCGCTTTTTGAGCGAAATGACAAAATTTGTTTCCAAAACCGTTGTAACCTTCACAAAATGTTTTATTATGATAAGAAGAATGGATGGATGCAATTTGATGAAATTTGGAGGAGGTAAGCTTCAATTTTGTAAGTTTTGTTCTTTTATTCAATACTGACACCAAACGCCGATATGCATTTGGAGGTGGCGAAGACGCCCGCGGTGTTTGAATGCATCATGAAACGCCCCACTGCGTCTGAATGCGCCATGAAATGCCCCACTGCGTTTCAGGGCACCAAAACCAGCTATTTAAACAGTTTCAGCGAGAATTTCGCTCATTTGTGCGTTCGAGCTTGAGAGAAGTGCGTCTGAGGGAGTGGAATGAAGTGAAGTGAAGTGAAAGGTTGTGTGGGAGAGTGAAGCACGCGGGAGCTATGGCGGAGATGGGAGCGGACGCGCCAGTGCAGCCAACTGAGGTATTTGTTTATTTAAGCAAGTACTTTTATTTGTTTTTTTTTTTTTTTTTTTTTTTTGGAAAAAAAATTTGTAACAAATTTTTGTTTTGTTGTTTTGCAGCTTAGGGTGTTAGAGGCACGACACCGATTCTCCCCTATCATTCCGGGGATGAGGAGGTCATTGTCCCGGCAGACTGGGAGATATTGGAGGCGATAGGGCTAGCGGAGGCAGCCCGATTGGAGGTAGTTCGGGCGGATGAGGGGTACCTCTCGGCTTTGGCCGAGAGGTGGGATCCGGATCGGGGGACGTTCCAGCCTCCCGACGGGAGAGATGACGGTGACGCTTGAGGATGTATACCGCATCCTCAAGGTGCCCGTGGAGGGGGCACGGGTGGAGGTTGGACGAGATAGGGCCACGGAGATGGCCAAGTTGTTTGGGGATGACTGGAGGGAGATCCGGACGGAGAGCGGGGGGATCCCTTACTTGGCCATGTATACGGCCAAGGAGTTGGTAGCGGTGGAGGCTCTGATGATGTTCGTGTTGGCCAACATTGTGGCCCCGAACAGCATCGGGTGCAGGTTTCCATGGAACCTGATGGGTGTAGTGAGTGAGATGCTCACTAATAGGGTAGTGTATGCCTAAGCGCCCGCTTTATTGGGGCAGGTGTACCAGGAAGCGGAGATGACGAGGAGGATGATGGCGAGGGCCTAGGAGAGGCCATAGGAGAGGCTAGGGAGGTACCCCCTAGCGGGCACGAGGATGAGCTGGCATAGCTGCAGTAGCAGATAGCAGAGCGCGATGCTATGCTAGCTGTCCAGGATGAGAGGATAGCTCGACTGGAGCAACAGGATGCCCTGATAGCTGTTCAGGAGGAGAGGATGGCCCAGATGCAGGCGGACTTGGATGGAGCGACTAGGGTGCCCCAGGATGACAGGGTGATGAGACTCCAGGTAGAGCTAGCGGAGCGGGAGCGACGACACGGGATAGACATATCTAGACTTAGGTCTAGGACTCGTTATATTGAGGCTCTGGAGGACACATTGTTTAGGCATCACATTGTGTTGCCTGATCCTCCATCCCCTTCTGTCTCTAGGCGTAGTGAGTCTAGGCACACCACTAGGTCTAGGGCTCCTACTAGGTCACAGGGGTCCTCTTTTGATGGTTAGCTTAGTGCTTAGATGCACTCTTTATGAGCCTTGGTGCTCTATTGTATATTGTAGCCTTTTGGCATTCATTGTATATTTTGACCTTTATACATATATATATACATGGCTTTTATTTTTAGTGTTTTACTTTCTTTTGTGTGAATGCCTATGTTTTTGTGATGCATGTTTTTATATGTTTTAATGTTTTTGATGCATATGTGATGGAATGGAATGCAAACTTATAGATGATTAATGCGAGACTAAGTATATGAAATATGCACTAAGAAGCACTCATACTTTTAGATAGTTAGATTTAGCCAACTGTTATCATAATTGTTTAATCAGGGGCACCGAACTTGGTGGCTTGTGAATGGATGACGTATGGAATGACATGAATATGGAAGAAGATATGGAGGTTGATAGGGAAGAAGATATGGAAGACTGTTTTACAAAGACTCAAACATGCTAGTGGTATCAAACAAACTTACTAATACCGCCTAATTCAACTAGGACCAAATGTGTGTGCATGCGAGTTCATTAACCAAATCCGAAGCATGGTAGTGACTCTAGGCAATCAAAAACCCGTGTGTGTGCAAGTGTGTTCATTAACCTCATCTTGCATAAATTAGGTAACCCTGTTATGGAGAAGACCCCGAAGCTAGTTTGTCCGTATGAGCATTCGGAGGTCTCTTTTTGAGGAGAGACATGTCGCCACGCAATAAGTATACTCCACTGCCAGCCAAGCGTCTATAGCCCCGATGAAGGTTAACTCCATAGTCCATGTTGTTTTTGACCTTTGTAAGCCTTGGGGATGACTACCTATCCGTCCGACTGGACAAGTAGTACGATCCTTACAACTTATTTGGGATCAGTGGTGTGTGAAAAATGTTCATTTCCTTAGAGCTTTGGGGAATCGGATTCTCAACCGAAGTATGATGAGAATTTTACCCTATCCTTACTACTCTGTTTATATTTATATTTTGTGATTGCTTGTGATAGTGGTAAGAACCACTGCTTTATGGACTATGTTTGCATGATAGGACAAACGAGGATTACCCTTTTCACTTCAAGGCACAACCCAAGGATGGTGTTATCTCTCTTTGACACAAGATGTTTTTAAGATGTGAAAATGTGATAGGTTCAAGACCGCTTTTGAAATCATTTCCCAATACTCAAGATTTTATTTAGTGTAATTTGTGATATGGCCCTAGAGAACTTTGACATGCATTTCAAAGTTTGCTTAAAACACTAGGAATGGTCGAGTGACTCGAAAACATTTTGGCAATGTAAATATGTGCAAATGGAAAATGGGTGTACGAATGACAATTCGGTTTGATGGATTTTATGAAGGTGCCCCCGATTAAGGCAACATGACTTTTGCTTGACCAAATTTTATATCCAAAAGATAGAATGGTCTCTAACATGATATGCAACTATGGCTGAAAATGAAATGTTATGGTTTTCAATGAGATGTATGCACATGAAATGCAATGTTTTTGAATGAGATGTATGCAACTAACAATGAAATGCAAATTCTTTTTATTTTATTTGTTTTTTTTTTTTTTTTTGTTGTACAAGCCATGTATATATGTACATATAAAATTCAAACTATGCGTAGAATGCCCTCAAGTGTATAACATTAAGTGGTTCGGGTTCTTCCTCTCCCTCTAAACTGGCAAGTCTATAAGTTCCATTACCCACTCTTTCAGTGACCATATATGGACCTAACCAATTAGCCGCGAATTTATCTCGAAGATGCGGCAATGCATTGGTGTTTTGTTGATTCTCTTTAAGGACAAGATCCCCTACTTGAAATTCTCTTAGATGAACTTTGGCATTGTAAGCACGTTTCAATCGGTCTTGATAAACTCGCAAATGCTCTAAAGCATTGATTCGTTTTTCATCTATGAGTGTGAGTTGATCAAGACGTGCTTGTCTAGCAATATCATCATCGATAAATTCCTGCAAAGAAATTCGCAAGGAAGGGATCTCGAGCTCAAGAGGCATGATTGCTTCAGCTCCATAGACCAAAGAAAATGGCGTTGCCCCAATGGGAGTTCTGATGCTTTTTCCGTAAGCCCATAATGCCAAGGGGATTTGTGTATGCCAATCTTTATGATTTTCTTTAACAAGTTTCTTAAGAATAGCAATTATGGTCTTATTGGAAGCTTCAGCTTGTCCATTGGCTTGTGGGTAGTAAGGAGTTGAGAAACTATGTTGGATATTATACTTTTCGCAAAGAGCTCGAACATCCTTATTCTTAAAAGACTTGCCGTTATCATAAATGATTTTAGAGGGAATACCAAAACGACAAATGATATGGTGAAGTATAAACTCCACAATTCTAGGACTTGTCGTACTGGTTAGAGGAATAGCTTCAACCCACTTTGTGAAGTATTCAGTGGCTGTAATGATGAAAGTATGTTGTCCCGAAGAGGCAGGTGAAATCTTGCCAATTAAATCGAGACCCCATTGTGAGAAGGGCCAAAGGCTTTGGATGGTCTGTAAAGCTTGTGATGGTATATGGATTAAATTAGCGTGTTCTTGACACTTTTTACATTGTTTAACATATTTGCAACAATCTTGTTCCATAGTGGGCCAATAATACCCCATACGTAAAATACGCTTCGCAATGGCCATTCCACTAAAATGACCACCACAAGTACCATCATGGGCTTCAACAATAGCTCTATGTGTTTCACCTGCTTCTAGACAACGGAGGAGTACTCCATCATATCCACGTTTATACAACACATCCCCCAAAAGAACAAAACGAGCTGCCTTTTGCTTAAAACAGCAGTGGGAAGTTCGAGACAAATCAGATGGGAGTGTTCCAAACTTGAGGAAGGCTACTATCTCACTAGACCAAGGCTCATATGGATCCGAATGGATAAAGCAAACATCTTTTTCATCCTTAGACTCAGCACGGACAATTGCAGACTTAGAGATTGTGGAAATGATTAGGGGTGTACCTCTCCAAGGGAGTCCTTTGGAATCAATGATCCAAGAGAGGCCATGGCATCCGCAAATCTATTAGTCGAACGAGGCAAACTAGTGATCTCATACCAATCAAACTTAGAGAGCAACTTCATTGCTACATCATGATAAAGCTTAATGGTAGGTTCTTTGGCTTGGTATTCTCCTGTAATTTGTTTAACCACGAGTTGAGAATCCCCAAATATCCGAATACGCTTAATGCTCATAGCTATGGCTGATTGAAGACCTAAAATTAAGGCTTCATACTCTGCTGTATTATTGGTGCATTGGAAGTCTAGTTTGAATGATAAAGGGATGGGAATCCCTTGAGGTGTATGAAACACAACTCCAGCGCCCTGACCTTTCGCGCACTTAGAGCCATCAAAGAATAGCGTGATGTCAACATCTTCCTCCGAAATGATGTCCTCTTCTTGTTCAATGATAGCAAATACCGAATCATCTGGGAGCTCAATAATCAAAGGATGATCACTAGGTAGCGGAGCTTCCGCAAGTTGATCGGCTATAACTTGACCTTTAACAGATTTTTGGCTAATGAATTCAAGATCGAATTCGGTAAGCAACATTATCCATTTAGCGGTACGAGTGTTATTATAAGTGCGAGACATCATATAACGCAGAGGGTTTTCTCTAGCTATGACATATGTTGTATGGCTAAGCATATAATGACGAAGTTTCTTAGTGGCAAAAACCACTGCTAAGCACAACTTTTCCACATAAGCATATCGGGTTTCATAGCTTACCAATGTTCGACTAATATAATAGATAGCTTGCTCGCGATTTTGTTCATTCTTTTGTGCAAGCATTGTCCCTAAGGCAAAGTCTGTTGCTGAGATATAAAGGTTGAAAGGGACCCCTGGACGAGGCGGAGCTAAGACTGGTGGAGATGCTAAGTACTGCTTGATGTCATCAAAGGCTTTCTGACATTCATCTGTCCATGAAAATTGTACCCCCTTTTGTAGTAGGTGGCAAAATGGCCTACATTTATCGTAAAGTTGTGCAATAAAGCGACGGATTGAATTAATCTTTCCTTGCAAACTACGCAACTCCTTCAAATTAGTTGGGGGACACATTTCCATAATGGCTTTGACCTTGTTTGGGTCCACCTCAATACCTCGTTTAGAGATAATAAAACCTAGGAGTTTGCCTGAGGTAACACCAAAGACACATTTCTTAGGCTTATCCGGATCATATGGATTATGGAGCGGGGTGAATAAGTCTTCGAAATTCATTGTCGACTTATGGAAGAAAGGATGGGCGGAATGGAAGGGAAAACCGGTGAAGACCTCGGAAGACCTGAGATGCAAAACAACATAGTTTTTCAGTTTTTTTTTTTTTTTTGTGTTTGAGTTTTTTTTTTTTTTGTAGTGGTGAAAACCACTATTACACACATACATAAAGCAATAAAGTATTTTTTTTTTATATATTTTGATTTTTTTTTTTTTTTATTTGATTTTTTTTTTTTGGTAGTGGTGAAAACCACTATTTTAGTATATACATATAATACAGGTTTGGATTATGGCTTATGGATGTGGCGGTGGGGGTGGTTCACCTCGTTCTTGTGGAAGAAGCAAGCGAAAGATGGCCTCTTGGAGAGGGAACAATTGGAGATAAAACTCGTCTTGTTTAGTGAGGGGAACAATGGGCGCCGACTCTTCTTCAGATTCATCACCATTTGACATGACGTCAAATTCTTCATAGGCTTCATCTTCGGATTCGTCGGGGTGGAGGATTTCTTCTTCCGAATTAAGATTAATGCTTTGAAAAGCTCTGCTCAAAAGAAGAAAGGGATGGAAGTGGTTGGTAGCCCGGACCAAAATGCTCGCTGGGTCTCCGATATGGCATATCGATGCGTTCGGTTACCCCTTGCTCGTATCGACCTAGGCCAAATTGCCGCCAATTATGTCTATGGGAAATAGCGAGAGGGAAAACCCTCCATCCTTTCGATATTGGCAGGGACTGGATGCTTAGGTTCTAGTATGGTGGTAGGACTAGAAGATGACTCTATTCCCCCATATACAAAATTAATGGAATTTGGCATAGAACCCATGTTATAAACCGATCCAATGGATAAATGTTGGTCATGTGGACGACCAAAATCTTTAACTCGTTTGCACATTGAACGGTGTGATGTGGACATCTTGGATGGCATACTCACCAATACCGCATCGATGAGATGGACCTTGACTTGGGAGGGAGATGGACTAGATGATGGAATAGAAGAATGTGGGATAGAAGAATTGGAAGGATTTGGTTGGGTTGATGCTTCACTAACTTGTGAAACATCAGCCGGTGATGGTTGGGAAGATGGAGGAATAATAGGTGATGTTGAAGAAGGTGTAGAAGAAGGGGGTAATGACGTGGAAAGAGATGATTGGTCATGGCCACATGTGCATGTGGTCACTGATGAAGAAGAAGGAAGATTAGTTGATGAAGAAAGTGGTGAATGAGATGGAATAGCGGAAGAGGAAGATGGTTGCGATATGATGGGTAGCTCCTCTTTAGAAGAAGATGGTATAGAAGAAGTAGATGGGGTCAAGAAAAGATGAGTGGATGGCAACACAATCTCATAAGGATTTGAGACATAGTTGCAATGTTTGAAGGGTTCAATGTCGCAGGTACACAATGAACTCCGTCCCTCATATACATACTTCAGACATTGATGCAATATAGAAGGGACACATCTCATCTCCCTAAGCCAAGGCCGTCCAAGCAATACATTGTATGCCATGGTCCCTTCCAAGATGTGAAACAAGGTATGCAAAGTTCGGGCCCCTACCTCAATGGGCAAGATAACTGTGCCAACCGTGGAAGATAAAGCATCATTGAATGCTTTAAGAGTAAAAGTCGACTTTGTGATAAGGGATGGCGACGACTTTAGATGACTCAACGCCGATGTTGTAATGATATTGATTGAGGAACCGGTGTCAATTAAGACTCTCTTGAATGGCTTGTTATCGATCTTGGCCATGATATGCAGTGGAGGATCTATACTTTCTGTTGACATAGGTTTGATTTCAAAATCATAGAAAGTGATGGAGGGCTCCATGCATGTTTGAATACTCCCCACAAAGTTGTTGAAGGCATTAGTATCTTGAGTTTGAAGCTCGATTGACTTTAATATTTCCATTAATGCCTCTCTATGCGGGGGAGATTGTTGAATGAGGTCATAGATCGATAACTTGGCATAAGCCATTTTTAAACTGGTAGTTAACCGGCTACTCAATGACATGATGGGTCGTTGGCGTTGAGTAGAATGATTTAGCGGTTGTTGAGAAGTACTAGCACGTCGTTGGGTCACTCGTTACCCGAGGTGGACTCGGGGTTTGTACAGTGTGGCTGTGGTTCAACTCGATTTGGTTGGTTCGCCCTTTGACCCCGGGTTACTACGTTAATAGTACCCACAAAACCTTGGTATTGTTGTACATGGTTGACTTGATTAGGAGGAGTTACCTGAGTTACTCCCCCTGAAGTTGTTGGAGCTTCCTCCCGATGTGGAAGGGGTGTTTGAAATATACCAAGATTTTGATTTTGTTGGGCTAAGGGGCTATCCAATTTAATGGCTCCAATCTCAATAAGATCTTGGATCACATGTTTGAAAGTTGTACAATTATTGATATCGTGCCCATTTTGCCTATGATAAGGACAAAATAGGTACTCCTTGTAATACTTCCCCCTTCTAGATGGGTCTAAAGGTTTAAACTCAGGTAAAGTTAATTGATTTGTGCTATATAACTTGTTGAATATGACCGCATATGGTTCATCTAAAGGTGTGAACTGTCGCTTGGGACGATTGTTTTGCCAAGGTCGAGTTTCCATGGTTGGCCCAGTATTGTGATCTGGTTGAGGAGGGGCGGGTACCGCATGATAAGCAATTGGTTGCGGTTGACTTTGCATTACTTGTTGTTGTTGAGCCATTACGGGCTGGCTCGCCACCACTTGATTAACTTGGTTAACATTTGAGGTTGCTAGCACTCGTGCTTGTTTGTTTTGGCCATAATTATTATTTCGTTGTTGGCCCTTTTGTTGCCATTCTTTTCTATGGGGTTTTAAAACACCCTCTTGGACTTTAATGTCTTCTATGATACTTGCTTGGGCCAAAGCCTCTTCAAAAGTCCTGTATTGTTGTAATTGGAGTAACCAAGAGATAGGTTTTAGACAACTCTGGGTGAACATTTTGGTTAACTCCTCCATTGGTAGGGAGAATGGCAGTTTATTAATGATAGCCCTCCAACGGTTTCCAAAGTCATAAACAGTCTCATCGTCATGTTGCTTGAGCTTGTATAAGTCGGACAATGAAACTCTCTTTTGTACATTCAGGGAGAATCGTTCTAAAAAAAGATTAATCAATTGCTCGTAAGCATAAATGCTATGGTGAGCTAAATGATTGTACCATTGTACAAGATCTCCTCCTAATGTCCGAGGAAAAGTTCTGAGCATAAGAGCATAATTATTTTGGATTCTAAAGCAAGCATGCATGAATGAGCTCACATGTTCATGAGGATCCTCGGCTTCCTCGAAATTTGTCAAACTTCGGTAATGTGAAATCAGTCGGATATGGTGGTGAAGGTACCGAAGGATGAATTGGTTGATTGATCAATGACCTTAGCGTAGGTTTCGACTAAATGAGCCAGGCGCATGTTGAGCATAAGGTTGTCAATCTGTTGTTGCATAGCATGGAGTCGTGGATCTTCATTAAAATTTTGACTTGTTTGATGATTATGAGGATGCAATGGAGGAGTGGAAAAATGATGAGATGGGATGAAATTGCCTGGATTAGGCGGTGTGGAATGGACAGGTTGTTGGTATGGATGATACCGAAAAGAAGGTGATTGGGGTGAATGATGAACTGGACTAGGTTGGGAGAAAGGTGGGGTAGGAATGGACACCACCGAAGATTGGGGTACCTGTGTGGGGCCTGAGCTAATAAAAGTCGGCTGGGTAGAAATTGGTTGGGGTGTAGGATTTACTACGACCGGTGGTTGAGCATTTTGTTGTTGTTGTTGCAAAATCAATTTGTCGAGGTACTCCCTAACCTTATTAATCTCTAACCCAAGGGAGGTGGGATGATTGGATGAAGGTGGAGGGCAGGCTGCCATGGTAGTCACGTAAGACCGCATAGCAGGGGGGTGGGGGGCAATGAAGGTGGTCTGAAGTAGGCGATACCTAGGAAGGAACAGATGATCGTGTCCCGGTAGGGTGAAACCATAAATGGTTTGGGAAGAAGTGGGTTGAAATTGGTTATGGTTAGAGGAGTTTCCACCAACTTCATAAAGAGAATTGGTGTACACCCGAGTAAATGGAGGAGAAAGTGGTCGGGAAGACACTACATTTGTCTCCAAAGGAGGACAATTGAGCATCCGGGAAGATGTTGGAGATGAAGCCAGCTGAACAGATACCACATTAGCCTCAAAAAAAGGGTTAGTGTAGACCTGAGTGAAACCAACGGGTATGGTTGATGCAATATCCTACTGAAAAATAGAATCTTGCATAGGGGAATCTTGGATTGGCTCAAGGATATAGCCGATGCCATCTCTTAATTGAGTTTGCACTTGGGCCATATCAATGTGGGTAATATGACAGGAATTGTCTTCCTCCATGGGCATGGCCATGTGGTAGATGGTAGAAGGACGTGAAAGACCTACGAGCGAACCTCGCTCGAAATTCACTAGGATAAGTGGCCATGTTGGTGGTGGGGATGTTCTGTGAATTTCCCATTTGATTATTTAGATTTAACATTTTAGATTGATTCCTTGTTAAGACCATAGAGCAATAAATCTAAACAAATTCAGAAAAGAAGAATGCAAAACTAGAATGATAAATTTACACTAAAGAAATTATCAGAAAACAGTCACAACCTAGGTTTCAACCAATGTGTCTTACCTGCGGTTAATTAATTATTTTCTGATCTTAATCTGTAGTAAATTTTAAGTGTCCGGTTTATGAGTTTTGCATGTGATCTAATCTTGAATTATTCACAAAAAAGGTAAAAACTATGGCTAGGAAAGGACAACGAGATTCTTATTGGTGATGAAATCCAAGCAAGTTTTCTCGGGGGTGACCTATGGTGTCTAAGGCGGAAGTTTAATGGATGGAGATGAATTCCACCGTCACTAAACTTCAAGCAATACCTGGTGATGAAATCCAGATATCACTGTTTTAAATGCAATATGAAAATGCAATGAATTTTTTTTTTTAAGTGTTTTAGTTGTCTAATGTATACATACAAAGCTATAAATCAAAAGTTCTAATGATCTAAGCAAGAGGCTACTGAAAACATGTCATTTCCTCTGAAGAAGTGAAGTACACCGTTTAAAAACCCCTGCCTACCAATGATATCGGATATCAAAGGAGCAACCGGAAGGTTCGTCCACTTCTCTCGCCTGGAATCACCCAATGGCAGGAGTACTATTGACATCCAATCAATAGTCCTACTTAGATAATTAAAACAAATAATTCGTAGCTATTCTAATATGCAGCTAGGTATGCAAATTTTTTTTTTTTTTTTAATGCAAGCAACAATCAATAATGCAATGCAAAGAAAAATGTAATTAAAAATAACTCGTTCTTTTCAGATTACTTAGTTTTTGTTCATTTTAAAGTAATGATCCGAAAAAGAAACAAAATATGGCAGAAAAACCAAAAACGTAAAAAGTACAAAGAAAAAACACTTACTTGGAAGCCTACGCTTTTCCGTAAACCGACTTCAAACGCCCACGGGAGTCTCCAGACAGCTGAAACGCACCTCTGCGTTTCGTATTGGACTTCCAGACGCCCTCTGCGTCTGCTGCGTTTTCTGCAAACTCAGAAACCCTAGTTCGCTGGAACAGCGAATTTCACGATTTCTGGAACCTGCAAAATAAAACAGAAAACAAGAACAGATTAGTAAAGCAAGTATTAAAAATATGAAACCCTAGGGGGTCCCACCGTGATCGCCATTTGTAGATTAAAAATACAACGCCAAACAAAAATAAATAAAATCACAATGACAGAGTACATAATAGTTGCACAAAACAAACGATTTCTATTAATCGATGGAGTTTAAAAACTCCTTTTTGAATACAACTGGGCCTGTAACCCTTTATTTGTGATACAAGATTACAATTCGTGCTAGGGTTCTCCGAAACCCTAGCTGGCACAAATGGTGGCGTCTCCGAAGAATGTATCTTCAATCCCAACAGAGTGAGTGGGCTTTGTTGTATCCCTTGCTTGGACCACTCCAGCTTAATCAGCCGCCATCAATAAATCGGATCTCGTTGTCAAAAACTCGCACACATTAACACTATCAAGGAGTTAGAAATTAATAAGAGGGCTCCACTGTGTGAGCCCTCGAAAACAATCTAAAACCCTAGAAAAATAGAATGCAAGAATTCAATAACAGATCAATAAAAGAAAAGAAGTTACTTGCTTTAAACTAATTTATACCTGTTCTCTGTTAACGCGGCTAGACCAGGCGACACCTGGAAGTAATGTGGCTGTCAAATAGGCTGTGGAAGGCGCCCTGGTGCACTCGCTGAACGCCCGCGTGCTTCTGGATTAAGGTTTCAGACGCCGGTCTGAGTCTGTGTCTGTAGGTAAACGCCCGTGGGCTTGTAAAGCCGTGGGCACTTGGTAAACGCCCGTGGGCACTTGGTGAAGGGGTAAACGCCCGCGGGCACTTGCGACAAGAATGGGAGATTCCGTAGAATGCTGCGAAGGAATGGCGACGAAAGCGGCGACGAAAGCGGCGATGGATGCGGCGAAATGGTAGCGAAGAGAGGAGATAGCAGTAGAAGAATTAGAATCAGAGATAGAAGTAGCAAAAGACATAGGGTTTGAGCCATCAAAGTGACTCAATTTATAATCCACTCTTAGGGCACACTTTAGGGTTTTAACGACACTTTGAACGTGTGGCTAAGATTAAAGTGGATCCAAGGGTAGAGAATAAATCTTGGTTGTGAAATGGATTAAGATGGATGGACGGATGAGATTAAATGAAGGATGGACGGCTCAGATTAAATCACTTAAACTATTATTTAAATATATATATATTAAAATATTAAAATATATATATAAATATTAATTTAAATAAATTTGGGGATGAAAAATGGCAGGAAAGGTGAAATTGGGCCAAATAATGGCGGGAAGGTGGATGACCGACACGTGGCTGACAGGAAGGTATAGATGACTTGCAAGTGGCTGGATTTTGGTGTCTACAATCCTAACTGAATAAAATTTATCCAATACCTCCTATTACCTTTGTCTATCAAAATAATTAGCTCATTTCTAGGACAAGTCAAATTTGTTACCAAGTTCATCATGAATTTTACCAAAATGGTCAAACCTATTACCAAAATGTTAAACAAGGGAACCTCCCTAGAATATATTTATAAAGGAAAGAAATATTTTCAAGATGCTAAATCTTACATCACTAGGGCTTTAGTCTTGATCAACCTAGATTTCTCCAAATATTTTAGGCTACATATGTTTGGTATAGATGAAACCATAATTGTTGTCATAACCCAAAATAAAAATGAACATGAGGAACATCCCATCATGTTTATGACCCAAGACCTCCACAACTAAGAAGAAAAATTCACCCTTATTAGAAAATAGTTATTTTCCATCATGAAATCCCTTAAGAAGTTCAAGCATTATCTATCATAGAGCAATAAGGCTTTGTAGTACATCCCAACATTGGCTCTACTATACTTCATTGTTAGGTAGGAGAAAAGAGAGCCAAGTGGATCGATAAAATTTTAGAATTCGACATAGAAGTCAAACCCACTAAGCTCATTAGGAGAAGATCCTTATATGATATACTAGCAATGATAGTCAATAAATATTAGTTTTCTCTAGTCAAATATATATATATATATATACATATATATATATATATATATATATATATATATATATATGTGTGTGTGTGTGTGTGTGTGTGGGTGATATAATTGGTTTTATGGGTAACACATAGATAAATGGACACAAGATAGATACCAAAAAGGTTGATAGCCAAGGAAAGAGCCCGATTTAGGTAGAAAGCAACACGCTATCACTATCCGGATGGTGTCTTGTTTAGGAGAGGATATGATGATGTCTTGCTTTATTGCATAGAAGAAGTATAATACAGTGGTACACATTGAAAAATGCCATGATGAAGGGGAAATTATTTTACATTCACAATGAATCACAAGATCCTAAGAGCTAGATATTATTGATCTACCATATTTGTTGATTGCTTCCAATGGGTTAAAATTATAGATCCTACTATATGTTTAGAGGGAGTAAGAGGAGAGCTTTGATGCCCCTAAAATCCATTATCATAATTGCACCTTTCCAATAATGGGGCCTAGACTTTATATTCAAAATCAACCTATTATTGAGGGTTTTGACGGCCAAGATGACAGCGGGCGGGAAAGCTTCTGCGGGAGAGCATGGGAACGCCAACAGACTGAACCAAGGGCACAGCAGGGCGAAGGGAGGGCAGTCAGAGATCGGGGCGCTAAGGAGTCCTCTCCAACCGAAGAGGATGTAGGTCATGACAAGGATCCACCAGACAAATGGGGAGGTGGACCTCAGAAGTCGTACGCTCAGGCAACGGCTTCGTAAACCCTTAGCGGTCTGCTCTCCAAGGAGTTGTTTCCTGTCGGGGACGAGTTGGACATCCCGACAGATAAATTCTTTCAAGCTTTGTGGAATTCAAAAAATTTACCCTCATCGGTAAGTTTATTGGCGGCCGTCCCGACATGGAGACCATTCGCAAGTGGGCGGCGGTAAATGGCGAACCTCTCGGTCACATGGAGTTGGCGGCCTTATCCCGGGTTTTTTCGCGATTAGACCGAATAACAAGGAGGACTACCGTAAAATCCTCGGTCGGTGGTCCCCGGGTTCCTAGGTCGCAGAAGTCTCTTTCTAAGGAAGTGGGGTATGGACTTCAACCCCGAGACCCAAAATATCAACATTGCTCCAATATGGGTTAGACTCCCGAGTCTCCCCTCTTCTCGTTGGCATGAAAATGTAATCGTAGGAATTGCACGCTCCATTGGTGAGTTGGTTACCATTGACCCTCCCACCAAAGCTCGAACCAGATTTGTTCAAGCTCTGGTTCCGCATTCCGGCGCATTTGGAGGCCGACCTTCCATCATCCATCACTCTCCGGCCTGGAGATATCATTCTTCACAAGCAAGCCATTGTGTATGAGAACAGACCGGCTTTCTCGCCCCCGTGCGCTTCTCAAGGGCACCTCCAATCCAACCGTCCTCTTCAAAATCCAGGGATGAAGAAACGGGATTCCAAAGAACCCCTTGGAACACGGTGAAGGTCGACAAAGCACCCTCGCCGCAAAAGGGCATGATTCTCCAGGCCCGTCTGGGGACCATCCCGAATCCTCCCACCCGGTGGAAGCAGTCTCCCCCAAACGGTCTCTGAGCCGTGTGGTGCAAGCCCTCACCTTGGACCACAAGAGGAGAAGGACCAGTCCCTTCCACCAATCACCGCACATGCAGATTCACCCAAAATCCTGGACCATAACCACCCCGAGTCCCAAAATGTGCTGGAAGATTACCTACTAGGAAGAAGGGGTGAGCAGTCTGGTAATATCAACCCTCGTAATACGAGAAGTCAAAAGTAAGGTGTTGATTTTGGTAGCGAAAGGAAGCAAGGTCGTCCCCCCAACAAAGACAGGCGGGACAAGGAGACGGCGGCAGATGTTGCAAATGGTACTCAACGGCCGCTTTTTCAGATGATTCCGATTCCCGGATGGGTGACTCGTCTGTCCCAAAACCTCCCCTCCAGGAAGGAAAGGGAGGTAAGAAGAATATCAAACCGTTGAGATGAAAGTCCTCTCATGGAATGTGAGAGGGCTTAATGCAATCGCCAAACGGAGATTGGTGGCCGATCTCGTAAAAAGGACGAATCCGTCCATCCTAATTTTGCAAGAGACTAAGACCGATGCTATCTCTTCTTCCATAGCTGCTAAGGTCATTTGGGCTAAGGCAAAATTCCTCTCCAGTCTTGCAGTGGGAACGGCAAGCGGTCTCATGATTCTTTGGGATCCAGAGATTTTTGAGGGCAGCCTTCTCTCAACTTCTAGCAGGATTATCAATGTTTTGTTTCATTCCAAAGCCATTAACTTTTCTTGGATCCTGTCTAATGTGTATGCCCCAAACTCTATCTCGGAGAGAGCAGAAATGTGGAAGGCTATTTCCCATATGAGGGAAACGTTCCGTAATTTCCCTTGGGTTCTAGGGGGAGATTTCAACCTGTCCTCTTCACCCATCTGAAAAGAAAGGAGGATCGGACCACTCTAGCCACAATCTGGAAGACTTTCGAGATTTTGTTTCTACCAATAACTTGCTTGACATTGACCTCAAGGGGGCATCCTTCACTTGGAGCAACAGGAGGATTGGGAGCAATCTTATTCAAGTCAAGCTTGACAGATTCTTCATATCCCAAGAGGCTATTCCCATACTCGGTGCGGCAACTCTCTCGGCCTTACCGAGGATTGGGTCTGATCACAATCCTATTGTCCCGGAGACGGTTGATGGGCCTATTTTTAAAACCCCCTTCATATTTGAGTCCATGTGGATTTCTCACAAGGACTTTAGAGGGTTGGTTACGCCTGGTGGCAGTAGAAGGTAGCAGGTTCCGCTTCCAAGAGAGTGGCCTTAAAACTCAAGTTAATCAAAAGGAATTTGAAAACATGGAACAAGGAGGTGTTCGGCAACATTTTTGAGTCCAAAAGGTCCATTTCTGCGAACCTAAAATTGGTGGAGGAGAGAATGGAGCTCGAAGGTTACACCGATTGCCTCAGGGAGGAGGAAAGGAGGCTCTTGGTGGATTATCATTCTATTCTTGCAAGGGAAGAAACTTTCTGGCGCCATAAATCTAGGGACCTCTGGTTGAGAAATGGAGACTCCAATACGAAGTTTTTTCACGCGTCAACTTTGCGGCACATAGGGGCTAACAAAATCAGGGAAGTGGTGTGCAAGGATGGACGCGTTACCAAGGATATTGAGGAAATCCGAAGTGAAGCGGTTGACTTCTTCCAGGATCCGCTCGTGTTCCTCCCGACGATGATCTCCGTGTTCGTAAATCTCTCGTTGGATAACTTCCCGACCAAAGTTCCTCCCGAGGTAAGCTCTAAGCTTCTGGAGCCTTTTTCTATGTCTGAGATTAAAGAAGCTTTGTTCTCCATGCAACCAGACAAGGCGCCTGGGCCTGACGGTTTTCCCCCCCATTTTTTTCAAGTTATGTGGGATGTTGTGGGTTCGGATGTGTGCGAAGCAATTCAGGGATTCAAGCCTCCGGATCCATCCATCCAAAACTAAATTCTACCTTTCTTGCTCTCATCCCTAAGTCTTCCGCCTGCAAAAGTTTCTCTGATTATCGTCCCATTAGCCTGTGCAATGTTTTTTATAAAATCTTAACCAAGTCCATAGCCAACCGTCTGAGGTCCCTTCTTCCCTCCTTGGTTGGTCCTTCTCATGGAAGCACCGTGAAAGGCAGAAACATTCTCGATGGTGTCATCACCATCCATGAAACCCTCCATTCTGCTCACCGCTCCAAAAATGCTGCTCTTTTCCTCAAGCTGGACATGAATAAAGCTTTTGACAGAGTTGACAGGAGGTTCCTCTGTGCTGTCCTCTTCAAGTTCGGTTTTCACCCTCAATGGATTGACCTTGTCAGTAGTTGCATATCCACTCCCTCCTTTTCTGGTTCTAATCAACGGATCCCCCCGCCGGGTATTTCCAAAGTGCCGTAGGCCTCGGACAAGGTGACCCTCTCGTCTCCTATTCTATTCATCCTTCTGGCTGAGGTTCCGAGTTGGTCTTTGAAAGAGGCTCTTCGTCGTAATAAGATCTCTCGGCATTTTTCCCACCTCCGTAGTCGATCCCTGTCTCTCATCGACAATTTGTGGATGACACCCTCATCTCCACCGGGCGTCCGTCACTCAAGCCAAATCCATCAAGCGAATCCTCTCCCGTTATGAAAAGGCCGCCGACGTAAAGTCAATTACATCAAAAGCAAAATTTATTTTATTAACACTCCTATGCGAAGGCAGCTCCGCATAGCCGTAATTTTGGAATGCACTATTGATTCCCCGCTCGCGTCTTATCCGGGTTTGCCTCCGGCTTGTAATGGCCGGGCCAATGGAAGCTTGTGGGACATGATCCCGGAACGTCTTCACAAAAAGCCGAGCACTTGGAAAGGCAAATTCCCGTCGCAAGCCGGGAAAGCCACCCTTACCAAAGCTTGTCTCCAAGGAATCCCAACTTACTTCATGTCCGTGTTCATGCTCGCCTCGTTTCTTCCATTCCAAGATTGAAAAGATTCAGAGGACCTTTCTGTGGTCTGGCAATGAAGAAAAATCCAGAATTCCTCTTGTGGCCCGGGATAAGGTTTGCTTGCGAAAGGACCAAGGTGGCATGGGAATGAGGAGATCAAGACTCATGAACACTGCTTTGATCGCTAAGCACGCTTGGAAGATCCTGACTAATGACTCAACAGAGTGGGTCAAGTCGGTTAAGAGGAAGTATCTTGGATCGAGTTCTCTTTTGATGTCGGGATTCCTCCCGAAGCGTCCGCCTTTGGAAATCTCGTGCTTCAAGCCCGCTCTCTCGATCGACTCGGTGCTCGCCGGATTTTGGGTGATGGCAACTCCATTCTCTTCCGGAAGGACAGGTGGGTTATCGATGGAGCTCTCGAGTTGAGAGCGGACCTTGCTGGCCTGAAAGCCCTGGTGGATCCAAATTCCCAACTCAAGGTTGCAGACTTCATTGATCGGAGCTCTCTTCCCCTCGGTGGAATTTGCCGATCCCGGACGGCTTTAACAATGAAATGACTTTTTTGTCTAATATTCTTCGGTCCTGTTTTAATTCCATCTCGTTAGAAGAGATGACGAGAATCATCCGGCGTGGCACGAGAGGATGGTCTCGTTCTCTCGTCAAGACCGCCTATGACCTTCTTACTTGCGAGATTGCCATGGATCACCGGTGGAAAGTGATTTGGAGGAAGGGTATTATTCCTAAAGTTAATTACTTTGCATGGATTGCCTTTCATAATAAAGCCTTAACCATCGACAACCTCCATAAGAGGGGTTTTGCTATTCCCAACATGTGCTTCTTGTGCTTTGTTGATTGTGAGACGACAGACCACTTATTTCTGCACTCGTCCTTTTTCCCATTCTTGTCCTCGGCACTGTCCTGTCTTCCTTTCAAATCCTTTGGTGCACTCCCCGCTCCCTCAAAGATGCCTTCCACCAATGGCCCAATCCTTTCAAGAATCCTAAACTTCGCTTCCTTCTTGAGGCCTCTTTCCACCACTCCATTTGGCAGATTTGGCTAGAGAGAAATTCCAGAGTCTTCGGCAAGGTCCCTAGAGTACCTCCCCCGTGTCGCTCGTAGAGCCTTATCCTTCGCCATTGAGAATTCTAAAGTTGTTCCTAGTTCCCGTCCCCGCCTTCCTCGGCGAAGCAGCGATCTTCCAAAGTTTGGGCCTTTTCCCTATTCTTGATGGTGTTTCTAAGTCTCAGCGTGGGGATGTTATTTGGACCAAGCCCCCTGTGGGCTGGATTAAATTAAACTTTGACGGTGCGGCCAAAGGCAATCCTGGCCCTGCTGGTTCCGGTGGTGTGGTTAGAGATCATAACGGGAATCTCGTGTCGGCTTATTGTGAAGATTTGGGTGCCCATACTAATCACTATGCTGAAGCCATAAGTGTTTTGAAAGGTATCCAAATCCTCTCCGAGGATCCTCGGCCTTTGATAGTCGAAGGTGATTCGCTCAATATAGTCAACTATCTGCTAGGCTCTAAAGACCCGTCTTGGAGGGTCTACAACATCATTCTTGAGGCTAGGATGCTCCTCTCTCAACGTGACAGGTGGAAGGCATGCCATATTTTCAGGGAAGGAAATCGCGTGGCAGACCACATGGCCAACAAAGGGCTTGTGACCACGTGTCCTGTTGTGTGGCGCTCATGCTTCCCGTCTGAGGTGGTGAGTTTGGCCAATGCGGATATCCTCTCATGATGTTCTCCTCGCTTCATAAGGTCATTCGTTTGGTTTGGCTATTTTTGCTTTCGATGGTCAAATTTCTCCAGCTAGTATTTTTGTTTTCCTTGGTAAAATGTGGTTTGTTTCCAGGATATTCAGACATAAGGGCCCTACTTATAGCCTTCGGGCAATTAGCAGTTTTTGGTTTCTGTCATCAAGTTTATTCCTCCAGCCACAAGGCATGATGCACATTCCAACCAGGCTGATTTTGTACATAAGGTTTTGGGATCCTCTATAAAAACCCACTGTTAATCTATTAAAATAATTACCAAAAAAAAAAAAATCAACCTATTATCAAGTGTAAGACATGGATGGATCCTCATTATTACTAATATTTCATAAAATAGGTTGAAGTGGACCTATACAAGGCAACTAATCAAAGAAGCATAATTTAATTTTTACAATATATAATAACTATATTTGGGGCACCTACCACTATAGTTGCAAAAAATACCACTTCAAAGGGATAAAGTGATGAAGTTTACCTTGGAATTATGGTTTTTAATCAAAATATTCTAATTACTATCCATAGGAAAACAACTTGATTGGATAGACTAATAATAATATCATAAGAATATTAAATAGAACCATATTTGAGTCACAAAGGGACTGGCACACCAGGATTTGTAAAGCATTATGGTCAAACCTAGTAATGGTAAAAGCTTCCATTGGATTTTCACCCTACAACTTAGTTTATGGGAAAGAGGCCATGTTTCCAATTAATTTTAAGCTATGTTCCCTCCAAATGTCACAATAGTTTGATCTAGAAGACATTGACATTGAACCCATATAAGAAATGCAATATATGTTATTGTTCTTGGATGAAGAAAGAGAAAAGGCTTCAAAATAATAATGCAACACCAAGAGTCTATTAAAATATCATTCAATAAATGGGCCATAAAAATGGACTACAAATAAGGATATATTGTATTCAAATGGGATGAGAGAACCAAGGGAATACCAAAAGTTTAACTTCTTATCAAGTGGTCCCTTTCAAATTTTGAAGATTACAGGCTTAAACACTTACAAACTTGCCACCATGGATGGAAATAAATTACCCATATCTATGAATGAGTATCTTCTATACCTAAGTTAGTAACAAAATCTCTAACCACTGAGTATATAAATATGTACATATATTCCTAGCGACTATTTTTTTGTAGTTATTTTCCTCTCTTATAAACCTCATCTCAATAATTCCTATTCTTCCAAAAAATTATTGTAATTTTACCTCATTTTACCCTCTTTCTTTTCTCTCTCCTAAGTTGTCATGCCCTATTGATGGAATTTGTTATTACATTTATGTTAAAAAATTGAATGGGGCAAATTTGAGTGAATCACTCACTATATCAAGTGAACCACTTCAAATAGTGAGTGGTATGTTTGTCTCTTGGGCTAACCCTACACTAATCAACAATGAGGGTGAATTGATCCTTAACACATCGACCGCCATACAGATAGATTTGTGCCAAGGCTTAGGTATGTATGTTCTTACTATGAGGTATATAAACCCTAAGGGGACAAAGGGACCACACATTTGAGCCCATTATGCATTCACAAAGAAATTGTGCCCTAATCCAACCATGAACCATCAACTTCCTTCAAACTGAAAATACCTTGTCAATTACCTTCAAGTTGAGCATGCCTAGTCAAACAATTTAACCTAAATAGGTTACACAAAAATTTTAGGGTCTCCTTTTTAAATTCAATTGATTTTGAATCTCCATAGGGAATTCCATTATCTAACCACCCATTCCAATGACCAATCTGGTTAGGCATCTAAGTAAACCAATTGAGAAACAAATCCATCAAAAATTTTCAACCCTTAACAAATTGAGTGAACCACTTGATTGGATAAGCAAATAACTTGCAAAAGTAGGAAAACCCCTCCTTTATGGAAAAATATCCTAATTATTCCATAGCAAGTGAATCCCTCGCAGTTACAAGCAAATTGATCCACTTCCTAGAACTTTACAAATGCCTCAAGCACAAGTGAATCACTCTGATTTGTGAAAATCGCTCCAAATTGCAAGTGAATTGCTTCATTCCCAAAATTTATCCATTTTTTTATCTTTTTTAATTTTCACTTTTGACCCCCATTTTGTCCACTTTTTCATATTGAATCACCACTGATGCCATCTTTGCATTTTCCAAACCTTCTTTTCCTAAAGCATGACCCATTTTATAGCCTTCTAGTATCATTTCCCCACCCACATCTACTCTGTCCTAACTTGTATGTACACTCCTAATGGAGGTTATACCATAAAGGGGACAACCATAAATGAATAAAATGGGAAAGATAAAGATACATGGCTCCCCTCTTAATAGATTCAAGTTTTATGATGATCCCTATCAAAGGGTATAGAAGGGGAACTACAAGCCATTAGGCAAGTGAAGAAGGAAGCTCTTAAGAGGTTCAACCTATGTCTATACATTAGTTCTTGGAGAACAAGCCACATTTGGATATTAGGACTAGCTAATAACCCTATACCTCAAATTTGGAGCTGCCTAGATCTAGTAGAGCCTATTGTAAAGAGATGAATTCCTAGGAAGAAATTTTAGGCTCCCCCAATGGAGAAAATATGTATTTTATGTAAGGGATGGATTCATAAGAAGAATACTTAATACAACTGATAACCTGGCTATATGGGTTTCTTGTAACCTAAAAATTCAAAAGGACTTCTATTTTAGATACACTAACACCTACTAGTAGTATTTTTGTATTCCATAATTAAATAAACCCAACTTGCCATCCAACTTTAGTATCCCACTAGAGTTGGACTTTTTTAAGAGGACATACAAATGGTGTTGTATGGAATGGCCATAATTTTAGGGAAGAGGAATTATCTAAAACTCTATTAAGAGCACATCATCCTGCTTCATTCCATACAAACCTATCCCAACCAATCACAAATGATTGACTATGATAAATACATAGCAAATTAAATGGATGATAGCTAAAGGCATTCAAAGAGAAAATGCAAGTCAACTATGCCTCCTTGGTTTGGCTCATTTTATATCAAAAGAAGGATCGATTTCAAACCATATAATTAGACCTATTATGATTTAATGCCCAACTCATCGTAGTCCTCGAATGCATAAACATTTCCTATTGAGAAGTGGATAAGACCACCCCAAAGCTACATGGGTTCCACCAAGTGGTAGAGGTGAGATTAAGATATGGTATTAGAATAGTTAAGATATCATTGGTCCTATGACCCATAAGGAGTCTTCAAGAAGATATTGAAAAGCAAAATTTTGGATACCTTCACATATGAGAAGAGATACAATGTACAATAGGAGGTAAATCCAAAGGAATAATTGATACTTGTCACTCTTAGGAATAAACTTGGATACGAAGACAAAATCCTAAGTTGGTATACCAACCCACTAGAGTGGAATACCTTCTACAAGGAATTGAAATATTATTTTGACCTACATATCAAAATACATTATCAAAAATTAGGGACAACAAAAAAATAGAGGTACATCAATTTAAAAATCCTAGCATGGTAGAGAATGAGGTATGAAATGGGTATGCTCAACAAGACAACCATGTATAGCCCAATTAATGGATTTTTCTTCCATATGAGATATAAGGCTTCCCAATACTACAAAGAATACCAAGCTGATCAGTGAACCAATGACTAGTGCCTTAGCCTCTCAAAGGCCAAAGAAAATATTGGTGCTCAAAATCACTTTGTTGCACTAATGGCTCTAGCAGTGGTTTGTATATTGGTAAGGTAGGTAACTAATAAGGGAGAAATATTTTTTAGAAGTATGGGTCGATGTTTGGTGAGGTTAATAGAAACAATAATAGACAAATCAATATGAGGAGAGGAAAATCCCTCAAGGAGTCTTCCCTTCCAAGTTGGAAATAACTAGCTTTATGGCCACTACTACTACCACTCTCATTTCCCTTCCTCCATCCAACACTCCATATTTTTTAATATATTCTTATTTTATTTTTGCTTTTCTCCATTACCATTATTTTTCTACACTCCTCTCACCTTCTACTAGCACATTTCATATATCTCTGAGGCGCACGTTGCCCCCAATAATTTCTTTCATGGTTGGGACCATACCAATTACATTATTTTTGTTGCCTACCATCCAAGTCACCACCACACAACCCTTGGTCTAATATCCCATATCACCACCATCATCCAAGCCCTTTCCAACCATATAACTACTATCTAACACACTAGTACATTTTGCATCAAGGTCCACTTCCACATTTTTACTCTATTCCCTATCATCACCACAAAATTCACTCTACTAGCTCCACCTTGCACTTACACATTCCCACCATGCCCATTTTCCTTATCAAGGTAACTTCTCCTATAGGTGTAAATACCCACTTTCCATATTAATGGGTCGAGTCTATAGGAGCACCCCCTCAAACCAACATAATTGCTAGACCAAGTTTGGTCTTTGCATGGAAAACAATGAGTTCGATGACATATACATCACCAAGGCATTTGATATCCTTGCTACTAAATAAAATAAATAGAAGTGTACAAGTGGATAAATGAGAGGACCTATAAGGCTTGGATCTACATGTAGTCATAGTTGTAAATGAAAGGGAATAAGATCTATATTTTTGGGGCTATCAAGTCTAGCCTATTCAGAGCAACAATGACTTTTACTGACTTAACTACCAAAGTGTCTAAGCTAGACCAAAACAAATGTAACCTTAATAAATTATCCAGCTAGCATCAAGTCACACTTGGGGCAGCCATGAAGTTTGGCCTCCTTATAGTTGAGGATGAAGTAACTCTAAGAAATAATAAATGTCTTGAGGTAAAAGTGGCTTAGTTAAAGGAATTAAAAAAGGAGCTTAAACAAGAGAATGGGGTTCTTGGAGGAGAAAATTTAGAAAGGGACCATCTAGGGGAGTAGGTTGAGCACTTTAAATACTAACTTGGTAATAATAACCAATAATGACATGAGGACCTCATAGAACAACTGACACATAAGCCACACATAAGCAAAGTCAAATCTAAAAAATCCTAAAGGTAAAAGATACACAAATTGTAAAGTTGACAACACTAAACTAGGCAGATATAACTATAGGCCCTAAGGTGGCATAATACATTCAAAGAGTTAAGTCCCTTTGGGTCAATAACAAGGAAGAGGTAAAGAAAACCTTTGACTATTTTTTGTTGGTATCCATTATAAAAGAAAGCTTGGAGAAATTAACTGAGATATTCAATCATGTGGAAGGACAATTTTCTATAAGGAGTAAGTACTAGGAGTTCCTTAAACTCCTCTTCTCAATGATAGCATCACAATCACAACTCAGGATAGATTAAATAGACCTGGTTATAAAGTTAAGAAAAAAGTCCAAATGTCCAATATTATAAGGATAATCCATAAATACTAAAGACCTAAGTACAAGAATTAGACAATATGATTCAAGGATTTGTTACTACTATAATTCCTGGTGCATTTTATCATTAGAATAATGTATTGGATGATCACATCATAGATGCTATTTTTGAATAAGAAAAGAGCCAAGTTGATCAGGGAGATGTAATTAAAACCTATACGAAGCTGGAACCAATATACACTAAACTTTAAGAGATCATTGTAAAATGGGAGTAAGTATCAATAAACCTTTTGAAGACCTGATAGGGGAAGCAAAAAACCTCACCCTAGTCCAGTTTTTGAGCAACGTAGAATGGAAAAATTTGTTGGGATTGCTCCAAAAAATAATTGGATAAAGAGAACCAAAATTTTAAGAATTTTATCATGGAAGTCCCAATTTTGTAGACTCCATACCAAGGGATAAATGTAAGATCTGGAATCTTAATCCAGTCAATATTGGTAGCCCATGAAATTTCTATAAATATAGTACTTCGACACTACCTTGGAATTCATAAATTTTTAAGGAGCATGTAGAAGAGAAATTAGATAGTGGATTCCTCACAAAACCTTCCAAAAATAATTTAAATATAGCACAAGTACCAATTTAAGTGTAAAAGAGGTTGTTTGTCTCTGAGGAGTGATCCACTAGCAAAAGGATTTGATTATAACCAAGGAGTAATTCACTTAAGGAAAGGTGTTGATCATGCAAAACCAAATTATTTGCTCATAAAGTGGACGATTCACTCATTAACTAGAGTGAATTGCTTGAATAGTCAAATAGGTAAACTTGAAGGCAAGATCCCAAGGCAAATATTCAAAAAAGTGATAGTTTGGCATGTAGTGGTGCACTAAGTCATATTGGAAGCCTTCTAAGCACGTTAGAGGTATAATAATAGGTATGTAGTATTTGACAATGCATCGTGATGCCCCTAAATATTTACTCTTACTAAAAGTAATTGTTTCTCACCCCAGGTAAATCAAGGGTAAACTCTTACTATAAATAGGGGCCTAGGGTTCCATTGTATTTATATTTTGTCCATAAGAATTCAAACTCTATGAAACCCACATTGTGCTTTTACCTTATGAGATTGTAAGAAATTAAAACATTCTTATGCATTCCATTAGTAGCACTACCCTCCTAGTTTACTAAGTGCATGACGATTGTGGCATTGTATTTTTAGCCCATTTTATCCTCCATATATAAATTTTACACTTAAATAAATGGATAGATATTGATATTTGAATTTTTTTGTATTGATTGATCACACTCTTTTCTTGCTACAGTTCAAACCCATATTTGCTTTAAATAACTTATAGCCTTAAACTTTCATGTATTTTTAATTTGACATTTTATTTTTAGATGCTTTAGTTTATACATTTTACTTTCAATGCAAGTGTAAGTTAGCATAGGAGTAGTTTGCAAGGAATAGTGGGGAACCAACCTAAATTTGGAAGTGAGAAACCATTTCCAATTCCTTCCAACTTTGTTGAAACTAGAATTGGGGTATAAATATTAATTAGAATTCAAAAAAAATCCCTCATTCAACAATAACACTTTTTCAAAAAAATGTTTTAAAAGTCCTCAAGAATGTGAAATAAAACAATTACTAAAAATAGTTTTTTTTATCTATTTTTAGATATTCATAACCAAAATGCATCTCTAGTTATGTTGTCACACCACTTTAGGAAAAATATAAAAGAGCAATTCATTCAGATATAATTTTCACTTTGTAACTCATGGAAGATAAACTAACCCATTTGTATATAAGTGAACTTCTAACTCATGGAAGACAAACCACCACATTTGCAACTAAATGACCTTTTCTTTTCAATACTATAGATTTCTAATGTAGCAAACATTACATAACAAGAGATGTACTCCTGAATATGAAAAGCATAGGTAATGCATGTAATGTTATAGCCTCACATCTCTTCTCAGATATTGCTTACATTGTACTCTGAGTAATAAAATCATTTTCATAATTGTCTCATCTATTTTGTGTTATGATTTATTATACTCTATTATCTTTTGAATTCACTATTTCTTGATTTTTCTTAGCTTAAAATCCTAAGTTATGGGTGAGATAACAAAGGGTCTTACAATTGGGAACTTTACAAAAACTTTAAATTTGATTAAAACTTTCAAAAAATAATTGAAAATAAGGGTGTTTAATTGATTATTTAAATTACTACTTGGAAAAAAATAAATAGTTGACAAAAATATAGAATTAGGTGCATAAATTCCTAGGATTAGGTGCATAACTAAGCTATTTGGTTTGCTCCATTACTTGTTTCTATACATCCTTATCAAATCTTATTGAAAAATTAATAAAAACTAATAACACCTTATTAGTGATTTCAATATGATCTACAATAATAAGGAAAAATTCATCAAGCTTCTTTACTTGATGTTTCTACCAACACAATTGGTTGCTTTTTCTTAGTTCCAAGAGAGAAATTTTTGTTTTAAAGCACCATAAAATATTTTAACTATTGCTCCTTTCCTACGATGTGGCGTTGTTTAAAAAGAGATTGTTTTTGGTTGATATTTTAGTTTTATTGGATTTGTTCTTGAGATAGGAGCATGGCAATTTGTCCACCATAGTCCACAATAATTATGTGTGTTAGACCACCCCATACTTTCCTTTATCCACTATGCATGCTAATAAGGCACTCTTATTACACTATTTTCCTATGGCAAGTACATGGCATACCTTCCTTCGGATTTGAACCTTAGACCTTCTGTATGGAGCATTCAAGCCTTCATTATCAAGCCCATTCACATTGTAAATTTTCTAGAGGTTTATAAAATTTTATGGCTTACACAAGATGTTACTCTACATACTAGAATACACATGTTCCAAATAAATCTTGACATACACATTCTCTACTCACTTGAAAAGAATGATATTATTACATTACATTCTCTAACTTAAAATTCTATAATATCTTGTATATTTCTAAGAGATCCAAACTTGTATGTAAATGAGGTATCATGAAAACTATACAATTGCTTTATTAAGTATACATTTTGGGCCAATTTATCCAAATATTTATGTAGTTTTGTGGTTGGGTATCAAAAATATTTTGAACATCAGTGCTAGCTCAACATGCCTTCTTATATGGTATTGATAGGCTAGAGTAGGATAATATTTTAATAGAAATTTATCATTAAAAACTTTATATATAATATTTTTTGTTATAATTTTGTCTTACTCTACTCCACTACTACCTTGTGAACAGGCATGTTGAGTTAGCTAGGATATCGAAAGAATTCCTAATACACAATTATAATTGATGGAGAGAGAGTTTATATGTAAGATTGTTAAAATTCAACTATTCATCAACTCAACATGTAATCACATAATATAAAAAGTATTACTATAATCTTCTTGATTCAAGATCTAATAATAATAGTATTTTGTATAATAGTTGTCTCACACTATATTTATATAATTATTATTAGTAACACCTAAATAATGTAGGTTAAAATATATTTTGTTAATAGAAAAAGTGAGGAGCTAGATATATATTTCATAAATCAATTTTTTGAGCATAAATTAATTTGTTTTGACATCTCCATAGTCCTCCAACATTCCATTCCCCTCCTTATTAAGCAATGGCCCCGGCCTTTCAAGAGCAACCAACTAAAATTCATGTGGCAAGCTTGCCTCCACCTTTACCTGTGGCAGATATGGCTCGAGAGAAACGCCAAAATTTTCAAAAATCAAGCCACTGATAAGAAGATTATCACTGTCAAAATCTTGGCCCTAGCTGTGGAGAATGCCTCTCTTGTTTCATCTCCAAAACCCCCCCTCCTGGCTTAGAATCGGACCTAACCAAACTTTTCAATCTGTCTAACATCTCTGTCATGCCCCGTAATTCTGTTGACAGGTCTGTCATCAAGTGGGTCTCACCACCTATTGGGTGGCACAAGCTCAATTTCGATGGCACGGCTAAAGGCAACCCAGGAGCGGCTGGCAGAGGAGGAATTCTCAGAAACCATAGAGGAGAAATAATTTTGGCCTTTGCCCAGAACCTGGGAATTCAATCCAACAATATGGCTGAGGCGTGGGCTCTGGTCCAAAGTTTGATCCTCATGGAAGGGTTAACCATCAATAAATTTATCATCGAAGGAGACTCGTTGCACTGTATCAACTGGCTCAATGGTACCGCTAAGCCTCCCTGGCCCCTTGCTTTGATTTTCCAAGAATGCAAGGCCCTAATTGGAAATTACCCAAAATTAGTCATTACACATCAATACCGGGAAGGAAACAAAGCTGCAGACTGGTTTGCTAACAAGGGAGTCAATGAATCTGACATTCAAGTGTGGAGAGACTCCTTCCCCATTGGCCTAAGGAACGATCCTACAAGTTTCAATGTTTGCACAATGTGAGATGTTGCCTAGGGATTGGTTTGGTATGCTGATGAAACTTGTCGCGATATCGCGACACTTTTTCCTTCTTCTCCTTCGATAGCGAAAATGCAACATGTCGCATTATCACGACACTTTTCACTTTTGGTCGCAAAAATGCAACATGTCGCGATATCATGACATTTCTTTCTCCTTTGGCCATGACGTTGCAACATGTCGCGATATCGTGACACTTTTTTCTCCTTTGGTCGCGGTGTTACATCATGTCGCGATATCGCGACACTCTTTCTCTTTCGATCGTGATGATGCAATATGTCACGATATCGTGACACTTTTTCTCTTTGGCCGCGATGATGCAACTTGTCACGATATCGTGATACTTTTTCCTCCTTTGGCTGTGGCAATGCAACATGTCGCGATATCATGACACTTTTTCTCTTTTGGCCACGACGTTGCAACATGTCACAATATCGCGACACCTTTTCTCTTTGGCCACGATGATGCAACATGTCACGATATCACGACACTTTTTCTCTTTTGCCGCGATGATGCAACATGTCGCGATATCGCGACACCTTTTCTCTTTGGCCGCGATGATGCAACATGTCGCGATTTTGCGACACTTTTTCTCTGTGGCCACGATGATGCAACATGTCGCAATATCATGACACTTTTTCTCTTTGGTCGCGATGATGCAACATGTCGCGATATCGTGACACTTTTTCTCTTTGCCCGCGATGTTGCAACATGTCGCGATATTGCGACACTTTTTCCTCCTTTGGCCACGGAAATGCAACATGTCACGATTTCGTGACACTTTTTCTCCTTTGGCCATGACGTTGCAACATGTCGCGATATCATGACACTTTTTCTCTTTGGTCGTGATGATGCAACATGTCGCGATATCGTGACACTTTTTCTCTTTGGCTGCGATAATGCAACATGTCGTGATATCGCGACACCTTTTCCTTCCTTCGCCATGGCAATGCAACATGTCACGACTTCGTGAAATTTTTTATCTTTTTGTTGAGACGATGCAACATGTCGTGATTTCATGACACTTTTTCTCCTTAGGCCACGATGCTGCAACATGTTGCGATATCGTGACACTTTTTTTCCTTTGGCCGCGACGATGCAACATGTCACGACATCGTGACATTTTTTCTCCTTAGGCCGTGATGATACTACATGTCGCGATATCGTGACACTTTTTCTCTTCTGGCCGTGATGTTGCAACATGTCGCGATATCACGACACTTTTCCTTCTTTGGCCGCAACAATGCAACATGTCACGATATCGTGACACTTTTTCTCTTGTGGATGCGACGGTGCAACTTTGTCATCTTTGGCCGCAAAAATGCAACATGTCATGATTTCGCTTTCTTCTTTGGCCTCGACGATGCAACATGTCACGATATCGCGACACCTTTCCTCCTCTGGCCGCGACGACGCAACTTGTCGCGATATCGCAACACTTCTTCTCTTCTGGCAATGACGTTGCAACTTGTTGCGATATCGTGACACTTTCTCTCCTTCAGCCACGATGGTGCATCTTGTCACGATATCGTGACACCTTTTCCTCCTTTGGCCATGACGGTGCAACATATCGCGATATTGCGACACCTTTTCCTCCTTGCTTTTTCCTTATGCGTTGGACCACGAAAATGCAACATGTCGTGATATTGCGACACCTTTCTTCTTGTGGTGTTTTGTTTTTTCTTTGATCTTTAGCTCTTGGGCCCCTTTGGTCGGTTTGGAAAACATGTAAAAAATTTATTGTACAAGGTTCAGGAACCTTTCAACACCCTTTCAACCAATCAAAAAAAAAAATTATTTTTCTTAAGTAATCATTCTAATCTATTTATTTTAAGTAATATTTAAATATATTAGGTTACCATATTTATATGTGTTTCTGTGTGTTTGAAGGTAAATATATATTTCATTAATAAGAAAAAATAAAGAGGTAGATACAAGTTACATAAAGGAAAAAATAATAAATTAATTAGTATATATATAGACACCCAATATATATATATATATGTGTGTGTGTGTGTGTGTGTGTTTTAAGGTAAATATATATTTTATTAATAAGAAAAATAAATAGGTAGATACAAGTTACATAAGGGAAAAAAATAATTTAATTAGTATATATACACCTAATTTTGCACACATGGTTAATATTCAAGCTTGTTGAACCCTTTATCAATCAACCAAATTGAATCAACGTACCTGTGGGTGAAATTTTACTTCCTTTCACCCACTCTTTATTTTGCACAGTAATGACCAAATGAAATGGCTAGATTTTGGAGTCAGACCCTTGCATTGATGAGAAAATCAGACTTAGGATATTGAAGGTAGATGAAACTTGTGATGGAACTTGTGTTGGATATAGAGGGATGAAAGGATTATGGATGGCCCGAGCGTATCAATTTTGGCTAAAGGTAAATGTAATATGGATAATTGGGTAGGAAAATGATTAAGGTGTATTCCAAATCCCCACCCCAATATTAATATGGAAAAATAGGATCCCAAATCCCCACCCAAGTAGTCGGGCAAAAAAATAGAACGGCAACATAGGGGCTCTTGGTCCCAAAATTTCATCCCAAGTAGCACACCATATCGGAAAAGACCTTGTCATCACTTGAGAAGTCCATCCTAGCCCAGGTAGATGTTCAAAAACATGGTAGGAGATAATCCATGCCCAAATTCCAAAACCTAGAATGGGTGGAACTTTGGGAAGGTAGCAACAAAGTACCAAGTCCAATCTCTCATCCATCTGTTAAAATTGTGTTGGGTGGAAAATTGGGAGGCTAAAAAATAGAAGAGCGTACCCAAATTCTCATCTGAGACTGAAGTCATCCATCAAGAGGGAAGCATCAAGAATATTCAAGGAATTTTATTAATGACGTCAACTACCTTGGTATGAGCTGAGAATGGATGTGAAGGAGGCAATTTGAAATGCACAATTTCAAAGGTAATAAATCTCAGGCCTTTCGTCCACATGAAGGGATAAAGTAGATCAAAATTTATGACTTGATAAGGCTATCAGAATGATCAAGGACCCAGATCCTTGTAGAATTTCCTAACCCCTTTCGAATAACTTCCATTCTTTCACGGAGCAGAGTATCAATAGATTATCCATCCATTTTAGCAACCTTTTCCTGCCCAATACAATTAATGCTTGAAATTAAATTTATTGTAATTCTTATATAAATCATGGTATGCTAGCCATTTCAAAGGGTGGCTCTTTAACAATTATAATCCATATGTAATATCTTCACTGTGATGTAAATATAAGTATGTTATTATTTGGTCTCTGATCTAGTCCTTATATATTTTGTGAAAGTGTAAATGCTTATTTCTATTTGGTTTTCTAAGTGAACACATTTAATTCTAGTATCTAGATTTCATGTGCTTTACTTGGTAGTTCTAGAATTTGCATTCATATTGGGTTAAGGGTTTATTTCTATTTAAGCTAGTCGAGTGGACATGTTGTAATTCTAGTATCTAGATTTCATGCATCCCATTCTCTGGTTTCTAGAATTCACCCTTGATATGTAGTAATAGGTGCTAAGTAGGGGTATGGTTGGTTGATCTGTTAGGTAGCATGCTTATGTTTATGCCTACAGTGTTGATGTTGCATATGTCTTAACGTGGCTATACCTATTCTTATGAAATCTGGCTATGACCTCCTTTTATTTTCTTTCATTTTTCTTTTTTCCCCCCTCCTTTGTGGCATAAGTAGCTAGGACTTAAGGAAATGATCTGCTTAGAAGATCGACCACCCTACCTAACTCGGGCTTGGTGGTCATTCAACATTGGCTGAGGATCATTGGGTACACCTCTCGCTCATTCAGTGATGTTTTTCACACCAACAATTTTTGGCAACTCCGTTGGGGACCCAAAAGATCTTTGTTGTTATAGAAAATAAAATTTTGGTGATACTCTAGTTTGCTTGTATCCTAATCAATCACCTAGCGACTCCTCTGCATGAAAGATCTAGATTTTGAGATCATTTGCCTCTTTTGTGCTGATAAAATTTCCATTTCCTAAAGGAATCAGGTTTTGATGAGTAGCCTTGACCTTGCTAGCAAAGAAAGTATGCTCATCTGGTGACTCCAACTTGTTGATAAGATCTAAAAGGTCTGAATAACTGATGCTTAAATGGCTTAGCTAAATTGTCCTAGCCGAAATGATCCTGGATCCCTCAATATTCCTCATCTGCATGATATCCCTGAGGCTGCATTGAAGACCTTGCTAAAATATGACGGTATTAGAGGAGTCGTGAAGGAGCACCTTGAAAATGTGGCTTCACTGGCTACCCTTCACAATATCATGCATGAATATGTGATTATCAGGTTGCTTGTTATTTCTCTATAAGGTAGAGCATTGCTCTGGTACAAAACCTTATAGCATGGGAGCATCATCGCATAAGCATACTTGTTCAAACCCCTCCTAGATGTATTTGGTAGATATGAGGATATCCTTTAGTAATTAACTATGTTTACAATTATCAAGAGGAACCCTATTGAAAATATTGTAGACTTCAACGTCTGCTTCGAGAAGAGCTGGTAAATAATCCCCTGTAAACTTCTCTTATCCTCCATCCAAGTGTACCTCTATTACATCTGGGTCTTCAGCCCTGATATGGGTCTCCTCCTACATCAATTTAGGAAAATTAAATTCCCTCAAATTTATGAGGAGGTCATCAAATATGAACGGATGTTAACAGGGAAGTCTTGGCCACTACAATCATGTGCAACTACCTCTCCTACAAAGCCCATGATAGCAAGACCACCCCATGGAGAAAATTTTTATGATATCCACACGCTTGAGGTCAACCCAACAGATCAACCCCAGATCCATATGGATTCATAAGATGACAACATTGGTGGATGCAACCAGAAACAAAGCACAATGGTGATGGGGGAGCGAATAGCAGGACTGACACAACGAGTTAGTCTAAAAAAGGATTAGAATTGGATTTAACTCCTTGGCATTCCACCATTGGCCAAGTGGAATGATGTGGCAAAATTAGTTGTCACTCCCTATTTTGATGACCTGAGTACCAAGGTGCTTAGGCAAAGCAAAAAATTAAATTATGACTTAATCACAATTATAAGCCATCGAGATCGGTGCTAGATGAAGTACAAGAAAAAACTTAAGTTCAACATAATCTAGTCCAGTCATTACAGATTCACAAGATGATTTACATAGGTACTCCTGGCTCAAGTGTGTTAGGCACGCCAAATTTTTGTGTAAATAATACGGTAAGTAAATATTATTGTTCAATAAGTGCAACCACTTGTTAAGATTCATCACTTTGTTTATAGATCAAAGAGGAAATGCTCCAATAGCAAATTACCAGCTATCCAAAGTACTAGGAACTACGAAGTTAGGTGAATGAGAAAATTTTCCAAGGTCATGCATTGAAAGCATAATACCTTTTGTCTTTATGTTTCTCTCCTTGTCTTGCTTCTCTCCTGTTGGTTGTTTGTGCTTTTCTTTTCGTTGGTGTGACCTCGTAGACCAATGGATCGAGTCAAAAATATCAAGGTCTACTGCAATGTCCTTGGAAATATGAAATCACATGGAGAAAGGCTCAGAATATGTAAAAGCAATCTATAAATAGAGCCACATCCACAATCGCATATATGGTCAAGAAGTGTAAGCCATAAAGCACAGCTAAAACATAATGGCCCCAAGGAGGATAGTAGCTAATAGAAGAGGTTTATTTTTGGGTTGTGTCAAGAAGAAGAGTTGTAACAAGAGAGGTGAATATCCCTGGTAATACATTTGCTCTTGGAATATTTTGGGTCCTTGGTGGGGTATGTTTAGAAGATTGTAATCCCTAGGGGTATCTCATGGGATGGGGTATCCACCATATAGGTTTTATCTAATAAACCTTGGATTGTTTTTCCTTTTGTCTCCCCTCCCATCCATGTTCTCCCCTTTCCTCTGATATTTCTCATTTCTTCCCTTTTCCTCTTGTTTTATCTTCATTATGCTTCCCTATTTTGCTTGTTGTTTTTTTTTATGATATTCTTCCCCCCTCCCCTGCTGCAGTGTTTCACCTTGTTGACTATTCCATATCATCCATTGTCTTGTAGTCTCATTCAGCTGCAATTATTTGTCTTCTTTCTTGTCCTGCTCTCTTCTCCTTCCCTATTCAAAAGTATTATGTGCTCTAATATTCTCGTCCAGGTTCCTTTATTCCATAGAGTGGAAATCCCCTATGATTCATGAAGAGTGTGGATGAAATTTTACTTCCTTTCACCCACTCTTTCTTTTAAAAATTAATGACCTAATTAAATGGCTAGATTTTTTATTCAAGCCCTTGTGTCGATGAGCAAAGCAGACCTAGGAGATTGAAGGTGGATGGAACCCGTGCTAGATACAAAGGGGCAAAAGGATGACAGAGGGCTCAAGCGTATCAATTTTAGCTAAAGTTAAAAGCAAGGTGGATAATTAGGTAGGCAAATGATCAAGGTGGATCCCAAATCTCTGCCCCAGCCTCAAGACAAAAAAATGGGATCCCAAATCCTCGCCCAAGTAGCTAGGCAAAAAAATGGTATGGCAACATATGGGCTCTTGGTCCCAAACTCCCATCCCAGTTAGTGCACCATCTCGAGGATGGAAAAGACCCCATAATCACTTGAGAAGTCCATCCTAGCTAATGTAGATATTTGAAAAGGTGGTAGGAGATGATATGTGCCCAAATTCTCATTCTTGGAATGGGAGTAAATAATCCCCTGTAAAATTATGTTGGGAAAAAAATTGGGAGGCTAACAAATGGAGGAGCATACTCGAATACCCATCTAAGGTTGAAGTCATCATTCATCAAGAGAAAAGCATTGGAAAAATTCAAGAAAGTGAATTAATGATCTCAACTACCTTGGTACAAGTTGATAATGGGTGTGAAGGAGATAATTTGAAATGCACGATTTCAGAGGTAATCAATCTCAGGCCTTCCGTCCACATGAAGGGGTAAAGTAGATTGAAATTTATGATCTAGTAGGGCTGTCAGAATGATCAAGGACCCAAATCTACATCTAAGTGCCTAACCCCTTTTGAACAACTGTCATTCTTTCATGGAGTAGAGCATCAACACATCATCCATCCATTTCAGCAACCCTTTCCGCCTAACACCATTAATACTTGAATTCAAATTTATTGTAATTATTCTATAAATAGTGGGATGCTAGCCATTCCAAAGGGTGGCTCTTTAGCCATTACAATTCATATGTAATATTTTCATTGTGATGTAAATATAAGTATGTTATTGTTTGATCTCTGATTTGGTCCTTATATCTTTTGTGAAAGTGCAAATGCTTATTTCTATTTGGATGTCTAAGTGAACAAGTTTAATTCTAGTATCTAGATTTCATACGCTTTACTTAGAAGTTCTATAAATTGCATTCATATCAGGTTAAGGGTTTATTTCTATTTAGGCTAGTCGGGTGGACATGTTGTAATTCTAGTATCTAGATTTCATGCATCCCATTCCCTGGTTTCTAGAATTCACCCTCGATCTATAGTTCTATGTGCTAAGGAGGGGTATGGTTGGTTGATCTATTAGGTAGCATGCTTGTGTTTATGTCTGTAGTGTTGATTTTGCGTATGTCTTGATGTGGCTATACCTATCCTTGTGAGTTTTGGCTATGATATCCTTTTATTTTTTTCCCTTTTTACTTTTCCCCCCTCCTTTGTGGCATAAGTATCTAGGACTTGATGAACTGACCTACTCCAAAGATAGATTGCCCTACCTCTCCCTAGCTCGATGATTGTCAATGTTGGTCGAGGATTTTTGGACGCACCTACCGCTCGTTCAATGATGATTTTCACACCAACATTACCTTAAGCCCAAATTTGGAGCATTTAATTCTCTAAGAGTGAAAGTGTCATGGAATGAGCAATAGCACTGTTGGTGTTTTTGTAACCCCATAGTGCTCTTGCCAAACCTGTCATATTTTAACTTTTCTTGCCCAATTTTGACCCCCAATAATCATGAGATGAAAGCACCAATGTGAAAGTGTTGATGGTGGTTTTTCCACCAGGTGATTTTGACTCCCATGCACCAAAACAAAATAAAAGATGACCTTTCTATTACTCTCAAGTCATCTATCACTAATGAACTAAATTCTCAAAATTTGATCCACAAATCTTGTAAAAATCCCAATCTAAGAATTGTCATTCTCATCTTCTTCCATTAATGGCTTTGATCTCTATTCATATTCTTGTCATATTCAATGCAATCCTTCCCCTAAGGAGCCTTGGATTCCTATAAAGCCAACACTTTAAAAGGCTCAATCCATGGTCTTTTGAAAGTAACAAAGTTCTGCAAAAATATATCTAGAGTCATAGGAATTTGGCATGTTGCATGGTAAGATTATATCAAAATATTATCATGATCTTGTGAAGGTCATCCTTACAAGCACTCAAGATCTATAATTGTAAGCATGTAAGCACTCAATATTTCTCTAAGCTATCAAAAAGCATTAAGCATCAACCATTCAAGTGTCAACAAGCAAGCTAGTAAGCTTCCAATAAGCTTAGACCAACAAGGGGAAAACAAATTTGTGTCTTGGGTTGTGCTCTTTCCCATTATTTATTTTTGGCTCCCTCATAACCTTGTAATATTGAGATTTTATCTTCTTATATTTAGAATTAATCTTGCATCTTGCACTTGCATTTAGTTAGAAAATTATTTTATCATTTAATATTCATTTCAAGCAAGTAAATATTTATTTTCTTGTTGTTTAACAGGGTATTTGTACTCCCAAGTTAGATCATTTCATCATAGTCATCATAATCATAGCCTACTTTGTATTTAATCTTGTTATTTTGTTCTTAGAAGCGTAAATTATGCTATATTATAGATCAATGGTGTAATCACTCTATATTACATAGATCAAAAACATCAACATAAATTGAAAATACTTGCAGTGCTATTGTGACCCTATGGTGCTTTCACCACTAGGCATTTACTTCATGCATTTGTCATTTTTATCTTTTTTTATCTATCTAAATAGGGGTTTTATTGTTGTTCAAGGAAATTCAACATCCTCTACCAACTAAGATAAGCCCCTATATTACTAATTCTATCTATTTCTATCCATTTTATAGGTTAACATTATAGCACCATTAATAGATAAAAGCATTGGTAGTGCTTTTGTGGACTGATGACACTTTTTCCTCTATGGTAGAAGCAAGTTCTTTTACCTCCAATATCTATCATTTAAGTATCTAGGACTTAGATTATATTTTTTATCTGCTTAAACTAAGTTGTGTTTTTTGTTTATTACCAAAATAATTAAAATAAAAAGAAAGAACTAATTTAGTCTTAATCACATAAGGGACCAATTTAATCTTTAAGCTTTAGCATCTAAATCAAATTTGCATATAGTTGTATCATAATACTTGTTTACTATATTCTCTTATACCCTTACCTCTTAAAAGAACAATCGTTATTTTCTTTCTCATAACAAGAAAAATCATTTTATTTCTAGGCCTTGATTGTTACCTTTATATATTGTATTAGGGCTAGATTAGGGTTAAGCTTAGACAAAGAAATATCTTAGGAGAAACATACTTGTTCTTTAACTAATCTATTAAACACAAACTTCAAACAAACTACACCTAGTCTCTAAGTGACGTAGAGGATATTGAAAAAGCAACACAAAGATACCCTTCATGACACTTTTTCCCTTTCCTCTTGATATATTTTGGTTAACTTGACGTGAACACCATTGTAGATCCCAAGATCTTCTTTGTCCAAGATAAGCCTTAAACAAGTCAAAATTTGTCAAACTTTAATCAAGACCATTAAATCTTGTTTATTTCCACTAGATCACATTAAATATAGATAACAAGAACATAACCAATTGATAGTCTTCTAAAGGTCTTCACAATCCTTTGATTAGTTGTTGCATAAGCTACTAGGTTATATTGGATATATAGTTAGCCTGAGCAGCTAATTTCCCACGTAGGATCTTGTGTGTGCTTATACCTAGTAAGGAGTATATTGTTGGAAATTTGAGTTAATATGAGGTATTTTGTGTTGTCATTTATGTCACATGGATAATTGATGTAACATGGATCACATTTTGTTTTGGTGGCCAAAATATTTCATAAATAAGCATTTATGATATTTTGGAAAGCTTGGCTATTTATAGGGTTTTTATGAAAACCAAGGCAGGCAAAATAAAAGGTTTTATTTAAAACCATGGTGGGCTTATGTGGAAAGAGCTTTTCTTAAAAGCCAAGGTGGAACTTTGTTTCATTGAAAAAGGACCTCTATTGATGAAGATATTAAAGTTTAAATTTTAAGTTTAAATTAATGGAGGTCCGACCTATGTGCAATTAATGGAGGGTGGCATATATATATATATATATATGTAAAGGTTTCAATTTATTTTGGAAATGGGGCATATTATATATCATCGGAAAGCTTATTTTGAGGGCTATTTGACTAAACTTATTTAGAAGGAGAAATAAGGTTTTTCTAAAGAGATTTTTTTGATTTTGCAAAGGGGTTCCAAAAGTGAAGTTTTCCTTGTTCTTTTTCAAGAGGATTAATTCTTTCATGAGGTGACAAAGTATGCAATATTGTGATTTATTTTATTTTATGGTATAAGTGGTTTTGGGAGTGAAAATGTTATGCAATGTTTTGGTTTATTTTATTTTATGGTACAAGTGGTTTTAGGAGAGATAAGGAAGTTGTGCAATTAAAGGCCTTGGTGATGTTTATTGAAAATTGGAGTAATGTTGATTATTTTGTGATCTACTAACCCTTGTGAAGATTAGCAAAAGAATTTTATGATTGTGGTAGATTTACAAAGAGGTATTTTCATATTCATAAAAGGTATGGGCACATTCTCCTATTGATTATTTATGGTGGTTGATTTCTGAAATATCATTGGAGGGAAAGGATTTTTTGTGGTTTCCTTTTTGAAAGTGGTTGGTTGAATGCTTCAAGGTTTTCTGAATTGAGAGTTGTGTCTAAACCTTGTTTGATAATCGTAGTTGTTGAATCCCATTGGTTGTGAAAGAACTTGAGTTAGAAAAGAACATGAGTATCATTGTTATGTGATATTTGTGGTTGAGATTTATTGGAAACATTTGAGTTGGTTGATACATACTTGGACTAGGGTTGTGTGAGAGAGAGTTGTTCCTTGTGGTGATTGGTTGATTTGAGTTGATTGAGCTTAGTCAAGTGATGTGTGAAGTGATTGGTCAAGTCCTATGAAACAAACTATGCCATTATTCTAATTTTATTTGAGAGTAAGATTAGAACATATTGAGTCTCTAAAAATTCTCTTTATGCTTCTATGAGATTGACTTGAGTTGAGTTGAGATTGATTTGGGTTGAGAGTGAGATTAGAACATATTGAGTCTCTAACAATTCTCTTTATGCTTCTATGAAGTTAATTTGAGTTGATATTGCCATTCATTTTTGAGTTCATTTTGAGTACTACTTGAGCATGATTTATTGAGCCTTTGAGAAGGCCTTTAGGATAGATTTGAGGACAGTGTTGGGATATATTTGAGGACAGTGTTTGGACAAGTTCTTAGTGAGCTTGTTGGAGCATATTTGAGTAAGTTCTTGGTGAGATTTTTGGAGTAGATTTGAGCAAGTTCATGGTGAGCTTGTTGGAGAAGATTTGGGTAAGTTTTTGGTGAGCTTGCTAGAGCAGAATTGGGCAAGTTCTTTGTGAGCTTGCTAGAGTAGAATTGGGCAAGTTCTTGGTGAGCTTGCTTGAGCAGATTTGACAAGTTCTATGTGAGCTTGTTAAGCAGGTTCTATGTCAGCCTATTGTACAAGTTCTATGTGAGCTTGTTAAGCAGGTTTTGTGTGAGCCTATTGAGCAGGTTCTTAGTGAGCCTATTAACAGAGCTTTGGAGGTGATAGAGTACAGAGGACAGAGTCTCAATGGATAGATATCTAGTAGCTAGCATAGTTGAAGACAGATCTAAGTGAGGAGTCTTCAAGTGGAGAGAGGTCCACCAGATAGTGCAACAGAGAGACAGAGTCTTATAGAAGATCACATAGCCAGAGTAGAAGGGGAAAGAGTTCTCCTTTGGACAGAGATCCATAAACATTGTAATTGGGAGTGATTCCCAAAGAGATTGATTGAGAAAGTTTTAGTAAAATATTTTCTCCGTGGAGTAGCCCACATTGGGTGAACCACATAAATTGTTGTGTCTCAATTGTGTGGTGACTTGTGATCTTGCTTACTACTACTATCTAATTTATTAATGCACATTGCTATATTTTGTTATTGCAATTAAGGACATTAATTGATATTGTTTTGGAAAGAAAGTAAAAAGTGGTCATATACTGTTCACCCCCCCCTCAGTATAAGCTTGTGTTCTTCATATATTTTCATGTACTAGTGGGAGTCATCAAGAGGTATACTATTACCCTCACATACCATATTGACCATGTATCCAAGAAATAACTTTCATGTATATTTGGAAACCCACATATCAACTTTCTCTCATGTACTAACAGGTATATAGAGAGGAGTCAAGTATATAAGGACCTTCAATATATATTAGGGTCCTTGAGATATGTAGGTTAGATTTAGTACATATAGAAAATGGGATATGAGACTGCTACATATGTTATTTCTTCTTTAAACAAATCAATAAACTTATCACTTGAACCCTTATTCCTTCTAACCCATGGTCGATAGACATTACCTAACTTGTAGTGCTACTCATCAATTGGTCATTAACCCTAATTCTTTGACATAAGGTCCTAAGGACCAAACCACCTTTGAGGACCCAAAATTTGAAGAAGAATATGAGGACTTTCCCCTCTCGAGTTCTCTAAATCCTATCCATGATGATCAAAGGAGAGTGGTTTTTAAAATTAGTTGATCATATGGATTTGTTTTATAGAAACATGAGAATGTTATGGAATCATTTCTTAGGAAAGGTCATAACAACCTAGGTGTCTTTGCAATGTAAGGTTCACTCATGGATAGTCTCCAACAACCAAACTCAAACCTTTGTCTTTAAATCAAATGGATCTATTATTTGGATATTTAAATGCAAACCTTAATGCATCAACTTCTAATTTCATTGATTCAAATCCCTCCATCATCAACACTTATGTAGATGTCATAATGTAAAACCTTCTATATTATATTATTCATATTTTTTCCATTTTTATATAACTATTACAAGGTAATGTGAGTTTTCGTGTGTCTCAACAAGTTTTCACAAGTTACATTTCTAACCCATATGTGTCATTAAGTGTCTTAATTTCTAATTATCATGTTAATAACCATCATTATAATATAATAAGTATGAGTATGAGTTTCACTCAAAATCCTAGTCCTAAAATCTCTCATCCTTCAGATTCTATCCCTTTCATCTTAAATGTCATGGGGGAAATCATACAATGTCGATCTCAATATTGTACAACCAAGTGTACCAACCTCATCCTTATACCAGTTATTAAATTCCTCTTATTTCTTAGCACATTCTTTTTGTGCAATCAAATCTAGTTTATTTCGAGCTTCAAACTTTAATCTCTTAGTTAGAGTTATTGAAAAAACAAATGGCCATAATCCAAAGGTCTTATTCTAATAAAAAATGCTCTTATGGTGACTTTTGCAACCAATCCTTAGATCCTTTTGAAACTAGTTGTCCTTTTACTCCCAATTGTGAAAATCCCAAGTTTCAAATGTACAAAGAAAAGGAAGATATTTTCAATCACCTTAGGTTGTTTAGAACCACTCATAGTGATATTTATTACAATGAAACATTACTACTCAAGATAATTGTTAAAAGCCTTAGTGGACCTACCTTAGAATGGTACTATTGAATGCTTAAGAATTTCCTTAAGAGCTTTAGAGATCTTGTTGAGATGTTTGCAAACAATTCTCTATCTACATCAATCAATCTAAAAAGAATAATTTTGCCAACTTCTTAGCAAGGTGGCAAGACTTTATGGGGAGACTGACTCCAACATGTCCCTCCATCAAGATACCTTCTATACATATTTATAGGTAACCTAAATTAGCAATTAGCCTCCTTTTTAGAAATAACCAATATACCTTATTTACAAAGAATCCATTGACATGGCCAAGAGAGTAGAGATTGCCCTTATCAAAAGAGGACAATTGAAATCCAAATTCCATAAGGAAGAAGATAAATCTTCCTATCACTGTAAGAGGTAGTATAGTAATAAACACATTGTAGGCAATGGAGTTATAAACTCATGTTAGACCAACAATGTTAGTGCTACAATGAACCTTCAAAATCTTGTCTTGAGGAAGCCACAACAACCAAAACCTAGAAGGAAATACTTTCAATTGGATAAATCTCCTTCATCCATCCTAGTTCAACTCTTAAAAGCTAAAAGTATGGATATCCTACCTACCAAGCCTTTAGATCCTAGGGGGGAAAGGTGATGAGGAACCAAATTTTATAACTGTAAGCTCCTCATTTTATTGAAAATTATGTGCTTAAATAAGCATCAAAATATAGCACAAACATGTACATGAGTTGTTCCTCCAAAAAACATGCTAAATAAGGAGAATAATAACAAGATAGAATCTAACAACCAAAATGCTAACATATTACCAACAATATCTAACAAATGCCACCTAAGCCTAAAAACCAATCCAGTGTGAGCTAATGGAAGCTTCACGTGGGTACAAAGGGGTAAAATAATAAGCCAAATATATCTAGCTAATAATACGCCTAGCTAGGGCAGGGCTCTGGCGATTTGGCGGGAAAACCTTTGAACAGGCGTCGGGCGATGCTCGAGGGTTTCTGGCCCGTAAGATCTTTCCAGAGACTTTGGTGTTTTGGTTTTGAACTACTCTGAAGGTTTGCTCGTTGCTCCGGGAGGGCCCGATGGGGTCTCCTCCAGTCCCTCTTGCGGGGAGAAAAAGTTCTTATGCTGAGATGTTGAAAGAAAACCCCTCGTCTTCCACTGGTGAAGCTCAGAGGAATACTTTTCAAACGCTACTCAAAAATGCTGGCAACAGCCCAAATGCTCACCGCGTTAATGGATGCCTCCCGCAATCCGCTTCCAGACCTAAGATTGTTATCGAACCCAAGCTGGTCGAGGATACAATTGTCTACCGAGCTAACCATGACTTGATCTGCAAATTCATGGGCATCCGACCTTCTCTGAATTTTTTGCATACCTGGGTTCGACAGAACTGGGAGCCACAAGGTGAGTACTCTTTATGGCCAATAAGCAATGGGTATTTTATTATTAGTTTCTCTTCTTTAGCAGATAGAAACAGAGCATTTGAATCAAAAAAGAGAAACCACGGACCAGCAGGGTTATTTGTTCAACCCTGGAGAGTGGGCTTTGATCCTCGCATTGAACCCACGGCTGTTCCGGTCTGGATCCGACTGTACGCTCTCCCGATGGAGTTTTGGGGTGAGCAGGTTCTAGAAATAATAGGTAATTCCCTAGGCAGATATATAGGAGTCTCTAGAGACACCATAGAGGGAAATACAGCTGTTTTTGCTAGAATCTGTGTAGAAATGGACATTAGCCAGCCTTTATCAGCTGAGGTGGAGCTTGAGTTGGCAGGAGTTCCCTGGATCCAGCAGTTAGACTATGAGGCCCTACCTTTCAGGTGCAGAGTTTGCCATAAGCATGGACATTTGGCAAGGTTCTGTCCTAACACCTCGAGCACAAAAGCGGAGGCTTCGATTGGAATGCCAAGCCGCCCTAGAGAGGGTAATCCCACCCCTGTCAATGAACCTTCCAACACTTCTCCAGGTCCTGATGCTCAGAAGGATGGCTTTGAACAGCCGAAACGAAGGAGAAACAAAAAGAAAAATGGCAAGGAGCAGATGCATCTCAAGCCAAACAACCGGTATGAGATTTTTAAGTCATTAGTGGATCTGGAAGACCAAGTCATGGAGGGAGTGGATGGGAATGGTGAGATTAATAACACTCACTCCCAAGATTCTCCTTCATCCACTCCTGTTGCCGAACAGGTGACTGCACCCTTGGAGAGTATGCAGTCAGAGAACCCAGGGGCATTGGTGATACACTCCCCAGCACAACCGGCTATTAAAGATGTCACTATGGGAAATGCAGATAAAAATAGAGAAAGGCCAGCTTTAGGGATCACTCAGGTGGAGAAGAGATCTAAAAACAATAACTCTCAAGGAGCGGGAAGAAAATCCAATAAGGAACTGCTCACAGCACAAGGAGATAAGCTGATCAATGGAGGATCGGTGAGGTCAATTGATTCTTACTGCTCCCAAGGTTTTCAATGATTATACAATCTTGGAACGTTAGGGGTTTAAACAGTAGAACCCATCAATATGTTGTTCAAAGACTCTTAGGGAAGTATAAAACAGATTTTTTGCTTATCCAGGAGACAAAAATGTCGCTGGATCTTATGAGTAAAACTGTTAGTAGGATTTGGAGGGGCGCTGGGTATATGGATGTGGCTGCCCAAGGTGCCTCAGGGGGGATTGTCACTCTTTGGAACCCCCTGGAATGGACTGCTTTAGAACATATAGCCTGGAGGGGTGTTCTCACATCTCTCTTCAGGAATATTGTCACAGCTGAGCATGTACTAATTACAAATTTCTATGGGGCTCAAAGCCTTGATGGCCAGAGGCTCCAATGGAAAGTTGTTCACAACATGAGGTCCTCTAGACAAGTTTGTGACTGGATCATTGCTGGAGATTTTAATGCCAAATTATCTGCTCGGGATCAGGAAGGTGGAACCCCTGTTTTGGACCCGGGGGACAGGCTTCTGATTGCCCAGGTCCAGGCTTTTCACTTAGTGGATATCCAAGGCCCTGGAACTTTTTTCACTTGGACTAACAAGAGGAGGGAGCCACACTGTAGGAAGGTAAAGCTAGATCGCTTTCTGGTCTCAGAGGAGGCATTTGTTAAGTGGAATGTTAAATTCCAGATTTTGGATGGCCCTGTTTCTGATCATTCCCCCATCCTGCTGGAGGGTGGGACTCAGACAGGGCAGTACCACAAACCGTTTAGATTTGAGAATTTTTGGCTACAAAAGGAGGATCTTCATGAGAAAATTCCGCAATGGTGGGATGAAGGTCGTCCACCTTTTGGGACAGCTATGTTTAAATTCCACAAACAGCTTCATTTTGTCAAAAGTAAACTGAAACAGTGGAGGCACGCCAATAAGTCGGATTTCCAGCTGCAAAGAGCCCCCTTGATGGTCCGCTGGGAGGAGGTACAGAAACAATTCAGGGAAGGAATAATTACTGAACAGCTTAAAACTGAAGATGATGCCCTGCGCAAAGCTGTTGAGGACATTGATAACCAAGAGGAAATTTACTGGAAACAGCGGGCTAGAAATTCTTGGTTATTGGAAGGAGATAGAAATACAAAATTTTTCCATAGATCAGCCTGTGCTAGAAGACAGATGAATAACATGGCAGTTCTACATGATGAGAATGGACACTCCTTTGATACTCTTCCTGGTATGCACTCCCACTCAGTGGATTATTTCTCTAAGCTTTTTGCAGAAAATAGGGAGCAAGATGTGGGGGCTCAAAATGAAGTTCTTGATGTTATTCCCCCTATTGTCACTCAAGAAGAAAATCAGGCTCTCCTTAGACCCATTGATAGAGATGAATTGAAGTGTGTGGTCTTTGGAATGAGCACAGGCAAATCTCCCGGTCCAGACGGTTTTCCTATTGAGTTTTTCCAGGCCTTTTGGGATACCTTAGAGGATGATGTTTTGGCTGTTACAGAGGAGTCCAGAATCAATAAGAGAATGCTTAAGGCTCTAAATCATACCTTCATCACTTTAATTCCTAAGGGGGAGGAAGGGGTTCATATCTCTGACTTTAGGCCTATTGCCTTATGTAATGTGATTTACAAAATTATCACAAAGATAATAGTTGAACGTCTTAAACCTCTCCTTCATAACCTCATCTCCTCAGAACAAGGGGGATTTGTTGAGGGTAGACAGATTTTGGATGGAGTGGTTCTTGCCCAGGAGGCTATTCATTCAATGCAAAACTCCGGTAACAAAGGAATGTTCATCAAACTGGATATGTCCAAGGCTTATGATAGAGTGGAGTGGGGCTTCCTGTCAAAGATGTTGGCCGCCTTTGGTTTTTCCCAGGACTGGATAGACTGGGTTATGAGCTGTGTTTCCACGCCTTCTTATTCTGTTCTAATTAAGGGGCTTCCCTCGCCTCCTTTTGGAGCTTCTCACGGTCTCCGACAAGGGGACCCCTGCTCTCCCTATCTATTCCTTATTTTGGCTGAAGGATTAGGTAGACTCTTCTTCAGAAGAAGACTTCAAGGCCTGTTAACAGGTATTAAGGTTGGTGCAGAAATTCTAACTCATTTGCAATTTGTGGATGATACTGGCCTGGTTGGAGTGGCCAGTCTCAGGGAAGCCAGGGGAATCAGAGACTCTCTCAATGTTTACCTTAGGGCCTCCAATCAGGTTATCAATGACAGAAAATCCAAAGTGGTCTTTTTCAACCTTGATCAAAGGCTTCAGGACAGAATTATGGAGATTTTGGGCTTCACTAGAACCTCTCTTCCTATAGTCTACTTGGGGGTTCCTTTGCACTTCAAGAAATTGAAAATTGACATTTGGAAAGATCTTTTGGATGGCTTCAAAGACAGAATGAACCATTGGTCTCATAAATGGTTAAGCTATGGCGGCCGATTAACCTTCTTACAGTCAGTTATCCAAGCCATGCCAATTTATAAATTCTCTATCCTGGCTGCCCCACCTTCTATTTGGAAAGAGTTGGATAAATTGGCCAGAAGATTCTTATGGGAAGGAGCAAATGGTGAGAGGAAATGGGCCTTGGTTGGCTGGGATAAGGTTACGCAGCCCAAAGAAAAAGGAGGGCTGGGATTGAGAAGCTCTAAACTCAACAACATAGCCTTAGCAGGTAAATTGTATTGGAGATGGATCTCCCAGCCATCATCTTTATTCAGTAGAATCTTAACCAGCAAATATCTGGGCCAAGTTCATCCCTCTGAAATAAGCCGCTTCCCTTTGGATGGTAATGGATCCCTCGTCTGGCAAGCTCTCAAGTTGGGTTCTCAAGTTATTAAAGACCAATTGTTCTGGAAAGTGGGAAGAGGGGAGAAGGCACATTTCTGGACTGACTCATGGGACCAGTATCCACCCATCATTGCGGAATATCCTGAATTGCTTCCAATTAAATCAGCCATAGAATCCCAGGGATGGGTCACTATTGAGAATTATTTCAACACTAGCCAGTTGGGTGAGTATAAATTCAAGAAGTTTAAGCGGTTGGAGGAGTGGCCGGTCACAATCCCTCCGGCGCTAGCAACCATTTTGACCAACATCTTGACAGCTCGGTTTCTCACGGGCAGAGATGAAGAGGATGAGTTAGCTTGGGGCCATGGGAACCTCGGGGTTTATACTGTGAAGGCTGGATATGATCAGATCCTCCCAGAGCCTCCCCCGCATTCATTTTCGGTTCAATATTGGAAGAAGATTTGGTATTCCAAGTGCTGGCCGAAAGTGAACTTCTTTGCCTGGCAGTTTATGCACAATGGCATTCTCACCTTCGATATCCTCAGAAACAGAGGAATCATTGGCCCTTCTCAGTGTATTTTATGTCATAAGAATGAGGAGACTGCTGATCATTTGATGTTTGAGTGCTCTTTCACAGGTCAGATTTGGAATCGGTGGTTTTCCTATTTTAAACTCCAGAGTAATGGTGCTCTGACTCGAAACAATATCTGGCAAAGATGGAAGAAAGGCAGATTTAAATCTAAAGCCCTCCGTCTCGGGGTGGGATCTTGGTCTTTCCTTCATCTGGTGGCAAGTGTGGTTGGAAAGAAACGCTCGAATCTTTAGAGAGACCTTCTCCTCGCTTGATGGAATATGGCAGGTTATCTGGAGCAAAGTCACAGAGACGGTTGCCATATTTGCTGAAGAGGAAATTTTGGCTGAGCTGGGTCCTCAGGAAGAGAGAGCTGTTGCACAGGTTAGAAAGAACATAGCCAGTTGGAAACCCCCCCAGCAGGCTGGGTTAAAATTAACACAGACGGAGCTGCAAAGGGCAATCCGGGCAATGCTGGAATTGGTGTTGTGTGCCGTGATCATGCTGGAACTATGCTTTACTGGGAACTGCAGGGTCTGGGAAGAGCCACCAATAATGAAGCCGAAGCCTATGCTATCAAAATTGCTTCCATCTGGGCTGTTAAGCAGGGATACAGAAAGATAATCCTTGAGACAGATTCTCAAATTTTGGTTGGCGCTCTTGATTGCTTGAGGAACTTTGCTTTGAAAGCTTGGAAGATACAGATTTTAGTCTCTCAAATCAAGGACCTTTGGAAGGAATTAGAAGATGTGATCCCTATCCATGTGAGTCGTGACTTAAATTCGACGGCCGATTTCCTTGCAAAGATGGGTGCGGAAAAGGAGGTTGGAGTTCAACTGCACAGTGACATGCCTGTGGAAAATGCTGAGATTCGACAGGGACTTGCAAAATTCTTGAATCAATGAGAAAATTTTGTACTAAGGGTGATTTTCGTCGCGTTTTCGTGACCTGCACTGCTGTCGCGGCCCTTGGCAGGAAACTGTCGCGATATCGCGACAGGTTTTGTCGCCACGGCCTTTGGAAGGTTCCCGTCGCGATATCGCGACGCTTTGAGCGCAGGGGCAAGAAGGAGGAAAACAGTCGCGATATCGCGACGGTTTTTGTGTTTCGGAGACAAAAGGAAAAACCGTCGCGATATCGCGACAAGTTTTGTCGCCACGGCCTTTGGAAAGTTCCCGTCGCGATTTCGCGACGCTTTGAGCGCAGGGGCAACAAGGAGGAAAACAGTCGCGATATCGCGACGGTTTTTGTGTTTCGGAGACAAGGGGAAAAACCGTCGCGATATCGCGACAAGTTTTGTCGCCACGGCCTTTGGAAGGTTCCCGTCGCGATTTCGCGACGCTTTGAGCGCAGGGGCATCAAGGAGGAAAACAGTCGCGATATCGCGACGGTTTTTGTGTTTTGGAGACAAGGGGAAAAACCGTCGCGATATCGCGACAAGTGTTGTCGCCACGGCCTTTGGAAGGTTCCAGTCGCGATTTCGCGACGCTTTGAGAGCAGGGGCAACAAGGAGGATAATAGTCGCGATATCGCGACGGTTTTTGTGTTTCGGAGACAAGGGGAAATTTCGTCGCGATATCGCGACGTTTTTGATGCCTGGGAGCCAGATAGAAGTACTGTCGCGATTTCGCGACACTTTTGGCGAACTGATGACTTCTGGAAAAGACGTCGCGATTTCGCGACCATTTTGGAGCTTGTGCCTCATGAAGATAATTCGTCGCGATTTCGCGACACTTGGGAGGACTGGTTGCAGATTGACAATCTTGTCGCGATTTCGTGACACTTCTGGCGTAAAGGAGGCAAACGAAAAATACGTCGCGATATCGCGACCTTTTTGAGGGATGACTGCTCGGAGGAGAACCCGTCGCGATATCGCGACAATGTTGGTGGTCAGGAGTTGCTGGCTATGGCTGTCGCGATTTCGTGACATGTCGCGATTTCGCGACCGGTTGCCCGGCTGTGGCTTTGGTTGCCTTGACTGTCGCGATATCGCGACATGTTGCGATTTCGCGACATGTCGCGTTTTCGCGCCTGGTTTTCTTCTTGTGCTTAGTGTTGGGAAGTGCTGCCCTCTTGCCCTTTGTGTTGGCTTCTTGCTTCCTGGTTCTTGGTTGGGATGTTTTCGATCCCTCTTGTATTTACTCTTTGTATTAATATAAGTTTTTCACTTTCTTCAAAAAAAAATAATACGCCTAGCTAGAAAATAATAAAATAATAATCCTGGGAATTAAACTAAACCTAGGACTCAATGATGTCCTCATCATACCTTCCCACTAAAGAAGCATTGGACTCTAATAAATTTATAATAGAAGAGGGAGGTTGAGGGATCAACTATTGAAAACATATCCCACTAATAGGACAAAGTGGTAACTAAGATACCATGTCATATTTGATCTAAATAAGTTTGAGTATGCCTCGAGATGCTAATGCTAAAATACAATGTTTGGTCACAACTCTATTGCCAATCTATGAAGGAGTGTGATGAGGACCAATAGGTTGCTGCAAAGTCTATGAAGTCTACTACAAAACAAGAACTTGTCTAATTGAAGGAGGTTGTAAAGAATATCTCTCAATACCAAGAAGGGGTATAGTAGGTGGGGCAATAATAAGGGTATCTAGAGGAGTAGGAGGAGGAGAAACAAGACGTACATATGAAGAATAAGAAATTGTCTTCTTGTGAGAAGGCAAAGTTGTGGAAATAGGTGTGTCCTGAGACCTATTAAAGATTAATACTATATTTTATAACCGATGTGAGAAAAGCAAAAATATGGAATGTGGAAGGCTATGAATAATAAATGTCTTATTCACATGATGCAAAGTGTGTGTTTGGTTATATGCATCACATAGAGCCCTTTTATCATATTGATAGGGCTAGCCAAGAATGATACCACAATAATCCATTAAAGTCACATCACAAGTGACTCGATCCACAAAATGTGGTTCAAAGTAAATGACACAATGCAAGATTCTATAATGTAAGAGGTAGAACCAGTATCCTTCCATCCAATTGAATATGAGCAGGGATGTGGTTTTATAGGAAGTTTTAGCTTATCGATTATGGATTGTGCAATCAAATTGGTTTTCTGAATCATTGTCAATAATACAATTCACAAAAAAATTATGATTTATATGGGCTTTTGTAACAAATAAACTATCACTATCACATTTATGATGCATTAGGGTAACATTGTTCAATGTACCCTTCAACTCATTTTATTCTCTTTCTTCTCATATTATCTCAAAGGGACTATTGTGTAGTTCCTCCTTTTAATATTTTACAATGAGATTCTTTCTCTTCTGAAAACACTCATATTCTAGATGTCCTCTTTGTTTACAATGATTACAAAATTTTCATAATTAAAAGAAGTAGGAAAGGAGGAAGAAGAATAAGAAGAGAAGTAAGAAGGCATATTCGCCTTAGGTGTTTGTTGTTGATTTGGAGGTCGAGAAGCTCACTTTGGCTGAGTCACAAGCATCTCTTCTACCAAATATGCATGATTGAAAGTTTCATTCAAAGTAGCCTAGGGAGTATATTTTAACTCCCGGTACAAAGGTTCAAGGATTCCACTGGTAAACTTGATGATGAGGGATTTTAAGGGATCTTTCACACAAAGTAAAATCCTTAACCTGTTGAACTGGAAGACATAATCCTAAATAGGCATATTATGAGTATCTTAACCTGTACTAAATAACATTTATCTCCTTTTCATAATTAGAAGGATAAAACATATCCTTCAAATATTGGACCAACTCTTCCCATATGGTAATGGGATTTTGGTCTTCTTGTCTATCCATAATCATGAGCTTTGCTAATATTGATAGCTTGAGTTTAGCAAAAGGTACTTGGTCATCAAAATGAACCCCAATATAGGAGAACCAAGTCTTCATGTCCATTATCCAGTTATTTAGAACATTAGGATTCCTAAACCCATCATAAGTTTTGCATCACATTTTGCTTTAATTTGTAGATCATTATTGTAAACTTTAACTTCAGGAGCACTTTGGATTGTAATCTCTTGGATTTTATCGGCTAATCTACTAACTATTGCAGATAAAGTAACCATTCGATCTACTAAATTTGATGCCATTTGAGATTAAGTATAAGCCAAAAATTTAAAAAATATTAGCCTTTCCTAGGCTAATACAGAAATGAGCTTTGACAAAAGAGCACTAATATCAAGCACGTACAAAAGTAAATTCAAAGAATTACAAAATTTTCATTTCTTCTAGGCTAATACAAAAGTGGACTAAAACAAAGGGATACTTAAGGACCAAAAAAATTGCAACTATGATCCTATCAAGTAGTTGCCTTCAAAATATCAAAACAAGATCTTTAAGGTTTACAATTTTACAAATTACAAAAATTCTCTTCTTCACAATTTGATGTCCATGCCCAAGCAAAATAAAATTTTACCTCTTCCAAGCAATTCAATAGATTTACAAAGATAGAGAGGCAAAAATAAAAAAAATAGTTGCTTAGACACCAAAAATAATTAATTAATTTAAAATATATGGTTTTGCCTGCCAATTCAATGGTAAAATTGACAAGGTCATTGGTGGGTAGAACTCAACATTAAAAATTTAATGGTAGACATGATCAGAAAGGTCAATGCCATATTACCAAGAGTTCCAAGCAACCACATCCACCATAGATGCTCTCACCAATCCCAGGGGTTGGTTATCAACCTTTTAGCGGGAAGGCTCTTTTCAAGTGCACAAAAACCTCCCATGCAATGGATGTGGGATTATTATCCTACACAAAAGAAGAAAATAAAAAAAAAATGGGGAGCCTCCAACCACCATGTGTACCAACCATGACACAAATAAACAAGTCAAATAGGGAAAAAAACCACCAATCAAATATTACCAACTAAATTCGTAATAGGCCAATCAACACAGGCACATGGTAGCACCAACTAGCCAAGTTGACTATTTGCTTTCCAAAAGGAAATCACTTTTTAAATGCTTCAAGAGCCTTCACAACACACATGTAGGATCATACCCACAAAAAAATCAATGTAGATATAGAAACCCCACCAGATAACCGATTTCAATCATCGAAATTTGATCAAAAATAGTCAAACTTCATTGAAATCCAATCAGAGATAGCTATAATTTGATCAAAGATAGTTGAAATCACTTGGAAAATTTATGTTTGGTCCAATAAATAACCATCTTCATATTTTTTAGGAGGAGGGTGGTCATCACTATCAACATTAGTGTAGGAAAGTGATATTATAGTGGTGGCAAGGTAGGCAGTTGAGGCCATCGGTGGAGGATGCCAAGAAGTCATCAAGAGGAATAAAATGGGCTTGCACACAACCAATGGAATATTTGGCACGATCGCTAGAAATTTGGAGCCAATAGGCAGAGCTATCAAGCCACTAGTGGTTGGTTTTTGGTGGTCGATCACTAATGGTCGATGTTGGTGGCTAGGCACAGGTCGATGATCATTGGTCAAGTGGTCCACCAATGAAGAATATAGCTATGTGTAGGAGTTAGGAAAATCATGCCCAAGTAATAATATAAACTATTTATATTAATAAATATAATTTTTACTAACCTTACAAAACCCTTAACAAATCTAAATTTGGATAAGACTAGATTCAACAAGACCCAAACTTGAATTCTTTTTGCATGGAACTATGGCTTCCACTCTACAAAATCTAATAGGGGCAAATTTGGGACCTAAAATTAGGAATTTTGTGAGATTTTACTAGTAATTTATGCACCTAATCCTAGCAACTAAAGCTTTATATATAAACTAAGAGTCAATCTCCCATAAACCTGATCTTAGGCTCTAATACCAATTATGAGGAACCAAATTTTAGAACTATAAGCTCCCCATTTTATTGAAAATTATGTGCTTAAATAAGCACAAAAACATAGCATAAACATGTACATGAGTTTTTCCTCCAAAAAATATGCTAAATAAGGAGGATAACAACAAGATAACATCTAACAACCAAAATGCTAACAATATCTAACAATATAAGCTAAAAAATACCACCTAAGCCTAAAAACCAATCCAACATGAGCTAATGGAAGCTTCATGTGGGTATAAAGGGGCAAAACAATATGTCAAATATATCTAGCTAATAATATGCCTAGCTAGAAAATAATAAAATAATAAGCCTAGGAATTAAACTAAACCTAGGACTAAATGATGTCCTCATCAAAGGGCTTCTTAGTTTTGCCCCAATGAGAAATGTGTTTTCCACCATGTTAATTATCATGTGATCAATAAATGCATGAGCCTTAGAAACCTGGTACAAGACATAATTGATAAATATCAAGTTGTTCTTGGTAGCTCTAATTCCTAATCTTCTAATCTAAACCATGCATTTTTTAAATTTTGCTACCTATCAAAACATAGTGAATAACATTCATTATAGGAAGATCCCACCTTCAAACCAAATAATGGTAGGTACGATCTATTTTTCTAATTGTCTCTCCCATGTTTATATTGTAACCTAACAACAACATAAGGATCATTTATTTGATCAACCTACTCTACCTCCATTGGTCCTTCATGCAAAAAGAACTTACTCCCTTGAAGGACCTCCCTTAATCATAAAATCAAGAGCTAAGGCTAAGGGTAATTTTTACTTGCTTAATAAAATTGAAAATACCCCAACCAAAATCTTCCTTCTTGAGCTTCTTATGACTTCTCCAACTCACTAGGATATCTTAAAATATTTTGAGACCTCAACTTTAATGATCTCACTTCCATGTTGGGATCCATTGGGGTTAATCATGCAACTATATCATTGCACGATGATGATATTCCTCAATCCTCTATGGTTGGATATTTTCCTCTATACATTGTAGGTCATATTGGTGATAGATTCATCAAATGAATCCTAGTCAACAATGGCTCCGGTATCAATATTTGAAGCCTAAGATCATTAGTCATTTTGGGCTAACCAAACAAGTTTTGTAGATATTTGATCTTGTTAGTAGGGATTTTGATAATGGGGAGCATGAGGCTAGTGGTACTATATTCTTACCCCTTAGAGTTAAAGCTCACATTATCAACACTATTTTCTATGTCATGCCTTATGACATAACCTACAGCATTCTTCGTAGGAGTCCATGGACCCATCAGATGTAGGCCATCCACTCAACTATTTATCAATGCCTTCAAATATAAATACAAGGGCAAGACCTATCATATTTTGGTTAACTCTAAATCCTTTACCTAATTCTAGATGATCGAGGTTGAGATCCCTAAGGCTTATTTTTTTCTTTCTCCCAATTCATCTCTTGATACTTCTTCTTATCATCTTCCAATCACTAATGCATTAAGGTCTTTTACCTTAAGCAATCCACCCAGCAATAAATATGAAGGTAAAACCTCTAATCTATTTAACCTTAATGTTGATAATCAAGATAAAAATAAACCTTTTATATGTTAGAAAATGGGCCCAAATATCATATGTTTATAATTCCCAGGATCATATAATCTCACACATATAAACTTATTAAATCATAATAATAACAATATTGCATAAAATGAAAGCTTTATAGATAAAACATATTTATTACATTCAATCCTTTATTCAATTACATAATACAGAGCTTTGTCTTCAATATATAGATACATGAGACTCTTCACATGCACCTAACTCTTGACCTTTTCTCTCCTCAAACTCATGAGAGATGCAACCTTTCATATTTCCCTCTTTACATAACAAATCTCACATATTACATAATGACAAAGTCTCTCATGATTACACATAACTTCCTACTTCTAAACTTGACACATCACACTCATAACTCTCACTTACACACAAGACACCTCACACTCATAACTCTTCACTTACACACATGACACCTCACACTCATAACTTACACTTGATTACATGACACATATCCACACTTCACAACTTGACACATACTATTGACACAAATAATAAACACACCCTAAACTAAATATTTACAAAGGTACTCAAGGTACCAAATAATGTAATACCTCTAGTACCCCCCATATTACATTATTTGGTATGAAGGCCTTTACCTTCAATCTCTAACTATTATCTTCATTATTTGGCTCTAGCTTTCGTATTGCTTGAGATTTTTGCACTATTCCATTAACATATTCCCTGTAACGCTTGTCAGACTTTATATCTTCTCATAAAAAAATTTAACATATCCATGATTATATTCCATTTTGATTTACTAATCCATCCATAATGTATTTTGATTTTCTTTTTCTAACATGTCTTTGGTTTGGTTTTTTCAATCTTCATTTTGGTTCATGCCTTTTATTTTTTCTTTTATCCTTTTTCCTGTAATTTTTTCTTTGTTATAAAAAATATAAGTGCCATTAGAATTTTTTGAATGATTTGTATCATAATTTTTGTGATGTTGTTTCTTAATTTGGTATGTACGTTCATTGTCTATAGTTCTTCCCATTGGTGAGCAGCAATTATTCTTAGAAAACAATCATTTATTTACCATAAATTATCAATCCAGTAAGTTTATAAACTTACGTGTGTCATGCATAGTATATGCCTGCAATGTAGGGGAATAAATCCTTCTATAAAAACTTAATTTGGTGGGGAATGTTTATGCATTTTTAATTCAACCAAACCAAATAAAAAAAAGTGCAAAATATTAAAACGCTGAAAATAAAATTACAAGAAATTAAATGTGCAGGAAAATGAAATTCGGCTAATTTAAAATAAAGGAGGAAATAAAGCAATAAATCTAATCTACTAAAAACAAATAACATAAATAAAATAGGGGAGGACTACTGCAAGGAGTGGTTCCAGGCTCTCGCAGATAGTCCACCTGGCTAAATTACATGAGGATTACTTTAAGGGAACAAGAGTATTTGCAACTCTATAAAATAAAGAAATAAAATTATTCTATTGACTGTGTAATCAATCTCCCTCCATTCATTTGGCCTGTGTTCTTATATAAGAGGCAGCCATATCTTCTTACAATAATAGATTGATATATTTTTAATCACATGACATGATTAGTTACAATTGGTTTATACACGATTTTATTCTCCTATTAACAGCATGACCATTCATCGAAAGGATAAATATAATAATCCTTAGGTGTAATAAACTAATCCTAAAATAATGCATCCTAAAAATAGTGTTTTTCAAATCTAAAGAGTCTAAACTAAGACAGTTCAGTTACAGTAATAGATGCAATCACAGCAGTTGAACAACACTTTTTTTGTCTTTTTCTGAAGATGGTAGATTTTCTGGTCTAGCTCATTATCGTCTGCGTTCTGCTTCATCCAATAGTTATGTCATTTCCTCCTACGCAAATGAGACAACTCACGTGTTTTGGTAGCTATCCAAAATTGGTGCATATGACATGGAGTCAATGGTCATCTATGGTCAACATGGTCCCCATTGGTAGCAAGGTCAAAGCATCTCAGATCAAGGTGCCTTCCCATATATGGAATCAAGGCACCTACTTCTAGATCAAGGAACCATTGGGAGCAAGGCATCTTTCTAGATGCACGATTAAAATATTTCTACTTTTTCTCACGTGCAACTACCCCATTAACCCATTGGTCAACCAGTCAATGTTGACTTGGTGTATCTTCCTAAAAAATGGGCATCAAGGTGCCTACTTGAGATCAAGGCACCATCAAGATGCCTTCTTCCTCATCAATGCGTCATCAAGGCACCTGCTTCCTCATCAAGGCGCCTACTTCCCCATCAAGGTGCCTACTTCCTCATCAAGGCACCATCAAGGCACCTACTTCCTCATCAAGGTATCTACTTCCTATTGACTTGGTTAGATCAAGGTGTCTTCCTAATGACTTGGTCAGATCAAAGCGTCTTACTACACATCAAGGTGTTGGACATTTTGAGTCCCTAAGTCAAAGTTGTCATTGATGTCACCAGATGAAGTCATCATTAATACCAAAGATTTCAGTAGGAAACAAAGGGGATAAAAATGGTTATTTGATATCCAGGAAGAAGGCCAAAGATCAAGTGAAACAGTGCAAAAGACAGAAGTAAAAAAGGAGTTATAATATTTATTTTATAAATTATTTAAATTCAGTGTGAATTTAAATTTTATAAATAAATATTAAAGGTACTTTATCAAAGGTATAATATTATAATAGTGGTTATTATAATATTAAATGTGCCATGGTGAAAACCCAAATAAAACATTTATAATTCTTATTATAATGTTTTATAAGGCAAAAGTGGGTTTTATAAAGTCTAAAGATATTTTAATAAACCCAAAGTTGGGTTTTTAAAAATAAAAGGCTTTTAAGCCTTATAATTTCATCGACATTCATGAAGGAGCTAGCGCCGACGTATTAAGGTTGGCAAGAAATTAATATAAAAGCATTTCCAAAAACCATTGGCAATTACCCTTGCTCGAATATCGAATTGCATGTGAAGAAGAGGAAAGAGCTCGTGAAAAACATTTTTGTTCATTGCGGAAAGGAGAAAAGCAGAAGGTGCACGATTTGAGGGCACATAGGCCAGCTTGGCCTAGCGGTGCGTTGAGTTGTTTGGACGTAGGAGGTCCCACGTTCGAATCGCAGGCAGTGCGAAAGGGAAGACGTGTTTGGCGCCCAAGGCGCACGCGGTTTTTTATTGAAGGTGCACGTTTTTGCAAAGGATAACAAGCACGTTGTGCTTGTTGGTTGTTGTGCGAGCGCGTGGCTCGACGACGGCTTTGGTCATGGCTAAGGCGCTTAGGGAAGGAGGAGATAGAGGGTTCGAAACCCTCCAAGGCAAGTTTAATTTTTGTAAAGTATTTTTAATTGCCCACGTGGAGTTATAAGGGTGTTATATGATGTGTTAAGCCTTAGGGAAATTAAAAGGGGGTTATGATTTAATTTTATTTTATATAAGGCTTGCATAAAGTTTTTTTATTAAAGTGGATTTATTTTAGTGGGGCAATTTAATTAAAACTTGTCATTAGGGGTTATGAGGAGTTTGTGAAGGATAGTATTGACATTATTGAGAATCAAGGTTATTGTGAATTAATTTCTCATAAAAGGGGTTATTTCTTTTATAAGAAGACTATGGTGAAAATTATTATTGAGTTGGAGTAATAAGGTGTTATTGAGTTATTATTTTTGTATTGTGGTATTACTCAAGTCTTCTAACCCTTTTGTGATTGGAAAGAGAAATTTATGAGAGTGGCAGATTTGTGAGAACAACTCCTTGGCATCAAAAAGGTATGGGCAAATTCCTTCTTGGTTGAGTTGATTGATTGGCTTTATTGAAAATTAAGTTTGGAGTGAAAAGGACTTGATTAGGGTTTCCTTTTCGAAAGTGGTTGAGTTATTGCTTCAAGGTTTTCTGATTTGAGAGTTGAGATTAAAACCTTGTTTTATTAGCATTGTTGTTGAGATCATTGGTTGAGTGAAGTGTTTGAGTTAATGCTTCAAGGTTTTCTGAAATTGAGAGTTGTGATTAAAACATTGTTTGATGAGCATGGTTGTTGAAGTGAGTTGTTATGCAAAGAACTTGAACTAGGGTTTGAAAAGATCATGAGTATCATTGTTATGTGAGATTTGTTGTTGAGCATTGTTGGAAATATTTTGAGTTGGATGATACATGCTTGGACTAGGGTTTGTGAGCAAGTGTTGTTTCTTGAAGTGATTGGTTGAGTAGAGTTGATTGAGCCTAGTCAAGTGGATGTATGAAGTGATTGTTCAAGTTCCATAAAATAAACTATTCTATATTCTGATTTGAGAAAGTGATTGAGTTTTTGAGAATAGAACATATTGAGTCTCTAACAATTCTCTTTATGCTTCTATGAGATTGAGTTGAGAAAGAGATTGAGTTTTTGAGAATAGAACATATTGAGTCTCTAACAATTCTCTTTATGTTTCTATGAGATTGGACAAGTTTTGTGTGAGCTTGTTGAGCAGAGTTGTGCAGGTTCTGTGTGGACCTGTTGAGCAAATTTGGACAGGTTCTGTGTGGACCTGTTGAGCAGATTTGACAAGGTTCTGTGTGAACTTGTTGAGCAGATTTGGATAGGTTCTGTGTGGACCTATTGAGCATATTTGAGCAAGTTCTATGTGAGCTTGTTGAGCAGATTTGGACAGGTTTTGTGTGGACCTATTGAGCAAATTTGAGCAGGTTCTGAGTGGACCTATTGAGCAGAGTTGTGCTAGACCGACTAGACTATGTTTAGTGCAGAATTGAGATAGAGCTTTGGAGGTGACAGAGCAGAGAGGATAGTAGTCTCCGGTGGATAGAGATCCATCAGCCAGGGCAGTGAGGATAGGTCTTCTGAGTGGGGACAAGAGTCTTTAGTGGAGAGAGATCCACAAGCCAGAGCAGTGGAGGCAGTAGTCTTCTAGAGGATCATCAGCCAGAGCAGAGGAGAATGAGTTCTCCTATGGATAGAGATCCACAAACCAGATTTAGGGGATCAACATCTCCTTTGGATAGAGGTCCATAAACATTGTAATTGGGAAGGATTCCCAAAATATTATTTGAGAAATATTTAGAAGAAATACTTTCTCCATGGAAGTAGCCATCTTTGGGTGAACCACATAAAAATGATGTCTCTCATGTGTGTGATGCTTTGTGTGATGCTTACTATTTTATTAATGTTGATGCTACCATTTGGATTAAAAAGCAAAAAGTTTTATTGTATACTGTTCACCCCCCTCTCAGTATAAGCACATGTTCTTCAATTGGTATCAGAGCGGGTCTCTCCATGAAAAGACTAACAACTTGGAAGAGGATCCTTCGGTAGCACACATGACTTCAGAAAGTGAAGAAGAGACTATGTTTGATATAAAAGAAGAATTCTTTGCTGCTCTCAAAAAATTGGAAAGACTTAGAGAGAAGAATTCAAGCTTGAAAGAGCAAGTTCAAGAAGATGAAGAAGCAAGTATGGAACTTATACAGAGTCTCACATAACTCAATATTAAGGTAGAAGAAGGAAATAATATTGAGGAAGATATGACAGATCTATTGAGAGCCAGGGAAACAGAATGTGAAATATTGGAAGCAAAAATTGTTCTCCTAAGGAATAAAGTGGAAAGGACCAAGATACTACAAGATACAAAATATGAGAAGCAAAAAGAGGAATCAAGTCTCCAAAAGGTAGAAACTTCAAACAAGGAAAAGCAAGCAAAGGACATCAGAAAGGAAGAAAGCAAAGAAGAACCCTGGATAAGAGTCAATCACAAGAGAAAGATAACTTCTCCTCAAATTCCAAGACATCCAAATAGGTTACATAATTTCTTCCATGGACATTGTTTTTCTTGCAATAAATATGGTCATAGAGCTGCACATTGTATTCATTATGCAAGATACAATAGAAATTTCAATTCCTTTGCACCTCTCATGGATGATGATGTCATATGTTACAAATGCAATAATTTTGGGCACAAGGCTAGATGGTGTAAAATGATATCTCCTGAGTCTAGAAAAACAATTCCAACAACTAGGAAGGATGAAAGAAAGAATGTTAGGGCTAAATCAATGTTAGTACAAACAACCCTTCATGCTCAAGATAAAGAAGAACAATGGTATCTTGATAGTGGTTGCTCTAGTCACATGACATGAGACAAGGATAAATTCATTGTATTGAAAGAAACAAATAGAGGATCAGTTAGTTTTGGTGATAATGGATCAACAAAGATTGTTGGGAAAGGAACTCTGAGTCTAGACAATGGAAAAACAAAAATAGAGAATGTTTTGTACGTCAAAGGGTTAAAACACAATCTACTGAGTATAAGTCAACTTTGTGATCAAGGATACATGGTCACCTTCCATCCAGATAGGTGTGAAATAAGGAAAATAGAAACTGGGAAAATCATTGCCAATGCAAGAAGGACCCCAAACAACTTATACATGCTCAATGAGATCAAAGGGGAAAAATGCTTTCTATCGCAAGAAGATGAGAGTTGGTTGTGGCATAGAAGATTGGGTCATTTGAATTTTGACAACATAGTCAGTATAAGCAATAAATAGACAGTTAGAGATTTACCCAAAATAAGAAGACCTCAAAACATAATTTGTGCACCCTGTCAACATGGAAAGCAAACAAGGACAACTTTTAAGCCAAAAGGCTATATATCTTCTGAGCCTTTGAGTCTAATACATACTGATTTGTGTGGTCCTACCAGAACACAAAGTATTCAGGGTGAGAGTTACTTCATGTTGTTTGTAGATGATTATTCCATAATGGTTTGGGTAACCTTCCTAAAAGAGAAGTCAGAGGCCTTTGAAAAATTTAAAGCATTCAAGGGATTGGTTGAAAATGAAATAGGCAAAAGGATTAAGTGTCTACGATCCGACAGAGGAGGAGAATTTACTTCAAATGAATTTGTAGAATTTTGTGAACAACATGGAATCAAGAGAGAATACTCAGCAACAAGAACTCCTCAACAAAATGGAGTAGTTGAAAGGAAGAACAGGACTGTTGAAAACATGGCTAGAGCTATGTTAAATGAATCTAAGTTATCAGATGGTTTTTGGAAAGAAGCGGTATCCACAACAATATACATAATTACCAGGGCTCAATTAAGGGTAAATCATCACAAGACTCCATATGAGCTTTGGAAAGGAAGACCTGCTATTGTAAAACATTTCAGAATATTTGGAAGCAAATGTTACATAATAACGGGAAGATCAAAACTTGGGTAAGTTTGATCCAAGATGTGATGAGGGAATTTTTCTTGGTTATTCCACAAAGAGTAAAGCCTACAGATGTTTCAACAAAAGAACACGCACTATGGTGGAAAGTATGAATGTGACAATTGATGAGAAGACAGATTCTAGAGAACCAGTTCAGCAAACTATGTACCAAGAAGATGGATGTTGTCAAGAAGAATTTTGTGAGGAATCAGACAAATATGAAGAAGAAACACAAAGGCTCCTTCCTAAGACTCCTTCCAGGTATGTACAGAAACACCATCCAAAATATCAGATCATCGGGAATCCAGATGAAAGATAGACAAGGAGAAGAATAATAAAACCATCTCAACAAGCAAATTTTTCTTTGCTATCTAAGATTGAGCCAAAAGACTTCACTCAGGCTAGTGAGGATGAATTTTGGGTTAAAGAAATGAATGAGGAGTTGGATCAGATAGAGAAGAGCAAAACTTGGGAACTTGTTCCACGACCAAAGGACAAAAATGTGATTGGCACAAAATGGGTATTCAGAAATAAGTTGAATGAAGATGGACAAGTGGTCAGAAATAAAGCAAGGTTAGTATGCAAAGGATATGCACAAGTAGAGGGAATTGACTTTGATGAAACTTTTGCTCCAGTTGCATGACTTGAAGCTATAAGGATATTTTTAGCTTTCTCAAGTTTCAAGAACTTCAAGGTATATCATATGGATGTCAAGTCAACATTTCTAAATGGGGTTCTAGAAGAAGAGGTCTATATTGAACAACCAGAGGGATTCATACTAGAAGATACACCAGATCAGGTATGCAGATTGAAAAAGGCATTGTATGGTTTAAAATAGGCTCCCAGAGCATGGTACTCAAGATTGGATAAGTATCTTCAGGAATAGGGATTCAGGAAAGGAATAGCAGATAGTAATTTGTATATCAAAAATGAAGGAAATGATCTTCTAATAGTGGTTGTTTATGTTGATGACATAATTTTTGGAGGAAACAATGATAAGATGTGCAAATAATTTGCTAAGAATATGCAAAATGAATTTGAGATGTCTATGCTTGGTGAATTGTCCTTCTTTCTTGGACTTCAGATTTCACAATCAGAAAGGGGAGTGTTTCTCTCTCAAGCCAAGTACATCAAGGAAATGTTAAAGAAATTCATATTAGAAGATTGCAAACCAGTAAGTACTCCTATGGTCATAGGATGCAAGTTGAGTAAGGACGATGAATCTCTAGAGGCAGATCAGAGATTATACAGATCTATGATTGGTAGCTTATTATATGTTACAGCTACAAGACCAGACATAGTACAGTCAGTGGGATTAGTGGCAAGGTTTCAAGCAGCTCCTAAGGAAACACATGTGGCAACAGTAAAAAGAATCTTCAGGTATCTAAAAGGGACTATGGATTTTGGGCTTTGGTACCCCAAAAGTGATAGTTTCACACTAACAACATATACAGATGCATATTGGGCCGACAACATTGATGACAAAAAAAGCACAAGTGGAGGAGCATTCTTTCTTGGAGAATGTCTAGTCTCTTGGTTAAGTAAGAAGTAAGTTTCAGTATCTCTATCTACAACAAAGGCAGAATATATTGCAGCAGTAGCCAGTTGTACACAGGTGTTATGGATGAAGAGAACTCTAGAGGACTTTAAGATAAAGCATGATCAACCCATTCCTATACTATGTGATAATACAAGTGCCATAAGTATCTCAAAAAATCTGGTAATGCACTCCAGGACAAAGCACATTCCGATTAAGTATCATTTTTTGAGAGAATAGGTGATGGATAAACAGGTCAGATTGGAATATGTCACTACAAAGGAACAAATAGCAGATATTTTCACTAAGCCTCTTTCAAAGGAAACTTTTGAGTATCTTCGAGGAAAATTGGGAGTGAGACTCCCACCCCAGAATTAACCACCTCAAGAGGAGGTGGGGGAGGGGCTAAGCTAAGAGGCTCATTCTTAGCCCCGAGCCCCAAAGGTGACCCTTTGCCATTGATGTCAAAGGGGGAGAGATTTGTGTATTGGGGAGAGATTTGATATGGGGAGAGATTTGATATTTGAGAGAGCATTGAGCCAGGGGGAGCAATGTCCCAAGGGGAGCAGAAGGAAAAAGAAAGGTCAGGTTTCGGTAAGAAGAGTATGGGTTGCCATCAATGACAAAGGGGGAGATTGTTGGACATTTTGAGTCCCTAAGTCAAAGTTGTCATTGATGTCACCAGATGAAGTCATCATTAATACCAAATATTTCAGCAGGAAACAAAGGGGATAAAAATGGTTATTTGATATCCAGGAAGAAGGCCAAAGATCAAGTGAAACAGTGCAAAAGACAGAAGTAAAAAAGAGTTATAATATTTATTTTATAAATTATTTAAATTCAATGTGAATTTAAATTTTATAAATAAATATTAAAGGTACTTTATCAAAGGTATAATATTATAATAGTGGTTATTATAATATTAAATGTGCCATGGTGAAAACCCAAATAAAACATTTATAATTCTTATTATAATGTTTTATAAGGCAAAAGTGGGTTTTATAAAGTCTAAAGATATTTTAATAAACCCAAAGTTGGGTTTTTAAAAATAAAAGGCTTTTAAGCCTTATAATTTCACCGACGTTCACGAAGGAGCTAGCACCGACGTATTAAGGTTGGCAAGAAATTAATATAAAAGCATTTCCAAAAACCATTGGCAATTACCCTTGCTCGAATATCGAATTGCATGTGAAGAAGAGGAAAGAGCTCGTGAAAAACATTTTCGTTCGCTATGAAAAGGAGAAAAGTAGAAGGTGCATGATTTGAGGGCACATAGGCCAGCTTGGCCTAGCGGTGCATTGAGTTGTTTGGATGCAGGAGGTCCCACGTTCGAATCGTAGGCAGTGCAAAAGGGAAGACGTGTTTGGCACCCAAGGCACACACGGTTTTTATTGAAGGCGCACGTTTTTGCAAAGGATAACAAGCACATTGTGCTTGTTGGTTGTTGTGTGAGCGCGTGGCTCGACGATGGCTTTGGCCATGGCTAAGGCACTTAGGGAAGGAGGAGATAGAGGGTTCAAAACCCTCCAAGGCAAGTTTAATTTTTGTAAAGTATTTTTAATTGCCCACGTGGAGTTATAAGGGTGTTATATGATGTGTTAAGCCTTAGGGAAATTAAAAGGGGGTTATGATTTAATTTTATTTTATATAAGGCTTGCATAAAGTTTTTTTATTAAAGTGGATTTATTTTAGTGGGGCAATTTAATTAAAACTTGTCATTAGGGGTTATGAGGAGTTTGTGAAGGATAGTATTGACATTATTGAGAATCAAGGTTATTGTGAATTAATTTCTCATAAAAGGGGTTATTTATTTTATAAGAAGACTATGGTGAAAATTATTATTGAGTTGGAGTAATAAGGTGTTATTGAGTTATTATTTTTGTATTGTGGTATTACTCAAGTCTTCTAACCCTTTTGTGATTGGAAAGAGAAATTTATGAGAGTGGCAGATTTGTGAGAACAACTCCTTGGCATCAAAAAGGTATGGGAAAATTCCTTCTTGGTTGAGTTGATTGATTGGCTTTATTGAAAATTAAGTTTGGAGTGAAAAGGACTTGATTAGGGTTTCCTTTTCAAAAGTGGTTGAGTTATTGCTTCAAGGTTTTCTGATTTGAGAGTTGAGATTAAAACCTTGTTTTATTAGCATTGTTGTTGAGATCATTGGTTGAGTGAAGTGTTTGAGTTAATGCTTCAAGGTTTTCTAAAATTGAGAGTTGTGATTAAAACATTGTTTGATGAGCATGGTTGTTGAAGTGAGTTGTTATGCAAAGAACTTGAACTAGGGTTTGAAAAGATCATGAGTATCATTGTTATGTGAGATTTGTTGTTGAGCATTGTTGGAAACATTTTGAGTTGGATGATACATGCTTGGACTAGGGTTTGTGAGCAAGTGTTGTTTCTTGAAGTGATTGGTTGAGTAGAGTTGATTGAGCCTAGTCAAGTGGATGTATGAAGTGATTGTTCAAGTTCCATAAAATAAACTATTCTATATTCTAAGTTGAGAAAGTGATTGAGTTTGTGAGAATAGAACATATTGAGTCTCTAACAATTCTCTTTATGCTTCTATGAGATTGAGTTGAGAAAGAGATTGAGTTTTTGAGAATAGAACATATTGAGTCTCTAACAATTCTCTTTATGTTTCTATGAGATTGGACAAGTTCTGTGTGAGCTTGTTGAGCAGATTGTGACAGGTTCTGTGTGGACCTATTGAGCAGATTTGGACAGGTTCTGTGTGGACTTGTTGAGCAGATTTGGACAAGTTCTGTGTGGACCTGTTGAGCAGATTTGGATAGGTTCTGTGTGGACCTATTGAGCAGATTTGAGCAAGTTCTGTGTGAGCTTGTTGAGCAGATTTGGGCAGGTTCTGTGTGGACCTATTGAGCATATTTGAGCAGGTTCTGAGTGGACCTATTGAGCAGAGTTGTGCTAGACCGACTGGACTATGTTTAGTGTAGAATTGAGATAGAGCTTTGGAGGTGACAGAGTAGAGAGGACAGTAGTCTTCGGTGGATAGAGATCCATCAGCCAGGGTAGTGAGGATAGGTCTTCTGAGTGGGGACAAGAGTCTTCAGTGGAGAGAGATCCACAAGCCAGAGTAGTGGAGGCAGTAGTCTTCTAGAGGATCATCAGCCAGAGCAGAGGAGAATGAGTTCTCTTGTGGATAGAGATCCACAAACCAGATTTAGGGGATCAACATCTCCTTTGGACAGAGGTCCATAAACATTGTAATTGGGAAGGATTCCCAAAATATTATTTGAGAAATATTTAGAAGAAATACTTTCTCCGTGGAAGTAGCCATCTTTGGGTGAACCACGTAAAAATGATGTCTCTCATGTGTGTGATGCTTTGTGTGATGCTTACTATTTTATTAATGTTGATGCTACCATTTGGATTAAAAAGCAAAAAATTTTATTGTATACTGTTCATCCCCCTCTCAATATAAGCACATGTTCTTCACAAGACAAAGTGCCTTCAAATGTATAGGATCAAGGTGTCTTTTTGCACATCAAGGTGCCTCTAAATGTATGTGATCAAGGTGCCTTCTTGCACATTAAGGTGCCTCCCATCACAATGCCAGGTCCAAGTGGGATGTAGACTAGAAAACACCATATTAGTAGCAAAACCTGTATTTATACACATTTTCCACTAAAAACACCAGTCAAGCATAATAATGTATTTTCTATCAATTATATGCATAATTTATATAAAAATACATCTCTAATGCTAATTAAACCAATAATGATGCCCCTTAAAAGTGTATATAAAATGAGAATTTTTGGTGCTCATCATCCCCCCATGCCTAAATATTGTTACGTCCTCGTGACAACAGCCCCCGGGATAAAAAAATCCATAGGGGTAAGGTGCATTTATATGGTAGTTAGGCGTCAAGCGTAAGGCACATTTATATGGGAGTTAGGTACCTCCTGTTTTTACATGGGAGTTAGGCACTGGAAGTAAGGCATCATCGAGAGTAAGGCACCCTCGTAGTTTTTTTTTTTGTTCTTGGGGTAATGATTTTTTTCTCATATCCGAGGTATGTCATGTGGTTGAACTCTAATGGGAGATTTTGACAAAGAGAATTTATGGGGGCATCTACTAGTATTAGCATAGAAATGATTTTTAAAATAATTGTACACATAATTAATGGAAAACTCGATACATACTTGGGTGAGTTTTGCAAAACCTGATGTGTATGATGCTGATGAAATGTCTTCATGCCGCCTGTAATCATGGTGCACCAAATAATGAGATTGTTGGTGCATCTTGGAGTAATAATTTTTTTTTATTTTTTTTATTATTTTCATCATCTACATCAGAGAACATAAATTCAACTACAACAATTTGAGTTGGTGATTTTGAAATTAGGTGGTCAAGCTAGAGGATTGTCAATGATCCGTCCTAGGAATTTGGCTGAATGTGTTGTGTACTGGAACGTCTTCTCCACCAAACTATTTATGGGAAATAATGAACTCTTTTCACTATGACAACAACTTCTCCATGATTTCAGATCCTCACCATCTCTTTGCAAATTTGGTGTTCTCCTCCACCATAGTGAGATTCTATCTTCTCTGTATTTTCTTTTCCCATATATTTTAACAAAATGAAATGCTACCATAAAAAAACCTATAATATTGGCACTATGTATTAAAAATTGGATGTCGTGTAGGCCATAGTTTATATCTTTGAATGGTGCAGCCAGGTAACTACACATCCTGGTGTACAAAAATTTTGCATCCCATATACCACTATTAAGGATTTATGACATCCAATAGCTCCAAAATTTTGAAACACCAAGCTCCTCATCAACAACACATATAGAAATATTTTAATCCTACTTTGATGTATCCTAAGAGTATTGAACTCTTTGAATGCATCACAGGGATTAACCTTTGTGCATCATTATTTTCTCATTGTGTGCTCCTGAACATGTCACCTTTTTTCAATTGATTAGACTTTATACAACCTTGATACACATGCATCTAAATCAAAATGATCTCCCACTTTGAATTATTTCCTTTGCAAGCAGAATTAAAGCAACAAGAACCAATTGCATTTTACTATTGCAGACCATACATGTTGTGCCAAAAAATTTGTCTACATATTTCTTCATTAACATGATTCTTGGTCAAATTTGATTGAATTCCTCTACAGATCAACAATAAAGCTGGATCTCATCTACACTGTGATCCTCTAGTTTATTTCCTAGAGTGAGGGTGAAAATGAAATAAATCTACCCATCATCATCCGCGGCATGTGTCGGGTGTTCAGGTGTGACGTTTTCATGAGACACATCATTGAGACTTATGTGATGTTATTTCTAGCCACTAAAAGCTCCATTCATATGATTTATCGTGCTCATGCACCATGTGGCCTTCTTGCAGATATTTGACATCCGATTACTTTCGGGCTCCTCCCCTATTTTATTTAGCTATCGATTGGAGATTTCTCATTTCCCTTCTGGACCAAGCTAGTCCTAGGGAAAGAGGATACTCTCTTCCAACAAGTAGCAAAAAATAAAGCTCTATTTTTTATTTGCACTTTAACTTGGAGCCTTTTTAGTAGAAGATTTTTTTTGTAGGAGATCTAGATTCACCCATATTCTCCCCCACTTAAATTGGTGACGCCCTCATCACCAGTAATAGGTCCCTATGTACAATAGGTCTGCAATCCTCTGAACATCAGATCCTACACTGAAAAATAGGCACCCCCAATCTAGGGAGAAGAATTTTGAGCACTTCTGGGTATAAAGTGGATCTGTCGATTTCTTCTCAATGAAGGTTTGCAGCTTCTTTTTAGAAATCATTTCTTTCCTAGCCAACATATTCTCCACAAGGATTTTTTTTCCAATATATGGGTACCACTCTTTCTATTGGAAGAGTGACATCACTTATTGGTGCCTTCCTCTAGGTGGAAAAAGGCACTATTATACTGGGCTTATTGTAGGCACTATATTCTTGGAGGGAAGTAAGTATCTTTTCCACTTTGTTGCACTCCTAATTGCAGGGCATGATATGTCACATCTATTAGGCCTAGTTTAAGCTGTATCTGCCTACAGATCGTGCTCATGGTTATGTCCTGCAAAACTAAACACACGAAAGTAGGGAAAACAGGAATTATGACTCCATGCTAGATAGGTCTGGTTTCCCCATATGTCTATACCTGCATGCAGTTCATGATTTTCTACAAATAAAAAGACATATGAAAGCAGGGAAAACAGGAATCATGACGTCTATGCTTGATAGGACTAGTTTTCCTATATGCCTATACTTGCATATGGTTCATGATTTTCTGCAAAGCAAAATAAAAAGAAATTTTATGCTAAGCAGGACATGTTCCATGCGATATTTTTTTTTCAACCATTTTTTTTAAATAACTCCAAACCATTGGGAGGATTCACAATTCACTCTTTTTTTTATTCACTTCTTTCTACCATCGAATTACACAGGTGCTAGAAATAGATCAAGGCACCTCTAAAATGTATGACATATAGATGTCTTCTTATAGATCAAGGCACCCTTGATGTATGGCATCAATGTGTCTACTTGTAGATCAATATGCCCTTGACCAAGGCACCTACTTGTGGATCAAGGTGCCCTTGACCAAGGTGCCTACTTGTGGATCAAGGCACCCTTGACCAAGGTGCCTACTTGTGGATCAAGGCACCCTTGACCAAGGTGCCTACTTATGGATCAAGGTGCCCTTGACCAAGGTGCCTACTTGTGGATCAAGGTGCCCTTGACCAAGGTACCCTTGATCAAGGCATCAAGGTGCCTCATCATTTTTTTTATGATCAAGGCACCTCTACTATAAGCTATCAAGGTGCCTCATTTCTTTTTTTCGAGGATCCTCCCATTTTTTTCTTTATTTAATGAATGTGTGAACATTCATCAAAATTATTGGTATGGTATGGTATCTCCCCCATGCCGATGTCTAATCCAATATTGCAAATGTGAGGTGGTTGTAAATTGATCCCATCGATTGTTTCTCGAACATTTCCTTGGCATTCTATTTTACTCTTGGTATAGAATCTCTGAATCTGCTTATCATTTACTCAGGCTATAATAGTCACGCACTTTGTAGCAAAATTTTCCCAAGTTCCACAACCACATTGAGCTGGTAGCCTTTCGCTTTATTAGTATTACTTAGCCTGCCTTCGGGTGCCTATGTTGCCAAGGCAAAAATCTGCTAGCTTTCACCTATTTGGACTGGATGCTACATGATTGAGGTGCACAAGATGGTTCATATAGTGCTATTACAAACTCCACATATGAATCTCAATTCATGAAATCTTCACAAACAACTCCTTATTTATCTACATCGCACTTCATATTGTCCTGCAAAACATAAAATAAAAATCTAAACTAAAGGTATTAAAATAAAATTCTAACTTTTTTTCATGTGTTGTTGATGGTAATAGTGAAGGTGGGGTCTCCCCCATGCCTACAACTAAACTAGTCTCTCAAAATCATCCTTTTCTTTATCAACTAGTTTGATATGATGTAGTGTAGCCTCAAAAATTTTCAACTTATTGGAAAAAAGTGCAAGCTGGCAAATGACTATCTGCGAGATAGAAATTTAGAGAAAACATGGCATAACAGTATTTTAAAAATACGTGCTAGTTTCTAATTCACCAGGTCACCTTAAGCGCAAGTGAAGAGCATACTCCATAACAAGATGTTCTTTTTAAATTTTGCTCTGTCATTTTTCTTGCTACTAATGTCATCATTAAAAGAATTTACCAATATGTTGCAAAGCATCAAGCCTAAAAAAAAAATTATCGTTAAAACTAGGCTTCTTGAGGCATATTTTCTTAAATGGTTGTATTATTTTCAACTATATCAAACATGGGTTGTATTATTTCTTTGATCTCTTGAAACCATTCAGAATATGATGGAAATCCTTCATTGCCTTATTTTCTATTTTTTTTCAACAACACAATTTATTCTTACTTTTACACTTAATATGGTACATCAGGTTCATTCCCGTATTTACCTGAGAAGCTGTTAAATTTAAACCGATGTCTATGGGATTTGGCTCTGACTAGTCCGAAAACTATTTTGGCCTTGTAAAAAGTGAAGAACGCAAGCTTATACTGAGAGGGGGGGTGAACAGTATAAGACTTAACCAATTAATAATTTTAACTTTAGATAGCAGAGGCATCAACACAACATTAATCAAGACAGAAAGCATCACACATTGAAGACCCATTTTAACGTGGTTCACCCAGAATGGTTGGGCTACATCCACGGATAAAATCTTTCACTAAATTTTATCAATCAATTTTTAGGAATACCTTTCCCGATTACAAAGTTTATGGGCACCAACCCAAAGGAGACACCAATCCCCTAAACTCGAGTTCGTGGGCACCAACCCATAGGAGACACCGATCCCCTAGCTCTGCTCTGGTTGGTGATCCTCTAGAAAACCTCTGCCTCCGTTGCCCTTAGCAAATGGAACTCTATCCATAGAAGACACCTGTCCTCCCTGCTCTGGTTGGAGACCTCTGTCCTCAACTCTATCACCTCCAAAGCTGGTCCTCGAATTTGCACTAAACATAGTCCTTCGGTCTAGCACAAATGTCCTCGTTCGTCTTTGCCTGTTGCGCTCACTCTGCACGCTTCGACATCATCTCGCCACTTCTGCGCTCTTGCGCTCTTTCGATTGCATCTCGCACACTTCGACGCACATTCGACTATCTATCTATTCACCTCAACTCTCCAAATAGCCCTCCTTTTATACTAACACTTTCAAGATCAAAACCTTGATCTTAGTCGGCTACACAACCCTAAACTACGTCGGCTACAAACCCTAATCTTTGTCGGCCCAAATTTAACTTTGTCGGCTTCACTGCCTCTAACTCTTCTGTAGCTTCTGCCATGAAACTACAACATGTCATGATATCGTGACACCTTTGCAACCGTACACTTTCTTTTGGCTTTTGTCATGATATCGTGACATTTAGCCTTTGTCGACTTCAACTAAGTTCTTGTCGTGATATCATGACACTTCTGACTTAGTCGACATCAACTTTGCTTTTGTCATGAAATCATGACACTTCTCCAACCAAACGCTGCCATCTCAATCTGTCGTGAAATCATGACACTTTCTCTTCCTTGCACTCCTGTCTGCTTGCACTAGAAAATGGAACATGTCATAAAATCATGACACTTTCGCCTTTGAGCTCTTCCTCCTTGAATTTGTCATGAAATCATGACACTTCTACTCTAGTTTCTTTAACTCATGAAATCGTGACACTTCTTACTTCTTAACTGTCGTGAAATCACGATGCAGTTCTCATTTAGACTCTTCCCTTTTCATGTCGTGAAATCGTATACTTCTTGATGTCACGAATCGTGACACTTTACTTGCTCACTTTCTCTTCGACTTGTCACGAAATCGTGACACTTTTCTCCTTACTTTCTTTCTTCACATGTCGCGAAATCGTGACACTTTTTCTTTCGGACTCTCTCTTCTGCATTATGTCATGAAATCGTGACACTTTTTCTTTGGACTCTCTCTCCTGCATTATGTCACGAAATCGTGACACTTTTTCTTTGGACTCTCTCTCCTGCATATGTCATGAAATCGTGACATTTCTTCTCTCTTCTTTCGGACTCTCTCTCTGCAACATGTCACGAAATCGTGACACTTTTCGTCAAACTTCCTTGCAATATGTCTCGAAATCGTGACATTTCTGACTCGAACATTCTCTCTCCTCTTTGAGTCGCGAAACTGCGACATGTCGCGATATCGTGACACTTTTCTAACTTGCTTTCTTTCGAACCTGTCATGTCGAAACCTTCATCAAAACAAATTATTTTACATCAAATCAAATTCCTTCAAAAGCTTCTTGACATCAATGACAACTTATACACTTGAGCAAAGGCAATGTACCCAAGGTACCCAAAATTGCCAACAATCTCCCCCTTTGTCATTGATGGCAAACCTTTACTGAAAACACGTCTCAAGAGCCAAAACTGAAACCAATCGAACTGAGAAACTATGCCCACAAGCGAGAATCTTCCTTTGAAGTTTTGCTCCCCCCGACTTGAAGCTTTCCTCTTCACTTGAAGCTCTCCCCCTTACTCATATCTCTCCCCCTTTGTCATCAATGGCAAAGGGTCACCTTTGGGGCTCGGGACTAAGAATGAGCCTCTTAGCTTGGTCCCTCCCCCACCTCTGATGAGGTGATTAATTCTGGGGTGGGAGTACAACTCCCAATTTCTCCCTTAGATACTCAAACGTATCTCTTGGAAGAGGTTTGGTGAAGATATCTGCAATCTGCTCTTTAGTAGGCACATACTCTAGCTTGACCTGCTTGTCTTGCACTTTCTCCCTTAGAAAGTGATACTTGATGGAAATATGCTTTGTCCTTGAGTGCATTACCGGATTTTTGGAAATACTTATGGCACTCGTATTATCGCAAAATATGGAGATGGGTTGTTCATGCTTGACTTTGAAATCCTCCAAGGTGGTTTTCATCCATAAAACCTGTGTACACCCGACCACTGTTGCTATGTATTCAGCCTCTGCTTGTAGATAAGGAAGCTGAAGGTTGTTTCTTACTTAGCCAAGAAACCAAACTCTTTCCCAGAAAGAATGCTCCACCACTAGTGCTCTTCCTGTCATCAGTACTGCCTGCCCAATCTGCATCTGAATAGGCCATGAGGGTGAAATCATCACCTTTGGGATACCAAAGCCCAAAGTCCATAGTGCCCTTCAGATATCTGAATATCCTCTTAACTGCTGTAACATGAGAATATTTTGGAGCTACCTGAAATCTTGCTACTAACCCAACTGCCTGCATGATATCTGGTCTGGTAGCCGTAACATATAATAAACTGCCAATCATTGATCTGTACAACCTCTGATCTGCTACTGGAGATTCATCGTCTTTACTCATCTTGCACCCTGTAATCATTGGAGTACATACTGGTTTGCTATCCATCATCCCAAATTTCTTCAACATTTCTTTGATATACTTTCCTTGAGAGAGAAATACACCGTCTTTTGATTGAGCAATCTGAAGACCTAAAAAGAATGACAGCTCTCCAATCATAGACATCTCAAATTCCTTACGCATGGTGTTAGCAAAAACTTTGCACATCTGAGTATTATTTTCCCCGAAAATAATATCATCAACATAGACAACCATAATCAACATATCATCACCTTCATTCTTAATATACAAATTGCTATCTGCCACGCCTTTCCTGAAGCCTTGCTCATGAAGATAATTGTCAAGTCTTGAGTACCACGCCCTTGGTGCTTGCTTTAACCCATATAAGGCCTTTTTCAGTTTACACACATAGTCTGACTGTTCTGTGAGAGACACTCCTTCTGGCTGTTCTATGTAGACTTCTTCTACCAACACCCCATTTAGAAAAGCTGACTTTACATCCATTTGATATACCTTGAATGATTTGAAGCTTGAAAGGGCCAAAAACATTATGATAGCTTCAAGACGAGCAACAGGAGCGAACGTCTCTTCGAAATCAACACCTTCTACTTGAGCATAACCTTTGCGGACTAACCTAGCTTTGTTTCGACAATATTTCCATCCTCATTGAGTTTATTTCTGAATATCCATTTTGTGCCAATGACATTCTTGTCCTTAGGTCTTGGAACCAAATCCCAAGTTTCACTTTTCTCTATTTGATTTAGCTCTTCATCCATTGCTTTTACCCAAAATTTATCTGCACATGCTTCACTAAAATCTTTTGGCTCAATCCGAGATAATAATGAAACATTTGTAGAATCGTGTGAAGGAATGACTCTTCTTCTTGTTTGCTTGCTGTTTGGATCACCAATGATCAAATCTTTGGGATGATGTTTCTGAACATATCGTGAAGGAGTTTTGGGAAGCAGTTGTTGTCTTTCCTCTTCTTCATCTGAAACCTCTCTGAATTCTTCTTGACAAATTTCATCATTGAGTTCCTTGACTGGTTCTCTTATCCCTGTCTTTTCATCAACTGTTACATTTATGCTCTCTATGACTGTATGCGTTCTTTTGTTGAAGCATCTGTAGGCCTTGCTTCTACTAGAATATCCAAGAAAGATTCCCTCATCACACCTAGGATCAAACTTACCCAGGTTCTGATCTTCCCTTCTGATGAAGCACTTACTCCCAAACACTTTGAAGTATTTTACTGTAGTTGGTCTTCCTTTCCACAACTCATAAGGAGTTTTATGATGATTGACTCTAAGTTGGGCCCTGGTGATAATGTAGAATGTTGTACTGATTGCCTCTTTCCAAAAGCCATCTGAGAGTTTCGACTCATTTAACATAGCTCTAGCCATATTTTCAATAGTTCTATTTTTCCTTTCAACTACTCCATTTTGTTGAGGAGTTCTTGCTTGCTGAATATTCTCTTTTGATTCCTTGTTGCTCACAGTATTCCACAAATTCATTTGAAGTGAACTCTCCTCCTCTGTCCGATCTTAAGCATTTGATTCTCTTGTCGGTCTCATTTTCAATCATTTCTTTGAAAGCTTTAAATTTTTCAAAAGCTTCAGATTTTTCTTTGAGAAAAGTAACCCAAGTCATTCTAGAATAATCATCTATAAACAACATGAAGTAGCTTTCTCCCTGAATGCTCTGAGTTTCGGTGGGGCCACATAAATCAGTATGAATAAGATCCAATGGTTTTGAAGAAGTATACCCTTTTGATTTGAAACTGGTTCTGGTCTATTTTCCATGTTGACAGGGACCGCAAATGATATTATGGGGCCTTTTTATTTTGGGCAAGTCTCTAACTGCTTCCTTGTTACTAATATTGACAAGATTATCAAAGCTCAAATGCCCCAATATTTTATGCCATAGCCAACTCTCATCTTCTTGAGTTAGAAAACACTTTTCCCTTTTTATCTCACTCGGCATGTAAAGATTGTTTGGAGTCCTTGTAGCACTCGCAATGAGTTTTCCATTTTTTTCTTTACTTATCTCACATCTATCCGAAAAGAAAGATACTATGTGCCCTTGATCACAAAGTTGACTCACACTTAGAAGATTATGTCTTAGGCCTTCTACATAAAGCACATTTTCTATTTTGGATTTCCCATCCAAACTAAGAGTCCCTTTACCATAGATTTTAGCTGACCTATTATCTCCAAAACTGATTGTTCCTCGGTTTGTTTGTTTTAAGACCAAAAACTTTTCCTTTTCACCAGTCATATGTTTTGAACAACCACTATCAAGATACCATTTTTCTACTTTGTCTTGAGCATGAAAAGCAGTTTGAACTATCATTGACTTAGATTTGATCTCATTTTTCTTTTTAGTGAACTCAAGGCTAGATCTATCCAAACTGCACATCCTTGCTATATGCCCAAAATTCTTGCACTTGTAACACATGAAATTTTTATTCATAAGAGGTGCAAAAGAGTTAACATTTTCCTTACTATGGCTATTCAAGGATTTATTGCAATGCATAGCTTTGTGACCAAAATTCTTGCAGGAAAAACAATAGCCATGGAAAGTATTATGTAACCTGTTTTGATGCCTTGGATGATTGTTCTTCTTGTGACCAACTGGAATCCACCGCTCTTCGGGATGAAGATTGGTCTTGCTCGAAGACCCTATTTCATGAATAGTGATACCATCCTTCTTTTGCTTTTCATACGGAGTATTCAGTACGAGAGCCAATTGTTCCAACTTCACTCTAAGAGACATAACCTCTTCTTCTAGTTTCTCGCAATCGGCTTCCTTTCCTTTTAAAGCCTCTGTCGAACACTGTTCAACCTTCTTTCCTTCTTCAGCTAGAATTTTGAAGTCTATAACTCTTTGAGACAATTTTGATCTTGCAATCTCTTCTTCCTGACATTGATGCTTGAGAACAAAATTTTCTTCCCTGAATTTCTCAAGCCTTTTTAAAGCCAAGAAGAATTCACCTTTGAGATCGAACCCAACCTCTTCATCTCTTTACGAATCTGTATGTTCCTCTGATAGATCCTTCTCCAAGTTGTTAGGCTCTTTCTGGAGAAACCCGCTCTGATACCAATTGAAGAACACAAGCTTATATTGAGAGGGGGGGTGAACAGTATAAGACTTAACCAATTAATAATTTTAACTTTAGATAGCAGAGGCATCAACACAACATTAATCAAGACAGAAAGCATCACACATTGAAGACCCATTTTAACGTGGTTCACCCAGAATGGTTGGGCTACATCCACGGATAAAATCTTTCACTAAATTTTATCAATCAAAATTCTGGGAATACCTTTCCCGATTACAATGTTTATGGGCACCAACCCAAAGGAGACACCAATCCCCTAATCTCGAGTTCGTGGGCACCAACCCACAGGAGACACCGATCCCCTAGCTCTGCTCTGGCTGGTGATCCTCTAGAAAACCTCTGCCTCCACTGCCCTTAGCAAATGGAACTCTATCCATAGAAGACACCTGTCCTCCCTGCTCTGGCTGGAGACCTCTGTCCTCAACTCTATCACCTCCAAAGCTGGTCCTCGAATTTGCACTAAACACAGTCCTTCGGTCTAGCACAAATGTCCTCGTTCGTCTTTGCCTGTTGCGCTCACTCTGCATGCTTCGACATCATCTCGCCACTTCTACGCTCTTGCGCTCTTTCGACTGCATCTCGCACACTTCGACGCACATTCGACTATCTATCAATTCACCCTCAACTCTTCAAACAGCCCTCCTTTTATACTAACACTTTCAAGATCAAAACCTTGATCTTAGTCGGTACACAACCCTAAACTACGTCGCTACAAACCCTAATCTTCGTCGGCCCAAATTTAACTTTGTCGGCTTCACTCCCTCTGCAACTCTTATGTAGCTTCTGTCGTGAAACTACAACATGTCACGATATCGTGACACCTTTGCAACCGTACACTTTCTTTTGGCTTTTGTCGTGAAATCGTGACATTTTAGCCTTTGTCGACTTCAACTAAGTTCTTGTCATGATATCGTGACACTTCTGACTTAGTCAGCATGAACTTTGCTTTTGTCACAAAATCATGACACTTTCTCCAACCGAACGCTGCCATCTCAATCTGTCGTGAAATCGTGACACTTTCTCTTCCTTGCACTCTTGTCTGCTTGCACTAGCAAAAATGGAACATGTCGCAAAATCGTGACGCTTTCGCCTTTGAGCTCTTCCTCCTTGAATTTGTCACGAAATCATGACACTTCTAGCTTCTGTATGTTTTCTTTGCCTGTCGTGAAATCGCGATGCTTTCAGCTTCCGTACGACTTCTCTGCAACTTGTCACAAAATCACAACGCTTCTCATTTCAAACTCTTCCCTTTGTTGCATGTCACGAAATCATGACAGTTCTTACTTTGGGAATTTTTTCATTGGGGCATGTCGCAAAATCGTGACACTTTATCTTGCTTCCACTTTGTCTTCTGACTTGTCACGAAATCGTGACACTTTTTCTCCTTAGCGCTTTTCTTTTCTTTGGGTCACAAAAACCCAACATGTCGCGATATCGCGACACTTTTTCTCCCAGACTCTCTCTCCTGCATTATGTCGCAAAATTGTGACACTTTTTCTTTCGGACTCTCTCTCCTGCATTATGTCGCGAAATCGCGACACTTTTTCTTTCGGACTCTCTCTCCTGCAACATGTCGCGAAATCGTGACACTTTTTCTTTCGGTCTCTCTCTCCTGCAACATGTCGCAAAATCGTGACACTTTTTCTTTCCTTCCTTGCAATATGTCGCAAAATCGTGACATTTCTGACTCGAACATTCTCTCTCCTCTGAGTCGCGAAACTGCGACATGTCGCGATATCGTGACACTTTTCTAACTTGCTTTCTTTCGAACCTGTCATGCCGAAACCTTCATCAAAACAAATTATTTTACATCAAATCAAATTCCTTCAAAAGCTTCTTGACATCAATGACAACTTATACACTTGAGCAAAGGCAATGCACCCAAGGTACCCAAAATTGCCAACAAAAAGGCCCTTGGTGGACTCATACTTCTTAGGTAGAAGATCTACAAGTAATTTTAAATGGAATTTTTAACTTACCTGTAAATCATAACACTACAGTTTTGACACTCCCCAACAACGGTGCCAAAATGGTGAGCAAAAATTATGTTTAGAAAACAATAATTTCTTTACCATAAATTATCAATCCGGTAAGTTTGTAAACTTACGAGTGTCATGCATAGTATATGCCTACAATGTGGGGGAATGAATCCTTCTGTACCTATTTAATTTTGTGGGGAATGTTTGTGCATTTTTATTTCAACCAAACCAAATAAAACAAAGTGCAAAAAATTAAAATGTTGGAAATAAAAATACTAAAAATAAAAGTACAAGAAATTAAATGTGCAGGAAAATGAAACACACAACTAAATTAAAATAAAATAGGAAATAAAGCAGTAAATCTAATCTACTGAAAACAAATAACAGAAAGAAAATAGGGGAGGACTACTGCAAGGAGTGGGCCTAGGCTCTCGCAAATAGTCTGCTCGGCTAAATTACATGAGAATTACTTTAAGGGGACAAGAGTATTTGCAACTCTATAAAATAAAGAAACAAAATTATTCTATTGACTGTGTAATCAATCTCCCTCCTTCATTCATCTGGACTACGTTCTTATATAAGAGGCAGCCAAATCTCCTTACAATAACAAATTGATATTTTTTTAATCATATGACATGATTAGTTACAATTGGTTTATACACAGATTTTATTCTCCAATTAATAGCATGATCATTCACCAAAAGGATAAATATAATAATCCTTAGGTCTAATAAATTAATCCTAAAATAATACATCCTAAAAATAATGCTTTTAAAAGCCGAATATTCTAAACTAAGATAGTTTAGTTACAGTAATAGATGCAATCACAACAGTCGAACAACACTTTTTTTGTCTTTTTATGAAGATGGTATATTTTTTTATCCATCTCATTATCATGTGTGTTCTGCTTCAATTATTAGTTATGTTGTTTCCTCCTATGCAAATGAGACAGCTCACGTGTATTGGCAGCTATCCAAAATTGGTACATATGATGTGGAGTCAACAATCATCTATGGTCAACATGGCCCCTATTGGCAGCAAGGTCAAATCATCTTGGATCAAGGCGCCTTCTTGAAGATCAAGGCACCTTCCCATATATGGGATCAAGGTACCATTAAGAGTGATGAGCACCAAAAATGCTCATATTTTGTACATATTTCTTTGATCAATATGCGGTTGTATAATAAGGATTGCGTACTTTTATGAATGATTATATAGATATTTGATATAATTATGCGTGTTATCTAATTTGTGTGTTTTTAGTATGTTTTGTGGAATTGCGGTTGATTTAGTTAGATTTGGAACGGTCGAGGTCCTTTTGATGGACCTGGCACTTTATTTCATCGGGGGTTAATGAAGAGAACACGAGCGCCTCCCTACAGTCGAAAGGCGCCAACTGAATACGAGCGCCTCCCTACAGTTGGAAGGCGCCAACTAAATACGAGCGCCTCCCTGCAATCGAAAGGTGCCAACCAAAGACGAGCGCCTCCCTACAGTCGAAAGGTGCCAACCAAAGACAAGCGCCTCCCCACAGTCGAAAGGCGCTAGCAAAAGGCAAGCGCCTCCCCACAACTAGAAGGCGCCATTGATTCTTTGCCCGTTGACCAGATTTGAATGACGTGGACGGTAGCGGCTGGTGCAGTTCTAGCTCTACGTCATGCAGAGCTAAATTGGAGATTGCACCAATGTATCGAAACGTCTTACTGATGCCAGGCAAAGCATGAACCGAACAATGAACACGCCGCCATTAGAACAGAATGCCAGATGTCGATTGCATTTACCAGACTGTCTTGATTTAGTCTGGGACGAGATCGACTGTTGTAACTACTTACGTAACAGAAGTTCTGCGGGTGTGTTATATAAACACACGCGAGATCGTTCGAGAAATATATAGAAATAAAATAAAGATCCATTTAGACGTACGAGAGATAAATTGTAGTGTGTTGATGAATATATTAAAGTTCCAGAAGTTCTAAGCGCGTGTTCGATCGGGAAGAAGCTGTTGGAGCCTAGGCCCACTCCAAGCTAGTATTTCTTCCCCATTTCCTTTTTGTTTATTAATTTTAATTAGTTTATTGCTTTCATAAGAACGTTTGTTAGTTTATTAGTTCCAGCATTTGCAGTAGATTTATTTTTAGGAACGCGTACATGATTTATTTTCTGTAGGTTTAATTATGTTCTTCTTACGTAAATCATTGAGGAGTGCGGGAATGATTGACAAACCATTTCAAGAACACCCCCCAAAATGTAGGATTAGCGAGATTCACCTCCGGTGGTATTATAGTAACCTAATTCCGACTCTTCGCAAGTTTATGAAGCTCCCTGGGTTGATAATTAAATGCACGGGCATGTGACAAAAATAGGAAACCATTCACCTTGTTTGGCCCGCAACATTTTGGCACCGTTGTCGAGGAAGCGTCTTAATTAGATTACTTACAATACCCTGAAACCTTCCATCTGACCTTGTATGAGTTCTTCGAGAAGAAGAGGACCTGACGGTCGCTTTATAAGAACTAATCCATCAGGACCTGAGTCAGTCGAGCATTTTGGATTTGAGTTAGACTCGCTCGAGCCTACCAGCAGTCCATTGGAGTGAGGAACCGCACTTTGTGCAAAGTGCCGCCTCATCCCATCAACAAGGGGATGAACGAATCATCATAAATCCCCTGTTTAATAGGACTCCTCTAGAGGAAGCCCTGTTGTGGAAGGTTGTGGAGGATCAGACGATCTCGCCAGACAACCTTAGAGCATTGACTCAGAAAGTTTTAAATGATCGGAAGGCCATAAACGCTGCATTAGAAACCACATTTCCCAAAAAAATGGTAGATAATGATGAAGTCTCATCTGGCTTTAGTTTCCCAATAGAGGAGGGAGTAGGAGATACCAAAATGAAAAACATATCCCCTGCTCACCTTCCGTCCTTCAGAGGACACCCGACGAGGACCACGACCTATTTTTATTCAAGTTTGATGTTTTGTGCAGGTCTGTGGATTACAAATCAAACACGCAGAAGTTGAAATTATTTCCTTCTACATTAGACGATGCAGCTCTGCGATGGTTCATCGGTATGGGAGACAAACACATCACCACCTAGGACCAGATGAAGAAGCTCTTTCTAGAGCAATATCAAGATTTTGGGAGAGCAAGAGACTCCAGGGAGGAGGTCCTGAGCATGACACAAAGAGAAGATGAGTCTCTCGAGGAGTATTGGGAGAGATTCAACTTTAATCTTCAATGGTCCCCTCACTCGAAGCTATCTGATAAGTCCCTCAAAAGCATCTTCTTGAGGGGACTTACCAATGAGTCACTGGAGGCTCTCAACATGATCTCTGGAGGTGATGTCTATCAACATGCTATGGACGACATCCGACAATTATGCCGGAACTACTCGAGAAGGCGAGGCAAAATCATCGCCAGGACCATGAAGGCGACTGCTTCAGTCACCAAAATAGAAATAGGCAACATGCTGGAGGATTTGAAGAGCGAAATGCTCTCATCTCTAGCACTACAGATGGATACGCTGTTGTTAGAAAAGAAGAAACAAGAAAATGATGCAGCATTAGCCTATTTCTGCCCAAAATGCAGAGGAAGGCATGCAAAGAATGCATGTCCAGAAAACAAGGTCAGAGTATGCACAGTTTGCAGGCTGAATCATAAAACTCGATTGTGCCCACAACTGCCCAGTAACCGGGAAGCGGTGAGAGCACGGAGGCCTACTTCATAGGCAATAGGAAGAGTTGGCCATAGCCCCCATGGGGAATATACCAACCGGAATGCCATCATATGGGGGAGGGCCATACATGCACCAAGGACCCCCTCAACCACCTAATATGGGGTGGTGGGGACCATCACCCTGGACTAACGCACCCCCAGCAGCATTTTCGAATCAGCGGCCATGGATGCCATATCCATATCCTGGGCAATAGTGGAGAGGCCACAATGCATGGAATCAGACTCCATAGAGTGCGGCGCCTGCTCACATCCAACAGAACTTACCAGCATTGCCAGCAGCGAGACCTACGCAGCTACCAGCACAACCGACAGCAAACCCGAACAACGAGTAAATCAGTCGACATACAACGTAGAAGGTGAGATGTATCATATGTACAATATTCAGCTTAGATCAGGTAGGCAGCTAGGAGTAGAGACATCGCCTCTGGTAGAAGAGGAGGAAGAAATAGTAGAGACACCTCCATTGGTAGAAGAGGAGGAAGAAATAGAGGAGACACCTCTGGTAGAAGAGGGAAAAGCACTTGAGAGAGCGGAGGCTCCATTTCCTAGCCGGTTGCAGGAACAAAGAAAAACAACACAGCCAAAATTCGACATCTTGTCGAGCTTGAAGAATCTCACGGTGACAATCCCATTATTTCAAGCAATTCGAGATGTCCCCATTTACACCAAGGCAATTAGAGAAATGTGTCTAAGGAGACCGGGATGAAAAGCTACCCAGGACTATCAACGTCGTGGGTAAGCTGGCGAGATCTAATGATGGGTGGAACACGTCATCCGAAGTATGCAGATCCAGGCAGCCCAGTGCTGACCATAAAAATTGGAGGACATTCCCTGTCCAACACATTGGTTGACCTCGGGGCAGCCATCAACGTGATGCCTCAAGAGACCATGCAGAGGTTGCGGCTCACGAACCTGAAGCCAACCATGACAGTGCTGCAGTTAGCCGATCGATCAACCGTGTCATCGGAAGGGATGTTGGAAGATGTGATCGTAACAGTCAGTGCATGGGAATATCCAGCCAATTTTTTAGTTTTGCAAACCAAGACCAGGCTGGGCGGTTACCCGCTCATTTTGGGGAGGCCATGGCTGGCAACAGCTGACGCTTACATCAGCTATCGGGATGGGCTAATGACCATCTCCAATGGGAAAAATGTCAAAAGGCTGACCATTTCACCGCCAGCTCAGTCTATGGACTCGACAGAAGAACCCAGGATCACCGAGCATGGAACTACGGAGTTGTCCATAATCCAGCCGGTGATGACCTTGGAGGAGGTGGCAGAAGAGGACGAGGATGGTGCTATCATGGAGTTTCTCCATGGAGAATCGTCCACCCCCACACCTGGATCATCGTTGACTGGCGCCCAAGATCAGCACATCCGACAAATACACGTTGGGCCAGGGAGGATATTAAATGTCAACGAGCAGGTTGACGCCCACACGGCTAGAAAAATTGGAAGAGCTTACGGTAAAACACCGGCAAGCATTTGCATGGGACTACGTAGATATGCACGGCATCAGCCCAAAAATATGTACCCATCAGATTTATTTAGATGACCGGGCAACTCCTAGTCGGCAGCCACGAGAGAAGGATGAACCTTGCAATGAAAGACATTGTCGAGAGAAGAACTGCACAAACTTCTGGCTGCCGAATTCATATATCCGATTTTTGACAGTGAATGGGTATCACCATTAGTGGTGGTCCCCAAAAAGAATGGGAAATGGTGGATCTACGTGGACTACCGGGCGTTGAACAAGGCGACTAAGAAAGACCACTTCCCGCTCCCGTTCATCGATCAGGTCTTGGACACACTCTCGGGAAGAAAATACTTCTCCTTTTTGGATGGTTTCAGTGGTTACAACCAGATCCAGATAGGGGAAGAAGATCAAGATAAAACAACGTTCACCTGTCCATGGGGAACGTTTGCCTATAAGGTATTGCCTTTTGGATTGTGCAACGCACCGGCCACCTTTCAAAGGGTGGTGCTTAGCATATTCTTCGATATGATAGGAGACGGGGTGGAAGTATACATGGACGACTTCACCGCCTATGGAGAAACCTTCGAGGAGGCAATGACAAATCTGGAAAGAGTGCTCGACGGGAGCAAGGAAAATCATTTGTCCCTAAGTAATGAAAAATGTTTTATGATGATGCGGGAAGGCATCGTGTTGGGACACCACCTCTCTGCGGAAGGAATAAAAGTAGACAAGAGGAAGATCGAGGTCATCAGAGACCTACCTAGCCCCAGAACGTAGAAGGAGGTAAGAAGTTTCCTTGGATCAGTCGGGTACTATCGACGATTTATCGTCGAATTTAGTAAGATTGCCAAACCACTACACACCCTACTTTCTAAGGACGTAGAGTTCAATTGGACGGGAGATTGCGAAGAAGCGTTCCAATTGCTGAAAGAAAAATTGATATCTGCATCGGTCTTGAGAGGACCGAATTGGGCCATACCGTTCCATATTTATTGCGATGCATCTAACGGTGCGATCGGAGCAGTCCTCGGGCAGAAAGACGACGAAGAATTTTATGCCATCTATTATGTCAGTAAAAACTTGGCGGGAGCAGAGCTCAACTATACAGTGACAGAAAAAGAATTCCTCGTAGTTGTCCATGCAATAAACAAATTCTGCCACTATATAATGGGATACAAGGTCTTCATCCATACGGACCATGCGGCTATCAGGTATCTGATGAGCAAGCCGGCCATTGGTGGCAGAATTATCAGATGGCTATTGCTATTGCAGGAATTCGACATCACTATAGTCGATAAACCGGGCAAGGACAACGTCGTGGCGGATTTTCTGTCAAGATTGATACCGAGATCATCAAGCGGTGGAAGATCAGTTTTGGATGAACATCTGTTCGCTATTAGTGAACAAACTCCATGGTATGCAGACATAGCCAATTAATTGGCCATCAGAAGGACCTCACCTGCTCTCTCCTACCAAGAAAAGAGGTGGTCATAGAGAAGAGCGCATCATTCCTTTGGATGGATGGTCTCCTATTTAAAATAGGACGGGACCAAATTATAAGAAGATGTGTAGTAGAATAGGAGTTTTCGAAGTGCTCAAGGCATGTCACGATGAGCCATGCGGAGGACACTTTGCGGGAAATGAGCTACCTACAAAATCTTGCAAGTTGGGTATTTTGGCCCACTCTGTTCAAGGACGCGGCAGCGTATACCAGCAAGTGTGACGAGTGCCAGAGGATGGGTAGACCAACCCATCGAGATGAAATGCCCTTGCAGCCCCAGGTACACCTGGAACCTTTCGATAAATGGGGCATGGACTTCGTGGGACCATTTAATCCACCTTCGATGGGAAGGAGGTTTATTATGGTCTGCACGGATTACGTCACCAAATGGGTGGAAGTGGAGGCATTAAGGGACTCAAAGGAAAGAACGGTCGTCGATTTCTTATTTGCCCATATTTTCACATGATTTGGGGTTCCTCGGGAGATAACAACAGACCAAGGGCCCCAATTCACCTCCAAATTGATTGAGGAGCTGATGGAGCGGTATAGAGTTCGGCACAATAAAACCATGCCCTACCATCCGCAGGCGAACGGGCAAGTAGAAGTGACAAACAAGGAGATAGAAAACATCCTGACCAAAACCGTGAACAACACAAGAAATATTGGGCCACACGGTTGTCGAAGGCAGTTTGGGCATACAACACAATGTGGAAATCCACCACGGGATGCACACCTTTCCAACTGGTCTATGGAAAAAATGCGATGATGCCCATCGAGTTCGAAATCAAAACTACGAGGACGGCTTCAGAATTAAATTTGAGCTTGGACGAAGCTCAAAAATAGAGGATTCGCTGACTAGATCAGTTGGACGAAATCCGTGATGCTTTGAGAGGACAAGAAGATTATACGAAGAGAAAGAAGTGGCATGATAACCACATCAAGCTGAAGAAGTTCCGGGTAGGGGAATGGGTACTTGTTGTACGATTCCTAGTTCCAAGAAAGGAAGGGCAAACTTATGGAGAGGTGGATGGGGCCGTATGAGGTGGCGAGCTCATTAGGAATGGGGCGGTGCGCGTTAAGACAATTGACGGTAGCAACACCATGTTCACAGTCAATGGCCATCGACTACGCCCCTATAATACGTCCGAAACGTTACAGGTGGAATCCAGAGTAGGCATGGGGGAGACCCCATCTTGCTAGATCTGGACCGAACTCTCACAGGTGAAATGGTGGGCACGAAAGTGCTCACCCAAAATTTTTAGTTAATATAGTTTTTTTGTAATGTGTGTTTTTTGCAGGGACGACGCCCGCATGCAAGCTGCAAGCATCCTAATCCAGGGCCTAACGAGGCATGGAACGCGTCTAACTGCCTTTATTTTCCTTTCTTTTTTGGTTGCTTTTTGTGGGTGGAGGACCTGACAGCACGAGGGATAGGTATCTGGGAAACCAGGCCTGATTCGGCTCAGCATTCCGACACCGGCTCGTAGGTAGAATCTGGCGGCATGAAAAGCTGGGAAGGCTTGATCACCCTTTTTCCAGTCAAATCGCCATCCGAAGAAGGTAAGGTGCCAGTTCGTCAGAAGGCGCCTTACTAAAAGGGCCAGTCAGAAGGCCTTCATCGAGGCAAGTCAAGTTCGGGCCCATCAGAAGAAGGCACCTTACTGCATCTAGAAGGTGCCAAATCGGAAGACAACGCCTTCCATCCATTCAGAAGTTCTATTAAATATATATATATATATATATACATATGTAGGCGCCTTCCATGGCAGGAAGGCACCAAGTCTTAAAAAAAAAAAAACTAGCCGAATACGCCTTCCAACATCAAGAAGGCGCATTCATCAGTCGAGATGCCTTCCAACATCGAGGAAGGTGCATTCATCGATCGAATACGCCTTCCAACATCGGGAAGGCACATTCATCAAGACGAACGCCTTCCAACATCGGGAAGGCACGAACCAGAAGGAGGCGCCTCCCACATTGGGAAGACGCATGCAGGCAAAAGTGCCTCCCACCAATCAGAGGCACCTCGTAGCATCGAAAGGCGCATTCGTTCGAAGAAGAGCATCGACAACGTCGAAAAGGCGCTACAAGGACACCATCCACATGGGAAAGGTACCAAAGAATGCCTCCCATGTGCAACATTTACATCTATCGGATGCCTCGAGCGGAACGAAGCATCGCACGAATGAGCGGCATCAAAGGACCATACCCCTCCCTCGTGTCACAAGTCAGCAAATCGGCGGCTACCACGATGACTGGAATGATGAATCGGGTACGCGCATACTAAATCAAATCGTTTATATAATTATTTATAAATATGTAGTACCAAAAAGATACCGTCATCATAGAGATCGTATCCCCCCATAGCCGGAATCGCGTGCCAATGATAGGGCATCTTCCATAACTGCTAGGGTTAGGCATCTTTTCTATAAGAAGGCGCCTTCCTGAAGAAGGAAGGACAAAAAAAATATACGACGAGGAAGGCGCCATGGGAGGAAGGTCCAAGAACCACGCGATCAAGAAGAATGAACCCGGTGATGCGATGGGATCGAGAGGGCAGTGAAGACCCAATTCGAAGCCGAGGGGTGGCTCGAATACTGCACCCTGGTCAGTCAGGGCCAGGACGTGGAGGCAGCTAGAGAATTCGTCACCTCTTTGAGGGGCGATGCGGCCCAAGTACGAGGGGTGGAAATTCTAGTCACCCCTGAGTTCATCTCACAGGCGACTGGATTGCCTCTCACGGGGGAATGTACATACAAGGGCGGAGTGTTAAAACTATACGCCGAAATACTACTGCCAGGAGGAAATGTGGAGATAGACAGGGAGGGGTTACTCAAAAATAGTCTCCCCATGAATATGCGAAAGATGTTCGAGCAGATTGCTCGATTTTTCACATGCACGGGAAAGTATACCCATCTGCACATTAATCATGTGCACTTCATCAATCACCTAGTGCATGGGAGGAAATTAAACATACCTTTCTACCGGCGAATGCTCTGAAAGATGAAGCGGCTCGGTACCAGAAGGGGCACCATCCGCCTTAGCCCACCATGGGCTGATATCGGCATTGGTCCGCCACGTAGAAGCACAAGGACAGAACCATGATGCAGAGGGAGATGGCGGCCAAATAGAGCAACACAATGCGGTTGCCGAATTAGGGCAAGACGAAGCATCCCCTACAGAGGAGATAACAAACATCGGGCAATTGGCATTGCCCTATTTTCCAGGAGGAGCAGAGCAGTCATCGGTGCCCGAAGACATAGAGGACAGAGGGCATTCCCTAGTGCCCGAGTATGAGGAGGAAGGAGCGCCACTCGCTGGTGGTGAGGACGAACCAATCCCCAGGAGGAAATGTCTACGGTGATTCCTCTCGATAGAGGAAGGACAGAGTGACCCGAAGATAGACGTTGCCGCCCAAACCCTCCGAGAATTAATGAACCGGAGCCCACGGAATGAAGGAACTTTTGGGAGTAACGACCAGATCGATGCGGCCTTGGAGGAGGCGCTCGAATGGCAAACCGATTGTTGGATGGCATAACAGATTCTGGAAGATTGCCAGAACCAGCATAAAAGGGAATTGGAGGAAAGAGATAGGTGAATTGCTCAGCTCGAGCAGCTGGTCCGACAGTTGCGGGAGGAAAATCAAATGCTCCAGGATAGAGGAACAACAAGACAGGAGGCATCCACTCGGGCGATTGGGCGGAAGAAGTGCCGACGAACTCTCCCACATCCGTCGAACGAGTATTCTCTTCCGGGGAGATTCGATCGGACGCACGACAGAGCAGCCGGAGGCGGGGAGGATTCCTCTATTTTTAGGGGTGAAAAGAAAAGAAGTCCTACCATGCCCCCTGTCATTGTCCTGAGTGACACAGAGCAGGACGAAGGTCTCCAGCAATAGATAAGACCAGAGGATAAGGAGGACCTCCCCAGGCCTGAAGAAGGAGAAGAGCCTGAGGGGTCGACACCAGGTAGACAGGCGAACGAAGGATCACCCCCGGAGATAGCAGCACAACCGATCCTTTAGAGCAAGGAGAAGTCCTCGAAGGAGAAAGGAGAGACCCCTGTCCAAGCCGCCACATTTTTGCAAAATCCAAGGCAAAGAGACCCAGGACGGCTCGACAGAAGGCAAAAGTGACCTTCGTCGACTCCGAAGAGGATGAATGGGACATGCAGCCATTCGTCGAAAGGCAAAAATATTTTGAGCAGCGGTGCAATGAAATGAAAGCAGCCAAGGAGGCCAGGAAGGCATCCTCGAGGGTAAAAGGAGATTCGGCATCTGCGTCAATCCGGCGAAGACAGCCAGTTTTGGGACATCTATGGTTCATCCCGAGGGGGGCCTTCCATGATGAGGAAGTACTTGGAATGGTGGGGAGTATATGGCCCACAATTGGAGGCCGTTGCGATTGCAAAGGAGAATGCAGGGCTTACCCCTAAAGCGGCCGGATTATACAAGGCCCAAGTAGTGCCTTCCAGAGGGGATAACTCGGATATCCCTCTAGCAGTGGTCAGACCTCTAGACGTCGACCTCTGGCAAGCTGTCGAAGCTGCATTTCAATCGGCAGGAACAACGCTGGCTAGACCACCACCAGTAGCGGCCAGAACAAGAAGAGGACAATTGACAGCCATAGTTTCCCATAGGCAAAGGCGAACCACACCTTCAAATGTCGACATGAAAAGACAGACTCGGGCCGCAGGGGCAGCAAAATCCTCCAAGAGATGGCGACGATGAAAAGTCGGAGGGCTACCGAGCTTGGATGCCACGAGGGGCATATGTTAGGCGTGGGGGGATGATGAGCACCAGAAATGCTCATATTTTGTACATATTTCTTTGATCAATATGCTGTATAATAAGGATTGCGTACTTTTATGAATGATTATATAGATATTTGATATAATTATGCGTGTTATCTAATTTGTGTGTTTTTAGTATGTTTTGTGGAATTGCAGTTGATTTAGTTAGATTTGGAACGGTCGAGGTCCTTTTGATGGACCTGGCACTTTATTTCATCGGGGGTTAATGAAGAGAACACGAGCGCCTCCCTGCAGTCGGAAGGCGCCAACGAATACAGTGCCTCCCTGCGGTCGGAAGGCGCCAGCGAATACGAGCGCCTCCCTGCGGTCGAAAGGCGCCAACTGAATATGAGCGCCTCCCTGCAATCGAAAGGCGCCAACCAAAGACAAGCGCCTCCCCATAGTCGAAAGGTGCTAACCAAAGACAAGCGCCTCCCCATAGTCGAAAGGCGCTAGCAAAAGGCAAGCGCCTCCCCACAACTAGAAGGCGCCACTGATTCTTTGCCCGTTGACCAGATTTGAACGACGTGGATGGCAGCGGCTGGTGCAGTTCCAGCTCTGCGTCATGCAGAGCTAAATTGGAGATTGCACCAACGTATCGAAACGTCTTACTGAATGCCGAGGCAAAGCACGAACCGAACAACGAACACGCCGCCATTAGAACGAGAACGCCAGATGTCGATTGCATTTACCAGACTGTCTTGATTTAGTCTGGGACGGATCGACTGTTGTAACTACTTATGTAACAAAAGTTCTGCGGGTGTGTTATATAAACACACGCAAGATCGTTACGAGAAATATATAGAAATAAAATAAAGATCCATTTAGACGTACGAGAGATAAATTGTAGTGTGTTGACGAATATATTAAAGTTCCGAGAAGTTCTAAGCGCGTGTTCGATCGGGAAGAAGGCTGCTGGAGCACAGGCCCACTCCAAGCCAGTATTTCTTCCCCATTTCCTTTTCGTTTATTAATTTTAATTAGTTTATTGCTTTCATAAGAACGTTTGTTAGTTTATTAGTTCCAGCATTTGCGGTAGATTTATTTTCGGGAACGCGTACATGATTTATTTCTTGTAGGTTTAATTATGTTCTTCTTACGTAAATCATTGAGGAGTGCGGGAATGATTGACAAACCATTTCAAGAACACCCCCCAAAATGTAGGATTAGCAGATTCACCTCCAGTGGTATTGTAGTAACCTAATTCCGACTCTTCGCAAGTTTACGAAGCTCCCTGGGTTGATAATTAAATGCACGGGCATGTGACAAAAATAGGAAACCATTCACCTTGTTTGGCCCGCAACAAGGAGCAAGGTACATTTCTTGATGCACGATTAAAATATTTCTACTTTGTCTCACGTGCAACTACCTCATTAGCCCATTGGTCAATCGATCAATGTTGACTTGGTGCATCTTCCCAACAAATGTGCATCAAGGCACCTACTTGAGATCAAGGCACCTTCTTCCTCATCAAGGTGCCATCAAGGTGCCTACTTCCTCATCAAGGTACCATCAAGGTGCCTACTTCCTCATCAAGGCACCATCAAGGTGCCTACTTCCTCATCAAGGCACCTACTTCTTGATGACTTGGTCATATCAAGGTGCCTTCCTACACATCAAGGTGCCTCCAAATGTATGGGATCAAGGTGCCTTCAAATGTATGGGATCAAGGTGCCTTCTTGCACATCAAGGCACCTCCAAATGTATGGGATCAAGGTGCCTTCTTGCACATCAAGGTGCCTCCCATCACAATGCTAGGTCCAAGTGGGATGTAGACTAGAAAACACCAAATTAGTAGCAAAACCTACATTTATACACATTTTCCACTAAAAACACCAGTCAAGCATAATACTGCATTTTCTATCAATTATATGTATAATTTATATAAAAATACATCTCTAATGCTAATTAAACCAATAATGATACCCCTCAAAAGTGTCTATAAAATGAGCATTTCGGGTGCTCATCATCCATAATTGATTTTATTTCATTTTCTCCCTCATTTTATGTTTCTTGAACTTCTTGAACCAAGTTTCCTTTTTTATTTTCTTCTTTTGGTTGTTGCATTGATGGATATCAAGGCTGATATTGTCTTGGATAGAATCTTTGAAAAGGTATATTCATTTGATTCCATTAATTCAAATAATTATATCTACAATATCTTGTAGTATGACCTCCCTGATTGTATATGTGATAATATATTTTCCTCCATTCAAGTTAAGATTGAGATGATGTAGCAATATTATTTGACACTTTTGTCTTTATCATTAGAGCATTATTTGTTATTTTATTTTTTACTAGATTTTCTATTTCATATTCTTGGACAATATTAACTAATTCATCAAAGGATATGGTTTTATTTAGCACTTGAAGAGAAGTGACTAAATTTTTTAATGTTTCTAGGAGTGCTCTTAATGTAACTTAGACAAGAAACTTGTCTTCCATTTTTTCTCCCATGGTTTGTAATTTAGCTTTTAATTCTGCTATTCTTCAAAGAAAATACTCTATACTCTTTCTATAACCTTTAAAGAATACAACTGTGATTGCAAGTGTAAAATGGTTGTTTCATTCCTTCAAATAGTCAGCATAGTTTTTCCTAGGCATTTTTTGAAGTCTCTGCTTCACTTATATATGCCTAAATTTCATATGTTATACCAAACGTAATTAGCATAAGATCTTTTGCATCATCATCTTTAAATTTTTGTTTTCTAATTTCATCTTTTGGCATGTCCTTTTTTTCATTTACCACATCCCAAAGTTTTTCGACAATGAGTATTGATTTCATTTTATTTTTTCATGATGTAAAATTTGGTCCATTTAGAAGTTGTGATTCAGAAAAGAAAATCTTCGTATTTGTCATAATAGAACTAATTCTATTTTTCAATCTCCAATCTCCTCAAATTCAAATATTTCTTTAATTCTTCTTCTTCGTATATCTCCAATATTCAATTTTTCATTCATCAAAATCCCATTCAATCTTAATTCCTTTTTTATCAGTCAATTTCAAAATCAAATTCAATTCCTTTTACCACTTATTATAACTTCTTTTTTTCTAATTTCAAATTCTTTCTTAAAACCTAACCAATATTCAATTTCTTTAATGTTTTAATTAATCTCCAATTCAAATTTTAAATAATTAATTTCTTTATATATCCCTTTCATTCAATCCTTTTAATTAATTTAAACGTTGTATATCTCCCATTCATTAATTCGTTTTAATTAATTTAAACACCTTATAACTCCCAAACAACTAATCTTAAATTAAATTTTTCTCTTCAAATTAAAAAGTTTACCCTTTTCCTCAACTAATATAAAAGCCAATAAATACCTCAATAGTACTTATCCTTGTCTTATTCATACACAAAAATTTTGCCATGTTCTCTACGTTAGGGCATACGGATTAAATGTTATTCAAAGCATTACATGAAATGTGTGCTTCTAGTTCACATTCTTCTCCACGCATTACTTCTAGTATTATTGTTAGAAATAGATTATATTACATTATTTGGGTCATGTAAATGTACCTTCCTTGGTACATACTTAGGACATTAGATTACTTTAGGGGGAAGTTATCTAGTTACTTCATGCAATGTAATAAATGCACAAGTGTCAATGTGCAAGTTGTATATGTGCAAGGTGTCCCTTGTACAACTAGGTAGAGTGTTGGCCAAGGAACTTATCTTCCTATATAAAGGGCCATAGATAGTAGATGTGAATGATAGTAGTGTAAGACAATAGAGTAGGATAGACACAATAGTGTAGAGTGTGTGAGCTATAAGCTCAAAGCTCATTCATTGAGCAATAGCTTATATCATGGAGTGTTCATTTCCTCCATAGCTACTTTTGTACTCATTTCCATCATTTCTATTTATAGCATATTTTAGTCATCTCATAGATTTACTTTCTTTCTTATTATTCTGCATCTTGTGATTGCTATCTCCCATTACATGTTGTATCAAAAGCTAACAGTGGTATCAGAGCTACGATAGATCAAGCTATAGTAGATCAATAGGAAAATCACCATTATCATTGACCCTGAGTTTTTTGTCAACCTGATGCACCATTGGACCAGTCACTATCAAAATTTCTTAGAAGAGTCTAGGTGATAGAATTAGGGAGAGCCACAAGTGAGGATTGAAAGAAATCTTAGTTTTAGAAATACTGAGATTGCATATGGCTAGAGTCTTTCCACAGAGTTGCAAGAAAACTCGTGAAGACTAGGACTCAACATTTGATCCACTAGTTTGATGAATCAACTAGTGAAGCTCATCTAAGAGATCTGGAAATATTTACCTAAAGTTTCTTTTATTGCAGGGAATTAATTCTCAGATGATTGGGACACCTCCTACAACAGAAATCTAGGAGACCTCAACTTCATTGCCCGAAGGTCAAAGTGCCTTCATAGTGCAGAGATTAGTTGTTGTAGAGAGGAGAATACTTCAGAAGAAACTTCTGGAAAAGAATCATGGTGAAGTCAGGAGACAAGAGATCTCCATTGCTAGATTGAAGAACTTCACAAAAATAAAAATGCCATAGAAGCCTTGATTCAGAAGAAAATACCATAGAAGCCTTGATCCATAAGAAAATACCACAAAAGCCTAGAAAAGGCCATAGAAGCCTTGATATTGAAGAAAAGGCCACAAAAGCCTTGATATTAAAGAAAAGGCCATAGAAGCCTTGATACTAAAATAGGCCACAAAAGCCTTTATCTTGAAGAAGACTCTAGAAGAGAGTACCTAATTCAGAAGTAGATTTTAGTACTAATATTTTTGTTGTAGGAAAAGGAGATCCAGTAAGTTGGGAAAGCTTCCTACAAGAAAGTTAGGAAGAGTATCTTCTTCAGAATCAATCCAACACCTGAAGCAAAAGAGATCAGGAGGAGATCTCATTGAAGAACTTCCAGACTAGGAAGAAGAAGAAGGACTAGGAGAGTCCTGCTCGAATCCAGAAGCAACAGAATCAGAGATCCAGGAGAAGGTCTCACCACCAACACTTCCAAAAGTAGAAGGTTGAAGATAAGGTCTCAAGGAAGACCAGAAGAAGCTGCAAGATCAAAGACCTTGGTGAGGTCTCGATGAGCATCCAGTAAAAGGCTAGGAGAGCCTTCCTGAAGAAATCATCAAAGGAGAACTCACTGGAGAAATCCACTACCAAGGAGAAGCCCCTGATAGTGAAGGACTTGGGAAAATTATCACCATCCGACAACAAGCCCAAGAGGAGGAGAATTTGGCAAGGAGTGCCAAATCCAAGCAGAAGAAGAATCCAGTGAAGACCTCAAGATATTCAGAATCTTGAGAAGAAGATCCTGCTTGAAGTCAGAATTCGACAAGAAGACTTGAAGATAGAAGAAGCTCATCAAATCCAGGAGATTTGAAGATTACCTCCCATAGCAAGAGGACACCACTTCAGAGATACAAACTTCTCCAAATCTACAGCAGAAGGAGGAGACCACAAGAGGAGAACAAAGTCACCAAATCTTAGGCTCGTGAAAGGAAGTTTGAGACCATCATTTGGTGAAGAAGGAGCTGTTCAGAATAGTCTACAAAGAGCTGCAAGATCTTACTCAAGGCAGCAACTTGGTGATCTTAGACACCAAGATCTACATCCTCTACAGAAGTGGCAAAGAAGCTACAAAAGCTTTCAAAAAAAGGTAAGCAACTATTGGTGCAAGTAGATTCATTAATTGGATTACTTTTCAGATTTGTTAAAGCACCTTAATCCAGATTAAAGTTGCAAAAAGGAGATTTGTATTACAGTCTTCAAATGTGCAAAAAAAAGGTTCTTTTTAAGGTTCATTTGCACATTAGGAGTTGATTAGATTTCATAATTTCAACTATCTATCAACTGCCTATCATCTACTTTGGAAAGCAAAAGAAGACTATCTCCTAATATCTTGCTTATAAGAAATTTGCAGAATAATTCTTGAAGATTCATTTCAGATTATTCTTGATTAAGTTGCAGTAAATTGATTAAGTGCACTTATAAGTTTTTGAGAGTTATTTGGAGTGATAAGGTGTAATTTTTAGTGCATTAAAAATGAAATATTAGTGGGTTCATTTGCACTACTGTATTACTCTCAAAAATCTTTGTGTTTGTGTTCTTGAGAAAGGCACAAAATCAGAATTTGTCAAAGTGTCTAAAGACACTATTGGTGCACAAAAATCTGCAACTCATAGTGGCCAAGAGAAGCCACCAAAAAGGTTAGAATCCTCCAAAACTTGGAGAAGAAAACAACTAACCAAAATCAGAAATAGAAGCTTCAAATATTGAGACTTGGTGAGTCTCAAATCCAAAGCATTACAGGGTTTGATGCAAGAGAAATAAAAGTGCAAAAAATTACATCAAATAAAGAGCTTCTATCTAAGCTTGGATTTATCATAAAAGTATCCAAGCAAAAAGGGGAAGGTGTCTAAACAAAGAGACAACCTCAAAACCCCTTTATTGCATTCAAAATTCTGCCATAAAACCAGAATTTTAGACCTGCAAAAGAAGTGCAAGAAAGGGTGCAATAAAGGCATTCTATTTCATAAATATTGGTACATTATATTGCATTTCTCTAATACATTCTACGTAGGAAAGAGGGCAGATTTGAAGGTGCCATAAAGGCACAACTTTCTCTAGAAGAGCGCAACTAAATACGAGCATCAAGAAGCCTCTCAAAAGGGCCTACGTTGTGCATGGGTTGGACAACCATAATAGGTGACCTACAAAGCACAAGAAAGGAGGCACATTGCTCACTAAAGGGGACATATCCAAGCAACACAAAAGCAAAGGAAATCAAAGTAAGCAAAACTGGAAATGTACATCCAAAGGAAGGAGCATTCAATACTACCATTGGAGCATCAAGAAGTCTCCACCATAGCATTGTCGTTCAAGCTCCACCAAAGCTCCTCCATCTCTCCACCAAAGCACCACCACTAGCCTTGCTTGGCTGGAACCATCTCAGCGGCATCGAAATACAACCAAGAAGAAGGTGGAAAAGTACGTAGAAAAGCTTGCAAGAAGGCGTTATAAGCATAAGGGCATGCAAGTGACATTTGTCATCCTCCAAAGGAAACCCTAAATGCTCTCAAGGTACGTTGGAATTTCACACATGTGAGGAAGCATTACAACAAGATTTTGGTGCCCATAGACCACGTGGAAGAGGAGTTACATTCCTCCATAGGCATTATCATTCGAACAACACAAGAAGGGAGAAAATGTTTCAGACGTTACACTTGCAATGGACATCCAAGAAAGCATTGAAGTGTAACTAAAGTGACACTTGTCACTAGGTTGACTACCTATTAAAGGCTCCTTGGACCAAGAAGGACGTAGAAATTTCAACGATTTGGGAGCCATCACAGCATGGAAGCAAGGAGTAGAGCATTCAATGCTCTGGTTCGAATACAATCAAAGTAGATACAGTCAACAAGTGTAGCCATTACACGTCTAAAATCAACATCGATTATTGCTTGGTATGAGGTAAGGTTTATTCCTATATTTATATGCTTTCATCTCTAGGGAGTTATAAGGTTGAATTTAGAGGAATATAATTATATTGAAAGCCATACCTCAAAGGGAATTATTTATCAAGCTAATATAATATTTGCAATATTAAACTTAGGAGTAATAAGGTTTTCTACTGGAAATTAACCTTAAATACTTGCAAATATTATTGTGATCTAATTTTTCCAAAATTAGGGAGTTATAAGGGTTACTACATCAAACTAATTAATTTGGAAATTAGATACACTTGGATTAAATCCTAAAGGGATATTTAAAGAGAGTTTTATCAAAGCATTTCAAAGGTTGGAAATTTATAATATTATTGTCTCAAATCTTCTCAAAAAGAGACAAAAGATCCAACATTAAAACCTCTTTAAATTTGGGAAAAGTGCTTAGTTCAATAGGAGCAATAAGGATAATAGAAGTTGATTTTGGTATTTACAAAACTTTACAAAATCAACCAAAATTGAACTATAATTTACAAAAGCACTTTATATCTTATCCAAAACATACTAGGGAGTCATAAGGTATTCTACAAAACTTGGTAATATCAGCATTTATCAAAATTATCAAGTTGCAAATCCATTAGCAATATATAAGCTTTCTACAAAACCTAAAAATCCTTAAGAGTATATACTCTCATTACTAGGGAGACATAAGGAAGCCTACAAAACCAAGGATTAATAAAGGTTTTACCAAATCAAGCTTATATACTTCTATCAAGGATCATATATCCTAATAGGGAGCCATAAGGTAAGACTATTCTATCCCAAAGAATTTAGGTAATACAAATGACTACTAGCATGCTAAGCAACACTCTTAGAAGTGGAATAAGGAAGATACCAATATGGATTAAAAACCTGATGGATTACAATGATGAAAAGGGCAAAGAAAAGGAAGAACCAATACAATGCAAAATAAGTTCTAAAATTGACAGCCATATAAAGGGAGATTCATCCAGTGAATCTAATACCAAAGGAGACCCAAAACAGGAAAAAAATGATCAACAAGATTTTATACAAAAAGGAAAATATGGAATAGCTTCAATTGTGCATATATGGTTAGAAGGTCTTATTAAAGAGATAGACAAACATGATATTCCTAAATTAGACTTCAAAGTCGTCATATCATCTCTATTGTGCACCTATTGCAATCAATATGGTCATGAAAAGACCAATTGTTGGAGTTTCCATCCTTGCAAATATTGTGATGGGACAAACCACTCATATTTTTCTTGTTATTTCAAATATAGGTACTATAAGGGCCATGAAAGAATATTACTACAAAAAATAAATTTTTATCTTCAAGAACTTATTTCATATGGATCTACTAACTTTGAGCTCAAGGTTGATACTTATGAAGAGCAGAGAAACAGGTCTTACATAGGTACAAAAGAAAGAAGAAGAACCTATTCAGATCCACTCATGACATGCAAAATCATGAGAACAATTGTTCATCAAAAATGCCTGACATCAAGGAACAATGAACTGGAAAATATCAAAAGCCATGACATGGAGAATGAAGCAGTTGAAGAAGAAGAACCAATTCAAAGCTATCATATGGAGGAAGATCCACATTGAAGACTAAAGTCTTCAATACCCAAATATTGTAATACATGGGGGTGTTAGAAATAGATTATATTACATTATTTGGGTCATGTAAATGTACCTTCCTTGGTACATACTTAGGACATTAGATTACTTTAGGGGGAAGTTATCTAGTTACTTCATGCAATGTAATAAATGCACAAGTGTCAATGTGCAAGTTGTATATGTGCAAGGTGTCCCTTGTACAACTAGGTAGAGTGTTGGCCAAGGAACTTATCTTCCTATATAAAGGGCCATAGATAGTAGATGTATAGATATAGTAGTGTAGGATAGTAGAGTAGGATAGTCATAGTGTAGAGTGTGTGAGCTATAAGCTCAGAGCTCATTCATTGAGCAGTAGCTTATATCATGGAGTGTTCATTTCCTCCATAGCTACTTTTGTATTCATTTCCATCATTTCTATTTATAGCATATTTTAGTCATCTCACAGATTTACTTTCTTTCTTATTATTCTGCATCTTGTGATTGCTATCTCCCATTACATGTTGTATCAAAAGCTAACAATTATCCTCCAACTGCACCAATGTTTCTCTTTAGATGCAACTTCAAGCTACTCTTCTCCAATGTTCATCCACTCATAGGCTTAGTCCAATTCTTATATTTACTATATTTGATTCCCTTCTACTCTCAATATTTCACTCAACATCCTTCTACTCTTTGGCTTCAAATAATCTCTCTATGTCCTTCAGGTGCTTCTCAATCCATATGCTCATAGGCACTCCTTGACATTCTTCATATGCTTCTCAGAAATGTGTCCTTTTAAACTAAATTGCATGTCCTTTCAACCTCAATTTCTCTCTAATTTATTGTATTTCAATATCCAACATTCCTCCAATTTGATGCTCTATCAATTCTCTAATATTACTCCAATCCACTACTTCACTAATCTCCAACGTTTGGTTGCTTTGTCAATCTCTAATGTTCCTCCAATCTCTCTGCTATGTCAATCTCCAACATTTTGTTGCTCTATCAATATCCAACATTCCTCCAATATCTCTCAATAACTTGTATGTTGTCTCTTCATTTTTCTCTCCCTCAACTCCAAATGAGTCACTCTCACTCAACCCTAGATGGCTGACTTAAAATGGCTCTCACCAATGAGACTCTAATACCATTATTAGCAAATGAGTCTAAATATCACAAGTCTATAATTCCCAGGATCATATAATCTCACACATATAAACGCATTCAATCATCATAATAATATTGTAAAAAATGAAGGCTTTATTGATAAAACATCTCTATTACATTCAATTATTAATTAAGTGACATAACATAGAGCTTTATCTTCAATATATAGATGTATGAGACTCTTCACATGCAATGACTCTCGACATTTTCTCTCCTCAAACTCATGGGAGGTGAAACCTTTCATATTTTCTCTTTACATAACAAATCTCACATATTACATAATGATAAAGCCTCTCATGATTACACATAACTCCCTAGTTCTAAACTTGACACGTTGTAGACATGGAAAATTGACCCACCTAAGTGAGTCATTCCTAGAACCCTTGAGAGGGCCCTCAAACTTTTCAAAGCACAATTTTGGGCCTATCTTCCCATCCTTTTTCCTTTTTTTCCTAGTTTTGCCGAAATCATGGTTGTCCCTTATGGGGCATAATTTCAGCAAGTTAGAGTTTTTTATTAGAAAACCCAATTTTTAAGTTGACCTCTAGGACGTTGATCCTCCCCTAGGTTTACCTTTTCATTTTTCACCCTTTTACCCTCAAAACCTCTTATAAATAGAGGGTTTGGATCCTCTTTTTCCCTAGAAATTTTGGAAGTGTTAGAAGTTTTCCAAGTTCCAATCAATTTTTAGTGCTAAGTGATCAAGATCAAGTGTCTTCTAGTGTTCTCTTGATGCTTTGTTGTTCTTGGTGGATAAGTGTTGAAGCCTTAAGGAGGAGTATATCATTTTGTAGAGGTCTTCATCCTTTCATCTGTTCTATCACTACCACCAGGTTCCTTATTGCATTTTATCATTCTTAGATCATTATTTGTGCATTTTTGTATCTCATTTTGCATCAATTTATCATTTTTGCACTTCTACTACAAAGTTGTGCCCCATCCGTATAGGGCATGATTTCAACAGGATCCAAAATCAATGCTACCCCTTACAGGATGTAATTTTAAGTTCATCAAGTTTGGAAGCAAATTTTCACTCCCAAATCCTTAATCTATGTTTGCATGCTTCATCTAGGTCATAATACTATTATTTGCATTCTATTTTACGTATCATTTTATGTCATTGCATCTTACTTATTCATTCCCAAAAATTTCAACAATCACTTTTATTTTCAAACAGTCAGCTAAAAGGACCAAGGGGGCTTGACTAGTACACCTCCAAGCTTAGTCATACAATGTCCTAAGTAGGGCCCCAAACACTGATCAAAATATCTAGGGTTTTATGAAGTTGTTTTATAGGTTTGAAGTTGTTTGGATATTTTGGAAGCAAAAATCTAGTATCAATCTTCAGATCAGATAAGTTCCCTAAATTAACTTCTTAGGTTGTTTGTTGTTTGCTTTATATCCATTTATATTCAAAACCTAGATCATAAATAAAAGGTAAAATATTTGGTTATAGTTCTAGGTATTTGGAAGAGAATAACCATATAGTTTTCATTCTACGATTAATTTTGTTTGTGCATTCTCTTAAGCCCTTGCTAAAATGAAAAAGAAATTATTTTATTGCAATTTAAGGTTTAGTCATCATTGAAAATCAAGAATCAGTCTAGGGTTAGTCCTTGTTTCATGAATTTCTATTTACTTACATTGTTCTTTCATTTTCATAGCTTAGATATTAGAAAATCTAAACATATGTCTTTACTTAAAATACACATCACACATTTCCACCCTAGACTTTGAGTGATTCCTTAAACCATTCCTAGTGAACCCTTCAATCCCCAAGCCCCTAAGTGTAGAGAAAATAACACACCCCCACGGTGGCCTCAGCTTCCAGCAAATCCAGTCGATAATTTTACATGGCAGGGCAGTTTTCCCCCTCTACATATTTGGTGAACACAAGGTGAACACAGATATTAGTGGCCAAGATAGGAAGACCCTTCCTTTTGTTTTTCTCTTTGAAAAATTTAAGTAATACCACTAATTTTTTTTACATAGAATTAGAAAACATTAAAAACATATTAAAAATATTGTGTATTTTTTGCTAGTTTTTAAATCCTCCTTTTCTCCTCTATCCTTTCTCTTTCTCCTAATGGCTCCCAACCTTAGGAGTAAGTGAAGGCTTTTAAAATATAAGATTCTTCAAGAAGATGACTAGATTGATAGGGAGAAACCTAATCTAGAAGAGGAAGAACATGTAGAAATTGGTATTGACCTTGATCCTATTGAGGGGTCTAATGGATACCTCACCTTTAAATCATATGATCATATCTAGAATTTCATGAAACATCATGAGGAGGCCCAACTTCAAGAGGTTGGTACATCTCATCCTCCAATAATTTCTCCTTGAAATATTCACACCAATCTATTGTTTAAATATTTGCATCATATTAATCCTTTTCATAAACCAACATATGTCACTATTGTAACCACCAACATTGGAAGAATTCCACAAATTCCTCCAACTAGTAGTACATCTCAAGATTATGCTCAATTTCCTCCTCATTCTTCTCATCTCAACATTCATCAACTATCCTCCATAGCAAGATACCACATATCATAACCCATACCACAACAATGTCAATACCTCCAACATTGGCCAAGTTCCCTTTCAATAGCCTACCTATAATCCTCCCTTAGGGAACCTAGGGGTATTGCACAACAATAATCTCGACATGCAAAGCTTGACAAATATGGTGAAACAATTGGTCTCAATAGTGGATATGATTCAACCTCCAAGTTTCACCTACAATTATAAGGAAATGTGCAATAAATCCCTAGACCATGTTGTCGCTTCTAGGCCCTACTCTAAGCATTTTTCAATGTTGGTTTTACCTATTTATAAGGGAACAGAGTACCCCATTGAATATTTAAGGATGTTTATGATAATGTGCCATGATATTATATATGATATATTGTTACTAAATACATTCCCTAAGAGCCTTGGTGGTATGGCATTGGAATGGTATTATCAACTACCTCATCATTCTTTGAGGAATTTTGAGGAGATAGCATAACCATTTGTTCAGCAATTCGAAGCTTATGTTGAGAAAAATGTGACTATGAAGGATGTTTATATGTTGAAACAAGGTAAATATGAATTTTTTTTAGAATTATTATCTCATTGGAGAATTTTAGTTGGATGGTTAAGATATACTTTACCTCATCAAGACATGCTAGAGATATTTATCAGAAATTTACAAGATCAAATATCATATGAATTGGAAATAACTATTACCTCTTTTGATCAAGCAATAGATCTAGAAATAAGGGTATAGCAAGCCCTTATTCTAAGAGGTCAAATTAAGTCAAAGAAATAAGAAGATTAGACCACAAAAACTCAGTATAAGAACAAGCATGTAGTTGGTGATGGGGTAATGAATAGTAGACTTGTTAACAGTGTTGCTAATACCTTGCAATATGATGCTTAGCCAACCTCAAAAACCCCCACCAAGGAATTTTACAAGACTCAACATGCCTATGATGGTGGTCCTAAAGCAACTTTTGGAAGCTAACATGATTGAGTTACCTCCCATACGACAACCTGATACCATGGCTAATTGGTATAATCCTGGTCAACATTATGAATATCATAGAGTGGAGGGGCACATGATAAATTCATGTAAGAGGTTGAAACATGTGGTTCAAGACTTAATATATGTAGGTCACCTTGTTATAGAGGGTCCTCAACCTAATCCTCCAACAAACAATAAACCTCCTACTCAACAAGAACCCACAACTAATCAAGACATGGGGATCTTCCAAGATCCCCTACCTAATCATGGGTAACAAGCAACTAACCAAGTGTCATATCGTAATGTGCCACCTCCCTACAATAATATGGTTGGTATGATAGCGACCACCATAAGATAACAAGCTCAAGCTCAACCAACCCAACGATCTCAATAGAAGATAAGTTCTACATCCAATCAACCTTCAAAACCACCCTTAGTTTTGAAGAGTACCCAAAAAAGGAACATGAGAGTAGAAAACCCACCCTTAGTGTTGAAACCACAACCTAAAGTCTCCTTCAATATTCAATAATAGTTTCCTAGCCAATATCTTCCTCTTAGAGCTTTTGTAAACTTCTTCTATTCATAGGGAAGCCTTGTTGAAGCTTCTAAGTCAACAATTTATCCCTTAAGACATTTTCCCTAGCACTATAGCTGATGTTGTAGGTTCCCTTGGGATACATCATATCACATTTTTGGATGACGATATTCCTTCCTCTACTTCACTGCATTTATTAGGGAAATGTTTATCAAGCAAATTTTGATAGATAATGGTTCCTCCCTCAATCTATGCACTTATCAATTTTTCCAAAATTTTGGATTAAAAGAGGAGAATTTAAGTAAATCTGATGTTATCATCAAAGCTTTCAACAATGAGTTTAAGAGGCCTATGACATTATATCTCTCCCCTTAGGCTTGGACCTAAGATCTTAGACACCTTGTTTTATGTGGCACCTTGCCCCACATATTTTAATCTCCTTCTTAGATGCCCCTGGATTCATGCGATGAGGGTTGTCCTTTCTACTCTTCATCAATGTTTGAAGTTAGAATTCAAATATCAACTTATCAACATTTTGGGTGACCCTCATCCATTCCAATATTGTTCAATGGTTGAGAAAGCTCAATCTAGTCTCAATTTATGTCCATCAGTTTCTTCATTTCACATCACCAAGCAACTTGAAAATCTAAAGGTGAGTGAGGAACCACTAATCAATGTTTCATCACAAGATCAGGTCAATCTTTTTCTTCAAGAGCCTCTTCTGGATTTAGCCAAGCTACCACCTTCACCAAGGACTATGGGTTTACCTCATAAGAAGGGTGAAGTCGTACACATTGGCACGTGTACCTTTATCTTTGTGGGTATAGACCTCAAAGAAAATATTTATGGTAGCAACCCTCTTCCTATAGAGCATTATTTTACCCATTGTTATCTATCCAATGATTACCTACTTCCCAAGCAAATCTTATCTAGTATGGGATACATAGGTAAAGGTTTGGGGCCACAATAGAAAGGTATTCAAGAGCCTTTGGAAGTTGAGTTTTGGCCTGGGAGATGTGGCATAGGCTTCATACCCAATAAAAACCAACCTTTGCCATTTGATGATGATGATCACCTCATTACTTATGTCAAAATATTTAGATTATCAAGGATTGGAGTGGAGTGATGAGGATGAGGGACCACCTTATCCCACCAACATATTGTTTTGCAATATGATAACTTTGGTTCCCCCTTGGATTCCTTCAATGATTATTTTTGATAATGGCACTCCTTTCAAGAACAAGGATGTCCATAAGCTTTGTGCTAAGTACAAGATTCAACACAAGTGGTCAACTCCGTATTACCCTCAAGGTAACGGTCAAGTCAAAGCATCCAATAAGTCTTTGGTCAAGATCCTCAAGAAGTTGGTTAGTAAGACCAATTAAGACTAGCATATCCAACTTTATCCTACCTTATGGGCCTATTGTACCTAGTGTGCAAACTCCTACAAGTGCCTCTCTATATGTCTTGGTCTATGGGACTGAGGTCATTTTTTTTTTTGAGTTAGAGGTTCCTTCATTGCGCATCTTGTTACAAGATGCCTCGATCGATGATGAGTATCACTTTGATCATTTGCACCAATTGGAGTTGCTGGATGAAAAGTGCATTCATGCCTTAGAGCATCTTTGAGCCTATAAAAATAGGCTCAAGCGATCTTATTCCAAGAGAGTTCGAAATCATTCTTTTGAGGTTGGGGACCTTGTCCTCAAGGAGAACCAAAAGAACACCAATGCTCGTTCATATCTTAAAGGCAAGTTTCAGCCCAATTGGCTAGGCCCCTTTTTCATAACGACCAAGTTTGGCTTAAGAGCCTATCGTTTAGCTTCTTTAGATGGTAAAGAACTTAAAGAACCAATGAACATAATGCATTTAAAAAGATACTATGCATGACTCTGCATTTTTATTTTCTCATATTGCATTTAGCTTAGTTTTCATATTGCATTTGGTTTGCTTGTCCATACTGCATGATTGCCTATCATATCTTGCATGATTTGCTTGACATTTTGTTCCATTTTGCATTTTGCTTGTCATATAGTTGCATTGTTGCTTGATCATACTTGCATGATCTTGATCATATAGATTTTTGGGGACTTCATGAGGATGGCAAGTGATGAAACCTAGTTAGGTCTTAGCTCACATGCATTGCACTCATACTAGGGCTCTAATGCCTAGCGAATCCCCAACCTAGGGTCCATCTCCATGCATTTTCATCATTGCATTGCTCATGTTTTCTTCTCTTATTCTTCTCCTATCTTCTTTTATATTCCTTGACCTTGAAAGTATAAAATAATCATCTAAAATTTTCCCAAGTCAAGGGATATAGTTCTTCATCTCTTGTATGTCCTTTGTCCTTTGAAAGTTTTAATCATTTCTTCTCCTCCCCAAGACAAAGGATGTATGTTCCTTCTTCTATCTGCTCATCTTGTTTTTTTCTCACACTTTTTCTTCTTGGTCTTTTGCTTGTGAAGATGTCCTCGTAGGATAAGGTAGATACTGCATGAATATCATTTATGGTGTTCATACAACCACTGACTATCTTATGCACACCTCTTAGCTCTCAAAATTTCACTAAGGGTACATACACACTTTTGTTTTCTTCTTCACCTCTAACACACACACACACACACTCACATTGTTCTATTACACTTTGCTTTGCTCATTCATATTTTGCACACACCACACCCCTATCGGGTAGTACTCACCTTGGTAAATCAATCATAATATTTCACCCCATATGGGATAGCTTCATGGTCATGAGTGAGGGGCAGCCTCCATTTGACCATTTGCAAGCATACATCCTAGCAGGTATCTCTTCATCTTCAGCCATCAACGAGCACTACACCCATAGCGGGTATCACTCCACACTTGACCATTTTTATCTTTTATGAGCACAACACCCTTACAGGATAGCTTCATGGCCACAAGTGAGGGGCAGCCTCCATTCAATCATTTGCGAGCATACATCCTTCCAAGATTCCACTCTATTCTCTTTCTTTTTTCTTGGTCTATGTTCGTTTGGTCACACTAATATTTCATGGTCTACGTTGATTCAAATATCATATTCCAAGCACCTTTTTCTTTGTTGACCTTCTCCATATTCTACTTATTCTCCTCTATCTTCTTTTCTTCTTTATTTCCTCTTTTTCAAAATCATGCCCTATCAATATGGGGTGCAACTTTGCTCTACGTCAAATTCACGGTCTATCTCTATAGGGTGCAATTTTAGCTAGAGTCATGTTTTTCTCCTTTTTCCTTCTCTTCCTTCTTCCATCACCTTCTTCTTTCATCTCTTCATCCATCCATGCATTTCATGCATTAGTTAGATTCATCTCATCATGCATTGCATTAGTTTAGTTCATCCATGCATCCATAATTAAGTTTTTTTCATTCATTCATGCATAATTAAACATAACAACACATAAAAATCACAAACACATATAAATGCACATATTTTAAAATAACGCAACATGATATTACTCAAGAAATAAAGGGTACACATGTCATTTTGGTCAATGTACCATAGTCCAAGCCTAGCACACTCGAACCTCCCTAAGGATGCATGCCACACTCAAAATTGGCATGTCACCCCAATCCTAGCCCTAGCTCTAGGAGCCCATCTCCTCTGCTCTACCTATCGAAGGTGGTCTTGGTGGGGGCATGTTCATGGATCATGAAATTTTCTATGATCTAGACCATGATCCACCTTGTGTCTAAAGGGATGATGATGGAGGCACCCTCTACTCCATTGGAACAACCTAGAAGTATAGAGTCTGGTAGAAGGTCTCCCTCTACATAGATGCCTCTAGACTCTCCCCTACCCTCTATAGATCTACCTATAGTAGGTGGATCCCCTTGCCTTGTTGGCTATTGATCATGATAGCCATCCCCTTCACCCAAGCCTACTATCGCTCCTAGTCTAGCTGACTCACCTCTCCCTTAATATGATCTACCTCAACCCTCACTATGTCTTACTCTATGAGTGTCATACTCAAGGCACTCCATAGCCCCTCCATCCTCTTGGACCTATCCTCTCAAAGTAGGTCCATCTCCCTCTGCATGGCTACTATCTAGACCTACATACCTTTATCTCCTTTTTTGGGTCTCCCTAACCCATGGTCACACTACCATTGATGTGGAGACCTCTCCAGTTGTGCTACTTGGCCCAGCTCTAATCGTCATGGGGGTATCTTTGATTGCTCCCCCTCCTTGGTCCTAGAAGTGATGGTAGTTGCTACCACCATATTTACCTAAACCTATGCATGTGCCTATCATGGGGTCTTTTGGCCCTACTATCATCACTTTATGGAGTTTTGGGTCTCCTCTCAAAGTGTTAGTGGCACCCGTTGGCTCATAACCTAGGGCTCTACGCTGGAACCAGTGGAAATATTCTCAGGGGCATAATGCTCCTATACCATCTCCTATACCGAAGGGCCACCCTAATGTTATCCACCCCTGGGTCCACATAAAGTGGGTCATCTAGGTCCTCCTCTACCCATCTCCCCACATCAGGGTCTCCTTTGACTCTTGATGGGTCCCTTTAAACCTTCCTATACCAATAGTCACCTAGGTTCAATATCTCCTAAAAGATATCAAACTATCATTAGACTCAATCAAATTGGAAGAGCTCCAACTCCCCCTTCTCTATAGAGACCCACCCGATCCTCTTGACCCTCAATAGCTCCTCTATATCCTCTGTCTAGCTAGGGTGTAGATGCCATGGATGTCATATGATCATGTGCTCCCATAACTCGTCTATCACCTACCTCCCTAGTGGTAGGATCCCAACATATGTCCTTTGGACCCACTCAAAGCTCCTGGACCACCTATATGTTGTTGGCTACTTTGGGTTGGGCAATAGCCCTAGTAGTGCATATGGTCTCCAAACTATTATGTGCTCCCAACACCACACCTAGAGCAAGGTCATACAGACCAATCTTGTATGTTGTTTGTACATGACATTGTATAATATCCTGTATAGATGGGCCAACACATATGGACCCCATGTGAACCACACTTACTAGTCTTGCATGTCTACCACTACTCCCACTAGCGCCCATGGTAGGTGTCACCTACTCATGTGACACACAAATAATCCCATCGCTACCCCACAAAGCATGGTCATTAGAGCATTATAACCATATTGCCCCACCAACTCATCAACGAGGATTAAAATCTCTTGGAATTGGTGAGCCCAGTTTCCTGATAGTCTCTACAATATGGCCTACTACCCTTGTACCCTATAAACTACCCTCCTCCTAATGGGGATGCATAAGATGCACCACACATCCTCCAATGTGATTGTCATCTCCCCTATCAATAATCAAAAGGTCGATGACTTTGGGTACCATCTCTCTGCTAGCATCATTAGTTAGCACTCTGTCTACCTCCACCTAAGGCATCTCCACCAAGTGTTGTAGCCCCACTACCTCTAGAGTGTCCCTATCTGCCTATGAGAGACCCTATAGTTCCACCTCCAAGGAACTTGATCACCACTCTTGGCTCTCTAGTACGTCATGCTGCAACCAAAAACATAACAAATTTTTAATCAGTTCCATATATATAAATAATAATAATAAAATAATAAAAAAAACATAGAGAAATTAATTAATCAACACCTAAGCATGATTGTCTTGTCTCTCTTTATTTTCTTCTTCTTCTAGTTTCTTTTCTTGTCTTGCTCTCTTCCTTGTTTTTTCTCTTGGCTGAAATCATGCCTCGTTCTCTTTGGGCACGATTTTATCCTTTCCTCTCTTCTTTCAAATTTATGCCCCATGTTTACTAGGCATGAATTCACGAAGTCGTACCCTATAATTCTAGGGTAAGACTTTGGTCACCATGGTGAACCAATTGAAATTATGGTTGACCCCCAAAATCATGCTAGGGTCACGCACGATGAATTCCTCTAAAAAGACAAAAAATGCTAAAAATTTACTAAAAACCCTAATCTAGCCTAGTATAGAGGAAGGATTTTAGTCCTTACCCATGCTCACTCCATTGCTGCATCGGCCTTGCCCCTCGCAATGGCTTGAATAATGTGTGGGAAGCACCATTTATCTTTTTCTCCAAAGCTCCTTTTCTTCTTCTTGCATGGTGAAAATGAATTCATTTTCACCCTCCCCCTTCTTATACCCCTACTTTTTCTCTCTCCTATTTGCATTTTTTCTCTATTTCTCTTTTTTTGTTGCTCTCTTTTCTTCTACATCAATCTTTTTTGAGTTTTCTCAAGAATTTTGCATTCCTTCTAAAACTCAAGGGGGCACCTCGGCCTGAGAGGCATTAAAGTCCCTAATGCCTCATTTTGCATGTAAAATTTCAAAGTGTCTAGAATGACACCATTTTTGCACCACCTCTTTCTTCTAAACCAACCACCCCTTTTTGTGTTTATCATTCTTCTTCCATAGGTGTCTACATCTTTCTTTTATGCATTTATTAGGCCATAAATGCATCAAAGAGGGGAAAATGTAGACATGGAAAATTGACCCACCTAAGTGAGTCAATCTTCCTAGAACCCCTAAGAGGGCCCTCAAACTTGTCAAAGCACAAGTTTGGGCCTCTCTTCCCCTCCTTTCTTCCTTTTTTCCTAGTTTTTTCAAAATCGTGATCACCTCTTATGGGGTATGATTTTGGCAAGTTAGGGTTTTTCTTAGAAAACCCAACTTTTGAGCCAACCTCTAGGATATCGACCCTCCCTTAGGTTTACCTTTTTGTTTTCCTACCATTTTGCCCTCCAAACCTCTTATAAATAGAGGGTTTTGATCCTCTTTTTCCCTACTAGAAGTTTCAAGTGTTAGAAATTTTCCAAGTTCCAAGTGATTTTTAAGTGCTAAGTGATCAAGATCAAGTGTCTTTTGGTGTTCTCTTGCTACTCTGTTGTTGGTTTGATGCTCTTGGTGGATAAGTGTTGGAGCCTTGAGGAGGAGTCTACCATTTTGTGGAGGTCTTCATCCTTTCATCTGTTCTTTCACTGCCACTAGGTTCCTTCTTGCATTTTATCATTCTTAGATCATTAATTGTGCATTTTTGTATCTCATTTTGCATCAATTTGTTATTCTTGCACTTTTGCTACAAAATCATGCTCCTTATCCATATAAGGCATGATTTTGGTAGATCCAAAGTCGTGGTTGCCCCTTATGGGGCATGATTTTGGGTTCATTAGGTTTGGGGGTAAATTTTTGCTCCCAAACCCTTAATCTATGTTTGCATGCTTCATCTAGGTCATAATATTATTGTTTGCATTTTATTTTTTGTATTGTTTCATGTCATTGCATCTTTGCTTGTTCATTTCCAAAAAGGTCAACAATCACTTTTGTTTTCAAATGGTCAACTAAAAGGACCAAGGGGGCTTGATTGTTGTGCCTCCAAGCTTAGTCATACAATGGCCTAAGTAGGCCCCCAAATACTGATCAAATTTTCTAGGGTTTTGTGAAGTTGTTTTGCAAGTTTTAAGTTGTTTGGATATTTTGGATGCAAGTTAAAAGCTAGGATCAACCATTGGATTAGATAAGTTCCCTAAATAAAATTCTTAGGTTGTTTTTTGTTTGCTTTCTATCCATCTCTATTCAAAACCTAGATCATAAATAAAAGGGAAAATATTTGGTTATAGTTCTAGGTATTTGAAAGAGAAGAAGCATATAGTTTGCATTCTAGGGTTAATTTTGTTTGTGCATTCTCTTAAGCCCTTGCTAAAAATAAAAATGATTTATTTTATTGCAAGTTAGGGTTTAGTCATCATTGAAAATCAAGAATCATTCTAGGGTTAGTCTTTGTTTGCCTACATTTTTGTTTGCTTGCATTGTTCTTTCATTTTCATAGATTAGATTTTAGAAAAGTCAAACATAGGTGTTTGCTTAATATATACATCAAACATCTCCACCCCGGACTTGGAGTGAGTCCTTAAACCGTTCCTAGTGAACCCATCGATCCCCAAGCCCTCGAGTGTAGAGAATATAACACACCCCCACGGTCACCTTGGCTCCCAGTGGATCCAATTGAGAATCATACACAGCAGGGCATTTTTCCCCCTCTACACACATCATACTCATAACTCTCACTTACACACAAGACACCTCACACTCATAACTCTTCACTTACACACATGACACCTCACACTCATAACTTACACTTGATTACATGACACATATCCACACTTCACAACTTGACACATACTATTGACTCAAATAATAAACGTACACCCTGAAATAAATATTTACAAAGATACTCAAGGTACCAAATAATATAATACATCCAAAATTCTAGGCCTAGCTAAGCTTCTCCATATCCTTAAACCTTACATTTACCTTCTAGTAACAAGGGTAAAATAGTGCAAATCAAAAGTTGCTCCTTTTTTTGTATTTGTACTGATAACAATGAGAAAATCCATGGTAGTAACCCTTTCCTAGATGCATGGTCACATGCTTCATCCTTATTGTCAAACTTATATTCCATTCTAAAATAAATACTTCTAACATAGGATATCAAGGTAAAGGACTAGGCCTATATGAGTTGGGTATCAAAGATCCCCTATAGACTAAAGCTTGGTTAGAATACTATGGGATAGGTTATATCCCCAACCATAGTTAGCTCCTTCCTCCTTTTGATAGCTAATATGAATCCAACCTTCCTAATAGTGCATCCCATGATGACATCATTTCCTTAAATGAATTGAATTGGGATGTGGATGACCATGTCTCATCGCTACTCATAGATTCTAACCTCTCTTGATTTACATAATTTTCTAGTATAAATCTCCCAAGCCTAGCCTATCCCAAGTTGACTATCGACAATGATAATGTAGACACCTAAAATAAGCACATTTATATAATACTAATTAATTAATTAAAAATTAATTAGTATACATTAGCCTACCTAGGCTATCCTAACCATTTTTACCCCCTAAAACACCCTCCTATGTCTAGCCTATGGACATCATGAGATCATTCTCATTTCATGTGCACATCACTTCAATCAACTTCAGTTTCAATTCACCTTTATTCCATCTCCACTTCACTTTACACATCTCTCAATCTCACCTCTCCTTGGATATTTCAAAATGCATATGCACATCTGGTGATAATTCCAATGTGTGCACATCCATTTCAATATGCACGCACACCCTTGGTGATATTTCCAATGCATGCACATTTATTGATAATTCCAAAGAGGAAACTCCACATCACACCACTTAACTGGACAAGTCATCCCCCTCATCCATTCCCCCACAAGTCCTATAAATAAATCATCCTTTCCCTCTACTATGCATTAGGAAAAATACTACCAAAGTGCTACCCAAATTACTTAGGACTTATGTATGCATTTGTGAGTATGTGCTTTAATGTGCTCTTAATTTATTTTTAAATTTTATTTTTTATTATCGGATGTTTTTCCCACATATGCTACTAACAATTTGTTGTGGGCTTGTGTGCAGGAGTCAAGAGCAACAAAAAATAGACTTAAGGTGATCATGCATGCAAGCAACCAACACCCATTTGAGACTCTCGAGTGTGAGCGAGGAGAAAATTGAAGGTACCATTTGATTTATTTGCAAAGAATTCCCTCCCTTTCGAGAGATCTGTTATAATTGAGACTATATTTTGTAATCGAAACAAAGGAAAACATATATTGCAATATCAAAATAGATTTCCTTTCTTTTATCACTTTATTTACATTGTTACGATGCACATTTCTTGTTTACATAAATCGTGATCATGGTTAATATTTTTTATTTTTACAAAAACTAATATCTTTTTTTAATGGTTGTAGTTCACTATACAACTATAGCTTTGGTGACATACAGAACCACCATCAACAACTTCTAACCCGTTGAAAAAAGGGACGACTTTTCTTATTTCACATTTTATTTAAAAAAAAAACTTTTTGTTCTTTTTATTTTTAATTATGTTCTTTTTCTTATTTTTTAATTCACTTTAAAAAATCTTAGTTTAAATTTTCCTTTAAAAAATTAATAAAATTATTCTTCTTAGTTTTGTTTGTTATTTTTTTTATTTTTTTAAGTTTACTTTTTATGTTTGTTATTATTATTAAAAAAATTCTAGCCCCCCTTCCCTCCTTATTCCTCGACCCCTCATAGTCCCTCTTCACTGGCCCCTTGTGGCCCTTCCATGCACCACCCCCACCCCCCTCCTCTCCCCCTCTCTCCTTGGACACACGCTCTTATGCGGGCCTTCCTCCTCCCTGAAACCCTAACCCCCAAAGCCCTCCCTACTACGGCCTCCCACCATAGCCTCCCTAGAAACCTTGCAGCCCCTCCCCTTCCCCCAATAGCACGATCATGCACCTGTGCTACATGCTCCTCCCCTTCCTCCAGCAGCATGGCCTATGCCTATGCTGCATGCTCTATGCACCCTACCCCCATGTTAATCCCCCCTCCCTGCACAACCCCTCTCCCTACAATCAACCCCCCACATCAGCCTACAGTCAAATAAATAAAAAATAAATAAATAAAACCTTTTAAAAATTCAAAAATTAAACATTAAACATTTAAAAATAATAATAATAATAATAATAAATTAAAAAATAAAATTTAGCATAACTTTTTCTTCAGGCGTTAGATTTTAGATCTGAAAGTTACATTGTGAAGCTAACTTCAAGCCCTTTTTAATAATTAGTTACACAGTATCATCGAGCTACATTGTAGGTAGTCATTTTACATCTTACGTAGGTATTTTTATCAAAAAAAAGAATGAGCATATTTAGCATTAACATTTGCATTCTTTGCATTTAGCTTAGGCAAATTCTGCATTTTGTATCTTTAGTTTTATTTTTTATTGTAAATAGGCATCAACATCACCAAAACTAAAACAAACACAAACAAAAAATAAAATCAAAACAAACCCCACACACCTACATGGTTTTCACACATTGGTAAGGTTGGATTTCATCACCAACCCCCAATCGAGACCAACGATGTTGGATTTCATCTCCTTTTGATGGCTCTCCCCCCTAGACACCATAGTAGCCCATGTGAGTGGTTTTCTAGACTTCATCACCAACAAATCCCCTACTCTTGAGATTACCTCGGGGTAGGTTAGGTTAGATACCCCTTTGTTCATAGGGTTTAATAATCAATGGACTCGTAGCTGTCATTATTTTTCCAAGCCCAACCGAGGGTAAAGAAAAAGCCTAGGTAGGTCGATAGTAGGACTTACATAGTGTGACCTCCCTCAAGAGGTTCTTTTTGGTCCCCTTTAGGATACCCAAAGTCACAACCTCCATCCTAAGAAGCCTTTTTCAATCATTTTGTACTTCTAGAAATGGAAGTGAGCATAAATACACCCTTCTAGATTCCACTCCATCCACCCTATTTGTAGTTCATGGACTAGATTAATTCAAACACACCAAAAAAAACAAATTGCAAAAACTAACAAAATAAATATAAAACCAACAAAAAAATGCAAAAAAGACCAACAAAAATCCAAAAATAAAAAATAAAATAATGTAATTTCCTTCTTGTTCTTATTCTTCTCATTCTCCTTAATATCAACCTCCACCCATCCATTCTTCTAATTACCCCTCTATGCAGTAAGGGCCTAACAATCATCTCCACCAACCAGTGTTTTGCTTAGCAGCAAACATTCTTAAATTAGGTGAATATTAGCATTTTTGAAAATGTAAATTTGTGATTTTTGGGGACCCTGGATGTCGGCCATTTCGCCCAAAATTTTTGGGTCAAATTTTTTTTTAAGTGTCAATTCATCGTGCATTGATAATAGTATTACATTATTTTTTATATTCGCCGACACTCCCGCCTAAGTCGTGGACCATTTTTGCCAAAAAAAAAAATTTAATTATCCCGCCAAATTCGCTAACTATACCACTATATATAAGTAACAAGTCAGAGATAGTTTTCATTTATAACATTCAAAAAGTAAAACTCTAAAGCAAAAATATGAACTGAAACATTCAATATGTTGTAGATTCCACTAAACTTCAACGTTGTGCAGAAACCAATCGATTCGAATCAAAACTATACTCGAACTTCAAATTTTTGTATATGGATCAACACAACATAGTTCTTCACCCGGCCCGACGATCAGACATTATATCCACTTGGATCGGTAGTCGGTCTACTTGTTCCACCCGGACAGCTAGTTCCAACCAGGCCGTTTTTCAAACTGTATATTCCACCCGGATCGTTGGTTGGTGAGCTTCTTCCACCAGATCGATTTCCAAACTTCCTGTTAAGCATAGTTTGACAGCCAATATTTTATTTCCACCTGGATCGATTATCGGTCTTCTAGTTCCACTCGAACCGTAATTCGGATCGACCGTTCACTTGGACCGACTACCCGTTGGACCATTTTTCCACCTGAACTAACTATCGATCCTCGTTTCCTACACGAACCACCCGATGGATCTCTTTTTAGATGGACCTTTTCCTACAATAGGTACTATGTTTCTCTTTAGACATTTGAATCTGTGATCCTGTGTTTTTTGGTTTTATAGAGAATAATAGTTGTAGCACTTGTAATAATAAGATTTGCTTTTTTATCATCTATTTTTTGGTTTTTATTTAGCTATTTTTTTATCATTTACTGAAAATAAGTCAATGCTCTGTTCTCCATTTTTCCTCCTATTTTCTATCTATGTTAAAACTCTTTGATTCTCTATTTCCATTAAGATCCCATTTTTTGTTACAATAGTTTTAAATAGGTAAATATTGTGGTTCTCTATGGACATAGTGATGCTCTACTTATTGTCCATTTTGTACTAGAATTTTATATTATTTAATATTTGTATCTCTGATTGTATCTCTGATTAAATTTTATTTCAAATTTATATTGATTGGTTTTTTGCTCTTATTATTTACACGTACTATCTCCAAAAAACAAAGTATTTGAATACCCTAAAAAAATTACAATAAAGAATGACTAGAAACAGGTATTTATTTTCTTCCAACCATCTATATGTTTATTCTAATTACAATATTATCTTAAGGCTTCACAGAAGTAAGATGTCTTCAACATTTTATTACTTTTCTAAATTGAAAAATATTTTCTTTACAAGTAAAATGTCACCTACTAGCGATGCAAAGAATGGGGCCAAATCTGAAAAGAGTATCTTAAATTATTTTAGCCATACATTGAAATCGAGCGAGCCATCGACATCTATGCAAATTCAAGGTACAAATGATTTTTGACTACTCAACAAGGTGTATTTTTTAGTTTAAATAATGTTTTCTTCCTCAAATTATTAGGGTGCCTCTAGCCATATTGCATGATGATATAAATCATATTTCTGTTTGTTAGTTTATTTTGTTAAATTAAAAAATAATTAAGAATAGTATTGTATGCTACTATGCAGTATACCATGTGGACCCTAATATGCCTCCACTTGAAGATATTCATCACCAAGAGATGACTTCTAATGAAAATTCTCTTAAAAATGACATCCAACAAGCACTTGAAGATAATCTTCAAAATAACATAGTTGAAAATGAAAGCGATAAATCAAATACATTACAAACTTCTTTTGAATGTAAAAGCGAAAAAAATAAAAAGCGGAAGGTATCTAATTGGGCTATTGGAAGGGCATTTAAGAATGAATGGGCAGAAAAATTTCCATGGATAGAGCCTATCCTAACTAATGACAACCAAGTCGATGATAAAGTATGTAGATGCAAAATTTGTAGTTGGAAACTGGGCAAGGAGCATAGGTTGCAAAATAAGATAGTTACAATAGAAAAATATGTTGGCAAAGTTTATGTAAAATTTAAAGGAAGTGATGGTAAAATTATTAAAACAATTAGGTGGAAGGATGCATAAATATATGCATGTTAGATATGAAATAGAATATGACAATCACTTAAAGGAACAACAATCTCTTGTTGAGAAAGGTGCAATTATTGAAGCCCATTTTCAAAAAATAAAAAAGATCACCTTAGGGGTAAAATATTTACAGTTTGTTGTTGTACTTAGTATTCTCAAGAAGGGTAGACCAATGTCCGATTTTATTGATTATAAGCACTTGTTTTAGTTGGTTGGTTTACAAAAAAATTTGAGTTACCATTGGTTTAATCGAAGTGGTTGGAAAATGGTAAAATGTTTATCATTAGTAGAGAAGGAGGACCTAAGGGAGAAAGTAAAACTTTCTAGATTCATTTCACTATCTATTGATGAGGTGACGGTTGTGGACAACACATCTTGGATTTGTATGCATGTGTATACTTTTCAAAACAATGTCAGGCAACCTAGTTTGCTAGGATTACATAAGATGGTTGAAAATTTAAATGCAGAAAACATTTATAATGTTGTTGTGACTAGTTTAAAAGATATTGTGGAAATGAATGACATAGACATAGCCTCAAAGTTAATATGCATTGGAGCTGATGGAGTTGCTATAATGTAAGGGTATAAGAGTGGTCTCTATGTTTGACTACAAACCACAATTATACCATATATGATACCCATTCATTGCATGGCTCATAGAGTGAATCTTGCATATAGAATTGTGAGCACTTTTGAAAATATTGTGAAAGTGGAAGACCTCATTCATGAAATACATTTTTATTTTTCTTGTAGTCCAAAAAGGTTTTCAGAGTTTCAATAGTTTGCACTAGGAGTTACAGAAGGAAAAAAATGTTAAAAGATGTAGATACAAGGTGGATTTCATTGTATCAACCTGCACACAGAGTTTTTACAAAATATCAATCATTAACAGGGTTTATGTATGCAAGTAGTCGGGGAGTTGATAAGGCAAAATATTTGTTGTTTTGTTTGACTGACTTTGAAACCCTACTGACGTTATGTGGTATTCTTCCAATGTTACAAGAAATGAGTAGATTGATCAAATTTGAACAAGAGATATCCATATATATCATTGATTTCATAAGGATGAGAAAACAAATATGTGTTGTTATTGAAAATTTATGTGTTCAAAGCAAATTTTAAAGATCCCTTGTTTCATAGTTGGAAAACATTGACAAATGTGAACAATCCAGAAATCTATTTGAATTTTGACATCAATGATCATCTTTGTATTAACAATCGTGGAAATTTGATACCTCTTTATTGTTTTGAAAGGAAATCAAGTATAGGTGTGGACGGTGTTGAAAAAGTTCCTGTAACACACAATAGATTTCATGTTCTATTACTAAAAACTAGAACAAATTTGTCCAATATAGCAAAATATTTGACAAGTGAGATAAGAGATCGGTTTTAGAGATATGAGTTGCTTGAGGTCATGGGTGTGGTTAACCCCATGTTTTGGGCTTCTAATAGTGACTTCAATTCTACAAATGAGTTGTTTGTTAAATATATGATGATACTTATTCAACATTTCAGTAAAATTATGGAAATGAATGGTGTTACAATCAATGGTATACTCAACAAAAATCTTTTGAAAGAAAAGTCAACATATTTTGGAAGAACAATGGTTGGGCAAACATCACGTTTGAGTAACATCCATGAGACTGGTTTCATTACGTTTGTGGCAAAATTTGTATCCAAGTACAATCCTACAAGATACTATAAGTGAATACTTCTGTTTATATGAATTATGTCAAACAATGATTTTGGGATCAATGGAAGACGAGAGGGTGTTCAGTGCACTATCTTTTGTGAAATCTAAGCTTCACAACAGGCTAGACAAAAATTTAAAAATTTGTTTGAGAATTTATGTATCATCCTATTAGTTGGAAAATTTTCCCTATGACAGAGAAATTACATTCTAGAATTCCCTTGCAGATAGAAGAAGTGTGTTGAATATTATCGATATGGAATATAATGATGCTTTCAGTAATTAGATTGTGGAGACACAGATATCCACTATGCTTCATAGTGATGCTAAAAAAGCAGAAAAATATTTGTTTAAGCTACCTGATTTGTGATTTTTTCAAGTATTTCACAATTTTAATTCATTTGACATCAGATTTCATAATAGATATTCTGGACAAGTTGAGCATTGTTTGTTTCAGCTACTTAATTTGTGATTTATTCAGTATTGTGATTTTTTCAGTATTTCACAATATATTGGAATTGATTTGATATCAAATTTCATAATTTTGTATCAGATTTGTTAGATTTCACAAAATTTGATTATTAAGAATTTTTCATGTTCTACCCTTTGTTGTTTTTGAAATAGGTTTAGTTGCATTTATATCATAGTATTTGTTTGTTTCCATGACCTGAATTGTAATTTTTTACAAGTATTTACAACATTGATCAATATGAATTTGTTAGTTATCATTTTCATCTATAAATTTTTACAAGTATCTACAACATTGATCAATATGAATTTGTTAGTTATCATTTTTATTTTCAATATGAATTTGTGTTTATTTGTTATCACAAGATTTTTTCATCTATCTTAATTGTAACTATGATTTATAACATAACATTGTCATTCAAATTATATGTTTTATGATTTATAACATAGCATTGTCTTTCAGAACTGATTATAAATGTATGAGTATTGTTATTTTTGAAATGATTTCAATTGCATTCATATTGATATTGAGATTATAAATAGTTAAAATCATTTCAAAAACAAGAAGAACATTCATATTGACACAAGAAGAGCATTCATATTGATTTTATTTGACACAAGAAGAGCATTCATATTTATCATTTTGGAAAAGAAGAGCATTCATACTGATTTTAACTGCATTCATATTGATTTTAACTACATTCATATTGATATTGAGATTATAAACAGTTAAAATCATTTCAAAAACAAGAAGAGCATTCATATTGACACAAGAAGAGCATTCATATTGATTTTATCTAACACAAGAAGAGCATTCATATTTATCATTTTGGACAAGAAGAGCATTCATATTGATTTTAACTGCATTCATATTGATTTTAACTACATTCACATTCATATTGAGATTATAAAAAGTTAAAATCATTTCAAAAACAAAAATACTCATATTCATATTCATATTGCCATAGACGAAAAATGCATAAAAATATTATAAACAGGAAGAACAATAAAATTAAAGAGGATACAAAATTTTTAAATTACCTTTTTCATATATAGATTTAAAATATATTATAATATCTTTAATTGTTCTAAAAAACAACAAAATTTTCATTCAACATGGAAATTTTTCAAACTACTTTTGACATTCTCGATTCTCTATCGATGTTTGTCCTATACCTGAGGTTTCTCCTAGACCTACCTATTCTATTACTTTTGTTACATCTTGTACACCAAGCGTTGACAGTGCTCTGGATATGACTAAACTTTCTTGTCCTTTCTTAAAATTTTCCAATAGCCTAGCTTCTTCTTTTGCAAGATCTTGAAGCACTTTCAAACCAAGATTTTTCTCCAGTCCTTCCTTTATCAGGATATCTGGATCCACTTTAAGTTTATCCTGCAAATATTTTTAGAGAATGTTATTATCTCTTACTTTATGTTGGGTTCTCTTCATAATAATGGTCATTTCCAAAAATTTCTTTGTAACCTCTATGTTGACTTGCATGCTCTAAACTTGTAAATTTAAATTTTCAAAATATGACTGCAAAAGAAAAAAATATAAGTTAGTAGAGTTATATGACATAATTTAAACAACTTCAATAGTTTTATGACATAAGTTAGTAGAGTTAGCAAAAGAAAAATGTGCATCTAAATTCTCACCTCAGCCATATATCTTTCAACTAAAGCAACTTCAACAGTTTTCTTGTTGAAATCTCATTGGTTATAGTACGCTTGGGCTTTAGCATTGATGTTCTCAATTCTATTCAACATAATATTTAAAACTTCATCATTGGATGAAGTACTACACGTCACTAATCTTGAACTGGCCTACTATAGCAGACCACTAAGCTTCTCTGGTTCATTCTTATATTGAGAAAAAAGAGTCTCCCTTCTACTAAAGTTTTTATAACGGGCATTTATTTGATTAATAAGCACTTTAGCCTAAATTTCCCATTGTTTAATTAATTGTAAATATTTAAGCACCCTCTCTTGGAGGGTTACTTCAATACCATCACTCATATACGACTGAATATCAAATTTAACTTGGCTTCCTTAAATTGAGGATGACAGTGGGCTTCCATAGTAGGAGTGAATACTATTTGTTTAGATGTTGTGGGTGTTGGTTCTTCTACCTTTGCATGTGGATCTTCAAGCACATCTATCGCTTGAAAGCCCTCAATGTTTCCTTGCAAAAAAAAATTATCATCAAGCGAAATATTATCTAATTTAACATTTGTGGTTGACACCTCTGGTACTTGACTTGTGTTAAATGAAAAAGTGGAGAAAACACCCTGCGATCTTGGCTGCATAAGTATTTTACCCCTTCCACGGGCCATATTGATTTGCCCTCTCATTTGCTGCACCTATGGTTGTTGTCGTGCTGGCGGTGGCCTCATGACTTGTTGCTCCTGGCTTCTCACGATTTGATCTTGAGAGCCACCTAACATTCAAATAAGAAATTACCAAAATTATTTAAAAAAAAAAATTAATTTCAAGAAAAGAGAATGATTTACCTAACGATGATTGGATCTCATGTACAATGTTGCGGTCGAGGGTTGTGCGTAATTTTGAAAACATGAAAATTTTAATAAAACTTATTATAATTTTATGTAACACACTAAGAAATATAATGATAAAATATTGAAAGTGAAACTTACGTGTAGGATGGTTGATCTGACTAGATTCAGGTCAATGAGAAGGAGGAGTAACCTATCGTGTACGTTTTGTTGGCCTCGATAATGGTGATGATTTTGATTCATTTTCTTCAGAATCACCACATACCTCATGCATGTGACCCCTTACACCAACATCCTATTTTTTAGTTTTGGTCACTCCCTCTCTCTGCAATCAGGTTCAAAACAAAATTAAAACTGAAAACAAAGCTAAAAAATATTTAAAAAATGGATGTGAAACATGGACTTACCCTCAATTCCTCTGAACTCATACCCAAGCTCAGCAGTGTGGGATGCAATGCTATTGGTACTTTAGTATTTTTAAATCATGAAAACCTTCATAAAAAAAAGCTAAAATAAAGTTAATGATCGCCATAGTTTTGACTTCCTTTGTCTCGACGTTGTGCAACTCTGTTCTGATGCATTCTTAAATGTACATGCACTAGTTGAACTGTGTGCCTTAAATAGTGTGAACGATATAGGTTAATGCCCATAATGAAAGTTATGTTCTTCCAAGAAAAAATAGTCTTTCTTGTAAGAACTCAATAATGGCTTTCAAATTTTTTATTTTCAACACAACTGTTTATTAAGCCTCTATTAGAATTAGCCACAGAAGCTGCATCAAAAAAATAGATGAAAAAATGTTAAATTTTGAACAATAATAGAAATAATTGACAAGAATTATACCTTCAACCACTTTCCAGGGAAGATTGCATTCATCCTCCAAGTATTTTTTGTCATGCTTACTCGTAGAGAACCTCGGAGACACGACAAGGAAACTCTTGTGTGGAAGTTTTGTTAACCTCTGTATGTCCGAAGGTGTGATGGTGAATGATACTTGTTTATTCTGAAATGGGACATTCATTGTTGCATGGTCATGGTCGTAACCATCAATTATACTCTGTAAAAGGTGCTTGTCGGTCTTGAAATGTGGTATTGTTAGCAAGTGCTACAAACATCGATGTAGATGCACTAGATGTCTAGGTTCAACAACATGAATCATAATCCTTCATTAAGAAGTTTAAGGAGGATAAAATCATCTCTTATTATAAAATATATAAAAATTGCTCTCTTATTATTGCTTGAGGGTTAATTTTAACCTACAAAACAAATGATAGGGTTACTAATAATTTTTATGTCAACCTAAAACATACAAACATTGGTCCAAGCATCCAAGGAAAATAAATAGTGATGACAAATTCTACTAAGTTTACATATTACTTGGGGGTGATAGGGACAATCTCCCTCACAATCACCCCCAAGTAAGATGTAAAATTAGTAGAATTTTCTCCTATGGGTTGTTCGTTTAGATTGCAAATGATCTCCACCTTATCTATGTTTCTTGACTCTGTTGCACATCTTGTTGGACCTCTCTTTCTACGATATTTAGTGTTTGAAGTGTGTGATGACCTAGCATCAACACCTATACATTGGGAACCATCCAAACATCATTATGCCATATAGTATGACAACAACGAGTAACCAACATCATAAGCAAATTTCTTGTGCGATCTGCGTACCTTCTTCATTAGCCAAAGCATCGTTATCCTCATTTTAAGTATTCTCACCATCGAATTCATTTATGTTATGGATCACCTCCTTATCTTCCTCATTCATGGAACTTTGTAGCTGGTATCTTCTACTAGTTGCTACAATACACCATAGTCGATGATAAAACCATGATCAATTATAATATGCCTAGGTCAACCACTATTGAACAACACTATCAAATTTCAAGTACTTACTAGTGTGCAAGGCCTCTATCACTAACTCCTGATTTATTGCAACAACCTCAGCTACCAAGGCCTCTATCACTAACTCCTAATTTATTGCGACAACCTCAGCTACCTGTGGTATCTTTCTTGGTCTTTTTTGGATATATTGCCACTCTAAATATTGTACAAACACACCACAAAACCAAAATAGACACAAATAACCCACAATGAAAGACTATGCATACAAAAATGTAACCAAAATAGACATAGGTTTGAATTAGTTTTTTTATCTTTCAAGGATATGTGATGTTCATGTAGGGTTCACCAAAATGTAATCGTAGCTTGCCACATAGGATGATAACCCAAATCTCTTTCCAAAAAAAACCTAAAAACTAACCTAAGATGCAACTAGATGATTTTTTATTCCTTGCCTAAGTGCTTTTGAAAAAAATTAAGCATTGATAGTTGAACAAAACTTTGTTTAAGTGTCAACTATACATATATTCAAAACTTCACAAAGGATTAGAGCTATCCCACAACATGAAAACATGTTTTGCAACTTAAAAAATGAAGTTACCCTATTGGATAAAACTTTGTATATAACCCGACAATATGTCTGTGTGTGCACATTCAAAGTTTCACAAAGGATTAAACCTTTCCCAATATCTGGAAAATCCACTTCATAGGCATCCAAAAGGACATACCCATGAAACTAAATACTAAATAGTCAAATGTATATAAAAAATTAAAACTTACAAAAAGATTCACATTTTGCAAGCAGAGAGTCCAAATTCCATTTAACATGGATTGTGGCCTGAAACAAAGTCAAACAAAAAAGAGTGGCATGCTAAAACATTTTATTGCAAAATAGAAGATAGGTTTGATCTGAAAGTTCATTTCCTAAAGATATTAAAGAGACTGACTTAAATAAAAAAACATGCATGTGAACATGCTTGTGTTGCTCCATTCTTTAGGAAACATAATTCAATTGCATGCATATTTTTGCAAAAATTGCAAAACAAAATTAAATGTCCAAGACAAGATAAAAATTGAATTGCAAAAATAAAATAAAAAACAATATATTGATCCTAAAATATTAGCTTCTATATGTGTTTAAAGGAAAAAAATTGGATATATTTCTAAAAGGTAATGTTACACTAAGTTCGTAGAAAGTTGAGCAAGTGCACATGGACAAGATAATGGATGAGATTATGATCACAAAATCTTATCCTTTCTAGCATATCACTTTGAAGTTTGTACTAAATTTTAGAGCTAAAGGTAAATTAATGATTAATAGGCTCACCATACTATCTAACTGTCTTAGGACTAAGACTATAATATCCATATTTTTTTATATTTAGAAAAAATAAAATAAAGAATTGTACTTTGTACAAACTCATAAGAAAACTTAAGATACTAAGGAAAGGTGTTGCAGTTGTAATATCCAACTCCTTGTATAAATAAGATAAGGGAGAAAACTCCACTCAAAACAATAACAACACAAACATAGATGGCACAAACAACAATACAAGGGTTTTATTCAAAATTGTATTCAATTATTCTTGAATCAACCAGTCCACTATTAATTTAAAAGAAAGGAAAGAATTTTGGTACAACAATGAAACAAAACTACATCAATGAATTTTTTTATAAAGTGTTGAAATTGCTTCAAATGACTATTTTCATACATTTAACAAAGGAAAAACAACTATTTCAAAAGAAAATGACATAGTGCAACAACCCAATCCATAAGCAAAACAACAATATTTGGTTATAAAATCAAATTCAATTGCTCATACTTATCAATTTATGGATTATAAGAAATGAAATATACATGTAACTCTAGATTATTTATTATTCATTAAAAAATTTGGAATGTACAAATGGAACAATCCCAATATGTGGATATGTCAAAGAAAATGAAGTGTGTGAGTCAATAAGTGATGCAGTTGCAATATCTATCTTTTTATACACATAGCACCTTAACATTTCTAGAATACAATCATTTTATTGGGCATAAGCTAATATAGTCTATGAGAAAACAAATTGAATTGATCGTATGATCAAAAAATCCATTTATGCTCTATTTTTAGAAAATAAGGTAATCGAATAGCCAAAGGAAAAAAGCCACAAAATCTTATTCTTGGCCACAAATAGGAATACAACCCTTACAAAGTCAATGTCAGTTGATTACGATTAAAAAAAAAACTATTTTGCTAATTCTTCAAAATAAAGGGAATGCAAGGGCCAACGATCAAGAAACCAATGCTCTTTCCATTAAGAACTATTAGAGATATACAACCTTTGCAAGTTAAAAATTAGCAGATTGTCAATCGTTACCTAGTCCTAGAATGATAGGAAGAAATACCATACATGGATGGTTTGAGAGAAAGATCTTACGACAAGGAAAAGAAGTTCTAGGACAAGGCAGAAAAATCTAAAGTGAGTTGTCTCCTGATTGACAATAGTTTGCTATGTTGTAAGCATAAAATAAAGTTTTCTTGCATAATCATTGTTTTAAGTGCTAACAATTTGTTACTCCTAAAATGGACCATTCTTTACAAGCAACATTTTGGATTCCAATATTTCGTTCAATTGTATGTCCTTGATTTGAACGCATCCTATTGCTAGTACCATAACAGAATAAATTCTGCAATTTGATGTATTATTACTGAAATTGCTCCCAAATCTAGATCAATGTTGTCAAAGTAGGCGATTATGTCATTGTACATCCTATCAAATCAGGTTTGACTACTGGTAGGATGGTCTCAAGACACATTTCTGTTGATATGACCTCCCAAGGATCCTTTTGAAAATGCAATCAATAATGTTACATCAATAAAGATATCTATGACAATATCTTCTCTCTCCTCACCACCATACAAAATGTGGGAGGCCCACAACCCAAAGGAATGATACCTGTATATATGCCAAAGTATAGAAGACTGGAATTGGTTTTGATGAAAAAAATATATTGGAATGACTAATTCTTCATGAAAGCTTATCAACCAAGACAGGATTGACAAATACAAGTGATTGCGATTTTAGGCATGATACAATGGACAAATAATTAAATTGTTGAGTCTAAAGTCTTACAACCTATGTTACACAGAGTACCCTTTAGTGGCAATAGAGAAAGGAGGGGACGCAAAAAGGTGACAGCTAGGAAACACCCCTAAATTTTAGTAAAACTGGGATGACAAATGGAACAACAATATAAAATTATTTAAAATATAGAAATATAAGAATAAAAATTACAAATGAAATAACATTTTGAAGGGCAAAACAATTGTGTTAATCATTGGTTTACTCATTACTAATCAGCAGTCATAGACAAACTAAAAATATAATGATGCATTATTAGAATATTATAGTGATTAATTCAATGTTATTGGGCCACTGAACAGACAAGGATATTATGTGGTAACATCATGCACACACAATATGTACATAAATGAATTGCAAAACTTCTTTAGAGATGCTAATGTTGGGTGTTTCAAATTTCAATAGAATCCATGCAGGCAACCACACGTTTGCATTCTTGTGTTACTAAAATCTTCACATTTTGGAATATGAGGATAATTAGGTTTCTAGATATCAATTGCTTATCTAATCTAACAACTCTTGATATTTTGCAAACAACTCTCCATATTCTCATCTCTCTATATTAAGTGTCTAGATTTAAGCTGTGAAATATTGTATATTACATTGGGGACTCCAAGGCATACCACATCCCTCAAGTGGATGTATGGGCATCCCATGCACATCTTGGCACAAATGATGGTACAAGGGGATGCTTTTCTAGATGTCCCCCAGTTGTTGTTGATCTATAGGCTCCAAATGATGGTGTGGAGGACAACTCCCCTAAACCAACTTGTAGCATTAGGTGAGTTATGATACAGAGTGGCACTACAAAATTAACCACCAATAACTTGATTGTACTTGTGAAGGAAGGAAGACACAGATGCTTTGTGAGCTAGGACTTGACTATGACATATGCTATAGCAATAAGAAATGGTTGACTATGCACTAAGGTGTTAACACCAAGGTCAATTGGTAGACGCTAAGCAAGGGACTACTCAGACTGGGTGTTAAGACAAGACTGTACATGGATGAAACTCATGGTGCTAATACACAAGGTGCTAAAGTTGGTGATGACAAAACTACAATTAAGGCATTGTGTCAGGATATATTAGGCATAATACTAACATGACAAAATTCATTCACTTAGAAGTGAACACAGTAGATACCCATGAAACACATCCATATTCATTACAAAATAATATTACAATAGTCCTCTATGGAAGAGAAATATACCTTGAGGTATAAGCTAGATCCCTAAGAAAGGGTGTGAGAGGATGCAAGCCAAATCTCTATCTAGAGACGTGAAGACACTGGATGCATTCTTGAGAAAAAATATGATGTGGCATGTCAGGTCCCTACGTAGAGATGTATTGGTGCCAATCGTGTCTCTTGTATACAGATGCAATTGTAGATCTCATAGGTGAGATGTGAACTACCATTGACTACTCAATCCCTACTCCTATTTTTGCCTTCTTCCTTCTCAACATTTTATCTAAAACAATCCTTTATGCAAGAGGATGTAACTGAATGGGAAAGGATAGTGTTGGAAGATAGAACGATTCATTGTCCAACTACAACTAACAATTCCCAAAAGGGTAAAATTGTTCACCTTCTAGCAATGGCTAACAGTTACAAGATTATAATGTTATCCACCAACCTCCCAGGTTGAGGTGGCACCAACATGATAATTGTTGGAAATTTTGAGTAATTGTGTTGTCATTGATGTCAAAGGATTGATGTCAAAGGTTGATGTCATTAATTGTCATTGATGCCAAAGATAGTTTGGTATGACAATAAGATAAGGTTTATAAGATGCAAGGCAAATTTCATCCCAATGCAAGGAAATTGATAGAAATAAAAGGCTATAATATTTTATATTATAAGCCAAAGAGGTTTGAGACAAAGTCCTAAATGGATGGTTAAAAGGTTGAAGGCCCAAGTTTTAAGAGAAAATAAATAATATTATAATATTTAGGCCAAAATGACTTATTAAAAGGAGGATTGGAAGTGCATTGGACAAAGGTCTCAAAAATAAATTAAGTTGATGAAGGACTACAAGCAAAAATATTATTTAACACCAAGGTTAAATAATATAATAAAATATATTTTACACCAATGTTAAATATTATGTTAAAAAAAAAATTGAATTATCAAAGGCACCAAAATTCGAATTTAAAAAGGTGGCAATAACGGGTGAGCTGACGTCATAGCAAAATCATTGAATGCATATTAAAAGAGGAGCATAAATTGTTTTTCCATAGTTTAATAAATTGCATGTGTTAATCGATTTTCATGGAGCGTAGCACCATTCGTCGAAGGGAAAAAGAAAGGGAAAATTCAGCGCATGAGTTTCTAGCAAGTGACAAGAAACATAAGGGAGAGCGCATGATTTTATTTCAGCCAGGGCTGCTAGCCCAAGTGGTAGGCGGGTCTTGCATAAGGCATGGCAGAGGATAGGTCTTGGTTTCCAATCTCCATGGCAGTTAAGTTTTACGAATCGTGTTTGGGCAAAGAAGAAGATATAAAAGCATTTTGTACACGATTTGTTCCAATCGGTGGGGCCAGCCCAACTGGCACTCTAGCTCACACTAGAGTGTGAGCACCGTGAGATTTCGTGTTCAAATATCGATGGTGGTAGCGGAAGATGCAAGTAAGGGCATAAATTTTTGTTTAAATGTTGAGGTATGATTAGCGCTTAACAAGGGAGGCATAAGGTTTAATTTTTGGTTATTAAAAGTGCATGTTACATAGTCTAGGGAGATATAAGGGCAATGATTTGAAATTTATTATTTTGAGGACATAATGATATGTTAGAATCTGGTTGTGATTTTATAAAGTTGAAATATATATTTTTTTAAAGAAAGGAGCAATAAGGTGCTTGAAAATAAAATTGATGTATGGCATGCACTTAGGGATATTAAATTGTGATATTGAATTATAAGTGGCTTTTATAAGTAGGAGTGATAAGGTATGATTATGGTTTAATTTGTGTGTGTAATTTTTGATAAAAGGAAATATTAAGAGAGCTTGATTATTGTCAAACTTTGTCTTGATATTAAATATTTTATGAGTAGTTTTTTTAGGAAATATTTTATGGTTGGTTTGAAAAGTGTTATGCTAACTAACCCTTGAAAAGTGGCATAAGAAAGATAAAATATCTTGAGACAAGTTGTTGAGAGAGCTCCTTCATCAAAGAGGTATGGTTATATCACTCTTTCTTTAAGGTGTTTGGTTGAAATAATTTAGAATTATAAGGTGGAGATAAAAGGTTTAATTAGTGAGTATTATCGTAAATATTTGAGCTAGGATTTGTGAAACAAGTTGTGCTTCCATTGTTGAAAGAGATTGACACATTTATGCTAGAAGTTGTGAACTACTAGTGCTAGATTTGAAGACAAGTTAGTGCATCATTGTGAAACCTTTGAGAATTGGTTTGAGAAATATTGAAAGCAATTGTAAAAGTGTTTGAGATCAATCTTGTGAGGGAAATTTGTGTATTAGTGTGGTTTATATTTGAGAGCAAATTTGCAAGAAAAATATATTAGTTTTGTGGAGCAAGTTATACACTGTTTTGATTTTATTTGAAAGGGATTTTGCAAGAGATAGAGATTGGATTAATTGGGCATATCATTCTTTGTATGTTCCAAAGGTTAAAAAAATTCTAAGTAGAATTTATCTGTTTGAAGAAAGCTTTTTTGAAAGAGATTTAAGCTTTGTTTGTATGCAAGATTTGGAAATATTTGAGCAGGTTTTTATGAGCAACATTGAAGGCAGATTTGAGCAAGTATTTTAAGAAGGCTTGAAGGTAAATTTGAGCAAGTATTTTGATAAGTCTTAAAGGCATAATTGAGCAAGTCTTTTGATAAGGCTTAAAGGCATAATTGAGCAAGTATTTTGAGAAGGCTTGAAGGCAGATTTGAGAAAGTCTTGTGAAGACTTGAAGCAACATTAAGACATAATTGAGCAAGTCTTTTGAGAAGGCTTGAAGGCACATTTGAGCAAGTCTTGTGAAGACTTGAAGCAGCATTGAGATAAATTTGAGCAAGTCTTGTGAAAGGACTTTCGATAATTTTGGTGTATATTTGTGAGCAGAGTTAGAGCAGATTTGTGCTAGACTTGTGACAAGGTTTGATGCAGATTTGAGACAGAATTTAGAGAAAACTTTGGAGGTGACAAGAGTAAAGAGGACATAGGTCTCCTATGGATAGAGGTCCATCACCCAATGCAGTGGGTATAAAGGACTCATGTGGATAGAGGTCCACTAGATAGAGCAGTGGGGATAGAGGTCTGTTGTGGATATAATTTCACTAACTAGAGTAGAGAGGATAGAGTTATTTTATGGAGAGAGTTCCATGAACCAGAGCATAGGGGATAGAGTTCTCATGTGGAGAGAGATCCACAAACCAGAGCAAAGGGGAAAGAGTTCTCCTGTGGAGAGAGATCCATGAACCAGATCAAAGGGGAAAGAGTTCTCCTATGAAGAGACATCCATGAACTAGAGCAAATGTATAGAGTTCTCCTGTGGAGAGAGATCCACAAATCAGAGCATAGGGGATTGGTGTCTCCTTTGGACAAAGATCCATAAACATTGTAATAGGGAAGTGATTCCCAAGAGATTTGTTGAGAAAAAATAGAAGAAATATTTTCTTAGTGGACATAACCCACATTGGGTGAACCACGTTAAATTTGTCTCTCATGTGTGTGATGATTTGTGCATTGCTTTGATTATTGCTATTAATATTGCAATTGATAATATTGGATAATATTTTTTGGGAAAGAAAAGTAAAATTTGATCTTATACTATTCATTCCCGCCTCTCAGTATAAGCCTGTGTTCTTCAACAATGACAAAAAATTTGATGTCATCTATCACAATATTGACAAGTGGTAGTTTGGCACCAAAAATAGGTCAAAAATGTAAATTACAATTTGAAGGTTTTTAGTGTGATTTTTATCCCAAAAACATTAGGAGCGCTAGAGTTAACTAGAGCATTTCCTACAGTTTCCTAAAACAACTAACCCAAGTTATTGATGTCATTAGCTCCATTGTGCATGTTACCATTTGATCTTGCATTACATGTTACCCTAAAATTTTAAGAAAGGTTTAAAACACAATTTATAGCACAAATTCAAACCTTTCAAATTTAAAAGCATGAACAACATCCTAATTTCTTGCTTTCTATATTCAATAATTGTTATCTTTGATATTATAATAATTGTGTGCAACAAGAAGAAAAGGTGTTTCTGCAATTTGAGAAATACAAAGAGCAAAAGTATAAAGAAATCCTAAAACAATTTTATCCACAAATGTGTGTGACAACAAAAAATGACACAATTTTGACCATAAAGGCAAAGCATTTGCAAATTTTGCAAAAAAATACAAAAACCCTAAAACAATTTTGTCCACAAATGTGTGTGACAACAAAAAAATGACACAATTTTGACCATAAAGGCAAAGCATTCACAAATTTCATAGTAATTTCCAAAAACCCTAAAACAATTTTGTCCACAAATGTGTGTGACAACAAAAAAATGACACAATTTTGACCATAAAGGCAAAGCATTCATAGATTTCACAAAAAAATCCAAAAACCCTAAATTTTACCTATAGCTCGCTTCTTGTCACCTCAACACTCCCAAGCCCTATGCCACTTGAACTCTCCAATGGGTAAAAAACCACCCTGATACTAAACTCTCCAAAATGTGCACTTGTTTATGAGATCTCACTCGTCCCTCCTTTTCAAGAGATCGAGAAAGAGGAATAATCACTCTTGCCTCTCCCCTAAGGTTGAAAAAGGATAATCACTCTTGCCTCTCAAGCCCCTCTCTTTAAATTAAAAAGGTTGGTCAAGTATTGAGCATTCCTAGTTTGAAAAGGTCAAGGTCGTGGGAAGCTTAGAACAGAGATCTTGATAGGGTTAAGGCAACCATCGAGTGCTAAGCATTCCTAGTTTGAAAAGTTTGAGGTCGTGGGAAGCTTAGAATAGAAATCTTGATAGGGTTAACGCAACCAAAAGTTTTGCATGCCAAAAGGTCCACAAATCCTATATATATATATATATATGATTTTTAAGGGTATTTTTAAACCACCCTCTTAGGGTCTTTTAACCACACTTAAAAGGCTTTTTTGGTACAGTATTTTAAGGGCGGTTATAAACTACCCTCTTAAGGTCTATTAGGGCAGTTTAAAACCACCATATTTAGCCACCCTAAAAAGGCTTTTTTGGTGCAGAGTTTTAAGGATGGTTTTAAATTGCCCTCTTAGGGTCTATTAGGGTGATTTTTTACCATTGTAAAAAATCATCATCTTTTAGCTACTCTTAAAAGCTTTTTTTGGTGTAGTGTTTGTCCATTTTATGACTGGGGCATCCTACATTGTCCTTGATTAGGGGCAACCAAGTGTCACCCTCCTCAAGGCAAAAATCCATTTTCATCATTCACCCACCATCACCACTATTCATCATCAATCCAAAAATCAGGTGTCGTTTATTTTTGCATTGCATTGTGTTTTCATACAACACGATACAAAAAGCGGTATCTATAGACACCTAAAATAAGCAATTTTTCAATCAGTTTACACAAGGTTTTTATGAGGGATACCATTCCCCTTATACTGAGTGGGGTTTTAACTTTGGACCTCTCAAAGAGAGGTCAAATTCCTTACCACTGCAGTAAGCTTGCAACTACAAAATAAGCACATTTATACAATACTAATTAATTAATTAAAAATTAATTAGTATACATTAGCCTACCTAGGCTATCCTAACCATTTTCACCCCCTAAAACACCCTCCTATGTCTAGCCTATGGACATCATGAGATCATTCCCCTTTCATGTGCACATCACTCCAGTCCACTTCAATTCCAATTCACCCTTATTCCATATCAACTTCACTTACCATATTTTTGAGTCTCACCTCTCCTTGGATATTTCAATTGCACATGCACATCTGGTGATAATTCCAATGGGTGATATCTAATGATAAATCCAATGTGTGCACATTTGGTGACAATTCCTATGTGTGCACATCTGGTAACAATTCCAATATGTGCACATCTAGTGATATATCCTGTGCGTGCACATCCCTTGGTGATAATTCCAATGTGTGCATATCCATTTCAATGTGCACACACACCCTTGGTGATATTTCCAATGAATGCACATTTATTGATAGTTCTTAAGAAGAAACTCCATATCACAACACTTAACTAGACAATTCATCCCCCTCATCCATTCCCCCTACAAGTCCTATAAATAAATCATCCTTTTCCTCCATTTGGTATCGGGAAAAATACTGTCGAAGAGATGCCCAAATTACTTAGGACTTATGTATGCATTTGTGAGTATGTGCTTTAATGTGCTTTTATTTATTTTTAAATTTCATTTTTTTATTATCGCATATTTTTTCCACATATGCTACCGATTATTTATTGTGGGCTTGTGTGCAGAAGTCGGAAGTAGCAAAAAAGAGGCTTAAGACGGTCGCGCATGCAAGCAACCAAAACTTGTTTGAGACTCTTGAGTGTGACTGAGGAGAAAATTAAAGGCACCATTTAATTTATTTGCAAAGAAAACCCTCCCTTTTGGGAAGTTTATTGTAATTCAAACTACATTTTGTAATCGAAATAAAGGAAGACACATATGGTAATATCAAAATATATTTTCTTTGATTTTTGCTTTATTTACATTGTTATGGTGCACATTTCTTGTTTACAGGTAACTGTGAGGTAGAGGATGTGACAAATGATCCTTCTTAAGATGGTCCTTTGGACTATCTAAACCAAAACAACTTCTATTTTGGTAAATATTTTTCCCAAATTATGAATATCATAATCACAATCAACCATCTCTATATCCTATAGATCTTAAGAGTGTGGGAGTTTTGTTTGCTTCCCTTCAATTGGAAGACAAATCTTACATTTTGATTAAGGAAACTATGGACATTGATATTGGTACCCCTAAAGATTCTAAGATCATTAAGCTAGGCAATGTCATGGCCCTAAGTAAGTGTGTGGAATATACTAAGCTTTTAATAGAGTTTAACATCTTTGCTCGGTCCTATGCCAATATGCCAATTCTTGATCCTTTCCTACTTGTCCACCACGTAGTCATCACTCCAAGTGCAAAACCCATGAAACATGAATTATAGGAAATGCATTTGAAAGTCACTTTTCTAGTCAAAGAGGAGCTCCAAAAGATCCTCAATATTGAATTTATCAAATCCATCAAATATTGTAACTAGATCTCTAATATTTTTCTTATTTCAAAGAAAATAGGTGGTATTAGGGTCTATACAGACATTCGAGACATTAAGGAATATCCCAAGGATGACCTCCCTTTGCCCAACATTGACATGATTATGAATTTTATTGTAGGTTATGGAATGATGCCTTTTATAGATGAATTTTTAGGCTATAATCAAATCAAAATTACTCCTATGGACCAATACAAAATAGCTTACACCACCCTATGGGGAACCTTCTGCTATCAAATCATGCCTTTTGGATTGAAAAATACAAGGGCTAACTACTAGAGAATCATGGCATACATAAATATGTCATGATGCATGATATCATGAAAGACTATATTAATGATCTTCTTGATCAGTATTTAAACCAATAATATTATGCTCAAGATATAAGACACATCTTTGAGCAACTATGGAAGTACAAGGTATACCTCAAGCTTAATAAATGTATCTTTGGGGTTACACTAGGAAAATTATTGGGATTCATCACATCTTGGCATAGTTTCAAAGTTGATCCTGACAAGATAGTGGCTATGGTCAATATGCCTCCCCCTCCAACTTTAACCTAGCTAAGGAGTTTCTAAGGAAAATTCTAAGCCATTTGAAGATTCATCTCCTAGCTTTCTGACAAGTGTCGATTCTTTTCTAAGCCTTTGAGGAAGGATGTGCTCTTTAATTGGCACATTGACTACAAAGTAATCTTTTAAGTTCTCAAATTCTACCTCTTGTCTCCTCTTATCCCTATCCCTCCTAATATTTCTAGAACCTTATTGTTATGCATGGCAGCAACAAACCATGCCTTAGGATTTATGTTGGCATAATACAATGACCAAAATAGAGAAAGCCATTTTCTACATTAGGACTTTGGTCAATTATGAAGTCTGCTACACCCTTTTAGAGAAGCTTTGCCTAGTTGAAGTGTTTGCATCCTAGAATATATGACACTATATGCTTATTCATAATGTTTTTGTCATCATAAGGGTTGATCCCTTACAATACCTCATGTCCAAGCCTCACCTCCCAAGACAAACCGCTAAGTGGATAATCACACATACCAAACTTGATCTCAAGTTTATCAACCAAAAGTCTATGAAAGGTTAGGTTAATGTTAATGAACTAGTAGTGGTGCCTTTAGAAGCTAATCATCCCTAAGTCATAGACATCCCAAATGAGTCAGTATTTATCCTAGAAGTAGATCAATCTAATTCTTGGACTCTATACTTTGATAGCAGTCAATGTGTCAAAGGAGCAAGGGAGAAGCCATTTTCATCACTCCCCAACATCAACTTATCCTTTGCTTAAGTTTTTCTATACTAATAATATCATTGATTATAAGTCCTTATCTTAGGGCTTTGCATAAGTTTTATAGGTTAGAACCCTCTTTATTTTTGGATATTTCCAGGTTGTAGTCGATCAAGTCAATAGTGTCTATCAAACAAAAGTTGAAATGCTTAAACCATACAAAGACATTGTTGCTAAGCTAAAGGATACTTTTGATAAAATCATCATGGAAGCTATCCATAGGTCTAGCAACCACTATGCCAATGTTATGGTCATGGATACATCCCTTCTCCTCTTAGAGTTGTATGATGAACAAGCCACAATCGCCATTTGGTATATCAAGGGGCATTCATCCCTAGAGTCTATTTAGCTTCCTCTAAAAGTCTTTTCTATAGAAGTGTCTCCTTCTTCCAATTATTGGTACAAGTATATCTTCACCTTCCTTAGGGATGGTACATTGCTTGATGGTTTAAACCACAATGAGTGCAAGAACCTTAAACAAAGTGCTTGTAGGTATGTCATTATTAGCAATATCTTATACTGTCATTCCCTTGATAACATTCTCCTTAGATGCCTAGTCTCATCCAAAGTGAAACCAATCATCAAAGAGGTCCATTATGGATCATGTGGTGGTCACTTTAGTAGTGTTTTCATTTGCAAATAAACTTCTATAGATGGGTTATTGTTGACCCTCAATGGGAAAGTACTCTTGTGACTATGTTAGGAGGTGTGATAAGTGTCATAAGCATGACAACCTTATATATTATCCATACTAAGATCTTCAGACCTTATCTGCTCTTCTTAGTCCCTTCAATATAGGTTGGGAACTATGGTGATTGACATGGTCACAAATCTCAAATATCCATAGTTAATCCAATCAAAACATGTTGGCAATTTTGGGTATGTTGCCTAGCTTCATGTTTGTGAGTTGTCATTGATGTCAAAAGGAGTTTGTGTTGATGTCAAAAGGAATTTGTGCTGATGTCAAAAAGAGTTTGGTGCCAAAAAGATCTTGAAAGTTCCATGATGTTTGTTTAAGGGTTTTTAATTAAAACCATGGTGACAAGGTTAAAGGTTTTTCTTAAAACCATCTGGACTCATTAAGGGTTTTTATTAAAACCATCTTGGCTTAATGAAAAGGTTTTGCTCCTTGAAAAAACCTTAAAAGTCCATTTTGATTATTAATAAATAAATTAACTCAAACCTTTGAAAAGGTTTTAAGTTAAGTTTATTATTAATAAAATAATAATTATTAATTTAATAATTATTATTGAAAGGGTTTCTAAACCCTTAGCGGCGCTCATGTAAAAGACTTACCTCACCGACGTCAACTTGCATGGGATGAAAAACACAATGTTTGAAAGGAGTACCAACGTCAATTTGCATGGGATGAAAGACTATTAAAGGGCATTATTTCCTAAGGTTTTAAGCACCTTCGATTTGCATGATTACCTTCGAATTCGTATTGCTCTGTGACCTTCGATTTTGGATTGCACTATGATTTTTGAGTCTCATTTTGCTCTGTGTTAATTTCTGATTTCGTGCACTAGTGAGGAAGACAAATCTGGTCTATGTTAAATTCTGATTTCGTGCGCAGTGAGGAAGACAAATCTGGTCTGTGTTAAATTCAGATTTCATGCCTGTGAGGAAGGAAATTCTGGTTGTCTTTTGCGAGCAAAGGGAAGGTAAAACGATGAGTAGCACTTGAGAGTTTCGTTGGGCACTTGTGCTCCAACGACGGAGGTAGTGGAGCGAAGGCGCTCGCTAAGCAGAGGTGTCGAGTTCGATTCACGACAGGCATGTTTCAATTTTTGGTCATGGTTATTGTGCACGTGGTACAACGGTTGCTTTGGGCCACGAGTTTGGAGGAGGAAGCACTTTGGCGCTTATGTTGGTGTCTCCACACTTCTCCTAAGGTTGGAGAATTGATTTTTGGCCAAGGTAGATCTTTTGTTGATAATGTGGAATATTTGATTTGACTTGGCAATTATTGTTGGTAATTGGATGGAGGTATAAGGTTAAATAGAAATATTGCTTTGACATTGTTATTATTGATGCTTAATGTTTATGTGGTAAATGCATTTAGAAGTAAATGTATTTTAGGAGTTATAAGGGTTTAAGGAATAATTGTGCTTAATGTCATATTGGGGTTAGAGAGCCTTTGGAGTTATTGAGTGGATATTCTCTTGTAATTATTTTTTGAGGTTGAAGTTATTTTGTGATATATTAAGTAGGAGTTATAAGGTGTAAAGGAATATTGTTGATATGTATATTTGTGAGTTTTGATTATTGATGAGTTGGAGTGATAAGGTGTTATTAGGACTCTTATCATTGTGCATTATTCCATTGTTGCTAACTCTAATTTGTGGCAAATTGAGAGTTAGTGTTGTGACAGATTTTGAGTTCTCCTTCTTCATCAAAGTAAAGGTATGGGCACATTCTTCCATGGTTATTATTGATTGATGGTTTTCTAAAAATAAGTTTGGAGTGAAAAGGATTAAATTAAGTTTCCTTATTTGGAGTGGATCTTATTTTCTGAAAGTGGAAGTATTGATTATGCATTATGAGATCATGATGAGTTTATGAGTTATTGCATAATTCTGGTTTATGAGAGTGGAAGCATTTGAAGTTTGCTTTAGGGTTTTTGAGTGAGAAGCTTATGCCATTGCTATAAGTTGTTGAAACCCTAATTGAGTTGTTTGGTTGTTGAGAGTTTGGTTTTGAGATTGCTTCCATTGAGATTGAGTTGATCAAGTTATGCTTTACTTGATACATGAGTTGGGCTTGCTCCTTTGAGATTTGATTTTATCAAGTTGTACTTTGCTTGATAAACTTGGTTGTGTGGTTAAGTTGAGCATTCCCATTTGAGAGAAGTTGGAAATATCTTGAACCCCTTTTTGATGCTTAGAGAGAGATTGCTTTGAGTTCTTGAAAACTAACTTGGCTAGGGTTTGATAGCAAGTTATGGTTCTATGTTGGAGGAGTTGATTCCTTGATATTGCATTATTGGCAATTGTTGGGTTGTGGTTCAAGATCTTGTGAAAGTATACTACTTCTATGAGATTGATTTGAGTTGAGATTGAGAGTTGAAGGATAGAACATATTGAGTCTCTAACAATTCTCTTTATGCTTCTATGAGATTGATTTGATATGATTGGATGAAACACATTGGGTCTCTAACAATTCTCTTTGTGTGTTCACATTGGGCAAGTTTCTTGGTAAACTTGCTTGAGCTGATTTGGGCAAGTTCTTGGTGAGCTTGCTAGGACAGATTTGGATAGGTTCTTGTGGAGAACTTGTGGACTGATTTGGATAGGTTCTTGTGGAGAACTTGTGGACTGATTTGGATAGGTTCTTGTTGAAGAACTTGTGGATAGATTTGATGAAGTCTTGGTGAAGACTTGTGAGCAGTTGTGATTGATTTGTTCAAGATTTTGGCTTAAGCTTGGGATAGATCTGATAGATATTTGAGAGCAGATTTGTGTTGGACTAGAGGACTGAGTTTGGTGCAGATTTGTGATAGAGTTTGAGAGGACTTGTGTTGGACCGATTGACTATGTTTAGTACAGGTTTTGATGAGTAGTTGTGGAGGTGATCAGTGAGGACAGAAGTCTCTAGAGCTAGAGCAAGGAGGACATGACGTCTTCTATGGAAAGGAGTTCCACCTGCTAGCGGTAGAAGAGGCAGTGATCTTCTGAAGTATCATTTCCAGAGCTTTGGGGGATAGGACATCTCCTTTGGGTAGGAGGCTCATAAATACTTCTTTGGGGGATAGGACATCTCCTTTGGGTAGGAGGCTCATAAATATTTGATTAGGGGAAGGATTCTCCTTTGGACAGGAAGTCCATAAACATTGTAATTGGGAAGGATTCCCAAAGGATTTGATTGAGAAAATTTAGTGAAATATTTTCTCTGTGGAGTAGCCCACCTTGGGTGAACCACGTTATATTGGTGTCTCAATTGTGTGATGACTTGTACACTGGTTTGATTACTGCTTTGATTTTGCTATTGGTTCATTGCATTGCTTTCTGAAGTAAAAGGAAAAAGTTAAAAAGTGGTCTTATATTGTTCACCCCCCTCTCAGTATAAGCTTGTGTTCTTCAATTGGTATCAGAGCAGGTTCCTTCGAAAGAGTTTCACAGCTTGAAGGAAAAGCTTGAAAAGAACACAATGGATTTTACAAGTGGTAATTCAACACCTATTCTTGATGGGACAGATTTTGGTCTATGGAGCATAAAGATGAAGGTTCATCTAATGGCTCTTGGAAATGAAGTTTGGGAAGCAGTTGAGTTTGGGTACACTATTCCAAAGCTCCCTCCTACTACTAAAGATGAGAAACTTCTACATCACAACAATTCAAGGGCAATGAATGCAATTCTGAAAGGTCTACAAAAGGCAGATCTTACAAAGGTGATTCATTGTAATACAACAAAGGAAATGTGGGATCAATTGCAAGTGGTTCATACAGGTGATGCAAATGTCAGAAAAGCAAAATTGAGATATTACAAAGGTATGTTTGAACAACTCAAGATGAATGATGAAGAAAATATTAGTGACTATATGCTTCGTATGGATGAGATTGTTAATTCCATGAAGGAACTAGGTCTTGAGCTTGCTGAAAATGATGTTTGTGATAAAATTTTGAGGTCTCTTCCAAATAGATTTAGTGAAAATATTTCAGCTATTGAGGAAGCCAAGGATTTGGATAAATTGAAAAAGGATGAGCTTCATAGTATACTTGCAACTTTTGAGTTAAGAACTAAAGTGGTACCTGATCCTAAGAAGGAGGCAACTTTCAAAGCTACCAAGAAGTCCAAGGGTAAACAACAAGAAGACAGTGATGAGTCTTCTAGTGATGAAGAAGCAAACTACAGTAGGAAAGGCAAGTTCTCAAGAAAGCACAAAGGTATGAAATCTGTTAAATGTTTCAATTGTGGAAAGTTTGGTCACTATGCTACTGACTGTCCAGAACCCAAGGATGATTGTGATGAAGAAAAATAGGATTATAAGCATAGGGAATCTGAGAAGCACAGGTATCAAAGGAAGAACATAAATGAGCAAAATAGTCAAGGGAAGAGGTACTTCCAAAAACACAAGAAAAGTTTCTACACAGACAAAGCAAGTAAGTGTTCTAGTAGTGATGATGGAAGTTCTTCAAGTGATGATAGAAATGAGATGTTGTTTCTAATAGAAAAGGAAGGAAAAGAAAAGAGGAATAGATTTGTTGTGCTTAAGTGCTTTAGATGTGGAAATTTTGGTCACCTTGAGGATGATTGTACAAATGATGGTTTGAATTATGGTAATACTATGTATGAGGATGCTTCAGAAAATTATGAGGAAGATCTTCTTATGGCTTTAGATGAAGGTAGCACCTCTAGTGGTAAGAAATCAGAAAAGGATATTGATGTTTCAAAAGGTAAACAAATAGAGGATGTTTCAGAAAAGGGAGAAGTAGATCTTGAGGCTGAACTTGTTAATGCTCTTGATGTGTTAAAGAAAGAAAGAAAGAAATATGCTAGACTCATTGATAGGTTTGATGAATGTCGTTATGAAAGAGATGAGCTTATAGGGAATCTTGATATCTCTATAGCAAAGACACAGGAACTCAAAGAAGAGTTGGCAGCTAGGTCTCTTGAGTGTAAAGAGTTAAAACATGAAGTAGCTTCCTTGAAAAAGGAAACTAAAGAGTACAAGGAGAAGCTTTACAGGTTTGAAGAAAGTTCCAAGAAGGTAAAATCAATCATCAAGGATCAAAGAAGGACAACAGATAAAATAGGTCTTGGTTTTGGAAAGAAACAAAAGGAATAGGTTGAGGAATCTAGTATGAGCTCCCAAGAAGAAGATGGTTCAGATGAAGAGAGTACTTCAGAGAGTAAGTTTTCAGATGGTAATTCAGATAGCACAGAATCAAAAAATAGGAATCAACATAAGGGGAGAAATACTAAAGGACCTATGAGGTCAAGGCAAGGAAAGTTCAATGGAAGATGTTTTGCATGTCACAGGTTTGGACACATGGCTTCACAGTGCAGGGCTCAAGCAAGACAGGTTAATGGAAATTTTAGAAATGGTAATTTCTTTCAAGGGTATTGCTACTCTTGTAATCAGTTTGGGCACAAGGCAGTTAATTGCAGGGTTAACAATAGGAACAGGTTTGGTCCAACAGAGAGGATTCAAAAAATAGGTACATCTCAAAGGAATAACATTGTCAAATGTTATAAGTGCAATAATGAAGGACATACAACCAGATGGTGTAGAGCAGAAGTTCCAAGGTACAGGTTCAGGGCTATGAACAGGAACAGGAATAATGGCAGGAACAGGAATAATGATAGGAATAGGAATAATGGCTTGGATAGAAATAGGGATGAGAACATGAACAGAAAACAAGAACAAGGATATGAACAAGAACGAATAGGAACATGGACAAGGATATCAGGAAAAATCATGGAAAGGCAGCTATGGACACTGATGATGATCAGTGCCTAATGGGAGTTTTACTCCCACCCCAGAATTAATCACCTCAATAGGAGGTGGGGGAGGGGCTAAGCTAAGAGGCTCATTCTTAGCCCTGAGCCCCAAAGGTGACCCTTTGCCATTGATGACAAAGGGGGAGAGATTTGAGTAAGGGGGAGAGCCTTGAGTCATGGGGAGCAAAGCTTCAGAGGATGGTTTTCAGTTGGTTTCAGTTTTGATAGTGGTAGTGGTTTCGGTAGTGGTTTGCCATCAATGACAAAGGGGGAGATTGTTGGCAATTTTGGGTATGTTGCCTAGCTTCATGTTTGTGAGTTGTCATTGATGTCAAAAGGAGTTTGTGTTGATGTCAAAAGGAATTTGTGTTGATGTCAAAAAGAGTTTGGTGCCAAAAAGATCTTGAAAGTTCCATGATGTTTGTTTAAGGGTTTTTATTAAAACCATGGTGACAAGGTTAAAGGTTTTTCTTAAAACCATCTGGACTCATTAAGGGTTTTTATTAAAACCATCTTGGCTTAATGAAAAGGTTTTTGCTCCTTGAAAAAACCTTAAAAGTCCATTTTGATTATTAATAAATAAATTAACTCAAACCTTTGAAAAGGTTTTAAGTTAAGTTTATTATTAATAAAATAATAATTATTAATTTAATAATTATTATTGAAAGGGTTTCTAAACCCTTAGCGGTGCTCATGTAAAAGACTTACCTCACCGACGTCAACTTGCATGGGATGAAAGACTATTAAAGGGCATTATTTCCTAAGGTTTTAAGCACCTTCGATTTGCGTGATTACCTTCGAATTCGTATTGCTCTGTGACCTTCGATTTTGGATTGCGCTATGATTTTCGAGTCTCATTTTGCTCTGTGTTAATTTCTGATTTTGTGTACCAGTGAGGAAGACAAATCTGGTCTGTGTTAAATTCTGATTTTGTGCGTAGTGAGGAAGACAAATCTAGTCTGTGTTAAATTCAGATTTCGTGCACCTGTGAGGAAGGAAATTCTGGTTGTCTTTTGCGAGCAAAGGGAAGGTAAAATGATGAGTAGCACTTGAGAGTTTCGTTGGGCACTTGTGCTCCAATGACGGAGGTAGTGGAGCGAAGGCGCTCGCTAAGCAGAGGTGTCGAGTTCGATTCACGTCGGCATGTTTCAATTTTTGGTCATGGTTATTGTGCACGTGGTACGACGGTTGCTTTGGGCCATGAGTTTGGAGGAGGAAGCACTTTGGCACTTATGTTGGTGTCTCCACACTTCTCCTAAGGTTGGAGAATTGATTTTTGGCCAAGGTAGATCTTTTGTTGATAATGTGGAATATTTGATTTGACTTGGCAATTATTGTTGGTAATTGGATGGAGGTATAAGGTTAAATAGAAATATTGCTTTGACATTGTTATTATTGATGCTTAATGTTTATGTGGTAAATGCATTTAGAAGTAAATGTATTTTAGGAGTTATAAGGGTTTAAGGAATAATTGTGCTTAATGTCATATTGGGGTTAGAGAGCCTTTGGAGTTATTGAGTGGATATTCTCTTGTAATTATTTTTGAGGTTGAAGTTATTTTGTGATATATTAAGTAGGAGTTATAAGGTGTAAAGGAATATTGTTGATATGTATATTTGTGAGTTTTGATTATTGATGAGTTGGAGTGATAAGGTGTTATTAGGACTCTTATCATTGTGCATTATTCCATTGTTGCTAACTCTAATTTGTGGCAAATTGAGAGTTAGTGTTGTGACAGATTTTGAGTTCTCCTTCTTCATCAAAGTAAAGGTATGGGCACATTCTTCCATGGTTATTATTGATTGATGGTTTTCTGAAAATAAGTTTGGAGTGAAAAGGATTAAATTAAGTTTCCTTATTTGGAGTGGATCTTATTTTTTGAAAGTGGAAGTATTGATTATGCATTATGAGATCATGATGAGTTTATGAGTTATTGCATAATTCTGGTTTATGAGAGTGGAAGCATTTGAAGTTTGCTTTAGGGTTTTTGAGTGAGAAGCTTATGCCATTGCTATAAGTTGTTGAAACCCTAATTGAGTTGTTTGGTTGTTGAGAGTTTGGTTTTGAGATTGCTTCCATTGAGATTGAGTTGATCAAGTTATGCTTTACTTGATACATGAGTTGGGCTTGCTCCTTTGAGATTTGATTTTATCAAGTTGTACTTTGCTTGATAAACTTGGTTGTGTGGTTAAGTTGAGCATTCCCATTTGAGAGAAGTTGGAAATATCTTGAACCCCTTTTTGATGCTTAGAGAGAGATTGCTTTGAGTTCTTGAAAACTAACTTGGCTAGGGTTTGATAGCAAGTTATGGTTCTATGTTGGAGGAGTTGATTCCTTGATATTGCATTATTGGCAATTGTTGGGTTGTGGTTCAAGATCTTGTGAAAGTATACTACTTCTATGAGATTGATTTGAGTTGAGATTGAGAGTTGAAGGATAGAACATATTGAGTCTCTAACAATTCTCTTTATGCTTCTATGAGATTGATTTGATATGATTGGATGAAACACATTGGGTCTCTAACAATTCTCTTTGTGTGTTCACATTGGGCAAGTTTCTTGGTAAACTTGCTTGAGCTGATTTGGGCAAGTTCTTGGTGAGCTTGCTAGGACAGATTTGGATAGGTTCTTGTGGAGAACTTGTGGACTGATTTGGATAGGTTCTTGTGGAGAACTTGTGGACTGATTTGGACAGGTTCTTGTTGAAGAACTTGTGGACAGATTTGATGAAGTCTTGGTGAAGACTTGTGAGCAGTTGTGATTGATTTGTTCAAGCTTTTGGCTTAAGCTTGGGATAGATCTGACAGAGATTTGAGAGCAGATTTGTGCTGGACCAGAGGACTGAGTTTGGTGCAGATTTGTGACAGAGTTTGAGAGGACTTGTGCTGGACCGACTGACTATGTTTAGTACAGGTGTTGATGAGCAGCTGTGGAGGTGATCAGTGAGGACAGAAGTCTCTAGAGCCAGAGCAAGGAGGACAGGACGTCTTCTATGGAAAGGAGTTCCACCTGCTAGCGGCAGAAGAGGCAGTGATCTTCTGAAGTATCATTTCCAGAGCTTTGGGGGATAGGACATCTCCTTTGGGTAGGAGGCTCATAAATACTTCTTTGGGGGATAGGACATCTCCTTTGGGTAGGAGGCTCATAAATATTTGATTAGGGGAAGGATTCTCCTTTGGACAGGAAGTCCATAAACATTGTAATTGGGAAGGATTCCCAAAGGATTTGATTGAGAAAATTTAGTGAAATATTTTCTCTGTGGAGTAGCCCACCTTGGGTGAACCACGTTATATTGGTGTCTCAATTGTGTGATGACTTGTACACCGGTTTGATTACTGCTTTGATTTTGCTATTGGTTCATTGCATTGCTTTCTGAAGTAAAAGGAAAAAGTTAAAAAGTGGTCTTATACTGTTCACCCCCCCTCTCAGTATAAGCTTGTGTTCTTCAAAACATTAATTTAATCATATGAAATCTCACTATGTTCACATTTTCAAAGTTAAAAAATAGTTTATTTTTTCTTTCCAAAAATATCATGAGAATAAGAGGAGAACTATCTTTTTTGTAAAATTTTAATATTGGTTTAAATAATAGGACAATTATATTCTACGTTACTATCCAAGGTTAATGTTTATGTACGTGTACAACTCTATTTTTAAGGAAAATGTGTAGAGATGCTTATAGGAAAACATTAAAATGTTACCATAATGTTCATGATTTTTTTTGTCTTGTTCTCTAAAAACTTCTCATATTTCTGTTAGAGGGCACCAAGATTCAACATTGTGGCTATTAGAATATTTAAACAAATGGTTTATGGTTCATTTTATTTTTCATGAAATCTATAGTGAAGCAAGAGGTTGATAGAGAAGGTAGGTGAAGCTAGGACTATCGTCATTATCAATGCAATAGAGAGGATTTTTGATAGGGATAGTGGAATTAGCTCTATAAATTCAAATTTGTCTATTAAGGTTTTACCTCCTATAATGCAAGGGTTGAGTTTGATTTGTATGTTATATGGATAGTGATGCTAGTGTCCATATGATCAATTTTTTATAGGGTTTCCATTTTTGTTATAGTGCTCTATGCTATCATATTTTGGACATAACAAGAGGGCTTAATGTTAATTACAAGTTATAAAGAAGGTTTGACTATAACAAGGCTCATCGTGGTCCATATGGATTACATAATATCATATTACAATAAATTCAATATATTATACAATGAATTCCCTTGGGCCTATCAATATTACATCAAACAATCTTGACCTTGGCCATGAATTATATTACAATTTCAACACCCCCTGATCTAAACTAAGAAGCCAAGAAGAGAATACATTGGTGATAATAATATATTACCCTCCTAATGGATGCTCTAGTGGACCTCTATGGGTAGATCCTTTAGAATCTCCCTCATCATCTGGGAGATGTCCATCAATCTCGAGGAGCTTAGCTTCAATCCTTTGTAATTTTAGCAAGCAATTAGTTTTTTGATGTGCCTTCCTCTTACAATATCATTAAGTGGTCTTCTACTTTTTTGAATACTTAGATTAACCCTTTAGCCTATAGGTATTAGCCTCCTTAGATTTGAATTCCTTTGTGTGAGCCTGTATTTGTGAAGTCCCTAGAAGAGGAAAACTTTAATCAAGAGCAAGAGTCTTTTGAGATTCCAGTAACATAGGAATCATATGAATTGTTAGGTTCAGCATCTAAAAAGAAGGGGAAAGACTAGCAAGGACAATCTTCACGTATTTTACATCATGTTTCTTTCTACCTCTAGAATATGCATTATTTACCTTCAATACCTTGAATCATGTAATATAGTCCTCAATGTTATCAAACTCAACCAATTTAAGAGAGGAAAGATCCAATTCCAAGTGACTTACTTTAGTGGTATTTACTTTCCTAAAAAATTCATGCAATTTTGACCATACCATGATAGGATCACTCTCCTTTTCTATGTGAAAAATTAACTATGGTTCAATCAACAAGGAAACTAGACCAAGAGCCTCTTCTTCTCTTTGATGGTGAGTTTCTTCATCAAGAATAATTCCTTTATCCTCTTAAAATATGCACCATTTGTTATTACTACATAACAAACCAATAATTTTAGTTGACCAAATACTATAATATCACTTGTTAAGGCAAGTAACAAGAGTTTTGTGATCCATCTTACACTACTTGACCCCTAACACTATAACAAGTCTATGGACTGATGCCACCACTACATAGAGCTCAAAAAATTATTGAATTTGAAAAATATAGCCTCAAAATTCTTCCAAATATAAAAGTTATGGCTTCTAGAAGTTTTGCCCTAGTGGAGCCCCCCCAAAATTTTAATCTCAAACCTTAAAAAATAGATATGCAATTGCCCATTGCAACTTGGTATCCTTTGATTTGCTAGTGTCCTCCACTTACATTTTGCCACATTAGCTCCTTTAAACTCCAGTAGATGTGATATTTTTTGTTTATTGGTTGTTTGAGACGATTTAAATATACAAAAGGATGATTGCATGGCACTACACATGGCCACATTGATTGAGAAGTTGGCCAAAACTCCTTCTTGAGTGGAAAAGAGACCAAAAGCCTTTGGAGAGATTCAAACTAGAGTTTCCTCCATGTTAGGGTCCATCTGCTAACCGTTTACAACCATTGTTGGGAATAAAGGAGCAAGTCACCACATTTGAACTGCTTAATATCCACCTTAGTAGCTATATGTTTGCTCTTGCTTCCCTCGTGCTAGCTTGATAATTTGAGGGTTTTCCTCTTATTTCCTTACTAGTATCGAGGGTAAGTCTTTTTGTCTATTCTTATTATTCTCTCTTGGCTTTGCTAAGGAAGCTTTTGACTTATCCTACTCATTTTATGGTATTAACATTGAATAATACTTTTTCTATATCACTTTCCTTCTCTTGAATGGTGCATGGTACTTTAAAAGAATATTCAAATTGTGATTAGGCATTTCCTTAGGTTCAACAACAATGTTCATCTCTAAATTAGGTTTAGACTAAATATACTATTCCTTTTTAATATTATGATCTTGTTTTCCCATGTCCTCTAAGCTCTGAGTTGTTTTTCATCATAGTCTAAAGCCTCAAAAGAATTGATGTTTCTTCCATTATCCTTACTTACTGATCTCCACTGTTTATTTACTTTCATTTGTCTAGACCTATTATTTGGAAGTTGAAAACCTTCCTCATACATATCCATTTGTAAGTTTCTCTTGTGGTTTTGTACATATGTTTCTATTGGACTCTTATTAGGGCATGATCTCTCAATATGCCCCACCTCATGACATATTTTATATCTAAAATATATATTTTCATAATCTATGGTTTGGGTCCACAACTTACCCCCATACTTAAGAATGATTGATTTTGGTAAAAGGGTATCCGTATCAATCATAACCAATATCCAAGCATAAATAGCCAAGACACCATCCTTTGTAGTTTCTAAAATCTCAAGGAATTATCATAGAGTGTTGTCTATTGCCTTTAAGTATCTATTTCTAGAATTCAATGGGTAACCCATACATCATGACCTAGATTAGTACTAGGGATAAATTTACATTTTCAGGTGCAAAGCCTTCCTACCAAAAGGTAAGGAAGAGTCCTAATCTTCCCATAAATCAAGGATATCCTTTCATGATTCTATCTTTTTCTCCTTTGAATAGAATATATCTAGGAAGAAATGATAGACTCACTCCTAGAGACTTGCATCTCTTATCAATCCATTTTCTTTGAGTCGAAGCCCTTAACCAATACCTATTAAATTTACCAATGACTACCTTATCTTTGAGCAACAAAGATTGTTGCTTTCTGAGGTCCTCCCTAACCTCTACTGCTAGGAATGATTTTAAGGATTTAGCTATAAATCGATCCATGTAAAGAACATTATAACTTAATATATATTGATTTTTTTTTACAATTGGTTATACGAAATTGGTCCAAGAACCATCTAAATCAAACAACCCTTTGCAAAAATATGACTTCTAAAAGATGAGACATTTTTTTGACACTACTCTTGTTCTGGACAATTGCATTTATATAAGCGTATCTCCTTCATACTAAAAAAAATTATATTTTTAAGTCAAATAATATATTAATTAATAAGTTAAGATGCTTTTGAATATAAAAAGTCAAGTTTAAGTTTTACAGCCAACACTCCACCCTTATGTAAATTTCATTGATAAGTTTCCAAATCACTTTACACATCCATGCTAACTCAATGCAGTCCCTCATCAAATACAATAGAAATCGACTAAAATATAACAATATAATTAAAAAAATGCTTCATCTAATTAACATTATAAATACAAATTTGATATTTATAAACTAGCTTTACTATTTTATTCATCCAATTAAATTCAAAACAATAAAAAATATATATTTTATATTAAAAAAATTAGTTTAATGGTTAAGATATATAAGCGATAGGTGATGTAGCCAATACCAATGTTTAAATTTCAAAGGCTATATAACTCCAATGTTTAGATCTCAAAGCTATAGATCTCCATATGCATTATTGTATTGAGGAAAAGGACAATCCTTTAAATGAAATGAAAGATTTTAATTACGTCCGTGAGACCCAAACATGGCCTATGGGACCCCAAATATGGAAGCACAATTATTCAAATCATATGACCATTAATATCCTTGAGAAGGTTGTTCCTTCTCCTGCTGATTTGGGTTAGCAACTCCCCAACTTTTTTTATTTTACTGTCTTCAAATAACTCTATCATAGACCCTTTTCCAAGCGTTTCTTTGTATTTGCCACGGATGTCCGAAAAACTCGGGCATTCATAGATGAAATGTTCCTCTGTCTCTATTGCCCCTGTGTTGCATAGAGTACATATCCTTTCTTCCCATTGTTCCTTGGGCGTTGTCCATCTCCCTGTTTCACATCTAAGCCTATGAGAGCTAGTCCTTATCTGAGCAATGAGGATTTTTTCCCTCCACTTGATTTCAGCGCCTATATATGCTTTTTCCTTGTGGTCATACGTTGGGTTAAACTTTGCAATATAGTATTGTCTTTTCTTGCTTGCATTTTTCCACATTCCACTTCTAAACTTTTCGTTCACATAGTTTTTTATGTCTTTATTGAAATTTGGGCATTCATTTATGTTGATTTCCCAACGTTTCATCCATTTCTGATTTTGTTTCATCCATGTGTTCTTCCGCCTATGCAGCTCTTCGTCCCTAACTGCCCTAAGCCATCTGTTGTTTTTCATGTTTTCTATTTTTTCAAGTAACATAACAACTTGGTCATAGCAATTGCCTCTAAAGGGAACATTCCAGTTTCATCTAGAATAATTTCATAAGGGATTGTGGCCTTAATTCTAAGAAAATTTGTAATTAGATGTTTTTGAATCCTTTCTATTTGCCTCCATTTTGTATTTGTCGTGCCACTAGCCCACACCTCGCAACCATACAACACAATCGGTGTGACAAGTAGGCCAAATAAGACCTTGGTGGTCTTCCAGTCCCACAACTCGACATTCCTACACCGATTTTGAAGTGCATATAGCGCTCTCCAACCACTTAGAGTTCTTTTCATCCTACATGTATTCCAATTGAGCTTGTCATGAAAGTCTATGCCTAGGTATTTGTATTCTACCACTACCTCAAGAGGTTCTCCTACAAACTGAAATTCGAGATGTTGCTTCTTCTTTTTTGCTGAAAAATCATGATTTTTGTTTTGCTCGTGTTCACTTGCATCCCAACTTCCTTACAAAAGAGTTCTAGAGCCCGAAGGTGATCTTCTAGATCTTTAGTTGTTTCGGCCACAAGAATTACATCATCTGCATACATGAGGAGTTTTACCACATATTTGGCTAAGTGCACACCCTCTCCCCCAAATTTGTTTATCCATTCTTCTAACTTGTCAATGTACAACCCAAATAATGTCGGAGATAGAGGGCAACCTTGTTTGACGCCTATGTCACTCCTAAAACATTCAGATAACCCTTCTTGCGTTCTGATTCTAGCCTTTACATGCTCATATAATCTGTGAATTGCTGCCCTGTAGTGAATTGGAACCTCTAGCTCTTCCATTCTGCTCCATAATTTTTTCCTTGGCACTATGTCAAATGCCTTTTTGAAGTCTACAAAACAACAAAAAGCCTCCTCTTTTTTGTCCCATATTTTTTCCACTATGTGTCTAAGCGTGATACAGTGATCAATAGTTGAGTGCTTGGGCCTAAAACCCGCTTGCCCCTTTGCTCTCTTTCCCTTTTCTTCCGCCCATCTGTTGATCCTATGCTCTATCATACTCCCAAACAACTTTGCAAAGAGAGGGTTGATCATGATAGTTCGATAGTTTGAGGGATTATTTACATCTCCACTTTTAAACAAAGGAATGGTCAAGCTAGTTGTCCATTCTGTAGGGAAGCCATTTTGTATGACCTCATTGAAAATCTCTTTGATCTGTGGTGCAAGAATATCTACCCCCATTTTATATGCTCTGCTTGAAGATTGTCTATGTCACGGGCTTTACCAGTTGCTAACTTTTTTATCCCTTGAATAATGTCTTCATTTGTGAAAAGTTCTTTCTTGACAATGATAGTAGGGGGTGTCTCCTGCTGGTTACTACGCTCATACAATTGTTTTGAATACTCCAACCACTGACTAGTTGTTATGTTATTTTCAGTTTGCATCTTTTTCACGCTTAGTTCCTTCCAAAATTTCTTTGGTTCATGCTTCCCTAAGTAAATCAGTTCTTTCCTCCTTGTTCTAGTGTATTCTTCTTTTTTTGCCCTTACCAGTTTCTCATATGCTTTTTTGTTTGCTCTTGTTTTACCCGTTGGTTCCTTTAGTAATCTTCGCGCTTCCTTGCAATCTTCATCGAACCACGGGTTGGTTGGGAAGCTATTTCTTTCTTTCTTTCTAGGTTTAGCTCTCTTGCATTTGTTTAGAGCTTCTTGGATAACGTGCATTAACCATTCACTTTTATTGTAATCTTTGTTACTGTGAGGTAGTCCCTTTCTTTCCCTTTCTTGTAACTTGTTATTCAATGCTGCCCTAAAACTCTATCGATTTTCTTCTGTTAAGAGAATGTTTCCCTTGTGAGGAAGTTTGTTTTGATTGCCTTGCATGTGTTTTTCCCTTGGTTTGTCTCCTTGCATTTGAAGTTTCATAACAATTGGGTTGTGATCTGACTTAAGTTCCATTAGGGAATCTTCCACTTCTAGCTCCTCTATTTTTGGTATGCAATTTTGTGAGCATATTACATAGTCTATTACACTTTGTCCCTTATATGTTTTGCATGTATACTTTCCTGAATTTTTCCAACTTTTCATCCCATTGCAAATAACCAAGTTGTGTATGCTGCAAAGGCCTAACAACTCTTCTCCATATTGCATGATAGCCCCATGCTCATCTTCTGAAGTCCTGGTCCACTGCTGATTTTCCTCTTCTGGCATCCAAAGAGGATTAATCTCAATATCTTCGTTACCTACTAGAATGTTAGCTTGCTTATTTGTTGTCCTTGCATTGAAGTCTCCAATTAATATAATCTCCCCCAACTTATTGTATGTCAAAATATCTCTTTTTAGGGAGGAGTATGGGTCTTCTCTGTTAAGGTCATGTTTCTTATAGAATTTAGAATTCTTGGGAGCAAAATAACATGTTGCTATGCTAATAACTGACTTATTTTCTAGGATCTTTATCCAAATGTACTATTTGTTTTCATCTTGTTTTTCAATTTTAATGACCCTATCCCACTCCTCTTTTATTAAAATCATAATACCCCCTGCCCCTTGCCATTTTCTGTTGCTTTATTCCATATTGCTATTTTCTTGTATCCCACAAAGTCTGGAGTCCTACATCCATCGTGCTCATGTGTTTCTGTCAGGATGATTATATCTCTGTCTCTAGCAATGGGCCCTAACCCGGGTCCTCTTCTCCAAGGGTAACCTCTACAGTTCCAACTTACCATCGTAAGATGTTCTCGAGCGGGCCATACTCCCTATTTGTTTTGGGTTTGTTTAGATGTGATGTACGCCTTTCCATTTCTTAAATATGCCCATCTCCCTTCATTCCTTGCTGCCCTCACCTTTTCCCATTCCTTATTTCTTTCTTCTTGTTGTAGAAAGGTTAGGTCATCATCTAAATAGAATTGTGACCCTCTCAACATGCCTCTGTTTCTTAGTAACCTTGTTTTATCCTCATAGCTCATCAATGTGACCCGAATATGCCTATCTCTGCCTCCTTCTCTCAACTTGCCAATTCTACCTGCTTGTTTGATCTGACCTTTCCATTGTAACCGATCTGACAAGAAGTCCTTGGTTAAACGGTTTGTGTCTTCCCTATCCCCATAATATTTTAACCCTTTGATGATTATGTTTGATAACTTCTCATGTCTTTCTTTCTCTTCTGTTATTTGAATTTTTACTTGCTTCTCTATCAACTCTTTCTGTTGATTGACTGGTTCTTTTACTACTTGAGACCATGACTTTGCCTTTGCTAATTCATTTCGCAGCTCATTTTCTCTTGTTTCTATGTTTTGGAGTGTTTCCCGTACCTCTTTTATTTGTCTTGCATTCATTTTTTCCACCTCTATTGTATCATTGATTGGGGAGTGGATGGCTTGTTTGAGGACATGCCATTCACGTTGACCCATGTTCGCAAGGTTTTGTAGCTTTGACACTTGCTCCTTGAGTTGGTTGTTTTCCTTTTCCAGCCTCTGATTGATGTTTATGACCTCATCTAATTTAGTATCTCTTATTTTCTCCCTCCTTTCCATGCTCTCAAGTTTCTCTTTCATCTTCATTAGCTCTTGCACATAAAGTCTTGGTGCCCACATGAGTGGCGTGGTTGTGGGACTGTAAATTTCTTCCCTATCTTGAAACTCATTTTGGTGACCTGCACTTTCCATGCTAAATGTTTTCTTGCTTTCATTTTTTATTTTTTATCCTTGCTTGTTTTTCCTTCTGTGTTCTTGTGTGTTGCCGCTTTGCCTCCGTCTCTTTTGTCTTCCTTCTTTTGTCCCCTATGTTGGTCTGACTGATCTCCCCGTTCGACGATGGTTAGTGCCTTTGATTGTTCCTTATTCTCCACATGTTTATGTGGAAGAATATTCTTTACTATTATTTTCCGATTAGTCCTCTTCATTGTTGTTGCCCTTGTTCGAGCTTGTCGACGCCTTATTATTCTCCAGTACTGTTTCGCATTGACATATATGGGTTTTTCCATTCCTTCTTCGGGTGTCTCAGATGGTAGTATTGTTGTATGCCCTATTGCTTGTGGATATGTCAATCCCCGTGTTCCATTAGCTCCGCTGATTGGAATAGTATGTGAATTCACGGAGACCAATTGTCCTATGGTTTCTACTTGTTCTTGTAATTGTTGCTTCCCTTCTTCCATTATCGAACCACCCCTATACTACTGATCTGTTCTTTCTTGCTCCCTGTCAAACTTTCCTAAAACCTAAATAATTTCAAGCACTAAATCAGAGATGCCAAAACTTACCTCGCTACGTTGCCTGGCTTCAAACCCTCTACAGTCACCACCGCCTGACTCAATTGTGGATTAAAAACCCTCCAGAGCCATCGTTGCCTGGCTTCAAACCCTCTACAACCGCCACCGCTTGACTCAATAGTGGATTAAAAAACCTTCATAACCATCACTACCTTAATAATTACTAAAAATAATGTGGATGTAACCAACTCCCCTTAATTCACATAGCATTATGTTCAACCATACATTAGCATTTACCTAGATTCATTATGCGAGGCACTCATATTTCCTTTCAAAACACTATTTTCTTATTTAAAAAAACCGATCGAGGTAAACAACTTATATAAAAATCATAAATAATTAAAGGTCACGTAAATTGTTCCATCGTAAGTAAATTAACCATAGACGAACCCTCTAACTAGGGCTTTGAAAGAAAAAGGCATATCTTGTCCATCATATCATCTCGACGAAAAAAATAAAAATAAAAAAATAAAAAAAATCTAATAGCTGCCACTTTCATTTTTATAATTATCTTTTACTCGGACAAAACCACCAGTTATGTACATCATAATAAGTTTGTAGATATATGGTCCATCGTTACTTCTACCATAGACTTTACCCTCCGGCAGATAAGCAAAATGTTAGGTCTCGTAACAAGGGCTTCCCACAGTTTCTTTTGAAAATATAATGTCTACCATTCCTGCTCGTATCTGCACCCATTCATATTAGTGAAGCAACCGCAGCAGGAAACAACAGCACCAGCAAGAGACGGAAAAGAAGAAAAAAACTTGCATTGCTATCCCTTTATAACAAAAAATAATTGAATGGAAGGAGGGAAGGAATTGGTGAAGGCCATGCATCCAGGGAATTTGATTGAAGAGTTGCAGAACAAGGTGAAGAGTGCAGACAGTGCAATCAAGAAATGGTTGAGGGTGCAGTCAGCACCAGTTGAGGTGGCTCTGACAACTGCCATGAGTGCAGTACAGGGAGGAGCCATTGGAGCTCTCATGGGCACCCTCACTGGAGACTTATCATCATCTTTGCCTGCCCAGCCACCTGGGGGCAATCCCCAAGCCATGGCCTCACTCCAGAGGGCCCAGGTAGATTGCAAACCCTTTTCTTCCTGCTGTTTTATGCTTTTTTTGCTCCATTTTTGGTGCCCTCTTGTTGGTTTTTAGTTTTACATGGATTCCTACAGAGGGAGGTGGTTGGGCAATGGACTTTTCCTTTCTGGCGTCCAAGCTGATTTTTTTTTTTCATTTTTTTTGGTGTTTGTTTGATATTGGTGCCCTGCTAGGCTTAGTAACTGCTAGGCTAGTCATTATGCAATCTGTAGCCAATCTAGGCTTTTACGTGGTGTGTGGTTGTTAGCTTTGCCTCGATTTAGGTGAACATGGGTTTAAGCGTAGGGACATCTGCAACATTTGAAATTTAATGAAATATTGAACTGAGTTCACTACCCTCGTCTAAATACAAAAGGGGTTACTTGACGACTTTTCTCCATTGAAAAAGTTCAGTTTTGAACAACCAATTGGGAGAATCCACCTCATGGCCGCTGTTCTTCCCCCCTTCCTTTTGGTGGGCGGTCATAGAAGTTAACGAACACTGATTAAAAAAATTCGTTTGAAGAAATGGAAATTCCAAAACCCTCTCTTATAATAAATATCTTTGTGTAAAACATTCTTTCCTTCAAAACATAGCTTGGCTTGGGATTTCAATATGATCTCGACTTTTTGATTTGGCAGCTAGAGGTCCAAACACTATCCAATTTTTATTAGGCTGTCAGAGTTCAAGCTTAGCAGTAGAGGTGTATTTTGTATGGGATATGCACTGGTTGCCTATGTCAGGGGATCCCAGCGAACCCGGATTACACCTAATTGCAGGAGGAATCACCTATTCCTACGAATGCTGAAAACCCAATAGTCTTAACTTTGCGTACTTCTACTGAAAGCTCTGTTCTATAACGGTTATGTGGAAGCCCAAGTTTAGAGATTGGCTGCTGACAAATTCACTAGAGGCAAGGTGTATGCACCAGTTGGCGGAGGCCAGACTATCCCAGGGAAATTGTCTAATTGCAAATGGACCCTCCAGCTCTGCAAATTAGCACGACCACCCTTCCCCTCACCAAAAAAAAAATAAAAATAAAAAAAGAAGAAGACAACCTCAGAAAGAGGGTGATCCCTACCCAATTAGTAGCTTACTCAAAGAGCTTTTTATGGAAATCAAATACGACAGTAACTTTAATTTAGAATGGATCCATGTACTATTGCTCAATGATGTGTTGCCTGCGTATTTGTGATTCTGGGATTTTGCTGTCTATGCTTGTGGCTTTAGCTATGATACATCTTGTTTGCTTGGATGTGCTTCTCTCTATAACTTGAATGAGACTGTGGCTTATATTACATTGTGATTCTGTGCATACTATTGTGAGAATGTGTTTATTTTTTTTAATGTTTATATGGGATTTAAATGGGCCTCATCCATATGCCATCATGACCACGGTATTACAATGGCTTGGCAATTATACATGTATTGTTTGGCAAATTTGAACCTGGGTCTCCTCCTTGAAAGTCGAGGAATTTAACTGGTTGAGCTCATGCCATTTGCGAAGAACATGTCCTTTAAAATTCTATACTTTGAGTCCTATCAATGCAGATACATAGGGATCCCTACTTTTTTTTCAGAATGCTTTGGATTTATCCTGGCAGTAAGAGGAATTTTTGTTCTAAGTGAACTAGCAGGTTAAACGCTGCCAAGCCATATTTGTTATTTTATGCAGAAACACACATTAGTTTGCTATCCGATGCAAAGTGATGGTCTAGATTCTAGACAGCTGAGGTAGAAATATGCTTTAGTAATTAATTGCACTGCTTCTTATTGTTCTAGGATGATGGTAGCAATAAGTGGTCGCTGGCCATAACCCATTGTTATCCACAGTTTGAAATGTGTATTTTTTCCTATCATATGGCCAGCGTTTACTGGACCTGAAGTTGTTGCTAAATGTAGTTAATGTTGTTTAAAACCCCATTACATGTTTTCAGGATTCCTTTGTTCAGTTTTATCTTCTTCATAGTGGCTTTCCTCTTTTCTACTTTGGTTACGTTTTGTATTCTTTGTTTTCTCATTTGTCAAATATGGACTATATATTGCATGCATCTTCCCCCCCCTCCTTTTTGTTTCTTTTCTTCGCTTGGATTATCCTATATGAGTGCTCTTTGTAGCTCTGACCAACTTCACAAATTTTTGGCAACAGATTCAACCTTTCATTTATTTATCTGTCTCTTCTTGGGGGGTATTGAAGGAAAAGGAAGTTTGTTTCCCTTTTTTCTTCTTTTCGAGGGGAGTGATCAGGTATTATATGGAGGTTTCTGTGGTAGAGGGATTATGAGGTTCCTGTTTGGTTTTAACTTTTGTCCAGTTCTTTAATGGGTTGTAAGATCAAATTGTCTTTTTAGATTTGATTCAGCTTTTTTTTGTTCTGATTATTTAATAATATCTCTAGCAAGTTTGGGGTGAAGACCTCATATAGACATATACAGACCCCTTGTATATGGATGCACTTAAGTTGATCTAATCATTATCTTGTCTTATGATACCTTCATATTATATTAGATCTTTACATTATGCTAATAGATATATCCTATCTTATTAATGACCTATCAATTGGTTATTTACTAAAAGATAGGTAGGAGGGGTTATGACTCTCTTAGTTATACCCCTTGGATTATATATATACCTTATAGTCTTTGGTAGAGAGGGTACCTATTCATCCATCCATTGATGAGTTAGAGGATTTTCTTGGACAGCATACTCGCATCAATTATGGTTGCACACTAGATCGTATAATTGGTTGCCATGTCATCTAGTCTTCTGTTGATTATGTGGTTCTACTTGCAGAAATAGAATGCAACACACTACAATATGATTCCACTATAAACATAAACAAGGGTACATGATGAGAAAAGCTTGCAGACACCTGTTGATACACTACACACACAACATGCATCTTTCACAACCTAGTTAGTTGTAATACATCATAGACTAGTTAAGGGCACAACACATAGACTTGTCGTTAACATATAGGCATAGTAGAGAAAATCGGAATCAGCTTTGAATTGGGTTGGAGAAAGAATCGGGAAAAAGTCGGCAAAAAAACCCCGAAGAAAATGCAGTTTCATTGGAAAAAAGTTTTTTTTCATGTATATCACAATGAATTAACATTATAGAAATCAAATATTAACAATGTAAGACTGTAAGCTTAAACTACACATGAAAGTGGCAAGTGATACATCATACAAGCTTAAACTACACATCAAAATGACAAAACACATATTGTATTGCTTAGAATATGAAAAGGTACAAATTACAAAATGTGTCAAAATGCATCAATAGGCCCACTATCTAGTGTCTCCCAATTCGTTTGCCCTTTGCCCTAGCAAAAGCCCTAGTCTCTCTTTGTTGACGTGCCCTTGGTGCTTCTTGTGCCTGTGCCTCTTCTCGGTCCTTCGCTAGGTTTTCAAAGTTTTGTAATTCATCCAGGGAGAAGAGAGTCTCTTTCTGTTGCTCTTGCTTTGCATCTGTGATCCATTCAAATGATGGATCGATGTCACTTATGTGAATGGGCTCGGTATTTGTTTTTGTAAATACTTTTTGGTGCAGGCGAAGGTTGTAATGCTCAAACACAAGATCATTCAACTTTTCTTGTGTAAGCCTGTTGTGCTGCTTGGAGTGTATGTGCTCAATCATACTCCAATTGCGCTCACAACCTGAAGTGCTGCATGGTTGAGATAAGATTCTGATGGCCATGCATTGCAGATTGGACGTAAGATCACATAAGTCCTCCCACCATAAATTTATAAACAACAACTACTTTTTTTTTTAATAATTCACATGTAAAATAGTAAATTGAGATTATTTTTTAAAACAAAATCAAAAGACAAAATAAATAATAATTCGATGAGGGTTACTTGGCCTTAATTTTGACCTCATTCTCTTGCATTGCTTGGATGGGAAAAGGAGGCCCCAACATTCCTTATAATCCTGTATCTCTTCACGTACCTTATCGTGCAATTGGCTATCAGGGAACATGCGGTCAATGCAAGCTTGAAGGCCAACCTTCACCTCATAATCGGCATGAAATGTAGCAGAATAAAAAATTTGGGGGTTCAAGTAGTAACCAGCATGAAGAGGGCTATGGATTTGAGATGGCCATCGATTATCAATGATTGTCCAAATGGGATCCTATTTGGTGAGGGCATATCCAGAAAATGTGGCAATTGCCTCTTTTGCTTTGTCCATAGCCTCCTATACATATCCCATTGTAGATTGTTCTCCATTAACAAGACAAAGAGCCCTCACCAAATGCTTTGATACCTGAAAAAAAGGAAAGATAATTCAAATGAAAATATTTTACAACAAAAAAATGATTACAAATTACAATACAAGATTTTCAAATGGAAAAATATTTTAAATTTAAAAAATAAATAATAAAATAAATTAATAAACTTAGTCTTGTACCTTGATGGCCTCATCCATGGCTATCTAGAAGTCCTCAAACAAATAGGTATATACATTCTGCCCCTTAGGTGAGAATCGGTATCTTGCAGCTTGTTCGAAATTTCAGTCATTGCTCACAAACATTTGCTTCAATGACCCTCTTGCATTATAGATGCTCTGCAATGTCACAAAGTTTGTGGCGAAGCGTGTAACTCCAGGCCACACTAGCTCCCTCCTAGCAATAAATTGCCTCACGAGGATAAGGACTCATGCATGGTTGTAGATGAATTTTGTGATAGCCTTATCCTTCTATACAACTTTTGCCACCTAATGTAATTTCCCAATGTATTTGAGGAGGAAATTGAAACAATGGGCTGCACATGGGGTCTAAACAACAGTGGGGAATCTCTCCTCCTAAATATTACCCGTTGCTTTATACGTTGCTGCATTGTTTATGATGATTTGGACAACATTTTCATCCCCGACCTCGACCACAACCTCCCCAACAACCCTGCAAGCATTTTGGCACTTTTAACTTGTGCCGATGCGTCTATTGACTTGAGGAATGCAGTTCCTCCTGTAGAAGCAACCGAAAAATTAATCAAGGTTCTTCACTTCCCATTCGTCCAACCATTGAATATGATACTGCAACCCTTTGTCCTCCACACCTTGCGTTAGTCTTCAAACACAACCTGAAGTTAAAAAATAAAAATTAATCATGCATGTGTATAAATTTAATCCCCTTTGATTTTTTTGAAGTTTGCTTTTTAAAAACATAATTTAATCATGCATGTGTATAAATTTAAGCACAACTTGAATGTTGTCCACAGATTGTCGAAAGAGAGGGCCCCTAAGGTCATCAAAGTTGGTGCCTTAAGTCCTATGCCGCAACTTGCGAAATCATCTATCATGCACTGCCAGTATGGAGACCTTGCCACATTGAAGGGAATGACGGACAAATAATAAAAAGGGGCAATGTTTGTCCTTGCTGTGCTGTGCTTCTCCTGGTTCCATGCGACCATACCTTTAAGCGTGGGTTGTGCCCTTGTGGAATTCGAGAAGGGGGGGATGACATGGCCTCGGTTTGTCTTTGTTTGAGTTCTCTTTTTTCCTGTGAGCCAGAGATTATGGCATCTATTTTTTGTCTAACTTTTTCCGGCACCTTTTCACATGGCTTGGCATCATGGCTAGTTCTCTTTGCCAAATGGAATTTAAGGCAGAAAATGCCTCCATGAAAAACAGTGTCACAAAAATTGCATCTATCTACCCCTTCCTTTTCCCCCCCTTCCATATGCCCATGTTGGATCTCTTTTCGTTGCCATTTTTTTATGCCTGCACATGGAAACAAGTAACAACAAAGTTACAAACAATTACTTAAAAAAAAAAAAAAACCTAAACCCGAAACCCTAGACTAGGGTTTAGGGTTTAAACTTCAAACATTGACAGCTGAAAAATGGGCTTGCATATGTAGTTTTTTTTGAAAAATTTGAAAAAACTTGTATTAAAACAAAGATCAATTACAAAAGGGAGTAAACACATCCCAGCCGAGAGCAAAGAAGCAAGATTACAACAAGGCGCGAAAACGCGACATGTCGCGATATCGCGACAACAACCCAACCGAGGCCGCGCCAGAGCAACAAGTCGCGAAATCGCGACAGCCAAACCCGAGGCACCTAAACACCAAAAGTGTCACGAAATCGCGACGGCACAACCCCATGGCGCCCAATCACCAAAAGTGTCACGAAATCGCGACGAGATTTCCAAATGGCGCCTGTTCACCAGAAGTGTCGCGATATCGCGACGAGTTTTCCCCTTGGCGCCAATGCTTCAAAAGTGTCGCGATATCGCGACGAGTTTTCCCCATGGCGCCAATACTCCAAAAGTGTCGCGAAATCGCGACGAGTTTTCCCCTTGGCGCCCAAACTGCAAAAGTGTCGCGATATCGCGACGAGTTATCCCCTTGGCGCCCATTCATCAAAGGTGTCGCGATATCGCGACGATTTTTCCCCATGGCGCCTATTCCCCAAAACTGTCGCGAAATCGCGACGAGTTTTCCCCTTGGCGCCCATTCTTCAAAATTGTCGCGATATCGCGACGAGTTTTCTCCTTGGCGCCCAACCTTCAAAAGTGTCGCGATATCGCGACGGTTTTTCCCCTTGGTGCCAGCTCTCCAAAAATGTCGCGAAATCGCGACGATTTTTCCCCTTGGCGCCCATTCTGTCCCGCCCAAAAGTGTCGCGATATCGCGACGGCTTTTCCCCTTGGCGCCTATTCTCCAAAAGTGTCGCGATATCGCGACGATTTTCCCCTTGGCGCCCATTCTCCAAAAGTGTCACGAAATCGCGACAACTTCCAGCCACATGCCCCGACGGCGCAACAGGTCGCGAAATCGCGACAGCTTCCCTCCAAAGGCCGCGACGGCGCAACATGTCGCGAAATCGCGACAGCTTTCCTCCAAAGGCAGCGACGGCGCAACATGTCGCGAAATCGCGACAGCTTTCCACCAAAGGCCGCGACGGCGCAATAGGTCGCGATATCGCGACAAAAACCACCCTTAGCATTTTCTTTGCTCATTGTCTCAAGGATCGTTCCAGACCCTGCCTAATCACTTCATCCTCCAAAGGCATGTCACTGTGCACTGCACCCCTACCTCTTTCTCAGCACCCATCTTCGCAAGGAAATCGGCCGCTTTATTTAGATTTCTACTCACATAAACAGGGATCACGTCATCTAATTCTCTCCATAGTTCCTTGATTTGAGAGACCAGAATCCTCAACCTCCAAGCTTTCAAAGCAAAGTTCCTCATGCAGTCAAGAGCTCCAACCAGTATTTGAGAGTCAGATTCCAGAATTATCCTCCTGTGGCCCTGATTAACTGCCCAAATAGAAGCAGCTTTGATAGCAATGGCTTCAGCTTCGTTATTTGTGGTTCTGCCCAAGCCTTGCAGTTCCCAATAGAGCACGGTGCCCTCGTGATTCCGGCAGACCACACCAATGCCAGCACTGCCCGGATTGCCCTTAGCAGCTCCATCAGTATTGATTTTAATCCAACCGTCGGGAGGAGGTTTCCAGCTAGCTCTAACCTGTTCCTCTTGCTTTTCAACTCCCTCATCCATTGGCCCCGAATCAACCTGAGATTCCTCATTTGCGTGGACGACAACTGTTTCAGTGACTTTGCTCCAGATGAGATGCCAAACACCATCAAGCGTGGAAAACGTTTCTCGAAAAATTCTAGCATTTCTCTCCAACCACACTTGCCACCAAATGAAGTTTAAGCCGAGCTCCCAACCGATTCGAAGAGCTTTAGATTTAAATCTACCCCTCTTCCATCTTTCCAAAATATTAATCCGATTCAAATCACCATTAAGCTGGATTTTATAGTGAGAGAACCAGCGCTTCCAGATCTGTCGCGTGAAGGGGCATTCAAACATCAGGTGATCAGTTGTTTCCTCGTTCTTATGGCATAGAACACATTGAGAAGGACCGATGATACCTCTACACCTGAGATTGTCGAAAGTGAGAATTCCATTGTGCATAACCTGCCAGGCAAAAAAGTTCACTTTCGGCCAGCCCTTGGATTGCCAAATCTGTCTCCAGTCCTCAACCGGATAAGCAAGGGGGGGAGGCTCAGGGAGGATGTTATCATATCCGTATTTAACAGTATAAACGCCAAGGCTCCCATAGCCCCAAGCTAATTCATCCTCCTCGTCTCTCCCAGTGAGAAACCTTTCTTTCAAGATTTTGGTCAAGATGGGAGCCAGCTCCGGAGGGATTGAAATTGGCCACTCCTCCAACTTCTTAAACTTCTTAAACTTATACCCCCCCAGCTGAGTAGTATTGAAATAACTTTCAATTTGGACCCAACCCTTGGATTCTATGGCAGCTTTTATTGGGAGTAACTCGGGGAATTCAACCATGATGGGTGGAAACTGATCCCATGAATCTGTCCAAAAACGGGCCTTCTCCCCCCTCCCCACTTTCCAAAATAGCTGGTCTTTAATAACCTCGAGATCCAAGCTTGAGAGCCTGCCACACTAAGGATCCAACACCCTCCAAAGAGAAGCGACCCACCTCATTGGGGTTGACATGACCCAAGTATTTACTAGTGAGGATTCTACTGAATAAGGAAGTTGGCTGGGAAATCCACCTCCAGTACAACTTCCCAGCCAAGGCTTTATTATTTAACCTGGAGCCTCTCAGTCCCAACCCCACCTTTTACCTTGGGCTGGGTAACTTTATCCCAGCTCACTAAGGCCCACTTTCTCTCTCCCTTTGGTCCTTCCCACAAAAACTTTCTAGCCATCCTGTCCAATTCTTTCCAGATTGTAAGCGGGGCAGCCAAAATAGAGAATTTGTAGATAGGCATGGCTTGAATGACTGACTGTAAGAAAGTTACTTTGCCACCATAGCTTAACCACTTGTGAGACCAGTGATTAATTCTGTCCTTGATACCCTCAAGCAAGAGCCTCCAAGTGTCAAGTTTTAGCTTCTTGAAGTGCAAGGGGATCCCCAAGTAAACCACAGGGAGAGCAGTCCTAGTAAATCCCAGGATTTCTAAGATTCTGTTCTGAAGCCTGTGCTCCAGATTGAAAAAGACCACTTTGGATTTCTTGTCATTAATGACCTGTTGAGTAGCCCTGAGATAAACATTAAGAGTATCCCTAATCGATCTTGCTTCCCTGAGGCTGGCAACTCCCATCAGACCAGTGTCATCCACAAACTGCAGATGCGATAAAACTTCGTCCCCCACCCTAACACCCAATAATCTGCCTTGCTGTCTTCTCCTCAAGAAAAGTCTGCCAAGACCTTCAGCCATAATCAAAAACAGATAAGGAGAACAAGGATCCCCCTGGCGGAGACCCCGAGAGGCTCCAAAAGGCTGCGAAGGAAGGCCCTTGATTAGAACAGAGTAGGTCGGGGAAGAGACACAGCTCATGACCCACTCAATCCAGTCCTGAGAGAAACCAAAGGCAGCCATCATTTTGGCCAGGAAACTCCATTCAACCCTGTCATAAGCCTTGGACATGTCCAGTTTTATGAACATCCCTTTATTCCCGAAGTGTGCATTGAATGAATAGCTTCCCGAGCGGTAACCACCCCATCCAGAATCTGCCGACCCTCAACAAAACCCCCTTGCTCAGAGGAGATAATGCTGTGAAGAAGGGGTTTTAGTCGCTCAGCCATTACCTTGGTGATTATTTTATACAACACATTACATAAGGCAATAGGCCTATAATCTGAAATATGGATCCCCTCCTCCCCTTTTGGAATCAAGGTAATGAAAGTGTGGTTTAAAGCTTTAAGCATTCTCTTATTTTCTCTGGATTCTTCAACCACAACTCTAACATCTTCCTCTACGCAATCCCAGAAGGCCTGAAAAAACTCAATGGGGAAACCGTTAGGACCTGGAGTTTTACCGGTACTCATTCCAAAGACCACAAATGTCAGTTCATCTCTATCAATGGGTTTGAGGAGGGCCTGATTTTCATCCTCAAAAATGAGAGCAGGAATGACAGAAATAACTTCATTTTGGGCCTCAAGCATCTTGAACCGCACTTTCCTTAAAAAGCTTTGAGAAATAATCCATAGCATGGGAGTGTATAGCTGGAAGAGTGTCAAAGGAATGACCATTCTCATCTTGAAGGGCCTCCATATTGTTCATCTGTCTTCGGGCACAAGCAGTCCGATGAAAGAATTTTGTATTTCGGTCCCCTTCCACTAACCAGGTAGTTCTTGCTCTCTGCCTCCAATAGGTCTCCTCCTGGTTGTCAATGTCCTCCACCGCTCTACGCAAGGCATCATCCTCATCCTTGAGCTGGTCTGTAATAACTCCTTCTCTGAACTCATTTCGGACCTCATCCCAACGGGCCACCAACGGAGCTCTTTGGGCCCCGGAAGTCAGATTTATTAGAACGCCTCCAATATTTCAACTGAGTTTTGACATATTGAAGTTGTTTGTGAATTTCGAACATTGCTCTTCCATAAGTCTGGCGGCCTTCTTCCCACCATTGTGGGATTTTCTCCCGAAGTTCTTCTTTCTACAGCCAGAAATTCTCAAATCTGAAAGGTTTGTGATGGTGTCCCCTCCCGGTCCCACCTTCCAACAGAATAGGACAGTGATCAGAAACAGGGCCTGCTAAAATTTGAAAATTAATGTTCCATTTTACAAACGTCTCTTATGAAAGTAGAAAGCGGTCTAGTTTCACCTTCCTACTATGTGGCTCCCGCCTTTTATTAGTCCAAGTGAAGTTATTGCCGGGACATTTGATGTCCACTAGGTGTAAAGCCTGGACTTGAGCAATCATGAAACGGTCCCCTGGATCCAAAAGAGGTGTTCCCCCTTCCTAGTCTCTAGAAGATAATTTAGCATTAAAGTCCCCCGCTACAATCCAGTCTAGATCTTCCCTAGATGCTCTCATATCATGCACAACCTTCCACTGCCGCCTCTGGCCCTCAAGGGTTTGAGATCCATAAAAGTTAGTGATTAGAACGACTTCCGCCGAGACATTATTCCTAAAAAGAGAAGTGAGAACACCCCTCCAGGCAAGGTGATCTATTGCAGACCATTCCAGAGAGTTCCACAGAGTAACAATCCCCCCTGAGGCACCTTGGGCAGCCACATCCATGTGACCAGCACCCTTCCAGATTCTGTTGACTGTTTTAGACATAAGATCCAAAGACATCTTAGTCTCTTGTAAAAGCAAGAAATCAGTATTGCTATTTTCTAATAGCCTTTGAACAGTAGATTGATGGGTTCTGCTGTTTAAACCCCTCACATTCCAAGATTGTATAATCATGGGTTACCCTGGGAGCAATAAGAATCAATTGTCCTCATCGATCCTCCCATGATCAATTTGTCTCCTTGGGCTGCTAGCAGCTCCTTATTGGATCTTCGACCTGCTCCCTGAGAATTGCTATTTTTTGGTCTTTTTTTGAGTCGGGTTATCCCCAAATATGGCCTTTCCCTGTTCTTCTCTCGCTATCCCCATGTGAACATCCCGAGATACTCGACTCGCTCCGGATTATGAACTACTAAGGCACCGAGAAGACACCGGTCGTGATACTTCACAGGGATCAACTATCTGCTGTATGACAGGAGAAGGTGAGAGGGGGAGATGCCCAGGGATATTAGAAGTTTCCTTGAAACCCTCCAAGCCCTCCATAGAGTGATCCTCTTCATCAACCAATGACTTAAAAATCTCATACCTATTGGCAGGCCTGAGATTAGATTGCTCCTTTCCCTCCTTTTTCTTTGTCCGTCTTCTTCTTCTGGGCTGTTCAAAACCCTCTCTCGGAGCGTTCTGGCCCTGACCAGAGCTATTAGGATCTGTATTAGGAGCAGCCTTATCCTCCTTAGGCAGGTTTGGCATACCTGAAGGGGCCTCCATTTTGGCATTCATATTAATAGGACAGAAACGGGCTAGATGCCCATGCTTATGGCAAACCCGACATCTGAAGGGTAGGGCCTCATAGTCTAGCTGTTGGATCCAGGTGAGACCTGCCAGTTCAATATCCAACTCATCCGGCAGAGGCCGGCTGAGGTCCATCTCAACACAGATTCGAGCGTACACTGCCATGCTCCCTTCAATAGTGTCTCCGGCAACACCAATATGTCTACCAATCGTATTGCCAATCATGGCCAATACCTGCTCACCCCAGAACTCCATTGGAAGGGCGTATAATCTAATCCACACTGGTACAGCAGTAGGTTCAACACGAGGGTCGAAGCCCACCCGCCATGGTTGTACAAAAAGCCCTGCCGGGCCATGGTTCTTCTTTTCCGACTCGAAAGCCTTATTTCTATCGGCCAGAGCCGAAAAGCTGACAATAAAATAACCATTACTAATAAACCACAATGAGTACTCACCGTGGGGTTCCATGTTTTTACGGATCCATGAATGTAGGAAGTTCAGGGAGGGGCGAATGCCCATGAACTTGCAGATAAGGTCATGGTTCGCTCTGTAGAGAACTGATTCTTCAACCATGCTGGGCTCAATGACGATTTTTGGCCTGGATTCGGCTCGCGCGGCAGACAACCATTCACCCGATGAGCTGACGGCCGATTCCCAGCAGCCGTGAAGATCTTCTTGTATGCCATCTTTTGCGCTTCAGCAGTCTTCGGAGAAGAATCGCCTTTAAACAGATCAGCGTAAGAGCTGGTGTTTCCTGAGTAAGGAGCCGGAGAAGTCCCCATTGGGCCCTCCTGGGGCACCGATCGGATCTTCAGATCCCCCGTACCCCAAAGGCACTTCAGCAAGTCAGCAGAAACCAGAGATTATTCGAGGATGCAGAAACCCTGGTTCAGAGGAGAAAATCGCCAGAGCTCGTTTTCCCGCCAAAAGTCGATCGGTTCACCTTCTAATCGGCTTGCATATGTAGTTATCAGGCAACAATATTTACTTAAAATGAGGGGAAAAAAAAAAACTCTAAACCCAAAACCCTAGACTCTTGTTTAGGTTTAGGGTTTAAACTTGAAACATTGACAGCTGAAGAATGGGCTTGCATACATAGTTATCAGACAGCAATATTTACTCAAAAGGGCGAAAAAAACCTAAACCCAAAACCCTAGACTAGGGTTTAGGGTTTAAACTTTAAACATTGACAACTGAAAAATGGGCTTGCATACATAGTTATCAGGCAACAATATTTACTTAAAAGGAGGGGAAAAAATCCCTAAATTCGAAACCTTAGACTAGGGTTTAGGGTTTAAACTTCAAACCTTGACAGCTGAACAATGGGCTTGCATACATAGTTATCAGGCAGCAATATTTACTAATAAGGAGGAAAAAAAATCCTAAACCGTAGAACTAGTTTTTAAAAATTCTATCTTAAATTTAATCTTTGGGAACATGCTTGAAAAAGAAAACAAAAACATTTGCAAACAACCTTAATCTAAACCTTGTTTCCTAGACCTAGATGACACCCCTTCAAATTACCTAGACAGTTGTCTCAGATAACCAACACATCTTCGACAACCTAAAAGTCTTGTCAAGTAGCTTGAAACCCTCATTGAACAACTTGAACCCCTTGTTAGACAACAGGTTTACTTGCCTAGATGGCATCCTTCATTATTCGTACATCTCACCACCTCATTTGGACAACATGTTTCATCGTCCAAACAATTGTTGGCCATAATCCTATGATGGTTGGCATCATCAACCTTACAACCCTACATGTCCAATTTGTATCCTCCATCATCTAGACTACACTCTTCCTCACCTTATCCTTCAAGTAGGTTGTTGGTTTCAACTTTCAACCATATTCTTGTCCTCCATCTACAAAGAAAAACACTCAAAAGAAAAAATGCCATAGATTCCCAAGGTTTCCAATTCCATGTTTGAGCTTGGGGTAGGTGCCTTTGGTTGTGTTTCCATCAAAATGGGCATCTATTCAATTTGTTGCACAACTACCACAACATGCTTTACCTCCTCGACTACAATCAAGTTTACAGTGCCCTTTGCTTCCTATTTGGGGCTTTGACTCTTCTCAATATTCTTGAGCACTGTACTCATCGTTGGCCTCTTGTCAATCTAATAGTCTCGTGTACATTGTTCGGAGAGAGAGCATTTTTAACATTCCACAATGGATCTGCCATCCGTATTGTACTCAATTTGGTGTCTTTTATTTTTTTGGCAGCTTTTTAATACCTCCTAGTCACACTTCTAGTTGGAACAATCTCCCCATGTTCTATGTACACCTCTTGAGTATTCTTCAAATTCGAGGGGCATTCCTTCTTCGAATATTCTTCCTCTCAACGATATTGTAAACTATTGTTTTTGCTCCTTCGAAGTCATTGCACCGTAAGTCTCATTTATTTTTGTATTCTTCAAACATGCACATCATCTCCTTATAGAGAGCATTTAAACCCAAAACCCTAGACTAGGGTTTAGGGTTTAAACTTCAAACATTTACAACTGAAAAATGGGCTTGCATATATAGTTATTAGGCAGCAATATTTACTTAAACGGAGGAAAAAAAACCCTAAACTTGAAACCCTAGACTAGGGTTTAGGGTTTAAACTTCAAACATTGACAGTTGAACAATGGGCTTGCATACATAGTTATCAGGCAGCAATATTTACTTAAAGGGAGGAAAAAAAACCTAAACTGTCAACCTAGTTTTTTAAATTTCTATTTTAAATTTAATCTTTGGGAACATGCTTGAAAAAGAAAACAAAAACATTTGCAAACAGCCTTAATCTAAACCTTGTTTCAACTTGGGGAAAAAAAAAAGAGTTTTCAAAAGTTTTTCTTACCTTGGATGAATCCTTTGGGCGGCTGTTGGTGGTTGTTGGATTCCTTTAAACCGCAAACAATTCATTGTTAGCATGCCCTAGTGTGTTTGGTTTGGTGTGGTAGTAGGTAGGTAGACCCCTTTCTCCAATTTGCAACATTTGAAGTGAAAGAAAATGAAAAAAAAAAGAAAGACTTTAAATTAAATCAGCCGTAGCCTCTGTGTGTGCGGTTGTGACCGTTTTTTTCCGATTTAATTGGCGAATTTTTGAAAAAATCGCTCTCGTTTTTTTCAAAAAATCGACAATTCCTGATTTCACATCAACTTGACTCGGAATTTTAATCTTTGGGAACATGCTTAAAAAAGAAAACAAAAACATTTGCAAACAGCCTTAATCTAGACCTTACTTCAACCTGGGGAAACAAAAGAGTTCTCAAAAGTTTTCTTACCTCGGATGAATCCTTTGGGCGGCTGTTGGTGGTTGCTGAATTCCTTCAAACTGCAAACAATTCATTGTTAGCATGCCCTAGTGTGTTTGGTTTGGTGTGGTAGTAGGTAGGTAGATCCCTTTCTCCAATTTGCAACATTTGAAGTGAAAAAAATGAAAAAAATGAAAGAAAGACTTTAAATTTAAATCAGCCGTAGCCTCTATGTGTGTGGTTGTGATCGATTTTTTGCCGATTTAATTGGCAAATTTTTGAAAAACGCCGATTCCGATTTTTTAAGAAAAATTGACAATTCCTGATTTTGCGTCAACTTTCTTGGAATTTTAAAAAAATCGCAAAAAATCGGGACTCGCTGATTTTCGTAACAGAGCATATAGGTATTATAGAACCCACAGGTGGTTGGTAATTGCGTAATGGCTTCCAAACTACCCAGGTACATAAATTATTAAAATACCCGACAATACATTAATCAATATTTACTACAAACACATATTGCCATGTATACAAACAACAATATCAAGTGACAACACTTACATATGACAACTTTGTTTTCACATATCACCAAAACATGGCACATGCATCCATGCGTGCATGTAGTCATGCTTGTGTATTCATGTAAATTCAACATCCATTCATGTGTGAAATCATGTGGCTACATCTACCCCCTCCATTAGATTTGTTCATGGCCCTAATAACAAACTTGAAACAACCATTGGGGTAGATTCTTTGGTCTCCTTGTTGCTCCTTCCACTTCCTCTAGTTTCGTACATATTTTGCAATTGGTTGCAGTACAAACCAACACCAACAAAATGTTGTTCTCATATTGATTGCTTTGTTGCATGCAATTGGGCGTATCTGAAGTACGACGACGTTGCTAGATCTCGCCTACGTTGAGGGTCAAGGGGTGGGAGTCCAATTGCTAGGTCAAGGGCTAGTGTCGTGAAATCTCAATGACCGCATTGCTGATTCCTTCACTTTCTGGGCTGATTTTTTCCTATCATTGGATTACTTCAAATATTGGCACGTACTTGACTCCCTTGCAACACTCAATTTGGACTACAACGCTTACATATGACAACTTTGTTTTCACATATCACCAACACATGGCACATGCATCCATGCATGCACGTAGTCACGCTTGTGTATTCATGTAAAATGCAACATCCATTCATGTGTGACATCATGTGGCTACATCTACCCCTCCATTAGATTTGTTCAACGCTTACATATGACAACTTTGTTTTCACTTATCACCAACACATGGCACATGCATCCTTGCGTGCACGCAGTCACGCTTGTGTATTCATGTAAATGCAACATCCATTCATGTGTGAAATCATGTGGCTACATCTACCCCCTCCATTATTTGTTCATGGCCCTAATATCAAACTTGAAACAACCATTGGGGTAGATTCTTTGGTCTCCCTATTGGTCCTTCCACTTCCTCTAGTTTCATACATTTTTTGCAATTGGTTGCAGTACAAACCAACACCAACAAAATGTTGTTCTCATATTGATTGCTTTGTTGCATGCAATTGGGCGTATTTGAAGTATGATATGACGACGTTGCTAGATCTCGCCTATGTCGAGGGTCAACGGGTGGGAGTCCAATTGCTAGGTCAAGGGCTAGTGTCGTGAAATCTCAATGACCACATTGCTGATTCCTTCACTTTCTGGGCTGATTTTTTCCTCATTGGAATACTTCAAATATTGGCACCTACTTGACTCCCTTGCAACACTTAATTTTTTGCTCAAACATTTTTTGTTGCTAGATGGCCTCCCTTACGACGTCCCTTGGATGTTTGGCTTTGAAAATGTCCCAGGTATGACAAATGACATGCATGGTGCATAGATAACAAACATTGTGCATCGCGGATGACAGACGATGTGCATGGTGCATAGACAACAAATGATGTGCATGGTGAACGAATGACATACGACATGCATGGTGCACAAACGATAGATAGTGTGCATGGTGCACCCTTGGAGAACAAATGACATGCATGGTGCACCCTTGGAGAACAAATGACATGCATGGTGCATGGACGCAAGATGACTTCTAGTCTTTCTCGTGGACAATAGATGATGTGCATGCGACATGGAAGAAAGATGATATGCGTGGTGCATGAACGATAGATGACCTACATCCTTAGACCATAGACCTAGATGACACCCCTTCAAATTACCTAGAAAGTTGTCTCAGACAACCAACACATCTTAGAAACCTAAAAGTCTTGTCAGGCGGCTTGAAACCCTCATTGAACAACTTGAACCCCTTGTTAGACAACAAGTTTACTTGCCTAGATGGCATCCTTCATTATTCGAACATCTCACCACCTCATTTGGAAAACATGTTTCATCGTTCAAACAATTGTTGGCCATAATCCTATGGTTGGCATCATCAACCTTACAACCCTACATGTCCAAATTGTATCCTCCATCATCTAGATTACACTCTTACTCACCTTATCCTTCTAGTAGGTTGTTGGTTTCAACTTTCAACAATATTCTTGTCCTCCATCTACAAAGAAAACACTCAAAAAAAAAATGCCATAGATTCCCAAGGTTTCCAATTCCATGTTTGAGCTTGGGGTAGGTGCCTTTGGTTGTGTTTCCATCAAAATGGGCATCTATTCAATTTGTTGCACAACTACCACAACATGCTCTACCTCCTCAACTCCAATCAAGTTTACAGTTCCCTTTGCTTCCTATTTGGGGATTTGACTCTTCTCAATGCTTCAGCACTGTACTCATCGTTGGCCTTTTGTCAATCTAATAGTCTCATGTACATTGTTCGGAGAGATAGCATTTATAACATTCCACAATGGATCTACCCTGCGTATTGTACTCAATTTGGTGTCTTTTATTTCCTTGGCAGCTTTTTAAAACCTCCTAGTTGCACTTTTAGTTGGAACAATCTCCCCATGTTCTATGTACACCTCTTGAGTATTCTTCAAATTCGAGGGGCATTCCTTCTTCGAATATTTGTCTTCTCGACGATATTGTAAACTATTGATTTTGCTCCTTCGAAGTCATTGCACCGTAAGTCTCATTTATTTTTGTATTTTTCAAACATGCACATCATCTCCTGATAGAGAGCATTTAGCAATGTTCTTGCCTGGTCATTATTGTTCTCGTAATCATCACTCTCTTCACTCTCATCGTTTGTGTTGCTCTCGTTACTGACCACTTGACCCCAACATTTGAATGATATCTTTGAAGCATCCTCCAAGTTACCCTTGTTCTTGGAGTTGTCACTCTCATCACTAGAGTCACTCTTGTCTTCAAAGTTGTCGTCGTTGCTAACTCCTTGATTACAACATCTGAATAATGTCTTGGCATTGCTTTCCAAGTTCTTGGCTTGCTTAAAGAACTTTTGATATGGCGTTGGAGGGACCACCTTGATCTTCTGATATGTAATCCCTTGTCAACTATGTTGTTCAAGATCCTCAAATACAGATCTTTATATTATTATTTTTTTAAAAGAAATTAATTGTTGTAGAAGAAAATTGTAAATACTGAAACAAATAGGAACATACATACACAAATTTTCTCCTAGAGAAACTCTCAGTGAGGTAAAACTCCATGTTGCCTTGTTCATTCAGTTTTACAATGGAAGGATTTTACAACAGTCTAGAAGCAAGATGCTTCTTAGATCTATGTTAAGAGATTCACTTCTGCTGCTGCAATCTCTGATCCAACTGTGCTTCTGCTCTTCTGGCTTCCAAATCTGACCTCCTGAGTCTTTTGCTCCCCTCTGGTTGCTAGATCTGTTTGCCAAAACGTCTTATAACCTTTTGTCCTTGTCCTTTTTGGATACTAAACTGATGTGGACTCTTGAAAAGCTTATTTTATTATTCCACATGCAAGGTTTTTATAGGCATCTCCCATGCCTTTACATGATAAGGTGATATTTAATATTGTACATCTGCATGTCTGTACAGGATAAGGTGGTATTTAATATTGGATGCCCTATGTGCTAATCTAGTTTATTTCATGTGCGGCATGTGCATATTTACATGTGCCAATTTCTAAGAATGATTTTTGATCACACCTCTTATGTTTAGAGGCTTTTGGTCCCCAAAAGCTACAGATTAGGTAGAAGATGAGGGAACAACTCCTCGATTCTTCTCCTATCATACCATTTTGCTTTGGATGGTAGTTGTCCTTTTCGAGCAATTTCTAGTAGTCCTGCTGTCCGCTGCGAGTGGTGCGAACCTGTTTCTGCAGTCTCGTGTCTTCCTCCATCTCCTCCAGTGAACTAGGTGCAAAATCCTCTACTGATGGTAGGACAACCTTGTTTTCCTCCTCGTCAATCGTTGATGCTTCAAACAGTCGAAGATTCTTCACATTGACTCCTGAATACATTTGCATGTAAGAAGGTAACCTCAACCGGAAAGCATTCTCATTGACTTGCTCTATGATCTCAAATGGTCCATACCTGAGCAGTTTCAGCTTTCTAGCATTGCCCTGCAATCGTTCCTTACTGAGATACAACCAGACTCTATCTCCCACCTTAAACTTGTGGTCAACACAATGCTGGTCATGCCTTGACTTATATTTTGCCTGACTGACCTTCAACTGTTCCTGCACTTTTAGGTTGATTTGTCTCACTCTCTTAATGAACTTCATCACTTTGTCCTTCTCTCCTTGCTCTGGTTGTTCCTTCTTTTCTTGTTGGTCAAACATCACATCCAGTGGTGAAAGAGATAAATATCTAAAATAGGTTTCAAATGGAGATTTTTGAGTGGAGGAATGGACAACTCTATTGTATGCATGTTGTATATATGTGATGTGCTCATCCCATGACTTTGGATGCTTCCTATGGTATCACCTCAAGAGTTGTACTAAAGTGTGATTGACTACTTCAGTTTGACTATTGGTGTCCATCTTTTCCCATAATGTGGTCCAAAACTTGCCCAAGAACCTAGAGTCCCTGTCGGATACGATAGAAGTTGGAAATCCAAAATGTACCCATACATGTGAGAAAAACAATGCTGCTGCTTCCTGACCTGTGACAATCTTCTTGCATGGAATAAGTATGCACATCTTGTTGAACCTGTCCACAACCACAAACAAGTAGTCATGGCCTTGCTTGGTTCATGGTAAACCAAGGTTCCACGAGCCTGGGGAACGGGGGGACGGGTTTCGGGGGACGGCTGGGGGGGGACAGCTGGTATAATACTATGAAAATTGATTTTTTTTAGAAATTTAGAATAATCTACACATTCAGAATTCTACACACAATAAAAATGATATTAGGATATTCATATTGATATTAGTTACTAAGTGCAGCCATTTAATTGTTTCAACAAATATAACTTGAAGGTTCAGCCAAGGATATCAAGTGCAATCTGCCAAGCTCTAACAGTTAACTAAATTAGTTGCTATTGCTCAAGTAATGAATGCCACATTATTCAGCTTTTACACATTATTTTCAACAATGTACTAAAGAACATAAAGAACAGATTAAAGCAAAAGTTACAGTATTCTATGAAGATTAAAGCAAAAGTTACAGTATTCTAATATAAGCGGATTTGTCATTGAAGTCAATGTCCCAAAGCAAATTTTACAATTTTCTCATTGAAGTCAATGTCCTAAACTCAATGGGATGTCCTAAAAGCATAAAGCACTTTAGAAGTGGTTAAACCCATCTACATGATTACATCCTTCTTTCAGGTCATATCAAACAATGGATGGGTCAAGCATATTTTGAATACGTCAACTATTGGTCCTGAGAGTGACACATTTGCAAGACCATATGCTTCTATCTGGATTGGTGATGGGATATTTAGGCCCTCCCCTTATTAATTTTTTACAGTGTGACTATGTTCAACTTAAACCTTCTGGCTAGGCATGCTATCGGCTCCCTTTCTACCTTCGAAAACTTGACTTTGTATATTAATAGAGCGTCTAGAGGTAGCCTTTGACGTGAGCACTTGCTTGGGTCATCCATTTGATTGTGGACTGATTGGGTATTTCAATTTGATGATTGATTCCATCTCCTATAGAATGCCTGCTGTAGACACTAGTTATTGAGACATGTTGTCGAGGTTTCCTTTTTTCAACTCCTAGCCCATAGTAGATTTCCTTCCTACATTGTCTATATGTTTTTACTTTGGGGGCACAGATTCTTGTGCTACCCCTCAATTGTTATTTGTTTATTTGCCTTTTTATTGGTTAATTATTCTCTCTCTCTCTCTATATATATATATATTTATTTTTGTTCTTATAGGTTTTTTTCCCACTCTTCTAGATTCATTTCAGGGTGGTTGTACTAGTTAGCCCCATTGACCTACACTGGACATGGATGGACATCATTATAATTTTATTTTATTTTATTTTTTTATTTGTGTAAAACATCCCAAAAGGGATGCCACTTTTGGGTAAGACCCAAGGAGGCAGGGGTATCCATTCCGCCAAAAAGGCCCAGGACTCGGACCTGGCCTACCACCTTTGACATACTCAAGGAGCAAACAAAAACACAAAACCAATTTAAAAATCAGTAAATAACAACAAAAATAATAAAATAAAATAAAAAACATGCTCCTTCAGTGTGTCAAAAACAAAAGCACAACCAAACACGCACAATAAGATAAAAGAAACCACAACACAAACCACATAGAAAAACACAAAAACCACATAACAAAACACAAACAAGACAAAAACAACAGAACACTACAAAGACAACCCAAAAAAAACATGAAAAATAAACACAACCAAAACCTAAAAAAAAAAAAAAAAAAAAAATAAAAAACAACCAACAACAGACAATAAACAAAAACAAAAAACATAGAAAACACTCATACATAAAAACACGAAATAACACAAACAAAGAGAAACCCAAGAACAAGAACGAAAAAAACACAAGAACAATAACAAAAAACATAAAAAAAAACAAAACAACAAAAACACAAGAACAACAAAAAACAACACAAAAACAAAACAAAACAAAAGAACCCACCCACCTTAAAAAACTAAACAAAAAAAACAAAAAAGAAAAAAGAAAAAAAAAATTGAACAAAACAATGACCTATCTAGACCAGAAGACTATTAAGGCAAGAATCAACAGAGGAAACAAAATAAAGAATAGAATGAGCTAGGGAACTAAAAAAAACTGAATGAACCAAAGAGAAGCAAAAAAAAAAAAAAACAAGAAGAAACTAGGTACCTTCAGAATTGGAGCCATCCAAAGAAATGATAGAAAGAAGAGCTTCCCTAATTTGAGAAGCCCACCATATAGGAGGGTGGCCATAACAAGTAAGATCACCTTTGTCCAAAGCCCAATTAGCTAAAGCATCAACACTCTTGTTTTGATCTCTCGATCACATGATTGTAATCAACTTTCAAAAATCCCATCTGGATTAACTGAATCTTCTCAATAATTCTTTTTATTCTCCAATCCACCTTATGATTCTTAGAAGGAGTCTTCAAGAGATTAATCATAAGTTGAGAGTCGGACTCAACTAACACCTTTTCCCATCCAACCTTAGTAGCCTCCTGAAGGCCTCTCGAGGATACCATACCCCTCAGCAAGGTTATTGGAAAGAGTACCCAAATTCTCGGCAAAAGTAAAAAGCAGGGAGCCATCCGAAAGTCTACCAATTCCTCCCACACCGGCTTTTCCGGGGTTCCCTCTAGAGGCTCCATCAGTATTGACTTTTCCAAAATCCTTAGGAGGAGGTTGCTAATTTCTAGTCCTATCCATCTTACTAATACTCACATTCCCTTTAAGTTGGTTGCCCGTAGAAGATTTAATCTTCAATCTTTGCATCACTTGATCCCATCTTTGGTGGGAGTTTTGGGGGTGATTAAGGAGTTGATGGACTGATTCAACTAAGTTGGCTATGGTCTTTTGCCAAATATAGTGAATATCCTTCCTATCTTGATTAAAAATTCGGTTGTTCCTTTCATTCCAAATATTCCAAAGAAGAATGGTAAAACCCATCCAAACTGCCTAATAAAATGATCAACACCCTCTTGATTAGGCCAATCCCTCCAAAGCTGTTCAAAAGTAAAAAAATTGGACCACTGTAAGCCAAGTAAAGTGGCCATTCTCCTCCAAAGCTCGGAGGCTAAAGTACACTCAATAAAAAGATGGTTGATATTTTCTACATTCTCTTCACACATTTCACATCTAAAAGGGCCATGAAAACCACGCTTCATAAGTTGCTCACCAGTAAGTACCCTACGATGCAATAAAAGCCAATTAAAGAACCTCACCTTAGGCCAGAGCTTTTGAGCCCACAATCGAGAAAAGATGTCAGAAGAATGGTTGGGATTATTATGGCATAAGGTCAAATAACCTTGAGCAACTAAATACTCACCCTTAGTAGTGTTGTTCCTGTTGGTCACGAATCCGCCACGAGGAAAGGATTTGCTGCTATTGTGCCCTGGACCCGCGAACCAACATTGAAAGGCCGGAAGGAAGAGATGCCTTCCGGGCCGATCTCCGGAGAAGGCCGGCTCCTTTTGGGGGGTTTTCTGATTTAAGCTAAGGGGAACGGGAAAGAAATAAATGAACGGAAAGAGACAAATATACAGAAAGAGATTACAAATATATCCAAAGGTTGGTGGGGGGGAACTAACAGTACGGGAACACACCAATCACCGCTACTTACTGCATACAAACACAGAGCATGACAAGGAACTGCAAAACCTAGGCGTACTTCCGATACACCAAGCGGCGCATGCACGACTTCGGTAGCTCCCTAGCAAACATTCCCTACAAGGAACTAACGAGCGAGGATCGTATCAATCACCGGATACGTACACCGACGGGGGTAGAAAGTAAACCTAGAGATGTCGAGCCGGTATATGTGTTAGGCGAGAGAGTTTAACCGCACAGCTTCAATGGCTCCCTAGCAAACATTCCCTACAAGGAACTAACAGCAGGGGATCGCATCAATCACCAGATACGGGCCAACAACGTCACACATAACTGATGGAACTGCTACCAAATCTATTATATGAATGCTTTAAATTAATGAAGTACAAAAGGTGCTTTAAACAAGCAATGCTAGAGGAACCTGATCGCCAAATGCCGAAATGAATCAACGAGCCGCGACACAGGTGGGCCTAAGGCATATAATGAAAGACAGCATAAAAGAATAAAGACAATGAGAACAGAACCAGGCATACTGATTGTATTTATATGCAGAAGCATGGTTACAGTAAGCACAGTAGTTCCCTAACAAACATTCCCCTTCCACACTTTACAATGAATTCAAGATGGGCTTTTATAGCCCGAGTCCCACTCGTTACATTAATGGGTACAGAGTCCCAGTCAAACATAAGCTGACAAAAGCAGCCGCGGAACTGCTGATGCCGACCTCTGTCGAGCTGAACCGCTACCCTCGGCATGGTCTCCCCGAAGGTTGAACGAGCCACGTGGCGGCGCGTTGGGTAGAACTTTATATTGACGAAATGTGGGTAGGCGAGGCGGTGGAAACTCTCATCGGTCTTAAATGAGGCAGCGACACAGGCGGTGCAGCCCATACTTATCCCTTTTGGTCGGCGAGTCTTGGTTCAAATCCCGAATCTGGACACTTGTCGTATGATGGGTTATCTTGTGTGACACATGTCTGCCTTGAAGGGCGCTCTATCTATCTTCGCTTGGGATCGGAGCTCCTTGGGATGCGTGGGCGGAAAACGATGCGGTTGGGAAGGCCTTCACGCCTTGGTCAAATTCCGGGTTTGTTCCCCTACCGTACACCCTGTCAAGGGCGCATTCCGGCTCTGCTGAAAAGTCGGGCTGCGCACGAGTGAACACTGGTGTCCGCCGTCGTACGAACTTCGCTCCGGCGATTATCATTCTTCTTTGTCGACCGCCCGACTGCGCGATTACAAGGTGCGCCCGAAAGAGGGGCGAAGTCGGACTTCGCACCAAAACGGGCGAAGTGCGAACTTCGCACCAAAACTGTGCGAAGTGCGCACTTCGCACCAAAACGGGTTTCCTGGTTCAGCTTCCCGGGGCCATAACTTTTGATCCGCTAACCCGATCGCCTATTATAATATATTGTTGGAAAGCTTGCGAGAAGATCTGCAATAATTAAATATCCAGGGCTCATTTTGTCCATTTTATCGCCCCTGTTTATGGCCCGCAAAAAACCCGAACACCTCAGCATACCCTGACACTTAGCCATTTTTCAGGGCAAGTGTTGTCAATTTTGAGAAGAATGAGAATGTAGGGAAGAGAGAGAAAGGGGGAGAAGGAAGAGCAGCTCTCTTACAAAAATTGAAAACATTGCACCCCGTGCAAAATGTGACAACAGTTCCATCCAAAACAATCTTTTTCATGGGACCAAGAGAGGGATCTCATATGAAGGATGCCTTGGATATCTTGTCTTTGCCTTTCTGGGATTTGAATAGGCCAGTCCTCAATAGGCATCCAATATCTACCAACCTTTGAATTACCAGTATGGTATCGACAATAATTAGCCACCTTTATCCAATTAGCCCGGTGAAGCTCCTCCATCCAAGGCCTCCAATCGGGAAACCGAGTTATCAAAGGCTTGTGACCATCCCAAGAATATGTCCAAAAATTTGCATGTTGACCATTATGAATGATCCAAAATAATTTTTTCTTTATCAAATCCTCACCGGTCTTAAGAACTGCTAAAATGGGAGAACCTTTGGTAGGAAGTTGATAGCGAACAAGGTCTTTAGGACTTTTGTTCTTGGCATATTTAGCACGGAGATTATTGGCCCAAAGAGCATTGGGGTTATGCAACATCCTCCAATATAATTTAGCAGCTAAAGCTTTGTTGTTATTAATTGAAGATCGGAATCCTAACCCCCCTTCACTCTTAGGAAGACATAAAGTATCCCATTTCACCAAGGCCCATTTTCTTTTCTCCTTAGTACCACTCCAAAGGAAACTATGACTGATTTGATCCAATTCTAAAAGAACAACCTTTGGGATATTCAAAACGGAAGAAACATAAATTGGAATAGCTTGAAGGACTGATTTTACCAAGGTGATTCTACCCCCAGAAGAAAGCCACTTGTTGGTCCACTTTCCAATTTTCTTCTTGACTTTATCCAACAACCAATTCCAATATTTATTTTTCTGCCTTTGAATATGTATGGGAATCCCTAAATAAGTGATTGGAAGAGAGGTCTTCTTATATCTTAATTTATCCAAGACCATGGATTCCTCGTCTAGCGAAGCGGTGAAAGAAAATAACTTTAGATTTGTCTTCATTGATCAAGCTGCCCGATAGCCTTAGAAAAAGAGCTAATGATTTGCTTAATATTAGAAGCTTCCTTAACTGTAGCTTTACCTAAAAGAGTAGAGTCATCCACAAATTGAAGATGAGAGATAGGTCTAGCTCCATGAGCAATGGTAACTCCCTCAAGGGTTTTGTTTTCCCTATTTTTGGTTATAGTCCTACCCAAGCATTCAAGCAAGAATGATGAATAAATAAGGGGATAGCGGGTCACCTTGCCTAATACCTCCGGAAGCCGGGAAAGACCGAGAAGGCCTGCCATTGATAAGAACTAAGTAGGAAACTGAAGAGATACATCCCATAATCCAATCCATCCAATCCTTAGAGAAACCAAATTGCCTCAAAACTTTGATAAGGAAGTGCCAATCCACTCTGTCATAAGCTTTGGATAAGTCTAACCGAATGAACATGGAAGGAGAATTTTGCATATCCATGGAATGGATGGCTTCTCGAGCAAGAACTATCTCATCTACTATTCGACGTCCTTCCACATAACCCCCTTGCTCCGGGAAATAATCTTATGCAAAAGAGGCTTCAACCTTTCCCGCCATGATTTTAGTAATGATTTTGAGAAGAACATTACATAAAGCAATAGGTCTAAAAGCTGAGATATGATCAACCTCTTGAGCTTTTGGAACAAGAGTAATATAAGTTTTATTGATAACCTTCAAAATTTCTTTGGCTTTCCCGGCTTCTTCCACCACCTCTAATAAATCAACATGAAGGATATCCCATAACTCTTGGTAGAACTCAATGGGAAAACCATCGGGACACTGGGGTTTTCCCTTTTTGCATTTTAAAAACTACTTGTTGAAGCTCATTGATAGTAACGAGGAGCGAGTCAAAATAGAGTTCTCCTCGAAGTGATAAGAGAAGGGATTGCTTGAAGAACATTTTGTTGTGAAGCTGAGTCAAGAGGAGTAGCAGCAAAAAGATTGGAAAAGTAATCAACAACAATAGAGTTCATGCCATCCCAAGTATAAACAACATCTCCAGAATCTGATTTTAAGGAAGAAATAAAGTTGTGAGATCTTCGAGCTAGAAGAGATTTGTGGAAGAAATTTGTGTTTCGATCTCCTTCTTTGAGCCATTGAATTCTAGATTTTTGCTTCCATAAGATTTCTTCTCTTTTTTCCCATTCCTCTAACCGAGTTGTGAGTTTAATTTCATCTGCACTTCTCTTCTTTGTGAGGCCATCTAAACGGATTTTCTTATTCAAATTTTCAAGATGAGCAATAACTTCATGTTTTTTTTTATGAACATCCCCAAACTCTTTCCAGTTCCAAGTCTTGATTTTGGATTTAATGTATTGCAGTCTTTTGGCAAAACAGAACATCTTAGTCCCATGCCTAGGTTTACCTTCCTTCCACCATTGTTGCACACGAGATTTGAAGGAAATGTCTCTAAGCCACATTAATTGAAAACGAAAAGGAGAGAAACTCACATTGGTTTTCCACATTTCCACCATGATTGGCCAATGATCCGAACCAGCATTATTAAGAGTCTTCACTTTAGGAATGTGACCATGGATTAAGAAATTTTCAGAGAGCAAAAACCTATCCAATCTCTCCATTATACAAGCTAAGCCTTGCCTTCTGTTAGACCCAGTCATAAGGCCATTATCTGGTTGGATATCCACAAGATGTAGGTTTGCAATATATTCGCTCATGAGGTCGGTGCTTTTGTCCAAATTTCTATTTCCCCCCTTTTCTCATCCGAGAGAGGATGGTATTGAAATCTCCTCCGATGAAGATCCAAGCTTTAGGAAAATGAGAGATAATATGAGTAATATCCTTCCACTTGTCTTCTTTTTTCCTCCAAAGAAGTCGGAGCATAAACGATAATGCAGAGCATAATCTGGTTGGAATGTCTACTTTGAATAGCTATAGCCAACAAACCCCAAATGCCAACCATATGGTGAATAACTACCTCTTTTGGGTTTCAAAGACAAGCAATGCCACCCGAAGTCCCTTGGGAACTGAGGGAAACCACTTTTCCAGCTGGCCAAATTTTACTGGCAATTAAGTCCATATCCTCCATTGACATCTTTGTTTCTAGAAGGAAAACAAGATGTGGATGATTTATCTGAATCATTCTTCTAATTTCATTTTGTTTTGAAAGACTCCCTTTGAGTCCTCTAATATTCCAAGTGATGATCTTCATTAATTCCAGGGCTAAAAAAGTTGGGAAGGGCATTAATCTTACCTTCCTCTACAAGCTTTTCACCTTCTTTTACCATATGATATTGATTGGTCTTGCGACCTGCTTTTTGATTAGAATCCATCTTCAATTTTTTTTTCCCTGTTTCTTGACTTATTCCAATTGAATCTGAGTTGGCTTCTAACCTTGAAGAATGCTCGTACACAGCCAAAATTTTACTAGATGGTTCAATGGAGTCTATATTGGGACCTGCATTATTTGAAGTTTTGACATTTGAAATATTGTTTTTCTTGTGTAAATTTTCTCTTTTTTTTTCTATTGAAAACCTTTGATTTGTTGGTTTGTCTCTGAGTTCTTCCCTTCATATTTAAATTGTGTTTCTAAGATTTCAGTTTCCATTATTTCCTCTTCCTCACTTAGGACATCATTTGTGGAAAGGATTTCAAACATATTAGCAGATGACTTTGATTGATCCTTCATAACTGGTTTTTTCTGAGTGTTCTTCTTCTTAGGTATTAGGCAAGCACTAGCCAAATGACCATATTCATGGCAAATTATACAACGAAAAGGAATGTTCTCATAGTCCACTACTTGCTTCCAAGTGTCTTCCCCAAATTGTAATGTGATCTTTTTAGGTAGGGGTTTGTCAAAATCCATTAAAACACAAATCCAAGCATAAATAATATGTTCAAAATTTTGAGTACAATCAACAGTCATCATAAAAGTTCCTAAAGAGTTTCCAATTGAAGAAAAAACAGTAGGGTTCCAAAATTCGATAGGGAGGCCAAAGAGTCTAACCCACACGGGAGCTATAGGAGGCATCTCTTCTTCGGCTTTAAATTTAGTATGCCAGGGCTTCATGAAAAGCCCTGCCCTTCCAAAAAACCAAGGACCCCCTCGAAAAGTTTTCTCTCTATCTTTATTATTAGCAAATAAAACAAGAAAATAACCATTTGGATAAATAGAGATTTGTAACTCACCTTTAGTTTTCCAGCTTTTTGCAGCCCAGACTTTGAAAGCAGAAGGACTCGGACGAAAACCCATGAACCGACAAATTAGTCCTCTTTTTTCCAAATCTTCAATGCCAGTATGAATGTTACCCATATCAAGCTTAACAATAGGAGTTCCATCAGTTGCTTTAAGACATCCCGACTCCGTTTTCCTGGGATCAATCTTAGGCATTCTTAGAGGTTTATGGGAAGCCCTAATATTGATATTAGCATTGGGCTGAGGCTGTCCACCACGAAGGGCATCCCTAAAATTCATTTTTGGGACCGAGTCTTCGAAATTCTTACCCTTGACAGAGGTTTTCACAGTAGAATGATTTTGTGGGTGCACCTTAGCCCCAGATTCACTTGATATATGAGCCATTTTTTGATCAACTGCTTGAAACTTGTTTCGTGATCTCTTTAATCCTTGCCCTAGACGCCGTGGAAAGGTATGGTTTTCACTTTTCTTTTGTGCAGCAAATTGGAAGCCGTTGTCACTCAAGTTCACAGTATGATCTGTTGAAAGACAAATTTCTAACCCATCTTGTATCCCATGCAACATTTCCTGCTAAAATATTGAGCATAAACCACAAAAATATTGGCCGCTAGGGCCCGAAGGCCCTAAAAACCAACCTTTGGAGCTGCTTGCACTCAACCCAGATGAAACCCTCGCATAGCCGCTTGCCAAATATCTCGTTCACACATATGGATGCGCTAGGATTTGTGTTGCTCCAAATGATATGAAAATTGGTGGAGACGTTCTAGGGTTTTTCAGGCATCTACCCTCAAAATTTCAGCTCAATCCGAGTCCGGATGAGTGAGATATGGCCTAAACGAGTTCGGCAGTTTGGGCAGTCCTGCGAAAAACGTCTAATCAATTTCGACTAATTTTTTTCCCTAATTTTATTTGTGTTCATTATTGGATTTCCTAAATTTTTTTGACTTGCTATTTCTGTTCATCATTTTTTTGACTTTGTTCATCATGTTGTCTATTTCTGTTCTCAGCCTATTAATTTCTTTAGCAAGCCTTTCACTTTGTTTTTGTAGACCTTACCCTTTTATGATCTAAATAGAAGTTGTTTTTCCTTGTATTTTGTTCTTATATTTGTATTACATGCTTTTCAAGCTCAAAAGCCACTTTTCCTTTCAGTTCATGAGAATTTGCAAATCTTTTATCCTCTCAAGTTGGCCATGCCATTTCAGCAATTAATTTTGCATTCTATTTAGATTTTAGATTTTCTTTCTCATTAATTCGTCCTGCTATTTATTCTTCCCTGTTAGTGACCTTCTCTGTCAAATAACCATTTTCTTTCCTTAAGCCCAAATTTCTTTATGAAAGTTTCGATTTAGTGTTTGTAGTTACTGGTTTCCCTATCATGCTTCCTGATGCAAGCTGTTCCTTTAATTCCTGAAATTTGTCCATTTTGTTGATTGCCTTTTGCCTCTCTAAAGATGGACATCTTTCACTTAAAAAATTGACTTGGAGGTCTAAGGTGTTGTTCTTTTGATTCTTCATTTTTTCCATCATTGGTATCATTTTTTTCTTCTAGAGTTATCAATAATCATGATCTCATTTCTTTTATTTGACTTCTTAATAATCCCTACATTTATGCTGAACAGTTAATTTATTTTAGCCACATTTTTTATTTTTCATTGGTTATATGAGATTAAAACAGTTTCATCCATATGACATCATGACCATGTTACCATGGTATGTCAATAAACCACATTGTAGTATATTAACTGGCAATTATGCATATATTGCCTAACAAGATTTGAACCTGGGTCTCCACATTAGAAGCCCAAGTTTTTAACCACTTAAGTTCATGCTATCTGATAGTTCATCCACATTTCTTTTTTTTTTTCTTTCTTAAATTGGTTATATGGGATTGAAACAGGCCCCGCCCATATTACATTATGACCATATAGTGATATTACAACAGCGTGGCTATTATGCATGTATTGCTTGGCAAGTTTTGAACCTGGGTTTCCTCCTTGAAAGTCAAAGGAATTTAACCGGTCAAGCTAATGCCATTTGATGTTCATCCACATTCTTTTGCTCAGCAGCAATTTTTCTTTATGGGCAATCTTGTGCTGCACTTTTTGTAGCTTATTAGTTCCATCTTTCTCTCCAAGTTCTCATAATTTTTTGGAAGAACTGGCACTGTTATGCATTTTTTTCACACTTTTACCTATTTTGTGCATGATAATACAGTATCCTTTCGAATACATTGTTTCTATTATCAAGTTTAAAAAAGAAAAGGAGAAAGAAAAAAAAAATCAATTTTTCACTTGGTTATTATGCCTAATATTTTAAATTTTACTTTTCAAACTGCTTCGTTTTCACACCATAATATTCTCCTCTGAATTGTCACATTTTACAGTTTTTGTCTCCACCACTGTATTCATTTTGAAAAATCATGTAGAGTTAAAAAGTTGCTTGAATTGGATTAATAACATGCAAGATGTGAAGTTTTGAAGTTCATACCTTATTTTAGTCCCTCAGGTTGTCCTAGTCCTCATCCACCTGCATGCCACATAAAATTGTCTGCAAGTGTGTTTAGGAGTTTCTTAATAAAGTAAAATGTGCGAATTTTGAGCTTGTGAACCGTCCTTGTTGAAAAGACAGTGCTGTGAAATTTGCAGTAATGTCTTTCATGTGTATAACACAGATGGGAATTATAAGAACTTTTAAACAAGTTGCAGGAGAGAAGAATGAAACCACAGTCCCATGAGGTGCAGGTTACACATTACTTTGTGCAGGTTCCATGTGACACTATCCTTTTTATGGGAGCAATTGAGTTTGGCTATGCATTGTGCATTGTTTTTTGCAGGGTGTCATCACTGCAGATCCTTTGCTTTCAATGCACATAGTGAACTGATTTGCAGCATTTTTCTATCTTATTTTCAAACGTTAACAATCCTGGTTCATCAGATTCTTCAAAAAACAAAATTTAAGTTAAAAGCTGTCGGAGAATTTCTAACTCAGCAGCCAATGACGTTAAAGGAAGAACTAGCATTTGCTAACGATAAGTTCATTTCCAATAATTCAGATGCTGCAAGGAAAACTAATCTGGTTGGATATGAGCGCATGTGTGATATTACTTCATATGCATCTGTAAATCTTCTTTGGAAGTGCTAATATCAAGCGTTCAAGTTGGATTTCGAACCTAAATATGAGATGCATCTGTAATCATTCAAGAACAATTACATGCATGGCTTTTATTTCTAAAGTCTTGTCATGTTCAGTACTCCAGAAGGTAGTGATGTTCACATGCAGCCTCTTCTAACTCTGCTTTAAATATTGCTGGAAATTGTATCTTATTTATTTACACAATGCAAAACCATTGATGCTAGTTTTTCCCAGTATTCCCTATTTCAATTGTCTGTTTTGGACTCATTTTCTCTAACTTTGTGACTGTGTGAGAGATTCCCAGATGATACGTCGAGCATTGGTGTATGTTTCGATTTAGATAAATCTCTCATAGTAGTCCATTTTAGAAGCTCCTGAATTTAGAATGCGAGTTCCTTTTATCTTGGACACTAGCTGTTATATTGTTCTGTTTCATCTGTTGAAAATTGGTGATAATCTCTTCTGCCGTCATGAAATTGTATCCACTTAGCAAAATAATTGGCAACACAATGCTTCTAAGAAGATTAAATTTTGCTTCTCTGAGCTGTCCGACAAGGAGCAATTGGCCCGATGGCAGCTTGCTGTGAGTTTCAAATCAATGAGCTCTGTGATATATTCATTCATCATCATCTTTATTTAACTCCCTCACCTAGTAGAAATAGTCTAGAGAAATTATTCTATGTGCACAACTTGAAGGACTATGACTCTACAGTTAAATTTCAATGTTCATTCTATTAACAGGCAATACAAATGCTGCATCTCCTCTTGAACAACTGTATATCTTATTCTCTTAATATTTTATTTCTACATGCAACGATAAACTTGTTCCTTCTTGATTGTGCACTTCTTGCCTTGGGTTTGTCTGTTTTGTCTTTCATTTGCAAGCAACTAGGCTTTCTAATAGTTTGCACATCCACCAAAAATGTATATACAACTAAGAGAAAAAAGAAATACCACATTTGAAGTCCTTCTTGGCTTCATGTAGTCTTATCCATCAATACGACAATGTGAGCAATGACCACTGGGCCCTACATTAATTGTTATAACCTTGGCCACAACAGTCTACAATATCACCATCACTATATATATATATTTATAGTGATGGTGAAGGGGGAGGTTTGATTTTACATTTCCTTTATTCTGGTTTCTTCCAGTGATGAAGGAGCTTTGATGATGTCTCCAGCCTGTGTATCTCTTCTTCTCTGGCCAGCAATGCACATATGACTATATTAGCCAGTACTTACCCTTTGTCAATTCATTGCCTCAGTTTGAGTCTGTTTCCTTTAATTATAGCCTTGTATCATATCCTACAACATTTTTCATCATCAACTAGCTCCACTCGGTACACACTTTGATGAGGATACAGGGCTCTTGTTCCTCTGAGGACCTTAATCCTAACCCTGTCAATGATTGTCAGCCCATTTTGATGGCAAGTTTTCATCTCTCTGTTGACCATGATCTTACACTACATCACAATACAAATATGGTCTGTCATAAAAACTTGCCTCTCCAACGTTTTCAAGCACTTGGAGTCTTTTCAAGCTTGCCAACATAATTTTTTTTTGGTCAGAAATGGATCATGCTATCCTTCTTAACAACTAGTGGTCCTCAATTAACTTCTAGACTGGTCAACATTGTCTTCAGTCAACAAGTCCTGAATTAGCTTTGCAAATCTATTATTCACCAGCTGACGCATTCTACAACAAGCATCTCCACTAAGTGGAGTTTGGAACTTCCTGCATTTGCTTTAGAATATCAGAGAACTTCTTTGTTCGCAGGATTGAAAACCACCAAACCATTTGGGGTGTGCTTTTGTCCAACTTTGTACAACTCTCAATCTGTCCTTGAAAAGCAATTCTAGTTTTCTTTCTAGAATGTTGCCTTTTTGTTATTGTTAGTTTTCTTTCTAGAACATTGCCTTTTTCTTATTGCTGTGGGTATTTGCCCCCAAGTCCTCCGTGTCCTGAAATAATGTAACACAGGATGCTTTATTTGCATTTCTGAGCTTCAATTTATAATGATTTACAATCTGTTAATCAGCTGGTACTGATAAAATTAGATCCTAAAAATCCTAACAAGTTATTCCTAAAACCATTTTGTAACAAACGATACAATAATAGAAATCCTTGTCACATCTATTTATTCTAACACCTGCCTTAATGACTAACTTGGAAACAATTCCAAGCTTATCCCTAAATTTTACAAATTTTTCTTTAAGGCTTTAGTCATTACATCAGCAATCTGTTAATTTAGGCAACAAGCTCCACCAACTGCTGGATATATTGCTGATGAACTTCAATATGTTTTGTTCGGGCATGGTATACTAGATTCCTCACCAACTTGAGCGCACTTTGATTATCACAATGAAGCTGTGTTGATGCTATTTGTGAAAGGAAGCTAGACAAATGTGGAACAACTTCCTACTTAATCTTTAGAGGAAAGTAGTGCAAAAACAGGCCTAGACTTTTAATTCAACAAGCAAAATCACATAAAACTCAGTTTTTGCAAGGCCCTCTCTTAGAGAACTTTGCAATGAGATATTCACAAGATAAGAATGAATGCAACACTCACACAAGAAGCAACATATACCCTGGGAAACCCTTTCGGGAAAAACCCAGCAATCAAGGAGCACTCAAAAATTGTATTATTCAGTAATCAACAATTTGCTTTTTACAATACAATTCCCACACAAGTATCCACTTCTTCAGTCCTGCAGTGCACAGTGCTGGAAATAGACCTGCAGTCCTGCAGTGCAGAGTGTTGGAAATAGACCTGCAGTCCTGCAGCTGTCCTGCAGTAAAACCATGGTCTAGTTCACCAGTTTTTCTTCTTTATATATGCTCTTAACATAAGACATGAGACAGTTAATGTTGAAAGGTGTATGACACCTATTCCCAACAATTTGATCTATCCGAAGATCATACAATATGTGTCGCAACCAAACAGCTTCACAGCCTGCACTGCTTGCTGCCTTATATTCTTCTACAGTTGATGACAAAGCAAGTGTATGCTGAAGTTTGCACTACCAAGAAATAACCCCTGACCCAAGAGCAAACATATAGCTAGTAGTAGATTTCTGATCATTAGTTGATTCTGCCCATTCTGCATCAGTGTATCCAAACAACTGAAATCCTTAGTTTGTTGGTACAGTATACCAAAGTCAAGGGTATCTTTGATATATCTGAGAATATGTTTTTGCAGTTTTGACGATGCTCTCTTTGAGGATCTGACATGAAATGCTGCAAAACATAAATCTAGTCGAGTGGTCATAAGATAAATCAAGCTGCCCACCTCCTGGCAAAATTCTGACTCGTTGACTGGAGATGAATCAGAGTTGGCTGAAAAATTCAGCCCCAACTTCCATAGGTGTAGATATCAGATTACAATTTGTCAGCCGAAATATTTTCAAAATTGTTTTGGCATGCTTGCTTTGTGATATAAACATATTATGATCAAGTTGTCAGAATTCTACACTTAGGCAGTGATGAAGGAGCCCTAAATCTGTCATTTCAAAAACTGAACACAATCAAGATTTACTTGTTGAATTAGTTGGGCTCCACTATCAGTAATAGCAAGGTCATCAACATACACAATGAGAATGACAATGTCATTACTCGTAGTTTTGATTTAGAGATTAGGATTAAAAAAGTCTCTGACTGAATCTTGAATCTCTAAGTTGTTGATCAGTTTTGAAATACAAGGCTCGGAGAACCTGCTTAAATCCCTACAGGGACATAATCAATCTACAAACTAGATGTTCTCTTCCTGGTACCTGAAATCCTTGTGGCTGCATCATGTGGATCTCCTCTTCCAAATCTCCGTTCAAGAAGGCACTCTTAACATCCATATGATATACCAACCAATCAAACTGTGCTGCAATGGAGAGAACTAATCGAAAATCTACCATCTTTGCAGTAGGAGCAATTGGCTCTCCATAGACTATATCTCCTTGCTGTACATACTTTTTAGCAGCAAGACAGGCTTTGAATTTGTCAATTGAACCATCTGATTTACGTTTTACCTTGTAAACCCATTTACAGCCAATGGGTTTCTTTCCATGGAATAATTTACACAGTTCCTGTGTTTTATTCTTCATCAAAGAGTCAGATTTTACCTTTGTGGCAGCTTACCAATCTGCTTTACCTCTGGCCTCTTCATATCTGCTAGGTTCAAAAACTGGTCAAACTAAAGCAAAATTTGCCTACTCATTGACTTGTCTAGGCTGTTTTCTAGCTCACCCAGCTACTGATTTCTCATCCTCCCTGACAACTTTCATTGTCTGCGTATACCATTTTGGTCGTTGATGTGGCTCTTGTTGTTGGCGAATTTCACTCAAGTGTACCTCTGTCAAGCTCTGTTCTCCAAGGTCATCCCAAAGTGGATTTTCAACACACAACTATGGTTGAGTCTTCACATCTTTCTTTTCATCATCAGTCTAATGCATCTGATTCCAAATGAACTTACACTAGCTGTTGCAGTATTATCAGCAGTTATAAAGCATACAAAAATCTCAATAGGTTTATCATCATTCGAGAAGAAAGGAGTCTTCTCATGTACAATTGTATCTCTGCTAATAAAATCTTGTTAGTAGAGACATCAAGCAATCTGTGTGCCTTGCATTGTTCACTATAGCCAACAAACATGAACCTTTTGATTTTTGCATCTAGCTTAGTTCTTTTCTCTTAGGAAATAATTCAAAAGCAACACAACCAAAAATACAGAAACGACTAACCAGAGGTTTTCTTCCAGACCATACTTTCTAGGAGTAACATTCTATAAAGCTTTACATGGACACCTATTGAGAATGAAGACTGCAGTATGTATTGCTTTTGCTCAGTAACAATATGGTACATTTCGACTATGCACCATGCGTCTGGCCATCTCGATGATTATCCCGTTCCTTCTTTCTACTACCCATTTTGTTGTGGAGTGAAAGGATTCGTATACTGCTTGCGTATACTGCCATGCCTAAAGAATATCTGAAACCGTTTTGAGGTAAACTCACCTCCATTATCTTACCTCAAGACCCTGATTTGCTTTCCAGATTGTTTCTCTACAAGGGCCTTAAAAGTTTGAAAGTAGGAAAAACATTTGGACTTTTACTTGATGAAGTAAAACGACATCTTCCTCGAATAATCATCAACCATCAGCAAAAAATATTTTTCACCATGAACTGAAGGTGTATTCAGTGTACCACACAAATCAATTTGCACTAGATTGAAAAGACCTTGTGCACACCAAGACTTAACTATCTCAAACGGTTGATGACTTTGTTTTCCAAGTTGACAACCTACCTGCACACAAATGCTGCTGTTCCTGAATGGATGGCAATCCATGAACCATGTTAATGAGAAGTGATAAACACATATAATTGAGGTGACCAAACTTCTCATGCCAAAGAACAAAACTATTGTCTTCAACTGCCAAGGCAAATGGATTGGTAGACTTGCATAATCAACTAACTTGCATAATCCCTTCTCACATTATACCAAGAGCAATGAGCTTGATTTTACCCACACACATCATCTCACATCTGTTTTTATGAAAATCCACAAGAAGTTGAGAATTCCTGGTGATTTCGCAAATGGAAAATTTATTTTTATTCATATTAGGAACATACCGAACATTCTTGAAGGTGTATATAACATTGTTGTTCAATGTCACATTAAGATCACCACACCCTTCAATGAAGTATGATCCACCATCACCAAATGAAACAAGACTCGTTCTTACTTATACCTTTGATGAAATTAATATTCCGGTCTTTCTAACATGTATAATGTCTGGATGCTCTAGAGTCAAAGTACCACTCAGGAGATTGACCAGATGAACTTTGAGTTGTTACAAAATCAAACTTCTCTTCCTGATCTTCTGTCTTAGAAACATTTACAACATTTACTTGTTTCTTCCCTTGCTGAATTTGTCTATTCTTCAACTTACTGCAATCCCAATTGAAATGACCAAGTTTCCTATAATAAAAATAAATGACTTGGGACTGCTTAACATTAGAAGTTTTAGCTTGCTTATGATCAAATGATGAGAGCTTGGCATTCTGATTTGCCTTTCTGTTTTGCTTTAGCAGTAAATGCACTTTTTGCACTCCCTGAGGTGGATACTCCCATCACTGTCTCGTCTCTTTTTCTAAAAGTAAAGAAGACATCTTTTCAAAATCAAGAGTTTGAGTTTCAAATGCAAAGACTCATAAGATGGCGGTAAACCTCACAAAACAATGCCGACCATGCCCTCATCATCGACTATCTTTTTAATAGCATCAATCGATCTCTTACATTCTTCAGATGCATAAGGTACTCAGAAACAGACTCTCCTTCCTCCAATTGGGAAGAATAGAGAAAATTCTTCAAATTCAAAGTACATCCTACTTCAGATTGCTGATACTTTTTCTGCAACATTGTCCACAATGTTACAGCATTATCCTCATTACGAACTTCAGCAATCAAATCATCTGCAATAGACAATTTGAGAAGCATCAAAGCTTCTCTATGTTGCTTGTTGAAGTCATCAACATCATCTTCTAATCCGGTTTCTTTCTTGAGAACTGTATTCCTTAAATCTCAATAGTCACAAATTGTAATTATCTTATGGCTCCACATGTAATTTCTCTCAATCAGTTTTTGTGAAACTGGAAGAATTAGAGTCTGACTATTTGTCATTCCTTCCCTAATGACAAACCCAAACAACAAATGCAGAATGTCGGATGCCAAGAAAGCCTTGAATACTAGACTCAGAGCAACGAATGCCAAACATTGCATTCTGCTTCAGCCAAGCTCAAGACTTGGGTAAACTCCAAGCTGCACTTTGCCCAAGATGGAAACATGAGCAACCTCCAACCAGCGCTTTGCCCAAGCTAGAAATGTGTGCAAACTCCAAGCTGCACTTTACCACAACTTGGGTGAACTCCAAATGTCATAGGTGACAACTTTATCAAGTGAGGAGAAAACCACCAAACACCAAATACCAAAACACCAAATGTCATCTGTCAGATCCAATAGATCTAAATACAACACAGGAGAAAACCTCCATTGACAATGCAACAACACCAAAACTGATTGTAGAGTGACAACCTGCAGAGGCATTGATTGCCAAAGACAAAAAATCGACTTGGCTGAAATGAACGGTGTAAGTGAAACTCTTTTCTCCTTTCTCTGGCTCGGATACCATAAAAGAATGTAAAACAGGATGCCTTATTTACATTTCTAAGCGTCAATTTATAATGATTTACAATCTGGTAATCAGTTGGTGCTGATAAAACCAGATCCTAAAAATCCTAACAAGTTATCCCTATAAATCCTAACAAGTTATCCTTAAAAATTTTAATAACTTATCCCTACAAATCCTAACAAGTTATCCCTAAAAATCCCAACAACTTATCCCTACAAATCCTAACAAGTTATCCCTAAAAATCCCAACAACTTATCCCTACAAATCCTAACAAGTTATCTCTAAAAAACTGTTGTAACAAACAATACAATAATAGAAATCCCTATCATATTTATTTATTCTAACATGTCCAACAGTTGATCCTTTTTCCATGTTCATAGTCTAGCACAGACAGCTCAAACAAGTTCAACTTGGGTGCATTAACTAGTGAGTAGATGCCTCTGTTGCTAGGCAGCTCTAAGCTTTTGTGCATTCACCTCAGTCTGCTATATGTCCGTGAATGGACCATGTCTGATACCTCAGCTTCCCACCTTCACCCTTGAATTGTTCCTTTTCCAAGTATAACCAGTCAATGTTGCCAACTTGGGACCGATATGCTACATGGCTCTCATCATGAAAAGCTTTATTTTTGCCTAAACCTGCTCCAAATGGTCCCTCACTGGAGCTTATATTTGTTGAACCTACTTCAAGCACTTCAACACCTTTTTGCTTGGTTGTCCTTTATCTCTTGCTGGTCCCTTTTGGTGCTTGAACACCAAATTGATAGATGCTTGTGGTAGAAACCTCAATTATGTTTGGAATGATGACTGATTGATGGATTCCTGCATTGTTTTGTTGTAACAATTGTAACAATGCTAAATGTATGGGATGCTATCCTACATCCTTGTGTGTTGGCATTATAATCCCTCATCCAAAGCCCAGTTGATGACCTCTATTTGCCCATGAGTCTGTATATGGAACAATGTGAAATGTTTAATTTAGCAACCATCAAGATTCATAGTACTGTACAAAATTGGCTCAAAACCTGCTATCAAAAATTGAGTATTACTAGCCAAAAATGTACCCAGAAATGTTCAAAAAATGTCTGGTGATCTCTTGTTTACTTGCGATCTTGTAGTGGATTAAGACTTCATCTTGCTAAACCTATGGATGATCATAAACAAGTAACTGTTTTATGCCATGTCTTTGACAAACCTCCTAAGAAATCCATCTATATACTTTCCAACGAAGAGCTAACACTTGTAATGGGGTACACAGGCCTTTTTTTTGTTCATTGGCTTAGTCATGTTGCAAAATAAGCATCCTTTGACTAACTTCTCTACATCACTTTCCATCCTGTGCTAATAAACATAGCATTGAGGATGCACTGATGTTTTGTGCCCACCACAGGATCCTTCCAGATTTGGCAAAAAGCCAATATGATACCAGGATCAGTAGAGCGACATAAAGCCAATATGAAAGCAAGATGATTACAACACCCCTTGCTGTTATGCCAATACTCTACCGATGACTCTGATGTATAGACTTAAAGACATAATATTGTATGCACATTGTAGATAGGGAGGGTGGATAAGATGAATGATGTAGAACATCCTAGAAACGACTCGGGATAAGGTTTGTACATGAGTTAGATGTGACAAATTTATATGTGGATATGTACATACATGTAACTAGATACTTGAACTGAGTTAATCTTAACTAGTGCTAATGCACATCTAATGATTGTGCCTAAACATGTGACAAATGTGTAGACCCTTACATGTCTAAACATGTCCTAACACAAATGGACCTATTGCATCAACTTCAATCAAATTTTGTTGGCCAGTATGCATAGCTTATTTGCCTTGTTTAGTACTCTGTTTATGTGGTAATATGTTGCATTTGGATTGTTGCTAAAGATCTACCCTATCTATACTATGCATTCATGTCACTAAAGTCATCATCTTCAGCATTCTTTTCTTTTATGCCTTGCAAGAAAATGGTACCGGCTGGATAACAACTCCCACTGCCGAAGTTCTTAGGTGCTTGTGACAATGTCTTTGTCACATTCTTATTGAGCCTTTATTTTGTTTGATGACCAGATTAAACTGTTGCAAGAGTGCTATCTATTTGAAATGTCACTTCTGGTGCAATGTAACCTATGATTGCAATAACTATGTGGATTTGTGATTAGTGTGCACTACATACGATTGCACACATACGATCTCATTTTCCAGAATCTAGTGACACCAATGTTTGATCACCTGCACCATTGATACCGTTCCTTGTCATAAGTTGGATAGTTTGCCATTGCTCTTGAAAAAATCTAGCATTAGGATAGCCTTGTTGCATAAACACTGCTCCCCTTTCTTAGTCTAAAACATTTGTCACTATTTCAAAAGGAAACTGGAGATTTAAGAGTCTGAAAGTAGAATTGCATGAATTCTATGTCTGAGGCTGTAAGGAGATCTCTGATTTCTTCAAAAAGAAAGAGGAACCCACCTCTAGAACACTTCCTCATAGCCTTAAATTGAGTTGTCCACCTGCCATCTTTTTTCAGTATTAAGTCATTAACTAGAAAATCTGCTTTCTTCTCTCAGTGGCAACATCGGAATACAAACTTCCTCTTGGCGTTAATATATCTCTTTGCATAAGTAACAGATACAAGCGAGATTTTCTTCTTAGCCTGGGGAGCATTAATCAAACATGGCTTTCCATATTTCATTGATCTATGCTCTACTATATCCAACAATAAAATATGCATCTTAGTCCTTTAAGTATGGACTTACTATGATGATTTCATGTGTAGAGGTGGTATGTCATACTTGATATTGGTGGTGCATTTGATCCTAGTTGAGATTTGAAATCCATACTGTTGTATCACCCGGACATCTGTTAGGAGGTGAAGTCAATATCCAGATCTCCAATGTTCTTCAGCAGCGAGGTGTATGGTGGTGCAGTTTATTGTGATCCATCCTTATGAGTTGTTCGTATGCACCGGGTGTGTTGAGGGGGGTTGTAGGAACTGGCCAGGTACCCCCTGCCCGGGGGTTTGGGGCGGAGCCCCCGACCCTAAATTTTTGGCCGTCCATACAACCGTACGTTGTGAGAGGCAGCGAACAGTTTTCTGGAGTCTTCTTTTGGGAGAGGAAGCGAACAGTTTTTGGAAGAGGAAGCAAACAGTTTTTTGGAGTCTTCCTTTTCGGAAAGGAAACGAACAATTTTTTGGAGTCTTCCTTTGTTTTTCTATAAAAAGGGAATGACCCCTTGCATGTAAAAGTTGATTGAATGTAAAATTTTTCCGAAATCAATAAAATAAGGAAGCTGCCATTGCCCCGTGGTTTTTCCTGCACACTGCAGGTTTTCCATGTAAAAATTTTGTGTTACTGTTTTTTCCTGCGTTATTGTGTTTTCTGCTTGCACGTAATTTGATATTTTTCTAACATCATCAACATTCTTATTCATTCCCGATTGTATTCCCAATGTCTTCAACAACAACTTGGAGACCAGGTTTTAGATCGACGGGCTGGTATTCAGATTCTACTTCCCTTCTTCAATCAGTTGGGATCTTTATAGATTAACTATCTCCATTCGTCACCCAGGTGTTGTAGGTGAGTTGGAGAGGAGAGGGCAATCCTCCAAGGGAGGTCCTAGGTTCAAATCTCCACCCTACCAAAAAGCTGAAAAGCTGAATTGGGTATCCAAAATCCAATTGATAATGTAGGTGCGGGCAGGGTCGGGTGCGACTCCCGGGTGACTTTGACAGTGTAGAACCCCCTTTTCGTGGTCTCTCAGACCAAGGTGGCTCCGCAAGGGGTTTTTCGCTTTAAAAAAAAAAAAAAAACTATCTCCATTCGTCTACTCCCTAAATGCTCCTCCCTGCTTTCTCCCTAATAAGAAGGTGATTTGCCATGTAGTGAGGAACCACACACACACACACACTCTTTTATACATATAGCAATATATTTGAATCACTTGCAATATAGCAATATATTTAAATCACTTGGATCGCTTTGCCTCAACCTATTAGTCCTAAGTTAGCTTTCTATACTGAGCATTTCTTGAGGATAATGGATAGCATTATGGCTTGCACTGATTATATTCAAAGCAATTGGACACACGGCCTTAGGATCCCTCTTGGTTTAGAGTCTCTGCTTACATCAATTGCGGGTGGAGAGAGACCACCATATTCCTCGAGAGGATAGGAAATGCCATCTTTGCTCTCTTTGGGTAATGGAGACTAAAGAATACTTCATCTTTAGATGTCTTGTGTATTATGAGATTTGGCGGAGGTATGATTGCTTATGTAGATAAGATAATTCTACTGATGTCCACGAAAGACCGAAATTGGTCAATGGGACTTGGGTAGATCACTTGTCACCTTTTTCTGCTATTTGGACCATTGATGTTTGGCTTTGTATCTTTGAGAATCTTTTACTCTTTGGTGTTAAGTATTACAGGAGAAGCCATCTATCACTCGATTGTAGATAGCAATGAGAATTACCAAGGGTGAGGGAATGATAGTTAGTGAACCAAGGACTTGCAATCTCCAACACAGATCATTGCTTCAGACTATATCCTCCTCATGACGGTAATGTGACTTTAGTTAGCAAGTGTACATCCAATGGCGACACAGCTTGGCCGACAACTGTCTAATGACACTTCCATATGACGACACCTTGGCGTGACGGTAGTGGCTAGACAATGATGGCATGACGACATCTTGACATCATGACGACACTCTGGACTTGGATGTCGGCAACGATTACAGCCATGATGGCGTCGGCTATGTCGGCGTCAATTGTGACGGCGTCGGCTATGTCGGCGTCAATTGTGACAGCGTCGGCTATGTCGACATCAATTGTGACGGCGTCGGCTATGTCGACATCAACTCTTATGTCGACATCAACTTTGATAGTGTCGGCTATGTCGGCAAAAGTATGACGGCGTCGACTATGTCGACATGAACTGTGACGGTGTCGGCTATGTTGGCATCGGGGACTTCTGCTATGCTCTGATCGATGTCTGCAACACTCCTTTGTCCAAGCCTGTAACCTTTAACAACACTAACACATGCGCAGACTCTAGCAATTTATCATAGCATACATCATCACACAAGAGACATGATTGGAGAACAAGATAGTCGTTTGTATTATCAAGTTGCACAATTCACAGAGTCACAGTGACTGCATTCAGACTTGTCAACCCAGTCTCTCGCATGGATTGTCATGGATACCAAATGAAATGAAGGGGGGCCTATTTAAAGCACTGTCTTGGTGGTTACTGTAACCAATTCCAGGACATTTTCCCCAACTACCAAAACTTCCTATGTAACAGCCTTAATTAACCTTTGCAAATGATGTGATTTGTTAAGGTTTTACAATGATGGTTGTATTTGCATTTCATTTCATTTAGACTGAATTTGCATTACATTTCATTTCATGTTATTGCATTTGGTGTGTAGACCTTTTTACAAACACTTTTACTTTTGTTTCTTAGAACTACTGTCTACATCGATTAATCACCTCTTTCTTTCACCCTGTCTCTGCTATCTCTGCTGTTAGAAGCAATAAGCATCCTTTTGAGGCTATCACCCTTTAGGAATAATGACAGATCTGTGTGCCTCTGTCTACACATGAGAGCAGTGACCAGGGTTTCGACGTCATCTTCTTGCATGCGGCTGGTTGAGGCTATGGCTATTTGAGATTGGGTTTCAATTTCGCCTCACTTATCCAAGGGTTGCAGATAGATGCAACTTTCCAACTTCTTATTTTCTTTTAATGGCTCTTTGGCTATGTATGTTAGGAGAATTTGCAAGTGTCAAGCTCTTTGTCCTCCCATGATTATTCAGCCAATTCTCCTTAGTGTTGGCTACTCTTTTGAGAGGATCATTAGATCCTGTTTTGGCTCTTTTAGGTTATGGTCGGTGATGATGGTGGCTCTGCTTCTATTCATAATCTACCACAGATTGAGATCCACTTGTGTTGTCTATCTCTCTCCATTTCTCTCATTTCTGTCTTTTTCATTTGACGATCACATTTTTAGGGTTTTAACCCATTTCTAGTTATGCCATGAGAGGCTGCGACCTGATGTTCCATTCACTCGTGTAGTTTACTCGAGTTTGGCTTAGTTAATCCAGTGCAATTTAATTTATTTGGTTGTGCTACAGTGCATCGTAGCAGTTTCTTTTGGACAAGTCCCATTGGCCTACTTTGGTCATCTATAGACTTTAATAGAATTATCTTATCTTATCTGACTCCAGTGCCTTATAGTGATCACCTCTAAATCTTTCATTCAGATCTTCAGATGAAAGAAATATTCTTTGACCTCATCAGTTACCTCTTTTCAATAAGGTTCAAAATCTGCACTTGACTTGTTGCTGGTACCTTGGCTGAGTGGTTCCAATGATTTCTAAGGTTGTCCAACCAACTTGTATGATGATTTTTTCTGATGATGCCTTAGCTTTACATTTAGTTGAAGCTATCTTGCTAGTTTGGACTTGCAATCTCATCTATGTTTATCACCATCTGCTTCACCTTTGGTATGTTGAATTAAAAGTTTCCTTCCGGACTTGTCAAAAACGATGAAATCAGGATGTAAAGCCAGACATTGCTGGTCAAAGTGACCATTCTTCTTGCAGTGCTTCCAAGTTTTTCTTCCTCTGCATCAGCCTTTTTCACTGAAAATATCCTTCATATTCTTGTCCTTGTTTTATTATAGGCTTAAACGTTTTTGTGCAACATTGCTTTCCCATTGCTTCTTTGTAGAATGTCTTTGACAAACATCTAAGTTTGGACTTTGAACAATGCCCACTCTTTATGAATACAGGGATGAAGCTGGCCACTGTACTTTGCTAATGCAGTTCCGTCTGTCAATGTCCAAATGTATTGCTTGCCTCTATATCTGTGAAGTATAGCGATGTAAATTTTGACCTTGCTTCTAGCAAAAATAATGAGCTTTGTCATTTACTCATCTGTCGACTGAGGACTTAGGTGCGAGATTTGAACAAGAGCTTAAATATTTCTCACTTTCTATTAGGAAATGTTCCACTTCTTTGCAGGGTAGCATCAATTTCCAATCAGATCAATGCATATACTGACATCTTCAGCCTGGCGAATGTAGTTGTTTGTTTGACATCGTAACCCTGGGAACCAACATATTCTTCAAATTGATGCAACAGAAACCAATAATTTAAATTTTCAAACATTTGCTAGACCTTGATAAGGAGGAGCTTTCAATTTGGTCTCACCTCAGAATGCCAAGTAGACAGGGTTTGAGTTTGAGGATTTGGCTAGTTTGTTGAAATTTTCATGCTGTCTTTGGGACTTCGTTCTCTTTCAACATGATGGACATGGACTTGGTGAACATCTGTTAGGGAGGAGTTATTATTCTCAAAATTTTCCTGTTCCCAGATGCTTCTTTGGCCTTGGATCGAGCATTTCCATGTGCTCCATTTTTGCCTGCAAAGCTGTAGACGCCTCTTAGAAGCGATTGTGTTGTGGTGCACCAGATAAAACAAACAATTTTTCTATTGGGGACATAAACATCATTTATAATTTACTTAGTTTCTTAATACTAACTTGAACCATGTAATGGTGACTGAAAGTCGGGAACAACTGAAAGTTGAGAGCATCCTATTAAATACAACTAGGGATTGTGTGGGGACATTTTGGCAGCAAGGAAGTTAGTAGAAACAACCATAATGCACCGAGAATCTTCATGAAACTATTTGATAAGTTGATGCATTGCTGATTTGATGTTGCACTGATCTCATATTAAGCTTCCAATGCTGATTACAAATATGAAGGTTGTAGATCTAGTAGACGGTAAGAGTTGAAAGCCCTAAAAGAGACAGGATCATGGGTGTTGATTGAAAGAGGCCCAAGACTTTAAATCTAGTAAAGGATAAAAAATGGGAAAGTTTGAGGTAACTAGATTTAGTGGTTATGATCACAAAGCTTTGATACCTACAGATACGAGTAGGCAAAGCATCCAAATATATTGCTACAATTATACATGCTTTACACTCATATCTGTTATATGTGTATAAAGAATACAAAGGATATGCGATTAACAGTAGCCCATGTGACTGGGTCTAATTATTGTCATGTGTACATAAAGCCTAGCACATTGAGATAAAACTGCTTTTTTAGTTCATATATAGATAAAACGTGGGTTTCTAGAATGGAACTACTTGAGGTTACCACTGTACTCTAAAGAATGAGGAACAGGACTTAATACTTTAGCACCTTATGAAATAATCACCGAGTCTTATTACATTCTTCCTAGTGAAAATTTCACAGCTTAGAAATGATTTATTTTCTATTGTTATAAATTTTATATATAATTTGTATGCCAAGTGGACACATATGTTGCAGAAAATGTAAATGACTTCTGAATACTTTATGTTTCCGGTTTGTTCTTAATTTTGTATTTTATGGATTAGGTTGCACTGTTTCTATTCGTAATTTCCAATTTTGCATCCCAGAACTGACCTGTTTGGCAGCTTCAAAACATAACTTAATATATCGAATATTATGACAGGCATTTGCAGGTGGTCCATTGGTGCAAGCTAGGAACTTTGCAGTCATGACAGGTGTTAATGCAGGTATCACATGTGCAATGAAAAGGGCACGGGGTGGGGTGGAGGATGTCCAGACAAGGTGAAACATAGGGTTACAAGCCCATATATTCTCCTGTTCTTCATGTTTTGCATGATATATCAGAATGAATGTCTTATTCTGATGACAATAAACTTATAGATTGGAGTTAGTTTGACCATAAGAGTATTTAAAACCTAGAATGTCAGCAGAAGACACTCACATCACAGTATTTTGTACCACTTAAGTGAAATTGTTGATTTTAAGAAACAAAACTCTTTGACAAATGGTGATGTGAATATTTTGAAACTTAATCTGAAGGTTCAGATTCTGTTTGCAGCCATTTTGTATCCCTTTGCTTTGTGAGTCCTTCAAAATTAATTCAGTTTATTCATCCGTATATGGATGTTTTGGTTTCCTTGCTGACAAATACTTAGACTTGATCTTAGATTATTCCTTCCCTTCAGATTTCACTTCTCTTTGACTCTTTAATAAAATATCATCTGCTTCTGGATCATTAGATATATAAGTTTATTCATCCGTATATGGATGTTTTGGTTTCCTTGCTGACAAATACTTAGACTTGATCTTAGATTATTCCTTCCCTTCAGATTTCACTTCTCTTTGACTCTTTAATAAAATATCATCTGCTTCTTGATCATAGATATATAAGCTTATGAATTTTTCATGTCCAGTATGGTAGCAGCATTTGGTTCAGGAGCAGTGTTCACTCTTGTCAGTGGCATGGCGGGACCAAACCCGGCAGTAAATGCAGCCACTTCTGGCCTTTTCTTTGCTCTTATCCAAGGTGGCCTCTTTACGGTAAGCTATTACAGATTATTGACTATAGATATGCTTGTGTGCTCTGTGGATTCCTATAACTTATGATTATTATGAAAATACATGATTTAAAAGGTCATTGAAGTAAATTATCACTCGTGCAAAAAGTTAGTTACAGCAAATATGAATATTTATGCAATGAAAATCACATGAAATCCTTTCTTAATAGAAATATACTGTTTTCCAGTGCCAAAATTCACATCACCTCTGGATTTTTATACATAGTGAAGAACTTAGTGAATAAATTTATAATATATGTTTTTAGAAATATTGTACTCATTTATCCAATAGATTCGGACACAGCAAAAGAAAGAAAGACATGAGTAGAGCAAGTTCCAAGCATACAACCTAAATGTACTGAAGTGGCTAGGCATGAAGAACACATGGCCAATAGGGTGATTCCAAAATGGCAGGGCAGGCCCCTTTCTGCTGAACTGGGTTCCAATCTCAGGAAATAGGTAACACATATTGCATCTCATGTGTTTTTGCTAAACACTTTATCCTAGGCTAAGCAATTTATAATGAGGATGAAATGCCACGAACTAGCCATTTTTTCCATACCATGAGATATTTTCTTCCTGAATGCACTGATTGTACTAGCTTCTTTCACCTGACCACACTTTTGAAGCCCAATCATCCATCGACATCAGCAGTTCACAAAATTTATGATAGATGTTTTCAGTTTTACCTCAAGTTACCTTGTAAATGTGAGCTTTGTAGTTTATCAGTCTAGAACTTCTTGTCACTGTGGACAGTCAAACATAGTTACTTTGTACAGCCTAGCATTCAATATATTTACAAATTCATGACATTTCCCAAATATTGGAGTAGGCCTATGAAGCAGCAACCCTATTAATACCAACTTTGTAAGAGATCTTGACCTGGGTGGCTGTGAAGAAAGACTGCCGAAATGAGGCATGATTCTGCAGGCTTCATTAGGATGTATCATATTAACAGAGCAATTCATTGTCAAATCTCTAATCACCATGTCAGGTAACTTTCGCAATCGCTTTTTTGCCAATTGGAAATGTGGGGTCTGCAAATTATATTGTGCTGCCAATAAAATGGAGTCCTCCCTGCAGCTCCATTCTTCTTGTGGTTGCCAAGTGCAACAGGAGATGAGAGTGGCTCCAACTTATCCTTGCAGATTGGTAGACCATCCCCCATCCTACAAGATTACGGGGTGCAGACCCATAGGAGATGTGGCGCCAGTTTTTGTTTGATTCATTCTGTAGCCTTGTGGCAGCAGTATTGGCTGTAGCATAAGCTGCAGCTTGGCAACTGCATTGAACTAGTTGAATGATTACTTTGAGTTGCTGGTGCACTTGTGTTGATTTCATTCCCTGTGCTCTAAGCAACATTGCCTTCAATGAGTGGTGTCAGTAGCCTTGTTAAGAAGTTAGGTGTAGGCAGTCAGACGCATCAGCAAAATCCATTGTACATGGCATCACCTCAAGCTCCACGTCAATGGGTCAGCATGTCTATTTTGTAATTGTACATATAGTAGTTTCGTTATGTTGATCAATAGTTGTTACGAATGTTGTTTATGTGCGATTGATCAAGTAGCATGAATTGTCATTTTGTATGTGTTATAGGCTGTCACATGTACACCGGAACATAAAGATTATATGTTGTGTTTGTAATTAATTTGCAATCAGTTAATAGTTTGGTATGAGAAGGTGACAGCTGGGTTGTAACCGTTTACCCCCTTCATTTTTATATATTCCATAGGAGAATAATTGAATGGTGTCATTACTGAGATTATCATTGTGTGTCGCCGTTGAAGACGAGACATCAAATAATTGTTGGGATCATGTTGCCATATGTGATATACATTTCAGATAGCACATAATGAAATGGTTCTGTTCCTAAACTGTCATTGCTGTACACTCTTTATTGTTTGTCCTGTTTAATGTGTTTGCTTTATTGGTGGGAATAAAATCTATACTACATTAGGCAGGGTCTGTGGTCAGGCAAGCTGACTAGTCTCCTTTGTTGTCTGGTGCCACTTCTCAAAGCAACTGACAACTGGTTAGGAAGCCTGCCTATTTTTCTCCATTGACTAGTCCCCCAAAAGTTAGGAGGCATGTCTGTGTATGGAAAATACAAATGAAAGCATTCTAAAGTTAAACAATAAGTTAACAAACTTTATAAAATCTTGTAACCATGGATACATCTATTTTCAGAGTGGAAAATGGGTACATTTATAAAAATAAGGCTCTGGTAAAGTTGTTCCATATGGTTTTATGAGCAAGATAAGCTGTCAAGTTCAGAATGGTTCATCAAGTGATCAAATAGAAGTCTTGCAACTTCTAAGAAAGTGCCCTTATTATGCATGGCATATAGTGTTTGAGGAAACTGCCCTTTAGCGTGTCCTCACACCAAAGAAACTTAACACGGTTATTGACCATCGAAAAGATTGGTTGTGGCCTTGGAAGAAATTTTCATGTGCTGGGAAACAGAAAACCAAAAGTCTCAATTCCTGTTTGAAAGATTACAATGCCAAATTTTTATGCAGTCTCCAACCATAACCAACAAGCCTTCGCACCATTACATGCCATTGCTCAACAGAAGAAGAGGTTTCGTTTTTGGAACAATCTTCAAATGAACATGACCACAATAAATATTTGGTCATCAGAAGAGGTGCATGAGCTTGGGAAGAAGGAAAAATCTTGTGAATGTTCAGAATCACAAGAAGCACAGACAAGATCAGAGCTTAGGAGCATTCTTCAGCTCTGATACTATGAAGATGAAGTAGCAACAGTCATAGGATCCACATGACCACTCAATACACAAAATATAAGGGCAAAAGGTACGGAAGTACAGAGAGGCATATAAATTTATTATTATGATAGTGAAAAAGAGAATAAAGGCCAAGTCAAACTATCACAAGCTTATCCAAGGAGGAATACTTAATCCAAGTTTAAGAACAACTTATTGTGGGTTTTGTGGTTCACCAGACAACTTGCTGATCCACAACATATTGATAAGAGTCATAAGTCAAATGAGAATGATAAAGCCACGTCACTGATATGAAGTTTGTTCATCTGGATAACTTCTACCCTTCACATATGTGAAAATATCAGTAGTCATATGTTGAGATTACAGGTGAATATTATTACCACAATATTGTTCATATTGAATTAATCCATGCATTTCTCGAGATTTATTAATTTATATATCAAATTTTAGATTAGCTAAATTAATCACATCTATTGGAATAATGTTGACTTGAACTTGTGTAATATGTTTTGATCCATCTGTTATTGTATGAAGCTGCCTTGGGTTAGTAATTAATTTCTTGATTCTTGCAGTTGGGACAGAAGTTCTCTCAGCCATCTCCTGAAGAAAATTACTATGCCGAGACAAAAACCATGTTATCCAAACTTGGGCTTCAAAATTATGAGAAGAATTTTAGGAAGGGTTTGCTTACAGATAATACACTGCCTCTTTTGACGGACAGGTTAGTTTAACTTCTCAATTTTGCTATGGTTCAAAACAAATTCTAGTTGTTTTAAGGTAGCATGTACAGAAATTTAGTATTTTGGTTCTGCTCGTTCATAGAACTTGGTAATTTCTGCTGACATCATTTTATTTGCTGCAGTGCTCTAAGAGATGTAAAAATTCCTCCTGGACCAAGGCTACTCATTCTTGACCACATTCAAAGGTTTTGTCCATTCTATTTATATGGTGAAAAATATGCTTAATAAACTTGTTTAACAAGTTATTTGTTGAGCTAGGATTTGAATCTTGCGAATTTCTTTATAGTCTTTTGTAATCACTTGACCTTTGATGGCAGGGATCCAGAAGTTAAGTGGAGGGGAAATCAGTAACTATCCTCCAGGAATTTGATGTTTTAAAGAAATCATGTATGGCTATGCTTTTCAACAATGGAATTGTGGATTCTCATTCGAATGGTTTGGGCTGTATTCTTAAGAATTCAACGCTTCAAAGATTGCTACGGTTTATTTTAGTCATTTCATTGTAATCAAATAAGAAATTTTTTATCCATTCAGTTTTATGGGTGCCTGAAGCTTCAATGATGATGCAAGGGCTTGATCAGGCTTTCAGATACGTGACTCTTGGAATGATTATCATGAAGTTTTTGTTCACAGTTAATTGTTGAATTAGGATTATTCTTAGGAATTTTTATTTTTCCTTCTGCCGAACTTCTTGTGGCTCTTCCAAGTTTAATGTCATTAAAGTCCTCTATTGGAAATGGTTATGGATTTGCGTTAGCAGCCTGTGAATCTTGTATTTTGTATACTTTCGTCTGAGCAATCAACCTCAGAAGAAGCAAGCACACAACATATAATATATGAGATTTATACTGTTTACTTGCCAACGAGTTCAAAACTAAACCAATACAAAACTAAACCAATACAAAACACACACAGATTTGATTCATCCTTCTTTCTCTGGTGTAAATTCTGCTCAATGGTTTGAAGAAATTCTTTTAATTTAGCTGTTAAAAGAATTGTGCAAGTGTTTTTTTAAATAAGCTATATGTGGCTTCTATGGGGCCACTCCCTTCAAAATATCAAAACATCACATTAGTTATTAAGTCAATTAAACCATATCCAGCTTGCCTTTTTATCATAGATATTCTTTATTTTTTTATTTTTTTCTGTCAAATATATTCTTTATCTTCTTCAAAGTGCTATATGTTTATGCAATCAGCTTCTTGACATCATTTTCATTAAGAGAGGAGAAGAAGAAGAAGAAGAGGTATTAAAGTGGAATGAAATTCTAACATAGGAACTCGGTCAGTTGCCTTCTAAAATTTGAATTTCACCAAAGACGAAGATCAACACCGCGATTTTCAAATTATGTGCCATTCGATTTCTTTCTCTGGAGATATGCTCACATTTCTAAGAGATTGTTTTGAATAATAGATGATGAACATCAACAATAATATTATTATATATTTAGTCTCCACATCTTTTTTTGTTGATAGCATTAATGATAATTTGTGAATCCCCCTCAATTGAAATATATTTCAATCATTTTTCAATTTCAATTTTAATCCATGTAAGAAGTGTCCTAGCCTATGTATAGTTGTTAGTTGAAATTTTATATGATTGTTAGTGAGACCATTTCCTCTTAATTATTTCGAAAAAACCACCTTCGTCTGTTTTTTTTTTAATTTCCTTTGGAAGCACCATTGAAATTAATCCTGAAACTCAATTTCTAGACATTTCTACTGTACTCTAGATCGAAGCAGAATCTTTACTTTAATGCCATTGTCATAGATGACTCTTTCATATGTTCAAATCTTGTAACTGAGTTATCACCTAATTTTTACACTCAAGACTTCCCATGATGAGCACCATATCTCAAAACATTTTGCAAGAGAGACAATAATATGGTTTTAAACTTGGGCATGATATTGAGATTTATTTTTAAAATTCTATTGTTCTTTTCAAGTCATAAATTCCAACAAATAATGATAGGATTGATCCTTTACAAAATACATAATTCTCTAGCTTTGAAATAATTAGTCCATCATTTTGTCATATTCTCATTTTTTTTAAAAAGAAACCCCAAATGATGTGAGTAAATGGGCGATGAAGAAGTAAATAGTTTGATGCTTGTAGATCCTTCTAACATAAGGCACATTTGAAAGGTCTATGTATTATCTTCTTTGTAGACTCTATTGCAAGAATCTTTCTTTGAACTACTAACCAAAGGAATGTTGAGGCCTTAGGCAGAGCCTTTAGTGACCAAATCTTCCTCTAAGGAAAATCCTTGGGAGTAGGAAAGTTGGATTGCTCTAAATCCTCAGATCTCAATTTGACCGAGTATTCACCATATTTTGATAGATTTCAAACCAATTCATCTTTTTGTGTAAAATAGGCAAATACAACTCTTGAAGCATATTTTGAAACTCATTTGCAAGTTGTTTTGAGTTCCTCTCCTTCAACCAGGTGACTAATAGAAATCCAAGTTGTTTGAGTTCCTCTCCTTGAACCAAGTTACTAATAGAAATCCATGGTTTGGAGTTGCTAACATTAATATAATCTTTGATCTTTGGACCTTTACAAGCTAAGCATCCTTGAGCCATTGGTTGCTATTTTGAGTAAGCGATTGGAGGATACAACTTCAACTAAGCATCAAAGCATTAGATAAAAAAATTGCATATTGCTGGCCGTCTAAAATGTTTTTTGATCAATTTCAAACTATCTAATATGAAGTTTTATGTTGGTGATCCTTTGGGTAGGGTTCTTTCTTAAGTAATTTCATTGCATCAAGAGAACTTATATATTTTTGAAGTAACATTTTTGCCCAATTATTTCCTTATCTTTGAATAATCTCCACCCAAGATTTACCTCTAAGGCCAAACTCATAAGTCTACAATTTTGCAAGCCTACTCCAATGTTCTTTCCTCTATTAACCCTATCCCACTTACAAAGAGGAAACCTAATTTTTTTCTCATCTTTTTCAAAGAAAATCTCTTTGAATTTTATTAATTTTTGATGTCATACATACTAACAATCTTGAAAGTGAGACATCATTTAAATATGGATGGATTGCAATGCAGTATTTATAAGTTGTAGCCTTTCCACTATGGTTAAGAATTTACCTTTCCAACTTGCGAAACAAGCTTTCATTTTTTCCAAACAAGAGAGCAAAAGCTCCTTTTAAATTGCTTTATGAGACAAAGGAATACCCAAGTAGGTTGATGAAAAATTTCAATATAAAACCCCAAAATATTCATAATAATTTGTTGTAAATCTAGGGCATTGTTAGTGAATATAAATCTTTAGATTTTGTCTAGGAGCCTTCTCATAGTACGATTTAAACTCCAAGGCCTCATTGACGGAGGGATGGAGGAAAAGAAAAGTATCATCAACAAATTGAAAATAAGATTTGAAGGGACCATTTTTTGCAATCTATTTGATTTTTCCTTCTATTTTTGCCTTTGAGAAAGCTTTCCCTAATGCCTTTGAAAGAATAATGAATAGATAAAGAGATAGTGGATCACCTTGGCAGAGTTCACAAGATGATTTAAAGTAATTAGTAGGAGAACCATTGATCGAAATATAATATTTTGAAGTGCTATAATAACATTTGATCCATTCACACCAACTATGATCAAAACCAAACTTTTGGAGAATATCATGTAGAAAACTCGAGGAAACCCTATCATATGCTTTGTTCATATATAGTTTAAGCATACTTGTTTTTTTTTTATAGAATGATAATAATATATGGACTCTTATGCAATGATTACACCATTAAGAATTTGATTACCACAAACAAAACCACAATGTGGCAAACTGTTTGCCATAATTTTTGAAATTATCTTATAAATAATATTGCAAAGGCTTATTGGATGGAAGTTGTCAAAATATTGTCTTACTTTCTTGGGAATGAATGCAATAAAAGTGACATTGATCTCTCTTATAGTAGCCTTCATTTTTTAGGCCTCTTCAACCATAACCAAACATTTTACTCTTCAATAAATCCCAAAATTTTTGAAAGAAAATTGTAGAAAAACCTTCATGGCCAAGTGCCTTGTTTGAATGGAAAGAGAAAATCCATAGATATATTCTTCATCAAGCTTTTATTTTTCCCGTGCGTGGTATTTGATGGAATATTTTTCAAAAGCTTACTTTGTGCCTCCTTATCTTGCCCAGTATCTGATAAAATATTTTTGAAATAATTAATTGCTTCCTTTCTGATTTCTTCTTCCTCAATATTTCTTCTTTTTCGAGTTGAAATATTCTTAATGTGTTCATTTTTTTTTTTGGTTGTGCCATGATTTAATTTTGTATTTCTATCACCTTCCTTAAGCCATTTCTCCCTAGATTTTTTGAACCAATATGAATCTTTATTTTTCAATGCATTATGATACTTAGAAAGTAATTGTTTTTTCTTTCACATAGGAATCTTGGTCCATTCCATTGATTTCTACCATCTCTTGTAAATTTTTGAACTTGGATTTAATTTTTTTTGTTTTTAAAGATACCAAAAAAATTGTCTTTCCAAATCTTCATTTGCTCTTCTAGATATTTCATCTTTTGAATAAACTTATACATACATAATCCTTCAAAATTTGTTTCATCCCACCATAGCATAACCATATGGAAGAAATTAGGGTCTGGGAGCCACATAGACGAGAAGCAAATTTGCTTTGGATGACCTTTATTGGGTAAATCACAAGTCAAAAGAATGGGTTTGTGATTCAATCCTACTTGCAATATCTAAAGAGATTGTATGCTCTATTTGCAACCATGTGTTCAATAACAAGAATCTTTCCAATTTTTATGTTATATGAGTTTGTCCAATGCATGTATTTTCCTATGTATATTGAAAACTTGAAGGAATAAAATCTCCAAGGCCATTTAAATTGACAAATGAAACAAAAACTTGCATTGATTTAGGTTGTCCTAGAGTACCACTCTTCTTTTCCAAAGGAGATAAAACTGTGGTGAAGTCACCCCCAAGAATCCATAGATCACAATTATGAATTATCATTGTATTTATCAAAAATATGCTAAGGTCCTAACTTCTTTTACAAAGGACTAACGATAGTTGGAGCTTATACATTTATAACCCCAAACTTTAATGTTTTCCTCTTTCTTACAAAATAGTCCAACAACCCAATTACTTTTTGCTTCTAACAATTGTCCATCCCATTTGCATTTATCTCAAATTGTTGCAATATGACTTGAAGTTCCTATGGAAGAAACTGCTAGACAATCAACCATCTTCCAAATCATTTTAAAAACATCCTTACATTCGTCACTACTTAATTTTGTTTCTTATATTAAAATAAACTTAAGGCTATAACAACTTATTAATTCCTTAGTAAATCTTTTTATGGGGGGTCTTATTCATACCTCTAATATTCTATGATATCATTTTTGTCATCACTTTTTATTTTTATTAGTGGGCTTAGCTATACTTCTTGTTGACACCTGTGATATTTTTGTTTTGCTTCCCCAATGGATATCCCTTTGAGTTTCTTTCTCTTTATTCATGCTTTGATGACCTTCCTCTCCTTTTTCCATTCCCACCAACACTTTCATCTTCACTAGTCTCTTCTATTTTTCTATATTGTTCATAATGAGACTTATCTTCTAAAGATTGATGCCTCCCTAAAGAATATGAAATGCAAGGAATAGCCTCATAAACACTTTCTTCTTTAGGTTACCCTAAAAATCCTAAAGTACAAGGATGATCCTCCATAGTAATTGCTTTTTTATTTTGCCTTGGAAACCCTGAATTTCCATGGATATCCTCCATATGCATTTCTTTGTTATGGTGCTCTCGACACCCTAAAGTGCAATGGATACACTCTATACTACTTTATTTTTTATTGCAAGGAGAGGATTTTATGCTACTTAAGGAAAAGAAGACGATTTACTTGGATTAAGCTTGACCTCCATTTCCTCATTTTTTAAAATTTGGCTTCCCATCTGCTTTCACGTTTACTTTATTTTTTGTATTTGAACTTGTGCATTGTACTTCCTCATCTTGTGTCATTTCTCTCCTTGAACTATAATGGCCTTTGCCATTTGATGATGCAAAGCTTTTTTCTTGCCACTTTCTTAGGAGTGAAAAATCCTTGATTTTACCTAACTTCCACTATAATATTCTTGTTTCATCTTGAAGTTTGTTTCATGCCCAAAATTTGTCTTTCTCCATAATTTTCACTTTGCAGTCTCTTGCCATGTGTCAGGTCTCATAATATTTGCGACATCAAAATGCATTGTTTCATAATCCACTTGTTGATCCCATTCTCTTGATTTAGATTTAATCCTAAAGGTTGCAAAAAAGGTTTTGAAATATCCATGGTAATACATATTTGAGTGTATATAGCATGCCTTCTCTCCTTAGTAGTTGGTCCCTCCTAGATGAACTCCCTTAGAGTATTGCCAATATTCTTCAAAACCTCCTTATTGAAAACTTAATAAGGAAGTCCAAAAAGCCTAATCCACACTAGAAGCCTTTTTAATAGTCTTTGTCTCACAAAAAATTCTGACTCTATGGTCTTAAATATAATGCACCTTTGCCCCTAAACCAAAGACCACCATCCATTATTTTATCCCTTATTTGTAAATTGGAGAAGATAACGAGGACAAATCATTTAGAAAGAAAAGCTATGAAGTAAGTTGAATTGAATTCCCACTTCCATTTGATCTAATATTAGATCTTAGAAAAACCTGGCTAGCATCCATGGAACTTATATATTAATGCTTTGGTTTTAAAAACCATTATATCATATTTGATCCTCTTATCCTTGATAATGACTTCTGGTGTACTATCTACTACTTGGATAGGGTTTGCTATAGATTTGTTCTTCCTCTTATTTCTATTTAGGGCATCTATACTTCCAACTAGGGTATCCTTACTTTTAGTAAGGACTTTCAAAATGACTTTCTTGCCATGTTAACTATATTTTCTTCACATGAATCCTTTAGTTTTTGAGTTTCTCCTAAGATTTGGAACAACATAACAATTCAAATTAAATATTAAAATTTGTGCATGTGTTTATTAACTTAAAAGTTTTTACATGTTAAATCTATTAACTAAATATGTATTTTAAATCTTTTAGTTGTCTTTGTTTTTTTAGGGCTTCTTGGTGCCATTCATTCAATGTGCAATATACATAAACCACCTAGTGTGAGGGTTCACATTACAAATGCAAGGCTAGGCATTGTTAGGTTCCCGAAGATAATAGAGGAATAATAATCCAATGTAGTTATCATATACATGATTTTGGTCCGTCTTTCTTTTTTATATATATAGTTATTTGTGATTGTTCTGTATTAGTGTTGTTTATTTTAGTTTAGTTTATTTTTGTAGTGTTTTTCTTTTTTATTTGGTTAGTGTAAAAATCCTTACATATCATGGTTTGAACTTTCCTTTTTATGTTGAGTTTCCTCATAAAATTTGCTTTGTTTCTAAAACTTGAGGAGGTACCAATCTTATAGGCATGGACCTCCCCATGTAATACTCTTTAGTTACTACAATGCATTGGAACAACTTTTTTTCAGCAGTTCTATTGATCTACTTTAGACATTAATAATTTTTTCTTATCTGCACTATTTTTTTAGGTAGTTTCCCAACCATATTTAGGAGCTAGAACAATGCTTGATTAATATCCTCATCCCTAGACTTTTGCTGTTTGCATTCAATCTTTTCGGTGGTAGGTAAAGGGGTTTATTATCATTTGAGACTTCTTTGTGCTGATGAGCAAACATTTCATTTTATCTTAGGGTTTAGGTACTAGCAAGGTTTCATGAGTTTTGTCAAAAGTACTTGTTAAAAAATATGAAAGATAAAACGAATCATAGGCACGAAGGTTTTATTGTGTTGGGGAGTGTGATTCTAACTGTGTTATTGAAGGAAAAAATATAAAACAATATGTAAGATAAAGTGAAAATGTTCTTTAATACTTCAAAGGAATACCTAGAGTCAATTAGACTAACTTGTTAGAACTGGGATGGAAAAAACACTTTTATTTATTTATTTAAGTATATTGAATGTAATGTTTCGACCATTGTTGTCCTCCAACACGAGGAGACGAATTCATTTTATGTTCATTTATTTTAAAATTGGTGTGCTAGCAAATATACATATACAATCCACAGGATATGGTGTTTATACAGAGCACACAGTTAATATGAATTTTTAAAATTCATTTAAGACATTAAATAAGAAGCTGCCATTGGACATCAAGATAAATAGATAAATAAGTATTAATGTGAATGGAATTTTAATTATAAAATATAATATTTATTTTAAAAGTTGTTTTAAGCAACCAGGTTTATATTTTTCTTGACATTCAAACAATATTTTAAGTTCTATAGGTAATTGTTTCTATTGTTGTAAAGATAGATGCGATACTACTGAAAATCTGGGGATAATTTTTATCCGAGATTGAAGCATAGCTTATAATGTATTAAGCGCTATAAGCTTCACCTATAACTGACAATCAGTGAAATTCATGCACAAGTTGAATTCAAGCAAATATGTTATGAATTGTGGAAAGATTTAATATAATTGTATGTAACAAACAAGCTACAAAATGGTGTAGCTATTAATATTCCATGAAGACTGGAAATGCATGACTTAATATTTTAAAATGACATGAAACACAAAATATTGGAATTACTTGCAATTTTATGAAAACTAATTAAAAATGATTATGAAAAAAAAACACGTAGGGAAAGGTTGATTGTGTTCCATCAATGCGGCTGAAACTTTCACAATTAGAACTATATGATCACATCAGCCTATATTTGACCTAATGACTTTAGCCCATTTTTGCATCTGTTCTTATAATATAATAAGGGTTTGTTCTGATATGATGAGTCACATTACATGAGATAAAATACTATTTGATTTTAGTTTACCTTCAAGAATGTGTGTATGATATTTTTTGAGTTTGTGGATAACTTTTTGCGAAGTTGAAAGATCATAGGTGTTTTTGCTTTTTAGAAAAAGGAAAATAAAATTTATCCTGAGACAGACTGATTGAAAGGAGATAATCTCTGATATTTTCAAAAGGAGACTAGAAGATCATAGGTGTTTTTGCTTTTTAGAAAAAGAAAAATAAAATTTATCCTGAGATAGACTGATTGAAAGGAGATAATCTCTGATATTTTCAAAAGGAGATTATTATAAAAAGGTCAAAGGATCGAGTTTTTTTTAATATTTGAAATATTTTTTATGATCTTAAGTTTACATGCATAATATAAAAACTGACTAGATTTCACATTTTAAAAACTTCTAATAATATAAAATTGGTATATAACATTTTAGGGTATATTGAAAGTATCTTGACTAAAAAATATATATTTTATAAAAAATATATTTAAATATATTTTATTAAATGACATTAGCTCAACTGTTTAAATTTCTCAATTTTTAAGGAGGAGGCCAAAATTCGAATCTTGTTAAATGATACATGTATAATTGTCAAATTATTGTAATATCACTATATAGTCAATGATATAATACAAGTGGGATCCATTTCAATCTATATAACTTATTAAAAAAATTCCTCCTTTTAAATACTTTGTGTTCTCAAATGTATGGATTCTCTAACATGATAATTAAAGCCCAGGGTTATGCACAAGGGCGAATTTCGTAATTTATAGCGAATTTTAGGTTTTTAACATTTTTTATTTTGCTATTTTTGGGATCCTAGAGGTCGGCCCATTCGCCCAAAAATTACGGGAATTATTTTTTTTAGGGTAAAATCGCCCCTGTATAATATGTATTCCCGCCTAAATTTTGCCCTAAAATTATTTAAAAAAAAAATTATCTCGCCCAAATCGTCTCTTGTACCCCCACTATATATGGATAACCTTGGAAGCTAGGAGCAACACTCATAGTCTCAACTTGACAAGGCGACCGCAAAAAGTGACTGGCAAAAGCGAGTGACAAAAAGCTACTGATAGAAGCGACAAACACGTCGCGACTAGAAAAAGGCAACTGACACGCTGCGACTGTCACATCGCGACTGACACGTCACGACTGTCACTGCGTGACTAATACGTCGTGACTGTCACAAGGCGACTGTCACAAGGCGACTGTCCCATTGTGACTGTCACAAGGCGACTGACATACAGGGCCAACCATTTGTCGATAAGTTTTTATTATCAATTTTATTTCTTTTTTATATATTTTTGTTCATCGATGCTCAATAAGGAGGTTTGTGATGTGTCAGATATTGTGATGTCTTGAATAGTAGTTCTCTCTTTAACCAATTATTTTCATTTTTCAAAATGATTTTCTTGTTACTCTTCTTTTTATATAGGTAAAATGTCACTTGTTGGTAGTGGAAAGAAGGGAGGCCAGTCTTCCAGTTTCGATAAAAAGAGTATCCTCAAATACTTTTATAATATTTCGAATTCCAATCAACCACCAGCATCTGTATAAATTGAAGGTATGAACGCCTTTACTTACTAACCAGTTAATTTTTGTTCATTGTTCATTTCATATATAATGTCTTCATTCATTAAGAAAGGTGATTTTTGGTGTATGGCTTTGTCCATTGTTTATCTGAATTTTTTTAAAAGAAGGTATGCTTTAAAAAAAAATAATGATAATGACCTTGGTATTGAGTATTGACCCTAGTATTATCTCTACAGAAAATAGTGTTGACCCTCGTATGAATCCACTTCGACATAACTACGATATTGAAAAGTCCACAGATGAAAATTTTCTTAAAAAAATGGAACAACATGAAGAGATTCCTGAAACAAACACACCAAATGGAAAACAAAGTAATATTTCTTATGCAGTACCCACTTTCGGAGAATCTTCTTCTAAAAAACATAAACGTGCCAAGTCATCTAGATGGACAATTAACAGATCATTTCAGCCTGATTGGGTTTCAGATTTTCGATTTGTTGAGCGAGTGCTTCCGAGAGAATAGTAATGAGGTAATAACGGAATTGAGATGCATAATTTGTAGTCGGAAACACGAAAAAGATCACGATTGCAAGTTAAGAAAGATACAGTAGAAACACATTGTGGAAAGGTTTATATAAAAAGAAAAGAAAGTGATGGACCAATACAAAAAAATTATAGGTGGAAGGATGCATCAGAGTGTGCCCATATCATATATGCACAAGAATATTTTTTTTGGTATATAGAAGCAATGGTTACAATCACGATTTTTAGTAACTACCAGCACAGCTGGTAGGGTTCAAACTATCTACGAAGGCTTCCAGGACTTCCACCGTCTCGGTACATGGTAACCCGGCGTGAGATGGGGACCGTCGGACGCACAGGGGTTGCACCATCGTCATCAATTTGGCACACCACTCAGAGGAATCGGATCTGGGCTACTGTCTGTGCATGGGCAAGCCCGTGGGATTGGAACCTAGGTCTCCTCTGGATAAGCGCCCCAACTTACCAATCCACCTAGACCCACGGACTATATGCACAAGAATATGATAAAGCAATGAAAGAAAAACAAACTTTGGTTGAGAAAGGTGCAACGATTCAAGCCCAATTTCAAAAAATGGAAAAGTTCATTTTAGCTTCAAAAAGTTTATAGTTTGATGTTGTACTCACTATTATTAAAAAGGGTAAACCTATGTCATATTTCATTGATTATAAATTTCTATTTCGATTAGCTGATGTGCATAATTTACCCAACGTCCATTGGTTAGATCGAAGTGGTTGAGAAATTGCAAAATGTCTGTCATTGGTTGAGAAGGATGACCTCAAAGAGAAAATTAAAAAGACCAAATTCATATCACTTTCAATTAATGAGGTGACTGTTGTTGACAACACATCTTGGATTTGCATGCATGTTTACACAATGGAAAATCATTTAAGGCAACCTCATTTACTTGGACTATGCAAGATGGTGGAAAATTGCAATGCAGAAAACATCTACAATGTTGTTTCTAGTTTAAAGGAAATAACAAGAATGAATAAAATGGAAATAGCCACTAAGTTAATATGTGTCGAAGCCGATGGTACTGCTATAATGCAAGGACACATAAATGGTATTTGTGTTAGACTACAAACATCTGTTACCCCATATTTGATCCCTATTCATTGCATGGCTCATAGAATTAATCTTGCAAATAAAATTGTGGATACATTTACAAATGTAGCTAGAGTGGAAGACCTTGTCCATGAAATTCATGATTATTTTTTGCATAGTCCAAAAATATTTTTAGAGTTTTAGTAGTTTGCACTTGGAGTTACTGATGGTAAAAAACTCTTAAAATACGTGGATACTAGATGGATTTCAATGTATCAACCAACATATAGAGTTTTCAAAGAATATCAATCCTTGGTAGGGTTTATGTATGTAAATTGTAGGGCAGTTGATAAGGCTAAGGATTTGCTATTACGAATGACTGACTTTAAAACACTTCTCACATTGTGTGGTATTCTTCCAATGTTGGAAGAAATGAATACTTTGATCAAAATTGCACAAGAAAGATCGATTTATATTATGGATTTCATCAGGGCGAGAAAACGAATTTGCTTACATATTGATACGATGTACGCATTTGGTGAAAGTTTTATGGATCCCATGTTTGAGATTTGGAGAGCATTGACAAACATCAATGATCCTTAGAACTTTATGAAGTTCAATATAAATGATCATCTTTGTATTAATGTCCACGAAAAGGAAATTCCTTTATATTATTTTTCGCAGCGAATGGATATTGCTACAAATGAAGTTGAACAAATTTCCATAACACAACATATTTCATGTAGTTGTAACAAATACAAAAATTAAACTGAAACACATTGCAGAATTATTGACAAAAGATATCAGAGACCGTTTTCAAAGAGATGAATTGCTTGAGGCTATGGGTGTGGTTAACCCGATATTTTGGAATCCTTGTAATGAATACCAGAATATAATTGGTTTGTTTAAAAAATACATGGGCAATCTTGCTAGCCATTTCACTAAACCTGTGGTATTCAATGGTATTGAAATCAATGACATTCTCAACAAAGATCTTTTGACAAACCAATAAAACTATTTTGGAACAACAATGTTTGCTCAAGTTTCACAATTTGCTAATCACCATGAAAGGGGTTCTATTTCACATTTCTGGAAACATTTATATCCCAGTAGTGTCCTGCAACATAGTATGAGTGAATATTTTAATTTTTATGAATTATGCCAAACGATGATTTTAGGATCTGTTGAGGATGAAATGTTATTTAGTGCATTATCATATCTAAAATCTAAAGTTCGGAATAGATTGGACAAAAATTTGGAAAATTGTTTGAGAGTATATGTGTTGACCTATGAGGTTGAGAAGTTTCCTTATGAAAGAGCTTTGTCATATTGGAAATATTTGGTAGAGAGAAGAGGTGTCATGAATACTTTGGATGATGAAGATAATGGTAACACTGATGACACTGTGATGACAATTTTTTTTGGAATGAGTGTAGAAGAATTTGCACAATCTGAAAAGAGTTTGTTCCAGATTTCACCATTATGATGCAAAGATGCTTTCATTTCCAAATATTATATTGGGATTTAATTCATTTATTTGATTTGATTTCAAATATGGAGATTTGATTATATTTTGAGACATGTTTTCATGTATTTTGGAACAAAATATTGATTACTGCATCACAAATATTACTATTTTTTACATGTATTTTTATTTCATAAATTATGCTATCAATTATCAACAGAATATTTGTATATTATGATTTCATGTATTTTGAAAAGTCCATGTATTGAAAAAACCATGTATTGAAAACTATGTATGGCAAACCATGTATTGAATAAACCATGTATTGAAAATAATGTATGGCAGACCATGTATTGAATAAACCATTTATGGCAAACAATGTATTGAATATACAATTTATTGAATTTTAATGCCCTCTCCCTCTCGTGTGGCGTGCGAGCCGTGTGGGTTTTGTGTCCCTTCACCCTCGCCGGGGGCCGGGGCCCCGGCCCCCCCCCCCCCCCTCTCTCTTTTTTTTTTTTTTCCCCTTCCCCCCTTTTTTGTTGTGGGGGGTTGTTTTCCGGGGCCCCCCCCGGGGGTTTCTCCCCCCCCTCCCCCTCTCCCCCACCACCGGGTGAATATACAATTTATTGAAAACAATGTATGACAAACAATTTATTGAATATCAAATTGATTTTAAACCATGTATTGAAATCATGTATACAATACACCATGTATTGAAACCATGTATCAAATTGATTGAAACAATGTATTGAGTATACAATTTATTGAAAACAATGTATGACAAACCATGTATTGAATAAAGTATAGACCATGTATTGAAAACCATGTATTAAATAAACCATGTATTGAATAAATCACATATTGAATACCATGTATTGAAAACAATGAGGGCAAACCATGTATTGAATAAACCATGTATTGAAATAAATGTATTGCAAACCATGTATTGAATAAACCATTTATGGCAAACAATGTATTGAATAAACCATGTATGGCAAACAATGTATTGAATATCAAATTGATTGAAACCATGTGTTGAAATCATGTATACAATTTAGTGAAAACAATGTATGATAAACAATGTATGAAAAACAATGTATTGAATATCAAATTGATTGAAACCATGTATTGAATCATGTAAACAAACCATGTATTGAAACCATGTATACAACAAACCATGTATTGAAAATAATGTATGGCAAACCATGTATTGAAATCATGTATACAATTTAGTGAAAATAATGTATGACAAACCATGTATTGAAAACAATGTATGGCAAACAATGTATTGAATATCAAATTGATTGAAACCATGTATTGAAACCATGTAAACAAACCATGTATTGAAACCATGTATACAACAAACCATGTATACAAACCATGTATTGAAAACAATGTATGGCAAACCATGTAATGAAAACCATGTATAGCAAACTAGATATAGCAAACCATGTATAATAAACCGTTTATAGCAAACTAGATATTGGTGCTCCATTATTGCATCCACATAATTCAAAATTATTTATTGCATCCACACAACTGATCAAACCATTACAATATTGAAAGAAAAGCTAAAAAGTAATATAAAATTTATATAATATAAAATATTATGTTTAAAAAGATGTTAAAATAGGAGTCTTTGAAACCATGTTTTTCACCACAATGCCACATTCCAGAATCATCAAATAAGGAAACAACAGTTCTACTTTTCTATGTTTTCTTGCTGCAAAGTGCCTAAAGTGTCAGCTGCATCTACCTCAATATCCTTTGCTTCCAATGCACCAGACCGTACCAAACTATCAGTTGTAGTGTTTATCCCCTTTAGCAATAAACCTTCTTCCTTCGTAGGATCTTCTTTAAACGGTGCATTCAACTCTTTCTCATTTTATTTTATTGCAACATCCACATCCAGGCCCTTTTCTTTGATAAGCTTCTTCAGCCAATTGTTTTCTCGAATAGTGTTTTGTAGTCTCTTCTTCAATTCAATAACATTAGTCACATTGATTTTTGCAGTCTTGATCCAGGTTTTCATGGCTGACACCTGCTGCTTTAAATGCTGATAATTAGATTACAAAATACAAGAGAAAAATATTAATATTAATTAAAAAGTATATTAAAGAAAAAAATGATTTTCATATATGTGTAAAACTTACATCTGTTGTAAGTCTTGTAGTTTCTGCCATTGCTACTTTCTTCTTGTCTAGTTCCCATTCATTGAAATATGCTTGGGATTCGACATTCAGGTTCTCTAATTGGTCAAGTATAATGGCCAAAACTTCATCACTACTTGTAGCATCGGCCTTGACAGTGCTAGATTGGGCTTTTAGTAACAGAGCATCGAGCTTTTGTGGCTCATTCTCTACCTTTGAAAACAACTCCTTTCTATGTCCAAAGTTCTTGTATCGACCATTTATTTCTTTGATCATAACCTTGGCCCGATATTCCCATTATCTTAATGTATCAATGTCTACAAGAAGATTATTAGTAACATTAGCCCTACATTTGTTTGCTAGTAAAATATTTTCAGAAAAGTTTATTTTATCATCATCGGTCGGATGATGATCGGTGTCAACATGCTGGTGGGGGGAAGAGGAAACATCGATGACATCTCCTTCAACATTCTCCTGTGCTTCATCACCTAACCCTAGACCATAAAGAAAATCACATGTTTTTAGTGGTAAATTCAAATTATTCATATCTTGATACATAAAATCATCTTCCAGATTGGCATCTGGAGGGGGCATCTGAGAAGCGCTCTCTACATTTGATAAATTATCAAGTGTTAAAATTGGGAACGGTGTCCTTGAAACAACAAATTGACCCACAGTCTGAGTCTGAGTCTGAGTTTGAAGTGGCTGACGTGGTGGTGTGAGGAACTATTTCCCATGCATGCGAGATTGGTTCCTCACCGGTGGTGTGTGTTGTGGTGATTGTTGGACTTGTTGTAGATGAACTTGGCATTGATGGACTTGCGATAGGACTGGTTGCTTTTCCTATTGTGCACCCGATGGAAGCATCTTTTTTTGAGTCTTGTAAATCGAGTTGGTCCCTCTACAAAATTTAACATGAAAATTATAAATTAAAACTAGTTTTAAAAACAATGCCATTAAAATATAATAATTTTAACTAAACATACCCGACTCGGACTCTGTAGCCATTGTCATTGTTGCTACAACGGTTGTCCTTTGCTCTGCCTTTGAAAATAGTTAAAATTTTTTCTCAAACTAAATATAATTGAATATTGTTAAAATACATTATTAAAATTAGAAATTTTGAAAAATATGTTTACCTTGTGAGGTGGAGGTTTCATCTTCAATGTTCACTGTAGCAGATGCATGTCCAAAAGTAAGAGGAGCAACACATGTATGTTGTCCATCAGGAGACCTCCTACGTTTACGGGTGGAAGGTACCGATGACGATTGCGACTACGAGTCAGAATCGCCAGATGCTTCTTGAATCCTGATGGCGACATCCCTTTTACTGGACGAGTGAGCTGCTCTTCTCTGTTTTCAAAAGAAAATTAGAAAATAACAAGATTGATTGAAATTTGAAAAGATAGAAAAGAGAGACTATTCCAATATATAATTTTACCTGTATTTCATTCTCACTTAACCCAATACGCAACAAATCTGGGTGCAATGCAGTTGGAGGAATTTTTGTTTGAATATTGTAATAAGCTTCATAAAAAAGAGAAAGAATATAGTTGTTGGAGGTTACCGTATACACAGATTGAATTTTCTGCATAGAAAGGAGGTCCTATTTTAGGCGGTTAGAAATGAAAGTGGACCAATCATATCTCCCTCCATCAATACAATGAATCAACAATGACAAAGCCCAAAAGGGTATTTCTGTAGGTCAACCCTGCAGAATAAGCCTTCCCAAGAATAATTCAATACAACCATAAAGAAATTTATCTAAAACGTTGGAAATGTTCAAACCCCTTTTCGATTTTGAAGAATTAACTAAAAAATAGAGAGAACATTATTAGAGAATGGACATTGGAAACAACAATACATCAAAATTAAGGATAAACAAAAACAAAATTTTAAAAAACTTACCTTTCAAATGGTCTAGATTCATGACATATTTGGATGCCAATGTTGATTTGTCAGAATCAGTCAACGCGTACTGGTTGTTAACAAGGAGACCATCCAAAAATGGTAGTCCTGTTAATCGTTGGACATCCGAGGGGTTCACAGTAAAAACAACTTCCTTGTTATCAACTTGGATCTGTACAGTGGACACATCATGGTCATAGCAACTAACAATATGTTGCATCAGGGAGACGCTGACATCCAACTGTGGCATCTTCATGACTCCAACAAGTCCGAAGGTGTACAACCAGTTGGAATCTCTCCCAGGAATGTTAAAAATGTTCTTGATGTTCGGGCAATAGTAACTCTTGAATGATACCTTGGTTGGGAGAGGAGAGGAACCGCTAGCAATTTCTGAAAACGCTGGGAAAACACCCTAAAAATGATAAAAAAATGCTCAAAAAACTACCTGAAAAAAGGTCTAAAAACACCATAAAAATGGCCTAAAAACGATTAGAAAATGCTAAGAAAAATGCTTGGAAAAGGTCTAAAACTGCTGTAGAAAATGCACTAAAAATACTGGAAAAAGCTCTGAAATTGCTCTGGAAATCATCGTGCGAAAGGTGAAAATGATGCTGCTATTTCATTTATAGAAGTTTGCATGCCTAAAGTCGATGGATGCGTGACATGTGGCAAACGAGAGGACATATGACAATATCTTATTGACGATATTTAGTGGTGGCATTCTTCCTGTTGCCAGGTGATAGTCGCCACCTGACAGTCGCATCATGCGAGTTGCAATATGACGATCACCACTTGACAGTTACCCTTGATAATCGCCACTTGATAGTCGCATCTTGACAATCACCCTTGGCAGTTACCAATTGATAGCTGCCTCTTGACAATCGCCCTTGGTAGTCACCTCTTGACAGTCACATCTTGCCAGTCGCATCTTGCCAGTCATCTCTTGACAATCACTACTTGCCAATCGCCACTTGATAGTCGCTACCTGACAGTCGCCTCTTGACAACCGCCTCTTGCTAGTCACCACTTGCTAGTCACCACTTGACAGTTGCCTCTTGACAGTCGCATCTTGACAATCGCGGTTGTCAGTCCCTTCTTTCTTGCCAGTCGCCAATTGAAAGTCACTTTTGTCAGTCACATTTTCAGTCGCAACTTGACAGTCACCTTTGGAGGTCACTCCTTGGTAGTCGCTCCTGGTAGTCATGCCTTGATAGTCGCTTCTGTCAGTCACCTTGTGTCAGTAGCTTCTGTCGATCGCTATTTTTAAGGCTAAAAAATTTACTGCACATTTTTCAAAAAATCGCCACTATTTGATAAATTTTTTGCAAAAATTTGAAATATTCATCCCGATGTCTATACACCTTAGGACTAGATTCACCTCGATTTTATAAATACACTTTGGGGCCGACCCCTTATGCATAACCCTGTTAAAGCCTACGGTGACAGTATTTAGCACTCAAAACTCATTTTCTTTTCCAAATTAATATAAAAAAGATTATCATAGTCGACTTCCTTTAAAAGGAGTCATCAAATGAAGGTGACTTCCTTTGCAGCTCAAAGAAATTGATCGACTTTCTTTGCAACTTAGAGAACTTTAGAAGCTCATCAAAGAGAAGAGTGAGATCATTTTCATATTCTTATAAATATGATTGATTTGGTACATTTGATAATTGATCAAGACTCAACAATCCTTTAGTTGAAATAGTAACATGGAATGCTTAATAGTTGAGGAGATATTGTATCCTTCCTTTTGTGATAAATCACAAATTTCTTAAATAGAAGACCAAACTTCTCAATGCAAATTTGAAATCGAGATAAAAGATGAGAGTGGTCCTAGTTTACATTTTTGTGGATTCAAAATTGTAATTGAGCTTTTAATCATGTCCCTATTTTGGTTCCTAATAATTGAGATTTTGAATTTAAATTTGGAAAGTTAACGAATATTATTTGGGTAAATGAGGTGATTTTCCAAGAACTATGGTAATATTTGGACTAATTTCAAAGTGGTTTTTGGCAACTCTTGTTAATATTCAATTTTCTAGTAGGTGGTTTTTAGGAAAGTTCCAATGTTTTCTAATCTAAAATTATGGTTTCCTTTGGTAGTTTTCAACAAGGTGATTAGTGTTATTGTAGAAGTCTTATAGAGATGTGCCTATCAAGAGGTTATAACTATTTTTACCTTTTCCATTTGACAACCTAGGGTGATTGTCTAGTCAAATATACTCTTTTGAGGACTAAGAGGTCCAAAGTTCAATCCTAGTCACTCCACCTCACCCTTTTTTATATTAAAATATCATCCACATATCTTGGAGACCTAGACCATTCTCAAAGGCCTCCATGAGGACCTATACCCCCTAAGTACTAACCACATGGGTTTCTACCCCATTAGCATGTCATGAGGACATTGTATTGACCTAGTATCAAACTTTCTTAATGAGTAAGAAGTCCCATTATGTGATATTTGTGACTTGATTTTATGGCAATTGATCTTGTGGTGAGTGTAATGACTTCATTTCTATATCATGGACTAGAACACTTGGTATGATTACATGTCCACATTAGCTAATAGGAGATAAAGGGGTTGACTAAATGACTAAGTGGAGCCCCATCATTTACAACCTATTATATATCACCTAGTCAACTCCATCTTAATATCAAATGTTGTAATTAGTAATTAAGGGATACACAACATAAACACTTATAAATACTCAAATGGATGTAAACTGATAGTATGCCATGAGTGTTACACAAGTGGAAATGACTTAGTGTGGATGTAAAGTGTCCTTCACCCTTGTTCTTGATGAAGAAAATTAAATTATGAGATTTTGGAACCAATGTTGTCATTAGGAGGCCAGTATTCGAAAGCTCATAATTTGATCTTTAGATGGTCTATTGAGTCGAAAAATATTAGTTTTATATTTATATCTTAACACTAGTTTAACTAAAGGGGAGATTTAATTTAAATATAAATACCTAATGGTATGATATCTAGGAATATATATTTAGGGATATAATATTGTATTGTATATGGGTGCTATAGATATGTTGAGTTTTTATATTGTATTAATGAGTTGATTAAGGATTGAGAAGTCCACTAGAATTAAGGTTATACCCTCCCCAAGTAGAATTAAGTGAAGAGTATATAAAGAATAAACCATGTAGGTGTAATCATAAATCACTAATCATATCAAATATTCTATGTAATTGTCTGTTTCCATGGAGTGGCCCACTCATCTTGGGATATTTTGTGGAGATTCATTCCTTAAGGAGTTTTATTGGTGTTGCTCTACCTTAAGGGTATTATCTATTTTTGTCTCATTCTATGGTTTATTGCATTGCGAATTTATGTTTATGGATGAAATATTTGATATTGTAATATAATTGCAGATGATTTATGTTTATGAGAATAATTTTTTATAAAAAATGGTACTAAAGCAAATTTTTTTTCAAAGGAGGGATTGCATCTAAGGTTATGATGTAATTATTCCTAAGGATATACAATGTAAGGGTGAGAATATGTTAGGAATTTTTACAACACAACCCATGTCACATGAGTGTGGTATAACCACCGATCACAAGGACTATGCATCCCCTATAGGACAAGGGTAGTTGTAGGATTAGTTAAGTTTTTTTATGCCATATTTGGGCATCCATTGTATTTAAATACCTATCATTTCATAATTCAAATCATTAAAGAATTTAACTTTAACATGTGGTATTAGAGTAGGTAGAAGGAAGAGTAATATCTCCTTCTGATCCTACTCAAGCTTCAACATAGAGAAACCTCAAAAGAGCTCTCTATTAAAGAAAAAGAGGTCATAAGGCAAATAACCATACAAAATACCAAGTAAGGTTTAACCTCAAGAGAAAGAGGTAACCATTCTCTCCATGAAGCATCCTTTAGAGAAAAAGGTAACCATTCTCTCTGTGAAGTATTCCCATGGAAGTTTTTAAAAATCAATTCCTGCTAAGAAAAGTCTTAGGATAGACCATAGCAAAAGAAGCAATCTTGTATAAGAAATCATATAAAATATCATTTAAAGGCAAAAACCTATGCCATATAAATATACAAACAAAATATTAAAGGTGTTCAAGACATCAAGGCAGAACATTAGCAAACAAAAGAAAAGTACCAACCAAAAGGAAAAATATCTAAGCATTATCAACATCAGGTGTTCAACAAGCAACAAAAGAAGAAATAGAGCCATAAGTTCCCCTTGCAAAATCATTTTAAGACACTAAGAAGCCATTAAAGCTTCTCAAAGATTGCAAGAAAAGCACTATCATCAAAAGAAATAAATCCATCATTGGAGTTATCATTAAGAGGCAATAAAATTACCATCTCTATTCTAGAGCATACATTCAAACTCAGGATCACAAAACTAAAAGACAATTTCAAGAAGACATCATTCAAAAATGGCCAAAAACATAGAATACATCACTCAAATAGTAAGTCATCATTCTCAAAATAAATTGGGATGTAAATTAATAGAAAGGAGAAATAAAATTAAAAGTATCAACTGGACATATTGACATGTATTTGAAGAATAGAAACTAAGTCGAATGTCTCTATTTGAGGTGTGAATGAAAGAATAAGATACTTCTAAGAAATATAATTATCTGCATAATCATTCAATACAATGAGGATATCACCACTCCTTCCTCCATTTGGCACTCTCACAATAAATGCCTACTATATTCTAACGCAAAGTGATAAAATGCCTTGGAAATTCAAACTCAAACATAGACATCTCAAAAGCAAGACTCAAATGTGAGAACATTGGACATTGAAGCTCAAACATTATTTGCAACTAATGATTAAAATTAGAGCATTACTTATAGTGGACATTTCTCAAGAGACTCAATAATTAGCAAGCCAAAATTAGATGACAACATCTAAAACACACCCTAAGAAGAGATTCCAACCATTTGCAAAATATAGACCAGAAACCTAACAAGAGATAAGAAGGATATATAACGAGACGTCGTAGTTGAGCAAGATGTTGAAAGCAGATTTGCTAAAGGTGGTGGAAAATAAAATAGTCATTTAAAGAATTATGTTTCCAAGAATGATACATAGATGAACTTGCAAAATATGCTCATGAGACATCAATGACCCGCTAAAATGCATCCAATAAAAAAGAGTTCACATAATAATTGAGGACACATCCAAAAGGCATAAAAGAACTCATGAGAAGAAACATCTAGTAGAGTGCCCTAGGTTCCAACATGACAAATTCTTAAAAAACACGTAATGTAAGACAAACCCAGGTTTCTCGGTCGACTGGAGGATCTAAAATCACTCTATTACACATTTGGAGATAACCTTGATGACTTGAATAGGTGATAGAACCTAAAGTAATGCCTCAAATTAGTACACATTGTTTTTATCTATAGAACTTCACACAAGGATGTGTAGAATAATTCTTGTTCATAAAAGTCTAGGGAGATATTAAAAATGTAGAAGCAAAAGAACATGGGGATTTGGTCATCAAAAGGTCTATTCAATTATCCCACACGATTTGTGAATAGGCTTACTGTAGCCTATAAGAGTAATCTCACTTCTTTTGGATAATGCAAGTAAAAAGGAAAAGAAGCACATAAAATTTTAAAAGAATCAAAATATTTTGAATAATATTCCTTAGAGGAAAAATATTCCCTCTAGTTATTATTATTTTCCTACCAAGACATTGTTTTATTGCAATTCAAGGCATTAGTCAATTTACGATTATAGGCTTATATATACTCTTTGGAAATTATTTTTTGAGGTTGATTCAATGGAAGAAAAAATTTCAAGTTTTGTGAAAGGTTGATATGGCTAGTGGTGCATTGAAGATCCTATTGCTCAAATCCCAACTATTAAGGGGGAGTAATTATGTTTCTTGAAATACCAAAATCATAACACAACTCAAGTTTGAAGAAGTATGACAAGTTGTAGATGGAACCATTACCTGTCGTACTATAGAAGGTGAAGATCAAGTAAAATTCAATAAGGCAAAAATTAAGGTAAGTTTTATAATCATGTTTATAGTAGAAAATTAAGTATAACACACATTCAAGATTTAATTGCAACAAAAGATGCATGGGAGAAACTACAAATAATTTTTGAAGCAAAGAGTTAGAATCAAATTCTATTTCTCTAGAGCTAGCTCCATTGCTTGAAGATTAAAAACAAATAAAAACTTGAATTTTCACAAGGATAATAAATGAATAATGAGTATCATTACAAGCATTGGGAGAAAAGGTATTTGATGAAACACTTGTTCCAATTATTTTAAAATCTCTTCCTTCTCAATATAATGTATTTGTGACAAATTTAAATATCATTAAGCAAACACCAAGCTTTGAAAAATTGGTGAACCTACTTCAAAAAGTAGAGGCCTCACATTCAAGACAAGAATAAGAACAAGTACTTCCTGTAAATAAAAAAATAAACAACCATTTAGAAGAGGCATAAGATCTCAATAATGCTTCCAACAGAGAAATAAATCTTAAGGATATCAACAACAGAGATGATTCTCAAGGATATCAACAACAAAGAAATATTTTTCACACAAAATATCTATAATATTTGTGGTAGAAGTGGCCACAAAATGAAGGATTGTTGGCATAATCCATTCACAAATGGGTCTCCTTCACAATAGATGAACCAACAACAAGATACATCATCAGATAAGCAAAATCAAATTTTAAAAAGAGTACAACTAAACAATGTAGTTGAAGAGAACAAGGTTAAAGAAGAAAAGGATCACCCAGGTGTTGTAGGTGAGTTGTAAAGGAGAGGGCAATCCTCCAAGGGAGGTCCCAGGTTCAAATCTCCACCCTACCAAAAATCTGAATTGGGTATCCAAAATCCAATTGATAATGTTGGTGCGGGCAGGGTCGAGTGTGACCCTCGGGTGATTTTGATGGTGTAGAACCCCCTGTTCGTGGTCTCTCAGACCAAGGCGGCTCCGCAAGGGGTTTTTCGCTTAAAAAAAAAAAAAAGAAGAAGAAAAGGATCATCGTGAAGAAGAGGAATATGTATCTATTGTAAATGTTCAACCAAGTTAGCATAATAATGTTTGGCATGATTCTAAAGCAACCAAACATATCATAGGTTAGGAAAATAGGATTCATCCAAATTATTCTAGTTGTACATAAAATAATGCATCATCGGATCATTTCATGCCACCAAAATATAATTAGGAGGGAAGCCTACCAAGATATAAATGCAAATATGGCAAGCTAGGGGATACATCCAATATTGATCACTAGAAATTTGAGAAGTAGAATACTTCCTGGAATAAAGGAAAGTTGCTCAAAGTTAACTGTTTTACTACTCTATTTCCTAGTTATAGAACAATGTATTTGAATACGTGACCTATCATGACTTGAGCTCTAAATAAGCATGACATAGTTGGTGAACTTAATATTATTGAGAGAATAATATTTATTTATACAACTTGTAGAACTAAGGATACTTACATAATTATCAAAGCACACAATCTTACAAAGCTTTTGTCAAGAAGCATGCCAACATCATAAGCAATCAAGATACTAGATGTCAAGATGCAATGTGACTTCATAAAAATTGGTAATATAATATGAAATAAAGGGAGATTTGTTAGACAATATCATTAGGTGTTGGTGCCTAATGATTCAAAAATAAAGGCTATTAAGCACTTGATAGGATGCTACACTCATGTTCAAGGAAAATGGTAGCAAATATGGGATCATTTTAAGGAACTAAGAAAACTGCGCATAATTGCTAAAGATTGTATTCAAAATATACATCCTATTTATCATATTAAATATAAAATAACTTGAAAAGAATCTAGAACTTGAACATAATAGAAGAAATGAAAAACAAAAGAAGGAAAAGAAGCAAAAGAAGCCTTACACAACTTTCTTCCATCATATGCAAAAAAAAAATGATGTCCAATTGATTTAGTAATTGACATAGAATGGATGGTAGCACACCCTTCATATGAAGACATTGAAGGAGGCACATATTTTATGCACTAAATATATAAGTATTAGAAGTTGAATAAGTATCGAATGAGAATTTGTAAAAAATATATTTTTGGAGTGCACGATCGATGGAACCCGACACTCCTAAGTAGGGAGTAGTTTCTCTATTAAACTCCAACATCATCCTAGAATATTTCATTAAATCAAAACCTAGAGAGCCAAGAGCCACGAGCTAGAGCTAGATTTGAGAGCTGAAGACAAAGCTGAAGCTAAGACTATGATGTGATAAAAGGGGTATGTTAGAAATTATTATATCATAGTCCATGTGACATGAGTGTGGTATAACCACCCATCATAAAGACTATGCATTCACTATAGGACAAGGGTAGTTGTAGGATTGGTTAAGGCTTGTTATGCAATATTTGGGCACCCATTGTATTTAATATCCATCAATTCATAATGCAAATAAAATAACCATTGAAATTTAACAAAATGTTTATATTTTTTAATATTTGAACATCACTATAGATAAATATATGTTAGATTCAAATTTTTATGGCATAGATATTGTTCTTGGTTATCCTTAGTTAAACTCATTAGATATTGTTAACAATAATCCACAAAAGAAGTTCATCAAGCTATGGGACATGAGAAAGAAGATAACATTATATGGTATTTCTTAGCTTAAGAAGCAAGGATCCATCGAGAAGCAATAACTTATTATAGGGAAACCAATTGAAGACTTATAAAAAGAATCAAAAGTAGAGTCCAAGATGTTGAAAGTGTACTTTGACATGTGGTCAAGGCTGGTATTGTATAATATACCTTTGTATAGGCCTATAGACATTCATTGTACAATGTATTTAATTATTCATTTATGCAATCCCTATGGATCATGATTAACATTGTTATTGTTAAACTCATTTTATATTCTTTAATCAACCTAAATCCCTCTTGTTATGTCAAATTAGGTTAATTAACTATGTAATTATTATTTTTGGTATTGGTGGAAATACCCCCACCACTCCATATATTGTGTTAGAGTGTTTTGATCCTTATCTATTGATAATATAGTGATTATTTATGGTGCTCAAGGAAATCAGTCAATTTTGTGCATATTTCTTTATTTTGCATTATTTTACACTTTCTATATAATATTTGAGTGGATGGATTACTTTTGTTCATTTATAATAATTGATGTGAATTCCAATATGGTATCAAATCAAGTATGAAGTAGAATGTCATGCATTAAGCTAGATTGAAGGATCTAATTCTTCTTTTTAATATTAGAGAGAATTATTAGAGTATATTATATCATTTGGATCATGTAAATGTACCATATTTGGTACATAGTTAGAGTAGGAGATTACTTTAGGGAAAGTTAGCTAGTTACTTCAAGCAATGTAATAAATGCATAAGTATCAATATGCAAGTTGTAAGGTGAAAGGTGTCCCCTTATATAGCCAGGTAGAGTGTTGGCCAAGGAATCTATCTTCCTATATAAAGGGTCTCATAGTGAGTGAACAAATACATAAAGCAGACACCTCTAGTTCATCAAGTTTATTATAGTAGAGAGTAGTATATAGTGGTAGAACTCCTTGATGGAGTACAATGTAGTTCTTTAAGCTTATATCAGTAGAGCGACCTTCACATCCATACTACATTGTATTTTCACCACTTTCTATTTATAGTATATTTTAGTCATATTGCAAAATTCCATTCTTTCATATTTTTTGCATATTATTAGGACCTATGATATATCTCTCCCACTACACATATCCTCAAAAGCTAATAGTGATATCAGAGCCATGGTGCATCTAGATAGGAATAGAGAGAGTCACAAGTAAGGACTAAAAAAATCTCAATTACAAAAATTTTGAGATTACATTGTTAGCATATTTTATATTTTAGCATATAGTTATTACATTATTATTGGGCGTATCTGTTTATTTGAACGTCCCATTATTAATAGTGTGTTGCAGTTGATTAGTTCCTGATTCCCTGGACTAATCCTGGCACCATTTTGTATTATTTAAGCATCATATGTTTAATGAATATTTTGTTGTTTACTCTAACATGGTATCCGAGCTATTGCAGAATTTTTTTGCAGACGCTTGCTGGGACGTGCGACTGTAAATTCTTTTTGGCTGGAAACACAACAATTTAAAAAAACATAGTTTTTTTTGCTGGGAACACAGCATCTGTTTGCTGTATTTTGCTGGGAGGACGCATTTATTGTGCTGGGAAGGAGCACTGATTTCTGTGCTGGGAAGGCGAATTTTTTTTTAAATTTTTTTTTTTGGGCTGATTGAGGATCGCGCAACCCATCACGCGATCCCCACCTAACGTCGCGCGCAATCGCGCGACGTATTTTTTCCCAACCCCCCCACCGCCCAACGTCGCGCGCAATCGCGCGACGTTTTTTCTTCCCAACCCCCCCATCCCCACCCCCCACCACGCGCGTGACGCGCGGGTTTTTTTCCCAGCCCCTCCCCCCCATCCCAACACGTCGCGCATCCGCGCGACGTTGGGAGGACCCCCTCCCCCTACCACGTCGCACATCCGCGCGACGTTGGGAGGATCCCCCCTCCCCTACCACGTTGCACATACGTGCGACGTTGGGAGGCCCCCCTTCCCCCTACCACGTCGCGCATCCGCACGACGTTGGGAGGCCCCCCTCCCTAACTTCCATGTCACGCTTCCATGCGACGTTGGGAGGCCCCCCCTCCCTAACTTCCACATCATGCTTCACGCGACGTTGGCCCCCCTCCCCTTCCCGAGGTCATGCTACAGGCACGACAGTCGAGGTCGCGCGCTGCACGCGCGACCAGGTGGTGACAGCCACCGCAGCAGCAGCGGAGGCTGTAGGCCACGCTAGCAGTGGAGGCTGCAGGCCACCCCCACGGCCACCTGTCGCTGCCTGGAGAGGAGGCAGCCACAGCCACAACCGCGGCCACCTATCGCTGCCAGACAAGGAGAGGAGGAGGCACGCTCCCCGAGAGCAGCAGGGCTGTCGGGACTCTCCTCAAATACGAGGAGGTCCCTGATCCTCTCGGATCAGCCCGCTAGTCCACCTGGTGGTGGACTGTGCGGTAAGGCTCTGGGAGCCTGCAGGTCGCGGGTTCCAATCCCGCCGACCCCCTTCAACAAAGGTAAAAAAAATTTTTCCACATGTTTTTTTTAATTATTTTTCCTAAAGTTAAACTTTAATTTTTAATTTTAATTTATTTTCTATAGTTTAACCTTTATAAATTAAAATTAAATTTTTTAATTTGATTTTAATTTTTTCTTTAAAGGTTTTTTAAAAACTATATAAATTAAAATTAATATTTTTTTTTAACTTTAAGGTTATAAAATAATTTTCAAAATCATTTGTGGGGAAATTTTTTTTTAAGATAAAAAGAAGGGGGGTATTTTTTTTCAAAAATCAAAGGGGGAAAGTGAGTAATTTTTGAAAAGCAAATTTGGCATTATTGTAAAGGTGCATTTTCGGCTGCGCCCGACACCTAGTGGGTCATTCCTGTGGGCACTTTTTTTTGTTGTATGTTGCATATTTGATTTCTTGCACTATAACATTAAAAGTTAAAATCAAATTCACTCCCTAAGTCCCTGGAATAATTAAAACCCATCCGTGCAATTTATTGCACTGTAGCGTTCGGTATTTGTGATACCTCTGGCCAGCACTTACAGGTAAAGTCGTCGTGATTGCGCTATCGTATCCGCCGCCTAATATAGCTGCCAAAACGACGTCTGAGCTTGTTCTCTATAAATCGTCGGGGAGAGATAAGTTTGCCATTTTGCATTTTTTTACTCCATCCATTACCCTAATAGTTCTTGTGTTTAGGCGTAAATCCTGACGAGAGTTCTGAAATCCAAAGTGTTTAGGGGAAGTTACGCCCCACGCATGCGGATTGCAGACTTTCTATGGTAGGTGCCATCAACAAGACTATTCCCTTTCAATACTGCTTATGTACCACGTATCGTATGATCTCTAAAAATCACCTATAGTTTCCCTCACGTAAGGGCGGGTGATTTTTGTTGATCTTTCTAAATACCTATAGTTTCCCTCACGTAAGGGCGGGTATTTTGTACGGTATAACGGCCTAGCAAAAGGTATATCGAAAGGGGGACCAATTGGTGTTATAAGGAACCTTCATCATGTCTGCAAAACTAATGACTCGATTCTCATCGCTTGTTGAAAGGTCCTAATTACACACCATGGAAAAATAAGATGAAGGCCATCCTAGCAATGGATGACTTATGGGATGTTGTATCCGGAGCAACAACCGGACCTTCATCTGCTCGTCGGTGCTACAGCTCCATCTACCGCTCAAAGAGACTTTGATAAGCTAGACAAAGAAAGCAAAAGTGTTCATCTTGCTTGTTGTGTCTGATGAAGTCCAACCCCATATTGTTGATCGTGCAACTAGTAAAGCGGCATGGGATGCCCTTAATACTATATATGAGGGAAAGAATGATTCCACCATTCTATTTCTTCAATCTCAATTACATAGTCTAAGCATGAAGCAGGGTGAGACAGTTGAATTCTTTCTTTGCAGAGTTTCTGAATTGAAAGCAAAGTTGAATTCTTTGGGAGAACCAGTTGAAGACAAGCTCCTTACTTCAGTTGTATTGAGAGCTTTACCTGATTCTTATCGGGTGTTGATCACTTCCCTTCAGGTATCACAACGAAAAGTTACTTTTGTAGAATTGGTTAATATGCTTCAAGAGGAGGAGGCACGCCAACTACAACGAGATGATTCTTCTAACACTGCTCTCTACATCAACAGGAAAGGGCAGAACCAGAAGAAGGGTAATTTTCAGAAGGGAGGGAATTCACAAAAGGATTCAAAAGGGAAACAAACTCAACAACCTCAACAGAAAAAGAGATATTGCAAGATCTGTGACAAAGAAGGTCATGATACAAACAGATGTTGGCATAAGAATAAGCAATCAAAATAGAAAGGCCGAAACAAACCACAAAAGAACAAACAACAAGTGAATGTTGTTGTTGAAGAATCTGACACGGATTCTGAGAGAGCCCACAAAGTTCTCATGACTACCACAGTGTCCAAGCAGACGGATCCTATATGGTATGTTGATTCTGGAGCCAATAAGCACATGACTGGTGACAAATCATGGTTTGAGTCTTTTGAGGCCAAAGAGGGCAAACCTGTCACTATTGTTGATGATAAAACCTACAAGGTTCAGGGGAGAAGGCACTGTTTCGAGTCACTCTTCCCGATGGCAAGTGTCGATTGATAAAGTTCTCTATGTTCCAGGATTGGCAAACAATTTGTTGTCAGTCACACAAATTCTGGACAAAGATATGGTTGTGAACTTTAGTGTTGAGGGAGGCAAGAAGTGTTGTTCTATTACCGGGAGGGGTAAGAACATTGCAACCGCTTCATATAAGCATGGCTTATTTGCCTTAGATACTATCTCTACTCCACATGTTGCCATGACAGTCTCTACAAAGGAGGCAACTTCCCTATGGCACAAGAGATATGGACATTTGAGTTCTGGTTACTTACTTGAGTTAAGTAAGTATGAGATGGTAAAGGGTCTTCCTTCCCTTTCTACCACTTTACCAGTTTGCTCTGACTGCTTGGCAGGAAAGCAGCATAGAGTGCCTTTTGAAAAGAGCTCTACAAGAGCAAAGAAACCTCTGGAGTTGGTTCATACCGATCTATGCGGTCCCTTCACTCCCAACAGTTGTGGGGGTAAGAGGTATTTTTAGTTATTTGTGGATGATTACTCACGAAAGATGTGGGTATTCTTTCTTCAACTGAAATCTGAAGCATTTGGCTTCTTTCAGCAATTCAAGAAATCCGTTGAGAAGGAGTCAGGGACTTCTATAAAGACCCTCCGCTCAGATCGAGGGGGGAGTTCACCTCTAAAGAATTTTTTGCATTCTTGAAAGAAAATGGGATCACAAGACAATTAACTATTGCTTATACTCCTCAGCAAAATGGAGTTGCTGAAAGGAGGAATCGTTCCATCATGGAAATGGTTCGTTGCATGCTCACAGGAGCTAGACTTGAGCAACTATATTGGGCGAAGTCTGTCACCACAAGAGTATATCTCGTTGAATAGGGCACCCACAAAGGCCCTACAAGGAATGACTCCACAGGAAGCATGGAGTGGTAGGAAACCCTCCATTTCTCATCTACGCATTTTTGGATGTAAAGCTTTCATGCACATACCAAAAGAGAAAAGGAAGAAGCTAGATGAGAAGACATTGAAGTGTATTCTTCTTGGGTATGATGAGCACTCTAAGGGTTATCGTTTGATTGATCCCTTGACCAAGAAGATTCACATTAGTAGAGATGTAGTTTTTGATGAGGCTTTCACATCAACAAACACATCAGATGTATACCTAGACCTTGTGGAAACTCAGGTTGTTAAATCTCCTTCATCAAAGGTTGGAGGTTCTTCTGGATCTTCTTCAACACCTAAGAAGAAGAATCCAAAGTGGTATACAAATACAATCAAAGACTCTAAGCTATCTACTCCACCAGATTTGACTTTGGATAGGCCTCGTACTCGCAGCATGGCTCGACAGGAGAAAGCTGCAACAGAGAATACTGGGGTTGATGATCTGTGTCAATCTTTTGAAGAACTTTCTATAGATCCAACGAGAGATACAGAAGATATGGATATTGATAGTGATAAGGTGTTTATGTCTTCCATAGACGATCTTGAACCTGCATCAATACAAGTTGCTCTCGGTGAGCCTCAGTGGAAGGCTGCTATGGATGCAGAGTATAAGTCTTTGATGAAAAACAAAACTTGGAAGCTTGTCGATCTGCCACATGAAAAGAAGCCCATTGGCTGCAAATGGGTGTATAAAGTCAAGTACAAAGTAGATGGGACAATTGATAAGCATAAGGCCCGTCTTGTTGCAAAGGGCTATGCTCAAAAGGAAGGCATTGACTACGAGGAAACTTTTGCACCTAATCGCTCGGATGACAACAATTCGAGTTATTTGTGCTATGGCAAGCACGAGTTTGGGTGGAAAGTTCATCAGATGGATGTCAAAAGTGCCTTTCCGAATGGTGATCTCCAAGAAGAAGTCTATATGACTCAGCCAGAAGGATTTGCAGTGGAAGGCCAACAGCAGAAAGTTTGCAAATTGGTCAAATCCTTATATGGCTTGAAACAAGCTCCTCGAGCTTGGTATATAAAAATGGACAATCACCTCCTGCAAGCATGGTTTTAAGAGATGTCCGTCAGATGAAAACCTCTATTTCAAGAAACAAGGTTCCGAGATAGTGTTGCTTGTACTCTATGTTGATGATCTCGCTCATTACAGGGAGTTCGAAACTATGATCTCTATCGTCAAAAGAGACTTGTGTCAATCTTTTGAGATGACGGATCTCGGACTTCTCCATTACTGTCTTGGTCTGGAATTCAGCCAGAAGGAGCACTCCATCAAAGTGTCTCAAAAAAAATATGCCAAGACATTGTTGGAAAAATATCGCATGACTGATTGCAAGCCAATGGCAACTCCGATGGAGAACGGACTTCAGTTATCGCGATATGATGATTCACCTCAGGTAGATGGTACTCTCTATCGACGAGTTGATTGGGAGTCTCATATATCCGACCAATACTAGGCCGAGATCTCGTATTTGCTTTTCAACTATCTTTCGAGGTTCATGCAGGAGCCTAAGACCACTCATTGGAAAGCAAGCAAAACGTGTTCTTCACTATGTCCGTGGCACAATGGAATATGGCCTAGAATACAAGAGGAACAACAAATTCTTCTTGCAAGGATACACGGACTCCGACTATGCCGGATCATTTGATGATCGCAAGTCAACTTCGGGATATATTTTTCATCTAGGATCCGGTCCTGTCTCTTGGCACAACAAGAAGCAAGTGGTTGCTATTTCATCAACAGAGGCAGAGTATCGCGCCGCACGTGAAGTTGTGTGCGAAGTGATATGGTTGCGTCGCATTCTGACAAGTATGGGTCATCCATCCAAATCTCCAATACACTTGTTTTGCGACAATCAGGGTGTTCTGAACCTAGTCAAGAATCCAGTCCATCATGAAAGAACAAAACACATTGACACACAATGTCATTTCATTCGAGATGAGGTTTCGAAGCACCGAATTCAGCTTCAGCACATTCCCACCGATGCTCAAGTTGCAGACATTTTCACTAAGGCACTTGCACGTGTCAAATTTGAATTGTTTCGCAGCTCTCTTTGTATTGCAAAATGATGTAATCAGGGGGGATGTTAATATAGCTAGTAGTTCTATCATTACCAAAATAATGTAATAAGGGGGGATGTTAGCATATTTTATATTTTAGCATATAGTTATTACATTATTATTGGGCGTATCTGTTTATTTGAACGTCCCATTATTAATAGTGTGTTGCAGTTGATTAGTTCCTGATTCCCTGGACTAATCCTGGCACCATTTTGTATTATTTAAGCATCATATGTTTAATGAATATTTTGTTGTTTTACTCTAACATACATTTGGCTAGAGTCTTTCCATAGAGTTGTAGGAAAACTCGTGAAGACTAGGACTCAGCATTCATTCCACTAGTTTGATGAATCAACTAGTGAAGACTATTGATCTCAAGAGATCTAGAATTTTTTCATGCTAACTACTATCTAAAGTTTCTTTGTTGTAGAAAATTAACTCTCAAAAGTTGGGACACTTCCTACAATAGATAGAGAAGGATTTCACCTTCATTGTTTAAAAGTCTATGTGCTTTCCTCGTGCAAATATTAGTTTTTTTGTTGCAGAAAAATAGACACCATAAGAGAGACTCGAGGAGAAGAGTCATGGTGAAGTTTGGAGATTGGAGATCTCCATTTCTAGATTGAAAAACTTCACATTGTAGAAGAAAATGCCATAGAAGCCTTGCACTTGAATAAAAGGCCATAGAAGCCTTGTACTAGAAGAAAATGCCACAAAATCCTTGATCTAGAAGAAAAAGGCCACATAAGCCTTGATCCAGAAGAAAAGGCCACAGAAGCCTTAATTTTGAAGAAGAATCCAAATAAGAGTTCCTGATCCAGAAGAAAACTCTAGAGAAGAGTTCTTGATCCAGAAGAAAACTCCAAAGAAGAGTTCTTGATCTATAAGAAGACTCTAGAGAAGAGTTCCTAAAGAAGACTCTAGAGAAGAGTCTATGAAATAGGAGATTGGTGATCTCCTTTACTGATTAAAGACTTATTTCTGAAGAAGCTGAAGAGATCCATAGAAGATCTCATTGGAAAACTTCCAATCGTGGAAGAGATAAAGAGGGACTAGCAAAGTCCTGTTCCTGATCAGAGAAGCAACAAATTTTAGAGATCCAAGAAGAAGATCTCATTACCAACACTTCCACAAGCAGAAGGTTGAAGGAAAGGTCTCATTTGGAAGACCATAGAAGTTGCAAGATTGAAGACCTTGGAGAGGTCTCAAGGAGGAAAAATAAGAAGGCTTGGAGAGCCTTGTTGCAGAGCTCATAGAAGCATCATCAAAAGAGTTCCTAGAAGAACTCATTGGAGAAATCCACTACCAAGGAGAAGCTCTTGATAGTGAAGGACTTGGGACAATTATCGCCATCACAACAAGCCCAAGAGGAGAAGAATTTGGTAAAGAGTGCCAAATCCTAAAGAAGAATCTAGTGAAGACCTCAAGACATTCAAAATCTTGAGAAGAAGATCTTGTTTGAAGTCAAGAAGAAGATTGAAGGAGGATTCAGATAGAAGAAGCCTACCAAATCCAAGAGATTTGGAGATTACCTCTCATAGCAAGAAGGCACATTTTAGAGATAAGAGTTTTCTGAATCTACAACAGAAAATAGAAGATCACTTGAAGGATCAAGCCACCAAACCCTAGGCTCAAGATAGAAGGTTCGAGACCACAGTTTGGTGAAGCAAGAAGCTATTTTGGACAACCAACAAGAAGCTACGGAATTCATTCATCTCAAGGCAACAACTTGGTGAATCTAAACACCAAGATCTACATCATCTATAGAAGCCATTAAAGGTAAGCAACTTGGGTGCAATTAGTTGAACTTTAAATTAGGGTTCATTATCAAGTATCATTAAGCACCATATTTGGATTAAAGTTGCAAAAATAAGGGCTCATATTATAGTCTTCAAGAAGGTGCAAAAGATAGTTCTTTTAAGAGATTTACTTGCACATTAAAATAGGAGTTGGATGTATTTCAAAAGAAATAAATATATCATCTACCTATTATCTATCTAGAAAGCAAGAAGACTACATCCTACAATACTGATTGTAGTGAAAAATTGCAGATTATTTTTAAGGGTTCATTATAATTACTCTTAAGAATTGTAGAGATTATTAAGTGCATTAGAAACTACTTTGAGAGTTTATTTACAGGAGTAATAAGGTGAGATTATTGTTACCATTAAAGTGCATTAAGTTGGAGGTATTATTAATCCATTTGCACTATACTAGTTGATCTTTAACTAGTTACTCTAAAAAGGGTTAGTTTGTGTTTTTTGATTGTTAAGATCAAGGGCACAAAACCAGTAGATTATCAAAGTGTCTAGAGACACTATTTGGTGCACAAAACCTACAATAATTCATGGTCCAAAGAAGCCACCAAAAATAGATCAGATTCCTCCAAGGAGTGGAGAAGAAAGCCACCACCAAAATCAGTAAAAGAAGCTACAAATCGAGACTTGGTGAGTCTTAGATTCGAGGTGCACTAAGGGTTCTTTACAGGTAAAAAATTAGTGCAAAAACTACTTCTTCAAAAGCTTCTATCTACGTGGTTATTAGCTTGGATTTATTACTAGATTAACCAAGCAAAAGGAGAGAGTTGTCTAGCAAAGGAGACAACGTCAAATCAGCCCTTGCCTACAAGAAAGCCACCATTAAAACCAACAGAAAAATCTTGCAAAAGGAGGTGCAAAAATAAGGTATTCTATTACAAATTTTATTTACATTATCTTGCACCATAATATTCTATCCTACGTAGGAAAAAGGACAAGGTCTAAGTGTCATAAAGACACATTCTTCACAAGCAAGGAACATCTCAAAGCGATCGTAGAGAAGCATCATCCAAGCAAGGTCAAAAGAGCCTTCAAGGAGCTCACATCATCCATGGTTTGGACAGCCACAATAAGCAACCTACAAAGCATACATAGCATAGCACAAGGAGAAGCTATCATCCACAAAGGTAGAAATACAACAGCTTGAAAGTAGGAGAAAATCAAAGCATAAAGAAAGCAATACCCAAGAGCTAGACGTACATCCACAAGGAGCATTCAAAATCACCATTGGAGTGTCACAAAACCTCCACCATAGCATTGCTCATAATCCTAGCTCAAAGCCATCAAAGTATTGCTCATTATCCCAATGGAACCAACTCACATACCAAGCGCCATCGAAGCATTGAGGAGAAAATACAACAAAGAAAGAGTTGGAAATAATACATTGAGGAAGCTTGCAAGAATACATTAAGGAGGAATAGAGATTAAGAGGAAGTTTCATGCAAAATATAAAAGGTGCCACTTGTCACCATTGAAGAAACCCTAACATCTCCCATTTGAGCACTCAAAATAATACTCAAACTCTGCACGCGTGAAAGGAATAGTCCAAGGAAGCATTACACAAGAGAGCATTGGTTGTGTTAGAGAAGGGGTGACACTTGTAACCAAGGCATACAAGCGCTCACATAAAGACTGTAACATCTATCCTCCATTCTACAACAAATTCCAAGTGTCAAAGAGCATCTACCTTCTTCAAGCATTGAAATAAAACTACCATGACACTTGTCATTCTCTAAAAAATCCTCTTCCTATTTAAGGTGCCTAAAACCAAGGAGGGAAGTGCATTCGTAGTAGCAAGGAGTTGCAACATGTAAGAAAAGAGAAGAGCATTTAAAGCTCTTGGTCAAGACATTCAAAGTAGGTCAAAGAAGCCATATTTGAGGCACCACCATTCAAAGATTGAAGTCAAGGAAGAATCAAATCCTACCATTGGTCATAGCACCCAAGAGAAGCATTAAAGATTGTTATCATCCACATCCAAATTCAACACCAATTACTTAAGGTTTGCAACATTATAAAGGTAAGAATTTACCTTATTTTAATTTGCTTTCATTAAAAGGAGTTATAAGGGTATAATATAAGGTTGAAACTATAGGGAAATCAACCACATTTGGAAGCAAAATTAAAGGAGAACTATACACCAAAAATAGCTTAATATTTACAATTTAAAACATAGGAGAAATAAGGATTTCTACTTGGAAAAATTAAATTTCTATTATTGCAAATATTATTGTTTTCTAATATTCCAAATTAGGGAGTTATAAGGAATACTACACCAAAATTAGATTATTGGAATTTAGAAACATTAAAAGGCTATAAAAGGAAGTTCATCAAGGAATATCAAGGGTTGGAATTAATTGGTATACTTGTCTCAAAATCACATTAAAGGGATAAAAGAAATCCAACCATTAGAACTTCATCAAATTAACAAGTGCTTAGTTCAATAGGAGAAATAAGGAGTAATAGAAGTTGATTTTTGTTATTTACAAAACTTTACAAAATCAACCCAAAATTGAACTACTATTCCCAAAAGCACTTTATCACTCATATAGCATATCCAAAATCACTAGGGAGACATAAGGCATTCTACAAAACTTGATAATAATAGCATTTATCAAAGTTTATCAAGTACTCAATCCATTTGGGAGTCATAAGGTTTCTACAAAACATAAATTCTATAAAGGTTTTATCAAATTAATTCACATCTCTTAACTAGGGAGATATAAGGACTCTACAAAATCTAAGCCTTGGATAGGTTTATCAAATTGGATCATTTACTCAAGAAAGATATAGTATTCTACAAATATTAAGGAAACAAAAATAATACTACACTTCATCTACTAGGGAGTCATAAGGTAGACTACTACAAAGGATTCTATTATACCACAATGGAAAGAAGAACATATTCTCACACAAAGATACAAGAACAAGGCACACACATTACATCATGCCACAAATGCAAAAATAACTCTAGCATGAATGATTCAACAAAGTAGAAGAATACATGGTACATTGACTCAGGAGCTAGTCATCACATGACTAGAAATCTACAATGGTTTGACTATCTTGAAATTACTAATGGTTACAGACTAAGAATTGCAGATAGAAAAACTTATCCTATACATGGATATGGATGTGTAACACCAAGCAAATCATTTCCAAAATTTCTACTACAAAAAGTATTGTATGTTCCTAGATTAACATTCAATCTCATTTCAGTAAGCAAGTTAGTAGAAAGCAATTGGATAGTCAATTTTAGATATATGAATGGGATCAATACATGCCTTATCATGAACCAAAGTGGGATAGAAGCAATAGGATCAATCCATGGAAATACATATATCCTAGACTCAATGGAACCCTCACAAGACATTGTTGTATTTCAAAGTAATACTAACACATTTCCAGAGGAACAAGTTGGAGAAAATGAAGAACCAATACACCATAAAGGTAAGCATAGAAGAATCAAAATAAAAAATATGAGAGGTCAACAACACTATGCTCTACTCAGCCATCTACAATATGAAGAAGCAATATAACCAAATGAAGATACTCACAAAGGAGAAAACAAAGGAGGATGGATAAAAGAGGATGATATCCCTGAGCAAGCCAAAGACCTTTCGCAAGAAGAAGATCCATATTGAAGATTGAAGTCTTCAAATACCCAAATAATGTAATACAAGGGGGTGTTAGAGTATATTACATCATTTGGGTCATGTAAATGTACCACCTTTGGTACATAGTTAGAGTAGGAGATTACTTTAGGGGGAAGTTAGCTAGTTACTTCAAGCAATGTAATAAATGCACAAGTGTCAATGTGCAAGTTGTAATGTGCAAGGTGTCCCCTTGTACAACTAGGTAGAGTGTTGGCCAAGGAATCTATCTTCCTATATAAAGGGCCTCATAGTGAGTGATCAAATATATCAAGTAGATAATCAAGTTCATCAAGTTCATTATAGTAGAGAGTAGTAGATAGTGGTAGAACTCCTTGATGGAGTACAATGTAGTTCTTTAGCTTATATCAATGGAGTGACCATCACCTCCATACTGCATTGTATTTTCGCCACTTTCTATTTATAGTATATTTTAGTCATATTGCAGAATTCCATTCTTTCATATTTTTTGCATCTTATTAGGACCTGTGATAGATCTCTCCCACTGCATATATCCTCAAAAGCTAACAATAATCACTTCTCAAATCTTCATAAACATATCCAACATAAGCAAAGAGGAGATCTTCTTCCACATCTTCTCATTCATGATTTTGATTAATCATGGGAACTCATGTATTTTTCACCATTATCAAATTTCTTATGTAGATTTATTTTCAACATTGCATCGTGAGTGCCTTCATCTTACATAAAAAAGAGGCCATGATAATTTATTTGGAAAAGGACTGGAGGGAACTAAATCTAAATTTGAATCTCCATCTCTTCTCATGCACACCATTTTATTGAAGACGTGTCATCACTTTATGGCACAAATATATAATGGAAAAAATGCCTGATTGCATTTGTAAAGGGTACCAAAGCATATAGGCTAGCATATGTAAGGCAATAGTGCATACAAGGTGGTTACAATTTTTGAGTTAGAGAATTAATTTTTCTTCCTCTAAACAAAAGGACTCATAGTCATGATAATATTTCACCTTGGACCATTCCATAGGTATGGTGATCTAGTTAGAATGCAATTGAATGGTGCATGCACAAAATAAGGTGTCAAGTTCAAAAACCATGCCCAACCATTTTTACAAGCAAATTTCACTTTTGTTGAGTCAAATAATTATTTTTAAGGAAGCATCAACAACCCCAAATCAGTTGTTCACTTACCTTTATGGTTAATCCAAGCATGCTAGAAATAATAGGGTCCATGTTTGATTCTCTATGGTTAAGACATTTGGTTTGCTTTACTTCCAACCAAGGGAAGGATCATGGTCTAGGAGAAGAAAACATATTTCATATCTCAATGGAAATATTTATGACTTGGTTAGCACAAAACACTAGCATTTAATCAATCCAGGTCTAAATCTCCCTTTTGGAATCTATAAAGAAAAAAATGATGCCTTGGTCATTGTGGTGGCCAACATGACACCCTTATGTGCCAAATAATACCATTTTTATCAAATTGATATGCATTTGACTAATGAGAATTGAGCATGTGTCAAATTTATAGAAGTCCAATGGAAATTATGTGGTGCAAAATAGTGGTAGTATTCAACAAATCAACAAATGCCAAGTGGTATGTTGTGATTATGTACTATTTTCCTAGTATTTTAAGGTTTGTTTATTTTTTATTTTCAAGGTTCATTAGGGCGAAACTTCTGAAGTCCATAAATTTTGAATACAAAATAATTTTGAGCCTTTTTTTAAATCATACAAATTTTCAAGCTCTTTGCATTAGTGACATCAATTCAAGGACTTGTTATAGTTTTGGGATTAAAATTATGTAATATAGACCCTCAAGCCTATGTTATGTTGGAATTCACAATATCTTCTAGAAATTAATGAAAGCAAAAACATTCACTCAAAATATTATACAAAAAGAAGGATACAAGAGATTTGGAGCACTTTTAGATACCATAAATAATCACTATCCATAGATAATATTGCACAACACTCCAATAAAAAAAGAGTGTGAGGAGGGTATTTATAACAATACCAAAACCCCAACTACATCATAAATTTTAACCTAAGTTGACATAACAAGAGGGTTTTAGGTTAATTATAAATCATAAACAAGGTTTAACCATAACAAGGTTAACCACAACCTATAGGGACTACATAATAAAATATTATAAAATAATCAATACATTGTACAATGAAATTTTTATAGGTCTATCTAATACATCACAAAATGTTGGATCGTCCATGAATCAAATTATAATTTTAACACCCCCATAATTTGAATTGATGGGCCAAGGAGAGAAGACATTTGTGACAATAATATCTTCCCCTGATAATGGATGCTCTATTGGTCCTCTGTAGTTGAGATATATCATTTCAAATCCCCATCATCTAGAAGATGTTCACCTAACATCAATAATTTATATTCAATCACTTGTAGTTTTAGCAAGCAATTCTTTGTTGGATGTCCTTCCCTCTTACAATAATTGCAAGTAGTATTTATTTCATTTGAAGAATTAAATTTACCCTTAGGCCCCTAGGTCATAGCCTCCTTAGATTTAAATTCCTTTACATGAGCCTTTATTTATGAAGTTCCACCATAATTTTGCATTACAACCTAAAAGTGAACTAGGTGAGAAAATAACTTATCAAGAGTAATAGTCTTTGAAGATTATAAGAATATAGGAATCATATAAACCATTAGGTTCAACATCTAAAAGGAGGAAGAGATATTAGCAAGGACAATCTTAATGCATTCTACATCATCTTTCTTTTTTATTCAAAAAATGCAATATCCTCCCTTAAAGCCTTGAATATCACAATGTAATCCTCAATTGTTGTTAAACTCAACTAGATTAATAAAAGAAATATCCATATAACTCACTTTAGTAGTATTAACCTTTCCAAAAATTTCATTCATATTAGACCATACCTTTATAAGGTCAATCTACTCTTTGATATGGAAAAGCAACTCTAGTTCAACTAGTAAGGAAAACAAACTTCCAGCCTCTTATACCTTTTGATATCGAGTTTCTTTATCAAGAATTGTTGCTTTATCCTCCTAAAATATGCACCACTAATTCTTACTTCATAGCAGGCCAATCATTTGAGTTGATCAAAAAATATAGTTTCACCCATTAATATGGGTAACTAGGGATTTGTGGTCCATATTACACAATATGAATCCAAATACTATAGCAAGTTTGTGAACTGATACCACCAATATGTAGAGCTCAAAAAAATTTACAATTTTTAAAAAGAGGGGATCAAAATGCTTATGTATGCAAATTTTATAGCCTCTATAATATTTTCCCTAATAAACCCCCAAAACTTAAATTTTATGTGCTTAAGACCTAAGGTTTCAAGTGCAAATCCCAACCTATCACTTGGAAAAAATCAATTTATTGTTGTAATCCAATCTAGATCTACCACTTCAACTCTTTTTATTCTTCTGCCCAATCACTTCCACTTGTCTCTACTTTATTGGTTGAGGTACAAATATAAAATATTTTTTGTGGTGTATGAAAGACCCACATCAACCAAAATATTTGTCTTGTTTGAAAGCCAAAGAAGCACCCTAGGTGGTATTTAAACCAAAGTCTCATGAGGTCAAAGCACATTATACTAGCTAAGACAACAACACATTCCTTGAGATGCTTACTCTTCACACATCAAAACATATTTTGACATTGACAGGGCTAAAGGTGGTTGTCTTGGAGACTTGAGCACACAATTGATGACCTATAAGTGGCTTCATGAGGATGACATGATCAATTGACCAAGGCTTATATGAGATATCCAAGTGGTCATGCCATCGTAGGTGGTCTCTAAAAATCCTTATCAACAAAAAACATTCATTTTTCTCGAAAGTTAGACTTTCTTCTGTGTGGATCTAATTGATGGCCCCCCTAACCCTTGTGCCATATCTACTATTTTCAAAAAACACTTATCAAAGATGAAAATATGATATTACTGTAGAGCTGGTTAGTGGTATTTTGAACTTACAACCAATGGCTATCAAAAGGAATTTCTCCATCCAACTTAGCTACTGCTAGTGCGTGTTCTTGAGTGTGTCACTTCTATAGAGTGCAACAACATGTCCCTACCATATAGGCATCCAAATTTTTGAAAAAAGAGCACACACAAGAAAATTTGAAATTCAAAAAATGGCACCTATTCTTGTCCATGCTCCCAAGGCCATAACTACTCCATGGGGTCTAGATCCATTCCAAATACAGGAAAAGAATAGAATCATCAAGATATCCTTGATAAAAAAAGGAAAAAGGTTGGAGTAGGTAACAAATATTTAAAAAAATTGGTAAGAGAGATCTTAAAAACATAGAGTAATATCCTTTCTTATTTTGGCAAAGCTCCTTATGAGTCACTAGAGAAAAAACTGCCCTTGATTCTAGAAAACATTTGAAGGCACTGAACCATATTCCTATGTGAGTAAGCAATGTCGCTTCGCACCCACTCTAATACCATGTTGGAATTCACAATATTTTCTAGAAATGAATGGAAGAAAAAATATTCACTCAAATATTATATAGAAAGTAAAAGAATGATAAAATATATTTGAGGCACACACACCATAAATAATCACTATCCCTAGATATGTTGCACAACACTCCAATAAAAAAAGAGTATGAGGGGGTATTTATAACAATATAAAAACCCTATTTGCATCATAAAGTTTATCCTAAGCCAACATAAAAAGAGGGATTTAGGTTAATCACAAATCATAAACATGGTTTAACTGTAACAAGGTTAACCATGGCCTATAGGGATTACATAATAAAATATTATAAAATAATTAATACATTATACAATGAAATACCCTTAGGTCTGTCCGATACATCACACAATGTCAACTCTTAGCCATGAATTAATTTTTTTTTTAAAAACTCCATAATTTGAACTAAGGGGCCAAGGAAAGAAAATATTAGTGACTATTATCATATTAGAATGCACCTATTGATATTGGGCTAGGGGTAACCAATAGGAAAAATGCACCCATGCATTGCATAGAGTGAAATAGAAGAAGCACAATGGATGGAAGAGATAAAATGCTTGTGGGGTGACCTCCAAGGTTTTTAATTGAGGCTAGATCCTTGTTGGACCTAAGTTCCTGACACACAATGAAATCCATGAGCTGAGGCTAGGGGGAAAGAATGGATTGCAATGATAGTAAAAGGACAGTAAAGTAAATGCTTGTAGGAAATGTAAAGTGTTGTAGGAAAATCAAAGTCCTAAGCTACTAGGGTGATGCGCTTAAGAATTAGGGCCCCTAATTTTTTCCTGCAAAAAGTGACAATTGAACATGAAAAATATCACCTATGGCTAGTGAACACAACCAATCAAAAGATATCATTAGAAATCAAGACAATACAAGAGGAAAAAGTAAAATCAGTCATGGATTCCATTAACATGCTAAAAATGATTACAAGATAATGAGGCCCAAAGGGTTTGATGCTCCCTAGACATAAGAAAAGGTTTGGGCTCCTCTTACTACAGTAGGAAATAAGGGTGAAAGGAAGAGCATGCAAGGTCAGGTACCAGATATGAGTAAACAAATTCTAATGCCTTTTATAATGAAATATAACCTGTTATAGCCAAGAGGAGGGTGCCTTATCTCTAAAGTCCTATGCAAAAGACCTACAAATATCTTCTATTCCTACAATTAATAAATCCTTCTACAACTTGCATGACAACAAATTTTAGGTCTTTGAATTTGGGGCCATAAATGTTGAAATTTTTTGGACCTTTAGATGATCAGGTGTACCTAACTTAGCTCATTGTTGTTGCATTAGGGTGGCTACACCATTACTTTATCGTGTTTCTTGTAGGGTGTATTAATTTTTTGACGTGGTAGATATGGAATCTCTAACTAGTATAGATGGATAGGATAGTCTCATGTGTATGGTGGGAAATGACCATGACTAGAATGTGATTGGATCTGATAGGTTTGGCCATGAAATTCAAGCTTTGCAACCACTAGAAAATTCCTTCTTTAATGCTCCTTTGTCTACTCTTCTTCTTGCACAAGAAAATTCCATGTGTACTAGGACGAGGTGGTACTTCCTTTGGCCAATGGCAAGCCTTATCTTTCAAGTGTTGGTTGTTTTCCTCTCTTGGGATCTCAAATGGTTGTCATATAGCATACTTTAGATTCAATTAGATATTTCCTTCTTGCATGTGCTTTCCTCCATCAAAAGAACCATGTGAGCCATTGGATTGAACATCAATGGCCTATGGGCCTTGGTGCCCTTAATGAGGCTAGGTCAAGTAGAAGATGATTGCTAATCATAGATGAGAGATATGACAATAAAAATGACTTCTAACTTGTCCACCCTTTATTAAAGCTCCTTTGTTTTAATTGAAAGTGGGAAGCACATTTTGATAGCATAGCTTTGGCATGTCTAAATTTGGACTAGTCTTTCTTGGAGAGAAGCAAGGTTGTATGGAAAAGTTCTCTACAAATTTGGTAACTCCCAAGGCTCTTAAAACTGTTAAAGAAGTGAACCCATTTTTTTTTTCCCTTGTCCATTGGGTGGAGAGTCAAAATTTGGAAGCTATAATTACAAACATAAAAACAACAAAATAAAGCAATACCAAAAATAAAGGGATAGGGAACAATTTGTTGGGGACTACATGCGAAGATTCAATAAGATGTGAGCTTGCTCATTTGAGCTCTCACTTCCTCCCACTCTTCTTTAAAGAATGTGAAGACTTCATAGAAGTAAGTATGGCTCCTCTAATTCACAAATTGATCTAGGTGCAAGAAACTTGTCACTTCATGTACAACTTCTCTCACTTGTACTTCAAGCTCTACCCTAGGTTTGATAACTTTCATGGCATCTTTAGTTGTTAGGACCTTTGGCCTATTCTAAAATTTATCCCTCTTGTTGGACATTTTGAGTAGATGAGTTGTCATTGATGTCAAGAGTGAGTGGTCATTGATGTCAAAAGTCAGTTTCAGTGAGCAATGCAAGGAGAAGCAGTTCCACAATCAGTGCAAAAAGGAGAGTCCGCTTCCAGTTGGTCAGATCCGGTTCCAGGTAGTCAGATGTGGTCCAAAGTGCAAAGAAGAGGCCCAAGCAAATAATATTATAATATTTTATTATAATATTAAAAAAGAAATTTAAATTAATTATAAATTAATTAATATAATTTTATTATAAATTAATTTAATTAACTTCCAAAGTTATTTAAGTTAATTATAATTTAATTTTAATTTAATTATAAATTAATTTTTATTAATTTAATAAACCCTAAAGAGGGTTATAAGGTTAAATCAAAAATCGAATTTGAAATTTGATTTAAAGCATCGACGTTTTATGGCACGAGGCATTGTGTATAAATGGTGGCAAAAACCTTTGCCTTACATCCCTAATAACCATCGATCGAATTCCTATGCTCCAAAGTATTGTGCGCAAAAAGAGAAATAGTTTTCATGTTTTGAAAGGTCTTCAATGGTAGAAGAGTGGATAAATAGGAGTGAGGCTCCTCTTACCTCGCACAACGTTGTGTAGCACAGTTGGCAACGATGGATGGTGCTAAGTCTTGTGGCAGGCAAAGTGTGCAGGGTTCGAATCCCATCGAGTTCATTTTGCAAGGAAGAGAGGGCATTTTTATTTTTGAGCAGCATCGAACGAAGGGAATAAAGGGAGGCTTGTGCCTTCCCTTCCCTATGGAAGCGCTTAGCCCACGTGGTGGGCTAGCGCCTTGATAAGGCGCTCGACTGGGAGTGGTCTCGCGTTCGAAACCCACCGAGGCCTTTTGGCTAGTGTTAAAGGTATGCACTGATGTCATTTGTCTTGGTCGCTTGATTATTTCGGATGTGCTAAGGTTGAGAAAAATAAAATATTTTTGATGGTTATAAAGTTTATTTTTTCCTTGAATTAATTTGGATATTGAGTATTTTGAGGGAGATAAAAGGGTAGGCAATATTATTTTGAAAGGTTAATTTTTGGAGGTTGATTAATTAAAGTTGGAGATTATAAGGAGCAATTGAGTAATTATTTTTATGTGTGATTTGATGATTGCTAATTTCAAGGAGTAATAAGGTGTATTTGAGTTTGATTATTTTTGTAATTGAGAAATATTTTGAGAGAGTGTTAGTGTGATATTTTGTCATCTAACCATTGAAATTGGCAAAGAAGAAAATTGTGATTGAGACAGGTTTTTAAGGGCACTTCTACATCAAACAAAAAGGTATGGGCACATCTTCCTAGTGAGTGATTGTTGGATGTTGTGAATGCTAAGTTGGAGTGAAAAGGATTGTTTGATAAGCATTGTTGAGTTTGATTTTTTGAGTGAGAGTTGATGATAAAAACCTTGTTTTATAAGCATTGTTGGAAATATTGAGTAAAGCTTTCATATGCTTGAGCTAGGGTTTGTGCAAAGAACATGAGTATCATTGTTATGTGAAGTTGTGAACTATCTTGAACTAGGGTTTGTAAAGATCATGAGTATCATTGTTATGTGAGGATTACTTGATAAGCATTGTTGTTGAAGTGATTGGTTGAGTGAAGAACTTGAACTAGGGTTTGCAAAGATCATGAGTATCATTGTTATGTGAGGATTATTGATAAGCATTGTTGTTGAAGTGATTGGTTGAGTGAAAGTGTTTGAGCTTAGTTGAGTGGATGTGTTGAAGTGATAGTTCAAGTTCTGTGAAACAAATTGTTCTATATTCTAAATTGATTTGAGAAAGAGGTTGAGTGTTTGTGAGTGTGAAACATATTGAGTCTCTAACAATTCTCTATATGTTTCTGTGGTAAAAAGAGAGATTGAAAGTGATTGAGCATTGTGGTGAATGTGAAGCATATTGAGTCTCTAACAATTCTCTATATGTTTCTGTGAGATTGGACAAGTTCTAGTGAGGACTTGTTGAGCAGATTTGAGGTAAGTCTTTGAGAAGACTTGTGGATAGATTTGTGTGAGCTTTTGTGGAAGCTTACAATATAGATTTGAGGATAGAGATTGTTGAGTAGATTGGACAAGTTCTAGAGAGGACTTGTGGATAGATTAGTGTGAGATTTTGTGGAAGCTTACAAGGTAGATTTGAGATAAGTCTTTGAGAAGACTTGTGAGCAGAGTTGATTGATTGATTTGTTCAAACCTTGAGTTAAGGTTTGGGGTAGATCTAGTAGAGTTGATTTGTGATTGAGTCAAGCTTTGTGTTAAGGCTTGAGGATAGATATTGAGGATAGATTTGTGCTAGACCGAAAGGACTATGTTTAGTGCATTTTGGATAGTTTGAGGATAGAGTTTGGTGTAGATTTGAGGATAGGTTTGTGTCAGACTAGAGATAGAGATTGAGCAGATTTGTGCTAGACCGAAGGATTATGTTTAGTGTAGATTTGAGATAGAGCTAAGAGTAATCTTTGGAGGTGATAGAGTATAGAGGATGATAGTCTCTAGTGGATAGAGATCCATTAGCTAGGGTAGTGAGGATAGGTCTTCTGAGTGAGGATATGAGTCTTTAGTGGATAGAGATCCATTAGCTAGTGTAGTGGAGGCAACAGTTCTTCTAGAAGATCACCAGCCAAAGCAGAGGAGAAAGGAGTTCTCCTATGGATAGAGATCCATGAACTTGATTAGGGGATTGGTGTCTCCTTTGGATAGAGGTCCATAAACATTGTAATAGGGAAAGGATTCCCAAGAGATTGATTGAGAAAATTTTAGTGAAATATTTTCTCCGTGGAGTAGCCCACATTGGGTGAACCATGTTAAATTGGTGTCTCTATTGTGTGTGGTGATTTGTGCATTGCTTTGATTACTATTGTTGATATTGCTATTGATACATTACATAATATTGATTGGGAAAGAAAAGTAAAAAGTGGTCTTATACTGTTCACCCCCCTCTTAGTATAAGCTTGTGTTCTTCAATTGGTATCAGAGCGGGTTCCTTCGAAAGAGTTTAATAGCTTGAAGGAAAAGCTTACAAGAACATAATGGATTCTAAGAATGGATCCTCAGATAATTCAACACCAGTATTTTATGGAAGCGATTATATATTTTGGAGTATGAGAATGAAGATTCACCTGATGGCACTTGGCAATGAAATATGGGAAGCAGTTGAAAATGGATACACACCACCAGCTACTCCACCTACAGATAAATATGGTAAGCTTCTACATCATTACAATTCAAAAGCAATGAATGCAATTTTGAGAGGTTTGCATAGAACAAAGTTCATAAAGGTTATGCATTGCAAATCAGCAAAAGGAATTTGGGATAAGTTGCAAAGCATATATGAAGGAGATAAAAGTGTCAAAAAGGTAAAGATACGAAATCTCAAAGGACAATTTGAAGAATTAAGAATGAAGGATGAGGAAAACATTAGTGCTTATCTACTTCATGTAGACGAGGTTGTTAACGCCATGCAAGGACTTGGACTTGAGATTGAAGAATCTGATGTTTGTGATAAGATCTTAAGATCTCTCCCAAAAAGGTTTAGTGAAAATATCTCTGCTATAGAGGAATCAAAATATGGTGATATTTTGACAAGAGATGTATTACTTGGTATTCTTACAACTTTTGAGATGAGAACAAAAGAGGAACCTAATATCTAGAAGGAAGCAACCTTCAAAGCTACTAAGAAGACAAAGGGCAAGAAGTCAGATTCAAGCAATGAGTCATCCAGTGATGAAGAAGCAAATTATGGTAGAAGGAATAAGGATCCAAGAAGATTTAAAGATGCAAAATCTATTAGATGTTTCAATTGTGGAAAGTATGGTCACTATGCAACTGATTTTCAAGAAGCTAGAAATAGCAATGATGAAGAAAAATAGGATCATAAGAACAGGGAATCAAAAAAATATAGGTACCAAAAGAAAGGCAAGGATGGACAAGGCAAACAAGGAAAGAAGTTCTTTCAAAGATAGAAGAGGAGTTACTATGCAGACAAGGCAAGTAAGTACTCAAGTGATAGTGATAATAGTTTCTCAGATAATGATAAATATGAAGTTCTATTTCTGATAGAAGAAAAAGAAGAAGTTAAGAAAAGGTCACCAATAATTCTCAAGTGTTTTAGATGTGGTAATTTTGGACATCTTGAAGATAGTTGTACAAAGAATGGTTTCAGTTTCAGTGATGATGAATATGAAGATACACTTGAAGGACCAGAAGAGAATATTCTAATGGCACTAGAAGAAGAAGGAGGTGATCCTATAGAAGACAAGTCAGAAGAGAATGAAGATGTTTTCAAAGGTAAACAAATAGAGGAAGAATCAGAGAAAGGAGAAGTTGATCTTGAGGGAGAGCTTATTTATGCTCTTAACACATTAAAGAAGGTAAGAAAGCAAAACTCCCAACTTAAGCTTCAGTTTCAAGAATGTGATGAAGAGAGAGGAAAGCTTATAGAGGATCTAAATAAGTCAATGGCTAAGACAAAGAAGTTCAAGGATAAGTTAGAAGCAAAGGTCTTAGAATGTGAAATATTAGAACAAGAAGTAGCTCTACTAAGGGAAGAAGTAGAAAAGTCTAAGGATAAGCTACACAAGTTTGGAAAGAGCTCAAAGATCGTAGATAAGATGATCAAGGTACAAAGATGGTCAACAAACAAAACAGGTCTTGGTTTTGAACAGGTACAAAAGAAACAAGAAGAGGAGTCAACCTCAAGTTCTGAAGAAGAAGAAACTTTAGAAGAAGATAGTGTGAGAGAAAGTGAGACTTCTGAGGATGAGTTGGACAATAGAAAGTTCAACAAGGAAAAGAACAATGCACAAAAGAGGAACATATGGAACAGGAACCAACACAGGGTAAAAGAGACTAAGAGACCAATGAGGTCAAGGCAAGGAAATTTCAATGGATGATGTTTCTCATGTCACAGATTTGGGCACAAGGCTTCACAGTGCAGGACACATGAAAGACAGGAATATGGGAACTTCAGAAATAGGTAGCTTTTTCATGGGTATTGCTACTCATGTAATCAGTTTGGTCACAAGGCAATGAATTGTAGGGTCCATGACAGGAATAGATATGGCTTCACCAGAAGAAATCCCAAGATATTTGCACCTTCAAGGAATAACAATATTAAGTGTTACAAGTGCAATAATGATGGACATACAACAAAGTGGTGTAGAGCAAAAATTCCAGAGACAAGCAGGAACAGGAATAGTCAGAGGAATCAGAAGGATCAAATGAGAAGGAAAGTGGACAAAGGTAAATATCAGTGCATGTTGGGAGTAGAAATACTCCCACCCCAGAATTAACCACCTCAAGAGGAGGTGGGGGAGGGGCTAAGCTAAGAGACTCATTCTTAGCCTCCAAGCCCCAAAGGTGACCCTTTGCCATTGATGTCAAAGGGGGAGAGATTTGAGTAAGGGGGAGAGATTTGATTTAAGGAGAGAGCATTGAGTCAGGGGAGCAGTTTCCCAGGGGAGCAAAAAGAAAAAGGTTAAGGAAATTTGAAAAGATAATTGGGTTGCCATCAATGACAAAGGGGGAGATTGTTGGACATTTTGAGTAGATGAGTTGTCATTGATGTCAAGAGTGAGTGGTCATTGATGTCAAAAGTCAGTTTTAGTGAGTAGTGCAAGGAGAAGCAGTTCCACAATCAGTGCAAAAGGAGAGTCCGCTTCAGTTGGTCAGATCCGGTTCCAGGTAGTCAGATGTGGTCCAAAGTGCAAAGAAGAGGCCCAAGCAAATAATATTATAATATTTTATTATAATATTAAAAAGGAAATTTAAATTAATTAATATAATTTTATTATAAATTAATTTATTAATTAATTTAATTAACTTCCAAAGTTATTTAAGTTAATTATAATTTAATTATAAATTAATTTATATTAATTTAATAAACCCTAAAGAGGGTTATAAGGCTAAGTTAAAAATCGAATTTGAAATTTGATTTAATAGCATCGACATTTTATGGCACGAGGCATTGTGTATAAAAGGTGGCAAAAACCTTTGCCTTACATCCTAATACTCATCGATCGAATTCCTATGCTCCAAAGTATTGTGCGCAAAAAGAGAAATAGTTTTCATGTTTGAAAGGTCTCCGATGGTAGAAGGATTGATAAATAGGAGTGAGGCTCCTCTTACCTCGCACAACTGTGTAGCGTAGTTGGCAATGATGGATGGTGCTAAGTCTTGTGGTAGGCAAAGTGTGCAGGGTTTGAATCCCGTCGAGTTCATTTTGCAAGGAAGAGAGGGCATTTTTATTTTTGAGTAGCACCGAATGAAGGGAATAAAGGGAGGCTTGTGCCTTCCCTTCCCCATGGAAGCGCTTAGCCCACGTGGTGGGCTAGCGCCTTGATAAGGCGCTCGACGGGGAGTGGTCTCGTGTTCGAAACCCACCGAGGCCTTTTGGCTAGTGTTAAAGGTATGCGCTGATGTCATTTGTCTTGGTCGCTTGATTATTTCGGATGTGCTAAGGTTGAGAAAAATAAAATATTTTTGATGGTTATAAAGTTTATTTTTGCCTGAATTAATTTGGATATTGAGTATTTTGAGGGAGATAAAAGGGTAGGCAATATTATTTTGAAAGGTTAATTTTTGGAGGTTGATTAATTAAAGTTGGAGATTATAAGGAGCAATTGAGTAATTATTTTTATGTATGATTTGATGATTGCTAATTTCAAGGAGTAATAAGGTGTATTTGAGTTTGATTATTTTTGTAATTGAGAAATATTTTGAGAGAGTGTTAGTGTGATATTTTGTCATCTAACCATTGAAATTGGCAAAGAAGAAAATTGTGATTGAGATAGGTTTTTAAGGGCACTTCTACATCAAACAAAAAGGTATGGGCACATCTTCCTAGTGAGTGATTGTTGGATGTTGTGAATGCTAAGTTGGAGTGAAAAGGATTGTTTGATAAGCATTGTTGAGTTTGATTGTTGAAGGTTTTTCTAAGTGAGAGTTGATGATAAAAACCTTGTTTGATAAGCATTGTTGGAAATATTGAGTAAATATTTCATATGCTTGAGCTAGGGTTTGTGCAAAGAACATGAGTATCATTGTTATGTGAAGTTGTGAACTATCTTGAACTAGGGTTTGCAAAGATCATGAGTATCATTGTTATGTGAGGATTGCTTGATAAGCATTGTTGTTGAAGTGATTGGTTGAGTGAAGAACTTGAACTAGGGTTTGCAAAGATCATGAGTATCATTGTTATGTGAGGATTACTTGATAAGCATTGTTGAAGTGATTGGTTGAGCCTAGTCAAGTGGATGTGTTGAAGTGATAGTTCAAGTTCTGTGAAACAAATTGTTCCATATTCTAAATTGATTTGAGAAAGAGGTTGAGTGTTTGTGAGTGTGAAATATATTGAGTCTCTAACAATTCTCTATATGTTTTTATGGTAAAAAGAGATATTGAAAGTGATTGAGCATTGTGGTGAATGTGAAGCATATTGAGTCTCTAACAATTCTCTATGAGATAAATATTGAGTAGATTTGTGCTAGACTAAAGGATTGTGTTTAGTGTAGATTTGAGGATAGAGTTTGGTGCATATTTGAGGACATGTTTGTACCAGACTAGGGAGAAAGATATGAGGATAAATTTGTGCTAGACCGAAGGACTGTGTTTAGTGCAGATTTGAGGATAGAGTTTGGTGCAAATTTGAGGATAGGTTTGTGCCAGACTAGAGACAGAGATTGAGCAGATTTGTGCTAGACCGAAGGACTGTGTTTAGTGCAGATTTGAGATAGAGCTAAGAGCAAGCTTTGGAGGTGACAGAGTATAGAGGACGATAGTCTCTAGTGGATAGAGATCCATTAGCTAGGGTAGTGAGGATAGGTCTTCTGAGTGAGGATATGAGTCTTCAGTGGATAGAGATCCATTAGCCAGTGTAGTGGAGGCAGCAGTTCTTCTAGAAGATCACCAGCTAAAGAAGAGGAGAAAGGAGTTCTCCTATGGATAGAGATCCATGAACTTGATCAGGGGATTGGTGTCTCCTTTGGATAGAGGTCCATAAACATTGTAATAGGGAAAGGATTCCCAAGAGATTTATTGAGAAAATATTAGTGAAATATTTTCTCCATGGAGTAGCCCACATTGGGTGAACCACGTTAAATTGGTGTCTCTATTGTGTGTGGTGATTTGTGCATTGCTTTGATTACTATTGTTGATATTGCTATTGATACATTGCATAATATTGATTGGGAAAGAAAAGTAAAAAGTGGTCTTATACTGTTCACCCCCCTCTCAGTATAAGCTTGTGTTCTTCACCTCTTTCTGTTCATTTTTCTAGGGTCTATGCATATTATTGCTTTGAAAGAGGGGAATATCATTCCATCCATGGGGATGACAACCCTCTTTATATTAGGGACTTTAGAGAGGTGAATAAGTTTTTGACCACTTTGTTCATGGCTTTTGCTTGGGCCACACAATCATGCATGGGTTGATATCGATTTATGGTGTCCCACACCCTTCTAAATATCACCTCCTAATCTTGGATTCCAATATATTATAACTCATGTTTGCTTACAATTATGATCTAAATGTGGCAATTTTCCACTTTGCACATCCTTTCTAATTTGGCTACCAAGGCTTGCTCCACCTGAGTAATTTTTACACTTAATTGGGATGTTGAGTTAATGAAGTAAATGAGCAGGAACATTGAATCCATGGAGTTAGCTATATTTTTCCAATGTGAGGTGCAAACATACCAAATCAATGCAACACTAATCTATTGCGTGATCTCAAAATATTTTCTTCACTCTTCCTCTAGCTCCTTCTCAAAATCAATCCTATATGACTTGAGTTGGTCTTCTATGATAAATAATCAATCAAATAACTCTTGACCATTCCTCCATTCTTATTATATATTTGCCACTATCTATTTTTTTTTTTGATTGGTTGAAAGGGTGTTGAAAGGTCCCTGAACCTTGTACAAGACAGCCATGGGCCTCCGAAGAGGGAGGCAGAGGGAAAGAAAGGCGGCAGCAGAACGAGACAGCCTAAAAACAACAAGGGCCACCTAAGGTAAAGGCGCCCAGAGGAACCAACAAGAAGAACTAACTAAAGGAAACCCTGACCAGAGGTTGATCAGAAAAGGGGAAGCGAAACTTAAACAAAAAATTCACCATTTGGAAGTGTTGTTGTTGCTCCACAACGTACCCCAAAATTGGAGCCCACCTTTTTGCATGTTTTCCAAGAAGTCCGAAGAAGCCCAATTGCTAAAGATCAAAGAAAAAGCAAACCACCACAAGGAGGAAAGTGTCACGATATCGCGACATGTTGCATTTTCGTGGTCCAAAGCAAAGGGAGAAAGCAAGGAGGAAGAAGTGTCACGAAATCGTGACATGTTGCATCATCGCGGCCAAAGGAGGAAGAGGTGTCACGATATCGCGACATGTTGCATCGTCACGACCGAAAGAGAAAGAGTGTCGCGATATCGTGACATGTTGCATCGTCGCGGCCAAAGGAGAAAAAGTGTCACGATATCGTGACAAGTTGCATCGTCGAGGCCAAAGGAGAAAAAGTGTCACGAAATCGTGACATGTTGCATCGTCACGGCCAAAAGAGAAAGAGTGTCACGAAATCGTGACCTATTGCATCATCGCGGCCAATGGAGGAAAAGTGTCATGATATCATGACATGTTGCATCATCGAGGCCAAAATATAGGAAGTGTCACGAAATCATGACATGTTGCATCGTCGCTGCCAAAGGAGAAACAGTGTCGCGATATCGCGACATGTTGCATCATCGCTGCCAAAGGAGAAAAAGTGTCGCGATATCGTGACATGTTGCATCATCGCTGCCAAAGGAGAAAAAGTGTCACGATATCGTGACATGTTGCATCATCATGGCCAAAGGAGAAAAGGTGTCACGATATCGTGACATGTTGCAACATCGTGGCCAAAGGAGAAAAAGTGTCGCGATATCGCGACATGATGCATCATCACAGCTGAGGAGGAAAAGGTGTCACGATATCGTGACATGTTGCAACGTCGCAGCCAAAGGAGAAAAGGTGTCATGATATCATGACATGTTGCATCATCTCAGCCAAAGGAGAAAAAGTGTCACGATATCGCGACATGATGCATCATCGCAGCTGAGGAGGAAAAAGTGTCGCGATATCGCGACATGTTGCATCGATGCGGCCAAAGGAGAAAAGGTGTCGCGATATCGCGACATGTTGCATCATCGCGGCCAAAGAAAGAAGGTGTCGCGATATCATGACATGCTGCATCGTCACGGCCAAAGGAGGAAAGGTGTCATGATATCGTGACATGTTGCGTTGTCACGGCCAAAAGAGAAAAGGTGTCGCGATATCGCGACAAGTTGCATCGTCACGGCCGAAAGAGTAAAGTGTCACGAAATCATGACATGTTGCATCGTCACGGCCAAAGGAGGAAAAGGTGTCGCGATATCACGACATGTTGCATCGTCACGGCCAAAGGAGGAAAAAGTGTCGCGATATCGCGACATGTTGCATCGTCGCGGCCAAAGGAGGAAAAAGTGTCGCGATATCGCGACATGTTGCATTTTCACGGCCAAAAAGAGAGAAGTGTCGCGATATCGTGACATGTTGCATTTTCACGGCCAAAGGAGAAAAGTGTCACGAAATCGCGACATGTTGCATTTTCATGGCCAAAAAGAGAGAAGTGTCGCGATATCGCGACATGTTGCATTTTCGCGGCCAAAAAGAGAGAAGTGTCACGAAATCGCGACATGTTGCATTTTTGCAGCCAAAAAGAGAGAAGTGTCGCGATATCATGACATGTTGCATTTTCACGGCCAAAGGAGAAAAGTGTCGCGATATCGCGACATGTTGCATTTTCATGGCCAAAGGAGAAAAGTGTCGCGATATCGCGACATGTTGCATTTTCACGGCCAAAGGAGAAAAGTGTCACGATATCGCGACATGTTGCATTTTCGCGGCCAAAAAGGAGAGAAGTGTCACGATATCATGACATGTTGCATTTTCACGGCCAAAGGAGGAGAGAGAAAAAGTGTCGCGATATCGCGACATGTTGCATTTTCGTGATTCAATAGGTGCAGGCAAGCAGCCAATCCCCCTGACACCAGCTCACATTGTGCAAACATTGAAGCTTGTAGGAACATTCCTTAGGTCAATGGGGAAGGAGTCTCGCCACACTTGAATGTCAGATTCGCCGACTCCCCTGTTAGCTAGCCAGTCCACAACTTTGTTTCCTTCCCAGTACTGATGCTTAATGACTAATTCTGGGTAATTGCCAACTAGAGCCTTGCATTCTTGGAAAATCGAAGCAAGGGACCAGGGAGGCTTAGCAGTACCTTTGAGGCAGTTGATACATTGCAACGAGTCTCCTTCGATGATAAGTTTATTGATGGTCAACCCTTCCATGAGGATCAAACTTTGGAACAGAGCTCGAGCCTCTGCCATATTGTTGGATTGAATTCCCAGGTTCTGGGCGAAGGCCAAAATTATTTCTCCCCTGTGGTTTCTGAGAATTCCTCCTCCGCCAGCCGCTCCTGGGTTGCCTTTAGCCGCACCATCGAAATTGAGCTTGTGCCACCCAGTAGGTGGTAAACCCCACTTGATGACAGACCTGTCAACAGAATTACGAGGCATAACAGAGATGTTAGACAGATTGAAAAGTTTGGCTAGATCAGATTCTAAGCCAGGAGGGGGGGTTTGGAGAAGAAACACGAGAGGCATTCTCCGTCGATAGGGCCAAGATTTTGACAATGATAATCTTCTTATCAATGGCTTGATTTTTGAAAATTTTGGCATTTCTCTCGAGCCATATCTGCCACAGGTAAAGGTGAAGGCAAGCTTGCCACATGAATTTTAGTTGGTTGCTCTTGAAAGGCCGGGGCCATTGCTTAATAAGGAGGGGAATGGAAGGTGGGAGGGCTGTGGAGATGCCAAAGGTGTTATGGACCTGGTTGAGAACTGCTAAAGAGAATGGACATTCCAAAAAAACATGCGAAATTGACTCACAGGCATTTTTGCACAGGATACACCAATTGGGAATGAGTAACCCTCTGATTATCAAGTTGTCAATGGTGAGGATTCTATTTTGGGTGGCCAACCAGCAAAATAATTTGACCTTAGGAATGATCTTGGGAACCCAGACCTGATTTGATAAGTCCCATCCAACAGTGGGAGTTTCTTGACTGTAGTAAGCTGATTTGACAGAAAAATTTCTAGATTCTTCAAGGTTCCAGACCATGGAATCATCTTTGTGGGAGCTCGGGATGATGCAAGTCCTCAACAAGTTTTGTAACCGCCTGAGAGCCTCGGTGATATGCCTGGGCCCGTTAAGAGCCAGGTGTTTCCATTTATGTCTTGTAGGACCTTGGGTAATGAAGTGACACACCTTATCTCCAAAGGTGGCTTCTGTAGTCGCCTTGAGCACTGTAAGATGCGGATCTTGGCTGAGAGGTTTATCGAGGATCCACGGGTCTTCCCAGAAATGGATGGTCGTTCCAGTTCCTAGACTCCACCTTAAGCCTTCCATGATGATTTTCCTTGTTTTGATTATGCCATTCCAGAAATGGGATCCGATAGGGAGGTTGTGCTCTCCAAGAAATGAAAACTGCTGGAGGTACTTAGCTTTAATGATATCAATCCATGTGACTTTTTCATTGATGGTAAGTCTCCAGGCCTGCTTGGCAATGAGGGCCATGTTCATCCATTTGATGTCTCTGAATCCGAGCCCTCCATCCTTTTTCTTGGAACAGACCCTGTCCCAGGCGACTAGCGAAAATTTATTCTTGTTTTCATTTCCAGCCCAGAGGAATCTGCGTTGAATTTGTTCAATTTTTTGGCAGATGGTAGTTGGAGCTTTGAAGATAGATAAGAAAAATATGGGGATACTTTGAAGGTAGGCTTGGACCAGAGTGGCTTTGGCTGCCTGGCTGAGCATTGAGCTTTTCCACCCCGCTAGTTTCCTGTTGAGGCGATCTAAAATAGGGTTCCACATAGCCGAGATAGATCTGCCATGGAAAAGCGGTAATCCAAGATAAGTAGTTGGAAGACTCCCAATGATGCACCCAAGGATCTCAGCAATCCTATTTTGTCTATGATTGGGGGTATTGAGAAAGTACAGCTTGCTTTTATGGAAGTTAACTTTCTGACCAGCCGCCTCTTCATAAGAATCAAGAATGTTCTTAATGATTTTTGCTTCGGGAACGAAAGCATAAGAGGTTAGAATAGTATCATCAACAAACTGTTGATGGGATATGGCTTTGGATGTTGAGGTTGGTTTGATCCCGAAAATAAGACCCCTGTTATAGGCAGTTGAAAGGGTTCTTCCAAGGGTTTCGGCCAAAATGATGAAGAGAAAGGGAGACAGAGGGTCCCCTTGACATATGCCTTTGAAACTTTGGAAGAAACCTGCGGGTGAGCCATTGATGAGAACAGAGAACCAAGCAGTCGAGATACATTCGCGAACCATCTGAATCCATTCTTTGTGAAACCCAAACTTTTCCAGGACTTCGAACAGGAATTTCCAGGAAACACGGTCAAAAGCCTTGTTCATGTCAAGCTTGAGGAACATGCTGGGTTTTTTATTTTTAGATGCCGAGTGGGCCAGTTCGTGGATGGCAATCACTCCATCCGAGATGAATCTGCCTTTGACCGAGCTCCCTTGGCACTGGTCGATGATGGAGGGAAGGATGGCTTTCAACCTATTTGCCATAACTTTGGTGATAAGTTTGTAAATGACACTACAGAGGCTGATCGACCTAAAATCAGAAAGGGAAGCGCAATCGTTGGACTTGGGGATTAAAACAATGAAAGTGGAATTGGCCTCTCTCGGCATCTTTTTGGCTCTCTGGAAGAATTTAACTGCAGCAACGACATCTTGGCCCACGACTTCCCAGAAGTGTTGAAAAAACCGGGGTGGGAAGCCATCGGGTCCGGGGGCCTTGTCAGGTTCCATTGCGAACAGAGCTTCTTTGATCTCATCTTCAGTGAAGCTTTCGAGCAATTTTCCATTATCATTGTTAGACACCATCTTTGGGATGTTCTGTAGCAGAGAACTTGAGGTGAGGGGATGGCAACCAGTGCTTGGTCCTAAGATTTCCTGGAAGTGGCAAACAACTTCCTGTCTGATTGCTTGGATGCCAGAGACAATGGATCCATCAGCCTTGGTCAGCTCAGTGATTTTATTAGAGCCTCTATGCCGCATAGTGGATGCATGGAAAAACTTCGTGTTGGTGTCTCCTTCTTTGAGCCAGAGGTTTCTGGATTTTTGCCTCCAATATGTCTCTTCCTTAGCCAGGGCATTGTGAAAATTTGAGAGGAGGCTCTTTTCTTCAAGGAAAATTTTGGCCCTCAGATCTCCTCCCTGAATCAGATTTTCCACCCTTTTCAGCTCGTCCATCAGATGCTTTTTCTCGCTAAAGAGGTTGTCGAAGACATCCCTGTTCCAGCATTTCAGCTTGAGTTTGACTGCTTTCAGTTTGAGGAACAGATTTGAGAGAGGGTTTGGACAGAAATCCTGTTGCCACCATTGGCGAATACACCGACCTATATCTGGATGAGTGAGCCACATCTTTTCAAACTTGAAAGGGGTTTTGAAGATTTGTTGGGGTTGAGTACAATCCAGTATTAAGGGGTTGTGGTCGGATCCGATTTTTGGGTGGCTATGAAGCCTGGCATCGCCCAAAATAGGAATGAGTTCTTTGGATAAGAGAAATCTATCAAGCCGGATTTGGATGTGGTGGATTCTCGATCGTCTGTTGCTCCAGGTGTAGTTGGATCCTTGGAGCGGCATGTCCATTAGCTCATTGTGGTTGACAAAATCACTGAAATCTTCTATGCAACTGCTGGTGATCGGATTGCCTCCTTGTTTGTCAAACAAATGGAGGGGAGAATTAAAATCGCCACATAACATCCATGGGAAGTCTTCAAAGTTATTACGCATTGCAGAAATGTTATCCCATAGCAGTCTTCTGTTAAGGGGACTGTTGGGTCCATAAACATTGGTGGCGATCCACTGGAGGTGAGTGACTTTATTAGTAAATAGGATGTTGATGGTTCTGTCTGAGACTGAAAGAACTCTCCCTTCAATGGTTGTCGGATCCCATAAATAGAGGAGACCCCCGAAGCCCCTATGGAGGGACAAAAAGCAAAGTTGTTGTTTTCCCAGATTAGCTTGCAGACTTGAATGCTGCACATCTCATCTAATTTGGATTCTTGAAGGAACATGATATTTGGTTTTAGATTTTTTCTTACTATTTTAACAGTTCTCTGTTTTGCAGTCCCATTGAGGCCTCTGACATTCCAGGAGACGATCTTCATCGAGACGATTTGGAGTTTGCTTTGCGGCCTCTGCCTCTCCCTTGAGACGGAGTTAGTTTGGGTCTAACTTCATCCTCGTCTTGATGAGTTGAGTTGGAGTGGTCAGAAATGGGGCCCAAGATGGTAGGCACTGTGTCGTCAGCCATTTCGATCTCAGCTGCTTTGAAAAGTTTTTCTGCATTTGACGGTCACTTGTTCTATTTTATTATAGATCCCTTTGACCTTGTCTCAATATTCTTTGAAGGTATCTTTAAATTTCTAGAGCTCCTTTTCTCTTTTCTACAATTTTCTCTCAAAGTTCATTAAATCATGCTTAAGCAACTTTATTTCATTCTTGGTCAATTTGGTCATGCCCCTAGCTCTAGTCCATTTTAGGAGGATGGTCATCATGGTCACTTGATAATCTTGAGGCTACATTTACTCCTCTAGCTTGGAGAATTTTAAATCCATATAAGCTAGGTGGAGAACTCTTTCTTGTAATTCAATTTGGCTTTGGAGGTCCCCTTTTGTAGGCTAGTTTGCCCTATTTGTCTCCTTTTGTGTATATTTAGATACTTTCCTCTAAATGTCCCTAAAGTATACAAGTATACTTGGAGAGGTAGCATAGCCAACTATTAATTGCCTTGATGTAGTATCAATCAATATGGGCTGGAAGAAGAGGTCAAAGGGGGGTAGTTGAGAAGTTGCATAGAAGGGTGGAAATCCCCCAACTAAGATGGATTGGATTCCTACCTAAGGAGTGGTAGGAGCAAAAGCTATTGGTTTAATGGATTTGGATCCCTAGAGAGGGATCTCTGCATAAATGACTAGCATACTAGATGCTTACAAGGAGGAAATTTATGCTAAGGTTATTGAAACAAAAGTTAGTGCTAACGGGGTCAATATCAAAGATAGCAAGGATATTACCTCTAATAGAGGAGGAGGAGGGGTGCTGGGTACTACTCCAACTGCTTGGGCCATGGATACTTTGATTCCTACCTTCAAAGAATATTTCTTATTTTCTTAACTATTAGGGAATTAACACTATGAGAAGACTCCTTTCACTTATGTGGTGATAGGGAGGATGCCTGAGCCAAAAAATCTTGAGCTGGAGAGTATTTTTTGGGCATCATGACCTATGTATCCTACAAGGGATATTCTTCTAATTGGACCACCTACTTTGTCCTTGATTTCACATATATTATTGCTTGGATGATGGCTTCCACCACTCTTTCTTCGTTGCCTCTGATTTTTCTAGAGCCTTCTTATTTGGCATACTATTTATCCCACCATTCTTCAAATTTTGCATCTTCATCAACCTAACCAAATATGGGCACTATGTTAATGATATATTATTGTATTAACCATCATGCATTGATATTTTTTATTTCCATTTCCCCTTAAGGAATTTCAGCTTAGGTGATGAATTTGATAGTTTTGGTTCACCTTCTTGGTTACTTTATAAAAGGTACAGTAAATATTCCTCCATGATGCTGGGAGTGGACTTTGCTCCAATAATTGCTTTAGTAGAGAAGTTCCCTTTTCATCTATAGGATTTTAAAGAGCTTCCATGTCTATCCTGGGTTTATGTATGAACTTTGTTGAGTTATAGACTTTGGTTAGCCATTCCATAAACTTCTTATCAAGGTCATGCTTCCATTCCCTAAGAGCCTTCTAAAATTTTAATTAATTAAGCTTCTTTTACAAGATACCATAAGTCTTCCACTTTACCAAGCTAATTCCTCCAAATATGAAGGGTATCTTAAATAGAATGGTCTTGTTCCCTTCACTATCATATAGAGCATCAATGATATCCAACTAGCAAAGGACCTTCAAAATAAAGACTCATTAAAACATGTACTTTGGCAACCAATATGCTTGTTTATAAAACCCATGTATTTTGATTACTGTCAAGTCCTCCATGAAGAACCAATCACTAGGGATTTGGCTCCCTAAGAAATTTTAATAACTCCCACTAAGGCATTCAAGCCTTTACCCCTTAAGAGCAGTCAATGTTAGGAATAAGAAATTATCAATAAAATCATAATACGAAGAGGAAGAATATTTTATCAATCTGACTAGTCCCTCATGAATGCAACCAGTATTCCAAAATCTAACTACTACCTCATGAATGAAATATAGACAAAAAAGTCAAGGGTCACCATTTTTCAGCTAGAGTGAATATAAATGTCAACATCCTAGTTGTATCCCTAGCACTATCTTTGAGACACTTTATGTCTAGGGAAGGTTTGATAACTCATTCCCCCTTATATTTATTTTGCCATGGATATAGTCAAACTTCTTTGGGATGAAATTGTGTAGCTCTATGGCACTTTGGAAATTGACCATGGTGGCCCCTGCTTCAACCATCGATATCTCTCAAATTAGGTGGGCATTGTTGACCACTCTAAATATTTTGATAAGGGTTTGAATTTCTTGGATATCAAGGTTATATAGGTTGATGCATGGGATGATTATCTCAAAATAATTATGCACTTTGGGAAATATGTATTGTGCCAAATTTCTAGTACAAATATAGGAACCAAAACTCTCAAAAGTGATTCACTTGAAATATTTTAGTGCCCCATCTTTTAGGCTCTTGGATATCCTAGAAAAATTAGGATCCACTGCCCCTTTTAATGCATATTTCATGAGCTCAAGGCTTGTGTTCTAGGGAAAGGGAGGCACCCCTTCTTATCCAAAAGAGGTAGGGAAGATCTCTAGTGGAGTTGGCATGTGTCCTATCCTTGGAATAGGGATGTGTGTGTGACTCATCCTCTTCTTCATTACTTCTTAGACACTTTTACACACTCAGGATCTTGTCAACTTAGGTTATATCCCTTATTTTCTAGTTTATGACTTGGTGTTATTCCAAAAATCTTACTTGAAATAAAGGATATGAAGGCTATTGTTTCCATTATAGATTTATTTTGAGGAGTTAATAGGTGTATTGATTTTAATTATTCCATGCATGTCAGATCTCTTTTTTGGGGAGGTGATAGGAGGTATTCATTGTCTCCTTGGCTTGGATCTATTTTGTTAACCTTGAAATGATTATTGCCCTCATGAGCCATAGAACTCCTTATTTTGTGATGTTTATCTTGTTGCATACCATGAATGCATAATATGGATGCCAATTTATTATAGATATAACACTTGCCCCAATTCCATAGATCCATAGTCATCACTTCAAAGCGATGAATGATGTGTTATTATTGCAAGATTCAAATTTTGCCAATGGGGTACGACGTCAGACATGATTGTCATAATGGGAAAGTGTACCAATTTTGCAATGGTCTTTGCAATAATTCTTATCCATTAGGTTAGTACACATATTGTCCTAATTTTTTTGATTGGTGCTTTATTACATGTGTCTCTAGATTCGATCATCACGTCCATGAGTTATTATTGGTGGTCATCTCAGTGCACTCTTCTAGGAAAATTCAAGCTTGAATACTCTGTCAAATAGGATTAGGAGTGCTACCTTCATAGCCATTGATGATCATCTAATTATATGGTCATTTGGATGTAGAGGTTGCCTCATTTTGATTGGGTTATCGATTAGGATTTATGTTTACAAAGTTTTGGCATTTTTTGCATTGGAAGGTCTTCCCGATTGAAAGTTTCTCTCTTTTTATTTTTAACTATGTACAATATTTACACTATATGAAAAAAATAATAATAGTTGATGGATCATACTATACCAGTTGGTTATGATATTTTATCAAGATCTAGTCTCCATATTTTGGATGTCCTCTACTCCAAGTAATCATTGAGAGTGCCTATGAAGCAGTCAAAATTAGATGACTTCCTTCATTGAGTAGGTCTAGTTTCTATTTCTCCTCTTAAAATGGGGTTCTATTTATTATATATAGAGGTTTTCTAATGGGATATTGAGTTTAGTGTCATATATGTTTTGGAGCTGCACATGGGTCCAATTAGATTTTGGGGTCGATTTTATATTTTTTGGGACTTCTTGGTCCCAAATTGCTAGTGCAATTTGCATTAGAGGGGTCCTATAATTATATGCTTCTCTATTTTAAGGTCTAGCATCAGTCAGACTAGACATACCCTACTCTTCAATGACCCTTATTTTGGCCCATGTATTATACTACATCACACTTATGGCCTTCCACTTGAGGGGCCTACTTTTTTTGATGCAGTGTATACTTATGCTTCATCCTAAGTAACAAAGATCTACTCTTATGTTGACATGCTAGCAATTGATGGCATAGTCAAATACTGAGTAATATGTTCCTGAATTAGTATTGATACTTTTGATTGAGATAAATTAGTGTCATTATGGTCAAAAGAGGAAGTCTCGATAGCCTGAGACTTCAATCTGACATGATAGTCAAAGGGAGGATATTCGAGAGGGGGATAGTACTAGCCACTAGGATCTTCAATGTAGTTGTTTTGAATGCTGACTATGCCCCTATATGAGCTTGTGGGTTCTTGGTGGGTTGGGACTAACATGAGTAATATCTTCTAAATTGGGGCCTAGGGATGACCAGGGTTCTTGTTGGCTGAAAATGGGGGCTTGTGATATCCAGTTGGAGGTGATTGAAATCTTGGGTTTCCTTGTTGGAAGAAAGGTTTTGGTTAAATTTTGCAGGAAAACCTTTGGATGTTATATTTATTTTGAGGGCTATGACATCACTAGTGAGGGTCCTCGTGGTTTTAAAATTTTTATCCATATTAACTTCCAGAGGAGAGGAAAACCAATTTTGCTCTAGGTATGCAAGAAGACAAGTTAGATTGGTGGTAGGTTGTATGATTAGGGAGTAACAATAGATGTGTTGCAATGGTAGAGGTGGTATAGGGATTATCCTTCCTATTTAGATCAGGTCTTTACTACCTCGGACAACTACCCCATATACCCCTGCTATTAAATTACCACCCTTAAACCCTACCATCACGGTAATATTAAATTTAAAATCTTTTAGATAATGAATGAATGCCATACCTAGAGGTGAGCAGATCTATTTTGATGATGCAAATGATTCTATCAAAGTCTTAATCTATTCTGTTAGTTTGATTCATCAAGAAGAGTCACCAAGTGGGGAGACTTTAATTCAAAAAGCTGATGAGATATAGACCACTATCAAAATATTAGTCTATCTTTTGTTAGATAAATTCTTCAAAGTCTATATTTTTAGTCTAAATCATCAAGAAGAGTCATAAGGTGAATTATCTAGGTGCTTTTTTAAGTGAAAAGACTATGACATTCATTAGAGTCATAGTATAACTTATTTAATGTTTAGTGGGATAAACATAGAAGCTGGTCCCACTTACTATGGTAGACAATTTGTTGTCTCAGAATGCACCCATCAAGATCAAACTAGGGATACCCAGGAGGACAAATGCACCCATACCTTGTGTAGATCAAAGTAGTAGGAAGCACCACAACTGAAACAAAAGAATTGGCTAAAGGGTGACCTCTAAGGTTTTTAATCAAGTCCAACTCCTCCTTGGACCTAAGTCCCTAATGCACATTGAACTCTATGAGATGAGGTCAGGGAATTAGAATGAATTACAATAAAAATAAAAGTAAAATAAAGTAAATTATTGCAAGACAAGTAAAGTCAAGAAAATTAAAGTCCTAAGCAATGAGGGTGACACCCAAAGAATTAGGCCCACTAATTTCTAACTACAAAAAGTGATAACTGAACACAAAAATATCATCTATGGATAGTGAACACAACTAAGCAAAACACATCACCAAGAATCAAGACAAGACAAGAGAAGGATGGACCAAAAATAGTCATGGTTTCCATTAACATACATAAAATGATTATAATATGATGAGTTATAGAGGTTTCGATGCTCCCTAGCACAATAAAATGTTTAGGCTTCTATTTCTACAATTGAAAAGAAAAGTGAAAGGAAGATATCATAAGGTTGGGTTATAGGCATGAGAAAACAACTTTCAATACTTTTACAATGAAATCAGGTCTATTTATAGCTAGGAGGAGGGTGCCTTCCCTTTGAAGTTCTATGCAAAAGGCCTGTAGAATTTTTTGGTTCCAACAAATGAGAAATCCTTTTGCAACTTGCATGATGATAGCTTTGATGTCTCTAGACACAAGGTCATAAATATTGAAAGCTTCCAGGAATTCAAATAATTGGGCGAGGCTGACTCAATACTATGCTATTATGTTAAAGTGGTTGTGCCGTTACTTATTTTTTATGTTTCTTCTAGGGTACATCACTTTTTTGATGTAGTGAACATGGCCTCCCTGACTAGTGTAGGTGGACAGGGTAGGATAAAGTGTATGGTGGGAGGTGGCCATGACTTGCATGTGATTGTCTATGATATGTTTGACCATAAAAGTCAAGATTTATGGCTCCTAGTGGATACCTTCTTTAACACTCATCTGCCTACTCTTCTTCTTACATGCACAACTACCACATATTCTTTAATAAGGTGGTACCTCCTTCGACCAATGGCAAGCATTCTTTTTGAAGTGCTAGTTCTTTTTCTCTCTCAAGTTGCTGACTGGTCACCACATGTCTTTATGTAGATTTAGTTAGAGCTTCCCTTCTCACATGCACTTTTATTTGTTGAAAGGACCATGCAAACAATTGGATTGAAAATCAATGGCCTAAAGTCCTTGGTGCCCTTGGAGCAGCTAGGTTAGGCAGAAGATAAGTATCAATCATAGATGGAATATATGATGGTCAATGTGCCTTCTATATATTCTACCGTTTTATGAAGCTCATTTTTTTATTTAAGGTATGAAGCACCTTTTGATAGCATAAATTTAACATGTCTCACTTCTGATTGGTATTTCTTAGAGAGAAGTGGTACTGTAAGGAAAATTTACCTACAATGACAATAATATCTTTCCCCCATAATGGATGCTCTAATGGGCCTCTATAATTGATAAAAATACTTTTAATTATCCCTAATAATCTACAATATGTCAACTAACTTCAAGAATTTAGCTTCAATCCTTAGCAGCTTCAACAAATAATTCTTTGTTGGATGTCCTTCCCTCTTGTAGTATTTTCTAGTGGTCTTAACTTTCTTTGAAGACTTAACCTAACCCTTGGACCCCTAGTTATTAGCCTCATTAAATTTGAATTTGTTTGCATGAGACTATATTTGTGGAGTTCCACCACCATTCCATATTGCCATTTCAAGTGAACTAGGAAAGGAAAAAACTAATCAAGAGTTAGTCTTTTGAGATTCCAAGAACATGGAAATCATATGTATCATTAGGTTTAACATTTGAAAGAAGGAAAATATATTAGCAAGGAAAATTTTAATGTATTCTACATAATCTTTATTTTTACCTTTATAAAATGCAATATCTTCCCTCAAAACCTTGAATCTCATAATATAGTACTCAACATCATTAACTAGCTTAAAAGAAGAAATCTCCAACTCTAAATGACTCTATTCAATAGTATTAACATTCCCAAAAATTTCATACAACTTAGACCATACCATGATAGGGCCACTTTCTTCATTGATATGGAAAAGAAACTATTGTTAAATCAACAAAAAACAAAGCTATAGCCTCTTCTATATTTTGATGTTGAGTTTTATCATCAAGAACCAATGATTTATCCTCCTAAATATGCACCACAATTTCTTACATTGTAGTAGGCAAATCATCTAAGTTAACCAAACATTGTAGTTTTACCCATTAAGATAGGTAACAAGGGCTACATATTACATAATTTGACTCCAAACACTATAGCAGGTTGGTGAACTAATATCATCAATATGTAGAACTTGAGAAATTTTATGATTAAAAACAAAAAGTACTCAAAATGCTTATATATGCAAAATTTATTGCCTCCAAAATATTTGATTTAATGGACCCAAAAAATTAAAATTTAAGTTCCTAAACTTTAGTGTTTCAAGTACCAATACTAACCTACCACTTAGAAAAAATTGATTTGTTATTGCACTTCAATCTAGATTTATCACTTTAGCTCTTCTTCTCTTCTTGATCACTACCACTTGTCCCTATTTTACTAGTTGAGGAGGTTTATATAAAAAATATTATTCATGGTGTGTGAAAGCCCCATGTCAGTTGAAATATCCATCTTGTTTGAAATCCAAAGAATATCCTAGGTGGCATTTGAAATAAAGTCTTATGGGGACAAAGCATATCTTATTGGCCAAGATGGTAGCATGTCCCTTAAGACACCTGATTCTCATGCACATAAAAAATTCTTTCGCACATTGACAAGGCAATAGATGGTTGTCCTAAAGACTTGAACACAAAACCAATGACCTACAAGTGGCTTCATGAGTACATCATGACCAATTGATCAAGGCTAGTAGGATATCCAAGTGGTGACACCTCTTTAGGTGACATCTTCCATAACTCTTATTGATAAAAGACCGTTGTTTCCATGGAATGTAGGACCTCCTTCTATGTGAGTCCAAGCAATGCCTCCCCTGACAATTATGCTACATTTTTTGTTTACAACAAAATATTTTTAAAGTTATAAAATATTATATTGCTATGGAGCCAGTTGGTGGCATTTCAAACCCATGACTAATGGCTATCTCAATGGAAAAAATGGTCCTTTATCCAATTCAGCTATTGGCCAATCTGAGTCTTGAGCAAGTCACCTCCATAGAGTGCAATAATGCATTCATGTCATCTAGGTGCCAAAAATTTCAAAAAAAGGACATGCACAAGAGTTTTTAAAACTCAAAAAATGGTTCCAACTCTTGCCTATGCTTCCAAGGTTGTAGCTACCTCATGGGGTTTTGATCCATTCCAAATGCTGGAAAAGAACATAATCATTGAATTTTTGTTGATAAAAACAAGGAAAAAGTTGGAGTAGGCAAAAAATCCCCAAAATAATTGATAAAAGGGATTTAAAAAATATGGAGTAACCTCCCTACTTCTTTTGGCATATCTCCTTATGAGGCAATGGAGAAAAAAATCCCTTGAGTCTAGAAGAAAAAATTGGAGGCACCGAACCATATTCCAACATGACCAAACAATGCCACTTCACACCCACTTTGATACCATGTTGGAATTCATAATATTTTCTAGAAAAAATAGAACAAAAAAAATTCACTCAAATATTATGCAGAAAGCAAAAGAAGGATGAAAGAGATTTGGGGCACCCATAGGCAACATAAATAACCACTATCTATAGATAATATTGCACAACACTACAATAAAGAAAGAGGACTGTGAGGGAGTTTTTAATAACAATACCAGAACCCAAATTACATCATAAAGTTTAAACTAATTCAACATAATAAGAGGTCTTTAGATTAATTACAACTAAAAAATAAGGTTCACCAATAACAAGGTTAACCACAGTCTATAGGGGTTATATAATAATATATTAAAAAATATATATTATATAATGAAATGCCCTTAAGCTTATCTAATAGATCACACAATGTTTTCTATTGGCCATGAATTATATTATAATTTTAACATATTAATCTCCTTAATGGGAAAAATTACAACATATGATCAAATCAATGATTGGTTTACTATGTAATAAGAACTAGTGGTGCATGTTTCAAGAGGCGAAAGTAGTAGCCCTTGATGAAGAAACTTGCCAACGTAAGAAAGAAGAATCTCTTGGTCTATCCTACTTATTGATTAAACTATTATTGATTTTCCACATCAAGGAAGAGAATGAACCTATCAAGGCATGATCAAATCTATATGACGTATTTGAGAAAGTAAATACAACTAAAACAAGTTTCTTGGAATTAGAGCTCTCTTCTCTCAAATTGGTTGTTTTTAGTAACTTTGAGGACTATATTTTTTAGATTCAAGGCATTAAGTGAAGATATTACATATTCTAGAGACAATGAGAAAGATGATACATAATGCATCAAAATTATACTTTCTAGTCTCTTTCCTTTTCAAATGTTGAACCTCATGGTTCATGTGGTTTCTATGTACTTGGAAATAAAAAACTATATCACTTGGTCAATTTTTATCTCTCCTAGTTTAGTTTTAGGTAGTAATGAGAAATTGTGGAGATACTTCTCAATTATAAGCTCATGCAAAGAAATTCAAACCTAGGGAGACAAACCAAGGGTCTAAGGGCCAGGCTAAGTTTTCAAAGAAGTCAAAGATCATTTGTATATATTATAAGAAGGAAGGAAATCCAACCAAAAATTGCTTGTTGAAGTTGTAAAGGATTGAAGCTAAGTTTATTAAGATAGGTGGTCATATTATAGATGATGAGTGTTAGGGTACCTAGGAATAGATATTTGGGGATATACTATTTTATTGTATAAGGGTTGGCATGGACCACACATAACCCAAGGTTGGCTGTATTATAATATAATATTATATTAGTAGTCAGTTCCCCAAAGTAGAATTACAAGATGAATATATAAAGAAGAGTATTTTTCATTGTAATCATCATAATGGATATCAATCATATGTAATCATATTTTCCCACGAAGTGGCTTATGGGACTTTGCCCTCCTTAAGTGGCTTTCTCATCTTGGGAGATCTTGTGGAGTTATTCCTTCCTTAAGGAGTATTATTGGTGTTGTCCTACCTTAAGGGTATTATCTATCTCTCTCTCTAATTTGTGGATTTTTATTGTGAATAATTATTTGTGTATGAGTGATTTGATATTTCTACATAATGGTGAATGATTTCTGTTTATGAAAATCAAGTTTCATAACTAGTGACGAATTTTGCAGATTTTTCTAGAAAAACATCTCATCTTTTAGGAGCCATATCGTTGCGATCGTTTATCCAATTCAGGCGATTCTTGGATCAGTTTGTGTGGTATTTGAAGAGATTTAAAATGAGTGGTCATATAAAGGAATCCTAGTAGTATTTAGGGAGCTATTGTTAGGGTAAAATGAGGTAGTATATTGCATTATACTACATTAGTTAGATTATTACATCTACTTTGACTATTTACCATGTAGATATTTATTGTTAAAAATATCTAATGGTTAACCTAGATAAATTTCTAAATATTCTAGGTTAGTTGTTAGTTGTTGGCGCTTCTTTCTCTAAGCGCGTAGGTTAGCGATAACTTAGATTAGATATTATTTTAATATCTATCCTACATATTGTAACCTATAAATACCTAGCTTATTCCTATGCTAAGGTTAATGGTTAAGGTTATTATTTGGTCAATATATTTTTGTTAGCACTATAACCTTCTTCCCAACATTGGCATTAGAGCCATTCCGATGAATAGGCCCGCAACACTTCATGGCACGCTACCCAAGGAGGTGGCTCGGAGGTTGATCGACATGCTTTACGAGGCGGCCCGTAGTCTGGATTCGACATGTTTTTCGAGGCGGCCCGCAGGCTGACCGGCTCGCTTCTCGAGGCAGCCCGTAGGAGTTGATCGGCTCGATTCTCGAGGTGACCTACACATAGCCCGAGGCGGTTCATTGACGTGGTAGCACGTGGCCCGAGGTGGCACGTGGCCCGAGGTGACCTGCACGTGGCTGAAGCGATCGACAAAAGAAGGCTTGGTTCTTTGTTTGATTGCCCGTAGGCAATCAAAGGTTGAAGGGACTGTTTTCCCTTTTCAACCAAAGTCAATGCGCCCGACGGGCGCATGTGGGATAAAATCCCACGAGTTCTAAAACAAAAAAAAAAAAAATTTATACAGCGTCGAAGGCTTTAAGGAAGCCTTCCTCATGTTGGCTGATGGATCATCCAACGAAGCAGGACTGGCAAAAGTTGCCAGCCCAGGACGCCCCCCACGCGGAAGATCGATCCCCAGCAGGGATCGTATTTAAAAAAAAAAAAAAAATTTCTTCTCGCCGCGAGAGGGAAGAAAGGGAAGGATTTCCCTTCCCTTCTCGTCGGGCGATGTAGACCGACTGGCAGGAGCACCAGTCGGCCGCTTAACAGCCACGGGGTTAGGAGTTCGACTCCCGACGGCGCCATCAACACACCTTTTGCAAGGTGCGGCGGCTGGTAAGGTATTTTTTTTATTTGTTTGCATTTTTTTAATTTTTTTAGTCTTTTAATTAATAAATTAATCATTTCTGTTAATTAAATCATTTTTTTTAAAACATTAAGTGATTTTTTATCAGAATTTTTTTTATTAATTAAATTATACTAAATTAAAGTTAAAATTATGCATTGAAATAAAAAAAAAAAAAAAAAAAAAAAAAAAAAAAAGAAGGCAAAAGCTTTTGTGTTGTTTTCTCCTAATCAAATAGAGGGAGACAAGAGACAATCATTGAAACAATTTTTTTTTGCAGATTTGAGACTTCTAATAATTTTTTAAATTCTCCAAAATTTTCTAATCAATTGTTTTGAGAGAAAATTTTTTTGTCTCATGAAGAAAAAGCTTTGGATCACAAAAGCCCTTCGTCGTCTAAGAGTTATTCGAAAGAGGAACAAACTTAGATGCCAGACGACAAGATCTCATTTTCGTCATATGCTTAGAGAGCATAGAAGGAGCTTACCCCGTTTCAATACTTACACTGATCCTTGGAAGGGTTTGGATCGTAGTTATGGTCCCATGAGGATTAGAGAACCCTTTAATCCTGATGCACCCCCTATTTTTGAGTATTGAATAATTATGGGAGATAGAAAACCAAGTCGTGTGTCGACTGGTTCTGGATGGTATTTCAAATGCTTGTCGTGTGTCGACTTGTCTTGAAAGATATGCTCTAAATTCTACATTTTGTAAACATTAAAGGGGGATAGAATTTTTTTTAGAATTCTATAGTTTGCAAAATTGTAAAGAAAAAGGGGGCCTATTTCAGTTTAAAGAAAGGTGCATTCTTGATTTTACTCGACACATTCTCTTCAAAATTGCTTGTACTAGGTGCATTTTCGGTGGAATCCGACACCTAGAGTGATACAAATTTGGGTGCTCTTATGTTTTTTGATTATTGCACTAAAAACATTTTTTTTGCAATTACAAGGTCAAAAATAAAACATTACAAGGAGCCTTTCACAAAAACCCAAACTTCACTCAACAACCATGCTAAATTTTGCATAGGTTCACACAAGTAATTACTCCCCATCAAAAGGTCAAAAATTTCAATCACCTTGATAAGACTCTCTTTTGTTTGGCTTAAATAAACCTCAAATTTTTTCATCCTTCTTTCAAAGGTGTTAAAAGTAGGTGCCATTAAATATCTTAGAGAGAAAAAATCAAAAGTTTGACACACCTTCCCTTGTTTCATTTGCTCTATTTTGTTTGGCTCAATATTCCTCCAAATTTTCATCCCTTGGTAAGGGTGTTAAGGCAGGTGCCATTAAATATCTTATAGAAAGCAAATTGAAACAACTTCTCTATACCTTTTCTTAGGGTATAGTGCAAGATAGCATCATATTAGTCCTCTCCAAAAATTTGAAACCTAAACCATGGCCATGATACACAAGTATCTCACTGAGAGCCAACTGCTCAAAGGTTCAAATTACTCAGCATGGAAGACTAAGATGAAGGCTATCTTAATTGTAGAGGAATTGTGGTCACTAGTGGATGGAAGTGTCACTAGACCTCAATCCCTTGGACAAGATCAAAGAGACTTTGATAAGAAGGATAAGAAACTTTCCTTAATGATCTTGCTTGCTATTACTAATGATATCCAACCTCATATCAGTGAAGCTACAACTGGTAAGGCAGCTTGGGATGCCTTAAGTACCATTTTTGAGGGCAAGAATCAATCAACGATTCTTAACCTTCAAACATACATTACATATGAAATCAGGAGAAACAGTAGAGCTATTCCTTTGCAGAGTCACATAATTAAAAACAAAGCTACAATCCTTAGGAGAAAAATTGGAAGACCAAGTCTTGAACTCAATCATTTTGAGAGCTCTTCCTGACTCCTACAGAATGTTGATCACCTCCTTACAAGTTTCTGGTAGGACAGTAACTTTTGTCAAGTTGGTAAATATGCTTAAAATAGAAGAAGCTACCCAACTCCAGAGATATGAGGCATCTAACAATGCCCTTTTCTCACAACGACAAGGTGGTAAGAAAAAGTGGACTCAACAGAAGGGTTCTTCTTCTAGACAAGACAAGGGTAAAGCCAAAGAGATTCTGAAGAACAAACAAAATTGTAAAATTTATGACACAGACACTCATGAAACCAAACGATGTTGGTTTAAGAACAAACCGCCCAATGAACAAGGAAATAAGAAGGGCAAAGGCAAACCTAAGAACCAGAACAAACAGCAATAGGGTCACATAGCAACTGAAGATTCTAGTTCAGATTCTGAAAGAGCACACAAAGTGCTCATGACCCATATAGATTCCTCCCACAATGATTCTTTGTGGTACATAGATTCAGGCGCTAGTAAACATATGACTGGCGATAAATCATGGTTTGCTACCTTTGAAGCTCGAGAAGGTAGACCGGTCACCATTGCTGATGATCAGACCTATAGAGTTTAGGGCGAAGGCAGTGTTTTAGTCTCCCTTCCAGATGGAGAATGTAATATTGAAAAAGTTCTTTATGTTCTAGGATTAAAAAATAATCTCTTGTCAGTTCCACAAATCCTGGACAATAACATGAATGTCAATTTTATTGTGGACAAAGACAAGAAACGTTGCTTCATCACCAAAAAGGAAAAACCGATAGCAACAGGCTCATACAAACATGGTTTGTTTGTCTTAGATGCACTTACCTCCACCCATACTGCACTCGCAGTAACCACAAAGGAGGCCACTTCTCTTTGGCATAAGATATTTGGGCATTTGAGTTCAGGATATTTACTAGAGCTGAGTAAATATCAAATGGTGAAAGGACTTCCTCCCCTTTCATCTATTTTGCCAGTGTGCTCTGATTGCTTGTCAAGCAAGCAACATAGAGTACCTTTTGAACCTAGCTCTTTTTGAGCTAAAGAACCTTTGGAGTTGGTTCACATAGATTTGTGTGGTCCTATGTCTACAAGTTGTGGAGGAAAACGGTATTTTCAATTGTTTGTTGATAATCATTCACGCAAAATGTGGGTCTTCTTCTTGCAGTTGAAGTCTAAAGCATTTTCCTATTTTCAACAGTTTAAAACTCTTGTTGAGAAGGAATCAAGATGCTTTATTAAGACCCTCCGTTCAGATCGAGGGGGGGAATACACATCAAAAGAAATTTCCTCATTCTTACAGACACATTGGATAAAAAGACAGTTAACAATAGCCTACACTCATCAATCCAATGGGGTTGCTGAGAGAAGAAATCGATCCATAATGGAAATGGTTCGATGTATGCTTAAGGGGGCCAACCTTGAGCAAACTTACTGGGCTGAAGCTGTTCAAACTACGGTATATCTTCTGAATAGGGCTCCCACAAGGGCACTTGAAGGTATGACTCCTTAGGAATCATGGAGTGGTAGGAAACCCTCCATAACTCATCTAAGGGTATTTGGGTGTAAGGCATTTATGCATATACCTAAGGAGAAAAGAAAGAAATTAGATGAGAAATCTCTACCTTGTATATTTCTTGGTTATGATGAATTTTCAAAAGGCTATCGTTTGATAGACCCATTTACCAAGAAGATATATATAAGTAGAGATGTAGTGTTTGATGAAGCTTTCACATCCAACACTACATCAATATACCTAGATGATGAGGAGGAACATCAACCTCCTTCTTCACAATAGAAAAAGCCACCCAAATGGTATACAAGCACATTGAAAGACTCTAAACTCACTTCCCCACCAGATATTACTCTCAATCGTCGAAAGACAAGAAGCATGTCATAGAAAGACAAGGGTAAAGCATCCACTTCAGTTGATGATCTTTGTGCAGATTTTCAAGACCTTTATGTAGATAGAGAGTTACCAAGGGAAGATGAGATGGAGATAGATGAGGATAGGGTTTACTTATCAGCATGTGATGCGAATGAACCTTCTACAGTTGATGAAGCACTTAGACTGCCTTAGTGGAAGGCAACTATGGATGCAAAATATAACTCCCTCATTAAGAATAAAACATGGAAGCTAGTGGATTTGCCTAAAGGTAAGAAACCCATAGGTTGCAAATGGGTCTAAAAAATAAAATATAAGGTAGATGGCACTATAGATAAGCATAAAGCCCGTCTTGTGGCAAAGGGCTATGCTCAAAAGGAAGGACTTGACTATGAGGAAACCTTTGCTCCTACAACAAGGATGACCACCATTCGAGTACTTTGTGCTATGGCAACACAGTTCGGATGGAAGTTACATCAGATGGATGTAAAAAGTGCCTTTCTTAATGGTGACTTAAAAGAAGAAGTATACATGACTCAACCTCCTAGATTTGCAGAGGAAGGCCATGAGCAACATGTTTGCAAATTGGTAAAATCATTATACGGGCTAAAAAAAGCCCCAAGAGCATGGTACATAAAAATGGATAGTCACCTACTGCAACATTGATTTAAGAGAAGTCCATCTGATGCAAATCTCTATATCAAGAACACAGGTTCTGAGATAGTGATTCTTGTGTTATATGTAGATGATCCGATCATCACCGGCAATTCGAGATAATTTGATTAAAGCCATGAAGGATGACTTGAAAGAGTCATTTGATATGACAGACCTAGGACTTCTCCACTACTGTATTGGCCTTGAAATAGAACAGAAAAAGAATCATCTAAGGGTGACGCAAAAAAAGTATGCTAAGAATTTAGTAGAAAAATATCGTATGACTGATTGTAAACCCAAAGCAACATCGATGGAATTAGGGTTATAGTTATCACGATATGAAGACTCACCACAGGTAGATGGAACACTTTATAGAAAAATGATTGGAAGCCTCATCTATCTGACTAATACTAGACCAGATATTACTTTTGTTATAAACTATCTTTCCCGGTTCATGCAAGAACCAAAGGTCTCCCATTGGAAAGTAGCTAAGAGAGTCTTACACTACATTCAAGGTAGTGCAGATTATGGTCTAGAGTATAAGAAGAATAAATCATTCTTCTTACAAAGTTACACTGACTCTGACTATGCTGGCTCCATAGATGACAGAAAATCAACCTCAGGCTATGTTTTTCATCTTGGATCCGGTCCTGTCTCATGGCATAGTAAAAAGCAACAGGTTGTTGCTTTATCTTCAACTGAGGCAGAATATCACGCTGCACGTGGAGCTATGTGTGAAGCGATATGGCTAAGTCACATCTTGGCTAACATGGGCCTACCAAAGAATCTTCCTATTCACATGTTTTGCGACAACTCAGGTGTTTTGAACTTGGTCAAGAATCCTGTACATCATGAACAAACTAAGCATATTGATACAGATTGTCATTTCATTCATGATGAAGTTCCTAAACACAGAATTTAGCTCTAATACATTCCCACCGATGAACAGGTTGCAAACATTTTTACAAAGGCACTTGGACGTGTCAAATTTCAACTGTTTCGGAGTAAACTTTGTATATCAAAGTAATGTAATAAAGGGGGGATGTTAGGGTAAAATGAGGTAGTATATTGCATTATACTACATTAGTTAGATTATTACATCTACTTTGACTATTTACCATGTAGATATTTATTGTTAAAAATATCTAATGGTTAACCTAGATAACTTTCTAAATATTCTAGGTTAGTTGTTAGTTGTTGGTGCTTCTTTCTCTAAGTGCGTAGGTTAGCAATAACTTAGATTAGATATTATTTTAATATCTATCCTACATATTGTAACCTATAAATACCTAGCTTATTCCTATGCTAAGGTTAATGGTTAAGGTTATTATTTGGTTAATATATTTTTGTTAGCACTATAACCTTCTTCCCAACATTGACAAATTCAGTCATCTGGAACAAAGGCAGTGACAAATTTTTAAATCATGAATTTTTTGGAAGATAAATTTTGTTAGTTTGGGTAAGCAAATCAGTTGCAACTTATTTTGTTTGGAAACAAATTGCAAATATAGTTGTCTACGTGAAATTTTAGATTCAAATCAGTGGGGAGATATATATTTATATGAAACCCTATTTCATAAAACACTAGTTTGCATTAGGGCATATTTTTTCTAGAAAAAAGTCATCTTTTAGGAGCCATATCTCTACAAATGTTTATCTGATTCAGATGATTCTTGGATCATTTTGTGAGAAATTTTAAGAGATTTAAAATGAGTGGTAACATGAAGGAATCCAAACAATATTGAGGGAGATACAACCTTTTGAAGTCAGTCATCTAGAACAAGCACAATGACAAATTTTCAAATTGAAATTTGTTTGAAGATAAAATTTATTAATTTGGGTAAGCAAATCAGTTGTAGTTTATTTTGTTTTAAATAAAAATTGTAGATCTAATTGTTTATATGGAATTTGAGCTTTAAATTAGTGGAGATATATATATTTTTATAAAACCCTAGTTTGCATTGGGGCATGATATATATTTTTATGAAACCCTAGATTTACATTATCCTGAGGTGTGGACTTATAGGGCTACAAAATTTTTCTAGAGGAGATGATATTGATGTTAAGGATTGGTGGAAACATTTTAAATGGTTGTATAAAATTTTTTCTCTTTGGAAAATTATGCTTCCTCACTATCTTGGAGGAGAAAATCTCTCTTCGTTTTATAGTTTTAATAGTGCCTTCACTTGGGATGAAATGGAGCATGCATTCTTGAGTAAATGAGACCCATATAAAAAGATATCTAGTTTGAAGATCACCATAAAGGGATATGAAGAAGAAATAAACATGCTTAAAAAGAATAAAATAAAATAAAAATAGAGCTAGAAAATTTCAAATAAGTGGTAGAAGATAAAAAAGATGTTAGTATGCAGACAAAGGAAACCATACCTTTGGTAGAAGATAAATTGAAAAGTAGACAAGGGGATTTACTTGAATATAAAAAGTCTGTTTTGTAGGTTCATGGAATTATTCAAAAGGAATAGGTTATTATTGCCATTGACCCTAGTAGCAGATTAATTTTATTAATGTTGCTTTGACTAAGAGGTTGCACGTTCAAGCAATAAAAATTAAGGAAATACAGTTGGAGGGAGAGAATGTTCAGATTTTTCAAGATTTGAAGGTCACCATTAATATATATATTTTACATTCATATTTTCATGCTATTGAGATGTATGATGAGGATATTGTTCTTGGTTATCCTTGGTTAGATTCTTTGGTTACTGTTAACATTAATGTGCAAAAAAAGTTTATGAAGTTATGGTACAGGAAAAAGAAGATAATATTGTAGGATATTTCCTAGATTAAGGAGCAAGGATCCAAGGAAAAATAGGAAGTGGTTGCAGAGAAATAAATTGAAGAACAAATAGAAGAACCTAAAATAGAATCCAAAAAGGTAGTAGCAAAAATAGAGTCCATGGATGAAGTAGCAACAACTAAGTCCATGGAAATAACAGTAGCAGAGTCTAAGGAAAATTTGCTAAAAGAACACAAGGACATACCAAACAAATGGAACATGAAAGAACAATGTGTAGAAGAATTTAAAATAGTGGAGCCAAATGTTGAGGAGTCAAAGAAGGTAGCAGCTTATCGCCATCCACACCACCATGAGTGGCAACAATATTGGAGGTATGGCTCAAGGCAAAAATATTATGGTTCTACATGGAATCAGAAGGGCACCAAGTATGGTAGTGTTTGGAGGAGAAAGTATAGTGATCCTGGTTTTCAAAGTGGTTCATTAGCATCAAGAAACAAGTGGGATCATCATTAAAATTATCAAAATATAGTAGCAGAAGCATGGAGCCAACAAAGCATATTTGGATACTCAAGTGGTAAAATGACATACCAACATCAACGTGTTTCACTAGGATGGATGGATGATCGATATTGGTACCAATTGCTAACATTTCTTGGAAAATCATATTATCTTGTTTCTTCATATGTTTCGAGGATGAAACATTTGTAAGGAGGGTGGCATGTTAGGGTACCTAGGAATAGATATTTGGGGATATATTATTTTATTGTATAAGGGTTGGCATGGGCCACATATAACCCAAAGTTGACTGTAATATAATATAATATTATATTAATAGTAGGATCCCCAAAGTAGAATTAGAATATGGGTATATAAAGAAGAGATATTTATCATTGTAATGATCATGGGGATCAATAATATGTAATTGTATTTGCCCATAAAGTAGCTTATGGGAATTTTCCCTCCTTAAGTGGCACTCTCATCTTGGGAGATCTTGTGGAGTTGTTACTTCATTAAGGAGTATTATTGGCATTTCCCTACCTTAAGGGTACTATCTATATTTTGTCTCAATTGTGGATTGTTATTGTGGATAATTTTTTGTGGATGAATGATTTGATATTCTTGCATAATGGTGAATGATTTGTATTAATAAGAATAATGTTTTGAGTCTTCCTCCATTTCATAGGCCCACTAAAGCATTCATTATGGGGGAAGATGTTATTATCATTAATGTCTTCTCTCCTTGATCTCTCAGTTTAGATATGAGGGGGTGTTAAAAGTGTAATCTAACTTATGGCCAAGGCCAACATTGTATGATGTACTTTTGTATAGGCCTATGGGCATTCATTGTACAATGTATCTAATTATTCATTTGTATAATCCATGTGTTTCATTATTAACCTAATGGTTAAAATCATCTTATATTTTATAATTAACCAAAATACCTCTTATTATATTGGCTTAGGTTAAGTTAACTATCTAATTGGAGTTTTTGGTATTGGTATAAATGCCCCCAACCAATCCATCTATTGCATCATAGTGTTATGTTCCTTATCTATGGATAATATAGTTATTATTGATGGTGCTCAAAGGTATCCATAAATTTTGTGTATATTTATTTCCTTTTTATACTTTATATATAATATTTTAGTGGATGGATTACTTTTGTTTATTTCTAGAAATTGGTATGAATTCCAACAAAGGAATAAATAGAAAAAGAATCCAAGGAATAATTAGAAGATCACAAGGAATAACAAAAATAATAAAATAAGAAGTAAGATCATAAGGAAGAATTAAAAAAGGGCATAATAAAGGAGATCATCAAGAAGAATCAAAGGAGAACCATCCAAAATAAATTAAAATTGAGAAACAAAAGGTTGAAGATTCAAAGGAAGTAGAATATTCGGATAAGGTTGTAGCATATGACCACCTATACCACCATGAGAGGCAATAACCATAGAGGTGCGGCATAGAGTGTCAAATTTTTTTTAATAGACCTACTTGGAATCATAAATATATCAAGTATAGCAATATATGTTAGAAAAATAGTGGTAACCATAAACATTAGAGTAACACAATGAAATGATGAAAGTAAAGGTGTAATCATTACAAATATTAGAACTGTAAAACAAAAGCATGGAACCAGATGAGGAATCATGATGGATATTAGAGTAGCACAATAGAAACATAGAACCAAAAGAGAAATCATTATGGATCTAAAAGTGAGGAGTTTCACATCATAATACCATATGCGAACATTAACAATTTAGTCCCACAATACAACTATGTGGTGGGAAATGATAAGTTTCACACTGTAAACCAAGGTTCTAATCCCATGGGTGAACCTTTTGGGATGAAGGGTGGGGAGTGAGAAGTTTCACATCATAATCCAATATTCTAATCCCATAAACAAACATTATGAATCCCATGGATTTGAAGTATGGTTAGTAAGGATATTTGACTCACAAATATCTCATTAGGGCTTAGTTACCATAGGTATGATGACTATGTAGTTTTTTAAGTTATTACGACAATGTATGTTTCATTACAATCCATACAACCAAATAAAAAAAAATGTATAACCTATAGGTTTTATAAAATTATATTGATGATTTTATAATTGTCTTAGATATTTCAATGATTCTTGGTTGTCAACTAGAAGATAGTGTTACTCTAAGAAAATAAAAATAGGAAATTATTTTTGTCACCTAGAATAAAAGGTGAAAGTGACATTTAATCAAGACAATATAATACTTTCTAAGAAATAAAAAAGAGTGGAACCTAAATACTGGACATGAATATAAGAACAAAGTAGACATCATGCCTACCAAAATTTTTATGGCTTCTAAATTGCTTAAAGTAGACCTATCTATTAGTATATCCTTGATAATGCACTTTTACACTTGTATGGATCTATTTTTACATGAAAGAAACAAACTCTATTAATGTCTTTGCTTACTATATAGAAAAGAATAGGATAATTACTAGGCATAAAATCCTCATAAGAAGAGAATGTTTATCTAGAAGTTTTATTGACAATGGATGGATCGAAATATTTTCCCTCTATAGAATTAAAAATAGAACTTGTGATAACAATTATATTTGATTGAAATTGAATGGTTTTGATGCAATAATATATCTATTAGGATCCTTGAATATGGAAATATATTTGGCTTGTACTTATGATAAACTCAAAATAGGAATATTTTGGTTGGTGATTAAGATATAAAGCAAATGAAAAATCATCAAATACAAATTTTGAGAAATAAAAGATGAAATAAATAGAATTACCTCCACTTCAAGTAATTTTATTGTTCAACACTGTACAAAAATTGAGGAGTTTACTTCATATATTAATTATCATGAATTCGAGGTTTAAAAGGTAATATACATGAAAAAGCTTGAGGGATATGTATACAACATCCAAATGAAGGACCTACTATGTGGAATTGAGGCATCGAGAATTTGTACATCATAATAACTATTATAGAAGATATTGCACTTATACACAAATGTGGATGAATATTTCATTTTTGAACCATCTACCTATGATTGTGCCAAGAGTTAATATAACACAATATCTCTAATTACACATCTTATGTTAAAATTTTCATCTATTTCTAGAAACAAATAGAAGTAATCCATCCACTCAAATCTTATATAGAAAGCATAAAAGGATGAGAAAAAGGAAAGATATATATATATATATATATATATATATATATATATATATATATATATATATATATATATATATAATGGGAACCCTTAAGCACCATAAATAATAATTTTATTATCCATGTATAAGGATCATAACATTTCAATACAATAGATGGAGTTGTGGAGGTATTCATACCAATACCAAAACCCCAATTACATAAAAGAATTTAACCTAAGGCAACATAATAAGAGGGATTTAGGTCATTTATAACTTATAAGGTGAATTTAACCATATGAATGTTAACCATGGCCCATAGGGACTACACAATAAAATAATACAATAAATTAATTACAATCATACAATGATTGCTCATAGGCCTATACAATATTATATCATATAACATCTTACTTGGCCATAAGTCAAAGTACACTTTCAACACCCCCTCATAATCTAAACTAAGTGTCCAATAAGAGAAGATATTAATGACAATAATATATTTCCTCCATAATCGATGCTCTAGTGGGCCTTCATACTTGAGGGAGTATCAACCAAACCCTCTCATCATCTCGAAATCTACTAAAATGCCTCTGAAAAATAATCTCCTTAATATAGATTGAAGTAACCCTCATAAATATTAAATACCCCCACACATATTAAAATAAAACCTTTGCTATAAGTGTTACGATGAGCACATGATAGTGAGCATGAAGGCTACGACGAGTGCACAATGATAAGCGTGAAGGCTGTAGTGAGGATGGGCATGGGTAGTAAGGCTTTCAAGGTGATGTGGAGGTAGGCAAGGGTGAATCCCATGGGAAACTAAAGTGCTAAGGTGATGTGGATGCAGGAAAGGATGAAGCCCATGGGGAACCAAAGTGCCAATAATGGTGATAACACTTCTCTTTGTGAAAGGGGTGTAAACCCTAGGTGCATTCAAGTGATGAAACAAAGTGATAAATTTGGGTACAATATTCACAAAAGAGATGCAAACCCTAGGTGAAGTCAAGTGATGGAAAAAAGCAATAAATTTGGGTACAGTATTCACAAAAGAGATGCAAACCCTAGGTGCAGTCAAGAGGGTTTTTTACAGACTGTCTCTTCAGTTTGTGAGAAAGCATCTTCGATCAGAAGAAATATTTCTCAAGGATTTTTGGGTTCTCGGGTGGATGAACCCATGCCCTCTATCAAGATTTCAGAGGATAAATTTGGGTTGGATCTGATTGATCATGAAGTCCAAATAATTATTTGCAAACTCAAAGGTAAAAGACCAGGCCTGGAGGAGCTCAAAGGATACATTAAATATTGGTGGAGTTCAGATTTCCAAGTAACTCTCCTACCCAAAAATTTCTTTTCTGTTTCTTTTTTTGATTTAGCGGATAAAGATAGGGTAATGGATTTTAGATATAATTGGTTTTTTGGACAAAGGGGTGTTTATATAAGACCTTGGACTCCTAATTTCAACCCCTTTATAGAAGAAGTTAATTTCTTCCTAGTTTGGGTGAATCTTTATGCTCTCCCTATGGAGTTTTAGGGAGAGAAGATATTCACCAAAATTGATAATACCATTGGTTCATTCCAGTATATGGATACCCAAACTGAGGAAAATTTGTCGAGTAAAATTAATGAGTAAAGCAATATTGGTTGTTTGGATGGATGTTTCAGTTCCTGGACCTCAATCCATTACTATCTCCTCGAGAAAAGGGGAATGACTCCAAAATATTTAATATGAAAACTTATCCCTAAGATGTTATGGTTGTCAGCAATATGACCACTTGAAGAAGAGATGTCCAAACATCCGATCATGCTTTGATTCCTCCTTGGTGGATAAGGGCATGAATGCGAATTATTCAAAACCTTCAAATGTCCCAGTTCAAAAGAAAGAAGCTCATCCTCCAGATGCACCAATTATCCAACAAGAATCATGCGAGCAATATAATACTCAACCCCAAAAGGAGAATTTGAATCAGAACATTGAGAAAAATCAAATGGTTACTAAAGACCATCCAGATGATTCCATGGAAAATATTAGCACCTCAGATGGTATACTTGAAGCTAATTATAAAATAATTAATTATGGTGAGTTTTTTAAAAGTGAAGATCCTACAAAATGTGGTACAACTAGATATTATCTTAGGACCTTGAAGTGCAAAAATGCATTCTCAGGTCTTGCCACTCTACAAGAGGAAGAATCAAGAATCTCTGCTACAGAAGAAAAATAATTAAACTAATTTCCTCTTTGATGGATGAATATTAGTTTATTTTTCTTCTATCTGCTAGAGTTATGTGTCATGTAAGGGTTGTTATTGTTGTTAGTTCCTTAAAAAAAATTGATTATGGAACCTTAGAAGTTTTAGGAAGATGGAAAATATTTGTTATAGAAAAGCAAAGATAGGTATGTTTTAATTAATTTGTTAGAAATGTAATGAGAGCAATGTATCATTTTTTTTTTGTAATGGGAGTGGCCCCCAATAGAAGTCACACATAGCTTATTAAAAAAAAGAACACCTTAACTATGAATTCGTATAAGGAAGAGAATCCAAGAGTACTCCCTTTAAAAAATTGCTTCAATATTCTATAGTCATAGAACACAAGTTTTGGAACCATAAATTTCCCTTTTATAACATGTAACGACCCTCCTTAGAAGAATTCTTTATTGATAATGAAATATATATTGGTGTGAATATTTAATTGCATAGCTTCATTTTATGATGTCTATATGATGGGGTGATTGCATTCTTTTGAGCTTGGAATATGGTACTGCTAACGTATTTATGGGTGTAGGACTAGGTGCTCTCACTAGTGGGATCATATGGGTGAACCACCTATGATGAGAGATATTTTGGAAAATTATGGTGATGACTTGCTCATCGACAACTCAAGGTAACAAAATACCCTTCATGTAGATGCATTGCATTTTGCTTGTTTCATATTCACACCATTGGACCAAGAAGTTGCTTGTGCAATGAGTCTCCTTAATAGGTTGGCGATAACATTAGACTATCTTAAAAGGGACCACCTACTTAGGGATAAAACAATGGTGTGTAATATTGTTGGTGTGAATCTATGTTGGTATGTGGTATGCATAGATTTTGTGGGATAAGATCTATTAAAGTATTAATTAGTTGGTGATATTAATACTTAGAGATATTAGCATGCTAGTAACTAATATTAGCAATTAAAAACTAATAAAGTGAATTATTAAATTAATTCTTGGAGATACTTTAATTATTGCATTATCTCCCTAATGTTTGGAATAAAAATTGAATGGCTTGCAAATTTAAATTTAGCCTTCTTTTTATGATTGTCATGCTTGGGTGGTGCCTTAATTGGCACAAAGGTGGCATTGGTAAAGTAATGTCTTCTTGAGCTTGAAAATAAATGCCACTTCCTCCATGCAAAAGGGCACCTTATTCTATTTGAATAGAGTAGAATGCTTGGGGGATGAAATTCAATTTTTGGAAGAAAAAGTAAGGATCGAAGGATTCGAGGAGGAGTATTCTAGGCAACGTAACATCGAACCAAGGGATGTTGGAAAGCTTTGATTCAGGTGCATTATTTGTTGGTTGGATGATATATGCTCTTCTATAGCTTGAATCTCCTCTTTGGTTGTTGGTATTCTTGCTTTGATGTTATTTTTGCACCCCCTTTTGTGCTACCTTTAGCTTAAAATGAGTTTAGTTGCATATTGTTTGGTAGATCTTGTGAGTGTTGTTCAACTTTCATGTTAGTATTCCTTTTATGTTGAGCTTAGACATCATTTTGGTTGGTGGCATGCATGTTTTTTAGTGCGTTGCTTGTCTTCACTTGTGGGTATTGGATATCTACTTATTGTTGCATCTATTCCTTCTTGTTGTTGCATTAGACAACATTGGTTTTGACCTATGTGCCTTCATCTTCTTAACCTATGTGGAAGTCTTGTGTAAGACCAGTGAGGTAGCTAGAATCCTTGTAATCTTGCTTCCAGTTGTGGGTCATCTTGTTTTGAGGTTTGGGTGTGATCTACTTCATTGGTAGAAGTTAGATCAACATGTGTTTACTCTTTTCTTAAGCCACCTATACCAGATTATCCCTTGCATTGAGTGTTGGCCTGTGTGTGGATATTTAGATGTAAGTTTTTGATGGTTGTGGAGTGATATTTGGTTATAGCTTAGTCATGATTATTATTTGGATTGAATCTCTTTTAGGTTATAAACATATTATTTAGAGAGCTCTTTCAGATTCTGGAAATTTCCTTTTTGTTATGAAAGATATGAATGTTGCTTTAGTCTTGGAGAAGTTATAGCTTTTGGATAAGAGACTTTTTATTGGTTAATAACTTGCTAAGGAAGATGTGGTTTTAGATTGGATACTCTTTTATTGTTAATGCTTTAGTTTGTTGTTGTAAACTTGAAAAAGAGAAGTAAGAGTCTTTGCTTAAAATGTTAGTAAAGGAAATGTTGTTGGATGCATTCGAGAGTTGGAAATTATAAAAAGATAACTCTTTTAGTTTTATGCTTTAGCTTGGTTATTAGGAAATAATTTTCCTATGTTAATGGTTTTTCTTTAAGAATAATAGTTGGATCTTTTGGTTTTGAAAGAGAAACTATTATAATGATTCCTGAGACTTATGTGGGTTAAGGGATCATTATAAATAGAAGTATGGGATTCTCTTTTATAATATGGATTAATGAATTTTGGTTTTGAAAGAGAAACTATTATAATGATTCTTGAGACTTATGTGGGTTAAGGGATCATTATAAAGAGAAGTATGGGATTCTCTTTTATAATATGGATTATTGAATTTTGGTTTTGAAAGAGTAACTATTATAATGATTCCTGAGACTTATGTAGGTTAAGGGATCATTATAAAGAGAAGTATGGGATTATCTTCTTGATGGCTTGTTTTATTATGTTTTATGCATGGTTTCTTGTATAGCATTAATGGCATGATTAAGTTGCATTGCATTTAGAGTTGTCCTGATCCCTAAGTATTCCTCATGAGTCATGGGTAGATTCCCTTTCATGAAGAAGAATTGCAGATTTATAGATGGCTTGGAGATCCTTGTGGATGGCTTCATAGTACCTTTGAATGTATAAATGCTATGGAAAATAGAAGCTATGTAAAATAATGCTATGTACAAATTAAAGGATTGTATTACATTGCTTAAATGTTATCTTGGGTTTTGATCAATAAGATGTTGTTGCAATATTTTAAGTAGTATAGATGGTTTTGAGCTCTATCAATTTGTGGGTATGCATATTTACATAATTTTATGTTAAGAACTTGGATCATTTAAGTTATGGCATCTAAATTAAAGGAATGTGTCTTTATGTAGCTTTATGTCAAGCATTTGAGTTAAGCAAAATTTGGCTTTCATTTAAGATGCTTCCTTGATCAAATAGATGATGGATTTTTTATTTGATTAAAGTGCTTATGATATTATGTGATGTATGTTGCTTTACTTTAGAAGTATGTTTTAAAGTGCAACAAAATTTAATTAGAGATAAAGTTATCTTGGGTTGGTTAGAATCTCTTATGGGACCCAAGTCATATAAAATCTCAATCCTAGGTGGAGTTGCATGAATGCAATAACTAGGTAGACATGAGTCTTAGAAGGAGTTGTGAGAATGCAATAACTAAGAACTCATGAACCTAGAAGGAGTTGTGTGAATACAATAGCTAGGTTTCTTGTGAATCATTGCACCTTGAATGAGTAGGATCAAGTGCATCCCAACTAGGAGTTGTGGAACCCTTCATAAGGTAGTAATGGTGATTCCTCGAACATGTAGGTTTGAGTAATCATGTCCAATACCAGGTGAGTGGTATTGACCTTAGTTAACCCATGGAGGTGTGGTAGCTAAGCACCAAGGCTTTATGCCTGATTAACCTACCTAGATGGACTTAGGTTATGGTTAGGGAATAGGTGTTCCTATTTAAGTGTTATGGGCCTTAAAGGATAATCCCCACACTATGGTTGCATGTTACCTTGTACTGTGTAGGGTATGGAAAAATTGGGGGGTCACTTTGGCATCCTTCTAAACGATGAGATTTAGCAAGGTGAACCCCAAAAAACTATGAGAGGTTGGCCACTTCTATCCATTGAGTGTCATCTGTAGTGACATAGAACTCAAATATGGTGAAGCCTTGAGAATGCTAAAAGAAAAACATTGGGAACTCTTGAGAACCTTGCTTGTGATAGGTTTCAAAAAAAAAAAATCTCTCTTAGGTTGGTAGATTTGGGTTGTTATAGTTGGTATCAAAGCTCTAGGTCATAGGGCTTGAAGCTTCCAATGAGTGCACTTACGTTAAGCATTGAATTGATGTGCTAATTTCAGAAAGACATCTTGTAGGAAGGCAAGCATGACCTTAACCTAGTTTTGACATGTGCGCCTTCATATTCTTAACCTTTGTGGAAGTCTTGTGTAAGACAAGTGAGGTAGCTAGAATCCTTGTAATATTGCTTCCAGACATGGGTAATCTTATTTTGAGGTTTGGATGTGATCTAATTCACTGTTAGAAGTTAGATTGGTATGTGTTTACTCTTTTCTTATGTTTCCTGTACCAAATCATCCATTGCATTGAGTGTTGACCTACATGTGCATCTTTAAATGTAATTTTTTTATGGTTATGGAGTGGTATTTGGTTATAGCTTAGTTGTGATTATTAAAGTTATCTTCAGTTAGTTATAATCTCTTATGGGACCCAAGTCATATAAAATCCCAATCCTAGGAGGAGTTGCATGAATGTAATAACTAGGTAGACATGAGTCTTAGAAGAAGTTGTGAGAATGCAATAGCTAATAACTCATGAACCTAGAAGGAGTTGCACGAATATAATAGATAGGATTCTTGTGAATCATTGCACCTTGAATGAGTAGGATCAAGTGCATCCCAACTAGGAGTTATGTAACCCTTTACAAGGCAACAATGGTAATTTATTGAACATGTAGATTGAGTAATCATGTCCAATACCAAGTGAGTGGTATTGATCTTAGTTAGCCCATGAAGGTGTGATAGCTAAGCACCACAACTTTATACTTAATTAATCTACCTAGATGGACTTAGGCTATGGTTGGGAAATAGATTTTCCCATTTAAGTGTTATGGGCCTTAAAGGATAATTCCTATGCTGTGGTCGCATTATATTGTACTACATAGGGTATGGAAAAATTAGGAGGACCACTTTGGCATCCTTCTAAAAAATGAGGTTTAGCAAGGTGAACCCCATAAAACTATGAGAGGTTGGCCACTCCTGTCCACTGCGTATCATATGTATCAACATAGAACTCAAACGTGGTGAAGCCTTGAAAATACTGAAAGAAAAAACATTGGGAAATCTTGAGAACCTTGCTTGTGATAGGTTTCAAAATAAAAAAAAATATCTCTCTCTTGGGTTGGTAGATTTGGGTTGTTACATAATATACATCACCATGTTTGGAAATTTTGACTTTCCCTTGGGCAACCTATTTTTTATCACCAAAAGAGGCTTTGCATGAACTTGTTTATGATAAAAGCCATTACAAAATTCCAAGAGCACCCAAAATAATAGAAGAAAAAAAATATTACAAAAGGTTAGATTTTAATGCATAAGATAAATAAATATCATAAAGGAAGAGGAAGGACTAATGAGAGAATAATTTAAATCCCTTGTATACATCTAAGAAACTCAATAACTATTGCAAGTGCAAAAAATCCAACTATATCTCTCATAAAAGTAGACCAAATATTCTAATTACATAACATATTGTAAGTTTACTTCTTTGGATGGGGGCAATAGGTCTTGAATACAATAACATAATAAGATGTATCTCCACTTGTGCTAAGTCCTTAAACAAATACCAACAATGCAAAGATATAAAAACTTGTGTGATTTAAAAAAAACTCAAAATACTTTCATATGCAAAAGTTATGGTCTCTGGAAGTTTGCCTTCCAAAATATCCCTAGAGTATGTTTTTGAAAAACATCAAATTTTTAAAAAATTCCTCTATTTTTTTTCAAGGAAAATTAATCAGAAATAAATTTCTTCTTTTGCTGCTCGCATCAAAAGGTGGAATTCCCTTATGCCATGTCCATCTAGTCTAGCTGTAGCCATCATTTCTTGAGTCCAAAGGTGTTCCCTCTTCATGAAAAAGGGCATCATGATCCATAAAATTAAAGAGTTGCAACCATTTAAACAAACATGGTGCACAAGATTTGACCCAAAGCAAATGAATATGTCTCCTTTTTCTTCTTTGATCCAAGGCACCAAATATCCCAAGTGGGATGAAATCCTCATAATTCTCCATCCTTTACAATAACACTATGCCCTCTTTTTAACAAAGCAATATTTGATTCACCATGAAGGAGTCAAGACACCCTTATGAAGTCAAAGTGATAATAGTTCTACTATAAGTGGTTTTGATATGCACAAAATAGGTAAATAATATTTTAATAATAATGGAACATAACTTGGAGTAGGTGTAAATTATCCAAAAAATAAGAATGATTGGAGAAATAAAAATGGATATTCTATATATATATATATATTTATAGATGATTATGAAGATTTGAGAAGTAATTCTTCCTATTAATAAAAATAAATATTGGAGGCTTTGCTGGAAAGAAAAATAGGGCATCAATTGCGTAGCCGAAGATATTTCTGGTTGTTGTGGAATTGAAGACAAGATTGTTGCTCCAAGAGGACCCAATGGGGACACCTCTGAATCCTCTTTTAGAGAGACACAATTATTTTACAATTTTTTTAAAGGATAAATCTCCAACAGAGACTAAATAAGCTAAAAAAACTGCATTAAAAATGCTTTTTACGGCTTCTAGAAATAGATCAACATCTCAACGAGTTAATAGATGCTTGCCACAATTAAAATCAAGGCCAAATATTTTCATTAAGCAAAATATGGTAGAAGAAACAATTTTATATAGAGCCAATCATGATTTGATCTATAAATTCATGAGTATTCGTCCTACCCTAATTTTTTTACATTCCTGGGTCCAACAAAACTAGGAGCCTCTTGGTGAGTATTCTTTGTGGTTTATTAGCAATGGATATTTTATTGTTAGTTTTTCTTCACTTGTTGATAAAAATAGGGATTTTGAATAAGAAAAGATGAATCATGGTCTGATAGGATTATTTGTTTAGCCCTAGAGAGTGGGATTTGATCCTCGAACTAAACCCACTGTTGTCCTGGTTTGGATCCATTTATATGCACTTCCAATGGATTTTTGGAGTGAGCAAGTATTAGAAATTATCGATAATTTCCTTGGACGACATTTGGGTGTTTCGAAAGACACAATGGAAGGAAACACAACCATTTATGTTAGATTATGCATGGAAATTGATCTTAGCTAGCCTTTGCTGACAGAGGTTAAACTCAAACTTGCAGGACTATATTGGATTCAACAACTAGATTATGAGGCATTGTCATTTAGGTGCAGAGTTTACCATAAATATGGGCATTTGGCTTGATCCTGCCCAAACAATATGAACATAAAAATGGAGGCTCCTCTGGGACTATAAAATATTCCTAAGGAGGGTAAGTTAACAATAAAAAAAGAAACAACCAATATTTATTAGGGTAAATAAGCACATGGAGATGGTTTTAAACAACCCAAAATAAGGAGAAGGCAAAAGAAAAAATATGGTAAGGAGAAAACCCAATTCAAAACCTCCAATAGGTATGATATATTCAAGACACTAGTGAGTGAGGAAGAAGAAAAATTCATGGAAGGAGTGGATGAGAATAATAAAAATAATAACAACCATGTTCAAGCCCCTCTTTCACCTCCTATCCTAGAGCAGGTAATTGAGTGCAGTGAGTTCTTGCAATCAGATATTGCAAGGGTATTGATAGTGCATAACCAAGAGCAATCGATAATTAAGGATGTCATCATGGGTATAGTAGAGAAGAATAGATAAATGCCAACTCTAGGGAAAAATCAGGTGGAAATGAGATAAAATAATATTAGCTCTCAAGGAGTGGGTAGAAAATTAAATAAGAAATTGATAGCAGTTCAAGGAGATAAACTGATCACTAGAGGATCGATGAGACCAATAGATTTTTATTGCTTTCAAGGTAACAAATTATTATACAATTATGGAATGTTAGGGGTTTAAATAGTAGAACCCATCAATATGCTATTCAAAGACTCTTAGAAAAATGTAAAACAATTTTTTTGCTTATCCAGGAGATAAAAATATCATTGGATATTATGTGTAAAATAGTAAATAGACTTTGGAGGGGTGATGGTCATATGGAAGTGGCTCCCCAAGGAGCCCCAAGGGGGATAGTTACTTTGTGTAACTCTCTTAAATGGATAGCAATATAACATATAGCTTGGAGGGGTGTCCTCACATCACATTTTAGGAACAATGTGATAGTTGAGTAGGTTTTAATCACAAATTTTTATGGGGCTCAAAACCTAGATGGTCAGATGCATCAATGGAAAGTCATGCATAATATGAAAGTCTCAAGGGAGGAGTTAGACTAGATTGTTGCTGGGGATTTTAATGCTAAATTATCCTCTAGAAATCAAGAAGGGATAACCCAAATTTTGGACCTAGGGGATCGACTTATGATTGCCCAAGTCCAGGCATTACACTTGGTGGATATTAAATGCCATGGAACCAACTATACTTGGACTAATAAGAGGAGGAAGCCACATAACAAGAAGGTGAAGTTAGATTATTTTTTGGTTACAGAGGAGGCATTTGTGAAATGGAATATAAAATTTCAAATTTTAGAAGGTCCAGTTTCAGATCACTTTCCCATTTTTTTAGAAGGGGGGATCAAAATAGTGCAGTATCAAAAACCATTTAAATTTGAAAATTTTTGGTTACAAAAAGAGGAACTTTGAAAGAAAATTCCACAGTGGTGGGAAGAGGCCCACCCAACATATGGGACAACAATGTTTAAATTCCACATGCAACTTCAGTATGTTAAGGATCAACTAAAACAATGGAGGTGAGCTAACAAGATAGAATTTTAGGTACAAAGAGCTCCATTGGTGGCCAAATGGGATGAGGTTAAAAAAAAATTCAGTGAAGGAACAATTACAGAGCAAATTAAAGAAGAGGATGATGCATTGTGTAAAGTGGTTGAGGATATTGACAACCAAGAGGAGACCTACTAGAAACATAGAGCAAGAACCACTTGGTTATTAGAAGGAGACCTATAATTTTCTTACATTGGCTAAAGGTTTGTGTAGACTCATCTTGAGGAGAAGACAACAATATTTTCTAACATGTATCAAGGAGGGTTAGGAAGTTTTGACTCACCTACAATTTGTGGATGACATAGGATTGGTAGGAGTGGCAAACTTCAGGGAAGCAATAATGATTAGAGATACACTTAATGTCCACCTTAGGGCCACAAACCAAGTCATCAATGATAAAAAATCCAAAGTGTTCTTTTTTAATCTTGATCAAAGGCTTCAATATAGAATTTTAGAGATATTGGGATTCACGAGGACTTCTCTCGCAGTGGTATACTTGAGGGTCCCTTTGCATTTAAAAAAAATGAAAATAAATATTTGGAGGAATATTTTGGATTGTACCAAGAAAATAATTAATCATTGGTCTCACAAATGGTTAAGATATAGGGGTAGATAAACGTTTTTACCGTCAGTCATTCAAGCCATGCCAATTTATAAATTTCTATCCTTGATGCCCACATACCATATGGAAATAGTTGGATAAGATGGCTATAAAATTTTTATGGGGAGGAGTAAAATGAGAGAGGAAATGGGGCTTAGTAGGTTGGGAGAAAGTAACCCAAACCAAGGTAAAAGGATTTTTGGGACTGAGGATATCAAAGTTAAATAATAAAGCTTTGGTTGGAAAGCTTTACTGGAGGTGGATTTCCCAACCAACTTCTTTATTCAGTAAAGTTTTAACTAGTAAATATTTGGGATAGGTAAACCCAAATGAGGTGGGTCATTTTTCCTTGGATGGTAATGGATCCTTAGTGTGGTATACTCTAAAATTAGGATCTCAGGTAGTGAAGGATTATTTTGGAAAGTGGGGAGAGGGGAGAAGGCACTTTTTTGGACAGATTCATGGGATCAATACCCACCTATCATTGTTGAATTTCTAGAACTGCAATCAATAAAAACAACCATAGAAACTAGGGATTGGGTCCAAATTGAAAGTTATTTCAACACTAGTAAGCTGGAGTATTATAAGTTTGAGCAGTTTAAGAAGTTGGGTGAGTGGCCAATTTTAATCCCTCTGGAATTGATACCCATCATGACTAAAATATTGGTAGAAATATTTCTCATAGGTAGAGATGAGGAGGATGAATTAGCTTGGGGCTATGGGAGCCTTGGTTTCTACACAGTGAAGGATGGATATGATAAGATATTTCCAGAAACTCCTCCTCATGCATATCAGGTTGAGTATTGGAGAAATATTTGGAAGTCCAAGGGTTGGCAGAAAGTAAAATTTTTTTCCTAGCAGTTCATGCATAATGGAATTCTTACTTTTGATAATATTAGATGTAGGGGAATTATTGTCAATGTTTTTTATGCTACAAGAGTGAGGAAAAATCTAACCACTTGATGTTTGAGTACCCATTCACATGCTAGATATGGGAGAGATGGTTTTTATCTTATAAAATTCAAGTTAATGGTGATTTGAATCGGATTAATATTTGGGAAATATGGAAGAGGGGTATATTTAAATCTAAAGCTTTTTGTATCGATTGGGATCTTGGATTAAAATTCATTTTGTGGTAAGTGTGGTTGGAGAGAAATGGCAAAATTTTTAGAGAAACCTTTTCAATTTTAGATGGAGTTTGGCAGGTCATTTGGAGCAAAGTCATAGAAACTGTGGTAGTATATGCTAAAGAGGAAATTCAAATTGTTATAAGGACAATGCAAAAGGAGGTTGAAGTGCAAGAGGGGTAAGACAAAACTAGTTGGAAATTACCCCTAGAAGATTGGATTAAAATTAATACTGATGGAGCTGTAAAAGGCAATATGGGTAGTGCTGGAATTGGAGTTGTTTGTAGGAATCAGGTTGGGATAGTGCTCTATTGGTAACTATAAGTCCTGGGAAGAGCCACAAACAATGAAGCAGAAGCCTTAGCTATCAAATATGCTTCTATTTGGGTAGTAAAACAAGGTTATAGGAGGATAATCCTAGAATCATTCTCATATAATGGTAGGAGCTCTGTATTGCATGAGGAACTTTACTTTGAAGACATGAAGGTTGAGGATTATTGTCACTCAAATCAAGAAATTATGGAGGGAATTAGATGATGTGATTCTATTTTATGTGAATAGATATCTAAATAAAGTGGCAGACTTCCTGGCTAATATGGGTACTAACAAGGAGGTAGGGGTTCAGTGGCATAGTGACATGGCTATTGATGATGATAGGATTAGGCAGGTTGGTGAGCAAATCTAGTGTTTATCTAATTTGGACAACAATTGTAGAAATATGGTTTAGGATTTTTGTGCTCCAATGTAGATATTTTACAGATGTAAACAAGTGAACAACCATTGTAGAAATATGGTTTAGGATATTTGGCTCCAATGCAAATCTTGTAAACACTCACAAATTGTAAATAATCTTTGTTTTAATATAAGTGCTCCCTTTGGCTAAGGCTGGGAGAAGTCTCATCCCAACTTGTAAATGATCTTTGTTTTAATATAATTTTTTTCAAAAAAAATATTGGAGCCTTTGAACAAATTATTTGTGTGACCAAGCAATGAAGCTCCATACTCACTATGATACCATGTTGGAATCCATACTTATTTCCAAAAATAAACAAAAGAAATCTATCCACTCAAACCTTTACATAAAACATCAACCAAAAAAAAAAAGGAAAGAAAGAGATACATAATTAATGGGTGTCCTTAGGCACCATAAATAATTATGGTATTATCCATGGATAAGGATCATAATATTGAAATAATTGATGGAGTGGTAGGGGGTATTTATACCAATACCAACACCCCAATTACATAAAATAGTTTAACCTAATCTGACATAACAAGAGGGTTAAACTAATCACAATATATAAGGTGGGTTTAGCCATAACAAGGTTAATCACGACCCATAAGACTTATTAAATTAAATAATACAGTAAGTTAAATATAATTATGCAATGATTACTCGTAGGCCTATATAAGATTACATCATATAATTTCGGACTTGGCCATAAGTCAAATTATATTTTCAACATTTCATTAGATAATTAATGGTTGTGTTGAGGTTGAAAACTAGCACAAGAATGATCCTTAACTTTTTTTAGATAGGTCCCAATATTACAAGACAATATTTGTTAAAATAAAGGTAATCCTAGTTTTAATTCTAAAATTTATAATGTTTATAAAATTTAAAATTCTATCAAATAAAAGGAAGTAATGGGACTAGATAGAAATATTTTTTATACCTTTATATCTTCTATCATGGTAGATCTATGGAAAAATAAATAAAAAATCCACTCTTAAAGATATTTTCAATGACCACTCTAACATACCCTCGATTGTAACTTATAACTATTAACACCTTCTAAGATATCCCTCTCCATATTAACCTATAACCTTCCATTTTAACACACCTCTCTTTTCTCACTTATTACCCACTTCCCTCTTCTAACTTCTAGTTTGATATATATTTTAACATCTTAAGTCTCTTGAAACTTAAGTTTTTAATTTTTAGTGGTGCTACAGTAATACTAAGGTGGGATACTCAGGCACCACCTTGAACCTTGAGTGGAAAAAAGGGGAATCAATACCTACCTACATTATGTTTTCATTCATATGATTAAAGGACATAGAGAAGATTGATGATAAAATACACTTGATGAAAATACCCAAGGCCATAAAAGAGAGGACTAGATCTACCTAAATAAATATGAAGGTACTTTAGAGAAATTAAAGATCAAACAAATTGAGGTCATACAAAAAAATCTAATGATAGATTTGTAGAAATTAATAATACTTAAAGAGGAAAAATAGGATCAAAATATTACCTAGATAAGTGCATAGAAGGACCATGAAAACAATTGATAGACACAAATGATATGAAGGTATATTTAGACATAAAATACTATTTTCACTTATAATTATATTATATGATTCTGTAAACATATGGATGGTTGGTGGAGCATAAATACTCTATACAAGAATTTTTGAACACACCATCTTATTTTGGTGTATAAAACTAAAAAGGATACTTTTAAAGAAGAATTCTTATAGTGTATACCAAAAAAAGAACCTTTAGTGGATATCAAAACTATTGTTGTCTTCCTAAAACAGAACAGTTTCATGGAAAGTTAAAACATGAAAACATTCCATGCCTATTTTTATCCTAAAGTTGAGTCATATTTTATGGTGCCAAAGGGTTTGGCCAAAAAATATTAATGCATTGAAGATGTCTAAAATGTTTAAATAGATTAGGTATCTTTAAAAAGATAAGGTACATATGAAAAATTCTAAAGTAGAATATTGAAGATTGGATTTATAAAGAATTGCAAAAAATCACCCTAACTTATCATTGTTTGATCTAGAGCATAAGTCAAATATGAAGCAATTTAAGAACCCCTTGAATGATGAAAATGAGTATTTTTAGAGAATCCTTAAAAACAAAAATTATAAAAAAAATGCCCTATCATAACTACTCCTTTTAAAATAAAACCACTTAAGTAGCACCACAAGATGGTAAAACTCTTAAAAGGAAAACTAGAGTTTTATAAAACCTTAAAATAATGTTTAGAATTTTTAGACAATGGTTCTAAAAGACTCACTTCATATCTACTCCTTTAGAAAACATAACTCCTCTAGAATCATTATGGAAATAGAACAAAAATTAAACTTTTCTATTTAGTAATGTAGATCCACCTAGTATTCTATTCCACTAACTCTAAAGCATAAATCCAATATGAAGCAACCCCAAAAAAGCCACAAATAAAAAATGTTAGATTGAGTAATAATAATTTACACTTACTTTGATACCATACAAAAATATATGGTAAGGCCTTACCTTTGATATGATGTATAAATTCATAATACTTAACGAGAAGAAAATGGAACCAATATATTATCTAGATAACTACATGGAAGTGACTTAAAACGAAAAGATAAATGGTAAGGATAAGGAAGATACCTTTGAACACCAATTATCTCCTTCATTAAACTATACAATAAATGGTTGGATAAAGTATAAATCCTTCTTTGTTATAATGGATCATATTTCAATAAATATTAAATAAAAATTTATTGGTAATATATATATAATCACATGGATCACCTAACAAGGTATCATATGGATCCTATAGGTAAAATTTTTACCTACATCCGTATCCAAATAGGGAGATGAATTTTATCTCTACAAAACACTACATGCTCCTATAAAAGGTCGTCGAACACCTAAAATAATAACCAAATATAAATGAACAATTTAGAATTTTGTTGTGTTGAAGCATTGTTGAAAATCCTAAGGTGATGATGTCAGCTACAAGCTTCAGAATATTTGACATCCAAAAATTAAACATCCATTAGACCTAGGGCACGAATGAATAGGCAAACACAAATACCATGAAAGTTGAGAATAATGAGGCACCGTGAGCCAACTGTTATACGAGATGCCTTGACTCACTACTGCCTCTACGTCTTGCCTCAATCGGTCAATCCCCTTGTGCGTAATCAAATAGTCACCGATTTCTGCCATGTCATCTTCGTAGGGATCCAAATCAACATAATCATTCCTCCGAGATTTCTTGGCCCTCGAGCTCCTTTCTCTCTTCTTCTCCTGCTTAGGTTCCGTGGCTTCTTCGACGTCCTTAGGCTCTTTGCTGCGTCGACCCATTTTGTCTGACAAAATTCTGAAAAACTTCTGCGATTCTCTACCCTGAGGAATCCTCTGAAAGCCTTCTACAACTTAAACGGAGGGGACAATGGAGCAGAATATTTTAAAATAAGGAGGAAAAACAAATTCGACCTTTTCACCTTTTGAAATTTATAGGACGCCTCCGACACCTGCTGCAGTAAATGCAAAATTAAATGCAAATCTTCTCGGGATGGAATTTTCCTCGAGCTAATAATCAATCGCTATCCCCAAGACGCAAACGGTTTTCTCTGATTCGCTGTCGGATCCTCCTGGAAACCTATGCCCTGTGCGTTGCACAATCACATTGAAAAGTGTGCCCTGGCGTTCGAAGCTTACTAGGGAAGCCAATTTAGCCGCTCGCCAACCAATCATTAATGTTTGCAGCCATCTTGGAAACTTAAACCCTAGTGCCTCCCACGTTTTAAAATTATTGCTCAATTTTGGCGCTTGTTGCTTCCGATTACTGACACGTAACCTAGAGGTGCATTAATTTCACAACGTGCCTCGAAACTGCTATTTTCTCCTTCAACAAAAATTCTTCGGGTGCTCAAGAATTCAGTGGCGATTTTAAATTTCATGTGAAAGTGTTCTGCTTGACGTATTAGGGTGACTGTGTTTTAAAAAAATTCATGGGCATACTTCTTTTAAAATCAAGCTTCTTCAAAAAACCTTCGAAATTGCTTTTTTCCTTTAAAAGCGCCTTGCTTTTTTTTATATATCCAAAGAAGACAAAAATCAAAACACACTTTTTCTCTTTTTTTTTTCTTTCTTGCTTTTTAAGCTGACGTCACCCAAAACACGTTCGCCCAAAATATGGGCGAACATCCGGTTCGCCTCTTCCCTAGGGCGAACGCGAAGTCCATCTGCTATCGCCAAAAAAAACATGAAACATATCTTTTCGGGCGAACAAAAATTTAAAGCCCTCTTAGGGCAAAAAGCCTTTTACTCTCTTCTTTTTTTTATATATATTTGTATCCTTATATACAAAAATCATCAAAGACAAAGAGAATATTTACATATGTACAAAGTGTTACCTTCAACAAACTGAAATCATGAAACATAGGCCTTCAAATGAAGGCCATTTACCGAAATGGGAAGCTCATAACCCTCCATATCACAGAGATGGTATGCATTAGTAGAATTTACCATAGAGATCCGAAATGGTCCCTCCCATATAGCATCAAACTTATGGTGATTCCCTGGCTTGGACTTCTTCTCATTCCATTTTAAGACCAAATCACCCACCTGAAAACTTTTGTCAGTCATTTTTTTATCAAACCACCTCCTCATCTCAATGGCATGTTCGACAAAAACCTGGTAGGCCTGCTCCCTATCCTCCTCTAACTGTAACAACCATGGGATCATAATTTTCATCTTCATCTTGGAACATCTACAAAGTTTGAAGCATTGGAAGTTCAATATGTGTAGGAAGAACAACTTCTTTTCCATAAACCAAAGCATACGGGGAAGTCTTTATGGATTTCTTCACTGAAATGCGGTCAGCCCAAAGTGCTTGATTTAATAACAAGTGCCAGCTCCTCTTGTTACTACCCATCATCCTTTTCAAAATTCGTAACAAATTTTTGTTGGTAGACTCGGCCAACCCATTCCCCTATGGGTAATAATTGGAAGATGTCTTCAAGTAAATACCATATTTGCTAGCGAATTTGGTGATCTTGGCTCCGATGAAGGGAGTACCATTGTTAGTGACCAGAGAATCTGGTATACCGAATCGAGTGATAAGGCTTTCCAGAAAAGAGATAACCATCGCTTGATCAACCTTCTTAGTGGGTATGGCTTCTGCCCATCTGGTGAAATAGTCTGTTGTTGTCAGGATATACTTGTGTTCTATGGAGGAATGTGGATCAATGACACCAATAAAATCAAGACCCCACTATTGAAAGGGTGCTTCCACCTGAATTGGATGCAAGGGCAATGCTCCTTTTCTAACCCTGCCCACATACCTTTGACAACTATCACATTGTTGGCTTATCTTATGTGAATCAGCGAATAGAGTAGGCCAATAATAACCTACCTGAATAATCTTCAAAGCCATAGGTCTTCCTGCATAATGTCCTCCAGATAGCCCATAATGGAATTCCTCCAAAAAATTTTCTTTTCGAAAGCTTTTACACATCTGAGGAGTACACCATCTATATTTTTATAATATAATCCATTAGGCAACAATACATACCTGAGCACTTGCAATATGAACCATCGATGTTGTGAGGGATCCAGGTGGTTCGAACACCTTCCAGAAGTAAAATAATCAACCAATTCCTCTATCCAATCCTTGTCACTTGTTGTGCGATTTGCCCAAACCGTTTCACCTATATCTTGTTCATGGATCGTATTTATCATTTCAGTGATAGCGCTTTTAGCCAACTCTTGACACAGAGCGTGCCCATGAACCAACTTTGTCGGTCGGATCTCCACATCATATTCCTGGATCTTTGTGACCCATCCAGCCCTCTTGTCACCCAGTTCTCCTTTGATTATGAAGTTTCGAACATTAGGATGAATGACGTACACAACAGTCTTACTCTGAGAAACAAAATGCCAAAATTTCTTAAGCGCTTTCATCACCGCATAAACTTGCTTTTCTATAAAATTGTACTTCTCCTGATGTGGCGCAATGACTTGGCTCAAAAAAGCAATGGGCTTCTCCTCACCATCACCTTGCTTTTGTGTCAGCACCGCAGCATAGCTCTCCTGTTCACCTACTGCATAGAGGATGAAGTCTTTGGAATAGTTGGGATTAATCAGCACCGACGCTTGAGTGATTCTCTCTTTGATTTCCTGAAATGCTCACTTTCTAACTTCTGTCCATTTAAATTCAACGTTCTTCTTCAAGAGCTCAGTCATGGGCTTAACGACTTGAGCGAAATCGGCAATAAACTTACGAATGAAGTTTATTTGACCAAAGAAGGATTGTAAATATTTCTTATTAGCAGGTAGCAATAATTTCATGAGTGCTTCGGCTCTTGCAGGATCTATCACCAATCCTTCTTGTGAGATCACATGACCCAACAACTTTCCTTCCTTAACAACAAATATAGATTTCTTTGGATTTATAGAAATCCTAAATTCTCGGCACTTCTCAAACACCTATCTTAGATGAGCAACATGATCTTTTATGCAATGCAAAAACACAGTCATATCATCAAGATAAATTACAATAATCCTATTCAGTAACTCACCAAAGGTGACGTCCATAGCTCTCTGAAAAGTAGCACCGATATTTGAGAGCCCAAAGGGCATCCTCTGATAGGCAAATGTGCCCCACTTGGTAGTAAATGTTATTTTATATTGATCTTCATCTTTTACCCAAATTTGATTGTACCCAGAGAAGCCATCTAATAGTGAAAATCTCTGAGCGCCAGTGACTACATGGAGAATTTGATCAATTTGGGGCAAAGGATAATGATCCTTGAGGGATGCCTAGTTCAAATTATGAAAATCAACACACAAACGTATGTCTCCATTCTTCTTCCTCACAGGAACCAGATTCACCACCCAAGTTGAATGCTTGATGGGGTATATGATCTTCGCTTCCAACATTTTCAACAATTCTGCTTTCATGAGGGCTTCAATTTTAGGATTGACAGGGCATTGCTTTTACTGAAAAGACTTAGCTCCCTCTTACAGATCTATAGTGTGCTGGATCACATTCTTGTCATATCCTTTTAGGTCCTGATAACTCCATGCTACAATGTCAGGATATTCATAGCACAGGTTCTTAATTCCTTCTAGTTCATCTGATTCACAATCGATCCCGATTTTGATAGTCTTTTTTGGTTCCAACTGCAATTCTCTATATTCTTTGGCATCTACCTTAATCCTGTGCTTATCAGCTCTATCATTTTGGTCAAACAAACTTTCTAGTGAAATCAATCCTCTAGGAATATGATTATTCCTTAACTGGATCATTCCCTCCTTTTCCTCCTCTGCAAGGACTCTGTCATCTGCGCTAGCAGCCTCTCTGAGAAGAAAATTAACTATTTGCTCATCATTATCAAACACTTTCCAGTAGAGGTTCTTATCTAGGACTGAGGGTCTATAGATCACCCTAACTATTTTGGGCCTTCGGACCACTTGCTCGATAGGGGAATAATTCACACCAAGCGAAGCTAAAATATCAGCATGTCTATTCCATTCTCGAGGAATTGCTTGAATATTCAAGGCTATGAAAGCTTCCAACAAATCCCAGACCCTATTATGGTAAGCTTTCAAATAATGCTGCTTTGCCATGCATTTATTAGTAACCTGGTTCACAATAAGCTCAGAGTCACCAAAAATTTGCAGTTGTGCAATGCCCAATTTCTCCGCCTTTTTCAACCCAAGACATAATGCTTCATACTCGGCTACATTATTTGTACAACTCCAAGTCAATCTATAAGAATAAGTCCTTTGTATTCCTTCAGGGGAAATTAGTACAACACCTGCTCCTGCACCATTTTTACATCTGGCACCATCAAAGAATAGTTTCCATAATTGGGGTAAAACAGGATCTGAAGAATCAGGAACTTCCTTTTCAATCCGCACCGGCTTCTTTATTGAGTAACAACCAATATCTGTCCCGATCATAGCATTAAAGTCTATCAACAAAAATTCATCTTCCAGGTGAAGCTCACCTAGTGCTTCTTCTACCAGATCGACTTCCTCCCATTCTTCAGTCATCATATTCATCGCACCTGGAGATTGTTCTTCCTCTTCTAACCTCTCGATATGAAAGGGTGAGGGCTTCTCATTATGGATACGAATTCACTTTCCTTTAAATGGTATCTCCAAATGCGAATAGTCTAGGGAAAGATAACCTCCCAGCTTAGCCATGAACTCCCTTGAGAGACACATGCTAAAATAAGGTTCCAAATCAACCACTACCACTTCTTGGATGACTGTAATTTGTGGCATACTATGAAGAACAATAGGAATGTCCTTGATTACTCCCATGGTCTTGACTGGAGTTCCATCCAGCTGCAATACTCCTGGACTACTTCTAGTATATTCCATTCCCATTACTTCACATACTACTTTTGGCATGACAGTAGTTGCAGCACCAGAGTCAATCATGCAATTATGCACAATCCACCCTTCCATTCTCAAAGATAAGTAAAATGGGGGAGGCCTATTTTTACCTATCGTAGAAATGGGGAGTGCCTACGCCAGGACCGTTTGAGATTAATTTTTCTTTTGGTCCTGAGCAGTTTTCAAAGATTCTTGTAATAAATCAATTTGTCCAGGAAGTTGCAATGCATCATACAAACTCACCTTTGCTGGGATCCTTTTCATCTCTTCCACAATACTATAGCTTGGAACAGCTGAAACCTTCTCCTCTAGGGCCCGCTCATATTTTTCCCGATACTGCTGAGTAGCTTCTACTCTTTGCCTTTTAGTTAATGAAGGGTACTTGAGCCTCTCCTTAGCTTGCTCTTTCATTTCATTCAAAGTTTGAGTAGCCATCATGGGTTGCGAAGTTGAAGGCTTAGCTTGTACTTTATCTTGAGCTTGCCTAGGTAACAGATCCTTAATCTTAACAACATCATGTTCCTTAGCTTTAGCAACAGGTGCCTTCGTTGGAGGTAACCGCTTCTCTTCTTGCACCTTTGGTTCTGTAGGTACCTTCAAAGGTTGCAACTCCACTGGATCAACGGTCACCAGCTTCTTTCCAGACCTTGTGAGGACTGAAACTTGCTCTAGGGATGGCATCATACAATTGTGCTCAACTTCTCGAATCATTTTAACTTGTCCGCCTATGGAACTTTCTACCAGAGTTTGAACATAGTTCATATGCACCATACATGTATCTTCTCCATGAGGATCATTGCATGTAGAGCACCAATATGCTCTCTCCATCATATTTACTTCATCATTTACTTGCACCGTTACATTTTTCTCAGGCCCTCTACTAGTAGAAGCCTGTTCCCATGTAATAGGTGGAGTCTGAAATCTTCACGATCGAAACTCAGCTTCGGCTTGTTTTTTTCTCACTGTTGTAAGCTCATTGGATATCGTTCTCAAGGCCACATTATTAGATTTCACTTCTTGTAATAAGGCTATGAGAGGATCGAAATTGGGTATCGAAGAAGGCACTGGCAAAGGCAAAGGTGCTTGCGATGCGGGTAATGGTAAAGGAGTTGGAGGTGTTGGCAATGTTGGAAAAGGAATAGATGATGGTTGTTGGGGTACCGATGGAGCAGGTAATTGTGGAAAACTTACAACCGATTATTGTAGGATAGGAATAGGGGCAATCTGAGGGGGACCCGAGTTCCATGAAGGGACTGGGTACATTGATGGCATAGGCTATGAAAATGCGCTAGAGTAAAGATATTGCGGGAGATCAGGAAGGATTGGCATGGTTGCCTTCGAAGGAAGCCTACCTACAACAATCAAATCAGACTCGACCTTTTGAGCTTGTGTATACAGATCTAGGAACGTGGTCACATTGGCTTGACGTACTGCCATACCAATGTCAGTGCTGAGCACTCAAAGATAATAAAATGTTGCTTGCTTGTGCATCGACCATAGACCATTTGGAACTCTCTGCCAACTTTGTGCAAATCGAACATTAAAATCTATGATCTCTTCCTACGGATGTCTTTGAATCATGGTGAACTGGTGCAACAAAGAATATGGATCAGCTTGCTCATGAAAATTCTTGATCAACAATTCTGCCAACTGATCCCATGAAGTAATAGTACCAGGTTGCAAGGATCGGTACCAATATAATAATTTTCCTCTTAGCGACAAAACCAATAATTTTATCATTACATCCTCATCAGTTATGTCATGGATAGTTGCAAGAGAGGCTACATCTTGAATATGCTCATACACGATCTTTCCAGTACCATCATAAGTTGGCAAAGCCTTTAAAGCTGCTTGAGGTACTAGATTCTGCACTTGCAAATTCAATGCTCCTGAGCTATTCCATGCCAAAAACTACCTTGGAGGTTGTTGTTGATGTGGTGGGGGATTCTGAGCCATATTAATAGGAATATGAGGTGTAGACTATGGAATGCTAGTGGTTATGCGAGGTGGAGGTTGGGGAAAGTTGGTTGCAGTACTTACCGGACTTACAGGAGCAAAAAATACACCAGCCAATCATGAGGATGAAATAGATGGTATATGGGATATGTGAGGAAGTGAAGACGTACGATGAAAAGTGGCTATCTGAGGATGCTCTCCTAATATTTGGATATCGAGTTCATAAAACTCAATTTGATTATCGAGATTCTTGGCTTTCGATCTTGTATTCATGAGAGACAGCTTTTGCCATCCTCACGCTTGGGAAATTCTGGGTAAAATTGAGTCACCAGATGTCCTAATTTTAGTAGAAAGGCGAACATCAAACCTGAACACTACTGGAAGTGGAATCCTTGAGGTCCCACCGGGCATGCCAAAAACTGTTGGTCAAATATCTACCTAATTGATAAACACTGTGTTTATGCACCCTAGATATGACCAACATTGAAAGGCCAGAGGAAAGAGATGTCCTCCGTGCCAATCTCCAGAGAGGGCTGGTTCCCGAACTAAATCCTACACTGGTAAAAGACTAGGGATGCAGGAAAGAAATTACAAATTGTGGAAAAGAAATAAGAAGTATGGCCACAGGCCGAAGTGCAGGATTTGGGGTAGACTAATAGCAGGAAAACACCCAAGCACAAAATAGCATTTAACAGAAGGAAAAGCAATAGAATAAACTTGCAATATTGCAATAATAACTTTCAAATTAACACTCCAACGTTCACTCTCCCACTAGCAATATTTAAATCCAAGTGCAGAATTTAAATTGAACAACAAATAAGAGAAGCGAGTGTAAAATAGAAGTGCACCACACAGAAAGAAATTACACACAAGACCACTCGCAAATTCAGAATCCTGATGCCTTGTATTAATGCAGAGAGCTTGGAGAGTATTCTCGCAAAATGTCTAACCTCCCTTTTACAATGAAATTTTTCTAGTATTTATAGAGGTTTTCACCTCTTTCATTAAATACATTGGAGAACAAAATGTCCAGGGATCAGAGACAAAACAAGGAAAATCCTCCTTGAATTCATTGAAAATCCATCTCCTTGGGGGACAACCTCCAAAAAATCTGCAACTCGAGCATCGGTGCACAGATAGTTAGAATGGCATTGAATATCTTGGAAGCGCCCTTCAGTGCTTTGGAAATTTGGAAGACCCACTCATTATTTTCCTCTGCTTCGAGATCCACAAACTTGAGTTACTTGAGGCCTCCTTAATTTAATATGCATGATCTTGGCATTTACGAACCTTTTACTAGATTTCCATTTCGCTTCATAGTCACATTCACCCCAAAAACTACTTCGCCCCATCTCCTTTGAAAACATGCACACAATTTCTCCTTAAAAAACGTTCACCCCATAGGAAGGGCGAACACGACATTGCTTGGCCTTGGAGGTTCATTCGCCCATGGAAGAGGCGAACGGGACGTTCGCCCCTCAACTAGGGACAAACCTAATTTTAATTCATTTTTGAGTGTGCACGCGACCATACTTTATTGAGGCGCGTTCGCCCCTATGATGGGCGAACGATGCGTTCACCCCAAAGGAAGGGTGAACGCACATCTAAATTTTCATACTTTACCTTCATTGAATTTTTGAACTCGTTCGCCCTTCCAAAGGGCGAATGGGGCGTTCGCCCCTCTCTTGGGGCGAACGTGAACACAGTGGAAATTCTTCAAAGTTTTTTGCTCAGGCCCCTTTCCCTTCTCCATTTTTTCAATGAAACAAACAAATACTTCCTTCTCTCAATTGAATTCACAGTAAAATAAATTCAAAGAGGCATGTAAAAGGAGTCTTCAAAAATGCATCAAAACTTGGTGAATGTGCAAACATAAAACATTACATATGGGAGCAAAACATATAAATATATCATCGCCATATACAAAAAACTGAACCAAAGTCTTAGACAAAATTCCCAATGTGGCAAATACCAAATAGCCAACATTCCCATGGACTTATTTATAGCTAAAAACTTAGAATAATACCTACTAGTATAGGCTAGTGAGGATCTCATAGAGAAGTTATCCTTGTTGCTTAAAGATAGGGTAGTTATTCATAAATTTAATGGGTCTTGGCCAGGGGCTTCAGCCTTGAGAAAATGGATTGATAATAGATGGAAGTTTTAGGATTGAGTCTATCCTTTCCTCCCAAATATTTTTTGTTCCATGGAGGGAAAATATAGAATCCTAAAAGGCGGTCCTTGGTTTATGGGAAGAGCAAGACTCTTTCTTACCTGCTGGTATGAAGGCTTTGCACCTAAAAACATTATTCTATCCCTTGTACCATTCTTGGTTAGGATGTATGGGTTACCTACTGAATTCTGAAAAATAGACACCTTCAAGGAAATAGAAAAAACTATAGGAGAATTCCTTTAGATTTTAAAAACTATAAAAAATCGATTCTTGGCTATTTATGCTAGGATATTGGTCATGATTGATATAAGTAAACTTGTACCAAAATCAATCATTCTTAAGTGTGGGGGTACGTTATAGACCCAAACCATGGATTATGAAACTTATTTCTTAGATTTAGAAGATGTCATGAGGTGGGGCATATTGAGAGATCATGCCCTACGAAGAGTTTAGCATAAACATATGTAGAAAACCACAAGAGAAACTTACAAATGAATATGGATGAGGATGGTTTCTAACTTCCAAAAAATAGGTCCAAAAAAATGAAAGTAAATAGATAGTGGAGACTAGTTAGGAAGGAAATTGAAATAAATACCAATAATTTTGAGTCCATCCTATGAAGAAAAATAAAATTAGATTTTAGAGGAAACGGTATAATAGGATCATAATATCAATAAGGAGTTATCTATTTATTTTGACCTTAATTTAGGGATGAAAATTCATGTTGAACCTAAGAAATGTACCTTATCATATTTTTAAGACTCTCTTAAATTACCATGCATCATTTAGGAGAAGAAATATGGTAGAGAAAATGAAGTGCTAGATGTTAATACCTCTACCATTATTAAGGAAATACTAGAAAATAAGCAAAATAAGTCAAAAGCTTCTGTAACAGAGCTAGTAGATGATAAATCTAATAAAAAGGAAAGTTGTGAATGAATATTTAGGAATAGGATAATAAGACCTACTACTAATATAGGCAAGGAAAAAAGAGGAAAACCCTCAAATTATCAAGTGAGATCTTGGGAAGTAAGAGCAAACATAGAGAAAGGAACACAATTTAAGTTGGTTGAACTTCTCTTTACCAAACGACAAAATGATATTGGTAATTAGTAAGGGGCACAATAGCCCCTAATGAGACATTATTACCATATCATGTATTATAAGAGGTGCTAATGCCCCCTTAAATAATATGTGCATTAGGGACCTTTGTTTAAGTAATAAGCTTGATATTATTTGTATCTAAGAAACTAAAATGACAAAGGAAGAAGTTTCCAAAACTATGAAAGCAGTATGGGAAAGATGTGATTGGGATGTTGTGGATTCTAAAGGAGTGGTCGGGTTAATTCTAACATATCAGAATCTTGTTAGAACATCCTATGCAACCATTCATAAAACTAGTCATTGGATAGCCTCATTAGTCACATGCTACTTTGCATATATTTATTTCATCCTTATCAATATCTATATACCTATAATTTAATTAAGAAAATTAGAATTTTGGAGTTGGATTGAAGCATTTATGAGAAGTAAAGACCAAGAAAATATTTTCATGATCATAGGTAATGCCATAATTGAGCTAGATGAAAATTTTGGGGGAATTAGGAAAATAACCCAAAGTATGAAAGCTTTCTCAACTTTTATTTAAAATAATAACCTATGGAAGGTTGAGTTTGAAGAGGACAACTATACATGGACTAAAATGTTGGAGGTATTACATTATTTGGTACCTTGCAAGATTAATGCAAGTATAATGTAAATAATTTAGATTAGGGTGTGTTTAATATTTAAGTATATAGTAGATGTCATGTTATTAAAGTGTGATTTATGTGGGTGAAGCGTCATGTTAGTAAGTGTGAGTAATGTAATCGAAGTTTCATGTTTATAAGTGAGGAGTTATGAGTTATGTGCAATCATGAGAGTATTTGTATTTGTGTAAATATGTAAGATTTATTATTATGTAGTGAGAAATATGAAGAGTTAGATCTCCTATGAGTATGAGGAGATAAATATTTTATGTAAGTGCAAAGATTAATAGTATTGCAAGTTTGAAGAATCACATGTATATATATATTTAAGATAAATCATTGTAATAGAGAATCAAATAATAAGCATTGCATTACATTGCATTGCTTTAGTAGATATTTCAATAATATATTTAGTGAGTTTGTTGTTCATTGTTGTTATAGATTTATTTATGTGCATATTTGTTCTTGAGATATTGTGTGATCTTGGAAGAGTATTGAACCTAAGAGAATAGTGGATTGTTGTAGTATCAGAGCCACATTGGAGAGATGTCCAGGTTTAAGATAAAATTTATTTAAAAGTTTAGAGGTGAGAGGAGACAAGTTTGTGAGGAGCCACATTTCTAGAAGTTTGATTTGGTGAAAATGAATTGAATCCAACTAGAGTTTTATTCATGGTCAAGTAATATATAGGTATCAATATGCTTAAACTACACAACCTCTGTCAGATCTCCAATAAAGTCTATTGTTGAAGTGTAGAATATTATTACCCCATATTGGCTTGGCTCAACTTGACATATCCTAAATTACCAAGCACTAAACATAAGATATATTCTAAATGAAACTACATCTAGAATTACAAATAAGGGGTATGTGAAATGACATATTCACATGGAATACATTTATTAGCAAGAAAAGAAGAACTATACTAAGAAATGAAAATGTAATCCTAGCTAAGAGAAATAGGGGTCATATGAGTAACATGGCATTGTTCCTCATCATGCCTCCCCACAATATAAACATTGGAATCCAATAATTTTAGAAGAGAAGGAAAGTCATAGGACATCTAATGAGAAGAAATCCAACAAGCTTGAAGTGGAAACTACCCATGTCAAGCCACAAGATAAGAAGTGGAATATCCTTAATGATTTTGATGAATCTTAATGTATTAGACCTTATCAAAGTCCAACAACAACTGAGAATCAAGAACAACATCGACAAGATGACTAATGGTAGGTTTGATATCCAATGTAGAATCATGGTACAACTTCAGAAGATCTACATTGACGATGTCATGTACCCCAAGGTGTGTGGGAAAATCATGGCATAAAGCATTATCGGATAGCTCCTAAAGAATAGTATAAGGCCCATATGTTGTAAAAAATATTGCTTGTCTAAGTGCAACCAAACTTCTTCACCACCCTAAAAATGATGAGGAATGAGATGTTTATCCATGTTCTATTTTGCTACTATTGTGTCTTTTACAAAATATGAATCACCTTGGATTGAAGATTATACAAATGCTAAATGAATGAGTGAGACTTGTCTTGCTGCTTTTTAACATGAGCGATGGTAGAAAAAGGTAAAGACAAGGGCAACTCATAAGGAGCTAATGATTAAAAACCCAAACAAACCTTAAATGAGAATGATTTGGAGAAGAATGAATGGCCCTATTATAAGCATGCTCAATATGGGTGAGACTCAATTTCCACTTGGCTGGTAAAGCATGATGATAGATTTGTAAACTCTACACAAGGGTAAGGTTCACCACTTTAGTCTGCCCATTAGACGAAGGATGATAGGTGATGGAAAAATTAAGAGAAACCCCAAAATATTTCTATAAAGATCATCAAAAGTGACTCATAAAGCATGAATAACAATAAAAAATAATATCAGTTGGTAGATCGAAGGATTTCCATATGCAATGAATGAATAATTGAGTTAAGTCTAGCACAAAACAAGTCTTGCGACAAGGAAGAAACTTATACATCTTGCTAAATCTATCAACAACAACAAAGACACAATCATATTGTCACACTTTCATAGAAAAATCTCTAATTCCATGGAAATACTTTCCCAAGGATGATAAGGAATAGGTAAAGGAATGCCTACGCCAATTTGCCTATTAGCAGGCTTGAAACAACAACAAACAACACACCGTTTTATAAACCTCAAAATATTCCTCTATGTATGTGTCCAATAGAAGAATAATTGCAAATGATGTAGTGTCTTGTGTTTACCAAAGTGACCACCATAGAGTGTAGAATGAGCTTCCTTAAGAAGAGACACTCTAGGCTCACGAGGAATATAAAACTTGTCTAATTTGTAGAGCAATCCATATTTGATATGAAAATATTGGAAAGGATGCAAATTGGAAGAAGTAGGATGCCACGCTTACTTTTATATCTTACTAAAATCAAGATCAAGAGAATACTAAGATGGCTAATCTCGAAAACCAAATGTGAAATGGTCATAATTGTTAAGGAATGGGCGACAAGAGGTCTACTCAAATAATCCGCCATAGAATTACTCTTTCCATTTTTGCACTTGATGACCAAATATAATTGTTTCATTTAAAAGGCCCACTTCATGTTTCAAGCTTTGTTGGACATTTTGAGGAGTGTTTGTTGTCATTGATGTCAAAAGCATTGTTGTGCTATGTTCATCATCTTTGAGGACATTAAGTGTTTCTTCCAAAAGCAAGAAGGTCTTGAAAAGCAATAGGTTATAATATTTATTTTTAAATATTATATACCCAGGAGGGCTCAAAGAATAAAGATCCAAGGAAGGAGAAGCAAGTTCAAATTAAATAATAATATTTTATTATTATTATTTCGGATCAAAAATCGAGTTTAAGAAGATCAAGGATCAAGTTGGAAAAGACCCACAAGCAGATTTAATTTAAATTAAAATATTTTAATCTTTGATTAAAATTTTAATTTAAATAATGATGGGTGCTAAGGTTTAATTTAAAATATTTATTTAATATTTAAAATTAACTTTAATATTCGAATTCAAATTAAATTTGAATAATCATCGACGTTGGAACAATGCTATAGTTTGCATATAAATAATGCCAAAGTTTGGCATTTGGAAAATTATCCATGCGATTGTTTATTGGCTCGTGCAAAGGAAAAACGTGTATTTTTGCATGTGTATTTGAGCAGAGAAAAGGACAAAGTGTAGTGGCCTCCGAAATCTACTCGAAGCCCCTCGTAGCTGAGTTGGCAGCCAAGGGCTGCATTAGACGCGTTCGAGATGCCTGGTGCGGGTTCAAACCTCGTGCACGCCATTTTGTTGAAGGGAGGTTTGTGTTGTGTTTGCACCATTCGAGGGAGAAGGAATTCAAAGGCACGTTTGTGCCTTTTGGCTCTTGTGGAGCCACGCAGCCCAGTTGGTGGGCGCGAGCACTACGGAAGCGCTTGGGGGAGAACCATCGATGGTTCGAATCCCACCAAGGCCTTTTGGGCAGCATAATAGAGGTATGCACATTGTTTGGGTTGACTTGGCTTGCAAAAAATAAAAAGGGAAAAATATTTTTGTTTCCAAAGGTTTATGTTAATTAAAGTTTTTGCATAATTAATTTGGATTATAAGTTGTTTAGGGGAGTTAAAAGGGGAATGCAAAACTTTGATTTTTGAATTGAATTTTTAAGTGTTTAAGGAGTTATAAGGTAGTAAGGAAAGTTTATTTTTGAGATTGAAGGTTGTTGAATATTATTTTAAAGTTGGAGATTATAAGGTGTATTTGAGTATTATTTTTGTATTGAAGAAATATTTTGAAGAAGTGTTAGAGTGATAATTCTTGTCATCTAACCTTTGTGCTTGGCAAGGAAAGTGGTTATAATTGAGACAAGTTTTGAAGTCTATTCTTCATCAAGTAAAAGGTATGGGCATATTCTTCTTTGGTTGAAATAATTGATTGGTTGAGATTTTCTGAAAATAATATTGGAGTGAAAAGGACTTGGTTAAGTTTTCCTTTGTGAGTTTGTTGAGTTGATGAGTTTTCTGAAATGGAAGTAAATGCTATAAACCTTGTTTGATAAGCATTGTTGGATATTTTGAGTGAGTGAATGCATACTTCATTGTTGTGTGATTGAGATCCCTTGTTGTTGAGTTTGAATATTGGATTAGGGTTTGAAAGAACATGAGTATCATTGTTATGTGAAGTTGTGAACTATCGATAAGTGGTGAATATTGAACTAGGGTTTGCAAGATCATGAGTATCATTGTTATGTAAGGATTGTTTGATAAGCATTGTTGTTGAAGTGATTGGTTGAGTGAAGAACTTGAACTAGGGTTTGCAAATATCATGAGTATCATTGTTATGTGAGGATTACTTGATAAGCATTGTTGTTGAAGTGATTGGTTGAGTGGAAGTGATTGAGCTTAGTTGAGTGGATGTGTTGAAGTGATAGTTCAAGTTCTGTGAAACAAATTGTTCCATATTCTAAATTGATTTGAGAAAGAGATTGAGTGTTTGTAAGTGTGAAACATATTGAGTCTCTAACAATTCTCTATATGTTTCTGTGATAAAAAGAGAGATTGAAAGTGATTGAGAATTGTAGTGAATGTGAAGCATATTGAGTCTCTAACAATTCTCTATATGTTTCTATGAGATTGAACAAGTTCTAGTGAGGACTTGTTGAGCAGATTTGAGGTAAGTCTTAGAGAAGACTTGTGGATATATTGGTGTGAGCTTTTGTGGAAGCTTACAATATAAAATTGAGGATAAATATTATTGAGTTAGAGGAGATATTGGACAAGTTCTAGAGAGGACTTGTGGATAGATTAGTGTGAGCTTTTGTGGAAGCTTACAAGGTATATTTGAGATAAGTCTTTGAGAAGACTTGTGAGTAGATTTGATTGATTGATTTGTTCAAACCTTGAGTTAAGGTTTGGGGTAGATCTAGCAGAGTTGATTTGAGATTAAGTCAAGCTTTGTGTTAAGGCTTGAGGATAGATATTGAGGATATATTTGTGCTAGATCGAAGGACTATGTTTAGTGCAGATTTGTGGATAGAATTTGGTGTAGATTTGAGGATATATTTGTGCCAGATCAGAGATAGATATTGAGCAGATTTGTGCTAGATCGAAGGACTATGTTTAGTGTAGATTTGAGATAGAGCTGAGAGTAAGCTTTGGAGGTGATAGAGTATAGAGGATGATAGTCTCTAGTGGATAGAGATCCATTAGCTAGGGTAGTGAGGATAGGTCTTCTGAGTGAGGATAGGAGTCTTCAGTGGATAGAGATCCATTAGCTAGTGTAGTGGAGGTAGCAGTTCTTCTAGAATATCACCAACTAGAGCAAAGGAGATTGGTGTCTCCTGTGGATAGAGATCCATGAACTTGATTAGGGGATTGGTGTCTCCTTTGGATAGAGGTCCATAAATATTGTAATAGGGAAAGGATTCCCAAGAGATTGATTGAGAAAATTTTAGTGAAATATTTTCTCCATGGAGTAGCCCACATTGGGTGAACCACGTTAAATTGGTGTCTCTATTGTGTGTGGTGATTTATGCATTGCTTTGATTACTATTGTTGATATTGCTATCTATACATTGCATAATATTGATTGGAAAGAAAAGTAAAAAGTGGTCTTATATTGTTCACCCCCTCTCAGTATAAGCTTGTGTTCTTCAATTGGTATCAGAGCGGGTTCCTTCGGAAGAGTTTAACAGCTTGAAGGAAAATCTTACAAGAACACAATGGATTCTAAGAATGGGTCCTCAGATAATTCAACACTAGTATTTTATGGAAGCGATTATGTATTTTGGAGTATGAGAATGAAGATTCACTTGATGGCACTTGGCAATGAAATATGGGAAGCAATTGAAAATGGATACACACCACCAACTACTCCACCTACAAATAAATATGGTAAGCTTCTACATCATTACAATTCAAAAGCAATGAATGCAATTTTGAGAGGTTTGCATAGAATAGAGTTCATAAAGGTTATGCATTGCAAATCAGCAAAAGATATTTGGGTTAAGTTGCAAGGCATATATGAAGGAGATAAAAGTGTCAAAAAGGTAAAGATACGAAATCTCAAAGGACAATTTGAAGAATTAAGAATGAAGGATGAGGAAAACATTAGTGCTTATCTACTTCGTGTAGATGAGGTTGTTAACGCCATGCAAGGACTTGGACTTGAGGTTCAAGAATCTGATGTTTGTGATAAGATCTTAAGATCTCTCCCAAAAAGGTTTAGTGAAAAGATCTCTGCTATAGAGGAAGCAAAATATGGTGATTCTTTGACAAGAGATGAATTACTTGGTATTCTTACAACTTTTGAGATAAGAACAAAGAGGAACCTAATCTCCGGAAGGAAGCAACCTTCAAAGCTACTAAGAAGACAAAGGGTAAGAAGTCAGATTCAAGCAATGAGTCATCCAGTGATGAAGAAGCAAATTATGGCAGAAGGAATAAGGATCCAAGAAGATTTAAAGATGCAAAATCTGTTAGATGTTTCAATTATGGAAAGTATGGTCACTATGCAACTGATTTTCAAGAAGCTAGAAATAGCAATGATGAAGAAAAATAGGATCATAAGAACAGGGAATCAAAAAAATATAGGTACCAAAAGAAAGGCAAGGATGGACAAAGCAAACAAGGAAAGAAGTTCTTTCAAAGATAGAAGAGGAGTTACTATGCAGACAAGGCAAGTAAGTACTCAAGTGATAGTGATAATAGTTTCTCAGATAATGATAAAGATGAAGTTCTATTTCTGATAGAAGAAAAGGAAGAAGTTAAGAAAAGGTCACCAATAATTCTCAAGTGTTTTAGATGTGGTAACTTTGGACATCTTGAAGATAGTTGTACAAAGAGTGGTTTCAGTTTTAGTGATGATGAATATGAGGATACACTTGAAGGACCAGAAGAGAATATTCTAATGGCACTAGAAGAAGAAGGAGGTGATCCTATAGAAGACAAGTCAGAAAATAATGAAGATGTTTTCAAAGGTAAACAAATAGAGGAAGAATCAGAAAAAGGAGAAGTTGATCTTGAGGGAGAGCTTATTTATGCTCTTAACACATTAAATAAGGTAAGAAAGCAAAACTCCCAACTTAAGCTTCAGTTTCAAGAATGTGATGAAGAGAAAGGAAAGCTTATAGAGGATCTAAACAAGTCAATGGCTAAGACAAAGAAGTTCAAGGATAAGTTAGAAGCAAAGGTCTTAGAATGTGAAATGTTAGAACATGAAGTGGCTCTACTAAGGGAAGAAATAAAAGAGTCTAAGGATAGGTTATACAGGTTTGGAAGAAGCTCAAAGAATTTGGATAAGATTATCAAGACACAAAAGCCTACATCAAGCAAGATAGGTCTTGGTTTTGAATAGGTACAAAAGAAACAGGAAGAGGAGTCAACCTCAAGTTCTGAAGAAGAAGAAACTTCAGAAGAAGATAGTGTAAGAGAAAGTGAGACTTCTGAGGATGAGTTGGACAATAGAAAGTTCAACAAGGAAAGAAACAATGCACAAAGGAGAAATAGATGGAACATGAACCAACACAGAGTAAGAGAGACTAAGAGACCAATGAGGTCAAGGCAAGGAAATTTCAATGGATGATGTTTCTCATGTCATAGATTTGGGCACAAAGCTTCACAGTGCAGGACACATGAAAGACAGGAATATGGGAACTTCAGGAACATGCAGTTATTTCAAGGGTATTGCTACTCTTGTAATCAGTTTGGTCACAAGGCAATGAATTGTAGGGTTCATGATAGGAATAGATATGGCTTCATCAGGAGAAATCCCAAGATATTTGCACCTCCAAGGAATAATAATATTAAGTGTTATAAGTGCAATAATGATGGACATACAACAAAGTGGTGTAGAGCAGAGATTCCAGAGACAAGCAGGAACATGAATAGTTAGAGGAATCAGAAGGATCATATGAGGAGGAAAGTAGACAAAAGAAAAGAGCAGTGCATGCTGGGAGTAGAAATACTCCCACCCTAGAATTAACCACCTCAAGAGGAGGTGGGGGAGGGGCTAAGCTAAGAGTTTCATTCTTAGCCCCGAGCCCCAAAGGTGACCCTTTGCCATTGATGTCAAAGGGGGAGAGATTTGAGTAAGGGGAGATATTTGAGTTAGAAGGAAAGCATTCATTCAGGGGGAGCAGTTTCCCAGGGGAGCAGAAAAGAAAAAGGTTAAGGAAATGGTAAAAAGTAATTGGGTTGCCATCAATGACAAAGGGGGAGATTGTTGGACATTTTGAGGAGTGTTTGTTGTCATTGATGTCAAAAGCATTGTTGTGCTATGTTCATCATCTTTGAGGACATTAAGTGTTTCTTCCAAAAGCAAGAAGGTCTTGAAAAGCAATAGGTTATAATATTTATTTTTAAATATTATATACCTAGGAGGGCTCAAAGGATGAAGATCCAAGGAAGGAGAAGCAAGTTTAAATTAAATAATAATATTTTATTATTATTATTTTGGATCAAAAATCGAGTTTAAGAAGATCAAGGATCAAGTTGGAAAAGACCCACAAGAAGATTTAATTTAAATTAAAATATTTTAATCTTTGATTAAAATTTTAATTTAAATAATGATGGGTGCTAAGGTTTAATTTAAAATATTTATTTAATATTTTAATATTTGAATTCAAATTAAATTTGAATACTCATCGATGTTGGAGTATGATATAGTTTGCATATAAATAATGCCAAAGTTTGGCATTTGAAAAATTATCCATGCGATTGTTTATTGGCTCGTGCAAAGGAAAGACGTGTATTTTCGCATGTGTATTTGAGCAGAGAAAAGGACAAAGTTTAGTGGCCTTCAAAATCTACTCGAAGCCCCTCGTAGCTGAGTTGGTAGCCAAGGGCTGCGTTAGACGTGTTCGAGATGCCTGGTGTGGGTTCAAATCTTGTACACACCATTTTGTTGAAGGGAGGTTTATGTTTGTGTTTGCATCATTCGAGGGAGAAGGAATTCAAAGGCACGTTTGTGCCTTTTGGCTCTTGTGGAGCCACACAACCTAGTTGGTGGGCGCGAGCACTACGAAAGCGCTTGGGGAGAACCATCGATGGTTCGAATCCCACCAAGGCCTTTTGGGCAGCATAATAGAGGTATGCGCATTGTTTGGGTTGACTTGGCTTGCAAAAAATAAAAAGGGAAAAATATTTTTTGTTTCCAAAGGTTTATGTTAATTAAAGTTTTTGCATAATTAATTTGGATTATAAGTTGTTTAGGGGAGTTAAAAGGGGAATGCAAAACTTTGATTTCTGAATTGAATTTTTAAGTGTTTAAGGAGTTATAAGGTAGTAAGGAAGTTTATTTTTGAGATTGAAGGTTGTTGAATATTATTTTAAAGTTGGAGATTATAAGGTGTATTTGAGTATTATTTTTGTATTGAAGAAATATTTTGAAGAAGTGTTAGAGTGATAATTCTTGTCATCTAACCTTTGTGCTTGGCAAGGAAAGTGGTTATAATTGAGACAGGTTTTGAAGTCTATTCTTCATCAAGTAAAAGGTATGGGCATATTCTTCTTTGGTTGAAATAATTGATTGGTTGAGATTTTTCTGAAAATAAGATTGGAGTGAAAAGGACTTGGTTAAGTTTTCCTTTGTGAGTTTGTTGAGTTGATGAGTTTTCTGAAATGGAAGTAAATGCTATAAACCTTGTTTGATAAGCATTGTTGGATATTTTGAGTGAGTGAATGCATACTTCATTGTTGTGTGATTGAGATCCCTTGTTGTTGAGTTTGAATATTGGATTAGGGTTTGAAAGAACATGAGTATCATTGTTATGTGAAGTTGTGAACTATCTTGAACTAGGGTTAAGAACATGAGTATCATTGTTATGTGAAGTGGTGAACTATCTTGAACTAGGGTTTGCAAGATCATGAGTATCATTGTTATGTAAGGATTGTTTGATAAGCATTGTTGTTGAAGTGATTGGTTGAGTGAAGAACTTGAACTAGGGTTTGCAAATATCATGAGTATCATTGTTATGTGAGGATTACTTGATAAGCATTGTTGTTGAAGTGATTGGTTGAGTGGAAGTGATTGAGCTTAGTTGAGTGGATGTGTTGAAGTGATAGTTCAAGTTCTGTGAAACAAATTGTTCCATATTCTAAATTGATTTGAGAAAGAGATTGAGTGTTTGTAAGTGTGAAACATATTGAGTCTCTAACAATTCTCTATATGTTTTTGTGATAAAAAGAGAGATTGAAAGTGATTGAGCATTGTAGTGAATGTGAAGCATATTGAGTCTCTAACAATTCTCTATATGTTTCTATGAGATTGAACAAGTTCTAGTGAGGACTTGTTGAGCAGATTTGAGGTAAGTCTTAGAGAAGACTTGTGGATAGATTGGTGTGAGCTTTTGTGGAAGCTTACAATACAAAATTGAGGATAGAGATTATTGAGTAGATTGGACAAGTTCTAGTGAGGACTTGTTGAGCAGATTGGACAAGTTCTAGAGAGGACTTGTGGATAGATTAGTGTGAGATTTTGTGGAAGCTTACAAGGTATATTTGAGATAAGTCTTTGAGAAGACTTGTGAGCAGATTTGATTGATTGATTTGTTCAAACCTTGAGTTAAGGTTTGGGGCAGATCTAGCAGAGTTGATTTGAGATTAAGTCAAGCTTTGTGTTAAGGCTTGAGGATAGATATTGAGGATATATTTGTGCTAGACCGAAGGACTATGTTTAGTGTAGATTTGTGGATAGAATTTGGTGTATATTTGAGGATAGATTTGTGCTAGATCAGAGATAGATATTGAGCAGATTTGTGCTAGACCGAAGGACTATGTTTAGTGCAGATTTGAGATAGAGCTGAGAGTAAGCTTTGGAGGTGATAGAGTATAGAGGATGATAGTCTCTAGTGGATAGATATCCATTAGCCAGGGTAGTGAGGATAGGTCTTCTGAGTGAGGACAGGAGTCTTCAGTGGATAGAGATCCATTAGCCAGTGCAGTGGAGGCAACAGTTCTTCTAGAAGATCACCAGCCAGAGCAAAGGAGATTGGTGTCTCCTATGGATAGAGATCCATGAACTTGATTAGGGGATTGGTGTCTCCTTTGGATAGAGGTCCATAAACATTGTAATAGGGAAAGGATTCCCAAGAGATTGATTGAGAAAATTTTAGTGAAATATTTTCTCCGTGGAGTAGCCCACATTGGGTGAACCACGTTAAATTGGTGTCTCTATTGTGTGTGGTGATTTGTGCATTGCTTTGATTACTGCTATTGATATTGCTATCTATACATTGCATAATATTGATTGGAAAGAAAAGTAAAAAGTGGTCTTATACTGTTCACCCCCTCCCTCTCAGTATAAGCTTGTGTTCTTCAATTTCTTCATTTTTTTTGTAATTGAAGAAATTTGAGGGGCATATGAACAGTGTGAACAATTATTTCTCTACCCAAGATGTAGTTTATCCAGTACTTAATGGATTGAACTAAGGCATATAATCCCTTGTCATACGTCAAATAGTTCATCTTAGTAGAAAAACAAATTTCAGAATGATAAGCTAATGGATGACCATGTTTTTTGAGGACAACACCTAAGGCAACTTGAGAATCATCTATCTCAATATCAAAGGGTTTATATATATCAAGTAAAGCAAGCACAAGTGTTGTACAAAGTTTATTTTTCAAAATATCAAAAGCAACTTCTTATTTCTTTCCCCATTGAAAGGAATCTTTGCCTTGGTTAAGTAGTGCAATGAAGCTACAATAGTGGAATAATGAGGAATGAACTTGCAATAGAAATTTGCAAGTCCTAGAAAATTCCTCAACTCTATGAGAGTAGTAGGAGGAGGCCACTTAAGTAGGACATCTACTTTAGTGGGATCTACCTAAATTCCATGCTCACTAATCACAAAACCAAGGTAAGAGATGGAAGTTTGAATAAAGGAGTACTTGACGAGGTTGGCATATAATTTATTCTTGTGAAGGGTATCAAGAACTTGCTTAATATGCTCAAGGTATTCCTCCCAAGTAGATGAAAACACCAATATATCATAAAAATATATGATTACAAATTTTTCAAGAACATAACAAAAGACGTCATTCATCAATCTCATTAAAGTCGCAGGAGCATTTGTAAGACCAAAGGGTATAACCAGCCACTCAAAAAGGTCCATTTTGGTCTTAAAAATTATCTTACATGTATCTTTGGTTTTTATACACACTTAGTGATACCCACTCTTAGGATCTATCTTAGAAAATAATTTGGCTCCTTGGAGTTGATCTAAGAGATCATTTATGTAGGGTAGTGGATATCTATTCTTGATAGAATTCTTATTCAAAGTTCTAAAATATATACACAACCTCCAAGTTCCATCCTTTTGAATCACCAAAAATATTGGTGATGCACAAGGATAAGTACTTGGTTTAATGAAACCCTTAGACAACAAATATTCTATTTTCATTTTTATCTCTTAATTTTGTAAAATAGATTGTCTATACATGGGTGGATTTGGAAGTGAAGCAGTGGGGATGATCTCAATGCTATGATTAATAGTGTGTATAGAAGGAAGTGACTTAGGATCCTAAAAAATGTGAGAGTACTTTTTCAACAATCTATCCAAAGTAGCATGCCAATGATGTGGTGGAGTAGAAGCATGAGTGTGCTATGGATGAATGAATACAAGTGCAATTTCTCATGCTTGCTTAATTGCCTTTGTTACTTGCTTGCAACTCAAAACCAAATCATGTGTTTGCTTAGTGCATTTTATGAGATATAACTTATCATTTTTGTTTAGGTAAATATATATATATATATATTAATTACAAAAAATTGGTTGGAAACAAAGAAAAATATTATTGGTTGATCAGACCAACTCAAATTAGTTACAAAAAAAACCATAAATACTGGTCTTGCTACTATAATCCTGATCTAATCTATATCTAATCATAGTTTTAGAACTAAATTACTTTGTCAAAACCTAAAATTGAATGCTTTAAGTCTTCCTTGTCATCAAAGTCTCCCATATCATATTCACTGAATTTGTTATCCTCAATCAACCTATTTTTGTATATCTTGTTTATCCTTTTCTATGTGTCTTCTTTTATGTGCTCCATCCTCTCTATGATGAGTGATATAAAGCTTCATGTGTATTGAGTATATTGTTGTGTTGGCTAGAGTATTTGATTATTTTTTAAAAGCCCTCTTCAATGTGGGAGTAAATGACTTGAGTGAATTTGGATTCCAAATCCTTGATGCATGCATAGATGATCCTTAATTGCAGTGATGACAGAGCTATTTGATTGGCAAGAGTAGAGGTTATCAATTTAGAGTCCCCATAAACATGTAGTTTTTGGATGCCATTTTTGGCTGCCAATTTGAGACCAACTTCACAACCAATCGCTTTAGCTACATTGTTGGAAGCTTGCCCAAAACAAATCTTATAATTGAGAAGAAAATATTGTCTTGTCTTGGAAAATGATTCTTCATGTTGATGTCATTCATTTATTAGACTTTGAAGCACCATAAAAAATAGAGTTAGGTATTGAACCATGAGTATACATACTTTAGGGATGATGTTTGTGCCCAACAAAGCTTGGAGATCCATTCCTTGCAGCATGAGAAGCTCTAAAACAATCAATTTTCTAGGATTTTATTTTTTATAGTTTTCTTTTATATTTGAAACTATCCCCTAGATAATTTTTGTTACTAGTACTCCAATTTTACTGCATTTTCCTTCAAAAATTAATTCATGTGTGTCTTTCCATATTGCCCATATTATGTAGAAAGGGGTGGATTCCCATAAATACTAAATAAAATATTTGCTTTTGAGACTCCATTAATGCATTTGGTTCAAGCAATACTATACATTCATGTTACCTCTAATTGTTGAGCCAAATTTAGATGTAACTCCTATCCAAATCTGCAGGGTTTTTGGGCATTCAAAGAGATTATTTCTCATGGTTTCCTTATTTTTAAAGCATCTTGGACATATATGAGGTCTCATTATGTTTCTCTTCTGCAAATTATCTCCAGTGAGAATTTTATTTGTATGTACTAGCCAATAAAATAGTTGAATTCTACTAGGGATCTAATGTTTCCATATTGTTGCTAACTTTTTATTTACCTATCCTTCCTGTTGGGTTTTAACTCCCATATTGACTTGATATTTACCTGTCTTGCTTACCTCCCCCAAATCAGTTTGTCTATATTCTGGGAGTAAGGTTTGTATCCAACAATTTGAACTTTACAATTTATCCACTATTCTTGTATGTGATAAGGTAGGGGGGTGTCTCCAGTTACAATGTCCTCCCACCCATTCCATTATATTAGCTAGTTTATAAATTCCTAGATTCTATAATTATTCTTGAGGAGTTCGAGAATAAATGGTATTGAGAGGGGATATTCCCATTACTGGATCCTCCCAAATTTTTACAAGCTAACCATCTCCATATAACCACAACACTTTGTCTAGGATTATATTTTTTGCCTCAACAATGTGCTTACACATTGAGGAAGAACCAAAATTGTTTGCTATGTTTTTTTATCAGTTGAAGGTCTTTGGTGTAACAACCCAAAACTACCAACTTAAATTTTCCTTTTTAAAAGGAACACTTACAAGAAAAGGTTTGCAAGGGAGAAACCATTATTTTAATTATCTCAGCATTCAAGGCTTCAACACATTTGAGTTTCAAGCCATCACAGACAACACTCAGTGGATAGAAGTGGTCAACTCTCATATTTTTTGGGGTTCACATTGCTAAACCTACACATTAAGAAGGATGCCAAAAGTGGTCCACCCACCTTTCGCGTACCCTCTCTGGTATAGGACCATATGACCACGGTGTAGGGATTTTTATTTAAGGCCCATAATGCTTAAAGGAGGACACTAATTCCCTAACCTTACTCTAAGTATATCTAGGTAGGTTAATTGGATGTAGAGCCTTGGTGCTTAGTTACCACACCTCCATGGGATAACTAAGGTCATTGTCACTTCATCAACAACTAACATGATCCTACTCTTTGTTGCATAACTTTATTCTTATTAACATAAATAATTCACCAATGCACACAAATATAAAATCATTCATCCACAAATAATTATCCATAATAACAATTTACAAATGAGAGAGAGATAGATAATACCCTTAAGGTAGGGAAACACCAATAATACTCCTTAAGGAAGGAATAACTCCACAAGATCTCCCAATATGAGAGAGCCACTTAAGGAGGGCAAAGTACCATAAGCCACTTCATGGGAAAATATGATTACATAAGATTAATCTCCATGATGATTACAATGACAAATATTTCTTCTTTATATATCCATCTTCTTATTCTACTTTGAGGAGCCTACTACTAATATTATATTATATTATAATATAATATAATATTATAATACAATCAAACTTGGGTTATGTGTGGCCCATGCCAACCGTTATACAATATAATAATATATCCCCAAATATCTATTCCTAGGTACCCTAACATGCCACCCTTATTACAAATGTTTTGACATTTAAACATATGAAGAAACAAGATAATATGATGTTCTAAGTGATGTTAGCAACTGGTACCAATCTCGATAATCCATCCATCCAAGTGAAACACGTTGATGCTGGTATGCCATTTCTTTACTTGAGTATATAAATCTACTTCGTTGGCTCCACACTTTTGTTGCTATATTTTTATAACTTGAATTATGGGTCCACTTATTCCTTGATGTTGATTAACTACTCTAAAAACTAGGATCACTATGCTTTCTCTTCCAAACATTGCCATACTTGGTGCCCTTATTATTCCATGTAGAACCATAATATTGCTGCCTTGAGCCATGCTGAAGAACACAAGCTTATACTGAGAGGGGGGTGAACAATATAAGACCACTTTTTAATTTTCTTTCTCAATCAATATTATGCAATGTATAGATGGCAATATAAACAACAATAATTAAAGTAATGCACAAAGAACCACACACAATAAAGACACCAGTTTAACGTGGTTCACCCAATGTGGGCTACTCCACGAAGAAAATATTTCACTAAACTTTTCTCAATCAATCTCTTGGGAATCCTTTCCCTATTACAATGTTTATGGATCTCTGTCCAAAGGAGACACCAATCCCCTAATCAAGTTTGTGGATCTCTATCCATAGGAGAACTCTTTCTCCTTAAGCTCTGACTGGTGATCTTATAGAAGAACCGTTACCCCCACTACTATGGATAATATATCTCTATCCATTGAAGACACATGTCCTCACTGCCTTGGCTAATGGATCTCTATCCATTGGAGACTATCGTCCTTTATACTCTGTCACCTTCAAATATCTGTCTCAAATCTGCATTAAACATAGTCCTTTGGTCTAGCACAAATTTGTTCAATCTCTATCTCTGATCTAGCACAAACCTATCCTCAAATTTACACCAAACTCTATCTTCAAATCTATACTAAACACAACCCTTCAGTGTAGCACAAACCTATCCTTAATATCTATCCTTTGATTTGCACTAAACATAGTCCTTCAGTCTAGCACAAGTCTCTCCTCAACATCTATCCTCAAGACTTAACACAAAGCTTGACTTAATCTCAAATAAAATCTGCTAGATCTACCCCAAACCTTAACCCAAGGTTTGAACAAATAAATAAATCAACTCTACTCTTAAGTCTTCTTAAAGACTTGTCTCAAATATGCCTTGTAAGTTTCCACAAAATATCATACAAATCTATCCACAAGTCCTCTCTAGATCTTATCCAAATCTTCTCAACAAGTCCTCACTAGAACTTGTCCAAACCTTCTCAATAAGTCCTCAATAGAACTTATCCAAATATGCTCTCAATATGTATTGTAAGCTTCCACAAATGCTCACACAAATCTATCCACAAGTCTTCTCAAAGACTTACCTCAAATCTGCTCAACAAGTCCGCACTAGAACTTGTTCAATATCATAGAAACATAAAGAGAATTGTTAGAGACTCAATATGCTTCACATTCATCACAATGCTCAGTCACTTTCAATCACTCTTTTATCATAGAAACATATAGAGAATTTTTAGAGACTCAATATGCTTCACACTCATAAACTCTCAATCACTTTCAATCTCTTTTTTATTACACAAACATATAGAGAATTGTTATAGACTCAATATATTTCACATTCATCCACACTCAACCTCTTTTCAAATCAATTCTGAATTTAGAACAATTTTTTTCATAGAACTTGAACTATCACTTTAACACATCCACTTGACTAGGCTCAACCAACTCTACTCAACCAATCACTCAATGAAATAATCCTTGCTCACAAACCCTAGTCCAAGCATATGAAAAATCACTCAAATGTTTCCAATAATTCTTATCAATCAATCTCACATAATAATGATACTCATGATATTTGCAAACCCTAGTTCAAGTTCTTCACTCAACTAATCACTTCAAGAATAATTCTTATAAAACAAGATTTTATCAACAACTCTTTATTCCAGAAAACCTTGAAGCATTAATTCAAAACACACTCAACAATGTTTACCAAAAAATCCTTTTCACTCCAACTTTGCATTCATAAATTTCAACAATCACTCACTAGGAAGATGTGCCCATACCTTTTGTTTGATGTAGAAGTTACCTTAGGAAACCTATCTCAATCACAATTTTCTTCTTTGCCAATTTCAATGGTTAGATGATAAAATATCATGCTAACTCTCTTTCAAGATATTTTTCAAACACAAAAATAATCAATCCAAAATACACCTTATTACTCCTTGAAATTAGCAATCATCAAATCACACATAAAAATAATCACTCAAATTGCTCCTTATAATCTCCAAATTAATAAATCTTTTTTTCAAAATAATCCTTCAGAAATAATAATTGCCTACCCTTTTATCTCCCTCAAAACACTTAATAACCAATTTTAATTTAGGCAAAAATTAAATCTTACAAACTATCAAAAATTAAATTTCAACCTTAGGCTCATAAAAATATTTTTTATTTCCTTCAACCTTAGCACATTCCAAATTAAGCGACCAACATAAAAATCAATAGCGCATACCTTTCTCTCAACCACTAAAAGGCCTCGGTGGGTTTTGACCCCAAAACCTCTTCGTCGAGTGCCTTACCAAGGCGCTAGCCCACCATGTGGGCTAGGCACTCCCACGAGGAGGGGAAGGCACTTGCCCCCCTTTATCTCCTCGTTGGCACCGCTTCCAAAAATGATGACCTTCCTTCCTTGCAAAATGTGAACCCCATGGGATTTGAACCTGCATCCTCCCTTCCAGCAAGCATCTTAACTCCTTCCATCATCGCCAACTATGCTACGTGGCGCTTGTGCAAGGTGAGAGGAGCCTAGCTCCTATTTGTTCCTTCTCTTCCGTCGAAGACTTTTCAAACACAAAAATTGTTGCTTTCTTTCGCACTCATTTTCAAACTTAGGGGCATTTGAATTAATTGCATAAGGGACTAAGGCAAAGGTTTTGCCTTCATATATACATAGTGCCTTGATGTTATAACATGTTGGCGCTTCAAATCAAATTTTAAATTCGATTTATAAACTTTGCTTTATAACCCTTTTTAGGGTTTATTAAATTAATAAAAAATAATTTATAATTAAATTAAAATTAACTTATAATTAACTTAAGTAACATGAAAGTTAATTAAATTAATTAATAAATTAATTTATAATAAAATTATATTAATTAATTATAATTAATTTAAATTTTATTTTTAATATTATAATAAACTATTATAATATTATTTTCCTGGGCCTCTTCTTTGCTCTCTAGACCTCATCTATTTGCCTGGAATCGGGTCTTGATCAATTGAATGCGGACTATCATTTTACACTTATTGGAGAACCTGAAACTGATGCTACCCATTGAAACTTCCACTGAATCGTGTTGAAAGCTTGGCATCAATGATCACTCACTATTGACATCAATGACAACCCATCTACTCAAAATATCCAACACATGCCTCCAAGATTGTTGTCGCTCATGGTGGTGTGGATGGTGATATCATGTAACCTTAGTTTGATGTTTTACCTTCTTTGGCTCTTCAATATTTGGCTCCATTGTTTAAATTCTTCTACATATTGTTAATTCATGTTCCCCTTGTTTGGTGTGTCATTATGCTCTTCTATCAAAGCTTCCTTGGACTCTACTATTGTTATTTTCGTGAACTTAATTTTTGTTGCTTCTTCCATGGACTCTATTGCTGCTACTACCTTCTTGGATTCTATTTCGGGTTCTTCTATGTATTCTTCAATTTATTTCTCTAAAACCACTTCTTTTTTTCCTTGGATCCTTTCTCCTTAACATGAGAAATATCCTACAATGTTATATTATTTTTCCTATACCATAAATTCATAAACTTCTTTTGCACATTAATGTTAAAAATACCCAAATAATAGAACCAAGGATAACCAAGAACAATATCCTCATCATCCATCTCAACAACATGAAAATCTAAATATAAAACATATTTATCCATGGTGATCTTCAAATATTTAAAAATTTGAACATTCTCACCCTCCAACTGTATGTTCTTAACTTTTGTTGCTTGAAAATTCAACCTCTTAGCCAAAGAAACATTCATAATATTAAATCTTCTACTAGGGATAATGGAAATAATAACCTGTTCCTTTTGAATTCTTCCATGAACTTGTAAAATAGACTTTTTAGATTCAAACAAATCCCTTTGTCCACTTTTTTATTTATCTTCTACCAAAGGTATGGTTTCTGCATTATCGGTGATGTGACCCGGGTTCAATCCCCATGGTGGATTTATATAAGAAGTATTACTAAAAAAAAAAAGGTGTGGTTTCCTCTCTCTGCATACTAACATTTTTTTATCTTCTACCACTTCTTTAAAATTGCTACTTCTCTCTTTATTTCCTTTTGTTCCTTTTGAAGCATGTTTATTTCTTCTTCATATCCCTTGATGGTGACCTTAATACTAGCTATATTTTTATATGGGTCCCATTTACTCAAGAATACATGCTCTATTTCATCCCAAGTGCATTCATTATACCTTTCACTACAAAATTTACCCACCAAGACCAAGCTTCCCCTTTAAGACTGTACTTAAGGAAGAATTTCCAATGAGGATTATTACAATATAGAGATCTAAAAATTTTCCACCATTCTCTAGCATCAATATCATCCTTCCCAAAAAAATATGGTAGCTCCATAAGTTCACACCACAAGATAATGCAAACTAGGGTTTCATGAAAATATATATCATGCCCTAATGCAAACTAGGGTTTTAAAAATATATCTCCCCACTGATTTGAAGCTAAAATTCCACATAAACAATTAAATCTGCAATTTTTATTCAAGACAAAATAAATTGCAGCTGATTTGCTTACTCGAACTAAACAAATTTCATCTTTCAAAAAAATTGAGAATTGAAAATTCGTCACTACCCTTATTCTATATGTTGACTTTAAAAGGTCGTATCTCCCTTAATACTGCTCATATTTCTTTATATGACCACTCATTTTAAAGCTCTTCAAATTCTACACAAACAGATCCAAGAATCATCTAAATCAAATAAAATTTCGTAGAGATATGGTTCCTGAAAGGTGAGACGTTTTTTTAGAAAAAAATTGTAAAATTTGTCAATGTCCTAGTTCCATATGATTATCTTCAAAATGTCATATCTACCTCAATACTACTTGAATTCCTTCATATGACCACTCATTTTAAAACTATTCAAATTCTACATAAACTAATCCAAGAATCATCTGAATCGAATAAAATTTCACAAAGAAATGGCTCCTAAAAGATGAGACAATTTTCTAGAAAAAAACTGACCTAATTCTTGTAATTCCATAAAAAAATCCCATTTTTTTTTCATAATTGTTGCTCTGGTAATATTATAATACAATCAACCTTGGGTTATGTTTTGCCCATGCCAACCCTTATACAATATAATAATAAATCCCCAAATATTTATTCCTAGGTGCCGTAACACTCTTAGTTACCACACCTTTGTGGGCTAAGGGATCACCACTATTGTCTTGTAAATGGTCCTACAAATTTAGTTGAAGCACACCTAAGTCTTCTCATTCAAGGTGCAATGATTCATAAGAAAACCTAACTATTATATTTGCACAACTCCTTCCATGTTCATGAGTCCTTAGCTATTGCATTCTCACAACTCCTTTTAGGTTGATGGCTACCTGGGTATTGCATTCATGCAACTCCTTCCAATATTGGGTTTTCATTATTGAATCGGATCCACAAAATATTTTAACCACCCCAAGACAAACTTATCATAAATTAATTCATGTACTAAAAACATAAATCTAAAGTAAAGCATCATACATCACATCATATCAAAAACATTTTAAAGCAAGTCATAATCCATATAATCCAATATGTTATAATAGATAAACAAGGATACCTCTTAAATAAAACCCATATTTGCTTAATCCAATTGCTTGACATAAGATTCAAAGTAATCATCTCTATAACATAAATGCTATAACATAAGGAACCCAAAAAATGTATTCCTACAATTGTTAGAACTCAATACTAACTATCCAAATAAAATATTTCTCCAAAAAATTTAATGTAGAAAACTTAGATATCATTAAAGCAAAATAATTTCTTAGTTTGCACAATAATGAAGTGTAAAAAACTCATTGAACAAAATATTCTTTTATATAACTTTTTGCTTTTCCACATCATCTATATGTTCAAGGCCCTATGAAGCCATCGACCAAATATCTTCAAGCCATATAAGTATTTACAAGCTTCTTTGTGATGGGGAATCACCTATAGCTTATGAGGTATACGTAGGGATTAGGATAGCTCTATATGCAATGCAACTTAAATCATGTCATTTATATTATACAAACAACCATGCATAAAACATAAGCAAGCTACAAGAAGAGAATCCCATACTTCTCTTTATAATAATCCCTTAACTCACAAAAGTCTCAAGAATCATTATATTAGTTTCTATTTCAAAACCAACATACATAAATCCTTTTTAAACAAGAGAATCCATACTTCTCTGAAAATGATTCCTTAACAATCATAAGTCTCAAGAATAAAAAATAATTTCTTTTTCAAAACCAACATACAAGCAATACATCTTATAAAAGAGAATCTCATACTTCTCTTTATAATGATCCCTTATCCTACAAAGTCTTCAGGAATAATTATAATAGTTTCTATTTCAAAACCAACAAACAACATTATATATTTTTTAACAGAGAATCCAATACTTCTCTTTATAATAATCCCTTAACCTACCAAAATCTCAGGAAACATTATAATAGTTTCTATTTTAAAACCAAAAAATAATAATCCATTTTATAATAAATATACTTTAGAAGAAAAGAACATGCATCCCATTTTCCTTTCAAGAAAAAATATTAAATCTCAAGAATTTAATATAAATAATACCAAGCCAAATTTCTATCTTGAATTTGAAAGCAACAAAAGATATTTCTTTAAAACCATCACTTGATTTTTTTTGGTTGGATAATAAGGGGTTGTACTCAGGTCCCCCACCCTTGACAAATTGTAACTCTCTTCTTTAGATCTTGAGAGGGTATATATAGATACACTTCTCATCTCAATTGAGATGCTATAGCTAGAAATCTACATCATTTTACATTAACTATTTGAATTCTTGGTTTTCAATTTTTGGATCTTTTTAGCTTTTTGTATGAATACAAATATTCTAGAATTCAACATCCTTCTTGACATTTTTCTATAGCAGCCTTCACAATACAAAACTTCACCTCTACTATATATGCATTGCATCTTAGTAGAGTAATATTTCCAAAACATCACACTATCATAGTCCACTTTACCAAATCTGGATTGCTAGTTTCCTTCCTAAAATACAAGTGCAACCACAAAAATTATAATAAATAGTTTATATGAAACCACATTATTGTTACAAAATAAAGTAGATATTACCAATGGAAAATATTAAAGTAAATATTAATCATTAATTGATTCAAGCAATAAATATTTTCTTGTCAACTTCAACTAAATGTACTACTTCCTCTAACCATGGAAAGGAGAAATCAACTTCATGATCCTCAATCAAAACCCCTCTATTGGCTAGCCTATCTATAAATTTTTTTTATTTCCTTAATGTATGTGTAAACCTGATTTCTTCAAACTCTTTAGCAAGATCTTGAATTTCCACAATTATCTCTTGTATGTTCTATGGAGCCTTAGCTTTCCTCAAAATTGTATTTATTACTATGAGAGAATCACCTTCCATCCATATTATGTTCCATTTAATTTGTTTGCATATTTTTAACTCTTCTAAATCCACCCAAGCTTTAGTTTCATGATTTGTTTTAAATCCACTAAAGAAATCATAATGAGACAAAATATCTCCTTGATTATTTCTAATTATTCCTCCTCTTGTTGGTCTAGATTTCATTTAGATGCTCCATCAAAATTAAATTTAACTCACTCCACATATGGTGGTTTCCACTTTATATTATTTTCATTCTCTTTGCTTCTCTTATACCCAACATCATAATTTTATTTAATAACTTGAATCCATCTATCAAGGCTCTCTCCTTCTATATTAGGGACTGGGTGAGTTGATAGGGTTGGTTTAGACTCCTCTATGGCTAAGCATATCTTACTTTATGGATTAGGGTTCGTTTAGACTCCTTTATGGCTAAATACATCACTTGATTATATAAATAAAGCAACATTTCTTTGGTAACTAAAAAGGAGACTTTAATAACCTAATAGGGATCTCCCTATTTACCTATCAATCATGATTACATTTAATGATATAAATCTCTAAGCTAAAAAATGTTTGACCATAGCTAGCTTATAGAAGAATAAAACCATCACTTCAATAGCACTTAATTAAAGATAAATTTATAAAGGAATCTCTTGAAACAAACCAACAACAACCCTAAAACGAATCCATTAATCAAACCAACCACTAAACGAAGCTCACAAAAACTAAATTCAAGCTTGCAAAGGTAAAGAACATTATGGGTGTTCGCTTAGCAAGGTTAGCTCAGATTATCTTGGAATTTAGGTCCACCCTAAGTTCCATCTATTGAGGCACTTGGATCCAATACATATAATGCAACATTCGAGGCGTCTTGATCTAGCTAAATAAGAGCCAAATAATAGGCCTTCCCAATAGAGACAGTAAAAGTAAAATCCTTCATCGATCAACATAAAATAAAATATGATCTACTAAGCATAAAAAACATGTATCCAAGGTAGTCAAAGTCAACCACAAGTTATAGTAAAAATAATATTAACTCGAATAATGTATGTAGCAAAGTAAAGGCCAAGCAATGCTATAGGAAACTCAATACTCACTCAAAATAGCTCACAAAGGTAAACCAAGCTATAGCAATAATGAGACAATAAAATGTCTCATTATTTCAGTGTTATGTCATATAAAAATTATCTATTTTTCCTAAAATACTATAGTTTAATGCCAAGTAGTTTAATTGTTATTTATGTTTATGTTGATGTTAACATGGTAAATTATAGAAAATGATATGTTGTTGTTTGGACAAGTTTTCTGTAGTTTTTATGGTTATTTTGCATGATTTTAGCATTTATTAGGCATGTAATAAAGTGAAATAAAAGTGTCATAAGTGGAAAATTTGGTCAAAGAGTTTGAAGACATATTGCATTCAAATGTTTGAACTATTTCCCGCTTCATTTTTGTATTTTTATGACAATCTGGGTCAAACTATGCATTTTGCACAAAAGCTAGAAAAAGTGCAAGTTATAACAAAAAACTATAGGTTGCTCTAGAAAATCTGAGCAAAAACCTATAAAAATATAGAAAATAGGTTTTGCAAACCAAATTTGGGTTCCAAAAACCTTGTCAACATGGAATAGATAAAAGAGAATATGACCAAGCATCGGATATTGACCTAGCACCTTATTTCCAATGCATTTCCAGGTGCACTAAAAAATAAAATTGATATGACCAATTTGAAGGTGCAAATGGCGAGTTGGCAAGATGAAATTTGGCACAAATCTTACTTATGACTATTCCAAATAATTCCACAACAAATGGAGTGAAAATAGGGTAATCCATCTATTTTAATATATTATCCTAAATTTGAAAAAGTCAAAATTAATATACTGTACTAATATATATGTTTTCCTATTTCTATTTCATAATAAATCAAAGGTAAACAAAGCTATAGCAATAGCCATCGAAGTAAATCAAAGGTAAAAAAAGCTACAATAATAGCTCTTAAAGTAAATCAAAGGTAAACAAAGCTACAACAATAGCCCTCCAAGAAAATTGAAGGTAAAAAATGCTACAATAATAGTTATTAAAGAAAATTGAAGGTAAAAAATGCTATAGTAATAGCACATTGCTCACTTGAGATAGTGAAAAATGAAAAATACCAGCAAACCAAAGGTATGGGTACATAGAACCTTAAGCAATCCCACAAGAAGCATTTTTAAAAAATAAAAGTAACGGGGTAAGAGGTAAGTGTTACCATGATCCAAGAGACGTTTGATGTCCACCTTGCTTGCTTCACTCTTTATATTGTCCTCCTCTTTCCTTCGCATTCAAAATATTCCCCCCCAAACATTCAAACTCAAACTCTGCCTAAGCGCTCTTTAGAAAATTGATTTGAGGCGTTCCTTAAGAAGAAACCACATTCTTCTATAGAGCCTTCTTTGAGTAGGCACGTAACGTTCTCTTTGGAACGTCCCAAACATTGAAACACTCAAGTTGCTAATAAGAGCATGGCTTGCTTAACTAATGCTCTAAAAGCAATTAATACATCTTCCTTTAACATTAGAATAAAATCATACATCAATTAAAGTTATTTTTGAATTAATTCAATAATTCATTTCATTAGTTTCCAATTACTAATATTGATTATTAGCATTGGTCCTAATCTCTTTAAGTATCAATATTACCAATATTAATACTTAAATAAGGATTTTACCAAAAATCTAATCAAACCATAAACAACATAATTGGCATTCATATCCCAAATGTTACACATTGTTGTTTTATCCTTAAATAGGTGGCTCTTTTAAGATAGTCCTAGACTATCACCAATCTATTAAGGAGACTCATTGCTTAGGCAACTTCCCAATCCAATGGTGTGAATATAGATTAAGCCAACAAACAATGATTCTACATGAAGGGTAGTTTTCCTTGTTACCTTGAGCTACCTATGAGAAAGTCATCATCATTTCCCAAAATATCTCTTATTGTAGGTGGTTTCCCCATAGTCCCCACTAGAGAGAGATAGAGTACCTGGTCCTACACTCACAATTGCATCAATAGTACCATATTCCATGCCCAAAATAATTCAAAGTATTTCATCATCATGAAAGAAACTATGCCATTAATAATTCACATCAATACATAGTTTATTACCATAAAAAGTTATTCCAAGTAGGGGTATTACATTTAGAGTTGTCAGTGTATTTAGCCTTTAGTATTTCCTTCCAAGGGGAGGAATGAGGATTGAATAGGTGCCATAGAATATTAGCCCCTAAAGCTTTTCTAACTTCTTCAATTTTCCTTATTCATAGACCCCTTAGGTCTTTAAGCTATGAGATAGCTTCCTAATTAACAAGATGGAATTTCTTCTTATTATTTTATTTTCCTCCTTGCCATAGGAAACTCCTAATGAGTCCATCAAGTTTATTAAGCACATACTTTGGAGCATGGTAGACCAAAATTTGATAGATTGGGAGACTTGCTACAATTGATTTTATAAGTACTATTATTTCTACCAGGCTCAACCACCCATTATTGTAGGTCTGAATTTGCTTTACCATTTTCTCTATAGTAGTGTTCCAACAATTGCTTGTAACCTTAAATCCCATTGGAACACCTAAATATTTGAATGTGGGTTCAAAATCAAGTTTGAACCCCAATATTTTATTGAAACTTCTATTCTTTAAGGGAGAAGTGTTAATTGTGTAAAGCCTGCTCTTGGTTTGTTAATTCTTTTCTTATTGCTAAGGTAAAATAGTCCAAACATTGTTTAAAGTGTCTTATGTTTAATATCTAAGCTTCTCCCATTAGGATGGTGTCATCTATGAATTAAGCAAGGGTGACTAATTTGAGTCCACTTGCTATTTTAATGCCACTGATATTTTTTTCATCCTCCTCCTATTGATTAATCTTCCTAATGCTTTAGCTAATATGATATACAGGTATGGAGAAAAGGGTAACCTTGTCTTAGACCTCTAGAGGCTTTAAATAAGGTTTTTGATTCTCCATTAACTATGGGAGCTACCTAGGGGTTGTTAACACAAGCCAATATCCAATTTATCAATTGTATAGGAAATCCAAATTTGACAAGAATATTTTCTAAAAATTGGATGTCTACTTTATCAAAGGCATTGGACATATCTAGTTTAATGATTAGTCTTTTCTTATTTGCCTTTGCACAGGACTGTAGAGCTTTATGCACCATGATAATATTATCATATAAATGCTTCCATAGAATGAAATCCCCCTACTCCTGAGCTATAATGGAGTTGATATTCCTTTTGATTATGTTTGCTAGGATTTTAGTCAAGATTTTGTATGAATAGTTACAAAGAGAAAATGGTCTAAATATAGCAAATGAATCAGCATTTTTCTTTAGGAATTAGTGCTATGAAGGAAGAGTTTATAGCACTAGAGAGTTTACTTTGAGATCTAGTTTACTCTATCATCTTGAGAAGGTCTTCTCCTATTATGTGAAGGAATTTCTAATAAAAATTGTTAGTAAATTCATCTCGACCTACAGCCTTTTATTTTTCTAAAGAGTGGATGAATTATTCCAGTTCCTCCATCTTAAATTCCTTAGTCAATTATATTTTGTCCTTGTTTTTAAGAACAATATGAATATTTTGGAGGAGAATTTCTTGAGCTTGTCCATCCCTTGAGGCTCTCGTGATAAGTTTAGAAAAATTCCCAAGTGTTATCTCCTTGATATGGTCTTGATGAGTGTAATTCACTCCATGCTAAATTTATTGAATTGTGTTCTTTTAATAGTGTTGCATTGTCTTGAGGTGGAAGTATTTTGTATTTTTATCTCCTTTCTGCAACTAAGTCATTTTAGATTAAAGACACCAATGTGTTTCTTCTGTCTTATGCACTTTCTATAGCCCTTGATATAATTGTATTATTTGTTCTTCTTGAAGTTTCATGGAAGGTTGCTCTCCAAATTAATTTTTTAAGTTCTCCATTTGTAGCACGAGTTCTTTTTTTGTTATTGTTGATTATTTCTTTAAAATCCATTTCCTTATGGCCTGCTTAAGGTTTGAATTTTTTTTTGTCCAGACCACCTGTGGGATGGTTGAGGGGATACTCTGATTCCAAATTTCTTCCACTAGTGTGCTAAAATATTCATGCTTTACCCATACTGGATTATATTTAAAAGGAATCTTCCTTTTACTAAGCCTTTTTTCCCCACTGTCCAAAATGATAGGCTTGTGATCTGATATTGAACTTTGGATGATTTGGTTGGATATGAGGGGATACCTTGATAATATATCCTCATGAACTAGAAATCTATCTAGTCTCTCATTAATAAATTTGATACATACTCTTCTATTTTTTTAGGTAAATTTACCTTGTTTTGGAATGATGTCTTGGAGGTGTGCCTCTACCATAACATGGTCCACTATCTCCTTGGTTGGGTCTATTGTTTTGTTTTCTCTCATTTTCTTCCATTGAGCTAAGGTTACATTCAAATATCCTCCTATTATTATATTGTTATGCCTCTCCAGTATGATCCATTGTTGTAGTTGCCTCCATGCCTATTTTTTTATAAATGATTTGGTCCATAGAAATTTACTATGGTTAACTCCAAATCTATTGACATAGCAAAGTTAATTATTACCCAATTATTATTTGTTGCCTCACTTTTGTAATTCAAGGCTTGGGGATCCCAAGCAATAATGAGTCCTCTAGAAGCTCCTAATATATCTATTGTTACCAATTTTAAATGGTACCAAATCCTATGTCATTCCCATTTGGTAGTACTCTCTGACATCTTTAATTATTGAATACACACTATTGTTGGATTTTGTTGCTCTATTAAATACTTTAGGTAGTTTTTTTCTTTAGGGGACTACCCAATTTCCTTTCATTCCAAGTTATGTATTTCATTTTTTACTTATCGTTTTTGCCTGAGGGAAGTCCTCTAAGATATTTTTAATTTTATCATTTTTTACTTGTTCTATTATGATTTCTTGATTTATTTTTCTTCCTTTTGTTGTAGACCTTATGGCTGGAGTGCTACTTCCTTCTGCCTATTTCTCAGACTTTTCTTCTTGTGTATTATCCCTTTTTACAACCATATTACCTCTTGGGATTGTAATTCCACTTCTTGTGTTTCCACTATTTCCACTTATGTGTTTTCTTCATATGTTTTTCCATTCCTATTGGTGTTTCTTCTATTACTTTATCAGAATTTCATTCTAGGATTTCTACTTATTTAAATTGAGTCTCATGTTCATTTTCTAAGGGTGCTTCCTCTTCCTCCAAAGAGATAACAACAAACTTGTTTCCTTTTTGTTTATTCAGGTCCTGAGTGTTTCTCTTACAAATCCTTGAACGCCTTGTCTAATTTCATCTTACTAATTGATAATATTTATCATCATCATTTTTCCTATTGCACTTTGGTGGGACAATTTTTAGTAAAGTGTTTGTGCTTTTAATAGGAAATACACTTAAAAGGTATGTGTTCATAATAAATAGGTTGTGTATGGATCCAGTCCATCACTTTAATCCTGATACTCTCTAGTAAATATTTTTTTAGATTGACTTGCACACACATTCTAACACAAATAGAATTATTGGCCTTTGGTGGTGCCTAGTCCACAGGTTAATATGGTGTTTCCAATAATCTCTAAATTGGGCTTGTTCCAAAAAAATTAATGGAATAAATAGAAGCCTTACCTAGATGGATATCTCCTCTAGTTCCTCCACTTGGGGATTGAAGTTGGTAGACCATGGCATCATGTATAGGGAGCTCGACCCTAAGAACCATGGTTCCCCATGAAATATGGAGCTTCTTTATTCTAAAAATTGACTTGCACACACATTCTAACACAAATAGAATTATTGGTATTTGGTGGTTCCAAGTCCACAGGTTCCTATGGTGTTTCCAATAAGCTCCAAAGTGGGCTTGTTCTAAACATGTAATGGAAGAAATATAATCCTTACCTAAATGGATATCTCCTCTGGTTCCTCCACTTGGGGGTAGAATTTGGTAAACCATGCATCATGTATAAGAAGCTCGACCCTAAGAACCATGGGCCCCATGAAATAAGGAGCTTCTTTCTTCTAAAGATGAAAATACTACCACAAAATAGCCTCTTTGCTAGCATTGTAAGATTGTGCAACAAGTTTATTATTGTATTGTACAGTTTAAATAATGAGTTACATAGCCGGGAATAGCACCGACGTAACTAAACTGTTACGAACTGGTTGTAACAAAACAACAACATATCTAAATAATGTAATAGAATCAAAAATACGCTAACATCCCCCTTTATTACATTATTTGGGTAATGTAATAACTAATAGCTATACTAACATCCCCTTACATTATTTTGCAATACAAAGTGAGCTGCGAAACAATTCAAATTTGACACGTCCAAGTGCCTTAGTGAAAATGTCTCGCAACTTGAGCATCGGTGGGAATGTGCGAAGCTGAATTCGGTGCTTTGGAACTTCCTCTCGAATGAAATGACATTGTGTGTCAATGTGCTTTGTTTTTTCATGATGGACTGGATTCTTGACGAGGTTCATAACACCCTGATTGTCGCAAAACAAGTGTATTGGAGATTTTGATGGATGGCCCATACTTGTCAGAATGCGACGTAACCATATCACTTCGCACACAGCTTCACGTGCGGCGCGATATTCTGGCTCTCGTTGAAGAAATAGCAACCACCTGTTGCTTCTTGCCGTGCCAAGAGACAGGACCGGATCCCGTATGAAAAATGTATCCGTAAGTTGACTTGCGATCATCAAATGATCCGGCATAGTCGGAGTCCGTGTATCCTTGCAAGAAGAATTTGTTGTTCCTCTTGTATTCTAGGCCATATTCTATAGTACCACTGGACATAGTGAAGAACACGTTTTGTCGCTTTCCAATGAGTAATCTTAGGCTCCCGCATGAACCTCGAAAGATAGTTTACAAGGAAATACGAGATCCGGCCTAGTATTGGTCGGATATATGAGACTCCCAATCAACCGTCGATAGAGAGTGCCATCTACCCGAGGTGAGTCATCATATCGCGATAACCGAAGTCCATTCTCCATAGGAGTTGCCATTGGCTTGCAACTACCATGCGATATTTATCGAGCAATGTCTTGGCATACTTTTTCTGAGACACTTTGATGGTGTGCTCCTTCTGGCTGAATTCCAGACCAAGACAATAATGGAGAAGTCCGAGATCCGTCATCTCAAAAGATTTGCACAAGTTTCTTTTGACAAGAGAGATCATATCTTCCGAACTCCCCGTAATGAGCAGATCATCCACATAGAGTACAAGCAACACTATCTCGTAACCCCGTTTCTTGAAATAGAGGTTTGCATCCGACTGGACATCTCTTAAATCCATGCCGCATTAGGTGATTGTCCATTTTTATATACCAAGCTCGAGGAGCTTGTTTCAGCACCATACAAGGATTTAACCAATTTGCAAACTTTCTCGTCGTTGGCCTTCCACTTCAAATCCTTCAGCCGAGTCATATAGACTTCTTCTTGGAGATCACCATTAAGAAAGGCACTTTTGACATCCATTTGGTGAACTTTCCACCCATATTGTGCTGCCATAGCACACATAACCCGAATTGTGGTCATCCGAGCAGTAGGTGCAAAAGTTTCCTCATAGTCGATGCCTTCCTTTTGAGCATAGCCCTTTGCAACAAGACGGGCCTTATGCTTATCAATTGTTCCATCTGCCTTGTACTTGACTTTGTATACCCATTTGCAGCCAATAGGTTTCTTTCCATGCGGCAGATCAACAAGCTTCCAAGTTTTATTCTTCATCAGAGACTCATAGAGGCTCACTAAGAGCATCTTGCACTGATGCAGGTTCAAGACTATCTATGGTAGACATGAATGCCCTGTCATCATCAATATCCATATCCTCAACTTCTCTACTTGGAGTCACATAAAGTTCCTCAAAAGATTGACAAAGATCATCAACCTCACCAGCTTCTCGGCTTCTCTTTCCTTTTGAGCCATACCGCGTGTACGAGGTCTATCCAAATTCAAATTGGGAGGAGTGGATAAATTTGCATCTCTCGATTGTATTTGTACACCATTTAGGATTCCGCTTCGGTGGTGGTGAAGAAGATGTAGAAGGACCTCCCGTCCGTGTTGACGAAGGAATCTCCTCTTCCTTTGGTTCCACAATATCCTCGGTGTACTCGTAGATGTGCTCTGTGATGTGAAAGCTTCATCAAAGACAACATCTCCGCTGATATGAATTTTCTTGGTCAAAGGATCTATCAACCGATATCCTTTAGAGTGCTCGTAATATCCAAGAAAAATACATCTCAGTTGTTTTCTCATCTAGCTTCTTCCTTTTCTCTTTCGGTATGTGCATGAAAGCTTGACACCCGAAAATACGTAGATGAGATATGGAGGGTTTTCGACCACTCCATGCTTCCCGTGGAGTCATTCCTTTTAGGGCCTTTGTGGGTGCCCTATTCAAAAGATACACTGCAGTGGTGACAACTTCTGCCCAATATTGTTGCCCAAGAGTTGCACCTGTGAGCATACAACGAACCATTTCCATGATAGAACGGTTCCTTCTCTCAACAACTCCATTCTGCTGAGGAGTATAGGCAGTTGTTAACTGTCTCTTGATCCCATGTTTATCTAGGAATGCAGAAAATTCATTAGAGGTAAACTCTCCCCCTCGATCTGAGCGGAGGGTTTTGATAGAAGCCCCTGACTCCTTCTCAACAGATTTCTTGAACTGCTGGAAGAATGCAAAAGCTTCAGATTTCAGTTTTGAGAAAGAAAACCCACATCTTTCGTGAGTAGTCATCTACGAATAATTGAAAGTACCTCTTCCCTCCAACACTGTTGGGTGTGAAAGGACCGCATAGATCGGTGTGAATTAGCTCCAGAGGTTTTCGTGCTCTTGTAGAGCTCTTCTCAAATGGTACTCTATGCCGCTTTCCCGCCAAGCGCCGAGCACACTCGGCAATGTGGCGTAAAGGGAAGGAAGACCCTTTACCATCTCATACTTGCCGAGCTCAAGTAAGTAGCCGTAACTAAGATGCCCATATCTCTTGTGCCATAGGGAAGTTGCCTCCTTGGTAGAGACAATCATGGCAACATGTGGAGTAGAGATAGCATCTAGTGCAAATAAGCCATGCTTATATGAAGTCATGGTAACCGCTTACCCTTCCCGGTAATTGTACAACACTTCTTTCCATTCTCAACACGAAAGTTGACAACCATATTTCTGTCCGGGATTTGTGTCACCGACAACAAATTGTTGGCCAATCCCCGAACATAGAGGACCTTGTCAATCTGACACTTGCCATCATGAAGAGTGACTGAAACTGTACCCTCTCCCTGAACCCTGTAGGTTTTATCATCAGCAATGGTGACAGGTTTGCCCTCCTTGGCCACAAATGATTCAAACCACGATCTGTCGCCAGTCATATGTTTACTAGCTCCGTAATCGACATACCAAATAGGATCCCTCTGAGTGGAATCTGTGGTAGTCATGAGCACCTTGTGTGCCCATTCGTAATCCGAGTCGATTCTTCAACAACAACATTCACCCGGGGTTGCTTGTTCTTATTTTGTGGTTTGTTTTGGCCTTTTTGCTTGTTCTTATGCCAACACCTGTTGGTGTCATGGTTGTCTTTCTCACACATCTTGCACCACCTCTTCTTCTCGTTGAGGTTGCTTGCCTTTTCCTTTCGTATCCCGTTGAGAATTTCCTCCTTTCCGAAAGTTGCCTCCTTTTTGCCCATTACCTTTCTTCCTAGAACCCCGCCTCGTTGGTGTATAGGGCCGTATTGGAAGAATCATCCTTGTGAAGTTGGCGTGCCTCCCGTTGTTGAAGCAGATTGACCAACTCGATGTAGGTAATTTGTCGTTGGGACACCTGGATGGAGGTTATCAACATGTCAAATGAAGAAGGTAAAGCTCTCATCACAAGTGAAATGAGAAGCTTTTCATCCACAATATCTCCTAGAGAACTCAATTTCTCTTTCAACTCGTACACTCGCACGTAAAGAGTTCAACTGTTTCACCCTGTCTCAAACTCAGGTTATGAAGTTGTTGTTGAAGATGAAGAATGGTGGATTCATTCTTCCCCTCATAGATGGTTCTAAGGGCATCCCATGCCTCTTTACCACTTGCTTTATCAGCTATATGAGGTTGCACTTCATCTGAAACAAGAAACAAAATGAGCACCTTTGCTCTACCGTCTTTCTTGTCAAAAGCAATCTGATCCGTCGAAGGACCTCGTGGATCTCGTCGTTGGTGAAGGCCTTGTTGCTACTCCAAGAATAATATCCCACAAATCTTCCATTTGGAGAATAGCCTTCATCTTATGTTTCCATGGTGTATAATTTGGACCTTTCAATAACTGATGCGGATCAGTCATCAATTTTGCAACAACTGCCATAGTGAAGGTTCCTTATATCACCAAATTGGTCCCCCTTTCGATATACCTTTTGCTAGGCCAATATACCGTACAAAATACCCGCCCTTACGTGAGGGAAACTATAGGTATTTAGAAAGATCAACAAAAATCACCCGCCCTTACGTGAGGGAGACTATAGGTGAATTTTAGAGATCATACGATACGTGGAACATAAGCGGTACGGAAAGGGAATCGCCTTGTTGATGGCACCTACCATAGAAGATTCTTCTCATGCGTGGGGCGTAACTTCCCCTAAACACTATGAAGAATACTTCGTCAGGATTTACGCCTAAACACAAGTGCGATAAAGGGTAGTGGATGGAGTAAAAAAATGCAAAAATGGCGTACTTATTCCTCCCCGACGATTTATAGAGAACAAGCTCGTACGTCGTTATAGCAGCTATGTTAGGCGGCGGATACAAAGAGCCAAATCACGACAGCTTTACCTCGTAAGTGCCGGCCGTAGGTATCGCAAATACCGAACGCCGCAAAGGCAAATAAATTGCACAGATGGGTTTTATATTCCGGGACTTTAGGGAGTGTTTGATTTTAATTTTTAATGTTATAGTGCAAAAATGAAATATGCAACATACAACAAAAAAAATGCCCACTAGAATAACCCACAAGGTGTCGGTCACAGCCGAAAATGCACCTTTTACAATGCCAAATTGCTATTTCAAAAAATTACTCAACATCCCCCTTTGATTTTTTGAAAAAAATATCCCCCCTTAAAAAAATTCTTTTAACAAAGCATTTTTAATAACTATTATATATTTAAAATTAAAATAAATAATTTTAATTTATATAGTTTTAAAACTTTAGGAAAAATAAATTAAAATTAAATTTTAATTTATAAAGTTTAAAACTATTAAAAATAAATTAAAATTAAAAATTTTAATTAAAAATTAATAATTATATAAAAAAAAACTTTGAAAAAAAAAATATACCTTGGGGGGGTCGGCGGGATTTGAACCCCCAACCTGCAGGCTCCCTGAGCCTTACCGCACGGCTCACGACCACGTGAGCCAGCGGGCTGATCCGAAAGGAACAGTGGACCTGCTCCTCTTTCAACCCCTCCTTCCGTCTCCTCCTCTGCAACAGCCTCGGCTTGCGACCGCAAAGATCGCTCGAAAAAATTCGGCCTCGGCTTGCGACCACAGCCCTGCTCCCACTGCTCCCGGCGTTTTCGGGAAAAAAATCACCGCTGCCTTCTTTTCCAGACCGGATCGGCACTCGAAAAAAAGAGAGCCGAACTTTGTATTTTTTTTTTTTCGTTCCAGGGAGGGCGTTCGATTTTTCCGGCGATTTAAAAAAAAACTGGCAAATTTTTTTTTTTTTTTTTTCTTCGAGGGCCTGCGCCGGGGAGGGCCTGCGCGACTGTGCGCAAACGCGGCCTGCGGGGGGGGGGTTTATACCCCCTCCGATTTCCCGCGTCGGCGGGAATTTGAATTCCCGCTCCGCCGACCGGGAGAGGGGGGTGGTGCCCTCGGGGAGCGCGCACGTCGCACGGGGAGTGGGGACTGGGGAGGGGGGGCCACCTCCTGCGCGGCGGGGATTTAAAAAAAATCCCGCGCGGGCGCTCTCTCCTCCTGCCGACGCGTCCTGCCTAGGGGACTGCGACCTGGCTGCATCCTCTTCTGGGGACGCGCCTCCTCGGACGCAGCGCCAATGGACGTCTGCGTGACGTCCTGGCCGTCGACCGGACTCCCGGTCGTCTGCGCACGGGGCCCGTGTCACGACGCGCACAGCTCTGCGCGTCTTTTTTTTTTTTTTTTTTCTCGCCGGAGGAATCCTCTGCTACAACAAACCCGGAGAAAAAAAATTCCCGTCTGGCAAATTAAAAAAAATCCGTTTGTTGTCCACGCTTCTCTGCTGCCGCTGCGCTGCTCCCTTCACGCCACTGGCTCTGATGCCATGTAAGATTGTGCAACAAGTTTATTATTGTATTGCACAGTTTAAATAATGAGTTACATAGCCGGGAATAGCACCGGCGTAACTAAACTGTTACGAACTGGTTGTAACAAAACAACAACATATCTAAATAATGTAATAGAATCAAAAATACGCTAACAAGCATGAGTTTGTAGCTAGAGATTTACAATTCCCATTTGGATTCTATTCATTTTTGCATAGAATATGGGCTTGGCCACATTCCTATGAGCTTGCAGACTAGGGCTTGAGAAGACAAAATGAGTGTTGGATTTTGAATGAGATTAGGTAAAAAATTGACTATGGGAGCTTCATCTAACTTTAAAATGAAAGTGCTTCTAATTCTATTTTGGGCTGGATAAGAACATTTAGGAAAGGTATGATCCAAGATATCCAACTTTCCTTGATCAAACACAAGCAAATGAGAGAAGAAAAAAAAGGCTCCATTGTTAGGGTTCTTGAACATAATAGTTGTAGCAATTGATAGGGTTTTTCAAAACCTTACCATTTTTGGATAGAAGTTGTTAACCCTTGTAAGCCATGAAAAATTGCTCACAATGTCCTCCCTCCGTCCCATATGTCTTATCATTTTGATACAGTGTGTATTTTTTATGATAGGAATCATATATTGCTTTTATATCATATTGGTAAGTGAAACAACTCAAAAAATCAACCCAAGGAGAGAGATTTTTTTTATTATAAGAAAACGCAAGTAAGGTTCTCAAGAATCCCAATATATTTTCTTTAGGATTCAAGGGTTCACCACATTTGAGTTTTAATGTTATTGTATATGACACTAGATGGACAAAAATGGCCAACATCCCATAGTTTCTAGGGTTCACCTTTCTAAACCTCATTATTTAGAAGGATGGGAAAGTGGTCCTCCCACTTTTCCTATATCCTAACTGGTATAAGACAATATGACAATAGCATAGGGATTATCCTTTAAGTTTCATAACACTTAAGGAAGAATGCATATTCCCTAACCTTAACCTAAGTCTGTATAGGTAGGTTAATCAGGTGTAAAGCCTTGGTGCATAGTTACCACACTATTGTGGCTCACTAAGGTCATCACCTCTCATTTAGAAATGAACTTGGTCACCTAAACCTATGCATTCAAGGGACCAACATTGCTATCTTGGGAATGATTCTAATAACTCCTTAATTATGGAACATGATCCTCACCATTCAAGGTATATCAAATCATAAGAATCTAGCTATTACATAATCATAACTCCTTCCAGATCTGCATGTACGTAGCTATTGTATTATCACAACTCCTAGGACTCACTTCTACCTAGTTATTGCAACACTGCAACTCCTCCCAATATTGGATAATTTCTTTGACACAGGTCCCAAAATAAGTTCTATATCTGTCCCAAGAACCCCTTTTTCTAACCCATGATAGCAATTATCCATAAATAATAACTTTCTCAAATAACAAACACTTCAATTAAATATTAACATATTTATATTATAGCACCATATCAAACTTGAAAAAATAGATTGATACATCCCATTATCAATGAACATAAACTTAAATATAAAGCTACCAAACCCAAAGTTAAATTGATCTAAGTGCTATTATAAAACTATGTAAAAGAGGTATTTCAATAGAACACAAATCAAATATTCATAAATGCTATCAATTTCCACTTAGAGATCATATAAAATATCCCATTGAATACAGATCACAAGATCATTTGTTTACTAAAAATAATAAGAATACATTGGCATGATAACTATCACATTCCATAACCTCCTTTTCTTGTTTTTTAAAAATCAAACTATCTTCTTTTTACAAAAATGCCCTCCTCTAAATATCATTGGAAATTTTCATCCAAGCCATACAAAGAAAAATTCTCATTTACATATTCACTTTTCATTCCAAAGTACATCAAGCCATTCTGTCTAAGTGGTATTTGCACCTTCTTCTTTCCATAATCCTTCTCATGCAAGAAATTATCCTTGATCTTGAGGAACACATAGGTATTAGGACAGATCATGATGCAATGCAACTTATCATACTCTCTGTATTTGCAAGAAACCATGCACAATACATTTTTAAAATAAAGTCTCATAAACCATTATAATTATTTTCCTTATAAACCAAAAGCCTTTCGCAAATTTGAACAATAAAAAAAAATCATAACTTTTCTCTACTGGCTCTTCCATAAAGAAAAACACCTGCAAGTGGAAGGAAAAACTTATCTCTACTAGCATATCATTAAGAAACATCATCAAGTAAAATATCAAACCTAATAAATACCTCATTAACATAACTTTATCTCTTCTTTTGGAACACAGGAAACAACCTTATTTTCCTTATTATATTTACCAAAAGAACTTTCCTTAAAGCCATCTAATTTTGTTTCAACTCAAGATATTTATTTCCCTACAAAGGCATATGTTTCCATTTAATGCATTCATGCCTACATTTCCATTTACTTAAATGCATGCATAACTATGTTTTCATTTGCTTAATGCATTCATGCCTAAGTATCCATTTTCTTAACACATTTATCCCTATGTTTTCAATTTCTATATTTATTTAACATATTTGCAGGTTACAATAGAAATACATATGTTCAACAATATAGCATGCATCAACAACCTTCCAAAACATGCTTTCCAAGCATGACTTACAAAGGTGAACACTCTTATCAATTCAACAGGAAAAAGTAAAACCCAACTAAATATTCAGGAAGACAAACCCATGTAGAGATTAATAAAAGCAAGATAAACATTTTCAAACACCTGAGATCCACATCACACACAACACCCAAAGCATACATAAGGAAAAAAGGGTATGCAATAGGAACACAAGAACTGAATAGGTTCTACTTGACCACCACCCTAATGTATGGCCCCAAGAAGAAATAAGAACCCATTATAAGATGCCCGAGTTACTACCCACAATCCAAACAATCCTTGTGTTTTGAGGTGCCCTAAAATATTAGCAATTAATATGGTATTCACTACCTCGAACACCAAAGCAACAGGTATACCGAGTGAACAAGAGGCTGTGCCTATTACAAAAAATTTGGATGCAAACCAAAATGATCTCACCAATAAAACTCAAAGGTAAGCTATCAAAAAGGTTTCAAAAAAACAAAGGAGGAAGCGCTAAAAATACAACCAACATATAACCAAAGAGCAAGGTGAATAAAAATGTTTGTTAGAGTCAATCAATAGAGGAAAGCTTCAACCCTACGAAACTTACCTTTCTATGTTTGCCTTGATGAACTCCTCTAATGTGCACCTTCCTTCCAGCTCCCAATTACCTCTTTCCACACCTTCAAAAATCCCAAAAATGCATCCGAAGCTCCCTACAAATACCTTGATGTAGCTTTCCAAGAACCCAACATTCTTCCCACGATGAAAACCACTCAAGCTAGCCACCTCTAGATTGTAACATTATTTTATGAACATTGCATGGAATATTAATTTTCTTTAATGATTCTCAAAACCATAAAATTATATTCCTTAATGTTTTAACATTAGGAAACAATGCAATAATTAAATAACTATCATGAATTAATCTAATAACTTACTTTATTAGCATCAATTGCTAATATTAATTACTAGCATTAATACTAATATTCTCAAGTATTAAAGTTATCAATAATTTAATACTTTAATGGTTTTTATCCATCAATCTATGCTTACCACACACAAGCATATATGTCATTCAAGCCAACAATATTACACACCATTGTTTTATCCCTAAGTAGGTGGCTCTTTTAAGATAGTCTATTGCTATCACCAACCTATTAAGGAGACTCATTACACAAGCAAATTCCTAGTCCAATGGTGCGAACATACAACAGGTACAAATGCAATGCATCTATATGAAGGGTATTTTATTACCCTAAGTTGTCGATGAACAAGTCATCACCATCATTTTTCAAAATATCTCTCAACTTAGGTGGTTATCCAAATCAATCCATCGATGAGAGCACTTGGTCTTGAAACCACAAATACATTACTAGTACCATATTCTAAGAATAGAATCAAAGCTTAAAGTGCAACTATTCATTGACAATATAAAATAAGACTATGCATTGGACACCCATACATCAATACATAATTTATTATCAATAATAAGTCCTTCCAAGGAGGGTTGTTATAATAAGATTGACTAAGAAATATTCCATAGTAGTCCATATGCATCACATCACAAATGACCCTATCAACAAATTTGGGACCAAACGTAAAACTCACAGTGCAAGTGTGATTAATTTTGGAGCTTGCACCATTATCCTTCCATCCCAAAGAATAGGGATGAGGATGAGGCTCCATTGATAAATGAAACTTGTCAACTATGGATCTTGCAATCAAGTTTTTCTATGAGCCATTATCAATAATATAATTTGTTAAAAAATTGGGAGTTAAATGTGCTTAAGTGACAAACAAATAATCACGAGCATTCATAGATGAATTCTGGTTCATTAAGGTAACTTGATTAAGTTTAACTTTGATTTTATTATATTGTTGATCTTCTCCAACAACATCAATGGGAATTTGCACTTGGTCCTCCACTTGAGACTTGAAAAGTAAGTTTTTTTTCTTAAATTTAAAACAATTGAACTTTTTATGTCCTTCTTATAATAGTTACAAAATTTCTTAGAAGAAGGAGAAGGAGATGGAGATGGAGAGAAAGAAGAATATTCTTTGGTGGAAAAACCTTCTTTTAAAAAGAACTTGTTCCCTTTGATGATCCTCCAAAATATGAATAAGGAGGATGAAACCCCTTCGATTGTGCCAAAAACTTGTCTTTCACAAGTTGTGCATGGTTGAAAGCAAGGTCCAACATTGCAAGGGGAACATACATTATCTCTCAATACAAGTGTTCCAAAATTCCACTCTTAAATTTGAGAATAAGAACTTTTGCTTCATCAGTCACACCAAGAAGGATGTGAAACTTGTTGAAATGAAAGATATAGTCCTGAATGGATATGTTGGCTCCATTTTGAAAAGGAAATCACTCAATAATCAAATCTTATTCATAATTTGAGGGGTCCCAAGTGGTAATAAAATTTTGACCTTATTTTATTTCTACCAAAACTTTGGTTAAGCTTGAAAGATTAAGATTTGCAAATGGAACTTTATCTTCATCTAAAGTTTGGGAATATAAAAAACATGTTTTCATGTCCAATATCTAGCTATTCAAGATGTTTGAATTCCTTGATCCATCATAGAAGGTGACCTCACACATTGCTTTTGAGTGTGGTTCATTGTTATAAATCTTGACATGAAGAGGTGAATTTTGGACACCTATATCATTAAACTTATCAGCAATTTTACTTACAATTTGAGCTAATAGGTCATTTGGGAAGCTAAATCCAAAGCCATGTTGGATTGGGTATAAGCTAGAAGCAAGGGAATAAAAATAAACAAAACAAAATAAATTTGAGGACCTTGAATACAAATTATTTTCCTTAAAGTGAAATGGCTCCTTGCTAAAGTACAAGCACAAAAAATCCAAGTAATGGTCAACCTAAAGGTCAACAAAATACTTTCAAGAAAACCCTATTGTTTTGATAAAAGGATTGAAATAACTTGGATTTTTACAAAAATACTTGCCAAATAATCATATAATTTAATTCAATATAATAAAATAAATTCTATTAATTAATCAAAATAATGGAGAGCTAGGGTTTTAATGAGCCTCTTATTCATCATGGTGGAAGAGTAGCAAGTTAATCTAGAGTGCACCAATGCTTCAAACCCTTACCATGAATGCATAGAATATATTTTAGAAAATTTATCAAAGCTAAATAACATTGATAGAAATAAGAGACGGGGATATGAGGACCAAAAAAGGTGATAAGTGAGGGTTATGTTGTAGCAAAATCCCCTATGGATGTGGATAGAGAGATTCTAACCCTTTGGATCCAGGAGCAATATATCTGTAGACACCAAAACAACACCATTTCAATTAAGTGATTACAAACACTGATCGCATGCACATACACAGCTTTCAGGGCAGCCTTTAGAGGTCAAATAGTGGTCTTAACCACTCGCACAGCAGTTCGGAAGATCGAAAAATGAGCAGAGCAAAGTCGGTCGTTCTAGAGCAAACTTCAAACTTCTTAGCCTTCTTCAAAACCTTCTTTAAGCCAAGCCTTTTGTCAAAAACCAAGTGGGCCCAAAGTGTCGCGATATCACGACACTTTGGGCCCCGACCCAAAGCGGGCCCAAAGTGTCGCGATATCGCGACACTTTGGGCCCCGACACCAAGCGGGCCCAAAGTGTCACGATATCGTGACACTTTGGGCCCCGACCCAAAGCGGTCCCAAAGTGTCGCGATATCACGACACTTTGGGCCCCGACCCCAGCGGGCCCGAAGTGTCGCGATATCGCGACACTTTGGGCCCCGACCCAAAGCGGGCCCGAAGTGTCGCGATATCGCGACACTTTGGGCCCCAACCCAAAGCGGGCCCAAAGTGTCGCGATATCGCGACACTTTGGGCCCCGACCCAAAGTGTCGTGATATCGCGACACTTTGGGCCTCGACCCCCCAAAGTGTCGCGATATCGCGACACTTTGGGCCCCCGCCCCAGCGGGCCCAAAGTGTCGTGATATCGCGACACTTTGGGCCCCCGCCGCAGCGGGCCCAAAGTGTCGCGATATCGTGACACTTTGGGCCCCGCCCCACAGCGGGCCCAAAGCGTTGCGATATCGCGACACTTTGGGCCCCGACCCAAAGCCGGCCCAAAGCGTCGCGATATCGCGACACTTTGGGCCCCGAGCCAAAGCCGGCCCAAAGCGTCGCGATATCGCGACACTTTGGGCCTCAAGCCGACACGTCATCAAAGACAAAAGCATGCAGTCAACTATCTAGGGAACGACCGCCACGTGGCACCCTCTACGTGTCCCTTTTCGAAAAAAACCCCGCAGGTCTGTAAAACGGTGGATTTTACAGTGAACATTAATTAGATGAGCAGTTTTTAATAAATATCCGATCCGAGGCCATGCCTCATAACTGCGATCTGTCAGTGCGAGCCATGTCCCATAATGGCCCGATAAGGATCAAATCTGAGCGGCCTTACGGATTTAGGGTTTTGAACATTAATGTTCCCAGAGGCCGAACCCTCTATAAATAAAACCGGCTCGATACGTAAAAAAGGACTGCGAAGTATTTTGTTAAGACAACGAAGTGCTGCTCATTTGGATATCCGACTGTATCAATCTAAGTTCACCTTCTTTACATCTGGAATCTCTCACAAATAGAGGTTGTTGGGTGACTCTTAGAAGAGCGAACCGGACTTTCACACCCGACAGTGGATCATTGTATTCCACTAATTCGACGACAACACACAGCCTTAGATCTCGAGCCCATTCCTAGTGGATTTGCGTCATGACTAAGTGTAAACCAGGGGTGGCCCGCTTGGGCAGCCCATGAACGTTTCTAATTAATGCAATATATGTTGTTCTCTTTTGAAATATATTGCGAAAACTAACAGTATCGAAATAGATTATTCTTTACGCTGTTCAAGTAAACTTTACGTTAGAATATATCGTGTCATACGTTATATGCTCGAATACGTCTTGCAATACGTTTTATCGAATATTGTCATGCAACACAATGAAGTGCTAACTTGCAGGCGACAACATTAGAATCGGTTGATTATTTTAATGACTGTCCATGTCTCATGTATTGTGCTGTCTTCAAGTAGAATAAAAATAACAGTTTACGTTTTACATCCTCGGATATATGCCATTTCGAATGTATACTGTTCTCTGTTCTCGGCAAAAGTTGTAGTTTCACGAAGAGTTGTTTAACTTATGCATTTAATCAAATGTTTGCATACATTATTCGTTGTTTCACAAAGACAAACGTTCCGACTTCTTACCGCAGGTGCTATTAACCGTTTACTGTTTCTTTTACAGCAAGGACAGCAGCAAGCAGGAACTCACCATTATTAAACATCAAGCGGCGGCAACACTACAGCCCGCCCATTTTACATGTGGGCATGCGGAAAGAAATTACTGTTCATCTGTTGTAATAAAAAATCAGACTATTGTAACCGAGTTGGGATTAATATAAAAAGGCGGTGCTTTTACCCTTTTGATATGATTACATCCGTGTTATTACATGCATTAAACTAGTTCTGTTTTTATTGCATCTCGGTGTTTATTTTTCGGAATCTCATGCTTTCAATATCCAAATTTGGCAACAGTAGAAAGGTCAAAGGAAGGCAATCTTAGGTGTAAGTTTTTAAGAGAGGTCAAAATTCATAGCAAGAGGAATTTTTTTAATCTCTGAATCGAGATGAAAAGGGTTTTACTCTTAAGGTCCCAAAAATTTTAGTTGACAAAGTGATTTAGAAAGGAAAAAAATCTTTGGTCCAGAATTGTTTTGGGCAATGGGAACTATAAGGGTATGAAGTAGTGGTGGCTTTTCCTAATAATTTTTGTTTAATTTTTAAAATTTGGAGGATATGTCAAATGTTTTGTTGAGGACCCCATGGAGTTTTGGGAGGAGAGTGTTATTTTTACAAAAATGGAGCTAGGGCTTTAATCCATCCACAACCACTCTTCAATAAATGCCCTTATGAGTGAGTATACCAAGGCTTCGAATGGAATTTTGGGATGACAATATTATTCTCAGAATAGCTAAAGTGATTGGCAAAAGGGTAGTGCATATTTAGAAAACATACCCAAAAAATACTAAGGAGAAAGTTATGAATAATAGAACCAGATAACCTTTGAGGGTTTGGAGGAAAATGGAAATGCAGCAAGGAGAATTTTTGGGATAGAAATAAATTGATAAAAGTAGTAAGGGTCCATCTTCAAATAGCTTTGAGTTTCTTACTACCCTTTATGGGGATGGTATTTTTGGAGGGGAAGATTTTGTTCCAAAAACTCAACTTTGGAGGTACTAATGAACTGATGACTAAGGCTTTTATTGAAAAGGAAAAGAATTATTCTCTACATATAGAAGATAATATTGAGAAAAAGCCACACTCTCCAATAGGGTTGAAGGAAAAGAGTTACGAACCCAGGCTTATACTGAGAGGGGGGTGAACAGTATAAGATCAAATTTTACTTTTCTTTCCCAACAATATTATCCAATATTATCAATGGCAATATCAATAGTAGTAATAAAAGCAATGCACAAATCATCACACACAAGAGAGACACAAATTTAACGTGGTTCACCCAATGTGGGCTACTCCACGGAGAAAATATTTCTTCTAAATTTTCTCAACAAATCTCTTGGGAATCAATTCCCTATTACAATGTTTATGGACCTCTGTCCAAAGGAGACACCAATCCCCTATGCTCTAATTTGTGGATCTCTCTCCACAGGAGAACTCTTTCCCCTTTTCTCTGGTTCGTGGAACTTGATCCAGGAGAACTCTATCTCCTCAACTGGTTCATGGATCTCTCTCCACAGAATAACTCTATCTCCCCAGTTGGTTCATGGATCTCACTCCATAGGAGAACTCTTTCCCCTTGCTCTGGTTCATGGATCTCTCTCCATAGGAGAACTCTATCCCCTCTACTCTGGTTTGTGATCTTCTAGAAGACTTCTACCCCCACTACTCTGGCTTGTGGATCTCTCTCCATAGGAGACCTCTATCCCCACTACATTGGCTGATGGATCTCTATCCACTGGAGACTATTATCCTCTTTGCTCTATCACCTCCAAAGCCTACTCTCAACTTATCTATTTATCTACTAAATCTGCACCAAACTCTATCCCAAGTCTAGAACAAATATCTCTCATTATCTAATTTTACATCAAATTCTATCTCAATTCCCAAGCCTTAACACAAAGCTTGAAATCAACAATCAAATCTCTCTCAATTATTTAATTTAGACTTCTCATTATGTCTTCTCAAAGACTTCTAATCTCAAGTCTTCTCAAAGACTTGCTCAAATCTACCCTCAAGCCTTCTCAAAGACTTGCTCAAATCTATCCTCAAGCCTTCTCAAAGACTTGCTCAAATATGCCTTCAAGCCTTCTCAAAGACTTGCTCAAATCTACTTAAGTTCTCAAAACCTTCTCAAATATTTCCAAATCTTGCATACAAACACAACTTAAATCTCTTTCAAAAATCTTTCTTCACATAAATAAATTCTACTTAGAATTTGTTTAACCTCTGGAACATATAGAGAATGATATGCTCTATCAAAAACTCAATATGTTTCACACTCACAAATCTTGTACTCAATTAACCACTCTCTATCTCTTGCAAAATCCCTTTCAAATCAAATCAAAACAATGTATAACAAAACTGGTTTATTCTTCTTGCAAATTTTCTCTCAAATATCAATCACACTAATGCACAATTTCCCTCATAAAATTGATCTCAAACACCTTCACAATTTCTATCAATATCTCTCAAATCAATGTTCAAAATATTTCATAAAGATGCACTAACTTGTCTTCAACCCTAGCACAAGTAGTTCACAATATCTAGCTCAAATGTCTCAAACCCTTTCAATAATAGAAGCATATATTATTCTCAAATTCTATCCCAAATATTTCCAAAACATTCAATAATGAAGCACAATATCCTCACTCAAATATTTCCAACAATGCTTATCAAACAATCCTTTTCACTCCACCTTATGTTTCAAAACATTCACTTCAACAAAACACTTTAAACAAAGGAGTGATGTGCCCATACCTCTTAATTTGCTCTTATGGAGATATGTCTTCAAAACCTGTCTCACAAATAATTGATTTTTCTAATGCCACTTCAAGGGTTAGATTGCAAGATACTTTCTCAAAACATCCACATGAATTTTCACCTCAAAAGATATTTCACCATACAAAAATTACAATAAAATATCAAACCACTATAACACCTTATTACTCCTATTCTTTCATGCAAAATAATGCTCAACAAAACAAACCAGAAATTACACACATGAATTTCACATATACACCTTATACCTCCTTCTTATGAAAACAAAAATAATGCACTTCAAATTTCAATAAGACCAAATAAATTATCACTTCATCTCATGCATCCACCAAGCACTAGCAATCTGAAATTTCACCTTTCATCCCTTTCTAAAACAAAAATCAAATCACTTTACTATCCTTATAGCTCCCTAACCATTTCACATCAAAATGATAAAAATTAACTAACCCTTATAACTCCCTAACCAAGCATAAAATGCATACCTTTAAAAATTTTAATTCTACCCTCAAGCACTGCTACCATTGTTCGAACCCGTGACCTCACTGGCCCCCGTGCCCTAGCACAAGGGCAAACACCATGTGGGCTAGCCACCCACACAAGCCCAAGGAGCACATGCTCCTTCTTCTCCTCTATCACCAATGCAAAATACTTTGATCACGCAAAAACCTCTATGCGAATCGAACGTCGAACCTACCACTACAATGCGCTCTACAAGCCGAGCTTGCTAGCTAGGCTACCATCCTACGTCGGATGGTGTTTGGGCACCCTCTGTCTTAATATTTGCACTACCTCAAAATTCATAGAAGCCTCTCTCTGCCTCCACCACTTTCTGAAAAAAATGCAAATGTTAATCTTGGCTTGCAAAAATATTAATCTTTTTATACACTTTGCCCTTTGACTTTGGACGTCGGCTCAACTTGGAAAAATTACCTCCATGCAACTTCGAATTTTTGGTGCTATTAAACCTTTTCAAAATATTATAATAATTTAAATCTAAGGTAGATTTAAATATTATAATTTTTATTTTAACCTTTGGGTCCTTTAATTTTTAATTATTATAATTATTTAAATCTTCATAGATTTAAATATTATAATATTTTTTTCTTCTTGGACATTTTCTTTGGAAAACCTCTTCCTTTTTCTTTTGCAAATGCCACCATGGTAAAACCATTAAACCTTTATTTTTCTTGACATAAATGACAACCAATGTCATTAACCTATGCCATTAATTCTTTGACATCAATGACAACAATATACTCAAAATTTCCAACAATCTCCCCCTTTGTCATTGATGGCAACCCTTTTCTAAAAATTCCTTTTTCCAAACCATTTGATTCCAAATATGCTCCCCTTGAGAAACTGCTCCCCTTACTGAATGCTCTCCCCCTTACTCAAATATCTCCCCCTTTGACATCAATGGCAAAGGGACTCCTTTGGGGCTAAATATAAGACTCTTAGCTCAGCCCCCTCCCCACCTCCTCTCCTTGAGGTGATTAATTTTGGGGTGGGAGTATCTCTACTCCTAACATACAATGCTCTTTTTCTTTGTCAACCTTCTTTCTCAACATACCCTTTTGATCCTTTTGAGTGTCCCTGTTCTTGCTTGTCTCTGGAAGCTCTAGAAACTCTGTTCTACACCACTTGGCCTTATGCCCTAGATTATTGCACTTGTAACACTTAATGTTGTAGTTCTTAGAAGGTGCAAATATCTTGAAGTTCCTCCTGGTGAAGCCATACTCATTTCTATCATGAACCCTATAATGGATTGCTTTATGACCAAATCGATTACAAGAGTAGCAATACCCTTGAAAGAGATATCCATATTTGAAGTTCCTCTTAGTAAAACCATACTCCTTCTTTCCATGAGTCCTGCAATGCATAGCCTTGTGACCAAACCGATTACATGAAAAACAATGTCCTTTGAAGAAATCTTGTCTTGAGCCCACTGGTCTCTTAGTCCTTTCTTCTTTGTGATGATCCATGTTCCTTGTTTGTGCATTGTTTCCTTTCTTAGTGAAGCTTCTATTCTTCAACTTATCCTCATAAGTCTCAATTTCTCCTTCACTCTCTTCCTCTGAAACTTCTTCCTCTTTTGAGCTTGAGCTTGACCCTTCTTCTTGTTTCCCTTGTCCTTCTTCAAAACCAAGTCCTATTTTGATAGATGAAGATATTTGTGCATTGATAATCTTATCCAAAGTCTTTGAACTTTTCCCAAACTTGTGTAGCTTCTCCTTAGAATATTTCACTTCCATCCTTAGTGAAACTACCTCATGTTCTAATATTTCACATTCTAACTCTTTTACTTCTAAATTTTCACTCATGACCTCTTTAAGTCTCCTTGCCTTAGCTATTGAGTTTGTTAGGTCTTGTATAAGCTTTTCTTTTTCTTCCTCACATTCTTGAACTTGAGCCTTTAGTCTTGAATTCTACTTTCTAACCTTTTTCAATTCTTTAAGAGCAACAATAAGTTCTACTTCTAGATCTACTGTGCCTTCCTCTTCATTTTTTGAATCTTGTTCTACTTCTTGGTCTTCAAGAGCATCTTCACACTTTTCAACTTTATCTTCAATAGGAGCATTTTCTTCCTCTTCTATTGCCAAAAATAGAATCTCTTCTTCTTCACTATCTGAGAGTCTTTCATCACTATCACTTGAAGCCTTGCTTCCCTTATTAACATAGAAACTCTTCTTGTGCCTTTGAAAGAACTTCTTTTCATGCTTGCCTTGACCATACCTATTTTTCTTTTCATACCTAGATTTTCCTCCTTCCTTTTTCTTATGATCTTGTTTCTCTTCATTGCTACTACTTCTAGCTTCTGGAAAATTAGATGCATAGTGACCAAAATTACCATAATTAAAACATTTCACTATTTTCATACCTTTGTGCTTTCTTGAGTCCTTGTTTCTTCTACCATAGTTAGCTTCTTCATCACTACTTGACTCACCACTTGATTCTGGTTTCTTATATTTTGTCTTCTTTGATGCTTTGAAAGTTACCTCTTTCTTGGAGTTGGGATCCTTTACTATTCTCATCTCATAAGCTGTGAGAATTCCATGTAACTCATCCATAGTCAATTTTTCAATATCTCTCATCTCTTCTATAGCTGAAACTTTTCCATCATACCTCATAGGAAGTGACCTTAATACTTTCTGAGCAACACTGGAGTCTTCAATTTCGAATCCAAGTCCATGCATGGTATTAACAATTTCATCCACATGAAGCAAGTATGTAGCAATATCTTCCTCATCTTCCATCTTCAAATCTTCAAACCTTTTCTTGTGGTTTTGTAGTTTTTCCATCTTGACCTTTTTATCTCCCTCATATGTTTACTTCAATTTTTCCCATATCTCTTTTGTTGATTTGCAATGCATAACTTTCACAAATTTTGCTTCACGTAATCCACTTAAGATTCCATTCATAGCCTTGGCATTATTCACATGTAACATCTTACCATATTTATCTATGGGAGGATTAGTTGTAGGTGTGAACCCATCCTCAACTGATTGCCATATCTCATATCCTTGTGCCATCAAGTAAGTCTTCATTCTTATGCTCCAGAAAGCATAATTGTTCCCATCAAACAATGGTGCCTTATTTGATGAAGATCCATTCTGAGATGCCATATGTGTTCCTGTACTATCTTCCTTCAAGTTGTTAGAATTTTTCGAAGGAACCCGCTCTGATACCAATTGAAGAACACATGCTTATACTGAGAGGGGGTGAATAATATAAGATCAAATTTTACTTTTCTTTCCCAAATAATATTATCCAATATTATCAATGGTAATATCAATAGTAGTAATCAAATCAATGCACAAATCATCACACACAAGAGAGACACAAATTTAATGTGGTTCACCCAATGTGGGCTACTCCACGGAGAAAATATTTCTTCTAAATTTTCTCAATAAATCTCTTGGGAATCAATTCCCTATTACAATTTTTATGGACCTCTATCCAAAGGAGACACCAATCCCCTATGCTCTAATTTGTGGATCTCTCTCCATAGGAGAACTCTTTCCCCTTTTCTCTAGTTCGTGGAACTTGATCCAGGATAACTCTATCTCCTCAACTAGTTCATGGATCTCTCTCCATAGAAGAACTCTATCTTCCCAACTGGTTCATGGATCTCACTCCATAGGATAACTCTTTCCCCTTGCTCTAGTTCATGGATCTCTCTCCATAGGAGAACTCTATCTCCTCTACTCTAGGTTGGTGATCTTCTAGAAGACTTCTACCCCCACTACTCTGGCTTGTGGATCTCTCTCCATAGGAGACCTCTATCCCCACTACACTGGTTGATGGATCTCTATCCACTAGAGACCTGCTATCCTCTTTGCTCTGTCACCTCCAAAGCCTACTCTCAACTCTTCTCAAATCTACACCAAACTCTAAGTCTAGCATAAATATCTCTTCTCTCTAATCTACACCAAAATTTATCTCAAGTCTACTAAATTATATTAATTCTCTCTAAATCTTTCTCAAATCTACCCCAAGCCTTAACACAAATCTTGAACAAATCAACAATCAAACCTCTCTCAATTTTTATTTTAATCTCAAGTCTTCAAAGACTTGCTCAAATACCTCAAGTCTTCTCAAAGACTTGCTCAAATATATCCTTAAGCCTTCTCAAAATACTTGCTCAAATATGTCCTCAAGCCTTCTCAAATACTTGCTCAAATTTTCCTTCAAGCCTTCTCAAATACTTGCTCAAATCTACCCTCAAACCTTCTCAAATATTTCTAAATTTTGCATACAAACACAACTTAAATCTCTTTCAAAAATCTTTCTTCACACAAATAAATTCTACTTAGAATTCGTTTAACCTCTAGAACATATAGAGAATGATATGCTCTATCAAAAACTCAATATGTTTCACACTCACAAATCTTGTACTCAATTAACCACTCTCTATCTCTTGCAAAATCCCTTTCAAATCAAATCAAAACAATGTATAACAAAACTGGTTTATTCTTCTTGCAAATTTTCTCTCAAATATCAATCACACCAATGCACAATTTCCCTCATAAAATTGATCTCAAACACCTTCACAATTGCTATCAATATCTCTCAAATCAATGTTCAAAATATTTCACAAAGATGCACTAACTTGTCTTCAACCCTAGCACAAGTAGTTCACAATCTCTAGCTCAAATGTCTCAAACCCTTTCAACAATAGAAGCATAGATTGTTCTCAAATTCTATCCCAAATATTTCCAAAATATTCAACAATGAAGCACAATATCCTCACTCAAATATTTCCAACAATGCTTATCAAACAATCCTTTTCACTCCACCTTATGTTCCAAAACATTCACTTCAACAAAACACTTTAAACAAAGGAGTGATGTGCCCATACCTCTTAATTTGCTCTTATGGAGATATGTCTTCAAAACCTATCTCACAAATAACTGATTTTTCTAATGCCACTTCAAGGGTTAGATTGCAAGATACTTTCTCAAAACATCCACATGAATTTTCACCTCAAAAGATATTTCACCATACAAAAATTACAATAAAATATCAAACCACTATAACACCTTATTACTCCTATTCTTTCATGTAAAATAATGCTCAACAAAACAAACCAGAAATTACACACATGAATTTCACATATACACCTTATACCTCCTTCTTATGAAAACAAAAATAATGCACTTCAAATTTCAATAAGACCAAAGAAATTATCACTTCATCTCATGCATCAACCAAGCACTAGCAATATGAAATTTCACCTTTCATCCCTTTCTAAAACAAAAATCAAATCACTTTACTATCCTTATAGCTCCCTAACCATTTCACATCAAAATGATAAAAATTAACTAACCCTTATAACTCCCTAACCAAGCATAAAATGCATACCTTTTAAAAATTTTAATTCTGCCCTCAAGCGCTATCATCGTTGCTCGAACCCGTGACCTCGCTGGCCCCATACCCTAGCACAAGGGTAAACACCATGTGGGCTAGCCACCCACACAAGCCCAAGGAGCACGTGCTCCTTCTTCTCCTCTACCATCGATGCAAAATATTTTGATCATGCAAAAACCTCCGTGCGAATCGAACATCGAACCTACCGCCTACAATGTGCTCTGTAAGCTAAGCTTGCTATCTAGGCTACCATCCATCGTCGGATGGTGTTTGGGCACCCTCTATCTTAATCTCTGCACTACCTCAAAATTCGCATAAAACCTTTCTCTGCCTCCACCACTTTGCCGAATACGAAAATTGCAAGTATTAATTCTCACGGGGTTTAATTTTTAAAAACTTTGGCTTGCAAAAACATTAATCTTTTTATACACTTTGCCCTTTGACTTTGGACGTCGGCTCAACTTGGAAAAATTGCCTCCATGCAAATTCAAATTTTGGTGCCATCTAAACCTTTTTAAAATATTATAATAATTTAAATCTAAGGTAGATTTAAATATTATAATTTTTATTTTAACCTTTGGGTCCTTTAATTTTCCTTTAATTTTTAATTATTATAATTATTTAAATCTTCATAGATTTAAATATTATAATATTTTTTTCTTCTTGGACCTTTTCTTTGGAAAACCTCTTCCTTTTTCTTTTGCAAATGCCACCATGGTAAAACCATTAAACCTTTATTTTTCTTGACATAAATGACAACCAATGTCATTAACCTATGCCATTAATTCTTTGACATCAATGACAACAATATACTCAAAATTTCCAACAAAGAGCATAGAAATGAATGTTTTGAGAGAAACAACTCCTTAGCAGAATGTGACATTCATTGGCTTGGGAGAAATTAACATTATTCAAAAAGGGGTCTATGAATGAAGAAGATGGAGGAGAATGGACTTCTACTAGTGATTCAAAGTTGGAAAAGGAGGAAAAGCTTATCCAAAAAAATTCTATCGGAAGTAGAAGGAAATTTAAGGTTAATTTAGGAATTTTAGTTTCTCGAGGAAGGCCCTATCTACAAGAATTGAGAACCAGAGCCGTTCCTAAGGATGTAGATGATGGGAAGCAAAAATATTTATCTTTGGGAGGAAGAAAAATTCCTCAACTTGATACAAAATAAATTTTCTATATTGGAATATTTATGGTATGAATGCCTCAACTAAACATAGGGTGCAGATATAGGATGGATTATTGTTACTATTTTGGTCATTGCACTTTTGGTCAGAAAAGGTTGTATTGCTCATAAAATGCAAAATCTGATTTGTAAGAAGATAAGTTGATTTTTTGTGCTTGTATTGATTCATTTGTTATTCTTAGATTTCCAAGATTTGTAAAAGGGAAGGTTCCATTTCAAAACCCTATTTACATGGTAGATGTAGAAAAATTAGTAGGATGAGTTATTGTTACTGTTTTGGTCATTGCACTTTTGGTCAGAAAATGTAGAATTTCATTTGTAAGATGATAAGTTGTTTTTTATGCCTAGATTGATTCATTTGTTATTCTTAGATTTTCAAGAGTTGTAAAAGAGAAGGGTTAAAACCCTATTATTTACAAATAGCAAAAAATAATAATTAATTTAAACATTAATTAATCAAAGTTGATTAATTAAAAATTAATTAAATATTTTAATTTAAAAAAATTAATTTTAATTAAATTGAACTAAATTTAAAAGATTCTTATAAGAATAAGGCAAGAATTTTGTTTCCCCTATTTCACCCCATTTCCTCCACAATAGTCAAGATTTGAAGCTTGATTTTCAGGAATAAATTTTTCTAGCAATCACCAAAAAATCAATCATTTGTTGAAACACACCAAAAAATCTATCGAAAAGGGACTTGTTAATAATGAATCCTCTAGAATATTCCTTACACATTTTTCAAGAGCTTTTAATTCACCAAAAACTACCAAATTAAATTTATTTGGTTGATGTTGCATTTGAATGAAGTGACATCATCGTAGGTGACAACCATGTTGATCACCAAAAGGGTGTCTGATCCATCGTTGTGACTTTTCCAATCATCATTTAACAACTAGGGAAGTCATCGCTAGGAGATGACAAAAATTAAACTAGGTGACATAATCTTGTTGCTTGTTACAACCTATTTCTTGTCACGTCCATATTGCCTAGCATGTCCTAGTCACCTCAGTTCGATAATGGGTGGATCATCGCTATCAGGCTATCAAGCGACAATCCACTTTGGGCCCGTCAATCATCGAGAAATGGTGACTCCGCTATCCCACATTGTCAAACTTTGGAAACAAGCTTACTGTCGATGAGATTGTTTTAATATATATAATTATATATAGATATTTTCCAAATAACTAAGCTAAGTACCCTGAGTTAGCACAAAAAATTACCAAAATTGCTCAAAACAATTGGAAATTTTGCCAAGCATAAAAATTTATGAAAATAAGCTTATGAAAATATCCAAAATTCTATTGCTAGTAAACTTTTATACCTCCACGCTTAGCAAACACCAAGATCCAGTAGACACATGATCGACTTCTGGAAGGTAAAAATCATAATAACAACCCTTGTTGGCCACTTCACTCTAGCATCAACTCATGAAGACATAGTTTAATAAACTATAAGCTTAGTGAATGAAACACTAAATAACAACATGGAGATTGCAATAAACCAAGTCTCCAAAACCTAAAGCTCTAATACTAGTGAAAATAAATTGAATCCAACTGGTGTTTTGTTCATGGTTAAGCAATATATAGGCATCAAGGTGTCTAAAATACAAGCAACAACCTCCACCAGATCTTCAACGAAGCCTACTTTTGAAGTGCAAAATATTATTAACTTAGATTGGCTTGGCTCAATTTGACATTTCCTAAATTACCAAGAAATAAACTTAGGTTATATTCTAAATGAAACTATATCTATAATTACACCTAAGAGGCACGTGGAATGTCATGTTCATGTAGAATACATTTATTAGCAAGAAAAGAAGAACTATGCTAAGAAATAAAAATGTAATCCTAGTTAGGAAAAAGAGGGGAAATGTTAGTAACATGGAATTTTTCCTCATCATTTGGCTAAGAGGAGAAAGTTGCATTCAAAGAGAAGCTACGTTGAGGAAAGGTTTGGTTGAAATAAAGTGTCTGGTGAGAGATGAAAGTGTAGTCACCATTTCCATTACAATAGTCATCCAAGAAAGAAGGATGAAAAGGTGATATGAACATGTGATCTATGAAGAGAAAAACATGTAGGTTATAGAGGAAACACAAATGTGTACATGCAAACTATGAAGAGATAAACATGTAGGAGACTTTTGAAGGAGAGTAAATAAATAGTGTCAAAAGCTAAGTTGCAAAGGAGCACATAATGATGATTCCATTGTGGCACGTGAGTCTTGGAGCAAAATGGAAATAAGAAATATTATTCATTAACCTTACGAAACTTAGAAATTACAATGCTTAAATAGGGTTGATTTAACAACCTTAGGAAATATAGGAGAAGTTAGGAAATGAAGAAAAATAGGGAGGAAAGGAGGAAGGGAAATTGATGTCGAATGCCTTGCCGCCCATGCCATCCAATCTGCCCAGTCAGCTGTCGTCCAAGGAGGTAAAAGGGTAAGGTCCAAAGCTTACCATTGTAAACAAATTTTTTACCTTTTTATACTGCTTTAATTTCCAACATTCTCCCCCTTAAAGTTGAGAGGACTGACTATACAATCTCTCAACTTTATATATTGAGCTTTAGCTATACCTTTGGTGAAGATGTCTGCAATATTATCCAAAGTGTTACAATATTGAAGCTCAACTATCTGTTGTTCCACCATATCTCGAATGAAGTGATACTTCATATCGAAATGCTTTGATCTGCTATGGTGGACTGGATTGTATGCCAACTGAATGGCACTTATGTTATCACAATACAATCGAGTTGGACCACTTTGACTTTCTCCAATCTCTTCAAGAACTTTTCTCAACCATAGGGCTTGAGTACTAGCATGTGTGATGGCTATATACTCAGCCTCAATCGATGACAATGCTACAACAGTTTGTTTCTTGGAACTCCATGTAATTAGTCCTGATCCTAGACTAAAACAATTTCCTGATGTAGATTTCCTGTCATCTATATTGCTGCCCCAATCACTGTCACTGAAGCCAACTAATTTCATAGAATTACATTTTTGGTAATGGATTCCAAAATCCAATGTACCTTTTACATATCTTAAGATTCTTTTAGTTGCTTGTAGATGCAACTCAGATGGACTAGCCATAAACCTTGAAACTAGAGAAACAACATATTGAATATCGGGCCTTGTGTTGGTGAGAAACATCAGACTCCCAACCATGCTTCTGTAAGTGGTCATGTCAACCTTTGATGCTCCATCGTCCTTGCTCAATTGGATCCCATGTCCAGTTGGAGTTGCAACTGATTTGCACTGGCTCCATGGCAAATTTCTTGATCATGTCTCGAGCATACTTGTGTTGACATATGAAGATCCCTTTATTTGATTGATGCACTTCCATCCCTAGGAAGTATCGCATTAAACCAAGATCTTTCATCTCGAATCTGTTTCATCATGGAGTTTTTGAACTCCATATTCATTTTATTGTTACTACCCATAAATATTAGATCATCCACATACAAACAAACTATGAGAATGTCTACTCCATGCTTTAGGTAGTACATAGTTGGTTCACTTTTGCTTCTTGTGAATCCATACTCGCTGAAATAGCCATCAATGCGTGAGTACCAAGCTCTTGGTGCTTGCTTGAGGCCATAAAGTGCTTTCTTCAATTTGTAAACAAGGTTCTCCTTTCCCTGTTCTTGAAAACCTTGAGGTTGTTGAACATAAACCTCTTCTTTCAAGTATCCATTCAGAAAAGCACTTTTCACATCCATGTGTTGAACATTCCATCCTTTATGGGCTGCTAAGGAAAGAACTGATCTGATTGTTTCTTGTCGTGCAACAGGAGCAAAGGTTTCCTCATAGTCAATGCCAAATTTTTGAGTAAAACCTTTTGCTACTAGTCTCACCTTATGCCTCTCAATGCTTCCATCAACATTGTACTTGGTCTTGTAGACCCATTTACACCCAACACATTTTTTTCCTTTGGGTAGCTTTACTAGCTCCCATGTATCATTATTGTTTATAGAGGTTATTTCCTCTTTCATGGCTTCTTGCCATACATTTTGAGTACATGCCTTCTCATAGCTAGCTGGTTCTAGCTGTGTACTAGCCAATAAAGCATAATTGACTACATCTCCCCTAGGATCATGGGAGTCATCATCTCCATACAATTGCAAATTTTCAAGTTGCTGCAAAACTGTATTCATCTCACTAGCTTGGCTTCTAGTGAATCTTCTCTGGAAATTCTGATCCAACATTTGAAAATATGGATGATGTTGTAATGTTCTTTTGCCTCTCGATGGAGAGTCTCTGTCAATGTCCATCGGTGAAGAACTTACTGATCTCTATGGAGAAGGACTTGGAGTGGCGGTTGAAGTACTTGATGTAGTACTCCTGTATGGGCTTGGAGGGGGTGGTGTGCCTTTGCTTTTCTTTGGAGACACCTGTTGTACCTATGAAGAACTTACATCTTGGGACTCATCATCAACAAAAATTCTTTGATGACCCCATTCTCCCCCTTCATCAAAAATTACATCCCTGGAGAGTATAACTTTATGAGTCTTGGGATTGTAGAGTCTATATGCCTTTGTAGACTCACAATACCCTACAAATATACAAGCTTGACTTTTTGGATCAAGCTTCTTCCTTTTCTCATCAGGAATGTGTGCATATGCTAAAGAACCAAACACTTTGAAGTGCTTTACATTAGGTTTCTTTTCGTACCACCCCTCATAAGGAGTGACACCATCTAAACTAGAAGTAGGACTTCTATTTAGAATATATACACTGGTTCTTACAGCCTCTACCCAGTACATATGAGTTAGATGCTTAGTCTGAAGCATCGATCTCACCATTTCAACTATGGTGCGGTTCTTTCTCTCGGCCACACCGTTCTATTGTGGGGTATAGGCAATGGTGAATTGCCTTTTAATCCCACTTGCTTTACAATATTTCAAGAATGCTTTTGAGGAGTATTCACCTCCTCGATCTGTCCTAAGACATTTTACATAATTCCCACTTTGATTCTCTACATTGTTTCTAAAATCTATGAAGCAATCAAAAGCTTCATCTTTATGTTTCAAAAAATAAATCCAACACATTCTAGAGAAGTCATCTATGAAAGTGAGAAAATAAGAATAGTTTTCGAGACTCTGTGTTTGCATTGGTCCACAGATGTCTGAATGTACTAACTGAAGTGGATAGCTGGCTCTCCATGCTTGTCCTTTTGGAAACTTCGACCTTGAGTGCTTTCCCAAAGCACATCCTTCACAGACCTCCTTTTGTTCATTGATTTTGGGAAGTCCTGTCACCATAGCTTGAGAAGTTAGAAGTTTCAAGCTAGCGAAATTAAGGTGACCATATCGCAAGTGCCAAAGCACACTTGGATTTGTTATAGCTACATTTGCAATTTGAGCTCCTCCTGGCTCATCAAATTTGAGAGGGAATAACCTGTTCTTGGTCATGGGGACCTGTGTGATGACACGATTACAATTATTTTTATCAAAAATGATACATTGTCCTTCATCAAATACAAGCTTGTAATTGTTTTCCATCATTTTTCCAATGCTTAGCAGATTGTGTTGGAGCTTTGGAGTGTAATAGATGTCATGCACTTTCTTTAGTCCTTCTTTGGTTGGAACCTCCATGGCTCCAATACCCTCTACTTGCAATGTCTTATCATCCCCTAATTTGATTTGGGATTTATAAGTGGAATCTAGAGTAGCAAATAAATGTTCTTTGCCACTCATGTGGTTTGAACAACTAGTATCCAGAATCCATGTGTCATTTAGATTCTGTTCTGATTGTCCATATGAAAGAAAAATATTAGAGGTATCATCTTCTTCTCCATAATTACCATATTGACTACTGCTGCCTTGTGAATATTTTGACTAGCAGTCACGAGCGAAGTGACTTGGCTTGCCACAGTTGAAACAAGCTGATTTTGACTTGTCACTTCCTCACCCTTGATTTCCACTTTGTCCTTGATTTCCTCCTCGATTTTGATTTCCACCTCTTTGTTGATTGCCTCCTCTGTATGAGTTGCCTCCTCTATTGGAATTGCCTCCTCTGTTCTGGTTGCCTCCTCTATTTTGATTGCCTCCTCTGTAGTTGCCTCTGCCTCTACCTCTTTGCTTGCCTCTGCCTTGACCTCTTCCCCATCCTCTTCCATTGTTTTCATTGGAAGTGAAGGCCTTATCATCGCCTCCGTAGCTGGTTGAAGGAGTTTTAGGAAACCTCTCTTCATGTGACATTAACGATCCGATTAATGCATCGAATGTTAAAAGGGAAAGATCTTTGGATTCTTCTATAATTATGGCAATATGGTTCCATTTCTGTGTAAGTGTTCGCAACACTTTTGTTACAATTATCTCAAGCTTGATTTCTTCACCTAGTGTAACCATTTTATCCACAATTGCTTTTACTCTAACACAATAATCATCGACTTTTTCATCATCTTTCATTCAAAGATTTTCAAAATCTCTCTTCAATGTTTGAAGCCTTACCTGCTTCACTTGATTACTACCCTGGAATCCATCACTCAATGCTTTCCATGCAGCTTGTGCAGTTGTACAAGCGACGATTCTAGGGAATATGCTTTTCTCCAATGCAACTTGGAGATGAGAAAGAGCATAAGAGTTGCTCTTTTTCTCTTCTTTTCATGTTTTCTTGTCTGCGGCACTTAGTGTTGTCTAGTCTGAGGGTTCTGTGTAGCCCTCTTCTATTATGTCCCACAAACCTCTTCCTATGAGCAAGGTCTTCATCTTTATAGACCAATACTCATAGTCATAACCGTTAAATTCTGGTATAGGTAAGCTATTGTGTGAGGCCATAGTTACCAAAAAACTCTCTTTATTTCATGGTTACAATAAAGTACTTTGTTGTTTGAAAGAAGGAAAGAAGAAGAAGGAAGAAAGAAGAGATTACAAATTTAAGTCAAATCTGACTTGTTCTACTCTATCATTCACTGCTTATTCCTCTTGATGTGGGGATGCTATCTCTTGATTCACAAAATTATCTGCTACTTCTTCTTCATCGTCACTTATCAATATTATTTTCGATGATTCTGGTTCTAAGATTTCCACTGAAATACTGTAGTGTGTATACTCTGATTCTTGTGGTGCAGCTTGTACGGATTTTGATTGTTCAAATTGACTCCTGAATGAGTTGTCTTCAAAGTCTGCCTCGTACCCTGAGTCAGGATGCCTTTGATGTGCTATCACCGCATTTTGAAGTTGGCTAAACACAATGTTGAGCCCATAACCTCTTACTTTTTCATCAAACCTCTCTGCACCTTCTCTTGCTAAAATTGCACATAAGGCATGATAACAACCATTTGGTCTTATCATCAATGCCTATTTACAATTTTACAATTTGATCCTTGGTATCTTTTACAAAAAAAACTAAGCCTCTTAGGCTTATTACACAAGAGTTCTACAGTTTGTGATTCCTTGAATCAAGTAAAAAAATAAGTACCCTTTGATTACAATAATTGTCTCTTAGACAATATTTTCCTTTCTTTTATAATATTAAAAAACTATATTACTATTTAATAAATTAAAAAATAATTGCCCTAAAAATTTTTTAAAGAAGCAATTATATTTAATATATTAAATATAATATAAGTAGTTTTAATAATATAAAAAAAATTAAAAGAACTTATATAAAAAAATTTATGGTCTGCAGGAATCGAACCCGCGACCTCTTGGCATCAACAAATCGCACTAACCAACTCGGCCACCACTGCCGATGAGAACCAAAGGGAATGAATACAATTTTATGCTATTTCGGATCCGATTTTTAATAAAAAAAAATTCAAAGCTTTTTTCGTCGTTGGGTTTCGAACCCACGACCTGCAGGAAGGCGGGCGCCTTACGACTGGCTCCTCGAGCCAGTCGAGCTGCATGGCTCGACGAGAAGGCAAGGGAAGCTTGCCTTCCTTGTTCTTCTCACGGCCGCACCGAAAGAATTTTTTTTTGGGACTTTTAGTCCCACATCGACCATGCGAGAGCGTTTGAGGTGTTTAAAACCCTCAACGCTCGCATAGTCACTTGATTGCCTTCAGGCAATCAGTGACCACCCTTTTGCCTCCTTTAGCCTGTCGCCTATCACCACGTTGCTTGTCACCTCCTTCTGCCACGTAACCCTTCATCCGCCACGTTGTCGGTTCTCCTTCTACCACGTAATCGGATCTGTGTCGGTTCTGTGTCATCCGATCTACGTCGGCCTTGCTCTCCTCTCGCCACGTGGCGCTCTCCGGTTGGTTTCTCCTAGGTTGCTCCTCCTCCTCGCGTGCTCGCTGTGCGGGCCTTCTCCAGACCTCACCTCGGTTCATGATTCATGGGCCTTCTTCGACCTCACCTCGGATCGCGTGCTACGGGCCCCACTTGACCTCGCCTACCTCGGTGCTCGTGTTGTTGGTTCCTCCACCTCGATCTTCGGGCCCTCTCCGACCTCGACTCTAATACCAGATGTGGCACGTGAGTCTTGGAGCAAAATGGAAATAAGAAATATTATTCATTAACCTTACGAAACTTAGAAATTACAATGCTTAAATAGGGTTGATTTAACAACCTTAGGAAATATAGGAGAAGTTAGGAAATGAAGAAAAATAGGGAGGAAAGGAGGAAGGGAAATTGATGTCGAATGCCTTGCCGCCCATGCCATCCAATCTGCCCAGTCAGCTACCATCCAAGGAGGTAAAAGGGTAAGGTCCAAAGCTTACCGTTGTAAACAAAATTTTTACCTTTTTATACTGCTTTAATTTCCAACATCCATATGGTGTAGCAACATAAAGAAACACGTAGGCCATAGGTTTAACATCCATAGAGAACATAGTTAGAATAATTTTTACATTTTTATGGTCAATCAAATATTTGAGCTTAAACACGTAATTCATGGTACAATATAGAGATTCAAAAAATATATTGTATAAGGTAGAGTTTTTAATTTACCTTAGAATGTTGAATGGTTATGTTTTATGAAAGATTGACTTATTAAAATATTAAGGAGGTATTTATAAAGTTGAAAGTAATAATTGAAAGGAAGAAATTATCATTATAAGTGAATAAAAATTGGAGTTATAAGTTAAAAATTAATTATTAAAGTGAATAATTCATATTTTAAGAAGAATATTAATTTGAAAAAAATAAACAAAGGAAGGAAATTATTTAAAGGTAGAATATTAAAAAAAGAAATTATTGATTGAAGAAGATTGATATTTGAATAATTATTTGAAAGAAGAAAATTTATTGAATGAAAAATATAGAATATAAATTATTAGTTGAAGAAACATATTGGAGAAAATTTATGATGGGAGTTATAACAACAACTCCTTGTTGGCCACTTCACTCAAGCATCAACTCATGAAGACATAGTTTAATGAGCTATAAGCTTAGTGAATGAAACACTAAATAACAACATGGAGATGATCATAACCCAAGTCTCCAAAACCTGAAGCTCTAATACCAGTGAAAAGAAATTGAATCCAACTGGTGTTTTGTTCATGGTCAAGTAATATATAGGTATCAAGGTGCCTAAAATACAAGCAACAACCTCCACTAGATCTCCAACAAAGCCTATTGTTGAAGTGCAAAATATTATTACCCCAGATTGGCTTGGCTTAATTTGAAATATCCTAAATTATCAAGAACTAAACTTAGGATGTATATTAAATGAAACTACACCTAGGAGGCACATGGAATGTCATATTAACGTAGAATACATTTATTAGCAAGAAAATAAGAACTATGCTAAGAAATGAAAATGCAATCCTAGCTAGGTGAATGAGGGGTCATATGAGTAACATGGAATTATTCCTCATCATTTGGTCAAGAGGAGAGAGTTGCATTCAAAGAGAAATTACAATTAAGGAAAGGTTTGGTTGAAATAAAGTTCCTGGTGAGAGAAGAAAGTACAATCACCATTTTTATTACAATAGTCATCCAAGGAAGAAGGATGAGAAGGTGATATGAACATGTGAGCTATGAAGAGACAAACATGTAGGTTCTAGAGGAAACACATATGTGGACATATAGACTATGAGGAGATAGACATGTAGGAGACTTTTGAAGGAGAGCAAATAAAGAGTGTTGAAATCTAAGTTGCAAAGGAGCACATAATGATGATTTCATATGGTGTAGCAAGATAAAGAAATACATAGGTCACATGTGTAACATCCATAGAGAATATAGTTAGAATAATGCCTACATTGTGATGTTCAGTTAGAGATTTGAGTTTAAACATGTAATTCGTGCTACAATCTAGAGATTAAAAAAAATGTATAAGGTAGAGTTTCTAATTAACCTTAGAACATTGAATGGTTATGTTTTATGAAATATTGACTTATTAAAATATTAAGGAGGCATTTATAAAGTTGAAAGTGATAAATTTTTTTGTTTTTTGGAATTTACATGGTGGAATCGGTAGCCGCCATGAATCTGGGTAGGCTGTCCAGCTTTTTATGGCTGCCACAGTATTCTACGTTGTCCGCCCTAGAAGCCGCCACACAGATCTTCACGTAGTCCGCCCCTATAACCACCATGCCACAATCATTTTAAAACTTTTACACCGCTGAAAGCACCAGGAAAGGGACAAGCGTTCAGTCCAACGAGGCCCGATATTTGAACCTTGGACCTCCACCCCCCTTATGGTGTTTGGATGAACCAATTGGTCTACACCTCGAACCTAGTTGAAAGTGATAATTGAAAGGAATAAGTTATTATTATTAGTGAATGAAAAATTGGAGTTATAAGTTGAAAATTAATTATTTAAGTGAAGAATTCATATTTAAAGAAGAATATTAATTTGAAAAACTAAACAAAGGAAGGAAATTATTTGAAGGTAGAATATTAAAAAATGAAATTAATAATTGAAGAAGAAGATTGATATTTGAAGAATTATTTGAAAGAAGAAAATTTATTTAATGAAAAATATAGAAGAAAAATTAATAATTGAAGAAAAATATTGAAGGAAATTTATAATGAAAGTTATAATAGCAAAAACCATAACAACAACTCCTTGTTGGCCACTTTAGTCAAGCATCAACTCATGAAGATAAAGTTTAATGAGCTATAAGCTTAGTGCTTGAAACACTAAATAAGAGCATGGAGATGGCAATAACGCAAGTCTCCAAAACCTAAAGCTTTGATACCAGTAAAAAGGAATTGAATCCAACTGGTGTTTTATTCATGGTCAAGCAATATATAGGCATCAAGGTGCCTAAAATACAAGCAACAACCTCCACTAGATCTCCAACGAAGCCTGTTATTGAAGTGCAAAATATTATTACCCCATATTGGCTTGGCTCAACTTGACATATCCTAAATTACCAAGCATTAAACTTAGGATATATTCTAAATGAAACTACATCTAGAATTACATCTAAGAGGAACGTGGAATGTCATATTCACATAGAATACATTTATTAGCAAGAAAAGAAGAACTATGCTAAGAAATTAAAATGCAATCCTAGCTAGGAAAAAGAGGAGTCATGTGAGTAACATGGCATTATTACTTATCATTTGGTCAAGAGGAGAGAGTTGCATTCAAATATAAGCTATGATTGAGGAAAGTTTTGGTTGAAATAAAGTGCTTGGTGAGAGAAGAAAGTGCAGTCATCATTTCCATTACAATAGTCATCCAAGGAAGAAGGATGAGAAGATGATATGCATATGTGAGCTATGAAGAGATAGACATGTAGGTTCTAAAGAAAACATGGATGTGGACATGCAAACTAAGAGGATATGGACATGTAGGAAACTTTTGAAGGATAGCAAATAAAGAGTGTTGAAAGCTAAGTTGCAAAGAAGCATAGAATGATGATTCCATATGGTGTAGCAAGATAAAGAAACACGTAGGCCATAATTATAACATCCATAGAGAACATAGTTAGAATAATGCCTACATTACGATGTTGAGTGAGAGATTTGAGCTTAAACGTGTAATTATTGCTATAATATAGAGATTCAAAAAAGACATTGTATAAGGTAGAGTTTCTAATTTACCTCAAACTATTGAATGGTTATGTTTTATGAAAGATTGACTTATTAAAAGATTGAGGTATTTATAAAGTTGAAAGTGATAAGTGAAAGGAAGAAGTTATAATTATCAATGAATGAAAAATTGGAGTTATAAGTTGAAAATTAATTATTGAAGTGAAGAATTCATATTTGAAGAAGAATTTTAACTTTGAAAATCTAAACAAAGGAAGGAAATTATTTAAAGGTAGAATATTAAAAAATGAATTTAATGATTGAAGAAGAAAATTGATATTTGAAGAATTATTTGAAAGAAGAAAATGTATTGAATGAAAAATATTGAAGAGAAATTATTAATTGAAGAAAAATATTGAAGGAAATTTATAATGGGAGTTATAAAAAGAAATTAATATATTTAAAAAAATATTATATTGAAGATTTAAGAAAATGAGAATAATAAAGTTTTAATAATAAGATTAAAAATAAAAATATTGAAAAAAGGAAGAGAAAAAATATTTGAAAGAAGAATATAAAAATTGAAGAAAGATTTTTTGAAAAAAATATTATTTATTGAGAAGAATATTGATAACAGTAAAACAATTATTTGAGTGAAGATAAATTTTAAAGAAAGAAATTTTATTTGATTATTGAAGAATTTTTTTGAAGAGAATAAGAATAATTGAAGAAGAAAATTGTTAAATTTGGAGTTAAAAATATTTCTACTACAAAGGAAAATTAATTAAAATATTGAAGAGAAGATTATTGTTTGAAATATTAATTCTAGAGTAATAAGGATTTCAACATCAAAGGAAATTAAAAAAAAGAAGAAATTAATCAAGTGGCATTAGCTCAATTGGTTAGATTCCTCAAAATTTCAAAGAGGAGACCTAGGTTTGAATCTTGCCAAACGATACATGGATAATATCCAAGATTTGTTGTAATACCACTATATGGTGATGATGTAATACAAGTGGGGCTCGTTATAGAATAATTTTGTGTAAAATTAATCATTGATGTCCTTTGTTCATCTCGACTGCGTCTTTATATAGAGCGCAACCACATCTCGTTACAATAACAAATCAATCTATTTTAATCACATGATGTGATTAGATACAATTGGTTTCTACAAAAAAATTAATCTTTTATTTTAAAGCATGTCCGTTCACCAAAAGGATAAATATAAAAATCCTTAGGTGTACGTAACAAACAAATCCTAAACTAATGCATCCTAAAAATAATGCCTTAAGAGCTTTACAAGGTCAACCAGCCAATCGGTTGATAATAATAAAAAATACTTTATTCTATTTAATAAATGCATGATTAAAATATTTCCCTTTGTCTTCACGTGCAACAACCTCTTTAGCCTCTTGGTCAACCGGTCAATGTTGACTTAGTCTCCAATGCAAGCACTTCCAATGTGTGGGAGTAAGGCACCAGTAAGGCACCTCCCATACATGGGAGTAAGGCACCAGTAAGGCACCTCCCATACATGGGAGTAAGGCACCAGTAAGGCACCTCCCATGTATGGGAGTAAGGCACCATAGTAAGGTGCCTCCCATGTATGGGAGTAAGGTTCCAGAGTAAGGTGCCTACTCCATAGACCTTATAGGCAATTAAGTAGAAGCATACCAGGTCCATTTGGGATGTATATTGGGAAACACCATATTAGTAGCAAAACCTTAATTTATACATAGTTTCTAGTAAAAACACCAATCAAGCATAATACCGAATTTTCTATCAATTATATGCATAAGTTAAATAAAAATATATTTCTAATGCTAATTAAACTAGTGATGATACCCCTTAATAGTGTATATAAAATGAGCATTTATGGTGCTCATCATCCCCCCATACCTAAATATTGTCATGTCCTCGTGACAACAACCCCCAAAATAATAATAATAATAATATTTTTTTTCAATGGATTTACAATCAGCTTCTACCCCCATGTATCTTCCAGCGGATTGTTGTTCCGCTCAGTTTCAAACCAAAGGGTGACGTGAGATAATTGTAACTTCGGTCCACTATCTTTTCCATCAAGTGCCATTCTGCTCCCAAAAACTTTCATAGATTTTTATCCCACTCAAGAATTATGGCATAAAGAGAAGTGTCGCAAGATGAACTTTAATTGCTTCAGATTGAAGCGGGTGTTCTTCTTTCGTTCCTCAGTGCATCTGCTACTGGATTGGAACCAGATATTTTTATTCCACTCAAGAGTACGAGCCAGAGTCAGGTGATGGTGAAAGTTACTCGGACTGCTATTTAGCTTTGCAATTCACCGTCTAGATTGCCTCTAGAATACAGATCGGAGATTATGCCATCCCACTATGGTTGGATTTTATTTTTAATTTATTTATATATATATATATATATATATTAATTATTTTGGGGAAGTTTTTCTCATATCCAGGGCATGTCATGTGCTTGAAATTTTATGGGAAATTTTTACAGAGAGAATTTAAAAGAGGCATCTACTGAGTTTAGCATAGAAATTATTTTTAAAATAACCATACACATAATTAACGAAAAACTCAGTACATACCTAGGTGAATTTTGTAGATTCTGATCTGTAGCATGCTGGTGGTGTGAAAAAATCTGGAGAATCTTATTTTTTCTTTGACTACCTTCATCATCCATATCACTAAACATCTTCGTTGTTCTTCCTCTGAGTGTTGATTGAAAACTGCGATGGTAGTGCTATGCAATGGTGTTTTTGGTCCATTTGAATTCGTACTGCAACCACGGGGTCCCCACCACTACTACCAATTTGCTCTTCATCACTTCACTACTCAGAACAAATTATGTAGACTGAGCTAGTTTCCATTCAACGACCTTCAACAATAAATAAAGATGTCATTTCCTATGATTGTGAAAATCTAGAAAATGATGCAGTCTTTGAATTTCCAGCGATGGATCTTTTCTACCTGGCTTCCAAAAGGTAAATATAAAATTTTATTCCCATATGTATTTATAGAAGAGAACGGTAAATAAATCATGGCATATTTTATGTGGTGTTCTCCTCAAGCAAATAATTATGGGGCCCAATTATTCTACGTGGTTCATGCACCGCCTATTAGTAGAAATGAAGTCTAGAAAATAGGGGATTTTTTTTTCATTTATAGGAGATTTAGGTTCACCCAACTCCTTCCCCACTTTAAATTGGTGACGCACTCGTCACCAGCAATAGGTGCCTCTATGCAACAGGTCTTCAGCCCTCTGAATATCAGGTCCCACACTGAGCAACAGGCACCCCCAATATAGGGAGAAGAAGTTTAAGCACTGACTGGGTATAAAGTGGATTTGCAGTTCTCTTATCTAGGAAGAGTTGCAAAAAATATTTTTTTAGTAATATTTTCTTTCCCAGCCATCCGATTCTTTTTTTTTTTTAACTTTCCAACAGAAATTAAGCGCCTCTTAGTCAATAGGGCCAGTGCACCAAAAAAATTCTTGAGATAGAATTCTTGAAATCAAGGTGCCCTCTTGGTGTTGAAAAGTGAGCAGTTGCTAACGCGTCTATTGTTGAAGAGTTGATCAGGTCCTCCAATTTTCTTTTTCATACTACATCAGCATCTACGTCGCCTAAACATAGAGGTGGGTACCTCTTCCATTTGCAGGAAATTAACACCCACGTCCATGCTCGAATGGTGACTATCTCCTTCGGATGGAAACAATCAGGTTTCTACTTCCCTAAAATATGTGTAGGTTCATGGATATTGATCCAGTTTGGGCCTTGCCTCCCAAGATGTATATTTTTTGTACAATCAGACCATTTCACCTGCAAAATAAATTGAGAAAAACTAAAATATAGTTCAGTGTAATCCTTGCCTGTTAGGCCTTGGATCTTAGGATACCTGTAGCTTGCATGTGGTCACTTTCACTACAACACACGAAAGCAGCAAAAGAAATTTTATGCTAAGCAGGAAAGATTCTGTACGGTTCCTTTTTTTTAATAATCAAGGCACCCTTGATGCATGACATCAAGGTACTTTTTTTTTCTTTTCCAACCGTGATCAAGTGCCTCCGTTGATGGACATTGAGCGTCGCATCCCTCCACTGATGGACATTAAGCGGTGCATACCTCCACTTATGGAACAAGGTGTCTGCTTGGTTCCTACTTGAGTAAGGTGCCTACTTGGTGCCTACTTGAGTAAGGTGCCTACTAGGTGCATACTTGAGTAAGGCGCATACTTCAGGAGTAAGGCACTTGCTTCAATATTAAGGCACCTGCTTCAAGATTAAGGCACCTACTTCAGGAGTAAGGCATCTACTTTGGGAGTAAGGCATCTACCTCAAGAGTAAGGTCTCTGACTCATAAGTAAGGTGCCTGCTTTGAAAGTAAATAACCTCCTTTAGTAAGGTACCTACCTCAGTAAGGTGCCTACCTCGATAAGGTGCCTACTTGAGTAAGGCACCTACCTCGATAAGGCACCTATCTCAGTAAGGTGCCTGCTTGGTTCCTGCTTGAGTAAGGCATCTGCTTGGCTAAGAATTTTGAAAACTGTTGGTATGACATCTCCGCACTTCATGCTATCCGAAAAAACATAAAAAAAAACTAAACTAAAGGCATTAATAAAATTCTAACTAATTTTTTTTTCATCTGTTTTGCCATGACCAGAACAGATCTTGGCTCATTTTTTTCATCATCTGCATCAAAGAACAAAATGTCAACTGCAACAATGTGAGTTGGGGATTTTAAAATTTGGTGGCCAAGCTAGAGAACTATCACCGATCCACCCTAGGAATTTGGTCGAATGTGTTGTGTACTGGAACATACTTTCTTTTCCATAGAATGAAATGTTGTCATAAAAATTGCAATATTGGCACTATGCATTAGGAAGTGGAGGCTGTGCAATCCAAGTAACTACGTAGACTGGTGTGCAAAAATTATGTTCTAGGTACCCATACAAAAGGATTTGTGAAAGCCAAAAGCTCCAAACTTTTGCAACACCTAGCTCCTCATCAACAACACGTATAAAAATATTTTAATCTAAATTTTGATATATCTCAAGAGTGCTAACTCTTTGGATGTATTGCATGGGTCGTCGTAATTAACTATAGCTTTGTGTATCATTAATATATCACTATGTGCTCCTAAAAATGTCACATTTTTTAATTGATTTAACTTTATAATGTCCTGACATGCATGTGCCCAAATCAAATGATATTTCACTCTAAATTATTTCTTTCACAGATAAAATTAGAGTAGTAGTGTGATCCTATGTTTTATTTCCTGGAGTGAGGTAAAAAAAAAATTATCCATCATCATCTGTGACATATTTTGGGTGTTCAGGTGTGACATTTTCATGAGACACAACATTGAGATTTATGTGTTGTTGTTCCTGGCCACTATGAGCTCCATTCATATGATTTATCGTGCTCAAGCACCATGTGGACTTCGTGTAGACATTTGACATATGATTTCTTCTAGGCTCCTCCCTTGTTTTATTTAGCTATCGGTTGGAGATTTCTCATTTCCCTTCTGGACCAAGTTGGTCCTTGGGAAAGAGGATACTCTCTTCCAACAAGTAGCAAAAATAAAACTCTATTTTTTTATTTGCTCTTAACTTTGGAGCCTTTTCAGCAGATGATTTTTTTTTCATGAACACTGCAACCAGTGTTCATTGTGTTGTTGGTGGCATTGATGAAGGTGGGGTACCCCCCATGCCTACATATGAACTAGTCTTCTAAAAATCATCTCCTTCTTGATCAACTAGTTTGATACGTTGTAGCATAAGAAGAGTATTTTCCTTCATGGCATCTCAACCAAACCCTTTCAACATTACGGTAAAATGTGTAGGTTAGCAAATGACTATCTGCAGGCTAGCAACTTGAAGAAAACATGGCATAGCAATATATTAAAAATACATGCTAGTTTATGATTCACCAGATCGCCTTAAGCGCAAGTGAAGAGCATACTCCATAACAAGGTGTTCTCTTTAAATTATGCTCTATCATTTTTCTTGCATCATTAAAAGAATTTACCAATATGTTGCAAAGCATCAAGCCTGTAAAAAAATTCAATCATTAAAATTAAGCTTTTGGAGGCATAATTCCCCAATGGTTTCTGTATAATACATATCTGTAAAATTTTTCAATCAGACCTAGGTTGTGCTATTTCTTTCATAATTTTTTTTGAAACCATTCAGAACATGATGGAAATCCTTCATCTCCTGAGTTTTTAAATTTTTCAACAACACATTTGATTTCTACTTTTACACTTAATATGGTACATTAGGTTCATTCTCGTATTTACCTAAGAAGTTGGTAAATTTAAAATTTTGCCTATGGGATTTGGTTGTGACTATTCCAAAAACTTTTTTGGTCTTGTGAAAAGGCCCTTGGTGGACTCACGCTTCTCAGGTAGAAGATTTACATGTATTTTTAAATGGGATTTTTATCTAACCTATAAATCATAACACTACAATTTTGACACTCCCCGACAATGGTGCCAAAATGGTGAGCAAAAATTATGTCTCAAAAAAAATTCATTTCTCTTCCATAAATTATCAATCCGGTAAGTCCATAAACTTACGAGTATCATGCATAGTCTATGCCTGCAGTGTTGGAGAATGAATCCATATGTACCTTATTTAGTTTTATGGGGGATGTTTGTGCATTTTGATTCAAGTCAAACCAAATAAAACTAAGTGCAAAAAATTAAATAAATAAATTACGAACTAAAATTAAAGTGCTGAAAATAAAGTGCGGAAATAAAATGCAAGAAAATAAACACACACAACTGAAATTAAACAAAGCAGTAAATAAAGCAATAAATCTAATCTATGGAAAATAAAGAACATAAATAAAACATGGGAGGACTACTGTAGGGAGTGGGCCTAAGCTCCCGCAGATAGTCCGCCCGACTAGCTACGTAGAGCTTGCTCGAATAAGAGGATTTGCACTCTTAATAATTTAGAAAAAGAATGAAATAAAATAATCTCTGTGTAAAATTAATCATTGATGCCCTCCATTCATCTGGCCTACATATTTATATTAAGGACAATCGGATCTTGTTTTTTTTTTGAAAAAATTGAAAAAAGCTTGCATTAAAACAAATTACAATTACAAGAGGGAGAAAGGGCATCCCAACCAAGAGCAAAGAGACCAGAAGAACAAAGGGCACGAAAACGCGACAAGTCGCGAAAACGCGACAAGTCGCGAAATCGCGACACCAAACCTAACAACCGCCGCGCCACGACAACCGGTCGCGAAAACGCGACATGTCGCGAAATCGCGACATGTCGCGACATCGCGACAAAACAGCGCCGAGGCCACACCACTCAAAAAATGTCGCGAAATCGCGACAGCACAGCTCCAAAGCACCCAAACGCCAAAAACGTCGCGAAATCGCGACGAGAAAGCCAGAAGGCACCTGCTCCCCAAAATTGTCGCGAAATCGCGACGAGTTCTCCCTTAAACAACAACTTTGAGAAAGTGTCGCGATATCGCGACGACTTTTCCTTAAAGCCCCAGTTGGCCGGAAGTGTAGCGAAATCGCGACAAGAATTCCAATGGGCGCCCCTTCCGCAAAAGTGTCGCGAAATCGCGACATGTTCTCCCCCATGGTGCCCTTTTCTTAAACTAGTCGCGAAATCGCGACGTTTATCCTTCATGCAGTTTGTTCTCCAGAACTGTCGCGAAATCGCTACAAGTTTGCCCCTTTGCTTCCTTTCCTTAAAAATGTCGCGAAATCGCGACAGATTATCCTTTGAGAAGCTTTTCACAAAAAATGTCGCGATATCGCGACGGTTTTTCCACTTAACGCAATTTTGCTCAAAGCGTCGCGAAATCGCGACAACTTTCCTCCAACAGCGGAACCGACAAAAAAGGTCGCGAAATCGCGACATGTTCTCCCCATGGTGCCCTTTTCTCAAACTAGTCGCGAAATCGCGACGTTTATCCTTCATGAAGCTTGTTCTCCAGAATTTTCGCGAAATCGCTACGGGTTTGCCCCTTTGCGTCCTTTCCTCAAAAATGGCACGAAATCGCGACAAATTTTCCTTTGAGTAGCTTTTCACAAAAAATGTCGCGATATCGCGACGGTTTTTCCCCTTCACGCAATTTTTCTCAAAGCGTCGCGATATCGCGACGCCTTTCCTCCAGCAGCAGAACCAACAAAAAAGGTCGCGAAATCGCGACACCTTCTCATCAAAGACCGCGACAACGCAACAAGTCGCGAAATCGCTACAATTTTCCTCCCAAGGCCGCGGAAACAAAAAAGGTAGCGAAGTCGCTACGGTTGTCCGGGGAAAGGTCGCGACAGAGCAGCATGTCGCGAAATCGCGACGACTTTCCAAACAAGGTCGCGACGGCGCAATATGTCGCGATATCGCGACAAAAACTAACCTTAGCCATTTTTGAGCTCATGGATGCAGGGATCGTTCCAGACCACTCCGAATCTCTTCATCTATCATAGGCATATCACCGTGCAGCTGAACACCTACCTCTTTCTCAGCACCCATCTTCGCAAGGAAGTCAGCTACCGTGTTCAAATTTCTACTCACATACACAGGGATAACATCATCTAACTCCCTCCATAACTCCTTGATTTGGGATATCAAAATCCGCAGTCTCCAGGCTTTTAATGAGAAATTCTGCAAGCAATCAAGAGCGCCGATCAGGACTTGAGAATCTGATTCAAGAATTATCCTCCGATAACCCTGCTTAACAGCCCAGATAGACGCTGACTTAATGGCAAAGGCTTCGGCTTCATTGTTCGTGGCTCTGCCCAATCCCTGCAATTCCCAGTAAAGAACCGCACTCGAGTGATCCCGACATACAACACCAATTCCTGCACTGCCCGGGTTGCCTTTTGCAGCCCCATCAGTATTGATCTTGATCCAGCCAACGGGGGAGGTTTCCAGCATGCTCTGCCTTGCCTCTCATGTCCCTCAACCCCCTCTTCAAGATGCCCAAGAGCAGCCTGATTCTCTTCATCAACATAAATAGCAACAGTTTCTGTGACTTTGCTCCAGATGACCTGCCAAACGCCGTCAATCGAGGAGAAAGTGTTTCTAAAGATCCGGGCGTTTCTCTCCAACCAAACTTGCCACCAAATGAAGAGAAAGCCTAACTGCCAGCCAGTTCGGAGAGCTATGGAATTGAACCTGCCCCTTTTCCATTTTTCCCAAATATTGGTACGATTGAAAACACCATTAGCCTGGAGTTTAAATTGAGAGAACCAGCGTTCCCAAATCTGATGAGTAAAAGGGCACTCAAAAAACAAATGATCTGCAGTTTCCTCATGTTGGAGGCATAAAGCACATTGAGAGGGGCCATTGAAACCCCTAAGTCTGAGATTGTCAAAGGTGAGAAGACCATTATGCATAAGTTGCCAAGCAAAGAAATTAACTTTCGGCCAACCCTTTGAATGCCAAATCCTTCTCCAATGCTTGAACCGGAAAAGAGTGTGGGGGAGGCTCGGGGAGGATCTCTTCATATCCGGCCTTAAGCGAGTAGACCCCAAGGCTACCATAGCCCTAGGCTAATTCATCTTCCTCATCCCTCCCCGTGAGGAACCTTTCCGACAAGATTTTTTTTGCGGGATGGGCGCCAACTCCGGAGAGACATTAATTGGCCACTCCTCCCACCGCTTAAACTTTTTAAATTTATACCCCCCCAATTGACTGGTAAGTAGATAATTATCAATATGGATCCAGCCCTAGGCTTCTAAGGCGGTCATGATTGGTTGTAGCTCAGGGAACATGACAATAATGGGCGGATGTTGGTCCCAAGAGTCAGTCCAAAAACGAGCCTTGTCTCCTCTCCCCACTTTCCAGAATAATTGATCTTTGATAATCTGGGACCCAAGCTTGAGAGTCTGCCACACTAAGGATCCAGTACCTTCCAAGGGAAAGCGACCCACCTCATTGGGATGAACATGCCCCAAATATTTACTGGAAAGAATTCTGCTGAAGAGGGAGGTTGGCTGAGAAATCCACCTCCAATACAGTTTTCCAGCCAATGCTCTGTTATTAAGCTTAGAACTTCTCAAGCCCAGCCCTCCTTTGTCCTTAGGCTGGGTAACTTTGTCCCACCCAACCAAGGCCCATCTTTTCTTCCCTTTTGCGCCTTCCCATAAAAATCTTCTAGCCATTTTGTCCAGCTCTTTCCAGATGGTATGAGGGGCAGCCAGTATTGAGAATTTATAGATCGGCAAAGCCTGTATAACTGACTTCAGGAAGGTTAATCTACCCCCGTAGCTTAGCCATTTATGGGCCCAATGATTCATTCTGTCTTTGATGCCTGCCAAATGATTCTTCCAGATGTCAATTTTTAACTTTTTGAAATGAAGGGGAACGCCCAGGTAAACAATTGGAAGAGAGGTCCTTGTGAAGCCCAGGATCTCAATAACACGCTCCTGTAGCCGTTGGTCAAGATTGAAAAAGACCACTTTGGACTTCCTGTCATTTAGAACCTGATTTGAAGCCCTTAGGTAGAAATTCAAAGTATCTCTGATTCCTCTAGCTTCCCGAAGAGTGGCCGCACCAACCAGGCCAGTATCGTCCACAAATTGCAAGTGAGTCAGAGTTTCCTCCCCAACCTTGATACCAGATAGCGAGACCTTGTTGCCTTCTCCTCAGAAACAGTCTGCCCAAACCTTCAGCCAAGAGAAGGAAGAGATAGGGAGAACAAGGGTCTCCCTGGCGGAGACCACGAGTGGCACCGAAAGGATGCGAGGGAAGGCCCTTGATGAGAACGAGAAAAAGAGGGAGAAGAAACACAACTCATAACCCAATCAATCCATTCCTGAGAAAAGCCAAAGGCAGCCATCATTTTTGACAAGAAGCACCACTCCACCCGGTCATAAGCCTTGGACATATCCAGTTTAATGAACATTCCTTTGTTGCCCGAGGTTTGCATTGAATGGATGGCCTCCTGGGCCAAAACCACCCCATCCAAGATTTGTCTTCCCTCAACAAAGCCCCCTTGTTCAGGAGAAATGATGTTGTGAAGAAGGGGTTTAAGCCTCTCAGCCATTATCTTAGTGATGATTTTGTAAATCACATTGCATAAAGCAATAGGCCTGAAATCAGAGATATGAGTCCCCGCTTCCCCTTTTGGAATTAAAGCTATGAAGGTGTGATTGATCGCCCTGAGCATTCTTCGATTGGATCTGGATTCCTCAGTAACAGCCAAAACATCCTCCCCCAAGGTGTCCCAGAAAGCCTGAAAAAATTCAATAGGAAAGCCATATGGACCAGGAGATTTTCCAGTACTCATACCAAAGACCACATTTCTCAGTTCATCCCTTTCAATGGGTCTAAGCAGGGCCTGATTGTCTTCTTCAGAGATAATAGAAGGAATAACATTAAGAACTTCGTTCTGAGCCTCAACATCTTGCTGCATACTTTCCTTAAAAAGTTTAGAAAAGTAATCGATAGCATGGGAATGCATGCCAGGAAGAGTATCGAAGACATTTCCATGTTCATCTTTAAGAACTTCCATATTGTTCATCTGTCTCCTAGCACAAGGTGACCGATGAAAAAATTTGGTATTTCTGTCCCCCTCTAATAACCAAGTATTCCTAGCCCTTTGTTTCCAGTATATCTCCTCTTGGTTGTCAATGTCCTCAACCGCTTTACGCAGTTCATCATCTTCAAATTTGAGTTGCTCGATAATTGATCCTTCCCTAAAAAGTTTCCGAACCTCCTCCCATCTAGCCACCAAGGGGGCCCTTTGGGGACTGGAAATCCGACTTGTTTTCTTTCCTCCACTGTTTCAATTGAATTTTGACAAATTGAAGCTGTTTATGAAATTTGAACATTGCTGTCCCAAAAGGTGGACGGCCTTCTGTCCACCATTGAGTAATTTTCTGTCGAAGGTCCTCCTTTTGTAACCAAAAATTCTCAAATTTAAAAGGCCTATGGTGCTGCCCTCTCGAAGTCCCTCCCTCTAGCAAAATGGGAAAATGATCCGAAATAGGGCCCTCCAAAATCTGGAACTTAAAAGTCCATTTAACAAAAGCCTCCTCCGAGACCAAAAAGCGATCTAACTTGACCTTCCTGCTATGTGGCTCCTTTCTCTTGTTTGTCCAAGTGAAAAAAACACCAGGGCCTTGAACGTCCACTAAATGAAAGGCCTGAACTTGGGCAATCAGAAGCCGGTCCCCTGGATCCAAAACAGGGGTGCCACCTTCCTGGTCACGAACAGATAATTTTGCATTAAAATCCCCTGCAATAATCCAGTCATAACACTCCCTGTATGCCCTCATGTTGTGAACAACTTCCCATTGGAGCCTACGGCCATCTAGGTCTTGGGCCCCATAAAAGTTGGTGATTAGGACATGCTCAGAAGTGAAGTTATTTACTGAAGAGAGAAGTAAGAACACCCACGCAAGCTATATGTTCTAAAGCGGTCCGGGCCGAGAGGGTTCCAAAGGGTAACAATTCCACCGAAGCTCCTTGGGCAGCCACATCCATATGCCCGGCTCCCGCTGATTTTAGTAGCGAGTTTTACTCATAATATCTAAAGACATTTTGGTCTCTGAAGAAGCAAAAAGTACTGTTTTACGGTTTTCTAAGAGTCTTTGAACAACAGATTGATGGGTTCTATTGTTTAAACCCCTAACATTCCAAGATTGAATAATCATTGAAAACCTTGAGAGCAGTAAGAATCAATGGTCCTCACCAATCCTCCATTGATTAGCTTATCTCCTTGCGTTGTTAGTAGTTCCTTATTGGATTTTCTTCCCGCTCCTTGAGAGTTATTGTTTCTAGATCTCTTCTCCACCTGGGTAATCCCTAAAGCAGGCCTTTCTCTGTTTTTATCTGCATTTCCCATGGTGACATCTTTGATAGCCGGCTGTGCTGGGGAGTGTATAACCAATGCCCCTGGATTCTCTGACTGCAGATTCTCAGCTGGCACAGTCACCTGTTCTACTACAGGAGTGAAGGAAGGAGAAACAAGAGGTGGAGTGTTGTCATTCACACCATTCCCATCCACTCCCTCCATAGATTGGTCCTCCTGATCCACTAATGACTTAAAAATTTCATACCGATTGTTTGGCTTGAGCTGCACCTGCTCCTTGCCATTTTTCTTTTTGTTTCTCTTTCGTTTCACCTGTTCAAAGCCATCCTGCTGAGCATCAGGACCTGGAGAATTGCTAGAAGGTTCATTGACAGGACTGGACTTACCCTCTCTAGGGCGGTTTGACATTCCGCTCGGAGCCTCCGTTTTTGTGCTCAATATGTTTGGGCAGAACCTTGCCAAATGTCCATGCTTATGGCATACTCGGCACCTGAAAGGTAGGGCCTCATAGTCTAGCTGCTGGATCCGGGGTACTCCTGCTAGCTCAAGTTCCGCCTCAACTGGGAGAGGCTGACTAATGTCCATCTCTACACATATTCTAGCAAAGACAGCTGTATTTCCCTCTATGGTATCTTTGGAGACTCCCAAAAATCTGCCTAGGGAATTACCTATTAGTTCCAACACCTGCTCACCCCAAAACTCCATCGGGAGAGCGTACAGCCGAATCCAGACCGGGACAGCCGTGGGTTCGATGCGGGGGTCGAAACCCACTCTCCAGGGTTGGACAAATAACCCTGCTGGTCCGTGGTTTCTCTTTTCTGATTCAAATGCTCTGTTTCTATCTGCTAAAGAAGAGAAACTAATGATGAAATACCCATTGCTTATAGGCCATAAAGAGTACTCACCGTGTGGCTCCCAGTTCTGGCGAACCCAGGTATGCAAAAAATTCGGTGTGGGCCGGATGCCCATGAATTTGCAGATCAAGTCGTGATTAGCTCGGTAGACGATTGTATCTTCGACCAGCATTGGTTCTATAACAATCTTAGGCCTGGAAGTGGATTGCGGGAGGCATCCATTAACGCGGTGAGCATTTGGGCCATTGCCAACATTCTTGAGTATCGTTTGAAAAGCATTCCGTTGAGCTCCATCAGTGGAAGGCGAGGGGTTATCTTTCAACTTCTCAGCATATGAAGTCTTTCTCCCGGCGGGGAGAAACTGGAGGAGACCCCATCGGGCCCTCCCGGGACCACGAATGAACCTTCAGATGAATTCAAAATCAACCCCCCAAAGCCCCAGGCAAGATCTTCGGGCCAGAATCCCTCGAGCAACACCAGACGCCGTCACAGAAATTTTCCCGCCAAATCGCCAGAGCAACCGTCCCAAAAATTTCAGCCGATGTTGGATATTTTCATGGACAATCGGATCTTGTTACAATAACAAATAAATCTATTTTAATCACATAATGTGATTAGTTACAATTGGTTTCTACACAAATTTTATTCTTCTATTTTAAAGCATGTCCGTTCACCAAAAGGATAAATATAAAAATCCTTAGGTGTACGTAACAAATAAATCCTAAACTAATGCATCCTAAAAATAATGCCTTAAGAGCTTTACAAGGTCAACCGACCAATTGGTTGATAACAATAAAAAATACTTTATTCTATTTAATAAATGCATGATTAAAATATTTCTCTTTGTCTTCACGTGCAATAACCTCTTTAGCCTCTCGATCAACCTGGTCAATGTTGACTTAGTCTCCAATGCAAGCACTTCCAATATGTGGGAGTAAGGCATCAATAAGGCACCTCCCATCCATGGGAGTAAGGCACCAGTAAGGAGCCTCCCATGTATGGGAGTAAGGGACCAGCGTAAGGCGCCTCCCATGTATGGGAGTAAGGTGCCACAATAAGGCGCCTACTCTATATACCTTAGACGCAATTAAGTAGAAGCATGCCAGGTCCATTTGGGATGTAGATTGGGAAACACCATATTACTAGCAAAACTTATATTTATACATAGTTTCCACTAAAAACACCAGTCAAGCATAATACCAAATTTTCTATCAATTATATGCATAAGTTAAATAAAAATACAATTCTAATGCTAATTAAACCAGTGATTATACCCATTAATAGTGTATATAAAATGAGCATTTCTGATGCTCATCATCCCATATAACCCATTGAAAAATAAATTAAAGAAAAAATCTGTGTAATAAAAAAAAGGAGAATTACAGAATCATTACTAAAAGAACAATGAGTGCTTCAAAAAGGTCCTTCACAAAATCACATATGTATAAAAATGCAAACCTCATGAGGATAAATTTTCAAAAATAGAAATATTTCCACAAACATGTTCTAAGATATAATGAATCACCAAAAATTCAATCAGAACCAAAAGTTGGGTGTGAAGATAATTCTTGGTACATTGATTCAATAGCCATTCATCATATGATTGGCAACCTATATTGGTTTGATTCCATTCTATTAAAAATAAGAATACCAATTTAGTTATTTGATGATAAAATCTACCAAGTACAAGGGTCAAGCAATGTTACACTTAGTCTACCATATTAGAATGTACACTAGAAAGTGTGGCTCATGTTCTAGGAATAATAAATAATCTAATTTTAATGTCACAATTGTTGGATAGAGGAAGAATGATAGAATTCAAAATTATCAATGGCAATAAGAGATGACTTATCAAAACAGTAATCAAATTTAAAGCTCTTTGATCTTACAAAAGTAGTATATTTGCTTTGAATGTGATAGAACTTGCACAAAAATAGTTGGATCAATTTTTGCCAAAAGAACGATATCAAGAAAAATATTTAATTAAACACAAAAATCCTCATGGCAAAATAAAAAGACAGGACCAACTTAAAAATTAAAAATATTAATGGGTTATATTATTGTAATGACTTATTCAGAAGTGTAACAAAGACAAGTACAGGTAACAGCTCAAAAGAACATATTTAGTGCCCAAAGCTAATTGAATACAAGAACCAAAATAGAAAGTGCAAAAACCAAAATGAAGCACATGAAGGCAAAAGGCATTCATACCAAATAATGTGATACAAGAGAGTGTTGGAGGTATTATACTATTTGGTACCTTACAAGATTAATGCAAGGATCATGTAAATAATTTAAATTAGGGTGTGTTTAATAATTGAGTGTATAGTAGTTGTCATGTCATTAAAGTGTGAGTTATGTGGGTGAGGTGTCATGCTAGTAAGTGTGAGTTATGTGGGTGAGGTGTCATGCTAGTAAGTGTGAGTTATGTAAGTGAAGTATCATTTTTATAAGTTAGGAGTTATGAGTTATGTGCAATCATGAGAGTCTATATTTATGTATATATATGAGATTTATTATTATGTATTGAGGAATATGAAGAGTTATATCTCTCGTGAGTAGGAGGAGATGAAAATTTTATGTGAGTACAAAGATGAAGAGTCTTGTGAATATGAAGAGTCTCATGTATGTATATATATTGAAGATAAAATTGTAATAGAGAATCGAATAATAAACATTGCATTACTTTAGTAGATATTTTAATAATATATTTAATGAGTTTGTTGTTCATTGTTGTTATGGATTGATTTATGTGTATATTTGTTCTTGAGATATTGTGTGATCCTAGAAGTGCATTAAACCTGTGAGAATAGGGGATTGCTAACACAAAAATAGGAGAGGACAAAACCTAATAGCATAAAAGTTAGATAGGTACATTCTCTTAGATCATTGGATAGATGAAGGAACTTGTGCTAAAATTACTACCTTTACAAGGATTGGTTCATATCTTTGGCCAATAAGAGTTGAAATGGTGGCAAGTGAATTAACAAAAAGGTCATATTTAAATCTGAGCAGATGTGGGAAGACCATCTTGTTGTTGTCATTGCACAACCCATCCCAATTGGGGATCCACTTAAAATTTTGAGTTTTTTACAAAGGTGTTTACATTTATCCTTTTAAGCTTGCTCACATTGGCTTTCAATTGTTTTTCAAATCCTGGAAATTTCTATTTTTAAACTATTTTTAGGTTTTTTTGAATTTCGTCACTTTTGTTAGTTGTAAGCCTAAAATGACCATAACTCTTGCTAGAGAGCTCTATTTTATGCGATCCAAAGCTTGATAGAAATATCTTGAGATTATATTTTAAATACATAGAATCAATATATCAAGATATTTGGCAAAGTACCATTCAGTAACATCAATTCCTTGTAGTACTCTACACATTTCAAAAGGCTATATCTTGAGATCCACAATGAATTTTTAATTTATTTTAATTGTTCTGAATATCCATTTGTCTTAATTATAAATATGAAAATTTCCATAAAATTATACACTTTGAAATCTTACCCTATCTTTACACCATGGAATTATTTTGAGCTCTAGATCATGCATTGATTTCATGGCTTCAATAAGATAAGGTTCATTCTCCATTTTACAACAAGCTTTTGGACAAGTATAAACATGCCCATGTTGGTTGTTTGCAATTACCTTCCTTATCGCTAGCTAAACTATCCATTTTAAATGGGTTATGAAACCAAAAGTTCATTTAGGAAATAAGGAAAGAGATCCATGACCACGAGCTTGATCTAATATGTGGTCAACATAGTCAAATAAGGCCTAATGAACCACAACCCAAAGTTTTCCCAATTCCACAGTTAGTATGGTCAAATAAATCCTAAATAAAAAAATGAACCACGAATCGAAGCTTGCTCAAATCCATGGTCAGCATGGTCAAATAAATCCTAAATGAAAAATGAACCACAACCTAAAGCTTGCACAAATCCATGGTCAACATGGTCAAAGAAGGCATAGATCTAAAATGAACCATGACCGTTAACCATATTTGTCATGGTAAAATTGGTCAACTCAAATTTTGCGAAGATAATGAATCCCAAAAATTAAAATAAAATCTGGAAAATCGAAATAAGATCTGGCAATGAAAAGCTAAGCTTGGAGATTTAACATGTTACCTAGCCACAAAATTAATATTTGGCAATTGAAAGCTATCTCAATGGATGCCATAAAATAAGTAATAATAAATAATAAAAAAGGTAGCACGACCATGAGGTTTCTTAAATCTGTGGTCAACATGGTCAATGAAAGCATAAATTTGAAATGTAGTACGATCACAAGCTTTCTCAAATTCATGGTCAAACCATTCAAACAACTTGATCTTCTCAAGTGAACCATGGTTGCTAGTCATCTCAACGTCGTAGTCATAATGGTCAATGAGGATAGATTTTAAATTTTGATCATGACCGTGAGCCAATATTTCTAAATAAGTAGATGACTCAAATCCATAGTCAAACTAGTCAAATAAGCCCAAATTTAGAAGATAATCATGGTTTCAAGGCAATATGAAGAAAAGGGAGAATTCCATGACCACGGTTAAAATGGTCAAAAGCACTTAGATAAAAAATGTGAGCATGATTTTGAGATAATGGTTTAGCCAAACTAGATCGTAGGGCTGCATTTTACTTACTCACCATCGACGATAATCCTTACCGTCCATTTTTTAAAAAATATTGGAACCTTTTGCTTGAATTTTTCTGAAGCATTCCACACCTTTCATTTCATGGAAGAAAAACCTTAGGCAAGGAAAATAATTAATTAAAATAATTAAATGTTAATCCTTAGCCTTGAACTTAATATTTTGGATATTTTAATTAATGAGAATAATATCATGAAAATCTTAGTATTAATTTTAATACTTTGGCATGGGAAAAAAATTAAATGGAATTTTAATATTAATTATAATACTTTGGCATTAAAATTTAAAAGGATGTCAATTAAACCTAATAATTTGAACCTAAAATTAAAAGAGATTAAACCAAATTAATTTTTTTATTTCCTTTAATTTTTGCAGACAATAGAACAGTAAAGCAAATCCAAAGATAAAGGTTGAGAGATCCTAAAATATGCATTTAACCTAGACCTAATTCAGAACCTGGTGCATGACAACTCAAACCACATGGAGTGTGATGATTCAACTATCCAATCTTTAGAGAGACGGTTCTAAAACAAAATATCAAAGGCTAAAATAAAAGATCAAGATCAAAAATATATCCAAAATGACATGTCATCTAGAGACAATTACAACCAACTAATCAAAGAAAATTGTAAAGCATTGAAAATATGAAACTGTAAAGGCTATAAATAGCCATTGAAATCCCATTCCAAAGGGTCGAATTTCACTTTTAGCAATAGGTCTTTTAGAATTTTCTTTTCTTTGTAGACGGTGGATATTTGTACCCTTATCATTGTACTTGGAGAATTACTCTCATAATCACATGTTGCTAGTAAGTTTGAGAATGTAATGACTGAACATATTTTATCAATACAAGATACTAGAATTCTTGGTGTAATTTGTGCATGTTGATGGTGGTTGCATTTGAGTCTATTCTAGTATTTTGCTTCTTTTCCCTTTGAATATAACATTGTCTTGGTCTCATATTGTGTGAATGTTGATCAGGATAAGGCTAGTTGATTCAGAATTGTTGCTTCAATAGATTCAATTTAAGGCTTCAAAATTCAATAACTTGTTTTATTTCTTTATTTAACCCTTTCCTTTTGATTTTTTTTGAAATCTGCTTAGAGAAAGAGTAGATTAGTTGAATTTTATTTTTGAAGCTCATTTTATGTGATATATTTTTATAAGTTTTAGAATATACATTGCTTTGTGCTATAATGATCATGATTATGATGCAATGAATGAATGTATGATTGATAATTTTAAGGTAGCAAGCCTAGAATATTATTTTTTTGTAACTCTTTGATGTAATATTTGATATTGAATTTATATTTTGATAATTTGTTAAATAATTGAATCAAATCTATGTTTCTTAAAGCTTAGACAATGAATCGACACTCGCCCTTGTAATAGTTATATGTAACCCTGAGTTATCCATCTACCTTCCCTTTTATTCATTTGATTAAATTTGACAATAACATACCTTATCACTCGAACCTCAAGGGATCAATGTTCCCTTTTAAGAGAGAACAATTGTTGTTCTAACCATTGATGTATGTTGGCAATTGGGTTGATGTATCACTCAACACATCCTCAATTTTTTGATATGATAGTACAAATGTAAAATTATTTAGGAAACAGTAGGTTGTATACACTTCTAAAACAAATTAAATCAATGGCATCTAGATTAAAAGAATGGAACAAAAACACTTTTGGAAACATGTTTTAGAAGAAAGAAGAACTACAAGAGAAACTTTAAAAATTCTAAAAAGGTAATATTAATAACCCAAGCACAAAGGAAACAAAGTTGCTTAGTGAATATCATAATATTTTGAGTAAGGAAGAGAAATTTTAGAGATTAAAATCAAAACAAACTTTGTTAAAAGGAGATAAAAACACATGTTTTTCATAGGATGGAAAAAGTATAGAGATCAACATCTAGAATTAGTAGAATTAAATCAATAGAAGGTATTTGGAATGAAGGCCATAGTGAAATAAAAAATGAGGTAAGGTTTTTTTACCAAAATATAATAGGATCAGAGGAGTTTGAAGTTCTTAATGATAAATACTACAAGTACCTTCAATTATAATAGATGAAGATAATAGGAAATTGAAGGAGTAAATTACTCAAGAAGAAGATCATTTAACTCTTCTCTCTTTTATAATGATAAATCCCTAGGTCTTGATGGGTTCTCTACAATATTTTATCAGCATAATTAGGATATTGTAATGATCCAAAAACTAACTAATCTAACTAAGGCAATTTTTTTTTACTAACATACACTCAAGATGGATTTACATATCCTTATCCAGCATAAACATCTATAAAGTTATCTAATTATTCTCATGTTTCAACCTATTCGTTTCACCTATGATGAAATAACTTAAGCTATCCATATCATCTCCATTATGAGCTAACTTAAGCCATCTATCTCATCTCTTTATGAGCTAACTTAAGCCATCTATCTCATCTCAATGATGAGCTAACTTAAGCCATCCATATCATATCCATTATGAGCTAACTTAAGCCATCTATCTTATCTCAATGATGAGCTAACTTAATCCATCCATATCATCTTCATTATGAGCTAACTTAAGCCATCTATCTCATCTCAATAATGAGCTAACTTAAGCCATCCATATCATCTCCATTATGATAACCATGTTTACTTAAATCTACTAGATGTTTGTAGATCTATCTAGTTTAGGTTTCTAGAAGAAATATTTAATCAAGGTTATCCGAAGTTCCTCCCTAAGGGATCCCATAATCCCTTAGGTTTCCTTCTCTACTTTTAACACATAAGCATAATCACATTTAGTCATCTATTCTAATTATCTGGCTACATGGAATAATATTTATGGAAACATCAAAGAAGTACTCAAATAAGACATCAAGGTCCAGCTAAAGCATTTAACAAAATATAATAGTTTATGAAACTACAATATCAAATATTCTTTATAAAAAAGTAAGAGATACATATTTCATTCATATATTAAGTTATTACATAACCCAAGTATGGTAAAGGTACTTCTATACTTTAAAATAATAAGCATTACAACATTTATCCAATTAAAATATTGTTCAACTAAAGCTTACTCCACAATATATTTCTATAAAAAATATTTACTGCCACATACATCAGATAACTGTTTTAGGTCTAAATGTCCTCCTCAGTCCTCGTTCATCCATCGCTCAATTGATAGTGTCAAGGGATCAGGACAACTCATGGATCTTATGAAGCATGCATATAAATGCATAAACTAAAATAACTTATAAATAGATGCATTTATAAATTGGATGCCAAATTGCAACTATACAACTATTCAATGCATTCATTCATAAATTATTTTATCAACATCAAAGGAAATCCCATACATCTAATCTTATTCTCATCAATAAAAGGATAGTCATCCTATCAAATAAGGAGTAATTCACAACCTCTAATTAATCAGTCAAACATTCATGCTTTTTGTCATATAAAGTTATTTATTTAATCAATTAAGGTCTCATACCCTCAATCAATTAAATACTTAAAAACAATCCACTTATTTAATTAACTAAGGTCCCATACCCTTTATCAATTAAATATTCATAAAAAATCCATTTCTTTAATCAACTAAGCTCCCATACCCTTAATCAATTAAATACTTATAAACAATCCATTGTTTTAATCAACTAAGGTCTCATACCATTAATCAATTAAATACTTATAAATAATCTATTTCTTTAATCAACTAAGGTCCCATACCATTAATCAGTTATATACTTAAATACACTCCAATTTCTCTAACTAATTAAGAGCTCATACTCCTAATTAGTTAGATACTTATACAAAAATCAATTTCTTTAACTAATTAAGAGTCCATACTCCTAATTAATTAAATACGTACATAAAAATCAATTTAAACAAATAATATTATTTTCGTGACAAAGTCCTATTTAATTTAATAACTATATTATTAATCATTCTTATAAACCCCAAAAGCAAAATGTTACCTGCTCTAAAAGATACTTTACTCATCGATCATTCCAAAGGGGGGGTTTAATATTTCTGCCATTCAACTCATATAGTCAAAATCCAAGTGGGTGTCAAGAATTATGTGGGCCAAACAATAGCATAAACATAGCAAACAGGTCGACTGACTACATTGACTACAAGCGTAATAACCCCCGCCAAGCGGTGTTCTTCATGACCACCACTTGGTGGTCATCAAATAAGGTAAGGCTCCCCCTATAAGTGATGCTAAAACATCCCCCCACAAAGAATGTGTGTCACAATATAAGGTTTGGTGAACTAATCCCCCTTCTTGTTTGAAATAAATGAATGCATGTATTTTAATTGATGAATGACTTTCTTTTAAAAATAAATTAATGCATACATTTTAACTGATGAATGGATTTTTTTTAAATAAATGAATGCATGTATGTTAATTGATGAACGACTTTCTTTTAAAAATAAATGAATGCATGTATTTTAATGTATGAATGACTTTATTTTAAAAATAAATGAATGCATGTATTTTAATTGATGAATGACTTTATTTTAAAAAATAAACGAATGAATATTTTAATTAATAAATGAATTTTACTTTTAAAAGGGATGCATATATTTTTATAATCAATGAAAGACTTTTTTTTAATATAATGGTCAGACTATATTTTATTTTATAAGGGTCACATTTCATGTAAGGTAGATTTTTGGAAATATGGGAAGAATGATTTTAAAATTGAAATATCTCTCATAGCCGCCTGGGAGATAAACTCATATTAACTTTAGTGGAAGATATTTGTGGAGAATGGTCAGGGATTTACGAGGGGAGATTCTCGATGTTAAGAGCGTAAAGAGAGAAGGGAGAGATATGGGAAAAAAGGAGAAAAGAAAAAGATAAAAAAAAATAGGGCAAGCTTGGAAGTGAAGAAGAGATGGCAAAACCAGAAGCTACAGGTTGGGAAGTTCCCACATTGGCTTGAAATTAAGGTTATATAGAAAATTAAGTGTTCACTTATCTCTGGTACGAATACCTATAATTTAGATTATAATTTTTGGTTCGAATGGTAAAACCCTCTTAAACCTTGTAATCACTTGTTGATTTTTATCTCGCTGTAGATGCCATGTAATGGTTGGTAGTGTTGTTGTTTCGAGTAATATTCTCCAGTGTTGATGCCTTCTATAGAGGGCAGTGTTTTGCTATTGAAGTATTTTATAGAAGGCAGTGTATTGTTGTTGATATCTTCTGTAGAGGGAAATGTTTTGTTATTGATGTCTTTTATAGAAGGTAGTGTATTGTTGTTGATGTCTTTTGTAGAGGGTAATATTTTGCTATTGATGTCTTTTACAGGAGGTAGTGTATTGTTGTGATGTCATTTATAAAAGGCAGTGTATTGATGTTGATGTCTTTTCTAGAAGGTAGTGTATTGTTGATATCTTTTATAGAGAGCAGTGTTTTATTGTTGATGTTCCCTTTGTTTGGCCAATGCATCCACTACGCCATATATTCCCCCTATTTGGGTGGTGCATCCACTGCATTTGATGTTCCTTCTATTTGAGCAATGCATCCACTATGTTAGAAATTCCCTTTGATTGGGCAGTGCATCCACTATGTTGATGTCCCCTCTAATTGGGTAATGCATCCACTATGTTGACGTTCCCTTTGTTTGGGCAGTGCACCCATTATGTTGACGTTCCTTTTGATTAGGTAGTGTGTCAACTATGTATATCCCTTGTTTGAGGGCAGCATGGTTTTGCTGCTATGCTTGGTTACGGGAGAGGCTAAGATTGAACTTTGTACACCAAGGTATTTCTACGCGCTTGGGTGAGTTTGGAAAGGAAGGAACCATTCCATATAGACCACCCTTGCATTGACTCTAGGTGTTTGTTAAAAGGGTTTAAGACTTGTATTACCACCATTTTTGCATCATGGTCGAGTAAATCCAAACCTCTTGGGGATAGGTTTATTGAATTCATTTTTGTTCAGCGAAAATTTTCATAATGTAAAGAAATTCATATATATTACATCTAGAAAAAAAACCTTTTAAATGTATATAAACATTATGAATAACATGTTGTAATTAAAATACATACCTTTTAATTATAAAGAGAAGGAACATATGAATAACATGTTGTAATTAAAAGATGGACCTTTTAATTGTAAAGAGAAGGAACCTATGCATAACATGTTAACTAAAAGGTGAACCTTATGATTAAATCAAATAATGGGCCTTTGCTTATTAAGTTTTTAAGGATAAACTTATATCTTAAAGAGTAGATTTGTTTTAGTAAGTTTTGAAGGATAAACTTATATTTGAAAGAGTAGATTTATTTTAGTAATTTTGAAATAGGAATGATAGACTTCTTGGATTTATTTGAGAAAAGGAATATATTTTAGTTAAAATAATGGCCTTTGTTTAGTTTAAATTGAAATAAGGACATTTCATTTAAATTAAAACAAAGTTGTTTTGATAAGTATTTTTTTGATAAGTATTTGATTGATTAGGAGTATAGGCTCCTAATTGGTTAAAGAAAGTGGTTTTGGTAAGTATTTGATTGATTAGGAGTATGGGCTCCTAATTGGTTAAATAAAGTGGTTTTGATAAGTATTTGATCGATTAGGAGTATGGGCTCCTAATTGGTTAAAGAAAGTGGTTTTGATAAGTATTTCATCGATTAGGGTATGGGATCCTAATTGGTTAAAGAAAGTATTTTTGATAAGTATTTGATTGATTAGGAATATTTGATAAATATGGACTTTAAACTGATTAAATGAAATGATTCTTATGTATTTATTTTGGTAGTCATGTAATGGATACATTAGACCTTTAGAAAAATATTATTCCTTTAAATTATTAGAAGGAAGAAACTATCCTTAGAAGAACAAATGCATAATTTGTTCGAGGGAATTATGGAGTTCCCTCATTGTTAATGTAATCTGTATTAAAAGAACAAATCATGTTTTAGGGGACATAAGAGTTATGGAGTTATTATGTATGTATATTGGTAATAATGTTAAAAGAGGAATTATGGGATTCCTTTGTATAGTTGTATTGGAGACAACTAAACTTATGCAATAAAAGGGATGTTTTGAAGCTAGGTTTTCTCGTAAGGGTTTTTCCCAGGATATATGATGTGTTGTGTGTGCTTCAAATATCTTCCTCTTTGATATTACATTTAATAATCTTGGATGATTGGAGTATTTTTTTACCTATTGTTGATAAACATCTATGATGTTGTAATTTGAGTAAATTGTCATGTTAGGATAATATAACTAAAAAGGGATTACATATTTTATGTGACTTCTTATTGATGAGATTGTAGATGTTATTTGGTGCTTAATTAAATAGATAGACTTATTTGCATCCCTATTTAAGAAATAAATATTGGATGGTATTTATGAATGATCTAATGAATTATATATTATTGGAATGACATCTATCGAATGTATGCTTATGGATTAGAAGTACCCTACTAATATGTGAAAGGTTTTTACATGCTAGTGATACTTGGAATCTTCTCCTAGTTAGCAAGAAGGAATTTTATTCATTAGAAGTTAGAGAGAGTTAAAAATAAGGGATTATGGGATCCCTTGAGAAGGAAACTTTGGGTAAACCTAGTTTCACAACTCTACCTTAATGACCTAATCTTAGATAGTTGTGGAGAAGCAACAACTAGGTTATTGTGTCAATGAATGAATTATCATTAGTTCCGAAGGAGTAACAACTAGGTTATTGTGTCAATGAATGAAATATCATGTAAAATGATAAATGCTTTCGTTGGATCATTGTTTAGATGAGATAGATAACTAAAACTTACCTACATAAATGGAATTATGTATGATGGTAAAGGAAGCAAGGAAATCTTATGTCACTACGATTAGTACACCTACATAGATGGACTTTTGTATGGAGTAGGGATGGGTTTACCCTTTGATAGACAAAAGGGGATAAGTTAGCTCATTGTGGAGATGAGATTACTAGCTTTTTTGCATTGCACTTAGTACACCTACATAGATGGACATATTTAAGGTGTAGGGATGGGCGTACCCTTTGACAGCCAAAAGAGGTAAGTTAGCTCATCATTGAGATGAGACAGATGGCTTAAGTTAGCTCATAATTGAATTTAGATAGATAGCTTAAGTTAGCTCATCATTGAGATGAGGTGGATAACTTAAGTTAGCTCATCATTAAGTTGATACAGATAGCTTAAGTTAGCTCATCATTGAGATGATACAGATAGCTTAAGTTAGCTCATTAGTGAGTGAGATGAATAACTTAATCATGAGACTTCCCATTAATAGAAACCTTCATAGAATGACTTATGTAAGGTGGGGTGATATAGATCCCTAACGAGTGTATAAAAAAATCTCTCTCTAGAGTTGGTTGGATTTTTGGGTCGTTACATTTGGTATCAGAGTTGTAGGTCATAGGACTAGATGTTTTGATGAAGGAACTCTAGGTACTATGGACTAGAAACTTCTTTGGAATGTGCTAGGGATTTAGGTATATTCCTATTAATGTCCTTCCTTATTTTAATCTAAAGCTAGGAAGACCTCAAAATTCTAGTTGTTTTAAAATCAGAGCATGTGGTCATAGGACTATAAGCTTCCCTAGATAAGATCTAGGTACGATGAACTGGAAGCTTCCTTGGATAAGCTAAAGATTGCTTAATAATTGATCCTAGGGAAGGTATATTTACTTTATATAGCATCTTGTGCGGAGCAAGTATGGCCATCATCATTATCAAGGGATTGATAATGAGTAAGCACACCTAGGAATAGTATCGTGCGTGGAGCAAGCATAACTTTAGACATTATCTAATGAATGATAATGAGATAAGTTAGTTCTAAAGGATAAATAACTAACTAAAAGTAACTATAATCAACTCCTTTTGTGGTTAAAGAGAAGAGCACCTTACGGTAAGACAAGCATGACCCAAATTATTACCAGAAAGATAATAATGGTCATAATAGAGATGGCCTTGTGGGGATACAAGTATGACAATGATTTGTTAGAGTAATATTCCATTACTTGGGATAATTACCATTTACTCCACTAGGTTATTACCTTTACTATTTACTTTTATCCTTTAGATATTTATTATTCTTATCCTAGGTTAGTTCCTAAATATCCTAGGGTAGTCAATCCTAAACCTAACTCTCTACCTAGCCTAACGCGTTTGTTAGCTTGGTTAGTGGGGAATTAGTTAGGTTTACTATTCATTGTATTATATAAACATTAGTCTTAAACCTAATGTTTAGTTAGATTAATTTGATAATTATTTCTTCAGACTTACCTTGCATCATTGGCATCAGAGCCGTAATGGGAGGCGAGACGAAGGGATTTTTCCCTGGTCCCGCCTACCCAGGTTAGGATTTTTTTCCTGTCCCGTAGGACAGGGTCATGGGAGAGGGCCCGCAGGCCCAAGTCACCGAGCGGCCATGAGAGAAGGCCAACAGGCCCACATCACCGGGAGACCACGGGAGAAGGCCCTCAGGCCCACGTCATCGGGTGACCATGGGACAAGGCCCGCAAGCCCAGACAGATCTGACAACATTTTGTTGTCTGACCTATCAGGACTGATAGGATGACAGAGGGTTGTCCCTCAATCGAAGAGGGATATTTGATGGCGGAAGGATGGTCGACCATAGGAGCTAGCCCTCTGCAAATGAGAGGGTACCAAAATCAGATCCGATGATAGACAACATAGATATGATGGCTGGTAATTGTGAGGGTAGGAGTGCCCTCCGACCCACCATCGACGACCAGACCACCCACCATCGGTGATCAAAAAGCGAGGGCAGGTGTGCCCTCCTTATCCGACGACCGGACCGACTCACCGTCGGTGACCTCACGTGACCTTGGGCATAGATCTCGAGGCACTGACATGGCACAACCACCTAGACCACCAACTGGACCAATAACCAGCGGCCACCCGAATGAATCAACATGTGCTCGAGCACATAGACCGAGGCACTGACTCAGCCTAATCATCTAGCGACACGTGGGCAGACGTGACCTCGGGCACAGATCCCGAGGCACTGACATGGTGGACAGTGACCTGGACCAGACACGACACGTGGCGGATAGCCACCGGACTCGAACTGCACCATGACACGTGGACCGGACACGTGGACCTGACTGAGCTGACATGGCGGACAACCACTGGACGATGGATCAGACTCGAACTGGACACATGGTGGCCACGTGGCGGACAACCACGTGTGCCACCTGACACGTGGACCCCTCCGACTGCGCCATGTGGGTGGCAGCAAAAGGGGTCCGACTGGACCCTGATTGCCTATAGGCAATCAAAGAGCACTAGGTGCTCTATTGCTTTTAAGCAACTTCAGATCGCCCGTAGGGGCGATGTGGGATAAATCCCACTAAATTCCCCGCTAGTCGATGGGGAAGCCTTCAAGGAGAAGGCCATGGGCTACTCCTCCCGTCGGGCTAGCTAGCCCGACTAGAGAGAGGGCCAGTGCTAAGGCGCTACCCGACGGGAGGTCGGGAGTTCGACTCCTATCGGGGCCAAGCGCTCTGTCTTTTTACACAGGGCCGCAGAAAATCCAAGGTAAATTTTTTTTTTTTTTGTAAATTTTTAATTATTTTTAATCATTTTATTTAATAATTTAATATCTTTTGTCTAAAATCAATTTTTTTTCATAAATTACATTGATTTTTTACAAAGTTAAATTTTATTATTGATTAAATAATGATTAGATTAATTAGAATTTTGCATTAAAATAGAGAATTAAGGATCTATTTTTGCAATCAAATCAAAGGAGCTTTTGTTTTCTCCAAGTGGGGATATAAGACATAGAAGAGCACCTATTTTTCTTGCAAATTAGAAAGCCATAAAACTCTTCTCAACCTTGTTAATTTAGCATAAAAAAAGGATCAAACTTGAATTCTTTTTGCAAATTAGCCAACAAGGAGACTAATTTTTTTTTTGTAAAATTCAAAAGGCAAAGTGTGCATTTGTTTTCCTCGATGGGGGATATAAGACATAAAATTGCACATTCTTTTTTGCAAACTTGAGAAGAAATTGTAACCTTGGGTCCATAAAAACTAAGTCGTGTGTCGACTAGTTCTGGAAGCCTTCCAAACGCGGGTCGTGTGTCGACTTGTCTTGGAAGGAGTGCTCAAATTGTTCATTTTGCAAAATTCAGGGGGGAAGACAACATTGTACTTCTTTTGCAAAATTGGAAAACAAAGTAGGAGACATAAAAATATCATTTTTTGCACAACACAAAACACACATTTTGTTGCAAAAATTTAAAAAGGTGCATTATCGATTTTACTCGACACCTTAATTGGCAAACTAGGTGATAATAATTTTGAGGCCATTTCTTGTTTGATTGTTGCATCATTCTTTTTGCAACTATAAGTCATATAATCAAGAACATCCAAACCTCAAAATTTCACAAATTTGTGTACATCCATGCACAGATTTAAAGCCAATTTCACTTGATATTCTCTCCTAAATCAACAAAACCCCTAATTCACTCTTATTTGTTTGGCTTAATTTCCTCCAACTTCTCATCCTTCTTGAAGGGTGTTAAGGCAGGTGCCATTAAATATCTGTTTGAGTGAATTATCTTTTGGTACTCTTTTAGGGTAATCAAAAAGAAAGAACAAGTTTTTGAAAATAAGGAACCTTAAAAAGTTGCAATCCTTTGCACTAAGGGGGGATAATTCCTTTCTTCCTTCAAAACACAGATTTTTGACAAGAGGGAAATAAAACTTGTAAAGGCAATCATAAAAGTAGAAGTCATAAAAATTATACCTTTTCTTTTAGACTTCATAATAGCAATCATGCTTGAAGTTCTTACAATAAGGAAGGATGATTTGGTGAACTTTTTGATCAAATTGCCTAGAAAGCATAGTTTTGCACAAATTGTAAAAATGAAAACCATGACACCATTCAGTGTTGGTTTCAAAACAAGCAAAACTAAAATGGCAAAGGCACATCACATAAGCCATCTTTCTAGTGAAGTGTCTCATTCGGATTCTGATTCTGGTTCAAAGAGAGCACAAGGAGTGCTCATTGCTAAAACAGTATTGTAGAGGGAAAACACATGTGTCACCTTGGGCAAAAGCACCATTTTCTCTCTCTCCTCTTTTTGGCTTCATAAATAGCATAAGTATTTTGTTTGAAGACCTTGCAATAAGGGGTGCTTGTACCTCTTTTAGGCTTCATAAATAGCAAATTCTAGGTGTTTGAAGTACTTGTAACAAGAGGAGCGACTTTTTGTGATGTAAAATTGTCTAGGAGGCAATATTTGTAAAATCCTTCACAACACTCTTGCATTGCACACTTTTTGCAATTGAGGGGGGATATAAATTTCTTTTCTTCACCATTTTTGTAAATAGGGAAGAAGGCTTATAAGGGTGCATTTTCGGCTTCGACCGACACCTTAGTCACACTTCCTTCAGAAATTAATTACACTATGTTTTGCAACGAGAAGGGGGAACTTATAAGGGTGCATTTTTGGCAATGACCGACACCTTAGCTACCTTATCTTTTGCAAATTCATATTGTAAATGAATGAACCTTGTATGAAGTGATCTATTCTACTACACCTAGCGATTGCAGCGATTGGTTACCCATGCAATTCGGTTGGATGATGTGATTACCATAAGGACATTCGTTGGCATGAAGACAAAGTGAGGAATGACCCACTTTTTGCTTAGGAGCAGCTAGAGCACTGTGACAGAGCAAAGAACCAGCAGATCAACATCTTCTTCACTGTATTGGGGCAGTTATATACTTTACCCAAATATTGTTGTATAGAGGGATATGTATGTATTACCCAAATAATGTAATAAGGGGGGATGTTAGAGTAATATTCCATTACTTGGGATAATTACCATTTACTCCACTAGGTTATTACCTTTACTATTTACTTTTATCCTTTAGATATTTATTATTCTTATCCTAGGTTAGTTCCTAAATATCCTAGGGTAGTCAATCCTAAACCTAACTCTCTACCTAGCCTAACGTGTTTGTTAGCTTGGTTAGTGGGGAATTAGTTAGGTTTACTATTCATTGTATTATATAAACATTAGTCTTAAACCTAATGTTTAGTTAGATTAATTTGATAATTATTTCTTCAGACTTACCTTGCATCATGATCACTAATGATTAAAGTTAGTTTATGAGAAGATATAACTAACCTTTGGAAAGTACAATTGAAAGTAATTGTAAATTATCCAACTCCTTAATGTGGTAATGAAATGATACTAAGATAAGGAGGGGAAGAAGATGATCTTCTCAAAATCCAAGGTTAGCTAGACACGATGAAGGTAAATATAGATTCCTAAAGGAAATTGTGGAGGAAATTTTAATAGAGAGGTAGAGAATTTTGTCATTGTAGTTTAGTTACTACAAGAACAATTGAGAATAGAAGGAAGATATGGACCAATGAAATAAATGATTAGAAATTAATAATCAAGTTCCCATAATGAAAATTTGAAGTTTAGATAGGAAGAAAACCCTGCTACAAAGGATCATGAAGGTAAAAACTCATATAGAGTTAGAGCTAGCCAAGAAGCTGAAGAATATCAGGGTATCCAAATTGATTGGTAAAAATTAGTTGATACCTGGCTGTATGAATTGGAAATGTATCTTTTCCTTGAGGAATTATTTTGTAGTGACCTAAATAGTAGGGTTACCCTTTAGGTGCAGGATACAACTTTTGAGTGATGGAGTGACTTCAAATCTAGCAATGAAACTTTAGAGAAATTATTTTTTTTCAAGCCTTAAACAACGATCATGGTGGGCTTCTATATGGTTATGTAAATTTTCCTTGTTAATAGGTGGAACTTATTCTTAAGGTTTATAATTGGAAAAGAGGTTTTTAATGTTCCTTATCACCACAATGAAGGATAGTTCCCAAGCAGGTAGGCTTTAGGGATGTTCTAAGTCATGTATCTTAGACTATAATAGACACATTTGGTGGTATTCTAAACATTAAATCATTCTATTTACTCATTATGAACATTAACCATGGATCCTTGTGAGCATGGACTATGAATATAACATATAATAGAAATTTTAAATCTAGGATATACCTAGTGGGAATAAGAAATATCTGGAAAGGAATAGGTGAGGGACCTATTATTGAGAGGATTATGGAATCCTCTCAAAAACCAACTGATCTTAGTTAGGATGATCATATCTAATGAGAAGGAATAAATGGGAAACACTATTCTTAGTTAAATGGATGGAAAGGAGTAGATGGACAATCTATCCTTAACATTAAACATACTTAGTGGAAAGAGTAGATGAGGAAACTTATGCTTGAGAGGAGTATGGGATCCTCTCTCTAAGTTGTTAAGAATGTACCAAATTTTGAGATTAGTAAGCATTTAAAGGTACAAATATTCATCTTAGGAGAAAATCCTAAGAATAAGAATAGGGTAACCTACTCGAGTTCAAGATCTTGAAGAAAGCATTTAGTTGTTTAATCGAAAAGCACATGGATTTAATGGATCAAGACAAGGAAATGTGATCTTCGGATGAGTGTTGTATTGAGTTTTAGGCCAAAAATAAAATAAATCTTGAAGAAAATTAGATTTCAACACTGGGGATGGAATTTTTATGCTTTAAAGTTCGAGTATTTTTATCGAAAATTGGTAATTAAGGTGGTTGATCATGTGAAAAGTGCATAGTTCCCCTTATCTCTCTCACCTTGGGGGATTGAGATGAGGGAAAATAGGAAAAGACCTTCTAAGAAGGTATGAAGAAAGATGTTGATTTTTTTTCTCAATGTTGGAATTGCATATCACGTGAAGTGAGTATGGTATTAATATTATTGGGAGATGATAATATTTTTTTAAATTTTCCTTGTTTATTTGAAGATGTATTGCAATAACATTTTTGTTGCAAGAAACCACATGGGACTGTATTCAGTCCAAGGGAGATAGTGTGTCACAACCCGCAATTTGGTGAATTAAACCCACTTCTTGTTTGAAATAAATGAATGCATGTATTTTAATTTATGAATGCCTTTATTTTAAAAAGAAATGAATGCATGTATTTATTTTATAAATGAATTTATTTTAAAAATAAATTAATGCATGTATTTTAATTGATGAATGACTTTCTTTTAAAAAGAAATGAATGCATGTATTTTAATTGATGAATGACTTTCTTTTAAAAATAAATAGATGCATGTATTTTAATTGATGAATAAATTTATTTTTAAAAGAAATGAATGCATGTATTTTAATTGATGAATAACTTTCTTCTAAAAATAAATTAATGCATGTATTTTAATTGATGAATGACTTTATTTTAAAAATAAATGAATGCATATTTTAATTAAAAAATGACTTTTACTTTAAAAAGGGATGCATATATTTTTATAGTAAATGGACTTTTTTTTTTTTTGGTAGGTTAAAATTATATTAAAAGCGGGTTTTGAAAGGACCCCAAAACCTTTTTACAACAGGTCAATTGACCAAACCAAAGGTCAAGAACAATCAATTTGAAGAATCCCACCTAGCGAAAAATAGACAGTTTGGAAAAACCTGCCCAGCGAAAATAGACAATTTTGAAAATCCCGCCTAGCGGGAAACCACCAATTTTGAAAAATCCTTCCTAACGGGAAACCACCAATTTTAAAAAATCCTGCCCAGCAGGAAACCACCAGTTTTGAAAAATCTTGCCTAATGGGAAAACATGCAAGATGATGAATTTGAAAATCTCACCCAGCGGGAAGCAACCAAAAACCACCATATTGGAAATCCTGCCTAGTGGGAAGACCAGTAGATTTAAAAAATCTCACCCAGCGAGAAATATAGAAAAAAGAAGAAATTGAGAAACCCCTCCCCACAGGAAAACAAACAGGTATGGAAAGTCCCACCCAACAAGAAAACTAGTAGAAAACCAGGTTTGAAAAATCCTGCCCAGTGGGAAAACCAGCAGGTTTGGAAAATCCTGCCCAGTGAGAAAACTAGATTTGGGAAGCCGAAAGGATCCAGGGAAAAAAAATGCAGGTACAAAGAAAGGATCTTGGAAGCCACAAAGGACCAGGAACCCACCATCCTTGCTCACGAATAGTTCCAAGGAAGTGGAACTGGGACTGGGAACAACTTAGGAACAAGAAGAGGCCCCCCAAGGCCAAGAACAAGCTTTGAGAGTCCACCAAGAAGCAGGACCAAAAATCAGAAGCCCCTGAATAGGAAACTAAAATGAAAACCTGTAAATCCCAAGCAAAAAGTGGCAACAGACACAAATATGGGATCCATGAAAGCCTAAACTGAGGGATCCAGGGGTCTATATGCATTTATCATAGGTCCCCCCCAAGATCAAGATATGTAGAAGAAAACATAAAGTACCCCAAAATAAAGGACCAGGAATCCCATCCATGCACATGAACAACTTTAGGGAACTAGGATTGAGGCTGGGAACAACTCAAGCATAGGAAGAGGCTCCCCCAAGGCCATGAAAATGCTCATAGCATCCACCAAGCAACAGATCCAGCAAGAAGAAGCCTTCGAACAAGAAATAGAACATGGTCCCACCCAAAGGTATGAGACCAACAACAACCAATGACATCCTAGAGAGGAAATACGAGCAAGGAGGAAATTGACCCCCCCAGACCAACCTCGATGAAGAGAGAACCTCGCGGGATGCACCAGGAAGTAAAAAAGAAGCCAACCTGCAACCACCACAGATCGAGAAAGCCCTGGGAACCGGATCCCAGTAACAATGTACAAAAAAATCCCAAGGCAAATCCTGAGGGAGATCAGGGATAGGATCCCAGGAACATGTAGGAAGACCTAGAATCTCTGGGAAGCACCAGGCCCAAGACTTAAACGAGAAAACCCCAAAAACTACTGGAAAAGGAGTAGAAAGTGGGAAAGGATCTCCCCCCAAGGAGATCATATAATACAAACCATTCCCAGAGTGGGATGACTTGGGATGAATCAGGGACTGGGCAAGAACCAGGGAAGGGGGAGCAGATCCCCCCCCTCTCCCCCTACTTTTTGAAATATTCTAAATTATAACTAGAGTTTTTCATACAAAGAAAAAGGCTTATAAATTATACATGTGGTTGCTCAACGAATGACTTCTTTTAATAGAATGGTTAGATTATATTTTATTTTATAAGGGTCAGATTTTATGTAAGGCAGATTTTTGGAAATATGGGAAGAATGATTTTAAAATTGAAATATCTCTCATAGCCACCTAGGAGATAATCTCGTAATAACTTTAGTAGAAGGTGTTTATGGAGAATAGCCAGGGGTTGGCAAGGGGAGCTTCTTTATGTTAAGAGTGTAAAGAGAGAAATGAGAGGGATGGGAAAAAAGGAGAAAAAAAAAATGGTAAGCTTGGAAGTGAAGAAGGGACGACAAAACCAAAAGCTACAGGTTGGGGATTTTTCACATTCGCTTGAAATTAAGATTAGATAAAAAATGAAGTGCTTGCTTCTCTCTAGTATGAAGACCTATAATTTAGATTGTAATTTATGGATAAAATGGTAAAACTCTCTTAAAATTTGCAATCACTTATTGGTTTTTATCTCATTGTAGAAGCCATGTAATGGCTAGTAGTGTTGTTGTTTCGAGTAATATTCTCCACTGTTGATGTCTTCTATAGAGGGAAATATTTTGTTGTTGATGTCTTTTATAGAAGGTAGTGTATTATTTTTGATATCTTATATAGAGGGTAGTTCTTTGTTGTTGATGTATTTTATAAAAGGTAGTGTATTGTTGTTGATATCTTCTATAGAGGGTAGTGTTTTTCCAGTGATGTCTTGTATAGAAGGCAGTGTATTATTGTGATGTCATTTATAGAAGGTAGTGTATTAGTGTTGATGTCTTTTGTAGGAGGTAGTGTATTATTGTTGATGTATTTTTTAGAGGGCAATGTTTTATTGTTGATGTTCCCTCTATTTGGGTAGTGTGTCCATTGTGCTAGACATTCCCTCTATTTGGGTAGTGCATCCATTGTGTTAGATTTTTCCTCTATTTTGGTAGTGTGTCCAATATGTTAGACATTCCCTCTAATTGGGCAGTGCATCCACTGTGTTGACGTTCCCTATGATTGTGCAGTGCATCCACTATGTTGGCATTCCCTTTGTTTGGCCAGTATATTCCACTGTGTTGACGTTCCCTTTGATTGGGTAGTGCATCCACTATAGATATACCTTGTTTAAGGGTAGTGTGGTTTTGTTGCTATGCTTGGTTATATGGGAGGATAATATTGAACTCTATGCACTAAGGTGTTGCTACACGCTTGGGTGAGTTTGGAAAGGAAGGATACATTCCACACAGACCACCCTTTCATTGGCTCTAGGTGCTTGTTACACAGGTTTTAAGGCTTGTATTACCACAATTATTGCCTCATGACCAAGTAAATCCAACCCTCTTGGGGATAGGTTTGTTGAAGCTTGTTTTTTCAGTGATAATGTTCATCATATAAAGAAATTCATATATATTACATCTAGAAAACAAACCTTTTACATATATAGAAACACACACACACACACATATATATACATACATATATATATATATATATATATATATATATATATATATATATATATATATATATATACATATATTACATCTAGAAAACAAACCTTTTAAATGTATAGAAACATATATATGTTACATTTAGAAAACAAACCTTCTAATTGTAAAGGAACATATGAATAACATGGTATAATTAAAATATGGACCTTTTAATTATAAAGAGAAAGAACATAACTATAATATATTGTAATTAAAAGACAAACCTTTTAATTATAAATAGAAGGAATATATGAATAACATTTAATTAAAATATGGACCTTTTAATTATAAATATAAGGAATGCATGCATAGCATGTTAATTAAAATATGGACCTTTTGATTAAATCAAATAATGGGCCTTTGCTTATTAAGTTTTAAAGGATAAATTTATATCTTAAAGAGTAGGTTTGTTTTAGTAAGTTTTTAAGGATAAACTTATATTTGAAAAAGTAGATTTGTTTTAGTAAGTTTGAAATAGGAATGATAGACTTCTTGGATCTATTTAAGAGAAGGATATATTTTAGTTAAAAGAATGGTTTTTTTTAGTTTAAATTGAAAGAAAGACAATTCATTTAAAATTAAAAGAAAGTGGTTTTGATAAATATTTTATCGAATAGGAGTACGGGCTTCTAATTGATTAAAGAAAGTGGTTTTGATAAATATTTGATCGATTAGGAGTATGGGCTCCTAATTGATTAAATAAAGTGGTTTTGATAAGTATTTGATCAATTAGGAGTATGGGCTCCTAATTGGTTAAAGAAAGTGGTTTTGATAAGTATTTGATCGATTAGGAGTATGGGCTCTTAAATGGTTAAAAAGAGTGGTTTTGATAAGTATTTGATAGATTAGGAGTATTTGATAAGTATGGAATTTAAACTAATTAAATGAAATGATTCTTATGTATTTATTTTGGTACTAATGTTATGGATACATTAGACCTTTAGAAATATGTTATTCTTTTAAATGATTAGAAGGAAGAAACTATCCTTAGAAGAATGAATGAAGAATTTGTTCGAGGGAATTATGGGGTTCCCTCGTTGTTTATGTAATGTGGATTAAAAGAACAATTCATGTTTTAGGGGACATAAGAATTATGGAGTTCTTATGTATGCATATTGGTAATAATGTTAAAATAGGAATTGTGGAATTCCTTTGTATATTTGTATTGGAGACAACTAAACTTATGTAATAAAAGGGATGTTTTGAAGTTGGGTTTTCCCGTAAGGGTCTTTTCTAGGATATATGATGTGTTGTGTGTACTTAAAATATCTTTCTCTTTGATATTACATTTAATAATCTTGGATTATTGGAGTATATATTTTACCTACTGTTAATAAAGATCTATGATGTTATAATTTGAGTAAATTATCATGTTAGGATAATGGAACTAAATAGGGATTACATATTTTATGTGACTTCTTATTGATGAGGTTGTAGATGTTATTTTGTGCTTAATTAAATAGATAGAATTGTTTGCATCCCTATTTAAGAAAGAAATATTGGGTGGTCTTTATGAATGATCTAATTAATTACATATGATTGGAATGGCATGTATCGAATGTATGTTTATGGAGTAGAAGAACCCTCCTAAGATGTGAAATGCTTTTACATGCTAGTGATACTTGGAATCTTATCCTAATTAGCAAGAAGGAATGTTATTCATTAGGAGTTAGAGAGAGTTAAAAATAAGGGATTATGGGATCCCTTAAGAGGGAAAATTTGGGTAAACCTAGTTTCACAACTCCGCTTTAATGACCTAATATTAGATAGTTGTGGAGGAGAAAAAACTAGATTATTGTGTTAATGAATGGACTATCATGTGAAACGATAGATGCATTGGTTGGCTCATCATTTAGATGAGACGAACAACTAAAAATTACCTACATAAATGGACTTATGTATGATGGTAAAGGAAGCAAAGAAATCTTATGTCGCTACTATTAGTACGCCTACATAGATGGGATTATGTATGGTGTAGGGATGGTCATACCCTTTGACAAAAAAAGAAGATAAGTTAGCTCATCGTGGAAATAATATTGCTAGATTATTTGCATTGCACTTAGTACACCTACATATATAGACATATGTAAGGTGTAGGGATGGACGTACCCTTTAACAGACAAAAGAGGTAAGTTAGCTCATCATTGATATGAGACAAATAGCTTAAGTTAGCTCATAATTGAGTTGATATGGATAGCTTAAGTTAGCTCATCATTGAGATGAGATGGATAGCTTAAGTTAACTCATCATTGATTTGATACGGATAGCTTAAGTTAGCTCATCATTGAGTGAGACATGAGACAAATAGCTTAAGTTAGCTCATAATTGAGATGAGATGGATAGCTTAAGTTAGCTCATTGAAAAGTGAGACAAATAACTTAATCAAAAGACTTCTTGTTGATAGACACCTTCATAGAATGACTTATGTAAGGTGGGTTGGTATATATCCCTAAAGAGTGTATAACAAATTCTCTCTCTAGAGTTGATTGGATTTTCGGGTAGTTATATTTGGTATCAGATTTGTAGGTCGTAGGACTAGATATTTCCATGAAGTAACTCTAGGTATGATGGACTAGATACTTCTTTGGAATATGCTAGGGATTAAATAATCTTCCTATTTAGGCCCTTGCTTATTTTAAGCTAAATCTAGGAAGACCTTGAACTTCTAGTTGCTTTGAAATTAGAGCACATGGTCATAGGACTATAAGCTTTCCTAGATAAGATCTAGGTATGATGAACTGGAAGCTTCCTTGGATAAGCTAAATATTGCTTAATAATTGATCCTAGGAAATGTAGCTTTACTTGATATAGCATCTTGTGTGGAGCAAGTATGACCATAATCATTATCAAGGGATGGATAATGAGTAAACACACGTAGGAATAGTATCTTGTGTAAAGCAAGAATAACCTTAGCCATTATATAATGAATGATAATGAGATAAGTTAGTTCTGAAGGATAAATAACTAACTATAACTCAACTCAACTCCTTTTTGGTTAAGGAGAAGAGCACATTGTAGTGAGATAAGCGTGACTCAAATTATTACTAGAAAGGTAATAATGGTCATAACCAATATGGTCTTGTGGGGACACAAGCATGACGATGATCACTAATGATCAAAGTTAGTTTATGAGAAGATATAACTAATATTTGGAAATTACAATTGAAATTAATTGTAATTCATCCAACTCCTTAATATGGCAAGGAAATGAAACTAAGATAAGGAGAAGGAGAAGAAGAGGATCTTCTCAAAATATAGGGTTAGCTAGACATGATGAAGGTAAAGCTAGACCCCTAAAAGAAAATTTTAGAGGAAATTTCAATAGAGGGATAGAGAACGTCTTCATTATAGTTTAGTTACTACAAGAACAATTGATAATAGAGGGAACAGATGGAAAAATGAAAAAAATGATTGGAAATTAATAAGCAAGTTCCCATAATAAAAATTCTAAGGGTAGACAGGAAGAAAACCCTGCTACAAAGTATTATTAATGCAAAATTTTATATAGAGGTAGATCTAGCCAAGAACCTAAATAATATCAGGGTATACAAATTGATTGATAAAAATCAATCGAGACCTGACTGTATGAATTGGAAATGTATCTTTTCCTTGATAAATTATTTTGTAGTGACCTAAATAGTAGGGTTACCCTTTAGGTGCAGGTTACAACTTTTGAGTGATGGAGTGATTTCAAAGCTAGCAATGAAACTTTAGAGGAATGGAGTTTTTCAAGCCTTAAACAACAATCGGGGTGGGCTTATATATGGTTATGTAAATTTTCCTTGTTAAATGGTGGAACTCATTCTTAAGGTTTATAATTGGGGAAGAGTTTTTTGATGTTCCTTATTACCACAATGAATGCATGTATTTTAATTGATGAATGACTTTATTTTAAAAAGAAATGAATGCATGTATTTTAATTGATGAATGACTCTCTTTTAAAAATAAATGAATGCATGTATTCTAATTGATGAATGACTTTCTTTTAAAAATAAATGAATGCATGTATTTTATTTGATGAATGACATTATTTTAAAAATAAATGAATGCATGTATTTTAATTGATGAATGAATTTCTTTTAAAAAGAAATGAATGCATATTTTAATTAATAAACAACTTTTACTTTAAAAAGGGATGCATATATTTTTATAATCAATGGAGAACTTATTTAAATAGAATGGTCAAATTATATTTTATTTTATAAGGGTCAATTTTCATGTAAGGGAGATTTTTGGAAATATGGAAAAAATGATTTTAATATTGAAATATCTCTCATAGTCGCATGGGAGATAAGCTCATAATAACTTTAGTAGAAGGAATTTATGGAGAATGATCAGGGGTTGGAAAGGGAAGCTTCTCGATGTTAAGAGCATAAATAAATAAGGGAGAGGGATGCGAAAAAAGGAGAAAAGAAAAAAAAATGCAAGGTTGAAAGTGAAGAAGTGATGACAAAACTAGAAGCTACAGGTTAGGAAGTTTCCACATTCGCTTGAAATTAAGGTTAGATGGAAAATGAAGTGCTTACTCTTTGTTATGAAGGCCTCTAATTTAGATTGTAATTTCTAGTTTGAATGGTAAAACCCTCTTAAACCTTGCAATCACTTGTTGGTTTTTATCTCGTTGTAGATGTCATGTAATGGTTGGCAATGTTGTTGTTTCGAGTAATATTCTCCACTATTGATGTCTTCTATAGAGGGCAGTTTTTTGTTGTTGATGTCTTTTATATAAGGCAGTGTATTATTGTTGATGTCTTCTATAGAGGGCATTGTTTCATCATTGATGTCATTTATAGAAGGTATTGTATTGTTGTGTTGTTGTTTATAGAAGGCAGTGTATTGTTATTGATATCTTTTTTAGAAGGTAGTGTATTGTTATTGATGTGTTTTATAGAGGGTAGTATTTTACTATTGATGTTCCCTCTATTTGGGTAATGCATCCACTACATTATACGTTCCCTCTATTTTGGTAGTGTACCCACTGTGTTAGACATTCCCTCTATTTGGGTAGTATATCCACTGTGTTAGACATTTCCTTTGATTGGGCAGTGTTTCCACTATGTTGATGTCCCCTCTGATTGGGCAGTGCATCCACTATGTTAAAGTTCCCTCTATTTGGGTAGTGTGTCCATTGTGTTGACGTCCCCTCTGATTAGGTTGTGTGTTTCCTGTAGATATCCCTTGTTTGAAGGTGGTGTGGTTTTGTTGCTATGCTTGATTACGGGGGAGGCTAAGATTAAACTTTATACATAAAGGCATTGCTACATGCTTGGGTGAGTTTAGAAAGGAAGGAACCATTCTATACAAACCACCCTTGCGTTGGCTCTAAGTACTTGTTATGCAGGGTATAAGACTTGTATTACCACCATTATTGCCTCATGGCTGAGTAAATTCAATCCTCTTGCGGATAGATTTATTGAAACCTTTTTGTTCAACGAGAATGTTCATAATGTAAATAAATTCATTTATATTACATCTAGAAAATAAACCTTTTCAATGTATAGAAACAGATATATATATATATATATATATATATATATATATATATATTACACCTAGAAAACAAACCTTTTAAATGTATAGAAACATATATATGTTACATTTAAAAAATAGACCCTCTAATTGTAAAGGAACTTATGAATAACATGGTATAATTAAAATATGGACCTTTTAATTATAAATAGAAAGAACGTATGAATAACATGTAAGTAAAAGACATACCTTTTAATTATAAAGAGAAAGAACATATGAATAACATGTAATTAAAAGATGGACCTTTTAATTTTTTGGACATTTTGAGTCTATAAAGTTGTCATTGATGTCAAGGCATGAAGTTGTCATTGATGCCAAGAAGTGAACTACCATTGATACCAAAAGGTCAACAAAGAGCAATGCAAGAGGTTGATGAGCTCCTTAATGTTTATTTCTAAATATTATGTGGAGCATGATTTTAAAGGTTTTTATTAAAACCTATGATGGAAAATATAAATGGTTTTTATTTAAAACCAATGGATAGACCTAAGGACATTAAATAAATTATAATTAATTGTAATAACTTCATTATATATTAATTTGTAAGTTAATTTAATTAACCTATGGCTATTAAATTAATTATAAGTTAATTATAATATTTTTATTATTAATTAAATTATAATATATTTTAATTTACCCTAAGGTTAGGGTTGCAAGGCAAATCAATATGCGTTTAATTTTAAATTCAAGGTGGCATAATGAGTAGCCCACATTGGGTGAACCACGTAAATTTGGTGTCTCTATTGTGTGTGGTGATTTGTGCATTGCTTTGATTACTGTTGTTGATATTGCTATCTATACATTGCATAGTATTGATTGGGAAAGAAAAGTAAAAAGTGGTCTTATACTGTTCACCCCCATCTCAGTATAAATTTGTGTTCTTCATAACTATAAAGAGAGGGAACATATGCATAACATGTTAATTAAAAGGTGGACCTTAAAATTAAATAAAATAATGGGCCTTTGCTTACTAAATTTTAAACAATAAACATATATCTTAAAGAGTAGGTTTGCTTTAGTAAGTTTTGAAGGATAAACTTATATTTGAAAGAGTATATTTGTTTTAGTAAGTTTTGTAGATACCAAATCCTAGCCACTTGTGGCCCATCTAGGTATTCTTGCCATTTTTACCCATTATTTACATATTATATATTTTTTAAAATTTATATTTAAATATTAATATTTTATATTATATTTATATATATATATATTTAATAAATGTGTATATATATGTGTAAATTAATCTCAGCCATCCATATTGGTCTAATCCTAGCCATTCATCTACCTTAATCCATGCCACCTGCCTAGATTTAATCTCCACCCTCCATCACGTTTTAATATTGACCACACAAATTGTGTCGTTGAAACCCTAATGTACCCTAGGGAAGATTATAAATAGGAGTCACTTTTATGGATCAACCCTAAGTTTTCTTGAAGTTTTTTGAGCCTTAAGTCTAAGCCTAAGCAATTCATCCCCTAAGTTTTCCCTAATTATCCAAGCATTTTTGCCATCTCCCCTTGTTCACCGTAGCCTTCGTATTCATCACCACCCATTTTTCTCAACTAGATCTGCTTCTACAAATTTTTATATCAGTTCCTAAGTGCCTTCGAGAATTCCTTATCACCATCGGGTACCTCTAGGTGCTTCTCTCCATCATCGAGTGCCTCTGGGTGCCTTACCTCCATCACCGAGTGCCCCTAGGTGCTTCCTGCTGCTTTCGAGCACCTGTAGATATCTCAAATTCTATTTCTACTAACCAGCAAACCCTTGGGTGTCACTAGGGCATCTATGCACTTGTTTCTTGCAACTACAACAACAACCAATTAGAAAGCAACAAGTTCACAAGGTAAATATTTTATTATTGTATTCATTTATATTATTTCCATATATGCATGCAATTTATCATTTGGCATTCTGGGTTTGTATTTATTTCTAAGGGTCTCACATAGTGGAGCCCTCACAGTTACTACTAATATTCTTTTTCATTTTCTATGCGCAAGTTTGGATATATACAAGCATTGATCAATTGTTTAAGCTGGAGTGGTCTGGTCAATGGATATCTGAAGCCCACTCACTTTTTTTGGGATCGATCGAGCGAGAAGACACCACCCTAATTTGGTGGTTAGGGTTTAGGAGAACCCTAGCATATTGAGATTATTGTATTGAAAAATAAAGCTTTATAAAACCCCAATATAGGGTATATTTGGTTGTAATATCAGAAATCCACCCGACAATAAAAATCAAATTTATTTTTGTGCAATCACGTGTTTATTTTGCTTTAATTGTTCATTTATTTAAGTTTATTTATTTGGTGTTATTCAATTTTGTATCTACAAATGGAAATCATGGTGGGACCCCCTAAGGGTTTATTACTTTGATTTATCTTATGATCTAACTTATTGTTTTTTGTTTTATCTTATAGGTTTTTGAAATCATAGATCGTCGATTTTTGTAGAATCTAGATTTCTAGGACAATGTAGAAGTTGTAGAAGGTGCACAGAAGCTCTACAAAATTCATGGGATATTCAAGAAATGCCTACGGGCATTTCATAGGGATCACAGACATCTAGGTGCATTTAATGTAGAAGAGGAAAAATACGTAGGCTTCCCTGTAAGCTTACCTTGAAACCCTAATCTTTGTTTTACACATTTTTAGATTTTATGTTTTTCTGTTTTCTTTCAGATATTGGATTAAAAAGGACATTATAATAATATATCTGTTAGAAACAATCATTCTAGTGTGCATATGGGCATCAAAGTAGTTTTTTCATATAGTTGCATTTACACATTTCCATTTAAAAAGAATTCATGCTTTCTGGTGTGCTGCATATTTTTTTTGCATATGAAATGTTAAAAGCATAAAGTAGTGTGCATCCTAGGGTTATAAGTTTCTATTTTTATTAATCTAAGTAGCAACCGCATTTAAAATACCAAAAGTATCCTCGCATTTTGTGATTCAAGGCGGAGGAGTATATGAACTCTCCTCTATTTAGAAAGTGATTTTAAGAGGTGTACTCTACATCCTTTGGTAAAATTTATATTTTGATGTTGGATTCTGATTTAGATTAGTGAAAACATATATTTTTTGATATTGTATGAGCACAATAGAAAACTAAAAACTTTTAAAAAGGAATCACACACTGCACGTTGCACTTTTAACAATAATGGTTAGATTTCATCACTAACCATTACATGAGATCTGGTGACGGTGGGTTTCATCTCCATCCATCAATATCTACCCCTAGACACTATAGGTTACCCTCGAGAAAACTTGATGGATTTCATCACCAATAAGAATATCATTGTTCATTCCTAGCCATAGTATTCACCCATTGTAATTTCATATTAGTGCATTCAAACACACAAAATCAAAATAAATAAAAAAATGAAAAAACATTAAAAGAAGATAATTAATGAATGAGGTAAGACACAATTGTTGAAACATAGCATTGATTATCTTCATTTAATTTTTGTGAATTTCCATTTCTGCACTTATTTTACATCACATTTTATATTTGGGTTATTAGCTTATGGTATTAACAAGAAATGAAAAAAAAAACTTTAAACCAAAACAATACATCTATGGATTATTCATATTCATTTCCTACCACTTCTGTGGTAAATCCTATCAGTGCGGTTCAGACATATTGCATAGATTTGTCTATGGGTCCATCACACATTATGCAGGCTACTGATGTCTCATACAGGTACACCTCCACCTCTCTTCTACAAAATGAATCATCCTCACCCACAATTAATCATAACATTACCCACATAGACATGGCCCAAGTAGAGGCTTTCTACAAATCTTCTAATTATGTCTTGTAGCCCATCCATAATATCTCGGATCAAGATCCTTCTTTACAGTAGGAACTTGTTCCTTCCAAACCATCCAACTTCACCTAGGTGTACACTAACCCTCTTTTTGAGGTATCAATTGCACCTTCATCCCATGTCTCCATTCCCCAACCATTATGTACTCCTAGCACTTTATATGTATCCACCTATACCAACCCCTTGTATAAAGTACAAGTTAATGTTGATTCATAAGTACCCATTTCATCAAATCAAGTTGCAATCCCCATTGCCACTTATCACCCATCTACATCATCTATTCCTTCTTCATCCATGCCTTCCAATGATGATATGGAAATTAAAGAAGCATGGGAACATTTGAACAAATTGCTTAAGAAGAGATAGCCAACTCAACAACAAGTTCAAGTGAACCCTAGGTCCCAATCAATTTCCACTCAACCCATCTTCATCACACAAAGTCCATCTTGGATACCATAATATTTTGTGATTTCCATCCCTACACCTCCATCCACCCATACTCTTTCCATACCCATAGCCCATACTCATTCCATTCCCATAGGCCAACCGAACCACAGTCCTCATGCATTGTCCCCTTTTCAACAGTCACCATAATTTCTCAATCAATCTCATCATCATAAATTCCAATCCACTCTACCTATACATCATCATATTTTCACTCCACAACATCTTTCCATCCCTTCACAGAATCATCAAGTGATTTAGGGCTTTCATATTCCTAGGGAATACTCTAGAATCAATGCTATGGAACAACATATTGATAATTTGATACAACATACTCCTGGTTACAATAACTAGAAGCTAACCTTATGTCAATTAATCAACCAATTCACCCTTTGGTACCATCATCACCATATCTGACAGGCTTTATGGTGCCAAAGTTTGACAAGTTCAAAGGGACTGAGGACCCTAAAGAGCACATGAGCATTCATGCACTCATGCTTCAGAATTAAAAATTATAATTCTCTCATACCCCATATATTTCCTTAGATATTGGGGGGAGATGCCATAGAGTGGTATAACCAATTGCCCAATCATAGTATTTATACTTTCAAACAATTGGTTGACCAATTATTTGAACAATTTTCCCTTAATGTAAGGAAGAAAGCCTCATTGTTTGATATCTATGGTTTAAGACAACATGATGATGAGTCTATCTATGATTTTGGCAACCATTGGAGGGCCATCATAACCAAAATGCCCTTCACCCTACCAATGGAAGAACTTATTAAGCTATTCACTAAGAGCTAATTAAAACCTATTTCTTCGATATTTCAATTGCAAACATATCACTCATTTGAGGAAGCTCTTGCCCAAGCTAGTTTCATCAAAAAGATAAAAATCCAAGAGGGCATACTTAAGCCAAGAAAAAAAGAATGGCAAAATAAGGTCCAATACAAAAGCAATTATTCTAGCCAAACCAAATCAACACAGGCCAATCCATCCAATCAAGTCAATCACATCAATCAAGTGGTCATGAGCTAGTTGGTAATGGCTCAATAACAACCAATGCAATAACCACCACAACAAATTGCCTATCATGTGGTGCCCTCAATAACCCAATCTATGCAAAATATAGTGCCAACTGTGGAGAATCACCAACATCAACAATCTATTCGATAAAATCGTAAATACACCCCTCTATCTGAATCTTATGCTTCCATATTTCAAAGGTTGTATGACACCAATAAAATTGCTTTACCTAAGGTTAAACCAGATGATCCCACCATATGTGGTAGAAACTATAGGGAACATTTTTTTTGCCCTTATCATAGACAAAATGGGCATGACATAAATAACTGCCATGTATTAGTACAAGACCTCATTAACTTGGGGGTCATCAAGCTTGACAACCCCCCATCTCAACAAAACCAAAACCTTGGTATCTTCCAAGAACCACTTCCTCATCATGAGGAGGTTCAATCCACAATGAGAGGGTCTAACACTAAGACCCCTCCCAATCAAGTTAACCATGTTTAACAGTACCAAGGTTTTGTAGGTGCTATTCATGTGGTAACCCAAGGTCAAAAATGACAAAAAAATCAACAAGATGCATGGCAGCAACCCGTTCAACAACCCATGAACTCACAAGCAAGGGAGTCTCAACCTGTTCCATCACCATCCATCCAAATTTCTCCAAATCCTTCTCCACCGATCTGCATTCCCAATTATTCTAATCCATCAATTCATAACATCAACTACACCCAAATTCCAATCATTTCTCTAATTAGCCTATTAACCATGAGTTTAAAAATAGCTTCATCAAAATTATCTATTTATGACCTAATTCAATAATCTCCCCAACATCATCAGACATTAATGGATATTCTAAAATCCATCAAACTTCAATATCAAGATTTCAATGCCTTTAATAAATTTTTAGGGTTAGGGAGTATCCAAACATGCAAGGAGCCTTCCATCATGTTTTATGACTTTGATATTAAGCCAATCTCATCATAATTTATGGATCCTCCATTGCATATAATGGCTAAAATTGATAGTAAGCCATTCAAAAGAGTCTTAATTGATGTCGGCTCCTCTAATAACATCATCACCACATCTACCCTCCATCATCTCAATCTTCCTCTATCTCACATAACCAAATCCACCTTCACATTAAAAGTATTTAATGATGCTCTCCGCTCTACAATTGGCACTGTTGTTTTACCCATTCAAGTATGGGTAAAAATGTTGCATGCCTTGTTCCACATCTTAGAAGTATCCATGGTGTACAATGTACTCCTTGGAAGACCTTGGATGAGGTAAATGAGATGTGTCCCTTCCATATTACATCAATGTTTAAAATACGTACACGAAGGGCAAGTACATTGCATACCAACGGATGTTGAGTCATTTAAGTATTGCAACTTCATATTGAATCCTTATGAATCCATGCTCCATTCTACCCATATTTTGCTCATGTCATCCACCACATCATCAATCACTCCATCCAATATTTCATCAAAAGCTCCCATTCCTGAGGAGATTCCCATCACCAATTCCAACCAAGCATCCACCTCTACATCTTCATTATCATCATAATCAACTACATGTACATGTGGTCAAACCCAATCCATGCCATCCACATCATCACCCCCTTAATCGATCACAATAATTCCTTCACAACCAAATCCATCTTCATCAGCCAATATTTCACAAGTTGAATTATCAAATTGTGATATGCCCACATCTTTCCCATTGTCCAAGATATTAGCCAATCATCAGCCTCCCATGTCCACTTCACACTCATCATCCCAAGTTGAGGTCCACCTCACCAACCCTGGTATTGGTGAATTTGTGGTCCAAGACATCACAATATCACCATTCAATATCTCAACTACCAAGGATTTTAGTTACCTACATGACCCACCTTTATCTATAGGAGCCGTATACAATATGGTTTTGATGCCTAATAGCATAAATTTTGTGTATGGGGGGACACAATATTTGTCTAATCCTATTTCCCTAAAGAACCCAAACAACCACCTGCAAATATTCAGAAAATTATGATTTTTCCATCCCTCTATTTTCATGGACATAATTGGCAAAGACATAGCTTAGGCTGATATGAACAAGGAGTGCCTCAGCATATTGATGTCCCATATCAAGAAGTGCACAACCATTCAAGTCTGGGTTATCACCCACTTCCCACAATCTCTTCTTTTGAATAAGCCTTCCAAAGGTTTAATCTAAATTTAGAAGAAGAAGCCCTCCACCCCGATGAATCTGATGAGAAAATGTATAAATAATTTGAACTCATATCAATAGCTTTTGATGAATATGATGAGGAATTAGAGCCCATCATTCTCCACATTGAACAAGATGATTTTTACCTCAGAATGTTCCCCATCCATGAGCCCATATTTCACTTGATTCTTCCATAAGAGTCAACTAAACCTATCGGTGAACCACCACCTCCATATCATTGATCCATCTCATCAACCAAAATTTTGACATATGTATATAACGCAAAAAAAAAAGAGAGAAACATAAAACAAACAAAAACATTTATTTTTCTACATTTCATGTATATAACATTTAATTAAGTGCATTCATTTGTTTTACTTGTTGTTTTCTAGGTTTACCAAGGTTCTAGCATCAATTCTTAGGCTCTATTCATCCCATTTGTTTCACCTCATCCATTTTCCTATAATTCAACATGAATCCTGTTGACTTATTTTCCCCTCTCTATAATCCATATGAATTGGCAAAGCCAATTTCTATTTACATGAGTCTTATTGATATGGACATGATTTCCTTGCCACCATCCTTTTTAGAATTTGTTATATTCGAGGAATTGTTAAGGGCTTCAACCAACTACATTCCTCCATCCCCTCCACCTTCACCTTTGAATCCCAAGGTTTTCCAACCAGACGTAGATGAGGATAAGTATGAAGATTTTGATGATATCTTATATAGCATTCATCTGATCCCAACTCCCCATAAAATTTATGAAGGTTCTCACATGTCTATTGAAGATACTATCAATGTGAACCTTAGTTCAAATGACGAAAATCCCTAAATTTTCAAGCTTGGAAAATGCTTATCCAAGTATGAACAAGAGAAATCAATCGCTCTCCTCAAGAGGAAGAAGGGAATTTTTGCATGGTCCTACAAAGACATACCTGGTCTTGACCCTAAGTTGGTTGTCCATAATCTCACCTAACATGCTGATGCTAAGTCGGTCAAACAAAAACTTAGAAGTATGCATCCTACCATTTCCCTCTTGGTCAAAGAAGAGCTCCAAAAACTATTAGATGTGGGTTTCATTATACCCATTTATTATCTTGAGTGTCTCTCAAACATGGTACCCATTCGTAAGCTTAACAAGGTGATACACATTTGAACTGACTTTTAAGATCTTAACAAAGCATGTCCTAAGGATGACTTTCCTCTTCCAAATATTGATACTCTTGTAGACACCTACACTGTCCATGAAATGCTTTCTCTCATGGATGGTTTTTCAGGATACAACAAAATTTGAATAAATCCTGATGACCAACACAAAACAACATTTACTACACCTTGGGGGAATTTTTGTTACAAGGTGATGTCCTTTGGCCTTAAAAATTTAGGTGTCACTTATCAATGTGCCATGACATACATCTTCCACGATTACATACATAAGATCATCGAGGACTATGTGGATGATCTCTTGACAAAATCCAAAACTCGACAAGAGCATATTGGTGTATTGGAGAAAGTTTTTTACCGACTTCTAGAGTATAATGTAAGTTTGAACCCTAAGAAACGTGTCTTTGGTGTTACCTTTTGCAAACTATTAGGGTTCATTGTCTCCAAAAGAAGCATAGAGGTAGACCCAAACAAGGTGAAGGCTATCATGGAGATGCCTCCCCCAACAAATTTAAAGGAATTACATAGTTTACAAGGAAATATCCAATTGATCTATCATTTCATTGCGCAAATTTCTAAAAAATGTAGGTCATTCAATCACATGCTACAAAAGGGGGTGTCATTTTCTTGCACATATGAGTGCCAAAAATCCTTTGATGATATTAAGCAATACCTAGCTTCTCCACTAGTCTTAGTTCCTCCTCATCCAAGGGTCCCCTTCTATATCTATATTTTAGCAATGGACTTTGCAATAGGGATAATGATTGCACAAAATAATGAAGAAAATCAAGAGCAAGCTATCTATTACATTAGTCAAACATTGGTAAGCTATGAAACCTGGTACGCTTATGTAGAAAAATTATGCTTAGTAGTGATTTTTGCCACTAAGAAACTCAGACATTACATGCTTAGTCACACAACATATGTCATAGCTAGAGAAAATCCTCTACATAATATGATGTATTGCACTTACAATAACACCCACACTGCTAAATTGATAATGCTTCTTACTAAATTTGATCTTGAATTATTAGTCAAAAATTCATTAAAGGTCAGGTCATAGCCAATCAACTTGTGAAAGCTCCACTACCTAGTGATCATCCATTGATTATTGAGCTCCCAGATGATTTGGTATTCACTATCACTGAATAAGAATAAGATGTCATTCCATAGGAATATATTGATATCACACTATTCTTTTATGGCTTTAAGTGCGAGAAAGGTCAAGATTTTGGAGTCATGTTTCATACACCCAAGGGGGTACCTATCCCCTTATAATTCAAACTAAAATTGTAGAGTATGAAGCCTTAATTTTAGACCTTCAATTAGCTATAGCTATGGGCATAAAGTGTATCAGGATATTTGGTGATTCTCAACTTATTGTCAAGCAAATCAATGGAGAATACCAATGTAAATAACCTACCATTAAGCTTTATCATGAAATAGAAATGAAATTGCTCTCTAAGTTTCAATGGTATGAAATGGATAGTTTGCCATGTTTGACTAATATATTTACATATGCGATGGCCTCTCTTGGATCATTGATTCCAAAAGACTCCTTAAGAGAGGTACAACCTCTAATTATTTCAATGATCTCTAAATCTGCAATTATTCATGTTGAATCTAAGAATGAAAAGGATGTTTGCTTTATCCAATAGAATTCATATGAGTCTTGGTCAAGCCAAATAGTAGCCTTTCTCAAGTTTGGAACACTCCCATCTGACATGTATTGAACTACTAAATGCACTTTCAATAAAAAAAGCATCTCATTTTGTTCTCTTAGGGAATATGTTGTATAAATGTTGTTACAATGAAATCCTCCTTTGATGTCTCAAGGTATTGAGGCATAAAGAGCCATAGCTGAAGCTCATTATGGTACTTGTGGTGGTCATTTTAGTGTAATGGCCATTGCAAAGCGTATTCTATTCATGGGTTATTATTGGCCCACCATGGAATGAGACTGTTGCACATATGTCAAACATTACAAGCAATATCAAGAACACGATAATTTAACTCATGTACCATAACAAGCATTATAGTCTATTCAAAGCCTTTGGCCCTTTTCACAATGGGGTCTTGATTTAATTGGAAAAATCTCACCTCCTTCCTTGGGACAACATACATTCATCATCATAGCTACCGAATACTTCACAAAGTGGGTTGAGGCAATTCCTTTAACCAATACGATAGGACCTAGAATTGTGGAGTTTATACTTCACCATATCATTTGTCGTTTTGGTATTCCCTCAAAAATCATCTTCGATAATGGCAATTCTTTCAAGAACAAGTATTTTTGAGCACTTTTTGAAAAATATAATATCCAACACAATTTCTCGACTCCTTATTACCCATACGCAAATGGATAAGCTGAGGCTACCAACAAGACCTTAATTGATATTCTCAAGAAGTTGATTAATGAAAATCATAGAGATTGGCATACTAATATTCCCTTGGCATTATGGGCTTATCGAACAAGCATTTGCATGCCTACTCGGGAAACACAATTTTCATTGGTTTGTGAAGCTGAAGCACTCATGCCTCTTGAGCTTGAGATCCCCTCAGGAATTTCTTTACAAGAATTCATAAATGATGACATTGTTATAAAAGCACATCTTGACCAAATCACACTTCTTGATGAGAGGTGATTCAATACTTTAGAGCATTTACAAGTTTATCAAGACCGCCTAAAGCGTTCTTACAACACCAAAGTTTATCTACGTGAATTCCAATTAGGATATCTTATCCTTAAATAGAATCAACAAAATACCAATGCATTTTTGCATCTTCATGATAAATTCATAGCTAATTGGTTGGGTCCATACATTGTCACTAAAAAAGTGGGTAAAGGTACTTATAGGCTTACTAGTCTAGAGGGAGAGGAAGAACCCGAACCACTTAATGCTATACACTTGAGAGCATTCTATGCTTATATATATATATATATATATATATATATATATATTTATATACATGGCTTATACACAAAAAAAAATATTGCATTTCATTTGCCTATAAGTTTGAAATAGGAATGATAAATTTCTTGGATTTATTTGAGATAAGGAATATATTTCAGTTAAAATAATGACTTTTGTTTAGTTTAAATTGAAAGTACATTTCATTTAAATTAAAATAAAGTGGATTTGATAAGTATTTTATTGATTAGGAGTATGGGATCCTAATTGGTTAAATAAAGTGGTTTTGATAAGTATTTGATCGATTAGGAGTATTTTATAAGTATAGACTTTAAATTGATTAAATGAAATTATTCTTATGTATTTATTTTGGTACTAATGTTATGGATACATTAGACCTTTAGAAAGATGTTATTCCTTTAAATGATTAGAAGGAAGAAACTATTCTTAGAAAAACAAATGCATAATTCATTTGAGAGAGTTATGGGGTTCCCTTGTTGTTTATGTAATGTGGATTAAAATAATAATTCGTATTTTTTGGGACATAAGAGTTATAGAGTTCTTATGTATGTATATTGGTAATAATTTTAAAAGAGGAATTATGGAATTCCTTTGTATAGTTGTATTGGAGACAACTAAACTTATGCAATAAAAGGGATGTTTTGAAGTTGGGTTTTCTCGTAAGGGTATTTCCCAAGATATATGATGTGTTGTGTATGCTTCAAATATCTTCCTCTTTGATCTTGCATTTAAAAATATTGGATGATTGGAGTATATCTTTTACCTGTTGTTGATAAATATCTATGATGTTGTAATTTGAGTCTATTGTCATGTTAGTGTAGACACCTAAAACGCATCATGTCGAGGTGACTACTCATATGGGATATACTAGAAGACCATATGGAAGACCTTTGGACAAATCCAAGGTATAGCAATGGTTTTTACCACTCATTTGAGCACCTTTTCCTAGTCAATGCTAGCCATTACTGACACCTACGGTTAGCAGTGCTCACCACGCCTGTCATCTACGATCAGCACTCAGAATCAGTTGGCCTTCATCCGATACAAAATTGGTTGTAGTGGCCAATTGGTTGCAAATTGGAGTGGTTTGATTGAGGAAGGTTATGGATCCTTCCATCCAACAAGATCAACTGCCCAATCTTGATCTTAGCTTCCTCATGAAGCTACTCCTAACCCCTTAAAAATTGCTATATAATCCCCCTCCAAATTGGGGAGAAGGGAGAGAAACATAATCAATTGAGCATTGAATCCCTGTTGAATTGCATAATCACTCACATGCATTGATAGGAATACTTTTGCTATCCAATTAGAGATCACATTGCCATGGAGGTCCTAGGAGGATAGGAGAGCCAAGAAACACTAATCCATGAAATCTGTGCATTCACTAAGAAATTCAACTGCTAAATCTATCATAGGACACAGAGGTGACCCTTGAACACCAATTTGGTAAGGAGAATCGAAGAATTTGCCTTGATTTGGAGGGTAAACCTACTTCAGTCTCCGTCATGGCTATCAGCCATGGTGAACAATGCCCGACGTGTGAATAACCCACGGTTAGCAGGTGATCCCTGATCTCCTTGTTCTCAGTTTTGCATTTTGTTTAGTTAGGTTAGATTAATCATGCTTCAGCTTTAATTCAGAATTCTAGAGACATTTGACCAACAAATTAGGGGTTAATAGCAATTTTCCTTCATTGTTGTAGTGTAGGCATAACAAATATTTTCATGCTTCCATGTCTTCAATTGGTTAATTAGGAGCTTAGATATATTCATCTTAGTTTCTTTTATTTTTGTAATGGCAGATTATCATGTTTTAGATCAATTTACATGTATTAAATCACTTTCTTGATTTCTTGGTTATCATGTTATCTTTTATACAAGCACCCTTTTAAAGCCTCATCAAGAGAGACCTCCTTTGTTATTAATATATCTTGTTGTTTATTGCATGTATGACTAGCAGGGTTTTGGAATGCAAGGCAACAAATGCCTCTAATCATGGAGAAGAGGGTCATCGACACCCTAGAGTAGTTCTTGTCACCCTGGAAGGCATTTTGATTGCATCTACCCTTGAGAGGGATCTAAAACTCTATTGTAATTGATGTATCAAAAGGGTATCCCTAAGAGGGACGAATCTGTAACTTGACTTCATTGAAATTAATAAAGGGATTCTTTATATTTGTTTCATTTCTTGTTGTCAACTTATTTTTTCCCATTTGTGCTTATTTCGTGAATTGTAATAGATAGACTAGATAGCAAGAGCCTTTTTGGTGGTTACAAAAGGTGATCATGGTGGAAATTCATATTTTTAGCCATGATTTACTGACTTTGGTATGTGTTTTTATGGTAGGTACTCACCATGGGTGACAGCCATAGTAAAAAAGTTGGCCCACAGTTGATAGGCGCGGGCAACAGTCGCATCCATGCATCAGAGCCACAGTCAGAAATAAACCAACCACAGAGCAGGAATAAAAAGCTAAATTAGATGAAGACCTAAGGTAGGCCATTCTAACACCCTCTATGTATGTTTTATATCTCTGTGTTTTTCCAAAACATCAAAAATAAAATCTAGCTAGGACAAGGATAAAAAGAACAATAAAATGAATTAGGTCCTTGGGATTTTTATTTGATGCTTCTACTAGTCGCTGCTAGGAACAATGGGTCTCTGAGTGCAGCCCGCCCTAGTCTCCAGCGGTCTAGGCCATATGAATGTTAGAGTTTGCTTGCATGAGGCCCAATCAGTGGCCAATTCCTCATACTAGTTTCATTCTCTGAACATCACGTAGCGTAGTGTGCATATACCTCTAAATATCAAATGTTCTTTGTTGTTTATTAGATAGGAAATGATCATGTTAATATTGTATTATACATATTTCCTTTATGCAAATTAAAAAGAACCACACACATCACATTTCACGATAAGCGCTAGTGAGTTGGGAGTCACATCCAACCACTAGTAGGGTTTCAACGACGGTGGAGGTTATTTCCATCCCTTTGCCCAACTCCTTCGTACCCTATGTTCTAGACCAATATCAGATCCAAGAACCATCTGTAGCCTAGGAAATTTGCATGTACTTCTCTTCGAATGGTATAACGCTAACTGGGTGAGATTGGGTGAGGATTTGGGAGGACCTGTGCTCCCTACCTGGGTGTGGACTTTCATTGTCACACTTTGGGAGGATTACGCGACTTGGATTTCATAGCCAGGTTGTCAAGCTATGAGCATACAAGTGAAATCCATTAAACAATTGAGAAGATAATCAACGTATTGCAAAACATGATAAGAGTTACTTTACTGATACAACAAATTGAAAATACATCAAACATTTTAGGGCTCGTTTTAAAACTATAAAAGGAGATAATCATCATTGTATTATTTACGTGCTAATAAAAGTTAAATTTAGACATAAGATACATAATGGTGCAAACACGGAGAGGACGATCTGGGTATAGACCCAAGATCAAATCCTAAGCTCCACCTAGTGCACAACACGATGTGGAACACCCTCAATCACTTAATCCTCCTAGACGTCGTTCAACAAGCATTAGAGGGGATAATTCCACACGAGGGGATTCCGTTGAGAATACCCCAATTAGAGGAAGTACTAGACATCCCTCTAGACATAGATCAGAGCATGGAACTTCTCGACATGGGGGTTTCGCACATGGTAGGATATACTATGACCACATTATGTGGGCATCCATGGATTCAGTTGAAAAATATGTCATCAAGGGATCCATATTGGTACCCCTTCGACCTTTATCTAAAGGAGGTTCACGACCTCCACCATCATATTCTAGATATGTCTGAGATCTGCCCATTCAAGGGTGAACCAAGAGGTTTGCTTTAGAGCACAGGCCTACACATACTCCCTATAGGGGTGAGCCCACCAAGTTCACCATAGATATATACAAAGTAGGAATAATTGGTACACCACCTCACGAGCCATAGCATAGCAAATAGTTGGATGGTGTAGATAGAGTCCTAGGACATATAAAATATAAGCCTACACCTACAACCTCTTGAATGACGAGTGAGTATAGTACAAGCACCATTAGGACCACCTGAGAACATGGAGAGTGCTCCAAGCATTCTCGAGACATGCGTGCTCCTGCATCATAGGCAAACACCGAGTATAGGAGACGACCTGAAATGAATTTCATCTTTACATACCGAGGCAAGAGTGTGGCAAATCAGTCCATTGGAGGACATACCCATAAAGTCTCTCAAACAGAGCGCACTCCTCAGAGGCCTCATATGGTCGATCATGTTGATAGATCTCATAGACTGATGTCAGAGTAGAGATGGCAGATTCTCCAAGACCAATTTGAGGATGTTTGCACAAAAAAAGAGCACCTCAAAAATGAGAATTGTTGGCAATTTGAGTTTTTTATGTTTTCATTGATGTCACATTAATGTCACAAGGTAACATTGAGTTTTGATGACCAAAGCATTCATATTTTGGAGAGCATGGATATATATAGGGTTTTTGTGAAAATAAAAGTAGGTAAAATAAAAGGTTTTATTTAAAACCATGTATGGTATATTTGAAATGGGTTTTTCTTAAAACCTAGGTTGGCTTTTTGTTTCATCAAAAAAGGTGCCCCAGAGATGGAGATATTCAATTTTGAATATTTGGTTTAAATTTTAATATTTAAAATTTAATTTTAAATTTTAAAATTTAATTTTAAATTTTAAAATTAAAATTACCTCAGTGCCGACATCATCATCAAAAATAAATTAATTTAAAATTGCCACCGATGTTTGCAAAATTAAAGGGAAGTTGCATATAAATGCAAAGGCTTTTATTTCAAAAGCCTTGGAATCGAATGCAGAGGAGATAAGACGAAAAGCGTCGAAATCTTCATGTGGCAGCATGGTCCAATGGTGAGTGAGGGGAGTGCAAAGGTTTTTGTTTGTGAAAGAGATGAATTTCGATTCCCATGGGTTAGAGTTTCGAACAAGAGAATTGGCCCACATTTTTTTGACGTGAACAAGGGGAGAAGGACAAAAGCTCATTCTGCGCTCTTCGTCCTATGCGAGTGCATAGCTCGTGTGGCCTTTGGTGCCATGTTTGAGGATTTTTTGGGCAGATACGAGGGTTCGATTTCCTCTAAGAGGCAAGTAATGTGTTTATTAATAAATTTTTTATTATTGCCTAATGTTGGAGGAATAAGGTGATGAGGGTTGATTTGATTTTTTATTGGAAGGCAATTTTAAAAGCACTTTTAGAAAATAAGATATTTATGGTATTTTCATTTTATAAAAGTATATCATATTATATATCATTGGAAAGCTTATTTCGAGGTCTATTTGACTAACTCATTTAAAGGAGAAATAATGTGTACGTAGAGAGATATTTTTATTTTTGTAAAGGGTTTCAAAGTGAAGGTTGTTTTGTTTCAAAGTGTGTTGAGTGTGGCAGATTTCCAAAGGGGTTTCTTCACTTCATAAAAGGTATGGGCACATTCTCCTATTGATTTTTTATGGTGGTTGATTTCTAAAATATCATTGGAGGGAAAATGATTATTTGTGGTTTCCTTTTCGAAAGTGGTTGGTTGAATGCATCAAGGTTTTTTGAATTGAGAGTTGTGTTTAAACCTTGTGTTATAAGCATAGTGGTTGAAGCCCATTGGTTATGAAAGAATTTGAGTTAGAAAAGAACATGAGTATCATTGTTATGTGAGATTTGTGGTTGAGCATTATTGGAAACATTTGATTTGGTTGATACATACTTGGACTAGGGTTGTGTGAGAGTTGTCCCTTGTGATAATTGGTTGATTTGAGTTGATTGAGCCTAGTCAAGTGATGTGTGAAGTGATTTTTCAAGTTCTATGAAATAAATTTTTCCATAATTCTATGTTGAGTTGAGATTGAGGTTAGAACATATTGATTATATAACAATTCTCTTTATGGTTCTATAAGACTTGAGTTGAGTTGAGGTTGAATTGAATTGAGTTGAGGTTGATTTGATTTGAGAGTGAGTTTAGAACATATTGAGTCTCTAACAATTCTCTTTATGCTTCTATGAGTTGAGTTGAGATTGATTTGGATTGAGAGTGATATTAGAACATATTGAGTCTCTAAAAATTCTCTTTATGCTTCTATGAAGTGGATTTGAGTTGAGATTGCCATTCATTTTTTAGTTATTTTTTAGTACTACTTGAGCATGATTGATTGAGCCTTTGAGAAGGCCTTTGGGACAGATTTGAGGATAGTGTTAGGACAGATTTGTGGATAGTTTTGGACAAGTTTTTTAGTGATATTGCTAGAACAGATTTGGGCAAGTTATTGTTGAGCTTGCTAGAGCATATTTGGACAAGTTATTAGTGAGCTTGTTGGAGCAGATTTGGACAGGTTCTATGTGAGCTTGTTATTCAGCATTGGAAAAGTTTTGTGTGAGCTTGTTATTCAGCATTGGATAGGTTCTATGTGAGCTTGTTATTCAGCATTGGACAAGTTCTGTGTGAGCTTGTTATTCAACATTGGACAAGTTATGTGTGAGATTTTTATTCAGCATTTGACAGGTTCTATGTGAGATTATTAAGTAGGTTATGTGTAAGCCTATTGAGTAGGTTCTTAGTGAGCCTATTTATAGAGCTTTGGAGATGACAGAGTGCAAAGGATAGAGTCTCAGTGGATAGAAATCTAGTAGCCAACATAGTTAAAGACAGATCTGAGTGAGGATTCTTCAAGTGGAGAGAGGTCCACCAGTCAATGCAACAGAGAGATATAGTCTTCTAGAAGATCACATAGCCAAAGTAGAAGGGGAAAGAGTTCTCCTTTGGATAGAGATCCATAAACATTGTAATTGGGAGTGATTCCCAAAGATATTGATTGAGAAAGTTTTAGTAAAATATTTTCTCTGTGGAGTAGCCCACATTGGGTGAACCACGTAAATTGTTGTGTCTTATTTGTGTGGTGACTTGTGCTCTTGATTACTAATGTTATCTGAGTTATTAATACACACTACTATATTTTGTTATTATAATTAAGGATATTAATTGATATTGGTTTGGAAAGAAAGTAAAAAGTGATATTATACTATTTGCCCCCCCCTCTAAGTATAAGATTATGTTCTTCAAGAATACTCAGAGGTAGAGGTTCATAAGATAGAAATTATATGAACATCACATATATGAACAACACATCCTTGATCATAAGGAGCATGTAGAGAGAGAGGATCTATTGGCTAATGTTAGTTTACCTCCTCATAGTGATATCAGTGAGCATGTTGATAGACGAGTGGCTTCACAACCTGAGTTACATTTTAAGAACATTGACACACATACTTGTCATATAGCTCAGCACAAAGATCAGCGTCCAACATTAAACCAACATGAGCATAGGCAGTATGGGAATGAAGTGGAAGAGGAATTAGAACAAGAATATCCTAAAATCTCCCAATTCGAGGAAGAGGGCAAGCCTAGTCCCCCACCTCGACCAAGGAAGAATCTGCCTCTGAGGGTGCCTCCAAGGCAATCTCAAGAGAAGGAGTTTATTTTCTCGCAATCCTACAAGACCTTAGCATAGAAGGTTCGATCCATAGAGAAGCAAGGAACGGCTTATTAGAAGCCTATTTTGAACAAAATTTATAATGAGCCTCTATGCACGTCAGTGCCTATTCCAGCATATCCTAAGCATTTCAAGATACCTAGGCTAGAAAAGTTTCAAGGAAAGGAAGACGCACAGGAGCATGTGACTAGTTTTATATATATGTGCTTTTATATTAAGAGCAATGATGCTTTGCTCCTGCACACCTTCATCATGACCCTCTCAGGCCCAACTCGAGAGTGGTTCAATAAATTAAAGAGGTACAACATTACTAGTTTCAAACAATTAGTTGATGCATTTCTTGAACGCTTCTCCTTCGATGTCAAGAAGGTAAACTTATCTGACCTGGCCATTTTAACGTAACATGAAGATGATCCAGTGATGGATTATGGAAAATAATGGAGGAAAATGATGGTAAAGCTACCATTCTCCATCCCATACTCTAAATTAATGTGAATGTTCACAAAGATTTGTGCCAAACACATTTCGTTATTATTATAGTTGAAGCAATACCAAACATTCGAAGAGGCTTTGGCGCAAGCCAAGGTGATTGAGGACATCAAGTTATAGGAGGGTAACTTGAAGCTTAGGAATAAGGAGGGACACAAGAAAAGCACTGAGAGACATCAGGCCAAGCCATCCCATGTTAATAATGTGGTTTTGAACCTTCAAAAAGGAGAAAAAGGGCAACAAAAGCAAAATTATCAGGCCCAACCTTTGCCTGCTTAGTATGAGCAGCACAACAACAATTACAAGGGTAAAAATAAGGAACAATTCCAACCTCTCATATTCACTCAGTTATCAGAGTCTTTGGCTTCAATTTTTTATTAGTTATGTGAGGCAAAGGCTATAAACTTACCCGAGGTAAAGTTAATGGACCCAAATCAACCTAAGCCTAAAGGCTATAAAGATGATCATTATTGCATCTTTCATCGATCGAAGGGCCATCACATTGAGGTATGTTGGTATTTCAAACATCTTGTATAAAATATGATTGAGAGAGGTACGCTCCTTATCGAAAACCCACAAGCGCTTGACAATCAAAATATAGGGATTTACAAAAATCCTCTACCAAATCATGAGACACCAAATAATAATGTTGGCCAAGTCAACCAAGTACGCATCAAACCACCAACCCAGGGGTTCATCGGAATGGTCAATGTTGTCACAAGAAACATGAGGTATGAACGACTGAATCAACCTCCAGTGCTTATTAGAGTACAAGCTACACCTCCTCCAAGGACAGTCCAGTATGTGCTTGGCCCACCAACTAGACCGATGGTGACCATTAGGAGTAGGTTGGTCCAAAACCTACAGATAACTCCAAAAAAGTTGTCAATTTCTGAGTTAATTCAGCAATCTCCCAAGCACAAGGAGATGCTCATGGATATTTTAAGATCCATAGAAGTGTAGCCTCAGGATCCCAAAGTATTTACACACTTTGTGGAGCATGTGCAACAGTTTCAAGAATCGGTCATTCAATTTCATGACCACAAATTCAAGATAGTTTCCACTGTTATAAAAGACTCGTCACTGCATATCATCATGTGTGTGAATCATAAACTGCTCAAGAGTGTTTTTATTGACACAGGGTCATCAATTAATATCATAACTACCAAGTCGTTAACTCACTTGAAGTTACCCAAGATGCATATCATCCCTTCCACCTTCACGTTGAGAGATTTCAATGATGCCTTATGCTCGATGGTAGATACTATAGTTTTACCTATCTAGGTAGGACTGAAGAACATCCCGATGATGTATCATGTAATCGAAGGTGCTATGCAGTATAATATACTTATAGGAAGGCCTTGGATCATATAAATGCATTGCTCTCCTTCTATTTTACATCAATGTATCAAATACATTCAGGAGGTACAGGTTCACATGGTGCCTTCGGATGAAGAACCCTTTAAATATGTGAATCTAGCAGATTTATCAAGGGAATTTGTGCTCCCCTCAATGCACCTGGATGTGTGACCAGTGTTGTCAATCAAAGAGCCAAGAGGTAAAATCAAAGAAGTGTATTCTAGACCCACAACATATGTATCTCAACGATAAAAGCACACAACAACTTCTATTAGACCGACTGCATCAACGATATAGCGAGATGATAGGAAGTTGAAATAAATGGTGGGTGAAAAGAAGATAAAGCAAAATCCCAAGCTAGTTATCATTGAAACCCCTACTCCCATGGAAGTAGAGTAAATTGAAGGAGTCGAAGAGGCACCTCAGCCTGCTTTACCTACATCTTTAGTAGGGTCATCTGCACCGTAGGTGACCATCCATTTGGTTAATCCTGGATTAGGGGAATAAATTGTGCAATAATGTTATTTCCACACCAATTATCAAGAATACACATGAAATGGTCTGATCGTGAGCCCATCACCTTCCCATAGGAATGGTGGAACCATTGGGGGTTCCACCTAACCAAACCAAATTCATCTATGGAGGGCTAGACTAGTTTGCATCTTCCATGCCCATGGATGAGGATGATGATAAACCATTCATCATGAATTTTCATTATCTTTCTAACCTAAACTATGCCATAAGATACTTCAAACATTACCACTAGCTTGGTTACGATCTCAGACTATTAGAGCAGGAGCATAAGAAGCCTATAGAACCATAGTATTAGTTACCTACTAATAGGTTTAGGTTGGGATTCTACAGTAGAGGATAGGCTAAACTCCTCATGACATCTTTAGATCACCTGTACCTCAGTCTAGAGGGTGAAGTTGACTTCAATATGTATCACCCTAATCCTTCTACATTTCATAGGGATAACCGGCTAGTGACTTATGTCACTACAGATCCACCCGAGAGATATCATGCGAACATCTTGGTGGAGACCGGCCCAAAACCCATTCCAAGAGCTAACTTGGATAATCAAAGTCATGGAGCTACCAACGATATTGGTATGCACTTCCAAAATCTAGACATAGCTATCGATATCGAATCATAAGTTGCTTCTAAGGATGTTCATGCAGTATCCATCATCAAAAGTGATGGACCAGACTACAATTCTAGAATAGATGATGCTTTGTTATCCTCAAACAACGAGCAATCCGAGGATGAAAATGAGTTGGCCTACTTGGGCCCTACACTCTTGCATCATATTTTACCTCTATAATCAATGAACATAAGTGAAGAGCCCCTCGATAATGATGATGGCTATCAAGAGATAGCCTACATGAGGCCTTATTCAAAACATCGCTTGATTCCAGTGGGTAGTAGTGAAGGTCTGTATTACGATAGTGATGAAGAATATGAGATAAAGAGATCCTACTTAGGACCTCCCTACTTATGCTATCGCAAAGCACCATATACGTCTAAGGATATATACAGAGATATCAATCTTCATCCTTACCTTAGAGGAAGACCACCGAATCTTAATGTGATTTATCATATGGTGTTTCCTGATCCATCGACATACATGGAGCTCCTTGAGCCCAATGATCTCATCTGACTGTCTATTCATGGATTAGATCTAGAGATCCCCATACCCCCAGAACCACATCTCAGGGATGGAAGTTTTGCTAATGATGAGTCACTTGCATGTGGTGTTGGAGACATGATCAATTTCATCAACATGATCTCCACTGATTTGACCATTTTGCTCCACAATCTAGTTGATTCATACAAACCATTACCTCTAAATGTAGATGCTATTGATTGGGATCATGCTGATTCACCACTAGAGCCTAAATATTTCTTCCCTAATGAATAAATGCTACAACCTTTCCATTTTGTGCCAGGCTGTGCACATGATGTCTACCATGCTGAGGATGCTTCCAATGAGGAACCTTTCCAATATCAAAAGTTTCTTTTCCTGAGAAACTTCTCCCCTGACTGAATGATCTCCCCCTAACTCAAATATCTCCCCCTTTGTCATCAATTGAAAAGGGCCACCTTTGGGGATTGGGGCTAAAAATGAGACTCTTATATTAGCCCCTCCCCCACCTCCTCTTGAGGTGATTAATTCTGGGGTGGGAGTATTTCTACTCCCAGCATACACTGAAATTTACCTTTGTCCACCTTCTTCCTCAACTGATCCTTTTGATTCCTCTGACTATTCTTGTTCCTTCTTGTCTCTGGAATTTTTTCTCTACACCACTTTGTTGTATACCCATCATTATTGCACTTATAACACTTAATGTTGTTATTACTTAAAGGTGCAAATGTCTTGGGGTTTCTCCTAGTGAATCCATATCCATTCCTATTATGAACCCTATAATTTGTTGCCTTGTGACCAAACTGATTACAAGAGTAGCAATACCCTTGAAAAAGTTACATGTTTCTAAAACTTCCATATTCATGTCTTTCATGTGTCCTGCACTGTGTAGCCTTGTGCCCAAACCTATGATATGAGAAGCATCATCCATTGAAACTACCTTGCCTTAACCCCATTGGTCTCTTAGTCTCTTTTACCTTGTGTTGGTTCATGTTCCATATGTTCTTCATTTGTGCATTGTTCCTTTACTTGTTGAACTTTCTATTGTCCAACTCATATTTAGAAGTATCACTTTATCTTACACTCTCTTATTATAAATCTTATTCTTCTTATGAGCTTGATATTGACTCCTCTTCTTGTTTTATTTGTACCTATTCAAAACCAAGACCTGTCTTGTTTGATGTAGGTTTTTGTGTCTTGATAATCTTATCTAATTTCTTTGAGCTTCTCCCAAACCTGTGTAACTTATCCTTAGAATATTTTACTTCCTTCCTTAGTGAAGCTACCTCATGCTCTAACCTTTCACATTCTAAAACCTTTTCTTCTAACTTCTCTTTGAATATCATTATTTTAACTATTTAGTTAGTTAGATCCTCTATAATATTTCCTTTCTCTTTATCACATTCTTAAAATTTAAGCTTGAGTTTTGATTTTTTCTTTCTTACCTCCATTAATGCATCAAGGGCATGAATAAGGTCACCCTCAAGATCAACTTCTCATTTCTCTTATTCTTCCTCTATTTGTTTACCTTTGGGATCATCTTCATTCCTTTACTGATTTATCTTCAATAGGATCACCTCCTTCTTCTATTGCCAAAAGTAAACTTTCTTCTAGTCCTTCAAGTGTATCTTCATATTCATCATCATTAAAACTAAATTTATTCCTTATACAACTATCTGCCTTGTCTACATAGAAACTCTTCTTATGCCTTTGGAAAAAAAAATTTCCTTGCTTACCTTGTCCATCCCTACTTTTCTTTTGGTACCTATATTTTCCTGTTTCCTTGTTCTTATGATCCTGTTTTTATTCATCATTGTTATTTCTAGACTCTGGACAATCAGATGCATAGTGACCATATTTTCCACAATTGAAACATCTAACTAATTTCATACCTTTATATTTTCTTGATTCCTTGTTCCTTCTACCATAATTTGCTTCTTCATCACTGGATTACTCACTGCTTGATTCTGACTTCTTACCCTTTGTCTTCTTAGTAATTTTGAAGTTTGCTTCCTTCTCGGGAATAGGTTACTCTTTTATTCTCATCTAAAAAGTTGTGATAATTCCATGTAATTCATATCCTATCATAATTTTAATATATTTTTCCTCTTCTATAGCTAAAATATTTTCAGTAAACCTTTTTGGAAGTGACCTTAAAATCTTATCACAAACATCTGTTTTCTCAACTTTAAGTCCAATTCCTTGCATGGAGTTAACAACCTCATCTACACGAAGTAGATATGCAACAATGTTTTCTTCATCCTCCATTTTTAGGTCTTCAAATGTTCTCTTGAAGTTTTGCAACTTTTCCCTTTTGACCTTTTTGTCTCCCTCATATATACCTTTGAACTTATCCCAAATTTTCTTTGTTGATGTGTAATGCATAACCTTTATAAACTCTATTTCATGCAAACCTCTCAAAATTCTATTCATCGCTCTTGAATTGTGATGATATAGAAGCTTACCATCTTTATATATACGTGGAGTTGTTGGTGGTGTGTATCTATTTTCAACTACTTCCCATATCTCATTTCCAAGTGCCATTAGATGAAACTTCATCCTTGTGCTCCATAGTGCATAATTATTCCCATCAGAAAATGGTGTTGAGTTCCCTGAATATCTAGTCTAAGAATCCATCTATTTTCTTATAAGCTTTTTCTTCAAAATTTTAAACTCTTCCGAAGGAACCCGCTTTGATACCAATTTAAGAACACAAGCTTATACTAAGAGGGGGGTTGAATAGTATAAGACCACTTTTTACTTTTATTTTACAAATAATATTATGCAGTATATCAATGGCAATATTAACAATAATTATCAAAGCAATGCACAAATCACCACATACAATAGAGACATCAATTTTAACATGGTTCACCCAATGTGGGCTACTCCACAGAGAAAATATTTTACTAAAATTTAATCAACAAATATCTTGGGAATCCTTTCCCTATTACAATGTTTATGGACCTCTATCCAAAGGAGACACTGTAGACACTAAAATTTGGTCAATCTGATTATGCTACCGAAAGCAATGACTAAGTTGATGCACCAAGGCCCCTAGGGTAGCCCTCAGAAGGTATACAATGGTTCTAGCCACTTTGTGTAAGGTTTTGAAGGTTTCGGGCTATTTTTGGGACCTAATTTCCCTTTTTCCTATTCATCCCACCCTAGGATGAATACAAATCCTATTTGTCCCACCCTAGAGTGAATAGCAACATTCATCCTAGGGTGGGGCGAATAGCAGGTTTGATTGATAAAAAGTCAAATCTAGAAAAATAGCGCATGGTAACAGTCATTTATTCTACCTACCCATACCTACAAGTCATAGCAAGCAATATATTTATACCATGCTTCATAAGGGAGGCCAAATTGAGAGATTCTCTTCCCCCTCCAATGCATGCCACCTCGGTGGCCAAGTGGTGCCTCTTGCCACGCATGCCCTTACATGCCCTTTTACACATGAGCCCCCTATGGATATAAAGTGGATGCATTTTCCTCACAAAAAATAGAGAGTAATTTAATATTTATGCAATGGAGCACGACCGAGATTTTCCCTCACATGATTATGCCCTTTATCCCTCGAGATCTCTTCTTAGCGAAGGAGGTTATCGAGTGACTTAAAGAGACACAATTTGTTTATAAATACCTATCAATCGAGTGAATTTCCATCCTAAATTTGATTACAATACCTCCCATATTATTTTGGACCATTTCCCAATGGAATTAATGGTAAAATTTAGGCATATTCAGTGGGCGTCCCACCCCCAGGCGCCCCCCAATATGTGATAGTCTTATTCGTCCCACCCTAGAAAGAATAAAAATTTGTTAACAATTTTCTTACTATTTATAAATATTTATTTTCTATACTATCATATGATGCTGCAGTTTAAATTTCATGCTTTTTTGAGTTATATTGGCCGAGATATCACGATTTGAAGTTTTTGCAGGCTTGTAGGACCCACTAGAGCATGCATCAAGATCCAAGCCTGATTTTTTAAATCTGAATATATGGGTTGTTTTAAAATGTTATTTTATATATTCTATCCAATTTTCATATGTTTTGGATATGTGTAGGGGCATAAATTTCTTGGATTGGGTTTTGCAGGTTGGAGAAGTGCATTGCGATTACGCCATGCCTACAGATGCAATTTTGATGTAATTTCTAGTGATATATTTCCAAAACATCTTATTTTACCTACCCCTATAATTTCATATCATTTGAGGTTGATTTGGTATAGGCACACTACATATGCTCCTTTCTTGCCTATGGGGATTACATGTTTTAGATCATACACACTTGCTATTTGATGTTTCTTGTTTCCTTGTGTGCAGTTGCAGGTCATACAACACATTTGGAAAGTAGTGTAGGATATAAATATCAGCAATACAAGTAGTGTAAACCTTTGGCCTGCCCAATTTGAGTGTCGATACGCGGAAATACATTGGATGTGCACCAGATTCTCTTGAAGGATTTCGATCCTTGGGCACCCAAAATTTGTAACAGTTGTATCAATAATTTGAGCCCTCAAAGGGGACATATTTTTAACCTATATTTTATCTACTTAATTAATAAGAAATCAATTTGCTTCATTTCTTGTTATTTGCTATCTTTCCATATTACTTGCATGCTTCTGATTTGATGCTCATTATACATAGGGGATAGATGCAATTTTTTACCCATATTTAGGTGCACCATTTTCCCTACTTTAGTGGTGATCATTATGGGACCTATTACCTTTTTCTTTAGGTGAATTTTAAATCTCATGTTTCATATTTTTATGTTGCAAGTGCTAGTCACTCTAGACTGAAACGAACTCTAAACTGCTATTCGTTCCACCCTGGGATGGATGCAAATCCATCCTATTTTGGGATGAATGCAGACCAGATATTCATCCCACCCTAGAGTGAATAGAAACCAAAGATATTTCTGATTAGAATTCCATAAATGACTAGTTCTAAAAGTGATGGGGTAGGTACCTAAACCCTTTGTTTTCATTTTGCACTTTCAAAAGCAGTTTAGTTTGGTTTTTCTCGCACCATTTGTTTGCCTAGAAAGGTTAAAAGTAGATTTAATTTTCCCATAATGTAAAATAAAAAAAAAGAAGAAAGATCAAATAAAATCAAAGTAGCAATGCATCTCTATGGTTTGAGTGCTTATGGCCTACCCAATGCGTAAATTAACATTTAGGGTTTTGAATTTATAATTTACATTTGTAGGTTCCTTTTATTCAAACTTTCTAAAAGTAAAATGCACCTTTTGCATGCATTTAGTGAATGATCATCGAATGATTTATTATTTTATTTCTTTGGATTAAAAAGAACCACACACACCATGATTCACTTAAACGCTAGTGAGGTGGATTTCATCACCATCCACTAGTAGAGTTCAACAAGGTGGCTTTCATCTCCACTTGTCTCAAATCCTGTAAACCTTGTTCTTTGCCAAGGCTAGTTCCAGAATCCATCATAGCCTGTGGGTTATAGCATGTATCTCTCTTTGGATAGGTATATTGTAGACTGCGAGTGAATTGGGTAAGGAACTTGTAGGACCTATGCTCCCTGATCATGTATGGACTTCATCACCACAAATTATAGGTGGGATAATGTGACCTAGAGTTCATCGCCAGGTTGTCAAGCTACGAGTATACAGGTGAAATCTAATTAAACACAAGAATATCATTCAACAAGATTTCAAAAACATAACACAAGGTCATCCTTTACAAACAACACATCTGAAACACACATAATAGTTTAGGGATTCACATCTAATACTTAAAAGATATAATCATCTATCTTATTGAGTGTTTCCTTTTCTTGTTTGTTGTCTCATTAAGAATTTGTAAAGGAGATAATATGTTAGGATCCTCAATCCTAACATTATTAGTTAGTATTAGTTAGTATTATTAATCATTTAATTATTATATTATTAACTTATAAAGTGAACCATCACAACCCTTCATAACGTGAACCATCACGTCTCTTCATACGTGAACCATCATGTCTCTTCACCAACGTAGCTTTAGGGTAGATATATATATTAGGTTGGCCATCCATATCAAATCATCCAACAAGAAGAATATATATTATTTAGACCCATTGGAGGGATTTCCCAAACCAATGCAAAAGGCGATTCATATCTAAAAGTGATTCTTTTAATTTAGATGCTATTTTAATTATTTCTTTATTAAAATTGTGCTAGAACCTTTAGGGTTCTACCATTTGGTATCAGAGCCATGTGGGACCCAGTCATGTGGGAATTGCTCAAAGATCTTCATCAAATCACTTATGTGCGTGAGTATCAAACTCGGTTTGAGGATATCACCAAACACAACACAAGATTGGATGAATCAATTCTCATCAATGGCTTCATTAGGGGATTAAAAGAGGAAATTAGAATGGAGGTGACAAGGTTCAATCCCTATACCATGATGCAGACCTATGGATTGGCAAAATTAGCTGAAGATAAAATCAATGCACAACAACGATTAGGGAAACCACTTATGGAAAAATCGTCGACCACTTACATCGCTCCCAAACCTATGCATAATGGAAGGGCACAAAGCACTTACACAACCCCCAAATCTAATCGAACTTTACGAATTAAACATCTTAGCTTTGAGGAGATGAAGGAACGACGAGCAAAAGGACTCTATGATAATTGTGATGAACAATTTGGACCCCACCATAAATGTGCTACACTAACATTGTATTTATTGAAGGAAGTTGATCCCTGTCTCTCCATAGAGCAAGCAGATGAGGTAGTTGTGTCCGAAGCGACCAGTGCACCTACTCACCGCAATGAAGACAATGAGGTCGATGTGCAAGAAGTGATTGATGTACCAAGCAAGGATGAGGTAGACATACCCAAAGTGATCAATGCTAGCCAAACATGCACTCTACAAGACCTACACATACCTTCCTCACCAATAGTGAGTTCTTGCCATATGACCAAACCTATTCGGAACCAACACAGAGTGACTACACACTCCTTTTCTGTTGGCTCTACCAAGGAACCAAAAAAGGATATGAAATCATTACCATCACTTTTGATGCATCATTCTGAAGTATTTGAGGAACCCCAAGGGTTGCCCTCCCATCGTCATCATGATTTTCCTAAGGAAGATTCTACTATTGTTCTTGGCAACCCCCGCTAATGCTTCATCCTTCTCGATATCCCCGCCTACGAAAGGATGCCATTAAAAGAGTCCAAGAACTTACACAAATCCTTCTTGGAAAACAAAGGACAAAGCTTCTCACTTTGAGCTTTGAGGACAAAGCTCTTTTTAAGGAGGGTGGCATGTTAGGATCCTCAATCCTAACATTATTAGTTAGTATTAGTTAGTATTATTAATCATTTAATTATTATATTATTAACTTATAAAGTGAACCATCACAACCCTTCATAACGTGAACCATCACGTCTCTTCATACGTGAACCATCATGTCTCTTCACCAACGTAGCTTTAGGGTAGATATATATATTAGGTTGGCCATCCATATCAAATCATCCAACAAGAAGAATATATATTATTTAGACCCATTGGAGGGATTTCCCAAACCAATGCAAAAGGTGATTCATATCTAAAAGTGATTCTTTTAATTTAGATGCTATTTTAATTATTTCTTTATTAAAATTGTGCTAGAACCTTTAGGGTTCTACCATAATCATCTAGGGTTTGGTAGAGAGTTACAATGGTGTGCACCCACAGCCAATCCCAATCATGGGTAGAAGCTATGGAGAGTGGACTAGGAGATATGAATCATCTCCGTTTTAGCCTCAGGGACCTGGCCATACCTCCCTGGCGAGCCTCTACTCACCCTAGTCCCAGAACAGTGGGACAAGAACCACACTTACAAGGAAGCCCTATGCAGGACACCCCTATGGGTGATGGACCTTACCTGGGAGAGTGTTCTCGGTATTTAAACATATTACATGCCTTCTTTTATGAAAGGTAACAACACATTGAGGTGCTAGTAGACAGAGCGGTGCCATGCATCCACATACTTATGGTCTAACACACCTATTTATAGGCCAGACCTATTTATAGGCCAGAGCATGACTTCACACACTGTGCAGAGTAGGTTGATCCGACCTCACCTCTACATCACCTTGATAGGGTCCGATAACTAAGGCAACCTGATGGATATGATACTCATCGCTCGGGGTGAGCTAACTTCGCCCTTACTTTCCTCATTCATGAAGGAAGGCATGAGGAAATCTTTTATTATACTCAAGATCAGTATTCCACACATGCTCGATGTACCTCTACACCAACTGAGTACAATGAGCATATGCTCAGGTTCGAACTTAAAGTCAATGCGGTGACCCTCGATCAATGAAAGTGCGTGATGGATACCACATATTATATTCAACGAGGTCAGCCCCAATGTGAGACTCCTAGGCCTCCTAGGCCTCAAAATATGGACAAATAAAGTAGGTAGTTGAAATATATACAAAGTACCAAGCTCACTTCAAATAGCTTTGGCAAGACAAGGAACAACTAGACCACTTGCATCAGCTCGAGAAAGAATCGAATGGTAGACCGAGCTATTCAAAAAAACAATTATGAGAGAGGTTTCCTACCCCTAGGACACATAGGTAGGAATTCCACCCAAGGCAACCCACACTCATTCAATAAAGATCTCCTAGACCTTATCCAATTTTACCTTTGTGACCTCCTAGGCTAGATCAGGACTTGCCTCCTAAGCCAAACATAGGGTGCCCACATCGGGTAGATACTCCTCTTTATAGACTGGATTGAGAGATGCCCTATGGGGCCTACATTGAGCATGAGCTAGAGGTAGAGTACTTATATATGCATTACCAAGGTAGGGGGTGACATGCCACCACCCCAAAATAGGTTGGAGGATCCTCTACCTCCATCACAAGATAAGAGCAAGGATGAGGAGATTAAATCCTCATATTCATATCGGGCATTACTAGAGTGCCTAGAGTCAGTAAATAACAAGACCTCTGGGTCTGGATCTCAAAATCCCACTTTGCACCAATTGCATAGTCAACCCCTTCATCCTTCAGTTCTTTCCCCTCCCTATCCAGAGTAATTCAAGCTGCTTTTGTTGGCTACCTTTAAGGGAGAGGAAGATACGGAGGAACATGTCACTAAATTCCTAAGTCAATGCTTTGGCATTCAAGATAATTATGATTTAATTTTATGTTTATTTGTGACTACCCTCTCTAGCCCAGCATTAGAGTGGTTTACCCAACTCCCAAAGTATAGCATCCACAATTTGGATCAACTTGTAGATGCGTTCCTAGAATTTTTTACCTTCAACACCAAGAGGAAGGTGACGCTAGTTGATCTCACTTGGTTAAAATAGTATGATGATGAGTCAATAGAAAATTATGGAAATAGGTGGTGAGCCTTGCTCACCAAGCTATCTTATCTACTCCCCATGTCAAAGTTGACTCAAATGCTTGCCAAGAGCTACCTGAAGTTGATCTCCTTGTTGTTGTAGCTACAACAGTATTTGATTTTTTAAGATGCCTTAGCACAGGTTAGGATCATTGAATACATTAAGATTCAAGAGGGAGAGATTGTGAAGCCTTGCAAGGAGTGGAACAAGAATGCTAAGAATACCCTAGCATAGCCTAAGCCGGTAGTAGTGAATTAGGTTGTCATTAGTGTCCCAGGGCTAGTGCAAGTAGCACCGCCTCAAAAGCCTAATTATCAGGCCACTCCTAGGAACTATGCCAAGGACAACCAAAATATTCAAGGGCAAAATCAACAACATCACCCCAAGCGACAGTTCACATCCATTGCAGAGTCTATGGACTCATTGTTTAAATGCCTCTTAGTGACCAATGCGATCAATCTGCCTGAGATTCAACCTATCGACCCAAATACTCCGAAGCCCAAAGGATATAGAGAAGACCTATATTTCAAGTTTCATAGGCAAAATGGGCATGATTTGCAAATGTGCTATAAGTTCAATAATTTGGTGCAAGACATGATCGATAGGAATTCCCTTTAGGTGGACGATCCTATCGCATCAAACAACCAGTATATGGAGGTCTTTAAAGAACCTTTGCCCACCCATGCGGAGTAGGCCAAGCCAGTGCCCCAGGTAAATGAGGTTCACCATGCCCTCCCTAAGAAAGGATATGTCAACATGATCAGCATTGTAACAAGGAATAGGTGGTACCCAAGTCCAGTCGCACCACCTATGACTCAAAGCAATGTTCCTTTGACATCACAACCTCTATCACATCCTATGTCGAGCCTCCCACCTAGACTTGTGGCCAAAATTAAGAGCAAACTCACTCAAAGCCTGAGAATGACATCTACCTAACTCTCCATATATGATCTCATTTAGCAATCGCCACCTCATATAGAAGCCTTGATGGAGATCCTTAAGGCAATAGAGCTTCATCCCTAGAAGTCCAACTCCTTCAAAAATTTTGTGGGGCATGTGCGACAATGCACAAAATCGGTGATTACCTTTCGAGAAGATGAAATTAAATTGGTTCCCAATGATATGGTAGATCCTCCCTTGCACATCGTTGCATGTGTAAATGGGATGCCATACAAGAGAGTATTGATAGACACTGGGTCTTCTAGCAACATCATCACTACAATAACTCTCAAGCATCTAAAGCTCCCAACATCCCATATTGTCGCATCTACCTACACCCTTTGAGCATTCAATGATGCCATATGCTCAATGGTTGGTATGATCATCCTGCCTATCCAGGTAGGGGAAAAGACCATATTGACACTATGCCACATCCTTGGGGATGATATGGCATATAATATACTGTTAGGCAGACCATGGATCAGGGACATGAAGTGTGTCCCATCCATCACTCACCAATGCCTCAAGTACACTCATGAAGGGTAAGTTCATGTCATCCTTGTAGACCTAGAGCCTTTCAAGTATTGCAATATGGTGTAGTAGCTCCCTGAGTCAACCTAGCCATCAATCCATCTATATTTTCAACTAAATAAATCTAGCTAATGTTTGACTCTATCACCATCACTTTCAAGCAATCCATCGCCATCTCATGCCATACCATCCTCATCATCAGCAACCTCCAAATGCCCATTGCACCTATGGACCCTTTTCCTAGGAACCCAAGAAAACAACCTGTTGATGAGGTCTATCCAACCATCTCCACCATCTCCATAGAGGATATTCTTAGCCAAGTAGATGAGGATATATCACATGAAGCAAATGATGAATCATATTAGGTCTCACTATCATCCCTTTTCTATTTGCAGCCTCGAGTCATAATACACCTAACTGCTACTAGATTAGGGGAGTACATGGTTAGGAATGTTACAACTACCCCTGCTATAGAGTCGATGCAAGATATGGGTTGACCTCATCTTCCCATAGGCACTATCGTACCTCTCGATCTTCCCCCTAATCAAACAAATTTTATCTATGGGGGCCTTGACTATTGCATTGAGCCTTACCAATAGTAGGATGAGGATGAAGAGCCCTTTTTTGAGGACATCAACTACATGTCCAACCTTGAATTTACCATGAAGTACCTTCACCTCTGTAATTGGTATGGTTATGGGTTAGGCCTATATGAGAAAGGCACCAGAGTTCCTTACCAGCCAAAGTATCAAATGCCTTATCATAAGTCTAGTTTGGGACACAACAATACTGTGCCCTTAGATGTCCTCATAGATAGCTTAGAGCGCATGACTCTAGACTTTAGATATGAGCTTGCGCGAGATCCTTTCACCAACCCAAATCATGTCTACTCACTAGGGGACTACTTCCCCATTCCCTTAGGATATGATGACCCACCTCATGATGATATCCGATCCTATGAGAGGTGAAGGTTCGCACACTCTTCCCCATAATAGTGAGGAGTAGGATCCAGAGTCCCCTTATGAGTGGACATATGATGATAACTTGGATTATGAAGTAGCACCTATTAGCTGTGATAGTTCATATGGAGAAGGCCCATGGGTCATCCCTATAGACTATGAAGATAAGTTTTATTTGTGCATATTCCCATTACACCATCCCATTTAGTGACAACTTCTACCTCTAGAGGAGCAAGCTCGCCCATAGCCGCACTGACCACCTCCGATCATTCTACCACCTCCGCAACCACCTCCAAAGATATTGTGACATCTTGATGTTCATGAACACCATCAACCACCTAGGGTAAATCATCCATCCATAAATATGATTTCCATATATCTATTTGAGCCATTGTGAGACCCGAATAACCCATTGAAGTAGTTGCACCTCGACTTGGGGGTAATCAACTTTGATCGTGGATATTCACCCTTGTTGCCCTTTGAGTATTGGCCTTGTGATGAAATTCTATACTTATTTTATTTCTCTCCAGGACCAACTCATAATGTCTTCCATGTTGAGGAGGAACTCGAGGTTCCCATTGATGATCTAAATCCAGCTGATGACATCCACTTGACCCCTACTCAATAGTTGGAGGAGGGGTCACATATGTCAATCGAACCTACGATTGGAAAATATATCAGCTTAGATATCGAGAATTCCTATTATATCAAGCTGGGAGAAATTCTATCCCCAGAAGAGTAAGCTGATTACATAACCCTTATCATAGATAAGAAGGTAAATTTTACATGGTCTTACAAGGACATATCGAGATTGGATCCAAATCTAGTCACCCACAATCTGATGCTTGACCCCAAGGCCAAGCCTATCAAGCAAAAGCTAAGAAATATGCATCCCATAGTAGCCCTAATGGTCAAATATGAGCTATAGAAGTTGTTGGATACCAAGTTTGTCATTTCTATAGACTATCAGCCATGGTTGTCCAACATGGTTCCCATAAAGAAGTTGGATAGGAGGATTCACATTTGCATCGATTTTTGAGACCTAAACAAAGTGAGTCCTAAGGATGATTTTCCTTTACTAAGAATTGAAACCTTGGTCGACGTCACAGTGGACCATAAAATGTTATCCCTCATGGATGGTTTCTCTAGGTACAATCATATTCGTATCAATATGGAGGACCAACTCAAAATGGCATTCACAACACCTTGGGGAACATTTTGCTATAAGGTCATGCCCTTTGGCCTTAAGAACGTCGGTGCTATCTACCAGTGTGCCATGACATACATATTCCATGACTACATGCATAATATTTTATAATATTACATTGATGACTTACTGGCTAAATCCTTATTATGCCATGATCATCTCGATGTCCTGCGCAAAGTCCTCGATCACCTTATTGAGCATAACGTGAGGCTAAACCCCAAGAAGTGCATATTTGGTGTCACATTTAGAAAACTCTTGGATTTGTAGTTTCCAAATGAGGCATCAAATTGGACTCCAATAAGGTCAAGGTAATCCTAGAGATGCCTCCCCCAACTACCATCAAGCATATTCAAATTTTGCAGGGTAAGATCGTATCCATCAAATGCTTCATAGCGCAATTTTTAGACAAGTGTCGACCCATAAACAAATTACTACACAAGGGGATCACATTCCATTAGGATGACGAGTGTCAAGATGCCTTTGATGCAATTAAACAATACCTAGCTTCACCACCAGTTTTGGATCCACCTCGACCAGGAGTGTCATTCCGCTTATACATCTCAGCCATTGAGATTGCATTGGGTGCCATGTTAGCCCAGAATAATGAACTGCATAAGGAACATGCTACTTACTATCTCAGCCACACCCTAGTCAGCTATGATATCAAGTACGTATACATTGAGAAGTTATGCCTAGCGATGGTTTTTCACCACCAAGAAGCTACGATATTACATGCTTAGCCATACCATGTATTTGTATCTAAAGAGAATCCATTGTAATACATGATGTGTCGTACTTATCATAATAGTCACACGATGAAATGGATCATGTTATTGATAGATTTTGACCTAGAATTTATGGAACAAAAATCAATCAAGGGTTTGGTCATTGCAAATAAACTAGTAGAGGCTCCTCTTCAGGATGATCAACCTCTTAGCATGGAGCTACCCTATGATGGAGTCTTCCAAATATTATAATCACCTGATTCTGATGAGCCTAAGTCGTAGGCCGATATGACTTTGTTCTTCAATGGTTCCAAATGTGATCAAGGGGGTGGCACAAGGATCATGTTCTTCATACTGCATAGGGTTTCCATTCCCCTGTCATTTAAAATCAATTTCTCATGCACCAACAACAATACCGAGTATGAAGCCTTGCTCATAGGTCTTCAAATGGCTATCGCCATGAAAATAACCAAGCTTAACATTTTTAGTGATTCCTTGCTCATTGTCAACCAGGTCAAAGGGATCTTCCAATGCAAGTGCCCAGTTATGCAAGCCTAAAAAGCCCTTGTGGATAATTTCCTGGTAAATTTTGAATGGTATGATATCAAGGCACTCCCTCATTCATCTAATCATTTTACAGATACAACGACCTCCCTAGGGTCCTTGATACTATAGAACCCTGCTGATGAGATGACAACCATTCAGGTCAAAATGTTATTACAATCTATGGTTAAGCATGAGAGCACTCAAGCCATGCCAGAGGTCTACTTGATTCAAATTGAAAATCACCAAGATATATTCTCACACATTCATGAGCACTTGAATCATGCCACCTGGGGGACTTTGTTACCTCAAACCCCTTTTGATAGCAGTACAACACTATTCTTACAAGTTCTTTCCCAATCAAAATTTACTCAGGAGGAACTTTAAGAGGGATAGGCAATTCATGCAATCAAGGCTTCCTCACAACAGGATTGGTCCACGCAAATTAGAGAGTAACTAAAGTTTGGTAATCTCCCTCCTGGATTGTTGCACGTTGCCAACAGGAATTTTAAATGGAAGGTGGTAAAATATGTCTTTCTAGGAGACATTCTGTACCGTCAAAGCTATGAAGGGATCCTCCTTCGTTGCTTAGAGCATCAAGAGTTAGTTTGGGCAATCGTCCAAGCACACAATGGTACATATGGTGGTCATTTTAGTGGCATGGCCATCGCAAAGTGAATTATTCACATGGGCTATTATTGGCCAATTTTAGAGCTAGATTATTGTGCATATGTTAAGAAGTGTGTGAAGTGCCAACACCATGCTAACTTGACACACGTACCTTCTTAGGCCTTGCAACCGATTCAATCGACTTGGCCATTCTCGTAATGGGGATTGGATTTAATTGATAAAATCTCCCCTGCATCATTGGTCCATCATATATTTATCATTATGGCTACCAAGTATTTTACAAAGTGGGTGGAAGTGATCCCACTTACCACTATGACAGGACCCTGCATTGCGGAGTTCATATTGCACAATATCATTTGTTGTTTTGGTATTCCATCCAAGATCATTTTGAATAACGGGACATAATTTAAGAACAAATATGTGTGTGCTTTAATAGCAAAGTATAATATCTAGCACAACTTTTTGACACCCTCCTATCTGCAAGCAAATAGGCAAGCAGAGGTTTCCAACAAAAAATTGATTATCATTCTCAAGAAAACTATCAAAGACAATCACACCGATTGGCACATGCAAATGCCCCTTGCTCTATGGGCATATCGCACTAGCATTTAAATTCCCACTAGGGCTACTCTATTTTCACTATTGTATGGCATCGAGGCAGTCATACCTCTAGATCTAGAAATTCCATCACTGCACATATCCATGCAGGAGTTCATCGATGATGACACCGTGTAACTGGCTCGCCTAGATCAACTTACATTGCTTGATGAATGTCACATTAATGCTCTTTATCACCTATGCATTTATCAATAGCAAATTAAGACAACCTATAATATAAAAGTCCATCTTAGAGACTTTTAGGTCGGTGACCTTATTTTGATAAAACCACCAGAATTCTAATTTGTTGTCCCATCTGAGGGACAATTTTGTGGTAAATTGGTTAGGTCATTTTGTCATAACTAGTTATATTGGACCCAAAACTTACCACCCAGCCTTCCTTGAAGGAATAAAGGATCTTGAACCCTTGAACATCTTTTATTTTTTGCCTTTCCATGCCTAGAATGCTCTAGGTCACTCCAAAATGCTCCAAGGGTATCTATAACCCGCTTGGTCAACCTAAAATGCTCCTAGGTGGTCCATGACCATCTAAGTCACCTCAAAATGCTCCAAGGATGCCTACAACCCGCTTTGTCAACCTAAAATGCTCCTAGACAGTCTACGACCATCTAGATCACCCCAAAATGCTCCAAGGGTGCCTACAACCTGCTTGGTCAACCTAAAATGCTCCTAGGTTGTCTACGACCATCTAGGTCACCCCAAAAAGGCTCCAAGGGTGTCTATAACCCACTTGGTCAACCCAAAATACCCCAAAGGCATATGTAAACCCTTTGATCACCTAAAAATCCCCAATGGCCTCCAATAAGCCCGTTGGTCACATGTATATACATATATCAATAAAAAATCTAAAAATATCATCAAAATATCAAAAATACATAAATATTGCATCGCATCCCATTGCATTTTATTATCGCTTGCATTAGGCACCCTCATCATTGCAATTTGCAATTTAGAGTTGCTCATACATGTCTAGCACTATGACTATACACTAGTCATCATTCAAAATCAATTTTGTTAAAGTAATCATTCACATAGTTCAATGTTCCACTTATCATTTCCACTTACATTTACCACTTTTCATATTTGTGTCCATTCCCTTCACCTAGCTATTTGTGCTAGAATGTCATTAGGGTATTTCGGTCACTCAGCCATCTCTAGTATTCTTTTAATATATTGAATAAATCTATCATGATTTTTAGGAGGTAGGGTCTTTCTTAGATTGTACCTTGTATGCATCAAAATCCCATCACATTTACACATTAATAAATCCAAGTTTTGCGCAAGGAAAGATGAAACCAATGAAGTTGTCTAGGTTGCTCTAAGTAAAAAGGTTATCCTGCTCATCTCCCTGTGTGAAAGGTTTGAGAATATTGAGAATTGGCTAAAGGAAAAGCTCTTCCCTAACCAATTCTCCAAAATACACAGTGGTTTTCACCACTATTAAAAGCAAAATTCCAAAAAGCAAAAATCCAAATCGAAATCCCAAAAAGCAAAAATCCAAATCAAAATTCCAAAAAGCAAAAATCTAAATCAAAATCCAAAAAAAAACAAAAATCAAAATCAAAATAAATAGTGGTTATCACCATTACCCAAATCCCTTTCTCAAAGAAAACAAAATACAAAATAAACAGTGATTATCATCACTAAGTATGAGCAAATTCCCCTAAATTCAAATAAAATAAAATAAGGGCATTGAGCTTGAATCCTTGGAATTATCAGCATTTGACAATCCATAAGGTGATCCTCATTACATGTTTGGTGGATAACCTACTTGGAAATGGTGGTATCCTTATGCATGACGATATATCTGTCACATCAGCTTTTGTGTGTGCGCAGACCAATGTTTGCATGTGGATGAGGTAGCTTTTAGTAGCCTATACTACCTAGTGGTCTAATCCTACTAAGTATAAACCTAGGATTGTGACATTCATAGGGTGATCCTCATTACAGGTTTGGTGGACAACCTATCTAGAAATGGTGGTATCCTTATGCGTCTTACAAGAATGAACTCACCTGCACACACAAGTATATTGAGTATCTTGGTCATCCTAGCAGATTCATACCTTATCAAAAAGTCTTGCATAGTTAGTATATAACTTTTGATCAGTTAGCTAGAGTGTTTGAGTCTCATGAAAACCTCATAGACCTTCTATAACATTCATTCTATACATTCCATTCTATCACATGTATGTCAGTTTCCATTTTTACAAATCCATTACATAGTCTCATGACAACATTATGCATGAACTGATGAATTCTATACAGTTTATGGTGCTAACATAGTATGTCAAATCATTAGTCATATTTCATCATTAAGTCAAATCATATTAAAACACTATACATCCATGCATATACATAACATCAAAATCCAAGCATATTACCATACACCTCAACATATGCATACATGATAAACATCCATAAACATTCCATCATATCATAAAAGCATCCATAAGCATACATGATAAGCATCTAAACATAAATACATACATTGCATCCATCTATAAAGCAATAAAGGAAACACATGATGACCATAATAAAATCTCATATATATATATATATATGGGGCAAAAAGAAATATACATCATAGTTTCCAAAATTACCCATAGACTACAATAAAGTGGGTCCTCAGACCTCACCAATATCAAAAAGCCAAAATCCAAAGAGAGCCCCATGAGTCTCCATTACCATGAACACGTAGGGTCGGTGCTATGACTCACACTACCACCTGTATTCTAATTTCGCTGTGATCCCCCATGTCAGCTACCACCAGCCCTGTCAGTCCTCTTCCTAGACCCTGATGCCTCCATCCTAGAGGAAGACTGCACTATCTTGCTCTACTGAGTATGGTGTGATCCACTCATCTCTCCATCATCAGGAAGATGCCCTCGAGGCCACACTACCTCCATCTCCAGTCGATCAGTATAGGCCTACCTCTACTGTCACCGTACCTGGTAGGTCTCCACCACTGAATGGAGTCGTAACACCTCTGCCCATAGCCTCTCCACTAAATTTTTGCTTGGATTTTCCTTTTGTAGCTTTGTTTGTTTTTTTTAGCTTGTTTTGTTATAGTTTAAATCTTTGGGTATTACGTTGAGAGTTCAAATAAATAAATATATATATATATATATACTTTATTATTATATATTGCATATATAATAATAATATATATATATATATATTATAACAAAGAAAATGATAAAAAATAATAATAAAATCAAATTAAGATTTTACATTTATATATAAAAGTTTAAAATGAGTCAAATATATGAAAGTGTAAAATAAATAAATAAAAAAAATAAAAAAATAAAAAAATAAAAATAATAATAATAATAATAAAATAAATAAAAATATATTAATATATATATATATATATATTCTTATATATATTAATATTAATGATAAAAGGATATAATAATAATGATAATACTCTTATATATAACCGTATATGGGTGTATGTTTTGTTGTTTATAGTTTTTGTTTATATTAAGGTAAGTGGTTCGTATGTTTTAATGTTTTAATTTAGTGTGTTAAGGTTTCGTAGTGGTTATTTCACATTTGTGTTAGTTAGAGACCATCGCATTATGGTAATTAAGCATTTTAATATGATTTCAAATATTTATCACATCTTATACATGAGTCTTCTAAGCTTTGTTGTTCGTGGTGGTACAAGAAAGACGTAGGTGGACCATGACTTAGGTGCACCTCAACAGACCAATGACGACAGGTAGTGAAGTGGCATCGATAGTATGGCGATGATGGAACAGAGTCTTTGTCTTGCTAGCGTGGATAGAGATAATGTGGCCATAAGACACGTGGAACTCGGATAACATTCAATGGTGGCAATAGGAAACAGAGGCATTGATGGCACTGATGACAATGAGGGCCCCACTTTTGATGTGGACATGCATGATTTAGGGTATGGAAGGAATATCATATACTAATTTTCACCATAGCATGAAAACTCAACAAACAATATAGGTCAAGTTCTTTGGTTTGCCAACATCGATGGTGGCAATCAACGACTCCGAAATGTGGAGAGTTTTCAAAGCAATGAAGCGGTTAATATTTTGTTGTATGTCGTTGACTATGTAAATAGACAAAACTGAAGTGGACCAACCCTATTGATGAGATGACAACCATTCAGGTCAAAATGCTATCGCAATCTGCGGTTGAGTGTGAGAGCACTCAAGCCACACCAGAGGTCCACTTGATTCAAATTGAACCTAGCCAAGAGATATTCTCGCACATTCACGAACATTTGAATCATGCCACCTGGAGGACTTTGTTCCCTCAAACCCCTTTTGATAGCAGTACAATTCTATTCTTACAAGTTCTTTTCCAATTAACATTCACTCGGGAGGAACTTCAAGAGGGACAGGCAATTCATGCAATCAAGACTTCCTCACAAAAGGATTGGTCCACGCAAATCAGGGAGCACCTAAAAATTGGTAATCTCCCTCCTGGATTGTCACATGCTACCAATAGGACATTATGGAAGGTGTTAAAATATTTCTTGCTAGGAGACATTTTGTACCGTCAAAGCTATGAAGGGATCCTCCTTCGTTTCTTAGAGCATCAAGAGTTGGTTTGGGAAATCGCCCAAACACACGATGGTACATGTGGTGGCCATTTCAGTGGCATGGTCATTGTAAAGTGCATTCTTTGCATGGGCTATTATTGGCCAATGTTAGAGCGATATTGTTGCACATATGTTAAGAAGTGTGTGAAGTGTCAACACCATGCTAACTTGACACACATACCTTCTTAGGCCTTGCAACTGATTCAATCGGCTTGGTCATTATCACAATGGGGATTGGATTTAATCGATAAAATATCCCCCACATCCTTAGGCCATCACATGTTTATCATTACGGCTACCAAGTATTTTAAAAAGTGGGTGGAAGTGATCCCCCTTACCACTACGACAGGAACCTGCATTGCGGAGTTCATATTGCACAATATCATTTGTCGTTTTGGTATTCCATCCAAGAACATTTCAGATAATGGGACATCATTTAAGAATAAATATGTGTGTGCTTTAATAGTAAAGTATAATATCCAACACATCTTTTCGACACCCTACTATCTGCAAGAAAATGGGCAAGCAGAGGCTTCCAACAAAACATTGATTGCCATTCTCAAGAAAACTATCAAAGAGAATCACACTGATTAGCACATGCAAATACCCCTTGCTCTATGGGCCTATCGCACTAGCATTCAAATGCCCATTAGGGCTACTCTATTTTCACTAGTGTATGGCACTGAGGTAGTCATGCCTCTAGAGATGAATATTCCATCACTGTGCATATCCATGCAGGAGTTCATCTATGATGATACCGTGCGACTGGCTCACCTAGATCAACTTACATTGCTTGATGAATTTTGCATTAATGCTCTTAAGCACCTATGCATTTATCAAGAGTGACTTAAGAGAGCCTACAATATGAAAGTCCATCCCCTTCACCTAGCCGTTTGTGCTAGAATTTCATTAGGGTATTTTGGTCACTCAGCCATCTCTAGTCTTATTTTCAGATCTTATAGAAATCTATCATGATTTTTAGGAGGTAGGGTTTTGCTTAAATTGTACCTCGTATGCATCAAAATACCATCACATTTACACGTTAATAAATCCAAGTTTTGCACAAGGAAAGATGAAACCCACGAAGAGGTCTAGGTTTCTCTAAGTAAAAAGGTTATCCTGCTCATCCCCCTATGTGAATGGGTTGAGAATGCTGAGAATTGGCAAAAGGACAAGCTCTTCCCTACCCAATTCCCCAAAATACATAGTGGTTTTCACCACTATTAAAATAAAAATCCCAGAAAGCAAAAATCCAAATCAAAATCCCAAAAAGCAAAAATCCAAATCAAAATCCAAAAAAAAGCAAAAATCAAAATCAAAATAAACAGTGGTTATCACTACTCCCCAAATCCCTTGCTCAAATAAAACAAAATACAAAATAAACAGTGATTATCATCACTAAGTATGAGCAAATTTCCCTGAATTCAAATAAAATAAAAGAAGGGCATTGAGCTTGAATCCCTGGAATTCTTAGCATTTGACAAGCCATAAGGTGATCCTCATTACAAGTTTAGTGGATAGCCTACTTGGAAATGGTGGTATCCTTATGCATGACGATATGTCTATCATATTAGCTTTTGCGCGAGGGTTATGCATAAGCGCAAAATATCGTAAATTGGCTCTATTTAGGATTTTTAAATTTTGAAAAGGCTAATTTTAGATCATTTCACTGGGGCCCATTTGCCCTAAAATTATGGGGAAAAAAAATTTTGGGGGTAAATTTGCCTACCGTTGAAAATAATTAAAATATTTTTATTTTAATTCACCGACCTCAAACTATAAATGATTTTGATTTTCTCGCCCAATTCGCCTTCAAATTATAAATGATTTTATTTTTCCTACCCAAATCGCCTCATATACTACCCGTATATATACTGTAGTGGGTACCGATAAACATACATCACTCTGAAACAACGAAAAACTTGCCAAGGTTGAAGAGGAGTGTATGTCGACATAATTCGATCGGTTGTAGAGGAGTGTCGATCGGCCAAAGATGATCAACATAAGTTGATTGGTTGTAGAGGTGTCTTTCGGTTGTAGAGGTGTCGATCGATTGTAGAGGTGTCGATCGATTGTAGAGGTATCGATCGGTTGCAGAGGTGTCAATCGATTGCAGAGGTTTCGATCGATTGTAGAGGTGTCGATCGATTACAGAGTTGTGTTTGTCGACATTAGCCGATCGATTGTAGAGCCGTGTCTATCGTCATAAGCCGATCAGTTGTAGATCCATGTCTGTCGATATAATTTGATCGGTTGCAAGCCGTGACTATTAGTATAATCTGATCGGTTGCAAAACCATGACTATCAATATAAGTTGATCAGTTTTAGAGCTATGTTTATCAATATAAGTTGATCGATTATAGAGGTGTCGATCAGTTGCAGAGGTGTCGATCGATTGTAGATGTTTTGATCAATTATAGAATCATGTTTGTCGGTATTAGCCAATCGGTTGTAGAGACTTTTCTATCGATATAACCTGATCAATTGCACAATCATGTTTATAGACATAATACGATAGGCGAACCCCTCATTGGGGCGAATCACACTTTTTAAAATTAATTAAAAATTAAAGATTAATATTTAATAATAAAAAAAACTTTAAGAAATTAAAATTAAAAAATAAAAAAAGCAAAAAGGGAGTTCACCCCACGTTCGCCCCTCCATTGGGCGAACGTCCCATATATTAAAAAAAAAAAACAAAAAAATTAAAATTAAAAAAAAAAATTTAAAAACTTTAAAAATAAAAAAACTAAAATCTTGTCGCCCATTCCCATGGGCAACCAAGCTTTAAAAAAAAAATTAATAATAATAATAATATAAAAAATAAAAAAATAAAAGCTATAATAAAATATTAAAAGTAATAAAAAATATATTAATAAAACTTAAAAAAAAAACATGCTTTAAATTTTTAAAGCGGGTTTTTTTTTTTAAATAATATAAAATTAAAAAAAAAAAAGAGGCAAGGAATCAAAGTCTTTAAAAGGAGAGCCTTAACCCCAGTTTTATCAAAGCAGATCGAAAGTGTTCTGAAGGAGGAGCAGAGTTCAGTAAGCAAACATTCATTTTGATTTCCGAGATTTAGTGCGGACATATTGCCCCTTTCGGGACATGGCGTTTATTGGAAAGCATGCAGACCAATGGAAGTTTTCTTTCTCATGGAAGCACAAGGAGCATTTAATTGGTTCAAGTGGTCAATTTATTTTTTTCAAAGCAACTTCTGCAGCCGAGGCACGGTCTACAACACAGTTATGCGACCAAAGAAGACATTTTTTTTGAAGTCGACCAAGTAACTTAGTATTGATTATGGCGGTCGAAAAGGGGTGTATTTAAACAAGACAAGATAACCCTTGCAGTTATTCTTGTTAATTTTTTTTTCTACTATGTGTTTCAAGGGATTATTGCAGAAGTGCTCAGAAAGTGTGCAAGAAATTTTCTCAAAGTTTTTTAATAAAAATGGGAAGGCGTGGCAAGGAGCCTCAAGAAGTTTTAGAATATTTAGATCCGAAGAAGTCGAAAAGAAGAGAAACGACTATGAGGTCCAAGAAGGCTCTAAAAAATGATTATGTTGATTTGGACCCTATGAAGATTCGATGGCTGGAATTAGTGACTGCATCATCACTCACAAAAAAGTAGAAAAATTATGACAAAATATCGAATTTGCAGTGCAGTAGGGATTGACATCGGGAAGTTGGTTAACAGTACCTTATCACTCATTGCTTTTTTGGTATTTATGCCCTCCAGTACATCCTTATCCCGAGCTTGTGTTGCTTGTTGCTAGATATTATGATCCTTCAACCAAGGCTATCAGGAATGCGAAGAGGGAAATTATTTTTACCATTACCCCCGATGAATTCTAAGAAGCTTTTACCTATGGGTTATGGCCTCCCAACTATGGAGTCCATAAGAAGTTGCATATTGATGAACAAGAATACAAATATGTCTCCACTGTGGCCATGTGTTAGTTTATGGAGACTCAGATGATTAAAGATCCACCAATGGGACAGCTTTCGAATTTGCCTAAACCACTGAAATATTTTAAAAGCTTGGATATTTATTCCATGCTAGCATGGGTTGTGGGTTTACCCTTAGATGATATAGTTTACAAATGGCAAGCAACTATGGCACAATGCATTTATCATGTAGAATTTTATTCTCCTTCAGCTATGAAACAGGGCACCAATCCAATTTTCTTTGATTGGGCTAATTATATTTCACGGAGATTAAATTCATAGCTAGAGAGCTTGTAGACTGGAGCAGATAAATCTTTCAAGCATACTTCATTTTTGGTATGGTTTTTCTTCTTCTAACTATAGCGTCGTTTTCCTTTTATTGTTGTTTCGAATACAAATGAAAATGATGAGCCTTTACCGATTTACCAGTGGACTTCTATTTTATTGAAAAAAGAATCATGTTATAGCTTTAATAGTTTATTTCTAGGATCGGCAATTGAGTTGCTTTGTAGTACCTGTGAAAGAGTGCTGTGAGAATTGAAATATATAATGGTTACTCAATAAAAGGGTGACATTTTTCTGATTACCCAAGGCATGGTTGTGAGAATTTTTGGTTTCATGGGTAACTCGTTCCTACTGCCATATTTTGCTACAGAGCATGTTTTTGCTATGGAAGTAGTGCGCCAATCAGATTACGTGAATGACATATATGGAGCTGGGTGTAGAAGCAAGAATACATGCAATATGTCATTTCATTTTGGTGGCATAATAGTAAGTCAAGTTGGATAGAATAATATTCTTACCATTGCATTGTAGGATCTGGGGTTGATTGAGTTACCACAACGGTGGAGGTATGATCCTTTAGATAAGTTTAAAGACTTTGTCAAAATGAAATCATTTTATTGTTGTCCTCGACTGGAAATTGAGCATAATCGAAACAATTTTAATGGGCCAGACATGAACTGGAATATTGAGAAAATGGCTACACTTCCCCCTTGGCATGACTGCTATGAGCAAGAAGTAGAGTATAGGTCTCAAACTCCTCTGTCAAGTTTTTTTGATCAAGTAAAAGCTAGTAAGCCCGAATGGTCTGAAGAGAAGCTAATGAATTGGTGGATAATGAGAGTTCACCATGGAAAACCTACAACTGCTTACGGGCTCAAACTTTATGATGTCTTTTCAACAGTTTATGATAAATATGTGGATTCCTACCAGCCAGTTGCTTTCGCCAATATTTTGCCATACAGTTTTGAACAGTCAAAAAGTAGTGAAAGCGAGATAAAATAACACCATTCGTTGATCATAAAAGAAACTCTTGAGGAAGAGGAACCATAATATGCGTTTTAGCAAATATCTCAACGGGCAAAGCAAAATATAGAGGAAGTACCAAAGCCAAAAAAGCATGATGTACAACAGGTGCCTAAGAAACCAAGGACTAGTGCCATCACTATTTCTTCAAGTGATGTTGCATTTAATATGACTGCTGTAACTTCTATCATTTTGGTGATAGTTGTTAGTGCTCCCATGGTGACTGAGGTTCCAATAGAGGTAGCACAAATACTTCCAATGATCCAAGGACAAAAGGAATATCAACCATTGGAACCACTCCAAGAGAAGGTCATGGAGACCCAAAAAAATATTGGGGAGGTAACACTGGAGCAACAAGAGGATTTTGTGCAGCCCTTTCTATCACGACATCACACGGTGCTTGCACCCGAAGACACATATTCTCTCCCTTATTCTTCTTCTCTTTTGGATCAAGTAGTGACTATGTCAATTTCACTTTCGTTAGTTTGTGTCTGTTTCTCCACCCTTCAATATGCCCTCCATATCCCTTCCACTTTATTCATCCATCGTTCCCAAATTCACTACTGCTCCTCCTTTTATTTTATTTTATTTTTCCTCCCTTTATTTTAGTTCATATGTGTCAGGACCGAATCCATTTTCATGTTCATCCCCATCTATCACTTCTACCATTTCTATCGAAGTTATAAGTACACAAACTCCTTCTCGGGTGAGCGTAACTACTATTAAAACAAGTTTACCCATCCATTCCACCATTTCTATTCCACCACTTCTAACCACCACGTTAGTTTCATAGCCTAATCGCTCTGAATCCCTCATTCCCTTCATCCTATTTTTAGAATTACAATATTTGCCTAACATTTAGGTGGCATCCAAGAAGTCAGATGTAGAGAAAATCAACCGAGCACATTTGAGTTCATCCCAATGGTTGAAAAGCAGGCGGTGAAAGGAAGCTCTCAAACTAGCATGTCCTCTAAAGAGGATCACTTTTGATCCTGTTACAATGGAGGCTCATATCACCAAGATTACTCCATTGGTTTAGAAACCACAAGGAGAATTATTGCCAGACAAACTTATTTCTAAGACCATCACTAAAGACCTTACGAAGATTTATCCTATGGAAAATATGGGCAATATTCAAGTGGACATGAGTTCAGTTTACCTGCATGGTGAGCATTACAAACAAAAATACTTTGATCAGGATGATAGGATCATTGAACTCGAGACTGCCTTGGCTAAAAGTAAAGCACAGGAGGAAAAAATTGCTACAGAGAATGAGCATTTGAAGCGATAGGTTGGAGTGCACCTGAAATAGAGAGATGTAGCATGCATTGAGATGCACAATCTTTGCCAAACACTTGAAGCTATCCAGAGTCAGTTGGCAGAGAAAGTTGCACAGGCTACAGGTTTTTCTCGTAATAACATCAAGGAAATGTGTCTTTGCTTCGCACATAGCTGTGAGAAACTAGCTCCTGAAGAAGTTCAAGTGTTGCACTATCTGTGGATGGCTAATCTACACATACAAATGGGACAACAAATAATTTATAACACGGAGGAGTTATTGTCACCACATCTGGAGATGGCAATCAAAATACAAGCCTTGGCGAATGCCACCATGTATGTGAAACCTTTGAGCATGATTGATCATTCCTGGTCAGCTGCAAAAGTTACACTGCGCAGTTATTTTCAGCAGATGGATCTAATGCGAGAAGGTCAAACAATTCTCAATACCATAGAGTGGGAACATACTATTTCAATGACTCATCTTAATGCTCAATGTGACATTGGTTTTCCAGAATTTATTTATGAACATGGTGAACCTCTTCCACAAGCACAATCGAAAGCAGCATGGAAGCAGTTCATGGAATATTCTTCAGAGATTGATGCATGGTAAGAGCCAATCATAGATGTTCAGGTCTTACCATTCATGCAAAAGTATACTCGTATGGAGCTTTTGCTTTTTGAGTTAGCCCAACGAGCAAGGCATCTAAGTTTGAAAGATATTCAGAATTTGCGCTTCATATATGAGTCCCTGAGCACTCCTTATTTGTTTACCACATAGGCATGGGATGTCGCGATTGTAGTTTATGAGGTTACTTCTGAGGCCCTCAAAGAACAAGCAGAGGCAGACAAGGAAGCAAAAGCCACAAAGAAAACAAATGAAGAGGAGGAGCGTCATCAGGCATCTACATCAAAAGCATCAGCCAAGGAGGTTGGAAAGAAGACTCAAGATTACCCAATGGCTTAAGGCCTAGGATCACTTGCATCCATGCGAGCTGGATACCCCGAGAGCCACCATAAATATTGGCATTTTGCAACATGTCATATATTTTGATTGTAATCCAAAGATATTTATGATTGAGCTTTTTTAACTCAGTTATTTTGTTTATATAGTTTTTTGAATTCTCTGTAAAATTTCATTTTGCAAAATAAATTAACCCTAAATTTTGACTTGGAAATTCACTTCGGATTCACTTCGTCAAATTATCCACAACAGCAGTTGAAAAATTAAAAGTGATTTCACTTCAGAGGTGAAGTGGCAGTAAAAAAATTGAAGGCAGTGAAATCAAAGAAAAGAAAAAAAGAAAAATAAAGACAAAAGAAAATCGGCTAAGTGAAGAATGCAAATGCGTTCGCCTCATTGGAGGGGCGAACGTCACATTCGCCCATTGGAAATGTGAACGTGCCCCCAAAAAGGAATGCACCAAACAAAAGGGAGAGTTAGAAGAATGCATCGCGTTCGCCCCTTAAGTGGGGTGAATGTAGTGTTCGCCTCTCATGTGGGCGAACACGGTTTCAATATGCGTTATGGTCGCTTTAAAATATTCACGATGGATCCGTTTGTTATTTTCAAAGGCAAATGGCATGGAGAGATAAAGTTCGAGTGACGAAAATTTTTAAATGGTTTTCACCCTTACACTTAAGTAAAAGGGGTGAACGTCATGATAGATGCGGCAAAGATATTTTGAAGGTAAATATTGTTTATTTTTTAGCACATGTGATTAAATTTCTCCAGAAGCATGGGTAGAATTAAATGAGGGAAATTTTAATTATTAATTGCCATCATCTTCAGCAATTTTAAAGCTTAATTTTCCAGTTGAATATTTTCTTTGGATAATTGCTGCAATTTAATGTTGGTGACGAAGTGGAAGCATTTGTCATTTTCAAGAATATCTTCTTGAAGGTTTTACTCTCTCTCCAAAGCAAATTGAATATGGAGTAAATTGTTGAAGCTCATGTTTGATTTCCAAGAAGATGGAGGTGACTCAAAGTTAATGATATGGTGTCTGAATGCTATCATCTCAAACCGTTTTTAGGATAATGTCTACCGACAAAAGATTTCCAAGAAATGATGATTCATTTGATGTATTTAATGAAAGAGGCGCAAACCTCTATAAATACTAAGAAAAATTTCATTGTAAGGGGTTGGAAAAAATAGATATTCTTGTGAGAAAATACTTCAAGTTCTCTACAGTAATAGTGAATTTAAAAAATTTGGATTTGCAAATGACTTGGTGCATTGTGGTCTTCTATATTACACATTTGTTTTACACAAGTAGCTTTATTATTTGCTTTTAGATTTAAATTCTGCAAGTTGGATTTAAATATTGGAAGTGAGAGAGTGAGTGCTGGAATGTTGATCTGAAGATTACATGTGTGAAGTTGTATGGAAATTCTATTATTTAATCATCTATTTGTATGCTATTTTTAGCTTGGTATGAATTCTTGCTATCAATCTATTCCCATCCTACACAGTCGACCTGTGGCCATATTTCCCATTTCTTTACACATTTTTTGATTTCTTTCTTGCATCCTTAATCTTCAACCATTTTAGAATTATTAAGGGAACTAGCCCTCTCTAGATATTGACACGAGGAACGTCTCTTTCCTTCGGTCTTTCAATGTTGGCCGTGTCTAGGGTGCACAAACACAGTTTTGTATGATTAGGCAAATATTTGACCAATAGTTCCATGGGAACCTAGCTCTTGAGGAATCAGGGAGAAGCATATTGGATATGAGGGTCATTAGCAGTACATGCCACACCTCTAATACCCCCTCCTCATACTAGAACCCCACCAGTATCCTTTCATTCCAGAAGTCTACCTCTACCACATCTACATCCTCGCCAAAGTACCTCATCAGCACTGCACCTCTCAAGCCACGGTGCGTAGAGTGGATCGGTTGCCCCTCTATCAAAATCTGTAGAATTCAGTAGATGTCCTCTAGTGTCATCATCATCTCCCCTATCGATAGGTGGAAGGTGTTGGTGCGCGGGTACCTGTTGGCATTTTTTCCACATTGATTCTCATTGATTAATGCATTAATGTATTATTGAAAATATGACCCCTATACAGGCTTTAATGCGGTTTATGGCAAAAAAAGGAGGAAAATTGAGCAAAAAATGGTTAAGTCAAAAAACTGCAGCGACGCGCTGACATGTTGCAGAATCACGGTCAACGCAGTCAACGCAGGCAGGTTGGGCGAAACCGTCGCGATATCGCGACGTGTTCCGGAATCGCGGGTCGGCCGGCGTCAAAAGCATTAAGTCGCAAACTTGCAGCGATTCGCTGACATGTCAGCGAATCGCGACACTGGCAGCTTCAGAGGCACAAAGTTAAAATCTTGCAGTGCGTCACTGACATGTCAGCGAATCGCGACCGAAAATGGCGATTGGTACGGCGACGAAAACATGTAGCGAAATCGCTACATGTTCCGTTTTCGCGGAGCAAGCTTGCGATGGCGAAGAGGAAGCCGAACACGTAGCGAAATCGCTACATGTGCCTTTTTCGTGAGTCAAAGATGGTCAACGCGTACGAAATTATAAGATGTCGCGATTTCGTGACCGGTCGCGTTTTCGCGACCTGTAACTGTTTTCCCGCCAAACGCAATATGAACGGTCGAGAAGGGTTTTTTGGTTTCCGATGATTTAATATTGACCCGAATTAAATATTTTGTGGATTTCTAAGGCGGTTAAAGTTGAAGAAGCGCCCAGGCCACCAAAATTAAAGGGTTTATTGGTTCGAGGTTGCGGTTCGTGGATGGAGCTAACAATTGCATGCACATGTTTAAAAGAAACGAATTAATGAAGGGCCGTGAACGTTTCATGGTATTTAATTTTTATTTCCTCGAGGCCGCTATTAAGGGGATCGTGTTCCTGATTTCCAAGTGACGGTTGTAGATCACGAGGAAGTTGGTTTTAAGTTTTTAATGCTGCAAAGAGGACGGACCTCTATAAAAACCAATGTAATTCTCATTTACAAAGGTTGGAAAAACTTGCTGCTAGAAACTGGAATTGTATCTACGAGAATAAAAGGATCAATTTCTAATTTTTCAAGCGTTGCATGGATGAATTTCTTTTCTATTTTCTGCATTTCTAATAGCCTTCGTATTTCTGCATTGCTATTACATTTAAATTCTGCATACTGGATTTAAATATTGCGGTCAGGGTACGATTCCTGGAATGTGGGTTTGGAGGGATTTGAGGCATGTGGTTGTGCGAAGATTAAGCTGATTTTTTTATGTTACTTGCTGTTGTTGCGTTTGTAGTTTCCTGCTGTTGTTTTTCTGATCCCATCACTTCGGCCTGTGGCCATATTTCCCATTTCTTTCCGCAACCTTTTAAATCTCTTTCCAGCAACCCTATCTTAAACCCAATTTTAGAATAGTAGAGGGAACCAGCCCACTCTGGAGATTGGTCTGGGAGCCATTTCTTGCTTCCAGCCTTTCAATGTTGGCCGGGTCTAGGGCGCAATTGTAAAAATCCTTTCCTATGGCAGATTCGTGACCAACAGTTTTTGGCATGCCCGGTGGGATAGACAAGTTTCTGTCTCCAAGAATTCATAATTGGTGGGATACGCATAATTTTCCAAAGTGATAACCCCACCGGTGCCAACAATTTTGGCACGCTTTTAACACCTGGAGGCCTCAAGATTTAATGATCTGTCTTGGCCTTATAGCGGAGATTTGTAAGTTCATCTGGCGACTTTGCTGAGTTGAAGATCTGTTCGTGGACGCCTGTTTCTAATTAAAAAAAAAAAAAAAAAAGTTCAAAGAATGTTTTTTCTGGCGACTCTGACTTAATGGCGATGGCCGTGATTCCGCAGACCACTGCCACAAAGGCGAGGGTTTTTTCTAGATGGGATGATCCTGGCCCTCTGAATCTGCAAGTTCGACATGAAATTCCCGAAGGTGCCCTGAAGAACCTGGCAAAATATGATGGTACCGAAGGCATGGCTCTGACACATGTTGAAGATATTGCTATTCTGTCCATGATCCATGTCATAGAACACGAAGATGTCATGATCCGACTTCTGGTTCAGTCTTTGGAAGGAAGAGCATTGCAATGGTATAGATTGCTCAAACGTCAAAGCATCAGCTCATGGGACGATCTTGCGGGAGCACTGATCAAAAGATTTGATGAAGATCCTTTCTACAGTTCTTTGGATCTCTACCATTTTTTCATGTACATCAAGAGAGCACCTCAAGAAATCATCACGGACTTCAATGTCCGATTCTTGATAAGTTGGAAGAGAATTCCAGAGAAGATCCGTCCATCACACACCCAAGCCCACCTCTTTTATGTTCGAGCTTTTAATTCTGACATAGGTCTCTTTTTGCTGCAGTCAGGTGAACAACGGTTCCCACAAATCTTTGAGGAAGCAGTGCGAGCGAAACAGCTATTGCTCTTATCGAGAAAGTTACCGTGGGGAGAAACTCCATTACCTTCTTCGGTGGTTGCTGCTCCTGTCAACCCTACATAGTACTTTTCATGCCAGATTCCTTATACTGAGCAGAAACCTGAGATGCAGTCATGTGGAGTTCAAGGGACAGATCTCGTCCAAAGTCAAGGATTGGGACATGCAAGAACTTTTCCAGCAATGAACAATATGATTGCTTGCAGTTTTCAGCAAGAGATGGGCCAAGTAGAAGAACAAGTGCAAATTCCAGAGCCTGAGGAGATCCCAGAATCAGAGTTCTCACTTGAAGAGCCTTGTGATCACATCAAGGAGTTAGAGGAGCCTGTACTCAGCCCACAACCAGTAAAGTCTGCAGAGTGGTGGTGTTGGTTCCAGCCACTACATCCAGTACCTGAAGAAGTCCTCCATATGGGTACTAGTAAGAAGGATAATCTGTCGCATTGCATCCTATCAGCACTATGGAGAACTTCAGGAAGGAGCCAGCCCAATTTCAAGGACCGACTTAAGTATGATCAGATCTGGTCGGGACATTGCAGATTTACCGGATAACATTCTGAGATTGGATGTCTGGTGGCGACATGCCAATCATGTCGTGAATTATTGTATATAGTATTTTGAAAAAACAAAAAAAAAATAGAAAAAAAGAAGAAAAAAAAAAAAAAAAGTGGTATTGTTTTTATTTGTTCATCTCGGCTCTTGTTGCCTACGAGCCATAGATGCTTGTTTTTCCTTTTTTTTTCTCCTCCCAACAGTTTGGTGGCTTTCTAGCACTTTCTTCTTTTCCCTTACCCGTTTCCTCTCTTTCCTTTCTTCATCTTCTTCCTTCTATTTCTTCTGCATTAAAACAAAATAAGCCACGGCTGTTGTTTCTTTTCTCCTTTTCTATTTTTCCCATTTCTTCTTATCCCTTTCCTCTAAGTTTAGTTTTTTTACGCATTTGCTAACAGTCTAGTTCATTTCATTTCACAGCTTTCCTAGTTCCATTCCCACTCCATAACTTCGTTCATTTTCATTTCATCATTCCATTGCAGTCACCGCTTGCGCAACCGCAAGAGCTCATTCCATTTCCATTCCATTTGTTTCATTTCACAACAAGTTGCAGGTCCTTCCAGTTTCAATTTTTCAGCAGAACATGTATTGCAGCAGCCAGCTACTGTTCGGATATGACTCTGTGCCCAATGGACTAAGGCCTGGATTCTTGCATACAGCGAGCTGTATACCCCGCGAGCCGCCAAGAATGTTGGCATTTTTGCCACATTGATTCTCATTGATTAATGCATTAATGTATTATTGAAAATCTGACCCCTATACAGGCTTTAATGCGGTTTATGGCGAAAAAAGGAGGAAAATTGAGCAAAAAATGGTTAAGTCAAAAAACTGCAGCGACGCGCTGACATGTTGCAGAATCGCGGTCAACGCAGTCAACGCAGGCAGGTTGGGCGGAACCGTCGCGATATCGTGACGTGTTCCGGAATCGCGGGTCGGCCGACGTCAAAAGCATTAAGTCGCAAACTTGCAGCGATTCGCTGACATGTCAGCGAATCGCGACACGGGCAGCTTCAGAGGCACAAAGTTAAAATCTTGCAGCGCGTCGCTGACATGTCAGCGAATCGCGACCGAAAATGGCGATTGGTACGGCGACGAAAACATGTAGCGAAATCGCTACATGTTCCGTTTTTGCGGAGCAAGCTTGCGATGGCGAAGAGGAAGCCGAACACGTAGCGAAATCGCTACATGTGCCTTTTTCACGAGTCAAAGATGGTCAACGCGTACGACATTATAAGATGTCGCGATTTCGTGACCCGTCGCGTTTTCGCGACCTGTAACTGTTTTCCCGCCAAATGCAATATGAACGATCGAGAAGGGTTTTTTGGTTTCCGATGATTTAATATTGACCCGAATTAAATATTTTGCAGATTTTCGAGGCGGTTAAAGTCGAAGAAGTGCCCAGGCCACCAAAATTAAAGGGTTTATTGGTTCGAGGTTGCGGTTCGTGGATGGAGCTAACAATTGCATGCACATGTTTAAAAGAAATGAATTTAATGAAGGGCCGTGAACGTTTCATGGTATTTAATTTTTATTTCCTCGAGGCCGCTATTAAGGGGATCGTGTTCCTGATTTCCAAGTGACGGTTGTAGATCACGAGGAAGTTGGTTTTAAGTTTTTAATGCTGCAAAGAGGACGGACCTCTATAAAAACCAATGTAATTCTCATTTACAAAGGTTGGAAAAACTTGCTACTAGAAACTGGAATTGTATCTGTGGGAATAAAAGGATCAATTTCTAATTTTTCAAGCGTTGCATGGATGGATTTCTTTTCTGTTTTCTGCATTTCTAATAGCCTTCGTATTTCTGCATTGCTATTACATTTAAATTCTGCATACTGGATTTAAATATTGCGATTAGGGTACGATTCCTGGAATGTGGGTTTGGAGGGATTTGCGGCATGTGGTTGTGCGAAGATTAAGCTAATTTTTTTATGTTACTTGTTGTTGTTGCGTTTGTAGTTTCTCGTCGTTGTTTTTCTCGATCCCATCACTTCGGCCTCGTGGCCATATTTCCCATTTCTTTCTCGCAACCTTTTAAATCTCTTTCCAAACAACCCTATCTTAAACCCAATTTTAGAATAGTAGAGGGAACCAGCCCACTCTGGAGATTGGTCTGGGAGCCATTTCTTGCTTCCAGCCTTTCAATGTTGGCCGGGTCTAGGGCGCAATTGTAAAAATCCTTTCCTGTGGCAGATTCGTGACCAACAGTACCATAAGCTAATAAGGGCAGTTAAGTAGGCACGGTCACCTATCACAGGTCCCAACCGTGTAACCTACCTGAGCCCCATGGCATCAATACATTCCCAGTTAGTCTCTATTAAGGCATCTCGAGTGGTCTCGAAGAGCTTCAGTTTTTGGTATCGACTCTTCACCACCTGGTAAAGATAAGAAAAGCATTAAGCAAACATTCACCATGCTTCAATATGGCCTCAAAACGGCCCAAAAAAAATGTAAAACTAATCTACAAAAGCAATATAATTGTGTAAAAACATAAAAAAAACATAAAATATGGTGTATTCCATCTAAATTAGGTTTAATTACCTATTATGTAATGTGATATGCCTAAAAAAAATCAAATAAAAGCAAAATAAAATTGCACTTTTAAAACAAGAATAATGCGATCGTAGAGTCAGTACATACCCTCCAAGTACCAGCTCCTCCGCTAGATGCCTCAGCTTGTTGACTCATGGTGATTGTGGTATGAGTACAATAGTGCTTCACTATGTAAAATCACTCTCCTCCTCACCTCTCGAATCACAAAAGAGAACATGTAATAATGAGCCCAAAACTCATATTTGAGGTTTATATAGGCTTACCGTGGTTGCGTTCATCCCAGGGTGGGGTGAACATACTTATGGGCATTCGTCCCACCCTGGGATGAATACCAAATTTGTATTCATCCCACCCTGGGATGAACACAAAATTTTTAAATCAAAACAACTTAAAATGCACCAAAAAGGGTCCAAAAACCCACAAAAACAACTCAATTTTGGTCAATTTTTCACATAATTCAAGAAGAAAAATAAACCACCATCACGACTTGGAAAGGATATCACTTCACTCCCTAATAAGTCTAGTATAGCCAGAATGCTCCATAGGAATGAGGTTTTTCCTTCCTTTCCTCTCCAAAAGTCTCCAAAAAAAAACAAAGGGTCCAAAACCCACCAAAAATAAGTCAAATTTGATGGAATTCATTCAAGATCAAGATGGAACCCAAAGTCACCATGGATACACTAAAGAGTTACTAATTTAATCCCTAAGAAGGCCATGATGGTTGGACCACCCCATGGGAATGATATTTTCAACTCTTTTCTTCCATGAAGCATCAATAACATTGTCAAATTTCTTCCAAAACTACTCCAATTTTCAATGAGTACAACTGAAGGCTACCTAAAAGAAAGTCATCTAGGTCAAGTGACTCTTTGCTTTTCTCACTGGTCATTCCCTCATTGGCTCATCGCTTGAGGGGATAGTCATACTCAGTTCCAAATCAACAAGCACACACTCAATCAGGTAAATTGTGTTCATTCAAAGAATCATTGATAAAGACAATCACGCTCTTGATTGGGGTAGGAAACAAGCACAAAATATCAAATAAAAATGCTTGGTGTTCTGTAAGAATGAAAAACTGGGCCTCCTACTTCATGACTAAACAATAGCTAGATCAACCAAGTTCCTTAGCTCGTCGAAGCAAGGATTCAAGAACACATGCTCTTTCCAAGATTGGGGCATCTAAATTTGGTTAGGTTACTGAGCAATCTTAATCATTGAATATTTTAGTCATCTATTTTTACTCAGCACTGTGTTGCACACAATGCATCCCAAAAATAGGCATTTGTAGCAACTAAAATTTGGTCAATCTGATTATGCTACCGAAATCAACGACTAAGTTGACGCACCAAGGCCCCTAGGGCAGCCCTCAAAAGGTATACAATGGTTCTAGCCACTTTGTGCAAGTTTTTGGAACGTTAAAGGCCATTTTTGGGAAATTTTGGCCCATTTTTCCTATTTTTCCCACCTTGTGATGAATACATATTCCTATTCATACTACCCTGGACAGAATAGCAGCATTCGTCCCAAGGTGGGACAAATAGCAAGTTTGACTGACAAAAAGTCAAATCTAGACAAATGATGTCTGGTAATAGTCATTTATCCTACCTACCCACACCTACACTCATAGCATGTAGCATATTTATGTCATGCTTCATAAGGGAGGTCAAATTGGGATATTCTCTTCTCCCTCCAACGCATGCCACCCTGGTGGTCAAGTGGCGCCTCTTGCCACGCATGTCCTTGCATGCCCATTTGCACATGATCCCCTTGTGTTTATAAAGTGGATACATTTTGCACACAAAAAATATAGAGGATTTTAAGGTTTATGCAATAGAGCACTATCGAGATTTCCCCTCACCTGATTGTGCCCTCTTTCCATCAAGATCTCTTCTTAGCGAAGGAGGTTATCGAGTGACTTAAAGAGACGCAATTTGTTTACAAATACCTATCAATCGAGTGATTTTCCATCCCAAATTTTATGAAAATACCTCCCATAGTGTTTTGGACCATTCCCCAATGGAATTGGTGGTAAAATGTAGGCAGATTTTTTGGGCATCCCGCCCTCGGGCGCCCCCAATTTGTGACAGTCCTATTTGTACCACCCTAGAAAAAATATAAATTTTTTAGAAATTTTTTGACCATTTTTAAATAGGCATTTTCTATACTATCATATTATGTTGTATTTTAAATTTCATGCTTTTCTGAGTTATATTGGCCGATATATCACGATTTGAAGTTTTTGCAGGCTTGCAGGACCCACTCGAGTATGCATCAAGATCCAAGACTAATTTTTGAAATATGACCATATGGTTTGTTTTAAAATTTTATTTTATATATTCTTTCCAAGTTTCATATATTTTTGATATGTGTAGGGGTAAAAATTGCTTGGATTGATTTTTGTAGGTTGGAGAAGTGCACTGCAATTACGCCACACCTACAGATGCAATTTAGGTGCAATTTATTATGAAATCTTCCCAAAACATCTTATTTTACTTACCCCTATAATTTCATAGCATTTGAGGTTGATTTGGTATAGGTGCACTACATATGCTCCTTTCTTGCCTGTGGGGATTACATGTTTTAGATCATACACACTTGATATTTGACGTTTCTTGTTTCCTTGTATGCAATTTCAGGTCATACACACATTGGGAAAGTATTTTAGGCTATAAATATCAAAAATACAAGTGGCAGCAACCTTTGGCCCGCCCACTTCGAGTGTGGGTACGCGGAAAGACATTGGATGTGCACCAGATTCTCTTGAAGGATTTCAATCCTTGGGCACCCAAAATTTGTAATAGTTGTATCAATAATTTGAGCCCTCAAAGGGGACATCTTTGTAATATATATTTGATCCACTTAATTAATAAGAAATCAATTTGCTTCATTTCTTGTTATTTGTTATCTTTCCATCTTACTTGCATGCTTTCGATTTGATGCTCATTAGACATAGGGGATAGATGCAATTTGTTACCCATATTTAGGTGCATAATTTTTCTCTACTTCAAACACCAATCCCCTAATCAAGTTCATGGATGCCTATCCACAAGAGACACCAATCCCCTTAGCTGGTTCGTGGATATCTATCCATAGGAGAACTCCTTCTCCTCTACTCTGGTTGGTGATCCTCTAGAAGACTACTACCTCCACTACACTAGCTTGTGGATATCTCTCCACTGAATATCTCTATACTCACTCAGAAGACCTATCCTCACTACCCTAGCTAATGAATCTCTATCCACTAGATACTATTGTCCTCTGCTCTGTCACCTCCAAAGCTTGCTCTCAGCTCTGCTTAAATTTGTACTAAACATAATCCTTCATTATAGCACAAATCTAATCAATATATGTCTCTAATATGTACTAAAAACAGTCCCTATTCTAGCACAAATCTACTCAATATCTATCTCTTATATTCACTAAACACAGTCCTTCAGTCTAGCACAAATCTGCTCAATATCTATCTTTGGTATGGCACAAACTTTTCCTCAAATTTGCACCAAACTCGGTCCTTAAATTTGTCCTCAAGCCTTAACACAAAGCTTGATCCAATCACAAATCAATTCTTCTAGATTTATCCCAAACCTTAACTCAAGTTTTGATAAAATCAATCAATCAACTTTGCTCACAAGTCTTATCAAATACTTACCTCAAATCTGTCCATAAGTCCTCTCTAGAACTTATCCAATCTGCTCTTAGTATGTCTTCAAATCTGCATTGTAATATTCCACAAAATCTCACACTAATCTGTCCATAAGTCTTCTCCAAGACTTACCTCAAATCTACTCAATAAGTCTTCAACAAGACTTACCTCAAATCTGCTTTATAAGCTTCCATAAAATCTTACTCAAATCAGTCCTTAAGTCCACTCTAGGACTTACTCAAATCAGCTCACAAACTTTTACAAAAGCTTATTCAACTCAAATCAATCTATCACTGAAAACTTCTTCAATAACACAAACAATCTTCACACATATTCTTGTTTAATATCATAGAAACATATAGAGTATTATTAGAGACTCAATATGCTTCACACTCACAACAATGCTCAATCAATTTCAATCCCTCTCTTGTTTTACCATAGAAACATATAGAGAATGGTTAGAGACTCAATATGTTTCACACTCACAAAAATGATCAATCACTTTCAATAGCTCTCTTGTTTTACCACAGAAACATATAGAGAATGGTTAGAGACTCAATATGTTTCACTCACAAGAATGCTTAATAAATTTCAATCTTTCCTTCAACTCAGTCCAAAAATAAAGAACAATTTATTTCACATAACTTGAATTATCACTCCAACACTTCCAATCAACTAAGCTCAATCAACTTCACTCAACCAATCACTCAATGAAGGCTTATTCAACAATGCTTATCAAAAAAACCTCATATAACAATGATACTCATGATCTTTCACAAACCCTAATCATGCACATGAAGGCTCACTCAATATTTCCAACAATGCTTATCAAACAATCCTTTTCACTCCAACTTAGCATTCACAACATCCAATCCAACAATATTTTACTCACAAGAAATATGTACCCATACCTTTTATTTTGATGGAGATATGTCTTCAAAACTTGTCTTAATCACACTCAAATTTTCTTTGCCAACACTAGGGTTAGGTTGCCACAACCTATCTCAAGATCTCCACAAAATAATTTTCTCAAAAATTATTTTTCCACACAAAATATCAAATCCTTTTGTACACCTTATAATCTCCAAACTCATGATATCTAACTCTAACAATTTTATTAAAATAAAATGCATAACAATCTCCCTTATACACCTTATAATTTCCACACTTTATAAATTTCAATCAACAAAAATTAAAATAAAATATTTTTCTTTTTTATTTACCTTATAACTCCCCAAGCACTTAGAACTCATGATAATATCTACGTAATCCAATTTTCAACACCTTGGAGAATAAAAATTTAATAGCATACCTTTAATTTATTCTTCCCACAAAACGTTTTTCAATGAATTCGACCACCTAACCTTGCACTCCCCAAGACCCTAGCTAAATCTATGCCACCAAGTGGTTTGCGTGGCCACATGAGACAAACGGCGCACACTGTCCTAAAATACTACCTCACAAAAACCGTCGAGCAAGTAAAATGAAAACTTCCCTCACACAAAACATCGATCGCATGAATCGAACCTTGATCTCCTCCTCGCAAGCTAGTAGAAACCTGAAGGTTCTAGCATAATTTTAATAAAAAAATAATTAAAATAGCATCTAAATTAAAAGAATCGCTTTTATAAAGAATCACTGTTTCACTGGTAGGAAGGTCCCTCCAATGCATTCAATAAAAAATTATATATTCTTCTTCATGGATGATTTGATATGGATTCCTCTCATATCATATATATAGACTTTTTCAATCATGAACTTTCAATCATGACTTTTCAATCATGACTCTTCAATCATGACTTTTCAACCATGAATTTTCAATAATAATGAAATATATAATTAAAGTAATAAATAATAATTAATAAGTAATGTTAGGATGTGGGATCCTAACATGCCACCCTCCTTAAAAATATCTTTGTCCTCAAATCTCAAAGTAAGGAGCTTCATTGCTTGTTTTCCCAGTTGAATTTGTGCAAGTTCTTGTACTATCTTAATATCACTTTTTTGAAGGCAGGGATATCTTGAAGGTCGAAGTGTTAGTGATGGGTTGCCAGGGAAAATAGTAGAATATTTATTAGGATAATCATTATGATTATGGTAAGGAAACCATTGGGGTTCCTCAAACACTTTATAATGATGCATCAAAAGTGATGGTAACGCTTTCATATCCTTTTGTGGTTCCTTGGTAGAGCCAACAGAGAAGGAGTGTGTAGTCACTCTGCGTTGGTTCCGAATAGGTTTGGTCATGTGGTGAGAACTCACTATTGGTGAGGAAGGTGTGTGTAGGTCTTGTAGAGTGCATTTCTAGTTGGCATTGATCACTTTGGGTATGTCTACCTCATCCTTGCTTGGTGCATCAATCACTTCCAACATATCAACCCTATTGCTATCATTGGTGGGATCAGGTATTTCTTGCTCATTGTCCTTGTTTTCCACATCTTCCTCCTCTTTCTTATATTTCATGGCTTTCTCATCTTCCTTACCTTCCTCATTTTTGCCATATTTAGTGCTATCTTCAAGTGTATCCGTCACTATGTCTACCTCAATCACATTTTCATCATTGGGAGAACTACAAGGAATAGTTGCATCCAAAATATATAGTGCAAGTGTAATACATTGATGATTGCGAATAAATTTCTCATCGTAAATAAAACAAATATTATTTTCTCGTTGTGCCTTCATTTCCATGGGGTTAATATGTTTAATGGTTAAGAGTTGGGTAAGTTTTTGGGTTGTGTAAGTATTTTATGATTTCCATATAGGTGGTTTTATAATTTGGTCCTTTGATCTTATTCCAAGTTGAGCATTTAATTTACTTTTAGCTAATAGGGCCAATCCGATGGCCAACCTCATGGTGTAGGGTTTGAATTTTATCACCTCCATTTTAATTTCCTCCTTTAATCCATTGATGAAGCAATATATGAAAAAAAATTCATCCAACCCTGTGTATTGTTTGGTGATATCCTTAAACCGAATTTCATACTCACACACGGAATTGATGAAGTCCCAAGTGTTTTGATGACGTTCCTTGAGAAAATCCCACATGGTTGGGTCCCACATGGCTTTGATACCAAATGGTAGAACCCTGAAGGTTCTAGCACAATTTTAATAAAGAAATAATTAAAATAGCATCTAAATTAAAACAATCACTTTTATAAAGAATCACTGTTTCACTGGTAGGAAGGTCCCTCCAATGCATTCAATAAAAAATTATATATTCTTCTTCATTGATGATTTGATATGGATTCCTCTCATATCATATATATAGACTTTTTCAATCATGACCTTTCAATCATGACTTTTCAATCATGATTCTTCAATCATGACTTTTCAATCATGACTTTTCAGCCATGACTTTTCAACCATGACTTTTCAATAATAATGAAATATATAATTAAAGTAATAAATAATAATTAATAAGTAATGTTAGGATTTGGGATCTTAACACAAGCCTTAGCACTCTCCCAACTAACGCCTGTGCTACCACCGTTGGTGGGATGTCAAATCACTTTGTTGCCTTTATTGCCTTGTTTTCCTCTAATCTCTTAGAAATGTGAATCTTGCTTCTTCCTAGGATGCAGCGCTCGATATTCTCCTCTTTCTTGCATTCGAAGGTGTTAATTCAAACTTTAGGAAATGGAATTTATTTCCTATATAAATGCACATTATCTTTTGACTTCTCACATCGGCCCATTTCGAATTTAAAAATTTGAATTTAGTTTTTAAATAATAAATTTAAAAACCTTTGCCTTCATTATTAATTTAAATTAAAATTTTACTCAAAGATTAAAATATTTTAATTTAAGTTAAATCTTTTGTAAATTGCTCATGGATATTTTCAATTGTTCTTTTGAACTTTGTTTTTCTTTGTCTTGATATTTGGCCCGCAATATTATAATATAAAATATTATAATATTATCATCCTTCCTTGGGTCTTCATCCTTTGGGCCCTTTTTAGGCATATAATATTAAAAATAAATATTATATCCTAGTCCTTTCCAAGACCTTCTTTCTTTTTGGAAAACCACTTGATGTTCTTAATGATGACGAAATTAAACCAATATTCTTTTGACATCAATGACAAAAAAAACTACTCAAAATTTCCAACAAAACTTTGGGTAAACCTAGTTTTACAACTCCACCTTAATGACGTAACCTTAGATAGTTTTGGAGGAGAAAAAACTAGGTTATTGTGTCAATTAATGAACTATCATATGAAATAATAGATGCTTTTATTGGCTTATCATTTATATGAGACAGAAAACTGAAACTTACCTACATAAATGGACTTATGTATGATGGTAAAGGAAGCAAGGAAATATTATGTTGCTACACTTAGTGCACCTACATATATGGACTTATGTATGGTGTAGGAATGGGCATACCCTTTGATAGATAACAGGGGATAATTTTTTGGAAATATAAGCAGGATTTGTTATCATTGATGTCAAGAGTCAGTTTCAGTGAGCAGGACAAAAGGAAGGATGTCAAGAGTCAGTTGTGCAAGAAAAATATTGCTTCTAGACCTAAGGAAAATAATATTATAATGTCCCTAATTATAATATTCAAGGTGGTCAAATGAGGTCTAAAGAGCAATAGGAAGGCCCAAGAAAAATAATATTATAATATTTTATTATAATATTAAAGGTCTAAGGTTGAGACCTAAAGATTAAATTAATTATAAATTAATTATAATAATTTCATTATAAATTAATTTATAATTTAATTTGATTAACTCTAAGAGTTATTAAATTAATTATAAGTTAGTTTATAATTTAATTTAATAAACCCTAAAGGTTAGGGTTATAAGGGGCATAAAATATTAAATAATTCAAATTAAAATTGAATTAAAATAGTCATCAATGTTTTGAAAAAATGACATAATGCATATAAGAAGGGGCAAGTTTCATTAATTTTACTGTCCATGTGATTGTTCAAAAACTATAAACACTCGTACACAAAGGGAAGAGAAAGAATCACATGTTCTTTGAAAGGTTTAAGAAAATAGAGAAAGGGACAAATAAGTGGGGAGCTCACTTCACGTTGCAAGGCATTGGGTAGCACGGTTGGTAGTCGACGACTGCACTAGGATGTTGTAGGCACAATTTCAGGGGTTCAAGTCTCTTGGTATGGTATGAAACTAAATGGTGCGGGAAGCAGGATCATTTTTATATTGAATCGCTTTTTGATTGTAAGGTAGAAAACCCACAATAGACTTAATTTATATATTTGTTCGATGATGCCTTATTATCATATGTGGATTGCATTTAAATACCTAGTCTAATAGTTTAAGAGTGAAGGGTTGTAACCCTAGAATATAATGAATAAATAATATAAGTAATTAGGACATGTTAGGAGGGTCCTAACATGCCACCCCCCTTAAAGGAGCTTTGTCCTCAAAGCTGGAAATTTGGAAATTGCTGCTGGATATCTTGAAAATTTTCGCACGTTGTGTCTTCTAAAGGTAGACCTTTCCAATGGATTAAAAATTTCGTGATATCATGAGTACGAAGGTGACGAGAGTGGCGATCCAAGATAGCTTCTAGCTCGACTAGAAGTACTCCATCATCGAAGAATTCAGGGAGAGTAGGTTGTGTTGTGATATGGGCTCCCACTGGGAGCTTAAGGCAAGATACATGAAATACGGGGTGAAGTTTGGAAGAGGGAGGAAGCTTTAGTTTGTAAGCAATGGTCCCAATACGTTGGAGAACTTTATACGGCTCGTAAAATTTGGGTTCTAACTTCTAAGAACCTTTTTGTTTAAGAGAGGATTGACGGTAAGGTTGGAGACGTAAGAAAACCATATCACCCTCGTGGAAACTACGTTCGCTTCTATGTTGATCGACTTGTTGCTTCATGCGATGTTGGGCGGTGTGTAGGTTCTCTTTTAGGATCCGTAGTATGTCATCTCTATTAGCAAGTTTCGTTTCCACCGCATGGACTTTTGTAGTCCTTGGAATATAGGAAGTGAGGGATGGTGGTGTTTGACCATATAGTGCTTCATAAGGAGTCATTTTGATGGACGTATGGTATGAAGTGTTATACCACCATTCCGCTAGTGAAAGCCACTTTACCCAATAGAGTGGTTGAGTAGAAACAAAACATCGAAGGTATGTTTCCAAGCATTTATTTACAACTTCTGTTTGGCCATCGATTTGAGGATGGTAAGCGGAGCTCATACGAAGTTGAGTACCTTGTAATTTGAACAATTCCTTCCAAAAGGTGTTAGTGAAAGTTGGGTCACGATCACTAACAATTGTGGAAGGCATACCATGTAATTTAAAGATGTTATCTAGGAAGAGGTGGGCTATAGTGCTAGTGGTATAAGGATGAGCCACGGAACAAAAATGGGCATATTTAGATAAACAATCAACGACTACAAAAATGGTTGTTTTTCCTCCTGATTTTGGTAATCCTTCAATAAAGTCCATAGAAATATCTGCCCATGTTTTTGTGGGTATAGGAAGAGGTTGAAGTAATCCTGGAATAGCGAGGGTCTCCCCCTTTTGTCTTTGGAAAACTTCACATTCTTTTACAAAGTTTTTGATGTAATTTTTCATTCCTACCCAATAGAAGGAGGTAGTGGCTCTTTTATAGGTTTTTAAGAACCTTGAGTGGCCTGCAATGGGTGAGGTATGTAACTCATGAAGAAGTTTTTCACGATAAGTTGAATTGGGGGTGAGGACCATCCTCCCTTTGTATCTTAATATATTGTCCTTCCAAGTGTATGGAGTTTTGCTACTAGGATTATGTTGAAGTTGTTGAATTAAGGCGTGGATAGTAGGATCATTTATCCATTCCTCATGTACCTCATCTACCCATTTAGGAATAAGGGAGGAAAGAGCATGGACTTGAGGCATATCTTCAAATTTTATAGAAAGTGCATCGGCTGCCATGTTGTCCTTTCCATTTTTATATGTAATTTCATAATCATAGCCAAGAAGTTTAGTAACCCATTTTTGTTGTTCCGGGGTATTAGTCCTTTGTTCCAAAAAATACTTCAAGCTATGATGGTCAGTGCGTATAATGAAATTTTGGCCAATAAGGTAAGGCCTCCAATGTTGAATAGCATGGAAAATCGCCAACATCTATTTTTCATATGTAGAGCGAGCTAAATTCTTAGGAGAAAATGCTTTGCTTATAAAAGCTAGAGGCCTTTCATCCTGCATGAGTACGGCTCCCATTCCTATTCCTGAAGCGTCACTTTCAATGAAGAACGGTTTAGAAAAGTTGGGCATGGCTAGAACAGGGGGTGGTACACATTGCGGTTTTCAAGGTGATAAAGGCCTCATCCGCTTTAGACGACCATTTGAAAGCATTTTTCTTAAGTAATTTTGTTAGAGGAGCAGCGATTTTACCATAATTTTGGACAAATTTTCTATAATATCCCGTTAGTCCAAGAAACCCACGTAGAGATTTTAAGGTTTTTGGAATAGGCCAATTTTTCACCTCCTCGATTTTGGAAGGATCTACCATAACTCCTTCCTTTGAGACAATATGCCCTAAGTATTCAATTTCTTGTTTTCCAAAGGAACACTTTGATATTTTTGCATAAAGTTGATTTTCCTCCAAGATTTGGAACGCTTGTCTAACATGGTCCAAATGTTCTTCCCATGTTTTGTTATAAATCAAAATGTCATCAAAGAAAACTAATATAAATTTATGAAGAAAAGGGTGAAATACCTTATTCATTAGACTTTGAAAGGTAGAAGGAGTGTTGGTCAGGCCAAATGGCATCACCAAGAATTCGTAGTGCCCTTCGTGAGTGCGAAAGGTCGTCTTAGGAATATCCTTTTCATTGAATCGTATTTGGTGGTAGCCTGATCGTAAGTCTAACTTGGAAAAATAAGCTACCCCGTGGAGTTCATATAATAGCTCGTCTATGACCGGAATAGGAAATTTATCTTTGATGGTCATTTTATTAAGCGCTCGAAAATCGACACATAAACGCCATGAGCCATCCTTTTTTCTAACTAAAATAATTGGAGACAAGTAAGGGCTTTTGCTAGGTCTAATGACTCCTGCCTTAAGAAGCTCTTGTACTAATTTCTCTATTTTGGTCTTTTGGAGGTATGGATAACGATAAGGTCTAATATTAGGAGGGTGATGCCCTAGAAATAGTGGAATAGTGTGATCGTGACTTCGTTGTGGAGGTAGTCCTTTTGGTTCATTGAATACCACCTTATGGTGGTCTAAAATCTTTTGTAACTCTGGTGTCTCATCTTCTTTGTGACTAGGTTGAATTGAAAATAATTGGGCAACCATTCCTTTGTTTCCTTTTCGGATAATTTTCTCCATTCTATGCAAGCTGACGATTTGGGAAGGTCCTGATTTTAGGCCTTGGATAATATAGGTTTGGTTCTTTGCTGTGAATTTCATCCATAGTTCATCAAATTCCCATTGGGCCCAAGGTTCGTAACCATTGTACGCCTAGTACAATGTCGCACCCACCTAGGGGTAGGACGTACATGTCGCATTTCATGTTATAAACCCCCATAGTTAGTTTTATATTTTTGCATTTTCCTTTGCATGCAATTTTTCTACCATTTCCAATCATCACTTTGAAGTTATTGCAAGGGTATATAAAATAATTTTCTTGTTTAGCCACCTTTGGATCAATAAAATTGTGCATGCTACCAGAATCTAGGAGCACGATAAGGTTTTGTTTCTTAAAATACCCTTTAACTCGCATTGTTTGAGGGGCAGAAAATACGGCAAGGGCATTGAAGGAAACCTTTGGTGCATTTTCTTCGTCACTTTCAAGTGTGTTGGATAATACCTCTACTTCGAGTTCAGGTTCCTCTTCTGTATAATTCCCTCCCTTTGTGGCATCTAGAATATATAATTTTCGTGAGGCACATTTATGATTTCTATCAAATTTCTCATCGCAATGGTAGCAAAAACCCTTAGCTTATCTTTCCTTCATTTCCTCGAAACTCAGACGCTTAATTGGTAGAGCGAGGTTAATTTTAAGGGTTGTGTAGGATTTTTGGGTTCGTCCATTTTGCATTGGTTTGGGGTTGGTATAAGTGTTTGATGGTTTCCCCCAAGTTGGTTTTGTGAACCAATTTCATGCCTTGATTTTGTCCTCCGCTAATTTTACCAAGTCGATGGTCTCTAACATGTTTGTAGGGTTATACATTTGCACCTCTATTCAAATTTCTTCTTTTAATTCGCTGACAAAAAATTCTTGAAAGAAGGAAGCATCTAATCCGGATGTTCGATTAGCTAGCCTTTCAAATTCTACTTGGTATTCACTTACCGAAGTGGTTTGGCATAATTTAGTGAGGGCCCCTGTAAAGCTTTGAAACTTGCTAGGGCCAAATTGCACTAATAGATTCTGTGTAAAGGTTGACCACATTGGATTGCCATTAGTTTTCTCGAACCATTGGTACCATTGGATGGCATCGTTTTCCAAGTGGAAGGAGGCGATATGCACTTTTTGCATTTTTCGGAATTTGATTTAGTGAGAAATATTGCTCTGCTCGGTAGATCCAGTTTGTAGGGTCTCCTCCTTCAAATTTTGGAAAGTATAATTTGGTCGTCCATGGTAGAATGGAAGTTTTTGGAGCTCCTAACATTGCTCGGTTTGATGACCCGTGGTTGGGTGAATTTGCATGTGTTGTTGCCTGATTTTGACTGATAGCATCAAGTTTAACATCCATTGCAAATATTTTCTCGAATATTTCTCTTGTGGTATGGGTATTCTCCTCTCTTTCCTATTGAAGTTATTCAGCGAGCCTTTCATGTTTCTCATGAATGGAATCCAGTGATCGTCGTCCTTAAGCCATTGCGGTTGGTGTAGGTAACAATCAATATGACTTGGTACAGGTGAGCAAAAATAAAATAAAAAAATAATTTTAATTTTTTTCCTTTGCGTTTCGTACGTCGAAAACCTTGATGTTGCGTTGAATATTTTAGCTTTTTCAAAACAGCCACCGATTACCATGCGAAAGGTCGAGCAATTTGGGTGTAAGACAACTTAATTCGTACCTTAGGAGAAGGTTTAATTTTCTACGAGGATTTTGACACGGATCCATGAAGCGTGAATGTTGTTTGCATCCTCACGAATGTGGACTGGCTGAAATGTGCGATGGGAAAAAGATTTTAATGGTGAATTTGCTCCTTGATCTAGCTCTGATCCAGATGGTATGAAACTAAATGGTGCGGGAAGCAAGATCATTTTTATATTGAATTGCTTTTTTATTGTAAGGTAGAAAACCCACAATAGACTTAATTTATATATTTGTTCGATGATGCCTTATTATCATATGTGGATTGCATTTAAATACCTAGTCTAATAGTTGTAAGAGTGAAGGTTTGTGACCCTAGAATATAATGAATAAATAATATAAGTAATTAGGACATGTTAGGAGGGTCCTAACATGGTCTTTATTTTGAAAGCGGAGAATATTTTCTTGATTGCATCGTCGGGGAAGAATCAAAGGGAAGGCATTACCTTTCCCTTTGTGTGGAGGCACGTAGCCCACTTGGTGGGTGCACGCTGTGCAAAGGCGCTTGGGGCAGAAGGTTCGCATGTTTGAAACCCGTCGAGGCCCTTTTTGGTAGTTGGACAAGGTATGCGCTCACATTTGCTAAGGTTTGATTGTTGCATCCAAAATTGCAAAGGTGGAAATTAATTTTTTAATTTCTTAAAGTTTGGTTTGTTGGAAATTGCATATTTAAAAGGGATTAAAGAGTTATACAAGGGAGATAAAAGGGTATGCAAAGTTTTATTTTTGTGTTTGATTTTTGAGTGGTTAAAATTAATAAAAGGAGAAATAAGGTGTGCCAAGGGTGTTAGATATTTTGTTGAAATAAAGTTATATTATAAATATTGTTTTGAAAGGAGAGATAAGGCATAATTGATTTTTGATATTTTGACTTGGTGAAATATTTTTGAAAAGAAATATTAAGGACGGATTTTTTGTTATCTAACCCTTGAGATTGGCAAAGAGAGTAATTGTGATTGAGACAGGTTTTGAGGTCAAAATTCATCAAACAAAAGGTATGGGCATATCTTCCTTGTGAGTGAAATATTGTTGGATGTTGTGAATGCTAAGTTGGAGTGAAAAGGATTGTTTGATAAGCATTGTTGAGTTTGGTTTTTTGGAATGAAAGTTGATACTAGAAACCTTGTTTGATAAGTGGGGGGCGTGGGTAAGCATTATTGGAAATAATTGAGTGAGTGTTCATATGCTTGGACTAGGGTTTGTAAGCAAGGAGTGTTTCATTGAGTGATTGATTGAGTGGAGTTGATTGAGCCTAGTCAAGTGGAAGTGTTGAAGTGATAGTTCAAGTTCTGTGAAATAAATTATTCTATATTCTAAATTGATTTGAGAAAGAGATTGAAAGTGATTGAGCATTGTTGTGAGTGTGAAGCATATTGAGTCTCTAATAATTCTCTATATGTTTATGTGAGATTAAATAAGATTTTGTGTGAAGCTTGTCTAAGTGATTGAAGAGAATTTTGTGTTAGTTTGAGTTGAGTAAGCTTTTGTGGAAGCTTACAATACATATTTGAGGTAAGTCTATGTGAGGACTTGTTGAGAAGATTTGAGGCAAGTCTTGGTGAAGACTTATTGAGAAGATTGGACAAGTTCTAGTGAGGACTTGTTGAGTAGATAGAATGTGAGGACTTGGAGAAATTGAGTAAGTCTTGGTGAAGACTTGTTGAGCAGATTGGACAAGTTCTAGTGAGGACTTGTTGAGAAGATTTAAGGTAAGTCTTGGTGAAGACTTGTTGAGAAGATTGGACAAGTTCTAGAGAGGACTTGTGGATAGATTAGTGTGAGCTTTTGTGGAAGCTTACAATGTATATTTGAGACAAGTCTTTGAGAAGACTTGAGAGCAGAGTTGATTGATTGATTTGTTCAAACCTTGGGTTAAGGTTTGGGGCAGATCTAGCAGAGTTGATTTGTGATTGAGTCAAGCTTTGTGTTAAGGCTTGAGGATAAATTTGTGCTAGATCGAAGGACTGTGTTTAGTGCATATTTGAGGATAGATATTGAGCAAATTTGTGCTAGATCGAAGGACTATGTTTAGTATAGATTTGAGGACAAAGATTGAGGATAGATTTGTGCTAGATCGAAGGATTGTGTTTAGTGTAGATTAGAGATAGATATTGAGTAGATTTGTGCTAGACCGAAGGACTATGTTTAGTGTAGATCAGAGACAGAGATTGAGCAGATTTGTGCTAGACAAAGGATTGTGTTTAGTGCATAGAGTAGATTTGGTGCTAGACCGAAGGACCATGTTTAGTACTGAGAGCAAGCTTTGGAGGTGATAGAGTATAGAGGATGACAGTCTCCAGTGGATAGAGGTCCATTAGCCAGGGTAGTGAAGACAGGTCTTCTGAGTGAGGGTAGGAGTCTTCAGTGGATAGAGATCCATAAGCCAGTGTAGTGGAGGCAACAGTTCTTCTAGAAGATCACTAGCCAAAGCAGAGGAGGAGTTCTCCTATGGATAGAGATCCACAAACTTGATTAGGGGATTGGTGTCTCCTTTGGATAGAGGTCCATAAACATTGTAATAGGGAAAGGTTTCCCAAGAGATTTGTTGAGAAAATTTTAGTGAAATATTTTCTCTGTGGAGTAGCCCACATTGGGTGAACCATGTTAAATTGGTGTCTCTATTGTGTGTGGTGATTTGTGCATTGCTTTGATTATTGTTGTTGATATTGCCATTGATATATTGCATAATATTGATTGGGAAAGAAAAGTAAAAAGTGGTCTTATACTTGTTCACCCCCCTCTTAGTATAAGCTTGTGTTCTTCAATTGGTATCAGAGCGGGTTCCTTCGAAAGAGTTTAACATCTGGAAAAATCTCACAAGAACACAGATGGATTCTAAGAGTGGATCCTTAGATAATTCAGCACCAGTGTTTGATGGGAGTGATTATGTATTTTGGAGTATGAGAATGAAGATTCACCTGATGGCACTTGGAAATGAAATATGGGAAGCAGTTGAAAATGGATACACACCACCAACTACTCCACCTACAGATAAATATGGTAAGATTCTACATCATTACAATTCAAAAGCAATGAATGCAATTTTGAGAGGTTTGCATAAAACAGAGTTTATAAAGGTTATGCATTGCAAATCAGCAAAGGAAATTTGGGATAAATTGCAAGGCATATATGAAGGGGATAAAAAGGTCAAAAAGGTAAAGTTGCAAAATCTCAAGGGAATTTTTGAAGACCTAAATATGAAGGATGAGGAAAACATTAGTGCTTATCTACTTCGTGTAGACGAGGTTGTTAACTCCATGCAAGGACTTGGACTTGAAGTTCAAGAATATGATGTTTGTGATAAGATTTTAAGGTCACTCCCAAAAAGGTTTAGTGAAAATATTTCAGCTATAGAGGAATCAAAAGATAGTGATATTTTGACAAGGGATGAATTACATGGCATTCTCACAGCTTTTGAGATGAGAACAAAAGAGGAACCTATTCCCCAAAAAGAAGCAACATTTAAAGCCACTAAGAAGACTAAGGGTAAGAAGTCAGATTCAAGCAATGAGTCATCCAGTGATGAAGAAGTAAATTATGGTAGAAGGAACAAGGACTCAAGAAAGTATAAAGGTACAAAATTAGTTAGATGTTTCAATTGTGGAAAGTATGGTCACTATGCAACTGATTGTCAAGAAGCTAGAAATAACAATGATGAAGAGAAACATGATCATAAGAATAGGGAAATAGAAAAACACAGGTACCAAAAGAAAAGTAGGGATGCACAAGGCAAGCAAGGAAATAAATTCTTCCAAAGACATAAGAAGAGTTTCTATGCAGACAAGGCAAGTAAGTATTCAAGTGATAGTGATGATAGTTCCTCAGATAATGATAAATATGAAGTTCTATTTCTGGCAAAAGAAAAAGAAGTGGTTAGGAAAAGGTCACCAATAATTCTCAAGTGTTTTAGATGTGGTAAATTTGGTCATCTCGAAGATAGTTGTACAAGGAATGGATTCAGTTTCAGTGATGATGAATATGAAGATACACTTGAAGGACTAGAAGAGAATCTTCTAATGGCATTAGAAGAAGAAGGAGGTGATCCTATAGAAGATGAGTCAAAAAAGAATGAAGATGTTTTCAAAGGCAAACAAATAGAGGAAGAATCATAGAAAGGAGAAGTTGATCTTGAAGGAGAGCTTATTCATGCCCTTGATGCATTAAAGAAGGTAAGAAAGCAAAACTCCCAACTTAAGCTTAAGTTTCAAGAATGTGATGAAGAGAAAGGAAAGCTTATAGAGGATCTAAATAAGTCAATGGCTAAGACAAGGAAGTTCAAAGATAAGTTAGAAGCAAAGGTCTTAGAATGTGAAAGGTTAGAGCATGAGGTAGCTTCACTAAGGAAGGAAGTAAAAGATTCTAAGGACAAGTTACACAAGTTTGGGAAAAGCTCAAAAACCATAGACAATATTATCAAGGTACAAAGATGGTCAACAAACAAGACAGGTCTTGGTTTTGAATAGGTACAAAGAAAACAAGGAGAGGAGTCAACCTCAAGTTTTGAAGAAGAAGAAACTTTAGAAGAAGAGAGTGTAAGAGAGAGTGAGACTTCTGAGGATGAGTTGGACAATAGAAAGTTCAACAAGGAAAGGAACAATGCACAAAAGAGGAACAGATGGAACAGGAACCAACACAGGGTAAAAGAGACTAAAAGACCCATGGGGTCAAGGCAAGGTAATTTCAATGGATGATGCTTCTCATGTCATAGATTTGGGCACAAGGCTTCACAGTGCATGACACATGAAAGATAGGAATATGGGAACTTCAGAAATAGGCAAATTTTTCAAGGGTATTGCTACTCTTGTAATCAGTTTGGTCACAAGGCAATGAATTGCAGGGTTCATGACAGGAATAGATATGGCTTCACCAGGAGAAATCCCAAGACATTTGCACCTCCAAGGAATAATAACATTAAGTGTTATAAGTGCAATAATGATGGACATACAACAAAGTGGTGTAGAGTATAAATTCCAGAGACAAGCAGGAACAAGAATAGTCAGAGGGATCAGAAGGATCAGATGAGGAGGAAAGTGGACAAAGGTAAAGATCAATGCATGCTGGGAGTAGAAATACTCCCACCCCAAAATTAACCACCTCAAGAGGAGGTGGGGGAGGGGCTAAGCTAAGATTCTCATTCTTAGCCTCGAGCCCCAAAGGTGACCCTTTGCCATTGATGACAAAGGGGGAGATTTGAGTAAGGGGGAGAGATTTGAGTCAGGAGGAAAGCATTCATTTAGGGGAAGCAGTTTCTCAGGGGGAGCAGAACAGAAAAAGGGTAAAGGAAATGATAAAAGGAAAATGGGTTGCCATCAATGACAAAGGGGGAGATTGTTGGAAATATGAGCAGGATTTGTTGTCATTGATGTCAAGAGTCAGTTTCAATGAGCAGGACAAAAGGAAGGATGTCAAGAGTCAGTTGTGCAAGAAAAATATTGCTTCTAGACCTAAGGAAAATAATATTATAATGTCCCTAATTATAATATTCAAGGTGGTCATATGAGGTCTAAAGAGCAACAAGAAGGCCCAAGAAAAATAATATTATAATATTTTATTATAATATTAAAGGTCTAAGGTTGAGACCTAAATATTAAATTAATTATAAATTAATTATAATAATTTCATTATAAATTAATTTATAATTTAATTTGATTAACTCTAAGAGTTATTAAATTAATTATAAGTTAATTATAATTTAATTATAAGTTAGTTTATAATTTAATTTAATAAACCCTAAAGGTTAGGGTTATAAGGGGCATAAAATATTAAATAATTCGAATTAAAATGGTCACCGATGTTTTGAACACATGACATAATGCATATAAGAAGGGGCAAGTTTCATTCATTTTATTATCCATGCGATCGATTGAAAACTATAGACACTCGTGTGCAAAGGGGAGAGAAAGAATCACATGTGCTTTGAAAGGTTTAAGGAAATAGAGAAAGGGACAAATAAGTGGGGAGCCCACTTCACATTGCAAGGCGTTGGGTAGCATGGTTGGCAGTCGGAGACTGCGCTAGGACGTTGCAGGCACAAGGTCAGGGGTTCGAGTCTCTTGGTCTTCATTTTGCAAGCGGAGAGGATTTTATTGATTGCACCGTCGGGGAAGAATCAAAGGGAAGGCGTTGCCTTTCCCTTTGTGTGGAGGCACGTAGCCCACTTGGTGGGCGTGCATTGTGCAAAGGTGCTTGGGGTAGAAGGTTCGCGTGTTCGAAACCCATTGAGGCCCTTTTTGGTAGTTGGACAAGGTATGCACTCACATTTGCTAAGGTTTGATTGTTGCATCCAAAATTGCAAAGGTGGAAATTAATTTTTTAATTTCTTAAAGTTTGGTTAGTTGGAAATTGCATATTTAAAAGGGATTAAAGAGTTATACAAGGGAGATAAAAGGGTATGCAAAGTTTTATTTTTGTGTTTGATTTTTGAGTGGTTAAAATTAATAAAAGGAGAAATAAGGTGTGCCAAGGGTGTTAGATATTTTGTTGAAATAAAGTTATATTATAAATATTGTTTTGAAAGGAGAGATAAGGCATAATTGATTTTTGATATTTTGACTTGGTGAAATATTTTTGAAAAGAAATATTAAGGATAGATTTTTGTTATCTAACCCTTGAGATTGGCAAAGAGAGTAATTGTGATTGAGACAGGTTTTGAGGTCAAAATTCATCAAACAAAAGGTATGGGCATATCTTCCTTGTGAGTGAAATATTGTTGGATGTTGTGAATGCTAAGTTGGAGTGAAAAGGATTGTTTGATAAGCATTGTTGAGTTTGGTTTTCTGGAATGAAATTTGATACTAGAAACCTTGTTTGATAAGCATTGTTGGAAATAATTGAGTGAGTGTTCATATGCTTGGACTAGGGTTTGTAAGCAAGGAGTGTTTCATTGAGTGATTGATTGAGTGGAGTTGATTGAGCCTAGTCAAGTGGAAGTGTTGAAGTGATAGTTCAAGTTCTATGAAATAAATTGTTCTATATTCTAAATTTATTTGAGAAAGAGATTGAAAGTGATTGAGCATTGTTGTGAGTGTGAAGCATATTGAGTCTCTAACAATTCTCTATATGTTTTTGTGAGATTAAACAAGATTTTGTGTGAAGCTTGTTTAAGTGATTGAAGAGGATTTTGTGTTAGATTGAGTTGAGTAAGATTTTGTGGAAGCTTACAATACATATTTGAGGTAAGTCTTGGTGAAGACTTGTTGAGTAGATTTGAGGTAAGTCTTGGTGAAGACTTGTTGAGCAGATTGGACAAGTTCTAGTGATGAACTTGTTGGGAAAATTTGATTAGGTAAGTCTTGGTGAAGACTTGTTGAGCAGATTGGACAAGTTCTAGTGAGGACTTGTTGAGCAGATTTGAGGTAAGTCTTGGTGAAGACTTGTTGAGCATATTGGACAAGTTCTAGAGAGGACTTGTGGATAGATTAGTGTGAGCTTTTGTGGAAGCTTACAATGCAGATTTGAGACAAGTCTTTGAGAAGACTTGAGAGCAGAGTTGATTGATTGATTTGTTCAAACCTTGGGTTAAGGTTTGGGGCAGATCTAGCAGAGTTGATTTGTGATTGAGTCAAGCTTTGTGTTAAGGCTTGAGGACAGATTTGTGCTAGATCGAAGGACTATGTTTAGTGTAGATTTGAGGACAGATATTGAGCAAATTTGTGCTAGACCGAAGGATTATGTTTAGTGCATATTTGAGGATAGAGATTGAGGATAGATTTGTGCTAGACCGAAGGACTGTGTTTAGTGCATCGAGGATAAATATTGAGGATTTGTGCTAGACCGAAGGACTATGTTTAGTGTAGATCAGAGACATATATTGAGCATATTTGTGCTAGATCGAAGGACTATGTTTAGTGCATATCAAAGATAGAGATTGAGCAGATTGGTGCTAGACTAAAGGACCATGTTTAGTATAGAGAGTAAGCTTTGGAGGTGACAGAGTATAGAGGATGATAGTCTCCAATGGATAGAGGTCCATTAGCCAAGGTAGTGAAGATAGGTCTTCTGAGTGAGGGCAGGAGTCTTCAGTGGATAGAGATCCATAAGCCAATGCAGTGGAGGCAGCAGTTCTTCTAGAAGATCACCAGCCATAGTAGAGGAGAAGGAGTTCTCTTGTGGATAGAGATCCACAAACTTGATTAGGGGATTGGTGTCTCCTTTGGATAGAGGTCCATAAACATTGTAATAGGGAAATGTTTCCCAAGAGATTTGTTGAGAAAATTTTAGTGAAATATTTTCTCCGTGGAGTAGCCCACATTGGGTGAACCACGTTAAATTGGTGTCTCTATTGTGTGTGGTGATTTGTGCATTGCTTTCTGTTGTTGATATTGCCATTGATATATTGCATAATATTGATTGGGAAAGAAAAGTAAAAAGTGGTCTTATACTGTTCACCTCCCCTCTCAGTATAAGCTTGTGTTCTTCATAAGTTAACTCATTGTGAAGATGAGACTACTAGATTATTTGCATTGCACTTAGTACACCTACATAGATGAACATATATAAGGTTTAGGAATGGGCATACCCTTTAAGATGAGACAGATAGCTTAAGTTAGCTCATTATTGAGATGAGATGGATAGCTTAAGTTAGATCATCATTGAGATGAGATAAATAACTTAAGTTAGCTCATCATTGAGATGAGATAGATAGCTTAAGTTAGCTCATCATTGAGATGAGATAGATAGCTTAAGTTAGCTCATCATTGAGATGATATGGATAGCTTAAGTTAGCTTATCAGTGAGTGAGACGGATAACTTAATCATGAAGCTTCTCGTTAATAGACACCTTCATAGAATAACTTATGTAAGGTGAGGTAATATAGATCCCTAAGAGCGTATAGAAAAAAAATTCTCTCTAGAGTTGTTTGGATTCTTAGGTCATTATATTTGGTATCAGAGTTGTAGGTCATAGGACTAGACATTTTCGTGAAGGAACTCTAGGTACAATGGACTAGAGACTTCCTTGGAATTTGCTAGGGATTCAAGTATATTCCTATTCTGTCCCTTGCTTAGTTTGAGCTAAAGGTAGGAAGATTTTGAACTTCTAGTTGCTTTGAAATCAGAGCACATGGTCATAGGAGTATAAGATTCCCTAGATGAACTGGAAGCTTCCTTGGATAAGCTAAATATTGCTTAAGAATTGATCCTAGGAAAGGTAGATTTAATTGATATAGCATCTTGTGCGGAGCAAGTATGGCCATCATCATTATTAGGGAATTGATAATGAGTAAGCACACCTAGGAATAATATCTTGCATAGAGCAAGAATAACCTTAGCCATTATCTAATGAATGATAATGAGACAATTTAATTCTTAATGACAAAGAACTAACTATAAGTAACTAAACTCAACTTATTTTTGGTTAAGGAGAAGAGTACCTTGCAATGAGACAAGCGTGACCCAAATTATTATTAGAAAGGTAATAATGGTCATAATCGAGATGGTCTTGTGGGGATACAAGTATGATGGTGATCAATAATGATCAAAGTTAGTTTATGAGAAGATATAACTAACCTTTGAAAAGTACAATTGAAAGTAATTGTAACTTATCCAACTCCTTAATGTGGCAAATAAATGACACTAATATAAGGAGGAAAATAAGAGGATCTTCTCACAATCTAGGTTTAGCTAGACATGATGAAGGTAAAGCTAGACCCCTAAAGGAAATTTTGGAGGAAATTCAATAGAGAGGTATATAACATCTTCATTGTAGTTTAGTTACTACAAGAACAATTGATAATAGAGGGAACAGATGGACCAATGAAATAAATGATTGGAAATTAATAATCAAGTTCCCATAATGAAATTTCTAAGGGTAGATAGGAAGAAAACCTTGCTACAAAGGATAATTAATGCAAAATTTTGTATAGAGGTAGAGCTAGCCAAGAACCTAAAGAATATCAGGGTATCCAAATCGATTAGTAAAAATCAGTCGAGACCTAGTTGTATGAATTGGAAATGTATCTTTTTCTTGAGGAATTACTTTGTAGTGACCTAAATAGTAGGGTTACCCTTCATGTGCAGGATACAACTTTTGAGTAATGAATTTACTTCAAAGCTAGCAATGAAACTTTAGAGGAATGGTTTTTTTCAAGCCTTAAACAATGACCAATATGGGCTTCTATATGGTTATGTAATTTTTCCTTGTTAACAAGTGGAATTCATTCTTAAGGTTTATAATTGGGGAAGAGGTTTTTAAATGTTCTATATCACCACGATGAAGGATGGTTTTCAAGGAGGTAGACTTTGGGGAGGTTCTAAGCCATGTATCTAGGACTATGATAGACACATCTGGTGGTATTCTAAATATTAAATTGTACTATTTACTCATTATGAGCATTAACCATGGATCCTTTTGAGCCTATACTATGAATATAACATATAGTAGAAATTTTAAAGCTAGGACATACTTGGTAGGAATAAGAAATATCTGGAAAGGAATAGGTGAGGGACCTATTCTTGAGAGGATTATGGAATCCTCTAAAAAACCAACTAATCTTAGTTAGGATGATCATACCTAATGAGAAGGAATAGATGGGAAAATATATTCTTAGTTAAATAGATGAGAAGAAGAAGATGGAGAATCTATCCTTAAATTTAAACATGCTTAGTAGAAAAAGTAGATGGGCAAACCTATTCTTGAGAGGAGCATGGGATCCTCTCTCTAAGTTGTTAAGAATGTACAAAATTTTAAGATTAATAAGCATTTAGAGATACACATATTCATCTTAGGAGCAAATCCAAAGATTAAGAACAGGGCAATCCTACTAAAGTTCAATAACTTGAAGAATTTATTTAGCTATTTAACCAGAAAGCACATGCATTTAATGGATCAAAATAAGGAAATGTGATCTTAGGATGAGTGTTGAAGTGAGTTTCAGGCCAAAAATAAAATAAATCTTGAATAAAATAAGATTTCGATATTTGGGATGGAAATTTTATGCTTTAAATTTCAGGTATTTTTACCCAAAATTGGTAATTAAGGTGGTTGATCATGCGAAAATTGTATAGTTTCCCTTATCTCTCCTACCTTGGGGGAGATTGAGATGAGGGAAAATAGGAAACAACCTTCTTTTAGGAAGGTATGAAGAAAGATGTTTTTTTTTTTTTTTAAATGAAAAACCCCTTACGGGGCTGCCTTGGTCTGAGAGACCACGAACAGGGGGTTCTACACCGTCAAAGTCACCCGAGAGTCGCACTCGACCCTACCCATACCAACATTATCAATTGGATTTTGGATACCCAATTTAGCTTTTTGGTAGGGTGGAGATTTTAACCTAGGACCTCCCTTGGAGGATTGTCCTCTCCTCTCCAACTCACCTACAACACCTGGGTTGAAGAAAGATGTTGATTTTGTTGCTCAATGTTGGAATTGCATCTCACGTGAAGGGAGTATGGTATTAATATTATCGGGCGATGATGATATTTTGTTTAATTTCCTTGTTTATATCAAGATGTATTGCAATAACATTTTTATCACAGGAAAACACATGGGACTGTGTTTAGTCTAAGGGGGGTAGTATGTCACAACCTGTGGTTTGGTGAACTAAACCCCTTCTTGTTTGAAATAAAAAATGCATTTATTTTAATTGATGAATGACTTTTTTTAAAAGAAATGAATGCATGCATTTTAATTGATGAGTGAATTTATTTTAAAAATAAATGAATGCATGTATTTTAATTGATGAATGACTTTCTTTTAAAAACAAATGAATGCATGTGTTTTAATTAATGAATGATTTTTTTTTTAAATAAATGAATGCATGTATTTTAATTCATGAATGACTTTATTTTAAAAAGAAATTAATGCATGTATTTTTTTTTGCTTGATAAAAATGGGTTGTACTCGGGTCCCCGACCCTCAATAAATTACACCTCTCTTCTTTAGATCATGAGAGTTTACAAATAGATTCACTTCTCATCTCAATTGAGATGCTATAGTTAGAAACCTACATCATTCTACATAAAATGTTTGAATTCTTGATTTTCATTTTTTAGATCTTTTCAAATCTCTGTATGAATACAATTACTCCATAATTTAGCATCTTTCTTGATATTTTCCTATAGCATCCTTCACAATACCAAAACTTCACCTCTACTATATATGCCTTGCATCTTAGTAGAGTAATATTTCCAAAACATCGTACTAACATAGTCTGCTTTACCAAATTTGGATTGCTAGTTTCCTTCCTAAAACACAAGTGCAACCACAAAAATTATAATAAATAGTCTAAATGAACACACATTATTGTTACAAAATAAAATAGATATTACCAATGGAAAATATTAAAGTAAATCTTAATCATTAATTGATTTAGGCAATCAACAATTTTTGTCAACTTCAACTAAACTTTCTACTTCCTCTAACCATGGAAAGGAGAAGTTAACTTCATGATCCTCAACCAAACCCCTCTATTGGCTAGATTATCTACACATTTTTTTCCTTCCCTTAATATATGTGTAAAAATGATTTCTTCAAACTCTTTAGCAAGATCATGAATTTCCACAATTATCTCTTGTATGTTCCACGGAGCCTTTGCTTTCCTCAAAATTGCATTTATTACTATGAGAGAATCACCTTCCATTCAAACTCTCTTCCATTTCATTTGTTTCCATATTTTTAATCCTTCTAAAGCTACCCAAGATTCAGCTTCATTATTTGTATTAAATCCATAATTGAAAGCATAATGAGACAAAATCTCTCCTCTATTATTTCTAATTATTCCTCCTCCTCCTACTAGTCTTGGGTTTCCTTTAGATGCTCCATCAAAATTCAACTTAACCCACTCCACATCTGGTGGTTTCCACTTTATATTATTTATCTTATTTTTGCTTCTCTTGTACCTAACATCGTAATTCCATGTTATAACTGGACTCCATCTATCAAGATAAAGTAGGGATTGGGTGAGTTGATAGGGTTGGTTTAGACTCCTCTATAGCTAAATACATCTTCTTTTCATTACCTATAAACTATTTTCCTTTCCTTTAAATATTCTTTTATTCCTTTCTAGCCATATAATCCAAAGTATTGTATCTTTTGATATACTCCATATTGTCTATAAAGCCTCACTATTATAAATGCTCTCCCATTGCTTTAACCAATCTTCAATTCTGCTATTCATCACCATGCATTTACCAAATATATTAAGAATCCATTGCCATAGATTCCAAAAAATTGAGCAATGTCCCAAGAGATGGTCAATACTCTCCTCCTCCTTATTATAGAAAATACATTTAGAGGGGCCATGAAAACCCCTTTTCATAAGGTTATACCAGGATAAAATTATTCTATGACTTACTAGTCAAACAAACATTTTAACTTTAGGAATGCTTGGGCTATCCCAAATATCTCTCCAAATTCTAGTGATATTATTATTGTGTTGGTGTTGAACATTATATCCACTTCTTGTTGTGTATTCTCCTGAGTTATTCAACTCCCAAATCAATTTATCCTTGGCACCCCTTGAAATAATTATAGTTGTTATCTTTCTACTTAATTGCCTCTTAGCATCAATGTCTTGTATACTTGTAAAAAAATTCCATTTGTATCTTCCTTCTTGATCCTTGTACAAAATGTTTGAAACCCTATCACCATATTTATATTGAAGCAATCTCATCCAAGATTTCAAAATTGGATCTAAATTGAGTGGTTTTTTATCACACCAAGTATCCATCCAAATATAAATTGTTTCTCTAGTTCCCACCATCCATATTAAAACTTTAATCATAATATCAATAGACTTTTTTAAACCATTCCAAAGAGCAGAACCATTTGGAAGAGAGAATGCAGTAAATATTAAACTTGGGTCATTGGGATCAACATACTTACTTAGAAGAATTCTTGCCCATTTTCTTTGAATCCCTTTGTATAATCTTCAGATAACGTTTATCCTAAGAGCTAATTTTGCATCTATAAGAGCTCTTAAACCAAGACATCCCACAGTTTTGTCATCACACAACTTGTTCCATTTCACCAAACAAAATTTTCTTTTATCATGTAAACCTGACCATAAAAAGGATCGCATAATAAATTTTAAACTTTTTTCAACTAATTTTGGTATAGAATACAAAGACATATAATATTATGGAATGGCTTGTAAGACTGACTTAATTAACTGCACTCTTCCTACTAATGATAACCATCTACATTTCCATGTTGGAAGTTTATTTTGAACTTTACTAATAACTGGATTCCATAAATCTATCCTCATTCTCCCCTCAAATAAAGGCAACCCTAGATACGTTGTTGGTAAATTTACCTCCTCCATTTGAATCAACCCACAAATTCTTGCTTTTATATTAGTAGGAGTGTTAAGAAAGTAAATTTTGGATTTAGTCCTATTAATTTTTTTCCCTTACGCTCTTTTGTACTCTTTTAAAAATTTATTCAAAGCTTTGGACTCATTTATCCTTGCACTTCCAAAAAGGGTTGTATCATCTATAAACTATTGATGGGTGATGTTATCAATGGTATTACTAATCTTAAGTCCACTTATAACCCATATTTCTAATCCTTCTTTAATTTCCTACTCAAAACTTCTGCCATAATAATGAAAAAATAAGGAGATAAAGGATCTCCTTGTCTAAGGCCTCTCTTGGCTTTAAATATTTTGTCACTAACCCATTGACCAACACTGAATAAGAAACCATAGAGACACAAGCTTTAATCCATCTAACCCATTCTTCCCAAAACCAAACTTATCTAAAATTGCAAAAAGAAAATTCCATTTAACCCTATCATAGACTTTACTCATATCAAGTTTTAAGATCTTAGCTTTCTCTTTTCTTGAAGTTGTTGAATGTATAACTTCATAAGCTAATATGAAAACTTCCTTGCTCTTTTAAAATAATTTTGTCTAACAATGGCCTTAATCTATTCGCCATCACTTTTGAAAAAAGTATACAAGCCATATTACATAGACTTATGGGTCTAAAAGAATCAAACAATTCAACATCCTGCTTTTTTGGAATTAAGGTAAGATAAGTTGCATTTATTTTATAAGGAATGTATTGATTTACCCTAGAATGTTCCACTACCACCAATAAAGAATCCTTCACTATATCCCAATTGTGTTGGTAAAAAGTTGCAGAGAGCCCATCTAGACCAGAGGGTTTATACTTATTAAAAGAGAAAATAGCTAAATGAACTCCTTCTAGAGTAATAGGCTCCATCAGTTTTCTATTATCTTCATTTTTTATAATTGAATGAACATCTTGAATAATTTTATCATTAAGAACTTCGGTCTCCTCTAAACCTAGAATATTATGATAAAATGACTTAGCCTCTTTTCTAATTTCACTCTGATCTTCAATCCAAACCCCTTCTATTGATTTAATTCTACCAATTCTAGAAGAAGATCTTTGTACTATAGCCATCCTATGAAAAAAATTGTATTTTTATCTCCTTTTAACCAAGTCTGTCTTGATTTTAATCTCTAGAATTTCTCTTCCTTACTCAAAATATTATGATATTCACTAAGCAACTCCCTTTCCTCTAATCTTGTATTATTTTCATCATATTTTTGGAATTTTGAAAGTTTATCTTTTAGTTCTTCTTTCTTCTCAAAAATGTTTCCAAAGGTGTTCTCGTTCCATTCTTTTAATCTAGATGTTAGAGCTTTAATTTGGTTTGGAATAGCATACAACCGACAATTACCTAAAGAATTCCATGTTTGAGCTATCATATCAACAAATTGAGGATGGTCTTCCCACATCTGCTCATATTTAAAATATGATATTTTTTTGAATTCACTAACCACCATTTTAACTCTTATTGGCTAGTGATCTAAACCAATCATTGTTAAGGTATTAATTTTAGCACAAGTTCCTTCATCTAGCCAATGATATGACAGAATGCATATATCTAATTTTTTTTCTATTAGGTTATGGCCTCTCCTGTTTTTGGTCCAAGTATAGTTGTCTTCTTCAAACTCAACTTCCCATAGATTGTTGTTTTGAATAAAAGCTGAGAAATCTTTCATACTTTGGGTCAATTTCCTAATTTCTCCAATTTTTTTATTCATCTTGGTAATGGTATTAAAATCTCCAATGATCATGAAATAGGTTTCTTGGTCTTTACTTCTCATAAAGGCCTCAATTCCACTCCAAAATTCTAATCTACCTAACTGAGTTGTAGGACCATACACATTGATAAGGATGAAGTGAATATTAGCAAAGTAGCAAGTGACTAAAGAGGGTATCCAATGCCTAGTTTTATGAATGGTTACACAAGAAGTTCTAGACGGATTCCAACAAGTTAGAATTCTACCTGTTGCTCCTTTAGAATCTAGAGCATCCCATTCACATCTTGCCCAAACTACTTTCATAGTTTTTTAAACTTCTTCTTTTGTCATTTTAGTTTCTTGGATACAGAGAATATCAGGTTTATTACTTAAATATAGGTCCCTAATACATCTATGCTTTGAGGGGGAATTAACACCCCTTATATTCCATGATATGGTAATCATGTCTCATTAGGGGCTTTTGGTCCCTCTTGCGTATTACCAATATCATTTTATTATTTGGTAAAGATAAGTTCAACCAACTTAGTTTGTGTTCATTTCTCTATGTTAGCTCTTACTTCCCTACATCTTGTTTGATAATTTGAGGGTTTTCCTCTTTTTGCCTTGCCTATATAAGGAGTAGGTCTTATTATTCTATTCCTTAATATTCTTTCATAATTTTTGTTTCAACATATTTATCCTCTCTTGGCTCTATTATAGAAGCTTTTGACTTACCCTGATCATTTTCTGGTATTTCATTATTAATGGCAGAGGTATTACCTTCTAAAACTGAATTTTCTTTACCAATTATTTCCTCCTAAATGGTGCATGGTACTTCAAGAGAGTCTTAAAAATTTGATGAAACACATTCCTTGGGTTCATCAAGAATGTTCTTCCTTAAATTAGGATCATATTGAATAGAGTCCTTGATAATATGTTGAAATGTTGTCATGTATCCTCTAAGTTTTGATCTACTTTTTATTCATAGGCTAAAGCCTCAAAAGAATTGGAATTTCTTCCAGTATCCTTTCTTATTGGTCTCCACTGTTCATTTTCTTTTATTTTTCTAGATCTATTTTTTGGAAGTTGAAAACCATCTTTATCCATAACCATTTATAAATTTCTCTTACAATTTTCTACAAATGATTTTGTTGGGATCTTCTTAGGGCATGATATCTCAATATGCCCCACCTCATGACATATTCTACATCTAAAAGATATGTTTTCATAATCTATAGTTTGGGTCCACATCTTATCTCCATACTTAAGAATTATTGATTCCAGTAAAGCTTTACTTATATCAATCATGACCAATATTCGAGCATAAATAGCCAAAAATTCATATTTTGTTGTATCTGATATCTCAAGAATTCTCCTAAAGTGTTACCTATTACCTTGAAGGTATTTATTTCCCAAAATGCAATGGATAATCCAAACATCCTTACCTAGATTGGTACTAGGGATAGATTTACATTTTTAGGTGAAAATTCTTCATACCAACAGGTAAGGAAGAGCCATGCTCTTCCCATAAACAAAGGACCCTCTTTTAGGATTCTTTATATTTCTTTAGAAAAAAAAATGGCTAGGAAGAAACCTTTGGGAAGAAATGATAGAATCACTCCCGGAGACTTCCAACTCCTATCAATCCATTTTCTCAAGGTCGAAGCCCCTAGCCAATACCTATTAAAGTTACCAAAAACTTCCCTATCTTGGAGCAATGAGGATCTCTCTGAGGTATGCTCACTAACCTCTACCACTAGGGATGATTCTAAATATTTAACTATAAATTAATCCATGGAAAGGAAACTAAAACTCAAAATCTAATGAAATTTATCTGAAAGTTCTATAACAAATATAATATTTGATAAAAAAATTATAAATTTTTCATGCACAATTTCTAAGATAAAGAAAGGGAAAAAAAAACTTAGCTAAAAAATTCTTTTTCGAGATAGAATGTCTTACCTCGCTGAAGTCCCAGCCCTTCATTGCTTTTCCCATCGTTCAAAACCTAGTTTGCAAATAATTGCAATTTTGTTTTTCGTGACTTGAAAAATCATCATTGTCCTTGTTCCAACGGTTGACTTCATAGGGTTGTATCTCCCTCAATATTTCTTGGATTTTTGCATATGTTAAATTTATTCAAATTTTGCACAACTTGTTCCAAGAATCAATTGAATCAGGTAACTCTTCGTGAAGATATGGCTCTTAAAATATGAGACATTTTTTCAGGAAAAAAACCTAATCCTTCACACTTTGCAATTTCATTTTTCATGATTTGAAAAATCATCACTACTCTTGTTTTGAATATGAATGCATGTTTTCCCGCTGAGAGGGATTGTTTCATGCTTACTGTACCGCTGGGCGGGATTTCTGTTTTGGTGTTCAGTTTCAAGGGATTGATGCCCTAGGCCCGTTGCTTATGTAATCAAGTTTTGGGATCCTTGTTAAAACCCACTTTAAATACAAACACTACTTACCAAAAAAAATATGAATGCATGTATTTTAATTGATGAATGATTTTATTTTAAAAATAAATGAATGCATGTATTTTAATTGATGAATGACTTTCGTTTAAAAATAAATGAATGCATGTATTTTAATTGATGAATGACTTTCGTTTAAAAATAAATGAATGCATATTTTTTATTGATAAAAGGGGCTTTGAAAGGGTTCCCAAACCTTTTACAAACCAAGAGACAAAAGGAGGAATCCAATTACAAGAAACCCTCAACATACTAGGGTAGCAAAATGATCAAAAAGAAATCAAGGGGATTAGGGTTATGCATGGTTGTGAATACTCACAAATTGGGTGAATATTTGCATTTTCAAAAATGCAAATTGGTAAATTTGGGGGACCCTGGATGTCGGCCCTTTCACCCAAAAGTTTTGGAACAAAAAAAATTTAGGTGTCTGTTCGCCATGCATTGATAATAGTATTACAATTTTTTTAAAATTCACTAGCAATCTCGCCTAAATAGAGGACCCTTTTCACCATAAAATTTTAAAATTTCTAAATTATCTTGCCAAATTCGCCAAGTATACCACTATATATAATTAACACACTAGTGATTATTTTTTATTTAAAACATTCAAACTATTATAAAATCGAGAATTCCATTGAACTTCAACCATGTGCAAAAATCAGTTGATCCAGAATAAAACTCTAATCAAACCCAAACCAAATCTTGTTCTGCACCAAATCAATATTCGGACCTTGTTCTATAGTAGACCGATATCCAAACTCTGTTCTGCACTAGATCAGACTCTATTCTACACAAGATCAATATTCGAACCCTATTCTACACAAGGCTGATTTTTGGGCCTTGTTCTACACTAGGACAATTTTTGGACCCTTTTCTACACTAGGCCAATTTTTGGACCGAACCACATTTTGCATAATGTCAGACCACATTCTGCATAAGGTCAGACCTTATTCTGCATAAGTTTGGACCACATTCTACATAAGGTTGGATCATATTCTAGATCCAGTTCGAGATCAGACCATATTCTGGATTTGGTCTGAGACTGGACCATATTCTAGATTCAGTCCGAGATCAGACCATGATTTGTACTCAGTATGTGGTCGAAACGCAGTTTCCACCCGGTCTAGCCAGAACTTTGAAATTCGCCAATGTTTTATAATTTTTTATAAAAAATAAGGTAATTCACCATGTCCTCCTACATGAAGTTGGCCAGGATTCGCCAGGGTTCCACAATGGATTTGCCATTTTTTTACAAGTACATTTTGGGTCCGACCCCTTATGCATAACCCCGAAGGGGATGGAGGACCATCAACCCAATATGGGCAAAACCAAAGAAATAAAAATGTAGGATGGTCCTATTCACTAACTATTTTGAAGTAGCAAGGTGGTCCTGCTCCCCAATAGCGATATTCTAAACTGAATCCGTAGCCTAAACAACCACATTTTGGTTCTTGATCCTATTTATTACCTTTAATGCATATTTTAATATATAAACAACTATTACTTTAAAAATGGATGCATATATTTTTATAATCAACAAAGGACTTTTTTAATAGAATTGTCATATTATATTTTATTTAATAAGGGTCAGATTTCATGTAAGGTAGATTTTTGGAAATATGGGAAGAATTATTTTAAAATTGAAATATCTCTCATAGTAGCTTGGGAGATAAGCTCATAATAAATTTAGTAGAAGGTATTTATGGATAATGGTCGAGGGTTAACAACGGGAGCTTCTCAATGTTAATAGCATAAAGAGAGAAGGGAGAGGGATGGGAAAAAAGGAGAAAAAGAAAAGAAAAAAAGGTGAGCTTGGAAGTGAAGAAGAAGGGATGACAATACCAAAAGCTAGAGTTTGGGAAGTTTCAACATTCACTTGAAATTAAGGTTAGATAGAAAATGAAGTACTTGCTTCTCTCTAGTATGAATACCTGTAATTTAGATTGTAATTTCTGTTTTGAATGGTAAAACCCTCTTAAACCTTGCAATCACTTTTTGGTTTTTATCTCGTTGTAGAAGCCATGTAATAGTTGGTAACATTTTTCTTTCAAGTAATATTATCCATTGTCGATGTCTCGTATAGAGTGCAATGTTTTGTTGTTGATGTCTTTTATAGAAGGTAGTGTATTTTTGTTGATGTCTTCTATAGAGGGCAGTGTTTCGCTATTGATATCTTTTATATAAGGTAGTGTATTATTGTTGATGTCTTCTATAGAAGGCAGTATTTTTTTGTTGATGTCTTTTATAGAAGGTAGTGTATTGTTGTGATGTCATTTATAGAAGGTAGTGTATTGCTTTTGATATATTTTGTATAAGGTAGTGTATTGTTGTTGATGTCTTTTGTAGAGGGCAATATTTTGTTGTTGACATTCCCTCTATTTGGGTAGTACATCCACTATATTAGACGTTCCCTCTATTTGGGTAGTACATCCACTATGTTAGACATTCCCTCTATTTGGGTAGTGTACCCATTATGTTATACATTCCATCTGATTGGGCAGTGTATCCATTATGTTGGCATCCCCTCTAATTAGGTAGTGCATCCATTGTGTTGGTGTTTCCTCTATTTGGGTAGTGCATCCACTGTGTTGACATCCCCTCTGATTGGGTAGTGTGTTCACTGTATATCCCTTGTTTGAGGGTAGAATAGTTTTGTTGTTATGCTTGGTTATGGGGGAGGCTAATATTGAACTCTATACATCAATGTGTTGCTACACACTTGGGTGAGTTTGGAAAGGAAGGAACCATTCCACACATACCACCCTTATGTTGGCTCTAGGTGCTTGTTACACAGGGTTTAAGGCTTGTATTACCACCATTGTTGCCTCATGGGTTAGTAAATCCAACCCTCTTGGGTATAGGTTTATCGAAGCCTTTTTGTTCAGTGAGAATTATCATAATGTAAAGAAATTCATATATATTACATCTAGAAAATAGATCTTTTAAATGTATAGAAACATATATATATCTATATATATATATAGTACACCTAGAAAACAAGCCTTTTAAATGTATAGAAACATATATATGTTAATTTTAGAAAATAGACCTTCTAATTGTAAAGGAACTTATGAATAACATCGTATAATTAAAATACGGGTCTATTAATTATAAAGAGAAAAAACATATGAATAACATGTAATTAAAAGATGAACCTTTTAATTATAAAGAGAAGGAACATATGAATAACAAGTTGTAATTAAAACACAGGCCTTTTAATTATAAAGAGAAGGAACATATGCATAACATGTTAATTAAAAGGTGGACCTTCTGATTAAATCAAATAATGGGACTTTACTTATTAAGTTGTAAAGGATAAACTTATATCTTAAAGAGTAGGTTTGTTTTAGTAAGTTTTGAAAGATAAACTTATATTTGAAATAGTAGATTTGTTTTAGTAAGTTTGAAATAGGAATGGTAAACTTATTGGATTTATTTGAGAGAAGGAATATATTTTAATTAAAAGAATGGCCTTTGTTTAGTTTAAATTGAAATAATGGCATTTTATTTAAATTAAAATAAAGTGGTTTTGATAAGTATTTGATCGATTAGGAGTATGGACTCCTAATTGGTTAAATAAAGTGGTTTTGTTAAGTATTTGATCAATTAGGAGTATAGGCTCCTAATTGGTTAAATAAAATGGTTTTGATAAGTATTTGATCGATTAGGAGTATGGGCGCCCAATTGGTTAAAGAAAGTGGTTTTGATAAGTATTTGATCGGTTAGGAGTATGGGCTCCTAATTGGTTAAAGAAAGTGGTTTTGATAAGTATTTGATCGATTAGGAGTATTTGATAAGTATGGACTTTAAACTGATTAAATGAAATGATTCTTATGTATTTATTTTGGTACTGATGTTATGGATACATTAGACCTTTAGAAATATGTTATTCCTTTAAATGATTATAAGGAAGAAATTATCCTTAGAAGAATGAATGCAAAATTTATTCGATGGAATTATGGGGTTCCCTAGTTGTTTATGTAATATGGATTAAAATAACAATTCATGTTTTAGGGGACATAAGAGTTATGCAGTTCTTATGTATATATATTGGTAATAATGTTAAAAGAGGAATTATAGGATTCCTTTGTATAGTTGTATTGGAGACAACTAAACTTATGCAATAAAAGGGATGTTTTGAAGTTGGGTTTTCCCGTAAGGATTTTTCCCAGGATATATGATGTGTTGTGTGTGCTTCAAATATCTTCCTCTTTTATTTTGCATTTAATAATCTTCGATGATTGGAGTATATCTTTTACCTATTGTTGATAAAGATCTATGATGTTGTAATTTGAGTAAATTGTCATGTTAGGATAATGGAACTAAATAGGGATTACATATTTTATGTGACTTATTATTTATGAGGTTGTAGATGTTATTTGATGCTTAATTAAATAGATAGACTTATTTGCATTCCTATTTAAGAAAGAAATATTGGGTGGTCTTTATGAATGATCTAATGAATTATAGAAGATTGGAATGACATCTATCGAATGTATGCTTATGAATTAGAAGTACCCTACTAAGATGTGAAAGATTTTTACATGCTAGTGATACTTGGAATCTTCTCATCATTAGAAAGAAGGACTTTTATTCATTAGAAGTTAGAAAGAGTTAAAAATAAGGGATTATGGGATCCCTTGAGATGAAAAATTTGGGTAAACCTAGTTTCACAACTCCAACATAATGTTAGAAATAGACTAATATTACATCATTTGGATAATGTAAATGTACCTTTCTTGGTACATAATTAGGACATTATATTACTTTAAGAGGAATTTCTCTAGTTACTTCATGCAATGTAATAATTGCACAAGTGTCAAAATGCAAGTTGTATATGTGCAAGTTGTCCCTTGCACATCTAGGTAGAGTGTTGGCCAAGGAACCTATTTTCTATATAAAGGACCATAGACATAGAGTAGAGAAAGACACACATAGATATATAGAGCAGTAGTAAGTAGTGTAGATCAGTGTATCATGATGTAGTAGTGTGATGTATTGTGATGGGGTGTAATATGCTCAATGCCCATTCTTGAGCTATAGCTATATTCATGGATTTTTCATTTCCTCCATAGCAACTTTTGTAAATATCTCCATTAATTTTATTTATAGTATATTTTTAGTCATCTCACATATTAAATTTATTTCATATTAGTTTGCATCTTGTGGTTGCTATATCCCATTACATGTTGCATCAAAAGCTAACAGTGGTATGAGAGCTATAGTAGGTCAATAGGAAAACCACCATTATCATTGACCCTGAGTTTTTCACAACCTGACATGTCATTGGACCAGTTATTATCAAAAATTCTTAAAATATTATAGGTGGTATAATTAAGGAGAGCCACAAGTAAGGACTGAAATAAATCATAGTTTCTAGAATACTGAGATTGCATATGGCTAGAGTCTTTCCAAAAAATTTCAAGGGAAAACTTGTGAATACTAGGACTCAGCACTTGATCCACTAGTTTGATGAATCAACTAGTGAATCTCATCTAAGATATATAGAGAAATTAAATTGAAAGTTCTTCTATTACAAGGAATTAATATTTAGATGATTGGGACACCTCCTACAACAAAAAGCTAGGAGATTTCAACTTCGTTTCCCAAAGTTCGAAGTGCCTTCATAGTGCAGAGATTAGTTGTTGCAAGAGAAGAACACTGTAGAAGAGACTTCTAGAGAATAATTGTGGTGAAGTTTTGAGATAGGAGATATACATTGCTAGATTGGAAACTTCACAAGAAGAAAAGGCCATAGAAGCCTTGATCTAGAATAAAAGGCCATAAAAGCCTTAATCCAAAATAAAATGCCATAGAAGCCCTGATCTAGAGGAAAATGCCAAAGAAGCCTTGGTACTGAAGAAAATACCACATAAGCTTTGAAGAAAAGGCCATAGAAACCTTGATATTTAAGAAGAATCCAGAAGAGAGTATCTAATTCAAAAGTAGATTTTAGTACTAATACTTTGATGTAGAAATAATCCAGCACCCAAAGCAAAATAGATCAGGAGAAGATCTCATTAATGAAGAAGGACTAGGAGAGTCCTTCCCGAATACATAGGCATTAGAATCAGAGATCCAGGAGAAGATCTCATCACCAACACTTCTAAAAGTAGAAGGTTGAATATAAGGTCTCAAAGAAGACCAATAGAAGTTGCAAGGCCTTGGAGAGGTCTCTACGAGCATCCAGTAAAAGGCTTGGAGAGCCTTACTGAAGAAATCATCAAAGAAATTCGAAGGAGAACTCATTGGATAAATTAACTATTGGATATAGTGAAATATTTGGGACAATTATTGTCATCTGAAAATAAGTCCAATAAGAAGAATTTGGTAAGGAGTGCCAAATCTCAGAAGACATCAATAAATTTAGAATCTTGAGAAGAAGATCATGTTTGAAGTCAAAATTTAACAATAAGCTTGAAGGAATATTTAGACATAAGAAACCTACCAAATCCAAGAGATTTGGAGATTGCCTCTCACAGCAAGGAGGCACCACTTTAGAATCAAATATCTCTTATAATCTACATCAAAAGGAGGAGACTACAATATGAGAACAAGCCACCAAAATCCTAGGCTCATGAAAGAGAGTTGGAGACCGTCTTTTGGTGAAGACGAAGTTGTTCAAGGTAGCCTATCAAGAGTTGTAGGATCTTACTCATGACAAAAACTTGGTGATCTTAGACACCAAGATCTACATCCTCTATATAAGTGGTGAAAAGGGCTTTCAAAAAAAGGTAAGCAACTATTGGTGCAAGTAAATTCATTAAGTGGATTACTTATCAGATTTGTTTAAGCACCTTAATTGGATTGAAGTTGCAAAAATAAGAGTTGAATTAGAGTCTTCAAAAGGTGCAAAAAGAAATGATTCTTTAAGGTTCATTTGCACTTTAGGAGTTGATTAGATTTCATAATTTCAAACTATCTATCAACTACCTATTATCTACTTTGGAAAATAAAATGAAGACTAGATCCTATTACCTTACTTATAAATAAATTTTAGAATAATTCTTGAAGATTATTTTCAAATTATTCTTGATTAGTTGTAGTAAATTGATTAAGTGCATTATTTGAAGAACATGTGCTTATACTAAGAGGGGACTGAATAGTATAAGATAAAACATTTTGCTTTTTAATCCAAATGATACCATCAGCAATATTAAAGCAATAAACATCACATAAAGCATCACACACAGGAGAGACATGATTTAACGTGGTTCACCCAATGTGGGCTACTCCACAAAGAAAATATTCCTTATAAATTTTTTTCAAATAAATTATCTTGGGAATATTTTCCCTACAATGATTATGGACCTCTGTACAAAGGAGACACCAATCCCCTAATCAATTTCTTGGATATCTATCCATAGGAAAACTCCTTTCTCCTCTGCTCTGGCTGATGATCTTCTAGAAGAATTGTTGCCCCCACTGCTCTGGCTAATGGATTTTTATCCACTGAAGACATCTGTCCTCACTACCCTGGCTAATGGATCTCTATCCACTATAGACTATCATCCTCTATACTCTGTCACCTCCAAATATCTATCTCAAATTTGTACTAAACACAGTCCTTTGATCTAGCACAAATCTATCCTCAATATCTATCTCTAATCTAGCACAAACCTATCCTCATATTTGTACCAAAATTTGTCATCAAATATGTCATTAATCTCTATATCTGATCTGGCATAAACCTATCATCAAATCTGTACTAAACTTTGTCCTCAAATATGTGTCCTCAAACTGTATTGTAAGCTTCCACAAAAGCTCACACAAATATGTCCACAAGTCTTCTCTAAGACTTACCTCAAATATTCTCAACAAGTCCACACTAGAACTTATCCAATCTCATAGAAACATAAAGAGAATTTTTAGAGACTCAATATGCTTCACATTCATCACAATTCTTAATTACTTTCAATCACTCTTTTAGAAACATACAGAGAATTGTTAGAGACTCAATATGTTTCACACTCGTAAACTCTCAATCACTTTCTCAAATCAATTCAGAATAAAGAAAATTTTGTTTCATAGAACTAGAACTATCACTTTCACATATCCACTGACTAGGCTCAACCAACTTTACTCAACCGATCACTCAATGAAATAATCCTTACCCACAAACCCTAGTCCAAGTATATGAACACTCACTCAAATGTTTCCAACAATGCTTATAAAACAATCTTCACATAACAATGATACTCATGATCTTTGCAAACCCTAGTTCAAGTTCTTCACTCAATTATTCACTTCAACAACAATGCTTATCAAACTAGATGCATAGCATTCACTTCACAATGGCTCAACAACTCAATAAGGAAACCTAATCAAATCATTTTCACTCCAAAGTTGTTTTTTAGAAAACCAACCAATCAACTTAACCAAGGAATAATGTGCCCATACCTTTTTTCTTGATGAGAAGTAGACCACACAAATCTACCATAATCATAAACATGTCTTTGCCAAACTCAAGAAGGTTATATGTCAAAATATTACTCCAATACTTTCTCAAAATATTCCTTGGACACAAAAATAATCAAAGCTCAAATATACCTTATTTCTTCCTTTTAAAATTAACACTCATCAAACCATACATAAAATAATTACTTGGATACACCTTATCAACTCCAACTTAAAATAATATCCAACACCACAAAAATCACAACCAATCTTTCTAAAACACATTTATTTCTTTTTCAAACCCTAAAACCAATAATATCAAAAATTTATTTTATAATATCCTTATAACTCCCTAAAACCTCATATACCACATAAAATATGCAAAAATTAATTTTTAATACCTCAATAACCTTCTTAGACAAATTTGGTGCTCAAACTTTAATGCATACTTTATTATCCCTCAAAAAGGATTTCAGTGTGATTTGATCCACCGTCTCCCCAAGCGCCAAGCATCTTAGCGCCTTGGAGCCCACCGCATGGGCTAGAAGCACCCACGTGAAGGAAGCAAAGCTTCCTCCCCTTTCTACCAATGTCCGCTGTGATTTTCAACCAAAATGCAAAATGAAAGATCCTCCATGAGGGATTCGAACATGCACATGTCGTTGCCCTCACGACTTGCCACTACCATGCTTTCCAACTACACTACCGGAAGTTGGTGACCAAGGCTCCCTCCTTGGTGTATGATGTAATCTCACCTTTTCTTAGTACTTTAAACAAAAACACAAAACTCTTTGTTGCACCCACGATTCGCATAAACACATAGCATAAGATTTAATTCAAAAATGTTTGGGAGTTTATGGTAAGGTGGGTAATCCTCCTTTTATACACATGGTAAATGTTCTTCCCACGTCGGTGCTTAGAAATTTGATTTTGAATTTCTAATTATTTTTAATAACCCTCCTTAGGGTTATTTAAAGATTAATATAATTTAATCTTATAATTAATATCAAAATTAATTAATAATTAATTTAAATAAATTTAAGTTAAATAAATTAAATTATTAATTAATTTATAATAAAAAACATATTAATTAATTTATAATTAATTTAAAACTTACCTTTATAATATTATTTACTTGGGCTTTTTGCACTTTAGACCATATCTGGCGTCTTGAAACCGGGTCTTGAACAACTAAAACTGGAGAACCTGAAAGCGATGTTGCACACTAAAAATGCGACTGACTGGTGCTAAAATCTTGACATCAATAACCACTCACTCTTGACATCAATGACAACTTATCTACTCAAAATTTACAACATTAATTTTTTGATAAGAGACATATTCGGATGAACACACTCTTGTAATAATATTTCTTTAAATTTATATACTCAACAACTCGAATGAATTATACACGAAAATGGATTAAGTAAAACAATTAACAAATAAATAAATCTTCACCACTTTACGGAGGGCACAGTCCTCGCCACGAACGGGCAGAATGAATGCGAATACGCAAATGATAATTTGATTCGAATATAGATGATATTTTAATTAAATCAACCTTAGTTTAATAGTAAAAATCAATACTTCAAATGGAAACCTACATAGTCGGCTATGTTAGGTTAGGGTTGTAACATGGCTCCCCTCCTCGGAAAGCTTTGTCCTCAAAGCTGGAAATGACTGAAAAATGCTTTCTGTTTCCCAAGTAGCATCTTCTTCTGGTAAGTCCTGCCATTTGATGAGAAATTCCTTAATGTGACGGGATCTCAACTTGCATGATCTGCTTTGTAAAATTTCTTCTGGTTGGAGGTATATACGTCCTTCTTCATCAAGTACTGGTAATTCTGATTGAGAGTGTACTTTTTGTCCAATCACCTTCTTGAGACAGGAAACATGAAATACTGGATGTATCCGGGATGAGGAAGGCAGCTCTAGCTGGTATGCCACTTCTCCTATGCGCCGCACTATTTTGTAAGGACCATAAAACCTTGGAGCCAATTTTTGACTGGTCTTAACCTTTAGTGATAGTTGTTTATAGGGTTGTAGACGTAAAAATACCATCTCACCAGGATTAAATTGTCTTTCGAAGCGATGTGTGTCCTGTTGTTGCTTCATGCGATTTTGAGCATGAGCTAGATTGTCTTTAAGAAGTGTGAGCATTGCTTGTCGATGTTGGAACCAATCATCCACTTTGGCTACTTTGGCAGAACCCGGCACATAATCTGCTATTGATGGTGGTTTTACTCCATATAATGCTTCAAATGGAGACATCTTGAGGGAATAATGGTATGAAGTGTTATACCACCATTCTGCTAAAGAAAGCCACTGACTCCATTGATATTGCTTATCCTGTGCAAAACATCTTAGATATGTACCCAAACATTTGTTAACTATTTATGTTTGGCCATCTGTTTGAGGATGATATGTGGATGACATGTTCAATTTTGTACCACTAAGATGAAATAATTCTTTCCAAAAATTACTAGTAAATATGGGATCACGATCACTTACAATATTTTTAGGCATTCCATGTAATTTGAAAATTGAATCCATAAATACCTTAGCCACTTTGCTTGCCGAAAATGGATGTTGTAGAGCATTGAAGTGAGCATATTTGGAAAGACGATCTACGACCACAAAAATTATAGTTTTGCCTTCTGATTTAGGAAGACCTTCAATAAAATCCATCGAGATGTGTTCCCATTGCCTATCTGGGATTGGTAGGGGTTGTAACAAACCTGGAGATTTGACCGTCTCACCCTTATTGCGCTGACAGATCTCACATTCAGCCACCCAATTCTTAACATCAGCTTTTAGTCCTTTCCAATAAAAGGATTGTTTGATCCGCATATATGTCTTCAAGAACCCCGAATGTCCTGCTGATGGAGATGCATGGGATTCTTCAAGAATATGAGATTTGATGGAGGAATTGCATGGGATGTAAATGCGGTTTTTTCTTCTTAGGACCTTGTCATCATATGAGAATTGAGGATACTTGGATGATCCCTTCATTAATTCCTGAATTAGTTGAGTAGTTTCTGTATTTGTTACCCATTCTTCTTGTAGCTGAGATACCCATTGGGAGCAAGGACACGAAATGGCATTGATAGTTACTTCATCTTCGAATTTACGAGACAATGCATCTGCTGCTACATTTTCTTTTCCTTTCTTATACTCGATAACAAAATCATATCCCAACAACTTTGTTAACCACTTGTTTTGTTCTGGATACGAAAATCGTTGTTCAAGAAAGTGCTTTAGACTACTATGATCGGTTTTGATGATGAAACGACTACTAATTAGATAGTGTCGCCACTTCTCAATTGCATGTAAGATTGCCAACATTTCTTTTTCATATGTAGACCTTCCTAAATTCTTACCCGAAAGTTGTTTGCTCTCAAATGCCAATGGATGCCCTTCTTGCATTAGAACTGCCCCAATACCTATGCCAGAGGCATCACATTCAATCACAAATGGTTTGTGAAAATTGGGAGTCACCAAAACTGGAGTAGTGCACATAGCCTTTTTAAGTGCCAAAAATGCTTGAGTCGTGACTTCCGACCATTGAAAAGCATCTTTCTTTGTGAGAGTTGTGAGTGGTGCTGCAATTTTCCCATAGTTGCGTACAAACTTGCGATAATAACCTGTGAGACCTAAGAACCCACGAAGTTTCTTGAGGGTCTTAGGTAAAGGCCAGTCTTGAATAGCCTTAATCTTGTTGGGATCCACTTTAACACCTTCATGTGAAACAATGTGGCCTAAATATTCGACTTCTTGAACACCAAAAGAACATTTAGATCTTTTGACAAAAAGTTGTTCCTTATGTAGGATATGAAGGACCTTCCCTACATGTAACAAATGATCTTGCCAAGTTTTGCTATAAATTAGGATGTCATCAAAAAAGACTAAAACGAATTTACGAAGGAAGGGATGAAATATATGGTTCATGAGACTTTGGAATGTGGAAGGAGCATTGGTGAGGCCAAAGGGCATGACTAGGAATTCATAATGACCTTCGTGGGTACGAAATGTTGTTTTGGGAATATCTTCTTCTCTAACTCTTATTTGGTGGAAGCCTGAACGAAGGTCTAATTTTGTGAAGAATTTAGCCCCATGTAATTCATCCAATAAGTCATCTATAACAGGTATAGGGAATTTATCCTTGATTGTGAGTTTGTTGAGGGGACGAAAATCAGGACACATACGCCAAGAATTATCTTTTCTACGGGCCAAAACCACTGGTGAGGAGTAAGGACTAGTGTTGTGACGAATAACCCCATGTTCCAATAATTCTTGAACAATCTTTTCAATTTCTGTCTTTTGAGGTGCAGGATAGCGGTAAGGACGAACATTGGGGGGTAGGCTACCTGGAATTAGGTGTATGGCATGATCATGAGATCTCTTAGGAGGTAGTCCTTGTGGTTCCTGAAAAACCTCTTCATAATTAGCCACAATATCCTGAAGATCCTTGGAAGAAATTTTGGGAGTAACCTGTGCTTCTGTTGTTAAACAATTAACTTGAGCTATGAATCCATATCCTCCTTTTCGTAGTATTCTTTCCATGCTGTGAGAGCTTACCATTTTTGAAGGTGGAGTTTGCCTTCCTTGTAGGCGAATAGTTTTTCCATCTTCCTTCCATTCCACGAATAATTTTCTGAAGTTAAAACTGACAGTGTCTAGTTTTTCTAACCATTCAACACCCAATATAACATCTGAATTTCCTAGACTCATGACGAAGAGTGGTCCTTTCCAAGTATAACCTTCCATTTGTATTGTCACCACTGATGTTCGACCGATACATTGAGCATTACCTCCATTGGCAACTAGAACTTGAATTTTATCTTTATTGGAGGAGTTAATGTGTAAGTTCAATGTTTTGGCTGTTTTAAGATCAATGAAGTTATGAGTGCTTCCAGAATCGATCAACACATTTATCTTTTGGTGCCTAATATATCCAGGTACCTTGATTGTATGGTGAGATGTTAATCCCATTAGAGCATGGACGGAAATGGCCATAGTATCCTCGTCATTTGTTGCTTCACCATGATCTTCTTGTTCCTTGATCATAGGTGATTCAGGAGAATAGATATCTTCTGCTTCTTCATCTTCTTCTTCATAGGTCTGATGTTCTATTTGAAAAGATTGTTTTGGTACACATGCTTGCTCTCTAGGATGATGATTGCGGCACTTGTAGCAATAAAATTTGGAGGGTTGATCATTTCGATGAAAGGAATTGTTACGATATTGTGGACGACTATAGGAATCTTGTCTGGATTGTCTCCAAGTTTGTACCTTCTTCTCAGCTAGCCTAGCATATTGTATAGCTAGCTCCAAAGTGTATGGTTGTTGGAAGTCCACCTCAACTTTGATAGTATCTTTTAAACCATGTATGAAAGTTGCAACCACCACATTGGTTTGCATAGTTGTATAGGCAAGAAGACTTGTGAATTCTGATATATAATCATTTACTGAACTGGTTTGTTTGAGTGCTAGCAGACGGACTTCATATGAGGTAGAAGTGCCATCGTCGAATCTCTCAAGAAATATTTCTTCAAATTCTTCCCATCCGAGTGGTCTACAATGTTGGCATTTTTTCCAAGCATACCATTGGTAGGCTTCGGTTCCTAACTTAGAAGCAACATACTTAACCTTCTCTGTTTTGGATACATGGTATAAATCTAGAAGACCATTCATTTTAGCTAACCACCCACGTGGGTCACCCCCTTCAAAAGTAGGCATGTCCATACGTGGGATATTAACACCATTAGGACCTCTTGGTTGTTGATAAGCTTCCTCTCGTTGTTGATCCTCATAATTTCTCTGTCGATGGAAGCGATTTTGAGTACCTCTTGGTCATTGATAATCGTCCTCTTGCTTGTAGATCCTCATTATATCTCTGCCTATGGAAGTGATTTTGAGTACCTCTGGGTTGTTGATAATCTTCCTCTTGTTGTTGATCCTCATTATATCTCTGCTTGTGGAAGCGATTTTGAGTGCCCCTTGGTTGTTGATAATCTTCCTCTTGTTGTTGATCATCATTATGTCTTTGCCCTTGGAAGCGATGGGAAGTACCTCTTGGTTGTTGATAATCGTCTTCTCTATCCTGATCATAATTATTCATCTTAGTTGTTGATAATCGTATTTCGTTTTATCCTTTAGTCCACCTTCCATTCATATACTTAAATAGAATTCCTCTATTTTGTCCCTTAAATTTTGCAGAAATATATATATATATATTGGCTAAATTGGGGAAATAAAAAAAATTAAATTTTTGATCCGCTTAAACGGCCGTGGAAATTCAAATTTGATTTCCAACGATTATTTTTGAAATTGATGTTCCCAATGGTCAACTTTTAATGGATACTTACTGGATGGACCCGATGTTAGGATAGTGACTATGACAAGACACGACTTGGACCACAACTACGACCATGACAAGACATGACTCGGACCATAACTATGACCATGACAAGACACGATTCAAACCACAACTGCAACCACGATAAGACATGACTCGAATCACAACTGCGATACCTCCCTGTGACCACAATAAGACACGAGTCAAACCCAACTGCAATACAACTGTGACTCGATAAGACATGAGTCAGACCACAATAGTGACCACGATATGACACGACTCAGACCATGACTATGACAATTGGTAATAGGCAGACTGAATGATATACGACATGAATCGATGAACAATACACACTACAACAAACTCAGAGATTGGCAATAGGTGGACTGAGTAAAATAAAGGAACGATACACAACATGAATTGACAGAATGATCTACACGACAAAAAATGGCATGTGTGAAACGAAGAAACAAATCTGAGAAGACACGTGTGAACAAATCAGGAGAGGACACGTGCGAAATGACGAACAAATCGAGAGAGGACAATCGAGATGGTGATGTGCACATAGGGAGACCTTGCGTGATCGAATTCACACCCTACTATAGTGGTGTAGGACTATTTAAATGCCTTTTATCCCTTCGCCTTCGCGATGTGGGATAAAGGAGCAGAAAAAAATAAAAATAAAAAATTTAAGAGATGCAAACCTTAGGAAAACACGAAAATTAATTGATTTTCCTATTCTCTAATTGGCTATCATTCGCAAGCGCAGTATGACGTCGTTTATTCTTCTATTGGTAGATTTTCTCTATGTTTCCATGAATGGCTTAGTTTGGATGATTTGATTAGGAATTTTTAACCTCGAGTACATGTGTCATGACTGTTTCTTGATGTTTGAGTGCTACACTGCCATGAAAACATCACCGAATAGAAATAGATAGCGTCTGCTCATTATTTTGAGTACTATAATGCCAATGAGGATGCCACCGATATTTTCTTGGTGTTTGAATGGTGTAATGCCATGGAGATGCTATTGGATAAACACTAAAATTGTCATGTAAGATGTGACCACCTATGTGTATTTCAGAGTGTGATTACAGGTTACCTGCCATAGTCCTTTCAGACTATTGAATCTGATACCACCTGATAAGAGACGTGTTCGAATGAACACGCTCTTTTAATAATATTTCTTTAAATTTATATACTCAACAACTCGAATGAACTATACATGAAAATGGATTAAGTAAAACAATCAACAACCAAATAAATATTCACCACTTTATAGAGGGTACAACCCTCACCACGAACGGGCATAATGAATGCGAAAGCGCAAATGAAAAATAAGAATATAGATGATATTTTAAATCAAATCAACCCTAGTATAAATAGTAAAAAACAATTAATGAAAATGGAAACCTAACATAGTCGACTATGTTAGGGTTGTAATATTTTTAGAGTTGATTGGAGTGATAAGGTGAAACTGTTAGTGCAATAGAAGTAAAATATTATTAGATTCATTTGCACTATTATATTACTCTCAAATATTATTGTTTGTGTTCATTAGAAAGGCACAAAAATAAAAAATTTCAAAGTGTCTAAAGAAACTATTAATGCACTGAGATCTGCAACTTTCAAGTGGCCTAAGGAAGCCACAAAATCAGCTCAATCCTTCAAGAATTGGAGAAGAAAGTAACCATCATAAGACCATCAAAATAAGCCTCGAACAAGACTTTGTGAGTCTCAAGTTCAAAGAACAAGAAATAGTGCAAAAAAATAGCTTCTATCGTGTGGTTATAAGCTTGGATTTGTCTATAAAATATCCAAGAAAATAAGAGAAGGTGTCTAATCAAGAGACAACCTCAAAACCCCTATATTGCACTCAATATTTTGCCTCAAAAAGCCAAAAATTCATATTTACAAAGAGGAGTGCAAAATAAGGTGCAACAAGGTCATCTTATATAAAACTATTTTACATTACATTGCACTATTTTTAATCTGGTTATACAGTGAGAGAAGGCAGATTTAAATGTGCCTTAAAGGCACTACACTTGCTAAAAAACCAGTTGAAAGTGGTCGTATGCTAGCAGCCATCCAAGCCTAGCTCAAGGAGCCATTCGAAGGGCTCATACTCCTCACATCCTATATGACCAAACATAAAAGATACACATACAAGAGCAAGGGAGAAACAACGTCATTCAAATAGCAATAGCGTCTATGTAAGGAGGAAAAAAAATAAATATAAAGCTAAACAAAAGTTGAAGCACCATTGGAGTGTTACTTACTCCATATAAACTCCTTAAAAGTGATGCTCAAGGCCTCCATACTATTGCTCCATATCCTAGTAGTAATATGTGTAGGTGAACGAAAGCAAAGGTGGGGATTTGTGAAGCTAAAAATGTCTCAAAGGGTCCATTTGAACTAGCAATTGAGACTACGTCCATGTAGATAAGAAAGTGACACTTATCACTAAGAGAAAACCCTAACACTCGAATCAAGAGAGTGCTCATCTTCAAGGAGGAGTTACACGAACAGGCTGGTGCATTGAGTGTATGAGATACACTTTTTAAAGAGGAAGACCAAGTGTTTTGCTAAATAACATAACGTTTTTTATGTTGCAAGAAGGTAGACAAACGTTTCATTGGTACCAAAATCTCCTCAAGCACTAAGGGTAATGGTCATGCCACTTGGCACTAAGGACGTTAATGACCAGATTCAAAATAGCATTCTTCATTATCAAATTTATGACCTCATTATCTATGGAAAAGAGCCGAGTTATAGCATGTCAAGAAGGTGTTAGAGCCTTTAATGCTCAAGGCAACCGAATTCAAGAGAAGAGACTAGAAGATGCCAAATTTTGAATGCATTAAACTCAGAGCACTTCCATTGGAGGATACAACCATAGCATCCATGAAGTCTACATAAATTTTGCAATCCAAGCTTCTCTGAAAATAGTGTCAAACATTGCTTGGAGAAAGGTAAAATTATTTTCGTTTATAAGTGCTTTCTTTACTTGGAGTTATAAGGGTTAAATTAAAAGAATTTATTTACATTTAAAGCAATACATCAAGGGAAATATTTTATCAAATGAATCAATTATTTGCAATATAAAATCTAGGAGTAACAAGGGTTTCTACTTGGATAAAAATTGAATATTTGTAAATATTATTGTGATCTAATTTATCCATAGATTAGGGAGTCATAAGGGCTACTACATCAAATCAATTAATTGGAAAATTAGATACACTTAACCTAATTCCCAAAGGGTTTTTAATAAAGATATTTTCTTCATAGGTTGGATATTCATCAAAAGGAGACAAAATATCCAATATTATAACCTTTTTAAAATTTGGGAACAGTGCTTAGTTCAATAGGAGCAATAAGGGATAATAGGAATTGATTTTGGAATTTACAAAACTTTACAAAATCAATCTAATATTGAGCTATATTTCTACAAAAGCACTATATCTTATCCATAGAATACTAGGGAGTCATAAGGCATTCTACAGAATCTGAGGATTGACATTAGGGTTTTCAAATAGCTTCTAACAAATTCTTCTTAGCAGAATTTCAATTACTCAAGGGTCCTAATTATTTTTCTTGGAAGAATAAAGTGAAAGCTATCTTGGTATATGGAAAACTGTGGGATATCGTCAAAGGGAAAACACAATTACCTACCACAAATTATATTGAAATCCAAAAGTTCATAGAAAATGATTCAAAGGCACTAATGATAATAACCTTTACAATCATTGATGAAATACAACCCTATATTAGTTCAGCAAAAACATCTTCAGATGCATGGACAAGCCTAGATAAAATATTTGAAGGAAAAAATAAGGCTACCATTCTCCATATTTAGACTCAACTTCATTCATTAAAAATTAATAATGGAGAAAGCATAGAACTGTTCCTAAGGAAGGTAGCAGATATCAAAGGAAAATTATTTACCTTAGGAGAAATAGTCAAGGATGAACTTCTTACTCAAATAACTATGAGAGCACTTCTAGACAGTTATAAACAGCTTTGTTAGGACCCTCCTAACATGTCCTAATTACTTATATTATTTATTCATTATATTCTAGGGTCATAACCCTTCACTCTTACAACTATTAGACTAGGTATTTAAATGCAATCCACATATGATAATAAGGCATCATCGAACAAATATATAAATTAAGTCTATTGTGGGTTTTCTACCTTATAATCAAAAAGCGATTCAATATAAAAATGATCCTGCTTCCCACACCATTTAGTTTCATACCATCTGGTATCAGAGCTAGATCAAGGAGCGAATTCACCATTAAAATTTTTTCCCATCGCACATTTCAGCCAGTCCACATTCGCGAGGATGCAAACAGCATTCACGCTTCACGGATCCGTGTCAAAATCCTTGTAGAAAATTAAACCTTCTCCTAAGGTACGAATTAATTTGTCTTACACCCAAATTGCTCGACCTATCGCGTGGTGACCGGTGGTTGTTTTGAAAAAGCTAAAATCTTCAAAGCAGCATCAAGGTTTTCGACGTCCGAAACGCAAAGGAAAAAAATTAAAATTATTTTTATTTTTTTATTTTTGCTCACCTGTACCAAGTCATATTGATCGTTACCTACACCAACCGCAATGGCTGAAGGACGACGATTATTGGAGTCCATTCATGAGAAACATGAAAGGCTCGCTGAAGAAGTTCAACAAGAAAGAGAGGAGAATACCCGTACCACAAGAGAACTCTTCGAGAGAATATTTGCAATGGATGTTAAACTTGATGCCATCAGTCAAAATCAGGCAACAACACATGAAAATTCACCCAACCATGGGTCATCAAATCGAGCAATGTTAGGAGGTCCACAAACTTCCATTCTACCACAGACGACCAAATTAGACTTCCCAAAATTTGAAGGAGGAGACCCTACAAACTGAATCTATCGAGCAAACCAATATTTCTCACTAAATCAAATTTCAAAAATGCAAAAAGTGCATATCGCCTCCTTCCACTTGGAAAATGATGCCATCCAATGGTACCAATGGTTCGAGAAAACTAACGGCACTCTGATGTGGTCTACCTTTACACAGAATCTATTAGTGCGATTCGACCCTAGCAAGTTTCAAAGCTTTATAGGGGCCCTCACTAAATTATGCCAAACCACTTCAGTAAGCGAATACCAAGCAGAATTTGAAAGGCTAGCTATTAGACTACGGGCTCACTAAATATATTCTAGGGTCACAACTCTTCACTCTTACAACTATTAGACTAGGTATTTAAATGCAATCCACATATGATAATAAGGCATCATCGAACAAATATATAAATTAAGTCTATTGTGGGTTTTCTACCTTACAATCAAAAAGTGATTCAATATAAAAACGATCCTGCTTCCCGCACCATTTAGTTTCATACCACAGTTAATAACATCTTTTTAGGTTCTAAGTAACAATACTTCTTTTGATGAATTAATCAATATTCTACAGGAATATGAAGTGGAAAATACAGGTAAAGATGAAATGTCTAATAGTGCATTATCATCTAAAGAAAATCCACAGGGAAACATTAGTACTTAATTAAAAATACAGAAAGTGTGGTACAGTAGGTATTGTTAGAAATGTAAGAGAAAATGCCATAGCACTAGCTACTGCAAGTTCAATCCCAAAATTTAGAATCAAGGAAATCAAATGAACATTGGGAATCAATTTTAGGCACGACAATATCAAAATCCTCATCAACAACAATTTTAGCGTCCAATCAGTTACCCTAATTGGAGTATCAAAAAAGAAATAAAAAAGGACATCTAGCTTAGAGGATAGAAGAAATTGAAGAACTAGAAGAATCGACAGATGATTTTGAAATCAAAGCTCTCTCAATAAGAATAACAGATTATGAAGACACTAATCACTTGCTTGTACATGTTGTAGAAAATAGAGAAGAAGATTCATATTTTCAAGGACTAAAAAAAAATCTACATTAAAGACTAAAGTCATCAATATCCAAATAATGTAATATGGGGGGTGTTAGAAATAGACTATATGACATCATTTGGATAATATAAATGTACCTTTCTTGGCACATACTTAGGACATTATATTACTTTAGGGGAAAGTTATCTAGTTACTTCATGCAATGTAATAACTGCACAAGTGTCAAAGTGCAAGTTGTATATATGCAAGTTGTCCCTTCCACATCTAGGTAGAGTGTTGGCCAAGGAACATACTTCGTATATAAAGGGCCATAGACATAGAGCAGAGAAATATACACATAGAGATATAGAGTAGTAGGAAGTAGTGTAGATCAATGTGTCATGATGTAGTAGTGTGATGTATTGTGATGGGGTGTAATATGCTCAATGCCCATTCTTGAGTTGTAGTTATATTCATGGAGTGTTCATTTCCTCCATAGCTACTTTTGTAAACATCTCCATCATTTCTATATATAGTATATATTTAGTCATCTCACAAATTAACTTTATTTCATATTATTCTGCATCTTGTGGTTTTTATCTCCCATTACATGTTGCATAACACTTAATGACCTAACCTTAGATAGTTGTGGAGGAGCAACAACTAGGCTATTTTGTCAATGAATGAACTATCATGCAAAATTATAGATGCATTGGTTGGCTCATTGTTTAGATGAGATGGACAACTGAAACTTACCTACATAAATGGACTTATGTATGATGGTAAAGAAAGCAAGGAAATCTTTTGTTGCTATGCTTAGTACACCTACATAGACGAACTTATGTATGGTGTAGGAATGGGTGTACCTTTTGATAGATAAAAGGGGATAAGTTAGATCATCACGAAGATGAGACTGCTAGCTTATTTGCATTACACTTACTACACCTACATAAATGGACATATGTAAGGTGTAGGGATGGGCGTATCCTTTGACAGACAAAAGGGGTAAGTTAGCTCATCATTGAGATGAGACAAATAGCTTAAGTTAGCTCATCATTGAGATGAGATTGATAACTTAAGTAATATCATCATTGAGTTGAGATAGATAGCTTAAATTATCTCATCATTAAGATAAGACGAATAACTTAAGTTAGCTCATCATTGAGTTGCGATGGATAGCTTAAGTTAGCTCATCATTGAGTGAGATATATAACTTAAGTTAGATCATCATTGAGTGAGATAGATAACTTTAGTTAGCTTATCACTGAGATGAGACAAATAGCTTAAGTTAGCTCATCAATGAGTGAGACAGATAACTTAATCATAAGGCTTCCCATTAATAGACACCTTCATAGAATAAATTATGTAAGGTGGGATGATATAGATCCCTAATGAATGTATAAAATAAAAATCTATCTAAAGTTGGTTGGATTTTTAGGTGGTTACAATGTGGGATAACTCGGGGTTGGGTATTAAATAGTAAATCCCCCAAAGGAGTTGATGGTAATCAAGCATAAAAAAATAAAAGTCGTAAACAACAATGTGTCAATGCCAATAGCTAATATCAAATTAGAGACTCACACATGTCACACCAGAATAAATCAACCCAATCCAAGTGACCTAGGTGCTTGGCTAGATACACGAGGTATTAAGGAGGATAAAAAGGGGTTACAAACTCCTCTCACCAATCATGGAATAATCTCTAATGACCTCCATTAAGGATACAATTGGATGACATAGTGTGACCTTTCAAAATAAAACCTTAATTGACACCTGGAGGAATTGCTACCAAAAATACACACCAGGGTCATACAGATCCCCACATGGCAAAAGGGTAATATTAAATTGAGTCTAAGGTTTTTAAATTAATATTGGGGTCTTATGCCTTGAAGCAATCTATGCAGAGGATATTGCACACAGGTGAGGGTGGCCATCCATGAAGCATGGATGTCATTGACATGATTCAAGGGGGAAAGAGAGGTCGTTTGAAGACCGGTTAGGCTTATCTAGGTCAAAATCCTACCTACGACGATGGATATCCTAACATCCAATTGACTAGTTGCTAGCACAAAAACTGAAAGGCATAGGTGATAAGCTAAGCTAGATATCAGTTGGCTTGGTTCACTTTGTTAATCACAATGCAAGGGGGAAGGACACAAAGGATATCAATATCGACGATAAAATCAGCAATGGTCTCACGAAATGCAAGGAGATAGCCCAACCATGGGTTTTTAGTTGAAAAGGGTACATAAATAATTGACTTAGATTGAATCACAACATAACAAAGCTCCCAAATATGGATTACAAAGGGGTCTATAAGAGGTCTGTGTCCATTTTGCTAATTTAAAAACGAAACAAAATGGATAAAATTACAAACACAAGAAGAAAAACCTATGATGTTATATTAAAATCTTAGTAAGAAAGGTAGCCCCAACCTTAACTGAATTCTCCTTCAACTCTAACATTCATCCTCCAAGCTTTTCAACCAGTCCTCCTTGTCTTCCCTTGCTTTTTTTATTCCTTTTTGCATACTCAAGCCTCCTCGTTTTCTTCTTTTTCTCCACTCTTAACTAAAAAAATTCCACCCCAAAGTCTTTCTTTCGACATAAATACCAACAACCAAAAGTAATGCTAGGCAAAAAGGGGAAGGAAGATATTTGAATTTTTAAAATAATTCTTTCTCTTCCTTCAAATATCTAGCTTTAAATAAAAATCCATGTTTCTTTATTTCATTTTATAAATTTATTTGTTTCTTTATGAAATTATAAGAGGGTAAGGCTAATCATTTTTTGTATCTAATTAATACAATATAAAGCTATTCATTTATCTAATTAATACATGATAAAGCTATCTATTTTATTTATTAATTAATATAAGATAAAGCTATTCATTTTCTTTATCTACAAAATAAAACTATTAAAACATTAATATTTATAATATTGAATTCAATTTAATTCAAACCATAAAGGTCAAAAATACCTATACTAATATTTAAACAATAGTATGGTATTAAGATGGGCTAAGGATCTAATGGAACCTCTATATCCATTAGTCCTTTTTGAAGGAGGTTCTTCACCTGATCCTTTTACACACAACAAATATACAAACAAAATTGACTAATCAAGTACAAAAAACAAAGTGGGTGATTCATCATAGACCCAATCACCTATCCTAGCCGAGGACTTACAGTAACTTCTAGGTTACCAACTTTGGCTCTAGATGGTCGGATTATCGATGATCACCTCAAAGAAAGAATGCATACCTATATGAGGGTAGTCATTCATGTTACCCTGAGCTGCCTAAATCATCATCTCCCTTTTCAAGTATCCCATTCTCGATGGTTGATTCTACCTCTTCCACCCATGAATGTACCTAGTCTTGCACATTGATAATACATCAACAATACCATATTCCTCAAAGATAAATCAATATAAACATTGCATAACCATCTAAATGCATTAAAACTAGGCATCAAGTAGTCATTCATGAAAAAAGTATTTGCATTGTTCTAGAGTCTATTTTCTCATTGATTTAGAATGAAACTCTAGAATATTTACCAGCATCACTTCAATAACCTCAAGGTTTACCATCTACAATTTAGAAACATCCCACACATGATCAGGGTCAGCAATGTACCTCCTAATTAGGGATATGTGGAAGGTGTCATGGATCTTTGATAGGTTAGGCAATAAGGTGAGTCTGTACGCAACTAGGACTAATCTTCTCAATGATCTCAAAGGGTCCAACAAATCGAGGATCCAACTTCATGGATTTGATGGCACTTTTCATTGGCTTAACCCTTAAGAACACTCTGTCTCCCATAGAGTATTCCCTTGGTGATATTTTTAGATCAACATAGCTTTTATAACGATCAACGGCTTCCTTAAGCCTTTGCCTGATCATCTTTAGTTGACCTTCCATTTCCTTGACCATGTCTAGTTTGATCACAACTCGATCCTCTAAATTATCCTAAGACAATGGTGTTCTACACCTCTTGCCATACAAGGCATCAAATGGGGCCATACCCAAAGAAGAATGATGCCCATTATTGTAAGTAAACTCTACAAGATGTAGGTAGTCTTCCCATCAAGACTTCTGATCCATGCAGTACATGTGAAGCATGTCTTCTAGTACTTGGTTTACCCTCTTGGTTTGACCATCGGTCTCAAGGTGATATGTTGAGCTTATATTTAGTTTTGTGCCTATTGCACAATGTAGGGCTTTCCAAAATTTAGAAGTGAATCTGGAATCCTGATCTGAAATGATCATTTTAGGAAACCCATGTAACCTAAATATCTCTTTGGCAAATCTATTAGCCACAACCTAAGCATCATCTTTGATGTTTCTTGGTATAAAATGTGCAACCTTAGTCAATCTATCGACTACTACAAGGATTGCATCATGTTGATACCTAGTCTTGGGTAAACCTACTATGAAGTCCATAGATATAACCTACCATTTTTGTGTAGGTATATCATGTGGATACAATTGCCCTGTAGGATGTCTACATTCAGCCTTCACCTTCTGGCATTCTAGGCACCAAGCGATAAAATTGGTGATATCCTTCTTCATTCCTATCCAAAAGAAGGTCTTTTTCATATTCTCCCTCATCTTGGCCCCTCTAGGATGAGTAGAGTAAGGAGATCTATGCACCTCTTGCATGATTAGTCTCCTTAAATCACCTATTTTTGGTATGATGACCCTATCTTTATAGCACAAAAGACCATATTTCATGCCAAAATCCTTATTTTCCTCAGGATTTCTTCCCATTTTGACCCAAATTTCCTTGCAATACTCATCTTGAGATTGCATCTTCTTGACTTGGTCTAATAAATCTACATGGCTTCGGGTCAAAGCTACTATGTGCCTTCTTCTGCTTAAGGCGTCAACCACCTTATTTTCTTTTCCTTTGATATATTCAATATCAAAGTCATATTCAACTAAAAACTCGACCCATCTTCTCTATCTTGTTGAGCATAGGTTGAGTAAATATGTACCTCAAGCTTTGATGGTCGGTTCTTAGCTCAAAGGGTCTCCCTACCAAATAATGATGCTAGATCTTTAGAGTGTGCACAACTACTACCAACTCTAGATCATGCATAGCATAGTTAACTTCATGCTTCTTAAGTTTCCTTGATGCATATGCTACGACTAACTCATCTTGGGAGAGCACTCCTCCTAGTCCTTCTAGTGATGCATCAGTGCATATTGAGAAGTTTCCTTGAGGATCTGGAATCTTTAGTATCGGTGTCATGGTGAGTTTCTATTCATCCACTTAAATTCCTTTCCTTTCTTTTGGAGATTGGTTATTGCAGTGACTATTTTGGAGTAATCCTTCACATATCATCTATAATAGCCCATCATACCCATGAAGCTTTGCACTTCTATCACATTGGTAGGTGGTGACCAATTCAAAATGACCTCAATATTTTTTGGATCCACTACAATTCCCTTTGCATGGATATTATATGTCCTAGATATCGTACCTTAGAGACATAGAAGTCACTTTTTGATAGATTCCCATAGAGTTGATTCTTTCTTAACAACTCCAACATGATTCTGAGGTGTCTATCATGCTCTTTCCTATCTCAAGAATATATTAGAATATCATCTAAAAACATGAGGACAAATTGATCTAGATGCCTCCTAAACATGTTGTTCATTAAATTCATGAATGCGACTAGGACATTAGTCAGCCCAAAGGGTAAGACTATAAATTCATAATGCCTATATCTAGTTTTGAATGTCATTTTATGAGTGTCCTCCTCATGTATCCTTAATTGATGATACCTTGATTTTAAATCAATATTTGTAAATATCATGGCATCCTTCAATTGATCAAATAGGTCTTCAATCCTAGGTAAAGGATACCTATTTTTTATGGTTGCTTTGTTGAGCATTCTATAGTCAATACATAACCACAATGAACCATATTTCTTTTTAATGAATAGTATCGGTGCACCCCATGGTGACACACTAGGCTTTATCAGTCCCTTTTCTAACAACCCTTGCAGTTGTACTTTTAACTCCTGCATCTCTATAGGATTCATCCTATAAGGAGCTCTATGGATAGGTTTTGCTCCTGGTATTAACTCAATAGTGAAATCAAATTCACGCATAGGAGGAAGTTTGGGTAGGTCTTTAGGAAATACATCCTTAAATTCTTGTAAGATTGGGTGTTTCCCAAACACTTCTTTCTTTTGATCCTCCTCGACTTTATTGAGTTTCACCACATAAACCATCCCTCCTTTCTTGATGGTTTTCTTTAGTTGCATAGAAGATAGTAACTAGGGTTGAAATGATCCTTTCTCACTATGGATCCTTAATCTTCCTTTATCCTTCTTTGAATACTCTATCCACCTATCCTAGAAATTGATTAAGGCTTTATGAGCCTATAACCAGTCCATCCCCAAAATAATATCGAAAGCATGTAGTGGAGCTACATACAAATATCCTATGGTAGAACCATTGGTTAGGGTAATTTCTACCATAGGAAAACATTGATCCATTGAGTAGGTTTATCCAGAACCATACTCAACCTTCCACCCTTGTGCCAAATATCTCGATATTTTTGGCATATCCCTAACTATACTAGAAGAAATAAAGCTATCTGTAGCTCCACTATCAATTAAAATTTTTACTTATTTATTGAAAATATTACCCTTTAAGAGCAATGGGGTGGCTTGCCCTTCTAAATTTTAGCTTTCGATTGCAACAAAAATCTTATGGGTAGGTTCTTTTTCCTTTGCACTAGATGTACTTGGTCTTGGTTGGTGTGGACATTGGCTAGCATAGTGCGGGCCTCTACAATTGTAGCACCCACCCTTGGGTCCTTGATGCACTCCTTGTTTTTGTTCCCCTATTTTACCCACTAGGACCAAATTTAGTTGCTTTTGTGGTTGGGGTTTGTTATTGTTGGTGTTGTTGTTGTTTCTTCTTTGGAAGTTCCTTTTGAACCTTCCTTGCTTCTCTTCATTCCTCCTTTCAGGTTTTGGGAATCTTTTACCCTTATGGTCCTATTCTCCTTCCCACTTTATGAAACCAACACTATTTCTCTTCTTGAGTGCTTGTTGATCTTGTTTAGATAGAATTGCATAGTTGAATTGAATATGAGATTCTACCTTTTTAGCTAAATCATAAGCTTTCTATAGTGACTTTGGCTCATGCATATTTACATCATGCCTTATCTTAGGTTCTATTCCTAAGATAAATTTATGAATCTTCATCTTCTCATCATAAGTAGGTACATATTTCAACAACTTAACCAACTTCTTATAGTATACTTCCACTGATTTGGTCCCTTGTCAAAGGTTGGTAAATTCTTCAAACTTTATTGCATAAAAATGCTCTGTGAGGAACCTTTTATTGAAAACTATGATAAAGTCCTTCCACTTTAGATCAATTGCTTTGATATTTTGTTCTTCTTGGTAGGTTTCCCACCAATCTAATCTAGCCCCTTGTAGATGTAGTATTGCCCATAATTGTTCGAGTCCTAGGGGAGTAGTTCTTCATTGTGAAGTAGATTTCTAGCTCCCTCAACCAAGCTTCGACTGCATCACCTTCTCCTTCTCCATCAAATTTGGAGGTATGGATATTCTTTATGTCCTTGGCTAGTTCTATCTCTAACAAATTTTTGGCTTCTTGCTCTTTAGTGGTTGGTTCATCAACTTGCCCAACCTCTGAGTTCCTAGCTTATGAATCCTAGTTCACTAGGGTCTCTAGCAACTATCTTTGTTGCTCCATTTGCTCTTGCATCATGGTGACCATTATAGTGAGGTTCTCTACCTCTTTGTTAAGATTACTTAAATTTCATCTTAGGCCATTTCCTCAATATTTCTCTATCGGGTTCACCTATTTGGAGGGATAGACTTTTCTCTTCTTGTCTTTGGTGCCATTTATCCTGGTCACACAAAAGAAAGAATAATATGTTAGGTTACAACTTCTTCCCTAAACTATACTACTAACTCTAGCTAAATACATCATTTGCATAAGCTAAACATAGATTTTTCTTTCTAAGACCACCCTCACTCTACGTAGGGTGGTACTCTAAAAACTACTATTTAACTCCATTACTAATGGCCACACTTACTATACGTAAGGTGTCATAGAACATAAGCTACCCCTCCTAGGGTCAATTCTCTTGGAATTCTAGCAATTGGAAATTCTAGGTCTTCTTGAATTTAGCTTAAGAACTAAGCAAGGGCCTAAATAGGAAGATACCTAAATCCTTAGCACATTCCATGAAGCTTCTAGTCCATCGTACCTAGAGCTCTGATACCAAATGTAATGACCCAAAAACTAACTAATCTAAGGTAATTTTTTTTACTAACATACACCCAAGAGGGATTTACATATCCCTATCCAACATATGCATCTACAAAGTTATCTAACTATTCTCATGTTTCAACCTATTCATCTCACCTACAATGAGCTAACTTAAGCTATCCATCTCATCTCCATTATGAGGTAACTTAATCCATCTATACCATATCTTTTGAGCTAACTTAAGTCATCTATCTCATCTATTTATGATCTAAATTTACCCATCTATCTCATCTCAATGATGAGCTAACTTAAGTCATCCATCTCATCTCCATTATGATCTAAATTAAGCCATCTATCTCATCTCAATGATAAGCTAACTTAAGACATCCATCTCATCTCCATTATGATAACCATGTTTACTTAAATCTACTAGATGTTTGTAGATCTATCTAGTTTAGGTTTCTAGAAGAAATCTTTAATCAAGGTTATCCGAAGTTCCTCCCTAAGGGATCCCATAATTCCTTAGGTTTATTTCTCTACTTTTAACACATAAGTATAATCACATTTAGTCATCTGTTATTTATTTATTTTAAAGCAAAAAACCCCTTATGGGGCTGCCTTGGTTTGAGATACCACGAACAGGGGGTTCTACATCATCAAAGTCACTCGAGAGTCACACCCGACCCTGCCCGCACCAACATTATCAATTGGATTTTGGATACCCAATTCAACTTTTTGGTAGGGTGGATATTTGAACCTGGGACCTCCCTTGGAGGATTGCCTTCTCCTCTCCAACTCACCTACAACACCTGGGTTAGTCATATATTCTAATTATCTATCTACATGGAATAATGTTTATGGAAACATCAAGAAGCACTCAAATAAGATATCAAGGTCTAGCTAAATAATTTAACAAAATAGAATAGTTTATGAAACTACAATATTAAATATTCTTTATAAACAACAAGTAAGAGATACATCTTTCATTCATATATTAAGTTATTACATAACCCAAGTATGGTAAAGGTACTTCCATACTTTAAAAGAATAAGCATTACAACATTTATCCAAGTATAAGATCTCAACTAGAGCTTACTCTATAATATGTTTCTATGACAAATATTTACTGCCACATACATCAGGTAATTGTTTTAGATCTAAATGTCCTCCTCAATCCTTGTTCATCCATCACTCAATTGATAGTGGCAAGGGATCAGGACAACTCATGGATATTATGAAGCATGCATCTAAATGCATCTACTAAAATAACTTATGAAGATATGCATTTATAATTTGGATGTCAAATTGCAACTATACAACTATTCAATGCATTCATTCATAAATCATTTTATCAACATCAAAGGAAATCCCATACATCTACTCTTATTCTCATCAATAAAAGGAGAGTTATCCTATCAAACAAGGAGTAATTCACAACCTCCAATTAATCAATCAAAGATTCATGCTTTTTATCATACAAATCCATTTCTTTAATCAATTAAGGTCCCATACCCTTAATCAATTAAATACTTACAAACAATCCATTTCTTTAATCAACTAAGGTCCCATACCCTTAATCAATTAAATACTTATAAATAATCCATTTCTTTAATCAACTAAGGTCCCATACCCTTAATCAATTAAATACTTACAAACAATCCATTTCTTTAATCAACTAAGGTCCCATACCCTTAATCAATTAAATACTTAAATAAATACCAATTTCTCTAACTAATTAAGAGTCCATACTCCTAATTAATTAGATACTTATTCAAAAACCAATTTCTTTAACTAATTAAGAGCCCATAATCCTAATTAATTAAATAATTAAACAAAAACCAATTTAAACAAACACCATTATTTCTATGACAAAGTCCTTCCATTTAATTTAGTGACTCTATTATTAACCATTCTTATAAACCCCAAAAGCAAAATGTTGCCCGCTTATAAAATACTTTACTCATCGATCATTCCAAAGGGGAGGTTTAATATTTCTGCCAGTAAACTCATATAGTCAACAACCAAGTGGGTGTCAAGCAGTATGTGGACCAAACAATAGCATAAACATGATGAGAAGGTCGACTAATTATGCTGACTATAGGCGTAATAACCCCCACCAAGTGTTGGTCTTTATGACCACCACTTTCTGGTAATCAAATAAGGGAAGGCTCTCCCTATAAATGGTGCTAAGGTGCACCCCACATAGAGAATGTGGGATAACTCAAGGTTGGATGTTAAACAGTATATCCCCTAGAGGGGTCGATAGTAACCAAGCATGCAAAAATACAAGTCACAAATAACCATGTCTCAACCCCAGTGGCTAATGTCGAGTTAGAGACTCACACATGTTACACCAAAATAAATTAGCCCAATCCAAGCACCCTAGTTGCTAAGCTAGATACACACAGTTTTAAGGAGGATAAAAAGGGGATACAAATCTCTCTCACCACACATATGAGATAATATCCCATGACCTCCATTAAGGTCACAGTTGGTCGACAGAGTGTAAGCTTTCAAAGTCAAACCCTACCTAACACATGGAGGAGTTACTATCAAAAACACATGTCTGTGTCATACAGATTCCCATGTGGCAAAAGAGAAATATTAAATTGAATATAAGGTTTTTAGATTAATATTGGGATCTTCATGGATGTTGCACACAGGTGAGGATGGCCATCCATGAAGCATGGATACCATTGACATGATTCAAGGGGGAAAGAGAGGTCTTTTAAAGACTAGTTAGGCTTATCCAAACCAAAACCCTACCTCAAACAATGGATCTCCTAATGTCCAACTAACTAGTTACTAGCATAGGTGCTGAAAGGCATAGGTGATCAGCTAAGATAGATGTCAATTGGCTTGATTCACCTGGTTAATCTCAATGCAAGGGGGAATGACACAAAGGATACCAACATCGATGATGAAATTAGTAATGGTCTCATGAAAGGCGAGGAGATGGCCCACTCGCGGGTTTTAGTCAAAAAAGGGTAATGAAATAATTGACTCAAATTGAGTCACAACATAACAAATCTTCCAGAGATAGATTACAAAGGGGTCTGCGAGAGGTTTGGGTCCATTTTGCTAATTGAAAAATGAAACGAAATGGAGAAAAAGATAAATACAGGAAGAAAACCCTATGATATTAACTATCTAAAAATATTAATAAGAAAGGTAGCCCCAACCTAAACTAAAGTCTCCTTCAACTCTAACGTTCATCCTCCAAGATTTTCAACCAGTCCTCCTTGTCTTCCCTTGCTCTATTTTCTCTCTTTTTGCATACCCCCAGCCTCCTTGTTTTCTCCTTTTTCTCCCCTCTTAACAAAAAAAATCCCTCTACCCTACCCCAAAGTCTTTCTGCCAACAACCAGAAGTAATGCTAGGCAGCAAGGGGAAGGAAGATATTTGAATTTTTAAAATAATTCTTTCTCTTCCTTCAAATATCTAGCTTTAAATGAAAATCCATGTTTCTTTATTTCATTTCATAAAGTTATTTATTTCTTTATCAAATTATAAGAGGGTAAGGCTAATCATTTTCTTTATCTAATTAATACAAGATAAAGCTATTCATTTATCTAATTAATACAAGATAAAGTTATCTAATTTTTTTATTTAATTAATATAAGATAAAACTATTCATTTTCTTTATCTACAAAATAAAACCTTTAAAGCATTAATATTTATAATATTGAATTCAATTTAATTCAAACCATAAAGGTCAAAAATACCTATACTAATATTTAAACAATAGTATGGTATTAAGATGGGCTAAGGATCTAATGGAACCTCTATATCCATTAGTCCTTTTTGAAGGAGGTTCTTCACTAGATCCTTTTTCACACAACAAATATGCAAACAAAATTGACCAATCTAGTACATAAAACAAAATGGGTGATTCGTTGTAGACCCAATCACCTATCCTAGCCAAGGACTTATAGTAACTTCTAGGTTACCAACTTTAGCTCTATGTGGTTGGATCACCGACGATCACCTCAAAGCAAGAATGCATACCTATATGAGGTAGTTACTTGAGTTGCCTAAATCATCATCTCACTTTTCAAGTATTATGTTCTCGATGGTTGATTTTACCTTTTTCACCCATAGATGTACTTGGTCTTGCACATCGACAATACATCAACAATACCATATTCTTTACAAATAATCAATATACAATATTGCATAACCATCTAAATGCAATAAAACTATGCATCAAGTAGTCATTCATGCAAAAAGTCCTGCCAAGGCAGATCATGATATAGTGAAGGATTATTTATTGGTGACAATGGAATAATCTAGGATAAAATAATACATACCTTATAAAATAAATGCAACATATATTACCCTAGTTCCAAAAAAGAAGGATGTAGAATTGTTTGATTCATTCAGGTCGATAAGCCTATGTAATATGGCATATAAGATAATCTCCAAAGTAATGGAAAATTGGTTAAGATCACTGTTAAACAACATTATTTTAGAAGAGCAAGGAGGATTTGTGAAAGGGATACAAATTATGGATGGGATCATAGTAGCTCATGAAGTTATGCTTTCAATAGCTTCAAGAAATGAGAGAGCAATGATCTTAAAACTTTATGAGTAAATCCTATGATATGGTTAAATAGGATTTTATTTTTGTAGTATTGAAAAAGTTTGGATTTGGGAAGAAATGGGTTAGATGGATTAAGTAGTATATTCAATGTTGGTCAATAGGTTAGGAATAGAATCGTTTAAAACCAAGAAATATCTTAGATAAGGAGATCGTATATCACTATATATGTTCATTACTATGGTAGAGGTATTTGGTAGAAAATTTAAGACGAACAAATATGGGCTAATAAGTGGACTTAAGGCTAGTAATAACATCGACAACATCACCCATAAATATTTTGTAGATGATACAACCCTTTTTAGGAGGGCAAGGATAAATGAGGTCAGAGTTTTGAATAATTTATTAAAGGAATATGAAAGAGCATCAGGGCAAAAAGTTAATAGGACAAAATCTAAAATTTACTTCCTAAACATTCTAGCTAGAATCAAAGCAAGGATGTGTAGGTTACTTCAAATGGAGGAGATAAATTTACCAACAACTTATCTAGGGATGCTCTTATTTGAGGGGAGAATGAGGATAGAATTATGGAATCTAGTTATAAGTAAAGTTCAAAATAAACTATCATCATGGAAAGGTAGATGGTTATCATTAGCAAGAAGAGTGCAACTAATTAAATTAGTCTTAAAGGCCATTCCAACATATTATATGTCATTGTATACTATGCCAAAATTGGTTAAAAAAAGTTTAATCTATATTATGCAATCATTTTTGTGGTCAGGATTACATGATAAAAGGAAATTTCCTTTGGTGAAATAGAGCAAGGTGTGTGATGATAAAACTAGGGAAGGTCTTGATTTAAGAGTTCTTGCGGATGTAAAATTAGCTCTTGTGGAAAAATTAAGTTGGAGATTTTACAAAAAGAGTCAAAGACAATGGGAAATAATTCTTCTAAGTATTATGAGCCCAATGACCCAAGCTTAACACAAGAAAAGAATAAATACTGGATGGAGGGGACGTTTTTCGTAGGACTGCCCAAACTACCGAACTTGTTTCGGCCATATTTCACTCATCCGGACTCGGATTGAGCTAAAATTTTGAGGGTAGATGCCTGACAAACCCTAGAACGTCTCCACCAATTTTTAGATCATTTGGAGCAACACAGATCCTAGCACATCCCTATGTGTGAACGAGATTTTTGGCAAGCGATTATGCGAGGGTTTCATCTGGGTTAAGTGCAAGCAGCTCTAGAGGTTGGTTTTCGGGGCCTTCGGGCCCTAGCGACCAATATTTTTGTGGTTTCTGCTCAATATTTTAGCAGGAAATATTGTAGGGGATCCAAGATGGGTTAGAAATCTATCTTTCAATAGATCTTCATGTTGTGAACTTGAGTGACAATGGCTTCCAATTTGTTGCACAAAAGAAAAGTGAAAATCATACCTTTCCACGACGTCTAGGGCATGGATTAAAGAGATCACAAAACAAGTTTCAAGCAGCTGATCAAAAAATGGCTCAGATCTCAAGTGAATCTGGTGCTAAGGTGCACCCACAAAATAAATCTACTATGGAAACCCCTATCAAGGGTAAGAATTTTGAAGAATCAGCCCCAAAAATGAATTTTAGGGATGCCCTCCATGGTGGACAACCTCAGCCTAATGCTAATATTAATCTTAGGGCTTCCTATAAACCTCTAAGAATGCCTAAGATTGATCCTAGGAAAATGAAGTTAGGATGTCTTAAAGTAGTTGATGGAACTCCTATTGTTAAGCTTGATATGGGCAACATTCAGATTGGCATTGAAGATCTGGAAAAAAGAGGACTAATTTGTCATTTCGTGGGTTTTCATTCGAGCCTATCTGCTTTCAAAGTCTGGGCTACAAAAATCTGGAAAACTAAAGGTGAGTTACAAATCTCTATTTATCCAAATGGTTATTTTCTTGTTTTATTTGCTAATAATGAAGATAGAGAGAAAATTTTCAAGGGGGTCCCTGGTTCTTTGGAAGGGTAGGGCTTTTCATGAAGCCCTGGCATACTAAATTTAAAGTCGAAGAAGAGATGCCTTCTACAGGTCCTGTGTGGGTTAGACTCTTTGGCCTCCCAATTGAATTCTGGAATCTGATTATTTTTTCTTCAATTGGAAACTCTTTAGGAACATTTATGATGATTGTTGATTGTACTAAAAAATTTGAACATATTATTTATGCTCGGATTTGTGTTTTAATGGATTTTGACAAACCCCTACCTAAAAATATCACTTTACAATTTGGGGAGGACACTTGGGAGCAAGTAGTGGACTATGAGAACATTCCTTTTCATTGTAGAATTTGCCATGAATATGGTCATTTGGCTAGTGTTTGCCCAAATAAAATTCTAGATCAAAAGAAAGAAGATATAAATTCAATAGGTTTCCAAATGCCTAAGAAGAAGAACACTAAAAAAAACTAGTTATGAAGGATCAATCAAAGTTATCTGCTAATATGTTTGAAATTCTTTCCACAAATGAGGTCCCAAGTGAGGAAGAGGAAATAATGGAAACAAAAATCTTAGAAACACAATTTAAATATAAAGGGAAGAACTCAGAGACAAACCAACAAATCAAAGGATTTCAACAAAAAAAAGGAGAAAATATTCACAAGAAAAACAATCTTTTAAATGTTAAAACTTCAAATAATACATGTCCCAATATAGACTCTATTGAACCTTCTGGTAACATTTTGACTGTGTACAAGCATTCTTCAAGGCTAGAAGCCATCTCAGATTCAATTGGAGTAAGTCAAGAAATAGGGAAAAAAATTGAAGATGGATTCTAATCAAAAGGTAGGTCGCAAGACTAATCAATATCATATGGTAAAAGAAGGTGAAAAGCTTGTAGAGGAAGGTAAGATTAATGCCCTTCCCAACTTTTTTAGCCCTGGTATTAATGAAGATCATCACTTGGAATATTAGAGGACTCAAAGGGAGTCTTTCAAAACAAAATGAAATTAGAAGAATGATTCAGATAAATCATCCACATCTTGTTTTCCTTCAAGAAATGAAGATGTCAATAGAGGATATGGAATCAATTGCTAGTAAAATTTGGCCAGCTGGAAAAGTGGTTTCCCTCAGTTCCTAGGGGACTTCTGGTGGCATTGCTTGCCTTTGGGACCCAAAAGAGGTAGTTATTCACCATATGGTTGGCATTTGGGGTCTTTTGGCTATAGCTATTCAAAGCAGACATTCCAACCAAATTATGCTCTGCATTATTGTTTATGCTCCGACTAATTTGGAGGAAAAAAGAAGATAGTGGAAGAATATTACTTATATTATCTCTCATTTTCTTGAAGCTTGGATCTTGATCGGAGGAGATTTCAATACCATCCTCTCTCTAGATGAGAAAATAGGGGAAATAGAAATTTGGATAGGAGCACTGACCTCATGAGCGAATATATTACAAACCTCCATCTTGTGGACATCCAACTAGATAATGGCCTTATGACTTGGTCTAACAGAAGGCAAGGCTTAGCTTGTATAATGGAGAGATTGGATAGGTTCTTGCTCTCTGACAATTTCTTAATCCATGGTCACATTCCTAAAGTGAAGACTCTTAACAATGTTGGTTCGGATCACTGGCTTATCATGGTGGAAATGTGGAAAACCAATGTGAGTTTCTCTCCTTTTCAATTTTAGTTAATGTGGCTTAGAGACAGTTCCTTTAAACCTCGAGTGCAACAATGGTGGAAGGAAGGTAAACCTAGGTATGGGACTAAGATGTTCTATTTTGCCAAAATATTGCAATACATTAAATCCAAAATCAAGACTTGGAACTAGAAGGAGTTTGGGGATGTTCATAAAAAAATATGAAGTTATTGCTCAACTTGAAAATTTGAATAAGAAAATCCATTTAGATGGCCTCACAGAGAGTACAAGTGTAGATGAAATTAAACTCACAGCTCAGTTAGAGGAATGGGAAAAAAGAGAACTCTTATGGAAGCAAAAATCTAGAATTCAATGGCTCAAAGAAGGTGATCGAAACACAAATTTCTTCCACAAATCTCTTCTAGCTCGAAGATCTCACAACTTTATTTCTTCCCTAAAATCAGATTCTGGAGATGTTGTCTACACTTGGGATGGCATGAACTCTATTGTTGTCAATTACTTTTCCAATATTTTTACTGCTACTCCTCTTGACTCGACTTCTCAACAAAATGTTCTTCAAGCAATCCCTTCTCTTATCACTTCTGAGGAGAACTCTATTTTGATTGCTCCTGTTACTATCAATGAGCTTCAATAGGTAGTTTTTAAAATGCAAAAATGGAAAACCCTAGGTCTTGATGGTTTTCCCATTGAGTTCTACCAAGAGTTTTGGGATATCCTTCATGCTGATTTATTAGAGGTGGTGGAAGAAGCCAGGAAAGCCAAAGAAATTTTGAAGGTTATCAATAAAACTTATATTACTCTTGTTCCAAAAGCTCAAGAGGTTGAACATATCTCAACTTTTAGACCTATTGCTTTATGTAATGTTCTTCTCAAAATCATTACTAAGATCATGGCAGAAAGGTTGAAGCCTCTTTTGCATAAGATTATTTCCCCTGAACAAGGGGGTTATGTGGAAGGGCATCAAATAGTTGATGAGATAGTTCTTGCTCAGGAAGCCATCCATTCCATGGATATGCAAAAATCTCCTTCCATGTTCATTCGGTTAGACTTATCCAAAGCTTATGATAGAGTGGATTGGCACTTCCTTATCAAAGTTTTGAGGCAATTTGGTTTCTCTCAGGATTGGATGGATTGGATTATGGGATGTATCTCTTTAGTTTCCTACTTAGTTCTTATCAATGGTAGGCCTTCTCAGTTGTTCCTAGATTCCAGAGGTATTAGGCAAGGTGACCCCCTATCCCCTTATTTATTCATCATTATTGTTGAATGCTTAGGTAGGGCTATAACCAAAAAGAGAGAAGACAAAACCCTTGAGGGAGTTACCATTGCTCATGGAGCTAGACCTATCTCTCATCTTCAATTTTTTGATGACTCTACTCTTTTAGGTAAAGCTACAGTTAAGGAAGCTTCTACTATTAAGCAAATCATTAGCTATTTTTCTAAGGCTATCGAGCAATTGATCAATGAAGATAAATCTAAAGTCATTTTCTTTCATTGCTCTTCCAGATAGGAATCCATGGTCTTGGATAAATTAAGATATAATAAGACCTCCCTTCCAATCACTTATTTAGGTATTCCCATCAATATTTGAAGATAAAAAAAATATTGGAATTGGTTGTTGGACAAAGTCAAGAAGAAAATTGGAAAGTGGACCAATAGGTGGCTTTCTTCTGGGGTAGAATCACCTTGGTAAAATCAGTCCTTCAGGCTATTCCTATTTATGTTTCTACCATGTTGAATATCCCAAAGGTTGTTCTTCGAGAACTGGATCAAATCAGTCATCGGTTCCTCTGGAGTGGTACTAAGGAGAAAATAAAATGGGCCTTGGTGAAATGGGACACTTTATGTCTTCCTAAGAATGAAGGGGGGTTAGGATTCTGGTCTGCTATTAATAACAACAAAGCTTTAGCTGCTAAATTATATTGGAGGATTTTGCATAACCCCAATGCTCTTTGGACCAAGAATCTCCATGCTAAATATGTTGAGAACAAAAGTCCTGAAGACCTTGTTCGCTATCAATTGCCTTCCAAAGGTTCTCCCATTTTAGCAGTTCTTAATACTGGTGAGGATTTGATAAAGAAAAAATTATTTTGGATCATTCATAATGGTCAATAGGTAAATTTTTGGATAGATTCTTGGGATGGTCACAAGCCTTTGATAACTCAGTTTCTCGATTGGAGGCCTTGGATGGAGGAGCTTCACCGAGCTAACTGGATAAAGGTGGCTAATTATTATCGGTACCATACTGGTAATTCAGAGGTTGGTAGATATTGGATCCCTATTGAGGATTGGCCTATTCAAATCCTAGAAAGGTAAAGACAAGATATCCAATGCATCCTTCATATGAGATCTCTCTCTTGGTCCCATGATAAAGATTGTTTTGGATGGAACAACACTACTAAGGGTGAGTATTCAGTTGCTCAAGGTTATTTGGCCTTATGCCATAATAATCCCAACCAATCATCTGACATATTTTCTCAGTTGTGGGCTCAAAAGCTCTGGCCTAAGGTGAGGTTCTTTACTTGGCTTTTATTGCATCGTAGGGTGCTTACTGGGGAGCATCTTATGAAGCATGGTTTTCATGGCCCTTTTAGATGTGAAATGTGTGAAGAGAATGTGGAAACTCTCAACCATATTTTTATTGAGTGTACTTTAGCCTCTGAGCTTTGGAGGAGAATGGCCACTTTACTTGGCTTACAGTGGTCCAATTTTTTTACTTTTGAACAACTTTGGAGGGATTGGCCTAATCAAGAGGGTGTTGATCATTTTATTAGGCAGTTAGTTTGGATGGGTTCTACCATTCTTCTTTGGAATATATGGAATGAAAGGAACAACCAAATTTTTAATCAAGAAAGGAAGGATATTCACTATATCTAGAAAAAGACCATTGCCAACTTAGTTGAATCAGTCCATCAACTCCTTAATCACCCCCAAAACTCCCACCAAATATGGGATCAAGTGATGCAAATATTGAAGATTAACTCTTCTAAGAGAAACCAACTTAAAGGGAATGTGAGTAATTGCAATATGGATAGAACAAGGAATTGGCAACCTCCTCCTAAGGATTTTGGAAAATTCAATACTGATGGAGCCTCTAGAGGGAACCCTGGAAAAGCTAGTGTGGGAGGAATTGGTAGACTTTCATATGGCTCCCTGGTTTTTACTTTTATTGAGAATTTGGGTATTCTATCCAATAACCTTGTTGAGGGGTATGGTATCCTTAGAGGCCTTCAAGAGGCTACTAAGGTTGGATGGGAAAAGGTACTAGTTGAGTCTGACTCTCAACTCATGATTAATATTTTGAAGACTCCTAAGAATCATAAGGTTGATTGGAGAATAAAAAGAATTATTGAGAAGATTCAGTTAATCTAGATGGGATTTTTGAAAGTTGATTACAATCATGTGGTCAGAGATCAGAACAAGAGTGTTGATGCTTTAGCTAATTGGGCTTTGGACAAAGGTGATCTTACTTGCTACGACCACCCTCCTAGATGGTGGGCTTCACAAATAAGGGAAGCTCTTCTTTCTATCATTTCTTTGGATGGCTCTAGTTCTGAAGGTACCTAGTTTCTTCTTGCTTTATTTTTGCTTCTCTTTGGTTTGGTCAGGGTATTTTAGTTCCCTAGCTCAAACTAATATTTCTTTTGTTTCCTCTGTTGATTCTTGCCTTAATAGTCTTTTGGTCTAGAAAGGTCATTGTTGTGTTCTATTTTTTCTTTTTCTTTTCTATTTATGTGTGTGTTTTTTTTTTTTTTTGTGTTTTGTTTTGTGTTTTTGTTGTTTTGTGTTTTTTTGTTGTTCTTGTGTTTTTGATGTTCTTGTGCTTGTGTTTTTGTATGTTTGTGTTAATTGGTGTTTTTGTGTTTTGGTGTGTGAGTGTTTTCTATGTTTTTATTTTTCTTTGTTGTTTGTTGTTGGTTGTTTTTTATTTTATTTTTTTATTTTTTAGGTTTTGGTTGTTTTTGTTTTTCATGTTTTTGTTGGTTGTGTCTTTGTAGCGTTCTATTGTTTTTTGTTATGTTTGTGTTTTGTTATGTTGTTCTTGTGTTTTTTTGTGTGGTTCGTGTTGTGTTTTTTATCTTATTGTGTGTGTTTGGTTGTGCTTTATCTTTTTGACACACTCAAGGAGCATGTTTTTTATTTTTTTTTTTTAATATTTTTGTGTGTTTGTGTTTGTGTGTTCTTGTTTTTTGTTGTTTCAGGTTTGCTCCTTGAGTATGTCAAAGGTGGTAGGCCAGGTGCGAGCCCTGGGTGATTTTGGTGGAAGAGATACCCCTGCCTCCTTGGGTCTTACCCAAAAGTGGCATCCCTTCTGGGATGTTTTCCACAAAAAAATGACCCAAGCTTAATATTTACTACATTATCACTACCAGATGATTCTACTCTATGAAAAGGTTTAAAATTAATTGATCTAGTGATTAAAGGTCTAATATGAGTGGTGGGAACTAAAGAAAAATATATATATTTGTATGGATATTTGGTGTGATAAAAAACCACTCAATCTAGATTCAATTTTGAAACCAGTGATGATATTACTTGAAGATATATGGTGATAAGGTTTCAAATATTATGTACAAGGATCAAGAAGGAAGATACAAATGGAAAGAAGATTTTTGTTATGAACCTTGTAGTAAAATAAAACCACATCCATGCAATATTGCAGTAATAATAGAAATTGAGCTTGAAATTAACAATATTGCAAGATGAAATGGAAATGCAATAGATTTTATTGCAAAAATAAAAACATTTTACATAATCATAGGCCTCTTCAAGGGGGCAACCTCCTTAGAAGCAAAGCTTCAATACAAAAAACTATGATATGCCTTCATCTATGCCCCATTGCCTCTTTAAATATTCTTCATAACCCTAACTATAATGCTCAAGGTTTGGCTTCAGATGTAAAAGGCCACCTGAGCTAGAATCTTCTACCAAACAAGTAGTTACATTCCTTATAATGGTTACATAAAATGACCCCACTTGTCTATGTGCCTAAAATACCACATACACATTACACAACATTAAATAATATTATTAAGATGAGATCCCCATGTTAGGAAGGGGTAAATACATAATAATGTTAGGATGGGGTCCTAACATGCCCTTCCCCTTCAAAAATATTTGTCCTCAAAGCTGGAGATGAGGAAATTATTATTGTAACTACTGGAAAGGCTTCCATGTAGTATCTTCTGGTTGTAAACCCTACCACTAGACCAAAACTTTAATGATGATGTAGTTATAGAAAGTGCGATTTCTTTGGTCCAAAATGCTATCAAGTACCAAGATGATCAAACCTTCTTCATCTAACTCAAGAAGTGTTGATTGAACTTGAATGTGATTGTCGAGTACCTTCTTAAGACAAGAGACATTGAAAACCAGATGGATCTTGGAAGAAGATGTTAATGTAAGCTTATAGGCCACTTGTACAATCCACTACAATATCTAGTAGGATCCATAAAATTGTGCTACCAATTTTTGATGAGCTCAAAGTTGCATGAAAGATTGTTTGTAATATTGGAGTCAAATAAATACCATATTGCCTAAATTAAAGTTGTTTTGAGAATGGTGTTGGTCAGTTTGTCATCACATATAGTTTTGAGCCAACACCAAGTCCTCCTTTAACTACTATAAATGTTGAGCATGATCCTAAAGAGTTGCATCCATTTCCTAAATGTTGGAGTTTCCATGAACATAGGAAGAGGGCGGTGGAGGTGGGTACCCATAAACTACCTCAAAAGGAGTCATTATGGAAGCTATATGGAATGAAGTGTTGCACCACCATTCATCCAAATACAACCTCTTATCCCACTATGTTAGCTGTTCAGAGGTAAAATAAAAGAGGTAGAGTTCTAAGCACTTGTTGACAATTTCAGTTTATAAATCCATCTATGAATGGTAGGATGAGCTCATTTGCATTTCTTGCCAAAATCAACTAGTAAAAGTGGGTTCATAGTTAGACATAATGGATTTTGGCATACCATGGAGTTTGAAAATGGATTCCATGAATATTTGAGCAATGGTGGAGGTATGGTAAGTATGGGCTAGGGAATAGAAATAAACATACTTCGAGAGATGACCCACCACCATAAGAATGACCAATTTTCCTCTAAATTTAGGAAGCCCTTCAATAAAATCCATGGAGATATTAGTCCATACATTATTTGAGATTGACAAAGGTTGTAGAGTGCTAGGAGTACAAATTGTTTCTTCTTTAATCCATTCACAAATTTCACATTTAGCCATAAAAATTTGAATATCTTTCTTCATTCCCTCCCAATAGAATGACTTTTTAGCTCTCTCATATGTTTTCAAGAATCTTGAATGGCCTATAGTAGGTGAAGCATGCATTTACCTCATGATATCCTCATGAAGTGATGAATTTTTAGAGACAACAATTTGACCCTAATATCTTAACATGTACCCATCCCATTGTTGGCAATTTGAGTTATTTTATGTTGTCATTGATGTCACATGGATCACATTTGAGTTTTGGTGGCAAAAGCACTTCATAAATAATCATTTATGATATTTTGGAGAGCATGGATATATACGTGGTTTTTGTGAAAACCAAGGTAGGCAAAATAAAAGGTTTTATTTAAAACCATGGATGGCAGATTTGAAATGGGTTTTTCTTAAAACCCAGGTTGGCTTTTCGTTTCATCGAAAAAGGTGCCCCGGTGATGGAGATATTTAATTTTAAATATTTAGTTTAAATTTTAAATTATTTAAAATTTAAATTTTAATTTTAAAATTAAAAATAAAATTATAGTGTCGACGTCTAAAGAAAGGAGGAAAGACATATATTAAAAATAATAGTGCCGACATCTAAAGAAAGGAGGAAATGCATATATATATATATAAAAATTATAAACTTTTTGAACATTCGAATTGATAATGTAATGCGAAAAGAGCCTGTGTGTTGAAGCGTGTGTAAAGAGGCGTGTGAAGGGTTTACGAAATTTGGGTCCATTGAAGAATCGTTCATGGAGGATAACCAAATGCATAGGCACCTTTGGCCTAGTGGTTCATGTGCATTGTGTAAGAAGCAGGAGGTCCTGCGATCGAGTCTCATCGGGGATGCTTGTTGTGTTGAAACGCTCGAAGCGTTTTTGAGTTTTCGAAGGGCACAAAATATTGAGGTATTTGTTTTGGTTCGTGCCCCTTTGAACACGTGAGGGCGTGTGGCCCAACGGTGGCTTGGCTACGGTTAAGGCGCTGAGCGAGGAGGCATCAAGGGATCGAATCCCGTCAAGGACAGAGGCAAGTTAATATTTTTTAATATTTTATTTTTCTAAAGTTGCCCTAGGAGAAATAAGGGTTATGATGCACTTTAGGAAAAAGAGAGATTTCTGGTGATTTTCTTTTTGGAAGTATATCATATTATATATCGTTGGAAAGCTTATTTCGAGGGCTATTTGATTAACTTGCTTAGAGGGAGAAATAAGGTGTGTGTAAAGAGATATTTCTGATTTTGTAAAGAGGTTCAAAAGTGAAGGTTGCTTTGTTCTTTTTCAAAGAGGATTAATTCTTTCATGAGGGGACATGATGTATTTTATTGAGTAGGAGTAATAAGGTGTTATTTGGATATTATTGTTGTGTTATTAATCATGATCCCTAACCCTTATTGAAAGTTGAAAAAGAAAGTTTGTTGAGTGTGGCAGATTTAGTGGACAACTAATAAGGCATCAAAAAGGTATGAGCAATATTCTCCATTGACTTTGTTTATGGTGGTTGATTTCTGAAATATCATTGGAGAGAAAAGGATTGATTGTGGTTTCCTTTTCGAAAGTGGTTGGTTGAATGCTTCAAGGTTTTCTGGTTTGAGAGTTGTGATTAAACCTTGTTTTATAAGCATTGTTGTTGAAGCCCATTGATTGTACAAAGAACTTGAACTTGAGTTAGAGGAGAACATGAGTATCATTGTTATGTGAGATTTGTTGTTGAGCATTGTTGGAAACATTTTGAGTTGATTGATACATGCTTGGACTAGGGTTTGTGAGAAAGAGTTGTTCCTTGTGGTGATTGGTTGAGTAGAGTTGTTTGAGCCTAGTCAAGTGATTGAGTGAAGTGGTTGTTCAAGTTCCATGAAACAAACTATTCTATATTTGATAACTGATTTGAGTTGAGATCATTGTGGATCATTGTTGTCATCCATTGTAGAGTGCATTGCCATTCATTGTTGAGTTCATCATTGAGCCTTGCCTTCATATATTTGTGGATGATATTTGAGTGCTACTTGAGCATGATTGATTGAGCCTTTGAGAAGGCTTTTGGGATATATTTATGGATAGATTTGTGGCAGCTTTTGTGCATGATTGATTGAGCCTTTGAGAAGGCTTTTGGATAGATTTCTGGATAGATTTGTGGTAGATTTTGTGCATGATTGATTGAGCCTTTGAGAAGGCTTTTGGGATAGATTTGTGGATAGATTTGGAAATTTGAGCAAGTTCTTGGTGAGCTTGTTGAAGAATTTGAGCAAGTTCTTGGTGAGCTTGCTAGAGTATATTTGAGCAAGTTCTTGGTGAGCTTGCTAGAGCATATTTGAGCAAGTTCTTGGTGAGCTTGCTAGAGCATATTTGAGTAAGTTCTTGGTGAGCTTGCTAGAGCATATTTTGAGTAAGTTCTTGGTGAGCTTGCTAAGATAGGATTCTGAGAATTAGGATTCCTACGAGATCAGGGATTGCCTAGTTGAAGCAGATCAGTAGATTGCCTACCTAAGAAGATAAGGATTGCCTACCTAATAGAGATCAGTGGATTGCCTACTTGAGAGATCAGTGGATTGCCTAGCTGAGTAGATCAATGGATTGCCTTACTGAGCAGATCAGTGGATAGCCTAGCTTTGAGCAGATCAAAGTAATCATTTGTATTGGGATAAGGATCCCTATTTCTTTATGAAATATTATAAGGAGATTATCTTGTGGAGTACCCCACATTGGGGGAACCACGTTAAATCTTGTGTCTCAATTGTGTGTGGTGATTTGTGCTCTTGCTTACTATTGTTATCTATGTCATTAATGCACATTGCTATATTTGGATATTGCAATTAAGGACACTAATTGATATTGGTTTGGAAAGAAAGTAAAAAGTGGGTGCTATACTGTTCACCCCCCTCTCAGTATAAGCTTGTGTTCTTCAATTGGTATCAGAGCGGGTTCCTTCGAAAAGGCTAACAGCTTGAGGGCAGATTCTACAAGAACACAGATGGCTTCATAGAATGGATCATCTACAAGTAAGGCTCCACTATTTGATGGTAACAATTATGCTTTCTGGAGCATGAGAATGAAGAACTACTTGATATCACAAGGATATGAGGTATGGCAGATGGTTGAAAAAGAGTATAAGGTTGAAGGTGATCCCGAGGTAGATAAGACTATCAAAAAATTGGTTGAGATCAATGCAAGGGCAATGAATTGTATTTTGAGTGGGCTACGTGAGACAAATTTTGCAAAGGTCATGGTATGTAATTCAGCTAATGAAATGTGGACCAAGTTGCGGAATACCTATGAAGGAGATTCCAAGGTAAAGTTGGCAAAACTACAAACTCATAGAAAAATATTTGAGGAATTGAAAATGGAAGATTCTGAAGATATAGCAAAGTTTTTACTTCGAGTTGATGAGATTACTAACACCATGAGAGGTCTAGGATTTGAGATGAAAGAATCAGAAGTTACTCAAAAGGTTTTGAGATCACTTCCCATGAAGTATGATGCAAAGGTTTCAGCAATAGAAGAAACAATGGATATCAACAAGCTAACAATGGAAGAACTACAAGGAACTCTCACAGCTTATGAGATGAGGATAAGTAAGCATGAGGTTCCAATAAAAGAAATTGCATTCAAGGCTTCAGAGAAAAAGAAAGGGAAAGTTCTAGAGATAGATAGAGATTCAGATAATGATGAGGAAGCTAACTTCATCAAAAGGAAAAAGGACTCAAGGAATTACAGGAGATATGAAGAAAGTCAAATGCTACAAGTGTGGTGATTTTGGTCACTATGCAAACAAGTGTCCACATGAAGAAAACAGTGATGATGAAAAATAGGGTCACAGAAGAAAAGAAGATGGAAAGCATAAGCATGACAAAGATGACAGATACAAGCAAAGCAGGTATGAGAAGAAGAAAAGTTTTCATAGGACAAAGAAAACTTTCTACATTGAAGAAGCAAGTGATAGCTCAGATCACAGTGATAGAGACCAGTCAGATGAAGAAGAATGTACATTCTTTGGAATAAGTGAAGAAAGACAAGAACACCTATTCCTAGGTATTGAAGTTAAAGAAGAGGATATATCTATCGAAGAAAGACATGAAGAGCTTGCTATAGCCATTGAGCAAGAAAATAGGTACAAGAAGGGTCTAAGAATACTAAAATGCTTCATATGCGAAGATTTTGGGCATTTAGATGATGATTGCACGTACTACAACAATTGCAACAAGGAAAGTTTATTTGTTGAAAAAGAAAGCAACAGTTCCAGTAATAGTTCTAGCAGTAGTTCTAGTGACAATTCCAGTAGCAGTGATGATGAAGAAGAGGAATCCACAAAACAAGAAAATAAAATCAAGAGATTGAAAAGGAAAATCAAAAGGCTTGAAAATAAGGTTCATGAAAATGAAAAGGTCAAAATAATGCTTAATCAACACATTCAAGATTTGGAAAAAGAGCTTCAAGAAACAAAAGAGCTTGGCATCACTATTTCTGAGCAATTGAAGAAGAAGAAAGAAAGATGTAATCAGTTAGAAGAAGAAGATCAAAAATGTTTGGGGACCTACATAAATGAGTTAGCACGATTTCAAAGGAATTCAAAAACTCTGGATAATTTTTTGGATTTACAACGAGATCCATTTATAAAGACAGGGCTTGGTTATGAAGAAGGGAAATAAAAAATAAACACACAGGGACCTCTATTTGTATCAGGAGGCTTTGTTTCAGAAATCTATAAGGAAGAACCGGTTCCCAAAGAAAAGGAAGCAACAAAAATGGATACTTGCATTTCAGAGGCTATAGAGATGTGTGCCAATTTGCTACTTGACACAAATGAAGAGAAAGAAGAGGAAGGTTCCAAAGCACCAAAGGTCTCATATTTTAGGTTTGGGGAATCACACTCAAAAGGAAAGGAAGTTCTAAAATATGAAAGCAAGGAAGCACCTAAGTTTTATGAAGAAAGTTCCAAAGTTCCTATGACTCCAAACATTCAGTTTGGATCTTGTTTTGAGATAGGTGAATCAAGTTCAAAAGGAAAATAAATTCTTGAAAAGGAAAGCAAGGAAGAAATTAAGGAAGAGGATTTAGATACTACAAAGAAGGTTCAAGGATACAATGCACAAGTCAAAAATGATCACAAGGATAATGGTCAAGAAAGGTATGAGGAACCAAGGCATGAACAAAGGGCTTTTCAAGGACATTGTTTTTCTTGTAATGGATTTGGACACAGGGCTATACACTGCAGGGTCTATGGATCAAAGAAGTTTGATTTTGCTAGAAGGAACTTCAAAGGAAGAAGGTATGGTTTTCAGGGACATTGCTTCTCATGCAACAGGATTGGTCATAGAGCTTCTCAATGCAAATAAAATGAGCAACATGGTTTTGGATTTAGAGCTACACAATTTAGAAGTCATGGTCATAATGATTATGAAAACAAAACTTCACAATACAGGGTTCAGGAAAGGAATGGATATGGAAATTATTTCAAGAAAGAATTCAGGATATGGGCACCATCCAAAGGCTACAATATCAAGTGTTTTAATTGCAATAACTTTGGACATATTGCAAAATGGTGTAGGACTCAATTCCAAACAAGTTTAAGACAAGAAGGTCAAGTAGTTTCAAGGCAAGAAGGTCAAACAGGTTCAAGACAAGAAGATCAAGTAATTCATCAAGAGAAGGATATCAGAAAAATATGGAAGGAAGTTGATAGAGGAAAGAAACAATGTAATATGGGAGTAAAAGTACTCCCACCCCAAAATTAATCACCTCAAGAGAGAAGGTGGTGAGGGGGCTAAGCTTAAGAGTCATATATTTTAGCCCCATAGGTGTCCCTTTTGCCATTGATGTCAAAGGGGGAGAGATTTGAGTTAGGGGGAGCAGCCTCCAAAGAGAGCATTGAGTTAGGGGGAGCAGCCTCCAAAGAGAGTATTGAGTTAGGGGGAGCAGCCTCCATAGAGAGTATTGAGTCAGGGGAGCAACTTTGATTCTCAGAGATGGTTTTTGCAGTGATTGTGGTGATTTGCATTAGAGGTGTTGCCATCAATGACAAAGGGGGATATTGTTGGAAATTTGAGTTATTTTATGTTGTCATTGATGTCACATGGATCATTGATGTCACATGGATCACATTTGAGTTTTGGTGGCAAAAGCACTTCATAAATAATCATTTATGATATTTTGGAGAGCATGGATATATACAGGGTTTTTGTGAAAACCAAGGCAGGCAAAATAAAAGGTTTTATTTAAAACCATGGATGGCAGATTTGAAATGGGTTTTTCTTAAAACCCAGGTTGGCTTTTCGTTTCATCGAAAAAGGTGCCCCGGTGATGGAGATATTTAATTTTAAATATTTAGTTTAAATTTTAAATTATTTAAAATTTAAATTTAAATTTTAAAATTAAAAATAAAATTATAGCGCCGACGTCTAAAGAAAGGAGGAAAGGCATATATTAAAAATAATAGATGATGTCTAAAGAAAGGAGGAAAGGATTATATATATATATATGCCACAAAAGTTTTGATAAATTCTTGTCCTCGATTTTTGAATGCATTCGAATTGATAATGTAATGCGAAAAGAGCCTGTGTGTTGAAGCGTGTGTAAAGAGGCTTGTGAAGGGTTTACGAAATTTGGGTCCATTGAAGAATCATTCATGGAGGATAACCAAATGCATAGGCACCTTTGGCCTAGTGGTTCATGCATTGTGTAAGAAGTAGGAGGTCCTACGATCGAGTCTCGTCGGGGATGCTTGTTGTGTTGAAATGCTCGAAGCGTTTTTGAGTTTTCGAAGGGCGTAGAATATTGAGGTATTTATTTTGGTTCATGCCCCTTTGAACACGTGAGGGCGTGTGGCCCAATGGTGGCTTGGCCGTGGTTAAGGCACTGAGCGAGGAGGCATCAAGGGATCGAATCCCGTCAGGGACAGAGGCAAGTTAATATTTTTTAATATTTTATTTTTCTAAAGTTGCCCTAGGAGAAATAAGGGTTATGATGCACTTTAGGAAAAAGAGAGATTTCTGGTGATTTTATTTTTGGAAGTATATCATATTATATATCGTTGGAAAGCTTATTTCGAGGGCTATTTGATTAACTTGCTTAGAGGGAGAAATAAGGTGTGTGTAAAGAGATATTTCTGATTTTGTAAAGGGGTTCAAAAGTGAAGGTTGCTTTGTTCTTTTTCAAAGAGGATTAATTCTTTCATGAGGGGACATGATGTATTTTATTGAGTAGGAGTAATAAGGTGTTATTTGGATATTATTGTTGTGTTATTAATCATGATCCCTAACCCTTATTGAAAGTTGAAAAAGAAAGTTTGTTGAGTGTGGCAGATTTAGTGGACAACTAATAAGGCATCAAAAAGGTATGAGCAATATTCTCCATTGACTTTGTTTATGGTGGTTGATTTCTGAAATATCATTGGAGAGAAAAGGATTGATTATGGTTTCCTTTTCGAAAGTGGTTGGTTGAATGCTTCAAGGTTTTTTGGTTTGAGAGTTGTGATTAAACCTTGTTTTATAAGCATTGTTGTTGAAGCCCATTGATTGTACAAAGAACTTGAACTTGAGTTAGAGGAGAACATGAGTATCATTGTTATGTGAGATTTGTTGTTGAGCATTGTTGGAAACATTTTGAGTTGGTTGATACATGCTTGGACTAGGGTTTGTGAGAAAGAGTTGTTCCTTGTTGTGATTGGTTGAGTAGAGTTGTTTGAGCCTAGTCAAGTGATTGTGTGAAGTGGTTGTTCAAGTTCCATGAAACAAACTATTCTATATTCTGATTTGAGTTGAGATCATTGTGGATCATTGTTGTCATCCATTGTAGAGTGCATTGCCATTCATTGTTGAGTTCATCATTGAGCCTTGCCTTCATAGATTTTTGGATGAGATTTGAGTGCTACTTGAGCATGATTGATTGAGCCTTTGAGAAGGATTTTGGGATATATTTTTGGATAGATTTGTGGTAGCTTTTGTGCATGATTGATTGAGCCTTTGAGAAGGATTTTGGATATATTTTTGGACAGATTTGTGGTAGCTTTTGTGCATGATTGATTGAGCCTTTGAGAAGGCTTTTGGGATAGATTTGTGGACAGATTTGGTAGATTTTGAGCAAGTTCTTGGTGAGCTTGCTAGAGCATATTTGAGCAAGTTCTTGGTGAGCTTGCTAGAGCATATTTGAGCAAGTTCTTGGTGAGCTTGCTAGAGCAGATTTGAGCAAGTTCTTGGTGAGCTTGCTAGAGCATATTTTGAGTAAGTTCTTGGTGAGCTTGCTGAGAGCATTAGTGAATTCCTTGGTGAGAGATCAGGAATTGCCTACGAGAGATTAGGGATTGCCTAGCTAGAGCGATCAGTGGATTGCCTACTCGAGTAGATCAATGGATTGCCTACCCGAGAGATCAGGGATTGCCTACTAGAGATTAGTGGATTGCCTACCTGAGCAGATCGATGGATTGCCTAGCTGAGCAGATCAGTGGATTGCCTTGTTGAGCAGATCAGTGGATAGCCTAGCTTTGAGCAGATCAAAGTAATCATTTGTATTGGGATAAGGATCCCTATTTCTTTGTGAAATATTATAAGGATATTATCTTGTGGAGTACCCCACATTGGGGGAACCACGTTAAATATTGTGTCTCAATTGTGTGTGGTGATTTGTGCTCTTGCTTACTATTGCTATCTATGTCATTAATGCACATTGCTATATTTGGATATTGCAATTAAGGACACTAATTGATATTGGTTTGGAAAGAAAGTAAAAAGTGGGCGCTATACTGTTCACCCCCCTCTCAGTATAAGCTTGTGTTCTTCACCCATGAATATCCAACATATAAATTGGGATCCCTTTGGAGTTGTTCATGCAAGGTTTGTAAGGGATGGCCCTTGGTTGCATCTTCTTATAGTTGGGAGACCCATTGGGGAATTGGGGATGAAAAGGCACACACTGTCACTCAATCCTCAAACTAACATGAGAGGGCATCTATTGCAATATTCTCCTTTCTTTTCTTATATATGATGTCATAATCATATCCCAACAATTTTTAAACCCATTTATGTTACGTTGGAGTAGATACCATTTGTTCCAAGAAATATTTCAAACTCTGGTGGTCCATTTTAATAGAGAAATGTCTCCTAATGAGATATGGTCTCCAATGATTAACAAAATGAAGGATGGCCATTAGTGCTTTTTCATAAGTAGATTTTCCCAAAATTTTATCTAATAGTGCCTTATAAGTGAAATCTAAGGGTTGCCCTTCTTGCATTGATACAACCCCAATGCCATGACCTGAAGCATCACTTTCAATTATAAATGGGTTAGAAAAAATAGGAGTGACCAATACTAGGGCAAAAATCATAACCTCCTTAAGATCTGCAAATGCTTATATGGTTTGAGTTGACCACTTAAATGAATTATTTTCCACATGATCGTTAAAGAGGCAGTTATTTTTTCATATTTTTATACAAATCAATGGTAATAGCTTGTGAGACCTAAAAATTCATGAAGTACCTTGAGAGTGTGTGGCTTCGACTAATTTCAAATAGCTTCAATTTTCTTAAGGTCAACCTTGACTACCTCCTATGAAATAATATGTCCCAAGTATTCAACCTCCTACATGCCAAAGGAAAATTTGGATCATTTGATAAATAACTAATGGTCCCACAATAATTTCAAATTTTGATCCAAATATTGTAAGTGCTCAAACCTATTGTGACTGTAGATGAGGATGTCATTGAAGAAAACCAAAATAAACTTACGAAGATATGGGTGAAAGACATTATTCATGGGGCTCAAATATGTTGACGGTGCATTAGTAAGGCCAAATGGCATGACCAAAAATTTATAATGGCCCTCATGAGTTTACAATGTTGTTTTGGGGATGCCTTCTTCCTTAAGACTTATCTAGTGATAGCCAAAGTGAATATCCAACTTGGAGAAAATATTTGCGCCATGTAACTCATTCAACAATTCATTGATCATATGGGTAGGAAATCTATCCTTAATAGTGAGCTTATCGAGCTCATGAAAGTCTATATGTAACCACCATGATCTACATTTCTTTTTTACCAATAGTATCAAAGAAGAATAAGGATTGTTACTAGGTCAAATTACCCATATTCACTAATGCTTGAACCAACTTTCATTTTGTGACTTAAAGTGCATAGGGATATATATAGGGTCTAATTTTAGGTGGCAACCTACTTGGTACCATTGGTATTGCATGATCATGGGAACAAATTAGAGTAATTCTATCAATTCCATAAAAATTACATTATGTTTAGAAAAAATGAGTTGCAAATCCCCTTGGGATTCCTTTGCTTATAAATTTTATGGCTGGATTTCAACAATTAGGCTACTACCCCACATGAGGATTATTTTAATAACTTCTCCATAACCTATAAAGATCCTATCGGTGAACCAAAGAGAGTATAGGACCTTCCATTATGAGATAATTGCATTCATAATTTGGTAAAGTTACAGGCTATTGTTCCCAAGGTAAAAAGCTAATGTACTCCCAACACATCACATCCTCAAAGCGAAATAGAAAACATATCAATTTTGATTTCATAGTCCCCTATATTCAACTTAATATTTTGGCATTTACTCTTATAAGGTAATGTTCCTTCATTTACCACCATGACTCTAAAAGAGTTGAAAGCATGCATGAAATAGATAGCTTTCTTATCTACTCGGGGATAATTATTTTCCCTTTGAAGAATCCCACTACCTTCATAGTTTGAGGGATCAAGATTCCTGCAAGTGAACGGACAGAGATCTCTAGTTATGGTTTGTTGTGAAACCATACAATTATTTGAATATTTGCAGCAATACTTCAATATTAAATTATTATAAACAACATGCAACATAATGATTCCGACTCAAATACTGCAAATAATATACAAATATGAAATCCAATCTAGACAACAACAAATAGTAAATCCAATGAAATCAATGCCACAACAAATCCATATCCACTCAGAGAGGGAAAAGTTCATAGCCACTTAAAATTGTGATAAGGACGATGAGAGTTGAAGTCACATCTGTATGGAAGACCATAATCTTAGAGCTTGTGTTTGATTGCCCAAGCATACATTGTGCATCGTCAAGAATATAAGTATCATGCATGTTGAATTCCTTTGACATTTAATCCTTAAGACATAGCAAAAGACAAAGACCACCACTGCTAGACTCAATTGGTGGGTATAAGTGAGAAGACTTGTGAACTTAGAGCAATACTCATCTATTCTATTTGCTTAGTTTGCATCAAATGTACCACATATGATGCAGAATATCCCTCATTAAATATTTGAAGAAATAATTTATTGAATTCAGGACACAAAAGAGGACTGTCCTATTTGCAAAGCTACCATAACAAGCATTGATAAGCTTAGGTACCCAACTTAAAATCTATTAATGCAACATGACCTATTTCAAGAATATGGTACCAATGAATAAGGTATTCCATTTTACCATCCTCGAGTATCATCACCTTCAAAAGTGGGTATGTTAATGAAAGAAATAGGAACATCATGAGGCCATTCAAGGAAATTGGAAGCACCTCTTTCTAAGGAATTTAAAACAGAAGACAAACCTAGGTCGTAAGCATCAAAAGTTGGAGGATTATGACTTGGTGGTGGTTGAGGATGAATAGTAGTATTTGGTACTTATTGAATGGTCAAGGATTGTTATCTGATGATTTGTTGAGACCTCGAGAGTAGAGGAGGTATAGTAAGGGATATGTTTAGGTGTTTTTTAATGACACATAATATTTTGGAAATGAAATAAATTGACTCTTCTTTCTTGCTTGGGAATGAATTAATATCTTATTTCTTGCTTAGGAATGAAGTAAGCAATTGTTCTTGATTTCCAAGATATGCACGTAGGTTACGGTCAATAGTTTCAAGAAGAGGATTACTAGTGGGAGTGGTAGCGGTAGGTGTTGAGTGGAGGTGAAGCCATAGCGCTTAAGGATAAAAGAAGACGTTGGTCAAAACTATTAATATTAATAGGAGATGTATGATGCTTATCAATATTTTTTAATTGGCACTTATTTCTGCTCATACACACATCCTTTGAAAAAGTAGTACGTTGTAATCAATAATTCACTCGTGTCCAACAAGTTGTGGTAGTAAGTTCTCTCATGCACTTTGATCATCTTGAAGATATGAACACCAAATAATATGATTGCCACAAAAAAAAATCTGACAATACCTGATACTTCTCTCTTCTTTTTTAAAATTATTTAAATATTTTTATTAATTAGGGAGAAAAAATTGTAAAATGAGAGAGTGTGAGTGGGGTTTTAATTAATAAGATCAATATGAGAAAGAGTGAGAGTGATTGGGGTTGGGCAAAATTTAAAAACTAAAAAATTTGATGGGGGACGTTTAGTATTTTAAAAAAATGATATGTTAAAGCAGGAGGTTTAATTGTTGGCAATTTTGGGTACCTTGGGTACATTGCCTTTGCTCTAAGTGTAGATGTTGTCATTGATGTCAAGAAGGTCTTGAAGCAATTTGGTTTGATGTCAAAGAATGTGTTTTGATGAAGGTTTCAGTTTGGAAAGTGAGTTTCCAAGAAGATCAAAGTAGCCCAGTTGCAAAAGATCAAGAAAAAGACAAGTAAGAAAAAGTATGCAGGCGGCTGGAAAAACTGTCGCGATTTCGCGACATGTTTTAGGAGAGAGAAAGTGCTGGCAAAACTGTCATGATTTCACGACATGTTTGAGGAGAGAGAAAGTTCTAGCAAAAGTGTCATGATTTCGCGACACGCTGGAAGACAGAGACGAAGCTGGCAAAACTGTCGCGATTTCGCGACATGTTGGCAGAGAAAGAGAGCAAGTTGGAAAGTGTCACGATTTCGTGACATGTCGCATTTTCGTGACTCGAAAAGTGCAGGAAGGTAGAGAAGGAAAAGTGTCACGATTTCGTGACACATTGCCAGGAAAGTTGTACGGACAAAAAGGTGTCACGATTTCGTGACATAATGCAAAAAGAGAGTCCGCAGTGTGAACTGTCATGATTTCATGACAAGATCGAAGAGAGAGAAAGTTATTCAGGAACTGTCATGATTTCGTGACATGATGCAAAGTTCCAAGTGAGGACTGTCACGTTTTCGCGACATGCTGCAGAGGTCAAGTTGAGGACTGTCATGATTTCGTGACATGCTAAAAAGCTCAAAGTGAGAACTGTCGTGATTTCGTGACATGCAACAAAGGGAAGAGTCTAAAAGGAGAAGCGTCGCGATTTCACGACAAGCTGAAAGAAAAGCGTACGGATGGTGAAAGAGTCATGATTTCGTGACAATTGGAGGTCTTCTATAGGAGAAGTGTCATGATTTCATGACAAAAGCTGAGAGGAAGGCCATGAAGACAAAAGGGTCGTGATTTCATGATAGAGTTAAAGATGACGTCAGCAGAAGCAGATGTGTCATGATTTCATGACAAAAGTAGAGAAGGCAATGAAGACTAAAGTGTCACGATTTCATGATAGGAGTGAAGATGACGTCAACAAAAGATAGAAGTGTCATGATTTTGTGACAAGGACGCAGTCAAGGCAGACAAAGGCAAAAAGTGTCACGATTTCGTGATAGTAGGCAAAAGAAGGTGTACGATAGGCAAAGGTGTCACGATATCATGACATGTTGTAGTTTCATGAGAAAAGCTATAGAAGAGGTGGTTGAAGGACAGAGTTAACTTTGAGCCGACAGAGTTAAATCTGGGCTGACGCAGCATAGGGTTTTGCAATCGACGTAGTTTGAGGGTTACAACCGACTAAGTTTGAGAGTTTTGATCATGAAATTTATTCTATAAAAGGAGGGTTATTTTGAGATTGAAGGTATTGAATGTGTGTATCAAACTTGCGCAAGTTAAGTCCATGGTGCGCAGAGACCTAGTCGAATCGATTAGTGCGAAGTGTGCGAGATGCAGCCATAACAACGCAAATAGCGTAGAAGTGGCGAGTTGATGCGCACTGTGAGAAGTTCGATCGTAGAGTGTTGAATGCTGCTGTGTTTGCGTAGAGGTGCAAAGGTCGATGTTCGATCGAGTGCAGCTGTAATTGCGCAATAAGAGCGAAGGACTGTGTTTTGTAAAAAAGAGGAAGAGGACATTTGTGCTAGACCGAAGGACTATGTTTAGTGCAAATTCGAGGACCAGCTTTGAGGTGATAGAGTTGAGGACAGAGGTCTCCAGCCAGAGCAGGGAAGACAGGTGTCTTCTGTGGATAGAGTTCCACTTGCTAAGGGCAGAAGAGGCAGAGGTCTTCTAGAGGATCACCAGCCAGAGCAGAGTTAGGGGAAGGTATCTCCTTTGAGCAGAGGCTCATAAACATTGTAATTGGGAAGGTTTCCCAAAGAATTTGAAATAAAATTTTAGAGAAAAGTTTTGTGGACGTAGCCCAGCCATTCTGGGTGAACCACGTTAAAAATGAGTCTTCTATGTGTGATGCTTTCTGTCTTGTTTAATATTGTGTTGATTCCACTGCTATCCGAATTTAAAATTATTAAATGGATAAGTCTTATACTGTTCACCCCCCTCTCAGTATAAGTTCATGTTCTTCAATTGGTATCAGAGCAGGTCACTCCAGAAAGAGCCTAACAGCTTGGAGAAGGATCTATCAGAGGAACATATAAATTCAGAAAGAAATGAAGAGATTGAGTTCGATCTCAAAAGTGAATTCTTCTTGGCCTTGAGAAAGCTTGAGAAACTCAGGGAAGAGAATTCTGTTCTCAAGCATAAATGTCAGGAAGAAGAGATAGCAAGATCAGAATTGTCTCAAAGTGTTATAGATTTCAAAATTCTAGTCGAAGAAGGGAAGAAGGTTGAACAGGTTCTAACAGAGGCTCTAAAAGGAAAGGAAGCTGATTGTGAGAAACTAGAAGAAGAGATTATGTCTCTTAGAGTGAAGTTGGAACAGTTGACTCTCAGACAGAATATTCCATGTGAAAAGAAGGATGGTATCACCATTCATGAAACAGGGTCTTCGAGCAAGATCAATCTTCATCCTGAAGAGCAGTGGATTCCAGTTGATCGCAAGAAGAACAATCATCCAAGGCATCAAAACAGGTTACATAATACCTTCCATGGCTATTGTTTTTCCTGTAAGAAATTTGGTCACATAGCTATGCATTGCAATAAATCTCTGAATAGCCATAGTAAGGAAAATGTTAACTCATTTGCACCTCTTATGAATAAAAATATCATGTGTTACAAGTGCAAGAATTTTGGGCATATAGCAAGGATGTGCAGTTTGAATAGATTTAGCTTTGAGTTCACTAAAAAGAGGAATGAGATCAAATCTAAGTCAATGATAGTTCAAACTGCTTTTCATGCTCAATACAAAGTAGAAAAATGGTATCTTGATAGTGGTTGTTCAAAACATATGATTGGTGAAAAAGAAAAGTTTTTGGTTTTCAAAGAAACAAACAGAGGAACAATCAGTTTTGGAGATAACAAGTCCGCAAAAATCTGTGGTAAAGGGACTCTTAGTTTGGATGGGAAATCCAAAACAGAGAATGTGCTCTATGTAGAAGGCCTAAGACATAATCTTCTTAGTGTGAGTCAACTTTGTGATCAAGGGCACATAGTATCTTTCTTTTCAGATAGATGTGAGATAAGTAAAGAAAAAAATGGAAAACTCATTGCTAGTGCTACAAGGACTCCAAACAATCTTTACATGCTAAGTGAGATAAAAAGGGAAAAGTGTTTTATAACTCAAGAAGATGAGAGTTGGTTATGGCATAAAATATTGGGACATTTGAGTTTTGATAATCTGGTCGGTATTAGTAACAAGGAAGCAGTCAGAGACTTGCCTAAAATAAAAAGGCCCCATAACATCATTTGCGGTCCTTGTCAACATGGTAAATAGACCAGAACCAGTTTCAAATCAAAAGGGTATACTTCTTCCAAACCATTGGATCTTATTCATACTGATTTGTGTGGCCCCACCAGAACTCAGAGCATTCAGGGAGATAGCTACTTCATGTTGTTTATAGATGATTATTCTAGAATGACTTGGGTTACTTTTCTCAAAGAAAAATCTGAAGCTTTTAAAAAATTTAAAGCTTTTAAAGAAATGATTGAAAATGAGACTGACAAGAGAATCAAATGCTTAAGATCAGATAGAGGAGGAGAGTTCACTTCAAATGAATTTGTGGAATACTGTGAGCAACACGGAATCAAAAGAGAATATTCAGTAGCAAGAACTCCTCAACAAAATGGAGTAGTTGAAAGGAAAAATAGAACTGTTGAAAATATGGCTAGAGCAATGTTAAATGAGTCAAAACTTTTAGATGGCTTTTGGAGAGAAGCAGTAAGTACAGTAGTCTACATCATCACCAGGGCTCAACTCAGAGTCAATCATCATAAAACTCCCTATGAGTTGTGGAAAGGAAGACCAGCTATAGAAAATACTTCAAAGTGTTCGGGAGTAAATGCTTCATCAGAAGAGAAGATCAGAATTTGGGTAAGTTTGATCCTAGGTGTGATGAGGGAATTTTTCTTGGATATTCCAGCAAAAGCAAGGCCTACAGATGCTTCAACAAAAGAACTCATACAGTTGTAGAGAGCATGAATGTAACAGTAGATGAAAAGACAGGGATAAGAGAACCAGTCAAGGAACTCAGTGATGAAATCTGTCAAGAAGAATTCGGAGAGGTGTCAGATGAAGAAGAGGAAAGACAACAAGCTGCTTTCCAAAACTCCTTCATGGTATGTTCGAAACATCATCCCAAATATTTGATCATTGGTGATCCAAATAGCAGGCAAACAAGAAGAAGAGTCATTCCTTCACATGATTCTGCGAATGTTTCATTGTTATCTCAGATTGAGCCAAAAAATTTTAGTGAAGCATGTACAGATGAGTCTTGGGTAAAAGCAATGGATGAAGAACTAAATCAAATAGAGAAAAGTGAAACCTGGGATTTGGTTCCAAGACCTAAGGACAAGAATGTCATTGGCACAAAATGGATATTCAGAAATAAACTCAATGAGGATGGAAAGATTGTCAGAAACAAAGCTAGGTTAGTCTGTAAAGGGTATGCTCAAGTAGAAGGTGTTGATTTCGAAGAGACGTTTGCGCCTGTTGCTCGTCTTGAAGCTATCAGAATGTTTTTGGCCCTTTCAAGCTTCAAATATTTCAAGGTATACCAAATGGATGTAAAGTCGGCTTTTCTAAATGGGGTGTTGGTAGAAGAAGTCTACATAGAACAGCCAGAAGGAGTTTCTCTCACAGAACAGTCAGACTATGTGTGTAAGCTGAAAAAGGCCTTATATGGATTAAAGCAAGCTCCAAGGGCGTGGTACTCAAGACTTGACAGTTATCTTCATGAGCAAGGCTTCAGGAAAGGCGTGGCAGATAGCAACTTGTATATTAAGAATGAAGATGATAATATGTTGATTATAGTTGTCTATGTTGATGATATTATTTTTGGGGGAAATAATACTCAGATGTGCAAAGTTTTTGCTAACACCATGCAGAAGGAATTCGAGATGTCTATGATTGGAGAGTTGTCATTCTTTTTAGGGCTTCAGATTGCGCAATCAAAAGATGGTATATTTCTCTCTCAGGAAAAGTATATCAAAGAAATGTTGAAGAAATTTGGGATGATGGACAACAAACCCGTGTGTACTCCTATGATTACAAGGTGCAATATGAGTAAAGATGATGAATCTCCAACGGCAGATCAAAAGTTGTACAGATCTATGATTGGCAGTTTACTATACAGTACAGCTACCAGACCGGATATCATGCAGGTCGTTGGATTAGTTGCAAGATTTCAGGCAGCTCCAAAAGAATCTCATGTTATAGCAGTCAAGAGGATATTCAGATATTTGAAGGGCACTATGGACTTTGGGCTTTGGTATCCCAAAGGTGATGATTTCACCCTCACAGCCTATACAGATGCAGATTGGGCAAGCAGTATTGATGATAGGAAAAGCACTAGTGGTGGAGCATTCTTTTTGGGAAAGAGTCTGGTTTCTTGGCTAAGTAAGAAACAACCTTCAGTTTCCTTATCTACAGCAGAAGCTGAATACATAGCAGCAGTGGCTGGGTGCACACAGGTTTTATGGATGAAAACCACCTTGGAGGATTTCAAAGTCAAGCATGAACAACCCATCTCCATTCTCTGTGATAATACAAGTGCCATAAGTATTTCTAAAAATCTGGTAATGCACTCAAGGACGAAGCACATTTCCATCAAATATCATTTTCTAAGGGAGAAAGTGCAAGAGAAGCGAGGTCAAGCTAGAGTATGTGCCTACTAAAGAGCAGATTGCAGATATCTTCACCAAACCTCTTCCAAGAGATACGTTTGAGTATCTAAGGGAGAAATTGGGAGTTGTTCTCTCACCTCAGAATTAATCACCTCATCGGGAGGTGGGGGAGGGACCAAGCCAAGAGGCTCTTTCTTAGTCCCAAGACCCAAAGGTGGCCCTTTGCCATTGATGACAAAGGGGGAGAGATATGAGTAAGGGGGAGACTTCTAGTGAAGAAGAGAGCTTCAAGTCAGGGGGAGCAAAAACTTCAAAGGCAGATTCTCAGTTGTTGGATCAGTTGGTTTCAATTTTGGCTCTTGACTAGTGTTTTCAGTTAAGGTTTGCCATCAATGACAAAGGGGGAGATTGTTGGCAATTTTGGGTACCTTGGGTACATTGCCTTTGCTCTAAGTGTAGATGTTGTCATTGATGTCAAGAAGGTCTTGAAGCAATTTGGTTTGATGTCAAAGAATGTGTTTTGATGAAGGTTTCAGTTTGGAAAGTGAGTTTCCAAGAAGATCAAAGTAGCCCAGTTGCAAAAGATCAAGAAAAAGACAAGTAAGAAAAAGTATGCAAGCGACTGGAAAAACTATCACGATTTCGCGACATGTTTTAGGAGAGAGAAAGTGCTTGCAAACCGTCATGATTTCACGACATGTTTGAGGAGAGAGAAAGTTCTAGCAAAAGTGTCACGATTTCGCGACACGCTGGAAGACAGAGACGAAGCTGGCAAAACTGTCACGATTTCGTGACATGTTGGCAGAGAAAGAGAGCAAGTTGGAAAGTGTCACGATTTCGCGACATGTCGCATTTTCGTGACTCGAAAAGTGCAGGAAGGCAGAGAAGGAAAAGTGTCACGATTTCATGACACATTGCCAGGAAAGTTGTACGGACAAAAAGGTGTCACGATTTCGTGACATAATGTAGAAAAGAGAGTCCACAGTGTGAACTGTCACGATTTCGTGACAAGATCGAAGAGAGAGAAAGTTATTCAGGAACTGTCATGATTTCGTGACATGATGCAAAGTTCCAAGTGAGGATTGTCGCGTTTTCGCGACATGCTGCAGAGGTCAAGTTGAGGACTGTCATGATTTTGCGACATGCTAAAAAGCTCGAAGTGAGAACTATCATGATTTTGCGACATGCAGCAAAGGGAAGAGTCTGAAAGGAGAAGCATCACGATTTTGCTGAAAGAAAAGCGTACGGATGGTGAAAGAGTCATGATTTCATGATAGAAACTAGAAGCAGGTCTTCTATAGGAGAAGTGTCATGATTTCATGACAAAAGCTGAGAGGAAGGCCATGAAGACAAAAGGGTCATGATTTCACGACAGAGTTAAAGATGACGTCAGCAGAAGCAGATGTGTCATGATTTCATGACAAAAGTAGAGAAGAAGGCAATGAAGACTAAAGTGTCACGATTTCATGATAGGAGTGAAGATGACGTCAGCAAAATATAGAAGTGTCACGATTTCATGACAAGGACGTAGTCAAGGCAGACAAAGGCAAAAAGTGTCACGATTTCGTGACAATGGGCAAAAGAAGGTGTACGATAGGCAAAGGTGTCGCGATATCGTGACATGTTGTAGTTTCATAGGAAAAGCTATAGAACCAGAGGCGGTTGAAGGACAAAGTTAACTTTGAGCCGACAGAGTTAAATCTGGGCCGATGTAGATAGGGTTTTGCAGTCGACGTAGTTTGAGGGTTATAGCCGACTAAGTTTGAGAGTTTTGATCATGAAATTTATTCTATAAAAGGAGGGTTATTTTGAGATTGAAGGATCGAATGTGTGTATCGAAATTGCGCATGTTAAGTCCATGGTGCGTAGAGACCTAGTCGAATCGATTAGTGCGAAGTGTGCGAGATGCAGCCATAACAGCGCAAATAGCACAGAAGTGGCGAGTTGATGCGCACTGTGAGAAGTTCGATCGTAGAGTGTTGAATGTTGCTGTGTTTGCGTAGAGGTGCAAAGGTCGATGTTCGATCGAGTGCAGCTGTAATTGCGCAATAAGAGCGAAGGACTGTGTTTTGCAGAACAGAGGAAGAGGACATTTGTGCTAGACCGAAGGACTGTGTTTAGTGCAAATTCGAGGACCAGCTTTGAGGTGATAGAGTTGAGGACAGAGGTCTCCAACGGAGCGGGGAAGACAGGTGTCTTCTGTGGATAGAGTTCCACTTGCTAAGGGCGAGAAGAGGCGAGAGGTCTTCTAGAGGATCACCAGCCGGAGCAGAGTTAGGGGAAGGTATCTCCTTTGAGCAGAGGCTCATAAACATTGTAATTGGGAAGGTTTCCCAAAGAATTTGAAATAAACTTTTAGAGAAAAGTTTTGTGGACGTAGCCCAACCATTCTGGGTGAACCACGTTAAAAATGAGTCTTCTATGTGTGATGCTTTCTGTCTTGTTTAATATTGTGTTGATGCCACTTGCTATCTGAATTTAAAATTATTAAATGGTTAAGTCTTATACTGTTCACTCCCCCCTCTCAGTATAAGTTCATGTTCTTCAATTGGTATCATAGTAGGTCACCCCAGAAAGAGCCTAATAGCTTGGAGAAGGATCTATCAGAGGAACATATAAATTCACCCCCCCTCTCAGTATAAGTTCATGTTCTTCATTAATAATAAAAAAATGAAATGTGAAGATTTGGGGGGTGTTTAATAATTCAAAAAGAAATGTGAAGTGAAAACGAGGGTGGGTGTTTATTAATAAAAAAAAAAGAAAAATGTGAAAGTTGGGGTGGGTGTTTAATAATTCAAAATAATGAAATGTGAGATGGTGGAGATGCGAAATAGAAGAAGACGCAATGAAAATATAATGGAGATGCTTGCTCTCTCTATTAATAATTTAATTTAATTTAATTATTAATATAAAGTAGAAAGTTGTGTTGAATAATTAAAAAAACTAATTAATTCTAGGAAATACGAAGAAGAACAAAAAGATAAATGAAAATGAATGCTTGCTCTCTATTAATAATTAAATTAAATTTTAATTTATTTAATTATTAATATAAAGTACGAAGGGAAGTTGAACCGATAATAAAAATAATAATAATTAACTCTATGAAATATTTTCTTTTGCAAAAAAAAATGGAAGATTTATTTTTAGGGCGCTAAATATCTTCGTTAATTTCTACTAGTTCTGAAATTGTGCTCTGATACCACTTGTTGCAAAACCGTACAATTATTATTTTTTCTTTAAAAAGCGAAGAACCCCTTGTGGGGCCGCCTTGGTCTGAGAGACCACGAACAGGGGTTCTACACCGTCAAATTCACCCGAGAGTCGCACCCAGCCCTGCCCGCACCAACATTATCAATTGGATTTTGGGTACCCAATTCAGCTTTTTAGTAGGGTGGAGATTCGAACCTGGGACCTCTCTTGGAGGATTGCCCTCTCCTCTCCAACTCACCTACAACACCTGGGTAACCATACAATTATTTTAATATCCACAACAACACTTCAATTTTAAATTATTAGTAATAATTAGCAACAATAATATTTCTGATTCAAATACCACCAACAATATGCAAATATCAAATCAAATCCAAACAACAAGAAATAGTAAATCGAATCAAATCAACGTCACAACAAATCCACAACCTCTTGAAGAGGGCAAAGTCTCATAGCCACTTTGATATGGTGAAGTCTCTTATGCATAGGATACGTGAATTAAATCCAAAATCTTCAATGAACCAAACTAATAAAATATTCTTCCTTTTAATAAATGAAATCAATAATAATCTAACTCTAATTCTCAAGGGATAACTAACTAAATCAAAGGCCTAAGATAAAAATAATTATTCGACATGGCTATATTAGGACTATTACATGGTTCTTCCTATGCTTAGCCCTTATCTTGAGGCTCTTTCTCCTATGGTTTTACTTCTTCATTAGATATTTCATTCACTTTTGAGTCATCAACATCTATAAAAAAAGGATCTATTGTACTCATTTATGCCCATATAAATATTTCTCATCACAATTATAACATAAGCCTTATGCTCTCTAGGCATCCATTTCCTCCCTAGTCAATCGCTTGATTGATGGATATTTATTGCTAGTATTTGATGTAAACTTGGATGGAAATGCACGTTTGGCCTATGGGAATTTAGATGACCTCCTCTAGACAAAAAAAAAATCTCTACTAGTCTCATCAATCCTATGGCTTGCATTATAGATTATGGTTTAAACATTTTTACCTTTGCCTTGATACCATTTTTCAACCCATTGATAAAACAACTTTGAAAAAATCCTTCATTTAAACCCTTTGTCCTATTAGATAATTTCTCAAACTAAGTTTAATAGTCTCTAAGAGTGGAGGTTTATTTCAATTCTTTTAAGACTCTTGTCAAGTCCCCATACTCACTAGGGCTAAAATAAGTGAGTAATTAAGACTCAAAGTCTTCCTAAGAAGGGTTCATAGTCATGTTCTATAACCAATGATACCATTGTAGGGCCTCAGATTCAAAATTAAAACATGCCACAGTGACCCATAAATATTGGGAAAAATTATAAAGTTTGAAGAATTGATCTGCCTAACACAACCAACCATCAACATCCTTGCCATTAAACTTAGAAAAGTGTAATTTGGGCATTTTAGATGGGGTATTAGTGTCAAAAAGAGCATGATGAGTTTCTTCATCTCTATTTACTGAACTACCACTCGGCCCTTTAATGTTAATATGTTGGCATAATTTTGGACCTTCCTTTAATTGCTCTTCAACCTCAGGGAATTTTTCCTTAATCCTTGTTTTAACTTTAAGCTTATCAAATTTCAACACCTGCATATGATCTTTCATATATTTAATTTTTGTTCTAGTGTGTCATTTGGCCTTATAGGTTACTAAGTGTTTGATTTAAGTGTTCCATATATTAGCTTTGTTCCAAGTCCCTCATTGCTCCTGTAGTTCCTCCAGCCATATACTTGTGATTTGGACCACTCCAAATGACTTATTAAAAATAGAAGTGTTGTTCCAAGGGTTATTATTTATAGTAATGCTCCAAAAAAATATTTGGATGTTATACATCAAAATGATTAGTTTGAAAAGATAAATACAACGAACTAGATCTCAAAATGATATTTTTAGGCAGCCCATACTTTTTTTTTGTTAAATCAAGTGTTGTCTTCAAGTGTTATCTATTTTTCTTCTAAAGCTTTCCTTCACCTAAAAATTGACTTTCTTCTTTGATCCTCGACAACTTCCATATCACTAGTCAATTTTTTATCCCCAAGTACTTTGTCAGAATATGTCATTAACACTACCATGTTTGACACTATTATTAACTATTACTAACAATTGTCCCAATAGACTTTTTTTTTACTATTACTAACAACTGCCTATATGACATTATATTGTTCTATCACTCATAACTACCTTGACAAATGCCTTATCTAACTCTATTCTTGATTGTTACTATCCAAACAATTTCTTCTTCAACAAGAAATTTTTACAATATGGTCATATTTGTGCTAGGTGTAGTATCTAGAGTATGCTCAAATCTATGGTTAGGGTTTTGGAGGTATAACATATAATTGTAATAGGGTAACACTTGGCCAAGGTGTGTACACTATCCATAGCCTTCTATTATACCACAATAATGAATGATAATGCTTAGACCAATATTTTAGGTTACTACTCAAGGAGGGTTCCACACATACCCTTGAGTGCACTACCCACCTCTTTGATAGTGTGGAAGTGTAATCTTCTTGAGTGTTATGCTAGATGCACTACGAATAGATACACAGTTGAAAATATCCCTATAGCTAAAGGTTTTTCCTAATCCTAGAGGGTCTCTTGATATACCTAAAGATACGTGGGAGCTCAAGTCCATATACAGGTGTTGTCTAAGGCCTAGCTATTGGATTTTGATTACCCTTCACTTCAGTAGATGCTTTATGAGCAATCTAACTTAGCTAATAACGATAGATCCTCCATGATATTATAGAACCCTCGACATAGGGTTTCTAACCTATTAAACTAAAACAAAGGAAAAAAATAGCTCATTTTTTCTTTATAGGAAAATAAGAAGAAAAAATAAAAACAAGGATAATTTATACCTACCAAGTAAAAATAGTAGAACACAAGTTGTTTGCATTGCAGTAGGATGTTATCTTAGAAAGTGCTTTGATACCACTTGTTATGAACCTTGTAATAAAATAAAAGCACATACACACACTATTGCAATAATAATATAAAATGAGAGTATCAAGCTTATTGTAGTGGTAAGGGCTTTAGCCTCTCTTTGGGAGGTCCAAGGTTCAAACCCAACTCGGTATGAGGGGACCAAAACCCCTCATAAAAACTTGTGTAAACTCATTGAAAAATAATAATAATAAATGAGATTGAAATTAGTAATATTGCAAGATGAAATGAAAATACAACAAATGTTATTGCAAAAAATAAGAACACATCATAAGTAAAGTTTCCATGCAACAAAAATATGAGATACCTTCATCTATGCCCATTTTTCCTTTTTAAAGACTCTTCATAACCCTAACTATAACACTCAAGGGTTTTCTTCACATGCAAGTCGCCACTCAAGCTAGAATCTTCTACCAAACAAGTAGTTACATTCTTTATAATGGTTACATTAAATGGTCCCACTTTTCTAGGCACCTCAAGTGCCACATACGCATTATTAATATGGGGTCCCCGTGTTAGGAAGGGGTAATTACATGATAATGTTAGGATGGATCCTAACATTTTTTACAAGTATACAAGACATTGATGATAGGAAGCAGTTGAGAAAAAAGATAACAATAGTGATTATTCCAAGGGGATTCGAGGATAAGTTGATTTGGGAGTTGAATAGCTTAGGATAATACACAACAAGAAGTAGATATAATGTAAAGCACCAACAAAATAGGAATACCACAAGAATATGGAGAGATATTTGGGATAGCCTGAGCATTCCTAAAGTTAAAATATTTTTTTGGCTAGTAGGTCATAGAAGAATTTTATCCTTGGATAACCTTATGAAAAGGAATTTTCATGGCCCCTCATATGTTCTATGTAAAATGGAAGAGAGTATAGATCAACTCTTGGGACACTGCTTAATATTTTTGAAACTATGGCAATGGATTCTTAATATGTTTGGTAAATGCATGGTGGTGAATGGTAAAATTGAATAATAATTAAATCAATGGTAGAGAGCTTTTAAAAGTGAAGGTTTATAGACAAACTATGATATATCAAAAGATACAATAGTTTGGATTATATGGCCGCAAAATAATATAATAATATTCAAAGGCAAGGAAATTAGTTTAGAGGCAATGAAAAGGAATATTTTTTTAGCCATAGAGGAATCTAAACTAACCTTATCAACTCACACAATCTCTAATCCTAAAGCAAAGAGTCTTGACAAATTGGGTCAAGTCATCAAATGGAATGATGATGTTTAGTACATGAGAAACAAAAAGAAGGCAAAGAATATAAAGTGAAAACCACCAAAAATGGAGGTGGCCAAATTGAATTTTGATGGAGCATCTAAAGGAAATATAGGACTACCAAAAGGAGGAATAATTAGAAATAATAGGAGAGATATTTTGTCTCATTATGCTTTCAAAAGTGGATTTAAAACAAATAATGAAGCTAAAGTTTGGGCAGATTTGAAAGGGTTAAAATATGTAGTCAAATGAATTGGAATAGAGTATGGATGGAAGGTGATTCACTAATAGCAATAAATACAACTTTGAAGAAAGCAAAGGCTCCATGGAACACATAAGAGTTAATTATGGAAATTCAAGACCTTGCTATATAATTTGAAGAAACTAGGTTTACACATATGTTAACGGAAGGAAACAAATGTGTAGATAGGCTAGACAATAGAGGATTTTTAATTGAGAATCATGATGTTAAATTCTCTTTTCCATGGTTAGAGGAAGTAGTAAGTTTAATTGAAATTGACAAGAAAATGTTGATTGCCTGAATCAAATAATGATTAAGATTTACTTTAATGTTTTCCATTGGTAATATTTGATTTATTTTATAACATTAATGTGTTTTCATATAAACTATTTATTACAATTCTTGTGGTTGCTCTTATGCTTCAATAAGGAAACTAGAAATCTAGATCTGATAAACCAGACTATGAGAGAATAAAGTTTTGGAAATATTACTCTACGAATATGCAATGCATAAACAATAGAGGTGGAGTTTTGGTATTGTGAAGGCTACTACAAAAAATGTCAATAAGAAAGGTGCTAAATTTTGAAATATTTGTATTCACACATAAAATTAAAGAAGATCCAAAAAATGAAAATCAAGAACTCAAATTTTATGAAAAATGATATAGGTATCTAGCTATTGCAACTCATATGAGATGGTAAATGAATATGTTTATAATTCTCAAGCTCTAAAGGATAGATTTGTACTTTTTTGGGGGTGGGGGACCTGAGTATAACCCCTTGTTCTCCAGTAAAAAAAAATTAAAATTATGGTTTTGAAATATAGCTAAGATCCATTAGGAATAGAATTTTCTATCTAGAAAATGAGTTTGTGACAATTAAGTATCAATTAGATACTTATGATTCTTGAGAAAAATATCTACAAGGATTATAAAACACATTTAGATGAGTTTATCCAAGATTTACCAAGGCCTACTAACAAAATAGAATCTCAAATATTTACTAAAAGGAGTCTTGAAAAGAAAGCCATGGATTTAAAGCACCAAAAAGGAGCTAAAAAGATATCTAATAAATTTAGAATTGGAAAACATGCAACTATGAAAACACACATGAGGAGTAGAAACCATCTACCTAAAGTTACAACCAACTTAGTTGATTATAGTATACAAAATACAATTTAGACTAAAACGGATCCAACACATGTAAATTGTAGTATTAACTGATGATATGATATATTACATATTAGTATCTTCAACTTACTAGGGTTGGCAAGACCTAATTTTGTGTAAGCTTAATCAAAATATCAAAAACTAAGGAGATGAAACATTTGATCAATATATATAATAAAGTGAAAAATTCCCTTGCGATGACAAGGGCATCTATATGAACAATAAGCCCTATTGGCTAGCTTAGCAACTAAAAACTTATGTTTACATTTATCCTTATAACACAATGTCAAACCTAAAACATAGCAAAGGGGGAATGTCTAGGTTTTTGGTATGTGTAAAACAACTAGTTAACCAAATAAATTATAAAAATTAAATTCATCTAACAAAGAACCTCTCTCCTATGAATCTCACTTAACAAAAAATAGTGCAAAACCACCACAAAAGGAGAAAAAACCTAACCAAATTTATAATCTATAGTTACACTTATATGTTAAAAAAGTAAATGGCTCTTTCTACAAACATTATCTCAAATTTATCCTATTACAAAGCACATTTAACTTGAATTCAAAATATTTTGTAGCCTAATTTAGTAATGTTTGTAATAATTATGTCAAACGAACTAAATTTCCTCAAATTTGAAGATAGTGGACTTAGCCAATGTTTTATTCACTAGAATAATTTGAACTTACTTTAATTATATAAGTAGTTTTATTTAGGACAAATATTTAAAAAATAGCATGATGTCCCTATTGGGACACCACATTGGTAAAGAGAGTGGGATTTCCTAGCCGAGACCAAAATTTTATTCATGGGGAGGGTGGCCCCCGATGTGCCCCCAACAATATGCTTTGGTTATTGTTGAAACGGGTAGAAAATGACATTTGATAATTTAACACAAAGCACAATGATGCATTAAACAAAGAGACTGCAATTCCATTGATATTAAAAAATAGGTGTTACAAAAGGGGCATGATGCCATTTTTCCATTTCTTTTCCTAACAATGTTACAATCAATTTGATGTCTTCTTCAATCGTCCCTCAGTGTAGGTGGGCTTCTTTGTATGTGGGCCACCGTCGCGTTGCTATTGATTTGATGTTGTTCTTCCTCTTCATATTTGCTACATAACTTGTGAAGAACCTGCAAAAGGGTGTTAGTGTGATGGGGGGCTTGCCTTAGTCAGGCCCCATGTTTATGAAGACGAAATGACCATAAAAACATAACAAAATCTGAAATAAATTGTGTAGAAGGTAATAATATGATGAAACAGAGCTTACCTCCCAAATCTGGAGTGATTTGGGGCCTGTAGACCCAATTCGCCACCCGGGGGTGAACTGAGGCCGGATTCGTAGGGCAAGAGGTGATCTAAGATGTGAGGCCTCTTCTGCAAAATCCTTTCAGTGGGTCGATTCCTAGGCAGCTGGGGTGCCTCTGTGTGCTATTGAAATCTGACTGTGTGCACCGAAAACTAACTGTTCAATGTTTACTTTCCATTTCTACAAATTTTCTGTGCTTTGTTGAATTTGTGAGAGTCTCTTAATTAGGGGTTTAGGACCCACTATTTATAGGAAAAGGCAAGGTGCAGGGGGGAGTTAGATAGACTAAACCTAGGTTTGATTTTGACTAGGGTTAGGTTAAGAAATGCAATGTGGCAACATCACATTCCTTATGAGAAATGTCTCATCCTCACACATGTGTGAGGATGGATTAGTGTTAATCCTGATTAGGAGGTGTTTAAGTTAATTTAGGACATGATTAAAGAAATATCTTAACAAACCCTAATTTCACACATGTGGGAGGATGTAATTAGTGTTAATCAAGATTAAGGGTTCTTTTAATCAACTTTACCCTAAAAGGGTGACTTAAGTGAAGTCAACATTAAATTAGATTTTAGGTATTGACTTGTTAATTGTTTTGGTCAACTAATACCCCATCGGGGCCTCAATTGAGTGCAAATAGGCTATCAGAGGATATCCCAGTGCATGGGATGTGATTTTGAAGGCTTATGAGGGCTTAGGACCTGAAAGTCGATGGAGTGGTATATGGGAGTCTACACGACAATCTATGGTGATCTACGCATGACTATGGCCATCTACGTATGACTACGCATGACTACAACAATCTACGCATGTCTAGGAGGATCTACAATAGTCTACGCTGGTCTACGATAACCTAGGGGTACCTAGGATGGCCTATGTAAACCTACAAGTATCCAAAAGGATCTACAAGTACGTAGGTATAGTAGTGTGCAACTTTTGGGTGTCTACAATTGTATATTTCCAACAATATTAATGTTGAATCTACATGAAATTGCCTAGGGTGAGAAAAAAGTAAAGATCAAATAACAATCACTTGCCTCATGTCTATAGGAAAGTGAGAAAACATCATTAATAAAATTGTCTCTACATTCTATTAAGGAATTGCTCCATACAATGTATAAAACACTGAGTGTCACCTAGGGAATTAGGATAAAATATACCTAGCATGAGGCTTTCTAACTATGAACATTAAAGATCTGCACTAGGTACCTTACCAGTAGGTTCCCTCAATCCTCAGAAGGAGGTTCGGGGTTCAAGCCTAGCGGCCTGCATCAGATACACAAAAAAACCCCTCGACCAGCCTAAGGGGTATACCCGGATGGGACAAACCCTGTGAAATGGAAATTCTTGGCCCCAAGGGGATACGGGAAACATTTTTCCTTAATTAAGGTTTTTTCCATCTTTGCAGTGTAAGTGAAGAAGGTGAGCTTGGCCCTATTGAATAGGAGGTCCAAGGTTTGAACCTCTATGATGCAAAGGGGGACACAAAATTGTGTGTTAATTTCCCTATTGATAAGCATAGCTCTCAACTTTACGAGGGGTCATGGTTGGGAGGAGACTGCTCAACCCTGTGCACTGGTCATAGGAGTTTCTCACATTAACCTAAAATTTAAAAAAAATGGTATTAACTTCTGTGAGGGCCTGAGCCTCACCATGGCAAAGAGGGCCTAAGAGGGTGTGCGTTTCACCATGGTAGAGAGGGCCTGAGCCTCACCGTGGTAGAGAGGGCCCTTGAGGGTTTCCTTTGTGATGGCTTCCTCCATGAGGGTTTCACTCTCGCTCTGGCTTTGACGCTATTAAACCCTTTGAGTGGGAGGCCTCCTTTATCCCATTATGGATCTGGATACTAGTCATACTTAGTTTCTCTATTGTGGTTCGTGACCAGGGTGTTTTGCTTGCTAAGGGTCTTTTTGGTATGTTCTGCTCTCTTATGGGTTTGACATTATCACTCTTATCTGGGGTAGAGGGTCAAATGTTGATCCAAACATGTAGGGGTGATCCTAGGCCATTATAATGCAGTGGAAAATTATGGTTATTGACCCCTTGGCTGGCTCTCACTCTGGTTGGTGGGTGTGTTGGGTGGCTACATTTCTTGGGTTGTTGCTAGCTTCAAGGACTTGGTTGGATTGTGCAGTATTTCTTCTAGGTATAGTAGTTTCATATTTTTTTGGCTTTCCAAGGAGAGGAAAGGGCCATCTACTGACCCAAACCTATTGGGGTGAGCTTGGTATGGTGTTTGGCTACAAATATCTAACGGTGTTCCCTTGGTTGGCTTTAGCTCCAATGGATTGGATGCTCTGGTTGGATGGTGCTTAGATGGCTCTGTTGCTAGGGTTATTTATTAGTAGTGGGTCTGTGGCTGGTTTGTGCTGCTTTCTTCTAGGTTTGGTAATTTGTTATTGTATCTGGCTATTTCAAGTAGATAGAGCCAAATACCGACCCAAACCAGTTGAAGTGAAAGTGGGTTTTTATGCTATGGTGGTTTTTAGTTTTTGGTCCCATATCTCTGGTGGGTTTCCTAGCTTTAGCGGTCTATAGAGATCTCTTTCTCCAATTTTAGTAGTGGTGGTGTGTTTTATCCCAAGGTTCTAAGGCTTATTTTTTTGGGATCTTACCCTTCTCCCTCTCAGGTGTGGTGCAAAATGTTGCTATCTCCTTTTTCTTGTACTTGAGAGCAATTGTTCTTTTTTTTTTAACAAAAAACCCCTTGCAGGGCTACCTTGGTCTGAGAGACCATGAACAGGGGGTTCTACACCGCCAAAGTCACCTGAGAGTCGCACCCAACCCTACCCGCACCAACATTATCAATTGGATTTTAGGTACCCAATTCAACTTTTTGGTAGGGTGGAGATTCGAACCTGGGACCTCCCTTGGAGGATTACCCTCTCCTCTCCAATTCACCTACAACACCTGGTTTGAGAGCAATTGTTCTTTTTTATAGCTCTTGCTTCGATTTAGGCGATTCATAGTTTTTTACTTTCTCTTTTGCACTGTTACAAGTGTAAGCCTCAAATCCTTCGTCAGGTAGAGTGATAAATTATGAGCAAGATGTTTTAGTTTATGTTATATGGTGTTGGACATTTTGAGTAGATGAGTTGTCATTGATGTCAAGAGTGAGTGGTCATTGATGTCAAGCTTTTAGCACCAGTCAATGGCAGTTTCAATGGGTAGCATCAGTTTCAGGTTCTCCAATAAGTGCAAAAGGATAGTCTGGTTTCAGTTAATCAAGACCCGGTTCCAGAAAGTCAGATATGGTTCAAAGTGCAAAGAAGAAGCCCAAGAGAATAATATTATAATATTTTTTATAATATTATAAAGGGAAGTTTTAAATTAATTATAAATTAATTAATATAATTTTTATTATAAATTAATTTATAATTTAATTTACTTAAAGTTATTTAAATTAATTATTAATTTTAATATTAATTATAAGTTAGTTTATATTAATTTTTATAACCCTAAGGTGGGCTATCAAATTATAATTTGAATTCCAAGCTGTCGACATGGGAGAAAAATTCCAAAAACGTGTATAAAAAGGGGGATCATCCCACCTTAGAAAAATTACCATACCTTCGATTTTTAATACATGCGAACCTTGTGAATCATGTTGCATCCAAGCAAAGAGTGAGCATTGTGATTTTCATGGAAGTCAACGGTGTACTAAGGCATAAGGTGAAGGAAGTGTTTCTTCCTTCACGTGGGCATCACTAGCCCATGCGGTGGACTCCCAAGCGCTAAGGCACTTAGGCTTGGGGAGACGACGGATCGAATCATGCCAAAACCCCTTTTGGGGGAAGCAAAAGGTATGCATTGAAATTTAGTGCCGAAAATTTCGGAAGGGTTAGTTAAGCATTTGAAAATTAATTTTTGCATTTTATTTGGTTTGTAAGGTTGTTAGGGGAGCTATAAGGGTTATGCAAAATTAATTTTTTGGTGTTATTTACCTTAGTATTTGGAAAGGGTAGTAAGGTGTTTTAGGAAGTTGTGTGGTGTTGGATATTATTTTAAGTTGGAGTTTATAAGGTGTATCCAAGGAATTATTATTTTCATGTATGATTTGATGGTTGGGAGCAATAAGGCATAATTGAGCTTTGAGTATTTTTGTGTCTAAGGAATATTTGAGAAAGTGTTAAGAGTGAGATTTTTGTCATCTAACCATTGAAATTGGAAAGAAGGAAATTGTGATTTAGACAGGTTTTCCAAGGGCACTTCTACATCAAACAAAAGGTATGGGCATATTCTTCCTAGTGAGTGATTGTTGAATGTTGTGAATGCAAAGTTGGAGTGAAAAGGATTTTTTGGTAAGCATTGTTGAGTGTGTTTTTAATTAATGCTTCAAGGTTTTCTGGAATAAAGAGTTGTTGATAAAACCTTGTTTTATAAGCATTGTTGTTGAAGTGATTAAGTTGAGTGAACTTGCTGCGTTTAAGATTTTAGCATATTGTTGAAGTGATTGGTTGAGTTAAGAACTTGAACTAGGGTTTGCAAAGAACATGAGTATCATTGTTATGTGAGATTGGTTTATAAGCATTGTTGGAAACATTTGAGTGAGTGTTCATATGCTTGGACTAGGGTTTGTGAGCAAGGATTATTTCATTGAGTGATTGGTTGAGTAGAGTTGATTGAGCCTATTCAAGTGGATGTGTTAAGGTGATAGTTCAAGTTCTATGAAACAAATTGTTCTATATTCTAAATTGATTTGAGAAAGAGGTTGAGTGTTGATGAGTGTGAAACATATTGAGTCTCTAACAATTCTCTATATGTTTATGTGATAAAAGAGATATTGGAAGTGATTGAGAGTTTGTGAATGTGAAGCATATTGAGTCTCTAACAATTCTTTGTATGTTTCTAAAAGAGAGATTGAAAGTGATTGAGAGTTTGTGAATGTGAAGCATATTGAGTCTCTAACAATTCTCTGTATGTTTCTAAAAGAGTGATTGAAAGTGATTGAGCATTGAGGTGAATGTGAAGCATATTGAGTCTCTAACAATTCTCTATATGTTTCTAAAAGAGTGATTGAAAGTGATTGAGAATTGTGATGAATGTGAAGCATATTGAGTCTCTAACAATTCTCTTTATGTTTCTATGAGATTGGACAAGTTCTAGTGTGGACTTGTTGAGCAGATTTGAGGTAAGTCTTTGAGAAGACTTGTGGATATATTTGTGTGAGATTTTGTGGAAGCTTACAATACATATTGAGAGCATAATTGGATAAGTTCTAGTGAGGACTTATTGAGTAGATTTGGACAAGTTCTAGTGAGGACTTGTTGAGAATATTTGGAAAAGTTCTAGAGAGGACTTGTGGATAGATTAGTGTGAGATTTTGTGGAAGCTTACAAGGCAGAATTAAGACAAGTCTTTGAGAAGACTTGTGAGCATAGTTGATTGATTGATTTGTTCAAACCTTGAGTTAAGGTTTGGGGCAGATCTAGCAGAGTTGATTTGAGATTGATTCAAGCTTTGTGTTAAGGCTTGAGGATAGAGATTGAGGATAGATTTGTGCTAGACCAAAGGAATGTGTTTAGTGCAGAGTGAGGACATTGAGGATATGTTTGTGCTAGACTAGAGACAAAGATTGAGTAGATTTGTGCTAGATCGAAGGACTGTGTTTAGTGCAGATTTGAGATAGAGCTTTGAAGGTGATAGAGTATAGAGGACGATAGTCTCTAGTGGATAGAGATCCATTAGCCAAGGTAGTGAGGACAGGTGTCTTCAGTGGATAGAGATCCATTAGCCAGAGCAATGGGGGTAGCAGTTCTTCTAGAAGATCACCAGTTAGAGCTAAGGAGAAAGGAGTTCTCCTGTGGATAGAGATCCATGAACTTGATTAGGGGATTGGTGTCTCCTTTGGACAAGAGGTCCATAAACATTGTAATAGGGAAAGGATTCCCAAGATATTGATTGAGAAAATTTTAGTGAAATATTTTCTCCGTGGAGTAGCCCACATTGGGTGAACCACGTTAAATTGGTGTCTCTATTGTGTGTGGTGATTTATGCATTGCTTTGATTATTGTTGTTGATATTTCTATCTATACATTGCATAATATTGATTTGGAAAGAAAAGTAAAAAGTGGTCTTATACTATTCACCCCCCTCTCAGTATAAGCTTGTGTTCTTCAATTGGTATCAGAGCGGGTTCCTTCGGAAGAGTTTAACAACTTGAAGGAAAAGCTTTCAAGAACACAATGGATTCTAATAATGTGTCCTCATATAATTCAACACCAATTTTTTATGGAAGTGATTATATATATTGGAGTATGAGAATGAAGGTTCACTTGATGGCACTTGGCAATGAAATTTGGGAAGCAGTTGAAAATTGATACATACCACCAGCTGATCCACCTACAGATAAGGAAGGTAAGCTTCTATAACATTACAATTCAAAAGCAATGAATGCAATTTTGAGAGGTTTGCATAGAATAGAATCAATAAAAGTTATGCATTGTAAATATGCAAAAGGAATTTGGGATAAGTTGCAAAGCATATATGAAGGAGATAAAAGTGTCAAAAAGGTAAAGATACGAAATATCAAAGGACAATTTGAAGAATTAAGAATGAAGAATGAGGAAAACATTAGTACTTATCTACTTCGGGTAGATGAGGTTGTTAATGCTATGCAAGGACTTGGACTTAATATTGAAGAATTGGATGTTTGTGATAAGATATTAAGGTCTCTCCAAACAAGGTTTAGTGAAAATATTTCATCTATAGAAGAAGTAAAGGATGATTATTCTTTGACAAGAGATATGTTACTTGGTATTCTTACAACATTTGAGTTGAGAACAAAAGAGGAACCTAATATCTGGAAGGAAGCAACCTTCAAAGTAATTAAGAAGACAAAGGGTAAGAAGTCATATTCAAGCAATGAGTCATCCAATTATGAAGAAGCAAATTATGGCATAAGGAATAAGGATTCAAGAAGATATAAGGATGCAAAATCTGTTAGATGTTTCAATTGTGGAAAGTATGGTCACTATGCAATTGATAAACAAGAAGCCAAAAATAACAATAATGAAGAAAAATAGGATCACAGGAACAGGGAATCAAAAAAATATAGGTACCAAAAGAAATGCAAGGATGGACAAGGCAAACAAGGAAATAAGTTCTTTCAAAGACAAAAGAGGAGCTACTATGCAGACAAGGCAAGTAAGTACTCAAGTGATAGTGATGCTAGTTCTTCAAGTAATGATAAAGATGAAGTCCTGTTTTTGATTGAAGAAAAACAAGAAGTTAAGAAAAGATCACCAATAATTCTCAAGTTTTTTAGATGTGGTAATTTTGGACATCTTGAAGATAGTTGTACTAGGAATGGATTCAATTTTAATGATGATGAATATGAGGATGCACTTGAATTACCAGAAGATAATAGTCTAATGGTACTAGAAGAAAAATAAGGTGATACAGAAAATGAATATGTTGACAAAGGAAAACAAATGGAGGAAGAATCAGAAAAAGGATGAGTTGATCTTGAGAGAGAGCTCATCTATGCTCTTAAAACCTTAAAGAAGGTAAGAAAGAAAAATTCTCAACTTGAAATTTAGTTTCAATAATGTGATGAAGAGAGAGGAAAGCTTATAGAGGATCTAAACAAGTCAATGGCTAAGACAAAGAAGTTCAAGGATAAGTTAGAAGCAAAGGTTTTAGAATGTGAAAAGTTAGAACAAGTAGACCTACTAAGGGAAGATTTATAAAATTCTAAGGACAAGCTACACAAGTTTGGGAAGAGCTCAAATATTGTAGATAATATGATCAAGGTACAAATAATGTCAAAAAACAAAATAGGTCTTGGTTTTGAAAAGGCTCAAAAGAAATAAGAAGAAGAGTCAACCTCAAGTTCTGAAGAAGAAGAAACTTCAAAAGAAGACAGTGTAAGAGAAAGTGAGACTTTTGAGGATGATTTGGACAACAAAAATTTCAACAAGGAAAGAAATAATGCACAAAGGAGAAATAGATGGAACATCAATCAGAATAGGTTAAGAGAGACTAAGATACCAATGAGGTCAAGATAAGTAAACTTTAATGGAAGATGTTTCTTATGTCACAGATTTGGGCATAAGGCTTCAAAATGCAAAACACATGAAAGACAGGAATATGGGAACTTCAGTAACAGGCAGCTTTTCCATGGGTATTGCTACTCATGTAATCAGTTTGGTCACAAGACAATGAATTGCAGGGTTCATGACAGGAACAGATATGGCTTCACCAGGAGAAATCCCAAGACATTTGAACCTCCAAGGAATAATAAAATTAAGTGTTATAAGTGCAATAATGATGGACATACAACAAAGTGGTGTAAAGCAAACATTCTAGAATCAAGTATGAACAGGAACAAGAACAGAAATATGGACATGAATAGGAATAGGAATATGGATAGAAATAAGAACAGGAACAAGAACAGGAATATGGACATGAACAGGAACATGGACATGAATAGGAACAGGAATATGGATAGGAACAGGAACATGGACATGAACAGGAATAGTCAAAGGGATCAGAAGGATCAGATAAGAATGAAAGAGGACAATGTAAAGACTAGTGCTTGTATACTCCCACCCTAGAATTAACCACCTCAAGAGGAGGTGGGAGAGGGGCTAAACTAAGAGACTCATTCTTAGCCCCGAGCCCCAAAGGTAACCCTTTTCCATCTATGTTAAAGGGGTAGAGATTTGAGTAAGGGGGAGAGATTTGGTTTAAGGAGAGAGCATTGAGTTAGGGGGAGCAGTTTCCTAGGGGAAGCAAAACAGGGAAAAAGGTTAAGTTTTGGTAAAAATAATTTGGGTTGCCATCAATGACAAAGGGGGATATTGTTGAACATTTTGAGTAGATGAGTTATCATTGATGTCAAGAGTGAGTAGTCATTGATGTTAATATTTCAGCACCAGTCAGTGGCAGTTTCAGTTGGGAGCATCAGTTTCGGGTTCTCCAATAAGTGCAAAAGGATAGTACGATTTTAGTTAATCAAGACCCGATTCCAGAAAGTTAGATATGGTTCAAAGTGCAAAGAAAAAGCCCAAGAGAATAATATTATAATATTTTTTATAATATTATAAAGGGAAGTTTTAAATTAATTATAAATTAATTAATATAATTTTTATTATAAATTTATTTATAATTTAATTTACTTAAGTTATTTAAATTAATTATTAATTAATTTTAATATTAATTATAAGTTAGTTTATATTAATTTTTATAACCCTAAGGTGGGATATCAAATTATAATTCAAATTTTTGAAATTTGAATTCCAAGCGCCGATGTGGGAGCAAAATTTCAAAAACGTGTATAAAAAGGGGGATCATCCCACCTTAGAAAAATTACCATGCCTTTGATTTTTAATACATGTGGATCTTGCGAATTGTGCTGCATCCAAGCAAAGAGTGAGTGTTGTGATTTTCGTGGAATTCAACGGTGTACTAAGGCATAAGGTGAAGGAAGTGTTTCTTCCTTCACGTGGGCATCACTAGCCCACGTGGTGGACTCCCAAGCGCTAAGGCGCTTAGGCTTGGGGAGACGGTGGATCGAATCACGTTGAAACCCCTTTTGGGGGAAGCAAAAGGTATGCATTGAAATTTAGCACTAGAAATTTTGGAAGGGTTAGTTAAGCATTTGAAAATTAATTTTTGCATTTTATTTGGTTTGTAAGGTTGTTAGGGGAGCTATAAGGGTTATGCAAAATTATTTTTTTGGTGTTATTTACCTTAGTATTTGGAAAGGGTAGTAAGGTGTTTTAGGAAGTTGTGTGGTGTTGGATATTATTTTAAGTTGGATTTTATAAGGTGTATCCAAGGAATTATTATTTTCATATATGATTTGATGGTTGGGAGCAATAATTTTGGCATTTAACCCTTGTTTTGACCCTCACATTTTACCTTGGTTGGATGACAAATAGTTAGGGTGGACGACAGACAGCTAGGGTGGACGGTGCCAACGTAGGAGTCAGAAATTTAATTAAAATTTCTCTTACCTCCCTATTTTCTCTCTTTCCTAATATCTCTCCCTAATCTTCGAGCAACTATTATTAGACTATTTTGTAATGTTATTAAGCTTGTATTTTTGGGCATTTTTAATGTAATGATATTTTAGAGCATTTTGAGAATTGTCTGGTTCCTATATTTGGTATCAGAGCACGGTGATGGTGTCGAGGTTGATCAAGCGGTCCTAGGCATGAACTTCGAGGTGATAGATCCCAAGGTGGATTAGGTAGACTCAAGCATGAAATTTGAGGCGATGGACCAGGTAGACTCAGGCATAGCCAAGAACAGATCTCAAGGCTAGCACTAACCCTGAGATAGGACACGCAAACCTAGAGCAGATGAAAGAAGCTAACATGGCAACTAGACAGGACACGAGTCTCGGACACATGGCAGATTGACCAGACCGGGACACATGGCGGGTGACTAACGTGGCACACATATGTGGCATAACGTGGATGTTAACGTAGCAGCTTAGCAAGCAAGGACACGTGGTGAGGTCTAGTTGGGAAAAGGATGGCAAAATAAGTCTTTCGATTGCCTGAAGGCAATTGAAACAAGTATTGCACATTCTAATTATTATACCACTCAATTTTTTGTTTTCGCGTGCATGTGGGATATTATCCCAGAATTGATTTCATAGCAGAGAACATTCCATGACAAGGGTGCGTAGAAAGATCTGTATATTAGATCCTGTGTGGACTCTAAGCAGTTCATAGATGGTGAGTTTTTGAGTCACGAGGTGGTGCATAAGGGGAGGCGTCAGTAGTGGAGGTGGTCACGATTACCGGGAGAAGCAACCAGTTGTTCAAACAAATTTTTTTTTGCAGACAGAAGGTAACTGCAAAAGGAGGGCCCTGTAAATGCCATTAAAAACCACGTGATCGATTTTGGATCATGTACCTGATCGAAAAGCGTCCCTGATCGTCGAGTTGTTTTTTTGAGAACCTGATCTTGTTACCAATCGAAGCAGGAGGCAAGGACAGTTTATCAGTTTAGCACAGTTGAATTGTGATAGGAGTCACGAGAAAAGTAGTTGTTGCACTGTTGGTGGTGGCGCACCAGCTAGTAGAAGCATGGTGGAGCACTGGGCCAGCCGTGGTGGCCCGTGAAGGAGGCTCGCATCATAAACCTGAAGACCAAAATGAGTTTTAATAAGGTATTTCTTCCTTTTAATTTCACCAAGTTGTGTAGCTTGGTTGGTCACAGGCCAAGTTCTAAAAGATGTCGAATCAAGGGATCGAGGGTTCGAATCCCTTCAAGTCATTTTTTAGTAAAATTTTTTTTTATCTTTTCATTTAATAGTTTAATATTATTTTTAATTAAAAAAATCATTATTTTAATGTTATTTTTAATTAAATTTAAATTTTACTATTAAAAATTTGATAAAATTTTATTTTACATCAAAATTGCCTAAGAGGCAACTTATGTAAAAGTCCAAGGGGCTTAAAATTTGGAATTTGTGAAATGTGTGAGGCTTGAAGAGTTACAATTTCTTTGTAAAATTCTGAGAGAGACAGAGAATAGAAAACTTGAAAAGGTACATTAAAGGGAAAAATTCATGATACGATCCACAGGGTGTTATCATGCCCTCTGTGCACTTTTGGTAAGAGAAAACACCGAAGGGTTTGATGAAAAAGTGTGAACTTATGGACTACATACTGTGTTTAGTCAATTGTAGAATGCAGTAATAGCCCAACAGAGACATCCGGACTCAGGATATGAGGCAGACTCTAAAGATAACTCTTTTGGTAGCATATTTGAGCAGTCGAAATCTGCACCACAAGATCCAGTAAATCCATAATTTAGCAATGATGACTCCATTGAAATACTAGAACCAGAATCACCAGAGATAATCTTGATTAGTGACGATGAAGAACAAGTAGCAGACAACTTCGTGAATCAAGTGATAGAAGCACCCCAACAAGAAGAACAAGCTATCAGTGAAAGGGTGAATCAAGCCAGATTTGATCTCAATTTGTAATTTCTTCTTCTTCTTCTTTCTTATTTCTTTGAAAAGCAGAGTGCTTTATTGTAACAGAGAAATAAAAGGAGTGTTTTTTAGTTTATAGTAGCTATGGCCTCACATAACAATCTACCTATTCCATAATTCAATGGGTATGATTATGAGTATTGGTCCATCAAAATGAGGACCTTACTCATAGGCAAGGGATTGTGGGACATAATTGAAGAGGGTTACACCGAACCCATAGACTGGACAACATTAAGTGTCGTAGATAAGAAAACAAAGAAAGAAGCACAAAAGAGCAACTCTTCTGCTCTTTATCATCTCCAAGCAACATTGGAGAAGAGTATATTCCCTAGAATAGCCGCTTGTACAACTGCACAAGCTGCATGGAAAGCTTTGAAAGACAGATTCCAGGGAAGTGATCAGGTGAAGCAAGTGAGGCTTCAAACCCTGAAACGAGATTTTGAAAATCTCAAAATGAAAGAAGACAAAAAAGTTGGTGACTACTGCGTCAGCGTAAAAGTAGTTGTCAATAAAATGGTTACTCTTGGCGAGGAAATTAAGCCTGAAATAGTTGTGAAGAAAGTGTTGCGAACACTTCTTCAAAAATGGAATCACATAGCCATAATAATTGAAGAGTCAAAAGACCTTTCCACTTTAACCTTTGATGCATTAATCGGTTCGTTAATGTCTCATGAAGAGAGATTACAGGGATCTCCTTCAACAAGTTATGGAGGTGATGATAAAGCCTTCACATCCAATGAGGGTGTTGGAAGAGGACGTGGAAGAGGTCAAGGCAGAGGTCAGAGAAGAGGTAGAGGCAGAGGCACCTATAGAGGAGGCAATCCCAGTAGAGGTGGAAATCATAACAGAGGCGGAAACCAAAATAGAGGTGGAAATCCAGGGCAAAGTGGAAATCAAGGGCGAGGAGGTGACAAATCCAAAAAGGCTTGTTTTAACTATGGCAAACTAGGTCACTTTGCTCGTGACTGTTGGTCCAAATATTCTCAAGGCAACAATAGTCAATATGGAAATTATGGTGAAGAAGATGAAACCTCTAATATTTTTCTTTCTTATGGACAATCAGAACAAAATCTAAATGATACATGGATTTTGGATACTGGTTGCTCCAACCATATGAGTGGCAAAGAAGAACTCTTTGCTACATTAGATTCCACTTATAAATCTCGCATCAAGTTAGGGGATGATAAAGCCTTGCAAGTTGAAGGCATTGGAGCCATGGAGGTTCCAACGAAAGAAGGCATAAAGAAAGTGAATGACATCTACTACACTCCAAAGCTCCAACACAATCTGCTAAGCGTTGGGCAAATGATGGAGAAGAATTACAAACTTGTTTTTGATAAAGGACAATGTGTCATTTTTGATAAAAACAATTGTAATCGTGTCATCACACAGGTACCAATGACCAAGAATAGGTTATTTCCCCTCAAGTTTGGAGAACCAGGGGGAGCTCAACTTGCAAATGTTGCTATCGCAAATCCAAGTGTGCTTTGGCACTTGCGATATGGTCACCTTAATTCAGCCAGCTTGAAATTGTTAACTTCTCAAGCTATGGTGATAGGACTTCCCAAAATCAATGAACATAAGGAGGTCTATGAAGGATGTGCTTTGGGAAAGCACTCCAGGTCTAAGTTTCCAAGAGGACAAGCGTGGAGGGCCAGCTATCCACTTCAGTTAGTGCATTCGGACATTTGTGGTCCAATGCAGACAAAGAGTATCGAAAACAATTCCTATTTTCTCACTTTCATAGATGATTTCTCTAGAATGTGTTGGATCTATTTCTTGAAACACAAAGATGAAGCTTTTGATTGCTTCATAGATTTCAAGAACAATGTAGAGAAACAAAGTGAGTTTTATGTAAAGTGTCTTAGGATAGATCGAGGAGGCGAGTACTCCTCAAAAGAATTTTTGAAATATTGTAAAGCAAGTGGGATCAAAAGGCAATTCACCACTGCCTATACCCCACAACAGAATGGTGTGGCAGAGAGAAAGAACCGCACCATAGTCGAGATGGCGAGAACGATGCTACAAACTAAGCATCTAACTAATATGTATTGGGTTGATGTTGTTAGAACCAGTGTATACATTCTAAATAGGAGTCCAACTTCTAGTTTAGATGGCATCACTCCTTATGAGGGGTGGTATGGAAAGAAACCAAATGTAAAGCATTTCAAAGTTTTTGGTTCTTTAGCATATGCACACATTCCTGATGAAAAAGGAAGAAGCTTGATCCCAAAAGTCAAGCTTGTATTTTTGTAGGGTATTGTGAGTCTACCAAAGCATATAGACTCTACAATCCAAAGACACATAAAATTGTACTTTCCAGGGATGTAATTTTTTATGAAGGGGGAGAATGGGGTCATCAAAGAATTTTTGTTGATGATGAATCCCAAGATGTAAGTTCTTCACAAATACAGCAGGTGCCTCCCAAGAAAAACAAAGGCACACCCCCTCCAAGCCCAAGCAGGAGTACTACATCAAGTACATCAACCGCCACTCCAAGTCCTTCTCCACAACGATCAGTAAGTTCTTCATCGATGGATATTGACTCTCCATCAAGAGGCAAAAGAACATTACAACATCATCCATATTTTCAAATGTTGGATCAAAATTTCTAGAAAAGATACACTAGAAGCCAAGCTAGTGAAATGAATTCAGTTTTGCAGCAACTTGAAAATTTGCATATGTATGGGGATGATGACTCCCATGATCCTAAGGGAGATGTAGTCAATTATGCTTTATTGGCTAGTGCACAACTAGAACCATCTAGCTATGAGAAGGCTTGTACTCAGAATGTATGGCAAGAAGCCATGAAAGAGGAAATAACCTCTATAAAAAATAATGATACTTGGGAGCTAGTAAAGCTTCCCAAAGGAAAAAAATGTGTTGGATGTAAATGGGTCTACAAGACCAAATTCAATGCTGATGGAAGCATTGAGAGGCACAAGGTGAGACTTGTAGCAAAAGGTTTTACTCAAAAATTTGGCATTGACTATGAGGAAACCTTTGCTCCTATTGCATGACAGGAAACAATCAGATCTGTTCTTTCCTTAGCTGCCCACAAAGGATGGAACATTCAGCACATGGATGTGAAAAGTGCCTTTCTAAATGGGTACTTGACTGAGGAGGTTTATGTTCAACAACCTCAAGGCTTTCAAGAACAAGGTAAGGAGAACCTTGTTTATAAATTGAAAAAAGCACTTTATGGCCTCAAGCAAGCACCAAGAGCTTGGTACTCTCACATTGATGGCTATTTCAACGAGTATGGTTTCACTAGAAGCAAAAGTGAACCTACTCTTTACTACCTAAAGCATGGTGTAGACATTCTCATAGTTTGTTTGTATGTGGATGATCTAATATTTATGGGTAGTAACACTAAAATGAATATGGAGTTCAAACACTCCATGATGAAATAGTTTGAGATGAAAGATCTTGGTTTAATGCAATACTTCCTAGGCATGGAAGTTCATCAATCAAATAGAGGGATCTTCATATGTCAACACAAGTATGCTCGAGACATGATCAAGAAATTTTCCATGGAGCAGTGCAAATCAGTTGCAACTCCAACTGGACATGGGATCCAATTGAGCAAGGATGATGGAGCACCAAAGGTTGACATGACCACTTACAGGAGCATGGTTGGGAGTTTGATGTTTCTCACCAACACAAGACCTGATATACAATATGTTGTTTCTCTAGTTTCAAGGTTTATGGCTAGTCCATCTGAGCTGCATCTACAAGCAACTAAAATAATCTTAAGATATGTAAAGGGTACATTGGATTTTGGAATCCATTACCACAAATGTAATTCTATTAAATTAGTTGGCTTCAATGATAGTGATTGGGGCAGAAATATAGATGATAGGAAATCTACATCAGGGAACTGTTTTAGTCTAGGGTCAGGACTAATTACATGGAGTTCCAAGAAGTAGACTATTGTAGCATTGTCATCTACTGAGGCTGAGTATATAGCCATCACATATGCTAGTACTCAAGCCCTATGGTTGAGAAAAATCCTTGAAGAGATTGGAGAAAGACAAAGTGGTCCGACTCGACTGTATTGTGATAACATGAGTGCCATTCAGTTGGCATATAATCCAATCCACCATAGCAGATCAAAATATTTTGATATGAAGTATCACTTCATCCGAGACATGGTGGAGCACCAGATCGTTGAGCTTAAACATTGCAGACACTTTGGACAACATTGCAGACATCTTCACCAAAGGCATGGCTAAAGCTCAATATATAAAGCTGAGAGACTGTATAGTCAGTCCTCTCAACTTTAAGGGGGAGAATGTTGGAATTTAACCCTTGTTTTGACCCCCACCTTTTACCTTGGTTGGACGGTAGACAGTTAGGGTGGACGACAGACAGCTAGGGTGGACGGCACCAACATAGGAGTCGTAGAAATTTAATTAAAATTTCTCTTTCCTCCCTATTTTCTCTCTTCCCTAATATCTCTCCCTAATCTTCGAGCAACTATTATTAGATTATTTTCTAATGTTATAAAGCTTGTATTTTTCGGGGCATTTTTAATGTAATGATCTTCCGGAGCATTTTGAGAATTGTCTGGTTCCTATAAATAAGGCATAATTGAGTTTTGAGTATTTTTGTGTCTAAGGAATATTTGAGAAAGTGTTAAGAGTGATATTTTTGTCATCTAACCATTGAAATTGGAAAGAAGGAAATTATGATTTAGACAGGTTTTCCAATGGCACTTCTACATCAAATAAAAGGTATGGGCATATTCTTCTTAGTGAGTGATTTTTGAAAGTTGTGAATGCAAAGTTGGAGTGAAAAGGATTGTTTGGTAATCATTGTTAAGTGTGTTTTGAATTAATACTTCAAGGTTTTCTGGAATAAAGAGTTGTTGATAAAACCTTATTTTATAAGTATTATTTTTGAAGTGATTAAGTTGAGTGAACTTGAACTAGGGTTTACAAATATCATGAGTATCATTGAATATTGTTTATAAGCATTGTTTTTTAAGTGATTGGTTGAGTGAAGAACTTGAACTAGGATTTGCAAAGAACATGAGTATCATTGTTATGTGAGATTGGTTGATAAGCATTGTTGGAAACATTTGAGTGAGTGTTCATATGTTTGGACTAAGATTTGTGAGTAAGGATTATTTCATTGAGTGATTGGTTGAGTAGAGTTAATTGAGCCTATTCAAGTGGATGTGTTAAGGAGATGGTTCAAGTTCTATGAAATAAATTGTTCTATATTCTGAATTGATTTGAGAAAGAGGTTGAGTGTTGATGAGTGTGAAACATATTGAGTCTCTAACAATTCTCTATATGTTTATGTGATAAAAGAGATATTGGAAGTGATTGAGAGTTTGTGAATGTGAAGCATATTGAGTCTCTAAAAATTCTCTGTATGTTTCTAAAAGAGAGATTGAAAGTGATTGAGATTTTGTGAATGTGAAGCATATTGAGTCTCTAAAAATTCTCTATATGTTTCTAAAAGAGTGATTGAAAGTGATTGAGCATTGAGGTGAATGTGAAGCATATTGAGTCTCTAAAAATTCTCTATATGTTTCTAAAAGAGTGATTGAAAGTAATTGAGCATTGTGATGAATGTGAAGCATATTGAGTCTCTAACAATTATCTTTATGTTTCTATGAGATTGGACAAGTTCTAGTGTGGACTTGTTGAGCAGATTTGAGGTAAGTCTTTGAGAAGACTTGTGGACAGATTTGTGTGAGATTTTGTGGAAGCTTACAATACAGATTGAGAGTAGAATTGGATAAGTTATAGTGAGGACTTATTGAGCAGATTTGGACAAGTTCTAGTGAGGACTTGTTGAGCATATTTGAACAAGTTCTAGAGAGGACTTGTGGATAGATTAGTATGAGCTTTTGTGGAAGCTTACAAGGAAGAATTGAGATAAGTCTTTGAGAAGACTTGTGAGCAGAGTTGATTGATTGATTTGTTCAAACATTGAATTTAGATTTGGGGCAGATCTAGCAGAGTTGATTTGATATTGATTCAAGCTTTATGTTAAGGCTTGAGGACAAATATTGAGGACAAATTTGTGCTAGAATGAAGGACTGTGTTTAGTGCAGATCAGAGGACAGAGATTGAGGACAGATTTTTGTGTAGATTTAAGGATAGGTTTGTGCCAGACTAAAGATAGATATTGAGAATATTTGTGCTAGACCGAAGTATTATGTTTAGTGTAGATTTTAGATAGAGCTTTGAAGGTAATAGAGTATAGAGGATGACCGTCTCCAGTGGATGAGATCCATTAGCTAGGGTAGTGAGGATAGGAGTCTTTAGTGGATAGAGATCCATTAGCTAGAGCAGTGGGGACAGTAGTTCTTCTAGAAGATCACCAGTCAAAGCTAAGAAGAAAGGAGTTCTCTTGTGGATAGAGATCCACGAACTTGATTAGGGGATTGGTGTCTCCTTTGGACAAGAGGTCCATAAACATTGTAATAGGGAAAGGATTCCCAAGAGATTGATTGAGAAAATTTTAGCGAAAGATTTTCTCCGTGGAGTAGTCCATATTGGGTGAACCACGTTAAATTGGTATCTCTATTGTGTGTGGTGATTTATGCATTGCTTTAATTACTGTTGTTGATATTGTTATCTATACATTGCATATTATTGATTGGGAAAGAAAAGTAAACAGTGGTCTTATACTATTCATCCCCCCTCTCGGTATAAGCTTGTGTTCTTCAGACAGGTGTGGTGTTGTTCCCCATCTGGGGCATTCAGTTCATATCCTCTAGGACTTTATTGTTGTACTTTATGTAGGAGGGTTGGTGGCTGGTTTTTTCGACCTTTGCTCCTTGTTGGTGGGTTACCCTTTTGGATGTAAATTGTATTTCTCCTTTTGGAGCTTGTTGTTGGGTAACCCTTTTGGATCTTGTTGTAATGGTTGTGGGATCCTCTCAAAACCCTCATCTCGAGCTATGGATCCATCTCAAAACCTTCAAGTTCGGGGATCTCCCATGAACATTAAATAAAATTGCATCATCTCCCACGATACCATCATCTATGAAACTCATGGAAGAACTACCCACATTATTGGCATTGGGGGAGATCGAGTGTCACACACATTTAAACCCTAGCCTCTCAAGATTTACATAGGCCCTATAGCTCAACCTCCTTCAAGGCTCAAATTATGCTACATTTGGTAGAACTTGAGGTATTCTTTGTTAGAAACTTGGTATATTTTTTTAGGGATCATTAAATAGGGCATGCATTTAGTAGCAGATAAGTTAGCATGGGGGATAGTTAACAATGTGCTTTATACTCATTTATCCTTTTTGGGCATCCCATACTTTCACTCCTTGTAATACTTCCTTAAGGCCTTAGCCATACAGATAGGCAATAAAAAGCAAAACAAATTGAAGCACCAACTAGGAATTTAGCTTAGATGACTTTGGATTTGACATTATCAATTCTTGCTTTATAACCTACACCAATTTTGGAATTAGATTTGTAGCTTGCTTCCCTTCTCCAACACCCACATTATATTCCTCTTTGACACAAAATCTTACACTATATATGGACCCCACTCCACCAACATTATAGCCTGATGGCCACCTCTATTTACACATGTATTGGTTTTAAAAGTACCCCTACTTCTAGATCTATATCCAAATCTTGATTTAGCATCAATGCCTATGTTATAACCTATATTATGGTAGACATTAGATCTCAGACTATGGCTTACACTGATAAAGCTCTCACTCATAGCTTCATAGCCTCTCTTTCATAAAGAACCTAAGAATTGGAGAGCATGATATCAATGAAATCTCTAATGCCATGATGAGATCCCACTTGATGGAAAGGTTTATTATGCTTGATTTCACAATCGATGGTCTAGACAGTAATATGAAGGTTGTAAACAACAATATAGAGTTTTTATCAATGGTATCCATGAAAAACAGCCATATTATGTTTATGGATTCCACAAGTTAGACTTCCAATAAAAATTTCTATGATAAAAATGATAAAGATGGAGTTTTTGAGCCTCTTCATCCCTCATGCATGTTAAGTCCTAATGTTGATGTCCCCTAAAACTATTGTGTGGGTCATGATTTTTTTGATTTGGGCTACAGTGAAAGGGCCAACACCACCCCTCAATGACATGAATTGTATTGTCTATCATCAATAAGATATAACATGTACTTTTTCTCTCTAGATTTGTAGGCCTCAATGGAGTTGAGCTTGGTAGAGTAGGTGGTGTTGGCCTGCAACATACACATGGTCATTATTGGTGGAAAACATAAATGATAAGCATGACACTCTATTGAGGGCTTACATTTATGAGGACCAATTCCATCAAGTACTCAATCTCAGAGGATATATCATTGAACATAAATAGAACACCAATTGTCTCCACACACACCTAAACCCCATTAGGAACATGTACTACTTGTAAAGCATCACCAAGATTACATGGTACACATGCTCACCCACCCTTTTATCACCATATGAACTCTAGCATGAAGAACCATAACTTTTCCAACCCCTACATTCATCATGAGTGCAAGTATAATATTATTTTCCATCATGTCACCTTCTTTTCCATCAATCAAGGTAAAATTATTATAGGAATATTATTTAAAGATTCAAGCATGGGGTATTTTGTGGTTCAACTAGTAGAACTTTTCAAAATGGTAGTGGTGATAAAAATAAAATGTTGATAAAATTCATTTTATCAAAAGAAAATTCAAATTTTAGCCTTTATTGAGATTTTATCCTTTATCCTTGGCAACACATAGAAATAAACAAAATAAATTGATTTCAAATCTTTGTCATACAATGATTATAAGAATTAAAATTAAAAAGTACAATTATATTATTGGTGGAAAATTACCATTGTATCCTTCATGATGCATTGGGTTACAAGCTATAGCCACACAACAGGCTAATAAGTTTTGTCTTTGATATTCACCTACTCAAAAGTCTAGTGTAAATTATAATGATCAAACCATGTTATTTGATTGACATATAACAAGTGTGATGTCCCTAATGTTGTAGTGTCAAGGAATGATTTCAATACTAGGTGGAATTAATTTCTCATTGACACGTAAACTTATATTAACAAATTTATATGAGTTCCATACTAAGAGGTGGCAATGAGAAAGGCTAAATAATTGATAAGGACATGTGGTGAACCTTTTAATCATGAAAAAAAAAATATTGTATATTATGTATTGTAGTTTATTTGAGATTTTGTTAATGAGGTGCCAAGTATTATTCTTACCAATTCATATTTATTTTATTTCAACGTTTGGCAATTATAAGCCTATATAATTTCCATAAAAATCATTCTACAACAACTCCAAAAGTACATTTTCAACAACATGCATTTAAATACATTTTTAAAATAATTGGATAGTATTTCTAATGGTAAAGAGATCCTAATATTTATTAGCTATTAAATATTTAGGTATTTATGCACATTAAATAATATGTAACATTTAAATAGATCATTGACCATTGCTTCGTTTATCCATTGTATCATCAAATTTTCTATAAAACTTTCCTTTGATTTATTCATATTTAGATATCTATTATGATTGATTGGTGCATGCTTCAATGTCATAGATAAGGAAAAAAATAATGAATGATGAAACACGGCCCATATTGAGCAAGCTAGAAAATTGTCAATATACAACCTCAAGATCTAGCCACTTCCTTACACTTACACAAGAGGAGCAATAATTTCATAAAGAGGAAAATCGTTACTCCATAGATGGACTTATCACTTGAGCATAAATATGATGGTGTCATTTGATAGGAGAAGATGTTGATCCTAATATTTCATTTCACAATTAAAGACTCGATTATGGACCTTCACTCAAGCATTGCATAACCAACAACTATGGGTGGAGCATGTGGTTAAGGAAGTGGACTTTTGGTTCTAATAAGTCATGCAAAATAAATTATAAGAGGAAATGCAAGTGCTTAAACTTATGAGAGACTTGGTATGAGAAGCCTTGGTACTCCCTCAAGAGCAATGATCAAGCCTACTCTGCATAGTGCAATTTCAAAAATTTAGCATCGATGATGTATGAGAAAGTCTCAACTAGAAGTCTCTTTTTTTTAGTATATTAGAGTTGCATCTATATGTATACAACCTCCTCGATTTATTTCTTAGCCTATAGGACACAAATCCATGCTTGGGCACTCTGACCTTGAGGTATGACTACATTGTGAACATCTTCAATAGATTCCAAAACAAGCCCATGAATTACCTCTATAAAATTTGCTTTCTCAACAACACCAAATTTAAAAACAATCTCAACTCATATTTTTCTAGTGATCAACTATGAGATATTTATAATCATGAACTCTATTTGCATGATGGGGTATATTGAAAGAATATGTGGCTCTTTGCCTAGGTTATGAAAATAGCGATCGAGTTTTGTGATTCCCTGATGGCGTCTATCAACTACCAAGTTGTTTAGAATATAAACTAGAAAATTAAACATCATTTTATATTGTTTATAGAAAGTAAAAATTACAATTGCATATTTGATCAACAATAAAATGCAAAGGAAGAATATTACAACTAGTTTAATTTCTCTATGAATATTTCATTGAACATATACATTTTCACTCCTTTCAATCAACAAACATATGGGACTTTTTAAAGGTATCACTACTAGTTATAATTTTATTCCATGCACAAGTTTAGATATTATTACATCTATTATCTCAAGGTTGTATCTGTAACAACTCTAGTATAGCCATAATGACTATATTTATTATTATTAGCTTAGGCCATAGGTTAGGTTAGTCATCCCTTAAGCATTAAGGTTAGGTTTTGCTTATTATTTTAGACTATAAATAAATGAGTTGTGTGGTAGTTTCTTGATCATTCATACTTGTAATATTTTGTTGTCTTTGGTGCATATATGAGGTTTAACCTTCTCTAAGTGACTAAGAGACTTTGCCCTCTTTGAGTAGCTAGGGTTATTCTATGACTTGGAATCTTGATTTATCACTTCCTAATGTGATTTATTATTATGAAAACTAAATTATGTTTTGATGAATACTTTTTTGTTTCCACATTTCAAAGATTTCTTGCTAATGTGTCACATACTATGTAATTACTTTACTTAATTAATTTGGAAAAAGGTAATTAAAACTTTGAAATGAAGTAAAATTCATGACTAAGTAAAATTAAAAATTTTATTATCAATTCTACTTATAAAATTGATGAGCTTGCAATGTGTTGCAAGTGTTGACAGGTCACCCACTAGAAGGTAGAAGAGGGAAGGTAACATCTAGGAGAAGGCAATATATATAGAAGAAGCAACCAAAGAAGAGAGGTCACATACGTATACCAAAAAATATGAATGACTAATTGTACACACATTTGAGTGATGACTACATGAAAAAAATAACATAATTCCATGAAATTCCATTTGATGTTTTTTGAGCTAAAATTGCTTGGTTGAATGGAATGTTTCTTGTTCTTTTGAATTTTAATTAGTAAATGCATTAATACTATGAAGTCATTTTATTTTGGTAAAAATTAGTGGTATGTATTGAGTAAAGATATGTCTCTCATGTATTTGTTGTTATATGGTTAAAGTTTAAAAACAAAAAGAAAAAGGCAAGGCTTATGCCTTAGCCCATGAATATGATGCATTCACTTGAAATCCATAGGCTTGTCATTGCTTTCAAATAAGAATCACATCTTTATTTTCTTTTAAAACCTTGGGAAAAGGGTTATTTTAAAAAATGATAGGAAGATCCACCTTAAAGACATTCTTTTGTCACCATTAGGGCTAAGTGTATCTTGAGGAGTTGTAAGGAGTAGGGCCTTGCTATCCAGCTAAGAGTCTTGGCTACTACTCAAATATTTATATTCTTGGTAAAGAAGTGAGGATTATTAATTGTGAGGATGGGTGTATTTTGTGTGGGACCAGGGTGAGAAAAAGGAAAAACAACCAAGTTTTGGTCTACTTCCATATACTAATTATAATGCCATATTTTTGTTAGGAATTGGGTGTGCATTTAAAGGAACATGTGTTAAAAAATTTAGATAAAAAATATGCATAACAAAATATTTAAAAAATCTTGCCATGATAGAATTTGTTTTTTAATTTATGTTGCATTTTTTTGTATCATTAAAGTGAAATAGAATGAGTGCAAATACTTGCATTTCATACAAGGTTGTAGGGACTTTTTTTTGTATTGAATGCATGCCCTAGATTTAAGGACTTGCCTATTTTCATTCAAAATAATATGCTAAAAATGTTGATTGTATGGAAGTTTTTCCTTTTTGCATTGTAACCTTCCTTAAAAATTGAAATGTCATGGTTAAAAGATTCATCTTATGGATGAATCATGAGTTGAAACCCTTAAATAATTACCCTTAATTGAACCATAGTTTGTATGTAGTTGTATGAATTCTAAATATTTTCTAGAAATAAATAAAAGTAATCCATCCACTCAAATCTTATACAAAAAGTGAAAAAGGATGAAAGAAAGTAAATGAGAGACAAAGATTTGGGGGTGCCCATAGGCACCATAAATAATCATTGTATAATTCACAAATTATATTCATAGAACTTCAATAATACAATTGAGAAGTGATGGGGGTATTTATACCAATACCAAATCCCCAAATACATAAATAAACTTAACCTTAAGCCAACATAACAAGAAAGGATTTAAGATTAATTACAAGTTTGTAAATATGGGTTTAACCATAATAAGTTTAATTGTGGCCCATAGGGCTTACATAATAAAATATTGTAATAAATTAATACATTGTACAATTAATACCCGTAGGCTTATCCAATATTATATCATACATTATCGACTTTGTCCATGAATCAGATTACAATTTCAACACCCATGGAATCTAAACTGAGTGGCGAAGGATAAAATATATTAGTGACAATAATATTTTCCCCCCATAATGAATGCTCTAGTGGGCCTCTATATTTTATGTAGATCCTGAAAAATCCCCCTCATCATCTATATAATGTTTATTGATCTTTAGAAACTCAGCTTCAATCCTTTGCAATTTCAGCAAGTAATTCTTTGTTGTATGTCCTTCCCTCTTACAATATATGTAAATGGTATTCAACTTCTTTGAAGACTTAACCTGGACCTTGGACCCCTAGGTTTTAGCCTCTTTAGATTTGAATTTCTTTGTGTGAGCCTATATTTGTGAAGTGCCACCACAATTCCTCATTACTACCTAAAAACGAACTAGGAGAGACAAAAGTTGATCAAGAGTAAGAGTCTATTTAGATTCCATATATATAGAAATCATATGAACCATTATGTTCAACATTTAAAAAGAAGATATATTAGTGAGTACAATCTTCACGTATTTTACATCATCTTTCGTTTTTCCTTTAAAATATGCAATATGTGCTTTCAATTTCTTGAATATTGCAATATAGTCCTCGATGTTATCAAACTTAGTCAATTTAAGAGAGAGATTTAATTCCAAGTGACTTTCTTTAGTAGCATTAACTTTTCCAGATAACTTGTGTAATTTTGACCACACCTTGATAGGATCACTCTCCTATTTTATGTGGGAAAGTAACTCTAGTTCAATTAGCAAGGAAAATAGAACAAGACCCCCTTATTCTCTTTGATGGTAGGTTTCTTCACCAATATTTGTTGCTTTATCTTCTTGAAAAATGCACCATAGATTGTTACTATATAATAGGCCAATCATTTGGGTTGACCAAATACTATTATTTCACCCATTGAGGTGAGTAACTATGAATTTATGATCCATATTATACAATTTAGCCTCTAACACTACAATAGATCCATGATATGATGCCCCTAGTGCATAGAGATAGAAAATTCATGTGATTTGAAAAATGGGCTTAAAATGCTCATATATACAAAAGTTATGGCCTCCAAAATTTTTACCCTAATGGACTCCAAAATATAAAAATTAAATCCTCAAATATTAGAGATGTGAGAACCAGTCTTGACTTGCCACTTAGAGAATTTTAATTCTCTAGTGTGCTCCAATCTTGTTTCACCACTTTAGCTCTTTTGATTTGCCAATTATTATTTGATTGGTTTATGACATATAAATAGGTAAAAAAGGGTTCCACATGGCATGGATTATGGCCATGTTAATCCAAGTCTCCAAAATTTCTAAAAGTGCCAAAAATATCCTTTATGAGGTTTGAACTCAAGCCTTTGTTTATCTAATATCCTTGGTCTATCCAAGGTCCCAAAGCACTCCTTTGGAAGTTGAGGAAAATAAATCACTAATGACATCACCCTTGAAGTAAAAAATGCAAGAAATGAAGGCAACAAGGCTTGATCCCATGACCTACTACCTTTAAACACCTTACGAGCCTTCATATAACCAACTATACACATGCAACAACAATGATAACTCCAACCACAATTATGTAGAATTTTTGTGTTGAGTCATTCTCTATAAGCAAAAGGAGTTGCCACTAAGATTTGAATATGGAAGCACTACCTACCTATGCTTCAATATTTTCCATATTGGCTATTTCACCATGTGTTCAACTAGTGATAAAAAACCTATCCCATTTTTGTTGTTAAGAGTGCTAAAAAACGCATCACATAAGGATTTGAACCTTAGAATCTCTTATGCTCTTACTTCTCTCCATATAACCAATTTTCTACCTCTCTAGCAATATTTAAAATGATAATATTTTTTTTAAACCTTCCACACCTCACCAAAGAGAGATTCATTGGTTGTAAAGCACACAATCCCATAAGCACATGTCAATTAAAAAATTGAATTCAAATTTGGTTTGTCATCTCTTTTATTCTTCAAATTTGTTGTGGCTTTGTGAGGGAAGAACAAGACGATAATCCAAAAATGAACCCAAACCTTCAGATAAATATTCAAAAGGGATTCAATAAGAATGAAGCAGGAAGAAAATATGGTAAATTTTTCTCAATATTTTTGGAAATTTGGATAGATAGAAGATCTCCTCTTGGCTTCTTATGAAAACGATGTTTATGACACTTTAAGGAGTAACTTGTCCTAGAGTTTGGAAGAAGTATAGAAGGCTCTAAAAAAAAGTTACATGGCTAAGCAATGTCATTCCATACCATACCCCAATGATGGGGAAGGAATAAGTAACAGTGTGACAACTCCTATGTTTTATGATTAGGAATTGTGTACATGGGAAGGCGGAGATAGGATAAACAAATAACAATGGATATCAACATGATGAGCTAGTGGAGCTATAGGAATTTGCAATCGCCACTAGAAATGAATACCTCTTAAATTTGGTTTCAAGAGGATATGCGATATACAAGGAAAATAAACCGATGGTTTTATCTTATTGTAGTTTTGAGGAGTCCTCCTACTTTGATATGTCATTCAATGATTTGGTGTAGCAATGTTTTTTGTGTATTTTTTGTCTATTCTCTAATTGGGCATTTAGCCTTCATGGGATTATAGGCATGTATATTTAGAGGTACTTCCAGGTTGTGGCCCATGTATGGAAGGCCTCACAACTATGTAATCTAGTTTTTGTTTAATAAAATTTCTTTACCAAAAAAAATAGTCACTCCTTACATGCTTTGATACCATATCAGACTTCACAATATTTTCTAGAAATAAACAAAAGTAATCAATCTAGTCAAATCTTATACAGAAATAAAGGATAAAAGAATGAAAAAGAGATAAATATTTAGGTGTGACTATAGGCACTATAACTAATCACTATATAATTCAATAATTAAATTGACAACACTATGATAATACAAATGAGGAGTGGTGGGGGATATCTATACCAATACCAGATCCCCAAATACATGAATAAACTTAACCTTAAGCTATCATAACAATAAAGGCTTTAAGATAGCATTCACATAAAGAACCAAGCCAATTGTATGAAAGGGAGAATAAATATTGGAAGTAATAGATTTGAAATACTCGAGGAGTCTTGTATCTTGATTTTGGGAGCTCTACTAGAATTTGCACAAAGTGTCGCTCCCATTGCATGTAAAAGCCTCTATAAGGTGAAGTGAGTACACAAGACATACACACAATGGATATGAGAAATCAACAAGGGCCTACGAGCCCATGGAGGAATCAAAACACGAGAAAATAAGAGGATGATGAGAGAAAAAACTAGCATGAAAATCCTTTTCACTAAGCTATTTCAAACACAAAAAAAAATAGGATGGAAATAATGCCAATCTTGTGCAATTAGATCATAAATATCTAGAGAAAGTGATTATAAACTAGTAGAACCACTTTTGCATAGAGGATCACAATAATTTTTAGTTTACAGCCCAATCCAATGGGGAAAAGTCCCAACCAAAAAAGAAACAACCCAAGGGTAGAAGAGACTAAGGTCCTAGATCCAAGGAGTAGATAAAAGGAAAAAGGAGATCATACAAAAAAATCCAAATGAAGCAAAGCTCTCCAAACCTGATATCCAAGCTCACCCAATAGGACTAGCCACAATAACACCTATGAAAGAGAAATATAATGGGGAGATACCCTATAAAATGAGCTTCAAAAATATCCTTTGAGGAGGTCAAGCCCAAGAAAGAGACATCAACAATCCAACAATACCAAGAACATTGAGGATGCCAAAGGTGGATCCAAGAAAAATAGAAGCGAGATGCATGACAACAACATATGGGTCCCTGATAGTAAATTTAGAACCAGATGATATCTAAGATGGCATAGATACCATGGAAAGAAGGGGTCTAATTTGTTGATTTATGTGTTTTCATCCAATCCTATCGGTTTTCAATCTATGGATTGCCAAACAATGAAAAACCAAAGGTGAATTTTAAATTTTTAATTATCCCAATGGGTATTTTCTAGTCATGTTTGCTATAGAAGAGGATAAAAAATACATTTCAAGGATATCCATGGTTCTTTGGTAGACCGAGGCTCTTCATGAAGCCCTAACATACAAAATTTAAAGTAGAGAAGGAAATGCCCTCAACTAGACCCATTTGGATCAAAATTTTTGGTCTCCCAATGGAATTTTGGAATCCACAAGTCCTAGCTACAATTGGTAACACCCTAGGCACTTTTATGATGATAATTGTTAGTACCAAAAGTTTGAACATTTTATTTATGTACGAATATGTGTTGATAGATTTTGAAAAACCCCTCCTGAAAAAGGTCACATTACAATTTGGGGAGGATACATGAAAAAAATAGGTGGACTAAGAGAATATCCCCTTTAGATGCATAAGTTACCATAAATATGGCCATTTGGCTAAGGATTTCCCACATAAATTTTAGAAGCAAAACAAATAAGATAAGGAAAAGGTGGGATTTCAAATACCAAAGAAAAAACATAAAAAGAAAACTTGTAACTAAGGAGAAGGAAGTGCTTTCAACAAACATGTTTGGAATCCTAGCCATAAATGACCTCCTAGATGAAGAAGAAGACGAAACTAAAATAGAGATTCTAGAAACATAGTTTGAGGAAGTACAAGGATTAACAAATATGCAAGAATTTAAAAGATCAATGGAGAAAACATTGATGGGGTAAAGTAGTAATAAATGAGAACTAAACTAGATGGCAATGACCTATTAGAAAAAGAATAAATAAGAAGACAAAATAAATGGAAAAGGTACTATGGGATTAATTTTTTACCACATTTGAAAAAGCAAAAGAGCAATATCTTTTGAAACCTCAAAATCATTGAGTATTGAAAAATTGTCAAGATATCATGAGACCAAGAATGCTCAGAATCGGGGCTACATCAGCAAAGGCATTAACATGGATTTTTGTTCCCACGAGAATGCACAAAAACTTATGGTACAAAACCATGATCACCTAGGGTTGGGATGTCCTGAGACCATGCTCTTGAAGCGATGATGTCAGCTAAAGAAATAAATGGCTTGGGATCTCATAAGTCAAACCTTGAAGACCATCTAAAATTGTGATGCTCTAGATTGTAATACCATAGGCAATTATATCAGCAAAATTTAAGCCTAACGTTGCATCAAAAACCAAAAAGCACCCAAAATTGAGTTCTAAGCAAATGAAGTCAAAGTGCTCGAAACTACGTTGCGTAAGCTAGTGATGTCATCTTTTTGAACTTGAGCTCGATATTGTGCATATGGAAAAAATAACATAAAAGAAAATATGCTTGAGGTCGAAACTACCCAAAATCATGATTTCAATCCAAGAAAGCTCTAAAGGTAAGCGAAGAGCCTAGTTTTGAGTAGATTTCAATTAGAGATCATTTTCAAACCTGCAACCACCATACTGCATACCAACTAGTTCTAGTAAAGCTCCAATAATGAGCCACTTGTAGAAGTCCATTGCATATCAACGAACCAAATTCAAATTACTATGCAAAATGAAATTTGGGTCGACCACGTCTGCTTCTAGAACATTCTGCCAAGTTGTCTGTAACAGTTTTTATAACTGAATGTAAATCTTATGCTGCAAGATTCAATAAGCAACTTATAAATATGAGCAAAGACCTCATTACAAGGGTCAAATTTATAGTCCTTGCCTAGTATTGCATTGTAATTGTTGTTGATCAATGAAGTGATAGTTGTTTGGTCTCCATTACTGTGTGCTTGTAGGTTTTACGCGTATGTTTTTTTCTTTAAGTCATTTTTGTTACACTTAATTGTTAGTGTATTATGTTAAAGTAATTTTGCTATTTAGATTACTTATTGGATTACTAATAATTGAAATCCTTAAAATGATTAGAGACTTTATATATTTTATTTAAGTCATTTCGGTTATATTCAACACTTAGTTTATTCTATTAAGGTGAACTTTGATTGCCTATTGTATTGCTAATTGCTCAAATTCTTGGAATGATTAAAGTAAATGTAATGAGCTAAATGAAACTATAATCATATTTGTTAATGGATGATCTGTTAAGTGTTATGTAATTGGTTACATAGTGAATTACTCTATATGATCCAATGTTGTTACACTATATCCCAACCATCTTTCAAACCCTTTCTCTTACCCTTACTACTTCCTAATCCTTTACTCCTTCTTAATCCTTACTTTTTCCTATCCCTTTTCCCAAAACAATTATTTCAAAGGATTTGGCCTTCTCCAAAGGTTGAAACATAGAGCAATCTTGTTTCATCCAATTTCTATACTTTGGCTAAAATCAACAAGTGCAACACCTTTCCACAACAATGGTAGATTTTAGTCCAACAAGTCCCCTATGTTTTCTAAAAATAAAGCAAATATATTTTTATTAAAAAATATATAAATTGCTTTATCATTTCATCAACATCTTCCCAAGTAGCATAATTTTCAGAAAAATGGTCCCATTGGACCTTACATTGATCTAGGGTATGTTTTATCAAGTTTTTAGAACAAAATCCTAGAATCTTGATAGGTTGTACCTCAATGGTTGTGGGATCTACCATTTATAATTTTGATACATTCCAAACATGATAAGGATCAACAACATACTTTTGAAGCAAGGATATGTGGAAAGTATCATGGATCTTTGATAGTTTAGGTAGTAAGGAGAGCCTATAGGCTACTGGACTAATCTTATCAATGATTTCAAAAGGCCCAACAAAATGAGGATCCAACTTAGTTGACTTTATGATACTTTTCATGGGTCTTACCTCAAGAAGACTCTATCTCCTACAGAGAATTTTCTTGATGATATTTTTAGATCACCATAGCTTCTGGTGATCGATCGCTTCCTTAAGCCTTTGTTGAATCAATATAAGTTACTCCATCTTTTTGATAGTGTTTGATTCAATCACCACTCGATCTTTCATATTATCCAAAGATAGAGATGTTATGCACCTTCTTTCATATAAGGCCTCAAACAAAGCCATTCCCAAGGATGCATGGTATCCATTATTATATGCAAATTCAACCAGATGCAAATAATATTCCCACTTAGACTTTTGATCCATGCACATGCAAAGAATATCTTCCAGGACTTGGTTAACCCTCTCTATTTTCCCATTCGTTTATGGATGATAAGCATAATTGATATTCAGTTTACTACCCAATGCATAATGAAGAGCCTACCAAAATTTTGATGTAAACCTGGAATCTCTATCTGATATGATCACCTTAGAAAAACCATGTAACCTAATTATTTCCTTAGCAAACTTATTTGCCACAAGCAGTGCATCATCCCTGATATTTCTCAATATAAAATGTGCAACTTTAGTCAACTTGTCTACCACCACAAGTATTGCATCATGTTGATACCTTGTCTTAGGTAAACCCATAATAAAATCCATAGATATAACCTACCACTTCTAAGTAGGTATATTATGTGGGTATAATTTTTCTATTGGATGTTGATGTTCTACCTTAACCTTATGGTATTCCAAATATCTAGTGATGAAACTAGTAATATCATGTTTCATCCCTGACCAATAGAAGGTCTTTTTCATGTTTTCTCTCATCTTTGCACCTCTTGAATGAGCATAATATGGAGAACTATGCGATTATTGCATAATCATTCTCCTTAAATCTTGATTTTTGAGGATGAAAATCCTATCCTTGAAACATAAAAGTCCATATTTTATATTAAAATCCTTATTTTTCTCAATATTTTTCTTAATTTTAGCATAGACTTTAATGCAATATTGATCTTGTAACTGCATTTCCCTAACTTTATCCATCAAGTCTACATGACTCTAGGTCAATTTTGTTATGTGTCTTCTCCTACTTAAGGCATCTACAACCTTATTTTATTTTCCTTTGATATACTTTATACCAAAGTCATATTTAGCTAGGAAATCTATCCACCTTGTTTGTTTTACATTCAACATAGGTTGGGTAAAGATATACCTTGAACTTTGGTCATCTTTCCTAAGCTCAAATGGTTTCCCCAACTAATGCCTCTAGTTCTTAAGAGCATGCACAACCATTGCTAACTCTAGATCATATGTAGCATAATTCAACTCATGCTTCTTGAGTTTCCTAGATTCATATTCTACTGTAGCTTCATTCTAGGACAACACCCCTCCAAAATCTTCGAAGGAAGCACCTATACATATTGTAAAATTTCCAAGAGGATATGATATCCTGATAATTGGTGCCTTAGTTGGCTTATTTTTTTAGAGTCTCAAAGACAACCTCACACTCATCTATCCATTTGGATTATTTTTCTTTTATCTGAAGATTGGTAATAGAGTAGGCAATTTTTTATTTGTCCTTCACAAAATACCTATAATAACTAGTGATTCTCATGAAAATTCTAACTTTTGATGCATTAGTGGGTACAGGCCAACTCAAAATAGCTTCAATTTTCTTAGTTTTGGAATATATTACATTATTTGGTACATGCCAACGTACAATCATGGGTACATCTATAAATTAGGAAAATAGTCTTAGATTAGAATTTACTTTATGCAATGTAATGCACAAGTGTGCAAAAATATTTTGGCAATGCAAATGTGCATAGTTATCCCTATGTACATGTATCAATACAGTAGGAAGATAAAGAGTCATAGGAAGAGTGAGGCCCAAGAAACCTCCATATGAAGAGTCACATTCCATTTTATATATATGGATGTATTGATGTAAATGATATATGGCGAGGACAAAGAGTCACCTATGTAAGCAATGGAAGATGATGTACTATGATGTATTTTGATCTCTTCATTCAATAAATATTTTTGAGTATTTTTTAGTATTTGGCATTAGCATAATTTGAGTTATTATATAGTAGATTTTGATTTTATATGCTTGATTGATCAACATTATTATATCTTTCATATTGTAATTATATTATTGATCTTAAGGCAATATTATTTTGAGTATTTACTCATCAAAAGCTAACAGTGGTATTAAAGCTATGGTAGATCTAGATAGAAATTGAAAGAGCCTTAAGATTCATTATATAGATTAGAAGAAATAAGATTTCTACTAGTTAAGAAGAGACTAGTAACGATAAGAGAATTTCCTCCATAAAAGTAAACCAGAGAAGATAAAGAGAATTTCCTCTAGAAAAGTAAACTAGAGAAGATAAAGAGAATTTCCTCTAGAAAAGTAAATTAGAGAAGATAAAGAGAATTTCCTCTAGAAAAGGAACCAAAGAAGATAAAGAAATTACCTCTAGAAAAGAACCAGAGAAGATAAAGAAATTTCCTCTAGAAAGAGAAACCAGAGAAGATAGCATTTCTCACCGTGTTGAAGAAAAACCAGTGATATTTAAGGATATGCCTATTCGAAGAATAAAATTGGAATAGAAAAAATTTTATAGGTCTTGAAGATAGACCTTGATATTGAGAAGAAGGGAATATACCTATTCCAAGAGAAAAATCGAAATAGAAGAACATTTATAGGTATTGAAGATAAACCTTGATATTGAAAAGAGTATACCTATTCTACGAGCAAAGTCAAAATAGAAGAAATTTATAGGTCTTGAATATAGACCTTGATTAAGAGACCCTTAGAAGAGGTCCTATAAATAATCTTGATAAACAAATAATTCCATATTATTTGGCTATAATATTTCCACTAGGTTGAAAGGAAAACCTATGAAGACTATGATTCAGTATATATTTGATTCCACTAGTTTTTGAGATAGCTACTGAAGATTATTATTTCTAGAACATTGAATACATATAATTATTTTTGTCTAGGTCTTGTTGCAGAAAAGTAGATATTGAAGGAGGTCCAAGAAGGAGATCTTATTGAATATTGAGAAGAACCAAGAAGAAGGTTCTCATTGCAAGAATGCATATTGAAGAAAAATACCCAAAAAGATATCTCATTGAATAATTTCCCATAGTTGAAAAATAAAAAAACAAGAGATTTGAAGTAAAATATTGCAAGCAGAAGGAGCACCTGACTAGAAGAGATTGAAATAATTGTCGCCATACGACAACAAGCCCAAAAGAAAAAAGGATTTGACAAGAAGTTTATCAAATTTTGAGGATTTTGAGAACTCAAGACATTCAAATTCTTGAGAAAGAAGACAAAGATAGAGGTCAGATTTGAAGTCAAAATTCAACAAGAAGATTGAAGAGGTCACAATCTAGAGAGATTTGAAGACAACCACAAATTTTTGTAGGCTAATTTATAAAAGCACAAAGTTGTTGAAATAGAAGCTGAAAAACAATAAAAGTAGAAGTGAAAAGTTGCAGTCTAGAGAAAGCTTTGGAGAAGCTTTCAAAAAAGACTTGAACATCCAACTAAGAGAAGGCTTGATAGAAATAAGAGTAGCAGATTTGAAGGCTTTAAGACAACACCAAATCAGATTTTGTAAGCAACAAATAGAAGGGATTTAAGCTGCAATTTTGAAACAACATTGAAAGAGGAAAGTGAGCTCCATTTTAAAAAAATTGGATCAATTTTGAGATAGCTTTGGACAACAAATCTCAAGCATATTTTAGCATCATCTAAGGAGTCCTCCTATAGAATTGAACAACTAAATATGAGTGTTTGAAGCTACAAATTACATAAATAGACAACACATGTGAAGAAGAAGAAAGTTGATAGCTACAAATTGAAGAGTCTACTGACATCAAAAGAAAGGTGCATTGCAGCAAATACAAGATAGCAATCTATAAAGAAAGGAGCTATAAAAGGTGTGTTAATTTGATGCCATATAGATTATTATTGCAAAGTTTTTGAATGTGCCTATTAAGAGTATTTAGAGCATCAAATTTTAGAGCCATTTAGAGCTAACAAAAAGGAAGATTTGTAGGGTGTCATTAAGCCAAGGAAAGACACCATTACACACCATTGATTTTATAGAAATATTGCATATTACAACAACTAAAAGTTATAGTTTAATAGGAGTGATAAGGAGTTTGATATATGTTGTTTTTTGTAATAGAAAAATCAGATTCATTTTACATTCATTTGTAAGATATATTTACTCTCATTTTTAGAGAAATAAGCAATATTATAACAACATTAGATTGAGTTTTTAAAGGAGTTATAAGTGAATAGTATATATTGTTTTTTAAGTGAATGTAAAAGCAAAATTATCGCATGTCTGTGAGGAAGAATACTCCTCAACATATAGCATATTTTGGAAAGATAAGAGCTCCAAAATTCAAGGTATATTATAGGTTTTTAAAACACCAAACGTACAATAGAAAGTGGTAAAGAAAACCACTAAAATATTGGTGAAAAACACCACCATATTGAGCACCATTGAGCATCAAAATACAGGGGGGCAAGCTCTACAACAAACGTCCACCCATTTGCAAGAAAGAGGCACTAACAAAAGTGCTTAAGGAAAAGAGCCATTAGGCTCAAGATTCGACCAACCAAAGGAGCAAGAAGACGTCAACTACAACCTACAAAAGATCAATCTACGTAAATCCTATGTAGCACAACCATTCTATCTACTCAAACCAAGGTAGATTGTAAAAAGACAAAAAAATACAGGGTGCATTATCAAAGAAAGATCATCAATAGATCAAACTGCCAAAGAAAATACCATAGGACTATTATTAGAGCATACAAGAGGTATTACATCTGGAGCCATCCGTGAACACGTCCACCATCATCCAAGGAGAGAAGAAACCTCACAAAGTATAGTTACAAAGAAGTAATAATATGTTAGAGCAAAGTGAAAATAAAAAGGCATTGAAAAGCCTTGTAATTTCATACGTTGGAGAAAGGAACGCATGCATAAAAGTTTGTAACATTTGTCCTAAGCAAGAAAAGGGAATATTGGCTCATAATCCATATTGCAAATCTCTAGGAAGGAAGAGCACTCAATGCTCCACATCATCACCTAGCCCTCAAGAAAGGTTTAGTAACTCCCAAACATCAAGGAATATTGTGCTAAGTGTCCATTTTACTCTTTCATGAACGTTGGCACCACCAAGAAGGGAGTCAAAATATATTATAGCACTTGCAACACATGACACTCAACAAAAGAAATAAGAAGCACTCATATAACCAAAGTGTAAGTGTGGAAGCACTTATATAGCAAATTCTAGCGCTATAATTCAAGGTAGGAGCATTAAATAAAGGGTCAAAGCATCTTCCAAGAGCCATACATAGCAGATTCCAAGCAAAGTTGACCAGAAGAGAAGTGCCCAATAGTCAAAGAGAAGCGTCCAACAGTCAAGAGAAGTGCCCAACAAGTAAAGGAGCACCTAAATTATTAAGGTAATATTTACCACCATATTAAATTTTATACATTGGTAGGAGAAATAAGGATTAAAGGAATATATTCTAAGGTTAAAGATTTAAAGTTTTCTAGTGGAGTGATAAGCATTATAGAACCTTAGAAAAATCTGAATATTGCATATTTGAAGATTATTTGAAGTTGAAGAAACATTATATTTGAGTTTTGTAAAATTGCATATATAGATTTACAAAACAAAGTTAATATTTGCAAAATTGCTAAGGTTGGAGAAATAAGGCATACAACATCAAATTAGGATTACAAAATATTGTAAATATTATTTTTTAAATTTCTAGAGTTGTAAGAATAAGGAATCCTACGTCAAATTAGTTTACAAAATTTAGAGTTAAATATTTTATTCATAAATTTGGGAGACAAAAGGAGTTCTACATAAAAGTATTGCATTTGATAAGATTAATCTCTAAGTTCAAAATTATTAGAGATTTGAAGATTTGTAAAGGATTGAAATTGCACACATTGATTGTTAGAGTTGATATTAAAATTGCATTGCCTTTCAAACATTAGGGAGATAAAAGGTATTCTACAAAACATAGAATTGAAAGGACTATATTGAGACTAGGGAGTCATAAGGTAGACTACTTCAAAGGCTCTACCAGAATTTCCTCACAACAATCATGAATAAGCTAGCAAGTGGACCATATCATAAGATGCAAAATCAAAATACCTCTCATACTCCTTATGAACAATGTATTGTTATTTCACATAAAGATAGTTCAAATATTCAAAATGAAAATAATATTTGGTATATTGATTTAGGAGCAAGTCATCATATGACAGGAAATCTACATTGGTTTAGTTGCTTAAAAGCAACAAATAATTCTAGTCTAAAAATAGTAGATGGAAAGAAATACCTAGTTCATGGAAATGGATGTGTTATACCTAATGCATATTATCCTCATTTTATATTACACAATGTAATGTACATACCAGGGTTGACTATAAATCTCATTTCAGTAACAAAATTGGTAGAAAGTGGAAGAACAATAGAATACAAATATGTGAATGAGAAGAACACATGTATTATCAAAAGACAGAATGAAATTGAGGCTACAAGATCAATTAGAAAAGGGATATATTCTCTAGATCCAACTATACTTACACAAGAACTTGTAATGGTTCAAGATGATACTTGTAAACACCAAAATCTAGGTATTTGCATTGCACATCACAATTTTGCATAATAATATATGCCTAAGTCTAAACTTAGGCATATAATTCCTGCACATTATTCATTCACATTACACATCACAATTCTGCATAATAATATATTCCTAAGTCTAATATTAGACATATAATTCCTGCACATTATTCATTCACATTGCACATTCCAATTCTGCATAATAAAATAATATACCTAAGTCTAAACTTAGGTGTATTTTCCTGCACATTAATTTATATTTTTTAGATTTATTAAATTTGGAAAATCAACATAAGATACCCTGTCTCCCCACTTGACACATGTCCTAGCCACCACTACCCCTCACCTTGCCACATCTCACACACTTCACTCCACTTCCACCTACCCACTTGCCACATCTCACACCTCACTCCACACATCACTCCACTTGCACCTACCCACTTGCCACATCTCCCTAGTTAAGTGAGACACTTCTAGTGACTCACTACAACTACCCAGGATAGGTGGTTGCCCAATCCCTACCACTTGGAAGCCCTAGCTTGCCACCTATCCTTCCCTCCGAAAGCCTCAAAGACCTATAAAGGCATCATTACTTCACCAAAAAAGGAGAGGGAGGGAATGCTAATGTTGAGCTGCCTAAATTATGACTCATGTATGCAATCATTTTCTATTTTCAATTTACATTATTCATTGCATTAGATTCATTTTGACAGGTGCTACTAAACCCTTGTCTCTTTGCATGTGTGTAGGTTCTAGATTCGAAAGCTTAATATCATCACGGTGGTCACGATAAACCCACCTCCAACATTGATTGTGGCATAGAAGAAATAAATACACCATCCTTGATTTGTAAAAGGGATTCCCCTTTTGGCACATCTTATTGTAAAATGCACCCTAAAAGGGTCAAATTGTATCAAAAGAGACTTTCTCGAAATAATAAAATGTATTATTTTGAGTGCTATGGTGTGCTTTCTTTTATGTTACAGATACTAATATATTTTCTGAGAGATAGATTGTAGAAGACAAAGAGCCATTCTCCTATGGAAACAGATGGGGGAATACAGACTTCAGACAAAGGAAAACTAGAGACCATCAAAATATTGCTCTTCAAGGACATCTACAAATCAAAAGGGAAAGTGAACTTAATCTAGACAAAGATTACCTACAAGAAGAAGATCCATATTGAATACTATAGTCTTCAATAACCAAATAATGTAATACATGGGGGTGTTAGAATATATTACATTATTTGGAAGTAATATAGTCGTCGGCTATATTATGAGATATTACATTTTAATTATTACTTATATCCAAGTGTAGCTTTGGAAATAATCATCTTATCAATTATTCATCTTTTCATTTGCGTACTCACATTGTATTTAGCCCAAGCGACGGGGATCTGCCCTCCTTAAGAGGCACTGAGTTGATTTACAATATTTGATTTATTTTTCCATTACTTCTATTGTGTTTCATGTGAATTGCAATTCGTAAGTTTATGGTTTAATATTCATGTTATATTCCATCATCGGATAGAAGGGCAAGGAGTACCCTTCCATGGTACATGCCAATGTACCATCATGGGTACATCCATAGATTAGGAAAATAGTCTTAGATTAGGATTTACTTTATGCAATATAATGCACAAGTGTGCAAAGATATTTTGGTAATGTAAATGTGCATAGTTATTCCTATGTACATGTGTCAATAAAGTAGGAAGATGAAGAGTCATAGGAAGAGTGAGGCCGAAGAAACCTCCATATGAAGAGTCACATTCCATTGTATATATGGATGTATTGATGTAAAAGATATATGGCAAAGGAGAAAGAGTCACCTATGTAAGCAATGGAAGGTGATATAATATGATGTATTTTTATCTCTTCATTCAATAAATATTTTTAAGTATTTTTAAGTATTTGGCATTAGCATTATTTGAGTTATTATATAGTAGATTCTGAGTTTATATGCTTGATTGATCAACATTATTATATCTTTTATATTGCAATTATATTATTTATCTTGAGGCAGTATTATTTTGAGTATTTACTCATCAAAAGTTAACACTTAGGATCTACAACAATCCCCTTTGCAAATATTATATACCCCAAATATTGAACTTGTGAGGCATAGAACTCGCATTTAGACAACTTTCCATAAAGTTGTTTTTTCTCAACACCTTTAACACTAACCTCAAATGTTGGTCATGTTCCTCTCTGATGTGGGAATATATCAAGATATCATCTAGAAAAATCAAAACAAATTGATTTAGATATTTCTTGAACACGTTATTCATTAGATTCATAAAAGTCATTGGTGCATTTTTCAACCCAAATGGCAACACTATGAACTCATAGTGCCTATATATAGTTTTAAAAGTTGTTTTGTGAGTATCCTCTTCACTTCTCAATTGATAATATCAAGATATCAAATTAATATTTGAAAATATGGTGGCTTATTTTAATTAATAAAAGAGGTTATCTATCCTTGGCAAAGGATACCTATTCTTTATGGTCACCTTAATTAACATCTTATAATCAATGCACAACCTTAAGGAGTCATCATTTTTTTTCATAAATAATATTGGAGCATCTTAGGGTAACACACTAGGTTTAATTAAACCTTTCTCCAACAAATCTTGGAGGTGCATTTTTATCTCTTGCAACTCAATAGGAATCATTTTATACGGTGTCTTTACAATGGGTTCAGCTTTAGACATTAGTTCAATGGTGAAATCAAATTCATGTCAAGGTGGTAGGCCTAGGAGATCTTCTAGAAATACATCCCTAAATTCATGCAAAACTGGATATCTCTTAAATATTTTCTCATCCCCATTATTGTTCCTCTTGCCATTTATCTTTACTACATACAACATACCACCTCTTTTGATTTTCTTCTTTAGCTACATAGCTAACAAAAAATGTGGTTAGAAAAACCCTTGGCTACTTTGAACCCTTACGTCCATCCACCTTTTCTTGAAATTTGATTAGGGCTCTATGAGCCTTTAACCAATCCATCCCTGAGATAATATCAAAGGCATGTAGTGATGCTACATATAAATGCCAAACAATGGATCCTTTGGGCAAGGTGATCTTCGTCATAGGCAAGCATTTATCCACTAAGTAAGTCTATCCAAACCCATACTCAAATTTCCACCCTTGTGTCAAAAATATAGGTATTTTCAACATATCCCTAATAATACTAGTGGAAATAAACCTATCTATAGCTCTACTATCAATTAAAATCTTAACATTCTTATCAAAAAACTTACCATTTAGTAACATGGGAGTTGCTTGTCCATCCAGGTTTTGACTTTCTATGGTTGCATAGATTTGGTGTGGTTGCTCCTCGGTTTTGTTACTCGACTCTGGTCATTAGGGACACTTATTTGTATAATGAGGACCCCCACATATAAAACAACCTATCTTGGGTGCCTAAAATCTTTCCTATATTTTATCTTGTTTTTTCTCCTTATGAGCTAACTCATTTTGCTTTTGAGATCGAGGTTTTAAACTGTCCTTTTGGAAATTCTTCTTATAATTCCCTTGGTTCCTATTGTTCTTATTTTTGAACTTTGGGTTCCCTTTACTTTTCTTATTTTGCTCCTAATTTCATTTCATAAACCTGACACTCTTCCTCTTCTTGAGTTCATATTTTTCTACAAGTCTTCTTGGTTTGTAGATTGGTCTCTTCCTATCAAGCCAAATCATAGGCTTTTTAAAGGGTTTTGGGCTTGAGCAAATTAATTATTGTTCGAATCTTAGGATCCATCCCAAGATGAACTTATGCACCTTCAATTTTTCATTGATATCATACTCAGGAACATATTTCAAGAGTTTAATAAAACTTTGATAATATACTTCCATAGTCAAAGTGCCCTGTTGGAGCATAGAGAACTCCTCAAACTTCTCCACATAAAATTGACCTGATAAGAATCTCTTCTTAAATGCCTTTACAAAATTGTCCCATTTAGGGTCCACGAATTGGATTCCTCTACCTACCTTGAACGTGTTCCACCATTCTATGTCTACATCCTAAATATGAAGGGTTGCCCAAACAATTTAGATTTTGGGTAAGTAATTATTTATGGAAAATAAATTTTCCAACTCATTCAACCAAGAATCTCCTGCATCATTCCCTTATCTTCCATTAAATTTAGGTATCTTAACATTCATAAGGTCCTTGGCAAGCTCAACCTCAATTCGAGCTTTACCCTCGTGGATTCCTCTATCAAGATTCTCTTCCTGTCTACCCTCTGAATTCTTACTACTAGGTTCTCGATTAACCAGTGTTTACAACATTTGTTGTTAGTGTTCCATCTGCTCTTGAAGCAACTTAACCACTGAAGTAAGCTTTTCCACTCTATTACTAGAGTCCATTGTTCTTCCATATTTCTTCGAGGGATGAACTACAACTTCCTCCTGCGTAGCTGTCATCGATTTCTTGGAAGATCCTCCTCTTAAAACAAGTGCCATCTCCTATCCACAAAAATAAGTTAGATAAGTTACAACTTCTCCTAAAATTGTACTAAGTTTAGCTAGTATCATCTTCCCATGAACTAATTTAGACCATTATCACTCACCTGATAATGATCATGGTTACACTTGCCTACCTATAAGGTGCCATGTCTTATAAGACCATTATCACTTACGTGATAATGATCATAGTCACACTTGCCTCTCCACAAGGTGCCATCCCCAATAAAAAATATACTTTCTAAGATTTTTACTCCTTAGTTTGATCGATCAAGATGACATGTAAAACCTGCTTATCCCAAATCAACTTAAGGTCCTTAGAAGAGTAAGCCTCCATAAAGTAGCACATCAAGTCAAGGTTCAACCTAAGTTATCTCCATGAAAGCTTTAAGTCCTATGACCTAGGCTATGATATCAAATGTAACGACCCAATTCCTCAACCTAAGGGAGAGAGATTATTTTTTCATAATCACAAGGAATAACTCACAAAGAAGAACCGATATATACATATATATTTCAACATTATAAGACAACCACATTTTGAGTTCAATGTCATTGTAGACGACACTCAAGTGGATATGAGTGACCAAATTCTCACACTTTTGGGGTCCACCTTTCTAAACCACACCATTTAGAAAGGATGCCAATAGTGGTCCCCCCACTTTTTCTATACCCTCACCGGTATAGGACAACTTGACCACAATGTAGGGATTATCCTTTAAGGCCCATAACACTTAAAGGGGGGCGTATTTTCCCTAACCCTACATAAGTTCATCTATGTAGGATTATTCTGGCATAATGCCTTAGTACTTAGTTACCACACCTTAGCGAGCTAAAGCCATTACCACTCACTTGGTAATGAGCATGGTCACTCAATTCTCACCATTCAAGATGTCACTAGTATACTACCTCGTGAATGATTTCTAGACCTCATCGCTAGGAATACGTCCAAGCATCACCACTTAGGAATTTTCAAAAGCCTCATCACTTTGGGTACACCCAATCCTCATTGTTTAATATGTATCATTCACAAATACATGGTTATTGCATCATTGCAACTCCTCCTAGATTCATAAATACCTGGTTATTGCATCACTACAACTCCTCCCAGGATTGGGCACATCTTGAATCAAGGGTTTTCTAATATGGCTCTAGATTCATGCCCAAGAATTAACCCCCATCCAAACCTAATAGTATTAGCATTTAAAAATAAATTAAACATCTCTCCCAAAGGAATAAAGTGTTATATTAAATAAATTCAACATAACACATTAGACTAGAAATTTAAATACTTTTCAAATCATAATACTAGAATTTAACATTTATTTTAATTATAATTAAAATGATAAAATCAACATCTAAAGGAATCATCACCATAATCTACCAATTAGATTCTATCAATTCCTATCAATAACACATCCTTTCCAGTATTGCAAATAACTAAATATTCCAATATTTTACATAAAGAAAAACATTAATTCATCTTCATCCTTTGAACAATTCTCAAGATAATCTATTAAGAATGTTTACATGACATCTATTCCTTCATCATAATATTTGCATAGCATAAATTTTTACACATGATACTCATAATATATCTTATTTCAAAATTAATATCACATTCAAGCATCAAAACTCAAAGTCACAAGTTTCTTCCTCTTGTCAAAGTATCCTTCTTGAAATATCTTTTCTCCACCGAGCTTACAAGCATGAGCATAGGGATCAAGACAACACTTTTAAATGAATATGCAAGCCTCACATGCATCATTCAAATAAAATCATGCAATAACAATGCAATATCTCAATCCTAATAGAATGTATATGCAAGCCTAACATGCATCATACAAATAAAAATCATTCAATAACAATGCAAGATCTCAGTTCAATGATATAATGTATATGCAAGCCTAAAATCTATCATCTAATAAAATCATTCAGTAGCAATGCAAGATTTTAATTTTATGATTAATGTATATGCAAGTCTAACATGCATCATACAAATAAAATCATTCAATAACAATGCAAGATCTCAATTCATAAATCTTACAATCTTCTTATAAAATCATGGGTTTACTACTCTCCTAGTAAACCCAACTATAATCTCTCTCTCTCTATATATATATATTCTTCAAATCATACAAATAAAATCAACCAATATTTATATGACTAAAGTCTTTAATTAATATTAATTAACAGTTTTTATATACTAACATTAACAATATTTATTAATAAATAAACCTATTATTAAATCAATATTAATAAGACAAAAAGGCTCATGGTCAATATCCATGTATAAAGCACGTGCACACACACACACACACACACACACACACACACACACACACACACATATATATATATATATATATATATATATATATATATATATATATATATATATATATATTTGCTTGATAATAAGAGGTTGTACTTGGGTCTCCCACCCTTAACAAATTATATATCTCTTCTTTAGAGCTTGAGAGTTTACAAATAGATACACTTCTCATCTCAATTGAGATCCTATAGCTAGAAACCCACATCATTTTACATAAAATGTCTGAATTCTTGATTTTCATTTTTTGGATCTTCTCAAATTTTTGTATGAATACAATTACTCCAAAATTGAGCATCTTTCTTGATATTTTCCTATAGCAGCCTTCACAATGACAAAACTTCACCTCTACTATCCATGCCTTGCATCTTAGTAGAGTAATATTTCCAAAACATCGCACTATCATAGTCCACTTTACCAAATCTGAATTGCTAGTTTCCTTCCTCGTTGAATTCATAACCCTTCATTATTCTTCCCATCATTCCAACCCTGGTTGGAAAATATTTGTAATTTCATTTTTCACGACTTGAAAATTTGTCACTGCCCTTACTTAAAATGGTTGACTTCACAGGGTCATATATCCCTCACTATTACTCAAATTTTTGCATATGACCACTCATTTTAAAGCTATTCAAATTCTGCACAAGTTGGTTTAGGAATCAACTGAATTGGATAACTCTTCGTGAAGATATGGCTCCTAAAATATGAGATGTTTTTATGGAAAAAACCCTAATCCTTTGGCTTTGCAATTTTGTTTTTCTCATTTTAAGCAGCCTTCCACGCTCCTTCAACTGTCCTAACCTTCCACTCAACATCTCAACCTTCCATTGCAACTCCTTTAGTCGACCTAGCCTTCCACGCTCCTTCAGCCTTATCAGCATTCCACATTCCTTCAACCATCCCAACCTTCCACCCAACATATCAACCTTTCACTATAGCTCCTTCAGCCAGTCCAGTATTCCACGCTCCTTCAGTCAGTGTAGTCTTCCATGCTCCTTCAACCAACCCAACCTTCCATGCTCCTTTAGCCTTAACACTCAAAAGATCAACTCATCATTTACCCTTCCACGCTCCTTCAACCTTTAGCCTTCCATGCTCCTTCAACCTCCAACCTTCCATGCTCCTTCAACCTCCAGCCTTCCACGCTCCTTCAACCTTCAAATTTGTTGATCGTTAAAGCACCAAACCATTTGCCAGGTCCCTTAGGGGGCAATCCCCAGGGTATATATATATCCTATCTCTATACGAGCTTTAATAAAGTACAATTATGATTTACAAGGTGGGACTTTAAATTCCAAGCTCTAATCTCTACATAAAATCAACGAACTATCAAGGAAGCAAATATAATTTTTTTTTAATAAACACAAGAGAAAAGAATGTAAGCATAGGTAAAAGCATACCATAAATCTAGAGAAAGATGGTCCGACTTGCTTTGGCTATTTCAAACTTCCTTTGCCATTTCATTCCTTTCCTTCACTCGTCCTGGAAGTGCAACTCTTTCCATAAGTATTATCATTATTTCTCCATAATAATAATAAAGAGACTTCTATATCTAGTTGCCTTAATTATTATTATTATCTCTCCATAATAATAATAAACAAAATTCTATATATGGTTGCCCTAATTATTATTATTATTATCTCTTTATAATAATAATAAACCAATTTTTATATTTGTTGCCCTAATTATTATTATTATTATCTCTTTATAATAATAATAAACCAACTTCTATATTTGTTGCCCTAATTATTATTATTATCTCTCCATAATAATAAGCAAAATTCTATATTTTGGTTGCCCTAATTATTATTATTATCTCTTTATAATAATAATAAACCAATTTCTATATCTCGTTACCCTAATTATTATTATTATCTCTTCATAATAATAATAAACAAACTTCTATATTTGGTTGCCCTAATTATTATTATTATCTCTCCCATAGTATTAAATTAATTAATACTATTATTATTTTTTCTTGTCTAATGTTAATATTATCTATTAATATTAGTATATATATAAGTATTAATAATACTAACATTATTATTAATACCTTACTTCATCAACCAATTAAGAATCAATCAATAATAAGCAAAGATGCATAAATATAACCATTCCCTAAGTAGGAGGATTTATGACAACTTTGAGGTTATCAACCACCTACAAAAGGGATCCCCTAAACATAGGGGTAAGGGCTCTTTTGCCTTTATAGCAACCTCCTTGCTCATTTATGCATCTAATCACACATGCACACATGCAAATGCTTCTACATGATAGGCTTTCATATTATCCTTGTGGCTATCAGATTGATTATAATTGTGGTGGTTATTCCATACCAATCCATATGTGACAATACCTAGTCCTGAAATCATAAAATTCATCAACAAAACCATATTTTAAAAATAACATAATTCTAAAAATAACATATCCAACTTTAAAAAACATGAAGTACAATTATCAACTTAGCTTAGCTTGATAAAATAAAATATGATCATGTATTAAATATCCACACATCAATACATAAAATAGTTACAATTACTTAATATTATAATTTATTGTCATAAAATCTAAATTTTATAATATTATTTTTTTCTTCCAAAATCTTAAAAATGAAATTATATAATAACTAAAAATTAAATATAAATAAATAAATAAATATAGTTAAATAAACATATATTCTTTATAAAAAAATATCAAATACCCTAAAAAAAAATATATATATATATATATATATAATAAAAAGTACTTTTACAATTGCATCACAAATACCATACCTAGCTTTTCCCACTCCATATAGTCAAAGATTTCTGTCCCTCCACTACTCTCCACGCTTATGATGGATTCCCATTTGCTTACTCAAGTGGCCATCCATGCAAACTATTATTGAAGGCACAATATTCCACATGATTCTCAACAACATTGAGTGGGCATCCTCTTCTTGAAAGCATCCATAAAGGTAAAGAGAAACTAAAGAATAAGGCACCCTTTCCAAGTTTAGAATTATACCCCCTAGGGCCCCACTTCCTAAATAAATTTTATAAGGCCTAGGCCATGGATGACCACTTTCCTATTAGAATTATAATTCTAGAATCAAGAATAAGCATAAATGGTCCCCAAATTAAAGCCCCAAATCGCCCATTAGATGCTATTCAAAATTTAGCAATTACATAGAAAAGCTATCCACCTCAAAATTTAGAGAAAGGTATATTCGGATAAATATGGCACATGTCTCTAGGTTCGAATCGGCTTGAGTTACCCCCTTTTCACCCAGGGTCAACAGAAACCCTAGATCGATTGTTAAAAATAGGTTGGACCCCAATCTTCTAATAAAAAAAGGTTAAAAGATTCCAATAAAAGCGTATCCCCTTTCGTAAATACTTTGGCCGATCTGCGTAAATATAGAAGTTATCCCGTATTTAAAAAAAGAAAAGCACCCTAGCTAGCACGTCTCCGCGTATATATATGTTGTGACGGGTTCCATTATTGTTGTATTGAATTTAATTGGCAAATAGTTAAGAGGGAATTTCGCCGCGTCGGGTATAAATAGGTAGCACGAGGGGAAGGAAGGTCTCTCTCTCTGGCATTAGATAAAGGTTAGCAGCTTCAGCTTCAGCTTCTTCGGTAGTGGAGGGCTCGAGGCCTTTTTAGGGAAAAAAGAAAGCCCAAAGTTTTAGAAAGAAGGTCAACATGATTGTCTACCAGGACCTCTTAACCGGTATGTTTTCTTCCTTTTAGGGTCCGCTCTTTGCTCTGATTTTATTCTCTTAAAATGTTTGTGTCTGCGATCTTTTGTTCTAGGGTTTTGAAAGGAGGTTTGATTGTCAAGGGATTGTTAGGGTTTGTTGAAAATAGGTTTGATAATCAAGATGTTCTTAGGGTTTGATGTGTGGGATTTAGAAGCCCCCTGCGATTTTAGGGTTTGATGTGCCTTTAGAAAGGCGTTGGTTGATTCTGCGGATCTGACTGGCGGCATGCGATTTATAGTTTTGGTTTGAGCTTGGTGCCTGGGAGTGTTGTGGCGGTTTTTTTTTTTGTTGAAGGAAAGGTTCTGTAAAGTGTGCTTGTTTTAATTGAAGTTTTTACCGTTCTTACCCTTTATGTCGCTGCTCGTGATTTTATAAGTTCACGAGGCTGTCGGTTTTCGGTTATTTTATTTGTTTGTATCTCGGCAGTTCCCTGGCATGTGAAAATGATTTTTTTAGAGTTTCGCAATCCATAGTGATGATGCGCGAGGTCGTGGATGGTTTCAGATAGGGCTTTGTGTCCTGGAAAGAATATTGTTTCTTATGCTCTTGAATACGTTTTTGTGATTACTGTGTTTGAGATCGGACTTGTTTATAGGTTTGATCTTGAGCTCCTTTTTTTAACCTCCATATCATTATTCTTTATTTTTTCGTAAACCCTACTTTAGGGTAGGCGTTGTAAGGATAAGGGTTTTCGTTCGAAGCTTTTTTCTGTGTCTAGTTAGGCTTTGTTGGTGTCTTTATGGCCAAGATAGAATTGCTGGTATGACTGCATTAGGAGATTATGCCTATGTTTTTTTTTTTATGTTCTATGATTATGTCGGCAGCCCGGGCAATTAAAGGGCTGGGGTTTTGCTGTTTTGAAGTCTTTTTACCTGTTAGGTTATGTCCATGGGTTGGTGTCCGAACGTATGCCAATTTCCTTTTTTTTTTTGTTCTATGATTTTGCATAAAATGTATTCCAGACTAGGTTCTAATAGAGTTAGGGTATTGTTTTTAAAGCTTTTTTTCTTGTGGTTAGCCTTTGTCGGTGGTGGGCTTTGTAGCCACTTTGGAAGGTTTAGGTCCGTTTTTTTTTAAATATGATATTGGTTTTTTTGGTGTGAGTGGGTACTTCGTTATGGCAAAGAGCGAAGGAAATGTGTAATTTTTGAATAAAAAATCAATAGCCGATTTTCTAGTTTTTCTTGTATGTTATCGATACTAAAACTAAATTTGTTAGTTCCATTTTTATCTTTGTATACCTATGGCTTGCGTAGAAGGCTATGTGACTTGATTGAAAAAAGAGATAGGCTGCTCATGATCCAGGAGTGGGATTTGCCACCAGCAATGGATCTATTAGCTCCTTGTATCCCTAGTCAATATTCAGTTAAATCTAGATATTATATCGGTGGGTTAAATGATTCATGGGAGAGTATCGATGTCGGGGATGCAGGTTTGTTTGGATTATTTTATATTAGACTTGAAGATGTTTTTTTTTGTCAATTTTCTCAAGCTTGTTTATTTCTTTTACATTTGGTACAATTTACTAATGCTTTGCAAAATTGTTAATATCTGGTTGCATCTTTTTATTTATACATTTACTGCCCATTCCCTCTTTGGTTGTTTCATCTGTAACCATTCCAACTGATTTGTTACAAAGTCAAACGTGCTGAATTGGGGATTCCTTCTTTTTATTTATATCTGGAAATAATTAGGTATATTGAAGGTTATTATTTATTTTCACAGGTGACGAACTCCTCTCTGATTCATTTCCTTACAAGGAACTTTTCAATGGAGTTCTGTGGGAAGTTGATGGAAAGGTATGTTTTATTTTAATTCAATCGTTTTTTTTTTTGTTTCGTTTTATCATGGAATGTATACCTAAATACGTTTGATTTTTGTCAATGGTGGCCAACAGTGGGTTGTTCAAGGAGCTGTTGATGTGGACATTGGTGCTAACCCTTCGGCTGAGGGTGGTGAGGACGATGAAGGTGTAGATGAGCAGGCTGTCAAAGTGGTCGACATTGTTGACACATTCAGACTTCAGGTCAGTTTCTATTTTTTCTGAATAATGGCTGGTGTGTTATATATGAGTGAATATTGGGTGAAGTTGTTCCCGTCAAAAAGCATCTTGTGCATCAGCTTTTTTATTTTGGATTTGAAATTAAATATATTCTTCTGGCAGGAGCAACCTCCTTTTGACAAGAAGCAGTTTTTGGGATATATTAAGAAATATATAAAAAATCTCACTCCTAAATTGCCAGAAGATCGCCAAGAGGTATTTAAGAAGAACGTTGAAGCAGCTGCAAAATGGCTCATTTCCAATTTGAAGGACTTCCAGTTGTAAGTCTTCTTGATTGGATTTACTCATTTCTCAGTTGGGTAATCTTATGGTAGACGGAATAGCAAACTTTTAAATATTGTTTTTTGCTGTTACTATCTATGTTTGATTTTCAAACCTTGAAACTGTTATTGATCTTGCAATTCTTTGATCCTGAAATTGGAGTACTTTTCTTAATCTGTCAGATGATACTAATTCTAAACTTGATTTTTGTTTGTGTTCCAGTTTTGTTGGTGAGAGCATGGCAGATGACAGCACCATGGTTTTTGCTTATTACAAGGAGGGGGCCACAGATCCAACATTTTTGTATTTTGCTGATGGCCTGAAGGAGGTCAAGTGCTAGGGAGAATTTATGTTATAATTTGTTCTGGGGTGTGTATTATTATATACAATCCCTTGGGGAAATCGACTTGGACATGATATTCATACTATGGCTTAGCTTAGGGGATTTGTACTAAATTTATAGCTAAACCATATCCACAATATGGTTTATCTACATCAAGTAATTTATGAACGAGTATATTGAATGCTGGAATAATTTTATTTCTTATTTCTGGATTTGAATTGGCATTTTAAATATCTTTTGTCTATGTTTTTGCATTGTGATTATTCTTTGTGGTGGATGTAATGTTCTATGGTTTTTGCCATTGTAGTATTGGGATTATTCTTTGTAGTGGCTGTAATGTTCTATGGTTTTTGCCAATGTTGCGTGAGGCTTTCAAAATCTTGATGATGCTAAGTACAATAGTTCCTTTGGATGAGATGCATTCTTCATTGTGTGTAAAGGGTCTATTAGGGTTTGTGCAGGGGTTGTTTCGGTGTAAAGCGAAATGATGTTAAACTCCTACATTACAAGTTCTAGTTATCTTTCAGTTGAGTTTGTGTCAGGCAGCTTATCAGTATTAAGTAATGGCTTTTTTTATGTAAGCATGCAACCTAATAACAAGAATTTCCTGCTATTAAGCAAATGAAATCTTTTTGTATCCATGCAAGTAATTGTGGCATGCATTACAAGTTATTTTTCATCTTTCATGTTGAATTTCAAAGTATACCTCTTTTATGTTATTGGGACTTATTGTTAGAAATATCTTCGGTGGTCATTGACAGGAGGATAGTACTCCTCAATCCCATTACATCCAAAGCCTATAAGTATATACTTGGTTGGAGTAAGGGGCTACAAGAATTTATTTGGGGGCTGTATTTCGGTTCTCCATCATTGACAAATTACAACTTTTTTTTAGAGCTGGGGTGTATTTGGGTGATCTTTCACAAATTACAACTCTTTTTTAGAGCTGGGGTGTATTTGGGTGCTCCATTCTTCACAAATTACAACTCTTTTTTTTAGAGCTGGGGTGTATTTGGGTGCTCCATTCTTCACAAATTACAACTTTTTTTTTTTAGAGCTGGGGTGTATTTGGGTGCTCCATCTTTCACAAATTACAATTGTTTTTTTTTTTAGAGCTGGGGTGTATTTGGGTGCTCCATCTTTCATAAATTACAACTCTCCTTCAGAGTTTGAGAGTTTACTGGTAGATTTAATTCTCATCTCAATTGAATTACTCTAGCTAAATAAGCTAAATACCTACGCCGTCTATTGTAAAATGTTAATACTTGGTTTTCATTTTTTTTTCTTTTGATTTTTTCAAAATTTTGTTATAAATACTAAATTTTTTCTGCTATAGCTATATTCTTGAAACATTAGCATAACTACAAAAATTTAAAAATAATTTATATTCTTGAAGCATTAATGTAATCACAAAAATTTTACTTTATCTTCAAAGCACATTAATATTATTAAATAAAACAAATATTACAAATAGAAAATATTAAGTAAATCTCGAAAAACATTAAGTAATTTTTTTCTTTTTTAAAGCGAAAAACCTATCATGTGACCGTCATGGTTTGGGAGACCACGAACCGATGGTTCTACATTTAAAGTCACCTGGGAGTCACACCCGACCTTGCCCAAACCAACATTATCAATTGGAATTTGGATATCCAATTCAGCTTTTTAGTAGGGTGGAGATTTGAACCTGGGACCTCCCTTGGAGGATTGCTCTCTCCTCTCCAACTCACCTACAACACCTGGGTAATTAAAATTTAAATAACCTTTTATTGATTAGATTACACGTTTGTTTTCTTGGGTTATCTATTATTTGTAATTACTCTCCTTTATTATTTTTTATTACTTTTCCTCCTCAACATCTCTCCTTTATTATTTACTACTTTTCCTCCTCAACATCTCTCTTTTATTATTTCTCGTTATTTTTCCTCGTGGTTTTGGATTTACTGTAGATATTCTATTAAAATTAAATTTGATCAACTTCACATTTGGTGGTTTTCACTTTATATTCTGTTTTCTTTTTGTTTCTCTTCTACTTAACATTATAATTCCATTTGATGACTTGATTCCATTTATAAAGGCTCTCTATTTCCAGATTATGGATAGACTCTTTGTCTCCAGATTAGGGACTGGGTGAGTTCATAAGGTTGGTTTAGATTCTATGGTTAAACAAATCTTCTTTTTCATTACCTTTAAATTGCTTTCTTTTTCTTTTAAATATTTTTTTATTTTTCACTTTTGAAATGTTATTCTTCAATTATACCATTCATCACTACGTATTTATGGAACCATTAATAATCCATTGCCAAAGTCTATACTCCTCCTTTTTACAAAGAATACAAGTATGCCTCGAGATACAATTCTTCTGTGATCGACTAGCCAAACAAACATTTTGATTTTTGGAATGCTTGAACTATCCCAAATGTCTCTTTTATTATTGTGATATTCCTATTTTGTTGGTGCTTTATATTATATCCATTTCTTCTTGTGTATTCTCTTGAGCTTTTCAACTCCCAAATCAACTTATTTGAGGGGATTATGGTTTAACTTTCTACTCAACTGTCTCCTAGCGTCAATGTCTTTCCATTTGTATCTTCCTTGCTTATCATTGTATATAATGTTTGAAACCTTATCATATTTGTCTTGAAGTAATCTCATCCACAATTTCAGTGTCGGATCTCAATCTAAATATATATTTTTCTCTTGTTCCTACCCATCTTAGGCCTTTAATCACTAGATCAATTGATTTTTTAAAACCATTCAATGGAGCAAAACCATTTAATAGTGAGAGTGCATTCAATATTAATCTTCGGTTTTTGAGCTCACATATTTACTAAACAGAATTTTTGTCCACTGTCTTTGACTCTCTTTATACAATCTCTAAATTACTTTTCACCTAAGAGCTAAGTTTGCATCCATAAGAACTTTAAGAGCTAAGTGTGCATCTATAAGAACTTTTGAACCAAGACCTTCCCTAGCTCCATTTCACCAAGAGGAAATTTTTTTATCATGTCATCATTGACCGCATTATGTAGATTAATTTTTTTTTATAACTTTGGCATAATATACAAAGGACATATAATATGTTGAAATGACCTGCAAGACCCATTTAATTAGCTGCACTCTTCCTACTAAGGATAACTATATACCTTTCAATGTCAGTGGTTTATTCTAAACTTTAAAATTGGATTCCACAATTGTATCCTCATTCTCCCCTCAAATAAGGGCATCAGGTTGCCGGTAAATTTGCCTCCTCCATTTGAAGTAACTTGCATATTCTAAACTTTACTTATAATTGGATTCCACAATTCTATCTTCATTCTCCCCTCAAATAAGGGCATCAAGTTGCCGGTAAATTTGCCTCCTCCATTTGAAGTAACTTGCATATTGTTGCTTTGATTCTAGCTGAAGTGTTTAAGAAGTAAATTTTGGATTTTGTCCTATTAACTTTTTTCTATCAATTTTGGCATAGTATACAAGGACATAATATGTTGACCTGTAATGCTACCGACAACCATCTACCTTTCCATGTCGGTAGTTTATTTTAAACTTTACTTATAACTAGATTCCATAATTCTATCCTCATTCTCCCCTTAAATAAGGGCATCGAGTTGCTGGTAAATTTGCCTCCTCCATTTGAAGTAACTTGCATATCCCTACTTTGATTCTAGTTGGAGTGTTTAAGAAGTAAAAATTTGGATTTTGTCCTATTAACTTTTTGCCTTGATGTTCTTTCATATTCCTTTAATAAGTTATTCCAAGCTCTAGCCTCATTTATCCTTGCCCTTTCGAAAAGGATTGTATCATCTATAAATTGTTTATGGGTGATGTTGTCGATGTTATTACTAGCCTTAAGTCCACTTATTAGGTCGTCTTTGTTAGCCTTCAAGCTCCTACCCAATACTTCTACCATAATAATGAACATATATGGTGATAGAGGATCTCCTTGTTTGAGACCTCTCTTGGCTTTAAAAGATTCTGTTACTAACCCATTGACCAACACCAATTATAAAAGTGTAATCCATTTGACCCATTTCTTCTCAAATCTAAACTTTTCTAGAACTGCAAAAAGAAAATTCCATTTAACCCTATCATAGACTTTTTTCATCAAGTTTTAAGATCATTGCTCTCTATTCTTGAAGTTGATGAATGCATAACTTCATGAGCTATTATGATTCCATCTAATATTTGTCTCCCGTCCATAAATCCTCCTTGCTCATTTGAAATAATTTTGTCTAACAAAGGTTCTAATCGATTCACCATCACTTTGGATATAATCTAATATGCCATATTAAATAGGCTTATGGGTAAAAAATGAATCAAACAATTCTACATCCCTCTTTTTTGAAATTAGGGTAAGATATGTTGCATTTATTTTATAAGGTATGTATTATTTTACCCTAGACTGTTCCATTGCCACCAATAAAGAATCTTTCACTATATTCCAATTATGTTTTTAGAATGCTATAGAGAGCCCATCCGAACTTGGGGATTTATCCTTATCAAAAGAGAAAAGAGCTAAATGAACTTCTTCCAAAGTAATAGGCTCCATCAATTTCCTATTGTTTTTATTTGTTATAATTCAAGATAACTCTTGTAGGAGTTTATCATTAAAAACTTCAAACTCCTCTAATTCTAGAGTATTCAGGTAAAAAAACCTTGTCTCTTTTCTGATTTCACTCTGGTCTTCAAATTCAAATCCCTTATGATTTAATTCTACTAATTTTGGATGCTAATCTCTATACTATTGCCATCCTATGATTTTTTTTTGTATTTTTGTCTCCTTTTAACCATGTTTGTCTCGATTTTAGTCTCCAAAATTTCTCTTCCTTACTCAAAATATTATGATAAGCAACCCCCTTTCCTCTGAGGTTGGATTATTATGATCACCTTTTTGGAATTTTGAAAATTTATCTTTTAGTTCTTTCTTCTCAAAAATATTTCCAAAATCAATCTTGTTTCATTCTTTTAATCTAGATGTCATTAATTTAATTTGTTTTGGAAGTGTATACAACCCATCATTTCATGAAGAATTCCATGTTTATGTTATTATATCAACAAATTGAGGATGGTCTTCCCACATCTGCTCATATTTAAAATATGATTTTTTTGAATTCATTTACCACCATTTTAACTCTTATTGGCCAATGATTTGAACCAATCCTTGTCAATGTATTAATTTTAGCACAAGTCCCTTCATCTAGCCAATAATATGAGAGAATGCACCTGTCTAATTCTTTTGCTATCAGGTTTTGGCCTCTCCTGTTGTTGGTCCATGTATAGTTGTCTTCTTCAAAATCTACCTCCCATAGTTTATTGTTTTGAATAAAAGCTGAGAAATCTCTTATACTTTGGATTAATTTCATAATTTCCCTAATTTATTCATCCAACTAGGTTATGGCATTAAAATCTTCTATGATCATGAATAAGGTTTTTTGGTCTTTACTTTTCATAAAGGTTTCAATCCCACTCCATACTTCTAATCTACCTGACTAAGTTGTTGTAGGTCCATAGACATTGATAATGATGAAACAAATATCTGCAAAGTAGCATGTGACTAAAGAGGCTATCCAATGCCTAGTTTTATGAATGGTTACATAAGACGTTATGATAGGATTCCAACATGTTAAAATTCCTCTTGTTGCTCCTTCAGAATTTACAACATCCCATTCACATGTTGCCCATACTGCTTTCATAGTTTTGGAAACTTTGTCATTTTAGTTTCCTAGATACAAAGAATATCAGACTTATTACTTAAATAGAGGTCCTTGATGCACCTTTAGCTTAAGGGGGCATTACCACCCCTTATATTCCATGAGATGGTAATCATGTCTCGTTAAGAGCTACTAGCCCCGCCTAAAAAATACCAATATCATTTTGTTGTTTGGTAAATAAAAGTTCAACCAACTTAGTCCAAAGCCTATAAGTAATTTGATAATTATGCATGCAATATTTCTCAAGGCTATTGTCATATGAAGATTTTTAAATAATTTTATAATGATTGAAACATATGTTATCTGTGTTAGATCACCTTTAAGTGAAATGGTTTGAGAAACTAGATGAAATGGTTTGAGAAACTAGATGAAATAGTTTGAGAATTATGCATATATTGTTTGATAAGGTTTTAGCATGAAAAATAGTAGCCTAGGACCTAGATAAAATTGACAAAGCCAATTAAGATAATTTTGAAATCATGTTAGGAAACAACTTTGCCAAGATCCCTCTAAAAATCAAGAAAAATAAAAATTCAAACAAAAAATAATGGAAAAAAATTAGTTTAACAAACCTAATGGAAAAAATTTAAAAAATTGAATTAAGTTTTCAAATTTTTAAAAATAAAAAACTATACCTTTTATTTATTTTTTTTACAGGATGGAAATAAAATTTTACTCTATTGTGAGCATATAATTACTTAAGCCACCTCGCCTCCCTCTACCACCTTCTCACATTTGAAAAATGAATTTAGAAATTCCTTTCTGGATTTAAACCTGTCTTAATTAATTTGGTGTTAACATTTCGGTTGTTCTAGCGTGTCCTCGGTTTCTATTTAATTTTTTTTATAAAAAAAATTAAATAGAAACCGAGGACAAAAAAAAGGCCAACCTTTTCCATTTGATGAAGGAAAGTTCTTTCTTTGGCACATTTTTGGGAGTCCATTTTTTGTTGGCACATTTAATCCCTTGCTTTAACTTTGAGCTTATATTTTTAAAACTTTTAAAATTTTTCTTAATTATGATTTTGCAATCTTTTGTCATGTATTTAGTATTATGGTATGTGCACCATTAAAATTTATGTTTTTTCTAGTCCATCAGCTATTTTCACTTTCAAGATTTAGACTTAATAATATGTTCTAAAAGATCCATAGTAACACATTTGTGTGTACATAACTATACTCCATACAATAGAGACGTGGAAAAACTTCCCTAGGGTATTATCCTTAGTAAAAAAATAAGTTATACATTATTGACATCATCTTCATTCTCCTCTCATGATGTCACATGTTAACTTAGAGTGAGATCAATAGAACACGAAGTAAATGCATATTGATCAATAAAGCAACCAAAGCATTCTCTTGAGACTTAGATAATAACCTTATTGTTTTTTGAAATATAAAAATGAGAGGATTTAGAGTCCTAATCAAAATCTAACATAATAATTAGATTATTCTTGACAACTACTTTCCTCTTCTCATATACACTTTTAAGCATAAACAAGGGATCCAAATTTCTTGGAGTTAACAATCATGGTCTTTTTTCTACATCATTCCTCATAACATATCATATCTTTGACAAGTTTCAAAGGTAATTTTTTGGGAATATAATTAATAAAAGCAATGGATTCTCCCTCAAAATGATTCATTACCTTGTGATGTTGGATCATGCATATTTCTATATTAATCAAGGCTTTACTCTTTCTCTCAACAATATCATTTTAACAGGAGATAGAGGGATGAATTTATTGTTAAGATATTTCACATTCCTTCATAAACCCTTCAAATCAAATATACCATCATCAATATGCTTTTGATTTTAATCAATTCCTTTAGTCATTTAAGAAATTCATAAAATTTTGAGTGATCATCAATGAAGGTATTCAAGTTACATTTAATAGAAGAGTTTCTCATACCACATAGTTTACTATGTATGAGATCGTGTCCTCAATTTTTTCCATACCCAAGATTCCATACTTAATGCAACACCATTCAACAAGATTAAAGTAACTCTTCATTGCATAAAGAAGCATCTTACTATCCCTGGAAACAAGAGTCAAGATTACAATTCTTTCAAGCAAAACAAGTCTTTGCTTATTTACAACAATATCATCTTGAAGGGTTTACAATCATCTTTTAGAGTCTTCTGCCAACTAAGTCCGCAAGCTTCTTTGATGGAAACCACTCACCAATTATGGAGATTACTTAGGGATCAAAACAACTCTAAATGCAATGCATCTCAACTCATGCCTTACTCTAATATGCAACAACCATGCTCAACAAGCAAGCTATATTTATTTTCATTTAAAAGCACCATCCATTTAAACAACTCAAAGATCAATTTTTTCAAAAAATAATCCAGGAGAAGCCCATACTTTCGCTTATAATGATCCTTAATCCACATAGATCTCAGGAGTCATTATAAACAACATTTGCAAACAATGCAAGAGAATCCCATACTTCTCTTTACAATGATCCCTTAATCCACTTAGATCTCAGGAATCATTATAAATATCTTTTCTATATAATGATTCCCTAACTCACAAGAGTCTCAAAAATCATTACATTAGTTCCCTTTCAAAACCATAAAGCATACATTAACCTTAAGTTTCCTTCTACAACTAAGAAATATTAAAGCATTTAATCTAACATAAAACTTCCCTTAACAATAAACTTTCTTTACAACAACTAAGGAAGATTAAAGCTAACATCAAGCTTTCTTTAACAATAACAATATTCTAACCCACAACAGGCTCTCTAGAATAATTAAATAAGCTTTCTTTTACAAAACCATATAAGTAATAAAATCTTAAAATAAATATACCTCTTAGTTACCTTTTTTTCTCCCAAGGCCCAACATGATTAGAATAAACAAAGATAAAGTTCTATATTTAACACAAGCCTTAAAAATTTTAACCTAGATCAAAACATAAAATGAGCTTCTACAACTCGAAAGATAAGGATAAACAATGACACCAACCACAATCAAGATATTAATTAAAGGAAAACATCCAACAAAGTTATTATTACTTCCTTAAAGCACAAACACACTAACAGGTCGTAAAACCATCAAAGAAAAGTTTTACTAAAAGCATTTAGCTGATCATGAGCTAACACAAAAATGAAGTAGACAACCATCAAGTTAACACCATTTTTCTCACGATCAAAACCATGTAAAGGTTAAAGAGAATTTCAAACAAACGAAAGAAGAATAACACAACCTGAAGCTTAGCTTGAAGGGTGATGTAAGGATACAAAGACCAACCCATCAACAATAATTAGGGTTTTCAATGAGACATCACCACCATCCTACAGAAGGGAAACATGATCAACGCACTAATGACATCCCTCATGCAAACAAAAGCAAAATGAAAGGGTTCTCATCCAAACAACAATGAAAACAAACCACCAACACAACAACCAAAGCGACCGTTCATAGGGAATCCATAGGAAAATATAGGCACACAACACGACACAAAAACAAACAATGAAAAAGCAAGCACTAAATATGATGGTAGGAAAATGATCCTCCAAGGTAACATACGATAACAAGAGACTTGACACAACATGAATTCGGTGTCAAACAACCAATATAATACAAACAAAGATGCAACCAGCTATAGAAGAACACGACAACATGAAAAGAAAGAGATTTTGTTAGAAACAAAGAACATAAACTAGAATAGAGCAAACACAAAAAGAAGCACTTATGATGTAGGTTTCACTTGCCTCCAACGATCTTATTCGAATGTGGCTACCTTGTATTTCTCTCCACTGCTTCCTTAGGTATCCATTACCCACTTCTCATGCCCCTCCTCTCTTGGATTTAAAGAGGAGCATAATATTACGTGCAAGAATATTTCCTTGAATTCTCAAAGAGCATTACACTTTCAAGCGGTTTTATTTTCTTGCAAGATCATGAGGAAACTGATGATGCCCCTTCATCTCCCAAAGGTGGCTAGAGAACATAACATGCCAACAAACCATGCCCAATGATAGCCTAAAACTTGCTACTCAGTATTAAATTCAAACATACAACATATATATATATATATATATATATATATATATATATATATTTAAATAAAAATGAAACCATACGATGCTTGACTTATTAAACTCAATTAAATTACCAAACAAGCAAACAAGAGTATTAAATTGCTAATCCAACATAACAATATTTCTTGACCTCAAAGCAACTTAAAACAAACAAGGCATCATGTCCACAATATTCTACACCAATATTTTATCCCCAAGTAGGTGGTCCTTTTTATGATAGTCTAAGCTATCACCAACTTTGTTGAGGAGGCTCATTGCAAGCAATATCCTAGCCCAATGGTGCAAATGTGGAAACAAAAACAAAATGATATGCATCTACATGAAGGTAAATTTTCCATGTTTACCCTAAGTTGCCAATGAACGAATCATCATCATTTTCCTAGGTATCCCTCATGGTAGGTGGTTTACCCATAGCCCCACCAAGGAGAAGGTACCTAATCCTGCATCCACAAATACATTAGCAGTACCATGCTCCATGCTTAAAGAAAGCAATCATTCTATTATTAAATCATGCTCACAAAAACTATGTCATTACATAAACACATCAATACATAGTTCATTATCCACAAAATTTCTACCAATGAGAGGTGTTACAATAGATCAAGGGGGACTACGGGGTCCAATGAAAGTGACCCCTTTTGGATTGGGATGAATTTTTTCCCTCTAAGATTGGACCATGATATCGTTCTATCAATATACAGATAACCAAAAGGAAAATTAAAATTGATATTAGATAAAATAGGGGACCTAATAGGATATGATGGTGAACCAACTAGGTTGGAGAGAGACAAGACACATAGTCGAGTTTGACTCCCTTTTGGTTTATGATGAATTTACAATCGATACATGCTAGCTATAACATCATCTTGAGTGGAAGACTAGGGAGAAAACTTGTTGAAAAAGAAATCTTCAAGGACTGAGGACATGCAAAGAGACTGAACCGAGCTTAGCCTACACCTATACAAGAGCTTAGGAGCAAGGAATTAGAATAGAAGACAAATTCAAAGTAAAAGAGAAACTTTTAAGCACTTATAAGACTAATGCTAATCTCCTTTCTACCACACTCATACTTCTTGCTTGATGCTTGGTGAATGTATTGAGGATCCTAATTAGGCTTCTTCAATTGCATGTCATATGGAACTTTATCCTATGCATTTATTGGCATGTAAGAGATGTTTCATTCTCCCATAATGGTGGTTGGTGCTCCTCCTTCCATCAAGACATGTGGCACTTGGGATTTTCAACTTTGAATGGTGCTTCTTCCTCCTGAATGTTACAAGATTATCTTCAGCAAAAAAATGCCACGTATAGACTATTGCAAATATTTTTGAATGATGGCTCTTCCTTCCAAGGCATTTCAAACTTGTTGTGTGCCTATTGAAGAGCTTGAATGTTCAACCTACCTTTTCTTGTTGCATTCTCCTCAAACCTCCAATGCTTGATGTTTCACTTTCACTTACCCGTCGTTTGGTCTTATCTAGAAATGAACCTCCTTAGCTACTACAATGTATGGGATTCAAATGACCTCCTCTTGGCAACTGAATACTCTAACTGTGTTGCTGATTTTGATATTTGAGATTGTGCCTAATTTGAAGCCCAAAACACTCCAAGATCAACATCCTCTTGAGGTGGTTTTACACACTGTTATTCCTCCTTTATTTTCCACCCCTTTCTTTGAATAATATTTAGCCAGATAATGCAGCTCTTTGAATTGATATTCTGACTACTTTTGACATCAAAAATCAAGATTATCTCCCTTGCTTCTTGGATAATATTTTCCTTTAATTTTTGCTATGAAATCCCATCTCTTACTTGGCTTCAATAGTGCTTGTAAAATATGCACTTCATTGGATATATTTGATGTTTATCAAATAGCATTTACACTATGCTTTTAAATCAATAATTCTCTCCCTTATTACTCCTTCTCTATGCCATCTCTAACTTGCTTTTTTTTTGTTATAATATGTAGGTTCAAAGATAATGAAGATGCTTGCTCCTTCAACTTGGAAACATAAAACTTAAAGCTTTCTGTTTTCTATTTTAAAGACATTAATATAGTGCTTTCAATACTAGAGATAAATTCACTATTTTCACATAGACAAAATGTACTTTTAAGCACCACTTTGCAAACCTTTTTTTTATATTCTTCCTCGCTTGATTTCTTGTTGATTTGGCTCACATTTTCACTATCCAAACTTGCTTCCCAAACCTATAAAAATGCATCTCCTTTTCTCGAAAATGCTACCCAAAAATATGAAATTCATAGCTATTATCCTCCTTAAAATGTTGTCCAATATATTCTCTTTATTCTTCCAAATACCTATCACAAAACACTAAATTTTTTAGCTCTTCTACTTAAAATGCTGCCTAAAATATGCTTTCCTCTTCTTCAACTCGTTTTCCAAAAAACAATATTTATCTTATTCAACTTGCTATCAAAACTTTCTAAAATTTGCAGCTTTAATTCTCCTTCAAATGCTGCCCAAAATGCTGTCAATTCCTCCTTCAATTAGTTATCCAAAAATGCTTCTGAATCTTCCCAAACTTCTCCAATTCACAACTCTTCTATCTCCTCCTGATGCTGCCCAAATTTGTTGTCCAAACAACCTTCAAATTCTCACCCAAAATTTCTGAAATTTCTTCTTTAGATTTCAGCCTTCAAATCTTTAATGGTTGCCTTCAAAAAATATCAAATGGTGGCCTCTTCTATCCCAAATTTCTCCTCCAATATCTTGTTGATTTTATCTTCAAATTTGACCTCTTTGCTGGCCTATTCTTCAAGATTCTCAAAGTCTCGAACTCTTCAAAAATACTTTCTCAAAATTTGACAAACACTTTACCAAATATTTCCTTCTTTAATCAGTTTCACAAATCCTTTTTGGGTTTTTTGTTGGATGGTGATGATTGTACCAAATTTGGTGTGATTCCTCTTTTCAGGAGTTTCTTCCTCTGGCAATATTCTCCTCGAACTTTATTCAATATTCTCCAATGGTCACTTCTTCAAATTTTGTAATATGGCTTATTTATTCTCTTTCTCTTTTCAAATTTCAATGGGATATTTTCCTAGCCATCCTCAATCTTCTCTCTGAAATCTCCTATCTCCTATATCCTTTCTCAAATATTCAATGGGACCTCTTTTCTTGGGTCTCCTTTTTCTCAATCTTCAATAGGGCTTCTCTAGCCTCTTTCTCTCTTCTCTCTTCAATATGCTATGGGACCTCTTCTCTTGGGCCTCCTTAACCTTCAATCTTCAAGCTTCAATGGGGCCTTTCTCTTGGGCCTCCTTAATCTTCAATGTCTACTCTTTTGCTACAATCCCAAAAATAATTCCTGTGTGAGAAAAGCACATAGACCTTCAAGCACTCAAAGTTGAAATTCTTATCTATATGTTGTAGGAAGCTTATCAACTTCTAAGAACTAATTTTCTACAACAAAATATTAGACAATAGCAATCAAATTCATTCAAATATTCAAAATTCTGAAATCAATAAACTTCACTAGTTTTCCTAGTGGTAAAATCTATGTTGAGTCCTAGTCTTCACGAGTTTTTTTGCAACCCTATGGAAAGACTCTAGCCAAATAGCAACTTTCTATGTTGAGTCCTAGTCTTCATGAGTTTTTCTACAACCCTATGGAAAGACTCTAGCCAAATGCAACTTGAGATATTTTTCTACCTTCAAGTTTTCTTTTACTATCAAACCTTTTAATAGGACCTCCTTCTTGGGTCTCTTAATCTTATCAATATCAAGATATATCTTCAAGACCTGAAACTATGTTGTATATTGTCTTCTATTCTGAATTTATTCTTGGAATAGGTAAACTCAATCTATCTTTAATCTTCACTGGTTTTCCTTCAACACGGTGGAAATGTCCTTAGACTATTTATAGCTTTTCAAAAACCTATCCAAGAAAACCTTGTTGTAGCTCTAATACCACTGTTAGCTTTTAATGCTTAACTCTTAATGTAAATCACCATAGAATAAAATATAAAGTTGCAATATAAAATACTCAATAATAGCAATTATTTATTCAAATATAACTCAAAAATAACCTCATAAATAACTCATAGAATAGACCCTAATAAATGATCTCAAAAATAGTAAATTGATATAGAATAAAGGTCACATACATCCTCTCTTATTTACAATGCTGAATCACATATATAATAGATTGTGACTCTTCATATGGAGTACTCTTGACCTTAACTCTTCTATAAGACTCTTCACTTTTCTATTCCAAGGACACATGTGCACTCTTACATAATATACACTTGTGCACATTTACACTCATCACACTTGCATACTCAATTACATGACACTTGTGCATTTCCTGCACATTATTACATTACATAAAATATTTAATCACACTCTAATATAGAAAACACTCCTAATATAATGATGTAACCAAGGTGATACATTAGCATGTACCAAATAATGTAATATACTCCAACAACCAGTGATATTGGAATCCATATCCTTCCACTAGTATGCCCCCTAGACACCATACTAGACCTTACGAGCAATTTTTTGGACTTCATCACCAAAATATCCCCTAATCTTGAGAGATCCTTGGGGTAGGTTAGGGTTAGACACCCTCACTCACAAGTATTTATATAATTCATGAGTTGGTAACTATCGTTTTTGACTAAACCCGTCCAAGGATGAAGAAAAAGCTCAGTTGGGCCAGTAGCAAGTCTTAGACAATACCACCTCTTTCATAAGAGGTCTTTTAGATTTTCCTCCTTTTGGTTACCTTTGGTTGTGCCTATCATTAGTTACTATTTGCTTGTCACAAGTCATCCCTTGCGCACCTATGGGTGTTGTAAGATCATGTGCTTAAGCATATATTCTTAGCATTCATTCCCCACCATATTTATTTGTTTTAGGTTGGTCAACATCATAAAAAATACACAAAAACACAAAAATATTTGCTTACTATTTTTCATAGCACTTTGCTACTTCCGAGTGATTTCTAATACAAAACTTGTTACAAAACCATTCAAAATAGCTTTAAAACACACTTGTTAGTTTTTAACAGCCTGTTTCTACAAAATTCCACCCAAGCTGCCTGTTTTATATAGATTTGCACAGTAAGCTGTGAACCACATTCGCATAGTAGGGTGCAAATAAAATTCATAGGTCACCTTGTGAATCTAAATTTTAGGGTATAGACAGGTCCATAAACCCTCAAAAATACATAGGAAAATAGAATTTTTGCTTGAACTACCCTTCCAGCTCCATTCCACCTCTTAATCATCCATCATAGTCCCCAACCAAGGGTAAATCACACACAAGTGTATCTAGCTATGGATTCTTCCAATAATATCCCTTCTTATCCAACCAATTTATCAGGGTATTCAAAGGAAATCACCTATGCCCATTCTCATACTTTATTTGCTTCTTTGCATAACTTATCCTTGCCTCACATATTTTATGGTAGGATTTCATCCTATGATCATGACTAAGGCATCAAGCTAATCTTCCACCTCCTTCCATGAGCCCCCAATTGAATACCACCTTCTCACCTTCACATCATTGTGCTCCCTATCATTCCATCTTCCATAAAGGGCTATGCCATCCACATCTTCTCCCCTCACCTCAATTTCCATTTCAAATCACCCATTCTATTGGCATGTTACAACCTTCTTGTCCTCTATTTCCATATTTTGCATCACATCCATATGCAGATTCTTACCCATGTCAATCAACACCCACCACAAATGACACATGTGTTTATATCAAGTCCACACCACCAGTACCTTCTTCCATTAACATGCAACACATCTTTGTGTACCTTAACAATATTGAGTTGTGACTAAGCAATTGTAGGTGTGATACACCCACTCATTATCCATCCATGGGAGGTCCTACAATGCCTCCACACTCTACACCCTTAACTACATCGTTATCTACAACATGGGCCAACAATCACCCCTTCGCCACCCAATCAACCACTCGCTTGCCCACAAGGTCTTTCACGTCCATCTAACAATTGGAATCCATTATTGAAGCCCCTGTCCAATCTATTTCAGAAGTTGTATGATGTTGTATATATTGCTCTACCTAACATTAAACCAGATGATCCAAATCATCCAAAAACCAAAGGGCTATCAAGAGCATATATTCTGACTATCATAGATAATGAGGTCATGATATCAATGCTTGTTGTACATTCCAACACTTGGTCCAAGATCTCATTAATAATAGATCTATACATATCACCAATCCTATAGCTCCCACAAATCAAAATTTGAGCATATTTTGAAACTTTCAGCCACAACCACAAGCTGGCACCTTGGCATCTTCACCCATGCCTCAGTAAGTTCATCATATCCATGTTTGCACTTCTTACCAAGATGTCAGTCATACCAATCTTGTGACTAGAAATCCACAACCTCTAACACGATATCTACCAACAATATAACATCTCTTTTGATTCATTGTGGTCATCATCCATTCTTTTCCCATATCTCATCCTTCTTCCTCACTTCTCCAATTATCTTTTCTTCTCTTTCTCTCAAAAGGTCTGTTATTTATTGTATGGTCACACACAAGCATATACGTACTCATGATTTCTCATTCTTCTCTCCTTTCATCTCTTATTTCTCCCATTTCTCCTACTCCCCACCTCTTCCTTCTTTTCTTCATTCACTTTCTTTTCATCCTAAATTCTGTTAGAATTAATGTAATGTGCAATAATGTACACTATGCCTTCCTTGACACTTGTCAGTGTGTTTCATATAGGCCTTCTGCCTATATATTGTAACCATTTGTATCAATAAAACAATCCCATCAGTTTCAGTCCCAACATTTGGTATCAGAGCGGGCTTTCCCTGCCCTGTGAAACCTCTTGAGGGGGGATTTCCCTCATGGAAATCCTCCCTCCCCCATTTTTTTTTTTCTTCCCTATTTTTTTTTAAGTTTTTTTTTTACCGAGGGAGTATGCTCTCCATCATTTGATGGATCAGAAACCAGATGGTAAAAATATTAAAAATTGGGAGGTCATTTTAATTTTTTTTTCTTTAGTTTTCCATGCAGATCCGTTTCATTTGGAGGATAGTGGGTGTCACTTTGATGGTTGTATGTATTCTGAATGCTCCGAGGATCCCATGCTCTGCAATCCACATGCAAGACTTGTCAGAGGCTATCAAGATATGGATGTTTCTAAAGAAGATGCAATCCTGCGCATAAATGCTGGAGAAGAGATAGCGGGAATTGATTTTCAAGAGGATCTGTATTTTGATGGTGGAGATGTAATCAGAACAGATGAGAACATTGTTGAAAAGGAAGGAAGAGAAGATTCTGTCTGAACTTGACATTTATGCTCGAGTTGGTGCCAATACTCCTCTTGCCTTGATGGATGCCCTGGCAAATGTTAATGATGGAGGAAATTTAACTATCAGAGTTTTCTGTAGGTGTCGCCCCTTGAGTGCTGAAGAAATTGCAGGAGGAGCTGTTTCTATAACAGATTTTGACTCTGCCAAAGAGGGTGAGCTCAGTATAAGGGTCAAGGGGGCTTCCCGGCCACCGGAGGTGACGACGAACTTTCTAATAAAGTCCAGTCCGTCAAGAGATGGAGGGGCAATGGCTTGCAGTGGAATGCATACTTGGACCGTCTCTTCGCTAATATCCGTATTCTTCAAACTGGTCCTGGCCTTTATTTTGCTCTGGGTGGCTTCCGTTTCATTTGTTACAACCCGATTCCTCAGCTTCTTCGGCTTGCGTTTACCTTGCTCCTGCAATGATTTCATCTAGGAGAAGGAGACTACAACCAGATTAACGGATGGGCCACGGGATCCTTTACTACCTGCTTCACAAGTGCTACGAGGGGCATCTTGCCACTGCAATTCTGTTAGTCCACAAGACAGGCAAAGAATAGGCCGTGAAGGTCGATTGGAAATTCGAGATGCAGTAATTACCACAGGCAAGAGTGATTTTGCCAGCTATGCAGTTGGAGAAAGGAAGGTGCGTTGCCAGCATGGGAGATGCTGTCTTCATTGCTCCTGTAATTCGCAGTTTGTTAACCACATCAGCAGAAGATCGTGGTGGCGAAGGCAGAGCAGGAGCGGCGCACAACGATCATTCACGTGGAGGGAGTGCGACGCTGCCATGATCATCTCTGATGCCACCGCCAAGGCCGGGACGGGCCTCATTGAGCTCCACCGCATCGAAGCCCTGAGAGCAACGATTCAAAGGTACCAGAAACAGCAGAGAACAGAGAGTGGAGAGTTTTTTGAACTGCAGTTTGCCCTAGCATTGTTGTCAAAGACGAGAGTGGCAATATCAAGTGCACACCTATCTTTTCAAGAATAGTTTATTTATATGCTGAGCAAAATGAATTGCAGTTTGCTGTTCCTGGAGGCCTTATTGGTGTGGGTACAACAATAGATCCCACCCTTACACGTGCTGACAGGATTGTTGGGCAAGTCCTTGGAGAAGTTGGAGAATTACCTGATGTGTTTTTTGAGCTAGAGGTAAACTTTTTTCTCCTCCGTCGTCTCCTGGGAGTCAGGACCAAAGGTACAGAGAAACAAGGGAAGGTTTCAAAACTGGCTAAGGGAGAAGTTTTGATGCTTAATATTCGCTCCATGTCAACTGGAGCTCGTGTGCTTGCTGTGAAAAATGATCTTGCTAAGCTCCAACTAACTTCTCCTGTATGCACAAGTAAAGGAGAAAAGGTGGCTCTTAGCAGACGAGTAGAAAAGCATTGGCGATTGATAGGTTGGGGTCAAATTCAAGCAGGATTAATGCTGGACATTCCTGCTAGAAAGAGACGATGCCGATTTTCTCAGGCCATTAATTCCACCGTCCAAAGAAGTCGAAGTTCTCGACCTGGATTCCATCAAAGAGGAAAGATCTTGCAGGCTTGGAATTTCCAGCCACGGAAGGAGACATTGCAGAAGGTGAAGTCTTGGAGGATTTTCTCAGCTCCGTGGGAGTCGTACCTGAGACCGGTTTTGAAGCAGCACTTGACAGAAAAGCCCTGCGGGTTTCGACAGGTGATGGAGTCGGCTTATCAAGGATTTTTGGTGCTGGCCCACCACTCCGACCCACCACCACAGCCAGAGGAGGATAGAGATATTCATTCTCGCGTTGATGTCTACCATAACGGCAACTTCCACATAATTGGAGCACAAGATGTGCACTTTTAAATCCATTATGGACTTTGTCGACCTGTTGACTATAATTACGCTAAAACTGGTGTTAGACTTCCGGTGATACTCTCGAGATTTAATAGTTGGTACCGCATTCAATGGAGGACATTTTCTTTAATGCAAATTTTTGCATACCTGTCGCACGTCCCATAATAGCATCAGTCTACAGAACGCTTGCATTGGATTGTCTACCATCTAAATAGTAGGAAGTGTGATATTTACCAACTATGGAACACTATAGCGACTATTTTCAGTTTCAATGTAGATGAGGAAAGGAAGCATGTACATTCAATGTGTCCATACAGATGCCAGTTCACATGCAACATTCCCCCCCTTTCTCCAGCCGGTGACTGCTCAGAATGCCGCAGGTGGTGTGGAGAAGGTCGTCTTGGCGTAGCTATTACGACAGGACACTGAGGCCAAAGTCGGAGACCTTCATGGTGCATTGGGTACACTGTATCCGATCCAAATCCAAGAGCACAGAGAACGCACTGATACGCGCTTGTTTTCTGGTGCTCGGTGTTTTCAGCAGTACACGTGGCACCTTTCAGCCAATTCTGACACCTTAACATCGCACGTGTTCGAGTTTGAATGAATTTGGTTAATATGCTTTTTAGATCCAAAGAGAGTATGGGCACAACATTATTGTAAATCGACAAGTGTTGCCCCGTTAATTTTGAAAATTATTTTCAAAGCACGGGGTACGTTATTTTTTTAAACAATGTTTTGTTCCACATGGCAAGTGGAGTGGAAAATGCCCACATGGCCAAATTTTTTTCAAACTTTGTAGTTTTCCAAGGGGGGAAATTTTTTTAAAACCATGGTGGAGAAATTTTTATTGGCCGACAAGATGGCCTGTTTATTGTATTCTTGGGCATTGTTTAATGTTTTTTTTTCCAAATAGGAATGGAGGTGGAAGGCCTAGATGGCCCATGTAATTCCCCTGCGAGGGAAATTTTAAGACTGTTTTTATTTCGCCTGAGAGCGATGTTGTCTATTTACTGCCTAGATAGGCATGCTATTGTTTTTCCACATGTTGAAGGACCCATTAACATACAAGTATAGGGGTATTTATAGTCGTTGGAAACGTTTTTCCACGACGGACACAATGGTGGTGTCATATTGTAATTTTGAGGCTGTTTCAATTAAGTTTTTTAGCCTCAAAATTTTTCTACCTTGGAGTGCACTTTCGGTTGTACCCGACACTCCCAAGGCACTTATAAGTGAACCTAGTATCTAGTAGTCTCCCCTTTCTACTTGGCGGATGCAGCGGCTGGTTACCCATGCATTCCGGTAAGATGAGATGACTACAATAAGGACACTTATTCTAGGGACTACAGACATAGACACCCTAGACTCTATCCGAGGTTTTTCCGGATCTACTTCTGAAGACTACAGACGAAGACACTTCAGAAGATTCTTTTCTACTCTTCTTTCTTCTTCTTCTCCATATTTGGCATCTATGGCTCATTTTATTGTATTGAGTGCATTTTTGGCAGAGACTGACACTCTTATATGGCTCATTTTTCCTTTGTATTAGGTGAATTTTCGGTAGAGACCGACACCTTCTAGATTGAGTTCACCATAAGAAGGGATTTGATATTTATGGTGGAGCTAGTCAGTGACCTACGAGAGGCAACATCCTCTGAGGATGACCTGCAGAGGCAACATACCCAGAAGTGGCTGACCCTGAGGCACCCATGATGACCCTAAGGCACTTAGACGGCTGACCCGGTGGCAAAGACCCGTGGAAGTGGTCGACCCTGAGGAAACAGACCGAGATGTATACACAGTGAATCTAGCATTATTCACAGTTGGAGAGCCAAGCGCAAAGAGCACGAGCCTAGACCAAATCAGCAATAAGAGAGGATGATAGGTTGTTTTAGAGAAGTCAACATTAAGGGGGAATGTTACCTAATGTTGACTTGTTTTTTTCTTTAGTTAGGATAGTGCACATTAAGGGGGAATGTTAGAATTAATGTAATGTGCAGTAATGTGCACTATGCCTTCCTTGACACTTGTCAGTTTCACTTGACAAGTGTCATGTGTTTCATATAGGCCTTCTGCCTATATATTGTAACCATTTGTATCAATAAAATAATCCCTTTAGCTTCAGTCCCAACAAATTCTCCATCTTCTTCACCTTAATTTGAGCGACTGGAGGAGTTCCTCTTCTTCCAACATATTTATCACACTTGGGGAAGTTCCTCTCCTTCCAACACATTTCTAACACTTGGAGGAGTTTCCATCCTTATAACCCATCATTTACCATTGAGGGAATTCATCTCATTTCAACTAATTTCTCATGATTGGGGGAGTTTTTCCCCCCCACTTCTAAATAATTTTGTAATTATGGGATTGCATTCCCTTTTCAAAACACTTCTACAACTGGGGGGAGTTCACCCTCTTACCAACTATATATATTCTTGGAGGATTTAGTCCTCCTTCCACATCAAAATTTCACCACCTCTCATCTACACACAATGGTATAGCTCAACACCATAATTACAAGTCAGTTACCCAATATTTTATAATAAAACCAACTATTAGGTTCAAAAGGTTGCATCCTTTTATCAAAGGTTTTGCCATTTGCCTTGCATTCACATCTCAATCAACATAAATAAACCACCTTGTTCTCAAAAAAATATTCCATTTTGCCAAAGGTTGCACCATTTTCATTGCACTCACATATCAATCAATAAATCAATCTATCAGGTTCAAAAGATCACACCCTTTTGTCAAAGGTTGCACCCTTTACCTTGCACTCACATCTCAATAAACAAATCAACTACCAAGTTTAAAAGGTTGTGTTCTTTTTTCAAATATTGCGCCCTTGTCCTCACCATAAAGCTTCAATCACCAGGTTCAAAAGGTTGCATCATTTTGTCAAAGGTTGTGCCCTTTGCCTTACCATCAAGAATCAATCACCATGTTCAAAAGTTTGTGTCTTTTTGTTAAAGGTTATGCCCTTTGCCTCACCATAAAGCATCAATAAACAGGTTTAAAAGGTTACATACTTTTGTCAAAGGTTTTGCCCTTTACCTTACTTTCATAACAAACCAATCGTTAGGTTCAAAAGGTTGTGTCCTTTTGTCAAAGGTTGCACCCTTTGCCTAACTTTCACAACAAATCAATCACCAAGCTTAAAAGGTTATATCATTTGGTCAAAGGCTATGCCCTTTGCATTTCCATCAAGCATCAATCAATAGGTTCAAAAGGTTGTGTCCTTTTATCAAAGGTTGTGCCCTTTACCTTGCTTTCACAATAAATCAATTGCTAGGTTCAAAAGGTTGCACCCTTTGCCTTGCCATAAAATATCAATCTCTAGGTTCAAAAGGTTGCATCCTTTTATCAAACATTGTGCCATTTGCCTTGCCATCAACTATCAATCACCAGGTTTAAAAGGTTGTTTATTTTTATCAAAGGTTGCACCCTTTGCCTTACTTTCATAACGAATCAATCACCAAATTCAAAAGGTTCCATCCTTTTGTCAAAGGTTGCACCATTTGCCTTACCATAAGCATCAATATTTAGGTATAAGGTTGTGCCATTTTATCGTTATCATAAATCAATCGTTTTGCATATAGTTCCATTCTATACTTCACTTTCAAAGTTCATTCGATTCCACTCCATTACGTTCCAAAGGCCTAAAATTCTTTTGATTCTAAATTTTAATTTTGTCCCCTTACATTTCAAAGGCCTAAAGTCCATTTGATTCCCAACTTCCAAAAACACATCTTCATTTTGTGACATTTCAAAAATTTAAATATCTTAGCAAATGCACCATTCATTTGGTCAGGTTTTTCAAAACCAACAAATCTAATTAACAATCTCTTAGCAAATGCACCATTCATTTGGTCACATTTTCCAAAACCAACAAATCCAATTAACAATCTCTTAGCAAACACACCATTCATTTGGTCAGGTTTCCCAAAACCAATAAATCCAATTAAAAATCTCTTAGAAAAGGCACCATTCATTTGGTTAGGTTTCCAAAAACCAATAAATCTAATTAAAAATATCTTAGCAAAGGTACCATTCATTTGGTTAGGTTTCTCAAAACCAGCAAATCCAATTAAAAACCTCTTAGCAAAGGCATTATTCATTTGGCCAGGTTTCTTAAAACCAATAAATCCACTTAAAAATCTCTAAGCAAAGACACCATTCACATGGTCAAATTTCCTATGCTCATAGCTTAGACATTCATTTCCATGTCCCTATCTTAGACATTAATTTTTGTGCTCTTAGCATAGACATTTCCCTTTCACATGCTCCTAGCATAGATATAGCATATCCTAGTCTAGCATAAATATAACCTAGCATAGATGTAGCATAGTATAGTGTAGGCGTAGCATAGTCTAGCATATGCATAGAATAGTCTAGCATACGCATAGCATAGTCTAGCCTAGCGTACCATAGCCTCAGAATAGACATAACATAGCATAGTCTAGCATAAACATAGACTACTCTAGCATAAACATAGCCTATAGTAGGCATAACATAGTCTAGCATAGACATAGCATAGAATAGCCTAGCATAGACATATCATAGTCTAGCATAGATATACCATAACATAGTCTAGTTGTAGACACCCAAAAGTCGTACATTTCCACTTTCTCCATTTTCATGGCTGATCAATTTGCAAAACCCACAAAATTTTCATAAATTAGCCTCCAAAACACTATTCATTCATCAAAATCAGTACTCATGCATTATTCATAAGCCCCCTTGGGCCATTTAAGCCCTTTCCTATGCTTAACCTTGGATCCTTATGCAACCACCATCATGGCTTAACCTTGGTAAATCTCTACCTTGGTCAAAATTTACTTTATGGTTAAAGTCACTTTATGCTCAAAGTATACTTTATGGCTAAGCACATGGTTAATCAAGTTAATCATGATTAGCCTAATTCTACCACCTCACCTGGTCTACTCTTTGACTAGCCTAGCCTCCACCTCATCCATTTTGACCTTGGTCTAACCTAGGGTCAACCTAATCAGGGTTAACATTAACCCTTGCTCCACACATCTCCCCATGTGCATTTATAACCTTGGAGAACTTTTAGGCTTTTAAGGCATGGGCAAGGGTGATTCACTTTCCACCTCACCCCAAGTCAACCCTTAATGTAGGGTTAACCTCACCATAGTTGGGATTTAACCCATACTCCATTCCACATCTCCATCCTCATTTATGGCATGTGGATGGGTGAGGGATTCTCTCACCCAAAAGTACTTAGGAGGCATGGTACCCATGCCAACTCATGGGACACCTCAAAAGGGCCACATCATAGAGGACACCTCACAGGGGACATCTTAAGGAACACCATAGGGGACACCTCATAGGGGACACCTCACAAGAGACACCTCAGGGGACACCTCATCCTCCATAACCAATCCAAATTCTATAAATAGAGGGCCTCTTCTTCTATCCATGATCTACTCATTCACATACCTAGACTCTGCCAAAATCTATTTGGACCACACTACAAGTAACACCCATTTTGCTTTCAATCTCCATCCTGTTGATTTTTGGTACTATAAACTTGAAGGAAATGCAACTACAAGTAATGAAATAAGAAAGCAATGTTATATCTATTATAATGGTAATCTAATAAGCATGTAAATATCATGAGAAACTTCTACAATAACTCATGAAATAGCCATTAATGGATGCTTATAAAAATAGGAACTTGATAAGTATTTGGAGATCAACTACTGCATGATATGAGCAATACATGCTTTATTTTCAATTACAATGTTTAGTCACAAATATATACTAGTATGTGACTTCACTTTCCTACCCTAAGAACACATGTGCATTCTGCATGATAGACACTTGTGCACATGCACACCTAACTAGGGGCACTTGTTCTTCCTATTCTAAGGACTCATACATGTGGACAACATGCACATTTACATCATTGTACATTCTTGTGTATTTATTCCATTGCATAAAGTAAATACTTAACTCCTAATCTAGTTATGTACCCAAGGTGGTACATTGACATATACCAAATAATGTAATATTCTGTAACACCCCCTTGTATTACATTATTTGGGTATTAAAGATTTTAGTCTTCAATATGGATCTTCGTCTTTCAGATGTTCTTCAACTTGATATGGTTTAGTCTTCAATTTATTCTTGGAGCTCATATGTATTTTTTGCTTTCTCCAATCTGCTACCTTCCTATATACTTGATCAAATGAATGGTTAGTATATTTTAATCTTTGTGGCTTCAAGATTACAAGTTTCTTGAGCTCTTTCATAGTCATCAAATTCTTGTATAAGAATTTTCCTTTTTCCTTTGTTCCTAGAATCATATTATCCTTTGTTTTTCTATCTAGAAACTTTTGCTTCATCACTTCCATTCTTTGATTCTTGTGTATGAATATGGAAGGTAAATTTAAATCAAAATTGATCCATTTTTCTTTTTTCATTCCTTGTAATTTGTTTCTCAAAAAATCCATTAGTGTTGTCTTGAACAACAATATCTTGTGTGAATCCAAATGAATCTAGAGCATATGTACCATTATTAATAGGTTTGTAGCTTCTATTTCATACTTGAATTCTACCATATCTCTACTTTCAATTAGTTTGGTTACTGAAATGAGGTTTGTAATTAGCCCTTTCAAATAAGAATATTTGTGACTTCAAGGCGATCAAACCATTATGGATTTCTTGTTATAGGTTTACTTGTTCCCATATCCATAATTGCTTTAGTTTTGAAGGTTCTAATACTTCGAAGTTTACTTTCTTATGACTCCCTAGTATGTTGAGATCAAACTTAATGAACTTATTTAATTCTTAAATTTGTAGAATGTTTTATCTCTCTCAAGTAAATTGAGTATATGATCAATCTTGATATAATGCTATTACTATCAAGTTTTGTAGAATCCCTTATGTCTCCCAAGTGTTTAGAATAGTCTATAGTCTTGATAAAGTGCTTTACTCCCTTTAAATTTCTTAAGTTGAATCCCTAAAGTTCAACTATTATGTTTCACCTTATTTCTCCTTATTGAGATATGCACTTTTAATTTGATAGAGTTCACTATCACTCTATAGTTAGATTATTTTTTGTCTCTTTAATGTGTATATGAGACAAGTATAATAAATTCCAACTCTTTCAAGCAATCAATATTTTTTGCTTCTTCAATTTTTAATGGTTTAATCTTCTAAATTCCAATAATCTAAAGTTTGATGTAGTATTCCTTATATCTCCCAAAATTGGAAATTTAAAAAGAAATAATATTTGCAAATTAAAATTTTACTTTTTACAACGTTGAAAACCTTATATCTTAAATATTTTAATGTTTGAATCTTATACAATTTATAATATCTTTCACTCTATACTCCCTTAGCTAAAATTGCAGTCTAACTCTCTAAGGTTGATATTTCAATGCAGTAAATAAATAACTTTAAAGGCACCTTATAACTCCCTAAGGAAAGCAAATATTACATAATATAAGTCTTTTACCTTCCTTGCAATCCAAGCACTATATTTTCTAATGCGTGTTGATTGGTCTATGGTGTGACTCTTCAATCCAAGCATTGTATTTTTAGGTCTCCTATGTATGCCAGAGATCAACTGTGAAGGTGAAATGTAATCGTTAGCCTCCTTGGCCATTAGGGTTTCTCCAAATTCCATCGAGCGCTTGACAACCTTTTGTTTTCCTTTAGTTGAGCATGGCTTGCTCTCTCCAATGGCATGCAACCTAAAATGGCTAGTTTTTATGCTCATTGCATTGCTCACCTATCACTTGATGCAACGACTCGTCTTCTTTTGCAATGCTCCAATCATAGGCTTCGGTAGCCTATTCACTGGCTATTTCACTGGAGATTTCATAAGCGATTAAAACAATGTATATGCTTCCTTGTAATTGTTTGATACGTGTTCACTGTGCACTGTATCTGCTTCCTTGTAATGGCTCCTTTGGTGGCAGGTCTAAAAAATATTACACTACTGCTCTGAATTTGTAACGGTTATGCATTGGCGATTTCACAAAGTGCGCTCCTCCAATGAACATGTTATCTTCTTACTGATTATTCGTTGTGTTGGTGCGTTGTTTGGTAATGGCTCACTTGATGCAGCTTAGATTTAATGATGCTCATCCTCCATATGATAGCTCCTCAACAAAATTTTGATAATCCTTGTAATCAAAATTTGCATCCAACGCGTGCTCTCAGTCCAAATCTGCAGCGGTCAATGTTGTTTCACCTAAAGAAGCACTGCTTCAGGATGCCCATTATCGAAATACCAACTCATTCTCAACTGTCATGATGAATTTGCCAATGTATTTCTAATGATTCCTCAAAGAATCTCTACGCGTGAATTGACGATTCCTATCTATCTGTTTCTAATGGCTAGGTGTAAGCGTAATGGCTTCAATCTTCACCATTTATGACCAGCAGAATAATCCATTTACTGAGTCACCATCCTCATTAGCAGTTTCTACATGTTTGACGTACTTGATTGTTTGCTAATTTTCTTCTACTGTGTACTCTGATTTTTGTACATAGCAACGTTGTTGCAGTAGCAGGAACTACAAATTTGGGGGTTGTGCCTAGATTTGGTAGCAAATTATATTCAAAAATAGGAATTTCTCACACTGGTGCCACCAAGAACTTGATCGTCTACCTTTATTGTCTCCATGCTTAATACCAATGATGTTTGGTCGCACTTCCTTGGCACTTGATTTCCTTGCATTTTCCCCAACTCTCCAATCGCTTGACCGACTGGATAACTTCCTTTCATGTTTGATGGTTCTTCCACACACTCAGTGGCTCTTCTCAACTCTTCGGCCCTCATTCCCAGATCTGCAACTCTTTTTATGATATATTTCTTCTTCTTTAAACTACCTCTTTACGCCATATTTTAACTTGTATTCTTTGTTATACAATATTCACTATTAGCTTTCAATAGATATATCTAACTTTTCCTTATTTTGTGTAGGTTTTAACCTTTAAATGCAATCTTATGCACTTCTTTGAAGACTTAAATTTAAAACCTTCCTCTTATAATTTTAAACCTCAAATTTGGTGCTTAATAAAACTTTAATAATAAGATAAATATGAATGTTCAAATAATGAACCTTTTGCACCAAAATTATATACCTTTTGGACTCCATATGGTGATGGATTTCCTGGTGATGTGGATCACCTAAATGCACCCTGATGTTGATAAATTCATAACTCTAATTTGTACTACTTGGTTACTTGAAACTTGTTTATATTGTAGCTCTTATTGCTGTTTAAAACTAGCTCCTTAAACTCACCAATTTGCAGCTCCAATTTGATATGCTTTGCTGCCTTGGACCTTGTCTATTTTGCAGCTTTGAAACTCCTCTAACTTGCCACTGAATTTTACCTTCAACTCCTTCAAAGGAAATCTTCTCCTTTGAGTTCTCCTAAAATCTCCTCCATTGGGACTTCTCTGAATCTCCTTCAATGAGGCTTTCCTAGCCTTCTTCTTCTTCTTTCTTCTTTCAAGTATTCTTAAGGCCTTCTCCTTGGGCCTTGAATCCTGCAACTTCTCTAGTTTTCTCAAAACTTCAATGAGACCTCCTATGGGTCTTCTCTTCAATCTTCTCTCTTGAAATTTTTGGATTTCTCTATTTTCTTTCGATCTACTGTGTGCCAACCACAAGTAATGAAATAAGCAAGCAATGTTATATCTATGATAATAGAAATCTAATAAGCATGTAAATATCATGAGAAACTTCTATAATAACTCATGAAATAGCCATTAATGGATGCTCACAAAAATAGAAACTTGATAAGTATTTGGAGATCAACCAGTGCATGTTATGAGCAATGCATGCTTTATTTTCAACAATGTTTAGTCATAAATATATACTAGTATGTGACTCTTCACTTTCCTACCCTAAGGACACATGTGCATTATGCATGATAGACACTTGTGCACATGCACACCTAACTAAGGACACTTGTTCTTCCTATTCTAAGGACTCATGTACATGTGGACAACATGCACATTCTTGTGCATTTATTCCATTGCATAAAGTAAATACTTAACGCCTAATCTAGTTATGTACCAAATAATGTAATATTCTCTAACACATCCATCACCATACAAAACCATCTTTTTGCACCCTTTTTGTATTGCAAACTAATCTCGGGCTACAGGTTGGAAGACTTAAGGAGCAACCAAAAGGCTACAAAACCCTTTATATAGCTAAGTATCATTGTAATTACAGTCATTTTGACAACACTTCAATTATGCATTATCTTAGTTATTTAATGTCTTTAGTCTATTTCAATATGGGGTCTAATTAAGACAGGCGCCCAAACGTTTCTAAAAAATTTTGCAGGTTGTGTAGGTTTAGAGGATCTACACCAACCAGTGGCCCACGAGCAAGAAGCCCACTCCTCCTTGAGGGATACAAAGAAGACATTTGTAGCTTGTCATTTCATTAGAAGAGGGCTTCCCTTGCGAAAGACCCATTTTGTAGTCTTCAAATGCATATTTTATAAAAAGGACCATACTTGTAACCCCCTTTGAAAATTAATTTTAGAGTTGTAGTTTTCTAGGTATTTCATTTGGTGATCACGATTTATTACGAACACTATTTTTTTGTCTTTTTTCTATGGTTGAAGGGTTTGTTGTTCAAAAAACCAGCTTTGATAACACACCAGCTCGCCACCAACAATCTTGAAATTGTTGAAAAGGTGTTGTGCAAAAACAAATTCATTCGATCCAAAGCCTAGACTTAAAAACCAAAAATACAAGTACATACAAGCTAAAAAAACCCTCAGTATTTGGCTTTAAACCAAAAAAAAATGTTTTAGTTTCTGCTATAAAAAATTTTACTTGCTGCTATAAAATTTTTTAAAAAAGCCAATTCTATTTTTTAAAAATTAAATAAAAAAATAAAAAAGATGAAATAAAATTTAAAAAAATCGCTATTTTTTTTAAATTAAAAAATAAAAAAGTTAAGTCCGAGGTGTAGACCAATTGGTTTGACCAAATCCCGTAAGGGGGGTGGAGGTCCAAGGTTAAAATCTTGAGCCTTGTCGGACTAAACGCTTGTCACTTTCCTGGTGCTTTCAGTGGCATAAAAGGTTTAAAATTATTGTGGCATGGTGGTTATAGGGGCGGACTACGTGCACTAAGCGTATCCCCCCCTCTCCACCTTCCCTTGAGCTATGCTCAATGTGCACCATCATGGATGCGCTTGAGCACAACCTACCCCTTTTTTTTACAACCAAACAGGCCTTTGTATGACCTACATCAAGCCTATCACACAGGCCCATGTCAGGCCTATGTTAGGCCTGTCACGTAGAGAAGCTTATGTAAGCCCAAAAAAAAAATTAAAAAAGAAAACAATCAAAAAGTTGTCAAAAAAAATTAAAACTTAGCGTAAAAAAAATCTACAAACAAAAGCAAAAAATGCAATAAAAATAAAAAAAGCAAAAAATACACAAAATTACAATTTTTTTGTTTTTGCCTTCATAAGCATTACTTAGTGTAATACTTGCATTACTTAGACTTAACACATTTGCATAAGGTGTGAAGAAGCCTTTAAACCCTTCACCTCTATGATTTGAGAGTAAGATTTCGATCTGCACCTCATACATAAGGCTCTAAGAGACATCTAGCCATAAACTTAATAGGCATATCTTGGCTAGTGTAAACAGATTTGTGCTCAAACAAGTCTTAGCTTAGCTCACTAAAATCAAGCAACATTTCTTGTCCTCCCTTTTGTATGTAGATTAGCTTTTACGTTTCACAAAACACAAGTTGCATTGTTTCTTTGCCATTTGTTCAACTCTCAAAAGACATTTTACTTTCTGAAAAAGTCAAAAAATAAAAAGTATAAAAGCTTTGTTTTCTAATCTAGCTTACTTTCCAAACATTTCCAACTTCTTAAGTAGTGTACACACACACGTCATGTTTTTTTTACATTGGTAAGGTTGGATTTCATCACCAACCCCCAATCGAGACTAGCAACATTGGAATTCATCTCCTTTTTCTAGCTCACCCCCTAAACACCATAGTAGCCCCTATGAGTGGTAAACTGGATTTCATCACTGGAAAATCCCCTACTCTTGAGAGACCCTAGGGGTAGATCAGGATTAGATGCCCTTGCTCACATGGCTTTACATAATTAATGAGTTGGTAACTATCATTCTTGACTAAACCCATATAAGGGTGAAGCGAAACCCTGGGTAGGTCGGTAGTAGGTCTTAGACAATACAACTTCTTTCATAAGAGGTCTTTTGTATTCCCCCTATCACCATTGGCTCATTGTCACACAGTTTTCCCTTGTGCACCTTTAGGTGTTGTAAGGATACGTGTTACAACATACATTCGTAGTGTCCATTTACCACGTACCTTCTTGTTTTTAGGTTGGTCAACATCATCAAAATACACAAAAAAAATATTTACTTATTGTTTGGCATAACATTTTGTTGCATCTAACTACTTTTTGTTATAAAATTTATTACAAAACCATCCAAAATAATCTTGAAACACACATGTTGATCTTTAATAGTCTGTTATTACAAAAATTTAATCTAGACTCATGTTTTGAATAGATTCACATGGTAAAGTATGAATATGTTTCATTCATAGGTTAAGGTACGAATCCCAAAATCATTGCACAAACAGGTCCAAAAACCTCCAAAAGCACACAAAAAATAAAAAATTGCACTTGATTTACTTTTTTACCTTCATTCCACCACTTTTCACTTGGAATCATAGTTCTCAATCAATTCCAAATATCCCATACAAGTGCATCTTAATATGAAGGCTTTCACTATGATCCCTCCTTCTCCAACCAATTTATTAGGGTATTCAAAGGAAACCACCTCTACCCATTCTCAAAATCTATCTATTTCCTCTTATTCCTCATGCTCACCTCGTATGTCAAGAAATATAATTTCATCCTATGATCATAACCTCAAGCATTAGGCTAGTCACATTGCTCCTCCCCTAAAATATCATGCACGAATCACTCTCTCCTCTCTGCACCAATCTCCATCACATCCTCGGTGCCCTTTTCAAAGACCACTTGCTCCACCTCTTTTTCTCTCACCTCGATTTCCATTTCACATCACCTATCCAATTGGCACACCATAAACTTCTTATCCTCCATTTCCACCTTTTGCACCTCATACATATGCACATTCTTACCAATATCAATCAACACCCACCACATGCGACATCCATATCAATTCCATTCCCACATCATCAATACCTTCTTCCATTGACATACAACATATCTTAGTGCATCTCAATAATCTTGAGTTACAACTGAGAAATTATAGGTGTCATACACCCACCCATGATACATCCATGAGAGATCCTACCATATCTCCACTTCCACAAACCCTACACCCACAACAATGGCAACATCCACAACATGGACCAACAATTACCCCCTTGTCACCTAGTCAACCACTCTCTCACCCACAACATATTTTGCTTCCATATCACAATTGAAATCCATTATCTGAGCCCTTTCCCAATCTATTTCAAGAGTTGTATGATGTTGGATATATTATCCTACCTAAAATTAAACCAGATAATCCAAATCACCCAAAACCAAAGGGTTATAATGAACATACATTTTGTGACTATCATAGGTAACGGGGGTATGATATCAATACTTGTCGTATATTTCAACATTTTATCCAAGACCTCATTTATCAAGGAGCTATACATATCACCAATTCTCTAGCTCCCTCACATCAAAATTTGAGCATCTTGTAAAATCGTCTACCACAACCACAAGTTGGCACCTTGTCATCTTCTTTCGTGCTTTGTCAAGTTCATCATGTCAATGATCACACTTTTTACCAATATGCTAGTCATACCCATCTTGTGACTAACAATCAATAATAGCTCTTAGGTTGTAGTATCCACAGGCAACTCTTGGGCTGCAGTGTCCAAAATACCTCTTGGACCTAGTGTCCATAAAAAATGACTGCAGTGTCCACAACGTTTACCATACACTTGGACTACTTTATCGGAGCCATTACCAAACATATTTCAAAATCTATGTTATGTTGGTCACATCACCTTGTCTAATGAAAGACCACAAGATCAAAATCTAGTGAAACCCAAATCATATAATGCACAATAAGTTTATTCTTACTATCATCAATGAGGGCATGAGATCAATCATTATCGTACCTTTAAGCATCAGGTTCAAGATCTTATCGGTCAAGGAGTAATCAAAGTTGATAATCTCCTCATCCTGCCCTAATGAAAAATATTCTTCCTCTCTTTTTGCTCCTTAATTCTACTCTACCTCTTACTTCTTCCTCATCCCCTCACACTCTTTTTTTCATAAAGTTTCTTGTTATTGTTGTACGATCACACTTTGAGTGGCTATGTACCTATGACTTATCCTTTTTCTCCTCTATCTCATTCTCTTATTATCCTTTCTTCTCTTCCATAATCATCTTCCCCCCTTATCTTCCTTATTCTATTTCCATTCTCTTGCTTTTCATCATCCTTTCTACATCTTCACACCAATCGTATGACTAGGGAAGTTACTTCTCTTCCAATTTTTTTTTTACAATTAGGTGAGTTCCTCTGCTTCTAATCAATTTCTCATGACTGGGAGTTTCTTCCCCCTTAAATCCTTCTATGATTGGGGGGCTTCACACTCTTTCAAACCACACTTCTATATAGGGCATATCACACCCCTTCTAACCAATTTTGTGATTGGTGAGGGGTTGGCATTTTCCTCCTATCTTATCATTTATTATGTACTCATGTTAATACCACTAAACACAATCAAATATCTAGCCAATTTCAAAAGGTTGCATCCTTTTGTCAAAGTTTTTACCCTTTGCCTCACCATTATAATCAATCGCCAAGTTCAAAATGTTGCATCTTCTTGTCAAAGGTTGTGCCCTTTGCCTCACCATCACAATCAATCACCAAGTTTAAAGGTTGAATCCTTTTGTCAAAGGTTTTGCTCACCATCACAATAAATCACCAAGTTCAAAAGGTTGTGTCCTTTTATCAAAGGTTCTGCTCTTTGCATCGCCATCACAATCAATCACTAGGTTAAAAAGGTTGCATCCTTTTGTCAAAGGTTATGCCCTTTGCCTTGACCTCACAATAAATTGCCAAGTTCAAAAGGTTGCATCCTTTTGTCAAATATTTCACCCTTTGCCTTGCCATCACAATCAATCACTAGGTTCAAAATGTTACACCCTTTACCTTGCCATCACAATCAATTGCTAGGTTCAAAAGGTTGTGTCCTTTTGTCAAAGGTTGCACCCTTTGCATAACCTTCAACATAAAGGTTTTGCTATAAACCTCAAAGAATTTGGCCAATTATTTTTAGAATCACTTAGCACAAAGGTTTCGCCATAAACCTCCAAGCATTTGGCTGATTCTTTTTAGAATCTCTTAGCACAAAGATTTCACCATAAACCTCTAAGCATTTGGTCAAAACTTTTTAGAATATCTCAACACAAAGGTTTTGCCATAAATCTCCAAGAATTTGGCCAATTATTTTTAGAATCTCTTAGCACAAAGGTTTCACCAAAAACCTCCAAGCATTTGACCAATTCTTTTTAGAATCTCTTAACACAAAGGTTTCACCACAAACCTCAAAGAATTTAGTCAATTATTTGTACAATCTCTTAGCAAAAACACCATTCATTTGGTCAAATTTCCCATGCTCTTAGCTTAGACATTCATTTCCATGCTCTTAGCTTAGATATTCATTTCCACGCTCTTAGCTTAGATATTCATTTCCATGTTCCTAGCTTAGACATTCATTTCCATATCCCTAGCTTAAATATTCATTTCCATGCTCTTAGCATAGACATTCATTTCTATGTCCCTAGCTTAAACATTCATTTCCATGTCCCTAGCTTAGACATTCATTTCAATACTCTTAGCTTAGACATTCATTTCCATGTACCTAGATTAGACATTCATTTCCATATCCCTAGATTAGACATTTATTTCCATGCTCTTAGCTTAGACATTTATTTCCATGTCCCTAGCTTAGACATTCATTTCCATGTATTTAGCTTAGATATTCATTTCCATGCTCTTAGCATAGACATAACATAGCCTAGTGTAGGTGTAACAATACACATAGCCTAGTATAGCATAGACATAGCATAGCCTAGCGTAGGTGTAGCAATAAACATAGCCTAGTCTAGCATAGATATAGCATAGCCTAGCATAGGCATAGCAATACACATAGCCTAGTCTAGCATAGACATAGCATAGCCTAGCGTAGGCATAGCAATACACATAGTCTAGTCTAGCATAGACATAGCATAGTCTAGCATACTCATAGCCTAGCCTAGCATACACATAGTCTATCCTAGCATAAACATAGTCTAGCCTACATAACATAGCCTAGTCTAGCATAGATATAACATAGCCTAGCATAGGAATAGCCTAGTCTAGCATAAACATAACATAGCCTAGCATAACACAACCTAGCATACACATAGCCCAACCTAGCATAAACATAGTCTAGCCTAACATAACACAACCTAGTCTAGCATAGACATAGCATAGCCTAGCATAGGTATAGCCTAGTCTAGCATAGACATAACATAGCCTAGCATAACACAACCTAGTATGGCATAGACATAACATAACCTAGCATAACAAAGCCTAGTCTAGCGTAGACCTAGCATAGCCTAGCCTAGCGTAGATGTAGCCTAGTCTAACCTAGACATAGCATAGCAATTTACCTTTCAGATGCTCTTAGCATACAAGTCTAATTTCCATACCATGCATAGACATTTATTTAAATATCATTTTTCATTTTAAACATTGCTTTCCATAGCAATTTTTCACTTCTTGTCTACTTTATGGCCTTAGCAGAGATTTTGCTCCAAGGAGAAATTTACTTGCTTGTACATTCTTGTACATTCGACATCAAAAAAAACAAAAATACAAAAATAATAACAATAATAAAATTACAAATAGTCAAAACCATACATCAAAAATGTATTTTACATTTTATTTTCCTCTTTTCTCCTTCATTTTCGACTCCCTTTTCTCCCACATCTACCTCATCTAGATCTATATCGATGTTTTATGGTTACACTTTGAGTGGCTACATATCTTTGATTTGATATTTTCTTCTTGTTCTTCCTCTCTCTACCTCTTTTTGTTCCTGATCAATGTTGTATCGTCACACTTCAAGTAGCTACATACCTTTGATTGGTTACATTTCCTTCTTTCTTGTTCCTTCTACCTTTTCCTTTTCTTTCTTCCTTCTCTTGCTACTTTTCATCCATTTCACAAGCCCAATTTCTAGGCTCTTTCATCATCCTCCACACTCATCAATCATGTTGATGTTGCCAAACATTGGTATTCAATTCACTCACCAAATGCATCCATATATGTCATCCAGTTTCATACATCTACATTCATCAATCATGTTGATGTCGCTAAATAGTAGTAATCAATATCTTCTTCACATATCTATTCTATATTCATCAATCATATTTATATCACCAAATATTGGTATTCAATTCACTCACCAAATGCATCCATATATGTCATCCAGTTTCTTACATATACATTCATAAATCATGTTGATGACGCTAAATATTAGTAATCAACATCTTCTTCACATGTCTATTCCATATTCATCAATCATATTGATATCACCAAACATTGGTATTTAATTCACTCACCAAATGCATCCATATATTCCATCCAATTTCATACATCTACACTCATCAATCATTTTGATGTTGCTAACCACAAATAATAAACACTCACTTAAAAAGCATTTGTATATACCATGATCAGGAAATTTTGTTCATGTTCATGTTCATTCACCTATGATGGTATCTTTGTTCATGTTCATGTTCATTCACCTCTGATGGTCTCTTTGTTCTTGTTCATGTTCATGTTAATTCAATTGATATCTTTGTTCATGTTCATGTTCATCTAAATGGTACTTTTGTATATATTGAGTTCCACTTTGGATTATGTTGGCATTTTTGCCACATTAGAAATTTTGACAAAATTTTGCCTAAGTGTGAAGTACACTTCACCAGTGAAATCATTTGGAGCTTTAGATCAGCAAAACACATGCATAAGTGTTGTAATTTTCATGGGCCCTAAAAGAGGATGATAAATTATATGAAATGATCTTTGGATACTTCATTGTTGTAGATCTTTTTGTAAGCTTTCCGGCGATATATTACAATAGGCGATCGGGTCAACGGATCAAAATTTATGGCCCTAGGACGTTGTAACACCAAGTGATCCCAACTCAAGTGCACATTTCAGAGTGTGCCCAAGGTTGGGTGCACCTCAGGCCATGCACCCAAGGTTGAGTGCACACAGGTCATGTGCCCAAGGCTAGGTTCACATAGGCCATGCATCCAAGATCGGGTGCACGATCGGCGCACACAGGCTGTGCACCCAAGGCTGGGTGCACACAGGTCGTGCGCCCAAGGCCTAGCGCACCTCAAGTTGTATGTCCAAGGCCGGGTGCATACAGGCTATGTGCCCAAGGTCGAGCACACTCAGGCCATGCACCTAAGGTTGGGCACACCTCAGGCTGTGTTCCCAAGGCTGGGTGCACACAGGTCATGCGTCCAAGGTCGAGCACACCTCAGGGAGTGCACCCTGGCCATAAACACAAGATAGAGTGCACCCAGGCTGGGTGCACCTCAAGGAGTACGTCCAGGCCTATCGTACAAGGATGAGTGCATCCAGGCCAAGTGTAGAGGAAGAAAGGAAGGGCGCCCTGTCTGTTGACTCTTTTGACCTTTGTGCCGGTTTCCCCCCAAAAGCATTCCACATCAGCAATCTGAAGGGCATCCTTATCTGACCAGATGTAGCCATTCTGAGAAGCTTCCATATGGGATGTTTCAGGATTTCAAGCATATATTCCATGAAAGGAATTACCACAAGTGAGGAGGTAGCACCAACGAGCCAAGTTTATCAGGGCATTGAAGGGGTTCAACGATATTTTTGAGGAGTCACTAGTACCTACCATGCTTGGTTAATAATTTGTGACTGTATTGCTTGTAATTCTTATCTTGGTTTCCATCGTTATATTTTGTTAATCAATATTTATTGCTCAAGCGATATAATTCTCTATATAATCCCGCTCTTTTATTGTAAAATGGATGGATGTTTGCTAAAGGCTAAATAAAAACCTAAATTTTTCTATCAATACACTTGATGTCTGGATCTTAATCTGGACTTCTATTTTCATGTGTATGTCTTCTATTTCTTATCTTCTATTATTCCATGCTTTAACTGTAAACTTGAATTCTATTATCTGGATTTAGTTTTTGATAAGGTAGGGACTCTGGAGTAGCCCTAGATATTATGCATGCTAGATATTCTGGTTTAATTTCTATTAGTTATCTATATTTGAGGGCTATTTGGTTCAGAATGCAATAGAGTTATCGTGTTGTTAGTCCATCACCCCTGTTCTATCTAGCCTATGGTCATCTTTCCCATCCCTTTCATGAATAACACAAGCTTATACTGAGAGGGGGAGTGAATAGTATAAGACCACTTTTTACTTTTCTTTCCCAATCAATATTATGCAATGTAAATATAGCAATATCAATAATAGTAATCAAAGAAATGCACAAATCACCACACATAATAGAGACACCATAATTTACGTGGTTCACCTAATGTGGGCTACTCCATGGAGAAAATATTTTACTAATTTTTTTTCAATCAATCTCTTGGGAATCCTTTCCCTATTACAATGTTTATGGACCTCTATCTAAAGGAGATACCAATACCCTAAATCAAGTTCATGGATCTCTATCCACTAGAGACACTAATCTCCTAATCTCTGCTCTAGCTGGTGATTCTCTAGAAGACCTTTGCCTCCAATGCCCTTAGCAAATGGAAATATATCCAAATAAGACATGTCTTCCCTACCCTGGCTAATGGATCTCTATCCATTGGAGACTGTCGTCCTCTATACTCTATCACCTCCAAAGCTTGCACTCAGCTCTGTCTCAAATCTATACTAAACACTGTTGGCAATTTTGGGTATCTTGAGTACATTGCCTTTGCCTAAGTTTAATTGTTGTCATTGATGTCAAGGAGCTATTGGTAGTTGTTGTTTTTGATGTCAAGGAGTTCTTGGAGCAATTTGTTTTTATGTCTAAGGATGTGTTTTGATGAAGGTTTCAGCTGGTCGGTAAGTATCCAAGAAAATCAGAGTAGCCCAGTTGCCAAAAATCCAGAAAAAGATAAGTTAGAAAAAGTTTGCAGGCTGTTGGAAAAACTGTCGCGATTTCGCGACATGTTTGAGGAGAGAGAAAGTTTGGCCAAAACTGTCACGATTTCGCGACATGCAGGAAGGCAGAGGCAAAGCGGGCAAAAGTGTCACGATTTCACGACATGCAGGAAGGCAGAGGCAGAACGGGCAAAACTGTCACGATTTCGCGACAAGTTTCGAAGAAGTTGTACGGATGCAAAAACTGTCACGATTTCGTGACAAGTTGAGTTGGCAGTGGGAAGTGTCACGATTTCGTGACAAGTTTCGAAGAAGTTGTACGGATGCAGAAAGTGTCACGATTTTGCGACAAGTTGAGTTGGCAGTGTTGAGTTGTAGGAAGTGTCACGATTTCGCGACAAGTTTCGAAGAAGTTGTACGGATGCAGAAAGTGTCACGATTTCATGACAGGTTGAGTTGGCAGCTTGCAGTTGGCAAAAGCGTCATGATTTCATGACATGTTCCAGTTTCATGAGCAGTTGGCAAGAGAGAGCTTAAGGCAGCAAAAGCGTCATGATTTCGTGACATGTTTCATTTTCGCTAGTGCAAACCAAGAAAAGGATGAAGAAGCAAGAGGTGTCACGATTTCGCGATAGAGTTGTTGATGACGTCAGCAAAAGGCAAAGGTGTCACGATTTCATGATAGTAGCGGAGAAGAAGACTTTGAAGTCCAGAGCATCATGATTTCATGACAAGAATCATGATGACGTCAGCAAGAGGCAAAGGTGTCACGATTTCATGATAGTAGCGGAGAAGAAGGCTTTGAAGTCCAGAGCGTCATGATTTCGTGACAAGAATCATGATGACGTCAGCAAGAGGCAAAGGTGTCACGATTTCATGACAATAGCGGAGAAGAAGGCTTTGAAGTCTAGAGCATCATGATTTCACGACAAGATTTACGATGACGTCAGCAAAGGCTGTAGTGTCACGATTTCGTGACAACAAACCAAAGAAGGTGTACGACAGTCAAAGGCGTAGCGATATCGTGACATGTTTGAGTTTCATGCGAGAACAGCTACAGAACAGCAGAGGCGGTTAAAGCCGACGAAGTTAACCTTTGTCGACGAAGTGTAAGGTTTTACAGCCGACGTGTTTGGAGATTGAACAGCCGACTAAAGAACAAGATTTCATCTTAAGATTGTGAGTATTAAAGGAAGACTGTTTGAGCAATTTTGTGTATCGATCGAAGTGTGCATTTCGTAGTGAGGCGTTCGCAAAGTTAGTGTGACTAGTGAGGTTCGATCATCGAAAAAGCAGAGAGCGAAGTTCGACTACAACATTAGAGTGGACTTCGTTGAATCTTCTAAGTATCAAAGACTGTGCTGCTGTTCATAAGAAGACTGTGCGAAAAGTATGATGTTGTGGTTGTACATAGGCGCATAAGTTGTTGTGCATTCGAATGTTGTAGTGTTTGCGAAGATCATGAAAAGGGTGGAATTTGATCTAAGGATAGCTGTGATTGCGACTGTGTTCACGCAGTCTGTGTAAAAGAAAGCAAAGTGCATGAAGTAGATACTGCTGTAATTGCGAACAGTTGTGAAGGACAAACGGTGATCAAGTGCTGCTATAATTTGAGAAGATAGTGCCGCTGTAATTTGAGAAGACTGTACTGCTGTAGTTGCGCAAGTAGTGAAAAGTTGTTTTCAACCAAGTGCAGAAAGGAACAAAGGAAGAGGACAATTGTGCTAGACCGAAGGACTGTGTTTGGTACAGAAAAGAGGACCAGCTTTGCTATAACAGAGTTGAGGACAGAGATCTCCAGCCAGAGCAGGGAAGACAGGTGTCTTCTGTGGACAGAATTCCACTTGCTAAGGGCAGAGGAGGTAGAGGTCTTCTAGAGGATCACTAGCAAAGCAGAATTAGGGGAAGGTGTCTCCTTTGAGCTAAGGCTCATAAACTTTGTAATCGGGAAGGATTCCCAGAGGTTTTGATATAACTTTTAGAGGAAAGTTTTATCCGTGGAGTAGCCCACCTTGGGTGAACCACGTAAAGTGTTGTGTCTCTTTGTGGATTGCTTTTTGTGCACTATTTTACTGCTGTTGTTACTGCTATTTTATTCTGCATGTTAATGGTTTGAAAGCTGTATTGATAGATAAAATTGAAAAAGGTCTTATACTGTTCACCCCCCCCTCTCAGTATAAGCTTGTGTTCTTCAATTGGTATCAGAGCCAGTGCCTTCGAAAAGTTTAACAGCTTGAAGGAAAAGGTTGCAAAGAACACAATGGACTACTCAAGTGGGAATGCAACACCTATTCTGGATGGATCAGATTTTGGTCTATGGAGTGCAAGAATGAAGGTCTATCTTATGGCTCTTGGTAATGAGGTATGGGAAGTTATTGAAGATGGGTACACCATTCCTACAAATGGTCCTTACACTAAAGAGGACAGGCTTCTACATCACAACGCAACTCAAAAGCCATGAATGCAATCTTAAAAGGTTTATATAAGGCTGATCTTACCAAAGTTATTCACTGCAAGACAGCTAGTGAGATGTGGAAACAATTGCAGGTTGTTCATACAGGTGATGCAAATGTCCGAAAGGCCAAATTGAGACATTTTAAAGGTATGTTTGAACAACTCAAGATGAATGATGATGAAAATATTAGTGACTACATGCTTCGGATGGATGAGATTGTGAACTCCATGAAAGACTTAGGTCTTGAACTTGCTGAAAATGATGTGTGTGATAAGATTTTAAGATCTCTTCCTAATAGATTTAGTGAAAAGATTTCTGCTATTGAGGAAGCCAAAGATTTAGATAAATTGAAAAAGGATGAGCTCCATAGTATTCTTGCAGCATTTGAGCTGAGAACTCAAGTAAAAGTTGATGTAAAGAAAGAGGCAGCTTTCAAAGCTATCAAGAAATCGAAGGGCAAACAGATTCAAGAAAGTGATGAGTCTTCTAGTGAGGAAGAGGCATATTACAACAGGAAAGGCAAGTTTTCCAGAAAGCACAAAAGCAAGAAAAATATAAGATGTTTTAACTGTGGGAAATTTGGTCATTATGCTACTGACTGTACTGTTTCTAAAAATGAAAGTGATGAAGATATACAGGATGTTAAAAGCAAGGACTCTGAAAAGCACAGGTATTACAGAAAGAGCAAAAATGAGTACAACAATCACCAGAAAAGCAAAGATGAGTACAACAATCATGGAAAGAGGCATTCTCACAAGAATAAGAAGAGCTTCTACTTAGACAAAGCAAGTAAGTGTTCTAGCAGTGATAGTGACAGTTCTTCTAGTGATGATGAAAATGAGATGTTGTTCATTTCAGAAAAAGAGGAAGAACCGAAACATAAATTCATTATCATGAAATGTTTTAGATGTGGAAATTTTGGGCACCTTGAGGATGATTGCAGAAATAATGATTTGGCTGCTAGTATGTATGAGGATGCTTCAGAAAACTACAATGAAGATGCATGTATGGTTTTTGAAAAAGGTAGCACCTCTAGTGATAAGAAATCTGAAAAAGGTCGTGATAATTCAAAGTGCCATCAAATAGAGGATCTTGAATGTGAACTCAATAATGCTCTTAGTGTTTTGAAAAAGGAAAGAAAGAAGAATGATAGACTCAAGTTTAAGTTAGATGAATGTTGTATGGAGATAGATGAACTTGTAGAAAATCTTGAAGCATCTATGGCTAAGTCACAAGAACTCAAGAATGAGTTAGATTCTAAAATTCTGGAGTATAGAGAGTTAGAACAGGAAATGGCTTCTTTGAAAGAAGAAAATAAAGAGTACAAGGATAAGCTCTACAGATTTCAGGATAGCTCCAAGAAGGTTAAATTTCTCATCAAAGGACAAAGAAAACCAACAGATAAAACAGGTCTCGGTTTCGTTGAGCCGCACAAGGAACAGGTTGGGGAATCTAGCAAGAGATTTCAAAAGGAAGAGAGTCCTGTTGAAGAAAGTACTTCAGATCATGAGTCAGTAAGTGATGAATACGCAGAAATAGAAAATGATATTCAGACTGAGAAGAAGAAGTTTTCGGGACCCATGAAGTCGAATAAAAGAAAATTTCACGGCAGATGTTTTGCGTGTCACAGATTTGGTCACATGGCTGTACATTGCATGACTCAAATGAAGAGAGTAAATGACAGTTTTAGGATACGTAATTTCTTTCAAGGGTATTGTTACTCTTGTCAACAATTCGGGCACAAGGCAATTTTTTGCAAGGCAAATAACAGGAACTGGGTTAGTCAGAACAGGCGGATTCAAAGAACAGTCATGCCAAATATTGTTACTTGCTATAAATGCAACAATGAAGGTCACCTAGCTAGACAGTGTAGAGCTGATCTTCTGAGATACAGGAACAGAAACAACAGCATGAACAAATCCAAGGATCAAGGCATGGATAAGAATAGGAATGATAACAAAAATAGGAAAAGTGATATGAACAGGTCCAAGGATCAAGGTATGGATAAGAACAGAAAAGATAAAAGAAACAGGAACAATAGTATTAACAGGTCCGAGGATCAAAACAGTGACAGGAACAGGAATACAAAAAAAGAATTCAAGAGAAGGCCCGACAAAGAAATCTTAGACACTAATGATGATGAGTGTCTAATGGGAGTATCACTCCCAACCCTGTTTTAAATCACCTCATCAAGAGGTGGGGGAGGGACTAAGCTAAGAGGCTCATTCTTAGTCCCAAGCCCCAAAGGTGACCCTTTGCCATTGATGACAAAGGGGGAGAGATTTAAGTAAGGGGGAGTGTTTTCAAGTGAAGAGGAAAGCTTCAAGTCGGGGGAGCAAAACTTGAAGAGATTGATTTCAGTTTTGGCTCTTGAAAGATGTGTTTTTAATTAAGGGTTGCCATCAATGACAAAGGGGGAGATTGTTGGCAATTTTGGGTATCTTGAGTACATTGCCTTTGCCTAAGTTTAATTGTTGTCATTGATGTCAAGGAGCTATTGGTAGTTGTTGTTTTTGATGTCAAGGAGTTCTTGGAGCAATTTGTTTTTATGTCTAAGGATGTGTTTTGATGAAGGTTTCAGCTGGTCAGTAAGTCTCCAAGAAAATCAGAGTAGCCCAGTTGCCAAAAATCCAGAAAAAGATAAGTTAGAAAAAGTTTGCAGAGTTGTTGGAAAACTGTCGCGATTTCGCGACATGTTTGAGGAGAGAGAAAGTTTGGCCAAAACTGTCACGATTTCGTGACATGCAGGAAGGCAGAGGCAAAGCGGGCAAAAGTGTCACGATTTCATGACATGCAGGAAGGCAGAGGCAGAACGGGCAAAACTGTCACGATTTCGCGACAAGTTTCGAAGAAGTTGTACGGATGCAAAAACTGTCGTGATTTCGTGACAAGTTGAGTTGGTAAAGTGTCACGATTTTGACAAGTTTCGAAGAAGTTGTATGGATGCAAAAGTGTCACGATTTCACGACAAGTTGAGTTGGCAGTGTTGAGTTGCAGGAAGTGTCACGATTTCACGACAAGTTTCGAAGAAGTTGTACGGATGCAGAAAGTGTCACGATTTCATGACAGGTTGAGTTGGCAGCTTGCAGTTGGCAAAAGCGTCATGATTTCGTGACATGTTCCAGTTTCACGAGCAGTTGGCAAGAGAGAGCTTAAGGCAGCAAAAGCGTCATGATTTCGTGACATGTTTCATTTTCGCTAGTGCAAACCAAGAAAAGGATGAAGAAGCAAGAGGTGTCACGATTTCATGATAGAGTTGCTGATGACGTCAGCAAAAGGCAAAGGTGTCACGATTTCATGATAGTAGCGGAGAAGAAGACTTTGAAGTCCAGAGCGTCACGATTTTGTGACAAGAATCATGATGACGTCAGCAAGAGGCAAAGGTGTCACGATTTCATGACAGTAGCGGAGAAGAAGGCTTTGAAGTCCAGAGCGTCACGATTTCGTGACAAGAATCATGATGACGTCAGCAAGAGGCAAAGGTGTCACGATTTCGTGACAACAACGGAGAAGAAGGCTTTGAAGTCTAGAGCGTCACGATTTCGTGACAAGATTTACGATGACGTCAGCAAAGGCTGTAGTGTCACGATTTCGTGACAACAAACCAAAGAAGGTGTACGGTAGTCAAAGGCATAGCGATATCGTGACATGTTTGAGTTTCACGTGAGAACAGCTACAGAACAACAGAGGCGGTTAAAGCCGACGAAGTTAACCTTTGTCGATGAAGTGTAAGGTTTTACAGCCGACGTGTTTGGAGATTGAACAGCCGACTAAAGAACAAGATTTCATCTTAAGATTGTGAGTATTAAAGGAAGACTGTTTGAGCAATTTTGTGTATCGATCGAAGTGTGCATTTCGTAGTGAGGCGTTCGCAAAGTTAGTGTGACTAGTGAGGTTCGATCATCGAAAAAGTAGAGAGCGAAGTTCGACTACAACATTAGAGTGGACTTCGTTGAATCTTCTAAGTATCAAAGACTGTGCTGCTGTTCATAAGAAGACTGTGCAAAAAGTATGATGTTGTGGTTGTACATAGGCGCATAAGTTGCTGTGCGTTCGAATGCTGCAGTGTTTGCGAAGATCATGAAAAGGGTGGAATTTGATCTAAGGACAGCTGTGATTGCGACTGTGTTCACGCAGTCTGTGTAAAAGAAAGCAAAGTGCGCGAAGTAGATACTGCTGTAATTGCGAACAGTTGTGAAGGACAAACGGTGATCAAGTGCTGCTGTAATTTGAGAAGATAGTGCCGCTGTAATTTGAGAAGACTGTGCTGCTGTAGTTGCGCAGGCAGTGAAAAGTTGTTTTCAACCAAGTGCAGAAAGGAACAAAGGAAGAGGACAATTGTGCTAGACCGAAGGACTGTGTTTGGTACAGAAAAGAGGACCAGCTTTGCAGTAACAGAGTTGAGGACAGAGATCTCCAGCCAGAGCAGGGAAGACAGGTGTCTTCTGTGGACAGAATTCCACTTGCTAAGGGCAGAGGAGGTAGAGGTCTTCTAGAGGATCACTAGCAAAGCAGAATTAGGGGAAGGTGTCTCCTTTGAGCTAAGGCTCATAAACTTTGTAATCGGGAAGGATTCCCGAGAGGTTTTGATATAACTTTTAGAGGAAAGTTTTATCCGTGGAGTAGCCCACCTTGGGTGAACCACGTAAAGTGTTGTGTCTCTTTGTGGATTGCTTTTTGTGCACTATTTTACTGTTGTTGTTACTGCTATTTTATTCTGCATGTTAATGGTTTGAAAGCTGTATTGATAGATAAAATTGAAAAAGGTCTTATACTGTTCACCCCCCCTCTCAGTATAAGCTTGTGTTCTTCAAACACATAGTCCTTCGGTCTAGCATAAATATGCTCAATCTCTATCTTTGATCTAGCATAAATCTATCCTCAAATTTGTACCAAAATTTGTCCACAAATATACACTAAACACAGTCCTCCACTTGATCTAGCATAAATCTATCCTCAAATTTGTACCAAACTTTGTCCATAAATCTAAATTCAGAATATAGAATAGTTTATTTTATGGAACTTGAACAATCACTTCACACATCCACTTGACTAGGCTCAACTAACTCTACTCAATCAATCACTTAATGAAATACTCCTTGCTTACAAACCCTAGTCCAAGCATATGAACACTCACTCAAAATATTTCCAACAATACTTATCAACTAATATCACATAAAAATGATACTCATGTTCTTTCCAAACCCTAGTTCACATTCTTTACTCAACAACTTACTTCAACAAAAATGCTTATAAAACAACTCTCACATAACAATGATACTCATGTTTTTTCAAAACCCTAATTCAATATCTTCATACAATCAATGACTTCAACAATAATGCTTATAAGATAAGGTTTTAACAACTCTTTATTCCAGAAAACCTTGAAGCAATAACTCAACACTCTCAATAAGGAAACCCTAATAAATTCCTTTTCACTCCAAACTTATTTTTTAGAAAACCAATCAATCAACTCAACTATGGAAGAATGTGCTCATACCTTTTTCTTGATGATGAAGGAACCTCAAATATCTGCCACAACCATAAACACTTCTTTGCTAAGCCCAAGGAGTTAGAAGATATTAAATTCTCTCAAAGATACAATGCAAAATATCAAAACACACATACACCTTATCACTCCATCTTAAATAAAGCATCCATCAACATATACAAAAATGATTTGACCAAATACACCATATGATCTCCCAATTAAAACAATATTCAATATCAAAAATATTGTCATTATAATCTCCTTTTCAAACTAACTCAATGGCAAGAAGTCCTTTTAGATTTAATCACTCTTCAATTTACTTTTTTATAAATCAAGACATCACAATAACTTTATTAAAAATAAATTTCAACACCTTATTCCTTCATTTAATCAAAAACTAAAACTCAAATAAGCACCTTTCAAAATCCCTTATAACTCCCTAAAACCTTATGTTTATACCTTAGGCAATTAAAAATTAATGCAAAATTTATTACCTCTGCCTAGGTGAGAATCGAACCCTCGACGCAACTTCTCCCCACGCCCTAGTCGTGGCTTCAACCACTGCATGAGCTAGGCACTCGTTTGGAGAACCAAGAGCACAACGTGCTTTATGTTCTTCCCAATGTGCAAAAACCAAAAACCAACGCATCGCTTCTTTCAATGGCACTGCACAAAACGCCAAAAATGTCCTTGATGAGAATCAAACGCGAACCACTCTACACCTGTACGACTTAATTCATGATCGCTTGCCACTAGGCCACGTGCCTTGGTGGATATGAGGGTTTTGCCTTAAATCGTTTTCAACACTTTCATTGGTGCCTTAAGATGAATATTCGTCTTCTTCTCCGCACGAGTATTCACACAACATATGCCACGATTATTTCTTTCGAATGAAGGGTAAGTTCTATAACTTTTAGGCATATAGTTTTTATACATATTATATCCAATAATTCTGAACGTCAGCACCTTCAAAATTCAAATAATTAATTTATAAACTATTTAAATTCTTTAGAATTTAAATTTTGTAAATTAATTCTTAAACCCCTTTTTGGCTTATTAAAGCCCTCTTTGATTTTACCTCTTTGCATAGATAATATTTATTTATAAAATTTAAATTCAAATTGAATTTAAATAATTTATAAAAAATATTAAAACCTCCTTTAACTTTTCAAAATGCTTCCTTGGGTTTTTATGAAAATCCTTTTATTTTGCTCATCCATGGTTTAAATAAAAACCCGCCTTCATATGCTTCCGCATAATATTAAAAATATTATGAAGCTCTTTTGCCATTAACCTTTGTATTGTTCCTTGATATATTCCTTGACATAAATGATGACTTTATTCCTTGACATCAATGACAACTTTGACTCAAAATGTCCAACATTTTAGTCATTTTCCATTTCTTTCTTGTTCCTTTATATCAAATCCCCCAGTTAGAATAACAAGGGAACCAACCCCTATCTGGAGATCGACATCGGAGGTATTTATTCCTCTTGGCCTTTAAATGTTGGTCGGGTCTAAGGTGCAAAAATACCAAATCCTTACCTAAGGCAGATCTCTGACCAACAGTTTCTGGCATGCCCGGTGGGACGAACAGTCTCCATGTTTTAAGGAAGCTTAAGTTTGGTGAATCTCTAGCTTACCTTCATCTGGAAAAATCACCTGGAAACTCTATTAAGTGGAAGATCTAGGTCTCATGACTGGTGGAACCCTTTTATGCTATAATAAGATACCTCGAAGGAATCAAGATTTGGTGAGTAGCATTGACCTCACAAGCAGAGAAAGAATGTTCACCTAGCGACTCTGACTCAGCGGTAAGGATCGTGATCTCTGAAGACCATTGCTATAATGGCATAGGTATGCTATCCCAGTTGGGATGATCCTGGCCCTTTGAATATCTAAAGTCAACATGAGATTCCCAGGAGTACCCTGAAGACCCTAACAAAATACAATGGCATTGAGGGAATGGACCGAGAGCACCTTGAAGATGTTACTGCTCTAGTGACCCTCCATGGTATAACCCATGAAGATATAGTGATCAAAATTTTTGCCCCATCTCTTTAAGGAAGGGCATTACAATGGTATAAAATACTCGGGCGTAAGAGCATCTACTCATGGGCAGACTTGGCAGAAGCACTAGTCGACACATTTGATGGCTCTCAGGATCCCTTTAAAATATTAATGCACCTCCCCACCATCACAAGAACACCTCCAGAGAGCATTACAAAATTCAATGTCTAATTTTGGATGAGTTGGAGGAGAATTCTAGAGAAAATCCAGCCAACACCCACCCAAGCCCACCTCTATTATTTTTGAGATTTCCACCTGGACATAATCCTCTTGCTGTTGCAATCTGGGGAACATAGATTCTCTCAAATATTTCAAGAAGCAATACAATCAGAGAAAATTCTACTTCTATCAAGAAAAATATAGTGGAGAGAAATTGCCTCATCACTCTCTTCTATAGTTGCTGGTCCCATGTATCCTGCATAGTATTCACAATGGCAAATCCCTCAAACTGTGCAAAGACCTAGAATGTAGCTGTGTGGAGCTCAAGAGGTGGATATCATCTAAGGCCAATGATAGGAATATGAAAGCATTGTTTAAGCAATGGATAATACGATTTCTTGGAGTTTCCATCAGAATATGGACCAAGAAGGGGAACAACCTCAAGTGGTAGATTCTTGAGAGTGAAAAAGATAAATTTACACCCTTTTTGTGTTCCAGGGTATAGCAGGCAAGTATTTAGGTAAAATACAATAAACATACCTCTTCAGTAAGCTGGTCTTGAGGAGATCCTTACAGTAGGGCTATCATCAAAAAAATCCTACTGTCACGTCGAGGAGTTAGAGGAGCACGCACCCAAGATCCTAAAAATAGTACTTGAAGAAGGCTCCCATGTGGTAAATATCTTTGCCATGTTGTTCATTAACTATATGAGTACTGGCACGTATGATAACCTACCATGTTGTATTTTGTTTACAACCTGGTAATCTTTGGGAGCCCAACTAAACTTCAAATATTAGCTCAAGTACAATCAGATTTGGTCTGGGCACTACAGATTCACTGGGTAGGTGTCCAATGCCAATTTGGTGGTGGCGGTATGCCAATCATGTCACAAAATTTTGTGTAAATAATGTAAGTCTCTTCACCCCTTTTGACGCTATCGATAGCATAGTTTTGGCCAGGGTTGAGCTGGCAGAGAAATGGTGCGGATGAGTTTGATTTTAAGTTTTTTAGTTTAGTTTGTGTGTGTTTCTTTTTAGCGCTCCAAGAAAGAAAAAAGGAGATAGCAATTTTTAGGTACCATTTTTAGCATCACCTGGCACAAAATTTCAGTGCCATATAAGTCACCCTGTGAGGAGAATTTTTGCTCTTATTTAGGGGTGAAACCCCATTTTGACACTCTACAAAGCAAAATCCAAGTAAAAATTGAGGGGCAGGTCAAAAGGTCAAGTCAAATTCAATTTCACTCCCGAGAAGAAGCACAATTCCATTTCTATATTTTGTAGGGCAAAATCCCCTCTGACCCACCCTCAAGGCCCGTGCGCTCCACTCCAAGCAGATGACATCGCAAGTGGGGCCCAGGACCATCATTGCACCCCATTTTAACTCAAAAAATTATCGAAGGTTTTGTTGCAGCATTATTTCCCAGAGTTCAAAGAGTGAATATTGTTGGTAAGAAGTGGAGCGCTAGGGTTTGATAAGGCAATGCTATTTTTATATCGAGCACTTGAGAAATTGTACAACCAGAATGGGTGCGACAAAGAGTAGCACAGTGAGCACCAAGAAGAGCACGAGGGGACAAGAGGAGAAGAATCGGGAGAAGAGTCTACTGCTACTAGTGAGCATTCAGAAAGCGAGGATGACTCTGTTGCCCAATGGATAAAGGCCTGGGATCGATTTGCATTCAGACAAGCTAAATGCCCCGCAAGCCACCAGAAATGTTGGTATTTTTGCCACATTAGAAATTTTGATGAAATTTTGCCTAAGTGTGAAGTGCACTTCACCAACGAAATCATCTAGAGCTTTAGATCAACGAAACACATGCAAAAGTGTTGGTATTTTTATGGGCCCTAAAAGAGGATGATAAATTGGATGAAATTATCTTTGGATACTTCATTTTTGTAGATATTTTTGTAAGCTTTTTGACGATATATTACAATAGGTGATCGGGTCAATGGATCAAAAGTTATGGCATCGAAAGCTATAACACTAAGTGTTCCCAACTTAGGTGCACATTTCAGAGTGCGCCCAAGGTCAGGTGCATCTCAGGTTGTGTGCCCAAGGCTAGGTGCACATAGGTCATGTGCCCAAGGCCAGGTGCACATAGGTTGTGCACCCAAGGCCGGGCACACACAGGTCGTGCACCCAAGGTCGAGTGCACATAGGCCGTGCGCCCAAGGTCAGGCACACATAGGCCGTGCACCCAAGGCTAGGTGCACACAGGACATGCACCCAAGGCTAGGTGCACACAGGTCATGCATCCAAGGTCGGGTGCACCTCAAGCCATATTCCCAAGGCCGAGCGCACTTAGGCCATGCACCCAATGTCGGGTGCACCTTATGTCGTGTGCCTAAGGCCAAGCACACAAAGATCATGCACCCAAGGTCGAGTGTGCCTCAGGGAGTGCGTCTTTATTGGGTGCACAAGAGAAAGTGTGCCTAGGCTGGATGCACCTCAAGGAGTACATCCAGGCCTAATGCACAAGGAGGAGTGTGCCTAGGTCAAGCGCACAAGAGGAAAGGAAGGGCACCCTGTCTGTTGAATATTTTGACCTTTGTGTCATTTTCTCCCAAAAGTATTCCACATAAGCAATCTATAGGGCATCCTTATCCGACTAGGCGCAACCATTATGAGAAGATTCCAAATGGTACGTTCTGAGATTTCAAGCATATCTTCCGTGAAAGCGGTTCCCATGAGTGAGGAGGTAGCACTAGCGAGTCGAGTTTGTCAGGGCATTGAATGGGTTCAACAACATTGCTAAGGAGTCACTAGTCCCTGCCATGCTTGGTTAATACTTTATGACTGTATTCCTTGTAATTCTTATCTTGGTTTCCATTGCTATATTTTGTTAATCAACATTTATTTCTTAAACAACATAATTCTCTATATAAGCCTACTATTTTATTGTAAAATGGATGGATGTTTGCTAGAGGCTAAATGAAAACCTGAATTTTGCTATCAATACAGTTGATGTCTGGCTCTAAATCTAGAATTCTATTTTCATGTGTATGTATTCTATTGCTTATCTTCTATTATTCCATGCTTTAACTATAAACTTGAATTCTATTATCTAGATTTAGTTTCTAATAAGGTAGGGACTCTAGAGTAGCCCTGGAGATTATGCATGCTAGATGTTCTGGTTTAATTTATGTTAGTTATCTATATTTTAGGGCTATTTGGTTTAGAATGTAATAGAGTTATAATGTTTTTAGTCCATCACCCCTATTCTATCTAGCCTGTGGCCATATTTCCCATCCCTTTCAGTAATTTCCCATTTCTTTCTTGTTCCTTTATATCAAAACCCCCAATTAGAATAGCACGAGAACCAGTACCTCTCTGGAGATCAACACAGGAGGTATTTCTTCCTCTCGACCTTTCAATGTTGGCCAGGTCTAAGGCACACTAAAATACCAAATCCTTACCTAAGGAATATATCTGACCAATAGACTCCCACATTCATGTTCATCTATCTCATTGGGTTTTCTTACTCACAAATGAGTTGATCACACATTAAATCAAAATTGTCCATCTATGATGCACTTTGCAACTCATATTTCATTTTCTTCATATCCTCTCTCCTTTATTTCAAGTGATCTTGACAATGTGTATGGTCACGCTTCGAGAAGCTACATACCTTCTCTTGATCATATTTTTGTGTGTATTTTCTCTATATTTTTCTTTCTTCTTTCTTCTTCTTTTCACTCTTCAATAATTTCACATCTAAGAGTGTCTTGATCGACACCAAATATTCTTACTCTTCATCAATTCCACACATAAGCATGTCCTTATCGACACCAAATTTTATCCATATTCATTTATTTCACATTCATCAATCATTTTGATGCTGCTAAATATTAGAAATCAATATCTTCTTCACATGCCTATTCCATATTCATCATTAAGACAATCACATTGATATCACAAAACATTGACAAATCACTTCACTTATCAAATACATCTATATATACCATAATCAAGAATTTTTGTTCATGTTCATGTTTATTTACGTATGATGGTCTCTTTGTTCATGTTCATGTTCATGTTCATTCGATTGATACTTTTGTTCATGTTCACATTCATTTGACTGATACTTTTGTTCATGTTCATGTTCATTTAACCAGTACTTATGTATAGCTTGAGTTCCACTTTGGAATCCCATATTCATGTTTACCTATCTCATTCAGTTTTCTTAATATAAGACAAGTTGGTTGCATATTAAATTGAATTTCTTAGGCATTTTGTTATGTCCTTTCATTGTGCATATCATACTATAAGCATTGCTCATTGTCTTATCATTTCTACATGTACATATGCATCCATAATTTTTCATACAACAAACTATTAAAGGGTTAAACATACATTTGTTAGGATGTCTACAGTGGTATCCAATCCTATTCTTAGTTGCATGGTAACGGAAGGGTTTTTCTTACTCAACCATTCATAGTCAGTCTAATCAACCTCTATCGAGTGTCATCAAATTCTAAAGCATTCCAAAACTTCCCTTGGTTGACTTGAGTTCTTTCATGGACCAATCACACATCTCACATCTTAAGCAAATTTTGAGTATAGAGAGGATAATACCTTGCATAATCCTTGCCATAAAGTGAACAATTTTCCCTGCTCATCCTATCATTTACGTAATCCAAATCTAAGGATTGACAAAAGGGTAAGCTATTAAAAAAAACAATAGAAAATAAAAGGGACAGAAAACAAAAGTGAAAGCCTCAAGAGCACTACAAAAATAAATAAATGAGTACTATAAAAAAGCTTGAATCCCTAAGGTCCTCAAGTCCATAGATCATAGGGCTAATTTCCATAAAGGCTATGGATGCCTAATTAGCAGTGGAGAGTGCCTTACAAGTGGCGACACATCTATCACATTAGCGACCTTTTGTATAGATCAGTACACACTTATGGATGAGCTAGCTTAATTGGCTAGGTTTACAACTAGTTTATCCAACATCACTTAAAATGGATAAATGAGCACCATGTGCACACACAAGTCCATAATAGTATTAATATCAGTTAGGATAGTAAAGACTTTTGTAGGATATTGATTGTCTACTAGATAAGTTTGATTGTTCAAAACTATGGTGTTTGAATTTCTCAAAATTCTTTTAAACATCCAACAGTCCTAGGAACAAGCGATGAATATGCAACATACCAAACATAAACCGTGTCGGCTATGTTTTCCAATTGTGTTAATTTCATTTATATAGGTTAGAGTGTTATTTTAAATAATCATCTATCATATTTTATACTTTTATTCTGTTCATTTATGATCTTCGCATACCTTCAAGGCGGGGACGTGCCCTCCCTGAGTGGCGAATCATTTACTTCAATTTGATTTAACTTTAGATATTGTTCTCTGCTGCGTATGTGATTGATTTCATATTAATTGCATTGATTTTTTGGATGTCTATTTATTATTATTAAGGGAGAAGATTGTTCTTCTCCAAGTGGTATGAGGTTAGCGATCTGGGCATGAGTGCAAGTCACCAGGACTTCCTTCATAGGTAGTGGTAGAAATTCAAGATAATTTCCAATCTTGCTGATGTCACCAGAGTGGCATCAAGTAGGTTTTCATTTTGTGGGTGAAGGGTGTACAACAACAACGATACAGTTTTAACAAAGTAAAACTCCAAAGGGCTACTTTAAAATTCCATAACACAACCATAACACGAAATAGGATGAAGGGCTGATGTGTTAATCCCAAACACAGTGTTTATCATGAACATGAGGGAGGCAATCGTCATTCTCTTGCTATTTAACAGGGCCTTCGAATCACTGTGGGGGGGAGCTCAATCACCTTCAAACACACAAAGCCATCGAATAAAATTGTAGGAATCGCTCCAAAACCACACAACCATCATCATCTTCTTCCAGCAAATCAGCACTCACAAAAATACTTTAATAATCACGTTTGGCTAAGGTACACATATAATTTTTTATTTTTTATTATTTTGTCGGGATATTTATCCCACATTAACTGTGTGGGAGGAAGGTCAAGGTTTATAAGGGGGAAGCCTCACCTACAATGTTGTGACTTTGATCACACATTCACTCGCTCCTTCGCACACACCTAAGAATTTGATCTTGTCCTTCGTTCTCGTCACCTGTCACCTTCCTAGGTCGCTTACGTATCCATCAATCAACGTGTCCTGATTCCATCAGGCCCAGCTGTGTCGAGTTTTGTGTTGTTTAACTGTTGGGTCCAATCAACATTTCTTGGGGTTGCATCCTTGTCTCATGTCCTTTAATCGGGTCTCACCATCCCATGTGCCTTATCTCATGTTCCATGCTAGCCTATCATTGGTCGTGTCCCGTTCCAGCCTATTGTCGATAGTATCCGAGGTAGGTCCCATGTCTCGTTTGTTGTAGTCTATGTTAGCCTGTCATCGATCGTATCCCATGCCATCCTGTCATTGCTCATGTCCAAGGTAGGTCCCATATCTCGTTCATTGTAGTCTAGTAATCATCCTTTGGTTAAATTGAGGTTCCTTATTTTCGTTGCTAGGGTCCATCTATATTTTCAATCATCAAAAGTCATCAGGAACTTGTCAAGAAATTGCCAAAAGTTGTCAAGTGCCTAAAGTTGCCCAAAGTTTTCAAAATTGCTGAAAGTTGTCCAACGTTGTCAAATTGTTGAAAGTTATCAAAATTTGTTGTCAAGGAGGCGAGCCGAAAAATTCAAATCCGCATTGCAGTTGATGCATAATACAAAATTTTGGTAAATTCAACAAAATTATGTAGAAATCAAAGCCTAAAATCTTATAAATAGGAGACTCTGGATAGTGCATGAGCAAAAAGTGGACTAAAGGATCTAACGGTCGATTATCAAGCTCGAAGACTCCCAACAAAGAAAATTCAAATGCAAGAAGACCTCATCGAAGCCAAGGTACAAAAAATTATCCTTCTCCTTTCAGAATTGGTAGTTATAATCCGAGTCATCCATTTATCATCCCAATGGAATCCAATACCTCTCCAAACTCCTCACAAGAGAATATTACTCAAAAAGAAAATAATAGTTCCATGGTTAACGATGATTTGTTAAGAGAATTAATAGACAACCTTAAGCTTATGATTGCAAGCTTCAAAGCATCCAGCAAAAAACCCCAACCAAATCCTCCTAATACCAATCACTGGAGTACTGATGTCCACTATGATGACTATACACACCACATAGGTCAAAATAGTCAATCCCCAAATCACAACGGTCACAAAAATAATGGGGAGTGGGGTAATGAAGAGATTTTGGAGCAACAGAGGGGTTCTAACAAACCTTACCAAAATAACAACCAGTGACAGAGGAGTAACGAGGAACAAGATAGAAACAATTCTCATTACCAACCAAGAGGTCCTACTGGAGTCAATTATCCACGTGTTGACATGCATACCTTTGAAGGTTAGGATCCACATGGGTGGATAGCCAAAATGGAAGGCATCTTAGAGTTCTACCAATTCAAGGATGAGGACAAAGTCCCTTTTGTAGCCACCAAATTCGAAACTGAAGCTTATCAATGGTTTACATGGTATAAACGTGAGAACGCCTATTAGGTCTTCTTTTGGCATAATTTTAGGGAAGCCTTTCTTCACAGATTCGATAAAGGTTCCATAGGCTCATACACAATACATTTGTTGTCACTTAAGCAAACAGGATCAGTAAGGGACTATATCTCAGAATTCACCAATATGCTTCACTATGCATAAGATCTACAACCGAACGTGGTGGTAGCAACTTTTTGAAATGGATTAAAAGCACATATTAAAGTCGAAGTGGACCTATAAAATCCATCAAAGTTGGATGAGTGTATAAGAATTTCTGATTTGGTAGAGACAAATGTGCACTTAGGCCCACCCACATGACGTGATTCATATGGGTGACCTCAATTTTGCAATAACTCTTTTCGCATAAATGATCAACCATCATGGTACTTCTGCTACAAATATCTCAATCATCATTCAAAATATCAAGCATGTACACCACGACAAAACTTTCATATTGAATATGTAGACAAGGAAGAAGAAGAAACAAAGGAGTACGATGCACCTGAGGATCCCCCAGTTGATGACCAAAGTGAACACGAGGAGGTGGTAGCTGAGGAGGATACCATGACTATTTCAATACATGCTCTTATGGGGTTATCCTCTCACCATACAGTCAAGTTTGTAGGTTTCATTCGAAAAAAGAGGGTGATAATATTAATTGATTCAGGAAGTACTCACAACTTCATTGATGCAAAACATGCAAGGACATTGTATTTGCACGTCTACTCTTCTAGTCAATATCAGTTTCAAGTCAGATATGCAAGCAGGGAAATTTATCAATGTCTAGGTAAGTAATATCCAGTTTCATTATAAATGGGTACGTATAATTTATCACATACTCATCTATAGTAAATCATGGAAGGATCATTTATCACATGTGGGAAGAGTTCTTCACATCCTACACAAGGAAAAATTGTTTGTCAAATGATCTAAATGCTCCTTTTGTTTTCAACAAGTTGAGTACCTCGGTCATATAGTATCTCAATAAGGTGTTAATGTGGATCCCAATAAGATTAAGGTAATTCAGGATTGGCCTTTACCTAAAACCATCAAGAAACTTCATGGTTTTTTGGGTCTCACTGGCTATTATCTCAAATTTATGCGTAACTATGGTAAAATTGTGGGTCATATCACAAAGCTCACTCAGAAGGATGCTTTACATTGGTCCAACACAACTACTCAAGCCTTCGAGGCTATTAAGAAGGCAATGTGTACAACTCCAGTTTTGGCCACTCCAAATTTTGAAAAACCATTTATCATTGAATATGATGCCTCAAGAACAAGTATTGGGGCAATATAAATACATGAGGTTCATCCCTTGGCATTTGAAAGTAAACAACTTTCAGGGAAGAATTTGGGTAGATCCACTTATGAAAAATAAATGTTGGGTATTCTACACATAGTGGAAAAATGGAGGCACTACTTAATAAATAGCCATTTTATTATTAAAAACAATCACAACAGTCTCAAGCATTTTCTAGAACAAAGGTTTTCTTATCCCGAACAAAATAAGTGGTTGACTAAATTATTGGGATATGATTTTGTGATTGAATATAAGAAAGGAAAATAAAATGTGGCAGTTGATGCACTATCTAGAAAATATGAAGATGAAGTAGTCATTAATACCATTTCAGGACCTTGTTCGCAATGGGTGTCTCAGTTGCAGGAAGAATGGTTGTTCGACAGTGAAACAACTCAAATAATTCAATAATTGTCTATGGGTTCCTCTAAGTACCCTCTTTTTACATATGATGACCAAATATTACGTAATAAGAGTCGCATTTACATCCCACACAACTCACCAATCAAATCACTGATTCTAGAGGAGTCACATGCTTCTCCATCAGTAGGACATTCAGGGTTTCTGAAAACCTACATGCGGGTCAAATAATTCTTTTGTTGAAAAGGGTTAAAATCAGCAGTTAAGTAATGGGTAGCAGAGTGTGAAGTGTGCCAACACAATAAGGGTGAAACAGTCAAGTCACCAGGATTGCTTCAACCATTACCTATTCCAGATCGTCAGTGGGAACATATATCCATGGATTTTATTGAAGGTCTTCCTAAGTCGAAAGATAAAATAGTAATTTTTGTGGTCTTTGATCACATTTCCAAGTATGCTCATTTTCAGGCCTTACAACATCCATTTTCAGCAAGCAAAGTGGCCAAGGTATTTATGGATTCAATTTTTAAATTGCACGAAATGCCCAAAAATGTTGTAAGGATAGAGATCCCATTTTTACTAGTAATTTTTGGAAAGAATTTTTTTGACATAGTGGTACTAAATTAAACATGTCTTCTGCATACCATCCACAAACAGATGGTCAAATAGAGGTAGTTAACAAATGTTTGGGTACTTACCTGATATGTTTTGTACAAGATAAACAATATCAATGGATTCAATGACTATCATTGGCAGAATGGTGTTACAATAATTCTTACCATTATTCCACCAAGATGTCTCCTTTTAAAGCATTGTATGGAACTAAGCCACAAACAGTAGCATATTATGTACTAGGATCTTCTAAAGTGGCCCACGTAGACGATTGGTTGCAGTAGCGATAAAAAATGCTCACTATTCTGAAAGACAATTTAATACAAGCACAAAATCACATGAAGAAACAACAAGACAAACATAGTTCGAAAAGTGCATTCAATATTGATGATATGGTATTTCTATACCTTCACCCCTACAAGCAGTTGTTATTGAAGATAAAATCAATTCAGAATTTAGCTCCCCAATTTTATGGGCCTTACCGTATTACGCGTCACATTGGGGAAGTAGCATATCAATTGGAGCTACCCCAATATTCATGCATACATATAATGTTTCATGTTTCCTAGCTCAAAAAGGTGATCGGTTAGAAAGTACAATCTCAATCATAATTACCAATGCTGGATGAAGAAGGGCATATATGCCTCCAACCAGAAGCAGTTGTACAAACCAGATCATGCAGACTAAGATCTCGTCACATCCAAGAGTTCCTCATCAAGTGGCAGGACTTGCCTTAAGAAGATGCAACATGGGAATCTGAAAGTATTTCTAGTCATTTCCATATTTGAGGACAAAGCTTGCCGAGGAGGGGAGTCATGCAACATACCAAACATAAGCAATGTCAGCTATGTTTTCCAATTGTGTTAATTTCATTTTTATATAGGTTAGAGTGTTCTTTTAAATAATAATCTATCATCTTTTATACTTTCATTATGTTAATCTATGATCTTCACAAATCCTTCAAGGCGAGGATGTGCCCTCCCCGAGTGGTGAATCATTTAATTCAATTTGATTTAATTTCAGATATTATTCTCTGTTGCGTATGTGATTGATTTCATATTAATTGCATTGATTTTTGGATGTCTATTTATTATTAATAAGGGAGAAGACTGTTCTTCTCCAGAATAGCATCATCACTAGATTTTCCAATAACAAGTGTTATCTTCATCACATTTGTACAGTGTCATTCACTGCATATTCAAAGCATAAGTTACATTACCTCCATAGGTACATTTTAAATTGCATTCATCATACATAGTGCATGTTTTCTTATTTCATAGTAGGGTATACAATCAATGCAATATTTCCCTTATCTTGGGTTAATTCATCTATTTGAGATAGTTACAGTTACATACGGGTTTTCAAAATACTACTCACCTACACATACATATCATCAATGCATTTTCATTTTGGTATATTCACAGTCTATCAAATCAATGCTATCATAATAAGAAAAAATGGTGGCTTGCCACACCAAAAATAAAGAAGCAAGCTATCTTAGCTCTACTGCTCATTGAAAAAATCTTCACTCCCCTCATGACTACCAAGAGGTTCCTCAACCCTCCTTTGAGCCCTTTGTTTCTCTACCTCCTTATGCAATCTATTCATCTCGACCATCTTAACCTCACTTTGAGCCCTCTATTGCTCTACCTCATGCAATCTGGCCATCTCTATCACCAATTCACCCTCATACATTGACCGTTTAACCAACCAAGCCCATTTTCTTTATCAAAATCCTAAAATCTATCATTCATCACCTTGAAAAGTTATGTCATCTTTGACTCCACTTTTTACTCACATAACTTCTCCAAATTTAACAAAACCACTACCATTATATCAGGTTTGAAATGAGATTTTTTATAATATCTAGTTTACCTATATTCATACATCATTTGGTCCCCCAAAATATAGCAAACTACACATGGGTCATATCAGTAAAATGTTGCAAGGTACCCTATGACCAAACTTAAACCACTTCAAATTTTGCAAATTAGCTCTAAATGGTACCCTTCACCTCAATTTCATGCCAATTCTACATTCTCATTCCATTTTCATATGATTTAACACATTTTATCACCCCATTGACCACTTTATCAAGCGTTTCACCGCTGCTTCATATTCTCTCCTCTCATCACCTCATCACTTAAGGGGTAGACATAAAACAATAAAATTAAAATCACCTTGCACGTGAACAATAATCAAATACTCAATATAGAAAATTGTGTTTGTCTGAGAAACTTTTCTAGAGATTATCTCAAACCCTCTTTTTCTAGGGCAAATAAAAGTAGAATTTCTCTACTCAACAAAACTCTAATTCAAATGAACATTGGATAGACCCAATGCCTAATTCTGTAGGTTAATCATGGATTCCCTTTCTCGGAGTGGTAGTCATAAGACCACTCATAAATGAAGCACCTGATAAAAATCTACCAAGGATTGAATGACTACTAAATAAAATCATGCTCAACAATTCATCAAAAGGTAAAGTTTCAAAGACATTCACTCCTTTCATAATTGGGATATTTTACATTGATCAAGACGGTAAGGTAATATTATGTCTACTCTATCCACAATCATGGCATGAAAAAGACCATCATCATCTAGAATCATCCATCATCAATTCTTATCCTTCAAAACCAAACCACCATTTGGTGTCACAAATTTTTGCACTGCATTATTTTCTCACACAATGTGGTACAAAAGAGGTAAATGTAGACACCCAAAAGTCATACATTACCACTTTCTCCATCTTCACAATTGATCAATTTGAAAAACCCACAAAATTTGCATAAATTAGCCTACAAAAAACTATTCATTTATCAAAATAACTATTCGTAAATCCCCTTGGGCCACTTAAGACCTTTCCTATGATTAACCTTGGAATCTCATGCAACCACTATCATGGCTTAACTTTGTCAAATCTCCACCTTGGTCAAAAGTCACTTTATGGTTAAAATACTTTATGCTCAAAGTGCAATTTATGGCTAAGCACATGGTTAATCAAGTCAATCATGATTAGCCTATATATGCCACCTCACCTAGTCTACTCTTTGACTAGCCTAGCCTCCACCTCACTCCTTTTGACCTTGGTTTAACCTAGGGTCAACCCAATACATTAACCCTTACTCCACACATCTCCCCATGTGCATTTATAACCTTGGAAAAATTTTAGGATTTTAAGGCATGGGCAAGGATGAGTCACCTTCCATATCACCCCAAGTCAACCCTTAAAGTAGGGCCAACCTCACCACATTTGGGACTTAACCCCATACTCCACTCCACATCTTCATCCTAATTTATGACATGTGGATGGCTGAGGGATTATCTCACCCAAAAGTACTTAGGATGCATGATACCCATGTCACCTTATGGGAAACCTCACAAGGGCCACCTAATAGAGGACACCTCATAGGGGACACCTCAGGGGAAACCTCACAAGGGCCACCTCATAGAGGACACCTCATAGGGGACACCTCAGGCGACATATCATAGGGACACCTCAAGGGACACCTTAAGGGATACCTTAGGGGACACCTTAAGGGATGCCTCAAGGGACACCTCATGGGACACATCAACCCCCCCTAACATCTCCAAATTCTATAAATAGATAGCCTCTTCTTTTCTCCACAATCCACTCATTCACATACACAGACTATGCCAAAATCCATCTGGACTACACTATAAGCAACACCTATTTTTATTTCAATCTCCATCCACCACCATACAAAACCATTTTTTTGCACCCTTTTTGTATTGCAAATGACTCTCAAGCTACAGGTTTGGAAGAATTAAGGAGAAAATAAAAGGTTACAAAATACTTTAGATAGGTAAGTATCATTTTAATTGCAATCATTTTGACAACACTTCAATTATGCATTATCTTAGTTATTTAGATTTTTTTGTCTATTTCAATATGGGGTCTAATTAAGATAGGCCCCCAAATGTTTCTAATGCAAGTTGTGCAGGTTGAGAGGATCTACACCTACTAGTGGCCTATGAGCAAGAAGCCCACTCCCCCTTGAGGGATACAAAGAAGACATTTGCATCTTGTCATTTCATTAGAATATGGATTCCCTTGCCAAAGACCCATTTTGTATCTTTTAAATGTATATTTTATAAAAAGGACCACACTTGTAACCCCATTTGAAAATTAATTTTAGAGTTACATTTTTTTGGTATTTCATTTGGTGATCACGATGGGCTTAGCATAGCCTAGTCTAGCATAAACATAGCCTAGCATAGGTGTAGTATAGTCTAGCATAGACATAGCATAGCATAGCCTAGTGTAGGCATATCATAGTCTAGCATAGACGTAGCATAACCTAGCAATAGGCATAACATAACATATTCTAGCATAAACATAGTCTAGTCTAGCATAGATATAGGCTAGTATACCATAGCCTAGCATAGATATAACATAAACATGGCCTAGTCTAGCATAGATATAGCCTAGCATAGCATAGCCTAACATAGACATAGCATAACATAGCCTAGTGTAGGCATAACATAGTCTAGCATAAACATAGCCTAGCGTAGGTGTAGCAGAGTCTAGCATAGACATAGCATAGCATATTATATCATAGATATAGCATAGTCTAGCATAAATATAGCCTAGTATAACATAGACATAGCCTAGCATATCATAGCCTAGAATAGGCATAGCATAAACAAAGCCTAGTCTAGCATAGACATAGACTAGTATAGCTTAGCCTAGCACATACATAGCATAACATACCCTAGCATAGGTGTAGCATAGTCTAGCATAAACATAGCCTAGCGTAGGCATAGAATAGTCTAGAATAGATATATCCTAGCATAGTCGAGCTTAGATATAGTATATTCTAGCATAAATGTAGCATAGCATAACATAGACATAACATAGTCTAGCATAGATGTAGCATAGTATATCATATACATAGCATAGAAATTTACCTTTCACATGCTCCTAGCATAGACATTTACATTCACATGCTCCTAGTGTAGATATTTAACTCCACATGCTCCTATCATAGACATTTACATTCACTTGCTCCTAGTGTAGACACATGCTTCTAGCAGAGACATTTTAATTCACATGCTCCTAGTGTAGACATTTAACTTCACATGCTCCTAGCATAGAAATTTACATTCACATGCTTCTAATGTAGATATTTAACTTCACATACTCCTAGAATAGACATTTACATTCACATGCTCCTACTGTATACATTTAACTTCACATGCTTCTAGCATAGAAATTTGCATTCCCATGCTTAGCCTACATATTGCTTCAGATAGCAATTTTCTATTTCACGCTTAGCATAGCTATTGCTTTAGATAACAATTTTTCATTCTTGGTTTACTTGCTTGTCTTAGCAGAAATCTTGCTCCAAAGAGCAAAATCTACTCTCTTGTCTCATTTTATCAATGAAGATTCTTAAATTCTTGTACATTTGACATCAAAAATAAAAAAAGTCCAAAAACAATAACAACAATAATAAAAAGCAATACAGATTAAAAACCGTCCATCAGAGGTATATTTTGCACTCCAAATTTCTTCGTCTCTATTCCATTTTCTCCCTCTCTCCTTTCATTCTAGGTCAATGTTGTATGGTCACGCTTTGAGTGGCTACATACCTTTGCTTAAGATCTCATTTCTCTCTTCTTCCTTTCCAAATTCTTCCATTCTCGATCAATGTTGTATGGTCATGCTTTGAGCAACTACATACCTTTGATTTGGTCATATCTTCTTCTCTTCCCTTCTTCCCTCTACTTCTTTTTATTCCTTGTTAATGTTATATGGTTACACTTTGAGTAACTACATACCTTTGATGAGTTACCTTCCTTCATTTCTTCTCTTATTTCTTCTTTTTATCCTTTCCTTTTCTCCTTCTCTTACTACTTTCCATCCATTTCACACATGCATTTTTGATTTTTTTCTATCATAACCCCCATCCATCATTCATGTTGATACTGCTAAAATAATCACCACTTCACTTCACATTGATCTCAACAAATACAATTTCACTTGTTTCTCAGTTATCCTTTGTGTTGTGCATATCATCATGGGGTAATATTGTATAGTGATATTTTAGCAATGACATGCTAAGTTGCATTAGTTTCTACATAACTATTTACTTTTTTTATACAATCATGTCACCATCATTATCAGTATATATCATGTCTTACTACAAGTAGAGTGCATATGACCACCATGCATACATACAGGTATTGTTTCATGTCCACATGCATACATACCCCCTTGCAAAGCAAAAATTAAGAGTTAAACACACAAGATACTAGGTAATGGAAATATTTCTATGATTCAACCATTTTAGTTAATTTAATCAACCTTCATCCAACGTTGTCAAATCCTAAAGCACTTCAAAGCTTATTTAGGCTAACTTAGGTTGGTTCATGGCCACCTACACATCTCAAAAATTAAGTAGATTTTGAGCATAGGAAAGACAACATATTGCATATACTTGCCACCTAGTGAAATTCACCTCGATCATCCTATAATTCATGTGATCCAAACCTGAGGATTGACAAAAGAACAAACTACAAAAAAAGATAAAGGTAAAAAATAAAATCAAACATCAAAAAGCACACTATAAAATGAATTGAAAAGCAAAGAAAAGAGCATCATCAAAAAATTTGAATCCCTGAGGTCCTCAAGTCCATAAATCATGAGGCTAATCTCCATCAGGGCTATAGACACCTATCTGGTAGTAGAGTGTGCCTTCTAAGTGGTGACATGTCTGTCACATTACTGACCTTATTTTGTACAGACCACTACGTGATTGTGGATGAGCTAGCTTACAAGTTAAGTTTACAATAGGTTAGTCCAATCTCTCTTAAAATGGATAAATGAACATCACTTTACACACACTGGCCCATGACCGACTTGATATTAGTCAAGATAGTTAAGATTTTTGTAGGATATTGATCGACTACTAGATGAGTTTGATTGTTCAAACTATGGTGTTTGACTCTCTTGAAATTTTTCTAACATCCAACATTTTAGGAACAAAAAAATAGATAGTGTCACAACTAATTTCACCAAAATATAAGTGTACTCTTCATTGGCATTTCACACTCATCATTTAGTTGTTATCTTCAGTCACTAGGATCAATATGCATACCCTTTCGTTGCATTTTTATCTACCACTTGCATCACCTACCAACTTATTTCTCACTTGCCATTCATAACATCCATTGCAAGTTCACTTGTCTTATACTCATAGTATATCATGGAACTACTCGTCATTTCTTAATTCACACTCTATAATATTATCCAAGTCTTATTACACATATTTTCATGTATATCTACACATTCACCTATATGCATATACTTCAACCATTATTTTCATAAATTTTCATGTATCTAGATGTTCCTATGTCTACATCACCTCATACATCCACACAAAAGCATAAATCATCAAAGCATACTCATGTATACACTACATCAACACATGAATACATTCACTTGAAGAACACAAGATTATACTGAGATGGGGATGAACAGTATAAGATAAAACTTTTCTCTTTTCTTTCCAAAGTAATAACTTCAAATAATATCAATGTAATAATGAAACAATGCAAAAATCACCATACACATAAGAGATAAATATTTTACGTGGAAACACCCTCTCAAGAGAAAACCATAACAAAATATTGCTTATATATTTCTTCAATAAATTTTGTGGGCACCAACCCACAGGAGACACCAATCCCCTATACAAATTTATGGACACCAATCCAAAGGAGACACCAATCCCCTATACAAGTTCATGGACACCAATCCAAAGGAGATACCAATCCCCTTTCTCAAATTTTCTCCAAAACCTGCTCAAATCTACTCCAAATTCGTGCTCACAAATACTGCTAAAATTTGCTCCAAAACCAGATCACTAACACTGCTCAAATCTACTCCAAAACCTACTCACAATAATGATGATTTTCTTCTTGCATGTGCTTTTTCTAATCTGGTCAATAATTCTCTTTTTTCCTTCTTGATTTAAATATCAAATCAACCATTTTAAACTCATATCACTTCTTCTAAAACATACACAATAAAGCTTAAAAATAACTCCTTATATCTCCCTTTTAAAACTTACAAAACAAAGCTTTATTCTAACAACATATCCCTTATATCTCCCCTTTATAAAATTTGTAAAATAAAACCTTATAACATAAATCCTTATATCTCCCTTTCAAAAATTAATCAAAAAAACTTTTACCCTTACCTCACATCAAAACTTAGCAAGTGTGGATATGATTCGACCTTCTGACCTCTAGTAGCACAATGTCTTAATGTAGCTCATGACCAATTGGGCTAACCAGCTAGATGAAACCAAAATATGCGACAATAATCTTGACTCCTTCGTTGCGATTTTCCAAACAATAAAACCATAGCAAAAACTAGTGTCAACAAGTTTTGAATCTCAAACCTTCTTCTTCACAATGCCTTAGCATAGGTTAGGCAACCGACTGGGCTACCCTAGTAGATGAAATGAAAAAACACACAAAAGTATTTACCTTCTTTGCCACGCTTTCTTAAAAAATACAATACAACAAAACTAGCACTGATGGGACTCGATCCTAAGACCTTTTGCATTGTAGCGCCTTAGCACAAGCTAGAAAACTGACTGGGCTACCTCAATGGATGAGATCAAAGAGGTAGGATAAAATATTTAAATTATCCTTATTCTAAGTTGTCGTTGTGCTCCTCTCCTCCTCCTTCTACTCACTGTCACTTGCATTCACCATGATGGATATTCTTCAAATCACATGGCCAAGTCCAAAGTGAATTAAGGGCTTTTATTTATATGATTTTTCATGCACATCCAATGAAGTCGGCCCATAAATTTAAATATTTGAAATTTTCAAACTTTTGCATGGTGTGCTCAAGGAGGTCAGCCCATCATTTGGATTTTTAATTTTAATTTATTTTGCATGGTGCACTTAAGGAGGTTGCCCAACATTTAAATATTTAACCTTTAAATATTTAAACTATATTTAAATCCTTTGATTTAAATATAAACCTCCTAATTTAATATTTAAATATTATTTAAATATTAAAGCATCCTTGAAGATATCTACCTTGTACTTAGTGACAACTCAACATTTCATCCTTGAAGATAATTCTGCCTTTGACATCATCCTTGAAGATATTTCTGCCTTTGACATCATCCTTGAAGATATTTCTGCCTTTGACATTAATATTTCATCCTTGAAGATATTTCTACCTTTGACATAAATGACAACTCAATATTTCTAACATCACACAATGTTCACACATACCATCCATGCCACATCATATATATATATACATATATCAAAAATTCCCATGGGCTACAATGTATGTTGTCCTACACATATTAGTGTCGTCTTAAATACATGTACACATAATACATCAAAATATAAAATTATGGCATGATTGTCACCCTCAACAATATATCAACCCTATTGTTCACTAGGAGTCTCCCCTTCCCTCATGACTTCTAGGAGGATCCTCAATTCTCCTATCTATTCTAGCTTTATTATGCCCTAGGAAATATCTCTTTGCTTGTGATGATGTGGCCTCCACTACTCAAGGCGTCATATCTTGTGTATACAAGACCTACATGTCATCCTACTATCATTTCAACCTTTGCATATCAAAACCCTATACCCTTAATAACTCCATATAATCTTGCAACCTTGTTATCTTGGTCATCACTCTCTCTCCTACAACTCTCATCTCCTCCAACTCTTGATGTAATCGAACAACCTCTCCTGCAACTCCATCTCTCTCAGCTCACTCTATATCTCTCTATTACTAGAGAGACTTTATCCACCATCCATACTAAGTCTTGACTCTCCCAATCCACCCTCTCATCCATCAATTCATCCTCATACATTGACCCTCTAACCAATCAAGCCAAATTTCCCTTCCAAAATTCCTAAAATATCACATCCATTGCTTCCAAAAGTAGGGTCATATTTGACCCAATTTTTCTTATCAATTCTTCTCCAAATTTTCCAAAACCACAACTATTTGAAAATATCTTTCCAATGATATAATTTTTTTTCAATTATAACATCATTTGGTCCTCCAAAGTGCAAAAAAATTGCACATTGGTCAAATAGTCAAATTTACATGTTAATGTGTGAATGCTTTGATTCACACACATCCATGAGAATCTGATTTTCCAACCTCCATTGGCACCCATATGCTCTAACATTACCATATTTACCAACATTTTCCATTTTATTCAACTCCTTCCTCATATTTTTCATCTTTTCAATTGACTAGTCATATTTTCTCACTTCCTCCACCGTCAACTCATCCCTTGAGGGGGTAGACATCATATACAAAAATTTTACCTTGTGCATGATCAATAATCAAACACTCAATCTTGGAAATTGTGCTTGTCCAAAAAAATTTCCTAAGACTATCATAAACCCTCATTTATTGGGAAAAACAAAATCAAAATCTCTCTTCTCAAAAAAGCTTCAATTCAAACAAATATTTGGTCTACCCAAATGCTTGAGACTATATGGTCTTCATGAATTTCATTTTTCTTGGTGGTTGACATAAGGCAACTTGCAATGGAAGCATAATGACAAGACCTACTAATCATGAAATATATTACTAAATCAAATCAAACACATCAAATTTGGCAAAGGCAAAGTTTCGAATACATTCATCCCTTTCAAAGTTGGGGCATATTACATTGATCATGAAGTGAGAAAATATTGCATCTACTTCTTCAAAGCAATCATCATGGATAAAAAGAAAAACCATAACCAACCATAATCACTCATCATTTTCATCATCCCTAACCACTACATGCTCATCCAATGACATTTTATTGTCAAGCAATTCATCATTGTTCTCCGCTTCTTCACCCATAAACTCATTGCTTGAGGGGTAGACATCAAACAATAAAGTTTCCTTGCACGTGACCAATAATTAAACACTTAATATTGGAAATTGTGTTTATCCAAGAACCTTTACCAAATATCATCTCAAGCCCTCCTTTGTTGGGGAAAATAAAAAGCAAAATTTATAACAAAACTCCAATTTAAACAAACATTTGAGAGACCCAACACCCGAGTATTTAGGTTATTCATAGATTTCCTTCCTCAGAGTGGTAGTTGTAAGACCACTCATGAATGAAGCACCTGACACAAATATACCTAGGGCTGAATGGTTTGTCAAATAAAATCAAGCTCAACAATCTATCAAAGGCAAAGTTTCAAAGACATTCATTCCTTCCACAATTGGGACATCTTACATTGATCATAAAGCAATATGATCATGTGTATCCTCTTAAAGCAATCATTGTGACACAACAAAAAGTCATAATTAATCACAAATCATCCATATTCAATTTACCTCTCTCATAATCAATCATACATCATCCACAATCATCTATTACAAAAATACTTCTTCAAAATCAAACCACCAATGTGGTGTCATCAATTTTTGCACTCCATCATGTTTTAACACAATAGAGTACAAAAAGAGGCAAATGTAGACACCCAAAAGTTGCACATTACCACTTCTCCCATCATCCTGGTTGATCAATTTGCAAAGCCCATGAAATTATGTTGGCATTTTTGCCACATTGATTTTGATTGAAATATTGTTTAAGCTGTTACAGATTTTATTTTTATACTAACACAGGCTTTGATGCGGTTTTGAGCAAAAAGGAGCAAAAAATAACTAAGTCCAAAAATTGCAGCGATTCGCTGACATGTCGCAAAATCGTGGTCAACGCGGTCAACGCATGCAGCCAAAGAGAACCGTCGCGATATCGCGACGTGTTCCATTTGCACGACTTTCGGAAGGCAAAGGAGGAACAGCGACAAATTGTCGCAAAATCGTGACAAAATTTTTTGCCGAAGACACAAAGTTAACATTGCAGCGATGCGCCGACGTCTCATTTTTGTGCGGTGTTTGGCTTCGAAGACTCAAGGTTAAAAGCTGTAGCGATTTGCTGCATGTTTGTTAAGAAGAGGAAGCCATGGGAAAGTTGCAGCGACGTGCTACCCGTAGCATTTTCATGACAAGGGTGGTTCAAAGGCTTGAGGGCTAAAAGGTTGCAGCGATGCACTGCAATGTTGCAAAGTCGCGGAGCGTCGGTCACAAAGGGAGTCTAAACAAAAGTGACAGCGACACGCTGCAAGTGGGTTGCAAAAAGACTAAGTACAAATATTGCAGCGATGCACTGCATGATAGGTGCAGAGAAAGTCTAAGGAGTAAAATGGCAATGCTGCGCTGCATTTTTGAAAAGGTCTTGCAAAGCGGATGTACCATTTTCACGATGGCAAAGTGGCAATTGGTACGAAAGGAGCAAAACGTAGCGATATCGCTACATGCTTCAAAATCGCGGCCATTTTGGTCCAAGAAGCAAAAGAGCAGTAAGTTGTAGTGATTCGTTGCAATATCAACAATAAGGCCAACTGACATGAATATGTAGCGAAATCATGCAAGGGATGAAAATTGATCAAAAAGCATGGAAATGGTAGCAATTCCATGATGCCTCGTTAAAAAATGATTAAGTGCTCAAATTGGTAGCGAAATGGAGACAAGGAAGAATTGAAGGCATTCAAGGGCAAAAGGTGTTATGTTTTTACGGACCGTCAGCAAGGCCGTACAAGGTGCCCGAAACATGTAGCGATATCGCTACATGTTCCGTTTTCGTGGCGTTTGGCTTCAAGGGTCTAAGTGTTCAAAAGTGCAGCGATGCGCTGCACATTTTCGCCGAGCATTGTTAAGGGAGGTGTCTAAGGCCGCATATTCCAAGTTGTAAGCTATTTTATTTCTAAGGTTGCATATTCTAAAGCTCGGGGTGTTTATTTACAAAGAGTCCAAGATGCAAGAATGGTAGCGATGCGCTGACTGTTTTCGCAAAAGGCATAGAAAATGTAGCGATTCGCTGCAAGTTCTGGGCGACAAGGCGGAGTGCGAAGAGAATCAAACAAAAGACAAGGAGATGACAGCGATTTCATGACGCGTTGATTGAAATGCTTGAATGACTCAAGTGCATAGCGAATTCTTGATAAGGAAAGAATAGAAAACATGCAAAGGGCAAGAAGTGTTCCATTTTCGCGACCCGTCCATGAAGCCGTACAAAGTGCCCAAAACATGTAGCGATATCGCTACATGTTCCATTTTTGTGGAGCAAAGCGAAGAAAGGAGCCAACGACCAAAAGACGTAGCGAAATCGCTACATGTGCCGTTTTCGCGTGGATAAGCTAGCGATGGAGAAAAGGAAGCCGAAGACGTAGTGATATCGCTACAGGTGCCATTTTCGTGGGTCAAAGGTGGTCAAAGTGTACGGAGTTAAAACATGTCACGATTTCACGACCCGTCGCATTTTCGCGACCTCCAACTGTTTTCCGCCAAAGCATAGTGTGAACGGTCGAGGAGATTTTTTTTTATTTTCGACGATTAAATGCTGGCCCAAATTCAATGTAATGCAGCTTTCCAATGCAGTCAAGGTCAAAGACGCGCCCAGGCCACCAAGATTGAAGATTTAATGCATTCGAGGCTGCTGTTCGTGGATTATTGTAACGGTTTTTCATGCACATTTCCAAAAAACAAATTTAATGAAGGTGGTTCTTCGAAGCTGACATGTTAATTGCATTTAATTTTTGATCCCTCGAGGCTGTAATTGAGAATATCGTGTTCCTAATGTCCGCCATATAATTGTAGATCACGAGGAGGATGGTGGCAAACATTTAATGTTGTAGGGAGGACGGACCTCTATAAAAACCAATGTAATTTTCATTTACAAGGGTTGGAAAAACTTGCTGCTAGAGACTGGAATTGTATTTGCGGGAATAAAAGGATCAACTTCTAATTTTTCAAGCGTTGCATGGGTGAATTTATTTTTTGTTTTTCTGCATTTCTAATAGCATTCATACTCCTGCATTGCTGTTACATTTAAATTCTATTTTTGGATTTAAATATTGCGGTCAGGGTACGATTTTTGGAATGTGGGTTTGGAGGGATTTGCTGCATGTGATTGTGCGAAGATTAAGCTGATTTCTTATGTTACTTGCTGTCGTTGCGTTTGTAGTTTCTTGCTATTGTTTTTTTGATCCCATCACTTCAGCCTGTGGCCATATTTCCCATTTCTTTCTGCAACTTTTTAAATCTCTTTCCTGTAACCCTTATCTTAAACCCATTTTTAGAATAGTAAAGGGAACCAGCCCACTCTGGAGATTGGTCTGGAAACCATTTCTTGTTTCCAGCCTTTCAATGTTGGCCAGGTCTAGGGTGCACTTGTAAAATCCTTTCCTGTGGTAGATTTTGGACCAATAATTTTTGGCACGCCCGGTGGGACAGACAAGTTTTGTCTCCAAGAATTCATAATCGATGGGATAAGCATAATTTTCCAAAGTGATAAACCCATCGGTGCCAACAGTTTTTGGCACGCTCGGTGGGACAGACTTCTTCTATCTCACAAAAATCCACATTTGTTTTAACACCCGGAGGTCTCAAGATTTGATGAGCTATCTTGGCCTCACAGCGAAGATTTGTAAGTTCATCTGGCGACTTTGCTGAGTTGAAGATCTGTTCGTGGACGCCTGTTTTTTTTTTAAATTCAAAGAATGTTCATCTGGCGACTCTGACTTAATGGCGATAGCCATGATTACATAGACCACTGCCACAAAGGCGAGGGTTTTCCCTAGATGGGATAGGCCCTCTGAATCTCCAAGTTCGGCATGAAATTCCCGAAGGTGCCCTGAAGAACCTGGCAAAATATGATGGTACCGAAGGCATGGCTCTAGCACATGTTGAAGACATTGCTACTCTATCCATGATCCATGTCATAGAACACGAAGATGTCATGATCCGACTTCTGGTTCAGTCTTTGGAAGGAAGAGCATTGTAGTGGTACAGATTGCTCAAACGTCAAAGCATCAGCTCATGGGACGATCTAGCGGGGGCACTGATCAAAAGATTTGACGAAGATCCTTTCTACAGTTCTTTGGATCTCTACCAATTTTTCATGTACATCAAGAGAGCACCTCAAGAAAGCATCACGGACTTCAATGTCCGATTCTTGATAAGTTGGAAGAGAATTCCAGAGAAGATCCGTCCATCACCCACCCAAGCCCACCTATTTTATGTTCAAGCTTTTAATTCTGACATAGGTCTCTTTTCGCTGCAGTCAAGTGAACAACAGTTCCCACAAATCTTTGAGGAAGCAGTGCGAGTGGAACAGCTTTTGCTCTTATCGAGAAAGTTACCGTGGGGAGAAACTCCATTATCTTCTTCGGTGGTTGCTGCTCCTGTCTACCCTGCATAGTACTTTTCATGCCAAATCCCTTATACTGAGCAGAAACCTGAGATGCAGTCATGTGGAGTTCAAGGGACAGATCTCGTCCAAAGTCAAGGATTGGAACATGCAAGAACTTTTCCAGCAATGAACAATATGGTTGCTTGCAGTTTTCATCAAGAGATGGGCCAAGTAGAAGAACAAGTTCAAATTCCAGAGCCTGAGGAGATCCTAGAATCAAATTTCTCACTTGAAGAGCCCTGTGATCACATCAAGGAGTTAGAGGAGCCTGTACTCAGCCCACAGCCAGTAAAGTCTATAAAGTGGTGGTGTTGGTTCCAGCCACTACATCCAGTACCTAAATAAGTCCTCCATGTGGGTACTAGTACGAAGGATAATCTGCCACATTGCATCCTATTCGCACCATGGCAAACTTCAGGAAGGAGCCAGCCCAATTTCAAGAACCGACTCAAGTATGATTGGATCTGGTCGGGACATTGTAGATTTACTGGATAACCCTCTGAGACTAGGTTTCTGGTGGCGACATGCCAATCATGTCGTGAACTATTGTATATAGTATTTTGAAAAAACAAAAAAAAAATAGAAAAGAGAAGAGGAAAAAAAAAAAAAAAAAAAAAAGAGGTATGGTTATTACTGTTCATCTCAGCTCTTTTGTTGTCTGCGAGCTGTAGGTGCTTGTTTTTTCCTTTTGTCTCCTCCTTTCCCAGCAGTTGATGGCTTTCAAAAAATTCTTCTTTTCCCTTTCCCTTTTCCTCTCTTTCCTTTCTTCATTTTCTTCCTCCTTTTTCTTCTATTCCTTCTTCTCCCTTTCCTCTATGTTTTGTCTTTTTACGCATTTGCTAACAGTCTAGTTCATTTTCATTCCACAACATTTATATTTTCGCTTCCATTCCTTACGTTCACTTACATTCATTACACATTCATTGCAGATGGTAGTATAGCCGCATTCTGTTGTTATGTCTATCACATCACTTGCTCACTCCATCATTTCATTCCATTGCAGTCACCGCTTGTGCAATCGCAAGATCTCACTCCACCCTCCCACTCCATTTATTTCATAACCAATTCTATGCAGGTTCTTCCAGTTTCACCTTTTCAGCCGAAGAAAATATTGCAGCAGCCCGCCTTCTGTTCAGATATGACTCTGTGCCCAATGGACTAAGGCCTGGATTCTTGCATACAGTGAGCTGTATACCCCGCGAGCCGCCAAGAATGTTGTCATTTTTGCCACATTGATTTTGATTGAAATATTGTTTAAGTTGTTGCAGATCTTATTTTTATACTAACACAGGCTTTGATGCGGTTTTGAGCAAAAAGGAGAAAAAATGAGTAAAATAACTAAGTCCAGAAATTGCAGCGATTCGCTGACATGTCGCAAAATCGTGGTCAACGCGGTCAACGCATGCAGCCAAAGAGAACCGTCGCGATATCGCGACGTGTTCCATTTTCGTGACTTTCGGAAGGCAAAGGAGGAACAGCGACAAATTGTCACAAAATCACGACAAAAATTTTTGTCGAAGACACAAAGTTAACATTGCAGCGATGCGTCGACGTCTCATTTTCGCGCGGTGTTTGGCTTCGAAGACTCAAGGTTAAAAGCTGCAACGATTCGCTGCATGTTTGTTAAGAAGAGGAAGCCATGGGAAAGTTGCAGCGACGCGCTACCCGTAGCATTTTCACGACAAGGGCGGTTCAAAGGCTTGAGGGCTAAAAGGTTGCAGCGATGCGCTGCAATGTTGCAAAGTCGCGGATCGTCGGTCACAAAGGGAGTCTAAACAAAAGTGACAGCGACGCGCTGCAAGTGGGTTACAAAAAGACTAAGTACAAATATTGCAGCGATGCGCTGCATGATAGGTGCAGAGAAAGTCTAAGGAGTAAAATGGCAGCGCTACGCTGCATTTTTGAAAAGGTCTTGCAAAGCGGATGTACCATTTTCGCGATGGCAAAGTGGCAATTGGTACGGAAGGAGCAAAACGTAGCGATATCGCTACATGCTTCAAAATCACGGCCATTTTGGTCCAAGAAGCAAAATAGCAGTAAGTTGTAGAGATTCGCTGCAATATCAACAATAAGGCCAACTGACATGAATATACAGCGAAATCATGCAAGGGATGAAAATTGATCAAAAAGCATGGAAATGGTAGCAATTCCATGATGCCTCGTTAAAAAATGATTAAGTGCTCAAATTGGTAGCGAAATGGAGACAAGGAAGAATTGAAAGCATTCAAGGGCAAAAGGTGTTATGTTTTCGCGGACCGTCAGCAAGGCCGTACAAGGTGCCCAAAACATGTAGCGATATCGCTACATGTTCCGTTTTTGTGGCGTTTGGCTTCAAGGGTCTAAGTGTTCAAAAGTGCAGCGATGCGCTGCACATTTTCGTCGAGCATTGTTAAGGGAGGTGTCTAAGGCCGCATATTCCAAGTTGTAAGCTATTTTATTTCTAAGGTTGCATATTCTAAAGCTCGGGGTGTTTATTTACAAAGAGTCCAAGATGCAAGAATGGTAGCGATGCGCTGACTGTTTTCGCAAAAGGCATAGAAAATGTAGCGATTCGCTGCAAGTTCTGGGCGACAAGGCGGAGTGCGAAGAGAATCAAACAAAAGACAAGGAGATGACAGTGATTTCATGATGCGTTGATTGAAATGCTTGAATGACTCAAGTGCATAGCGAATTCTTGATAAGGAAAGAATAGAAAACATGCAAAGGGCAAGAAGTGTTCCATTTTCGCGACCCGTCCATGAAGCCGTACAAAGTGCCCAAAACATGTAGCGATATCGCTACATGTTCCATTTTCATGGAGCAAAGCGAAGAAAGGAGCCAACGACCAAAAGACGTAGCAAAATTGCTACATGTGCCGTTTTCGCGTGGATAAGCTAGCGATGGAGAAAAGGAAGCCGAAGACGTAGCGATATCGCTACATGTGCCATTTTCGTGGGTCAAAGGTGGTCAAAGTGTACGGAGTTAAAACATGTCACGATTTCGCGACCCGTCGCATTTTCGCGACCTCCAACTGTTTTCCGCCAAAGCACAGTGTGAACGGCCGAGGAGATTTTTTTGATTTCCGATGATTAAATGCTGGCCCAAATTCAATGTAATGCAGCTTTCCAATGCAGTCAAGGTCAAAGACGCGCCCAGGCCACCAAGATTGAAGATTTAATGCATTCAAGGTTGCTATTCGTGGATTATTGTAACGGTTTTTCATGCATATTTCCAAAAAACAAATTTAATGAAGGTGGCTCTTCTAGCGACATGTTAATTGCATTTAATTTTTGATCCCTTGAGGCTGTAATTGAGGAGATCGTGTTCCTAATGTCCACCATATAATTGTAGATCACGAGGAGGATGGTGGCAAACATTTAATGTTGTAGGGAGGACGGACCTCTATAAAAACCAATGTAATTTTCATTTACAAGGGTTGGAAAAACTTGCTGCTAGAGACTGGAATTGTATTTGCGGGAATAAAAGGATCAACTTCTAATTTTTCAAGCGTTGCATGGATGAATTTCTTTTCTATTTTTTTGCATTTCTAATAGCATTCATACTCCTGCATTGCTGTTACATTTAAATTCTGTTTTTGGATTTAAATATTGCGGTCAGGGTACGATTTCTGGAATGTGGGTTTGGAGGGATTTGCTGCATGTGATTGTGCGAAGATTAAGCTGATTTCTTATGTTACTTGTTGTTGTTGCGTTTGTAGTTTCCTGTTGTTGTTTTTTGATCCCATCACTTCGGCCTGTGGCCATATTTCCCATTTCTTTCTGCAACTTTTTAAATCTCTTTCCAGCAACCCTTATCTTAAACCCAATTTTAGAATAGTAGAGGGAACCAGCCCACTCTGGAGATTGGTCTGGAAGCCATTTCTTGCTTCCAGCCTTTCAATGTTGGCCGGGTCTAGGGTGCACTTGTAAAATCCTTTCCTATGGCAGATTTTGGACCAACAGTTTTTGGCACGCCCGGTGGGACAGATAAGTTTTGTCTCCAAGAATTCATAATCGGTGGGATAAGCATAATTTTCCAAAGTGATAAACCCACCGATGCCAACAATTTTTGGCACGCCCGGTGGGACAAACTTCTTCTGTCTCACAAAAATCCACATTTGTTTTAACACCCGGAGGTCTCAAGATTTGATGAGCTGTCTTGGCCTCATAGCGAAGATTTGTAAGTTCATCTGGCGACTTTGCTGAGTTGAAGATCTGTTCGTGGATGCCTATTTTTTTTTTAAATTCAAAGAATGTTCATCTGGCGACTCTGACTTAATGGCGATGGCCGTGATTCCGCAGACCACTGCCACAAAGGCGAGGGTTTTTCCTAGATGGGATGATCCTGGCCCTCTGAATCTCCAAGTTTGGCATGAAATTCCCGAAGGTGCCCTGAAGAACCTGGAAAAATATGATGGTACCGAAGGCATGGCTCTGGCACATGTTGAAGACATTGCTACTCTATCCATGATCCATGTCATAGAACATGAAGATGTGATGATCCGACTTCTGGTTCAGTCTTTGGAAGGAAGAACATTGTAGTGGTACAGATTGCTCAAACGTCAAAGCATCAGCTCATGGGACGATCTAGCGGGGGCACTAATCAAAATATTTGACGAAGATCCTTTCTACAGTTCTTTGGATCTCTACCAATTTTTCATGTACATCAAGAGAGCACCTCAAGAAAGCATCACGGACTTCAATGTCCGATTCTTGATAAGTTGGAAGAGAATTCCAGAGAAGATCCATCCATCACCCACCCAAGCCCACCTCTTTTATGTTCGAGCTTTTAATTCTGACATAGGTCTCTTTTTGCTGCAGTCAGGTGAACAACGGTTCCCACAAATCTTTGAGGAAGCAGTGCAAGTGGAACAGCTTTTGCTCTTATCGAGAAAGTTACCGTGGGGAGAAACTCCATTACCTTCTCCGGTGGTTGCTGCTCCTGTCTACCACCGTACAGTACTTTTCATGCCGGATCCCTTATATCGAGCGAAACACCGAGATGCGATCATGTGGAGTTCAAGGGACAGATCTCGTCCAAAGTCAAGGATTGGAACATGCAAGAACTTTTCCAAGCAATGAACAATATGGTTGCTTGCAGTTTTCATCAAGAGATGGGCCAAGTAGAAGAACAAGTTCAAATTCCAGAGCCTGAGGAGATCCAAGAATCAAATTTCTCACTTGAAGAGCCCTGTGATCACATCAAGGAGTTAGAGGAGCCTGTACTCAGCCCACAGCCAGTAAAGTCTGCAAAGTGGTGGTGTTGGTTCCTTCCACTACATCCAGTACCTAAAGAAGTCCTCCATGTGGGTACTAGTACGAAGGATAATCTACCGCATTGCATCCTATTCGCACCATGGCGAACTTCAGGAAGGAGCCAGCCCAATTTCAAGAACCGACTCAAGTATGATTGGATATGGTCGGGACATTGCAGATTTACTTCTTAACCCTCTGAGACTAGGTTTTTGGTGGTGACATGCCAATCATGTCGTGAACTATTGTATATAGCATTTTGAAAAAACAAACAAAAAAATAGAAAAGAGAAGAGGGAAAAAAAAAACAAAAGAAAAAAAAGAGGTATGGTTATTACTGTTCATCTCAGCTCTTTTGTTGTCTACGAGCTGTAGGTGCTTGTTTTTTCCTTTTGTCTCCTCCTTTCCCAGCAATTGATGGCTTTCAAAAAATTCTTATTTTCCCTTTCCCTTTTCCTCTCTTTCATTTCTTCATTTTCTTCCTCTTTTTTCTTCTATAGTAATAAAAAGCAGGCCACGGCTGCTGTTTCTTTTCCCCATTCTCATTGTTCCCTTTCCTTCTTCTCCCTTTCCTCTACGTTTTGTCTTTTTACGCATTTGCTAACAGTCTAGTTCATTTTCATTCCACAGCCTTTATATTTCCGCTTCCATTCCTTACGTTCACTTACATTCATTACACATTCATTGCAGATGGTAGTATAGCCGCATTCTGTTGTTATGTCTATCACATCACTTGCTCACTCCATCATTTCATTCCATTGCAGTCACCGCTTGCGCAATCACAAGATCTCACTCCACCCTCCCACTCCATTTATTTCATAACCAATTCTATGCAGGTTCTTCCAGTTTCACCTTTTCAGCCAAAGAAAATATTGCAGCAGCCCGCCTTCTGTTCGGATATGACTCTGTGCCCAATGGACTAAGGCCTGGATTCTTGCATACAGCGAGCTGTATACCCCGCGAGCCGCCAAGAATGTTGGCATTTTTGCCACATTGATTTTGATTGAAATATTGTTTAAGCTGTTGCAGATTTTATTTTTATACTAACACAGGCTTTGATGCGGTTTTGAGCAAAAAGGAGCAAAAAATAACTAAGTCCAGAAATTGCAGCGATTCGCTGACATGTCGCAAAATCACGGTCAACGCGGTCAACGCATGCAGCCAAAGAGAACCGTCGTGATATCGCGACGTGTTCCATTTTCGTGACTTTCGGAAGGCAAAGGAGGAACAACGACAAATTGTCGCGAAATCGCGACAAAAATTTTTGCCGAAGACACAAAGTTAACATTGCAACGATGCGTCGACGTCTCATTTTCACACGGTGTTTGGCTTCGAAGACTCAAGGTTAAAAGCTGTAGTGATTCGCTGCATGTTTTTTAAGAAGAGGAAGCCATGGGAAAGTTGCAGCGACGCGCTACCCGTAGCATTTTTGCGACAAGGGCGGTTCAAAGGCTTGAGGGCTAAAAGGTTGCAGCGATGCGCTGCAATGTTGCAAAGTCACGGATCGTCGGTCACAAAGGGAGTCTAAACAAAAGTGACAGCGACGTGCTGCAAGTGGGTTGCAAAAATACTAAGTACAAATATTGCAGCGATGCACTACATGATAGGTGTAGAGAAAGTCTAAGGAGTAAAATGGCAGCGCTGTGCTGCATTTTTGAAAAGGTCTTGCAAAGCGAATGTACCATTTTCGCGATGGCAAAGTGGAAATTGGTACGGAAGGAGCAAAACGTAGCGATATCGCTACATGCTTCAAAATCACGGCCATTTTGGTCCAAGAAGCAAAAGAGCAGTAAGTTGTAGCGATTCGCTGCAATATCAACAATAAGGCCAACTGACATGAATATGCAGTGAAATCATGCAAGGGATGAAAATTGATCAAAAAGCATGGAAATGGTAGCAATTCCATGATGCCTCATTAAAAAATGATTAAGTGCTCAAATTGGTAGCAAAATGGAGACAAGGAAGAATTGAAGGCATTCAAGGGCAAAAGGTGTTATGTTTTCGTGGACCGTCAGCAAGGCCGTACAAGGTGCCCAAAACATGTAGCGATATCGCTACATGTTCCATTTTCGTGGCGTTTGGCTTCAAGGGTCTAAGTGTTCAAAAGTGCAGCGATGCGCTGCACATTTTCACCGAGCATTGTTAAGGGAGGTGTCTAAGGCCGCATATTCCAAGTTGTAAGCTATTTTATTTCTAAGGTTGCATATTCTAAAGCTCGGGGTGTTTATTTACAAAGAGTCCAAGATGCAAGAATGGTAGCGATGCGCTGACTGTTTTTGCAAAAGGCATAGAAAATGTAGCGATTCGTTGCAAGTTCTGGGCGACAAGGCGGAGTGCGAAGAGAATCAAACAAAAGACAAGGAGATGACAGCGATTTCATGACGCATTGATTGAAATGCTTGAATGACTCAAGTGCATAGCAAATTCTTGATAAGGAAAGAATAGAAAACATGCAAAGGGAAAGAAGTGTTCCATTTTCGTGACCCGTCCATGAATCCGTACAAAGTGCCCAAAACATGTAGCGATATCGCTACATGTTCCATTTTCGTGGAGCAAAGCGAAGAAAGGAGCCAACGACCAAAAGACGTAGCGAAATCGCTACATGTGTTGTTTTCGCGTGGATAAGCTAGCGATGGAGAAAAGGAAGCCGAAGACGTAGCGATATCGCTACAGGTGCCATTTTCATGGGTCAAAGGTGGTCAAAGTGTATGGAGTTAAAACATGTCACGATTTCGTGACCCGTCGCATTTTTGTGACCTCCAACTATTTTTTGCCAAAGCACAGTGTGAACGGCCGAGGAGATTTTTTTTGATTTTCGATGATTAAATGTTGGCCCAAATTCAATGTAATGCAGCTTTCCAATGCAGTCAAGGTCAAAGACGCGCCCAGGCCACCAAGATTGAAGATTTAATGCATTCGAGGCTGCTGTTCGTGGATTATTGTAACGGTTTTTCATGCACATTTCCAAAAAACAAATTTAATGAAGGTGGTTCTTCGAAGCTGACATGTTAATTGCATTTAATTTTTGATCCCTCGAGGCTGTAATTGAGAAGATCGTGTTCCTAATGTCCGCCATATAATTGTAGATCACGAGGAGGATGGTGGCAAACATTTAATGTTGTAGGGAGGACGGACCTCTATAAAAACCAATGTAATTTTCATTTACAAGGGTTGGAAAAACTTGCTGCTAGAGATTGGAATTGTATTTGCGGGAATAAAAGGATCAACTTCTAATTTTTCAAGCGTTGCATGGGTGAATTTCTTTTCTATTTTTTTGCATTTCTAATAGCATTCATACTCCTGCATTGCTGTTACATTTAAATTTTGTTTTTGGATTTAAATATTGCGGTCAGGGTACGATTTCTGGAATGTGGGTTTGGAGGGATTTGCTGCATGTGATTATGCGAAGATTAAGTTGATTTCTTATGTTACTTGCTGTCGTTGCGTTTGTAGTTTCCTACTGTTGTTTTTCTGATCCCATCACTTCGGCCTGTGGCCATATTTCCCATTTCTTTTTGCAACTTTTTAAATCTCTTTCCTGTAACCCTTATCTTAAACCCATTTTTAGAATAGTAAAGGGAACCAGCCCACTCTGGAGATTGGTCTGGAAACCATTTCTTGTTTCCAGCCTTTCAATGTTGGCCAGGTCTAGGGTGCACTTGTAAAATCCTTTCCTGTGGCAAATTTTGGACCAACATGCTCATAATCCCCTTTGGGCCACTTAAGCCCTTTTCTACACTTAAAATTGGGTCCTCATGTGACCACCATCATGAGTTAAACTTGGTTAATCTCTACCTTGATCAAAATTCACTTTACTATAAAAATCCATCCCATGGTCAATCTAACCATAGTCATCTAATTCATAGTCACCTCACCTAGTCTACTCTTTGACTAGCCTAGCCTCCACCTCACCCATTTGATCCTAGCTAAATCTATGGTCAACCTAATCAGGGTTAACTCTAACCCTTTCTCCACACATCCCCTTGTGTGTATTGAGGGCCTTAAATGCCATTTGGAGACTTTTGTGTCCAAAGGAATGGAATACATGGTGATTTACACTCCACCTCACCTAAAAGTCAACAAAAAACCTAGGACCAACCTAACCTGGATTAAAAACTAACCTTTGATCCATTTCAAATCCTCATGTGGGTTTGAAATCATAAATGAATTTGAAGACATTTTGATTTTCAAAGCATGGGCATGGATGACTCACATTCCACTTCAACCAATTCAACAACTAACCCACGATTAACCTTACTACAGTTAGGGTTTAACTCCAAATCCACTTTGTATCCCTATGCTTATTTATGACATGTAGGTAGGTGAGGTATTCTCTCACCTAAATGCACTAATGGAGCATACCACATCAAGGGACACCTCACAAGGGATACCTCACATGGGACACCTCATGGGAAAACTCATGGGATACCTCAATCTCTCCCCTAAACTTAGAAAATTCTATAAATAGAGGGTCATTTTCTCTATTTTAGATCATCACTCATTCACATACCAAGACTCTATTGGAATTAACCTAGAGGTCACTTAAGCCCTCAACATACATCCCCACATGGAGACCCACATGAATCCATAAAGATACTTCCTTTCTTGAGAGGTTACTGATAAAGATTATGGTTTTTGAAGACGATGCAATGAACAACAAGAGTGACATCTGAACCAGGAGAAAGTCCACATAAAAAACTATAGATTCAAAAAACATAGTCAAATTTGCAAGCCACCCAATGAATCCTGAGGCACATCACATTTGCAAGCCACCTTGCAAATCTCATTTTCATCATATTTTTAAATCTAGAAGCCTTCTAGAGCTAAAAAACCAGGTAAACACTTTTGTTTTTCTTATTTTCATCATTTCATACAATTTTAATCATGATTTAGGATTATTTTAGGAGTCTTTTATCTTAAAACATGAGGATTTTTATCAAGACAGACCCCTAAACATTATAACTTATTTTTTTATGTTTCACAGATCTTGAAGATATGTCTAATCAAAAGTGGCACATGAGAAAGAAGCCCAATCACATTGAGGAAGAAAATGAGAACAACTGGTGGTTGTTTATCATATCTACTAAAAGAAGGCTTTCCTTGTGGAAGACCCTGTATTGTGGCCCTCATGGAAACTTTTGCAAAAGGATAACCTGTGTAACCTCTTTTCAAATATCAATTGCAAAACAACCAATTTTCTTGTCATTCAATTTTTTGACTATGCTAAATTTTACCAAGAAAAAACTACATTTTGAGAAGTGGGTGAACATACTTTAAAAAGTAGAGGCCTCACATGTAATAAAATAATAATAATCACTATTTCAATTCAAATAAGGAAGCATCCATTCAGAAGAGACATGAGACCTCCATAGTGTTTTCAATAAGGAAATATATTTCAAAGATATAAAAATAAAATAATTATTCTAAAAAGAGTAAATTCCACACACAAAAGATGTGTGAAAATTATGGTAGAATGGACACACCATAAGAAAATGTTGGCATATTATATTAAAAAATGGATTCCCTTCACAAGGTATGAATTAGTAGCAAAACATGTAATCTTTTAGAAAATAAAAATCAAAATTGGAGAAAGGCACATACAAGTAATGTAGCTAAAGAAAATCAAGTCAAAGAAGTAAAATAAGAAGTTCAATAAGAAGAGATATAATAACAAGTGTATGATGCACATGCACAACCTAGTCAGTCAGAACAAGTTTAGAACAATGCAGAAGCAAGCAAAAATATCATAAAGGAACTTGAAGCAAAAGATAGTAAAGAGAATGAGAAATCAATACATAAAAATCAACCTTTGATAACACATCAAAGGAAGCATGAACACATCACATATGAACCAAATTTGTACCTCAAGAAGCAAACAGGGAAAGTTTTAATTGTCAAAATATATGTAGATGATTTGATCATCATAGGGGATTCTAAAATAATGATTTAGGCCACAAAGTAAGAATTGAAGAAATATTTTAACATGAAAAACCTAGGACTATTCCACTATCATATAGGTCTAGAGGAAAATAAGAACAAACTAAAGGATTAAGCAATTAAGATATTAAATGATAATATGCATTGGGATATCATCAAGATTGATAACATAATTCATGATAAGGGTAGATTTGTTAAATAGTGATAATATCTATCAGGTCTTAATGGCTCAACTCTAAAGACCACAAAATGATTGATAGGTTGCTACATTCTAGTTCAAGGAAAAATTGTGGCAGTTATGGGATCATTCAAAGGACTAAAACAAGTGCATAAAATTGCTAGATATTGCATTTGAAATATACATATCATTTATTATATCATAGAGCTTATGATAATAGGATAACTAGGAAAGAATCCAATGTTTGATCACAATGAAAAATAAATAAAGAGAAAGTAGCAAAATAATCCATACACAAATTTTATTCCACCATATACAAGACAAAAATCAATAGGCAATTAGTTCAACAAATGTTATTGGATGCATGGTAATGCATGATTCACTTGAAAATATTGAAGAAGTAATCCATGCAAGTTTATATGTATTGAATGAAGTATTTTATAATAAAAATAAGTATTTTGTAGTGCATTATTGGTAGAACTTGACACTCCTAAGTATTTCAGTAGTATGTCTACATTAAATTAGGGAGAATTTATCTATTGAATTCCAACATCATCCTAGACATTATTCTTTGATCATAAGTAAAATAGAGCTTTTGACTATAATGTAATAAGGGGGGGTATGTTAGGATTTATTACATCATAGACCATGTGAGAATTCAAGTGGTATAACCACCCCTCATAAGGTACATGCATGTAATATAGGACAAGATAGTTCCAAGTTTGTTTGAAGGTTTGTTATGCCTAAGATAGGCATCTTATGTACTTAAATGCCCTTAACTACCATAATACAATTGTTCAAAGCATTAAGTTTTAACACCCTCATCATGATATTATTTGATTAGAAATCATGTCTTTCCTTATTTGACATATCTTAGCAAGACACTGTCATATCTCTTTCTAAACAATATGTTATCTAGCCAAGCATAGTGTGTTGCTTTTTGCCTAGACTAGACCCTTTCTTTAGGTGTAAAACCTTCTTGGACATGTCTAGTTTCCATGTACTTGCATATATCTCCCATCCAACATGTCTAATAATTAGGCTGTGTTTCACCTACCAGGGCAATTTGGTCCTTAGAAGCAGATATTGCAAGGTTTTCACATAAGACTATCCATGATGAGCTTGGTGGATTTAATTTCTATTTTAAACTCTTGAATTTGGTTTATCTACTTGAATTTATTTTCCCTTATTCACCATGTAGTATAGTATATTTAACATCAATATAGATTTTAGATATGGTGGTCTTGCTTTGGGATAGGTAGTACCTTAAATTTTTGAGAGATTTCATAATAAAAAATACATACTTTTCAATGGTGCATTTTCTTCATAGTTTTGAAGGACTTGACTTATGAAAAAGATGTGATGCTCCTTATCCTTATCATGCTTATGAGTTAGTATTATAACAATACTCTTCTCTATCCAAAACACATAGAGCCTAAAATACCTAGATAAATTAGGGTTGACTAATATTGAGGCCCTAGTGATGGCATATTTAATGTCTTGAAAAACTCTTTTTCATTTGTTGGTCCAAGCTAGGGTTACAATTTTTTTAGAATTTTGGTGACTGGTCTGATAAATTATGTAAAATTTCTTATGAATTTTGCAACGAACTAGATTTTATCCAGTAAGGACCTAGTTTATTTTATAGATACAGATAAGGGAAGGTCTTGGTTTCATGACCCACCTTGGTAAAACTCATTTAAGATATGGAATATGTATTGATTTAATTATTCAATGCTTAGTATTAATTGCAATATGGATGTTTTATTTGGAATTATTGCTTTGTTTATATTTTATGAGAATATGGTACTACTGATGTTATGCGTGCTTGCAAGACCAAGTACTCTCGTAGGTGGGCAAGTAAGTTGACCACCAAGAATGAGATACTAAAAGAAGAAATGATGATCAATATTAAAGACAACAACTCTAGGGTAGGAATTACCCAGGTTAGAATTTACCTGCATGTATATGCATTCTTAATGATGTTTGGTGGTGATCATCATCAATTGAAGCCATCCATAGCAAGAATTTGATAACCTGGAAGTTACCATAATTTTTTTTGCTTGAGGACATGGGAAAATAAATTGGTGATGTATTACTTCTTGCTTGTTTGTGTTTTGAGAAATGCTTATCTTTGGGAATGATGCTTGAATGGTTGGATGAAGCAGTTTGTTTGATAAAATTAAAAAAATAAGGTAGTCTTTAAGAAATAAATTCATTATTTTATGCTAAGGTTAGAATAGATATTAAAATATATTATTGGTTTGATTAAATGAATGAATGATTTAATCAATTCCTTTTGTTTTTTTTAAGGTTATAAATAAAATTTAATAAAAATGATTAAATTGCTTCATTAAGGCCTTTTGGTGGAATTACGAATAATTTGATTATTAATGATTTACCATCATGGGGTGATAGGCAACAAGTAATTTTATTATTAATGATTTACCATCATGGGGTGATAGACAACAAGTTTGGTTATGGCCAACCTCATCCAAATAAATGTTTCCTAATTGTTTGAGTGTTACAAATGGGAAGGGCTTGGTTTAGATCTTCTTGCAAGGTAATGGAAAAAAGGGAGTAACTAGAAAGATATGGGAGGAAGAAGATGGCAGTAGTCACATGGAAGGGCACTGGACAAAGGTAGAGATTGTCATACCTAGAGCGATGATGGATTTTTTAGTGGGCTTCTATCTCTGGTTATTTTGGTTACAATGTTGAAATATTTGGTTGAACGTTTGGGTGAGTTCGAATGAAAATATAGATGTTATTGTTCTTGGTTGAGATTTGATTGTATTATCTTTCTTTCTTGAGCCTTTGGGATGTGCACCATCTTTTTGGAGTTTACCTCTATTAGTTTTTGCAACATTTTTTCTTTTAGACAACACTCTGGCTTTTTCTTTGAAAATATTTTATTATTCAATTTAATCTTCTACCGCCTCTTGAGAAACCTATAGAAGAGATTTTATAAATTCAATTATTAAACCTGCATACCTGGTAGTTTATATTTAGCATTAGCCTGTGTTTGGTTTAGTGAAGATAAAGGAGAAACATTTACATAGATTGTAGTGGATATCTTTTAATTCTCTAATGATAGTTTGTGTTTGGTTTTATGCCAAAGAAAGGGAAATATTTTATAGTTTGCATTAGTTATCTTTTAATTTCTTTAAATTATGGCTTGTGCTTAGCTCAATAAAGAGAAAAAAAAATGTATTTTAATATGATGTAGATTTCTTCTTTAATATCTATAGTTTTCAACTTGTGCATGGTTTGTATAGAGAAGGAAAAACGTATTTCAAGATGTTGTAGATTTCTCCTTTTATCTCTGTAGCTTCCAACTTGTGCATAGTTTGTTTATAGAAGGAAAAACATCTTTAGAAGATGTTGTAGTTCTCTCTTTTATCTTTGTAACATTATAACCATGGTATTATAATGAAAAGAGAAGGAGAACATACTTGTGAGCTAGTTGTATATAAATACAAATATATGTATTGCAATTGCTTTTTAGGTAATTGGTGTTTAAACTTAGGAAATGGTAGCTTGGTAGAAAAGAATCAAATGTTTATGTTTTCCTTTGGTTTTAGATAATAAGAATGAATTTTATTTTTGTTTCGCTTTGATTTGAAGCTATTTATGTATTGCCTTGTATCTATAAGAAGAAGAACAGGGGATTTTTCTTTTCATATATGTTGTGCTCTAACGTAGGGAATCAGGGAATGAAATTCTTTTTAATTTATATTTTTTAGATTTATATAGGGAGGTATGGTATGATGTTAAGGTTATGGAATTAGTCTTTCATGCATAATTTATTTGGTTTAAAAATATTAATAGTTCTAGTTGTGGAGCCACATTCTATGAGTATACTTGGGAGTATCTCACAAGGACTTATAAACAAATGTGGAGGCTATTTACAAGAAGGAATTTTATGGGGTTTCCTTGTGTGCACTTTTGAAAAGAATGATTTATTTACAAAGTGTATATATTTGGTTTGAATGCATTATATTTCTTAAAAGAGCATATAGATTTGCATTTATCAAAGAAAAAGGAGATGTCCTTATCCTTCTTTACAATTCGGTTAAAAGTTGGAATAAGGACAAACAAACTCACCTTCAAAGGGATATAGATCTGCAATTTTTATATATTTGGTATAGTTCTATGCAATGAAGGTTTGTTATTCCTTGTAGAATATTTATATAAGCCTGTAAAGGAGGATATTATTGATTATTTTATGTAATAATATTTTGAGGAATATTATTGAGATTTGTTTCAAAGAATATTCTTGAGAGCTCTATCAAACTCTTATCAAGAAATGTAAACTTTATGTTTAGAATAAAGTGTAGAAATAATTACACTAGATGTTCATGGGAATGAATATATGAATGTTGAGATTATATTGTTTCTAGAAAGGATTTGATATTAATCTCTTAAACATCAAAGAATTTGGTTATCATTGTTTAAATTAATGATATTATTATATGCAATTATTTGGAAAGCTTAAGATTTTTGTTGCTCATTTTGTGAAAAGAATAATGTTTCCATGTGATTGGAAAAATGAAATGTAAATAGATGAAGTTTATATTTTAATTTGATTATCATGCTTTCAACATAGGTGTTGATTTAGTATGTTGTTTAATGCTTGTGAAATGTGCTTAAGGAATGTTATGTTCTTCCTTTTAATATGATTAAGCATGTTTTGATTTTACTGTTGATAGAGAGAGAAATTCTAGTTGGGGTTGAGGATTATATAAGGGAACCTTATAAAATCCTTGTATATAAACCCTTAGATGAACCTAAACCTAAGGAAGTTACAGGGAGGCAACACCCAAGGTAAATTGCAATCAGCACATTATGAGTTGGAAACTCGAATGGGAACTAAGGATGGGGAGTCTTTGGTTAATATTCTAAGTGGTGTACCTTGAATCTTACATCCTACCATAGAGGATAGAAAACCATGTGAAATGGAATTGAGTTATGGCATCTTGAGTGGGTAGACTCAGTTGTCCATGTGAATCTATCATGCAGAGTGGTAGTTGCCTTAACTAAACTCGTCACGAAGATGGGGTAGTTAAGCATGAAAGACTAGCAGTTCTATCATGGAGGTACAATTTACTAATATAAAAGGGTATGACACCTAAAATATCCTACATAGATAGATATATGATCGGTAAGGAAAATGGCATCCCCCTTATCTAAGTATTGAGATGGGATAATCCCAACACTATGATCAAGTCATCTTATATTCGTAAAGAATGTAAGAGATGTGGGTGACCATTTGAAGCATCCTTTATACCACAAATGTATACAAGATAAACCCTAGAACCTATGGGAAATTGGCCTCTTCTATCCACTCAAGAAACATCTACATGTTATGATATCGAAATGTGGTAATGCCTTGTCAATAAAAATAATCCTTTTGGAACATCTTATGTGAAACTTTCTATGTTCTTTGCCTTGTGAAAAAAGTCTCTTTCGGGTTGGATAGATTTGGGGTTGTTACACTTGGATTGCTTTTATCCTATAATGATCTATGGCTAATCCATACTTTGGCACAACATAATCTAATAATTTTTCTTCTTGGACTATAAATATGGACTTTTTAGGATTGAGTGAGATACCATATTCCCTACAAGTCTAAAATATGGACTCTTTATGTTCAATATGCTTATTCTTATCTTTTGAAAATACAATAAAATTGTGAAAGTATATGAGAATGATCTCACTAACTAATAATGTGAAGGTAATATCCATGGATTTATAGGAGGTGGACCTAATGTTTGACAACCCAAAATATACTTCTTGCTAGACAAAGGTTTCCCATTTAATGGTGAAGGAAATTTTGTATTGTCATTATCCTTGACCCATATTTGATAATACCTTGAGAAGTCATCTAGAAGTGACAACATATGTGTCTCCATTAATTTTTGCAAAATATGATCTATAGTAGGAAGGGGATAGTGATCTTCTAATGATGACCTATTAAGGCTCTTGAAGTTGACATACAATCTATTACCACCATTCTTTTTCAAATTGACATTGTGTTACACACCCAAGTGGAGTACTTAACTAGAAATATGGTTTGGGTCTATAGGAGTTTCAGTAGCTCCTTCTTCATAACTACCTAGATTTAGGGATTCATGGATTATTGTTTTTGTCTAGAGGGATTTGCACTTGGTTCTAGTTTGATAGTATGCTCTATAATATTAATATCATATGCTTTCAAGTCTTCATAATATTAAGCAATGATATTATTTATCTCTTTAGTACACTTTTTACCAAGCAATAGATTCTTCCACTCAATAACCTCAACATGGTGATAGGAAGAGGCATTCACCTTAATATTTAATTTCTTTAAACTATGTTTGGATTGAATAAACTTTTCAAAGTGATTAAGCCTCTTGACAACTAATTTTTTTTTAATTGAATCATCCCATATTTTATGTCATTGTCATACTTATTTTTTGTCTCTAAGATATTGAGCTTCTTTAGTGAGAAACTTAATTATTTTCTCATAATTTTTGAAGACTTAAAATTTATAATAATCGTTAGGTACGGTTGGCCTCAATACTACTTCTAACTTTTTTTATTTATCCCAAATATCAATAATGGGATCACATTTATCCAACATTGATGTTAGTTCATCTATTTTTATGTTTAAATCCTTAGGAATTGCCTTGATTTCATAGATCTTGAAGCTTTCTAGTAAATCCCTAACCTAGTTCTTGTATGATTTCAAGTGTTTGTTCTTGGTGGCACATAGGGAATTAACCAAATTTATGACTAATTTTAATGCTTTGTATTAAGACACATAATTTGTGTAATTGGAGAACAATCATTATGAAAATTTGGTTTGAATATCTACACCTAATCCATTTCTCTTTCTGGCATCATCAAAGTACATTATCCATGCTTTGTTTGATCCTTGTGCTTGTTGTCTAGTTAGAAATGATATATTAGATGGTTCTTTTGATATTAGGTAGTTACCTAACTTGGTTTCCTTGAAGTTGACCTATAGGTCCTGATCATCCTAAAGCTTACCAATAATCATATCTATATTAGGAATATAATCAACCTATAGTGATTTGTTTTCCATGAACTCTAGCAATTCATTCTAGTTCACCACTCCATATTCATCTAAATTGTGTAATAAGTAGTTGCACAGAGACTCATTTTTATTCGAATCATCTTTCCATCCTATAGTACCTTCATGTGGGTATACTACATTATTAAGTACCCATCTCTAAATAGCTTACATGTCCATTATCTAAATACCAACAAAAGGTTGACTATTATTACCTCCTTGACTACCACTAGTTTTGGATATTTAGCTATCATCATAGTCAAAAAATTTAGAACCCCTATGACATCTACCCTAGTGTCATTCAATTGAATTGAGTGCCTAGCTATTTAACTGTAGGTAAATCCCATCTCTTTGTAGACTAATTTTTGCATATATATTATAATTACTTCTAAATTGATAATGCAACTTGTTAACATGTAATTTTTAGCTTTTAGAGTCACATATGGTACTAGCTTCAAATTTTTAGCCTTTGGACCATTTAAAATATCTATCATATTGACATGAATGTCAGATGGATGCTCCAATATCATATTGTTCATCTAGATTGAGTTGAATGACTTTTGGTTGTCCATTCTTGGTATAGATTCTTTCTTATTTCTTGAGAGCTTCTAAAAGTATGTCCCTCTTACCAAGAAGGGCCAATGCTTCTAACATGCTCACCTTGGTAGGAGTTTTCTTCATCTCTTCTAAGACACTGAACCTAAATTCGATTGAGATACTTTCATTGCATGTTGTGAATTTTCTATACTATCTAGTATCCATTATGCATTCTTCACTCATGAGGAAAGAATATTTGAGATGTTTCTCTACCTCCTTCAAAATTGTATCCTTATATTTATCACTCCTCCCTTCTTTGGACTTGTTTTCCCCTTCTATACTTCTCTTTTTTATTATAGATTTCTTTCCTTACTTTTCTACTTGTCATTATTGGCTTGTTCATCTGTGTTAGTGATATTTCTCCCTGTATTTTCACCATATTTTTCCCATTATACAGTTGTTATTGGGTCCTTTTCCTTTAAATGTAACTGTGTCCTTTCCCTTCTCAATATTGCAGTGCCCTTACTTGTTTTAGCTTGTTTTTATGTTAATTCTTGCTCTTCTAACCACATATAATATTATCCTCAAAAGCAAAATATTTATCCCTTTTAACTGCACTAGAATTGATAAAGATTGCATTGTTAGGGTTTGGCAAGGTAGGTGCTAAGTTTTAGACTTAAGTTTTTTGGTAGATGGGTTGATTTGTTTTTGGTATCTTTTGAGCCAAGATGGTGACCTATTGAACTTAAAATTATTGATCATATTGAGTTGTCTATGAATACCTAATGGCTACTACACAATCTATAGGATCATGTATCGAATTGCATGGGAAACAACTTAATATATTAATCTCTAAATTTGATTTCATACGATTTTTGACCTAATTAGTACCTTGTCAATGCACTTGATCTTTCATAAGTTAGGGATTTTTCTAGGCTACTGATTTTGTTGTTGTTATTATATATGGTCCTACTACCATTGCTTATTTATAGCATTATTTTAATTTATTAAGATCCTTACCACATCTAACATTTCTTTCATATCAAGCTTATATTAATTCATAATGAATTTATCTTCACTATTGGATGGTAATGGAGTAGGTAGGACTAGCAATTATGGCTAAAATAAAATGGTTGATGATGAGATTTGGCTAAGATGTGTCACAATGTATAGATAAGGGATTGAGATGATATATGATTAGGTATTCTAAGTGGGTGAGATTGAGGGTGCAAACCTCATTATTTATGGATTTTAGATGACATGTACAACATAGGCCATATCTGGGACAAGTGGTAACTTTCCTATCCTAATTAGAATATCTTACGAACATATTGTTTCTTTAAAGTCTATAGCTAGTGTGGTGTGGTTAGCATTACAAACCATCAAATCCATATTCTTCATTTGGTCTAGCTTTTTGTAGAATTAAATTCAATATGCTTAAAGATATGATTATATAATCATGGATATTTTCTTTAATATGACTCTACATAGCATTTAATTTAAACAAAATAAAGTGCCCATTACCTATACTTCCAAATCTATGCATGCAAGGTTCTATTATTGACACCCAACTAATAATCCAATTATCAAGCAAACCTCTATACCACAAAGTAACTTTATCATGCAAATAATAGATCAGTAAGCATACCATATTGTCTTCCTCTTATATGCAATGAATTGACTCAAGTGTAAATAGCTCATTGATGTGATCAAACCTCATCTTATTTCTACTTCCATTAAAGGTAGGTAATACTTTCATAGTATCAGGTAGGATAGGAGCATAGTCCCCTAGACTTAATGGTCCTTGATAGGTTTAATTAAGAAGTTGGTTTGGGGCCTAGGTTGTTGAGGCACAAGATTATTTTGTGGAGTTTAACCATATTAAATTGGATAAGGATGTATCACATAATCCTAAGGTGGATATGCAAGTTTTTGAGGGTATTGATATATGGCATGGTAAGGTGGAAAAAAAGGAGGATTCAATATTTATAAGGGAGGAGGGAATGGATTAGGATAAGCCTATTATTAATTTGGGGGATATTCAATGGGGTTGGATAGAGGAGGATACTGCAATCCTTGTGTGGGGACTTGATTTGTAAAAGGTGGACAATGCTATAAGTTTTGTATAATTTGGTTTGTTGGAGGTAACATTTGACCCAAGGGTTTTCTTATGTACTTTGAGCCCCAATTTGACTAGTAAACACTTGCAACTTTTGAGCAAAACCTTGGTTTTGATTAGGTATAAAAATATGTCCTAAACAATATATATTTGGTGACACAAATTAGCTAGATGAAATATTTGTGATATTGGTCATGTTAGATCCAAGTGGATTTTGAGAAGAGGTCATACTAGTAGGAGGGATGACTTGAGCATTAGACATTGGAGGTTGACTTGCATTATTTGGATTATGAAAAGCTACAAACTATGGATTATATACAGGGTTAGTCATATCAATAGTCATTTCTTATAATAGATTCATGTGAGTTAAATTAGGATCTATGCTTGTGCAAGTTTGGTTTATGAGTGCAAATGAATAACTATATTGGAAGGCAAGGAAGTCAATTTCTTAGGATGTAGGATTTTGAATCGCTTGATCATCCATTGGAATTTTCCTTTTGATAGAGTGATATTAGGCATAGGAATATCCTCTATCTTATTGTCTTTATGCAACCATGTGGTGATTTGCTCTTTCCCTTTTCCTTTTGCATTCTTTTATTAATATGAAAATAACTTTGATGGTTTATGCTCTTTACCTGATCATTGCATTTTTAGTATGTATTTATAATTTTGATCTCATGCACATATGTACCTACATGGATAGAGTTTTGGGGTCAAAATATAAAAAAAAATTGTAAAATCTATTCTACAGAGTGATTCGCTAGCAAACTAGAGTGAATCATTAGCAAAATTTAGTGAATTACTTATAAAACTTGGAAAATTTTGACAAGGGCCAAGAACATCACTTATGTTCAAGGACAAATCACTCTCCTTAGAGGAGTTAGGAAGAATTTATCTTTCCAAATAAATTGCTTCTCAAAACCTAAGCAAATCACTCCTTGAATTCTACTTGGAGAAATTTTACTATTTTGGATCGAATCATGAGCTAGATGGAGCAAATCATTAATTGGGTTAAAGTTGTGAAAAATTTCTCAAAAATTATCCCAATGCCTTATGCCTATTGCAAATGTAAAATTGGAGCAGAATATGAGAGATTTTGTTATTGTGGTGTTGTATTTTTTTTTGGCTATATAATAAGGGGTTGTACTCGAGTTCCCCACCCTTGAAAAATTACAACTTTCTTCTATAGAGATGGAGAGTTTATAAATAACACTTCTCATCTCAATTGATATGCTATAGCTAGAAACCTACATTGTTTTACATAAATGTCTAAAATATTTATTTTCATTTTTTGGATCTTTTTAGTTTTATGTATGAATACAAATATTCTAAAATTCAGCATCCTTCTTGAAATTTTCCTATAGTAGCCTTCACAATACCAAAATTTAACCTCTACTATCTATGCATTGCATCTTAATAGAGTAATATTTCCAAAACATTGCACTATCATAGTCTACTTTACCAAATATGGATTGCTAGTTTCCTTACTAAAACACAAGTGCAACCAAAAAAATTATAATAAATATTTTATATGAAAACATATTATTATTACAAAATAAAGCAGATATTACTAATGGAAAACATTAAAGTAAATCTTAATCATTAATTGATTTAGGCAATAAACATTTTCTTATCAGCTTCAACTAAACTTACTACTTCCTCTAACCATGGAAAGGAGAATTTAACTTCATGATCCTTAATAAAAACTCCTTTATTGGCTAGCCTATTTGCACATTTGTTTCCTTCCCTTAATGTATGTGTAAACCTAATTTCTTCAAACTCTTTAGCAAGACTTTGAATTTCCATGATTATCTCTTGTATGTTCCATGGAACCTTTGCTTTCCTCAATATTACATTTATTACTGTGAGAGAGGCATATTCCATCCATACTCAGTTCCGCTTTATTTGTTTACATATTTTTAACCCTTCTAAAGCCTCCCAAGCTTCAACTTAATTATTTTTCTTAAATCCACTATTGAAAGCGTAATGAGACAAAATATCTCCTCTATTATTTCTAATTATTCCTCCTTCTCTTGTTGGTCATGGATTTCCTTTAGATGCTCCATAAAAATTCAATTTAAACCACTCCACATCTGGTGGTTTCCACTTTATATTATTTGCCTTATTTTTTCTTCTCTTATACCCAACATCATAATTCCATTTAATGACTTTACTCCATCTATCAATGCTCTCTGCTTCCAGATTAGGGACTGGGTGAGTTGATAGGGTTGGTTTATATTCCTCTATGGCTAAACATATCTTCCTTTTTATTACCTCAAAATTGCTTTCCTTTCCTTTAAATATTCTTCTATTACTTTCTAGCCATACAATCCAAAGTATTTTATCTTTTGATATATCCCAGATTATCTATAAAGCCTCACTATTATAAGTGCTCTGCCATTGCTTTAACCAATCTTCAATTATGCTATTCATCACCATGCATTTACCAAACATGTTAAGAATTCATTTCCATAGTTTTGAGACTATTGAGCAATGTCACAAGAGATGGTCTATACTCTCCTCATCCTTTTTACAAAGAACACATTGAGAGGGACCATGAAAACCCATTTTCATAAGGTTATCCTAGGATAAAATTCTTCTATAACCTACTAGCCAAACAAACATTTTAACTTTAGGAATGCTTGGTCTATCCCAAATATCTCTCCATATTCCAGTGATATTATGTTTTTTTCGATGTTGTACATTATATCCACTTCTTTTTGTGTACTCTCCTGAGCTATCCAACTCCCAAATTGATATATCCTTGGCTCCCCTAAATGTTATCTTTCTACTCATTTTTTTTGTTTGTGGAAAACACTCTAATTGGGATGCCACTTTTGGGTAAGTCCCAAGAAGGTAGGGTATCTATTTCACCAAAATTACCCAGGGCTCACACATGTCCTAATCCCTTTGGCACACTCAAAGAGCATGTCTAAAAAAATAAAAACACAAACAAACAAACACAAAAAACACAATTAAAAACAACAAAAAACAACAAAACAAACACAAAAACAATAAAAAATGCAAAAAATAACAAACAACAAAAACTAATACATAAAAAACCACAAAAAAAACAAAACAACACACAAACACACACAAAAATACCAAAAAATAAAAAACACCAAAACATAAAAAACACCAAAAACAGAACAAAAACAATACAAAACAACACAAACACTGAAAAACTAAAAAGAAGGAAAAAAAATACAACTTTGGACTTTCTAGGCCAATAGGCATTTTAGGCAAGATTCAATAGAGGAAACATAAGAATTATCAATCTGAGCAAAGGAACTAAAATACCTTGACCAAACCAAAGAGAAGCAAAAACAAAACAAAAAGGAACTAGGTACCTCTAGTACTAGAGCCATCTAGAGAACAAATAGAAATAAGAGATTCCTTAATTTGTGAATTCCACCATCTGGGAGGGTGTCCATAGTAAGTAATATCACCTTTGTCCAATTACCAATTAGCTAAAGCATCAACACTCATGTTCTATTCTCTTACCATATTATTGTATTCAACTTTTAAAAAGCCCATATGGATTAATTGAATCTTCTCAACAATTCTTTTAATTCTCCAATAAGCCTTATGATTCTTAGGAGTCTTCAACAAATTAATCATGACTTGAGAGTCAAATTCAACTAGCATATTTTTCCATCCGGCCTTAGCAGCCTCTAAGGATCCCATATCCCTCAACAAGCTTATTGGAAAGGATACCCAAATTATTAGCAAAAGTGAAAACCAGGGAACCATTTGAAAGTCTACCAATTCCTCTCGCACTAGCTTTTCCAAGGTTCCCCCTCGAGGCTCCATCGGTATTGAATTTTCCAAAATCATTGGGAGGAGGTTGCCAATTCCTTGTTCTATACATATTTTAATTACTCACATTTCCTTTAAGTGGGTTGCCCTTGAAAGAGTTAATCTTCAATATTTGCATCACTTGATCCCGTATTTGGTGGGCGTTTTGGGGGTGATTAAGGAGTTGTTGGATAGATTCAACTAAGTTGACAATGGTATTTTTCTAGATATAGTGAATTTCCTTCATTTATTGATTGAAAATCCATTTGTTTCTTTCCTTCCAAATATTCCAAGGTAGAATTGTAGAACCCATCCAAACTAGTTGCCTAATAAAATGATCAACACCCTCCTGATTAGGCCAATCCCTCCAAAGTTGTTCAAAATTAAGAAAATTGGACCACTGTAAGCCAAGTAAGATGGTCATTCTCCTCCATATCTAAGAGGTTGAGGTACACCCAATAAAAATATGGATGAGAGTTTCCACATTCTCTCCACACATTTCGTATCTAAATAGGCCATGAAAACCATATTTCATAAGTTGTTCACTAGTAAGCACCCTGTGATGCAATAAAATCCATATAAATAACCTCACCTTAGGCTAGATATTTTGAGCCCATAACCACATAAATATATCATATAATTGGTTGGGATTATTATGGCATAAGGTCAAATAACATTGAGCAATTGAACACTCACCCTTAGTAGTGTTGTTCCATCTAAAATAGTCTTTATCATGGGACCAAGAGAGAGATCTCATATGAAGGATTATTTGGATGTTTTTCCTTTGCCTTTCTAGAATTTGAATATTTCAGTCCTCAATAGGTATCCAATATCTACCAACCTCTAAGTTATCAGTATGGTACCAACAATAATTAGCTACCTTTATCCAGTTAACTCGATGAAGCTCCTCCATCCAAGGCCTCCAATCAGGAAACTAAGTTATTAAAGGCTGGTGACCATCCTAAGAATTTGTCCAAAAATTTATTTGTTGACCATTATGAATGATCTGAAATAACTTTTGCTTAATCAAATCCTCACCAATGTCAAGAATCGCTAAAATAGGAGAACCTTTGGTAGACAATTTATAGCGAACAAGGTCTTCAAGACTTTTGTTCTCAGCATATTTAACATAAATATTCTTGGCCCAAAGAGCATTGGGGTTATCTAAAGTCCTCCAATACATTTTAGAAACTAAAGCCTTATTGTTATTAATAGTAAACTAGAATCCTAACTGCCTTCATTCTTGGAAAGGCATAAAGTATCCCATTTCACCAAGGCCCATTGTATTTTCTCTTTAGTACCACTCCAAAGGAACCAATGATTAATTTGATCCTATTCTCAAATAATTGCCTTTGGGATATTCAACACAACAGAAACACACATAGGTATAGCTTGAAGGATAGATTTTACCAAGGTAATTATGCTCCCAAATGAAATCCATCTATTAGTCCACTTTCCAATTTTCTTCTTAACTCTTTCCAATAACCAATTCCAATATTTTTTATTTGTATTTGAATATTGATAAGAATACCTAAATAAGTGATTGGAATGGAGGTATTATTATATCTTAATTTATACAATACCATGGATTATTGTCTAGAGAGTAGTGAAAGAAAATGACTTTATATTTGTCTTCATTGATCAATTGTCTAGTAGCATTAGAAAAGCAGCCAATGATTTGCTTAATTTTAGAAGCTTCCTTAACTGTAGCTTTACCTAACAGAGTAGAGTCATCAAAAAATTGAAGATGAGAAATAGTCCTAGCTCCATGAGAAATGGTAACTCCCTCAAGGGTTTTGTTTTCTCTATTTTTGGTTATACTCTTGCCCAAGCATTCAATAAGAATGATGAATAAATAATGGGAGAGGGGGTCACCTTGCCTAATAGCTTTGGAATTTGGGAGAAAATAAGAAGTCCTACCATTGATAATAATAGAGTATGACACTAAATAGGTACATCTCATAATCCAATCCTGATAGAATCCAAATTGCCTCAAAACTTTGATAAGTGCGAATCCAATCTGTCATAAGCTTTGGATAAGTCTAAACGAATGAACATAGATGGAGATTTTTGCATTTCCATGTGATGGATGGCTTCTTGAGCAAGAATAATCTCATCCACTATTTTATGCCCTTCCACATAACACCCTTGTTTAGGGGAAATAATCTTATGTAAAGGAGGCTTCAGCCTTTCTACCATGATCTTTGTAATGATTTTGAAAAGAACATTACATAAATCTATATATCTAAAAGTTGAGCTATGATCTACCTCTTGAGCTTTTGGGACAAAATTTATATAAGTTTTATTGATAAACATAAAAATTTATTTGGCTTTCCTAGTTTCTTCCACCACCTCTACTAAATTAGCATGAAGGATATCCCAAAACTCTTGATATAATTCAATGGGAAAACCATCAGGACCATGGGTTTTTTCTTTTTGTATTTTAAATACCACCTATTAAAGCTCATTGATAGAAAATGGAGTAGTCAAAAAAAAGTTATCCTCAAAAGTGATAATAGTAGGGATCACTTGAAGAATATTTTGTTGAGAAGCTTAGTCAAGAGGTGCAGTAGCAAATAGATTGAAAAATTAATTGACAATAATAGATTTCATGCCATCCCAAGTGTAGAGAACATCTCCAAAATCAAATTTCAAGGAAGAAATAAATTTGTGAGATATTCAAGCTAGAAGAGATTTGTGGAAGAAATTTGTGTTTCGATCTCCTTTGAGCCATTAGATCCTAGAGTTTTGCTTTCATAAGGGTTCTCTTTTTCCCATTCCTCTAACTAAATTGTGAGTCTAATTTCATCTGTACTTCTACTCTCTAAGAGGCCATCTAAATGGAATTTATTATTCAAAGTTTTAAATTGAGAAATCACTTCATATTTTTTTGTTGGACATCTCCAAACTTCTTCTAGTTCCAAATATTGATTTTGTATATAATGTATTGCAACCTTTTGGTAAAATAGAACATCTTAGTACCCTACCTTTGTTTACCTTCCTTCCATAATTGTTGCACTCAGGGTATAGAGGAACTCTCTCTAAGCCACATTAACTCAAATAGAAAATGTGAGAAACTCAAATTGGTTTTCTAAATTTCCACCATGATTGACCAATGATCCAAACCAGTATTGTTAAGAGTCTTCACCTTAGGAGTGTGACCATGGATCGATAAATTTTTAGAGAATAAAAACCTATCCAATCTCTCCATTATACAATCTAAGCCTTACCTTCTATTAGAACAAGTCATAAGGCCATTCTCTAGGTGGATGTCCACAAGATGAAGGTTTGCAATATATTCACTCATGAGGTTAGAGCTTTTGTCCAAATTTATATTTCCCCTCAATTTCTCATCTAGAGATAGGATGGTATTTAAATATCCTCCGATAAATATCCATGCTTTAGGAAAATGAGAGATAATATAAGTTATATCCTTCCACTGTCTTCTCTTTTCCTTCAAAGTAGTCAGAGTATAAACAATTATGCAAAGCATAATTTGGTTAGAGTGTCTACTTTGACTAGCTACATCTAAAAGACCCCAACTACCAACCATATGGTGAATAACTACCTCTTTTGGGTACCAAAGGAAAGCAATGCCATCAGAAGTCCCCTAGGAACTGAGGAAGCAACTTTTCCAATTGGCCATATTTTACTAGCAATTGAATTCATTTTCTCTATTGACATATTTTGTTAGAAATAGATTATATTACATCATTTAGATCATATAAATGTACCTTTCTTGGTACATACTTAGGATATTAGATTACTGTAGAGGGAATTTATCTAGTTTCTTTATGCAATGTAATAAATGCACAAGTGTCAATATGCAAGTTGTATATGTACAAGCCATCCCTTGCACAACTAGGTAGAGTGTTGGCCAAGGAACCTATTTTCCTATTTAAAGGGCCATAGACATAGAGCATGACATAGCAGTAAAAAGTAGTGTATAACGGTGTGGCATGATGTAGCAAAGTGTGATGTAATGTGATGGAGTGTGATAATCTCATTCTTGAGCAGTAGCTTTATTCACGGGGTGCTCATTTCCTCCATAGCTACATTGTATATATTTCCATCATTTCTATTTATAGTATATTTTTAGTCATCTCATAGATTTACTTTGTCATATTATTTTGCATCTTGTGATTGCTATCTTTCATTACTTGCCACATCAAAAGCTAACAATGGTATCATAGTTATGGTAGATCAATAGGAAAACCACCATTATCATTGACCCTAAGTTTTTGTCAATATGACGTGCCATTGGACCAATCACTGTCAAAAATTCTCAAAAGAGTATAGGTGGTAGAATTAGGGAGAGCCATAAGTAAGTACTAAAATAAATCTTAGTTTTTGAAATACTGAGATTGTATATGGCTAGAGTATTTTCATAAATTTACAAGGGAAAAACTTGTGAAGACTAGGACTCAACATTTGATCCACTAGTTTCATGAATCAACTAGTGAAGCTCATCTAAGAGATCTAGAGAAATTACCTAAATTTTATTTTATTTTAGGGAATTAATTCTTAGATGATTGGGACACCTCCTACAATAGAAATCTAGGAGATTTCAACTTTATTACCCGAATTTTGGAGCGCCTTCATAGTGCAGTATTTTGTTGTTGCAAGAGAAGAATACTACAGAAGAGACTTTTGGAGAAGAATCATGGTGAACTTGGAAGATAGGATATCTCCATTGCTATATTGGAAACTTCACAAGAAAAAAAAATGCCATATAAGCCTTAATAAAAAAAGGCCATAGAATCCTTGATCCAGAAGAAAAGGCCATAGTGGCCTTGATTTAGAAGAAAATGCCATAGAAGCCTTGATACATAAAAGGCCACAGAAGCCTTGATATTGAAGAAAAGGCCACATAAAACTTGATACTAAAAAATTCCACAGAAGCCTTGATCTTGAATAAGACTCCATAAGAGAATATCTAATTCAAAATCATATTTTAGTACTAATACTTTGTTGCAGGATCAGGGAGATTGAGTGAGTTGGGAAAGCTTCCTACAAAAAGGATAAGAAGAGTATCTTATTAAAAATAAATCCAAAACCTAAAGCAAAAGATATCAGGAGAATATCCCATTGAATAACTTCTAGAATTGGAAGAAGAAGGACTAGGAGAGTCTTGATCAAATCCAAAAGTAGAAGAATTAGAGATCCAGGAGAATATATCGCCACAAACACTTCCAAAAGTAGGTTGAAGTTAAGGTCTCGAGGAAGACCAAAAGAAGCTGCAAGATCAAACGCCTTGGAGAGGTCTCTACGAGCATCCAGTAAAAGGCTTGGAGAGCCTTATTGAAGATATCATCAAAAGAGTTCCAAGGAGAACTCATTGGAGAAATTCACTATTGGAGATAGTGAAAGATTTGGAATAATTGTCGTCATCCGACAAAAATCCCAAGAAGAAAAATCTGGAAAGGAGTGCCAAATCTCATAAGACCTCAATACATTCAAAATATTGAGATGAAGATCCTATTTGAAGTCAAAATTTGACAAGAAGATTGAAGGAAGATTTAGATAGAAGAAGCCTACCAAATCTAGGATATTTGGAGATTGCCTCTCACAACAAGAAAGAACCGCTTTAGAAACAAAGATCTCTTTAAATCTATAGCAAAAGGAGGATACTACAAGAGGATAACAAGCCACCAAAAACCTAGGCTTGTGAAAGAGATTTCGAGACCATATTTTTTTGAAGACGAAGTTGTTCAGGATAGCCTACAAAGAGTTGCAAGATTTTACTTAAGGTAGCAACTTGGTGATCTTAGACACCAAGATCTACATCCTCTACATAAGTGGTGAAAAGGGCTTTCAAAAAAAGTTAAGCAACTACTGGTGCAAGTAGATTCATTAAAGTGGATTACTTATCATATTTGTTTAAGCACTTTAATTTGGATTAAAATCACAATAAGGAGAATTGAATTACAGTATTCAAAAGTGCAAAAAGATAAAGGTTTCTTTAAGGTTCATTTACACTTTAGGAGTTGATTAGATTTTAGAATTTCAAACTGCCTATCATCTACTTTGGAAAGTAAAAGAAGACTAGCTCCTGCTACCTTGCTTATAAGAGAATTGCAAAATAATTCTTGAAGATTTATTTCAAATTATTCTTGATTAATTGCAGTAAATTGATTAAGTGCATTATTTTTAAGATTTTATTGGAGTGATAAGGTGAAAATTTTAGTGCATTAAAATTAAAATATTATTAGATTCATTTTCACTATTACATTTATCTTTAAAATATTATTGTTGTGTTTGTTGGAAGGGCACAAAAACAGAATTTATCAAAGTGTCTAAACACACTATTAGTGCACAAAAATCTGCAACTCATAGTGGTCAATAGAAGCCACTAAAATTGGTTAGTACAAGTGAATAAAAACTAACCAAAAGAAGCTTCAAAAATTGAGACTTGGTGAGTCTCAAATCTAAAGCACTATAGGGTTAAGTGTAGCAAAAAAAGCTTCTATCTACAATATTTGTAAAGCTTGGATCTATCATTAAATATCCAAGCAAAGAGGGCAAGGAGTCTATCCAAAGGGATGTTATCAAAACCCTCATTTATGCATTCAAAATCTACTAAAAAATCAAACTATAAGACCTGCAATAAGGAGTGCAAAAAGGGTGCAATAAGAATGTATTATTCTCATAGAATATTACAAGGTATTGTACTATATTGTTCATAATAAAATGATAGATTGAAGGTGCCACTAAAGGCACAAAAACTACAGGTAAATACAGCCAAGAAAGGTCAAAAATCAAGCAAGAAAGATCGAACATAAAGTACTCCTCATCCCTAGCACAAGGAACCATTCGAAAGGGCTCGCACTTCACATATTGGATGGACAAACCTACAAAAGGCAATGCACATATCAGTCGATCATCAACCTACATTTACATAGATAGAAATGGAACTCTCTTTTACAAGCAAAAATGTGGTAGATTCTACCTCAATAAACATGGGTGGAAACCTAATTTAATAGCATTAAGGATAAACAATCATTCAAAATCCAACAGGAATAAATTTTATTTTGGAGGGACATTTTTTCACAGGACTGCCCAAACTATCAAACTTGTTTCGGCCATATCTCACTCATCCGGACTCAGATTGAGCTAAAATTTTGAGGGTAGATGCCTGAAAAACCCTAGAACATCTCCACCAATTTTTATATCATTTGGAGCAACACATATCCTAGCACATCCCTATGTGTGAACGAGATTTTTGGCAAGTGGCTATGCGAGGGTTTCATCTAGGTTGAGTGCAAGCAGCTCCAGAGGTTGGTTTTTAGGGCCTTCGGGCCCTAGAGACCAATATTTTTGTGGTTTGTGCTCAATAATTTAGAAGTAAATATTACAGGGGATCTAATAAGGGTTAGAAATTTGTCTTTCAACAGATCATACTATGAACTTGAGTGACAATGGCTTCCAATTTTCTGCATAAAAGAAAAGTGAAAACCATACCTTTCCACGGCGTCTAGGGCAAGGATTAAAGAGATCACAAAATAAGTTTCAAGTATTTGATCAAAAAATGGCTCATATCTCAAGTGAATCTAGTGCTAAGGTGCACCCACAAAATAATTCTATTGTGAAAACCCCTGTCAAGGGTAAGAATTTTGAAAACTCAGCCCCAAAAATAAATTTTAGGGATGCCCTCCATGGTGGACAGCCTCAGCCCAATGCTAATATCAATATTAGGGCTTCCCATAAACCTATAAGAATGCCTAATATTGATCCCAGGAAAATGGAGTCAGGATGTCTTAAAGCAGCTAATGGAACTCTTATTGTTAAGCTTGATATGGGTAACATTCAGATTGGCATTGAAGAATTTGGAAAAAAGAGGACTAATTTGTCGGTTCGTGGGTTTTCGTCTGAGCCTATCTGCTTTCAAATTCTGGGCTGCAAAAGGCTGGAAAACTAAAGGTGAGTTACAAATATATATTTATCCAAATGGTTATTTTCTTGTTTTATTTGCTAATAATGAAGATAGAGAGGAAACTTTTCAATGGGATCCTTGGTTTTTTGGAAGGGTAGGGCTTTTCATGAAGCCCTGGCATACTAAATTTAAATCTAAAGAAGATATGCCTTTTATAGTTCCCGTGTGGGTTAGACTCTTTGGCCTCCCTATTAAATTTTGGAATCCTAATATTTTTTCTTCAATCGAAAACTCTTTAGGAACTTTATGATGACTGCTGATAGTACTCAAAATTTTGAACATATTATTTATGCTCGGTGATGAGCATCAGAAATGCTCATATTTTGTATACATTTTCTTGATTATTATGCGGTTGTATAATAAGGATTGCATATGTTTATGAATGATTATATAATTATTTGATGAAATTATGAATGTTATTTAATTCGTGTGTTTTCAGTCTATTTTTGTGGAATTGTAGTTGATTTAGTCAGATTTGGATCAGTCGAGGTCTTTTCATGGACCTGACACTTTGTTTCTTTCAAAATCAATGCAGAGAAGGTAGGTGCCTTCCTCTTCTAGGAAGGTGCTAAGCGAAGGTAGGCGCCTTCCTCTTATATGAAGGTACCAAACATAAGTAGGTGCCTTCCTCTTCTAGGAAGGTGCCAAGCGTATGTAGGCACCTTCCTCTTCCAGGAAGGCGCCAAGGAAAGACAAGCACCTTCCTCTCCAGGAAGACGCCAATAGAAGGCCAGCGCCTTCCTCTTCGAGGAAGGTGCCAAAGGAAAAGAAGCACCTTCCTCTCATAGGAAGGCATCAACAAGAAGACACCACTAGAAGTAAAGTGCCTTCCTCTCATAAGGAAGGCACCACTAGAAGGCAATCATCTTCCTCTCATAAGGAAGGCACCGACAGGAAGGTGTCACTAGAAGGCAAGCGCCTTCCTCTCAAAGGTTCCAATAGAAGATAAGTGCCTTCCTCCTCCAAGAAGGCACCAACGACAGTAAGGCACCTTTCACATAAAGAAGGCACTCGACATACTTAGGCACCTTCCCCATAGGGAAGGTTCCCCTGTTCTTCACCCGTTGACCAGACAAGCACGACGTGGACAATAGCGACTGGTGCAGTTCCAAATCTACATCATGTAGAGTTAAATTGGGGATTGCATCAACATATGAGAATGTCCTACCAATGCCAGGCAAAGCACAAACCAATCAGTGAACATGCAACCATTAGAAATGAATGCCAATTTTAGCAGACGTCGATCACATTTACCAAACTGTCTTAGTTTAGTCTGGAATGAATCGACTGTTGTAACTTCTTTGTAACAAAAAATTTGTGGGTGTGTTATATAAACACACACAGACCTCTTTGAGGATAGAGAACATTTTTGATAGTAATTATAGAGAGATATACAGAAGAAGAATTGTAATACTTTGATAATTATAATACAGGTCTAAGAGTTTCTAAGTGCATGTTCAGCTGGGAGGAAGCTGCTGGAGCCTAGACCCACTCCAAGCCAATATTTCTTCCCCTATTTTTCCTGTGTTTTTCTAGATTAGTTTATCGCTTTTATAAGATTGTTTATCGCATTGTTATTTCCAGTACTACAGTAGGTTTACTTCCAGGAATGCGTGAATATTTCCTTTCTATAGATTTAATTATTTTTACGTAAATTATTGAGTGTATGAATGATTGACAACCATTTGAAACACCCCCCAATAGTAGAACTAACAGACTCATATCAAGTGGTATTGTAAGCAATCTTGTTCAAGATGCTTCGCAAGTTTACGAAGCTTCTTGGGTTGATAAATTAAATGCATGGGCATGTGACAAAAGTAGGAAAGAAATTAACCTTGTTTTGCCCATAATATTTTGGCGTCGTTGTCGGGGAAGCGTCTCAACTAGATTATTTACAATACCTGGAAACCTTCCATCTGACCTTGTATGAGTTCTTCGAGAAGAAGAGGACCTGATGATCGGTTTATAAAAACCAATCCATCAGAACCTGAGTCAGTCGAACATTCTAAATTTGAATTATACTCGCTCGACCCACCTCCAAGAATCCATTGGAGTGAGAAGCCGCACTTTGTGCAAAGTGCCTCCTCATCCCATCAATGTGGGGAAGAACAAATCATCATAAATCCCCTGTTTAATAGGACACCCTTAGAGGAAGCCCTATTGTGGAAAGCTATAGAAGATCGGATGATAACACCAAATAACCTTAGAGCCTTGACTCAGAAAGTCTTAAACAACCGTAAGGCCATAAATACTGCATTAGAGACCACATTTCCTAAAAAAATGGCTGACAACAAATAAGTCTCATCTGGATTTAGTTTCCTAATTGATGAAGGGGTAGGAGATACCAAAATGAAAAACATATCCCCTCCTCACCTTCTGACCTTCAGAGGATACCCAATTGAGGACCCTGACCTATTTTTATTTAAGATTGATGTCTTGTGCAGGTTTGTGGACTACAAATCTTATACGTAGAAGCTGAAACTCTTTCCTTCCACGTTGGACGATGCAGCTTTGCATTGGTTCATCGGTCTGGGAGACAAACACATTACCACTTGGGATCAAATGAAGAAGCTCTTTTTAGAGCAATACCAAGATTTTGGGAGAGCAAGAGACTCTAGAGAAAAGGTCCTGAGCATGACACAAAAAGAAAATGAGTCTCTCAAGGAATATTGGGAGAGATTCAACTTCAATATTCAATGATCTCCTCACATGAAACTATTTGATAAGTCCCTCAAAAGCATCTTTTTGAGAGGACTTACCAATGAATCACTGGAGGCTCTTAACATGATTTTTGGAGGTGATGTCTACCAGCACGCTATGCAAGACATCCGACGACTATGTCGAAAATACTCAAGAAGGAGAGGCAAGACCACTTCTAGAACCATGAAAGCGACTGCTTCAGTCACGAAGATAGAAATAGGTAACATGCTGGAAAATCTAAAGAGTGAAATGCTCTAATCTCTAGAATTGTAGATGGATACACTGTTGTTAGAGAAAAAGAAGCAAGAAAACGAAGCAGCATTGGCTTATTTCTATCCAAAATGTAGAGGGAAGCATGCAAAGAATGCATGTCTAGAGAACAAAGTCAGAGTATGCATAGTTTGCAGGTTGAACCATAAAACTTGATTGTGCCTGTAATTGCCCAGTAATCAGGAGGATGCTAAAAGCACGGATGCCTATTTCATAGGCAATTGGAAGAGTTGGCCACAACCCCCTGTGGGTAATATGCCAACCAAAATGTCGTCATATGGGGGAGGACCATACATACACCAAGGCCGCCTCAACCACCTAGCATGGGGTGGTGGGGGCCATCACCCTAGTCCAACGCACCCCCATCAACATTCTCAAACCAAGAGCCATGGATGCCATATCCATATCCTGGGCAACAGTGGAGAGGCCACAGTGCATGGAATTAGGCTCCACAGAATGTAGCACTAGCTCACCCCCAACAAAATTTACTGACATTTCCAGCAGTGAGACTTGCATAGCTACCCATACAACTGATGGTAAATCTGAATAACAGGGTGAACCAACCAGCATACAATGTGGAGGGTGAGATGTATCCGATGTACCATATTCATATTATGTCTGGTAGACAACTAGGAGTAGGAACTCCTCCACTAGTAGAAGAGGAGGAAGAGGTAGGAGAAACACCTCTTGTAGAAGAGGTGATAGAAGAAGCTCCTAAGAGAACAAAGTCTCCATTTCCCAACTGACTACAAGAACAGAGGAAAGTAACGCAGCCGAAGTTCGATATCTTTTCTAGCTTGAAGAACCTCACCGTAATAATTCCATTATTTCAATCCATCCGAGATGTTTCGATATATACCAAGGCAATAAGAGAGATGTGTCTAAGGAATCCAGGACAAAGAGCAACCCAGAATATCAATGTCATGGGTAAACTAGCAGATTTGATGATGGGCAAAATGTGCCATCCAAAGTATGCAGACTCGGGCAACCTAGTGCTGACTATAAAAATAGAGGGACATTCTCTATCCAATATGTTGTCGATATCATAGCAACCATCAATGTAATGCCTCAGGATACCATGCAAAGGCTATGGCTCACAAACTTGAAACCCACTACAATAGTGCTGCAGTTGGCCAATCGATCGACCATGGCATCGAAAGGAATTTTGGAAGATATAATAGTGACAGTCAGCACATGGGAATACCCAGTCAAATTTTTAGTCCTATAATCTAAAAATAGGCTGGGCGGTTACCCACTCATCTTGGGAAGGCCATGGTTGGCAATAGCTGACACTTACATCAATTGTCGAGATGGGCTGATGACCATCTCCGATCGACAAAATGTTAAAAGGTTGACTATTTCACCCCAGCGTAGTCCATCGACTCAGTAGGAGAACCCATGTTGATCGAGCATGAAAATCCTGAGCTATCCATGATCTAGTCGGTGATGATGTTGGATGAGTTGGCAGAAGAAGATGAATATGGTGCTATTGTGGAGTTCCTCCATGAGAGTCCTCCATCTCTGCACCTAGATCATCGTTGGCTGGCACCCAAGATCACCACATTTAGCAGATACATGTTAGGCCAGGAAGAACATTGAATGTCAGTAGTGGGTTGACTCACACACAATTGACAAAGGTAGAAGAGCTCTTGGTTAGACACCAATAGGCATTTGCATGGGATTACTCAAATATATAGGGTATCAGCCCAAAAATTTGTACCCATCGTATATATACCTCGATTATCAAGCAACTCCAAGCAGGCAACCATAGAGAAGAATGAATCTGGCAATGAAAGACATTATCAAGGAAAAATTGCAAAAAATCTTGACTGTCAGATTCATCTATCCAATTTTTGATAGCAAGTGGGTATCACTGTTAGTGGTAGTCCCTAAAAAGAATAGGAAATGGCAAATCTATGTGGACTACATAGCATTAAACAAAGCAACCAAGAAGGACCACTTCCCGCTCCTGTTCATTGATCAAGTATTAGATACACTCTCAGGGAGGAAGTATTTCTCCTTCCTAGATGGATTCAGTGGATACAAATAGATCCATATAGGAGAAGAGGATCAGGACAAGACAATGTTCACCTGCCCATGGGGAACGTTTGCCTATCGGGTATTACCTTTAGGATTGTGCAACGTACCTGCCACCTTTCAAAGGGCGATGCTTAGCATATTTTCAGACATGATGCGAGACGCTATCAAAGTATACATGGATGAATTTACCATCTATGGAGAAACCTTTGATGAGGCAATGACAAACTTGGAAAGAGTGCTCGAAAGAAGCAAGGAAAACAATTTTTCCTTGAGCAACGAGAAATGCTTTATGATGATGCAAGAAGGCATCGTATTGGAACACCACCTCTCTATAGAAGGAATAAAGGTTGATAAAATGAAAATTGAGGTCATCAGAGATCTACCCAGCCCCAGAATGCAAAGAGAGGTGAAGAGTTTTCTTGGATCAGTCGGGTACTACTGGCAATTTATCGTCGAATTCAGCAAAATTGCAAAACCATTGCACACTCTATTATCCAAAGATGTGGAGTTCAATTGGATAGAAGACTGCGAAGAAGCATTTCAATTGCTTAAAGAGAAATTGATATCCACACCAGTTTTAAGAGGACCAAATTGGGCCATACCATTCCATATCTACTGTGATGCATCCAACGGTGCGATTGGAGTAATCCTCTGATAGAAGGATGGCGAAGAATTTTATGCCATCTACTATGTCAGTAAAAACTTGGCAGGAATCGAGCTCAACTACACGATGACAGAGGAGTTCCTTGTAGTTGTGCATGCCATAAACAAATTTTGCCATTATATCACTAGGTATAATGTATTTGTCCACACTAACCACACGGCTATCAGATACTTGATGAGTAAGCTGGCCATTAGCAAAAGAATTATCAGGTGGCTCTTGTTACTACAAGAATTTGACATCACAATAGTCGACAAACCAGGCAAGGACAACGTCATAGCAGATTTTCTATTCAGATTGATACCAATAGACCATACAATAATGGAAGACCAATTTTTGGATGAACATTTGTTCACCATTAGTGAGCAAATCTCGTGGTATGTAGATATAGCCAATTACTTGGCCATCGGAAGAACCTCACCTACTATCTCTTTTCAAGAAAAGTAGGCGGTCATAGAGAAAAGTGCATCATTCTTGTGTATTGATGACCTCCTATTCAAAATAGGACGTGACCAGATTATAAGGATATGTGTAGTAGAGCAGGAGTTCTCAGAAGTACTCAAGGTGTGTCACGATGAACCATGCGGAGGACACTTTGCAGGGAAATGAACTGCCTATAAAATCCTACAGGATGGGTGCTTTTGGCCCACTCTGTTCAAGGATGCGGCTGCGTACGCCAGCAAGTGCGATGAATGCCAAAGAATGGGCAGACCAACCCATCGAGACAAAATGCCCCTCTAACCTCAGGTACACCTAGAACCCTTCGATAAGTGGGGCATGGACTTCGTGGGACCAATTAATCCACCTTCAATAGGGAGGAGGTTTATTTTAGTATGTACAGATTACGTCACCAAATGGGTTGAAGTTTAAGTGTTGAGAGATTCAAAAGAAGGAACAGTCACCGATTTCTTATTTGTCCATATTTTTACATGATTTGGGGTCCCTAGAGAGATAACAACAAACCAGGGGCCTCAATTTACCTCTAGGTTGATCAAGGAGCTAATGGAACAATATAGAGTTTGGCACAATAAAACTACACCCTACCATCCATAGGAAAATGGGCAAGTGGAAGTGAGGAACAGAGAAATAGAGAACATCCTAATGAAGACCATGCAGCAACACAAAAAATATTGGGCTACACAATTTTTGGAGGCAGTCTGGGCATATAATACCACATGGAAATCCACCACAGGCTTCACACCCTTCCAACTGGTCTATGGGAAGAGTATGATGATGCCCATTGAATTTTAAATCAACACATTAAGGACAACTTCAAAATTGAACTTGAGCTTGGATGACGATCAAGAATAAAGGATTCGATAGCTAGATCAACTGGACAAAATTTGAATGGATTATCTACAAAGAACGGAAATCATACAAAATCAAATAAAGTGGTGGCATGATCGCCACATTAAACTAAAGCAGTTACAAAAAGGAGAATGCATGTTGTTGTACGATTCTCGATTACAAGAAAGAAAAGGTAAATTAATGCAAATATGGATGGGACCGTATGATGTGGTAGAGCTCATCAAGAATAGGGTAGTGCACGTTAGAACAATTAATGGTAGCAACACCGTGTTAACGGTCAATGACCATCGACTGTGCCCCTATAACATAGCTAAAACCGTACAGGTGGAATCCAGAATAGACATGGGGGAGACCCCATCTTGTTAGATCCAGACCAAACTCTTAACAAGAAAAATAGTGGGCATGGAGGTGCTCACCAAAATCAGTTAATTTAGTTTTTTTCTTACGATGTGTTTTGCAGGGACGACGCCCGTATGCAAGCTATAGGTATCCTAATCCAGGGCCTAACAGGCACGAAATATGTCTAACTACCTTTATTTTTCTTTCTTTTCATTTACTTTTTGCAGGTGGAAGACCTGACAAAGACGAGGAATAGGTATCCAAGAAACCAAGCCTAATTTAGCTCAACATTCTGACACCGACACTCATAGGTAGAAGCTAAGGCAGCGTGAAGCGAGACTAAGAAGGCTTGATCACCCTTTCCCAATCAATCACAACATGATTTCCAAGAATAAGGCACCTTCCTTATAAAGAATGTGCCTAGACAGAAGAAGGAACCTTCCTTATAAAGAAGGCACCCCACCAGAATAAGGCACCTTCCTTATAAATAAGGCGCCCAGCCAGAAGAAGGTGCCTTCCTTATATAGAAGGTGCCCCACCAGAAGAAGGTGCCTTCCTTATAGAGAAGGCACCTAGCTAGAAGAAGGCACCTTCCTTATAAAGAAGGTGCCTATCCAGAAGAAGGTGCCTTCCTTATAAAGAAGGCGTCCCGCCAGAATAAGGCACCTTCCTTATAAATAAGGTGCCTAGCCAAAAGAAGGTGCCTTCCTTATAAAGAAGGTGCCCCGCCAGAAGAAGACACCTTCCTTATATAGAAGGCACACACAAAATATATATATATAGGTGCCTTTCGTGGCTGGAAGGCACCACACAAATAAATAAATAAAAGAAGCTCGAGGAGCCTTCCACATTAGGAAGGTGCATAAAAGCCTAAGGCACCTTCCACATCCGGAAGACGCATACAGACCAAGGCGCCTTCCACATCGGGAAGGCGCATACAGATCGAGGTGCATTCCACATCGGGAAGGTGCACCCATTCAGAAGCACCTTTCGTAGCAGTGAAGGTGCCATCATCAAAAAGGTGCCTTCCACCATCGAAAGGTGCATCCAATCAGAGGCGCCTTCCACCACCGAAAGGCACATCCAATCAGAGACGTCTTCCACCATCAGAAGGTGCATCCAATCATAAGCACCTTCCACATTAGGAAGACACCATATAAGTGCCTTCTACATTGGAAAGGTACGAAAGAGCGCCTTTCGCATATAGCCAGCACTTACGTCTCCTGGATGCCTCGATCAAAACAAAATCACCACACGAACGAGCGACACCAAACGACCATACCCCTCCCTCGTGTCATAAATCAATGAATCAACGCTCTTCACAATGCATGAAATGCCAAATAAGGTACGCACATACTAACTAAAATATTTATATAATTATTCATAAATTATGTAGTGCTGAAAAAAAATATTACCATCATAAAAATCATATCCCCCATGGTTGGAACCACGTGCCAAAGATATGGCTCGAAAGGTGTACCCTAGAAATAAATACTAAGGTTAGGTGCCTTCCCTATAATAAGGTGTCTTCCTGAAGAAGTAAAGACAAAAAAAAAATATAGTAGTAAGGGAAGGCACCATGGGAGGAAGGTCAAAGAATCACGTGATGAAGAAGAATGATCTGAGTGATATGAAAGGAATTAGGGGGGCAGTAAAAACATAATTCGAATCCAAGGGATGGTTTGAATACTGTACCCTGGTCAGTCAAGACTAGGATATGGATTCAGCCAAGGAATTCGCTGCCTTCTTGAGGGGCGACATAGCTCAGGTGTGAGGGTAGAAATTCTAGTCACCCCCGAATACATCTCGTAGGCGACTAGATTGCCCCTCATAGGGGAATGCATATACAAAGGCAGACTGCTGAAGCCGTACATTGAAGTGCTACTGCCAGGAGAAAATGTGTAGATAGATAAGGAAGGGCTACCCAAAAGCAGCCTTCCCATGAATTTGTAGAAGATATTCGATTAGGTTGCTCGATTATTTACATGCAGTTGTAAGTATACCCATTTGCATGCTAACCATGTGCAGTTTTTGAATCACCTGGTGCATGGAAGGAAGTTGAATATGCCCTTCTACCTGGAAAATGCCCTAAAGGAAGAAGCGGCTATGTACCATACGGGAGAACTATCTGCCTTGGCCCACCATGGGAAGTTATTAGCACTGGTCCGCCATGTAGAAGCGTAGAGGTAGAACTCCAACGCAAAGGGATATGGTGGCCAAGAAAGGTAATAGGATGTTGTTGCCAAAATAGGGGAAGAAGAGGGAAGTCCTGTAGAGGAGTGGCAAGTATCGAGAAATTGGCATTTCCCTATTTTATGTAAGAAAGAGGGTATTCACCAGTGCCTGAATGCACAGAGGAAAGAGGGCATTCCCCAGTGCCCAAGTATGAGGAGGAAGGAGCACCACTTATTAGCATCAAGGCTGAGTTTCAGCCGCCAAAACCAGTCCCCAAGAGGAAATGCCTGTGGTGACACCTCCTCTCAATAGAAGAAGGACAGAGTGACCCAGAAGTCGATGTTGCAGCCCAAAACCTCCAGGAATTGACAAAACGGAGCCCACAAGATGTAGGGACTTTCAAGAGCAATGCTCAGGTCAACGCAACCTTGGAGGAAGCATTGGAGTGGCAAACCAATTGTTGGATGGCCTAGCAAATTTTGGAGGACTACCATAACAAGCATAGAGGGGAATTGAAAGAATGAGAAAGACAAATCACCCAGCTCGAGAAGTTGGTCTAGTAGTTGCGGGAGGAGAACCAGCTACTCCAGGATAGGGGAACAGAAAGAAGGGACACATCAATCCAAACTGACTGGGAAAAATAGGTCCCAATGAATTCTCCCACATCTGTAGAATGAGTATTCTCTTTGGGATAATTTCGATCGGATGCCCGACAAAGTAGCCCAGAGGTAGGGGACAATTCCTCTATTTTTGGGAGTGAAGGGGAAATAAGTCCCACAACACCCCCTGTCATCGTCTTGAGTGATACAAAGCAGGACGAGGGCCAACAGCAGTAGAAAAGACCAGGGGATAAGGGAGAACTCCCCAAACCTGAGGAAGGAAGAGAAGAATCTGAGGGGTCGACACAAGACAGATAGGGGGATGAAGAAGCACCCCCAGAGACATTAGCACAGGTCCCTCAAAGTGAGGAGAACTCTCTAGGGATCGCAGAGCAGGTCCCTCGAAGGGAGAAATGGAAAACCCCTATTCGAGTCACTGCATTTTCTGTAGAGGCCAAAGGAAAAAGGGCCCAGGATGGCTCGAAATAAGGCGAAGGTGACCTTCGTTGAGCCAGAAGAAGATGAGTGGGATATGTAGCCATTCATGGAGAGGTAAAAATAGTTCGAATGGTTGCTCAAAGAGATGACAACAGCTAAGGAGACCAAGAAGGCAACCTCAAGGATGCAGGGGGACTCTGGTATCTGCATCAATCCGACAGAGGACAGCCAGTTCTAGGAGATTTACGGGTCATATCGGGGATGGCCCTCCATGATAAAAAGGTATTTTGAATGATGGGGGTATATGGTCCCAAATTGGAGGCCACTGCCATTGCAAAGGAGAACGTAGGGCTTACTCCTGAAGTAGCCCAATTGTACAAAGCCCAAGTAGTTCATCTTAGGAGGGATAATTTAAATATCCCTCTTGTAGCGGTCAGACCTCCGAAAACTAACCTATGGCAAGCTATAGAAGCTAAATTCCAGTTAGTAGATATGACGCTGGTTTGATCACCTTCGATAGTGGCCAGGATGAGGAAATCACAGCCGACAATAGCACCCTCAACTCTGCATAGAAAAATAGGAGCCACACCTCCAGATGCCAACACCCAGAAGAGGTAAACATGGGTCGCAGGTACAGTTAGATCCACCAAGAAATGACAATGATGGGGGGTCAATAGGGCTACCTACAGTTTTGATGCCATGAGGGTGTGGCATATGTTAGGCATGGGGGATGATGAGCATCAGAAATGCTCATATTTTGTATACATTTTCTTGATTATTATGCGACTGTATAATAAGGATTGCATATGTTTATGAATTATTATATAATTATTTGATGAAATTATGCGTGTTATCTAATTTGTGTGTTTTCAGTGTGTTTTTATGGAATTGTAGTTGATTTAGTCAGATTTGGATCAATCTAGGTCTTTTCATGGACTTAGCACTTTGTTTCTTTCGGAATCAATGCAAATAAGGTAGGCGCCTTCCTCTTCTAGGAAGGCACCAAGCAAAGGTAGGCACATTCCTCTTCCAGGAAGGCACCAAATGTAATTAGGTTCCTTCCTCTTCCAGGAAGTCGCCAAGCGTATGTAGGCACCTTCCTCTTCCATGAAGGCACCAAGGAAAGACAAGCACCTTCCTCTCCTAGGAAGGCGCCAATAGAAGGCCAGCGCCTTCCTCTTCCAAGAAGGCACCAAAGGAAAAGAAGCGTCTTCCTCTCATAGGAAGGCATTGATGAGAAGGCGCCAGTAGAAGGCAAGTGCCTTCCTCTCATAAATAAGGCACCACTAGAAGGCAAGCGCCTTCCTCTCATAAGGAAGGCACCGACAGGAAGGCGCCACTAGAAGGCAAGCGCCTTCCTCTCATAGGAAGGTGCCAACAGAATATAAGTGCCTTCCTCCTCCAAGAAGGCACCAATGATAGTAAGGCACCTTTCGCATATATAATGCACCCTAAATACTTAGGAACCTTCCTCATAGGGAAGGCACCCCTATTCTTTGCCCGTTGACTAGACAAGCATGACATGGACAACAGCGATAGGTGCAGTTCCAACTCTACATCATGTAGAGTTAAATTGGGGATCATGTCGATGTATGAGAACATCCTACCAATGCTAAGCAAAGCAAAAACCAATCAGTGAACATGCCATCATTAGAAATGAATGCCAATTTTAGTAGATGTCGATCACATTTACCAGACTGTCTTAGTTTAGTCTAGAATGAATTGATTGTTGTAACTTCTTTGTAACAGAATATCTACGGGTGTGCTATATAAACACACGTAGACCTCTTTGAGGATAGAGAATATTTTATAGTAATTATAGAGAGATATACATAAGAAGCATTGTAATACTTTGATAATTATAATACAGTTCTAAGAGTTTCTAAGTGCATGTTCAGCTGGGAGGAAGCTGCTGGAGCTTGGGCCCACTCCAAGCCAGTATTTCTTCCCCTATTTTTCTTGTGTTTTTCTAGATTAGTTTATTGCTTTTATAAGATTTTTATTTCCAGTACTGCAGTAGGTTTACTTCCAAGAATGCGTGAATATTTCCTTTCTGTAGATTTAATTATTTTTACGTAAACTATTGAGGAGCGTATGAATGATTGACAACTGTTTGAAACACCCCCCAATAGTAGAACTAGCGGACTCATCTCAAGTGGTATTGTAAGCGATATTATTCAAGACCCTTCACAAGTTAATGAAGCTCCCTGGGTTGATAAATTAAATGCACGGGCATGTGACAAAATTAGGAAAGAAATTAACCTTGTTTTGCCCGCAACACTCGGATTTGTGTTTTAATGGATTTTGACAAACCCCTACCTAAAAAGATCATATTACAATTTTGGGAAGACACTTGGGAGAAAGTAGTGGACTATGAGAACATTCCTTTTCATTGTAGAATTTTCAATGAATATGGTCATTTGGCCAGTGCTTGCCCAAATAAAATTCCTGATCAAAATAAAGAAGATATAAACTCAGCAGGTTTCCAAATGCCTAAGAAGAACACTCAAAAAAACCAGTTATGAAGGATCAATCAAATTCATATGCTAATATGTTTGAAATCCTTTCCACAAATGATGTCCCAAGTGAGGAAGAGGAAATAATGGAAATAGAAATCTTAGAAACACAATTTAAATATGAAGGGAAGAACTCAGAGACAAACCAAAAAATCAAAGGTTTTCAACAGAAAAAAGAGAGAAAATTTACACAAGAAAAACAATCTTTTAAATGTTAAAAATTCAAATAATATACGTCCCAATATAGACTCCGTTGAACCCTCTAGTAAAATTTTGGCTGTGTACGAGCATTATTCAAGGTTAGAAGCCATCTTAGATTCAATTGGAATAAGTCAAGAAACAGGGAAAAAAACTAAAGATGGATTCTAATAAAAAAGCAGGTCGCAAGACCAATCAATATCATATGGTAAAAGAAGGTGAAAATCTTGTAGAGGAAGGTAAGATTAATGTCCTTCCCAAATTTTTTAGCACTGGTATTAATGAATATCATCACTTGGAATATTAGAGGAATCAAAGGGAGTCTTTCAAAACAAAATAAAATTAGAAGAATGATTCAGATAAATCATCCACATCTTGTTTTCCTTCAAGAAACAAAGATGTCAATGGAGGATATGGACTCAATTGCCAGTAAAATTTGGCCAGCTGAAAAGTGGTTTCCCTCAGTTCCCAAGGGACTTCTGGTGGCATTGCTTGTCTTTGGGATCCAAAAGAGGTAGTTTATTCACCATATGGTTGGTAGTTGGGGTTTTTTGGCTATAGCTATTCAAAGTAGACATTCCAACCAAATTATGCTCTGCATTACTATTTATGCTCCGACTGCTTTGGAGGAAAAAAGAAGACAGCGAAAGGATATAACTCATATTATCTCTCATTTTCCTGAAGCTTGGATCTTGATCGGAGGATATTTCAATACCATCCTCTCTCTGGATGAGAAAATGGGGGGAAATAGAAATTTGGACAAAAGAATTGACCTCATGAGCGAATATATTGCAAACCTCCATCTTGTGGACATCCAACCAGATAATGGCCTTATGACTTGGTCTAACATAAGGTAAGGCTTAGCTTGTATAATGGAGATATTGGATAGGTTTTTGCTCTCTGAAAATTTCTTAATCCATGGTCACATTCCTAAAGTGAAGACTCTTAATAATGTTGGTTCGGATCATTGGCCAGTCATGGTGGAAATGTGGAAAACCAATGTGAGTTTCTCTCCTTTTCATTTTCAATTAATGTGGTTTAGATACATTTCCTTTAGACCTCGTGTGCAACAATGGTGGAAGGAAGTTAAACATAGGCTTGGGACTAAGATGTTATGTTTTGCCAAAAGACTGCAATACATTAAATCCAAAATCAAGACTTGGAACTGGAAAGAGTTTGGGGATATTCATAAAAAAACATGAAGTTATTGCTCATCTTGAAAATTTGAATAAGAAAATTTGTTTAGATGGCCTCACAGAGAAGAGAAGTGCAGATGAAATTAAGCTCACAACTTAGTTAGAGGAATGGGAAAAAAGAGAAGAAATCTTATGGAAGCAAAAATCTAGAATTCAATGGCTCAAAGAAGGAGATCGAAACACAAATTTCTTCCACAAATATCTTCTAGCTTGAAGATATCACAACTTTATTTCTTCCCTAAAATCATATTCTGGAGATGTTGTTTATACTTGGGATGGCATGAACTCTATTGTTGTTGATTACTTTTCCAATATTTTTGCTGCTACTCCTCTTGACTTAGCTTCTCAACAAAATGTTCTTCAAGCAATCCCTTCTCTTATAACTTCTGAGGAGAACTCTATTTTGACTACTCCTATTACTATCAATGAGCTTCAACATGTAGTTTTTAAAATGCAAAAAGGGAAAACCCCAGGTCCTGATGGTTTTCCCATTGAGTTCTACCAAGAGTTTTGGGATATCCTTCATGTTGATTTATTAGAGGTGGTGGAAGAAGCCAGGAAAGCCAAAGAAATTTTGAAGGTTATAAATAAAATGTATATTACTCTTGTTCCAAAAGCTCAAGAGGTTGATCATATCTCAGCTTTTAGACCTATTGCTTTATGTAATGTTCTTCTCAAAATCATTACTAAAATCATGGTAGAAAGGTTGAAGCCTCTTTTGCATAATATTATTTCCCCATAGCAAGGGGGTTATGTGGAAGGGCATCAAATAGTAGATGAGATAGTTCTTGCTCAGGAAGCCATCCATTCCATGGATATGCAAAAATATCCTTCCATGTTCATTCGGTTAGACTTATCCAAAGCTTATGACAGAGTAGATGGGCACTTCATTATCAAAGTTTTGAGGCAATTTGGTTTCTCTATGGATTGGATGGATTGGATTATGGGATTTATCTCTTCAGTTTCCTACTTAGTTCTTATCAATGGTAGGCCTTCTCAATCATTTCTAGCTTCCAAAGGTATTAGGCAAGGTGACCCGCTATCCCCTTATTTATTCATCATTCTTGTTGAATGCTTGGGTAGGACTATAACCAAAAAGAGGGAAAACAAAACCCTTGATGGAGTTACCATTGCTCATGGAGCTAGACCTATCTCTCATCTTTAATTTTTGGATGACTCTACTCTTTTAGGTAAAGCTAAAGTTAAGGAAGCTTCTAATATTAAGCAAATCATTAGCTATTTTTCTAAGGCTACTAGGCAGTTGATCAATGAAGACAAATCTAAAGTTATTTTCTTTCATTGCTCTGCTAGATAGGAATCCATGGTCTTGGATAAATTAATATATAAGAAGACCTCCCTTCCAATCACTTATTTAGGTATTCCCATAAATATTCAAATGCAGAAAATTAAATATTGGAATTGGTTGTTGGACAAATTCAAGAATAAAATTGGAAAGTGGACCAATAGGTGGCTTTCTTCTAGGGGTAGAATCACCTTGGTAAAATCAGTCCTTCAAGATATTCCTATTTATGTATCTTTCGTGTTGAATATTCCAAAGGTTGTTCTTCGAGAACTAGATCAAATCAGTCATCGTTTCCTTTGGAGTGGTACTAAGGAGAAAAGAAAATGGGCCTTGGTGAAATGGGACACTTTATGTCTTCCTAAGAATAAATGGGGGTTAGGATTTTAGTCTTCTATTAATAACAACAAATATTTAGCTAATAAATTATATTGGAGGATGTTGCATAACCCCAATGCTCTTTGGGCCAATAATATTCGTGCTAAATATGCTGAGAACAAAAGTCTTGAAGACCTTGTTCGCTATCAACTTCCTACCAAAGGTTCTCCCATTTTAGCAGTTCTTAATACTGGTGAGGATTTGATAAATAAAAATTTATTTTGGATCATTCATAATGGTCAACAAGCAAATTTTTGGACAGATTCTTGGGATGGTCATAAGCCTTTGATAACTCAGTTTCTCGATTGGAGGCCTTGAATGGAGGAGCTTCACCAAGCTAATTGGATAAAGGTGGCTAATTACTGTCGGTACGATACTGGTAATTCAAAGGTTGGTAGATATCGGATCCCTATTGAGGACTGGCCTATTCAAATCCCAGAAAGGTAAATATAAGAAATCCAAGGTATCCTTCATATGAGATCTCTCTCTTGGTCCCATGAAAAAGATTATTTTGGATGGAACAACACTACTAAGGGTGAGTATTCAGTTTCTCAAGGTTATTTGATCTTATGCCATAATAATCCCAATCATTATTCTGACATATTTTCTTAATTGTGGGCTCAAAAACTCTGGCCTAAGGTGAGGTTCTTTAATTGGCTTTTATTGCATCGTAGGGTGCTTACTGGTGAGCATATTATGAAGCGTGGTTTTCATGGCCCTTTTAGATGTGAGATATGTGAAGAGAATGTAGAAACTCTTAACCATATTTTTATTGAGTGTACTTTAGCCTCTAAGCTATGGAGGAGAATAGCCACTTTACTTGGCTTACAATGGTCCAATTTTTTTACTTTTGAACAACTTTGGAGGGATTGGCCTAATCAAGAGGGTGTAGATAATTTTATTAGGCAGTTGGTTTGGATGGGTTCTACCATTCTTCTTTGGAATATTTGGATTGAAAGGAATAGACAAATTTTAATCAAGATAGGAAGGATATTCACTATATTTGGCAAAATACCATAGCCAAATTAGTTGAATCAGTCCATCAACTTCTTAATCACCCTCAAAACTCCCACCAAATATGGGATCAAGTGATGCAAAGATTAAAGATTAAATCTTCTAAGGGCAACCAACTTAAAGGGAATGTGAGTATTAGTAATATGGATAGGACAAGAAATTGGCAACCTCCTCCTAAGAATTTTGGAAAATTCAATACTGATGGAGCCTCTAGAGGGAACCCTAGAAAAGCCAGTGTGGGAGGAATTGGTAGACTTTCAGATGGCTCCCTAGTTTTTACTTTTGCTGAGAATTTGGGTATTATTTCCAATAACCTTGTTGAGGGGTATGGTATCCTCAAAGGCCTTTAGGAGGCTACTAAGGTTGGATGGGAAAAAGTGTTAGTTGAGTCTGACTCTCAACTTATGATTAATCTTTTGAAGACTCCTTCCAAGAATAATAAGGTTGATTGGAGAAAAAAAAGAATTATTGAGAAGATTCAATTAATCCAGATGGGATTTCTGAAATTTGATTACAATCATGTGGTCAAAGATCAAAACAAGAATATTGATGCTTTAGCTAATTGGGCTTTGGACAAATGTGATCTTACTTGTTATGGCCACTCTCCTAGATGGTGGGCTTCACAAATTAGGAAAGCTCTTCTTTCTATCATTTCTTTGGATGGCTCCAGTTCTGAAGGTACCTAGTTTCTTCTTGTTTTTTTTTGCTTCTCTTTGGTTCATTCAGGTTTTTTTAGTTCCCTAGCTCACTCTTTTCTTTCTTTTGTTTCCTTTGTTGTTTCTTGCCTTAATAGTCTTCTGGTCTAGATAGGTCATTGTTATGTTCAATTTTTTTTCTTTTTTCTTTTTTATTTTATTTAGTTTTTTAAGGTGTGTGTGTTCTTTTTTTTATTTTGTTTTTGTGTTCTTTGTGTTGTTTTTTGTTGTTCTTGTGTTTTTGTTGTTTTGTGTTTTTTTGTTATTGTTCTTGTGTTTTTGTCGTTCTTGTTCTTGTGTTTCTCTTTGTTTGTGTTAATTCGTATTTTTTGTGAGTTTTTTTGAAGAGATCTACAGAAACTTATTCCAAAAATAATGCAAAAATAAATAACTTAGAAGAAATGACACCACACAATGCACATATGACACACGAGATTTACCCTGGTTCACCCGATGTGGGCTACTCCAGCAAAAACAAGAGCCACTCCTCCTTGATATTATTATTTTTCTTTCTTGCCCGAAAATGGGACATTACAATAAAATATAAAGGAAACTCTCACAACCCTAAACCACTATGTGGTATTAGAATACAATGGGCACAATACCATGGGCTAAACCACCCACACCCACCAACCACCCACCAATCGTGGGAATCTCGACAATCGCTCCGCCAATCGCTCCAAAAAAAGGGAAAAAAAATTTGACGTTTTCGAAAACCGCCTTCGACGGACGCCTTCGTCGTGGTCGGGGGCTACCGCCCCCCGGACCCCCTCGGCACCCCCGAGGAGGGCTTTGCCCTCCTCGTGAGGAGCTCCACTCCTCCTACCCTCTCGTGCCTGTCGTACAATATTTCCTCGGCAAAGGATGAGACACATCCAACATTCTCCCACTTGTTGAATACTTTGCCAAACCCATTTCAACTGTACAAAATCTGAACTTTTTTGTGCTAACTGCCTTGGTTAAAGCATCTGCAACATTTTCCTTTGTATCCACTTTCTCTAGCAACACTTTCTTCTGTTCAATCATGTCCCTGCTGAAATGGAACTTTGTATCAATGTGCTTCATTCTGGAATGGTAAGCAGGGTTCTTTGCTAGAAATATAGCACTATGACTGTCACAATTTATCTTCACATCTCCTTGAAAGAACCCAATTTTAGCACATAGTCTTTGTAGCCATATTGCTTCCTTACTGCCATCGGTGGCTGCCATGTACTCAACTTCAGTGGTTGAAAGAGCAACAACAGTTTACCTTTTGCTCATCCAACTAACAACTCCTCCAAACAAATTGAATACATAAGCACTAGTAGATCTTCTATTGTCCAGATCTCCAACCCAATCTGCATCAACAAACCCTTCTATATCCAAGGATCTATCTTCTTTACCTGTACCCTCATAATAGATTGAAAAATTAGAAGTACCACGCAGATATCTGAAAACCCTTTTCATAGAAGTCCAATGCTCTTTACCAGGTTTGGACATATATCTACTCAAAACTCCCATTGCATGGGCAATGTCTGGTCTAGTACAGACCATGGCATACATTAAACTACCTACAACATTTGCATAAGGAACATGGGACATTTCTTCTACCTCTTCTTCTATTTTTGGACATTGTTCAGCAGACAATTTTTCCCCCAAAGGAATAGGTACCTTCACTGGTTTGCAATCTTGCATATTGAATCTCTTTAATATTGTCTCAACATATTTTTTTGATCCAACCATAGCTTTCTGTTAGAACGATCTCTGTTTATTTTCATGCCCAAAATAAAATTTGCAGGGCCAAGATCTTTCATATCAAACTGTGATGCTAACTGAGACTTCACTTCCCTGATCATTTTCTTACTATTTCCAATTAGTAACATGTCATCAACATACAAAACTATAATGACAAGTACATTACCAATTTTCTTTGAATATACACAGTGATCAGCATTGCTACGAACAAAATCAATTCCTAAGACATAAGTATCAAATTTTTGATACCACATTCTAGGTGACTATTTTAGTCCGTACAGAGATTTCTTTAACTTACATACAAGATCCTCCTTTCCTGCAATAGTGAAACCTTCAGGTTGTCTCATATAGATTTCTTCCTCCAAATATCCATGTAGGAATGCAGTCTTTACATCCATTTGCTCTAATTCAAGATCAAAAGCAGCATCAACAGATAACAAAAATCTAATTGAGGTTAGCTTTGCAACAGGAGAAAATACTTCACCATAATCAATTCCCTCTACCTGAGAATAACCTTTAGCCACCAAGCGAGCTTTGTATTTCTCCACTTTACCTTCAGCATTCTGCTTCTTCTTGAAAATCCATTTACAACCTATTGCTTTTCTTCCACCAGGTAATTTCACTAAATCCCATGTTCTATTCTTTTTCAGGGCCATCATTTCCTCATCCATGGCCTCTTCCCAAAGGTTTACCTCTTCAAAATTTATAGCTTCTCTAACAGTTCTAGGATCTTCATCAGTAACAGATAATACAAAAGAAGTAGGAAATGCAGATGGACTATACCTTTCAGGTTGCCTTCTTTCTCGTGTTGATCTCCTTACCACAGGTGTATGAACCTCTTGTTCATCCTCATACAAATCCTCATCCAGATCCTCATCTGTCTGCTCCTCTACCAGATCCTCTTCTGTGTGATCTTCTTCCATGAGATCAAATTGGACCTTTTCAGGTTCTTCTTCTGTTACTTCCTTCCTGTGATCACTTTTAGTTTCCCTAAACACCACATCTCTACTGTACACCGTTCTTTTAGTTTCTGGATTCCAAAGTTTATATCCTTTAACACCGTCTTTATAACCAATAAAGATACATTTAACAACCTTATTATCAAGCTTACTTCTTTTCTCCTTTGGAATGTGCATGTATGCATCACAGCCAAAAACTCTAAGATGTGAGAGAGAGGGTTTCTTACCAAACCATGCTTCAAATGGAGTTTGATCTGGCAATGTTGATGTAGGAGATCGATTTCGCAAGTAGCATGCCGCACTCACTGCCTCAGCCCAGAATTCCTGTGTCAAACCTGCACCACTGAGCATACTCCTAGCCTTTTCCATCAGAGATTTGTTCAATCTCTCTGCAACTCCATTTTGTTGAGGTGTATATGGAGTAGTCTTCTGTCTTGCAATACCACACTACTTACAAAAATCCTCAAATTTATTTGAACAATACTCTCCTCCATTATCAGACCTCAACACCTTAATTCTTTTATCAGTTTGATTTTCAACAAGTGCTTTAAATTCTCTAAATTTATCAAACACTTCATCTTTACTCTTAAGAAAATAAATCCATGCATATCTTGAAAAATCATCAACAAAAGAAGCATAATACCATGATTTTCCAAGTGATGGTATAGGGACAGGACCAAATATATCACTATGAATCAGATCTAATATCCCTGTTGCTCTAGCAGCACCAGATGGGAAACTCACACGATTCTGCTTTCCATAAATGCAGTGTTCACAGAAATAAAAAACCATTGAGCAATCAGGGATACCATGAACCATACCTTTTGTGTGCAGGGTATGCAATCCCTTTTCTCCAATATGTCCCATTCTTTGATGCCAGAGTGTTGAGCTTTTATCTGATTCAACCTCAAAAATAGTTGAGCTATTGCACTCATTTGTCATAGTTCTTCCCAATAGCTTGTACAAAGTTCCAATACGAACTCCTCTTGCTAACACCATTGATCCTCGAACCATTTTGCATGAATCTTTGTTGAAACTAACATTTATTGCTGCATCAACCATTTTGCTTACAGAAATTAAATTTCTAACAAGGCTTGGAATATGCATCACACCTGGAAGGGTCTTAACCCTACCATCCTGCAATAGTATTTTCACCCTTCCATGACCAATGATCTTAAGTGGTGAATCATCTCCCAACAGTACCTCCCCTCCATCATATCTTTCATATTCACTGAACCACCCCCTGTGAGGAGTCATATGAAAAGAGGCACCAGTATCGATCAACCAATCATTTTTATCTGATCGTGTGGAGCAGGATGCCAGATATACATCCCCTCCTTCATCAGTAGATTTATGTGTCTCTGTGGAAGTGGATTCATCAGACCTCTTTCCAGAATCAACATTCTTTGATCTGCAGTCCTTCTTCATGTGACCAGGCTTGCCACACTTCCAACACTTTCTCTCAAACTTTCCACGAGACTTGGATCTACCTCTAGACTTAGATCTATCACCGTATCTTGTTTTATCCTTTTCCTTGGCACGCCCTCTCACTATTAGGGCTTCCTTTGAAGTGCCCTCCATGGCTTTTCTCCTCATATCCTCTGATATTAGAGATGCCACAATATCTTCAAACTTCAATGTAGATGAAGTTGTACTACCAATTGCTACAACTAGGTTATCCCATGAATCTGGTAAAGAGCATAGCAAGGTAATACATTTATCTTCCTCACTTAACTTAATATCAACAGATGTAAGCTGACTTACCACTGTATTGAATGAATTCAGATGATCTGCAACTGAATCTCCTTCATTCATCCTGAGATTGTACAGTTTCTTTCGGAGGAACAATTTGTTCACCAGGGACTTAGATTGATACAAAGCCCCTAATTTCTCCCAGAGATCCTTTGCAGTAGCTTCTCCAAAAATGTTGATTAGGACTAAATCTGCAAGACACAGTCGAATCAGACTCCTTGCTTTTCGATTCATCTTTTCCCAATCTTCATCGGATGTTCCTGCAGGTTTTGTTTGTTCAAAAATAACAACCCACTGATCTCTGTCCACGAGCAGATCCTCCATCTTCAACTTCCATAGCTCAAAGCTTTTTCCATCAAATTTCTCGATCTCTATCCTTGAATGATTTCTTGTCATTTTCCTTCAAGCTCCTTCTATGAAAAAACTCACACTCCAAAATAGGTTTTCTCTCCCTCCTAGAAACCCTAGAAACCCTTCAAATGAAATGTAACCCTAGCAATAAAGGCGTCCCCCTATGGCTAACAACTTGGCTCTGATACCAAATGAAGAGATCTACATAAAATTATTCCAGAAATAATGCAAAAATAAATAACTTAGAAGAAATGACACCACACAATGCACATATGACACATGAGATTTACCCTGGTTCACCCGATGTGGGCTACTCCAGCAAAAACAAGAGCCACTCCTCCTTGATATTATTATTTTTCTTTCTTGCCCAAAAATGGGACATTACAATAAAATATAAAGGAAACTCTCACAACCCTAAACCACTATGTGGTATTAGAATACAATGGGCACAATACCATGGGCTAAACCACCCACACCCACCAACCACCCACCAACCATGGGAATCCCGACAATCGCTCCGCCAATCGCTCCAAAAAAAAGGGGGAAAAAAATTTCTCGACGTTGCTAAAAAATTGCCTTCGACGTGGCGGGGGGGCGGTCCCCTGGCACCCTCAGGGAGGGCTTTGCCTTTCTCATGAGGAGCTCCACATTTTTTGGGTTATGTCTTTGTAGTGTTTTGTTGTTTTTGTCTTGTTTGTGTTTTGTTATGTGGTTCTTGTGTTTTTCTATGTGGTTTGTGTTGTGTTTTCTTTTATCTTATTGTGTGTGTGTTTGGTTGTGCTTTTGTTTTTGACACACTCAATGAGCATTTTTTTTATTTTATTTTATTATTTTTGTTGTTATTTACTTATTTTTGAATTGGTTTTGTGTGTTTGTTTGCTCCTTGAGTATGTCAAAGGTGGTAGGCCAGGTCTGAGTCCTGGGTATTTTTTATGGAATGGATACCCCTACCTCCTTGGGTCTTAACTGAAAGTGGCATCCCTTTTGTGATGTATTCCACAAATTAATAAAATAAAATATGGACAAACAACGTAAAAAGAGCACAATGAAGGGAACAAGGAATGAGAAAAATGATGATATATTTAGAGGTTTCTAGCTTGGTGAAGATTTTCCACCAAAATAATCACATACAACATCATTCAAAGCTCTAAAATTACCTCAAAAATTGACCAACAAGAGAAGAGGTTGCTTGCACTCCAAGAAACTTAGCAAGCAAAGAAGAGGCATACAAAAAAAAGTTATACTCTCCTTGGAAGTGTTACAGTGAAATAACTCCTTGCAAAAAGTTTGAAAGCCACTTGCCATAAATTCTCTAAGGTACCATCCCATTTCTTAACATCCAATAAAACTCACGAATGAGTTACAAGTGCTCACACAAGTGTTATAAGGCAACCAAGAATCTAACAGAGTGTTACTAAAGGATTGTTACATTACAAAGGAGAGAGCTCGTACGTAACGCGTAGTGACACTTGTAAAAGCCTTCACCACCTTAAAAAACATCTAAGAATGAACTGTCATAGGGTGAAGAAGATAAAATAGCATATTCAAAGGAATCTAGGAGATAATAGTGTTGTGAAACATGTCCTAAGCACAGCATGTCAAGAAGGTGGTAGAGCCTTCAATGCTCTAGCAAGGTCAAAGGTAGAGTTTTAATGGTGCTATATTTGGAAAGCTTATCATAAGGATAAGCTCCAAGAAATTCCATTGGAGGGTACATTCAAAGTTAATTAAGGAAAAATTATGCACAAAATTAGGATAAAAAATATGTGTATCTATGTCCTACTGCTTACGAGCATCAAATGGAAGCATGCAAGTAAGATGGAAAAGATAGCAAATAACAAGAAATGGAGAAAATTAAATCGACTTCTTATTAATTAGGTAGATAAAATCTAGATTACAAAATGTACCCTTTGAGGGCACAAATTATTGATACAATTTTTAACAAATCGGGTGCCCAAGGATCAAAATCCTTCAAGTAACTCAGGTGCACATCCAATGTCCCCACAATCGAAGTGGGCGGGCCAAGGTTGTTGCCACTTGTATCTCAGATATTTATGTCCTATGCTCCTTCCTAATGCACTATATATACCTGCACCTACACACAATAAAACCAAAAGTGTCAAATAGCAAGTGTGTATGATGTAAAACATGCAATCCCCACAGGCACTAAAAGACTAGTAATGGGCATATGCATAGGTATTATATAAATTCAACTCCAAATGACTTGAAATTGTAAATTTATGTAAAATAAAAGGTTTTGGGAATATATCACCAAAAATGGAGATAAAATTGAGTCTGATGGTGCCTCGTAATTGTGATGACCATTCACAACCTGCAAAACCCAAAGCAACCAATTTATGCCCCTACATATATCCAAAACACATTAAAATTGGGAAGAATTCATAAAATAATATTTTAAGAAAACCCATATGATTATATTTGCAAAATAAGTGACATTTTAGGTATTTCTCTAGATGACCACCGTAGACCTGCGTGAGACCCTGCAAAACACTAAAATTACGATATCTCGGTCAATATAATTCAGAATGACCTGAAATTTTAAATGTAGAATAATATGAATGTGTAGAAAATAAATAATTAAAAATAGTCATAAAATTAGTGATATATTTATATTTGTCATAGGGTGGACGAATAGGATTGTCACAAATTGAGGGGCACTCAAGTGTGGGACACCCACCAATTTCGCCTAAATTTTGCTATCAATTCCACTGGATATTTATGCAACACACTATGGAGGGTATTTTCATCAAATTTGGTGAGGAAATTTACTCATATGGTTCGGTTATGTGACAAATTGTGCCTACTAGTTCACTCGCAAACCTCCTTCGCTAGGTAGAGATTTCGAGGTAAAAATGGGCAGAAAAGGTGAAAGGAAATATTAGGAGCACTCTGTTTCTTTTTCCTAAAACTCCTCTATATTTTTTGTGGAAATTAGATTCACTTTATAGCCCAAGGATACTTATGTGCAAAAAGTAATGCAAGGGCATGCATGGCAGGAGGCACCATTTCTCAAAGAGGAGGCATGCATTGGAAGGGGAAGAGAATCTCCATTTTTGACCTCCTTTATGAATCATATAATATTTTTGATGCATGATCTGACCTACATGCTCGAACAGGTAGGGCAAATGGCAGTTTTTGGGTGTCATTTATCCAAAATTTGACTTTTAAGGGGTCAAACTTGCTATTCATCCCACCCTGGGATGAATGTTGCTATTCATCCCAGGGTGGGATGAATAGGATCTGTATTCATCCTAGGGTGGTACGAATAGGAACAAGGAGCCAAAAGATCCCAAAAATAGGCCAAAACCTTCCAAAACCTTGTCGGGAGTGGCTAGAACCACTGCATGACCTCTGAGGGCTGCCCTAAGGGCTTTGGTATGTCAATTTAGTCATTGTTCATGGATGCCTAATTGGATTGACCAGATTTTAGTGTCTAAAAAAATTAGTCAAAGCATCTACATCGATATTGCAACCCTAGATCATCTAAAAACATGTTGATTACTACTTGATAAAGGTAAGGTTTATTCCCATTTCTATGTGCTTTCTTTCCTTGGGAGTTATAAAGGTTTAAATTAAAGGAATATGATTATATTGAAAGTCATATATCAGAGGGAATATTTTATCAAAACAACATAATATTTGCAATATAAAACCTAGGAGTAATAAGGGTTTCTACTAGAATAAATATTAAATATTTGCAAATATTATTGTGGTCTAATTTTTCCAAAATTAGGGTCATAAGGGATACTACATCAAATTAATTTATTGTAAATAAGATACACTTAAATTAATTCCCAAGGGGTTATTTAAAAGAGAGGTTATTCACAGTATTTCAAATGTTGGAAATTTATAAAATTTTGTCTCAAACTTCTCAAAAGGAGATGAAATTTCCAACATAATAAACTCTTTAAAATTTGGGAAAAGTGCTTAGTTCAATAGGAGCAATAAGACATATTAGAAGTTGATTTTTTACAAAACTTTACAAAATCAACCAAATATTGAACTTTAATTTACAAAAGAACTATATCTTATCTAGAGCATACTAGGGAGTCATAAGGCATTCTACAAAACTTTGTAATATCAGTATTTATAAAAGATTATCAACTTACAAAATATAAGTTTTCTTCAAAACCTAAAAATCCTTAAGAGTATACACTCACATTACTTGGGAGTCATAAGGAAACCTACAAAACTAAGTATTAATAAAGGTTTTATCAAATCAAACTTATATGCCTCAATGAGGGAGCTATAAGGATGTCTACTTCCAATAAATTTGCAAATATTAACAAGGATAATTATTTCAGTAAGGAAAAAAGTGAGTGCTATAAAACTTGGGATCATGAATCTGCTCATGAAATCTAAAAGAATGTTAGATCTAACTTCAAAAGTAATCCATAGTGAAGCCTTAGAAGATAATTTTGATACTATGGAATACTATCTTCAAGCCCATATCAATGAAGCTATTGACAATGGAAAAAGTGACATTACACTTTCCTTAGATCTTGTGAACATATTATACATGGGATTGCTCACATATAAACACTACAAGAATGAAAATGTAGAACAAAGAGGATTGATAGAACTACTCAAAAAGAAGACCAAACTTAATGATTCATATCTAGAAAAGCTTTTTCAATCCTCATGCAGCATTGACATTTCAAGTTCTACTAACTCAAGATCTTATCATGATGCCCAAAGTGGTTGTTCAAAAACTTTTGTATAGATTGAAGACAAGAAAGAAGAACCCTCTCTACAAGAATCAAGTAGTAGCACAACCACTTATGAAAGCACAAATACTGAATCCAAAGGCAAAGCTAAAGAAGAAGAAGATGAATTCAAATAAGGAGGAATTCATTGTAAAGTCAATTGAAAGAAGAACCTATAGCTTCAACCTATTTTTGCATCATCTAAAGACTGAAGCAACTACAAAATAATCAAATCTATCAAATGGAATAATATCCACATTGAAGACTAACGTCTTCAATATACAAATAATGTAATACATAGGGGTGTTAGAAATAGATTATATTACATCATTTGGATCATGTAAATGTACCTTTCTTGGTACATACTTATGATATTAGATTACTTTAGGGGGAAGTTATCTAGTTACTTTATGATATGTAATAAATGCACAAGTGTCAATGTGCAAGTTGTATATGTGTAAGCTTTCCCTTGCACAACTAGGTAGAGTGTTGTCCAAGGAACCTAATTTACTATATAAAGAGCCATAGACATAGAGCATGACATAGCAGTAGGAATTAGTGTAGAACAGTGTGGTATGATGTAGCAGAGTGTGATGTAATGTGATGGAGTGTGATATGCTCAAAGCTCATTCTCAAGCAGTAGTTTTATTCATGGAGTGTTCATTTCCTCCATAGCTACATTGTATACATTTCCATAATTTCTATTTATAGTATATTTTTATTCATCTCGTAGATTTACTTTATGTGGTATTATTCTCCATCTTGTGATTGCTATCTCTCATTACTTGCTACATCAAAAGCTAACGTCTTTGTTTCTTGAAGGAAAAAAAATGTGGATGGTTTTTTTGAATCATTCTTCTAATGTTGTTTTGTTTTGAAAGACTCCCTTTGAGTCATCTAATATTCCAAGTGATGATCTTCATTAATACCAGGGCTAAATAAATTGGTAAGGGCATTAATCTTACCTTCCTCTACAATCTTTTTATCTTCTTTTACCATATGATATTGATTGGTCTTACGACCTGCCTTTGGTTGGGATCCATATTTAGTTTTTCTCTTTTTTTCTTGACTTACCCCAACTGAATAAGGGATGGCTTCTAACCTTGAAGAATGCATGTACAAAGCCAAAGTGTTACTGGAAGGTTCAACATATTCTATCATGGAACCTGTATTATTTGAAGTCTCAACATTTAAAATATTTTTTTCTTGTGTATATTTTCTCCCTTTTTTCCTATTGAAAACTTTTAATTTGTTGGTTTATCTCTGAGTCCTTCTCTACATATTTAAATTGTGTTTCTAAGATTTTTATCTCCATTATTTCCTCTTCCTCACCTAGGATATTATTTGTGGAAATAATTTCAAACATATTAGCTGATAACTTTGATTGATCCTTCATAACTATTTTTTGTAGTGTTCTTCTTCTTAGTAATTTGGAAACCTGCTAAGTTTGTAACCTCTTTCTTTTGATCTAGAATTTTATTTGGGCAGACACTAGACAAATGATCATATCCATGGCAAATTCTATAATGAAAAGGAATGTTCTCATAATCCACCACTTGCTCCCAAGTGTCCTCCCCAAATTGTAATGAGATATTTTTAGGTAGGGTTTATCTAAATCCATTAAAACACAAATCTGAGCATAAATAATATGTTCATTTTTTTTAGTACAATTAGCATTCATCATAAAAGTTCCCAAAGAGTTTATAGTTGAAGAAAAATAGTTGGATTCTAGAATTCAATTGCGAGGTCAAATAGTCTAACCCACATAGGGCCTATAGAAGGCATCTATTCTTTGGCTTTAAATTTAGTATGCCAAGACCTCATGAAAAGCCCCACCCTTCGAAAGAACCAGGGAACCCCTTAAAATATTTTCTCTCTATCTTCATTATTAGCCAATGAAACAAGAAAATAACCATTTGTTTAAATAAATATTTGTAATTCACCTTTTGTTTTCCAATTTTTTGTAGCCCAAACTTTGAAAGTAGATAGGCTCGGACAAAAACCCAAGAAATGACAAATTAGTCCTATTTTTCTAGATCTTCTATGCCAGTCTAAATGTCACCCATATCTAGCTTAACAATTGGAGTTCCATAAACTGCCCTAAGACATCCCGACTCAGTTTTCCTAGGATCAATCTTAGGCATTCTCATAGGTTTACAGGATGCCCTAAGATTAATGTTAGCATTAGGCTAAGGCTATCCACCATGGAGGGCATCCCTAAAATTTATTTTTGGGGCCAAGTCTTTGAAATCCTTGCCCTTGAAAGGGGTTTCCATAGTGGATTTGTTTTGGAGGTGCTCCTTAGCATCGAATTCACTTGAGATATGAACCATTTTTTGATCAGCTGCTTGAAACTTGTTTTGAGATATCTTTAATCCATTCCTTGGACATCGAGGAAAGGTATGATTTTTAATTTTATTTTATGCAACAAATTGGAATCCATTATCAATCAAGCTCATAGCATGAAGATCTATTGAAAGATAAATTTCTAACCCATCTTGGATCCCCTACAACATATCCTGCTAAAATCTTGAGAAAAAACCATAAAAATATTGGCTGCTAAGGCCCAAAGGCCCCACAAATAACCTCTAGAGCCACTTTCGCTCAACATAGATGAAACCCTCACACAATCACTCGCTTCTAAAAAACAATCAACCAAAGTTTTTAATCGCCTATTCCCATAATATTCAACATATTATTATTGCTTTGATACCTTATCTTTCTACTCAATTGCCTCTTAGCATTAATGTCTTATATACTTGTAAAAAATATATTATTTCCATTTGTATCTTCCTTCTTGATCATTGTACAAAAATTTTGAAACCCTATCACCATATTTATCTTGAAGCAATCTCATCCAAGGTTTCAAAATTGGATCTAAATTTAGTGGTTTTTTATCACACCAAGTATCCATACAAATAGAATTTTTTTCTCCAGTTCCCACCACCCATCTTAAACCTTTAATAATAAGATCAATATATTTTTTTTTAACCATTCCAAGGAGTAGAACCATTTTGTAGAGAGAATGTAGTAAAAATTAAACTTGGGTCATTAGGATCAATATACTTAGAATAATTCTTGTCCATTGTCTTTGAATCTCTTTGTACAATCTCCATATTACTTTTCCCCTAAGAGCTAAGTTTGCATCTGTAAGAACTATTAAACCAAGACCTCTCCTAGTTTTATCATCACACACCTTGCTCTATTTCACCAAAGGAAATTTTCTTTTATCATGTAAACTTGACCATAAAAAGGATTGCATAATATAGATTAAACTTGTTTCAACTAATTTAGGCATAGAATACAATGACATATAATATGTTGGAATGCCCTATAAGACCAATTTAATTAACTACACTCTTCTTGTTGATGATAACCATCTAGCTTTCCAATATAGAAGTTTATTCTGAAATTTACTAATAACTAGATTCTATAATTTTATCCTCATTCTCCCCCTCAAATAAAGGTATCCCTAGATAATTTGTTGGCAAATTTGCCTCCTCCATATGAAGTAACCTATAAATTCTTGCTTTGATATTAGCTATAGTGTTAAAGAAGTAAATTTTAGATTTTATCCTATTAACTTTTTGCCTTGATGCTCTTTTGTATTCCTTTAAAAAAATATTCAAATCTTTGGCCTCATTTATCCTTGTCCTTCCAAAAATAGTTGTATCATCTACAAACTATTGATGGGTGATGTTGTCAATGTTATTACTAACCTTAAGTCCACTTATAAGCCCATATTTGTAAGCCTTCTTTAAATTCCTACTCAAAAATTTTGCCATAATAATGAACAAATAAGGAGATAGAGGATCTCCTTATCTAAGGCCTCTCTTGGCTTTAAAAGATATTATTACTAACCCATTGACCAAAATTGAGTATGAAATTGTAGAGACACAAGATTTAATCCATCTAACCCCTTTCTTCTTGAATCCAAACTTTTTTAAAAATACAAAAAGAAAATCCCATTTAACCCTATCATAGGCTTTACTCATATCAAGTTTTAAGATCATTGTTTTCTCTTTTCTTGAAATTTTTGAATGAATAACTTCATGAGCTACTATGATCCCATCCAAAAAAATTCTCCATTTCACAAATCCTCCTTTCTCTTCTGAAATTATTTTGTCTAACAATGGCCTTAATCGATTTGCCATCCCTTTAGAGATAACCGTATATGCCATATTACATAGGCTATGGGTCTAAAAGAATCAAATAATTTAGCATCCTTATTTTTTGGAATTAGGGTAAGATATGTTGCATTTCTTTTATAATATATGTATTATTTTACCCTAGATTTTTCCACTACCACAAATAAAGGATCCTTAACTATATCCCAATTATGTTGATAAAAAGCTACATATATCTCATCTGGACCTGGGGATTTATCCTTATTAAAAGATAAAAGAGCTAAATGAACTTCTTCTAAAGTAATGGGCTCCATCATTTTTCTATTGTTTTCATTCGTTATAACTGAAGGAACATCTTGAAGAAGTTTTTCATTAATAACTTTAGTCTCCTATAATCTTAGAATATTCTGATTAAAACTACTCTCTTTTCTAATTTCACTTTGATCTTCAATCCAAACCCCTTCTATTTATTTAATTCTACTAATTCTATATGATTATCTTTGTACCATAGTCATCATATGAATAAACTTAGTAATTTTATCTCCTTTTAACCAAGTCTGTCTTTATTTTAATCTCCAAACTTTCTCTTCCTTCCTCAAAACATTATGATATTCACTAAGCAACTCATTTTCCTTTGAAATTGGATTATTATGATCACCTTTGTAGATTTTTGAAATTTTATATTTTAGTTCTTCTTTCTTCTCAAAAATATTTCCAAAAGTGTTCTTGTTCCATTCTTTTAATCTAGATGTCATTAATTTAATTTATTTGGAAGAGCATACAACCCACCATTACCAAAATAATTTCACATTTGAGCTATCATATCAAAACATTGAGGATGGTCTTTCCACAACTACTCATATTTAAAATATGATATTTTTTTAATTCACTTACCACCATTTTAACTCTTATTGGCCAATGATCTAAAACAATTCTTCTTAAGGTATTAATTTAAGTACAAGTTTCTTCATCTAACCAATGATTTGAGAGTATGCATGTGTCTAATTTTTTTCTATTAGGTTATGGCCTCTCTTGTTGTTGGTCTAAGTATAGTTATCTTCTTCAAACTCAACCTCCCATATATTATTGCTTTGAATAAAAATTGAGAAATGTTTCATACTTTGGGTTAATTTCCTAATTCTCATAAATTTTTCATATAGCTTGATTATGGCATTAAAATATCCTATGATCATGAATCGGGTTTCTTGGTCTTTACTTCTCATAAAGGCTTCAATCCCACTTCAAAATTCTAATCTACCTAACTGAGTTGTAGGTCCATAGACATTGATAAGGATGAAATAAATATCTACAAAGTAGCAAGTGATAAAGAGGCTATTCAATGTCTAGTTTTATGAATGGTTACATAGGATGTTCTAGAAGGATTACAACAAGTTAAAATCTCTCGTGTTGCTCCTTCAGAATACATAACATCCCATTCACATATTGTCCAAACTACTTTCGTAGTTTTTGAAATTTCTTCTTTTATCATTTTAGTTTCCTGGATACAAAGAATTTCAGGCTTAGTACTTAGACATAGGTCCCTAATACACCTCTGCATTGAGGGGGCATTAACACCCCTTATATTCCATGATATGGTAATCATGTCTCATTAGGGGCTTTTTACCTAGCCTTTACCAATATCATTTTGTTGTTTGGTAAAGAGAAGTTCAACCAACTTAGTTTGTGTTTGAACCTTGCCAAAAGATACATGCATAATAACTAAACTATTATAATAGCACTATGTGGTCAATATGTAATATGGGTGGGACCCATTTCAATCCCATATAATTAAAATAAAAAATGGATTCTCCATTCACAAGGCACCTACAAAGATAAAACACAAATAACCAAAAAAAATGTGAACTTTGAGGTCAATTCAGGACTAGTTTGATAAATCAATTCCCTAGTTCTAGTAAATCACTATGGATTTAATGTATAAATTTTTTTAATATTTGGATTGAATCTCTAGCTTAGTGGGGCAAATAATGTTATGATCTCAAAATCAAACTAACTAGAGAATTTTATTTATTTATTTACAAACATATACTCGATAGGGATTTACATATCCCTAACCAGTGTATGTCATTCTAAGAAGTTATCTAAAACCTAATCTAATGCTTTATGGAAAAGGTCATAGATGAGGAGAAAAGATAAATGAGATGTTTTTCGTAGGACTTCCCAAACTGTCGAACTCGTTTTGGCCATATCTCACTCATCCGGACTCGGATTGAGCTAAAATTTTGAGGGTAGATGCCTGAAAAACCCTAGAACGTCTCCACCAATTTTCATATCATTTGGAGCAACACAGATCCTAGCACATCCCTATGTGTGAACGACATATTTGGCAAGCGGCTATGCGAGGGTTTCATCTGGGTTGAGTGCAAGCAGCTCCAGAGGTTGGTTTTTAGGGCCTTCGGGCCCTAGCGGCCAATATTTTTGTGGTTTATGCTCAATATTTTAGTAGGAAATGTTGTAGGGGATACAAGATGGGTTAGAAATTTATCTTTCAATAGATCATACTGTGAACTTGAGTGACAACGGCTTCCAATTTGTTGCACAAAAGAAAAGTGAAAACCATACCTTTCCACGACGTCTAGGGCAAGGATTAAAGAGATCACAAAACAAGTTTCAAGTAGTTGATCAAAAAATGGCTCATATCTCAAGTGAATCTGGTGCTAAGGTGCACCCACAAAATAATTCTACTGTGAAAACCCCTATCAAGGGTAAGAATTTCAAAGACTCAGTCCCAAAAATGAATTTTAGGGATGCCCTTCATGGTGGACAGCCTCAGCCCAATGCTAATATCAATATTAGGGCTTCCCATAAACCTCTAAGAATGCCTAAGATTGATCCCAGGAAAATGGAGTCAGGATGTCTTAAAGCAACTGATGGAACTCCTATTGTTAAGCTTGATATGGGTAACATTCAGACTGGCATTGAAGATTTGGAAAAAAGAGGACTAATTTGTCGGTTCATGGGTTTTCGTCCGAGTCTATCTCGCTTTCAAAGTCTGGGCTGCAAAAAGCTGGAAAACTAAAGGTGAGTTACAAATCTCTATTTATCCAAATGGTTATTTTCTTGTTTTATTTGCTAATAATGAAGATAGAGAGAAAACTTTTCAAGGGGGTCCTTGGTTTTTTGGAAGGGCAGGGCTTTTCATGAAGCCCTGGCATACTAAATTTAAATCCAAAGAAGAGATGCCTTCTATAGCTCCCGTGTGGGTTAGACTCTTTGGCCTCCCTATTGAATTTTGGAATCCTACTATTTTTTCTTCAATTGGAAACTCTTTAGGAACTTTTATGATGACTGCTGATTGTACTCAAAATTTTGAACATATTATTTATGCTCGGATTTGTGTTTTAATGGATTTTGACAAACCCCTACCTAAAAATATCACATTACAATTTGGGGAAGACACTTGGGAGCAAGTAGTGGACTATGAGAACATTCCTTTTCGTTGTAGAATTTGCCATGAATATGGTCATTTGGCCAGTGCTTGCCCAAATAAAATTCTTGATCAAAAGAAAGAAGATAGTTTCCAAATACCTAAGAAGAAGAACACTAAAAAAAACCAGTTATGAAGGATCAATCAAAGTCATCTCGCTAATATGTTTGAAATCCTTTCCACAAATGATGTCCCAAGTGAGGAAGAGGAAATAATGGAAACTGAAATCTTAGAAACACAATTTAAATATGAAGGGAAGAACTCAGAGACAAACCAACAAATCAAAGGTTTTCAACGGACAAAAAAAGGAGAAAATTTACACAAGAAAAACAATATTTCAAATGTCAAAACTTCAAATAATGCGAGTCCCAATATAGACTCCGTTGAACCATCTAGTAAAATTTTGGCTGTGTACGAGCATTCTTCAAGGTTAGAAGCCATCTCGGATTCAATTGGAATAAGTCAAGAAACAGGGAAAAAAAATTGAAGATGGATTCTAATCAAAAAGTAGGTCGCAAGACCAATCAATATCATATGGTAAAAGAAGGTGAAAAGCTTGTAGAGGAAGGTAAGATTAATGCCCTTCCCAACTTTTTTAGCCCTGGTATTAATGAAGATCATCACTTGGAATATTAGAGGACTCAAAGGGAGTCTTTCAAAACAAAATGAAATTAGAAGAATGATTCAGGTAAATCATCCACATCTTGTTTTCCTTCAAGAAACAAAGATGTCAATGGAGGATATGGACTTAATTGCCAGTAAAATTTGGCCAACTGAAAAAGTGGTTTCCCTCGGCTCCCAAGGGACTTCGGGTGGCATTGCTTGTCTTTGGGATCCAAAAGAGGTAGTTATTCACCATATGGTTGGCAGTTGGGGTTTGTTGGCTATAGCTATTCAAAGTAGACATTCCAACCAGATTATGCTCTACATTACTGTTTATGCTCTGACTTCTTTGGAGGAAAAAAGAAGACAGTGGAAGGATATTACTCATATTATCTCTCATTTTCCTAAAGCTTGGATCTTGATCGGAGGAGATTTCAATACCATCCTCTCTCTGGATGAGAAAATGGGGGGAAATAGAAATTTGGACAAAAGCACCGACCTCATGAGCGAATATATTGCAAACCTCCATCTTGTGGATATCCAACCGAGATAATGGCCTTATGACTTGGTCTAACAGAAGGCAAGGCTTAGCTTGTATAATGGAGAGATTGGATAGGTTTTTGCTCTCTAAAATTTCTTAATCCATGGTCACATTCCTAAAGTGAAGACTCTTAATAATGTTGGTTCGGATCATTGGCCAGTCATGGTGGAAATGTGGAAAACCAATGTGAGTTTCTCTCCTTTTTATTTTCAATTAATGTGGCTTAGAGACATTTCCTTCAGACCTCATGTGCAACAATGGTGGAAGGAAGGTAAACCTAGGCATGGGACTAAGATGTTCTGTTTTGCCAAAATACTGCAATACATTAAATCCAAAATCAAGACTTGGAACTGGAAAGAGTTTGGGGATGTTCATAAAAAAAACATGAAGTTATTGCTCATATTGAAAATTTGAATAAGAAAATCCGTTTAGATGGCCTCACAGAGAAGAGAAGTGCAGATGAAATTAAACTCACAACTCGGTTAGAGGAATGGGAAAAAAGAGAAGAAATCTTATGGAAGCAAAAATCTAGAATTCAATGGCTCAAAGAAGGAGATCGAAACACAAATTTCTTCCACAAATATCTTCTAGCTCGAAGATCTCACAACTTTATTTCTTCCTTAAAATCAGATTCTGGAGATGTTGTTTATACTTGGGATGGCATGAACTCTATTGTTGTTGATTACTTTTCCAATATTTTTGTTGCTACTCCCCTTGACTCGACTTCACAATATAATGTTCTTCAAGCAATCCCTTCTCTTATCACTTCTGAGGAGAACTCTATTTTGACTGCTCTTGTTACTATCAATGAGCTTCAACAAGTAGTTTTTAAAATGCAAAAAGGGAAAACCCCAGGTCCTGATGGTTTTCCTATTGAGTTCTACCAAGAGTTCTAGGATATCCTTCATGTTGATTTATTAGAGGTGGTGGAAGAAGCCAGGAAAGCCAAAGAAATTTTGAAGGTTATCAATAAAACTTATATTACTCTTGTTCCAAAAGCTCAAGAGGTTGATCATATCTCAGCTTTTAGACCTATTGCTTTATGTAATGTTCTTCTCAAAATCATTACTAAAATCATGGCAGAAAGGTTGAAGCCTCTTTTGCATAAGATTATTTCCCCAGAGCAAGGGGGTTATGTGGAAGGACGTCAAATAGTAGATGAGATAGTTCTTGCTCAGGAAGCCATCCATTCCATGGATATGCAAAATTCTCCTTCCATGTTCATTCGGTTAGACTTATCCAAAGCTTATGACAGAGTGGATTGGCACTTCCTTATCAAAGTTTTGAGGCAATTTGGTTTCTCTAAGGATTGGATGGATTGGATTATGGGATGTATCTCTTCAGTTTCCTACTTAGTTCTTATCAATGGCAGGCCTTCTCAGTCTTTCCCAGCTTCCAGAGGTATTAGGCAAGGTGACCCGCTATCCCCTTATTTATTCATCATTCTTGTTGAATGCTTGGGTAGGACTATAACCAAAAAGAGGGGAAAAAAAACCCTTGAGGGAGTTACCATTGCTCATGGAGCTAGACCTATCTCTCATATTCAATTTGTGGATGACTCTACTCTTTTAGGTAAAGCTACAGTTAAGGAAGCTTCTAATATTAAGCAAATCATTAGCTATTTTTCTAAGGCTACTAGGCAGTTGATCAATGAAGACAAATCTAAAGTTATTTTCTTTCACTGCTCTGCTAGACAGGAATCCATGGTCTTGGATAAACTAAGATATAAGAAGACCTCTCTTCCAATCACTTATTTAGGTATTCCCATAAATATTCAAAGGCAGAAAAATAAATATTGGAATTGGTTGTTGGACAAAGTCAAGAAGAAAATTGGAAAGTGGACCAACAAGTGGCTTTCTTCGGGGGTAGAATCACCTTGGTAAAATCAGTCCTTCAAGCTATTCCTATTTATGTTTCTTCCATTTTGAATATCCCAAAGGTTGTTCTTCGAGAATTGGATCAAATCAGTCATCGTTTCCTTTGGAGTGGTACTAAGGAGAAAAGAAAATGGGCCTTGGTGAAATGGGATACTTTATGTCTTCCTAAGAGTGAAGGGGGGTTAGGATTATGGTCTTCAATTAATAACAACAAAGCTTTAGCTACTAAATTATATTGGAGGATGTTGCATAACCCCAATGCTCTTTGGGCCAATAATCTTCGTGCTAAATATGCTTGAGAACAAAAGTCCTGAAGACCTTGTTCGCTATCAACTTCCTACCAAAGGTTCTCCCATTTTAGCAGTTCTTAAGACCGGTGAGGATTTGATAAAGAAAAAATTATTTTGGATCATTCATAATGGTCAACATGCAAATTTTTGGATAGATTCTTGGGATGGTCACAAGCCTTTGATAACTGATTGGAGGTCTTGGATGGAGGAGCTTCATCGAGCTAATTGGATAAAGGTGGCTAATTACTGTCGGTACCATACTGGTAATTCAAAGGTTGGTAGATATTGGATCCCTATTGAGGACCGGCCTATTCAAATCCCAGAAAGGCAAAGACAAGATATCCAAGGCATCCTTCATATGAGATCCCTCTCTTGGTCCCATGAAAAATATTGTTTTGGATGGAACAACACTACTAAGGGTGAGTATTCAGTTGCTCAAGGTTATTTGACCTTATGCCATAATAATCCCAACCATTCTTCTGACATATTTTCTCGATTGTGGGCTCAAAAGCTCTGGCCTAAGGTGAGGTTCTTTAATTGGCTTTTATTGCATCGTAGGGTGCTTATCGGTGAGCAACTTATGAAGCATGGTTTTCATGGCCCTTTTAGATGTGAAATGTGTGAAGAGAATGTAGAAAATATCAACCATATTTTTATTGAGTGTACTTTAGCCTCTGAGCTATGGAGGAGAATGGCCACTTTACTTGGCTTAAAGTGGTCCAATTTTTTTACTTTTGAACAGATTTGGAGGGATTGGCCTAATCAAGAGGGTGTTGATCATTTTATTAGGCAATTAGTTTGGATGGGTTCTACCATTCTTCTTTGGAATATTTGGAATGAAAGGAACAACCAAATTTTTAATCAAGATAGGAAGGATATTCACTATATTTGGCAAAAGACCATAGCCAACTTAGTTGAATCAGTCCATCATCTCCTTAATCACCCCCAAAACTCCCACCAAATATGGGATCAAGTGATGCAAATATTGAATATTAAACCTTCTAAGGGCAACCAACTTAAAGGGAATGTGAGTATTAGTAAGATGGATAGGAATAGAAATTGGCAACCTCCTCCTAAGGATTTTGGAAAAGTCAATACCGATGGAGCCTCTAGAGGGAACCCTAGAAAAGCTGGTGTGGGAGGAATTGGTAGACTTTCGGATGGCTCCCTGGTTTTTACTTTTGCCGAGAATTTGGGTATTCTTTCCAATAACCTTGTTGAGGGGTATGGTATCCTCAGAGGCCTTCAGGAGGCTACTAAGGTTGGATGGGAAAAGGTGTTAGTTGAGTCTAACTCTCAACTTATGATTAATCTCTTGAAGAATCCTTCTAAGAATCATAAGGTGGATTGGAGAATAAAAAGAATTATTGAGAAGATTCAGTTAATCCAGATGGGATTTTTGAAAGTTGATTACAATCATGTGGTCAGAGATCAAAACAAGAGTGTTGATGCTTTAGCTAATTGGGCTTTGGACAAAGGTGATCTTACTTGTTATGGCCACCCTCCTATATGGTGGGCTTCTCAAATTAGGGAAGCTCTTCTTTCTATCATTTCTTTGGATGGCTCCAGCTTCGAAGGTACCTAGTTTCTTCTTGTTTTTTTTTTTTTGCTTCTCTTTGGTTCATTCAGTTTTTTTTAGTTCCCTAGCTCATTCTATTCTTTATTTTGTTTCCTCTATTGATTCTTGCCTTAATAGTCTTCTGGTCTAGATAGGTCATTGTTTTGTTCATTTTTTATTTCTTTTTTCTTTTTTGTTTAGTTTTTTAAGGTGGGTGGGTTTTTTTATTTTGTTTTGTTTTTGTGTTGTTTTTTTGTTGTTCTTGTGTTTTTGTTGTTTTTTTTTTTTATGTTTTTTGTTATTGTTCTTGTGTTTTTTTTGTTCTTGTTCTTGGGTTTCTCTTTGTTTGTGTTATTTCGTGTTTTTATGTGTGAGTGTTTTCTATGTTTTTTGTTTTTGTTTATTGTCTGTTTTTGGTTGTTTTTTATTTTTACTTTTTAGGTTTTGGTTGTGTTTATTTTTCATGTTTTTTTTGGGTTATGTCTTTGTAGTGTTCTGTTGTTTTTGTCTTGTTTGTGTTTTGTTATGTGGTTCTTGTGTTTTTCTATGTGGTTTGTGTTGTGGTTTCTTTTATCTTATTGTGCGTGTTTGGTTGTGCTTTTGTTTTTGACACACTCAAGGAGCATGTTTTTTATTTTATTTTATTATTTTTGTTGTTATTTACTTATTTTTAAATTGGTTTTGTGTGTTTGTTTGCTCCTTGAGTATGTCAAAGGTGGTAGCGGTTTTTGGGGAATGCCCGGCCCGGGTCCCGGGTTTTTTTGGGGGAATGGATACCCCTGCCTCCTTGGGTCTTACCCGAAAGTGGCATCCCTTTTGGGATGTTTTCCACAAAAAAAAAAAAATCTAATGCTTTATGTTGTCTGTCTCACACATACAATGAGCCAACTTATCTACTTCCTTAATCTACTAAAATGATGCACCCATCCTTGTACCATACATAAGCCTATTTGTGTAGGTATACTAAGTGTATTGTGAATAAGCTATCAGTCTCATACCATGGATGAGCTAAGTTATCCCTTTTTGCCTATCAAATGGATAAGCCCATCACTACTCCATACATAAGTATGTCTGTGTTAGTGCACTAAGTGTAACACAAAGTAAGCTATCAGTATCATCCCAATGATGAGCTAACTTACTCCTTTCAGCACTCCTAGTGATAACCAAGTTCGTTTAAATCTACTTGATGCCTTGTAAATATATGTAGTTTAGGTTTTAGAAAAAATATTTAAATCAATATTATCTAAATTTTCTTCCTAAGGTATCCCATAATCCCTTAGGTTTCTTTCTCTGCTTCTAACACATAAGCATGATCATATTTAGATATCAATTCTAATCATCTAACTACCTTAAATCATTAATATCTTCTAATATTTCTTTCCTTAGAAGAATATGATTAAGTCTACCTACTTAAATAGGCATTGGATAACATCTATGATAACATTAAAGAAGGTACTTAAATAAGATGTCATTATCTATCTAAAACATTAACAAAATAGTATAGTTTATGAAACTATGACATCATAGATTCTTTATAAATACAAGTAAGAGATACATCTTTTATTTATATATTAAATCATTACATAACCCAAGTATGGTAAAAGTACTTCCACACTTTTAAAAGAATAAAGCATTACAACATTATCCGAATAGGAGATTGCTCAACTAGAGTCTACTCCATAATATGTTTTTCCATAACAAGTCTTCACTACAACATATATCAAAGGTCAATGTATTAAATCTAAGTGTCCTCCTTGGTCCTTCTTGATTTTCCATTGCTCAATTTATGGTGGTAAGGGATCAGGACAACTCATGGATCTTATGAAACATGCAACTACATGCATCTACTAAATGACTTATGGAAACAAGTGTATTTATAGTTCGGATTCCAGATTGCAACTATACAAACTACTCAATACATTTATTCATAAATCATTCATTCAAAACATCAGAAGAAAACCCCATAATTTCCCACATCCATTCTTTATCTCATCATAAAAGGAGAGTCATTTTATCCTTTAGGAATGAAAGTCATTTATCATTTATTAAGCATGAGTAATTCAAAAAACCTCTCTTTAATCAATCAAAGGTCCATGCTTTTTAACATACAAAACCATTTCTTTAATCAATTAAGGTCCCATACCCTTAACCAATTAAATACTTATACAAAAATCATTTCTTTAATCAATTAAGGTCTCATACCCTTAACCAATTAAATACTTATACAACAATCATTTCTTTAATCAATTAAGGTCCCATACCCTTAACCAATTAAATACTTATACATTAAGGTCTCATACCCTTAACTAATTAAATACTTATACAATAATCATTTCTTTAATCAATTAAGGTCCCATACCCTTAACCAATTAAATACTTATACAACAATTATTTCTTTAATCAATTAAGGTCCCATACCCTTAACCAATTAAATACTTATACAACAATCATTTCTTTAATCAATTAAGGTCTCATACCCTTAACTAATTAAATACTTATACAATAATCATTTCTTTTAATCTAAATGAAATATCATTATTTCATTTAAGATAAATTAATCCTTCTTCTTTCAATTTAAATAAATTAAACATCCTTCCTTAATTTAATTAAATTAAACACCCTTCTTCAAAATAAACTTCCTTCTTCAAAGGGTCTATCTAAATTTTAATGAAATAAAATGGGGTTCTAAACATAATTCAATTGGATTATTGATCCATAGAATCAGCTGAACCAAGCACTAATCGATAAACACACAGTCAAACCAAGCTTTCAACAACATACGAGTCTACAACAGCCCTAAACAACAACATCAGGTCAACTATCTATGTCAACAACTAGCATAACCACCCTTGCCAAGGGGTGGTCTTCAAGACCACCACTTGGTGGTCATAATCATAAGAGAGACTTTTTCCTTAAGAAGTATAGTTACTCCACACAACTCGTGTGGGATTAACCAAACAACCATATTTAAAAGAGTTTAACACCTCTAAATAGCTTACGCTTAGATGGTAGAAGAGAGAAATTATATCCATCCACATGATGATAGAAGGCAAGGGGCAAGCGATCCTATAAATAGTCAACACAACCATGTGTTACTCAAACACAATGCCAATCGATCGGTACTCAGGCGACCCCACTCAGTGGCACCCTAGACCACTGAGAGGTGGCCATCAAACCTAGTGAGTGTTCACATTTTTAAAGGGGTAAAAACACACCCACATCCTTGATGTGGAATAATCCTTAAGGAAGACCGAAGCAACATTCATTTTTCATGCTTTTGTGAGCATGGATTCGACATATCATGATGTCGCAAAGTGACGTCAAGGTGGCAAATTAAATAAACCTCTAAGTTTTAATCTTAGAGTAAAGGAAAGCTAGAGGTGATGGAAAGGAAGCGATGCTATACCACAAAAACTAGAGAGACATAATCAGATTTAAAGGATCTAATCCAACCATGATAGGTAAGACAGAGCCTCATGTAGCTCGATGGATTGGGGCCAAAATTTGACTGACAAATTACACTCCTCCAAAGTGTAACCCAAGGGGGAGGTAGTGGAGAAGGAAATAATTATTCCAATAAGAATTTTGATATTACAATGGATGTCTGCATCAGCACAAAAGGTTCCATAGTTAATGACAATAGGGGATCTTTTAAAAACAAGCAGGTCAAATAGAAGCAGCTACGCTTTAGTAAAACCAAAAACACAAGGCGAAGAACATCATTTAAGCGTCTCCAAAGGATAAATAAAAAGGGCCTAAAAAGTGTTGCCTCCATTGATATAACATCAATCAACATTCTAACAAAATATTCTATAGGCCTAAAGGCAATAATACTAAAACAATCATAATTAAATTACAAGAGCAATTCCAACCTAAATCCTTCACAAAATTTGGATTTCTCCTTCAAAGGTCGACCCCTTGCCCTTGTCCTTATTTCATTTATTGCAGTCACTCAGAGGAAGAAGAATATCCCTCCCCTATTTTTTTGGCCCTCTTAACAAAGAAGACCCATCTACCCCTTCCCCAAAGTCCCCAATTTGACATAAATAGCATCTACCATAAGTTATGCAAGGCGACAAGGGGGAAATATATTTGAATTTAAAATAGTTCTTTTCCTTTTTCAAAATATCTTGCTTCATTAAATATATTTATTTATTTATTTCATTTATAGAGCTATTCATTTATTTCTCTAATTTATACAAGATAAATTTTATTCATTTCTTTATCTATTTCAAAAGGTAAAAGAGAGTTAAATATAATATTCAATCCAATTTAATTCAAACCATAAAAGTCATTAATCATTTATTATTTTGATTAATTTTAAAAAAATACCCACACTAATATTAAACATTAGTATGGTATTCAACTGGCCCAAGGTGAATAAAGCTTGTATGTCTATAAATCCCTTTCGAAGGGGATTTCACATCCAGTTCACTTACACAGAAACACAAATGTAAACAAAAGTGAGCAATCAAATGCATGTATATATATGAGGGTAGTCATTCATGTTACTCTAAGCTATCATATTCATCATTTCCCTTTTCAAGTACCCCATTCTAGGTGGTCGATTCTACCTCTTTCACCCACGAGTATACTTGGTCCTGCACATCGACAATACATCAGCAGTACCATATTCCTCAAGGATAAATCAATATAAATATTGCATAACCATCCAAATGCATCAAAGCTAGGCATCAAGTAGTCATTCATCAGTACATAGTCTATTATGTTAAAAGTTTTGCTAAGGCCGGTCATGACAAATAGCTCCCAAAATTGAACTTAATATCTCTTTGATATTTTCCAGGCAAATTGGCCCCAAGTGAAGTGATCGCTACCTAATTGGGGAGTTGACAAAAATTTCTTAGATTCAAACCAAATTCTTCCCTCTTGTGGTAGGATGCAATATTGACACCAAAATCAATAAATTTTACCAAATTATTAATTAAAGGATTAGGGTACCATCGACCATGTCGTAGACCTATGTTGAATTACATAGTGGGTATTTTAGTGAGTGTTTCTTTATGGGATGAATAATGGGAATTAGTCCACTATGTTGGAAATATGTTGAATATTTTCTATGTTATTCATGTGGTGTTAACTCTAAAAGGTACTGGACATTCTCCATGTATCCTCATCGGGGTTTAGGGCCAAGTCGGGCCTCGATTAGGGGTTTAGGGGTGGCAGTCCCTAAAAAGTGAGGGTCTAGGGGCGGTAGCCCTTGATGAAAGTTTTAGGGTTTTTTAAGCTATTTTTAGATCCATATGGGTTGTTTAGGGTTAAATATTTGAACCCATGGTTTTTCAATGGTATTGTAAAATTCATTCTTGTGTTGTTGTTATATAATTGCACTTGCATCAAGGTTCGAAGAGAGATGAGATATGAACATTATTATATTGGAGATAGTTAAGTTTATACAATAAGGAGATATTGTCGTGTTGGGTTTTTTATTGTAAGGGTTTCCTAGGTAAAACACTATGTTATGTGTGTATATATTATCTTCTTTTTTTTCCTTTGATTTCGTATTTATTATTTTTCTAGATTTAGTTTATCGAGGCCTTTTCCTCTTCATTTGGTATCAGAGCTAGGTTTTTTAGCTTTGTTTAAATAATAAGGGTTTCAACCCTATGATAAAATTAATTTTTGATTGGGAGGCATACGTGAAAGAATCTAGGCAAAGAAAAATGGTGAGAAGCACACGGGTAGAGATTGAAAATTTTAATGGATAGAATTTTGAGTTATGGAAACTCAAGATATTTATTGGTTGATAGAGATTAGTGGATTATGATCTCAATAATAAAACCAACATCAATGATAGATGAGGATTAGTTGAAGATTGATAGGAAGGTAAGGAGTTCTATCAGATTATCCTTATATGATTTAGTATTGTTGAATGTATCGATAGAGACCATGGCAAAGTTGTTATGGGATAAGCTAAGAACTTTGTATCAGACAAAGTCCTTGGTAAATAATCTCTTTCTCTAGAATTTGTATTCACTTCAAATGAATGATGGTGACTTTGTGGCTAAACATTTGAATGCTTTTAACATTGTGGTAAGTCAATTAAACTCTATTGAAGTAAAAATGGATGAAGATAAAAAGTGTATTACTTTACTTTATTTATTACCTAATTCATGGGATAACCTAGTTACGACTATCACCAATACTACTTCTACATTGAAAGTAGAGGATATAGTAGAAACATTGTTATCTGATAGAATGAGATAAAAAAATATTCTAAGTATTATAATCAGAATGATGCCTTGGTTGTGAGAGGTCATTCTTAAGAAAGAAGCAAAAAGAAATCAAGAGAAAAGAAATCGAGATCTAGGGGTAAATATGTTACTTCAAAAAGAGAAAATGTTGGAAGTGAGGTAAAACAAGGCATTATAAAAGAGACTGCGGATCTAAAAAGGTTGATAATAACCAATCATCTAATGAAGGAATGTCTACATAAATGAAGACCACAAATGAAGATTAAAGAGACTTATTCTTAGTTGCAACATGCTCAAGTGAATTCCATGACTCATGGTTGATTAACTCAGGTGCTTCCTTTCATATGACTCCTCATAGGAGAGGTTTTATGAATATGAAAACATAAATGGAGATGAAGTATTTTTGGGAGATAATTCGACATATAAAATAATAGGTCGAGGAAGAGTCAAGTTGAGGTTAAAATATGGAAGAATTAAAACCCTTCTTGTTGTGTTGTATATTCTAGGTTTGGAAAGGAATATGGTATCTATGAGTAAGATTAATGATTTGGGTGTGACTATGGTATTCAATAAGGATAGTTGCAAGATGATTCATGGAATCTTGGTGTTGGCAAGGGGAGTTCATACAAGAAATATGTTTAGACTTGAGGCTAGCACTATAAGTATTTATTGCAATAACTCTTCAATTGTAGAGTAGAATAATATGATAGAAACAACCCTGAGTATTCTTGTAGCCAAGACAATGTTTTGGCATCAACACATGGGGTATATTGGTGAGAAAGAACTTCAAAAATTAAAAATGAAAGGTATGGCTAAATGAATTTTTGATTGCCCATAAAATTTTGATTTTTATGAGCACTATATTTTTGGAAAGCAAAATCGAGTCAAGTTTCCTAGTACTGATACAATATCTGAAGGAATTTTACATCTAGTTCATAGTGATGTGTTTGGACCTACAAAAGTACCATCATTAGGTAAATATATCTATTTTGTTACATTTATAGATGACTTTTCAAGAAAGACCTGGGTATACTTTTTATGTAGCAAATATGATGTTTTCAATAAATTTAAAGAGTTTAAGGCTCTTGTAGAAAATTATATAGAGAAAAATATAAATGTTTTGAGAAGTGACAATGGTGGTGAGTATTGCTCTAATGAATTTGAGCAATTTTGCAAGGACTATGGAATAGAAAGGCAAAAAACAACTTTGTATACTCCATAACAAAATGGAGTTGCAGAACGAATGAACAAAACATTGATGGATAAGGCCAAAAGCATGCTAAGTGGTGCAGGGTTAGAAATAAAATTTTGGGCAGAAGCCATGTTAATTGCTTGTTACCTCATCAATAGATCTCCTACCTCAGCTTTTGTGGACAAGACTCCACAAGAAGTGTGGACTGGTAAGAAATCCTCTCTCAATCATATAAGGGTTTTTGGTTGTGATGCTTATATATATGTTCCAAAAGAGAAAATGACTAAGCTAGACTATAAATCTAAAAAATGCATATTTATGGGTTATAGTATTATAATTTGTGGAACCCAAAAACACAGAAGATTGTTTATAGTCATAATGTGATCTTTAGAGAAACAAAAGGGATTCTAAAATAGGAAATGCAACCAAGCAAAGAACCTAAAATAGTTCAAGTAAAATTGGAAAGGGAGGAAGAACCTAGTGCTACAGAAGAATATGAACTATAGAGATATTCTAAAGAGAAAAATTTAGAGGAAGAAGGTGAGGAGGAAGCTAAATATGCAGAACCTGGAGCTTCAATATTGAGGAGATTAGATCAAGTGAGAAGACTTCCAAAAAGGTATAGCCCTTCAAATATTTATTTTTCATTTAATATATTAGTTATTGATGAAAAATCCAAGACTATAAAGGAGGCACTTCATTCAAGTGAGAATAAGTCTTGTAAAAGGGCTATGGAGGAAGAAATGGAGTCCTTGGATAAAAATAAGACATGGGACTTGGTGAAATTACCCATGGAAGAAAACCGGTTGGTTGTAAGTGGGTATTCAAGAAGTATAATATAGAATAAAATTTAGAGAAGTACAAGGCTCACCTGGTTGCAAAAGGATTTTCTCAAGTTGATATTTTTTCTCTTGTGGCTAAACTAACTTCAATTAGATTTTTGTTGGATATTTCTATTGCTTTTGATCTTGAAATATAACAAATGAGTGTAAAGACAATATTTCTACATGGTGAACTTGATGAAGACATATATATGTCATAACCAGAATGCTTTAGGGTAAAAAGGTAAGGAGGACTTGGTATGAAAGTTGAAAAAGTCTCTTTACCACTTGAAGCAATCTCCAAGAATGTGGAACCAAAAATTTTATAGGTTTGTTTTGACACTTGGGCTTGGAAAAAACAAAGTAGATCTGTATGTGTATTTTAAATGAGAAGGTAAAAAATTTGTTATTATTGTTTTGTATGTGGATGACATGTTGTTAATTGGTAACAATAAGGAGTTGATAAAGTTACTAAAATATCGGTTATCTTCTAAATTTGACATGAAGAATTTGGGTGCTGCAAAATTTATTTTAGGAAAATAATAAGGGATCATGCAAATAGAAATTTGTGGTTAAATCAAAGGAAATATGTTGATTTGATACTATAGAGAATTAGGATGAATGATTGTAAAGTAGTATATATTGAATACCTTATTGGTCAAAAGTTATATGTTGAATAGTGCCCTAAAACATATGAGAAAACTAAAGAAATACATTATGTTCCTTATGCTAGCATTGTTAGCAATTTGATGTATGCAATTGTCTTTACTAGACCTGATATTGCACATGCAGTGGGAGTAGTTAGCATATATATGTCCAATCCAGAAAAGGAACATTGGACTATTGTGAAGAGGATATTCAAATACTTGCATGGAACTTCATACTATGTTATATGTTACTAAGAAAAATTTGGAGATAGTAATATTATGTCTACAAGTTTTTGTTGATGTTGAATGGTTTGGAGATCTAGACAAGATAAGATCCATGAGTGCATATGTGTTTAGACTATTTGGAGAGGCAGTAAGTTAGATGAGTAAAAAGTAATCAATGGTTGTTTTTTCCACAATAAAAGCAACGTATATTGTAGCAACTCATGTTTGTAAAGAAGTAGTGTGGCTACAGAGGTCATGTTCAACATTTGGTCTTAAGCAGAAGGTTGTGAGAATTGACAGTGACAATCAAAGTGTAATATTTTTTTTCAAAAATCCTGGTTTTCATGATTAATCAAAACATATTGATATCAAGTACCATTTTGTGAGAGATATGGTTTAAGGGAATCGAGTGATGCTGGAGAAAGTTGATACAAAAAATTATGTTGCTAATTCGTTAACAAATACTGTACCTGCTCAAAAAAAATCTTGGTGTATAAGATCTATGGGTATGGTTGCCCTTGACAATTGACAATGGCAGTTTTTAGCAATTATAAAAAGTATTCAACAAGTGGGATAATGTTGGAAATATGTTGAATATTTTCCATGTTATTCTGGTGGGGTTAACTATAAAAGGTACTGGAAACTCTCTAAGTATCTTCATCAAGGTTCAAGGGTGGTAGCCCCTGATAAAATTTGTAGGGTTTCTTAAGCTATTTTTGGACCCATATGGGTTGTTTAGAGTTAAATATTTGAAACCATGGTTTTTTACCCATGGTATTGTAAAATTCATTCTTGTGTTGTTATTTAATTGCACTTGCATCAAGGTTTGAAGAGAGATGAGAAATGAACATTATTGTATTGGAGAGTTAATTTTATACAATAAGGAGATATTACTGTGTTGGGTTTTTTTCTTGTAAGGGTTTCCCAGGTGAAATACTATGTTATGTGTGTATATGTTATCTTCTTATTTTTTCCTTTGATTATGTATTTACTATGTTTTCTAGATTTAGTTCATCAAGGCCTTTTGCTCTTCACACTGGGTATGCTAAAAACCTATGTTGAATTATATAAAGGTTTAACTTCTTACATGCCTATAATTTTGGTTTCAACAATAGTTGGATGGAAAGGTTTAAGGCTACTTCCAACATTCAAATCTAGATCAGCTCCCTACTATCCTTATTAAATTAATCTAATATTATTACATGAAATTAAAATGTGAAAAGTAAATGTAGAATTAAAATACATGAAAAGTAAATTGTGAAATTTAGGGTGCAAGGGATTAATAGTAAATATGATTGAAACCCTCGCAAGGAGAGTGTGTTATCAATCAATGCATGAGAAATCTAAATAACAATTATGTTTCAATTTAATTCAAATGAAATTGTCAAAGGAATGGCAATGTGGACAAAAGGGTTGTGTCTCAATCACTATGCATTTGGCATTTTGAGAAGGCAATGCCACTAATGAAAAGTAAAAAACTTATCAATTTTCCACTATTTTCATGAATTACAAGAGCACAATGTAGGTATCACAAAGTGTAGCTTTGAATTCCTCAAGGTCAAAATATTTTTACAATAGAGCCCATAGTTGCTATTTGTAGGAAAATTTTACCCCTGGGTTACCTAGGGGTAAAATTATTAGTCTTAGTAAAAGTAAAAAATTTAGGGCATTTGTAACAAAATGATTCATCTCCAAATGTTGCATGCCTCTAATTACTCCTCTAAATGGTTTAGAGGGCTTCCAAAATAATTTATGCCACCACTACATGACAAAATATCATTTCTTAAGATCTTCCTTAGGATCTGCACTTGTCATTTTACCCCTCTACTAGTTCATGAGCAATTCGCTCTAGAAGGTGAGCGAATTGATCCTAAAATAAATTGGTTGTGGACTTTGACGTAGCAAGGTTTGAAGGGTTTTGGAATACATTAATTGATTTATTTTATTGTTTTCTAACCTTCAAAAATTATGAATTCCATAAGGCAGTGACTTGTCACTACAATTTAATAAATTTTTATTTGGTGGGTTGAAAAGATGAGTTCTTAACCATGGATTGAAGGCTAAAACTCATAAAGACTACTTTGCATTCTATTCCTATATATAGTGTCACTTTCAATATTGTCAACAATATAACATTCAAATTTTGTAAAATTCAAAAAGATTTCCTTTAGAAAATATGAGGAAAATTTAGATTTCTTTTTTATAAGTGGGTAGGGTTTGGAAAAAAAAGAATATTAGAGGGATATACTTGCAAAATTGTATATTTATGAGTTTGTTATTATAGGCCAAACTTGATTAGATAATGTTCAAATATCAAGGAAAGAGTTGGGCTAAAATGTTAAAAAATATATAGGTTTTATGTATGCAATAAAATTGTTCAAAAAATATCTCTACCTAGAGACTCAACAACATGGAACTTCAACCTGCAAGCTTACTATAGTGGTAAGGGATTTGGCCTCTCTTTGAGAGGCCCAAGGTTCAAACCCAACTCAGTATGAGGGGACCAGGAACCCTTATAAAAACTTGTGTAAAATCATTGAAAAAAATATGGAACTTCATATCAGATAGTTTGAAACTAATAAAAAATATATTAGATGGCTAGTTAGTGAGAGGAATTCAAATTTTTGGTCTCATACTTGGTTAAAGCCTTATCCTCCTATTTTTTTTTCAAAATGGAAATTTCTAGCTTGGGTATATTTAGCTTATAAACCTTCAAAGATCAAAATTTCTATTAATGTGAGCAACAAATGTAGATCATGGATTTTTATTAGCAACCTAGTTGAAGGAGAGAATCTCAAACAAAGAGTACATAAGATTAAAAGGATGCTTTAAGAAATCTATTTTCCTATTTTTGTGCAGAAGGAAGCTGGTTTGGAATCTATCAAAATATAGTGGATGCTCGTTCAAGTTGGGATATAGGGATTTACAACCAAAAAAAATCCTAATCCTAAAGACTTCTCTTAAAAGATGTTTGGTCACTTGAGGCCCTCCTTAAGGCCTCATAATTCCTTTAGTTGACATTCCAAAGGAAGACTCTTAAAAGTAAAATATTTCAAAGAAGAGGATATCATGGACCTTTTAAGTGTGCCTTGTGTGAGAAAGATCTAGAAGAATTAGATTATTTACTTCTTCATTATTCCTTTGCTTGGGTTTATTTTTAAAAAATTTGACATTATAATGGGTAGCTCCACCAACATTGAAAGAGTTCATGAAATTCTGGAACAATTATTTTAGAACTAAAGCATTGTGCATCTTGTGGAGGATTGGTCCTACCAATATTTTTTCGAAATTTATGGATTGAAAAAAATTATATAAATTTTTAAAACAAAACTCAAAGTTATGCCTAAGCTTGGAATCATATTGTTGTCTCTTTTACCAAAATTTTATAAACATGGTGGTCATCATGGGAATTTTCAAATATTAAAAAAAAATGTGTTAGCCTCTTTGGTTAAAATATTTGAATATACATGGAAGGGTCATCTATAATAATAGAATTAACATAAAAAAATTGTTTTGATCTATGGTAAAATGGAAATATATAGAAGTTGGGTTTATCAAAATTAATTTTGATGGTTCCTCTAAAGGAAATCCTAAAAAAATTAGTGGAAGTTGTGCATTTCAAAATAGTGAAGTAAAAAATCTCCACACTTAGTCATTGTCATATGGAACTTCAACTAATAACTATGTTGAAGCTTAGACATTTCTTACAAGGATCAAATTTGCCATTGAAAAATGATGGAAATATATATTCAATTAAGAGGGGTTAAAAATTTATTATTAATGCTATCAAGAAAATTGGAGATGAGCATTGGATAAAAAATAACATTATTTCTAATGTCAATCAACTATTGTTATAGAGAATATCTTAAAAATTTCATCATATCTATAGAGAAGGAAATCAAGTAACAGATATTTAGTCAATTATAGAGATGATCTTTGTCTTGAACTTTTTAAATTTCAGAAGACAATTTTTTTGTTGGATAATAAGGGGTTGTACTTGTTTCCCCCACCATTAACAAATTATCTCTCTTCTTTAGAGCTTAAGATTGTACAAATAGAGACACTTCTCATATCAATTGAGATGTTATAGCTAGAAACCTACATTTTTTACATAAAATGTTTGAATTCTTGAATTTTATTTTTTGGATCTTTTCAATTTTTTGTATGAATACAATCGTTCCAAGATTTAGCATCTTTCTTGACATTTTCCTATAGCAACCTTCATAATTCCAAAACTTCACCTTTACTATATATGCCTTGCATCTTAGTAGAGTAATATTTCCAAAACATCACACTATCATAGTTCGCTTTGCCATATATGGATTGCTAGTTTCCTTCCTGAAACATAAGTGCAACCACAAAAATTATAATAAATAGTCTAAATGAAAACACATTATTGTTATAAAATAAATCAAATATTACCGATGGAAAACATTAAAGTAAATCTTAATCATTAATTGATTTAGGCAATCAACATTTTCTTGTCAGATTCAACTAAACTTTCTACTTCCTCTAACCAAGGAAAAGAGAATTTAACTTCTTGATCCTCAATCAAAATCCCTCTATTGGTTAGCTTATCTACACATTTTTTTCCTTCCCTTAATATATATGTAAACCTAATTTCTTCAAACTCTTTAGCAAGATCTTGAATTTCCAATTTTAGAAGACAATTAGCCAAACAAGATTTTATATCTTAAATAAAATGATGTGAAGAACCTGGTTGAAGAAATATAGCCATTTGAGGAAGATGAACATTATATTTGATAGAAAGGTAAAAGAATATATTTGATAAAAATGCAAGTTGGATATGGTTTAATTGGCTTAAAAAAAATTTAATGAAAAATATTTTTTTGTTACCTTGATGGTAGGAGCCCCAATAGAAGCCACACACACACACACACACACATATATTTATATAATATATTTGATAATGTTGGATTGGGTATATTTATCTTGTAAAGGTATACAAATAAAAAAATATTTTAATGTGAGTAACAACTCTAGATCATGGATTTATACTAGCAATTTAGTTGAAGAAGAGGGCCTCAAACAAGTAATAGATGAGATTGAAAGGATATTTATAGACTTCTATTTGCCTACTTTTATGTGTAAGAATGTTTGGAATCTATCAAAATATTGTGGACTCTCAATAAGTTAGGATATAATGATTTAGAGTAATAAAAATTTCCCACCCCAAAATATTTCCATTTAAAGATTGTTTGGTCATTTGAGGCCCTCTTAAAGCTTCAACATTTCTTTGATCAATAGTTCAAAGCAAGATTCTTGTAAGTGAGAGTTTGCAAAGAAGAGGATGTCATGAGTTGTTTAAGTGTGCATTATATAAGAAGAATTTATAAACATGAGGTCATTTCCTTCTTCAGTGTACCTTTGCTAACACCATTTGAGGCTATTTCTTAAAAAATATAACAATTTATTGGATAGCTTTATTAACATTGGAAGAGTTGATGAAATGTTGGATTACTTGTTTCAAAGTTAAATTATTATGCATTCTATGGAGGATTGGTCCTATGATTATTTGTTAGAATCTATGGCTAGAAAGGAATAATAGAATTTTTAAAACAAACTTCAGGCATCATATTATTGCAGCTCTTGTAGAATGTTTACTAACATGGTGCTCATCATAGGAAGTCTAAAGTGTACAAAAAGAGGTGCTAGTCTCTTGGTTATAGGATTTTGAATATACATGAAAGGATCATCTATGATAATGGAGTTAACACAAAGGTAAAGTAGTATTTAACTTCCACAAGACCATAGGCCATACGATATGACCCTCATAGAGGATGTTATTTACCATATGTATGTTTATCCAATAAAATTTTGAATATCAAATTTTGGTATACAACTCTATCCCCCATTGGATTCGAACTTTGAACCTCCTATTTGAAATTCTAGAGTCTCACCATTAGGTCCATTTTTATTTGACAAATCATAAAATGGAAATGTCTATAAGTTGGGTTTATTGAAATTAATTTTGGTAGTGCTTCCAAAGGAAATTTAAGAAAAATATGGTGGAGATGGTGTTTTCTAGAACAATAATAGCAATATTCTCCTCACTAGAAACTATGCATAGGCTAGGGCACTTCTTATAGGGATAAAATTTACCATTGAAAGGTGATGGAAATATATTTTAATTGAGGGCAATTCACAAATTATTATATTTTCTATCAAGAAAATGGATGTGGGGATTGGATAAAAAATAGCATTGTTCCTAATGTCCATCAACTATTGGTAGATACAATATCTTGGAAATATCAACATATCTATTAAGAAGGAAACTAAGTTAAAAATAATTTATCATGAATTCCCCTAGAGTATTACCAATATTATTAAAAAACATCCTTATAAATAAGTTGATCTTGAAGTCCAAAGCCTAACCCACATTAGTAGACTTTATATAGTTTTTTCTCCATAGAAAATTTCTCACTCCATTATCTTAAATACAAACCATATATTAGCCTAAACCATGGGCTACCATACATTATTTTATCCTTGATTTCTAAACTAGATAAGATAGTGATAATTTTTGAAAAAAAAACCACGAACTAATTTGAATTCAAATCTCTTTCATTTGATCCAATATTGAACCTCCAAAAAAACTAACCATTATTTGTGGAACTTATTTATTAACCTTTTGCTTTTCAAAATCATTATATCATGTTCAATCATGTCATCCTTAATTATCAACTATGATATAACATCTCCTACTTGATAGATTCACTCCTCTTGTTGTCCCCCTTATAGTATCAATATTTCCAAGTAGGGCATTCCTTACTTCTAGTTAAAACTTCTATCAATTACTTTCCTTCCATGCTACCTAGCTTTTTCTCATAAGAATATTTTCTTGTTTGAATTTCCCCAAATATTTTGGAAAAAGAAAATTGAGTTTTATTTCCTGGTTGCACTCTTTCAAGGAGACATAACTACCTTAACTTATAAATTAAAATAATAAATATTTATTCGATATTAAATATAAATATAATATTATTTACATCTAAAATATTTTTATATAAAATTAAATGATTAATTTAATATATATACCCCTGCCTCCTTGGGTCTTACCCGAAAGTGGCATCCCTTTTGGGATGTTTTCCACAAATAAAAAAATAATAATAATATATATAATTAGTTATATGGGATTGAAACGGGTCGCACTTGTCTTACATCATGACCACATAATGGAAATATAACAGTTGCACAACAGTAGTGGAGACCAATATTATTAAAAAACATCATTATAAATAAGTTGATCTTGAAGTCCAAAGCCTAACCCACATTAGTAGACTTTATATAGTTTTTTCTCCATAGAAAATTTCTCACTCCATTATCTTAAATACAAACCATCTATTAGCCTAAACCATGGGCTACCATGCATTATTTTATCCTTGATTTCTAAACTAGATAATATGGTGAAAGTTTTGAAAAAAAAACCAGAAACTAATTTGAATTCAACCCTCTTTCATTTGATCCAATTATGAACCTCCAAAAAACCTAACCATTATTTGTGGAACTTATTTATTAACCTTTTGCTTTTCAGAATCATTATATCATGTTCAATCATGTCATCCTTAATTATCAACTATGATATAACATCGCCTACTTGATAGATTCACTCCTCTTGTTGTCCCCCTTATAGTATCAATATTTCCAAGTAGGGCATTCCTTGCTTCTAGTTAAAACTTCTATCAATTACTTTCCTTCCATGCTACCTAACTTTTTCTCATAAGAATATTTTCTTGTTTGAATTTCCCCAAATATTTTGGAAAAAGAAAAAAGAGTTTTATTTCTTGGTTTCACTCTTTCAAGGAGACATAACTACCTTAACTTATAAATTAAAATAATAAATATTTATTCGATATTAAATATAAATATAATATTATTTACATCTAAAATATTTTTATATAAAATTAAATGATTAATTTAATATATATAATTGGTTATATGGGATTGAAACGGGCCGCACTTGTCTTACATCATGACCACATAGTGGAAATTTAACAGTTGCACAATAGTAGTGGAGACCAATGTTATTAAAAAACATCATTATAAATAAGTTGATCTTGAAGTCCAAAGCCTGACCCACATTAGTAGACTTTATATAGTTTTTTCTCCATAGAAAATTTCTCACTCCATTATCTTAAATACAAGCCATCTCTTCACCTAAACCATGGGCTACCATGCATTATTTTATCCTTGATTTCTAGACTAGATAATATGGTGACAATTTTTGAAAAAAAAACCACGAACTAATTTGAATTCAACCCTCTTTCATTTGATCCAATTGTGAACCTCCAAAAAACCTAACCATTATTTGTGGAACTTATTTATTAACCTTTTGCTTTTCAGAATTATTATATCATGTTCAATCATGTCATCCTTAATTATCAACTATGATATAACATCTCCTACTTGATAGATTCACTCCTCCTGTTGTTCCCCTTATAGTATCAATATTTCCAAGTAGGGAATTCCTTACTTCTAGTTAAAACTTCTATCAATTACTTTCCTTCCATGCTACCTAGCTTTTTCTCATAAAAATATTTTCTTGTTTGAATTTCCCCAAATATTTTGGAAAAAGAAAAAAGAGTTTTATTTCTTGGTTGCACTCTTTCAAGGAGACATAACTACCTTAACTTATAAATTAAAATAATAAATATTTATTCGATATTAAATATAAATATAATATTATTTACATCTAAAATATTTTTATATAAAATTAAATGATTAATTTAATATATATAATTGGTTATATGGGATTGAAACGGGCCGCACTTGTCTTACATCATGACCACATAGTGGAAATTTAACAATTGCACAACAATAGTGGATACCAATATTATTAAAAAACATCCTTATAAATAAGTTGATCTTGAAGTCCAAAGCCTAACCCGCATTAGTAGACTTTATATAGTTTTTTCTCCATAGAAAATTTCTCACTCCATTATCTTAAATACAAACCATCTATTAGCCTAAACCATGGGCTACCATACATTATGTTATCCTTGATTTCTAAACTAGATAATATGGTGAAAATTTAAAAAAAAAAATACCACGAACTAATTTGAATTCAACCCTCTTTCATTTGATCCTATTGTGAACGTCCAAAAAACCTAACCATTATTTGTGGAACTTATTTATTAACCTTTTGCTTTTCAGAATCATTATATCATGTTCAATCATGTCATCCTTAATTATCAACTATGATATAACATCTCCTACTTGATAGATTCACTCCTCCTGTTGTCCCCCTTATAGTATCAATATTTCCAAGTAGGGCATTCCTTACTTCTAGTTAGAACTTCTATCAATTACTTTCCTTCCATGCTACCTAGCTTTTTCTCATAAGAATATTTTCTTGTTTGAATTTCCCCAGATATTTTGGAAAAAGAAAAAAGAGTTTTATTTCTTGGTTGCACTCTTTCAAGGAGACATAACTACCTTAACTTATAAATTAAAATAATAAATATTTATTCGATATTAAATATAAATATAATATTATTTACATCTAAAATATTTTTATATAAAATTAAATGATTAATTTAATATATATAATTGGTTATATGGGATTGAAACGGGCCGCACTTGTCTTACATCATGACCACATAGTGGAAATTTAAAAGTTGCACAACAATAGTGGATACCAATATTATTAAAAAACATCCTTATAAATAAGTTGATCTTGAAGTCCAAAGCCTAACCCACATTAGTAGACTTTATATAGTTTTTTCTCCATAGAAAATTTCTCACTCCATTATCTTAAATACAAACCATCTATTAGCCTAAACCATGGGCTACCATACATTATGTTATCCTTGATTTCTAAACTAGATAAGATGGTGACAATTTTTGAAAAAAAATACCACGGATTAATTTTAATTCAACCCTCTTTCATTTGATCCAATTGTGAACCTCCAAAAAAACCTAACCATTATTTGTGGAACTTATTTATTAACCTTTTGATTTTTCAGAATCATTATATCATGTTCAATCATGTTATCCTTCATTATCAACTATAATATAACATCTCCTAATTGATAGATTCACTCCTCCTGTTGTTCCCCTTATAGTATCAATATTTCCAAGTAGGGCATTCTTTACTTCTAGTTAAAACTTCTATCAATTACTTTCCTTCCATGCTACCTGGCTTTTTCTCATAAGAATATTTTCTTGTTTGAATTTCCCCAAATATTTTGAAAAAAGAAAAATGAGTTTTATTTCTTGGTTGCACTCTTTCAAGGAGACATAACTACCTTAACTTATAAATTAAAATAATAAATATTTATTCGATATTAAATATAAATATAATATTATTTACATCTAAAATATTTTTATATAAAATTAAATGATTAATTTAATATATATAATTGGTTATATGAGAATGAAACGGGCCGCACTTGTCTTACATCATGACCACATAGTGGAAATATAACAGTTGCACAACAGTAGTGGAGACCAATATTATTAAAAAACATCCTTCTAAATAAGTTGATCTTGAAGTCCAAAGCCTAACCCACATTAGTAGACTTTATATAGTTTTTTCTCCATAGAAAATTTCTCACTCCATTATCTAAAATACAAACCATCTATTAGCCTAAACCATGGGCTACCATACATTATTTTATCCTTGATTTCTAAACTAGATAAGATGGTGACAATTTTTGAAAAAAAAAACATGAACTAATTTGAATTCAACCCTCTTTCATTTGATCCAATTGTGAACCTTAAAAAAAACCTAACCATTATTTGTGGAACTTATTTATTAACCTTTTGCTTTTAGAATCATTATATCATGTTCAGTCATGTCATCCTTAATTATCAACTATAATATAACATATCCTACTTGATAGATTCACTCCTCCTGTTGTCCCCCTTATAGTATCAATATTTCCAAGTAGGGCATTCCTTAATTCTAGTTAAAACTTCTATCAATTACTTTCATTCCATGCTACCTAGCTTTTTCTCATAAGAATATTTTCTTGTTTGAATTTCCCCAAATATTTTGGAAAAATAAAAATGAGTTTTATTTCTTGGTTGCACTCTTTCAAGGAGACATAACTACCTTAACTTATAAATTAAAATAATAAATATTTATTCGATATTAAATATAAATATAATATTATTTACATCTAAAATATTTTTATATAAAATTAAATGATTAATTTAATATATATAATTGGTTATATGGGATTGAAACGGGCCGCACTTGTCTTACATCATGACCACATAGTGGAAATATAACAGTTGCACAACAGTAGTGGAGACCAAAAAACATTTTGTCATGGAATGTGAAGCCTAGAAGGATATCAAGATTGCAAATGAGGACACTTTAAAAGTAACCTCACTAATGAAACTTTATGAAGAATTGAAAATAGAACAAATAGGGAAACTTCACATCAAAATTGTTGGTTGTTTAGCCAGATTTAGTCATAGGTCCCAATATCCAAGATCTTGAGTAAACTCAAATAGTAGAGCAATTAAATATAAATGGACAATGTCAATGAACATAACATTCATGGATAACAAAAATATGGATTAAATGACCAATATCAATGACAATATGCAAAAATAAACTTACAATATAAGTGCTCAAAATTATACATACAAGCTTCAATATTCACTTTGATTCCTTTCATAATCTTTGATACAATACATGGAGCTTTGTCTCTATAATATAACCTTAGAAAGGTGACTCTTTAATACTTTGATTGTTGCTCCCCTTGTTCATAATCTTTGATACAATACATGGATCTTTGTCTCTATAATATAACCTTAGAAAGGTGACTCTTTAATACTTTGATTGTTGCTCTCCTCGCACATCTGGGAAATGTATCATTTTCTATTCCACATATAAGACAAACCTCTCATGTCCCTTGGCTTTACATCTTGACACTTGTATACATGAATCTTGACTTTCTATTCACTTGCACACTTTGCACACTCTTACATCTACACACTTGCACACTTTCTCACTCATGACACTTGTACACACCCTATAAATAGACAGATACGTCCTTTAGAGAAAATACACACCCTAAACCATTGAATCACACACTAATCTAATATTTATAATTATGCCAATGGTACCATGAGGGTACATTAGCATGTACCAAATAATTTAATATTCACCAACATCTTCTTGTATTACATTATTTGGTTATTGAAGACTTTAGTTTTTAATCTCTGATTCTTGCATCTATTTTTTTGCTTTGGCTCTAGTATTGCTTCAGATTTCGATGTTGTCTTGTTAACCTATTTTTTACAATATTCATTAGATTTTATTTGTACCATAAAAATATTTTAACATATTCATGATTATATTCCAATATAATTTCTTGATCCACCCATAGTGAACCTCAATTTTATTTTCATGATCTATCCTTGGTTTGGTCTTCTCACAAAGTTTGCACTAAGATGATCTGGATTTCATCTTGAATCTTCATCTGTCTTTATAATATTATCTTGTACTAATTTTATTTTGTTACTTGTAACATCAATACCATTAGGAAATTTTGGAAGAGCTTCCTTTTTATATTCTTCACAATCATCTTGATTTTGGTCTTCGATTACAATTCTTGTCGTAAGGGCTCTAATTTCATCTATTTCTTCAACTTCCTCTAACTCTTGAATCTAGTGAATTTCCTAAACCAAGTTGCTCTTTTGATTCTCTTATCTTGGTTGTTGTTGTTGTTGTTTTCCATGTTGATATTGCCTTGGTTGAAATTTTTGATAAGGTCTATTCATTTGGTTTCTTTGATTCAAGGAATTGTATCTACAAAAATTTGCAGTCTAACCCCTTTTTTTTGCATATGTGATAGTATTTTTGTTTCCATTTTTGTTGGGATTGTGATGATGATGCAGTGTAACTTGGTATATTTTCCTTAGATACCAAAGCATTATTAGTCATTGACTAATTTATCAAAGATTTCTTATTTAGCACTTGAAATGAAGTGACTAAATATTTTTAATTTTGGAAGTGCTTTTAAAGAAACTTGAACAAGGAGCTTATCTTCTACTTTTTTCCAAATTTAATAGATTAGTCTTTAAATAAACTATCCTTTTAATAAAGAGTTCTATAATTTTATCCATTATTAACCTTTAATGAATACAATTGTGATTGCAAATGCAAGATGGTTGCTTTGTTCTTTTCTTCAAATATTTTACATAATTTCTCCCAAGCAACTATTGAAGTCTTTGCTTCACTTATGTATGGTTGTATTTCATTAATTATCCCAAATGTAATCAACATAAGGGCTTTTGCATCACTTTATTCAAATTTTTGTTTTTCTATTTCTTCTTTTGGTTTATCCTTTGTTTCATTCACTATATCCCAAAGTTTTTCTACAATAAAAAATGATTTTCTTTTGTTTTTCCATGACGCAAAATTAGGTCCTTTTAATAGTTGTGATTCAAAAAGGGAAGTTTTGCTATTTTACATAATGGAAATCATTTAAAACAAATATAAATTTCTTCAAATTAATTCATTTAGAGTAAAAAACCTTATTTTTCCAAATTTCAAATCAATCGATTTCAAATAACTCTCAACCAATAAATTTTAAATTTTCAAATAAATCAAATCAATAATTTAACTTATTTTATCCTTATATCTTCTCTTTTTCAAAAAAATTAATTTCCTTAAGCCTTATAACTCCACTAACTTCAAATTAAAAAAATCAAATGTCTTTAACTTAGGTTTTGATTTAGGTGCCCAAAATAGAATATCAAAATTTCAAGGAATAATTCCTTACCTCTCTACCCACAAATTTTGCTTTAGCAATATGAATTAACAGGATCTGACGGACGTGTTACCTTACATGTTTGCAACATGCATTAGAATAGAATCCAATTTGATTTTCTTTGGTGGACGTTTGCTTTCACAAGTTTGGTATTAGATGATTTGTCTTCTTTGATATTTCCTTCGCTATATTGACTATCTTCTATGCAATAAGACTGCTCATAGATAGTGTTGGTCCTATGTCTCTGGTATTTCACTCACTCTCAAGCAGCGTTGTTCTTGGATTTGGATGTATTTCATATTTTTTTCTTTTGTTTATTTGGCGATACTCTTATATTCGTTCACGTTCTCATGAATGTTCCCTTCTTCCTACTCTTGGAAAATGATGGCACTCTTGCTTGGCCTTCTTGGCTCCAATAACTTAGATGCTTATGTTCTCAAAGAACTAATCCTTCTCTATTCTACTCTAGGAAAACACAACTTTTCTCTTAGGCAGATATTATGGTCATATCTCAACTTAGATGTTTCCTTGCATCTCAAGAAGATTATGGCAAGATAATCTCCAACGCACTCAACTCCTATTATATTTTTGCTCTTCTAGAAGATATTTAATGGGATGTCCCCTCAAATTTGATGACTCTATTTTAAATATTATTAAATTCAGGTAACTTCAATGGCTTCCTTATTTTTTATTTTGATGCTTCTTCACCTCATAGGGATTTGGCCACTCTCCTCTTGTTCCCACTTATCAAGGTAACAAATTTTGGATGTCTCCTTAACTTGGGTGGATTTTATTGCCCCAAACAATGCTTTGTTCACAAACTCTTTTCCTTCTCAACCTTCTAGCTTTATAAATTTTGTGTCCATTTCTCTTTGAGGTTTGCTAGCTTTTGGCTTATCAATATTGGACTTCATTCTATTCTTCACCAACTCAAAAACTTTATCCTTCAATAAATATGTTAGGCAACAAACATTCAACTCTTTTCTTCAACAATTTATCAATAATCAATTATGCCTAATCAAATTCAAATTCACACCAAATTTCTTCACCTGATGCTAATTTTTAATCTTAATTTTTATTGTCTTCACAAATTCAAATTAGAATTCTTCTCTAATGTTAGTTTTTCAATCTGGAGTATCACTCCAATATTCTTCAAATATTCATACCTAAATTTTGTCTAATGCTAGCTTTTAACCTGCAACTTTTTTCTTCAAATTAAATTCACACCAGAGTTATTCTTTGACGCTAGATTTAAAATTTGAAATTTATATCTCGATATTCTTCTTAAAAATTTACACCAAATTTTTCTAATGCTAGCTTTAAAGTCTACTGAAAGTATCTTTGATACCATTGTTGGTTTTTTAACCAAATTTAATTATAGGTCCCAATATCTAGGATCTTGAGTAAACTCAAATATTAGATTAATTAATACAAATGGCTAATGTCAATGAACATAATATTCATAAAATAACAATAATATGGATTAAACGACTAATATTAATGATAATATGCATAAATAAACTTACAACATAAATGTTCAAATTTTTGCATACAAACTTCAATATTCACTTTGATTCCTTTCATAATATTTGATACAATACATGGAACTTTGTCTCCATAATATAACCTTAGAAATGTGACTCTTCAATACTTTGACTATTGCTCTCCTCACATATTCGAGAGATGCATCCTTTCCTATTCCACACATAAGATAAACCTCTCATGTCCCTTGGCTTTACATCTTGACACTTGTATACATGACTCTTGACTTTCTATTCACTTGCACACTTTGCACACTCTTACATCTACACACTTGCACACATTATTACATGACACTTGGACACTCTACACACTTTCTCACTCATGAAACTTGTACACATCCTATACATAGACACATACTTTAGGTGAAATATAAATTACACACCTTAAACTATTGACTCATACACTAATATAATATTTATAATTGTACCAATGGTACCATAGGGGTACATTAGCATGTACCAAATAGTGTAATATTCTCCAACAAAATTAATAACAGAAGAAACACACTCCAAAATATGATAAGAGAATGTTACTTTTTTTTACTTTGTTGAACAATTTTTTCTTCAACATTGTTAAACTTTTAAACTTTGAATAGGAGGTCCTAGGTTTGAATGCAAAAGGGAGTAGGGTTGTCCACCATACCCCATATTGTATCAAAGCTCTTGCTCCCATATATTTTTTTGTACTTGTGAACATAATTAAAATCATATCATAGTTTGATGAGTATGCATGTATGGCTTGGCAATATGCAAACCCTAGTCTTCTCCTTGAAAGTTGATGAATCTAACTCATTGAACTAATGTTATTTGATAATTGAAATCACACATATTATATCAAACAAATAATATTTATCTATCTATCTATCTATATATATATATGTATGTATGTTATATGTGGCTTTTATTAGGGGCCATTCCCATTAAAAAATAAAACATTACATTACTATAAAGTTAACTAAACCATATCAAACTTACCTTTCTATCAAAGATATTCATCATATTCCTCAAACCATTTTTTTGTGTGGAAAACATCCCAGAAGGGATGCCACTTTCGGTAAGACCCAAGGAGGCAGGGGTATCTATTCTGCTAAAATCACCCAGGGCTCGCACCTGGCCTACCACCTTTGACATACTCAAGGAACAAACAAAACACAATAAGATTAAAATAAATAAATAAAAATAAAAATAATAAAATAAAATAAAAAACATGCTCCTTGAGTGTGTCAAAAAGATAAAGCACAACCAAACACACCCACAATAAGATCAAAAAAAAACACAACACGAACCACATAGAAAAAACACAAGAACAACATAACAAAACACAAACAAGACAAAAAAACAGAACACTACAAAGACATAACCAACAAAAACAACCAAAACCTAAAAAAATTAAAAATTAAAAATTAAAATGAAAATAAAAAACAACCAACAACAAACAATAAACAAAAATAAAAAACATAGAAAACACACACACAAAAACATGAATTAACACAAACATATAGAAACACAAGAGAAAGAACAACAAAAACACGAATTAACACAAACATACAGAAACACAAGAGCAAGAACAACAAAAACATGAATTAACACAAACATACATAAACACAAGAGCAAGAACAACAAAAACACAATAACAATAACAAAAAACACAAAATAACAAAAATACAAGAACAAAAAACAACACAAAAAACACAAAAACAAAACAAAACAAAAAACACACCTCAAAAAACTAAACAAAAAAAACAAAAAACAAAAAAGAAAAAATTGAACACAACAATGACCTTTCTAGACCAAAATACTTTTAAGGCAAGAATCAACAGAGGAAACAAAATAAAGAATAGTTTGAGCTAGGGAACTAAAATACCCTGATTGAACCAAAGAGAAGCAAAAATAAAGCAAGAAGAAACTAGATACCTCCAAAACTGAAGCCATCCAAAGAAATGATGAAGCCCACCATCTAGGAGGGTGGCCATAGCAAGTAATATCACCTTTTTCCAAATCCCAATTAGCTAAAGCATCAACACTCTTGTTTTGAACTATGAGCACATGATTGTAATCAACTTTCAAAAATCCCATCTGCATTAATTGAATCTTCTCAATAATTCTTTTTATTCTCCAATCAACCTTATGATTCTTAGAAGGAGTCTTCAAAATATTAATCATGAGTTGAGAGTCCGACTCAACTAGCACCTTTTCCCATCCAACCTTAGTAACCTCTTGAAGACCTCTGAGAATACCATACCCCTCAGCAAGGTTATTGGAAAGAATACCCAAATTCTCAGCAAAAGTAAAAACCAAGGAGCCATCTTAAAGTCTATCAATTCCTCCCGCACTAGCTTTTCTAGGGTTCCCTCTAGAGGATCCATCAGTATTGACTTTTCCAAAATCCTTAGGAGGAGGTTGCCAATTTCTTGTCCTATCCATCTTACAGTTACTCACATTCCCTTTAAGTTGGTTGCCCTTAATATTTAATCTTCAATATTTGCATCACTTGATCCCATATTTGGTGGGAGTTTTGGGGGTGATTAAGGAGTTGTTGGACTGATTCAACTAAGTTGGCAATGGTCTTTTGCCAAATATAATGAATATCCTTCTTATCTTGATTAAAAATCTGGTTGTTCCTTTCATTCCATATATTCCAAAGAAGAATGGTAGAACCCATCCAAAATAACTGCGTAATAAAATGATCAGCACTCTCTTGATTAGGCCAATCCCTCCAAAGTTGTTCAAAAGTAAAAAATTGGACCATTGTAAGCCAAGTAAAGAGGTCATTCTCCTCCATAAGTCAGAGGCTAAAGTACACTCAATAAAAATATGGTTGAGAGTTTCTACATTCCCTCCACATATTTCACATCTAAAAGGGCCATGAAAACCATGCTTCATAAGTTGCTCACCAGTAAGCACCCTACGATGCAATAAAAGCCAAGTAAATAACCTCACCTTAGGCCAGAGATTTTGAGCCCACAATTGAGAAAATATGTCAAATGATTGGATGGGATTATTATGGCATAAGGTCAAATAACCTTGAGCAACTGAATACTCACCCTTAATAGTGTTGTTCCATCCAAAACAATCTTTTTCATGGGACCAAGAGAGATATATCATATGAAGGATACCTTGGATATCTTGTCTTTACCTTTTTGGGATTTGAATAGGCCAGTCCTCAATAGGGATCCAATATCTACCAACCTTTGAATTACCAGTATGGTACCGACACTAATTAGCTCCCTTTATCCAGTTAGCTCGATGAAGCTCCTCCATCCAAGGCCTCCAATCGAGAAATTGAGTTATCAAAGGCTTGTGATCATCCCAAGAATATATCAAAAAAAATACCTATTGACCATTATGAATGATCCAAAATAAAATTTTCTTTATCAAATCCTCACGAGTCTTAAGAACTGCTAAAATGGGAGAACCTTTGGTAGGTAATTGATAGCGAACAAGGTCTTCAGGACTTTTTTCTTAGCATATTTAGCATGGAGATTATTGGCCCAAAGAGCATTGGGGTTATGCAACATCCTCCAATATAATTTATCAGCTAAAGCTTTGTTGTTATTAATAGAAGACCGTAATACTAACCCCCCTTCATTATTAGGAAGACATAAAGTGTCCCATTTCACCAAGGCCCATTTTCTTTTCTCCTTAGTACCACTCCAGAGGAACCGATGATTGATTTGATCCAGTTCTCAAAGAACAACCTTTGGGATATTCAACACGAAAGAAAAATAAATAGGAATAGCTTAAAGGACTGATTTTACCAAGGTGATTCTACCCCTAGAAGAAAGCCACCTGTTGGTCCAATTTCTAATTTTTTTCTTGACTTTGTCCAACAACCAATTCCAATATTTTTTTTGCCTTTGAATATTGATGGGAATACCTAAATAAGTGATCGAAAGGGAGGTCTTCTTATATCTTAATTTATCCAAGACTATGGATTCTTTTCTGGAAAATAAGTGAAAGAAAATTACTTTAGATTTATTTTCATTGATCAATTGCCCAGTAACCCTAGAAAAATAGCTAATGATTTGCTTAATATTAGAAGCTTCCTTAACAGTAGCTTTACCTAAAAGAGTAGAGTCATCAACAAATAGGAGATGAGATATAGATCTAGCTTCATTAGCAATGGTAACTCCCTCAAGGGTTTTGTTTTCTCTCTTTTTTGTTATAGTCCTACCCAAGCATTCAACAAGAATGATGAATAAATAAGGGGATAGCGGGTCACCTTGCCTAATACCTCTAGAAGCTGGGAACAACCGAGAAGGTTTACTATTGATAAGAAATAAGTAGGAAACTGAAGAGATACATCCCATAATCCAATCCATCCAATCTTGAGAGAAACCAAATTGCCTCAAAAAATTTATAAGGAAGTGTCAATCCACTCTGTCATAAGCTTTGGATAAGTCTAACCGAATGAACATGGAAGGAGATTTTTGCATATCAATGGAATGGATGGCTTCCTAAGAAAGAACTATCTCATCTACTATTTGACGCCCTTCCACATAACCCCCTTGATCAGGTGAAATAATCTTATGCAAAAGAGGCTTTAACATTTTTTTAGCGTGGCTATATTATTTCATTATTTTTTAGGTTATTGTTATGTTGTTATAACAATATCTAATTCCGCCTTGGTTGGTTTCGTAACCTCCGGGCTATTCTAGTCATTTGATGTATTATTTATTTGATTGAATCAATTTGATCTTTGTTCATTTGCCTAACATGGTATCAGAGCTTAACTCCGCCACTCTCATTTTTGAATGATCTTGTAGCAGCGGAGCTTTGATAGCGAAGCTTTGTAGCAGCGGAGCTTTGGCTTTGGAGATTTTTTTTTTAATTCTTCATTTCATCAACAGAAGCTTTTTTGAGAATTTTTTAAATTCTCATTGGATCATTGGGATCTGTGCCCGAGTGGGCAATGTGAAGATTCGGGTGGAGCAATTATTCCCAATTATCATTGGGATCTGTGCCCAAATTATCCCAAAATGTTGGGATCGACCAACAGGTCGAAGGGCGAAATCGAAATCGACCAACAGGTCGAAAGGCGAAAGTAGAAGATCGGATCGAACGACAAAGCAAGGCAAAGGTCGGATCGAACAAAGCTAGGCACAGCGCATGGCAGCCAACAAGGCGACCAACACCGCATGGGAGGAGAGCCCGTGCCCTCTCGGGAGAGCATCTCCCCGAGAGGAGATACTTCTAAGGAGGAGTATCGGGTGTTATAAACACCCTAACACCCCGAAGTCCCATCAATGTGGGACATTGGTCATTCAAATGCACACTCTGTCACCTACGTAGTCTGCGAACAACCCATCAACGACGTCAACACAAAGAGCCACCTCCTATTTTTCCTTATCTCTGGGATCAATGAATCTGGATTCTGAGTTTTTTCTTGGATAGAGGAGGCAAAACCGAGCAGATTTGCTGGATTGGAATTTTGTTTTCATCATCAGATCTCATCCTGCAATCATTTTTTTTTTGAAGGGCGTCAAACGCACTATGAGAGGCAGTGTTTTTTGATGAGTTGCTGAGTTTTTTGGATGCCGAGTTGATCGAAATCGATAGCTGAAAGCACTAAGCACCTGAAGCGAGCAGTTTCGAGAGTTTTTGATTGAAAAAAACCAATTTTTTTGTGCTCTGTCATTCGCCACCCCGCTGCCACCCGAGCTCCACCCGAGCGCCACCCAGACGTAGCCCGAGCACCACCATCCGAGCACCGCCCGAGCGCCACTCGAGCCGCGACCGAGGTGGCGGAGCGGCCGCATCGAGCTTTGGGCTCGTGGCTCCTCTATTTAGAGGAGGGCGCCCCGATCCTTTGTCGGATCAGCCCGCTGGCTCACGTGGTAGTGAGCCGAGCGGTAGGGCTCTGGGAGCCCTGAGGTCACGGGGTCAAAACCAGTCGACCCCCCCGAACAAAGGTAAAATTTTTCTTAAGTATTTCTTTTTAATTTTTTTTATTAAAGTTAATAATTAAAATTATAAATTATTTTTCTTATATAGATTAAAAAGGTTATTGTTTTAATAATTTTTTTTTCTATAGAAGATAATTTATTTATTTTTATTAACTTTAGTTATAAATTTTTTTTAAAAAGATGCTTTAAAGAGGAAATTTTTTAAGGGGGGAGCATTATTTTTTTTCAAAAATCAAGGGGGGAAAGAGAGTAATTTTTTGAAAAAAGGTAATTTTGGCATTATTGTAAAGGTGCATTTTCGGCAGCGCCCGACACCTAGTGGTTTATTTCTGTGGGCACTTTTATGTTGTATGTTGCATTTTCCATTTTTTGCACTACTTCATTAAAAGTTAAAATCAAATACACTCCCTAAGTCCCCGAAATAATTAAAACCCATCCGTGCAATTTATTGCACTACAACATTCGGTATTTGTGATACCTCTGGCCAGCACTTACAGGTAATGTTGTCGTGATTGCGCTATTGTATCCATCGCCTAATATAGCTGCCACAATGACGTCTGAGCTTGTTCTCTATTAATCGTCGGGGAGATATAAGTTTGCCATTTTGCTATTTTTTTACTCCATCCACTACCCCAATCGTTCTTGTGTTTAGACGTAAACCCTGATGAATGTTCTAATTTCTGAAGTGTTTAGGGGAAGTTACGCCCCACGCATGAGGATTGACGACTTTCTATGGTAGGTGTCATCAACAAGATGATTCCCTTTCAGTACCGCCTAAGTACCACGTATCGTATAATCATTGAAATTACTTACAGTCTCCCTCACGTAAGGGCGGGTAATTTCTCTGATTTTTCAAAATACCTATAGTCTCCCTCACGTAAGGGCGGGTATTTTGTATGGTATAATGGCCTGGCATTACGGTATATAGAAAGGGGGACCATTTGGTGATATAAGGAACCTTCACAATGTCTGCAAAATTAATGACTGATGCTCATCAGTTGTTGAAAGGTCCTAACTATACACCATGGAAAAATAAGATGAAGGCAATCCTTGAAATGGATGGCTTATGGGATGTTGTATCTGGTACAACAACAAGACCTTCATCTACTTTAGGTGCTACAACTCCATCTGCTGATCAGAAAGACTTTGACAAGATAGACAACAAGGCAAAAGTGCTCATTTTGCTTGTTGTTTCTGATGAAGTTCAACCCCATATTGTTGACTGTCAAAATAGTAAAGAGGCATGGAATGCCCTTAAAACTATATATGAAGGAAAGAATGATTCCACCATTCTATTTCTTCAATCTCAATTACACATTCTAAGCATGAAATAGGGAGAGACAGTTGAACTCTTTCTTTGCAGAGTGTCTGAATTGAAAGCAAAGTTGAATTCTTTGGGAGAACCGATTGATGACAAGCTTCTTACCTCCATTGTATTGAGAGCTTTACCTGATTCTTATAGGGTGTTGATCACTTCCCTTCAGGTGTCACAATGAAAAGTTACCTTTGTTGAGTTGGTCAATATGCTTCAAGAGGAGGAGGCCCGCCAACTTCAGCGAGATGATTCTTCTAACACCGCCCTCTACACCAACAGGAAGGGCCCCAAGAAGAAGGGTAATTTTTAGAAGGGAGGGAGTTCTCAAAAGGATTCAAAAGGGAAACAAACTCAATAGACTAAGAGATATTGCAAGATCTGTGACAAGGAAGGTCATGATACAAATAGATGTTGGCATAAGAATAAGCAACCAAAACAAAAAGGCCAGAACAAACCACAGAACAAGAACAAGCAACCCAAGGTGAATGTTGTTGTTGAGGAATCTGACTCAGATTCTGAGTGGGCACACAAGGTGCTCATGACTACCATAGCCTCCAAGCAGACGGATCCTGTATGGTATGTCGATTCTAGTGCTAGTAAGCACATGACTGGTGACAAATCATGGTTTGAGTCCTTTGAGGCCAAAGAGGGCAAACCTGTCACTATTGTCGATGATAAAACCTACAAGGTTCAGGGAGAAGGTACAGTTTTAGTCACTCTTCCTGATGGCCAGTGTCAGATTGAAAAAGTTCTCTATGTTCCAGGATTGGCAAACAATTTGTTGTCAGTCACACAAATTCTGGACAAGGATATGGTTGTAAACTTTAGTGTTGAGGGAGGCAAGAAGTGTTGTTCTATTACCAGGAGGGGTAAGAACTTTGCAACCGCTTCATATAAGCATGGCTTATTTGCCTTAGATGCTATCTCTTCTCCACAAGTAGCCATGACAGTCTCTACAAAAGAGGCAACATCCCTATGGCACAAGAGATATGGGCATCTTAGTTCTGGCTACTTACTTGAGCTAAGTAAGTATGAGATGGTAAAGGGTCTTCCTTCCCTTTCTTCCATCTTGCCAGTGTGCTCTGACTGCTTGGCAGGAAAGCAACATAGAGTACCTTTTGAGAAAAGCTCTACAAGAGCAAAGAAACCTCTGGAGTTGATTCACACCGATCTGTGCGGTCCTTTCACACCCATCAGTAGTGGGGGGAAGAGGTATTTTCAATTGTTTGTGGATGATTACTCACGTAAAATGTGGGTGTTCTTTCTTCATCTAAAATCTGAAGCATTTGGTTTCTTCTAGCAATTCAAGAAATCTGTTGAGAAGGAGTCAGGGACTTCTATAAAGACCCTCCACTCAGATCGAGGGGGAGTTTACCTCTAAAGAATTTTTAGCATTCTTGACTGCACATGGGATCAAGAGATAGTTAACTACTACTTATACTCCTCAAAAAAATGGTGTTGTTGAAAGGAGGAACCGTTCCATCATGGAAATGGTTCGTTGCATGCTCACAGGAGCTAGTCTTGAGCAACAATATTGGGCATAAGTTGTCACCACAATAGTATACCTGTTGAATAGGGCACCCACAAAGGTCCTACAAGGAATGACTCCACAGGAAGCTTGGAGTGGTCGAAAACCCTCCATATCTCATCTACGTATTTTTGGGTGTAATGCTTTCATGCACATACCGAAAGAGAAAAGGAAGAAGCTAGATGAGAAGACATTGAAGTGTATTCTTCTTGGCTATGATGAGCACTCTAAGGGTTATCATTTGATAGATCCCTTGACCAAGAAGATTCATGTCAGTAGAGATGTTGTTTTTGATGAGGCTTTCACATCACAAAGCACATCAGATGTATACCTAGATCTTGTGGAAACTAAAGTTGAGAAGTCCCCTTCATCACCAAATATTGGAGGTCCTTCGACTTCTTCATCTTCTTCATCACCACAGAAGAAGAATCCAAAATGGTATACAAATACAATCAGAGACTCCAAACTATCCACTCCACCAGATTTGACTTTGGATAGACCTCGTACTCGTAGCATGGCTCGACAACAAAGAGCAGCAGCAGAGACTACTGGGGTTGATGATCTTTGTCAATATTTTGAGGAACTTTCTGTTGATCAAGAGAAACAAATAGAGGATATGGATATAGATGATGATAGGGTGTTTATGTCTTCAGTGAATGAACATGAACCTACTTCTGTACAAGATGCCCTTAGTGAGCCAAAATGGAAGGCTGCTATGGATGCTGAGTATAAGTCTCTGATGAAAAACAAAACTTGGAAGCTTGTCGATCTGCCACACGAAAAGAAGCCCATAGGCTGCAAATGGGTGTACAAAGTCAAGTACAAGGTAGATGGGACAATTGATAAGCATAAGGCCCATCTTGTTGCAAAGGGCTATGCTCAAAAGGAAGGCATTGACTACGAGGAAACTTTTGCACCTACTACTCGGATGACCACTATTCGAGTCCTTTGTGCTATGGCAGCATAGTATGGGTGGAAATTTCACCAAATGGATGTCAAGAGTGCTTTTCTGAATGGTGATCTCCAAGAGGAAGTCTACATGACTCAACCTAAAGGATTTGAAGTGGAAGGCCAAGAGCAAGAAAGTGTGCAAGTTGGTCAAATCCTTATATGGTTTAAAACAAGCTCCTCGAGCTTGGTATATAAAAATGGATAATCACCTCCTACAGCATGGATTTAAGAGATGTCCATCAGATGCAAACCTCTATTTCAAGAAACAAGGTTCTGAGATAGTGTTGCTTGTACTCTACGTTGATGATCTGCTCATTACAGGGAGTTCAAAAACTATGATCTCTACTGTCAAAAGAGACTTGTGTAAATATTTTGAGATGACAGATCTCGGACTTCTCCATTACTGTCTTGGTCTGGAAGTGTACCAGAAGGAGCACTACATCAAAGTGTCTCAGAAAAAATATGCCAAGACACTGTTAGAAAAATATCGCATGACTGATTGCAAGCCAATGGCAACACCGATGGAATCCGGGCTTCAGTTATCATGATATGATGATTCACCTCAGGTAGATGGTACTCTCTATCGACAGCTGATTGGGAGTCTCATATATCTGACAAACACTAGGCCAGATATCGTGTTTGTTGTCAACTATCTTTCGAGGTTCATGCAGGAACCTAAGACTACTCACTGGAAAGCAACAAAACGTGTTCTTCACTATGTCCGTGGCACAATGGAATATGGCCTAGAATACAAGAGGAATAACAAATTCTTCTTGCAAGGATACACGGACTCTGACTATGTCGGGTCATATGATGATCGTAAGTCAACTTCAGGATATATATTTCATCTTGGATCCGGTCCTGTCTCTTGGCACAACAAGAAGCAATAGGTGGTTGCTATCTCATCTACAGAGGCAGAGTATCGCGCCGCACGTGAAGCTGTGTGCGAAGTGATATGGTTGCATCGCATTCTAACAAGTATGGGTCTTCCATAAAAATCTCCAATACACTTATTCTGCGACAACCAGGGTGTTTTGAACCTTGTTAAGAACCCAGTACATCATGAGAAAACCAAGCACATTGACACACAATGTCATTTCATTCGAGATGAAGTTCCAAAGCACCGAATTCAGCTTCAGTACATTCCCACCGATGCTCAAGTTGCAGACATTTTCACTAAGGCACTTGCACGTGTCAAATTTGAATTGTTTCGCAGCTCTCTTTGTATTGCTAAATGATGTAATCAGGGGGATGTTAGTATAGCTAGTAGTTATCCTATTACCCAAATAATGTAATAAGGGGGGATGTTAGCGTGGCTATATTATTTCATTATTTTTTAGGTTATTGTTATGTTGTTATAACAATATCTAATTCTGCCTTGGTTGGTTTCATAACCTCCGGGCTATTCTAGTCATTTGATGTATTATTTATTTGATTGAATCAATTTGATCTTTGTTCGTTTGCCTAACACCTTTCTACCATGATCTTAGTAATGATTTTGAGAAAAACATTACATAAAGCAATAGGTCTAAAAGTTGAGATATGATCAACCTCTTGAGCTTTTGGAACAAGAGTAATATAAGTTTTATTGATAACCTTCAAAATTTCTTTAGTTTTCCTGGATTCTTCCACCACCTCTAATAAATTAGCATGAAGTATATCCCAGAACTCTTGGTAGAACTCAATGGGAAAACCATCAAGACCTAGGATTTTCCCTTTTTTCATTTTTTAAAAACTACCTATTGAAGCTCAATGAGAGTAACAGGAGCTATAAAAATAGATGTATCCTCAAAAGTGATAAGATAAGGGATTGCTTGAAGAAAATTTTGTTGAGAAGCTGAGTCAAGAGGAGTAGCAGCAAAAATATTGAAAAAGTAATCGACAACAAGAGTTCATGCCATCCCAAGTGTAGACAACATCTCCAGAATATGATTTCAGGGAAGAAATAAAGTTGTGAGATATTCGAGCTAGAAGATATTTGTGGAAGAAATTTATGTTTTGATCTCCTTCTTTGAACCATTGAATTCTAGATTTTTGCTTCCATAAGAGTTCTCTTTTTTCCCATTCCTCTAACTGAGTTGTGAGTTTTTTCATCTACACTTCTACTCTCTATGAGGCCATCTAAACGGATTTTCTTATTCAAAATTTCAAGTTAAGCAATAACTTCATATTTTTGTTATGAACATCCCCAAACTCCTTCCAGTTCCAAGTCTTGATTGGATTTAATGTATTGCAATATTTTAGAAAAATAGAACATCGTAGTCCCATACCTAGTCTTACCTTCCTTCCACCATTGTTGCACACAAGGTCTAAAGGAACTATATTTGAGCCACATTAATTAAAAATGAAAAGGAGATAAACTCACATTGGTTTTCCATATTTCCACCATGACTGGCTAGTGATTCGAACCAAAATTGTTAAGAGTCTTCACTTTAGGAATGTGACCATGGATTAAGAAATTTTCAAAGAGCAAAAACCTATCCAATCTCTCCATTATACAAGCTAAGCCTTGCCTTCTTTTAGACCAAGTCATAAAGCCATTATCTGGTTGGATTTCCACAAGATGGAGGTTTGCAATATATTCGCTCATGAGGTCAGTGCTTCTGTTCAAATTTCTATTTTCCCCCATTTTCTCATCCAAAGAGAGGATGGTATTGAAATCTCCTCCGATCAAGATCCAAGCTTCAAGAAAATGAGATATAATATTAGTTATATCCTTCCACTATCTTCTGTTTTCCTCTAAAATAGTCAGAGCATAAACAGTAATGCAGAGCATAATTTGGTTGGAATGTCTACTTTGAATAGCTATAGCCAAAAGACCCCAACTACCAACATTATGGTGAATAACTACCTCCTTTGGGTCCCAAATACAAGCAATGCCACCATAAGTCCCCTGGGAACTAAGGGAAACCACTTTTCCAACTGTTTAAATTTTACAAGCAACTGAGCCCATATCCTCTATTGGCATCTTCATTTCTTGAAGGAAAACAAGATGACGATGATTTATCTGAATCATTCTTCTAATTTCATTTTGTTTTGAAAGACTCCCTTTGAGTCCTCTAATATTCCAAGTGATGATCTTCATTAATACTAGGGCTAAAAAATTTGGGAAGGGCATTAAACTTACCTTCATCTACAAGATTTTCACCTTATTTTACCATATGATATTGATTGGTCTTGCGACCTGCCTTTTGATTAGAATCCATCTTCAGTTTATTTTCCCTGTTTCTTGACTTACTCCAATTGAATCTGAGATGGCTTTTAACCGTAAAGAATGCTCGTACATAGCCAAAATTTTACTAGAGGGTTCAACAAAGTCTATATTGGGACCTGTATTATTTGAAGTTTTGACATTTAAAAGATTATTTTTCTTGTGTAAATTTTCTCCCTTTTTTTGTTGAAAATCTTTAATTTATTGGTTTGTCTCTGAGTTCTTCCCTTCATCTTTCAATTGTGTTTCTAAGATTTGTGTTTCCATTATTTTCTCTTCCTCACTTGGGACATCATTTGTGGAAAGGATTTCAAACATATTAGCAGATGACTTTGATTGATCCTTCATAACTGGTTTTTTCTGAGTGTTCTTCTTAGGCATTTGGAAACCTGCTGAGTTTATATCTTCTTTCGTTAGATAAAGAATTTTATTTGGGCAAGCACTAGCCAAATGACCATATTCTTGGCAAATTCTACAATGAAAAGGAATGTTCTCATAGTCCACTACTTGCTCCCAAGTATCTTACCCAAATTGTAATGTGATATTTTTAGGTAGGGGTTTGTCAAAATCCATTAAAACACAAATCCAAGCATAAATAATATGTTCAAAATTTTGAGTACAATCAACAGTCATCATAAAAGTTCCTAAAGAGTTTCCAATTGAAGAAAAAATAGTAAGATTCCAAAATTCAATAGGGAGGTCAAAGATTCTAAGCCACACAGGAGTTGTAGAAGGCATCTCTTCTTCGGATTTAAATTTAGTATGCTAGGGCTTCATGAAAAGCCCTACCCTTCCAAAGAACGAAGGACCCCCTTGAAATTTTTTCTCTCTATCTTCATTATTAGAAAATAAAACAATAAAATAACCATTTTGATAAATAGAGATTTGTAACTCACCTTTAGTTTTCCATCTTTTTGTAGCCCAGACTTTGAAAGCAGATAGGCTTGGACGAAAACCCATGAACTGATAAATTAGTCCTATTTTTTCCAGATCTTCAATATCAATCTGAATGTTACCCATATCAAGCTTAACAATAGGAGTTCCATCTACTACTTTAAGACATCCTAACTCCATTTTCCTGGGATAAATCTTAGGCATTCTTAGAGGTTTATGGGAAGCCCTAATATTAATATTAGCATTGGGTTGAGGCTATCCACCACGGAGGGCATCCCTAAAATTTATTTTTAGGGCTGAGTCTTCAAAATTCTTACCCTTTATAGGGGTTTTCACAATAGATTTATTTTGTAGGTGCACCTTAGCACCAGATTCACTTGAGATCTGAGCCATATTTTAAACAGCTGCTTAAAACTTGTTTTATGATCTCTTTAATCCTTGACCTAGATGTCGTGGAAAGGTATGGTTTTCACTTTTATTTTGTGCAACAAATTGGAATTTGCTGTCACTCAAGTTCACAGTATGATATATTGAAATACAGATTTCTAACCCATCTTGGATCCCCTGCATGCTAAAATCTTGAGTAGAAACCACAAAAATATTGGCCGCTAGGGCCCAAAGGCCCCGAAAACCAACCTCTGGAGCTACTTGCACTCAACCCATATGAAACCCTCACACAACTGCTTGCCAAAATCTTGTTCACACATAGGGATGTGCTAGGATCTATGTTGTTCCAAATGATCTAAAAATTGGTGGAGACATTCTAGGGTTTTTCAAGCATCTCATTCCTCAAACCATTAATTCCACAATTAACTCCTTGATATTATTTTTATTAAGAGATAAAATCTCATTCATACAATTATCTTTTGAAATTTAAATTTTATCAAGATGAAATTCAACATTGTGAATGGCTAAGATGTTTGTTGTCTAGATATCATATCTATAAATATATTATCTATAATAACCTGATAATTTCTTAATATTTTTTAGGGTTCTTATTCATACCTCTAATACTTTGAGATATTATTTTTATCATCATTTTTGCTTTTATTTGTGGGTTTATCTCCACTTCTTGTTAACACTTATGATATTTGCTTTTTTTTTCCTATATCAATATCCCTTCGAGTTTCTTTTTCTTTGCATTTTTGCTTCTTAGGTCTTCCTCTCTTTTTTTCATTCTCACCAACACTTTCATCTTCATCAATTTCGTCAATCCTCTCACATTGTTTATAACAAGACTTATCATTTATAGGTTTATCTTTCTCCAAAGGATTTGAATTGCAAGGAATAATCTTAAAAGCACATTCTTCTTTATGTTTCCTAAAAACCCTAAAGTGCAAGGACACTCTTCCATACCAATTCTCTTCTTATGTTGCCCTAAAACCTAAAATTGCTAAGGATTTCCTCTGTCCTTGTAGCACCCTAAAATTGGCGCAGTAAAATTGGAATAATTACATTCACCTTAGTAAATAAATTTAAATTCAAATTTAACCTCCCAAACCGCCCGTTAACCGTCGAGAAACCCGTTTCCCCTTTTTTCGTGCCATTTTTAGAGGTTGTTTTGACCGTTGGACGATATCGTCGCCGATCATACGATATCGCCCCGGATTTGACGATTTCGTCTCGGACTAGAACGTCCGGACGATTTTGTCGCAAAACTGAATTTGCATAGTTGGAATCCGCTCCAACGGGTCTCCAATCCGGCGTAAGCGTGTCTGCGCCGTTGGGACCCTCTCCCCGTTGGAGATCTCCCAAATTGGGAAGATCTCCAACCTCCCAACAACTCTCCCTAAGCCTATTTAAACTCTAAGATTTTCCCTCCCCAACCCCTGGCTGAATTTATCTGCAAATTGAACCCTTCTGCGCTAAAACATCATAATCTATCTTTTGCACTAGTCCTATAGCCATTTTTTTGCAGGTACACCACTGATTTTCAACCGAAGCCAGCACCCATCGTCGCCGACTGAACTCCGTCCAGATCGGAGACGATCTCATCAAATTCGAGACGATTTTGTATTGTTGCGAGACGATCTCGACCGCAGTCCACATCGAGGCAATCAGCTCTCGGAGTTTGCTTTTCTCAACTTTGTCTCTGTTATTTTGTTTTGCAAATTAGATAATCTATTTAGTTTTTATCCTATTTTGCATCTGGAGTTCACCCATCTAGTCTAGATTGCATGTTAAGCTCATAATCTGCCATTAAAGCACAGTAATTTGCATTAATTTCTGTTCTTGAATAGTTTTCAGCATTCATATTATCATTTGGTGTAATTTGCCTCTGTTAGCATAGTGTTATTTCTTGCATTTTGCATCTATTCTCTGTTTTGCGTGTTTCTGACGAATTCGTCAGATCTCGTACGATCTCGTCCGATTGCAGGCGATTCTGTAGAATTCCAGATGATCCAGATCGCATCAACCGCCGTAATCTTCTTCAGACATCCGGATCAGGTATTCCCCATTTTCCTCCTCGTAAATTCTCTGTTTTCTGCTTTCAAAATCTGTTTTCTGTATTCATTGAAAGTTGCATTTTCATATAGATTAAGTTAGATTCATTCGGCCAAACCTAGGATGAATGCTTAAAGGATAAAACGAACTCATCTAAACACATTCCAAAACCTAGGCGTGGAAACTGCCGCCAAATGTTTCCCGGTGAACCCACCATCCGTCGAAAAATCACCAAAATACACCTCCCTTGAGAGGCGGGACCTTCGTGAAGTCCTCTCGTCCGAGGTACCGCACCATCCTTTTCCCATCCTCCTTCCGGGTGCGGATCCAATAGCCTGAAGGTAGGGATGCGAAAAATTTGGAGCGATACATTTTGGTGAACCCGACGTGAATGCATCATAACCTTTTGAAAACAAAAACAAAAAAATATATATGTATACAAGAAAAAAAAAAACAAAATCATCATTTCAAGTTTGTATGTTTTAGATTCAATTCTAAATAGTAGATGCTAAATATTACTTTTAGAAGTACTAAAGAAACCATGAGTTTTTACTCAAATCAATATGAGCCCATCAGTAATGTTGGAAGAATTCAGCCAAATACATTTGTTGATTATGACCAACCTCATCCCTATTCAACACCACCTCCATCACACTCTTCTTATTTTTCATCCATAACCCAACAAAACAATCCCTTTGCCAATCCTCTTCATAATGATATTATCTATTCTCCCATATATCCATATTATGTCTATCAATCCACATATAATCCTCCACCACCTTTTCAATACTCTTCTTTCAATACAACACATCCATTTCAACAAGAAAATACTTATTCTTCCAATTCTACCATGCACTCACCTCCTACATCGCAATCTTCCTATCATCATTCTACCCATAATAAAGAAAGTAGAGGTGAGAAACCATTAGGTCCTTTTATGACGAAATTCCTAAGGCATTTATCAAAAACCTCTCAAAAACCTTCATCACGTAAATTTACTAAGCTCAATCAACCAATGGATATAATTCTCAAGTATTTACTTGACACAAATAAGATTGAACTCCCTTCCATAAGACAACCTGATACCACAATAGATTGGTTTAAACCCGAGCTACATTGTGAATATCATAGAGTAGATGGACATATGACACAAAATTGTAAAGATTTAAGATGTGCAATTCAAGATTTGATTGATAAGGGTCTTTTTAATATAAAGGAATTACAATCTACAACCGATTATAAATCTCCAGTAAACAATCAAACTCCTACACAACAAATACCAATAATCAATCAAGACATGGGGATCTCCCAAGAACCCCTATTCAATTATCAACAACAAGAAACCAATCAAATATTGCATGTTAATGTGTCCCATCATGATGATATTATTAATATTGTAACAAAAACTACAAATGAGCAACCTCAAGTTCAATCAACTCAATCCGATATTCAAGATATGGATTCCTCATTTGACCAACCTTCAAAACTATCTTTGGCTCTAGAGAATGATCCAAAATGGAATGTAAGCATAGAAAGCTCATCTTTAGAATCAAAATCTCAATCTGAAATCCACTTTGATAACCAACAACAAGTGATTAATCCTCAAGCAAAGATATCCCTTTTAGAAGTATTACAAATTTCTCATAAGGAAATTTTGTTCAAAATACCTAGCCAACAATTTGTTCCTCATCATATTTTCTCTAAGAACATAATTAATGGTATAAACCCTCTTGAGGTTAACCATATTTCATTCTATGATGAGGATATTCCTTCCTCTACTCCACAAGAAGACTCCTATCTTTACATTATCGGATCTAGTAAAGAAACACTTGTTAGAACTATCATGGTAGATAATGACTCCTCTCTTAATTTATGCACTTATCAATTATTCCAAAAACTCAAATTAAAGGAAGAAGATCTTAATGAATCAAATGTTATTATAAAATCTTTTAACAATGAAATTCAAGAAGCTCAAGGTACTATAATTCTTCCCTTTAATATTGGATCCAAGATCCTGGATATTTTATTCTATGTAGGATATTGTCCTTCACCTTACAACCTATTTCTCCAGAGTCCTTGGATTCATACGATGAGGGTTTTCCCTTCCACTCTTCACCAATGTTTGAAGTTTGAACTTGCAAATAAAATTGTTACCATACATGGTGACCCAAAACCATTTGAAGAATATTTAACGATTGAAACATCAAGTTCTATACATTCTCTATTGTCACAATTATCTTCTATCCATCACTTTTCTTCATCCATATATGATCATCCTTGTTTACCAAATAACATCCATGCATATCTTTCACATATACTTTCTCCATCTTATCAAGACTTGGAATATAATAATAAGAATGAAGAACTTTCTTATCCTTCTCGACATTTTATTTTGTAACATGATCAATTTTCCACATATAAAAGTCAAATCTTTTTCTACATTATTCTACATTATAACAAAGCTTTTGTTATCACTACCTTTTATTCATCACCTTCTATTCTTACCTTCACCTCAACCAGATTATCCTTCAAAACCTCCTTTGATTTTGAAGCAACCTTAGACATGCTATACTCAAATAACCTTGTATAGTGTATATAGATCATCTTGTATATACCACCAATTTCAATTCATAAATTAAAATCAAAATACAAAAAAATCAAAATCCTCAAAATCTTCAAAAAAATACAAATGCAACTAAGGAACTTAAAGGTAAATTTGAGCCCAACTGGCTTGGACCATACATCATTATCGCAAAATTTGAATCAGGAGCATATAAATTATCTACCTTAGATGGTAAAGAACTTAAAGAACCCATGAATATTTTGCATCTCAAACGTTACTATGCATAAATTTGGTCATTTCATCCATGTATATATTTGTTCAAAGTTACTCTCTTATATTTCTTTCAATTTATAAAAAAATTCAAAAACATCAAAAACATTCATAAATCTCCAAAAATCTTCAAAAACTATCTATTGCATTTATTTAAAGCACTTGTTAAAGTTCTTTTGCTCAAAAACAAAAATCTAAATAAAAATCTAAAAACAGCTATATGCTTGACTCTTTCGAAACCAAAACAATATACGTAAGAAAGAGAGAGTCAACATTCTCCCAACTTCTAAAAAATCATGTATATATATTTTCTTACAATTATTGCAGTTATATGTTTCAACTTATTTTGGATACAATTAGCATTTATTTGGCATCCCTCACTTGCACACTCACAAAAAATAAATATCTTGATTTTATCTGGCATGATTACTAATCTCTCTTATATCAAAGTTCACAAAATTCAATTAAATAAAGTTTGAGCATAGAGAATTGATCTTGTTATTTACTTAAACCAAGCACATCTTTTCACAATAAAATGATTATATTTGTAATTTCCATGTTTTGCTACATAGTAGAACCGATTTCTTGGGTGAAAAGTTTCCCCGCTATCCTATCATGCACATGGTCTAGAATCTTTGAGAATTGGCAAAAGGACAAGCTCACCCCTACCCGCAATAAAAATCCCTTGCTCTACATGCCTAATCCGAGCAAGTATCCCTAGCACAAAGAAAAAAAAAAAGTTCAAGAAAGAAAAAAGAGAAAAGAAAAATGTTATTTCAAGCAATATTCCAAGCATTATCAAGCAAAAGAAATACAAAAGAAAAAGAAACAAAGTTCAAAAGAAAGCAAGAAAGCAATAAAATCCCTTTCCCTACCCTTTGAAAAGAAAAGAAGGGTTGATGAGCTTGAATCCCTGGAATTCTCAATTATTCGAAAACAGTGAGGTAAGCCCCATAACAGGTGGTTTGTGCCCAACCCGCTTGGCCTTGGGTAACTCCTAGCGTGGCGATATGTCCGTCACATTAGCGACCTTCTTTTGTACTGGACCTATGTCTCGCTTATGGATTAGCTAGCTCTTGATAATCCGATCTACATAGTAGTCTAATATGGTTATATGCATCTACATCATGGTTAATGAACACTTATTTGGTTTCTTCAAATCACTTGTATCATAGTATCTTGCTCAAACTTGGTAAATGAACAATACAATTGCACACACATTTGTATTTGAGAGATTTTGTCTATCATTATGATAAATCAAGATTGGAAATGAATTCACATATGCACATGGGATTCCTTATAAATCTAATTTTTGTCTTCAAAATACTTTGAAATATTATTTTTGCAACTTGTTTGGAATAATCAAGTACAATTATTTTTCATAAAGACAACTATATAATAGAAAAATCACAAATTTCTTTCAAAACATATCATACATATCATATCGACTTTCGCGACGATGGTATAGTTTCAAAACCAAAATTGAAATTATATGCCTAGCGCAAGTCCTCATTTTCATATTTTCTGTTCATCAAAAATCAACCATGCAATAAAACTATTTTCTTTGATTTTCGCGATGATGGTATAAGTCTATACCTACATATTCTATGCCTAGCGCAAGCCATTGTAACAATTTTTATTCCCCATTTATCAAAAATCATAAAAACCATATGACTTCATCATTATGTTACACAAATTATGCTTTTTTCAAAAGCAAACACATTTTCATTATTTCATGTCATTATGTCAACCTTTAACTTTGCAATGATGGTATAATTCCTAAGGAATTATTCACAAATTTTATCACACTTAGGAATTTATGCCTAGCAAAAATCATTTTAAACATTATTTCATGCATAATATTTTCATGAAAATCTGAAAACAAATCATCATCATCATCATCATTTGCACCATTGCACCAAAGTCTTAAGACAAGTCTCTTAAGCACTCTTTTACTTTTCGCAATATTTCTATCACTGGGATTAGCTTGACGACCGAGTGAGCAGCGACTCCATGAAATGGTCTATAATAGCGACAATGTCCTTTGAAATTATTGTTAGAAGTCTCTTTTTTTTTTTATCACATTTCATTACAAACAACCAATTTGTTACATCAGATTATTTCATTTAAAATTTTATAGCATGACATCCAAATTATAATATTTCCAATGACATAATTACATGAATCCGATTATCAAATCAATCAATCAAAACATAAAAGCATCATAAACATACACAAGACACAAGTCATATGATCAAAAATATCTCATCTATATATATCAACAAAATTATGTACATCATATCAACCATTTTTGCTTTCAGAGCTCTAAAACAAAAAATGAACAGTAAAAATGAATTAGGGTTTTACCCTATTTTTCTTAATTTTATTCAACAATATTTTTTGCTTTTTCGCGTTTTTACCTCAAACGTTCGATTTGGGTAAAAACACTGGAGGGGGCACCATAGTAAGCTGTCGTACGATTCGACCAAGAATCGTCGCCTAAAAATGGGTATAATTTTTTGCTTTCTCGTAGATCGAGAAGAACTCATCTTTAACGCATTTTCTTCGGAAAATTCGCTAAAGAGGGGGCAAAATGTAGCACCCTAAAATTGGCGCAATAAAATTGGAATAATTACATTCACCTTAGTAAATAAATTTAAATTCAAATTTAACCTCCCAAACCGCCCGTTAACCGCCGAGAAACCCGTTTCCCCTTTTTCCGCGCCATTTTTAGAGGTTGTTTTGACCGTTGGACGATATCGTCGCCGATCAGACGATATCGCCCCGTATTTGACGATTTCGTCTGGACTAGAACGTCCGGACGATTTTGTCGCAAAACTCGAATTTGCATAGTTGGAATCCGCTCCAACGGGTCTCCAATCCGGGCGTAAGCGTGTCCGCGCCGTTGGGACCTCCCCCCGTTGGAGATCTCCCAAATTGGGAAGATCTCCAACCTCCCAACAACTCTCCCTAAGCCTATTTAAACTCTAAGATTTTCCCTCCCCAACCCCTGGCTGAATTTATCTGCAAATTGAACCCTTCTACGCTAAAACATCATAATCTATCTTTTGCACTAGTCCTATAGCCATTTTTTTGTAGGTACACCACTGATTTTCAACCGGAGCCAGCACCCATCGTCGCCGACGAACCTGTCCAGATCGGAGACGATATCATCAAATTCGAGACGATTTCGTATCGATGCGAGACGATCTCGATCGCAGCCCACATCGAGGCAATCGAGTGCTCGGAGTTTGCTTTTCTCAACTTTGTCTCCGTTATTTTGTTTTGCAAATTAGATAATCTATTTAGTTTTTATCCTATTTTGCATCCGGAGTTCACCCATCTAGTCTAGATTGCATGTTAAGCTCATAATCTGCCATTAAAGCACAAGTAATTTGCATTAATTTCTGTTCTTGAATAGTTTTCAGCATTCATATTATCATTTGGTGTAATTTGCCTCCGTTAGCATAGTGTTATTTCTTGCATTTTGCATCTATTCTCTCGTTTTGCAGTGTTCTCGACGAATTCGTCGATCTCGCATGATCTCCTCCGATTGCATGCGATTCTGTAGAATTCCGGACGATCCGGATCGCATCAACCGCTAGAATCTTCTTCGGACATCCGGATCGGTATTCCCCATTTTCCTCCTGTAAATTCTCTATTTTTTCGCTTTCAAAATCTGTTTTCTCGTATTCATTGAAAGTTGCATTTTCATATAGATTAAGTTAGATTCATTCGGCCAAACCTAGGATGAATGCTTAAAGGATAAAACGAACTCATCTAAACACATTCCAAAACCTAGGCATGGAAACTGCCGCCAAATGTTTCCCGGTGAACCCACCATCCGTCGAAAAATCACCAAAATACACCTCCCTTGAGAGGCGGGACCTTCGTGAAGTCCTCTCGTCCGAGGTACCGCACCATCCTTTTCCCATCCTCCTTCCGGGCGCGGATCCAATAGCCTGAAGGTAGGGATGCGAAAAATTTGGAGCGATACAGTCCTCATTTCTTAATATGCTACTCTTGAGACACTAAAGTGCAAGGACACTCTTCCATACCAATTCCCTTCTTATGTTGCCCTAAAACCTAAAATTGCTAAGGATTTCCTCTGTCCTCATTTCTTAATATGCTACTCTTGAGACACTAAAGTGCAAGGGATAACCTCTAAAAAACTTTCACTTATTTGTAGACACTAAAAAGTCACACATTTCTCCTTCTCTATCATTAAGGCCAATCAATTTGTAAAACCATCAAACATTACATAAATTGGCTTTAAAATATCATTCATCATCCATAATTCTAAGCTCCTTGACCTATCTCAGTCCCTTCTTGCACCTAATCATGGTCTCCATGTGACCATATTCAAGAATTCAACCTTGGTTAAACTTCTCCATGGTTAAAAGGCACTTTATCATTAATAAAGGTTAAATTCATGTTTAATTAGCACTAATCCTAATTAAATCCTAACCTGTCACCTCATCCTCCTAACCTAGGGTTAACTTAGCTAAGGTTTATTAACCTAACCAAGGCTCACACATGTGTGCACCCTTATCCTCATGGATATTTGTTGCTCACACGTGTGTACAACTCATCAAAAAGAATATTTTAAATATCCTCCTTAAATAATGAGGGGAGATGAGTCATATTCCATCTCATACTCACACATGTGTGAGGGATTCCTTCACACAAGACTCCATCATGAGCCACATGTGCCCTAGGCCACCTCACAAGGGCCACCTCATGAGGAGACACCTCACAGGGGACACCTCACTCCCCCCTAACCTTGGCCAAACTCTATTTATAGAGGGTCATTTTATTCATAAAACTCTCTCAATTTTCCTTACCAAAACTTTGCTAAAATTACTCTAGATCACCTACATTGCTCTTGCATCCATCATCCATGAATTTATTAGGTTTTTGAAAGGTTATTCGATAGAGAAATCAATCTCAGAAGGCAACCAAACCAAGAACCGAAGAAATAGCAACTCCAAGAGCTCATTCCAATAAAAATTTGTAGAAACAATCGACAACAGTCTGGTTCGCATAGTATCATGTGAACCCAAGCCATAGGTTCACACACTATTGTGCAAACCTGATCTAAAGCAACTCCAGAGCTATAAATCAAATAAGTATCATTTCTTGATAGTTTTTGCAACTCTACTTTCAGTTTTTATCATGTTTCAAATTCATTTTAGCATCATTTTGTCTTCATAAACATGGGATTTGATCAATGACAGGTCCCCAAATGCACTCAAAGAACATATTCAAGCATCCAAGTGATGGCTCACACACAAGAATCCCATCTACATTGAGGGACACCGAAATATATTTATTGATTTCTTGCATTCATACTAAAGAGAGGGAGTTTCCTTTGAGAGAGACTCGTGATTGTAACCCCTTTTAGAATCAATACAAAATATTCAACTACATATTTCATGTTTTGAAATGGTGACTTTTGTGTGTTACATTCTGGCACACCTGGTGGGACTCCCACAAACTATTTTAGATTAGCTCCACTGCTATCTAATTTATTTTATGACCTACTTTTTTGTGTTGTAGGTACTTTAAATCCATAGGGGAGTCCATAACAGCCTTGAGATATACTTCAAGCCTTCTACTACGAAGTTGTAACCTTCTACGCCCGGTTTGCACACTACCGTGTGAACCTCTATACGGGTTTGCACACTATCGCGTGAACCTTACAAAACTACTTCAAAACAAGTCCCTGCAATGAGATATTTATTTTTGTTGCTTCACAACACCTAGAAAGTAGATTGGGAAGGTCTAGAGCCTATTTTCCCATTGGGATTGTTATCCCTCATACTTTCCATCAAAACTCCTTTAGCCACGACATCTACAAGGTGACATTGTTCCTTGTACCTTTCTTTTAGCTTTAGTACATCGATGTTTTCACTATTTTCAGGATTATGCATTTGGTATTGTTGATTTCATAGTTTCATAGCACCTTACAAGGTTTCTCTACTCATTTCACATTTTATATGCATGATTCTTTCTTAGGACTAAGTTGGATTTAGATTTTTGTTGCCTACCTCACAAAACTTCTCAAAAAAATCCATATAACAAGGTTTGTACACTGTTATGCGAACCTCCTCAAAGTACAAAATTTTGCAACATAGATACAAGTAGGCTCACCCAGTATACTCGGTGTCAGGTATTTTACTTACAACAACTATTTTTCTTTGTTTTTCGAAGATTGTTCTCATTTTTTGTTCATCTTGCAAGCATTAGATTAGATTTCAAATCTCTTTCAAAAGCATTAGGTTAACTTTCAAATTTCTTTTCAAAAGCACTAGCTCAAATTTCAAATCCCTTTCAAAAGCATTATATTAACTTTCAAATTTCTTTTCAAAAGCAGTAGCTCAAATTTCAAATCCCTTTCAAAAGCATTAGATTACCTTTCAAATTTCCTTTCAAAAGCATTAGATTAGGTTTCATATCTCTTTCCAAAGCACTTAATTAGATTTCAAATCTCTTTTCAAAGTACCTAATTAGATTTCAAATCTCTTTCCAAAACACTTAATTGAATTTCATATCTCTTTCCAAAGCACCTAGATAGATTTCAAATCTCTTTCCCAAGCATCTAATCTTGATTTCTTTCAAACCTTCTAGGATAGATTTCAATTTCAAAAGGCATCTAGATTTAGCATGTTTTGAAAAGGTATTTAGCTAGATTTACTTTCATATCATCGGTAGTTAACTCACCACCACACACTCATGTTTCATACACAGTGGTAATATTAGACTTCATCACCAATCCCCACTCGAGATTGGTGATGTTGAATTTCATCTTCTTCCACCAGCTCGCCCCCTAGACACCATAGTAGCCCATAGGAGTGGTTTTTTGGACTTCATAACCAAAATATCCCCTACTCTTGAGACTAGTTTTCCAAAATTCATCACTATAAGGGACCTTCAAATTAAGGTAGGATTAGATGCCTTCATTCACAAGGCTTACATAATTTATGAATAGGTAATTTTCATTCTTGACTAAGCCCACCCGAGGGTGAAGCAAAAGCATGGGTATGTTGGTAACAGGTCTTAGATAGTGCCACCTCTTCTCGTAAGAGGATTTGGACTCATTAGAGCATTTTGAGCCCCCTCCCTTTGGATATATTTTTACTACACCTTTCATTAGCTGCCACTCACCTATTGAGACATAGTTCTATTTTGTGCACCCTTGGGTGTTGTAGGAGGTTATGTGCCAATGACATTCCTTTTTAGTTTTCACTTCATTTCTAGTGTCATGTCCTAGAGTAGGTACTATCATCAAAACACACAAAACAACAAAATATTTGCTTTTATTTGCTTAGAATTGATTCTAGTTACATTCTTGTATTGAAATTTCACAAAAATTGGTCTCAACACATTCACTTACTGGTAAACTCTCACTTGTTGGATATTTACAGTCTATCACTATCATTTTCTATCAAAATTTGTTCATTGTTCTAGGTTCACATAGCAAAGTGCAAACTCTAGGTCAGAACAGCATAGTACAAACTCTAGGTTAGAACAACAGAGTACAAACTCTAGGTTAGAACAACAATGTGTGAACTTTAGGTTCACATAGAAGTGTGCAAACTCTATTCCAACACACAAAAAGATACAGAATTTTGCACAAAATACACACCAGTTCAGACTTTCATTTTTGAACAATTTTGAACACTCATTTGTGGTACACATCACCATGACTATTCTCACTCATATCCAGGCATGTGAGCTAGCACCATGAGGAGGATGCTACCCACCCTACCTCCAACCAGTCTAGTTCTCCCTGTTAGTTCATGAGGGAGCCTTCCATTGTCATGCCTGATCTTCTCATTGGTTTTAAACCATATCACACGTACACCATGGCCCTAGGCAAGAATTTTATTTCAAGTAATATGTCTGCCACATACTTTGGAAAGGATCATCCTCTTCTCCCTCATTCACCTCCACCTAATACACCTTCTACCTTTTGTGATCATGTTATCTACACAGCTCCGAGAGATCCATATCCATCTCTTATTATTGATGATGAGACTCCACCTCCTTCACCCACATCTTCTCATCCATTTCTTTAGGATCCATATCATTCTCTTCTTGGGGGTGATCCCTGTGCTCTATCATCTTGACCCCAAGACTACCTCTTCTACCCCCATAGTAGGGATGGTTTTGGATCCTCAATCCTCCACTCTTGACACTCATGCATCCTCATCATAGTCAACACCGCAATAGTCATCATTGCAACAATAGTACACTCCACTTACATCATCTCATTAATACACTTCACAAATGCCACAACAACTACATTCACAACCATCGTATCTTCCATTTTCAACTCAAACATCACAACCACCATCCCAATCACAATAATTCATTCCATCACAACAACAACACCTGTCTCCACAATTCTTTGTGGATATTTTCACCACTCCCTTTTCTCAATCTTCCACCTTCGATGCTTATACTCCTTCGTCACTTCCACCACCTACGTTCCCCACTTCCAAGATGTATGGTGCATCATCTTCCACTCCACTTCCACCTTCATCTACTTCCACCTTTCACCTTCCTCCACCTCATCCATTTTAGGCTCCCTCTTCCATTCCTCTTTCTTCATATAATCCACTTTACCCATCTTATCTCGCCAACCCCCCATGCTATTCTGCCCAACCAGAGTTTTCTATTAATTGCTCATCTAATCTGATGAAGCTTACATCTTTTAGCATGTCATCTCATAATCCACCTTCCTCCTCTCTTAAAACACCACCTCCCCCACCATAATACACCATGTCTACATTCTTCACATCGCCTCCTTCCTAGTCCTCCACACCAACCATGCAACCATCACAGTAGGTTCCTATGCACCATGTATAAGTTTCTCATCCACAATCTCTCCACTCACAGCATATGTCTACCCTATAGCAAATTCTCACATTCACTCCCATGTTTCAAACCTTCCAGCCACAGTACCCACAAGAACAATTTTAGTACACTCCCCTTTCACAATAGAAGGAGCATCAGCTACAGTATCCTCCTCATTCTCATTCTTCCACTATTTTATCATAATTAATCTCAACCCCATTCTCTTCACACTCGTTTCTCCCTACTTATTCCAATGTGATTGCCCCATCACCTAAACTCCAACTCTTACAAGAACAAATAAAAATTTTGGATCTACGCACGACTGGTTATGAGCCCCAAAAACCCACATATAATGAGTTATGCAATGAACCCATTCATCCCTCAGTTCCCATTCTTCCAAATCCTTAGTAATTCGAGATTTCAAAATTTGAGAAATACAAGGGTAAGGATGATCGTAGAGAACACATCAGCAATTACCGCTTCGCATGCTACCAACTTCATAGTAGTGATCCCCTCATGGTGTGTACTTTTGCTCTTTCACTTGGGGGACAAGCCCTTGATTGGTACAAAAATCTTCCATGTCATAGATTATTCACATTTGAGTAGTTGACTAACTCATTCTTTGAACATTTAACCATAAACATCAAGAAAAATATAATTTTTTTTGTGTATGCCTTACAACAGGCTGATGACGAACCTATCACTAATTTTATTTCTCGATGGAGATTGATCATTCATGACATGGCTTACAACATCCCTTTTTTCAAACTTGTCACACTTTTTGCTAAAAGTTATCACAAGCACATTTCTACGACTTTGCAATTGCATCAAAATCACACATTTGATGAGGCCATCACTCAGGTGAAAGTCATTGAGGACATCAAGGTCCAATCTGGAAAAATCAAACTTTGGTAGAAGACATCCTACCCCTCAAATTTTTGCTTTAATCGTAATGCTCTGAATCCACCCTTTTCCAAACCACCATAGACCAATCAAGTAGTGGTAGCCTCTCCATCTTCTTTGTCAATCTCACAACCGATGCGTAGTCGTTATACCATCATTAATTCTCAATGAATCTATCAATCCAGGGCAGTGTACAAGGCTATCTCGAGAGAAGAAGTAAAACAAACTATAACTTAGGTCAATCTAGAGCAACAGGTCTTATTGGTGGAACTGGTTGTGTGGGGGGTTTTGGAACATTCCTAACTCTAAATTGCATGAATTTAATCTTAATCTAAGTTGCAGAATTGGAAACTAATCATTAACTGTAGAAATGAAGTCCTAATTACAATTGCAGAATGAGACCTAATTATATTGCAGAATTAACAGTTGCAGAATTGAAAGTCTGATCCTAATTGCAGAAAGGAAATCTAATTACTTTTGCAGTAATGAAAGTCTAGATCTAATGTGGAAATAAAAACTATCAAAATTCTGTAACAGAAGGTTGTCAATCTTCTGTTCATATTTTGACAAAAAAACATAAAATGCAGGAAATTGCTGAAAAACAATAAATTCTAGAAATAACAATCTAAAATAAAGTGGAAGCTTTGTTGAAAGTAAGATTGCAACTAAAAAATTAAGCACAAGATTAATCTAAGCATAAATAAACTAATACTGCAAATATTGTCAACTATTTACAAGCAATTGAAATAACAAGTTCTACAACTCATTCTCACGCAAAGAAAATCGTAATAAAAACCTCGCTTTGTTAGTCCTCCTCCTAGGTCCTGGAAGTGGCCAGCCTCTTTGTCCAGAAGAAGGTGTAAGTCTCTCTCTTTTTCTAAATCTTAATCACACTCATTTACAAGCATTTTGAAATAGAACTGGTGCACTTTATTGATCAAAATACATGATTACAAGAATTCTGCTGAAAAACTGTTACAGGACTGTAACAGTCAATTTCTAGTTATACTCTGTATTTTCTGCTAGCTTCTTTACTCTATTTTCTACCTCCTTTTCTACTTACTAGGCTCAACCTGAATGGGAGCAATATTTATAGCTATCCTATGATCTGATTACAAACAAAGAATATCTCAAAAGATCTAATCCTACAATGTCGCAACAAATTCTCGGTTTTATCCTAGAAGAGGACTAAAACTTGATCTTTCCCTTAATGATGGCTTTGGTCGGCAATGACGGCAAAGACAGATGGAAGATATTTCTCTTTACTTTTTCCAACCTTTATTTCCTTTTTTCGGCTTCAAAAATCGGTCAACAGGTCAAAAACACATTCTGTTCTTCATTCCGAAGATAAGTGGCTTCATTCCGAAGACAATGCAGTTCTCATTCCGAAGATCGCTCATTCCGAAGATACTGCATTCTCATTCCGAAGATCGCTCATTCCGAAGATACTGCATGCTTCATTCTGAAGATCCGCTCATTTCGAAGACGCTGCATTCTTCATTCCGAAGATCCGCTCATTTCGAAGATACTGTGTTCCTTCATTTCGAAGATATCTGTTCATTCCGAAGATACTTCGAAATGAACAAATGTATGCTTTTCCAGTGATTTCTTCTGCATCTCTCAGGTGGGTTATCTCCTAAGATCAAATTCTAATGATCTTCATCCCTTTCCTCATGTGAATTCCATGCCTTGCTATTTATGGACAGCTGGCTAGAATTTACATGGGAAAGACCAGTTTTTGCTGCACAACAACAGTTTGCTTGCATCTGTTGCGATTTAGGTGAAGTAAATGCTTGAGACAAATCAAAATATGATTAGTGAAATGCCGCTATTATTCTAAGCATATCCCATTGTAGCAAATCATAGCAAAAAGAACACAAAACTATGCAAAAAGTCGTAAAATCAGCATATAATATTTCAAATACATTGATCATGCAAAATGGTTAATATACAAAGATATTGAATCAACTTAACTAACATATCCGATAAAACATAAGAGTTTATAGGCATTTTTAGTGTACAAAACATGTTATGATTGAGGCATTTCCAGTGCCTCATCATTTTCCCCCCAACTTATATTAATGCATGCCCTCATGCATTCTGTTGGGCTATGGAATCACATATGTCCATGTTTAGATTCCATGACCTGTAGAATAATTTCTTGCCTATGTAATACCCCCTATTTTCCTGAATGTTTCTGAGCCAATCTTCAAATTGTTCATCAGGCTGGGCATCTTCCTCAAAGTAGAATGGAACTGGAGTAATGATGGTTGGAGGCCTGAACCTGAGACCTATCCAGCTTATGTTGCATGATCTGAATCAGCTGGACTACACCTTCTGCTCTTCTTCTGGACCATTCTAAATTGATGGGGGAGATAGGTTCTCTTTTCCTCAAAGACATGGAAAGTTCATTCCATCTGTCTCTGCATACTGACAATGCTGGGAAGAAATTGTGATCACATAAATTGTTAAATCTGGCCACACAAATCCCTTAAATTGTTCAAGTACATTCTCTTTATATCACCCCTGTTCATCATTGAAAAGTGCTGATGGGTGATAACTAGGTGATTTGGCTAGATTGCTCGACTAACAACTCAGCCCTTGTTTCAATCACTTTATTCCGCCTTTTCTCTTGATCCCAATAAAGCTGATTTTGCAAAGTAGACATAAATGCTCTCAACTGAACATCTCCAATGTAGATTTGAGGATGAGAGTCAACTTCCTCTGGAATGAAGAAACTGTGTAAAAACAGTTCACACAGGAGATTTTTCTGCTCAAAAGGACTGTTAAAATATGCTTCCAGAAAATCTTCAATAGTGTCCAATTTATATGGAAGATTTGAAGTAATCCTCATGACCCGCCATCTGAGGTATTTTTCCTTCAAAATAAGGTCAGTAAAACCTGGTCGGTCATCTAAATTGGACTAAAAATTCAGCAATTTGGCATAAGTCAGACACCTTTTCTTTCAATGCCTAAATTTCTGTGTCCTTGGCTTCTAGCTGTTTTGCTTCCAATTTGAATTTTTTAGTTTTATTGGCAAGTTGTTCATATCTAAGCATCCAGCTAGCTATGTCTGCATTGTACTACTCTAGAGACACAGTATTAGGTGGTCTTACTATAGGGGGATCCTAGGCAACAGATTTATCCGAACTCCTTTTTCTGCCACTTCCACTAGCTGTTCATCTGTTAATAACTCTACTTGCACCCCCTTATTTGCTATTTCTATGGGGTTGTCATCAGATAATATTTCTACTTGTACCCCCTTATCTGTTGTTTCTACTGGAAGTGTAACAAGTTGAAATGCAGGGACCTCAGTAGGAGTACTTACTTGAACATTTTCTTGTTGTTGGGACTGTTCTTGTGTTGGTGGCTCATTTTCAACATCCTCTGTAATATTCCTCACCATTTTTGAAGCATCTTCAGAACAAGAAGGCAATGCTTCATAATAAGATGGTGCTACTTCATAATGAACAGGCACTTCTTCATAATGAAGGAGTGTTATTTCAGGATGAACTCCCATGTCTGCTTCAATAGAGTCATCTGCTCTTGATAAACCTAGAAGCAATTGAGCCAAATTATCTTCATCATGGGATATAGCTGGCTATTTTTCAGATTGTGACAACAATTTTCTTAGTTCTGCTACTTCTTGCTGAAGCTCTACAATTTTTCTTTCTTGCATCTCAATGATGCTTTCTTTCTCTGTGATCCATCTGGTCTGTGTTTTGACAACACTTCTTGCTGCCCTCAGCTGCTCTGTGATGTCTTCCACTTCTATTTCGCTTCGAAGTCGATGCAGTATAAATCACTTGTAGTTGGTCGCTCAACCAATATTTCCTCTTCTTCTCGCAATAGTTTGTTCTTGTTCATGAGGCTCTGTGAGACTCGTCTATAAGGATATCTACCATATCTGTAGCCTCGTTGAACTGGTAGCCTCCTCCAAACCATCCTGCTCGCTTTCCGCCTCACCTATCTCGTTCAAGAAATTCTGGAAAGTTTTCGGATGTCGGTTGTATCTCTCGTGACATCCGGGTCGCTTGGTCTATCTTCTTCCTCCATGACCTGTTCTCTAGGTTTCTTTCAAATGGATTCTTGTAGACCTCCTAGTTCCAGATGCAAACTTCTTCTTTTTGCTCTATTTTTTGGTGACAATAGGGGTCATGGGGTCAGTTTCAGATGCCTCTGTTTCCCTTGTTTCACTTCTCTGTTTTGACAAATCAGTTGCAGCTTCAGCAAACCGAACTTTCTTTTGTTTTTCTGCTCTGCTGCTAGTTCCAGATCCTCTTCTCTTTTGTCTCTTAGCTCGTGAAGTTGAGGGTTCAGGAGCAAGGTTTTCTGTTGTTGTTGTGGGGTGTAGTTCTATAACAGCTTCAGGGGCACCTTCTGCAATTTCTTCTACAACATCTTCTGCAACATTTTCTGCAATAGTTGTTTCCTCTTCTAGAACATCAACATTTTCTGTTTCTTCTCAAAACATCGAGTATTTGGTTCTTCTTCTTCCTCACTTTCATCCCCAAAAATGACATCATTTAGGGTAGAGTAAAACCTGTCAAAACTCCTAGGGTTTCCTCTAAAATGGTGTTGGCAAACTAATTTGATGAGGCCATGATGGCGAAGGCTTCCTTTACCCTCCTGATATCTTTTTGCCATGTTCTTTAACTCTTGATACAGATACAGGGGAAGATTTACCCTAACTTCTGGTTGTTGTCCACCATGTCTGAGATGGTTCAAAATTCGTAGATGATGCCCTTGACAACAACACATACCGCCCTTCACAGAGTTAAAAACTTAATTACCTATGTGGCTACTTCATCCCGTGGTTCCCGTAGGCTGGCCCTTTTTAACCCTTTGCATGTGTTGTTATGGGTTAAGTACTCTGGTTCTCTATCATTTTCTTCTACAAACTGATTAACTACATTTGCCAATGTGTTCTTGCCAGATCTAGTAATTGAAATCCCTTCTAATGGCAGCTCTGTAATCTGACTTAAAATTTTAGGGCTTACCTCAATAGACATGCCGTTAACATGTGCTCGGTTGTTTCTGAACGTATGGGTGAACATGCCACCTAAATCTTCAGAAGACCCATTGAATTTATCCAAAAATGTCATAAACCCTCCGTCTTCAAAAATCTGCACAACTGTCGGATTTTCTCGGAGGTAAGTGGTATCTGTAGGCTCTGTTCTGATCTTTCACCCCATTTTTCTCTGTTTAAAAATCGTATACTGCGGCTGCTGTTCTATTGCTGGATCTCTGGCTATTTTCTGTTGCAAATTTGTAGAGTCTTAGATTTGAAACCTTCGTTGCCCTGTTTCTCGTCTTCTTCTTCGGAATGAACCGTATCCTGTGCACTGTACTTCGCAACACGTCTTCGAAAAGAAAGATGGCACACATTTCTACTTTTGCACTGTACACCTATTTGTTGATAATTGCATGGATGTCCTTGCCGTCAGATCCACCTCATTAGTTTTGCAGATTCTCACGTGCATGTTAATTGACATTAAAAACTGGTGGCATATGGTTGGTCACGTTCTCCGTATTTCCAATGAGTGCAAAAACAAACCATGTACTGATTGACACGTGTCCCTTCGTCGCATGCAACTAAAAAAATCTTGATTTTGTCGTACCTTGTTTTCTTTAATGCCACGTGGAAATGCTCTTTCCGAAGATTATAACTTATTGCACAAACAAAATTTCATTTCGAAGATTATGACCTCATTCCGAAGACAAGTCTTCATTCCGAAGACAAATCCTCATTTCGAAGATTATGACCTCATTTCGAAGACAGGTCTTCATTCCGAAGACAAATCTTCTTTGCAAAATTTTCATTTCGAAGATAGATCTTCATTTCGAAGATCAATCCTTATTTCGAAGATCAATCCTCATTCCGAAGATCAGGCTGTATTGTGAAGGTAAATCGTCATTCCGAAGACAGACCCTCATTCCGAAGACAGATCTTCATTCTGAAGATAGATCTTCATTTCGAAGACAGATCTTCATTTCGAAGATGATGCAGCAAGTCGTCATTCTGAAGACTAAGTTTCATTCTAAAAACAAATTTCTTTCTGAAGACAAAGTGCAACATTCATTTTGCTGTCATTCTGAAGACAATTTCATTTCGAAGATAATACAAGCAGTAATCGTTTTTGGCATTCTTGTTCCAAGATTAGGCAGAAATCAATATTTTCATTCTCAAAACATGTTTTTAAGTATGCCAACTCTTATGAATACCTTTTATGCTAATGGTTAATTGTCACATACTATATACCAATCATTTTACAATGAAGAAATGTAAGAAATATATACCCGATAAAACAGTTAATGCCGCTTTTTGAAGAATGACTGCTTTTGTTGATATTCTACTGAGATTTTCTGCAACATTTCAAAACAAGTGCACTAGGTGAATTTGTACAATGATGGTTCAGAAATTTCTCAAGGTTATGCATGCCATAAAACTGGTTTTCATGCACACCAACTCAGTAGTGCCTTAAGAAAAGGTTTTCACTGTCGAGTTATTCATTTTTCTCTCTTTTTTTTTTTCTTGATTTTCCCTTTTTTTTTTTATTTTTTTTTTTTTTTTTTTTTTTTTTTACCTCTCCTTTCTCTCTTTTTTTCTTTTTTTTTCTTGATCCTGACTATGCCCATGAAGGAATTTCATGATTTCCCCTGAAACCATGCCCATGAAGGAATTCATACTCATAATTTATTCATCTTTTTGTTTTCTATTTTTTTCTAATTTTTTTTTGTATTTTCTATTTTTTCTTGAAATCCACTGATCATGTTGATTGTTTTGAAGTGGAAGAAGGAATCTCTTCCACCTGCCGTGTATCCAAACTATCAAGTTGCTGCAAGAATTCTTCTTTAGTCAGAGGTGTATGGTATACCCTGAGGCGATGTCCATTCACTACCAACTTTCTTCGTGACCCATCAATAGGGGATAAACGAGCTGCTCCATTGTTAAATACCTCTTCAATCCAAGTAAGGTCCCAACCATCTAGTTCTTACTTTTCCAGGGAAGTCTTCATATTGAGAATCAAACAAGAAAGCCCAATCTCCTTGTTGAAGTTTCCTCTGCTGAATGTGACTGTCATGCCACAGCTTCCTCTGCTCCTGAATTACCTCAGTTTGGTGCAGAGCATCCAATCTAAGTTCATCCAATGCATTCAGCTGCAGAATCCTGTCTGTCTGTGCCTGCGATAATTCAATTCCAATTTCTAGTGTTGTGCGCAATGTTAGTAGCTCAAATTCAATAGGTAAGAGAGGCTTTTTACCAAAGACTAGTTCATAAGGTGTGAATCCAATAGTGGACTTCCAAGTAGTATTGTAGGCCCAAACTGCTTCTGGTAATTTATCTAGCCAATTTCTCCTATGAAAAGCTACTATTTTTGTCAAGATGCGTTCTAGTTCCCTCGTTTGTTACTTCAACCTCGGCCATTTGCTTGTGGGTGGTAAGGTGATGATTTCCTATGTTTGATTTCATATAATTTTGTAAATGCTTTTATGACTTTGGATGCAAATTGGGGTCCTTGGTCTGTGGTGATAGACCGTGGAGCTCCAAATCTCTAAAAAATCTGAGTATACAAGAAATCAGCTGACCTCCTCTACATGAGCATGTTTGAAAGCACGCACCTCTACCCACTTTGTCGTGTAATCAGTGCATACTAGAATATGCACCTTTCCTTGAGAAGGTGGATCAATAGGTCCTACAAAATCAAGCCCCCACCTCTCAAATGGTTCTAAAACCATTTGAGGCTGTAGTGGCATCTCATTTGTATGAGTGGGCTTCCCCATTCTTTGGCATGCATCACAATGCCTGATGTACTTTTTCACATCCTTGTGAAGAGATGGCCAATAATATCCTATCCCTAAGATTTTCCTAACCGTGCTTTTTACAGAATAGTGTCCACCTGAGGTTTCATCATGACAAGCTCTAAGGATATCATACACTTCATCCTTTCGGATGCACCTACGTAACACATGGTCAGGAAAACACTTAAAAAGCATACCCTTAATCCATTCGAAAGAAGAACTCTGTTTGATCAATTGTTTTTTCTGTTTTGAAGTAAAATGTGGAGGAACTTTCCCCGTGACCAAATAATTGGCTATATCTGCAAACCAAGGTGATTGGACTGATATAGCAAATAATTTTTCATCAGGAAAAGTGTCATCAACTAATTCCCCTTCATCCGTGTTCTCGCAACCTGGACAAGAAATCTGCCACAACATTAGCTTTTCCCCGGTTTGTTGATTATGGTGATATCAAATTCTTGCAAAGAATAACGAACCAACGAATAATTCTTGCACTTACCATAGGTTTATTCATCAAATACTTAATGGTTGTATGATCTCGTGTGAATAAATATTTGATAACCCGTGATATAATGCCTGAATTTGTTGATGGCATAAATTACCGCTAGGAATTCCTTCTCGCTTGTTGTATAATTTTTCTCTCGCTCCCGTCAAGTTCTTGCTAATGTTGTAGATGGTATAATGTTCACCATTATCAATTTGTCCTAATGCTGCTCCAATTGTCGTATTGGAGGCATCACCTGAATGTGAAATGGTAATGTCCAATTAGGTCCTCTCGAGCATAGGTGGAGTTATCAATTTCTCTTTCGTAGCTTCAAATGCTTCCCGACACTTTGCAGTCCAGGAGAATTCAGAATCTTTAGTCAATAAGGCAAACATAGGACTCGGCTATTGTACTAAAGTTGGGAATAAACCCACGGTAAAAACCAATGTGTCCTAGGAAGCTTCTGACATTAGTCTGAGTTTTAGGAGGAAGGAGATTCTTGATAATTTCAACCTTCTTTGGATCAACTTGGATCCCTTCAGGAGAGATGTGATGACCAAGAACTATCCCTTCCTTCATCATCATGAAGCATTTATCCTGGATTTAAGGATAAGTGGTATGTTTCACAGACGAGTTAAGACTTTGTCAAGACTTTCCAATGTAAAATCAAAAGTTTGTCCACATACTCGTGAAATCATCCATGTAAATTTCAACACTTTTGGTGGTCGATCAAGCAAAAATTGCTAGGACTGCTCATTGAAAAGTTGCCGGGGCATTACACAAACCAAAAGGTAAAACCCTATAGGCAAATGTTCCCCATGGACATGTAAAAGTTGTCTTTTCTTGATCTTCAGGTGCAATCTGAATTTGATTATATCCACTAAATCCATCAAGAAAACAAAAGTATCTTTTTCCAAGGAAGAGTATCTAACACTTGATCTATGAAAGGTAATGGAAAATGGTCTTTGTATGTCACCTTATTCAACTCTCTATAGTCTACACATACTCTCATTTTTCCATTTTTCTTAGGAACTATTACCAATGGAGAAACCCATTGGCTATCAAAAATTGGGTAAATGAATCCTACTTCCAGGAGTTTTTCAATTTCTTCTTTCACAATATCTCTTAAGGCAGGATTCAATCTTCTTTGAGGTTGTTTGACTGGCTTGACTTCTTCAATATAGATTCTATGGGTACATATATCCGGATGAACTCCTGACATATCTTTGTAGTTCCAAGCAAAAGCATGAACATGCTTCCGCAAAACAACTATCAATTTTTCTTCCTCTTCCCTAGTAAGCTGGTTGTAGATGTTTAGAAATTTGCCTGGCTGGACTTCTATTTGTTTTGTATTTAGAAGGACTGAATTCACTCCTTCATACTTGGTGATTAAGGGATTAAGAGGACATTGCTGAGATGGGAGAAAAGAAGCAGTTTCTATTTTATTGCTGCTTGAGGGAAGCATATCTTGTATGGAACAATGAGAAGGAAAAATCAGATGATGGTGCCATCCATGTGGTAGTGAAATAGAGTTTCCCCGTGATAGCACAGATGATTCATCTTCAGATTTTTGATTCTCCTCATTACTTATCAACTGTTGGATATTTGTTGCTTCCCCTTCTAAACCTTGTTCATGCAGAACATTCATCAAGATTGTTTCATTTTCTAAGTTTTCTGTGTCACTGAGGTCTTCTGTGTGTTCTCTTACTACTAAGGTAGCTAGTGTAGAAATGACCTCTTCTCGGTTCCTCATCCGAGTCGAAAACCATAACCGACCTAAAAATTTGCTAGATGGTTTTGCAGGAGGATATAAAGAAATCTGTTTCAGATCATTACCATTTGAAATAGTCATATTTCCAGATCTGCAGCCTATGAAGGTCGCTGCAGCTTGCAACCAAGGTCTTCCCAAAATAATGGGATATCCATGTGCTAAATTTCTTGTCTGTAAAACCAAAAAATCTGCAGGGAATTCCCAAGAAGAAACTTCTATAGGAACATCTTCAATGATTCCTTCAGGTTTTGCAACTGACCTATCAGCCATTTCTAAAACTGTAAATGTGGGGCTGAGATGTTTGAGCTGTAATTGTTCCATTGTATCTTTAGTCATGACATTTATTGCAGCTCCTAGATCCACTAAAACATTTGATATTGGTACCGAACCTATGGTGACTGTGATAATCGGGCTTCCCGGATCACTATACTTTGGAGGTAGTAGTTTTTCATATAAGAGATCAGCTATCTTCCCTTCAACCTGTACAGTCTTGGGGAATGCTTTCTTCTTTCTTCCTGCTCTTTTAATGCACAAATTTTGGACAGTACTGTTAATTTCTGGTATTTCCTTAATGGCCTGCAATAAGGGCAATGAGATAGTCAACTTTTTGAGTTCTTTGACCAATTTTGACTCAAAATTTTCTGGTATTGCATTAAGTCTTTCAGGATATGGAATTATCCTTGGTAATTGTTCTGCTTGTGTCTCTTTTTCTATTGTTGGTTCCAATTTTTTTGTTTCTATTGTTGGTTGGATTCTCTCTGGTTCTGATGATTCTTGCTTTTCATTATCTTTGATTTCCATTAAAACTGGTTCATGTACAACTTTCCCTGAACGGAGTTGGATGTCACTACAATCAAGAACATTAATTTCAATATTTTCTTCAGCTTTAGCCACATAGACAGGAGGTGTCTGTCTTACACTGTTTGGATTAGTGACTGGCTGAGCTGGCAATTGAGGTTGTTTCACTTGTTGTGTTTGCTGTTGTTTTTCTTGAAAATTTTGATTAGGTGCAGGCAACAAATGCCGAGTTTGACCTTGATTCCTTTGTCGCCTTGGATAGGACTCGGTATTGCCGATTCCACCATGGTTGGTTTTGCACCCAATGTGGATTAGTCTGATTTTGATTCCAAGTCTGGATTGTTTTGATTCCATGAGGGGTTGTTTTGATTCCGATTCCAGGTTGGGTTACTCCAATTTGATTGTGGCCATTCTTGGGAATTTGTCCATTGAGGATAATTCCAAGGACGTTGGGGTGGTTCTGATTGTCCCCAAGGCATAGTACCAGGATTATGCCCCCAATTTGTAGGAAAACGAGGGGGATTTTGATATTGAGAGAAATTTCCCCTTGTTTTGGTCCAATATAGTTGAGTTCCTCAGTCTGGTTTTCTAACACAGTTTTGAGTTGTGGTAGCAGGTGGCATTGATCACTTGAATGCCTTTTTGAACAGATACTACAAATGGCTGAGATAGATGTTTTATTCAAAGGACATTCCCACAAAGCATGTTTACTTCTACATCTTGGGCAATAAATTGCCAAAGGTTCTGTGTTTTTAGCTTTTGCAGAGATTTCCCCTAAAGTAGTGTTTAGATGCACTAGGATATCACTTTTGAAATTTGCAAGTTCCTCTATCATGTCCTTTACATCAGTGCCATTTGTGCGGCTTTTTCTTCTTCTCTCGCTTAGTGCGAGAGTAATTCCTGTAGAGATCCATAATTTCCTCATTACCGAGAGTGGTTACATCCCCTTTTCCCATCAAATCCAGAACTTCTTCGGATTCATCTTGCAATCCTCTCAAAAAGATGGTTTTACATAATTCTGGTTCTACTAGTCCACATCTCCTTTGAACAAAGGAGAACCTATCAAGATAATCTTCCAAGGTCTCATCATCTTCCTGCTTGATTCTAAATAACTCATATTTTCTATTTCTTACACGATAGTATTCCTGATATTTGTCTAAAAAGACAGTCTCCATTTGATCCCAGGTTCTTATGGAATTTGGCTCTAAGCTCATGAACCAACGTAATGCTGAATCCTTGAGAGTTGAGGGAAAAACCTTAAGTTTCTGATTGTCATTTATATAATCATAGGTCTGACACACTACCTTGAATTCAAACAAAAACTGGTCAGGATCTTCAGATACAACACCTCGAAAGGTTGGAAGTACTGAAGGTGAAATGGTCTTCATGGGAGAGTTTTGTGTTGGATTCAGATGAATAGGATATTCAAATGTTCTGGACGGTTGGAGTATATCCTGATCATCCCCTTCATTATGAACATAGCCATGCTGGCCATCTACATTGCCTCCTCTTGCCATAGTTTCTTGTTTCCTAGGAGAAGTTAAAGCTTTCCAAATTGTTCTCTCAAGAGGTCCAAGCCTTTCTGTTGATGAGTCTGATGAATTATCTTCCTTAAGATATTCTGTTGATAAAATTGGTGATTTTCCTTTCTCAAAATGTTCTACTGATGGTGAGACTGGTGATTTTTCTATCAATCTTTCGGTAGTTCAAACACAGGTGATTCACCCCTTAAGCATGAAGATCTCCTTAATGGGACAAGCCAGGGATCCTTTGGGGTATCCCTAGACTTACTCATTCATGTTTACTCCTAAATGACATAAATTAAGTCAATAGTTGTTATCTTACTCTACTGTTATATTCAGATTTTAACCTGAATGTTCATAGTTTAGTCTGATTACAGCTATTGGACTATTTATTTTCTTCTGACAACACTATTCCCTGACAACGATGCCAAAATGATGCGTAGTCGTTATACCATCATTAATTCTCAATGAATCTATCAATCCAGGGCAGTGTACAAGGCTATCTGTGGGAGAAGAAGTAAAACAACTATAACTTAGGTCAATCTAGAGCAACAGGTCTTATTGGTGGAACTGGTTGTGTGGGGGTTTTGGAACATTCCTAACTCTAAATTGCATGAATTAAATCTTAATCTAAGTTGCAGAATTGGAAACTAATCATTAACTACATAAATGAAGTCCTAATTACAATTGCAAAATGAGACCTAATTATATTGCAGAATTAACAGTTGTAAAATTGAAAGTCTGATCCTAATTGCATAAAGGAAATCTAATTACTTTTGCAGTAATGAAAGTCTAGATCTAATGTGGAAATAAAAACTATCAAAATTCTATAACAGAAGGTTGTCAATCTTCTGTTCAGATTTTGACAGCAAAACATAAAATGCAAGAAATTGCTGAAAAATAGTAAATTCTAGAAATAACAATCTAAAAATAAAGTGGAAGCTTTGCTGAAAGTAAGATTGCAACTAAAAATTTAAGCACAAGATTAATCTAAGCATAAATAAACTAATACTGCAAATATTGTCAACTATTTACAAGCAATTGAAATAACAAGTTCTACAACTCATTCTGATCGCAGACAAAATCAGAATAAAAACCTACTTTGTTAGTCCTCCTCCTAGGTCTGGAAGTGGCCACCTCTTTGTCCATAAGAAGGTGTAAGTCTCTCTCTTTTTCTAAATCTTAATCACACTCATTTACAAGCATTTTGAAATAGAACTGGTGCACTTTATTGATCAAAATACATGATTACAAGAATTCTGCTGAAAAATTGTTATAGGATTGTAATAGTCAATTTCTAGTTATACTCTGTATTTTCTGCTAGCTTCTTTACTCTATTTTCTACCTCCTTTTCTACTTACTAGGCTCAACCTGAATGGGAGCAATATTTATAGCTATCCTATGATCTGATTACAAACAAAGAATATCTCAAAAGATCTAATCCTACAATGCTGCAACAAATTCTGGTTTTATCCTAGAAGAGGACTAAAACTTGATCTTTCCCTTAATGATGGCTTTGGTCGGCAATGACGGCAAAGACAGATGGAAGATATTTCTCTTTACTTTTTCCAACCTTTATTTCCTTTTTTCGGCTTCAAAAATCGGTCAACAGGTCAAAAACACATTCTGTTCTTCATTCCGAAGATAAGTGGCTTCATTCCGAAGACAATGCAGCTTTCATTCCGAAGATCGCTCATTTCGAAGATACCGCATTCTCATTCCGAAGATCGCTCATTCCGAAGATACTCGCATGCTTCATTCCGAAGATCCGCTGCATTCTTCATTCCGAAGATCCGCTCATTCCGAAGATACTGTGTTCCTTCATTCCGAAGATATCTGTTCATTCCGAAGATACTTCGAAATGAACAAATGTATGCTTTTCCAGTGATTTCTTCTGCATCTCTCATGTGGGTTATCTCCTAAGATCAAATTCTAATGATCTTCATCCCTTTCCTCATGTGAATTCCATGCCTTGCTATTTATGGACAACTGGCTGGAATTTACATGGGAAAGACCAGTTTTTGCTGCACAGCGAATAGTTTGCTTGCACCCACTGCCGATTTAGGTGAAGTAAATGCTTGAGACAAATCAAAATATGATTAGTGAAATGCCGCTATTATTCTAAGCATATCCCATTGTAGCAAATCATAGCAAAAAGAACACAAAACTATGCAAAAATCTGTAAAATCAGCATATAATATTTCAAATACATTGATCATGCAAAATGGGTAATATACAGCATATTGAATCAACTTAACTAACATATCAGATAAAACATAAGAGTTTATAGGCATTTTTAGTGTACAAAACATGTTATGATTGAGGCATTTCCAGGCCTCATCAACAACCTCCTCCTCCATAATAGCAGTTGTTTCATACCAATATGCCTCCTCCATACAATCCACAACAAGCTCGTGGTCCTCATCCTCAACGTCCATAGCACAATTGGACTCTAATTTTTTAGCCTCTACAAACTTTATTCTAGAGGTTGTTTGACACTGATCATATTACTTTACCTGATGTTAGACCCAAATATCCAAATAGACCCAAACCTCATGGGTACAATGAACAGGTCTTTTGTGCTTACCATTGATAGCATGACCATGATGTCGATTCTTGCCACACCTTTCGTGACTTGGTTCAGGATCTTATCGATCATGGTACTATCAAAGTTTCAAACCCCCTTGCACCACAAAATCAAAATCTAGGTATTTATCAGAACCCATTACCTGAACACAATGGACTAATCCTCAAGGGGCTCAACCCAATCAATAGGTCCAATCAAGGTAATTCAATCATGTCCATCACGGTCCTTCCTCACGTGGAGTGGTTGACATGATTAACGTCACTACTCGTAATCAACATTATCCACCGCGTTAGGATGCGCCCATTTACTTCACCTCCACCACCATTTACTTCTCCTCACCCACCTGTTGCATCAAATTTGTCACCACCTCTACCACGTAATATCATCACTATTCATGACAGTATGACCCATCAACTCTACAATGCCCCAATAAGGTTGTCCATATTTTATCTTCTACAACAATGTCACCCTCATCACAAGACTTTAAAAAATATTCTTCGTTCCATTGAGATTGAAACCAGCGATACCAATGTGTTTGTTAATTTTATTGGGAATATACCACGATGCATGCAACCTTTGATTAGCATCCATGACCATAAAATTACTGAGGTTATGGGAGAGGTAGTTGATCCTCCACTACATATCCAAGCAACCATCAATGACATCACTTACAAGAATGTGCTCATTGATATTAGTTCTTCTTTCAGTATCAACTCTACCACCGCCCTTCATCATCTTCACATTCCACCTTCCACATGCTTTTAAGTCTTTGTCCCCATGATTTCCATCTTCCACAGTCTTTCCCACTTTCGTTAATATGGTTTTGTCAATTTTTCACCCCACCTTGCTATACCTCTCATCTCGATCGAGTGAATGCACCTCATCTGGACTTCATCAATTTTACTCACTTATCATCTATGCCCTTATTGCAAGATTTATTGTTATCACCACCCATATTAAGTGCTAAAAATGCTCTCAGTACCCGAAATGGGTGTCCAACATGGTCCCAGTACCAAAGCCCATCAGGGATATCCGTGTATGCATTGATTTTTAGGATTTAAACAAAGCTTATCCCAAGGACAATTTCCCACTCCCCAACATCAATACATTGGTCGATTCTATAGTAGGCCATGAAATGATATCTCTCATGGATGGTTTTTTTAGCTACAACCAAATCAAGATCAACCCTATTGATCAACACAAGACTTCCTTTACGACCCCCTGGGGGACTTTTTGTTATAAGGTCATGCCCTTTGGCCTTAAGAATGTTGGGGCAACCTACCAACATGCTATGACATACATTTTCCATGACTATATGCATAAGACTATGGAATATTATGTCGATGATCTCATTGCCAAATCTAAAAAGTGCTCCCAACATCTTGTAGACCTCCATCAAATATTTGATCACCTCCTTGAACATAACATGTGCAGTTAAACCCAAAGAAATGTGTCTTTGGTGTTACCTCAGGAAAGATCTTGGGATTCATCATTTCTCAATAGGGCATTGAAGTTGATCCCAACAAATTCAAAGCTATTCTCGAGATGCCTCCCCCTACAAATCTCAAGCAGCTACGTAGCTTGTAGGGCAAAATCCAAGCAATTCATCGCTTCATCACCCAATTGTCTGACAAATGTAAGTCATTTAACCACCTTTTGCAAAAAGGGATCACTTTCAAATGGGATTCTTACTGCCAACAATCTTTTGATGCAATTAAAGCTTATCTCACTTCTCCACCAATTCTATCTCCTCCACATCAGCAATGGTCATTCTTCCTGTACATTTTTACCATGGATTTTGCACTAGGAACACTATTGGCCCAGAAGAATGTGCTCAACCAAGAGCAAGTTGTGTACTACATCAGTCGCACCTTGGTCAGTTATGAAACGTGGTATGCTTACATGGAAAAGCTATGCCTAGCTTGTCATCTTTGCTACACAAAAGTTACGCCATTATATGCTTAACCATACAACCTTTGTGATCACTCATGATAACCCCCTATGGTACATGATGAATAAAAGTTATCATAACTCTCATACCACCAAATGGATCATGCTCCTTACCGAATTCGACCTCGAATTCATCTCTCAAAATTCCATTAAGGGGTAAGTGATTGCTGACCAACTCGTTGAGGCTCCATTACCTGACGACAAACCACTTCTCATTCAACTTCCCGATGATTCCATTTTTCACATTACTAAAGCTGAAGAATACGTGGAACCAAAAATACCAACTGATCTAACATTATTCTTTGATGGCTCTTGTTGTGCACACATTGGGGGTGCTAGGATCATATTTTTCACACCTTATGGGGAACCACTCCCCTTCTCTTTTAAATTAAGTTTTCCTTGCACCAATAATAATGTCGAATACGAAGCTCTCATTCTCGGCTTAAAGCAAGCGCTTGCTATGCGTATTAAACATCTTCAAATCTTTGGTGACTCTCTCCTTATCATCAATCAGGTCAAGGAACTATGGCAATATCGATGCCCTATACTTCAATAGTACAAGCAAATCACTCAACATCTACTCACCCAGCTCGAGTGGTATGATATTGATGCCACCCCACGCTCTTCCAACCATTTCACTGACACCATGGCTTCTCTAGGCTCTCTTGTACCACAAAATCCACTCTCTAACACAATGCATGTGTCCATTCATACCTTATCTCAATCTACCATTTCACCCTCGCTCCCTTCCCATGATGATGGCATCTATGTCATCCATGTCAAACCACATGATCCTTGGTTCTCTCAAATTAAGGATTACATCAAGTTAGGTTTTCTCCCTTGCGATTTACCACATGCTCACCGATAGGTATTTAAGCAAAGGGTAATTCGCTACACACTATTGGGGGACATCCTCTACAGATGCAGCCATGATGGCATCCTTCTATGTTACCTCAAACCACATGAGGCTCAGCGAGTGGTTCAAGAAGCCCACGATGGAACTTGTGGTGGCCACTTCAGTGGCATGGCCATTACCAAGTGCATCTTACGCATGGGATACTATTGGCCCAAAATAGAGTGTGATTGTTGCGAGTATGTTAAATGATGTATCAAATATCAGCAACACGCCAATCTCACACACTTACCTTCACAAGCATTGCAGCCTATCCAATCCATGTGGCCCTTCTCACAATGGGGTTTGGATCTTATTGGAAAAATTACACCTACTTCATCCAACAACCACAAGTTCATCATTACCGCTACAAAATATTTCACAAAGTGGGTCGAAGCTATCCCACTTGTTCAAACCATAGGATCCAAAATCATTGCATTCATCACTGAACACATCATATGCCAGTTTGGAATCCCCTCTCAGATCATTTCTGACAATGGTACACCATTTAAAAATAAGAATATTCATGCATTGTGTGCCAAATTCAATATCCAACATAGTTTCTCTACCCCATACTACCCACAGGGTAATGGCCAAGCAAAAGCTACCAACAAAACCATATGTGCCATTCTTCACAAAACTATTACAAAGTCTCATCATGATTGGCATAATCAAATGCCATTGGCATTATGGGCCTATCAAATGAGCATTCACACCCTGACTGGGGCAACATCATTCTCTCTGGTTTATGGCACTAAAGCCATTATGCCCCTAGAGCTCAAAATACCTTCATTACGCATATCCCTACAAGATTTCATCGATGATGATACTGCTCATCAAGCCAGATTCGACCAATTGACCCTCTTGGATGAACGTCACATTCATGCCATCGAACACACTCACATTTACCAAGACCATCTCCATCGTGCCTACAATAGTAAGGTACATCAATGAGAATTCTAGATCGATGACTTGGTTCTTAAAGAGAACCAATATATCACTAGCCAACCCCACCAACTTCATGACAAATTCATGCCCAATTGGTTGGGTCCTTACATAATCACCCACAAGTTCGGTTTTGGGGCCTATCGATTGGCCAATATCGAAGGTCTTACAGAACCCAAGCCCATCAACATCATCCATCTTCGTGCATTCAATGCCTAATTATTTTAGGTATAATTCACTAGTCATTGTACATACCATCACAATTATGTTGTATATATCATCTCACTAGTGCACTCACTATGCATATTACACCAGACACACACTCTTCATTTTATGTTACACAACAAAAAAATTTATTTTCTACTTTATTTTGATGTTGTTTATGCCTTTTGTGTTGTAGGTTCATTATCACTGGTTGCACCACCTTCGCATTCAAGGACATAGACACATGTAGGAATTTTTGCAAGAGCATACATCAAGTCAGATTTTCATCATGACATACCTTCAACCCATTCTTGTGTCTATACACTCCTAGTCATGCAGGACTTCCCTACGCTCCTTCCTTCACCAAATACCTCCCCAGGACATGCAAAGCCACCTGACTCTATCCATGTTCACAATTCATCTCTCTTCCCACACTGACCATGACACTCCAACCCTTCCTCCTTATCCCGACCATAGAGATTCACCTCTCTCTCCTCACTCCAATGATAGTAATGCCACCATTTCCTCCTTTGTAGATGGAGGAACCTTCTCCCTCCTCTTACCCTAATAAGAGGAATCCATCCCCTCCCACCTTCATCGATGAGAGAGATCCATACATGCCCATTTTTTTGGCTAAAAACACTTCTTTTATCTCCTTTCATCCCAACAAGGGGAACCCACCTGGTTTCTCCCACTCCTCGGGGTTACCTTTACCACTGGCCAATGGGATGTCACCCTATGACCAAGACCTTCACCAACATCTTTCCCGTACCACCCCTTCATGTACATACCCATCTCGACGTCGTCACTCCCCATAGCCATCACGAGCCCCACCTCTCCTCATGACACCTTTAGTCCCATTCCATGGTACTTACCTTCAACACCCACCACCACCGCATCACCATCACCCATCTTCACCTCCTTCACCCCATTCATCTCCGTATTTACACCCATATCCAACTTTACCCATCCCAGTGGGTTCCCATTCTCCTCCCGCTTCGATACCATCTCCTCCACCCATTGACCTCCAACACATTCTCGCTCGACTTGACAACCTTGAGTTACACTTAAGTCATTGTCGATGTCATTCACCCGCTCATCATTCCATTATGGTTGATCCCCCATTACCCCCTTCCATACATGTCCCTCATCCTCACACGCAAAATTCACCAAAGCCAAGGTCGGTAGTCAACCCACTTCCACCTAACCCACCTCTCATGCGATCATCACCTCCCACACCTTACATCTACCCCATGCCTATCCTCTTGGAGCCTCTATCTCACACTTTTCACCAACTGCTTCATGTGGGACTCCTGGTTCTACCTGAAGTCAAACCAAATGATCCACATCACCCAAAACCAAAGGGATACAATGAACATCAGTTCTGTGTCTATCATCATCAATAGGGGCATGATATCAACAATTATCGCATTTTTGAATACCTCATCCACAACATGGTGGATGGGAAAGATCCACCACATTTTGAGCATGTCACCTCTCCCACTAAAAATCAGGGCATATTACCTCATCTAGTGCCCCACTCCATGCCATTACTCGTATTATTTTCTTCCATGCCCCAATGCTTCCATTAGATACACAATCACACATTCTATCAGGACACTGGTTGTGTTGTCGCTATGACTAGTCATTCACGACCTGTGCATTGACACTTTTCACATCCTTAGTATAGCCCTCTATATTATTCCTCTTACCCTTCCCCTTCTTCTCTCTATTTTGCATTTATATATGGTCACGCTTTGAGCGGCTACATACCTTTGCTAATTTTCCATTTCTTTCTTTCTTTTCTTCTTCCTCCCCCTTCTCTGTTTCTTTCATTCCTTCCAATCTACCTCATACACTTTTGCTTTCATCCATCACCTCTTTTACCTATCGCTCATATCGATAAGGCCAATCATACACATTCTCTCTTTGCATTCACCTTTTACATCTCACACACGTCCCCCCATGCTGGGGCAACTGCATATAGTGTTCTTCCTTTTCTTTCACCTTCTTTTCGCATATTCACCTCATTCATGACATTTCTCACCCTCATTCCCTTTTAGTTTTATGCCTTTCCTCTTGTTCATATTCTCCTACGTACAAATTTCTTTTATGATGCTCCATTGCATATCCACGTGTATATCCATTGCATCCACATCCATATTTGTACATTTTCATTGTAGAAATGCATTCATGATGGATTAAAACACACACTTGTTAGCATCACCATTTTGATGTCCACTCCCCTTTTCAGGATTTTGGATTGTATAGAGTTTTGTGTGATTTGACCATTCACAAGTTAAGCCAATCAAACATCACCTCTAGTTGACAAGTTCTCATGCTTCTCACAACTTCCCTTGGTTGGTTTGATTTCTTTCATGGACCACTCACACATTTCACATTTTAAGCAAATTTTGGGTATAGGGAGGATAACACCTTGCGAAAGCTTTGTCATTTCCTGCTCACCCTATCACTTGCATGATCAACATAAACCTAGGGATAAACAAAGGGACAAGCACAAGCAACCATCAAAATTGGGCAAAAAACAAAAGGTAACACCCACACAAAAAAAAAATTTACAAAAAGAGCATCACAAATAGAGAATCAAATTTTAAGGGGAAGAAAACAAAAGGAAAAGCCTCTAGATTTCATTTTGCGTGCTTACATCCCAGAGGTCCTCAGGTCCAAAATAACATCATGGGGTCATTCCCATCGCTAGAAATAGGCTCCAAGAGTCTGCCTAGTAGTGGGGTAAGCCTTACAAGTGGTATAGATGAGCTAGAAAATGTGGCTAGACTTACAATGGGTTCATCCAACCTTTTCTCAAAATGGATAAATGAACATCACTCATCACACACACTGGTCCATGATCGACTTCCATTCAGTCAGGATAGTTATGAGTTTTTGTTGAAACTTGTTCAGTTTTTCATGGGGTTTGATTGCTACAACTATGATCATCAAATTTACTACAAAAAGCTCCTTTGCCATCTTACATCTTTGAGATAACAAAATGGATCACATTTCAACTAGTTTTGTAATGATACAAGTGCCTCCTTCATTGAGGATATCCACTCACATGTACATTCCTTTGACCATGGATTCATCATACACATACATGCATTTCATCCATATTATGCACTTCATCTACATATTAGTCATTTCATTTGATTCTCATGCATTCTCTACTCTACATCCAATCAGATTCATCCATCTACATTGCATCATTTTTTATTACTCTTAATCTACAATGATATCATTTCTCATATGCATTCATACCTACTGCTACATGCCTACATATTCTCCCATATTACATTCACTTACATCTACCATATTTTACATCATACATACACATAATCCTACACTATTCATTCATCCACACAAATCATAACACATGTATATAACACCACATTACTAGGGTTTGTGCACTTACCGATGGTACACCACCACTGCCACTCGTGCTAGCTCGTCCACTCGCCATTTCCGGTCTACAACTTGAAATTTTAGTAGTGCTTTACTTCACAATTTCTCCCTCACTCCTCTCCTTCTCACTTTGCACCACATAAATGACCACTCACGCACGCGAAAACACCTTTTATTTGATAATTTTCGTAGGTTCACGCACACACGTGCGAACCTAGTTCACACACACATGTGAACCTAGTTCGTGTGCTACCATACAAACTGACCCTTGTCCCACCACAACATCTTTATTTCTGTTTTTCTTAAATTTATTTCAGTTTCCATTACTTGTTTTCCTCATTTTTATACTTTTTTATCATCATCTTCTTTCAATCGACTCGCCATCATTTCTCGTCCACTCCATTGTCGATTCATCGCTTGAGGGGGTATTCATACAACAAAACCAAAAATCTGCTTTGCACGTGATCAAACAACCAAACATCCAATCATGGGTATTACATCTACCTAAGAAAATTTTTGTTGAAGATTATCTCAACATAAATCCAATCCAAACCAAATATTTGCTAAGCCACGAACGCCTACGCCTATAGACATCTAATGGATTACCTCCTTCAAAGTGGTATATGTAAGACCACCTTTGAATGCAACACCTGATATACCTTTGCCTTACGGCTTTAATGGTTTAAAAAATATCATCAAGCGCTCATCAATCAATCAAAAGCAAAAATTTGAAAAGGCATTTGTTCCATCCACAATTGGAGCATCTCACATTGATCACAAGATAAATAAAATCTTAATTTTTCCCTCAAAAGCAACTAGTACCATGCTGCAAAGTGTTGTACTCAATCGTGAATCACCTTTTTTATCCATACATCTCTCTCGTAATCATCCGCAATCATCCACTCACAAATTCTTTGTCCCCCCATCGCTTCACCATTCCTTTTTCATCAAGTTTTTGTACTAGATCATGTTTTACACAACATAGTACAAAAAGGGGTAAATGTAGACACCAAAAAGTTACACATTTATCCTTCTCTATCATTAAGGCCAATCAATTTGTAAAACCCTCAAAAATTGCATAAATTGGCTTTAAAATATCGTTCATCACTCAATTTCATCACCCATCATTCTAAGCTCCTTGGGCTATCTCAACCCCTTCCTACACCTAATCATGGTCTCCATGCGACCACCTTCAAGCATTCAACCTTGGTTAAACTTCTCCATGGTTAAAAGGCACTTTATCATTAATAAAGGTTAAATTCATGTTTAATTAGCACTAATCCTAATTAAACCCTAACCTGTCACCTCATCCTCCTAACCTAGGGTTAACTTAGCTAAGGCTGATTAACCTAACCAAGGCTCACACATGTGTGCACCCTTATCCTAATGGATATTTTTTGCTCACACATGTGTGCACAACTCATCAAAAAGGATATTTTAAATATCCTCCTTCAAGCATGAGGGGAGATGAGTCATCTTCCATCTCATCCTCACACATGTGTGAGGGATTCCTTCACACAAGACTCCATCATGAGCCACATGTGCCCTAGGCCACCTCACAAGGGCCACCTCATGAGGAGACACCTCACTCACTCCCCCTAACCTTGGCCAAACTCTATTTATAGAGGGCCATTTTATTCATAAAACTCTCTCAATTTTCCTTACCAAAACTCTGCTGAAATTACTCTAGATCACCTACATTGCTCTTGCATCCATCATCCATGAAGTTCTTAGGTTTTTGAAAGGTTATTCGATAGATAAATTGATCTCAAAAGGCAATCGGACCAGGAACCGAATAAATAGCAACTCCAGGAGCTCATTCCAATAAACGTAAAAGTCGACAACAGTCTGGTTTGCACAATACAGTACAAACCCGAGCTAGAGGTTCACACACTATCGCTAACCTGGTCTACAATAACTCCAGAGATACAAATCATATAAGTATCCTTTCTTAAAAAATTTCATAACTCTGCTTTCAATTTTTATCATGTTTCAACTTCATTTTAGCATCATTTTGTCTTCATAAACATGGGATCTAATCAATGACAGGTCCCCAAACGCACTAACACCTTTTTGCAAGCCTAAAAAAGTACAAAGAACATATTCAAGCATCCAAGCAATGGCTCACGTGCAAGAAGCCCATCTACATTGAGGGACACCGGAAGATATTTGTTGATTGCTTGCATTCATACTAAAGAGAGGGAGTTTCCTTTGAGAGAGACTCATGATTGTAACCCCTTTTAGAATCAATACAAAATATTCAGCTACATATTTCATGTTTTGAAATGGTTACTTCCATGTGTTACATTATCGAGAGAAGATTATATACTACTAGATGAAAATGAAGATGATTTACCTAGAATAAACTTGGCCTCTTTTGTCGTCTTTGTTTTCTAATTTTCCTCCACATCTTCCTTTGTATCTTTAATTCCATCCCTTATATCCTTATTTGTTTCTTCTAACGGTTGATCCAAGTGAGCTATGGTGGCCTTTGCCATATGATGTTGTAGATAGGCTTTATTTGCCTCAACTCTTGGAGTGGGATATCCTTGATCTAATACAACTTCTATTACAATATGATTTCCTTGCCTTGCCTTGAAGTTTATCTCATGACTAAAATTTTCTCTCTTTCTCTATAGTTTTCACTTTGTAATCTCTTGCCATGTGTATGGTCTTACAATAGTTATGTAATCATAATATGGTATTTTTATAATTTGCTAGATTCAATCATAATGGATTGTGGTAAAGGTTTTGAAATATCCATAGTAACACATTCAAATATATATAATATGCTTTTACTCCTTAAAATTTAGTCCCTCCTTGATGAATTTATTTAGGGTGTTTTTACTTTTCTTTAAAACATTCTTATTGATAAGTTGATATGGAAGTCCAAAAAACCTAACCCACATTGGAAGCTTCTTAATAGTTTCTTTCTCAATAGAAAAAAAATCACTTCATGGTCTTAAATAAAAACCATCTCCCTCTGAACCATAGGCCACCACCCATTATTTTATCTCTGATTTTTGAATTAGAAAAGATTACGAGGAAAAGAAACTTTAAGAAGAAAAATATAGTAATTTGAATTCAATCCCCACTTCCACTTGATCCAATTTTAAATCTACCCTAGCTAGTATCTGCATAATTTACATGTTAACCCTCTACTTTTAAGGACCATTATGTCATGTTTGACCATGTCATCCTTCATAATCACTTATGGTGTAATATATACTATTTGGATGGAACTAGCCATATATGCACTCTTTTGCTTGTCTCCAACTTGGGTATCCATACTTCTAAGGCATCCCTATTTCTAGTTAGGGCATCCAACTTCCCATTAGGGTTTTCAAATATGAATTTCCTTCCATACTACTTAGTGGGGCTTGCTCTTGGCTCTTGCACTTCCTCTTGACTTGTACTTGTTCCTGACTTATACTTGGTACTAGCTCGCAAGCATATATATTATATCAAAATTATTTTTAATTGTCCCAAGGAGACAACACAACGGTTTGGACTTTGGCTCTCCTTCGGGAGGTCCAAGGTTCAAACCACGGAGTGGACGATTGTGTGAGGGGGTGGGTGTGTGTTAAATTCCCTATTGATAAACTTAGTTATCAAATTCGTTGAATTTTTTAGATAAAATTCGAAATTCATCGAATTTTAAATTTTAGTGAATAAGTTTGGTGAATAAATTTTAAATTTGGGCAAGAAAAAAAATAGGGCAGAAAACATGCAAGGAACTTATGAGGAGAAAAATGCATACGGGAAAATTTTCACATATGTTTTCAACCCTAAATTAGGTGGGAAAAAAAATGGGTAGAAATTTTCCGCACAACCCTAAATTGGTTATGAAAAAAATATGGGCGGAATGTGAGTTGTAGTTGGGTTAATAAATTTACTGTTCTTCTATTTATTTTTTCATATTTTTGCTTTAGATATATTTTAAATAAAAAGTAACATTAAATAAGATATTTTATACACTTAATGTTTTTATATTAATTTTTCATTTGAGCATAAAAATAAAAATCCCATTCGACCCTGATAGGGTTGAGAGGGAAGGGCTCTGGTCCCTCTCCTGCTCCCCCTCCCATAGCTCCTGGTTTCTGCCCAGTCCCTGGCTCAACCCAGGTCATCCCTCCCGAGGAGTGGTTGTTTGCAGATGATCTCCTGGGGGGAGATCCTTCTCCACTATCTGTGCCCCTACCGGCCGGCTAGGGTTTCCTTGGTTGTTTTTTCGGACTGGTGCTTCCCAGGGATCCCTGTTTGGTTGGGGATCCCTTCCCTTTTTCCCTCAGGCTTCCCCCTGGGGTTTTTTGCAGGTGATTCGCGTGGATCTGGTCCCCTGCGTTTCTCGATGCGGTGGAGGTGACGGTTTAGGGTTTGGATAGCTTCCCCATTTTTCTTGTGAATCCTCGACAGGCTCTGTGCTTGGACGGGATTCTTGGTCCCTGCTGCTGGGATCCTCTTCTGTTTTCCCGGGGTGGGTTCCTTGTGGTGCAACTCTCTGGTCACTTCCTGATGGACTGGATCCTCTCTGTGCTGGCTGTCGGCTTCCTACAGGATGGCTCTCGCTGAACTGAATGTTTTCTCGGTGGGCGGGATGGTTTCTCCATAGGGTGGGATCCGCCAAATCCGTCGATTTTCCCGCGAGGTGGGATCCTTTCTCTTCTGCTGGTTTCTCGGATGGCGGGATTTCCTTGTTGCTTCCCGCTAGGTGGGACTGTTTGTGGTGGTTTTAACTGCTTCCCTTGAGGCAGGATTTTATTGTAACGATTTTTCTTTGCTTCTTGCTGGGCGGGATCTTCTCAATGGTGGTTTTTGGCTACTCCCCGCTGAGCGGGATCTCCAAAACTACTTTTTTTCTTATTTGTTTGTTTCTCGCCGAGAGGGATTGTTTCATGCTTACTGTTACCGCTGGGCGGGATTTCTGTTTTGGTGTTCAGTTTCAAGGGATTGATGCCCTAGGCCCATTGCTTATGTAATCAGGTTTTGGGATCCTTGTTAAAACCCGCTATAAATACAAACACATAATTATCAAAAAAAAAAAAAAATCCCATTCACACTGCATTACCGGTTTCTCTAAGAAAATAAAAATCCAGCAACAAGAGCAAGTGCAGTTAGAAAATATCCATTATGTGTTTTCCAAACTTATCAAAAGAGTTTGAAGTTATTTATTTTTCCAAACTTATCAAAAAAAAAATTGAAGTTATTTAGCAATGTTGTATGCAAATGGCATAACCTCACTAAAGTTCTTAGTTTTGGATGGCAATGAAAACTATAATTTTAATGTTTTTATATTATTTTTTATTTAATTATGTTTATATATAAAGTTTTATATTATAAATATAAAAAGTAAGTTTATATTTTTTAACATTTAAATAAAAATTTATATTTAAATGTTGAAAATAAAATTAAATGACATTTTTTTTTAGAAAAATTATTTAAAATGGTATCATTAAAATCTATTGCAAAAGTTTGGAATATATGACAAGGAAATTATTAATGTTTGTTTTGAGTTTTTGTTTGAGTTTCGTAATTACTAATTTATTTACATAATATTGAAAGGATATATGTGCATTTATAATATATCAAATTTTATGTTGAATTTTATTCCAAATTTTTAAACATGTCGAATTTTTTCGAACTTTAAGAGTGTCAAACTCGAACATGAACTCAAACTTGATAACTAAGTTGATAAGCATAGCTCTCGGCTTTACGATGGGTCATGGTTGGGAGGAGACTGCTCAACCCTATGCATTGGTAGGGGTTTCTCACACTAACCAAATCCATATATAGATTAATTAAAAATATATTACATATTAAATTAAAAATAATAAGATGAGTCCCACAAGGACACCTTAGGGGTATGTCGTTGGACTATTATCTAAGCTACCTAAGTTCAAATCATATGGAGGGAGGCCCTTGTTGTGCCCCCAAGGAGTGTGGCCCCCAGTTGTGCCACCCATTTTACTTCACCTTACTTTAACCTAAAAAAATAAGATGAAAATATTGTCACCAAATTATATTGATTAAAATTTAAGTTTACATAGATTTTTATAAGGGGTCTCGATCACTTCTTACCAGCGTTTGAACTTGGGCCTCTTGAAAAACCCAAAAACTTACCAACTCCTTTTTTATTGTAACCTCCTTTATTTGATATAATTGTTGGTTCTAATAACAAATAATATTGTTTAAAACTAGCAAATTCCTTCTATATATAGAGGTTGTGTAGGAAACCTTTATAAACCCTAGCCTACTCAGTGAAGATGGGTAAAGATGAAGTCAACAAGACTTTGATGAGATTGAACTGTTAGCGTATGTTATTTAGCATATTATTAGTTATTACATTATTAGGTTAGTTGTTAATGTTGTTGTAACATCTACCTAAGTCAGCTAGTTAGCTTTGTTGGTTACGGGCTAATCTAAGCCTACATTATAGCTATTTAATCATTGCTTGATTAATGATACATGTCGATTACTCTAATATGGTATCAGAGCGCACAGAGCTCTGGACTCAATTGTAGCCTGAGAGTAGGGAGACCTGGTGCAATCGCTGCAGATCAAGGCAGTGACCAGTCAACAGTCTGATTGGTGTAGACTCTCTTATTGGGCGTGAGGGAGGTCTGACTTTGTACTCACAGTTGAGTCACCCTGACGTAGGGTCTGACGATGGACTAAGGATGGCCCTAGCTAAGCTAACATATCTCAGACCTGGAGGATCCCCGACGTGATGACCAGGACGGGACCCGACGACTAACTGGAGGTCGATCATCGGGTGACCACCACATAGACCAGACTCGACGAAATCCTAAGCAGAGCCCTAGCAAGCCACAAAATCTAATCTATGGGTGACGTGGCGATGAAGAAGCTCTAAGTGGCTAGTGTGGACAGACACCTAGACCCTAGGCCGACAAGGATGACTGCTCGACACTGACAGCCCTAGACGCCTAGGGAAGTGGGTACTTTCTACACGGACCTAAGGGAGGAGATCGGGCGCAGACGTTGAGGCCAAGTGGAAGGGTCAGGACTGATGTGGAGTACAACAAGAGGCAGAATGCTTGGACAATAAGCCAACTAAAACCTGAATGACCCATGATATGGAGTTCGACTATGACGTTCCGTGTGGATCAAAACTTAGGCAGGGATGACTACCCGAAGGTAGTCAAGAAAATATTTGTGCATTGATGTTTTTAAAGCCCTTTATGTTATTATGTTCCCTGTATGTGGGATAATAGCCATGATGAGCCTAATCCAGACCACGACGAAGAGATCGATTGCAAACAGTGATGCCAACTTCATATGGATTGTAGGCATGTTCATGTGGTTGATTTAAGGAGGTTCGTTCGCAGCAAAAAAATCAGATGATTGATGGGTGATTTCAGCAAAAATTATATCATCGTGAGGAAGGTACAATCCATAATTTGAGAGCACCAAAGACACTAGAGCATTGTGCTCACTGATAAGCACAGACAAAGGTGGATCTAGACGTTTTTATTTCCACGTAAAAGTAGCTGACTTTAGCAGGAGCAGTTGTGTGATTTGCAGCGGTGATACTTGGTGTTGTAGATTACTGCCACATAAATCGTAGATGACTGCAGTTTATTTTTGAGCAGGTGATCGTAATCGATTAAAGGGGTGCCATGAGGGTGTTGGAGAAACCTTCGCCAATATACTACTGATCATAGATAATAGTTGCAGTAATTAGGTGGTTTGGCCAAGTTTTCGTTGTTAGGTGCATACATGTATTAAGCAGGGAGCCATTGTTGATAACACGATATTAAGCAGACTCCAGATTCGACGATATTGTTGCAGTGAAGCGATCGATGCAGCGTCGTCATTGAAAGATGAAGTCACTGCCCGATAGTGGGAGAGCAGCCAAATGCTTTTCGAATAATCGTGTTGCTTCCACCAAACAAATAAAGAACACTTTGTGTTCTTTAAGACTCGTCGAGTGGGGTAGCTTAGGCAGTCTTTGGCTGGGCACTAAGGTACTACCGCCTTGATAGGTCAGTAGGTAGAACCCCGACCCAGCCAAGGTAACATTTAACTTTGCACATTTATTTTTAAAGTTTTTTCATTATTTTTAATAATTTAATATTTTTTGTTTTTAAAATCAATTTAATTTTAATTTTATTAATTTTATAACGAAATTATTTTATTATTAAATTCTTAAATGGTTTAACTTTACATTTTACAAATTAAACATTAAAGAAAAGGAGCAAAACCTAGAAATCACTCCATTTTTTGAGTGACGGCAACTTTGTCAACATCCTTTTAAAGCTTCAATTTTTTTGCACTCAAAGGGAAAACTGTCAAAAATTACCTAAAGGGGACAAATTTGTAATCCTTGGTACACACCATCGTCAACTTTTTTAGGCTTCATAAATAGCAATTTTTTTGTTTGAAGTCCTTATTGAAAAGGGGGGGATTTTTTGGTGAATTTTTTGACATTTGCCTCAGAGGCAAGTTTTGTAAGAGCCTTCTGAGGCTTCATATAGTTGCATTTTTTTGCACTAAGGGGGGATACAATTTTTTTTCTCTCCACCATCTTTTACCTTGCACACAAGGGAGATATAATTTTACAAAACCAAGGAGGGATGTTAGCGTATGTTATTTAGCATATTGTTAGTTATTACATTATTAGGTTAGTTGTTAATGTTGTTGTAACATCTACCTAAGTCGGCTAGTTAGCTCCGTTGGTTATGGGCTAATCTAAGCCTACATTGTAGCTATTTAATCATTGCTTGATTAATGATACAAGTCGATTAATCTGACATGGTAGAGGGGGGAAGACTTATAAGGGTGCATTTTCGACAGTGACCGACACCTTAGTCAGATTGTTTTTTGCAAAATTCATTGTAAAAGGTGCATTTTTGGCAGAGACCGACACCTTAAAAATGGGCAGATCAAAGAAAAAGCAAGCCCCTAAACAAACTGATGTTGTTGAAAAATTAGTTAAAGGTCCTTACTTTCCACCAAAGATGGAAGGAATGGATTTTTATGAGGATGAAAAATATTCTACACTACGCAGTGGTGTAAAATACATTCTCAAATATTCTGAAGACCTTCAGAAGAATGGTGTTCAAATCCCTATAGGCGTCATAAGGGCAGTCTACATATCATTGATTTCTCTTGATATATCCCAACGTAAAGTGTATAGGGACTTTAATGAGGAAATATAGGTCAAACCCCTAATGGTCGATGCTTGTAGTGACACAAGTGACCTTCAGCCCATGGTGGCGAATGCTTGTTGTGACACATGTGACCTTGAGCCCATGATGGCCAATGCTTGTTGTGATACAAGCGACCTCATGCCTATGATGGAAAATATCAGTTGTAACACAGGTGATCTCATCACAATAGCAGATTTTACTTGTGACACTAGTGACTTAAAAACTGATCCTCCTAAAAATGAACTCCATAATCTCATCAATAATGACAAATGCCATATTGTTAAAAGCATTTATGAAGATGATGAAATTGGGTGTTTTGAAAAACACACAAAAGGATTTGGATCCAAAATGATGAAGAAAATAGGATTCAATGGTGAGAGATTAGGTAAACATGAACAAGGCATTAAAACTCTTATAAAGCTAAATGTCAAGGCAAAGAATGAATGCCTTGACTATACTAGACATACAAGTACCAGTAATTCCATGTTTGTAAAACCTAAATCTCCTACAACTCCAAAAAAGCATTGTTGCAGTCATTGTGGAAAGGCAGGACATGTTGCAGCTAAGTGTTGGAGATTATATCCTTATGATTCATGTGGATGTACGAATCACTCTTCTTCAAATTTTTGGTACAAAGTGAAAATGGCCAACAAGGTTCATATAGATTGTGGATGGACAGATCTCACACAATAGACCATGATGAAAGAAATGTTATATGGCTTCTACTAAAATGGTAAAACCTATGGTAGACCCCAAGGAAAATCCAGTAACAAACCGAGTGGCAATCCCAGAGATAATGACCCAGAGATAGACCTAAAGACAGACCCAGAGACAAAGTTCTAGAGGCAGATCCAGAGGCAATGATCCAGAGGTAGATTGATCGGCAGATCCAGAGATAGACCTAGAGGTACAAATCCAGAAGTACTCTTAGAGCTAGATCCAGAGCTGAAGACAAAGCACGAGCCACCATTCTTTCATTTCTCTTCTTTTTTTCACTGTATTGGGGCAGTTATATACTTTACCCAAATATTGTCGTATGGGGGGATAATAGTATAGCTAGTAGTTATATTATTACCCAAATAATATAATAAGGGGGGATGTTAGCGTATGTTATTTAGCATATTGTTAGTTATTACATTATTAGGTTAGTTGTTAATGTTGTTGTAACATCTACCTAAGTCGGCTAGTTAGCTTCGTTGGTTACGAGCTAATCTAAGCCTACATTGTAGCTATTTAATCATTGCTTGATTAACGATACATGTTGATTACTTTGACATGAACCAAACAATCCATCAATAAATACTCTATTTTAGCAAAGACTTTAAAATTCTAGAAGTCTAAGATTCAAATATTGTGGAATAATATTGTATAACATACTTCGTATACGATCGAATATAACCATTTATTGGGTACCTTAAAAACTACCATTTTTACAACGACGTAATATACTTTTTTGAAAAATAATTTGAAATAAATTGTATTAAAACAAAGATCATTTACAAGTTGGGATGTGACTTCTCCCAACCTTAGCCAAAAAGAACACATGTTTACGATAGTAAAAGAAGATTTGCATTGGAGCCAAATCTCTTAAACCATATTTCTACAATGGTTGTTCACCTGTTTAAAACTGTAAAAGAAGATCTACATTGGAGCATAAATATCCTAAACCATATTTTTGGAATGGTTGTCCAAATTAGCTAAACATTGGATTTGCTCACCAACCTGCCTAATCATCTCATCCTCAATAGCCATGTCACTATGCCACCGAACCCCTACATCCTTCTCAGTGCCCATCTTAGCTAGGAAGTCTGCCACTTTATTTAGATCTCTACTCACATAAACCGGAATCACATCATCTAATTCCCTCCACAATTCCTTAATTTGAGTGACAAGAATCCTCAACCTCCATGTCTTCAAAGCAAAGTTTCTCATGCAATCTAGAGCTCCAACCATTATTTGAGAATCTGATTCTAGGATTATCCTCCTGTAACCTTGTTTTACTTCCCAAATAGAAGCATATTTGATAGCTAAGGCTTTCGCTTCATTATTTATGGCCCTTCCCAAGACTTGTAGTTTCCAATAGAGCATTGTTCCAACATGATTATGGTAAACCACTCTAATTCCAACTCTACCCGGATTGCCTTTTGTAGCTCCATCAGTATTAATTTTAATCCAACCTTCTCAGGGTGGATTCCAACCAGCTCTTTCCTTCCCCTCTTGCACTTCAACTTCCTTCTCCATTGTCCCTATAACAACCCGAGTTTCCTCTTTAGCATACACTACCACAGTTTCTATGAATTTGCTCCAAATGACCTGCCAAACTCCATCTAAATATGAAAAGGTTTCTCTAAAAAAATTTCCATTTCTCTCCAACCACACTTGCCACCAAATGAAGTTTAATCCAAGCTCCCAACCAATACAAAGAGCTTTAGATTTAAATCTACCCCTCTTCCATCTTTCCCAAATATTAATCCGATTCAAATCACCATTAACTCAAATTTTATAATATAAAAACCATCTCTCCCAGATCTGGCACGTGAATGGGCACTCAAACATCAAGTGATCAGCTGGTTCCTCACTCTTGTAGCATAAAACACATTGAGAAGGACCAATGATTCCCCTACATCTGAGATTATCAAAATTAAGAATTCCACTATGCATGAACTGCCAAGCAAAAAGTTTACTTTCGGCCAACCCTTGGACTGCCAAATATTTCTCCAATCCTCAACCTGATATGCATGAGGAGGAGACTCTGGAAGGATATTATCATATCCATCCTTCATTGTGTAGACACCAAGGCTACCATAGCCCCAAGCTAATTCATCCTCTTCATCTCCACCTATGAGAAATCTTTTTGCTAAGATTTTAGTCATGATGGGTGTCAAATTTGGAGGGATTGAAATTGGCCACTCATCCAAGTTCTTAACCTGCTTAAACTTATAATCCCCCAGCTGACTAGTGTTGAAATAACTTTCAATTTGGACCCAACCCCTAGTTTCCCTAGTTGTTTTTATTGGTTGCAGTTCAAGGAATTCAAAAATGATAGGTGGGTATTGATCCCATGAATCTGTCCAAAATCATGCCTTCTCCCCTCTCCCCACTTTCTAAAATAATTCATCTTTCACTACTTGAGATCCTAACTTAAGAGCTTGCCACACTAAGGATCCATTACCATCCAAAGGGAAACGACCCACCTCATTTGGGTTTACTTGTCCCAAATATTTACTAGTTAAAATTCTACTGAATAAAGAAGTTGGTTGGGAAATCCACCTTCAGTAAAGCTTTCCAGCCAAAGCTTTATTGTTTAACTTTGATCTTCTTAGTCCCAAACCTCATTTTACCTTGGGTTGGCTTAATTTCTCCCAACATACAAAGGTCCATTTTCTCTCTCCTTTTACTCCTTCCCATAAAAATTTTCTAGCCATCTTGTCCAACTCTTTCCATATGGTATGTGGGGCAGCAAGGATAGAAAAATTATAAATTGGCATGACCTGAATGATTGACTGTAAAAAAAGTTAATCTACCCCCATAGCTTAACCATTTGTGAGACCAATGATTAATTATTTCCTTGATACGATCCAAAATATTCCTCTAGATATCTATTTTTAGTTTTTTAAAATGCAAAGGGACCCCCAAGTATACCACTATGAGAGAAGTCCTTGTGAAACCCATGATCTCTAAAATTTTGTCCTAAAGCCTTTGATCAAGATTGAAAAAGACCACTTTGGATTTTTTATCATTGATGACTTGGTGCCCTAAGGTAGACATTAAGTGTATCTCTAATCATTCTTGCTTCCCTAAAGTTGACCACTCCCACCAATCCTGTGTCATCCACAAACTGTAGGTGAGTCAAAACTTCCTCACCCACCTTGATACCTGTTAGAAAACCTTGTTGTCTTCCTCAAGATGAGTCTACCCAAGCCTTCAGCCAATATGAGAAAAATATAGGGGGAACAAGGATCTCCTTGAAAAAGGCCTCGAGTAGCTCCAAACGGTTGCGAGGGAAGACCCTTGATTAACATTGAGTATGTCAAAGTAGAAACACAACTCATGACCTATTCTATCCAATCCTAAGAGAAACCAAAGACTACCATCATATTTGACAAGAAGCTCCACTCCACCCTATCATAAGCCTTTGACATATCCAATTTTATGAACATTCCTCTATTACCAGATGTTTGCATTTAATGGATTGCCTCCTGAGCTAGAACCACACCATCAAAGATCTCCCTACCCTCTATAAAACCCCCTTACTTCGAGGAGATAATGCTATGTAGAAGAGGTTTTAGCCGCTCAACCATTACCTTTGTGATTATTTTATATATGACATTGCATAAGGCAATAGGTCTATAATATGAAATATGCACCCCCTCCTCCCCTTTTGGAATTAAGGCAATGAAAGTATGATTTAATGCTTTAAGCATTTTTTTACTACCTTTGGACTCCTCTATAACAACCATTACATCCTCCACCAAGTTGTGCCAGAAGGCCTAAAAAAAATCAATTGGAAAGCCATCTGGACCTAGTGTTTTTTCGGTCTTCATTCCAAAGACTACATTCTTTAGTTCCTCTCTATCAATGGGTTTAAGTAGGGCTTGATTTTCTTCTTTAGAGATAACAAAGGGTATGACAACAAGAAATTATTTTTTAGCCTCTTCATCTTGCACCATACTTTCCTTAAATAGTTTAGAAAAATAATCCATTGAATGGAAATGCATACCTGGAATTGTATCAAAGGAGTGGCCGTTATCATCTTGAAGAGCTTCCATGTTGTTCATTTGTCTCCTAGCACAGACAACCCAAAGGAAAAATTTGGTATTTTTATCACCTTATAATAACCAAGTGGTTCTTGCTCTTTGTCTCCAAGTAGGTATCCTCTTGGTTGTCAATGTCCTCAACCGCTTTACGCAATGCATCATCCTCTTCTTTGAGCTGCTCTGTAATTGTCCCTTCCCTAAAGTGTTTTTGAACCTCATCCCATCTGGCCACCAATGGACCTCTTTGGACCTGGAAGTCTATCTTGTTAGCTCGCTTCCATTGTTTCAGTTGATCTTTGACATAATGAAGCTATTTGTGGAATCTAAACATTGCTATCCCATATGTTGGGCGACATTCTTCCCACCATTGTGGAATTTTCTTTTGAAGTTCCTCTTTTTGTAACCAAAGGTTTTCAAATTTAAATGGTTTGTGATGCCGCAGTGTCTTGATCCCCCCTTCCAACAAAATGGGAAAGTGATCTAAAATCGGACCCTCCAAAATATGAAATTTTATATTCCATTTTACAAATGCCTCCTCTGAAACCAAAAAGCGATCTAACTTCACCTTCCCGCTATGTGGCTCCCTCCTCTTATTAGTCCAAGTATAGTTGGTTCCAGGGCATTTAATATCCACCAAGTGTAATGCCTGGACTTGGGCAATCATAAGTCGATCCCCCGGGTCCAAAATTGGGGTTCCTCCTTCCCGATCTCTAGAGGATAATTTAGCATTAAAATCCCCAACAATAATCCAGTCTAACTCTTCCCTTGAGACTCTCATGTTATGCACAAATTTCCATTGATGCATCTGACCATCTAGGTTTTGAGCCCCATAAAAAATTATGATTAAAACATGTTCACTTATGACATTGTTCCTAAAATGTGATGTAAGGACACTCCTCCAAGCTATATGTTCTATTGCAGTCCATTCAAGAGAGTTCCAAAGAGTAACTATCCCCCCTGAGACCCCTTGGGCAACCACTTCCATATGACCAACACCCCTCCAAAGTTTATTTACTGTTTTACACATAATATCCAACGATATTTTTGTCTCCTAGATAAGCAAAAAATCTATTTTACATTTTTCTAAGAGTCTTCGAACAACAGATTGATGGGTTCTACTGTTTAAACCCTTGACATTCCATGATTGTATAATCAACGGTTACCTTAAGAGCAGTAAAACTCTATTGGCCTCATCGATCCTCCAGTGATCAGTTTGTCTCCTTGAACTGCTATCAATTCCTTATTTGATTTTCTACCCACTCCTTAAGAGCTGCTATTTTTTGATCTCTTTTCCACCTAAGTTATCCCTAGATTTGGCCTTTCTCTGTTCTTTTCTGCTATGCCCATGATGACATCCTTAATTATCGATTGCTCTTGGTTATGCACTATCAATGCCCCTGCACTCTCTGATTGCGGTAAACTCATTGCACTCAGTTACCTGCTCTATGATGGGAGGAGGTGAAAGAGGGACTTGAACATGGTCATTATTGTTTTCATTATTCCCATCCACTCCTTCCATGAATTGTTCTTCTTGGTCCATTAGTGTCTTAAAGATCTCATACTTATTGGAGGACTTGAGTTGGGTTTGCTCTTTACCATATTTTTTCTTTTGTCTTCTCCTTCTTTTGGGCTGTTCAAAACCATCTCCCTGTGCTTCTTTACCCTGAGAAATATTGGTTGTTTCTTTATTGATTGTTGACTTACCCTCCTTAGGAAGATTTGACATTCCCAGAGGAGCCTCCATTTTTATGTTCATATTATTTGGGAAAGATAGAGCCAAATGCCCAAATTTGTGGCAAACTCTGCATTTGAAGGGCAATGCCTCATAATCCAGTTGTTGAATCCAAGATAGTCCTGCAAGTTCGAGTTCCACCTTTGCCGACAAAGGCTGGCTAAGATCCATTTCCACACATAATCTTGCAGAAACAACTGTGTTTCCTTCCATTGTGTATTTGGAAACACCCAAATGTCTTCCAAGGGAATTGCCGATAATTTCCAATACTTGCTTACTCCAAAACTCCATTGGAAGTGCATATAAACGAATCCAAACCAGACAACAGTGGGTTCAATTCGAGGATCAAATCCCACTCTCCAGGGTTGAACAAATAAACCTGTCGGACCATGATTCCTCTTTTATGATTCGAAAGCCCTATTTCTATAAGCAACTGAAGAACAACTAACAATAAAATATCCATTGCTAATAAACCACAAAGATTACTCACCAAGAGGCTCCCAATTTTGTCGAACCCAGGAATGCAAAAAATTTAGGGTAGGGCAAATACCCATGAATTTACAAATCAAAACATGATTGACTCTATATAAAACCATTTCTTCGATCATTCTTTGCTCAATAACAATCTTTGGCCTTGATTCTGATCGTGGCAATCATCCATTAACTCGTTGAGATGTTGATCTATTTTCAGCAACCGTAAAAAGCATTTTTAATGCTTCTCTAGTCTTTGATGGAGATTTATCCTTTAAAAAATCTGCAAAAGAACTGTCTCTCTAAAAGAAGATCTGGAGGTGTCCCCATTGAACCCTCCTAAAGAAAAAATCTTGTCTTTAAGTCCACAGTAACCAAAAATCTACTGAACTAATGCCCTCGACGTAATATACTTATTACTTTAATTTTTAAATCAATTTATAATTTTATTTTTTTATTTGGATAGTGTGAAGAACCCATACAACTAACGAAAATATGATTGAATATAACAATTTATTGAGTACCTTAAAAACTACCTTTTTACCACGAAGTAGTATAAGGTAAACCTAATTAAATCCAATATAACTTAAAAAAACCTTATGACATTAATTTTTAATCAATTTATAATTTTTTTTTAATATTTGAATAGTGTAAGAAATGTTAACCATGACCCTAATAAGACGAAAACTATTTAGGTGGTGTAATTCCATCCAATCATGCGAAACTAACCCTTAGGTTTGTACAGAAGAAACCATAGTTTAACCAGGGTTATACAAAGACTCAAATCTCTTTTTAATGCATGCCCAGTATTTTCGAATGATTTACTAACACTTCGAATATGGCAGCGAGAAGACTGCTCTGCAAACTTGGGGCAAGTCACAGGTTCGATTACCATACGCTCTCTTGCCCTTTCAACCCATCACAAACCTCCGTCTCCTCGTCTGCACAGAGACCGATCTCCAGGTCTTTCCTTGACCGATTCTTCAATACTTCAACACTCTTTCATGGCTTTAAATCAACAATGTTAGTCTTCTCGCGTGCGCAGCTGGGAACAGAGCCGATTATTGCACATTCTCCCTCGACTAGAAAGAGCGAGAGTTTCCACAGTTTATTACTGCAGGGTTCGCGGAAGCGGAGGCCGAGCAGAAATCCCCGCAAGAAACGAGCCGCCTTGAGGCCGCCCGGTGAGTGCTGAAGTCTCGAGTTCAATCCTTTTAATAATAATAATGATCACAATAATATTGGTTTAGAGAAGTCAGGGTTTCTATTCTCATTGAGCCCTGCCTTTTATGTACGGTTCAGGGTTGAAGTATGATGTGGTGGGTTAGCATTGATGAAAATGAGGGTTTTGTTTGGGGTTTGGTTGAAGAATGCAGGGCCTCACCGCTGGATTATTTATAAGGAGGGAGAAGCGATCCCGCCGAGTCGGCCGAACGAGGGAAGCGTGCGCAGGAGGAAGCACTGCAAGCGCATGGAGCAAAGGGCAGCATTTCGATCGGTACGTTTTTTAAATCATCCTTTGTGTTATTTTCATTATTATCCTCCACAAAAATGAATGAGAGATGCACTTATAAACAGAGAATATTATTAGTGTAATTTTCTTCTTATTATTATTTTTACTTTCCGATCTTTCCTGGGGTTGAGATCCTTTACAAAATTGGAGATAGTGATTTGCACCTTCTTTTTGAAGAGGTTGAAAAGGAGGCACATGGGGACTCTTCTATGAGTCTTCTATGTCTTTTGTCATTACAGTGTCCCTGTGAGGACGACTGATTTGCACATTCAAAGATTATTATTATTATTATTATTATTGACTGATTTGCACATTCAAAGATTATTATAATTATTATTATTTTCGGATCTTTCCTGGAATTGAGCGACTCAGGCCTTAAAAAAAACCAAATGAAACACTGATTAAGGTAAAACGACAGCCCTTAAATAATTTTTGTTATTTCGCCCAACGTTTTCCGGGGTGGAGCGACGTCAGACCTCAAAAAAGTTTAACTGAAACAGAGTAAACTGAGATCTATTATTTGTATAACGGTTAGCTGGGAAAAATATTTGGCTACACGCGTGGCAGGGATGGTTTAAAACTTTCTCAAACCATCACTGCTTGCGTATCTTTCAATACAAAGAAAAATTTGATACTAGAGAATAAACATAATCAACATCTTTCTTTACCTGCGGAGAAAATATCTCAGATTCGTGGATATTACTTATAAGTTAACAGCCGCTGTGCTTTTCCACGTTAGCATTCTTTAAAAATGTGAGTCTAAATGTAGGCCCGCCCATGCCTCATTTAATGTTGTTCATATAATATTAGGTTACTTCTATAGTATTTATGAACCTGTCCCTTGAAGTGTGAAGAAAGTGAATAAACGACTTACCCTGCTGTAAAAGGAAAACATCGTTGCCACAACTCTCCATCACATATGCTAACCAAAGCTTTTCTATAACTCTGACTTTCAGGTTTAGAAGAGATACCTCAAGGCCTCATCTTTTTCCATGTCATGCTCAGCTTCAGAAGATTGCTGACTCTTGTTGTGTCTAGAGCAGTCACAGAAATGAAGTCTAATATGACAAACTACAAAGAGTGTCCAATCTTCTTTTATGTTCTCTTGACCTCTTCTTGTACTCAGCTCGGTATCCTTTCTCTCAGATAGGTGGAATTAGCAAGGCAGATTGTGGAATCAAAGGCTGAGAATGGGAAACCATGGGACGCTTAGGGTGTCCTTCCATTGGCCTGTGTTTCAGTATAACGTTGTTACAGGAGATGTTGTTGCAACAATGTTGCCAGTCAGAACAGTGTTGCTGTCGTTACATGAAGCAATATTTTGAGCAAAGATGCACACTGCAATGAGAAGGCTTGTTTGAACAGCCACGGTGTTCCATGTCTATTAGCAAGCTGTTATAAATAACTTGAGAATTGGGTGCTTTTGCCATGGCCCCTGTTTGGGCTTTTGGTTAAGAACCCATACCCACAAGTACAAGGTTATGTGTTCCATTCCGGCAATAGCACCCATAAATGCAAGAAAGATGATCAGATTCACCTTACATATGAATATTCTACATGGAAGTAAATGAAACCCAGAACTGCTGCAAATATTTATGGATGATAAGACTGCCATAGGTATGTGGTAAAAGAAGGGGTTTAGAAGAAGAAGAGTTAACATCACTGTTATGGCTATTCCAATGATAGATGTTGCACTTTTGCATCCAGAATTGAAGTGCAGAGTGGAATGGGAGAACATCCAGCATTGAAGTTTACAGTGGAATGGGAGACCATCCACCATTGAAGTTCACAGTGGAAAGGGAGAACATCCACCAATGAAGTTCACAGTGGAACAAGATAGAGCCAATTGTAACATAGCAGGAGGTGCACAAGCCTGCCAGTTTCATTGTTCGAATTGCTATCGTTTACTTGTTTCCACCAAATTGGTTGTCCTTAATGTGAGCAAATGATCTTCCCACCGCAACTTCCGGCGTGAGTACAATCAATTTAGTCACCAGGCTAGCTGTCAAATCTACATAATGACCATGGAAATATATCATTGTTGACGGTGAATGTAGTCCTTTCTGCAAGTAACCAATCTTATCATGAAGCTGAATGTAGTCGATTGATCAGTGGAGCTGCCTAAAACCAGAATAGTTTGGGATTCCTCTGGCTAATGTAATCTGGCATGAGCAATAACATGAGATAAAACATTCTCACTACAGCAATATAATATCTCCTCTCACATCGGCATTTGAAGACCCAACTTATTTCAGAAACTATGACCCTCTTTGGAATGAAGTGTTTTATCCCAAGTAGACCCCTGAACCATTGCAGAGATACTATAACATCTGCACCAGCCATGAAACCAACTGTAGTTGCCCAAGAAAAAAAGATGATGGCAAAATCTAATCTGAGAATACTCAGAACAGCCTGGGAAAAAGCTTGCAAAACAAAGGCTGTAGTGGAGCTTAATCGCAAATAGAGAACAAGGATTCTGTTTGGATAACCCTCTTTCATAAGAAGCCACCCAACTATGGAAAAGCAAATTGAAACAGGTCCTACCGCAGGGTTCCTTGAACAAGACTAGTTATATACCAACTAATAGGCAGTAGGTCTTTTTTATATGGCTAAGCCTCATATCAGTGATTCTAAAAATACAGGGTTGTGAGTGCAGATGCATAATGCCGTGTTGATGAATTAGTATGCAGTGAAGAAAACAGAAACCATTTTAATCTAAAATCTATCTATGCACATACCTCCCTTCTATGCTGAGTTTTATGAATGCCCTCTGCCCAGTGCAGGTTTGCCATGTATTAAAAGCAGATTCATCATGCATGTATTGCAAGCTAAACTCATCTAAGTTTGGCACATGGTGATGTAAAATCTGCATGCAGGTTGGCATTGGGTGTGAATCTTTCTATCCAGCATTCATTTCATGCACCACACACCAAGGGAGACAAGACAAGCACCACATTCATTTAACAGTTACTGCACACAGGTCTACATGCTTATTCCCCAACATTCAGTCACACATTACTTTACTTTTATCTTGTCTTTCTCGGTTTTCCTAGGACCTTATGGACTAGTCTCTGTATCCTGCTAGAAAACAAGGCTCTCTCATGCATAACATCCACCGATTTGGTTAATTTGTTTTTGCCCTCCAAAAATTTTCCCTAAATCCTGGAGCAGGCTGTGTACTTAAGGCAACCTGGGTTATGCTAACTACCCTTTCTTGACAACTGTAGTAGAGGCACATAGAACTACAGACGATTGCTACAACATATATGATTGGCTACATAGGATGAGAGGACATATAGGTGAGTAGCTACATTGTGCTGGTCAACAATATTAGCCCAAAAAATCACATAACAAGCGACTAAGAAAGGACTTGATCAGAATGTGTGCCTTCCTAACAATATGATTGTTGCTTGACAACATAATTATAATAAAAACATGAAAAGACTTTGAATATCTGTTTTTATCATATTTGAATATTTGTTTTGTCCAAGGACGCTGTTTTCATGCCTTCAAAAATTGTAACTGAGTATCACTCTAGCACTAGTTTTGCTCAAATGATTTATGAAGTGGTCTTTAATAATATGGACATAAAACAAACTATATAATGTAAATAACGATGTCATTTCCCACCCAACCAAAGTAATATATTGATTGATATGAATGCAAGAAAGCATCCCCTGGATAAAAAGTGGGCTCATTTGATGCATGGAAGTGCACATAAGCATGATGGAACCTTGTGCAAAGGTGTCATAGAATTTATTATTGATTGGGCACATCCTATTAGAGCAGCTCATAAGGGGCTTTTTGCTTGCATTTATGTTATTATCCAATTGCTATCACTTGTTTAAATCTAGCAGGAAACATTATCTGCATAATGTCTTAATTTTTAAGCTCCTAAGCTGCAAGCCTACTGCAGTGGTAAGGACTTTGGCCTCTCTTTGAGAGGTCAAAGGTTCAAACCCTACTCAGTATGAGAGGACTGGGACCCCTCATAAAAATCTGTGTAAACTCATTGAATTTTTTTTTAAGTCCTTGGCTTATGGTGGAAAATAGCAGAGCATTTAAAAAAAATAGATTTTTTCACTATGAAAAATATCAATTCCTTAAAGTTCTCTGTATAACAGGCTAGTCACCAAGATTCTCAACCGTTATACTATTAGTCACCAAGATTCTCAACCGTTATACTATTATCAACACATTTTAACGAGTTAAGAGAATAAACAAACACAGTGCTATAGATAAACAAATAAGGAGGAGGTATCAACAAAGATGTTAGAAGGAGGAGGTATCAACAAAGATGTTAGAACTTGGAATCATTACACAACGCAACAAAAATTCATTACACAACGCAACAAAAATTCATTATACAACGCAACAAAAAAAAATCATCGCGCGTAAGCAACACACGTTAACAAAGACTCACAACAAAGTTTCGTCCAATTGCATAATCGATATATCTTAATATAGTTTATATTTTTTTATGGCTATAAATTTGAATGAGTTCCATGAAAGTTAATTTATAATTATCTTATAATATTTATAATTTGACATAGTCAACTAGGTTTTGGTTCAATAGTTGAGGTATATTAATAATGTAGTCTACATCAAGGTTTAATATTTATTTTGACATAATCAACTAAGTCTTGGTTGGATGGTTGAGGTATATTAGTGATGTAGTCTACACGAAAGTTTAAATCTAGATGACTTTAAAGAAGGTATATAGCTCTAAAAAAGAGCAACCCTTTCAAAATCATATTTAAAAAAATTAATAATAATAATTTGATGAAATTAGAATATCTTTTGGAAAATTAAAAAAATTAATAGATTAAATTAAAACATTAATAATTTTTTTATATCATTTAATATCGTTAAAAACTAGATAATTTTAAACATTTATTAAATAAATACATTGTTAACAAATAACTTATATATAATATTATTTAAAAAAATTATATTAAAGATATTTGGGCTAGTGGAGACTTTAGAACTCTATATAGAGGTCTAAACTTTGAATTCTATAGGATAGGATTGTACATGGTGCTTGGATAATTTTGGAAGAATTTAATAAATTAAATTTATATCATTTAATATAATTATGAGTTAAAAAAAGATATTGCTTTGTCATTATAAATGTAGAGAACAAAGGCATAGAGCTAGCTTTAGGAAAGCCAATTTACATTTTCAGAAGATTACATAACCTACACAAGCGAATGCTTCAGCTTACAATCATAAATATTCCTTTTTTATATTACATTCAAGATATTTATACGTACTGTTTAGTTGCAAAGAAACCTCAATGGTATGGGTCTGACAATGGCAACAGTTACAAATAAGCTCGTGTCCTTAGGGCTTGAAAAGAATGGATTTTAGTTGTTCTCGTCTATAAGTGTAATTGCTTGCTAGGACTGCACGTTTATGTACCTATTATTTATTGGTGTATATCTTCCTGCACAGAACATTGACGTAGCTGCTGCTGTAGCTGTTGAATTTTGTTTTCCAATCACATGTTTTGGATGATTTTGTGGAGCTATGGTTGATAAAAGTAGGAATAAAATTTGCTTTGATACACCATTGGAGAAAGTCAAACAATCCAGGCTTGAAATCATATATTACAATTATTAAAAAGTTATGTTGCTTGTGCTGGGGGCCTTTTCTCATTAACTGCTGGCACATGTTTGAAAATGTTGTTAATCTAAAGTGGCTAGAACATTTCATGGTAATGTCAAGCTTGCGTATATTCTACATTTATGTAGAAGAGGTTGCTTCTGCTTTTTTAATGATACAATGCTTGGGAATCATCACAAGAAGTCAGTACATGTCAAAATTGCATATAGTCTGTATTTGTGGAGCAGCAGTTGCTCTGCTTCTGATATAATATTGTTGTTTGGAGTCTTCACAACAAGTTACTAAGAGAGCGAGTGGGCTTATCGTAATGATATATAATATTTCAATAAAGGTTGTTGCTTGGACTTGGGATCATTTGGAATCTGTAGAATATTTTTTCTAAGAAGTTGAAAAATTCTGTTTCAATTTCTATACGTGTTCCAAATATTAAGAGGTTTGGTACCTGGGCGGTAGCTCCACAATATCTCTTTTTATTAGTATTACCCATTGGTCAGATCATGCAATCTCAAATAAGTTCCAACAAGCGGTGTTCCAAATATTAAGCGGTTTGGTACCTGGGCGGTAGCTCCACAATATCTCTTTTTATTGCTTGTTGGAACTTATTTGAGATTGCATGATCTGACCAATGGGTAATACTAATAACAGTTCTATGGAAATGGTGTATATAACAAGTAGGTGAATAATTTTCATTAAGTTTTGGGGTACTGATGGTTAGTTCATATAGATGTTTAATTTTTTTTTTTTTTTTAAGGTTTGTGCACGTGTGTGTTTTATTTGTACCTTAAACAATATTATAAGTCAATTCCGTTGTGGGATTTTCAGAGAGAAGCCCAAAAACGAAAGGATCAATTGGCGGCAGTGAGAAGAAGGAAAGCAATTAAAAAGATAGAACGCAAGATGGCTGCAGTTGCAAGGGAGAGAGCTTGGGCTGAAAGGTTGACACAATTGAAGCAAGCCGAAGCTGATGCAAGAAAGGCCACAGCATGATTCCACTTGGAATGAAACTTACTCTATTTGTCACATTTTTTATCTTCCATATAGTGGATGTGGAGTGAAAATAAGAGCGCTGTTCTGACTTATAAGGGAAAAACAAGCTTGATGTTATTATTATGTTGTACGCTTCATTGCGAGCTACTATTGTTTTCGGAAAAACAGGGCAGTTGCGTAATGATTTTTGCTGAGACCTACAGTTTCTTTCATAAAACCACTTTATATCCTGCTTTTGATAATAGTTAGAATCTTTTGTTAATATTATTGATGTTAGTTTATAATTCCTTTTTCACTATTAGATTTCATGCAGAAGTCCTTCCCATTTGAGCTGTAACCTACATCATAATATCAACTATTGTTCTTAACATATTATTTTTTCAATTGGTTATACGGGAATCAAACGGCCCCACCCGTATTACATCATCACCATATATTGATATTACAACAAAGCTTATATATTTTCCATGCATCACTTGGCAAGGTTCAAACCTCGGTCTCCATAGACTTATGGGCCTAAATGAATCAAACAATTTTGCATCCATCTTTTTTGGAATTAGGGTAAGATATGTTGCATTTTTTATAAGGTATGTATTGTTTTACTCTAGATTTGTTCTACTGCCACTAATAAAGTATCCTTCACTATTTCCTAGTTATGCTGGTAAAATGTTGGAGAAACATGTTTTTTTAAACATGGTGGAATTGGTAGCTGCCACGATGATTAGGGCGCACTGTCCGCCTCTATGGCTACCATGGTATTTCGTGTTGTCTGCCTCGAAAGCCATCACACAGTTTTCTGCATAGTACACTCCTATAACTATCGTGCCACATTCATTTTATACCTTTTATGCCACTAGGAAAGGGATATGCGTTTAGTTCGATGAGGCTTGATATTTGAACCCTGGGCGCCCATCCCCCCTTACAAGGTTTCACTGCACCAATTGGTCTACACCTCGAGACTATTGGAGAAACATGTTGATCATTAGAACAATACTAATAAGATGAAGATAGTGTCTTTAAATACTCCCCACTCTATAACTTTCTAATCCCTCATAGTAGGTGTATTACTATCCTAGTAATACGTCGTAATAGGTGCATCCCTATCATTAGAAACTAAGATCATTATAATTGCTCTTATTGTAGATCTTGATCTATAAATTAGGTTGTGTGTTGATTTTTCTAGCCTTTATTAAAGCCTAATTAGCTAGAAAATTGCATGCTTCCTAAATGAGCTCACTTTAAAATTTGTCGATTTTAAAAAATTCCTTAGAATTTCTATCAAAATGAAAAAAAATCAAAATATAAGCCATTCAAGTTTAAATTTCGCTATGTTAGAAATCACAATACACTTTGAATCAAAATAAAAAATTACACAAAACCCTAATCTCAATATTGTGCAGGTTTGTGCTAAGAGTAGTCCACAAGGTAACCCTCGTTCTCCTGATGTAATTCTTCCATTGCCTGAATTTGATTATGCATGTTACTATTTAGAATTATTCACCATTGTTGGATATTTTGTTGGATGCATCCCTAATGAGTCTTCCCTTAGGGCCTGGGTTAACACAGCTTGGATTCCTAATCGAGTCAAGCTAATGATGGTTCAAAACCTTACAAAGGGATTTTTTTGTTTCGCTTTGCGAAAACAACCCATGCTAAGGTGATTTACGAGCATGGCCCCTGGTACATGAGAAGCTCTCTACTTGTTTTTTCTCCTTGGACCCATGACTTTTCTGTTTTTGAGGAAAGATCTACTGAATTCCTTCTGTGGGTGGAATTCCCAGGACTCCCTCTATCTTTGTGGCCCTTTCTCAATTGCATAGCCGCCCCTTTAGGGCATGTCATTTTGGTGGAGGCAAACAAATTTTTCCATGCACACCCTCAAAAATATGTTTGCGTTGAGATTGATATTTCTAGAGATCTCAAGGAGACTATTGACATACAAGTTGGTGACACTATGCTATCCCAGTGGGTCCTCTATATTAATTTTTCCAACACATGTTTTTTGTACTAGTCCTCAACACAAGATAAAAAATTGTTCCTTGATACCACATAATAGGGACAAGCAAAGCCCCACCACACCGAGTGTGCCCACTCCTCAACCTTAGGAGGATGGTTGGACGACTGTGGGAGGGTGTAAAAATGCATGTTTAGTTGCTTCTAAAGGTACACAGTCTAAGTTAGCACGTCTCAAAGTCGGTAGAAAAATGGTATAAAAAGGAAAAAGTTAGTCCCCTAGATTAAACTACCAACAATGAGGCTCTTAAATCTCAACAGATTCATACCCAAAGGGATGCAATAGTGGTTGCTTCACAATCTACCCAACCGATTGATCCTCCAATACATTCCCCTCGGCTAACACAAGGCGCTCTCGCAACTCGAGAAGAGGATCTGCAAAGGAAGATACCACTCTAGAGAAGCGACTTCATATGACCTGTGTTCAGTTGGGCTGTTATGTTCCTGATTCACCCAACAACTACAATGTGTTGGAGTATCTTAGTGGTGACGAGGATATATCGTTGGATGCAAAGTCATCATTGATGGATTTGGCGGTTCCTACGGAAGAAGCAAAATCTAAAGATCCCTCCCTTTTTGTGTAGTTTTGATGTTCTCATAGTCCTCAACAAGGGAAAGAAGATGGAGACAATCTACCCAAAAAATGGTTTCACCCATTCAACCCAACAATTCCAATAGCTTTGCGGCGTTGGGTTTGAACAGACGCAAGATGATGAAGCAATAAGTCTACTTGATGCCTAGAGTTACAAAAATACAGTTTAGGTTTTTTTTACTATAGTTTATTTCTCTATGCTTAGTTATGTTGTGTATTCACCATTTTAGGGGTTGGTTCCTATTTTGATCGTATTGTGGCCTTGCGTCCCGAGCTATGATCATTCTAGCTCCCTTTTTATTGTAACCTTTTTTATTTTTATTGAATATAATTGTTGGTTCCAATAAAAAATTAATAAAAAATTCAATCTCTTTATTATCATTTAATTGCAGTGTAACCGGGTTCTCGCACCCACTTGGCTGGGTTCGCGAACCCGCACCCGCATCGGGTTCGCGGGTTCACGATCGGGTACGGCTGGGCCGAACCCTATCCGAACCCTGTCAGTCAGGGTTCAGCTTTGACCGAACCCTGTCAGTCAGGGTTCAACGAAGCCGAACCCTGTGGTCAGTCAGGGTTCACCCAACCGAACCCAACCCAGTTTGGGCATTAACATAGGAAAAAAACGTTTTTTTTTTTCTTTTTATTATTATTTTTAAGGTGGGCCCGACCACACCCAGCCCATACGGGCTAAAAACAATTATTAAAAAAATTAGAAAACATTTTAATTTTTTAAAAAGTTTATCCCGGGTTTTGCCTACTTAGGAGAATGGTAAGCTTCCTTTGTCTTAGAAGTCATGTAGAAATAATGATGATTCATGCTTAGTATTTAACTAATGATGATATAAATGACAATATTTTTTATTAGAATAATGTAACTTGCCCATTGAAATTTATTTTCTAGCATTTATTTTATGCTAGTATGATGACTTTTGGGGTGTTTTTTTTTATTGATAATGGGGTTTTGAAAGGGTCCCCAAACCTTTTACAAATGGGTCAGGGAGAGTATCTCCATAGGGAGAAGATCTCCACAAAGAGAACATAGAATAGGAGATGATCCTAGCAGGACAATCTCTAAACCATTCAAATTTGAAAAGCGGGATCATCCCGCGCTGCACAAAATAGAAAACCCGGCTTGTGGGAGCCTGGGATAAACGATCAACCAAAAAATCCCACCTAGAATAGGAAAGCTAAACCAAACAAAAAATAAAAGCTTAATTGAAAAACCCAGCTTGTGGGAGCCCGGGATAAAGTTCAAATCCATTACTGATGTTAAAGATGTTAACTTGTACCCTCAATTACAGACCATCATTCATCGGAGGTGGAATGCCCTCAACTCACCACTTCACATGGCAGCTTATGCTCTTAACCCGAAGTGGTATGATGTAGAAAAAACAAGGAAGAGGGCACCAAATCAGGATCCAGAGGTGACTGCAGGGTTTCTACAGGCAGTCAAGGACATATATGGCATTGGACAGGAGGCAACAGAGATTAGAGAGCAGTTTGCATCTTTTGTTTGTGCACGGGGTACATTCCAGTCTATTGAGGCCTTATATGACAGGAGTTTGAAGAACCCCATATTTTGGTGGACATTGCACGGACATGGGACGCCACAGTTGCAGCGACTAGCATGTCGTTTGTTGTCTCAGGTGGCCAGTTCCTCAGCTTGTGAGAGGAATTGGAGTACATATGGATTTATCCATTCAGCGAGGAGAGGTCGATTAGAGGCGAGTAGGGCAGAGAACCTCGTGTATGTCCATAGTACTCTTCGACTCATGTCTCGTAGGGACAAGGGTTATACAAAGGGGCCTTTTGCACGTTGGGATGCAGTTCCTGATGACACCAGAGATGATAGTAGGTGTGATGGCTTTTCAGATCTACCACCACCAGATCCACAGGAGGAGGGCCTAGAAGATGATGATGAGGAATATGACGAATGAGAGTCAAATATCAGATATTTGATGTTATCTTTGTACATGTCCACTACTATATAGTATATTGTTATCTCTTGACTCTTTATGACTTGACATCCTGTCATTTGTTTACATGAATATGAAATATCATATATCAATATGCTTTTATGATCCCATATTTAAATATTTATTATTTTGTAGTGTGTATGAATGATTTATTTTATTTCACAATGTGTATGATTTATCATTTATTTAATTATTTCACAATGTGCATATTTATTTTATTTTTTATTTTTTGATATATATATATATATATAAAAACTAGCCGCACCCGCACCCGGCGAACCCTATTTTTGATAGGGGCCGCACCCGCACCCCTGCACCTGGTAACCTTGTTTAATTGTATTTAAATTTAATATTTTAAATATTATAATCTTTATATGCATGAAATAAACTATATGGTAATGGAAAGAAGAATATTGTATTTATCTCAAGTTAAGATATATTAGGAAGTGTCTTCCTTCTAATAAGAATCATTGTATAGTATAACTAGTATATTGTGGGTCGTAAAGTGTGAAGGATTAAGGTTTTTTCCTTAAAAACATCTCATCTTTTAAGAGCCATATCTTCGCGAAGAGTTATCCTATTCAGCCTCTTGGACCAAATTTTGCAGAATTTGAATAGCTTTAAAATGAGTGGTCATATGCAAAAATCCGAGTTATTGAGGGAGATACGACCCTATGAAGTCAACCATTTGAAACAAGGGTAATGACAATTTTTCAAGTCATGAAACACGAATGTTAGGATCCCATCATAAGCCTTAATGTAATAACTTCCATGATAATTCCTAAATAACGTGGGTAGTACCCATGATTAATATTTTGTAATGTTTTAAGTTTTAGCTTATATAGCGCCTATGACAAATTGCACCCTTTTTATGTAACACATGGTAGATAGGTTATGTAAGGTGGCCTTGTGCATGTAATTCGAGTGGCATTGTGCGTATAATCCAGGTGGCATTTTGCATGTAAGTCAACCATAGAAGGGAACTATTTAAATACCCGAAAAGGCACCAATGTATTCATCTTTTTGCAAATTAATGAAGTGTTGAAAGAGGTTGCCCCCTCGAAGAGGCCTACAATTCTATCTTATTGTGAGATTGTTCCTTTATGCAAATTTATGTTATAATGTGTATTTTGTTCTGAATATTAATATGATGTTTATGTGAGTTTATTTTCAAGCAATTGTGTGAGTGTCTATTTGAGTTTATTTTATAGTAGGATCCTAACAAGTGGTATCAGAGCGCTTTCCAGGGCCAAGTTCTGCTGCAAAAGTAACGATTCTTGCCTGTTAGGTATAATCCTCTGTTATTTTTGTGTAATTTTTTTTTTTACTATTATAAAAAAAAAAAAAGACAAATACCAGTAAAAAAAAAAAAAGTCTTTTTTAGTTGAGTAGGTAGAAACCCTGTGCCAAGGGTTTTAAAATATCGTGAAGGATCTGTTGTTATTGGCTAAGCTAGATAGCCCATACAACGTCTAGTGAAGTGAGGGGCGATCAGGCTCCAATACCCAGGCCTCAGATAGAACTCGCGCACGGACTTGAGCTCCCACGCATCTTCGGGTGTATCGGGAGACCATTCTAGGGTTAACAAACTTTTATCCAGTAGGAAGCTTATCGGCCTTGTATCATCCATAGTCCACGGGACACAACATCCCGAACGATTACCCTCTCGTACTGTTAGAGAGGCAGATAGTGTGCTCAAGGGTATGTGTGGAATCCTCCTTGGGTAGTGGCCTGAAATATTGGTCCGAGCACTATTGTTCGTCACTGCGGTATAGCAGAGGGCCTATGGGTGTTACATACTCCTTTACTTAGCATACCTTGGTTCTGTTAAAACTTCAACTTGCAACAAAATCACAAACCAAAACTCCCTGTTTGTAAACCTGCATTCCAAATTCCCAAAAGTGAGCATATGCGAAAGGAATCCTCTACCAAAAAAATAACATACATTGCATGGATTCGGGATAGAATATGAGGGTGACGATTAAGTTGATGGTACTGGAGAATAACGATCAAATTTACAGATGGCGATATGAAGTGAAGTCGATCAAGTCGGCACGATCGAGTCGAGAGCTGCAGTTTTCGGTGTTAGAACAAAGCCGTCATAACGATAACCTACACAATACGAGAGAATCTTCGGACTAGTGAGGTAAGCGATAGTCAGAAAGACTGTCCAGGCTGAGCAAAACAGTGAACGAGTGACCAGAGACCAATTCTAGATAGTGCTGCAGTACCCAAATTTTGCACTGTAACTCAAAATCAAAAACTATTTTGATATAGCTCATTGTGACCACCTCTTCGATTTGATCGTTTTGATATATAGCACCCAAGCACTTTTTTGGACACTAAAAATAGTAAGTCTTGAAACCCATTTCTCATTTTAGTAACTGGTCACAAAAGGTTCCAAAATGGCCCAGGGTACCCGTGGACATAAAAAAGAGCTAGAACAGATGGATTCCTTAACCAAAGCCATTGAGAATTTGAACTTGGCAATTTTCTCCATAAGGGAAGAGGTCCAAGGTCTTCATCTAGATCATGAGGCCACTAGCGCTCGCTTAGAAGAAACACTGATAAATGTGGGTAGCAAGTTACATAAGGGACCACTCAAAACATAACACCAGGCTGAAAAATCTACAAGGAATGACCATGACCCATCCTTTAAAATGCCAAAATTGGACTTCCCTCGATTTAATGGGAAGGATGTTGATGGGTGGTTATGTAGGGTTGATCAATTATTTAGACTTCATAATGTTCCCATATATCATCGAGTTCAGATGGCTTCTTTCAATTTGGAATATGAGGCTCTACACTGGTTCCAGTGGTTACGTAACCAGATTTAGGGAGTCCTTCATGAGGAGCTCTCGAAGTGGGGACTTATGAAGGAATTGCATGCCACTCCCTCTACAGGCCATTCAGGGTTCCTTAAAACATATGAGCGACTCAAGCAAGTATTGGGGCAGTACTGATGCAAGAAGGACGACCTGTGGCTTTTACTAGCAAGGCACTCTCTGATCATAATCTGGAGAAATCCACATATGCTAAAGAAATGTTAGCCATATTGCATGCAGTCACACATTGGCGACCTTACCTCATTGGGCGTCACTTCTCCATCAAAATCGACCATTAAAGTCTCAAATATTTTCTGGAACAAAGAGTTGCCACACCGACCAACAAAAGTGGGTGTCTAAACTCATGGGCTATGATTATGATATCACCTACAAAAAGAGAAAGGAGAATATTGTGGCTGATGCTCTTTCTCGCCAAATGGAGACCGTAAGTATGTTGTGTGCCATCTCAACACCACTTCCCCAATGGATTGATTCCTTGCGTCAAGAAGCACGTCAGAATGCAGATTTGCAAGCTTTGATAGCCTCACTAGTGGATGATCCAGATTCTGCACCAGGATATAATTGGAATGGCCATGATATGCCCTACCATCAACGCCTGGTTCTACCTCATAAGTCCCCACTTCTAGAGCTCCTCATGAAGGAATTGCATGCCACTCCCTCTACAGGCCATTCAGGGTTCCTTAAAACATATGAGCGACTCAAGCGCACCTTCTTTTGGAAAGGTATGAAACGGGACATCCACTCTTTTGTTGCTGCCTGTAACACATGTCAAAGGATGAAAGGTGAAACAGTGCGCTCTCCGGGCACTCTTCAGCCATTGCCTATCCCGGATCAAGTTTGGACCGACATTTCCATGGACTTTATAGAAGGGCTCCCTAAATCTGGAGGCAACTTAGTTATTTTCGTGGTAGTGGACCGCATTTCAAAATATGCTCACTTTTGTGCCCTTGCCCATCCTTATACAACATCCATTGTTGCACAATTTTTCTTGACTCCATATTTCACCTTCATGGCATGCCCACCTCCATTGTATTTGATCGTGATCCCACCTTCACTAGTCATTTCTGGCAAGAGTTGTTTAAGTTGCAGGGGACTCAGCTCAAAATGAGTTCAGCCTACCATCCGCAAACGGATGGTCAAACAAAATTTGTTAATAAATGCTTGGAAACCTACCTTCGCTGCTTTGTCTCAGATCATCCCACTCAATGGGCCAAATGGCTATCCTTGGCCGAATGGTGGTACAACACTTCCTATCATACCGCAACCAAACTCACACCATTTGAAGCAGTCTATGGGCGCCTTCCACCTACGCCTTCCTCTTACATTCCTGGCAGCTCCAAGGTCCAGGTCGTCGACAACACTCTGAGTCAACACACCGAGGTCCTTCGCCAACTTAAGCAAAATTTGAACATGGCCCAGAATCGGATGCGCCAACAAGCTGATCAACATTGTTCTGAGCGTAGTTTTGATGTAGGTGATATGGTCTTCCTTCGCTTGCAGTCGTACAAACAATCATCCCTACAACTTCGTAGGTGCCAGAAGCTTGCTGCAAAATTCTATGGTCCTTACCAGGTTCTACAAAGGATTGGTCCCACAACTTACAAATTGGCGCTCCCACCTACTTCCAAGCTTCATCATGTTTTTCATGTTTCCGCTCTCAAGAAAGTTGTGGGCACACAGGTACAGGTTCAATCCACACTTCCTGAATTGGATGAAGAAGGCTCCATATTACTTGAACTTGAGCAGTTGTTGGATCATCGGACTCGCACTCTTCGCAACCGTACAATTACAGAGATCCTGGTTCAGTGGCGTGGGCTTCAACCTGAAGATGCTACATGGGAATCTCTCCACCAACTCCAGCAACAGTTTCCTCATTTCAGCTTTGAGGATAAAGCTTCTTCAAGGGGAAGGACATGTTAGGATCCCATCCTAACCCTTAATGTAATAACTTCCATGATGTAATAATTCCTAAATAACGTGGGTAGTACCCATGATTAATATTTTGTAATGTTCTAAGTTTTAGCTTATATAGTGTCTATGACAAATGACACCCTTTTTATGTAACACATGGTAGATAGGTTATGTAAGGTGGCCTTGTGCATGTAATTCGAGTGGCATTGTGCATGTAATTCGAGTGGCACTATGCATGTAATTCGGGTGGCATTATGTATGTAATCTAGGTGGCATTTTGCATGTAAGCCAACCATGGAAGGGAACTCTTTAAATACCCGAGAAGGCACCAATGTATTCATATTTTTGCAAATTAATGAAGTGTTGAAGGAGGTTTCCCCCTCAAAGAGGCCTGCGATTCTATCTTATTGTGAGATTGTTCCTTTATGCAAATTTCTGTTATAATGTGTATTTTGTTATGAATATTAATATGATGTTTATGTGAGTTTATTTCCAAGCAATTGTGTGAGAGTGTGTTTATTTGAGTTTATTTTATAGTAGGATCCTAACAACGAAATTGTAAATATTTTCTAGCTAGGGTGCGAACGATGGGAAGAGCAATGAAGGGCTAGGACTTTAGCGAGGTAAGAAATTCTATCTGGACAAATAATTTTTCAGCTAAGTTTTTTTCCCTTTCTTTATCTTAGAAATTGTGCATGAAAACTTTATAATTTTTTTATCAAATATTATATTTGATATAGGACATTCAATAGATTTTGAGTTTTGGTTTCCTTTCCATGGATCGATTTATAGTTAAATCCTTAGAATCATCTCTAGTGGTAGAGAACCTCGGAGAGATCCTCGTTGCTCCAAGATAGGACAATTTTTGGTAAATTTAATGGGTATTGGTCAAGGGCTTTAGCCTTGAGAAAATGGACTGATAGGAGTTGGAAGTCTCTAGGAGTGATTCTATAATTTCTTACCAAAGGTTTCTTCCTAGCCATTTTTTATTCTAGGGAGGAAAGAGAAAGAATCCTAAAATGGGTTCCTTGGTTTATGGGAAGAGCAGGGACTCTTCCTTACCCGTTGGTATGAAGGCTTTTCACCTAAAAATGTAAATCTATCCCTAGTACCAATTTGGGTTAGGATGTTTGGGCTACCCATTGAATTTAAGTAAATAGATACCTTCAAGGCAATAGGAAAAACTCTAAGAGAATTCCTAGAGATTTCAGATACAACAAAAGATGGATTTTTGGCTTTTTATGCTCGAATATTGGTCATGATTGATATAAGTAAAGCTTTACCAGAATCAATCATTCTTAAGTATGGGGATAATATGTGGACCCAAACTATAGATTATGAAAACATATCTTTTAGATGTAGAAGATGTCATGAGGTGGGGCATATTAAGAGATCATGCCCTAAGAAAGCCTAGCAGAATCATTTGTAGAAAACCGCAAGAGAAACTTACAAATGGTTATGGATGAAGATGGTTTCAACTTCCAAAAAATAGATCTAGAAAAATAAAAGAAAATAAATAGTGGAGACAAATAAGGAAGAATATTGGAATAAATACTAACTCTTTTGAGGCTTTAGCCTATGAAGAAAAAGTAGATCCAAACTCAGAGGACACAGTACAACAATTTCAACATATCAACAAGAAATCATATATTCAGTATGATCCTAATTTAAGGAAGAAAAATCTCGATGAACTTAAGAAATGTGTCTCATCAGATTTTTAAGACTCTTGAAGTACCATGCACCATTCAAGAGAAAATAATTAGTAAAGGAAATGCAATTTTAGTAGTTAATACCTCTGCCATTAATAAGGAAATACTAGAAAATGAGCAGGACAAGTCAAAAGCTTCTATAATAGAGCCAAGAGAGGATAAATATGATGAAAAATAAAATTGTGAAATAATATTGAGGAATAGAATAATAAGACCTACTCATAATATAGGTAAGGCAAAAAGAGGAAAACCTTCAAATTATTAAGCAAGATCCAGGGAAGCAAGAGCAAATATACAGAAAGGAACACAAACTAAGTTGGTTGAACTTCTCTTTACCAAACAACAAAAGTATATTGGTAATACACAAGAGGGGCCAAAAGCCCCTAATGAGACATGATTATCATCTCATGGAATGTAAGGGGTGCTAATGCCTCCTGAAAGTAGAGGTGTATTAGGAACCTATGTTTAAGTAATAAACCTAGTATTCTTTTTATCCAGGAAACTAAAATGACAAACGAAGAAGTTTCAAAAACTATGAAAGTAGTATAGGCAAGATGTGAATGGGATGCTATGGACTTTAAAGGAGTGATAGGGGGGATTCTAATTTATTGGAATCCTTATAGAACCTCTTGTGTAACCATTCATAAAACTAGGTATTGGATAGCCTCTTTAGTCACTTGCTACTTTGTAGATATTTATTTCATCCTTATCAATGTCTATGGACCTACAACTCAGTCAGGTTGATTACATGTTTAGAGTGGGATTGAAGCCTTTATGAGAAGTAAAGACCAAGAAACCCAATTCATGATCATTGAAGATTTTAATGCCATAACCAAGTTGGATGAAAAATTTGGAGGAATTAGGAAATTGACCCAAAGTATGAAAGATTTCTCAACTTTTATTCAAAACAATAATCTATGGGAAGTTGAGTTTGAAGAAAAGAACTATACTTGGACCAACAATACGAGAGGCCAAAATCTAATAGCAAAAAAATTAGACATGCATTCTCTCGGATCATTGGCTAGATGAAGGAACTTGTGCTAAAATTAATACCTTAACAAGGATTGGTTCAGATCATTGGCCAATAAGATTTAAAATGGCGGTAAGTGAATTAAAAAAGATCATATTTTAAATATGAGTAGATGTGGGAAGACCATCCTCAATTTGTTGATATGATAGCTCAAACGTGGAATTCTTTAGGTAATGGTGGGTTGTATGCTCTTCCAAACCAAATTAAAGCTATGACATTTAAATTAAAAGAATGGAACAAGAACATATTTGGAAATATTTTTGAGAAGAAAGAAGAACTAAAAGATAAACTTTCAAAATTCCAAAAATGTGATGATAATAATCCAAGCTCAAGAAAGGGAGTTGCTTAGTGAATATCATAATATTTTGAGTAAGGAAGAATTTTTTTTTAGATTTAAATCAAGACATACTTGGTTAAAAGAAGGAGATAAAAATACAAAGTTTTTTCATAGGATGGCTATAGTACAAAGATCAAGTTCTAGAATTAGTAGAATTAAATCAATAGAAGGGGTTTGGATTGAAGATCAAAATGAAATTAGAAAAGAGGAAAGTCGTTTTATCAAAATATTCTAGGTTCAGATGAGACCAAAGATCTTAATGATAAACTGCTTCAAGATGTTCCTTCAGTTATAACAAATGAAGACAATAGGAAACTGATGGAACCTATTACTCTAGAAGAAGTTCATTTAGCTCTTTTCTCTTTTAATAAGAATAAATCCCTAGGTCCGGATGGGCTCTTTGCAGCTTTTTACCAACATAATTGGGATATAGTGAAGGATTCTTTATTGGTTGCAGTGGAACAATCTAGGGTAAAACAATACATACCTTATAAAATAAATACAACATATCTTACCCTAATTCCAAAAAAGATTATTTCCAAAGTAATATGGCATATAAGATTATTTCCAAAGTGATGGCGAATAGATTAAGGCCATTGTTAGACAAAATTATTTCAAAAGAGCAAGGAGGATTTGTGAAAGGGAGACAAATTCTAAACGAGATCATAGTAGCTCATGAAGTTATACATTCAACAACTTCAAAAAAAGAGAAAGTAATGATCTTAAAACTTGATATGAGTTAAGCCTATGATAGGGTTAAATGAGATTTCCTTTTGCAGTTTTAGATAAGTTTGGTTTTGGGAAGAAATGTGTTAGATGGATTAAAGCTTGTTTGTGTCTCTACAGTTTTTTATTCATTGTTGGTCAATGGGTTAGTGATAAAATATTTTAAAGTCAAGAGAGGCCTTAGACAAGGAGATCATCTATCTTATTATTTGTTCATTATTATGGTAGAAATTTTGAGTAGGAACTTAAAGAAGGCTTACAAATATGAGCTTATAAGTGGATTTAAGGTTAGTAATAACATTGATAACATCACCCATCAACAATTTGTAGATGATACAATCCTTTTTGGAAGGGCAAGGATAAATGAGGTCGGTGCTTTGAATAACTTTTTAAAAGAGTACGAAAGAGTTTTAGGGCAAAAAGTTAATAAGACTAAATCCAAAATTTACTTGCTTAACACTCCTGCTAATATCAAAGCAAGAATTTGCAGGTTGCTTCAAATGGAGGAGGCAAATTTACCAACAACTTATCTAGGGATGCCTTTATTTGAGGGGAGGATGAGGATAGATTTATGAAATCCAGTTGTTAGTAAAGTTTAGAATAAACTTCCAGCTTGGAAAGGTAGATGGTTATTGTTAGCACAAAGAGTGTAGTTAATTAAGTCAGTCTTACAAGCCATTCCAACATATTATATGTCATTTTATTCTATGCCCAAATCAGTTGAAATTTTTTTAATCTATATTATGTGATCCTTTTTTGTTAGCTTTTGATGAATGAGCCTTGGGAGATAACAATCACAAGATGCAAAATAACATGAAAGAAAGTAAATCTGCTAGATGACTGAAGTATGTTGTAAATATAAATCATATAAAATATTACAATGTAGCTATGGAGGAAATGAGCACTCCATTAACAAAGCTATTGATCTACATTGTATCCATCACCAATGAATGGTGAGGCACACAGAACTACACTATCCACTAAGCTACACTATCTGACTATGTCCCCCGACTCTCTTATCTATCTATCTAAGAGGCCATCCTTATATAGGTAAAATAGGATACTTGGCCAACACTCTATCTAGTTGTGCAAGGGACAACTTGCACATGTACAACTTGCACATTGACACTTGTGCATTTATTACATTGCATGAAGTAACTAGATAACTTGCACAGGAAGTAATCTAGGTATGTATCTTGGAGGATACATTTACATAACCCAAATTATGGAATAGACTCTATTTCCAACACCCCTTGTATTACATTATTTGGGTATTGAAGACTTTAGTCTTCAATATGGATCTTCTTCATCATCTTCTGCTTGATCTTCTTTTGCATTCTTTGTATTCAGGTTCAACAGGTAATCTGTGTCTTCATATGATGCAGAGTAGGCTGTAGCTAGGCCTTCTTCTTTCATTGGATGATCTTTGGCATGTTCAGATTCATCTTCTATCCAACCACCTTTATAGTCCTCCTTGCAAGTACCTTCATTTGATTCTGATTGTTGATGAATGAGTAGGGCATGGTGTAATTGTCCTCTCGTTCTTCTATGCTTGCCTTTTTGGTGTACTGGTTTTTCCTCTATTGCTTCAGTCTTCATGTCTTGATTCCTTTTAGTATGTCTCTTCTTCCTTTTTCTTCTTCTCTTCCTGTGATTCTGCTTTGATGTAGGTGAAATATCTGCTTTATAACAAGTTAGTCTATCATCACAAAAGTATTGTTCTTTATCATCAACTTGTTTCTTGTGTTGAGTAAGTACAAACACAATTAATGATAGATAAATCATCAAACATTCTTCTGGAGAAAATATAACCAATATTTGTGAGTTCCACCATGTTGTGAAGAGAATTTCATGAAGATAGTTAATCAATGTCGTAAAGCTACCTTCTTTGGCTTCCTTAAGAAATAAGGAGAATTTCATCTTGTCATTAGAAGATAGATACTCGTATCCATCTAGAGTATCTATTAAGTTTTGAGAGTAGAATTCTACTTCATGGAATAGTTCTTCATTATTGAAAGCTTTTCTCAAAATTTCATCCATAATGTTTCTTGGAATTGAAATTTGATAGAACCTTGATAGTCTTATCTTATAGCTCCCTAGTGATAAGAGTATGATATAGTGCTTTTTGTAAAAATATAGTTCAATTTTGGTTGATTTTGTACAAGTTTTGTAAGAATAAAAAATCAACTTCTTAACACCTTATTACTCCTAATTGAACTAAGCACTTTTTCAATTTTTGAAGAGGTTTTGATGTTGGAATTCTTTTGTCCCTTTTTGAAGATTTGAGACAAGTAAAAATATATTTATCCAACCTTAATAGAAACCCTAATAACCTCTTTTATATCCCTTGGATTATTTCTAATTTCCAATAAAATAAATTTGATGGAGTAATCCTTGTGGCTCCCAAGTTTGGAAAATTAGAAAAATGATAATAATATTTGCAAAATAATTTAATCCAAGTTGAATTCCTTATTCCTCCTAAGTAATATTGCAAATATTAAATTAATAAGATAAGTTACCCCTTTTGCTTTCAAAATCTAAGTTTTAACCTTAGTTTATAACCCTTATATCTCCAACTATGAAAGCAATAATAAATGGGATTTAGACCTTACCTTTTTAGATGCAAAATCTCCTCACTGTTCGATGCTTTCTATGGTTGAGTATAACAACATGTAAGTGGTACCTTAGGCACTTGAATCAATGGAGATTCCTTGGAGTAGCTGGTCTTAAATGTTGGTACGTAGGCGCTGAAGGTTTGACCTTCAAAAATGGAGGAGCCTTTAATGCTCCTTCTTCCTATCTTCCATATTGCACTTCAAACATTTTTGTTATGCTTCACTCCTTCCTTGACTATGCTTCACTCCCTCTTTGGATGTCTTTGACTGTGCTTCACTCACACATGTTGAACTTGGACTTCGAATGCCTTTTAAGGATAATTGATCATGGACTTTGTGACATGTGTCACATCCATTACAAGTGAGCGCTCCCTTATTTATGTAACGCTCCAAGTCCTTTGTTCAACGCTCTTGAAGCAATCTAAAAATGTATGGGCACTCGTGTGAAGCTGGTGGAGAATACCAAGTGTCACTGCTTCGCTTGTAACTCCTGCGTGGGAGTTTCTAGAACATTGAGAGAGGAATGATGTCCATAATACCAAGTGTTATTTCTGCATGGAGTCCATTCTTGTAACATCTTCGAATATGGATATTATAACTCCTCAATTCCTTTGCTTTGCTACGTTGCTTGGGCAGCAAGCAAGCTATTTTTCTGTAGGTGGATCGACGATGCGCTATGGAGCTTGGATGATGATTTGGAGCTTCCTTTGGTGGATGGTCTTCTCCAAGTTAGAGACCATGAATGTAACACCTTTGCCTCTTCCTTTTATACCTCAATTTTTTTATTTCTTTTTATATTTTTTATGTCTTTTAGAAATAGATGTGCACTCACTTGTCTACGTAAATGTAGCTCTAGAATGATCTGACATGAGCTTTGATTCTGTAGGTACGTACATCCAAGATGAGCCCTTGAGTGGCTCCTTCTAGCTTGGGAAGAAGAGTGTTGACGTCCAACCTTCGTTGGTTGATTTTCCCTATAGTAAATGTGCCCTTTTGTGGCACTTCCAAATCTGCTCTTTTGCTATCAAAAACCATATTAGAGTAGTGCATATAATGTATTATAATGTTGTATAATAAGGCTTTTTAATATACCTTCTTTTGCACTCTATTTCCAGATCTGAAATTCTGGTTTTGTGGTAGATTTTTCCTGCAATACAAGGGTTTTGAGGTTGTCTTTTAAGAGTAGACACACCTTTCCCTTTTTTCTTGGACACTTTGATAACAAATCCAAGCTTCAATAATAGTAGATAGAAGCTTTTCAATTGATGCAATTTTCTGCACTTTCTTTCCTTGCATTCAACTTTGTAATGCTTTTTGATTTGAGACTCACCAAGTCTCACTTTCTTAAGCTTCTATTTCTATTTTTGGTTAGTTAAGTTCTTCTCCAAATTCTGGAGGATTCTAACCCTTTTTGGTGGCTTCTATTGGCCACTACAAGTTGCAGATTTTTGTGCTTCAATAGTGTCTTTAGACACTTGATACAAATCAGATTTTGTGCCCTTCAAGAAACACAAAACTAATTTCTTTTTTAGAGTGGTATAATAGTACAAGTCCTTCACTTTTAATGCACTAATATTACACCTTATCACTCCAATCAACTCTCAAAGTCATGCACTAATAATTTTCTACAACTAATCAAGAATAACCTAAAATGAATCTTTAAGAGTTATTCTACAATTTCACTACAATCAATGTTGTAGGACTTAGTCTTCTTTTTTTCAAAAGTAGATAATAGGTAGTTGATAGAAGCTAATCTGAAATCTAATCAACTCCTAATAAATGTGCAAATAAATCCTTAAAAAGAATCTATTTCCTTTTGCACTTTAGAAGATTGTAATCTAATTTTCTTCTTGCAACTTTAATCCAAATTCAGGTGCTCTAATAAATCTGATAAGTAATCCAATTAATGAATCTTCTTGCACCAAAAGTTGCATACCTTTTTCTGTAGCTCTTCTCCCACCTTTGTAGAGGATGTAGACCTTGGTGTCTAAAAACACCAAGTTGTTGCTTCAAGTAGGATGTCCTGAACAACTCCTTCTTCACCAAATGATGGTCTCAAACTTTCTTTCATGAGCCTAGGATTTGGTGGCTTGTTCTCCTCTTGTGTTCTCCTCCTTCTGCTATAGATTTGGAGAAGTCTATGTCTCTAAAGTGGTGCCTTCTTGCTGTGAGAGGTAATCTTCAAATCTCCAAGATTTGGTGAGCTTCTTCTATCTTCAAGTCTTCTTGTCAAATTTTGACTTCAAGCAAGATCTTCTTCTAGGGTTTGGCACTCCTTGCCAAATTCTTCTTCATGGATTTGGCACTCCTTGCCAAATTCTTCTTCATGAATTTGGCACTCCTTTCCAAATTCTCCTTCACAGATTTGGCACTCCTTGCCAAATTCTCCTCTTGGGCTTGTTGTTGGATGGCGACAATTGTCCCAAGTCCTTCACTATCAGGGACTTCACCTTGGTAGTGGATTTCTCCAATGAGTTCTCCAAAGAACTCTCTTGATCTTCAGCAAGGCTCTCCTAGCCTTTTCTGGATGCTCGATGAGACCTTCACAAGGTCTTTGATCTGGCAGCTTTTGATGGTCTTCCTTGAGACCTTTTCTTCAACCTTCTGCTCCTGGAAGTGTTGGTGGTGAGATCTTCTCCTGGATCTTCTGATTCTACTGCTCTTGGCTTCGAGTAGGACTCTCCTAGTCCTTCTTCTTCTTCCAATATTGGAAGTTCTTCAATGAGATCTTCTCCTGATCTCTTCACTTTTGCTTCAGGGCTGAGTTGATTCTAAAGAAGATACTCTTCCTAACTTTCTTGTAGGAAGTCTCCCAACTCATTGAATCTTCTGTTCCTACAACAAAGATATTAGTACTAAAATATTTAGTCTACTTTTGAATCATATATTCTTCTCGAATTCTTCTTTAGGATCAAGGCTTTTGTGGCCTATTTCAATATCAAGGCTCCTATGGCCTTTTTTAGTACTAAGGCTTCTATGGCCTTTTTAGTATCAAGGCTTCTATGGCCTTTTTAGTATCAAGGCTTCTATGGCCTTTTTAGTATCAAGGCTTTTGTGGTTTTTTAGTATCAAGGCTTCTATGGCCTTTTTAGTATCAAGGCTTCTATGGCCTTTTTAGTATCAAGACTTTTGTGGCTTCTTCTTCAAGGCTTCTATGGCCTTTTGTATCAAGGCTCCTATGGCCTATTCTTCAACTATGGAATTCTGCAATCCAACAATGGAGATCTTTAGTCTCCTATCTTCACCACGATCCTTCACTAGAAGTCTTCTTCCGTAGTATTCTCCTCTTGCACAATGAACTAACCTCTGCACTATGAGGGCACGTCGACCTTCGAGCAACGAAGTTGGAGTCTCCTAGATTTCTGTCGTAGGAGTCCCAATCCTCTGAGAATTAATTTCCTGCAACAAAAGAAACTTTAGGCACTAGTTAGTAAATTCCAGATAACCTGGATGATCTTCACTAGATGATTTGTCAATCTAGTGGATTGAGTGTTGAGTCCTAGTCTTCACGAGTTTTCCTAACAACTCTGTGGAAAAGACTCTAGACAAAAATGATCTCAGTATTTTTTGAAATTGAGATTCCTTTCAGTCCTATCTTTGTGACTCTCCCAAAATCTACCACCTAGATTCTTCTGAGATCTTTTGATAGTGGTTGGTCCAACGGTGCGTCAGTTTGACAAAACTCTCAGGCTAACCGATAATGGTGGTTTCCCTATTGACCTACATAGACTAGATCTACCGTGGCTCTGATACCACTATTAGCTTTTGATGAATGAGCCTTGGGAGATAACAATCACAAGATACAGAATAACATGAAAGAAAGTAAATCTGCTAGATGACTGAAGTATGTTGTAAATATAAATCATATAAAATATTACAATGTAGCTATGGAGGAAATGAGCACTCCATTAACAAAGCTACTGATCTACATTGTATCCATCACCAATGAATGGTGAGGCACACAAAACTACACTATCCACTAAGCTACACTATCTGACTATGTCCCCCGACTCTATATCTATCTATCTAAGAGGCCATCCTTATATAGGTAAAATAGGATACTTGGCCAACACTCTATCTAGTTGTGCAAGGGACAACTTGCACATTGACACTTGTGCATTTATTACATTGCATGAAGTAACTAGATAACTTGCACATGAAGTAATCTAGGTATGTATCTTGGAGGATACATTTACATAACCCAAATGATGGAATAGACTCTATTTCCAATATTTTTATGGTCGGGTTTACATGATAAAAGGAAATTTACTTTGGTGAAATGGAGCAAGTTGTGTGATGATAAAACTAGGGGAGGTCTTGATTTAAGAGTTCTTACAAATGCAAACTTAGCTATTGGGGAAAAATTTATCTGGAGATTGTACAAATAGAGTCAAAGACAATGGGCAATAATTTTTCTAAGTATGTTGATCCCAATGACCCAAGTTTAATATTTACTATATTCTCTCTACCAAATGGTTTTGCTCTTTAGAATGGTTTAAAAAAATCTATTGATCTTATGATTAAAGGTTTAAGATGGGTGGTGGGAACTAGAGAAAAAATTCTATTTGGATGGATACTTGATGTGATAAAAAACCACTCAATTTAGATCCAATTTTGAAACCTTGGATGAGAATCAAGACAAATATGGTGATAGGGTTTCAAACATTTTGTACAAGGATCGAGAAGGAAGATACAAATGGAAATAAGATTTTTTAACAAGTATACAAGACATTGATGCTAAGAGGCAATTGAGTAGAAAGATAACAACCGTGATTATGCTAAGCGAAGCCAAGGATAAATTGATTTAGGAGTTGAAAAGCTCAAGAGAATACACAAGAAGTGGATATAATGTTAAATACCAACAAAATAATAATGTCACTAGAATATGGAGAGATATTTGGGATAGCCCAAACATTCCTAAAGTCAAAATGTTTCTTTGGCTAGTAGATCATAGAAGAATTTTATCCCGGGATAACCTTATGAAAAGGGGTTTTTATGGCCCCTCTCAATTTGTTTTTTGTAATAAGGAGGAGAGCATAGACCATCTCTCGAGACATTGCTCAATAGTCTGGAATCTATGGCAATGGATTTTTAATATGTTTGGTAAATACACGGTGATGAATAACAGAATTGAAGATTGGTTAAAGCAATGACAAAACACCTATAAAAGTGAGGCTTACAAACAACATGGAATATATCAAAAGATACAATACTTTGGACTATATGTCTAGAAAGGAATAGAAGAATATTTAAAGGAAAGGAAAGCAATTTAGAGGTAATGAAAAATATATGTTTAGCCATAGAGGAGTCTAAACCAACCCTATCAACTCACCTAGTCCCTAAATTGGAATAAGAGAGTCTTGATAGATGGAGTCAAGTCACTAAATGGAATTATGTTGGGTACAATAGAAGCAAAAAGAAGGAAAATAATATAAAGTGGAAACCACCAGATGTGGAGTGGGTTAAATTAAATCTTGATGGAATATCTAAAGGAAATCCAGGACTACCAGGAGTAGGAGGAATAATTATAAATAATAGAGGAATTTTTTTGTCTCATTATGCTTTCAATAGTGATTTAAGACAAATAATGAAGCTGAAGTTTGGGCAAATTTAGAAGGATTAAAATAATGTAAACAAATGAAATGGAATAAAGTATGGATGAAAGGTGATTCTCTCATAGTAATAAATGCAATTTTAAGGAAAGCAAAGGCTCTATGGAACATACAAGAGATAATTGTGGAAATTCAAGATCTTGCTAGAGTTTGAAGAAATCAGGTTTACACATATATTAAGGGAAGGAAACAAATGTGCAGATAAGCTAGCCAATAGAGGGGTTTTGATTGAGGATCGTGAAGTTAAATTCTCCTTTCCATGGTTAGAGGAAGTAGAAAGTTTAGTTGAAGCTAACAATAAATGTTGATTGACTGAATCAATTAATGATTAAGATTTACTTTAATGTTTTCAATTGGTAATATATGCTTTATTTTGTAACAATAATGTGTTTTCATTTAGACTATTTATTATAACTTATGTGGTTGCACTTGTTTCAGGAAGGAAACTAGCAATCCAGATTTGGTAAAGCGAACTATGATATTGCGATGTTTTGGAAATATTACTTTACTAAGATGCAAGACATAGATAGTAGAGGTGAAGTTTTGGCATGGTGAAGGCTGCTATAGAAAAATATCAAGAAAGATGCTAAATTATGGATTAATTGTATTCATACAAAAATTTGAAAAGATCCAAAAAATGAAAATCAAGAATTCAAACATTTTATGTAAAATGATGTAGGTTTTTAGTTATAGCATCTCAATTGAGATGAGAAGCATATCTATTTGTAAACTCTCAAGCTTTAAATAAGAGAGATATAATTTGTCAAGGGTGGGAAACCCGAGTACAACCCCTTAATATAAAAAAAAATAAAAATTGAATTATATCGTATGCAAATTTCAAACCACATAATACCGACAATTATATATATATATATATATATATATATATATATATATATATATATATATATATTAGCTTATAAGAATTGACCTTAATGTTTTTATAGTTAAATTTCAAACCACATAATACTAACAATTATTTATATATATTAACTTATAAGAATTGACCATAATGTTTTTATAGTCACTTAAATTAAATTCATGACATTGATAGTTTTTTATTTTTAGTTATATGGGCTTTCTATTGGGAACACCCCATTAAAAAACCAAATTATTATATTTGTTGTTAGGTTAATTAAATCATATACAATGTGTCATTTTCTCAAAGATACTTTTCATTTCTTTTTGTATTAAATATATTCTTCATCTTCTTCAAAGTGTTATGTTTTTTTAATGAGTTTATATAGGTTTTGACCAAGGTTTGAACCTTGGACCTCTCAAAGAGAGGTCGAAAGCCTTTATTACGCTTGCAGTTCTCAAAGTGTTATGTTTTATAATCAACTCTTAATACCATTTTTATTAAGAGATAAAATCTCACTTGATCAACTATCTTCTAAAATTTATTTATTTTTTTAATACCTGAGAATAACCCCTTGCCCCACCTCTTTAAATGTTTACTATAGGACCTAAAGGGGCTTGGATTCTAAAATCTAAATTTCACATAATTTGTGAATCCTCTCAATTGAAATATATTTTCGTTATTTTTCAATTGCAATTTCATTCCCTATAAGAAGTGCCCTAACCTCTCCTCTACATAGTTAGAGGTTGAAGCTCCATATGATTCTAAGTAAGTGAGGAGAATTTTGCTTTCATTATTTCAAAAAACACCACTTACATTTACCTTTTGTCAAATTTTTTATGGAAGCACAATTAAAATTAATTTTGATAAATATTTTTATTTTACCATAGGTTGAAGCAAATCCTTTCTTTTAATGCCATTATCATAGATGGGCTCTTCCATGTATATTCAAATCTTGTAACAAAGTGGTTAGCACCTTATTTTTGCACTTGAAATTTTTCGAACATCAAATTATAAACACCATATCTATATAAACATATTGTAAGAGAGACAATAATACAATTCCAAACTAGGACATGATTTTGAGATTTATTAAAAAAATGTTATTCCTTTCAAGCCATAAATTCCAACAAATAACAACAAGAAAAATCCTTCATAGAATACATAATGTTTTAACTTTGAATTAATTAATTTAACATCTCATGGACTCTTTCAAAAAAAGTAATCCCAAATGGTGTGAACAAAGAGACAATGAAGAAGTAAATGGTTTGATGTTTCTAAATCCTTCTCATACAAGACACATTTGAAGGTCTCTAATTTCCTCTTCTTTGTAGACTCTCTCCTTTAAGAATCTTACTTGAATTGCTTTGATAATGTTGAGGCTTGAGAGAGAGCCTTTGATGACCAAACATTCTTTCAAGGAAAATCTTGAATAGTAGGAAATTTTGATTGCTCGAAATCTTCAGCAGCCACCATTTTTTAATAAATTTCAAACTAACTCATTTTTTGGACTAAAAATAAATAATACTCTCGAAGCTTATTTACAATTTGTTTGAGTTCATTTCCTTCAACCAAGTTACTAATAAAAATTCATGGAGTTGCTACCCCCAAGGGCTAGGTGGATTGGTAAGTGCAGGTGTGGCTAGGCACTTACCAAGAAGAGACCTAGGTTCAAACCTTGGGGGAAGCCAACCCTTTGCAAAGGTAGTAGTCTGCTCTGAATCCTTTGAGTGTGCACCATATCGACAATTACGGTACGAACCTTGTACGATCGATGGTCCCCATCTCACGTCGGGTCAACAAGAATGAGACAAATAGGTTTGTTGGGAGCAATCCTTGTAGTTTGAACCCTGCGTTGGCCAGTTACTAAAAATAGTGGTTGTAACCAACTCTCCTATGTAATAAAAAAATTCATATAATTGCTCACATTAATATAATCTTTGAACTTTGGACTTTTACAAACTAGATATGTTCGGCCCGTTACTAAAAATAGTGGTTGTAACCAACTCTCCTATGCAATAAATTTTTTCATATGGTTGCTCACATTAATATAATTTTTGAACTTTTACAAACTAGATAGGCCCAAACAAATGGTTGCCATCTACAATATAATATATTTTGTAATCAATTACAAACTATCTTATATAAAATTTTATATTATCTTTTTTTATTAAAAATAAAAAATAGTTTTGATTAGGTCGTAGACCAGTTACAATATCTTCTACATTTAATATCGTTAATCACATCAAGCTATACAACCCTCTTATACCATTGAAATTTAAAACTTAATGTAAATTGTTTAACCATAGACCAAAATCTTATTAATAAAATTTTATATTATTAATCTCTTAAATATAATATTAATTAAATATTTAAATAAAAGCTATTATTTAATTTAATTCTTAGTTGAAACTTGTATATGCCTCCTTAAATGTTTCATTATGTCTTATTGTCTTGTCATCTTGTCATGCCCTTCCCATGGCGTTGAACTAACCATTAATGAAGGCTTAAACCCCTTATGTCCCTCTCTTTAAAAACTTAAAACAACTATTGTACTTCGATGATCAATCAACGAAAAAAATTCCACAATCAATTAATTTTAAAATATTTAAAAAATAAGAGTCAAACCTTTGAAGAAATCTTGCAACCAAATTTTAATTATTTAAAAATTTTATACAATCTTACCAACTTATGTTATATTGGAACTTTAAACATGTTGTACAACCTTACCAACTTATCTTATATTAATGATTTGGGTTTTGAACTCTCTTTAAAGAAACCAAGGTTCAAACTCTTGTTATTGATTCATATGTATAAAAAAAATATTCAAACCTAGACAACATTACCGATCACTTAAGGCGCTGTTATAAAGGTTTTTTTCTATCTTAAAAGTTTTGTTCGCCTTTGTAGCGTAAGTGGAGAAGGTGAGCCTGACCTCGTTGAATGGGAGGTCCACGTTTCGAACCTCTATGATGTGAAAGGGAACACACAAAAATAATTTCTCGTGGCTTCCCTCAAAATAATGGTATACCGAATGGGAGGTACTGATGGCCACCTGGCTTCCCTCAAAATAGTGGTATACCCGGATGGGACGGTATTGCTGGTCACCTAAGAGTCTGACCCCATTGAATGGGAGGTCCACCGTTCAAACCTCTACGATATGAAAGGGAACACACAAAAAATAATTTCTCGTGGCTTCCCTCAAAATAATGGTATATCGAGACGGTACTGATGGCCACCTGGCTTCCCTCAAAATAGTGGTATACCCAAATGGGACGGCACTGATGGCCACCTGGCTTCCCTCAAAATAATGGTATACCCGTATGGGACGGTATTGTTGGTCACCTAAGAGCGACTCTCGAAGTTTCTTTTTAATCTAAAAGTTTTGTCCCCACGGGAACAACTTAAAAGCGACTCTCGAAGTTTCTTTCTAAGCTAAAAGTTTTGTCCCCACGGGAACAACTCAACAATTCAGGCTTTATCTTTTTTTTTTTAAGTTCCAGGGTCAAACCACGGCGTGGCGTGTGTGCGACTGCAAGTGACTGAGGGGTGGGTATGTATATCACTGTGTGTTTGGCCCCTATTAATAAGCTCAGCTCTCACCTTTATCAAAGGTCAATGCAACAATTTGGGCTTTAGCTTTCTTTGAAAGTTCCAAGGTTCAAACCAACAATTTAGACTTTAGCTCTTCTTTGAAAGGTCCAAGGTTCAGGCCACACTCTGTGCTGCAAGTGTCCAAGGGGTAGATATGTATATGGCTGTGTGTTTGACCCTATTAATAAGCTCAGTTCTCACCTTTATAAAAGGTTATGGTTGAAATAAAGATGTCCAACCTTAAACATCTAAAAATTTGTCGTACTAACTACATTAAAGGACACGTACACCTTTACTGTCTCAAAGAAAAATAAAAGACCAAAAATGTTTAAAAACAATTTCACTGATACGATATGACGTGGCAGTGGTGCCCCACCACGTGAGCAACAAACCGCCGCGTCAGCGAGAGAAGGGAGCAAGAAAACGAGCTGCTGTGTGTTAGGTGGGAGTAGGAATTGAATGGAAGGGAAGACTGAAACGCTGACACCAACACGCACATAATATTATTTCAGAAATACCCCCATTCCATCCACGACTCGTTCCTCCTCCATCGCCCACCCCCCACTCCCAAATTTTCTTTCAATGGAGGCAGTGCGCTCGGTTCATGCGCCCGCCACTTCCCACAATCTCGCCATTTCCAAATCCAGATCGGCGCGCTATGGCTTGTCGAGGTCACAGGTTCGAAACCTCAGGTCGCCGCCGCTTCAAAGGGCCGGAAGGAGAATTTTGACGGTCGCGGCCGTGGGGGACACCAACAGCTTGAAGAAGGCGGTGCCGAACTCGAATTACGTGGTGCCGCTCGACAACCCGCCGGCGTCGTCGTGCATCACGCGGCCTCTCGTCGAGATCCTGCGTGATTTGAACAAGAGAGTGCCGGATAAAGTCGTCAAGTCTGACGGCACCGTCGAACCTAAATATATCCCCTGGTATTTTATTTTCTTTTGATTGATTTCTTTAAAAAGGAAAATGATCGCTCTCTAGGGCTAGAGATACATTCTGTAAAGTTAATCGCGCAATGGCTGCCATGACTGTAAAATAACCTGCCAGGGTAAACATCGCATGATCTTTAAAGTAGGTTGCGGTATTAATTTAATACATTTGCAGGTTTAGCTTAGAAATTTGCAGTTTTAGCTTAGAAATTTGCAGATCGAGACATGGAATATTGTTGTTTATTGTAGGTATTTATGGTGAGAGTTGATTTGGAATTGGCTAAGCAAAGATTATTCTTAATTTTTTATGACAAAATAATTATTTAATTTTATAATTAAATATAAATAAATTAGTAAAAGTAAAACAACATAAGAATGCGGACAAACAACAATAAGAAAGTATTAGGAAAATCCTGAGCCTTCAAGAGAATAATTACAAGGCATTTCTGGAACAATCCGAGGACGTCGATAATTAGTGATACGACATGCAATGCAAAATAACAAGAAAGGATATTGGGAGGACCCGCAGAGTAAAACAACACGAAAGATAGTGGTAAGCAGGTGATTCGAAAACGTTAAAGGAGAAATAGTCGAAGAAGAAAATGACAAGAAAGTTAATGGTAGGTAGAAGATAATTAAAAGTAAGGTTAGGATAAGAGATCTTTAAAAGCATATTAAAAGAGTTTAACTTTCTTTGAAGATACACACAGACAGCGCCTTTCGTTTCCGTTCCAACTCCCCATTCGACCAGAATCCCGAGGTTATATTTGACTTTCTTAGAATATAAATTTTAAACTATCATTAAAAATAAAATATTAAAATTAAAGTTGATTTTATTAGAAAAGACTCGTAAACAACTAATAATTCCCTAAAAAACTGGAAGAATGCAATATAAGGACTCATAAAAATATAAGTATTGATAACACATGAGGTGTGCAAAACAACAAAGCGGCTATTGGTAAGTATAAAAGAAGTTTATTACTTTTTGAATCAAAGCCACAGAAAGAGGTTAACATGGAAGGAATTGCACTCATGGGAGTACGTTAAGACGGCTTCGATTATATATGTATTACAATGATCCAATTAGGAGGCAAGAGTGCTACGAGGACAGCACAACTCGGTGTTAATGAAAGGAAGTTAACAGAAGTAAGGAAAAAATTGCTTGGTAATAAAAATGGAAATATTTCCGACTAAATAAGATTTAATATTGTTTAGGAAAGATGCTTCCAACACCCGGAAGAGGTGGCTGTAACTTTGCATTTTCTGTTTGCGAGGTTTCTATTAAGTTACAGCCTGCAAATAGTCTAAATTTTCCTTTTATCTTTGTTATTTATTTTAAATGAAGGTTTTGATAATCTCTGTCCAAGTATTTAGCCATAATATCATATGAAGATTCAAGAAAAGCAGGAATTCCATACAGCAGCATCTGTTGAAAAAACTTATGAAGTCCTCATAGAACTACGACATAAGTTTGAATTGTCACATTTGCTTATAACACCTCGCCCATAATACAACTGACTTTAACTGTGACCATATTTTATATGCCAAATATACCATACAAGAATAAATAACCATACACCCAGGTGTTGTAGGTGAGTTGGAGAGGAGAGGGAAATCCTCCAAGAGAGGTCTCAGGTTCAAATCTCCACCCTACCAAAAAGCTGAATTGGGTATCCAAAATCCAATTGATAATGTTGGTGCGGGCAGGGTCGGGTGCGACTCCCGGGTGACTTTGACGGTGTAGAACCCCCTGTTCGTGGTCTCTCAGACCAAGGCGGCCCCTCAAGGGGTTTTTCGCTTAAAAAAAAAAAGAAAAGAATAAATAACCATATCATATCATATTAAATAAAGTATAATTATATTTTTTTCTGAGTTTGTTGAAGTCTCTAATAGGAGTCCTTTGCACCAAGGAGAAAATAATATAATTGCAAGCACAAAAACAACTCTTGAACTTCTAAAACCAAATTTACAGAAACCATTTGTTTTGAAATGCAGTGTGGCAGGAACAAAAATGTAGGTGTATTTGAATAAGATGATCGCTTCATATACACGTTGAAGATAGAAAACTTAGTAATCACCCGCATTGTATTGGAAGTCTAAATATGATAAAGAAAAATGCCAGATGCATGTCATGTTCTGCTTGAACAAAAATGGTATCTTCTTGTGAATAAATTCTGTATTATTTAATCAATGCAATGCATGTTTGAGAAGTTCATATCTCTCTCTCTCTCTCTGAATTTATGTGAATCTATAAAAGCGATTAGGATTAGTTCAGTGCTGACTTGTAAAGCAAACAACAAAGTGTCAACTAAAAGGAGAATGTATCAGTGAAAGTGCCAAGGCTGGCGACATCGAATATGTCAGGCATATTGATAATCTTTATCAGAACTGCCAGTATTAAGACTTTCACATTAATGCCCTATTACTACCCTATTGATCTGCGTTGGTGGGACCAGGAGGGTGGCATAGAGAACAACTCCCCAACTTAGCTAGTGAGGCAGGGTGAGTTGTCTTTGAGAGTTGTGTAACAGAACATGGTACAATGAGTACCACCAAAATGCACAATAAACAAAATCTAGTAAATAAGGAAAACCTTCTTCTTTACAGATAATGCAAAATAAAATGAACGCAGAATACAAGGCACTTATGTATTAGTATTGGCAGTAACATGGAATTTTGGCTATAGTGGTACAAGCAAGTGTTGGATGCTGAAGTACTGATTCCCACTCTTGATCTAACCTATGAGGTGAAGAAGTCGATAGCCATAAAGAAGCTACACCAATGTACATTATAATTACAAGATCTCATTGGGAAACTGAAACAGTTCCCCTTTTGGACTGTTTCAAGAAAAAGGCTTGTAAGAACTAATTGTGGAACTATTTGCATCTTGTCTTGTGGCATTAGGTGGCAGAGTGCTCTCATGGTCTGATCTGCTAGTTGTTGAACAACTGGTGATGTTGGATATGTGAAGATTCTGTTGGCATCTGGATTTGGCATTAGGTGTTGATGCATGGCATCACTTTGTATATTGATGTTGGCACCATAGGCTTTGGCGTCATGTCTGATATGGGTGTTGACATCACAATGGTTGCTAGCGCTAGGCATTGTGTTGGTGTCAAGTTGGAATATGGTGCTAAGTTGCTGAGTTAAAATCCAAGTGGGCCGCAAGGTGCAAATGCTTGTCTTTGCATAAGCTTCTGCTGAGTGCTCAGATCAATCCCCCACCCCTCAACGAGTGATGGTCCCCATTGCGTCTATAACTTCAACTAAGGAAATCATTGCTTGAATGGTCAAGTTTATACCACTTTTCTTATGTGGAAAACAACCAACCTTAACAATCTTGAACAGGTTGTAAGTTCCTTGTCATGTGTGTTTTGTGATGTAGTCATCAGTTGATCTACTGCCATTGGTGTCAACTGATCTGGATCTAAGTCTGAAGGATGTGGCATAGTTGCAAATTCAGGCAGAGGTCAAATGTATGGTTTGAAGCTCTGCTTTGAAAATAGGATGCATTACCAAGTATGGTGGCAAGTCAATAACAAAAGCATTCTCCCTTGCTATGTGCAATATGGTGTATGGATCATAAAATAAGGTCGTGTGATCTTCTAATGAGGGCTGGAGAGGCGTTCCTTCTGAAAATGGTGCCAAAAAAAATCTTCTAACTTGAAACTTGTGAGGGATGTGATCATGGTGTTCTTTGTACTTTTGTTGTTGGTGCCCCAGTATCTGGTGGACCTGGTAATGCACATTCTGCATGTACTGTAGGAAGCACTCAACTTTGTTCACTTCCTTTGCTTGAGTTTGCAGTTGTGTCTTCCCTCGTGTTTGGAGAGCAATGTCGAAGGACGTGCTTGGCTAGAATTTGAGGCGATCTTGGGAAGGATTGTGATTAGTGGAATTGCGCAAGGCTTGGTTGTAAGAATGCCAGATGCATGGAAGATTATCACCTAGGTGTGAGGATAATTGTGATTGTGCATTTGGAGAAGGTGTATCTAAGTCCTATTAACTACTTCAATATTTCCATTTGTCTTGAAATGTAAAGCAATTTAACGGTTCAAGTAGGTGCCAAAAAAATCCCACAAGTGTTCGAAGAACAGAATGACAAACCTGGAATCTCTATTTGACACTATTGAATCCAAAATGCTAAAGTGTATCTAGACATTCTTGAAAAATATTTAGGCAGTTTGAGCTATGTCAACACCTTTCTTGCATGAAACCATGATTTTCGTCTTTGAGAATTTATCAATCACAATGAAGATATTGTTATTCTGTTGCTTGATTGAAGGCAGACTTGATAGATAATCCATGCTGATAGATTCCTAAGATCTGGAAGGTATTGACAATGGTTAATGAAGTTCTAATATCCTGATTGATGGCTTGGCATTGTTACAAGGAACGCAAGATTTGATATGGAACTCTACATCCTGATGCATGAGGCCAATAAAAATATAGATGGAAGCATAGTTACCAGGTTCGTTTGAACCTGGACTAGGTGTCTGAACCAGATTGAACTGGTTTGGTTCGGTTCAGTTCTGCCTTTATCCTTTTTTTTATTTTTTATATTTTAATTTTCAATTCTTTTTATATATTCAAACATAAAATATGGATCATAAAATATAACTTATATATTTATAATGTATAAAATATACTTGAATGAAGAAAATATGGAAGAATCTGAAATTTCTATGTTCTTTGTTACATATTTATATTTGTTTTATAAATATTTTGCATGGGATATATATATATATATATATATATTAGTTATCTGAACTTTTCTGAAACAAACCGAACCATACCTAGTAACTCTGGATGGAAGCGTCTTGTCAATGGTAAAGTGTTCGGCTACCTTTGAGTAGTGTGCCTTCCAGATCAGGTGTTGGCAAGGCATGCTAGATGGAACACAAAGTCATCCCAAGTAGTTCATCACTGAGGTAATAATTAGGTACTAACTTGCCCTATACCACCTGGTGGTGTTTCTTTGCGCAATTTGTGGGTGCGGGTGATCATGACTATTAGGAGAGTCTAGAATAGAGGGTGACTGTCATAGTCTGTTGTTTGATCCTCCTCCTCCTTACAATACTTAATCATAAGGTGGAATTGCTATAGATAAGTCATCCACTTCATGTGACATGCATTTTCCAACTTACTTTGAGTGCAACAATTGTAAAGGTTTATGACTAGAATTGATGATAGTTTTGTTATCCATGATGTAGTGATGCCATGACGAAAATATTTTCTGATGGTTCCTTTTCCTAGATATAGTAGTGTTAAAGTATGTCACTGAAGGTTTTAAGATGATAGGTGATAGGGGGCCCATGTTGATCAGTATGATGCCAAGGGCATAGTCAGATGCATTAGTTTTAATCTTGAAAGTTTGAGTGATATCTAGCATGGCTAGCATTGGCACTAAACATAGGTGTTCTTTAACTCTTCTAGTGCTTGCTTTTGTATCGAGGTCCAATTGAATGCTATCTTTCCATACATGATCTATTTGAGTGGCTAGGAAACATGTGAGAAACCAAGGATAAGCCTTTTGTAGAAAGCCAAGCCCAAGAAACCTCAAAGCTCAGTTAGGGTTGTTGAGAAGATCCATTCTTGGATGATGTGTATCTTGGAAAAATCCTCATGAATGCCATCATAGTTGATGATGTAGCCCACTTAGGATATCTTTATAATGTTGAAGGTGCATTTGGCTAGGTTGGCTTGCAACTTGTGCTAGCGCATTGTGTGCAAAACGTGCATATGATTGATGTGCTCCTCTCGAGTCTTGTAAAAAATTAGAATGTCATCTAAATAGACTACCCTGAAGGAGCCCATTGAGAACATCATTCATCAGGTTTACAAATGTAGTAGAGGCACTGGTTAGGTTGAATGACATAATCAACCACTCAACATCCCTTCTTTAGTTTTGAACATTGTCTTTTGAATGTCTGTAGGGTTTACTAAAACTTGATGTTAACCTAACTTGAGGTCTTAGTGAAGTGTCGGGCTTCTTGGAGCTGGTCTAGAAGATCATCAATGCGAGACAAAGAATACTTGTACTTCACCTATATCTTGTTAAGAGCACGACAATCTATGCATAGGTGCCAAGGAGTAAGAACCATTCTTCTTTGACAATATCATGATATGATGGTTTTGCAACATGAAGATGAATGGACAAATTTTACCTTGGTCAATCAACTCTTGAATCTAATGCTATATCTTATCATTTTCCCAAACTGAGTGACACTAGAGAGGGCTGTTGGGCAAAGGTTAACCTAGGATCAGTTCAATCTGATGCTTGACAGAGCTATGGACTCTATGTGGTTCTTCAAATATTTCAAAGTATGGTTGCAGCAATGCATCCATCTGCTAGAATTCTTTAAAAGTGGCTGACTTTTGTACAACAACAAAATTCTTCTTGGCATGATGTGCCTAAGGACAAACCATGAACAAGACAAACCTTTGTGCATGAGAAATCAACTTTTTACATTGCTTGGATGAAACAAGAGTTACCATTTTCAAGAGGAAGACCTTTCGAATGTGGCAGATCATATCTTTAACATGCATTGTCCATTTTTGGGGACAAGCTTGGTATGTCGCTTTGCGGTAAAAAATATAGGGCCTTTGGCGTAGCAGGTTACAAATTTCCAATGGTGCCATGTTACAGGCAATTGTGTCATGTGTTGGCTTGATACCAAACTTAAAAGTGCATCGGTGTTGAACTAACCTTTTTTGTGGATGCGGCTAACTAAGCAGGCTAGAGGGGACATTGAAGTCAGGATAGCCAAGCAGTGAATGGTATCTTGTGCGATAATGTTCTATTGGCTTCCAAAGGCGATGCTGTTGTGGAAGGGATTACCATTGGCCCAAAAATGATTATGAAACAAACACTTGTGTTCTTTAGAGGCTTTTGAGGTTGAGGCTTTTCCAGATCTTTGAGTGCTGGTGCTCAATAGGTTGTGTCATAGCGCAGTAATTAGCGTTAGGCTACGGTCTACACCACCAAAGACTTTTGTTGGCTACGCAATTAGTTTATGAGTATGAGCCTTGTGATGGTTGCACCATTTCCTTCCTACTTTCTATTTTTCCTTTCTCCTATGCAGTAGGGGGTTTTGGCTTTTTCTACATTGAGGGAACCTTAGGCTATGTAAGCAGCTTTGCTTTGATGTCTGCTGAGTCTTACGCTTAGGTGGCACCAGTTTCATCTGCTTTGCTTAAGAGGTCTCCATTTAGGTAGCAAACAAAAAACTTGTGCCAAGTTGTCGATTGGTAGTAACTTCATCTCTAAACAAATGTGTGAGTGAAGTCTAATGACATACTTGAGAACCTAGCGCTTCTCATTATAACTAGCATGCAAGTGAGCGAAGAGCTTGTTGAACTCATTGATGTATTGTTGGATTGTCTACATGTGGTGTTGGTTTAACTACCAAAAACACATGTACTCCTCATATTGAGAGGATAGAAATGAGCATGCATGAGCTCCACGAACTTCTTCCAAGTACTTACAAGATCTTTGTTCTCTTCAACCTTGGTGCTAGTGGCTTCTCTCCAACACATTGCTGATTTATAATATTGAGCACGACAAAGAGATCTTGTCAGTGTTAATGGAAGTATTGGTAAAAAAATAAGATCCTAGCTGTTGGAGCGAGGTATCTAGTTTGTTGGCATTTATTTGTATTGAGAAGACATAAGTGCTGATGTTGGTTTGCACCTTGAGCGGACTATGAATCTAGAAGGGTGTGAAAGTAGTGGTAGTTGGTGATCTCATTGAATCATGAGATTGTAAAACTATCCAAACAAAAGGTTTCTTTATGCATCCAAAGCACCTTTAATGAGCTTCTTGATGTTTGGGCTCTTGGACTTTGTGGAATATGAATTCACAATGTTGGCCATCTTTGCACGTAGTCAACATTCTTTAGGATACTCAGATATGGAACCTGGTGTATTGCCTTCCTTTTGATATTGTGAGCATGTATGAGTGGACTTTTAACATGAACTGTACTGAAGAATTCTATTTGTGTAGAGGCTGCTGCAGGATCAAAGGCTAATAACTGCAAAAGACAAAAACCGTAAGAACTAGTCTGATACCAATGATCTGCATTGACGAGGCCAGGAAGCGTGTTATGGAGGACAACTTCCCAGATCAGCTCATGAGGCTAATGAGTTACGCTTCAAAGATGTGCAGCAAAACAAAGCAGAATGATTGGGAAAGAGAAATAATGAAGAGATGTTAATCAGGAAAACACACTATAAGCCAAACCTAATAAATAAGGGAAAGCTTCTTATATATGGATGATGCAAAAACAAGTGAATGCATAATACAAAGCACTTATACAGCAGTGTTGGTAAACAGCTTGGAATTTTGGCTAGAGTGATGCAAGTGCTGTAGTGCATGTTGGATGTTAAAGTGTTGACTTTCCTTCCTGATCTAGCCTACGAAGTGAAGAAGACTATAGGAGATAAACAGGGATCCAAAAGAAGCTGAACTATACTGGTCTTTGGATTCTATGTAGCCATGTATATTATAGTTACAAGATTCTGTTGGGAATTAAAATGGTTCCCCTTCTGAACAATTACAAGAAGTTATGAAGAAATAGTTGCAAAATCGTTTACATGTCCCCTGTGGCATCAAGTGGTAGAGTGATTTGACAGTCTTATCCATTAGTTATTGAAGAGGTACTGATGGAAGACGTGTGGAGATTCTATTGGTGAAGTGCTGGCATCTGGAGTTCGTGCTAGGCATTGGCACTTGGTGTTTTATGTCCTGACATTAGCACCATGGGCTTTGGCATCACATCTATATGTGCATTAGTGTCATAATGGCCGTTGATGCTAGGCATTGGGTTGGTTCCAAGTTGGAATATGTTGCCAAGCTGTTGAGTGAAGATCCAAGTGGTCATTGAGGTGCAAAGGCTTGTCTTTTCACTAGCATTTGTTTAGTGTCGATGACATGGCTGGTGAGGATTTGAGCACCCTTGCATTCTTGGATTCACCTATTGATTCTTATTGCTTTTGCTGCTAACAACAAACATGAAACAATGTTCAGCCTATTTTGTAATATTTACAAGGTTTATGCTCCGGTTCAAATATGTTATTTGTCCAATGGTCCAAAATCTTTAGAAATATTCTGCACTTAGGAAGTCTAGGAGGATTCCTTTTCATTTTTGTACTAAGAAAGTTGACTTTATATCATAAGAATCCTTCTAGCATCAGAAAACAGAAATTACACAGAATTGATCACATAACCTTGTACTTGTGGATATGGGTTCTTACCTAAAAGGCCAAACTGGGGGCCACGGCAAGGTACCCATTTTCCAAGTGTTATTCGCAACAGCTTGCTAATAGAATTGCAATGGCATAACAATTGAGCAGCAACATAGAGAGATTCATACTAGATAAAATCTTTCTAATTATAAGACATTAGCCAAGCTATTGATAAGTCTATAAGCTGCTACAACCTACATATTTTATATAACAAATGAGCAGTTTTTCCAACATGTTTGCCACTTGCTCATTTGTTGTTAATCTCAGAGAGGCTTCTTGCTGATGCCCCCAGTTTGGGGTTTTGGCTAAGGGCCTATATTGATGTGTAGAAGGTTATGAGTTAAATTCTCCTTTAATGTTGGTGCTGCTGCATTGTAGAAAGTTTATTAACATGCTATTGGGTGTGTGTATGTATTAGTTACTTGCAAAGTGAATACTTGTTGAAGCCCCTGCTTTGGGCTGTTAGCTAATGACCTGTATCCATGCGTACAAGGTTAACAGTTTCATTCACTGTCCAAGGGAAGACATCCACATGTCCTATGCTAATGCTTATGCTCCTTTCTTGTCTTTGCGTCCAAATATGTAATCTTCTTTCAGATCATGTATGTAAAAAGGACTGCACATGGTTGTTTTTGCAGATGTTCTTCTAGGGCCTCCTCTATTATCCACTATACCATCTCATTTTGTTTTATTTCTTCAGTTTGACTTTTCTTAGATAGTTTTTTCCTTGCCATGGCTTTCATACAAATGATCAATGTCCTTAAGCTGCTTCTCCTTTTTTATTGCTTTTCATTAGAGCCATGCTACTGTTGTTTTCTTTATTCACAAATGCCAAATCAAGTAGGTGCAGACAATTACTGTTGTTTAATTCCCTTTCCTTTTCTTTTTATACACCTCTGCTTTTCTATCTGTCTTAGTGTAGAATATAATTTCTAACCATAGACAGAGGACTCAACCTTAGGAATGACAAAGGAGCCTGGAGAGTAAAAGTTGACTTGGCAGGTGGCAAAAATTCTGTGGTAAAATTGGCTATAATTTGGCAAAGAATTAACTAGTTGACCCAAATCACCTAACTGGCATTTAACTATGAAATTTTATAAATAGTTTTGATATCAATTATATAATTGGTCTTAAACTTGGTGATATCTCACCAACAATTTGAATCTACTCATTTCTTAAGGAGCCATGTCAAACTTGGAGTACTTGGCCATGGCATAACTGTGTTCATAAATGTCTGTTGGTTTCCTTTTGTTGACTTTTGGCTTCTGCTAGCTCTTTTGTTTCTTCAGTCACTTTTGCTTTGGGAAATGAATGCCACAAGTGTCTGATTTCTTGGCATGTTTTTGATATAAAGGAATGTATTAAAGTACAGTGTGTTGTCCAAGATCAGCTCATTGCATTTATCGTTATTGACACTCAAGGAGGTTTTTTTCGTTTTCTTTTTCAAACCAATCTCAAGTCATATTTGCGTTTATTCTCTTCTCAGGTAAGACCGGCCTATTTATTTTTGCCCAAATTACCTCCAATAAGAATGGTCCTGAAAGCTGAATAGAAGCAGGCTATAAACCTGTATCGCACAGGAGACCATCAATACATAGAGAACCTTCCTGAGAATGAGGAGTTCAAATATTGCAACAAAAACAGCGTTCTTGGTCTCCTCCAATTAGTTCCAGCACTTGTGCGCTTTCAGTGAAGCAGCACTTGACCGAGAGGAAAGGTTCTACAAATGAAATTGTGGAATGCCAGCCACTGTATTCTCTACTGTCAATTTTGATTCTTCTGCAAGACAAAACACATGCAGCTTTATCTGTGTGCCAACCAATCGTCTGCTTCTAGCATGATGTGGTAATACTAACTTGGACAAAGATATTTGATCTGAGAGGTTTTGAAATGATGAAGGCTAAAAAACTTATACGGCAGACTATGTTTCACAGTTTATGATGAGATCAAATGTGGGTCTGACATGAGCAATTAGAAGCTCAGCATTTTTTTAATTAAATTTTAACCTGGTTATATGGGATTGAAATAGCATTCCCATGGTATTTCAACAAATTATATATTGGTATTTTTTCAATATCTTTTTTGGCAATTCTGAATATATTGCATGACAAGATTTAAACCCGGGTTTATACCTTGAGAGTCCACATGTTTAATCACTTGAGCACATGCCATTTGATAGAAGCTTAACATTCTTTACCCATGACTGGGCTATCTTTCTTAGTGATAAGAAGAGGCGGCTTTTAACCAACTTGACTGTCTGGATAGACTCTAAATAATGGTCAATTAGTTGCATCTGCAGACTGACTTCATATACCTGAAGGTTGTACAAATGGAAACTCTTCCGACACATTAAAACCTACCACTGCAGGTGGGCACTGAAAGAGAATACAGTACACAATATCATGTGATCCTCAGACATCTCTTGTTTCTGCTTTAACTTATGATGTAAGGCATACCTACCTTGCTTAAAGGCCTTTTTTCATTGCATTATAACCGTTGCACAGAAATGAAGGAAAACTGTATAACAGCCTCCAGATGGAGCACCAGCTCCCCTGCAAAGAAATCAAGCCCGGTGAGTGGGACACATTAGTCCTGCTTGTTCCCCAATGGATCATTGATCCATCTTTCAAATACGTTTTGATTTCGTTTAGATTTGTAGAGTATGTCAGCTGATTGAGTGGAGAATATTATGTATAGACAGGTACACTGAGTGACTGATGTAACCAAGTCATTGATCATTGGCAAGGATAAAATTTCTGACTGCATAAGAATCTTGTTCTTTCATCAGAATCTAAATTCTTGCTTCAAGAATAAGCAGACCATGGAAATAATATGCTACTTCTAGGGAAATTTTTTCTTCCCTTTCTTTATGTTAATCGACAGTTTAGGAATCGCCATTAAATGTCATTGCTTTTTTTCTATTTTCTAAAGTAAACTTCGAGCAGTTGCTTGTAGAAATCTCTTCATTTTCATAAAGTGAACATGGAGTAAGTATTTGTCACATCTGTCCAGCCACCTTCACTGCTTTAAATTTCACTAAACTGCACAGGCATAATGTCAATTCTGGTGGAATAATCTTTTTTTTTGAATAAAGACAGAACAATTTGGTTGACATAAATGCTCCTCATGTTTAGGAATATTGAATCCTTTTTTATTTTTATTTTTTTTCTAATTGGCTATATGGGAGTGAAACGGGTTGTGCTCGTATAGCATGACAACTTCCCTATCGTGCTATTTCAACGAACCGCATAGTGCATAGTGGTATTACAAAAAACCATATTGGCAACAAGATTTGAATCTGGATCTCCGCTTTGAGAGGCTCCTTGCTGATGCCATTTTATATATTGAATCCTATTTTTTTTTTTCAATGAGTTTACACAGGTTTTTACCAGGGGTCTCGGTCCCCTCATATTGAGTGGGGTTTGAACGATCTCTCAAAGAGAGGCCAAAGCCCTTACCACTGCAGTAAGCTTGCAGCTCTATTGAATCCTATTTTTTATGTTCACTGATCTGTTTATTTTTTATTCCATTTTTGTTTGGTGTGATTTTTGGACTATCCATTTACTCTTTTTGCCTCAACCAATGTCTTGCAGCATTACTAATTTCGTTGTTTAATATTCCGTGACCAAATTTCCATAACCATACTAAGATTTGTTTGGCATTCCACTTTCTTCTTTCAACCTTTGTTTGCATGCACATCTATCTTTATCTATTTGTCAAAGTCAATTTGCCAATATTGACTATCTTTCGACGAAATAGAAGGCTGCAAATAAGGATTTATCTAATTTTATTACATTATGTCTACCATGTCTAAAAAACCCACTATATAAATGCATGTAGACTTTGATGTTACACCCCTTCTTTTTTTACAATTCTCTCATGACAGTATTTTCCTTGTTTGTTGGCTGTTTGCACGATACATTGGTATCTTTGTGACTAACGTATACTGGCTTCTGTTTGCAGGTACCATGCAAATCGTATGCTCAGCTTTTATGCACCAGGTTTGATGACTATCTATATCTGTTCATTCTTATAGTATTAATATGGTGCCTTTTCCCTCTCATAAACCCGCAGCGTGAAATTTATTGATCATGATGTACTACAGTTTGAATACATGATCTGATCACAGACATATCTCTAACTTTATACAAATGTTTCTAAAACTTGCAGCACATTGTTTCTTAGTATTTATATACCATGGATATGAAATAGGGATAATCTTCTGTGCAAAAAAGATTTGATGTCAAGTTTCATATGACAAGTTATGGTGATTTTGAAGTGATAAAATTTAATAAATATGATTGATAAAATTCTTCCTTAGACCTTGACTTTATTGCACATTCTATTTGTTGCTGCTTCTAAACAACATGACCTTTGCTGAAAGTTAAAAGTGTAAATTCCTGTCCCCGAGGACCAAATATCAAGCCCTGGAATATGATGAGGAGACTTCATGGATGTAACTGTCATTCAGAAGGTTTGGGTGCTAGTCAAGTGCATAATTTTTTTTCTTATTGAAGTTGATTTTATTTTGATTCTTCTTTAGTTCTGTCAATGGGAGGTACGCCATTTTGTTGATGGCAACATTTTTTTGTCTTAGCATGTTGATGTGGCATGACACACTTCCCAATTACTTAAGGTTTCTTGATTGAGAAGAATCATTAACCTTGCCAAAACCAATTGTTAGACTTTGCCAGCTGTAGGACTTCAACTTATTGTTAGTTTAATTTCTACGAGTAGTGTCCACCCAAAACCAACGTATACTTTGTCATTTTTCCCTTTGAAAATCTTTAAAGTTGACAGTGTGTGTCGTAAGGGGTGTTGTCCATCAACTTCACAAGCACATTTCCCCTTGACCCAACAAAGAGGATAAGGGCATAGAAGGATGTTTGGCGTAAGGCTAGTGCATGCTGTAGAGGCTTTGGCAGTGCAGTGTCAGTGAGAACAACAACTCTGCTTCATCTATCTCCAATACCCATATTTATCTCTTTTCTTTTCATATCTTTTTTCCTTTCTCTTTTCTTTTATTTCTTCCTTTTTATTTACTTATTGTTTATATGGGATTGAAATGGGCCCCACCTATATTACATCACAACCACATATTGGTATTACAACAACTTGACAATTATTCATGTATCGCTTGGCAAGATTTGAACTTGAGACTCCTCCTTTAAAGTCGAGGAATTTAACTGGTTGAACTCATGCCTTTTTATTATTTCCTCCCTTTTTAACCTAATATATTTTAGATTGGTTTTTGAGGCAACTCTTGTAGGTTTTGATGATATGGATGACTATTAGTAGTTCTTGCTTATTTATGGAATAACCTTTGTTCTGAGTCAGTCATCTTCTTACTCTCACCTGTTCATCACCTTGACATCTTTTGCTAGGATGGCTCCTGTTGGATGACTGCTGATGGCAGTGTGGACTGTGAATAATTTTAGTGGTTCACAGAATAATCAATGAGGTGTATTGACTATTCATTGTACTTATTCTATAAAAAGTGTGTGACAATGATTCTGTTTTCTAGCTAATCACTTCAGTTGAATGACCAGTACTAAGGGACCTACTTAGACCATTTTTTCCTTGGTATAGTTTAATTATTTTTCCCTTTTTCTTCCCTCTTCTGTGAACTAAAATGTCATTTTCATAGGTCCATTTATATCCTAGAATAGTATTGTATGTACTCATTTGGATTGTGTTAAAATCCTGTTGCTCACTGTATTTTTGGTCTTGGAGTTTGACGTTGGGTGTGTAGTATCCTGTTTTCTGTTTGTGTTTAACTCTGCTAATTCTATTTGGTAGCTTTAATCCACTTTTGTGGCGAGAAATTAGCTTTTTGGACAATGTGCAACTTAGGTTTATAAGGATTTTGGTTTTTTTTGGTTAGTTTTTCCTTCTAAATAAGAAGAGATCTTTTAAATGTTGTTTTTTTCTTTGCTAACTTTTTGGTTGTATGTTGTATGAATTTTCTTCTCTTTGTAATTTTTTTTTTTAAATTTCTTTATCTATTGTGTGTTTGAGTTATCTATTTTCTTCTTGTGAAATTTCCTTTCAACATTCTTTTTTTCAACGAGTTTACACAAGTTTTTATGAGGGGTCTTGGTCCCCTCATATTGAGTAGGGTTTGGACCTTGAACCTCTCAAAGAGAGGCCAAAGCCCTTATCACTGCAGTAAGCTTGCATCTTTTCCCTTCAACATTCTTACACACATGCTTGTTACAATTTGGACATCACTTATTAGTTTTTGGTTTGGGTGGTGAAAGTGCAATAAGAATGATGTACAATTTTTTTTAAAAAGGACAAACTTTATTATTGATCAAAATATACACTCTCCCAAGTGTAGAATGGACCTTCCATCCTAAAGATCAACATGGAGTATCACTTATATTGGGTTTGTGCACTGCCTAACAAATTCTTTCAACAATTGACACGACAGGATCAATAAGATACATGAATAGGGGGACAGGTGGGTGCAATCGTGTAACCATCCAAGCCAACTGTGTAACATATAATTTTTCTTTGCTAACTTTTTGTTTGTATGTTGTCTGAATTTTCTTCTCTCTGTAATTTTTTTTTTTAAATTTCTTCTCTTTGTAATTTTTATCTATTTTCTTCTTGTGAAATTTCCCTTAAACATTCTTACACACATGCTTGTTACAATTTGGACATCACTTCTTAGTTTTTGGTTTGGGTGGTGAAAGTGCAATAAAAATGACATGTACAAAAAGTTTTAAAAAGGACAAACTTTGTTATTGATCAAAATATACACTTTCCCAAGTGTAGAATGGGCTTCCATCCTAAAGATCGACATGGAGTATCACTTATATTGGGTTTATGCACCACTTAACAAATTATCTCAACAATTGACACCACAGGATCAATAAGATACATGAACAGGGGACAGAGGAGTGCAATCATGTAACTATCCAAGCCAACTGTGTAACATATAATTTTTTCTCCCGGATACAAGATCCAACATAGAAAAAATGTATCGATACCCTGGCTTAATCTGTTATTAGTGTGTGATGAGAATGATGCAAGAGAGGGGAACAACAAAGGGAAACAATATAAATTGCAAAAAGAAACTGCAAGATAAGAAACGAAGGGGAAAAGATAGGAAAAGTGGTTCAATTGGGCTATATTGAGTTGGATAAGGTGAAAGAGACAAGAAAAGTAGATATAGTAGGATAGATCAGGTTGGATTTGGCCATTTTGAGCCTTGCAAAAATTTTGTCACATGAGCTACTAGTAATAAAATGTGCAGCACTGATAAAAAACACAACTTGCTACTCCCCTTTAATCTTCCACAGATATCAAAAAAAAAAAAGAGGACATCTAAAAGTTGCATTCCAAAATTAAAAGTTTTAATAAAATTTTATGGGCATGAAGGATGCCAGCACCAGACTAGGCAAGGGCAGGGATGGGATGATGGGGTTTTCTAGTCAGGCCTTAGTCATGCATAGGGTTGGTGAGTTAGGCCATTTGGTAGGCTAGATTTGGAACATTGGGTATGGATCTACGCAACAGGCCTTGGCCCATGCATAGGGTTGGTGAGCGAGGTATTTGGTAGGCTAGATTTGGGATATTGGGCATGGACCTACGCATCAACTGACAAAGATCTGCAGGTTGGTGTTATGAAACAACTTTGAGAATTATAGCAATAGCAGTAGCAGTCCAATATTGCACAAATAGCATTACCCAAATGATAATAATAATTCAGATCCAATTGCCAGAAAATCAAATTTGCAATAATCAAATTCCAGATTCTATTCAATGCAAATCCTTAGCCACTTAGAGAGGGTGAAGTCTCATAGGCACTTGGAGAGGGTGAAGTCTCGTATGCGCAACATACGCGACTAATATTCGAATATGAAAGATGATCTCAATTACCACCTAACTCTTCGTATTTATAGATTAAATCAATTACTAATCCTAATACTAATGCTCAAGGGCTGACTATCTAAACCTAAGGCTCGAGCTGACAAAAATGAAGATAGCCGACGTTGCTATATTGGAGCCATTATAGTTGGCAAGGCGAGGTTCATACAAGCTTGTTCCACAAGCATAGGCACCATTGAGGATGAGTGACCTCCCTTGGGTTGGTGGGATAAGGGTTTGAAATATTGATTTTCCCTATCTTGAGCAACCTCTACAACACATCACAATGAAGATGACAACATTATCTCCCTTTGTAACACACCATGCGTGAATGTCATGGCATGATCTGTTCAATGAGCATTCAACAATACAGCAATATGTTTTCTCAAATAACAATTTGCAAGAATTACTATATAGGAGTTTCTTTTGCAATGAATTTGCAAGAAAGGTTTTAAGTAGAAATTGAAAGAAATATTTCTTTGTAAATAGCTCAGTCTCTTATCAAGTGGCATTAGCTCAACTGGTTAGATTCCTCAATGTTCAAGAAAGAGACCCAGGTTCGAATCTTGTCAAGTGATACATGGATAATATCCAAGCTTTGTTGTAATACCACTATGTGGTGATGATGTAATATGGGTGGGGCCCATTTCAATCCCATATAACCAATTAAAAAAAAAAGATCAGTCTGTTCAAATGACTCAGTTTGTAATCATGGCAAGGACAACGTAATGGTTAGACAACTTCATATTTCTGCTAATAAATTAAGAAATATTTGGCTATGTAATATAGAACTGAGCCATAACAGGTGTTCAGTCTATGCTAATTTCCAACACAAGAAGTTTCTGCAACAGAACCTCATTCACTGCAACATGGCTTGTTTCATCAGTGCACATGAATGACAGAGGTACATCATTTCTCTAAATCTGAAACGTTTTTTGTTGCAATGGCTGTCTGCAGCTTTACAAAGGGCTGCCAAAGGTGGCCCCTTTGGGTTGTGGGTTTGAATCCCATAAATTTGGCAGCCCTTTGGGTTGTGGGTTTGTATCCCATAAAGGTTGATAGTTGTTGGACTAAATTTACCACCTTGACCATGGTAGGTGCAAGCTTGGGAGCTGTCTGCAAGCTCACCTTTCTTGGAAATAGCCTCTGGTCCAAAAGCTTCTCTAGTTTACATGAAAAATTACTTGCACTTTTCATCAAGCCTTTGGGCCAACCATTTACCTCCAGACTTCACATGAACACTTTAAAAGCCATGATGAGCTCACAAACCCAGTCAAAGCCAAAACATGGCTCTAATATCAATTGAAAGTGCAACGAACACGATAAGCACAAAAATTGATAAAAATGGTAAAATTTTATTATTGATCAAACTATGCATATACAAGTGTACATAGGGTGTACTACCAAATAAATTTCCACCACCCTCACAGGGTTCATGCACCACCCAGTAGAGACTCTCAACAATTAATCCCCAAGATCAATTAGATACATAGATATGGGGTACACATGGTTGCAACTACCTAACCATTCAAACAAATTGTCTAAACTTTAATATTATCTCCTGAGTACTAGACCCAATATATGAAAATATCCTACCTTAAGTATAAACTTGTATGTCAAAGAGTATTTCTGGCAAGGGATTTGTGTTTCCATTGTTGGTAATTTGTAGGCTTGGCTTGTTTGCCTTCTCTCATATGATTATTATGTTCTTGGAAGGGTGGTGTGTATGATGAATTCTCCATTTTGGATGTTGATGGCATAACTTGAGCAAGTGTTTTTGGTTTATTTGGGTCTATTGTCTCTTTGGTATGATGTTGAGGCCTTGAAAAATATTTTCGAAGGATGATTAGTCTTCTTCTTATGTTTTTGGTGGTTTAATTGCAGCCTCAACACTTGCTTGTTTCATATCCAACCATTTGCTAAATGCTTCAATATATTTGTTTTAACTGAAAAATCTCCATTCCATTTCATTTTTAAGTTTGTACTAAGTTTCTAGGCTTTATTTATTTTTAAAATCTCAGTGTTTGATCTGCTTGAAACCATTCTAATACTGTCCTTTGGGGTGCAAAACTCTGGTAGGAAACTTACTGTCTTTTTGGGAAATTGAAACAAATTATCAAATGATGCAAACCATGCATGATAAGTCAAATTTGCCCTGGCCTCTTGGAATCAAAGGTCAAAGTCATATAAATTACACTTCTTGGGTCTCTTTCTCAAAGGAAAAGTAAGATAGTTTCTCTTTTATATCTTTTTATTTCCCTCATCGTTTTTTGATGTCATGACCACATAGTGGTATTACAACAGCTTGGCGATTATGCGTATATCAAGATTCGAACCTGGGTCTCCACCTTGAAAGTTGAGGAATTTAACCAGTCGACCCCATGCCATCTGTTAAGGTTCATGCATGAGATTTGAACCTTGGTTAGAGTATGAAACTGTTCATTCCCCACAAATTGCTTTATTAAACCTCACGAGCTGTATATTAGTTTTTTTATACTAAGTACTTAATTTTTATAAAGTTTGAGGTAATTATATGACTGTATCGTCATTGCTATATTTGTTATTATTGGCTATGGTGTGGGTTGGTGACAAAAATTTACACTGGCTCTAATGGTATTATTTCAGACTTTCTCAGTTGTATCTACACTCACTCTCATGAATCTTTATGGGTTTCAATCATTACCCAATCACTTAACTATTGTGGACTCCTCAGCTTCTCCTCTGTTATGAACCAATCCATTATTTGTAAAAAAATTCTGTATGGGATGTTTGTCTGTTTCCAACCCACCTTTTAAATAGTGGGTCCACTAGAAACTTATATTTAAGAAATCTGTGGATACAAGAGCCCATCTGTATGTAACTGACTTTTTTCATCATTACAAGGAAACTAATAACCCAAATTCATGCAGCAAACAGATTCCTAGTGGGAGTTATTTACAGATTTAATAGAGTTTGATAGAGGAGGATGGGAAAATACTTTTGTTAGCACAACTTTTGGACTGAAATTCAGAACCCATTTGCTGGGGATTTGAATGGAGTGTTATTTAAATTAATCCTGGTAATCAGCAACATCTAGAAGGAAACCATATGGATTAGAGGTGGCTCGAAAAGATTCTTATTCCAAAGTTAGATGGGCCAAAGTTACTTAGGCAAGCTATCTTATTGCTTCTGGCTAAATTCTATGGAAGATTTTGAAAAAGTCCAATACACCACCTTACACCTTGGTGGGCCTGCATTTGATTGATGGCAAATGATTGTGCATGAGTAAGAAGAGGATGTGCCAGCATTTTGTTTCAGGCATTTCAAATGGAACAGAGTAAGACTAAAGCATAGTTACCAGTTTGGCCAAACTTAGTTCAATTCAAACCAAACTGCTTTGGTTTGGTCCAAACCTTCTTTTGGCAATCCCTGAAAAGAATATGTCTTCATTATACTCAACTTCTCCCTTTTGCATGGACTTATAGTCCAATTAATTTGCAGTTGAAGAAATATTTGACGGTCATTGCAAACTTACTTGTTGTTGGATGCCTACCAAAGATAGAAGTGTGAAACCTTCCCATTGCCAACATTGAAGGATCTACATCTGTCTGGGACTTACATGTTGATTGAATTGAATTTTGAAACAATCAAATGTGATTATTTGCATTTTGCTATATTGTTTATGAATATTTGGTCACTTACATATATATTAATTTTCTGTACCAAACGTTTTTGAAAAAGACTGAGCCATCAAACCTTTTTTGCCTTCCGTTCAAACCAAACTTCCTGAATCTGGTAACTATGATTAATAGTACAGGTTCCTCACCAATATCCAATAGCATGGATTCCTTGCTAGAATCTTCCCCTTTTACTAAGAATTATTCCGTAAAATTCCAATTCATAAATACTGGACAACATTTCCCATGAACAGTAAATATCTAGTCAAAGTGCATGCACCTCTAGTTGGAAAACTTTAAGAATAGGCAAAACATAGGGATATATCTATCTATCTATCTATCTATATATGTTCATTATAAAAATACTTAAAGCTTCCAATGTCAAAAACTCGGAAAGCTTTTTGGGTCGTGCATTTTGGTGAGTTTTGTGAGCGAGTACTTGCTAAAAGCTCTCCAAAACTCAGCAGCAGGAAAACTCACCAAGAGAGTTTGGATGTCAGTACATGAGAACTTTAGAGGTCCTAGCTAGTTTTCCTACTATGATACCACCTGAATTGATTAGCTGAACAGTTGAATGTCTTAGTCATGCTGAAAAATTAGATATCACAGTTTAGATAAACCCATATGCAAAAAGTCAATGATAGTCAAAGCTGCAATTTTTTGGTCAAAATCTTTTTGGCACGTCAAGCCCAATAGATTCCTTCTTTGAAAATGGTGAAAACAGTTGATCAGTCAAACTTGCTGAAAGGCAGTGCCTGCAACACTGCTGAAAAGTCAAAGCTAATATCATGTATATAGTCACTAACAGCTATAATAGTCAGGCCCTATCATATTCTTCCACAAATTTTGTGTCAAAGACTTGGAATTTCAATGAATTGGTCAAATAACATTAGTAACTGACATATTACTAGTAATTAATGCAGCTTAAACAAGGATGATGTCATGCTGGTATGTGGATAAATGTAAAAAATTCAAAAGATTTGTGTGACTTGGCCAGGAGATAGAAAATTGGGGCTGTGACCTAGTGTAATTATCTTTTATGCTATTATATATGAATTATCTTTTATGTAATTACAATGATTGTTGTAAATGATTAATTGAATGATGTTATAAATTAGTGAATAAATCCTTATCATTTTTGGCCTTTTGAGTTGAGTGTTCTTCCCTGTTTGTTTCTGATCTGAGACTTTCTTCCATTACTTTGAAGATATAGCGGACAACTTCATGATTAAGTGAGGGCCTTTTCCAAGCTGTAACTGTAAAGATTAGATGTCTGATTCTGTAAATTGTCCTAGATGTTGCCATCATCAAATGTCCTCCATGACTACTTTAATGGTTGCACGTAAACTATCATGTTATTCTAACATATAATATAAATTGAGGAACTTTGGGTGTCTTAGTTTAGATATGCGTTTGTGCTACTCCATTTCATCATGGCTTATATTTGTATACGAGACCAAGGGATGTATACTTGAACAATTAAAAAAGTATCACCTTAATTTAAGAATTTATGAGGATAGAGTGGGGTGTGAGGATAATCTTAGGGATTTTCTTAGTTCATTGACATATTGTGACAATCTCTCTTGTTTCTTCGGAAATATCAGCATTCTAAAATCCTACTGTAAACTTGGGCTCAACATATCCTCAAAACAAGTATGAAGTCTGGGCAAAATATATTGCTAAAATATATTATCAGGTCCAACTTTGAAAAGTGGTCTAGTGAATGCTTGAAGGACCTTGTTGCCTTAAAAATCTAAAAAATTTCCTTCAAATGTATGCCATCAGGAAGCATGTTTATACACAGGTAATCCTTAATCCTTTGACGCTTCTTGTGTACCATTGAATATCTGACTAAATTAAATTTTATAGACAGGCAATTCACAATCCTTTGATACTTCTTGTGTACCATTATATTTCTAAGTTAACAGTATTATTCTTTGGGGAGGGGGGGAAAACCTGAATGAATTTTGGAAGATGTTCAATGGAAGTAATTTCCTTAGGCATGTCAATAGTGGGAAGCTGGAATTGTTTTAAAAAGTTGATATTTTCCTTTTTATGATTTTTCTTAATGCTATAAGAAAGCACTTTATGGAGAAAATAGATGACAGAAATATGAATTGGTGGTCACCATGTAGGTTGGTGTGGTGAACTCCGTAGTGTCACATATTCTGCTGATGGGAGGACTGTGTCTGTAGTCTACCGTGTCACAATTCGTGGATCTGACGGAGAGGTACACTTCTTTTGCTCTTCTTATTGTTGTATTCTGAGTGGGTGTATGCCATTAAATTTCATAATATAGAAATCTCCGAACTCTCAAAACATTTTCTCTGTATTTCTGGACTTCTTGCTTCTGCTTACTCTCCATTGGCTTCAATCCAGTTTCCATCTGTGTAGTACTATAACTGCTTTAGTAGTCATCTATCTATCTTGTATTATTAAGGAAGTATAGAAAATGGGAGATTGCACAAGAGGGAATAACTACTTGTATTTCCCTCTGTTTAGTTTGGTACTTCTGTCCTTTTTAATGCTTCTATTTTTTCAATGTTTATGCGTTTACCTTGTCAATGCTTATATGAGGAATGCATGTCTTTTTCGACATCATTTATTTTTTGCATGATGTGAACTCCATCAAAACACTTGGCTTTTGTGCAACCTAAAACAAAACAAGTAAAGACAAGGTAACCATTTAGCAGTGTGTTTAGAACTTAATGTCTGGAAGTGCTGGTACACAACTAAGGTCATGCTTAGAAATTAACCCTCCACCGAGAGAGATACAAAAGAGCACTCCAATCATATGAATTCTAGGCAGAAGAGGCGCTATTGTATATTCTCTGGGCTTTTCTAACATACGAGGCTTGGAAAGATTGAAATGGTTTGGTTATGGTTGTGACTCGTCTTCTGAAATATGTCACCATTTTGACTATATGGTTCTTTCTTCCGTAACAAATTTGTGTGTAATATGTACATATTTAATTGCTGTATATTATATTTAACAAAAAGAAGTCTAATGCAAAGAGATGAGAAGGCATTTAGCACAATGGTTTTGGATGAAATGACATGTTCACAAGGACAATGTAAAGGATACTTTGGATGTAGCATGCATTGGGTTTATAATTTCTTAGCATGTTATTTGGTCTGGGGTTTTCTTAGTAGCCTTGGGGATTACAATTTCTCACCATGTTTTTGGTCTGAATCCTTTGTAATTTGTTATGGATGCTCTGTTGTTTTCAGAATTATGAACTTATGTGCTCTTAGATTGCCTTCAGGCTAATAGATATTGTGCATTTTCCTTGCATTAGTTTTGTATTTAGCTAAAGCCTGGAGGTTTATGCTACTATTTGGATAGTAGCTTTTAGTATAGTTTTTTCTCTGAAACTTGATATCATTTAAGAATTATTTAAATGGATACAATCTTAAGCCTTCAGTAGAAGTGTTCAGAACTTCGAATTATTTCAGTCCAGTCATAACATTAAATTCTGTTGTATAATTGTCCAATTATGCTATAAGTCACTGCCCAAAGTCATACTTTCATTCTTTGTTGAAAATTTAAGTACTACTGGAGAAAGTTATGCAGATTGTATGAAGGTTGCATCAGGTGTTGCATATATGTTGGCAAATGAATGGAGCATGTATGTCCCTATTGGATGTACATCTTTAACATGGGCTACATATTTTGCTCTGTATTATCCTCATAGGTTTTTGGGTCATAAATCCTATCCTGAGTTTGGGGCACATGAATAGTGCGTTTATGAGCCTCAATATATTATGGTCTAGCGCAATCTTAGTAAGAATTTGTCTCTTTGGTGGAGACCTAACAGAAGTTTTAAACAAGTGACATACATGTTTGTGACTGCCCAAGTTGAAGCAGATCTGGGATTATCTTGGCAGCCAATATGGTGTTCTACATCCAGGGAGTTTTAAGTTAAATGAATTTGTTTTCTGTGCTTTCTCTGTAGATAAGCAGCAACTGATATCTTTATTGTATTTGTAATATAGAGTGGATGAAGTTTCAGATGGTTCATATACTTTGTGCATTTGCATTGGAAGGAAGTTACCTCAGTATTTAGCCTTTATTTTCACTTGCACTATTAGATTCTTCAGTGCCACTAACAGTATCTCATATTTGCAGGCATTTAGGGAGGCATCAGGAACTGTATCCCTGGATGATGATAAATTTGAAGACCCCGTGCAAGTGGCAGAGTCATTGGCATTTCAAAGAGCATGTGCTCGATTCGGCCTTGGCTTGTATTTGTACCATGAAGATGATACACAGTAAAAAGGTTACAAAACATGAAAAACAACCTCGTTTCATGTTGGGAATGAATTGCTGACACTAATCTCCAGTAATTCAGCCTTTGGGTTGTAGATTAATAGAGTCTATAACTGAAATGCTTAAGCTAATAACTTATGCAGCATTTCTTGCGAGAATAGGAAGTATACTGAATATAAAATGCAAATTAGGGGATTTGTATAATTTCTTTTTATTTGAATAGAAGAGTGAATGCTTACATGCCTTTAGCTAGCAATGTATTACTAGCTTGTAGTCTAAAATATCTCTAAATTGGATTCATATTTCTTAGGAAACATATGAGCCTTGTTATTTAGTGATTTTCCTTGAAACAATTCACAAGTTGTGTGCCTTAATAAATTTACAAAACTACTCATTGATGGTGGATTTTGAATATTCACAACTGGCAATTATATTCAGATTTGTAGTCTAGGAATGGTTTGCTCTGCTCTCTCTCATTTGAAGTACATATTTTCTTGGAAATTCAATATATCTTCTACAAACAAGACATTTTGAAATTGGAGACATTTTGCTGTCAAGATTCTCTCATGCATTTTTGTCAGACTTACATGAAATCCTTTTGGAAGATTTTTGCTTTGCTTCTGTTGGCTTCTTGTCTGCTAGTGGCCTTAAGCCATAAGATCCTATGGGTTGGTCCTTTGTTCTTGAGGAGCATCTTCAACAACCAGACCAAAGCCTTCCCTAGTTCGGCAAACCGTTGATCACCATTTTGCCAAACACTACTAAGGAACCATTTTGAATCCCCTTCTGAGATAATCAATGATGAATCCCTTAAAGAGTCTCTTTAAGAGTCCAAACAGTTCCTGCCTATGAGCAGTTTGATGACTACAGTTACATTCAAACTCTAGACTACCAGTAGGGTAGAATCGTTATTGAGGACAGTTAACGACACCAATGAGGAAGGTTTTAAAGATGATGAAGTTGAATATTACTTTCATCCTAAAGACACATGATCCAGACATCTTGTCGTCCATTCAACACCCTCCAAGACTAAGCCTTGTTCAATAAATGGAGCATACCAGAAACCTAGCCTGCTTTCTAGGATGCCTTGTGACATTATGAAACCAATTAATCCAGCTTCATTTGTCCCTAGGAATGTGGATTTGAGATTGAAATTCTAGGCTTCTTTGGAATCTCAAGTTGTGACCTTGCTCTGAACTTTTTTACTCAAGGAAAGGATCAACACTAAATCCAAACATAAATCCCACAAAATGCACCCAAAATGCATTACAGAAATAAATCCACGTCAAAGCCAAACCTAGCCCGTTTTCTAGGATGCCTTATGACATTATGAAACCAATTGATCCAGCTTCATTTGTCCCTAGTAAATGTGGATTTATGATTGAAATTCTAGGCCTCTTTGAAATCACAAGTTGACCCTAATTGCTCGACTTTTTTCCTGAAAGAAAGAATTGGCATCAAATCCAAACATAAATCCCACAAAATGCACCCAAAATACATTACAAAAATAAATCCATGCCAAAGCCAAACCTAACCTTAAGATCAGTACCAAGTTTGACCCCAGTTAGAGCCCCTAATATAGTCTCAACCTCAACAAAACCAAGTTCATTCTCCGCCCAAACCCAATCCATATCCAAGCTCAAACCCAAATCCATCCCTGTAATTAGGGAGTTGTTGAAGCATATTTTCCTCCAAATTCAGTTGTCATGCAGCTTGTACAAGATCATCAAGAAAATAGACCTAGCAAACCAATGATTGCTTAGCTTAAGCCTAGAGCCTTCTCATGCTCTTTGCAATGCTAGGCTTGTTAGGACAATTTCAACACACCAAGCTCTTAGGATAACCCTTCTTTGAAATGCTCATCCATTCACTTAGCTAAAATTTTGACCTTGTGGAGGCCAAATATATTGGCTATGATGAGAATATTGAGACATCTCTTGGAATAGACCAAATTGCACAAGAGATAGTTTCAAATTCAAATCAAGCCACCTTTTAGGTCAATTGTACAATTAAAGCTACTAATTAAGTATCCTTTGTCTCTTAACAAGAATGATGACTAAATCAATCTCTTTTAAAGGCCTTTGTCATTTAATGGGATAGAGATAATTTACTTAAATATTAGTACAACCGCTAGGTAGGACAACTACCAACACAAGAACCACATCAACTCCTAGGTTTTGCTCTTGACCAATATTTTGTGTCCAATCAACCTAAGGGGCCTCTAGACAAAGTACAATCTCAATAACAAATACATAATCATCTCCAACCAATGAAAAAATGATTGGATACAAGGGGTATAAATACCCAAATTACAATATACTTTAGGCCAAGGATTAAAAACTAACCTTAAGGTTAATATTGCAATATCACCTATAAAAGGTGTAAAATGGACCATAGGGCAATACACACCTAAATACAATACAAGGTTGGTCATGGACTCAAGTGAAGATTTAACATCATATATTTCAATAGACTAAGATTTGTTCTTTGTGAAATTGGATTTTAACAATGCTTATGATTGGACTTTATGGAGTGGCTTTGATTTGGCTTTAAATGGGTGAAGTATATTTCAATGTTATTAGCCAACGCTTCAATGTGACCCTTAATAAGGCATTTCTTATGCAAATGTCAACAAGGTAAGAGTACCTTTTAGATTTCATAGTAGTTCTTAAATATGAATGAAATACACACAAAGCAATTCACAAAGTATACTGGGGATGCTTGACACCAAATAATCTCATTATCAAAGAATATAATTATACTCCAATCAATAATCAAAATGGTTGGTATGAGGGGTATTTATACCCAAATACAAGTTACCTTTAGGTTAAGGTTGAGAAATTGGCCTTAAGGATTAAAATAATGTATTTTTTTTACATGGTGGAATCGGTAGCCGCCATGAATCCGGGCAGTCTGTCCGGCTTTTATGGTCGCCACAGTATTATGTGTTGTCCGTCCCGGAAGCCGCCACACAGTTCTTCTGCAGTCCGCCCCTATAGCCACCATGCCACAATCATTTAAAACCTTTTATGCCGCCAAAAGCACCAAGAAAGGGACACGTGTTCAGTCCGACAAGGCCCGAGATTTGAACCTTGGAATTTTAGGACAAATAATAAAATATAACAAAAATACCTTTTTCAAGGTTTAGAAGGGTCCAAAGGGCTTATATCAACAATACAACACATAAGTCGGTCATGGCCTAAAGAGAAGCTTAACCATCACATATTCCAACATCCCCCCTTAACGCTGAATGGGGGACATAGAGAGAGATCCTTGTCATCCCTCCTTAAAGGACACTTTTACATCAAGTAGCTTCCACATGCGCACAAAAGTAACCTTGGGCATGATCTTGGTCAAGATGTCCATTGCCTACTATGTTGCAGGTACAAAAATTGGATCAAGCATCCCACGTGCGTGAGGCCATCTCACAAAATGCATCTAAATCTCTATGTGCTTCATCCACTAATGGAACACTAGATTACGAACAAGTTGATTGGTGCTTTGATTATCACATCTAAGAGTGATTGGAAAACTTAGAGGAAAGCCAATCTCCAAAATTATGAGTATCCACCAAAAATGCTTAACTGCCTCATTGGAAGCACAATATTTGGCTTTCGTAGAAGACTGAGATATAGTGGATTGGGGTCTAGAACACCAAGAAGTAGGATTGGATCCTAAATAGAATACAAAGCACGTGGAGGACCATTTCTCATCCAAATTGTCAACCTAATTACTATTTAAAAAGTTGTCAAAATCGTAGGTGAGCCGAGTAGTGAATAGCCATATGATAAGTCCCTTGAATATATTTGAGAATCCTCTTGGCTATGGTCCAGTGACTCTCTTGGGGTGCATACATATACCTAGAACAATAATTGACAAGAGCTATATTGGGTCTTTATATGACTAAGATAAGTCCTCCCACAAGATATCGATTCAACATAGCTTCCACCAATGTAGTGGTACAATCAACCCTAAACTTCAAGCCTAAAGCAAAAGAAGTCCAAGTGGACTTGCAATCCTCTATCTTGAAATGGTAAAGAAGATCCAAAGCATACTTAGGTTGTGAAATAATGATGCCAAAATCTATTTGATCAATCTAAATCCCAAAAAATAGTCTAGAAGCCCCAAATCTATCATCTCAAAAGTGGAACAAATTCATGGCTCCATATCTTGGATCAAAGCAAGAGAGTTGTTAGTGATGAGAAGATCATCAATATATATAACAATCACCAAAGTCTCCCCATCATGATGTTTAATATAAACATCATGTTCACCCTCACATTGCCCAAACCCACACCCAAGGAAAACAAAATGAATCTTCTCATACCATGCGCGAGGAGCCTGCTTAAGTTTGTACAAGGCCCCAATCAAATGATAAATCAAAGGAGTAGATCCATCAAGCTCAAAGCTAGGTGGTTGTTGTATGTAGATCTCTTCTTGAAGCTTCCCATGTAGAAAGACACTCTTCACATCCATTTGGTGTACCTTCCATCCATATGAGGCAGTGATAGAGAATCATCTTAACTGAGTCAATCCTAGCCATTGGTGCAAATGTCTCAAAATAATCAGCTTCCTCTTATTAAGAAAATCCCTTAGCAACAAGGCGTTCCTTATGCTTCTCCACCTAACCATTTAAAGTTTATTTTGTCCTATAGACCCATTTGCAACCAACTACTTTCTTCCCTTTTGGAAGAGTAACCAATTACCATGTCCTATTCTTCATCAAGGACTTATACTCTGCAAGCATAACTTTTTCCCACTTCGAACAACCCTTAGCTTGAGAATATGTGAGAGGATCCTAAGAATGAGCAACCTTTGAGAGCAATGCTCAAGAAGCCTTTTGATATCACTCTAGAGATATAATTGATTGAACATCCTTCAAAATCATATTAACCCACTTTATGGAAAAACAACATTAGAAGCTAAATTTGAAGAACCCAACTCAAGCACCATGTAGACAGGGGTAAGTACTTTTTCAGGATGAGGGAATGATGAGAATTAGGAAGAAGTGATGAGTTTTGTTATGAAACTTGACATACTATTCTATTGTAGATGAGTAAGTTCAATAGACGTATAGGACAATAGACGTCTATAACAGACTCGTAGACATCTAGATGATAGACGTCTAGAGGGTGCGGGTAGACGTCTAGGTGGTAGACATCTGGGCTAGACGTCTAGGTAGTAGACGTCTAGGAAAATAGGTCATACTTTTGGGTAATAGACGTCTAGGGTGAACACTAGACGTCTAGTCAGTCATATGTATAGAAAAGGCAGGCTAAACGTTTAGGTAGTAGACATCTAGGATTAACGGGATGAACGTCTAGGCAGTAGGCGTCTAGAGCAAGTATTACCAAGGTCAGACGACTAGGCTTGGACGTGTGATGGGTTAGGTTAGACGGACAAGGCTAGACGTCTGCAACTTGAATGCTCATCCTTTAGTCTACAACTCTCCTTGCCTGTTTCTGCAACAACACAACACAACACACACAACGACAATGTCCTCATACCAAGCAACAATCAATTCCTGCAACACAACACTATATGTTAAATGCAATCACACATGATACATGCAATTCAGGAACAATGTTTGATGCACAACATATCTGCATTTATGGATAGTATAATTATAGATTACAAAATGAAATAGGGGGGTATTTATAGGTAAGTCCAGGTAGTTACTACAACCAACTTGAATCAATCGTCCCAACTGCCTAAACTTAACAATTTGGTTTCTAGTGTAACAACTGTCTTAGATGTGTAACACAACCAATCAAACGCCTAACAAACAGGACTAGACGTCTAACTAATCAGGACATCTAACACAAATTACGGTTGCGTTTGTCCTTTTGTGCAGTTTAAACTAATCAGTCTGTATTTAATAGATCGGTTGATTGAACATTGCAAACATTACATTAACTGACTTATACATTATCAAAATTGTTGTACATAGTCAAAATTGTGAATCTTCATAGGACATTCTTGTTAGACAACTCATTATTTTATTTGTATTTCGAACTACTGTCTACATCTATCCTCCCCTTCGAAGAAGTCGATGTCCTCAACGACTTTCTTCGCTCACTCTAAGGGGTCTCAACATCTTTGTGGGTTGCAGCCTAAAGTGCCTCCTCCAATTCTTGTACTTGTGTTTGAAGAGCTTTGCGTTCATCTCGAACCCGCTTGGCATAGTTGTAATACTTGGCCCATTCGACTCCCAAGGTATTGGCACGATCTTCCGTCTCCTGCTGTAAAAAAAGCTCCTTCATCTGTTGTTCGGACATTGTGGAAGAAGATGAAGCCTTTTGTGCCAATTCTATTTTAAGAGCTGCCTCGCGCTGTTGTGCTTGCAACAATTCCTCTCGCAAGGTTGCCTGCTCCTTTTGCCAAGTCTCTTCACGTTGTTTCATATCTTGTTGCCAAGCTTAGATCACTCTAGTTCTATTGAGCCACTAATGTTTTAGTCTGTTTGATCAGTAAGCTCCTTAGCCTCCCTTTGCTTCAACACTAAAGCTTTGAGTTTGATAATAATCTAGGCCTGTTCTTCCAGCTGAGTGCTAAGTTTTTCAAATTCCTGTTGCAATTTCCAAATTTGTTGCATGACATCATTCATTCGAGCAATCCCTTCTTATAGGAGTTGCTCCTTCCATTGTAATGCTTCCTATACCACTTGCAACTCACTGTCTATCATCTGCTTGGCTGAATGCAAGTATTTGATTCCTTTTGCTAGCCAACACAACAAGTGGGCTAAGAAGTTAAACTAGCTATACATGGGCAACGATTTGGGTGCTAGCTCCACCCGTGATCTATGTTTCGTGGAGTGCTGGAAAGGAGTAGTGTCGTGGCCATAAACATACACCTGTGCTGACTCCAAGTAGAGGGTGGGTGTTTTCTTTGTTCCATTCCCTCCATTGTTGACAAGTGTGCAGTGGGCAACATCCAAGGTTGGGCTTGATAGATATTGGAAATATTGCTCACAAGTTTCCCCGTGTGGCCTATTTTATCAATCTTTCCAGCTCCTCTTCTGCCATGAACTGCCACTTCTTCCATTGGCCAACACAAGCTACGTCAAACTGCAAGCGTAGATTATCCATTATCTCTGTTAGCTTGGAAAAACAATTTACCGCCTGCTGATCCATAGTATCCGATGGATCCATGAGATTGGGCAAATATACTAGAAAACATTTGGACCATGCATACTCATGTTCCTCCTTCGCCTTGCCCTTCCTAGAGAGGTCGATGGGATTTTTGGCTGCTTTCCATTCTATCACTACAGACTGTTTAGGAGGTACTTGATCCTAGTTGCTCTCACCTTTTGTCCCAATAGCTTGCTGCGCTACTTATGTCTGTGGGGGCTATTATCCCTTATCTACAATGGTCTCATGTCCCAAAGAGACATCTTCATTGACTAAAATGGGATGTTGTGTTGTCTTAGGTGCTGGATTTCCAACACCAAGGGGTGGTAGGCCTTCCTCTACCATTGCATACAGATTCAGCTGGAATATTTGTGGGTACTATTGTTTTGGTTGCATTGGTTGTAAGAATATGCTCAAAGGAAACAACCCGTAGGGAGGCAGTGAAGGAAGTGGAAGTAAATATGGATTCGGGGGGTGCTTCTGGTGACATTGCTCGATCTCGAAAACGAGCTTCCAAATATTCCTTAGGTCCAATTTGTCTAGCAGTACTAGTTCTAACTGGAACATTCTGCAGAATCGAGGGGATTTCAAAATCAACCTCTTCTCGGTGCACATTCATCTGTTGTTCAAGGCTTCAAGCTATCTCTTGATTGTGAGAAATATTCTCTACTATGATATTTTGCATCGAATCTGGAGATAGGGATGGGGGTGGTAATTCAAATAGCCATCTCTTCTTCATCGGCTTAGGAACTTCTGGTGATGATGCAATAAATTGTTGTTTGGGCCCTGTTGCCTCAGCCAAAGGTGGTGTAGTATTCTCCCCTTTTGAATCAGTCACCAACCTCTCCTGGCATGATGACTTATGGGAGATCTGTTTGACCCGTGGCTTATTTAATGGTGTTTTCTTCTTCACCCGTGGTTTGGCATCCTTCCACTGCAATATGGTCGGGTTCAAGTTCGAAAATTGCTGAGGTGGGTCAAGATATGGGATCTGCACTCCGGCCTTGGAGGTTGCATCCAAAAGTAGTCCAATGGCGTGAAATGCCATTGAAAAATTCTGTGTTTTACATTAGAAAATTCTGAATGCAAAGTGCCAAATGAGTTGCCCAATCATATGCTACTCCTTGTTCTATCCCTTACAATTATGGAATGAGTCAAATGGGAAGATCTGAGCTTCGTTATTTGCCTGAAAATCTGGCCATTAGGACATTCATAATACACTCCAAACCCTTATTCCATAGTTGTGGCTGCTTAACTCCCTTGCTACCGTGAGTGGCTAACATGGCATCCACTTCCTCCTCTTTCAGAGTAGTGATACCCAATATCAACTGCGGAGTTTTCTTGGGATCGACCCACTCATTTATCACTGGTTTGCCTTCTTTGGAAATCCAAATGTATGTCTAAACGCATTAGGAGAAAATTCAATTACTAGGGTTTGATCACCAACGCGTACTGTGTTGGTATTCCGTGGTGTGTTATAAGTTTGCAACATCTGCACCAGATATTCCTTGAAAAAACCCTTCTCAAAACTTTGGACTTGAAAGATAAAATTAAATCTTGCATCTTTGATCTTCTTCTTCACTAGATCATTTGCTGGTGTCTTTGTCCACAATTGCTGGAAAAAATCTCCCGTAGGAGAAATCCAAGTGATCTCATCAATCGAGACCCGATCCTTACTGCTTTGTTGGACTTCTCTATTTTTTTGAGCGGATACTTCTGCTTGTACGACCTCACGTCTACCTTGATTCTGCCCCTTATCTGGGCTAGACACCTGTTCGCACATCGTATCTTCATGTTCCTGATGATGATGGAGTATCTTAGCAATGATTGACTCGGGTATCGCTTCGGATTGGGTTGGAGCTTGTCCATATTTTTGGCGACTCATAGTTTTCCCTCTTGGACAGGTTTTCCACTTAGACATTAAACTATTGTAGATGTCTCAACCTGCTAGACGTTTATCTCCATCAGATGTCAAATTACCAGTTGGACGTTTGTTTCCTAGATGTCTAAGTCTTCCTGCTAGACATCTAGATCTGTTGGCTAGATGTCTCATCCTCGAACGTTTACTTCTCCAACTAGATGTTTTCTCCTTAGACGTCTATTATTCTAGATAGATGTCTTCTTCTTGGATGTCTACTTCTCCTGGTAGATGTCTACTCCTCAAATGCCTATTATTCTAGCTAGACATCTGCTAGTTCTACTGCTTCAACGGGTGAATGCACAGATGGATGCCTTAGGCAGTTTTTTACAAGTAGCTCTCCTCTTTAAATCATAGACTTGAATGATTCACAACCAGAGAACGATCGAGATATCTTTCGTACGATGTTCCTTGTATGTCTACTTCTCTTGCTAGATGTCTACTCATTAGATGCCTCTTATTCCAACTAGACATCTGTTGGTTCTGTTGCTTCAACGGGTGAATGCACAGATGGATGCCTTAGGCGGTTTTTTACAGGTGGCTCTCCGCTATAGATCATAAACTTGGATGATTCACAACCAGAAAACGACTGAGCTCTCTTCCGTACGATGTTGTGTCTGCATGGGAATTGTGAGATGGAGTTGCTGCACTTGCATAGAAAAGAAGAATTCTCCACAAAGCGTGCGACTGCCAAACTAAATGGCATCTAGCTTCATCTTGAATAAATCATGGTGCACCAACAACCCTACCTCTGCTCCAAATCTCTTGCGCTCCTATTACGTTTCACCTGCACCCTGTTGAAAGCAAATGAGCAAGAATGCCCAAGCACTTCTAATTTATAGGAAACCTACCGCCCATGCAACTGCTTGCGTAACTGCCACCAAACACCCAATTGTCTGCATGTGCACCACGTTGCTAGTTTTTGCATGCATAAGACGTCTAGCGTCTTTATTCATATTTTATCTTTTTGTTGTTTCCTTTTTCCTTGTTTTTGTCTTTTTCTTTTTATTTTTGTTTTATTATTTTTCAAAACTACGCTTTTTATTTTAACGTCGTCGGGTGAAGCACACGGTAATGCTGATGCGTACTTCTAATGTATACAACGTGTTATCTTCTTGGTGCTGACTACCAGTCTTGAAACTACTGAAATCATTGTCATCTACCTGTGCTTTAGCCTGTTGGCGATTTCAACAATTTTTGTGACTATGGGGAGTTTTCGTCTGAGGTTGTTCTTCACATATTGCTGTTATTTGTGGAAATAATACACCAATCTGCACACTCCTCTTCTTTTGGATGATGCCACATCCCTTGCCTAGTCACTTGGTGATTTTCGATTGGAAGTCTATCTTTGCTAACATTATCTCATCCTTCTTGATGGGTTATATCAATTTCCAGACGAGTTTGTTCTAGCCAGATGTTTGTCAGATGGATTCCACCATTGTCTAGACGTGTAATTGCATCATTTAGACAGGTTTTGCCAGGGTCTAGATAGGTTGGCTCATCATCTAGACGGTTAGGTTCATCCTCCTGGAAGACTTGCTCAGTTCTTTCGTCACTCCATTGGATTATCATGCAATCATCAAGGTAATGGAACATAGTCCCTTCTTGCTCCTGATGATTGGTCGTCCTACCACTGGGATAATGATTTCCTCTTCGCCCAATGTTTCGATAGATCCTCCCTATCCCCTGGCCTCTGCCTTGAAGTCTATCGATCTGATGATAGATGATTGCCCATCCTTGGTCTATCTATGCTTTATTAAGATCCCTGCTTCGAGACCCATGTCTCCCTCAAGCTGGTGTGACTCATCCTCTTCCCCTTGTCGATTGAATCTCCCTAATGTGGGGTTGTCATACTCCTAGTTATCCGATATTTGATCAATTCCTTGGTCGTTCTTGACGATGTCTTTCGTTCCTATGAGCTCACTAAGGTAGACCAAAGGGTCTATTATCAAGAACACATAGTGATGGGTTGACTTGGACTATGTCCACAAATGGTCCTTGCAGCCCAATCTGCGGACTAGTCGACCTAGGGGTAGCAGGAGGGGAATTTCTTCCTCTTGAGCTATCGGGATGGAGGCCAACTACACTCCTCCCTTGGTTAGGTAATACTGGGTTACCCAAAAATCCTGATGGACTCTCGGGATTTCCCAAGTCACCTCTACTTCGGGTTTGGTTTACCAATTTTTCTTGTAAGCTTGGTTTTGGATGTGCTTGATTTCCAGGTGTCAGTTGGTGTAGGATTCTTAATTTCCTATCTACCCTTATCAACCATCATCACCACCTTGCTTCTTCAAAGCATCTCTATGGTGCACATTGAGCTAGGGCCTCTTGGTACTGATATGAGAAAGTCGAATTCGTGCTTGAGTCATTTCCTTCTCCTACAGTGTTCATTGGCCAATTTGAGGTTTCTTGAACCCTTTGTTGCAATCGTCTTACTTCTCTTCTATGTCATCGTAAGTTTGTTGCTACCAATCGATACCTTGCCACTACCTGCCGTTCATTCGGGTGTTGCATGGATTCTTCATATGGCGTTCTCCACCTCCATGGTACTGATCTTCCTGGTATTGTGTCTTCATTCTCTGAATGACTATATTCCTTCATTGTCCTCATATTGTGGGCTCAAAGACTCATCTTCAATTACTTGCACTATTACGAGGAGTCTAACACCTGCTTGTTGAATTTAGATTTCATCCCTTTGTCTCCTACGGTCTGGGTTGGGACTGGCATAGGGTATATCAGGGTCTTGGGGTTGATTCTTATCTTTACTTGAATCTTTCAGCCATCCTCCGTACCTTGGCTGTTTGGGTACCTCTATGAAATCCCACCACAAAATCTTAGTTTCGTATTCTCGGCTCATCTGATATTCGCTATTGGTAGCCAAGTTCTGATGCAATTCCCTCGTCGCATCCTATTCGAGTGGTCTCCATAATATTTGAGGACGTTTGATTAATGGTGAAGCAGCTCTTGAGGAGTCGTCGGTATTCAGGAGGATTCTCAATGTGGCTGTAGATGAACTATCCGAGTCTTCTAAGGAAATTGCATTATTCCCCGAGGGTCCTACATTATTTTCTATATTCTCCCTTACTTCGTTGAATTGCATCTCTAGTCCATGTCCTTGCAGCCTTCGATTCTCTTGCCTTCGAGAGTGTCTTAGGTGGATTGTTAATGGTGCTGAGGGTGAATTATTCAAAGCTACAAAAAATAGGTTACTTTTTGACAAATTGCCATTTAGGCTTCCCTTCAATTCTCCTTGATATCTTTCAGCCCATTCTGCTCTATGTGCTTCCTCTTGTTGATGCATTCGCTGCATGGTTCCGTCCAACTCTTGAATTACTTGTTCCCTTAATCGTGCATTGTGCTAACGAAGGGTCTCATACTCCTCTTGTAATCTTTGCATTTCCTAGGTCATCCGTTGTAGAACTTCTGATTTTTGACCTTCATATTCCTCCACTTCTAGTATTTGCCCTTGTGAAGTGACATGCAAAATGTTTCAAAGTAGCTCTTCAACTTCGATATTTGGAAATTGTACATGGACTTGTAATCATATCTATTCTCCCTCTCAAGGTTCCAACTCCCTCTGCTCGATTATTGGTTCTTTAGTTCCAAATATCCATTCCAAGTTAGTTGGCTTATCCTCTCAAACAATATTACTTGGCTCACCATGTTCGTAGGAATGTATACCTGGATGTACTTCTTTAGTTGCATTACCAGAAGTTTCCTTCATAATTTCTAAGTTTATTATGTTTATCTGCACCTGTGCCTCATACACCTTCAACTTAGAACCATTTACCACCTTAGTGCAAATTGTTCCATCTAGCTTCTTCAATCGAACAACCCTATTGTCCAATATCTCTTACACTTGGAAAGTTCCAAGCCATAGGGTCTTCAATTTCCTTGGCTTGATTTCGCTTTTTTTGTTGTACTTGAGCACTAAATATCCAACCTTCAAATTCATCTTTTAGAGATGTTTTTCATGCCAATACTTTTGTCATTGTTGAGCAATCTCCGTTGCCCACTGTGCCATCATCTTTTTCTTGCCTAACTGTACCAGTGTTGTGAGTCTTTCCTCCATGTTGTCTTCTTCATTCAGGCGGGTTTCAACGACTACCCTCAAACTTGGTACCAAGAATTCCATAGGTACTACCGCCTCCTATCCATACATTAATTAAAAGGGTGTGTGGTTTGTGGTTGGTTTGGAGGTAGTTCAGTACACCAACATAACCGTTGGTAAGCGCTCCTTTGAGTTTGCTCCTTCGACTGCACATGTTTTATACATGATGGAAACCAGGACCTTATTCTTTGCTTTTTCCTGTCTGTTTGCTCTGGGATAGTATGGACTTGACAATGAATGAAAGATCCTAAATTCCTTCATCAAATATTGGATGATTTCATTAACAAAATGGCCTCTCTTGTCTCAATTGAAGAGGTATGTCGAAATGTGTGATAACTTGTTTATATAAAAAGCGAGCTGTGCTTCTTGCAAAATTATCAAGTAAGGCTTTTGCTTCGACCCATTTCGTTAGGTACTTTGTTGTGACTATGATGTACCTGCACTTATTTTTGTGACTTGTTCTCAGTGGAACCACAAAATCCAACCCCCATCTCCCAAAGAGTTCTTGAGGTTGCGATGGATGCAGTGGCATGGAGTCCCGTTTCAATGGCTTCCTTGTCCTTTGAAATGTATCACATGCCTTAACAAAGTTCTTGGCATCGTGATAAAGGGTAGGCCACCATAGGCCCGCCAACAACACTTTCCTAGCCGTTGTGTCAGGTCCCATATGTCCTCTAGCCAATCCTTTGTGTGCCTCTTTCAGGGTCTTCTGCACTTCATATTCCATTACGCATCATCTCGAATATGGTCCTCCCCCATATTGAATAGAAATCCTACAATAAAGGTAAAGGGTGTTGATTTCGTAATTACATTATATTGTTCAACTACCATAATCTCCTTTGGTAGCTCTCTTGTCAATAGATAATCCCCAATATATTTATAATACATGAATATCACACTTATCATGAACAACTATGCATCTGGGAATTCATCTGGTATTCCTCCTTCTGCATGTTCTCTTGAGCAAATCCTTGACAGTTGGTCTGCAATTACATGATTCTTCCCTGGTATTACTACCACTCAAAACACAAATTCCTGTAGAGTGGAAAGCCATCGACTCACTCGTTCATAGATTATTGGCTTGTTAATCAGGTACAACAATGCCTAATGATCTACATATAAAGTAAAAGGGTTAGCCAAAAAATAGTGTAGGTACTTCTATACTGCGTACACCATCCCTAGTGCTTCACGCTCTATTGTACTATAGTTCCTCACGGCTCGAGATAATAGCCAACTTGTAAAATATATGGGCTAATCCAACCCAAATTGGCCTTCCTAAGCCAATGTACAACCAATGGCAAAATTTGAGGCATCTATGTGCACATGGAACTCCTTCTACTAGTCTAGAAAAACTAGGATAGGTGCCTTCACCAAATGCGCTTTCAAGCCCTCAAAAGCTCTTTGGTGTTCCTATGCCTAATGAAAAGGAAAACCCTTATGCGTAAGAGTGTCTAATGGATGATAAGTCTATGCATAGTTTCAGATGAACCTTTTGTAGTATCCTACTGTTCCCAAGAATGTTTTTACCGAGCTCACATCATGTGGCTCCTCCATCAATAGTATCACCCTAATTATATTTGGTCAAACCCTCTTGGCATACACTATGCCCCAGTAGCTTCCCACATGGTACCATCAAGACACATTTTCCTGGGTTTAGGGATGTCTGAGCTTTCCTACACAAGCTCATGCATTCCTCCAATGCCTTCAAATGTTCTTGTGTCCTTCCATACAATGACCAATCATCTAGGAAAGCTTTGAAATTACCTATGGACATATTATTAAATATGTATAAGATGCTTCACTGAAAGGTAGTCGATGCATTGCACAATCCAAACAGTATGAGATTATAAGTATATATCCCATTTTCTACTACAAAGGTGATCTTCAACTTATATTTCTCCACAATGATAATTTGATTGTATCCTAAGAATCCATCAAAAAAAGAATAGATCTCATGGCCTGCTACTTCTTCCGGGATGGAGTCCGTGAAAGGGATCGGGAAGGGATCCTTTATGGTTATGGCATTGAGTCTTTGAAAGTCCACACAAATCTAAATTTTGTTTGCCTCCCTCTTCAAGGTGATCATAATTGGTGACACCCATTCACTTGTTGTAACCTTGAAAATGATGCCTGCATCTAGCATATTTTCAATTTTAGCATTCACCAGGGTTGCATACTTGGGATTCATCCTGTATGGTTGCCTCCTCACTGGTTGTGCACCTTCAATCAGGGGAATCTTGTGTACACAGAGCTCTGGTGGAACTCCCTTCAGGTCCTTGTATGTCCAAGTGAAGACATCCTTATACTCCAAAAATATTTTAAATGTCATCACTTTTAGCACTAGATCCCAGTCTTCTCCACACTTAATCATCTTCTCCTCACCATATTCTTCCAAGTTTACATGAAACATTCTAGGTCCCTCATACTTTATGATCTAAGGTTCATTTACTGCTTTAAGAAAATAGATGGGGTGAGCTGGTTTATCTTCAATGACTGCATCTCCCATCGTATAGTCTACAAAGTTCTTGGAGAATATCCATTTTTCTCTTTCCTTACCCTTTTCTACTATTGTCTATTTCTTACTACTTTCTTCCTTTTTCGGTTCCTTCTTCTCATCTTCCTAGATTTCATCTCCTGTATCCATGCAAAAACACTGGGGATAAAATACTTCATAGTCTTCTAGCTGCCAATGGAGTAAGCCTTTGTCTTCATTATACTCGTCCTCCGTGTAATATTCCAAGTGTAGTACTCTTTTATCTGGTTCATATCCTGATTCTTCATTCGAGGAAGAAGCTCCCGAGTCATTTTAAGTTGTAATTTATTGGCTTACTACTTGGTTCTTTAAATTAATCAAGTATTTATGCTGGCCTTTCTTGAAGGTCAGATGCTCTTTCTCCCAGTTGTGGTTTACCTTCACCATTCATAATCACCTACGTCCCAATAATGCATCATATACTAGTTTCTACGTAGCAATTATAACAAAATCTAGTAGAAAGTCCTATTCTGCTATGCATACTTTTTGGCTCATTAATATGCCTATTATCTCAATATCGTATTGATCTGCTTCGTATAACTTGAAGTTTGGATATATTAGTGTGGGCTGGCCAATACTCTGCCACATCCTTTCTGGCATCATGTTCATACTTGATCCTTTGTCAATGATTACCTGATTCAACTTGTGGTCCAATATCTCCATGTTAACCAAAGCTAGCTTTTTCCCTGCCTCGATCATTAAGATCATTGGATCAATGAACTGAATTTTCTTGATGTAGGCTACCTGCCGGGTTTCTTTCTTCTTCATTTTCATGACTTCTTCCACCGTAGCATATAACTCAGGTACTATTTTGAATAGACTCACTACTTTCACTTCCATCACCATATTCAATACTTGTGTCACCAAGCCTTCTATTGATGCTTTCTTGTCAGTTGTGATCACCTTCGTTAGAGATTTCTCCAAAACTAGCCTATCTTGATTTTATTTATCTAGTTCTGTTCTTATCAATTATTGAGCTTCCTGCCATCGCTCTTTCTCCTTGGAAGAATTTGGGTACTCTTATAAATTCCTAGCTTGTGCTCTTGTTACTACTAGGACTCCATATTCCCTGTTTATCGCAATCCTCACTTCACCAATATCAATAAAATTGACATTCTGTGTGCCGCTTGAACTTGATTTATTTGGGAAATTAACCTCTTTGTGGTTTCCTATTCCACACCATCGACACATTTGGGTACCATTGCTACCACCCACATTGTTTGCATTCTGAGGCTTGGGGTAATTCTTTGCAAAATGGCCTCATTCTTGGCAATTTTGATATTGGATTATGGTTCTTCCTTTAGATTCGTACTGTAGCAAAATTTTCCCTCCTTGTATTCCACCTCGACGGATATTCCTGTATCCATCGCTTGTTGCACCCTGTCCACTTCTTGAAGTATTAGGTTGATCTCTTTGTTAGACTGTCAGGGTCTAGTGCCTTGCTATCTTTAAGTTGAAAGGAAAATCTTCTACTGGTTGACCTACAATATCGCATATGTTGCAATACGCTTTCTTTGGGAAATTGGTATTTGCATGTCCCTTCATTTTATAGTCAAAACACCAAATATCCTTCATATCTTTCCTTACTTGCCCTTTGACTTCTCTTATGATTTTATCAAGCTCTTTCCAAAAGGAGTGTATTGCACTTTGAACTTTATCTTCTTCATCACTATTGAAATCTTCACGTCTTAGCTATCCTCTGATCCCTACAACCGTTTGTTTAGCCTCACTTTTGAAGTTATTTGCTTTCTTAAGGGCTTTCGCATACATTGAGACTGGTATTATATTCATCTTATTTCAACACTTATGCAGTAATCCATCCAAGAACCAATGTTTTATCATTCTGTCAGCAGGTGGCATTTCCATTTTATCTATCAACTGCTTTAGTCTCTTGTTGTAGCTCTTGATATCTTCTTCTATTTTTTTTTTGTAGTGAATATTTCAATGATGATCTTTGTGTCATCCCTTAATGGTCGAAATTATTCGATGAATGCATCCTTAAAGGAAGTCCATTGTGTGAATGGTTTCATAGTTTGGCGTTTCATATACCAATCCATCGCCATACCCCACAAGGTAGCTGGAAACAATTGCAACCACTCTATGTCCCCATTTTATCCCCAAATGGTGATACAAGTTCCTACATAATGAGTTAGGTCTTCTTTTCCTTCCCCGATGAAGGGTGGGTATTTCTGTTTCCCCTCATGGTTAGCAATGTTTGCCATTGGGACTGTACCACTAGGTGAACTTCTCGATGGTGATCAGGGTGGAGTTTTATCTGATCTCCTATATGCTATTGATAGTACAAATTTTAGATCAAATAGCCTTCTACATGGCTCTCGTGAGCCTCCGCTTCGTGACCTCCTTCGTGAGTAAACATGATGTGGTTTTGGTCTTCCTCCACATGAACCTACACGTGGTTACTATGGTACAAAGTCTCCTACTTCTATATCCACTGGCCAAATCCTCTCCATCAGTACAAGTGTTACTATCCAATCCTCGTTTCCAATAATAGGTACTTCCTCCACTATTTTTTATTTACCTTTTGCTATCACCAAAAACATCTATACTCTCAAAATTTCATCTTCTACGGTGTTCCATACTCTTTCCACTTTCGGTTGTGAAACTTTGTTCTTGTTGTGTGTTTTTTGGTTCACCAGTCACGCACTTCTTCTTTGTGGTCTCATACTCCTTCCTATACTACTGGCATGCATCATTCACCTCTTTGCCTTATCACATATGCTTCTTGATCCAAAGTTTGATTTAGGCAAAAACACCAAATGTAGACAGGAGTAAGTACTTTCTCAGGATGAGGGAATTACGAGAATTAGGAAGAAGTGATGAGTTTTATTATGATAGTTGATATACTATTCTGGTGTAGACGGGTAAGTTCAATAAACATAAAGAATAGTAGACGTCTAGAAAATACTCGTAGACGTCTAGATGGTAGACGTCTAGGGGGTGCAGGTAGACGTCTAGGTGGTAGATGTTTGGGCTATATTTCTAGGTAGTAGATGTCTAGGGCAATATATTAGAAATATGTGCAATAGAAGTCTAGGGAAAACACAGTAGACGTCTAGTCAGTTAGACATCTAGGACAAGTAGGCTAGTTGTCTAGATAGTATATGTCTAGGATCAATGAGACAGACGTCTAGGTAGTAGATGTATGGGGTATCCACGCTAGACGTCTAGGCAATAGATATTTTGGGCAAGTATCAGCAAGGTCAAATGACTAGGCTTAGACGTGTGACGGGTTAGGTTAGACGTATAAGGCTAGATGTTTGAAACTTGGGTGCTCCTCCTTCAGTCTACAACTCTCATTTCTTGTTCCTGCAACAACACAACACAACACACACAACAATAATGTCCTTATCATACCATGCAATGATCAATTCCTACAACATAATACTATACGCTAGATGCAATCACACATGACACATGCAATCTAGAACAATGTTTGTTGCACAACAGATCTGCATTTATGGATAAGTATGGATAGATTACAAAATGAAATAGGGAGGGTATTTATAGGTAAGTCCAGGTAGTTACTGCAACCAACTTGACTCAACCGTCCCAACCGCATATGCTTAACAATCTGGTTTCTAGCGTAACAACCGTCTTAGACGTCTAACACAACCTTTCAAATGTCTAAATAACTAGACTAGACATCTAAATAATGCAAACATCTAACTATTTAGGATGTCTAACACAAATTATGGTTGTGTTTGTCCTTTTGTGTAGTTTAAACTATCAGTCCATATTCATTAGATCGATTGATTGTACATTGTAAAACATTACATTAAATTATTTATATATTATCAAAAATTTTGTACATAGTCAAAATTATGAATCTTCATAGGACATTCTTGTCAGACAACTTAGAAATTTTTACACACCACTCACCTCATCATGCAAATTTGAAGTACTCAAAACTAATGTGTCCTATTTAACATACCATGAATATGGAAAAGAAGGTGATATCGGTGGTGGTACTTGTAGCAGTGTCATATCAATAGCAAAAGGATCTCCACTGGAAGATGAATATGAAGAAGACACTTTAATGGGAATAGATCCTACCAAAACATCTAAAGGAACAATTGAATCTAATTTAGTCAAAGGATTAGAAGAGTCATCTACCAAAATTTTAGGTGGTGAACTGGAAGAGACACCTAGAAGGACCTCATAAAAACATCTCTTTGAATAAAAAATTCATGCCTCTGAGGGTCATAAAGGCAATATGTCTTTGAGGTATTTGAATATCCCACAAAGATGTATTTATGACTCTTTGGTGTCTCCTCCTTCCAAATATCTTTAGGTATGTGAGGCCATGTTGAATACCCAAATATACAAAAATGAGATACATCAAGATTATCTCTTGTCAACCTCTTAAGAGGTGTCATGCTTTGCATTGACCTCATGGAAACCCTATTGATGATGTATGTTGCACAACTAATGACTTCATTATTGAATTTTTTCTCCATACCCTTGACATGAATCATACAACATGCCATCTCCATGATCACCTTGTTCTTCCTTTCAACCAAACCACTATGCTTAAGAGTATAGTGAATAATCCTTCAATATGCAATCCCATGAAAAACATGAATTATATACTCACCTACTCCATTTTTCCTAAGATATTTTATTTTCTATTTATATTGATCTTGCTCCCTAGTTTTCTTTGTGTGTCAATAATTGGAAAATCCAATGCATATATTTTGGTCTTGCTCATCAACCCCTCAGGCTTGAGAATGGTGTCAAAGTTTTATCAAAACTTGGAATATCCCTCAAATTACTTGAGCTATGGTTCTTCTAGGAATGGATGACTCCTAGGAACAACATAAGCATAAAGCTTGGCACATGATTTGAATTGAAATTCTATTTTTCTATGGAATTGTAGGAATAAAATAATGTTTAGAAATGAACAACATATGTTTAGAGGGAAAGATGTGTTGAAATTATGATCTACTTCTTGGCTAAGAGACAAAATTGTGCGATGTATTGGATGGGCCTAAGGTCATTTCATTGTACAATGTATTTACTAGTTTGTAATATGTATTTATTATTTTGTAATATTTTATTATGTAAGCCAAATGGGCCTTGATTAATCTTGTTATGGCTAAACCCTACTTATTATTTGTAATTACCCAAAAATACCACTTATTATGTTGGCTTAGGTTAAACTCTATGATGTAATTGAGATTTTGGTATTGCAATAAATAACCCCCACTACTCATTTCTTATCGAAGTATTGTGCAATATTATCTATGGATATAGCAAATATCTATGGTGCCTATGGGTTCCCACCAAATCCTTCACTTTTTCATCTTTCTTTTTGTTTTCTTTATAAGATTTGAGTGCATGGTTTTATTTTTTTCATTTTTGGAAAGCATTGTGAATTTCATCTTGGTATCAAAGTGGGTATGAATATTTCTCATTTAGTCACATAGGAACGTTATTCAGCATCTTCAATTTTTCTTTCGAACCAAAGGACAATTTTTATTTTTTCATCTCATTCATTTATTTTGCATAAGAGGTAAAGAATGATTTTATTTATTATTCACTTACCCAAGTTTTTTTGAAGAATATATTACTTCCAAATATAATCTACAAAAGCTAATACCCAAAGGATTGGTTGCTAGAAGGACCCTAAGTCCTTGGATCTGTATGCTTCCATTTCACCTTGGTATTTATGCACTAAATTTGAGTTCAAAGGGAGGCCCATTTATGTGCCCTAGCTTGGGCTTGGAAACCTTACGATAGGGGGTTCATGTCACCTTTTCCTATGAGGAAATTATGTGTCTCAACCTATTGTGAAGTATGATCATTGTAGCCAGGCAAGCATATTCTAGGATGTCCTTGTTGGAAAAGTGATTTCGAGTCACTAAAGATATTTTTTGGTGATTGTGGTTGTGCAAGATTCAAGATACTCTTAAGGAACTATCAATAACTTTGTAAATGGAGTTTCCTATCTAAATTTTTCTATGGCATGGTGGTTTAGCATTGGCATTGTGGAGGATAGGGTGCATGGTCAAATCATGTTTATTCTTCCTTTCTTTTAGCTTGGGCACGTGTTGATTTTCTATGGGGAGTTCATATCTTTGAACACCACAATGTCACATGCTATAAAAGATAGCAAGTAGTGGATATATGTTCAAATGGTAGGCTTACTTTTTCCATCGTTGAAAGTAGAGAGGTTGGCAAGTAAATGACAATCCACCTATTTTACTCCCATATGGGGTGTGGTTGTGATGGTTAACGCATGGTGCCTAGCTCAAGGGAGACTCAAGTTCGATCTCCTTTGAGCCTTATTGGGAACTATAAAATTTATCAACAGATATAAGGTGAATGTCACAACTATCATGGCCTTCTCTTGTTCCATGTCACTCTATTTTTATGTATTTATGTTTGCTCAACCAGTGAAGTGGGGACACATGGTAGCATTCAGGTAGAAAAAAAGTTGAAGTGACAGATCCAGATTGAAGCACAATAAGAAATCAATTTTTTATAAGTAGCAAGTCAAAATTGGTACTTGAAACCCCAAGGTTTGAGTATTTAATTTTTAAATTTTATGGTCCACTTGGGCAAATCTTTGGGAAGCTATAAATTTTGCATACATAAGCGTTTGGAGCCATTTTTTCAAACTTTAGGCATTGGTGGTATCAGTTCACAAATGTACTATAGTGTTTGGAGTGAGATTATGTAAGACAAACCACAAATGCCTAGTTAATCACCATAATGGGAAAAAATACAGTGTTTGGTCAACTTAAATGATTGGCTTGCTATGAATTAAGAACCTATTGTGCATCATTCAAATGGATAAAGCAATGATTCTTGATGATAAAACTTGGTATCAAAAGGTAAAAGAGGCTCTAATTTTTTTTCCTTGTTGATTGAACCCGATTTGCTTCTCCATATCAAAGAGGAGAGTGACCCTATCAAGGTATGGTCTAAGCTACATGAATATTATGGAAACATTAATACTACTAAAGTGATTTGCTTGGAATTGGAGCTTTCTTCTCTCAATCTAGTTGAGTTTAATAATGTTGAGGACTATATTGCAAGATTCAAGGATTTAAAGACATATTATGTTTTCTGGAGGAAAATACGTTAATATTATCCATGCTAATCTCTCCCATTCCTTTTAGATGTTTAACCAACCGTTCATGTAATTCCTATGTTCTTGGAATATCATAAGACTCTTACTCTTAACCATTTGTTTTCTCTCCTATTTTACTTTTAGGTTGCAATGTGAAACTATGATGGGACTCCTCAAATACAAACTCATGCAAAGGAATTCAAATCAAAGGAAGCTAAGAACAAGTGGCCCAAGGATAAAGCCAAGTATTCAAAGAAAATAAAGGCCACTTGTGGGTACTATAAGAGAGGTGCATCCAACGAAAAATTGGCTGCAAAGAATTGAAGCTGAGTTTTTGAAGTTAGGTGGATGTCTTCCAAGTGATGAGGGAGATTAAATTTGATTTTCATAAACTACAAAGGCCCCCTAGAGAATCCATTATGAGGGGGAAGATATTATTATCACTAATATCTTCTCTCCTTGACCCCTCAATTCATATTATGGGGGTGTTGAAATTATAACTTGCTTGCTAGCTAAGAGCCGACATTATGCATTGTTTTGGATAGGCCTAAGGGCATTTTATTGTACAATGTATTTATTATTTTATAATATTTTATTATGTAAGCCCAATGGGCCTTGGTTAACCTTGTTATGATTAAACCCTATTTATTATTTGTAATTAACCTAAAAACCCACTTATTATGTCAACTTAGGTTAAACTCTATGATATAATTGGGGTTTTGATATTGCTATAAATATGCCCTCACACTCCTCATTTCTTATCAGAGTTTTGTGCAATATTATCTACCAATATAGTGAATATTTATGGTGCCTATGGGTGCCCACCAAATCCTTCTCTTTTTTGTCCTTTTTTTTGTATAAGATTTAAGTTCATGGTTTGCTTATGTTATTTTTTGGAAAGTATTGTGAATTCCATCAAGATATGTGTTTTATCTCCTCTAAATTTTTATATTTCAAAAGAAGCTTAAAATATGTTGATGGAGCTAGAGCACCTTCATCATTTTCTAGATTTTTGGGGAGATGCCCCATGTAACATGGGAACCCCTAAGAGATACTGATGGTGGCTTATCAACTACAACATCATTTCAAATAACTTCTTGATCCTAGGTTAATATTTTCTTATTTTTTAGATTTAGGATTTCTTCCTTAGTTTTTTAACCCAAGAAATGATGTATAAGTGAACATATTGGTGGTAAGCCCTTTGGCTACCCTTTTTTGTATTGTGTTTTCCAAGTTTAATCAAATAAAATTATTTAATAACAAATAGCCTTGAAGGTATTGAATCTCTCAAAGATCTTATCTTTAGTGAGAATAACATACAACCACATATATCTAGAAAAATTATTAGTAAAAAAGAGGAAGTACCTTTTTTCAGAAAAATATGGTGTATCCATAGGTCCAAAAATATCGCTATGTATAATCTCCAAAGGGATGAGAAGCCCATCTTGTAGTCCCTTTTGGAATAGTCTTCCTATGATGCTTCTCTAGAATACATCCCTCACAGGCACCACTTGGAGGGGATATGTGCAACAATGCAAAGACCATCTGATGGTGACACATGTATCTCAAGGATCTAGAACTGAGATGCCCAAGCCTACAATGCCACCTTTGACTCTCATCATCTACATGTGCAACCATAAAAAAAAAAATATTTCTTCCTAGAAGAAGAAACAAAAGAGTTAGACCTTTATCCCAACTTATAAATTTGGTTCGACTCATCAATTGTTCAACAAAAGAGTTAGGTATTAATAGCCAAAAGTAAATAAATTATATCCATTGTCTATATCCTTAATTACCCAACAATCAAGCCAAAATTCTACGCTTTTATTTGTACTCCTACTAGACCAAGAAATATTCTCTTGCATATTCCTTTTTCAAAATTTAAAATTTAAAATTTTGAAGGAAAAAGAATAAATTTCAAACACAAAAATGAGGTAGTTAGAGGTAAAATGGAAAAAGTGCTAAATTGGGACCCCCATTAAAATTTTGTAAATAATTTATAAATATTGATAGTTCATTCATATCTATCATAGTTTTACCTACACAACTTTTTTTGTTGAACATAACCAATCAAGAGATCCTATCATGCCCATGCAACCAAAAAATTATTGGACCATTTTAACAACTTTGTCGAGTGGCTTGGAGGTCTTTTCCAAGCATGAAAGCCCGCCTATGGCTTTTCTAGCACCATAGTTTTGTCTAAACAATTCCATTCTCTTATTTTATTCTTTTATGATGACCAAACAAGTTATATTCTCATCCATGTTGCAATTAGATAAAAGAAGCCAAAAGAGAAAAGGAAATAGATTTTTTTGAAAAAAATCATTAAAGATAAATAAGGTTTTAAAAAAACCTCAAAAAACTCAATCCTAAAACTAGGGCATCCATATAGTTAAAAATAAAAAGAAATAAATATGGTTGAGGGCCAATGAGAGGAACAAAATAACTTGTTGGTAAATATTTTTCTTGGAGCAAATTTGTTGAATCCAATGAGATCCTCACGATCCAAGTCTACTTTGAGTTTTTATCCAAAAACCCTTCTTCTAGTATCACCATCAACTTAAAAAAATCCTCTTGATTGCTCCAATTATAGCTACCCTTTGTAGGAGCCATTGAATCCAAATTGATAACAACAAGGAATCAAGTAATGAAGATTCACCCTCATCCTGATACAATGATAAATTTTACAATAGTTTCCATAAATGAATAAAATCAATATAATACCTAGTATTGCTAAAGAAATACACACAAAGCAATGCAAATACTATATGAGAGTGTCCATGCACATTAAATAATCTCATTATCAAAGAATGAAATTACACCCCAAATGATAATTAAAATGGTTGGTATGAGGGGTATTTGTACCCAAATACAAGTTACATTTATGTCAAGGTTGGGTATTTTTAAAGGTTTATAAGGATCCAAAGGGCTTATACAAACAACATAATACAAAAACGGTTGTGGCCTCAAGAGAAGCTTAACTACCACCTATTCCAATATGTCCATAAAATTTGCTTTATCTTATTATCATCTTGAGTGGTATGGACATGCTCAATTACCATTCTATAAATGATTGTGTTGTCTTTATTAGAAGCATGCAAGAAAAATTTGAGAATGCTCAACATATCCTTGATCTATTTTGTTATGTGTATGATCCAAACTTTGACTTGTTAAGATTGATTTCTTGTTGGATATAGATGGGAAATTCCTTCTTTGAATCCCTGTTTTTTTGAAATTTTTTTGTCACAACGAGGTGGCTTGATACCTTGGGATCCCCTTTTGGCTATCACGCCTCTCCAAAAGTCATGTGGCAACGGTTCATGAGAAAGTTCCAAAATAAGCTTAATTATTGGACATCCAAATATCTTTCCATTTTTGGACATTTATAGGTGGTGGGAATATTTTCATCCCCATCCATACGTGATATAGTTCATGTTTCCTTCCATCTCAGTTTGACTAAATTAAATTTACTAAGTTGGTCAATATGGTTTTGTAGTCAAAATGGTATGGGACCTCCTTTATGAGGGTAATTTTGTAGACTTTTAGTAAATGTGGTCTTGGACTCATTAATACTTGGAGGAAAGGTTTTTATTTTATGAATAAATGGTTCATTTTAGCACTCTAAGGCAATAAGCCTTGTAAGGTATTTTTTTAGATTCAAAATTTAGAAAGTCAAGGCCCTCAAATCGGGTTATGATTCATATGCACGATAATATCCTTAATGCCAGACACTTACTATTAAAGGACTCCCTATAATTTAATGTATATGGAGGGCTTGACAAACTACCACTAAATATATCTCCTAGAACAATTCTTCTCTCAAGAATGGATTTAGTTTTGCCACCTCCTCCATTTGGAGGCACTAATTAGTACTTGCAAATGACTGACCTTTAACATGTTCTAAATATTTTAAAGGTAAAACATTATTTAGTAAAGGTATTAGATAATTTTGTGATTTATAAAGCATTCAAATCTAGTGTTGGAAAAGTTTATAGACCTTGAGAAAATAGTAAGGCCATAGACACTCAAAATATACAATTATTATCCATTTCTAGGGTTTGGTGGAAGATTCCTTATTAGTTAAGCTTTTAACTACACTCAAATGTAACTTCTTCAAGGAGTGGTTATATCTAGAGGAGCATATCTCTTTGTAATTATTTTTCAAGGTCCTTTATTCAATGCCTCAACTTCACTTTCCACTTGCATTTAGGCTTAATAAGAAGTGGGGATGTAAATTTAGAGACCATTTTGTCAACACTGTAGTTAGCATGCTAGGAAATTTAAGGATAAATCTAATGCTCAACTACTTTCATGGAGTATTCTTGATAAGTTTATTTATTATGCTAACCTTTCCAATTTTGACATATCTCTTCCCAATTATGTTTTTTGAATGAGGATAGAAACATTGAGGCATCACTTTTGGGCTTATCAAATGGAAAATAAGGTTTGAAAATGTATGACCGTAGCCTTTTAAATCATCTTCACTAAAAATATTACCTAAAAATTTGTTCTTTTGAGACATGTTAAAAACTTTAGCATCAATTTTTAAGTCAATTTTGGCCTTCCTGCCACATTTTGTAAAATTTTAAGTTGTGTGCAGTTTTGGGAGTTATCATTGTAAAAATTCTTTTTTTTCATCGAAAATGGTTAAGATGTTAATTTTTGCTATGTTTTCAACGGTTATCTCCTTTCTATTTCTTCCTCAAAGTTGTTTTATTTTATGTCCTATGGTTTCTCTGGATTTTCTACAATTCATATCATTTTGCATGTAAAAATGTGAATGTTTTAGCATGAGGCGATGTCGTGGATCTTTTTTTTGCTTAAAAATCTAATTTTTGCAAGTTTGTTCCACTTTGCACATATAGTGATAGTTTTTGGTGACTTAAATAATTATTAGAGTATGCTTCCCTTTAGAGTGCAAGGAAAGGGCACTTTTATTCCACTAGTGGAGCGAAAGTGTTTTCGCTCCCAGTTGTGGAGCGAATATTCCTATTAAGAATGGAGGGGGCAATATCTTTTAAAAAGCTAACTCTTGGCTAAGGCACAAAGTGCTTTCACTCCACTTATGGAGCGAAAGTCCTTCATAGAATTAATTGTGCACGCTGACTAAAGAATTTCACTCTATTTGTGGAGTGAAAGTGTTTTCACTCAAGGGGAGCAAAAAACCCTTCTTAAAAATCGTAAAGTCAGTGCAAAACAAGGCAGTCAAAGTCAAAGGTGGTTTCGCTCCACTAGTGGAGCGAAACTCTCTGTCACTCCACTTAGGGAGTGAAACTCAGGAAAATGCACAATAGTCTTAAAGTATAAGGCCAAGGGTTCTTTCGCTCCACTTGTGGAGTGAAAGCATATTTGTTCCACTTCTAGAGTGAAAGCTGGCAAGGAAATGAAGTTTACGTGAAGGTTTAAAGGAAGGAAGAAGATGCTTTCACTCCAATTCTGGAGCAAAAATTCTTTCGCTCTAGTTATGGAGTGAAACTCCAACGGGACCCCCAAGCATAGTGAAAGCTGCATAGAACCACCATTGACTGCCCAATCGACCCCAAAGCTATGTTCTAAGTTGTTCGATCATGGTAGATCAGGGGAACTTTCTGCATTCAATGCTAATTTATTTGTAAATTCAAATTTATGTTGTTAAGTCAGTTCCAGATCAAATATACCTGCCACCATTGTAGAAGTGGTTGGGAATTGATGTTTTGAGAGGTAAAATTCTCTATAAAAATTAAAATTTTTGTTGTAACTAAGGATGGACAATCTTTGCTAGAAAAGCAACTGTATATCTTGAAATCTGCTTCTAAAAAATGGACTTATGGTTTCGGTCTTGAATCCAATGTCTTTGTATATTATTTCTATCATATTATTTCTATTAAGTTAGTCACTTTGTTAGACAACTTAAATTCTATTTCTGGATTTAGCTGTTAGTGAAGGATTAATGCTGGAGTACCCCTGTAGGTTATGCGATTGAGAGGATTTAGCATCGATTTCTATTAAGAGTTTATTGTTTTGATTGATGTTGGTTTGAGTGAAAGTTGTGTATCGCGCTTCCTGTCCATCACCCCCATATTTTATGTTTTTAGTCTCTTATCCCAGTCCTTTTAGTAATTTCCATCATTTTTTGCATCTTCCCTAACTCTTATCTCAATCCCAATTTCATTTTATTTTCAAAACCAACCCTACTAAATATTGGCACGGAGGACATTTCTTTCCTTCGGCTATTCATTGCTTGGTAGCGGGTCTAGGGTGCTGTAGACTCATAAAATCTATATCTAGGCTAATTCCATTACCAACAATTTTTGGCACACCCGGTGGGACGCAAACGTTCCATGTCAAAAGTAGTATTAAGAAGTTGATGTTTATCTTGTTACTATCAAATCTGAACATCTGACGACTCAGCTGAATTCAAAAGCCTCCTAGTCTCAAAAGCTAGTTTAAAATCCTACACCTTCATGTAAACAAGATGAAAGGCTAAAAATACAGAAGAATCAGTTGAGTTCTTCGAGCTTGACATCGACACTTTGGGAGAACATCCCAGAGTGGTCCAGCTGAATATATCATTAGACGAAACATCTTCACAAGTAGCTGTTGTTGCTTCACAGACTCCAAGTCCTGCCAGCACAACAACTAGCTTGCCCCCTAATCTGTTAAATTATCTAGTTCAACCTATTCCTCTGGTTCAACCAAACGTTCCAAACATTTTGCTCTAGCCAGTTCAACTAAATTTGCTAGTCCAGATGGCGTAACAAGCTGCCCCAAGGAAGTTCCTCATATGGAATCATTCGAGGCCTCTGGCTTTGACAATCCAAAACCAAGTACCACCCGCAACATTTAAAGCTCTACCCACATATGATGATACATGGAATACAGATTACAAACATGTTCAATATGTTGTTGGGATAGAAACCATTCACCACATCATCGAAGAAGATATTATGGTGAGGCTGCTAGTGCTTTCACTGAGAGGTAAGTAACTTCTCTACTGGTACCGATCGCTTTCGATCGACACCATCACTACATGGGACCAACTGGCAGAATAGTTGATAAGGGGATTCAATGAACAAACGGATCCCTTATCTTTGTTACACCAATTTATCACAATCTAGAGGTATCCTCAAGAGGAGGTGGCCGACTGTAATGTCAGGTTCACTCAAACCTGGCAGAGAGTCACTGTCGGTATTTGGCCCACCCTAAAATAAGTGGTGTTCTACTATTTGATATCCTTCCACTATGATATTAGAATGAGCATCCAACATGCTAACATCAACACATTCCCTATCTTGTATGAGCAAGCGTAAAAGGCTGAGGCTAATTTAATAGCTATCAAAAAGTTACCTCCAAATATGACCATACCGATTTATCTAGATTTTTCTTAGAACATGTATCCCAATGCATCTACTCCACCTACATCTCTGATGTACCCCAATCAATCATGGAATCCCAAACCCCAAAATCAAGCGGTACCCACTTTATAGTATCAAGCACCCGCTATTCCTCAGCTCCCAACTCTTGTTTCATATCCAAAATTACCTGCACCATTGGCACCATTGTCGTTACCCACACCTTAAGTAGTTTTAAATGTATACCAGGTCAAGTAATTGTAGGATTTATGAGCATCGGTGAAAATAATTGTGAATGAGATGACTATCATGAGATGAAGGTAAAATTATCAAAGCTCCCAGTCAAGAAGATTTCCTCCCCTGATCACTAGGGAGGAATCCACTTCCACCAATAGGGCTCCTGAAAGAAATTCAATGCTAAAAAGTGAAGAAGATGGTTCATCTGGTAGAACTTATTAGCGTACCACTTGCAACGATTCACATAATTAAGAAACCTGGATGGTGCACCTCAACTATATCTAGAAGTTGGACAGTGGTGCTTACAATGGGTAAATCAACATGATCAGGGAAGCTGGTCATAATTTCATGATGCCTTCTACCGAGTAGGTCTCAGTCCTCCCCATGGCTAGGAATAAGCCTATTGAGGTAGACCTAACCTAGATGGATTTTCTAAAGGTACCTACTGCATCCAAACCACAAAGTGAAAAGCCCTAGTTGCTGGTAAAAGCTCTCGATACAACGACGACCTTAGAGCATTCTGAGTTACTAAAAGACTTCCTATCACCATGAGCTAGAGAAAGGGGTTTCCAAACCAAAGCTTTGACTTCTCAACCACAAGCTAAGATGCGAGATCAAGCCATGGAGAAGCATCGATACCCCTCACTGACCAAATGTCAAGGGGTGGATGCCACGCAATAGTATCAAAAAACCTACGAGTCTGCAAAGGGAGTGGGAGAATATGGCACTTCGACCTACAACATAGTCGAAGAGATGAAGAAGACCCCTACCAAGGTAAGCCTTTATGATGCCCTCCAACTTCCCAATCAAGTAGACCTCTTGCAGGAATATCTCAAGTCTACCAAATATAACGAGAGTAGGCCAACACAGATGGTGTTTTCTCAGCCATTGACAACTTTGACCATAGGTAAGAATAGGCTCCTACAATTATACCTTTCCCTTAAAATGGAAGGATGGATCGTACACAACTGCATGGTCAACTCTGGAACTATGATAATTGTCATGCCTAATGGATGAATATCTCGATGAACTCTGAGCTGAAGATGAGTTTTCCATGACTAATTTTAATGCCATCATCAGGATAGATTTAGGGTGCTACTCACTCACCAAGCCTAAAAAGGCTGAAGCAAAAGCACCTGGAGAAAAGCCCCCAATATCTGATCAGCTATGGAAACTTTTCTTCGATGGCACATAATGCAAAAATGGTGTTAGGGCTGGTATCGCTCTTATATCTCCATCTGGTGAACAAAATATTTACTTGTACAGGCTTGCATGGAGCTGTACGAATAATGCAGTAGAGTATGAGGCACTATGTCTTAAACTCAAGAAGATCAACAAACTCAGCATCAAGAAGTTGTAGATATTTGAGGATACTGAATTGATTTGCAACCAAGTCACCAACAAGTGTGTCCCCAAGTAGCACTATCTAAAGGTATACCACAAAAAGGTGTGGGATTTGCTTGAATCCTTCACTGCACTGATTATCAAGTCAATTTTGTGAGAGCAAAATAAGCTTATGGACATATTGACCTCCATTGGTGCTTAGTTCTCATTGGTAGACAATATGATGCATAAGTAAAAAATGGCGAGGCTGATCTATAGGTCTTCTGTGCCTAATAAGAAGATCCACTAGCAAGAGTTCGACAATGATGAACAACTTGTCAATTTTTGGTAAATGAAGCATCCTTAATTGAGAATCGAACTCTGGACGATGAATATTGTGAGGGATTAATCCAATTGAAAAACAATCATATCCTCAAAGGTTTAATCACATTAGAAAATCTATTTGATCGGAATGATAGGTCTATCTACCACAAGATCAAAGTAGACAGAAGAGAGTTCGTAGAACTAGAGTTAGAACCAGGGAAAGTTATCAAAGTAGGGATCGACTGCAAAGCCAAGGACCTTCAATAGATTCATGCCTTATGTAAGGAGTACCCTGATATCATCGCTTGGTGCTATCAAGATCAAAAGGGGTATGACAAGAATGTCATCCAACACACAATTGAGATGGAAGAAGGGATCAAACCCTTCAGGCAGAAACAGAGGCCCGATAACCCAAATATTGAGATGCTAATGAGATCTAATCGATCAAGAACTCCTCCTGGGTGGCCAACCTGGTCTCGGTACAAAATAAGAATGTGGACATTCACTTGTGCATTTATTTTCAAAATATTAACCAAGTGTTGCTCAAGGACCACTACCCGCTACCTTAGATTAAACATATTCTTCATGTAGTGGTGGGAGCGCAAAGGTTCTCTTTGTTGGATGGATTCTTCAGCTATAACCAGATATATATCAAGGACAAAGACCAACATAAGACTGCATTCACCATCAAGTGGGGAAACTTCACCTATCAATGTATGCCCTTCCGCCTCTCAAATGCTGAAGCAACTTTCCAAAGGGTTATGGACCTCGATTTTGGTGAACTATTAAATCATGTCATCATGATCTACTTGGATGATATGACAGTATTCTCCCATAAGAGGGAGGAACACAACCTACATTTATGGCAAGTATTTGAGAAATACTGGGAGTTAGAGGTCTCCATCAACCCCAAAAAATTGATTTTTTAGTGAAGGAAGGTAAACTTCTCGGGCATTTGATCTTTGAGAAGGGATTAACTATCGATCCCACCCAAGCTGAATCACTCCTTTGAATTCCACTGTCATCAAACAAGAAAGCCCTGCAGTCCTTTTTCGAATAAATCAACTTTGTTAGGAAGTTCATAGCTAGCTTCATCCAAGTGGTGAAGCCGATGATCGAGCTTCTGAAGAAGGATGCTGAGTTTAAGTGGACCGATGTAAGGAAGTAGGCATTTCAAGAAATCAATGAGCGGATCACTCAAGCTCCAGTCCTCATAAATATTGACTACATAAAAGATTTCATCATGTATGCTATCGAGGAACTAGAAAGCTACATAGCTATTTTGACCCAAAAGGGGGAAGATGAATATGAGCACCTGATTGCGTTCCTGAGCTAGATCATACAACCACACGAAGGAAGGTATAATTTTATCGAAAGACAAGCGTATGCGGTGATGAAATCACTCAATAAATTCAAATATTTCATCTCCCATAGTAAGACGATAGTGTATGTGGTACACCCTGACATCAAGGGTTTCATTATTCAAGGAGATCTTGGTAATAGAAGGGCTGTATGGGTCTCCAAGATCTAAGAATTTGATATTGAAGTACATCCTACCAAGTTGGTTCGATGTCAAGCACTCTGTTAGGAACTAACCAGAAGTGCTGCAACCAAATTGGCAAACCCTGAATTGGAAGAGTCTACACCTAAAAGGAATTACCAGCCTATCGATTAGCACTCCAGATTGGATAGATGACCTTGTTGAGTACTTAAATATGGGAAAATGTCCTTCTCACTTCAATGCTTCACAAAGAAGGAGATTTTACTTGCAGGTTGGTCGGTATGTTCTGACACCCAACAGACTGTTCTATCAGAATATCGATGGAGTCCTCTTGAGGTGCATCAGAGAGTCAGAGAAATCAAATATCCTTGAAGAGTTTCACTCTAGGATTTTGGAAGGTTATTTCACAGGCATACCAATGGCCCTAAATATCATCAAGGCTGGTTACTACTGGCCCACCCTCTTTGTCAATGCTTTCAATATTAGTCAGTGCTGTGACAAGTGCTAGTGCTATGTAGGCAGAACCTAGAATGCCTCGTTTCCTCTCCAACCCATTCAAGTAGAAGATACATTCTAGCCATGGGGCTTAGAATTCATTGGGATCATTAAACCCAAATCCTCTGCTGGCCACAAATACATTTTGACCACTACAAATTATTTCACTTGGTGGTCAGAGGCAGTTCCAACCAAGTAGGCCAACCAAGACTTGGTCATATATTTTCTTCAAGGGTTGATCACTCATTTTGGGTACCTGATGCGATTGTATCTGATAACGACACTCCTTTCACCAGTGTAAGGATTTGTGAGTTCACAGTTAGGTACATGATTTATTTGAAGACCTCGTCTAACTATTACCCACAAGGCAATGGATTGGTGGAGTCTACAAACAAGAACCTAATGTGGATTATGAAAAGGTCCCTAGAGGAGAATAAACAAAGCTATCATCTACTCTTAGACCAATTTATTTGGTTCGATCACATTTTGATCAAGCGTTCAGTCAAAACATCTCCTTATTTGTTGGTGTACGAGAAAGAGGTAGTCTTGCCAACGCACATATAACTACTCGCCTTACAGTTTCTCAAGTAGCTCGATGGAGAAGAAGGCAAATTTGACCCAATAAATGCAAGGTTAGCCCAACTACTACATTTGGAAGAAGACAGAGAAAAATATTATGAAGCTTTCGCAAACATGCTAAATCCACCAAAGACTGGTTCAATAAAAATACTTCTGGCAGAGCCTTCAGTTTTAGAGACTTGGTCTTGAAATGGAATGAAAACAAGTCTAAGCCGGGGAACCACGACAAGTTCAACGCCTTCTAAGAAGGCCCATTTCGAGTCTCCGACATAAATCAAGTCAATTCCTTCATCCTGCAAGACATGGAGGTTTTTCCTCTCCCAATTTTGGTGAATGACTTTCTTTTGAAGGATTATCACCAATGAAATCCTAAGAAAGTTTGTTAGTGTCGGGTGTGATTTTCTATATATATATATGCTCGTTTTCATATTTCATTTATTAAAAATAAGAAAAGTGTTTTTGCTCCACTTTTGGAGCGAAAGCACTTTCGCTCCATTTGTGGAGCGAAGCTATCTTCTAAAAAAAAAAAAAGAGAAGGAAAAATAATGTGCTTTTGCTCCACTAGTGGAGCGAAACCTCCTTTCACTCCACTTAGGGAGTGAAAGTCCCCCCTTTTCCCCTTGCTTTTTTTATTTTCATCTTTCGGTTTTATTTTTATTTTCTTTTAAGGTCATCCATATGAAAAGTGCCATGTGTCAAGAAGGGATAAATTTGAAGGTGTTTTTTGACCTAGCAAAATGTTATAAAGGGGGGAGTCATTCGACATCTTTATCCAAGCAAGCAATTTCACTCCATAACGCTCCAAAGTGCACCTCCCCATGGTAAATCCAAGTGAGTGCTCCTCTTGAGAAGTATGTGCCCCAAGGATTATTTTCTTACTCGGCATCGTTATTCATCATTGAAGAGGGTGAGCTACCAACACGAGGGTAAATAAAGGGCACATGATTTTATGCATGTTATCCACCTACATTAACTCCTGATGCTGGCATTTAAAGTGGTAGATTAGATTGTGGTGATATAAGGAGAAGGGTTTACCAGATATATTTCATGCCTACCACTTCATTGCAGTTACATTCCCATGTAGCCCCTGTGCCATTGTAGTTTCTTGATCATGTATCTGTGCAAGAGTTCGCATCAGAACAATTTATTGTTCAAAATGGGTAAGAAGAGTGGGCAACATAGAGATAAGGTGCCCAAGGAAAATATGATGCCCACAAAGGATAGTGGCTCGAAGAAGCTATGAAAGTGTGAAAGAAATTCGATAAATATGACACCACAAGAAGATAGGTTTTACGGACTTTGGGATTGCTTGATGACACACAAAGATCTCAAAGAACTATGTCGAGACGTCGAGAGGATGTATAAAGAATATTTGGCTAGAAATGCATTGGATGTAGTTTACCACTCACCTATTATTTTACATGTACACGCTCGTGCATCCATACCCAGAGCTTGTGTGGGAAATTTTTTAATTCTACGATCCTCAAACAAGGATAGTGCAAGATTTCAAGGGGAATAAGCTATTCTCCATCACAACTAATATCTTTCGAGAGGCATTTACATACAAAAATAAACCCTCAATTGATTTCCTCCCTAGGATGATTACCAGTTCTAAGCATAGTGAGAGGTATCAGACCACACCTAAGATGTTCCAATTCATGAGGGAGCAGTTGGGAGGAGCGTCCTCATCTGAGGAGCTTCCTAAATTACCCAGGAACCTGACAAAGTTTGTGCACTACAACATTTATTCAATTCTGGCATGGGTGATGGGGCTCTCTACTGATGTTGTAGTTTACAACTGGTAGACATCCATGGTAGAGTTTATTTTTCACAATGAAATCTATTTTCTATCCAAGATGAAGCTAGATATCCTACAAGTTTTCTTTGACTAGGCAGAGTGGGTGGTGCGATAGATGCACCTCTCATTCCTACCTATAGAGCAGTAGATATGATTAGTTTAGACATTGCTCCTTCCTCGCCTAGTATTTTTTCTACCACCTGCATGAGCGCTTCACCTTCATCCCCAAGAATCAATCTGATGAAGAAGGCAAGATGTTACCGGTATATCTCTAGACGTAGGGCTTGTCCAGGGATAACTTGTACTACAATTTCAACCAAGTTTTCTTGGGGCTGATGTTGGAGCTGATCTATGACCACCTCGAGTGAGTTCTCACAGAGTTGAGGGAAAAAGTAGTGGATGAGAAGTTGGGAGACATTTTCTTGCTCACCCAGGGCTTGGTAATCAGAATTTTTGGGTTCACAAGGAGGCCCTTCTTATTGCCCTACTACACCATGTCATACCTTTTTGCCTTGGAGGTTACCCGACAATGCGACTACACCAATTATTCATACGAGAAATGTAGAGGGAAGAAGCACACATGCCCTATGCCCTTCGAGTTCAAGGATATTAAGGTGATGTAGTGTGGCTAGAACATAGTCCTTGCAATAACACTGTACAATTATAGGTTAGTAAAGCTTCCCCAATGCTGAAAGTATGATTTGCATGACTTCTTCTGGAACTTCATCAGAGTGAATTATTTTCATTGTTACCCTCACCCAAACATTGTTACCCAACAAAATAACCCTACGGGGCATTAGTTAGAGTGGTGCATCGATGATATGGTGTCCTTTCCCCTGACATGAATTTTACACCATAGAGGTGGACTACAACCCAACCGTCAACCCAAAGCAAAGGCTTCCCAAGGATGTGTTCCAAGCGATGAAGGAAAAGCTACAGTATTGGTTAGATCACAAGATCACTGAGTGGTGGATCATGTGAGTCCACAATACCAAAATGCTTTTTGACTACCCAATGATGTTGGATGATAAATTCTCTATGGTGTATGATGACAATGTAGAAACCTATCGGGTCTTATAATTTTTTGAGATTGTGCATCAAAGCACACAAGACATTGACGAAGTGGAGGACCTAGTAGTAAAGTAAAGCATGGTGCATGGCAAAGGTAAAGCAGTCCTGAGTGGTTCACATTTGGATAGAGAGAGTGGGCCATAACCTCACAAGAAGTAGAGTTACCTCCCAAATATAAAATATAAGGAAATACCCCTCCCACTGCATGCAACGAAGAGGCCACAAACCAGTGCTCCGAGGTACCCTAGAATGAGATCCTCTGCACCACCAGTCCCCCATCCATTGAGCACTCCTGAAACACCTATCATGGATCATTTGAAAAAGTAGGAAGAAGAGGTGAAGGTGATTGACGTAGAGGCAATTGATATAGAGGAGAGAGAAGACCCACACACGTAGTGTTCCACTTCCTTGGCTCCTTTTATCACAAAGCCCAAAGGTACACGTTCCCTCTTTTCCCTTTCTTCTTCTCTCTTCCTAGCAGTAATTTCCTCAACTGTTGAAACCCTAGTAACTGCTCATTTTTCCTCTGGACTCTCTATCATTTCTACTCCACTACTCCTCACCATGGTTGTTGGCATATCTATTTCCCCAACCCTCTCTTCGCCCCTAGAAACATTTGCATCTTACGCAACTCGTCTTAACACTTTTACAATCTTTGCACCTGCTGACCCCCCTTACCCTATTTTGGAAGACCCTGTCACTAAATTTTATACCATCGCAGAGATAAATCCATTATCTCTTTCATTGCCCTCTACTATCATGACATAGATTTCCTCTAAAGTTTTAATGCCTAAGCCCACCATATCAATGATGGCTATCCAGAACCAAGCGCCCTTGAGGGTTAACACAATCACTTCCCCTTCTATTTCCCATGTTCTATCCAAACTTGAGTTGTAGTGTCCTCTATTTTTCTATTTGCCTATCCTTGAATTTCAAGAGCCGCTCGAGTCCGAGTTGGAGATGACACATAACTTAGTATCCATGAAGAGCATTCGTAAGGCACATCATAGATCATCATGCTACTAGAGAGATCATAGGAGGAAGGAGACATAAAATCTGGTGCTAGCTGAGAAAGTGTCAATTATTAATTCAAAAAGTATGGAGCTCCACATAGTGGAGAAAGTACCCATTGTTCAGAAGCCCCTGAGGGAGATGACCTCGACTAATTACACTTACTGCCATACCATAGAAGACATGACAAAGATTAATACAATGCAGAAGATGGGCAACATTCAAGTCAAAATGGGCTCCATATATTTTCATGGTGAGCATTACAAGGAGCACTTATTTGAAGTGTAAGCCAAGAATTTCGAGCTTGAGGAGGCCTTGGTGAAAGTGAGGGGACAACTTGAAAAACTTGAGTCCAAAGTTGCATATTTAAGACAATGCATCATTTTGATAGAGGTGGAAATCCATGAGCATTCTAATGCACATGCCCAAGCAGATCAATAGATATAGGCACTAGGCATTAAGGTCCAACAATTGTAGGCCTAGTTATCAAATAGGACATCCCAGACTATCATGTTCTCTAAAGAGCGCATCAAGGAGATGAGATTGTAGTTCCTGAAAAGTTTCCCAACAAGGGCTGCGCGGGGTATCACAATTTTAACTTTCTTTAGGGAGGTACAGGAGGTAGTTGTCATTGGCAATTTTAACTTTCTTTAGCTAGACTTAGCCATGTAGATTAAGAAAATTGAAATTTTTTATGCTCACCTTAATCCCATGAGCCCCCTGGCTCGATCCTGGGTGACAACGAAGATGACCCTACACTCTTTCTTCACAAATCTTGAACTGACCAAGGAGGCTCGTAAGCTCTCAGGTACCCTTGAATAAGAAATAGACATTTAACTGCAATACTTCAATGCCCTCGCACATATCGGTATCCTCAGCTTCACAGACAATGAAGATGCCATTCCACCACTCGAGGAGTTAAGGTCGATATGGGTGACATTCATTAGCGATGCCTCAAACATTGATGCTTGGGAGGATCTGATTTTAGATTCATAGGTGATACCTTTCATGGCAAAGTATGCCACAATCGAGTCTTACTTGCAAGAGTTCGACCAGAGGCTAGATCTTGCTAATATTGAGCGAATTGAGACCTTTTGTTACCTGATCCAGGAGATCTAGAAATAACCAAAATTTTAACCTAACCACTGGGTCAATGATTTTATGGTGTATGAACATGTGTTTAAGATCTCTCTAGAAATATTTCTCCCCCATCTGCATGAGCTAGATCTTGAGGAGGAGGCAAAATGCGAGCAAGGAGATGAAGAGAAAAAGGATCGACTTGAAGAGTAACTCCCCAACAACAATGAGCAGTTTGAGGATACTAAAAGAGAGGATGAATTTACAACCCAAGGATAAGGCCTAGGATATTTGCATTGAGGTAGGCTCAATACCCGACGAGCCGCCAAAGATGTTGGTCTTCCTGCCACATTTTATAAAATTTTAAGTTGTGTGCAGTTTTGGGAGTTATCATTGTAAAACTTCTCTTTTTCCATCGAAAATGGTTATGATGTTAATTTTTACTGTGTTTTCATCGGCTGTCTCCTTTATATTTCTTTCTCAAAGCTATTTTCTTTCATGTCCTATGGTTTCTCTGGATTTTCTGCAATTCCTATCATTTTGCATGAAAAATTGTGAATGTTTTAGCATAAGGTGATGTCGTGGATCTGTTTTCTGCTTAAAAATATGATTTTTACAGGTTTGTTCCACTCTGTGCATATGGTGATAGTTTTTGATGACTTAAATAATTATCAGAGCATGCTTCCCTTTCGAGTGCAAGGAAGCAGCACTTTCGCTCCACTGGTGGAGCGAAAGTCTTTTCGCTCCTCGCTGTGGAGCAAAGATTCCTATTAAGAAGGGATGGGAGAAATATATTTTAAAAAGCTAAGTCTTGGCTAAGGCACAAAGTGCTTTCACTCCACTTGTGGAGTGAAAGCCCTCCATAGAATTAATTATGCACGCTGACCAAATACTTTTGTTCCATTTGTGGAGTGAAAGTTTTTTTACTCCACAAGAGGAGCAAAAATCCCTTCTTAAAAACCACAAAGTTAGTGCAAATTAAGGTAGTCAAAGTCAAAGGTGGTTTCACTCCACTAGTGACTATGAAACTCAAGAAAAGTTGCAATAGTATTAAAGTATAAGGTCAAAGGTGCTTTCACTCCAGTTGTGGAGTGAAAGCATCTTCATTCCACTTCTAGAGCAAAAGCTGGCCAGGAAATGAAGTTTGCATGAAGGTTTAAATGAAGCAAGAAGATGCTTTCACTCCACTTCTAGAGTGAAAATGCTTTCATTCCAGTTATGAAGAGAAAATCTAGGTGGGTCTCTCAAGCGCAGCAAAAGCTGCACATAACTGCCATTGACTGCCCAACCGATCCCGAAGATGCGTTTCGAGTCATTCAATCATGGTAGATTAGGGGAACCTTCTGCATTCAATGCTAAGTTATCTACAAAATCAAATTTATGTTGTTAAGTCAGTTCCGGATCAAATCTATCTACCACCATTATAGAAGTGGTTGGGCATTAATGTTTTGAGAGGCGAAATCCTCTATAAAAACTAGAATTTTTGCTATAAGGATGCACAATCTCTACTAGAAAAGTAGCTGTATATCTTGAAATATGCTTCTAAAACACAAACTTATGGTTCTAGTCTTTAATCCTCTATCTTTGTATATATGCTTTCTATCATGTTATTTCTATTAAGTTAGTCACTTTGTTATACAGTTTGAATTCTGTTTCTAGATTTAGCTATTAGTGAAGGATTAATGTTGGAGTACCCTTGGAGGTTATGCGATTGAGAGGATTTAGTACTGGTTTCTGTTAAGAGTTTATTATTTTGAGTGTTGTTGGTTCGAGTGAAAGTTGTGTATTGTGCTTCCTGTCCATAATCCTCGTATTTCAGGATTTTAGGCTCTTTTTCCATTCCTTTTAGTAATTTCCCTCGCTTTCTGCATATTCCCTAACTCTTATCTCAATCCCAATTTCATTTTATTTTTGGAACCAACCCTACTGGATATTGGCATGGAGGACAATTCTTTTCTTCGGTCATTCAATGCTTGGCAGTGGGTCTAGGGTGCTGTAGACTCATAAAATCTATATTTAGGCCGATTCTATTTCCAACAGTCAAATAAATAGATAATTTTAATATGTATCTCAATTGATATATACCATACATGTTTAAATGCATACAATAAATTTAAGGTTGAAAAAAGTAAACCTTAAAATGCCATCTCTCTAGATAAATTCCATTAAAGACTGGGTATGTGGTCCTTAGTTGCCATCTAGAGAGCTACAAACATAAGCAAACTAGCTCATTTAAGATCAACAAGTCAAGAAGAGGATATCAATGCTATGAATATTATTACATTCCATACTAGTGCAATTTAAAATCTAATGATCTCTTTTTAAGAAATATCATGGCTTATGAGAAACTTATGAAAGCAATGCAATAAACCTTGGAGCTTACCTTAGAGTCAACTTAAATGTATTATTTGTATTAAAATACTTAACAAATAATATTTGTTTTACAATTGTACAAGTTTCTTTCCATTTGAATAGTAAGAGTTATCTCATGTTTTTTATTGTTCAGGATCACACCATTTTGACATGTCTCTGACTAATTTTGTTCCCTTACCTATTATAGCCTTGATGCTTCTAAAGATATGGATACACTTAACACACTGAATAGACTTCGTTGAAAGTGTAACGAGTAATTGGAATTAATTTTTTGAAACATAATAAAGGAATCCTTCCTATGATTCAATTTGAAGTCACTAAAATAATAAATTGATGAGGTATCTCTAGACCATATATTCTTTGAAATGTTGTAGTAGGTTATACTTGATGATAGAATATTATTGCCGATGCTTTCTAAATTGAAACTAGTTTATACATGGTACCGTACATTGTGAATTCACTTTAAGCTCATGGGAATGAATGTCACCGTCTCAAATTTTGTGACTTTTGTCCGATATTAAATACAACCACACGTCATTTTAAAATATAGGTTATCTTAAGGTAAAGTAGTTTTTAATATTTATAAGATTATAGATCATAAAAAATTTATTTAGCTTAATTTTGATTACTAGATATATTATTCTATAATTTTATTTAATTAAGTTTGAACCTTAAATATTTTATTCATAATTTTATAAATTTTTTATTCTTCATAGGATTGGCTTTACAAAGCAAATATGTCTTCTCAATTAAGTGGTTGAGTTTCATACTATTCTCAGCATCAAGTTTAGGTAGGAGCTGAACATTCCTTGAGATTTGAATGATGATTTCTCTCCTTTATTTCTATGGAGATAATGCTCCCTCTATATCTCAACGACGTTGAAAAACTTATATAGGGTAGCATTAAAGGCTTAGGGACCTATTCAATTAGTAAGAGGTACAAGATTATTAGAGGTAACTTTCCAATGATACCCAAAGGAAACATATTTGGCATAAGGATGCAATTCGTAAATTCAATTTATTCTATTGGATAGTGATGCAAGACCAAAAAATCATTTTTGACAACTTGAGGATAAGAGGTATTGTAGGTCCAAATTATTGTAACCTTTTAAGGTAGTTGAAGAAAGTATAAATCTTTTTTTCATACAATGTGTGTACACTAGAGAAGTATGGCAATATCTTTTGAGTAATACCATTCCTCGAATTTCTGCCCCTACCTCCTTTCAAACAACAATAAATATCTCATCATCCATCAAAGGGATGAGAAAAGAAATCAACTAGCATATAACTACCAAACTCCTTGCTCTGTGGTACTTATTCTGGGGGGTCTAGAAGGGTCGGAATGCTCTCATTTTTAGGGATCAAACCACCCCTTCATGGGTCACAACTAACTTAGTCTAGTCCCTTCTCAAGGAGATGACTTTAAATAACTTCAAGCCCTCCAAGAAAGGAAATAAGAAGAATAAGGATGTTTCCCCTCATCTCAACACTGACTGCATCATTTTATTTGATGGGGCCTCAAAGGGAAACCCAGGACTTGTTGGTGGAGGAGGAATTATTCTCTTCAATAAAAAGCCTCACTTGAGATATGTAGTCGGTCTTGGCATCACTACAAATAATAATACAGAAATCCAAACTCTATAACTAGGGATTTCTTTGGCCAAATATGAGGGATTGATGATTTGAAGGTTTTAGGAGATTCTCAACTCATTGTCAATGTTATCACAAAGGCCCAATTTAAATTAGTTGACATTGCTTATTCTATCAAATATATCAACAAAATGGTTAACCTTTTCTCTCATGGAATTCTAGCACATCAAAAGGAAGTACAATGTGAAGGCAGATAGAATGTCAAATTTGGGGGCCACTCTTCAAACTGGACTCTTGCAACTATGACACACTAGCACCTAGCCAACATGGAGTGCTATATTTTTTTGTAAGTCATTGGTTATACTAAAAATGTATAAACAGGGTGCACTAAAAGTATATGCCATTCATGATTCAATATTGTCTAGAGTAGGGCTTTATATGGTTAGTATGTATCATTCCAAGTTAGTAAGATATTTCCAAGTCTTGGTAAAGTGCGTTTAGAGTGAGTAATTTGTTTGCTCTCTACATGCCTTCTAGTATTGTAATTATTTATTTTTAAAAACAAGTATTTTAATAGTTCAAATATAATTTTGGTGTCATTGAATAACATATTTTATGGTCTTGTAGACATTAAAAATTGCTTTCTTTTTTATCACAATATTTATATACAAAAAAAATATTATTATTTATTATTAAAAATCTTTAAAAAATATTTATTGTTGCACACCATCTTTCGGTAAATAAAGTATGGTTGAATTACTAGAGATTGAGTAAACAATATCTAATGTAAGCAACATTCTCCATGAAGATCATTTCATATAATTTGTAACTTGGTGGAGGACAAAAATTAATTTACCTTTAAAAGGTATTTATTTTTTAATACTATAAAGAATTCTTCTTTGGTATGAATAAGAATTATTGCTTAGTAATTATTTTTTATCATTGCCCTTAAAGTTATTAAAATAATAAGTTTCAAATTTTGGAACAACCAGAAGAAGAATTTGTGCCTAAATGCTACATACCAAACCTAGCAAACCTAGCCGTCGGCTAGGTTCTCCAAGTGTACAAAATTCATATTTATTAGATTAGATTTTTCATTATAAGCATTATCTTATCTTTTATTCTTTCACTGCGAATACGCACTTTGGCCTTCACGATGGGGACGTGCCCTCCCAGAGTGGCGAGTTTATCCAATTTGATTATTTTATTACTGTTGCCGTTTCGTTACTATTTCTTGATAATTTGCAATTGAGAGTTGAGTTAGCAATTTAAATAAACGATACGTTTGATCGTTCCAAGTGGTATCAGGTTGGCAAGATCCAACATGCCTGGGGAGTAGACCGTTCACTTTAAACAGCTACAAAGTAACACCATTGTTATCCATTGTTCTCGAGCAACAAAAACCAGGAGACGTACGCAGTCGTAACCGACGCTACAGGGATCTGCTGCACCATACTGCAGTAAACCCTTCGGTCATCCCATCCGCGTTCTAACTCGCCCACGATTCATCGAAACATTGCTGCAGAATCACGCAAAACCAACCAGCACACAAACACAAGCGTTGCCGACCAATAGGATTGCAGGAAATAAAATTATTAATCGTCAAAAGCTAAGGCAGTTCGTTTCATTTCTTTTGGCTGACGTCAGATAAAATTTTTAAAGTTCGTTGGGCTTAAATATTTATCCCACACGAGCTAAGGGAAACACAGGAGGGGGTTTATAACTCACAGGGTGCACTAAGGTCATTGTGACTTGGTCACACCCGCTCGTCTCCTTGCGCACGCGTCCCGTCGCTTTCACTGTCACTGTTCTGTCTCATCGCTAGCAGTCTGGTTGTCGCTGTTGCTATCAAGTATTGTCCGTAGTCCGACTGTCGTTATCGTTGCAGCTGTCATCTTGTCCTATCGTCTACATATTATCCATCGGTCGTCCTTCAGTCTTCCTTGTCTCGTTCTCGTATCTTCCAGCTTTCCTCGCCTCCATCTGTGTCCCACGTGTCGTTCGGTGTCCTGTCGTGTCAGTCGCAGTGTGGTGTTCTCTCGTGTCGTGTCGTGTCTTGGTCTAGTCGCTGTCGTGTCTTAGCAATTTTCCAAACTTGCTAAAGTTGTCCCAAGTCATCAAGAACTTGTTAAGAAGTTGTCAAAATTGCTGAAAGCTGTCCAACATTGTCAAAATTGTTGAAAGTTGTCAAAAGTGGCTGTTAAGGAGGTGAGCCAACAAAATTCAAATCCGCATCGCAGTGGGAGCGACAGTTGAAGCGGAACACAAAATTTTTGCCAAATTCAACCGAATTGTCGTAGAAATCGAAGCTCAAGGATTACTAAGCAGGAAATTTTGAAAAGTGCATGAGTAGAAGTTGGACCAAAGGATCTGACGGTCGACTATCAAGCTCGGAGACAACCAATAACAATGCACGAAGACCTCATCGAAGCCCAGGTACAAAAAATTCTCCTTCTCCTTTCAAAATTGGCAGTTATAATCCACATCATCCACTGGTAGACCCTATGGCTACTAACCCTCCCCCAACTCACGAAAACATCACACAAGGAGACTCAAGTAACTCGGCCATTACCACGGATGAAACTCTTCGACTCTTACTAGATGGTATGCACGAAATTAGTGTCAACCTAAAAGACCTAGTGAGCGCACAAAACCGACTTAATCCCAATACTAATCCCCAAAATCACTCCCATGCACAAAGGAATGAAGAAAATGACGACCAGGATGACGATTGGGAGCAGCAAAGAGGCAATCCGGATAATTACAGGGATCGCTATCATAGACAGCGGTATAACCAAGATCGGGAAAGGGATATGGGTTATCACCAACCGAGAGGCCCTAATAATTTTCCACGCATTGATATGCCCACTTTTGAGGGTCATGATCCTCGTGGTTGGATAGCCAAAATGGAAGGCATTCTCGACTTATACCAAATTAAGGATTTTGATAAAGTCCCTTTCGTTGCATCAAAATTAGGCACTGAGGCCTACCAATGGTTCGTATGGCTTAAGCGAGAGAAAGGAGCTACTATTAAACTGGAAAAAATTCACTACCTATTTTTTAGAAAGATTTGATGAAGGAGCTACATCGTCATACACAGTAAGACTGTTATCTCTTAAACAAGAAGGATCGGTTAGCGAGTTCGTTTCGGAATTCACCAGTTTACTACCATATACATTAGACCTCAGTCCCGACACAATGGTAGGAGCTTTTTGCAATGGATTGAAAGAAAATATTAGGGTGGAGGTGGACATTCAAAATCCAACCTCGTTGAACGATTGTATAAGAATAGCCAAGCTGGCTGAGAAGAGAATTCAGTTGTATGCACGACGTGAAACTTATAGTCGTCCTTCGTATCGCAACAATTCCTTTCATAGAAATGATCAACCATCAAGATACTTTTGCTATAAATGTCGCACTCATCATCCCCGGGAACAAGCATGTGCCCAAAAACAAAACTTTCATATTGAATGCGATCAATATGAAGGAGAAGAGGAAGAAACTTACCACCAAGAAGAACCTATGCAAGAAGAACTACCAAGTACTCTAGAAGAGAAGGAAGAGGATACAATGGCGATCTCCGTGCATGCCCTCATGGGGTTAACCGCCCACCATACCATCAAGGTACCAGGATTTCTCTCGCGAAAAAGGTGAATGTGCTAATTGATTCCGGCAGTACCCACAATTTTATCGACATCAAAACAGCAAAAGCTTTGAATTTATTCATTAACTCTTCCAACAAAGACAAATTCCAGGTTCTAGTAGCCAACGGGGTGAACGCGCAATGTGTTGGTCGAACGTCTCAAGTTTCCATAAAAATGGGAACTTATACATGGTTTGGATCCCTTTTCGTCATGAATTTAGGGAACTCTGATGTCATTTTGGGAGTTGAATGGTTGGAAACATTAGACACGGTTAGCTTCAATTTCAAAAAATTATTTGTGGAATGGAAGGAAAACGGACGAGTCATTCGCTTACAAGGCATTACTACTCCTCCATCACAAATGGTGAGCTCTCATAGTATGGAGAAGATATTAAAAAAGGGTGGATATGGATTTATAGCTCAAATTAATTGTTTGGAAAAACAATCTCGAGCAACTTCGGATATTACTGCTCCAGATTTATGAGACATCGTAACAAATTACGAAGAGGTTTTCCAAGAACCTAAAGGATTACCACCTAAACGATCTCATGACCATGCCATCCATTTGATTCCAGGGAGTGTCCCACCTAACGATCGTCCTTACCGCTATCCTCAACCACAAAAGACAGAAATCGAACAGATCATTCAGGATCTGCTAGATCATGGAGTCATTCGTCACAGCACTAGCCCTTATTCCTCACTCGTAGTTCTGGCTCGACGAAAAGATAACTCTTGGCGTATGTGTCCTGATTTTTCGTTCTCTCAATAAACTCACTATCAAGGACAAATTTCCTATCCCCGTCATAGATGACCTACTAGATGAGTTGCATGGTGCAAAATTTTTTTACAAAATTAGACCTTCGCTCAGGATTTCACCAAATCCGTGTCAGAGAAGAAGATATTCCCAAAACTGCTTTTCGTACTCATGAAGGTCATTACGAATTTTTGGTCATGCCTTTTGGTCTCACCAATGCACCATCCACATTCCAAAGTCTCATGAACCAAGTGTTTCGTCCACTCCTCCGTAAGTTTGTGTTAGTTTTTTTTGATGACATTCTCATATATAGCAAAACATGGAAGGATCATTTACATCATGTGGATAAAGCCCTTCACATTTTACACAAAGAAAAGTTATTTGTCAAACGTTCCAAATGTTCATTTGGTGTCCAAGAAGTCGAGTATCTTGGTCATATAGTTTCACACGAGGGCGTCAAAGTCGATCCCAATAAGATTAAGGCAATTCAAGAATGGTCGTTACCTAAAACCATCAAGAAACTTCATGGTTTTTTGGGTCTCACGGGCTACTATCGCAAGTTTGTACAAAATTATGGTAAGATTGCAGCACCTCTCACAGCACTCACAAAGAAGGATGCTTTTCGTTGGTCGGAAGAGGCTACTCAAGCCTTCGAAGCTCTTAAGGAGGCCATGTGTACAACTCCAGTTTTAGCAACTCCCAATTTTCACAAACCATTTATTATCGAATGTGATGCGTCAAGAACAGGAATTGGGGCTATATTAATGCAAGAAGGTCATCCGTTGGCATTTGAAAGTAAACAACTCTCCGAGAAAAATTTGGGAAGATCAACATACGAAAAAGAAATGTTGGCTATTCTTCACGCAGTAGAAAAATGGAGACACTACCTAATCAATAGCCGCTTCATTATAAAAATAGATCATAGTAGTCTCAAACATTTTCTTGAGCAAAGGTTTTCCTATCCGAAACAAAATAAGTGGTTAACCAAACTATTGGGTTATGATTTTGTTATCGAATACAAGAAGGGGAAGGAAAATGTAGCCGTCGATGCGCTATCCAGGAAATATGAAGACGAAGTAATCATTAACGCTATTTCAGGTCCCTGCTCCCAATGGGTGACTCAATTACAAGATGAATGGTTGTCCAATAGCGAAACTGCTCAGATAATTCAAGAATTATCTATAGGGTCCTCTAAACACCCTTTGTTCTCTTATGAAGATAAAATCCTCCGAAAAAAGAACCGCATTTACATTCCACACAATTCAGAACTCAAATCAAAGATCCTCGACGAATCACACGCTTCTCCATCAGCAGGACATTCAAGATTTTTGAAGACATATTTAAGGGTCAAACAATCATTTTGTTGGAAAGGATTAAAAGCAGAAGTCAAACAATGGGTAGCCGAATGCGAAGTTTGCCAGCGCAATAAAGGAGAAACAGTTAAATCACCAGGGTTGTTACAACCATTACCCATCCCGGAGCGTCAGTGGGAACATATATCCATGGATTTTATTGAAGGTCTTCCTAAATCAGAAGGCAGGACAGTAATCTTCGTAGTCGTAGATCGGTTATCCAAATACGCTCATTTTCAGGCTTTACAACATCCTTTTTCCGCAAGCAAGGTGGCAAAGGTATTTATGGATTCAATCTTCAAATTACATGGTATGCCCAAAAATATTGTAAGTGATAGAGATCCCATCTTCACTAGTAACTTTTGGCGGGAATTATTTCGACTTAGTGGTACCAAATTGAACATGTCTTCAGCTTACCACCCACAGACAGATGGTCAAACCGAAGTAGTTAACAAATGTTTGGGTACGTACTTACGATGTTTCGTTCAAGATAAACAATATCAATGGAGCCAATGGCTAGCATTGGCAGAATGGTGGTACAATACTTCTTACCATTACTCAATTAAAATGTCTCCTTTTGAAGCATTGTATGGTACCAAGCCTCCAATAGTAGCAGATTACGTACCAGGTTCATCCAAGGTAGCCAAAGTGGATGATTGGTTTCAACAAAGGCAGTCTACACTCACCATCCTCAAAGAGAATTTATTCCAAGCACAAAATCGCATGAAACAACAACAAGACTTGCACCGGTCAGAGCGAACTTTTAATGTAGGTGACAAGGTTTTCCTAAGGTTGCAACCCTACAAACAATCATCGTTAAGGATAAAGACCAGTCAAAAGTTGGCCCCAAGATTCTATGGTCCTTACAAAATTGTGCGCCGCATTGGAGAAGTAGCCTATCAGTTAGAGCTACCCTCATCATCACGAATACACCCAGTATTTCATGTTTCGTGTCTCAAAAAAGTAATTGGTCAGAAAGTACAAAGTCAATCAGAATTACCAGTGCTCGATGAGGAAGGACGCATACATCTCCAACCTGAAGAAATCCTACAACACAGAATACGAAGACTAAGGTCACGCCAGATTCAAGAATTTCTCATCAAATGGCAAGACCTACCAGAGGAGGATGCTACATGGGAACCTGAAAGTATTTTCCAGACATTTCCAGCTTTGAGGACAAAGCTTTCCGAGGAGGGGAGTCATGCTACATACCAAACCTAGCAAACCTAGCCGTCGGCTAGGTTCTCCAAGTGTACAAAATTCATATTTATTAGATTAGATTTTTCATTATAAGCATTATCTTATCTTTTATTCTTTCACTGCGAATACGCACTTTGGCCTTCACGGCGGGGACGTGCCCTCCCAGAGTGGCGAGTTTATCCAATTTGATTATTTTATTACTGTTGCCATTTCGTTACTATTTCTTGATAATTTGCAATTGAGAGTTGAGTTAGCAATTTAAATAAACGATACGTTTGATCGTTCCACTAAAACCCAATGCCTTACCTCTAAAGGGATTGCCAAGATTGAAGCAAAAATTGTAGAGAATACCCAACTAGGGTTCATTGGTGAAAAAGGAATTAGGGAGTTGGTTGTAAAAGACTCCACAGATGATAAAAATATGAAGCTAGATGGTTCATTACCTTTAACAACATAAATACAATTTTACAGACCTAAAAATACTTTAGAACATATGAATAAAGATACTTAAAGGTCATTACAAAAATTGCAACAGTCCTAGGAGGATATGCAACTTCAAGAAGAAATTACACAACAACCATCGAAGCAGATGCTCTAAAAATTGCAACAATGTGTAGGAGATGTGCAAAAAATAGAAACAAAAACACAACAATTTGAGGATGAGAATCGACAACAAATGATAGGTGTGAGGGTGCAAACTGAGAATCAACAATCAAGGGATAAATTGAAGCTAGATGAAGAGGATAGTGTTGAGGAATGAGATTCTTCAGTTGATTTAGAGGTAGATGTGCTTCTAAGGACATGGATTAGATGTTTGAAGAAGAAATCTATTGTTGGTGTGTCAACTCCAAGGGGAAGACCAAAAACAAGAGATGAAAGATCTAAAGAGACAACTAAACAAGTGGTTGATGGTTCTCAAAAGACTTTATTAAGTGGGGGTAAGAACCAACAAAATTAAAAATAAATAATTTTTCTTTCTTGGAACATTAGGGGTATGAATAGCCCATCAAAGCAAAGGTTCAAAAGACAAAGACACCAAACTTGTCTCTATTGTTATTGTTGTTCTTTGGTTATCTTTTGTTGTTGCAGTTTTGATTTAGATATGCTATAAGGTTTTTGTAACTCTTGAGGAGTGTGTTTGTTGTTCATTCCATTTTTTTGAGCTTAATTGCTTATCTTTTGTTAGTCTTGTATATAAGGGTTGGGGCCCTTTCAAAAACCCCTATGATTTACCATAATAATAAAAAAAAGTTATTAAAAAGAAAAACAACAAAAACTTTTATTTTAAATGTGGACTTGCAAAATGAAGTTAGTGAGGCTCATTTTATCTCCTAACAAATCCTCAACTAAAACAAAGACTACCCTCATGCAATCTAATGCACTAAACACCAAAGCCATGGTACCATTTTTGCAAAATATTTTGGATAATATGTAGAGAAAAATATGAAATTGGTATAAGATAGAGTAAAGTTTAGAAGTTTCATTCAAAGTGAAGAGGGAAGAAGGGAAAAGCTTGGTATCTTCAAAATAAAATTGATTTTTAAAAATTATACATTATATTTAATGATATATTATAATAAACAAAAGTATATACGATAGGAAGTGACTGTAAGAGGAAGTATCATATTTTTTGTTTTATATATGATGGAAAAAGTAGGAAGTAAAGTATGAGCCTCAATATTTTTTGTTCTAGATTTTTTTGAGAAATTAAAAAATAAAATATTCTTACCAGAAAAAGCATGTAATATAAAAGGAAAGTGATTTCTAAGCTCTAACTAAAAGTATGGATGACCCGTTTTAGGGACAAAAAGAAGGAGTGAATCTATGACATACCTTTTCTAGGGTATTGATGTTACACAATAAGTGTTTTTTAAGGATGAGATGATTGAGCATGACATAATGATTCTTAAAATTAGAGGGTTGATATGTAAGTTCTATGGATAATGGTTAAGTGAAAATGAAGATTGAATTTTAATTACTTCATGTTGCATAACTTATTATTATTAAACATGAACCATTCACCAATATGCAGAAATATCAAATCATTCATCCACAATACATTATCCACAATAACAATCCACAAATGAGAGAGAGATAGATAATACCCTTAAGGTAGGGAAACACCAATAATAATCCTTAAGGAAGGAATAACTCCACAAGTCTCCCAAGATGAGAGGCCACTTCGTGGGCACGACGATTACATAAGATTCTTCTTCAATGATATGAATTCCTTACAATGACAAATATCTCTTCTTTATATATCCATATTCTTATTCTACTTTGGAGAGCCTACTACTAATATTATATTATATTAAAATATAATATAATATTATAATACAATCAACCTTGGGTTATGTGTGGCCCATGCCAACCCTTATACAATATAATAATATATCCCCAAATATCTATTCCTAGGTACCCTACCATGCCACCCTCCTTACAAATGTTTCGTCCTCGAAACATATGAAGAAACTTGATAGTATGATTTGCTAAGCAATGTTAGCAATTGGTACCAATATCGCTCATCCATCCATCCAAGTGAGACCCGATGATGCTGGTACGCCATTTTGTTACTTGAGTATCCAAATCTGCTTCGTTGGCTCCATGCTTCTGCTGCTTGTATTTTGATAACTTGAATGATGGGTCCACTTGTTCCTTGATCTTGATGAACCATGCTGAAAACCATGATCACTATGCTTTCTTTGCCAAACACTTGCCATAGTTGGTGCCCTGCTGATTACATGTAGAACCATAATATTGTTGCCTTGAACCATACCTCCAATATTGTTTCCACTCATGGTGGTGTGGATGGCGATATGGTGCAACCTTTACTTGATGTTCTACCTTCTTTGACTTTTCAACCTTTGGCTTCATTGTTTTAAATTCTTCTACACCTTGTTCTTTCATGTTATCTTTGTTTGGTGTGTCCTTGTGCTCTTCTATCAAATATTCCTTGGACTCTGTTGCTGCTATCACCTTCTTGGATTATGTTTCATGTTCTTCAATTTTTTCTTCTACAACCACTTCTTGATTTTCCTTGTATCCTTGCTCCTCAAGCTGAGAAATATCCTACAATGTTATTTCCACTGAATTAGTTCTTGCTACTTCTTTCATGGACTCTGTTGCTACTATTGCCTTCTTGGATTATGTTTCATGTTCTTCAATTTGTTCTTCTACAACCACTTCTTGATTTTCCTTGTATCCTTGCTCCTCAAGCTGAGAAATATCCTGCAATGTTATCTTCTTTTTCTTGTACCATAACTTCATAAACTTCTTTTGCACATTAATGTTAACAGTACCCAAAGAATCTAACCAAGGATAACCAAGAACAATATCCTCATAATCCATCTCAATAGCATAGAAATCTGAATGTAAAACATATTTATCCATGGTGATCTTCAAATCTTCAAAAATCTGAACATGCTCACCCTCTAGCTGTATGTCCTTAATTTTTGTTGCTTGAACTTGCAACTTCTTAGCCAAAGCAATATTAATAAAATTAAATCTGCTTCCAGGGTCAATGGAAATAATAACTTGCTCCTTTTGAATGCTTCCAGGAACCTGCAAAATAGACTTTTTAGATTCAAACAAATTCCTTTGTCCATTTTCTAATTTATCTTCTACCAAAGGTATGGTTTCCTTTGTCTGCATATTGACATCTTGTTTATATTCCCTGACCTTTTCCTCTTTCTTCTTGAGTAATTTGATTTCTTTTTTCATAGTATTCATTTTGTTTCTTGAAAACTTCCCATTCTCCTTTTATTGTATTTTGCTCATTTTGAGTTTCCTGTAGTTTATTTTCAAGGTCTTTGATGAAATTTATTATGCGATCTACATAATATGGGTCCCATTTAATCAAGAATGCATGCTCTATTTCATCCCAAGTGTATTCATTATTCCTTTCTTCACAAAAATTTATCCACCAAAACAAAGCTTTCCCTTGAAGACATATACCAAGCATGGATTTCCCCCATGAGGCATTACAATATAGAGATCTAAATTTTTTCCACCATTCTCTAGCATCAATATCATCTTCTCCAGAAAAACTTTGGAGTACCATTGTTCATGCCCTAATGCAACTAGGGTTTTTTGATAATAAATATCATGCCCTAATGCAAACTAGGGTTTTATGGAAATAAATATCTTCCCACCAAGTTGAAGCCAAAACTCCCATAGACAACTAGATCTGCAATTTTTCTTCCCAACAAAATAAATTGCAACTGATTTGCTTACCCGAACTAAAAAAATTTCGTCTTCAATAAATTTGCGATTTGAAAATTCGTCACTTTCCTTGTTCCAGATGGCTGACTTCAAAAGGTCGTATCTCCCTCAATACTGCTTGGATTCATTCATATGACCACTCATTTTAAAGATCTTCAAATGCTACACAATCTGATCCAAGAATCGCCTGAATCGGATTAACTGTCACAAAGATATGGCTTCTGAAAGATGAGACGTTTTTCCAAAAAAAATCTACGAAATTCGTCACTATCCTTATTTCGGATGACTAACTTCAAAAGGTCATATCTCCCTCAATAATTCTCAGATTCCTTCATATGACCACTCATTTTAAAGCTCTTCAAATTCTGCACAATCTGATCCAAGAATCACTTGAATCGGATCAACTCGCGTAGAGATATGGCTCCTGAAAGATGAGACATTTTTTCCAAAAAAAAAATTTGCCCTAATTCTAGGGTTTCACACAAAAATCCCCACTTTGCCAAAATCGTTGCTCTGATACCACTTGTTGCATAACTTATTATTATTAAACATGAACCATTCACCAATATGCAGAAATATCAAATCATTCATCCACAATACATTATCCACAATAACAATCCACAAATGAGAGAGAGATAGATAATACCCTTAAGGTAGGGAAACACCAATAATAATCCTTAAGGAAGGAATAACTCCACAAGATCTCCCAAGATGAGAGGCCACTTCGTGGGCATGACGATTACATAAGATTCTTCTTCAATGATATGAATCCTTACAATGACAAATATCTCTTCTTTATATATCCATATTCTTATTCTACTTTGGAGAGCCTACTACTAATATTATATTATATTAAAATATAATATAATATTATAATACAATCAACCTTGGGTTATGTGTGGCCCATGCCCCCTTATACAATATAATAATATATCCCCAAATATCTATTCCTAGGTACCCTACCACTTCATAACTCTTTTTAGAAAAGATATCTCTCAAGCATCTTCTCCAATTTAGAAAATAGGAATAAAATAACGAGTAGCGACCCATTATTTAGGTAGAGAGATGCCCTATTTCTAAGACCATTGAGTGAGAATTTTCTATGGAAACAAAAACTATCAAAAATATTTCAATGGGAGTTTGGTTTTCTAGACTTCCATATCAACTTAGCAATAAGAAGATTTTGAAAAATATTGACAATATTCTAGGGGAGTTCATCTACAAGGGACCAACTACTAAAGAGGAAAATCACGCTATATATACTCGTATATGTGTTGTCATGGATATTTCAAAACCTTTGCCATAATCCATTAATATTTATTTTGAATCAAGAGAATGTGATGAACAAGTGGATTATGGAAATCTTAATTTTTTCCAAATAGTTATGTAGGTTTCAAAGATTATATATATATAACATATGCTTACATGGAAGAAAAATAATTGCTTTTGAAATACAAAGAGTCATATTGGTCCCAAAAATCCAGGGAGAGATGGATTCAAGTAGGGGATGCAAATATCATTTTTCATTCTACAACCAAAATGTACTTATCTCATCATCGAATTAAAAGTATTTCAAATATAGATGAAAGAAATATCAAGGAAGAAAAATATTTAGGAAGGAATCAATTAATTATTTGAAAGATATTTTTTCAATTCCAATTCCAATAAATATTAGGAGGACCAGTACTCCATAGAATGCATAATAATTTATCTTTGAAATAAATAATCAAGCATTTTAACAACTCTTTTGATGTTGATGTAGGTAATCAATATATTCTCATATTTTTGAAAAAGTATCCCAAATGATATAATAAAAGGGACAATGAAGAAGCAAATGATATGATGTTTCTAGATCCTTATCATATAAGGCACACCTTAAAAGGTCTATGATCCTCTTATTTGTAGACACCCACCTGTAAGAATATTGCTTTGGACTTCCAACCAAAGAAATGTTGAGGCATTAGGGATGTCCTCAAGTGATCAAACATTATTCCAAGATAAATATTTGAAAGTAGGAAATTCTGATTGCTCTAAAGGCTTGTATCCTAACTTGACTAAGTATCCACCATATTTTGATAGATTCTAAACCAAATCATCCTTCCACATAAAATAGGAAAATAGAATTCTTGAAACATAATTTGAATCTTATTAGCTATTTATTTAAAGTCATTTCCTTCAATTAGGTTGCTAATAGAAATCCATAATTTGAAGTTGTTCACAATATTATTTTTTACCTTTGAATATTTATAATCTAAGCATGCCCTAGATAGTGGTTGCCATTTTGGACCAAAAAAAGGATAAGGCTTCAACAAAACATCAAACCAAAAATCTATAGAATTCCCCTTATTGACTAGCCATCTAATATATTTCTTGATAAATTACAAATTACTTAGTATAAAATTCCATATTGTCAAGCCTCTAGCTAGGTTTCGTTTCCTAAAACATTTTATAGCATCAACAAAACATATATATTTTTTAAGTAACATTTTTTCCTAATATTTTTCTTGATCTTTGAAATTTCTCTAGCCAAGTTTTTCCCCTAATGTCAAACTCATAGGCATGCAATTTTGCAAGCCCACCCCTCTAATATTCTTTCCTTTGCAAAATTTGGCCTAGTTACAAAGAGGAAACCTAAATTTTTCCTCACATCCTTTGCAAATAAAATACCTTTATGAAATTTGGATGCTATACACACTAGCAACCTTGAAAGTGATATCATTTATAGGGATAGATTACAACATATATTTATGAGTTGTAATCTTCTAGACATGGTTAAGAACATACATTTCCAACCTACTAAACAATATTTTATTCTATCCAAAATTGAGTCCCTAAGCTACTTATTTATTTTCTTTATGAGACGAAGGAATACCCAAAAACAAATTTAGCTTTAAACCCTAAAATATCTATAATAATTCATTGTAAGTTTAGGGCAATGTTAATGGGAATTTTTTAGACTTTATAGTTTTACCCAACTAACGAACAACCTTCTCATAACATGATAATGTTGAATTAAAATCCATGGCCTTATTGATTGAGGGATGATTTAAAAAAAAAAATCACCAACAAATTGAAGATGAGAATCAAAGGGACCATTTATTGTAACATGAATACCTTTGATTCTTCCTTCCATTTTTTCCTTTACAAAATCTCTCCTCAATGTCTCAACAAGAATATTTAATAGATAAGGAGATAGTTGATCCTCACCTTGGGGCCTAGGATATGGTGGTGCAAAGGACAACTTCTAAAACCAACTTGTGGTGCTTAAAATTTATGTATAGAGATGTGCTATATGAGGTAATCCATGATAATTTTTTTCTTTAAAAAATGATCAATAAATACACCTCATAAAAATTAGAATTCATAAGAGATGTTGTAAACATAGAAATACACTTTAAAATATAAGACTCATGTATTAAGTAAGAACATGGTATAAATGCTTAATATAAGGGTATGCCAATGTAGGGTGAAATACACTCTATTCTATTGGTATAACAATAATATATTTAGGAACAAAAAGAAATGGAAAAATACGAAGAAGGAATATAGCAAATGGAAAGAAGTTCCTACACTAAATTTTATACAAGATATGTAAAATAATTAAATAGTTAGAAGGTGAGATGCTTCAACTTCCATTTGATCAAGAAGCAATTCAAAAAATAGATCTTGAATTGTCTCTTCAACCTCATTTGAATTTGGTGCTAATCACTGGATGAATACGTGGGTAACCTAGTCACATGTAGAGAGGTGTGCAATTCAAAAATAGAAGGTTTATTGTTATTTTGTCTTGGGATAATGATACATGAAGTTGGTACCAAAGGCTTATAGGCTTCTAGGCATTGGTTCCACTAGAGTTATCACCATAAAGTTGGCACCAAATAAGTCATGGCACCATAGTGTGATTTGGAATTAGCCTTTCTAACAAAAAGTCTAGGAAGATGCTAAGGTCTACAAGCCATGATGGATTGGTTTCATGTTGGAATTGTAAGCAATCCTTGCTTTGATCATATTATTTATCCTCTCTTGGGAAGCAATGGTCCCCATTGCATCAACCCTAATAGTGGAAAAATATACTTTATTTGTTTAAGCATGTACCACTTAGACTATGAAGGAGACTCTCTTTTTATGACCTTGTACAGGTTATCCCTTAGAAAGTATTCTTGCTGGTCATATTGATAAAATGATCTACTATAATAGTTTCCAATTAAGCTTGATCCAAGTTTATTAGATGTTGCACTATCACTAGATCTAACAATGAAGGCAAGTATGACTTGAGAAGTTGTGCATGGAAAATAGGATGCGTCCTTAAGCAAGTCGATAATTCAAGGATAAAGGTATTCTTACCTACCTAGTGTTGAATAGTATAATGACAATAGTGTAGTATTTTGAACTTTTGGTATGGGGAAATACTATTTTATTCTTTAGATGGAGCCAAACAATATCTCGAACCTAAGATGTGCAAGGATTTATGTATTAATCACAATGTTCTTTGTATTTTTATTCTTGGTATTATAGGATTTGGTGGACCTAGGTTTTATAGTTTTCCACCTACAATAGAAACTTATCATCCTTATAAGGTTCCTCAATATGTGCTAGCATCGTGGCACCAATCAACATATGGAAGGAAACATCCATAGGGGTATAATATTTGTAAATGTAGATATTATTGAAATGAGTTATGATGTATGGAGGTGTTACTTATCCTATTATAGGAATTTTGGATGTGAGATAGACTCTCATCCCATATGCAAGGGTAGTTGGTTCAAAATTCAAAGAAGATACACTAAAATTATATTGAAGACCTTTATTTATCCATATGTATGTGGATAGAAGGCTATAAAATTTTGGAGCTTGGTGTCTAGTAAATCCTAGAGATGGCATAAAAATTTGTTTAGGAACTATGATTTTATATCTAAAAATTTTAAGCTAGATAGACCAAAATGAACCGAGACCTATTGAAAGAAAAAACAAGCATACTCAATAGTGTTAATGTTATTGTTGCATGGTACTATGATAGGTATTTTGTTGAAATTTTTTATGACCATAAAAATATAGTCATGATGATACTTAATGGTTGGAAATCTAAGAGAAAATCCATATTGGTGGATTTCTAAGGTCTGGAAGGAACCTCCAATGGCCTATAGAGAACTGGTTTTCTATTCTCTAGTTTGGAAATTATATATGATTTATAGTATTGAATGTAGATCTCCACCTCCTAGCACATATGAAAGTAGTGAAAGAATTGTTATGTGGCAAGTATCTTGCTAATATTAAAGTGTCTAACTACCTTAGAATAATGCAACTCCTAGCTTAGTAGCTAGAATATTTGTAGCAACTCTAACCTAGTGACATTGACTATATTTAGCTTAGTCTCTATGTTAGGTTACTCAACCCTTCAACATTAATTAAGGGTTTGTTAATTAAATATGAGTTATACTATAGTTGGATCATAATTTATACTTGTAATGTTCTATAACCTCTAGTATTCATAAGGGACTTCATCCTCTAAGTGGCTAAGAGACTTCATCCTTTCTAAGTGGTTAGGATTGTTCTAAGACTTAAAATTTGGATATCTTACTTTTATGAAGATATACTAAAATTATATTGAAGACCTCTTTTTATCCATATGTATCTGGATAGAAGGCTATAGAATATTTGAGCTTGGTTTCTGATAACTCCTAGAGATAGCATCAAAAGTTTTTTATAAACTATGATTTCCTATCTAAAAATTTTAAGCTAGCTAGACCAAACTTAACCTAGACCTATTGAAAGAACAAACAAGCATACTCCATGGTGTTAATGTTATTTTTGCATGGTGCTATGATAGGCATTTTGCTGAACCTTTTCATGACCATAAAAATATAGTCATGATGACACTTAATGGTTGGAAATCTAAGAGAAAATCCATATTGGTGGATTCCTAAGGTCTAGAAGGAACCTCCAATGGCCTGCAGAGCACTGGTTATCTATTATCTAGTTTGGAAATTCTATATGGTGTATAGTATTGAATGTAGATCTCCACCTCCTAGCACATATGCAAGTAGTGAAAGAATTGTTATATTGTGGCAAGTATCTTGCTAATGTTAAAGTGTCTAACTACCTTAGAATAATACAAATCCTAGCTTAGTAGCTAACATAGTTGTAGCAACTCTAACCTAGTGATATTGATTATATTTAGCTTAGTCTCTATGTTAGGTTACTCAACCATTCAACATTAATTAAGGGTTTGTTAATTAAACATGAGTTATACTGTAGTTGGATCATAATTTATACTTGTAATGTTCTATAACCTCTAGTATTCATAAGGGACTTCATCCTATAAGTGGCTAAGAGACTTCATCCTTTCTAAGTGGCTAGGATTGTTATAAGACTTAAAATTTGGATATGTTACTTTTATTCATGATTTACTGTTATGGAATCTAAATTCTATTATAGGTGTATGGTTGTTTTTACTATATTTCTAATATTTATTGCTATATTTTCCATTTTTAAAAGTTGTTTCCTTTTAAGTGGTACTATAACAACAATTTTACCTCCCTATGGTAATACAAAAAAGTGGTAAATGGGTAAGCAAATTGTTCTTGTGCCTTTTTTGACCAGATTTGTATTTTTTATTAAGATAATATGTGTCCAATTTATTCTACTACCAAATTCTACACAATTTTAGTCTATAATGCTATGATTTAGGAAGAATTGTTCATGTTTTCAAAACTAAATGAAAGAATTTGATATTTTTGGACCCTTGTGGGAGATGTTTCTCATTTTAATAACCTCATTGAGCTAATCAAACAACATATATCGTTGATACCATTTTTTATATGGGCGGTCCATAAAATCTCTAGTTTTTATCATCTATTATTAGTGTATGTGCAATCATTTCACTTTCTTTAATTTAGAATTAGTCAACAAGCATTTGCAATGTATAAATCCACATAATTTTATTTGTATAAAGTGAAATAAGTATCTCCAAAAAACCTAGGCAAACACAATAATGAACTAGAGTGCATCAATAATTTTGACCCTAGCTCATTCTTCTTTCGATGCCATGAGTACCCCTCTTACTCCTCCTAAGGAAAATTACTACATCTATAATCCTCCATTGGACATTCCATCAAGGCTACATGAGTATCTATTGGTTGAGAACCATAAATTGGATGAGTAAATTAGTACTATTAGTGATACTCAAAAAGGATATTTTGAGTCTTTCTACCACATTGAAACCAAGTTGAATCAATTTATAGAGCAACATAAAAGAGAATTTTATTACACCAAATAGGAATTAGAGTAAAATTTTCAATAGGTATGCATAGGGTAGTAACAATATAGGAATACGAGACTTGATATTCCTAAGGATGACACCCCACCTATCAAGAACATCTAGTATCAAGATATAAGTCACTTCAAAAGGATGATGGGGGGGTCTGGATTTCAAAATCCAATCTTCTATTTTATTCATCGAAAATCAATTTACAACACTAGCCCACAGGCGTAGTTTTCTTTACAACACTAGCCCACAGGCGTAGTTTCCTTTTTTTTTTTTGATGCAAGCTGCCTCACGTTCGACGATCTGCCTGTGCTCCCAGGAAGAATACAATCTCCCAATCCCAAAACTCGGCTCCTCCACCACCCCGTGACTATAACCTTCACCTCTTTTTATCCTAACCGGCAACTGCCACCGGGTCAACCGCAAAAACATGCATTGATGAGGCATTTGACCACCTCAAGAAACACCATCTACGAACGCGTGCCTCTTCAGGTCATGAAACAACAGTATGTCGCGATATCGCGACATTTTTCTTCCTCGCTGCCTTTTCTCTCCTTCAGGTCGTGATATCGTGACATGTCACGATATCATGACATTTTCCTCCTCATTGCCTTTTCTCTTCGTCGGGTCGCGATATCATGACATGTCGCGATATCGTGACATTTTCCTCCTCGCTACCTTTCCTCTTTGTTGGGTCACGATATCATGACATGTCACGATATCGTGACATTTTCCTCCTCACTGCCTTTCCTCTTCGTCGGGTCACGATATCGCGGCATGTTGTGATATCACGACATTTTCCTCCTCACTGCCTTTCCTCTTCGTCGAGTCACGATATCGCGACATGTTGCGATATCATGACATTTTATTTCTGGCTCTTCTTTCTTTCTTTTGGTCATGAAATCGTGACATGTCACGATATCGCGACATCTGCCTTCTGCTTCCTTCTCGCCTTTTTGGGTCGCAAAATTGTGACGTGTCATGATATTGTGACATATTTGCCCTCTGCTCTCTCTCTTTGCTTCTTGGGTCACGAAATCATGACATGTCACGATATCGCAATAGCCTTGCCTTCTACTCTAGCTTCGCTTCTTGGGTCATGAAATCACGACATGTCATGATATTGCGATAGTTTCCTTCCTTGCCTCCTTTCTATTTCTTTGGTCGCGATTTTGTGACATGTCACGAAATCACGACATTTTCTCCTCTGGCCCTTCCTGCTTGCTTTCGATCGCGATTTCGCGACATGTCGTGAAATCATGACATTTTCTCCTCTGGCCCTTCTTGCTTGCTTTTGGTCATGATTTTGCGACATGTCACGAAATCATGACATTTTCTCCTCTGGCCCTTCCTGCTTGCTTTTGGTCACGATTTCACGACATGTTGCGAAATCGTGACATTTTTCACTCCTGCGCCTTGCTTTGTCCTTTTGTCGCAATAATGTGACATGTCGCGATATCACGACACTTTTCTCTCTTGCACCTCCTCTTGTCTTCTGGTCACGAAAATGCGACATGTCACAATATCGCGACACTTTTCTCTCTCTCGCCTTCTCTTGGCTTTTGGTCACTATAATGCGACATGTCATGATATCGTGAAACTTTTCTCTCCTGAGCCTTCTCTCTCCTTCCTGAGTCACAAAAATGCGACATATCATGATATCATGACACTTTTCCCTCTTTGCCGACCTGTCGCGATATCGTGACACTTTTTCTCCTTGCGGCATTTTGCTTCCTCTTGGATGCTCCTGCATCAGACAACTGGGGTGGATTGAGAAGTGACCTTCACTTCTGTACTGTTCTGTCACCTTCTCACAACTTGCAAAATCTTCAACCTCTTCATCCTCCACTCTCATTGTTGTTAGCAACCTCTTTTCATCCATCCCCTTCAGCAAACAGATTCTAGCGCTGCTACATACCTTTTCGCCCGCCTCCTTCAAGGGCTTCAGCTTATGGCGCACTCCATTCTTCGTCACTGAGTAAGTGTTGGCACGACCATCATGCACTACACATCGATCAAACTGCCATGGCCTTACCAACAACAAATGGCAAGCATCCATAGGCAGAATGTCACACAGGACCTCATCATAGTAATTCCCAATATTAAATTTCATCGAGCATTGCTCACTAACCAAAGTCCTATGGTCCTTCTGTAACCATGCTATCCGGTATGGATGCGGGTGTCTCCTCCTCTTTAACCGTAACTTAGTAACCATTTATTTAGATACCAAGTTATCAGTACTACCATTATCTATAATAACATTGTAGACCTTACCCAAACTTTTGCACCTTGTGCGGAATAGGCTCCTCCTCTGGTCTGATCCTTTTTCCTCATTCAACAAGGTTCTCCTTGTGAAAATCACTTCTCCTCTCTCTGCCTCCTCAGAATGTTTTGATTCAACTCTTTCATCTGCTATAGCAGCTCTGGCAGGACCCTCCGATCTCTTATCCATATTTTCTTGATGTTGTGGACACTCAAATGCTCGATGTCCTTCTTCGCCACAGTGGAAACAGGTTCCATGAAATCCTCCTCTTCCATACCCACATCCAGATCTACCTCTTCCTCTTTGGTAGTTGTTCTGACCATGGGATCTGCAATCATTATCTCCCTTCTGATCCTGACTGCAGCTAGCTTCTTCTTTCTTCTCATCTTGTCCTCCATCTATTCTTCCACCAGTTCTTCCACCATGACCTCTTCCTCTTTGCTTACCCTCAGATCGTCTGTTTAGCTTCTCTTCAACCCTTAGGGCAAACTGGTAAGCATCCTCTATGTTGGTCATCCTGATCAGGCTTAACTCTTCTTGAATACTTGCTCATAACCCATTAATATAACGGGCTACCTTCTCCTTGCTGGCCTCTGAATGGCCTGTTTTGATTACAATCTTGTAAAACTCCTCTGTGTATTCTTTAACAGACTTGTTGGCTTGCTTCAAACCTTGCTTTTTCTTTAGCAGATCCATCTCGTAGTCAGATGGGATGAACTACCTCTTCAACTTCTCCAGCATTATATCCCACCTGGTTATTCTCTCCTTTCCTCTTCTATTTCTTTCTAGCTGTACTCCCTTCTACTATATGCTGGCATGACCCTTCAGCTTGGTCTTGGCAAACCTGACCCTATCAGGATCTTCAACCTCTTCATACTCAAAGTATTATTCCAAATCATTGATCCAGTCAATCAACTCCTCTGGATCAAGATTTCCAAAATACGTAGAAACCTCCATCTTTGGTTTCTTTCCAATCTGAGAGATGGCTTTGTATAACCTGGCTTGTGAAGGATCTACAACCTCTTCTTCTTCCTCAAACTGGTCCTCTTCTTCATCCACTTCATCTTCACTTCCTTCTTCTCCTCTGGGTTCAATCCCTCTGTGCATCTCCTCTTGCAGGGCCTGAACTTGCCTTTGCAAGGCTCTGAAATCTTCTACTGGCACCATGTTTCTTCCACCACCACAAATTCTTTGTGGAGGCATTCTTCTTCACTCTCTTATCACAATTCTTCCATAGATCCTGGTGTAAACCGCCTCACGTTCGGCGATATATTTACAAACTCAGGAACTATAGCTCTGATACCACTTTATGGGGGGGGCTGGATTTCAAAATCCAATCTTCTATTTTCTTCACCAAAAATAAATTTACAACACTAGCCCGCAGGTGTAGTTTTCTTTACAACACTAGCCCGCAGGCTTAGTTTCCTTTTTTTTTTTTTTTTTTTCGATGCAAGCTGCCTCACGTTCGGCGATCTGCCTACGCTCCCAAGAAGAATACAATCTCCCAATCCCAAAACTCGGCTCCTCCACCCCGTGACTGTAACCTTCACCTCTTTTTATCCTAATCGGCAACTACCACCGGGTCAACTACGAAAACATGCATTGATGAGCCATCTGAACATCTTTGACCTCTGGGCATAGCAGTTGAGTGGCCGCCATGCTCAGCTAACTTATCGAGCAAGAAATCTTGCATTGATGAGGCATTTGACCACCTCGAGAAACATCGTCTGGGAACACGTGCCTCTTCGGGTTGTGAACCAGTAGTATGTCACGATATCGCGACATGTCGTGATATCACAACATTTTTCTTCCTTGTTGCCTTTTCTTTCCTTCGGGTCATGATATCACGACATGTCACGATATCACGACATTTTCCTCCTCGCTACCTTTTCTCTTCGTCGGGTCATGATATCGCGACATGTCGCGATATCGTAAAATTTTCCTCCTCGTTGCCTTTCCTCTTCATCGGGTTGCGATATTGCGACATGTCATGATATCGTGACATTTTCCTCCTCGCTGCCTTTCCTCTTCGTCGGGTCACGATATCGTGACATGTCGCAATATCATGACATTTTCCTCCTCGCTGCCTTTCCTCTTCGTCGGGTCGCGATATTGTGACATTTTCCTCCTCGTTGCCTTTCCTCTTCGTTGGGTCGCGATATCACGACATTTTCTTTCCAACTCTTCTTTCTTTCTTTTGGTCACGAAATCGTGACATATCGCGATATCGCGACATCTACCTTCTACTTCCTTCTCGCCTTTTCGGGTCACGAAATCATGACATGTCGTGATATCACAACATATTTTCCCTCTGCTCTCTCTCTTTGCTTCTTGGGTCATGAAATCGCATCATGTCATGATATCACGACAGCCTTGCCTTCTGCTCTCGCTTTGCTGCTTGGGTCGCAAAATCGTGACATGTCGCGATATTGCAATAGTTTCCTTCCTTGCCTCCTTTCTGCTTCTTTGGTCACGATTTCGTGACATGTCGCGAAATCGCGACATTTTCTCCTCCGTCCCTTCCTATTTTCTTTCAGTCGTGATTTCGTGACATGTCGCGAAATCGTGACATTTTCTCCTCTAGCCCTTCCTGCTTGCTTTCGGTCACGATTTTGCGACATGTCGCAAAATCATGAAATTTTCTCCTCTAGCCCTTCCTGCTTGCTTTCGGTTGTGATTTCGCGAAATCATGACATTTTCTCCTCTGGCCCTTTCTGCTTGCTTTCGATTGCGATTTTGCGACATGTCACAAAATCGTGACATTTTTCACTCCTGCGCCTTGCTTCGTCCTTTTGTCGCGATAATATGACATGTCACGATATCGTGACACTTTTCTCTCTTGCGCCTCCTCTTGTCTTCTGGTTGCAAAAATGCGACATGTCACGATATCACGACACTTTTCTCTCTCTCGCCTTCTCTCGGATTTTGGTCACGATAATGCGACATGTCGCGATATCGCGATACTTTTCTCTCCTAAGCCTTCTCTCTCCTTCCTGAGTCACGAAAATGTGACATGTTGCGATATCGCAACACTTTTCCCTCTTTACTGACATGTCGTGATATTGCGACACTTTTTCTCCTTGCGGCATTTTGCTTCCCCTTGGATGCTCTTGCATCAAAGGACAACCTATGTGCAAGAACCAAGGCATTTCCAATATCCAAATCTAGGGCATGACTAGTGCATAACCTTTGGGTAGGGGACTAGTGGCATTGTAATTTTGCTAGATTAACCTCATGATATTCTTATTCCTAGAATTAATATCTTGAACTTTGAGGGTAATAATCCTCATTATTGGATTTCCAATATGGAGTGTCTCATATGTCCACATCAAGTTGTTGAACATGACATGTTACTTTGGCCACTTCTAAGTTGGGTTTCCATGATCAGTAATGGATTCTTAGGGAATTATGACTTTGTGGGTATAATTTTCTTGTTTAAAATTCAATAAAATATTCCTACTCAAGTTTGATAAGGTTTACTATATCTCTTATATAGTCTAGTTAATAAAAAATAAACTAACACGATGGAGGCGTATTGTACCAATTTTATGGGACTCCTCACATAAATATATCATTTGGATTTGACAGTAGTAGTTTTAGCATTTCATCATGGCCTCCAGAATGAAATTAGGTGGGAGGTAGATATGCATGATCTATACACCCTCTATGATGTTGAGCATTTGGTCCATGATGTGGAAAAGAAGCTCCAATCCTTGATTCCAACAATGAGGTGATATCAATTCTCATTGGCCTTATTTCAATAACCATAATAAGGAATGTCCATAAGGGTTATTCTATTATAAATTTTGATAATACCATCCTATTAATAAAGAATATGAGGATGATGTAACTTCCACATGGAATTTGAGGAGGAATATCTCTTAGAGGAGGAGGTTTCTACCATACCACAACAAGAGGAACCAACAAAAACTAATTAGACTAAGAAAGATATAGATATTATGACCCTCTAAAAATTTTACCTCATGACACTACAATCTAATCACATTTTAAGATTTAAGAATTTATAGAAAGAGAATGAGTTAACCTATTGATTGATTTGGGAAGTACTCACAATTTCATTAATAGTAAGATGGCCAAAGTTTCAGGGTTGTATATCAATAGTTTGGACCAGGACAAATTTCATATTCTAATTATTGATAGGGACAAGGCTTAATGTGGGGGTGGAGTTGCTAATGTATACATCTATATGGGTTCCTATACCTAGGTTGAGAACCTTATTACGATGAATTTGGATAGTGCAAATATTATCCTAGGAGATCAATGGTTGTCTCAACTAGGGGATGGTATCTTAAACCGACAATGGTCATATGTATAATGAAAAAATGGCAAGGTCATAAAATCCTACCATTTAAGGTTGTTAAATTGCATAAGGTGGAAAAAATATTGAAGAGGGGCAACAAAGAATTCTTTGCCCATATTTATTGCATGGAAGTCATAGCCATCGAGCAATAACCTCTTGTTATTCCTTCCAACATGCTTACTCTTGTTGATAAATATGATCTAATATTCAATGAACCTAAGGGTATCCCACCTAAGTGGACTTATGGTCATGTTATCTATCTTATTTCTAGAATTCAACCACCAAACATTCGTCCCTACCACTACCTCTAATCCTCAAAGTCTAAAATAGAGAAACTAGTTCAAGAGATGTTAGAGCAAGGTATTACCCATCCTAGTACCAATCCTTGTTCATATTAAATGGTCATGGTTTTTTGTGTTGACATAAAATTATGTCATGTTATTAGTGTGTATAATAATATAAGGACCATTTTACTGTATATGGTTATATGGCTTGTTAGAGAAGATTATGGTCCGATAGCTTATTTGAGACTCTTGTTATGAAATAACTTTACCAAGAAGGTTGCGATAATGATTAAGCAATAATGGTATTATAAATAGAATGTTTGTATAAAAAGAGTACAAAAATAATATTGTGTTTGGGACTAGTCATGGTAAAAAGTAACAGTAAATAATACAAGTGACATTGTCATTATAAATTATCCTTGTCAAATATCTTGAGATATATTATAAATAAAATTTTATAAAATCTTTGGAAATCCAATATAGTCCAATCTAATTTTGAAATTATTACGTAATTATTGAAGTATCATAGGAAAAATCCAAAAAGAAATTCTATAGAAGCATGTGATATATTGAATAGCTCATATAATTGTAAAAATACTAAGAAAAGTCCAAGAGAGACATCTATAATATTTTGATATTGTGGAAAGAGTTCGAAAAAGAGATCTTTAGAAACTATTGATGTGTAGAGTTATCCATCCATGTAATATTTAAATATCATGATATTATAAATAAGGGAAATCCAAGTTGAGAAAATGTGAGCTCCACCAAGCAAGAGAGAGTCTATTGTGAGAGTAAGGCCTACAAGCCAAGCTACCTAAAGGAGTAGCTCCTTACAAATTGTATCCAAAATTATCAGAGTGAGTATGTAATATGATTGTTGAGTGATTCCATGTGAGGTATAGGCTCAATTAGAAGGCCACATTAACTCATTAAGGCAATTTGGTGAGCATCCATGTACTACTATATGTTAAATGTGTAAGAATTTTTTTATTTTTTTTATTGTGCCACCCTTATTGGGATATCATTTGCACCATTGTATATAATTTGTTGTGAGTGTTATAACTAAGCTTACAATCACCATACAAAGTATGTGCATTAACATAAAAGATCATAATATAGAAAGGGATCAAAAAAACATATTGGTCTTATCATTTTTTATTCTTTTATTAAGGTTACTCTTTGGTGGTGGTGTTGTTTGGTAACTATATTTACCCTCCTCATAATTATGGTGTTACCCTTTATTACTATTATTTTTATAGCTATCAATTTTACTAGTAATTATACTAAAAAATATTTGCTTTGTTACCTAGATCCGCAACGATGCTAGGTTTTGAGAGAATGGTGACATGGTGATGCAATGTTGTTGTGGAGCTAAGGTTTCGAGAGAATGACAACATGGTGGATGCAATGTTACTATGGAACTAGGGTTTGAAAGAGGCAGGTTTTTAATTAATGAATTAATTAATAACAAAACAAATTTTTTAGTTGATAACATGGTAAATGTAGTGTCATTGTAGAGTTAGGGTTTTGAGAGAACAACAACATGGTGGATGCAGTGTCACTATAAAGCTAAGATTTTGAGAGAATGATAACATGGTGGATGTGATACCACTATAGAGATAGGATTTTGAGAGAACGACAACATGGTGGATGCAGTTTCAATATGGAGCTAGGGTTTTGAAAGAGGTATATTTTTAATTTATGAATTAATTGATAATGAAAAAATTAGCAGGCAACATGGTGGATGTGGCATTGTTGTGGATCTACGATTTTGAGAGATTGACAACATGTTGGATGTGGCATCACTGCTAAGCTAGGGTTTTGAGAGTGATAACATGGTGGATATGACATCGCTAAAAATCTAGGATTTTGAGAGGATGACAACATGGTGGATATGACATCGCTAAAAAGATAGGATTTTGAGAGGATGACAACATGGTGGATGTGGTATAACTGTAGAGATAGGGTTTTGAAAGAGGTAAGTTTTCAATTTATAAATTAATTGATAATAAACAATTTTTTTATATGGCAACATGGTGGATGTAGCATCACTATGGAGCTAAGTTTTTGTGAGAATGACAACATGGTGGATGTAATGTCAATGCAGAGCTAGGGTTTTGAGAGAACAACATGGTGGAAGTGACGTCGTCATGAAGATAGGATTTTGAAAGAAGTAGGTTTTCAATTTATGCCTCCAGGTGTAATGAGGGCTTCAAATTGTGCATTGATCTTCATGTGTGGATATCTATATCAAAACATGAGTTTTTTGTGCATATTGATATTGTTAATAAGATTGTTTTTTTTGCTATTCTTATGAAGGTAAAGTGTTTAGAGGGTTAGTGTTTGTTCTACAAAACCTTGTAGTGAAGGGGGCAAGAATTATAATTAGGGTATGGGTGCTTGGCATTGCTAGTACATATATGTTACTGTTAGCATATCTTAGGGATATCTTATTTATTTCATTATTTAGTTTTTATTTTAGGCGTATTGTTATTTTCTATAACAATCCCTATTTTTACCTCGGGTGGTTCCACAACCTCCGGGTTTATTTTAAGCTGCAAATGTATTATTTAAATGTTGCTTCATGAATGAAATATAGTTCGCATTTCAACATGGCATCAGAGCCAGAAGGGTGAGAGAGAGAGGAGGCGGAAGCTGGCTGGTCTTGTCTGGAGAAAAGTTTTTTTTAAGGAAAGGTTGCAGGTCTGTTTTTTTTTCCAACGCTGGTCTGGGAAATTTTTATTTCCCAGCGCTGGTCTGTGCGTGTTTTTTGCTGAGCACGCATTTAAAAAAAAAAAACACTAGCCCCCCTGTGCTACGCACCTCCTGTGCGTGTTTTTTTCCCACTAATTTCCCAGCGCCCCCCCCGCGCGTGATATAAAAAAAAAATAATAATTTTTCGTGCCCCCCTCCCCCCCGCGCGTGATTTTTTTCATCACGCGCGGCATCCTCCACCCCCCCCACCACGACGTGATTTTAATCACGCGCGGCCCCACCCCCCCCCCCCCCTCGCACGTGATTTTAATCACGCGCGGCCACGCACCCCCCGCCCCCCCTCCCCCCAACGCCATCGCGTCGCATGATTTATTTTTCACGCGATGTGACCCCCCACCCCCCCTTTCCATACATCACGTGCGTGGCACGATGCGCGGCAGCACAGCTGCTGCAGCTGCGCGCTGTGAACGTCACTGTAGGCCTCCCGCCGTGACCAGCAGCAGAGGAAGGGGGCAGCTGCGGCCACCTGGCGGAGGCAGCCACGGAGGAAGCCGCGGCCAGGCGGCCGCGCACGGGCAAAGGGCTGGGGACCCTCCTCAAATAGGAGGGGGTCCCTGATCCTTTCGGATCAGCCCGCTAGTCCACCTGGTGGTGGACTGTGCGGTAAGGCTCAGGGAGCCTGCAGGTCGGGGGTTCAAATCCCGCCGACTCCCCTTGGAGAAAAAAAAAGGTAAAAAAAAATTTTCAAAGTTTTTTTTTAATTATTATTTTTTTTAGTTAAAATTAATTTTAATTTTAATTTATTTTTCTATAGTTTTAAAACTATATAAATTAAAATTTGATTTTAATTTATATTTTCATAGTTTTATAAACTATATAAATTAATTAATTTTTTTTTAACTTTAAAAATATATAATAATTATTAAAAAAAATGCTTTGTTAAGAGAATTTTTTTTCGGGGGTATTTTTTTTCCAAAAATCACAGGGGGAAAGTGAGTAATTTTTTGAAAAGCAATTTTGGCATTATTGTAAAGGTGCATTTTCGGCTGCGCCCGACACCTAGTGGGTTATTTCTGTGGGCACTTTTATGTTGTATGTTGCATATTTCATTTTTTGCACTATAACATTAAAAGTTAAAATGAAATTCACTCCTAAGTCCCCGAAATAATTAAAACCCATCCGTGCAATTTATTGCACTGCAGTGTTCGGTATTTGTGATACCTCTGGCCAGCACTTACAGGTAAAGTTGTCGTGATTGCGCTACTGTATCCGCCGCCTAATATAGCTGCCAAAACGACGTCTGAGCTTGTTCTCTATAAATCGTCGGGGAGAGATAAGTTTGCCATTTTGCATTTTTTTACTCCATCCACTACCCTAATAGTTCTTGTGTTTAGGCGTAAATCCTGACGAAAGTTCTGAAATCCAAAGTGTTTAGGGGAAGTTACGCCCCACGCATGAGGATTGCAGACTTTCTATGGTAGGTGCCATCAACAAGACTATTCCCTTTCAGTACTGCTTAAGTTCCACGTATCGTATGATCTCTAAAAATTACCTATAGTTTCCCTCACGTAAGGGCGGGTGATTTTTTTTGATCTTTCAAAATACCTATAGTTTCCCTCACGTAAGGGCGGGTATTTTGTACGGTATATTGGCCTAGCAAAAGGTATATCGAAAGGGGGACCAATTGGTGTTATAAGGAACCTTCACCATGTCTGCAAAATTAATGACTGATTCTCATCAGTTGTTGAAAGGTCCTAATTACACACCATGGAAAAACAAGATGAAGGCTATCCTAGTCATGGATGACTTATGGGATGTTGTATCTGGAGCAACAACAAGACCTTCATCTGCTGCTGGTGCTACAACTCCATCTACTGCTCAAAGAGACTTTGACAAGCTAGACAACAAAGCAAAGGTGCTCATTTTGCTTGTTGTGGCTGATGAAGTTCAACCCCATATTGTTGACTGTGCAAATAGTAAAGAGGCATGGGATGCCCTTAATACTATCTATGAGGGAAAGAATGATTCCACTATTCTATTTCTTCAATCTCAATTACACAGTCTAAGCATGAAGCAGGGGAGACAGTTGAATTTTTTCTTTGCAGAGTGTCAAAATTGAAAGCAAAGTTGAATTCTTTAGGAGAACCAGTTGAAGATAAGCTCCTTACCTCAATTGTATTGAGAGCTTTACCTGATTCTTATCGGGTGTTGATTACTTCCCTTCAGGTGTCACAACGGAAAGTTACTTTTGTAGAATTGGTTAATATGCTTCAAGAGGAGGAGGCACGCCAACTACAACGAGATGATTCTTCTAACACTGCCCTCTACATCAACAGGAAAGGGCAGAACCAGAAGAAGGGTAATTTTTAGAAGGGAGGGAATTCACAAAAGGATTCAAAAGGGAAACAAACTCAACAACCTCAACAGAAAAAGTGCTATTGCAAGATCTGTGACAAAGAAGGTCATGATACAAACAGATGTTGGCATAAGAATAAACAATCAAAACAGAAAGGCCGAAACAAACCACAAAAGAACAAACAACAAGTGAATGTTGTTGTTGAAGAATCTGACATGGATTCTGAGAGAGCCCACAAAGTTCTCATGACTACCACAGTGTCCAAGCAGAGGGATCCTATCTGGTATGTTGATTCTGGAGCCAGTAAGCACATGACCGGTGACAAATCATGGTTTGAGTCTTTTGAGGCCAAAGAGGGCAAACCCGTCACTATTGTTGATGATAAAACCTACAAGGTTCAGGGAGAAGGTACTATTTCAGTCACTCTTCCTGATGGCAAGTGTCAGATTGACAAAGTTCTCTATGTTCCAGGATTGGCAAACAATTTGTTGTCAGTCACACAGATTCTGGACAAAGATATGGTTGTGCACTTTAGTGTTGAGGGAGGCAAGAAGTGTTGTTCTATTACCAGGAGGGGTAAGAACATTGCCACTGCTTCATATAAGCATGGCTTATTTGCCTTAGATGCTATCTCTACTCCACATGTTGCCATGACAGTCTCTACAAAGGAGGCAACTTCCCTATGGCACAAGAGATATGGACATTTGAGTTCTGGTTACTTACTTGAGTTAAGTAAGTATGAAATGGTAAAAGGTCTTCCTTCCCTTTCTACCACTTTACCAGTTTGCTCTGACTGCTTGGCAGGAAAGCAACATAGAGTGCCTTTTGAAAGGAGCTCTACAAGAGCAAAGAAACCTCTGGAGTTGATTCACACCGATCTGTGCGGTCCCTTCACTCCCAACAGTTATGGGGGTAAGAGGTATTTTCAGTTATTCGTAGATGATTACTCACGAAAGATGTGGGTATTCTTTCTTCAACTGAAATCTGAAGCATTTGGCTTCTTTCAGCAATTCAAGAAATCTGTTGAAAAGGAGTCAGGGACTTCTATAAAGACCCTCCGCTCAGATCGAGGGGGGGAGTTCACCTCTAAAGAATTCTCTGAGTTCTTGAAAGAAAATGGGATCACACGACAGTTAACTATCGCTTATACTCCTCAACAAAATGGAGTTGCTGAAAGGAGGAATCGTTCCATCATGGAAATGGTTCGTTGCATGCTCACAGGAGCTAGGATTGAGCAACTATATTGGGCAGAAGCTGTCACCATAGTAGTATATCTATTGAATAGGGCACCCACAAAGGCTCTACAAGGAATGACTCCACAGGAAGCATGGAGTGGTAGGAAACCCTCCATTTCTCATCTACGCATTTTTGGATGTAAAGCTTTCATGCACATACCAAAAGAGAAAAGGAAGAAGCTAGATGTGAAGACACTGAAGTGTATTCTTCTTGGGTATGATGAGCACTCTAAGGGTTATCATTTGATTGATCCCTTAACCAAGAAGATACACATCAGTAGAGATGTAGTTTTTGATGAGGCTTTCACATCATAACCCACATCAGATGTATACCTAGACCTTGTGGAACCTAAGGTTGATAAATCTCCTTCCTCAAAAGTTGGAGGTCCGTCTTCATCTTCTTCAACACCTCATAAGAAGAATCCAAAGTGGTATACAAATACAATCAAAGACTCTAAGCTATCCACTCCACCAGATTTGACATTGGATAGGCCTCGTACTCACAGCATGGCTCGACAGGAGAAAGCTGCAACAGAGAATACTGGGGTTGATGAGCTGTGTCAATATTTTGAGGAACTTTCTGTAGATCCAGAGAGAGATACAGAAGATATGGATATTGATAGTGACAGGGTATTTATGTCTTCCATAGACGATCTTGAACCCGCATCAGTGCAAGTTGCTCTTGGTGAGCCTCAGTGGAAGGTTGCTATGGATGCAGAGTATAAGTCTTTGATGAAAAACAAAACTTGGAAGCTTGTCGATCTGCCATATGAAAAGAAGCCCATAGGCTGCAAATGGGTGTATAAAGTGAAGTATAAGGCAGATGGTACAATAGATAAGCATAAGGCCCGACTTGTTGCAAAGGGCTATGCTCAAAGAGAAGGCATTGACTATGAGGAAACTTTTGCACCTACTACTCGGATGACAACCATTCGAGTTCTTTGTGCTATGGCAACGCAATATGGGTGGAAAGTACACCAAATGGATGTCAAGAGTGCTTTTCTAAATGGTGATCTCCAAGAAGAAGTCTACATGACTCAACCGGAAGGATTTGAAGTGGAAGGCCAACAACAGGAAAGTTTGCAGATTGGTAAAATCCTTATATGGTTTGAAACAAGCCCCTCGGGCTTGGTATATAAAAATGGATCATCACCTTTTGCAGCATGGTTTTAAGAGATGTCCGTCAGATGCAAACCTCTATTTTAAGAAACAGGGTTCTGAAATAGTGTTGCTTGTACTCTATGTTGATGATCTGCTCATTACAGGGAGTTCAAAAACAATGATTTCTACTTGTCAAAAGAGACTTGTGTCAATATTTTGAGATGTCGGATCTCGGACTTCTCCATTATTGTCTTGGTCCGGAAGTCAGCCGGAAGGAGCACTCCATCAAAGTGTCTCAGAAAAAATATGCCAAGACCCTATTGGAAAAATATCGCATGACTGATTGCAAGCCAATGTCTACTCCGATGGAAACAGGAATTCAGTTATCGCGATATGATGATTCACCTCAGGTAGATGGTACTCTCTATCGCCAGTTGATTGGGAGTCTCATATATCTGACCAACACTAGGCCAGATATCGTATTTGCTGTCAACTATCTTTCGAGGTTCATGCAGGAGCCTAAGACTACACACTGGAAAGCAGCAAAGCGCGTTCTTCACTATGTCCGTGGCACAATGGAATATGGCCTAGAATATAAGAGGAACAACAAATTCTTCTTACAGGGATACACGGACTCCGACTATGCCGGATCATATGATGACCGTAAATCAACTTCAGGATATTTGTTTCATCTTGGATCTGGTCCTGTCTCTTGGCACAACAAGAAGCAACAGGTGGTTGCTATTTCATCAACAGAGGCAGAATATCATGCCGCACGTGAAGCTGTGTGCGAAGTGATATGGTTGCGTCGCATCCTCACAAGTATGGGTCTTCCATCAAAATCTCCAATACACTTGTTCTGCGACAACATGGGTGTTTTGAATCTTGTCAAGAATCCAAGTACATCATGAAAGAACCAAGCACATTGACACACAATGTCACTTCATTCGAGACGAAGTTCCAAGGCACCGAATTCAGCTTCAGCACATTCCCACCAATGCTCAAGTTGCAGACATTTTCACTAAGGCACTTGCACGTGTCAAATTTGAATTGTTTCGCAGCTCTCTTTGTATTACCAACTGATGTAATCAGGGGGGATATTAGTAGTTCTTCAATTACATAAATAATGTAATAAGGGGGGATGTTAGCATATCTTAGTGATATCTTATTTATTTCATTATTTAGTTTTTATTTTAGGCGTATTGTTATTTTCTATAACAATCCCTATTTTTACCTCGGGTGGTTCCACAACCTCCGGGTTTATTTTAAGCTGCAAATGTATTATTTAAATCTTGCTTCATGAATGAAATACTCGTTCACATTTCAACAGTTACACCTATTTAGTGTGGGAATTACCCTTAATGACCAACATTTTGAGAATGGTAACATGGTGGATGCAACATTGTTGCTTCTCTCATCCATGTGTAATATGGTGGACAAGCTCTACAAAAAGAGGAAAAATATTGCTTTGGAGCTTGAAGGAGTTATTAGAATTTGATAATTGTTGGTGACCATGAAAGGATATGCTTGATGAGCATATAAAAATTTATGAAGAAGAAAATGTGTTATTCCAATGGAAGTATGATTTGGATATAAGGATATATGTATGGGTTGATCAAAGTAATTATTATGAACATTGACTTTAGGAAGTTTATAAAACATTTAATTGAAAGTGGAAGGAGCATGAGAAACAACTGAATCAATATGTGGGTATGCATGATTTCTATTCTACTATGGAGTTGTGTTCTGGTTTAGGGGATTCAAAGGGAAGGGAGATCCAGAAGACTACAAATTTTTGGTTTAAATTTTATATTTTAGTGTTTGTAAGGTTGGGGATGAACCAAAAACCTTATTTTTATGTTTGATTTGGGTATTTATGGTTTATTTAGAATTAGTTGTAAGATGTTTTTGTAAGGTTTTGGGTGAGCTAGAATTCCTTGGGCATGTGAGCTAGGAGGTATTACGAGACTTGTGTTACCTTTAGTAAGAAGGAATTTGTAACTTTAATTGTACTTTTGTAAAAGGGTCCAGGCCCTTTCAAAATCTTGTTTTTACCCTAGTTAAAAAATGGTAATTCTATTTTTTTCAATTGGTTATATGGGATTGAAACATACCCCACCCATATTACATTATCACCACATAGTGGTATTACAACAAAGCTTGGATATTATCCATGTATTGTTGGGAAATATTTGAACCTTGGTCTCCTCTTTATATATTGGGCAAGATTTGAACCTTGGTCTCCATGTATCTAACCAGTTGAGCTAATACCACTTGATAAAAAATTTAAGTTTACACAGGTTTTTATGAGGGGTACTGACCCCCTCGTATCGGGGTTTGAATTTGAGTCTCCTCAATGAAAACCCAAGGACTTACCACTATAGCATCCATCACGGGTCTATGGTAATTCTAATTTTACCAATGGTAAATTTAAATTTTATTATGGTAAATCATATTTATCAAGGTTATTACAAAGTGATAAATATAGTTAATCCCTTTCTCATGGGATTCTATTTTTTGTACTCAATGGTGTACATATTTGGTGAAAAGTGGTCAAAAATTATATGCCTTAATAATCTTGGGGATAGTTTGTGATTATCCAATATAGTCTATCATTTGGTTTACTTTTTCTTCATTTGTGTGTCCACACTTGCAGTGTAAGATTAAAATTTAGATGGTAGAATATTAAATATTTAGTATTCATAGTACTAAGCAAGCATATTTAGCCACTAGTTATGTGAAATTGATGTTTTCACTAGGAAGAGTTATACCTAAGATTATAAAACCATAGAAAATATGGAAAACATTTCTATCTTTTCAACCCAATCTTCTAAAATTGTCAACACTTCCATTAAAGAATATAAGAGAGCACACATTTGTAATGTCCTAATACAAAATGAACAATGGGTGGAGTTCCTTCAAAAAATTGAATGGCGTTGCTTTAAAATGGTACAACATACAAGTAAATTATTAATAATTCTTGGGATTGACTAAGCAAGTACATAATTAAGGAGTATATTCCATGCTAAAAATACCTTGACCTAATTATCAAGATCATGAAGCTGATCTAGGTAGTTGAAGAGAAAGTGCGAGATTATCATACATGAGAATAAGATCTACAAGGGAAGTTGAACTATAATTTTGAAATAAAAACTTACCTAATGGTCCATTACTTAGTGTTGATAGTATTATTTATAAATATTATATTGTAGGACTAAAGCCAACAAATAGGCCAACAATGATGTATGAGCAATCCATGAGAATTCAAAAGATAGATGATTTTATAAGTTGTAAGAAAAGAGTCTATAGGAGGAGCTATTTATATCAACACCAACTATTATAGTAGCTTTTGAATAGGTTCTATACCTAGAAACAATAGTATTAGTAGTAAGTCTATCTCCCTCTACTTTTATAGCTAAAGTAGAAAAAAATATTAAAAATATGGACCTTGTAACTAATTTGTTGAAAGGAAATGACAGAGGAACACAACTATACCAATAAAGGGATAAAAATTAAGAGGAATTTATCTAAAGTAGTTTGTTATGAGTGCAAATAGAAAGGGCATCACAATACCAATTGCCCTGATAATGCATTGAATTTAGGAACAAATTCAATAATTAAAAAAACAAAGTTTTAGCTAACCTTGTTGATCTTGTTCAAGGCAATGAAGAAGAAGTCAATATCCTCACAACTAATAATTTTTGAGATAAGAATCCCAATGAAGGAAAAAATACTAAAAATAAGAAATAATATCCTAAAATTATAAGAAAATAACTTGGTGTTCGAGATTTTCCAATCTCAGGCCAAGCACCATACTCAATCATGGATGACTTGTCAAAACAAATTGCCAACATCATGTATATATAGTTATGGGAAGTATCATTAAAAGAGTAGAGAAATTTTCATAATGGATTAAATCTAGACAAAGGAATAAATTCAAAATCACTATGTTCAATATAGAGGTCGACCCATATGCTCCACAAGCTGAAGTCTTTTGCAAGTGTATTTTTATTACTAATGTCTTGGTAGATGGTGGAGTCATTGTCAATATAATAATAGAATCTACATTGAACACATTAGGGATAGAGATATATTATAAAACCAACTTAAAGTTGAGATCCTTGAATAAAGGAAAAAGTAAATCCGATAGGAATAGTCTCTGATGTAGTAGTTTCAATCATGGAAGTCACCTATGTGATACATTTTTAAGTCAAATAATAGTCCAAGAGCCTGCCCAATGTTGTTAGGAAGGCCATGGTTAAGAAAATCCTATGCTTCTAATTATTGGTAGAAAGGATACATGATCATTAGTCAAGGTCCCAAGCGAGTGAAGATAAATGTAGTATCTCAACCTCATACTTTGAGAACAACAAAAACAAAGGAGGAAAGCTAATGGACAACATCATATTATGCCAATATGAGAAACGTTAATACAAAATCCAAAGAATAAAGTGAGCCGGATCTATCATTGCATGAAATATTCCTAATACTTTAGTTGAAATCTCACATTAGGCTTTTGAGTATGCGATGGAGAATCAACTATAAAAGTTACAGTTTAGGGATGCAATAGAAGAGAATGAAAAAGATGACTATTTTTGGCTCTTCCATAGGTATATTCATCTACTAAGTTTTGATCATGAAGAGTTATGACAAGTGGATTGGGTGAAGCATAGGATAGATCTAGTAAATAATGCTAAAACTATGAATCAAATGCCAAATTGTATGAATCCAATTTTTTCTAAGTCTATCGAAGAAGAGAGATAAATTGTTAGATGTAGGATTCATTTTTGCACTAGACAACTCAAAGTGAGTATCTCCAATAATCATTATAAGTAATAAGAATGGAAATTTGAGGGTATGTGTAGATTATAAGAAGTTGAATAAGGATACAAAGAAATATAACTACCTGCTTCTCTTCTTAGATTAGATTTTGTATGAAGTTGCAGGGCCAAATTGTTATAGATTTAGAGATGGCTATAGTGTCTATGATCATGTTTATGTTATGCAAAAAGATTAATAAAATATAAACTTCACCACTTTGAGGGGAACCTTTTCCTATTGAGTGATTTTATTAAGGTTGTGCAATATATTTACAACTTTCTAATGGATTATGAATAAAGTATTTGAATCCTACATTCAAAATTTTGTCAACTTTTCTAGATGATTTTTGTATTTAAGGGAGGAACATAGATCAAATAACTTCTCTTAATGAGGCATTTAAATGGTTGGATAAAATAAAGGACTAATTGAATCATAAAAAACAATATTTAGATACAAAAAATGTGTCTTGTTGAGGGATGTGGTTCCAAAACAAGGGATCACAATTGATCCTATAAATGTTGTGAAGATCAAGGAGTTTCCATTCCTTATCAACAATAGCAAGTTGTCATCATTATTGGGCCATGTAGGAAATTATAGGATGTTAATCAAGAATAATATTGTAATTATCATAGTTTCTAAAAAAGGATATGCCCTGTGAAGTAGGAAATAATGGTGCACCTAAATATGGATAACAAATTGCATCTATCCCCTATTTATAATGAGCATCAAATCAAAAGCATGCAAGTAATATGGAAAAGATAGCAAATAACAAGAAGTGAAGCAAAGAAAATTGATTTCTTATTAATTGGGTGGATCAAATCCAGGTTACATAGATGTCCCCTTGAGGGCTCAAATGATTGATACAACTGTTACAAATTTTGGGTGCCCGAGGATCGAAATCCTTCAAGAGAATCTGGTGCACATCCAATGTCTTTCCGCATACCCACACTTGAAGTGGGCGGGCCAAAGGTTTCTGCCACTTGTATTGCTAATATTTATGTCCTATGCTACTTCCCCAATGCATTGTATGACCTGCACCTACACACAAGGAAACAAGAAACGTCAAATAGCAAGTGTGTATGATCTAAAACATGTAATCCCCAAAGGCAAGAAAGGAGCATATGTAGCAATCCTATACAAAATCAACTCCAAATGCTATGAAACTATAAATGTGAGTGAAATAAGAAATTTTGGGAAGATATCACCAAAAATTGTACTAAAATTGCATTTGTAGATATGGCATAATCGCAGTGCGCTTCTCCAACCTGTAAAACCCAATTCAAGCAATTTATGCCCCTACACATATCCAAAACCTAAGAAACTTGGAAAGAATGCATAAAATAATATTTTAAGACAACCCATATGGTCATATTTCAGAAATAAGGCTCAAAGCCTGATGCATGATCCAGTGGATCTTGCAAGCCTACAAAAAGTTCAAATTGTGATATCTCAGCCAATATAACTCAAAAAAGCACAAATTTTAAACTGAATAAACATATGATAATATAGAAAATTCCTATTTAAAAATAGTGATAAAATTGTGTACAAATATGTATTCATTCCAGGGTGGGACGAATTTGACTATCACAAATTGGGGGGCACCCAAGGGTGAGATGCCCACCAAATCTGCTTAAATTTTACCACCAATTCCACTTGGTAATGGTCAAAAATACTATGAGAGTTATTGTAATAAAATTTGGGATGGAATTTCACTTGATTCATAGGTTTTTGTAAACAAATTGCATCTCTTTGAGTCACAAGCAAGGATTTTGAGGGAAATAGAGCACAATCAGGTGAGGGGAAATCTCGGTAGCACTCCGTTGCATAAAACTTAAACTCCTCTCCTCTTTTGGTGTGGAAAATGCATCCACTTTATAGCCATAAGGGGATCATGTGCAAAAGGGCATGCAAGGGCATGCGTGGCAAGAGGCACCACTTGGCCATCGGGGTGGCATGCATTGGAGGAGGAAGAGAATCTCCCAATTTGGCCTCCCTTATGAAGCATGTCATATGTTTTCTACATGATCTGACCCACATGCTAGGCTAGGTAGGGCAAATGGTAGTTTTTGGGTGCCATTTATCTAAAATTTGACTTTTTGCCAGTCAAACCTGCTATTCACCCCACCCTGGGATGAATGCTGCTATTCACTCCAGGGTGGGATGAATAGGATCTATATTCATCCCAGGGTGGGACAACCTTGAATAAGGAGCCAAAAGGTCCCAAAAATGGGCCAGGACCTTCCAAAACCTTGCACAAAGTGGCTAGAACCACTGTATACCTTATGAGGGCTACCCTAGGGGCCTTGGTGTGTCAACTTAGTCGTTGCTTTTGGTAGCATAATTATATTAACCAGATTTTAGTGTCTATAGATGCCCCTTTTTGGGATGCATTGTGTGCAGCACAACGCTGAGCAAAAATAGATGACTAAAATGTTCAATTATTGAGGTTATTTAGTAACCTAACCAACTTTAGATGCCCCAATCCTGGAAAGAGCATGCATTCTTGAATCCTTGCTTTCGACGAGCTAAGGAACTTGCTTGATCTTGGCTATTGTTTAGTCATGAAGTAGGAGGCCTAGTTTTTCATGCTTATAGAATGCCAAGCATTTTGATTTGATGTTTTGTGCTTGTTTGCTGCCCCAAGCAGGAGTGTGATTGTCTTTGTCAATGATTCTTTGAATGAAAACAATTTGCATGATTGAGTGCGTGCTTGTTGATTTGGATTGAGTATGACTACCCCATCAAGTGATGAGTCGATGAGGGAATGAATCATGAGAAAAGCAATGAGTCACTTGACCCAGATGACTTTTTTGGGGTTCCTTCTTGATCCTGAGTGAGTTCCATCAGATTTGACTTATTTTTGGTGGGTTTTGGACCCTTTTCTTTGATTTTTGTGTTGTTTTTGAATTTTGATTGTTTTAATTTTTTTAATTTTTGATTATTTTATGAGATTTCATAGAAGAATACCTCATCAAATTTATATTCCCCAACCATGAAAATGGTACGCATCATAGAATCATTGCCCTCAACAAGTTAAGGACCTTGATTTTGGGTAATCTTTGAGATATTGGCAAACAAGCTTAAGTCTAATCCTAGCCTTGATGGCAATTGGAAGATGAGCTCAAGTCTGCACTTTAGTCTTGGTGGCAATTAGGAGACAAGCTTAAATCAAATCCTAGCCTTGATTGCAATTAGGAGATAAGCTTAAATCAAATACTAGCCTTGATGATGATTAGGAGATAAGATTAAATCAAATCCTAGCCTTGATGGCGATTAGGAGATAATATTAAATAAAATCCTAGCCTTGATGGCAATTAGGAGATAAGCTTAAATCAAATCCTAGCCTTGATGGTGATTAGGAGATAAGCTTAAATCAAATCCTAGCCTTGATGGTGATTAGGAGATAAGCTTAAATCAAATCCTAGCCTTGATGGTGATAGGAGACAAGCTTACTAGTTTGCTTGAATTTGCTTTTGATCTTTTGCTTATTTACCCCAAGCAAGGAGGGTGGATGATTGTCTTTGACAATGATTCATAAGATGAACGTGATTAACTTGATTAAGTTATCAATTGTTGATTGGGATTATGCATGTTGTTATTATGACCAATGGGCTTAATGGATGTCGTTGGGGCATTTTGGGTGACCAAAGGGTTTATGGGTACCTTTGGGGCTTTTTGGATTGACCAAAGGTTTAGTGGATACCTTTGGGGCTTTTTGAGGTCTATTTCTTAACTGTTTTATTGCTAATTAGGGGAGGTATGATACCAATAATACCCCCATTGATGTTTAAAAGGTTTGTGTGACTTGCAATTGTACGATTTTGGGCCTTTAGGTGCATTATGCGTTATGGTTTATGGATGCATTAATGGATGCTTATGATGGATACATGTGTTATGGATGAATATTTTTGTTTCTATAATATGATGCGATTTTAATGGATTTTTATCATGTATGCAGATGTTGTAATATGATTTGATTTGATGATATGCAATGTGTTTATTTTTTTTATGATATGATGATGGATGTCTATCATGTATGCATATGTTGTAATATGATTTAATTTTATGTGGTGTATATGCGTGGATGCATAATGAGATGGATGAATTTATTGATTGTATGATGCAATATGACTAATGATTTGACACACTACGTTAGCACCATAGACTGTATAAAATTCATTAATCCTTTTTGTATTGTTTTTGTGTAATTGATATATGGAAATGTACTATTGCAATGTGATAAAATGGAATGAATGAAATGAAATGTTATAGAATGTTGATGAGGTTTTCATGAGACTCAAACACTCTAGCTAACTGATCAAAAGTTGTATACTAACCATGCAAGAAATTTTAACAAGGTATGATTATTCTAGGATCACCAAGATACTCCATATCCCTGTGTGTGCAAGTGAGTTCATTTTGTGATAAGCATAAGATTACCCCAGTGCCAAATGGGATTACACAACCCACTTGTACTAGAGATCACCCTATGAGTAGCATGATCCTAGGTTTGGTACTTAGTTGGATCAGACCACTAGGTAGTATAGGCTACCAATATCTAGCTCATCCACATGCAAACATTGGTCTGCACACACACAAAGAGCTAATGTGACAAACATATCATCATGCGTAAGGATACCGCCATTGCCAAGTAGGCTGTCCACCAAACCTGTAATGAGGATCACCTTATGGCTTGTCAAATGCTGAGAATTCCAAGGATTCAAGCTCAATACTCCCTTCTTTTCTTTTATTTGAATTCAAGGATATTTGCTCATATGTAGTGATGATAATCACTATTTATTTTGTATTTTGTTTTCTTTGAGAAAGGGATTTGGGGAGTGGTGATAACCACTATTTATTTTACTTTTTATTTTTACCTTTTTGGAATTTTGATTTGGATTTTTGCTTTTTGGAATTTTTATTTTGATAGTGGTGAAAACCACTATTTATTTTGGGGAATTGGGTAGGGAAGAGTTTGTCCTTTTGCCAATTCTCAGCATTCTCGAACCATTCACACATGGGGATGAGTACGATAACATTTTTTCTTAAAGCGACCTAGACCACTTTATGGTTTTCATATTTCCTTGCACAAAACTTGGATTTATTAATGTGAAAATGTGTTGGAATTTGACGCATACAAGGTACAATCTAAGCAAGACTCTACCTTCTAAAAATCAAGATAGCTTTCTATAAAATTTGAAAATAAAACTAGAGACGACTGAGTGACCAAAAACCCTAATGATATTCTAGAACAAATGGCTAGGTGAAGGGAATGGACACAAATGTGAGAAGTGATAAGATTGGATGGAAATAGTGAGTGAAATATGAACTGGTGTAAATGACACTTTGAACAACATGAAGTTTGAATGATGACTAGTGTACAGTCTCAATGCTAGACATGTATGAGCAACCCTAAAATGCAAAATGCAATGATGAGTATGCCTAATGCAAGCGATGATAAAATGCAATGGGATGCAATGTGATGCAATGTGGTGTAATGCAATATTTTTATATTTTTGATGTTTTAATGATGTTTTTTGAATTTTTGATTGATATATACACACACACACACACACACACACATATATATATATATATATATGCATGTATGTATGTATGTATGTATGTATGTATGTACATACAGGTTGACCAATGAGCCTAAGGAATGCCATTGGGTCTTTTTGGGTGACCAAAGAGCTTACATATACCTTTGGGGCATTTTGGGTTGACCAAGTGGGTTGTAGACACCCTTGGAGCCTTTTGGAGTGACCTAGACAATCATAGACCGCCTAGGAGCATTTTGGGTTGACCAAGCGGGTTATAGACACCCTTGGAGCCTTTTTGGGTGACCTAGATGGTCATAGACCACCTAGGAGTGTTTTGGGGTGACCAAGGGGTTGTAGACACCCTTGGAGCCTTTTGGGGTGACCTAGACGGTCATAGACCGCCTAGGAGCATTTTGGGTTGACCAAGCGAGTTGTAGACACCCTTGGAGCCTTTTAGGGTGACCTAGACAATCATAGATCACCTAGGAGCATTTTGGGGTGACCAAAGGGTTTATAGGTGCCTTTGGATGGACCCCCTACCTATAGACCCCTTGTCTATAGATTTTTATATTCCTATTTCTCTATTACAACACTGATCATTCCCATAGACTCTTGGGGAGGCGGGTTGTTATGCACTTGATTGGGATTGCTCAACATGGTTGGTAGGTGCTATTTTTGCTTCATGTGTGGGCTAGAGGTCTTGGAAGTCTCCTATTGGTTTGTTGTTAGGAGCAAGAGGATTACCCATCGGAATCTCTTGCCTCTCGATCATATCCTAAACTATATCTCTAAAGGGTTAACACGTCTCGATGTCATGGCCTCTTTGTCGATGGTAAACACAGTATAGATATTTCTTGTGTGCCTTTGATCTATGCTTATTAGGTTTAAATGGATGGATCTCGGGAAGCGTGATTGCTTGTGTCTCATAAAATTGATTGAAGATCAATGCTAAGGGCTCTAATAAATGAGTATATTTTCATGGTGGCCGATGCAATTGGTCTTGTCTTTGGTTTGTTGTTGTCATAGTTTCCAGGTGCAGCTTGATAGTTGGGCTTCTGATGTGGCACAAGTTGCATAGGCCCTAGAATACTAATAGCAACCTGATTGATTGATGCTGGATTTGGTTGTGCTAGGTTTTTTTTGGCATCCTTTTTATACTTCTTCTTGCATGGCTTCACAATTTCTCCCTCTTGAATCTTGATGTCCTCAATTAATCTAGCTTGTGCTAGAGCATATTCAAGAGTGGGATACTATTGGAGTTACAAAAACAAGGAGATAGGCTTCAAACAAATCTTAGAAAACATGCTAGTCAACCTAGGCATGGGCAGTATGTATGGTAGTTGAGCAAGAAGTGTTTGCCACCTATTGCCATAGTTGGTGATTGATGCCTCATCATATTGCTTCAACCCTACAAGGTCGGCCAGTGTCACCTTTTGCTTAGTGTTGAAGGTGAAGTGTTCCATGAATGCATATATGAATTATTCAAGATTGTAGATGCTATGCTTTGGGAGTTGGTTGTACCACTCCATGGCCAGGCCATATAGGGTAGTCAAGAATTTCCTCAAGAGTAAAGCATCATTATCCTGTATGCCAAAGCATTTGTTCAAGAATTTGGTGACATGCTCCTACGCATCTTCCTCTCCTTTAAATTCAGCTAGGTGGGTCATTTTAAATTGTTCTAGATATGAAGGAGCAATTATAAAAGGATGGAGCAGTTGACTATGTAACTCGTGCAAAGTGAGCTTCTGAGACCTAGACCTAGAGGTCTTGTTTTCAATTGACTCTAGGCGCTCTAAAAATACCCTAAATGCATAAGAGGATTTGATCTCCTCTTATTTTATTTGACCCTATGAGGGAGGACAAGGGATATCAAGCCTATTACAAGGTGGTGGAACATCACCCCCCTGTCTCGATAAGGCGTCTCAAGATATTTGCTTCTAGCTCATACTCAGTAACAGGTACGTGGATGAGTGGCACCGCTCTATCTACTAGTGCCTCAACACGCTATTTCATTTCATAAAAGAAGGCATATATGATCATAAATTTACCACTGAATTAGGGGAAAATGGTGCACCTAAATAGGGATAACAAATTACATCTATCCCCTATTTATAATGAGCATCAAATTGGAAACATGCAAGTAAGATGGAAAAGATAGCAAATAACAAGAAGTGAAGCAAAGCAAATTGATTTCTTATTAATTGGGTAGATAAAATCTAGGTTACATAGATGTCCCATTGAGGGCTCAAATTATTGATACAACTATTACAAATTTTGGGTGCCCGAGGATCGAAATCCTTCAAGATAATCTGGTGCACATCCAATGTCTTTCGACGTACCCACACTCGAAGTGGGCGGGATAAAGGTTGCCACTACTTGTATTGTTGATATTTATGTCCTATGCTATTTTCCCAATGCACTGTATAACCTGCACCTACACACAAGGAAACAAGAAACACCAAATAGCAAGTGTGTATGATCTAAAACATGTAATCCCCACAGGCAAGAAAGGAGCATATGTAGCGTGCATATACCAAATAAACTCCAAATACTATGAAATTTTATATGTGAGTGAAATAAGAAATTTTGAGAAGATATCACCAAAAATTGTACTAAAATTGCATTCATAGATATGGCGTAATCGCAGTGCGCTTCTCCAACCTGCAAAACCCAATCCAAGAAATTTATGCCCCTACACATATCCAAAACCTAAGAAACTTGGAAAGAATGCATAAAATAAAATTTTAAGACAATGCATATGGTCAGATTTCAAAAATCAGGCTCGGATCCTGATGCATGATCCAGTGGATCCTGCAAGCCTACAAAAAGTCAAATCGTGATATCTCAACCAATATAACTCAGAAAAGCACAAATTTTAAACTTAAGAAACATATGATAATATAGAAAATTCCTATTTAAAAATAGTGATAAAATTGTGTACAAATATGTATTAATTTCAGGGTGGGACGAATTTGACTGTCACAAATTGGGGGGCACTCAAGGGCGGGATGCCCACTGGATTCACCTAAATTTTACCACCAATTCCACTTGGGAATGGTCCAAAATACTATGAGAGGTATTTTAATAAAATTAGGGATGGAAATTCACTCGATTTATAGGTTTTTGTAAACAAATTGCATCTCTTTGAGTCACTCAATAACCTCCATCGCTAAGAAGAGATTTCGAGGGAAAGAGCACAATCAAGTGAGGGGAAATATTGATAGTGCTCAATTTCATAAACATTAAAATTATCTCCTATTTTTGTGTGGAAAATGCATCCAATTTATAGCCACAAGGGGGCTCATGTGCAAATAGGCATGCAAGGGCATGCATGGCAAGAGGCGCCACTTGGCCACTGGGGTGGCATGCATTGGAGGAGGAAGAGAATCTCCCAATTTGGCCTCCCTTATGAAGCATGTCATATGTTTGTTGTGTGCTATGACCTGCATGCTAGGCTAGGCATGGCAAATGGTAGTTTTTGGGTGCCATTTGTCCGAAATTTGACTTTTTACCAATCAAACCTGCTATTCGCCTCACCCTAGGATGAATGCTGCTGTTCGATCCAAGGTGGGACGAATAGGATCTGTATTCATCCTAGGGTGGAACGACCTTGAATAAGGAGACAAAAGATCCCAAAAATTGACCAAGACCTTCTAAAACCTTGCACAAATTAGCTAGAACTTCTGTATACCTTCTAAGGGCTGCCTTAGGGGCCTTGGTGTGTCAACTTAGTCGTTGCTTTCATTTGCATAATCATATTGACCATATTTTAGTATCTACACTCTGATCTAGGAAAGGAAGCTAAGGCTGCATTTAAGGAACTAAATAAATCCCTCATCATTGCTCGAGTTTTGGAGAATATTTATTATAGCGAGTCATTTAAAATATACTTGGAATTACATTGAGTCAATAGGATGACAATGTGTATTATCATCCCATCCACTTTGGTTGTAGGAAAATGAGTAGTGCTAAAGTAAATTATATAATTATAGAAAAGGAGGTCCTAACCATTATGTTTGCTATCAAAATTTTTAAGAATAATCTTCTAGGGTAAAAGTTCAAAATATTAGATCTAAGGGTCTGTTCTAGTGGTCAAAATGGTCTTGTGGGAGCATAAATACCATGGTTCTAATACCTCAGGCCTTGTATTATATGAGGACGTGTCATGACAATGCCATCGGCTACGTTAAAAAATTTACCCAATGCAACTGGAGGTTATAGTGGCAGCAAGGAGTAGGATTTGAACCCATGAAGAGTTATAGAAAATTATAACGAGCTATCGATTCCTCTACTATAATAATAGAAAAAAATTCACCAATATTATAGACCATGTTGATCTAAACTATATTTTCAATAATGATAATCTATCGAGAAGCATTTCTAGATGGACCGTCCCTTTGCAAGAATATGAATTTAATATTGTAGATTGATTAGGTAAGAAGAATATAAATGCAAATGCTCTTTCAAGAGCATATGAAGGAGTTGGATTTGAATGTGAAGATTATGAGTTTTCTATGCAACATTACTAATAGTAGGAGCCATTCCAAATGAATATATAGAAATCTTGTAGTGCTTAACTAAAGTTAAGTTCTCAAATGGTGCAACATTAAAGACAAGGAGGAATATTTTTCAAGCTAGTCATACCTATTCAATAATGAAAGGGTGTTTTATATTGATTAAGGCCAGATTGAAAGTATTGATGATAGTTGGATGAGATTGAGAGAAGAAATTGATTGCATATTTTCATGATGGTATCTATGGAAGGAACTTCTCAAGGCAACTTACAATAAGAAGGATTTTAGATGTAGGATATCATAGGCCAATACTTTTCAAATATTGTATGTCTTATTATAAGACATATGATGCATATCAGTCCTTTGGAAATTGCAGGACATCAACCACACATTTATGTCCTATCTTACCTCTTGGGCCTTTTAAAAAAATAAGGAATCTATATAACTAGACCCCTTCCTTTGACAACATGAAGAAATAAGTATATTCATTATTGCGGTATATTTTCTTACAAAGTGGGTTAAAGCTAAAATAGTGAAGTGAGAGATAAAGGAGGAAGTTGCATGGTTAATATTTGAATGAGTTACTAGTATATTTGGTTGTCCAATGGAGTTCATATCCAATTGAGGTACTCATTTTCTAAGCAAAGTGCTTGAAGACTTGATGACTTGGTTTGCAATCAAACAAAGGAAAGCGATTGTATATAAATTGAGTACCGATAGCTAGATAGAATGAACCAACCATGTGTTATGTCAAATTATTGTAAAGAAATTAGATTTAGAAGTTGACATATGGGATAAAAGAATCCATGAAATATTATGACCTATAGGGACATAATCAAGTAAACCACAAGGTGTTCCTCATTCCAATTGACCTATGGAATCAATCATATTCTTTCTATGAAATATTATGTTCCAACTATACAAATGATGATAAGAAATATGAAGAACAAAATAGAATCTATGAAGGATTGGATGGTACAATTACACTAGTTGGATGAAATACGATAGGTAGCATAGGACCACATCACCAAGAAGAAGATATAGGGACAAAAATCTCAAGTGGACCCCTTCCAAGCCAATGACAAGGTAATGGTGTATGGTACCCAATACAAAAATGGGAAACATCGAAGTTTTTGCCAATATATATGGCCTCTTATTATATATTATTTATGCATGACAATGGCACCTATAAACTTGAGGAGTTAAATAGGAGACCTATCAAGAAATGGGTGAACCATGATAAACACAAATTATTTCATACTCAAAGATAGATTGGGCCTATTTCCAAGATAGAGTAGAAAGTAGAAGTGGGAGAGATTTTGACATAAAATATTATCAGGTTATTTGCATATATAGCAATATAAGGAGAATGTATAGTATGTAGTTGGATAACTTGTTAGAGAAGACTATAGTTCAATAACTTGTTCAAGATGCTTGTAGTATAGTAGCTTCACCAAAAAGTTACAATGCTCATTAAGGAATAATAATATTATTAAAAAATATTTGTATGAAATAAGTACAAAAATAATACTGTGATTGGTTTACAATAAAAATTAGTAGTAAATAGTAAAAGTGTGATTTTCATGGTAAATTGTCTTTGTCAAGTATCTTGGTCACAAAGTTAAATATATTGAGATATGTTGTTGATAGGGATTAGTATGATATTGCATTTAATACTCACATGGATCATGCGTATTAAATGCTGAATTATAAAGGCAGACATGCCTATAAATATGTTTTTGATTAATGCAATTGTAAGTTTTCATTTGTGTCATTTCGTGTTGTCTATTAAGAGTGTTTCCCACATCAGTTATAAATAATATCTTATAAAATCTGTAGAATTCTAAATTCTAAATTTATTTTAGAAGTATTATGTAATTATTAAAATATCATAGAAAATCCTAAAAGGAAATTCTTTATAAACATGCGATATTTTGACTATCTCATGTAATTGTAAATATACAAGAAAGTTAAAAACTAGACATCTAAAATATTTTGATATTGTGTAAAGAGTCCAAAAAGAATATCTCTAGAAGGTGTTGACACGTAGAGTTCTCCATCCATGTAATTTATAGCTCTCATAAGCCTATAAATAGGGGAAGCCCTACTTATAGGAGACAAGTTGAGCAAGTATGATCTCAAGTAAGTAAGAGAGATTCTAGTCTGAGAGTAAGGGCTAGCAAGCCAAGCTAGATAAACAAAATATTTCTCCTTATATAAAATGTTTCCAATATTATGAGATTAAATATTATGGAATACAATATTTGGGTGAGTTCATGCAAGGTGGAGGCTCAACTAGAGGGTACGATTCACTCATTAAAGCAATATGGTGAGCACCCATGTACTCTTATATATTGTGTGTAAAAAAAATATTTTTATTTCCATTGGATATCATCTATTATGATATCCTTTTAATTATTTTTTACTTATTTTCATGGTATTGTGTACAATCCATTGTGAGAGAGTATTGTGATTAAGCATGTCATTACCATACAAAGTCTATGTATCAACATAAAAGGCCATAATACAAGGAGGGATCAATAAGATATATCAATCATGTCACATATCAATAGGTGCAAGGACAACTCTTGGCAAATGTACCCTAAATTCCACCTGCTAAACAAGTAGACAATTAAAGATAAGTTTTTTATTATTGATGATTTATTGGATGAGCTGCATGGTGCAAGTTTTTCACCAAGCTTAATTTGTATTTTGGGTTTCATTAAATCAAGGTTAGAGAGGAGGATATTCCCAAAAATACTATATACATGAAGGTCATTATAAGTTCTTGGTCATGCCATTTGGTCTTACTAATTCCCATTCCACATTTCATAGTTTAATGAATCTTTTCTTTCATCCTCTTCTTTGTAAAATTGTGTTTATCTTTTTAATGATATTTTACTTTGTAATAAATTTTGAGAAGCACATTTGCTTCATGCTGAACATGTGTTTTGTTGTAGAAGGAAAATTTATATGTAAATTCATCTAAATATTCATTTGTGTTGTTTTAAGTGGAGTAATTGAGCCACATTATGTATCATGAAGGTGTCAAAGTAAATCATAAAAATATTAAGGCTATGCAAGACTAGCCCTTTTATAAATATCTCAAGAGTCTTTGGGGATACTTAGGTTATATAGGATATTACAAGAAATTTGTCAAGAATTATGGAAAGATTTTTAGTTCCCCTACTATCTCACCAAGAAGGATGTCTTTATATGGTCTAATGAGGTTACTACAATATTCAATGCCTTAAAGGTAGTCATATGCACCACCCCTATTCTAGCTACTTCCAACTTCAAAAAATCATTTGTCATTGAGTATGATGCTTTTAAAATAGGTATTGTGGTTGGTTTGATGTAGAAGGACACCCTATGGATTTTCAAAGCACATAAATCATGGGAAAGAATATAGATTGTTTCACTTATGAGAAGGAGATGTTATCTATCTTCCATGCAATGGAGAAATGGTAGCCTTATTTATGAGGTCATGCGTTATGACTAAAATATATCATAGTAATGTCAAGCACTTATTGGAACAATGTCTCTTATTTAGAATAAAACAAGTAGTTGGCCATGTTGTTGGGTCGTGACTTTGTAACTAAATAGAAGACATGGAAGGAGATGTAGTGGTAGATGTCCTTTCTTACAAATATGAAGACTCTATCATTGTCAGTGCTATGTCCAACACCCTTACTCTATGACTCTCCTAGCTTCAATATGAATGGTAGTTGGATCTTAAGATTGATTGTTCTATTCATGAAATAAAGGTAAGTAAATTATTCACCCCCTTATTCTCTTGGGTTGACAGGGTCCTGAGGAAGAAGGACCATATTTTTCTCATTTAGTTATCTAAGGTCAAGAACAACATCCTTCAAGAGTTGCATTCTTCAACATTTCTATGGTATTTTGGGTTTCTTAAAATCTATCAATTAAGTATTTGGAAAGTATGAAAATGAATATCAAGAAATATATGGGTGTGCTAGAGGAATAAAGGGAAAATAGTTAAATCTTCAAGATTTTTGCAGTCCTTTCCTAAACTAGATCACACATAATAACACATCTCCTTGGACTTCATTAAGGGTAAATACTCGAATTAAAGGGAAAATAAGTATTTTTTGGTGATGGATCACCTTTAAAACTATTATTTTTTTTGTACCTTGCAATATCCATTCACTTCTGACAAGGTAGCTTAGGTATTCCTTAATTCTATTTTCAAACTCATTGGTATGCCTAAGTCTATTGTCTATGATTGAGATCCTATTTTCACAAGAAACTTTTGGAAGAAATTATTCACTCTCATTGGCACTTAGCTTAAAGTAATATCTTATTATCACCCTTAGTCGGATGGCTCAAATTAGATTGTGAAGTGACTAGGTACATACCTTCGATTCTTTACCCAAAATAAAAAATATCAATGGGTTAAATGGCTCCCCTTATCAAAATGGTGGTAAAATACTTATAAAATTTATCTCAAGATGTCCCTATTCGAAGCCTTGTATGCCCAAAAACTTCCATCTATGGTAGACTATAATCTAGGTTTTCCAAATCATTCAAATAGAGGATTTTCTCTAGCAACATCAAATTGTACTTTAGCTCCTCAAAGATGATATTTGTTAGGCCCAAAACCATATCAACCAACAATAGAAATTTGCACCACTTAGAGTGACAATTTGAGGTAGGTGATATGGTATTTTTGTGGCTTCATTCATATAAATATTTTTCTCTAAAGATAAAATCTAGTAAAATCTAGCACCTAGGTTCTATGGTCCTTACAAGGCTATTTTACTAAATTAATAAGATGACATACTAGTTGGAACTTCCTCCTACTTCCAAAATCCATCATTTTTTTATTTTTCTTATCTTAAGTAGGTGATTGGTTATAATGTGTAGTATCAAATGATTTTGTTAGAATTAGATAAATAGGAATGGGTTAACCTATAATTAAAGGTAATGTTATAGTCCTAAGTCTATAATATATAGTCTTGCCAAGTGTAGGAGTACCTCATCAAGTGGTAGGATATTCTATATGAAGATACAACATGGAAACCAATGAGCATTCTCCAATAATTACCAAACTTGGGGAAAATATTTTTGAGGGGGAGCATGTAATTGATCCAATATAGCCACATTGGCTATGTTTAGCTCAAGACCTAGATTAGGTTAGTCGACCCTTGAGCATTAGGGTTAGGTTTTACTAATTTTTTAGACTTTAAAAATATTATTTTTGTTGTAGTTGGATCATCATTTATACGTGTGATTTTTTGTCACCTCTAATGTGCATAAAATACTTTTCCCTCTCTAAGTGGTTAAGAGAATTCATCATATTCAAGTGGTTAGGATTATTTTAAGAATTGAAATCTAGATATGTTACTTTCATTTATGATTTATTATTATGGAATCTGAATTATACTATAGATGGATACTTTTTGGTACTACATTTCTATGATTTATTATTGTTTCTAAAAGTTTTTTTATTGCAATGGTGTACTAGATGGCATACAACTTTCCAATATGGTACAACCTATCCTAAAGATAATGGTTTGATGTTGATTAACATTCTGTACACTAACAATGGATATTGATAAACTTTATGTTTTAGAAATATAGCATTTGTTAGTCATTGGACCATGCCCTCTAACATTGAAAATGGATAATAGAGTCTACATAGATGGACGACTTACTTTACTAATTTGTTTTGGTACAATGTTTAATTAGTTTACTACTTGTTTTTTTGGGTGCAATGTTTAATAAAAAAGTAAAAAATTTATATGCTTGGCATTGTTTAGTTTACTTTATGAATGAATAAAATAGTAAAGGTATGTGGTCAAAGTGAATAATAGCTTTCTTATCCAAAATGTATCTATCCCTTTATTGTACAACTTGAAGAATGACATATATATTTATCATATGTATAATAGTGTCAAATAATGTCAAAGAGTATATCATTATGTCATGCCATCAAATTTTCATTCTAGATTGTAATGAAACCAAATGCATAATTTGATACATCAATATCAAGCTTTAATGGATGAGTAATATCTGGCATGGCTAATATTGGCACTAAATAAATTCATTGCTTAATCTCTTCAAATGCATGTTGTTGCTATGAGGTCTAGTGGAACTTCACCTTCCCATGTACAACCTAGTTAAAAGGCCATGATATGCATGAGAAACCCAATATAAACCTATGTTAGAAGCTTACAAGTTAGAGAAAACTTTAAATCTCTATCAGGTTCTTGGTATTGTCCATTCTTGAATAATGTAGATATTCTATGAATCTAACATGTATTCCCTATTGGTAATGAGATAGCCTAGGTATGATATTTGTCTAACACCCAAGGTACGCTTACATATATTTTCTCAAAACTTATGCTAGCACAAAGTGTCCATAACATGGTGCACATGTTGTAAATGTTCTTTCCATGTTTGACTAAACATAGAAATTCCATTCAAGTAGACTATGAAAAATACTTCATAAAAATAAAAATAAAATAATTTTTAAAAATATATTTTTATATATTTTAGCTTATAGTGAGACCAAGATAACTTATTTGAAGGTGAAGCATTCATTACCCACTAGTTCTTTATGCCCATAAAACTTGTACCTAATTTTTTTTCATGGAGGAAGACCTTTCTCAGCATTTGAGCTTTGCTTGACAAGCTTTCATTATTTTGATAATAGAAATTATGTTGTTATAATCAACTCTAAATTTTAATATTTTTTCAATTGATTATATGGGATTAAAACAATCCCATATCTATTAAATTTATTGCAACAAACCATATTATCATTGTATTACAATAAACAATATTATTATGATCCACCTTATCACCAAAGTCTTCATAATAATGTAAGGATTTGAAATCAAGTCACACCCATATAATTGCAACCCATTTACCATTGCTCCATAATTCCTTGGACAATATTAAGATTCATCCATTTGATTGAAACCTTGGTTATAGCGTGAAATTTCTAATTACCCAGTACTTACACCAAAACTATTAGGTTTCAAAGTGTTGATCTTCACCCATGATATTGGAACCTTGGCTTATGGTGTAAAATTTCTTATTCCCCAATGCTTGCATCAAACCCAAGAAACTTATATCATAGGTGCAATTGAGGGTGTGTATAAATATTTAACATTTTACTCCTTGAAGAATACCTAAAATCCTTATCAACTATGCTAAGACATGGAATATAGATATTCATTAACATATAGGAAGAGCTTATAGAGAACATGAATATGGACTTAGATTCATAATATGTTGTCATAAGTTCAAACCTTACCTCTAGGTACCCTCATAAATTTTTATATAGAAGTAAAATTATTTTTAAAATAATATATCGAACATATGGTTTAAGACATCATATAATGTACAAGATTATTATGTTGTGAACATCACCTATGTTAGGATTCTACTCCTAACCATCATCCTAGTCACTTATTTGTTAATTAGTTATTACTCTCTTTCACAAAGTTGTGACCCTTGGTCACAACTCCATGCACATAGAAATAAGCACTCAACTTGGTGTAATTTAGCATCGATAAAATATATATTCATTTACATTTCATTGGGTGGTCTTCTTCCAATTTAACATCGATTCCTTTATAACAACGATTCATTTCTTATTTCTGCATTTTATCTTATCCCTCCGATCGGTGTCCTAACATCTGGATCAGAGCTAAAAGATCTAATTTTTTTTCCCACCCTGCTTTAGTCACTTATGGACCATTAATCGACAATTATTTTTCTTCTTCTCAGCACACCTCAGGTTTTTTTTTAGTGAATGATCACCGGTGAACACAACTCCATTCCAATAATTCCAGTCTCGTGGTCTAGCAAACGAAAACCTATTAGTTGAAAATCCTGCATCACCCAAGTGGTTGTTGTGCCCTGTTCTCTTTGCCAAGTGGTCATCATGCCCTGTTCAGCTCGACAATATTCCATTGATAACAACACTATCACGACGTATCACCACAACGCCAAAAAAAATAATACCATAAGTCTTCATTACTGGTAGAAAACCTTCAAACGCAGATGATAAATCTCAAAAAATTGACACCAAATCGTCTTCTGCGACTTCTCTGACAAATTCTAATTTTTTCGACGAAGAAATTAAATAAAAAACTTTATAAATTTTAAAGTTTATTCTTTGGAAATTTTTTTCCGGTGGCTAATTCCGGCATCGGGTCTCCGGCTTCGGGCAGATAAAAGTTGTTTTAAAAAAAAAAAAAAATTTCTAGGGAAATTATCCCACATTGGCAAAGCGAAAAGTAAAGAGGCGTTTAAATTTTTTTTTCAAGCACACAAGGCTTGTGACTACCTCATGGTAGTCACACGCCGTGCTCGGGAGCCCCACCCTCTTCGGACCATTTGCTTTCCTCCGTGCTGCTCCGCTGCCTGATGCGTGTCCTCCTTTCTCGTGTCACACCCTCAGTTGCCTCGGACCCACCCTCCTTAGTGCCTACCTCGGTTGCTTCACGCCCACCCCCTCCCTAGTGCCTTCACCTCGATTTTCTATCTTTCCATGCCTACTCTGTGTCGAGCCTATTTTCCATGCCCGCTTTGTGCCATTTGCCTCGATTTGCCCACTTTTTGTGCCTAATCTGTGCCACTTACCTCGATTTGTCACCTTGTCTGTCATAACGTGCCACCTGTAGTCGTCCCGCAAACCCCTTCCCCTGCCGCAAAAATCAAAATTTGAAAACCAAATTTTGTCCAAAGGGGGAAAATTATAAAACAAAATTTTCTTTTTCTTTTGCAAATTTTTACAAAAATTGATAACAACTTTTGGCCCTTTCTATCAAGTTTTGTCAAATTTTACAAACCAAATCACAAAGGTTATAAATCTCCAAAACCTAACTAAAATGGCCGATGGAAGAATATATCATGATACCAACCTAATTTTGCTACTTAATCTCGCCCACCTACGTCAAATCACATCAGTGCGTGTATATAAAATTCAATTCTAGGATATCGTCATTCACATCACAGGGTTGGACGAATCAGTCCTCATAAGTGGGTTCAACAATGGATTGAAAGAAGAAATTAGAGTGAAGATCATGATGTACACTCCTCGCACCCTACAAGAAGCCATTGGATTAGCCTTGTTAGCTGACGATACATTCAGTGTTCAACGTCAACATGGGGAGCAACCTATTGATAAATTGACATTCATGCACACTATTCCAAAACACAAACCCTTGTCAGTTAAGTACCTTAGCCTACAAGAAATGGAGGAGCGACGAGCGAAAGACCTCTGCTATACTTGTGATGAGCAATTTGGGCCCCTTCATTGTTGTGCTACACAAACATTGTATTTATTGCATAAAGTTGATCCCTGTCTCTCCATAGAGCAAGCAGATGAGGTAGTTGTGTCCGAAGTGACCAGTGCACCTACTCACATCAATGAAGAAGGCGAGGAAGATGTGCATGACATGACCAAAGCACCTGACCATAACAATGAAGGAAATGAGGTCGATTTGTCAAAAGTGCTCGATGCACCATGAAACGATGAGGTAGACATCCATGCAGTAAATAATGAAGGCAAGACATACACTCTCAACGAACTACACACAAGTTCATCACTAATAGTGAGTTCTCATCGTATAGGCATCTTGATTCAGAAAGGAGGCAAAATAGTGAGTGCACCTTTATTTTCCCTTCATTCTACACAGGAAGAATCGGCTAAAGTGGAAGCCTACCGTCATCACAATTCTTCTAAGGAAAATTTTACTATTTTTCTTGGAAATCCCCCACTAACACTCCGACCTTCACGATATCCTTGCCTTTGGAAAAGTGACATCAAGATAGTACAAGAAATTGTGCAAATTCAACTTGGAAAACAAGCAATGAAGCTCCTTACTTTGAGCTTTGAGGACAAAGCTCTTTTAAGGAGGGTGGCATGTTAGGATTCTACTCCTAACCATCATCCTAGTCACTTATTTGTTAATTAGTTATTACTCTCTTTCACAAAGTTGTGACCCTTGGTCACAACTCCACGCACATAGAAATAAGCACTCAACTTGGTGTAATTTAGCATCGATAAAATATATATTCATTTACATTTCATTGGGTGGTCTTCCTCCAATTTAACAACGATTCCTTTATAACAACGATTCATTTCTTATTTTTGCATTTTATCTTATCCCTTCGATCGGTGTCCTAACAACCTATTAGGGTGCTAGGTGGTGTATAATGTGGTGCTAGGTGTCATTCAAGGTCAAGTAGCGTAATGATAACCACATACACCTAGAGTTGGTTACTTGATCATTATGTTTCTTAACCTTGAATGAATCCATATGGTACCATAAATGTAATAATTTATTGATAATACAATTGTCTAGCACCTTGATGATCCAAAGTGCAGTACCAGCGTTAGGCTATAAAAAAGATACTTAAGAAGGATAGTAGTGTATTCAAGAAGATTAAATTCTAGATGCATCCATTATAATGAAGTTATATTTTATTGTTTGTTTGATTTTTTAGATATCAAGTCTATGTGTTGTAAACTTCTTTAGCATTGTAGATAGCATAGTGTATCCCTATTTATATTTATACCTATGAATAATCATGTGTATCTTTGTTCATAGGGGTGTTGTAGACAATTGTGTTTATTTATATTTATAACTTGATTCATCATGGATATTGTATGTGTGTGATAGTTTGGTGATTCTAGTAGATGCAACCACAAGTTATTGATGTTGTACATATTTATCCAATGAGCAAGGCATGCATTTGCAGGTTCCTACTTAGAGAAACATGTGATAAAATTTTATAAGCTTGAGCATTGCTTGGAATGTTGGATGATGTAGAAGATTGCATATATTGGTATTATGATTGACTTGAAAAGGACATGTTTTGTCCATTTTTGTTGTTGTTTATCTATAGATTTATTTGTAGTTATCCTCGTTTGGTTACCATTTACATGAAGAATGGCTGGAGAAAGAAACAGAGCTATGTTGTTCATGCATTAGAGATGATTGTTGAACCTGTGCTCAAATTTTTAAAGACCAAAGAATACTTTCCCAAAGATATTTTATTGTGCACAAGAAGAGAAAAGAAAGAGACCAGTTGAATTTTTACCTATCCTGATGTCATCCTAATATGTCATTTCATCTAAAAATATTGATGTATGGTAGTGCATGAAGAGTCATCTAGACAAATAAATTTTCATCTAAAGAAATTTGAGTTAAAAAAACATGGTTTAATCTATCAAGATAAAGGCCATATAATATGAAAATTATGTCATTTAGATGTGCACAAGGTCGTCTAAAAAAAATGTGGAATATTGTCCCATATAGAGTTAACTAGCCATCTGAATACAATTGATATGGGTTGTTTTGTATAGCATGAAATATCTAAAGATTTTAAGACCATCGTTTCATGAAAAGAGATCATCTGGAAAATGATAAGGTTGTCTAAATCTTTAATTGTGCAATATTCTAAAGTGGGACCAATGAAGGTTCATCCCATATTGAAAATATTACACCTTAATCGTCTTGTAAAAGGTAAGAATAAATACCATCAAATGAATATGAGAAATATTAAGTATAACTGGTAGGAACCTAGGGTTCCTAGCACATAAAATGATAAATAAATAATAAATAACCTAAATCTAAAAGAATCGCTTTTGAATTGTCGGGAAGTCCCTTCAATGATTTAATAAATCATATATTATATATTTCATGGATATTTCGAATGATAGAGTTGTATAGTGTTTTATACCCACTCTAGGGTTATAGGTGAAAGGTTGCAATGCTTCCTAACCCTAATATTATAATAATATAATAATTAATATAATTAATTATTATATTATTTTATTATTATAAACTTTAGGATAAAATATATTATTATTATTATTATTAATTAATGGTAGGATAGGATCCTAACATTCCATCCTTCCTCGAAATAACTTTGTCCTCAAAGTTGGAAAGAATGCAAAATATTGTTCGTTGCCATCCTTTCCTCATTTTTCCATTAACAATGGGTAAGAGATTTTGATGAAGGAGCTCACAAGCAAGAATAAGTAGAGAGGCGGATATGGTTGACGACCAAAGCCTAATTGATTTCGCAATCAAATGAAATCACGAGATGATCACTATTTCCTGATTTCCGGCTTTCTTTTGACCTCATTAAATTATTGATAGCCAAGCTCAAAAGCAATAAAAATAATGAAAAAAGGCTTTTATTTTTTGGCTTATTCTATAATTCTTCTTTTTAGCCGAAGGTAGGACACATTCAAATAAGAAATTTAATTCCTTCCATAAATCTAAATCCACATCTCTAGACATAACCATTACATGTCCATCACTCATTAGTATTCAAATTGTTCTCATTATAACCACACTACTCACCGCCAATGCCAACATTTGAGGGTTGGGTTCTCCGATTGCATGGTTGTGTCAAACAGCGGGCGTGAGGGTCATTTCCTTCATTTTAATTGAGTGGCATCAATTTTAATTGAATGGCATCTGTTGGTTGTTGCGGGGTCATGCAAATATGCAAAGAGACTCTCATTGAATAGAATAGATGAACTATAACATTGATTACATTGAATAAATCTTCAAAGCTAACGATCAAACCTTTAAATAAGCTTATCATATGGCCTTCCTCCAACCAACTCATAATAGGCCACATTTGCTCATTCCTTCCCAATAGATTGTTTATTAATTGAACTATTGACCTCCAATATACACTTCAATCACATTACTACTAGAATATAATTTGAACTTAAGAAACCCCACCTGTTTTACACAATCAACCCAAAGTATTATAGCCACGAACCCAGTGTGCCAACATATGGTCCAACCTGGCGATAGAGTTGAATAGTCCGTGCCCAATGGTCATCGATGCCCTACGATTGCACGGTTGTCAAGGTGTGTTAGCGCATGGTCCAGCGTGGAGATAGAGATGAACAATCCGTGCCCAATGGTCATAGTAGCCATTCCCCCATCGACTTTTCATTTTGGAAAACCAGAATTGAGGAGAATGGAAAAGTATAAAGGAGAAGCGGCATGGCGAAAACAATGCAGAATAAAAGGTCGTCTTACACCTTTGATTCAGTAGTTGATAAAATTAAGAGTATGGAATACGCGATAAGGAGGTGCTATGATAAGGAAATAAAATATGAGGGAGACGTTCTTTGTTGGATCATGTTTCTTATCGGCTTCCCTTGCAATCTTCTCGTACACTCCACGTGCAAATTTAATTTTCATGTAATCCGACAGGTTTTTCGTCAATGACATATCCATTTGGTAATGCCTCTGTGAGCCCTTTAAGTTCTTCAAAGGTTCCATAACTGTGGACATTCTTGATCCGTGGTCTCCCTACTGATATGTTTCTCTGATGCATTTAGACACGCTGTGAAACAAATGAAACTATGGCATTGATGAAACCAAACGCTGATAAAATAATACATCAGAGATCGTTAACCTGAAGGTTACCCACCCACTGGAATATGGAAAACCAATATCCTACAGAAATTGGCTTGCGCACAAGGAATTCCGCAAGAAACAAATAAAATAAAATAAAATTATAATTATTTTCCTCGGACGTCGACGCTGTTGTGACTGCGGTATTATCTGACTGATGTTTTTTTTTTAATTTGTATCTTATATTTTTAGTTTGATAAATAGATAATATATATCCTACTAATATGTGCACTGTATTTTTACAGAACTTGTGAAATGCATGGGCTAGCTATTGTAGACACCAAAACAGAACCAATCCGATTATGTGACTACAAACACTGATCACATTAACACACATAGCCCCTAGGGTAGCCCCCAGAGGTTAAACAGTGGTTCTAACCACTTACACAGCAGTTTTGCAAGTCAAAAATCAGTTTGGCACCTTTTAGACACTTTATTTCTTATTCGTCCCACCCAGGGACGAGTGCGAATTTGTACTCGTCCTACCCAAGGACGAGTATGGATTTGTACTCGTTTCACCCAGGGACGATTACTAGCGCTCGCTTCTGGGTGGGACGAATGCCAGGTTTGACCAGCAAAAAGTCAGACCTCAGCGCATGACAACTCAGAACTACCACTCAGCTTTTCATGCATGACATAGGAGTGCAAGTGAGTTTTTCTAAAACACACAAAGACATGCACAGAGGCAGTTAAGAAGCCCTTGATCAAGAAGAAGTCTTCTCTTCACAAACAAAAGCATTCATGCAAAGAAACACTTTTGCATGTTAATTCAAAGAGACCCCTTGGGTCTATAAAATGGTGAGTTTCCTCACCCAAAGGGAGATACAGAGAAGGAGCATTCTGAGCAACGAAGTGCTGTTAATTCACTTACTTGCGATTTGCGCCCAAACCCCAATATTTTGACCACAATATTCTATCAATTTGACGACAACACATCACATCAGGTTTCGAACCCATCTCAAGCGGATTGGTGTCGAAGCAAGGTTTTATCCGTGGGTGGTTTGCCTTCGGGCACCTCCCCGCTTTACTTCATTTATAGTATTTTAGCTAGTTTCATGTTTATGCATTTATCAAGTTTTTAGTGCATTTAGATTCATTTCAGCTATAGTTAGATTTATCTTTTATTTTTCATACACAGGTGCTACTGATTCTTTGTTTGTTTCTTTGAACACAGATTTTAGGTCTATTGAAGGAGCAGCGAGGAATCGACCTTTGTCAATGCAAGCGGTGACAACGTTTTGGTTCGCCCATTTTATATGTGGGCACGTGGAAGAAGGAATTCAGAGACAAGTTGTAGAGAACAATATCTAACGCTCCTATCCCCTAAAAAGGAAGGAGACGTATTGTAACACGAATTGAAAAGAATATCAATAAAAAAAGGGCTACATTTCATATTGTTTTTATATCTTGTGTTCATTCATTTGTGTTCCTTCCTTTTAATACAATTTCGTTTAGTCTTTCCTTTTTGTTTTTGGAATCTCGTGTTTTCAATGGCGATCACGGTGGGACCTCTGTCCTCTATTTTTTTTTAGGTTAACTTACTGATCTAAAATTGCTTGTTTTTTTTGCAGGTACCTATTTTTCAACATCAGACTGTTATTCGTCTCTGCAAGTGACGATTACGAATTTTATTCGTCTCAAGTGAGTTACGTTTTATTCGTTTCACCCCGGGATGAATAAACTATTCGTTCTCACCCCGGGACGATTATCGTTCCGATATTCGCTCCACCCAGGGACGATTATAATTTTGTGCAATTTTTAGAGCAAATCAGAGACATCTCGATTAGGCAGAGAAGAGGTAGGGGTTTTTACAGCTTCTATCAAATTTCTATTTTTCTATTTTTTGGTTTTCAGTTTGTATGGCTTAGGGAAAGATTTCTTTTCGTTTGCCTGTTTCAATTTTGCAAAATTAAAACGAACCCCACACATCACGTTACATTTTAAACCAAGGCGTTGGTCGTAAGACCCCAACCCTTGAGCAAGACCAACGGTGGGTTCATCACCACCTTGGCTTAGCTTTGCATCCATTCCCCAATTGTCAACTGTTGTTAGGCGTAAATCCTGATGAAAGCTGACCGAGTGTCGCTGGGGTGATTCCCATGCACGCGAGGATAAGTCTTCTATGGTAGGTGCCATTAACAGGACAATCCCCCTTCCGTACCACCTACGTACCACGTACCATCTGCTCTCACGTACCTATAGTCTCCCTCTCGTAAGGGCGGGTATATAGAGAGGTTGGTATATCGGTTCGGCTGGTATATTGAAGGGGCGACCATTTTGGGAGTTATATGAGCCGTCATAATGCATTTAAACGTTCTTCAAAACCTACAAAAACAAAACAAAACAACAAAAACACACTAAACCAGATTTAGGGCACACTATTAATCTTTAAAAGAGATAATCATTGCTTGTGTGTGTATGCTATTTTCTGTTTAGACAAAAAAAATCAAAAATCAAAAAAATCAAAAATAAAAAAATCATAAACAAAGATAAAAATCTACGCATTTTGTCACTCGCTCCAAAAGCTCCAAGGATTCCCGCAATCGCTTGGTCACCCCAAAATGCTCCAAAGGTGTCCATGAACCCTTTGGTCAACCCAAAAGCACCCTGAAGGTGCCCATAAGTGATGCAGGAGCATCCAACAAAATATGGGAAATCTTATATTTTTCTCTAAATTTTAGTGCATCTTGCCGGGGCCATAACTTCTCAACCGTAGCTCCGATTGACTTGAAATTTTACAGGGAGTTAGTTGGGATAATTTTAAACAAATATAATTCCATAGAATTCTATTTTCCCAAAAAAGTCAGTTTTTGGGGCCAAATTCCATCATCTAGTGCCCCAAAATTAGGTTTTAAAATTGGGCACGCATTTTTTTACACTTTTTGAGCTGTTCGGATGTCAATATCTCCTAATGTATTCAGAGCTAGGACTTGAAACTTCATTTTTGTCTTATATACTATAAGAGGGATGCACACGCCAATTTTGGGCCCCATCTGACTCATTTCAATTTTTAGGGTTTTTAGAGAGACATCGTCATGGTGCTCACCCGTAGCCAAGCCCAATCACGGGCGGAGGCTATGGAGAATGTCCAAAGAAGCACGAGTCACCTCCATTATAGTCCCCAAGATTTGGTCATACCACCTTGGTGACCTAACACACAAGGCAGTCCCCTCCACACCTTAACGGAAAGGGACTATAGGGGCACCTCTTCTAGGGGCACTCCTGTTCAGCATAGCACCCAACACACACCCTCCCATGAGGGGTACATCCATAGGAGAGCTCCCTTAGATGCTTGCTATGAGTGGTCACCACGCAATGAAGCACTAGGTCAACATAGGGTTCGACGGGAGGAACCACATGATTACACTATCCCTCCTTCACCCCCTCTAGTTGTCAGGCCTACAAGGACAAATCCAGAGCACAAGGCTCCTCAGGCGGGGTGAGCCAACTCTTCCCGTTCCTCTTTCACTTACAAAAGAGAGCACGAGGAAAACCCTTACCTTCCTCAAGAGCAATATACAATGAGAGCAATACGCCTCCGCAATTGCTAGCTTTCAGGATTACCTATTGAGGCCAAAGCCTCAAGGGAATGCCGCTACCCCCAACAGAGGGAGGCGACCTATAGAGATCTCGGATCACCATGACCGAGATAGATATCTAGGAGAGGCATCTAGGCCTTCTAGACATGAGACGATAGGACCAACTATCTTAGAATCTACCAAGCATATTGCACGTCGGATGCAACTCACGATACTTGAGCTGGAACAACAACAGTTAGAGCAACAATATCTTTTAAATCAAGAGTGCCTTCAGCGCCAGGAGGATGAGTTGTTACAACACACTATGCAGGTGAAGACTCCAACCCCTCGCATGCATAAGACAAAACATTATGAGAAACACAACTGGGTGCAAGACAGGTCTCTACGACCTTATCAAACGTTGCCCTCGATGCCTCCTAGACTTGAGCGGGAGGCCAATCCTAAGACCAATGATGGGTGCCTTCTTCAGGCGCCCACCCAGGTTCATGGACCACCCCCAAAAATTCTTCAAGAAGCCTCTGAGGAACCTGAGCTAGAAAAAGAGTGGACTAAAATGAAATACCAAAGCATGGGGGGTGCTATTCAGTCATCCCTCTCAAGGCATCAAGTTTCCCACAACTTGCAACGGGAACAAATCAAAGAGGAGGAGCTCAAATCCCTCGATACAAGCAATGCGCTGCCCGAGCACTTAGAGTCGGTAGAGACCAAGATTTTGGGGCCCCAAAAGCCCAACTCACATGAAACTCCTCTCAAAGAGGATCAACCCCTGGTTGTAGAGCTACCTGATGATGAGGTCTTCCCTATCTTAGAATCACCAGATTCTGATGAGCTTGACTCTCTCGCCAAAGATGAGTCAGCATATGCAATAGTGCCATGGGACCCATTCGAGTCCGACAACATTAATTCACAGGTGGTCCCCATGGATGAGCATCACAAAATTCTCCTAACATTACTCCCTTTGGAGGCTCCCATCGAGCCCGTGCCATTGCCAAAAAATCAGGTCCCCCCGCAAAGCGCGAAACAACTCCATGAGGACCACATCAATCTGCTCGAACAAGAAGAGCTTAACATGTCGCAGACAACTATCGAGGCCAACGAGGGCCTTTGGATCACTGACAATGATTACAAAGATGAAACTGAGATGGCTTATCTCAATCATGCACGACGACACAATCACCCTGTCACCCATGACGAACTAATGGCCCAACTAGGCATAAGACTAGGGCATGAGTGGCGCATAGACCCAGCCCACTGGCATCAAATGTTGATTCCACTCCTTTGGGAAGATCATGAGCAACTTCCACCCAGAGATATCATAGCACCATCAGTGTCGAAGGCAGACCTTGCCCTCCTATCCGTGCATAAGGCCGATCCATTCGTGCCAATTCCTACAGAGCTAGATCCGATGCACAAAGATCATCACGCTGGGGGTACCTCTATTCCCTGAAGAGCCAGTGGGTTACACCAAATGCTCCAAAGGTGTCCATAAACCCTTTGGTCAAACCAAAAGCTCCAAGGATTATCCATAAACCCTTTGGTCAACCCAAAAGCTCCAAGGATTATCGCAATCTCTTGGTCACCCCAAAAGCTCCAAGGATTATCGCAATCTCTTGGTCACCCCAAAAGCTCCAAGGATTATCGCAATCTCTTGGTCATCCCAAAATCTCCAAGGATTATCGCAATCGCTTGGTCATCCCAAAAAGCTCCAAGGATTATCGCAATCGCTTGGTCATCCCAAAAAGCTCCAAGGATTATCGCAATCGCTTGGTCATCCCAAAAGCTCCAAGGATTATCGCAATCTCTTGGTCATCCCAAAAGCTCCAAGGATTATCGCAATCGCTTGGTCATCCCAAAAAGCTCCAAGGATTATCGCAATCTCTTGGTCATCCCCAAAAGCTCCAAGGATTATCGCAATCGCTTGGTCATCCCAAAAAGCTCCAAGGATTATCGCAATCGCTTGGTCATCCCAAAAAGCTCCAAGGATTATCGCAATCGCTTGGTCATCCCAAAAAGCTCCAAGGATTATCGCAATCTCTTGGTCATCCCCAAAAGCTCCAAGGATTATCGTAATCGCTTGGTCATCCCAAAAAGCTCCAAGGATTATCGCAATCGCTTGGTCATCCCAAAAAGCTCCAAGGATTATCGCAATCGCTTGGTCATCCCAAAAAAGCTCCAAGGATTATCACAATCACTTGGTCACCCTAAAAGCTCCAGGGATTTTCATAATCGCTTGGTCAAACCCTAAATGCCCCAAAGGTATCTATAAACCCTTTGGTCAAGACAAAAGCTCCAAGGATTACCACAATCGCTTGGTCAACCCAAAAGCTCCAAGAGTTACCATAACCGCTTGGTCAACATAAGTATTCAAAAATCAACAAAAACAACACAAAAATCAAAATCACAAAAACATTTGCATTTCAATTCCATGCATTCTCATAACACATCAAAATTACAAAAACAATTGCATTTCAATTCCATGCATACTCATAAAAACAAAAACAAAAAAACAAAAAATCAAAATTACAAAAACAATTGCATTTCCACTCCATGCATTCTCATAAAAATCAAAATACAAAAATATAGGTTGCATTAAACATTGCATCCATCCCTTGCATACTTCGATAGGTCATACAAGTCAAAAGCACCATAGGCTGTCATTACTTGGCAATTCCATCCTTTTCCACCTCAGATCCATTTTCATAAATGCCTACATCCAGTATATCACCCTTTTATTTTAGCATCGTCAGTTGTCTCCTAATGTATATAGGGTTTTCGTCATTCAGATGTCTTTAAATTTCTAGCCAAAACTGTACACAGTTAAACAGATTTTACACGGGAAAGTTTTACTTGGATCACACCTTGTTACGTCACGTCCCAACACAAATTAACACACATAAAAATTCCTAAGTTGTGTGAACGAAAGATGAAACCTGCACCGTAATCCTGGTTACCATAAGCGAAACGGCTATCTTGCTTATCCCCCTGTGCAATTGACCCTAGAAATGCTGAGAGTTGGCAAAAGGACAAGCATCCTCCCTACCCAATTCCCCATGAATCCCAAGTTCTCAAAAGTTGCAAAACATCAAAAATTTGCAAAACGTCAAAACACTAAAATTTGACATCCTACAGTGCACACATCAAAAGGCACAAACAATAGTGATTCTCGTCACTCCCTATCCCTTGCTCAAAAAAAAAAAAAAAAATCAATAAAACAAAAATAAACAGTGATCTTATCACTATAAAGAGCAAGTATCCCAATACCCTTGAAGAAAATAAGGGAGTCGAACTTGAATCCCCGGAATTCTCAGCATTTCGACAAGTCATGAGGCAAGCTTCAGTATCGGTTTGGTTGATAGCCTATCGGTCACTGGCGGTAAACCTCCCGCATGACGATATATCTGTCACATTAACTTGTGTGCAGATCAATGTTTGCATGTGGATGAGCTAGCTTATGGTATCCTAGATAGCATCGTAGATAAATCTAACTAAATACAATAAAGGAGTTAGTGGAGCTAATTAGGTGATCCTCAATACAGGTTCGGTTGAAAGCCCATCTGGCACTGGCGGTATCCTGATGAATAACACATAAACGAACTCAATTGCACACACAAGGATGTGAAATAACTTGGTTAAATTCAAGTCGAATTTAGACCTTGTTCAAAAGTCTTGCGAGATAAATGTACAGTCTTGGCTAGTTAGTTAAAATATCTGAATCTAAGAAAAGCTTAACTACATTTTAAAAACAACTGTCACATTTTATTCCGTACATCACCATCAAAATATATGCAAAATACAAAAACACACAGTTATCACATGCCAAGTCATTCCACAAAGTCATCCCATTAGTATAGCAAGTCAGTCAAATCTTGTACAGTCTATGGTGCATCGACACATCATCAACAACTCATTTCATTCATTCCATATCTATACATCATACAAATTAGAAACATCACATTCATAATCGCCTCTGCATACATCAAACACATACATAAAAACACGCCATAAAAAAAAAAAACACACAAACACAACAAAACAACCAAAATATAAAAATGACAAATGCCAACAAAAACACTAAAAATTGCTCGGACAAAAGTGCTCTTGCACTTAACCTCTTGGCATAAGAAAATTGATGTCGGGGTCTACCTTGTCGTTATCCTACTCCCCAAGAAGGCTACCATAGCCGGACCGCTCCACGGGAAGACGGATTTTTGCCAATGTTAACCCCAAATGGCATCCCAAAATGGGTTCACACCCACCAAAAATAGGTCCACAAAAAAAATCGAGAAATTGCTCACGCATTCAACGGACAACATCTGAAGGCACCCTCACTTAAGTCATCTTGGGTCAAGCGACTCGTCGCTTTTCTCATGTCAGTCATTCCTTCATCGATTCATCGCTTGAGGGGGTAGTCACACTTAAGTCACCAATCAACAAACACACACCCAATCACGGCAATAGCATGCATTCAAAGAATCATTGACAAAGACAATCACGCTCCCGCTTGGGGCAGCAAACAAGCAATTATCACAAAATTGATCAAACACTTGGCATTCCCGAAGCATGAACACAAGGTTCCCCCGTGGATAAAAGGTTGCGCCCTTTGCCTATTCATGACTGATCAATGTCCAAGCTCAAGTCACACCTCACCAAAATAGGTTAATACTTGAAATCAAATTCCTTAGCTCGTCAAAAGCAAGGATTCAAGAATGCATGCCCTTTCCATGCTTGGGGCATCAAGAGTTGGTTAGGTTACTGAGAAACCCTAATCATTAGTGCTTTGGTTATCTATTTTTGCTCGGCGCTGTGCCATGCACAACGCTTCCCAAAAAGGGGCATCTGTAGACACCAAAACAGCACCAATCCGATTATGTGACTACAAACACTGATCACATTAACACACACAGCCCCTAGGGTAGCCCCCAGAGGTTAAACAATGGTTCTAACCACTTACACAACAGTTTTGCAAGTCAAAAATCAGTTTGGCACCTTTTAGACACTTTATTTCTTATTCGTCCCACCCAGGGACGAGTGCGAATTTGTACTCGTCCTACCCAAGGACGAGTATGGATTTGTACTCGTTTCACCCAGGGACGATTATTAGCGCTCACTCCGGGGTGGGACGAACGCCAGGTTTGACCAGCAAAAAGTCAGACCTCAGCGCATGACAACTCAGAACTACCACTCAGCTTTTCATGCATGACATAGGAGTGCAAGTGAGTTTTCTAAAACACACAAAGACATGCACAGAGGCAGTTAAGAAGCCCTTGATCAAGAAGAAGTCTTCTCTTCACAAACAAAAGCATTCATGCAAAGAAACACTTTTGCATGTTAATTCAAAGAGACCCCTTGGGTCTATAAAATGGTGAGTTTCCTCACCCAAAGGATATACCGAGCAGGAGCATTCTGAGCAACGAAGTGCTGTTAATTCACTTACTTGCGATTTGTGCCCAAACCCCAATATTTTGACCACAATATTCTATCAATTTGACGACAACACATCACATCAGGTTTCGGACCCATCTCAAGCGGATTGGTGTCGAAGCAAGGTTTTATCCGCGGGTGGTTTGCCTTCGGGCACCTCCCCGCTTTACTTCATTTATAGTATTTTAGCTAGTTTCATGTTTATGCATTTATCAAGTTTTTAGTGCATTTAGATTCATTTCAGCTATAGTTAGATTTATCTTTTATTTTTCATACACAAATGCTACTGATTCTTTGTTTGTTTCTTTGAACACAGATTTCAGGTCTATTGAAGGAGCAGCGAGGAATCGACCTTTGTCAATGCAAGCGGCGACAACGTTTTGGTTCGCCCATTTTATATGTGGGCACGCGGAAGAAGGAATTCAGAGACAAGTTGTAGAGAACAATATCTAACGCTCCTATCCCCTAAAAAGGAAGGAGACGTATTGTAACACGAATTGAAAAGAATATCAATAAAGAAAGGCTGTATTTTATATTGCTTTTATATCTTGTGTTCATTCATTTGTGTTCTTTCCTTTTAATGCAATTTTGTTTAGTCTTTCCTTTTTGTTTTCGGAATCTCGTGTTTTCAGCTGTACAAGTGTCTCCTCTTGAAAATTCAAATCCAATTGTTGCTGATATTTGGATTTCTATGCAAAAGAATCTTTGTCTTGGTAAGAATGTTTATGAACTTCGATCAGAATCACTGTTGAAAAAACATCACAGTATAATAATTTAAGACCATTCTATTTTTTTTTTAATATCTATGATGCTTCCTCTCATATGTATCAAATCCATCGCTTAAAATTCACAGCATTGGATAGCTTTGTCCAGGAATGAGGTCGATGGATGAAATTAAGTGTAAGATTGTATTTTCATGTTTGGTAAGCTTTAGATATTTACTTTACTCCTGCTATATTTATGATATGACAAATGGCCTGCACCCTCCGTATCTCCCATCCTTTCTTTCTTATGATGTGGATGCCTTCCTCGATGTATTCTTCCTTCCTCGACGTACAATTAAATATTATCTAGGTATGATTAGATCTTTAACCATGACGCAAACAAAAGGCAATAGGTCACTTGTCTTCCCCTCAAAAGTATGTTGTGAATGAAACCAAAGTTTTCATAGAAGGTTCTTACTGAGAAACACTGCGGAAGAAAACACAGTGAATTTCATTCCCTTTAATACCTCTACTCATGACATAAACTGACGGACTTGCTGGCGTTAGTTTTCCAGTTGACGAAGATAGTAAGCCTGACGAAAAAACATAGTTCATGGCAAAAATTTGTGCTGGCAGAGATCGAGTGGCTGGTGAAGGCATTATGTGGTTGTTTTATGACAGTTATTACGCCGACTGATTACACCAGGTGATTACATAATGTGGCTGATTAATTAATTTATTTTGAAGACAGTAAATTGTTGATGTAGCATTGAAGGGGCCGTCATAAATAGAATCCACGACCACACGAAGTAACATATGTAAAAACATAAATCATTATTCAAGTAAAATGAAGACGAAGTATTTGGAGAACGAATTCACTCCAAAAAATTTAGTTCCCTTGCATGGAAGGAAAACCAGAAGGTTAGCTTTATTATTTTCGTTTGTAAAATACATCTTCAAGGTCTTTATGGATGGCTAGTCTAATAGAGATTACTATTATTTGTTGATGTGCAGCCTTGTACGCATGCACCCATGGTTTGCTCCCAAACCTAACTATTTAATATTTTAATAATTGTTTTTAAATGCGTAAACATCTCTGCTAAATTTTCAATTTTGGTTTTTATTTTTTATTTTTTCTCAGGCAATGTATATTGTCTATTGCGAGAATTTGGTTTTAGTTATGGTGGTGGCCATGGAGGCGGACGTGCATCAGAGAGCAACTTTTCTGTTAAATCCATCAAGTTGAGAAGAGACACCTTCTGCAATATCATTTTTCTATTGATGTCATAATCGATAGGTTGTTTCATGGAAGTTTCTATTTGAGAGATGGTTATTTTTAAAGCAAAATTTTGATTTATTTTCCTTGATTTTAGTAGAGAGGTCTGCCCCAACTGTCTCCATGAAATTAATGAAAATTTATGATTTAATAAATGGAGAGGGTGGTGGTCAACTTGCTTTGGTCTGTCATCCCCCAGGAAATGAACTGGATTGAGGGCAAGGTTCTTGCTCTCTTGATGGTTTAAAATATTTTCTTTATTTTCGAGAAGTGCAATAGGTACCAATTGGGATTTCATGACTACGGGCTCTTCCTCCTCCTCATATTCCATGGCTATGGGCTCCTCTTCTTCCTGGGATTCCATGGCTAGGGTCTCCTCTTGCATTTCCATTAAATATTGTATAATACGATCAGAACGTTCCATTTTTTTTTTTGTTCAATCATTCTTCTAATTTTTGCAATGTCATTTTTCATTTCCTTGACCAATGTGGTTGGATCCATAAGGATTTGATACCAGATGGTAGGAACCTAGGGTTCCTACCACATAAAATGATAAATAAATAATAAATAACTTAAATCTAAAAGAATCACTTTTGAATTGTCGGGAAGTCCCTTCAATGATTTAATAAATCATATATTATATATTTCATGGATATTTCGAATGAGTTGTATAGTGTTTTATACCCACTCTAGGGTTATAGGTGAAAGGTTGCAATGCTTCCTAACCCTAATCTTATAATAATATAATAATAAGGTCCGAGGTATAGACCAATTGGTTCATCCAAACCCCATAAGGGGGCAGAGGTCCAAGGTTCAAATCTTGGGCCTTGTCGGACTGAACGCTTGTCCCTTTCCTGGTGCTTTCAGCAGCGTAAAAGGTTTAAAATGATTGTGGCATGGTGGTTATAGGGGCAGTCTGCACGAAGATCTGTGTGGCGACTTCTAGGGCGAACATCGCAAAATACTGTGGCGGCCATAAAAGCCGGACAGCCTGCCCGGATTCGTGGCGGCTACCAATTCCACCATGTAAATTCAAAAAAAAATAATAATAATAATAATATAATAATTAATATAATTAATTATTATATTATTTTATTATTATAAACTTTAGGATAAAATATATTATTATTATTATTAATTAATGGTAGGATAGGATCCTAACAATAACATTAAAGGTTCATTGGACATGTTGGTTAGTTACATGAAGGAGACCATCATTTTGAACAGGACTATTGATAGAGCCAAAGATAAGTTTTTAACTAGGTAAATAATGTGATGTTGTCAACTTGAAGAATCCAAAACATGGATTATATCATTGATAAAATTACTTGCTATTGATGTGTATATTTCATAGACATATTGAAGGTATTGTTCCTCGAAAAAATACATGATAATATCAAGGGAGAACATACATGCATTTTGGTAATATACTCCAATTATACTAGGCATTGAATGCAAGTGAGCATGTTGATGCATGCAATCAAAAGTTGATCAAAATATTCGAAGAAACATTTTTACATTAAAAAAATTGAAATTTGTTAGATGATTGCAATGCAAACCCTAACAACATTCTCTAATCATAGCAATTTGGTCAAATAATCAATGACAAATATATATGTTGACTATTCACCAACCTATCCAATGTGAGTTTACATTGGAAACAATGACATCATTATAGTTGTTTGATCCATCATTATCAATGGTGGTGATGAAGAGTTGCCCAACTATGCATTTATGCAAGGAATAATTGGAGGTAATGAATCCAATATATCATACATATGATGGTACAAACATCAAAATAATATTTATATAACTTAAGTGAAGTGAAAATATTTGACATCCTACGGTGGATGCCACCTCCCTACTATTGGGATACCTATTATGCCTTCCATGTGATTTGTCTTGGCACATTGAAAATTTATTTGGTCTTTCAAATTGAACACTTGGAAAGCACATAGGACATCACATTGATATGACATATTTGAAAGTATTGAATTATTGCATATTTAATATGTGATGAGATCCTACCTATTTCAATGGCACTTTGGTTATGTGAAAGTTGTTCTCACATGGAAGTGAGGTGCTTGTATGATAAGTCACTTTACATGTCTGAAGTGGATACTCTTATTAGTGTAAATGATATTTGGTATGACATACTAAATATTGAAGAATATTCTACCTAATTTAACCTCTGCTCAAATTGGATAAAACCAAAATTTAAATTTGGTACCATAAATTTTAGGATTAAATTCTAGTAATTTTGGACATTTGGACTTGGAAAAGATTAATTTATTTTGCATTCCATTATAATGCAGAATATAGGTATATTTATAGTCATTAGAAAGTTATTTTTGAACCCAATGCACTTGCTAAAGAATTGATACCAAGTGTTGCAATAATCAGTGATGAGGATCACTTGATTGGGAGTACATAAATATATTTTTTAAAGTATGCAAAACCTCAATATGATGTTGATGATCATGATGTGTGAGGACATAATGGAATCTACCTTGTCGATATTCAATTATCGTGTTTGTTATAACTAGAGATCAAGATTGTGAGGAATAAAGTAAAAAGGCATAAAACCTTACTTCAAGTTTTTTGTGAATAAGTGCACATGTCACTATTCAATTGTTGAGTAATCCAATATTATTGTTGGTAAATATGACTTGAATTTATGTACTTGTGTATACTCTAGACTTCAAAATAATGAGGCAATTTCCACTATGAAATATAATGTGATATATGGTCCTTGTCCTATCAAATTGATAATTTCATATTCCCATTGAGTAATGATGTAATAAGGGAGAATGTTGTAAATATCATGTCACCTATTAAGGTGCTATGTGGTGTCTAATATGGTGATAATGGGTCTACCCATATACCTAGAATTGGTTACTTGGTATTTATGTTTCTCAATTTTAACTAGTTCCATATTGTACTAAAAGTGTAATATTTTATTTATAATACAATTGTCCAGCACCCTATTGGTCCAACATATTATGCTTATATTACAATGTATCTTTTAGATTAAATTGGTTTAAAAGATTAATTGAGGTATATTTTTAATTAAGACTTAATTTCTATGATCCTTGAGCTCCATGATTAATATCATAAGTCAACATTCATTGTTTGATATACTTTCTATTGTATAATATTATGCTTACAATGTCTTTGTAGTAATATATGGTATCATTATAGGTTACATGGGATAAAAGAAAATGTATTTCATGATCTATTTTAGTTGATTTATATATTTTTTGTATTCTATGTTCTCAAGGAGTATTAGGTTATGTGCATCTACCCATTTTCATTTTTACATAAAAATATGTTACATTTTTAGTTATCACATTTTTCTATAGCTAACCACATGTGATCTAGATGGAGTAGACATCAAGTTGATGGGAAAGTACCACAAAAAAGAGTATATAGAGTTTTAATAAGAGTATAAATGGTGTTTCCTTCTAAAATTGGTAGTTTGTTTGCTTTTAGGAGTATATTAAACAACAAAATAATGTATATTAAACAAACATTATTTAGCATTTGCATATGGTGCCAAAATTCTTAGTAATTATTTAAAGTTGAATTGTTTAACTTTCCAATATTATTTGTTTGTATTCTATTGTATCTAATCATATAAAACATGTTGTCCAAATGGAGATCAAATCTTGAGGTGTAAAACATTATATAAATATCCTTAGAAAGATTATATATTTTCATGTATATTCACTACTAAATCATTTGATATCTCTTCATAAATATATGAAAATCATCAAATCAATCAATAAGATTACTTCATTACATCTTTCCTAATTACTTCAAAGATACAATTGATGCATCAATCCACATATTCAAGATCTAACAATTAAATTAGCCCATCTTTTTATAAATATAAAAATTGCACTAGTCTACACTATTTTTATGAATATTTGATGATTGTAACTATCCACATATCCTCAAATCCAATGATTGTACTAGTTTGCACCCATTCATAGAAACCTTCTTGGACAAGTTTCTATTTATTTAGAAAAATATATGTGAGCAACATCAACCCAAAAAAGGTTCATTTAATAAAAGTTTTACATAACTCTATATCTCATAGATTCATTTTGTGTTGTCCTATATTACTTCTAATATATTTAAACTTTGAAATTATGCATCTCTTCATAGAGATCGATTATGCTTATTTTCATAGATAATATCTTGTTTTAGATTTCAATTGAATTCCATGCTTATATGAACGGTATCAAATACCTTTATCCTCTACAACTCAATTTGTATTTAAGACTATTCCATAGAACAATGCTTAGATTGAAATTGTTTGTTAGCCTTTCTTGGATAATAGATTTTAATTTATACCTCCCAAAATATTAGTTTTTAAATTTAGTGTTGTGTCCAATGGGATATTAATTAGTCCTTGATAATTGATGTTCAAAAAAGTATAAAATTTATCTATAATATACATAAAAGTATCAAAGCCTATATTTTTTACATCTTCAATTGACATATATTGGAATTCATAATGTTTTTCAAAAATAAATAGAAGCAATCCATCCACTCAAATATTATACATGAAGTACAAAAAAGGATGAAAGAGAGAAATATATAGTGTGCACCCATAGGTGCCATAAATATTCACTATATTATCCATAGATAAGAATCACAACACTCTTATAATTAATGATGGAGTGGTGGAGGTATTTATACCAATTCCAAAACCCTAATTACATAAATGAAAATAACCTAAGTTGGCATAACAAGAGGTATTTAAGGGTAATTACAAGTTTATAAGGTGGATTTAACCGTAGCAAGGTTAAACACAACCTATAGGTCTTACATAAAAAAATATTATAATAAATTAAATACATTGTACAATTAAATTCCCTTAGATCTATCCAATATTACACCATATAATGTTACCCTTGTACATGAATCAGATTACACTTTCAATACCCCTCATAATTTGAGATGAAGGACCAAGGAGAGAAGATATTAGTGACATTAATATCTTCCCCACCATAATGGATTCTCTAGTGGGCCTTTGAACTTGAGTTAGACTTATCTAAATCTCCATCATCATATGAAATGTGTTGTTGCACAAATACTTCTTTTACAAGAGTCTCCTTATGATGGGTTGCAATCATCACTACTACTATTAGATACTTCCACACACATCAAAAAATACTTCTACTAAGACTTCAAATGAAGAAGATAAATGGATATCACAACCACCTCTAAAGATAAGCTACTTCAATCTTCCATAATCATATAAGGTATGACTTGAAGGTATAGATTTTTCTTTTACAGCATGCATCACCTTGTTTGAAGACTCTCACTTTCCCTTGGGTTATGTAATTTCTATCATGAAGGATTTCACATGGACTTGTTTAAACCTCCTTAAAATAAGAGCTATTACAAGCTTCCAAGGGTACCTAGACATAATATAGAACAAGAAATATACTATGAATAGTTGAATTTTTATGAATAAGATGAATCAATAGCCCAAAGAAGAAAGTAGGATTGACTAAAGCACATGTTGAATCATTTTATTGTATTCCTCTAGAAGACTCAAAATCTATTGCAACTATCATAAATCCAACTGTATCTCTTAAATAAGTTGACCAAATATTCTGATTGTATAGAATATGATAAATCCTCCCTTTCAAAATAGGAAAATAGTGCATGAGGACTATTTCATACAATTTAGCCCCTATCACTAGAATAAGTTTGTAAATTGATGTCACTAATGCATAGAGCATAAAAAGTCATGTGATTTGAAAAAAGGGGTTTAAAACGATTGTTGGAGTATATTACATTATTTGTTACATGTTAATTTACCCCCATGGTACCTCCTTGACATCTTATAAATATTAGATTAGGTTCGAGTCTTAGTTTAGAGTGTGAGTAATATTTTATGTAATGTAATAATTTGTAAAAAATGCATAAGTGTTATGTAAGTGTGTATGTGCAGGAAATGCACAAGTGTCATGTGAGTGAGTGTGCAAGTGTAATGAGAGTTTATGTGCACACGTGTATTATATGTAAGTGTGCAAAAGTGTCTTTATATTAGAGTGTACTAAGTGAAAAGTCATGTCTAGGTGTGCATACAATATAGAATCATGTGTATGCAAGTTTCAAGTAGAGAAGCCAAGAGTCATGAGACTTGAAATATGGAAAGGAATAGTCAAGTATACAAAGAGTCATTCTACTATGACTATATAGTACTCCATAGAAAAGCATAGAAGAACAAAATATTCAATCCTACAATTATCAAGTATAGAGAGTCAAGTGCTATATTTGTAAGAGAAAGAGAAGTAATAAATATTGCATACATATTGAGCAATTAATATTGTAAGTCATGCTACATGCTTTGTACAGTATGATTTAGGCTATTTACATTAATAATTATGCTTATCAGTGAATTTTATTTAACATATTATAAGCCTTGATTTACATATTAATTGACTCATATTATTCTACTTACATCATCATCTTGATCTTACTATATTATGACTATATTTTATTTGATCCTATGAGTTTCATATTAAAATTAAGGCTTAAAAATACATCAATGATTCTATATGCAAAAGCTATGGCCTCCAAAAAATTTACCCTAATAGCCCTCAAAAAATGAAAAATTAACCCCACAAATTTTAGAAAGACAATATCCAATCCTAGCCTGCTAATTATCATTCACTCATTCGTTGGTGATAGACACTCATTTTGTGCCACCTAGCCACCATTGAAACACTATAAGATGAACATTTATCACATTTTGTTTGGTTGAAATAGGTCTATATAGTAAAATAATATTATGTGGGGTTAAATACAACCATGTCAACCCCCACCTCAATTGAGGATTCATTATTTTTTAATACATCAAAAAGATATTGGAATATATGGTGGTTAAGCTTCTCTTGAGGCCATGGGTGACTATTTGCACTTGCATTTGTTATATTTTCCCTTTGGGATCATGTAAACCTTGTAAAAAGTGTTTTTGTAATTTCTTAAAATATTTTATTTTAGAGGCTCAGTCTCATAAATTTGACCTAAATGCATTATGTACTTGTGTAAAAATACCCATTTTTATCGATCATTCTATTATTGGTTAGTGTGTAATTTAATTTCCTTTAGTGAATATTATTTTGTTTTCATATATTATTGGAATTCACAATATTTCCAAAAATAAATAGAAGGAATCCATCCACTCAGATGAAATAAAGGAAAAGAAAGAGATTTGGGGGAAGTTATAGGAACCATAAATAATCATTGTATATTTGTAAGTGATATTCACATCACTTTGATAATGGAATGAGGGGTGGTGGGGGTATTTATACCAATACCAAAACCATAATTACATAATAAGATTTAACCTAAGATGACAACAAAAACAGATTAAGGTTAGTTACAAGTTATAAAAGGGATTTAACCATAACAAGGTTAATCATAGCCCATAGGGATTACGTAATAAAATATTATAAAAAATACATTGTATAATGAATGCCCTTAGACCTATCAATATTACATCATACAATATCGACCTTGGCCATGAATTAGATTATAATTTCAACACTACTCCCCATAATATAAACTAAGGGGTCAAAAAGAGAAGAAATTAGTGATAAATATATCTTCCCCCCATAATGGATACTCTAGTGGGCCTCTAAAATTGAGGAATATCCTTTAAAATTTCTCTCATCATTTGGAAGACTTTCGTCGATCTTTGGGAAATCAGCTTCAATCCTTTACATTTTTAGCAAGCAATTCTTTGTTGGATGTCCCTCCCTCTTAAAGTATCGACAAGTGGTCTTCAAATTATTTGAATACTTATCTTGGTCCTTTATCTCCTTGTTCTTAGCCTCCTTATATTTCAATTCCTTTGCATAAGCCTACATTTGTGAAGTCCCACTACAATATTGTATGGCCACTTGAAAATAAACTAGGAGAGGAAAAATTTAACCAAGAGTTAGAGACTTTTGAGATTTAAAAAAACATGGAAGTCATGTGAACCTTTAGGTTTAACATCTAAAAAGGAGAGATTATCAAGAAAAATCTTCATATGCTATGCATCACCTTTTTTCGTCTAGAAGATGCAATATCTGGCCTTAATGCTTTTAATCCTCAAAATTATCAAACTCAACCAATTTAAGAGAGGAAATATCCATTTCCAAATGACTTACTTCAATAGTATTTACTTTCTCAAGAATCTTGTGTAATTTTAACCATAAATTGATAGGGCCATTCCCCTCTTTTATCTAGAAAAGTGACTGCTTTAATCAACAAGGAAAATAGGCCAAGATCCTCTTCTTTTTTATGGTGAGTTTCTTCATCAAGAACAACTACTTTATCCTCTTGAAATATGCACCAAATATTCTTACTACATAGCATGCCAATCATTTGGGTTGACCAAATTTTGTAATTTTTTCCATTATGGCAAGAAATGAGGGCTTTGTGGTTTATATTACATAGTTCAACCCCTAACATTGTAGTAGGTCCATGAATTAATACCACCAATGCATAGAGATAAAAAAATTATGCAATATAAAAAAATGGCTCAAAATGCTTAAATATGCAAAAGTTATGGCCTTCAAAAAAAATTCCCTAATGGACCCAAAAAAATAAAAATTAAAACTCCAAACCTTAGAGAAAAAAGATCCAATTGATTTTTGGTACTTGGTAACCCATGATTAGTTGGTGTCTTCCACTTATTGCTTGCCACATTAGAACCTTTAAATTTATATGAATGTAACACTTATCCTTTTTAAATTTGGAGGAGAACATTTAAATAGTAAAAAAAATCTTTCATGGCATACAATAGTTTCATGTTGGCTACCACATTGGCCAAATATTTGCATCAATAAATTTATAAAAAAGTGTATCCAATGAGAATCGATCTTGTATTTATTGTGAGCAAGAACCATCAAGAAAACCAACCTATCAATGCATACATTGGTGTCTAAAAGTTTCTTCAACAAAAATAATTTTCATTTTATTTCCTCAATAGTAAAAGGGGGTAGATGAGTCTCAAAATTGAGACCCTAAGATCCTAGAGTGTATGGGATATCTAGTAGAGCAACCTAAGCAGACAACTCACAAGTGCTAATGCTCCATGAAGAACACTGCACATTCTCAACCTTGGTTGTAAAAGTGGTGGCTAGGAGCTTTGAAGTTAGAATCTCCTCCTCCTAATAGCACAATCAAATTCCTATTAACAAAGTTGTTGCACTATCCAATTGTACACATAGGAGCAATACGTCCTTTCTTTCTTGCCCTTTAGCAAAGCAAAAATATGGTCTACGCTATGTGAATCAAACCTAGGAGAAAAATAGAAAAAGTGTCGTGGTTGTGCTTCACTAACCACCTTGTCATGTCCCATATTGATTTTTAGGAGGCACCCATCCTCTCTATGGAGAGTGATGACATGCCTATAGCACATCAAACTATCTAACAAGGTACACACATGCTCAAAAGGAGGTATACACAAGAAATTCAAGGGTGTCATTTTCAAATACAAAATGTAGTCGACCCTTTTTTACAAAAGTGAATGGAAAATTATCCACAAAACTTGATAAAGAAAAAATAGAAATGGGAGAAATAATAGAATCTTCAAGCATGTTGAAAGAGCAAATAAAAAATGTGAAAAATATTTTTTTTACTTGTTATTCTAAAATTGCTTATGAGGACTTGAAGGAAGATTCACCCTAAATTTAGAAGAAAAATTAGAGGTATTAAAAAGAATTTCTACATGACCAAGTAGTGTTGCTCCATACTCGCTCTAATACCATGTTGGAATTCACAATATTTTCCAAAAATGAGCCAAAACAAACCATTTACTCAAATATTATATAAAAAGTGTAAAGAAATGATGAAAAAGGAAATAGAGGTACAGATTTGGGGGCTCCTATAGGCACCACAAATAATCATTGTATAATAGATATATTATATTCATAAAACTTTGATAAACAAATGAGAAGTGGGAGGGGGCATTTATATCAATACCAAAACCCCAATTACATAATAAAGTTTAACATCAACCCACATAACAAGAGGTATTAAGGTTAATTACAAGTTAATAAAAGGGTTTAACAATAAGAAGGTTAATCATGGCCCATAGGGATTACATAATAAAATATTATAATTAATACATTGTGCAATGAATGCCCTTGTAGACACCTAAAAATTACACATTATCCTTCATTTCATCATAATGGATAATCAATTTGAAAAACCCAAAAAAAATGCATAAATTAGCCTAAAAATACTATTCATCACTTCTAGCCCCTTGGCCAATTAAGCCCTTTCCTACGCTTAACCCTTGGTCCCCATACAACCATCATTCTAGCCTCACATTGATTAAAATCTACCTCATAGTCAAATTCCACCGCATGGTTAACCTAATATTACTTAGCCTAACCAATGGACACATCACCTAGTCTACTCTTTGACTAGCCTAGCCTCCACCTCACCCACTTGACCTCAAATAAAACTATGGTCAACCTAGTCAGGGTTAACTTTGACCCTTTCTCCACACATCTCCCCATGTACATTAAAATTCATTTTGTCTTTCAAAGCATGGGAGGCATGGTGAGTCATCCTCCACCTCACCCAAAAGTCAACATCTAACCTAGGGTCAACCTAATCAGGGTTAACCTTAACCCTTGCTCCATTTCAAATCCCCATGTGCATTTAACACCTTAAATATCATTTGAAGATTTTTATCTTTCAAAGCATGGGAAGCATGGTGAGTTATCTTCCACCTCACTCAAGTCAACATTAAATCCAAGGTTAACCCCACTATGATTAGGATAAATACTTACTTCACTCCACATCCCCATGCTCATTTGTGACATGTAGATGGGTGAGGTATTATATCACCCAAATGCACTTATGAGACATGCCACCTCACAGGGGACACCTCATCTCCCCTAACCTTACAAAATTCTATAAATAGAGGCTCATTTCCTCCATTTAAATCCATAAACAATTTTCATACACAAACTCTATCAAAATCCATCTAGACTACACTACACTCCAATAGTCACTTTGCCATCAATCACCACACAAATCTTATTTTTGTACCCTTTTTGTATTGAAATTTGCTCATGTTTTTAGATTCAAAAGGTGCCTCGACAAGGACAAGAGCTCTAGCAGCATCACAGGAGCCCTTTAGACAAATCAAATTTTTTTTATGGATATCATAGTCTCGATTGCAAGGTAACATTTGACTCAAATGATCACAAGTTAACATGCAAACCAAACAAGATCTGTTTCAGCCAAAGTCACCCCCACTATTTTTCCCATAAATTTCACACCTAGACTTCGATTGGCCTAACATTTTGAGGGTAGCTTCCTAAAAAAAAGGAATGTTCCCACCAAATATATTCCCATTCTAAATAGTAGAATTCCATTCATAAGGCAAGGTGTGATCAACTCTAGGGACCTATTTTTAGTTATCACCAAGGCAACAAACTCTCAAAATAGGTAAGTATTACTACCAAATCAATTTTATAACTTGTTTCAATGATTTTGAAATGAATTAGCTTCATTTATTTAGTGTATTTTGTCTATATACATGAGAGGTCTTATTGAGACAGGTCCCCAAACATTCTAACATTTTTTTGTAGGGTCGTTTAGGTTTAGAGGATCGATGTGGCTAATAGTGGCCCATGAGAAATAAGCCCACTCCTTTTGAAGACCTCTTGGAAGACATTTAGTGTTGTTGAACCACTCATCGAAAGAGGTTTTTTCACCTCCAGAAGGTAAATTTGCAAAAGGGCAACTCTTGTAACCCCTTTATTTATCAATTCCAAAAAACATAGTTTTCCATGAGTTCATTCTAGAAATCAATGGGAGCCCCTCATTTTTGTATGTTTTTAGCTAATATTTTAGTGCTCTAACTAATATATTTGTCATTTGTTTGTGCTATAGGTGCTATAAAACCAGTATAGGATCTCCCAAAACCTTGAAACACACCTCAGGCCCAAGGTAACAATCTTTCAGGTCTATGAGGATTTTAGTATCAAGGTAACCTGTAACCATTTTAATCACAAGGTAACCTGCAACTAGATTTGAGACACAGTTCAGACCCTAAATTCACATGAAATTCCAAAGACTAGAGAACATAGGTAAACTCTAAAAACCCTGTCTATCTAGTTCAAAAATAATAAATTTCATTTTAAAATATTTACAAATTTTGATTTTACAAAAGCCCCAAATTGCTTTGGGTAATTTACAAAACACATCTCGTTTACCTTTTTGCTTTACAAAATGCACCAAATTGCTTTGGTCACTCTTAATTTTGCTTGTTGATTGCACAAAAATGCTCCAAATTGCTTTGATCAACTCATAAATCTCTTTCCTTTGCTTTCATAGGTATTAGTTAGCTTAATACTTGCATTACCTAGAATTAAAGCATCTGCACAAGGTTCAAAAAGTTCTTTTAACCTCTTCATATTCATGAGATAAGATAAATTTTGATTTATCTCATACATACGACTCTAAAATACATCTAGCCATAAAATTAATAGGTATATCTTGGCTAGTGTAAATAGATTTTCACCTAAGCAAATATTAGAATAGTTCACTAAAATCAAGTGATTTTCCTTGTTTCTCCCTAACATAAGGTTTTTCCTTTTACAAAACACAATTTGCATTGCTTGTTTCACATACCTTTCATTTCAAAAGAGCATTTTATTCTATAAAAATAAAAAATGCATTACTTCTACTTAGATTAGTTTCTTTTCTACATTTCAATATTTCTAGCTGAATCACACACACACTTTCACATATTTCACACATTGGTAAGGTTGGATTTCATCATCAACCCCCAATCAAGACCAGTGGCATTGGATTTTATCTCCTTCCACTGTTTTATTCCCTAGACACCATAGTAGCCCCCTCAAGCAATTTTTTGGACTTCATCACTAGATAATCCCCTACCCTTGAGATATTCTTGGGGTAGGTTAGGATTAGACACCTTTAATCACAAGGCTTTATATAATTCATGAGTGTGCAACTACCATTTTAACTAAGCTTGATTGAGGGTGAAGTGAAAGTCTAATTGGGCTAGTAGTAGGTCTTAGACAGTGTCACCTCTTTTATAAGAGGTTCTATATATCTTATTTTTTGGTTACTTGAGCCATTACCTTCATTAGAAGCTATTCACCTATTTGTGTATAGTTACCCCTCACATACCTTTGGGTATAACAAGAAACTATGCATGAACATACCTTCATAGGTCATATCCACCACCTCTTTTTCTATTTTAGAATTTTCTAAAAAATCATAAATACACCTTGTTAATTGATTTAATGGTTAAATAGGCTGATTTCTGTTATAAAATCCATTACAAAATCTCAAAATAAGCTGCTAAACAACTCCAAAAATAGTCCAAGTAACCTTTCTACCTTTGTAACCTATTTTAATTAGAGTTGCAAGATAAGGTGCAACTAAAATAGTTGTAGGTTAACTTACAACTAAAATATATGTTAGATAGACATATCCAATAACATAAAAAACACACAGGTAGATACTTCTCTTGGTCAAACTGTATTATCAATTCGGTTTCACAACCTATCACCCTTCAATCATGATCCTCATATAAGGTTAATATTGAGAACAAACACTCCTAGATATGGAGGCTTCTCCTATGATCCTTTCTTCTCCAACCAATTCATTAGGGTGCTCTAAGGAAACAACCTCCACCCATTCTTTGAGTTTGCATGATTCTTCTCCTTATTCATCTCATAGTATCATGTTGCACCATGGGATTTCTTCTAAATATCAATCTCTACAGTATCATGCCATCCACTTGGATCCATCCTCAATCCATCATGAGGGGAATGCTCCCTCCTTTCTACACTAATCTACACACTATCATTTGTGTCCTCTTTTAGTGCCACCTTCTCTGCCTCTCCTTCAATCACCTTGTTTTCCATCCCAAAGGGGCCACTTGATGGGTATTCCATAGATTCCTTGTCCCTCTTTTCCATCTCTATCACCTTCTCCACACTCAAATCCATATTCGTATCAGTCAACACATACCACAATTATCACTTATCTCAACCCCATCCCTACACCACCAATACCTCCTTCATAAAATATGTAATATACCCTAGAGTACCTAAACTATATTGAGTTGTAGTTGATAAACTTTAGGTCATAAACCAACCTATAATCTATTCATGAGAGGTTTGTAATAACTCCACTTCAAAAAACTCCTCACCCTCCATGGTGGGGTCCTTCACAATCTAAACAAGCAATCACCCCATCACCACCAACACAACCTTTTTTTCACCTGCAATAATTTTATCAACCATCCTACAATTGGAATCCCATATCAAAGCCATTTTTTGATGTAATTTAGATGCTATACGATGTAGGTCATATCACCTTATTTAATGTAAAACTAGAAGATCTAAATCTGGTAAAATCCAAATAGTATAATGCACAATAGGTTTTCTCTTACCATCATCAACAAGGGCATGACATCAACCATTGTCACACCTTTAAGCATTGGGTTCAAGATCTGATCGATCAAGGAGTCATCCAAATTGATAATCTCCTCACCATATCCTAATCAAAACTCTTCTCCTTGAATCTACTCTCCTTTCTCCTTCTTCCTCACCTCCTCCCACTCTTTCTTTCATAAATTTTGATGTTATTATTGTACGGTCACACATGATCATCTACGTACCTATGACTGATATTTTTTATTCCACAATATTATTCCTTCCTTCGCTTCCTTCTATCTTCATTCACCTTTTCATCATCATTTCTACATCTTCAAAACAATCGTATGAATGGGGGAGTTCCTCCTCTTTCAACAATTTTTTCACAACTTGGTGAGTTCCTCCACTTCCAATCTATTTCTCATGAATGGGAGTTTCATCCCCCTCAAATTATCCTATGATTGAGGGACTTCACTCTCCTTCAAACCATATTTCTATCTGGGGTAGTTTGCGCCCCTTCTAACAAATTTTATGATTGGGATATTTGGCATCTCCCTCACATCTTGTCATTTAGCATGTACTCATGCTAATGCCAAAAAATACACCAAATCAGTGATAAAGTTTATAGGTTGTACCCTTTTATTTACTTTCACAAATATAATCAATTTTAGGTTCAAAAGGTTGTGTTTTTTTGTCAAAGGTTGCACCCTTTGCCTCACATTCACATCTTAAAACAATCAACTACCAGGTTCAAAAGGTTGCACCCTTTTCCTCACATTCACATCTTAGAACAATAAACTTCTAGGTTCAAAATATGGCACCCTTTGCCTCACCTTCACCAAAAAAATCAATGCCATCTTCAAAAGGTTGCATCCTTTTGTCAAAGGTTGCACCCTTTGCCTCACTTTTACAAAACAAACCAATTGACAGGTTCAAAGGTTGTGTTCTTTGTCAAAGGTTGTGTCCTTTGCCTTACCATCATAATCAACCATTGTTCCAAAGATCAACTTTATTTTCTCATTTTTGCATTGATCTTGATCCAAAGAGCAAATCCACCTTTTGCCTTAGCATAGATCTGAGTCCAAATAGCCCCTTTAATATTTTGTTCTAGCATAAAATTTGTAGAATCTCTTAGCATAAAGGTTTTTCGATAAACATCAAGACATTTGGCCATATATTTTTAGATTCTCTTAGCACAAAGGTTTCACCATAAACCTCAAGATATTTGGCCAATTATTTTTAGAATATCTTAGCAAAAAAGTTTCACCATAAATCTCAAGATATTTATCCAATTATTTTTAGAATCTCTTAGAAAAAAGGTTTTTCCATAAACCTCAAGACATTTGGCCAATTATTTTTAGAATCTCTTAGCAAAAAAGTTTCACCATAAACCTCAAGATATTTGACCAATTATTTTTAGAATCTCTTAGCAAAAAGGTTTCACCATAAACCTCAAGACATTTGGCCAATTTTTTTTAAATATTAGAAACAAAGGTTTTGTTAGAATATTATTGTTGTTATAATATGCACTATGCCTATAATTGACAGGTTGACATTTTTCTTCTGCCACTTGTCCATGTCTTTAGTTTGAGTTGGAGTGGTGTCTTCTGAAAGACACTTGGAGTGGAGCTTAGGACACTTGTCATTTCTCCCTCCTAAGCTTGATGCTTATATATTGTAAGATAAATTGTAAATAAAGTGTGCCTTATTTTTTAATCCCAACATCTAGTATCAGAGCGATGAAATCCGCCTATGGGGACCCTTAGGGTTTGAGAGTTTTTTTTTTAGGATTGAATTTTTTCTCCGAAATATCCTCTTCACTTGCTAAGTTGATCTTGTGAATGAGAAACAAAGAGAAATTTTTAAGAGTTTTGGCGATTCTGGCAATGTGGGGCTGTTTTTTTTTTCTTTTTGCAGGGTGAAGGCACATTTAAAAAAAAAACGTCACATTTTGCAGTGGCGATTTTTTTTAGAGCAGTCATCTTCAGAATCTAAGTACACCAAAACTTATATCAGGAGGAGTACTACAAAATTGAGTACTCGCATGCAAAAATTTGACAAGAAATGAGCAAGATATGGTTGTTTGAAGACGGACTGTTGTAGTTGTTTTTTTTCTCCGCATGATTTTTTCCGAAACGGAAATTTTTTTATTAATTTTTTTAGTAGTCCTTTTCCTGATGTTTTTGCACCATCATATAGATTATGAGAAGTACTACAACATCAAGTGATCACTTGCTTAATTCGGTAATGTATTGAGCAAGTTAGAGCTGCTCAAAGTTGGCTATTTGCAGCAGTTTTGGGACTGCGAAAAAATTGTTTTTTTTTGTTAAGGCACATCAGTTGCCAATTGTTGGATTGAGAAACATCTACAACTGTAGTAGGTAACAATAAGCTAGATTACAAATTTTTCAACAAGTGCGATGAATTCTTTGAACTTATAAAGGGCTTGCCACTTATATTGAATTAGGTAGATCCATACCTTTCTGCTGTAATCATCAATGAAAGTGATGTAGTATTTAGCCCCAGTATAATATTGAACAGACATTGGCCCACAAATGTCTGAATGAGCCAAATGCAAATGTATATTGGCTCTCCATGCCTTTCCTGTTTCAAATGGTTGCCTATGGTGTTTGGCTATTACACATGGCTCACAAAAACATTTTGACTCCTTAAGATGTGGAGGTCCTTTAACTAATCCTTTTGTAGTCATTTGAAGATTATTAAAATTTAAATGTCCCAATATTTCATGCCACATGTACTCCAAAGAGAAGGTAGTTGTTGTATGCAAAGATGTCTATGTTACAGATTTGTAAGGAGGTAGTAAACGCCATCCTTTTTCACTCCCATGGCCTTGACATTGCCATTGGGTTCCTTAATGTAGCATTTATATTTTTTAAAATAGACATTATAGCCCTTATATGTAAGTTGCCCAATAGAAAGAAGACTCATTTTAAGACCAAGCACATACAAAATATTTGTTGCAAGAACATTATTACCATCATGCAAAGTAAGTGGTGCCTCCCCAACACCTTCAATGGGTAGAGCACTTTCATCACCAAAAGTAATGAATTGATTTGATGTAGGCTGAACCTTGGTCAACCAATCTTGCCTTCCTGTCATGTGCTTTGCTACTCTGAATCAATATACCAACATTCTTTATCTTCAACATTAATTTGGTTGGTTGCATACAATGTGTTCAGATTATTATTTTGTGGTTCTCCCTGTTCTCGTTGCATTTTATAGCAATTAGCAACATTATGATTCCATTTTCCACAATATTCACACCCTTGTTGATTGTTGTTTTGACCCCCTTGAGGTATTGTTTGCCATCTTGGCTGCTGCTAGTACTGCTACTGATTTGGCTACTGATGGTACTACTGATTTGGTTGTTGCTGGTATTGTTGCTGATGTGGTTGCTACTGGTACTGTTGATTTGGTTGCTGCTGGCACTGTGTGTATCTCCGATGTTGTCTACCCCTTTGATTTTGATTATGCTGATTTTGACCCTTGTTTTGTTTAGGTCGTAAAGTTGCCTTGGTGGCAAAAGCTGCTGATGTGGCTTCAATTTCTTCATCTTTGATTAGGGCTTGCTCATGTTTCTTAAGTAGGATCTCAATATCCTCGAGTGTGGAATTGATTTTTTTACCACTCAAGTCTAACATGGTAGCATACAAGTGAAACTTTGAAGGAAGACCATGCAACATTATTGGAATTAACTCATTATCATCTAGGGTTTTACCAGTAGCTAAGAAATCATTCTTAATAGACTTGACTTCCATAAGATAATCGGTAAGTGAGCCTTTCATACATAGATTGTACAATTTTTATTTGAGATACAAAATATTATCTTGACTTGGCCTATCAAACAATCTATTGAGAGCATCCCATGCTTGTTTAGGTGTTTTTGCAGCCCTTACAGTTTCTCTGCATTGAATTCCTATAGCTAGCTTGATTAGACTTAAAGCAATATTGGAATTCTTCTCAAATTGTGCTTTTTCTTTAGGGTCTATAGGTGGAGTGAGTGGGTCTTCATTAGCCTACCTATCTTTCACAAAGTCCCACATGTCATTCATCATTAATATTGATTCCATCTCATACTTCCAATTTGTAAAATTTTGTGCTCCTTCAAGTTTCTTTGTAAGTCCACTTAATATATTTGTAGTAGCCATGATTTAGAAAAGGATCAAAAGAAAAAGGGAGCTCAACAAAGGATGAAGTAAGAACGACAAATGCCAAATTAGAGCCCTCAAAAAATCTAGGATACACCGCTAAAGATCCAAAGGAGGGTTCGCCTAGTTTTTACACTCTGGATCTTCAAGTGATTCCAATAGTGGGAGGGTTAAGTTGAACATAAGTGCCTTTTTCTATCCAAAGAGAGTAAGAATTAGAATTTTGCCAGACCTTTATACCAAACTTCTCAATATACCCGCCCTTACGTGAGGGAGACTATAAGCATTTGAGCAGTTGATATGTAGAACATAGGCGATTCTAAAAGGGAATAACCTGCCAGACCTTTATACCAAACTACTCAATATACCCGCCCTTACGTGAGGGAGACTATAAGTATTTGAGTAGTTGATACGTGGAACATAGGCGGTTATAAAAATGTGATGCTTGCTTTTTGTAGAATTGTTACAATAGATGTGCCAATGTATTATTGCTTTATAAGAATTTGCCTGTATGTGTTTGCTTGCTCGTATATGGCTTAGTGTCAAGTGTGTATGAAATGGAACTACATTTGATTACAATTATAAAACCCAAAGTCATGCAAGGGTAATAGCAAGCATAAAATGTAGACAAAGCCAAAATAGAAGATGCAAGAAACAAACACCTAGTGGCCAAGAGAGTGCCACAAAATGAATCCACCGACAAGGGACAAGAGGCCCTAAATCACCCCTTAAGTTGATGATTTGTATTTGGCTAAAAACAAATTAGCCCCAAATGTGCCTCCAAAAGATGAGACAATATCAATGCCTCCTTTTACAATATTGCCTTCAAACTTGCCAAATTCAATGAATGACTTGGCATAATGTCCCCTCCAAAGACTTAAAATTGAGATTTCCATAAGTTTGGAAAATATTTTGTCAAGGAGTGTCGGATACTACCAAAAATGCACTCCAAATTACAATTTCAATTTCAAACTTCAATTTAGCATATTAAATGATTTCAAAATTGAAAATAAACTGCACCAATGGATTCCCCTCAAAAAATCCTTTCCAACGACTATATATAAGGCTATAGTCGGTTACAATTTGACCCTTGATTTTAAGAAAATACAACAAGACTTCTTAGAGGCAAAAAACAGGACAGATTGCCCTCTACAAATTTGAAATTTGAAAATTTGGCTTGAAACTGTTTCGGCGGGAAAATTTTGAAATGACCGAGCAGGAAATTTTGGAGGGAATGACTGAAAATTTTGCAATCTAGCTTATTGTTACCTACTACATCTGTAGATGTTTCTCAATCCAACAATTGGCAACTGATGTGCCTTAACAAAAAAAACAAATTTTTCGTAGTCCCAAAACTGCTGCAAACAACCAACTTTGAGCAGCTGTAACTTGCTCAATACATTACCAAATTAAGCAAGTGAGTACTTGATGTTGTAGTACTTCTCATAATCTATATGATGGTGCAAAAACATCAGGAAAAGGACTGCTAAAAAAATTAATAAAAATTTTCCGTTTTGGAAAAAATTACATAGGAAAAAAAATAGCTGCAACAGTCCGTCTTCAAACAACCATATCTTGCTCATTTCTTGTTGGATTTTTGCATGCGAGACTCGATTTTGTAGTACTCCTCCTGATCTACGTGCTGGTGTACTTAGATTCTGAATACACTAAAAAAAATTCGCCGTTGCAAAATGTGACTTTTTTTTTAAATGTGCCTTCACCCTGCAAAAAAAAAAGACAGCCCCACATTGCCAGAATCACCAAAAATCTTAAAAAATTCTCTCTGTTTCTCTCTGTTTGTAGAGGGCAATATGTCATGTTTTTTGCCTCTAAGAAGTCTTGTTGTATTTTATTAAAATCAAGGGTCAAATTGTAATCGACTATAGCCTTATATATAGTCGTTGGAAAGTATTTTTTGAGGGGAATCCATTGGTATTTTTAGTTTTGAAATCATTTAATATGCTAAATTGAAGTTTGAAATTGACATTGTAATTTGGAGTGCATTTTTGGTAGTATCCGACACTCCTTGACAAAATATTTGGCAAACTTGTGGGAATCTCAATTTTAAGTCTTTGGGGGGGACATTATGCCAAGTCATTCATTGGATTTGGCAAGTTTGAAGGCAATATTGTAAAAGGAGGCATTAATATTGTATCATATTTTGGAGGCACATTTGGGGCTAATTTTTTTTAGCCAATTACAAATCATCAACTTAAGGGGTGATTTAGGGCCCCTTGTCCCTTGTCGGTGGATTCATTTTGTGGCACTCTCTTGGCCACTAGGTGTTTGTTGCTTGCATCTTCTATTTGGGCTTTGTCTATATTTTATGCCTGCTATTACCCTTGCATGACTTTGGGTTTTATAATTGTAATCAAGTGTAGTTCCATTTCATACACACTTGACACTAAGCCATATACAAGCAAGCAAACACTTACAGGCAAATTCTTATAAAGTAATAATACATTGGCACATCTATTGTAACAATTCTACAAAAATCAAGCATCACATTTTTATAACCGCCTATGTTCCACGTATCAACTGCTCAAATACTTATAGTCTCCCTCATGTAAGGGTGGGTATATTGAGTAGTTTGGTATAAAGGTCTGGCAGGTTATTCCCTTTTAGAATCGCCTATGTTCCACGTATCAACTGCTCAAATGCTTATAGTCTCCCTCACGTAAGGGTGGGTATATTGAGAAGTTTGGTATAAAGGTCTGGAAAAATTCTAATTATTACTCTCTTTGGATAGAAAAAGGCACTTATGTTCAACTTAACCCTCCCACTGTTGGAATCACTTGAATATTCAGAGTGGAAAAACTAGGCGAACCCTCCTCTGGATCTTTAGCGGTGTACCCTAGATTTTTTTGAGGGCTCTAATTTGGAATTTATCGTTCTTACTTCATCCTTTGTTGAGCTCCATTTTTCTTTTGATCCTTTTCTAAATCATGGCTACTACAAATCTATTAAGTGGACTTACAAAGAAACTTGAAGGAGCACAAACTTTTGCAAATTGGAAGTATGAGATGGAATCAATATTAATGATGAATGACATGTGGGACTTTGTGAAAGATAGGCAAGCCAATGAAGACCCACTCACTGCACCTACAGACCCTAAAGAAAAAGCACAATTTGAGAAGAATTCCAAAGATAGCTTTAAGTCTAATCAAGCTAGCTATAGGAATTCAATGCAGAGAAACTGTAAGGGCTACAAAAACACCTAAACAAGCATGAGATGCTCTCAATAGATTGTTTGAAAGGCCAAGTCACGATAATATTTTGTATCTCAAAAAAAAATTGCACAATCTCTATATGAAAGGCTCACTTATCGATTATCTTATGGAAGTCAAGTCTATTAAGAATGATTTCTTAGTTGTTGGTAAAACCCTAGATGATAATGAGTTAATTCCAATAATGTTGCATGGTCTTCCTTCAAAGTTTCACTCCTATGCTACCATGTTAGACTTGAGTGGTAAAACAATGAATTCCACACTTGAGGATATTGAGATCCTACTTAAGAAACATGAGAAAGCCCTAATCAAAGATGAAGAAATTGAAGCCACATCAGCAGCTTTTGCCACCAAGGTAACTTTACAGCCTAAACAAAACAAGGGTCAAAATTAGCATAATCAAAATCAAAGGGGTAGACAACATCAGAGATACACATAGTACCAACAATAGCCAAATCAATAGTACCAATAAGAACCACATCAATAATAGTACCAAAGAATAACCAAATCAGCAAGACCATCAGTAGCCAAATTAGCAGCAATACCAGCAACAACCTAGATGACAAACAAGACCTCAAGGGGGTCAAAACAACAATCAACAAGGGTGTGAATATTATGGAAAATGAAATCATAATATTTTTAATTGCTATAAAAGGCAAAGAGAACAGGGAGAACCACAAAATAATAATCTGAACACGTTGTATGCAGCCAACCAAGTTAATGTTGAAGATAAATAATATTGGTATATTGATTCTGGAGCAGCAAAGCACATGACAGGAAGGCAAGATTGGTTGACCAAGGTTCAGCCTACATCAAATAAATTCATTACTTTTGGTGTTGAAAGTGCTCTATCCATTGAAGGTGTTGGGGAGGCACCACTTACTTTGCATGATGGTAATAATGTTCCTGCAACAGATGTTTTGTATGTGCCTAGTCTTAAAAGGAGTCTTCTTTCTATTGGACAACTTATAGATAAGGGCTATAATGTCTATTTTGAAAAAGATAAATGCTACATTAAGGAACCCAATGGCAATGTCAAGGCCATGGGAGTGAAAAAGGATGGTGTTTACTACCTCCTTAAAAAATTTGTAACACAAACATCTTTGCATACAACAACTAATTTCTCTTTGGAGTACATGTGGCATGAAAGATTGGGACATTTAAATTTTAATAATATTCAAATGACTACTACAAAAGGATTAGTTAAAGGACTTCCACATCTTAAGGAGTCAAAATGTTTTTGTGAGCCATGTGTAATAGCCAAACACCATAGGCAACCATTTGAAACAGGAAAGGCATGGAGAGCCAATAGACCTTTGCAATTGGTTCATTTAGACATTTGTGGGCTAATGCCTGTTCAATCTTATATTGGGGCTAAATACTACATCACTTTCATTGATGATTACAGTAGAAAGGTATGGATCTACCTAATTCAATATAAGTGACAAGCCCTTGATAAGTTCAAATAATTCATCACACTTGTTGAAAGAGAAAGTGGCTATCAAATCTCCACCTTAAGATCAGATAATGGTGGAGAATATGTATCCAATGAATTCTTTAATTTTTGTAAGTATCATGGGATAAGGAGGCAATTCATAACCCCTTATACCCCGCAACAAAATGGAGTTGTTGAGAGGATGAATCAAACAATCACAAATAGGGCAAAATCAATGTTACATGCTGCTATATTACCTAACTCATTTTGGGGAGAAGTTGTTCTTACTGCTGCATACTTGACTAATAGGTCATACACAAAGGCCTTACATGAAAGAACACTTGAAGAAGCATGGAGTGGAAGGACGCCCTATGTGGGCCATTTGAGAATATTTGGATGTGATGCCTATGCTCATATTCCTCATAAGAAAAGGAAGAAGTTTGATGATAAGAGCCAAAAATGCATCTTTGTTGGCTATAGTGATAGTGCCAATGCATATAAATTATATGAACCTATTTCCAAGAAAATAATTTTATCTAGGGATGTTATCTTTCATGAGTATCCCCCATCTAATCCTCCTAAGGCCTCCACTTTAGAAATTACTAATAAAATAGTTGCTCCATTCATGCATACAATATCATCTAGTCCTTCTCCTTCACTCATAAATCAAGAAATTCATCCACAAGAAGAACTTCCTACAAATGATCCATGTCCTCCATCTCCTCCTCCTAATTATCAAGAAACATCATCCAATCCTTTACCCAAGTGGGTTCAAGCCACAATAGATGAAGCCCAAAATCATTTGCCTACCTATACAGGTAAAAGGCCTTCAGCCCTAAGACACCAAGTGAATTATGCCCTAATGGCCAAATTTCTTAGCCAAACTGAACCTTCTAATTTCAAATAAGCACTTGGTGATCCTAAATGGGTTCATGCCATGGATCAAGAATTATATTCCATTGAAAAAAATCACACTTGGGAGTTAGTTGATTTACCCAAAGAAAAATATACCATTGGCACAAAATGGGTATACAAAGAAAAATATAAAGCAGATGGCTCACTAGATCGCTACAAGGCTCACCTAGTAGCTCAAGTCTATAAGCAACAAGAGGGAATTGATTATGAGGAGACCTTTGCTCCTGTGGCTAAGATGACTACAATCAGGACAGTTATTGCTATGGCATCTCAAAAACATTGGCAAATATATCAAATGGATGTCAAAAGTGCATTTCTCAATGGTCATTTGAAGGAGGAAGTGTATGTGAAACAACCACCAAGGTACACATTTGAAGGCCAAAACAACAAAGTCCTTAGATTAAAGAAATCTCTATATGGGTTGAAGCAAGCATCCCGAGCTTGGTATGCAAATATTGACTCCTATTTTATCAACCTTGGTTTCACTAGATCTGCAACAAAATCTACTCTCTATGTGAAACATTGGAATAACTGCATCATTTTGGTTACATTGTATGTGGATGATCTTCTCATTACAGGTGATGACATAGAAGGAATAAGGTTGCTCAAGGATAACTTATGCAAGAACTTTGAGATGACAGATTTAGGCCTCCTCCACTATTGCTTAGGAATAGAGGTATGGCAACAACCTAATAAGATTTTTATCTCACAGGCTAAGTACATTCAGTCTATTTTGGAGAGGTTTCACATGGAGGAGTGTAAGCCCTCTCTAACTCCTATGGAAACTAGATTGAAATTGGTAAATACTGATGAAGAAGAAAGGGTTGATGGTACACTTTACAGTCAACTAGTTGGAAGTTTGATCTACTTAACTTCAACTAGACCAGATATTTGCTATTCAGTTGGCATTATTTATAGATTCATGTAGGATCCTAAGAAGAGCCATTGGATAGCAGCTAAGAGGATTGTGAGATTCCTAAAGGCCACACCTCATCATGGCCTTATGTATAAATCAAGTGATAATTTTTCTTTGATTGGATACACAGATTCAGATTGGGCCAGTTGTCCTTAAACTAGAAGATCTACATCAGGTTATTGCTTTCAATTAGGCCAAGGCTCTATTTCATGGAGCACAAAGAAGCAGTAATCACGCTTTCACTATCTTCGAGAGAAGCAGAATATAGAGCAGCAGTTGAGGCAACTAAGGAGGCAATATGGTTGAGGCAATTAATTTAGGATATTGGGCTATTCATACATGGTCCAACATATATATATATATATATATATATATATATATATATATATATATATATTGTGACAATCAAAGTACCATCAAGATGACCAAGAATCCAATTTTCCATGCTAGAACAAAGCACATTGAGATCCATCATCACTTCATTAGAGAAATGGTCCAAGGGGACATTATACACATGAAGTATGTACCAAGTCAATATCAAGTAGCAAACATCTTGACCAAGTCACTTGGGAAAGACAAGTTTTCTCAGTTTAGCAATTTGCTATATCTATGTAAAATAAGTCAACATTAAGGGGAATGTTATCTAATGTTGACTTATCTTTTTAGGATAGTGCATAGTAAGAGGGAATGTTAGAATATTATTATTGTTATAATGTGCACTATGCCTATAATTGACAGGTTGGCATTTGTTTTCTGCCACTTGTCCCTGTCTTCAGTTTGAGTTGGAGTGGAGCTTATGACACTTGTCATATCGCCCTCCTAAGCTTGATGCTTATATATTGTAAGATAACTTGTAAATAAAGTGTGCCTTATTTTTTAGTCCCAACAGATTTCACCAAAAAACCTCAATATATTTAGCCGATTCTTTTTAAATCTTAGCAACAAATATTTTGTCAAAAATCTCAAGACATTTAGACAATTCTTTGTAGAATCTCTTAGAAAAAAATGTTTCACTATAAACCTCAAGATACTTGGAAAATTATCTTTAAATCTTAGAAAAACATGTTTCACCATAAACCTCAAGATATTTGGCCAATTCTTTTTAAATATTAGCAAAAAGGTTTCGCCATAAACCTCAAGACATTTGGCCAATTATTTTTAGAATTTCTTAGCAAAAAGGTTTCACCATAAACCTCAAGATATTTGGCCAATTCTTTGTAGAATCTCTTAGCAAAAAGGTTTCACCATAAACCTCAAGACATTTGGCCAATTCTTTTTAGAATCTCTTACAAAAAAAGGTTTCACCATAAACCTCAAGATATTTGGCCAATTCTTTTTAGAATCTCTTACCAAAAAAGGTTTCACCATAAACCTCAAGATATTTGGCTAATTATTTATATAATATCTTAGCACAAAGGGTTTGCCATAAACCTCAATATACTTGGACAATTCTTTGTAGAATATCTTAGAAAAAAGGTTTCACCAAAAACCTCAAGATATTTGGCCAATTCTTTTTAGAATATCTTAGCACAAAGGTTTCACCATAAACCTCAAGATATTTGGTCAATTATTTTTAGAATATCTTAGCAAAAAAGGTTTCACCATAAACCTCAATATATTTAGCCAATTCTTTGTTGAATCTCTTAGAAAAATAGATTTTTCCATAAACCTCAAGATATTTGGCCAATTCTTTGTAGAATATCTCAGTACAAAAGGTTTCACCGTAAACCTCAAGATGTTTGACCAATTCTTTGTAAAAATATCTTAGAAAAAATATTTCACCATAAACCTCAAGATATTTGACCAATTCTTTGTAGACTCTCTTAGCACAAATGTTTCACCATAAACCTCAAGATATTTGGCCAATTATTTGTTGAGCAAGGTGCAGCAACAATATTGTCATTGTTGTCAACACAGTCAGATAGATCTGGTGTTTCAATGAACAGGAAGTTCAAAAGCTATTCAGATGCAGAAGACAAGAGTTCAAAACTTATTCAGAGCATGGACAGTGAGTTTCCAAGAAGACCGAAGTAGCCCATTTGCAAAAGATCAAAGAAAAATACAAGTAAGAAAAGTGTTGCAATATCGCGACATATACAAAGAAGCAAGAAAAACTGTCACGATTTTGCGACATGTTGGAAGAGAGAGAAGAAGCAGGAAAAACTATCACGATTTCACGACATGTTGGAAGAGAGAGAAGTAGCAGGAAAAACTGTCATGATTTCATGACATGTTGGTAGAGAAAAAGGCAAGTGGAAAAACTGTCGCGATTTCATGACATGTTGGAAGAGAAATAAGAAGCAAGAAAAACTGTCACGATTTCGTGACATGTTGGCAGAGAAAAAGTCAAGTGGAAAAACTGTCGCGATTTCACAACATGTTGGCAGAGAAAAAGGCAAGTGGAAAAACTGTCATGATTTCGCGACATGTTGGAAGAAAAAGAGAAAGCAGGAAGAAGTGTCGCGATTTCGCGACAAGTTCGAAGAAAGAGAACAAGTTTGAAAAGTGTCGCGATTTCGCGACATGTCGCAGTTTCGCGACTAAAATGGGAGTGAGAAAGTGAGTAGGAAAAGTGTCACGATTTTGCGACATGCTGGAAGAAAGAAAGGCAAGTAGAAAAAGTGTCGCGATTTCACGACATATTGCAAGAGAGATTGTACGGATGAAAAAGTGTCATGATTTCGTGACATATTGCAAGGAAGTTTGTACATACGAAAAAGTGTCACGATTTCACGACATATTGCAAGAGAGATTGTACGGATGAAAAAGTGTCGCGATTTCATGACATATTGCAAGGAAGTTTGTACAGATGAAAAAGTGTCACGATTTCGTGACATATTGCAAGAGAGATTGTACGGACGAAAAAGTATCATGATTTCGCGACATATTGTAAGGAAGTTTGTACGGACGAAAAAGTGTCACGATTTTGCGACATATTGCAAGAGAGATTGTATGGACGAAAAAGTGTCGTGATTTCATGACATATTGCAAGGAAGTTTGTACGGACAAAAAAGTGTCGCGATTTCGTGACATATTGCAAGAGAGATTGTACGGACGAAAAAGTGTCACGATTTTGCGACATATTGCAGGAGAGATTGTCTGAAAGAAAAAGTGTCGCGATTTCGTGACATATTGCAAGAGAGATAGTCCGAGAGAAAAAGTGTCACGATATCGTGACATGTCGGGTTTTCGCGAACCGAAGGCAAGGGAAAGAGCAAAGGAGAGAAAGTGTTGCAACATCATGACATGTCACATTTTCGTGACTAAAGGAGGAGAGAGAAAGTAAGAATGCAGAAGTGTCGCAATATTGCGACAAAAGTAAAGAGGAAATAGTACGAAGGTGAAGGTGAAAGTGTCGCGATATCACAACATGCTGAGTTTTCACGGGTACAAGCCAAGAAGAGAAGCAAGGATGTGGAAGTGTCGTGATATCGCGACATGTATTTTTACGAGCCAAAGCAAAGAGAAAGAGGAGAGAGAGAGTAAGCAAAAGTGTCGTGATATCATGACATGTTGCTTTTTCGTGGTTGAGTTGAAGCCGACGAAGACCTATGATAGTCGACTAAGATTAGGGTTTGTAACTGACTAAGATTAGGGTTTGCAGTCGAATAAGATTAGGGTTTTCATCACCAAAATTTTGTTATAAAAGGACGGTTGTTTGGAGATTTGAAGTGTCGATGGATGTGTCATTGAGTATGCGTCGAAGTATGAAATGTGGCCGTTAGAGAGCAAAAAGCGCAAAAGCAACGAGATGATGGTGAAGTGCGCAAAGTGAGAAAATAAGTCGTGTCAAATTATCCTAAGTGCATCTACGATTGCACAGAGAAAGCAGGAGTAGAGTGTGCAAAGGGAGAAGACAATCGTGAAGTTGGATTACAGCAAAGCAGAGTGTGCGAAGTGTTTACATAGAAAGAGCGGAGTGCACAGAGAACGCAAAGGTGGAGAAGACCAGTTAGGGTTGTGCAAAAGCAAAGGTATTTTATCATCAAAATTATAGATTCAAAATTGAAGTCCAGGTTGTAGCTTGGCATCAGGGGTTGGTGCTCCTTCTAGTAGGTGCTGGTAAATCAGGGGTTGGTGCTCCTTTCTATTGGTACAGATAAATCAAGGGTTGGTGCTCCTTCTAGTGGATGCTGGTAAACTATTTGTAAAGTTGGTGCTTTGCAAAGGTTGGATTTGGATGGTAGTCTAAGCAGTCATTCTTGAGGAGTAGCCAAATTGATGAACCTCATTAAAATCTTATGTTGTGTGATATGTTCTTTTGTGATGCTTGCTTCATCTGGTTTTAAGGTTTCTTTATTTTAGTTTTAAGAGCTGTAAATTCATGTTAGAAGAACTACACTGATTCACCCCCCCTCTTAGTGCCATTGTAAGACTAACATTATTTGTAGAATATCTTAGCATAAAGGTTTCACAATAAACCTCAAGATATTTGGTCAATTATTTGTAGAATATCTTAGCAAAAAAGGTTTCACCATAAACCTCAATATATTTAGCCAATTCTTTGTTGAATCTCTTAGAAAAATAGATTTTTCCATAAACCTCAAGATATTTGGCCAATTCTTTGTAGAATATCTCAGTACAAAGGTTTCACCGTAAACCTCAAGATGTTTGACCAATTCTTTGTAAAAATATCTTAGAAAAAATATTTCGCCATAAACCTCAAGATATTTGACCAATTCTTTGTAGACTCTTTTAGCACAAATGTTTCACCATAAACCTCAAGATATTTGGCCAATTATTTGTTGAGCAAGGTGCAGCAACAATATTGTCATTGTTGTCAACACAGTCAGATAGATCTGGTGTTTCAGTGGACAGGAAGTTCAAAAGCTATTCAGATGCAGAAGACAGGAGTTCAAAGGTTATTTAGAGCATGGATAGTGAGTTTCCAAGAAGACCGAAGTGGCCCATTTGCAAAAGATCAAAGAAAAAGACAAGTAAGAAAAGTGTCACGATATCGCGACATATACAATAGGCAAGAAAAACTATTGCGATTTCGCGACATGTTGGAAGAGAGAGAAGAAGCAGGAAAAACTGTCGCGATTTCGCGACATGTTGGAAGAGAGAGAAGAAGCAGGAAAAACTGTCACGATTTCGTGACATGTTGGTAGAGAAAAAGGCAAGTGGAAAAAATGTCGCGATTTCGTGACATGTTGGAAGAGAAAGAAGAAGCAAGAAAAACTGTCACGATTTCGCGACATGTTGGCAGAGAAAAAGTCAAGTGGAAAAACTAGTGCGATTTCGCGACATGTTGGCAGAGAAAAAGGCAAGTGGAAAAACTGTTGCGATTTCGCGACATGTTGGAAGAAAAAGAGAAAGCAGGAAGAAGTGTCGTGATTTCGCGACAAGTTCGAAGAAAGAGAACAAGTTTGAAAAGTGTCACGATTTCGCGACATGTCGCAGTTTCGCGACTAAAATAGGAGAGAGAAAGTGAGTAGGAAAAGTGTCACGATTTCGCGACATGTTGGAAGAGAGAAAGGCAAGTAGAAAAAGTGTCGCGATTTCACGACATATTGCAAGAGAGATTGTACGGACGAAAAAGTGTCACGATTTCGCGACATATTGCAAGGAAGTTTGTACGGACGAAAAAGTGTCGCGATTTCGCGACATATTGCAAGAGAGATTGTACGGATGAAAAAGTGTCGCGATTTCACGACATATTGCAAGGAAGTTTGTACGGACGAAAAAGTGTCACGATTTCGCGACATATTGCAAGAGAGATTGTACGGATGAAAAAGTGTCACGATTTCGTGACATATTGCAAGGAAGTTTGTACGGATGAAAAAGTGTCACGATTTCGCGACATATTGCAAGAGAGATTGTACGGACGAAAAAGTGTCACGATTTCATGATATATTGCAAGGAGAGTTTGTACGAAAGAAAAAGTGTCACGATTTCGTGACATATTGCAAAAGAGATTGTACGAGAGAAAAAGTGTCACGATATTGCGACATATTGCAAGAGAGAGAAAAAGTGTCACGATATCGCGACATATTGCAAGAGAGAGAGTCGAGGAGAAAAAGTGTCGCGATATCGCGACATGTCGGGTTTTCGCGAACCGAAGGCAAGAGAAAGAGCAAAGGAGAGAAAGTGTCGCGATATCGCGACATGTCGCATTTTCACGACTAAAGGAGGAGAGAGAAAGTAAGAAGGAAGTGTCGCGATATTGCGACAAAAGTAAAGAGGAAAGAGTACGAAGGTGAAAGTGTCACGATATCATGACATGCTGAGTTTTCACGGGTACAAGCTAAGAAGAGAAGCAAGGATGTGGAAGTGTCGCGATATCGTGACATGTTGTATTTTTGCGAGCCAAAGCAAAGAGAAAGAGGAGAGAGAGTAAGCAAAAGTGTCATGATATCGTGACATGTTGCTTTTTCGTGGTTGAGTTGAAGCCGACGAAGACCTATGACAGTCGACTAAGATTAGGGTTTGTAACCGACTAAGATTAGGGTTTGCAGTCGACTAAGATTAGGGTTTTCATCACCAAAATTTTGTTATAAAAGGAGGGTTGTTTGGAGATTTGAAGTGTCGATGGATGTGTCATTGAATATGCGTCGAAGTATGAAATGTGGTCGTTAGAGCGCAGAAAGCGCAGAAGCGACGAGATGATGGCGAAGTGCGCAAAGTGAGCAAAGAAGTCGTGTCAAATTATCCTAAGTGCATCTACGATTGCACAAAGAAAGCAAAAGGAGCAGAGTGTGCAAAAGGGAGAAGACAATCATGAAGTTGGATTACAGTGAAGCAGAGTGTGCAAAGTGTTTACGCAGAAAGAGCAGAGTGCGCAAAGAATGCAAAGGTGGAGAAGACCAGTTAGGGTCATGCAAAAGCAAAGGTATTTTATCATCAAACTTATAGATTCAAAATTGAAGTCCAGGTTGCAGCTTGGCATCATGGGTTGGTGCTCCTTCCAGTAGGTGCTGGTAAATCAGGGGTTGGTGCTCCTTTCTATTGGTACAGATAAATCAAGGGTTGGTGCTCCTTCCAGTGGATGCTGGTAAACTGTTTGTAAAGTTGGTGCTTTGCAAAGGCTGGATTTGGATGGTAGTCCAAGCAGTCATTCTTGAGGAGTAGCCAAATTGGTGAACCTCGTTAAAATCTTGTGTTGTGTGATATGTTCTTTTGTGATGCTTGCTTCATCTGGTTTTAAGGTTTCTTTATTTCAGTTTTAAGAGCTGTAAATTCATGTTAGAAGAACTACACTGATTCACCCCCCCTCTTAGTGCCATTGTAAGACTAACAATTGGTATCAGAGCCAAGTTCCCTTCTAAGGCTAAATCAGTCAGGGTTGATCTGGGATTAGTATGCAATGGGTAAGAAGAATAGATCCTCCTCCAAAAGGGCATCTCAGTCAGTTTCAGTTCCTGTGGAAGAGAAAATTGAACCAGAAAAGGTTGAAGACTTCTCATCAAACAAACCACCTTTGTTTGATGGAACTAATTACGTGATCTGGAGAATTAGGATGCAGGCATATCTTTGTGCTTTGGGATACGACATCTGGGATTCAATAAATAGTGAATACACAATACCCATCACTCCTCCAACCGATGCTGTCGATAAGAATCTGTTTGAGAATGACTCAAAAGCAAAGAAAGCTATCAGGAGCGGATTAGTGGACAGTGAACTGGTAAAGATCATGAGTTGTAAAATGGCAAAAGAAATGTGGGATAAACTGAGGAGTATTCATGAAGGAGACGATGAGATCAAGGAGGCCAAGTTGCAAACACATCAAGCTTAGTTCAAAGCTTTGAAGTTGAATAACGATAAGAACATAGAGGCATATATGGTGAGAGTTAATGAAGTCCTAGAGGATGATTCTAAGAAAGAAATAGGTGGAGGTCTTTTCATGACACTCAAAAAAGAAATAGAAAAAGAACAAGAATGTGATGAAGAAGAAATTGATGCAGAAATAAATTTGAAAGAGGAATTAATTGCAGCTCTGGATGAATTGAAGATAGAAAGAAAAAGGAATAAGGAAATCTCAAGAAAGCTTGAGGATGCAAATGAAATAATAACCACTTTGAAAGTACAGGTAGAAGAATTCAAAAATATTGAAGAAACTCTCAAGTCACAGTTCAATGAGAAAGAGATTGGTTGCTGCAAACAAGAGGAAGAGATTGTTTTATTGAAGAAACAACTAGAAGAGGCCAATACAAATCTCAAATTCGAGAAAAGCACAGAGTTGCTAGATAAAATGATAAGCCAACAAAGAAGCTCCACGGATAGGCGTGGTCTTGGATATGAAGCCGAACAACCTTCATCTTCCAACTCTGCAGAAGAAGAAGTTCACCGTTGAAGGATCGAAGCAAGAAAAGTTTGAAGCTGAATCTTCAAAAGGAAGAAAATATCAAAGGAGATCTACGACAAAGCAACCACAACAAAAGAGGTTCTATCACTCTCACTCTATTCATACTAATACTTTTAATGGCTATTGTTTTAGATGCAACCAGGATGGTCACAAGGCAACTTATTGTGGATTGAATAATAAATCAAAGAGTTATGCTGGTATACATACATCTGCATTTCTGAGTAAACACTATGTACAATGTTTTCAATGCAATGGTCATGGGCACATAGCAAGGTTTTGTCCAAGCACTTCTGTATCTAATCTAAGGCAAAACAGTAGATTTCATCATACGCAAAGAACGCAACACAGACAGGTAATAAATCATGTACATAAAAGAAAGGAAAATAATCATTCATCAAGGATGCACAAGAGACAACCACACAAGAGAAATGTTTGAGTTCACGAAAAGGTGCAAAACAGGGATGCAGTTGAAAAATCCAAGCCCGAGTTCAAGAAAGTTTGGAGAAAGATAGAAGAAAGGAAATCGTGTCTCCTTGGACTAAAGGAGACTACTCCTCTATTGCACTAAGCAACTCCAGGTAGCACATCCTCAGGGGGAGCAATCTTAAAGTTTTATTTTAATGCTCCTATGTATTTGTTTGGGTTTCTAAGGATGAAAGGCAAGTAGTTAGGGGGAGTTGTCGTATAGTTGTTGAAGTGTGTTTTCAGTTCATGTAGCTATTTGTGGAAGTGTCGTGAAGGGTGGTGATTAAATTGAGAGTTCTCATTATTGGTAGTATTGCTATATGTCATTATTGTACTGATGATGGTTCTTACTGCCACTATCCAAAGTGAAGGTTTATAACAGTTCAGATAATTTGGTTAGTGAAAGAATGTTGCCCTAGCCGCATATATGTGTTTCGATAAAAGCAGTGTGTATTTGAACTATACATTGTCGTGAAGATTGTTAGATCTATTATGACGCTGTGGTGAAAAATATTGAAGTCTGATCATTAACTCATGTTTAGCCCATCAAGATGAGCAACTTTGCTTTGTGAATCATTCATATCCGAGGTCCAAAGTATGAGTTTGAGTAAGGTGCACTATAGTTGGCCGTGAAGTGTTTAACAAAATATTGTCTCCTGATTCGAACAGTTGAAAGTAAGGTGTGACCAGCGGTGACTGTAGAAAACATAGACCAAGTTGAAAATATAAAAAGGGATTTGGTTGTGTTGTGGTACAGTGTTTGATGCTTGCACAGAGTTGGCAATGAAATTGCAGTGTTGGTACAGTGTTGGACAAAAGTTGGTACAAGTGTGAGTCACTTGTCAATTTTGTTGACAGATGTGAAATCAGCATTTTTGAATGGGAAGCTTGAAGAAGATGTTTATATTGAGCAGCCAGATGGTTTCCAGCTTGGTGATGATCCCAACTTGGTTTGTAAGTTGAAGATATATGGCTTGAAATAGGCACCCCGAGCATGTTATGCAAGGCTAGACAAACTATCTCACTCAACAAAGGTTTAAGAAAGGGTGCAAGTTGAGCAAGAATGAAAAATCTCCACCTATTGATCAAATCATGTACAGATCTATGATTGGAAGCTTACTGTACCTGACAGCTATCAGACCAGATATTTTGTAGGCAGTATGCATGACAGCACGATTTCAGGTTAATCTCAAGGAAGACTCATGTGACAACATTATGGTGGTTGATTTCTGAAATATCATTGAAGGGAAAATGATTGTTTGTGGTTTCCTTTTTCGAAAGTGGTTGGTTGAATGCATCAAGGTTTTTTGAATTGAGAGCTGTGTTTAAACCTTGTGTTATAAGCATAGTGGTTTAAGCCCATTGGTTGTGAAAGAACTTGAGTTAGAAAAGAACATGAGTATCATTGTTATGTGATATTTGTGGTTGAGCATTGTTGGAATTATTTGAGTTGGTTGATACATACTTGGACTAGGGTTGTGTGAGAGAGAGTTGTCCCTTGTGATGATTGGTTGAGGTGATTTGATTGAGCCTAGTCAAGTTATGTGTGAAGTGATTTTTAAAGTTCTATGAAGTGGATTTGATTTGAGATCGCCATTCATTGTTGAGTTCATTTTGAGTACTACTTGAGCATGATTGATTGAGCCTTTGAGAAGGCCTTTGGGAAATATTTGAGGACAATGCTGGGACAGATTTCTAGAGCAGATTTGGGCAAGTTCTTGGTGAGATTGCTAGAGAAGAATCGGACAAGTTCTTAGTGAGCTTGGTGGAGCAAATTTGGATAGGTTTTGTATGAGCTTGTTATTCAGCATTGGACAAGTTCTATGTGAGCTTGTTAAGCAGGTTCTATGTGAGCCTATTGAGCAGGTTCTTAGTGATCCTATTGATTGAGCTTTGGAGGTGACAGAGTACAGAGGACAGAGTCTCAATGGATAGAAATCTAGCAGCCAACATAGTTGAAGATAGATCTAAGTGAGGATTCTTCAAGTGAAGAAGAGGTCCACCAGTTAGTGCAATAGAGAGACAAAGTCTTCTATAATATCACAAGGGTACTATGGAGTATGGGTTATGATATCCAAAAGATGCAGATTGGGCAGGATGTGTAGATGATAGAAAGAGTACCAGTGGAGATGCATTCTATCTTGGAGACAGATTGGTCACGTAGAACAGTAAGAAACAAGAGTCAGTTTCCTTATCCACAATAGAGGCAGAATATATTGCAGCGACAACATGTTGTACATAGGAGAAAGTTGCAGAAAGTAAGGTTAAGTTGGAGTGGTCACGTTTCCCAAGAATTGACTAGCTACAGGGATCACATTCTAAGGGGGAGCATTTAAGTATTTGATTATCTTTTTGCTCATGTTCATGATTTTTGCTAAATGTAATAAATTTTGCCTGAGAATGTTGTGCATGGACTCAGGGGAGTCTGCAGTAGCCCTTTGGTATTATTGTCAAAGGGGGAGAAGAGTTATAGGAAATTGCACATGTGTTGCCAACAATTCCAAAGGGGGAGATTGTTGAGCAAGGTGCAACAACAATATTGTCATTGTTGTCAACACAGTCAATAGATCTAGTGATGCAATGGACAGGAAGTTCAAAAGCTATTCAGATGCAGAAGACAGGAGTTCAAAGGTTACTCAGAGTATGTACAGTGATTTTCCAAGAAGACCGAAGTGGCCCATTTGCAAAAGATCAAAGAAAAAGACAAGTAAGAAAAGTGTCGCGATATCACGACATATACAGCAGGCAAGAAAAATTGTCGCGATTTCGTGACATGTTGGAAGAGAGAGAAGAAGCAGGAAAAACTGTCACGATTTCGTGACATGTTGGAAGAGAGAGAAGAAGCAGGAAAAACTGTCGCGATTTCGTGACATGTTGGAAGAGAAAAAGGCAAGTGGAAAAACTATCGTGATTTCACGACATGTTGGAAGAGAAAGAAGAAGCAAGAAAAACTGTCGCGATTTCGCGACATGTTGGCAGAGAAAAATTCAAGTGGAAAAAACTGTCGCGATTTCGTGACATGTTGGCAGAGAAAAAGGCAAGTGGAAAAACTGTCATGATTTCGTGACATGTTGGAAGAAAAAGAGAAAGCAGGAAGAAGTGTCACGATTTCGTGACAAGTTCGAAGAAAGAGAACAAGTTTGAAAAGTGTCACGATTTCGTGACATGTCGCAGTTTCGCGACTAAAATAGGAGAGAGAAAGTGAGTAGGAAAAGTGTCACGATTTCGTGACATGTTGGAAGAGAGAAAGGCAAGTAGAAAAAGTGTCACGATTTCACGACATATTGCAAGAGAGATTGTACGGACGAAAAAGTGTCGCGATTTCGCGACATATTGCAAGGAAGTTTGTACGGACGAAAAAGTGTCACGATTTCATGACATATTGCAAGAGAGATTGTACGGATGAAAAAGTGTCGCGATTTTGCAACATATTTCAAGGAAGTTTGTACGAGAGAAAAAGTGTCACGATTTCGCGACATATTGCAAGAGAGATTGTACGGACGAAAAAGTGTCGCGATTTCGTGACATATTGCAAGGAAGTTTGTACGGACGAAAAAGTGTCGCGATTTCGTGACATATTGCAAGAGAGATTGTACGGATGAAAAAGTGTCATGATTTCATGACATATTGCAAGGAAGTTTGTACGGATGAAAAAGTGTCACGATTTCGTGACATATTGCAAGAGAGATAGTACGGACGAAAAAGTGTCACGATATCACGACATATTGCAGGAGAGATTATCCGAAAGAAAGTGTCATGATTTCATGACATATTGCAAGAAAGAGAGTCTGAAAGAAAAAGTGTCGCGATATCGCGACATGTCAAGTTTTCATGAACCGAAGGCAAGGGAAAGAGCAAAGGAGAGAAAGTGTCACGATATCGCGACATGTCGCATTTTCACGACTAAAGGAGGAGAGAAAGTAAGAAGGCAGAAGTGTCACGATATCACGACAAAAGTAAAGAGGAAAGAGTACGAAGGTGAAAGTGTCACGATATCGTGACATGTGTTTTCACGGGTACAAGCCAAGAAGAGAAGCAAGGAGGCGAAAGTGTCGCGATATCGCGACATGTATTTTCACGGGCCAAAGCAAAGAGAAAGAGGAGAGAGAGTAAGCAAAAGTGTCACGATATCGTGACATGTTGCTTTTTCACGGTTGAGTTGAAGCCGACGAAGACCTATGACAGCCGACTAAGATTAGGGTTTGCAACCGACTAAGATTAGGGTTTGCAACCGACTAAGATTAGGGTTTTCATCACTAGAATTCTGTTATAAAAGGAGGGCTATTTGGAGATTTGAAGTGTCGATGGATGTGTCGTTGAATATGCGTCGAAGTATGAAATGTGGCCGTAAGAGCACAGAAAGTGCAAAAGCGGCGAGATGATGGCGAAGTGCGCAAAGTGAGCAAAGAAGTCGTGTCGAATTATCCTAAGTGCATCTGTGATTGCACAGAGAAAGCAGAAGGAGCAGAGTGCGCAAAAGGGAGAAGATAATCGTGAAGTTGGATTGCAGCAAAGCAGAGTGTGTGAAGTGTTTACGTAGAAAGAGCGAAGTGTGCAGAGAACACAAAGGTGGAGAAGACCAGTTAGGGTCGTGCAAAAGCAAAGGTATTTTATCATCAAACTTATAGATTCAAAATTGAAGTCCAGGTTGCAGCTTGGCATCAGGGGTTGGTGCTCCTTCCAGTAGGTGCTGGTAAATCAAGGGTTGGTGCTCCTTTCTGTTGGTACAGATAAATCGGGGTTGGTGCTCCTTCTAGTGGATGCTGGTAAACTTGTTTGTAAAGTTGGTGCTTTGCAAAGGCTGGATTTGGATGGTAGTCCAAGCAGTCATTCTTGAGGAGTAGCCAAATTGGTGAACCTCGTTAAATAATTGTGTTGTGTGATATGTTCTTTTGTGATGCTTGCTTTATCTGGTTTTAAGGTTTCTTTATTTTAGTTTTAAGAGCTGTAAATTCATGTTAGAAGAACTACACTGATTCACCCCCCCATCTCAGTGCCATTGTAAGAATAACATTATTTGTAGAATATCTTAGCATAAAGGTTTCACCATAAACCTCAAGATATTTGGTCAATTATTTGTAGAATCTCTTAGAAAAAGGTTTCACCATAAACCTCAATATATTTGGCCAATTATTTGTACACTCTCTTAACACAAAGGTTTCACCATAAACCTCAAGATATTTGGCCAATTCTTTTTCAAAAATCTCTTAACAAAAAGGTTTCACCATAAACCTCAAGATATTTGTCCAATTATTTTTTAATCTCTTCGAAAAAGATGTTTCACCATAAACCTCAAGATATTTGGCTGGTTATTTTTTAATCTCTTAGCAAAAAGGGTTTTTCCATAAACCTCAAGATATTTGGTCAATTCTTTTTAAAATCTCTTAGCAAAAAGGTTTTGCCATAAACCTCAAGACATTTGGACAATTCTTTTTAGAATCTCTTAGCAAAAAGGTTTTGCCATAAACCTCAAGACATTTGGATAATTCTTTTTAAAATCTCTTAGCAAAGGCACCAAACCCCTTTGATCAAATTTCAATTTCATTTCAAAGGCTTCAAACCCCTTTGGTCAATTTTCCATTCCTTAATTTATTGTCTTAGCATAGATCTTGTACATTCAACATCAAAAACATTACAAAAATAATAACAATAGTAAAAACAAAAATAGTCAAAATCGTCCATTAATGATGTACCTCACTTGGATATATATCAATGTTGTATGGTCACGCATGAGTGGATACATACCTTTGATTGGTTTATTTTCTCTCCTCTCTCTCTTTTCTTTTCTTTCTTCTTATCCTTCTTCATTTTGGCTCTATTATTTTTATTCTAATTACTTCTCTCACAACTATTTATGATTATTCTTGATTATCTATTCATGTTTATGCCACCAAAAATTAACATTCAATTCACTCATCACATGCATACACACATATAATAAAATTTCTAATACACAAACTAAGTCAAACATTTGGATGCACAAATCTGTATGAACCTATCTCACTTGATTTTCTTACACAATGACACATTGGTCGCATTTTAGTCCAGATCCTTAGAAATTATGTCATGTCACACAACCATGCATATCAGTATACTACATTGCTCTTTATCACCTTGTCATGTCAATCAACTTGTACATATGCACACATCATTTTGCATACACAAAAACCTGATGAGGAGTTAAACATACACTTGTTAGCATAGCTATAGTGATGTCCAATCCTATTCTTTGATTGCTTGGTAATGGAAATATCTTTTGTTATTCAACCATTTATAGTTAGTCCAATCAACCTTTATCGAATACCATCAAATTCTAAAGTATTTCAAAGATTCCTTGGCTAACTTGAGTTCTTTCATGGACCAATCACACATCACACATTAAGAAAATTTTGAGCATAGGGAGGAAAACACCTTGAGTAATTCTTGACATAAAAAAAATGGTTTCTCCTATTCATCCTATCATTTGCATGATCCAAACCTATGTATTGACAAAAGAATAAGCTACAAAAAAAATTAGCAAAGCAAAACTAAAAACAAAGAGAGAGCACTATCAAAAAGCATGAATCCTTGAGGTCCTCAGGTCTATAGAGTATGGTTCTAATCTCCATTAGGGATATGGATGCTTGAATGGTAGTTGAGCATGCCTTACAAGTGGTAACATGTATATCACATTAGAAACCTTATTTTATACAAACCACTGTACACTTGTGGATGAGCTAGCTTAATCGACTAAGTTTACAATTGGTTAGTCCAACCTCACTCAAAATGGATAAATGAATATCATGTGCACACACATGTCCATGATAGGCTTAATAATTAGTTAGGATAGTCAATATTTCTACAAGATATTGATTGACTACTAGATGAGTTTGTTTAAACTATGTTGTTTGACTTTCTAGAAATTCTTCTAACATCCAACAACCTAAAGAACAAGGAACGAACAACACCACAACTAGTTCTGCCAATAGCAAGTATCACCTTTGTACATTGTCCTAACATCATGTTGTTCTATGCATAGTCATTAGCTACATACTCAAATCATCATTTACATAGCCTACATAGGTTCATTTAGAGTTGCATTCATCATACACATTGCATGTTTACTTATCTCATACTAGGTTAATATGTTCATGTGACTATTAACATGTCATTGATTAATTCAAACCACTTGAGATGGTTTCATTCAAATACATACATCCAAAACTAGGACTACACAAGCACATATCAAGTGTACATACCCTACATCATACATCAATACACATTACACAAACACTTATCAAGTGTACATATGTTACATTTTTCACATCCACACATTATTATTTTTGCACATTCACAACTATTCAAGCATGATAATATATCATTTTATGTACCATCTATCCAACACATCATCAATACATAATATGTATCAAAAATCTCTACCAACATGTAATATAGAAAACAATCACACATTTTATACCCATTCATAATCAAATACATTCATCAAATATCATCTATCATAATGGTAAATACAAAATAAAAATTTTCCTAAGGCTACATCACATATATTATATTATCAAAAATTACATATCCACTATCATATTAAAAATTATGGTGACACACCTGCCATAACAAGACAACAATTTCAACCTTATTGACCACCAGTAGTCTCTCCACTCCCCTCTTGCACACTTGGTTGCTCAACTCCACTTCTTTATGGATACTCATATTTGTGCACCAGGGCTAATCCCCTTGCCTATGATGCTCTTGGCTCTATGAACTGTGGTCCCACTGAAGTCACTAAATTCATACTCCTATGTCTCCCTCATGAACTAGAGATCAAATACAAAGGAAGTACTAATCTGTTAGCAATTAAAATCACCTTCAAAAGGCATCACCTTATCCTTCTCGTGTAGATAGGATCTTCCATAATTGTCTCTAGCACATTGCAACTGCATGACCTCTAATTGAAGAGTTGACACATCACCTTGTGACCTAAATTACCCTACTACCTCTTATAATCTGATCACCTCAACCATCATCACCTCTCGCTCATATATTATTTTTTCTCTCTCCTCCATCTGCTATAGTATCCTAACTCTATCTACTATTAGCACCTCTCGATCAGCCATCACACTGTATCACTTGGCTATATAACCTTATATTCTCCTCAATTCAAGACACCTCTCACTCTATTATCATGGCCTCTACCTCCTACACCTTGGCACATGATATGTCAGCCTCCTATTATACCTCCATCGTATTTCATAAACTAGCACCTACATCTACCCTTGGTGCTCCAACATCACTTGTCACATTGGTATCCATCGACATCCATGCAGTACATCCCACCCCCTCCCTTGATGGGCATGCTCTACTATTTATCCTTTGTCACACTTTTCACACAAATTGTGACTCTGTCTCCTCATCCTCATCCTCAAGATCACTAGCTACGATTTCTAGCTCATTTTTGTAATCCATTCTAAACCCTCAACTATTGCTATTGTTGCCTCTCTTGATCCATACACCACTCTAAAAACATTGCTACAATACATACATTGGCTCACTGCTACAAATCCATGGGTTTCTTTCCACTTCCCTCCTATCCATTTTATTTATAGACACTACAAATTAATCCACTTTTCATCAAACTCCATAAATTCACCTTCATACATCGACCCTCTAACCAACCAAGCCAATTCTCCCTTTCAAAAGCCTAAAATCCAATATTTATTGCCTCAAAAAGTAAGGGCATATTTGACCCCACTTTTCTCTTACTAAAAATTTTCTATTTTTACCAAAACCACCACCATTGGATTAGGCTCAAAAATATATTTTCAACGATATATTTTTTGCTAAATTTTGACATCAATTGGTCCTCCAAAATACAAAAAAAAATGTACATGGATCAGTGTTAGAATATTTTAATGTGCACTATACCTCTTTTGATACTTGTCATGTTGTTCTTGACATTTGTCATTATCTCATATAGGCCTTATACCTATATATTGTACTTCTTTGTATCAATATAATATCTCATCTCCTTTTATTCCCAACATTTGGGTTGGGAATAAAAGGAGATGAGATATTATATTGATACAAATAAGTACGATATATAGGCAGAAGGCCTATATGAGATAATGAAAAATATCAAGAACAACATGACAAGTGTTAAAAGATTCATAGTGCACATTAAAATATTCTAACATTCCCTCTTAATGTGCAGTATCCTAACTATAGAGAAAAAACAAGTCAACATTAAGGGGGAATGTTACCTAATGTTGACTTGTTTTTTTTCTATAGTTAGGATAGTGCACATTAAGGGGGAATGTTAGAATATTTTAATGTGCACTATACCTATTTTGACACTTGTCATGTTGTTCTTGACATTTTTCATTATCTCATAAAAGCCTTCTGCCTATATATTGTACTTGTTTGTATCAAGTAATAGAGGATGATAGGGTTATTTTAGAGAAGTCAACATTAAGGGGTAATGTTACCTAATGTTGACTTGTTTTTTTTCTATAGTTAGGATAGTGCACATTAAGGAGGAATGTTAGAATATTTTAATGTGCACTATGCCTCTTTTGACACTTGTCATGTTGTTCTTGATATTTGTCATTATCTCATATAGGCCTTATACCTATATATTGTACTTCTTTATATCAATTTAATATCTCATCTCCTTTTATTCCCAATAGTCACATCAGTCAAAAGTCACAAGTTAATGTGAAACTGTACAATCGTAACCTACCTTACAACTTTTAGGTCACAACCTACCTTGCAACCAAAGCAAATTTTTTTAAAATTTTACCACAAATCATAAATTAATTATTCTCATCCATTTCCCATGCTTTTTCTTCTTTCCACTCAACCAATAACCACTTTATCAAGAAATTCTTCATTGTCTTTTGCTTCTTCACCCATCGACTCATTGCTTGAGAGGGTAGACATCACATGCAAAATCTACCTCACGCATGATCAATAATCAAATACTCAATTTTAGAATTTGTTTTATCCAATAACCTCTACAAAAGACTATCTCAAACCCTCATTTGTTGGGGCAAACAAAAGCAAAATTTCTCTTCTTAAAAAAACTCCAATTCAAATAAACATTTGGCACATCCAAAGCCTGATATTGTAGGTTAATCATAGATTCCATTCCTTGGAGTTGCAGTTGTAATACCACTCATGAGTGAAGCACTTGACAAAAATCTACCTAAGTTTGTATGATTTACCAAATCAAATCAAGATCAACAATCTATAAAAGGTAAAGTTTCAAATACATTTATCCCTTCCAAAATTAGGGTATCTTACATTGATCATGAAGCGATATGGTTTTATATCTTCTCCCTTAAAGCAATCATCATGACTCATTACAAATGCCATAATCAACCATAATCAATCATCATTTTCATCATATCTAACCACTACACACTCATCCAATAACATTTAATTATCAGGTGATTCGTTGTTGTCTATTACTTCTTCACCCATCAACTCATCTCTTGAGGGGGTAGATATCACATGTAAAACTACCTAACACATGATTGATAATAAAACAATCAATTTTGAAAATTGTATTTGTCCTAAGAAAATTTACCTACAACTATCATAAGCCCTCATTTGCTAGGGCAAACAAAAAACAAAATCATAATTAAATTTTATAGGCCCAATGCCTTAGCCTATAGGTTATTCATGGATTCCTTTCCTTAGAGTGGCAGTCATAAGACCACTTGAGAATGAAGCACCTAACAAAAATCTACCTAGGGTTGGATGGTTTACCAAATCAAACCAAGCTTAAAATCTTGTCAAAGTTAAACTTTCAAAGACACTCATCCCTTTTATAATTGGGGCATCTTACATTGATTATAAAGTGAGACAATATTATATCTCCTCTCTTAAAATGATCATCATGGTTTGAAAACAAAAAGTATAATCATCCACAACTATCCTTCATTAATTATCCTCTCTCATAATCAATCACGAATCACCCACAATCATCCATCACAAATTCTTCTTCTTCAAAAGCAAACCACCAATTTGGTGTCATAATTTTTTGCACTACATCGTGTTTTCACACAACATAGTACAAAAATAGAAAAATGTAAACACCTAAATATTACACATTGCCCTTAATTTCATCATAACGGCTAATAAATTTGTAAAACCCATAAAATTTACATAAATGAGCCTAAAAACACTATTTACCACTTCGAACCCCCTTGGCCACTTAAGCCCTTTCCTACACTTAACCTTTGGTCCCCATGCGACCATCATTATAGCCTAACCTTGGTTAATCTCTAACCTTGGTCAAAATCCACCTCATAGTCAAACTCCACCCCATGGTTAACCTGACCTTGGTCAACCTAACCAATGGACACATCACCTAGTCTACTCTTTGACTAGCCTAGCCTCCACCTCACCCACTTGACCTTAACTAAACCTATGGTCAACCTAATTAGGTTTAACTTTAACCCTTAATCCGTGCATCTCCCCATGTGCATTAAAATTCATAAATGATATTTGCATACTTTTGTCTTTCAAAGCATGGGAGGCATGGTGAGTCATCCTCCACCTCACGTAAAATTCAACATCTAACCTAGGGTCAACCTTAACCCTTGCTTCATTTCAAATACCCATGTGCATTTAACACCTTAAATGATATTTGAATACTTTTGTCTTTCAAAGCATGGGATACATGGTGAGTCATCTTCCACCTCACTCAAGTCAACACTAAATCCATGGTTAATCCTACTATGATTAGGATTTAACCTTTACTCCACTCCACATCCCCATGCTCATTTATGACATATACATGGGTGAGGAATTCTCTCACCCAAATGCACTTATGAGACATACCACCTCAGTAGCCCTAACATTGTCAAATTCTATAAATAGAGGCTCATTTTATCTTTTTCAAACCATCCACCATTTACATACCTAGAATCTACCAAAATCCATCTAGACTACACTACACTCCAATATTCACTTTGTCATCAATCTCCATCAATCACCACACAAATCCTCTTTTTACATATTTTTTGTATTGATTTTTTTTCTTGTTTGTAGGTTTAGAAGGTGATTTGACAAGGATAGGAGGTCTATTAGAATCTAATGAGCCATCCATAAAAACCAACTTTCTATTTGGATATCACAATCTTGATCATAGGGTAACTTGCGACTCAAATGGTTGTAGGTTAACCTACAATCCAAACAGGGCTTGCTTCAGCCAAAGTCACCCCTACTATTTTGCCCATACATTTCACATATAGACTTTGATTGACCTAAAATTTTAAGGGTAGATTCCTTAAAACTAAAGGAAGGTTCCCACCCAATTTCAATCCATTTTTACCAGCATAATTCCAGTTACAAGGCAATGTGTGACAGACTCTAGGGACCTATTTTTAGTCATCAACAAGGCAACAAACTCTCCAAACAGGTAAGTATTACTACCCATATTAGCTTTGTAACTTGTTTTAATGGTTTTGTAATGAATTAGATTCATTTATTTAGTGTATTTTGTCTATAAACATGAGGGTTTTGATTTATATATGCCCCAAAACGTTCTAACAAGTTTTTGTAGGGTCATGCAGGTTTAGAGGACTGGTGTGATTAACAGTGGCCCACGAGCAATAATCCCACTCCCTTTGAGGACATTTTGGAAGACATTTGGTGTTGTTGAACCATTAACTGGAAGATGTTTTTCACCTTCAAAACCCATTTTGTAGCCTCCAAGAGGAAAATTTGCAAAAGGGCAATTCTTGTAACTCCTTTATTTATCAATTACAAACAACACTATTTTCCATCAGTTCAGCACTTAAACCTATCAATAACACATCATACAATTTTGACCATGGCCACGAATTATATTATAATTTCAACATGGACATCCTATCGTATTGTGTTCTTATTTTTATCTTGTCTATTCCTTTTGTTAAGCAATATTGGGTAATGTTTGATTTGATTCATTACTAAAAAATGTTGTGAAATCTGACATGGTATCAAAGTGGGTGTGAATTTTTATTATTTGCTTGCTTTTGTAGGCAAGAATTTTTCTTCCAATTTATATTAAGGTAAATTTGTGTAGGATCTATTAAAGAATATTTTTTGAAGGTGGATGCCATCATCTAAATAATAGTTTTTGATAATGAAAATCCTAGGTGGACTTGGATCACTAGGATCTCATTGAAATCAATAGATTTAATACAGGAGAAATATTTACCAACAAGTTCATATTTCCTCATTGGAACTCAATCTTGTTTTGTTTTAATTGTTTTGACCAAATGGATACCATAGTTTTAGGATTGGATTTTTTGAGTTTTTTTGAAAAATTCATTTGTCTTTTAAAGATTTTTCAAAAAAAAACTATTTCCTTCTCTTTAGGCTTTTGTTGTTCAATAGCAGTATTGTTGAGAGGGTAAACTGCCTAGTTGCTATGAAAGGGGAAAATAATAGTCTAATTATTTTATAGTCCCCTAGTTCCAGAGAATTCATGGACAAGTTTTCATTCTTACCAAATACTTTCAAGCTACTTTAAAAAGTTACAAAAATGGTTCAAGCAACTTTTCTATTGCATAGGCATGAGAGGGTAGCCTAATTGGTTTTGTTTGACAATATAATTATGTGGGGTAAAACATAATAGATACAAATACAAAATCAACATATCTAGATTCTTTGAAAAAAATTAGGGGGTCACAATATAGCATTTCTTATCCTTTTTCATTTAGGTACTCCAAAATTGTGTTTAAAAAATTCAATGCATTCTCTCCAAATTTTAAATTTTGAATTTTAAAAACAATTTTTTTATAGAATATTTTGCATGAGGGAACCAAAAATAGAGGCACATCTATGTCATCCCAATTTAGGCTTGCATCAACAATATGTAGGGGGAAGAAGGTAGTCATTGATTTTTAATATTTATATATTTTTCTTTATCTCCCGAGTATGACTCTTGGGAAGATGGTTGGCTGGAAAGGCATAAGTCACCTATGCATGGGAGGTATCAAGTTCAAACCTCTCCACTCAATTTTTTAATGATGTCAACACCTATGAAGAAAATCCCTATGATAATATCAACACCCATGATGACATGGAAAACTAAGATGATGTGGCACGCTTTGATGACATAATTCCTTATGATGAAGTGGCACCCCTTTGCACAATAGTGATAACATGGTAGAACTATAATAATATCACATGGTAGTTTGTATGACTAATATGGTAGTCCATTTAGTTTATATGGAAATGAGTGCATAAATAAATCCTAAGGTGACACATGGTAGTTTGTACAAATAATGTGGTAGTCCACACATATGACCTAGCAACAAGTGCACAAATATTGAGGTGACATATTGTAGGTAACATGGAAGTTCATATAGGTGACATGAAAATCTATATAGGTAATGTGGCATAACACGTGATGGCTAATGAAGGTTATGATGTGGTATAAATCCTAAGGTGACATGTGGTAAATGACATAGGGGTTGACATATGTTCGAACATGACATACTTTGATTAAGATGCAATGGTAGACCATATGTCGCTTGGTATACATAAATATGGATTTGACCAATCACATTTAGCTAACTCATCAAATTCATCAAAAATGACAAGAAACTTGCATCATCATTAGTAGACTTGATGATTGAAGCAAATCAAAAAGTGATAAATAGCATGGTTTGTAGATCAAACAACAAATCATATTGTTACAAGTGAGATCATGTGATTCACTGATAAGTTGCATAGTCATAATGGGCTTGGCACCCCTCAGTCACTCATGCAATGACATGAGGTGACTCTCATTTGTTGCAACTATTGAAAAGTTTTTATTTTCTTAAAGGTTTTGAAGGTGATTTTTGTAACTTTAGAGCTAAATTTTTTAGGGCCATAAATTTTGTATATGAAAGTGTATTGAACCCTATTTTTAAAATCACATGGTTTTTTAAGCTCTTTGCATTGGTGGGATTGTTTCTAATTACAACTAAATGTAAATTTTTTAATTTTGGTATAATAGTTATGGATCATCATGTACCTTTTTTAGTGTTCCTAACTATGCTACCTAGAAGATTAAAATATAAGCTCTATTCTAAATCAAGGGGTTATTCAAATATGTGAATTAGGAACCTCATGATATTATTTCTAAAAAGGTAAAGTAGATTTATAAGGACAAGAAGGATGAATATTATGTTTTTTTTGCTCTTCATGTTGATAATGTATATGACACTCATGTCAGTAGCACCATAAATTCTAAAATATGAGTTGAGAAGTTTTAATGGATGTGTGATCAAATTGATTCTACTCAAATAAGTAGATTGGATGTTGAGTTTACAACCTTGTCTATTGAATCATTTGAAATTATTGATGAGTATATCAATCAATTAAAGAAACTCCAAGAGGATATTAAAATTTCTAGAGGACTACCCAAGGAGAGAAGAAAATCATAAGAAGTATTAGAGAAGGAAAGGAACATTGAACTACTCAATACTATCTTTAACAATATGTCTAAAATATTTGAGATATTATGGTTTTCAAGATGCTTTGTATGTACTTTCTAGATTTTACTACACTACTTATTGATGAGGTATTTAAGTACTTCTTGCACCAATATGCTAGGATAAATAGGTATAAGGGAAATTATTTTTTAATGAGACATACACAAAAGAAATTGTTGCTAAATTTTAGAATGACAACAAGTCCAAATAGAATGAGAATAAGCCTTTCAAGAATCTTGCTTGCAATTATTATAAAAGGAAGGATAGCAGGTAGAATTTTACAAAATTCAAAACAAGAAACTCGATGAAGAAGCAAGAAAGAGGGTGTTGATGTTGCTTCTAAGCATAAGGTGATGTATTTTTTATGGGTAGTCTATTTTTCATATTGGACATCTACATATTTATATAGTGGATAGTATATTAAATGCCTATAGGGCACATGATGAAGCAAAAGTATCTTCTTCAAGACTATAACAAAACTCATGCTATAGAAACCTAAAATACATCATGTCAAAGCGACTACTCATATGGGACATACTAGCAGACCATATAAAAGATCTTGGATAGATTCCAAGGTGAGGTAGTGGTTCTAACCACTCAATTTGGGTATTTTGTCCTAGTCAGTGTTGGTCGCGGCTGATACCCACGGTTAACAGGTCTGAACACACCTCAAAGTCATGGTTAGTATTCAAATTAAGTTTGATCTCAATCGACCCAAAATCGGTTACAATGGTCAAGTTGTTTTGTTTTACAATGGTTTGGGCATGAAATATTTTGGAATTTTCCATTCAACTTCCCTAATTGAAGTTTCTTGATCTTAGCTTCTCCATGAAGCCAAGACAAGGCCTTCCTAAGAGTTATAAGACCCCCCTCCAAATTGGGGAAGAGAGATAATTTTGCTAATTGTGAGCAGCAAATCCCTATCAAAATACATATTCACTTGCATCCATTGAGAGGAACACTTTTGCTGCCCAATTGGAGATCAAAATGGTACTTGAAGCCATGAAGGTCCTAGGAACCTAGGAGAATCAAGAAACTCAATTGAGGGCCTTCAAGCATGAATATGAACAATTCAACCACCAAATCCATCTAAGGACACTGAGGCAACCCTTGATCATCAATTTATCAAGGGGAATTGAAGATATAATCCCAGCATTGGAGAGCAAACACATTTTTAGCTCAACCATGGTTATCAGTCATGATTAACAGTACTCGTCATGCCACAGACCCGTGGTCAGGTTTAATATTTATTTTTCCTTTTTATAGCAGTAGTTTTATTATACATTGTATTATATTAGGTGAATCTAACCTAGATTAGCTTTCTTAGAGACAATTATATGGTTGAATAAGTGATTTAGGATACTATTTCTTTGTTTCTTATCATTGGGTAACTATATTAGTTATGGCTATATTTCATGCATTTTAGGGTTCTAAATGCTTAATTAGGATATCAAATGAATAGATCTAAGTTTTATTTACATTCTAGATGGAAGATTTATCAATTTTAAGATAGATTTCTATGCTTTTCATGTTTTCTTGATTTTATGTTTCATATGGCATATTTTATACAAGATTTGGATTAAAGGCCTCGTCAAGAGAGGCTACCTTTGATTCTAATATGTTTCTTTATCGTAGGGTTTTTAGGACTCCTTTGTCAATGCAATAAAGGCAACAAATGCCTCTTCACAAGAGATAAGAAGGTCATACTTGACCTAGAGCAGTTCGTGTCATTTTAAAAGGCCTGCGGATTACACCTACCCTTGCGAGGGATCTCTTATGATTGTAACATTGTATCACATTGGTTATCCCTAAGAGGGATGAATTTGTAACCATGAATTGATTCAATTTTAATAAAAGACACCTTTATTTTGGTTATCTCAATTTTACCAATTTATGCATGTGCTTTATGTGATTTTTAATTGTTACTAGATTAGGTGTATGCCTTTTAGAATCGTACAGAATTCAATCACATCAGAACCCCACAATTTAAGCAATCTGAAGTCTAACTTGCTATGTTTTTTGATGGTAGGTCTCAACCACGACTGAAAACCATGGTTAATAGTTGTAACTGTGACTGACAACTATGAGCAACAGTTGCAGTCGCACGTAACAGATGTTGTCAGCAAAAAATAGAATAGCAGCAAATAATAGACACCATCGTCAGACTTGGATCTGAGGTAGGTCCATGTTACCATTTTTGACACACTATTATTATTTTTTATTTCACATACATATGGGAATCATTCATTTTAAAACTTCTATTTTTCCATTAAAAAATGGTTAAAGTTTTGTTATGTCATTATGCTTCTACCAGCCGCCTCTTCCGTAAAATCTATATGCAGTGCATTGTTTGGTTTCCTACCTTCTTTGTATTTATTCTACGTTGTTGTATCTTTTCTGATATGTTGCATGTAAAATTGTAAATGTTTTAGCATGGGAAATCCTCTCATAAATTCTTTCTTGGCATCTGGAAAATCCTTCTTTCCATATGAATGTAATTCTCTTTTCTTTTCTTTGTCTTAAATAAGTTGTCCTTTTAAAAGAGGAAATGTTTTTCGGCAGTGCCAAGCGACCAAAGGTTGAAAGTTAAGAAAATGGCTAAGTATAAAATGCCATGATGAAAGCGCTCCACAAGGGAGTGCTTTAAGAGGAAGCGCTCCAAAAGGGAGCACTTTTAGAGAAATTGCTTCATAAGGGAGTGGTTTTAGAGGAAGCACTCCACAAGGGAATGCTTTTAGAGGAAGCGCTCCACAATGGAGCGCTTTTAGAGAAAGCACTCCACAAGGGAGCACTTTAGAGGAAAGTGCCCCACGGGGAGCGCTTCTTCACACTAATATTAAGAACTAGTAAGAAAATCAAGAAAATAATGTCACACCTATTCAGCATTTTTCCCACCTCTCCCAAGCTTCACTCTAGACCGTCTGATTATAGATCACTACCGAAAGCTTCTGGCTTCAATGTCAAGTTACATGTAATTCTGAATTGACTCTTTTAGGTCATTTATCAAAACCTTTTGTTTTCAATAATAACTTATCGGTAGAGCTAAAGTCAACTATTTTCAGTTGTTACTGAAATTGAATCCACCCATCACAAGAGCGGTTAGGCATTAATGTTTTAAGCAAAAAAATTCTTCTATAAAAGCCAACTTTTTCTCTGTAATAAATATGGATAACTTCTACTAGAAAAGCAGCTGTGTACTTGAAATCTACTTCCAAAATAAATGCTTCTAGCTCTGGTTCGGGTTCTTTGCCTGTGTATGACTTCTATTCTATGATTTCTATTAAATTGGTATCTTTATTATATAGTTCAATTCTGCTTTCTGGATTTTGTTGTTGATAGAATACTAGTCCCTGGAATACTTGTTGGAGTTTACATAGTTTCGAGGATTTTATATTGGTTTCTATTAAAATTTATTATATTGAATGTTTTTTGTTCAAATAACTAAGCTATCTATTGTGCTTTCGATCCATCACCCCACATTTTTGGCCTTTGGCCATTTCCCATTCCTTTTCATAATTTCCCATTCCTTTCAGTATCTTTCTATCCCTTGTATCCAATACCCCATTTTATTTTTGAAACCAGCCCTACTGGATATTTCCATGGAGGACATCCATTTCCTTCGGGTATTCAGTTCTTGGTAGTGGGCCTAGGGTGTTGTAGACTTAGAATACCTGCATCTAGGCTGGTTTGATTACCAATAGTTTTTGGCATGCCTAGGTGGGACACAAACGTTCCATGTTTAACTAGTATTAAGAAGTGATGTTCACATTTTTACTATAAAATTTGAACATCTGGTGACTCTACTGAACTTAGAGCCCTCCAATCCCATATACCAATGTAAAAACTCATGCCTTCATGTGTACGAGATGGAGAGTTAGAAATACAGAAGAACTCGAGTTCTATGATATTGACATTGATGCTTTAGGAGAACATCCTAGGGTGGTCAGGTCAAACAATATACTTTTCAGGACATCATCACAAGAAGCTTTTCTTGATTCAAAATATCCAACTCTTGACAACACAATGACTAGCTTACCATCAAATCCAATGAATCCACCAGATCATCAGTATACCCTAGCTTCACTAAATGATCAATCAGGTGCTTCGAGTGTTCTGATCATTCTGACTCAGCAAGATCTACCCAATACACCTGCCCAGATGGCACAACCAGCTCTATCTAGGCAGTTCATAGCTTGGAACCATATAAGACCACTTGCCCTATAGGCTCAATACACAGTACCACCCACAACTTTGAAAGCTCTACCTACTTATGATGACATCGAGAAGATGACACAAGAACACATCTAAGATGTCATAGGACTGATGACTATCTATAAAATCACCAATGAAGACATTATGGTGAAGCTACTGTTTCTTTTCCTAGGAGGTAAGCTTCTTTACTGGTATTTGTCGCTCCTTCCTAACATCATTACTACATGAGATCAACTAGATGGACAACTGATAAGGGGTTTCAATGAACAAGCATATCCCTTCTCCCTATTACACCAGTTCACTACTATTCAAAGGCATCCTCAAGAAGATATAGCTGACTTCAATGTTAGGTTCACAAGGACCTGGCAGAGAGTCACAAACAGCCTTCGACCCACACTTGAACAAGTCGTGTTTTATTACTTAAGGGATTTTCACTCAGATATCAGCATGAGCATGCGACATGCTAATATCAATACATTCCCCACTCTCTATGAGCAAGCCCAGAAGGTAGAGGCTGACCTAATAGCTATCAAGAAGTTACCTCCCAAGGCGAAAACCTTGATTTACCTATATTTTCCACAAAATATGTACTCGAGTGCATCCACTCTGCCTACACATTAGATGTATCCCAATAAACCATGGAACCCATCCTCTTAGTACCAAATGATGCCCTCTTCATAATTATAAATGCCTACGCCCTAGTATCAAGTACCTATCATACCTCAATTACCACCACCTATCCAATACCCGGTGCTACCTGCACCGCTGACTCCATTGCCAGTATATGCAAGTCAAACCACTACTAATCATGCAACTGTGAATGAGGTATAGGACAAAGAACTACAAGAAGTGAAAGCATACATGAAATCTATGGAAAATCAAATGACGGTCATGAGGAGAAGACAAGATGAACAATTTTTTTAACACATAATATTTCCTCCTCCTTTGATCACAAAGGAGCAGGCATCATCTGCCCATTGATAACCTAAAATAAATTCAACTGTAATAAGCAGTGAAGAGTTCGACACTTCAGACCTGACATATTGGTGTACTACATGTAATGACCTACATAGTGAAGAAACCTATGTAGTACACCTCAACTATGTTTAGATACTGTACGGTGGTGCTTATGAATAATTTGATATAATCTGAGAAGCTGATCATAATTTCATGATTTCTTCTGATGAGCAATTCTCGGTCTTCACCAGAGCTGGTAAGAAAGCTATTGAAGCAAATCCAACTCAGATGGAACCATTAAATATATTAGTGCTACCAAAGCCATGGAGTAAAAAGGTATAACCTTTGGCAAAAGCTTCCAATCTAGTAGCCACCTTGGAGCTGCTTGAATCTCGAAGGACTACCTGCCACCTCATGCTAAAAATGAAAAAGAATTTCAGCCTAGAACACCAACATCACCACCACAAATAAACATGCAATATGAGGCCAAAGAAAATCTCAGATACCCCTCGCTGACCAAGCGCCAATGATTTGATGCCACACATTAGTATTGAAAGACCTACGAACCTGTAAAGAATATAGGAGAACTGAGCACTTCGACGTACAACATTGTCAAAGAAATGAAGAGATCACCAGCTAAAGTAAGTCTCTATGATGCCCTCTAGCTCCCACGTCAAGTTGATATTTTGCATAAATCCCTTAAATCCTCAAAATACAAAGGGAGTAAGCTGATGCAAATAGTATTTTCATCCCCGCTGACCACCTCAACCATAGGGAAAAATTAGCCTCCGCAATTTTACCTCTCCCTATTCATAATTGCATGATTGACTCAAGGGCTACCATGATCATCATGCCCAAAGCAGTCTATGAAATCATGGGCATGGAGTACACTCGAAGCATCCCTAGAGTGTTGTAGCTAGATGGGACCCCCATGAAGATAGTAGGAGTTATCAAAGATGTTCCCATCCAACTCCACCAGATTCCACAAGTTACTATTATCCAAGAGATTGTAGTAGTTGACTTAGAACCATACTTTAGTATGTGCCTCTCATGAGAATTCATAGCTAAGTTGGGAGGCTATCTCTCCATCGACCACTCACACCTAGAGATCCCATTCAAGTAAAGGAGGTTCAAGTTCTACAATGAGAAGCTCACCATGTTTCACATTGAAAAACTTGAAGATGAGGAAAAGAGCTCAATCGCTGTCAACCTAATGGCGGAGGGAATACAAATAGTAGATCTTGTAGAGGCATCCCTTGATGATATTTGGGTCAAAGAATATTTTTCTATGATAGACTTTAACATTGTTATTGGCACTGACTTGGGTTTTTATTCCCTGAAAAACCTGAAAAGATTAAAAAAACAACACCCATGGTGGAATCCCCTGCACATAACCAGCTATGGAAGTTATACTTTGATGGTGCCCATTGCAAGAATAGCGCAGGAGATGGAATCACGCTCATCTCCCCATCAGGTGAGTAGAAGACTTATTCCTATAGACACGCATGGAACTATACAAATAACATGGCAAAATACTAGGATCTATGACTCGAGCTCAAGAAAGATAAAAAACTTTGCATCAAACAGTTGCAGATATTCAAAGATTCCAAATTAATCTACAACCAAGTTACTGGTAAGTGCGTCTCCAAGAAGGACTACTTAAGAGCATACCGCAACAAGGTATGGGATTTGCTTGAATCCTTCATGGTACTCAACATCAAGTCAATTTTACAAGAGTGAAATAAACTTGCAGATATCTTGGCCTCTATAGGTGCTCAATTTTCACCAACAGATGATATGATGCACAAGCCGAAGATAATAAGGCTGATCTATAGACCTTCTGTACCTGATAAAAAACTTTATTAACAGGTATTTGACAATGATGAGCAACTAATAAATTTTTTGGTGAGCAAAGAATCCTCTATCGAAGAGTGGGCCCTTAATAAATAAGACCACGAGGGACTAATAAAACTAAAAAAAATCACATCCCAAAGGGCCTGATCATGTTGGAGATCTTGTTTGATCGAAATGGCAGGTCTATTAGCCACAAGATCAGGGTGGACCAGAAGGAGTTCATGGACCTAGAGTTGCAACCAAGAAATATTATCAAGGTAGGGGCCGACTGCACAACTGAAGAGCTTCAGCAGGTTCTGGACCTATGCAAAGAATACCCTGACATCATTGCTTGGTGCTACCAAGACTTAAAGGGGTATTATAAGAATATCATCTAGTACACCATTGAGCTGGAAGAGGGAGTCAAACCATTCAGATAGAAGCAATGACCTGTTAATCCAAAAATTGAAATACTGATGAGGGCCTAGCTTCTCAAGATGCTTGAAGCTAAGATCATTTATCCAATCAAGCATTCCTCTTGGGTGGCCAACCTGGTTCTAGTATGAAAGAAGAACGACGACATTCAATTGTGCATTGATTTTTGAAACCTCAACCAGGCTTCCCTCAAAGATCATTATCCATTATCCTAGATATTGTTAGTCTCATAATGATACTGAGATGGGGTGGTGAATCAGTGTAGCTCTTTAAAACTTAAATCTTCAACTATTAAAGTCGAAACAATGAGAACTTAAAACCAAATAAAGCAAATATAACAAGAGAGCATCACACAACACAAGATGTACCAAGGTTCACTGATTTGGCTACTCCTCAAAAATTGATTGTTTTGACTCCCATCCAAATCTAGCCTTTGCAAAGCAATAAATTTACAATCAATTTACCAGCACCCACTGGAAGGAGCACCAACCCCTGATTTATCTACACCAATAGAAAGGAGCACCAACCCCTGATTTATCTACACAAACAAAAAGAGCACCAACCCCTGATTTACCAGCACCAACTGGAAGGAGCACCAACCCTTGATTTATCTGCACAAATAGAAAGGAGTACCAACCCCTAATTTACCAGCACTAACTGGAAGGAGCACCAACCCCTGATGCCAAGCACCAACTTGGACTTCAATCTTGAAACTAGAAGATTGACATAGAAATGCCTTCACTTTTACAAAACCCTGATTGGTCTATTGCTTACTCAACCTCTCTCACAATTCACCCAACACACACCCTTCTCGCTATCCTGTCATGCACCTCTCGCTCTCTTCACAAGATTAAATCCTTACATTAATTCTCCAAGCAACACACCTTTTATAACCATCCTTTCTCTTTGTAACTCTAGTTGTAACTCCTTTCATATTCTCATACGCCACTTGTCAATTGTAACGCCTTCTTTATGTAACTCCTTTTGTATATATAGAGTAGGCATTTCATCAAACACGTTACATGCAAAGAATTGACACCATATTATCCTACCATGACTATTCATTTTCTCCTTCATGATTGTTCGTTTTCTCGGTCATGACAGTTCATTTTCGCATTTTGGTTTCCGAAAAGGCTTTTCGTTTCTATTTTAACGACTGTTCATTTTCTCCACATGGGCATGCATCCATTTCTTTCCATGACTGTTCATTTTCTCCACATGGGCATGCGTACATTTATTTCCATGTGTAACGACCATCTTAAATGATTTTAAATCATTAAATATTCCTTATGGGTCCATGTCACTATGCAGTCTTCTTGAGTCATGAAAATGCGACATGTCGCGATATCACGACACTTTTGTTACTCTGTTTGCCTACCCTTTTTGAGTCACAAAAATGCGACATGTCGCGATATCGTGACACTTTTGTTTCTCTGCCTGCCTGCCATTTTTGAGTCACAAAAATGCGACATGTCGCAATATCGCGACACTTTTTCTTTCTCTGCCTGCCTACCCTTTTTGAGTCACGAAAATGCAACATGTCACGATATCATGACACTTTTTCTTTCTCATCCTTTCTCTTTGCTTTGGCCTGCAAAAATACATGTCGCGATATCGTGATACTTTTTCTCCTTGCTCTTTCTCTTTCCTTTGGCCCGTGAAAATACAACATGTCACGATATCGCGACACTTTTTCTCCTTGCTATTTCTCTTTTGGCCGTGAAAATGCAACATGTCGCGATATCATGACACTTTTTTCTTCCTTGCTTTTTTGCTTCTTTAGCATATGGGTCACTTCAGTCTTCTTGGAAAATATGCAAAAAGGTGGGTAAACATCCTCATAAGAATTTAACATCACTGTACATACTCTGAATAAGATCTGAACTCCTGTCCATTGCATCAACCGATCTATCTGACTATGTTGACAACAATGACAATATTGTCACTGCACCTTACTCAACAATCTCCCCCTTTGGAATTGTTGGCAACACACGTGCAATTTCCTGTAACTCTTCTCCCCCTTTGATAACAATATCAAAGGGTTGCTGCAAACTCCCCCTGAGTCAATGCACAACATTCTCAAGCAAAAATTATTACACTTAGCAAAAATCACAAACATGAGCAAAAAGATAAACAAATACACAAATGCTCCCCCTGAGAATGTGGTCCCAATAGCTAGTCAATTCTTGGGAAGCATGACCACTCCCAATTTATTGTGAAGGTACTCAAAGAATTCCTTGGGCAACGGTTTTGTGAAGATATCCGCTACTTGCTCTATTTTTGGAACAAAATCCAACTTAACCTCACCTTCCGCAACTTTCTCCTTCAAAAAGTGATACCGGATAGCAATATGTTTTGTGCGAGAATGCATAACCGGATTCTTTGAGATGTTAATGGCACTGGTGTTATCACACTTAACTAAAATTGGCTCACTGAAGTTAATACCAAGATCTTTCGGGGTTTGTTTCATCCATAATACCTACGTACAACACGTTGTCGCTGTAATATATTCTGCCTCTACTGTGGATAAGGAGACTGACTCTTGTTTCTTACTATGCCATGTGACCAACCTGTCTCCAAGATAGAATGCACCTCCACTGGTGCTCTTTCTGTCATCTACACATCCTGCCCAATCTACATCTGAATACGCAATAAGGATGAAGTCCTTACCTTTTGAATACCATAACCCATACTCCATAGTACCCTTGAGATACCGAAGAATCCTCTTCACTACCATCACATGAGTCTCCTTGGGACTAGCCTGAAATCGTGCTACCATGCATACTGCCTGCAAAATATCTGGTCTGGTAGCTATTAAGTACAATAAGCTCCCAATCATAGATCTGTACATGGTTTGATCAACATGTGGAGATTTTTCATCCTTGCTCAACTTGCAACCTGTTGTCATGGGAGTGCTAACTAGCTTACAATCCTCCATTGTGAAATTTTTTAGTATCTCTTTCACATATTTAATTTGAGAAATAAATATGCCCTTCTCATTTTGATTAAATTGCAACCCGAGGAAATATGAAAGTTCACCAATCATTGACATTTCAAATTCTTTTTTCATCTTATTTGCTAAATATTTACACGACTCATCTTTGTTGCTGCCAAATATGATATCATTAACATATACAACAAGAACAATAAGATGGTCATTTTCTATTTTGACATACAAATTACTATCCACCATACCTTTCTTGAACCCTTGTTGAGTAAGATAGTTGTCTAGCCTTGCATACCATGCTCGAGGTGCCTGTTTTAAGCCATATAATGCTTTCTTCAACTTGCAAACTAGGTTGGGATCATCACCAAGTTGGAAACCATCTAGCTGCTCAATATAAACCTCTTCTTCGAGTTTCCCATTCAAAAATGTTGATTTCACATCCATTTGATAAAATTTGAAATTCTTGTAAACTGCTAAAGCCAGAAACATTCTAATTGCCTCTAGTCTAGCCACAGGTGCAAAGGTTTCCTCAAACTCAATACCTTCAACTTGTGCATAGCCTTTACATACCAATCTTACTTTATTCCTGACTACCTATCCGTCTTCATTCAATTTGTTTCGAAAGATCCATTTGGTATCGATTATATTTTTATTTGTAGGTCTTGGTACTAACTCCCAAGTTTTGTTTTTCTCGATCTGATCTAATTCTTCATTTATTTCCTTCATCCAACTTTCATATTTGCTTGCGTCAGCAATATTTTTGGGCTCAATGCTAGATAATAGAGAGTAGTTGCTTACTACTCTTCTTCTTGTTTGAACACCAACTGTGGGGTCTCCAATTATTTTCTCTCTAGGATGATATTTCTACCAGCTGCCTATTTTGAATTTCTTATTTTCTTCCACTTGTGAATCCCTATTTGAATCATCTGAGTCAATTTTTTATTTCTTTTCCATTTCCTTTTCCTCATCTTCTTCAATAACTTATTCATCAATTGGATAGTTCTCTTCATAGCTAATTACTCATTCCCTGCCTTCATCAACTTTAACATCGGCACTATCCACAATTTTCCTTAGCATCTTGTTGTAGCATTTGTAAGCTTTGCTTTTTGACGAATAGCCAAGAAAAATACCTTCATCCGCTCTATCTTCAAACTTACCAAGGTTTTCTTCAGTTCTTTTGATGTAACACTTGCTGCCAAAAAATTTAAAGTATCTTACTATTGCCTTTTTACTGAACCACAACTCATAAGGAGTTTTGCTTTCATGCGTCCTCAACATGCACCTATTTTGGATGTATACTGTAGTATGGACTGCCTCTTTCCAAAATTTGTCTTCTACTTTGCTCTCAGTCAACATAGTCCGTGCCATTTCTTGCACTGTCCTGTTCTTTATTTCTACCACACCATTTTGTTGAGGTGTCCTGCTTGCTGGCAACTGTCTTCTAATACCATATTTTTCACAATACTCTATAAAATCCTCTAAAATGAACTCTCCTCCTCTATCTGATCTTAAAAATTTAATCCTTTTTCTTGTTTGATTCTCAACTTGGTTTTTGAAAACCTTGAACATCTCAAAAGCTTCTGATTTATGCTTCAAAAATAGTACCCTTGTCATCCTGGAATAGTCATCTAACACAACATAAAATATTTGTCACCATTTATGCTTTGCGTTCTCATGGGTCCACATAAATTAGTATGTATTAGTTCCAAAGGTTTGCTTGTGTAGTACTCTTTTGTTTTAAATGAGACTCTAGTTTGCTTCCTCTTTTGGCATGAAGCACAAATGCTATTTGATGGTTTTCCAATGGTGGGAATATCTCTCACTGCCTTTTTTGAGCTAATTTTTACTAAATTGTCAAAACTGATATGACCAAGCCTCTTGTGCCACAACCAATTTTCTTCTTCCTATCCAATCAAGAAAGCTTCTTCTAAAGTCTTTGAGAGAGTGTACAGGTTTCCAGATGTCCTCGATCCAGTTGCTATCAACTTTCCACAGTTTGCTTTTCTGACTTCACAACCCTGCTTCTTAAAAATCACTTCATGACCTCTATCACAAATCTGACATACGCTCAACAAGTTATGCTTCAGACCAACCACAAACAAGACTTATTTTGACTTGATTTTTTCATCACTAATCTTCACTGAACCTTTGCCAACTATCTTAGCTCTATCATTATTTTCAAATTTTACTGAACTACCTTCATATTGCTGTAATTTCTCAAATTTCTGTTTGTCACTTGTCATATGACTGGAGAATCCACTATCAAGTATCCATGGTGCAGATTTATTTTGTGCTTTAAATGTTGTTTGTACGATCATGGATTCCTTTTCTTCCTTAGATCGATCTTTTTCTTTCCACTCTGGTTTGATTACAGTTTTGGGCTCTTGTTTTGACTTTTCTTTTTCAGTAGCTTGTGCATGTTTTTCGAGAAATTTTCTATTTTGTGTCATTCCATTTGGTTGAATTTTTCTTCCCTGAAATTGATTTTATGCAAATGTACTTTGACAATTTCTTGCAATGTGCCCAAAATTATGACAGTTATAACATTCTATCTTCAATACATCTAGAGCTGCAATTAGTTCCTATTCCAAATTTACTTTTGCATCAATTTCTTCTTCATCACATTCTTGTTATTTTTCTTTTTTTTCTTCTTTGAGTGCCATGAAAAGAGATTCACCTGTTTCCTTTTCAGAATCCTCACTACAACTGTCTTCTGATGAACTGATATTCTTGGAGATGAAACTTTTCTTCTTGAAGTTGCCTTTTCTAATTTTTTTTTTTCTTACAGTCACTTCTTTCTTGGTGCGATCCTTCATCACTTTTGTTCTTCTCATTAAGTGGACAATTAGCTACAAAATGCCCAACACCTCCACAATTGAAACATTTAAGCGGTAACTTTCCTCTGTATTTTCCTTTTCCCATTTTTAGTTTTCGAATAAAGTTTGCTTCCACTTCATCTGATGTCTCTTCTTCCTCGGATTCTTGTTTTGCTTTCATATTTTTATGGGCTTTAAAAGCAGACTTCTTCGTATGTGGGTTTAGATTTTCCTATTCTCATCTCATATGCAGTCAAAGAACCATGCATCTCATCCATACTAAAAGAATTTAGATCTTTAGCTTCTTATATAGCTAAGACTTTAGAATCAAATCTTTGAGGAAGAGATCTTAATACCTTTTTCATGATGACAGAATCTTCAATTTCCTTGTTGAGTCCTCTAATCGCATTAATGACTTCATTAACTCTCAGCATATATGTCTCCATGTTCTCATTGTCATTCATCTTTAATACTTCGAACTGAGCTCGATGTGTTTGTAACTTGACCTCCTTGATCTTAGCGTCTCCTTCATGAATGCTCCTCAGTTTGTCCCATATTTCTTTTGCCATTTTACAACTCATAATTTTTACCAGTTCACGGTCAACTAATCCACACATGATAGCATTCTTTGCTTTTGAGTTATTCTCAAACAGTTTCTTACTAGCAACATCGGTTGGAGAAGTTGTGGGTATTGTGTATCCACTATCTATTGTATCCTAAATGTCGTATCCCAAAGCACAAAGATATGTCTACATCCTGAGTATCTAAAATGCGTAATTAGTTTCGTCAAACAATGGTGCTTTGTTTGATGAGAAGCCTTCACCACCTGCCATTGTGTCACTTCCAAGATCACCCTAGTCGGTTAAGATTGTTCAGGAACTTGGATCTGATACCAATTGTTAGTCTCACAATGACACTGAGAGGGGGGGTGAATCAGTGTAGCTCTTTAAAACTTAAATCTTCAACTCTTAAAGCTGAAACAATGAGAACTTAAAACCAAATAAAGAAAATATAACAAGAGAGAATCACACAACACAAGATGTACCGAGGTTCATCGATTTGGATACTCCTCAAAAATTGACTATTTGGACTCCCATCCAAATCCAGCCTTTGCAAAGCAACAAATTTACAATCAATTTACTAGCACCCACTAGAAGGAGCACCAACCCCTAATTTATCTACACCAACAAAAAGGAGCACCAACCCCTAATTTATCTACACAAATAGAAAGGACCACCAACCCTTGATTTACCAGCACCAACTAGAAGGAGCACCAACCCCTGATTTATCTGCACAAACAGAAAGGAGTACCAACCCCTGATTTACTAGCACTAACTAGAAGGAGCACCAACCCCTGATGCCAAGCACCAACTTGGACTTCAATCTTGAAACTATAAGATTGACATAGAAATGCCTTCACTTTTACAAGACCTTGACTGGTCTATTGCTTACTCAACCTCTCTCACAATTCACCCAACACACACCCTTTTTGCTCACCTGTCATGCGCATCTCGCTCTCCTCTCACTCTCTTCGCAAGATTAAATTCTTACATTAATTCTCCAAGCAACACACCTTTTATAACCACCCTTTCTATTTGTAACTCCAGTTGTAACTCCTTTCATATTCTCATACGCCACTTGTCAATTGTAACGCCTTATTTATGTAACTCCTTTTTTATATATAGAGTAGGCATTTCGTCAAACACGTTACATGCAAATAATTGACACCATATTCTCCTACCATGATTGTTCATTTTCTCCTTCATGACTATTTGTTTTCTCGGTCATGACTATTCATTTTTGCATTTTGGTTTCCAAAAAGGCTTTTCGTTTCTATTTTAACGACTGTTCATTTTCTCCACATGGGCATGCGTCCGTTTCTTTCCATGACTATTCATTTTCTCCACATGGGCATGCGTACGTTTCTTTCCATGTGTAATGACCATCTTAAATGATTTCAAATCATTAAATATTCCTTATGGGTCCATGTCACTATGCAGTCTTCTTGAGTCACGAAAATACGACATGTCGTGATATCGCGACACTTTTGTTACTCTGCCTGCCTGCCCTTTTTGAGTCACAAAAATGTGACATGTCACGATATCGTGAAACTTTTGTTTCTCTACCTGCCTGCCCTTTTTGAGTCGCAAAAATACGACATGTCGTGATATCGTGACACTTTTTCTTTCTCTACCTACCTGCCCTTTTTGAGTCATGAAAATGCAACATGTCGCAATATCGCGACACTTTTTCTTTCTCATCCTTTCTCTTTGCTTTAGCCCGCAAAATACAACATGTCGCGATATCTTGACACTTTTTCTCCTTGCTCTTTCTCTTTCCTTTGGACCACGAAAATACAACATGTCGCAATATCGTGACACTTTTTCTCCTTGCTCTTTCTCTTTTGGCCGCGAAAATGCAACATGTCACGATATCACGACACTTTTTTCTTCCTTGCTTTTTTGCTTCTTTAGCATATGGGTCACTTCGGTCTTCTTGGAAAATATGCAAAAATGTGGGTAAACATCCTCATAAGCATTTAACATCATTGTACATACTTTGAATAACCTCTGAACTCCTGTCCACTGCATCAATCGATCTATCTGACTGTGTTGACAACAATGACAATACTGTCGCTGCACCTTGCTCAACAGATAGATCAAATTATTCATGTGGTGGTAGGAGCACATAGGTTTTCCTTACTGGACGGTTTCTCCGGCCACAACCATATCTGGATAAAATATGAAGACCAACATAAGACCGCTTTCACCACTAAGTGGGGAACATTCACCTACCAAAGAATGCATTTCAGTCTTTCAAATTTTGGGGTAACTTTTTAGAGGGTGATGGGTATTTCTTTTGGTGAACTATTGAATCATGTCATCATAATTTATTTAGATTACATGATATTTTTCTCCCATAAGAGGGAGGAGCATGGCCAGCATTTACGACAAGTTTTTAAAAAATATCGGGAGTTCGAGGTCTCCATCAACCCCAATAAGTCTATCTTCGCAGTAAAATATGGAAAGCTACTCGGTCATGTGATATCTAAAAAGGGGTTAACAATTGACCCAGATTGAGTTGAGGCACTCTTCCACCTTCCATTACCTACAAATAAAAAGGCCCTCCAGTACTTTTTTGGACAGATAAACTTTGTCAAAAATTTCATAGCTGACTTTGCCTAAGTAATAAAACCTATGGTCGAACTCCTAAAGAAAGATGTCGAATTTAGGTGGATAGAAGAAAGGAGACAGGATTTTCAAGAAGTCAAGGAGCGGATTGCCCAGGCTCCCATCCTCATTAATCCTGAATATTCACGAGATTTTATCCTATATGTATTCGAGGAGCTAGAGAGTTATGCCATCATTTTGACACAAAAGGATAAATATGGAGATGAGCGCCCAATAGCATTCCTCAGCCAAATCATCCAGCCACATGAAGAAAATTTCAATTTTATTGAATGACAGGTACACGCGATAATGAGGTCCCTTCAAAAATTCTAACATTTCATCTCTCAAAGTAAGACGATAGTATACGTGATACAACCAGATGTCCATAATTTCATTATTCAAGGCGAGCAGGGCAATAAGAGAGTTGGATGGATCACCAAAATCCATGAGTTTGACATTGAGATATGCCCCACCAAGTTGGTAAGAGACAGAGCTCTATGCCAAGAGTTGGCAAAAAATATCACGGTTGGAGTTGCGAATATCAGTTTAGACCATCTTACCTCCAACCACACTCTTGCTAATTCACCAGTTCAGATTGGGCAGATGATCTGGTTAGGTATTTTGACACAGGCAGGTACCTGTTCCACTTTAGTGCTTTACAGAGAAGATTTTATCTACAAGCTAGAAGATACATCCTGACACCCAATGGACTATTTTATCGAAACATCAATGGAGTTCTCCTTAGGTGTATTAAGGAGTCTCAAAAGGTGAAAATCCTAGAGGAGTTTCAAGAGGGCATTTCATAGGTAGATCAATGGCTCTCAAGATCATAAAAGTGGGCTACTATTGACCCACTCCTTTCTCATATGCCTTCACGATAAGTCAGCACTATGAAATTTGCCAATGCTATGCAGGGATGACTAGGAATGCACCGCTTCCTCTCCACCCAATTCAAGTAGAAACCTCATTCCAATAGTGGGGTCTGGATTTTATCGGGGTCATCAATCCCAACTTCTCCTTCAAACAAAAATACATTTTGATGGCCACTGATTACTTCACTCGGTGGTCAGAGGTCATTCCAACCAAGCTGGATAACTAGGACATGGTTATCTCCTTCCTTTAAGGGCTGATCACTCACTTTAATTTACCTAAAGCCATTGTGTTTGATAATGACTCCCCTTTCACCGATGCAAAGATTTGCAAATTTACAACCAAATATGGGATCTATTTGAAAACCTCATCCAACTATTATCCACAAGGTAATGGGTTGGCTGAGTCTACAAATAAAAACCTGTTGTGGATATTGAAGAGGATGCTATTGGAGAATAAGCAGAGCTGGCACCTACTCCTAGACTAGTTGTTGTTGGCTGACCAAATTTCTATCAAACGATCAATCAATACGTCATCCTACTCATTGGTGTATGGAAAAGACGTCTTTCCCACACATATTGAGATGCCTGCATTACAGTTGCTTAAGTGGTTGGACACTAAAGAGGGCCAATTCAGTCCAATGGATACAAGGTTGGCCTAGTTACTGTAGTTGTAAGAAGAAAGGGAGAAAGCCTATGAAACCTTTGCTATGCATGTCGAATCCACCAAAAGCTGGTTCAAAAAGGGAACTTCAAATTGAACCTTCAAATTCAGAGATTTGGTTTTAAAATGGAATGAAAATAGGTCCAAGCCTAGAAATCATGAGAAATTCGATGCCTTCTAGGAAGGCCCTTTTTGGATCTCTAGATTTAACCAAATCAACTCTTTCATTATCCAAGATATGGAAGGTTTTACTCTCCTAATCATGGTAAACACTTTGCCTTTAAAATATTTATCATCCGTTGAGCTCAGATGGAGATAACTGATCTTCCAAGTATTTCTTATGTATATAAGCTTCTCTTAAGAATTTTGTATAGTTAGCCTTTTTTCAGCCAAGATGAGGTAGTTAGTATTAATCTTGTCGCTAATAGGTGTGGGATTTCATTTGTAAGGTGGCCATTTATTTTTTTCATGTATAGTTCTATCAAAATAGTGGGGTGGGCTTGGTTAAAATACGCCTCACAAAAGTCTCTCAAGTTATTAAAAAAAATAGAGGATTTCTCTAGGGAAAGTGCTCCACAAGGGAGCACTTTAGAAAGAAGTGCTCCACTTGGGAGCACTAAAAGCGAAAAGCGCTCCACAAAGGAGCACTTTCGAAAGAAGTGCTCCTCTTGGGAGAGCTAAAAGGGAAAGCGGTCCACAAGGGAACGCTTTCAGGGAAAATTTGCATCTCAAGGTTTTTTTTTGGCCTCTTCCAAACTTTTCATCCATATCGCACCAAGTGTCAGAAAGAGATAGGGACATTGATAAAAGGGTCTTTTTCAAACCCTAACCCTAAAAAGGTACAAAATGTTATTTGAAAAGCAAGAACCATATGACTACCCAATTAAATACGTTCCTCCCTCCTTCAGCCAAAGTACACCCTCCACATAAGCTAGTAGGGGAACTCCTCTTGATGTGAAACACGTGCCCCAAGGGAATGTCCTTGTCACCAATGTTATTCATCATTTCCAAAAGGTAACCACCAGCACATGGGTAATTCAAGGCACACGTTTCCCTACACGTTCTCTACCAGAATTGATGTCAAGTCCTCAGCATTAAAAGCTAGAAAGCTAAAATTTCATGCTCTAAGGTGGCGGGATCCTTGTCAAAAAAAATTAAAAAAAAAAAAATAGAGCACCTGGGAGTTTTCTATTTTTCCCTCTGCAGTTACATTCAACGTTCTTCTAGGAAATCAACATTTTCCAAGGGTGAATTGCGCTAGCTTTCTGCATCAGATATGGGAAAAGAGAGTAAAAGGACAAAGAAAAAGGAGAAAAAGGAAAGAGAACCCAAAGAGAGGACAAAGAAAAAAGAGGAAAAAGAGAAAGAGCCCAAAGAAGGGGTGACATATGCGGAGGCATCTTGTTCGGAGAAACCAAAAAAGACGCGAAAGCAGGAGAAAAAGGCAGTTGAATTGATATCCCTACAACATCCCATCTTCTAGTACTAGGATTTCTCAATCACTCTCAAGGAGGTAGAGCTATTGCGCTTAGAAATTGAATAAGCACATAAGGAAGCTCCGACCACGAATCCGTTATCCTCTATCTACCACTCGCATATGTATTTTTACACATGCATGCATGTACATCACTGTATGGAATTCATAAATGTAGTTTCACTCTTCTATGACATCCAATCAAGAATGGTTTGGAATGCTAAGGTGGAACCATTGTTTGCCATCACTACTAGCTCTATCCGAGAAGCTTTTTTCTATAGGAGGAAACACTATTTCGAGTTCCTTCCAAGGAAAATACACACAGATGAAGAGAGTTAAAGATACCAATAAACGCCAGATATACACCACTTTGCAAGCGAACAACCAGGGAATGTCATAGCTATAGGTGAATTTCCTTGACTTCCAAAAACCCTTGCCAAGTTCACGCACCCTAAAACTTTTTCCATCTTGGCGTACATATCGGGTCTCCCAACAGATTAATGGGTATATGACTGGTAGTTTTCAATGGTGTAGTTCATATTAGAAAATGAAATTTATTTTTCTTCCAAAGTAAGGCCAGACGCTATTCCAATTTTTTATTACTGGGCAAAATTTTTAGCTCAACAATTGCATGGATGTTTAGCTCATGTTTGATGTGCTGACCCTAAGGACGAGCAGTTTAGACTCTTCTATCTAAACGATTCCCCAATATAGCAAAAAACTAGATGAATGAAAAATGTAATCCTGTGCCAGTCTATCTCTGGATGAACAACTTGTCTAGAAATGAGTCTTACTACATTTTCAATTAGGTCTTTCTCGGGCCAGCTCTAAAAATAATATACGGCCAGTGTGAGCGAGTTCCAATGGAGCTAAGGAACCAGTTGGTAGATGAACGGTTGGGGATACTTTCTTGCTCACCCAAGACCTGGTAGTTAGGGTCTATGAGTTTACATAAAAGCCTTTTATGTTGCATTATTACACCTCGCCCTATATTTTCTCCTTGGAGGTTTCTCACCAGCTCGACCACACCAATAAAGAATACGAAAAAGGATGGGACAAAAGGGTGATAGTCTCTAATCCTTTCAATTTTGGAGGCTTTAATATAACACAGTGTGGTCAGAATGTTGTTAAAAAAAAAACACTCTCATACTACGGGTTGATTGAGCTTCCACACTGCTAAAAATAGGATTTGCATGGCATCATTCAAAAAAACCTCCAAGTCAAGTCTTTTCAATCTTGCCCAAATTATGATATGGAGAACCAGCGTAACAACCCATTGGATCTAGAGCTAGAGTGGCATGTATATAATATGACACCTTTTCCCCCATGGTTGGAACTTTACACCATGGAAATAGAGTACAATCCAGCTATCAATCAAGAGCAGAGATTATCCAGAGCCACCATTGCCAAAATAAAGGTCAAGCACCCAGATTGGATAGATTATAAAATCTAGCAGTGGTGGATCTAGAGGGTCCATAATGATAAGATGGCCTCGTATGGCATGCTAGCAATCGATGATAAATTATCGTCCCATATAATAAAAATATCAATACTTATCAACCTTTCTCGTACGTTGATATTGTGCCCCCTAAAGGATGCAACCCCAAAGAAGTGGATGACTTGGAGCATACAAGGCAAGTACTGGGCAAAGGAAAGGCTATTTTAGGTACATCATCATATAATTAATAAAATATCCTAGTGTCTCCATAGATGGAAAGCACTCCATAAAAGAGAAAATCAGAGTCCCCCTTTCTATCGCCAGCTATGAAAAGGTCATGCACTGGTACTCAGAAGCCTTTTGGATCAATTTTTTGTGCTAGGTCTAAACCTGTCCAAGAGATCTCTACTAAAATAAAGGTAACCTCAGCCAAAATAAATATGGCTATTGGTGTTGAGAAGCAGGAGGGTGGAAATGAAGAGCGCCTCCCTGCACATGAGGAACGAGCAGACAAAGACATTGAATAAGTAAGCATTCAGGCACCAGATGTAAAATAAAACATAGCAAAGAATGTGGAAGAGAAGGAGAAAATTTTGGATACATCTTCTATGACCCTCTTGACCATAGAGCCTCAAGGTATGCATTTATCTCTTTTCTTTTCTTTCTTCCTTATCCCCATTATTAGATTTTTCTAACTCCTCTGTGCGCTTGTTCTTCGTCTGGGAAATACTGCTATTTTTCCAACCCCAATGGTCCCTGTATCAAGTGTACTTCCACTACCTAAGTCCACTCTTCCCAAGTCTTAAATCATCATGGTGCTATCTCTCCCTCCATCTAGAATTTTTGCACCCTATGTCGAAGTGCCCAATGCCTTTGCAAATCCTTCTTCTTTTAGCTTCCCAATTTCTAGTTCGTCTCAACACATCACTGATATCTTCAATACCAGGGATCTTGATCAGCTTTCACCCCCCTCCCATTTTGTTGGTTTCTTGACACCCCAACCCACCATCTCTGTTGTAGCTACACAAGCGTCTCTGAGGGTGAGCACAGTCGCTTCCCCTTCAGATTTCTAGGCAATAACGAGTTTTAAATCTAGCCTCCCCTTCTCCCCTTTACTCCAATTCTTAGGATTAGAATCAAGGAAGCATTGGAGTCTAAGCTAGAAGCAACCCAACAATTCATAACCATGCAAAGTATCCGTAGAGCTTGTACCAACACGGTGTGCTACCTGTGAGATCAAAAGAATAAGGAGTTACAAGCCCTAGCGCAAGATCAAAAGGCTTGCATAATTGATCCTAATACAATGAAGTTGCACACCATTGAGAAAATATCATTGGTGCAAAAACCTTTGGGATAGATGACCCCACTAGACTATGTTATTCACCACACTGAGGAAGATGTTGCCAAGATAGACACTACTCAAAAAATGGGCGATGTACAAGTTGATATGGGCTCTATTTACGCCCATGGTGAGTATTACAAGGGGCACTTTTTCAGGGCACAATCCAAAATTGATGAGCTTGAAGAAGCCCTGGTTGTGTCAAAGCGACAAAATGAGGCGTTGGAAACACAGTAGAAAAAATTAATTAAGGCCCTGGAAGCTAAGATTCAAGAATTAAAAGATAAGCTTCAAGAACTTGAAGATGAAAGTGAACAATCATCCAAATTGCACGCTCATCACATCAAATACATTTCCAAGGTGAATCAAGAAATACAGACGCTCACTCATTGTCCAAAGATATGAATTACAGGCTCACTTGTCTAAAAAAATAAACAACCTATCCTTCCTTCCATAGAGCGCCTCAGTGAGACACGCCTAGACTTCCTGTAGGATTTCCTGGCAAAAGTAGTGAAGGGGATTATCATTTTGTCTTTCTTCAAGGAAGCACATGAGGCGGTGGTTACCGATAGACATATCTTGGAGTCCACACAGGCGGATGTTAACTATTGGATGGATCTAGCAACCCAGTTCAAGAAGATTGAGAATATTCCTATTTTCTTCCCCCTATGAGAGACTTGGATTAGTCCTTGGCGATGACAAAAACCACTTCCCAATATTTCTTCACCAAGGTGGAACTAGAAAATAAATCTTGCCTGCTCTTAGATTCTCTCATGTAGGAGCATGAAATATCATTGTGATATTTTGATGCCTTGGTTAAAATTGTTGTCCTAGGGTTCGCGGATCCAGAAGTCCCAATTCCATCAGTTAAAGAGTTGGAACCCTTGTGGACAACTTTTGTGGATAACACCTTGGACATCGATGCTTTGGAAGCCTCCATATCTAACACTCAGGTAATCCTCCTCATGGCCAAGTATACCTAGATTCAATCTTGCTTGACCGATTTTGACATGTTGCTAAAATTTGTTGATGTTGAGCGCATTGAAACATTACGCTGCCTTATCCAAGAGCTAGAAAGGCAGTAAAATTTTCCTTTGGAGATATGGGTCAATGCTTCAATGGTATATGAGCATGTTTTCAAAAGGTCACTGAAGCAATATCTCCCTCAACAAATTATACATAATGAAGAAAAGAGAACGGATAGTGCTATTGATTCATAAACTGGAGATACAAGTTTAGAGGGTGAGGATACAGACAGTAAGGTCAGTTCGAGATCCAAATATTCTAGGAGTTTGGATGAGGAAGTCAGCAGCAATGATAAGAAATTAAAAGGGCAGCAAGAAGACTCTAAGAAGAAGGAAGACTCTGATGCCCAAGGATGAAGGTTGGGATATCTACATTAAGTCAGGCTCAATGCCCCACGAGCCGTCAGATATGTTGCCATTTTTGACACACTGTTATTATTTTTTGTTTCACATACATATGAGAATCATTCATTGTATAACTTCTCTTTTTCCAATTAAAAAATGGTTAAAGTTTTTTTATGTCATTATGCTTCTACCAACCGCCTCTTTCGTAAAATTTGTATGCAGTGCATTGTTTGGTTTCCTACCTTCTCTGTATTTATTCTACGTTGCTATATCTTTTCTGATATGTTGCATGTAAAATTGTAAATGTTTTAGCATGGGAAATCCTCTCATAAATTATTTTAGTGTCTTAAAAATCCTTCTTTCCATATGAATGTAATTCTCTTTTCTTTTATTTTCCTTAGATAAGTTATCCTTTTAAAAGAGAAAATGTTTTCCAACAGTGCCAAGCGGTCAAAGGTTGAAAGTTAATAAAATGGCTAAGTATAAAAGGCCATGATGAAAGCACTCCACAAGGGAGCGCTTTTAGAGAAAGCACTCCACAAGAGAGTGATTTTAGAGGAAGCACTCTCAAGGGAGTGCTTTAAGAAAAAGAACTCCACAAGGGAGCACTTTTAGAGGAAGTGTTCCATAAGGGATCACGTTTAGATGAAGCACTTCACAAGGGAGCACTTTCAAGAAAAACACTCCATAGTGGAGCACTTCTTCACACTAAGCTTAAGAACCAATAAGAAAATTGATAAAATAACATCACGCCTATTCAACATTTTTCCCCACCGCTCCCAAGCTTCACTCTAGACTGTCTGATTATAGATCATTACCAGAAGCTTCTGGCTTCAATGTCAATTTACTTGTAAGTCTGGATTGATTGTTTCAGGTCATTTATCGAAACCTTCTATTTTCAATACTAACTTATCGGTAGAGCTAAAGTCGATTGTTTTTTGTTGTTAACATAATTAAATCCACCTGTCATGGGAGCGGTTAGGCATTAATATTTTAAGCGACATATTTCTTCTATAAAAGTCAACTTTTTCTCTGTAACAAATATGGATAACTTTTGCTAAAAAAGCAGTTGTGTACTTGAAATATGCTTCCAAAATAAAGGCTTATAGCTCTGGTTTAGGTTCTTTATCTATGTATGACTTCTATTCTATTATTTCTATTAAATTATTGTCTTTATTATACAGTTAAATTCTACTTTCTAGATTTTTATGTTGATAGAATACTAGTCCCTGGAATACTTGCTGGAGTTTATATAGTTTTGAGGACTTTATATTGGTTTCTGTTAAAATTCATTATTTTGATTATTTTTGGTTCAAATAACTAAGCCACCTATCATGCTTTCGGTCCATCACCCCACATTTTTGGCCTTTGGCCATTTCCCATTCCTTTTCGTAATTTCCCATTCCTTTCAGTATCTTTCTATCCCTTATCTTCAATCCCCCATTTTATTTTTGAAACCAGCCCTACTGGAGATTGCCACAGAGGAAATCCCTTTCCTTTAGGTATTTAATACTTGGCAGTGGGCCTAGGGCATTGCAGACTTAGAATACCTACATCTAGGCTGGTTTAATTGCCAACAGTCCCATTTACCTATGTTTTCTATTGTCTATGTTTTATTTGTTAGAATGCAATAGATGAATAGGTTAAGTAGAAAACATAGCAAAAAGTAGAATGGAAAAATTTGTAAATACTTTTTAGTTTTCTACTAGTCGTTGCTAGGAACAACATATCTCTGATTGCAGTCCACCCTAGTCTCCAGTAGTTTAGGCCATTTCGTGTTTCAATTTTACATGCATGAGGCCCAATTAGTGGCCATTCCTTCATAGGTAGAATTGCATTCTCTAAAAACTAATCTAGCATAGTCGTGAATCCTCTTAAAATCAAACATTCTTTTTCATAGCATGTAGGGAAAATCATGTGAATGTTGTTTGATGCATTTTATGTTTCATGCAAAGTAAAAAGAACCATACACACCATGACACACTTTAAACGCTAGTGAGTTGGAAGTCATATCCAACCACTAGTAGGGTTCAATGACGGTGGCAGTGATTTTCATCTGTTGGCCCAACTCCCTTGATCCTTTTGTTACTAGACCAATACTGATGCCAAGAAACATCATAGCCCATATAAAATAGTACACATTCCTCTTAGGAGGGGTGTATTATTGTGCACGGTGAACTGGGTGAGGACCAGGAGGACATGTGCTCCCTACTCAAGTGTGGGTTGCATCTCCATATTTCATGGGGTTTACGTGACTGTGACTTTCATTTCTAGTTGTTGAGCTACGAGTATACAAGTGAAAGCCCTTAAATAATTGATTATATCATCAACATTTTGACAACATGATGAGAGTTACTTTCTGATACAACAAACTTGAAAAATCATCAAACAATTTAGGGTACATTAAAAATTTAAAAGAGATAATCATCATTGTATTCTTTGTGTGTTAATAAAATTTAAATATATACATAGGATACACATTATGGTGGTTACACAAAGGGGTAAATCTCGGCATAGATCCGAGGTCAATGGCCAAGCTCCACCCAATACACAATAGCACGCGTCAGACCCTCAACCATAGAATCATCCCAAACTTCATTCGATGAGTATTAGAGGAGACAATTCTACATGCGAGGATCCTATTGAGAATACCTCGATTAGAAGAGATATTAGAAACTCCTCGAGACACAGATTAAATCATAGAGCTTTCCAACATGGTAGAATTTATCATGATCACACTCTGCATGCATCCATGATATCTACTGAGGAGTATGTCATAGAGGGATATAGGTTGGTACCCCTTCAACCTATATTTAAGGGAGGCTCAAAGCCCCCACCATATGAGTATATATGGGCTCAAGATCCACCCATACAAGGGAAATTAGAGAGGGTCACTTCCAAGCGTAGGCCCATGCAAACTCCCAATACAAGTAAACCTTGTAGGATCACCATAGACATGTCTAAAGTGGGAGCAAATGGTACACCACCACATGAGGCATGGTGTAGTAGATAGTTAGATGGTCTGGATAGAGTCTTAGGAAAACTAGGTTATAAACCTTCACATGTGCCCTCTCATTCTATGTGTGTGCATAGTGGAAGTACAATTAGGACCATCAGGGAACCTGGAGAATGCTCCAAGCATTCTTGTGATATGTATACACCTGCATCCTATGTAGGAATAGAGTATAGGTGGCAGTTGAACACAAATTTCATCTTCAAAGATAAGGGCAAGAGCGTAGCAAATCAGTCTATTGGGGGACACACCCACAAAGCCACTCGATCAGAACACACACACCAGAGGCCTCATATTGTTGATCACATAGATAGATATCACAAGCTAGTGTCAGAGTAGAGATGTTAGATTTTCCAAGACCGATTGGAAGATGTTTGTACAAAGCGGGAACACCTCAAAATTAAGGATACTCAAAGGCAAAGGTTCATATGACAACGCTTATATGAATAGCGCATGCATGAACAATGCATTCTTGATTACAAAGAGTGTGCATAGAGGGAGGACCGATAGGACAATTTTGGTTTACCTCCCTGTAGTGAGTACATGAAGCGCATCGATAGACGAGCTACTTCATAGCCCGAGTTGCACCCTGAGCACATAGACACCCATACTCACCATACGACCTAATATAGGGATCATCATCCAACGCTTAAACATCATGGGTATAGGCAGTATAAAGAAGAAGTGGGAGATGAATTAGATCAAGAATATTCCAAAATATCCCTAGTCAAAGTGGACGATGAGCCTAGTCCTCCACCTCAACCGAAGAAGAATCTACCTCCAAAGGTGCCTCAAAGGTAATCCACAGAAGAGGAGATCGTATATTCGTAGGTCTATAAGGTCTTGGCATAAAAGGTTAAAGCTATCGAGAATAAAGGAATGACTTATACAAATCCAACCTTAAATAAGATTCATAATGAACCTTTATGCCCATCAGTGCCTATTATGGCCTATCCTGAACATTTTGAGATGCCTAGGCTGGAAAAGTTTAAAGGAGAGGATGATGCTCAGGAGCACGTCATGAGTTTTCTATACATGTGCTTTCATATCGAGAGCAATGATGCCTTACTCCTATGGAACTTCATTACAACCCTCTTAGGCCTAGCCTAGGAGTGGTTTAATCAACTCAAAAGGTACAGTATCACCAGCTTCAAGCAACTTGTCGATGTATTTCTTGAACGCTTCTCCTTCGACATAAAGAAAAAGGTGAACTTATTTGATCTGGTTGCTTTAATGCAACATGATGATGAGCCAGTTATGAATTACGAGAAATTATGGAGAAATTTGATGGCCAAGCTACCATTCTCCATCCCTGCCTCTGAATTAACTTGAATGTTTACAAAAATTTTCATAAAGCACATTTTATTATTGTTGCAGTTGCAATAGTATAAAATATTTGAAGAGGCTTTAGCGCAAGCCAAAGTGATAGAGGATATCAAGTTATAGGAGGGTAACTTGAAACTCAAAAATAATAAGGAATGGAAAAATAAAAGCATCGAGAAACAATAGGCCAAGCTAACCCATGTTAATCAGGTGGTTTTAAACCTTCAAAAAGGGGATAAGGGGAAACATCAATGAAATTATCAAGCCCAACCTCCTTTTGTGTAGTATGAATAGTGCAATAACAATCAGAAGGGTAAGGACAAATAAATATGCCCTCCTCACACATTCACTCAATTATTAGAATCGTTAACATCAATTTTCCATCAATTATGCGAGGAAAAGACAATAAACTTACCAAAAATTAAATTAGTGGACCCTAATCAACCCAAGCCTAAGGGATATAAAGATGATCAATATTCAATATTTCATCGAATGAAAGGTCACGACATAGAGGTATGTTGGTCTTTCAAACATCTAGTGTAAAATATTATTAAAAAAGGTATGCTTCTTATGGACAATCCATAAGTACCAGATAATCAAAATATGGGGATTTGCAAAAATCCTCTACCCGACCATGAGGCACCAAGGAATAATGTTGGCCATTTCAATCAAGTACGCATCGAACCATCAACCCACGGGTTCATCGAAATGGTCAATGTTGTCACAAGACATGCAAGGTATGAAAGACCAAATCAACCTCCAATGCCTATTGGGGTCCAAGCTGCGCCTCCTCTAAGGCCAACCCAAAATGTGCTAGGCCCACCAACTAAACCGGTGGTAACAATCAAGAGTAGGTTAGTTCAAAATCTACAGACGACTCTCACAAAATTTTCAATTTATGAGCTAATTCAATAGTCTCCCAAGCATAGGGAGACACTTATGGATATTCTAAGGTCCATAGAAGTGCAGTCCCAAGATCCCAAAGCATTCACACACTTTGTGGGACGTGTGCAACAATGTCAAGAACCGATCATACAATTTTATGATCATGAAATCAAGACAGTTTCCACTATCACAGCGGATCCACCGCTCCACATCATTGTGTGTGTAAATCACATGCCTTTCAAGAGAGTTTTTATTGATACAATATCATCAATCAATATAATCATGACCAAGGCATTGACATACCTGAAGTTTCCAAAGACGCATATCATACCTTTTGCCTTCACGTTGAGAGCTTTTAACGATGCATTGTGCTCAAATATCGGCATGAAAGTCTTACCTATTCAAGTGGGATTAAAGACCATCCTAATGATGTGTCATGTGATTTAAGGTGCTATGCAATACAACGTCCTTCTGGGTAAGCCTTGGATAAGAGAAATGCATTGTGTCCCTTCCATTCTCCATCAATGTATTAAATACGTTCATGAGGGACAGGTTGATCGAATGTAGTAGCTTACATTTAATTTTGTCAATCCAGGTTAATCCAGGTTAGATTTAAAGAGTAGCAACCCAAGTATAGATTGTACCATAGTAATTAATACTAAGCTTAGTTTAGATCTCTTTCTAGTTTCATGTGTTGCAGAAAATAAAATAAAATATGCAATTTATGAATTATTCTAATGTGGATCCACGTAATTAATGCATTATTTATCTATTATAATTTCTAATTATATTTTCATGTAAATTAATATTTTAATCTAATTTTATCTACCATGTTAGTGGGGGGAAGAGATTTAGGGACTAACCTTTCAGAGTGGGCCCTGCCTTCGGAAGGTTAGTGTTAACCCATTCCCCTATTTTCTACTTTACTTTAACTTAACTAATCTACTTTCATTTAATTAATCTAATTCTTAATTATTTCATAATTACAAGAGAATAAAAGAAATAAAAATTACTAAAGCAAGCAAAATATAAAATAATTATAAAACACAGTTACCATATCCTGAAGAAAATATTGTTGCTGCTTTATTATTGAAAATCAAACGTACATGGTTGCGCATCCAACTTTCAAAATTGCATACAAAAAATTACATCGGGAATAATCATAGATTACATATATTTCTCCATTAGCTCGCCATCCATCTTCAAAGGTCTCGTATGCAAATATATATTGTCACTCAGACAATTCCGAACATAACTCCCCGTATTTCTCCCATATGGTTTGGACTTGATTTGCAACAACATTCCAAACATAACTCCCCGTATTTATTCCATATGGTTTGGACTTGATACGCAACAACTATGTTCTTAATAAGAATAAAGATAAATTAACACATATCCTAAAATACTTTGACTCAATAGATATTCTAATTGGTCCAAGTGGCAACTAATTATAACATAATACTAACTTTGACTTGGTGGGATAGCTACATAACAATACAACCCTTGATTTAGACTTTTTCTATAGCTTTTATCCTTTCTTTTAGGGAAGGATACATTTATTACAAATATTCACGTAACAACTTATATGCCCCAAATAAATGGTGAGTCACCCACATTTGATTCTTCTAACCGCCCATGTAGAATTTGAAACCTTTCATGCTTGATTCTTTCAGATGCCCATGTGGTATTTGACCAAGCCATAACTTATGTGACATTTATGTGAAACAGGTTCTTTCATAGATTTTTCCAGGTTTACATAGTGCCCTTTTGTAGCGCGCATTCATGTATCTCCTCGGTATTTGTTCATTCTTTCTTCAATATATGACCTGTATTTTGTTGTAATATTACCTACCAAAAACATACAAAAACTTCACACAATTTGTGTAAAATATGATCATTTATCATTTTAACCTCAATCATCAAATTAACCGATAAATCACATAAATAAGGTAAAATAATCATTAAAACATATTTACTTTCATGATTTTGCAGATAGAAAATAGATAATCCTTGCATAAAATATGTGTCAATTTGACACTCATCATTCCCCCAAACTGAAGGAAGTGCATGTCCTCATGCACACGGGATTAATACAACAATCTCAATGGATAAACTCTGTAGTTATAATAGTTGCATAAATCCAAAATTTGGTCTATAGTATATGATTGATGCCTTGTTAATGTAAATCCAAATATTTACCTTTATATTCCATTTTTAACAATATTTCTTTTGGAATGTGATATACATTTGATAAAAAGCACAATGCAAATTGTCATTTGGCTAAATTGGGATTACCATCATTTTTTTCAAATTAAATAAGTTGAAACAAGAAGGTACTATAAATCATACAATGAATATATGTTTTATTTTAGTCTAATCACCTCCTATAGTAGTAGTATTTCAACTTCTATCTATCTAAACACACTTTCCAATGCAAAAGTCAATAGTGCTCATTGGACTTATTTAGATGTATATCAAAACTATGCATAAATAAGACTTATAACTTCTATAATAATGTTATCTACAAACCCATACTAACAATAAGAACATCATTATATATGTAACATATAAAATTTAAATTAACTTTTAAAGTTTATTTATTTATTTTATTATTATTATTTTATTTTATTTTATTATTTATATATATTATTATTATTATTATTATTATTATTATTATTATTTTTTATATTTATTTTTTTCAAGAAGAATGATCAAAGTAAAGATATAGTAATTAAAAATAGTAAATTAATATAATATATATTCATTTTATTATTATTATTATTATTATATAACTATAAAATATTATATTACCTATACTATACCTCTAAACTATATTATAAACTCTATTGTATTAAGTATTATAAACTATATTACTGAAGATTATTACATAATTTGTCTACAGAAGATATCTACAAAACTGTAGTTGTTAGAGTTTAAGAAAATACTTTACCTAATTCTTCCCCCCAAACTGAATTGTGAACTTTGTATACCTTATTTACTTCCCCCCCAAACTGTAATTTTAGCCAAAACAAGATGAAGGGTGTTTTATTTATATTGGTGGATAATATAATAATAAGTTTTATTTATGGGGGTTTATTATAATTTTTGTGATTGTGCTTCCTATATGTCATTAAGAAGTTTCCGAGATAAAAAGGTAATGAATATAAAATTTGATTTTAGCCTTCTAGGATATCTTCAATCATGGTAAAAAGTGAAATAGATATTATATGGCTTTTTTGAAGAGATGAAAATGTGATGGGCACAAGCCATGTTTTTGTAGAAAAAGAAAAAAATGAAACCATAGTACTTTCATGAGGGTTTGCTTTTGAGTTTTGCCTGCATGTAATGTTTCTAGAATTATTCTTCAAGGACTTCAAACATTATAGCAATTTTGAATCAACTTCATTTACTTCTTTCACAAATCAATATAGTGTCAAAGTTGTCCTAGTATTCTCAAGCTTCTTTCAAGACAAACTGTGTGTGCAGTGAGGATTCATTTCTCATTATGAGTAAGGATTGAAAAACAACAAGGGTTATGCATGCCAAAAAACTAGCTTATCGTATGAGCATCTAGATGTCTTATCTAGACTTAGTGCTAATACATAAGGATACCTTTGTTAGTCTCACTATGACACTGAGATGGGGGGGGGGTGAATCGGTGTAGCTCTTAAAAACTTAAATCTTCAATTCTTAAAGCTGAAAAAATGAAAACTTAAAACACAATAAAGCAAATATACCAAAAGAGCATCACACAACACAAGATGTACCGAGGTTCACCAGTTTTGGCTACTCCTCAAAATTAACTATTTGGACTCCCATCCAAATCCAGCCTTTGCAAAGCAACAACTTTACAATCAATTTACCAGAACCCACTAGAAGGAGCACCAACCCCTGATTTATCTACACCAACAGAAAGGAGCACCAATCCCTAATTTATATGCACCAACAGAAAGGAGCACCAACCCCTGATTTACCAACACCAACTAGAAGGAGCACCAACCCCTGATGCCAAGCACCAACTTGGACTTCTATTCTGAATCTAGAATATTGACATAAATATGCCTTCACTTTTACAAGACCCTGACTGGTCTATTGCTTTCTCAACATTGCCTACTCTTCACACAGCACACACCCTACTCGCTCGCCTCTCACGTGCCTCTCGCTTTAATCCTGAGCACTCTCACTCTTTTCCCATAGCACTTTCACTCAATTTCAGCAGCACATAATCCTTCGCGCAAACCACCTTTTATACCCATATTGTATTTTTGTAACTCCAGTTGTAACTCCTTCTTTCATGTATTATGCACCACTTGTTAGTTGTAACGCCTTCTAACTATAATTGCTTTTGTATATATATAGAGTAGGCTTTTCGTCAAACACGATTCATGTTACGAATTTACACATATACCCCTACCATGACTATTCGTCTTCTTGGCCATGACTGTTAGTATTCTTTTCTGTGCATGCATGCATATTTGATTCTATATATACGACTGTTCATTTTCTCCTTATTCGATTGTTCTTAAATTAGCTGCATGATTTTCTTTTGTAACGTCCCCTGTAACTGTTGCATAACTTCAGTTAACGGTCACATACCTTATTTCAGTTGGGTTCTATTTTTAGCTCGCACCAAAGCGACCTGTCACGAAATCACGATACTTCTGCCTCTTTGTCCTCTTCTCGGCTTGTACCCATGAAAACACATGTCACGATATCGTGACACTTTTGTCTCCTTGCAGCTTTACTTGGTTCATACCCGCGAAAACACAACATGTCACGATATCGCGACACTTTCACCTCCTTGCTGCTTTACTTGGTTCATACCCGCGAAAACACATGTCGTGATATCTCAACACTTTCGCCTCCTTGCTGCTTCTGTTTTCTTGTACCCACGAAAATACATGTCGTGATATCGTGAAACTTTCGCCTCCGTACTCTTCCTTTTTACTTTTGTCGCGATATCGTGACACTTCTGCCTTCTTACATTCTCTCTCCTCCTAGAGTCGCGAAAATGCGACATGTCGCGATATCGCGACACTTTTTCTCCTTTACTCTATCTCTTGACTTTGGGTCGCAAAAACATGACATGTCACGATATCATGACACTTTTTCTCCTTGGCACATTCTCTTACCTTCGAGTTGCGAAAACGCGACATGTCACGATATCGCGACACTTTTTCATTCTCTTCCTTCCTGCTCTCTTCAAGTCGCAAAAATGCGACATGTCGCGAAATCATGACACTTTTCCTTCTCTGCCTTCATGCTCTCTTCAAGTCGTGAAAATGTGACATGTCATGAAATCATGACACTTTTTCTTTCGTACAATCTCTCTTCGCTTTGGACCGCGAAAATGAAACATGTCATGAAATCGCAACACTTTTTCTTCCGTACAATCTCTCTTCGCTTTGGACCGCGAAAATGAAACATGTCGCGAAATCATGACACCTTTTTCTCTCTCCTCTTTCTCTTCGCTTTGGACCACGAAAATGAAACATGTCGCGAAATCGCGACACTTTTTTCTCTCTCCTCTTTCTCTTCGCTTTGGACCGCGAAAATGAAACATGTCATGAAATCGCGACACCTTTTTCTCTCTCCTCTTTCTCTTCGCTTTGGACCGTGAAAATGAAACATGTCACGAAATCACGACACCTTTTTCTCTCTCCTCTTTCTCTTGCAATATGTCATGAAATCGCGACACTTTTTCTACTTGTCTTTTTCTCTTCCAACATGTCACGAAATCACGACAGTTTTTCTTTCTTGCTCTTTCTCTCCGAACATGTCACGATATCGCGATAGTTTTGCTTTCTTGCTCTTTCTCTCCAAACATGTCGCGATATCACGATAGTTTTGCTTTCTTGCTCTTTCTCTCCAAACATGTCGCGATATCGTGACAGTTTTCTTTCTTCTCAACATGTCGCGATATCGCGACAGTTTTCTTCCTTGTGATTTTCTTTTGATTTTTAGCAAATGGGCCACTTCAATCTTTTGGATAATCACTGTACATACTCTGAAGAACCTCTTAACTCTTGTCCACTTGCATCAACCAATCTGTCTGAAACTTCTGTCCACTGCATCAACTGATCTATGGGAAATCCTCTCATAAATTATTTTAGTGTCTTAAAAATCCTTCTTTCCATATGAATGTAATTCTCTTTTCTTTTCTTTTCCTTAGATAAGTTATCCTTTTAAAAGATAAAATGTTTTCCAATAGTGCCAAGCGGTCAAAGGTTGAAAGTTAATAAAATGGCTAAGTATAAAAGGCCATTATGAAAGCACTCCACAAGGGAGCGCTTTTAGAGAAAGCACTCCACAAGAGAGTGATTTTAGAGGAAGCACTCTCAAGGGAGTGCTTTAAGAGGAAGAACTCCACAAGGGAGCACTTTTAGAGGAAGTGCTCTACAAGGGATCACTTTTAGATGAAGCACTCCACAAGGGAGCACTTTCAAGAAAAGCACTCCATAGTGGAGCACTTCTTCACACTAAGCTTAAGAACCAATAAGAAAATTGATAAAATAACATCACGCCTATTCAACATTTTTCCCCACCACTCCCAAGCTTCACTCTAGACTGTATGATTATAGATCATTACCAGAAGCTTCTGGCTTCAATGTCAATTTACCTGTAAGTCTGGATTGATTGTTTCAGGTCATTTATCGAAACCTTCTATTTTCAATACTAACTTATCAGTAGAGCTAAATTCGATTGTTTTTTGTTGTTAACATAATTAAATCCACCTGTCATGGGAGCGGTTAGGCATTAATATTTTAAGTGACATATTTCTTCTATAAAAGCCAGCTTCTTCTCTGTAACAAATATGGATAACTTTTGCTAAAAAAGCAGTTGTGTACTTGAAATATGCTTCCAAAATAAAGGCTTATAGCTCTGGTTTAGGTTCTTTATCTATGTATGACTTCTATTCTATGATTTCTATTAAATTATTGTCTTTATTATACAGTTAAATTCTACTTTCTAGATTTTTATGTTGATAGAATACTAGTCCCTGGAATACTTGCTGGAGTTTATATAGTTTTGAGGACTTTATATTGGTTTCTGTTAAAAGTCATTATGTTGATTTTTTTTTGTTCAAATAACTAAGCCACCTATCGTGCTTTCGGTCCATCACCGCACATTTTTGGCCTTTGGCCATTTCCCATTCCTTTTCGTAATTTCCCATTCCTTTCAGTATCTTTCTATCCATTATCTTCAATCCCCCATTTTATTTTTGAAACTAGCCCTACTGGAGATTACCACAGAGGAAATCCCTTTCCTTTAGGTATTTAATACTTGGCAGTGGGCCTAGGGCATTGCAGACTTAGAATACCTACATCTAGGCTGGTTTAATTGCCAACAGTCCCATTTACCTATGTTTTCTATTGTCTATGTTTTATTTGTTAGAATGCAATAGATGAATAGGTTAAGTAGAAAACATAGCAAAAAGTAGAATGGAAAAATTTGTAAATACTTTTTAGTTTTCTACTAGTCGTTGCTAGGAACAATAGATCTCTAATTGCAGTCCACCCTAGTCTCCAGCAGTCTAGGCCATTTCGTGTTTCGATTTTACATGCATGAGGCCCAATTAGTGGCCATTCCTTCATAAGTAGAATTGCATTCTCTAAAAACTAATCTAGCATAGTCGTGAATCCTCTTAAAATCAAACATTATTTTTCATAGCATGTAGGGAAAATCATGTGAATGTTTTTTGATGCATTTTATGTTTCATGCAAAGTAAAAAGAACCATACACACCATGACACACTTTAAACTCTAGTGAGTTGGAAGTCATATCCAACCACTAGTAGGGTTCAATGACGGTGGCAGTGATTTTCATCTGTTGGCCCAACTCCCTTGATGCTTTTGTTACTAGACCAATACTGATGCCAAGAAACATCATAGCCCATATAAAATAGTACACATTCCTCTTAGGAGGGGTGTATTGTTGTGCACGGTGAACTGGGTGAGGACCAAGAGGACCTGTGCTCCCTGCTCGAGTGTGGGTTTCATCTCCATATTTCATGGGGTTTACGTGACTATGACTTTCATTTCCAGTTTTCGAGCTATGAGTATACAAGTGAAAGCCCTTAAATAATTGATTATATCATCAACATTTTGAAAACACAATGAGAGTTACTTTTTGATACAACAAACTTGAAAAATCATCAAACAATTTAGGGTACATTAAAAATTTAAAAGAGATAATCATCATTGTATTCTTTGTGTGTTAATAAAATTTAAATATATACATAGGATACACATTATGGTGGTTACACAAAGGGGTAAATCTCGGCATAGATCCGAGGTCAATGGCCAAGCTCCACCCAATACACAATAGCACGCGTCGGACCCTCAACCATAGAATCCTCCCAAACTTCATTTGGTGAGTATTAGAGGAGACAATTCTACATGCGAGGATCCTATTGAGAATACCCTGATTAGAAGAGATATTAGAAACTCCTCGAGACACAGATTAAATCATAGAGCTTTCCAACATGGTAGAATTTATCATAATCACACTCTGCATGCATCCATGATATCTGTTGAGGAGTATGTCATAGAGGGATATAGGTTGGTATCCCTTCAACCTATATTTAAGGGAGGCTCAAATCCCCCACCATATGAGTATATATGGGCTCAAGATCCACCCATACAAGGGAAATTAGAGAGGGTCACTTCCAAGCGTAGGCCCATGCAAACTCCCAATACAAGTAAACCTTGTAGGATCACCATAGACATGTCTAAAGTGGGAGCAAATGGTACACCACCACATGAGGCATGGTGTAGTAGATAGTTAGATGGTCTGGATAGAGTCTTAGGAAAACTAGGTTATAAACCTTCACATGTGCCCTCTCATTCTATGTGTGTGCATAGTGGAAGTACAATTAGGACCATCAGGTAACCTAGAGAATGCTCCAAGCATTCTTGTGATATGCATACACCTGCATCCCATGTAGGAATAGAGTATAGGTGGCAGTTGAACACAAATTTCATCTTCAAAGATAAGGGCAAGAGCATAGCAAATCAGTCTATTGGGGGACACACCCACAAAGCCACTCGATCAGAATGCATACACCAGAGGCCTCATATGGTTGATCACATAGATAGATATCACAAGCTAGTGTCAGAGCAGAGATGTTAGATTTTCCAAGACCGATTGGAAGATGTTCGCACAAAGCGGGAACACCTCAAAATTAAGGATACTCAAATGCAAAGGTTCATATGACAACACTTATATGAATAGCGCATGCATGAACAACGCATTCTTGATTAAAAAGAGTGTGCATAGATGGAGCATTGATTGGACAATTTTGGTTTACCTCCCTGTAGTGAGTACATGAAGCGCATCGATAGATGAGCTACTTCATATCCCGAGTTGCACCCTGAGCACATAGACACCCATACTCACCATACGACCTAATATAGAGATCATCATCCAACGCTTAAACATCATGGGTATAGGCAGTATAAAGAAGAAGTGGGAGATGAATTAGATCAAGAATATTCCAAAATATCCCTAGTCAAAGTGGACGATGAGCCTAGTCCTCCACCTCAATCGAAGAAGAATCTATCTCCAAAGGTGCCTCAAAGGTAATCTAGAGAAGAGGAGATCGTATATTCGCAGGCCTATAAGGTCTTGGCATAAAAGGTTAAAGCTATCGAGAATCAAGGAATGACTTATACAAATCCAACCTTAAATAAGATTCATAATGAACCTTTATGCCCATCAGTGCCTATTCTGGCCTATCCTGAACATTTTGAGATGCCTAGGCTGGAAAATTTTCAAGGAGAGGATGATGCTCAGGAGCACGTCATGAGTTTTCTATACATGTGCTTTCATATCGAGAGCAATGATGCCTTACTCCTATGGAACTTCATTACAACCCTCTTAGGCCTAGCCTATGAGTGGTTTAATCAACTCAAAAGGTACAGTATCACCAGCTTCAAGCAACTGGTCGATGTATTTCTTGAACGCTTCTCCTTCGACATCAAGAAAAAGGTGAAATTATTTGATCTGGTTGCTTTAATGCAACATGATGATAAGCCAGTTATGAATTACGAGAAATTATGGAGAAAATTGATGGCCAAGCTGCCATTCTCCATCCCTGCCTCTGAATTAACTTGAATGTTTACAAAAATTTTCATAAAGCACATTTTATTATTGTTGCAGTTGCAATAGTATAAAATATTTGAAGAGGCTTTAGTGCAAGCCAAAGTGATAGAGGATATCAAGTTACAGGAGGGTAACTTGAAACTCAAAAATAATAAGGAATGGAAAAATAAAAGCATCAAGAAACAACAGGCCAAGCTGACCCATGTTAATCAGGTGGTTTTAAACCTTCAAAAAGGGGATAAGGGGAAACATCAATGAAATTATCAAGCCCAACCTCCTTTTGTGTAGTATGAATAGTGCAACAACAATCAGAAGGGTAAGGACAAATAAATATGCCCTCCTCACACATTCACTCAATTATTAGAATCGTTAACATCAATTTTCCATCAATTATGCGAGGAAAAGACAATAAACTTACCAAAAATTAAATTAGTGGACCCTAATCAACCCAAGCCTAAGGGATATAAAGATGATCAATATTGCATATTTCATCGAATGAAAGGTCACGACATAGAGGTATGTTGGTCTTTCAAACATCTAGTGTAAAATATTATTAAAAAAGGTACTCTTCTTATGGACAATCCACAAGTGCTAGATAATCATAATATGGGGATTTGCAAAAATCCTCTACCCGACCATGAGGCACCAAGGAATAATGTTGGCCATTTCAATCAAGTATGCATCGAAGCATCAACCCACGGGTTCATCGGAATTATCAATGTTGTCACAAGACATGCAAGGTATGAAAGACCAAATCAACCTCCAGTGCCTATTGGGGTCCAGGCTGTGCCTCCTCTAAGGCCAACCCAAAATGTGCTAGGCCCACCAACTAAACCGGTGGTAACAATCAGGAGTAGGTTAGTTCAAAATCTACAGACGACTCCCACGAACTTGTCAATTTATGAGCTAATTCAATAGTCTCCCAAGCATAGGGAGACACTTATGGATATTCTAAGTTCCATAGAAGAGTAGTACCAAGATCCCGAAGCATTCACACACTTTGTGGGACATGTGCAACAATGTTAAGAATCGATCATACAATTTTATGATCATGAAATCAAGACAGTTTCCACTATCACAGCGGACCCACCGCTCCACATCATTGTGTGTGTAAATCACATACCTTTCAAGAGAGTTTTTATTGATACAATATCATCAATCAATATAATCATGACCAAGGCATTGACATACCTGAAGTTTCCAAAGACGCATATCATACCTTTTGCCTTCACGTTGAGAGCTTTTAACGATGCATTGTGCTCAAATATCGACACGAAAGTCTTACCTATTCAAGTGGGATTAAAGACCATCCTAATGATGTGTCATGTGATTTAAGGTGCTATGCAATACAACGTCCTTCTGGGTAAGCCTTGGATAAGAGAAATGCATTGTGTCCCTTCCATTCTCCATCAATGTATTAAATACGTTCATGAGGGACAGGTTGATCGAATGTAGTAGCTTACATTTAATTTTGTCAATCCAGGTTAATCCAGGTTAGATTTAAAGAGTAGCAACCCAATATAGATTGTACCATAGTAATTAATACTAAGCTTAGTTTAGATCTCTTTCTAGTTTCATGTGTTGCAGAAAATAAAATAAAATATGCAATTTATGAATTATTCTAATGTGGATCCACGTAATTAATGCATTATTTATCTATTATAATTTCTAATTATATTTTCATGTAAATTAATATTTTAATCTAATTCTATCTACCATGTTAGTGGGAGGAAGAGATTTAGGGACTAACCTTTCGGAGTGGGCCCTGCCTTCGAAAGGTTAGTGTTAACCCCTTCCCCTATTTTCTACTTTACTTTAACTTAAGTAATCTACTCTCATTTAATTAATATAATTCTTAATTATTTCATAATTACAAGAGAATAAAAGAAATAAAAATTACTAAAGCAAGCAAAATATAAAATAATTATAAAACATAGTTACCATATCCTGAAGAAAATATTGTTGCTGCTTTATTATTGAAAATCAAACGTACATGGTTGCGCATCCAACTTTCAAAATTGCATACAAAAAATTATATCGGGAATAATCATAGATTACATATATTTCTCCATTAGCTCGCCATCCATCTTCAAAGGTCTCGTATGCAAATATATATTGTCACTCAGACAATTCCGAACATAACTCCCTGTATTTCTCCCATATGGTTTGGACTTGATATGCAACAACATTCCGAACATAACTCCCCGTATTTATTCCATATGGTTTGGACTTGATACGCAACAACTATGTTCTCAACATTGCCTACTCTTCACACAACACACACCCTGCTCGCTCGCCTCTCATGCGCCTCTCGCTTTAATCCCGAGCGCTCTCACTCTTTTTCCATAGCACTTTCACTCAATTTCAGCAGCACATAATCCTTCGCGCAAACCACCTTTTATACCCATATTGTATTTTTGTAACTCCAGTTGTAACTCCTTCTTTCATGTCTTATGCACAATGCCTTCTAACTGTAAATGCTTTTGTATATATATAGAGCAGGATTTTTGTCAAACACGATTCATGTTACGAATTTACACATATACCCCTACCATGACTATTCGTCTTCTCGGCCATGACTGTTCGTATTCTTTTCTATGCATGCATGCATATTTGATTCTATATATACGACTATTCATTTTCTCCTTCTTCTATTGTTCTTAAATTAGCTGCATGATTTTATTTTGTAACGCCCCCTGTAATTGCTGCATAACTTCAGTTAACGGTCACATACCTTATTTCAGTTGGGTTCTATTTTTAGCTCGCGCTAAAGCAACCTGTCACAAAATCATGATACTTCTGCATCTTTGTCCTCTTCTCGCTTGTACCCGCAAAAACACAACATGTTGCAATATCGTGACACTTTCATCTCCTTGCAGCTTTACTTGGTTCATACCCACGAAAACACATGTCACAATATCGCGACACTTTCACCTCCTTGCTGCTTTACTTGGTTCATACCCGCGAAAACACAACATGTCGCGATATCGCAACACTTTCGCCTCCTTGCTGCTTCTATTTGCTTGTACCCACGAAAATACAACATGTCGCGATATCGCGACACTTTCGCCTCCGTACTCTTCCTTTTTACTTTTGTCGCGATATCGTGACACTTCTGCCTTCTTACATTCTCTCTCCTCCTAGAGTCGCGAAAATGCGACATGTTGCGATATCGCGACACTTTTTCTCCTTTTCTCTATCTCTTGCCTTTGGGTCACGAAAATGCGACATGTCACGATATCGTGACACTTTTTCTCCTTGGCACTTTCTCTTACCTTCGAGTTGCGAAAACGCGACATGTCACGATATCGCGACACTTTTTCATTCTCTTCCTTCCTGCTCTCTTCAAGTCGTGAAAATGCGACATGTCGTGAAATCGTGACACTTTTCCTTCTCTACCTTCATGCTCTCTTCAAGTCACGAAAATGCGACATGTCGTGAAATCATGACACTTTTTCTTTCGTACAATCTCTCTTCGCTTTGGACCGCGAAAATGAAACATGTCATGAAATCGTGACACTTTTTCTTCCGTACAATCTCTCTTCCCTTTGGACCGCAAAAATGAAACATGTCGCGAAATCGTGACACATTTTTCTCTCTCCTCTTTCTCTTCGCTTTGGACCGCGAAAATGAAACATGTCGCGAAATCGCGACACCTTTTTCTCTCTCCTCTTTCTCTTCGCTTTGGACCGTGAAAATGAAACATGTCGCGAAATCACGACACCTTTTTCTCTCTCCTCTTTCTCTTGCAATATGTCACGAAATCGTGACACTTTTTCTACTTGTCTTTTTCTCTTCCAACATGTCATGAAATCGCGACAGTTTTTCTTTCTTGCTCTTTCTCTTCGAACATGTCGCGATATCGCGACAGTTTTGCTTTCTTTCTCTTTCTCTCCAAACATGTCGCGATATCGCGACAGTTTTGCTTTCTTGCTCTTTCTCTCCAAACATGTCACGGTATTGCGACAGTTTTCTTTCTTCTCAACATGTCGCAATATCGTGACAGTTTTCTTCCTTGTGATTTTCTTTTGATTTTTAGCAAATGGGCCACTTCGATCTTTTGTATAATCACTGTACATACTCTGAAGAACCTCTTAACTCTTGTCCACTTGCATCAACCAATCTGTCTGAAACTCATGTCCACTACATCAACTGATCTGTCTGACTGTGTTGACAACAATGACAATATTGTTGATGCACCTTGCTCATCAACCTTAATAAAGAGTACCCCATGGTGTTTGAGATACTAAGAATTCCAGGGATTCAAGCTCTTTTGCCCTCTTTTTTTTTGTGGAATACTTGCTCATTTTGTGAGGAGCAAGGGATTTTTATTGCTTTTTGGGGTTCTTGCTTATTTTGAGGAGAAGCAAGAAGATTTTTATTACTTTGTAGGGTTCCTGCTTATTTTGAGGAGAAGCAAGAAGATTTTTATTGGGATACTTGCTCGATTAGATGAGGAGCAAGGGATTTTTTTCTCTTTTTTTTTAAGGGTGAAGGGCGAGCTTGTCCTTTTGCCAATTCGTTAGTATTCTAGACCATGCATATAAATAGATAAGCAAGGGAAACTTTTCACTTATGGCAAAAATAACACATGAGTTAATTTTTCCAAAACTTCACAATGTTTTTAGATGTGCAATTATGCATGGTCAAAAGAAAAACTTGATCAACTAGGAGTAACTTACAATATTTTAAAATATTTGCTTCATTTTTAATGAAAATTTGACTCAAGATACCAGATATAATTTGAGTATTTGAAGAATACCTAGATTTCATCTAGCAACAAGGTACTATGCATCATGTGGTAATCATATTCCTACAAGGTTTTTAGAGAAAACATCTTCTTAGGCTATATTTGAAACATTGAGACTGAAGATGGATAGAAATACAACAAATATAGAAACTTTATGATGAAATAAAGGAAGCATAATAATTTTATTTTTATATATTAAATTTTTCAATATATATATATAATTTTTTTTTCTTTTCAAAGAGAGAAATTATTAGATAGTAGTTGGTTGCAGTTCAGAAATGCACTGTAAATCAGTTTGCTACCTAAAGTGGTGTATGATTTTTTTCTTTTAGATAGTGGATTATTTTAAAGTTTAAATCTATACCTATTAAGTAGTAATTTTCCAATTGAGTTATCAATAGGCTTTGAGTTTTACTGCATCACTTCCAAGTATTTTCTAACTGAAATTTTCATGATACAATATGTTTGTCCTACCACTTTATAATTTTGTTGGTTCAGTCTTGTATATACCTCTATTTTATTTCATTATTATTATTATTATATATATATATATATATATATATATATATATATTTTATTTATTTATTTATTTTTATTATTATTTTTTTTTGTAATATTTTCTAGAGGTTTATTGGACTGTTTTTCACCACCTAGCAACTTATTTTTCTTTTCTCTCTTTTTGGTTTTGTTTTTGTTTGGGTTTTGATTTTGATTTTCTGTTTTAATCCTATTGTTGTCAAGTTTAGATACAAATCATAGAGTTTATAACTATTCTTAACACAACAGAAATAAAATAATTTTTTTGAACAATCCTAATGTTACTAAAATTAGGTGCGACCCACGGTCTATGAATCCATACAACCAATTTTAGTACAATAGGAGGAAAGTAAAAATGCTTGAAAAATAAATTTTACTAGAAATAAAATTGTTGAAGTAAAAGGTAAATTTCTACTGTTCTTTGACTATTATGAGGGATAATTATAGTTGTGTCACTCAACGTAACTACTTCCTTACTAAAAAAAATAGGGTCCTAAGCAAAATTTAGGTTGTTTTCAGCGTTCACCTACTTCCTATTATTTTTCATAGGTCCTAAATCAAATTAACAATAGTAATCACCCAAAGCAAGGAAATTGCAAAAAATAAAATTTGTTGAAATAAAAGGTAACTTATTATTGCTTCTTTGATTATTAGGAGGGATTTCATTACAGTTGTGTCACTCAACGTAACTACTTCCTACTATAAAAAATAGGGTGTTACTTTCGACATTCACCTACTTCCTGTTCTTTCTCATAGGTCCTAAGTCAACTAAGCAATAATAACTACCCAAAGCAGGAAATTTGCAAAAATTGAAATTTACAAAAAATAAATCTTAATCTACGAAAGTAGTAAAAATGATTCCTTTAAGAAAAATGAACCTGGCAACGTCGAACGGAGGAGCTTGTTGGAACCATATTCGGGCCACTCTAACTCTTATGCACACTAAGGTCTCGTATGTACCCCTTTCACATACAAGTAAGTCCTCTCTCTTTGCACTACCAAATAACTTTTTTGACTAACCACTACGGTGCTACTCTCCTCGAAAACGATGCCAAAATGATCGGTTGTAGTATCTTACATTTAATTTTGTCAATACGAGTTAATCCAGGTTAGATTTAAAGAGTAGCAACCCAGTATATATTGTATCATAGTAATTAATACTAAGATTAGTTCAAACCTCTGTCTGGTTTCATGTATTGCAAAAATTAAAGTTTAGGAAAATAAAATAAAATATGAAATTTATGAATTATTCTAATGTGGATCCACGTAATTAATGCATTATTTATCTATTATAATTTCTAATTATATTTTCATGTAAATTAATATTTTAATCTAATTCTATCTACCATGTTAGTGGGGGGAAGAGATTTAGGGACTAACCTTTCGAAGTGGGCCCTACCTTCGAAAGGTTAGTGTTAAACCCTTCCCCTATTTTCTACTTTACTTTAACTTCACTAATCTACTCTCATTTAATTAATATAACTCTTAATTCTTTCATAATTACAAGAGAATAAAAAAATAAAAATTACCAAAGCAAGCAAAATATAAAATAATTATAAAACACAGTTACCATATCTTGAAGAAAATATTGCTGCTGCTTTATTATTGAAAATCAAACGTACATGGTTGCGCATCCAACTTTCAAAATTGCATACAAAATATTATATCGGGAATAATCACAGATTACATATATTTCTCTATTAGCTCGCCATCCATATTCAAAGGTCTCGTATGCAAATATATATTGTCACTCAGATAATTCCAAACATAACTCCTCGTATTTCTCCCATATGGTTTGGACTTGATACGCAACAACATTTCAAACATAACTCCCCATTTTTCTTCAATAGGATTTGGACTTGATACGCAACAACTATGTTCTTAATAAGAATAAAGCTAAATTAACATATCTCCTAAAATACTTGGACTCAATAAATATTCTAATTGGTCCAAGTGGCAACTAATTATAACATAATACTAACTTTGACTTGGTGGGATAGCTACGTAACAATACAACCCTTGATTTAGACTTTTTCTATAGCTTTTATCCTTTCTTTTAGGGAAGGATACATTTATTACAAATATTCATGTAACAACTTATATGCCCAAAATAAATGGTGAGTCACCCACATTTGATTCTTCTAACCACCCATGTAGAATTTGAAACCTTTCGTGCTTGATTCTTTCAGCTACTCACGTGGTATTTGACCAAGCCATAGCTTATGTGGCATTTATGTGAAACATGTTCTTTCATAGATTTTTCCAAGTTTACATAGTGCCCTTCCGTAGCACCCTTCCATAGAGCGCATCCACGTGTCTCCTCGGTATTTGTTCATCATTTATTCAATATATGACTTGTATTTTGTTGTAATATTACCTGCCAAAAACATACAAAAACTTCACACAATTTGTGTAAAATATGATCATTTATCATTTTAACCTCATTCATCAAATTAACTAATAAATCACATAAATAAGGTAAAATAATCATTAAAACACATTTACTTTCATGATTTTGCAGATAGAAAACATATAATCCTTGCATAAAATATGTGTCAATTTGAAACTCATCACAAATTCACATGGTACCTTCAGATGAGGAACCATTAAAATACATGAATTTAGCATATTTGTTGGGGGACTTCATGCTCCCATCAATGCACCTGGACATACGGCCAACATCGTTGATCAAAGAGCTAGGAGGTAAAATGAAGGAAGTGTGTTCTAGACCTACAACATCCACATCTCAACGATCAGGGCACATGACAGTTGCTTCCACCAGAACGATGGCATCCACAACGCCTTGTAATGATAGAAAGCTAAAAGCAAAGGGGGACAAAAAAGACAAAACAAGCACCCAAACTAGCTATTATCGAGGTCCCTACTCCCATGGAAGTAGAGGATGCTCAAGAAGAAGTTTAAGAGGCACCTCAACCTGCTTTACCTGCATCTTCAATAGGTTCATCTGCATCGCAGATGACCATTCATTTGGTTAATCCTAGATTAGGGGAGTATATCATACAGAATATGATATTTACACTGATCATTGAGAATACATAGGATATGGACCGACCACAAGCCCATCACCTTCCCATAGGGACAGTGGTACCATTAGGGTTCCTCCTAACCAAAACAATTTCATATATGGAGGGTTTGACTAGCTTACATCTTGCACTACCATGGATGAGGATGATGATGAACCATTCGCTGTGAATGTTCATTATCTCTCTAACCCAAAATATACCTTATGATATTTTGAGTATTACCATTGGTATGGTTATAGTCTTGGATTATTCGAGCAGGGGCGTAGAAGGCCATACGAATCGCAATATCAGTTTTCGACTAATAGGTTTAGGTTAGGGTATTATATTTGAGGATAGGATGAACTCCTTGTGGTATCTTTATACCACTTGTACCTTAGTCTAGGAGGTGAATTAGATTTCAATCCTTATTACCCTAATCCCTCCTCCTTTCAAAGAGATAATCGGTTAGTGTCTTACGTCACTATAGAACCGCCTGAGATATATCACGAGAACATCTTGGTGGAGACCGGTTCAGAACACATACCAAGAGATAGCTTGGATGAACAAATCCATGGGGAAGCCAACGATATAGATCTGTAGGTTCAGAACACTAGTATAATATAATATTTTGAGTCAAAGGATCATTCTGATGAGGACAAAGCTGAGTTCATATCTGAGAGAGGGATCAAGTTGCATGTATGAGAGTGATGATGATGGTGAGTCCTCAAATAATGAGCAATATGAGGATGAAACTGATGTGGCTTATATGGGCCCCTTTAATTTATGTCATATGTTATCCTTAGAGACAGTCAAAGAGGATGAGCAATCCTCTACTAACGATAGCGGCTATAAAGAGGGGCCTTACATGGGGCCTCGTATTCCTAATATCCCAATTCCAATAGGTAGCAATGAGGGTTTTTATTATGATAGTGATAATGAAGATGAAATAGAGAGATCCTATTTGGGACCTCCCTACTTGTGCCATCGTAATGTGCCATACACTGCAGAGGATATGTACAGAGATATCAATCTCCACCCTTGCCTTAGTGGAAGAACACTGAATCTCAATGTGATTTATCATATGGTGAATCTTGATATACCAACATACATGGAGCTCCTTGAGCCCAGCGATCCTATTTTAGAGTCTATCCATAGACCGGATCTAGATATCCCTATACCCCCAGAACCACATATCAGGGATGGAAGTTATATCAATGTAGATTCACATGCATGTGGTCTTGGAGATATAATCCATTCCATCAATATGATCTCCATTGATCTGACCACTCCACTTTGCAATCCATATGATCCCTCCAAACCATTGCATCTTAATATAGATGCTATTGATTGGGATTGCGCTGACTCACCACTAGATCCTAAAGTTTTCTTCCCCATAGAAGAAATGTTGAAACCTTTTTATTTTACACTAGGTTGTGCACATGATGTTTATCATGTTGAAGATACTTCCAATATGGAATCCATAAACCCTATAGATGACATCCACTTGATCCATATGCCTCACCAGCTCGAGGAGGGATCTCACATGTCTGTAGAGGAAACCTTTGAAGTGGATATCAGCAATGATCCCACAATTCCTAAGAAGGTTAAATTTGGGAAAAATTTATCTCCTGATGAGTGTGCCAACCTCATCCCTCTACTAAAAGAGAGACCTGATATCTTTGCTTGGACTTATAAAGACATGTCATATCTAGATCCAAAATTGGTTACTCATAACCTTTCACTAGATCTCTCGAAAAAGCCAATAAAATAGAAACTCATGAAAATGCATCCAATAGTAGCCTTAATGGTTAAAGATGAATTACAAAAGCTATTGGATGTAGATTTTGTCATTTCCATCGACTATCCAAAATGGGTATCAAATATGGTGCCTGTTCGAAAACCTAATGGAATGATCTGTATCTATACGAATTTCAGAAACCTCAATAGGGCAACACCAAAGGATTCATTTTCATTGCCAAATATAGATGCTCTCGTAGATGAAACTTCGGTTCATGATATGCTCTCCCTAATGGATGGTTTTTTTTGTTATAATCAGATTTAAATTAAGCCTAAAGACCAACATAAAACCACATTCATAATGCCATGGGGGACATTTTGTTATAAGGTTATGCCATTCAACCTTAATAATACTGGTACTACATATCAGCGAGCTATGACATACATCTTTCATGACTACATGCATAAGATCTTGGAATATTACATCAATGACTTATTGGTGAAGTCATTGCTACATTCAGAGCATGCAAAGGTCCTGAGAAAGGTCTTTGATCGCCTAATAGAGCATAATGTTAGGTTGAATCCTAAGAAGTGTGTATTTGGCATAACTTCAAGAAAGCTCTTGGGATTCATCATTTCAAAACAAGGGATTGAAGTAGAACCAACGAAGGTCAAAGCCATTTTAGAAATACGTCCTCCCACAAACATAAAGGAATTAAGAAGCCTTCAAGGCAAAGTAGCATCCATAAAGTGATTTATCACACAATTATTAGACAAATGTCAACCCATGAATCGGCTTCTACACAATGGGGTCCCATTCAATTGGGACAAGGACTATCAAGCAGTCTTTTATGATATTAAGCACTACCTGGTGACACAACCAGTGCTAGCTCCACCAAGACCAGATGTACCATTCTTGCTATATATATCAGCAACTAACTTTCCATTGGGGACCATGTTAACCCAAAAGAATGTGTAGGACAAAGAGCAAACCATATATTACATTAGCCGAATCTTGGTGAGTTACGAGCTAGGATATGCCTATGTGGAAAAGTTGTGTTTAGCAGTAGTGTTTGCAACAAATAAATTGTGGTATTATATGTTAATTCATACGATGTATGTCATATCAAAATAAAATCCTTTACATTATATGATGAGCAAGACATATCATAATATACGTACTACAAAGTGGATCACGTTATTGATAGAATTCAACTTGGAATTCATTAGCCAAAATTCCATCAAGGGATAGGTCATAGCTGATAAAATGGCTGAGGCACCACTAGAAAATAGTAGGCCTCTCACCATTGAGCTTCCTGATGATGCGGTCTTCATATTATCAGAAGCACCAGAACCCGAATAACCAGATTACAAAGCTGATATGACCTTTTTCTTCAATGGTTCGAAGTGTGAACACGGGGATGGTGTAGGAATAGTGTTTTTCATGTCGCAAGATGATACCATGCCCTTGTCATTTAATTTGGAATTTCCTTGCACAAACAATAATGTTGTATACAAAACCCTAATCTTGGGCCTCCAAACAGTTTTCGCCATGAAGATCAAAAGGTTAAATATCTTTGGTGATTCCTTTCTCATTGTTAACCAAGTGAAGGGACTTTTTCAATGTAAGTGTCCTATATTTAAGGTCTAAAAAGATATTTTTGACTCTTATTTAGCTCATTTGGAGTGGTACGACATCGAGGTAATCTCTCGTTCATCAAACAGATTTGCAGACACTATGGCATCTTTGGGATCCTTGATTCCTCAAAATCTGTCTATCGATTTTACTACCATCCACATAAAAATACTATCATACTTTGTCGTGCAACATGAGGCTTTGGATAATAAAGAATTAGTCAACATCATTCATATAGAACCAAACCATTAATGGTTCTACAGAGCCATATACTTTCTCAAGAGGATGCCCTGGGGGTCACTGATCTCGTAGGGTCCTATACGGAATGGTACTACCATTCACAACAAGGTTGTTTTCCATTTCACATTTGTGAATGTTAAACCACAAGGGGAATATGTTGTCTTGTTAGTTGAGGCTGAGGTCTATCATAACTGGATGTCACAAATATATGACTTCCCAAAACTTGGTGTAATCCCCTAGGGATTATTGCATGCCATAAAATGCACCTTTAAATAGAAAGCAACAAAGTATGTCTTGTTAGGATATTTTGTATTATCGAAGCTACGATGGAGTTCTCATTCATTGTCTTGAACCCCAAGAATCAACTTGGGTAATTTTGCAAGCTCACGATGGTACATGCGATGGCCATTTCAGTGGCATGGCCATCGTCAAGCGCATCCTTTGCATGGGCTATTATTGGCCTACTATGGAGAAGTATTGCAATGTGTATGTCAATAAATGTATTAAATATCAGCATCATGCTAATCTTATGCACTTTTCATCACAGGCCTTACAACCCATTCAAGAAGCTTGGCCATTTGCTCAGTGGGGCTTGGATCTCATCGAAAAGATCTCTCCTCCATCATCAGGTCGGCATACATTTATTATTATGGCTACTGAGTACTTTACTAACTGGGTGGAAGCAATCGCGTTAACAACAACAACTGGAACACGTATTATGGAGTTCATACTCACCAATATCATAAGTCATTTTGGGATACCATCCAAGATAATTTTAGATAATGGAACATCATTCAAGAACAAAATTGTGAGGGCTTTGATGTCCAAGTATAGGATTAAACATAGTTTTGTAACTCCATATTATCCACAATCAAATGGGTAAGTCGAGGCTTCAAATAAGATAGTGGTATCCATCTTTAAAAATACGGTACAGGAGAACCACAAATATTGGCACACCCAACTGCCCCTTGCATTATGGGCTTATAGGACTAGCATTCGAACACCCACTAGGGTGACTCTACTTTCACTAGTATATGGTGTTGAGGCCATTATGCCCTTAGAGTTGGATATTCCAACGTTGCACGTCACATTGAAAGATTTCATTGATGATTGATGATTACACAATGACACTGAGAGGGGGGTGAATCAGTGTAGCTATTAATTTTTATATCTACAGCATTTAATATGAAATAAAGAGAACTTGACAACTGAAAAACAACTTGAACAAGAGAGCACACCACAACACTCAATATACCGAGGTTCACCAATTTGGCTACTCCTCAAAAATGACTGCTTGGACTCCAATCCAAATCCTGTCTTTGCAAAATCAATTTTACAAATACTTTACCGGCACCAAACTGGAAGGAGCACCAGCCCCTGTACTTTTCTTCTGCAATAGATGGAGCACCAACTCCTAGTACCAAGCACCAACTTGGACTGCAATTATGATCAATTTAGAATGACATAAAAATGTCTTCACTTTATGCACGACCACTGGTGAGTGTGCAATTAACCCAACTCTACACACTCTCACGGCTCTGCTTATTTTTCTCTTGATTCTTTTCTAACCCTCCTTTTACAGCAATTTCTCTCTAACAGTAGCAACATCTTCTCTGTACGATTATTCTTTTATAACCTTTCAATCCTGCATGCAATCGAATCACATACTCTAATTGTTCGAATCCATGCAATACGATTGTTCGGTTCCATGCACTTTGATTGTTCGAAACCCTGCAATACGTCTTTTGAAAACATGTAGTACGGCAATTTTGTTTCATGCACTTTGACTGTTCGAAACCACCAATACGGCTGTTCGAAAATGATTGTTCGAAACCCTGCAAAACGGCGTTTCGATTTCTTGTAGTATGGCAATTTTGTTTCATGCACTTATCTGTTCAATTTCTTTGAATACGGCTTTTCGAATGCTTTTTGAAATTCCATATGTGATTCTTCGAAAGCTTTTCGATTCTTCATGTTCGGCTTTTCTGTATGCTTCAAATACGTCTGTTTGAATGCCTGCAAATACGACCTTTCGAATGCTTTTATTATCCTTCATATTCGGCTTTTTTGTATGCTTCAAATACGTCTGTTTGAATGCCTGCAAATATGACCTTTCGAATGCTTTTATTATCCTTCATATTCGGCTTTTCGAATGCGTTTCAATTATGCATGTTTGGCTGTTGCATTGCATGTTCAACACCTGTCAACGTTTAAGCTATCTGTCGACTTGAGTTACTTCTTATGTGAATGGGGCATAGCTTTTCTCCACGTGTCACCTTGCATGTTGCTTCGACATTTTCCTGCATTTCTGTCGCGATATCGTGACACTTTTAACTTATGCTGACGTCACCCTCAAGTCTTTCTCGAAATCGTGACCATTTTGGCTTTTAAAGCTTACCTTTTGTTCATGTCGCGATATCGCGACACTTAGAACTTTTGCTGACGTCATCATTAAGCATGTCACGAAATCGTGACCGTTTTGGCTCTTGGAAGCTTTCCACTGCCATCTTGTCGCGATATCGCGACACTTTCAACATTTGCTGACGTCATCCTTAAGCATGTTGCGAAATCATGACGCTTTTGGCTTTCAAGACTTTCCTTTCATCCTGTCGTGAAATCGTGACACTTTTCAACTTTGCTGACGTCATCATCCTTCTTGTCACGAAATCGTGACACTTTCGGCTTCCGTACACTCTTCTTTGCCAGCAGCAACGAAAAAGGAACATGTCGCGAAATCGCGACACTATGCTTCATGCAATGGCAAAATTTTTACATCTTTGTGCCTTGTGTTTTCACCTTGCCTCTTTTCATGAAATTTTGACTTGTAATATCATTGTTGCATCTTTCAGTTCTACACTTTTGACTAGTAGCGAAATCGCTACACCTTAGTTTCCCTTTGTTTCAACATGTAGCGCCATCGCTACACCTTAGTTTCTCTTTGTTTCAACATGTAGCGCCATCGCTACACCTTAGTTCCATGTATTTTCATCATGCAGCGATATCGCTACACCTTTGTTTCCATTCATTTCAACATGTAGCGATATCGCTACACCTTTGTTTCCTTCTCTGCCAGCATGTCACGAAATCGTGACAGTTTTGCTCGCATCTTCTCTCTCCTCGGACATGTCGCGAAATCGCGACAATTTGGCGTGCATTTTCTCTCTCCTACTTTTTGTCATGAAATCGTGACACATTTTCTCTCTCCTCAATGAAAACTCGACATGTCGCGAAATCGTGACATTTTTGGTGCGCCTTCTCTCTCCTCGACCATGTCGCGAAATCGTGACAGAAAACATGTCGCGATATCGCGACAGTTTTCTTCCTTGTCTCTTTTTGCCGGTTTTGAATCTGGGTCACCTCTGTTTTCCTTGAAACTTTCTGCACTTGATCTGACTGACCTCTGAACTGCATCAACTGCATCAATCGATTGTGTTGACAACAATGACAATACTTTTGCAATTCTTTTTCTGCACCTTGCTCAACAATCTCCCCCTTTGGAATTGTTGGCAACACACTTGCAACCTTGCTTAATTTCTTCTCCCCCTTTGCCAATAATACCAAAGGGCTGCTTGTAGACTCCCCACGAGTCTATGCACAACATTCTCAGACTTAAAAAGTTTGAATGCTCCCCACGAGAATGTGTTTCCCATAGCTAGTCAGTGCTTGGGTGGTGTGACTACTCCCAACTTCTTTCGAAGGTATTCAAATACTTCCTTTGGCAAAGGTTTTGTGAATATATCAGCTACTTGCTCTGTAGTTGGAACAAAATCCAATTTAACCTCTCCTTCTGCAACTTTATCCTTCAAGAAATGATATCGGATTGCAATATGTTTGGTTCTTGAATGCATTCCTTGGATTCTTGGATATGTTGATAGCACTAGTGTTATCACATTTAATTGAAATTGGTTCATTGAAATGAATACCAAGATCTTTCAACGTTTGTCTCATCCATAATATCTGAGTACTGCATGTTGTTCCTTGCAATGTATTCTGCCTCTGCGAGTGGATAGAGATCTTGATTCTTGTTTCTTCTTGTGCCATGCTACCGACTGTCACCAAGATAAAATGCTCCTCCACTTGTGCTCTTTCTATCATCAATACATCCTGCCCAATCTGCATCAGAATATGCAATCAAAGTGAAATCTTTACCTTTTGGGTACCACAACCCATAATCCATAGTGCCCTTGAGATATCTGAAAATCCTCTTTACAGCTGTTACATGAGTTTCTTTGGGACTGGCCTGAAATCTTGCAACCATACATACTGCTTGTAATATATCTGGTCTAGTGGCTGTTAAATACAGCAGGCTTCCAATCATAGACCTGTACATTGTTTGATCTACATCCGGGGATTTATCATCCTTGCTCAACTTGCGACCTGTTGTCATAGGAGTGTTTGACCGGTTTCTTGTCTTCCATTGTGAACTTTTTCAGCATTTCTTTTACATATTTAACTTGAGAAATAAAAATGCCTTTTTCATTTTGATTGACCTGCAGATCCTAAGAAATAAGAAAGTTCACCAATCATTGACATCTCAAATTCTTTTTTCATTTTAATTGATATGTCTTTGCGGTATTCATCCATCTTTGTTGCCAAATATTATGTCATCTACATAAACAACAAGAACAATAAGATGACCCTTCTCTGTTTTGACATATAAGTTGCTATCCACCAAACCTTTCTTAAACCCTTGTTTAATTAGATAATTATCCGACCTTGCATACCATGCTACGGGTGCCTGTTTTAATCCATATAATGCTTTCTTTAAACTGCAAACAAAATCTGGATTATCACCCGGTTGGAAGCCATCTCGGTTGTTCAATGTAAACCTCTTCTTCCGGTTTTCCATTCAAAAATGCTGATTTTACATCCATTTGATATACTTTGAAGTTTTTATGAGCTGCTAATGCGAGAAACATTCGATTGCCTCTAGTCCGGCTATCGGTGCAAAAGTTTCTTCAAAATCAATGCCTTCAACTTTGAGCATAGCCTTTACATACCAATCTTGCCTTATTTACGACAACTTTGCCCATCTTCATTCAATTTATTTCTAAAAACCCATTTAGTGCCAATTATGTTTTTATTTGTTGGTCTAGGTACTAATTCCCAGGTATTGTTTTTCTCTATCTGATCTAGTTCTTCATTGATTGCCTTCATCCAACTTTCATCAGTGCTTGCTTCAGCAACATTTTTAGGTTCAATACTAGATAACAGAGAATAGTTCCTCACTGTTGTTCTTCTTGTTTGAATACCATCTGTGGGATCCCCAATAATCTGTTCACTTGGATGAATTTTTTGCCAGTTGCCTGTTTTAAATTTCCTGTTTTCTTCTTCTTCATATTCAGTTTTTACACCATCTGGATCAATTTTCTGATTCTTCTCTGTTTCTTTTTCATCATCACCTTCAATGACTTCTTCATACATAGGGTAGTTTTCTTGATAAGTAGTTTCTTGTTCTCTACCTTCATCAACTTTCACATCAGCACTTTCAACAATTTTCTTCAACCTCTTGTTGTAGCATGTGTATGCCTTGCTTTTTGTTGAGTAGCGAGAAAGATACCTTCATCGGCTCTATCTTCAAATTTACCGAGGTTATCTTCAATCCGTTTTATGTAGCACTTGCTTGCCAAATACTTTGAAATGTCTTGTTGTTGCCTTTATGCCAAACCACAACTCATAAGTTGTTTTGCTTTCATGTGGTCTCAGCATGCACCTGTTTTGAATGTAAACTGCAGTATGAACTGCCTCTTTCCAAAATCTGTCAGCTATTTTGTTTTTTGCCAGCATTGTCCTTGCCATTTCCTGCACTGTTCTATTCTTCCTTTCTACAACACCATTCTGTTGAGGTGTCCTAGCTGCTAGAATTGTCTTCTTATCCCATGTTTTTGACGATATTCTGCAAATTCTTCGGAGATAAACTCTCCTCCCCTGTCTGATCTTAGGCATTTAATTCTTTTTCTGATTGATTCTCAACAAGATTTTTGAAGGTTTTAAACATTTCAAAGGCTTCTGACTTGAGTTTCAGAAATAGTACCCATGTCATTCTTGAGTAGTCATCTATACACAGCATAAAATATTTGTGTCCATTTATACTTTCGAGTTCTCATGGGTCCACATAGATCGGTGTGAATTAGTTCTAATGGCTTGCTAGTGAAGTATTCTTTTGCTTTGAAAGTGGCTCTGGTTTGTTTTCCCTTTTGGCATGACTCACAGATGCTATTTACGGGTTTGCCAATGTTTGGTATATCTCTAACTGCTCTTTTTGAGCTGATTTTTGCCAGATTGTCAAAACGAATATGCCCAAGCCTCTTGTGCCATAGCCAGTTTTCATCTTCCTGTCCCATCAAGCATGTTCCTTACGTGGTTTCTGAAAGTGTATACTGATTTCCTGAAGTTCTCGGTCCGGTGGCTATTAACTTTCCATTTTTTGTCTTTCTTACTTCCATGACCCTCCTTCTTGAAGATTACATCATTACCTTTGTCACATATTTGACTTACACTTAGCAAGTTATGCTTTAGGCCAATTACAAACAAGACTTCTTTTGATTTTATATTGCCATCACTGATCTTGACTGATCCCTTTCCAACAATCTTTGCTCCATCATTATTTCCAAATTTCACAGAACCACCTTCATAATTCTGTAAATTCTCAAACTTTTGCTTGTCACTTGTCATGTGGTTGGAACAACCACTTGTCAAGTATCCAAGGTGCTGATTTGTTACGAGCTTTAAAAGCGATCTCGGACAATCAAAGATTCCTTTTCTTTCCATTCGGTTTGATAGCAGATTTTGCTACTTGTTTTGCCTTTGTCCTTTCATTAGCATGTGCCTATTTTTCAGGAAATTTCTGGTTTTGTTTCAACCCACTTGGCTGAGATTTTCTACTACGATAATTATTTGATGCAAAAGTGCTTCTACGGTTTCTAGCAATATGTCCAAAATTATGACAATTATAACATTCAACTGCATAATTCATTAAAGGAGAAAAAACATTTCTGCTTTGGTAAAATTCCTTTGAGATACATTATGCCTGCAATCTGAAATCTTATGGCCATAAGCATTGCATTTAAAACAATAACCAGAAAATGCATGATTAAATCTGGGTGCCGGTCTTTGCAAGTTTGAAGTAGGAGCCATGAATCTTCTCTTCCTCGGATGTGTGACTTTTGTGAATCCATCTTTGTCAGTATTCTTCTTGAATCTGGCATTATTATTTTCTTTTGCATGATTTTGTTTTTATGGTTCAACCCTGATCTTTTCTTCTTTCTTTATGGGTTCTATATTCAAGTTATTTGAATCCTTTGAAGATTATCCTTCATCAAAGCCTAAACCAAATTTGATGCGAGAAGGCCTTTGGTTATTTAACATTTTATCCAACTTTACAGTACTTTCTTCAAACTTATGAAAACAGTTCAATTTTCTATTCATCTCCTCTAGCTGCATCCTTAACTTAACAATGTCTTCCTCTAGCTTGCTTGCATTCAAGCTGTCTTTACAGTTAATTGTTCATCAAGAACTTCAGACATTTTCTTGAATTCCTCTGTCTGTATTTTTAGATTGTTTATTATGTATGTGGCATTCTCTAATTTCTTTGAAAAAATTTTATTCTTCTTCCTTTCTGCACTCAACTCTTCAAGTGCAGCAACCAATTCTCCTTCCAAATACACTTCAGCTTCATCCTTGGAATTTTCATCACCTTCCTGATTTTCCTCTGTTCTTTCTTCTTCAAGTGCCATGAACAGAGCTTCACCTCCTTCTTCAGACTCCTCATCTGTGCTTTCTTCAGAACTGCTGACATTCTTGGTTATGAAGCTTTTCTTCTTGAAGTTGTTCTTTCTGAAATTTTGTTTCTTCTTCCAGTCACCTTTTTCTTGGTGTGAACCTTCACCATTTTTGGTTCTCTCCTGCATTGGACATTTGGCTGAAAAATGACCGACTCCTCCACAATTGAAGCATTTAAAAGGTAGCTTCCCTCTATATTTTCCTTTTCCTTTTGTGAGTTTCCGAACAAAATTGGCTTCTGTTTCATCCAGTGTTCCTTCATCCTCAGATTCATGTTCAGCTTTTACATTCTTGTGTGCTTTAAAAGTTGCTTCTCTGTCTGTAGACTTGGTTTGTCCTATTCTCATTTCATATGTTGTCAGGGAACCATGCAACTCATCCATGCTTGAAGTTGTTTAGATCTTTTGCCTCTTCTATTGCAGAGACTTTGGAGTTAAATCTTTTGTGAAGTGTTACGAGAACCTTTTTCACAACAAGCTGCATCATCAATTTCTTCACCGAGTCCTCTGATTGCATTAATAATTCCGTTGACTCTCAGCATATAAGTCTCTATGTTTTCATCTTCATTCATTTGCGGTGCTTGACCTGTGCTCGATGAGTTTGCAGTTTTGCTTCCTTAATCTTACTGTCTCCTTCATGGATGCTCTTCAGTTTATCCCACATGTCTTTTGCTGATTTACAACTCATGACTCTTATCAGTTCATTGTCAACAAGCCCACACATTATGGCATTCTTAGCTTTGGAGTTGTTTTCAAATTTCTTTTTCTCAGTAGTATCTGTTGGAGGGGTAGTGGGTGCTGTGTATCCACTATCTACAGAATCCCAAATATCATATCCCAATGCACTCAGATATGTTTGCATTCTGAGTTTCCAGAAGGTGTAATTTGTTCCATCAAATAAGGGAGCTTTGTTGGATGAAAATCCTTCACCACCTGCCATTGTTTCTTCCAAGATCTCCTTAGCTGATTAAGCTTGTACAAGGAACCTTGCTCTGATACCAATTGATGATTACACAATGACACTGAGAGGGGGGGGTGAATCAGTGTAGCTATTAATTTTTATATCTACAACATTTAATATGAAATAAAGAGAACTTGACAACTGAAAAACAACTTGAACAAGAGAGCACACCACAACACTCAATATACCGAGGTTCACCAATTTGGCTACTCCTCAAAAATGATTGCTTGGACTCCAATCCAAATCCAGTCTTTGCAAAATCAATTTTACAAATACTTTACCAGCACCAACTGGAAGGAGCACCAACCCCTGTAATTTTCTGCTGCAACAGATGGAGCACCAACTCCTAGTACCAAGCACCAACTTGGACTGCAATTCTGATCAATTTAGAATGACATAAAAATGTCTTCACTTTATGCACGACCCTGACTGGTCTGCAATTAACCCAACTCTACACACTCTCACGGCTCTGATTATTTTTCTCTTGATTCTTTTCTAACCCTCCTTTTACAACAATTTCTCTCTAACAACAGCAACATCTTCTCTGTACGATTATTCTTTTATAACCTTTCAATCCTGCATGCAATCGAATCACATACTCATTGTTCGAATCCATGCAATACGATTGTTCGGTTCCATGCACTTATTGTTCGAAACCACAATACGTCTTTTGAAAACATGGTACGGAATTTTGTTTCATGCACTTATTTGAAACCTAATGTTGTTCGAAAATGATTTGAAACCACGTATGACGTTTCGATTTCTTGTAGTATGGCAATTTTGTTTCATGCACTTATTGTTCAATTTCTTCGAATACGGCTTTTCGAATGCTTTTCAAAATTCCATATGTGATTCTTCGAAAGCTTTTTGATTCTTCATGTTCGGCTTTTCCGTATGCTTCAAATACGTCTGTTTGAATGCCTGCAAATACGACCTTTCGAATGCTTTTATTATCCTTCATATTCGGATTTTCTGTATGCTTCAAATATGTCTGTTTGAATGCCTGCAAATACGACCTTTCGAATGCTTTTATTATCCTTCATATTCGGCTTTTCGAATGCGTTTCAATTATGCATGTTTGGTTGTTGCATTGCATGTTCAACACCTATCAACGTTTAGCTCTGTCGACTTGGTTACTTCTTATGTGATAGGCTGCATGACGCTTTTTTTCCACGTGTCACCTTTCATGTTGCTTCGGCATTTTCCTGCCAGACTGTTACCTGTCGCGATATCGTGACACTTTTAACTTATGCTGACGTCACCCTCAATGCTGTCGTGAAATCGTGACCATTTTGGCTTTTAAAGCTTACCTTCTGTTCATGTCGCGATATCGCGACACTTAGAACTTTTGCTGACGTCATCATTAAGCATGTCATGAAATCATGACCGTTTTGGCTCTTGGAAGCTTTCCCTGCATCTTGTCGCGATATCGCGACACTTTCAACATTCTTGACGTCATCCTTAAGCATGTCGTGAAATCGCGACGCTTCGGCTTCGGCTTTCCTTTCATCCTGTCGGAAATCGTGACACTTTTCAACTCGACGTCATCATCCTTCTTGTCGCGAAATCGCGACGTTTCGACTCTTCTGACGTCATCATCCTCTTGTCGTGAAATCGTGACACTTTCACTTCCGTACACTCTTCTTTGCCAGCAACAACAAAAAAGGAACATGTCGCGAAATCGCGACACTATGCTTCATGCAATGGCAAAATTTTTACATCTTTGTGCCTTGTGTTTTCACCTTGCCTCTTTTCATGAAATTTTGACTTGTAATATCATTTCTGCATCTTTCAGTTCTACACTTTTGACTAGTAGCGAAATCGCTACACCTTAGTTTCCCTTTGTTTCAACATGTAGCGCCATCGCTACACCTTAGTTTCTCTTTGTTTCAACATGTAGCGAAATCGCTACACCTTAGTTCCATGTATTTTCATCATGCAGCGATATCGCTACACCTTTGTTTCCATTCATTTCAACATGTAGCGATATCGCTACACCTTTGTTTCCTTCTCTGCCAGCATGTCGCGAAATCGTGACAGTTTTGCTCGCATCTTCTCTCTCCTCGGACATGTCGCGAAATCGCGACAATTTGGCGTGCATTTTCTCTCTCCTACTTTTTGTCGCGAAATCGTGACACATTTTCTCTCTCCTCAATGAAAACTCGACATGTCACGAAATCGTGACATTTTTGGCTGTGCCTTCTCTCTCCTCGACCATGTCGCGAAATCACGACAGAAAACATGTCGCGATATCGCGACAGTTTTCTTCCTTGTCTCTTTTTGCCAGTTTCTGAATCTGGGTCACCTCTGTTTTCCTTGAAACTTTATGCACTTGATCGAGTGACCTCCGAGCGCATCAACTGCATCAATCTGACTGTGTTGACAACAATGACAATACTTTTGCAATTCTTTTTCTGCACCTTGCTCAACAATGACACTACATGGTAAGCTCGCCTTGAACAATTGATGCTACTTGATGAACGTCGTGTGAATGCCCTTGAGCATCTCCACGTTTATCAGGAGCGTTTAAAATGAGTTTACAATAACAAAGTCCATCTAAGAGACTTTGAAAAATAGTGATCTTGTGCTAAAAGAGAACCAATAGAACTCAAATCTACATCGAGAATTGCAAGATAAATTTGTGGCTAACTGATTAGGTCCTTACATCATCTCTGAGAAGATTTGACCTGGGACATATTGCTTAACATTGCTTGAAGGTTTTGAAGAGCCTGAACCTCTCAACATCCTTCATATTATAGCATTCTATACCTAAAATCATAAAAAATATCCAAAGGCATCTGTAAGCCCTTTGGTCACCCCATAAAAGGCTCCAAATGAATCTAAACCCTTTGGTCAAATCAAAATATCAAAATCCAAAAAAATCAAAAAGCAATAATTTTTAAAAACATTGCATTGCATTTTGCATTATTGCATTTCATTTGCATCATACATTTCACTTTGCACTTGCATTCATTTAATTGCATTGCATTAGGCATTTCCCATCCATCACACTTGCATTAGGATAAGTTGTATTTACAATATTATAAACGACACCACATTTGTGTTTCAATAATGCATCTATGCATTATCATCATCATCCATCATCCTTGTGAGTAATTGTATTTCTCAACACAACCCTTCTTGTTGCTATGAAGAATATACTAAGGTTTTTTGGTCATTCAACCATACCTAGTGGTCTTCTCAAGAGTTTGGTAGAAAGCTTGATTTACTTTTGTAAATGAGGTCTAGTTTTGATAGCAGTTAGCATATCAGAATCCTATCACTAATCAACATGTTTAAACAATCCTACTTAGGGTAAGGAAGTACGAACACTACAAAAGTGGTCTGGGTCACCTTAGGTGAAAGGTTTTATTACTTGCTCATATGTGAGGAGCAGTGGTCTAGAGTAGAGGTCATTGGCAAAAGGACAAGTTCACCCCCTACCCAAAGAGATCCCTTGCTTAAAACAAAAAGAGCAAAATCATAGAAGAAAATCCTATCTCTTGCTAAAAAAAAAAAAAGTATATACAAAATAAACAGTGATTTTTATCACTATCTATGAGCAAGTATCCCAATAAATTAAATAAAATAAGGGGGTGAACTTGAATCTCTGGAATGGTCAATACTCAAAGCCATAGGGTGATCTCTAATATAGTAATGGGTTGAATGAATCCCTCCTGACATTGGGGTAGGTCTAGAAAGTCACATATGAGCTAGCTCTAGGTAGCCTGTATTGCCTAGTAGTCTAGTATAACTAAATTCAAACCTAGGATCGGATAGACATTTGAGGATCCCAATACAGTAATGGGATGAATGAATCCCGCCTGGTACTGGGGTATGCTTATGTCTCATCTACTATATTTATTTACACACACAGGGGTAATGAATAGCTTGGTCTTTCATACCGAAAAATTTATTTTTTAGAAGTCTAGTATAGTTATTGTACAACTTTTGATAAGTCAACTAAGGTGTTTGAGTTTCATGGAAAACCTCAAAAATTTCCAAATAGCAACAATCAAATCACAATCATCAATGATCAATTTCTTTTTTATAAGATTTTGTTTATTAAATATTGTTCATAATATAGGTTAGATACCAGATGGATATTAGAAATGATATTTAAATGACCACTGACTATGTTATGCATATTCTTTTAACTTACAAGATATTATTAATAGAAACAATATATCATGGCATAGCATACATGGGGTTTAATTGATTAATTCTTTTGATAAGATATATCAATTACAGTTCATGATTGTTATACATTATGTGGTGTCATCCATTAGATTATTAAACTCATAATTATATCCATACATTATATTTTAAGTGATTAAAATATACATGTTCATTTACAATAAATCATCATCGTGAAAATTATGCAGTACATACATGGCATAAATCATGTCATAACATCATCCTAGAAGAAAATCCTCTCCCTTACTTAAATCAAAAAGAGTAAAATCCTAGAATAAAATCCTATCCCTTGCTAAAAAAAAAAAAGAGTATATACAAAATAAACAGTGATTTTTATCACTATCTATGAGCAAATATCCCAATAAATTAAATAAAATAAGGGGGTGAACTTGAATCCCTGGAATGGTCAATACTCAAATCCATAGGGTGATCCCTAATACAGTAATGGGTTGAATGAATCCCTCCTAACATTGGGGTAGGTCTAGCAAGTCACATATGAGCTAGCACTAGGTAGCTTGTATTGCCTAGTAGTCTAGTATAACTAAATTCAAACCTAGGATCGGATAGACATTTGAGGATCCTAATACAATAATGGGCTGAATGAATCCCGCCTGGCACTGGGGTATGCTTATGTCTCATCTAATATATTCATTTACTCACATAGGGGTAATGAATAGCTTGGTCTTTCATAGCAAAAACTTTATTTTTTAGAAGTCTAGTATAGTTATTGTACAACTTTTGATAAGTCAACTAGGGTGTTTGAGTTTCATGGAAAACCTCAAAAATTCCCAAATAACAACAATCAAATCACAATCATCAATGATCAATTTCTTTTTTATAAGATTTTTTTTATTAAATATTGTTCATAATATAGGTTAGATACCAGATGGATATTAGAAATGATATTTAAATGACCACTGACTATGTTATGCATATTCTTTTAACTTACAAGATATTATGAATAGAAACAATATATCATGGCATAGCATACATGGGGTTTAATTGATTAATTTTTTTGATAAGATATATCAATTACAGTTCATGATTGTTATACATTTGGTGGTGTCATCCATTAGATTATTAAACTCGTAATTATATCCATACATTATGTTTTAAGTGATTAAAATATACATGTTCATTTACAATAAATCATCATCATGAAAATTATGCAGTGCATACATGGCATGAATCATCTCATAAAATCATCCTAGAAGAAAATCTTATCCCTTGCTTAAATCAAAAAGAGCAAAATCCTAGAAGAAAATCCTATCCCTTGCTAAAAAAAAAAAAAGAGTATATACAAAATAAACAGTGATTTTTATCACTATCTATGAGCAAGTATCCCAATAAATTAAATAAAATAAGGGGGTGAACTTGAATCCCCGGAATGGTCAATACTCAAAGCCATAGGGTGATCCCTAATACAGTAATGGGTTGAATGAATCCCTCCTAACATTGGGGTAGGTCTAGCAAGTCACATATGAGCTAGCTCTAGGTAGCCTGTATTGCCTAGTAGTCTAGTATAACTAAATTCAAACCTAGGATCGGATAGACATTTGAGGATCCCAATACAATAATGGGCTGAATGAATCCCGCCTGGCACTGGGGTATGCTTATGTCTTATCTAATATATTTATTTACACACACAGAGGTAATGAATAGCTTGGTCTTTCATAGCAAAAAAATTATTTTTTAGAAGTCTAGTATAGTTATTATACAACTTTTGATAAGTCAACTAGGGTGTTTGAGTTTCATGGAAAACCTCAAAAATTCCCAAATAGCAACAATCAAATCATAATCATCAATGATCAATTTCTTTTTTATAATATTTTGTTTATTAAATATTGTTCATAATATAGGTTAGATACCATATGGATATTAGAAATGATATTTAAACGACCACTGACTATGTTATGCATATTCTTTTAACTTACAAGATATTATGAATAGAAAAAATATATCATGGCATAGCATACATGGGGTTTAATTTATTAATTCTTTTGATAAGATATATCAATTACAGTTCATGATTGTTATACATTCTGTGGTGTCATCCATTAGATTATTAAACTCAATTATATCCATACATTATGTTTTAAGTGATTAAAATATACATGTTCATTTACAATAAATCATCATCGTGAAAATTATGTAGTGCATACATGGCATGAATCATGTCATAACATCATAAATTAAATGCATACAAGTATAGTAAACCAAACATGCATTTAGAAATCAAACATTGCATTCATATGCATCCATCATAAGTAGTCCATCTACACATATAAATCATTGCATCTAATCATACATCACATATCTATCTAGCGCATGTTATCTATACATCACATCATATAGCATAAAATAAACATAACATATCAACATTGCATCCATATGCATCTCATAAACATAAATAAAATAAAGTACACATATAATGAGTCTCAAACACCATATCATATATATATGTGTGTATCAAAAATAAAAAATGTATATTGGCATATGTCCAAAATGCCTGTAGGCTACAACTGTGTAGGTCCTCGACTTTACACTTAAAAATGGTACAAAAACATCTAATACAAATCTATACTAAGCAGCACCTATGTCCCCAGTATATGATACTTTGCCATTGTTTCCACCCTCCTTGTGAGTACACCTAGAGCTGGCACTTGAGGTCCTCTCGGTCCTGTGTCCTGTGACTGGAAGGCATTGAATATTGCCCTATCTCTTGAGTATGAGTCCTTTGAGATCCTACATCTATGGTCCTCTCAGGAATATCACCCTCGAGTAGCTCAATATCTCCAGTAAAGCAAGATATATAAGTAGTATCTAATGATCGCTCACTGATATGATATTGCACCAAAGCCCGCAGCCTCTTGATCTCTGCCATCGGGTCCATCCCTGCTAGTCCCTATACTACTAGAGCAGTTGGAGATACTATAGTAGCCTATGAATGTGAGGGGTATCCCCTCACAGACCTGAGCAAGTCACACTCTGTGGTCATAGTATAGCTGAGCCTATAGGATACTGCACTACCCTATGACCCTCTGGATCTTCGTATCCACCATGGTGAGTTGTGCCCAGAGAGCTATTCTCTCCTCCTCATAGCTGTGCCACTAAGTCTGTCCTACTATAATCTTTGACTGTAGGGCACTGACCCGTGCTTGTACGGAAGCTATGGAGATATCTCTCCCTAGTATTCTGCATCTGGAGTGTGCCCACCTGAGTCTTTAGGCTAGCCAATTGAGCCTTGAGCTACCCAATCTTACTATTAGGTGCTGCCTCACCCTCTACTAGTGCCTCACTCTCCTCCTCAATCTTGGGGGCCTCCTCTGTAGCTCCTCCCTTGCCCCATCCACCATTATTCCTTTGATGAACTCGATGTCCATGAGGATCAACCTCTTCTCCCTTGATGCCCTTTGTTGTTGCACCATCTACTGGTCTACCCAGTGGACTAGCCAAGCCCCGCCATAGCCTAGTCATCCACCATGCGTCATAGTCAATTTTTGTCCTTATGTCTGATAGGCCTGACTCTTGGAAGTCATCATCCTCATCACCCATAGGATTCACCTGTGGCCATGTGAGATCTCTCTCCAGAGTGAGACAGTAGTATATGTAAGGAACTGTTGGGACATCCTATTAGATCCTGAACTACCTAGTGACATGGGAGAAGTAGAAGAACTCTCATACCTTAGACTTGCACCTGAGGAACCATTTTTCTCTATGTGTTTGTCGTAAGTAGTCATCAACCTCTATCCATGCAGGGCAATCTAGGTATGGTCGCCATTCAACCTAGTCTGGCTACAATAGGGCAAACTACTCAATGTAGTAGCGCAGGTCCCCTGCGCAAGACCTACTCTTTATGCCCTCATGCTCTTGAGGCTAGAACACTACATAGCATTGCCACTCTGTATCAATATATGTGATCCCAAAAGGTAGTCCTATGGGGTGCTCTATGGTGATGTGTTGCCACCCCCAGATTTGTAGTAGAAGGTTGCAACCAATGCCCACTCTGCTCCACTATGTAATTTGATACAACTCGTTATAGAGTTGTGCAAGTAAGGCACTACCCCAGGATAAGATGAATGGTTGACGGGTAGTGCTAGTGAGGACATCACACATCCTAGCTAGGAGGTTCCAAGGAAACCTCACTCCCAAAGTTTCAGGGATCATTATCTGGATAATCAAGTGCATAAATATGGTAGCCCACCAATAGAAGACCTACTCGCTATACCAATGCTCTATGTGAACTCCTCCATGGTTTGAGTGCATCTGTGCCTCATCACTATGAGTGCTAAATACTCTGGTGAATATTGTGTCCTTCGTCTCCATCAGTGAAAATGTGATGGCCTCGCCATCCAAAGGAAGTTTGAAGATGCAATACACATACTCAAGGGTCACTGTCATATCACCTATCAGTAGGTGAAAGGTGTTGGTCTACACGTCTTAGCGTTGGTCAAATTTAGTCATGTAGGCCTGGTTGGCCCAAATAGTGGCTAACCTTAGGATATAGCCAAATCCCACCACTATAAACTAGTCTCACTCTACCGACAAGAGGGCATCGCACAGGTTGTGAAGGATCTTAGATTCTTTCACCCAGTGCAGTAAGAATCTAGTCAGAAACATAAAATAATAATAAAATCAATCAAAAATAGTAAAAATAACCTAAAAATATAAAAAAAAATCTGCAAAAGTTACAAAAACACAAATACATTGAAAAATGTAGTCAAAAATTTAAAAAAATCAAAAAAGTACTTTAAAAGATCAAAAAAATCAATTAAATTTGAAAAAAAAATTAAAAAAAATCCTAAAGTTACCTAACCATGGATAGGACCCATGGTCGGCTCCAAAGATCAATTTTATGATCGTTGGAATTTGATTCTAGCCACGGCTGACAGCCGCGGCCTCCAATTTGCCCATTGGGAGTCGTGTCTGCCACCCGCGGCTAAGTGTAGTGACCTTTTTAGGGTCACATGCCATCCCAAAATACCCCAAAATTAAACCCACACCTCTACTCTAACCTATCCTAAATACTAGACTATGGTGAGGTTTATTATCGACAATTTAATGTGGTTTATTTAGATCATTAATTAATGAGTTCATTTTAAACCAGTAAATGCTAATAAATGGTCATGGTTTTGTCTGCTACCTTCGAAGCACCAGTGCCTCCACTGATGGATGCCTCAGGTTGGTCGGCCATCGATCAAGGTGGGTAGAGAGATCGAGTTTGCAGCAGTGTTCTATATCAAATTTTATCACTCACCTCTCAGAGCTCTTAGGTTTGTAGCTGGCAGTTGGAAAAAAATGACGTTGAAAATTATAGATTTTTCTTAAATATTTTCCATTTTGCCCCTGACCATGGCTAATACTTGTGGGTGCAAAATTAGGTTTTTTCGACCGCATTTCTAAGTTGCGGATAAGAAAATTTGCAAAAAATAGCTATGTCTGACAAGTGTGGCTAGAAACATGCAATAAATTCTTTAAAATCCCATCGTGAGGAGTTTCGAAATGCTAAATTAAAAATATCCACCTGACCAGAATTTTCAAAAATATTAAAAATAACAAAAGAAATTAGATAATTCACAAGCCAAATGTGCCTCGTATCTAGTTATTTACCCTATACACTTGGCGGTTGCAATGACTGGCACTCCATGCAATCCAGCAATATGAGTAAATTCCAATAAGGACATTTGGGGTAAATTTGTCATCGTTAAATTGAAATGCTTCATTTCAATCCCGAATAAGGCCTTGGAGGCTAGACCACCCCACGAGAACGAAGCAATCATGTCAATTCTTCTATGACATTTTCAATAGATTATTGAACAATATGATTCAACACATGCCTAATTTGAATTGTTATCATCTTGATTTCTTAAGAAGGTCTTCGTGGCTGAACTGCTCCACGAAATAGAGATATACAATTACTATTAACAATTGTAATTGTAGCTAAGTATTAAGTGCTAAACCTTAAATCATTTAGATCAGTCATCGTGTTCAAGTGACTCGTCGCTTTACTAATTGTCATTATCCTCATCGACTCGTCACTTTAGGGGGTAGTCATAATATCATAATCATAATCAAAGTCAACAGAAGATCCCTTGATTTTTTAAAAATTACGTTCATCTTATGAATCATTGCCAACGACTATCATAAGCTTACCCTTTGCTGGGGCAATAAACAAATATGACAATTGAGTTTGTGCTCTCTACCTTTCGGATCTATAGGTTCAGACAACTTGTAGTAGCGACAAAAGCTACCCGATTGAGATAGGACGAGTACAAGTTCTTTCAATTTAAGCCTTCCATCTAGTTGGAAGCAATGATTCTAGGATGTGCATCCTTTTGCAGGACCTTGGGAATCTAATGTTTATCAGACTAATGATCATCATACAAACTATGACATCATTTTAGGAGGTCTATTTTTGCTCAACGTTGTTCAATATCACAATGCATCTCAAAAGGGGCATCTATAGACACCTAAAATGTGTCATGTCGAGGTACTCATATGGGATATGCTAGCAGACCATATAAAAAATATTGGATAGATTCCAAGGTGAGGTAGTGGTTCTAACCACTCAATTTGGGTATTTTGGCCTAGTCAATGTTGGTCACGGCTAACACCTGCGGTTAACAGGTTTGACCACGCGTCAAAGCTATGGTTAGCCTTCAAATTAAGTTTGATCTCAACTGACCCAAAATCGGTTACAACAGCCAAGTTGATCGAGTTTTAAATGGTTTGGATGTGAAATCTTCTAGAAGTTTCCATTCAACTACCCTAACTGAAGTTTCTTGATCTTGGCTTCTCCATGAAGCCAAGATAAGGCCTTCCTAAGAGTTATAATAACCCCCTCCAAATTGGGGAAGAGAGAGAGATCATTTTTCTAATTGTGAGTGGTGAAGCCTTGTCAAAGTGCAGATTCACTTCCATCCATTGAGAGGAACACTTTTGTTGTCCAATTGGAGATCAAAATGGCACTTGAAGCCATAAAGGTTCTAGGAACCTAGGAGAATAAATAAACTCAATTGAGGGCCTTCAAGCATGAATTTGAAAAATTCAACTACCAAATCCATTTGAGGACATCGAGGTGACCCTTGATCATCAACTTATCAAGGGGAATTGAAGATCTAAGCCCAACATTGGAGAGCAAACACATTTTTAGCTTAGATGCAACTATCAGCCACAGTTAACAGTACTCGTCATGCCACAGACCCGCAGTTAGGTTTAATCTTCATTTTTCCTTGTTATAGCAATAGGTTTATTTTCCATTGTATTAGATTAGGTGAATCTAACCTAGATCAACTTTCTTAGAGATAATTATATGGTTGAATCAATGATTTAGGATACTCTTTCTTTGTTTCTTGTCATTGGGTAACTATATTAGTTATGGCTATATTTCATGCATTTTAGGATTCTAAATGCTTAATTAGGATATCAAATGAATAGATCTAAGTTTTCTTTACATTCTAGATGGTAGATTTATCAAGTTTAAGATATATTTCTATGCTTTTCATGCTTTCTTAATTTTATGTTTCATATGACATATTTTATACAAGATTTGGATTAAAGGCCTCATCAAGAAAGGCTACCTTTGCTTCTAATGTGTTTCTTGTTGTTTCTTGTTTCAGGACTCCTTCGTCAACACAATCAAGGCAACAAACGCCTCTTCACAAGAGAGAAGAAGGTCATACTTGACCTAGAGCAATTCGTGTCATTCTGAAAGGCCTGTGGATTACACCTACCCTTGCGAGGAATTTATTATGATTGTAACATTGTATTGCATTGGGTATCCCTAAGAAGAATGAATTTGTAACCATGAATTGATTCAAATTTAATAAAAGACACCTTTCTTTTGATTATCTCAATTTTTTCAATTTATGTATGTGCTTTATGTGATTTTCAATTATTACTAGATTAGGTGTGTGCCTTTTAGGATTGTACACATGCATACAAATATGTTATGATTTGATATGATTCTTCATTATAGGTTACAAGGAGTGTATAAATCACTAGTGGATCTTTGTCATTTTATGAGGTACTTCATGTTGCTAATGTTGGACATAAACTTTTGTCTATTTATTGTATTACTCATACAAATAAGAGAGTATAATTCTATTTTGGTAGATAGGTAATTAAGGATATAGACAATGGGTTCAAAATTGTTGCTTCTAGTCATTGTGATGAAATTGATCATGTGTATAAGTGGATGAAAGAATTTGGTCTTTTTGTCACTATATCTAATAAGAAAATCATAGTTGTTATGTTTGAACATGTTGATAATGAAAGTCAAAAGTGGTATCATATACTTGGGTACCTCACCTATGCTTCCTTGAGATGCATGAGTCAATATTAAATGGCTATTATACTTCCATGCATTCTTCTCCAAATGGTACATGTGAGGTATAAATTTTAGAAAAATACCATAGGGATACATTTTCTAGAAGGTTTAATAGTAGGGCATCCCATGCATCAAATATCATACATAGTGATGTTTGTGGGCCTATGAATACACCATATCTTTTATAAAATAGGTACTTCCTTCTCTTCATTTATGATTTTTCTAGAGATGTAAGGTTGTACATAATTCATACTAAAGATGAAGTTTTTGAGAGGTTCAAGTCCTTCAACGATCTTGTTTAAAATCATCTAGATAGGAGAACAAAATATCTCAAAACTTGTGGGGGTGGTAAATATGTCAGCTATGCTTTTCAAGATATTTTGACTTCTCATGGGATTGTATATTAGAGTATTTTTCACTATATTCCTGAACAAAATGGTATAGATGAAAGAACAAATAGGATAATCATGGAGATGATACAATGTATGATTCATGCAAAGGAACTAGATCATAAATTTTGGGGTGAGGTGGTCACTTATGAAGTACACATCATCAACATGGTTTCTACCAAGGTAGTCGATGGGATGATACCTTTTTATATATTGATAGGGGATAAGTTAAATGTATGTCAGTTCTATATCTTTGGGTCTTTATCATGGGATCACATGCCAAAGGATATTTGGAAGGAGGTACCAAAAAAGCATAAATGTAACTTTATGGGGTATTCTAATATATGAAAGGTATATCAACTTTTTTATCCTTAGAGGCATGAGGTTTCGATCAGGAGAGATGTCATCTTTGATGAGGTTATTATAGGTACTCTTACCCTCATCAAAAATTTTGGCTATTGATTATTTTGATTATTTTCCTACTCTAGATTCAATAGGTTCTTCATAGGTCTTGGTTGGATTTTTTCCTATTAGAGCATATTTCTCTTCATTTTTCTCAAGTGGTTGTTCCTTATCTATAAATTTTATCCCTTCATGAAAATCATCTTATGTAACTTCTTCTTCAAGTGTAAGGCAGTATGAGCAATACACATCATTTAAAAATGCTTCAGATTTACATGATGAGGTGAGTGGTGATGAGTTTTATTCTTTAGTTTTAATTTCTAATGTTGAAAAGCATAATATATACATGATTTTTTATTTTGTCCAACACTCAACTGGGTTAATATGCTTTTGAAGTATACTTAACCTATTATATCTCTTGAGTGGCATTAAAGAGCTCCTTCCCAAGCATTGCTTTCAAAAGTAACCCATTCTTAGGATCCTTTGACATATTCTCAAGCCAAGGGTAAGCCAGAATTAAAAGATGTTATGGTGACAAAATATGAGATAATAATGAAGAATATGACTTGAAATTTGGTCCCTCTTCTAGAAGGAAAGAACATTGTTTGGTTTAGATGGGTTTATGGGATCAAATACATATTTGATGGTCAAATAAAGAAGCATAAGGTACAACTTATTGCTAATGGATTCTTCCAATAGAAATGAGTGGACTATTTCAATACCTTTGCATCTATGTTCATGATGAGATCAATATGATTCTCTCCATTATTTCCTCCTATGGATGGAAGGTTCATCGAAAGGATGTGAAGCATTCCTTTCTACATGGGGAGATTTAGAAGGATTTTACATGTAGCAAGCATCTAATTTTAAGCTTGAGAGATATATTGCATTGGTGCGCTGTTTGACTAAGTCCTTGTATGGACTTAAACATGCCCTTCATGCATGGTATGATAAAATCCATACTTATTTTCTCATTTATCAGTTTCAACGATGTGAGGCTAAATATGATGTTTACATTGATCATTAGGATGAGGAAATTTGGTTATTGTGTTGTATGTTGACAATATTCTCATCATTGGCATCTCCTCTACTCTAATTCATGATATTAAGTCATGAATTTGTTCACATTTGATATGACAAACATGGGGCTTTTTCATTATTTTCTAGGAATTTAGATTGATTAGACAAGCTCTTGTGTTACTGCCTCTCAGCACAAGCATGCTTTAGATATTATTTAACGGTTTAGGATGGAGTGAAAGCCTTATCATATCCCCTTTGCCTTAGATCTTAAAATTTAGATTGATTGTACCATACCTTTAGTTGATGTCATCCTATATCAATCTCTTATAGGAGGACTTATCTATCTCACTCACACTATACTAGATATAGCCTTTGTTATTAGGTATTATTCTAGGTACATGTAGGAACCCCAAGGGAGTCATTGGACATCAACTAAGAGGATTATTAGATACATTTGAAGGACCTATTATATGGGCATTCACTACTCCATTGGGAAATATCTGATTTTGATAGGATTTTAAAATGCTAATTAGGCAAGTAATTTGGATGAGTGGTGGCCCACCATAAGATTTGTGCTCCACTTGGAATTTGACCTGGTTTCATGGTGTTCCAAATGCTAATCGACCATTTATTTGTATTCCATATAGATTGAATATTATGTTTCCAATGAGGAAACCAAGCATCTCAGGTGGATTTTAATGATATTGTATGAAATTGTCATTTTTCATAGCTTTTTTGTTCCTCTTTGACATGATAATCAAACCACTATCTAGATTTTTTGTAATCTAGCATTCCATCATTAGAAAAAGCACATTGATATTTGGATACACATTTTGAGATGGATTCATGCTCATGGGATGTTAAATCCAACATTTGTGTCTTCATCAAAGTAGGCAATGGACATCTTAACCAAATTAATGCTTGAGGTCACTTTTGTGTGCATGTAGGATCTTCTTAGAGTTGGAGAGTATCCCTTAAGGGAAAATATAGAGTAAGTATCTCTCTCTATGTCCTCCATTTAGCTTGAGGGGGATGTTGGAATATGTGGTGGTTACACTTTTCTTGATGCCACGATTAACTATTTGCACTTGCATTTGTTATATTTGCTCTTTGGGCCTATGTAAACCTTGTAAAAGTTACTTTTGTAATTTTTTATAATGTTTTATTTTTGAGGGTTGATCTCACAACCTTCAACTAAAGGCATCATGTACTTGGGTATAAATCCCCTCTTATTGATCATTTTATTATCAATTGGAGCAAAATTTAATTTCCTTTCATGAATATGATTCGGTTCCATGGACACCCCATCAAATTTTAAGTTATTTTTTCATGCTATGTATTCCTTTTGCTAAGCAATACTGGGTAATGTTTGATTCCATTTATTTTTTAAAATTGTTGTAAAATTGGACAAAAGGGGCCTAAGGGATTTGATTTTAAGATCCTAGCTTTCCAAGATAATTGTGCTAGCCAAGGTAGCAACACATATGATGAGACACTTTCTTTGTTTAGTCATACACAAAGACTACCAAAATTCAGCAAAGACGTATTTGAAAAAAATCTTGGATTATAACTGGGTTGCACAACGTACTAACATCCCTACATGCTTAGCATAACAACTAGTCAGGCTACCTTTTAATGATCAAATTGTAGACATCCCCATAGATAATGTCATTTTCTCCATCTACTAAATTTATGCAAAAGATAACATGACATGGTTCAAACTTTAAACCCATTCCTCCAACACCCAATAGATGTCCCAACTAGCCAATGTGTCATACAAATTCTATAAAATAAAATACATATTTTTTGTAAATATGTTGTGCCTCATGGTCTAAAAAACAAAAAATATGATGTGGACTTGAACCTACAATCCTTCATAGCGAGCACTCTAGATTACCTTTGACTATCCATTTTAGCACCTCTAACATGTTGCTCGTGAGGAGCAAGACACCTTAAAAAATTGTCTTCTATAGAGATAAAATTATGATTACCTACTAGCCAAGCATGCAAAAACACACACAAATGTAAACCATGCAAATTCAAATTTGAATTTGAAATGTGAGCTCCATTACTTCCTCTAGCCATTTTATCATGGTACTTCAGATGATGAAGGATATCACCATAAAAAACAAACTTGAATCTTCAACTAGAGGACTGCAACATTGAAACAAGAAGTGGAGTCAATAAAAAATCTCCCAAAATTTCATAAATTTGAATGAGAAATAATTTTTAAGAGGCATCCTTTCCATTTCTTACGATTATAACATTTATAAAACTTTGAGTAGATCACCCTAAAAAATGGAGGAATCAGAGGCTCTGAAAGATATTTTTGTGTGACCAAGTAAGGTAGATCCATATTGCTCTAATGCCATGTTGGAATTCATAAAATTTACCAAAAATGACCAAAAGCAATCCATCCACTCAAATATTATACAAAAAGTATAAAAATGGATGGATAAAATCAATCCATCCATTTATGTATAATATAATGAATGACCATAAATATTCACTATATTATACATAGATAAGAATCACAACATTGATAATTATCGATCGAGTGGTGAGAGGGTATTTCTACCAATACCAAAATCCTAATTACATAAATGAACTTAACCTAAGTTGACATGAAGTATTTAAGATTAATTACAAGTTTATAAGGTGGATTTAACCATAACAAGGTTAACCATGTCCCATAGAGCTTACATAATAAATATTACAATAAATTAAATATATTTTACAATGAAATGTCCTTAGGTCTATGCAAGATTACATCACACAATGTTGACCTTGGGCATGAATCATATTACACTTTCACCAATGAGAATGTCTCAAAAACTTGAACAAGTGAACTATTAATCGCATAAAGAGAAGTTTATGAGAGGAAAATATCAATTAGAAGATGAAATTCAAGAAAATAAAAGACAATCATGTTAATTATCTCAAAAATAGAAGATTTGCAAATACAATATTCGTAAAGGCAATTATAAGGAAAGGAAATATGGAACTATGAAATGGAAAAGCTTCGTCAAAATGAAAATAAAATAAAATAAATAAATATAGATTGTAAGAAAATAGGAATATGATAATATAAAAAGTTGAATTTTAAAAGATGCAAAAGTGCAATCACATCTCTAGGAATTTCACACACAAATAGAAGCAATTTTGTTGAGTTTTTTAGCAATTTGATGTTCTCTAAAATTTTGCGCTTAAATTTAGAAGTATAGTAAAGGAACTATTATGAATATGTTGAATAAAATATATTATAATGACAAAAATTTATGTACCATATTTAATTTATGGATTGAAAAGTTCTCAAGAAGATAAATACTAAATTGATTGAAATGTTAAAAATTTCAAGCATTTAAACTTTAGTTCTATCATCCTTCCTTGATCTTGATTATTTATCATATGATCAATCTAGTTTGATCAAATATGGTCTTTACTTATTTGAGCATGTAATGGAACAATATTTGACTATGGTTTTCCTCATGCATAAAGGGATAAGTTATTCCTATGAGTGTTAGAATTTTGAAATGTAAGATGTTTCAAGATGAAATGGGTTTATTCTCCACCATTATTTTATAAAAGGAGAATTTGAGACATTAGTTTCTCCTATTTTCTATAAATAATAGCTTAGAAAGAAAAGTATGGCATAGGATTATTTTTTAGAACAAGTTGTAAAATCTCATTGACCATAGAAAATGGTACCTGGTTATATTAAAACCTATTTTTGAGAAGTAAAGAATATGCATACAAAGAAGAAGGAATGTGAGGGAGAAGCAATTAATTTTATGCTATATAGTTTCAATGAGAAATATATTCTAGTGACTTAAGGTATAGGCAATCATCCTAATATCTTTGGATTATTTTAGGTATCTAAATGCATTCTTTGTTCATGTTGTGTGATGATTGGATCTTTATACCTAGATCATTTCTTAATTAATATTAATATAATGGTTTAAATTCCTTTGAATTACATTAATATGGGGTCCTTATTATTGGTTCGGAACATGTGGAAGCAAGCTCTAATTTCTTTATTTTGTGAAGGAATGTGTTGAACTATTATTAAGAAAATCCAATTTGAATTTGAGACATCAAATACACAAACCATGGAAATGCTTGCAAATATAATACAGGTGGTGATCTTATGTGATATAAGCTATCAATTAATCAAGTAAAAGTTATAATAATATGTGTCAATCCCCCCATAATCATTGTATATATGCTAGAACTAAAAATTGGTTCTCATAACTATAAATTCAATAAATGATAATATCTAAAACCACTGCTAGTCATCATTATTATTAATACTCAAACGTATTAAAATATGATTAAGACCAAAGCCATTATTTCTATTGAGATTATTTTTATGCTTAACTATATATGATGCCTCTCTTAGTAGACTAGTCATCAAGTGGCCAATATTTGAGGTCACCTTCATATACTCTATATCAATGTGATGACCAATTTCATTTAGGTGATTCATTGATATCAAGTTATTTCTTTTGTTGAGTCTTAGATCTTAGGAATACTTTTCAATTATAGTAGATCAACCACTATGTTTCATTTGTATAAACTTTGCCACCTTCTCTACATAAGATAAGGTAGAGCCCACTCATATTCACAAGCTTGACATTGGCCTTGGTAATTTGTAGAAAGTTGCTTATTTTTTTACATATTAGAAAGATAGTAATTATATTGGCACTTCTTAAAATTCCTACTAACATATTAGATACACCCTTTAAGCATGTTAAATTATGCTTGATGGAGGATCTCTATTTTAGCCTCTCGTCCAACATTTCTTCTTCTTTTCTTATCCAATGTCCATAAGTTCTATCTCCCTCTATGCCCATTGTCCTTGAGATGCTAGAAATTTTCTAGATATTGTTAATAAGTTATCCTTAGTACCCTAATATCCAATGTTAGTGGAACATAATATATATAGTATTCACTTTTTCATTAGCTAATATTTTTTATGTTTCATAATACTCCTTGGTTGGCTGGTATTGCAGACAATCTCCTTGGGGTGGGAGGTCACTTTTCCTTTTATTTACCCCTTTCCATACCTGTTTGAGGGGTTCTTTTGTGTGCCATTGTTTTGGGATGTCCCTGGCACCTTCCCTGGGATATTCCTTGGGATTTATGTGTTGCTTCAGGGATTATTTTTCTTTGTGCTCTCAGATTTATTCCAATTTTTTGTAGGCTTCTATTTGGAGCTGATTTTTAGAGGTTATTCAAGTGTGGTGCATCATGAATTTGGGAGAGTTTTTTCTTGAGTATTTTTGCACAGTTTATTTTGGTCTAGGGGGACCACATGCTTATTTCTATGGATATGCTCTTTGGGTTCCTGGATGTGGTCTTCTCAATGGGATCTTAGCATATTTTCATGGCTTGGAGGGGCCTCTACTTTACTTGCTATTGAGATCCCACTGGTCTTCCTTTTTTGGATCCCTAAAGTTGTTCGTTGGTAGTGTTGGAGGTTGTCTAGGGTTTCTTGCTACATTTTTTGGTTTTGGAATTAATACCTACAACTTTTTAACCCTATGGATCCTTCTATTTGTGTTCCCTAGGACCTTCCCACCCATTTTTCATGGTTTGTGGTTCTATATCTACTTATTCCTTTGCTTTCTCTAGTATCTATGTAGCTCTACCTTGTCGCAAGGGGATTTTGTGGCCTGTGGAGATCCTCAGATTGTTGATCCATTTTCCAGGTCTATATAGGATGTTGTTCTGGTCTATTTTCTTGCATCCCTGTGTGTATCCTAGCCCTCCCTGGATGGGATGTTCCTTCTTGGTGGTTCCTCTGCTCCATCCTATTGTTCGAGGTGGTTTTGTGTATGGCAGTTTTGGTTTTTTGGTGTTTCCTTGGTGGAATATCGGTTTCTAGTTTCTCCCCTACACGAGCTTTTCAAAATTGTATTATTCCTGCTTTGGTAGGATTTTTCAAATTTCTTGTTGGGTAGGATTTTCAATTTTCATGTTGGGCAAGATTTTTAAAATTTTCCCGCTTGGGCGGGAGTTGCTTTTTTCTTACTTCGGGCACGTTTTTCACGTGCTTTTCCTTTAGGCTATCCTTTGGCCTATCCTTGGGTCTATCCTTTGGCCTTTCCTATGGCCTTGTTTTTGGTTTGGTGACCTGTTGTAAAAATGTTTTGGGGCCCTTTCAAAACCCCTTTTTAATGAAATGTTAACTTACCAAAAAAATAATTTATAAAATACCTTCATACCATTATCATTATAGGGATATATGAGATGTCTCATCTATAGGACAAATATATCCATTCACACTTCATTGTATTATCATGTTAGGACCCTCCTAACATGTCCTAATACTTATATTATTTATTACTTATATTCAAGGGTCACAACCCTTCACTCTCACAACTATTAGACTAGGTATTTATATGCAATCCAAATAGGGTAATAAGGCATCATCGAACATTATCAAAATACAATTATTGATTGAACTATTCATCAAGCTTAATTGCGATTCCATATATATATATATATATATGTGATTCTTATTGTTATTCGTGTACTGCATACTAACTTCTATTGTAGGCTCCTTGTATCTGGTATCAAAGCCAAGTCCTGAAGGAATTTTTTTTTTCCTTTTTCTCGTTCTCCGAATACAAGCCTGGGGACGCTGCCAAACGATTACAACCAATTCAAAATTAGTGAAACACATCCAAGGAGCAACCAGCCAGAGCGACTTCCAAATAAGGCTCTTCATATCCGATGCAGTGCTCACCATCGATAGCGAGGCGAGGACGTATAGAAGCCAGCAGGTGAGAGTCCTTATAGTAGGAGCAACTAGCGGCATATCACGCCAGAGTGACTGCCAAATAACAGCGCAGACACAGGCATAATAACAGAGCAAAAACGCTCATCAATCCGTCCAGACGGCGTCATAAATACATTACAAAAACATCTTAGAATTTTTTTTTCTTCTCCTGTCACTCCTAGGCCGATGAAAGGATTAAAACCAAACATCAAATCGTTCCTCTGCGTATATACGTTTTTTTGGTGATATTTCAAAACTTCGGTGAAATTAAATAAATCATATTATAAAATAACCTAAGGTTTATATATTCCAGTGATCAAAAATTTGACTGGCAGCAGGAATCAGAATGCGACGCAAACAATTTTACCTCCAGTTTAATCCCACATTGTTGCGGGAAGGAAATAAGCAAGGTTTAAAAGGAAAAACGTGTGGGTAATACATTGTCTAGCTTGGCTAGACACCCGTGCACGTGCGGAGTTAAGTGTCAGTGGTTGGCACGTGTCGTACAATTGGCCGCCTTCATGAATCACCCCGATCGACTCCCATTCGTCCTCGTTCTGTCGTTGACCTCCACTCTGACCTCACTCCGTCCTACTACTGCCTTTGCTCTGCCCTCGGATACTTTCCACCCTACCGCTGCCTCCGCTCTGTCCTGCCTCCTCTGTCAGTCCTGTAGCCTGTTGTCGCACTCTATCAGTCCAGTCTACTATCATTTTTCCTGCCTGCCAACCGTTGTGCGCTCTCGGGGGCCAAAATAAAAAGTTGATAGGGCATTGCCCACCATATTTTTGACAAAAATTGCTAAAACAACTTATAAAGTTGTTAAAACAAAAAAATATCTTTTTTTGCTCACCTGGTACCAAGTCACATTGATCGTTACCTACACCAACTATAGTGGCTGAAGGACGACGATCACTAGATTTCACCCATGAGAAACACGAATGGCTCGTTGAAGAAGTTAAATAGGAAAGAGAGGAGAATGCCCGTAACATAAGAGAACTCTTCAAAAAAATATTTGCAATGGATGTTAAACTTGATGCCATCAGTCAAAATTAGGCAACAACACATGCAAACTCAACCAACAATGGGTCATCAAACTGAGCAATGTTAGGAGGTCCACAAACTTCCATTCTACCACGGACGACCAAATTAGACTTCCCAAAATTTGAAGGCAGAGACCCTAAAAACTGGATCTACCGAGAAGAGCAATATTTCTCACTAAATAAAATTTCAAAAATGCAAAAAGTGCATATCGCCTCCTTCCATTTGGAAAATGACACCATCCAATGGTACCAATGGTTCAAGAAAACTAATGGCACTCCGACGTGGTCAACATTTACACAGAATCTATTAGTATGATTTGGCCCTAGCAAACCGAGCAATGTTAGGAGGTCCACAAACTTCCATTCTACCACGGATGACCAAATTAGACTTCCCAAAATTTGAAGGCGAAGACCCTACAAACTGGATCTACCGAGAAGAGCAATATTTCTCACTAAATAAAATTTTGGAAATGCAAAAAGTGCATATCGCCTCCTTCCATTTGGAAAATGACACCATCCAATGGTACCAATGGTTCAAGAAAACTAATGGCACTTCGACGTGGTCAACCTTTACACAATCTATTAGTATGATTCGGCCCTAGCAAGTTTCAAAGCTTTACAGGGACCCTCACTAAATTATGCCAAACCACTTCGGTAAGCAAGTACCAAGAAGAATTTGAAAGGCTAGCTAATCGAACATCCGGATTAGATGCTGCCTTCTTTCAAGAATGTTTTGTTAGTAGATTAAAAGAAGAAATTTGAATTGAGGTGCAAATGTATAACCCTACAAACATGTTAGAGACCATTGGCTTGGCGAAATTAGCAGAAGACAAAATCAAGGCACGAAATCGGTTCACAAAACCAACTTGGAGGAAACCATCAAAAACTTATACCAACCCCAAACCAATGCCAAATGGACAAACCTAAAACTCCTACAAAAACCTCAAAATTAACCCTGCTCTACCAATTAAACGTCTGAGTTTCGAGGAAATGAAGGAAAGACAAGCTAAGGGTCTTTGCTACCATTGCGATGAGAAATTTGATAGAAATCATAAATGTGCCTCACAGAAATTATATATTCTATATGCCACAGAGGAAGGGAATTATACTAAAGAGGAACCTGAACTCGAAGTAGAGGTATTATCCAATGCACTTGAAAGTGACGAAGAAAATGCACCAAAGGTTTCCTTCAACGCCCTTGCCAAATTTTTTAGCCCCCAAACAATGCGAGTTAAAGGATATTTTAAGAAACAAAAACTTACCGTGCTCCTAGATTTTGGTAGCGCGCACAATTTTATCGATCCAAAGGTGGCTAAACAAGCAAATTATTTTATATACCCTTGCAATAACTTCAAAGTGATGATTGGAAACGACAAAAAAATTGCATGCAAAGGAAAATGCAGAAATATAAAACTAACTATGGGGGTTTATAACATGAAAGGCGACATGTACGTCCTACCCCTAGGGGGTGCGACATTGTACTAGGCGTACAATGGTTATGAACCTTGGGCGTAGTCCAATGGGAATTTGATGAACTATGGATGAAGTTCACATCAAAGAACCAAACCTATATTATCCAAGGCCTGAAATCAGGACCTTTCCAAATCATCAGCTCACTTAGAATGGAGAAAATTATTCGAAAAGGAAACAAAGGAATGGTCGCCCAATTATTTTCAATTCAATCTAGTCACAAAGAATATGAGAAACCAGAGTTACAAAATATTTTAGACCACCATAAGGCGGTATTCAATGAACCAAAAAGAGTACCTCCACAACGAAGTCACGATCACACTATTCCACTATTTCCAGGGCATCAACCTCCTAATATTAGACCTTATCGTTATCCATACCTCCAAAAAACCGAAATAGAGAAATTAGTACAAGAGCTTATTAAGGCAGGAGTTATTAGACCTAGCAAAAGCCCTTACTCCTCTCCAATTATTTTAGTTAGAAACAAGGATGGTTCGTGGTGTTTATGTGTCAATTTTCGAGCGCTAAATAAAATGACCATCAAAGATAAATTTCCCATTCCAGTCATAGATGAACTATTATATGAACTCCATGGGGCAACTTATTTTTCCAAGTTAGACTTACGGTCAGGCTACCACCAAATACGAGTCAACAAAAAAGATATTCATAAGACGGCCTTTCGCACTCACGAAGGGCACTACGAATTTTTGGTGATGCCATTTGGCCTGACCAACACTCCTTCTACCTTTCAAAGTCTAATGAATAAGGTATTTCACCCTTTCCTTCATAAATTTATATTAGTTTTCTTTGATGACATTTTGATTTATAGCAAAACATGGGAAGAACATTTGGACCATGTTAGACAAGCGTTCCAAATCTTGAAGGAAAATCAACTTTATGCAAAAAGATCAAAGTGTTCCTTTGGAAAACAAGAAATTGAATACTTAGGGCATATTGTCTCAAAGGAAGGAGTTATGGTAGATCCTTCCAAAATTGAGGAGGTGAAAAATTGGCCTATTCTAAAAACCTTAAAAGCTCTACGTGGGTTTCTTGGACTAACGATATATTATAGAAAATTTGTCCAAAATTATGGTAAAATCGCTGCTCTTCTAAGAGCATTACTTAAGAAAAACACTTTCAAATGGTCGTCTAAAGCGGATGAGGCCTTTATCACCTTGAAAACTGTAATGTGTACCACCCCTGTTCTAGCCATGCCCAACTATTCTAAATCGTTTGTCATTGAAAATTATGCTTCAGGAATAGGAATGGGAGCCGTACTCATGCAGGATGAAAGGCCTCTAGCTTTTATAAGCAAAGCATTTTCTCCTAAAAATTTAGCTCGCTCTACGTATGAAAAATAGATGTTGGCGATTGTCCATGCTATTCAACATTGGAGGCCTTACCTTATTGGTCAACATTTCATTATACGCACTGACCATCATAGCTTGAAATTTTTTTGGAACAGAGGACTAATACCCCGGAACAAAAAAAATGGGTTACTAAACTTCTTGGCTATGATTATGAAATTACATATAAAAATGGAAAGGACAACATGGCAGCCGATGCACTTTCTAGAAAATTTCAAGATATGCCTCAAGTCCATGCTCTTTCCTCCCTTGTTTCTAAATGGGTAGAGGAGGTGCATGAAGAATGGATAAATGATCCTACTACCCACACCTTAATTCAACAACTTCAACATAATCCTAGTAGCAAACCTCCATACACTTGGAAGGACAATATATTAAGATAAAAATGGAGGATGGTCCTCGCCCCCAATTCAACTTATCAAAAAAAAATTCTTCATGAGTTACATGCCTCACCCACTGCAGGCCACTCAGGGTTCTTAAAAACCTATAAAAGAGCCACTACCTCCTTCTATTGGGTAGGGATGAAAAATTACATCAAAAACTTTGTAAAAGAATGTGAAGTTTTCCAAAGACAGAAGGGGGAGACCCTCGCTATTCTAGGATTACTTCAACCTCTTCCTATACCCACCAAAACATGGGCAGATATTTCTATGGACTTTATTGAAGGATTACCAAAATCAGGAGGAAAAAAAACCATTTTTGTAGTCGTTGATTGTTTATCTAAATATGCCCATTTTTGTCTCGTGGCTCATCCTTATACCACTAGCACTATAGCCCACCTCTTCCTAGATAACATCTTTAAATTACATGGTATGCCCTCCACAATTGTTAGTGACCGCGACCCAACTTTTACTAGTACCTTTTGGAAGGAATTTTTCAAATTACAAGGTACTCAACTTCGTATGAGCTCCGCTTACCATCCTCAAACCGATGGCCAAACAAAAGTTGTAAATAAATGCTTAGAAACATACCTTCGATGATTTTTTTCTACTCAACCACTCCATTGGGTAAAGTGGCTTTCACTAGCGGAATGGTGGTATAACACTTCATACCATACGTCCATCAAAATGACTCCTTATAAAGCGCTATATGGTCAAACACCACCATCCCTCACTTCCTATATTCTAGGGACTACAAAAGTCCATGCGGTGGAAACGAAACTTGCTAATTGAGACAACATACTAAGGATACTGAAAGAGAACCTACACACCGCCCAACATCGCATGAAGCAGCAAGCTGATCAACATAGAAGCAAACGAAGTTTCCATGAGGGTGATATGGTTTTCTTACGTCTCCAACCTTACTGTCAATCCTCTCTGAAACAAAAAGGTTCTCAGAAGTTAGAACCCAAATTTTACGGGCCGTATAAAGTTCTCCAACGTATTGGGATCGTTGCTTACAAACTTGAGCTTCCTCCCTCTTCCAAACTTCACCCCGTATTTCATGTATTCTGCCTTAAGCTTGCAGTTGGAGCCCATATCACGACACAAACCACTCTCCCTAAATTTTTTGAGGATGGAGTACTTTTAGTCAAACCAGAAGCTATCGTGGATCGCCGCTCTCGTCACCTTCGTACTCACGATATCACCAAAGTTTTAATCCATTGGAAAGGTCTACCTTTAGAAGACGCGATGTGGGAAAATCTTCAAGATATCCAGCAGCAATTTCCAAATTTCCAGCTTTGAGGACAAAGCTCCTTTAAGGGGGGTGGCATGTTAGGACCCTCCTAACATGTCCTAATACTTATATTATTTATTACTTATATTCAAGGGTCACAACCCTTCACTCTCACAACTATTGGACTAGGTATTTATATGCAATCCAAATAGGGTAATAAGGCATCATTGAACATTATCAAAATACAATTATTGATTGAACTATTCATCAAGCTTAATTGTGATTCCATATATAAAAGCGATTCTTATTGTTATTCGTGTACTGCGTACTAAATTCTATTGCAGGCTCCTTGCATATCAACTTAGTTTATCTTTTATTCTTAATTAATTATTAGGTATCTTGTCTTCTTTGTCATCATTGTCATTTTTCAATGCATCTAGGTTATTCATTGATTCCATTCAATCAATCTCATGATTTTTTTGTGAATATTTCATGCTATTTAAAGCAAGAGTGAATCTCAATCACTCCATTCAAAATTTCTATAATTGGATTCATTATAGTTTATGTAAATGTAAGGGATTCATTCCATAGCATAAAGGTAGAATACATGACCACATTGAAGGCTCCTTTTATGGAAATTAGCCTTTAAGCTTGGCAAGACCCTTCTAGATCCATTTCAATATTTTTCTTGATTATTTTTTTCTAAATTTTAGGAACACCTAGCTTGTGTCATATCATTTTGGGTATAAATATGGACAAGTAGTTTCATATAGGTTATAACAGAGTCTTTCATAGTCAATATTTTGCAAGCAATGAAACACATCAAATACATTTGAAAATAACCTACAAAAAAATTGGGATAGAATATCTTACACTACATTTCCCTAAGATTTGGCAAGAGGCTTTGAAGGATTCAAGTTATGTGCCTTTAGCTTCATGCATGACACATGAAATTTCCATACAAAATAAATACAGATGAAGTTCTAAATTTCATAAAATTAACTTTTTAGGACAAATCATCATTAATTGTTAAAATTTTCTAGTTACTTAAATCTACAAAATATTTGAGGGTCCTAAATTAATATCTTTTATAGTTCTTTTGGTAAATAAATGTGTGGGTATAATTTTTGGTCTCTTATTACTCAAATTTGAATAGATATCTATACTTAGTCAAGAATATGAAGTATTTAAATGTCATTCTCCAATGACCATGCAATGCACTTTTAGTAGGATAGAAGTTGAGGTTAAATTAATTGATGTGACAATTGGGGTAGATATCAATGAGTTAGCACACATATGCTATGATCAAGTTAGAAGATCTCTGTACAAACAATTTGAAGGATAAACTTTCAAAAACCATAATTTTTTGCAACCGAAAGAGTTTTCCACCTTTTTTGATTAAATATTTTTGGGATGTACAAATTGATGCAAATTTTTAAATTATTTTTAAGCACTAGCATACTCAAATTGTGTAGAAATATGGATGTCTTTAACATTCACATCAAAAAAACTTCTAGAGATAAATCAAGATCATGCAAAATAAATTATGAGCAACTACCTTTTATTTTTTATTTTGGTAGATAAGATACTATAGCATTAATACCGGGTTCTACAGGTTGACCCAAAACCTTTTACAAAAATCAGCCCAGGGTTGTTGATGAACATATCCTTACTAAGGATCTTATATATGTAAAATCTACATGCCGCCAAAGCCATTACATCCGGTAAGGCACATAACCTGTTATCTAAAAGAAACTTCCCATACAACATTTTGGGTATATCCCGAGAAAACACACATGCATCATAATTACAAAAAATAAACAGATACGGATCCCTTCCTTGAGATAATGGAGAAACAAAAATTTGTAGACACACATAGCAGAGTACTTGAAAAAAAACTCCCACAAGCTCTGTATTGACAGTTACTCTTAATAATTCTTTGGTAATTTCTTTCTTCCGTATATGACATGCTTTGGTACCACATACTATCTTGGCCAATCAGCCTTGGAGAAGTGAACCTACTGGCTAGATTTATGGCGGTGGCTATCTAGTGGTCCACGTGGCTTTGGTTCGAAGTCTTATATTGTCGTTTCTTTCCTTCCCTATGATTATCAACCAACCTCAAATTACTAATATGACTAGGAGCCATGTTATCTGACATGTGACTATCCCCACTAGTCTTTGTGGTATTTCCAAGCAGCATCCACGAAGACTGACAGCTCAGATAATTTTTATTGTGAGTCCAATTCAAAAAAGAGACAGGAATACTCCTAGCCTTCGAACTTACAGTGCCTTCCCTGTTGGTAAATTCGACTATCATTCTTGGCATTCTTGTTGAATAAGCTCCTCTACTTCACTCGGGACACCGTGTTCCCATTTTAAAAGTCTGTCACCATTGACACCCAAATTGGCCAGCTTATCAGTAATTTTGTTAGCTTCCCGAAAGACATGTTGGGATTTTTTGTCCTGTCTTCCCTGGAAAAGGATCCTAGCATCTTCAAAAATTATTTTAATCCTCCAAGAAGGTGTTTTCCAATTATTGAGGATATTTATAACATGCATAGAGTCTCCTTCTATGATAAAATTGCCTTCTAAGTCTTGAGTCATTTGAAGGCCTCTCCACATAGCTCTAGCTTCAGCTTTGTTGTTCATCCTTGTTTCCAAATATTCAAAAAATACAAGCATCATATTCCCATTATAATCTCACACAATGCCACCAGTGCTTGGTCTACCAGGATTGTCCTTAGTTGCTCCATCAAAATTAAGCTTAAACCAACCCGTAGGAGGTGGATACCACTTAACATTGGCTCTGGGGTTGACTACCTTAGGCACAGACTCATCTAACAAGGTTAAGCTTAAATATTGAGCAATCATGGTCTCCTTCAGATGAGGTTTATAACTATCAAAAGGGATAAGGTTCACATTCTCATTGGCAAAGGATAGGATCCTGGCAATGATAGTTTGATGATCATTGATAGACTCATTAAAGACTCTATGGTTCCTTTCTAACCACACCTACCAAATATAGTGATTGAGACAAATTTTCCACATGTATCTAAGTCTCTGGCTTGAAAAGGGGTAAGGCCACTGGATGAACAAATCAATTATGGTGGTTGGTTTAACCCATGAAATATTGAAGGCCTGAAAAACCCCACTTAGGACAGTCAAGGAAAAAGGGCACTCAAGGAAAATGTGATAAATGGTCTCCCAATTAGCCCTGCACGGATAACAACGATTAGTGATACAAATACCTTTACGCATCATATTATCAATGGTTAGAATTATTCCTTGGATAACCAGCCATGAACAGACTACAATTTTTGGAATTAAATTTTTTATCCAAACTAAGTCCTTTTGGAGGACAAAATCCTCATCCTCAAGCAGAAGCTTGTAAGCTGATTTAACAGTGAACTTTTCATTTTTCGTAGGAGCCCAGGTCACTTGATCTTCCTTGGGTCTCATAGGGATAAACTATTTCTCGAGAATTTTACAAAGATCATTTGATTTCGCTTGAAATCCTTGAATTCTTATTTGTTTCCACTTCATTCTACCTCTGTCCTCAACCATATAATCAGAGACTTTTTTGCCAATGAGTTCTTATGTGATATCTCTGATTCGGGCTAAGTTAGGATATTGCGTCAGAGGTTCATCCTTAGCCCACTTGTCATTCTAGAAATTTATCCTCTCACCATTGCCTAAAAGCCATCTTAAACCTTTGTTGATGATTTCCTTACAATTAAGAATTGCTTTCCAAAAAGCAGAACCTCTGATTGGAACTAAGTCACTTAGAAATTCCATATTTTGAAGATACTTTTGTTTGATGATAGTTTTCCATTCATTTTCTTCACCAAAAATGAGACGCCATGCCTACTTAGCTAGTAAAGCTAAATTTATATGAGCAATTCTCCTCATACCTAAGCCCCCATTTTCCCTGGGTCTGCACACTTTGGTCCATCCTACAAGGTGTATCATTTTTTTCTCCTCTGATCTAGTCCATAAAAAAAAAAATTGGAGTTTTTCAATTTTCTGGAAAACCTTCATAGGGGCTTTGAAAAAAGAGAGGAAATAGGCTGGAAAGCTCTGAAGAGAGGCCTTAGTGAGGGTCAGCTTTCCTGCTTGAGATAGAAGATGACCTTTCCATCCAGCAAGTTTTTTTGAATTCTTTCAATAACCCTGTTCCACATTGACTCTCTCGAAGAACCAATGAAAAGAGGAAGACCAAGATACGAAGTGGGGAGGTTTGCTATATCACACCCTAAAATTTCTACAATCCTTCCTTACCTCTGAATGGGGGTGTTCAAGAAATATAACTTGCTTTTATTGAAATTAAATTTCTAACCAGCAGCATCCTCATAGAGTTACAAGATGTATTTAATTATTTTGGCCTCAACCACTGATGCCTTAGTCAATATAAGGGTATCATTGAAAAATTATTGGTGAGAAACATCCCTAGTGAGAGATGTTGCTTTGATTCCCGATATTAGCCTTGAACTGCAAGCATTTTTTATGGTTTTGCCTAAAGCTTCTGCCACAATGATGAATAACATGGGGCTGAAAGGAGCTGAGCAACGACCTTTTAGATTGCATTAGAGAGTCCATAAAATGATGGATAAAATTTTGTAAAATAACCCAAATAAATATATTTATAGATTTTGCCAAAAATATAAAAAAATTGACAAGTATAATATTTGAATCCAAATGTTTCAATAGATTGATAAAGGTTTAAGGTATGGCAAATAGCTTTTTGGGATCCATAGGTGATTATTTGTTTCCTTTAATCATGGATTTGTGATTTTCCACATAGCTCCATGGACATTTTTTCATACCAAGAATAGATTATAAATTAAGAACTTAAGTTATATGATTAAATATAAATAACTTCTCTTTGATTATGGTGATCTTGATAAGTAGTAGTATTATTATTACATTTGATGGTTGTCACATTCTAATGGAAAATTTATTTTTTATTTTATATTTATTAAACATAATATTATGTATGATGTGAAAATGTATTAATTGATGTTGAGTTGGAATTTATGTTTTATGAGAGCATATTTAATTTACCATCATGAAGCATATCTAACTACAAACTTGTTTGAAGAGTTTGATAGGGGAAACCCTTGGCTAGGAATAGGAGGGAGAGTATCATCAAGGAGAGGTCATAATATGTCAATTAGTGACTTGAATTAAAAGTGGAAATTATAAACAAAACATGATAAATAAATATATATATATATATATATATATATTATTTTTACATTTGTAGGCTATTAGGAACCTTCCCATTATAATAAGCACATCAACATAAATATTGCACTAATTAGCAGAGAATATGAACTAAAATAACAATATCATAATACATAATGGAAATGTAGTAGTTTTATAAATAAAAATAGAGTCCACAATAGAATTGTAGGCCTCTTTGAGAGGGCAATATCAATGGAAGCAGAGTTCCATTACAATATTATAAAATGGATTGATACATTATATTTTTGCACTTGCCTTTATAAAGACTCCTATGACAGTTAATAAATGGCCTCTTAGTCCTAAGACGGTGGTTCAAAATGCCCTCATAGTCCTAAGAGTGAGGTTATTAACCACCCTCTTAGGCCCTAAGAGGGCGGTTCTTTGAGGTGGTTTTTAGCTGCCATCGTATATCATAGAATTTTTATGACGCCCTCATAGACAACGACTGAAAAACCACCATTAAAAGTCTTTAAGGATGGTTTATAAGCTTTGTTAAAGCCCTTTTTGGTGTAGTTATGGGTATATAAATAAGGGATATTGTCATTATAATTCATATTGATTATTCTCTTATAATCATTTTTTCCACAAAGTGGCCTCTCATATTAGGATATATTATGGAGTTATTCCTTCCTAAAGAAGAGTTATTATTTTATTTTAATTGATTGGAGGAAGGTGTTTTGAAAGGGTCCTCAAAACTTTACAAAAGCCATAATACTCAAGGGTTAGCTTCACATGTAAGTGAGGACCTGCTAGCAACTCCTAATAAAGAAATAATTAGATCTTTTATAATGGTCACATAATATGGGCCCATATTTCTAGACGTCCAAGGTATCACATACATGTTACAAGACAATTACATAATAATGTTAGGATAGGGTTCTAACATGTCCTTCCCCTTCAAAAAGTATTTTTCCTTAAATTTTGAGATGAGGAAACTGTTGTTGGAATTAATATAGTGATTCCCACATGGCATCTTACTGTAATATGCACCATTGTATAAAAACTTCAATAATAGTTCAATTGCAGAGTGCATGTGTTTATTAATCTAGAATACTCCTAGGATCTAATATTATTGTTCCTTCCTCATCCAATTCTAGAAGTGTTGATTGAATTTGTACCTGCCCACCAAGAACCTTTTTCAAGGAGACATGAAAAACCAAATGTATCTTGGAATATGGCAGTAAGCTGAGCTTATAGGCATTAGAGTCAATCCATTGTAATACTTGATGGGGTCTATAGAATTTTATGGCCAATTTTTTATGACGAGGAAGCTGCAAGGATGATTTTTTGTATGGTTGTAAGTGAATAAAGACCATGTCCCCAACATTAAAATTATGCTCTATATAATGTTTCTAACGCATACAATTTTGAGTCATTGCTAAATTCTCCTTGAGCTATTAAAGTAGTAGAGCACACTGGTAAAGAGTGGAATGTACTACTTAGACCTTAGAGCTACTTGGGATATATGGGGAACGTGATAGAGGAGGATGTCCATAAACCACTTCAAATGGTGTTATCTTAGTAGTTGTATGATAAGAAGTGTTCTACTACCACTCTATCAAGGGAAGCCATTTAGACCATTGAGTAGGATGCTCATATGTAAAATAGTGAAGGTATATTATAGGAAATTATTGACAACCTTTATTTGGTCATCTATCTGAGGATGGTAGGCTAAGCTCATTTTTAGTTTAGTGCCCTACATCTTAAACTGTCCCTTGCAAAATAACTAGTAAAGGTGGAGTCATGATCAAAACCAATGGATTGGGACATACAATGTAGAAAAAAATAAAATCTAAGAGTATTTGGGTAACTATGGAGGCCTGATAGGGATGGTTAGAGAAGAGAAATGACCATACTTTGATAGACAATCCACACCATAAGAATGACTATCTTACTGGCCAACTTTAGAAACCCTTCAATAAAATCCATGGAGATATTTATCCAAACATTCGCTAGAATTAGAAGAGGTTGGAGGGTACCTAAAGTGCACATGGTTTCCCATTTCATCCATTGACAAGGGTCACATTTGGCCATAAAGGTATATATATCATTTTTTATTCCTAACCAATAAAAGATGCATTTTATCCTTTCATAAGTTTTAAGGAACCCATAATGGCCCACAATTGAAGATGTATGAATTTTTTGCAATATGGATTCATGGAATGATGACTTCTTTGAAATAATAAGGAGACCATGATATCTCAATTTCTTTCCATCCCATCAATATCTTGGCTAAGTGATGGGATTTTTTGGAGAATCAAGGCTTGCAAGGTGGAATATTTATCTACTTCATCTTGGACTTGATGGATCCATTGAGGTAGCTGAGTTGGAATCACATACAACATACATTGGTCCTCATATTGGTGCAAAAAGGTATCAACCACTACATTATCCTAAACCTTTTATAAATTATTTCTTCGTCGTACCCCAATAATTTGGAGATCCACCTCTATTATTATGGTGTGGAGACTTATTTCTTTAAAAATATTTTAGACTTTGATTATCTATTTTAATTAAAAATATATAGACCAACAAAATAGGGTTGCTAGTGATTGACAATGTATAGAATTACCATAATTTCCTTCTCATAGGTTGATTTCCCCAAGTTTCTTCCTGATAGTGCCTTGCTTGTAAAGGCCAGCGGTCATCCCTCTTGCATCAATACTACACCAATTCCATAATCCAAAGCATCACTTTATCACAAAGGTTTTGTAGAAATCAGGTATTGCCAACATAGGTATAGTTAACACGACTTGCTTAAGGTTCAAGAGTGCTTGTTTTGTTGGTTTTGTCCATACAAACAAGTTATATTTCAACATAGTTTTCAAAGTAGTTTTTTTCTTCTTATAAGTCTAGATAAACTTTCAATAGTAACCTATGAGACCCAGGAAACCTAAAATACCTTTGCGAGTTTGGGGTTTTGACCATTCTTGGATAGCCATGATTTTATTTGGGTCCACCTTAATCCCTTTCCTTGAAACTATGTGGCCCCAATATTCTACTTTGTTAGTTTTTGATGCTTAATACTTAAAGTAAAATAACCACAAGATCTAAAATAAATTTGTTGTATGAAATATAAGTCAATGGCAATATTCTAAACATATAAAACTCATAAATAACTTCTGCAACAACTCATAAAAATGCCATTAACAAATGCTCATAAAAATAGTATCTTGATAGAATAAAGATCTCCAATACACCATACTTCCACACACTCTCACTCTACATTATGTCACACACACACTAGAAACATATATAATGGAATGTGACTCTTCATATGGAGTACTCTTGCCCTTCACTCTTCTTGAGACTCTTCACTTTCCTATTTTATGGACTCATGTGCACATGGACTATTATGCACATTTACATTATTAAATACTTTGCAAATTCTAAAAATGCTTGTGCATTTATTACATTGCATAAATTAAATACTCACACATTAATCTAGGATACTCTCCTAATCTAAATATATACCCAAGGTGGTACATTACCATGTACCAAATACTGTAATATACACTAACACACTTCCTACATGCCAAAGGATCATTTGGACCACTTAACACATAGTTTATGTTTTGTTAGGAGTTGTAAGGTTTGTTCCAAATGTTGCAAATATTCTTCCCAAGTGAGACTATAAATGAGGATATCATCAAAGAAGACCAATATAAATTTGAACCAAAAAGGGCAAAAAGTAGCATTCATAAGACTTTGAAAGGTAGAAAGTACATTAGTAATACCAAAGGGCATGACTAGGAATTCATAATGACCTTCGTGAGTCTAAATGCCATTTTGGAAATGTCTTCTTCTCTTATTCTAACTTGATGATACCCTGAGCACAAATCCAACTTGGATAAAAATTTAGCACTATGGATTTCATCCAATAATGCATCAATAATATGAATAGGAAATTTATCTTTTATGATAATCTAATTAAGCTCCTAGAAATCCATTCACAACTATCAAAACCCATATATCTTATGAACCAACAACACTAGGGAAGAATAAGGACAAAAACTTGGTCTTATAACTCATGTTGCTTGTAGCTCTTGCACCATTTTCTCAATCTTAGACTTTGTACATATGGGTACCTATAAGGGTGAATGTTAGGTGGTACCTATATGTGTACCTATAAGGGTAAATGTTAGGCTGAATTGCATGATCATGTGTGCACCTTAGTGGAATATCCTTTAGTTCAATAAATATGGATGTATGTTTATCTATAATGAGTTGTAAACTAAAGGGTTGGATTGTTTTCTAGGTAGTTTGGGATTGTATTGCAAATAGTTGTGCTACCACACCATGAGATATTTTCTTCAAAAAAATCCATCTGGTGTGAAGGGATCATCTGAGTAGACCCTAAAGTCATTCCTCAAATAGTATATTTCTTTCCCTACTAGATGAATTGCATCCATAGTTTAGAAAATATCCAAGTTATTAGGCCTAAATTTTGAAGCCACTGTGTTCCCAACACAACATCATATCATTTCAAAGGAATGGTAAATATTTTGGCTTTGATATTGTATCTCTCATATGCACCTTTATATGTATGCATTTACCTTTACATAGTAAGATACCCCCATTGGCTATCATAACCTCAAAATAATTGCATGAATTTATATAGAAATTTTCTTGTTTTGCCACTCTAGAAACAACAAAGTTATGTGTAGTTCCCACATCAATGAGTATTATTATTTGTTGGCCCTTGAAATATCCCACCACCTTCATGGTTTGTGGGGTTGATATTCCTTATAGAACATGTACTAAATTTTTTGCTATGATTCCTCTTGCACTTTGGGTTCTTCTTGCTACTCTTCCTCTTAATGCTCCTCTTCTTTTTGGGACTTACTAATTAAATATTTTTCCACATCTATAAAATACAATTTCTATTGTATGCACTTATACCCTTTGGAATTATTCTCATCACAATTATAGAACTATACTTGTGCCCTATGAGTATCCATTTCTTCTTGATTCAATAGTTTGATTATGGATTATTTATTAGTAGGATTCACTATTAGCCAAGCTAGAGGTAGGGGTCGAGTTTGTGGAAATTTGTATATGTGCATTTGAGCCATAAACTTATCGTCTACCAATCTGGCCAAATCTACTACTTGCATTATGGTTTGTGGTTTGAACATTTTCACTTCAACTTTAATATCTTCTTTTGACTCACTAAGAAAGCAACTTAAAAATAATTTTTCACTCAAGCCCTTTATGTGGTTAGCCAATTTTTCAAACTGAGTTTGACATTCATAGATGGTGGAGGTTTATTTCAATTTGGTGAGGGCTCCTATGAAGTCCTCATACTCACTAGGTCCAAAATTTGTGAGTAATTTCTTCTCAAATTCATTCCAAGAGGATTGGATGCATATTCCTTAGCCATTGGTGTCATTGAAGTACCTCAGCTTTAAATTTGAAAGATGCTATGGTGACCTCAAATTCTAGGGAACATCATGAAGAGTAAAATACTGGTCTACCCTGTATAATCAATCATTGGGGTCCTTTCCATCAAATTTGGAAAGTATAACTTAGGCATTTTATCTATGTTATTATTGGAAAATGTATTGCATGCACCCCCTTCCGAACTCTATGAACTTCCTACTTTATACTTAAATTCCTTGGGCTTCCCCTATTTGTGATGCTCTCCTACAAGGGATTTTAATTTTCTTTTAGAGTGGATACTGTGTTTCAATTTTAAATTTTTTGTGTTGTCTCAGTTGGGGCCTGGAGTCCCCATATTCTCATTCAATGGTGCAAGTTTCATTTTTACTACGTGTTGCTTTTCCCTCTTTTAGGTGGAAAAACCTTTATCAATTTTTAGATCTCTTTGTAGTTGGTCCTATGGAGGTCGTATCCCTGGTTTAGTTGATCCTTGTTTATCTCCAAAATATAGTCTTTAGGATATTTTCTCTTTTGTGGTGATCTCTTTGTAAAATGTTTGGGATCCTTTCAAAACCCTTTCTTTCAACCAATTAAAAAAATTCCTTATTGCCAAGTTGATTGTATGCATGAATCATGCTTGATAAATGATTATCAAGGTCATTTAGATTGGTGTTAAATATTTTTTAACTTTTTTTGCTCTTGTACCATAACATTCACATTTATGGCAACATTTGTTTAGACCTTCATTTGTCTCATCTTAGATTACATTTGATTCATTTATTGAGTCATTTGTTCAATCATTTGGCTCAATTATTGCTCCATATGGACACCCCTAGTGGATTCAACCATGTTTGGGAAAATTTGGAGTCCCAAAAATACTTATGGGTGATATATATATCAAAATTATCAGCTTGAAAATATGATCGAAATGGACTAATATCCAAAAATAATGATTTTTTAGTTTTTAGAAAAGCTTATGGGTGTTATATACCAAAACAATTAGCTCAATGAGACGATTGCAATGGACCATGCTATAAAATGACATTTTTAGGCACCCAAAAAAAATTTCAAGTGTTACCAACTAAGTGTTATAACAACCAAACAAGGTGATTTCTACACTTCTAATATTTTGTAAGTTTCACAGGGTGTTTCTACACTAACAAACTGCCACCTAACATTGCATGTTATGACAACAACCACAATGGTTCTATGCACAACTATTACAAACCATTCATACTAAACTTTATACTATCAACCAACTATTGCATTGATGACTATTAATTACTATTAGTGTTTTGTTAATATATGATGGAAACAAGCTTCTTAATATGCTCAAAATTTGAGGTTCATTTTTATAAGGTTGGGAGGTGATTGAAACAAGTTATCTAGGACAATATAAGATAGGGTGTGTTTAGTTCTAGAGGATCTATGATATACTTTCTCAGTCATGACTAGTGGTTAGTCCAATATATCTAAGCTCTAAGGAGGCTTCCTCCATACTCATATCCACACTATCCATTTCCAAGTGTACTTTGAGAGTAACTGCTCAGTATTTTATTTACCAATGCATCACGAAACTCAAATGGTTGATATCTTCCTAAGGTTGAAGGTTTCTCCTAAATCTAGTGGGTCTCCCTATACACCTAAGGGTATGTGGGAGCTCACCACCATATATGGGTGTTGTCTAAGGCTTGGGTATTAGAGTTCGATCACTCCTTACTTCACTAGTGCTTTATGAAAAATCTATCTTAGCCAATAACAATAGCTTTTCTATGATATTTTAAAACCCCTAGCACAAGGTTTCACTCAAAAAAAAATGGTGCTATTTTTTTGTAGGGTATTTTAGTAAAAAAGAGCAAAATAAAGGAATATATATACCTAACAAGGACTAGATGGCAGGACAATAACTATTGTAGCTATAGTAGAATATGGACATGGAAAGCATTTTGATACCACTTGTTAGGAATTTTTCAATTAAATAAGTAGATCCACACAAATATTACAATAATGAATAGATAATAAAACTGAAATAACAATGTTACAATACAAAATGGAAATGCAATAGATTTATTAATCAGAATTAGAGTTTGCAATATATAATTGTAGGCCTTTTTGAGGGGGAAATTTCCTTGGAAGTAGATCTCTGTTAAAATATTAGAAAATTAATTGATACATTCCATTTGTACATTTACCTTTATAAATACTCCTATCAACCCTAACCCTAATGTTCAAGAATCAACTTCACATGCAAGTGGGGACATACTCCTAATAAATAAATAGTTACGTCTTTTATAGTGGTTACATCATATGGGACCATATGTCTAGGCAGCCAAGGTACCACATACACGTTAAAAGATAATTACATAATAATGTTAGGATAGGGTTCTAACATAGGCATAATTAGTTTTGAATTCCATTAGATGAATTACATGATATAAGCATGGTAGGAAGTTTATTATCTTACATGTGTATTTAAGGGTTTCAATTCAAATTTAAACAACAATTGGTTTAGTTTTTATTTTAACATAAATATTGCTAATGAAAATAATTATGTCATCTCCAAGTTGCCAAGGGAAGGGAAAAGTGGGCTTGTCTCCTTTAGAGGGATCCATAGGCCATCCTTGTTAGAAGAACCCAAGGAAAGTAGGCCAATATAGAAAAATATGTTCCATAAAAAGAATATAATTAAAATAATAATAATAATAAAGAGAATAATTAAATAAAATAATAAATCATTTTATGTGATTTGGGAGGAAAAGAGAAAAAGGATTGCCCAAAAGCCTAGAACTCAAGATTTAAATCATCTTTCTTTTGGTCAAAGCTATTTTTGGCTATGAGCGTGAGGAGAAGAGGATTAAACTAGATTTGGAAAACCAAATTAGTTGTATGAAGGGCACCAGCTCTATTTTGGGTTAACCCTAAATGTTTTTAGAGATATTTCTTTATTTGGAAAAAAATCTAACTTTGGACTAAAAATTCGTCTTTTAAACCCTACCATGTCTTTGAAATGAAGAGGCTAATAGGTATCAAGCTAAAACCCTATGAAGAGAACTTTATACCAAGGATTTTGAGGGTGAGAAAATTAATTTTGAAGGGATTTTTGCTTGTAACTCATTCTCAATTTTGCTAAATAGCAATTAGAAAAGGTATCCATTTTATTTTTCTACTCTTGTCTCAAATTAGTAATGGAATCTATATTTCTCCACTTAAATTATGATGAGAAAATATTGTAAAAAAATAATTAAAGGGAAAGATATTTTTTTGTATTCTAACATGGGCTTGCTTGAGAATTCCCAACTAGCAAAGTAGAGCTTGTAATGTGTTTGTGAATTCTAAACATGCTTACAATGGAAATTATTTAAGCTTGGAACTCTTAATTTCTCCTTATTTAAATGAGTTATTGAGGTGTTGGACCAAATCCTAGTGAAAATTATTCTCTTTTTGTTGAGAGTTGGATTTATGGTACCCTAGAGGAAATTCCTATTCTTGGCCACAAAAGCTTTGTTAAGACAAGCATTTTGGTTGAGTTTATCTATGTTCATTTAATATTGGTTGGTTAAATTTGAGAACTCTACTGAGTTAAACCTTGGATACCTTTATTAGTTTTTTTATCTTCCTAGAATATGACAATAACAATCTTGTGAGGAAGAATAGGGGAAAACTTGATGGAGTTAGATCAAGTATGTTTTCTTGGTTGTAGGGGCAACAAAGTATAACACCTAGATTAATGTTGTTAAAAGGAGGGACTGTGAGTAAATTATGGAAAAATTGTCTCATGCTATGTTATCCTTATTTTCTTCTCCTCTAATATCAAAGGACTCATCATTTTTGTTCTTGATTAACTATGTTAATGGTTGTAGAACCATTTTTCCATATATGGGGGAGAAAAAAAAGGTAATTCTTCTTTTTATGAATGTTCTTCCACCAACCAAGTTTAGGTCATACCACTATCAATCCTATAACCTTAACTAGTCAAGTTGGAATAACATTCAAAACCTATTTTTCACTCCATGTTGGTGAATAATGCTTTTTAGGTGTGTTGTTGAAACGAGATATATTGTGAGTAGAAATACATACATATATAATATGCAAAGCAACACTAAGTAATTTCACTTGTTTTTTTACTCCTACTTGTTAGACCTTCATGGCTAAACCTCAAAAGCATAAACAATATGTTTGGGGGAGGATGATTTATCCTTCTTGAGCATGAAATTATATTTATGCTCTTAGAGATGACATATTTGTTTGAAGCTATCCTAGAATTTAGTATCCTTTTGTTGTTGATATGTATGAGATCCAAAGTGGAGGATTAAGTCATGATTTACTTGCTTGTCTTCATTATTTGTGATGTACCTCTTACTAGTTGGACTTCTAGGATGTTGTAAATATATTTCGGATGGTTGTACATAAATAGTGATTGAACTCAAACCTATTCATAGAGGACCTTACTTCCTAGTGGAAGCTTGAATTTATACCGTATTCATACTTGTAATTAGGATTATGGTATGATATCCTTTTTGGTATTCATATTTCTTAGAGTTTTTGTATCCTAATTTACAATTGTTCTTAAATAAAAAGTCCTAATGTGATGTATTGAATTGGTGTAATCGAATCATGTTTTTCTTGACTTATAGCTTCACCATGAAAATATAGAAACTTTTTTTTTTATTTTGAACTTAGGCTATCACATCAACTTGTTTGCAATAAAAATAGGATATTTGATACAACTACACTAATTAATACAAGATAAACCAAAATGTTTAAATCAAGAGACTAAAGTAATAATTCAACAATCAAAGTTAAAACTATCCTAATAAAGTATAAACTCAAGTATAGTATTAAAAAATAAGCTACACTAATATTTTCATAGAAAAGTGAAAGCAACGGGTAATTATAATGCAAAGAAATAAATTACTTAACAAATAGGACATAAAGGACCATATCATTCATAAAACAATCATAATAAAATGCTCATTTCTACCCTATATGGCTTGCTATGTCACCATAATAAGTAACAAGATATCACACTTGGACTAATGTAGAGGGTTTGACATGCCTTGGAAATCGGTCCTCAAGTGATAATTCTTGACCTTTGGCTAAGAAACAAGCAATCAATATATTTCGTTATACCTATACGGACAAGAGAGATAAAGAGAGCAAGTATGTTGGATATCATGGAAGCAAAAAAGGTAAAATGCTTGAGAGTAATGTTAGAAGTAATAATCATCAATTGGTGAATGTATGATGAGAAAATGAGGAGGTAAAATGGGTATTTATAGTGGAAGAAATTAAAAACTTTTTCTTTGGAGCTAATGGTTGAATTTCACTCTTTTTGAAGCCATAAAATTACAATCATCAATCCAAACTATGTATCACTCAAACCCTAGGTGTAAAAACATGTTAGACTCATGATTGTATATCAAAAACCCTAAAATTCAATCAATGATCATGATCACCACTTAAAGTGGTAGTTTTGGCACCATAGAGTTTTTTAAGGACATGTGTCAAAGTCTCTTAATCATCACTTTATCCTTATTTTAGGGTTTTATAAAATTTAACAAGAAAAAATAACCAAGAAAGGTGCTATAAAGGCAATAACTGTGTGAAGAAAGGGATCAAAAGACACTAGCCAACATGGATCGTTGTTGTCCTACCCAAGCACTAAAAAAGTTAATTCATATTTGTCCCATATATAGGATGATACTCACCACCACCTCCATAATTAGCTATTAGTGCTCTTTTTAGAAATACAATATTACCCCTCCCTAAGGACTACGAGCAACACCATAAGGGATAGTCACTTGTGGTTCCTTAGGGAAAAAATAAAAAAGAGCATATGCGATAGTTGAAGCAATAGAAATAAAAATTCTATGCTATGGAGTGAAAAAACATTACTATGCTTGATTCTACTATCTATGAAAAATGTGATTTTTGAAATAAAAAACAAAGAGGATATAGAACTCATAGCCAAAAATACAAAAGTAGAATAAAATATACTTGATACTTATTTGTATGTGCCCCTAAAATTTTTTACTAGAAGGAAGTGATTTCTACCTACCCGATGAGACTAGAAAGGAATTTACCTATAAAATTGCCCAAATTGCTAAAAAAATCTAGTTGGGTGCAAAATGGACAAAACAATAGTGCACAAGTGAGTCCAAAGTGAGCAAAAATACCTAGAAGCACTACCTATGTGATATCCTTTAAAAACTCAACACATCATTACAGCAGTATCTGATGTAGGCACAATTGGACTTAGCATAGGCCTAGGAATAGATGGGGGGCCTTAGGATGTGTTTATCATAATGATTCCACTCAAGCACCTCCCAAACTATAACATAGGTGCCCAACACACATTCTAAATATAAGGTTGATTTTCTAGTCACAACCCCTACAAATTCTATGTACTTATAACATTCTTCATAGTCTCCATGGCACCCATAGTAGGGTGTATCTAGAATTATTTAGGTGATGGGGCTATGTACTTGGTACATAGGATATCTTAGAATGATGGCACTCATTGTTGCATGTATCATATTGTACCTCTATTTACCATTTATTTTGTCGCATACATGTGATATTCAATTTTTCCTTGCATCACTTGCTTTATTTTTTTTGTGCAATGATATATTTACTACTTTTCAAGGTATGTACTTATTATTTTTGTAGCATAAAATAATATGTCATTTTTACTTAGCTAACTACATGTATGATTTGAGTAGCATTTAGTGTCATTCATTTCATGTTTTAGATTTTTACTTTCTAAAGCACAAAATATTTAGGTAGCATTCAAAGACATGCTCATCATACACTTCCTTCCTCCAATATTATCCATGCAAGAGATGATATTCTAGCCATATATGCCACTATAGTAGGTAGGTCCTATGTAGTATCCAACAAGTGTTAAGTACCAACAAATACACTCATCACTACAACAAGGCAAACAAAGAGAATTCAACTCACGTCATGTACATACACAAGTATATGTCCCTTAATCCTAAAATAAACCACTAGGAATGCATATATGAACACTATGGAAACAAATCATGTCCACCCACTACTATGGGGAAGTGTGGAGAATTCCAACCTATACAATGAATAGATACAAATATATGTCCCTAAGGTTAACTCATGCCTTGTTATTAATGGTAGACATAATGTTCAGTAAGGCACACCCATAATAATAGGGGGGAGAAAAAGAAGGTAAAGAAATATGGATAAATATGTGTTGCAACAAGCCCCATGGAAGGGATATCCCTTAGAATAGAAATTCATTATACCTCTACTATAATGGGCCACATACTACAGTATCCAGTCAAGCACACTATTCAACAAGGTATGCTTACCACTATAGAGGGTGAAGATAGAATGACATGTTTATAAATGGGTTAGATACACATTATAGTGTGTCCCAGTGGAGTGAGATCTCATGGAATGGAAAGTCACCATACCCTTTCTACAACAGCGACCACACACTATATTATTCAGTTAAACATGTTCATCAAGGCATGCTTGCCACTGCAATGGGATACAAAAAATTATTGGTTAATGAAATAGTATTTATCGTATAAAAATTTAAAGAAATATTGCATTGGTTTTTTGACCAAATACCATATATGATATCACATATGTTGAAAAATTTAGTTTATTTATGGTACTTAAAGTAGGCTACTAAGATAGAACAAAAGAAAATACTTTGAAGATATCATGGTACCCCTTACTTGTAAGAGTGACACCATGAAGAAGGAAGGAAAACAAAGTGCAAAAAAAGTCAACAATCATAAATGCCAATAAAATGGATGAAAAATAATAAGCAACCAATAAAACAAAATATGAATCATTTAACAAGAGCAAACAAAGGCCAAACTGGTCCAAAACTGGAAAGAAGAAATTTGAGAAACCAAGACAGCTGGGATCGTCACTTTAAGTGGCAATCATAGTTAGGAGAGAGAAATCATCATAAAACACATAAATATGTGCTAAAAATATAATATATAGGGTTGACTCATAAAAAAATAGTCAAAATGAAAAACAAGACACCAAAGTCAATAGGCAAACCAAAAAAATATAAAGACTTACAATGTGGTCAGAAGAGAGCTACACATAAAAGCGTTTGACATGCATGTAATTGGGGGTTCATCCAACTCCATTATATCTATTATTTTCAATTCCATTATCCCAACCCAAAAAAGTACTTAGTAGTATATGGACCAAGTTATTTATCTATAAACTTATCCTTGTGCTTCTTATATACGTTATCGAGATTGAGGACAAGATCCCTAACTTTGAAATCATGATGACATACTTTCTTATTATATTTCTTATCAACATGAATCTTATAGGATCTATTATTCTCAAGAGTACATAGACACCTCTCATCAAGAGTAGTAAGTTTGACAAGATGGGCTTCCCAATACTCTTGATGGTACTCATCATGACTCAACAAGTTCTTTAAAGAAACATGCAAAGAAGAAAACTCAATTTCAAGTAGCAAGATAACTTCAATACCATAAACAAAGTAAAAATGGGTTGCCACTAGAGGCATATAAATACTAGTTTGATACAACTACAATATGGGATATAACTTTAAGTGCCAAGATTTCTTTGATTCTTTAACTACTTTTTCAAAATATTTACCAAAATAGTATTGCTAGATTCATATTAACCATTCCCTTGTGGATAGTATGGCATATAAAATGGTGTTGAATCCCTAACTTAGAAGTTAACTCTTGTATGTTCTAATTTTTGAAAGGAGTTCTATTATTTAAAATAATAGTAGATGGGATACCAAAGTGACACATAATATTGTTAAAGATAAATTTAGATATGATGAGGGATTTCTGAATTATCAATGGTATAGCTCCCATCCATTTGGTAAATTATTTTGTGGTTGTGATAATAAACATATTATATCAGAGGATATAGAATAAATAGGCCCTATAAGGTCAAGAACCCAAGTGGAAAAATGCCCTGTTAGGAGTCCTAAAACTATTGCCTCATATTTTGCAATGATGAGGCACTGAATTGCCACATTCAAAGACTTCTTTTGAATACTTTTAAGACTCATTTGGCATTATTTGTGATGTGGATTCATGTTAATTTTGGATAATTATGCATTATGTAGTAATATTTGCATGAGAAATAGGAAACTGCAAATACTCTGTTTTTATTGCTTTATTCATGTTTTTGCTGAAATCTGATTATAATTCTGCATTAATTAGGATATTATTCTCTTTAGGCAATTTGTGTATAAGTTTTATAGTCTTCCACAATGTATTCCACCGTTATGCACCTGTTTAAATTAACTGTTAGCGCCAAAAAGTTGTCAGGATGAAAACTGTGCAGGATAGACTGGACTTTGTCATACAAATTCCAGCCAGCTGTATTTCTACAGCATGGCATGGAATTTGTCCGCCCCAACTCAAATCAAGGATGGAACTAGTCTCCTGGGTGTCCAAAGAAGCCATATCTGCCGCTACAACCAGTCATACAAACCTTTGAAGACAACACAACAGTTTTCCTATTCTGTCGCCTGATATTCCGAAACAACTCCGAAATGAGCACAGATAGTCTAAACTGCTCAAATATGCTGTTGAAAGAAGGATAAAATGGTGGTTGAGCTATTTCAAGAGATACCTTATCCAAATCTACATATTTTCCTCACTTGGGAATGCTCCAGCACTACAAGAGGATAAGGATTGAAGGGTTCAAACCCTGGATTCAAGAGAAGACCTGGACTAAAACTGTTGTAACAAACCTAAATTATAGCTATAAACCTTATCTGCAAGATGTTTTGTTTAGAATAAATAAGCGCTCCCATTTGGTTGAGCGATATAGAGGAGAAGAAGTAGAAAATAGGTGTGAGTAGCATAAATCAGATTTTCTGTAATTTGCTACAGTAATTCAGTATTCTGCAAGTTTCCCTGCATTACTGTAATGTTGTTTTGATGAAATAAAAGAGTGCATCATTATTCATGTCTTATTCTGAGTTAAGTGTGAATAGTTAGTCAGCTTAGAAAGGTTTTACTTGCCTCCTTTGGTGCTGGAAGCAAGGGCCACTTCCAGGCCCAGGGGAGGACTTTTCTTCGGCAGAATTCTGCTTATTCTGGCTACGAGCAGAGACAGTGAAACTGACAGGTTCTGTAATTTTCTTAGGTTATTGCATAGATCAAATATTTCTTTCTATTTTTAACACATTTCAGATTTGCAACATTTCCAGAATTTCTATTGACATTAGGTTTTGCAATTATAAACATTTCAATTCTGTTATCTTTCCTGCAAAATGTGTGATGATTTCATTAGGAATTCGATTTACTTTCAGCCATTTCAATTTGTAATTCTCAGTCTTCAGTAGTATAGCTTTGCTTTTCTATAGTAAGAGTGGATTTTCTTTATTTCCATGCATTTTTCTTTAGTTTTCATAACTTAGGATCATTTATGTTTCTGTCACAGGCAGTATTTTAGCATTTTTAGTACATTCATAGGAAAACCAAACACCCCAATACTAACTGTCCCATCAATAAGAGCTATGAACTAAAGGATCTGAATAACAGTCTGTTATACCCTACTCTCACATACAGCCATGGACACCACCCTGGATTTGACACATATTGATTAAATGGTGAAGGATTAGACGACACTCATCATTTTTGGCATCGTTGTCGAGGAACTATAGGTGTTGTTAGTAAAGGTTTAACAGTCCAGAGACTATCCTGTTTTAGGTCACGGTCTTTGCGAAACTGAGATTAAGATGCTTTAGGACATAAGCATGAATGAACAGGCCTAGAGACGAAAGAGGAAGGTTTGTTAGTAGTAGGTCATTCCCAGGAGGGCGATCTTCACAAGAACTGCCTGTGTATGATTACCCTGAAATATTAAAAAGAGAATCATCTTCTTCAACAGTTGAGCCAACTCAAGAACCTGTTGAAGGGGAAATTCATGAAAGACCTAGAGAAAGGACTCCTGACCCATTAGAACTAGCCGAACAAATCAAACCTGAACCAGAGCAAGAAATACCAATAGTACAGGTTGAACAAGACAATATGGCGGTCCAACCTACTGCTAGGACTTTTGAGTACCCTATACAATTAGCCACTGGTCAGCCAGGGGCTATGAAAACTATTTCTCCCTCAGTATTACCAATCTTCAGAGGGACAGTTTCTGAAGATCCTGACCAATTCCTGTTTGAATTTAAGATCTTGTGTCAAACTTATGATTATATTATTGATAATCAAAAATTGAAGTTGTTTCCTTCTACTCTTAAGGATGCAGCATTACGATGGTTCATGAGTCTGGACTCAGATTCTATTCACACTTGGGCAGAAATGGAAACTGCATTCTTAGACAAGTATCAGGAATATTGTAGGGTACGTAATAGGAAGGATGAGTTGTTTCGGATTAGGCAAGAAGAAGATGAAAGTTTGGAAGATTATCTTGATCGATTTGCTTTCATTCAAAAATGAGTTGGTGGTATAGACGAAGATGTGTTAAAAGCTATCTTTTTGAGAGGACTAACAGATGAGTCTAAGGAAGTATTGGATATAATGGGAAAAGGAGATGTTTATCAAATTGATTTTGATGACATTATGGAGCTATGTAGAAATTATTCTCGAACTAGGCATAGAAGGAAGAAGAAGAATCCTACTAATGTGGATACCAAGGAATTAATGGAAGAGTTAGCCAATATGAAGACTGACATTTCGGTTCAACTAAACTCTGCATTTGGGGAATGACTTCCAAAAGGCAATTCTTCATCACCTTTATCCATCTATTGTCCTAGGTGCAGGAATAAGCATGCCCTACAAGATTGTCCATTAGACAAAACTACAATATCAGCCATTTGTGGTATTTGTTCAAAGGGACATACAACTGATAAATGTCACTTTCTGCCCCATCTGAAGAATGTTTTAGAAACCCAAGCTGAGGAAATTAATGTGATAGGACAGAGACCGGGAGGAAATTTTGCAAATACTCCTCGTTGGGGACAAAATCCTTGGAACATGCCTTGGGGATACACAGAACCTCCTTTGCAACCCTGGCAACATTCTTGGACAGCTCCTCAAGACTGGTCACATTCCAATTGGAATCAACCATGGCCTTCAAATAGTCAACCTTGGGTACAAAATCAACAAGGACAAAGGTGGGGACAACAATATCCATCTCAACAATGGTATCAAGCACCAAACCAACAATTTTTTCCAGCTCCTAATCAAAATTTCTAGGGAAGAAACCAACCACCACAAACACAACCAGTCAAGCAACCTCCACTCCCAGCTCAGCCTGTTGCTAACCCAAATAATAACAGACCTGGAGCTCCTATTTATGGAGCTGGGTCTGAGGAGTCTGCTACTGCAGTCCATGTTCTTGACTGTAGTAACATCCAGTTAAGATCAGGGAGGGTTTTACCTGACCCTGCACCACCCACTATTGAAGAAATTGATGGACAACATGATTTGCCAAATCCAGAAACGTTACAAACAGAACAGAAGGAAGAAAAAATAGACAAAGGGGAACCTGAACCTGCCCTAGTAAATCTGCCATATCCTGAAAGGTTTGATCAAACTATCTCAACCCCTGAATCAGAATTAATTGTTGAGTTAAGAAAAATGTCCATTTCACTTCCACTATTGTAGGCAATAAAGGAAGTACCTCTGATTAGAAAAACCATTCAGGATTTGTGCATTAGGAAACCTGGTAGGAAGAAGAAGGCCTTTCCAAAAACTGTGCAGGTAGAAGGGAAGTTGGCCGATCTGCTTTTTGGGAAGCTAGTCCCTCCTAAGTATGGTGATCCAGGGAGTCCAGTGGTTACCATCACTGTGGGATTGGTTAAAATTCCAAATGTACTTATAGATTTAGGAGCTGCAATCAATGTGATGACCAAAGAAACTATGCAAAAATTGCAGCTCAACAATCTGAGTCCTACTACCACTATTTTGGAAATGGCGGATAGGTCAGTAGCTAAACCAGAGGGAATTTTGGAGGATGTATCCATTGAAGTCTCTTCTTGGGAATATCCTATGGATTTCCTCGTGTTACAACCCAAAAATGCAGCTAATGGTTATCCTATTATTTTAGGAAGACCCTGGCTTGCTACTGCAACTGCATTTATAGACTGCAGGTCAGGAGAAATGACCATCTCCAATGGTGTAGATTTGAAGAAAATCTCCTTGTATCCACCAGCCCAACCTTCAGCCAAATATTCTGGACAAATTTGGTATCCTGAATCTGAAGAAGAACAGGAAACTCTTGTCACCTTGGCCACTGTTGTAGTAAAAGAACATATTGAAGAACTGAATTCATCAGAAAGAGAAATATTTGAATATGAATCAGTCTTGGTAAAAACACTGCATGAAGAAGGCCTTAAGGATGACCAAATTGTGATCCATCGATTGTTATGGAAGGATAATGAACACATTGCCGAGCCTATGACTTCCATTCCTTTACAAGAAAGCTCCTTCACACTGCCACATGGGTGGCACCATCATCTTCTAAATTCTTTTACTTGTCCTATGCAAATGATTCCATCAGGTATTACCTTTACACCAGAGTCCAGAGTATTTCATACTCTGCAGCCACATCATTGTCCATTGAATACATTAATCAACAGTAAATATGAGGCTGTTAATTCTATTCTTCCTGGGGTCAAGCAGATTGAAATACAACCAGGAAAGTGTGTGAACATTAATAGTTGGTTAACTACTGAGCAAGAAGCCAAATTGTTTACTGTTGTACAGAGGCATATTCAAGCTTTTGCTTGGAATTACAAGGACATGGCTGGCATACATCCTGATGTATGTACACATAGGATATATACAGAAGATGTTAAACCGGTAAGACAACCACAAAGACGCTTGAATCCTGCTCTAAAAGACATTGTTAAAGAAGAAATTGAAAAATTGTTGGATGTAGGATTCATTTATCCAATTTCAGATAGTAAATGGGTTTCACCATTGGTCATTGTTCCAAAGAAAAATGGGAAAATGAGAGTGTGTGTAGATTATAGGGAATTGAACAAGGTCACACACAAAGACCACTTTCCATTGCCATTTATAGACCAAGTGTTGGATACTCTTGCTGGTAAGAAGTTTTTCTGCTTCCTTGATGGTTTTAGTGGTTATAATCAGATCCAAGTTGCACCAGAGGATCAGGAAAAAACAACTTTCACATGCCCTTGGGGAACATTCACTTACAGAGTTCTACCTTTTGGTTTGTGTAATGCACCCGCAACATTTCAAAGAGCTGTAATAGCTATATTTTCTGATTTGACCAATGAGAGTGTAGAGATTTACATGGATGACTTCATTGTGTTTGGTGATTCTTTTGAGTATACCCTTGAACAACTTGAAAAAGTTCTTATACGTTGTGAAACATATCATCTATCACTCAATCCAGAGAAATGTTTCTTGATGATGGAAGAAGGGATTGTTTTAGGTCACCACATATCTGCTGAGGGAGTCAAAGTTGATCCCAAGAAAGTAGAAGTAATCAAAACCCTTCCTCCTCCAAAAACTCAAACTGATGTACGAAGTTTTTTAGGACATATTGGCTTTTATCACAGATTTATTGCCAATTTCAGTACCATTGCTAATCCAATGTTTGCATTATTAACAAAGGATTCTGAATTTGTTTGGTCTGTTGATTGTCAGAAGTCCTTTGAAACTTTAAAGGACAAATTAACCACTCCACCAAAACTGAGAGGCCCTAAATGGGAGCTGCCTTTCCATATTCAAATTGATGCTTCCAATACTGCTATTGGAGCAGCGCTAGGCCAAATTGAAGATGGGCAACATTATGCCATATACTACATTAGTAAAAACTTGATTGGAGCTGAAAAGAACTACACCACAACTGAAAAAGAATTCTTATCTGTAGTATATGCCATTAATAAGTTTAGACACTATATCACAGGGTATCCAGTATTCATCCACACAGATCATGCTGCTATAAAATATCTGATGAATAAACCCTTGGTTAGTTCACGAATTATTCGATGGCTAATATTACTGTAGGAATTTGATATTACTATAGTTAATAAGCTAGGGAAGTCTAATGTGGTGGCAGATTTTCTGTCAAGGTTACCCAATGCAGATACAACAGAGTTGGTTGAGGATGCATTTCCTGATGAAAAGTTGTTCGCAGTTTCTATACAAACTCCTTGGTTTGCTGATATAGCCAATTATTTGGTTTCAGGAAAGATTCCTTTTCATTTTACTCCTAGACAAAAAAAATAGTTAATTAGGCAAAGCTCATATTTTGAATGGATAGAGGGATTATTGTTCAAATGTGGCCCTGATCATGTTTTGCGCAGGTGTTTACGCATAGATGAAATATATGATGTCTTACGTGCTTGTCATGATGAACCATCAGGGGGACATTATTCAGTAAAAACTACCATTCGAAAGATTTTGGGTGCTGGTTACTATTGGCCATCTCTGCACAAAGATGTGAAAAGGTATGTGAGAAATTGTGATGCATGCCAGAGAATGGGTAAACCTACCTTTACTAGTGAAATGCCCTTACAACCTCAATTAGGTACAGAACCATTTGAGAGATGGGGTTTAGATTTTGTAGGACCCATTGATCCTCCTTCCCAAGGGAAAGTACACATCCTTGTATGCACTGATTATGTAACCAAATGGGTAGAAGCCCGTGCTTTCAAACATGCCCGAGAGGAGAAAGTTGCTGATTTTTTGTATTCACAAATTTTTCTGCGATTTGGAATTCCCCATTCTATCACCACTGACCAAGGACCTAATTTTACTTCAAAATTTGTGGAAGCTTTTACACAACTATATGAAATCAAACATCGAAAATCCTCACCTTATCATCCACAAGCCAATGGCCAAGTTGAAGTGACAAATAGAGAGTTAGAAAGGATTTTGACCAAAACTGTAGCAGCCCATAGGAGGAATTGGGTGGATAAATTACCTGAAGCAATTTGGGCCTACAACACAACCTAGAAATCCACTACTGGACTTACTCCTTATGAATTAGTTTATGGCAAAAAGCCTTTGTTGCCAATTGAATTTGAACTACTAACTCTTCGAACTGCTATGGAAGTGGGAATTGATTTGTCATAGGCACAAACAGATCGGATTCTGCAGCTCAATGCGTTGGATGAATTATGGAGAGATGCATTGCACCAGACCGAGGTGATCCAAGAACAATAAAAATTGTGGCATGATAGTCATATCAAACAACAAAAATTTCAACAAGGCGACTGGGCTTTGTTGTTTGACTCACGATATAAAGATCATCCTGGCAAGCTGCAGACACGGTGGCTTGGACCTTATGAAATTGAGGAAGTGTTCACCAATGGAGTTGTGCGTCTTTCACCAATTGATGATTCAAGAAGAAAGATGGTGGTTAACGGTCATCGTCTCCATGTGTATCATAAGCCGTTAACAAAGGAAGAATTTCTCAAACAAGTGGGAAACATGGATGTAATGGTATTGGAAGCAACCATTGCTTCTAAAACCAACTCAATCAAGTGATGTCTAAAAAATAAAATAAAAAAAAATCAATAAATCAGAATGTGAAAACCTCTTTGAGGCACATCTGAATTTGGCTCTCATGAAAACCAGTTCGCTGGCATGATTGCCTACTATCCACTAACGTTCCATCCATTTTTCCTCATCATCATTCCATCTCCTTTCCACTCTCTCCCATCATCATTCCATCTCCTTTCCATTCCCCCTCATTCCATTCACAATTGTTTTATTCGTATTTTTTGAGACAGTTCTGTTCTAATTGCACTCTGTAAATGCAGAAACAATTGGAAATCAGCATTTGTACAAAATATGGATAGAACAGTTTTTTCAGGTATGTGCTTTCCTTTTTAATCTTGTAAATATGTATTATATGATGTATGGAATCCTTAGTTAGCATAAACACATGCATTTAATTCCAATGAGTTCTTAAGAGATAAAAGAAGCCTACTCTAGAATACTCTACTCTGGAATAAGTTAACTCCGGAAGCACGTGACATGAGATTTCTGTGCCTACATCAGCGTCATAAGATTTGGGGAACTGTGCCACATCACAATTTCTAATGTCATAAGGTGGCACATGTTTTAAGAAGGTGATCACGAGGCAGTTTTTAGTTGGCGTATAGACCACGTCACCGCATTTTCCGAGATCATATGAGGAGAAGCGCATTATTAATTGGGTGCTACCACCTTCCAGATTTACTTCACGTCACATGTCCATGCATCATTCTTTTACCGTGCATGTATATACCAACTTCGAAACTCATTCCTTCCATTCCAGAATTGATAGCGGTGAACAAAAATTTCCCACAGCAGGGGTGTATTGGGAGAAGCTAGCAAAGAACCAGACAGGATGGTGGGTTATAAAAATCGCATTGAACCAGACAACATTGAATATTTATGGAGAGATTCAGAATGCCTACAAATTTTTTTCGAAGGAGGATTCCTACCGTTCTTACAAAAATTTGAAGGACATTCAGAAGGGCTCGTCGTCGAATTCGCTAGAACTTTCAGGCGAAACCGAGTACAAATTAATGGAATGACGATCCAGGTAAGCCCTCAAATTCTCAATGAAATTATAGAGCTACCTCTTGAAGGAATTCTTATAAATAAGTCTGGAAAGAATACCCTCGTAGACCTCGTTAATCAGTTTAGGGGCAACAATGATAGACCAACAGAATATATAATGAGTAATGGCATATGCAAAGGAGTTAAACGATCTAGCTTGCAAACCCCGTGGGATGAGGTCATTGTCTGGGTTATTCGATTTATTACCTGTGATGGTCAATATCCTGTTCTTTCTGGCTGCCACATGAAAATCTTAACTCATCTCCATTTTGGCCATGAAAACCCTGAGCTTAAAGTCAATTTGCCCCAATACTTATACCAGGAATTGACCAACATGTCTCAAAAATATCAAGTAGGGAGGGGATATCCGAAGCACCATGGGTTGATCAAAATGATATGTAAGTACCATTTCAGGGGTCATCCTGGAAGTTTTACCCATTTTTTTCGAACCTGGGATGAAATTGCTATAGAGGAAGTTAGTGAACATTCTGAATAGGAAATAGAAGCACCTAACCCTAATTCCACTTCTGCACCTAGCACCTCAACTAGGGCAACTCCTTCATCTCCTGAAGAACCTCCCTCTGCAAAAACTAGAACACAACGTTATGCTGAACGAAAGCAAAAAATTACCTGTGCACAAAAACATCACAATTCTGAGGCAGGGGAACCTTCTATTCTGCAAGATAGAAAAATTGAAATTAGTACTAAAAGGAGGAAAGGGCCATCTGTCCCAGAATTGAGGAGGTCCTCAAGATTGCAAGGGGGTATTAATGTGCAAACAAGAAAGAACATGAAACAAAATGTTGATGTTCAAGCAATGGAAGGTAATGTGCAACAAGAAAATGTTGAAGCAAAAATAGTACCATCCATGACTCATACTTATTCCTCTGATTCTAAGGAACATATCAATATAGAGGAAACACAAGAGGATGCATTTATTCCCAATCAGTGGGAATCTCTAGTTGATTACCCTGATACTGATGAAGATGTAGAAACAAGGGCAGAGAAAGCAAGTAATTCAAGTTCAGAAGAAGAGGAAGCAACTGATATTGAAACACAACTTCGTGCAGCAAAGAGTGTGATTAAAACTCAAATGGGTTGGATTGAAAAGAATGAGGCCAATTTAAAAGAAAAGGATAATGTCATTGCCAAACTATGGCAAGAAATTGAAACTATAAAAAATAGATTGGCAATTTTAGAACAACCCTCTCAAACAGATTCGGGGAATGAATTGGCAAATCTGTTGGTTAATCTGGCAGACACTATAGAGAAAAGGTCAGTTGCTGAAGCATCAGAAGCAACGGAGATACCACAACACACTCAACAGAATTCAGAAAATGAACCCACAGAGGCAGTTGTGCAAATGTCTAAAGACTCCATCGCAATCACCTCACCAGCAGAAGCAGGTTCAATATTTCTAGCATAAGTAATTACTCAGTCATCCCCACAAAAGGCCATTTCTAAAATTGAGTTGGTTGAAACAGAGACACAAACAGATAACACTGTGATAGAAACTATGGATGTTGGTGTACAAGTGGAGATTGTTTCCCAAATGCCGCCTATTGTTAGACCTCCTGATACAATCTCACTTGTCAAATACACTGAGGATGTGACCTTCTGGATGAATAAATGTCAACAATTGGAAGAGAAAGTTGTATCTCAGAAGAACCTTGAGAAGGAAGTGGAACAGAAAACTTCTGAAGTCAATAAATTGAAGGGAAAAATTCAAAGTATGTGCCAAATTGTTGAATGTCTAGTACAATGCAGAAGGCCTCCTAGGTTTTACAGCCTAATTTTGAAGGAAAAGTACCTGCGTTGGCAAATCATGAGGATTGCCTCTGGCTTGACAGACACAGTTGAAACAGCTGAAGAATTTGTAGAAGTTTTCTGGGAAAGCACTACAGAATATAAAAATTTGTTGTGTGAATTGTTTCTCCATAGATTCCTTCTGCCATCAGAAGTAATTTTCCTTCCCCACATTTTCACTGGAGATGTTCAATTGAGGGCGTTTCAGTCAACTCTGCAAAATCAGGTCTACTGGGAAGAACAGAAGAAGGCCAACAAGGCCTTGGAGTTACAGGTTGTTTTGCTTCTCAGACCAATTCATCTTAACCACAGAACTGCCACCAATGAACATTTTACATTAATGAGGGATGACAGAGTGAAGAAGTTATATCTAAAAAATTTGCAGGATGGTATAAATAATTTTCAAGAATACTGTTCAGTATCATTTCCTAATGCTTTGTCAGCCTGCAAAGGCAGATGGGATGAACTGCCTATATCTCTCCGAAAGAGAGAACCCATCTCACCCAATAATCTGCTTTGGTCAAGACGAAGGGCTGCCAGCATCATACAGATAATATATGAGCTCAAGGATCAATGGATTGGCCTCAGATATAGAATGCCTACCATCATTACACCTGTACCATGTTTCTTTGACAGTGATCCACAGGAGGAAGATCAATTTCAAGGATGGCTCCAGGAAATCAGAAATCACAGGGGATATTATTCACCCTTCATCAAAGTATGGCCATATAAGGAACGGTACTTGGATGTGGATTTATGTGCCCTTCTTGCAGAACAAAATGCATGAGGACATGCATTGAATTAGGCTGGGGGGAATGATGAGGCACTGAATTGCCACATTCAAAGACTTCTTTTGAATACTTTTAAGACTCATTTGGCATTATTTGTGATGTGGATTCATGTTAATTTTGGATAATTATGCATTATGTAGTAATATTTGCATGAGAAATAGGAAACTGCAAATACTCTATTTTTACTGCTTTATTCATGTTTTTGCTGAAATCTGATTATAATTCTGCATTAATTAGGATATTATTCTCTTTAGGCAATTTGTGTATAAGTTTTATAGTCTTCCACAATGTATTCCACCGTTATGCACCTGTTTAAATTAACTGTTAGCGCCAAAAAGTTGTCAGGATGAAAACTATGCAGGATAGACTGGACTTTGTCATACAAATTCCAGCCAGCTGTATTTCTACAGCATGGCATGGAATTTGTCCGCCCCAACTCAAATCAAGGATGGAACTAGTCTCCTGGGTGTCCAAAGAAGCCATATCTACCGCTACAACCAGTCATACAAACCTTTGAAGACAACACAACAGTTTTCCTATTCTGCCACCTGATATTCCGGAACAACTCCGGAATGAGCGCAGACAGTCTAAACTGCTCAAATATGTTGTTGAAAGAAGGAGAAAATGGTGGTTGAGCTATTTCAAGAGATACCTTATCCAAATCTACATCTGTTCCTCACTTGGGAATGCTCCAACACTACAAGAGGATAAGGATTGAAGGGTTCAAACCCTGGATTCAAGAGAAGACCTGGACTAAAACTGTTGTAACAAACCTAAATTATAGCTATAAACCTTATCTGCAAGATGTTTTGTTTAGAATAAATAAGCGCTCCCATTTGGTTGAGCGTAATAGAGGAGAAGAAGTAGAAAATAGGTGTGAGTAGCATAAATCAGATTTTCTGTAATTTGTTGCAGTAATTCAGTATTCTGCAGGTTTTCCCTGCATTACTGTAATGTTGTTTTGATGAAATAAAAGAGTGCATCATTATTCATGTCTTATTCTGAGTTAAGTGTGAATAGTTAGTCAGCTTAGAAAGGTTTTACTTGCCTCCTTTGGTGCTGGAAGCAAGGGCCACTTCCAGGCCCAGGGGAGGACTTTTCTTCTGGCAGAATTCTGCTTATTCTGGCTACAACAGGACAACAGGAAACTGACAGGTTCTGTAATTTTCTTAGGTTATTGCATAGATCAAATCTTTCTTTCTATTTTTAACACATTTCAGATTTGCAGCATTTCCAGAATTTCTATTGACATTAGGTTTTGCAATTATAAACATTTCAATTCTGTTATCTTTCCTGCAAAATGTGTGATGATTTCATTAGGAATTCGATTTACTTTCAGCCATTTCAATTTGTAATTCTCAGTCTTCAGTAGTATAGCTTTGCTTTTCTGCAGTAAGAGTGGATTTTCTTTATTTCCATGCATTTTTCTTTAGTTTTTCATAACTTAGGATCATTTATGTTTGTCACAGGCAGTATTTTAGCATTTTTAGTACATTCATAGGAAAACCAAACACCCCAATACTAACTGTCCCATCAATAAGAGCTATGAACTAAAGGATCTGAATAACAGTCTGTTATACCCTACTCTCACATACAACCATGGACACCACCCTGGATTTGACACATATTGATTAAATGGTGAAGGATTAGACGACACTCATCATGCAAAATTATTAGTAATGCTAAAAAAAAGTAGACAAAATGCCATGGGAACAACTAGACTAGTTGGAGACTTGGGAAATGCACCAACTCATGCCCCAAATTCATTCCTTAATTTATCAAAGTTAAGAATCCAAGTACCAAGATGAAGGTCTTCATTGGAATCTTGGGAAGTAGAAAGTGTGTTAGATTTGGATTTAGCCTTAGTCTCATAATATCTCTCAGTAGCCTCAAGAGACTTGAAGAGAGCTTTTTCTTGCTTAGTAATATCATAAGGAACCAGCTCCTAAATAGGGTTGGAAGCAATGAAGAAAATATGAAAAAATCATGAGAAGCATAGAAAAATAACCATTATGTCCTCATCATGCAATGGCTCCTTTAAAGGGTCAGGAGTTGCCACCAATTGATCCCCAACCACCTAGGATTTAACATATTTTTATGTTATAGTAAAAATATCAAATTATCGCATCATAATGATATATATACGATATTGGGTGTCACTAGGATTTAAAGTTTTTGTAATAGGTGTCTTAGGGGGTCAATTTTAATGACCACACAAGTTGTTTGATACAAAATGTAATGTCTTAGTTTTTAACATGTAAAATAATTGGCTATGTAGTCTTTCTCCATGGGAGTGCACTGAGTATTTATTAGAAACATTTTTTGACTAATATAGTTCATGGTATACTCATTATTATTATCTTGTTGAGTAAGTACCACTTCCAAGTAAACCTGAGTAGTTGAGGTGTATAAAATAAATGAACTATTTACGATGAGTGGGCAAAGATTCGGGGACCATAAAAGAAATTTCTTGAATTCAATAAGGGCCTTGTTATAACTTTCATCCCATTTGAACTTAACATCTTTCTTAAGTAGATGATTCGGTAGATAAGCTTTGAAAGCTAACTCAAGGATAAATTACCTAATGGTTTTGAGTTTGCCCAAGAAGGATATGGTATTTTTAATAGTTTGAGGGGTAGACATAACATTAATGACTTTAATATTATCATGATCAACATCGATGCCTCTATGAAACACTTTAAAGCCTAGTCGCTTGCCACTATTAACATTAAACATAAATTTATTTGGATTAAGTTAACCTTATAGTGACATAATCACTCAAATATGTCATAAAGGTCAGTTGAGTGGTCAACCCACTTCTTAGAATTGCCTAAAATATCATCCACATAATATTCCACTATCTTTCCAATCAACTCATGAAATATAGTTATCATGGCTCATTGATAAGTAGCACCAACATTTTTCAATCCAAGGAGCATGACAATGTCATAGAATATGCCCCATTGCATAGTAAAATTTGTTTTAGCTTGGTCCTCAAGGAAATACAAATTTGGTTATAAACTGAATAGCCAGCCATAAAGGATATTATTTTGTATCCTACAATAGAATCAACAATAGCATAGCAAGAGGAAAAATGAAAGTTATCCTTTTGACAAGCTAGGTTGATGTTACAAAAATCATAGTGAATTCAGATAACATTATTTTCTTTCTATTTCATAGGCACAATGCTAGATACCTAGCCCACATATTCAATAGGTCATATAAAAATGACATCTAACAACTTTTGGATTTCAATTTACACAAGTCTTCAATGAGGGGAGAGAACCTTCTTTGATTTTGTCACATGAAAGTGACATCCTCATAAGTAATAATATTATGAAAAACCAAATTCTCATCCATTCCAAGCACATCAAAATATTTCAAGGTAAATATATCCTTGTACTCTTTAAGGTAGTAAATATGGGTTGTTCTTCGTTAGATAGGCTAGCCCCAATTTTTATTATACATGGTTGCTCAAGGGTACCTATGTTAACATCTATAGTAGGTTTAACATTCATGATGTTGCCTTCTTAAAATGGTCTAGAGCAAGAGAAATATTATATATTTTTAAATTAATCTCAACCTGGCAAATATTATTAGACCACTTGTACCTCCCACAGATAATATTGGGTTCTTGAATAAACCCTCTCTTATGATAATGGTGGGGGATCCTTTCCTTTCTAGCATATAATAACTCTAGTATGGATTCATCATTGGGAAGTGATGGGAGAAAGAGAACATTATGGGGAATGTGAGTTATATGTTCTTCCTTTGCATGTTTGTTGCCCCTAATCCTAAAGATGATGTGATCATGTGACTGGTAATTGAAAAATATAGGGAAGTGAGGACCAAAGTATAGCTTATATTTCTTATACACTTTCACTAGAGCACTAATGACAACCCTATTTTTTAATTTACTATAAAACTCAACTTTGATCAAGTGCCTTATCGAACAAGAGGGTGTAAGATCAATCAAATTATTAAGCCACTTGTTATATATCCTATCTGAACAAGAAAACATTTTTAGATCTAGAAATTGGCTAACAGGGGTTGTAGTAAATACTTGGGCATTCACTTTTTCCTAAAAATAGTAGGAATTAGGATTGCAACATTACAAGATAATCATGATTACAAAGAAATTTTATCAAAAATACCAAGTAATCTTAACACGTCATGGGTTTTATAGGTCAAAGAGTCTATAAATATTATACAAATAGCAAGAATAGATCCAAAAATCGTTGAAAGATCAGTGTTGACTAGGATCACCACTTTAAGAGGTTATCTTGGTTTTATTAAAGAATATTCAATAGAGGCAAGCCAATAGTGGGTTTTTAATCATGATAGTTTAAGGCAGTACAAGGTTTGTCATTTTAGAGATAGAACAACCAATTAGTCTATATTCATATTAGTTTTCAATAGATATATTTTAGCCTTTTTAAACACCTATGCAAGGAAATAAATCCTATTTCACTTAACCTATTCAAATGTTTTGAGGTAGAGCTAATAGAAACATTAGTTGTTCTATGCATATCTAACCTAATTTTGTATTGATTACACTTAGCATTCCTAAGCATGGAATAGGTAAATAAATTGTTGTTATCAATTTAATAATAATTTATATTAAATTGACCATCATCACCACCTAAAAAAAGAACTTTCGTCGATCCTACTTGATAATGTTTGACATCCACCTCAAAAATAAGGGTAGTAAAATGAGCATTTTTAGCTTCAGTGTTAAAGGCTTGATCAAAGTCACTATAAGCATCATTACCAGTTTCCTCTCCCATGTTGTTATTATGTATGCAAAATTTTACTTATTTCAATTTGGTAGCATCCTCATGGGCTTTGTGTAACTTAAACAACCTTTGATATAATAGCGTAGTGTCTTCTCCCTACTTAGATTTCAAAAATGGTGGTATATTTTCAACTACCACTTGAGGAAGGGAAATAATAACATCCATTTCATATCGATCATCTTCTGATTGATGCCTATATTGGGGTCATTTCAAATGAAATTTGGGATACCCCTTGTGTAATTTTTGTCTAAAATTCCATTGAGGATCAAGTTCATAAATGAGAAATGTTGGACTAAAATTTTCCATTGTTGTGTAAAGGCATCACACTTGTTGATCTTAACCAAAGTGTAGTAATTGAAAGAAAGTGTTTCAACATTTTGAGAAGATAGACTCCTTAGAGTAGGGTTTTAGGAAAAGGGATAAGAAAATATTAGGGTTAGGAAATAGTAAGGGTGAGGGAAGAGATATAAAATTGATAGGATGTAGTGTAACAGCATTGGATCTCATAGAGTAAGATATTATCTTATCACTTATATGGTACTTAATAGATCAATTATGAGCACTTACACTTATATGTTCATCTAGGCTCAATATATTTACTTTAATTATGCCAAGGATTCAAACAATTAGCAATCCAATAGGCAATCACAAAGCGCTTTAACAGAATAAACTAAGTGTTTAATGTAAAAAAATGAATTAAAATAAATTCTTAAATATTCTAATCATTCTAAGACTATAAATGTTAGCAACCCAATATGTAATTCATTTATCAAAAGTACTTTAATAGAATAAACTAACATCTTAGTGTAACAGAAATGACTTAGACAGATACATTCGTAATAAACCAAGAAATGCAAGATAATGGAGACCATACAAATACCACTTCGTTTATTAGTAATAAATTATATTTTAATACCAAGTAAGGACTACAGAGCCAATCCCTTGAATGAGGTCTAAACTTATATTTATAGGCTGCTTATTTGAATCATGTAGCATAATATTTACATTCAATTATGAAAATTATTACAGATAATTGTACAAAATGTTCCAAAAGCATGTATGGGTGGTCTGGATCTTATTTTACATCTGAATTTTAATTTGGTTCATCGATCTACAATAGATTCTTGCAAGTGGCTGTATTATTGAGGTCTTGGCTAGAACCACTTGGTGCACACTATGGTTGTTACAGATTTTACAATGATGTCCAACCGACTTGCTCAAATTCAAACTCTATGTTCCTCTTCAATGTTATTTTACAAATAAGTTACGGCTTTGAGAACTTCTAAGATCAAGCATTTTTTTACTTTGCCTTTGGGTATGGTCTCAGGTTGAAACCCATAGTGGTAACATCACATGTTTATTTGGTGCAATATTGAGCATTTTTGCCTTGTAGGCTTACATTTTTGTCTCAAATATTTGTGCTTTATTTCATAGTACTAGGCATATTTTACTTTAGATGTCATCATCATTTGGAACTTCACAACCTCGAGCATCATGATCTAGTGACTGATGTGACTCTAGGTCATTTACAAAATTTGCCCACATCATCATTTTGTAAGACCCGATATCAGGATCTCATGATCTCAGGTAGCTTCCCAACCAAGGATTATATTTTTAGTCTAGTCCCAAGAATTCTTTAGATTTGTTGACTTTTATACAAAGAAATGTTGTGCACCTCCATGAAGGATACCTTTGGTTTTGAGGTCTCTTCGTACTCACCAATGACCTTCAACTACTCCCAGTCCCATGTTGTTTTTACAACTTTGCAGCATTTAGTATATTTTGGAGCTTCAATTAAACCATTTTCTTGCTTTTTCAATGTGGTAAAAAAATGACCCACATGTTTGGCACCTCTTGGGGTATTTTTGCTCATGAGAATGGAGAAATTAGATAGCCTTATTTTTAACTTAGCACTTTTTAAGAAGAAGATATACCGAAAACTATCTAGAGAAGAAGCTAGGAGGTAGGAGAAATATAGGGGGAGAAATACAACCAAGTTCTAAGGGGGTGAAAAGAAGATCCCACAAGGCCAAGTACTAGGCATGAGCGGACAGCTCCCAATGCCTTTACAATAGAATTTGGGCCTATTTATAAGCTGGGAGGAGGGTTCCTTTCTTCTAAAGTTTTGTGTATAAGGCCTACAAATTATCCTCTGCTCTATAGTTGAAATACTTTTATATTATCAATTAACAACTTTGAGATCTCTGGATACAGGGCCATTAGTATTTGAGGTATTTTAGGCCTTCATATGGAGAGGTGTCATCATCATATCTTGTTTCTTTTTATGTTGGGATGGTTACATCATTAAGACTTTTCCAAATTTCCTCTAGAATATCCCACTGGTTATTGTAATGGGTATGGCTTTCCTAACTAGCACAGATCGATAGGATAGGCTCATGTGTATGATGGGTGGTCATCGCACTAACATGTGGTTAGTTCTGACAAGTTGGGCCATGAAAATGATAGATGGTTATTTTAAATGTTTCTTCACCTACCTTCTCCCTTACACACACAGCTACTACATGTTCTTATATGAGGTGGAACCTCCTTTGGCTAAAGGTGGACCTCCTTTATTTAGGCATTGGTGCTTTTCTCCTTGGGCTCTTAAATAGTCACCACGTGTTTGGCTTTGAGCTTGTTGAGAGTTTTTCTCTTCTATTTTGTGCTCTCCTTCTTTGGAAGGACTGCATGGACCTTCGGATTAAAAATCAAAGGCTCGCAAGCCTTAGCTCCATCAATGTGGATAATTTGGTGTAATACAGGAGAATTAACTGTAGATGAAAGATCTAATAGTCGATAAGGCTTCTGAGCTTGTCTATATTTCATTTGAAACTCTTTTCTTTTGACTGGGGTGTGTAGTATCATTTTACCACCTTCTTTGGCTTGTACCAGTTCCAACTAAGTTTCCTTAGAGTAAAACAAAACTATAGGAAAAACATCGTACAACTTTGGCGACTCCCAAGGCCTTTCAGTATGTTGAAAAGGGAGTGAATCCATACTTCTTACCTTTGCCTTGGGTGTAGAGTCAAAATTGAAAGCTATAGAAACAACAAAATACAACACAAAAAATGAAAAATAAAAATGAAACAGAAATGAGGGAGGTCACTACCTCAAGTTTGAGACTCGAGTGAATGTTACCTTTTGCTTTGACCTTGCCCCTTGCTTAATTTCTCATATTTTGTGGTAATTTTTATATTGGATCATTAAACATACAATGAATATGCCCAAATTACATCTTATGTCTTTTTCCACATCTTTTAGAAGGGGGATATTTTGGTGGCTTGATATGCCCTAATAAGCTTACTGGTCTCATTACTACAAACTTAGCCCCCTCCTTTGCTACTATCCCTTATTTATAGCCCTTGGGTTTTGCCTCACAATAATGTTATTTATATGGCCCTGATATGAAATACAATTACCATGAGAGGGTGGTTAATTTTCCAAACCCATCAGTCTGATCAAAGAATGGATTCAAGGTGGTAGAGTAGGTAAAGATCTTGTCAACTATGAAGCCCTTTTAGTACAACCAAAAAGGTTTTATGGTTTATCATCTTAAGGATGGATAGCTTATATACCATTAAAAGGTTCATGTTCCTTGAATCGTCTCGTCTGAGTGGTCATCATCATCTCATGGTATAGAGAGTTTTAAATCATCCAATTCTTGGTGCAAATATCCCCTCATGACATTATTAACTTACTCATAGCATCTATGTTTTCATAAATAGGAGTTTTTGATCTCTTCATTTTGTTTGGTTTGGTTTTTATTTTTTGAGCTTGGATATGATGGTTGTTTTTTTCCTATGTGATAGTTCTTTTAGGTAATGGATGGAAACTCTGGCAAGGTAGTTGGATTTAAATCATATTTCCAATCATTTATTACCTTGGACTTGCATGAACTACCAATATTCCCTGTGAAAATGTGGCGTCACTACTTGTCCTATGGAGCCTAGCACTTTTGCTCTTGGATTTGATATATATTTCCCAAGTTTCAATCATTTTATCCTTCATGAGATAATTTTATGACTATTTTTAGAGCACACCTCCCTAGGGGTGTGTCGAGATTTGACTCATTCAAGTTGGGTTGTGTTCCATTGCAAATATTGGCTAGCATGGAGCTTTGATTAGTTGATAGATAACACTTACCTACCCTTTAAATGCCACATCCTACTATGTTCCAATATATGAGGATACCCTTCCTTGATCACATGGACAACCTTAAGCTTTGCTTCATAAGTCAGGCACCCTATTTTTTACTTTGAAATGCTTTGTTGATCTAAAAAGAATTCCTTCTCTTATTATATATATATATATATATATATATATATATATATATATATATATATATATATATATATATATATATATATATATATATATATATATTACTATATAATATTTACAATATGTACAAAGGAATACTTGGTGATAGATATCCCTATGCTATCTAGCTTGAATGCTTTGTCAGGATCCAATCCCCGTGTCTCTAATGTCCATTCCTTTAAATAATCATTAGGGATGTATGGGTGCACCTCATCAATGAAGTAGTCATAGTCTAACAATTGCTCTTCTGCTATGTAGGTTCACTCCTCTCCATATTTCCTTAAAAGGAATTTATTCTATGTGATACATATGGAAGGGCTCTGATTAAATTTTGAACTCGATCCAATACCTGGTTTGGAGTAGCATGTGAGTCTTTTCTAGCAACAGGTATCCTCCAATCTTAAATATGAAGCCCCTCGAGAGGCATATTCCAAATATGGTTGGGATATCAATAACCAGTATGTGGTTGGAAGGTCTCGAATTAGCTTGAATGCTAGCACTAGAGTGTCATCTAACTACACCACCCTATTGTTGGTGTGCTTGAGAGATAAGTCAAGTTTCTCTGCTACATTTTTTGGCATAATCGATGTGCTTGACCTTGAGTCAACCATGCAGTATTAGCTTGTCTCCGTAGACCAGGGTTAGGTAGAATGGAGTAGGCTTGGTCCTACTTGGATCTAAACCTAAAATTTATAGCATGATAAGATATCCTTGTATGCTCAACTCTTTATGCTTATTTAGGGCCTCTTCCAAGTTATTTATCTATTTTAGAATAGAGAGGATGTCCCAAAGAGGCTTGGGTACAATCGACTTCCTTAGGTGCTCCATCATGTTCACGAATTTGATAGAAGGGGCACCTATAATAGTTGATGATATTAGAAGCCTAGTCCTTTTTGTTGTTAGAGGTGGCCTTAGTGGATTTACAACAAGTTGTCTTGGAGGCTCAAGGGCTGCTCTTATGACTGTTGGTACTGCTTGGACCTAATTCTTTGGTGCCACATGTGTTAGAGGGATCCTTAGATAATCTACTTCCCTCCTTAGATTTATAGCCTTTATCGAGCAAAGTATTACCTAATATTTAATAGCCCTCCTCTTTGCTTGAGTTTTATACTCCAATCAGACTTGGGACCTCCCATAGATTGAGGGGTATGATTCATCTACAACATATACTTCTACTTCATCCTAGGTAACAAAGGTATGCTCTAGAGTTGGGAAGTTGGTATTTAATGGTGTGATTGAAGACTAAGTGGTAGGTTCTAGACTCAATATTGGGACTTTTGAATGAGGATAATGTGCAATATTGTGGTTGGAAGAAGACATATCGACAACTTGACATCCCATTCTGACATAATAATCAAAAGAAGTAAAATTAAGAGTAGGATAGTACCAACCACTAGGGTCTTCGACATAGTTGTCCTAGTTAGCAACCAAACCCCTAGCTAAGCTTACAGACACTTGTGGGACTAGGATTGACATGGGTACTATTTGTTGAGTCAGGTCTTCAGAGTGATCAAGATTCTTGTTGGCTATAAATAGAGGCTTATGGTATCTAACCGAAGGTGGTTGGATATTTGGGTTTCCTTGTTGGAAAGTAGGATTTGGATAACTCTAGTAGGGAAACCTTTGAACATTATACTACCTCTTGAGGATTTTGACATTATTAGAGAGGGTCCTCATAGTTTTGAATAATTTATCTATTTTAGCATGAGGGGACTTGATTTTTCTCTGAGTATGTGATAAGATGAGTTAGACTGGTGGTAGGTTGTATGGTCGAAGAGGAATAATAAGAGGGCTTAATGGAAGGAAATAATGGCAGAGGTGGTCTAGGGGCTAGCCTTCGTATTTGGATTAGGTTCTTTTTAGCTTGAATAGATATCTCGTAGGCCTATGGTAGTGAATTCCTACCCTTAGACATGACCAACCACTAGGGTCTTCAACATAGTTATTTTGGGTAGCAACCAAGCCCCTAGCTGAGGTTGTAGGTATTTTTGGAACTAGGACTGACACGAGTACTATTGGCTAAATTAGGGCTTGAGAGTGACCAATATTCTTGTTGTAGGCTTATGGCATCTAACCAAAGGTGGTTGGACATTTTAGTTTCCTTGTTGTAAATTAGGCTTTGGATAACTCTCTTAGGGAAACATTTGAACATTATACTACCTCTTCAGGATTTTGATATTATTAGAGAAGATCCTCATAGTTATGAATTATTTTTCTATTTTGGCACATAGAGGAGAGGGATCTTGATTTTGCTCTAATTATGTGATAAGATGATCCAGACTGGTGGCAGATTTTATGGTTAAAGAGAAATGATAAGAGGGCTAAATGGAAGGAAACAATGACAAAGGTGATCTAGAGGCTACTCTTCCTATTTGGATTAGGTCCTTTTTAGATTAAATGGCTATCTCATAGAATTTTGGTAGTGAATTCCCACCCTTAGATATGACCATCATGGAAATATCATAATTGAAGGCTTTTAGATAATAAATAAATGTCATACCCAGAGGTATTCTGATCTCATCACGAATCCTTTGCCAAGTCTTGTAGAATTATATGTTGAAATAATTCATTGTCTGTATAGGTGCCCTCTTGATGGTCTTGAGTTATTCCAAGAGAGATGCTCCATCTTCCTTCTCTCTAAATTTGTTTATCAAGAGCTTCACCAATTGATTTTAGTTTTTTACTGATTATGGGCTCAATCTGAGGTACCATTCATGAGCTCTCCTTTGAAAAGAAATCACCAATAGCCTAAAGGTTATATCTTACTTTTCAATGAAATGTACAACGCACAAGCTCACCAGGTGTTGCAAGTATTTTTCTTGAGTGACAACATTTTCTCCTAAGAAGGAAGGTAAGGACTTAAGTGTTGAGGCAGGAATCAAGTCCCATATGTCAGGTACTGGTGGAATCAAGGGATTTCTATCATTACATAGTGGAAACTTTCTAGGAGGATGATGTACTATAGACACCATGTTGTGTTTTCGGTTCCTCATTTGTCTTCAATTTAGTGATGGGACCAACTCTTAACAATTTGCTTGAGTTAAGATGCTAGTTATAAGCCTTTGACTATATAATTTTGGGTCCTTCTCTGAGAACAAAGTCACTAGGTGGAGATATTTTACTTCAACAAGATCATGAGATAGATTCCCTCACTAGAGTCTTTGTCTATCTTTTGTTGGATGACTTCTTCAAAGTCTATCTTTTCAAGCAGAGTTGTCATCTTTTCAAGCAAATTCAAGTGAATTTATTGATGTTTCACGTCAAGCAAGTGGACTATGACCTTCACTACGATCATAGTTGAAACTCTTAAATATTCATGGGGTAAACAAAGAAGTGCATCCCATTAGGTATGCCAAACAAAGTTATCATCTCTTAATGCACCCACCCATATCGATCAGAAAGGCTCTATGAGCTAGGGATGTGTGTGCATCATGTAGAATGGAATAAAGAGAAGTATCATATATGGAAGATCACATTTAGAGCAACCTTCAAGATTTATAATCGAGGTCAACACCTTGTCTGAATTAATCCTTGATGCACAATAACCACGAGTTGATTTCATGGGGGGTTTATAGGGAAAGGAATTGTAATGAAAGTAAAAAATAGGAAAAGTGAATGCTTTGCAGAAAATTAAAACCTAAGATATGGGGGTAATATGCCAAGAATCAAAAGCCCAGATTTTGACAACAAACGGCTATAAATGAACATAAAAAAATTTGACCAACAACTAAGTGAGCACAACCAAACAAACACATTGCAAATAATCTAAAACATGTTAAAAAAATAAGGACAGAGAAAAATTAGTCATGGATTCTATTAACATGCCAAAAATGATTACAAGACAATGAGGCTTGAAGGTTTCAATACTCCTTAGGTATTAGGCCAAGGTTCAAGCTACACTTGTTACAATAAGGAAGGAAAGTAAAAGGAAGAGCTCGAAGGCTAGGTACTAGGTATTAGTAGACAAATACCAATGATATTACAATAAAATGTAAGCCTATTTATAAGTTTGGAGGAGGGTTCTTTCCCTCCAATGTTTTTTGCAAAAGACCTATAAATTATCCTTTACTATGTAGCTAAAATTATTCTATATTTTCAATCAATAGCTTCGAGGTATATGGATCTGAGGTAATTAATTATTGTAGGCTTTCAGGACTTTATATGGAAGGATGTCATTGTCATCTCTCATTGCATATTGTGCTAGAATGGTTGTGTCATTAATACTTTGATAGATTTCCTAATTGGCATAGATTGGTAGGATAGGCTCAAGTGTATTATGGGCGATCATTGCACTGACACACTATTAGTTTTGAAAAGTTGGACCACCAGCCAATGATGGATGGTTTTTTTAAATTCTCTTACACCTACCTCATCCCTCATGTGCACGACTTCCACATGTTATTAGGTGAGGTGAAACCTCCTTTGACCAATGGTGGGACTCCTTATTTTGGATTTTGGTGCTTTCCTCCTTAGGTTCCCTATTGGTCACCATGTGTTTGACTTTAGGCTTTATTGGGGCCTTATTTCTTTTTGTGCTCTCTTTCATCAGAAGGTCTATGCAAACTGTTATATTGAAAATCAATGGCCCACAAGCCTTAGCACCTTTAATGTGGTTGGTCTGGGGTTGTAGATAAGCACCAACCATTTGATGGAAGATCTAATGGTTGGTGTGGATTCTTAGCTCATTTACCTTTCTTTTGGAGTCCTCTCCTTCTAATTGAAAGTTGGAATCACCTTTTAACTATACTCTTTGGCTCATCCTACTTTTTACTAATTTTCCTTGGAGTGAAGTAATATTATAGGGAAAATTTCCTTACAAGTTTAGCAGCTCCTACGATATTTTAGCCTACTAAAAAGGGAGTGAACCCACACTACTTACCTTATCCTTAGACATGGAGTCAAAAATGGAATTTGGAACTTCAACAAAAATAAACAGTACCTCAAAATAGAGGGAGGGAAGGAATGATAAATATTATCATCTTAGGCTTGTGATTTCTGAGGGAAAGGTGTTGCCTTTGGATTCTACACGCAAGTGAGGAGAGCATGTGTGAATTCTAGACTTTGCCTAGGTTGTTAGGGCAACATTATTTAAAAGGATCGTGATTCATGTTGGTCTTTTGAGTATTAACTAAATTTACAGTTTAGCCCATCCCTAGTTTTAATAAATATCTATTTTCGTAGTGACCCTACCTTCTGCTTGATCCTTGATATTCTAAGGTTGTTATTATGCAGGATATGTCCCATCATATATTTCACCATAAAATTTGAAGAGACCTTGTATGTGGTAAGGCAATACTTAGAGATTTTGCTAACCTCATGTTTGTAGCCAAATTCCTCTTCTTGCTTCTCCCTCTAGCTCTTGGGTTTTGTCTATCAGGTATGTGATCCAAACTTTTCTTTGCAACAACCTAGGGATACATGTTTTTCTAAACACAATTACCAAAATATCATCTTGGTTTCCAAACCTACCCCTCTGGTTGAGAGGTATATTTGGGTTTGTTAATATATTTGAGGCCTAATTGAAAATAGAGCCCCTTTTGATACCATCAAAAAGGTTCTAGAGTTAGTAATTACGATCGAGATTGGCTTTGATACCACCAAAAAGGTTTTAATTTTTTGCTTGTCCTGTTTAGGTGGTCATCATCACTTCATTGTGTGGGGAGTTTTAGACCTAACAATAGTTTCCTTTGAAGGCCTTCCCTTATTAGCATGGTAGGAACTTCAGGTCTTATTTTCTTGCTCATCCTATGATCAGTAGCCTTGCTCCAAGCATCTTCTTTGGGGTAGGAATGGATCATTGTCATGAATCCTTAAAGGAGGGTTCTCTATCTAAATAATAGCTTGATTTGGGAGTGTCTAAGAAAAAGCAAAAAGTGTCCTTTTATAGATATTCTTACTAAGCAAGACATCAAATGTCTTTCCTTATTAGTTCATGACTTTGCACTTTTCTAACAAGCCAATAGGATATGGTCTTGTTTGTAGTATTGAATAAATCAAATGCCTAATTTTCCATTGTCATTCCTCGTGTTCCACCATGGTAGTTGTCTCATATCTAGTCTAATGGGTCTTCTGGGTAATGTGTGATGATTTGTAGGCTCATAAGAGAATCATTTTCTGACCATATCCCTCCTTGTGCATATACTTTTCCCTAAGCCAATCCACCTTCAAGCGCATAGTCAATTTTGCTGGAAGTCTAGCACAATTTCTTTCTCTCAAGAAGTTAGGTCCACGTACTGAGATAGAGGACTCACATGTCTCTTTTTGATGGGTGGTTGATTAAGGTGTTAAATGTTCCTTGGTCCTTGCGAACACATTTATTTTTTTAGGTTTTATCTCCAACATGCAAATTTTCTATGATTGTGCTTTTGAGGTCCATCTCATGCCTTCCAGGTGTCATCCATCATGACTCTTCAAGCCTCCACCATGTGGTAATTGTTTGGTCACTTTACTAAAGGAAAGGTTTAATAATCGATGCTTACTGATAATTTGGACTTGAATTGTGTGCCACTTATATTTTCTATGAACTTGGGCAGTCTTTTGTTTCTAATTTTTGATGGTGTTTGATCCAACCGTTGGCATCATCTAGTCCTCAATGCATTTTACTTTTGGCTCAAAGTTATCATGGGTTTTCCACATGTCCATCCAAGGGTGGGTGTCACTTGTTAATAGGTAGTATTGGAAATATTTGTCCTCAGCAAATCCCTGATCAACTAATCAGTGCTCCTTGGCAAAATTTTCCTTTTGGGAGATGCTTCCTCTTGATCGAATAGGAAATGGGGTTAACTTTAAGCTTTGCTTCATAAGTTGGACAACCCACTTTGTGCTTTGAAATGATTCTCCAATTCAAAAGGATTCCTTATCTTATTATATATATAATATTTAGACTATTTACAGAGAAATAGTTGGTGATAGATCACCCCATGCCACCTAGCTCGAATGCTTTGTCAGGATTCGATCCCTATGTCTTAGATGCCCATTGCTCCAAATAATATTCAAGGATGTATGGATGTATTGTTGAAGTCTGATAATGGAGGAGAGTATTGTTAAAATAAATTTGAGGATTTTTGTAAGCAATGTGGTATTGAAAGATAGAATACTACTCCATATACACCTCAAAAAAATGGAGTTGTTGAGAGATTAAACAGATCACTAGTGGAAAAGGCTAGAAGTATGCTCAATGGTGCTGTTATAGCATAGGAATTTTGGGAAAAGGCAATGAATGCAGTATGCTACTTACGAAATCAATCTCCTATATCAGCATTGTCATATCAAACTCCATTTGAAACATGGTTTGGTAATAAACCCTCTCTTTCACATCTTAGAGTTTTTGGTTGCGATGCATACATGCATATTCCAAAGGAGAAAATAAGTAAGCTTGATAATAATGTTGTTAAATGTATATTTATTGGTTATAAATATGGTGTTAAAGGATATAAACTTTGGAATCCAAAAACTAAAAGTATAGTTTATAGTAGATATGTGGTGTTTAGAGAAATGAAAATTGATCACAGGAAGTAAGTAACAGAAGAAGAACCTGAAAATGTACAATTTGATCTCATGGAAGAAGAATCCCACTCATCAAAAGAGGATGAACTAGAGGTTCATACCCCTGTGGTAAGGATATCAACACGAGAAAGAAGGCAACCTGAAATGTATAGTCCATCTGCTTTTCCTTCTTTGTTTTATCTGTTACTGATGAAGATCCTAGAACAGTAAGAGAAGTTGTTAATTCTGAAGAGGTAAATATTTGGTAAGAGGCCATGAATGAGGAAATGATGGCCCTAAAAAAGAACAATACATGGGATCTAGTAAAATTACCTGGTGGAAGAAAAGCAATAGGCTGTAAATGGATTTTCAAGAAGAAGCAAAATGTTGAAGGTAAAGTGGAGAAATATAAATCTTGTCTGGTTGCTAAAGGCTATTATCAAGTAGAGGGAATTGATTATGGTGAAGTATTTTCTCCTATTGCAAAGCTAACCTCAATAAGATTTATTTTATCTGTGGCTCTTGCATTTTATCTTGAAATAGAGAAAATGGAAGTAAAAATTGCATTCCTTCATGGATATTTGGAGGAAGAAGTCTATATGAGACAGCCTGAAGGATTCATTGTTGAAGAAAATGAGGATTTTGTATGTAAATTAAAGAAATCTCTATACGGACTGAAATAGTCACCTAGAATGTGGTATCAAAAATTTGATACTTATGTTTTAGGACTTGATTTTATTCGTAACAATGTTGATCATTGTGTATAATCAAATAAAATTGGTAATGAAATTGTCATTATAGTTTTGTATGTTGATGATATGTTACTAATTGGAAACATTAAGGAAATGATCAGGGAAGTGAAGTCTCAGTTAGCATCACAGTTTGACATGAAATATCTTTGCCCTACAAATTTTATTTTGGGTATGCACATAAATAGAGATCGTTCAAACAAAAAGTTGTGGCTAAATCAAAAAAGGTATGTTGAGAAAATATTGAAGAGATTTAGTATGTAGGATTGCAAACCAGTGAAGGTACCTATTCCATTAGGTGAAAGATTGTCTACTGAACAATGTCCAAAAATAGAAGAAGAGGTAGAAGAAATGTCCCATGTTCCTTATGCAAATGTTGTAGGGAGTTTAATGTATGCCATGGTGTGTACTAGACTAGATATTGCCCATGCAGTGGGAGTTTTGAGCAGATATATATCTACGCCTAGTAAAGAGCATTGGACTGCTGTAAAAAGGGTTTGTAGATATTTGCATTGTACATCTAATTTTTCAATTTGTTATGAAGGAGGAAGACCGAATATTGGCCAAGCAGTGGGAGCTATGAGTAAGAGGCATGTCCAGGGGGATGGACATGGCACCGATATTGATGCATGATTGTGAGATAGATCACATGATGCGGTTGTGGCAAGTCGCATTATGTGTGAGCATGCTATGGGGGTAGACATGGTATGTGGATATTGTCACGATGGTGATGGTTGTATCATCATGATGCATGGGTGATCATGGAGATGTTGAAATATCACAAATTTGTGGTTGGTAAGATTGTGTGTTGTTTTTTTATCATAGGAAAAGTGCGTGGATGAAATAATGTGTTGGTTCAAAGTATGGTTACAACAATCTAAAGGAGATAACATTCCTTGTTTGGTTGAAGAGTTGTTCTTTAGCAGATGTAGCAGTGATAGAGTTGTTGTGGACCAGTCTCCAAGTGGGATATTTTTAGGTTATGGAGTCTTATCTTGGCTAAATATGGATAAAACAGTTAATTGTTCCTTAACTGGATTGTAGATGACCAATCCTGAACCAGAGGCAGAAAAAGGAAAATTTAATTTTAGGATTGGCTAAAATTAATTTTTTCTAATTATAAACTTTCTAAGTTTGAATTAGGCCTTAAGTGGGGATTGGGTTGATTATAGGATGTTTATTTTAGCATGCATGTAATTGGTTTCCTTATTTATGTAATACCTCCGGTAGAGAGGATTGTATCTCTTATTTATGGGAAGTGCATAGGATTGTGCATCTTATGTAGAGAGACCAGGAAGCTTGGTGTAGAGCTTGATGCAAGGGTGTTTGCATGTTGAATTACTGTTAGAGTAATTGTGTGGAGATGTTGGTGTTTTAAAGAGGAATTTGCAGCTAGTTGTGTTGCAGGATTACTCCCTTCAGAGATTGTATTGGTGTTAATGCAAAAGACTGGTTTTTCTTGGTGGATGTAACCCACACTGGGTGAACCACATTATATGTTGTGTTTTCTCTTGTCTTGCTTGTTTATTGCTCTTCTATATTTTATATTTTATGTAGTGAATCCAAACATGCCCCTCATCCATGAAGTAATCGATGTTTGAAAATTTTTCTTCTACCAAGTAGGCTTGCTCCTATCCACCTCATTTGAAGGATATTTGTTCTATGTGGTACATGTGGAGGGGCTCTGACGATATTTTATACTTGGTCCCATACCTATTTTGGAGTAGCATGTGAATCCAGTATAAGGATAGGTATCCTCCATGAAGAGTTATACCAAAACTTATTCCAGAATAATAATGCAAAAATAAATAACTCAGAAGAAAATAACAACTCACCAAATACATGCATATAGAACACAAGATATTTATCCTGATTCACCCGATATGGGCTACGTCCAAAAAACAAGAGCCACACCTCCTTTTTTATTATTCACCTTTTTCGTAATGGGACATTACAATCAATATAAAGGAAACTCTTACAACCCTAAACCACAATGTGGTATTAGAATATTGTGGGCACAATACCATGGGCTAAAACCACCCATACCCACCAATCATGGGAATCCTTCCAATGCCTAAGAAAATAGCTCCGAGAATATCTTTGTAAGCAGGACCACCGAAGCAGGGGCCTATCGTACAGTACTTCCTCTACAAAGGATGAGACACATTCAACACTCCAATATCAAAGGTAAAGTCCCTTGAGAGGAAGGTTTCAAATGTGGTTGGGAGATTAATCATCACTATGTCTTTACAAACCGTCTAGTCATGGCATGCTTAGAGTGTCAGAGGAAAATACTAAATTAGCCTAAATATTGTCACTAAATGGCATCTAACTACACCATCCTATTATTGGTATTCTCAAGAGATAGGTCAAGTGGCTTTGCTACCTTTTTCAACATTACCATTGTGATGGATCCTAAGTCAACTATGCAGTTATGTATCAATTTATCTTCACAGGCCAAGGTCAAGTAGAATGGCATAGGTTGGTGCTTGTTGGATTTTGAGCCTAAAATTTGTAGCATGATGGGCGTCCCTTGTCCCCTTAACTCTTTCTAATTATTTAGGGCCTCTTCCAAGTTCTTCATCTATTATGAAATAGATAATACATCCCAAAGAGGCATGGATATAATTGACTTCTTTTGGTGCTCCACCACATTGAAGGATACAATAGAAGGGGCTCTTGGAATAGTTGATGATATCAAAATTCTAGTCGCTTTTGTCATTAATAGTGGCCTTTATGGATTTGTAATAGGTTATCTTGGAGATTTAAGGGTTTCTCTTATGATTATCAAGACTACTTGGACCTAATTCTCTGGTGTAACTTGAGTTGGAGGGGTCCTTTGATTGTTTAATTCCCTCATTTTAGGTCTATTATTTATTAGGCTAGGTATTGCCTACTCTTTTATAGCCCTCCTCTTGGATCGAGTGTTATACTCTAATTGAACTTGCATCCTTCTAGAGGTTGAGGAGCCTACCTCATTCGATAACATATACTTCTACTTCATCCTATGCTCTGAATTCAAGGAGTTGGTAACTGATGGAGCAATCAAAGACTAAGTGGTGGGTTCCATACTCGACATTGGGACTTTTGACCAAGGATAATGTGCAATATTATGGTTATAAGGAGACGTCTTGACAACTTGAGATTATGTTTTGACATAACAATTAGAAGAAGGATAGTTTGGAGTAGGATAGTACCAGTCGCTAGGGTCTTCAACATAGTTTTTCTAGGTGGTGACCAAGTCCCTAGCTGAGCTTGTAGGCATTGTGAGTCTGGGATTGATACAGGTACTATCTACTAAGTTGGGGCCTAAGAGTGACCAAGATTCTATTGGAAAAAAATGGAGGCTTGTATCCATCCATAGGCGATCGAATAGTCGGGTTTCCATATTAGAATGTTGGCTTTGGATAACTTTGGTATAGAAACCTTTGAACATTATATTTCCTCTTCAAGGTTGTGATGTCACTAGAGAGGGTCATCGTGAAGAACACAAGCTTATATTGAGAGGGGGGGTGAACAGTATAAGACCTCTTTTTACTTATTCCTTTATACTTCAATACAGTAAAGCAATATACCCAAAGCAATATCAAAACAATGCACAATATCATCCACAAAGTGACACCAATTTTAACGTGGTTCACCCAGAATGCCTGGGCTACGTCCACAAAACTTTTCTCTAAAAGTTATCTCAAAGTTCTTTGGGAAACCTTCCCAATTACAATGTTTATGAGCCTCGGCTCAAAGGAGACACCTTCCCCCAATCTGAATTTATGAGCCTCTGCTCAAAGGAGATACCTTCCCCTCTCCTCTGGAAATGATCCCTCAGAAGATCAACTGCCTCTACCTCTTGCCAGCACGTGGAACTCCTTTCCACCGAAGACCTCCTATCCTCAATGCTTAGCCTAAGAGACCTCTGCCTTCTATGATCACGTCCACAGCAGCTCAGCTACCTGTACCAAACACAATCAGTCGGTCTAGTACAAGTCTTCCTCTATCTGTTAGATCTGTCCAACTCTTTGAACAAATCAATCCTCTGCACACAAGCCTTCTCAAAGACTTGCCAAATCTGTCCTCGGGTTCTTCTCAAAGAACCAAAGCACCTCTGTCCTCAAGTTCTCTGATAGAACTCTCAAAAACTCAGCTCACAAGTCCTCTGCTAGGACCTGTCCAAATCTGCTCACAAGTCCCCACCGGAACCTATCCAAAACCTCGGCAAGCTCACCAAGAAAAACTTGCTTAGCATGAACCCACAAAGAGAATTGTTAGAGACCCAATGTGATTCATAAATCTCATAGAAGCATAAAGAGAATTGTTAGAGACTCAATATGTTCTATACTTAACTCCCAATCTCAATCTCAAATCTCATAGAAACATAAAGAGAATTGTTAGAGACCCAATATGTTCTATACTTAACTCCCAATCTCAATCTCAAATCTCATAGAAACATAAAGAGAATTGTTAGAGACCCAATATGTTCTATACTTAACTCCCAATCTCAATCTCAAATCTCATAGAAACATAAAGAGAATTGTTAGAGACCCAATATGTTCTATACTTAACTCCCAATCTCAATCTCAACTCAATCTCAAACTCAAAAGAATAAGATAGATGTAGTATGCTTTTCTCAAGAATATGAAACACAACCCAACAATTGCCAACCATGCAATATCTCATATAACAATGATACTTATATTCTTTTCACCAACAACTAGGGTTTCATCATCTCAAAGCAAGTAGCAAGACTTACTAACATAAACCCTATTGCAAAAATGCTTCCTCTTCCTCAACCAGAATTATGCATTCACCCAAAAATTCAACAATAACTTTAATGCATAAACAATCTTCAATATCCAGAAAATAAGATTCACACCAAAGAATACCTAGTAGACAACCTTTTCACTCCAAACTCAATTTCAGAAAATATACCATAAACAACATACATGGAAGATGTTGCCCATACCTTTACTTTGATGAAGAAGGAGAACTCAAAATCTGTCACAACACTAACTCTCAATTTGCCACTAATTAGAGTTAGCAACTATACAATAATACACAATAATAAAGATCCAAAATAACACCTTATTTCTCCAACTTAGTAAAAACCACCAAAGTACAATATATATACAAAGTAAAACCTCTTTACACCTTATTACTCCATATAAACATTAAACATCAATAAAACAATGTCAAAACAAATATGATACCTTAACCTTATACCTCCCGCGCATTCACAGCCACTATCCTTTGCACACCGCGACCAAAAGAAAAATCCAACGAAGAGAATCGAACTCGGCACCTCTGCCTTCTAGCGCTTTCACTTAAACGCCACCACCGTTGGGTCACAAGTGCCCAACGAAATACTACAGTGCTGCCCTCTCTTTTATCTTCCTTTGACGCCAAGAATCTAGAAAACGTAAACGTCTTCCACAAACCACATGCAAACTGGTGAGCGTTGTCCAAGACGTAAGTCATTGAATGCTTGCATTAGTCATCTCACAGCACAGTCTGAAAAACGTAGTTCAGGAGCAATTGCCAATCCACTGCCGTCACACAAAAAGTAAGGATGCAGCCCAAGCTCAAATCCGAGTATGCCAAGCACGGTAAAGACGTCAATCGGAGATTCAAAGACACAGAGCAAGCTCAACTCGAAGACACCAAGCGTTGTTCGAAAGGTAAGGAGCAAATGCAAATCACAGACGCCAAGCGCAAATCGAACGAAATAGAGCAAGTGCAAATTGCAGATGCCAAGCGCAAATCGAACGAAATAGAGCAAGTGCAAATCGCAGACGCCAAGCGCAAATCAAACGAAACAGAGCAAGTGCAAATCGTAGATGCCAAGCGCAAATCAAAAAATACAGAGTAACCACAAATCGTAGATATCAATAATAATCGGAGGTGCTCACTTTAGAAAATCATCCCCACTTATATAGCCATTCTTCCTTAACTGTTTGACGTCGGCGCTCCTCCAACGATGGCAACATATCGGCGAAAGAATTCTTTTTTCTTCCGTCGCTTAAGGGTTGAAAGACCCTTTAATAATAATTAAAATAATTATTATTATTTTATTAATAATAAATTAAACTTGGACCTTTTGACAAAGGTTTGAGTTAATTTAATTATTAATAATAAACATGGACCTTTGCATTAAGTTAAGCTTGGTTTTAATAAAAACCCTTAATGAGTCCAAATGGTTTTAAGAAAAACCTTTAGCCTTGTCACCATGGTTTTAATAAAAACCCTTTAACATAAAGAAGCTTCTCAAGATATTCTTGACATCACACTCTTTTGATATCAACAAAAATGCCTTTTGACATCAATGACAACTTATACATTTGAGCAAAGGCAATGTACCCAAAGTGCCCAAAATTGCCAACAATCTCCCCCTTTGTCATTGATGGCAAACCTTTACTGAAAACACTTCTCAAGAGCCAAAAGCTGAAACCAACTATGCTAACAACTGAGAATCTTCCTTTGAAGTTTTGCTCCCCCGGACTTGAAGCTTTCCTCTTCACTTTGAAGCTCTCCCCCTTACTCATATCTCTCCCCCTTTGTCATCAATGGCAAAGGGCCACCTTTGGGGCTCGGGACTAAGAATTAGCCTCTTAGCTTAGTCCCTCCCCCACCTCCCGATGAGGTGATTAATTTTGGGGTGGGAGTAAAACTCCCATTAGGCACTGATCATCATCAGCGTCTATAACTTCCTTGCCGGGCCTTCTCTTGAATTCTTTGTCCATATTCTTGTTCCTGTCATTGTTCTTGTTCTTGTTCTCATCCCTATTTTTATCCATGCCTTGATCCTTGGACCTGATCATGCCACTGTTCTTGTTCTTGTATTCTGGAATTTCAGCTCTACACTGTCTGACTGTGTGACCTTCATTGTTGCACTTATAACAAGTAACAATGTTATTTCTTTTAGGCATACCTGTTCTTTGAATCCACCAGTTCGACCAAACCTATTACGACCAAACCTATTACGACCAAACCTGTTACGATCAAACTCGTTACGACCAAACTGTTCTGATCAAACCTATTCCTGATATTTGCCTTGCAATAAACTGCCTTGTGCCCAAACTGTTGACAAGAGTAGCAATACCCTTGAAAGAAATTACCACCTCTGAAACTGTCATTTACCTTTTTCACTTGAGCCATGCAATGTGAAGCTATGTGACCAAACCTGTGACAAGCAAAACATCTGCCTTGAAACTTTCCTTTATTTGACCTCTTAGGTTCGAAAACTTCTTCTTCTCATTCTGAATTCTGGTTTCTATTTTTGTGCATCTATCATTCAAGGACTCATGATCTGAAATACTTTCCTCATTCGAACTCTCTTCCTTTTGGAGTCTTTTACTAGACTCTCCAACTTGTTCCTTGTGATGCTTAACAAAACCAAGGCCTGTTTTATCTGTTGTCTTTCTTTGACCTTTGATGAGAGACTTAACCTTTTTGGAGCTATCTTGAAACCTGTGAAGCTTATCCTTGTACCCTTTAGTTTCCTCTTTCAAAGAAGCCATTTTCTGTTCTAACTCACTATACTCAAGAACCTTAGATTCTAACTCATCCTTGAGTTCTTGTGTCTTAGCTATAGAGAAGTCAAGACTTTCTATAAGATCATCTCTCTCCATACAACATTCATCCAACTTATCCTTGAGTCTAGCATTCTTCTTTCTTTCCTTTTTCAAAGCACTAAGAGCACTAATAAGTTCACCTTTAAGATCTACTTCACCTTCCTCTATATGTTTGCTATTAGAATCATCAAAGCCTTTTTCAGATTTCTTATCACTAGAGGTGCTACCCTTTTCAAAAACCATACATGCATCTTCTTTATAGTTTTCTGAAGCATCCTCATACATACTAGAAATCAAATCATTATTTGTGCAATCATCCTCAAGGTGACCAAAATTTCCACACCTAAGACATTTCATGATAATGAATCTATGTTTTGGTTCTTCCTCTTTTTTGATATGAACAACATCTCATTTTCATTATCACTTGAAGAACTTTCACTATCACTACTAGAACACTTACTTGCTTTGTCTAGGTAGAAACTCTTCTTGTGTTTGTGAGAATACCTCTTTCCTTGATTGTTGTGCTCATCTTTGTTTTTCCTATGATGCTTGTGCTTTTCAGAATCCTTGCTCTTACGAGTCCTGTTTATCATCATCACTTTCATCCTTGGCAACGATACGATCAGGTAGCATAATGACCAAACTTTCCACAATTGAAACATCTTACGTTTTTCATATTTTTGTGCTTTCTAGAGAACTTGCCTTTCTTGTTGTAATATGCCTCTTCATCACTAGAAGACTCATCACTCTCTTGAAGTTGTTTACCTTTGGATTTCTTGGTAGCCTTGAAAGTTGCCTCCTTCTTGACATCAACCTTCACTTGAGTTCTCAACTCAAATGCTGCAAGTATACTATGGAGCTCATCCTTTTTCAACTTATCCAAATCTTTAGCTTCCTCAATAGCAGAAATATTTTCACTAAATCTATTAGGAAGAGATCTTAAAATCTTATCACAAACATCATTTTCAGCAAGCTCAAGACCTAAGTCTTTCATGGAGTTAACAACTTCATCCATACGAAGCATGTAGTCACTAATATTTTCATCATCATTCATCTTGAGTTGTTCAAACATACCTTTGAAGTGTCTCAACTTGGCCTTTCAGACATTTACATCACTTGTATGAACCACTTATAGCTGTTTCCACATTTCACTAGTCTGTCTTGCGGTGAATCACTTTGGTGAGATCTGCTTTCCGTAAGCCTTTCAGGATTGCATTCATTGCTTTTGAATTGTTGTGATGTAGGAGTCTTTCTTCTTTAGTATTAGGACCATGTTCGGGAATAGTGTACTCATCTTCAATTACTTCCCAAACCTCATTCCCAAGTGCCATTAGATGAACCTTCATCCTTGCACTCCAAAGACCAAAATCTGACCCATCAAGAATAGGTCTCTGCATTGCCACTTGAATGATCCATTGTGTTCTTTACTAGCTTTTCCTTCAAGCTATTAAACTTTTCGAAGGCACCCGCTCTGATACCAATTGAAGAACACAAGCTTATATTGAGAGGGGGGGTGAACAGTATAAGACCTCTTTTTACTTATTCCTTTATACTTCAATATAGTAAAGCAATATACCCAAAGCAATATCAAAACAATGCACAATATCATCCACAAAGTGACACCAATTTTAACGTGGTTCACCCAGAATGCTTGGGCTACGTCCACAAAACTTTTCTCTAAAAGTTATCTCAAAGTTCTTTGGGAAACCTTCCCAATTACAATGTTTATGAGCCTCGGCTCAAAGGAGACACCTTCCCCCAATCTGAATTTATGAGCCTCTGCTCAAAGGAGATACCTTCCCCTCTGCTCTGGAAATGATCCCTCAGAAGATCAACTGCCTCTACCTCTTGCCGGCCATGTGGAACTCCTTTCCATCGAAGACCTCCTGTCCTCAATGCTTAGCCTAAGAGACCTTCGCCTTCTATGATCACGTCCACAACGATCTCAGCTACTCGTACCAAACACGATCAGTCGGTCTAGTACAAGTCTTCCTCTATCTGTCAGATCTGTCCAACTCTTTGAACAAATCAATCCTCTGCACACAAGCCTTCTCAAAGACTTGCCAAATCTGTCCTCAGGTTCTTCTCAAAGAACCAAAGCACCTCTGTCCTCAAGTTCTCTGATAGAACTCTCAAAAACTCAGCTCACAAGTCCTCTGCTAGGACCTGTCCAAATCTGCTCACAAGTCCCCACCGGAACCTGTCCAAAACCTCAGCAAGCTCACCAAGAAAAACTTGCTTAGCATGAACCCACAAAGAGAATTGTTAGAGACCCAATGTGATTCATAAATCTCATAGAAGCATAAAGAGAATTGTTAGAGACTCAATATGTTCTATACTTAACTCCCAATCTCAATCTCAAATCTCATAGAAACATAAAGAGAATTGTTAGAGACCCAATATGTTCTATACTTAACTCCCAATCTCAATCTCAAATCTCATAGAAACATAAAGAGAATTGTTAGAGACCCAATATGTTCTATACTTAACTCCCAATCTCAATCTCAACTCAATCTCAAACTCAAAAGAATAAGATAGATGTAGTATGCTTTTCTCAAGAATATGAAACACAACCCAACAATTGCCAACCATGCAATATCTCATATAACAATGATACTTATATTCTTTTCACCAACAACTAGGGTTTCATCATCTCAAAGCAAGTAGCAAGACTTACTAACATAAACCCTATTGCAAAAATGCTTCCTCTTCCTCAACCAGAATTATGCATTCACCCAAAAATTCAACAATAACTTTAATGCATAAACAATCTTCAATATCCGAAAAATAAGATTCACACCAAAGAATACCTAGTAGACAACCTTTTCACTCCAAACTCAATTTCAGAAAATATACCATAAACAACATACATGGAAGATGTTGCCCATACCTTTACTTTGATGAAGAAGGAGAACTCAAAATCTGTCACAACACTAACTCTCAATTTGCCACTAATTAGAGTTAGCAACTATACAATAATACACAATAATAAAGATCCAAAATAACACCTTATTTCTCCAACTTAGTAAAAACCACCAAAGTACAATATATATACAAAGTAAAACCTCTTTACACCTTATTACTCCATATAAACATTAAACATCAATAAAACAATGTCAAAACAAATATGATACCTTAACCTTATACCTCCCGCGCATTCCACAACCACTATCCTTTGCACACCGTGACCAAAAGAAAAATCCAACGAAGAGAATCGAACTCGGCACCTCTGCCTTCTAGCGCTTTCGCTTAAACGCCACCGTCGTTGGGTCACAAGTGCCCAACGAAATACTACAGTGCTGCCCTCTCTTTTATCTTCCTTTGACGCCAAGAATCTGGAAAACGTAAACGTCTTCCACAAACCACATGCAAACTGGTGAGCGCTGTCCAAGACGTAAGTCACTGAATGCTTGCATTAGTCATCTCACAGCACAGTCTAAAAAACGTAGTTCAGGAGCAATTGCCAATCCACTGCCATCACACAAAAAGTAAGGATGCAGCCCAAGCTCAAATCCGAGTATGCCAAGCACGGTAAAGACGTCAATCGAAGATTCAAAGACACAGAGCAAGCTCAACTCGAAGACACCAAGCGTTGTTCGAAAGGTAAGGAGCAAATGCAAATCGCAGACGCCAAGCGCAAATCGAATGAAACAGAGCAAGTGCAAATTGCGGATGCCAAGTGCAAATCAAACGAAATAGAGCAAGTGCAAATCGTAGACGCCAAGCGCAAATCAAACGAAACAGAGCAAGTGCAAATCGTAGATGCCAAGCGCAAATCAAAAAATACAGAGTAACCACAAATCGTAGATATCAATAATAATCGGAGGTGCTCACTTTAGAAAATCATCCCCACTTATATAGCCATTCTTCCTTAACTGTTTGACGTCGGCGCTCCTCCAACGATGGCAACATATCGGCGAAAGAATTCTTTTTTCTTCCGTCGCTTAAGGGTTGAAAGACCCTTTAATAATAATTAAAATAATTATTATTATTTTATTAATAATAAATTAAACTTGGACCTTTTGACAAAGGTTTGAGTTAATTTAATTATTAATAATAAACATGGACCTTTGCATTAAGTTAAGCTTGGTTTTAATAAAAACCCTTAATGAGTCCAAATGGTTTTAAGAAAAACCTTTAGCCTTGTCACCATGGTTTTAATAAAAACCCTTTAACATAAAGAAGCTTCTCAAGATATTCTTGACATCACACTCTTTTGATATCAACAAAAATGCCTTTTGACATCAATGACAACTTATACATTTGAGCAAAGGCAATGTACCCAAAGTGCCCAAAATTGCCAACACATCGTAGTTTTGAATAATTCATTCATTTTTGCATCTAGAGGAGATATATCTTGATTTTACTTTGAGTACATGATAGGATGAGTCTAACTGGTGCCAGGCTAGATGGTTGGAGAGGAATGATAAGAGGGATGAATGGAAGGAAACAATGGTAGAGGTGGTCTAGGGGCTAGCCTTCCTATTTGGATTAGGTTGTTTTTAGCTTGAACGGTTATCTCATAGGCCTCTGGTAATTAATTTCCACCCTTATACATGATAATCATAAAAAAATCATAATTGAAAGCTTTTAGATAGTAAATATCATCTATGGAGGTGGTTGGATCTTGTTGAGTATCCTTTGCAAAGTCTTGTGGAATTGAACATTGAAATCATCCATTGTCTCTATAGGTACCCTCTTGATGGTCATGAGTTGTTCCAAAATAGATTCTCCATATGTATTCTCTATGAGTTGATCATAGGCTAAGACTGAGGTACCATTCATAAGCTCTCCCTCAAAAAGAAGTTGTCAATAGACTAAAGGTTATATATTGCTTTGCAATAAAATACATAATACACAAGCTCACTAGGTGTTGTAAGTGTTTTGTTAGAGTGACATCTCCTAAGAAGTAAGGTAAGGACTTGAGTGCTAAGGTGGGAATCGAGTCCCATATGTCATGCAAAACTAGTGGGATCAATGGATCTATCTCATTCCATGCTAGAAACTTTCTATTAGGATGTATTACAGTCACCATGTTGCATCATTAGTTCCTCCTTTATCTTTGGTTTAGTGGTGGCACCAACTCTTGTTGATTGGCTCAAGCGAAGGCTTTGGTCATAGGCCTTCTGCTTATATAATTATGGGCCCTTCTTTTGAAAACATAGTTGTTAGGTGAGAATATCTAGCTTCAAAAATATCATGAGATAAATACCCCCACTGGAATTTCAATCTGTCTATTGTCAAATAACTTTTGCAAAGTCTTTATCTTTTCAAGTAGAGTCGTCAAGCAGAGTCACCAGGTAAATTTTTAGGTGCTTCACTTCAAGTAGGTGGACTATGACCTTCACTAGGGTCACATTCAAAACTCTTCAATATTTGTGGATCGAACATAGAAGCTCATCCCACCAGGCATACCAGATAAAGTTGTCATCTCTTAACGCACCCATCCATCCCGATTGAAAAGGGTTGACAATCTAGGGATGCTCGTGCCTCATATAGAGGGGAACAACAAGAAGCGTCAAGGATGGGAGACCACTTTTAGTAAACCTCCATGGTTTTTAATAAAGGTTAAGTCCTCATATAAATTAATCCTTGACACATAATGACCTCCACAAGCTGAGGTCGAGGGGATTTATAAGGAAAGGAATTGCAATAAAAGTAAAAAATAGAAAAAATAAATATTTTATAGAAATTTAAAGCCTAAGCTACAAGGGAATGCACCAAGAATTAAAATCCCAACTTTCGATTTCAAAAAGTGGCCATAAATGAACATGAAATTCGTTGACCTATAACTAATTGAACACAACCAAACAAACACATTGCCAAGAAATAAAAACATATTAAAAAGAAGGATATATCAAAATTAGGCATGGCTTCCATTAATATGTCAAAAATGATTACAAGACAATGAGTCTTGGAGGGTTCGATGTTCCTTAGGTAGGGGGTCAAGGTACGAGCTTCACTTATTAAAATCAAGAAGGGAGATGCAAGGAAGAGCCCACAAGGCTAAGTACTATGGATGAGCAAACAACTCCCAATACCTTTATAATAAAATTTGGGTCTATTTATAAGTAGAGAGGAGGATTCCTTCCCTTCAAAGTTCTGTGCAAAATACCTACAAATTATCCTCTACTATGTAGCTAAAATCCTTCTGCATTGTTAATCAGTAGATTCAAGTTCTTTGGATCTAGGGCCATCAATACCTAAGGGATTTTGGGCCTTTGGATGGAAGGGTGTTGTCGTCATATCTCATTGCTTGTTGTGCTGGAATGGTTGTGCCATTAATACTTTGCTATATTTCCTCTAGAATCGTCCACCAATTTATGTGGTGGGTATGGCCTTCCTAACTAGAACAAATCGATAAGGTAGGCTCACGCGTATGATGGGTAGTTATCGCACTAACACACAGTTGGTTATGATAGGATAGGCTGCAAAAAGTTAATCTTTGCAACCAATGGTAGATGGTTCTTTTAAATGCTTCTTTTCCTACCTCCTCCCTCGCGCATGCGGTTTCCATGTGTTCTCAGGTGAGTTGGAGCCTCCTTTGACCAATGGCAAGCCTTCTTCATTTGGGTATTGGTGCTTTCCTCCTTAGGCTTCCGACTAGTCACCCCATGTTTGGATTTGCAATTTATCGGGGCCTTTCTATTTTGTTCTACTCTATCCTCCTTTGAAAGGACTACATAGACCATTAGATTGAAAATCAATGGCTTATGAGCCTTAATACCTTAATGTGGTTAATTTGGGGTGGTAGATGAGCATCAACCATAGATGAAAGATCTAATAGTCGATAAGGCTTCTAAGATTGTCCACATTTCTTTTGAAACTCTTTCCTTTTGAATGGGACATGTAGTGTCTTTTGACCACCTTATTTGGCTTTTCCCACTTTTGACTAAGTTTTCTTGGAGCAAAGTGGGGTTGTAGGAAAAATTTCCCTATAGCTATAGTTAAACAAAAAAAAACCTATAATGGAGATGGTGTGTTGTACAATTCATTCCATACACATGGACCTCAAAATTTGGTGATACTTTATACATTACATAGCACATTATTAATAGGATGTCTACTCATTCCATCAAAGGATTAACTCCTTAGAAGACATGCATTTATGAGGGACCTTTAAATTCATACTTCAATATGGTTGGATTTGAAAAATGGCCCTGCATTCCCACTAAGAAACCAAAAAGATTAAAAATAAGAGTTGTGAGTGCAAATTTGTTAATTATAGTGAAAAGTAAAAAATTTACAGAGTATATGATCTAACTATAGCATTGTGATTACTTAGAGAGATGTTGGCTTCTTTGAGGAATTATACCATGGTCCATCTAAATATTTCATTGATTTTGAGGATTTTTTATGGTGATGATACATCTCACAAAATTTTTATTTGGTATTAGAACCATTTCAAATGATATTATCATACACCCATCTAAACCATTGAAATCCTTTCAGGTGAGTTTATTACATTTGCTTTCAATATTTATCTTAAGAGAATTGTTGTTACACTCAAGATGCCATGGCCATTTGTTGCAGTAGTCAGATGCACCTAGTGCACACACTACATGGAGAGCACACAATCTAAAAGTCTCAAGAGAGTAGGATGCGACTCAAGACAAAATCATCAAGATTTTTTCTAAGGTATACTCCTTACATAATGTGATATTTGACACTTGCTTCACCTACACTAGCCTAGTCTACCGGATTTCATCGAGGAAAAGGGAGAGAGAAAATGACTAAAAGCAAATAACAGGAAAGTAAAGTTTATACTATGAGAGGCAATATGCCAAGATCCTAAGACCTCCTCTACACAATAGTAGGATTAATGAACACATGCATTGTTCATCAACGGTGTACAAGGAGCATAGTTTTATCAAGCGCAAAGGACCATGCATAAACATACATAAGAAACAAGACAAATAATGGAATAGTTATAACTTCTCATATACATATCATAACCAGATTACATTTATACCTTATAAAAATGTCAAAAATTATCTACAAAATGACTCAAGGCTCAAGCCAAAATTTAATACAAAAGAGAAGTAAAAGAAAATTGCATACAAGACCAAATATTAAGCACGAATAAAACAACTTTCAATGCCTTACAATGAAAAGGAAACATAAATATTAATGATTGGACTCTTGGGAAAATTTCCCCCAAAATAATGTAGGAAATTCAAAATGCCAAGTTCAAAATTTTCCTGGGATCCATGGCATTAAATTTGAATGATCTCGAAGTCTTTGGATCTGGAGAAATAAATGCTACAGGGGGACTGGTTTGATTGGATGTGGACTACTCTATCATTCGTGTTGGTTGCCCATGCTATAAATTTCTTGTCATTTGACTTGGATATCATGCCACTAATGTCCTCGAGCTTGGGATCATTTTTTGGTTACCTCTATCATTCTAGGGTATTGTGCCCAGGTATCGAATGTAGTAGGTCCAGAATTAGGCTACCACACTTTTTGGTGCATGTTTTCTCTTGATCTTTGTCTAGTGTTTCAGTGTATAGTGATTTGTTTGTGTCCCATCAATTTTACTTCACATGGAGCTCTTCCTTACATTTTGATTAGAGTTTTGATCTCCACCCTTTTATGCATTTCCCAATTCGATGAACACTCTAAGTAGCTAGCCTGACCCTTGCTTCCATTCAATGTCCTGGTGATTTCCTCCAAATTGTGATTACCAAATATTCTAATTAGGCAAGTGTACCCAAGTCATTCCTCTTTTCTGGTTTAGCTGATTTGTCTCTTTTACTCTCTTCCCAACAAATTTTTGAGGTGGCCTTTGTATGGACCAGTAGGACCGGATGATTTGCACCATCTTCACACCTTGAAGTGCTTCAATAAGATTCAACTTCAATAGGTCAAAATTGTCGAGTTCCTCTTGGTGGAAAGATTGGTGCAAAGGGGCTTACCTTGTTGAGTCCTCAATCGAGCACCTCATATACCTTTCTTTCTCCCTTATCTATTGGATATCCCCTCGAAGTCTCTTGTCTGTGTTGTCTCGTAAGCACACCAGGGATTGGCAACTATGTGGATAGTCATTGAAAATCCTATCAAATGTGAGATATAGTCAAACCTTCAGGCTCATCCTTCCAAGGAGAAGAAGAGTTTGTAACTGTTGTCTGGGTTGAAACCTTGTCAATGATGAAGCCCCTTTTGTTGTCACCAGAATGGCTCTGGGACTCCTCCCAATGGTAGGGTTGACTTAGCTACCACCAAAAAGGTCATAGGTATCTTGATTTTCTAGTCTGGTTGGTCAGCGAGACTTTGCGATACAGAAAACTTCATGATTTATTTTAGCTTATGGCGAAAGCCTTCTCTTGACAACAACTTCGACAATTTTTTGGTGTTGACTACTTGATAGATTGTGGGGGCCTTGGGTCCTCTCATCTTGCCTTCCTTTCAAAACAACACTAGTTAGTGGCTCATCCAATTTTTTCTCCTCGATAGGATTTGCCTAGTATAGTAAATTTTCACTACAAGAATCTCTATTGTTCCTTATTTTGATTCTAATAACAAGTTTTCTCCTCTAGGAAATCCTCATCCTATGCATCAAAAGGAATGCCTAAATGAGCCAAGACTCTTTGCAAATATTTAGTTGATCATTTTTTCTTGACTTGTATCAAAGTCAATATCACCTTTAGTGTTAGTCTTGCATCTAGATACATGCATTAGTCTCATAGCTCATTGGAAGGCTACCAAGTAGTTTTTGAAAATAATTAGAAGCATTCTTCACTTGGATATTTAGTACATTATTCATTCTCCTTTGTTTCCTATAATGATGCTTAGATGTAGAATAAGTAGGTGATAATGATTGCAAATCTACTTAAACTTATTTATTTTTCTAGGACAAAATTTTTTCTTGGTGTTCCAAGAAACAATATTGTAGCATTATCTTCTATCTAAATGGAATAGTGTAGGTTCACGCTTGTAAGAATATATCAAGTGGATACACATGCTTTTTGCAGATTTGTTGCTTCATCAAAAATACCCCAATATTGTTAATTGTGATAACTAGGGTGACATTCAATTGGTTCATGGTCCAATAGAACATCAATGAGCCAAGCACATTGAAATCAATATGCATTATGTTTAGGAATTGCATTGAAAGGACAACTTGTGGTCATATATGCCTTTTGTAAATCAACTTATGGATATCTTCACAAAGGTTATGCCAAAGGTCATTTTCATTAGGCTTTGTGATTAGCTTATGCAAAACTTGTCATTAAAAGGTGTTCACTAATGTCTCCTCCACATGACTCTCATTCAAAATTTAAGGGGATATTGGAATATGAGTAATCTTCATTTTGTCTATGGATGACATTTATGACATTTTATTAAAGTTTGTAAAAGGCATAAAGAACTCAGTTTTTTGAGTATCATGGAGAGTTGTATATGCATCCACTCACATAACATTATATCATTAATTCTACTTTTAATCCTTATTCATGTCTCTTCATACCGCCTCATATCTTATGTATAGTTTTGTGTCATCATTATGGTTATTATTTCAATGAATATGGGTAATGTGTTTGTTTTATATGATCTCATAAAATTCTTCAATATATTTGCTTCTTTTTGTGATGTAAATTAGTAAGACGAGGTTATAGATGGATAATCATAGAATCAAATTCTCAAATTTTGGTAGGAGCTTTAGATTGCATGAGGAACTTTACCTTGGAGACGTGGAGGTTGAGGATTCTTGTCACCCAAATTAAGGAGTTGTGGAGTGAATTGGATGATGTGATCCTAGGGAGAGCTCTAAATATAGTGGCGGTTATTGGCTAAGACAAGTACCAAGAAGGGGGTAGGGGTTTAATTGCACAGACGAGAGGATTGGGCAAGTTGGTGAACAAATCAAACATTTGGCTAATCTGGACAGCCATTGGAGACATATAGGTCGGGAGATTTGGCTCCAATTCAATTTTTTTTTAGTGTTGTAACCAAAAGTGGTTAGTTCTTATGATCCCGACCTTTAAAGTTATGCAAGTTTGTTAAAAACTTATACTTTCGAGGAAAGGAAACTTAAACTTGAATCTTGCCAAGTTATACATATATAATAACCAAACCTTTGTAATACCATAGTAATAATATAATATGTTTCAATCCCATATAACGAAAAAAAACAAGGCATTATTTCAATGGGTTAAATTCTTCAAGTTTTAAAAAGAAAACCAAGGTCTAAATTATATATATATATATCATCAAATAACATTAGCTCTACCAATTTTATTTCTCAAACCTTGGATCTGGCCAAGCTATACATATATAATATCCAAGCCTCTGTAATACCATGGTAATAATGTAATATGTTTCAATCCCATATAACTAAAAAAAACACTGCATTATTTCAATGTGTTAAATTCTTCAAGTTTTCAATGTGTTAAATTCTTCAAGTTTTCAATGTAAAGTAATCCGTTTTGCCAGCTACGCTGAGAGTTACTAAAAATTGTAAAAAAAAAATCTTAAGCTTACCACACTTATAATACCATTAGCTGTAATATAATACCATTAGCCCTAAGCATGCAGCGGAGGGCACATCAAGGGGCACATCCCATTCTTTCCATAAATAAAACTTAGGTCTATGACAAAAAAAACCAATACCTTTATCATTACAATGTCAAAATTTATTACAATAAATCGGTTAAATTCTTCCACTTTTAGAATTGACCTTGCAAAACATACCAAATATAATACGATTTAAAAAGAAATCTATGGGATTTTTTAAAAACAAAAAAAATTGAAGGAAAACAAAAAAAAATCATATTCATCTGTATTTGGGCAGAACTTTCATACACAATGCGCCCTGTAATAGTCAACAAATTTCGAGATTACAGCCTATGCAGTGCGTGTTTTTTTCCTGCACTGCGCCGTATCCACTCCAAACTGAACTGGAACACAGCCTCTGCAAAAACACCCCTAAATGCATAGACTCTACAATGAACACTACTGTACATGAGCTACACCTACGCCTAAACCTTCCACTTCCATACCTCAACTCTGCATATATCATATCTCACTTGCCCAAACCTTTCACCTCCATATCTCAAATTTTACATATTTGGTGGAGATACAGTTGATGCCAAGATTCAAACGAAACAACTGTGATCTGCAGTTTTTACAGCAACTTTCCTAACAGAGATCCGATCCGGCCCAAATCGTGTTCACTCCTTCCTCCACGGCCGGACCCCAAACCTGGGCTTCAACCCGCCAATAACAGACCCGTTTTTCTCCTTCTTCTTATTCTTACCTTTCCTCTTCACGGCGGTTTCCCTCTGCTCGTCGTCTTTGGTGTGGAGCAGCAGCCGGCCCTCCAATATGACCTCCAGCGCGGGCTCCCACATCCTCCGCGGCCTCTCGGCAACGCTCCACTGTCGCTTCAGCAGTACGATCGTCTCCGACTGGTGGTGAACGAACGCCATCTCCTGGGTGTGCACAAAGCACGAACACGACACAGACGGCGGCGAAGAACAGGGGAAAAGCCGGGGAAGCGGCAGCAAAATGTAAATGCCGCCGCTCTCCAGATGGGTATCCAATGGAAGAATTGTTCCTCTGTTTTTCTTCTGGTTATTGCTGTGGTTATTGCGGCTGGCCTTGGCTTGGCTCACGTAGTGGTGGGGATGGAGGAGGAGGAGGTCGGAGACCGTGATGGGCAACAGAAACTGCCTGATTTGGCCGTCTGGTTGAATCACCCGCACGGTTTGGCGGCCGCACTGGATAATCCTCAGACCCATTTACTTACTCTGCTACAACTATTCTCTCACAGACCCCAAGCCCCGGCTATGAATAGCATAAAAGGGCATGGATACCTAGGCCGCCGGGGGCTATTTGACTTTGGGTGGGTCTCTTGGGTTTATTTAAAGAGATCTGGGCCTATGAGGTGTCTTCCAGATTTAGTTATAGTATCTGTTTTCTTGGGATACCAAGGGGCGGGGATGGGTTCTTTTTCTCATGGAGGCATCTTATTTCAGCCTGTCATGGCTGCCACAGTTGGTTGGGTGGTTGGTACCTTCTGAGATGCTTTTCTTTTTGGTTCCAAATTGCTAGGGACAAAGTTTTACAAGTCATGCCCACATGACGTTCTCGCTGCGCAAGTGCTCGAGCGTACCATGGCGGGGCTTTGGTGTTTAGTGCATCGGCATGCGTGACGACAGTCTTCTGTTTTTTTTCAGATGAGGATTTGTTGGAAGGAGGGACAATGAATGGGTTCACATGCATCGCTTTGTTTGTCTTGAATGGCCGCCTGTCAATCCAAAAAAAATGATTCTGGAACATTATAGTATAGTGGTTGATACATCCTTACTCCTCGAATATTGAATTGGTATTGGTATGTTTTTTTTGTTTTTATGGATTTAGTTTAAATTATAGGATAATAGTGAGTGACCAATACTTGTGTTATAGAGTAATTCTTCAAAGAAAGTTTTTAGATTGAATTTCCACCCTATTAAACGTATATTAGGTATCCAAAATCCAATTCATAAATGTTGGTGTGGTCATGCTGGGTGATTTTGATGAGACTTTGATAGTGTAGAACTCCTAGTCATGGTTTCTCACACCAAAGTATACCCAAAATCCAATTGATAAATGCTGGTGTGGTCATTGTGGATGATTTTGGTGACTTTGACAGTGTAGAACTCCTAGTCATGGTTTCTGATTTCTGATTTTAATGCGACTTTGACAATGTAGAACTTCTAGTCATGGTTTCTCACACCAAGATAGTTTCTCATACCCCAAAGGTTACTAAATTTAAAAAAAAAATGTGAGTGAATATAAAAAAAATAAAGTAAACTTTTATAACCTTATTAATAAGTTAAGAATAATACAAAATAGACCTATTAATAATGACCTATCCTATTCTAATACTTGAAAGGTGGAAGGTTCTCCTATTTTCTTTTATCTTAAAGAACCAAAAATTATAAAAGTTCCTATAACAAATTGATCCCTGATCCCAATGTGCAACTTGCATTAAATTAAAGTACATAGTTTTTTAAGTTTTGTAAGGGTACATTCTACTATAAATCAGATTATTTGAACCAAACATGAATGCAAGTGATGTAGGCATTTGCTTTTACCATAAAAAAAAACAAGGTAAAAACACATATTGATTGCCTTGGCAGCATAAAAAAACGTAACTAACCATGTGATATTGATAGCATAGATGTACACGTAACTAACCATGTGATATTGATAGCATAGATGTACCAAACTTGTTCCTCTTCTAGAAAGAGGAAGTGAGTAAATAATCATTAATTTATGAATGTAAATATCCTGTAAAGACCCCACCTTGTGTTAGGTCTTCTTAATTTGCAAAAGTAGTTGAGATAATTTTAAAGATTAAAACATCTTTGCCAAGACAAATTAAAGTATATTAAATTAAATAAATATGATTTATTATTTTAAATTTTAAATTTGGATAAGTTATGAGAATAATTTAAGTGGATGAAAAACGGTTGCTTTAATTTTTGTCCTACTGGTTTGTTTGATGTGTTATATCTGTTGGATCTTAATTGTGTTATATATGTTGGATCTTGATGGTAGAGAAATTGATGTTTGTTAGATTATTTGGTAATTTTGGCGATCTTCATATAATTTATATATAACTTATTAAAATGAATAAGTATAATATATATTAGAAATATATAAGTATATTAATTATAAAATTAAAGTAATGATTAAATGGTATTAACTTAATTAATTATATATTTTTTAAGCGTAGGGTATTTATCAAGAGAAGATTTAGGTTCAAACCTCGGGGACATGTTTAACCTCGACAAAGGTAATAGTCTGACCTGAGTTTGTTGAGTGTTCACCATCTTGATGACAGCGATACCAACCCCATCGAGGGTCTCCCTCACTCCGGTTTATGTTTATCGAGGCGAGATAGGGGTTATAGTGGTAGCACAATGATTTGACACTGCGATAGAAGACAATGCGACTTGACTTGTGACCAGTGACCAGTTGTTAAAAAGGAAAGGTAGTTACGGATTCCTCTATGTACCAAAAATAAAAATAAATTATTTTTTTCATCTTTAAAGAATAAACTTAGGTTTATAATTGTCAACTTATTTTAATTGCACTATCAAGTGGCATTAGCTCAACGATTAGATTCTTCAACATTTTTTTTCTTTTTTTGGTTAGATAGGAGAGTTGGTCACAACCCCACTATTTTTAGTAACTAACAAGCATAGGGTTCAAACCATAGGGGCTGCTTTCACCAAACCTATTCTGCTTCGTTATTGTTGATTCAGTGTGAAGGGGATCATCGATTTTTTGGGATTCGTATTGTCATCGTCAGTCTAGCATGCACTTAGAAGATCCAAATCAAACTACTACCTTTGCAAACAGGTTGCCCCCGAGGTTTGAATCTAGGTATCTTCTTGGTAAGTGTCTGGCGAAACAAGCACTTACCAATCCACCTAGCCCTCGGGGGCAGATTCCTCAACATTTCAAAGAGGAGACCCAGGTCCAAGTTCGAATTTTACCAAACTATACATGGATAATATCCAAGCTTTGTTGTAATAAGGTGATGATGTAATATAGGTGGGGCCTATTTCAATCACATATAACCCATTGAAAAAAACTTATTAATAATTATTATATAATCATCATATAATAAGAGTAGGGTCTATTTCAATCATTGAAAAAACTTGTTAACGATTATTTTCAATCACATAGAGTAGGGTCTATTTCAATCACATATAACCCATTGATAATAAACTATGATTATTATATAATCATTATATAATAAGAGTAGGGCTTATTTCAATCATTTGAAAAAAAAACTTGTTAATGATTATTTTCAATCACATAGAGTAGGGCCTATTTCAATCAAATATAACCCATTGAAAAGAAATTGTTAATGATTATTATATAATAAGAATAAGACCTATTTCAATCACATATAACCTATTGAAAAAACTTGTTAATGATTATTATATAATAAGAGTAGGGTCCATATAACTGATTAATAAATAATTAAATCAATGTCTTATTGTTTTCAATTGGTAATATGGGATGGAAACTTATCCTATCTGAATTACATCATCAACACATAGTAGTATTACAACAACTTGGATATAATCCATGTATCACTTGGCAAGACTCGAACTAGGTCTCCTCCTATGTTAAAGAATCTAACAAAAATAACTTGTTTTAATAGCACTATGTAATCATTATATAATAAGAGTAGGTCTGATTAAAAATAATTAAATCAATATTTTATTTTCTTCAATTGATAATATGGGATGGAAATTGGCCCTACCTTAATTAGGTCATCAACAGATAGTGGTATTACAACAACTTGGATATTATCCATGTATCACTTGGCAAGACTCGAACTGGATCTCCTATGTTGAGGAATCTAACAATCTAACTAGTTGAACTAATGTCATTTGATAAAAGCAATGTCTTTTCTTTTTCAATTGGTTATATGGAATTGATATAGGCCCTACCCATATTACATCATCACCATATGGTGATATCAAAATAAAATGGATATTATTCATGTATGGCTTACCAAAATTTTAACATGGGTCTCCTCCTTGAATTTGAAGGAATCTAACTAGTTTGAGCTATCACTGTTTGATAAAGCAATGTCTTTTTTTTCTTTGATTATACGGGATTGAAACAGTACCACTTGTATTACATCATTACCATGTAGTGGTATTACAAATTCATCCAATATCATTAGCATCCACCTGGATGCTTGGTTTCCTCATTGGAAACATAATATTCAATCTCTATGGAAGATAAATAAATGGTGGATTAGCAACTGGAACACCATGAAACCAAATCAAATTCTAAGTAGAACACAAAACTTATGGTGGTCCATCACTCATCCAAATCACTTGCCTAATTATCATTTAAAAATCCTATCAAAATTAGATGTTTCCCAATGGAGTAGTGAATTCCCATATAATAGGTCCCTCATATGTATCCAAGAATCCTCTTAGTTGATGTTCAATGACTTTGTTGGGGTTCCTGCATGTACCTAGAATAGTATTGTTTGTGCAGAAATTGGTATCGAATAAGTGAATGGTGCACCCAGCGGTCTTCGACCAACATTGAATGGTCACCTGGTCCAAAATAGGTAGGGCAGTCGATCCTCGGAGGAGGCCAGCTCCTTAAGTCCCATCTACCTATGTCACAAAGGATAAATGGAAAATGGAAACAAGAGAAAAAGAAAAGGAATACATCAAAAAGGGGTAAAATATAAACACTAAAAATTGACCCACTTTTCATCAATTGTCATCAATCACCCTCATACATTGATCCTCTAACCAACCAAACCAAATTCACCTTTCAAAGACCTAAAATTGAGCATTTATTGCTTCCAAAAAGTAAGGTCATATTTGAGCCAAATTTCCCCCTATAAAATCTTCTCTAAATATCTTAAAACCACTACCATTGAATTGGGCTCGAAAAGAGATTTTCTACAAGTATAGGTTTGCCTATGTTTTAACATCATTTGTCCCCCAAAATGTATAAAAACTGCACTTGGGTCTAGTTGTCGTGATTTCGTAATTCTCAAAGGTTCTGGGTTGTTTAGGGTTCCAAAACCTTGGGTATCCTCACCTAGTAGCCAACCTTTATTTTCCAAACTTTTAACCAAACCCTAATACTTTTCCCTCCCTTTTTACCCTAAAAATTCGTATAAATATGGGCATTAAGCTCCCATTTTAACAATAAATCCATTTGATATCACAATTAATATCGTTCTCAAATGCTCTTACCATCGCTCTCAAGCTAACAAAATTCTTCTCAAGTTCTCAAGTTCTGCATTATTTTTTGGAAGACTTTTAGGAGGGATAGCAAGGCTCATTTGAGAGGACCACTCCTCTATCGGTTGTTGCCTCTCTTCTCTTTCTGCTATCTTTTGCTTTTGTCATTATATATTTCTAGTAATCTCACCTTTTGTTCTAATTTTGCTATTTAAACCCCTAGTTAGCTTCTTTTTTGCATCAATCCAGTTGTCACAAATTCACGGTCCTCTCTTACAGAGTGTGAATTCGGTCTGCTCGATTTCGTACCCAATCCATAGGGGCTACAAATCATCTCTAGACTTGGGGGTAAGTCCATATTTTCTTCTTTCGCTTTCTCTCTATTTTCTCTTGCTCTTTGTTGAACATCTTTTTTATTTTTTGTTTTCATTCATTTTTGCATCCTTTTCAAAAAAAATTAGCTACCAAAGGTCATCGATTTTATGTCCATCTTTGGTCATCTAAAGGACCTAGGGGGATTGACTACCTCACTACGAGCCTAGTCTCCACAATGGCCTAAGCAAACCCCCAAACACTAATTCCAAACTTCAAGTTTCCTATTTTGTAGGTATTCACTCAAATTCGTGGTCATTATTTCCAAGGCGTAAAATCGACACAATCATCGAGATCAAGTAAGTATTTTGGTTAGCCTTTAAGTATTGTTTTTTTTAATTTGTTCTCTTATTGATTTGTACTTTGTTTCTATTTTTTCTATTTAGACAAATAAAAAAATAAAAATGGCAAAAAGAAATTTAATTAATTTGATTTGCTCATCTTGTTTTTCAAATTTGTTCTCATATTGTTCTATGTTTTTATTTTTGTTTTCTATTTAGACATAAATAAATAAATAATGATAAAAAATAATCTAGTTAGTTTGATTTATTTATCTTCTCTTTAGGCATTCAAAATCAAATTTTGCATGTAGTATGCATTAGGTTAGTTTTGTTTGTGCATTCTCTTGTTCCCTTTCTTAAAAGAAAAAATATTTACTTTTGTACCCTAGGATTAGTGCCATTCAAAGAAAAAATATATATTTTAGATTAGTTTTGTATTGTTGCATAACTTGTTTCCTTGCATCTTAGTTAGATAGCCTTTTTTTATTTAGTAACCTAGTTCCCAAAGGTCAACTTAGGTGTTTGTGAAAACACACATCAAACCCCTATACAAAATTGGAGTGAGTCTTTAAAGTGCTCCTAGTGAACTTCTCAAATTCTAAAATCAGCACACCAAAATGAGGCGAGGACCAAAGTCTGCGAGGACTTCTTTAGCCCTAATGGATTCGTTGAGAAACATTTTTTCATGGGCTTACCTCCTCACATTTTGGTGAAGCCAACGTGAACCAACAAAAATATCAAGCTATAATTACAATGTGAGATTTGTTGGGCCATTTGAGAAAATTGATAAGATTAGTTCAGTAGCCTTTTGGCTCACCTTACCACCCAACTTGTCAAAAATACATGACATTTTCCACATATCTCTACTTAGGAAATGTGTTGTTGATCCCTCTCATGTTTGAAATGTATCTAATTTACAGATGGAAGATCACATGGCTATTGAGGTGTGACCTGTTAAAATTCTAGGGTTTCACTTTAAAAGCATGAGAAATCATATCTTAGATTAGTGTAAGGTCTAGTGTGACCATTTTTTGAGAATTGTGCTACTTGGGAAGATGTTGATGTGATGAGAAAATAATTCTTGTTTTTGTTTGAATAAAAAATTTTGTTTTAGAAAAACACAAAGGACTGTGTTTAGTCTTAGGGGGGTATGTAATGTCCCATTTTGGCAAGACCTTCCCTTGTTTGATTTATGTATTGATAATTAATGCATGATCCTATTTGTTTTATCAAGATGTGTTGATAGTTGTACTTTATCATTACTAAAGTTGGATATGTTATTTTAGAATATGATATTATTAATGAAATATTGTGGTTGTAGCACTAGATACCCTCATGGATGGATTGGTATGGGACAAACATTGGAGTTGCGAGAAATGAGAAATGAGAAATGATGTATGATTTTTAGTTGACAATCCACAGGGGTAAAACAATCATGTAGGAACATTTGCATTGTGTGTATGTAGGATTAAATGCATCATTGGGCAAGGAGGTTGTTATAAAAAAACAAAATAGCCCTTACCTCTGTGCTTAGGGGTCCTTCGTAGGTGGTTGATAACCTTGAAGTTATCATAATACCTCTTGCTTAGGGAATGGTAATGTTTGTACATCTCTGCTTGTTATTGATCTGCATCTTAATTCAAGTGAGGACAACTTTAAGCAAGAGCCCTTGTGTTGCTTAGGCTCTTAATTTATCTTTAGGATGCATTAATATTTATGTTTCAAAGTATAAATCTTAATTGGTTGATGAAGTAAGGTATTAATAATAATGTTAGTATTATTAATACTATATATATAGATATAGATATAGATATAGATATAGATATAGATATAGACTAATGTTAATAGATAATATTAACATTAGACAAGAAAAATTAATAATAGTATTAATTAATTTAATACTATGAAGAAGTAAATAAATTATTTAATAATACCTTTGCTAAGGTAATATTAGCAATTTAAATCTTATTAAGCTAAGTTTTAAAATAGGGCATATTCAATTTAATAAATGTTATTTTAAGAATGAGATTCTCATTTCTAAATATGGTTTTAATGTACTAGAATTCAAGGATCTACCCCAACCTTTGAATCCATTTCTTTGATCTCCTCTTTCTTGGAAACATTATATATATTATTGGTTACCAAGGTTTGGGGGGATAAAAATGCTTGGAAGGAATTGGTGGAAGGGTTGATTGTTGGTTGAAGAGAAGTTCTTTCATTGCAACAAACGAATTGATTTTGCAAAGTTGATTCTAGTTCATGTGTTGTGATAGCGATGTGCTCCGTTTTTGCCTTACTTTTTTTAAAAACATTTTAAGGTTATGAAATTAGGAGGGGTATCCTTAGTTATCAAGTTTGAGTTTGTGTTCGAGTTCGACACTCTTGAAGTTTGAAAGAAATTCGACATGTTTAAAAATTCAAAATAAAATTCGATATATTATAAATGTACATATATCCTTTCAATGTTATGTAAATAAATTAGTAACTAAGAAACTCAAACAGAGACTCGAAACAAACATTAATAATTCCATTTAAGAACACAAAAATAAAGGTGAGAACACAAGAATTTATTCTTGTTGTTCATCTTCCTGACATCTACTTGTTATATCATCAAACATCAGATCATCAAGAGCACAAGGAGGATTGATTGATTCTTGCTCATTGCTCTCATAACCAGGTTCAATATCCTCATGTTCACTGTCTAAGACATGAAATAGGTTCAAATGATGGGGAAGAAGATTTTTATGATTCTTTAGCCACATTGCATGTCGATAATCGCAAGTTGTTGCAAACATAAACAAGATCACCCAACTGTCCAGATAACAACCTATTCCTCTTCTTAGAGTGAATTATTCAAAGCTGCTCCAATTTCTTTTGCAAGCTAATACACTCAAACATATACAATCAAATAATTTAACTACTCAATCAAAAAAATTATTTCTAATTTTATTATACCTTGTAGGAATCATTATAAGAGACGATATTTTTATCATTAATTTATAACTATTCAAATGAATTAATCAAATATACAAAATTATAATATTTGATTATAATAATATCTTAATTTTTTTTAAATATATAATTTAAAATATTTTTATAACTTTATCTAAACATTGAAGGATTATTTGTTGGGGAGAAGATGTCGGAGGGTAGGAAGTCCTCTGCGGGAGCGCATGGGAGCGGCAACGACTCGAACCAAGGGCACAGCGGAGCAGACGTAGGGCAACTGGGTTCCAGGGACACTGAGGTGTCCTTGCCAACTGAAGGAGTTCGAAATGATGTCGATGATAGTCAAGGTAAGGAACCGCCAAAAAAATGGGGAGGTGGGCCTCAGAAGTCGTATGCCCAGGCAACGACTTCAGAAACCCTAAGCGATCACTTCACCAAGGAGCTATTTTTGATTGGGGATGTGTTGGACATCCCGACGAAAGTCCTTTCAAGCTTCGTGGAGTACAAGAAATTTACTCTCATTGGTAAGTTCATTGGTGGTCGACCCGACATGGAGACCATTTGCAAATGGGCGACAAGCAAATGGAGAACCTCTGGTCACATGGAGTTGGCAGTCCTAACCTGGGGCTTTTTCGCTATAAGACCGAATAACAAGGAGGACTACTGCAAAATCCTGGCTGGAGTTCAATGGTTCCTGGGCTGCAGAAGCCTTTTTCTTAGGAAGTGGGGCATGGACTTCAATCCTGACACCCAAAACATCAACATTGCTCCAATATGGGTTAGGCTCCCAAGTCTCCCTCTCTTCGAATGGCATGAAAATGTAATAAGAGGCATTGCCCACTCTATAGGGGAGTTGGTCACCATTGACCCTCCCACCCGAGCTCGAACAAGGTTCATCCAAGCCCATTTTTGCATTTTGATAGATCTGGATGCAGACCTCCCATACTCCATCATCCTCTGGTTTGGAGGCACCATCCTCCACAAACAAGCTATTGTCTATGAGAACAGACTAGCTTTCTGCCCCTAGTGCTGTTCTCAAGGACACCTTCAGTCCAATTATCCTCATCAAAAATCAGGTAAGAAGAAGCGGGAGACCTGTAACCCCCTAGAACATGGTGAAGGCCAGGTGAAACAGCCAAATCTTCCAAATGCGGAGGGCCATGGTTCTGCAGGCCCCTCCAAGGACCATGACGAAATCTCCCAGCCAGAGGAGGATACCACCCATCATATAGACTCAGAGCAGTTTAGAGCGAACACCCAGCAAGGTGCAAACTCCTGCATGGAGAGTCATCCACAGGAGGAGAAGGAACGGTCCCCCCCCAAAACATCACTCAGTTAGTTTCACCCAAGATCCAAGACCAGGGCCCTCCCGATTTCAATCATTACCAAACCTTGCTAGAAGATTACCTCCTAGGAAGGAGGGGTGAACAATTCGATCATATTAGACCTCGAAATATGAGGAGCCAAAAGCAAAGCATGGATTATGGTACTAAGAGGAAGCAGGATCGACCTCCCAACAAAGACAGAAGAGACAAAGAGACGACGGAAGACGTCGTGAATGGCACCCAACGTCTACTATTTTTGGATGACTTCGATACTCAGACGGGCAAAACACATGTACCAAAACCTCCCCTCCAACAAGGAAAGGGAGGCAAGAAGAACCTCAAACTGTCTAGATGAAAGTTCTCTCATGGAATGTGAGAGGACTGAACGGAGCAGCCAAACAGAGGTTAGTGGCTGATCTTTGAAAAAGGACCAACCCCTCCATCCTAATTTTGCAAGAGACCAAAACCGATGCTATCTCCTCTAATAAAGTTGCTAAGGCCATTTGGGCCAAAGCAAAATTTATTTCCAGTCCTGCAATGGGAACAGCAGGCAGTATCATGGTTCTTTGGGATCCAGAGAGTGTCGAGGGTAGCTTGCTATCAACCTCCAATAGGATTATCAATGTGTTGTTCCATTCCAAAACCATCAATTTTTCCTGGATTCTGTCCAATGTTTATGCTTTGAATTCTACCACGAAGACAGCAGAAATGTGGAAAGCTATTTCCCAGATGAGGGAAAATTTTAGTAATTTTCCCTGGGTCTTAGGGGGAGATTTCAACTGTCCTCTTCACCCATCTGAAAATAAAGGAGGCTCCGACCATTCCAACCGCAGCCTAGAGGACTTCAGAGATTTTGTCTCTACCAATAGCTTGCTTGAAATCGAACTCAAAGGGGCATATTTCACATGGAGCAACAGGAGGATCGAGAGCAGCCTTATTCAAGTCAAGCTTGATAGATTTTTCATATCCCAAGAAGCTATTCCCATCCTCGGTGGTGCAACTCTCTCGACCCTACCAAGGATTTGTTCTGATCACAACCCTATTTTTTTGGAGATGAACGACGGGCCTACCTTTAAGACCCCCTTCAGATTTAAATCCATGTGGACTTATCATAAATACTTCAAAGGATTGGTTTCAACATGGTAGCAACAGGAGGTGGGAGGATCCGCTTCAAAGAGATTGGCTATTAAACTCAAGATGGTTAAAGAGAAGTTGAAAATATGGAATAAAGAGGTTTTTGGCAACATTTTTGAGTCCAAAAGGTCCATCTCGGAGAACCTAAAAATTTTGGAGGAGAGAATGGAGCTCGAAGGTTACACCGAGGCCCTCAGGGAGGAAGAATGGAGCCTCTTGGTGGACTTCCATTCTATTCTTGCAAGGGAGGAAACCTTATGGCGCCAGAAATCTAGAGACCTTTGGTTGAAGAATGGAGACTCCAACATGAGGTTCTTCCATGCGTCAACCATGAGGCACAGAGGGGCCAACAAGATCAGGGAAGTGTCTTGCAAGGATGGGCGCATAACTAGGGAGATAGAGAAAATCAGAAACAAAGCGGTTGACTTTTTCCAGGACTTGCTTGGCGTTCCTCCCGACAGTGACCTCCAGGTCCAGAAATCTTTGGTTGCCAACTTTCTGACTAAATTCCCCCGTGAGGTAAGCATCAAGCTGCTGGAACCTTTTTCCCCGTTCGATATTAAAGAAGCTTTGTTCTCCATGCAACCAGACAAGGCCCCTGGCCCTGATGGTTTTCCCCCCATTTTTTTCAAGTCATGTGGGATGTTGTGGGTCCAGATGTGTGCGAAGCTATTCGAGATATTCAAGCTTCCAGATCCATTCACCCGAAACTCAATTCCACCTTTCTTGCTCTCATTCCTAAGTCTCCCGCATGCAAAAGCTTCTCTGATTACCGGACCATCAGCCTATGCAATGTATTTTACAAGATCCTCACCAAGTCTATAGCCCACAGACCGAGGCTTGTTCTCCCTCTCTTGATTGATCCTTGCCAGGGTAGCACTGTTAAAGGCAAAAACATTCTTGATGATGTCATCACTATCCATGAAACTCTTCACTCTGCTTACCGCTCCAAGAATGACGCACTCTTTCTAAATCTAGACATGAACAAAGCCTTTGACAGAGTTGATAGAAGGTTCTTGTGTGCAGTTCTCCTCAATTTCGGCTTCCATCCTCACTGGATCGACCTTGTCTGTAGCTGCATATCCACTCCCTTCTTCTCCATCCTGATCAACGGGTCCCCTGTTGGGTATTTCCAAATCACCAAAGGCCTCAGACAAGGCGACCCGTTGTCACCCATCCTCTTCATCCTCCTGGCGGAGGTTCTGAGCTGGTCTTTGAAAGAGGCTTTTCGTCAGAACAAGATTTTTGGCATCTGCCCACTACTAGAGTTGAACCCATCACCCACCATCAATTCGTGGATGACACCCTCATCTCCACTGGGGTGTCTGTTGCCCAAGCCAAATCCCTCAAGCGGATCCTGTCCCTTTATGAGCAGGCTACCGAGGAAAAGGTCAATTATATTAAAAGCAAAATCTACTTTATTAACACTCCCCTACGAAGGCAACTTCGGATTGCCAAAATTTTAGAGTGCACCATTGAATCCCTGCCTACTTCTTATCTGGGGTTTCCCCTGTCTTGCAATGGCCATGTTAGCGAAAGTATGTGGAACATGATCCTGGAACGCCTTCACAAGAAACTAGGCACTTGGAAAGGCAAACTCCTATCACAAGCCGGGAAAGCCACCCTTACCAAAGCTTGTCTTCAAGGGATCCCAACTTACTTTATGTCTATGTTCATGCTTCCAGTTTTTGTCCACTCCAAAATTGAGAAGATCCAGAGGACCTTTTTGTGGTCTGGCAATGAAGAAAATTTTAGAATCCCTCTCGTTTCCTGGGATAAGTTTTGTTTGCAAAAATACCAAGGCGGCATGGGGATGAGGAGATCAAGGCTTATGAACACAGATTTGATCGCTAAGCATGCATGGAGGATCCTAACAAATGACTCGGTTGAGTGGGTCAAGCTGGTCAAAAGGAAATATCTAGGCTCCAATTATTTCCTCGAAGCTGTGGCTTCCTCCGAAGCATCGGCTTTTTGGAAATCTGTGCTCCAAGCCCGTCACTTGATCATCTTGGGAGCCCGATGGATTTTGGATGATGGCAATTTCATCCTCTTTTGGAAGTATAGGTGGGCTTCTGAAGAGGCCCTTGGTTTGAGGGCGGACCTTGCTGGCCTGAGAGCTCAGACCGACCCAAATTCCCAACTCAAGGTGGTGGATTTCATAGATCGGAGTACCCTTTCCCCTCGATGGAAGCTACCAGTCATGGACGGGTTTAATAATGAAGTGACCTTTTTGTCAAACATCTTCCAATCGGTTTTAATCCCATCTGTTAGGAGGACTGACAGAATAATTTTGTGAGGCACAAAGGATGGTCTTTTCTCTGTCAAATCTGCATATGATTTTCTAACTAGCGAGACTACCCTGGATTATCGATGGAAAGTTGTTTGGAGGAAAGGGGTCATTCCTAAAGTGTTTTTCTTTGCTTGGATTTCTTTCCACAATAAAGCTTTAACCATTGACAACCTTCACAAGAGGGTCTTTGCCTTCCCCAATAGGTGCTATATGTGCTTAGCTGAGTGCGAGACAAATGGACCATGTATTCCTGCACTGCCCCTTTTCCCTTTCGGTCCTAAGCATTGTCCTATCCTCCTTCCAAATCCTCTTGTGCTGTCCCTGTTCCCTCAGAGATGCTTTCCACCAATGGCCCAATCCTTTCAAGAATCCTAAACTTTGCTTCCTTCTTGAGGCCTCCTTCCACCACTCCATCTGGCAAATCTGGTTAGAAAGGAATGCCAGAGTCTTTGGCAGAGCCCCAAAAGTACCTCCTTGTGTCGCTCAAAGGGCCTTATCCTACGCCATCGAGAACTCTAAAGCTATTCCCAGTTCCCATCCCCACCTTTCAAGCGAAGAAGTGATTTTCAAAAGGATGGATCTCTGCCCGTCTTCAAAATTTGTTACAAGTTCCTACCGAAGAAGTGTCATTTGGACCAAGCCCCCTCGGGGGGTGGATTAAATTAAATTTTGATGGAGCGGAAAAGGGTAATCCTGGGCCTGTTGGATCAGGTGGAGTTGTTAGAGATCATGATGGGAACCTTGTGGTGGCCTACTGTGAAGAGTTGGGCTCCCAGACGAATCACTATGTCGAAGCCAGAGGCGTCTTGAGAGGAATCCAGATCCTCTCAGAGGATCCTCAACCTCTAATAATTGAAGGAGATTCGCTCAACATCATGAACTACCTTCTAGGCACCAAAGACCCATCCTGGAGGGTCTTTAACATCGTTCTTGAGGCAAGAATGCTCCTTTCCCAACGTGACAAGTGGAAAGCGGGTCATATCCTCAGAGAAGGCAATCGTGTGGCAGACCATATGGCCAACAAAGGGCTCGCGACCACGTGTTCGGTTGTGTGGAAATATCGCTTCCCATCCGAGGTGGAAATTTTAGCCAGAGCAGATATCCCTTCATGATGTTTTCTCCACATAGATTTCGAAAGGTCCTTCCCGATGAGTATCGGGTTGGGGTGGCAGCTCTATCCAATCCCCTGTGCGATAGCGCCCGCACGAGTCACACAAAGTGCAGTCCTTTCTCCAAAGCTTGTTGCTTTCAAGGTTCCAAGGTGCACCAGACTTGGTGCCCTGGTGGTCATCAGCGCACCCCTCTCCACCAAGGCGGTCTAGCTATTTTTTCTCGCTCTTTACAGTTTTTGTTTGGTGATGGAAGTTCAAAGTACCCCTTCCCAATGGTGTCCACGCATGGCTGGTACAATGGTGAAGTGTGAGAATGTTTGGGCTTGGATCACGACAAATCCTTGCCTCATATTTGGTATGCTCTCCTCAGTCCTTCTTTTGGTCGGTGCCTCTATCGGACTGTCTCTCGTGCATGGAAGGATGGTGGAGGCTTTATGGCTAGGTGTATGGAGAGGCAATGTGGCACCTTTAAGCTGAGGATGGACGAGCTCGTGATCTATGTTCCACCTTACCTATTTGGCCCTAGGCTTGCGACGTTGGCTCTGGGTCGATTATGGGTGGCGGCTCACGGTCAGGTCTATCCTCCCCCTTCCTTATTTATTTTGGTGATTTGTTCCAACCTCTATCTCTGGAGCATTCTGCAGGTAGTTTTAACCATGGTTGTTCCCTTCATCGAGCCCTCTACTCTTTCCCTTTGTGATGAGGCGCTAATGTTTATGAAAGCCAAGAAGTTGTTGCCCTTTCTGGAAAAGTTTGTTGGTCCTGACCAAGAAATCACGCAGGGCTTCGTTGATACTTGGACCCAGGGCAATGTGGTCGTAAAAGGGATTAATATTCATGTGTCTGTTGATTTCATGGCGACGGTCTCCGGTCTGCCTTCCCTCGGGCAGAGAAGAGATAGCCACAATTGGGGCCGAGGAGCTTGAGCAGTTCCCTGATAAAGGGAAAAACCTCGGATGGGACAAGTCGTGCCTCCTCCGGTCAACCCTCCCTGAACCATACAGGTCCGCCATGATTCCCATCATGCAATATATAACTTGTGATGATCCCGAGAAGCCACTCCGTAGCTTCCACATTAGTTTTTACAATCACCTCTATGATGCCAAGCAAGTGAGCTTTCCTGATTACCTAACGTATTCCCTTGCCCTTGCCATTGAGAAGAGTAGGAAATCATCATCCCCACCCACCAATCAAGGCCTCATGGTAGTCATTTATAGGCATGCCCTGGCCATGCACCCTCCTCCTCAGGTTGTCAATCTGTTAAATTCCTAGGCCCCTGGCAATGTGTCCTCCTCTACGGAGGGTCAAGCTTCTAGTCCCTTCAAAACTAGCCCTCCCAGTGCTGACAGGCCTTCCCCTTACAACGACACCTTTTGAACTCGACCAAAATGGAGCATTGGCGGTAAGTCCTCCACCCCCGACAGATCCTCCCAGCGCCTGAAGAAAATCAGAAAGGAGGAGAACGTCCTCCCGCAGCAAATTTCGTCAAACACTGAGAGTGACAGGAAGATCCCTCCTGATAAATCCCTCCTGGGCCTGGCATCTACTATTCTCACTTCTATCAACTCCATAATTAAAATTCTGAAGCAAACCCAAAAGCGTCAGAACTCGAAGGATCAGGAGGATCCGTAGTAGCTGTTTTTGTTTGGTGATTGGCTGTTTTGCTTTTGCTCTCCAATGTTTCAGTTTCTTCGACTATTACATTTCGTTACCTCGGTTAATTTTTGGTTTGGTTTCTGGTTAATCAGGCATAAATGCATTTTCTGTAGCCTACGGGCAATTAGTCTAGGATTTGCTATCTCTGCAATCAGGCTTATATATCCAGCCAGGAGGCATGATGCATCATTAGAAATAAGGCTGATTTTGTACATAAGGTTTTGGGATCCTCTATAAAAACCCACTGTTAATCTACTAAATTTACCAAAAAAATTATCTAAACATAGTAAATTTTTAACACATGAGAAGATTCTTAAACGTTTAAACCAATCATTTTTTTGAAAGATAAATTATAAGTTTTCTACCAATTATAATAAAAATTTATGAAGACTACAAATTTGCTTAAAACTCGTGATAAATTCATTCTATAAAAGATCATGCATATTTATGGAGAAAAAAAAAAGCACTTAAAATATGTTATATTACTCAAGTTTTGAAATTATAAAGGTTTAATTTTACGTCTCCTTAGAAACTAGGGTATATTCTTTTTATTCGGCTTTAGACTTGCAAATACAAATATTAAGAATTGTGAATGCAATATGGCTCCGGTTAAGGTAGAGCAATGTCTTTGTTCCTTTTATTTTGAATATCTCGTAGATCATTTGAGCCGAAGGGTATTTCAAATAGTAGGTGTAGAAATAATGAAGTCTCTAAATGGGAGATTTGTTTGTTAGTTGCAAATTTTAGAGCTACCCATTCTCGCAAGTGATGATAAAGAACTAAATAAAAATACATCTACACCATAGGATGAGGTTGAGAATAGATTGAAAATATTTGCATCCGATATAATTTTTATAAATAAAATCAAGCTTTCAAATGACATGTTCTCTTGTCAAGTTCAACTATCTGTATCATTGCCTACAAACAAAAGGAAGGAGATGTTGCAGAAGGGCTTATTCATAGTTGTGTTTATAGCACTTCCTTCGTATGTGTGTTATTTTCTTTGATCAGGTTTAAACCTTCACTCAAGTAGCTAACGCTTTGACGTGGATATGAAGAATTTTTTATAACACTTTGACATGGATATATATTTTATATTTTTGAGGTAAGATATTTTACCATATTTTAACTTTGCCTAAACTTTCTATAAGTCATGGGTTTTATTTTTCAACTGTGAATGATTTATTTTAGGGTTTCTCGTGCTTGTTTCCCATCCAGTTTTTTTCCTGCCAAATGTAGGGTTTATTTGCCAAATTTATGCGCTAGGGTTTTGAATACGATGAATTTTAAACTTCATCTAGAAAATTTAATGAATTTGATAACTAAGAGGGTATCTAAATTTTTAAGATTTATTCATGATTTTTGGACTGTTAGTGTACCTTTGGTTTAGTAATCTTTGTGTGAATAATGGATATATTATGCCTGTGAATTTTTTCAGTAACTCTCTTTCTTGCTATAATTTTGGGTTGGTATAATCGGAAGACTTAATAAGCTTTTAATATAAAAAAAATTCTATTTTTTAACTAGCCATAACCATAGCATATCTATGCTTTGTTTTGTAGCCTAGGTTGTTGTGTAGTTGTCTATAAGGAAAATGATTTATATGTTTTTAACCTGTAGTGTTAGGTTGACTATTTTAGTTCGAGAACGGTTGTGCTAAGCATAAAATTTATAAGTAATTATTTTATGCAAAATCAGTTGAGTTTCCAATGAGTAGATAGGGGGAAAGTTCAACTTTATGTTGCTCCGGTGAAAGGTAGTCGTTTGGATGAAGCTTGGTTGTTAATATTTCTTTTCATTAATTGCATCAACTATCAAACCTGCACTCATTTTGTGGTTTTTATCTTGCAAATTTATGAATTTTTGTGTTGCAGTTTGCTTTCACTTGACATTAGCAACAATAGTTTTAATTATATTGATTTTATAAGGTGTTAAATTATTATTCAATATTAATTTTATTAATTAATTAATAGTTTAACTAAGTCATATTTAATTAATAGGGTTAAACCTATTAATTAATATTAGATTTAAGACTTTTATTAATATTTATTAATTAATGTGTATTTTTTTATAATCAATATTTACTTTTTTATTTTTATTTATTTTAATAGGTTGTATAGCTTCTATTGGGGGCCAGTCCCATCAAAATACCAAAATATTGCATTTGATGAAGCATACATTTTTATCACAGTTTTTTCATTTCTTTTTTCTCTTAAATATATTCTTCAACTTTCTCAAAGTGCTAAGTTTCCACAATCAGCTCCTTGACATCATTTTTATTAAGATATAAAATATCACTTGGCCAGTTACCTTCTAAATTTTGAATTTCATCGGGATGAAGATCAACACCATAGTTCGCTAGTTTATCAACCAGCCAATTTTATTCTCTATAAATATGCTCCCACTACCAAGAGATTGCCTCTAGTAATAGATGATTTTTTTTTTGGTAAATTTAGTATATTAACAGTGGGTTTCAAGCCAGATTTTCCAGATAGAGTGGTGGAAGGAGGCCTCAAGAAGGAAGCAGAGTTTTGGATTCTTGAAAGGATTGGGCCACTGATGGAAAGCATCTCTGAGGGATCGTGGGGAGCACCAGAGTATTTGGAAGGAGGATAGGACAATGCTAATGACCGAGTGGGAAAAGGGGTAATGCAGGAATAAATGATCCGATGTCTCGCACTTAGCTAAGCACATGTAGCACCTATTGGGGAAGGCAAAGCCCCTCTTGTGAAGGTTGTCAATGGTTAAAGCTTTGTTGTGGAAAGCAATCCAAGCAAAGAAATTCACTTTAGGGATGACCCCTTTCCTCCAGACAACTTTCCACCGATGATCCAGGGTAGTCTCGCTAGTTAGAAAATCATAGGCAGATTTGACAGAGAATAGACCATCCTCCGTGCCTCGCCAAATGATTTTGTCTATCCTCCTAACAGATGGGATGATAACCGATTGGAGGATGTTGGACAGATAAGTCACTTCATTATTGAACCCATCCACAACTGGTAACTTCCATCGAGGGGGAAAGGTACTCCGGTCTATGAAATTCATCACCTTGAGTTGGGAATTTGGGTCGGTCTGAGTTCTCAGGCCAGCCAGGTCCGCCCTCAAACCAAGGCCCTCATCAGAAGCCCACCTGTCCTTCCAAAAAAGGATGAGATTGCCATCACCCAAAATCCAGCGGGCTCCCAAGCTGATCAAATGACGGGTTTGGAGAACCGATTTCCAAAAAGCTGAAGCTTCGGAGGGAGCCTCGACATCAAGGAAAGAATTGGAACCAAGATATTTCCTTTTGACCAACCTGACCCACTCAACAGAGTCATTTGCAAGGATCCTCCATGCATGCTTAGCAATCAAAGCTGTGTTCATAAGCCCTGATCTCCTCATCCCCAAGCCACCTTGGTCTTTCCATGAGCAGACTTTATCCCAGGCCACGAGGGGGATTCTAAGTTTTTCTTCATTTCTAGACCACAGAAATGTCATCTGGATCTTCTCAATTTTGTAGTGGACAGAAGCTGGAAGCAGGAATACAGACATAAAATAGGTTGGAATCCCCTGAATACAAGCTTTGGTAAGGGTGGCTTTCCCAGCTTGTGACAGGAGTTTGCCTTTCCAAGTGCCCAGCTTCTTGTGAAGGCGCTCCAGGATCATGTTCCACATACTTCCACTGCCACGCCCATTGCAAGACAGGGGCAGCCCCAGATAAGAAGTAGGCAGGGAGTCAATGGTGCACTCCAAAATTTTGGCAATCCTGAGTTGCCTTCGTAGGGGAGTGTTAATAAAGTAGATTTTGCTCTTAATGTAATTGACATTTTTCTCGAAAGCCTGTTCGTAATGGGAGAGGATTCGCTTGAGGGATTTGGCTTGGGCTACCGACGCCCCAATGGAGATGAGGGTGTCATCCATGAATTGCTGGTGGGTGATGGGGTCAACTCTAGAAGTGGGAAGAATGCCAAAAATCTTGTTCTGATGAAGAACCTCTTTCAAAGACCATCTCAGAGCCTCCACCATGATGATGAAGAGGATAGGTGACAAAGGGTCGCCTTGTCTGAGGCCTCTGGCGCTTTGGAAGAACCCAGTAGGGGATCCGTTGACCAGGACAGAGAAGAAGGGAGTGGATATGCAGCTAAAGACAAGGTTGATCCAGTGAGGATGGAAATCGAGCTTGAGGAGGACTGCACACAAGAACCCTCTATCCACTTTGTCAAAGGCTTTGTTCATGTCTAATTTGAGAAAGAGTGTAGCATTCTTGGAGCGGTAAGCAGAGTTAAGAGTTTCATGGACAATGATGATGCCATCAAGAATGTTTTTGCCTTTAACAGTGCTTCCCTGGCAAGGATCAATCAGGAGAGGGAGGATGGGATTCAGTCTGTTTGTTATGGACTTGGTGAGGATCTTGTAAAAAACATTGCACAGGCTGATGGGTCGATTAGAGAAGCTTTTGCAGGTGGGGGAATTTGGTATGAGAACAAGAAAGGTGGAATTAATCCCTGGGTGAATGGATCTGGAAGCTTGAATATCCCGAATAGCTTCTCACACATCCGAACCCACAACATCCCACATGACTTGAAAAAAGTGGGGAGGAAAACCATCAGGGCCAAGGGCCTTGTCAGGTTGCATAGATAACAAGGCTTCTTTAATTTCAGACGAGGAAAAAGGGTCCAACAGCTTGATGCTTACCTCGTGGGGGACTTTAGTCAAAAAGTTGGCAAGCAAATATTTTTGGACCTGGAGGTCACTTTCAGGAGGATCATCAAGCAAGTCCTGAAAAAAAATAACAACTTCGTTTCTGATTTCCTCAATATCTCTTGTTATGCGCCCATCCTTGTAGGACACTTCCCTGATATTTTTGGCCCCTCTATGCCTCATGGTTGACGCATGGAAGAACTTCATGTTGGAGTCTCTGTTCTTCAACCAAAGGTCTCTGGATTTCTGGAGCCAGAAGGTTTCCTCCCTTGCAAGAATAGAATGGTAGTCCACCAAGAGTCTCCGTTCTTCCTCCCTGAGGGATTCAGTGTAACCTTCGAGCTCCATTCTCTCCTCCAAAATTTTTATGTTCTCCGAAATGGACTTTTTGGAATCGAAAATGTTTCCAAAGACCTCTTTATTCCATATTTTCAACTTCTCTTTGACCATATTGATTTTTATAGCCACTCTCTTTGAAGTGGATCCTCTCACCTCCTGTTGCCACCAAGTTGAAACCAGTCCTTTGAAATATTTATGAGAAGTCCACATGGATTCAAATCTAAATGGGGTCTTATAGGCAGGCCCATCGCTCGTCTCGAGAATAATAGGGTTGTGATCAGATCCAATCCTTGGTAAGGTCGAGAGAGTTGCACCTCCAAGGATAGGAATAGCTTCTTGAGATATGAAAAATCTGTCGAGCTTGACTTGACTAAGGTTACTTTCGATCCTCCTATTGCTCCATGTGAAGGAAGCTCCTTTGATGTCAATGTCAAGCAAGTTGTTAGTAGAGACAAAATATCTGAAGTCCTCCAGGCTATGACAGGGAAGGTCAAAACCTCCTTTCTTTTCATATGGGTGTAGAGGACAGTTGAAATATCCCCCTACGACCAAATGAAAGTTACTAAAATTATCCCGCATCTGGGACATAGCCTTCCACATTTCTCCTCTCTCTATGGAAGAATTCAAAGCATAAACATTAGACAGGATCCAAGAAAAAATGGTGGTTTTGGAGTGGAACAGCACATTGATAATCCTATTGGAGGTTGATAGCAAGCTGCCCTCGACACTCTTTGGATCCCAAAGGACCATGAGGCCGCCCGTTGTTCCCACTATAGGACCGGAGAGAGATTTTACCTTGGCCCAAATGGCTTTAGCAACTTTATCAGAGGAGACAACATCGGTCTTGGTCTCCTGCAAAATTAGGATGGAGGGGTTGGTCCTCTTTCGAAGATCAGCCACTAACCTCCGTTTGGCTGCTCCGTTCAGTCCTCTCACATTCCATGAGAGGACTTTCATCTAGATAGTTTGAGATTCTTCTTGCCTCCCTTTCCTTGTTGGAAGGGAGGTTTTGGTACATGCGGTTCGCCCGTCTGAGTATCGGAGTCATCTGGAAACAACAGACGTTGGGTGCCATTCACGATGTTTGTCGCCATCTCTTTGTCTCTTTTGTCTTTGTTGGGAGGTCGACCTTGCTTCCTCTCACTTCCATAATCCATGCTTTGCTTTCAGCTCCTAGTATTTCGAGGGCTTATATGACTGGTCTGTTCGTCCGCTCTCCTTCCAAGGAGGTAATCTTCTAGCAAGGTTTGGGAATGGTTGAAATCGAAATGGCCCTGGTCCTGGAGCTTGGGTGGATCTGACTGCATGGTGTTTTGGGGGAGGGTACATTCCTTCCCCTCCTATGGATGACTCTCCTGGCAGGAATTTCCTCCACACTGGGTGTCCGTGCTAAGCTGTTCTGGTTCCAGTTGGTGGGTATTATCCTCCTCTGGCTGAGATACTTCATCCTGGTCCCTGGTGGGGCTTGAAGAAACTTGGGCCACCGCATTTGAAGGACTAGGCCCTTTCTCCTGGCCTTCTCCATGTTCCAGGGGATTAAGGCTCTCCCGCATCTTCTCACCCAATTTTTGAGAAGGACAGTTGGACGGAAGATGGCCTTGTGAACGACACTAGGGGCAGAAAGCTGGTATGTTCTCATAGACTATAGCTTTTTTGTGGAGGATAGTGCCTCCAGATCGAAGAGTGATGGAGGATGGGAGGTCCGCCTCCAGATCTGTCAAAACACAAAATCGAGCCTGGACGAACCTGGTTCGGGCTCGGGTGGGAGGGTCAATAGTGACCAACTCTCCAATGGAGCGGGCAATGCCTCTTATTACATTTTCATGCCATCATGCCATCTGAAGAGGCGAAAACTTGGGAGTCTGACCCATATTGGAGCAATTTTGATGTTCTGGGTGTCAGGGTTGAAGTCCATGCCCCATTTCCTAAGAAACAGGCTCTTACGACCCAGGAACCATGGGCCTCCAGCCAAGATTTTGCAGTAGTCCTCCTTGTTGTTCAGTCTAATAGCGAAAAAGCCTCGAGTTAGGGCCTCCAACTCCATGTGCCCAGATATCCTCCATTTGTTTATTTCCCATCTGCGGATGGTCTCCATGTCAGGTCGACCATCGATAAACTTACCAACGAGGGTATATTTCTCATACTCCATGAAACTTGAGAGGACATCCACCGGGATGTCTAGCTCATCCCTAGCTAGAAACAGCTCCTTGGTGAAGTGATCGCTTAGGGTTTCTAAAGTAGCTGCCTGGGCATAGGACTTTTGAAGCCCTCCTCCCCTTTTGTCTAGTGGTTCCTTACCTTGACTGTCTTCGTCGACATTCCGAAAACCCTCTGATGACAAGGATGCCTCAGAACCCCTGGGACCCGCCTGCCCTCCGTCCGCTCCACTGTGCCCTAGATCCGAACCGTTGCTGCTACCATGCTCTATCGCAGAGGAAGTCCCACCCTTCATCCCGCAGTCTTTGTGTCATATCGTTGAACCTTCGTCTCCCTGGAACATCTTATTCAAAAGTAACTCCTCTTTTCACATAAACAATAATATTATTTTTTATCCGGTCTCCGCATCTATTTTTGTTAATAACATTGATGATAATTTGTGAGTCCCCCTCAATTGAAATGTATTTCCATCCTTTATCTATTGCAATTTTAATCCTTGTAAGAAGAGCCCTAGCCTCTGCATAGTTGTTAGTTGAAGTTCCATATGATTATGAATAAATGAGGAGAATTTTGCCTTTACTATTTTTAAAAACACCACCTCCACCAACTTTTCTTGAATTTCCTTTAGAAGCACCATTAAAATTAATCCTGATAAACCCAATTTCTAGGCATTTCCATTTTACCATAGATCGAAGTAGATCCTTTATTTTAGATGACTCTTCCATGTATGTTCAAATCCTATAGCCAAGTTATTAGAACCTATTTTTTTACAATTGAGATTTCCCATGGTGAGCACCATATTTGTAGATATTCTACAAGAGAGACACTAATATGGTTCCAATTTCGAACATGATTCTGATATTTATTTTTTTAAAATTTATTATTTCTTTCAAGCCATAAATTCTAATAAATAATGGCAAGGCAAATCCTCCAAAGAATACATAATGCTTTAGCTTTAAAATAATTTATCCAACATTTTATCAACTCTTTCAATGTTGATGGAGCTACCCAATATAATTTCATCTTTAAAAAAAACAACCCCAAATGGTGTGAGCAAACATACAATGAAGAAGTAAATGGTCTGACGTTTCTAAATCCTTCTCACACAAGGCACATTTGAAGGGTCCATAATATCCTCTTCTTTGTAGACTCTCTCTCATAAGAATCTTACTTTGAACTGCTAACCAAAGAAATTTTGAGGCCTTAGGAAAAGCCTCTAATGACCAAACATTCTTCCAAGGAAAATATTTGGGAGAAAGAAATTTTAATTGTTCTAAATCCTCATATCCCAACTTGATCGAGTATCCACCATCCTTTGATAAAATCCAAACCAACTCATCCTTTCATGTAAAAATCTACAAATAAAACTCTCAAAGCATCTTTTGAATTTCATCTATAATTTGTTTAAGTTCCTCTCCTTCAACCAGGTTACTAAAATAAATCCATGATCTAGAGTTTTTGCTCATAATAATATAATCTTTGATCTTTGTATATTTACATGCTAGGCACGCTTGTGCCAATGGTTTCCATTTTGAGTCAAAGATAAGAGGATAAGGCTTCAACCAAGCATCAGACCAAAAAATTGCATAACTCCCCTAATATGTTTCTTTATCAATTGTAAACTTTATGATATGAAGTTCCATGTTGACGATCCTTTGGGTAGAGTTCTTTTCCTAAACAATTTCATTGCATCGAGAGAACCTATATATTTTGAAGTAATATTTTTACCCAATTATTTCCTTGATCTTTGAATAATCTCCACCCAAGTTTTGCTCCTAATACCAAATTCATAAGTCTACAATTCTACAAGCCTGCTCCACCAATATTCTTTCCTTTGCAAACCCTATCCCATTTATAAAGAGGAAACCTAAATTTTTTCTCGCAACCTTTCCATAGAAAGTCTCTTTAAATTTTATCAATTTTTGATATAATACCTATTGGCAGTCTTGAAAGTGACATCATATAAATAGGAATGGATTGCAATGTAGTCTTTATGAGTTGTAGCCTTCCTACCATGGTTAAGAAGTTACCTTTCCAACCTGCTAAGCAAGCTTTCATTCTATCCAAAAAATAGATCCAAAGCTCCTTTTTATTTCCTTTATCAAACAAAGTAATATCCAAGTAAGTTGATGGAAATTTTTCTATTTTAAACCCTAAAATATTCACAATATTTTGTTGTAAATCTAGGGCATTTTTAATGAAAATCATGGATTTTAAAGTATTTACCTGTTGTCTAATAGCCTTCTCATAGCATGATAATATTGATTTAAACTCCAAGACCTCACTGACTAAGTGATGGCCCAAAAGAAAAGTATCACCAACAAATTGGATATGAGATTCAAAGGGACCATTTTTTGCAACTTGAATACCCTTTATTTTTCCTTCCATTTTTTCCTTTAAAAAGGCTCTCCCTAGTGTTTTTTCTGAAAAAATAAATAGATAAGGAGAAATAGTATCACCTTGAAAAATACCACAAGATTACTTGAAGTACCTAGCAGGAGAACCATTGATCAAAATAGACAATTTTGCAGTGATATAACAACATCTAATCCACTCACACCAACTAGAATCAAAGTCAAACTTTTTGAGAATAGCATGTAGAACATTTTAAGAAACCCTATCATATGCTTTGCTCATATCTAATTTCAAAAGCATACCTGGTTTTTTCATGGAATGAAGATAATATATGGTCTCTTGTGTAATAATTATACCATCAAGAATTTGTTTACCATGAACAAAGCCACCTTGCTTCTCTAAGATAAGACACCCTAGAATACCCTTCAACCTGTTTGCCATGATTTTTGAAATGATCTTATAAATCATATTACAAAGGCTTATTGGACAAAAATTATCAAAATATTTGGTGTCGTCTTTATTTGGAACCAAGGTATTAAAAGTAGCATTGATCTACTTATTATAACCTTTCTTTTTTGGGCCTCTTCAACCGCATCTAACATATCACTCTTCAATAAATCCCAATATTTTTGAAAGAAAATTATAGGAAATCCATCGAGGCCAGGTGCCTTGTTAGGATGGAAAGAGAAAACTGCTTCATGGAGCTCCTCCATAGATATCTTCTTCATCAATCTTTCATTTTGTTCCTGAGTGATAATTGATGGAATTTTTTACAAAAAAAAATTCTTGTGCCTCCTTATCTTGCCTAAATCTGACAAAAAAAATTCAAAATAATTAATTGCTTCCTTCCTTATATCTTCTTTGTCCTCAATATGTCTTCCATATGGAGTTATAATATTTTTGATATGACAAGGAGAAAAAAAATTAGCATGAAAAAAATTGTATTTCTATCTCCTTCCTTGAGCCATTTATCTCTAATTTGGAACCAATACGACTCCTCCTTTTCAAATGCATTATGATAATAAAAAAATAATTGATTTTATTTCACATAATAATCCTGATCCATTCCGTTAATTTATACTATCTTTGGTAAATTTTTGAGCTTGGATTCAATTTCTTTCTTTTCTTTAAAAATATTACCAAAAGATTTGGCATTTCGTATATTTATTTGCACCTTTAAATATTTCAACTTTTGATTAAACTTGTACATACATGATCCTTCAATTTTTTATTCATCCCACTATAACATAACCATCTGGAAAAAATCAGGGTCTTGGAGCCACATAGACTGGAAGTGAAATGGCTTTGGATGACCATTATTATGTAACTCACAAGTCAAAAGAATGGGTTTGTGATCTCGTCCTACTCACAATAAAAAATATCTAAAGAGATTATATACTTTGTTTACAACTATTTATTGGATAACAATAATATATCCAGTATTTCTACTATATGATTTTTCCCAATGCATCTATTATCCCATGTATATTGAAAGCTTGAGGGACCATTCCAATAACAATATTTATTTATTAATAAGTATTATGATGGGGTATATTTTTTTTTGTAGGTAAAAATGATTTTATTTGTTGTACGGGTTAAAGGGTCCCGTCCCTGTTACATCAGTAGCAAAAAGAGACAACTATGGCCTCCAGTGGCAACAAATAAAAACCAACTGAGGATTCACCCCATACATAATAACCCAGACAAGGCCAAAGCCCTCCAAGATAGAAGAAACTAAACTATTACAACAACTGATAAAAGAAAACCAAGCAACCTTGCTGCCAAGACACCACCTTCCTAGGTTACTGGGATTATTTGTTCCTTTCCTACTGGGCACTGTCATCAGGGGACAGGATTGTCTTGATCAGGGTTGAGAACTCTCTGAGCTCATCAATGGTGCTGGACAGAATGGTGCAACCTTCCCTATAGATGTTGGCATTCGTTTGCAACTGGATTACAGTATCACTGGCTCTTTTGAGGGTTATGGAACACAGTGTGTCCTTAGCGCTGTTAGTGTGCTGATATTCATCATCGTTGATGATTTTCGTGTTTGGTAGTTGATCACTCATCTTAGGGGACTTCTTGGGAGTAGTGGAGCTGTGAGCGACCACCTTGGGTATTGAAGGAATACCATCGTGAGGGTAGCATGAGCTACCTAACAGATCACGTTCCCACATCCTGATTAGCTTGGGTTATGACTTCTTACGGGAAGTCTTCTTCCCATATGACCAGGGTGGACTGATTGACTGCTTTATTGGCTAGAATGTCAACCACTTTGTTAGCTTCCCTGAACACGTGGTTGATCTGGCTTTGAGGTTTGCTGTTGAGAGAAAGTTGGCAATCCTAAATGATGTTCTGGATATTCTTCCCCCTGTGCTCTTGTTGATAATGTGTCCAATGATAACTGATGAGTCTCCTTCAAATATGATTGGCTTGGGAAGGGTTTTTCTTACCTCAATGCTTCTCCACAAAGCTCTGGCTTCTGCATAGTTGTTGGTTTGGGTCCCGAGATTTTCTATGAAAGCCTTGAAAATGCTTTCTCAGTGGTCCCTGATGACTCCTCCTGCCCTAGAGTTCCTTGGGTTTCCTTTGGAGGCACCATCGAAGTTGGCCTTAAGCCATCCCTATGGAGGGGGGACCATTTGGCCATGGTTCTGGAGCTACGGGTATTCTAGACTTTGCTACAGTCTATGGGAATCTTGAGGGATGCAAATAGGTGATATTCTAGCCCGTAGTTTGGGACATCTACGTAGGGGATGAGGTTGTTGTTTTCAATAGCAAGGGACAAAGCTCTACTGGTGACAACTTCTAGATTTTTGGTGATCTCCGTGAAGATGCGGTTGTTACATTCCAGCCAGATCTTCTAGGCCACGTGATGAAGTAGGGAACTCCACAAGAACCTGAGTCTTGGATTTTTAAATGTCCTTGACCATTGGATGAACAGGTCCGAGACCACCTTGGGTCGGATCCAACAAACCTAGAATTTGTTGGCCAGGATAGAAAAACACTCTCGACAAAGGGGTAATCCAACAAAATGTGTTGATTGGATTCCCAAGCTTGAGTACAGAGGTAGCACCTATTGGGAACCATCACTCCTCTTCGAATTAAGTTATCGGTGGTCAAAATTTTATTGTGAGCAACAAGCCAATAGAAGTGGGCCACTTTCGAGATCAAGAGCTTGAGCCATATGCTTTTGGCTAAGGTCTGACTGTCACAATTTCTAAAGTCTCTAGGAGGGGTTTCCAACATATGGGATGCATATTTGATAGTGAAGCCTCCATCGCTAGATTCCTTCCAGCAACGTTCATCATTATTCTGGGTCTACGAGATGAAATTTGCTCTAAAAATGTCTTGAAGAGTTGCTAGACCTTTGTTGATAGTATCATTCTTAATTTTGAACTGTACCTACTTCTATTTTTGGATTCCCTAATCAAAGGTGATGAAATCAGCAACTTGGGACCCATACTTACTATCAATGAGGTGTTTGATTGAAGTCAGATCGACATCATTGATGAGGGGGTCTTTTCTAGCCCACACATATTTCCAAAAATCAATAGACTTACCATCTCCCAACTGCCACCAAGATCCCTGATGTAAAAGTTGTTGGGTGTGGCTAATGGATTTCTAGAAGTGGGAGCCATTACGGGGAGTCTCCATGTCTAGGAATGAGTGGTGTTGTAGGTATTTTATTTTGATAATCGATACCCACTATAGGTTGGCATCAGTGACCATCTTCCATGCCTGCTTGGCCAGAAGCACCTGATTTGTGATGTTTATGCGGTGCAGTCCCAACCCCCCTATCTTTAGGGGTGCAAATTTTATCCCAGGCTACCAGGTGGAACTTTCTTTGATTATCATTCCCAGACCATAGGAAATGCTTCTGCAGTTTCTTGATGGCCTCTCCCACCGCAACAGGGATTTTGAAGACCGACAGAAAGTAGGTGGGAATACTTTGGAGGACCGACTTTACCAACGTTGCTTTGCCTGTGCTAGAGAGGAGGGCCCCTTTCCATCCTGCCAACTTCTTGTGTATCTTTTCTGTGACATTGTTCCACATACCTTTAAGTGGTCTTCCCCTGAACATTGGAAGGCCCATATAGGTATTTGGGAAGACAACAATGGTGCACCCCAATATGCCTGTAATCTTGACCTGCCTTCTGGTGGGGGTGTTGATGAAGTAGAGTTTACTTTTGGTGTAATTGATCTTCTAGCCAACCGCTTCCTCATACAGATTGAGGATGACTTTGATGACTTTAGATACTGAAGCTTTAGTGGCCAGCAGGGTGTCATCCATGAATTTTTGGTGAGTGGAGGGGGTTAATCCTGAGGCTGCCTTGATGCCTGAGATCAGGTTTCTATAGCAGGCATTTTTGATGGTTCTTCCCAAGATCTCAACCATAATGATGAAAAGTATAGGGGAGAGTGGGTCACCCTGTCTCAGCCCCTTGGTGCTGGGAAAGTAACCAGCAGTAGACCCATTCACAAGGACCAAGAACCAAGAAGAAGAGACACAATTTGAAATCAGATTCACCCAAGATTCATGGAACCCATATTTGAGGAGGATTTTGGATAGGAATTCTCGGTTCACTCTATCAAAGGCTTTGTTCATGTCAAGCTTCAGGAAGAAGGTAGCGGAGTTAGAGTTGTGGGCAGAGTGAATCATCTCATGGATGGTGATGACTCCATCAAGGATATTTTACCCCTTAACTGTGCTCCCCTGGTAGTGGTCAATGATGGTGGGGAGGATCTCGGTGAGTCTGTTGGCCAGGGCTTTGGACAACACTTTGTAGATGACATTGCACAGACTGATGGGGCAGTAATCAGAGAGGGACTGGGAGTTTGCACCTTTGGGGATCAGGGCCAGAAATGTGGAGTTCACATCTTTGGGAATGGTACTGGACTTCTACATTTCTATGATGGTGAGGCATAGGTCAGGGCCCACAATGTCCCAAAAAGTTTGGAAGAACCTAGGGGAAAAGCCATCAGGCCCGAGGGCTTTATCGGGCTTCATGGAGAAAAGGGCTTGGTGGATTTCCTTATGGGATAGGGGATTGAGGAGGAAATTATTTGTAACTTTAGAGATGGTTTTGGAAATATTCTCCAGAAGAGACTCCATGGCCATGGGTGAGGAAAAGGGGGGAGAGGCGAGAAGGTCTTTGAAGTGGTTGACAACTTCATCCCTGATCTGGTGGATGTCAAAAGTGAAAGTCCCATCCTGCTTGATGAGGCCTTTAATTCTGTTAACTCCCCTATGCCTAAGAGTGGAGATGTGGAAATACTTAGAGTTGGAGTCACCTTCCCTGAGCCATAGTTATCTTGACTTTTGGTGCCAAAAATTTTCTTCTTTACCTAAGGTGCTATGGTATTCGAAGAGCAGAATCCTCTCTTCATCTCTGAGTCTGTCATCACCCTACCCTTTTTGAAATCTATCCTCAATCTACCCTAGTCTGGTTTTGATGTCCTGCTTAGCTTCAAAAATATTCTCGAAGGTTTCCCTATTCTAAACTTTTAGATTTTCCTTGATCCGCCTGAGTTTTTGCATAAATTGGTTTGAAGTTGTCCCAGGGAATTTTATCCCCCACCATTCTGCTATCCGATTTTTGAGATTAGGCTAGTGGGTCCGCATTGACTCGAATCGAAAAGGAGTCTTGAACTGGGGCCTGCTCGATGTCTCAAATAGGAGCAGGCTATGATCGGACCTTATCTTTGGGAGAGCCTGCAATCTGGCGTCTCCGAAGAGAGGAAGGGCTTTTTGGGATAGCAAAAACCGATCAAGGTGCTCTTGGATGAGTTTATTTCCCATCCGCTTGTTACTCCAGGTGTAAAGGGATCCCTGCAACGGAACATCCATAAGGGCATTTGAGTCCACAAACTACCTCAAGTCATTTGTATCCCTGTGAGTGACCGAGTTCCCTCCCTTTTTATCAAAAAAGTGTAGGGGGAATTGAAGTCCCCTGCCAGAACCCATGGAATATTGACAAACACCTACCTCATCTGGGTGAGGGTGTTCCACAAGATCATTCTACCCTAGGATGTGTTGGGAGCATAGACATTTGTCATAATCCAAGAGGTCTAGGAGCTGGGATCATGGAACAAAATGTTGGACAACCTGTCTTGGCCTAAAATAAATTTGCCTTCAACTTTGGTTGGGTTCCATAGGCACAGGAGCCCACCTACAGTCCTAGAGGCTAGGGAGTAGATGAAGTCATAGTTTTTCCATATGATTTTAGCTACCCTAGGAGACCACTGATCATCTAGTTTGGTTTCTTGAATGAGGAATATTGTGGGGTTATAATCTTTTCTCATGGCTGCAACCAATATTTTCTTGGCTGGCCCATTCAGTCCTCTCGCATTCCAGGAGAGGACTTTCATTTGGAACTTTTTGAGAGTTTTTTGCCCCCTTTGCCTTGTTGCATGAGGGGGTTTGGGTCTTCGATTTTCTTCCTTGATAGTGTTTTCGATTTCCTGAAATAGGGTTTTTTGCATTCCATTGGCTATATCCTCGATGGTATCCCAATTTCTTCATTCTGCACTCGGATGGCCTACCCTTCTTTCTGTCTACTCCTACATCGATTTGGGACTTTCTAAAAATTTGGGTTTGCTTGGGGCTCCATGGTTCAGGGGATTCCTAAGTGGGCTCGTCACTGTCAAAATTGGTGGTGTTAGTGTTGGTCGAGGAGGCAGGGAAGTCAGACCCAGCAAGGGGGGCGATGGGGCTGGGGAAGAGGGCGACCGAAGGGGTTTTGGGGTAGGGATTTGGGGCCATCACTGGTGGTGGGAGGGTGGGGCTGGCATGGGGGTGAGAGGGGCAGGGACTCTTCTAGGTGGGATTGGGAGTAGGGCGCAGCTGGGAGGCAAGATTGGGGTCAAGGGAGGATCTAACAGGGATTTCTCCTTCCTCAATTTCCTCATTGGTTCCAAAATCATTAAGAAAATCAAATTTATTAGCAGTGGTAACCGATGTACTTGCCTTTTGAGGAGCTGGGGCTGGAGGTGGTCGAATATATTGTTTGTTCTTCAAGTTTTGTCCTTGGCTGATGATTGTCCTCTAATTTGCGCTTGGCTTCGGGCATCTCACTGGAAGGTGATCGACTTTAGGGTTTCTGTGCTTAGGGCATTGAGATGGGAAGTGCCCTTGGGATTGGCACTCTAAGAAGAAAGTTGGCTTGTTCTTGAAGATTAGTGGTTGTCTCCATCTGAAATCCTCATAAATTAGATTGAGGTGGTCTGGTAGTTGTGACTCTAGATTCACATTGACGCAGATGCATGCCTAGGTTAGGCGAGTTCTGGCACGAGTGGCCGGATCAATGGCCACTAATTCCCCAAAGGCCCTAGCTAGGCCTTGAAGAGCATCCTCATAAAAAAATGAGCGGGGAGATTAGGGAGCCGGACCCAAATGGGGGTAAAGTTAATGTTCTATGAGTCGGGGTCAAAATTTGGCTCCCATTTCCTTAAAAATAGACTTCGTCTCCCGAAGAACCATGGACCTCCGGATAGAATGTGCTCTGCATCCTCCCGAGTGTTCAGCTGGATCATAAAAAATCCTCTGGTCATCGTGGACAACCCCATGTTTCCCAGGATTTTCCACTTTGAAGTCGCCCAACGACGGATTGCATCCATGTCTGGGCGTCCTCCTACAAATTTTCCCACAAGGGAAAAGGAATCACGGGATGCGTAACCTTCCATAATATTTTGAGGGCACAACACATCGCACCCTTGTGAGACAAAGCCGTTCAAACCGTCTGTGGGTGATCTGAGTTTATTCTGTAGGAGGTCTGCGTAAGATAGGTGGCCTCATTAGCTTCCTATGTCTCCCACTTTGTTGAGGGGTTCCTTTCCCCGATCGATGTCACTTTGGATGTTCCCATGTTTGGCGGTAGACAAAACCTCGACTGGCCTTGTCATTGCAAGAGTGGTGGGAATATCCTTCGAAATCATACCAATGTTTGTTTGCTCTTCCGATCACGTCTTCTCCTTACCTGCAAGCAGGTTTTTGTTGAATTTTTCATTTGTCGAAACCATATTCGCCTCTCCTCCAAGACACATAATTTTTTACGCTACATCATTATGATGGGGTTTATTAGAAGAGTAATAAACCCATATTTAAGAATATTGAAAGAATTATTAATAGAGACCATATATTAAAATAACTCTTTGTTTCAAGAAAAGAGGTGATTATTTTATTCTTGAAGGAATGAATATTAAATTTATTCTAGGAGTTAAATGTGGCTTGTGTAGCAAGGAAGTCAAACTTGAGTGAGAGAAGTATGGACTTTTCTCATTTATGATTTAAGCATTGAAAGAATGTTGAAAATTTTATCATTGAAACCTTGCATTGTTCTTGCATGATTTTTTTAACGATGCATATTAGGATTGCATATTCATTTTAAAGTGTTGTCCTGATCCCTATGCTCATGCTCATAAGCTTGATGAAGGAAAATATATATCAACTAGAAGACATTGAAAAGAGGATGAAACTTGTGAAATTGAGAATTGGTGTTTGTGTAGACACCAAAATCTAGCCACTTGTCATCCATCCATAACTTCCTGCCATAATTATCCATTATTTATATATATTTATATATATTTGTTTAATATATATTTAAATAATAATATTTTATATTATATATATATATATATTTATTTATTTATTTATTTATAAGAATTAATCCTAGCCATCCGTCATGTTTTAATATTAGCCATCCATCCACCTTAATCCATGTCACTTGCCCAGATTTAATCTCCACCCTTCCTCATGTTTTAATCTCAGTCGCTCAAATTGTGTCGTTGAAACCCTAACATGTCCAAGGAAAGATTATAAAGAGAAGTCATTTTGATGACTCAACCTTTGATTTTTAGACCCCTGAGTATTCTCTCTGAGTTTTCATATTTCTAAAAACCCTTGTGTCCTAAGTTCTCAAGCATCCTTACCACTTTTATTCACCATTGCTCCCTCTTGCATCCTCCACATCTGGTGGGTGCATCCTTTCTCAAATCTATAGCCCTATATCCCTCGGGCAGCTGTTAGGGCATTCGCGTAATCATTTCCTGCATCAATAATGAAGACAAAAATAATATTATTCGATAAGGTAAAATCTCATTGTTTTTATTTCATATTCTTATAATTGTTTACAACTTTTCATTTTTTGAGGGTCTCACATAGTTGATCCCTCATATATATTACTGACTCTTATCATAATTTGTTGTGTGCAGGTCTAATAATCACATTCATTGGTAGCTTCTAAAGATCGAGTGGCCCTACATAGGATACCAAAGCCCACTCACCACTCAATTGGGATCAAATAAAGCACGAAGACACCACCATTTATTTCTAACTAAGATTTCAAAGAACCTTAGTACTTTGTAATAGTTGTATCAAAACAATAAGCATTGTAAACCCCTTATTTGGGATACATTTAATTATAATATAGGAGATTCACTGGTAATAACAAAAAAAATTCCTTTCTTTGTGAAATCACTTGTGTTACTTTACTTTGTTTATTATTTCATAGTTTATATTTTAGTGTTGCTTGATTTTGTAGCAAACCATGCATCGTACTCTATAGTAGTCCCTGCATCATAAACATCAAAGGAGATCCATCTTCTTGTCATCCTCGTAAGTAACCCTCCATGTCTCAACACAAGGGAGACCTGTCTCACCTCGATGATGCTAGTAGAGCATTGGTGTCTGAAGAACCCCCTACCTTAGTCAAAACTATCGTAGCACCCATAAAAACTATATCAGTTCCACCTCACTCTGGTACCTCCCAACCATCCACCTAGCCTACCAAACCCTTTGTTGTTGCTCCTCATCACCTATCTACATGGCACCTCGCTATGGCCTCCATTTCACCTAAGCTGATGTCAATCCAACCCACAAATACCTATACCACTAGCTCATCCAAATAGGACAACTCAGTTGCACTTACTCTGCCATCGACCATCTCATAGCATAGGGTTGCTCCCTATCCCATGTTATAGCAGGCAAGCCCACTAGCTGAGCCACACTAAAGTGCTCCCAAACCTAACATTGTAGTAGCAAACTACACCCTAGTCCCTTTCACTTCTTTGCACCTCATACAACTCCTGGTACAACTATGACAACAAAGTAGGATCCCATGCATATACCTGAGGTGTAGCGATCATATTGCACACTAGTATGATAAGGTTCCATGGGAACTGACAACCAATACTGGTCAAGGCCACTATGTTGGCCAACATAGACATCACCAATGTGGGTAGGGCATCCAACTTCTTGTCCATATACATGGACGAGTATGTTATCCCTCCACCCATCACATCCACATCTTGCCACCCATCTTCGAACAAGTGGTTCAACTCATACCCCTTATCATATCCAACCTTAACATGTAATCCCTCCACTGGCAACTTGAGGATGTGATATACATCCTCAAGTATCACGGTCATATCTCCAGTAGGGAGATGAAACATCCCCCTATCTGTATCTCATCTTGTTGCCAAGGTAGAGAGATACCCCTTGTACACGCTCAACACATCTATCCGGGCTATCTCAGCCAGTCCCACAACCTTCAACCACTCCCATTGGTCCTCCTACATTGCCTTCCTCATCCCACGGATGAGAGGTGAGAACCGATGTTGAACCTCCAAAATCTTCAGCTACAACATAACACATTACAATACATTAAAGTCACATTCATTGTATAATTTCAAGAAACAAATTGCACAAGTCAACAAAAAGCTTTAAAGGCATTTACCTTGGAAAAATGCACATCTACTCCTACCATCGCATTTGCACCCTCCATCACCATAGCTTCCATAGCACTTCACTCACCCACTCCACTCCACTTCCCTTACTCCCTCAAACGTAGCTTTTGGAATTCGTGAACGCAACAATGAATTTGATTTCCCCTCTATAGGTCTTTTATAGTTGTTTTAAGCATACTAAAATTCCCATTGGTGATTTTAGGTGTATTGAAATGCCTCCCTATATTTGGAAAGCACTAAACTCTAGCCAACATTTACACATGCGGTAGATGCTCGTCGGTGTTTGGCATTAAAATTGACAAAAAAACCAAACTGAGCCAAAAAGGTAGCTTACATCCACAAAATCATTCCAAATTGCATCCATACATCACTTTCATCACCATATCATGTTTTGTGAAAATCAAAATTGATTTGGATACATAATTTTTGCTTGCGATCAAAAGGCACAAAATCACATTACAAGTTACAAGATAGTTCATAATGGTTCAAATTTTCACAAAATGACCATTTCCATCATTATCATCATCTATTCCATAATTGCATTCAATTTCGTGATAATATGAATGATTTAGATGGCTAGCTTTTAGTTGCACCCAAAAGGCGTAATATTATCCAAATTTGCTTCAAAATACCCAAAATCAAGGCAAGATTTCACAAAATCATTCCATTCAATCATCAATGCATTTCACATCATCACATATTTATTTCTAAATCATTTTTATTCATCAAGCATTACATTTACACATTTTCCAAGTTCACATACAAATTCAAGTGAACCTCATATCTAGTGGTCTATTCTATCTCCTTGGCGATTGCAACGATTTGCATCCATGCAATTCGGTAAGATGGATATACCACCATAAGGACAGTTGATCATTTTCATAATCACATATTTCCTTGTTCAAAAGCAAAATTATTTTTTGTCCCTCATATTTTAAGTGAGACTATGTCGTGACCAATTTTCTCAACAATTGTCATTGATGGTCTTGTTCATGGGGCTTGAAACACGGATAAACTCAAAACTCATCATTCCTTTTACATTGACAATCATCACGAAGACAGGCTCGAGCTAGGGTGATTGGTTCCAATTTTGGAAATTATCCAACAGTCACTAGTCGACCCTCCAAAGTTGACTCTTTTTCTTTTTTTGTATTTTCATCACTTTGCATTTCAATGACGCTAATAGGCAATTTCTTCAATAGCATGGAACCACCCCAAACTTAGGGTAACCAAATTTTGATATTGAATTTCCACAACGGGATACATCTTACATGATTATGACATCTACACTTGGCAAAAGCCCCTTTCTCTGTTAGAGCAAAAATAGAATCAATCATTTACATTTTACAATAACCCCCTTACATAATTCATATCATCCGCATTCACCTCCACGCACTTGCACAATTCAACGATACTTTTAACCACATAATTTTGTAATTGGCTTGTGAGATTCATTATTCACTTATTCACCAATTGAGGGGGTAAGCTACACACTCCAAAATTCTTGTCTTCCAAGATCATCTTCACATCCCAATGAAGGAAAGCTACGTCTTCGTTAAGCCAAACCAAGGCGTCTTGTATTTTTGCATCACATTGTGTTTCACACAATGTGGTACAAAAAGGGGCATCTGTAGACACCAAAATCCATCCACTAGTCATCTATCCATAGCTTCCTACCACAATTATCCGTTATATATATATATATATATATATATATATATATATATATATATATATATATATATATATATTTTTTTTTTTTAATATAATTTTAAATAATAATATTTTATATATTATATTTATATATATTTAATAAATATATATATATATATATGAATTAATCCCAACCATTCGTCATGTTTTAATCTTAGCCATTCATCCGCCTTAATCCATGCCACTTACCCAAATTTAATCTCCACCCTTTCTCATGTTTTAATCTTGGTTGCTCAAATTATGTCATCAAAACCCTAATATGTCTAAGGGAAGATTATAAATAAGAGTCATTTTGACGACTCAGCCCCTGAGTTTTAGACCCCTAAGTATTCTCCCTGAGTTTTTAGATTCCTAAAAACCCTCATGCCCCAAGTTCTCAAGCATCCTCACAACTTTTATCTTCCATCGCTCCCTCTCACATCCTCCATATCCGCCATCGTCCACATCATGTGAATCAAATCTGGTTTTGTAGCTTCTACCTCACACCACTGAATTACCTCCTGAGCTTTGCGAGTGCCCACCAAAGTCTACAGAGTATGTCTGGGCATTTTTGTTCAACCTCAAGCATCTGCGGGTGTTTCCCATTCATATCTACAACCCTACGACCCTTGTTGGCCATTAGGGCATCCGTGTAATCATTTCTTGCATTAGAAATGAAGACATAAATAACATTATTCGACAAGGTAATATCTCATTATTCTTCTTTCATATTCTCATATTTGTTTACATCTTTATTTGTGTAACTAGGGTTTAGTTATTTCATTTTTTGAGGGTCTCATGCAGTGGAACCCTCACAGATATTACTGACTCTTGTCATTATTTGTTGTGTGCAAGTCTAAGAATCACATTCATTGGTAGTTGCTGAAGCTCGAGTGGCCCTGCATAGGATACTAAAGCCCATTCACCACTCTGTTGGGATCAAATCAAGCGAGAAGACACCACCATTTATTTCTAACTAGGGTTTTAGAGAATATTAGTATTTTGTAACAATTGTATCAAAATAATAAGCATTGTAAACCCCTTATTTGGGGTACATTTGATTGTAATACAGGAGATCCATCAAAAATAATAAAAGAGTTCATTTCTTTGTGCAATCATTTGTGTTACTTTACTTTGTTTATTATTTCATAGTTTATATTTTGGTGTTGCTTGATTTTGTATTCACATTTTGAAATGTAATATTGTATTTGGAAAAGAGAAATACTTAAGAGATATCATGTGTAGAAGTTATGTTATGATTATTGATGAAGGATGGGATATATTGTAAACATCCTTGATGTATTGCCATAAATTTTTATTTAATAGATGAAGATGAATTAATGCTTTCTTTCTATGTTAAGTTCCTTTGGGAAGGATTTGTAGTTAGCAAGATGGATAAATTTTGTTATTTGAATAAGAAGATAGAATAATAGGAGAAATTAATTAATGAAAATTTGATTATGATTTTTAGATGTTGTTTTACTTCTTTTTTTAAATAAAGGAACTATCTTAATTTCTAGTGTTATGTTGGAATGAAGTACTTGAATTCTCTAGTCTTTATCAATATGATATGTTGATGTTAGTATGGAATTTTGGTATGATTTATTATTTTATTTATGAGTTGGACAAAACTGTTGCTAGGACCCTTGGTTTAAATGGGTTTTTATGGGCAAGATTGGTAGTGTCATATTAGTAATCCCTAGATTTTAGTTGTACCCAATGCTAGTTGAGTTGTGGATAGATAATTCAACTGGGTAATTGTGAATGATAAACCCTAGCATCAATATTTGGGTGGTCCTAATGATGAGGCTTGGGTGGTCCTAACGATGAGGCTTGGGTGGTCCTAGCGGTGAGGCTTGGGATATTCCTAGCGATGAGGCTTGGGTAATCTTAATGATGGATTGGTATGGGATAATCCATTGAATCATTCATAAGGTAATATAGTGGTGGTATCTTGTTGTCCTAATTCCTATGCTCATGCTCGTAAGCCTAAAGAAGGAAAAAATATATCAAGTAGAAGATATTGGAAAGAGGATGAAACTTGTGGTTTTGGGAATTGATGTTTGAAATGTAATGTTGTATTTGGAAAAGAGAAATACTTAAGAGATATCATGTGTAGAATTTATGTTATGATTATTGATGAAGGATGGGATATATTGTAAACATCCTTGATGTATTGCCATAAATTTTTATTTAATAGATGATAAATTAATGTTTTCTTTCTATGTTAAGTTTATTTGGAAAGGATTTATAGTTAGCAAGATGAATAAATTGTGTTATTTGAAAAATATTATAGAATAATAGGAGAAAGTAATTAATGAAAAATTGATTATGATTTTTAGATGTTTTACTTCTTTTTTTTAATAAAGAAACTATCTTAATTTCTAGTGTTATGTTAAAATGAAGTACCTAAATTCTCTTGTTTTTACCAATATGATTTGTTCATGTTAGTATAGAATTTTAGTATGATTTATTATAGTACTTTATATTTTTTATGAATTAGACAAAAATGTTTTTTGGGACCCTTGGGTTAAATGGGTTATTATCGAAAAGTTTGGTAGTGTCATATTAGTAATCCCTAGAGTTGAGTTGTGGGTAGATAATTCAACTAGGTAATTGTGATTGATAAACCTAGTGGTGAGGCTTGGGTGGTCCTAGTGGTGAGGCTTGGATAATCTTAACAATGGATTGGTATGGGATAATCCATTGGATCATTCACAAGGTAGTATAGTGGTGGTATCTTACGAGTAAGCAAGTATGACCATGATCATTATTAGGTGAGTGGTAATGGTCTTAGTTAGTTCATGGGTAGATGAAACTAACTAATCACTAAGGAATTATGCCATAGTAATCCTACATAGATGCTAGTATGTAGGGTTAGGGAATATGCATCACCTTTAAGTGATATGGACCTTAAAGGGCAATCCCTATATCATGGTCAAGTAGTCTCATACAATAAAGTGTAGGGAAATAGGGGGACCACTAATGGTATATTTTCTAATGGTGAAGTTATAAAAGTGAACTCTAAGAATTATGGGAATTTGATCACTCCTATCCACTTGAGTGACGTCTACAATGATAATGAACTCAAAATGGTTATGCCTTCTACTGATGAAATTGTTGGGTCTTCTTACTTAGTTAATTTTTTCTTATATAAAAAAAAAATTAGCTTTCCCTTGGGTTGAGAAAGTGGGTTGTTACATTTGGTATTAGAGACTAGGCCTAGGTCATAGGACTCAATACTTTCTTGAGAGGAACTAGGTTGAACTTGTCTTGATGTGCTAATGTTAAGAAGGCTAAAATTTTCTAAGAACCTTAAGTTGATTCAAGACAAGCGAGTACTATACATCATCTTGATCGGTTCGACAAAAGAGTAAAAATCCTAAAAAGTACAACTTCTTATTGAAAATTATTACCTTCCATAACCTAACCTAGATCCTTTTTGTGACTAAGAAACGACACCTATTTTGAGAGGGGGATATTCCAAGAAGTCGAGGTCAACTATGTAGGAAGAAGTTGTAGCTCATCCCTAGAAGGAATCTGGAAGTTTAGGGGATTCCAACAAAAGGATGACAAATCTTACATCAATAGTTAGGTTGCTACAAGAGAAGATGGAGCAACAATAAAAAATATTGGAAATACTTCTTAACTAGGAATCCAATAACCAAAATTTAGAGGATAGACAAGAAAAAATCCTACTAGAGAATTCCAAGAGGGTAAATCTTGGATTGAGGCTAAGCTTACCAAGGACTTGAATAATGTTAGGGTACCTAAATTTAGTGGAAAATAAGGGGGTGATGTAGCTGAATCATGGTTGAATGAATTAGAGACCTACTTTTCCATGAAGAACTATTGCTTGAAACGTAAACTATCTCAGCCACCCTTCATCTACAAGATGTTACCTTGGAATGGTGGAATACATTTAAGGTGGGTAGAGGAATTCAAGCAGTGGATTTGAAAGAAAAATATTTTGTAAGGGTATTCAAGAAGAGATTCCTAACTGATCAATTCTACATAGATAAATTCAAGGAATTTTCTACACTTCAACAAGGTACTTTGACTATGGAAGCTTATTATCAAAAATTTATCAAAATTTTAAAATATGTTCCTGAATATGAGACTAAGGAATATTTGAAGGTGCAAAATTTCATCTTAGGAGTAGATCCTAAGATCCAAATAATAATCAACTTGCTTAAGCCCAAAACTCTATAGAAAGCATATGATTTAGCTTGATAGGAGGAGACTAATCAACACACTAAAGAGACCTTTAATTACAAATAATTGAAAGAAGAAGAGTGAAAAGAACTCAAAAAGTGGAAAAGCATTGGGTTTGCAAGATGGACTAATGAACAAAATAAGAAAACCAAAGAGAGGGACCAAAGTTTAGAAATAGGAACAATGAAAACAAGGAAAATAACAAGAAATTTCATAGAAGGGATAACCTGAAACCCCATCCATAAAAAATAATGATTCAACATAGGAGGATACAAGGGATATAAGACAAGAGAAGTCACATGCACCTAAGATAGGTTGTTTAATTTGTAGAGGTCCTCACTATGATAACAAGTGTCCTTAGCAAGCAAGTCAGAGTTGTAGAACGAAAGAGCAACCTCATCGAATTTATGTAGCAGTAGGAAATCAAAACTTGGATGGCCAAGTAACTCCTATGTTTTTAAATGGTAAATTGTTTAATAGAAATATAATTGTTTTAATTGATTGTAGAGCTACAAATAGTTTTATTTCTACTAGTATTATTGAGGATATGCTGAGAAAACATGGATTTTTGGCACAAGGGTGGAAAGCTAAGTATAGGTCTAGGAAAACCTATTCAGCAAGTGAGTGCTTGTCTAACATTGAGATTTCCTTACCTAATGGATTATTTGTTTGGAACTTATATGTAGCACCACTACATACCTTTGATATAATTTTAGGGATGGATTAGTTGAGGGCCCATGGTGGCCTAATCAAATTCCAAGAAATATGGATGGATTCTACTAATAAAGATAAGCAAATGTTAAAGGTTCAAAGCAAGCAAGTATATTCTCAACCCCATTTATTGTCAGCTTTTCAACTTAATAAGGCAATTAAAAGACATGGAAAATTGTATGTGGATAAATTAAATGGAAAGGAAGGAAGTAAAGGAGATTCTTAATTATTTAAGAAACATCCAATTTTACATGAATTTAGGGATGTATTTCTAGAAGATCTTTCAGAACTTTCACCTTGATGTGACTTTGATTTCACTATTATATTATTGTCTAGAGTTGAACCTACTACTAGGACACCCTATAGAATGATGACTATTGAGTTATAGGAGTTAAAGGTGCATCTCCAAGACTTGTTAGAAAAGGGTTTGATTAAACCTAGTGTGTTACCCTAGGGTGCTTTGATGTTATTTGAAAAGGATGGTTCCTTAAGACTATGTATTGATTATAGGATGTTGAACAAGGTGGCCATCAAGAATAGGTATCTCTTACCAAGAATTGATGATCTTTTTTATCAATTGAAATATGCCACCATTTTTTCAAAAAATTGACTTGAGATCGGGATACCATTAGTTGAGAATTTATAAGACACTCACAAAAGAGCTTTTAAGACAAGATATGGACACTATGAATTTATGATTCTACTATTTGGGTTGACAAATGCACCAACAATATTTATGAACCTAATGAATAGTGTATTTAGAAAATATCTAGATCATTTTTTTTGATATTTTTGGATGACATCTTGATTTATTCCCACACCAAAGAAGAACATGATCAACATTTAAGATTGGTTTTAGAGGTGTTGAGGAAGAATCAACTATATGAAAAGTTGTCAAAGTGTGACTTCTATGTTTCACAAGTATAGTATCTAGGGTATATTATATTTGTAGAAGAGATTGTTGTGGATCCAAAGAAGATTGAAGTCATACTAAACTGGCCTACACCTACCAATGTGTCCAAAATTTGAATTTGATGTAGGAGCATCCTCACAATAACCAAAAGAGGAATAGTCATAGAATTGAAAGGCCAACAGTTCACCAAACTGTTTGTTTTTGTCAAAGAGTGGATTGGTAGAGAGAGAAAAAAGGAGAGGTTTCCAATTGGCTTTGTAATTTTGATAAATAGATAAAGTTTTTTTTCACCCCTTTACCTTTGTGATATTTGTTGCTATGAATTATGTATTCAAAATTGCATGTGTTCTATTGTTTCCATTGTGCAGCATCCTAAGGATCATTAGGCACATTACAGCCTAGCAAGGAAGAATCGTGGTATTGGCATTTAAATTTGTGTAGCCCTTCGAACAAGATGAGAAAGAAACACATTGAGGATAGTCACCAGCAATAGAGGATAGAAAAGCCATCAAATTGTAGTCCTATGGGCAAGAACATCATTTGAAAAACCAATGTATTTAAGGAATTGTAAATTTACTTCCAAATGATAATGTGTAATATTTTAATACGCGAGGAGTTGCTACTCATGTTGGAGCTATATTGGAAATAAGGAAATTATATGCAATAGGTTACGTAGTTGACCTACTAAGATTCAATTCCATCTTGACCATGTTAGTGGAGGTCAACCATTCAGTTTTATGGAGGAACACATTGTTAAGGTTCGGGTTGGAAGTGTACAGTTGTGCTACCTCAATAAAGGAATCCTTGTACAATTGAAAAATTTAACTTTTAGGTTGGATGGTTGCTCAAATCACATGACTACCTAGATGGAACGATTGAATAAATTAAACAATTGCCCATAATTGAGGAGGTTGTTGTTTGGATTGAATGATTGCCTAGGGTTGAACGATTATTGTTTTGGTTGAATGATTATAGTTTGGATGGTATGATTACCCAAGATTGTATAACTGTAGCTTGAATTGTACGATTGTCTAGGGTTGAACAATTATTGTTTTGGTTGAATGATTACAGTTTGGATGGTATGATTGCCCAAGATTGTATAACTGTAGCTTGAATTGTATGATTTTCTAGGGTTGTACGATTATAGTTTGAATTGTATGATTATTACTTTGGTTGTATGATTACCTAATTGTTGTACGGTTACACAAATTGAATGGTTTTCCTTATTTTTTAGCGATTTCTAGATCATATAGTTGTCTGGATTGAATGATTTTCTAGATTGAATGATTACCCATTGTTTGCACAATTATCATCACCAGATTATTAAAGAAGAAGATATTAGCTTGATTGTATTTTTTTTAGGTGTTGTATTTTGTTATTGCATCAAAAGTTTCATGTTATGGGTTATTATAGGTAATTTGTGAAAAACTTCTCAAGGATTTCATACTCTATTACTAGCCTTCAAAGAAAAGGAAAAAATTCCAAATGAACGGATAAGTGTGAGGTCACCTTTGCAACTCTTAAGAATAAGCTTACTACAACACCAATTCTCAAAATACCTAATCCTTTTGTTAAATTTAATGTGTACTTCTCCTTGACATGTGTCCTTGACACTTGTCATTTATTTTTTATATGGTGACATGTGTCATCATCCTTTGTACTTTATATACACCATCAATCTGAAAGCAATGTGTGAGTTTTTGTGCCAACATTTGGTATCAGAGCAATGGTATTAAGTTTTTTTTTCAATTTTTACATTGCCTGAATAGAGTCTCCATCGTGAGCGATGTTTATAGGGAAATCCCAACTATAGAATAGGATTTGAAAGCACTTGCAGATGAAAATACAGGAGTGGAGATGGTAGATATTGTGGTTAATGGTAAAAATAATATAGTGGTATATGGAGTTTCCCATGAAATCCCACCATTTACTCTGAAGCCACCACCCATAATCCCCTGCTTCGCCACTCGAAGATGTTGTCGATGTAGTTGAATGTGCCAATTATGGATACTTTAGCATAAAAAAGTCTAAACTTGCAGAGGAAAAAATGTTACCACCTATTTCAAAAATGGAGCTTTTTTATTTTGGTCATTTAATCTTGGTGGTGTTGATGTGAATATTGCAAAAATTATGCGACAGAAAGGTGTGGCAAAACTGCCTATTAGGATTTTCAAACTGGAGGTCTCATTGATACTCGATTGTTCTCTCCCTATCTATATATGGCTCGTCAAGATGCACATACATGAGCCATTGCCACTCCTACATGAGGTTGTAGCTATCAAGGACCGATTTTGCTAGGTTTTGCCACAAACAAGTATCTTCTTTGGTATCACATAGAGGACCATAACTGTATCTATGTGAACCTCCTACATGTTGGCAACGAACCATAAACCTGTTGTGATCTTATTAAATTTTATGGTACCATAGTTCTCCCACATTGCTTATGTGGAATTATTTCTTGTTTGAATATTGTGGCCCCATGAATGTTAAATGTGTTGCATGATGAAGGTGCTTTCAGAAATGTGCCATCTACAATATGACTTGATATGATATTTAAGTGATATAATGAGCCTGTGAAAAATGGAGTGTGCAAAATGATCTCCAATTCCACTTTTTAAATGTGTTGGTTCCACAAGGCCCTTTTTTTTCTAAAAATTTAAAAAGGTTATGGCCTAAGTAAGCCCATGTAACTTCACCTACGAGGGAAAATTGAAATGTTGTAGAACAATACAAATTTAATTCCACTTTATTTTGTTGCCAGAGAGTGATTTTAGGAATATTCCAAGGAGAATATTCTTTGATGCTAAGAATATTATTTATTCCTGATGTAAAGGGATAAAGTTTCCCTCTTTTAATCAAGGCTCAAATCATATCCAATATAGTCATGCATATACTCGTTGGAAAGAAATTTTTGAGTTGGACACAATGGAGATGTCCATTTTGAGTTTTGAGGCAGTTTGATATGTTTTTTTGGACCTCAAATATTTTTTTATCATGGAGTACACTCTCGGTTCAACTCGACACTCCATATAATTTAAGTTAACCTTGTACTCAATGATCTCCTATATAAAACTTGGTAGATGCAATGATTGGTTATCCATGTATTTCAGTAGGATGAGGTGCTCACCATAAGGACACTTACCACTCTAGGGACTACAAAATCTTGACACCCTAGACTCTATTTGAAGACTATTCCATGAAGACACTTCGGATCAACTTTTGAAGACTACAGACATAGACACTTAAAAATATTCTCTTATTTCTCCTTTTTGGATTATAGTCTATGGTTCATATTTTTTGTAATTTGGAGTACACTTTTAGTAGTATCTGATACTCTCATATGGCTCATTTTTTGTATAAAGGTGTATTTTCGGCAGAGATCGACACCTAAATAAATATTTCACCACGATGAGGGGATCATACCCATGGTGAACATAGTAAGTGACCTATAGAGGCAATAGACCCAAGGAAGAGGCTAATCCTGAGGCACTAATATAAAGGCGAACCCAGAGGCAACAAACCCGAGGAAGTGGTTGACCTTGAGGCAAAAGACCTAGAGGTAAACACCATAGATCTAGAACTATTTTTCAAAGTAGAAGACTCAAGAGCCAAAAGCAAAAACCTAGACACTATTCTAAATCATGTAATGGAAGTCAACATTAAGGGAGAATGTCTCTAATGTTGACTTACCATTTTTTGAAAAGTACACATTAAGGGGGAATGTTAAAGTTAATGTGTACTTCTCCTTGACATGTGTCCTTGACACTTGTCATTTATTTTTTATATGGTGACATGTGTCATCATCCTTTGTACTTTATATACACCAAAAATCTTAAAGCAATGAGTGAATTTTTATACCAACAAAAGGAAGGGTTTCAACCTTTGATCTATCACCATCATAATAATTTTAAGGATAATATTACATAGGCCTATCGATCTAAAGCTATAAAACTAATTTACCCCTTAGGACTTAGGTATGAGTGCAATGTATGTTTTATTGATTTATTTCAAAATTAACTTTGCCACATGCACTTCCTCTACCACTACAAATAGATCATCCTTTAGCAGGTCCTATAATTCTTAGAATAACTTGATGGGAAAGCCATCTAGTCTAAGTGTTTTTCCTTTTTCATCATGAAAAACACTTCCTTTACTTCCTCTATAGATACTAACACTATCAATACTTTATTATCCTCTTTCTTAATAAGGGAAAGGATTCCATATAGAATTTCCTCTTGAGCCCTAGGATCCAGAGGGGATGTAGAGTAAAGTTCCTTGAAGTAGTTAGTGGTAATTTTCTTCACACCATTCCAAGAGCAAATTGGATCACTAGTGTTGGTCTCTAGGGAGGACAGAAATTTTTAGGATCATTTGGCCAATAGAGATTTATGGAGAAAGGTAGAGTTTTTATCCCCTTCCTTCAACCATTGGATCATGGATTTCTATTTCTATATGAGTTCCTTCCTCCTTTCCCATTTTTCTAGCTCAAACAAAACTTGGATTTCCTATTTGATGAGCTCCTCCATAAGTCCTGAGGAGTAAATTTAAGCATTTATTTCCTCCAGTTAGTAAGCTAAACCTAGTTTTCACATCCCCAAACTCCTACCAATTCCATTTATTAATTTTAGTGTTGATGAATTTTAATCTCTTGATAAAGCAATACATTTGGGTGTTGTATATTGGATTTCTTCCATCCACCATTGAAGAAATAATGGCCTAAAGGAAGTATCTTTCAACCACATAAGCTAGCATTTAAAGGGTGAGTAATTCTCAGCAAATTGTTAGACATAGCAAAATAGGCCAATGGTCTAAACCTATGTTATTAAGGACAAGCGATTTTAGAATTACTTCTATAGAAAGAAGGTCATCCAAGATTACAAATTTATCCAAGCACTTTAGGATGCATGCGGGTCCCTATCATCTATTTCTCCATGTCATAAATTTTTTGTTGAGTTTGACATCAATTAGGTGGATATGCCTCAAGTGCTCATGCATTAAATTAGTTGCAATATCCATTGTTCTTATCCCTCCCATAATTTTATTTCATAGAATGGTGTTAAAATCCCCTCTGGCTAGGAAAATATGGTCATTGGAGAACTAGATCCTAAGGTGTCAAATATAGTCTCATTACCTTTGTTTGTCCTCTATAGTAGTGGTTGCATATATGTTAATACATAAGAGTTGTTGGTCCTTTTACCTTCATTGCCCTTGAAGTCCAAGGATGCCCTAACTTCCCACAACCGCATGCACCACAAATTCTTTTGTATCCCACATATAGGAGAGCCCACCCAATGCTCCTTGATAGTTGAGAGGTTTTTACAAACCATGGACCATAATTTACTAGCTATTATCTCCATATCCTCTACTAATACCTTAGCCTCTTGAAGAAAGACTAGGTTTAGCTTATTTCTTTGAATCATTCTTCAAATTTTATTGTGTTTGAGGGGACTTCCTCTTATCCCCTTTATGTTCCATGAAAGGAGTATCATGAGAAAATGTGGGTTAAGATTTTGGTGATAGGAGTCAAATTTCACTCAAAGATAAGAGTTTCCCATTCTTTTTCTAGGTGGTGATGACTAGTCTTACATCCCACTTTTTGATTGGTGCCCATATTCATTTTCTTGAGGTTTTTCTATTGTAGACTAGACGAATATTGGACAAGTTATCCTTTATGATCCTTTGTATAGACCACCAAGGACTTCACAAAGGGGGTTGAGGTATATCCTCCTACTTTAGGCTGAGCAATCCTACGTGTTCCATGAGTATAATTTTATTATATTATTAACCTCTCTTCTTATCAACAATAAATCATTCACAATATGCAAAAATATCAAACATTCATCCACAAATAAATTCCACAATAATAATCCACATAATAAAATAGAGAATGGTAATACACTTGAGGTAGAGCAACACCATACAATGCTCCTTATTGGAAGGAATCCACTCCAGAAGATATCCAACTCCACCATCCATGACTTCTACAAAGAATACTTCATATGACGTTTTTTTTACAATTGGGGGTACATATCTCTTTATACAATAATGTGATGGTTCACATTCCATGAGTTATAAAGTGCATAATATTATAATATGGCACTATGTTATATTATTAAAATTTTATATGTGACCCATGCCATAATATAATATTATATTATATCCCCCACATTATTATCCTTAGGTACCTAACATTCCATCCCCCTTACAAGAATGTTTTATCCTCAAAATATAGGAAGAAACTAAATAATATGATCTTCTAAGTGAAGATGAGAATTGGTATCGATATTGATCATCCATCCATACTAGTGAAACTCTAATTAATGTTGTTATTTTTTAATGTTGATATGCCCTTATGCCACTTGAATACCCATAATTAACCCTTGGGTTCCATGTATGTCCATTATAGCTATTTTGTTTCTCTATGTCTTGTCTCCATGATTGTTGCCTCTCATGGTGGTGTGGATGGCAATATACTCCAACCTTAGCCTGTTCTATTTTTTTGGCTCTTCTTTCTTGCTTCCCTCATTTGGTTTATCCCTTGCTTTTACTTCCTTGATTTTTGCTACTACCTCCTCCTGAGATTCTATTTCAGGTTCTTTTGTTTGTTCTTCACTTTGTTCCCCTGCAATAGCTACATGTTTTTCCCTACACTAAGAAATGTCATGTAATGTTATCTTCTTCTTCCTATACCATAACTTCATAAACTTCTTTTGCACATTAATGTTAATAATACTCAAAGAATGCAACCAAGGATAACCAAGAACAATATCCATATCACCCATCTCAATAGCATAAAAATATGAATGTAAAACATATTTATCCATGACAAGCTTCAAATATTCAAAAATATGAATATTCTTACCCTCAAGTTGTATGTCTTTGATTTTCTTTGCTTGAACTTGCAACCTCTTAGTCAAAGACATATTGATAAAATTATATTTGTTGCTAGGGTTTATGGAGACAATAACATTTTTATTTTGGATGCAACCATGAATTTTCAAAATAATTTTTTATATTCAAAAAAATCTTTTTAAACATTTTTTGGCACCAAAAGTGTGATTTTCTTGGCCTACATATTATTATATTTTTCCTTCAATCCCCATTTGTTTAAAAATGCAACTTCAAATTCTTCTCTTGTGTATAAATAATGATGGGGACAAGCAAAGTTGAAATACCAAGATAAAATTTCCCTTTGTAAGATCACAAATCTTACATATCCATAAATATTCAGAAGAATTTAAATATTTCAAATATTTACACCATTCCTTAGCATCACTATCATCCTCTCTAGTGAATATTGGTAACTCCATGATTTTTTTCAAAATAGCTAGGGTTTTAAATAATCAAATTTTCTCAAAAGTAAAATGTATCAAATCTTAGGTCCGAGGTATAGACCAATTTGTTCATCCAAACCCCATAAGGGGGGCGGAGATCCAAGGTTCAAATCTCGTGCCTCGCCGGACTAGATGCTTGTCCCTTTCCTGGTGCTTTTAGCAACGTAAAAGGTTCAAAATGATTGTGGCATGGCGGTTATAGGGGTGAACTGCGTGAAGATATGTGAGGTGGCTTCCAGGGCGGACAGCGCAAAATACTGTGGCGGCCATAAAAGCTAGACAACCTGCTCGGATTCATGGCGGCTATCGATTCCACCATGTAAAAAAAAATGTATCAAATCTCATCTATTCCCTTTTTAAATCAATTAAATCTTCAAATTTTCTTCAAAATAAAACAAACAATTAATTTACTTACCCAAATTGAGATATATGAAATTTTCCCCTTTGCATGAATTTTCGTGCAACCCAAAAACAACATCAAAAGCCCAACTTTCAATAGTTGTAACTCCCTCAATACTTATCATAATTTAACAAGTGAGCAGTCATTTTTGTAGTACTCAAAATAATCTACATGCTAGTGCAAAAATATTTTGAAAATGACTACTAAAAAAATTAATATGAAAAATTGTACAGCCAAAAAACAACACAAATATCTCAACTTCAAGCAACCATAGCTTCCTCGATATTTATCAAAATTTTAATAAATGAGTAGTCATTTTTGTAGTACTCAAAATTATCTACACGATAGAACAAAAATATTTTTCAAATGACTGCTAAATTAAATGATATGGCCCTTGCAAGTTATGATGTTTTCTAGAAAAATGTGCCCTAGCTTTGCAAAAACTATGCCACTTTGTCCAAATCGCTGCTCTAATACCAAATTTTAGGAACCTCTCTTCTTATCAACAATAATCATTCACCAACATGCAAAAATATCAAACATTCATCCACAACAACAATCCACACAATAAAATAGAGAATGACAATACCCTTAAGGTAGGGCAACATTGTACAATGCTCCTTATTGGAAGGAAGCTACTAAAAGCGCAAAACATTATGCACCGTACAAATGATAAATAACTGAAAAAGAAAGCAAATGATAAAACATTATGCAATAAAAGAAACCAAATGGCAACGAATCCAGCTATATTAAATTGATATTGATTTCTTTTACAAAAGGTATTACAAAGAATCCCCTTCAAGGATTTCATCGATGATACAATGTTACAATTAGGACTATGATGGCCTTGTTCACCGAAAAGTGTTTTATCTTAGTGCAATCTAAAAGATTTTCAAGCCCACAATAATAATTTTAGGAGCGGGTTTTCTTGAGACCACCATACAAGGGTAAGATCCAAATTCTTTTGTTGTCTTGAATACTGTAACCTATGTGCAATGAAATAAGAGGGAGATCGGTAGAATCTGTGATGCCCACCAAGGTTGGACCCATAATGATCAAAAAGGTAATACCGAATAAAATAAGTGCATACCTAAAATAATAAAATATCTAAGCTAATACTATGATATAGAGTGCTCAAAATGAATGATCTACTATTAAAATTAACATGCAAACATAGATCTAATGTAAAATGCAAGAAAAACCATGAAACTGATCACCTGATCAAGGTTATCTTTGGTTAAGATGGTCTTTCTTGCGGGACTATCTCAGGTGAGACAGTCTCTACCGCGGACCTGTAACCTTATGGAACTAGTTTGGGGTGGGGTTGGGGATGATCCAAAGGTGATTTTTATCGATGGATTAGTGGTGATCTATCGACGAGCATGGTGATTTGATCGATCTAAAATAGCAAACTTGATCATGCAAAGATAAATAGGATGACATTGAGGTTTGTATAATGATGAACCAAAATTGATAGCAGCAAAGAAGCTCAGCAGATAAATTCGATAGCACTTTGTTGCTTTGGTTTGAAAATCACAAATTCTAAAACCAGGAGGAAATGCCTCCATTTTATAGCCTCCTTAACTAGGTGCCAAAAGAGGTAATGGGACAATCAAGGGTAGCTTGATTACCATTTTACAGGTAGCAAGGACAACTACGGATCGCTAGGGGTGACTATAGGTCATCAAGGGCGGCAAGAAATCTATCGTCGTGCTGATAGGTAGTCCCACTACCTAATTATTATTTTTAAAATTATGCACACATGATCGTATCACAGCAAGATGACCTCAACTTGGATAATGTCTCAGGCAAGACGATCTTGCTTCCCATGAGGGAAAAGTGCCCTTTTGCTGAGGAAGGGCACCAAATAGCCCTGAGGCTGCCCTAGGTGGGTTAGACAGGTTAGAAGGAGGTCTTTTAGAGATTCTCCTTGTGATTATGCATTTTAGGTGTCTACAGATGCCCCTTTTTGGGATGCTTTGTGCCTAAGCACAATGCGAAGCAAAAATAAATGACCTAAAATGGTTGAGTTGATGATGGATGATGTTAAATTTAAAAAAAGTCAACATGAGATGCCCCAATCATAAAAAGGGTGCATGTATTTGAATCATTGCTTCCAACACATTGATGAATTTGATTTGATCTTGGTAACCCTTTAGCCATGGGTAGACAAGATTTAGTCTACTCTTCAGGTTTTAGGTATACCAAGTGTTTGTTTGGTTTAAATTTTTTCTTGTTGTTTGCCCCAGCAAAAAGGGCTTATGATAGTTTTTGGCAATGATTCTTGGATAAACGCGATTTCCATTTTTGAGTGTTTGATTGTTGACTTGATTTTGAAATGTAAATTTTGTAGTTATTGACTACCCCCTCGAGTGACGAGTCGATGGAGGAGATGAAAATTTGATGATAGCGACAAGTCGCTCGACAAGAATAACTCTGTTAGCATGGATACCTTTTGAAAAAGTGTCATCTATAGTTTGGTTAATTATATATGTATAGATAGATATATAGATATATATTTTTATTTACGAGATCGTCTTAGAAAATTAAAGCAACCATCTTGGATGATCAAAATATAGGTCGTCTCAGATGAGCGCACCACGTTGCATGCTCGTCCAAGATGGCCTCACCATGAATTTCACTATAAATAGAAAATTTTGTGGGAGAGCTCCTCATTTTGTCCCACGTAAAATGAGGAGAGGATGAGACGAGGAGGATAGGAGTTAGATTTGTGCAACAAAGTGCTACCCAACTAAAGATCGATCAACGCCATGGACCCGAGTTTTGCTTCCACGAGTGGAGGAGCCAAAGAGAGAAAGGTAAGGATGAAAAATCTTGACCTTTCATTATTTAATGAAAATTAACCTTAATTAAATTAAATGGAAATGAAATGAACAAGGCAGGTGAAATGATTGATTCAAGGTGAAAATGAAAGATGGGTTGGGGAATTTTTTTTTTTTTTGCAATTTTGTGGTTTTTTTTTGCATTTGATTTGGGGTCATCTTGAATAGAGACAACTCCATTTTATGACTGTCTTGATTGATATGGTTTTATTCCGTGACCATTTCTCATGATATGACTTTATTGGGTGGTCCTCTCAATGTGAGACGATCGTAATGTGTGCAAAGAAGGCTATTTTTTTTACTTTGACTTTGATCTTGATTTTGACTTTGATTTTGTGTGTTTTATTAGCTTATTAGAGCATGACACCACTTCCCAAACCATTATAAGGAAGTGCGTGCTATAGTGCTCAATGATAGTGATGATTGGGATTGGTTGAAGGCTTTGAGCCTTCAACATACAGTGCGGTTGGAGTCTATGCATGCCGATCAGGCCTACCTGATGGCCCTGATTGATAGGTGGGATGCTCAGACCAACACCTTTCATATGCCCACTGAAGAGGTCACAGTCACCCTTGAGGATGTCTATCGGATCTTATGGATTCCCATCGAGGGGGCACCCATCACTACATCTACGATGATCGAGAGAGAGATAGTGTTGCATCAAGTGTACAAAGATCAGTGGGATGTTGTAGACTACAACATTGCCAATAGTGGGGTATGTATGGAGATAGGATACAACACCCATCTCTTGATAGCTAGACATGTGGTGTTGATGACACTCATGTCAAACTTTATTCTTCCTAATTCCTCTAGCTATAGGTTCCCTTGGAACCTATTGGATCTTGTTCAGGACCTAGTGGAGTAGCCATAGATTATGGCATGGGGTCCCACCTTTCTAGCATAGCTCTATAGAGAGTTATATGAGATCTTCTAGTATAAGAGGTTGGGCTTGGGATGCAACTTCCTTCTACAAGTTTGGGGTTGGGAGTACTTTAACATCGATCGACCTCTTGGACTACCATGGATTATGAGGAGTGACATGATAGATAGGGAGATTCCCTATGCCATGCATTGGATACATGATCAAGAGTGAGGTAGGAGCCACCCTTGGTAGGGCATACTATGGCACTATATTGAGAGCTTTGATGGACTATAGTTAGAGGATGTGACATGGTGACCATGGTTAGGAGCTTCGAGATAGGATGAGGATGGGATGCAACTAAGGTAGGTGCGATGTACTAAGTGGTTGATAGGGCACCATGGGATAGAGCATGAGTACTTTTAGTACTCGTAAGTGATCCACCAATTACGAGTTAGATAGGATGTACTTGAGGACCTAGTGGTTTATAGGTAGAGGACCAAGGAGACTTGACTACCAGTAGCATAGGTTGAGCCTCTAGGAGAGGAGGATGATGTACCATTAGTCAACCCAGATAAAACTGATTTGGGGACTACAGTATATTATGATGCTTGGTGGACTACTTAGCAAATCCTAGAGAGGGGCAATGAAGGAGGGAGGAGCTACAATTGTAGGAGAGGGGGTAGGTACAATAGTACGAGATCCTACATAGTGATGGGTACATCTTCGGATAGATAGGGAGGTAAGAACCTCATAGGGAGGTACAAGGGAGATCGGGACACTTGAGAGAGCTGAGGGACTAGACCCAGATGACCCTCAAGAGTAGATGGTTGTATTGAGGGAGCATATTTAGATCCTCTAATGTTAGCTTAGTGATAGGGATACAGTCCATGCCACTGCATAGAGCTAGTGGGATACTGATAGATAGAGATGGTAGAGTTGGGTGAAGGAGAGAGAGACACTACAGGCTCGGGTGGTGAGCTTACATGAGGCTTTAGATAGAGTGATGGTAGAGCGAGATGCTCTATGGGCTCAAGGTGGAGGAGCACCAATGGGATAGGCTATAGAGGTGGCCCAATTGAGGGCTAAATTGGTTGAGGAGTAGGCTTGATATCAGGTTGAGTGAGCCTACATCCATAGCCTATAGGATGAGGTGGATAGACTTGGTGATCAATTGCCTTCTTGATGATCAGGGTCATATCATTCCTAGTCACATCGGAGCCACCAGATCGAGACTATAGGGGAGCCATCCATGAGATCTCGAGTGCCACTTTTTCTAGCACTAGGGACCTCGCTAACATTAGGAGCCATGATCTAGGTAGCCTCATAGAGATGAGGTTGAGGGTAGTGGTGAGAGCGATGGCATAGGGCCACATTGAGTAGGAACATTGTATTAGCTTCATTTTTAGATGTGAGGTCTGAGGACCCACTTATTATTGTAGCCTACGAGATTTTTGTATCATGATGTATTTATGACTTTGATATATATATGACATGATGTTTATTGATGGTTATCATGTGTTGTACTTATTTTATGGATGTGTTATGTGATGGTGATTATGAGATGATGGATGATTATGGATTTATGCCTAGACTTGTAGATATGATGATGCATATATGTGATATGGATGCCTAGATATATGATTTATTTATGCATAGACCTAGATATGTGTGTGATGTACTAATGATATGTGATGATATGAAATGTGAATGTATGTGTAAATGATAAAATGAATTAATCTAAGATGCAATAACTAACTAAGTATAAGCACCATAGAATGTATAAAAGTCATGAATCAAAGTTAAAATAATTTCATCTAAGGTATACACTAAAACCTACACCAAATGAAAATAAAATGTGTATTGACAATGTGTGAATGTAATGGAGGGTGATCAACAAGAAGTCACAAGGGAACAATAAGACTTTCATGAGACTCAAACACCCTAGTTGACCAGTCAAAAGTTGTATATTGACCATGCAAGAACTTGAGAGATAAAAATCTGCTAGGAAGACCAAGATATTCAATATCCTTATGTGTGCATAGTGAAGTTCATTAATGTGATAGGTGTGTTACCATGCATAAGGCTACCCCATTTCTAGGTTAATTTTTATAGCCCATTGTTGTAATGGAGATCACCCTATGGTCATCATTACCTTGATTTTGTATGTAGTTGGACTTAACTACTCTGTAATGCAAGCCATCAAAAGCTAGCTCATCCGCAAGCTGACATTGGTATGTACAAGAGAAGGTCACTAATGTGATAGATGTGTCACCATGCATAAGACTACTCCACTTCCAAGCTAACATCTATAGCCCATTTTTGGCGATGGAGATCATCCCATGGTTGTTGAAAAACTAAGAATTCCAGGGATTCAAGCTCTTTGTAGATTTTTTTTTTAGGATACTTGCTCGTTTTGGAGAGGAGCAAGGGATTTATATTGCTTTTTTAAAGGGGCTTGCTCATTTTGAAGGAGATAAAGGAATATTTTTTAGGGGGAGAAGAGGAGGGAGCTTGTCCTTTTTTCAATTCTCAACTTTCTAGACCATGCACATGATAGGAGAGCAAGGGAAACTTTTCACTTTTGAGGCAAGAACCACTTTATAGTTTCATCTTTCCTTGTTCAAAAATTGTATTTAAGAGTGTGAATTTTGTGTTGGGATTTTGAGATAAGCAAGGTATAATCAAAGCAAGACTCTACCTATCATAAATCAAGATGGCTTTCTACAAAATCTAAAAAGAAAACTAGGAATGGTTGAATGATCAAAAGACCCTATTGGCCACCATGTGACAACTTACTTGGAAAAAATACAAATACCAAGAAAGGGAGATGTGGATGGTAATGAACAGTGTGATGGGGTGCTTTCCTTGTGAACTTTCAAAAATTAAGAGGTGTGCATAAAATAGTCAGTGGTCGGATGAACACCATTGTTGATGGTCATACGATATCTATCCTATCTTATGTGGATCACTTAATAATCAAAATACCATAAATAAAGGGGTGTATGTGATGATAAATGAAAATGAGTGCTTTCCTTATGAACTTTCAAAAATTAAGAGGTGTGTATAAAAATAGTTAGTGGTCATATGAACATCATTGTTGATGGTCATATGGTATCTATCCTATTTTATGTGAATTACTTAATAATCAAAATATCACAAGAAAATGTGTAAATGATGACAAGAGAAAGAGTTTGATCAAAGACAAATGATAGTCATACAAACATGGTGCTATTCTTAGTGCTTACAAGAAAAGACTAATGCAAGTGCAGTGTTACAAGTGCCTAATGCAATATGATGACAAGTGTAGCTAAACACTGTGAAATGCAACAATGAAGACTTCTAAATGCATGGTGCAATAAATGAAGATATGCAATGCAATGGCAATGTGCAATGAGATGTAATGCATGGTGAAATGAGAAGATGCTATATTTTTGTGCTTTTTGTTGTTTTTATTTTTTTTTTTTTATGCATAAAATGCTCGTAGGTGGAGAATGTTGAGGGGTTCAGGCTCCTCAACACCTTCAAGTGAAGCTAACCGATATGTTCCTAGTCCCACCTTTTGTGTTACTATGAATGGGCCTAACCATTTTGTAGTAAATTTATCACGTAAATGGCTAGGCAAGTTGGAGTTCTACTAATTTTATTTGAGCACAAGATCACCAACTTGGAACTCCCTAGTGTGAAATTTTGTATCATAGGCTCATTTGATGCGATCTTGATAAACACGAAGATGCTTGAGAGCATTAACTCATCTTTCATCAAGAAGCATGAGTTGATCGAGGTGAGCCTATCGTGCATCATCATCAGTAATGAACTCTTGTAGTGAGATGTGCAATGAAGGGATTTCAAGTTCCAAGGGCATAATGGCCTCAACGCCATATACTAGCGAGAATGGAGTTGCCCCTGTTGGTGTTCGAATGCTCATCCTATAAGCCCAAAGTGCCAGAGGTAGTTGAATATGCCAATATAATAAAAAAAAAAATATTAAAAATTAATCCTTGTGATGATTGTTAACTATTTTCTTGAGGATGGTAATAACCATTTTATTTGATGCCTCAGCTTACCTATTAGTCTATGGATAATAAGGGGTTAAAAAGTTGTGTTGGATATGATACTTTTTGCATAAAGCTCGAACATCCTTATTCTTGAATGATGGCCCATTATCTAAGATTATCTTGGATGGGATACCAAAATGATAGATGATATTATGGAGTAAGAACTCCATGATGTGTGCACCTATCATAGTGGTAAGTGGGATAGCTTCCACCCACTTTGTGAAATACTCAGTGGCTATTAGAATGAATGTGTGTTGGCCCAAATATGGAGGTGAGATTTTTCCAATTAGATCAAAACCCCATTGAGAAAAATGCCACAAGGAGTGAATTGGTTGCAGTGCTTGTGAAGGTACATGTGATAAGTTAGCATGATGCTGACACTTGATGCACCTTTTGACATACGTACAACAATCCCTCTCCATTGTAGGCCAGTAGTAGCCCATTTAAAGAATACACTTTGTGATAGCCATGCCATTAAAATGGCCACCACATGTACCATCGTGAGCTTGCAAAATGGCCCAAGTAGATTCTTGGGGCTCTAGACATCGAAGAAGAACTCCATCATAACTTTGATGGTATAGTATATCTCCTAGTAAGACATATTTAGTCATTTTTTCTTTGAATGTTCATTTTATGGCATGCGACAAGCCCGTAGGAGGGCTACCAAGTTTCAAGAAATATTTGATCTAGGAGAACCAATCTTGATATTGCTCAACTTGGACTAAATGAATGCTTCGCTCCTCTCTTGTCTCATCTCGCATGAATGTAGATTGTGAGAGAACCTTAAGATATATGGTTGTGACATTATCATAAGGGACCTAAGGGATTAGGGATCCCCAGGAAGCAAATTTCAAGAAGTCTTGAATTTGTAAGAACCAATCTTGGTGTGGTTCAATGTCTACCATGTGGATGCTTTGCTCTTTTGTAGCAGCATCCCACAATATTATGGATTGTACGAGCATTTTTACATGAATAGTAGTGACATCATCTGATGGGTTTTATGGAATCAAGGATCTCAAGGAAGCCATTTTATCCAAAAAATGATTGGAGGGCTAAGGGATGACCTCGATGTCATGCCATTCAAACTTTGTATGTAATTTGTCCATGATGACCTTATATTATTTTAAGACTGAGCATTTATATTGGTAGATTTATTTTACTTGATTAACTATGAGCAAGGAGTCACCAAATATTTTGAGTCTCTTCACATTCATGGTGATAGTTGTTTGAAGGCCCAAAAGGAGGGCTTCGTATTCAACATTGTTATTAGTGCAGGGGAAATCGAGTTTGAATGAAAGGGGAATAGGAGCCCCTTGTGGTGTGAAAAACATGATTCCTGCACCACCCCCTTGCTCGCACTTTGAACCATCAAAGAACAATATGAGATATTCTTTATGCTCTGGTTCTTCTGGTTCTTCTGAGCTAGATACTGCAAAGATTGCATCATTAGGTAGCTCAAATGTGATAGGCTTATCATCTTGAAGTGGTGCTTCTGCTAGCTGGTCTATGATGACCTGACCTTTAATAGACTTTTGTCCAATGAATTCTAGGTCAAACTCCATCAAGAGCATGATCCACTTTGTGGTTCGATTATTATGATAAGTATGACTCATCATGTATCACAAAGGGTTCTCTTTAGATATGATGTATGTTGTTTGATTTATCATGTAATGATGAAGCTTTTTGGTGGTGAAGACCACCACTAAGTAGAGTTTCTCGATGTAAGCATACTTTATTTCATATGAGACCATGGTGCGACTAATGTAGTAGATAGCCTGCTCCTTATTTACCTCATTCTTTTGGGCCAACATGGTCCCTAAGGCAAAATTGGTGGTTGAGATGTATAAGAGAAAAGGTGCACCAGGTCTCGATGAAGATAATACTGGCATGGAAGCCAAGTATTATTTGATATCTTGGAAGGTTTCTTGGAAATATTCATTCCAATTAAAGGTCACCCCTTTTGGAGAAGATGATTGAATGGTCAACACTTGTCCGATAGTTGCATGATGAACCATCAGATGGCCTGTATCTTCCCTCTATAAGCTATAAAGTTGCTTGAGGTTCATGGGGGAGGCATGCTTGTGATTGCTTCAACATTTTGAGGGTCAACTTCGATGCCCTATTTAGACATAATGAATCCTAAAATTTTTCTGGATGTTACTCCGAAAATACACTTTTTAGGGTTCAAGCATACGTTATGCTCTAGGAGGTGATCAAAGATCTTTTCTAGAACACCAATATGGTCTTGATGCAATAAATATTTAGCCACAAGATCATCGACATAATCTTCAATAATATTGTGCATGTAATCATGAAAAATATACGTCATTACCCGTTGATAGGTAGCACCCACATTCTTTAAGCCAAAGGGCATGACCTTATAGCAAAAGGTCCCCCATGGCGTAGTGAAAGTTGTTTTGGCTTGATCTTTAGGATTGACTCGGATTTGATTGTATCTCGAAGAAGCCATCCATGAGAGAGAGCATTTCATGGCCTATGGCTGCATCTACCAATGTATCGATGTTCGAGAGTAAAAATTCATCCTTGGGGCTCACTTTATTAAGATCATAAAAATTTGTGCATATGCACACCCCCCATTCAATTTTTGAACAAGAACCATATTGGACACCTAGTCGGGGTAGTCAATAGGTTGGATGAATCCTACATCCAACAATTTTTGTAATTCATCTTTTATCATAATAGCAATTGTTGGATGCATCTTGTAGATTTTTTGCTTGATGGGTTTAATTTTTAGATTTAGTGTCAAGTTGTGGACAACTAGATTTGGATCTAGACCAAGCATATCTTGGTATGACCAAGAAAAAACCTTTTTGTACTTCTTTAGAAGAGTAAAGAATACCTTGTATTCTTCGATTGAAAGACCCTTCCCTAGTTTGAGAATTTGGGGGTGTTTAGGATCATCATTGACATCGATATCAACCATCTCTTCTATTAACATATGTGATCCCTCCTCCAATTGATGAGGAGTAGGAATCAAGTGAATGTCATCAGTTGGATTAAGAGAGTCAGATGCATTATCAAACTCTATCTTAGCTTGGAGGATAGCTAATGTCGAATGGGATGGTAGATGGTATGTTTGTAGCATATCCTTAGAAGGGAGAAACTCATATGGTGAAGGTGAAAAGGTAGTGCAATCAAAATCAATAGCCTTAGTATTGAGAGGTAATGATAGAGAAGGGTTATTGGGATAATGGAGTGGAGTGGTGAGATCAATGGAGATCATATTGATGGATGGTGGATGATCTCCATGCTATGGGAAGAGATAAGTGATTAAATATGGGTGGGTACAAATGTTTAGGAGGTGGTTGAGGTGGAATGGGTATGATGGGGTGTCCTCTAGGTGGGACTAGGATGATTGGATCCTCAGGTGGGAGAAGCTGGTACTAGAGGGGTAGGGGTAATATTGGAAAAATATGAAGATATAATTTATCTAGATCCATGAGAGGCTCAATAGGAGTGGACTCTTCTTCTAAGTTGAAAGAGGGAATGGATAAGGTTTCCCAATTATCTTCTGATCCCTAGTCATGCTCTGACTCTTGATCATCTTCAAACTCTTCTTTTGATGAGTCACTATCAACAATAGCTAAGGTAGTGATATGTATATGATCTCTAAGTAGATGAGCATTACCAGGATCGACATACTCATTGCCATCAATATCTACCCCCAAGCCTAAGTTAAGGTATTGTAGGGAATCGATAAGAAGCTCATCAGGCATGCGTATACTATATCCTAAGCTTGATTTATCTATTGGTAGCTGGTAGTGTGGTTCTAGAGGAGTTTAGGGGCCTTTCTCATATCACCCCAAGCCATTTCCATGCCAATTATGGTGATGGAAATACCTCATAGCAAAGGATGGATTTGAAAGATAATCGATATTTGCTTGAAATGACTCTTCATCCTCTGGTATAGGTGGTGTGTCTATGGTAATATCAATACCACCATAGATGAAATTGGTTTGGCTTGGGTAAGACCCAAGAGGGACTATGGTACCTATGGGTAATGATGTGTTGCATGAGTGACCAAAGTCTCTGATTGACTCAACGAGTGGGGTGAATGTGACATCTTGCACTTGATATTCACCTATACTTAGATTTGTCATGCTAATGGTGACTTGTGGTGACTCTACTAGGGGAGGTGATGAAGAAGATGTGGGTTGTGATGAAAGTGGTGTGATGATGGGTGGTTCCTCCTCTGTAGGGGAAGCATGGGTGGAAGTGGTAGAAATGGTCAAAATCAAAGGTGTAGGAGGTGTGTTGGATGGTTGAGATATGAATGTGTATGTTGGTGAAGGTGGAGATGAAGGTGATGTCATAGGTGCCTTCTCCAGATTTTGAGGTGGAGGATCAGATGATGATGAAGGTATATCTGATGAAATCGATGGTGAGGGTTTTGATGGAGGTGGTGGTGGTGGGGTGATGGATGATCGTGGTGTGGCTTTTATGGGTTGGATGGGGTTGTTGGGCTGAATGTCCAGAAGTGTGGAAGGTAAGGTGGACTCTTGGGGATGCACAACCATATTGCAATATTTGAAAGGCTCCAAGTCTATAGGGATGCAGTGAACTTGGCCTTCATGTATGTACTTTATGCACTGATGCAATATCGAAGGTATGCATTTCATGTCTCGAATCTAGGGCCTACCAAGCAATATGTTGTATTGCATGGTGCCTTCCAAGATGTGACATAGTACATGAATAGTCTTTTGTCCAACCTTAATAGGAAGGACTACTGTGCCAATGGTGGAACATAGGGCATCATTAAAATCTTGAAGGGTGAAAGTGGAGGTCATGATGGCTGATGGTGGAAGGTTGAGATGTTGGAGGGTGGTAGAGGTGATGATGTTTATTGATGATCTCGTGTCAATCAAGACACATTTGAAGGGGATCCCATCCATGCTAGTGATGATATGCAATGGTGGATCAGGTATCTCAATGGGTATCATCTAAATTTCATGATCCTAAAATGTAATTATAGGATCTTGACATGTTTGAACATGCCCCACAAAATTGATGAAAGAATTTGGATCTTGTGGCTATAGTTCAATGGATCTCAAGATCTCCATCAGAGCCTCTCGATGTGGCTTTGATTGTTGAATCAAAAAATATATGGAGAGGCTCACCAATGATATTCATATACTTTGAGTAAATTTTATCCTTAGAATGAGCACTGGGTGAGGTGGAGTAGGCATAACCATATTTGATACCAATGGTACCTATGACATTGATGAAACATTAGTAGGATTCATGGTTTGTATTGATTGCATTGGATACCATCTATTTCTTATCGTAATATTAATCATTCCCATGAAACCTTGGTTAGGTGGGGTGGCATGCACTTGATTAACCTACTTAGGTTGCTCTATTTTGATAGTAGGTATTGGGTTTGCTCCATGTTGGGGTAAGGGGTCTTGGAAGACACCTATGTTTTGGTTGTTGGAGGCAAGAGGATTATCGATCTAAATCTCTTACCTCTCGATCATATCTTGCACTATATTCTTGAATGCATAGCATGACTGAATGTCATACCCCTTTTATCGATGATAGTTGTAGTATTGATCCTCCTTGTAAGATTTGGATTTAGGATGATTCGGATCCAATGGTCGGATCTCAAGGAGTGTAATAGCTTGCACCTCACATAATCAATTGAAGATTGATGCCAAAGACTTTGGCAATGGTGTATATTGGTGAGGTGGCTAATGAGGTTGAGTTTGGAGTTGTTGTTATTGTGGATTGGCCACTTGAGTAGTGTACTATGTTGGTGGAGGTTGGGCTTGATAGTTAGGTGGTGGTACTGGAGCCCAATTTGAGGGTCCAGGGGCACTTAAGACAACCTGGTTTACCGAAGCTACCTTAGGTTGAGTTTGGCCACCTTTTACATTTTTATTAGGCCACTCCTTTTTCTAGAGTTTAATCTCTCCTTCCTAGACTTTGATGTCCTCTATTACCTTTGCCTAGGCCAAGGCTTCCTCGAAAGTCCTATACTATTGAAGTTGCAATAATAATGAGATTTGTTTGGTGCAACTTTGAGTGAACATTCGAGTTAGCTCTATGATGGGTAGAGTGAAGGATAATTTTGTTATTATTGCCCTCCATCTATTCCCATAGTCCATGATTGGTTCATCCTCAAATTGGTGAAGATTATATAAATCAGTCATGGTGGCCTTTTTCTTGATACTGAAGGCAAAGCGTTCTAGAAAAGCATCTACCAATTGTTCAAAGGTTAAGATACTATGGTATGGTAGATGATTATACCACTCCAAAGCACCCCCAACAAGCGTTATAAGGAATATTCATAGCATGAGGGGGTCACTATCTTGAAGATGGAAGCATGTGTTCATGAAGCTTATCACATGTTCTTGTGCATCTTCATCACCCTTGAACTTATCTAACTTTGGTATTTCAAAGTGTTCAAGATAGGGTGATGATAGAACTGATGGGTGTAGAGGCTGATTTGTAAGCTATTGTAAGGTAGGTTTTTGATAACCTGAACCTGAGGCTTGCTTTTCTAATATGTTGAGGTACTCTATCAATCATTTATAGGCCTTGAGTGAGATGATGGTATCTTCTCACCTTTGGCCTTGATTGGTTTGAAGGTTTTATTGTGGATGATGTGGTTGGTGAGTGGTACCAATAGGCATGTCACCATAGGTTACCTCAAGATACATATCAAGTGGTTCTTGATACTCAGGTTGTTGTTCCTCATAGGCTTCATTATCCTATTGATAGGGGTATGCTTGATAGCATTCTGGTGAATGGGGTTGATGATGATGGATGGGTGGTGGTCTAGGATGTTGATGATGAGTTGGATTTGGGTATGGGTGAGGTGGAAGATTCTGGTTTGGGTATGGTGGAAGGTTGTGCCATTGTGCTTGGCACCCTGGGTGATGTTGGGTTGGTTGCCTTTGTTGCATAGGCGTGGGCAACCTCTGATGCATCACCCATTGCATTTGAGTGTCCATGGTTATCTTGGGTACCTATATTTGGTTTGCTAGGTCAGTGGTGTGTGGCCTATTCACACGTGTGTGAGTGGCATGAATAGGCATTTGTTGTGCTTCAACCCTAGAGAGATCGATGATTTATTTCTTAGGGTCATGAGAGGCCGCATTAACTTGGTACTACTATCGAAATATAGGTTCTGTGTAATCAAGAGGTGTCAAAGTGCACCATCCTTGACCATACTGCATATCATAAGGTATAGCGAGAGGATGAAGATCATCATCCCTAGGCCCACGAGCTAATGTGGTAGCATTATGATTACCTTGATCATCATATATGTTCAAATGATCATACTTATGACTCATCCAAGGATGATCAGCTAGAGTAGCTTGAATATCCCTATCTTGTTATGGGATGCACCCTTGATCCTGGTCTAGGGGAGTCACAGGTTGAGTTAGGATATGAATGCATGGTAGGGGTTTTCTAGATGTTTCAGCTTGGTTGTAGTTATCCCTATAAAATGTATGCAAGGTATCTTGATCAGGATAATCCATATCTTGATCATATTCAGTACTCATGGGTGAATTGTGAGTTTGGAAGCTCGATGTCTCGGGGTCCGTGGAGTGGTGGATGATATTTGAGCCATGATGATCACATCGCCATTCATGGATGATGAGATCCTATGGATCAATCCAAAGATGATCCATTGCTCTAGGTGATGGCTCAATAGCATAAGCTCGTGAATGAGCTTGGTTGCATGTTATGACCATCTGCTAGGTAAATGGTGCATAAAGACCCATGACTATGCTCTCAAGCACTTTATCTAAGCTATGCACACAAAGCAAATAAACAAACAAGAAAGCACTCTTTGTTTTGATTTTTGTTTTTTATTATTTTTTTTTGTTGATTTTGTGTGTTTCTATTTTTGGAACCTCTACTCCTAAAAGACTAAAAGGAGATGAAGAGAACTATAAAAAAAATGGTTTGCACACATCCTCTATCGAGGAATGTGACACAAATGACAAAAGTGGCTTCCTATAAGGATAAATTGGTAATGGGTAATGGTGAGCAAAAATTATGTTTAGAAAACAGTCATTTTTTTTACCATAAATTATCAATCCGGTAAGTCCGTAAACTTACGAGTGTCATGCACAATATATGCCTGCAGTGTGGGGGAATGAATCCTTCTGTACCTTATTTAGTTTGGTGGGGGATGTTTGTGCATTTTGATTTCAGCCAAACCAAATAAAACTAAGTGTGGAAAATTAAATAAATAAATTACAAACTAAAATTAAAGTGTTGAAAATAAAAGTGCAGGAAAATAAACACACACAACTAAATTAAAATAAAGCAGGAAATAAAGCAATAAATCTAATCTAATGAAAACAAATACAGAAATAAAATAGGGGAGGACTACTGCAGGGAGTGGGCCCAAGCTCCCATAGATAGTCCGCTCGACTAATTACATAGAGCTTGCTTTAAGAAAGTAAGAGGAATTGTACTCTTAATAAATTATACAATAAATGAAATGAAATAATGTTATGTGTAAATTGATCCTCCTCCATTCATCTAGCCTGCATATTTATATAAAGCGCAGCCAAATATCATTACAATAACAAATCAATCTATTTTAATCACATAACGTGATTAGTTACAATTGGTTCATACACAGATTTTATTCTACTATTTTAAAGTATGTCCGTTCACCAGAAGGATAAATATAAAAATCCTTAGGTGTACGTAACAAACAAATCCTAAATTAATGCATCCTAAAAATAATGCTTTAAGAGCTTTACAAGGTCAACCGACCAATCGGTTAATAATAAGTATTTTATTCTATTTTAATAATAATGCATGATTAAAATATTTCTCCTTTGTCTTCACATGCAACAACCTCCTTAGCCCATTGGTCAATTGGTCAATGTTGACTTGGTCATATTAAGCATCTCTAATGTATGGTAGTAAGGTGCCTCTGATGTAAGGCACCTACTTTAGTAAGACGCCTCCTTGCGTAAGGCACCTGTGTGAGTAAGGTTTATGCCTGTTGACTTGGTCAGAGTAAGTTGCCTTCCTATTGATTTGGTCAGAGTAAGGCACCTGCTTGAGTAAGGTGCCTGCTTGAGTAAGGCGCCTACCTGTTGACTTGGTCATAGTAAGGCACCTACAGTAAGGTGCCTGCCTGAAGAGTAAGGCACATTCCTAAAGAGTAAGGTGCCTACAGTAAGGCACTTTCCTGAAGAGTAAGGTGCTTGCCTAAATAGTGAGGTTCCTACTTGTGCATCAAGGCGCCTTCTTGCACACTACTAGGTCCAAGTGGGGTGTAGACTGGAAAACACCAGATTAGTAGTAAACCCTGCACTTATACATAGTTTCCACTAAAAACACCCGTCAAGCATAATACTAGATTTTCTATCAATTATATGCATAAGTTAAATAAAAATACATCTCTAATGCTAATTAAACCAGTAATGATACCCCTTAAAAATGTATATAAAATGAGCATTTTTGGTGCTCATCATCCCCTCATGCCTAAAGATTATCACGTCCTCATGACAACAGCCCCCCGAAAATATATATATATATATATTTTTAGTTGTCTTCAGCATCTCTGTTTTTCACACTACAACACCTAGCAAAAGTCAGAAACATGTCATGACTGATCACTACGGGAAAATGGGTAAATCATGACCACACTGTTCAGACCAAATTACCACTGCATTGTGTTTTTCTTCATTAAGCACTACGGCACCAACAAAAGCACACTACACTAATTTTGATAAATGTTGCCATGTAATTGCCCATCCGAGCCTTCATGTAGCTATCATAGGGCCACATTTTCCAGTTTTGCACATTGGTCAAATTTGGTGAGACCAAATTTTAAAATGAGTGTGGTCACCTGCCGCTACGTTTGCCCACATCTGGAACGCATTTGATCCATCTCTAGAACTTCCTTTGTGGTACGGAGTAGCATCATCTATATGTCTTCGTACAAGTTGGCCGCCATTGTCATGATGCAACAATGCTAAATTTATTCACGCAAATGCCATAGCTCTTTTTTTTTTTAATTGTTCTTGGGGTAATGAATTTTTTCATATCCGAGGCATGTCATGTGACTGAACTCTACTGGGAGATTTTGACAAAGAATTTATGGGGGCATCTACTGGTATTAGCATAGAAATTATTTTTAAAATAATTGTACACATAATTAATAGAAAACTCAGTACATACCTAGGTGAATTTTGTAGATTCTGATCTGTATAATGCTGGTGGTGTGAAAACGTCTTCATGCTGCCTATAATCATGGTGTGCCAAAAAATGAAGTTGTTGTGACGTTGGTGCCCCTGGAGAATTTTATTTTATTTTATTTTTTCTCTGGCTGCATTCATCCTCCACACCACTAATCATCTCCGTTGTTCTTCTTCTGAGCATTTATTGAACAACAACCCTCAACAATCAATGAAGACATTATTTTTCATGAGCGTGAAAATATGGAAAATGATGCAGTTTTGAATTTCCACCGATGAATCTTTTCTATGCAGCTTCGAAAAGGCAAAATAGAAAATATAAAATTTTGTGCCCATCTGTATTGCTAATAGAGAACATAAAATAGACCATGGAATTCTTTCTATGGTGTTCTCCTCAAGCAAATAATGATGAAGTCCAGTTATTCTACGTGGGTCATGCACCACCTTTCCTAGAAAATAGGGGAATTATTTTTATGAAAGTAAGTGCCATATCCTTGATGAAAAGAGGCAGGGGAACTTTTTTGTACATACAGCTACACTGTATGCATTCTTTCTATAGGTGTGGACTTTAACAAGTCCAACATCGCAACCATAATTTACCACTATTTTTTTTAACTTGCCAGAGATTCAGGTTCACCCATATCCTCCCTCACTTAAGTTGGTGATGCCCTCGTCACCAATAATAGTTCCTCTATGCAACAAGTCTGCAACCCTCTAAACATCAGGTCCCACACTGAACAATAGGCACCCCCATCCTAGGGAGAAGAAGTTTGAACACTTTTGGGTATAAAGTGGGTCTGCATCTCTCTTCTCAAGGAAGGCCTGCAACTTCTTCTTCATAGTTGTTAGATTCTCCACAAGGCTATTTTTTTTTGGACTTTCCAAAAGAAATTAAGTGCCTCTTATCGATGAGCATCAACGTGCCCAAAAAACCATGAGATAAAGGCACTTTATTATGCATCAAGGTGCCTTCTTACTGTTAAAAATTCAACAATCATTGATGTGTCTATTGTTGTAGAGTTGATCAAGCCCTCCAAAACTTTTCTTGTGTTGCATCAGCATCTACTTCATCCAAGCACAGAGATGGGTATATTTTCCTTTGTGGGAAATTAATGCCCACGTCCATGCCCATATGGGGACTATCTCCTTCGGATGGAAACAATCAAGTTTCTACCTCCTAAAAAAACATGTAGGTTCATGGATGTTGAGCCGATTTAGGCCTTGTCTCCCAAGATGCCTATTTTTCATACAATCAGGCCATTTCACCTATAAAAGAAAAAATGAGAAAAACTAAAGTGCAGTTCAGTGCAATCCATGCCTGTTAGGCCCTGGCTCTTAGGATACCTACAGCTTGCATGCGGGTACTTTACCTGCAACACACGAAAGTAGGAAAAATAGGAATCATGACATCCGTGCCTATTAGGCCCTAGCTCTCAGGATGCTTGCAGCTTGCATGTAGTTCATGATTTCTTGCAAAGCAAAAAGAAATTTTATGCTAAGTAGGGCATGTTCCATGCGGTTTTTATATTTTTAATGATCAAGGCACCTCTACTGTATGGTGTCAAGGAGCCTCGTCATTTTTTTCTCTAACAAAAGTCAAGCATCCCCATTGATCGACAATAAGGAACCTTTGACCACGATGCCTTACTGAGGAGTAAGGCACCCTTGAGCACGGTACCTTACTAAGGAGTAAGGCGCCCTTGACCAAGGCACCTTACTGAATAGTAAGGCTCCCTTGACCAAGGCACCTTACTAAAGAGTAAGGCACCTTTTTCCAAGGCACCTTACTGAAGAGTAAGACACCTTCTACCAAGGCACCTTACTGAAGAGTAAGGCACCCTTGACCAAGGTGCCTTATTGAATAGTAAGGCGTCCTTTGACCAAGGTGTCTTACTAAAGAGTAAGGCACATTTTTCCAAGGTACCTTCTTGAATAATAAGGTATCGTTGACCAAGGCACCTTCTTAAAGAGTAAGGCACCTTCTACCAAGGCATCTTCTTGAAAACTATTGGTATGGTATGGGGTCTCCCCCATGTCGATGTCACTTCACGTATAAATCTCACTTCACAAAATCTTCACTGACATCTCCTTATTTGTCTATATCGCACTTCATGTTGTCCTGCAAAACATAAAAAAACTAAACTAAAGGCATTAAAATAAAATTCTAACTAATTTTTTTCATTGTTTTCATCATCTACATCAGAGAACAAAAAGTCAACTGCAACAATTTGAGCTAGTGATTTTGAAATTAGGTGGCCAAACTGGAGGATTGTCAATGATCCATCCTGAGAATTTGGCTGAATGTGCTATGTACTGGAACGTCTTCTCCACCAAACTATTTGTGAGAAATAATGAACTCTATGCACTGTGATAGCAGATTTCTCCATGATTTCATATCCTCACCATATCTTTGCAAATTTGGTGTTCTCTTCCACCATAGTGAGACTCTGTCTCTTTTCTGTATTTTCATTTCCCACATATTTTAACAGAATGAAATGCTATCATAAAAAACTATAATATTGGCATTGTGCATTAAAAGTGGAGGTTGTGTAGGCTATAATTGATCCAGGTAACTACGCAACCTGGTGTGCAAAAATTACATTCCATGTACCACTATGAAAGGATTTATGATAGCCAATAGCTTTGAACTTTTGAAACACCCAACTCTTCATCAACAACACATAAAAAATATTTTAATCCTACTCTGATGTGTCTCAAGAGTATTGAACTCTTCGAATGCATTGTAGGGATCAATATTTGTGCATTATTATTTTCTCACCATGTGCTCCTGAATGCGTCACTTTTTTCAATTGAGTAGACTTTATACAATCCTGACACACATGCATCTGAATCAAAATGATCTCCCACTCTGAATTATTTCCTTCATAGGTAGAATTAGAGCAACACTATGATCCTCTATTTCCTAGAGTGAGGATAAATAAATCCATTCACCATCATCTATGACATGTGTCGGGTGTTCAGGTGTGACGTTTTCATGAGATGCATCATTGAGATTTATGTGTTGTTATTTCTGGCCACTATGAGCTCCATTCATATTATTTATCGTGCTCAGGAACCATGTGGCCTTCTTGCAGATATTTGACATCCGATTACTTCTAGGCTCCTCCCCTGCTTTATTTAGCTACTGGTTGGAGATTTCTCATTTCCCTTCTGGACCAAGTTGGTCCTCGGGAAAGAGGATACTCTCTTCCAACAAGTAAAAAAAATAAAACTCTATTTTTTATTTTCTCTTAACTTGGAGCCTTTTCAGCAGAAGATATTTTTCTCTTTTTTCATGAACACTGTAAATAGTGTTCATTGTGTTGTTGGTGGTAATGATGAAGGTGGGGTCCCCCCATGCCTACATCTGAACTAGTCTTCTGAAAATCATCTCCTTCTTTATCAACTAGTTTGATATGTTGTAGCATGAGAAGAG